>OX940921.1:12500-5012500 GCA_954870645.1 Agrotis clavis | reverse complement strand
CCAATAGTGTGTTCTAAGCGTTTCTGACGAGAAATCAATGTGACGGCCACCGATCTGGAAGCTACACGCGTTTAATTTTCAAAATGGTGATTTTGACCCATCCTCACAATTGACGTAACCATTTTGTGCCATTTTCAAGTAATCAATTTTTATCATTGTTTATTGATTTTTGGTGTGTATGTTAACGGTTTTTTCTTTTCGCTTTTCTTTTCTTTTTCTGCTCTCTTTCGTCGATTTATGAGAAAACAGATTCCCCTAAAATTTACATATTTCTAGTCTAATCTTCTAAGCACATTTTTTTTATAATGGTAAAATCATCAAATGAGTCTTCCTACCCAGGGCAGAGCGGGAAGGACTGTCAGACTCGTACTGACTAAAATCCACGATGTCCTTCAATAGCCCTTTACGTTCCGGGACCACGGTAATTCGTAAGACCCGCGACCCCGGCAGATTTTACCCTCTAAAGGAGCCCCATCATTTGCTGACACTCTTTGAGGCGTGCGTGGAACACAACGCGCTGTCGACCCGGGCATGGTCTATGGTCGGACAGCGAGTCACCCATTTCTCGCCGTCCCTATGCCCGCACCTACGGTGTCCGGGGCTCATCTGGCGACGTCTGTCGTCGTAGACGTCTACCACTGCGGTTGGCGTGAAGGGTGGACGCTGTCCTCACCCTCACGCGGCCCGCCTCCTTATTAGCGAGCATGACTGAGGATACTATTTGGGGAAGGATTTGTGGGTGAATCATCGGAAAAGCCTCGTGCAAAATTACGCGATGTCCGCAAACAGTGTCAAGTGTGTCCTGCTAAAAGGAACCGCAAAACAAAGCACACAATACATGTCAAGCTTGCCCCAAATATATTTGTCCTGAACACTTAGAGTTTTTAATTTTTTTTTTAAAAGACATAATTCTTCAGGTTAGAATAATGCCATAAGTATCCAAATATACTGATTACTATAACAAGAATATCCTAAAAGCACAAGAGATCTCTGTTTCGTTACTTTTTTTATAAGTTTAAGTAAAACTTTATTAAACCTAATTTAGATATTTCTAGAGCAGTGGTGGCCGAGTGGTATCGGCCCCGACTTACGAGTTATAGGTCGTGGGTTCGAACCCAGCCAGGCGCATTACTTTGTGTAATTTATTTCATCACCACTGCTCTTAAAACGGTGAAGGAAAACATCGTGAGGAAACCGGCATGTCCTAGAACCAAAAATTCGAAGACATGTGACATCCACCAACCCGCACTGGGCCCGCGTGGTGGATTATGGCCCACTCCCTCTCACAGAGAGGAGGCCTGTATCCCAGCAGTGGGAACATTATAGGCTGATGATGATGATGATGAAATATTTCTGAATTATGTTTATCTTTTTCATTTTCAACAAATAAATACCCTAATAATTGTATAACAACACAGTTTACGAATACACTCAATAACTATGAAAATATCTCGATTTTAATTATACGGGTAATATTGACCCACCTCAACACCCTATTCCTATTTCCTACCACAATGACGCCGGGTTAAACATCTTAGAATTTCGAAAACGATAATTTCTAAAATGTACTCAAAGGGAGTATTCAGATAGAAAGAGTACTGACACCAAAAACTAACTTTTTTTCTGAGTCCCTTGAATAGCTGATCCACTCCGATCGGCACAGCGGCGGCGTTGAAAGCCGTGCATCATCGTTCGGCAAACTTCGGCACGGTGTTTGTGTGCGTGCGACTAGACGTATGCGTGTAGACTAGTGTTTTTTAAAGATTGGTTTAATCATTAAGTTTATAAGTCCTCCCGAGCTGGGTGGTGCGGAAGGGACTGCGAACACCTATGAACACCACGGTTTTTGAACGCGCTGTCGACGTACGCATGTTATAGAAACGCGCGTCGACCGTGCGCTTTTATCTAACAGAGTAGTAATTTGTTGTCGTTTGTATCACGTCAAACGCGCGGCACCGGCGCGTCTGTATCGCTGCAAACGCGCGTCAACGGCACGTTTTAAAAACGTGGTGTGCAAAGGCCTTTAGAGCCTATGCCGCTGGTTTTTAAACGCGCACGTGCAGCGCGTTCTACAAACGCGCTGCACCCGGCGGATCTACGGCGCGTTTTCATCAGAGTAGTTTGTTGTTATTTATTCTAGGCTGCGTCTGACTTGCATGCGTATCGCGTCTGCATCGCGTCAAACGCGCTGCACCCGCGCGTTTAAAAAACGTGGTGTGCATAGGCTCTTATATACAAATAATATTGTAAAGACATATTATTTGTATTTTGTTTTTATTGGAAAAGCTCGGACGAATCTACTGGCCCTGTAGCCAAACGGCAAGCGATAAACGTAAACGCTCAGGAGTCTGTAACAGATTTTTAACTTAATTTCCAAACATGTAAAGTTGAAGATCCAATATAGACTGCTGAGCAATAGCGAACGGAACCAACGAAAACGCTCTGCAATTTTTAATAGAATTTCAACTTTATGCGCTAGAGTAAAAAGTTGAAGCCCTTAACCTTGTTTAACTGAAAATCAACCCCTTATGTAGGGGGTTGAAAAAAGATTTTTGATTTTGTCATAGGTCTTTTTGGGTTCACATTAATATTATTAATCTTCATCAATAAGCAGGATTATTTATTTTTCACATCTTCCTTATTGATCATTTATGTCCTTATTCGGGTCCAAAGTGCCCGGATCCTTACCAGGTTAATGTTTTTCCTTTTCAAATAAATCATTCTCCCGTGAAATGATATAACGACAAAATGGCTTTCAATTTTTTTTGAGAAATGGAATGCTTTCCTTTTGATGTTTGGGTACCGCGCCTAAGAAAGTGCCCATAATTTTAAGTTCACTTACGCAAATTTTAATGACTTCTTTTTAACACGACTTTTAGTTTATATTTTAATTTACGCAATAGTTTCTTCAGCTTGATGGTCATTTTATACTCATATTAAATTATTAATTAATAAAACGTTGTCTACCACTTGAAATTTATTCAGTATCGCGGGTGCATTTACAGACATAAATTAAAAACTCACATGAAAAACAGCCCGACCCGAAACAACTACTACAAATATTTGTTCTGTGTGTGAATCAAACCCGTGACACGCAGCCCAGCATTAAATGCATACCAGTTTTACTTGGGCTACCTGTCTTAAGCTTACCTCCCCTATGTTACCTAAACGAGGTTTTGTACACGGCTAACAAAAAAAACAGTAACTAGTGAATATAAATTACATTCCTCTTTCCCCAAAACATTTTCCGAGAAAATTATTTTCGGTTAGCAACGTCCCAGTACTCGAAAGGCTTTAACGCAAAACACGATTATTAACTCAATTCGAGGTTAAAACGAAACTTATAATTGCCCGTTGAGACAAATTTGATAAGTTCGAGAAAATTCCCGGAACGCATCTGTAAACTCGAAACATTAGAAGCAGATGGAACATTTGGATCGAGGTTTCGGTATAAAATTATAATAATCGGACAGGTATTTTCCCTTGATATTTTCAGCTAAATATAGATTTTGTGCTTTTTTTTGGCAAGAGGTTTATTTAGTCCGTAGCTATTTCTGGGACTATTTATTTAGCAACATTTAAAAGGTATTGAATTATGACTTCCTGTGTTCGTCACTTATTCATTCGAAGTTAGTGGGTTATCGCTCTAATTTATTTCTATCAATCATAAACAAGAGAATCAATTCCCAAGGTATTCATAATATTTCACGTCTATAGCAAAATTAAATTAAATAGTAAACGCTCCACTGTGATTCACTTTATAGTCCATTTATTGCAAGCAGACCTCTTTCAAGCAGCTCGTAATCCTTCAAGCGAAATTTTACGATTTGCACCTCAATTAAATGGCATCTGATTCGTGTTTAATTCTGTCGCAACACAAAGCAAAATATACAATTATTCAAATGTAAATATATAAGTGAAACCATTTGCATGCGTTTAACCACATATTTCAAGCTCCAATTTACTTCAACTAAAAATATAATTCACTGAAACAGTTACAACATTTCTCTTAAAAGCTTTATGAAAGGTAATAATTGAAGAAAATTAAGCCATCATTATAATAACAGAAATAAAAATTATAACAGCTATAAAAATGAAGCATAACAATAAAATGTTTCTCCTGACGACAGATAAAACGGTATTAACACCGCCCGAGGGCGCTTATACCGAAAATTTAATGATTTTACGCTAATCGTCCCGCACTGTCAGTTTACGATTAAAGCCCACATTTATGTACCCACATTCTGAACGAGAATGATAAAGCATTTGTGAGGATAGAAAAGGCTTAGAATTTTGGGATAAGTTCAGAAATAGTGTATAGATATACATGAAAATGTGTTGAGGATATTGCTACTTCAATCTTACTTTTGACCCGACTCCAAAAAAGAGGAGGCTCTAACGTTTATCAGTTTACGACGACGTTAACTATTTAAAGTTGAACCATTAATAACTATTACAAAACTTCACCAAAATCCGTTCTATAGTTTTTAAGCTATTGCATAGCTTCTATCGCGGGCCTTGAGCGCGGGGACCGAATCCAGAAATTCCGTAACGAAAAAACCTCACGCTCATTTAATTTAATTTAATTATTAATTTAATTTAATTATTAATTTATATAATAATAATAATAATAATAAAACCATAATAATAATAATATTTTTTTTGTTTTTGTTTTTGTTTTTTTTTTTAATTTTTAAAAGAAATATTTAAAAATGTAACTTGAATTAATATCAAAGAAAAAGTAATAAATACCTAAATAAAATTATAATTGCATAAGTTGATACAAAATGCTATGCAATAGCTTTACCGCGGCAGTCCCCGAGTGCCACACGTCTTTTTTTCTGTGAAAGAGTAATAAAAGTCCACACATCAATCTTGACAAATTTTCGCATTTAATATAAGTAACACTGGGTTAAGACTCTGATGAAGAAGAAAACAAATATACTCGTACTTGGAAATAACAACACAAAAACATTGTTGTTATATTAACCAAGTTTTAACCCATTCCCAAATCCGTACACAAAACAAAGGAAATAAGGTATAACTGCCAAAAAATTAAACCTATTTATAAAACTTTACGTTCCCAAGAATTCTCGTAATAATTAAAATTGTAATAACGTGTCGTTTCTTCTGAAGGGACCCTCATACATTATGAGGATCAGCGTTTATGTTTTAATTAGATGAACACACTGAACTGGAAAATTACTGAGTAATTTGTTTATATTTATTTTTTTGAAGAATATCATTCATGTGTCTCACCTGCTATGAATTTGGAGTTATAAAATCCTGACGTAATTGTCGTTTGTTTAACCTATTGTATTTCATTATCACCATCTTACCCTTGTACATACTCACCATCCATCCACATTCATATCCATCACTTTCTTAGTCACATGCGTCACATGTAATCCCATGAAGTTCACTTTTATAAATTTAATAATAACTCTCTCTTTCTTTTTTAATAACATCATCATTTTGTGAATCTCTCTCACGTTTACAAATATTATAACGGTAATTAAAGCAAATCAAGATAATTAGGTAGAAGAAAGCATGTTTGTTTTCTTCCACCTAATTATCTTATACAGTACAGTATAATATTTTATACTGTACATGAATACCTACTTGTTAACGAGGTCGTTCCAAATCCTAGAAACCGGAGTGAAATTGCTAGTTAAGGTCAAACAAGTCAACATTTTTTCCATAGAAACTTCGTTGGGGTTTTACTCCACTATTTGACAAGGTACATCCAAAGTTATATAACATGGTATCGTTTTGTCTCATTATTTATTTTGTCTGCACGAAAGCCGAATTGTAAAATATGAAGGTATTAAAAAGTTACGAGCTTCTAAAGATTCGTTTTTTTGCTAATTTTAACACAACTTTAGGTGTAAATTAGAAGCTAAAGAAGCATCAAATTTCCAAAACGAAGTCCGTACCGACACAGCAAATTTATCGAAGAATTAAAAAAAAATTATTTGAAATTAATTGGTGCCGTGGTTTTTTCATAAAACCCCAACTTCCAAAGGCTTTTTCGTATTTTTTTACGCGCGCCTTTTACTCTGATTGATCGTGCATTTCACTGAATAAGTTTTTCCCTGTTTTCTCCACGGGGGATGACGCTCGCGCACACATGAACAATATGGCTCGATTTCCGGTGAAATATCATGGTTTTTTACCATGCCTGCCAGTGAGTTCGAGCTCGCGACTAGCGCCGCCTTAAGAAGACATTAGCTTTATAACTACCATCCAGGTTCACAAAAACAGACTCAAAAAGACAGTAGATAGAGTTTAAGTTTTAATGAAAAATGTTTAGTCTGGATTTGTTAATTGTAACAAATTGTTTGAAATCAAACTTGCTGATTCATGACTTGGAATAGAGCCAGTACAAAATGTTATTCAAATTACTTAAGTTTCAACTTATATGCGCGTTTCGAGCTTGAGTTTTATTGAAATATTTGAAGGATTTATGAAACACTAGCTTTTGCTTGCGGCTTTGGATCGTTCATGCGGCGCCAATTATATTAAACGTTATTGTTGTCAGCACGAACGCGCATAGACTCAAGAACTTGACACAAACAAAGAGACAACAATATTGGGTGAGAACAGGTTAATATGGATGATAATAAACGACGAGAAGAAGAAGAAGATGGCTAGAATAGCAAACTAGAAAGACGAGTAAGATTTCACTATTTCTATGGTACCTAAGTTTGTATATCTTACTGTAGATGAAACTTTAATGTAGTTTTAACTATGAAATAAGCTCAAGATTTATTCCAAGCACCTTTTCCACACTAATTCCTAAGTGAGCAACGAGCCTTGTTAACTCCCATTCAAATATAGCCCGCGTTAGTTAAAACGCGTCGTATAAACCGTTCCACAGAAAACTAACTGCCCTGGATGAGGCCAGGAGACGGTTTCAACAAAGCCAAATGGATATAATGGGTGACGACCTTAATTTACGATGGAGGTGAAATTGTGAATGAATAAACAACTGCGGTGGCTAATAAAATAAATATTAGCGTTGTAAAAGGTATCATTAGATTTCGTCGTTCAATAGAGACTGTTAATATTATAAGCTATAGAGTACTGACTACGGCACTCCTAGATTTAAATGAATCTTGAAATCAAATTACATTGAGTAAGATAAAGGAGATTAAGGAAAATCTCAAATGAGAAAGGGAATGTTGTTTTAAACATAAAATGCAATCAGAATTGAAGGAACGGGAAGGAAGAAATAAACCAAAAAGAAAGATGAATGAATTGTGTGACTGTTGACAGAAGAATAAGAAAAAAGTATGTTACAACCACCACAAGTAACATACGACAAGGACATGCAGACGATAATCATACCTAACAACAAAAAATAAAAAATAATTACAGCCATTACTCCAACAGTTGACGTTAAACATAACACTCCAAAACATAACCGTCGTTGTGTTACATTTCAAAATCCGTCAATTCAAGTAGAGGATAATGTAACAAGTCACTTAACGAAATGATCGGATTATGTTTCATTGACAGCACAGTGGATGATTCATGTTTAGCTGGCGACTCGCCAAACTGTGAGCTCAAATAGACGAGACCGTACTAGATTAGTTGTGTTGTAGGGAAAGTTAGTACAACTGCAAATACTGCAGAGACAGTCATACACTTTGAGTTTGACGGTGTTTGGTAAATGGTAATATAGAGCTCTGTAGATTAACTGAAATCCTCGGTAAAGTGCTTCGGGTGAATTAAATTTGTTCTATGGAAATTAGTTTTCATGGTATGGGCATGTGATGCCGAGGAAAACATAGATTTTTTTTAATACAAATAAGTTTAAATTCAAAGACGCGAGATCGATGGACCTATAGAAAAATCGAGAAAAATCGACACAAAGATAAAATCGATTACAAACAAGAATTGCAAAAAGATGCTGCCGTGACTCCCAACTAAATTTTGGTAAATTCAAGGGAATGAAATACTGAAAATGTGAACTTACAAAATATAATGATTCCATTATAATTAGCGTATTTAAGTATTCATGGTTGTGTAGTAGTACCTACTATTAATTGTATTTGTAGTTTGTGTATTAATTATTTAGAACGTAGAATTTCACAGTGTATATTATTTAAGTATACTTAAAACAAAAACGAAATTCCAGAAATAAAAATTTATTCTAATAACGTCAAATAACATCGTAATATTTTTTGATAGTGCAAGATAAGCCAAAATCTAGTCGTAGATGAAAAAGGAAGAATTTTTAGATTTTTGATTGTAAATTCTTATACTTGAACCTTGTAAATGAACAAATCCCAGTGTTCCAGCACAACAGTAATCAGAAAGCATCCCACGTGCAGTAGTAACGCGTTTCGTTAATGACCACATTATGCATAAGTAGCAAGCAGTAGTGTTGCTCACGTAGTATCTGAGCTCAATGGAACTGTTAGTTGCAGGCGATACTGCTTTTTATTTACATTTTAGTGAAAGTATAATTTCGAGTGCAGTGGGGTTGGGAAACGAGCGTGAAAATCTTTGTTAAGTTTGAACTTGAACATGTAGTTCAATTAGTGTGAACAACATAAAAAATAACACATGGTATTACATGGTAGTAAAGCCCTAAAAACATCAAGATAAAAAAAAATACAAAATAGCGTTTTAATTTCTAAATAATAATATGGGAAAAAACACGGTTGAAAATCACAATAATTGAACATGAAATTTTTATTTGATTTGGGAAAAATGACATTATTAAGAGTATAATTATACAATATAACCCCTTCTACACGGTCAGACCTGACCGCCTGACAGAGGTGACCTTGGTCCGGTGTGCGACCAAATATGGGCGGAGTCAGTCGGGAGCGCAGCCGTCCCGACAGGCTGCGTCCGCGGTGGGACCCGACCGTCAGCCGACAGCGTTCCAGACGGTGGGGTACTGTTGACACAACCAAGTTCACCTCTGTCAGGCGGTCAGGTCTGACCATGTAGAAGGGGTTTATACAATGCTCCGATTCATTTCTTGTTCATTCTCCTCCCACTGGGTTTAATCCTTCCCTAAGAATTAGTTCCTATAGGAAGCTACAGGAACTCATTTCCCACTTCACCTCAAACCAGATGATAAACATACATTTTCTAAAACGCTCCAACTTATTTACAACACCTTAGCACTTCTGTTGACCTCACAACCGTTCCTTTAATAAAGCACAATATAAAGCCACAGTCTTACCTAACATCCATTATTCACTTTTTATCAATTTTATTACTTCATATAAAACGATTCAGCCAACAGATTTCTCTCAGTAAACAATCGATTAAAATAAATCATTTGCCGTCTCCCACGGAATTCTTCAGGCAATGTGCGGTCGCGTCGAAAAATATTTTGATTGCGAAAATTCTGCACAGATTTCCACCAGACTCTTTGGAATTTATCCCATTTAATGGACCCTTTTCATGAAAAATTTCTCTTTACGATAGTTGTAGAGGAATTTTTAGGTTTTTCGTTTTATTTGTTTTCGTTTGCGGGTAAAAATTTATAACTAAATTAATTTGTATTTTTAATTCGAAAACCAATAAACAAAAACAACAATATCTCTGTAGGTTCCTGTTACTGGCTTAAATTAAAATTATTTCAGCTATCTGAATTTATGTATTCGGATCGGTAAATTCTTTAAATTGTATATCTGGAAAATTTCACAAGCTTCATTTGGTTCAAATTTAATCCTGAAATTACAGCGAATAAAATTTAAAATATTTCCGTTTTAATTTTAATGCTTTCTGTTTTGTTTTCTATTCACGTTTTAATATACGTTCATAATATATTATTCTGATACTCAAATAATAAAAAATTTATGATAGAACTTTTCCTTTTCCCTTATCAAGGAATCGAATAAACCTCATGAGGGTAGGTAAAAATTATAGAACGACAACCGTTACGATCATTCGTACTCCTTTCACCTCAACCACATTCATAACAATATCTGTCCATAAACGGCAAGTACTGTTCACCTTAAATTTCTGAAAAACCTCACTAACAAGGTCAGTTTCAATGTCCTTCTAAGTCTTCCCGTTGACATCATGCAATACTTAATCATAAATGTTCCCGTTGACATCATGCAATACTTAATCATAAATGTTGGGGCCGCGGGGTTGTCTCATAAGCTAACCGTGACCCCGGAACGTAAAATGCTATTGAAGGTCACCGTAGGAGTCTGACAGTCATTCCCGTTCCGCCATGGGTTTCATTTACTCATTTGATGATACCACGAGGGAGTTTGATCGAGAAAAATGTATCTTCAATGTGTTTTTAATAGATGGCGCCATGTATACTACCCAAATTGATTATCAAAAAATTATCGTGAGAGAAGCCGCGGGCAGTCACTAATATTATTAAAAAAAAATGTTATTTAATATTTTACTTTAACATTATCCATTTAAGTACCATAATCAAATGTAACCCAATTCCCCGCTATTTGTAGATCAAGATGAACGTAGTATTTGACGTTAACAATAATTAAGATCGACCCTTATTCTAACCCTTTCATCGCTAATGATAATATTAGGTTACAACTCTGTGGTATTCGGGTTGCGATGACAGGGGAATCAATAACTTTGTGTAATAATAATAGGATCAATAATACAAAATATATCTTGTATTATTTCTTGGTATAGAGATGGCTGTCAAGTGTATTGTAGATGCCAATAATTAATAATCAAATGAGACAGTAATTTAATCTTATGTAGCTTTTAGGGTGGTGTTTTTTTTTTTGTGGCAGTTGCTCCATTACAGCGTACCTACTGGTATTGAGATGCATTGAGGTTGCTCCTGTACTTGCCAGCAAGTCAACCTACCCTAATCTGTCAAATTTTACTGAACATTAACCTTCAAGAATTGTGATAAGGTGGAAAAACTATTAAACAAATTTGACCCATTGAGGAAGATTAATATGCTGGCGTCTGTACCTAGTAGGTTCTAGTTTAATTGGAAAAATACTAGGCAAATGCTGATTAAAAGTAAAAATAATTGGGTGATAAAACGTAGACCTAGAAGTATTAGCTGGATAAACCTCTAATCTAATAATTATTTATTAAGTTCGTGCCACGAGGCAAAAGCATAAAAAAAACATCTAAAATAATTTATAAATAAATCAATCTTTTTAATCACATAACCCTAAAATACTTCACGATATCATAAAACAAACAATAATTAATTTATGAAATTTTATAACCCCAGTCAGCCATGACAGTTCACCTTTATCAATCGCCACGCGACTTCACCATCTGTTTTCGTCACATCAAACGCGTTTACATTGTTATAATTTATAATTACTTTCGAGTGGCGCCCTCCCACGGAGTTCATGTGTATTTATGGTCTCGTCGATAATTTAGTTACCAGCTGAATATAAATTTTAATATGATTTTGGGCTTATGTGTGGGGTTTTGTGCTCTGTATTAATTATGTTAGTAAAATAATGGCGTAACCAATTTCCTGGGCATGTTATCAGTTTAATGCGATCATAATTATTATAGTTACGAATATAATTAGGATTTATGTTTAAAAGTGAATTTAAAGGGAAAAAATACAAAATACAATTTAAAGGCAATATTTTCAGTAATAGGTACGTTGTTTAGTCCATTAAATTCTCTAACATAAATAACCTCGTATTTTCTGGCTTAAAATTAAAAGTGAACTACAGATTCTCACTCTCAAACTTCTAGGAAGATATAACAAATTATAACATATTTTACAAGAAGAATCTTTACTTTTTCAACAGAAGTCATACAAAACAAAACAAAATTGATTGCCTCCAATAATTCAGCAATTGAACAGTAAAGTTCAACCACAAAATGTATTCAACACCAATACATCGAAATAACAAAGCAATAACAATACCGATTAGGTTATGAAAATCACTTCATTGTCATAATCAAGCCGATACCCACCCCTAATTCAGATAATGAATGAGAGGGCCAGAAGATACTATCGGGATGTAATTTCCTCTTCGAATCGGATAGGATTATGTTTATCGTTATTAACATTTATTATGTTTGTGGTTAATAATTATTGTTATTTAGTGGTGTTTGCAGTTGAAGGGTTCGTTGATAATGCTTGAGATATTGTGGTTAAGATTAAATTGTTGAGTTAAATTTGTATAAGCTATTGCAGAGTTAAAGAGAAAATTCGATATTATGATTTTTAAAATATTTAACTAAGCAGTTAACACAATAAGGGGATAATTTTAATCAAGCCATTTGTTTAGTAAATTGAAATTAATACTCAGTTCTTTTTATTAGAGTAATTTCAATGAGAAATGAAAATATATTGGACTTTAAAATAAATGTAGGTCCTAGTTTTATGTAAATAATATAAAATATTACTCTCACAAATTAAATATGAATGATGAATAATTCATGGCTCGGTTTATGGTTACATTCGTCCAAGTGTCAAGTGTTAAATTGTCCCCATGTCATAATAACCTGATGTTATATTTCTATTTTGTTAGAATGAAGTTTTGCAAAAATCAACAATTGCTAGAATGTCCAAATGTCATATTGTACGTGATTCAAAATTAGGGTATTGTGATAAAACAACGCCTGGATTTTTTTTGTCGGTAGATAATAGAACAAACTTACTTTTTTTTTTTTTTGTTTCCATAGCCCTTTGCGTTCCAATGTCGTTAAACAATTTAATTTGTTGATACGAAATCATTTTTACTTTATGTCATATGGATATTTTGTCACTTGATCTTTATAACAAATTTATAGACTTTTTAACATATTGACATGTGGACAATTTAACACTTGGACGAATATTATTTATCATAATTCAATGGCTCTATTATCTTTTAAAACCTAATATTTTCTTTTGTCTTTCACATTGCTGCATTATACGATCAATTTTTTGTTTTTAAATCCATTAATGTTTTGAAGCACTTGTTGTTATATAATATAAAGTGCCTATTAATTACCCCCTGACTCCCCAGAAAATACGTATTTTTTTAATGTAAATAGTTTTTTCTTTCATGAAACGGTGGAATGACATGAATTATTCGGAAGTTGTTATCCTGATAGCAGGCTGGATTTAGCCAATTAAAAAAAATAGTTATAAACCTAAAGCCGTCTTTCTCTTCCACTCCAAGTAGATACTTATAGATACAACTCAAACAGATACAGTGGTAATGACAAAAGTATTAATACGCCAACCAAATTGAGTTCTCATTGAACTATTTTAAAGCATCAAAAAACTGCTCCTCAACTGGCTGGCTGGTAATGATGTACCCAAGATACTGGCGGCGTTACCTCATCATCATCATCATATCGGCATTGCCTCGTTGTATTGTAATTAGTAATCATAGATATATTCTATTGCTTCGCCTCTAGCCACTGTATAAGCACAGTATAATTATCTTTACAGTAGTGGAACTCGGCCGCATTATAGAAATAAATGCCTACAGCCGCGCGGTACGTAAACATGCGTTAGGGCTGGCTGCCCGTCTCCAGCATTTTAATTACATTTGCCTACTTTCTGTTTCTATTTAGTTTTGTAGTTGTAAATAGGTATACTTTTTATATAAACAAATAAAATACTTTGTTTATTGGATAGGAAGTGTTCAATAAAAATGTGTGTTTTGTTTTTACCCGACTGCGCCAGGAGGGTTATTGATTGGTAGATTTAATTAAAAAAAAAACATGTTTTTGTTTGAAAAACAATTCGGGCTTATTTTGCGACCGAAAAATATTTGCGCCTCGACTGAGTCGTACGAAATTCTTTATTATTAACTTTTAAAATACATATAATAAATCCGCATTCTAATAGAAAGCTTAATTAAAAATTAAGCAACCAAAAACAGCACAATATTTACTACTCGTCATATGAAATAAATGTACTTGAACTGATTTGTAGTGAAAAAATCGCGCGGTTATTGTTAAAAAAAACAACACACCGTCCGTTCGTCACTGCGGTACAGTCGTGACTGTCTGCGCCCCGAGCGCGCCCCGACATCGAGGCGCGTAGGCATAGCTCGCGTTTCGTCCGTTTGTATGAAGTCGGAGTACTGTATAATAATATTACCGTGGTATAAGCCAGCCTTATCATACTGATAGTTACATTCTAAAGAAGTTATTTTTGGTTGCCAACATTCAGAAATATAATCTTATTTCAAAATCCACATACTAATTGAATATTATAGACAATGGACTCCCGTTATTCGCATTCTATTGCTTCGCCTCTAGCCACTGTATAAGCCATCCTTATCATACTGATAGTTACATTCTAAAGAAGTTATTTTTGGTTGCCAACATCCAGAAATATAATCTTATTTCAAAATCCACATACTAATTGAATATTATAGACAATGGACTCCCGTTATTCGCTAGAATACCAGTGACAGAGAGAGAACATCGCATACAACTCAGTATTAAAGCAGACTAATTAACAATACACTAATAATTTCAACATAATTACAAGTAACGCTAATACATTTCTCGATAGCTGATCTAACAAGCCCATAAAGCGAACATTACATTATCAATATCTCATATTGATGACTCCACTAACTGCGTCAGTAACCGCGGCAGAGCAATTAGCTACTCTAAACATACGTACTTAAGGTTCATGCACACACATCAATCACGTCGAGTCAGAAATCATCAGTAGCATCATTGCCTTTTCTCAGCTACGTTGGAGTCACTTTCATGCGCCCGTGCGGTACCCGTTGTGTACTACCATTGTGCTTAGTGCGAGTTTTTTTACGTTGACGCGTTAGTAACGTTTGACCACGTTCGGCGCTCTTATTGGTCCGCTCCAAGGTCGTGAGAAATCTCAACCAATGAGAGGGAAAAACGCGTGTAAACGTTACTATCGCGTCAACGTAAGAAAACTCGCACTAAGCACACAGGAGTACCACCGAGTGACGTTAGGAGCAGAGGCTATAGTAACAGTTATACATAAGACGCCCATATTTAACCTTCTTTAGCCGACACCCCATGAACAGTCCAGTGAATCAAGCACCTAGCGGATATCTGCGATCAATTATGTCCAAAAATACGAGTATACTTTCGTAGAAGTTGTAGAAAATTAGCCCGTCACGTCACGGGTACAGACGACGACGACGTAATATGCACAGTCCTATACGTACAGTGTTACGCGGGGATGCGGACGTCAAGTAATGGGCAACTCGCCGTCCGATCGTGGACCATGCCCGGGTCGACGGCGCGTCGTGTTTCACGCGCGCCTCAACGAACTGTCAGCAATCTGACGTGGTCCCCCTTGGTGGACCAAAGCCTGCAGAGGTTGTGGAACTGTCTCATCGGGCAACCGTGACCCTGGAACGTAAAGGGCTATTGAAGGATCACCGTAGATTTTAGTCAGTACGAGTCTGACAGTTCCTCTCGTCCCACCCTGGGCGGTAAGACTCATATTTTGTTTATTTTGCCACGATAAACGAAAGCTATTTAGATGTAAAAGGGAAAATTGTACCATTGTCAATAATAACACTGTGTTTTTGGAACGAAAAACATGAAAGTACCAAAATTAAACGGAATTGTCAATCAATCTGTTACAAAGCGGAGCAAAATTTAAACTACTGCTGTGTTGAATTTGGTGCGGAAAAAAACACTTTGTCTCTTTATACAATCATCTTACTAACATTGGTAGAGGTATCCATTTCCAGGTATTTACAGGTAGAAGTTATTGCGTATATGAAACTGACAATTTAATCAAAAACACTGTGACTTCCTAAACGTCGTCGACGAGACTGCTCGGTGTCGACGTGACATTGCGTTTATTGATTATTACATTATGTGTGCACGCACCTTTACTCGCATCAATACAATTGAAATAGGTACATACATAATACAATCTTGAGTAAGCACTTACGGTTCCAGATCAAAGAGACATCATCAATTTGAGGTCTACTTTAATTAATGTACCATTAAGATGTACCCCAACGTTTGTACCAAAAACCCGAGACTCAATTGACGCCATATAGGGGTCAATTGTTTGATACGATCGTAATGAAAGAGTCATAAGTACGGCACTTTAGTCTTTCGTCCCCAGTTGATAAGAAATATAATTCATTGATTGTGTCCGTGACGGTCGATCTAATTGTTCGATTTACTTCACTTGTTTAGCCATTAATAATATTAAATAATGTTGTAAGTTTATCATGATATTACTTTTTGTCGTGTTAAAGGGGATGATTTTTTATATTAATGGTGTATTTAGCTGTGGGATGGGATTTTTTTTATTGATGGTCGTGTCATCTGATTATATCAGTTTGATGAGTCTTTCGTTAACTTTTTAACGTAATTTGATGGCTCAATGGGTGTTAAGTTGACAGTCCCTAATTTTCATAAATACAACTAGAGACTGACAAAATTCGGTATTTTGCTTGACAATATTTAGTAAATATTAATAATGTTTCTAAAAATAGTACATCAGTTGTCATCATCATCTTCCTAGACTGTCTTAAACTTTGCTGAGGTCGGCTTTAAAGTTTACTGGATGTAGCTAGATAAGACTGGTAATCAGAACATTAACCACCTGTTACGACTGCTAAAAACACACTACTACTAGTTAAAGCCGGGCCTAACTGCTTAGCATGTTGTCCAAGGTCCTTGGAAAACTTGGTATGCAACAAAAACTCGACATGACGTGCAGGTGCCTAGTTAGAAGTAATAACCTCCTCCTTTTTTTGAAATCGGTTAAAAAACAACGCGGACGGCGAGTAATGGGTGGACCCTGGAACGGAAAGGGTTATTAATGGATCACCGTGTCAGTCCATTCCATCGCACCCTGGGGGTGAGGACGCATTTGATGATTTTACCATGATAAAAAAGAAAAAAAATTATTTCTGCAAAACTAAAGTTTTACAAGAAAATAATCGATGCACTTTCAATGGCTTGACTATTTGTACATAAAATGTAAATACCTTATTAATTATCGAACAACCAGTGAACAATCAAATTAAGTTATTGAAGGTTAACAACCCGTTTGCAAAACTGATGTTATTTTAATGAAATTCCAGTTTACTTCCACATCACTGAAAAGCCTTCAATATTGTGTTAAATGGGCACATAGGTGCGGTCGTTGGCCCTGATACGCAAATAGGTAAACATTGTTCTGAGCTAAAACGCTTCCAGTACCCCTAGCACGAATTTTCAGTAATTTTACTTTACAGCGTGGTTCCAGTATTTACAGCGTTTTTTGTATGAAAAATGAAACAGCGCCTCTGGTGTGCAGAGCAGGAACAATTTTTTCAGTAAATTATGAGAACGCTGTGTTTGGGACGTAAATTTTACAGTGATCCCATACAATATGCAAGTTTACAGCTGTTTACAGCAAAAAATGCTAGCACGAGCATGCAGCAATTTACTGTGGAGTACGTTAAGCCGCATTTACATTACGAAAGTAGTGTCATGCATGATAAAACTACTTTCGTGAAACTAGTTTCAGCACAAGTGAAAGTACTTTCGTTAGAATTTTAGTGTCGTGAAATTACCAGTATCGCGGAGATACTGGCCCTGTCAAGATCAAAGCTGTATTTCATTTATGATGCAAAGCGTCATTGTAGAAAAGATAAAATATAAAATTTATCTCGGAAAAAAGACGTTGATAAATCCACCAACGGCTTTAGTTCCATTGTCTAGTCCCATTATGGAATTACTCGAGGCAAAAACTTGAAAAAAAGGATCTGGGTGCAACACAGTTAATCTCTGAATTAGCAGATGATCCTAAAAGCTATGCAAATTACTTTCGTATGGGTAAAAATCATTTTAATTTCAAATACCACACGTCCACTCAACGCAGGTGCTGTCGCGACACTACTTTCGCGTCGTATTTACATGATGAAAGTAGTTGCATGAAACTAGTTTCACCAAAAATATGCGCATAGCACGAAAGTAATTCAGTGTCACGAAAGTAATGCATGCATTGTAAAACTGAACGTTTACACGTGAAATTAATGGTGAAAGTAGTGTCATGAAAGTACTTTCATGCAACTAGTTTCGTAATGTAAATCCGGCTTTACTGCAAAAATTCTGTAAAATGTCAATGCTATCTGTCACGTATTTATTGTGACAGATGTTATTCGAGATAATAAACATGAAAATACTGTTAAAATAAAAATAAATCCGTTATAATGGATATATTTCGCGTCTTTGTCAATTTTATCCAGCAAGCAATGAGTCAAAACATATACGGGACGTCTGGTAAGTTATATTTGTACAATGTTTGTAAAAGTTGTTGTTGCATTTTGTATTCTAGTTTTTCCTATTTTTTATTATTAAAATCCCTATCTTACTTACAGAATAAGCAAGCGCAGGGCCATATAAACGCAACCAAGTACTTTCAATGTGTTGAATCTGTGCAAAACCGAATTTAAAACAGGATTTCTACTAACAGAAAACGACCAACTTTATGCATGCTAAAAAGCAAACTACTACAGTTATCAGCTTGGAAATTAAGGTAAGAATAACCAAAGATTATTAATCACACCTACTACTACCATAAGTTTATGCAGGATGTGATGATATACATCAACAGCTATCAAATGCAAAACCATCGCTTCATTTATTCATATGTTATCAACCATTTGATTACGTTTATTGGTGAAGACAGTCTCACGACCCATTTCTACCCCTTTATAGGTACTGGTAGATTAAAAACGTACCTATATGGTGTGCACTTTTGTCCGAATCTGTCACACTATATAAATTAACTGAACTACAATTCACAAGCAAGGGCCACCACCACTCAGCCAGCATCTTCGCTGTACTATTTTAGTTACAAGTCTTTTACACTAGAAAAATTGGTTAATTTAATGGTAATTTCTTTATGTTTACAGATTATTTTATCTTTGGACAGTAACTCTTCTGAGAGCAAGGATTACTCTCAATTTCGCTGCTGCCCTGTGAATCATGCAAGAAAAATACACTGAATTATATGACAAAATATGTAGTAGTTTACATATTATTAGATACATTTTGTGTTTTAACCAATTTTTAAAATAAATACAGAAATATGAATAGTTATATTTTATTTACAAATCTTAGGCCGTGCGCTGCGTTAGGCGGGCGCCCGCGTGGCCTCGCTGTTTCATGTAATCTCATAGACCAGCGCTGCGTGCAGCGGGTCGCGCGTCGATGAGATTACATGAAAACAGCACGCCACGGGGCGCCCGCGCCGGTCGTCCGGCTAACGCAGCGCACGGCCTAAATAACTCGTCGTCTCATCGTTCTCCAGCCCTTATTCTAATTCAACCGTCTATTTTTCACTACTCATAATATCAGTAGTCACCTTTTTACCAATATTATCATGCAAAAATAATTATATTTATTTTGCTCTGACAGAGCTGCTTAGCTTTTACAATTAAAACCATATCAAAATGAAAGTCGTTGGTATTTAATACTTTAATTATTTACATTCTGTAAGTTACAACAGTTTGTCACTAAATAACTATTACTAACAACAATATGGAATATGATATTAGAATAATTTCACTTCACTGAGATGTAACATTGTACATTTTTTGTTAATCAAAGTACCTAAATCCATGATGAAGAATTACACATTGATCCAATGGCTCTCAACTTTCTGTATCAAATTGTTTGCATGAAGTAATTAGGAAACATTTGGATCATACAGTAGTGGTTTCACACTAGGTATATCACTGTGTCAGCTGGTTTTATCTTCCACTTTATTCATGTCTGAAGAATGGCAGGTTCTACGATTATTTTGTGCTGATCCTCTTCTGCATGTCGATGGCAATCTAAATTGAGTCGGGCCAGAATTGGACCACGAGTTTTCCAGATAATAATATTTTTCCAGAGCTGAGTCGTCGATGATTTTCTCCCTTAGGTAGGTATCTACGCTTCTCGATTTTAGTGAAACGAACCACACAACTTTATTTGTTGAATTTCATAGCGTATTTTAAACATTTTTTTTTATGTTTGTTTATTTACGTACACATCTTTGGTACACATTGATTGATTTAATTGAATATTCGTTGTCATAGTTACCGTATTGTCAGCCTCTGATTTGAGATTTACCCGTATCCTTGTGAAAAATGTAACTGATTGTTTTCTCGTTTTTATATAAAAATAAAATTTCTCCTTAAAATCAACTTTGTTTTCGTGTATTTTTTTTTAATTCTGTCAGCCTGTCTGATAGAATTCAAAAATGGTACACGGCAGCCCACCAGCCAGCAATAGGATTGCAGTGATTTGAAAATTGGTTTTTGGGTAGTTAATTTCATAAAGACCTCCTTAGATTTATTATTTTCTTTTACAATTTTTTCGCTAAAATAATGAGTTGTCATTATTTGAAAGGACCCCCTAACCCTAAATAAAGGGAACATTTTATAAAGTGGGAACACTGTCTTATATTGCATGTGCGCATGTTAGACATGGTGCGTTTGAAAACGTTTGTCTACTACTTTATATGTGAAATGAAATGCGGAAATTTTTTGTTTAGTTTTTTAATTCAAATCTATTAAATAATTAACACTTTTTGTACAAATATTTTCTTATTTAGTCACTGAATTTAGATTAGAACTGGGTATTTTAAAATTAAAATAAATATTAGTCAAAAAGTCGAGTTTCAGAACAATCTTATGGAGCAGCCATGCCACCACTCATGACCTTTAGACGTGGCGCTAGTGTCTATTTCATTACATCAAATGGGGAAGGCAAGTGTCAAAGTGAAAATGACAGTTTGGTCCCCAAAGAACTGTAAAATCAAAGGAATTTTCAGAAAAAAAAAACATTTATTGATGTAAAATGACTAGATGTTGTGTAATAAGCTGTAAAAATGATGGAATACACTTTTCAAAATAATATCTACTTTTCTTTTGGAGGTTATGTACCAGTATTGCATCGCTCGAAAATCGAAGAATTATCACCTGGAACGAGTTTTGTAATAGTTGTGGTGTTAAGAAATTAAATATATTGTGATATTTCTCGAATCTAAATAGAAAAAAAGGTTAAAATTACTGACTTAAAACATTATGATATTTTATCAAAATAGAAAGTCAAAAGCAGCATTATATTCTTGATAAAGGAGAGGACAGGTAAAACATACCTAAACTCAAAAATTGAAACCTCAACTACAAGTAATTGTGGATTTATTACGGTAAAATCAAATGTATAACCACTCAATTAAATCACTTTTTTTCTCTTGTAGATGCGCCGCGGCGTCTTAATTCTTCTTTTAGTATATAGTACTTGCATGGACGAATAATTTTCCATATTTGTTTTATATTTATACTCAATTTTTATAACAAATAATCTTGTTTGTTTTTTTGTACAAGGTAGACGTGGGGACCAACTATCGCAGCGCCATCTACGATTAGCTTTGAGTTGCCATCCCCATTGCATTAAAAAATTAGTACCTTGAAATTTCCGAAAGTCATGAGTGGTGGGTCGGATTTTAGTGACTTCTCAGTGACGTCAGTTCGGCTGACAATAATCCCAGTATTTTTTACAGAAACTTTGCAGTATTTTACTTTACAGAGTATGAGGTAGCACGAGTTAAACAGAGAAATCGCAGTTTTCCATCAAATTTACAGCAAAGTTCCAGTTTACTTTACGTCAAAAAGAGTGAATATTCGTGCTAGGGGTACAGGAAATCTGCTCAACATGGTATTTACATCGGAGGCGATTGGTAGCGGCGACCTTACACGTCCAGCCAGTCTACTTCCTAAGTCCGTGAACAAAGACATGGGACGGACACGGTTGTAGGAACGTAACTAACGTCAAAATCAAATTTGCGGACGGACAATACCGCCACGACTGAAATCCTTTTGTCGCGGCGCTTGTGTCCACGCCATTACATCAAGTTGCATTAAAAATGCAGTACCACGAATTTTCCGCGCGTCATGAGAGGTAGCGCGGACTCTAAGGAGCTCTGTAAAATTGTAATTTCACTCATTAACAGTTCAGGCTCGTAGCCAAAACGCCCGCAACTATGGCCGAAAACACGGCCGTGTTTAGAGATTAGACCCATTTGTTTGAGCCTCGGGGAATGGGAAGCAAGTGCCTTCTTCTACAAAAGAGAAGGAGAAAACGCAAGGAGCCCAGGGCTACAGATATCGCAAGGCAATTCCTTTAAATTAGGCTAGGGTTTGCGAACTAATGAATGGGTAGCTCGCCGTCTGATCAATGACCAAGTCCAGGTTGACGGCGTGTTGTTTTCTATACCTTATGGAGCTGTCAGCAAAATGACTGGTCCAAACGCCTGTCAAGTGAACATCAGATGTTCACTTGACAGGAGTTAACCTGTTCAGATTCTGAATAGGTTAACTTCTTGTAATTAATAATGAACAGCAATTAAAATTCACATCATCAACCGTGCAGTAACGAAATTCCAAGTAATGTTCGACGACGAGAAATTAATACCTACTTCGAACAATTCACAGAAACTATAAATACAAACATCCAGGATGTCAAAATGAGGAGTCGTTAGGGTATGTCCTTTCTCTTTCTGGTATTCGTATTTTTTGCTATTTTCGTCTCTGTTTCACGCAAGTGACCCAGAATAATCGTTTTGGTTTGGGTTTTGCTCTTCCGGTCTATTCTTGTAGAGGAATACGAAGGGGCTGCTCTTGTTTTGTTACACAAGTTTGACACGTATTTCGGATAACATAACAAAAAAAAAACTTTGGAATAATAAACTTATCCACAGACAGACCTCTACAAGAGTTTCTGGTATAAGAAACTCTTGCAGCTTTCTAAACAGCCCTAAAGAAAGACTGGTCTTGGCAAGAGCTGCTATATGCCATCTGACGGTTCTTTCTACCACCGTGCGCTATTAGATTTGACTGTCGGTTTTCAAATCGACCAATCATATTCAACTTTTTTGACAGGCCTATTGGTCTAGTGGTTATTGACCCTGACTGCTAATGCCGGAGGTCGTGGGTTCGATTCCCACCCAGGATAAATGTTTGTGTGATGACCACGATCATTTGTTCTGTGTCTGGGTGTTTTTTAACTACAATATTTATGTATTTAGAACTATATAAGTATGTTTATCAGTTGTCTAGTACTCATAACAGAAGTTCTGCTTAGCTTGGGACTAGATGGCGTTGTGTGATAGTTGTGGATTATTATTATTATTATTATATTATTACTTTCGTTACATTTTACAATACTATTCCTACAGAAGCGATAGCAAAGATAATTCGATGTATTCGATCTCCACTGTTGAGAACCATTAAAAACATAAAAAAACACATTCACGCAACTTAAAAACAAGCTTACAGCGTACCATCAATTAATTAATACAAGGAATTTAAACCAATGAGCAGGTTTCTTTGAATCTTTTCATCACCTTTATAAGTTTCACAGTCTGCTGAACATAGGACATCAAAGAACGTAGCAGACTTATATTATATTCTTTTATGTCATCTGTATGTCCGTTTATATTTTATGATTGTATAAGCTAGCTTTAAACATAGGAGGTAGTTGACATTTTTAGAGTGATTTAGTATCGAGCGATTCCAAATCACGTTTCTGTCTCAACCATTTACTTGATTGTTTTTGTAATTATTTTTATTTATAAAAAAACCCCGTTTTTATGTAATGATTTTTATTTATTAAAATCTATAATATTTGATTGGATTTTCAGAAGTTCAAAAATCTAAAAAGTACTGCTACCCAATTTTCTATTACGACACCGTACAATACCAACAAAGCCCCATGAAAATACAAATTCCAAAGCCCCCTATTTACACAAAGGAGAATCTTTACTCAACCAAATACAAAGTCAGTATGGATACCACTTAACTCCCTGCGATCCATTGTTTTATACGTTCAAATACCGTGAGATCTACTCTTGTCTTCAAGAGTTACCGTCGGTTTTAGTTCGCCAATGTTTTATGCATTGAACACTTACTGATTCTGAGAGGCACAGCTTTTTGTCAGTTTTGTAAATCGACCGATAGTTTTATCCGTTCGGGTTCCGTAACCAAAAGGTAAAACGGGTAAATTACCCTATTACGGTAGTAAATGTGATACCAATTTCCAGATTATGTATTATTTGAAAAAAGACAACGATACGACATTGACAGTGAGATTCGTTTTTAAAATGTTAAAACATAAACGATTCCCGTTATTTTTTTCTGTAACAGGCGCCACTTTCAAATTCCCTCCTATAAACAGACTCATTCCTTCCTTTATCCATTCTTGTCACGCCACACATCCATCTTTTTCACAGCCCAGCATTCCGATCCATAAAATACCACAGGTGTAATCACGGATTTGTATATTTTCCCCTTTAACTTGAGGGGCATCCGTGTGTCGCAAGTTTTTCCGGTGACCTGTCGCCATTTCATCCATCCCGAGTTGATCAGGTGTATTATGTCCCGGTCTACATCGCTATCTCTTTGGACAAGCGACCTGAGGTACCGAAAGTCTGAAAATACTGGTATGGGCGATCCGGCGTTAGTAATGGGCACAGGACTGGAAAGACCGCCAAAATCGCAAACCAAATACATATTATTCTGTTTTTGTTCTGCTCAATTTCAGGCCATCGTTCTTCAGTCTTTGCCACCACACGTCCAATCTGCTCTGGACCTCTAGGCCGCTCTCGGCAATCAGCACAATGTCATCGGCAAACAGCATGCACCAGGGGGCCTCTTCCTGGATGTCTGACGTCAGAGCATCCATTATCATAAGGAAGAGGTACGGGCTGAGAGCCGACCCATGATGCAAGCCAACCGCGACATTGAAGCTGCCGGTAGTGCCCGCTGTAGACCGGACTTGGATACTGCATCGACTGTACATAATATAGCACGGATCAACTGTACATACTTCCCAGGCACACTTTCCTCCTTAAAGGCCCACACAGAACCTCACGGGGCACCCGGTCGTATGAACGAGGTCGATGAACACCATGTGCAAGTTTTTATGCGCACCTCTGTATTTCTCGCACAGCTGGCGGATAGCGAAAATGGCATCCTATGGGCTGTGATAACAATATTATATAATATTTATATCATCATTTATTTCGAGCAACAAGACTTATAGTGTTATGTGTTACTAACAATACTTATACTTATAGAATAAAATAAGGGAAAACAAATTAATCCTTAAGAAAACTCAATTTGTTTCCTCGGAAGATTATTCTTGCTCATTTCATATAAGTAACGACGCCTGTAGGGCTCAGCTACTTAACCACTCAGGCTTCGCTTACAAACAATTACCATTCCATTCTAACAACATTGTTCTCGTATTGTTATAGGACTCAAGACAACAAAATTTAAGTAGGTATACTCCAAATAAATTGAAAAAAACGCAACCAAAATCTAAGCGTGGGTATAAGATGTCAGCATAATGTACCAGGGGAACAGAAAGACACAGAGGGTCTTCTTCACTCTACGAATAAAAACACACGCACACATGTCTATGTGTGCGTGTGTGCGCATCGCGTGTCTACGCTTCACATACAGTAGTGTAAGCGTATTCGCCCCTGATTCTGTGACAGGGTTGCTACTTGCTAGATTGAGTTTTGGAGTTTGCTCCTGTGTAAATATTTATAAAAATATGCTAAGTTTTACAATTTTTCTCCCCGTAAATAGTATAAGTTTTCAAATAGGTAATTAAATAATACAAAACCACCTACTACTTATTCAAAAAAAAAAGGGTGACAAGTACACACACAGTCCGGTATGCGCAATGAACAAATTCTCAGTAAAAAGGAAATACTCGTACACGTACCTTATCTAACTGGTTTGAAATTTTTGTACGAATACAGTTGTTTTCGTTCGCTGTAAAAAACCGACCTTCTGTCCTATCCTGTCCTTATACTAAAGTGGAGTACTGTCATCTTCCGTCGCTCGACGCTCTTGCTTTTAAACGGCAATCGTCTCTGCGCTCTCAAAATATTCACTTAAAGTGGTTATTACGTAGAACTCTGAGTAAGAACCACAATTTGTGCGCGGTTTGTAGTGAATGTGATGGAGTTAGTAGAAAACATTTTTAAAAATTTTCGCATTTTGGGCATTAAAATGATGAACGATTGGATAAAATTTTGGTCGTAACTATCAAAAAAGGAGAAAACACAGGATAGGTCGTTTTAGTTTTATTTTGAGGAGGCCAAATATCCAACAGTGAATATCGTTACTCATAATGTGGAAAATTAAGCCTGTTCACTCTAAGCAAAATATATATAAGTAACATAAGATAATGTCTCTGAGAAAACATTGTCGATTGAATCCGAAAAATAGGACAATGTCTCATCTTTTCCAAAATAATCAAGTAAAAGTCCCCTAACAATTTCCTACTTATTTTATTCTAAATTCACAATAACACTCAGTGTGCGCATGGTGCGAAGAGACGCTTGTTTTCCTCGATTTATCTTGCTGCTGAATAATTTTATACAAACGCCTACGAATTTTTTCCGCTTCTATTTGAATAATGTTAAGTCGGTATCGCTTATTAAATTCACTCGGTTTTCTTGGAATGTGCGCGGTTATATCGATAAAAGGATCCAGATGATTACCATTATTCGATTATTTGATTTAATTTTACTTTTACTTTACTTTCTGAAACGACAGCTGAATCTTCGATTATATTGCTACAAGGATAATTTCCGGTCGGTAAGCATTTATTACAAACAGTGAACTAGTTTCATTGTGCTAACCTAACCTAATAATTATGAGAGGTTCTAAGGGGAACAAGAGGTAAATAAATTAATGAAAAATCAAACAACTCTTTACTATGAGGTGATAAATTATAGTGGTCAAACCAAACATTTGTAACGATGTAAACAAAAAAAAAAAGTGAGCCCCTCGCTAAATTAAAAACAGGTTAAAACTGAGAAAATTCAGACATAATCTATATACTTCAGCAAACGTGAAACGATACCTTAAGCGACTATCTTACTAGTAATTTTACAAGATTCAGCTAAGGCTGTCATAACTGATAAATGTAGTACGTAGTTACCAAAAGTAGCATCGACGATCATATGAAACGTTACTACACTAGGAGATATATATCTTAAGTAAAGACACGAAACTTGTTTCTATTTCACTAGGCATCAATGCTGATGGATTTTGAACGCTCGAGTCAGTAGTGAGAGTTCAAATTCCAAAGGTGTAGTATTCATTAAGTTGTCGGTTGGTGTTCGAGAAAAAGGACGTTAGTGGCGACTTGAATATTCTGTTGAATATCTTTGTCGTAATATCTCAGGTGATATCGAAAGTAATGCTGACATATAATAGGAGTTGGAAACTCGATCGATTTTGACTTTGGAATGAAAATTGACGGCGAATATAAGAATAGCGTGGGTTGCGACGTTTTATTTATATTTCTTCGGCGATCAACAAAATTCCTCCTTTTTCAAACAAATGCTAAATATAATTTTCCATTTGTGGCAATGAAAACCCTTTTCTTGTATGTTCGTAACCATGTTGTTTTTCTTAGCTATACAACGACTTATGGTATAGTTATCATCTTCAAAAGAATGCAGAATGTTTTATTTCAAAACTTAATTTTTGTCACAATGATTATGGCGTCTGTTAATTTTGTCACATAGCAATCAGTTTTAATCAGTAGCATATAGCAATTCCTGACACGTATTTTATTTAACAATTTATTGCTACATTCTTCAAGCAATCCTTCTTTACATGTAAATAAATAGCCTGACTTAAACTCAATGTATGTGAATTTACGTATTTTTACCCTGACGCCGCCCGTTTGGTCCGGCCCGATACATCGTAAATCTGTTACTACTACTGTTACTATCAGCCTGTATCATCCCACTGCTGGGCAAAGGCCTCTCCCCACGACTTCCAGCTATTTCGATCTAAGGCTAGTGTGAGCCACTGGTTGTTGGTTTTGTCCAGCTCATCCCGCCATCTTCTGCGAGGTCTGCCGCGACGCCTTCTGGCTGTGTCAGGGCTCCACATGGTGGTAATTTTGGCCCACAGTTCATTGGGCATCCGGCAGACGTGGCCGGCCCAGTCCCACTTCAGCTTAGCGGCCATTTTAGCAACGTCGGTGATCTGTGTTTTGGAACGCAGTGTGGTGTTACGAATACGATCAGTTAGCTTAACGCCCAGAACACTGCGCTCCATTGCACGTTGGCAAACCTTGAGTTTGGACTTTTGTATGTTTGTCAAAGACCAAGTTTGAGATCCATATGTCAAAATGGGAAGAATGCACATGTCCATGATTTTGCGTTTTAGTGATAAGGGGAGATCTCCCTTCATAAGGTCTTTCATGGACCAGTAGATCTATCTATCTGTAATCCGGAAAAATTGGCCGCGGCCGCACCGGTACCGGATAATACGGATATGTACCGGGTACGGGTTTTACACTTCATTTGTTTGACGGATTGCTTTGGATCCGGGTTTCCGAAAGTTAATTTTGTTTAGTGAATATGATAAAAAAAAATATTTTGGTATGTTGAGAAATAAGTTTCAATTGAATAAATAAGATAGCAAAATGTTTGAAGCAGGTTCACTCGTTAGTAAGTAATACCATGGACCAGTTTTGAATAGCACTTATTCGGTCAGTATTTTAGTAATAATGTAGCTCTGAGGTGGTGTTTTTTTTTTCCAAAATTGGTTCAGTAGTGTTAGATATTGCTTACCAGTTTTTCTGTAGTGTGTGTGTGTAGGCTGAATGAGTGAAATATTTACAAAAATATGTAATGAAAAATGTTTAAGTAGTCAAAGAAAATAAATAAATAAAATCTGCAATAAATGAACGATGCAGAACAGAGGCCTTACCACGAGCTCTAAACGCGATCCAGTTTAAGCTGTGGGAAAGAGACAGAGCTATACAAGTCGTCTAGCGCTATCTCTTTCTCACAGCTTAAACTGGATCGCTTTAAGAGCTCGTGGTAAGGCCTCTGATCACTTTTTTTACCAATCCCGCAAACAGGCGTGGCTTTTTTACTCTTCTCGTATACAAGAAATGAAAACAATTATAATAACTATGCTTGTCCACACCGACCTGAGAATTAATTCATGTTTAGTTACAAAAAAAAAAAAAAAAAAAACTACGTCGGCGTCAAAATCAAAATCCCCGTCAGCTAAAACAGTTCTACGCAATAACAGGTTTGTTTGTAGAGCCACGCGACGCCTATCCGACATTTTCACAAACATTAATACGACTTTGACAGGAGCTGGCAACTTGGAAATAACACACATGTCAGTCATAGCGAACTCAGCACTTTTTTCTGGGAAAGCTAAAAACGGTTTTCAATTGTTTTCATTGTTGGCAATGTCTGGCTTGAACACATTATTAATTTTATAGAACAAAAAAAAAAAAAAAAAAAAAGTGTTTGTGTAAGAGTAGTCACAATCTGAATCCTTAATACTTATAATTGTTATAATTTTCGGATGTTTGATTGGATGTTGATGTTTTATTGATATACGTGTACATCTTGATGAAGCCTCAAACATAAGCTGAAGTAAGAAAAAAATTGACTGAAAGAGAAGAAGAACAGAAAGAACTGTTACAGCAAATGCCACATTGAATGTATGCAAGCCTAGTACATTTGTTGAGTATTTCCGGAAATACGTTTTAAAGTACTGAAGACATTGGCACTAATATCATCTTCATTATCTTGTCCTTGTAGTACTTTTTGTACAGATTTCTCATTGTGTTCTCACTTTCTGTAATTTTGTTCATGCATCTTTAATTTTTCTGCTATCCGTGTGGAAAAAAACAGTATGTCGAATTTACATGTTTTAAAATTAATAAATAAATTGGTGAATTTGCGCAATCCTTTTTTCGTGGCGAATTAACTTTCTCGCAAATTTACAATACCTCAATATCCTAATACCGGTATCACGTTCCCGTGGAGTTTTTTAAATCCTCGAAACTTAAAAGTTTATTTTTTTAGATAATATTCCACAACTATCACACAACGCCATCTAGTCCCAAGCCAAGCAGAGCTTGTGATATGGGTACTAGACAACTGATAAACATACTTATATATTTCTAAATACATAAATATTATGGATAAATTACACCCAGACACAGAACAAATGATCGTGCTCAATACACAAACATTTGTCCTGGATGGGAATCGAACCCACGACCGGAGTATAGCAGTCAGGGTCACTAACCACTAGACCAACAGGCCTGTCTAACTACTTACTAACTTAAAAGTTGTAGGTCATCGATCGGAATAAACCTAGCACATTAATTTGTGCAATTAATTTAATCACTGTTGCTCTCCAAAAGGGTAAAGGAAAACATAGTGAGTTAACCTGCGGCATGCCCTAGAAACAAAACTTTTAAGAAACGTGACACCTGCAACTTTGCCTTTTTCTTCAATAACAAATATTTTTTTGAAACGAAAATTGTTATTCTTAAATAATTACTTCAGGACGCAAGAATAAGCCAGATTTTGACAAAAGAAATAATTAATAGAAAGCTCTTTCATAGAGGACATTTCTAAGGTTGTTTGACCACTACAATATAAATATGCAAAGTAATATTTTCTTCCTGAACAAACAAATACATTCAATATTGTTTACTGTTTGATGTTTCCCTTTGTAAAATTTTATCCTTAAGATCATAAGATTGATTGATTTTTTCGGCTCTAGGTATACCAGTCTGTGTAAACTAATTTATTATTATGAAATTGTATTTTTACCTGTGTCTATTTTCTAATTAAATCAAAAATAATTGAACTGATTTTTATATTAATTATCGTATTAAAAGCTCCGTTGTAAGGGAGTAACAGAGGTTTTATTTTATTATCAACTAGCTGTCCGATCAAACCCGGTGCTGGTCATAAATATTTGGTGCCTGCCCTTGCTCAGTTACAATAACATAATTGTCAGTCATTATTGACAGCTTTATGAAGATAATAATTTCAGATAAGAAGACCACAATAACTTAATCAATATAACTTGGTAGTCGTAAAGAGGTTACTTGTCGAGTCGTGGCGTTACACTTGTCATTGAATGAGTGTTTTTTTTTTGGTTTATGTCAGAGCAACAAAATAGCGGTTGTTCTGTTGATATTAATTGAAGAGTTCAGTGTCTGTCTTATTTACCAAGTTTCAAATCAGTTCAGTGTCTGTCTTCTTTACCAAACTTCAAATCCATCATTACCAACAAAAACCCTATCATTTAATATAGAAATAATTATGACAGAGTTTTTATTTTACAGAGAAGAATGTATGATACAAAACAAAAAAACATTGGAAGTGATATCTTCTTTATTTTGAAGCGATTAAAAATAATATACCTAACAATGTACGAACGAACGTGTCGTATGATTAAGGTCACCGTACCCCTTATTCACCCCAGCTACAGTACTGTCTCCTGTACCTTCATAACGTCGTTCAACTCATACAATAGGTGATACAGGAGAATATTATTCACTGTTATAGTCGGTGAGTCCCTTTCATCATACTTCTATACTATCTAACAATACCCATTTACATCCTAAAACCGTTTCATAGAATTTTGAAACTTATTTCTATGAGTCACAGGAAGAAAATTCTCCCAAACTCACCCTAAAACGATTATAAAAGTCGTCCACAGAGAAAATTTCACTAAAGAATTTTTCGTTTACGTAGAATTTAGATAAGAGGAGAGAAGATACATCATTGTCCTTAAATTACCTGCGGATAGCCTTACAAGTAATATCAGACCGAAATATGGACTAGATTTATATGAACCAAAATTAATGTGGGTATAGTTGGGTACCCAATATAAACAGGGTTCTCTCGTAAGTCTTTGGTTAAGAGTCCAGTTGAAGGTCGATACTGTATTGTGATATCGATCCCGAAGTTATGTAAAAACGATAATTATTATAGATAAGTCATACATACACTAGAAATACCAAACCAAGTTATAAAGGTGATTTATTAGGGACAATATACTAAATTGCCATATTGTTCTGACTGCAGTCGTTAATTCGCATTTGCCTTGATAAAAAGTATGATTTGCGTTAATACCATCAGTGTGTTTTTATCCAAAAATTCTAACCCATTTAAGCGTGGTTGCATAAAAATACCATACCTTACAAACTAAGAGCATTTTAAATATCAGTAGGATAGGATGTAGTCGAGAAGTTACAATTACTGAACTGTTTTTTTTTTTTTTATAGGTAACTCCAAGCAGATTTTTCTTGATTCTGAGAACCCCAAACAATCTGACGATATAATAATTATCATTAACAATTCAGAAATAGACCTACATAAACCAACCAACGTTTCGCAAGGACAGTCCTCCCAATCCTAATATTTATTCAACAATTTAAACAAAGACTAAGGTTATTATTAAGTTCCCGAGAAGTTAACATTTTACCAAGACTTTCTCCGCAAATATTTAAATGGCGGAAAAAATACTATGAATTATAAAACTTTTCTTAAGCAAAGATAATTCAATTTATTTAACGACCGGCGTTTAGTTTTTCTAATTTATTTTTTACTTCGCAAGTTTGGCGCTTCCCCTCGTAAACACGTCCAGACATGCTTCATAAAGATGTCTGAGTTAAAGATGAGAAGAAAAATAAGGATGTGCTTCATCTCCATTTAAAAAGAAAGTGCTACCTAGTCTTTGCGCAGAAAAGAAGTAATGAGGACTAGTGGTACCTAACGTTTTCAACTTAATCAAATAATTTATTTCAATTAGGCCAGCTTCTTTTGAATAACCAAAAGACAAAAAATGGCTGTGGAAGTACTGTGGGGGCCCATTCCGATACTTAGATCTCTATAGAGAGGAAGGGGCAACAAACTCCATGGACACTCTTTCAAAATCAACAAAATGATCACAGGACCTGTCTAAAAAATGCTGCAACATGAGTTCGAACTCAAGCGTGTAATGTTGTGATGTGACGTCATTGCTGTCTTTTAAATTATTCAATATAACTGCTCATCTAGCTTAAGTTTAGCACCATGACGAACTGGGCCCCAGTGGTAGATTATGGTCATTGGTCAATGCATCCTTGAGTGTCAACTTAAGAAAGTTGATACAGAAATTAGAAAAGAGGTAGTTTTTTAATTGAGATTACGTGTAATAAAGAAGTTTAGTAACATACTTCGATAAAATGGGATAAACGCAAAAGCATAATTGTTATAATGATGCAATCGTGGTGTATCTACATTGATACACAAATATTGCATATACTCAAAACGATATCACTTTTTATAATTTTAAAAATAAACAATTGCGTAGGTACACAAAATTCACGATAAACCATCACATGAAACGCCGACTAAAACAAAAATGGCAATATAACCAAAAATGAAAAACCAAAGCACAATAACAAAATTCAGCATGATAACTCAGCAGAATGAAGGCAGACATAAAATATGAACAATTCACAATATCCCTAGAGATTTATGTAAGGTTTATAAAATTAACAATTTGCTTTCAGGGTTTGATTTAGTGTTTAATTTCAAAACGTTACTCTGTTGATTTGTTCGGTAAACTCTTTTTCTCCTTTATGGATGACAAGGGAATTCATTGCAACAGTTTCTTCTTTACAAGAAATTCACTTGATTGAGGGTTTTAACTGGTGGGGAAAACATTTGGATTCATTAAAAAGGAAACATGCCATACACTTACACACTATACATAAAGAAAGTACGTCGTCGTTTCAAAATTAATAACAACATAGAAACAAACTCGTACCGTATTAAATTTGAAGACAATCATTACTTTACACAAACAAAATTGTCAAGAAACAAGCAGAGAAACTCAAAAGTTCAACAGAAGTGAGAATTTTCATTTTAGTCTCTACCATCTATAAGGTCGCGAAACAAATCCTTTTATAAACCTAAGAACAAAGCTTCTGAGACACAACCGTCGATAAAATAAAGAAATAAGACAGTTCGCTCTAAAAGACAAACAAAGGCGATTGGAGCAAAACAGCAAACGCAAGCTAATACCAAAGTTGAAAAGACGATCGATCACAAATCAGCAAAGTAATTTCCTCGCTTCCTGGATTATAGACTCTACAAAAGATAAATTAAAAACCATTTTTCAAGTTATTCCCTGGCCCTGGAAACGGACGGTGTAATCTATACAAATTGTATGACCTGGCCACACGTTCGTACATCAATAGGGGATGCTGGCTGCCATTTTTTGTTTATCCCATTGATACCTATTAATATTTGCATATCAGTATTCGATGGGAAAACTAACGAGTGAAAAATTATCAGCTGATGGATTGGTGAATATATTTGAGCTGTTAAAGGCCTTTGGGGATTAATTCGGTAAATAATATTTTTACAATAAAATATGAAGTGCGTGGAGGATTTAAATAGCGGACATTATTACAAACTTTAATTTAGTTGCACTGAAACATGTAAACATTATATGAATCCATCTTGTTAGCTCCAGTTGTGCTAAATACAGTCTTTAAGACAAGAGTAAAAAGGTTACTTTCACTTAGACGTGTGTCACTATCGATTCTAATATCTATATAATAAAATCAATACTTCCGCCCACAAAAGATTAGATACCTACCGAATTCAATAACGTCCTTGTCAGGAAAACCGAAATAAAGGAAAGGTACAACTACAGAACCCATAATTACTTATCAAAGAGCTACGTTAATATCGGCTACATCCAGTCCACCGCAGTTACATTTGGCCATTTTAGGGTTACGTAGTCAAAGGGTGCCACCGAGACCATATTGAAGCCCCGATGTCTGTACGTTTTGAATGATTGTAATAAATAATAAGACACTACTTTTAATATTGTATTATCTTCCTCATGGATTGAATGCCTCCCTGCTCCTTTTTTTCTATGATGTGTCCCCGTATTTCTCGAATCTGGTCTTCTTTTTGTCAATTTATGAGGGACCTATCCAGGGCGTTTTGCCATCGTCGATCTACCAAGACGACCCCATCTAGCTGTCTCAGGGACAGACAGGGACATTCTAGCATCGGACCCAAGGTGTGTATTAATAAAAATGAAAGGGGTTCCAATAATATAAATCATTCTGTCCATATCCCAAAATTTCAAATTCTCAAAGTATTCAATCTTTGAGAATGTGGTAAATTGAAATCAATGTGGGAATGTGGTTTAAACGTGTACCGCTCGACGTTTTCTGAATCAGTAGAGTAGAAATATTGTACGTCACATTGGCACGGCCCTTTATAATACGAGTCTGGGTCACACTTGGCCGGTTTTTTCTCCACTATCGATACCCGGTCCCAATAATTTGAGTGAATGTCTCATCGGGGATCAGAGGACCAACAGTTTAACTGTCTTTTTCTGTTACTAACTACATAGTTTCCCGCATAAAGGTTTGCTCACTCTTTTCCTGGTATTAGGTATTTTTTTTTTAATTCTGTTCAGAAAATTGTGATTGGTGGGATATTATGACTGAAATTCTCTGTTTCGTTTTGAACGTTTTCGGTAACGTGCGTCATCAATATTCACCACATTTTGTGTGTATTATGTAAGTCTTGTATATTTTCATTGATAGGTAAATATTTTTAATTAGTATTCTAAGAGTTTCCCAAGCAAGCGTCTCCTATAAAATGAAGGACTAAAAAAGTTCAAAGAAGACATTAAAAGGTACTTTAAGTTTTATTTTCTTTCATAGCATCGTACAACCTTTTACGAGGCCATTGACAAGTATTATTGGAGATTCTTTATAATAAAATGATGAATGAAGAGACTAATTTAATTAACCTCACCGCTAATGAGTTTGTGTTTAACCCTTTATAGGACGGCTCATACAAAGTGGCCAGTAAACTGGACAGTCACTTCAAGGTCGGTATCTCATAGATTTTTGTTTATATATTGAACCTTATGAACATTTACGACCCGCAATAGAGCACACTGGCCCGTCAACAGGCCAGCATTCCAGTTCGCAGCGCGACATTTTAAATTCGCGCCTTTTTTCAAGATGGCCAGTGAACTGGCCACCGTGCACCCGTGCAGGAACATTTGCTGTCATCGCGTGTTTACGTTATGTGTTTATAAGTTTTATGGTGATATCAAATCATGTCTTCTTGGAAAAGGTAAGTGAAACTATTATTTTATAGTATATACTACTATGTAATGTGAAAATCTAATCGAGGATAATAAGAAAAATATACATTATTTGGGATTGAATATAAACCGGCTTGCTGAAAAATGATTACCTAAACATTGCCTACCTAACTTTGAGATGTTGTGTTGAGTATTTATTTTCGAGTAATCCGTATGAAACATTTAGTTTTACAACAAGTATATAACCATGTTTTGTAATGTAATAATAAATTTGAGATAAACAATCTTGTTCGGAAGTTATAACCGATTATTATGAATATTTTCGGTTTTTATTGCCGTTTTTTTTGCGAATGTGTGGGTACTTATGAAAATCGTAATTTATTAGTTTTGCATTGCAGACACACATACACTTAGCGAGAGTTGGAGTCACTAAACAAGGTCTAATGGAATGACTTCGTGGGTATGACTGAAGACCAGTCCACACAATCAGACATCGGTGGTGATTCCGATACTGATGATTGCTTTGACGAAAGTTTTAGTACCAGAACACTGATCACACGTATTTGAAATCAAGGCTCATGTTCTGGAACATCGTCTTCATCGTAACCACCACAGGAGTTATATTTTCTACCATCATTCCCACCTCTGCAGCCGCCGCCATCTCTACGGCGACAGCTGCTATCACTAAACACCAAGTATCACGAGATAATTTCTCCCGAACACGCAGCTCCTCGAGAGAAAATAATGCATGAAGATAGAGGAGACATAGAAAAGTAAGATGAGTAATAAAAGATTTCGAGAATCACCAGTATACAAGAACAGTACCTACAAATTAAAAATGAAGTTTTCTTTTAGAAGAAAATGTAATGTTAATTCTATCTGTAATTAAAACTGACTGTCAATTGATGTTCTATTATTAAAGATTGATGAGGAATTACATTTATTTTAATATTATTATCATCTTTTCGTAAAAATTAAATAGATTTCATTAGTGTCCATTTTACTGGCCATTGATATTGCTGTGATAGTTAGTGACGCAGGACGTTCAGTGGCCAGTTTACTGGCCATATGATTTTCATGATTTTCTCGAAAAACAAAGATTTTCAGGACTTTTTTCAAAAACATGTCATTATGATTTACGGCAAGGAATATGTATTAATCACAAAATACTAAGAATTCAAAAAAAAGTTAGGGTGTGCGTTAAAGGGTTAAAAATCGTCTATATTTAAAAGTAATTTGTCTAAAGTTGCGTCTTTGTTCAACTTTAGGACCGTATTTCGTTTAAACTTATTTTTTAGATTTTCGAAGCGATTTTTGTCTGAATGTGAACTCGTATAAATGTATAACTCAAATTCGACCAAGATGCTTTTCACTCCTTTTTTCCATATTTTCAGATCGTCAAATGGGTCATCCCATGTCTGGACTGTCAGACAGTCAGACTCATACCAGACCACCGTGTTCCTTCAAATAGCGCTTTACGTTCAAGGGCTACGAAAACCTACTTTGACAGTCTCGTGACTCCGGCAGGCGTTTGGCTCTATGGGGGCCCAGTAAATAGTATTTAACCCCTCAATGCATAAATATCTTGATGATCATCGACCCTGAGTAGGTAGCGGCAACATTTAATCAGCAGATTTTTTCATAGTATGGAATAATCACAAATTCAATAATAACAATTCATCTAAACACAGCCCTAACTTGGCCCAACAGTCCTTTGAGAGTTACACAATCGTATTCAGCAAAAAGTTTACACACATTTTGTTACTATGTCCTGTCCCACAATTTATGCTTTGTTCCTATGTTCTTTAGTAGGGTGTCGGTTATAAATTGGAACCTTGTGGATACGTTCTACGAAGACAGGGACCCTCCGTAGGATTAGTTTGTAGTAACAGGTTGCTAACATTTCCCAGAAACCTATGTCCCTACATTAAATTGTTAGGCGCATATTGTGGAGAGAATAGTCAGTGGTTTTTGTTCCTTAGGTACTTTACTCATGGCGCGATGCGATATCGAATTGCATCGATTGACGATATCGGTCAGATATCACACAAACGTCCGGCCGAAGAAAATGTATGGACGATCGCTAGTGTTTGCTCATAGAGTCGCACGGATTGACGATATCGCTCACAGATCTCCTCGATAACGAATTGCATGTACGTCCTAATGACAATGCACATGATTCTGTGTTCGAAATTCGATTGCGCAACTACTCGTCTCGTGCGACATCTCTTGTCTTTGGTTTGCAGCGCCTATATTATTATGTCGAAGTAGTAAGGTGGATTTTAAAAGTCGTCGTGCACGGTCGAACTGCATTGCATCACTCCATTAATAAATAGGTACATGCGACTTAAATCGGCAATCGACTAGATATCGCACGATTCGCGTCGCGTCGCATCGCGCCTTGAGTCCCTTAATTAGCATGAATTCTATAAAGAGACGCGTTTTAAGGCGCTTATAAACCTCAACTTGGTAATTTTTACGGAGCCAAATGCGCTGTACCCTTGCTTACTGCGTAACCCAACGAGAGTCGTTGGTGTAAATCCATATAGCTCGAATCTGCTACTTTTTTATCGTGGTAAAATTATCAAATGAGTCCTCCCACCCAGGGCAGGGCGGCAAGGACTGTCAGACTTGTACTGACTAAAATCCACGGTGAACCTTCAATAGCCGTTTACGTTCCTGAGTCACGATTAGTTGAAGAGATAGTCCCGCGACCCTGGTAGGAGTTTGGCCCACAATAGGAGACTACTGACAGCTCTTTAGGGCGCGCGTGGAACACGACGCGCCACGTTGATCCGGGCATGGTCCCATGATTGGACGGTGAGTTAACCTATTATTTGCCGTTCGTATGTCATTCCATTCAGTTTTAATGGCTGTACTTTTAAAGATATTGATATCGACACACTAAATCATTTCGTTTCTTATTTTCTTGATCACTTAAATCCTTCATAAACTACTCACAGCCTTCGCTTACAGCCGAAGAGAAAGATGCTTCTCATTCTCAATCAAAGGTAAGTCCCAAAAAACTGTAAAATTACTTTTTCTTTTACGTTAAAAAGTTCATTTACTCCGCGCATTGTATCCCGAACTTAAGCTTTCAGCTCAATACGACCAACCCCTAAGATGAGAATTTCGACTTTACCCCAAGTTTTATTTCTAGCACTCTTATCTAGGGTTGGGCTTTGTATCGATTTTTCTGCTAAAATGACTCGCAATTTTGTTCGGTTAGTGTTAATTCGGTACGGTTATTGATGATTGTCATGGGTTTTGGAGTATGCAAGAGAATTTGATGCTCAATTCTTTATTGTATTCCATTATTTAGCGTTAGGTGGTAAACATTTTTCCAAAAGAAACAATCGTTGCCACATTTACAGGGTGTGTCGTAAAGAAGATGATCAAACTGAACAACATGCTCCTGCACAAAAAAAATATTCAGCTGTTCCTGTTCCAATTTTTCAATAACTGCTTGCTGTCCAATGTATGAAACAGCTGGTTTTTCATTTAGCGATTTTTTTGTCATCCCGTTGTGAAAGTTGTTCACTAAGATAGTCTGTAGCACAATTTAAATAAGGTTGCACCTTTGGAACACGCGTTATAATATTACAGTCAATGATTAAAGTAATTTATCTCAAAGAAATAAACAAAGCAAAGTCATGAGAGGAGTGTATTTATTACGTTCTGAAATATCAATTGAAGATAATTAATGACCTCTTTCTTTGCAATCAACTTTTACAAATGAATCAATACCATTCATCAAAAGAAACGATACACAAACAATTAATTCGTTAATATCATTTCAATTTTAATTTCGACTTATCGATGTCAGCATCGAGACTCTGATGTGTTGAAATTAAAACAGTATCGAGTTTCAGCAATCGATACTGTTTTAACCATCTGCTTCCCCACTCGACATATTGAAAGTAAAGAGTTTATTACTTCTCTTTTGTTGAATCGAACAAAAAGAAGGTTCGTCCACTGTTTACTGTGTATTGAGAGAAAATATCTTATTGTGGCTGTCGAATCGATTTTATGAGTCGTTAAGCGATGTTCTGCGAGCAGTTCCAATTTTTAGGGTTCCGTAGTCAACAAGGAACCCTTATAGTTTCGCCATGTCCGTCCGTCCGTCCGTCTGTCCGCAGTTTAGCTCAGAGACGCACAGTACTAGAGAGCTGTAATTTGGTGTAAATATACGGATTTGTTGTGCCGAAAAAGTGGTAAAATAAAATCTCGTAAAATATTTTTTTTAGGGTACCTCCTGTACAAGTAAAGTGAGGATGTTTATTTTTTTTCTCGCGTACCCCTTAGTGTGGGGTATCATTAAATAGGTCTTTAAAAAATATTGATAGTTTCCATTAACAATTTTTTGATAAAAAAATTCGTTTGTGAAATATGAAGCTTTAAAGTGCTAAATTTTGCTCGACTCGAGTGTCCCCCCCCTCTACCAGCTTAACGGTTATGTTTGGGGGTGTGAAAAAATTCACAATAGTAGTATATATAACGAAGTTTAAAAGAAAATTGTCATGACTAAGTAGGCTTTACAACTTTACGAGTAATAGTCGACCAACTTATAAAATGTACTTGGATAACATATTTTCTTAAACAAAATGTATCGGAGAACATCTTATTCAACTGCAAATGCAAGTTTGTCAACTTTATTTTTACAGCTTTATTATGTATGTTTTTACGGTATGTTTTTTGGGGATAGGTAGGTTTTTATCGTCAACTATTTTTAACTAACCTCAAAAAAAGGAGGAGGTTCTAAATTCGTCGTAATCTTTTTTTTAATGTATTTTCCCCGATTTCTCAAAGACTCCTGGACCGATTTTGAAAATTCTTCTTTTTAAAATTAAATTCAGTGAATCAGTTTAGTTAGTTCGCATATGTATTTTGATGAGCAACTACGGAACCCTACACTGTGCGTGGCCCGACACGCACTTGGCCGGTTTTTATTTGGTTTAAAATTGTGTGATGGATGACCTTTATTTAACAATGATTTGAACAGTATAAAACAATCTTGTTTCTCAATATTCTATTAATGTGTAAACTTGTTCTTGATGAATTTTGATGCGATTTTCATTGTTGTTTACTGCTGAAAACTTCGTCTGTATTTTAGGTAATTAATTTAAGGCCCAAGCCATTCCCAACATAGTTAGGAAATTGGCTAGTCAGATACGGCCCGTTCACGACTCGGTCGAAGCCGTGAGTGGTACGGTGGGCGGCGGAGCATTGTACACGTCAAGTTATCACAACTTAGCGTTTGGCGGCAGCCGCCACACTCCTCACTTCCGCACTGCTCTGCCCGTACCGCTCTGTTGCATAGCGTTGTCATATTCATTCGTTTATACTTTTGTTACCGCTGCCGCTTCGAAAACCGCGCGTGATATTGTTATAAGCGGCGTCTCATGATGTGCTTCAAACAATGCTACACATATATTTTGATCTTGCTCGCCGCGCCTCACTAATCCACCGCTCACAGCAGGCCGTTAATTATGATGAAGGTTTCTGTATATTCATAATAATTTGCTCTTGCTAATCGGACAATGAGCGGTGAAAAGCGAGTAGCGTACCCAACCTATAATTTTCCCAGCAGTGGGTTATATCAAGCCAGCTGGCTGATGCCTAGTTCAAAAGTTGGTAAATATATTTCCCACCCCCATTCTTAGACTAGTAATTAGAAGATTTTGCCTCTCGCTCCGCAAGATTAATTAGTGATACAATATCTAGTTCATACCGGTATTTAAAATTAATACCGGTTATTATTTTCCAATAAGTAATTAATTAAACTTAACATCTTTCTCGGAATATTGTTTTTCATACTGCTTTATAAATCCAGCTATAAGATAAGGCCAGCAGGAAAGGTTAACTGAAATGAAAAATTGTTTTCGCTATTTTAGTATTATTTACATCCAGTCGCTTAATACATAGAATAAAAATAAATTATGCTTTTCAACCCTGTTTATCGTTCATTTTAAGATAGAAAACATAACTTTTTCGTACCACTTGCTCAAAAAAGTGACATTCTATGCCCCAATAAGCGTACATAACAATAGTCATTTTTAATCTGTTAAAAACAGGGAAAGAAAGTTGTACTGAATTTCATTCGTCCTCTAGGGAGAGAATGTGATTTAAATTTGGAATACTTACCGATACTGAACTACATCAGTTTGTCTTTACAACATTGAGTTTGTATATAAAGCATTATACAACTTTTTGAAAAAGGAATACGCATTTATTATGCAGTTATGATTTATTCAATAAAATTACGAATACCGAAGAGGCCGTATGAGCTTGATGCCTTTGCTTTTCCGACAAAAAATATTAGTCGAGGAATTTGCCTTTTTTGTTTTCTTCAAATACATTTAAAACATTAAGTTTATTTTTATAAATAAGTTAATGTTTAATGTTAATGTTTAATAAATGCTTATCTCATATTATTATTGTGTTAATTTTCTCGCAAATGGTACGAAAAGTAGAGTATTTTCCTCGGTGATAAAGCTGTCTTAGTCTTGGGTGAACTTAAATCCCTCGCAACACTCAGGACACGCCTTAAATCCCTCGCTTCGCTCGTGATTTAAGTTTTTAACACCCTCGCTACGCTCGGGAGTAAACCTCGAGTCCTTCGTTAAGCTCGCGATTTAAATCGTCCCCCGTGACAGAAGACACTGCTTTATCCCCTTGGTTAATAATCTACTATTATTTAACATGTTGTATCTATTATTATTCGTTAACCTTAAACTTTAGATAAGGTTACCATTGACTTTTTTTTTAGGGTGGTAAAATCATCAAATGAGTCCTCCCACCCAGGGCAGAGCGGGTGGGACAATCAGACTGGTACTGACTAAAATTCACGGTGTCCTTCAATAGCCCTTTGCGTTCCGGGGTCACGGTAATTCGTGAGTCCCGCGACCCCGGTAAGTATGTACGATTCTGTATCGTGAAGATTTGTTCCTTCCCTTCACAATAGAGTATAAGTTAACATGTCAATAAGGTAAAAACCTGATTTTAATTCAAACTTAATATTATAAATGCGAAAGTAACTCTGTCTTTCTGTCTGTCTGTTACGCTTTCCCGCTTAAACCTCTCAACCGATTTTGATGAAATTTGGCACAGACAATCTTTAGACCCTGAGAAAGAACATAGGCTATCAAAACACCACGCGGGCGAAGCCGCGGGCGGAAGCTAGTATTAAATAAAATATTATTAAATATTATTAACTGTATTCACGACCTCAAAAGAAAATATAAAAGAAACTACTTATAATTATATATATACATTTTCTTTTCATATTTTTGTCTCGTTCTTTGTCTAGACTGAGAAATTAAGTCAAGTTAGCATAATTAATTTGAGAGTAATTAGAATTCAAAAGCTTATACGTACCTTTGTCAAGCATTTAATTCGAGTGTCTTTCAAATTGAATTAGTTGTCTGAATATTTATTTAGTAAAAGACTTTTATTTTCATAAAATGAAGATTTTAATTGAAGTTTACTTAAATAAAGGTACCTACAGTTATTATTCTAGTATGGAAAATCATCATAACAGCCCTTATCGTGCAGATTTTTTGTAAATATTTAGATTTGAATAGTTTTTAAATAGAAAGGGGAGGCCTATGTTCAGCAGTGGACGTCTTACGGCTGATGTTATGATTATGAAATAGAGTAGAATTACCGTCAGACTCGTATGCACTAAAATCCATGGTGATCCCTCAATAGCCCTTTACATTCCAGGGTCCGGTACCTGATGAGACAGTCCTGCGACCCCAGAGACAGGCCCGCGACCCCAGACTCATAATATGTGCTGTGGATGAGAATTGACGTGGATTCCCAATTCCCGAAAGTTCCCAGTCCAACGATATAAGTTATTCCGATGTTTTTGTTTCATATATTTATAAACGCACCCACATTATTAACGTGGTCCTTTACTATAAGGCCTCATTAGTAAGCTCAGTATAGTCCAACGAGCTATGGAGAGGGCTATACTCGGAGTTTCTCTGCGCGATCCAACCAAAGTTACCGACATAGCCCAACGAATTAGCAAGTTGAAATGGCAGTGGGCAGGCCATTTAGCTTGCAGAACTGATGGCCTGAGACCACGCACCGGCAAGCGCAGCGTAGGACGTCCACCCACAAGGTGGGCAGACGATCTTATGAAGACCACAGGATCATGCTGGATGCATGCCGCTTCCGACCGGTTCTATTAGGAGTCTAAAGGGAAGACCTATACCTAAAACCAACGACCTATCAGCAAGTTTTTTAATTGCGAGTTGAAAATGTAAATTAATTAGTGTATGCTGTCTAATGTAATGAACACCATGGTTTTGGCAATAAACAGATCGCGTGCTCAATTCTCCCGGGTGTCGTAGAAGTCTGCAAACGGATGGGCAACATCAACCACCTGGGTATTTGTAAAATTAAACTAGTTTGTAAAACTATCGAAGTATTAAAGTTTTTGATGAGGTAAATTTTGTGATTAACGGTGCAGAACAACTTTTTAAATTCTGTTTTTTTTGCAAAAGTTTTTGAATTTTCAATATTTTTAAAGTAAGGTACCTTTTTATGAATTAGAACATGAGCTAGTGATTTAAAATAAAAGCGCTAAGTTATCTTTTGGAAACCAACAGAGTTAAAACTTAAAAGTTTTTACTAGACAAACGATTTCTGGTAATACCGTCAGAATGTCCAGAATTTTGAAAAATTTGTCTCTTTAAAAAATGTATACCTCAATAAATATACAATTTAAGTATAATATATTTCTACCAGTCTCCATGAAACCAATCATATCATATCATACAACTACGAAAACATTATGAAACAATAATTGTTTTAAAATCCACTCGCCCGGACTCAAAGCCTTTGGCAAATCAAAGTGTTACAAAATTCACTGGACTTCAAAAACTCGACTAATTAATCGAGTTCTATTCATTTTCAAAATTGGAACAGGCTGTCAATCAACGCGAATAATAGAAAAGAACGAAGGGATTAGATTTTCGAGTCACCTCTCAAATGCTCTGGAGAGCCGTTCCTCGTATTGACGTTTGAAAAACGAATTTTTTGAAATGTTCTGCTGGTTTTTATGGGTTGAATTTCGAACTATGCCTGGTGAAAAATCAATCTGCTTTACTTGAAGTTTGTTGGCAAAATATAATACAGAAAAAAAAAACATTTCAGCAGTGCTCGAATAACAAGACAATAACCCAACCAGTAATTTAGCAATAAAGTATGCACGCACAATGCACATGGTGTGTATAACCAAATCGTAATTATAGTTGCATATTAGTTATATTATGCTTGGTAATAATTATGTTGTTATCTGCGCATAATGTAAATTGAAGGAAGAAAAAATAAACGCTTTTTTGTTAGTGAAAAGGAAGAACCAACAAAAAAGAAAGGCCAACAAAAAGGTAAATAAAAGAAAGAGTATGGTATTACACGGTAACTATAATAATATAAAAGTAGATGAACAGAAAGACTAAAGGCGAGAAATAGACAGATTGTGTAAGAAAAAGGAGTACAAATGACAGAGGAGAATGGAAAAAGAAAAAGTGTTGCGCCTAACCCAAGTAGAATGGGATAAGAGGAAGAAGATGATGAAATAGGTAGACTATTCATGTAAAACACTGATATGAAGCTCAATTTGATACCATTAAAGGACCCCAATATACTTGAGAAAGGCTAATTACAAATAAGCCTGGAATCTTGAAGAGAGTTAATTGTTTAACCACTGAACATTATAAACTGAAAAACATCTTCTGTCAGTAATAAAGACAAAGGCGATGATGTCATTTCGTCTGAGCTGAGTTTAAACTGGGGACTCGAACAGACATAAATCAGACAAGACAGACGTTGTTTGTAATAATAATGCTGTAACAGATTTCATCACAATGACATGTAGTGACAAGAACTTAATCTTCTATTGATATAAATTAATTACAAATGTAACTGTGGTCTCTCAGTGTTTGTACTGTCAACGGATTTGGACGCTTAGTTCTATTGACAAAGACATATTTATTTATAAGATACAGGACGATTTATAAAACGTAATTATATATATTATACTCTCTCTGAGGGCAAAACGCCTGAAACATGGAGTAGAGGTGAGGTGGTGCTGTTCTTCAAAAAAGGTGATAACAGCCTATTGAAGAACTACAGACCCATCACGCTTCTAAGTCATGTTTATAAGCTGTTTTCAAGGGTTATCACGAACCGTCTCGAACACAGACTTGATGACTTCCAGCCTCCCGAACAAGCCGGTTTCCGAAGAGGCTATAGTACCATAGACCACATCCATACGCTGCGGCAAGTTATACAGAAGACCGAAGAGTATAACTTGCCATTATGCTTAGCGTTTGTGGACTATGAGAAAGCCTTCGATTCGGTGGAAACATGGGCGGTACTTGAGTCACTCCAGCGATGCCGTATTGACTATCGGTACATCGAGGTGTTGAAGTGCTTGTATAATAACGCCACCATGTCGGTCCGAGTACAGGAGCAGAGCACGAAGGCGATTCCATTGAGAAGAGGCGTAAGACAGGGGGACGTTATCTCCCCGAAACTGTTTACTGCCGCAATGGAAGACGCCTTCAAGCTCCTGGAATGGCAAGGACTTGGCATCAACATCAACGGCGAATACATCACTCACCTTCGGTTTGCCGACGACATCGTAGTCATGGCAAAGTCGATGGAGGAACTCAGCATGATGCTCGATGGCCTCGACCGAGTTTCACAACGGGTGGGCTTGAAAATGAACATGGACAAGACGAAAATTATGTCAAATGCCAATGTTGTGCCCACCCCAGTCTCTGTTGGAAACTCGGTACTCGAAGTTGTTGACTCATATATCTACTTAGGACAAGTGGTCCAGTTAGGTAGGTCCAACTTCGAGAAAGAGGTCAACCGCCGAATCCAACTCGGTTGGGCAGCGTTCGGGAAACTACGCAATGTCTTTTCGTCCGACATACCTCAGTGCCTCAAGACGAAAGTCTTCAACCAATGTGTGTTACCAGTGATGAGTTACGGCACCGAAACGTGGTCTTTCACTATCGGCCTCATCTCAAAGCTCAAAGTCGCTCAACGAGCTATGGAGAGGGCTATGCTAGGTGTTTCTCTACGTGATCGAATCCGAAATGAGGAGATCCGTAGACGAACTAAAGTCACCGATATAGCCCACCGGATTAGCAAGCTGAAGTGGCAATGGGCAGGCCATATTGCTCGCAGAGCAGATGGCCGATGGGGTCGAAAAGTACTAGAGTGGAGACCACGGACTAGCAAGCGCAGCGTAGGACGTCCACCAGCAAGGTGGACAGACGACCTTATAAAGGTCGCCGGAAGACGCTGGATGCAGGTCGCTTCCAACCGGTATAAGTGGAAATCAAAAGGGGAGGCCTATGTTCAGCAGTGGACGTCCTACGGCTGAGATGATGATGATGATGATGTATATTATACGCATCTTTACGTACTTCTCAGAGGCAACCATTTTTTTTTTGGTGTCGTAATCGTCAAATGAATTAGTTATCACACCCCTGTGTGGAGGGAAGGGACTATCACTCTTACTGACTAAAAACCACAACTGTTCCTCCACATACAGTTTGCATTCCATGGTGTTTACTTCCGAACTCCGGTAACGAAGACACGGGTATCGGGTACGTTTACGGATGAACGAACGTGACTAACTTTAAAATCAAATCCGCCTCAAAGCTGCCACGATTGAAGTCTTTTTGACGCGGCGCTAGTATCTATGTCATTACATAAAAAAAAATGGCCAGGAATTTTACGCAGGCATCATTCAAATCGTTATATCATTTATTCTTAGTTCGGACTCGTTGTCACGAGAAAATGCTCGTAACGGAGGCTTAACGCTCAACGGGTGCCCGGGGTGGGAGGACTCATTTGATGATTTTACCAAGAAAAAAAAAAACGGAGGCTTAAAACGCGGGCTTCGTACTAAAATAGACCTCAAGATCCCATCACCCTTTTGAGACCATCCAGACTCACATTCAGCCTGAAATCTGTAATTGGACTCGCCTTTTATTATATGTATAAGCTAACATAAGGTAACTTGCGACAGTTCCAATGGTATACTCCAGGTCTTTGCGAGATGCGATGTTTAATGTAAATTGATATTGGCGATGAGATCGCCCATTGTGTCACCCTAGTTATAAGTTCCATCATGCGATATCTGTTATTTATATGATATGCATAATGAAGAGTATCTATCTATTGCTATTCATATTGGCAATGACCCAGGAGATTTTATTTGATATTTTTAAGAAAGAAATATCGCTAGGCAGATTTTTATTTTTTATCAAACCTATTATTCAAGTCTGTCACTTCACCTCTATATTTTACACCAGTCAATGTATATCCAGAAACCTCAGGGATTACCCATTGTTGCCGGGAGGGATCAATATTATTATACCCCCTGCCAGCGATATTGGGAGCCGAGTTTAAAGAGAGTACACGTAAATCCCTTTTGTATCAATTTCCCTTATGTTTTCCTTGTAGCGATTATTTCTGAGAAAAAAATATCAACAAAATATTATTTGACTGTAGTTTTTTGGGATATACCTACTTTTTGTTAGTCCATTAGACAAGGCGGATTATGGTGAATTCTAGCAACAACCCTTTTTTGAGAAGATTTGGGGTAATCTGATTTGACATGTTAGGACGAGCTCGTGGCTAAATAATAACAGCCGCACAGGCCGATCTTCCAGGTTACACCGCGCTTGCCGAGTTTGGTCTGTGGATGGGTGACCATCTGACAAAGCGAGTTTCCTCTGTGCCTGCCAGCCGGGACCAACGGCTTTACGTACTTTCCAAGTACGTAAAGCCGTTGGTCCCGGCTGTCATTTGTAGATCTTTGACAGTCGTTACTGTTGGTCAGAAGCTCTAAAGTCTGACAACCAGTCTTACCATGGTGTATCGTATTATCTAGTTGTGGAGGTCCGATAGGCAGTCGCTCCATGTAAAATACTGATATTCAGCTGAATCTGGTTCGACTGGAAGCCGACCCCAGTGAAGTTGGGAAAAGGCTTGGCAGATGATGATAATTTGACATATTATAGTTTCACGAAAAAATAAAATGGGGTTATAAATCTGGGTAATACGCGCCTGTATTCTGCTGCAATAAACGAAAACGAAGAAAGATTTCTATCCTCCCAAGAAAATCTTATTCTAGAAACTAATTTAAAATTAATCAAAAAGAAGCCTCCAAGACCCAGAGCATAAAACCTTACGAGACAGAAAAAAACCACCTAAAAGGTTTCTTAATTCAATTCGTCAAGCCCTAAGTCTACACTTTGACCAAATGAGCGAATTCTCAGACAAATACTGACCCACTGACCTTTATTTATTTTCTTACGCGCTTTTTCCAAGATATCCTTAAGCCGGCAACTAAGCACGGTCTTTGTTTAACACTGAGATAAGGCCACCGACTGATTTGAATTAGGAAATTGAGGCGCAGAATCAGGGCGTTGTGCTAAACCCATTTATTACTAAATAATTCAGACTCGGAATTAAATTTGGTTATTTTTTTAAAACCGGGTTTAGAAGTACCCAATTATTTGTTCGTTACTGTAGGGCTCAAATAAAGGTTGTTATGTAAATATAATCTGTGTTATTTTACATAATACACCGTATTGTTTTACATGTTTAATGATACAAATGAGCATGGTTTTACATTTTAGTCATGAACAGAATATTGCGTATAAATACGAACGTTCGAAAATATTCTCAAAACGGGTTCGAATTGATGAAAGGCACAACAAATTGAGGTGAACTAATTGCTGGAAGACCATCGATTAGAATCCGTCTTCATTCAAGATATTGAATGAACTCTTTAGATTAATTGGAAAGGCTAACAGGAGTACGTATTAGGAATGCTCCAATAAGTTTGTTAAGAATCTCATCCAGTTTATACTTAAGTTTATTAGAAAAAGTCATGTTTTTTCATACAATGTCTTGATCATCATATCTAGAATTCCATTCCGAGGCCTATTCACAAGTTTTCTGTGTTATATTTACAGCGCACTTGTATTAACTGTAGAGATGGGTAACTAGCCGGATGCTTTGAGTTATTATCGATTTTAATCCATTAACAGCCATTAATAGCCATCCAATGGCTAATAACCCTGCTATTAATGTATTGTCAAAGAATTAAATGTTTATTTTTTATTTTTTTTAAATCTGTGGCTGTGAATATAAATTGGGTGCGTGTACGCAGTGTGATTCAATGTATTGCATTATTCTTTTTATTTATTTTTACCTTTTTGTATGTGAAAAAGTGTTAATAATAAAATGAATACACATTTTTTGGGAAATCTAAGAAAATATAAAGCAATGCAATATATTTATGAACTCGAATTCATTTCCTCGCAGTAGGTGTGAAAAGCAGAGTACGCTCCTCGGGAGTAAAGCTGCCTTGTCTTGGGCTAACTTGAATCCCTCGCTCACTAAGGATTCTTTATAATATTAAAGTAGGGATTACAGGTGAATGTTCGCGGTGAGAAACGAATCGCTGCAAACCAGTCTTGGTAGGTGGTAATCAGCAACTTGACTGAGGATGTGAGAGCGAGCGAAGTGAGCTCATGACTTGGGGCACCCGGACACGGAACCTTGCAAACAGAAATAGGAGCCACGCGAAGCGGGGCTCCGTCGAGCCACCTTAGTAGGTGGTAATCAGCAACTTGACTAAGGATGCAAGAGCGAGCGAAGTGAGCTCAGGACTTGGGGCACCCGGACCCGGAACCTTGCAAACAGAAATAGGAGCCACGCAAAGCGGGGCTCCGTCGAGCCACCTTAGTAGGTGGTAAACAGCAACTTGACTAAGGATGCAAGAGCGAGCGAAGTGAGGTCAGGACTTGGGGCACCCGGACTCGGAATCTTGCAAACAGAAATAGGAGCCACGCGAAGCGGGGCTCCGTCGAGCCACCTTGGCAGGTGGTAATCAGCAACTCAACTAAGGATGCAAGAGCGAGCGAAGTGAGCTCAGGACTTGGGGCATCCGGACTCGGAACCTTGCAAACAGAAATAGGAGACACGCTAAGCGGGCCTCCGTCGAGCCACCTTAGTAGGTGGTAATCAGCGACTTGACTAAGGATGCAAGAGTGAGCGAAGTGAGCTCAGGACTTGGGGCACCCGGACTCAGAACCTTGGAAACAGAAATAGGAGCCACGCGAAGTGGGGCTCCGTCGAGCCACCTTAGCAGGTGGTAATCAGCAACTCAACTAAGGATGCAAGAGCGAGCGAAGTGAGCTCAGGACTTGGGGCACCCGGACTCGGAACCTTGCAAACAGAAATAGGAGACACGCGAAGCGGGCCTCCGTCGAGCCACCTTAGTAGGTGGTAATCAGCAACTTTACTAAGGATGCAAGAGTGAGCGAAGTGAGCTCAGGACCTTGCAAACAGAAATAGGAGCCACGCGAAGCGGGGCTCTGTCGAGCCACCTTAGCAGGTGGAAATCAGCAACTCAACTAAGGATGCAAGAGCGAGCGAAGTGAGCTCAGGACTTGGTATTTGGATTTTTGAACCATTCTGAATTATGAAAATCGGTATTTTGAAATTCATGTTATCTTAGTGTACCCGTAAATAGCTGATTATTTTTTTTTAAAGGGCCAGATTATTTCTAAATTGCACATTTATTTACTAAAAAGAAATATGATGAAAATGAAGTTTAATCTGACAGGCCTAAACCTGAAAGCCATGGGTTCAATCACTAAAAATATTAAAAAACATTAATAGCAGGGTTATCATCCATAATTGCTATTAACTGGCTACTAACTGCTATTAACTGTTATTAATCGATTAATAGCCAAATGATATTAACCGGATTATTATCATTGCCCATCTCTAATTAACTGCATTTATTGTACGGAAAATAATTATAAACGCCTGTAGTGTAGGAACGAGTAACTCAATTTTTTTCCTTCAAATTATCGTCCCCAAACTCCAAGTTCCAGTTTACTTTACTTCACAAAAACTTGAAAAATCATGCAAGGGTTTTAGCAGTCAACCGCATAAACTACACCGCCTAGGAATCATTAACTCTTATCTCTATAAATCTTTACTATAATTATCTTTACTATATTTATCTATAATATGTATGTATTTAGAAATATATAAGTATGTTTATCAGTTGTCTAGTACCCATAACACAAGCTCTGCTTAGCTTGGGACTAGATGGCGTTGTGTGATAGTTGTGGAATATTATTATTATTATTATTATTATTATTATTGAAAAGTGATTGACAGTTTATGACATTTTAAGGTTTGCACCGATCAAACCACCCACCGCTATTCGTGAGTTCGTACTCCGTCTTCACTTTAGCAGAGCACCAACGCATGCTGTGCGACTGGACCATGCCCAGGTCGACGGCGCGTCGTATTCCACACGTGCCTCAAGGAGTTGTCAGCAATATGACGGGGAGCCCTTAGAGGGCCAAGGGCCGTGGCTCCGGAACATAAAGGGCTATTAAAAGACACCGTGGACTTAAGTCAGTACAAGTCTGACAGTCCGTATTTATGCCACATCAGCTTTAAAATAAAACCGAACTCATGAAAGATGGGAAAAACATAAAAAAGAATTAATCAAGGAGTGAGAAATTGTGGTCTTGTAAAAGAAAACATAGCTTTAAAAGGTCTCTTTTCTAGACATACAAAGAAACTAAAGAACTTACTTGCAACTTTAACAAAATATTATTTTTATTAATAACACAAAACACAATACCCACGAACTACCTTTGTAATTTCCCGCAGAGTTTTACGAGGAAAATTTGCAGCCAGCTGTAGTGCCGTACGGTCATAAACGTCCGTTTAGAAAAATGTTCCATTCGTTATTGTGTCATAGGCTTACATTGTTTTCACTAATATTTTAAACTAGCCAGGTTACCAGTTACGTTACCTTTTCCATATTTCTGCATTTCACTACCTCGTTTGACTGCATTTTTTATAGATAGTGTTACAAGGTGAAACTTACTTTTCAAATTCATCTTTTCTGCTTTTGGGCTTACAAGACAAGTATTTTTTGACAAAACAAGTTGCCTTTCCCGTGGGTGTCATAAAATGTGACTAAGGGACTGAAAAGGGCTACTGGTTGCATGGTGGCTGATTTTTTCTTGTTTATCTTTGTAGATAGAAATAGCAATTTAACAATTTCACTTTGTATAGAAGTTTAAATATTTTTGATTGTCCTTTGAATTGCTTACAAGATGACCTTCATCCGGCTCGAAGGACAAATAATTAATGTTAGGGCTAGGTTACATGGTAGCAAAATCTTATAAAACGTATATTTGCTGAAATAAGTTGATTCAAATTCGTATCTTGCAGAATGCACGGACAGGTAATTCTTTGAAGTAATCTACAGTAAACCAACTACTATGATAGACCAAGTTTAATAGCAACACAACATTTAACAAACTACACTTACAGTACATCCTCTTAGTGTTACCCAAAGGAATCATTGTTATTGTGGGCACTAAAATTGTTGGAGCATAGCGTTCGTCCGGGCATGACACGTCTTTACAAGGACAGTTTACCATATGCAGTCTTTGCAAGCTGTAATAGACCTTCCGTCTTTATTAATAGAGTCTTTAGTAAATACATGAGTTTTGATTTAACGGCTTTAGCTTCAATGTTTGTTCACGAGAAAATAATAAACTTTGTTATGAGAGAACCGAATTTTGACATTGTTCTTTGGTTTGAAATAACATTTGCGAATATTTTTTTACGATTTTAACAACCGTTTTTAGTAACAATTCATTCTACCAATAACTTGTTAAAATATTTAACACACACAAAAAACCTTTTAATATAAAATACATAACATAGCTTATGCTCATAGCTTGAAACACGTGTAGTTCGGAAATGATCCATCGTCTATCGAAATGATCCAGTCATCAGGATTGGATCATACCATCGCTAACAGGTATCCTATGAAAATTCAAACTATTAACTATCTGTATTCCAAATGTTATCCAGATCCATTCAGTGCTTTTTCCGTATTAAAGGTGGTTCGCGCCCCCGCGACAAAGACAGGACACCGCGACCGCAGACCGCGACAGGCGACCGCGACAGTTACTTAATATTAGTCAATGTTCGTACATTGACTAATATTAAGTAACTGTCGCGGTCGCCTGTCGCCGCTTATACTCGTTATAAGCGGCAGTTCGCGAGCGAGAGATACAGACAGGACACAGATACGGTCGCAATCTCCGGTCGCGGTCTCCTGTCGCGGGGTCCGGTCGCGGTCTCCTGTCTCTGTCGCGGGCGCAAACCGCCACCTTTTAAAGAGTAACAAACATATATCAATCCATACCTACATCTATCCATGCTCACAAACTTTCACATTTATAAAGTAAGTAAGGCACGATTTTCTTCGAAGCGGTAACAGATAACCTTTATTTCTGGAATATTCTTCCAAGGTTTTCCAAGAAGATGGACTACAGTGTTCAAGTGCTTGCTCCTAGCAACTAAATGTTCAAGCTAGGGTACATAGATTTTACTTGAAATTGGTAACTATACTCATAATGTTTATTGTATAATTTTAAGACCTGTATCACTGTATACGCCCCACTCATGTTTTTACAAAATAAATAATTATATATCTTTATCGTGTTGTGATAATCCAAATCAAGAAAATTATATAATTACAATTTATTTTCTGTTTGTTACGTTCGGTCAACTTCAGCCGAAAGAATTAATTAAATTGTTGTTTTTGTTGACTCTGACAATAGCTTTGGACTTATTTTGAATAGTTACAAAGGTTGTGGGATCAAACTCAGGAAAGCGCATGACTTTGTATTATTTAATAAAATGCAATTATCACTGCTCTCAAAACGGTTAAAGAAAACCTACTTCTCTTAAGCTACTGTCAAACAGACAGGCGATAGCGAACCGAACCGAATCATGTCATATAAAAATGCGAAAGCGATCCGATAGTCTATGTGACAGGCTTCTAACGATTCCATACATTAAAACAAAAACGCTACGCCACGCTTTCGGTTCGTCTGTCAGTTTGACAAAGGCATTAAAGCCAAAAAACTAAAAACATGACATTTATCAATCTGCACAGGGCTATCGTGGTAGATTACTCGTATAATCCATTCCCTAGATTTCAGAGGAAACATGACGTGTCCAACAGTATAGATTGAGTTGCAAACCACCCCGGTCTTGACCGTTTATTGATAAAAACCGCAAGAAAATCCGTTACTCAAAAATCATGCAAATTGCAAACATTATGCAAATTCTCCACTAAACCAAGCACTAGGTATAATATTCACGTTTTCCCATATTAATATTCTAAAAACCATCGAAACAGTAATTTTCTGAAACAAATTATTGTTTTGTTTGTTAACTTTACAGAGTTGGTAACAAATCGTTTTACACAAACAAAAACAAAACTCAGTGAGTTTATTACTCAACTTACAGAATAGGTAGTCTAATTAATAATTATAAATGTTTAATTTATTCTATGTTTAATGTGTTTTTTTATATGTATTTTGAGATTTGTTTTTTATATTGACCGTGTTTGGATTTAATGATACCTGAAATGATAATATTATTATTACTTCATTTATTACAGGAAATTGTTACATTATATCTTAAATTACTAGCCCAACATTGTTTGCTACGAATAGATAGTTTTTACAGACTTCAATTAAAAAGCTAACTTTAAAGCTATTGTCAAAATATAGAAAAGCGAAAGCTGTCCGATAGTCTATGTGACAGGCTTCAAACAATTCCATACATTACAAACAAAAACGCTTCGGCACGCATTCGCTTCGCCTGTCTGTTTGACAAATAGCTTTAAATTCACAGTTTTCATTATAGTGTGTACATTGTTAGGGCGATGTTCGGAGTAGGTATTTCTAAGTCAATTGAATTATTACTGCTTTTATATTTAAAGCTTCGTAGTTTAGTTTTCTGGTAGAAAATGCCTACGGCATTAAGTCCGCCGTTATACATTGTTCTGCATAAAGTTTAATAAATAAATAAAATAAGAACAAAAGGTTAGTTCTAACTACGCTTTTTGATTATGTTGTTTGTTTTTATATGTTTTATAGGGGAAATGTTTAAGGTCCCAAAACACACAAGTAAACAGCCTCATCAAACTCGGGTTTGATGAGACTGTTTGCTTGTTATCAACATCCCGTTCAATAAACTTTCCTATCCTTTACATTGTTTTGTTAGTAAAACTAGCTTCAGCTCTCTGCTTTGTCCGTGAAGAGTAGATAACGTGATGGCGGCTCCACATTAGTGCCGTGAACCCCCGTGAACAGGCGCGAACGAGAATGTGGATGGTTTTCGCGGGGTTCACGCGCGTTCGCGTCTGTTCCCCGATCAGTGTCGGTATTGTGCCGAGAATTCACGGCGAGAATTCGCGGCGTGAATTCACGGCACTAATGTGGAGCCGCCATGAGACTTTTGTCCGCGTTGTGTTCTCATAAAAAAATGAATAGGTTATGAACTGTCTGTCAGTTTTATTCCATTCAACCGCATTCAGTAATATTTCACTAGAAACACTAACGAAAATAGATTTATCCTCGCAAAATTTCACATTTATTTGTAATCCCAAACTTTAATTAAAACATCTCAGCATACTGTGTAGGTAGAACCAATCACCTACTCAATGAATATTACAATTTTAGAAGGTGGATAGGTAGATAGATTGATATTTTTTTATTTTGAAAATTTATATTTTATTGACATTTGAAGGCTTTAAAAAGTACATTTTTGCTACTTTCTCAATTATAACTCGAATTATTGTAAATTGCTCACTATGTATATTTGAGAAAATACCTGGATTGCTGGAACACTGATGTGCTTTAAGTGATAAGTAGATATTTAATATTATTTTAAAATTCTCACGTTTGAATGCATAAAAAATATAAATAAGTTACTAACAATAACACGAGAACAACAAAATAGATTTGAATGAGACGCAAAGTTAAGCCTGTAAAAAAAACAGTAATCCGAAACGTATCATTTAGGAAAACTTAAAAAAATATTTTCATCTATCCCGTGGGTGAAGTCAACTCAAAACCAATAATAAAATAATATTGGCAGCAAATATGCAACAAAGTACATAAGTGGTATGAAAAAGCAAATATTCAAAAAGCAATCCTACTATTGAGTCAGTTCTGCTCAATTTTATTACCAAACGTATTTTATTTGTTTAATGGATAGTAAGTATTGGGACTCCATTTTATCGCGACGCTTCACAATGAAATATTTCAATATTCAATTGATATAAAATTTGGGACGTTTTATTCACATTTTAGTTTTGAGCGCTGTTGACTGTATTTAAGTGGACGGCAATTTGTTTGAGTAATAATCTTCATAAAATTTTAGGTAGGCTGTGAGTGTGACTCTTAATTATAGAATATCTACTTTCTGGGGCTTCCAGAGTTTCTGAAAATTAAAAATCAAAAATTAAAATTAAAATTTCTCATCATATAAATTTTTTATTGCAGACGTTACGACGACCCCTTATTATGTACCAGTTTCATAAACTACTATTGTGGTGCACTACTGTTATAAAGAAAAATAAATTATAATGTAGATATAAGTGGGTCTTTCATATGGGTACAGGTCTCACTTCCAAACTGGGTCAAAATTTTCAACAGGTTATGGGCCCAGCACGCTTCCACTGCGCCACTCTGCTTTGTTGTAGGAGAATTTTATGAGTAGGTGTCATTGTGAAAACCTTTTTGTAGCTGGCTGTTTGGAATCAGTAAGAAAAAGTAAATTGTCTTTATGACGGATGTTTTAATGATTGCCGAAATCTTTAAATGGCATGTGAAAATATTTCTTTAGTTGGTAGGTTTTATTTTTCATACACTCATAAATAATATGCTCAATAAATATAGCTTAAAATATTGAGCATTTCGAAACGAATTGGATAATGTCAAGTTCCATAAGTATTTTTTCAAAGATTCTAAGTAATTTTTAGAAAATGTTTGAGTATAAGTGTTTTATTTTAACATTTTTTACGTAGACATACGGATACAGTTGCACGAAAAAGTGAAAAGTGAATAAGGATTCTTCGAAAGAGAAAGCCTCATCCTATCAGACACCATACAAAAGCTATTCATAGGTACAATGACCCCCTAAGAGGTTATCAGTATTTCAATTACAGCTATACGTAGATATAATACTTCCAACAGATGTGTGCCCAAATCATTATTTCGATTCAATTAACATCTTAAACAATAGCATAATGAATTATGTAGCACTATGTATGTTTATATAACTGATTGTTAGAACAATTATCTTACATCATGCTTACTGAATGCTTATTAGATAATGGTTTGGTTTAGAGTGTTGCCACACTAATATAATAGTTTTATAACTTTATATAATTATATTATAGTTTTATACTAATGTGTAACTGTTAGTTAAATAAAAATGGAATTAATGATTTAATGTGTAGATTTCTTAATTTATTTATTATGATTGACTGTTTTTTATTGATTTTATTGAAATGTTCTTTCGATGTGGTAGTGCGCAAAAAGATAATAATTGACATAAGTTTTGTTTGTAGTGGCCACTGTAATAAAACAATACATATAAAAAATATTTTAGTTTTCATTTTAAAGTCCCTTATTTTGTAAACTTAAATGTAGATTTTTAGTTTGCGATATATATTTATTGAGTAATGAAGATAGCACTAGCTGTTTACTGTTATATTTTGAAGACCTTGGTAAATCTATCAAATCCACACGGGCCTGAGTGGTGGACTACTCTCAAATCCCTCTCACAAAGCTGACGTTTTTAATATACACCCTGTTTAATCTTCTGGCTACAGAATTATCAATATTTTTCTTCTCTCATATATAAAATTAGGATGGAAATATATTCCTATCGACATTATCATAAGTCGTCATCAACATAATGCTATAACCTATTACGTATGCACCCCTACAACGTTGAACAAAGCACAAATCTATATTAAATGTTGTGAAAAATATTTAGTTTTAATTCCGCGACAAAAATCCAGGCTTGTTGCAGGATGCAATCCCACCCTATGCAGTCACGCATATGCACATGCAGCAAAGGAACAGGTAGATCGATGCAAACGTCTTAGTAACGTTTGTATCGATAACGTTTCGTTACGTTATCGGTAGCGTTGCTAATGCGTTATCACGACGCTATATAAAGAGGCGAGAGCTGTTAAACTGGCTCCCTTAAAGTAATTTTTGGCCACCACAGGATTGTCCGGATAAGTAGCTTCAACCTTCTAGAGTTGTTGCGCTACGAGAGGCCACGTCAAAAAAAAAAAAAAAAAATTAAACTGGCTCATTCGAGGCCGAGCGCTTGTCGAGTCAACATCTCCTGAGGATGCCCCGTGGAGGGGCGAAACACGTGTCGAGTATAGGTTTGATTGCATGGCATGTTTTTCCGTTTGTTGCATGTGTGCATATGCATGAGGGCGGGAGGGTGGGTCCTTTGCTGCATGTGCATATCGACGCTTGAAAGGCAAAAATTACCAAGCGACATGTAGCCAACTTTACAGGAGAGCATTTTAAAGTTTTTATTTTTGGAAAAAAAATCGTATAAAATCACCTATTTGTTATAATTACGTAATTCCAACGAATTTCAAATACATTTTACAGGCTTAATAAACTGGCATTTAAAGATTATGGATTTTCTCATTAGTTTATGAAATAGTGTCGGTTGGTAATAATTTTATAAAAAATCACAAACAGGCAAAAGTTACTTACCGACATCAAAATTTAATGATAAAATAACTAAAATTAACTAAACCCGATTACTTTATTATTGTGTTTGAAGCAAGATGACATATCCTGGATTGGCGCATGTTTGACTTACAGGTAAAATGATCTATATAGAAAACAAATATACTTTTCTAACAGCCAATTTTAACTATGGTACAAATTAAATAAGGTTAGTGTAGGTTTTTTTTGAATAAGTAACAATAAATTTAGGTTTTAATACACAAAATTAAAAACTTTTGGTTAAAGCTTTTCGTCACCATCATCACAGTTTTCAATGTTTCACTGGATTTGACACGTGTCAACTATCGCACTGTATTCAGCTACTCGAAATTACTGAGTTGAATAAAAGAAACATTATTTCAAAGAGGAAACGGTTAAGTTAATTCGAATACAGTCATTGACTTGAAGATGTATCACTTAAAAAAAACTTTTAAAAATAAATGTAACCGCCTTCAAAAACAACCACAAAAAAGTGTAAAATAATCTACAAAATAACTTTTCTTTCGGAAGTCGGTGCCTTTGTTTTTTTTCTTATCATTGTCTTTTTAGCCATCGACTTCCGAAAGAAAAGTTATTTTGTAGATTATTTTACACTTTTTTGTGGTTGTTTTTGAAGGCGGTTAAATTTTTTTTTAAAGTTTTTTTTCCCTTTTTAGTTTAAATATTCAACCCGAATTCTTGTCAAGAACATTATTCTCTTACATGTGCACTAGAATTTTGTAATCCTTCGCACCAGTACTTACATCACTCATGTACACATTAAGCTAATAAAATTCTATATCTCAAAAATTACTGAACCGATTTTGATGAAACTTGCAGTATTCTCTAAGTTAAATGATACCTAGTACAACAAAAAAAGAATTACTTAAATCGGACTTGTAGTTCCGGAGATATGCGAACACAAAGTAAATTAATCGATGCCTACTCCTTACTGTTAAGGAGTTGTACCTTCCATCATCAGGTCATCCACCTGAGATGATGATTATCAGATGCAAATACTTGAACAGCTTTAGAAAATATATGAAAATGGTACTATGTGCCTATAAAATTTGAAGGTTGCCCTCGATTTCTCTAGGATCCCATCATCAGATCCTGACCTGGTGATCATGGGACCAATTGGAAAGTATACCCTTTCAAACAAAAGAAAAAAATTCCAAATCGGTCCAGGCGTCTTCGAGAAATCGGGGACCATACATAAAAAAAAAAAAAAAAAAGATTCCGACGAATTGAGAACCTCCTCCTTTTTTTGAAGTCGGTTAAAAAAAATAGATGTTGTCCATCAGTTTGCCGTATATGATTACTTCCCAGAATTTAATCCTTATTAGCAACACTATCTAATGGTGTAATAGTACAGGGTGTAATTTTTTTCCAAAACCATCTGGTTCGATTCCTTGCCAGAATTATTGAATTTTCTAAAAGCTAATCATGCAGTTTTAGTTTTAGTCAAAATCGGCTTCGAGACTCCTTTCAACGTTTTTGTCATAGTTTCGTATATTATGGCAATCAACGCCCAGTTCAAAAATTCATCCTGTATAATATCTTAATGAAATTCATCATCATCATATCAGCCATAGGACGTCCACTGCTGTACATAGGCCTCCCCCATAGATTTCCAATAGGTCCGGTTGGAAGCTGCTTGCAGTCAGCGCGATCCTGTGATTTTCATCAGATCGTCTGTCCACCTAGCAGCGTTGCCTTAGGGCGTGGTCTCCATTCGGGAACCTTGCGGCCTCATCGGCCATCGTTCTGCGTGCTATGTAGTCTGCCTACTGCCACTTGAACTTGCTGGTTTTCTGGGCTATGTCTGCAACTTTAGTTTATCTACGAATCTTTTCATTTCTGATTCGATCACGCAGAGGGACTCCGAGCCCCTAGCCCTCGCCATAGCTCATTAGGCTACCTTGAGCTTACTAATGAGGCCCGTAGTAAGAGACCACGTTTCGGCGCCATAAGTCGTCACACATCTGCCGAAAACTGTGAGGCACTGAGGTATTCTGGACGAGGAAACGTTACGCAGTTTCCCGAACGCTACCCGGCCGTGTTGAATTCGGCGGTTGACCTCTTTTTTGTAGTTCAACCTGCCTAGGTTTGTTCCAAGTAGATATACGAGTCAACAACTTATCACGTCTGTATGACATCACGTTTCCCTGTCTTACGTTTTTTTCAAAGGAATCGCCTTCCAACTCTGCACCTGTACTCGGGCCGACATAATGGACGACATATTGTTTAAGCACCTAAACACTTCAATATACCGATAGTCAATACGACATCGTTGGAGAGATTCAAGAACTGCCCAGTTGCCCACATCTCCACCGACTTAAAGTCTTTCTCATAGTCCACAAACGCCAAATAAGGGCAAGTTATACTCTCCGGTGTTCTGTATAACTTTCCGCACCGTGTGTGTGTGGTCTATGGTAACCTTTTCGGAAACCGGCTTGTTTGGAAAGCTGGATGTCATCGAACCTGCGGTCGAGACGGTAAGTGATGATGTTCCCTCGAAAACAACTTATAAACGTGGCTCAAGAGCGAGTAATTTCTTAATAAGGTGTTGTCATCCTTCTTAAAGAAAAGAACCACCAATTTCCATCCACTTTCAAAAGCTCTGAAATGACTCCATCTTTACTCGGCGCCTTATTATTTTCAGCTGATTAGGGGCCATCCTAATTTCGTAAAGGCTAATGCCCAGGATGTCTTCAATGTAGTGTCGGGTTAGCTTGGCCCTTGGATCTGGGGCCACGCTGCTAACAGGTTTGGCGACCGAAGCTTATAGCTGTGCATAAAGGTTTTCGACCTCCTTCAATACATCTGCATCTTCTCGTTTCAGCTTTGTCAGCTGGCTTTGCCCAATAGATACATCTCTTGCAAACACTTTCGTCGTCGTCGTTCGTCGTCTCTTTAATGTGGTTAGTATTAAAGAGATCACCGTGCCGCAAGGATTTTGAATTTGTCTATTGATCTGCCTATATGACTCGGCGTCACCGAAAGTCTATAGTCTTAATAAGCGTCGTTCAGTCATGAGGTTGAGAGTGATGTCGGAATGTTTCTGAGGTCTATTTGCACGGCGGGGTATAAAAGACTTAGAGCATACCGTTTGGTCAGTTTCTACGATTGAACTTTTATTAATCTCGTCCACTAATGCAAAATTTTCGTAAATTAATTCCATGTATTGGAATTGCCATAACAATTTAACTGTAATTTAACTTATGAGACTTATTTTGTATTGCATGAACAGAAAACCAGTTCCATAGAACTACTGGGATAAAAAAAAAACAGTAGTTCCATAATGGAACTAGAAAATGGAACTGCTGGGATACGGCGAAAAGTTTTAGGTAAAATGAAATTCGGTTAAATATTTTTCGAACTTATGATAGGCAAGACGAGTAGGTGATACATCTATATTTCGAGCTACGCGACGTACTACGTGCGATGCGCGCGATCACGCGGTTTGCCTAAGCGACAGTTGAGTGAAGAATAATTGAAATTATTTGACCAACAGCCAGTCATGTTCTGATTTGCAACGCGTTCATGCGACAAAACAAAGTAGGTGCAACGGGAATAAACTGATTTTTGTAAAAATTTCATATCGGAAATAGTTATCTAAGTGACAAAAACAGTAAAAAAACGGCAGGTAAAATATTACCAAACGACAAAATAATTTTTTTCTAGGCAGGAAAAATAGTACTATATTACGTTTTAAAGTACACTGTGTTTAGGAAGAAAATACTAAATGAAAATGAATACATAATTAAAGTGTGTTAAAAAGTCCTAAATGAAGATAAATGTAAAATAATAATCAGGTAAAATTTCTTAAGCAATGCTCATTCAACAGATACCGTAAAGTAAAAAATACTTAATGTTAAATCGCATTAATTCAAGTCAAGGCAAAAGTTACTAAGTGTTAAAACTTGAAATAAAATATCTACCAAGTGAAGTTTATTCATAAATCGGTAAAATTTTGGTCGCTTAGTCGCCGAAAATGATGAAAATGTGAACTTTTTTAAGTTACCAAGCGACAGCAAAAGTCTTCCTAGCGGTACGAGAGTAGGATCAATCGACGCAGAATTTTTTTCTGATTTCAATGATATATATAACTCAATATCGCCCAAAATGTCGCTTGGTAACTTTTGCCTTTCAAGCGTCGATATGCATGACTGCATAGGGTGGGATTGCATCCTGCAACAAGCCTGGATTTTTGTCGCGGAATTAAAACTAAATATTTTTCATAACATTTAATGTCATGGATTTCCGCAAAGTAACGCCTGATTCCATAATTTATCACAAATCTATAGTAATTTTCCTTATAAAAGCAAATTGTGTGAAACAATGGCGGAATGGCAACAATTTCCATAGGCAAATAAAATCGGCCGTATAAATTATAGTCTGATGTCCAATATACAACAGAATCTGAACAATGTTTTGACCTTAATCGGAGTTTAGGGCAGCCGTTTATTAGGACTAGTAGTGAGCGAATCGGTTTTATACGATAATTCCATAATAATTATATCGATATTAATCGAATCATTATTTCCACAATCGCTTTGGTCACTAACCAACTTACTCAAATTCCGCAGTCGCGCTTGCTGTCTGTCTCAATATTATGAGGTCCTATGTGCTGAATATGAAAGTTCAATTCCTGGGATTGGCAAAGGTTTGTTGGGGTTTTATATCAAGAGTTCTCGGTAGCAGTCAATAAAATCCGAATATTGCACAGTTGATGGACTGATGGTATTAGATTCGCTTCCTGTTACATGAAACGTTAACATGACTGGCAAATGTGCCTTTGCTTATCTCAAGGTTTGCAAGGCTTACATTATGTACCTACCTAAACTCACACATTTCACCCATGGATATAGATAATAATATAAACACCAATATGCCATCGGTTACGATCATCACATACTTCGAAACAACTGAAAAATAATGTTTTCACTTGATTAGAATGTGAATTAATTAAAAATACTGACGAGTCAGTACTTTTTACAGATCGCTAGTCTAAGGGCGCTCCCTCACCGCGAGCATTCACCTGTAATGTAACGTTACAGATTCGAACACTCGAAGACAATAGAGCATCAAATTGCGCATTTTTATGTTACATTACAGGTAAATGCTCGCGGTGAGGGAGCGCGACCAAACTGTCATAGAGATCTAAAATTAGAACAAATTTAAAATTTCTCGATACCGCATCGATCTTGAGAAATCTTATTTATCAAAAGAAATGAAAGTTATCTAAGAAGGAGACGTTTTTTCAGAACATTATTAATATTTTTAAATTACAAAAGAACGCACTTGATAAAATAATATTAGCTTTATTAAAACCTTAATTAAATCGTACAAGGACATTGTCGAGTACACTTAGAAAAATTAGGTTGTCCCCTAATGTTATAACCGAAACTGGGCAATTTACTCCCGACTAGGTACCTCCTCAATTTTATTAAACAAACTAAAGTTACGAGGCTCGTGTTTGCATTAAAATTTCATCATAATTTAAATTAACTTCAGATCAAATTATCTGTAGTTTATTTAAACTATCGATATTTTACATTTTCATTAATTATTGTCCCATCCCTAGACGCTTACCCCTATCGTAAAACAGGAGATAATGTACGCGTTGGGTAATTTATTTTACGCATCATATAACAAAACACTTGAAGATACAATGTGTTTGTAAAACGTAAGATCTGAAAGTGTTTACTGTGATATAACTTCATCAGTCATCTCGTTCGCACCCTTTTTTCTTGTCAAGTACAATAAGTTTGTAGGCAAATCAAAATAAGTGGTTAATAGTTTTTATTTTATTGACTAGAATAATATTTTAAAAATTTGGCGAGTCTCGCGTTTTATTAGTGGTAAGCAATCATTTGTGGTCATCAGTGAAGCACGCTTGCTTAAAAATAACCTAATTACTCTGACTTAAAGACCCCAATGTGGGTAGCTATCTCTAAACAAAATCTAGATACATTCCAGTTCGGTCAATGAACTATAGGAACAGAGCGAATGCTAATGTGTTTTCCACAAATTCGTGACATAAAAGATGTTGTTTGAATGAGATAATTCCTAGTAACAATGGTCACTAGACGATTGTTGCTTGGTGGGATGCTGTTGAAAGAATGTCTGTTGTATTTTGGATTGTTGTACCTAATTATGTTAGGAACTTTATGGAATTGTGTGTCTTCAAGTATAAAGCGAACTTATTGCGGTGTAGGTAACACAGTTGCCATATTCACCATTTTTTTTGCCATTTATGAGGTCCTCCCCTGGCGGTCCACCCCTACGGTGAAGGTTGAGCAATCACACTGGCAGTGATAGACCTCAGGGCCACCTGAGTTGTGATCATAACTAACCTATCTTAAATATTTTTCACTGCGTTTTTTCGATTGAAGCCATAAGAGCAACCAATTATAAATTAAAAAAGAAAATGACGTATTTCTGGAAATTTTTGTCCTACAAAACATCGTTAAGTTAAAAGTCAATCATCTGAGCATATTCTAGTCTATCGCCATAAAAGCGGAACAAAAACAAAATAAGTTGTAAAGCAGATTCATTATTTACGCTCTACACAAGAAGATGTTTACGATGCTATCAGAAAAATATAAACCAAAATGTTCTTCAGACTAGTGCAAGGTTTTACGTGCAAAATATTTTATGACAGCCAAACTGGATGAAGCGTTCTTTCCTGAAGTATGCTGTTTTATTTCTCTTTTCTTCTGATTGGAATTAAAGAAAGTCAGGTGTTTGTATCAAAATTTTGAACACAAAAATTGAACGACTCTATAATATCTCCATCGAATTTGAATGAGATCTTTACTCTCATATCATCTTTGTAGACTTTTGTTCTCCAGTTGGACATAATAATAAATATAACAGTAATGAAAAAGAACACTTTTGCTAATTTTAATGACTTTTGTTCTGAACTCAAGTTTATAAATGAATTGCTAAATGAAAAACGGTTTAGAATGTATTTAATATATTTCTGCTAATTATCTACCAACCACATTCCAATAGCTTAAAAACGTAAATAATACAAAGAGCAAAGTAATTATAAAAAGCAAAACCGCGTTCAACCTAAAATTGGAACAGCGGGCGAGTTTAATTAGCAAGATGCTAACTACTTTTGAAAATTCTCCGAAAATTTTCATTTCTACAAAATGTCTTTGAGGACGATGCAATTAGCAATGGTAACGTTTGTTTCACCACTGTATTTGTATAAGGGCTGGTTTTTCAATAGTCAGATAACCGTTAACTGAGGAGTAAAAATGGCGGTTTGACAGCTTATCTATGAAAAATATGTCATACCGTTATTTTTATTCCTCAGGTAACGGTTAACTGACTATTGAAAAACCAGCCCTTAAACGAATAATTATGTAATTTATATAATTATTCAAATAGCCTCCCTCTTCTTATTACATAAATTTAAAACAAATACATTTATAACAATATAAAATACAAAATCATAACGAAAGCTCTTGCTGTTTTTTTTTAATTTTTTCTAGACGACATTGTCCCACTGCTGGGCAAAGGTCTCCCCCATATTCTTGCAAGTGCCACTTTGAACTAGCCATCAAGGTGCGCGTCCAGATCGTCCTGCCACAACTTTTTGGCCGGCCTTGGAGGCGTCGTCGTCCACCCTCAGGCACCCATTGAGTGCATATTTTTGCCCAGACTGTTACCGTCTTACTTCAAAACAGTTTAAAAAAAAAAGTGTTGAACACTTGTCTTAAAAACTGTCAACCAGAAAACGGCATTTGATGTTGACATAAGGGTCGTTTTGCAATAACACTTTTTATAGACAAGTGTTCAACAATGTTTATATTTTTGTGGTACGACGATTATGGTTTACAATAAAAAAAATCGTTAGCAAAATGTCTAGTATTTAAACTACACTACAACTTTAAGAATGTTTGTTATTTTCTTGGATTTAACGACTACTAATTTGCGGTTCTAAATCAATCTTATTTAAAACTTATACATCTAAATAAAAGTATGAAAAAACAATAGACAGCCTACTAATGTATCACAAGGAAACTGGGGCACAGCCATACACAAAAAGTTTAATTACAATATACCACGGGGGACTATACCGTGTCCAATTGATATATTGTTTGTTTTGCACCCATATCTGACCGATTTCAGTTTATGTATATATAATAATATACATGTATAATAGGATGAAGTACTGGCTACAGTTTTAATATAAAGTTTTTGAGGAGCAAGTGGTTTCTAGGCATTTTAGAAAAATTGTTTTTGTATCGTTATACGTAGTTCAGCTCAAAGTTATAACAGACTTCTAAAAATATAAGAAATGAGCTTATTATTTTAGAAACTTTCTGTTTTGACAAAAGTCGTGTCGTTTTGTTTCTTTTTCAGAATTATTGTTTTGAAAAGTGGAGCTATTCATATGTAGGTACTACTTACGCATTTATCTAATGATTTTTATCCCAAATGTGCCGTAAATACACATTCACAAAGTGTGAGTGTAAACAATGGCAAAAAAAAATATTATTTTAAGAACTAAGAAAAACGTATTATACATTTTTGCGCCAAAAATATGTTTTATTCTCTCTCAGAATTATTATTTATTTGGTATCTGTATTCTTAAACCATTTTTACACGAATGGACATCAATATTGCTTCTTCAGCATTATTCAGCAGCGTTACGATTGCATTTTTGCATCCATTACAAAGGATAACGGATTGTAAAAATGAGTTTTGTCACAGTACAGTTTCCTCTACTCACACCCTAACGCCAGAAAGCGAAGTGATACATTTTCTTTACATCGAGATTTTTATCACTAGATTACTTTGACAATTTAATAGCTGATACTAAAAATAAGCACTCACCACACGCCCTGAACTTTGAACTTTACCTTTAGAAATCTAAAGTTGAAAATTGAATGCCGAGTGCTACCCTTCTAGAATTCCCTTCAATAACTTCGAAGAAGAAATCGACAGAATGTCCCCTAAATATTTCCCTCATGTTTTTATATGGGATTCCCATTAAATTAAACATCAGCCCCTTACTTCTTGCCCCAAAAACAATAATATCTGTGCGGGAATAAAACGACACTTTGATTGCTTTATTATTCTTAAAATTTTATTTATTGTAGTGTTGTGTTTTTGTGGCGAAGGGCGAATGGGGCTACATGATAAGTCAGATTATTTCTCTGAGGTTTTACAATTTAACAAGAATTATACTTGGTATTTTTTATATTTTATTTATATAGTATTTATATTACAAAATAAAATAATAGTACATATAATATAAGCTTCGTCTGCCAATTTCAGCAAAGCAATAAGTCAGCATAACTAATTAAATAACAATTCTTGTGAAATAATGACTTTGACGCTTCTTGCAAGTTGTTTTGATTGCGGTGAGCTTTTATAAGGCCAGTTAAACCGATACGGCTATTTATATTATAATACGAAAATCCTGCTTGGAGACTTTAACAAACTCAGATCGTCAATTCCAATAGAAATAAAGATAACCGTCAATGCACGTTTCTTCGCAATTATAATAAAACTGAGATTTTCCATAATATCCATAAAATTTACTCCAAAATAAAACTCCAAGCGAAATAATAAAATAAATAGCAAACGTGTATCCGCGTCTAAACAGAAAACACCACTCTTCTTTTACTGCGCAAGTATTACTAGAGAAACTGGCCACCGAGGCGACGGTGACATATTGTTACGATCCTTTAAACAACAGTATTACTCCTACATCTGGCTTGAAACCTAGCAAATAACTGAGAGATCACAGACCTTTTATAAAACGTGGAAAAGACTAGAGAATATGGCTGTGACAAATAATAGGGCGACTTACATCGGGCATGAGGCATGAGATTGTTGGTCGTATTTGAAGGGTTTAAAGAAGTTGCAATAGGTATCTCTTAGTAAGCATTTTGTAGTTCAGCTGCTATGCTAACTAAAAAGAATCAGTTTTATTTAGTAGTAGTATACATAAATAAGGAGTATTCTAAGACTTTATTAATGCACATCAAACAAATTTCAGGTATTTCCGAAGCAGATCTTAAATAACACTAGGGTGATACAATGGGCGTTCATACCGCTGAAAGCGTTTCAAAACAAAATAATTTCAGAAATTGTTCCAAAAACGGATTAGGCGCACAATGCCACATTCGCAAAATGACATATTGACGCAAAATGACACATTCGCAAAATGTCATTTCTCAATATGCCACATTAGCAAAATGCCACATTAGCAAAATGACACATTCGCAAAATGTCATTTCTCAAAATGACACATTCTTAAAAGTTAAAGCCACTAAGTGACTTCTGAGCCGATGATTTATGAATAAAAATAAAACTAATTTAATTACGTATTTAATCTCATTATTTCTTCATTTATTTTAACATAAAATATATTCAAAATGTAAACTGAAATACTTATAATATGTCGATAATAGGATAACAAATAGTCTAATTGTCATTACACTAATTTTATTTTCCACTTTCCCACCTTCCCTCATTCTTAATTCTTTTTTAACAATTTAAACATTAATAATGATTAGATGCAACTGTAATACAATGATAATATATCATACATACAGGGTGGTCCAGGCCAAAGGATAGGCCAGGTAGGTAGTCTGTTTAGGGACCTATTTCCCCGCCAGGAATATTAAAAAAAGTTTTTTTAAGTTTTGGAACGAAGTTCCTTATTTTTTATTAGAGTTTACAAAAAATCTGTCGTTTTCAAGGAAAGTAATTATTCTTGCATTGATATGAAATTAAATGCACTTCAAATTTGCAGATCAGTATGATTTTTTTCCTTTCTGAGAGAGTGCAATGTCTAAGTAAGCACCTAAAATAAAAATATAATATAATTTTTCATTTTATAATTTTTCATTTAAAAAGTAAATAAAAATCACGAATACATTAAAATTGGTGATATTTCTAATACAAAAAAATCATATCTTGTAAGCGGGTGACAAGCGATTTTTTTCCTGACGGGACAAATAGGTCCCTAAGCCGACTATCTAAAAAAAAAAAACGACGGGTTGCACTCCAGGAGTGCCGGTAGAAGTGAAAACTTTTTTGTTACTATGTTTTATTTTAAAACTGGAGTAGTACAGATATGAAATTAACTAATTTGAATGACGTCTTACTCATTTTCGATCAGGGTCACGTGACCCTGACGCGAGTTTTAAATTTTTTACCCATTACAGAAAAAGTGTACAACGCCGCTAAAGAAGTTTTCACTTCAAAAATTATATCCGTCTGGCCTGGACCATCCTGTATAATTAATGTCAGAAGAATAATTAGAATAAGACTCAATCAAAATATTTTTCTGCATGCGCCATTTTACTTTTATTTTTTGATTTGCAGTATTGGTTATAGGATTTGCTTAATCAAGTCTAAAATCTAAAATCAAACAAATCTCGGTGTGGACTGACCGTTTATATAAAAAAATTACTATGTCCCAAGTGACATTTTGATATTCTGATTATTTGACATTGTGCGGAAATGGTATTTTGCGATGTGGCATTTTGCGAATATAACATTTTGCGAAAATGGCATTTCGCTAATGTGACGTTTTGCGATGTGGCGTTTTCGGAATATGTCAATTTGAGAATGTGGCATTTTGCGAAATTTGAAAATGTCATTTTGCGAATGTGGCATTGTGCGCCTAATCCTCAAAAACATTGCAACCAAATTAGAATCCGATGGCAACTCACTGACTTAATAGTTAAATGTATTGAAATATAATAAAGGGAACAAAGTGGAAGCCGACTTGCAAAGAGGATAGAACAGCTCCCGAACAAAGAAAACTTTACAGAGCCAATAGTGCTGTGGGATAGAAACGATTTCACTAATTCCAAACTCTGGGATAGGGGCAATTGATTCGTATAATTGTGCAGCTTTCTGTATAGGAAATGGTGGATAGTTCGGGCTTTGGAAAATTTAACACTGAAGTAATTGTCACTTTCGTAGTTCCCTTAAATGTGAGATTAAAACTGTTTGGAAATTACTTTACTTTAAATAATTGTAGTTTTCTTTTGTTTCTTTCTCCAAATGGGCTTGCCTTTGACCTCGATCTCGCCTGATTTAAGATTATGGTAGCTATACGATAGTTATTCATTCAAGATTTAGGTCCTGCCAGGGTAAAACTTTGATGAAGTAAACAAAAATATAATTAAACAAAAAAAAAAGTTATGGGTTAGTTTTTATAAATATGTATCAGTCTATAGTTATTATTTTTATAATTATATATGAATTGTATTTTATGGGCCTTAGTTGCCTGAAATAAAGGATAAAATAAAAATAAACGAAAATAGACGAAGTGTTCGAAAACGTATAAAGCAATGAATTAGATACAGAATTAAAAGGAATCAATATTGCAGTTTATATTGAAACTGAAGACGATGACGTTCCAAGAACCAATCAAGAAAACGATAATAGTTTTCTAGCAACAACAGTAACAAAAAAAAAAATACGGTGCGATGATAACGAGGAAAATGTAAATGTAATGTAGACACGCGCTTACTTCTCAAGTTATTTTCCAACCCTGCACAGGAATTTGGTCATACAGATACAATACAATACGTCAGTAATGCTCACAGCTCTTTCCAGCATTGTGAATATCACGTATGTAGTCTGGTCCTTATCGGACGGTGACCTATCCGTTGCTCGCCGTCCACAATGGGCCTAAAGTACGACTTAAATCATAAATATCTTGACTAACAAAATAATCTAAGTAAAAGAAGTTCAAACTCTGCCATCCCACCCTTCACGAACTCTTCAACAATCCATTGGATTTTGAAAACTACTGTAAATAATGTAATACGAGTGGCTTCCAACCTTATTTGAGGTATCTGTACCCTCAGCACGAGTTTTCACTCTTTTACTTTACAGCGTCTTTCCAGTATTTACAGCGTTTCTTGTATGAAAAAATGGAACAGCGCCTCTGGTGTGCAAGGAAGGAACTAATTTTTTCCTTGAAAATTGTCAATTTGAAATTGTCAAAGTTCCAGTTTACTTTACGTCTCAAATACTGAAAACTCGTGCTAAGGGTACTGAATATCAGTATTTTACACGAGGAGCGTGCCGTCTGACCTCTACAACCTAATTAAGTCTCAACCGAGAGACACCCTAGTGCCCTAAGGCTTTAAGCTAAGGAGCAGAGGACAATGTAATTAATTTTGTATCATATTTTTTTGCTGAGGATGTGCTGCAATGTGATAAGTGGGCATAGCAAAACATTTCCAGAAAACTGTGAGAGAATCTCATTAAAAAAAATATTTTCTCACAATATTCATAACACAAGATTGGGTCCCTTTTCTTTGCATACTGTTATTTATCCCAAAAACCTTGAAATTTCGGCATAATAATTTTTGGCATTATAATACTTTGTTGCTTTCTCGCAAGTTTATGTTGGCATAATCGTTTTTTAGGCAGAAACACCCCGCCACTCCATCCGTGCATAGGAGCCCCGCAGAGCGGGGCTCCGTCTAGTTCCCTGGCAGGTGAAGTACTTGACTGGGACTAACCTTGAATAAAAAAAAGGCTGTTTAGATTAGTCCTAAACATAATTATTATGCTTTAATATCAGTATGCGTAAACATTAGTATGACTAAAGAAATTATAATTATGCTTAAAAAATACATAAGTTTTTATGTGCAAATAAAATTTTACGTAAAAAATATAAGGATAAGAAAAGTATGCCATGTTATATTAATATGTTAAAAAATGCAAATGGATGGCAAACCCAAAATATTTGGACTGTGCCAAAGTATTGTGTTGCAGTTTAAAAAAGACCTACGTCCAACAGTGGGACTGCAAAATTGATTCATTCGCTAAAGATTTCAGTGCAAATAATTTTCTTGATAGGCTTTTAGACATGCGTGTGTGTTCTATTATTTAAGTTCCACGTACTTTATGCCAAAGTTTGACTGCAAAGCTCAATTTATAACAAACACATACATGCACTGCATTATACTCACAAATCTAGGCAAAATAGTACCTCTACAATCCAACAACAAAATGTACAAACAAACAAAGTAACAAATTTGCAATATATTACCCGTATTTTTCCGTTGCTACTGCAGAAACAGAAGTTAAAACTATAAAATACTATTAAAGGAGTTCCAAAGCTGACAACTTGATGCTGCAGGGAAAGTTTCCATTAAAAATAAAGCCTTGCATTTGTTACAAAAAATATTATTCTTTGTGGAATCGCTTGGAACTGAAGCAAGGGTATTTATTAAAATAGTTCCTTTTAATGTTACAAAGTAAATTGTTAGTAGGAGTCTTAAGTGCGCGTTTTGTAACGGTTTTTATTATTTTAGTAGATTTGTTTGAATTTAATTGCGTTTCTTTGATGATTTTATCGGGTTTCTGGATACATCCCTAGAGCGAGATGATTAAAAGCGGCAATGGGGATTTTTGGAAGAAATGTTTACAAATCCCCATTTATGGGGAATTTACATGGGGAATAGTGGAATGAAGAATTTGACACTGTGAGCTTAATAACTGCGGTGGCTCGGTTGAGCTTGAGGTTGGTATGAGCTTCTGATGTACTGTACTCTATCAGAAAGTTCAAATCCTGCTAGCAATCGATTTTTTCATTCCATACAAAATGCTCTATAAAATGTGGTCCTTAATTCTAGCATCACAACTAGCAAAATTGCACATAGAAGAGAATTGAATACAACTTTGCACCAATTTTCCAATCAACAACTAATCAATTAGTTTGCAGAAAGCCAACAGCCAATCGAATTTGTGAATAGTGCAGATGGAAACAAAACGATAGAATCCACAAAACAATTTTCCTCCTCAAAATACAAAACCGAGGTTATCTCGTCAAAAAATTGCTCTTGGTTACCGTTAAAAAAAAGAAAAACGTTTTACTGTGGAACAAAATACTGTAGACGAATCTTATAGTAGCCATACACCATCCTGCCTATCGACGATCGATTTGACGCTTGCAATTGTTTCAAATTGCAATTGTTTAAAAATGCCAATTTGATGGCATAACATGCCAATTTGGGGTTGTTGTAAGTTTGCCACAAAGTTAATTCGCCACGAAAAAAAGTATGTGTAAGTTTGCCACGATTCTATTTTGTTTAGAATATTTTCAAAATAATATTTTTTCTTATTGTAAATTCGCCACGATGCTTTCTTACGTACGGATAGCAGACAAATCAAGCAATAAGTGCGTTTATTGCCCGTGGTACACCCGCTTGCTTCACCTGGTGTACCACGGGAAATAATTTTTGCCCGTGGTTGACCTGAATGCCCATTATGTTTTTATCGTAGTATTACGAAAGAAAAATAGTGATATTAAATTGTGATACTTGCAATCTTTTTATTTGAAGGTAGGGACTGGTTCCTGGATAGTAATGGAGGACCATTACAATAAGACATACCTACATAAACATTAAAAGTACTAGGCTGGCATGAGTTCAATGTGGTATTTTTTATATGGTTATTGTTTTAATCATTTTGAATAGTCTATCAAAAGTACAAGAACGGTCAGGTGCAGGTGTTTAAAAACATACCACCTTGAACGTATGTAAGCCTGTTACTTTTTCTGATTAGTAGCATTCTTTCAGTTTCTATAAGATTGTAGCTGGAATTTTGTACGGACGGCAAGCTACCAATTACTCCCATGGCCCAGTTGCCCCTAATAAAAACATAAGGTGCAACTGGTTCCTATGAATCTTCTTAAATGTGAAAAACAATTTGCCGTGGTACACCTAGGTGAACCAAACGGGTGGACCAGGGGCAATAACGAATAAGTGGAATAACAACGTTATTTATTTTTCATAATAAAAAATAGATTTAAAAAGTATTTTCTGTTTCTAATAAAAGCCATAAGCTATGTAGCCCACACGACCGTTAAGTCTCACATCTTCGTGAAGCATGTTTTTTGAAAAATAATTGACAAGAACTTTCGCTAGAAAAGATCATGAAAATGCGTAGCGATGTTTGGCTCGGTTTGTTATTAAGTTCGAGAAAGGAGATGGCTAAATGAGTGCCCCAGTCGTCTATAAGAATTTCATTTTAACTCGTAGTATTTGAAAATTCATTAATGAATTGTTTAATGTTTAATAATTTCCTAAGACTTATATAAAATGTTAAACATAAAAAAGTATCTGAATTGCTTTTCGCTCATTTTTTATTGACATGATGACTTGGTCACGATGAAATAATGAAAACTAGGGAAGGGTAATAACGCTTTTCCAGATTGTTAAAATGAAACTGTATTTAATCGATTTTTACTAATGTGATTTAAAACGATTTGTTTTCTGAAATTAAGAATTGGCGTTGAAACAGTATTTGGCGGGTATCGATAGATTCAGAGTCGTTTCGTTGCTTTTTATTGTGTTTTCATGCGTTTTGATTCGGAAAATCGGATTGTTTTAAAGTGATTCGTCCACTAAACTCCACTTTATTATTTTCGTTAACAGCTTCGGAATGAGCTTCTTAGTTTAATCTTAGTTCACATTTTGTGCAGAATAATATTAACTAGACAGGTTCCGTCTGAACTGGAAGGAAGACGCCCAACATCGTGAAAGGTAGGAGTGGAAAGAGAATATTGCCCAGCACGCGTAGCATGGCGATTCTATCTCTATTCTACCAAGAAAAGACAAAGTTATTTCATCGTTATTTCTACACAAATCGACTGTTTTTTTGCACAAATATGACACCATTCGTACACTATTGTAGATAAGAACGTTTATTTTCCATATTTTTTACATTACCATGCTTAAAACGCTAAAAATATTTCTACGTTCTGTCATTTTGCCTATTCTTGCGTCGACAAAACCCCTTTCTACGGCGCCATGCTACACCAGCTGGAGTGGGGGAGAAAAAAAAATAACTGAAGTATGATCGATACTACTTTCTAACGATTTCAATCGATTCTTTTATCGCTTCTGTGACACTTTGAGTCCAATCCCATCTTTAAGAAAAAAACAAACGTCAGACGTCGTTTGAACGCTCTGCGCTCTGCTTATTATTATTGTTCGTTGTGATTCTTTCATTTTGCTTTTCCTTGACTCCCGCTTGTTTATTGGACTTCCTGCTTGCAAACCTACCGACCTCTCGCTTCTCGACTAGGACTTGACTTGTATACAGTGAATCATGCAATGCATAAACTGTGGTATATCCACGCGAAGACTGCGGCGTCATATACACTCGAGAGGAGCTCGTGGCTAAATAATTATAACCGCACAGGCCGATCTTTCAGCCAACATTGTCATCCTTGTTATGAACTGCTGCATTCAGGAGCAACTGGTGAAATTCGTTTATTCGGCTATTCAACGGAGTGCTTAACTTGTGCTTGTTCTGTGAGAACATTGCAAGGCCATCGCCATGTAGTGGAAAGAAACAGTTCAAAGTTGCAGAAATTAACAACATCACACCCAGATTTCCATCATCACGTAATAAAATGACATTTAAACACAGTCCGTCGATTCGTATTCTTTCAGACTTTATATAAAAGAATCACAGATTAACGAATAAATATAGTATTTCCTATTTTTCTTGTTTCATTTCGAAATTGTTAAATGTATCCTTAGCTTATTAGAGGGTTCAACAACGAGTTCAGAAAGGATTAATCAATCACGACAACAAAATGAAAGCGTCCAGCGCGTTTATTTGACTTTACCGATATAACTAACATAATAATAAGAATGTGGTTATCATTATTAGATAGATTAGTTCTTCCAAACAGGTTTAGGTATACTGTATTCAACTATGTAAATCAAGTAAACGATAATCGTTTGTTTATCATTACAACTACTTACCTACTTATATCGTCTGTGAAAACTGTCTTTATTTTAAGTTTAAGCACGTATCACATTATTTGGTAAGTAGTTTGAAGATGTTTAATTAATCTGAGTGGGTCACAAATGTGGTCATCAATAAATAAATACAATCGCAGATACATAAAAGTAAACGCCTAAGTAAAAGTTTATAGCAATATCAATATTTGCAATTTTTGTAGTACTTATAATGGTAGGTGTTCACGTTTTTTTTTATCATGATTATGAAGATATAACAAGTTTTAGAAACTTTTTTTATGTGAAATATTAATATTGAGCTATTCAGCGTTATACAGTGCTAGGTCCCATTTCTATAGCCGTCTGAATTTTTGCACATACTTGAACTTTCCCATCTCCTTTTCAAATGATGCATGCTCGATTTTCTATTAAAAGTGAATACTTGGGTCTACTTTACAGTATGTTCAGGAGTGCGAATATTTAAATTCGAGCTCTAAAACCAATAACTTTGCTTGCTATCGCTACTATTAGCAGAAATCATGTCAAATGTGGAATTGTGGCAAATTTACAATTACCATGACGTACCTATGACGAAATTACATATGATTTTTATGGATGTGACCAATTTACTTTCAATGTATGGACTTTACAAAACTGTGGCAAATTAACTTTGTGGCCAACTTACAACAACCCCCAATTTGATAGGTCATCAAATCGATTTGAAACAACGTCAAATCGGCAGCAGTGATGCATTTGGCTATTATTAGGTGACGACAGCTACAATTTTATAAATTTGTAGCTAACGGTCACCGAATAATAGCTAGATCTAGCTATCAAGTTGCTAAGTTGGCATCGCTGCTGCAGATTTGAAGTTGTGTCAAATCGATCGTACGATAGGCAGTATGGTGTATGGTGTATATATGGACGAACTGCCAATTTGAAACAATTGCAAGCGTCAAATCGATCGTTCGATAGGCAGGATGGTGTATGGCTACCATTAGCTTGGCTTGTATTTTTAAGAGGTACGTGGAAGAGTAGGTTTGTCGGTTATTTTTAGTCTTATTTATTGGGATCAGGCTCCAACCAAATTCACATACGACCTTCGAGATACTAAGACACGTTTGAAGGCACGGTTGGCATAGTGGCTAAGCAATCGACTGTTTTGCAGTGTGTCTAGGGTTTAATTCCCGAACGGTACAAACATTTGTGTGACCTACTAGAGTCCGAGTGTTTGTGTATGTGTGTTTCTGTGTTTGTAAACGCACCCACGACACAGGAGAGATTCCTAGTGTGGTGCAAAGTTTAATTATTATTTCTTTAATTTCTTTAAACTTAAAATTACATTTTTAATAATTTTTGCAAAAAAGATTTATAATTATTATTATTAGCCTGAACTGCCCCACTGCTGGGCAAAGGCCCCCCTCCATTCCTTCCAATGTTCGCGACTTTGCGCCACCTCTCTTTCCAATTCTCAAGGAAGATTAAAACGCAAAGTTTAAAAAAAAATTACTATAAGTGGAAAACTCCATACAACTTCGTCTGAACTGGAAATCAAACACAGAATAATTCATGAAGCGCTGGTCTTTCGTGCATCGAGCTTGAGTCGACGGTGTGTCTAAATGAGGTATTTGTGAAAGAAAGAAAGAAAATTGTGTTTATTGGCACCAAAACTTAATAATAAAACAATACAAATAAAGTTATAAAGAGAGTAGGTAGTAAAAATATAGGAAATAAACACTTAACAATTTAATGCCAAAGCTTAGCATAATGCCAGATGGCAACACAAAGTTTGCAACCTGACGCTGATTTTCAGCTGCAGCCCACCGCGCCCACCAGCACCTACTGAAATGGCACCCGAGATATTCCACATACGGCACCTATCAATACTACACGCGAGTCATATAAGTGGAAGTAGCCCAAAAAGTCCAAATTTTCTGCCAGGTGCACAGAAATGTCTTAGTGAGAGGTTACCTCGGCTCTGGAAAAAAAAAGGCAATAGATGGAACAGGGTCCCCCCTCTGCCGAGCAGAAGGGACTCATATTTTAATGATTTTCCATCGCAAAAAAGCCTCATTACCGATTGTATAAAATTTTGTTGTATTAAAAAATATTAAAGCTTAAAGTGCTTGTTTATTTTGATTGTAGATCAAGTACGGGTAACAGGAATTTTTGTTCAAATACGGTACCTAGTGGCTGGTAGATCAAATTGAGTTGTTCTTGGAAACTCAATATTGGATACGTCAAAATTCAGGTGAATTTTAATATAGTCTCTCTGGAGATTTGATATCAAACATGTAGTGTGTGCTCCAGACGGTAGACGAACTGTTTGACATACAGGTTGTATTTCAGATGTCACTTTGTCTAGTACAGTATCTAAATGCGTTATCTCATATCATCGTTTGTGGAATGCATTACCGGTGTCGGTAAGACAAGCTCAGTCACTTGTTGCCTTTAAAAACTTGGTAGCAAATCATTTTCATTTTCTGTAATGTCAATAATATCGTATGATTTGACAGTTCCCACTACCAACTTCGCACTGTATATTGACTAAGTGCCAATGAAAAAAAAAATATAATCAGGCGTTACTTTGCAGGTATTCATAACATTTAATACCAATAAATTTGTTGGTGCTGTTCCTTTGCTCAACAACATTTTAATAGTTATTTTCAATAATGATATACTCGTAGAAGTGATATTTTAGAAATAAATATTAATGTACGTACCCAATAAACACTTCAAGTTGACACCATCATTACCTGAAAACAAACAAGTAAAGTTATTAATAAGTTGTGACTTATAAAGTTAAGTAAAAACACGATAAATTACGCAAGAAACTTCTTCAAAAGGAAATTGTAGCAATTTATGTAACAGCTAGCAAAGACTATTTAACGACCATCAAATTGCTATAATATTCCTATTCTAACTTGTATAATATTACAAATGCGTAAGTTATTTTGTTTTTATAATTTCTCCCAAATAGTCGAACCGATTTTGACGAATTTTAGTTTGAAGATGTACGGGACCATGGACACGGTTATAGGCTAGAAAAGTGTGAGAAAGGTGAGACAAAGCACGGGCTAGCAAACATAAAAACACACAGCGCACACCCAGGCCAATAAAGGCGTAAGTGGAATTCACTAACTTTACAGGGGAGCAAAAAAACTGTTTAACCAGGTATATCTACTTTGTTTTTGACTCTATGATCTATTGTTATATGTCAAAAAATAGTAAAAAAAACAACCTTTTTTTTTGTTTACATTCGAAACACCTTAAATTAAATTGGTAATCAGTATTTAATGTTTAAAGTTTTACAGACGTTTTCCTTATTTATTTAAGACCAATCCTCAAATATAATGTTTTTTATTCTAATCATCGCTTTCTAAATATTTTTAATACTGTAACTACTCATGCTTACGTCTGTTACGAAGTTCTATACTATGATAAAATACAGAGGCTAAGTACTGCTTAAGCCCTTTTTTGCTTAATTTTATTTTACTTATCGAATTTTAAGCATTTACAGCTTTGTTTGTTAAAAAATAAAAGTAAAATATAGTTTTAAGTCTAAATACGGCCTTTTTATAACAGTATGTTCAATTAAACCATAACTGTAAGTAATATTAAGTTTCTAGGTAAAATATATTTCAGTGGTGTAATAAAAAAGGTTTTTAGAAAATTGCATTTTATTATAATAATAGTCATAACAGAACAGAATAATAGTGATAAAAGATAATCAAATTAACAGTGAATTATAATTTTAATTTTGTAATTAAATCAGAACGGTAACTAAATAGAAATTCTTATATTAAGACCTCAAAATATTAAAATTAATAATCACAACAAAAATCTTAAAATTATTTATTATTCCAATTACTAAACATTCACACAAAAGAATATTAATCATAATATTAGTATTGAAAAAAAACCCCAAGTGCCCGGCGACTTCAGCAGTTGTGCTGGCGTAGACGGGCGCGAGCACAGCCCTGGTGTCAGGGGAGCTAAGAATCTCCGGCGAGATATTCGACTAACCGTCAAACGACAATTACGGTAAATTACATAAAAGACTCCGGTACACTCAACATTCTTACATACAATGTTCGGACGCTGCTGAAAGATGAGCGGTTGATTGAGCTTGTAAATGCCCTAAAGGATATTAGTTGGGACATTTTGGGACTTTCAGAAGTGAGACGAGAAGGTGAGCAAACAGAGGAAAGAGACGATGCCGTGTTCTTCCACTTCGGTGAAACCAGTGGCCAACACGGAGTGGGCTTCATGGTGGCAAAGAAGTGGAAGGACAACATAATTGAATTTTTAGAATACTCTGAACGTGTCGCTGTGCTCAAGTTCCAACTAACACCTACCAAAACTCTAACTCTTGTTCAGGTATATGCACCAACATCTGCATATTCAGATGAAGATGTATAAGATGTTTACGATCTTGTTAATAGAGCATGCGACGAAAATAAAGGCACCTGGAACATGGTTATTGGTGACTTTAATGCAAAAGTGGGACGAAGGCAAGAACTGGACTGTGATGACACAGTTGGTAGTTTTGGGTTAGGAGATCGAAACGAGCGAGGCGCTCGACTCACTCAATTTGCCTTTGGACAGAGCATGCACATAGTCAACAGTTTCTATATGAAGAAACCGCAAAGACGATGGACCTGGGTGTCACCAGATGGCATCACGCACAACGAAATCGACTACATCTTGTCATCCGATAGATATATTATTAAAAATATTAATGTCATAAACAGGATCAAATATAGTTCAGACCATATTCAGACATCCATTCGTGTTAAAATCAGACTAGATTTTAAAATCCATCGAGCCAAATTATTTATAAAACAAATTAAAAGACTGTCTAAAGAGACCCGCGTTAATAACTTCCAACATTTCAACCAGGAACTGTCTAATTATTTTAAGGAACTTGAAATCGATGAAACAGACGCAGAAAATCAATACAATGCAATAGTTACCGGAACAAACAACACCTACAAAATATGTACCTGTAAAATATAATCAATAAATCTGTAAATACCTGTAAAATCATGGAAATTGCCACAAAATATTATAAATCATTATATTCCGAGCATCCATCATACGATAACTATACTGAATATAATCTATCCGATTCCATCCCCCCCATAAATGGTTATGAATTGCACAAAGCGCTTGCTACTATGCGCTACAATAAAAGTCCTGGAGAAGATGGAATTACCACAGAAGCACTCAAAATAGGATCTTCCACTCTGTTGCCCCACCTTACTAACCTATTTAACACCATTTTACGGTCCGGAAAAGTTTCAAAAACAATGTGCCATTCAAACATATTCCTTCTGCATAAAAAGGGCGACAAAAGTGACATCGGCAACTATCGTCCAATAAGTTTAACATCATTCTCACATCTACAAGACTTTCATTAAAGTAATACATAACCGTATAGATGACAAATTGGATAAACATCAACCACCTGAACAAGCTGGATTTCGCCCCAGTTTCTCAACAACCGACCACCTGCAGACTTCGAACCAACTTCTAGAAAAATACTCAGAATTTAATAAACCTCTCTACTTAGCCTTCGTAGATTATTCTAAAGCCTTTGACAGTATTAAACACTCCTCAATATTTAAAGCTCTTGAAAACCAAGAATTAGAATCGCAGTATATTGACCTCCTCAGAAGTATTTACTAGAACAGCACCGAAAACATCAAACTCAGTAATGAAGGACCCACATTTCAAATTCAAAAGGGAGTCACGCAGGGTGATCCGCTCTCTCCGAATAACGTGGTAAAATCATCAAATGAGTCCTCCCACTCCGGGCAGGGCGGGAGGAACTGTCAGACTTGTACTGACTAAAATCGGCGGTGTCCTTCAGTAGCCCTTTATGTTCCGGGGTCACGGTAAGGAAATAATCCCGCGACCCCGGCAGGCTTTGGCCCTCTGAGAGGGGGCCCCGTCAGTATGCTGACGCTCTTTGAGGCGCGCATGGGACACAACGCGCCGTCGACCCGGGCATGATTCATGGTCGGGCAGCGAGTTGCCCTTTACTTGCTGCCCGCATGCCCGCGCCTACGGTGGCTGGAGATCGTCTTGCGACGTCCGTCGCTGTGGGCGTCCACCACCGCGGGTGGGGCGGAGGGAGGACACTGTCCTCTCTCTCACGCGGCCCGCCTCCTCCTTCGCGAGCATTACTGCTTCGCAGAAGGAGGCGACCGCTTCCCGCTCCGTCTTGCCCCGCAGCATGGCCGCGACCAATGCTGGGCGCGAGAGGTCTCCGCCTATCGCCACCGTGAGGACACGTCGGTGCTCTGCCCAAGCGGGGCAGTCCTGCACCGTATGCTCCACCGTGTCCTCCGGGCGATCTTCGCAGTGGTGACATCACCCAGGCGTTTCCTCCTTCCGTATCAAACATAGGTACCTCCCGAAGCATCCGTGCCCGGTGAGGACCTGCGTCAGGCTGAAAGTAAGGACGCCATGACGTCTCTCCAGCCACTCCTCAAAGAGGGGTCTTACCGCCGTAATCGCGGCGTGCCCGTAACCAGCACACTTGAGGAGATATTTAAAACTCTGGCAGCCTTTTGGGCGACTAAAGGTATATAAATCGGCAATAAGAGGCTGACAAACCTCCGTTTTGCCGATGACATTGTTCTTTTTGCCCCTACAGCTTTTGAACTACAAACCATGCTCCAAGAACTGAGCACGGCTAACTCCTTGGTGGGACTTGCGATGAATCGGTCTAAAACACAAATAATGACAAACAGCACTAAGCGTAGGGTCGAGGTAGATGGTCAGGATATTAAATAATTATGTCGATGAGTATATCTACTTGGGCCAGTTAGTATCTTTCGAAAACAGGCAAGAAAGAGAAATCGATCGCTGAATCGAAAACGCCTGGAAAAGCTACTGGTCCAAGAAGACGCTTATGAAGGGTGATTTACCAATCTCCCTAAAGCGCAAACTTATCGACATGTGCATCCTGCCCGTTCTAACCTACGGTGCTCAAACCTGATCGCTTACCGAGTCGCAGAGGTTCCGCCTTGGAGTCTGCCAAAGGGCAATGGAACGCAGCATTCTGGGCATCAAACGACAGGACAGAGTTCGCAACACCACGATACGTTCCAAAACGGGCATTCTGGACGTCGGCAAGAAGGCTGCCAAGCTGAAGTGGGACTGGGCGGGTCACGTCAGCCGCATGAACATTGACCGCTGGGCGAAGGCCGCCACACATTGGGTGCTTGAAGATGGACGGCGCCGCCGAGGCCGGCCTAGAAAAAGGTGGCGAGACGAGCTGGATTCACACCGTGAGGACTGGTTCGAAGTGGCGCTGGACAAGAAAACTTGGAAAAACTTGGAGGAGGCCTTTGCCCAGCAGTGAGACAGTGTAGACTGAAAAAAAAAGGGATACTTAATTCCGATCAGTACCTAAACACTTCTTTAAACTTCTTTTTAACTCGGAAATACAAATCGTTACGTGCAGTTGTCTCTGAGCGGCGCGTGAGTTATGAAAACTAAACAAATAATCCACACCCGCGCATGCGATGTAAGGGTAAGTACCCAGACCTTTCGATTTGTTTATGTGACGAGTTCATGATTACTTCCGCCAACTAGATCAAGAAAGGCGAAAGAAAAAAGGCGTAAGCATGATTATTTCGAAACTGTGTGCGAGTGCACCCGTGAACATAGGAATACGGCTTTTTTTGTTTGATTATTTTTATTTGTGATGGAATGTAATCGGTATTATTTTAAGAAAATCGTTTTTTTATTAGGCAATAAAAAGCATAATACGAGATATAATTATACGTTTTTTGCTTTTTTTGATGGAACAAAAACCTAAGCATGATTAGGTGTATTTTAATGAAATTTTACGTGCTTATGTTGGTTTATCGACTTTATTATTTGAAAAAATATTAAAGTTAAATGACGCAAAAAAATTTTTTTTTGTTATAAAACCTTCATTTTAAGTCTAAATTGCACGGAAAAAATTGAGCACATGTATCTTTACGTATGCTATCCAAAACAGCAATAAAAAAAAATTGACGTATCTGCACTTACGTCTTTGTTGATCTGGGGGTGCGACAGTATAAATAAATCCCAAGGACCTGGTTTACACAGTTGCAGTCAAATATTCCTTTATTTATTCCTTTGTGAACATACTTGCTCCATATAAGAATAAATATTTTCCTGAGGAAGCTTTCAAAGCTTCCCTTCCGTTTGAGGTTATCTTAAGGGTTCGACCCCGACGTAGTCTTCGTATTCGATCTTATGTAAAATATTCGGATTTGCCTGCGTAGGAAGACAAATTGCTACTTAATTTTGGATTTGAATTTTTTTGGTGAACTTATCTTTGGAGGAAGCTAGTTTGCCTAAGGCTTGCTGGGTTCTATGTATTATGTAAAGAAAGATTTATTCCCATAGTCTTGAATACATAAAGCGACGGAATACAGCTTGCTAATCGGATCAGTGCTCATTAGCAATGTTGGCTTCTAAATCACATTTACGCTTCAAGCTTTTAGCAGCAGTTTTTACAACACAACGTCGTAGATGCTAAGAAATTCAAATATTTTATGTTACTTAATGCGAAAACTCTTCGTTTGGTAACTTTCCCGATTCGTCAACTAGGTACTTGAAAAAAGTTTCGCAACTATTTTGATCTTCTTAAATTGAGTTTCGGTTCGCCGAGTTTTGCTTAGGCGTATTTTAAGCCATTTGTTTTTAAACAGTTTCATCATGTCCTACGTTTTGAAACTGTTAATTTTATTCATCGCTTCACCTTACAGCTTTATTGACAACACTTCCCTATTAGACATCACTACCATTTGCCACGTATGCGTGGGACGACTAGCACCTGAGACGCCATTTTTTTATACATTACCTACTTTAGTATTATCTCACTATAGCAACAGATACGATGTATATTTCCTACGATTCCAATACATTTCCAACATATACTTTGCAACTCTCCTCAATTTGGGGTCTTCAAAGGAATCGCACGTCAACACACCACATGCACACTTAATCTCGAGGAAAATACTGAATAAGTTCGTTTTCGAAAAACCATCTTGCGCATAGATCTATATTTATCCACACATCGGCATTCAGTGCGAGCTTAGGATCCCCTCACAGTCCGGAAAGGAATTTTTATTATCAATATCATGGTGTTGAACTATGGCGATGTTTATGTGCCCATATTATTTATAGTTTTCGCTATTTGTGGGGTCTCGTGTTTATTTATAATGTTTGTTGTTCGCAGTAAATTGGATTACGGCTTCGGGTTTCTTCTCGTCCTGTTTTATGGTGTGATCAACAGTGTTTCCAGATTTGTGAGATAGAAATAAAGTGGGGAATAAATGTTTCATTTTATTTCGGATTGAAACGATTTGTGGGGAAAGTGAAATGGTTGGCGGTCCTAGATACGTTGGAGATTGAAGGTGACTCATAAAACATTTTCTAACTGATGTGTGGGTGGGTCGTACTATTGGCGGGAAGTTTTATAGGTTCAGTAATACCTAGTTTATGATGTGAACCCGTTCAAAGTTCGGATCTCACTTGGGTTCGGACATCATTTTTAGGGTTCCGTAGTCAACAAGGAACCCTTATAGTTTCGCCATGTCCGTCCGTCCGTCCGTCCGTCTGTCCGCAGTTTAGCTCAGAGACGCACAGTACTAGAGAGCTGTAATTTGGTGTAAATATACGGATTTGTTGTGCCGAAAAAGTGGTAAAATAAAATCTCGTAAAATATTTTTTTTTAGGGTACCTCCTGTACACGTAAAGAGGGGATGTTTTTTTTTTTTCTTGCGTACCCCTTAGTGTGGGGTATCATTAAATAGGTCTTTAAAAAATATTGATAGCTTACATTAACAATTTTTTGATAAAAAAATTCGTTTGTGAAATATTAAGCTTTAAAGTGCTAAATTTTGCTCGACTCGAGTGTCCCCCCCCTCTACCAGCTAAACGGTTATGTTTGGGGGTGTGAAAAAATTCACAATAGTAGTATATATAACGAAGTTTAAAAGAAAATTATCATGACTAAGTAGGCTTTACAACTTTACGAGTAATAGTCGACCAACTTATAAAATGTACTTGGATAACATATTTTCCTAAAACAAAATGTATCGGAGAACATGCTCTTCAACTGCAAATGTAAGTTTGTCAACTTTATTTTTACAGCTGTAATAGGTATGTTTTTACGGTATGTTTTTTGGGGATAGGTAGGTTTTTATCGTCAACTATTTTTAACTTACTTCAAAAAAAGGGGGAGGTTCTAAATTCGTCGTAATCTTTTTTTTATGTATTTTCCCCGATTTCTCAAAGACTCCTGGACCGATTTTAAAAATTCTTCTCTTTAAAATTAAATTCAGCGAATCAGTTTAGTTAATTCGCATAAGTATTTTGATGGGCAACTACGGAACCCTACACTGTGCGTGGCCCGACACGCACTTGGCCGTTTTTTATCTCTTACATTATTAATGATTTGATAATACCATTGATTCTTTTTAAACGAATTCCGACTTCATTGAAACAATTCCGACTGACAATTTCCTTTAAGTATTGACCATTTACTTAGAATAGAATAGAATTCATTAATTTGTCAGAATATTGTACAAGGTTGTTATATTATTATTCAATTCTAGCTGACCCCGCAAACGTTGTTTTGCCATATAAATTAAAAAAAAATAGATAGTAGCCGATTCTCAGACCTACTGAATACGCATATAAAATTTGGTAACAATCGGTAGAGCCGTTTCGGAGGAGTACGGTAACTAACATTGTGACACGGAAATTTTATATATAAGATGTATAATTACGCGCATAATATTCTGCCGTTTCCGGCCTACAAATAAGGTTTCTAGGATTACAGGTCATCAATTTATCCTACATAATGTTAATAAATGTTCAATATAAAATTTTGATATTTGTTAAAAGTGAGTTTTTGAAACAAGATGTATTTTAACGTGTGAGTAAAACCTAAGTAAAAATAATTATATTCTAGACAGCACTTATACAAAATTTATGAGAAACATTTAATGTTTCTTTACATTATTTTTTTTTTCTTTATTTCGTTCATGATCTAGTGCCAGAGTTCCATATAGCAAAGCAAAGCATGTTATTTGCCATAATAAAAGATGACGCAAATGATTCAGAATCAAAAGTAGAACGAAAGAAAAAGAAGAAAGAAAGAATAACAAGTCCACATACAAATTAAATTTTAAAGCCCCATATAAGAAGAATTAGAATTCCATAAACGTTGCCAAAAAGAAACAAACAGTTATAAAGCAGGGAAGCACCATCAAACATTTTACAAGTACCAATAAAAACAGTGATGCAGAACAATGGGACTGTTAGTTTTATCGCCAAACGTATATTATGCAATAATTCAAGCGGGGAATGCAAGTGTTTGAGAAAGTTCCGTAAACTGCTACTGCTGTTTCACCAGTTCCCAACTTGTACGTTTGGCTGACTTGCGCGAGCTTGGCCCGACGAAATTCGCAGAAAATGAAGTAATTTAAAAGTTCCCTAGTGGTATTAAGTTTTGCATCATTGGCGCCTGTCGAACCACGAGGATAAGCACTTTATTTTTGATTTAGTGAGGGTAAGAGTTTGTGGCAGTTTTTTTTTAGTTTCTGTTATGACCAAGTTATTTTTTGTGCTCCTTTCTTTTTCGTGTGAGGTCACTCTACACTCTTTTGATAAGGGTTTTCGTAGAATGAACCTTATTATTCCATCCATCATGCCATCACAATATTTTTGTAAAATGCACCGCTACAAATTCATACTAATATTATTGCAGAAGCGAAACCATTGGTGTCTGTAACCTACACGCTTTTACAGTTGATCAGATTTTGGCCGTGATGGCCCAATGTCAATCTTGTGGATACAATATTCCCTTTCGATTATTTTCGACCATTCAGCACCCGAAACCGCGGTCAGGTGATAGTGAGACATTTGTACATTTTTTGTTTATTCGTAGTGAAAATACGCGGGAATAAAATTCACTATCATTTATTTACGGAAAAAAATTACAAACATAAAAAAGCAAATTGTGTACACTTTTTTCAACAATGTTTGACATAATTCCTGTTGTGAACGACTCCCAAAGTATTAAGGTGGTCGTATTATGAAAGTGAGATTCAATGGAATTATATCTTTTTTCACATGTATTCAGGTATCTATGACACGCATGTGAGGCCTATTTTGTAAATAGGCCTCACCGAAAAAGAAAGGAAGTACAATTGCCCTGCCTTAAAAAAAAGTTACAGAAAACATTGCTCAGGACAGTACCCTTAGCACGAATTTTCACTCTTTTACTTTACAGTATTTACAGCGTTTCTTGTATGAAAAAATGGAACAGCGCCTCTGGTGCGCGAAGCCGGAACTAATTTTTCCTTGAAAAATGTCAACTTGAAACTGTCAAAGTTCCAGTTTACTTTACGTCTCAAATACTGAAAATTCGTGCTAGGGGTACTGTTTAGTTATGACAGTAATGTATACGAAACTAGGGAAATCGTCAAAAGAAACATGTTATGCCCAATTTTTTTTTATCATGGTAAAATTATCAAATGATTTCTCCCACCCAGAGTTCTCCTATTTGTCCCCACTAGTGACAAATAGGGAAAAGAAATCCCGATTGTCCCCACTGCCCGGATTTTTCGTCAGCTCTAACCCTCACTTCTGGACCAATACCTCTTTCATTTTTTCCGCGGTCCAGTCCTTCCTGAATCGGTCCAACTCATCTTGACATCTTCGCTTGGGTCTTCGTCTTCTGCCTCGCGTCACGACCCTTAACCCTTAACTGTTTTTTTCTACGTGTCTTTGAATTAAATACAAATGATCACTCAGGCATAAAGGGATAAACACCTGATGCCTTGAAAAAAAAAACATGTATCTACAAGAAGTTAATGACATGAAATGTATTCAAAAAAGAGACTTGAAAAAAAAACTACAAAACAGTATGGAAAGATAAAAGTATATATAGATACAGTGTCGAGACGTTCTATTTTTTTTTTGTTATAAACTTACCTATTATTCTAGTTAAAATATGATATAAAGCTTTTACTAGTGGACTGTTATGTACGTTCTCGTATAAGTTAGCACAATAGATCTATAAGTTAGTACCCAATCTCTTTGACCGTCGTATCGAGCCATTCCTCTTGACTTATAACATTCTAAAGACCATGAACAAGGATTTATGCATGCTAAAGTTATTCATACCGCTATCTTCAAACTTTGACCGTCCTCAGGTATAATGGATCCGATGAAATTTCAATTATGGCAAGGAAACGTTGAATGAAGAAAAAATCGGTTGACGCAGGTAAGGTAATAGTCATTAAAAATCCAATTTAATTGACTTAAGGGGCTCCTTCAGAGTCCTTTTCAAATTAGTCGCGAGAGAAATTCGTATCAAAACATTAATTTGATAAATTGTTCTTTATTTTCTAGAAATTGCTGAAATGGGACCTTTAGTTTGTTATATATATATTTTTTTCTGAATTATAAGACTTCTACTATCTTTATTATTGAGTTACGATGTCTGAACTACTAAGTGGCTTTCTTATTGTTTGATAAAATCGTATAATATGCAATGAATTGTCTGCCCAAGAATATATAGTAATAATTTGCCTAGTTTATTTCACACAGAAACACAGATAAGACAATAAAACATCTCGCCCAAACTGGACCGAATAAATAGGAGCAAAAAAATAGGTCCAACCCTAAATGTATTACCCAATCTCAATTTTAGTAAGACTATTTTATTTCTAGCGTTTTGTTTCATGTTAAATGCGAGAAAGAATGTTTCCAAGTTCCCAGCATTTTTCCTTTACATTCTGGCACTCGTCCAGCATTCACCTTTCGCTTGGAGTTCGTACTTAGCCAGATTTGTGAAAACTGATACTGACATTTTACACTCGCGCAACGATCAGTTTCAAAGAGTTGGTAAAAAGGGAAGTTCTTTCATATTTTTCAAGTTTGTTACCACAATCCTTAAAGGAAATCTAACGCAAACATAAACCTAACATTTTTAGATTTTGAAAGCAAATGAAAAGCACCATTTACTTCACCATTTACGCTTATTTAAGACAATGTTACCATAACATCCTGGTTCATTGTCCTGTAATACCATAACAACACCTAAAACTCATAATTTTGCGAAGTCGACTATCGCAATTTCGGGCGACGCGACGATTCGGTTTTTCTAGCATCCTAAAGTAACCAAGCGAAGGGTCCTAAGTTATTCCAACCCGCTTTTCACGTAAGCACCCACAGAGGGCTTTGATATACGGGTCTGTTCGCCAAGATATTTGATTATCCTTACCTGCGTAGGACAACGATTTTTTCACTGTTATGAACGAAAATTTTTGCGAGGATTTTTTTGTTCATTTTTGCTGACGCTAGCTTTTAATATTAGGGTTTTTTTGGTCAAATTTTTAGGAGTTTAGGTTGTTAGGTAAAAAATAAAGTTTGTATTACGTAAGAATTAGAAACTTTTTTCTTTTGGTAGATGGATGCTGATATTTTTTTCGGAAGGAGCAAATTAAAAAATCAACAGCTTGGTGTCGACTGTATAGCAAAAATGCAGAATAATTTATGGATAAGTAGCAATCGCTTTGAAAGTGGTTAACTTTTCAAAATTTTTATTTGAATTTAGATAAAGTTAGTTATCCATCCAAAATACTTTTGACGATTCCAATTCTTGGTTATTATCAATAGTATTTTATACCCTCACGTTAGTGTGACATAGCGTTGCTTTGCAACGTTGCGACGTTGTTTGATTTCATAACTTAGCTTATTAAGGCTTCTCTACCCTCCTGGGTAAACCCTAACGGGGACCTATCTCAAACACTTTTCACTTAGAAAGCCTCACGTAGCGATATATTTCACTTTAACTTAAGATTATCTAATCAGAATATCTGATATCCTTCCTTGAAAACGTTTGGGGATACCGGAATCCTTTGACAATAATTGAGACTGTTCAGATATAAGTACAAGTAAATTATAAGAGGCTGCCACAATCTCATTAAGATAGGTCACTTTTGGGATGAAGTAAAGCACTTAAGTGTATAATCTTAATGTAATTTAAGGGTTAAGATAACTGAATAAGTGTTATTTTACTTTGTAAGTACAATTAGTTGATGGTTATCTTGCATTATGTATTGCCTCATTTACGTTAATTGCTGTATCGTGTTTCATAAGGTAAAATGTAAGGTTTTGACATCAGATTTTTGCAGTAGCAGTTTGTATTTTAGTTCGTTCTTGATATTAAGCTTGCCTTCTGGGATATGGGATTAACGTGATTGGTAAAAATTAAATATTGATTTAGTCAGAGATTAATCTTGGGATCTGAAAAACAAAAAAATACACACACAAACTCACGCCTTCTTCCCATCTGGGTAAGGAGAAACTTCAGATCGCCAGCTGCTACAATCCTGAGATGCCCTCTCGCCTCATCGATTCTGAAGTACTTCACCAATAAGGTCATTCTAGGTCTTTCTAGGCCTTCCCATCCCGGCGTTTACACTCACCTCTGCCTTATAAATTCCTTTTGTTAGTCGCCTTTACTCACCCTCTCAACATGACCGAACCATCTAAGCATACCCTTTTCAATCTTATAAATAGGCTTATCTGATAAATCTGTTTTGATAACAGTTCAAAGAGATAAAATGACTTAAAACCCAACAAAGAGACTGAGTGCTATCCGGAAAAGCCAAAAATCTTTTTAAAGTAAATCCACAGGACTCAGCTAGTTATCTATTCTCTTTTGCAAAAACATAACTGCAATAAATAATTCTGTGGCCACATTAAGCTTTGACAAAAACTTTGAACTAGACTCGGTAAAAAGTTCAGGAGCACTGAACGTTCCGTTCTTCCTATCAAGCTTATGTTCAATGTACGTGATCCATTAAGAGGTAGATAGAAGTAGTGGGATCGTAATAATTTAATACTCTAAGATAAAAAATTGTGAACAAAAAATTGCAAGCGAAAATCTTAAGTTATATTAAGAACTAGCTTCTGCCCGCGACTTCGTACGCGGATCCTGTTGCTTATGCCGGCGACGACGGGGTCGTCAAAATCGAAGATCTGAAACGTCGAATTCTAAGAGCCAGGCTGAACAACTCTTGCCAAGACGTCATTCCTATATTTATGTTATAGTGTAGCTGGGGTCTTGGAGTTCCACATCAGGTGTTCCAGATCTCAATTTTCATACGTCAACAGAGAGTGCTCATTAGGCTGGACAACTCTTGCTAAGACGTCATTCCTATATATGTTATAAAGTAGCTGGGCTGTTGGAGTTCCACATCAGGTGTACCAGATCTTCAAATTTTATACGACAACAGAGGTTGCTCATCAGAATCAACAACTCTTGCTAAGACGTCTTTACTGTATATGTTATAGTGTAGATGTTATAGTGTAGTGTACTTGGAGTTCCACATCAGGTGTTCCAGTTCTTTAATTTTTATACGTCAACAGAGAGTGCTCATCAGGCTGAACAACTCTTGCTAAGACGTCTATACTGTATATGTTACAGTGTAGCTGGGCTCTTGAAGTTCCACATCAGGTGTTCCAGATCTTCAATTTTTATACGTTGACAGAGAGTACTGATCAGGCTGAATAACTCTTGCTAAGACGTCGTTCCTGTATATGTCATAGTGTAGCTGGGCTCTTGGTGTTCCACATCAGGTGTCCAGGATCTTCAAATTTATTCTCTCAGCAGAAAATGCTCATCACGTGGAACAATTTTTGCTATGGCACCATTTCTGTATCTCTTATAGTTAAGCAGGTCTGTTGCGGTTCTGCATCAGGTGTTCAAGTTTCCAAGATAAATTATAGCCTATATGTTAACGGGACTTAATACCTATACAACGAAAAAAGAATTATTCAAATCCGTCCAGTAGTTCCGAAGATTAGCGTGCACAAACACACAGACAAACAGACAAACAGACAAACCGACAAACAGACAAACAGACAAAAAAAAATTTAACTACATTTTCGGGTTCGGCATCGATATAATAACAATCCCTGATACTTTTTTTTTATATATTTCCATTGTACAGACACCACTTTTCTACAAATTTATTATATACAGATCGTTTTATGATGAGCAACATTTTGAGTTGCTGTTTATTTTTCTAAATGATATTAAAAAATACTAATGAAATCAGCAGAAACTTCAAAATGTTTTTCTTTCTTAGTCCGCAACCTTATTTAGTATAAAATCAAATCTCTAAAAATTGAAAAGTTTACTAAAACTTGTAAAAAGCGAATAACAAGAGCAAATAACTTTTTCTACGAATACACGTTTTTTTCACAATTTATGTTTTAGTTTAGTTGTTTTCTAATTTGGCGATCTTAATAATTTCAGGATTTTCATTTAAAAAATTAAAGAGTTACCTATACAACTTAAAAAAAAACTCTTCATAATTTAAACGGTATTTCGTCAAGCGCACTCAAAAACTTTGTCAGTCAGTGTAAAAAAATGAGCGCTGAAACAACTGCAGCTGCAACAAAGCGATGGCGTAGGTACCAAAGAATACTATTCGTTAGTATCAACACAAACCAACATAATAGTTAGTACACAATAAAGTTTCAAAATAGCTTTCCATAACAATAAAAAGGGCCCGTAAACTGAAGCCACAGATTTGTGTTGTGGCCCAACGGAGCTATATTGATAAAAATAAACGCTTTCAATCTATTCGGAATTGAATTTTGTAAGTACGCATAAGGATCTTTATAGGGGGAGTTTTAAAAGTAATTCTTACACTTAAGTGCGATGGATCAAGTGATTTTGGTTATTTTGCAAGAACAGTTCCTAAAGATTCATGAAGACCGATAAAACCGTAAAATTGCAAATTGTCATCAATGAATTACTGTGAAATATATGTCTGGGTCTACCATGAGTTGAAATCGCTATCGTGCTAACTTGGATCAAATATTTTGTTTAATAATTACTTTTCAGCGCTTATCGTTTGACTCGACTTTCCAATTTACTGACATAACTTGCAGTGTAAAAACGTTGAAATAATGGGGAACTGATTTACTAATGAACGATTATGTGGAAACTGTTTTAGTTAAACGTGTCTAAAGGTGTTGACACTTTTTCTTGTAGTAAATTTTAATCTGCTTTAAAATCTCAGTAGGAGAAGTATACGAGTATATAACAGTTTTGTTACTTCTGCTTTGATAGTCGCTGCATTGTTTCAGCAAAAAATGTGCTCTACAGAAATTGAGGTTACAGGTCAAGAACTCGGCCAAAGATTTTGAGCAAGAAAGCAAGCAATAAAACAAAGTTTTCAACAGACTGTTTTCGACACTAGCTGCCTATAACCGCTACGAACTAAAACCAATTACATTTTGCTGTCGTAAATCTTAGTTTTGGTTCACAAATCATAGCAGATTGTCACCCCAGCGTGGACAAAAACAACAGTAAATTATCTGCCTTGTCCTGCCATCTTCGAAGCCCTGTCGGTTTTCAAGGATATTTTTTAAGTATCTTTTTGTTCCATAGTACGTTAAGCGGTTGGTCTCGGCTGTCATTTGTGACCCTAAAGTTTGACAACTAATTATATGAAATAATGGGTACCTTAGTACTGAGGTCATCATTATGGGCAGTTGCTAAAATAAAGTACTTGTATTCAGCATTTGGTTGGTTAGAAAAAGTATCCGAGCTATGTTAGAGTTAATTTCGAGTCATCATCTGATGATGATGATAATGATATTTTACCCAATAGGCATATCAAGGCAATTTCACTAAAGCAGTACCAAAGGCTGTCAATGATATTTTGATCGAAGACCAAAGAGGATAATTTATGATTGATCATTACATTATGTTAGTGCGTGTGTAAAGAAATAATAAGTATGAAGAGTGATATTCTATAAACAGCAACGGAAATATCAAATCGACGATAACGTGAGATGACAGGAAAAGTCAAAGATTGAATAACTTGAGCCAATCCCGTTGAAAATGAAATCACTTTGAAGCCTTGATCGCTTCCGGGCACTGCCTCTTGTTTTGGCCTTCAAATTTGCATCAGACAGTTCAGTTGAAATTTCCCCTAATATGTTTGTCAAGATCTATCAGAGAGTAATTCTTTTTCATCTTTTTTACGTCGATTTCTCGCACTCTATTTTTTTTTTGCCAATGTATGGTTTTGTTAGTTTAAGGCGTCTCGTCCTTATTATTGGCAACAATTGTATGAGCAAGCGATGCGCTGATCACCACACGACGAGATAAAACACACTCATATTTTCAGTGTGTCCTAATTAAAACGAACGGGTCACGTCTGTCGCATGTGTTAGATTTATTTATGATACATAGCCCTTATGTAATTAAAAATAGTAATATATTTAAAACAACAATGATCTGATTTCCGAACGAAATCAGTTGATAGTCAAATATTGTATCGAAATTAATAAAGGTTGCAAATAAATCAAAATAAATTCCTAAATTAAGTAATCAAGTTTTAAAAAGGTTCTACTACATAAGATTTGTTTATTATTGCTTATTTTATAAGTTATTTAGCTAAAATGTATGACAATCTGTGATTCGTCAATAATGGCGGCAATTTTGTTGGAAGTGGTACAATTCTATGTTTATAAAAACAGATGTACCGTCAAATTCGTGGTCATTATTATCCAATCGTTTTTTAAGAAGAAGCTGTGCTCTGAGTGTTGTTCTATTTAATTAATGTGATATAATACTTGAGAATCCAAGAAAGTGTTGCTGAAAGTTTTAATTTGTGTAATAATGTTCTACAATGAAAATGTAAGTTATTATGATATTTATCATGATGAGAATATTGTATGTTTTATAAATGTGTATACTGATAAAATTTATGTTGCCGTGGAGTTTCTTTCTCCGTTCTTCTCCACGAGGACCTAGGGTTTGCGAACGGAGGTAGCTTGGTAATAAATACCTAGTCTTGATTTTGTGCTTTTCTTTATAAACCCATTCCTGGACAAAAGTCCTTAGAGACACCTTACATACAGTAAATAAATAACATTAACCATCCTGATATCTAAAACTTGATAATAAAGTCGATATTAATATCAATAAAAACCAGAAATACACATTTTATTCATCACACAACTATATCTCTAACACATGCAAGAGGACCGCTAGACAAAGATCTCCACACAATGGTTGCCGGGAGATGGACGGCACCGCCGAGGCAGGTCCTGAAAAAGGTGACGAGACGACCTAGACACTTACCATGAGAGCTGGTTCGAAGCGGCCCAGGAAAAGAGATCTTGAAAGAAATTGGGGGAGGCCGTTGCTCAGCAGTGTCTCAGTGTCATCATCTCTCCAGGACAGTAAATGGTAGGCAATCATTTTCATTTCACGATCGTTGGCTATTACAACAGATGCCCAAGATTCTCCACAGTTTAAAGGACTGGTGGTATGAATATTTGCATATGTCAGTAATTAGCTGCAATGCACTCTTGAAACCATAATTATCAAGTTGCTTCTTCATGATATCCTCATCCTTCCTAATTTCGGAGTACCACAAAGTGAAAGGCTGTATCCATGATTCCAAAAACCCATCCGGTGGATCAATTTAGTGTTGATACTGATTTGAACTACCGCATGTCTCCTAATTTGGTGAAAATAAAATAGCCCATAACCATCATTCAAGGGTTAAAAAAAAAACAATTAGACCGTTATTTAGTGCCGTCAGTTTTTATTTTTCAGCTGAATATTTTGTCCCGTTCATTTTAATATCATAAATCGACGCAGTTGTTTTGGTCGTGCCGTAGGTGAATTTGATTTAATAGACTTGACGTTTATAGCCCGCCTGCAATTTATTTTTGTATTCTTTTACCGATAATTGGATTGGAATACAATGATATTATAAAGAAAGATACGCCATGTTCATACTAAATGGCGTTCAGATTTCGTTGCGTTGTTATTATAAGTACTAACTTAAATGTATACAGTAATTTAAAACTACGACAGCGATAGATAATACGGAACGTATAAGATAGAAAGAGATAGCTAGTTTTAGTGTGTTGCGCTTGAAGTATAGTCCACACTACACTAGAGTATCATAGAGTTTGTCGATTCACCACAGAAGAGACATTGAATATAACAAAAAGGCAAGCGCGTGGGGTGCGCGCTTGGTATAATTATTTATTATTTTTATGCCGATTACCAATGTACAGCTACTAAGTACTGCGAAGGAAAATTTATATTTTTACAATATATATATTATATTTTAAATACTGTCAAATATTTGTATCAAATTTCTGAAGACAGTTTATTTATATTTATAGTTTAGTCGAATACGTAATAGCTGTTAGTTACATTGGCGACTTTCATAAAAATGAAATAAATGTGTAGGATTTTAATAATTAATAAATACTTCAACACAAGCGCCTGTGAGAATAAGTAGATTTCTTATATTGGTACTGAGTTGGTAATGAATGATGTTTTAAATAAAATTGAATTCTATTTATGACTATAACTTTATAACTATAACTATAAATTTGTAACTAAAAAACCCCTTCTACACGATCAACCCGACCGCCTGACAGAGGTGATCTTGGTTGCGTCAACAGTACCCCACCGTCTGGAACGCTGTCAGCTGACGGTCGGGTCCCACCGCGGACGCAGCCTGTCGGGACGGCTGCGCTCCCGACTGACTCCGCCCATATTTGGTCGCACACCGGACCAAGGTCACCTCTGTCAGGCGGTCAGGTCTGACCGTGTAGAAGGGGTTTAACTAACCTCATTCTATATAACATTAATCATAAAAAATTTAAAGCGCAACGCTATAATTGTGCCTACCATTTCGCTTCTGTTTGAATAATCTATGACCCGACTTATGACGGATGCTATTTGTCTCTGTCACGCAGCAGATTGCCATCCTATTATCTATCCTTTTCGAACCATTACGTCAATAATACGAAATTTATTTGAAAATGAGGAAAAACTCGTAAAAAAAATACAAAATTGATATATTTTTAATAGACTTGCTTATGGTATGTCACTCCACAACTCTTATTTTTCTTGGCACCATAGTTTCTGCACTTTCTGAAGACACAACTTAGCGTTTTTGTTACGCCGCGCACTCACTTTACCTCGCTCGCTGTTGTAATCCGACTAAATCAAGGGTGCTACAATTGTGTTACATTCTCCTCAACATTTTGTGCGCGCTAGTGCGATATCTACCTCTTTTTATTTATAATATCATTGATTGGAATAGCGATAACATTTCATGTCCCAAAATTGTCTAAAAATTCTGAAATTAAAAACAATTAGTTTTTTCCAGCATGTAGGTTTTTGGAAAATTATCCACAGGAACATTCGTGTCACCTAAGTTTGTAAATAAATGCAAATAGATGAATTATATCGGGATAAAACGTATTCTATGTGTTATTGGATACTTATTATTATTATCTCTGTGCCATGTCCAAATCAAAGTAACAAACATCTATTCATCTCTCCACCTTCACAAACTTTCTCATATAATTATTATAATTAGATAGATTATAATAACCCAAAAAATCCTATCGTTTTACGCAATGTCCTAAAATGAGATAATGTTCAAGCGAGATCGAGGTCAATCACTCCGTTGTTACCTTGCCAACATAGAATATTCATTTTAGTAGAAAATCTCAAGTGACGTTATAAAAGGGTGTAAAATAACACGATAAATTACTTCAGGGAGTACCTACGCTATCCACAAAACTCTTCGATAGAATGATGTCGGAATCATCTCCGTGAAATCCTTTTTTGAGATTTTGTCAGAGGTTATGTAACACACTACTGACGACGTCTTTATCTATAATTTTCAAAATTACTTTAAAATATTGCTTCTGTTATTCAATTAGTCGAGGAGAGGTTTTTGTAATTGTTCAAATACTTAGAGATTACATGTAGCTTTGTAACATAAGGTTTCTTATTTATTTTGGTTGGGTAACATATTATACTTAAATACATAGTACAAAGTTTAAGCTGAAGAGTTTCTTTGTTTGGACGGTCCTACTCTTAGGTAAACTAGTTTGAATTAAAAAAAAAAAAAAATTGTGTTAGATAGTCCATTGATCGACGAAGGCTATAGGATATGTAACATCACGCTATCACAAATAGGCGCTGAGCAACGGGGATGAAACCGCGGGAAACAGCTAGTCATGTGCTTAGGATGGAGTGAACGGGACTGTCAAACTCCTACTGATTAAAATCCACTCTATTAACTCTTTTTCTCTTTGCATTCCAAGGTCGCAGTAACCTGGGGCCCCTGTATGGGCCCTGAGCATCCGGACGCGACCACTGAAGTTGGTCGCATGCCAGAGGGTCATGGCTATTCGGATGATCCGGGGATACCGCACGATTGCCGGCGAATCGGGCAACCTCCTTGCCGGATTGCTGCCCTGGGATCTGGAGGCGACTGCCCTCCAGCGCGTCTATGAGTGGCGCGTGGAGGCGCAGCGCCGGGGCGTGACCCCGCTGCCTCGAGAAGTCGAGGCGCGGCGGGAAGAGCTTCGGCGCGATCTCAGGGCAGTATGGAGGGGACGACTGTCACGACCGAAGGCCGGGCACGCCGCAATTGCGGCGGTAAGACCCCTCTTTGAGGAGTGGCTGGAGAGACGTCATGGCGTCCTGACCTACCGCTTGACGCAGGTCCACACCGGACACGGAAGTTTCGGGAGGTACCTGTGTCTGATGCGAAAGATGGTGCAAGACTGCCCCGCTTGGGCAGAGCACCTACGTGTCCTCACGGCTGCGATAGGCGGAGTCCTCTCGCGCCCAGCATTGGTCGCGGCCATGCTGCGGGGCGAGACGGAGTGGGAAGCGGTCGCCTCCTTCTGCGAAGCAGTAATGCTCGCGAAGGAGGAGGCGGGCCGCGTGCGAGAGAGGGCAGTGTCCTCCCTCCGCCCCACCCGCGGTGGTGGACGCCCACGGCGACGGACGTCGCAAGACGATCTCCGGCCTCCGGGCATGCGGGCAGCGAGTAAAGGGCAACTCGCGGGGTGGGGAGGACTCATTTGATGATTTTGCCACGTTAAAAAAGAAAAAAAAAGGTCGCAGTAACCTCCTTCAAAATCCTAAAGATTGCGATTGAAAGTGTGTTATGAAATTTATGTTCTTAGAATTGAGAATCCATGCATTGGATATGGATCTATCACAAAAAAAGTAGATTCTTTTTTATTTCCAGTTTACCATACTCGTACATGCGACTGCACTTCTACTAAAAGCTTTTCCTTAAATAAACATTAATATTTTCTTTTTGCTTTGTTCAAATTGGACTAACGAGTTTCCTATTATCCACATACTACTACCCACTATAGGGTACGTACCTAATTGAAAACTTAGCATACTTACATAATCATTACTAATGTTAAAATCTGAAGAGTTTGTTTGGTTAAACGTGCTAATCTCAAGAAAGGCGCTAAATGAAAAAAAAAAAATTGTATTCGATAATTATTCATCGACGAAGGATAAAGGATATGTATCATCACGCTATGACCAATAGAAGCTGAGCAGCGGGGGTGAAAACACGAGGAATACCTAGTAACATTATGAAACATTTACCAAGCAATATAGGGTGTTTTTTTTTCTAGGGGTTTGCCTTATATTCATCATAATTCTCAGATTGACTTCACTCACTCTCCTTGCTTGTCAAGCATTCCTGTGCCATCCTCGTTTAGGAAACACCAGCGCTAGGAATTATACGTCTTCCGCCCATTTCTCCATTCCATTATCTATTCCTCCACAAAATTTTACGCTAATTAGCTGTACTACTGTCTGATAAATAAATTGTATTCCTTATTCACAAATCAATTGATTTCTGTCTAGGAATCCTACTTCCAACTAATCCTATCCTACTACATTTATGTTATAAATGTGACAGTCTGTTTGGATGGATGGATATTTAATCTCTTTAACGCAAAAACTACAAAACGGATTTGGATAAAATTTAGTACACAGATAGTTTATAACATGGATTAACACATAGGATAGTTTTTATCCCGATTTTATGTTCCCATGGAATAATTTTCGAGTTGTAGCGGGCGAAACCGCTGATATTGAATATTTTATGCTATTCCTCAGATTTGGATAGTTCAATCCAAGCTTACTTAAAATATTCAGCCTGTATATCTGAGAGCCAAATCATCTTCAAAACTGAATCAGAGAATTTAAGCAGAAGTTGGGCCTGCTCTTGACAATACTTGGTTGTGATTCACAGACCAAGTCGTCCAACAAAACAATTTGTTATTGAATAGTTGAAAAGGTTGTGCCAGACTTTGACTTCAATAGATACGGCTTTGTGGCTTCGTGTCTGCATTTAAGATACATTTTCTTATTAAATTGAATTTTATTAAAGGTTGACGCCCCAACTTATTTAATATGTATTAGAAATAAATAAAAACAAGTCAAGTTCGAATCGAATTTACGCAGGAGGGGTTCCGTAATATCATCTATAAAAATTAAAGGTTTATTTTATTGTGTGTAATAACTTCTTGTCATAACGGCAACTTAAATAGATTATATTCTGTGAAAACCCTCGATGTCTCCAAGATCCCGTCATCGGATCTTGACCTGATTACCACGAGACCATGTATAAATTATTATTCTTTCAAACAAAAAATAATTTTCCAAATTGATCCATAAGTCATCGAGAAATCGGAGAAATTTATAAAAAAATTGCCACGAAATTCGGAACCTCCTCCTTTTTCAAGTCGGTTAAAAAATAGGTTCCTTAGATTTTTTGACCCTGTTGGCCAACATAATAATTCATCATCATCATCATCAGCCTATAATGTTTCCACTGCTGGGACACAGGCCTCCTCTCTGTGAGAGGGAGTGGGCCATAATCCACCACGCGGGCCCAGTGCGGGTTGGCAGATGTCACATGTCTTCGATTTTTTGGTTCTAGGACATGCCGGTTTCCTCACGATGTTTTCATAATAGTTATTATGCTTTAATTATGACTAAAAAAACAAAATGATAATATAATCAGTCCTGAGGTATCAAACAAAAATACAACAAAATGTGAACGTCCAAGTCCTATTTTTTTTGAAAATTTAAAAATCTGGGTCATGATATTACAACCCTATTTTAAATCTACGGTAAACGTAAACGTTTACCCAACTGTAATGACCGTAATATTTAAATTTTAACAAAGTCTATTTTGCTCAAAAATCTAGACCTAAACCGGCTGATAACGCGTTACTAAATTTTACCCTATTTTTGGTATAGTTTCATGAAAGTAATTAGAATTTTCATCAAAAAATATTCTTCTATTTTCAACCTAACATTAAGTTATTGCAAACCTAGTCAGTTAATTAAATAAATAGTTAAATAAAAAAGTGAAAATAAAAAATACAATATGCAGTTAAAACTAAAATAATATTTACAAATCAAAAAGTGTACAAAAATCTATTTCAAGTAAGTATAAGTTTAGTACATCGCGCAGTTTAAACACAAAACCTCTTATAGGGTAAGGTACGGAAGCAAGCGGTGCGGATGTCGTTAAAAGTAATGTTACTTTTTACTTAGTTCATGTAAAGAAGGTGCTTCCTTTAATATTTAAGAAGATTAGAGGTCAGTGAATTGAGGTTTAGAATTTACATAACATGGATAATAGAAGCATTTAATATCAGGTTTACGTTTTTCTAATCAATGTCAAGTCTTGGAAGTTGTATCGTAAATATTTCACGTTGTAGGTACATTGGTAATTTTATTCATACAATGGAACTTGCTTTTTAGATTGGGCACTTTCTTTTATTAATTAAGTTTCAGTTTCGAAAAGCGAATTATAGTTTGTAAAGCTCAATATGCCGGGCACCCGCAAATTACAGGGCTGTATATTTTGAACTACTATCCAAGGAAATCGCTCCAGAGCAGGCCGGTTTTGTAAAAGGGAAGGGTACTCGCGAACAGATTTTAAGCGTGCGCCAAATCATCGAAAAGTCTAGAGAGTTCAACAAGCCGACATACATTTGCTTTGTTGATTTTTCTAAAGCGTTTGATTCGGTGAAATGGCCAGTACTGTGGGAAACTCTTTTAGCCATGGGGACACCTAAACACCTGGTCCACCTGCTCAGAAGATTATATGAAGAGGGAACGGCTTCAGTAAAAGCAGATGATATATTCTCCACCAATTTCCATCCCAGCGCAGGAGTTCGACAGGGCTGCATAATTTCACCTCTGCTGTTTAACGTTTACACCGAACTTGTTATGAGAATAGCGCTGGCCTGATGGGATCACGATCGGAGGCCATAAAATATCAAATTTGCGATACGCCGATGATACCACCCTCTTTGCAACAACGGTCGATAATATGAGCAATCTTCTTCGCAAAGTAGAGCAAGCTTGCCATGATTTCGGTCTAAAAATTAATCACAACAAGACGAAGATGATGATTGTCGATCGTGCAAATAACAACTCGCCAGAGGTGACTAATATCGCGAGTTGCGACGTTGTTCCAGCCTATATCTACCTTGGTGCACTAATTTCTAACAACGGTGGGTGCGCAGATGAAATCAAGCGACGCACGAGGTCAGCCATGGATAGGCTCGGGAAAATATGGAGAAACAGGAACATCACAAAAGCCACAAAAGTACGACTCGTTAGGGCATTAGTGTTTCCCATATTTCTCTACGGGGCGGAGACATGGACACTTAGGGAAAGTGAGAAAAAGAAGATAGACGCTTTGGAAATGTGGTGCTGGAGGAGAATGCTTGGCATATCATGGAACCAATTCCAAACAAATGTTTCCATATTAAGCGAACTCGGCGTCAAACAGCGTCTATCTTCCATCGTTCAGAGTCGAATCCTCACTTACTTCGGACATGTTTCTCGGCGAGGAGACTCGTCTGTGGAACGCCTTGTGGTACAGGGCAAAGTGAATGGCACTAGAGCTCGAGGCAGATCACCAATGCGCTGGACAGACCAGATCAAGGCTGCATTGAATGGTCCCTTACACGAATGTACCAGGAAGGCAGCGGTGCGAGAAGAATGGCGGCGAATTGTGAAGCGAGCCACCACCCCTGATGTGACGACCACGACCACTCTGCCAAGAGTGTAGCGACTAAGAAGAAGAATATTTTGAACTATAATATAGGCGGAGACTTGAAATTTTGATTAACGCTTGAAAAACGCGAAGATAAGAGCGAAATACCGTAGAAAACTTTTTCAGAGTTTCGTTCCACTTTTTTGCATTTTTAAATATTTTACGGACTACTATATAATATGACTGGTTTTTGTTAAAATCTTGTTTACTCAACATTTGCTTCAATCGATCTTCCTAAATACCAGCCAAAGTCATTTCAACTTAGATATTCCACTCAATTTTTCCGTGAGTTCACAATTTTTATCCTTTCAAAGTTTTATGATTGGCTTGAACTATAACTCAATTTGAGAACAAGAATTTCCTTAACTCAATCATATGATTTGATTTGGTGAGTCCTGTTCGCAATTCGATTATGAAATTGCCTTTGTTAAATCGTTCTCTTGATTAAACTTGAGCTTCCTAGTCGGTTTCGAATTGGTTGGTTTCATAGAGTACACCAATTAAGAAATAATATTTTGAGCAAATTGTTTTGTCAGGCAATTTGCATCCGCAGATTCTGTAGGAAACTTGCGAATACTGAAAGTTACTAAATCGCAAAGAAAGAAGAGCAAAACATTTTTTTAAATTTATTACATCAAAATATCACGCCTGTCTTCTTCGCGAGACTGCCTAAGCAGGATACCGTAGCCCTGGAACGCAAAGAACAACGGAATGAACAGGGTGGATTTTTAGCCAGTAAGAGACATCCCCTTCCGCTACACCAAGGGGCTCATTTGAACATTTCAACACCAACAAAAAAAAAACCGCGCAAGAAATGCCCAATCATGTTTCACGATATTATGTTTAGGTCCCCAGGATGAGCATTCAAACGAGCTATTAAATATGTGTTTGAAATAAAAAAAAAACAGACTTAGGATTCGAACCAATGGCCTTGTGTTACGTGCTAGCCGAAAAGAAATATTTAACCAGTTCTGTTTAAGGGTACAGTAATTTAGATTCACTCACTTATGTTTTTCCAAACCAATTCAGTAAAGTAATAAAAACTCCGTTACACCCAATTTTACTAAAACCGCAACCATGTAAGTACTTGTGATCGCTAACATTTTCAACTGCAACCACTACTCTTTTGGAGTAAACAGTGCTGGGGCAAGTACGTCCATGTTTAAACTTTCAGTTCGAGTTGAGAGTCAAGAGGAAGCTGCGACGCTCCCGAACGTAATGGTACATACTTGACGATGGAGTCAGAAAGAAGATATACACAGAAGATCAGCCACATGGCATCCTCTCTTTAATTTCTCTACATTTATGCAGCGACAAATTTACAAAATAAAAGGATGGTATTTAAAAGTACTTCAATTTATTCCCATTTCATTTACCTAATTTTGCCTGTGTTCCACCAAATATACTGAAACTGAATGTGCACCAAAATATGTTCACTAAAATATGTCATAACGAGGTGTAATAAAAAAAATCTACCTAAGCAGGGTCGACGAAGCCCCGCTTTGCGGGGCTTCTATTTCTGTGTACAAGGTTTAAAGGAACCTAACCAAACCGAACTTCGGGGTGTCCCTGAAATCTTGCTAAAGCGAGTTTTAGATTTGGTGCACATTCAGTATATTATTATTTGGTATACAAAAAGAGCTATTGATGCGCATTGAAATTTTAGCCAAAAGAAAATCCCTTACCTAAATTTTTCTTGGTAACTAAAGATGATAGTTTGATTTAATTTTCTTTCGAAACCGACAGTAATTTATTCAAAATAGGCTAATAAAATTGGGCTATAGTCATTTTGCAACGCGAACGGTTTGGTCCGCGGTACGAATCGAAAAAAGAAGTTCTTTTTGAATGGGTCGATTCGGACCTAGCGTCGATCGAATCAAGCAAGAACTTTTTGTAATGGGTCGAAATCGGAATTTTTTATGGTCAATTTTACATTAGACAGTCGCCTTTCGCTTCGCTTTAATTAGGATTCCATCTAATCTTTGGCATTTTGCTTTCTCTTGCAGCAACAATTATAAGATCCATATAACTCTCTTGACGGTTACGGTTCAGTTGAACCGATATCGGGTGAAATTCTGCTCGTGGAAACATAAACAAGCATTTACTGAAGATTTGTTAATATCCCGTTTTTGCAGCCAATCAATATCAGTTTCAGTGATCCTTTCGAATTACGAATGGATTTGTTTATCGGTTGCATGTTTGGGGTCTTTGTATAGCTTTATATAACTTCTGATCTATCTAATGTGTAGTTGAACTCTGTTCTTCCTTTTAAAATAGCTGACTAGGAAATATTTTGGAGGAAATAAATTGCTTGGCATAGGATTTAGGAGGAGAAGAAATAGTGGAGTGTTGGAGACTTATTTTGAAATAATATTGGTGCAAAACCGAAAAGGTAATAATAGGAAAATATTTTATAATTTACATTTTTTTTATAATATTCATATGTAAAAAACGGTATGAAATGCTCAGAAGTTAAAATCAATTGTAAAAATGACATGCTTCATCATTTTTTATCGCTGATTCTATTGTTTGCCTTTTTGGTGCACTGGTTCGATTCCCGCAAGGAACAAATATGTATGTGTAATCTACAATAAAAATACACCCCCGTGGGTGTATTTTATTTACAGGAAATCATCCTAGTGAGTTCCTATTTTTTTCGAAGTCGGTTAATAAGAAAAGATAAAGACATAATTGTCACACAAAAATTCCTACCCACCTACAGAATTTATGCATTTACAAAATCAAAACAAAGTTATAATTTTCTTACAATACATTGGATAAATGTTTTAAAACTTTCCTTGGAATGATTCCAACTAAATTTTGCGACCGGCAAATGCATACGAAATTTTAACACGCCTTAGTTTATTGACGTAATCACAGAACTGCATTTAGTATTTGCGTATTTACAGAAAATACGCATAGAATAGAACTCAAGTTATTTTAAAATTATACTTGACCCAGTAATGTGTAATTTATATTATATTTAAATATTACATTGAAAGTGCTTTTCGTGCTCGTCTTTTGTGTTTATTTGTTACCCCAATAAATGTCGATTTGTTTAAAGTCTACTTTTTCATGTAGACAGTTAATTTATGAATGTTAGTGTTCAAGAACTATACCAAAAAGGGGTGCCTCTTTTGTATTTTTCTTTAATATTTTCACTTTGATGAAGTTGTAATGATACTGGAAACATTTATTAATGTTTATTATTATTATTTATTGTTATAGGTAAAGGCGCTCCCTCACCGCGAGCATTCACCTGTAATGTAACATAAAAGTGCGCTATTACTATTATGCTCTATTGTCTTGAAATTTTCGAATCTGTAACGGTTATATTACAGGTGAATGCATGCGGTGAGGGAGCGCCCTTATGTTTTGAATGAATTTAAAAGTTGTGGTTTTTCTCATTACGTCAGAACGAAGTCTTAATCAACGTTAGACATCACAAAACTCGCTCTTACATAAAATTCTTGTTTTTCATAAACATAAATCGATAGATTGCAAATTGGAAGTCATAATTCGGCTTAATTTGATTAAAGACATATCAGATTTCCTCCAAATTCCCTAATAAGTTTCGATATTAATAGGCACGAATCTAATTTTAAATTCTGTACATTTTCAGATAACTGTTATTAACTTTAAAATAAGAACAGCCGTCTTGATCTAGATAGAAAATTAGATAACTATGAAATTAGATAGTTATGTTTTTAATAGATTTTCAACTTAACCACAAAAGCAGAAGGTTCATATTCGATTGAGAATCTTGTACAGTTTGGAGTAGGCTGTGCTGACTGGCGTCTGTACTTATAAACGTTTTCAATAACACTAAACGACACCTAAATATCATTGTATTGGAATTTGAACTCTAGACGCTTAGAAAAATGTTGAAAATCCACTTAACGCTTTTATCTAAGCTTTCAGCTTAGTGTTAGTAAAATAAATTCAGTTTTGTTTTTCATTGTCTTTGAGCCCACCATATATAATTCGACGTTTATATTAACCAGGTTAAGGGTCTGTTTCACAATCAATAAGTAAAGGTTTAAGTAGTTACTCAACGAGTTAACTACTTATAGGTTTAATCCTTTCGTTAACTTTTATTGCGTTTCACAATCACCCAATGAGTAAAATAAAGTAAAGAGTAACTAATTAATACTTACTCAAGGGTGTGCTGGCAACATTAGAGTTTAACGTTTCGTTTCACTGTACGAAAAATTTAAGTTTCTTTTAAAAGTGTAATAATCACAGAATAATCATTACAAATGTTTCTCGTTATACTTACCGAGTATAATTAAGATAATTTTGATGTAAAAAAAAGTAGATTGGCATATAATGTGACTAATTTCACCTTTTTATCAATATTTAAGAATCAATGTTTTTGTAGGAAAGGAACGCAGCGAATTGTCTTGTCAATGTCAAGTTTCAACTTTCAGTCGGTTAAATTCAAATGTCATATCGTGATATTTGGAGTTATTACGAAAACTTTGTTGAAATTTACTTAAAATGGCTCAGAAACAGTATCAGTAGTGTTCGATTTCGTAGTGCGAAAGCATTAAAGATAAAATACGATGGAATAAAGAGGGAAACGAGGAAGAAGTCTGCGGCGATCCGGGCAGAAATGTATCGTACGGGAGGCGGTTCAAGTACCGCTTCAACATTAACACCAAGTGAAGAAAAAGTAAAAGAAATGATTTTACTAACAGTGGATGGAATGGACAGCGTATTTGCGTATTTCAATAAATTTTATACATAACCATTGTAATTATTTATCGTATCAGTGAAGCAAAATAGTGATTATTAATTGGTGCGTACACTATTATCCTGTGTATCCTGTGTGCCGCTGTGGTATTCGTCCCAGTCGTTAGTCTCTTCTGGTAAGTTGTCTCCAAAATCTTCAATGATATCAAAAATATCCATTTTAAAACGAAAATAAATTGATAGGCGCTTGGGTTTATGACATTTGCCAAATTTACTTGTCGAGTAAACGACTACTTGGCAGTCCATCCGATGATTAACTTATTATGCAGATGAAGTGGTGATTAACTTTACTGAGGGATTGTGAAACGCAATTTACTTGTTTACTGAGCAGTTATGTTCTAAGTAGCTTACTTATAACTTTACTTAGCGATTGTGAAACATGCCCTAAATGTAATTTGCGAGTTTATATCAAAAATATTATTACTTATCTGTTGATCAACCGTAATATAAATATTTTTTTGGTCGACCATGTTCCCGGTACGAAAGCTATTACAAGTTTTCCAACTTAAATTAAGTAAGTACTTGAGTTGGTACGATGTTTTTTTTTATTTTGGAGATGATATTTTTTTCTCTTACTGCGACTGCCCGCATCTTCGTACAACTTGGACTTTTTAGTTTGAAAAATATATAAGTATGCACAGTAGATCACACTGCTCTTACTGTTAAATTAAATATTATGGATGGCATAAGAGTGTAGAAGTATTCTCAAATTTCGATAAAAATTCTACAATTATTATCTTTACTTTTACTACCCCAACTCATATTATAAATGCGAACGTAATAAGTTTGTTTAGTACTGCCTTTTATTTAAATTTTTCATGTTATTTGTTAAGTGTACCGAAATGGACATAGGATACATCCCGAAAAAAGGACTGTTCTCGATGAAAACAACAATAAAACCTTCTTATGATACATAGATGGCGCGGTGCCATGTGTCTTTCTAATTATATTTGAATTATAATTACAGGCAGAATACAACCTAGTTTAGTAGTAAGAATTGCTTTTTCAAATTCTAAATTAACCCGACATCGAAGCCACTGGAAAATTATTTGCAATAGTTTGCCAAACCTTATCTTATCTCAAAAAAGGAATAATGGCACAGTTACCACGTGGTCGGACCAGATGATTGATATCCTGAGAGTCCCAAGACAAACCAAAAAACTAAGATTAATAGACAACGTAGCTACCCGGAGGATAGACTTGACCGTCATTTAAGGACAGTATATCAAGTTGAAGATTGAAAATTGATAATTATTTATACTTTTTATTTCGGGGGGTGTAAAAATTATGAAATGTGTCTTCTCGCCCAGGATTGAGAGCTGTCAGACTCTGATTGATTAAAAATCACACTGTTCCTTTACATGCCCTTTGAGCTCAAGAGCCACGTTGCCCTTGTAAGTATGTAACCTGAAAGTTTAAGTGAAGTCAATCAATCATTTATTTTTTGCAGGTATCCAGAATAACGAAATAGGCTTGGCATTCTTGGCTTTAATAGTTAAGTTTGTTCTAGCTATTTTATTTCAATGATGAAATGATGAAAAACGTAACATCCGAAGGCACGTTTGCCGCAGAAGCTAAGCCCTTGGCTGATCTGCTATGTGTAGCAGGCTAAATTCCTGTATGGGACATTTATTTCTATGGCTTACAGGTATTTGTTCAGGGTATGGGTGTATGTGAGTTTAAATGTTTGTATAAAATACTGAACACACCCACGATACATGAGAATTTATCCGAGAGAGGCAATGTTTTAAAAAAAGAAGAGACGAACAAAACAGAGGCAGAATTAAATAGAACACCTACACAATATCAAAACTTTGAAATTCGAAAGTGACAACAGTGCTTAGGTATTATCAAAGATAGTATTAAACACATTTCTAATGTTCTCATATTCTATCCCGCTTTTATTCTTCACACTTTTCAATACTGCTCTCACATATCACTCCACTTTTATTCCCTCACTCAATTGAATGCTCTCACAGATTCCCTTTTAAATAACTCCACTGCATCCAATATTCAATCGAGACTCTTCATAAACGTGATATTCTTTCACATGTCCAAGGATTGCATTGTAAGAGGAGCTCATTTAATATGTAGGAGCTTTTAAATAAAGTCCTTCGTAACTGACAATGTTAGAATTTGATTCAATTCGGTTAGAAATATTTTAAAGGGTTCAAGTTTTTTTGTCAATTGAAAAACGGCTATACCAACCGAAGCTTCAACTGCTCAACGCGAATTTTTCTTTGCGATTTATTCCGACAAGTAGCCTGAATTATACCCTGAAAAATTACAACACCTTTCCAGTACACACTGTTTCTTTCTTAAAACCACCCTATAACTTCACTTTTCCTCTTCGTTCTAGGGCCACATTACTCTGCTGACACAGTCCCGTAAACCAGCAGGTTGATTTCCCAGTCTCAAAAACTGCCGAGCAACTAAATAAGAGAAATAAATTGAGAACTAGCATACTAGAATCAGTTACTCAGACAGCTGATAGACGTCCTATCCTAATAAAACAGTTTCCGACAAAAACAATTATCATTGGGACTTTAAATGTCTGCAAATGCGGGATTTACAATCCCGCGAGAGGCAAACCGGACCGATGCCGGGACATTTGACAGCACTAGTGGGTGCATTCTAATCAATACCAGTGGTGCGACACTGAACATTTTCAGACTAAAAACCGCTTTATTTTAGTTTGAAAACCGGTTTATTTGTCGCTAAAACTTTCACGCTGCGTTGGGCGATGTGCGATTTATTAAATCGAGTCTGCTTGATTTATATGCGTAACCGTTTTTTAAATGTTGGTCATCAAAATGGTAGTTTTAATCCATTTTTGCTTTCGTGGTAGTTTTTCATTTGGGGTCATTTAAACACTGCGCCGTTATCTAAATGCTGGTACATTCCAGACTCAGCTCGATTTCAACTTGTCTCCTTCAGAAGCATCCACACTTGACTAGGACTTTCAAATAGTCGTTTAACTTAATTCGCAACTTCAACGAATGATATCTTCTAAAAAAATAATGTTTGGGTACCTGTCAACTAATTTCCTCACTATAAACATTTTTAAACTGTCATGGGCCTTCTTCGTCTACTAATAAACATCCACCCGCAAATCTGAAACTCTAAACAATTAGCATCCAGTTAAACCAGATGCTGCTGAATATCAATATTTTACATGGAGCGAATGCCTATCGGACCTCCACAACCCAGTTACTGGGTAATAGACACCCCTTGGTAAGACTGGTTGTCAGACTTTAGAGCTTCTGACTAACAGTAATGACTGTCAAAGATCTACAAATAACAGCCGGGACCAACGGTTTTACGTGCTTTCCGAGGCACGGAGGAAACTCGCTATGACAGATGCTCACCTATACACAGACCAACCTCGGCAAGCGCGGCTTAACCTGGAATATCAGCCTGTGCGGTCTGAGCTTATGGTGATAAATAGAATATCCCGTTTTATCTATTTTTTTTTAAATTATATGTTGTAAAAAAGTAAGGTGACTATTGTGACTAAGGGCAGGAAGCTCATGCTAGTAGCAGTATACGTAACACACATGCAATCTTGCTTAGAAAGAATTTAATCCTAATTCAAGAGTTCTGTCAAAGTAATTAGTAGCGAACGATGCTTCGCTCTCTACAAATTAAGGTCCTTGTATGAACGTGGACTAGGCGAAACCAGTATATTATGTAAGGATTGTAGCAGATGACGTTCTGTAGTTCTTGGAACCAAGCAGTTATATTGTGCCAAATAAAATAATTTTTCTTTCTTTCTAATTTAATGTAACATTTTTCTTCTGCAAAGTACACTCGTTGCCATAACATGGAATTCAACGGGAATAACTACTCGTAAAAAATGGGATCCAAAAGTGGGATTCAATGGGAATAAATCGTTTGAAATTGTGGAACACTGAAAAATCGAAATCTTTTTTGTTACGGTTATAGATTATGTTATGATATGATTTCTACTTCTTTTTAAGGGCTTCACACACAGCAGCTTTAACGTAAAGATGTACATTATAGCACGATACATCTCATTACATCTTTCCATAGACTTTCCACACACGACAGCTACTAGATAATATAATGTATATTTTTACATCTTCGAATCTCTATGGAAAGATGTAACGAGATGTATCGTGCTTTAATGTACATCTTTACATTATAGCTGCTATGTGTGAAGCCCTTTAGATTTTTAAAGATGTATTTTTAAAATATAAAACAGTTCGATTGTTTTTCCATAATGTTATTTGATCAAAAACTTTTTTTTGACGTGTGTACATCCGCAATTTTTTGCTGGGGCCTATTAGACGCAATTGCACTTATTTGTGTAGACATAGAAGGCTCCTTTTCACCGAGTGACCAACTGCTACGCAGCGTGACGCGCGGGTTCGATCCTCGCACGGAATAAATGTTTGTATGATCTGCAAGTAATTGGTCCTGGTCTGGGTGGGTGTTTGCGTATCTGAGTTTCTATGTTTATTCGAACGCACACCCGATACAAGAAATTCCTAGATATACTTGATTCCGAATTCCACGCGTTCGAAGTCGCGCGTAAAAGCTTGTGTATGTATGAAAATCAACAAAATACAAAAGCATTATCATTATCTACATGCTTGTGAAAAGAAAAACAAAATTTTGAACAAAACATTACGGCCGAATGAGTATGAAAATACAGTGCAAAATATAACAATTCCATTTGTGTAATGAATACTTTTCACTTGGATTCAACGCTGATCCATGGGATTAAACAGAATATGAGTGGCCCGTAATTCAATATCGATATCTAGGGTTGACATGTTAACTACACATATTATTCTGATTGAAGCTTTTGTCGGTTTGTTATTATTGTGGCTGTGAATTTATGTATGTTTTGTATGTTATAATATATATTTTCCTTCTTTAAATTTTATTATATGCGTAAGTGACGGGTCGCCTCTTTAAGCTAGCGATCGCATCGTAAGCAAGTTTTACTTTGTTTAAAAATACAGTGTCCATCACTACAAATATCTCCTTTATCATGGGTGCGTTTACAAACATCACACTAATAGCCGGGGGTCTAATCTCTAAGCACGAAACTCATGGTTTCGGCCTTAGTTACAGTTGTTTTGAATTAAGAACCGAACTAAGAATGAATGATACAGCATTGCGACCGTGTCGCTTGACATATGAGAACGGAGAGAACGGAGGGAGGGTGGCACGTGAGTGGGGAACAAGTTACTAAATCGCGTTTGGATCGCGACTGTTAATCGCGGTAGTGAGCGAGGGCCAGAGATCTAGCCACTAACTACACACATCAAAAGTGTCTAGGGATCAACATATATTTTTGCAATAACTTTTCTTCTGATTGATATTAATTAAAATGTTCTTTAAGGATTCATCAAATAAAGTGTTATCGTTTGTCACAGTAACGATAAACCAAGTCACCTTTGCATTCATAAAGAAATTTGCCATTTTCCTAATAAAGGGATTTTTGACATTTGAACCACTAACATTAAAGTTCGAAAAAAGACTGAAATAACAGTTTTCTTTAAAATTTTATTGGGTAACTTAAACAATTAATAATCCGTGTTTCTACCGCGAACACTAACAACACAAGAACATCGGTTTGGCATACTCAAAATGAGTTCATCCAAATCACGCTGTGGAATGGCCGCCCATGTTCGTTGCAACAACAAAAAAAGGTCTTCTTGCGACTGGATACCCTCCATATTCGGCAGAGCTCTTCTCTGTAGCATATCCCATGCATGCTCAATCGGGTTCAAGTCTGGCGACTGAGCTGGCCAGGGCAGGACATTGATGTTAGCTGCGGCGAGAGTCTGTCTTACAACTCTTGCGGTGTGCGGTCGTGCATTATCATGCATTAACTGAAATAAGGGACCGATTTGCACTTGTAGAGGAACGATGACGTCTGATACAATCGTCTCAGCATAAATTTGAGCGTTGAGGTTGCCTCTGATCCAAATCAACTCAGTTCTTCCGCCGATCCAAATACCCGCCCATACCATGATGGTTCCACCACTATAAGGATGGACTTCCTGGCAGGATTTTAATCGCTGTTGGCGTCCAGGGGTTCTCCAGTGTCGTATACGTCTTGTATCCGGTCTCATACCAAAACGAGACTCATCAGAAAAGCACACGAAACGCCATTGTTCTTCTGCCCAATTTCTGTGTTCAAGAGCCCATTGATATCGAATCCTACGATTGTGCATTGCTATAGGTGGTACCCGTAGCGGTCTTCGGGAATGAAGGTTCACTTCATGCAAGCGGTTTCTGACTGTTTGGTCGCTAATTAAGTTCCCTGAAGAGTGATGAAGCCTCACGGCTAACATCATGGCGGTTATTGTTGGAGCTCTTCGAGTTAAGATTTGAATGTATCGGTCTTGTCTCCGTGTGGTGCAGCGATACCGTCCTCCATGGCGCTCAGCCACGGTACCAGTGCTTCGGTAACGTGTCCAAAGTCGACTGATAACACTCTGACTTGTATTCAGAGCTAAAGCCACAGTACGTTGCCGGGAACCAGCTTCTATCATTCCCACGGCTCTGAGCATTTCTTCCCTGCTTAAATGACGTCGCCGCTCCATAATAACGTTGGTTTTAATCAGTAGTAGGGAAACAGTAGCACTAATAATGTCTTCAATGCGTTGTATGTTTTTATAGGGAAAATATTGACAGCTGATTTTCATCTTTTACTCGAATTTGATTTACAGTTCCTGATTCAAATTATGAAATGCACCAAAAAGCACCATATAAATTTATAAAATCATAAATTTATTACAAAGCCACATCTCAATCTCAAGAAATCCGCATAAAAATGCTTGATCCCTAGACACTTTTGATGTGTGTACATCGCGACGTGACGATATCGATGCGAACGCGCGACAGCAACGCTACAAAAAATCACCGTAGGCGAGGGGCCTTCTAGCGATGGGTAGCTATAGCCATAACTAGCCAAATACCGGCTATGAGCAAAATAGCTACGGCTATGATATCCGTCAACACGATAGCTAGCTATCGGCTACTGGTTGGCTAGTTGCCACGTAGCCGTTCGTAACCGCGTAGCCGCTCGTAGCCGCGTAGCCGCCACGGAGTATAGCTAACTGCTACGTTTTGTAGCCGTCCCAGTATTCGGTAGCCGGGTAGCTAGAGTAGCCGATAGCTGTGTGCACGCTCACTGCGCTACGCGTGTGCGATCTTCATTGGTATCGTCGATCTTTTTCTCAAAATATTCACAAAATAGATTAGACAGAGAGCATTATACTTAGTAATTTCGTTCGTTTTAAAACGAACTTATGAAATGCGATGATTAGAAAGGTGGTTAGGTTTAGGTTTAAAATAAATAAACATTGGATAGTTAGTATTTTGTTTATTGTGACCTCCAAGAGGAAATCATTTCCTTTTTTTTTTTTTTTAGCGTGGTAAAATCATCAAATGAGTCCTCCCACCCCTAACTGTCAGACTTGTACTGACTAAAATCCACGGTGTCCTTCAGTAGCCTGTTATGTTCCGGGGTCACGGTAAGGAAATAATCCCGCGACCCCGGCAGGCTTTGGCCCTCTGAGAGGGGGCCCCGTCATTATGCTGAGGCTCTTTGAGGCGCGCGTGGGACACAACGCGCCGTCGACCCGGGCATGGTCCATGGTCGGGCAGCGAGTTGCTCTTTACTCGCTGCCCGCATGCCCGCGCCTACGGTGGCCGGAGATCGTCTGCTGACGTCCGACGCCGCGGGCGCCTACCACTGCGGTTGGGACGGAGGGAGGACGCTGTCCTCTCTCTCTCGCGGCCCACCTCCTCCTTCACGAGCATTACTGCTTCGCAGAAGGAGGCGACCGCTTCCCACTCCGTCTCGCCCCGCAGCATGGCCGCAACCAATGCCGGGCGCGAGAGGTCTCCGCCTATCGCCGCCGTGAGGACACGTCGGTGCACTGCCCAAGCTGGGCAGTCTTGCACCGTATGCTCTACTGTGTCCTCCAGGCGATCTTCGCAGTGATGGCACCCGGGCGTTTCCTCCTTCCCTATCAGACACAGGAACCTCCCGAAACTTCCGTGTCCGGTGAGGACCTGCATCATCCGATAGGTCAGGACGCCGTGACGTCTCTCCAACCACTCCTCAAAGAGGGGTCTTACCGCCGCGATTGCGGCGTGCCCGGGTAAATCATTTCCTAACAAAATCTTTCACCATCTAGACTTTGTTGGCGCAGCGAGGATCGAATTCTGATTGGGCAGTTGATGTTGCGTTATTTAAGTCCTACCTAGCTACACCGGCGCCGCCGCCGCTTCGTTGCGCCGCTAGTTACTAAGCGCTTTGTTCAATAGCCAAGTAGCCAAATAGCTGGCTAGCTAGCTGGCTATTACACCACAAATAGCCGGTTAGCTAAGCTATTGAAACTTCGGCTAGTTACCCATCTCTAGGGCCTTCTGCTACGCTGTTTTTGTACAATTCGCTGCTTAAATTCAAAACGGCCGCAATTCGAAATTTTGTGAAATCGATTTTATTGCAAAAATCGTATCGATTCAGCCTATATTATTATATTCCAAAAAGACACCCAGTATTTTCGCATTAGAAATGAGCAAATCGCACAACCGCCCTTTTTCGATTTTGTCACTTTGGTGGTTAACTTTAGATCAAAGCAGCCATATTCCGAGTTGCGACCCTGCAGTCAGCGGGAGCGCAAGTTTGTTATGTGAAAAAGGGCCACATTTCAAAATACGACCGTATTGTTTCAAAATTGTATGCAAGTTCATCATAATCTTGTAAGGAAAAGTGCCGTATTTTGTTATACGTCCATTTTGAGTTTGAATAAAACGTGTTTTAATATTATTATTTTAAGGAAAAGTGGAGTATTTTGGAATGCTTCTGTTTTGCATATAAAATTATGGTGATTAGGCCAGTATTTATTTAAACAAATCTACAAATAATATTTAAATTTAAAACTTAACACAATAATTACAACTTAAACCAGGCCTGTCTCACTCCCAGTATAAAAATATATCTCAGCGCGATGGATCCACCTGAGTAGGCGATGGAGAAAGGACGAGCCGAGCAATATTCTGTCACAGTGAGTGACGCACGTACTCACCAGTCTTCTTAATATTAATACTAGTTAGTTTCTTTGTTGATACGAACACTATTAACTTTGTTTGTATTAATGAAATTATTTTTTTATTTAGTATTACGAGAGCAACTGGTTTGTTGAGATATTTTAACGATTTTGGTGGCAAGTGATTGCTCTAGGTTTATTCGTAAAAACCTTTGTAGCCTTTTGAATCATGTTATCGATCTGCGCATTTAGGAAACAATCAATAATTAGTTGTATTAGTGAAAATATAAACAACGAACTTTTGAATTATTACAAAATGTGAAAATATAATTATTGTAAGTTATTAGACGTCTTCCGATCCGTGATGGTCACCCTTGTCTTAAGACACTGTGAGATACTCGACGAGAAGATATCACGTAGCTTCCCAAACACTGCCCATCAGAGTCGAATTCTTCGTACGACCTCTTTGTCGAAGTTGGACCTACCTAACTGAACAATCTGTCCAAGGTAAGTATATGGCCTACATTTTCAAGAGGCATTATGGACATTTGAGATGAATTTTGTCTTGTCCAAGGCCCACCTACTGGGAAACGTTCGTGACCAGTTTCGGAGAAACAATGGCCTCCTGTTTCACCCCTTTCTGCAATTGGATTGGTTTCGTGCTCTCTTCCTGAAGTAGGATGGACATGGTGCCGTTTCTAAATAAACACTCCAACTCTTCGATATACCGATAGTCGAAATGACATCGTTGGACTGCAATACTGCCCAGGTATCGATTAAATCAAAGGCTTTCCTATAGTCCACAAACATTAGACTCCGATTATAAGTCTTCTTTATAATTTGGCGGAGGTTGTGTATTTGGTGTATGAACTATGATACTAAAACCTTTTTGTAAACCGGCTTGTTCGGGGGCTGGAAGTCACCCAACCTGCGTTCGAGACGGTTCGTATTGACTCTCGAGAACAGCTTGTTGTATGCATGGGACAGAAGTGAGATTGTTCTTTAATTCTTCAACAATGTGTATCGCCCTTTTTAGGGTTCCGTAGCGAAACGGCAAAAACGGAAACCTTATAGATTCGTCATGTCCGTCTTTATGTCACAGCCACTTTTTTACGAAAGTACGAGTATAAGAGCTATCCTGTTGAAACTTGGTAGGTAGATTTATAATGTTAACCGCATTACGATTTTCATACAAAAATAAAAATAAAACTAATTTTGGGGGTTCCCCCCATAGTTACAATTGAAACTAAAAAAAAATTTTTTCACCAAACCCGTACGTGTGGGGTGTCTGTGGATAGGTCTTTAAAAATGATATTGAGGTTACTAACATCATTTTTGTCTAAACTGAACAGTTTGCGCGAGAGACACTTCCAAAGTGGAAATATGGCTGCTTTATTTATAAAATTCCTATACATTAAAAATATATTTTTTATAATCAAAAGGGAATTATGTGATTTTTTTATTGACTGGGTAGTCTTACAGAAAATATCAAATTACAAACAAATAGAGGATTGAAATATACATCCAATGATATATAACACATAGAAATACAACGTTGATTAATAAAAATATTAAACAAAAACCGAAATTAAAACTTTGACGGGCTCTCCTGTAAAAAAGTGACTTTTCGAATTGCGGCCGTTTTGAATTTAAGCAGCGAATTATTTGAACAACACGCGAAGCCAAAACTATTACATGTATTTTGTTTTTGTAAAACATTATTATTCACCCACTTAATGCGTTTTCAATAAAACACGACTGTTTCAATATTTAAATAATCATTTGCGGTTATTGTTTGATTAATTTGAACAAAAACAACAAAACCGAACAAAACAGGCCAATTTGAATATCATGTACAGCCCAATTAATTTTACAAACAATGCAAATATATCTTTACTGAAATTATTTTGATAAGTCCTTTGTTTAGATACCAGAAAGTATTGAATGAATATTAAATTAACTAAGGTTTTAGAAGCAGAAGTAAAAAAAAAAGATTTTGGTTATATTTCTTTGTTAAAAATTAACATTTATAGACCGCCATTGTAACCATAGAATTAGTAATATTTATAATAGTTGTGTAACAATTTTGGTGTACTTTAAAGTATATGCTATCTATCTATCTATGATTAATATGTATTATAAACGCGAAAGTTAGTGAGGATGGATGGGTGGATGTTTATTACTCTTTCACGCAAAAACTACTGAACAATATTTGGGTGAAATGAGATAGTATGAAACCTATTTTTTTTTTTTTTACTTGGTAGAATCATCAAATGACTTCTCCCACCCGGGGCGGGACGGGATGGACAGTCCGACTTGTACTGACTAAAATCCTCAGTGATCCTTAAATAGCCCATTACATTTCGGGATCACGTTTACCTGATAAGACAATCCCGCGAAAAGTATGACTAACTTAATGGCTTGGTGTTTCTACTTAACTACCATACTCACACACACTCACTCTAAATAAAGTAAATATTTACAAAGAAACAAGCCCAGTAGTTTAGAATTCATCACTCATTCACACTCACAGTCGGGGCCCATTCAAATTATACCAATCAAATCTTCCCAAGGGGCCCCGACTGTGAGTGTGAATGAGTGAATTCTAAACTACTGGGCTTGTTTCTTTCTTTTTTGTTTTTTTACGCAGTCGGGTTTTTTGTTTTTTAAAAATTTATTTTATTTTACCATTTTTAGTTTTTGTTAGCATTTATCAGTCCAAATTAAATTGAAACATATAAGTTACATATATTTCGGTTAACCATTTTTAAAATCCTTTAATTTGATACCCCACTTGATAGAATTTGAGAGATTTAAAAAAAAATATTTTTAGTTCGGAACCCTTTGCACATGAGTTCGACTCGCACTTGGCCAGTTTTATGTACCCAGTGACACTCTCACGTTTAAGACGAATCTAACGACACCTCTCAAGTTAAAATCCATCAAGCCGTTTAGGCTGCAGAGCAACACACAGAAACATACATACATATGTGTGTATGTATGTATGTACATACACTCGAAAAATATAACCCTCCTGGCGCAGTCGGGTAAAAAAAGTGGTTTAAAGGAATGTAGTTGAAACATTTTATAACATGTTTTGTGTTACTCACCTTTTACATTGCTTATTTTTTTTATTACTTCTAATGGATGATAGATTCGTCTAGCACATTTATTTATCAATGCAGTTAGAATTCTTTACTATCACGCATCGCAGCTGTTTTCAATCGTTTTATATACACGCGATTGATTATCCGAATTGATTGATCGGCTCAATTAAACTGTCGATTTTCCCCCTAATAATGAGTACATTGGCGGTAGATAACACGAGTTTATTTGGGAGGGTTTACTATTCTTTTTAGGGTTTCGTACTCAAGGTAAGGGTAAAACGAGATCCTATACTTCGCTGTCTGTCTCTCTGTCTGTCCGTCCATAGGTCACCAGGCTGTAACTTCATGAATCGTGGTAGCTAGACTATTAAAATTTTCACAGATGATGAATTTCTGTCGCCGCTATAATAAATATTGAAAAACAGAATAAAATATGTTTTTAAGGGCCCCTAAATACATTATTTGTTTTAATTTAATTTCAATAAATTTTCTTTTAAAGTAAATAAGTAACTAATTATTCTGTGAATATTAAAAAAAATACGTTTGCTGTATGTAATAAGAATATTATATTCCATCCAAATAGATATGCATCACAAACCTAATGCAGCCGACTTCTCGATTCACGAAGAATCTTTATAAAGGAAAATGTCACGTTGCAATAACTACAAAGACATGATATAACCTGGTTCTAGTTATATTTTAACTCGACAACACTGAAGAAATCGCCCACCAAGATGTTGAAGCTTGACTGGAAGTTTTAAACATTTTGAAATGTGTAGGAATTTTCCAGATGTAGTGTTAAAGCTTTTATAGAAAATTTTATGCATTTTAGGACTGGTTAGGTCTAAAGATTAACAGCGGATTGATTTTACCGTCTGCAAACCCGTTTCTATGTTTTCATGCAGGTATGCGAGTGGCCCTTTTTCCATACAAACGCTTTCGCCTGTTTTCTTTCCGGATATTGGCCATAGAACAAAAATTTTGTAAGGAATAATAAAAATGGATTTCTTCTATACCTCTATGTTTTCCTTTTTGATCATACGTTACTTTCATGCACTAGCACTGCACTCTCAAAAAATGCTCGAAATTGCCAGTTTAACAAATATGCAAGTTTGATAACTATTAATTAACAAGAAAAACATACTGTCACTGTTTATTTATACTTCGTATTCCGTTTTTAAATGGTCCAATAGTGGAGAAGGAAAACCTCAAAATGTAACTTTTTCCTAGGCTATAGGTAAAGGTAAAAAAAAATGATTTTTCTGAACAAATCATTTTATGTCCTTATCGCACACGAGTAGTAGTGTTCGCAAAGCGATAGCGATAGATTCTTCAAATAAGTACCTAATTTCCAAAATATTATTGACATTAAAACTTCTTGAGACAAAACAAAATAAAATAAATATGATACTCGTATTATGTATTGGTATTTTGAACACATTGGTACGTGCGACTGATGTACGCGTTCAATATCAGCATAACTGAAATTCAAGCCTAAGCAGTAAACTAATGTTAGTATTTTATCCCGAAACTATTAATATTATTAAAAGAACCATCGAAATCCCAAACATTACCAACATAACAAATAACGAGTGTAATGTTTTGAGAACAGCTATAAGACGTGGGTGTTAAATTGAGCATGAGAAATCTACCGTAACCCAAATATCCTTACGGTTTACGATTATAATCGTGAAAATATAACCCTTTCTTTTAAATCGTCGAACATAAGTATTATTTTTTTGGAAAAATAATATGAAAGTGTACATGAGAAGGATGGTTATTTTCTCTTAATGGTTTATCTATTTATTTTATTGATTCCGGGTGAGCGACGTGGGGTGAGATTTTCCCATAGTTAGAGTAACTGGCAATGTGGCGTCCTTAAAAAGGGTCAGGGAAAGACTGTACCTATCGGGAAAACGGAGAACATACGGGTGTTAAAAACTGGCCAAGTGCCTGTCGTGCCACGCACAGTGTAGGGTTCCGTAGTTGCCCATCAAAATACTTATGCGAACTGCTAAACTGATTCGCTGAATTAAATTTTAAAAAGAAGAATTTTCAAAATCGGTCCGGGCGTCTTTGAGAAATCGGGGAAAATACATTAAAAAAAAAGATTACGACAAATTGAGAACCTCCTCCTTTTTTTAAAGTTAGTTAAAATTAGTTGACAATAAAAACCTACCTATCCCCAAAACATACCCACCTATTATAGCTGTAAAAATAAAGTTGAGAAACTTACATTTGCAGTTGAAGGACATGTTCTCCGATACATTTTGTTTAGGAAAATATGGTATCCAAGTACGTTTTATAAGTTGGTCGACTATTACTCGTAACCTTGTAAAGCCTACTTAGTCATGATAATTTTCTTTTAAACTTCGTTATATATACTACTATTGTGAATTTTTTCACACCCCCAAACATAACCGTTTAGCTGGTAGAGGGGGGGGGGACACTCGAGTCGAGCAAAAATTAGCACTTTAAAGCTTAATATTTCACAAACGAATCTTTTTATCAAAAAATTGTTAATGGAAACTATCAATAATTTTTAACGGCCTATTTAATGCTACACAACGCGCCATCGACCATGGTCCATTACCTCCGCCCGCATGCCCGCGCCTCGAGATCGTCTGCCGACGTCCGTCGCCGTGGGCGTCTACTACTGCGACTGGGGTGGAGGGAGGACGTTGTTCTCTCCCTCACGTGGCCCGCCTCCTCCTCCGCGAGCATGACTGCTTTGCAGGAGGCGACCGCTTCCCACAATATGTCACATCTGGCAGAAAAAATCTATAGCTTTACCCAAACCAGCATACAAGCAACAACAGGTAACACCATTTCACAGCACTATAATGTACTATCTAGCTGAACTTTTAGTGTCACTTCTCGTTTATCAGCTACATCTACGTGACATTTCTTGTGCTTGGCTTCAGTTTGAGAGCGGTTTAATAAAGACAATGTCGCTGTTTCGCTAGACAAGGCAACTGTACGATATAAGTATGTAGTAGTTCTGTATACGTAGTGGCTGTTACTAGTAGTATGAATATAAGTTTTATTTTTAGTGACCAGCTCTAGTAGAATACTAGAAAACATTTATTTGTGACTAGTTTTGTCTTCAGCTTTGTTTGCGTGGAGTTTTTAAATTATTCCACGAGAGGAAATTATTGGGATGTAAATATCCTGTTACTGTCACTGATACTTGTTCCAAATAAGCTTTTATATCCTAGTTGAAAATCCTTCAAAAGATACTGTCGAGCGATTTATGTGGCGACAATTTCGAAAACTTTACTAAAATCTTTTTTAGGTATTCAGAATCGTCATTGAACTGTGTGTCAGAAATTTATATTACTACCACATCTAGTTTTATATCTCTATAAATAATAATTGATGACCTGTCAAAATTTTCCATTTGTTGCGGCGTATGTGATTTTGAAATAGGAAACGTATGCATTGCATAGTTTTGGCGGCAGGTAATATTTTCGGGCGTGTAAAAGGAATATCTAAAAATTTTGTTGTGATACTTTTATAAGTATGCACGATGTTGGAAATAATCAATGTTCTTGAACATTGTTTACTTTAAGAGTCCCTCTCTGAGTCTAAAATATGATAAATTAGAGTGAGCAGGCTTCTGGGTCATCATCGACTTTGCCTCTAGCAACTAGTTCAAATAAAAATAAAAAAACGAATTAGGATAAGGTGAGGAAAATAGTTTCATGCCATGCTTAATTTTTTCATTATTTTAGTACTTAACTACTTACCTAATTGTATGACGAATAAAAAATTCGAAATTTTCATTCCGGAATATTAGTAATTTAATGAAGTAACATGCAATATTTTTCAAACGCAGCTGGCCTTGATAAATTTCACTGTAAAGGATAAACAATGCGATCTGATTAAATTGTTGAAAATCTGACCTAGTAGAGTACACTGCGAGCCATTGTGAGGAGGCCAACAAAAGAGTTTAATATAACTCAGTGGTACAATATTATTGAGCTGAAAACGCAATATCCATTGGCCAGACAATACAAAACGTGGCCCATTCAGTTTTACTTACAGTGTAGGTTTTATGAGTGATTTAACATTATTAGTTTTTCGAGATGGATTAGAAGCGAGTATATACGCATTGTGATTGAGGTTATTTATAATGCTGAATCATAATTATGATTTCATCTTAGTATTTCAATTACAGTATGCATTACGTAAATGCTTATTATGATCATTCTAAAAATAAGTCGTTCCATCACTTCTAGTGCATATAAAAGCGTTTTAAACGAATGAAGTAAAAATTAGTACGTTCAGCCAAACAATAAAACTCTTCAGCTTTGTAATATTAGTATAGATTTCAATAACCGTAAGCGTTTACCTAGGTGCGTGTTATAATATTTCTAAAAAAATAAGTCGTTCGATCTCCTACATTGCACAGGAATTAGTTTTCAACGAACAACTGTACAAGTTCTTTTTTTAAATTGGTCAACAGGGGGAAATCCGCACCCATAAGAGATACGGAAAAAGTTTGTTAGGAACCTTTAGCTCTTTTTAATCTTAACTATTTCGACATATTTATTTTGGGTTTGACGCAGATTGTGCACTTCGCAAATTGTGCACTTGACGCAAAATGTGCACTTCGCAAATTGTGCAATTCGCAAATTGTGCACTTCTCAAAATAGTAATACGCAAAATGTGCACTTCGCAAATTGTGCACTTCTCAAATTGAGCACTCCTCAAAAATGAATCTGAAAATAATCACAATGGTTCAAAATAAAAACCGCTTAATTACAATATTTTTTTTTATTATGCACGAGAACGTGATTATTTTCACACGAAACTACTGTATAGTGCTAAAATCGAGTATGCAAGTAATCGGTTTTTACTTTGAACGATTGTAATAGTATTCACATTCATTTTGAGGAGTGCTAAATTTGAGAAGTGCACAATTTGCGAAGTGCACATTTTGCGAATTACTATTTTGAAAAGTGCACAATTTGCGAATTGCACAATTTGCAAAGTGCACATTTTGCGTCAAGTGCACAATTTGCGAAGTGCACAATCTGCGTCAAACCCCCGGTCAAGTGTAAGTTTTCAATATTTTTTAATGCGTTTCGACTCTGTTTCATGTAAGAATCATTTCCTTGTATTGGAAGAAAAAATCGGGACGGCGGAAGTACGCCAAACTTTACAAAATATTTTTTAATACAATTCGTGTGAAAGGTAAATCGGTTTAGTGTCATTTATGAGTATAATTTCATTGTATGGGAAAGAAAATATGTGGGCAACAGAAGTATCTGTCGTAAAATTATAAATGGTTTGTTGGACAGTACATTTTTTTAGTTTACAATCAAACAGTGATAAATAGTCACGTATAACGTAACTTATCCTAGTCAAAAGTTACAACACTTAGATTTTTTTTGCACGTACTTGTAGAAAAACGCTACTTTTTCAGTAGTTTACTTTCAGACTTGCATAAATGCAAGAAATTAATTAATGATAAAACTTCTGTTGACAAAAACTCTAACGAAACATGAACGTTAAATTCAAAGTAATTCCCATCGTTCATAGTGACACTTAGTTTTAACTGAATTACAATTTAATTATGAGAATTTCATTTAGGACTTTAAGGCGCCAAGATTCTGCTTTAGTGCATTTTTGCAATTTATATTCCGTGATATTTTGTGGTTTTACTGAGATCCATATATAATTATTGATAAGTCTAATAGAGCGGGAGCCAGGCCAAAATATCGTTAGTGATTTCGACGGGTCCCAAGAACAAAAACTTATGTAAATATAAGTCGATTTTTAGTTTTTCGATCAATTGTATTAAGTATCATAGTAGCTATATGCTAGTGTTATTATTTTTTAAATAGTGTTTTTACTTTATGAAATAATCAATTGAACATTGCCTTATCTGAGAAATAGTTCAACGAACAATGTCGCATCGACATGTAAGAACTTGTTCGCCGGAGTAAGCACCACGCTCATCGCGATGTATCGTCAGACACGAGTTTGTACTCCTCAGTGGCGGTCAATTTTGGGGGTTCTAACAAGTTTTCAATTGTGCGTCAAATTAATGACAAAAGGTATAAATACAGTGTCATAGTATGTTTTTTGCGATGTCTGCATTGTCAAGAAAGACAAGAATTTTGAATTTAGCGCTACAGATGGATGAAAATAATTGTTCTGATCCTACTACAAAGAGAAATAACAATGAAGAATTTAATAATCTTGGTAAGTAATTGTTTTATTTTTCCAAGTCACACGTATTTTAAAGATGGTTCTGGGATTTTGTATAAAATACTAAATATTTTAAGAAAAAATCGAAAATTATTAGAATTACCGTCGTGTGTGATTAAAGTATGTTGTTCTACGATAATAAAAAAAGTTTTTTTTTTTTGTACAATTTATTGTAATAATTTCGTTCTTTAGAAAAACTACACAATAACATTTCATTTTGTCATATTTATTTTTACGACATTATTTTCACATACGTTGTTGTTCAGCCAAAGTTCTTCTAAAATTTTCAAACGTATGTGCAGATAGGATGTTGTTCTACGTAAACTTAAAATAAAAATATAGTCGTATGTGATAACAAGATTTTATTCTTTGTAAGAGCTTTTACATGAGACTTTTTTCTAAACAAAAATACACTATTTAATACTCTTCTTTAATTAAAATTATTTATTTTTACTAGTGATAGGCTAGTACTCAAGTAGGGTAATAAAATTCAGTAGCTATATTGTTTTCTATTTGACTTTATTACAGAATCTGCAATTGAACGTGACAGCAATACTAGCTCCCCGTTACCGTCCGATGCCCAAAACATTATCGTCGAAATGGCAGAAGTATGTCATGCCGTATTTGTTGACACTAACTATACAGATGTACCAGAACTACGACTTGAAGCTACCGAAAGTAATACTCATCAAGAACAAAATTGACATAATTTATATCATGATAATAACAATTTGACCATTTGATACCCATCATATTACTCTTTTGATTTCCAGAAAGTATTGACTTGTCCGCACGGCCAAATAAGTATATTTTATTACAAAAGAAAATTATCTGCCTTTAACTTTACAGTTTTTAATATGGGGTAAAAGAAATCCGTGTGCTATGTGGGAAGAAACAGTAGCTAAACGAGGAGCTAATGAAGTGGGAAGCTGTTTATTAGATTTCATAGAAGATAATTGTACGTGCAGGCCAAAATCGGAATAGATTTGTGTTTTCTGTATATTTATTTGCAGCAAAAAAATACAAGGTGTCTATTACACATCGTTTACTAGAGAAGGGACATACCCAAAACGAGGGAGATAGTGTCCATTCCAAAACGATGTATACACCCGATGAATGGCGCCTGCTTGTGCGATGGGCAAAAACAGGAGGAGAACCATATTTAGTTAAAAATACTGTACAGGAAAACTTCTATAACTTTAAGACCCATGTAAATGACAAACTATGGAACAAAAATTTATGAAAACAAAAAATATTGTAGTCTTAAGTTAAAGAAGTTTTCGTTGACAAATCTGAACCAAATAAATTGTACTTTAAGTATGATTTAAATGAAGAATCTTCTGAATGTTTGGTTATACGAAACGATAAAAGAAACTCATTTTTATTGCCTGTCTTAGAGCGTGCTTATTCTTAACCACTTAAGTTAACAAAATACAAACATAATGATTTGGAGAGCATGTACAGAACAGGTGTTATAAGTGCAACTAATGTAATATATTTATAATTTATTTATACATAATATTTTTCTTTTATATTTTCTTTTATACGAGAGACAGAGTCTGGTTAAATTTAATAAGACTTGTTAAAACTGTATTAAAGTAATAATACCCAGTTGTTGATTACTTATATATTATTATTATACCTGATTTTGTGATTACACTGATTACTTAGCTTTGAATTAAATACAAAAATAGAGAACAATTTTGGTATTGTAATAATATTATGTTGTGATAATTTTATAACGATAAACGGTTTAATGTTTAACAGTAAAGGAATACATATTTTAGTTTTCTACAAGAGTCTTTGACCTTTTGTCAAGTATTTTTAACTGTTTGTTGGAGATGGTTTTTGAAGGCTGTTACTTTTTTTTAAAGTGATTTAGGCATAAATAACATACTTACTCACTTGTTTTAGATATTAATTTAATTGTCAGATTTCTAATGAATGTTATTATTTTTGATACATTTAACTAGATTATGTCAAAAATTGATTATTCATTATGAGTACTATTTTGAATTGTTTAGAATCTTGTTAATTTTCTTTTGTATTTTTTTTATATATTTTATATTTTTTTGTATTTATATTTTTAAATACATATCTGGAAAAAATATTTCCAAGCAAAACTATGATTCAATTTGAGTAATAAATACCTAAGTGATCATATCAAATAGTTTTCTTTCTTACTACCTACATTTAGAGACAACATAGGTTTGGACATTTGCAACATAACACATAATTCTGTTGGCAAATACCAATGTACACCATCTCTCGTACACATACAACTTTTGGTTTTTATAAAGATTTCATAAAACAAAGTCGCATGTGTGGTTGAGTCTTAGTTTATTCCAAAAAACAAACTCACATCATTACATAAGAATAAAATTTTAAATAAAATACATATTTAAAGTAAAACATTAGCAAGCAAAAACAAGTAAATTAAATAAACAAATACCTTTCACCATAATTTTCTACTAATTTTATTTTTTTTTGCTATTTATCGATTCGCGTAACTTTATTGCTCCGCACTGCAACTAGACAATATTGAAGATACGACTTTGTTCTTGGGACCCGTCGATTTCTTCTCAAGCCATAATTAGTAGACTACATAAGGGAGTCATATCAATAAGATTCGTGGAAGTCAGCTGCTGTTCCGTTGGTGGGATAAGCAGCAATCGCCGTTCAAACACGTAGAAAAAATATTTTTTTTTAGTCATTTCCTCCCAACTGAAACCTGGTTTATATTGAAGATTACCTTGTATCACGAAGAACAAAACCAATCAGCCGACGGTATCATGGTTAGTCCGGTCAATTTAGACCAAAAAATGAGAGTGAAGTTACATAAAGTCCCAGCAAGCTGAATTTCAGTGAAATTGTTCAAAACATAATTATAAACAATGTCTAAAAGTTCCCCATCATTCCCCTGTAAGGAAAAAAAATAATTCAAGGTCAATGGTCAAAAAAATGAGTTTTTCGCGATTTTCAGCAAAACGGTAAGTTTTATCATAAAAGTACCTCAGACAAAAATTGTAGATCATAAAATTATCTATAAAAATGTAGTAATACTTTTTTTCTTACGAGCCACCGTTTCTGAGATATAACGACTCAAAAAGTTATAAAAGTTGTTATCGTCATAATAAGCACACGTTTCCACGCCACCTATGAGGTAGTGTAGGGTAGTGAGGTTTCCCCAGTAGGTCTACTCCACGGGTCAGTTGTGATCCTGTTTAATGTAAAACTGTTGCAAAATAACGGAAATTTTCAAAGATTGGGAAAGATAAAAGCGATGTAAATGAAAAAAAAAGTGTTGAAGTTTATTCGTCTTATTCGTAAGTTTCAAATTCTTGTTCTTCTTCTTGCTCTTCTTCTTGTTCTTCTTCTCCTGCTTCTTCTTCATCTTCATTTTGGATGCAAGTAAATTGCGTCAATAGCGATGTATCGCATGATACTTCGTCGGAGTCAAACGAATCCTCCATTGTTTGTGATTCAATATTAGAGCACGACCGGCCTTGACAATTCGTGCATGCCAAAGAACAAGACAGTCCGACTTTTTTGCAACCACATTTAGCACTGCATCCCTTTTTGCAGTTGCAAAAAATAGTGTTCAGCAGTTTTTCCGGCGCAGGTGGAAGTAAAGTTTGAACTGGCTCTAATATATTGTTGACCAACTTCCAAGACCCTACAGACTGGGGGTCTGTAGGGTCTAGCTGATAACCAAGCCACACTTGAACTTTGTAATATACTCGAAAAAGATGTTGGTGAGCAGCAACTGAGGTTGGAGGAAGACAAGCTAATTGAACTTGTTTTTTATTTTTAGTATTTTTAACGAAACATGCATATCGATGCTTATTTAAACAGGTAGTTTTTTTAGGAGCTCCGTACATAGAAAGAAGATGCGAAGCGGATGCCGTTGGTCATAACTTCTTGTTGAGTTGAATTACTCTTTTTAAAAACTTCAGCACATTGAATTAAATCTTGTTTTTCAAACATTTTGAAAACTGCTGTTTTACCCCCCCTGTAAAATGCAGGTGTCGTATCACAGCCAGTTATTGCGTGTAAAAATAGTACATGATCTTTACACTTTACTAAAGTAAATAAACTTTTTGATGAATATATATCTGATTGATGCTGAGCTTTTCCTGGTTTTAAGAGAAAAATAGTTTTTCAGTTGGCGTTCGAGCAGTGAGTAATACAAGTAAGTCAACATCTTTACCAACAACAATAATTGTACTTGTCAAATTGAATTGCTCTATTGCTGTTTCAATGCATATTATGAAGATAACAACTTTTATAACTTTTTGAATCGTTATATCTCAGAAACGGTGGCTCGTAAGAAAAAAAGTATTACTACATTTTTATAGATAATTTTATGATCTACAATTTTTGTCTGAGGTACTTTTATGATAAAACTTACCGTTTTGCTGAAAAACGCGAAAAACTCATTTTTTTGACCATTGACCTTGAATTATTTTTTTTCCTTACAGGGGAATGATGGGGAACTTTTAGACATTGTTTATAATTATGTTTTGAACAATTTCACTGAAATTCAGCTTGCTGGGACTTTATGTAACTTCGAATGTCTAAATTGACCGGACTAGGTGGAATACACGTCAGCTGGTCACTCGAACATGTAATTTTTTATTTTATTTTCAGTGATTTCCTCTCAACCCAAATTTAACCTGATGAAAGTTTACATGTAGTTATGGCTAAAAACAGACGTCAGCCGGCTGTATCTCGGTGGAAAGATCGTCAGCTGATACTTTGAAAATTACAAACAGGACTAAGGCTCTCAGCCTAAATGTGCATTTAGTTCAAAGTTTTCAATTCCTCCCAACAGAAAACTTGTTTATATTGAAGCTTACTCAATATCACGATGAAAAAAAAAACAGCTAATGTTTACAGGCCGTTATGGATCAAAATCCAAAATTATTCTTATTAAGCTGGGCATCAGGAACATAAGGGATTCCGTAAGAGATACGAAAAAACTTAGTTAGAAGACCTTAGCTCTTTGTTTAGAATAAAAATTTTGGCATTTTTATTTTTTTGGTCAAGTGTGAATTGTCCAATAAAATGAATTCTCTAGGAACAATATTTGGATTATACAAAATATGCAATACCTTAAAAACTACTTAACCGATTCTCATGAAACAAAGTTAACAATAGTTTTTAAAACAAGATCAACACATTAAAATTAGTTCCATTGCAATAACCCTATAAAAAAAATACATTTTTAAGTTACGTAATTATGATCAACATAATTATCAAACTTTAGTACAATTTTCTAGTTAGTTTCGTTAAGAAATATATTTTAATTAACTCTAATAAACAAAATACAGTATTCTAATAAGAATTTAGCACAAACAAATAACATAAACAAAGAGAATCTCCTTACAAACAATATTTACATCTTGTCGCACTACGTGCACCTCTCTCTCGTAGCGGTGGTCTCATCGCCGACTTTTAGTTTTAATACTTTGGCCGGCACTTTCAGAAAAGACCCACAAAAAATGTATGGAGCGTGATGAATGTTAAATGATGTCCTTTGACCAATTTCCGCCGTCCTGATTTTTGACTTCCGATACAACGAAATGATCTTTACATGAAACAGAGTCGAAAGGCATTCTAAAAAAAAACTTATATGAGAAAATTATGTTGATCATTAACTACGTAACTTAAAAATGTAATTTTTTGTTTATGGGGTTATTGCAATGGACTTTATTTTAATGTGTTGGTCTTGTTGTAAAAACTATTGTTAACTTTGTTTCATGAGAATCGGTTAAGTAGTTTTTAAGGTATTGCATATTTTGTATAATCCCAATATTGTTCCTAGCGAATTCATTTTAGTGGACAATTCACACTTGACCAAAAAAATAAAAATACCAAATTATTTATTCTAAAAAAAGAGCTAAGGTCTTCTAACTAAGTTTTTTCGTATCTCTTACGGAATCCCTTATGTTCCTGATGCCCAGCTTATTAAGAATAATTTTGGATTTTGATCCATAACGGCCTGTAAACATTAGCTGAATGTATTTTTTCATCGTGATATTGATTAAGCGTCATTAGAAACAAGTTTTCTGTAAGGAGGAATTGAAAACATTGAACTAAATGCACATTTAGGCTGAGAGCCTTAGTCCTGTTTGTAATTTTCAAAGTATCAGCTGACGATCTTTCCACCGAGATACAGCCGGCTGACGTCTGTTTTTAGCCATAACTACATGTAAACTTTCATCAGGTTAAGTTTGGGTTGAGAGGAAATCACTGAAAATAAAATAAAAAATTACATGTTCGAGTGACCAGCTGACGTGTATTCCACCATGATACCGTCGGCTGATTGGTTTTATTCTTCGTGATACAAGGTAATCTTCAATGTAAACCAGGTTTCAGTTGGGAGGAAATGACTAAAAAAAAATATTTTTTCTACGTGTTTGAACGGCGATTGCTGCTTATCCCACCAACGGAATCGCAGCTGACTTCCACGAATCTTTATGATACGACTCCCTCATGTAGTCTGCTAATTATCGTTTGAGAGGAAATTGGTCACGAACATCTGTTACGGGCTCCCGCTCTATAATATGTTTGGTTAGATTATGTTGCTTATTAAACTTGACACGGAGATTTCGCGGGTGTCCCCAGTAAGTTAAATCTCTGACAAATCGCGCACTGCGATCGATTTGATAATCCTCACCACAAAATCCGCACATAGCGCATAGTCCATTTTCGTGAAAAACCAACACGTTTTGTATATTTACATTGCCAGACACTCCCAAAAGCCCAATTTTTCCATTACCTAAAACTATAATTTAGCCAGGCGGCCACTGCCTACAAATTACGACTTAAAGTATTCAATTTGATCTCAAGATGACCCTTTAGTAAGAAGGTCGGAAAAACAAACGGCTTTTACAATTGGTAGTAGCACCAGCTCTATAGGCCTCCGTAATGTTATTCCGCACTAGTATTATACACTCTGTTTTTGTGCCTCTGCCTTCTTTGCAAGGGATGAAACCTAAGAGATGGCTTTAATTTGAGAGTGAGAGCGAGAATATTTTTTGTAGATTATATGTACAAACTAGCAGCCCGGTATGTGCTTCGCTACTTTGACAGCAAAATCCCCATTAACAAAATGATCCGCCATTTATTGAATTCATTTGTAACAAAAAATGTGATAAATGAAGAATCGCTCGACCGATCTTGTACAAACTTCACACAAACCGTCTACCAAATAGTCCGAACAAAGCCTAAGCATTTGGTTTGGATAGCCAGATATTGCCCGTTCTTGACTAGTACAACGAAAATTAACAACGAAATTACAACGAAAAGTGGCATTGATTTATATTATTATAGAAAGAAGATTAGGACGGAAATTAAAAGGAAAAGACAGTAAAAACGGACCACGTCGTTGAAATCAGGTTGTCACCAAGTTGTAAACCTGCAGAAATTTGCCAAATTGAGGCAGCTTGATGCTGCCAGTCTATCCTACATTATGGACCTAAAATTACAGGTAATATTAGGCCAACTCTCTACCAAACATTTACCTAAGTAACTGGGCAACATGAGTGTTTTTTATTGACTTTTATTGCAGTATCGTATCGTATCGTAGCTGGACCTAAAAATACAAAAATAAATAAAATTTACAGTCAAAAAGAGACATATCCGCAGCGGTCTTTTAACTTAACACCTAAACAGCTGATAAGGGTAGACAACGCGACACTAAACCCACTCGAAATAGTTGGGACCAATTGAATAAAGAAACAAAGCATACAAATAGTTATTTGTTATGCAAGGCTGCAAAGTTGATTTTTGGCGCGAGTACTTAAATTGAAAACTGAGCGAGCGAAGGATTCTAAGATTGAACCGCGAGAGAAACGAGCGGTTCAAATATAGAATCCTGAGCGATGCGAAGTTTTCAAAGGTACGAGACGCAGAAAAACTTTGCTGCCGAGTGCAACACACAACTTTTCACCTCACACAGCGAGGAAATGCAGTGGGGGCGGCTCGCCTGGCAGTGTAGAAAAGTAGAAAACAATTGAATACAAGACGTGTTCGAATTTTAAACAACACTTTGTGCTCTAGAGCACAAAATGGAGTTTTGCGCTCAGATTTTGAATGAGAAATAGAATCTTTCCGAGCGGGTGAGGTGAAAATTAAATTTCCACAAACTAATATTCAGATAAGAAGAAAAGCAATTTCAGTGAGAAAGATAAAGAAAGTAATATATTATGTGGATGTTGTTAAGAAAACAAATTATGACAGAACAGAGGTGAGAACACAGATTTAAAATATATTTTTTGAAAAAAGAAAAGACAATTCCAAAAAAAATATTAAAAGGTATATTGAAAGATATAATTATCATAAATAAACTAGCCTCTGTTCGCGACTGCACTCGTTTTCCCTCTATTTTTCTCTTTCTCTAAATTTCATACAAAAAGAGCTAGCCTTCAGGGTCTCATCTATTAGCTTACCGTCCGATAAGGACCATGGTCCTTCGCCCTTCCCATGTTACGAATCTTAATGACAGGACAGTGCCATGGCTGGTTGCTGGAACAGCTATCAGCGTTACCAACAGTTTTTTTTTTCTATTTACGTCTGCGTCGCGAATTGTTAAACGTTTTTGTTGTTTTTGTCCACAAAATATAATCTATACGAATGTCTATTTATAAAAATTAAAAAAAAAAACAATGTTGAAACAAAGGAAGCCACTCGCTTTGTTTTACATACCTTCTCAAACATTAGTACCATGGTAAATAATATTGTGATGTTTTAAGCACAGTAAGAAAAAAATATATTTTCCTTAAGACTGTTGTCTACCGAGCGCTCGTCCATACTAAAAGAGAAAACGTTTTTCTACCCCTAAATGTTATCCTATCTCAATGATTTTTTAGAATACTTCTGACACTGTAAAAAACTAGGTTTATAGGTTTTCTTTTTTTCAAAATTTATAATAGTTTGAAAGTAACAGGCGCCTAAAAGTAACTATTTTTATGACAAAATCTTCATTGAAGTAAAACCTTTGTATTTTAAAAACAAAGATTTTTTAGAAAAAAAACAAAACCTACAAACCTAGAATATAATATGCTGAAACGATTGACACCAGAATCTAAGAGATTGGACGTGATTTAGTATGTGAAAAACGTTTTCTCCCGAGAGACAAATTTCATATAAAAAATACTCACAGTCAGTCACGAGCTGCAACGCTCTCTATCGCACGATCGGGGGTTTTTCAACGCGCGAGAGGGACAGCACGAGTTTTTCTAAATACCTATTTTTTGAAAAGGCAGCCGCTATACAATCCTCTTAAAAATTGTTGTAATGAGAAGTCTCCACTTTATGACTCTGTTCTTTGAAGTTGCGGTAAATACATTCAGCATTCTGATCACTGCTCATGACGTATCGTATTTCTTTTCGGTGTGAATGAGCCCTACACTGACAGGACAGGTATCGCAGTTTCAGTAGTTCTGCATTTTGTGGCTATAGAAAAAAAGCAAGATTATGTGTTTGAAAATAAAAATCTTGTCCACCTACTGCCATCTTTACACGATTCCACAGATAATAACAGCATCAAAAGCTTAAGCGTCTATCCTAATAATCAACCGATCCCCTTAAGCAAAATACCTGCATATTTCTCTTCTTAGAAATCGCTACTTCAATATAGGGATTTCTACTAGCAAAAGTTGAGAAAAGCTCAAACGTTAGCGGTTCCTTTGTGTTGTCAGCCATTGAAGTGAACAAAGCCTGGTCTGAATCATACGATACGTGTATTATGATTTAAATAGTCGTTTGAACTTATATTACCTTTTTTTCGTTTCATGTTGTGATAGTGATATTTTTTTATATAAACATTAGCTGGAAAAACGTCGTTTTGTCGTTTTACAAATTAAAAAAAAAAAAGTTAGGGTTGGATAGCTCTTATCACTTAAGGTTATGAAAAATAGATAGTAGTCGATTCTCAGACCTACTGAATAATTTATGCAAATTATATTTCATAAGAATCGGTCAAGCCGTTTCAGAGGAGTAGGTATCATAACTAAACAAATTTTATTTAATAGAAGATTTTTGATGTGCTGTTCTTGGATGATTTAAATTTTTGGTAAATTTTTAGTTTACTACATTGCAGTTATATTGTGGAGTATAAAAACTAGGTAAATTGCTCTAGTTGACAACGCCTCGTAATTAAACTTACTCCTCGGAACCACACGCGACAGTCGCCGCTGTTGGCGTACTTATTGGTCTTCGGACTGGGCCATATTTATGACAACAGTTGACGCCCTTGCGTCTGTATTATCATTTACAATTTTCTCTCCCTGTTGTTCATTTGCGTTAAGGTAAATATAGACCTTTTAGATACAGTTCTGAACATTAACAGTGAAACGAGATCAAGAGGCCACTACCGAGCCCAGAGCGGAGAAAAGCCAATTATCCAATTAAAAAGTTCTAAGCAACAACTCTGTTGCTATATACCTGGGATCGATATGAGGGATTGGCTTTACTAGGTCGAAACTCTAAAGGATTAGAGTATAAACTCAACTTTGCATAACTGGAGGCATATAGTAATCTCCTGAGACATGGCGAAACTAAGACCGTAGTTTACAGGGATGTATTTAACGTATTGGTGGCCTAGGAAACTTTATGAGAATGAGGCCCTACATCACTAGGGTTACTTAAAGTTCTCTTTTGACCATTATCAACAATTCCGTTATTTTTTAGATTTTACCAAAAGTAAGACAAACAAACATACGGTCTGCCTGATGGAAACCGTTTACCGTAGCGTTGGGATGCATGCAACATGCATCACTACAAGTATTATAAATAAAATATTTCAACACCCTCAGTGAGGGCGTGAAGAAAATAGGAAGGACCGTTGTGTAAAACGCTAAAGTGGAAACGAACAAAGGCAGCTTACAAAATAATGACCACGTAAGTCGAATGTCACTAGTACTATGCTAAAGGTAGCGGGGCCCTGAGCCCCAGAGTGCCCCTTGGTAATGGCGGCCCTGGTAGTTTGGCAATGTATAATATCCTTACCATAAACGTATTTTGGTGGAGTAGCCTAACTAAGAATGGGATAGTCAAGGTATTCCCATGGGCTTACATACCCCTTGTATGAAGTAACTATGATATAATGTGTTTGAGGAAGGTGTAATATGATTATTAAGTGTACCTAAGCAAAGTTCACGGTAATTCAAATTGTTTTATGACCTGTTCGCCTTTGATATCATCACCATCATCAATATTATCCGTATGAAGATCACTGCTGAATCAAAAGGCAAGGCCTATGCCTTGCCTTTTGATTGCAAAAGGGATAGGTTGGAAGCAGCTTGAATCTAGCGCAATCCTGTGGTCTTCATCAAATCGGATATGCCTAAAAAACAATTATCATAAAATTTGAGCAACGAGCAACTGATTTTAATGTGAGTTATAGATATTAGGACAGAGAGATTCAAGAGGAACGTTTATTTATAATAATATAGGAAATGTTGGGGCTGGTCGCTAGTTAAATACAATTTAAATGCAAACTTATTTATGCATAATTGTACCCATAAAACCATTACATTTTCACCTACATCGCAATAGAATTAAAGTCCAAAATAAATCGATACACCTACAACCGAAACAAGAATCCAATATCCCTATCGATATTGGCAACAAGAGTGATGTAACTTAGTTATTACGGAGGTTCACCAATCCGTAACATCACATGATGCGGAAATAAAATCGTAATATAGCAGAAATTTTGCTACATGAGGAAAAATCTCGGCGCCTATTTGAAGCCCTTTTTGCTGTGGGATTAACAGAGCAGGTAGTTTTTGCTTCAAGGCTGGAGAGGCACTCGAAGATTATATACATATAACACATGAATACATAATAAAAGTTAGAGGCTTTTTTATCGACGCAAAATCATTCCTGGAACGTAAATGGCTATTGAAGGACACCGTGGATTTTACTCAGTATAAGTCTGACAGTCCCTCCCGCCTGCCCTGGGTGGGAGGACTAATGGATTCATAAAATGGGTTCAATTATTTCGCAAAAACGACGAACAAGCACGTATGTACTCGTATAATTATGCTCTCAACTGTTACTGTTTATAAATTACTCTAAATTCACTCAAAGTTAGCCTTTCTTAAAGTACTTAATGCTATAGAGCTATTTGTCTTCGTAGTGGTTCCAGAAAACAAGTCGTTAATCTTTCGTGTTCAAAAATTTCGGGGTGGAAAATAAGTCTTGAGATTGCGTTAGGTTTAATTCTGATGAAATCTGTGAAGAGTTGGCAAAGCGTCAGAAGTGTAGTGCTTTATAGGTGAATGAACTTTGAAAGGGTGGTATTAGGTTCTTTATTCAATGAATCTGGTTAAGGATACATCGTTAATAATTATGGTAGCAGTGCAGTAGGTACTAAGGATAAAATATAGTAAAATTCAACTTGACTATTTTGGCTGGATATTCAGTAAAAAAACTTAAATTGAGACACAGCTTAAACCACTAGGTCTGAAAGCATAAAAGCCATAGATATGTGTCTAAAATAATTTTAATCGTCTTCTAATTATTACCCAACTAGCAAAATAATCCTGGCATGCGATTATATAATGCTACGTGGACTTATAAAGCTCCTATGAAGGTTTTGGTAGGTGCTACTACGCTTTTAACAGCATAAATACGTGCTGTTTTTACTCAAGTACGTTGTATCCTATAATTTGTACTTATATCCGTATATAAAACCATACTTCCTGACAAATTTAGGATCAGGACTCCTATAAAAGCATGAAATAAGAGTAGTTACACTCAAGAGCAATTACTCCGGTAAGTTAGACTTATATGCGCCTATAAGATAACATTTGCGGGCTATTTAAATCCTCATACTCCTATACGAGCATGTACCAGGAAGATATGAACTGAGGAGCAATTACTCTTGTTATTTTTGCTTTTAGCCTCATATAAGCTAATATTTTGTGGCCAATATAAGTAAATTAAAGTTAAATTACTGCAAGTCATTTATATTTCCGGTATGGTTTAACATAAGCTTAGAAGTAACTGTTAAATGAATTTCATATCCACGTTTTATGAATAATAAAACACCAAGATTATAACAGCACTCGGTAGGACAAAATATTTTCTGTATATATTTTTTTAGTTTTATCTTATGCCGTTTTAAACCTTAACATATTTATATAGGCATTCCACAGTAGTGTTATAGTCTAAGTAATCTCAAACAATCCTGGTTAAAACTCTTATGAGGCCACTTTTGCTTGTAACGACCATGACAGGCGAAAACACGCTTTAAATAGTTTTAAAAATTCTATTGTAGGACTTGACATCAGCCATTTTGATTACAACAGTGTTTTTCTACAAATATTGAAAAATGGATTTAAATAAGTGGAAACGGTTTAAAAAAAGTGGATCTTTTAAAAGAAAAGTTAAAAAAACATATAAGGGAATAGTTACCTCAGTAGGCACCGATTTTTTTAATTTAACTGGTGACGACCGTATTGCGAATTTTAGCGAGGGTTCCGGACATGATACATTTAGACGAAGTTCGGACTACGAAAGTACCAAGTCTATGAGCGATATTGAAAGTGAGGAAGAACTTTCGGATTATAAAAAAAAAATTAGAACTGTGTCATTCTATTAAAAACTGGGCTTTAGAGTTCAATATTTCTCATTCTGCATTAAACTCTTTACTTACAATTTTAACACTTTCACTGTCCGCGCAGCAGACACAATTCCTAAACAATAGTCGTGAATCACATGTGATTCATCGGACAGGGAAGTGGTTAAAAATGAGATTAAACTATATAATATATAATTATAATATCAATCGATTTCATTGAGATTCGATTTCATTCATGCATTGCGGAACCCTAATTGGTAACAATGGCGAATATTCTTCGGTTTTGAGATAACCCAATATAGAACCAGCATACTTATATTGGCACTATATTACACTTGGACATGCTAAAAATACTTATTTTAGGACTATATTACACTTGGAAATGCTTACTAAGAAAATGGCGGCTGCCTTCATAATATAAATTTAATATTAATTAATACTAAAATGTAAATAAGCAAATTTCAAGAGGCGCTTTAAAATTGTAACCTAAACCACCACAGATTTCACAGAAAATTCATATTCCCCTATGAATAAGCTATAAGACTATTTGACAACAATAATTTTTTCTATTGTGGTCGACATTAATAAATTCTGATTCAAATAAATACTTACCCACAAGAAGTTAAAAATATATTTTTCACAGAGCACAACAACTTCCGATACTCTCTTCGACTGTTCTCAATATGAGCTTACAGCAGCATTTCTAGGAGCGTATTAATCCAAATTTTGACTATAACTTACTTATATTGAGATTAACAGGAGTAATTGTATTGACGTAATTCTATTTAAGGAGCAATATAGGCGTATATGGCATTTCAGCGGACTAATATAAATACGTTATAAGTAAAAGTAGACTTATAAAGTGGGCCCTTTTCGCGACTTATATGTGGATATAAGTCTCATATAGTCCTCGATAAATGTGGTTCTAGGATAGAATTAAAACCACTTTTTGCTAGTTGGGTAATCATTAACTAACTAAACTTTTGATTTATGTTCACATTATCCCATGTTTTTTTTTTCATTTTATTAGGAGCGTTGAAAATGATGGAATGTCTTTGCTCTGCAGTGGGATAGGAAAGGCTAATTGAAATTAAATAAATGTAAAAAATTAATGAATAAAATAAAAATAATATAATATAGAACCATTTATCAATGAAAAAGCACCTTAAAACACACGACTTATTTCACCAACCACTAGGTTTACTTATTGCTAATGGCAAGAATTAAACGCGAATAGACCAAGTCTATTTGAGTAGTCTTTCTGTATGAAATTATACAGCTACAACAGCCATTACGCCATCCTTTGAGTCTTCTACTTATCTCAACTATTTCCGTGTTAATTTCAAAGCATTAGGAGCGTCAAGCAGAAGCGGCTTTTATAAAATCCCCAGAGGACATAATAAAAGGATATTTAATAGAATCCAGAATAAAGTGCTGCAAGAAAAGACCAGTCTATAGCTCTATTTATTTTTTACTAGCTGTTGCCAGCGGCTTCACCCGCTACAACTCGAAAATTATCCCACGGGAACATAAAATCGGGATAAAAACTATCCTATGTGTTAATCTATGTTATAAACTATCTGTGTACCAAATTTTTGCCAAATTCGTTCAGTGGTTTTTGCGTGAAAGAGTATAAAACATACCTACAACATACACATAATATATCCTCACAAACTTTCGCATTTATAATATTAGTAGGATTATTTGGGAAAATCGAGGACGCAGTGTTTTAATTAAAGCAGTGTAGCATATTCTAGAAGAACTCGTTTCGCTGTGCTCCGGATAGCAAACGAAGCTGTCTTGGTCACGGCTGTCATCTGTAGATCTGTGAGTGTGGTTTACTGTTAGCCAGAAGATTGAACATCTGACAAAGACAAGTATTTGCTCAACACAAAAAACACAGACAAAGCTTGGAGTTTTAGCTCCCAATCGAACTATACGTTCCAACCCTATCATAGTTGGGAAAAGGGTAGGCAGACGATGAGTAAAATAATCCCAATTTGAACAGACTTGTTTATTTTAATGTTCAATGAAAGTAAAGTATTTTCAGAAATATTAATAATTTATTTTAATAAAATGACTCAAAATTAAAACACTCAACCGCCGCTTGTAGGTGCGCCCCATCACAACAATTCAAAATTTAGCTCCACTATAAACAATTATGAATTCAACAGAGCAACAGAAAACAATAAACAAATACATCTCATTACTATTCCCCCAAAACAATCTCATAATCAAAGTATTCATTACTTTAACAACAGCAATTTCGGATCGAGAATTTCGAAAGCACAAATCAAGCTTATCCGCGACACGAATGCAAAGGAACACACATCTAAATCTCAGTTGGAAAACGGTCGTAAATTTTGGACACAATTCGCTAGGATCCCTACTGACTGACAATGAACTAGAAACGATACTTAACACAGTAAACACAGAGCCCCGTAGTGTCTTTATGGGCGTAAGCCAAATGTTTGTGATTAGTTTGACACTGTGTGTCGATTAAATTCGTAATTTACTTTCGTAATACTCTTTTATGGGTTCGTTTTTATGGGATTTGGGGACTTCAACTTGATTGGTAAAATAAGGGTAGACTAAAGTTACACCTCTGCTTTATCGTTCCGAGATTACAGGCGTGATGTTTTGTTCTGCGTAACAATTTTCTTAATGCTGTTACCCACAATTCTTTCCCCACCATTTATCTTTAGAAAGTAACTTTTATTTTGTACTTAATAAAGTAAAAAATAAACCGTCAAGCTTCCGAATTCAACATCACCTCTCATGTCAAAACTTAAAAGTACTTTCCCAATCTCTACATTCGTATACCTACATACTTTGGCAACATTTTAAACACTTGTGCTGAAGAGTAGGGGAACGTCAATGCGTATACGAGTCTGTAAGTGACTGATGCGGAAAAATGCTGCTTCTGTACACATAAATGTATATCCGTTAAAATCTGACCCTTGCTCAGTGAGAAAACTCCTTTAATGTGGGACCAGTTTATACCGGATGAGATGAATAGCTTTTACATATTGTTATCATTTGTATTATTTGTAATTTTGTGTTCCTGTTATCGTTACTGTACTACGAGTGTAAGGTATAAGTTTATTGTTTTGCGAATTTTCCTTATGTGGGAGATAGCTGGAAGCAATACGTCAGTAAATTTGTGTTAGATACAACGAAGGACATGAATATGTAGGTTTGAAAGACAAGGAAGAAAAAACATTCATTGGCACACGCTACAAGTACACTACCTAAAAAAACTGAACGAAATACTGTGTGATAGGTTCGTCATAATACCGAAGAAATTCATTCTTTTCACTCCATCTGCTCGTGCTGTCTCTTGCTAAAGAACAAACGAGGCTCTGAACACCGAAAAATATCTGTGTAATCATTTCTCTACCTGGCAGTTAAATGACGCAGGCCGGTCTAAATTACAATTTTACACAGGTCTAAATTAAATTATTTAGCGAAATTCCACAGACATAATAGATATAGACATTCAGACCCATAAACAAAAACTGAAACTCAACAAGTAACAAACTAAAGGCATTATTATTTCAAAAAATATCTAACCCATTGATGGAAAGCCATAAGTGACATAGTACGTATACGTACATTACTTAGCCATGAGAAAAGCGTAAACTAATTGTTTTATATTGAGCAATAAAGGAATAGGAATACAGTTTTATTGACAAACAAAAACAACAATAATCAATATGTTTTAATGCTCACTGAGCGTACATCTACATCTATAATAATAAACTTGACCTTAGACTGATACCCACACATATTTTACGTGCCCAAACCTAACGTAAACACCCTAATGATATAGACCATACCCCCAAATAATTCACATGTGTCGTTTCTCCAAAAGCTGTTAAACCGACTGAATTATAGACCGACACACAACGCGTGTCCGTCTAGATTAAATATCGTAATTGCTCGCAAATAGTGATAGATTGATTGCCCATCCCTTAGGACCGAAGCGATCGATGTTTGGCTACAGTTAAAACTGTTTGAACACAACGCGTAAACCAAATACAGGGCTTGGAACAATAGTGGTAGCATTTTATTGAAAAATCTTGATCAAATATCAGTAAAACAATTGACAGTCGGAATTCGAACTACCGTACATAACTCAAAATGGTACTCTTTTTTTCAATCTAGACATTCAATTATTTTCTACTGCTGTCAATGCGAATGTTTGTGAAGATTTACGATTTTTTTTTACTCTTTTACGCATGAACTACTTACTGTATCAAGTGAGGTTTTTTGGCAGGACAGATAATTTGAACCGAGTCACGATTTTGTGAGACAATTACCAAACTCCAAATACGAGTATAAGCCAGATTTAGAGAGGCTATCAAAAATGACATCCCTTATCTAAAGGAGGTCAAAATTACCTATAAAATTGCCAAGTTTAGTTATTCATTCAACCATTTACACTTGCGTCGTCGATGGCAACCAACATTATTTTCCTCGAATTGTCACATTGATATTTAGAATCACGTAAGTCTCCCCTGTCTTAAGTATCTCTCTTTTAATTGACGACATGGTTGGCGTAGTGGCTGAGCGATCGACTACTGTGCAACATGTCGCGGGTTCGATCCCCGCACGGAACAAATATTTGTATGATCTGCAAGTGTTTGTTTCGGGTCTGGGTGTTTGTGTATGTGAGTTATATTTGTAAACGCACCCACGATACAGGAGAAATTCCTAGTGTGGGCAACGTTTTTTTTTAAAAAAAAAAACTTTTCCCTGATTCTTAAACGTTTAATGATTTTGTAAATATTTCCTTTAAAGATAGTTTAGCAGCGTCTTTGAGAATAACACTACAGAATCGACGAAAAGTAACAAGCCACTCTTGACACTTATTGACCTTAACAGTTTACGACAAGAAGCCGACAAAATTTACCACCCATTTCCCCCCCTAAAAGCAGTAAATGTACAAAATGTAAATCATTTACGTTTTCACCACGAAATTGCCAATGAAGGTTAAATAAACAGAAATTGTGGATGACGTGCCTTTTTATTTTTGGTAAAATGGCGGGATTGTTTACCTCAATCACTCTTTATGTTAAACAGTTTTTGAGGGAATCATTTGAGGCATGTGACAGTTTGTGATGGGGGTTATTTTAACAGTGAAAAATGTGAAGAGTATTATATTTTAAGAAGACACATTGCCTAAAGGTTGAAGAGCATACCTACCTCTCAATCCTGATGGACTTACACCCATACTTGCCAAGACCCTTTCGAATGGCTACATGAGAACTCATTTTTTTCTTCATAATATAACAATCTCATCAATTTATTACAATCATTATATCGAACATACGCACTGAATCTCAAAACCAAAGAATTGCTAATCAATTAAATCAAAATGGTTCATTTGTTATATTTAATTGGCCACAACTTCCCTCACAGCGGAGTATTTAATTTTCGTTTCTATAACAACAGTACAATTTGGAAATAATGGAATTGTTTCCTAAATTTTTGTGTGGCTTAGGACAAAAAGTGGCATTTGATACGATTTGATTTGATACGAGCCTCTATGATTTGTTTGAGAGGACTTAAACAACTGACAATCGCTGGTAAAGCATTCTTTTTTAGCGCTAAAATTAATAATCTACCTCGGTTCCGACTCAAGACTCGGACAGACAATTTCATCAAGATGAAGCTTAAGAATAAGCTTTGAATTGAGACTGAATAAAATTTTAGGGCGATAAAAAAGCATAATTTTCTTTACCAACTCTCAGCAGGATTGACAACAAGCCGTTTTAATATTTACTCAAATACTTATAGTACTTCATCGTTGTAAAGCAATTAATATATTCTATGTTCATGATCGTCGACAGCACAATTTCGAAAACAAAACAACCCATTGCATCGCCAACTCCAAAACTCGCGAGGAAGTCACCAATAAATCACGTTTTCGCGTCAACATCGCTCCTAGGATTAACCCAAGCGTTAGAACGTGTGATCCGAGTTTCACAACAACAACGAATTTCTACTATCAAGTACAGCAGGGTAAAACAGTAGTTCCATTTAATGAGAGAACCACAAAACAGCGGAGGGACAAGTGCACTCGTGGTGTTGTTTTGAGAGATCTGATGGTCTGATGGCGGTGGTATGGAAGACAATGTTAGCTTAGAAAGAAAGAAAATGTATTCACAGAAACGACTAAAACCCTTTCTTCAATTTTGCAGAAAGTCATTTTTAAATGACCGTTTCCCTCTTGGTCCGAATCGACTCATATCAAAAGATGCCTAAGGCTATTCGCACCACTTTGATGGCGGTGTGAATGACCCCATTCAGGAGCTGTACTTATCACCCAAGTACAGCTGTCTCACCGCGGTCTGAACTACGCGTGGTGCGAAACGACTAAGGCCTCGAAAAGAGACATTTGGAGTTGGTTGTCGTTTGTCTAAGTCCTTCCTGTAGTCCAAATCCAGAAGTCAGAGAGTCGAAGTCATTAAAATTTGTAATTCTTACACAATAAGTACGATTTTCAAAGGATCTTTTGAAGTAATGCATTTAATTAGTCATGTATTCAGAGTCTGTGAGATCTCTGTAGATATATCCTAGACACGCTTTTGCATGCCTTCATTTTTGCATATAACATGCACTTTAACGTCTGCATAATACTCTGCATGACACTATACATATAAGTTAAAGCTTGAATCCAGAAATTCCAACTTTCAAGTCCACATGGACTTTGCAATGGTAATTGAATTCTGTATGAATCTATATTCGTTTAATTAGTTGGAGAAAGTACAATGTGAAGAATTTGCATATCTCTAGCTTAAATTTTGATGCGGTTAAGTAAATTATGCACTCGGAGATAAAGTGATAATATTATTAGTGAAGCAGTTTGTTTTAGACATGAATTTCAGGAAGAGAGATTAGAGAATGGCGTTTATATTTGATCCTAACCTATTCTCATAGTGTCCATCTAGATTAAATATCGTAATTGCTCGCAAATAGTGATAGATTGATTGCCCATCCCTTAGGACCGAAGCGATCGATGTTTGGCTATAGTTAAAACTGTTTGAACACAACGCGTAAACCAAATACAGGGCGCTTGGAACGATAGTGGTAGCATTTTATTGAAAAATCTTGATCAAACAACAGTAAAACAATTGACAGTCGGAATTCGAACTACCGTACATAACTCAAAATGGTACTCTTTTTTTCAATCTAGACATTCAATTATTTTCTACTGCTGTCAATGGGAATGTTTGTGAAGATTTACGTTTTTTTTTCTCTTTTACGCATGGACTACTTACTGTATCAAGTGTGATTTTTTGGCAGGACAGTACCCTTAGCACGAGTTTTCACTCTTTTACTTTACAGGGTCTTTCCAGTATTTACAGCGTTACTTGTATAAAAAAATGGAACAGCGCCTCTGGTGTGCGAAGAAGGAACAAATTTTTTCCTTGAAAATTGACAATTTGAAATTGTCAAAGTTCCAGTTTACTTTACGTCTCAAATACTGAAAACTCGTGCTAAGGGTACCTACTGATAATTTGTACTAGGTCACGATTTCGTGAGACAATTACCAAACTCCAGATACGAGTATAAGCCAGATTTAGAGAGGCTATCAAAAATGACATCCCTTATCTAAAGGAGGTCAAAATTACATAAAAAATTGCCAAGTTTAGTTATTCATTCAACCATTTACACTTGCGTCGTCGATGGCATAATATTATTAGTGAAGCAGTTTGTTTTAGACATGAATTTCAGGAAGAGAGATTAGAGAATGGCGTTTATATTTGATCCTAACCTATTCTCAAAGTTATTTAATCTAATTTTGTGTAGTTGCATATTTGTATTTTATACAAGTTTCTGCCCGCTATTGCTCTAGCAGTAGAGTAGAAAATAGAGAATAATAATTACACGAATGTGTTATGATTCTGCCAATGCGGCCTTTTCAGACCCTAAGAACAAAGTAAAGAATGACAATGTAATACTTAAAATAAATGCAGGAGTTCAATAGAGTTGTTAATCCTGTAAATGTAAACAGAGATGTAATTATTCAGCTATTTGTTCATTTCCAAATAAATTCATGCAGATGGTACTTATGGACTATATTGCAGTAGCATTGAACCCACAAATAATAATTTGGCAAATAATTATTATTATTTACGGTAGTATTGTAGCAATATTTGCAGTAGATGCCGTAGCTGTTGTTTCTGTTATCTTGTTAAATACAAACCACTAACTTTTCTTTATTTGACTAATAGCTATTATTATAATTATTATTAGTTATGTGTATTATCTATTTAAGAATTTTATTCGTGTTGAATTCTGCTTGTGACAATGAATTAAATTTTAATTCGAAAGACACGTGGCGCCGTCTATTATCGTAAGAACGTTACTGCCATTTTCTTCGGTATCAGTACATTTTTGTGATCTAAGGTAACGCATGTCCCCTTTCTGTACACTTAAAAAGGTATTAATATAATATAACAACACTTCTGTAATATCCGCAGGGTTGTGCAGAGATGTACCTAATAGAACAGATTTTGCTACTTATTATCAAGTCATAGGCGACAAACATTGCACCAAACACAAACAGCGGTCATGCTAATATTTGTTTTGTATGGGAATCGAACAAGCGACACGCAGCACAGCAGGCAATCACAAAGCCACTGCGCCGACCGTGTCGGCCGTATATATCCAATCAAAATTTGTCCAATTAAAACACGAAAACATAATAATGGTATAATATGCTACTCGATTCATTTTCCTTTTCAATATTATGCGGCACTTATTTATTTCATCAATTAACCTTAACTGGAAATTTAATTTCTAAATAGTAATTTATCATATTCGATTACATACCGACAGAAATCTGTTCCAAACAATTTGTTCCAATCATAAAAATCCACTTATTGTGGAGGGTCACTCGACTGTCAACAGCACAAATCGATTTGCCGTATAAAACTACATTTTTGTCGCTGCAATTATTCACATCAGTACCCTTAGCACGATTTTTCACTCTTTTACTTTACAGCGTCTTTCCAGTATTTACAGCGTTTTTGTATGAAAAAATGGAACAGCGCCTCTGGTGTGCGAAGAAAGAACTAATTTTTTCCTTGAAAATTGTCAATTTGAAATTGTCAAAGTTCCAGTTTACTTTACGTCTCAAATACTGAAAATTCGTGCTAAGGGTACTGAAGTTTAAGATGGATTAGATTAGTAATAATTGTAATCGTTTTAATTTTCTTTATGATCAACTACACGCGCGGTCGCGGGACTCACGAATTACCGTGACACCTGAACGTAAAGGGCTATTGAAGGACACCGTGGATTTTAGTCAGTACGTGTCTGACAGTCCCTCCCGCTCTGCCCGGGGTGGGAGGACTCATTTGATGATTTTACCACGATAAACAATTAAGGTCCTGTGTGCCATAGGCAATAATAACCCGGGCGGGGTGTCTAGTAATTCATAAACTTAATAGTAATTTCATCTTAAACGTTTACCTGCTAATATTAATTTATGAACTATATTATTAATAATTCGGTTTAGTTATTTTCACTCAACAGGCTGTTATTAAGTACAACTTAGAAGCACTTTATGTTATTTTAATTAAATGTCACGTTCTATAAATATTTGTGAGGTTGAAGATTGCTAATTTTAACCTGAAACTGTTCGGTTTATTTAAGAATTATTTTGTCACTGATTAGGTTTAGGTTAAACTCTTAATTAAATTACGTATTAACGGTACTTACTTTTAAATGATTACATATTTAATTTTCCAAAACAATATAATTATCACAATACTAAATCAGATTTTTCACTATGGTAATGAAATATTCACATACAAAGTATGCAAGAAAAATACTGTTAGGATTCACCACACATAATATTTCTGGCTTAAAACAATTGAACGGATAATACACGTTCCAATTTCAAATCACCTTAGCACCACTAATAAAAACATTACAATTCAAGCGTGGAACATGACGCCATTTAATAAAATGTCAAATCAATTTCTATTGTGTTTTCTGTTGACAGTTCTGTCTGAACTTTGCTCTCCTTGGCTATTTATGGATCCTTAGTACCTAGTAGCCTTTGATCGGTGAATTTTCATGAATATTTTCATTTATATTTGCATCCTATAAATCTTGTTTATCCTAGAATGCTTATTGGAAAATTCTTCTTTGAAGTGTTTTATTATGCATGCATCTCTTTTTTTTGCTGTATATTTTGAAGGAATTATGTATATTTTGCTTTAATTTAAACAAAAGATATTTTATTATGTAATGTCGATACTTACTACAATATTCGTAACGAAGTAAATATTTAACAATTTTTTTCAATTGAAAAAAATTTCATTAGGTACCTATATTTCCAAGAAAATATTGCTTATGAATATTAATTATAGACAAGAACCAAGGATACCCACTGACCGAAAATGATTCTTTAAACACCTTTGATTAACTTACGTAGAAACAACAATAATGAGTTTAAATTTTGCAACCAACGAAACATTAATTAATCTCGACAGGTTTTTGGTTACCCAAAATGAGGGTGTTTACTAAGTACGGGTGACGAGAAAATACTCACTTTTCGTTCAGAAAATCCTCTCCACACAAAACAAAATTTTCGAAAACTTTTTCAACTGTACAATTTCACTGTATTCAAAGTTACACTGAACAATGTACTAGTCACTTTCACTTCATATACCAATATAGTAAACCGTCAAATAGACGTTACTATTTTCGTAACACAACTCGAAAACGGGACGCACGTCCTACCCCGATCGCGTTCAGGATCAAACTGAGTGTGAGTTGCTTCGTCATACACAGTGCACCCAAAACGGGCAAAGATTCAAGTCTGTGCAACCGAGCAGCAAACTTATTGAAGCATAAACAGGATAATGCTATAAATCTGAGGTTGGTCATATGGTTGTAAACTCGTGTGTAGTCAAACAGTAAAAGATGCTTTGATCTAGTCGTGGTCTCTGTTTTAATAATATTTTTTTGAGCGCACGACTGTTCAAAGTTTATTTTGCGGTCTTTCAGTAGAATTTGAAAAGATCTTAACTGTCATTTGCAACATCGTGTGGTGTGAGGATTTCTTAATGTTATGAAATCTGTAATTTCTGTGGATGGTTTATGAAATCTTTCTCCCACAGGCTGTTTGAAATTGGTCACGTTTTCAATCAAAGATTATCCAAAAAAAATAATTCAATGGCTTAATTAAGTAACTTTAGATTTATATTGTTAGGTGTAATTTCTTTTTCAATTCAATTAGTTTAAGTATTTAAAAACACAAGGATACAAGGACTAAGGATTTTGTAATATCAATTCCACTCGCAATACACGCGTAGAATACTGAACTAAAAATAACTTAAGAATTATCATAACAAATTGAAATCACTAAATGAATGGATCCTCAATCCAGACATTTAACTTTACATCCACCAGACTTCGAAAGCGAAAGTTCATCGCGAACAAATCAATCAGAATGATACGATATCTCAAATTGAAATGGCTGCGATCAATTACGTCGCAACTTTAAAGGGTTCCCATGCGCTACCCTTTCAACTTTCTCATTCTCAAAGGCTTAAAACTCCTGGAAACTTATCTCGAAGTGATTTTATTAGAATATTTAATAGACCAGTTAACATAGACCCTCAGGGCTCCACTCTAATTAAGCGCCACCAATCAAAAGTGTCGAAGACGTCGTCCAAGGAACGCTGGACGCTGTTTCATCTCGACATTTGCAAACCTGAGGTTTACAAAACTGAATTCCGAATATCTCATTTCTGAACGAAATCTGTCATTTTCGCATAATTTCAAAGAGTTTGGGATGTCTTTTAAGAAAATACGCGAATATTTTGGCGATTAAAATGTAACTTATGGACAAGTTTGAGTTAGATAAGTAAGCACTTAATTTCAATTTACAAATTATATTGTGATTAAACACTAGGATTAGATTTTTTAAATTCTGAAACAAACAAAAATAATAATAGGTAATAATAAAATATTAACCAACGCAGTATTCCGGTGAGAAAATTGTTTCACAAGTGTACCATATTTTTTTATTTCGTAGCGCAAAACGTTTCGACACGCACTTGGCCGGTTTTTGACGTTTCTTATTCCGACCGGGCGGGCGCGGCGACCTCGTGAAATTCATCAAAATATTTCAGCGTAATTTTTTTTTTATACCTTTTTCTTCCTACCGTCGAATTCAAAATAGATAACATTGTTACTCGATACGGTAGAGACGTTAAAACGAAATACGACTACCTACCAAAAACCCGATTTATCATTTAATTAAAAATTCTTCACTCTGTTCCATTTTGGGGCGCTCGACGGTGGACGCAATCATGCGCGTGAGAGCCCTCACGACGGGGGATGCAGTGGCCCGGGGCAGGGTCGTCTTGGCGGTGTCCTTGGACATCTCCAATGCCTTTAACACCCTGCCCTGGAGTTGCATCAGGGAGGCACTCCGGTATCACCGGGTGCCGACCTACCTCCGTCGTATAGTCGAGGATTACCTGACGGACAGAGCCGTCATCTACCCCGGTCACCGGGGAGAATGGAACCGGCGAGAGATGTCGTGCGGTGTCCCACAGGGATCGGTCTTGGGACCGCCCCTGTGGAACATCGGATACGACTGGGTGCTGCGCAGCGACCTCCCTGATGGCGTCAGCGTAATATGTTACGCTGACGACACGCTCGTCCTGGCACAGGGAGAGTCGCACCAGGCGGCGGCCGACGTGGCGACGGAAGCGGTTGCGACAGTCGTTGATAGGATCCGGCAGTTGGGACTCGAAGTGGCGCTGCACAAGTCAGAGGCCATGTGTTTTCATGGCCGTCTGAATGCGCCGCGGTCAGAGTCCCACATAACGGTGGGAGGGGTTCGCATCGGCGTCGGGAGGACGATGAAGTACCTGGGACTCGTCCTCGACAGCCGATGGAACTTCAGGGAGCATTTCCTGAGTTTGGCCCCAAGGCTGAACCGGGCAGCAGGCGCCCTCAGGCGACTCCTGCCCAATATCGGCGGGCCAAACACCTCCTGCCGGAGGTTGTACGCCGGTATCGTGCGGTCCATGGCCCTCTACGGGGCCCCCGTGTGGGCCCTGAGCATCCGGACGCGACCACAGAAGCTGGTCGCATGCCAGAGGGTCATGGCTATCCGGATGATCCGGGGATACCGCACGATCGCCGGCGAATCGGCCAACCTCCTTGCCGGATTGCTGCCCTGGGATCTGGAGGCGACTGCCCTCCAGCGCGTCTATGAGTGGCGCGTGGAGGCGCAGCGTCGGGGAGAATTCCCGCTGCCCCGACAAGTCGAGGCGCGGCGGGAAGAGGTCCGGCGCGATCTCAGGGCAGTATGGAGACAACGACTGTCGCAACCGAGGTTCGGGCACGCCGCAATTGCGGCGGTAAGACCCCTCTTTGAGGAGTGGCTGGAGAGACGTCACGGCGTCCTGACCTATCGGATGACGCAGGTCCTCACCGGACACGGAAGTTTCGGGAGGTTCCTGTGTCTGATAGGGAAGGAGGAAACGCCCGGGTGCCACCACTGCGAAGATCGCCCGGAGGACACAGTAGAGCATACGGTGCAAGACTGCCCAGCTTGGGCAGAGCACCGACGTGTCCTCACGGCGGCGATAGGCGGAGACCTCTCGCGCCCGGCATTGGTCGCAGCCATGCTGCGGGGCGAGACGGAGTGGGAAGCGGTCGCCTCCTTCTGCGAAGCAGTAATGCTCGTGAAGGAGGAGGCGGGCCGCGAGAGAGAGAGGACAGCGTCCTCCCTCCGCCCCAACCGCAGTGGTAGGCCCCCGCGGCGTCGGACGTCAGCAGACGATCTCCGGCCACCGTAGGCGCGGGCATGCGGGCAGCGAGTAAAGGGCAACTCGCTGCCCGACCATGGACCATGCCCGGGTCGACGGCGCGTTGTGTCCCACGCGCGCCTCAAAGAGCGTCAGCATAATGACGGGGCCCCCTCTCAGAGGGCCAAAGCCTGCCGGGGTCGCGGGATTGTTTCATTACCGTGACCCCGGAACATAACAGGCTACTGAAGGACACCGTGGATTTTAGTCAGTAGAAGTCTGACAGTCCCTCCCGCCCTGCCCGGGGTTGGAGGACTCATTTGATGATTTTGCCACGTAAAAAAAAAAAAAAAAAAAAAAAAAAAAAAAAACTCTGTTCCATTTTATGAGATTCTGTAAAATGAGAAAAAACATTATTAAAAAAATGAATTAATTTAAAAGAGAAATATCTCAATTTTGTTTTCGGATGATAAAAGTTTTGTAATTATTTTATTTTTTAATCGTAATAAAGGCTACAGTGAGTAAAGTAAGTCGCGCCGTATTTAATATTTTCTCTGTACAGCACATCAACCTACGAGTACCTCAACTTTATTAGATTTTCTGTAAAATTTGACAGATTCGGGTAGGTTGACCTGTGCTGGTGTCTGTACCTAAGTAAGTACAACAGGCCGTGCTTCAGGGCTAACACTAATATTGAGATTAGCTTTTATGGAGTTTCAGTACTTTATGAGGTCAGCTTTTACTACGTTTATGAGTCCTAATGTGCTACTATCATCGTAGTTTTGGAAATTATTATGTGAAAGTTTGTTAGGGTGGATGGATGTTTGTTACTCTTGCATACAAACATATAGATTAAAACCTGGATTAACAAATAGGATACACAAATATTGTTATCCCGGTATGACGATTCCGTCGAATTCACGCAACAGCCAACGCTCGCGGGGTAACCTAATGTGTCTCTGTTTTTTAATTAGTTAATAATGCGATTGATTAAAAGTTAGGTATTTGCCAGTCTGTAATTTTAAACAACGTCCGTCTTATTCAAGCTTGCAAAATTGAACAAAGACATCCTTTCATGTCTCAATTATGACGTAGGACGACACAAGTTATATCTCATCATTACTTGGAACCACTTGACATACTCCCGACAAATCCCACACCATCAGACGCACCGCTTCGCTTTCAAGCAGGCCTGCTTGACAGTCTGCCTGACAATCCTGTTTATTTTCATAATATTTCGAAGCGATCATCGAGCAAAATTGACGGCGGCGTTCGACAAATCGCAGTCGTTTCGACAGCGAAATGAGGCGATACCGAGGGAATAAACGTCGGATTTTCATTTGTGGGGTCAGTCTGGATTGCGGGATGGACTTATGAGATGAATTTAATATTGCTTGTTTACGATATCACGTAGTAATATTGGATACTTTTTTATTATTTTAATTTACTGCGACGTGGCAATCTGTTGTACACAGTTTTGGATACTGTACAATATTCTATGACAAGTAAAATCTGCTGAATAATATTCTATTTCACAGACTGATCTATCAGTCAAAGCTGTAGTCCACAGGATCGCACTGGATACAATCTGCTCCCAACCCGTCCTATTGGACACTTAAAGAGGAGGCCCATGTTCAGCAGCAGACGATCAATGGCTGATAATTATTATTGTAATGATAAGTTGTCAAAGAGTTTTAAAAAAATAAGGAAAAGACTATCAGAATAAATGGAAAAAGGGATCCCATATATACAACTTACTGAAAAGTTAATGGTAGCAAAATTACATAAGATAGCATTAGAGTGAACAGGCTTCGTCTGGGTAAGCTAGCTCTATAGTGAGCTTTGTTTCTGCCAACACTGACATAGACAAGAGTAAAGAACAAAACCTTAACAAAAAAAAAAAAACAGGTTACAAATAGTAGTGACTGCTACCCGTTTAATGACTGTTAAACGTCAATTAGACGAAGATTTTTTCCGCATTGTGCATTTTGAGCATAGCCATCAGCACAGGCATTTTCCAAGCTATGTTGAGGTCAGGTTATTAGTGCGACAAAATGGGATAACGATCAGTATGCGGATGAATATGAATATTTTACATAATTATAGCAACTATCTGCCGTTGCCCGCTTATTTTATTTTTGGTAAAGTAGGAGATTTTATTTTTACTTTAAAAGAAACATTGCCCAACACTAGGAATTTCTGTATCGTAGGTGCGTTCACACAAAAAAAAAAAACTTCAAACACCCGGAAGAACTACTTGTAGATTAATGTAGATCATACAAATATTAATTTGTTCCATGCGGGAATCAAATCCATGACACGCTGACTCTGAGCAACAATCGATCCCTTAACCACTAAGTCTATTGGTTAGTTCTAGAAACTTTATTTGTTTTCGAATGAAACAAACTTATTGTGTAGGAAAAACACTGTTCTTATTACCAGTTAACAACTACATACCCAATAGCAGAAAACTATTTTCTACCGTCTAACCCAAACAAATACTACTCGAAACAATTTTATTGACTACAATACATACAAACATTCCCTTACAAAAACACCAACGAAGAACGAACTTGAAGACGAAATGCTTAATAAAACCGGGCTTATATTTAGAAAACTATTTTTATAACGGTCTGTCTTTCGCCCCTTCGAAAGACGGTTCAAGAGAGTAAGGAAGCTGGGTGAAGGAACTTGATCCATAACTCTGCTAAGTTTGAGTCAAAAAATCTCCTTAATAGACCATTTTCTTGAACTTTGACCTTTAGACTTGTAAATTATAAATTATTCTAGCGTCGCCTGTTACGAAAGTTTTGAGCTGCGATGTTTTATTTATGTAAATTTTTCGCGTGTGTGGGTTTTTTTTGTCTTTATGTGTAATTATAATTGAAGAGTGAAATGGGGAGACGGTAACAATTTTAACCATTCCTCGCGTCTAAAAAGTGTTTCCGGTGAAATTATTGCAAATTCTATTTATAAACCTATAATATTGTCATCACAAATTACCTTTGATAGAACGAAAATTATATGGTAAGGAAGGTAGCATAAGGTAATCTAGCGTTATGCCCCAAAACTGTTATAGGTAGCGCCATCTATCACATTGAGATAGAAACGTACGTGTGACGTAGATGTATCGTGTCATCGAAAATTCAATAAGAAATTTGTACTTTGTCCCTAAATAGTCTGAGAAAGAAATATGGACTTTTAAATTCTTAAAACTTACAAAGTAAAAATTGGTGAAAAGGTCACAAAAACTATTAAAGTTTTTAGCCTGGTGAAACTTTTGTCTAAAGCTGAGACCTATAAAAGTTACGTCACGTTCTTCAATTTAGACATGTTTCTGTCTCTTGAGCTTTTACAGCTGTTGTGTGACAGTGACTAACGCTAAAATAAAGTATGTGCTTGGTAAGTATCGTTCATGCATTTCAGCCCTAGAGTAAATCAGAGAAATAAAACTTAGCGTGCGATGTGTATGTTTTTTTTAAATGAAATCAATATTAATTTTATTTAATTTTTAATTGCATAAAAAAATCGAATCCGTAGGTTTACCTCATACGCTTAATAAGTAAGGTAGATGTTATAGAATACACTGTCCAATTTTCCTCATTTTAAATTAAAATAAGAAAAATTGTAAAAAATGCACCTTGCAAACCGCTATCGAGACCGGATTCATGACCATTTACTGTACATGAGAAGGATAACACCTACAAATGATACAACAGAAGAAAAAGAGACTAAGTCCATCAGCATCATTGACAACCTTGAACGACCACTCCATAAGTCGCCGAAATACGACAAACAAATAGTTGGACATAAAACATTTCTGCCACGTCAAATGTTTGACCAAACCTCGGTTGGTGGGGACTGTCTGGCAACCCGCCAATAAACATGAATCATCGCGCCCGGCACAAACCACCGGCGATTTGTCAGCATTACGCTAGGGAGGCGACGCAAGGGACATGTGTGAATGAAGTGTGGGGTGCTTTTTTGCCATGCTTCTTTAAATTTTTGTAGTTCGGCGATTAGTAACGGTGATAAAAAATCAATACCACACGTTGCAGTGTTGATCGAGTGATCTGTTTTTAATTTTTGTTTATGGTTGTAATTAGTTTCTTTTGTAAATTATATATTTGGTTCGTAATATTAGATAAACTTTTAGTTTTAGTTATGTGTTATGTATTTAATTCCTTTATAGTCAAATATAAATACAATATGAAATTCTGCTACTTTTTCTAGAATTGGAAACAAAAAAGGATTTTGTCAGCACTGCGGCAGACATGTTGTGTGCGTGAATGAAGCATGGGGTGCTTTTTAATAATAATAATAATAATAATACACACATCAAAAGTGTCTAGGGATCAACATATATTTTTGCAATAACTTTTCTCCTGATTGATATTAATTAAAATGTTCTTTAAGGATTCATCAAATAAAGTGTTATCGTTTGTCACAGTAACGATAAACCAAGTCACCTTTGCATTCATAAAGAAATTTGCCATTTTCCTAATAAAGGGATTTTTGACATTTGAACCACTAACATTAAAGTTCGAAAAAAAGACTGAAATAACAGTTTTCTTTAAAATTTTATTGGGTAACTTAAACAATTAATAATCCGTGTTTCTACCGCGAACACTAACAACACAAGAACATCGGTTTGGCATACTCAAAATGAGTTCATCCAAATCACGCTGTGGAATGGCCGCCCATGTTCGTTGCAACAACAAAAAAAGGTCTTCTTGCGACTGGATACCCTCCATATTCGGCAGAACTCTTCTCTGTAGCATATCCCATGCATGCTCAATCGGGTTCAAGTCTGGCGACTGAGCAGGCCAGGGCAGGACATTGATGTTAGCTGCGGCGAGAGTCTGTCTTACAACTCTTGCGGTGTGCGGTCGTGCATTATCATGCATTAACTGAAATAAGGGACCGATTTGCACTTGTAGAGGAACGATGACGTCTGATACAATCGTCTCAGCATAAATTTGAGCGTTGAGGTTGCCTCTGATCCAAATCAACTCAGTTCTTCCGCCGATCCAAATACCCGCCCATACCATGATGGTTCCACCACTATAAGGATGGACTTCCTGGCAGGATTTTAATCGCTGTTGGCGTCCAGGGGTTCTCCAGTGTCGTATACGTCTTGTATCCGGTCTCATACCAAAACGAGACTCATCAGAAAAGCACACGAAACGCCATTGTTCTTCTGCCCAATTTCTGTGTTCAAGAGCCCATTGATATCGAATCCTACGATTGTGCATTGCTATAGGTGGTACCCGTAGCGGTCTTCGGGAATGAAGGTTCACTTCATGCAAGCGGTTTCTGACTGTTTGGTCGCTAATTAAGTTCCCTGAAGAGTGATGAAGCCTGACGGCTAACATCATGGCGGTTATTGTTGGAGCTCTTCGAGTTAAGATTTGAATGTATCGCTCTTGTCTCCGTGTGGTGCAGCGATACCGTCCTCCATGGCGCTCAGCCACGGTACCAGTGCTTCGGTAACGTGTCCAAAGACGACTGATAACACTCTGACTTGTATTCAGAGCTAAAGCCACAGTACGTTGCCGGGAACCAGCTTCTATCATTCCCACGGCTCTGAGCATTTCTTCCTTGCTTAAATGACGTCGCCGCTCCATAATAACGTTGGTTTTAATCAGTAGTAGGGAAACAGTAGCACTAATAATGTCTTCAATGCGTTGTATGTTTTTATAGGGAAAATATTGACAGCTGATTTTCATCTTTTACTCGAATTTGAGTTACAGTTCCTGATTCAAATTATGAAATGCACCAAAAAGGATCCATATAAATTTATAAAATCATAAATTTATTACAAAGCCACATCTCAATCTCCAGAAATCCGCATAAAAATGCTTGATCCCTAGACACTTTTGATGTGTGTAGTTTTATTTTCTCTCACAATGGATTTGTAGCACTTAACAGTTTTGTACATCACGTGAGTTCACATTGTGAGAGCTGGTGCCTGATGAAGGTTTAGAGAAAACCTGTGTTACAGGTCACCAGACCCCACGTAGCGGTAACATAATCTTTAAAGACACGTATGTAGGTACTAAAGTAAAAACAAAACAAGAAAAAATAATATTAACAAAACAAAAATAACAAAAGCAAAAACAGTAGAAAGTCTTTTATACAGTCGGAGGGTATGTGGTGTATCGTGGTGAGTGTGTGTGCGTGTGTGTCTAAAATGTGAGTTGTGGTGAATGTAAAATTTGAATACTGCGTCTATTTGAACGCTAATAATTGGAAAAGTTTAGCAACAGCATTAGGTAGTAACATAATCCGTAAAAGAGATGCAGAAGAGGAGTGAGATTATTTTTTTAAGTTTGTGGTAGCAATTTCTCTGTGTCATCATAACAAATGGGAGCAGTGGTGGCCCAGTGGTATCGGTCCCAACTTACGAGTTGTAGGTCGTGGGTTCGAACCCCGCTAGGCGCATTACTTTGTGTAATTTATTTCATCACCACTGCTCTCAAAAAGGTGAAGGAAAACATCGTGAGGAAACCGGCATGTCCTAGAACCAAAAATTCGAAGACATGTGACATCCACCAACCCGCACTGGGCCCGCGTGGTGGATTATGGCCCACTCCCTCTCAAAGAGAGGAGGCCTGTGTCCCAGCAGTGGGAACAATATAGGCTGATGATGATGATGATGATCATAACAAAGGGTTTTCAGGAATTGGGATACTTTTTGTTTACAGTTATGTTTATTTAGAGGATAAATATTATGGCTTTTATTAATTATATTATACAGATAGTCCCCTAGGTAACAGAAAAACTTATGTGCCAGACATAAACGGAAATATTCAGTTCTGCACACAGTACCCTTTTTTCGTTTATCTTTCAGTAGATTCGAATCATAAACTAGTTGTGAGTAGAGATGTGCCTGATGGCAATATTCCCACTGCCGGCAATATTCCCAATATTGCCACTGCCGGTAAAATACCAAAATTGCCGGCAACTTTGGCAATATTGCCAAAGTTGCCAGTCAGATAACACCAGTATATTTTATTATTACTGCAGGTGCAGTTTATATTACTGTAGATTATACGTTGCGGCATTAAGTCCGCCTTATAAAAACCACTAAGTTGTTACTCTAAACGGTGATTTACTGATTAAGTAAGAATTCCCGAAACAAATGCATTAAAATAATGTTATTTTTGTTGATTATTTGTAGTTTTGACAGAGATTTATACTTCCATATTGTATAGGTACTTAAACTCGTTGTTTTTGCTATGTGATTTTGCATGAAAAACTAGTAGCCCACTCAACGAACAGTTATAGAGGGAAATTCTTGGAACACGATTTTGGACTACGTTACTTTGTTTGAACTAGTTAAGAGGTGAATATAATTATCAAAAGTCCCCGCCACTAGCCCTTGAGCTGTGGGGGAGGGGGGTTTAAAGGTTCCATTTTTTGATTTTTTACTTATAACTCGGAAACCATGCCTCCTAGCGGCATGGCTTGTATGAATAAAACAAAGGCTGAATAAATTTCCTATAAGTTTTATTTAGTAACCATTTCGATATCTTGTATAGTTTTCAAAAAAACCATATTTACCTTTTTGCATTCGGAAAGTATTATTTAATATTGCTATAAATCCAGAAAGCAGCAGCAGTCTTTTCAGGCTCTCCCTGTAGTACCTACTCCTCCGTGTATTTTTGTGGGCAACTCACACTTGACCAAAAATTAACACCTACCTATACAAAAATTGTTTACAACAAAAAAGGACTAAAGTTTCCAAAGATAGTTTTTCCGCATCTCTTATGGGTGCGGATTTCCTCCTACATAGTACAGTCCTACCTAGTCTGTAAGTACCTAGTATAATTTAAATGAGTTTCTAAGCTAATTTTTACTGCTCCCTCGGTGGGGGAAGACAAGACATATCAAGCTTGATGGTGGTCATCGAATTTAAGAACTACTTATACCTAGTGGACATTGAGAGATACCCGAAGGGGTCTCTCTCAATGTCCGTGGGCCTCCAGATAAAGATCTGGAGGCCCATATCACTTCAAGATGCAGCATGCTGGCTCTGTTCATCGCAGGTGGTGAAGGGAGGATCTGAATCAACTGCTACTGCTTTCTGGATCTATGGCGATATCAAATACAACTTTCCAAATGCGCGAAACTAAAAATGTTTTTTCCCCTAAATTACAGACTTTCAAAAGCGGATACCTCAAAAACTATGAAAACTCGAAAACTTACAAGATATTGAAATGCTTACTGAGTAAAACTTACGGAAAATTGATTTAGTTTTTTATTTTGTTCACACACGCTATGCTGCTAGAACGCATGGTTTTCCGAGATGTAAGCGAAACACCAAAAAATGGTACCTTCAACCCCCCCTCCCCCCAGAGCTCATGGTTTTGATATGTTCACCTCCTAACTAGTCCAAACAAAGTTACGTTGTAAAAAATGTGTTTCTAGAATTTCCCTCTATGCTTTGAGCATTCGTTGACTAGATTAAACTACAACATTAAAATAAATTATTCGAATTTATGCCTTTTTATTCAATATTTATTCAATATACAATGATCGTCAATTCTTATCTTAAAATGTATGTGTAATTCTTATATTCACAGTAGTGTGCGGCAACAATGGGCAATATTGCCGGTAAAATACCGGGAAAATTGCCAAAATTGCCGGCAATTTTGGCAATTTTACAAAAAAAAAAATTTTTTTTGTGTATAATGTATACCATGATCTGTAAATGCTAATTTTAAGTGTGTTACATAGTTTTCGCACTCACTTTGACTTAAAATTAAGCAATATTCCCAAATATTTCCACTTCCGGCAATATTGCCGGCAATATTTCCACCTATATTCCCACCTTGGGCAATATTGCCGGCAACGGCACATCTCTAGTTGTGAGTGCTTTTTGAGGACTGTGTGCAGAATGAAGGTTTGTCGTATTGACAGTAAGTCCCACTTTTTGTATAGGTCGACTGTAGGGAATCGGTAGGGGAGGCCCGCAGCAACCTTTAGTATAGCACGCTGAGCTCTTTCCGCCTCTATCAAGTGCGTCTTAGCAGCACCTCCCCAGGATATAATACAGTAGTCGATGAGCGACTGACATAGGGCGTGGTAGACCATTTTGATGGTACGAAGGTCGGCTACGTGTTTCAGACCCTTAAAGATGTATATGAGTTTGCGGAGTCTCGTTACTAGGGTGTTAATATGAAGCTTGAAGCAGAGGAATTGGTCCAGTATAACTCCAAGATATTTAATGTGATCAGTTCTTTGGAGAGAGGGACATGCACATGCTTGGTAGGTTGACGAGCACGTGTGGGCCGTTAGAGAAAGTGAGCATGGGGGTAGTCCGTTTGAACGAGGTGCAAATGTTATATATTTAGTTTTTGTAGTGTTGAGAGTCAACACATTGCTATGTAACCAATCAACGACCCTATCCAGCCCCCGCTGAGCCACATCGAAGACCTCATGCCAACTGTCACTGGAAAAAAGGAGAGCCGTATCATCGGCAAATGTAAAAATCTGACCACCCCTAAGACGAAGCTGACAAAGGTCGTTGATATAAATCAGAAAGAGGGTCGGGCCAAGTATGCTACCCTGAGGCACTCCAAAAGTTACTGGTAGTTCATCACTTACCCTACCATCAATTTTGACTTGCTGCTTCCGATTTGATAGGTAGTCTTCAAATAATTTTAGGGGAAGCCCGCGTATACCCATTTTTCCCAGTTTACCCAATAGGTGTGGGACAGAAACTGTGTCAAAGGCCTTTGTCAGGTCCAGGAACAGCGTGAGACATTTTTTTTTCTTATCAAGGTTCGTTATGATCGAGTTGACCAATTGGCTTACCGGGTCATTGGTAGATTTTCCTTGTCGGAACCCAAATTGAGAAGTTGAAAGAAGGTTATTTGACTCAAGGAACCTGATTAATCGATTATTTATTAGACGCTCCAGAACCTTTGAAAGTGTTGAAAGAATAGAGATGGGTCTAAAATTATTGACACAGTCCCTGTCTCCACCCTTATGTATGGGTTTTATGACTGCAGATTTGAACGCCTGCGGAAATCTCCCTGTTGTTATGGCAAGGTTACAGACATGAGTAATGGCGGGGGAGAGAACGAGGGCATATCTTTTGAGAAACCGGCCCGGGATCTGGTCATTTCCGACAGCGCAATTGTCCCTTAGGCCTTCAATGAGTTGAAGGACTTCAGAGTCGTCCGTAGGAAGCAAGACCAAAGAATGAAGAGGAGCGGGGTCCGTGAAGTCATCTAGTTTATGTCTGAAAGGTATTGAATGAGCAGGGATTTTCTCAGCTAGGTTGCGTCCAACGTTTGTAAAGAAACTATTAACTTCATTTATGTTCTTGTCGGGATTAACACCAGAGATTTTTTGCCGCGCTTCCTCAATTTTGTTGTAGTTCAGTGATTAGTAACAGTAATAAAAAATCAATACCGCACGTTGTCCTACTTTCGATCATGTGATTTTTTGTTTATTTTGATGTTTTATTCTAGCGTTTTTTTTTTTAAATAATCGATTCTTGGAACAATCCTTATGTTCTCTATATTTTACAGCACAAATTACTAGTTTCATTTATTACAATTTCGAATTCATATTTTATCCAAATGCATGAATAAGTCATGCATAATGAGCAGTGGTGGCCCAGTGGTATCATCACCACTGCTCTTAAAACGGTGTAAGAAAACATGGTGAGGAAACCGGCATGTCCTAGAACCAAAAATTCGAAGACAGGTGACACACCAACTCCCACTGGGCCTGTGTGGTGGATTATGGATCACTCCCTCTCACAGAGAGAAGGCCTCTGTCCCAGCAGTGGGAACATTATAGGCTGATGATGATGATGAATGATGATGATACAAAAGTACTTTGTATTACTTACTAAGCACATCACAGCCGCCGCACCATATATCTAGGTGATAAATATCACACGTTTTTTTTTTTTCTTCGTTCTGTTTGCTTTTGTGGCAGGAATTTTTCAAATATTTTTCTAATGATTGTGAGTTTATTTTATTTAATTTACCGTTACCCACTACCCCCATCTCTAAAGACATCACAGCGACTAGTTCCAGTCACGCATGTGCGATATGACAAGTATCACACTCTTTTTTGCTCCACTATATTAATAATGACGAACTTTTTGCGTATGTCATTAAAGTCCTTTTTCGTGTGTCCCTAATGAATTCTGTTTTATTAGTTAATCGTTTTAAACGAGACTCGGCAACTCTTTGATGAGCTGATTTTAATGTAACCTTTTTGAAGATGTGCAGATATATTTTATGATTTATGTCGTCGTTATTTTTTTTGGTCTAAAAATATGCACACGTGCTTATTTTTTCACGTAAATTGTTTTTTTAGTGTTGTTTGGTGTAAGTAGAACCGAAAGACAAAGAAGACCTTGTAGAAATCGGAACATAAAGATGTCACCATTTTTGTTGACAACGAAAACGGGAACATGCCACTTTTATTACACTTGATGAGAGTGCTAATTCAAAGTTAGGTACTACTGAAATATTTTAATTGAAATACATTTTCTTGTTGCATTTGTCATCGTGCTTTTTTAAGTAACAGTATTTAATCACAGTTGATGATTCACGCCACTCCTTTATTTTTGTTATGTTTGGCAAACAAGTCGGTTGTATCGGCCCACCTGATTGAAAATGGTCACTGACTTTTGGCACCTTCAACTCTAAATCAATGAGTCGCGCCTTATTTTTAAAATAGTCTGGAAGTGTTCGATTGAGGGTCAAATATGCTCAAAACTAAAAAATAAAAAGAACTACGGACCGCACTTGAAATTAACGACAAAAAACTAGTTAAAAGGATATCTACAGATTTTTACAGGCCCATCTTTATAAAATTTCATGTTTAATACCTGAAATTTTATCTTGTATGCAGTTTGCAGTACAAACGTTTTTTTGCTCAAAATTTGTACTGCAAACTGCATAGGTACAAGAAATGTCTGGTATCCCTGTAAAGTATGATTCCCCATAAATACCTCTTCAATAAAGTCTACTTTATATAAACGTGGAATTCACCCTCTCGAGCCCCGCGAAAAAATTTTTGCCAAAAATCCATGACCGATTTTAAGACTTATTTTTCCAAAAATACAGTTTAAAATCGGTCGGGGTTTGGTGGCACAAAATTGTGCCATTGGGGCGCATTGGGGTCCGAGAGGTTAACATCAACGAGCTTAAATCAGTAGTTTCGCAGTCAACCGTTTAATACCATCCACTTGCTAGAACACCATCCTGCAATTAGCAAAAAGATTAACAAAATAATGCCCATCGTGCTTAGGGCCCTCGCCCACCGACTTTCTGCAACGATACAAAAAGGCTGCGACGCAGGTGCGATACAAAACAAAAGGGCCGTTTAATATGTAGTTACTGAAGTGCTATTCTCTATAAAGGCAGCCTTTTGATAGCGTGGCCGCAGCGCTCACGCTTCGCTGGTACTGAAGTCTGCTATTCACTAAGCTACTGACAGCGACACTATCCAATCGGCCAGCACGAGCGATTGGACGATCTCAAAGCCGTTTCGTCGAAGACTAGATCGTAGAGTCCAGCGATGAGATTTCTTATAGAGAATAGCATAGCTGGCCCATAGCGACCTTAGCGATGCAAAACAGGTGCAATAGAAACGCAGACAGCTAGATAGTTACTGCGATTAAGTATTGCTAATATTGCAATCCTACTTTTGGGTCGTGCGATTCAGTGTCAGTACAGAAGGCCTGTGAATGTGCAGATTAATATTGATATGACTGACCAAGCTACGTCCGCATTGCTTGTGTCGTCCATTTTAAAAACGACTACCGCACGATCCAGAAGCTCGTTCATGTAACGTGTGATAGTATCGCTACAAAATGTCACCGTGGACGAAAAGCCTAAGACTAGCAAAGGGAACTAAAATTATAAAGTGAAGATAGCGTTATTATGTGTTAATGTTTTAATAGCCGGAATATTCTTGCTGAATGCTTCGCTAGCTGTTAGGTTTTATTTCTAAACGGACTACCGTAATGGAGGTATAATGTTACCGTACATCCGCTACCGAGAAGGAAAATTTTAATAAATTAGAATATTAGCTGGTAAGTGAACTGTGCTTTTACTACGTGGTTGCAAAAGAATATATCTATAATTCTAAATCTAGTTTTGAACTGTCACTGTTTACTCACTTTTTAAAGCTGACCGATGTCGATGTTTAGCATACAGACCAAGACTTGCCTCAGGATTATTATAGAATTTGGTTATCCCCAATAACACATTCTAGACGGACGATTTCAAATAATATGTATATACACGACCGAAATTATCATTAATTTTGTGATATAAATAATCACATGACGAATTCATTCTGGAATTTATGAAAGCAAAAGATACAGCCTATACCGGGCGACTATCTTAATGGCACCCCAGTCCTGTAACTTAAAGGGCAACTGAAAGAACAGTTTGATTTTTTGACTTCCATCCTAGCTCTCTGTTGTATGCTATTATTATATACTGAGGGTAGCCTGGTAATAATGTTAAGATCGCATACCCAATAGTAAAATAAAGCAGTCATTATCTAGCAAGTTCGTGTTTCACTACATGGTGACAGCGTTAAATTCGAATTACGCTTTCGGAAGTTATAAAAGGACATTATAAACGTGGTTTTAGTGCGTTGTAGTGACAGGCAGTCCGTGTGAATATGGAACACGCGAGACCTCCGGCCGAACTAGTGTTAGAAGGTGGTCCGGCGAGCCGAGCCGACACGTGGCGGAAGTGGCTCAAACAGTTTCAAGTATTTCTAAAGGCTTCAGGAGTTTACAAAGAAGACAAAAGTGTGCAAGCCAGTTTGCTTATTAACTTAATAGGCGCTGATGGATACGACATATATTCTACTTTCAAAATAAAGACGGAAGGACAGGATGAGGACATCGATGTATTGATTAAAAAGTTCAATGAACATTTTGGCACTAAAAGTAACACAACGATGGCGAGATTCCGATTCTTTACGCGTAACCAGGCGGACGGCGAAAACATAGACGCTTACGTAACAGCATTAAGATTATTATGCCAAAACTGTGAGTTTGAGCATTTAGAAGATGGTTTAATACGCGATCGTATTGTTTGTGGAGTAATTGACACAGGTGTGCGCGATAGATTACTCAGAACAGACGAGTTAACGTTGGAAAAAGCTGTTAAAATATGCCAAGCGAGTGAAGTGTCTAGCGAGGAGAACCGACATATAGAAAAAACTAAATCAAAGGAGCAAAGTGACGCAGTTGACGCGCTATCCAGTGCGCGTGCACCGAGACATGAGGCTACGAGGACGGCAGCGGCGGCGGCGGGGCGCGACGCGCGGGGCCGAGCGCGCGGCGTGCCTGCGGGCAGCGGCTCGACACGGCGCGACGAGCGCGCGCATCCCCGCGGCTCAGCGGCTGCAAGTACATCGGGTCGCAGATTCGATTCTGGTTGGAATCGAGACACGGGTTCAAAGTGTTGTAGTGCTTGTGGTGGCGTTCACAGTGATGACGCGCGGTGTCCAGCGCGTTTTGCAAAGTGTTTTTTGTGTAACAATAAAGGACACTTTAAAAATATGTGTGTTTCTAGAGGCAAACGTGTTCACGAAATTCAGGAGAATAGTGATAGTGACGATGAGTTCTTTTATGTGTCAACCTTGGACCAAACTTTACAACATAAAGACAGTAAGTGGTTTGAACGATTAATTTTGGTAGAAAATGGATACGGAACGAGCGAATTGTTTAAACTTGATACAGGTTCGGACCTAAATGTTTTATCTCTAGTTACTTTTAAACGGTTAGGATTTTCAATAGATGATATTAAACCAAGTAGCATAAGAGCGCAGTCTTTTTGTGGAAATTATATTCAAATATTAGGTTCTCGTCAGATGTTATGGTCATATAAAAATAAAAACTACAGGTTAGATTTTGTTATATCAAATCACCGATGTCAAAGTGTGCTGGGAAAAAATACCTGTGAAGAATTAGGTTTAGTTAAAAGGGTTTATAGTGTCAAAATGGATAATTATAATGACTTATTTCGTGGAATTGGCAAATTACCCGGTAAATATAAAATAATTTTGGAAAACAATGCAAGTCCTTCAGTTTGCCCTGTCAGGAGAATACCTTTAGGCATACGGGATAAACTAAAGGCGGAACTCGACAGCATGGAGCACATGGGAATTATTCGTAAGGTATCGCGTCCGACGGAGTGGGTGAATGCTATCGTGTTGCCAGCCAAAAAGGATGGTGGTTTGCGCGTGTGTCTCGATTGCCTTACGGTATCAACTGTGCGAGTGAGGTATTTCACAGTAAAGTACGGCAGTTACTAGAGGATCTCGATGGGGTAGACTCATTTGTTGATGACATAATCATTTGGGGCAGAACTAAGGAAGAACACGACGACAGATTAAAGAAATTGCTAGATAGGGCTCGGGAAATAGGAATTAAATTTAATAGGGAGAAATGTGAGTTTTGTGTTCAACAGGTTACGTACCTGGTGTAACGTTGTAAAGTATCAACGTTATCTTTTGTCCTATATTCAATTCATTAATCAGCTTATAACAAAATAGTTACAATGGAATGCAAGGAATTTATATACATTCGTTTTGGTGTTGTAGCCGGACGACGTGATGTTCTTAAATTTACCGACATTAATCGAAAGTCGAGTTCGCGTGACGTCATAAATGGTGTCATTTGAGGGTACCACGCTAACATTCTTTTATCGCGTTCTACGGAAACTCAAGTTAGGTGGGTAGATCAGCGGCTGTAGTTGTATTGTAGACTGAGACAACATGATGGATATTATTCTGTCCCACTCATGAGAGTGTGACGCTAGTACGTGATGTTCTGATTTAACCGAATGTGCTCATTAGTATAAATAAGTAGCACCGGGAGACCACTCACGTCATTCGCCATTATCTTTGTTGTCTGTTACACGTTCGCAAAATAGTTCTCTCTCCAATTAGATCTAGATCTTGCGACACTTTTCCGTGTACATACAGACGAAATTCAATTTATAATTAATATTGATATATTAAAATCGTGTTAATTCACCTGTGAAGTGTCTATCCCCGTGAAGGGTAAGTTTGCCAAACAAAACCTTTATAACTGCTAGCTATTGTGTTCTATATTTTTGTATTGAGCAGGTACCTACAGACTTATTATTTTGTGTTCTAATTTTTCTTTGTCTGTTAGGTTTTTATTTCGTTAAGCCTCGAATGTTCCATACGCTCGTAGGCCTATAATAATGTTGTGTTAATGCTTCACGCTAATTATAAATTGTGTATCTACCATGTAAACTCCGTTCTGCTGATGACCAAACTCACAAACTCCTTAAGCGCTTAACGTCCTAGGCTTTCGCTTACGCTGCGGGGTCATCATCGGAGAGGACTTACAGTGGACCTTTTATTTACCGCTGGACGTTGATTCCAGGGAACAAGATTGGGGGTTAGAAATACCCACCCTCGTCGTTCGTTGAGTTCGACAAGCTCACCCTACCGAACGTTCGAGGCCTGCGCACACACAGCACCTAGCTGCGCACACAGCTGACCTGCCACACACGTCCAGCAGCGCACAGCCGACCTGCCGGCGCATCCACCATCCCGTCCCTGAGGTCTCTCTCACCTCGGGACAACTCCTCGGCATCGCGTCCCTGCACTACGCGATAAGCCAGGACAGTACATAGTGCGCCTACTTCCACGGAACGAATAAATACCAAGTGACGGGCTGTGAACCACGACCTTAAATAAATATTATTGTAAACGTTGGTGGGTTCTTTTATTTTAACCCACCATTAACCGTTACATTGGCGCCCATTTACGTGGTTTTTTTTATTAAGGTCACTTGGTTTTTTTTGTTCTGTGGAGGTAGTAAGTGTGTTATTTTGGTGTTTTGTGTGTTTGTGTTTTTTTATGTTTTGTGAAACGTTTTTTGGTGTAACGCAGCCAAAGTGTACCCTACCCTACACATTTTTTTTTTTTTTCTCTATTTTGTTTGAAAAAGAAAGTAACGATTTTTTTTTTTTTACTTTCCTTTTTGACTTTATTTATTTATTTTTTAAACTCATCGTAGTAGTAGGGCCCTTGTGAAGGTCCGTCCGGGGAAGTACTACCACCACACTTTTTGCAACCGCAAATAATTTTTATTTTTCGGTTGTAGGGTGTGGGTGCCGGGATTCTATTACAGGCACATATTATACAACCTTATCACCTGGGTTCGTCTGCCTATAAAAGAATTTTTACTTTCTTTTCTTTTATATAGGTAAATTGTTTTTGTTTTTTTATTGGTTATTGCAGACCCTACCTCATTCTGTCAATACCAACAATATATTTTTTTTTCAATTCATTTTGATTAATAGTAATATTTTGAAATAACTTAGCTTTTGTAAACAGAACATAATTGCAGACTATCTCAATCTGTCAATTTTTTTTTCTCCTCTCAATTCGTTTTAAATTGTAATTCCTTATTTTTTTAGTTAACTTAACTTTTGTAAAACCTAGGTACATATTATTGCAGACCCTACCTCATTCTGTCAATATTCTGTCAATTTGTTTTTTCAATTTGTTTTAAATTGTAATTGCTTTTTAAAGCTTAACCTTTTGTAAAGCGTACACATTGGTTGCATTAACTCCTTTTGTGTGTTTTTTTTTTAAATTTTTATTTAGGTGCAATTGTTTTTTTGTGCTTAATTATTCTAGACAATTCTCAACCAAAACGTTAGTAGTTTTTAAATTCAAATTGTAACAGACGGAGTCTTAGTACACATAACCGTTATATTTTTTTTTTCTCTTTGAATTTTTTTTTTTGTTTTGGCACTTACCCTACACTTTATTTTTTTTTGCTTTTGAAAAATTTTTAAATCATGACTTATCCAGTAACGTTTATGTCTCTTCATAAGTCTGAACTTGAGTAGGTACGTAGTGAACATTATAGGCGTATCACCTTCTGTCACGGTACGGGACTTACATAAACGGATAGCTAAATATGGACCATTATTTCCATTATGACATATTGGTTAGTCTTTTATCTTTATAACTTTAACTAAATTTTGAAATTCTAGTAGTCTTTCATAATTATAACTTTAACTTTTTTATTTGACATTCGTAAATATACCCGTAAATTTTAAATCTTAATTTTTTTTTTTAGTTTTGAATACCTATTACTATACCGAACCTATCTAACCTACCAATTCTTTTCTTTTGTTATTACTTTTGGTCTACCTTATAGTTACTTACGTATAATGATGGCCTACCCCATTCATTATATTTTATTTTTTTATACCTATGGGCCCTACACCGAAGGTATTTATTATATTGATCGTGGCTCTAACCCATCGATCACTTTGGTTTTGTAATACATGGTTGTGTTTTTTTTTTTCACGGTTGTGTTTTTTCTTTAGAGCGGTAGCAACTCTTTAAATAAGCCCTTGCAGGAGCGGTCGATTACTCCATAAATAAACCATAAATCATAAAGCACAACTGTGTCTATAGAGCGGTAGCAACTCTTTAAATAAGCCCTTGCATCATAAAAAACACAACTGTGTCTATAGAGCGGTTGCAACTCTTTAAATAAGCCCTTGCAGGAGCGGTCGATTACTCCTTAAATAAACCATAAAAAAAAAAACAAAACCAAAGGACATAGCTTGTTCACTTAATGCTAATGGTCTACACCATTTGTGTTGTTTTCTATAGAGCGGTCGCAACTCTTTAAATAAGCCTTTGCAGGAGCGGTTGGTAACTCCGTAAATAAGCCTTAAACCAAAAACATAATTTTATAATCTAAATTTAGATTCCATTACATTAAAATTTAAAACTGGTAGGTGGATTAGTATTGGTCGGTAGATGGTTAAAGGGAAAAGAAATAATTTAACAATAATATTTTATTGAACTCGATACATACGATTGCATTATTCTCTCGTTTAGTACACTTTCATCTTTGAAGAAAACTATTGTAAGGCATCAGGTTAATGATAACAGGATTCCTAAATATTTTATATTGTGCGACAGCTATCTCTCGTATCACTGAATACAATAGCTGCCGCTAGTTATGTTTGCGAGAAGTACGAATGATGATTTTTGATAGGTAAAACAATAGTTAGCTCTAATTCTTCGTGCGGATTTTGTCATTATAGAAGACAAAATCCTTGACTGCGCGAGGGGGTATTGTAACGTTGTAAAGTATCAACGTTATCTTTTGTCCTATATTCAATTCATTAATCAGCTTATAACAAAATAGTTACAATGGAATGCAAGGAATTTATATACATTCGTTTTGGTGTTGTAGCCGGACGACGTGATGTTCTTAAATTTACCGACATTAATCGAAAGTCGAGTTCGCGTGACGTCATAAATGGTGTCATTTGAGGGTACCACGCTAACATTCTTTTATCGCGTTCTACGGAAACTCAAGTTAGGTGGGTAGATCAGCGGCTGTAGTTGTATTGTAGACTGAGACAACATGATGGATATTATTCTGTCCCACTCATGAGAGTGTGACGCTAGTACGTGATGTTCTGATTTAACCGAATGTGCTCATTAGTATAAATAAGTAGCACCGGGAGACCACTCACGTCATTCGCCATTATCTTTGTTGTCTGTTACACGTTCGCAAAATAGTTCTCTCTCCAATTAGATCTAGATCTTGCGACACTTTTCCGTGTACATACAGACGAAATTCAATTTATAATTAATATTGATATATTAAAATCGTGTTAATTCACCTGTGAAGTGTCTATCCCCGTGAAGGGTAAGTTTGCCAAACAAAACCTTTATAACTGCTAGCTATTGTGTTCTATATTTTTGTATTGAGCAGGTACATACAGACTTATTATTTTGTGTTCTAATTTTTCTTTGTCTGTTAGGTTTTTATTTCGTTAAGCCTCGAATGTTCCATACGCTCGTAGGCCTATAATAATGTTGTGTTAATGCTTCACGCTAATTATAAATTGTGTATCTACCATGTAAACTCCGTTCTGCTGATGACCAAACTCACAAACTCCTTAAGCGCTTAACGTCCTAGGCTTTCGCTTACGCTGCGGGGTCATCATCGGAGAGGACTTACAGTGGACCTTTTATTTACCGCTGGACGTTGATTCCAGGGAACAAGATTGGGGGTTAGAAATACCCACCCTCGTCGTTCGTTGAGTTCGACAAGCTCACCCTACCGAACGTTCGAGGCCTGCGCACACACAGCACCTAGCTGCGCACACAGCTGACCTGCCACACACGTCCAGCAGCGCACAGCCGACCTGCCGGCGCATCCACCATCCCGTCCCTGAGGTCTCTCTCACCTCGGGACAACTCCTCGGCATCGCGTCCCTGCACTACGCGATAAGCCAGGACAGTACATAGTGCGCCTACTTCCACGGAACGAATAAATACCAAGTGACGGGCTGTGAACCACGACCTTAAATAAATATTATTGTAAACGTTGGTGGGTTCTTTTATTTTAACCCACCATTAACCGTTACACTGGGTCATATTTTTAGTAGGAAAGGTATGCAGATTGACACAAACAAGATAAAAGCAATCATGGATATGCCAGCACCAAAGGATAGATCCTCTCTAGAGCGATTTCTCGGCATGATTAACTACTTATCAAAGTTCATTTCAAATTATTCGCATATAGCGGGCCCCCTTAGAAGTTTGCTCAAAAAAGGCAATGAATGGGTGTGGGACAGTGTACATGAGACTGCGGTTCACAAATTGAAGCAGGCGGTGTGCAGCGCGCCAGTGCTTGCGTTGTACTCGAGCGACCGGCCGGTCGTGATCACAGTGGATGCAAGCTCCACGGCTATAGGCGCCGCGTTATTACAGGACGGTCGCCCGGTTGAGTTTTCTTCCCTCACGATGACTGAAACCCAAAAACGCTACGCGCAAATTGAAAAGGAAATGCTGGCGATCGTATTTGCGATGGAAAAGTACCATCAATATGTGTACGGAAAAAAAGATGTGGTCGTAGAAACAGACCACAAGCCTCTGGAGGCTTCGATTAGGATTAACTAGGAGTTCGATTGCAGAGAATGATGTTGCGCGTGCAACGCTATGACTTCACGGTGGTATACAAACCAGGGAAATTTATGTACGTTGCTGATACACTATCGAGAGCTGCCCTACCGGAACTAATGCACGACAAAGTGACATGTGAGGTGGAGGATCAGGCCTGTTTCCTCATAGCAAACGTACCGTTTAGTGACAGTAAACTCAAAATGGTTAGAGAGGTCACGCAAAGAGATCAAGAATGTAAACTTATAAAATATTATATTCTAAATGGTTGGCCAAGATATAAAAAGGATTTGAATGAATTGCTAAAGATGCATTGGGCATATAAAGAAGAATTTCAGCTAGTAGGCGGGGTGATCTTTAAGAACCACTTAGTATACATACCACGTGAACTGAGAGGTGAAATGATATCGCGCGTCCACGAAGGGCACCTAGGAATCGACCGATGCAAGCGCCGTGCGCGTGATGTTATGTTTTGGAACGGCATGTCACGTGACGTGGAGCAGGCAGTGCGCGCCTGCGCCACCTGCGCGGAGCACGCTGCGCGGAATGTGAAGGAGCCAATGATACCGCATTCGATTCCGGATTCTCCTTGGAGAAAGATCGGCGCTGATTTATTCTTTTGTGACCGAAAGAATTTCTTAATTATTGTTGATTATTTTTCGAATTTTATCGAGATAAGCGCCTTATCAAATATTGGATCGAGAGTTGTGATTGCTGCGATGAAAGATCAGTTTGCAAGACATGGGATTCCAATGGAACTAATTACAGACAATGGGCCAGCCTTTAGTTCCAGGGAATTCAGAAAATTTACAAAGGATTGGTGTTTCACACATACAACATCATCGCCCAATTACGCACAGTCTAACGGATTGAGTGAGAGGGCTGTAAGGACAGTCAAAGCAATCATCAAAAAATCACTAAATACCGGTACGGATTATTATTTAGGGCTGTTAAACTTTAGAACAACACCAAGGGATGGAATTAGTGCACCGTCGCAATTACTGATGGGTCGAAGACTAAATACTCGTTTACCAGTACATACAGAACGATTACGACCTGAACGTAATAATCATATTGATTTTAAAAACATAATTAGAAAACGTGTCCTGTCGAAAAAATATTATGATAAACATTCCCGAGACTTGCCTGCGTTAAAGCCCGGAGAAAATGTTATCGTAACAGATGTTGCAGATAAGCGTCGGCGGCATATGCAAGTGCAGGCGCCAGCGCCGCAGCCACGTTCATATTTTCTCACTGATTGCAGTGGTCGGAGGTACCGCCGCAACAGACGGCACATCATGAAGGGTGCCAGCTCGGGGGGTACCGCAGCACATTCTGCTTCCACGCAAGGGAAGGAGGATAGTGACAGCGATGAAAATGAGCGCATGAGCACGTACAGTGATGCGGAGGAAAGTATGCACGAGGGGCTGAGCGATAATGATGGGATAGGGACTAGGTCGGCTAGCTCTTCTCCTGATCCAGTAGTGCAGCATACCCGAGCTGCTTCTCGACGGGCACGTGAAAAACTTGCAATGTTTTTTAAAAAGTAATGATGATAATATAAGATTAGGTATAAGTTTATTGAATCTTTAAAATTGTTAGATTTTAAGTTAGTACTATAATTGTTAAGAATTGACTTAGTTACGGATGAGATATTGTGCCTGTACTTTGTTATAAGTAGTACTTACCTTAATTGTAATTGGTGGTGGGAAATTTATTTAGTTTTATATTTTTTCATAAAAGGGGAAGATGTTGTATGCTATTATTATATACTGAGGGTAGCCTGGTAATAATGTTAAGATCGCATACCCAATAGTAAAATAAAGCAGTCATTATCTAGCAAGTTCGTGTTTCACTACACTCTCCACACAGCTAGGGAAGACTCATTTGATAATATTATAAAAATTCCACCCAAAAATGTGCCTATTTTTAACGACTTCAAATCAAGGCGGTCATCAATGATTCGACCCGTATGTATGTAATATTTCCAAAACTGCCCAGTTTTCGTATAAGTTAGTATTATCAGCGTCTGAAAAAATGTGCCAAATGGCAAAAATCAATGAAATAAAAAAAAAAAAAAGCCACCGACTTCAGAAAGAAAAGTTATTAGTGTTAGGTATGTAGGTTATTTTATCCTTTTTTGTGGTTGCTTTTAAAGTCGGTTACTTTTTTTGAAAAAGTTTTTTATTCTTAGTTTTTCTTTTCAAAATGAAAAGTATTGAATCAAATAATAAAATCTACATTAGAATATTGTAAAATAATTATGCCTTTCAGTAAAAATTTTGAATATTTTAGTTTCTTTTCAGAATTCTCTGAAAATATCTCAGATTCTGAACTAAAACGCACGGTTATCATTCGAATATTTTTTTTTATATTTTTAAAGCTTGTTTTAGTTTTTCATAATCAATTTCAATTGAAGCATGTACATATTTTTTTAATTACGAAACAGAAAATTCTCGGATATTTAATAATTCTGGGAAGTTTATTCAAGTGGATAATGGGAGTGTATAATTATGAAACAACGATTGTGAAACTGCAGTTTTACGCTTCAGGAGAAGGAAAATATTATTCAATGGGCAATCATTTAATTTAAATAAATCTTGATTCAAAAAAATGTTTATCATAAATTAATTGTTATTTGTCTCAATGTTAATAAAAATAACGTTTGAGCTCTTAAATAATAGCTTCGAATTCGATTCGAATCGCTGTGAAGGGTAATAGTCGTTGCGTTGGGAACCGATCAATTTACCGAATTTTGTTTGTTCGAATTTCATTATACCGAAAACTATTGACCGACATCTCTTTTGCTATATGCATTATTTGACATATTTTCAGATCATCGAAGTTTCATTAGCCATAAGTATTATTTTACCGAAGTATGTTCCGCCGATTAACAAAATAACTTTTTACTATTGACCGAAGCCTCTTTTAAACTTTTTTCAGTTGCCATATGATTTGTTTGCCATATTTTCACCATACCGAAACTAAATTACTGTCATAAAAATTAAATATATTGTGCTACAAAACATTGTGGCGGAAACGAAATGCTGCAAAGCCGACTTTACGTAGTCTTGTCTGCCCTACCCCTAGAGTGTAATTTAAAATCGCGTAGGCGCGGAGGGGTGGGGTGGCCGCGAGCTGAGGAGCAGGTGGTTAGAACGGCCGCCGCCGCGGCTGAGGCTGGCCGGCAGAGCCGGCCAGTAAGCCGAAGCTGCGGTGGTGATCGTTCAAATCATCTGCGACGATAAGCTCGCGTGGGGCCACCCAAAACCCCGCAGTGCCGGAGCCATAACAGAAACATTGCATGTTGCATGCTTGCTTGGCTGCGTGTTTGCTGCATCTTGCATGCTGTGTGCTTGTTGCATGCTGCATGCTTGATTGCATGCAACATGCTTGCTTGCTGCATGCTTGCTTGCATGCCGCGTGCTTGCTTGGATGCTGCATGCTTGCTTGCATGTTTTTGTGGTGCTTGTTTGCATGTTACATGTCTGTTTGTATGCTGTATGTAAGTGTATCACAATACAAACCTTTTTACAAACACAAGAACAATACAATATACAATAACAAGTCACCATATAGTTTCAAGAATCACACTAAACGCGCAAAAAGATTCGAACAGACGTGCTAGCCAGAACATCCCTAATAGTCCTACTGTGTAATTAACAGCAAATGTCATTAATGATAATACAATTATACCCGTCATAGTTATATTATCGATGACATTTGGACAATTATTTTGTATTGTCTATCTACATTTCAATGGTGCCTGCAAAAAATGAATCAGCAATAATTAGTGTGCACTAATTTCTAGGCGTATGGTGAAATGAAAATATGGCAATTAAAACAGTGGTATACTGATTGTTAGGAAACATAACGCACCCCCAGATCAACAAAGACGTAAGTGCAGATACGTCAATTTTTTTTATTGCTGTTTTCGATAGCATACGTAAAGATACATGTGCTCAATTTTTTCCGTACAATTTCGACTTAAAATGAAGGTTTTATAACAAAAAAAATTTTTTGGCGTCATTTAACTTCTATATTTTTTCAAATAATAAAGTCGATAAACCAACATAAGCACGTAAAATTTCATTAAAATACACCTAATCATGCTTAGGTTTTTGTTTTTTTGTGTATTATGCTTTTTAATGCCTAATAAAAAAACGATTTTCTTAAAATAATACCGATTACATCCCATCACAAATAAAAATAATTAAACAAAAAAAGCCGTATTTCTATGTTCACGGGTGCACTCGCACACAGTTTCGAAATAATCATGCTTACGCCTTTTTTCTTTCGCCTTTCTTGATCTAGTTGGCGGAAGTAATCACGAACTCGTCACATAAACAAATCGAAAGGTCTGGGTACTTCGCCTTACATCGCATGCGCGGGTGTGGATTATTTGTTTAGTTTTCATAACTCACGCGCCGCTCAGAGACAACTGCACGTAACGATTTGTATTTCTGAGTTAAAAAGAAGTTTAAAGAAGTGTTTAGGTACTAATCGGAATTAAGTATACATTTTTTTTTTCAGTCTACACTGTCTCACTGCTTGGCAAAGGCCTCCTCCAAGTTTTTCCAAGTTTTCTTGTCCAGCGCCACTTCGAACCAGTCCTCACGGTGTGAATCCAGCTCGTCTCGCCACCTTTTTCTAGGCCGGCCTCGGCAGCGCCGTCCTTCTTCAGGCACCCACTGTGTGGCGGCCTTCGCCCAGCGGTCAATGTTCATGCGGCTGACGTGACCCGCCCAGTCCCACTTCAGCTTGGCAGCCTTCTTGCCGACGTCCAGAATGCCCGTTTTGGAACGTATTGTGGTGTTGCGAACTCGGTCCTGTCGTTTGATGCCCAGAATGCTGCGTTCCATTGCCATTTGGCAGACTCCAAGGCGGAACCTCTGCGACTCGGTAAGCGATCAGGTTTGAGCACCGTAGATTAGGACGGGCAGGATGCACATGTCGATGAGTTTGCGCTTTAGGGATATTGGTAAATCACCCTTCATAAGCGTCTTCTTGGACCAGTAGCTTTTCCAGGCGTTTTCGATTCGGCGATCGATTTCTCTTTCTTGCCTGTTTTCGAAATATACTAACTGGCCCAAGTAGATATAGATACTCATCGACATATTTAATATCCTGCCCATCTACCTCGACCCTACGCTTAGTGCTGTTTGTCATTATTTGTGTTTTAGACCGATTCATCGCAAGTCCCACCAAGGAGCTAGCCGTGCTCAGTTCTTGGAGCATGGTTTGTAGTTCAAAAGCTGTAGGGGCAAAAAGAACAATGTCATCGGCAAAACGGAGGTTTGTCAGCCTCTTATTGCCGATTTCGATACCTTTAGTCGCCCAAGAGGCTGCCAGAGTTTTAAATATCTCCTCAAGTGTGCTGGTGACGGGCACGCCGCAATTGCGACGGTAAGACCCCTCTTTGAGGAGTGGCTGGAGAGACGTCATCGCGTCCTTCCTTTCCGCCTGACGCAGGTCCTCACCGGGCACGGATGCTTCGGGAGGTACCTGTGTCTGATGCGGAAGGAGGAAACGCCTGGGTGTCACCACTGCGAAGATCGCCCGGAGGACACGGTGGAGCATACGGTGCAGGACTGCCCCGCTTGGGCAGAGCACCGACGTGTCCTCACGGCAGCGATAGGCGGAGACCTCTCGCGCCCAGCATTGGTCGCGGCCATGCTGCGGGGCGAGACGGAGTGGGAAGCGGTTGCCTCCTTCTGCGAAGCAGTAATGCTCGCGAAGGAGGAGGCGGGCCGCGTGAGAGAGAGGACAGTGTCTTCCCTCCGCCCCACCCACGGTGGTGGACGCCCACGGCGACGGACGTCGTAAGACGATCTCCGGCCACCGTAGGCAGCGAGTAAAGGGCAACTCGCTGCCCGACCATGGACCATGCCCGGGTCGACGGCGCGTTGTGTCCCACGCGCGCCTCAAAGAGCGTCAGCATACTGACGGGGCCCCCTCTCGTAAAATGGTGTTAAATAGGTTAGTAAGGTGGGGCAACAGAGTGGAAGATCCTATTTTGAGTGCTTCTGTGGTAATTCCATCTTCTCCAGTACTTTTATTGTAGCGCATAGTAGCAAGCGCTTTGTGCAATTCATACCATTTATGGGGGGGGGGGGTGGAATCGGATAGATTCTATTCAGTATAGTTATCGTATGGTGGATGATCGGAATATAATGATTTATAAAATTTTGTGGTAAAACATTACAATAGAGGTAAAATCATGGAAACATGATTTTACCTCTATTGTAATGTTTTACGCCTTTATCATCCACTAAGCTATTAATCCAAGATTTCCCGGAAGTATCTCCATGTTTCAAAATTCTTAGGGATGTATGGTTTTCTAATGCAGTTCATACCAAATGTGTATTCAGATTTCTAAGATCTTTCCTTATGCTTCGTTTAACTTGTTTATCTATTGCTCTGTAGTGTGGTGCTCCTATTTGTTCGTTGTTCTATAAAATCGAGACTTTGGAAGGATAATTTGTTTCTATTTCTGGGTTTATTTTTTATGTTAGTAATTACCCATATCAAAATTAAAAGGATATTGAACCTCCTCTAAGCAACTAGGAATGCCATATACTATGTGTGACAGTGTTCTATATTTTTGAATAAAAACAGTCTGTTGCGAATAGCTAACTAGTTTCAATAGGTTATGGGCTTCTCCCGATTTTATCAGATTTTAATGTTTAAAAAGATAAAATTGTGCTAGTTAATTCGCGGAAACATGAACTCCAATTACATTGCAAGTGTGCCGAAATTAAAAGGGAGAGAGAACTATGATGAATGGTGTTTTGCGGCACAAAACTTACTGGTCTTGGATGGCATGGACGGTTACATCAAACCGCCGGCCGGTTTCGAAATCAAGCCAGTTGAAGATGCAAAAACCAAGGCAAAACTAATATTGACAATTGACCCCAGTTTGTACGTGCATATCAGAAATACGGAAAGTTCAGCAGCATTATGGTCTAAGTTGAAAACCATGTTTGACGACTCCGGTTTCTCGAGGAAGATAACCTTACTTCGACATTTGATTTCAATAAGATTGGAAAGTTGTGATTCGATGGCTATCTACATCACACAAATCGTCGAAACAGCTCAACGGTTAAATGGCACAGGATTTACAATAACCGATGAATGGGTGGGATCCTTATTATTAGCGGGTTTGTCTGATCATTATTCTCCGATGATAATGGCTATCGAACATTCAGGTATAACGATAACTGCTGATGTTATTAAGTCAAAGTTGCTTGACATGGAAGTTACCAATGAGTCTGGAGCTAGTGGAGCTGCATTCGTAGCGAAAAATAAATATACGAGCAACACTAAGCAGAAGAACAATAACAGTGCAAGTACGTCAAACAACAAGACTGAGACAATAACTAAAAAAGAAGTTGTTTGTTATAAATGTAAGAGTAGCGGACATTATCGAAATCAATGCCCGTTATTGAAGAAAACTTCTAATAAATGCGTTTTTAATGTTGTTTTTATAAACGGGAAGTTTAACAAGACGGAATGGTACGTCGACAGTGGAGCGAGTGCGCATATGACTGTAAACAAGAATTGGTTGAAAAACATGAACTTATCACAATGTTTACCAGAAATCATCGTTGCTAACGAATCAAAACTGTTGGTTGATTGTACCGGAGATGTTGACATAGTTTCGGATTTGAAATGTCACATTACTGTCAAAAATGTGCTATGCGTGCCAAGTTTGACAACAAATTTAATATCAGTTAGTGAGCTTATCAAGAATGGCAACAGAGTTGTATTTGAAGAAAAGCATTGTTATATTTATGACGGAAGTGATGCTTTAGTTGCGATAGCTGATTTAACTGATGGTGTTTATAAACTGAGGTTGCAGTCGCCAAATTACGCATTGGCAGCACCTGCAGTAACCGGAAGATTATGGCACAGGAGGCTGGCTCATATCAACAGTCAAGATATGAATAAAATGAAGAATGGCATCGTGGATGGTTTGTCCTATGATGGTTCGTTTGACATAACAAAAGCAGAATGTACCACTTGTTGTGAGGGAAAGCAGATGAGGTTGCCATTTTCTCATGTTGGTGAACGAAGTACAAAACCATGTCATCGTATACACAGTGATTTGTGTGGACCAATGGAGGTAAATTCTTTAAATGGCAGCAGATATTTCATGCTCTTTATAGATGATTATAGTAGGATGACTTTCATCTATTTCCTCAAACAGAAAAGTGAAGCTTTAGCTAGATTTAAAGAGTTTAAGTCGATGGTAGAAAACCAAAAAGGAGAAAAAATAAAGATCTTTCACACAGATAATGGACTTGAATATTGCAGTAAAGAATTTAAAAATTATTTAAAACAATATGGTATCATTCACCAGAAAACTAATTGTCATACACCCGAACAAAATGGTATTTGCGAAAGAGCTAATCGCACAGTGGTGGAAAAGGGCAAATGTCTTTTGTATGATGCAAAGTTGGACAAGAGATTTTGGGCGGAAGCGGCCAATACTGCTGTTTACCTTAAAAACAGGTCCATTGTGTCAGGAGTACCGAAGACCCCTTACGAACTGTGGTATGGGTCAAAACCCAACCTCAGTCACATCAGATTGTTCGGAAGTAAAGTGATGGTACATGTCCCCAAGCAGAAACGACTAAAATGGGATAAGAAAGCGACACAGCACATCTTAGTTGGATATGGAGAGGATGTGAAAGGATATAGGTTGTTTGATCCTATCAAAAACACTATTATCACCAGCAGGGATGTCATTGTATTAGAAGGCGAGGCAGGTGATATAGCAACCAGTGAGGAAGCTATATGGATACCAAATGAGACAGCACAGCAAAGCGTGGAAACACCTGAGATCAGTGTGGAGAAAGAGAGCACCGATTCAGTGGGGGCATCATGTGTTCCAGAAGTAGAGGATCAGAGTGACAGTTCTTCAGTATACACTGATGGTGAAGAAACATCTTATGAACTTCCACCAACCAAAGTGCAGGAGGTCCAGACAACATTGATTCCAGATATAGAGACTTGCATAAATACAAAGAGGCAAAGGAAAAAGCCAGAGCGGTATGGCTATAGCAATATGTGCGTATCTAATTCTGTTTCAGCATCTGAGCCGATCTCATTCTCAGAGGCTCTGGAAGGGCCTGAGAAGGAGCAGTGGAGGCGTGCTGTGGCTGATGAGCTGCAGTCATTCGAGGAAAATGACGCGTGGGAGCTCGTCAAAAACCCAGGTGATGTTACTGTAGTGAAGTGTCGTTGGGTGTTAGTTAAAAAGTTTGATGTAGACAATAATGTGCGGTACCGGGCTAGACTTGTAGCCAAAGGCTTTACGCAAAAGCCAGGTGTAGATTATAATCAGACTTTTGCACCTGTAGTTCGTCATTCCACTCTTAGATTATTGTTTGCTCTTAGTGTTAAAATGGGAATGAGTATTACACATTTGGATGTAACTACTGCTTTTCTAAATGGTGTTTTAAAAGAAAAGATTTACATGTCAATACCTGAAGGGTTTGCAAACAAAAGTGGGGGAAATGTGTTAAGATTAAAACGCGCGATTTATGGTTTAAAGCAGTCTTCTCTAGCATGGTATGAGAAAGTAAAAGATTGTCTTTGTAAATTAGGTTTTAATAACAGTCAATATGAACCGTGTTTGTTTGCAAGAACCAAGGGTAAAGTTAAAATAATCATTGGATTATATGTAGACGATTTTTTGATTTTTTCAAATAATGACAGGGAAACTGAAAACTTGAAAAAGTTGTTGGGTCAAGAGTTCAAGTTAAAGGATTTGGGTCATGTTAGACAGTATCTAGGAATGAGAATAAATGTAAACAAAGATAAAAATGTAATAACTGTTGATCAAACACAGTACATTGAACAATTAGTTGAAAGATTCCAGATGTCTGATTGTAAAACTCAAAGTACTCCTATTGAACCAAAGTTGAATATAGAAAAATCTTCAGAATGTTTACCTAATGTTCCTTACCAAAAACTTATAGGTAGTTTAATGTATCTGGCAGTACTAACAAGACCAGACATTGCCTATGCTGTAAGCTATCTCAGCCAGTTTAATACTTGTTATAATATAAGTTGTTATAATTATGCAAAAAGAGTATTGAGATACTTACAATGTACTAAAGATTATTGTTTAAAGTATACCAATAATGACATGGATTTACAAGGTTTTGTAGACAGTGATTGGGCATCTGATGCATTAGATAGGAAGTCCTATAAAGGATTCTGTTTTATGATGTCAGGGTCAGCAGTTTCCTGGCAAAGCCGTAAACAGAAGTCAGTTAGTTTATCCAGTACTGAATCTGAGTATGCAGCTATGTCAGAAGCTTCCAGAGAAGCTGTTTATTTAAGGAATTTAATTCATGACATTACTGGGAATTTGTATGTAATTCATTTACATTGTGATAATCAAAGTGCTATGAAATTGGCCTCTAGTCAACAGGGTCATAACAGGTCAAAGCATATAGATGTGCGTTATCATTATATTAGAGATGTCATTAATGATAACATCATTAAACTTAAATATGTTCCTACTGAAGAAATGCCTGCTGACATTTTGACTAAGGGTTTATGTCATATTAAGCATTATAGGTTCATGCATATGTTAGGTGTTGTATCTAAGTAATGTTTGCTTATTTTGATAAGTGGGGGTGTTAGTAATTACCCATATCAAAATTAAAAGGATATTGAACCTCCTCTAAGCAACTAGGAATGCCATATACTATGTGTGACAGTGTTCTATATTTTTGAATAAAAACAGTCTGTTGCGAATAGCTAACTAGTTTCAATAGTTTTGTAGGTATTGTTTATTCCGGTAACTATTACATTGTATTGTTTTTCTGCGTCTGTTTCATCGATTTCAAGTTCCTTAAAATAATTAGACAGTTCCTGGTTGAAATGTTGGAAGTTATTAACGAGGGTCTCTTTAGACAGTCTTTTAATTTGTTTTATAAATAATTTGGCTCGATGGATTTTAAAATCTAGTCTGATTTTAACACGAATGGGTGTCTGAATATGGTCTGAACTATATTTGATCCTGTTTATGACATTAATATTTTTAATAATATATCTATCGGATGACAAGATCTAGTCGATTTCGTTGTGCGTAATGCCATCTGGTGACACCCAGGTCCATCGTCTTTGCGGTTACTTCTTAGAGAAACTGTTGACTATGTGCATGCTCTGTCCAAAGGCAAATTGGGTGAGTCGAGCGCCTCGCTCGTTTCGATCTCCTAACCCAAAACTACCAACTGTGTCACCACAGTCCAGTTCTTGCCTTCGTCCCACTTTTGCATTAAAGTCACCAATAACCATGTTCCAGGTGCCTTTATTTTCGTCGCATGCTCTATTAACAAGATCGTAAACATCTTCTACATCTTCATCTGAATATGCAGATGTTGGTGCATATACCTGAACAAGAGTTAGAGTTTTGGTAGGTGTTAGTTGGAACCTGAGCACAGCGACACGTTCAGAGTATCCTAAAAATTCAATTATGTTGTCCTTCCACTTCTTTGCCACCATGAACCCCACTCCGTGTTGGCCACTGGTTTCACCGAAGTGAAAGAACACGGCATCGTTTCTTTCCTCTGTTTGCTCACCTTCTCGTCTCACTTCTGAAAGTCCCAAAATGTCCCAACTAATATCCTTTAGGGCATTTACAAGCTCAATCAACCGCTCATCTTTCAGCAGCGTCCGAACATTGTATGTAAGAATGTTGAGTGTACCGGCGGAGTCCTTTATGTAATTTGCCTTAATTATCGTTTGACGGTTAGTCGAATATCTCGCCGGAGATTCTTAGCTCCCCTGACACCAGGGCTGTGCTCGCGCCCGTCTACGCCAGCACAACTGCTGGAGTCGCCGGGCACTTGGGGTTTTTTTTCAATACTAATATGATTAATATTCTTTTGTGTGAATGTTTAGTTATTGGTATAATAAATAATTTTAAGTTTTTTGTTGTGATTATGAATTTTAATATTTTGAGGTCTTAATAAGAATTTCTATTTAGTTACCGTTCTGATTTAATTACAAAATTAAAATTATAATTCACTGTTAATTTGATAATCTTTTATCACTATTATTCTGTTCTGTTATGACTATTATTATAATAAAGTGCAATTTTCTAAAAACCTTTTTTTTTACACCACTGAAATATATTTTACCTAGAAACTTAATATTACTTACAGTTATGGTTTAATTAAACATACTGTTATAAAAAGGCCGTATTTAGACTTAAAACTATATTTTACTTTTATTTTATAACAAACAAAGCTGTAAATGCATCTTAAAATTCGATATGTAAAAAAAAATTAAGCAAAAAAGGGCATAAGCAGTACTTAGCCTCTGTATTTTATCATAGTATAGAACTTCGAAACAGACGTAAGCATGAGTAGTTACAGTATTAAAAATATTTAGAAAGCGATGATTAGAATAAAAAACATTACATTTGAGGATTGGTCTTAAATAAATAAGGAAAACGTCTGTAAAACTTTAAACATTAAATACTGATTACCAATTTAATTTAAGGTGTTTCGAATGTAAACAAAAAAAGGTTGTTTTTTTTTACTATTTTTTGATACATAACAATAGATCATAGAGTCAAAAACAAAGTTGATATACCTGTTTAAACAGTTTTTTTGCTCCCCTGTAAAGTTAGTGAATTCCACTTACGCCTTTATTGGCCTGGGTGTGCGATAATACTTCGACCAACCATCGTTTCGGGTAAGTGTAACATCGGTAAAAATATTTCGGTCAAATGAAGTGTTGGAGTAACGAAAAAAAACGAATAGATAATAGGTTAACTGAAACAGTGGCAAACGTGACTTCGATGAAGTAATAAAAAACCAAATGAAAATAGTTGAAAAGTTTTCGGTCAAATGAAATTCGGTCAAACGGTTTTCGATCTTATGATAGGTAACCTGTTGTGTTTCTTAAGTAGGTAAATGTTACCTAATGCCTACCTTATTGTTGTGTTTCTTAAGTACCTAAATGTTACCTAATGCCTACCTTATACATAGGTATATACCTACCTACTACTTATAATGTAAAATTCATACAATAAAATAAGCACAATTGACAAAAAATTATGACCCGCGAGAAGCTTATTTTCTAACAGAAACATTCAAATACAATTAGATCCACATTTGCGTAAACTTACATGTCCATAGACACGACCTTGATCTTTTTCATTTTCAAAATGGGCCATGAATCATGGTTCTAATTTGTACAAAATTGTACATAAAATAGTGAAACAAAATGATTTGATAAATAATAATCCTCCTTCTGAAGCAGTCGATTAAAAGCGATCAGCAACATTGATGGCACGGTTCGGTTTGATTTCTTATCAATCAATTTCCCTAACAATTTTGGTTCGTTATTCTTTATATATCTCCTTCTATAAATCGCACACTGCCACATAATCTAAAAAAAACTCTTTAACATATTCTAAATTACCACACAAATCTTTAGTTCCACAGCAACAGCAGATCATTAACACAAACATACATTCATACACACACATACAAATAAGCCGCGACTCGACACCGCGGGTGCGCAAATAAATGCAATTAGAATTCACTTGCGCCACGTGAGAAATATCTTTGAAAATGTGATATGGTACAAAATGTAAGAAACTGCGTTGATGTAAAATTAAATTAGAACAGTTTTTCTCCAGACACGCGGGGTTATGGAACTGTCTATGAAGGGTAAATGGCACTGGCTTTAAACTCAAAAGACAACCGAAATAATAAGATAAATATAAATAAATAAAAAATATGTTAGTAATAAATTTTACTCAAAAATGCATGTAATGTGGTCATTATTTTGACAACCTTGTTAGAGCAAAGTAGACTTTGCCGGTCTGTTTCAAGGAGCGGCCAGCAATGTTTTTGCTGGCCGCTCTAACAGGCCGGCAAAACATTGCCGGCCGCTATTTTGACGTTTCAACGTTTTAAAAAAACAAATGCAAAAAGATTTTATTTAAAACACAGCTGTTTGTATATAAAGAGGTAGGCACAAAAAGATTGTATTCCATATTTAAAAAAAATTACAAAGAAGGAACAAAAGCGCGGTTCAGCGAATTTTTTATTTTTATTTAGTGACTTTTTTGCTTTATGTAAATGAAGTAATAAATGAAGAAAATATAGCAGCATCGCATTAAAATTATCGCAAACTATTAGTAAGTAATATGAAACCGGGAAAGTCGGTGTTGAATTTTAGTAACTGTATTTTTCATAATTGTTATTTTAATTAAATTTCTAGTTAATTAATATATATTTTATTTAAATCACTTGCTGGTTTTATGTAGGTTAGGTACTTGCATTTTTGAGTAAAGCACTATACAAGCCTTGGCCCACTATGTCTGCTTCGCTGGTCACGCTATGATTGCCTCGAGCTAGCCTAGCTACGCTCTAGGCCTTCCAGCTTGGCCATCATTGCAGCCCTTGCTGTCCTCGCTGTAAAGGCCTCGGCCTACGGCCTCGGCCTTTATCTCACCTCGTCCATCAAGTGCTGCATGCTGACCGCGCTGTGTCAGCCTGGAGCTGCGCTACGCTGCGCTGTCGGCCATCATCAGTGCGACCAGCAAAGTAGCCATTATAGGCCGCGGCAGTAATGTACTATTGAAAACCATTATTACGGACTAGGTCTTTATAGGATAATACCTTTGGGACTGTGGACACAAGACCAATAAAATACAGTTGAAGATTATTTCAGGCCTCACTTTCATTAAAATAACACGTGGAGTAACCATTTTTTATCATGGTAAAATCCTCGCGTGAGTCCTCCAACCCCTACTGTCAGACTTTTACTGACAAAAATTCCAGGTGATCCTTTAATAGCACTTTACGTCCAGGGTCACGGTTACCTGTTGATACAGTCCCGCGACCCCGGGAGGTAGCCCTGTATCTGCACGTTTAAGTTCTATCAAATTTTTAACAAACGGTCTACCCCGGTTTCGCACGAGTTCAAATTTTCGACATAACCAATGGTTTTAAAAATTCTTACATACGGATCTTGTCCTGTGAATAAACAAACACTAATCGAATTTGGTGTAGTCTTTCAGAGGTTATTCGTTGTTTTGTACTACGTATACTCGTATTAAAAAGAGATAAGATGGACGACAACAGTGCACGGATTTGCGTTCAACTGACATTAAACAAGTCACATTAGTTCTATAAACCATAGCACACTACTTGTCACTTACACACACGTTATAGGTCTACAACTTTCGCTAACAAAATCAATCAAAAAATCAAAATCAAATCATTTATTTCAAATAGCCAGTTCTTTACAGGCACTTTTGAATTGTCAAAAGTAAAATAAAACAGATAACCGCCTACAAAAATGAAGTAACAGAATCCATTTTCATCGCTGCCATTTTATGGCTTCTTGAGATCTTATTTTCATCGAAACCAACTGTGTTTGACCTTCTTCGCAATATACGATACTATAGTTTTTGAAACCAACTCTGGTATCTATCTGAAAATACTGATATCTTAGTTATAGGAAGTCCTTACGAAGGTTCGCTATTACAAAGATCATTGCCCTCAAAACCCTGTGCCCGGATATCTCTCACCGGATCTAAGTAACCATGGACGTTTCAGGACCAATGAGGCGTCCCTCATAGGCCAGCTTAATATAATGGGCCATAAAAAAGGTTAGAGGCCGTTCACGAATTGGCGACTAAGTCCAGGATTTAAGTGCTTGTTATTAGGCAGAAACGTGTTCTGTTATTTATGGATGGATGGAGGCAAAAGTGATTTAGAGAGTTCCGTGAAAAAACGGAAAGAAGGTCGTCTATGTGGACTACTGTTTTTTAACCGACTTCTAAAAAAGAAGGAGGTTTGTATTTTTTTTTTTTTTTTTTTTTTTTATGTTTGTTCGGGCATAACTCCCTCGTTTAACAACCGATTTGAAAAATTCTTTTTTTGTTGGATAGGGTATACTTCTGGAATGGTCCCATTAAAATTTTATCAAAATCGGACTAGCACTTTTTGAAATATCAACAAAAATCAACAAAAACCTAAAAAGTTTTTAACTTTGTCTACACCGATTACTCCGAGGTTTCTGGTCCGATTTCGATTATTCTTTTTTAGTTCGATACAGTATATCTGCCATTTGGTCCCATAAAATTTTCATTTAGTTTTGTGCAGTAGTTTTTATTTTTGGTAGTTCTCATTGTGTACATACATAATCGGCGTTGTTATTACCGGTGCTATGGATTACAACATTTTAGTGCACATGTAAGAAAATATTATGTATTTGACAATAATTTGGGTTGAATAGTGAAACTAAAAAGGATAAAATAAAAAACTTTTTCAAAAAAAAATGTAACCGACTTCAACACAACCACAAAAAAAGTTCAAAATAACCTACAAAAAACTTTTCTTTCGAAAGTCGGTGACAAAAAGTCAATAAAATAAAAAATAAAGTCACCGACTTTCGAAAGAAAAGTTTTTTGTAGGTTATTTTGAACTTTTTTTGTGGTTGTGTTGAAGTCGGTTACATTTTTTTTTGAAAAAGTTTTTTATTATTTCACGTTTTGAAGAAGTGACACACCACCGTTTAATGTAGTATAATTATTATGAAAACGACGAAACACTTCGAGAAAAGGTAGGTAGTGCCCTTGCGCTTCGCTTGGCTCGTCTTGGCGGGGTCACTGCCGTGCCCCCAGATGTGTGCTGAACTTTTAAAATTCAAAGCTGAAGTATGCTTATTCAGCCTATAATATTCCAACTGCTAGGACATGCACCTTCACTTTATGACAGGGAATGGGCTATTTTCCACTACGCGGATTCAGAGAGTTTACATTTTATTTTGTTCTAAAATTTACCCGTTTTCTCACAATATTTACGTTACTGAAACATAAATGTGCTAATATTCCAATAGAATATTAGATTCCGTTATAACTAACCTATGTCGAGTTCCAAATTTCTGCTTCACACATTATGTTAAACTCTCTTTGCAGTGTTGGATTTGCTTTGCCATTCTACCTTGCATCGGGCTTAGAGAAAATCCGCCGAGTCATAATAACTAATGCGTATGGAAAAGCCATTAAAACGGTCATAGCGTGCGCCATTTTCAAGAGAGTTAACGTTGCTCTATCTAAATGCACCTTCTCGTTTTAGATGTTTGGAAATGTCCTCGATAAATGCTGAAAGCTTATGATACTGGTATTCAGCTAGAGTATACCTGTGCGTTTTTTAGGTTGGAAAATCGTCATGGGTCTTCCTCCCCTCAGTGGAGTAAAAGGGTCTGTCAGACTTAACTGACTAAAAACCAACATCTTCCTTCAGTTGGCTTTTGCGTTTCAGGGCAACCTCTTCTAAAATGTTATAAATATTTGGTATGTAAAATGTTTCGGTATAACCAACGAAATCTTGACAAGATTTTGCGGAGGCACATAAATCTTCAAAGCACCTGCTCGTTACCTACTGTTATCTACTCTATGTATAATATACATTTTTACCTAATCCATAATATATTTTAGGTTTAAAAAGAATCGAGAATATTCGCTGAAACATTACTCTTTTGATCGATGAGTTTCACAGATGACTGAACTTCGACACAGGACCAGACGAATGAATATTGGAATTTTAAGAATAAAAATGCTATTAAGTATTTTATTAAGATTTAACCTATTTTAATGGAGCTATCAAGTTTTATGATGTGATGAAGATAAATTGCATTTCAATCACATTAAGTCGTTGGATCGACTTATATTGATCTTTGTGAAGGTGAAAAACGGAATAGTTTCAATGGAGTCACTTTGTTTTATGGTATGATTCCGACCTTGGCAGCACGCTGCAGCAATTCTGCCTGATACGCTGCATCAAAGCAAGGCGGAGTGCAGTAGTTATACCGCTGCATTGCTGCCGAGGCGTTGGTGGGGAGCTCGAAATATCTATACTGATATTATAAAGCTGAAGATTTGTTCGGTTGAACGCGCTAATCTTAGGAACTACTGAGGAGCCAAGCAGCGGGAATAAAACTAGCTAGTAATATTATAAATGCTGAGTTCGGAATCTAGTGCCCGTAAATGCGTTTTAAACGGTTGCCAGCGGCTTCACCCGCTACAACTCGAAAATTATCCCACGGGAACATAAAATCGGGATAAAAACAATCCTATGTGTTAATCCAGGTTATAAACTATCTGTATACCAAATTTTAGCCAAATCCGTTCAGTGGTTTTTGCGTGAAAGAGTAACAAACATCCATACATCCATACTTACAAACTTTCGCCTTTATAATAGTAGTAGGAAGGATTTTTATTATTATTGAATATGAGTTGAGAAGAGCAGTGGCTCAGGCAGCAGGTGGCTCAGTGGTATCGGTCCCGACTTACGAGTTGTAAGTCGTGGGTTCGAACCCTGGCAGGCGCATTACGTTGTGTAATTTATTTCATCACCACTGCTCTCAAAACGGTGAAGGAAATCATCGTGAGGAAACCGGCATGTCCTAGAACCAAAAATTCGAAGACATGTGACATCTACCAACTCGCACTGGGCCCGCATGGTGGATAATAGCCCAGAAGTTAATTGATAGTTAATTGTTGGTTTCAATTTAGCCCAGAAGCAAAGATGAATCCTAATATAGAGTGAGCTTGTCCAGATATAACTGGTTTCTATGCACCGTAAACGGAATACAGTAACAACGAGTTGTAAAAGTGAGATTGGGCAATTCAAGTCAGTTGCATGAACCGTGGGACCAAATGACTGGGCAAAATTTTTTTTTTTGTACAGAATTTGTTTTAGTTGCCTAAAGGTGGACGGCGAGCACACGGCGAGTGCCTCGCTGGGGCCGTTAGAGGGGATGATCATTCAGAACAGGGCATGCAAAGCGTGAGAGCTGGTTTGAGATGCCGCATGCCGCTTATCTTGGAAAGACTTGGGAAAAGCCTTTGCCCAGCTGTTGCACAATAAAATGAGCAAGGGCAAGGAAAGCAAAAATTTTATTTTTACATCACTCTTTTATTCATTAAACTTGTACCACACAGCTAAAAACGTCTCCTCGTGAAGCCACGAAGAGGAAACCGACAGAAACCAGCATAGCTTTGACGCTTCACTTAAATGTATATTTATCTGGCTTTTGAGATATTTATGTACTGAAATAATAAAGCAATAAAGCTGGAATTTGAGTGACAAGAAGTGTATAATGGCATGTCTTGAGCTTAGAGTGCATTGTGTTGCGGAATCTTTTAATGTGCATTTAATTTTGGGCTTTATTTCAAATGAAGAAATCTGTTATTACAAATATGTACTATTATACAGTGTAGAGATCTGATAGCCAGTAAGACCTTAACCATTACGATTAATTTAAAATAATTAATTATGTTGAATTTCATGAATCTTTGCTCGTTGAAATAAATCCTTTCAATTGTATTCCATTAAAACTTTACAATTAGTTTTAGTCCAGGATATTTCTCTGTCGTATATGTATCTGTCACATTTCTTAAATAGATTTTCAACCTTATCACAATAGTGGAAGGCAACGACGATATATAACTAGACTCCACATGCACGATCTAAGGAACAAAAACTATTCTGTCAACTCGCTGAGGTACTACGTAAGCGAGGGGGGTACTGCGTTGTGATTGGCTAACTCAAGGTCTGTTCAGTTCTGTCTCAACGTATGTTTACGGCTCACAGGAGTGGTCGAAATGAGACGGATATAAGACTTTTTTGCCCAATGTGTTGACAGACATCGGTCGCCTGTTATTAGGAGTTTAGTAATATATCGTCGTTGGTGGAAGGTTAATGTTCGATTGGTAAAATGTGACAGGTTCGGGTAAGTTGCCCTGCTGGCGTCTGTACAATCGACAAATTTGAATTATGACTTAAGACCCACCATAAGTTTATTTTCATAGAAACATTCAAATACAATCAACATTCAAATACTACCATGACATCTTAAAGCGTGAGTAGTTAGGTTGTGGGAAAGAGACAGCTATACAAGTCGTCTAGCGCCATCTCGTTCCCTGAGCGGAAATACTCATGGTAGGCCACCAGGTCCATATTCGCGTAAACATATTTATGCAGGTAACGACCTTGATCTTTGTTATTTTGACGGATTCTCACGATTTATCGTCAAAATGGGTCACGATTCTTTGTCAACTGTACAAACAGAATCAACTTCTCAATAAATACGTCTTCAAAACGTGATACGTTTTCAAAACCACATCATCATGCAACGAATCGTAGCTGTTACTGTCTGTTTGCCTTTCATGCCTTGATTGGCTTCATCACCCAATGAATTTCTACTTCTGAATACGGTACAAGTACTAACGACCGATCCATTGAGGCATGTTGCAGTAACTTTTATTATGCTCAGTCGATTGGGGATTGAGCCGAGTAAAACTATACAGGGAGAAAAAAATGTTGTAGTGAAAATCGTAGTGTTCGCCAGTTTTTTATGCATGCGAGGTTTTTACTAATGGGCTTTAGTAAAAGGGAACGTGCTGATTTTAGAGTATTGAAATGTATTTGAAGTGGCGCAAAATATTATGGGCTTAAGATAAAATGTACCTAAAAGGATAATCAAAGATCTCTAGAAATAAATCCTGAAATAATAAACTTAGCTGAACTTAGATATTTAGGTTTTTATTTTCTGATGTTGAAATATTGTTAACATTATAAATAATTATGAAAACATAATACCTAAATAATTATGAAATAATTCGATGGGGATAAATAAAATATGTATTGGTTGATGAGTATTTGTAAATGAATCGCGCTAAAACGGCTGAACTGATCTGGATTAGACGCAAAGGCTGATTTATCATCAAAAGTTTTATTCATTTTCAATGTCTTGATCGTCATCTCTCTACCATTGGCCCAAGATGTCCTGAGTTGGCGATACATAGTTTTTCCTCTTCATTTTTCCATTGTTAAGGTGGTCAAGTCAATGAAATAAATTCCCTTTTTAGACGACAAAATGCAAAAAAAGAAAACAGTGACATGGTCTTACTAGATCTACACTAAAATTATATACCTATATTATTTGTATGTTCGTTATGAATAAACTCAAAAACTACTGTTAAACCAACGACGATATAATACTAGACTACGCATTGCACGATTTATCGAACAAAACTATTCTGCCAACTCGCTGAGGTACTACGTAAGCGAGGGAGGCGGGGTACTGCGTTGTGATTGGCTAACTCAAGGTCGGTTCTGTCTCAACGTATGTTTACGGCTCACAGGATTGGTCGAAATGAGACGGATATAAGACTTTTTTGCCTAATGTGTTGGCAGACATCGGTCGCCTGTTATTACCAGTCTAGTATTATATCGTCGTTGTGTTAAACATAGGTTATACTCGTATACACGTCCATCCGTGCTAAGCCGAGACGGGCCGCGAGTCAAAGATAAAAACACACAGAAGAAAAGGTACACAAAATAAAAATACCTACATAAGTATGATAACCCATCATCCTTTTAACCCTACAAAGACATGACGACAAAGTATCTTTATAATATTTTATACAACGTTTTCATTGCACTTCACATAACATCTCAGCTTTATTGCAAATGGTACTCGCCTGCTCAAATAAACTTTTATAATATCAGTAAAAATAAAAGAAAACATTCGGATTAAAAATGAGTATCTTTGAGGACATAAGGGTTTGAGTTGGCATGACGACGGTTACGTTTTCGGAGTACATTGAGGGATGTATCTGCTTAAATTGATTGAGTTATGCGTAAAATTATTGAATTAACGTTAAATTGTTTGTGAGCTTTTACAGTAAAAAAATAAACTGAGACATCGACGAGCTCTGTGTGGAACGGAAAACGGCCTAAAAACTACCCTGTTCCTTCAATTACCCTTTGCATTTCAGGATCGCTTTACCATGTTTAGACACCTAGAAAGTCCCACCGCCAATGACAGAGCTGACCAGCTTATGTCGAGCAGCGAGCAAAGTGGGAAGCCTATGTGTCATCATTATCAGCCTATGTTCCCACTGCTGGGACACAGACCTCCTCTCTGAGAGAGGGAGTGGGTCATAATCCACACACACAGTGCGGGTTGGTAGATGTCATATGTCTTCGAATTTGACGGTGCTAGGACATGCCGGTTTCCTTACGGAGTTTTCCTTCACCGTTTTGAGAGCAGTGGTCATGAAATTAAAAAAGTTATGCGCCAGGCTGGCGTCAAACCTACGGCCTGCAACTCGTAAGTCTAGTCTAAAAATGTAGCCGAATTTCTGTTTCAAAGGCATTCGGACGAAGTTGGAAAAGGCAAGGCAGATAAGGATGATTACTGCCTTGCCTTGCCTTTTCCAACTTCGTTAAGGTCGGGTTCCAATTTAACCAGATGCATCTGAGTATCAGTTTTTACATGAACAAACGACTGCTTATCTATTTCCGCAACCCAGTAGCTGGGTAATACAACACTTCTTGGTAAGACTGGTCCGGTCCTCAGACTATCGAGATTCTAGTTTATATTCCACCGTTTTGATTGCATGGACTAAATAAAATACCCATGGCCAAAACTTAAAAAAAAAATAGTTTCGTTTTATCATTCTATTAGTTAAGAAAATTTCTTGAAAAGCCCGTACGTGTAAAACCCGAACTGAATACATATACATAGAACTAAAACTTTTTCTGTTTTATTGTTGATTTACTATTCATCTATTAAACAAAAAACTGCAATATCGTATACATACAACATGCATGAGCGATGGGTCGGATTTCAAATAAAACCTCTGTGTTTTGTTGAGTATGATACATTGTATGATATGAACTTTAATATTAAAAAACTGGTGTTTTGTTTTCACTAGTGTTCTGTTATTTTTTATAACAATGCAAAATGCTTTTTCTTTACTGCCCTGTTTTTACAAAAAAAGTTGGTCTCACGTGTACAAAATATTATAGTTTTGTTTTTTAAAACCAGCGCCGTATTTTTTTTTAATGTCACGACACATGCTGAAAGATGCTTTTGGCTTCGTATTGAGAACGTGCACGACATCAGCGCCACCTAGCGTACGCAACTTTAGGGGCTCTGACCGTTCTAATTGAAATCAGATTCTTTAATAAATCACTTGGTTTTGGATTCCATGGCGATTCATTGGCACTGAAAAAAATTAAATAAGCATAGGCAAACTGTATTCTATAAGAAAAATATCAATTAAAGGATTAAAATTAGGGTTATAATGTTTTTCACTTTTTCTCTTCACGGCAGCTAACCATCTCCTGCATTGTTCATCTTTCCAAGAACAGCTTGGGAATCAATAAATCTTAAATTTACTATTTCTGCTAGTATTCTTGCAGTTTACAACACAACAACTATTTTTTCCAGCGGAATAATGCGATTATAAAAAATTACGTACAGACGACAGAGCTGAATGTCAGAGCCGTCGTATTCCGACTGCGCCCCAACACCTGCCGTTGAAGAAACTACGATATCACGTCAGATATTCATTGAAATCAAATGATGTCAAGGGCATTTTGTTTAAAATTAAATGCTTGTAATGATTAACGCATTTTTTTGGACATGGATTAATACTATATTCATTAAAACATTGTCGCAAGAAATGTATTATTTTAAAACCAATTTGATTTCCAAAAGAAAGGTTATGGTGAGTTAATCTCAAAAGACAGACATATGCTGTCGCGGACTTTATTTTAGAACGTTTCATGAGGAACAATTCCGTCATACATCATTTTTGCGTAATATAAACCGTTTACGCAGCGTACGCAAGGGAAGCTCTCAAGAAGAATTTCCCGATTTGACAACATTTTTCATTGCTGCTCTGCTCCTATTGGTCATAGCGTGATGCTAAATAGGCTATAGCCTTCCTCGATAAATGAACTATCTAACACAAAAAGAGTTATTCAATTCGAACCAGAAGTTCTTGAGATTAGCGCGTTTTTAGCAGTTGGCAAAACTGAATGTCCTCTGAGATAATCATTAGTTCTACTTTTCGGCACCATGAGCGCTGCAATCGAATAGTACTACTCCCACCGCCGTCGTGCACGTTCTCAATAGGACAAATTCTGTTTATTTGTGTAAGTCAATAAATACATTTTTCTTTCTTTCTTTTCTTTAAAAAAAAAGATTAACATTTGACAAAATAAATTGGCCACAAACTTAGCAAAGTTATTTGGGTTTAATTTACACTGTCTTGATTACTTAAACGCAATTAAAACTAACACGGCGAATAAGATAACTTGATTAGGTTAAATATGGATTTTTCAAAAAGTTGACGTGATAAAAATATAAAACATCCAATACGAATTATCTTTGGGTAAAAGAAAAACTTTTTTTTTGTAAAGTAGTGTTATTTGGCTTTGAATTCGCATAATATAAGTTTGTTTATGTCGAAGTCAAAAAGACTAACGATAGTTCGATGAAGATGTGCGCATTTGCATAAAATAATAATGTTTTCTTTCTTTGACTGAGCTTAGGTTGCCTTAAAAATCACAGCCTACAAAGCTATTAAAAGATCAAAGCTTCCATATATGGCCAAATTTTTCACCTGTTCCTTTCAGAACCTTATTTTTTTTTAAATTAATTCCTTATTATATATACGTTAGTGAATTTAACTTAAAACAAATTTTAAGTTAAATTTAATAACGTGTTAACATTTCAAACAAATTAAAAATTACAGCATTATTGCCTTCCATAAATTTTGCTATCAATAACGAATTTTGAAATTAATTTGACATGAATAAAAATTGCTTTCGGATTAATTAACTTTCGGGTAGTAATATGGAGTCATAATTAATTACTTTTACTCCATAAAGTGGATCTGCTGCTTAATAACGTCAGATTCGCGTTGCGGTATCTAATTAGCTTTCCGGAAATATTTTTAATTTTGAAACTGAGAGAATGATGAGAGCTTCGAGAGGTTTGCGATTTTATTTGGATATTAGAATTGTAGTAAATAATTTTTAATAAAAAAATAACCTTAAGCCATATTAACGCGTTGTTACACCAGTTTTTGTATACGACTCTCGTATTTTGACATAGGTACATCGAAAGTCTACCAAAAGGGCCTTCCCAATTCTTTTTCATCTTAAACAGTGGGGAATGATCATATTTTGGAAATTCGCCATTTTTTTTTTTAGTTGAATTTACTACTTTTCATAAGCACAATTTTGATCACAAATTATAATTTAATGAAAAATGTAATAAACCAGCACACTGCCTAACCGACTCTTATATTTTTCAAGTCTCTACGCAGTAATCAAATCCCCGTTAGTCGGTAACGCGCCACGTGTACTCGAGTATCTCTCGATACCACCTGGTATCGGCAGCGTTTATCGATTAATATATTGTTATGAGGTGCTCGACTAATCCTGTAGTAAATAGAGATGTTTTTTAGTTGTTGATAAATCAATAAGTAAGATTTCCCGCTCTGTGTCAAGCTATGGAGACTCTGTCATTGACAAAAATCCATCCTGTTCCTTCAATCGCCTGTCCTGTTTTCATCCATGCTTAGACATTCCTGCAATCTTTCGCAAGTAGAGGTGTTGACATTCGTTTAGAATACAGAACGCATTTAAAGGTAGTCCGAAAGTCTGACAACCATTATTTTCAAGGGGTGTTGTGAATACAACACCCCTTGAAAAAAAAAACTTCATAATGATTGCCCACGGAGCTTTACCTCCATAACTCGAATTCAATATAACAACGCATTTAGAGTGTTGTTGCGGCTGCCCCGGTTTTGTAGCGCGTCATCTATGTTCGCTGAGGCACGTACCGACGGTTTTAATGCCATACGGCGTAAGAAAACGGCCTCGCTGCTAAGCAGACTCCGTGGCAGCCCCAATAGCATTCTAGGCGCTGTAATCGAGAGACATGACAGCCCGTTGGTGAGGTCACTGGTCTCCTGTACTCTGTCGATGTTAGAAATTAGGTACTAACATAGGTTAAGAATATTGTTACTAACCCAATGGATCTTTGTTATCTCATATGAAAATAAATAAATATTCATAACTGTTGTGGAGGTAAAGGTCCGTGGGCAATCATTAGAAAGTTTTTCTCCCTCTTTATAGCCAAGCCAATCTAAAATCGTAATCGCTTTGTGGTGTATCGAATTTACAATCAACATAATTGATCAATTTTTTTTGATAGTTTATGTTGATTCATTAGTACCTATTCATGATTATTGATATCACTGATGAAAAGTGACAAAGTGTTATAATATACTTATAAAAAAAACCGGCCAAGTGCGTGTCGGGCCACGCACAGTGTAGGGTTCCGTAGTTGCCCATCAAAATACTTAAGCGAACTAACTAAACTGATTCGCTGAATTTAATTTTAAAAAGAAGAATTTTCAAAATCGGTCCAGGCGTCTTTGAGAAATCGGGGAAAATACATTAAAAAAAAAAGATTACGACGAATTGAGAACCTCATCCTTTTTTTGAATTTAGTTAAAAATAGTTGACAATAAAAACCTACCTATCCCCAAAACATACCCACCTATTATTGCTGTAAAAACAAAGTTGACAAACTTACATTTGCAGTTGAAGCACATGTTCTCCGATACATTTTGTTTAGGAAAATATGTTATCCAAGTACGTTTTATAAGTTGGTCGACTATTACTCGTAAACTTGTAAAGCCTACTTAGTCATGATAATTTTCTTTTAAACTTCGTTATATGTATATTCTGAATTTTTTCACACCCCCAAACATAACCGTTTAGCTGGTAGAGGGGGGGGACACTCGTGTCGAGCAAAAATTTGCACTTTAAAGCTTAATATTTCACAAACGAATCTTTTTATCAAAAAATTGTTAATGAAAACTATCAATATTTTTTAAAGACCTATTTAATGATAACCCACACTAAGGGGTACGCGAGAAAAAAAAAAACGTCCCCACTTTACGTGTACAGGAGGTACCCTAAAAAAAATATTTTACGAGATTTTATTTTACCACTTTTTCGGCACAACAAATCCGTATATTTACACCAAATTACTATAAGGGTTCCTTGTTGACTACGGAACCCTAAAAAAGTGAATCATTGTATGCTTTTTTTTTTGAATTTTAGTTTGGTGCCAAAAGTAGTAAATTATATTGAATACACTCATAAATTCCTGCAAGGAAACAGAACCAGTGAACAGAAAGTACAGTTTTTTCACCCTAGCTATTGTGCCTTATAATTGGACAATAGCTTCATCTTTTCGGTTTTTTTAGTCCAAAATTGCCTGTAAGTGATGTAATTGAAATAAGTTCTTTGAGTTTGTTCTATCGTTATCCACAAAAAAAAAACCGACAAATCGGCAACACTCAATCTGTGTCTATTATTTTGTGAGCCCATTAAGATTTGATTGGTATATTTTGCCTGCACCGATCAGTACAGACCTACCTGCACCGACAACCTGCTTATTTATGAAGACACCTCTAGTTGCAGAATGAACTCGGTATGAAATATAACAAAATTTACCCAGAAATTCCTTAGTACGAGCACAGGAAATGAATCACAGTATTAATGGACTGTTCCTCTAGATTATAACGCAGTACGGAAGCACTTAACTTTACTACATTGTTCGCAGACTTCCAGTACAAACACAAGTCTTTGTGGGTTTCTAAATGCCGGCACTGTTTCCTTGGTAAATGTTTTTAAAAGAATCGTGCTGAATGCTGTTTCTGTGACCGAATCAAAAGAAACTTGTTCAGTGTTTTTCTCACTTAGGAATACGTTTCCCGGAATGAATAAGACAAATTCTGATCAATTGATGTTCTCACAGAATTCCAACGAAAATTGCCAATAAACTTTTAATTGCAATCAAAACCTAACACAGAACATTTTAAAAATAATACTAAATAAATAAATATCCAGTTATAAAGCATTCATCAAAATACGCATAGCAACGTCATGTGGTATGAATATTGGCAATTTTTGTTGAACAGATATACTACAAGTCGAACCGATGGCGCGGAACTAGATAGTAGCCAATCATTACGGTGCAAAGTTGGATACAGTTTGAAAAACAAATACTTGAACTGGAATTAAAAAATAAAATTGTATAACAATAATAATTTGATTTAGTTAATGCCGCTATATTTTACGTTTTTTAACACTTGCATGCTTTTAAATAAACAATTATCATATGAAAATAACTCTAAGTAGGTGTAATTTAACTAATAAACAATTTGCACAAATTATGTTATTTTCAAGTGACAGTTGACAGGTGGATTCGCGGGACTTAACGAATTTCCGTGACCTGGAACGTAAAGGGATATTGAAGGACACCGTGGATTTTAGTCAGTACGAGTCTGACAGTCCCTACCGCCCTGCCCTGGGTTTAAGGACTCATTTGATGATTTTACCTGATATAAAAAGTGATATGGCCTGCCCATTGCTACTTCTACTTGCAGGTTTTTCGGCGAAATCTTCGATTTGGATTTTATTAGACACAGAGAAGTTAAATTTTAAGCTGATACAGTAAAAAAAAACATAGAACAACTCAAAAACAGATTGCAAGATCTGTGAAGCGAAACTCTGCTGTTAAGCTTTATAACCACTGGACTAACGAATAATTCAAACTTCCTGATCTCCTATAAAAGGCACAAAAATAAACCCGAAGATCAAACAAATTGATTCCTCTAATTCGATCCAATTTCACTCACATAATCTCTAGTATCCTGACATTTGATTAAGGGGTCGTTCAAAAACTTACGGAAGGCCCTCACGGAATCATCAACCCAAATAATAAGAAAATAAGAGGGGACTAGCAGGAAAATCGTATGATATCCTGTAACTTAGTGATGTGTTCTGACAGGTACTGGGTACCATACCATTTGTTATCTGGGGATAGAACAGGTATATTGCATAGGGTACTTATTATACTTTTATTTTTGTAAATCTGCTTCTTTCTTTTGCTATATTAAATGGTGCCTGTAGTTTGAGGATTTTTGTCACGTGGATTGTTATTTTTGTAACTGTGGTTTACATTTTGTTAGATTCGTGTAAATCATTAAATAAACCATAAGTTTAAATAGGTTAGTTGGGAGGGGTTGTTGTAAGTTTGCCACAAAATGAAAAAGAACCACAATTTAATATTGATTTTAAGAAAATTCGCATATGTAAATGTACCGTGAAATCACTAAATATAACTGTCAGAGATGTGATTGTTGATGGAACGGTTGGAGTAATTGAGCGATCTGACATTACGTGTCACGCTTGCCAATCACGCACGAAACAAATACCTATACATGTTAAAAATAAATAATATTATATATTCATTTAAAGATAAATCGCATATTTAGAAATATCATCATCATCATTATCAGCCTATATTGTTCCCACTGCTGGGACACAGGCCTCCTCTCTTTGAGAGGGAGTGGGCCATAATCCACCACACGGGCCCAGTGCGGGTTGGTGGATGTCACATGTCTTCGAATTTTTGGTTCTAGGACATGCCGGTTTCCTCACGATGTTTTCCTTCACCGTTTTGAGAGCAGTGGTGATGAAATAAATTACACAAAGTAATGCGCCTAGCGGGGTTCGAACCCACGACCTACAACTCGTAAGTCGGGACCGATACCACTGGGCCACCACTGCTCTCAAAACAAATATACATAAATAAATATACATGTTAAAAAAACAATTAATAGTTTTTTTCCTAACACGACCTATTCGCAAACAGGCGAAATGTTTTTTGATTGGTTTATCATCAAAACATGACTATGCAATTTAAATGGTTTGTATTTATTTTATTTATTTACTAATTACTGCCCATCAAATAAAATATTCAGCTGTTAACATTTTGTTTCTAGTAAAATAATTATAATTGAGTGCATACGTGGTAATTATCACAATAATTTTGATTAACAAGACAAGTCTCTAATTACTGCTTGTTATCAACTCATCAAGTGTCCCTATTTTAGACATAAACTTGTGTTTTTTAAACGATAGTAAGATCAAGCGTGGCTCAAATGGTAAATAGAAAAATAAAATTAAGCTGTAGGTACTCAACAACCGGTGTATTGAGGTTCCCGTGGTGGTTTAAGGTTTCCGTGGTGGTTAAATTATAAAGGACAATGGGCAAAAATGTATGGAACTTGGTCCAAGATCCTCCACTGATGACACTTATAGGAGATGAAAGTATATGGTTGTAACATCATTCTGGCAGGAGATTATCAAAATCCGTCCTGGAGTTCTTTTTTTATTTCCATTTAAGTGACTACTAACCTAACCTAACCTTACCTATCCAAACCTAACCTAACCTAACTTGTTTTGTTAAGCTGTAAATGATGCCCGACGCATATTGAACCATCTGGGAAGGCGGTTGGTTTATGTGTGACTTATGCACACCGACTAAAAATACCAACTAGACTAAATAGCTAACCTAACCTAACTTTTTTTGTTCAGCTGTAAATGATGCCCGACGCTTACTGAACCATCTGAGAAGGCGGTTGGCATGTGTGACTTGGACCCGCTAAAAATACCAACGAGACCTTAAATAACTAACCTAACCTAACTTTTTTTGTTCAGCTAAAAATGATGTCCGACGTATACATCACCATCTGGGAAGGCGGTTGGCTTATGCGTGTCTTCGACCCACTAAAAATACCAACGAGACCTTAAATAACTAACCTAACCTAACTTTTTTTGTTCAGATAAAAATTATGCCCGACGCACACTGAACCATCTGGGAAGGCGGTTGGCTTATGTGTGACTTGAACCCACTAAAAATACCAACGAGACCTTAAATAGCTAACCTAACTTAACTTTTTTTGTTTAGCTAAAAATGATGCCCGACGTTTACTGAACCATCTGGGAAGGCGGTTATCTTATGCGTGACTTACACCGACTAAAAATAGCTAACCTAACCTAACTTGTTTTGTTAAGATGTAAATGATGCCCGACGCACACTGAACCATCTGGGAAGGCGGTTGGCTTATGTGTGACTTGGACCCACTAAAAATACCAACGAGACCTTAAATAGCTAACCTAACCTAACTTTTTTCATTCAACTGTAAATGATGCCCGATGTATACTGAACCATCTGGGAAGGCGGTTAGCTTATGCGTGACTTACACCGACTAAAAATACCAACCAGACCTTAATTAGCTAAGCTACCTAACTTTTTTTGTTCAGCTGTAAATGATGCCCGACGCACACTGAACCATCTGAGAAGGCGGTTGGCTTATGTGTGACTTGGACCCACTAAAAATACCAACGAGACCTTAAATAGCTAACCTAACCTAACTTTTTTTGTTCAGCTAAAAATGATGCCCGACGAACACTGAACCATCTGGGAAGGCGGTTGGCTTATGTGTGACTTGGACCCACTAAAAATACCCACGAGACCTTAAATAGCTAACCTAACCTAACTTTTTTTGTTTAGCTAAAAATGATGCCCGACGTTTACTGAACCATCTGGGAAGGCGGTTATCTTATGCGTGACTTACACCGACTAAAAATACCCACTAGACCTTAGATAGCTAACCTAACCTAACTTGTTTTGTTAAGATGTAAATGATGCCCGACGCACGCTGAACCATCTGGGAAGGCGGTTGGCTTATGTGTGACTTGGACCCACTAAAAATACCAACGAGACCTTAAATAGCTAACCTAACCTAACTTTTTTTGTTCAGCTAAAAATGATGCCCGACGCACACTGAACCATCTGGGAAGGCGGTTGGCTTATGTGTGACTTGGACCCACTAAAAATACCAACGAGACCTTAAATAGCTAACCTAACCTAACTTTTTTTGTTTAGCTAAAAATGATGCCCGACGTTTACTGAACCATCTGGGAACTTTTAGTCGGTGTAAGTCAAACATAAGCCAACCGCCTTCCTAGATGGTTCAGTATGCGTCGGGCATCATTTAGAGTTGAATGAAAAAAGTTAGGTTAGGTTAGCTATTTAAGGTCTCGTTGGTATTTTTAGTGGGTCCAAGTCACACATAAGCCAACCGCCTTCCCAGATGGTTCAGTATGCGTCGGGCATCATTTTTAGCTAAACAAAAAAAGTTAGGTTAGGTTAGCTATTTAAGGTTTCGTTGGTATTTTAGTGGGTTTAAGTCACACATAAGCCAACCGCCTTCCCAGATGGTTCATTATGCGTCGGGCATCATTTACATCTGAATAAAAAGGTCAGGTTAGCTATTTAAGGTTTCGTTGGTATTTTTAGTGGGTGTAAGTCACACATGAGCCAACCGCCTTCCCAGATGGTTCAGTATGCGTCGGACATCATTTACATCTGAATAAAAAGGTCAGGTTAGCTATTTAAGGTTTCGTTGGTATTTTTAGTGGGTGTAAGTCTCACATGAGCCAACCGCCTTCCCAGATGGTTCAGTATACGTCGGGCATCATTTACAGCTGAAAAAAAAAGGTAGGTTAGATTAGCTATTTAAGGTTTCGTTGGTATTTTTAGTGGGTGTACGTCACACATAAGCCTTCCCAGATGGTTCAGTATGCGTCGGGCATTGTTTACAGCTAAATCAAAAGTTAGATTTGGTTAGATTAGGTAGTCACTTTTAAACGGAAATAAAAAAAGAACCCCAGGACAGATTTCGATAATCTTTTGCCAGAATGATGTCACAACTATGTTCTTTCATTTCCCATAAGTGTCATAAGTGGAGGATCTTGGACCGCTTTTGCCCATTGTCATTTAATCCACATTTTCATAAGTATAGTATGCACATAATATTGGATCGTGAATGTAGTCATTTTATAACATTTATTTTCTACATAATCTTGGATACACATCAAGAATAAAATTTCTTATGTATTGTGATGTTTACAAACATTTAAACCCACAAACAGCCAGACCCGGAACAACCACTGTAGGTCATACAAATATTTGTATCGTGTGGGAATCGAACCCGCGATAATCAGTGCATTAGTCGATGACCGATTTACTGCGCCAACCGAGGTGACGATAATTCTTACATCAAGAACACATTATTCGAGAAACGATTATTATCAACTTTAAAATTAGGTATGCCTGCGGTTCTGGGGGTCTACTGTCTTAGTCGGTCCAAAAGTAACTCAAAACTTTGAACTGACCCTTAATCCCTATTAGTTTTGAATTCATAAGTTCTGAAAACACATCGGGATTCAGTACAAGTGTCTAATCATGATGTCACCTAGTTTTAATTCGTATCGTACCACTAACTTATGTTATGTCCGTAAATGATAAAGAATAGGATATGTCCGAAACTTGGACCGAAGCTACGGGTTTTATGCTCAAAAATTGAAGCTTGAAGGCAAAATACCCAGAGAAAGTAATCATTAACTTGTACCCCAAGAATTATTATTTTCCTTATAGGTATTCGAGACGTACAAAACATCAATAGGATTTGCCTCATCGAATCAACTACCATTCAACCCAGCTATTACCAAGGGGTCGGTAGCCCTAAGTCATCGTCCCAGCTGTACTTTTGGTATCAATCATGTATATTGTTATTCTAATGATACATTTGTTTGGGGTGATCAGTATAACTATACACGGGGGTGGGTAATGATAGCCTATCGTAAACCAAACTAATATATAAGATAATGTTTGTTGTGAGAATACGAAAGTATATTGGCAACAAGCTCTACTTTTACCGATTTATAGATTAACATTTTTATTTTTTAATATTTTTGCACCATGATGTAAATCTCGACTGTCTTTAATAATCTAAATAAACTGAAGCCTTATCACGAGTTTTGAAATTTTTATGACGTAAATTGAACGGGGACTTTGACGTTAATTTGATAGAAAAAAAAAAAATATATCATTCGTACGTCAGCTTCAGAGAAAAGTAAATCTCTTTGTTGGTGATATCACTACCAAAAGGGGTGACTTTTCCAGTTATTAAATTTAAAAGATAAAGATCGAGATGCCTCAAGGTCTTTCTTTGGGACCATCTTCAAAAATGCCTGGCTTGTTTTTTCGTGATAAAATCATCAAATGCGTCCACCCAGGGCAGGGCGGGACTGTCAGACTCGCACTGACTAAAATCCACGGTATTGAAGGACACCGTGGATTTTAGTCAGTTCCAGGGTCACGGTAATGCGATAAGTCTCGCGACCAAAAAAATGTCTGGCTTGGTTCAATTTTGCTACTTCTCATCCAGGTCTGCGTTGTTGTATTTCAGGATAATAAAATTAAAGAAGTATTGCTGAAACCAGCTACAATTATACACCTATTAATAAATGACAACGAACACACCTTTTCTGAAAAATCCATTACACCATATCCAACGTTAAAATATTCAAGTGCACTCCCAAAGTTTTAATCAGATTCTGATACAATAATAAATGGGTAAAGCCCATTCACGGGATTTTCGCAAAACCTGTGAGCCTTACGAGAACGTGCACACTAAGTAAATTTATGTATATTAGAGAATACAATTAATATAGCTTAACAAAAAAACAACGTTCTGAAGTTTTGTCCAGAAGGAATAGAAAAGAAAATATTTTATCGTACACCAAAAATAATAAATACAAGTTTACAATGGGTATTGATAATTTTATCGCTAATAGCGAGGATAAGGACGCAAGACTTAGAAAACGTCCGTAACTAAGACCGAAACAACGAGTTTCGTGCTTATTAGACCCCCAAAGCCGCAATAATTTCTTAACTTTCTTAAAACCATTAAGACATAATAACACATTCTTATGTTTCTCTTTATCTAGGTCATATTATTTACTAGGCCATACATCATTGTGTGGTAATTAAGTAAGCTCACAGCTATGCTCTATGCTTGGCCTCAAGTCAAGCGGCTTTTATTAAGTTAATATTTCAATGCTTATTAAGTAGAATATGAATAATGATATTCGTAAGTACGAGTATGTTATCATCTAAAATGCAGATGATAAAATGCTTACGAATATCATTCATTTAAATTCTAAATGGATGATAAAAATGCCAATAAAAGACGCGGGTTTTAAATCCCAGCTGAATTTAACTTTCCTCAAAAAAAGCTTTAGAATACGCGACGCGTTATTATAATTCTTAACCTTTAAGCTATTGTCAAACAGAAAGGCGAAGCGAATGCGATCCGAATCGTTTTTATTTGTAATAATATATGGAATTGTTTGAATCCAGTCACATTGAAAATCAAAAGCGATCCGATAGTCTATGTGACTGCTTCAAACAATTCAATACATTTCAAACAAAAACGCTTCTGCATGCATTCGTTTCGCCTGTCAGTTTGACAAAGGCAATCACCCTCATAATAGGGTAAAAGACGCACGAATAAACAAAAACAATGTCAATAACTGTAACTATAAACATAAAGAATATCAACTTTATTCCAATACTAAAATCACATTAACATACCTTTATTAAATTCACACCTAGGTACTAATCACAAACCGATCAGAAAACCTCAGCCACCATTATTTAATCAAAATGTATTAACTAATTCACATATTATTCATTCACCTATTAATAATTGAACTGTTTAGATGGAATTTGTATGGTGATATCAGAATCAAAGTGTACTACCAATACAACCACGATAAGTGTGAACACGTGAACGACCTCCAACTGTCAACATGATGTTTAGTAAAAAAATACTTTGGGCAAATAGTAATTTAATTTGTGGCATAGTTTCCGCAGGCAGTAGCTGAGCGATCGACAGCTGCGTGTCCCGGATTCGATTCCAGAGCGGAACAAATAAGTTGTATGATCTAAAATTAGTTGTTCCGAGTCTTGGTGTTTTTGCATGTAAGTTAAAATTCCTAGTGATGGTCTGTTTTTTGGGAAAAAAATATTTATAAAAAACAAAGACATTAAACTATATACCAGCAAGGTTCTTTTAAATCTCTTTGATAAAAAATTATTTAATTTATTTTTAAAAATTATTAATATTAATTTTATTTATCTTGTCAATCTTATTTCCCTAGGATTATTGTTTATTAGAGAGCGTGCAAGTGTTACGAAAGCGCTCATGACGTCACAAAATGAGGTCATTACAGCTTCACCCTTATCGTAGTCGCATAGCAGTACGAATGCAAATACATTTTAAAGCCTCATAATTAATTAACATGTGGTTTAATGAAAATTTACGCCTGAATAGATATTTTTGCTGCATTTGTTAAATGTGTGACAGATTTGAGGATAGCTATTGTGTAGCAATTATGTCAATAGTACTAATTGATTGCATCGAAAATCTCAACTTTTTTGTACGTGAAAATCATCAGATGACTTTGGGCAAGTTATCTGATTTAAATTGACGTTCATTTGATGGAAAAAAAATGTTTCTCGGCGCTTTTTCATTTTCCATACAATAATTAACGCCGTAATACATTAAATAAGCTGTATGGTGATTAAACCGAACAGAATTGATAACAATCTCAGATCGTTGATTCCAGAATTAATTAATGATACGCTCGTATTTAGTATTAAATTATCCCAAATATATTAATCATCATCATTATCATTATAATCCACTGACGATGTTGTTAATTAAGCTCACAATAGGGCATAATTAAAACATTTATGAATGGACAAATTGAGTATATCAGTATATCAGTCGTTGAAGTTATTTAACCATTGTAATTATCATGATGGTATAAAATAATTGGACGTAAAATAAATAAAAGCATTAATAAAGGGAATTATGAAAAAGAAGAATTTTTACGGCGCCGTGCCGCCGCCGGGGCCTCAGAGGAACCAAATAGGAAAAGGAATATTTAAAAAAAAATGTTCCACAATTTAATAATTCATGTGTGTCGCGGATGCGTTTACGAACATTTAAATTCACAAATAGACAGACCCAGAATAACTACTTATACAATACCATGCGAATATTTGTTCCATGAAGAAATTGTTACCTTAGAAACTTTTTTTTTTGACACAAAGCCACTATACTATTCCCAAACCACTGCAACTCCTGAAATCCAGAATCAACAGTAGCAACCACGAGAAAAGCGCCGAGACAATAAAGCTCAACGTATCCCGGAGAATGAATTTACCTGTCTTGGGTCCTGCAACGAAATTAATCCGAAAAGAATAGGATAATTATGTTTCCACTTCCCTCCATGTCAAGTCACTCTAGTGCCACTATACCAACCTATCAATATAATATAATAAAAGTATTTTCACAGGAGAGGGGCTATCATTCTCGGAGTATCTCAGCGCGATCGACTCAGAAACGAGGAGATTCGGAGACGAACCAAAGTTGCCGACATAGCCCAACGAATTAGCAACTTGAAATGGCAGTGGGCAGGCCATATAGCATGCAGAACTGAAGGCCGATGGGTCCGTAAGGTTCTCGAATGGAGACCATACACCGGTAAGTGCAGCGTAGGATGTCCATCCACAAGGTGGACAGACGATCTTATGAAGACCACAGGATCACGATTGATGCAAGCCGCTTCCAATCGTTCCTATTCGAAGTCTATAGGGGAGGCCTAAGTTCAGCAGTGGACATCGTACGGCTGACATGATGATGATCTTCACAGGAAAAATCAACAAGTTCAAATGAAGTTTAATGAAACTGAGCGACAATGTACGTCGGGTCCCAGATGCCGTGCAATCGATCATCCATTCGTCGCTCATCAATCACGGCATCTAATCACTGGATGAGTTGGGCCTGAGATGGGAACACTTCCGAGGTTGAATTAAGAATTTATGTGTTTGAATTTTATTGACCTTGACCTTTTACTTCTGAGGTCACTTCCCATCAAGCGGTCGCGTCTTCGTGCTTGAGCACGTGCGAGATCATTTTAAAACTTATTGACAGTACTAATTTAGTACGTTTTTCAGTGACATAATTTTAAAATCGGTGTGACGATTTTTCCAGCTTAGTGCTTAAAATTTTACGGAGACATTCAGAAAATGCTTCACTATTGATTTTAAGGATTCTTGACACACAAATATCCTAAATGATTGATAGGAATTGTTTTCAGTCTCACATACTGTTTCTCTTCTATTTAATTTGGCGCTAAGTTAAGTTTTGTAGCATAATGAATAAATACAGCAGTAAATGTTGCTGAAATGGTTATTCATAAAGAAAATCTTTGCAACCAAAATAATATTCGACATCTCATTAACCCCATACTACACAACCAAAAGAAAAAAAAATCGTTAATCAGCTACTTACACCAGGCCAAACACCATATAAATAACGAAGGCTTATCTACAAAACTTCTAACATCCTGTAATGGGGATGGGACATCGCGTATCGATGCGGCGATCTCGACAGGCGAACATTTGTCTTGTTTCCCTGGCCATACGACGTACAATTACATAGCCTATAGATAAAGGCAGAAGGAACATTGATTTTAATGCAAACCTCTATGCACTTTTTGCCTTTTTCCCCAAGTGCTAGGTCACAGGTTAGAGGAAGTGGGTCATAATCCTACCACACAGACCCAGTGCAAGCTGGTAAATGTCACATTTGTCATCGAATTTGCCGCTCTAGGATATCTCGGATTCCTCACGGTGTTTTCTTTCACCGATTTAAGTGCAGTAATGACAAAATAAACTACACAAAGTGCTGCCTTATAAATTACCCCCCACCTGCACTCGTCAGTCGGGGCCGATACCTCGAATTACTCGAGTCGGTAAAATATATGGTTTGTCAGCATCCAAAACAGGAAAATTAAAGATATTTCTGATACTATTTTTCACTTACATGGTGTTTTAACCGACTTCAAAAAAAGGAGGAGGTTCTCAATTCGTCGGAATCTTTTTTTTATTTTTTTATGTATGTTCCCCGATTTCTCGAAGACGCCTGGACCGAATTAGAAAATTTTTCTTTTGTTTGAAAGGGTATACTTTCCAATTGGTCCCATAATCATCAGGTCAGGATCTGATGATGGGATCCCGGGGAAATCGAGGGCAACCTTCAAATTTTATAGGCACATAGTACCATTTTCATATATTTTCTAAAGCTGTTCAAGTATTTGCATCTGATAATCATCATCTCAGGTGGATGAGCTGATGATGGAAAGTACAACGGGTCGGCATCGACTGATTTAGTAAATGATGTTTGTGTTCGCATATCTCCGGAACTACAAGTCCGATTTAAGTAATTCTTTTTATGTTGTACTAGGTATCGTTCAACTTAAGGAATACTGCAAGTTTCATCAAAATCGGTTCAGTAGTTTTTGAGATAGGGAAGGAATGATAGAGATGTTAACGATGTTATTACCGGTGCTACGGATTTCTTACATAATTGTAAGACAATGATGTATTTGACAAGAATTGTGGTTAAATATTTAAACTAAAAAGAATAAAATAAAAACTTTTTCAAAAAAAAATGTAACCGCCTTCAAAAACAACCACAAAAAATGGTAAAATAACCTACCAAACTTTTCTTTCGGAAGTCGGTGGCAAAAAACACAATGAAACTAATAAAAAAAAGTCACCGACTTCCGAAAGAAAAGTTTTGTAGGTTATTTTAAGTGTTAAGGCGGTTACAATTTTTTTTTTAGAATAAGCTTTTATCCCAGAGGCCAGAATCATCAAACAATATTATTTTTTTAAGTGAAACTTCTGTACTAGGTAACTCATTATCTGAGTAAGACAAGTCAAGGCCGATGGTTGATTGTAAACGGACATTGTAAGACTTTTTGCGGGCATAATAAAGGTTTTTGTTTATTGATATCCTGAGGGATTAATCTTCTTTGATTGATGATATTCTTGATTTGTTACCGAGAGAGAATTGTCCGTCAGTTGGTCATTGTCGTTAGAAATGTCTTGTTAGCTGGCGAGTAATCTATCACTAGGTTTCATGAATTAGATTTAATTTGTAGCTGAAATTAAAATATAACTGTCAGAGATGTACATAATTGTTATTGGAACGGTTGGAGTACTCGAAATTGAGCGATTGACTGACGTTACGTGTCACGCTTGCCAATCACGCACGGAACAAATATATTTTTATGATCTACAAGTATTCTGGAACTGGATGTTCGTGTATGCAAGTTTTGATGTTTATACCCACAATAGTTTTGATGTTGATTGAAACTTAATTCACATGCTTTCTCGGTATTTTATGAATCAATTCTTAATTATATCTTCTAAATGTTTCTAGTGAAACCGGCATTCATGCCGTGCCAGCATGTCTTCAAAATTCTCCTGCTTTTTTTAAAGTTCTTGATAATAATTATTTAGTTTTTGTTTTATTCTATACATAGAATACTACTGTTATTAACTTAGTTTTAGTGTGTTAAATTATTTTAAAACATCTCCAATGCGATCTCTTTAAGTGCACAGCAATATTGTTTTTTTCTTTAAACATATAAGATATTCTAAGTGCTTAAGTTTCTAAATCTTTAAATCGTATAATTTCTAAAAGCATATATACACATTGAACTCAAGAATTTCAACGTAAAAGGCTCTTAAAGTACGCGTACGAAAGTTACAAGGATCCATGATAACATTTATGTAAGCACTTAAATGTTCAGATAAGGTTGAGTACATACTGAGGGAATGAGACATCTGAAACGAATTAGTACTATCTTGAATATCAAGCTTAAGTCTAGGCTTGGTTTCATTAGGATGAAGTGCTTTTGAGCCTGGATTTGTAAGGTGGAAGGTCCAGAAAGGGACTGCTATAGAAGCACAGTTGATTAACTAACTTTTTTTAAACGTAAACGTAAATTAAATTAATCCTCAAACAATATCCTTCATAGATATACATTAATTCTTATAATGATTATAATATTATGGAACGAGTATTATACATTTTATAATCGGAATAGGTATTTACTTTACGTTAAAGACGCAAACTCGTTGTAGTGTTACAAACACGGAACAGTTGAAAACTGAAACTACTGGATTTCTGTCTTCTTCGCGGTTCACTTTTTTGTTTCTTAACTAAAAACCCACCGGTCATACAAAGTGTTACCTACATAAAAAAATGCAAAAACACACACAGGTAGAATCATGAAACTTCTCTTCGCCACAGCCATGAAAGTAAGAAGGTACTAACAAAACACAGAATAAACTTTACATATCACGGACCACACTCACCAAATTCTCCACACAAAATGCCAACAAACCTCTCCCAAAAGTCCCGACCAACACATTTCCTTGCTGCACTTTAGTAACAACTCGTACTTAACTTCAATTTGCAACATAAAGTTTATTGTAAACCGATAAAACTGTTTCCTACATCGCACAAGAAACTTTTCAAAAACCCGACTAACTATAAAGTGCAATAATATTAAATTAAACGTCAATTTTATAATGAGAAAAAGAATTTATTGTAGTTTTCTCTCGAGTTAAGATTTTTCTCCAATTTAAGACACAAGTTATGTTCGAGAAATAAAGACTGTACGTGCTATTCTGAGTGGGGATTTTTTCGCGAAATATTCTTCATGGAGGTGAGAATGAAAATATAATGCATATCGTGGTTTCTTCGGAAAATAGTCTGCACCATATTTTTCCGTGAAAGTCTTTGCGCTTCTAGGATTAGAATTTTTACAAGTAGGAAATTGCGGAGGTTTTCATAAGGTGGTAACTGTTATAACCACAAGATTATGAGATTGGTCCGGGAAAAATCACTTCCACGTTTTGGTTGGACGTGCACTCAATATTTTCTAGAATATTATTTTATTCTAAACCTAAAAGCCATCAGACAATGTGATTAAATATACTTTGGTAAATTTCTGCAGTACCTACTACTCTTAAGATAACTAACTAATAAACTCCCTTTAGAAACGCTAATTCGAGTAGGTACGTGACGTAAACGCAAAGCATACTATTTGCTGTGCGCTTATATTTTTAATCAAAAATTAAAATCTCTTTTAGCATTCGGTCCAATTTTTGCGCTTCAAAAAAGAAAACTCAACAAAATGCATCGTGATCAGTTCTTTCCGAAACAAAGTAGTCTTACGTGGCCAATAGACCAAGAGAATGTTAAACCGGCAACTCTAACTTAGTCTAAATTCCCAAGCTTGCAAGGAAGCCTGCTCATAACTCGTATATTTATGATGTTTGTGCATTCCGTATGCATTACCTACGTCTGCACACATTTTGTTGGCAACGCACCGTTCTACGTAATTTATATCGATGCGCCAGCAATCGAATAGAAAATTATACGTCGCAAGTAATCTGGGGGATATAGTTGCAATTTTCATCATGTAGATTCGTAAATTGATGCGAAATTAGGTTTACTTGCTTACGAAATTATAATACTAAATTATTTCACATAACGATAAAATCGCATTCTTAAAAAAAAAACTTATTATTGTTATGAATATTTGAAGATCCAGAACAGCTTTTTCACCTAAAACAGGAGGGTTGCCTACAACCAGAATGATATTAAACCTCTCGCAAATGAAAGACAAAATATGAAATAAGGTAATGACCATCGTCCCAAAATATATATCCGTCAAAAAAAAAAACCAAGGCATCAGTCTACTCCTTTTTTCCGTAACTCCACTCCTTTTACATAGTATAAGGATCTATAAGGATCTTCGTACAAAGTAAAATGCCTCATTCTCATGCACATACAATTTACCAATGAAACAAGTTTGTGTTGTCCTCATGGAATAACAAATGCAACAATGAATAAAAACCCCGTAACATAAAACATCAGTCTTGCAAGTTATCCATCAAAAATATTAGGAACACATGATGTACAATTAGTTCGATCAACATTTGGTGGTGAGTATTTTTTTTTAATGTCAGTTTTTTATGCTGATATCACTAATAATCTCCCTTTCCTAATAAAAGTTTAGATAAAACGACCAGAGGTCTTACTAGTTTTCACGTGGAGTGAATAGGGACTTGACGTTATTACCAACGACAATATAATGCTGTATATGCGTTGGTTTATCCAAACCTATGTTTCCATTGATCTCCAAAACTACTAGTTCTACTTTCAGTTTCGAACATCGCTGATTTGCTAAATCGTTACGATTCCGGAAAGTAATAATCGAAAAAAAAATAGGTACCTAGTTAATTTTTTAAACAAAAACTTTGTCTGCTCTACGAAATTCTCCTGCATCGTAGCAGTAAAGCTGAGCAGCGTAAGTCAATTGCTCAGCCACTATAAGTAGTAAAGTATCTTCACGACATACAATTTCTGCCGTATAATAAACGATAGCTCACAAATAACACATGCATCAATGAATAAATCAACTAAAACAGAAACTAGTCGAATAAGTTATCTATCAAAAGTACTAGGAACACATGCTATACAAGTAGTTTGATCAATAGCGCGTCACCATGAGATATGGCGATCGACACGGACCGAACAAATAGCGTTGGTGAGCCAATGCATACAGATCTAGATATGACTGAGATGAACTGGACCTGGATGTGACATTTTGTAACAAGTGAAGATGATATTATATTCTGTAAAAGCAATGTTAGGGTATGAATTTCTTGTATCTAAATTACTAATTGCTGCCTACTTTGTTATTGATAGTTGTAGAAACATACTCTAAGGAAACAGCAGTGGACATGCGGGCGGGTGAGTAAGGGATACACCACATCTGGCCGCACGGAATCGCCTTTTTCCGTCGCCCTTTCTCTTTCTGTCGCTTAGAACTGCCATTTGCTAGACCGAGACAGAATGCATAATGCGATAGCATGCGGCGGAATCCGCGAGGCGGCCGGCTGCTGTCGCATTGTCTTGGTCTAGCAAATGGCAGTTCTAAGCGACGGAAAGAGAAAGGGCAACGGAAAAAGGCGATTCCGTGCTGCCAGATATGGTTCAACCCTAATGGGCGACTCACTGTCCGACAATGGACCATTCCCGGGTCGACGCTGCGTTGTGTTCCACGCGCGCCTCAAAGAGTATCAGCACAATGACGGGGCCCTCTGAGTTGGCCAAAGCCTGCCGGGACCGCGGGATTAACGAATTTCCCATTTTAGTTAGTACAAGTCTGACAGTCCACCCAGGGCAGGGTCGCTCCCTGTCGAACTCGTTTGATGATTCCTCCCACCCTGCCCTTATTACCAAGAAAAAAAAAAAGATAGTAGTACCTACTTCTGAACATGAACATTGAATAACTTATATTTTGGTACCAACATAATAATTATGAAAAAAAAACAGATGTCTCCTGCATTGTGTAGAATTATCGAACGTAAATGAGTTTTTTCGACATTTCCGGCCCGGGACGTAGACTGACCGTACTTTGCTACGTGCTCAAGCAAAAAAATGCAAATATTTTATAATTAACATAAATGTGCGACTGTGTAAGTCAAAGATGATAATTGTACCTATACAAAAACTTTATTGCATGCAGAAGCTGTTGATGAACTTTTTAAATAATAAATAATAGTACTAACGAAGTGAGAGTCACGAGATGAGTCACGGGCCCGTCACATCCCAGGGTACGGCGCTGACATGTGTGGTCTTCATCTTGCAAAGTGTCTAATAAACTTTAGGTAACTTTGAAAGATTAGTGCCTGTTCCATCCACTCTTGATCCACGGTGCCTGACTGTCCCAAAACTGTAATATATTATAACAACCAATAGCGTAATCAATCTTCAAGGCATTCAGCCTCCTCCAAGTTTATTTAACTTGTATGTAAGGACAATAGAAGATCAATTGACTACGTGACCGAAATGACCTTCAAATGTAAACAGAAAATGTATTGAGGACTGAAAACATTTACTATGTAATGTGTGAATTGACAGACAGATATACCAATAAATCTTTTTTATTGAAAGCTTTTTTCGTCTAGTATTTGGAAGTGCCTTAGGGCGCAAGTCCTGAGTTTAGTATTATTTGTCAACGTATTTTATGTCTTTTATAATATTTTATTTGTCAACAGTTTTTTCTGATCCTCGATTTATTAGAAGCATTTTTTTTCGCCATTAATGTCGAATAATTAACATCACGATAAAAAATTCAGCTGGGCAAAATTTCCGCCATAATTATCTTTCCATGTACTCTTTCCAAGTGCCATCTACAATTAGCCATTGTAGTGCGAGTCCAGGTAACCCTCCATGACGTCATGTTAAAGCGAAAGTGATTGCACTGTGGGAAAGAGACAGTCGTCTAGCCATCTCGTTCCTACACTGGAATTAGTCTGGCTTTAAGACTTCATGGTAACCAGGTGATAACTTTACCACGTCTTTTTGAACCGGCTTACTTAATATTTCAATACTCAAATATTAGTTCTATATCAAAAACAACTTCGAGTGACTGCACTTGTGCCTAAATAGAACAATATTTGATTGCGATTTTTTATTAAAATTCCATCCATGACACGAATCCACCACAATTTTCCTACCTGAAATTCACGAGCGATATCGTTATAAATGTCTAACTATTGTTTCTAAGCATAGCCAAGAATTTGCAGGTGAATAGAGTTCGACGAAGTTATTACCTATTCAATGTTCTGTTAATTAATAATTGCACTCACGACATTCAAAGGGATCCTGTATTCTGTAGCACCTCAAGCACAGATAATATAATACTAGCCTCAAGTACACATTTAAGCTGTACAACGGCCGGTTACAGCGTTTCTGTGACCTTCTATAACATTTTGAGATAGCCCGTTATAGCATTACCTTTATCTATATTTAATATTAGAAAGCTAAATAGTAGTCTATTTATCAAGGAAGGCTATAAGCTATTACGGCTCGACCAATGGAAGCAGCGGGGTAGAAAACACAGGGAACTAATCAAATTATTTAGCCGGTTACTGGCAGGCTCATATTATCGGCATTATTGTGGTGAACGAAGTTGCCGACAGCATTAAAGAAGCATTATTTTGGTCAATGAAGTTGCCAATAGCTTTTCAGAGTCAGTATAATGATACTGGCACCATTAGATGCTAATGGCATTACAAAAGCATTAGTAATTTTGTTTAAAGGAACTGGATATAGAGCGGTAATATAATTATTTACTGAGAAAATCATCTGCACATAGCGATGAAAAAATACAACAGAACTATTCTCTCGTTTACCTTTCCACCCTTCACTTTACAGAGGCAAACCAACAAACAAGCAATCTCTGTAATGCATGCTTTTGAACAACGCCAAACACTATCTAGTAAACAATTGTAAAAGATAATTAACTGCTGAACAAGACAACACAGCGCCAATAAGAGTAGAGAATTTGCATTCCTAGTCTGTTGTATGCACGCTGATATGGAGGACCCCCTACTATGTTATACATCAGAGGTTTCACGAGTGAGAAAATGTGAAAATTAGCTAGTAACACTCTGAACATGATTTGTAAAAGGTATAAAAAAAATGTTTATTGCTAAGATATTAATAACGTGCCTTACTTCGGGGCAAAGATTTCTTTTTCTTCTTCCAAAGTGAAACTGCCTGAGAGATAGTCAGGCAGTTTCACTCAGGGAACGAGATGGCGCTAGATGACTTGTATAGATCTGTCTCTTTCACACAGCCTTAAGACGTTTTAAGGCGTCATGGTGGGCCACCTGAGGCCTTACCACGAGCTCTTAACGCGATCCAATTTAGGCTGTGAGAAAGAGACAGAGCTATACATGTCGTCTTCTCTTTCCTCTCTTTCCCACAGCCTAAACTGGATTGCGTTAAGAGCTCGTGGCAGAGCCTCTGTTCCGTTATAAAAATAATTGAGTCCACTTTTGGAACACAGCCGTGATTTTAGTTAGATGAAAGAGTACGTATGTGTACTTTTTGTAAATAATCTCTTTTGTCTGTAGATTAGTAAGTTGTAAACCAATAGTTTAGTTTATATAAAAAGAAGAAAACTACTTAATTTTCAAAATTCAGATCAAAGAGAAAGATTTTACTCTATTGTTGATCTAAATAAGGGAATGTGTGTAGTTTCAAAGCATACTGAATTTAAACGTACAGTTAGTTTCATTAGCTAGCTTAGTTAGCTTATTAAAACGGTTCCTTCCTAAAAGACGTAGGTATTCAATGTAATTTCTATACTTAAAATATTTCAATTTATTTTTTTTAACTTTGCCCTACAATAGGAATTTCTCCTGTGTCGTGGGTGCATTTACAAACATATAAACTCACATACATAAACGCCCAGACCCGAAGCAACTACTTGTTGATCACACAAATATTTGCTCCGTGCGGGAATCGAACCTACAACACCCAGCAGTCCAATCGCTCAGCCACTGCGCTAACCGTCGATCTGTCGGTCGGCGCCGACGACGGCGACGTATTTAAATTGGCTTATGTTTAACTTACCACCAGATATAGTAACATTTATAACAGACAAAAATAATAAATGATCACCAAAATGAAACCCGCATTTTAATGTAAAATTATAACCAAAGTTTTAACATTTCGCTATCCTATTTAATCAAAATGACTCCAAATAAATCATTGTCAACCCAAAAGTAGTAAATGATCACCAAAATACTGAATGTGCACCAAAATATGTTCATTAAACTATGTCATAACGAGGTGTAAGAAAAAAAATCTACCTAAGCAGGGTCGACGAAGCCCCGCTTCGCGGGGCTTCTATTTCTGTGTACAAGGTTTAAAGGAAACTAACCAAACCGAACTTCGGGGTGTTCCTGAAATCTTGCTAAAGCGAGTTTTAGATTTGGTGATCATTTACTATATTTGGTGTTCGAATACAATTTGAAGTGTAGTAGCTAAGGGTATCAAAGCATTTTATGGTGGTCATTATATTTAATCCCATTTAAATTCAACTATTTCGAACTGAATGTATGTCGTCACTACGACGCGACGACTCAATTCCCGACATAGTTTGTTGCAGTTAGACAACTATTAGCGAAGTGGACAACCTCTCTGAAACTGTTGAACAATAACTCAACTGTAAGCAAGTATGCCAATATCCTGATCGAATATCTACCACGGAACTCTCAGGTAACTCCTATTTAACTGAACTGAAAATATTAATTCAGGTAAGTACTTATAATTAAAATGTCCTTTCTTTGGTACTGTTCGTCGTTACGTTGAGCTCCTTGAGTTATGAGTCGAGCTTCACGATAACTGACAAATGCTTGCACTGACTGGACAGGTCCACTCAAATCTGTATGGCTCTTTCTTCAAAAGACCATCTCGGACAGAAACCTGCAGGGTCCTCGCATGACTTAACTAACCAATTTAATGTCTGGACTTTAAAAGAGACGATGACCTCTGAGTTTATTTCGGATGTTTCTTCTCAGAGTAGTCAGGTACGAAACACCGGCCTCATCTAGCTATAAAAAAAAGTGTTTTGACTTGTAAAAGTGTTTGTGAAAACCTATTTGCAAAATAAATATCATTTATCATTAAGGCTAAAAATTTATTCCGGTATCTATAATTTTCAGAGGCTCTACCACGAGCTCTTAACGCAATCCAGTTTAGGCTGTTGGAAAGAGACAGAGCTATACAAGTCGTCTAGCGCCATCTGTTTCCCACAGCCTAAATTGGATCGCGTTAAGAGCTCGTGGTAAGGCCTCTGGTGACCCACTATGACCCTTTAAAGCGACGTTAAAAGCGAGAGTAATTCCAGTGTGGGAACGAGATGGCGCCAGAAGACTTGTATAGTTCTGTCACTTTAAGGCCCTTCTCCTATTACGATACTTGTAGGGTACGATACTCGAGTAGAATACTGGTTGGATACTAGTTCGCCACTCGATGTTCGCATATTATGCTACTGAAAAATGACTAAATTTATCATTTGTGCTAACTCGATTTTTGTGGACGGACGTTATGTCAAGCGATTCAAGTGACGAAGAAGCACTTGCGGTTTTTCTGTTTTATAGAAACAGAAGACGTCACCGCAAGAGTAGAAAATTCTGGATTCATCCATATATTGAAAGAAACATAAAGTGTAGACTTTTGTAGCAGCACAAGAACTACATGATGATCTTCTTCTTCTTCTTTAGCCTCTCTCTACCATTTTGGTGTAGGCCTCCTTCAACTCTTTCCACTCTTCACGACAGCGAGCTCTTTGAAACCAATTTGAGCCCGCAACCCTTTTCACATCGTCCTTCCAGCGCATTTGTGGTCTTCCTTGAGGGCGTTTTTCTCCCCATGGCTTCCATTCGAGAAGACGTTTGCACCAAGAGTTTTCTTTCCGGGCAACATGGCCAGCCCAAGCCCACTTCAAGTGTGCAACTCGTTTCGTCACATCTGTGACTCTGCTTCGCTCCCGGAGCCATTTGTTAGTTCTGCGATCGATCAATGTCACTCCTACCAGCTTCCTCTCTACTGCCCTCTGGGCCACTTCCAGTCTTTTTATAATGTCTTTGGTGAATACCCAGGTTTCGGCACCATAAGTGAGTACTGGCAGGATGCATTGATCGAAGATTCTGGCTTTTTGTTCTGCAGATATTTTCATTTTGAAGGCGAAGTCCAGTTTCGAGTATGCTCCCCACATGAGCCTTATCCGTCTGTGAAGCTCGTTGGTTTGATTGTCCTTGCCCATTCTGATTTCCTGCCCTAAGTATACGTACTTCTCTACCTGCTCTATGGTGGTTTGGTTAATGGTGATGTGTGCACTCCTTCCGTCCATGTTCGTCATAATCTTGGTTTTGCTCAAGTTAATTTCCAAACCAACTTGCAGGGAGACGTCACTTAGCTCCTGAATCATTGTCTGCAGTTCCTCAGGATTATCTGTGAGAAGAACAATGTCATCTGCGAACCTAAGGTTACTCAGTCTGGCTCCTGCTATATTTAGACCACGGTTCTCCCATGAGAGTTTTTTAAAAATGTCTTCCAGAACAAGGGTAAATAACTTTGGAGACAGTGTATCTCCTTGTCTGACCCCTCTTTTTATCGCAATCGGTTCTGTTGGTTCCGACAGTATTACTTTCATGGTAGCATTGTCATAGATGTTTTTAATTAACTTTGTGTACCGATGATCTATTCGAGCATTTTGCAGTGACTGAACAACAGCCCACAATTCCACACTATCGAAAGCTTTTTTGTAATCGATAAATGCTATCCACAAAGGCATTTGATATTCTGTTGATTTTTCGATTACAGTTCTCATTGTCAAGATATGATCCATCGTACTGAAACCACTTCTGAAGCCAGCTTGCTCAATAGGTTGGTAGAAATCTAACTTGTTGGTAAGGCGGATAGTAATGATCTTAGTTAGTAATTTGTACAGTTGGGGTAACAAACTAATGGGGCGATAGTTGTTAATATCCTTTTTGTTACCTTTTTTTAATAACAAGATGACATTGGAGCACTCCCATTCTTTGGAGACCCTCCCTTCCTCAAGACATTTATTTAAAAGCTTGTTTAGGAATTTGATCACTGTATCTCCACCCTCTTTGACCATTTCGATTATAACGCCGTCTTCTCCAGGAGCTTTATTGTTCTTCATCTTAGTAAGGGCGTATTCAATTTCTGTATTCGTTATATCTGGCACATCTTCGGAACCAACGTTCATAACAGTTCTGATAATGTTTGGGGTTGTGTTCATGCTCTTTGATGCGTAAAGCTGCCCGTAGAATTCTTCAACCAGTTTCAGTAAGTTGTGTTTTTCTGCTGTTGGATTTCCGTGTTGGTCTATTAGTTCTGTAATCTGTTGGTTGCCTATAGAGAGTGCTTTCCTGAATACCTTGGGACCCTTATGCTTCTCGATTATGGATCTAACTATGTGCTCGCGATAATCTTCGATATCTTCTTCAACATGACTCCTGACTTCTTTGCAAAGTAATTTAAACCTGTGAGATGTATAAAGACCTTGTTTTATTAATTGTCTTCTTTCCTCCAATAGTTCTTTGGTTTTATTTTTTAATTTAGAACGGTTATTTTTTCCCTTAGGAGTTATTTCTGCTGCTACTTCACACAGGGTACTTTGAAGGTGTTTGGTTAGATTATCGATTTCTGAAGTATCACTGTTCATGTTCAGAAGCTTTTCTTGGATCTTTTGTTGGTAAATATTCCTATTTACTCTAAGCACAAGGGGGTCTGTTTTAGTTTTCCGTCTCTGTATCTTTGAGTACCGCATCAACTTTGCATTTATGGTTACAGATGCTCGAATAAGACGATGATCGCTGCCGGTGTTAAAGCTATTTAGGACACTTACATCTGTTATGATGTTTTTATGACTACTGAATATGAAGTCTATTTCATTTTTGTATCTTCCCCCTGGAGATAGCCATGTCCATTTCCTTTCTTTTCGTTTTTGATAAAAGGAGCTCATATGAAATAATTTTTGCTGTTCTAAGAAGTTAATAAGCATTTGCCCTCTACAGTTTCTTGATCCAAAACCAAAATCGCCCATGAACCTTTCAGACTCGTCCTCTTTCATTCCAATTTTAGCATTAAAGTCGCCGGTTATTATGGTGTATGTTGTTGGATTCGCTTTCATACATTTTGTAATGTCCTCATAGACTGCTTCGACCTCATCATCAGGTGTGGTACAAGTTGGTAGATATGCTTGAATAATCTTCAATGTTATATGGGTCGTAATTTTTAAGATGACGTATAATACTCTATCGGATACAGAATTTATAGTTGTGATATTATCTTTGATGTTTTTATTTATTAACAGTGCCACACCGTGCTCATGTAGATTTTCTTTACCTCTGTAGTATAGAAAGTGGCCTGCACGCAGTTTCAGGCAAGCTTCACCGGATCTTCGCACTTCGGACAGGCCAATCACGCTCCACTTAATCTTGTCTAGTTCGTAGAATAACTCTTCTAGACGGTCGTCTGTTCTCAATGTCCGCACATTGTAAGACGCTACAGTGATCTTTGTCGTTTTACTTGTAGGTTTATGACAGCCTGATAACTCCCAGAGATGATGATAATATTTTTTTATCTTTCTACCGACTGTCTAAAGAGTCCTATCTGCATCTTGTTACATTGTTAAAGCCTGCTATACATCAAGTCATCAACAAAATACAAAATATAATTTGTTCCCAATTTCTGCCCAAGTCCTGTCTATTTTATTTTTTCGCATATATTCTGGTAATTTGTAGTTATATAAACAAGCATTTTTTTCAACTTCTTGCACAAATTTAATATTCATTTCTTGCTCCGCCGCCATCTTGTCGAGACTCGTAAAAGACGCGACGCCCAAGCGACCGACACGGCGAGTTGCGCGATACTAGTCGCGGACGCGTAGGATACCAGTAGCGTAGTGTGCGAGACTGCATTCAAATGTATGTGAGATACCTGGTGGCGACTAGTCTCCGATACTTGAGTCGCCTGTGCGTATCATAATGGGAGAAGGGCTTTAGTGTGCAATTACAGTCGCGCGGAGCGGGCAGCGGGAGCGGGTGGCGGGTCACGAAACAGACTATATTTCCGCTCAAACCACCCCGCCCGCACTTGGTGCACCTTAGTTAAAAACTACCTATGTGTTTGCGTTACCAACCAGCGGATTCCGCTGCCCGTCCCGCTGCCACTGTAATTGCACACTTAGACGTCAATGTGTTTGTTGTCTCTTTTGAAAATTATTGCTTAGGAAACAAGCCTCATTACCGTCACACTGCATCTGAACAGTCCGATAATGAATTGGTCTTAGGAGAACTGCAGGCTTTGGCCCTCTAAGGGGGGCCCGGTTATTTCTGGGCAACCCTAACTGCTCTTGTTTCACGTACCTGCCTAATTTTAACACTGAACCAGGATCCATTACTCAGCAGCCGTGTTTTCGACCAAAAGAACGCTCAGACAGTCTCACTAAAAATACGAGTACCTTAACTTCGCTAAAACATGATAGGTTCACCTGCATCTCATCTTTTCCAAGTTCTCGCAGAAACTGTACCAAACAATTCTCAAGTAAGGCAATGGTACAAACTGGCCGGTACGGCGACTTCGTGTCGAGTTTCGAGCCAATAGGCAGTAGTTACACGAACTCTCCTCAGTTATGCAGATTCTATTAGACAGTTCTGCAGACATGTGTGCCGGCCCTGGCTGTTTGTACGCTTTTGTGGAGTTGTATTGTCACGTCGACTGTTTATGAGGACTGGGTGAAGGTTTTATATGTCAGAGTTTAGTATATTTTTTTATCGTGGTAAAATCATCAAATGAGTCCTCCCACCCAGGGTAGAGCGAAATGGACTGTCAGACTCGTACTGACTAAAATTCACGGTGTCCTTCAATAGCCCTTTACGTTACGGGGTCACGGTTATTCGTGAGTCCCGCGACCCCTGATTACTGCGACCAGGGTGTAGTCATAGTAATATTTTGAAAGGATAATATGTTTAGCAGTGTAAAGTATGGTCATACTGAGCGGACTCGATTCCGAAACAGACGCCGTATTTTTAATGCTCCAAAATTTTACAGTGAAGAATTCTGTCTAAGGTCCTAGTGTAGCGTACATAACCGTCCGCAAAAAGTACACTAACGCCATCTATGAAGCGACGGAGAAAGTTATTTGCGAATTTAGAAGACAGATTATTCCGACTATGAATGTCGGGCAGAAGGCCCACCAGACACAACACCTGTCTGGTCGGAAGGTACCTTCCTTTTCACGGGGGCATCAAGGAACTTTCCAGTCTGTTCCTCCTACCCCCAAACTGGTGATCCGAACGCGATTATCTTCATGACCTTTCACGTTTTAGTGACGTGAAGTAATCGGGAAGTTTGACGTTAATTTGATGGAAAAAACATTATCCCTCGTTCGTACGTTTGCAATAAACGCCGTAAATACTTCAAGTACGCTGTACGTAAAATAGGTAAATCTCGTGACAAGGCTTCTGCGGTCAGTTCACACCGATACGCGACGCGGTGCGACGTGACGCAACGATACTGCAAATGTGTATCTTATCGTGCTATTTACAAACTTTAACTTTACTTATTTTGAGTCGCTATTAAAATGCAGCAGGCGCCGCGCTGCGTCGCGCTGCGTTGTGAAAGCTAAATAAAGTATCTTTTCGTGAATGAAATAGAGTTAGATTTTGAGTAGCTCTATTGAAATGTGCGCGGAGCGTCGCGTCTCGGTCTGAGCTGACCCTGAGCGTCTCTGAGCTAAGTTGTGGAGAGACAGACAAATAAACAGACGGACTTTTTAAATAAGCCGTATTCAGTTAACTAAAATGAAAAAACAACAATATTTAATGGAGTGCTTAAATTATAAACAACTTGCGTTGACTGTGAAAGAAGTTATCGAATCTTTTTCAGAAGTTCGAAAGTTTGACTCCGCGAAATGCACTTAGCAACGTAAAATATTCTACTTTCTTGAATATGAAAATTTTGTAGACATCCATATCTTTAAATGTTGGGCCACTAAGAAAAGGAATAAGCAAGTTTTCTTCATTGATAAGTAATAAAAGTAGCCTAGGTACCTACCTAAGTTTCTTGTTTATTCAATTCATGACAATGTATTTCTTAAAACCGATATTAATGATATCGTTCTATGCTTAAAATATATAATATGGATAATTCATAATATCACACAATGTGCTTTAACATAATTCACCAAAAATGTGTTTGTTGTTAAAAAATTAAAGTCAAAGAGGTGGATCTTCAAAGTCTATCTATGGATGGCTGACCATCTTTCACAGCGAGTTTCCTCCGTGTCTAGGAAGCATTTGGTCTTGGCTGACAATAATTGTACTCGTAGATCTTTGGCAGTCAATTCTGATAGCCATGTGTATCGTAGGACCTACCCAGTTACTGGTCAAATTGGGAATCGCTTTTCAAATGCCTAATACAAGTCTAGTGGTCATCAATTGGAAGTCCCGTGTTCTATGGCCCTAATTCCCAAGCAAGAGACAAAATGTAGGCCAAGTGAGCGGCCCAAGTTAGCAACAGAGAAAGTTTCGCAACAGTCCGGACGGCTCATGTAACGGATACTAGCAAACGTCTGCTTTGCATCGTGTACTGTGACTTAAACGGAAAGTTTTGACTAGAATTATTATTATCACATGAATATAGAAATTTTAATGTACTGTGGTAGTTACAAGTGCTCTTATCACGAATTGGCTAAACTCGTTTGATATTATCTAATCTAATATCTTTAAACGAGCAATTCTTGTATATTTATATACATATAATCAGGATCTCGGAAACGGCTCCAAGGATTTTCATGAAAGTTACAGATTAGGGGATTTTCGGCTCAAGGAATCGATTTATCAAGGTCCCAGGTTCGAGAAAAGCTCGGTTCCCAAGATATAGACATTTTAAAAACCGAGCGAAGCACGGTCAACCAGGTATTGTTTATAATTTGACGTCTAACAGAAAACTTTGAATATTTTACTATCTTTTTTTTTAAACACATCGCCCATCACTTGGATTTTCTCCTGTATCGTCGCGATATCCCAGTAGTTCCATTGTCTAGTTCCATCATGGAACTAATGGGATTATTTTCTCCCAGTAATTCCATGGAACTAATTTTTTTTTTTGCAGTGGAACTACCGTGGGTGCGGTTATTAACATTGAAACTTACACACACAAACACCCAGACAAGAACAATTACTTGTAGGTCAAACAAATATTTGTTCAGTGCGGGGATCGAACCCGCAACACGAGCAGCAGTAGATCGCTTAGCCACTGCGCCAAAAGAATTAAACTGAGGAGCCAAAGCTTTATCCACATCATCTATCTAGCCTTTTATTAACTGTATTGGACCCATAGTTCCTCAGATTAGCTCGTTCAAACAGACAATCAATCAAACTCTAGGTAGCAAACTAAAGTATAGATTTGACTGACACAAAATCGGTGGTTAAATGTTATCGTCGTTCAATAATTCGACGTTTTGTTTGGAAGTGGTAATAAAGTGAACTGCACAAACAATCACTTCCAGCTTTATCTATCACAATTTCACCAACACACTCTATTTTATCTGAATGAGTGAACGGGAATTCCATTCATTCAAAAACACATTAATACAGGGTTCGAAACCGCAACATTAATTTCGCGTTTCGTTCCTACACCCCACGGATCATTACTATCACCGATTTTATACCGCAATACAAAATACCCTTTATGTGAATATTTTTGGGTTAATATCTTTTTACATGAATATTTTATACAGCCTTGTTTTTCGTTTGTGTTAGCAAAAAATAATAAGCTAATGTTAGGATATTAAATCAGCGAACGTGACTGAAAAGGGTCGTAAATTGTGGTTTTCGGTTATAAAATCTGATAGCGTATCGTGTCATAAAAAATACTGGAAGGTGATATTAGCTTTGCAAGATTAACAATATCTATCTTCGTACAAAAATAAGTTCGTAAACGAATACACGCCTAAAATAACGCTCCTTTTATACTTTACAAGAAAACATTCATATCTGAAATTGTTATGTAATAACTATTTAGAGCGTGGAAGCAGATTATAAAAAAAACAAACTTCAAAGAAACTTTCAAGTAGGTAGGCACTTATTTTTCGGTTCCGGAACCGGTTTTAATGAAAGTTTTGATTCCATGTACAAAAAACAGATTCGGGTCTAACCGAATACAACTAACCAGTGTTTTACATCACCAATTACCAATCTGACCTGCACAACCCTGAATTAACCCTGACGATTTTCTGAGCAGGTCAGAGGAAGGTGTAATTTATTAACATTACATTATAAATTACATTTCAGCACCGTAAAATGCTGCAACTTTGCACGGATTTTGACGTTTTTCTTCGATAAATCTTTAATCGTTAAGAAAGTCGTATGTTTTTTCAATTACTGTCCAATATTGGACTTTAAGCTATAGGAATACATTTGCTACTAGTAGAAAAAACACCATATTTAAAATTCACAGAAAGATTCAGTCCACAAAATCAACGTAAAATTCTTCTTTGAAACTGATAGAATAAAACGTCCGAAATAATTTCCAGTTCTTAAGGCTCAGGTCTTGTAAAATTCACTCGCGCCGAATTATTTGCGTAACTTTGTTTGTGATTTTTGAAGAAAATAGTGCAATAGCTTGAAATATTATTATTGCACATAAATAACCATAATATAAGTAACAGCTAGTTATTTTTTTTTAAGTTGATTTAAGTGGATTATATACGGTAAATCAAGCGTTCAAATCAGCTCTTTCCTGCCCAACGTCATTTCGAGTTACGTTGGTGCACTCAATCTGAGACAATGAAGTATTAATTAAAAAATCTGAGCAGCGCATAATGACCGCAATATCCTCGTCTTCAAACTGCGCTGATTAGTTTTTTATATTTATCTTTCATTTTCTAAATTAAGATGGCAGAATATTATCAAAATTCTCGGATTTTATCTCTCAATAAATAGTTTTTTTCATAAGAACTATGCATCGTAGGTATGTAATATTTAAATTATTTTGATGTCGACAGATCAATAAAGCAAATACAAAAAAAAAATTGTACCTAAAGCGCTTTTTTTCAACAATAAAAAATTTCTCAAATAACCTCTCAAAAAGTGTTTATAAACGAGAATTGTAAGAGAAATTCCTTAGTGGCCGTAGAGATGCGCAAAATGTGTCAGTAAAAAGAAAATGAATGAAGTATATCTTTTCACTTGATGAAGTAGTTCATTCATTCATTCAGTACTTCATTTAGTCCAACAAATCAGAACGAGTTCTTGAATGAGATGATTCACTGAACTAGTTCATTGGACTAGTTCACTGGACTAGTTCACTGAATTAGTTCACTGGACTAGTTCATTGGACTAGTTCACTGAACTAGTGATTTAGAGAAATGATGCATTTCACTTAAATCACTAGTTCAGTTTAATACGAATATCGATATTCCTTCAAACTTTAATACGAATATAGTCTTTACGGGAAATGGACCTACCGTTTCCCGTAAAGACTATATTCCTATTACAATAAAGTTCATACTTATTAGGGTGAATAGAGTAACTAAACGAAAAGAAACACTGAACTAAAGACACATTTGAATGGCCAGTGAATGAATGAAAAGTTCATTTTGGGAAATGAACTAGTTCATTTACTTCAATCGTTCGCGAACTACCCATGTCTAGTGGCCGGTTGACGGCCGGAGCGACTGGACGTGAGGTCCACGACGAATTTTTATTGGTCCCTCTCGCTCGCACCTTCTCTCGCTCTAACGGTGATGACGCACAGTTACGCATCTCAGATTGCTCTACTTTATTAAATTAAAATATATTTTTTAACCGACGGAAAAAAAGGAGGAGGTTCTCAATTCGACAAGTGTATTAAGTTATTTTTTATTTATTTATGACCATTCATTACTTTTTCTAACGTGGTCCAATTTCAAAAATTCTTTTTTTTTTTTGGACAGAGTGTATCTGAAAGTTGGTCCCATTTAAATATCAAAACTAAACTCGGCCTACAAGGGTAGAAAAAAAAGGAATTAATTGTCAATTTTCCTACAGAATTTTCAGTTGTGAACCGATTCTGTTGAAATAAAGTTAACGTAATGTAGTCCTGAGGACATTATAATTATACTATATAGGAGAGATATGGAGAAGTAACTAAACAGGTTCGAGCGAATTCCGACCTTATTGACATTTAATGTTTGGTTTGTTTTTTCTCACATTCACGTTCGCTAACATTGCTCCTTCATGAAAATCTGGTGTTTGCATAAGTGTCAGTAAGGTCGAAAATCGTTTGAACCTGCTTTTTGCATTGCTTAACTATAGCAAGTTAAAAAAACAGCTTCAAGCGATTTTCGACCTTATTGACATTTAAAATTTGGTTTTTTTTTTCACACATTCTCATTCGCTAACATTGCTCCTTCATTAAAATCCAGTGTTTGCATAAATGTCAATAAAGTCGAAAATCGCTTGAACCTGTTTTTTTAATTGCTTAACGATAACAAGTTTAAAAAAAACAACAGAACTTCGTTCCACCCGGGCGTCCCTTGACACCTCTCTAGTTTTTCTTCTTCTTATAACTTAGGATACCCATATTGTAGCCTAATTTTTGACTATTTTTTTATTTTATTTTTTAGCGTGGTAAAATCATCAAATGAGTCCTCCCACCCCGGGCAGGGCGGGAAGGACTGTCAGACTTCTACTGATTAAAATCCACGGTGTCCTTCAGTAGCCTGTTATGTTCCGGGGTCACGGTAAGGAAATAATCCCGCGACCCCGGCAGGCAGCCTAATTTTTGACTTGGCTATACGAATTAGGCTACAATATGGTATGTATCCTAAGTTACAAGAAGTTCTATAAAAGAAGTAATATATTTTATGTTGAAATAAATCAATTCAGGACTGACCATTGAACTTGGCAACCGTTTAGATTTCACTTCTTCTGTCCTTGAAGTCAACAATAACCACCGCAGGCGCCGCGGACAGCGAGTAATGGGTGACTTGCTGCCAATAGGTGAAATAGTTTTTGAGTTATGAGAGGGTCAAAAGTTGCTGTAAATGGTTCATGTAATAAATTACACACGGTGCGCACAAGAAGAATAAACAACAAAACAAGAACAATATTCATTTGACCGATATTGTGCTAGCCGTGGTCGTGTGCCACCTAACCAATAAAGATTGTGTAGAACAACCGCAGGTGGCACATGACCACGGCGACCTTTATGTCGAGTTCGGTGAAGAAGTACAGTCAGAGATGTAAATTAAAAGCCAATGGCATTTAAACATTGTTTTATTATACTGTTCTATTACTGTTTTCGTATATCACAGGATCACAGGAGCAAGTCGACGGAGCCCCGCTACGCCGGGCTCCTACTTCTGCGTGGTTTAAAAAAATAACCACGAAGAGGATGGCGGGGTCCATCTAACCTAAATTGTCCGAGTCGGGGTACCAGCAAGTCCCGAGGTTAGACAACCGCACTTCGAGCTTTAACCGTAACATAATACCTATATCTACATTTCATTGGACGTGAATATACTTCCAAAAAATGCTAAAATTAACTCGACATAAAGGGAATAGAAACGGGAAGAGGCTAATAGAAGCGAGGCAAGGTTTTCTACTTGACGCGACGTAACGGGACTCGACATAAAGGGAACAAACCGTCTAGTAGCGAGTGAAATAATTTGATACCCATGTCGATACTGTGCGAAATAAAAAAAAATCGGTTACGACTTTACATCCCCTAGAGGGCGCCATATTGGATTTAGTGACACGTCACCTACCCTATAACCAGCGGACAACTAAAGGTGTGTGTCCACAGGTCGGCATCGCACGTATCGGACGTATCGTACGTAACGGATTTTAGTTTGCCTTGTATGAAAACTCATACAACTGCGTCCACTGATCCGCGTCGTACGGACGGCTTATCCGCAATGCCTTAATGCGATGCGTACCGATGACGTCATACGGAATGCCGGTCAGTGGAAGCGATGAAGGTGGCATTGGCAATCCGATTACTAATACTCGCGTCGGCAATCCGATCGCTGCCGACACAGAAATCCGTTTGATGCGATGCGTCCGATACGTACGATGCGGACCTGTGGACGCTTACCATAAGACGCTTCTAACGACACCTCATTTGTCATTTATAATGATAAGGGAGTTTAGAAGTTATGAGCAATATATACAGCCAAGCCATACCGGCCGCGTGCAAAAGAGTTCGGAGTTGTGTCAGAAGAAACTTCTATCCGCACTTGTCAAATGTCCGCTGTCGTTCTTGACACTCTCAAAACATAAAAGCGCCGCCGCCGTCATAATTAATAAAATTATTTTTCGATTCTATGTCAGTACGTAATAGTCTTGTGAAGATTTGATTTCAATATGGATCGTAAACGTAAAAAATATGCCTGTACGAGAAGAAGAAAATTGGGTTCTAACATAGAAGAGATGAAGAGAAATAGAATCCAAAGGTATGTAGAACTGTTTACAGGATTCATAAAATTTTGTATGGAAGTAGCTTAAAACTTGAATTTAACATTGTCTACTTTTAATAGCAATAGAAATCGCAGAACTCTGCTAATAATATTACTAGTAATATGATGATTTTTTACTGATACTTCTGAAAACTGTTCAAATTATGACTTATTCACTGATTTATTTCACAGGACCGCTGCTGGGTCTCATCAACCGTTGTCAGATGTTACCAATGAGTCAAAACCTCAACATTTTAAGCCTACCTCGTCTACTATAAAAGTACCATTGATGATTGAAAATATTGACGGAACTGAAAACGTAACAATGTCAAATAAAAAAAATAACCGAAAACGAAAATTTGAGGAAGTTTTTCCATTTCGCCGAATTTTGGTAAGGAAACGTCAAAATCCTGTAATTATTAGCGATGAGCAACTGCTTCAAATTGAAAATGAAACCACCAATGATTACGAACCGTTTTGCCTAGAAGGACGCAGAATCGTGTCGATCAAATATTTTTTAGAAATGTTGGGGAAGATTGCTGATCACAGTGAAAAATCTTTCGGATGCAGGTACACAAATCTGAATTGTATAAGTGAGCGACGTAAAGGTTTTATATCAAAACTGCGTTTTAAGTGTGAATTCTGTCATTCAGAATTTGACATAAGTACTGAAGATCCGTCTAACATTTGTGATATAAATCACGGTACAGTTGCAGGTATTATTAGTATAGGCTGTGGGTTGGAAAATTTAAATGAATTAGCAGGTAATGCTGATATCCCTGGCATGTCAAAAAATCTATATGCTCAAACAAGTAAAAAAGTTTACGAATGGTTCCATAAGACTGCAGTAGAAGAAATGACCAAGGCAGGCATCGCAGAGGCAGAACATGCTAAAGAAATTGGCAGTGTCGACTGTGAAGGTACACCAATGATTGATGTAATAGCTGACGGGTGTTGGTCTAAGAGATCTTTCCGGAATAACTATTCAGCATCATCAGGCGCAGCAGCAATAATCGGTGCATACACGGGCAAGATTTTATACCTTGGTGTTAAAAATAAATACTGCATTATTTGTGCAAAAGCTGAAAATAAAAAAATTGAACCTGCAAATCACATATGCTATAAGAATTATTCTGGCAGCTCTTCTAGTATGGAGTCAACGTCGCTTATGGAAGGATTTAGTAGCTCTCTTGCAACTCACGGTCTTATATATGCTAGATTGATATCAGATGGTGATTCGAGTACTCATAAAAAAATATTAGAAAGCAATCCATATAAAACCTGCAAGGTTCAAAAGATTGAGTGCAGAAACCACCTTCTGAGAAACTTATGCAATAAACTGAGGGCACTTACTAAAGATACCCATATTCCCTTTCAATTAAGGAAACTTTTAACTGACTTCAAAATCATGAAGTTACGGAGGTACACAGTGCGGGCCATAAAGCTTAGGAAACACGAAGACCTAACTGAAAGTCAAAAAATGGTGAAACTTCGTGCAGATATTTTAAATGCATTACAGCATTCTTTTGGTAATCACTCTGATTGCAATGATGCTATATGCCCAGTAACCGACAAATCTGACCGAAATACAGTACACGATGTTGCTAACACAATTTTGTGGAGGAAAATAACTCAAATTGTCTTGTTTTTAGCTGCCAACGCTAAAAGTCTCATTTATGACGTTGATAGCAATATTGCTGAGACATTCAATTCAGTGATTGCCAAATATGTGGGAGGGAAAAGAATTAATTATACACTTAAAAATTCATACCAGGAAAGGTGTTCTGCTTCAGTAATTGCCTTTAATACCAAGCGACCCATAAACGCTATCTATAAATGCGTGTTTAATAAACTTACTGGCAAATACGCAAATTTATATGAGGCACAAAAAGTGAAAAGAAAAGTTTACAAAAAAATATTTCGTAAAAAAATCCGCAGAAACATGAATGATCCAGATTATGGGCAGAAAGCTCAAAGACCAGACATGACCGAAGAAGAATTTCAGATGACAAAAACTGAATTTCTGAAACAAATGGAACTTTCGGATAAACAAAGAGAGGAACTACAAAGGCAGACAAGGGACCAAAGTTCCAGTCAAGAATGGTTCGAAAACAGAAAAATTAGATTAACCGCGTCTATATTTGGAAAAATATGTAAACGGAAAGAAAATATTAGCTGCGCTCCTTTGGTGAAATCTATTGTGAAACCTCAAAATTTATCAAACGTCCCGTCAATTATACAGGGTGTCCCAAAACTCAACGTCAAGCCGAAACGGGGTGATAGGATTGATCATAACAATCACGAGAAAAATCTGAAAAAAATTCTATCCCATGCAGTTTGAAAATTATGGGCATTTTAAGAAAATCCTAGAAATTTGATCAAACTGTACCATTTTTCGGTTATTGTGGTTTTCCTTTTTTAATTTTGTTCATTTGAACTTTGGAAACGTAATCCTAAATAACATTTCTAGAATCCCAATAAAAAATAATGACACAATTGCCTCAAGTTTCCGAGAATTGAGACTATTTGTTTAACTACGAATTTAAAATTTTCAACATCCGTCGACTTTGACAGGCCCTCCTTTAAAAAAAATGTACTACAGTGCCTTGGCAAGTGGCATTAAAAGTTGGCGCATTTAATCAGGATTCTAATATGGTACAATACTTGTTGGTTCCATACAATAAAAAAGAGTAAAAAAATTAAAACCTCAAGTAAGCCGATTTTTGCTATCTCAGTTAAAATGTTTTTGATTCGCACAAGCTCTAGATAGGTTCTTAATTTTATTTTTTGCCTTAAAATTAAGAACCTATCTAGAGCTTGTGCGAATCAAAAACATTTTAACTGAGATAGCAAAAATCGGCTTACTTGAGGTTTTAATTTTTTTACTCTTGTTTATTGTATGGAACTAACAAGTATTGTACCATATCAGAATCCTGATTAAATGCGCCAACTTTTAATGCCACTTGCCAAGGCACTCTAGTACATTTTTTTTAAAGGAGGTCCTGTCAAAGTCGACGGATGTTGAAAATTTTAAATTCGTAGTTAAACAAATAGTCTCAATTCTCGGAAACTTGAGGCAATTGTGTCATTATTTTTTATTGGGATTCTAGAAATGTTATTTAGGATTACGTTTCCAAAGTTCAAATGAACAAAATTAAAAAAGGAAAACCACAATAACTGAAAAATGGTACAGTTTGATCAAATTTCTAGGATTTTCTTAAAATGCCCATAATTTTCAAACTGCATGGGATAGAATTTTTTTCAGATTTTTCTCGTGATGGTTATGATCAATCCTACCACCCCGTTTCGGCTTGACGTTGAGTTTTGGGACACCCTGTATATGGTAGAGACAATGAACAAAGAGCATTGACTCAGTTATCTCTGCAAGAAAACCTGATTATTTCCCGCTGTGGTCTTTATATTCATAAAACACTCCAGTATTTAGGAGCCAGCCCTGATGGCATTTATAAAGACAGTGGTGGAAAAACGGGACTGGTAGAAGTAAAATGCCCAATTTCTGCAAAAAACATACCAGCTGAAGAAGCTATAAAAGGAAAAATAATTAAATTTTGGAAATATAACCCAAAGAAAAATTCGTTTGTAATTGACAAAAACCACAACTATTATTTTCAAATTCAGGGGCAATTAAATATTACCGAGATGGACATATGTTTATTTGCCGTATGGACTGGAGAAGAGTACCCTATGAAGGTCGAATATATAAAAAGAGACCCTACTTTCTGGAAAGACAAAATGGTAGGACCATTGTCTAAATTTTATTTACATTGTCTGCTTCCTGAGCTCGTAGATTCACGTCTTGAACGCTCCATGCCAATAAAAGACCCGGCGTACATCATCAAAGCCATTGAAAAAAAAAACAAAAAGAAATAACAACGCGTCCACGTCTTCTGCATATCATTCAGATCCAGCTTGTTCATATTACTCTCCGTCAGTGACGCCCTATGCCGAGGTTCGTACCCTTAGCGTGAGGTCACTTAGTTTTTAGTTGTAAGCCCCTGGCTGGAGGCCTTAGATTCAATAAGGCATCCACAGATAAGTCCGGGTAAGCAGGTCACAATCTCCTCTAGGTTGAACTGCGAGAGGCCACTAAAAAAAGACATTCAGGACAAATAATTCCTGCAGAGAGTAAACGTTTTACGAAATATTATATTTTACCAAAGTTATTTTGATAATGTATATTTCACGAAATAAGAAATCATGTTTTCATTCATGGCCATCAAACTGAACAACTTTTGCTAAGATGACATTCCTAAGTATATATGTTAAACTTGCTTTATTTGTGCTCTTAGAACTCATCAGAACCTAATTTTTCTGCTTTCCAACAATTCTTGAATGGAACTTTGGTATTTTGTTTGCGTCTGCAGTTCATCTCTTTTTTGATCAGAAAGTTCCATTTGGTTTCAAAATTCAGTTTTTGTAATCTGAAATTCTTCTTCGGTCATTATTTAATCATTGAGCTTTTTGTCCATAATCTGGATCATTCATATTTCTGCGCATTTTATTTCGAAATAAAAATTTGGAATGTTTCCGTTCCACTTTTTAAGCCTCGTATAAATTTGCGTATTTGACATTTATGGATAACGTTATAATTGATAAGCAGAACACACCTTTCATGCTATGAATTTTTGAGTTTTATTCTCTCTACAGAATTTATTCAAAGACGCTATCTAGACACGCGGAGCGTGTCAGCCAAGTTCTGGCGCGCTCACAGTGTGTAATATTACACGAACCATTTGGAGCCACTTTTCAGCCCCTTATAACTCAAACACTATTTAACTTAGACTTGTCAAATTTTGCATATACCTTTATTGAGACTAGCAAGATACATATGTGTTCCAAATTTTATAAATATATCTCAAATAGTTATTTAGATATTAACGTCCAAAATCGTCATTTTTATGACTAACCTTATCAAAACTACAACCCAGTTCCTGATGATGACTAGAATGTTCAAATTTGGCATGCAGATAGGTAATTAGGTAGGAAAAGGGAAGGGTACACGACGGTAAAAAACCAAATGCTCCATGACACCATTGCACCAATCTTGACTTGTACTAACCAACGGTCAAGTCACACAACTTTAACTATAATAATAAAGATATCGCAGTAAGGAACCTTAGAGTTGGCACGATTTTTCTAGATTTCATAACTTTTTAGAGATAAATAAGCAGCTCTACCGAGATTTTGGCCAGTTTTTTACAGAATGTTTTTGGTGCGATATCACTTCTTTTCGTAGAAACGTGGATTTTTTTACCTTTTGTTTTGACGTCAAATGAAGCGGTCCACCAAGTTGAATATTTTTGTGTAAATGCGGTATATGTGGATCTCTAATAGTTTGGTTGGGCTCTTGTGTTTTCTAATCAGGGTCATTAGGTGCTCCAGATCTTCGATTATCCTAGTTTTTATAGCTTTCCTTTTATGTGGCCTAAACCCTAACTCTCTGAGTCTATGGGAAGTACTAGTTCTTCCCATAAACTCAGATCGCCAAGTCAAAAATTAGGCTACAATATAGTATCCTAAGTTATAAGAAAAAATAAATTTTACTTACTAACTTGGCACCTATGTATTGTATTGTATTGTATAACGGGCTGATATCCGCAACTCCACGCCATATGCGCGCATTTTGCGTGAGGCGCCTATGTATATTTCACTTCTTTTGTCGTTGAAGTGAACAACCAAGGCATACATCATATTATTGAACTTGGCTCTCATTTCATATTTATGTTATTGATGGGATTTTTATAACTCTTATATTCGGTTCGCTGGCTTGTTTTGGTTCTGCATCAGCTGTTCGAGTTCCCGAAATTAATTATTGCCTATATGTTAGAAAGGTACAAAAAACAGCATTAGAATCCGTCCAGTAGTTTCGGAGTTTAGCAGGTACATACACAGACTTTTTTTTAGATTCGTGTTCTATTAATGTTTTTTAATTTTCTTCAACAATATACAAACACACTTTTTTAGTTTAATTGTAAGTATATAGATTTAGTAACTTCTTTAATAAACTAAAAACAATAAACTACCTTCATATAAAAATCTGGCGTATTTATTTCTTCAACCTCACTCACATAATGGTACACTGCAAGGAACAAAAGCGCTGGTTTCTCTGTCTCCAGGTGGTAATGGACTGTGACTATGACAAGGAGTGCAGTCCTTGGATGTTACTGTGATTCACTTTTTTATCTTTCTTTTTTAAATGAGTCCTCCTACCCCGGGTAGGGCGGGAGGGACTGTCAGACTTGTACTGACTAAAATCCACGGTGTCCTTAAAATATCCCTTTATGTTCAAGGGTCACGGTTATAAGTCCCGCGACCCCAGCAGGCTTTAGCCCTCTAGAGGGGGACCCCGTCATCATGCTGACGCTATTTGAGGCGCTCGTGGAACACAACGCGCCGTCGACCCGAGCATGGTCCATGATTTTTTTTTCATGGTAAAATCATCAAATGAGTCCTCCCACCCCAGGCCAAGCGGGAGGGACTGTCAGACTTGTAATGACTTAAATCCACGGTGTACTTCAATAGCATTTTACGTTCTGGGTTTACAAGGGAATACAAAGCGCCGTCGACTCGGACATGGTCCATGGTCAGACAGCGAGTCGCCTATTACGCGCCTACGATGGCCAGCTGATGACCGTGACCGAGTCACCGTGGGCGTCTACCACTGCGGCTGGGATGTAAGGTGAACGCTGTCCTCTCTCTCACTCGTCCCGCCTCTTGCTTCGTCAGCAAGCACTGACCTTTTTTTAGGTTTAATTAGTTAAAGACGATTGTGTTTAACTAATTAAACCTAACAGAATTCTACCTATGAGAGTATTTAAATAGTATTAAAACACTTGTGTGATACTCGTATTATTACAAACCAAGTCATATTAAAACTCCTTAATAAGCAACAATTTCTATAACTCCTGTTAAATAATCCTTAGTAGAGCAATGTTCTTACCGTATCCAAATTGTTTTATAATAATTCAGTGGGCAGGATGTATGCGGGGGGTTGCGGGAAGGGAGCCCGAAATTTGACGTACGATCGACTGGCCGAACGCGATTCAATTTTGTCAAAAGAAGACGGAAGCCTTAATTAAATCCAACGGGTGTCATAAGCGGTATTCCGCTGAAGACTGCATCTGAATCATAACCTCTCTTTTACTCAAAAGGCGCCTGAAAAATCCAATAAAGCTCTTTGTGGGCTCATCCGGCGTATAGAAGTAATTTAAACGGGCGCCCTGGGTGACCAGGTGACGAAGATTTTCGATTTAAACAGAATTGTCATTGATTTTCACGTGGAACCAATTCTTTTTTAAATTTTATAATTTTAGATTATAGGAAGAAATCATCCGAGTATAAAGGTTTTGTTTTAATCAGATTTCTTTAATCAGAAAAATCTGAAAATTTAGGCCTTTATAACTTTAGTTTGTTCCCGTGTCTTGAATTTGATACATACATGAGGTATGTCCATCCTTTTGAAATAACAACACTGCGCATCCTCTAAATTATACTTTGTTGATTATGTTTTAGGATGTGTGAGAGTGGTGATAGTCTGTGTTTTAGTTTATTCAACAAAACATTCCCTATTGATTTTTTTTCAATGAAAAAATGAATTTTCAGTTAAAAACAAAATGGCTTCTCTAATGAACATTCTAATCATGTCTGTCGGCTTTTTTTTAAAAACACAGTTGATTATTTTTTCTAAACAAAATGGCATTTTACTAAAAATTTAAAAGATAGATAACTATTGCCATCATTGTTTTGCCATTATTAATTTACTTTCACTTTTAATCCGACTACAGTCGTTTGCATAGCAACACTTTTAGATATCAACATTGTTGCCAGGCAAATGGATTTAATCCCCAACCCCTTCAATTAAAGTGCTGATGAATAATTCAATCTGATAGTTGAAGATTTTGATGTGAATGAAAAATTCAAATTACCTTCAGTATGGAAATAAATTTTGCTAAAAGATATTACTAGTCATAGAACAATTGATCGCGTCTAGAAGTTGTAGGTAATAAAGATGTAGTTTAATTGTAGAACTTTCACTTTGATCACTATTATCTTTTAATGTAAATCGTATTAAAATGGGCATTGGTGGCCCAATGGTAACGGACCCGACATACAGGGTTGTATAGTTTGTGTGTTTGAAGTTAAACCCAGTCAATTGCATTACTTTGTGTAATCACAAAATGTAGGAAAATATTGCGAGGAAACAGGCATGTCCTAGATATAAATGAAGACATGAAGTGAAATCTATCAACCCGCATAAGGCCCGCGAGATGGATTAAAGTTAGTTGCATATTTTCGAAGATCGTTTTTTCTATTTTTAATTTAACGATAAGTTCTCATCTGACCATTACCTCGCCTGATTGTTAGCGATCATGTGTCCGACACGGTGAAGCACACTTGCCTAGAAGTAACCTATCAATGCGAGAAGCGACTATGTAAAGATTCTTATAAAACAAGGTTCTCTTCATTTTTAGGGTTCCGTAGTCCAAGGAACCCTTATTTTCGCCATGTCCGTCCGTCCGTCTGTCCGCAGCTTAGCTCAGAGACGCCCAGTACTAGAAAGCTGTAATTTGGTGTAAATATATGGATTTGTTGTGCCGAAAAAGTGGTAAAATAAAATCTCGTAAAATATTTTTTTAGGGTACCTCCTGTACTTACACGTAAAGTGGGATTTTTTTATTTATAGGCCAGCTCCATGTTTCATAGCACATGTCTCTCGTTTGGAAAGAAGAATTTAAGAAAAAAAGCAACTCTAATTAGGTATCTATATTTATTTTCATCGTTCGACTGTTTTACATTGAAAATATTTAATAGCCTCTCCTGGTAAGTTCCTGTCGTAATATTTTATTGCTTTTTTTTAATTTCCTGACTTCGATCGAAACTTATAATTTACACGATTCAATCGTGGAAAACCTAAGAAAGAAGGTTTACGTAGTACGTATAAATGCTGCTATTGGATATAAAATCTTGGACTTAATTGCTAGGTCGAGCTAGTGCATAAGATTTTCCAAAATTGTCATTGGCGATCCGGAAATTGACGTAACCTTTTATGAAAAATGAAAATGTTAGCTTACCAGAAAGAAACTGAACTCCCTTCCACCGACGGAAAGAACCATTTCGGATTCCGACAGGATGCTGATGCAGAAGGCCCTGGTGATGCTTACCACCACTAGTAGGATAACTCAGCTGTCACTGCAAGTTTTTGATAGCCCTACACGGGACAGTAGAGCTGTGGTGGCCCAGTGGTATCGGTCCCGACTTACGATTTGTAGGTCGTGGGTTCGAAACCCGCCAGGCGCCATTACTTTGTGTAATTTATTTCATCACCACTGCTCTCAAAACGGTGAAGGAAAACATCATGAGGAAACCGGCATGTCCTAGAACCGAAAATTCGAAGACATGTGACATCTACCAATCCGCACTGGGCCCGCGTGGTTGATTATGGCCCACTCCCTCTCACGCAGAGGAGGCCTGTGTCCCAGCAGTGGGACACAGGCCTGTGGCTGATGATGATGATGGTACACGGGACTGTCTAAAGAGGATACCGTGGCCTGAAAATTGAAGAAACAGGGTGGAGTTACGAGGTGGATTCAAAGCCCAACTATCCCTAAACTATCTTTACCTTACCCGGAGAGAACACGCATAATTATTATTTAACGGCACGGTTGGCACAGTGGCTGAGCAATCGACTGTTGCTCTGTGTGTCGCGGGTTCGATCCCCGCACGGAACAAATATTTGTATGATCTTTTCGGGTCTGGGTGTTTGCGTATATGAGTTTTTATGTTTGTAAATGAACCCACGATACTGGAAGAATTTCCTAGTGTGGATCAATGTTTTTTTTTTTTTTAATTGATTACTATCATCTCAATTTCTCTACAAGCTCCATAACATCATTAACGAACATTATAGTTCAATTTATTCGAAAATATACCGAGAAAATAAACCGCGAGCGTTCGAGCGCGGGTGGGAGCGTAATAATTAATGTGTACCAAAGTTCGTCTTGTGGTTACACCAATAACCATTTTGGTCGCAGCCTATGAATAAAAATGTCCCATTACACGTTATTCACCTTGTCTCCTCTGGGATACGGGATCGAAGCACAGGTCTAAACGGAGTTTAAAGTATTTAAGAAAAGCAAAATGTTTTGGTCGTTCATAGAAGGTACTGGTACAAACTATAAATAAAAACTTATTAGTAATATGTACAGGAAAATAATATTAAATAAATAAAAGAGAAAACATTCATAGGCCGTCACAGAATACGTCCACATCGCTGTCAACGGGAATAGTGCCCAGAACGCTGGCAGCATTGCCACGTTGTATGGCAATGCTAATTCGTTGCCTAGCTTTTACCGCTTTTCCATCTAAGCAGTATTGGTTGGATGGAAAAGCGGGAGTTGATGCACTGTGGCGATCTTTGGGGTAGCCCTATGTCCAGCGGTGGACTGCACTAAGCAGAAATGATGATGAGGTGAAATTTTTTAGGTTTTCTTTTGTTTATTATACTTATTGAGAAGGTGTATGCTTGGGCATTTATAAAACTACGATATTAATTTTTCAATTCTTAAAACGTTGAAACGCATAGAGTGACTATCTGAGCTTTTTTGCAGGTTGTGGCCAATGAAATAGGGATTTTAGGAATTCAGTATATCTACGAATAGCTTTAGTTGTATAGTGATAAACAAACCTATGCACCATTTGATGATTTAAGTACCTATTAAGGATCTTCAATAAACCGCTATTGGAGATGCGCTATCATTACATCGAAAACGAATGAGGCCCTTGCATAAGTTTTCAGATTCTTGTGACGTAAAGTAAATGTTATTTTTTGTTCGTACACTAGAGGCGCTTTTATATCCAACGTTACAAGTTACTTTGTACATAATTCAAGTACGAAGTACGGTCGAATACGGAGAATTCGTGCACACTTTTTAAATCGAACCATATTATCATCATTGTTTTGATGGTAGAAACTGAAGCAATCCTAGCAAGCTTTCAAGCACATCTAAAATTACACCGCCACGTATAAGTAACCTTGTTTGTTCATTTTGTAAACGACGTCCGTTGTGTACGTCGGACTGTACAAATAAGAGTGGCTTAGTTACCGGCTCAGGCTAAAGCTTAGTTTGTTTGAATTGGCCCAGGACTGGGCGGTTACTGGTTGGGTGCTGCAGATTCTCGCATATTTATAGCGGTGCTGTAATGTAACATAGTTAGTGTTGCTGGTTTTTGTAAAGTTTATAAATCTACTAGCAGCTACCAGCAGCTTCGCCGCATATAATTATCTTGAAAGTGTCCCACGGGAACGTTACTAAACGATATCGAATGTGCTAGGCCGGTAGGTACACAACGCGACGCAAGTCATCGATACCTTACGAATTTGGTATCCATTGACGCATGCCTGAGTACGACTACGAAACTCTATGGATTTGTATTACGATAGTCTCCTAATACGCTATACGAAATAGCGTATTCCAGACGTGCCAGGGTCGAACGCGCGTCCTGTTTCACACACGTCTCAAGGAGCTGTCGGCAAACTGTAGAATGTCTGCCGGGGTCGCGCGACTATCCTTGACTTCTAAACAGGCTCCCGGGACCCTGTAACGTAAAGGGAAATTGAAGGAGCTCTGTGGATTTTAGTCAGTACGAGTCTGACGGTCCCCCCTGTTCCATCCGTGGCGGGAGGACTTATATGATGATTGTACCACCTAAAAGAGGCTATCTTTAAGACCTTAGTTCAACCGTTTAATCATACTTGCGAGATTGAGTAACAAAGATCAATTCATTCATACAAATTTTCGCATTTATTATAGTAGTAAGATGTAGTAAAACTTAACAGCATTTTTGTCTTAAATAACTTTTCTTCACAACGATTTGCTTGCTTTTGAATGCTTCTCTATTAATTTTACTGAGAAACTTTCTACAAAGTCATCAAAATAATTTCACTTTTCCTATATTTTATTCTGCTAAGTTTTATTCAATTTAGCGCCAGCCAACGTTGCTAAAAACCAATGTTTAAGTTAGGTGCAACTTCCTGCTCCTGAACTAATTACGAAGTTTCCGCTACGTTTTTCTTGCTCGTTTCATAGTTTCTCCGGCTAAAGTGTTAGGTAATAATCGAGATATGAGATACTATATTTAGAATTTAATGGAAAAAGTGTGAATATAATAAAAAATATTTCCAACGATACGACCGACCCTCTCATTTATAGTTTAATTCATCTAATGAGCCCTCCTGATGGGTTAAAGGGACTGGTTTATCGCGTTATTGACTCTGTGTCCAGAAATGAATTGCATACAAGATAAATGATAGAAAGAATAGAATAGAATATTCTTTATTGTACACCAAAATGAATAAGCACAAACTTACAATAATGTTAATTCTAAGGGTACAACGGCGGTTTTATCGCTAATAACGATATCTTCAATCGATATCTTAAATGATAAATAGTTTTAATTATAGAATAATGGACTTTTTTTACTTTTTCCTCTGTATGTGCTGAGAAGCTAAAAGATTTTATTGGTGTAGGTAAGTAGTCTGTATCCAAGTATTAAAATCTTCTTGTATTTTAGTATGTAAAGTATTTTTTATAAGGTGTTTTTTTATCAATTTTAAATTTATCCTTTAAAAATATCCAAAAACCAAGAGAGAACCAGACATAATAAAAAAAAACCGGAAAAATGAGAAACTCCTCCTTTTTTTCGAAATCGGTTTAAAAGTGATTCTTAAAATCACTCACCTTTTCAAAAGTCATCGTAAAATACTAATAGGTATAAAATACTACCTAAGAAGCCGCTTTGCTTGATCGATTCAAGGAACAAATTTAGTCATATCGTAAAGCCGTATCAAATCAAAATCACATGGCTGCAACTTGAAGCAAAGTATAAGGGCTGTCATACACGAGCTACTTACGATTACACGAATCTGTCACCTTTGAGCTAGACAAGCGTCATAAACAAAACAGCAACAAAAAGAACTACCTTTGGTCGTAACTAGAGATGTGCCTGATGGCAATATTCCCACTGCCGGCAATATTCCCAATATTGCCACTGCCGGTAAAATACCAAAATTGCCGGCAACTTTGGCAATATTGCCAAAGTTGCCAGTCAAATAACACCAGTATATTTTATTATTACTGCAGGTGCAGTTTATATTACTGTAGATAATACGTTGCGGGCTGCGGCATTAAGTCCGCCTTATAAAACTGCTAAGTTGTTACTCTAAACGGTGATTTACTGATTATGTAAAAATTACCGAAACAAATGCATTAAAATAATGTTATTTTTGTTGATTATTTGTATTTTGTATACTCGTTGTTTTTGCTATGTGATTTTGCATGAAAAACCAGCAGCCCACTCAACGAACAGTTATAGAGGGAAATTCTTGGAACACGATATTGGACTACGTTACTTTGTTTGAACTAGTTAGGAGGTGAATATAATTATCAAAAGTCCCCGACACTAGCCCTTGAGCTGTGGGGGGTTTAAAGGTTCCATTTTTTGATTTTTCACTTATAACTCGGAAACCATGCTTCCTAGCGGCATGGTTTGTATGAATAAAACAAAGGCTGAATAAATTTCCTATAAGTTTTATTAAATACTTAACCATTTCGATATCTTGTATAGTTTTCAAAAAAACATATTTACCTTTTTGCATTCGGAAAGTCTTATTTAATATTTCCATAAAATCCAGAAAGAAGCAGCAGTCTTTTCAGGCTCTCCCTGTAGTACCTACTCCTCCGTGTGTTTTTGTGGGCAACTCACACTTGACAAAAATTGTTTACAAGAAAAAAGAACTAAAGTTTCCAAAGATAGTTTTTCCGCATCTCTTATGGGTGCGGATTTCCTCCTACATAGTACAGTCCTACCTAGTCTGTAAGTACCTAGTATAATTTAAAATGAGTTTCTAAGCTAATTTTTACTGCTCCCTCGGTGGGGGAAGACAAGACATATCAAGCTTGATGGTGGTCACCGAATTTAAGAACTACTTATAGCTGGTGGACATTGAGAGAGACCCGAGGGAGTCTCTCTCAATGTCCGTGGGCCTCCAGATAAAGATCTGGAGGCCCATATCACCTCAAGATGCAGCATGCTGGCTCTGTTCATCGCAGGTGGTGAAGGGAGGGTCTGAATCAACTGCTACTGCTTTCTGGATCTATGGCGATATCAAATACAACTTTCCAAATGCGCGAAACTAAAAATGTTTTTCCCCTAAATTACAGACTTACGGATATAGACGGATACCTCGAAAACTATGAAAACTCGAAAACTTACAAGATCTTGAAATGCTTACTGGGTAAAACTTACGGAAAATTGATTTAGTTTTTTATTTTGTTCACACACGCTATGCTGCTAGAACGCATGGTTTTCCGAGATGTAAGCGAAAAACCAAAAAATGGTACCTTCAACCCCCCCCCCAGAGCTCATGGTTTTGATATGTTCACCTCCTAACTAGTCCAAACAAAATTACGTAGTAAAAAATGTGTTTCTAGAATTTCCCTCTATGCTTTGAGCATTCGTTGACTAGACTAAGAGGATTGTATAGCGGCTGCCTTTTCAAAAAATAGGTATTTAGAAAAACTCGTGCTGTCCCTCTCGCGCGTTGAAATAACCCCGATCGTGCGATAGAGAGCGTTGCAGCTCGCGACTGACTGTGAGTATTTTTTATATGAAATTTGTCTCTCGGGAAAAAACGTTTTTCACATACTAAATCACGTTCAATCTCTTAGATTCTGGTGTCAATCGTTTCAGCATATTATATTCTAGGTTTGTAGGTTTTGCTTTTTTTCTAAAACTTCTTTGTTTTTAAAATACAAAGTTTTTGCTTCAATGAAGATTTTGTCATTAAAATAGTAACTTTTAGGCGCTTGTTACTTTCAAACTATTATAAATTTTGAAAAAAAGAAAACCTATAAACCTAGTTTTTTTACAGTGTCAGAAGCATTCTATAAAATCATTGAGATAGGATAACATTTAGGGGCAGGAAAACGTTTTCTCTTTTAGTATGGACGAGCGCTCGGTAGACGATAGTCTTAAACTACAACATTAAAATAAATTATTCGAATTTATGCCTTTTTATTCAATATACAATTTGATCGTCAATTCTTATCTTAAAATGTATGTGTAATTTCTTATATTCACAGTCGTGTGCGGCAACAATGGGCAATATTGCCGGTAAAATACCGGGAATATTGCCAAAATTGCCGGCAATTTTGGCAATTTTACAAAAAAAAAAAAATTTTTGTATATAATGTAGACCATGGTCTGTAAATGCTAATTTTAAGTGTGTTACATAGTTTTCGCACTCACTTTGACTTAAAATTAAGCAATATTCCCAAATATTTCCACTCCCGGCAATATTGCCGGCAATATTTCCACCTATATTCCCACCTTGGGCAATATTGCCGGCAACGGCACATCTCTAGTCGTAACATTACAATGTAGCTTATAGATTTCTCCGATAAATCGGCCATCCAACATTTTGTATTTTTCAATTGGGACCAGTAGTTCCTCAGCTTAGCTCGTTCATGCAAACAAACAAACTCTTCAGCTTTATAATATAAAATGTAGATAAGAAACCTACTCGTAGATTTAGCTAAACATGTTGGGTGTTGCCGATACTCTTTCTTTTATTTTCTTTCTTTCATTTCATAAACTGTGCCATATATTCTGGGCCTAACATCAGACAGATATAAATCCTTAAGAAAAGTATTTGACATGTGTTAGAGTTTCGTTTCAAAGTTTACTGCAAAAACTGCACAAAAAAACTTGGAAAAAACACAAACGGAACATGTGGTTACGGCTAAGATGTTACTTTTGTGTAGGGTGACCAAACATTCGGGTTTTAAAGAAAATTTTGATAACTTTGTATTTTAATTTACTATCTCGCTAGTCTAGTTGTAGCAAACGCGATTGTTGGTGCTGGGTTCCACTCCCGGGTCGGACAAAGTATTATTGTTTTTTTCTTTCTGTTTGGTTATTCAGAATTTAAGACAGGTTGAAGATGGCAATAGGCATGCTCCCTGTTACATATCACAAAATACATAGCTGATGAATTGTGGGTGTACTAATAGGTGCACTTCTGCCTTACTCGTAAGGGATAAATAGGCGTGACGTTATAAATTTCGATAGATAAATAGGTAAAGCAAATATGCATTTTAATACATTTTAAATTTATGCTAAAATGCTGGAAATTATCAATTTATACGTAGTGATACCACAAAATAGTCCAATTTCTACTTACTTTAAGATTTAATACAATGCACGATACTAACTTTATACTTTGTTTAAAGTATCACTTACGCGATATCTTCCGTGATTAAATATTTCATTGAGTTCCCGCAATTAATATTTCAAATTTCATTCAAGAAACATACCGTGATAACTTAAAACAGTGTTTATACTTTATGTCTAGTATGTAACTATTGAATTAACTTGTGTCTAAGGTTACTTAGAATAAGTCAGAGCTAGCGCCAACAAACTTACTATCTAGGATGCACAACACTGAGCAGAGCTCTCAGATGAATGGCGAATTCTGGAAACAGGGAACTTCATGCATAATTAATAATTATCTTTAGAAATGGGAATATCTCGGTTATGGTACGGACTTACAAGGTAAGAATTACAACTATCTAAGGTAAGAATTACAGCTTTACAACTAATTTGAATACAATATTGCCACAAATCAACGATTATGATTTGAAATATTTTTTTAGTGTAAAATGAATTAATGAAGGAATTTTAATAGTTATTTATGCAACTGTTGTATAATCAGGGGTACTTAAACACGAATGTGGGTTTATCACACGAGATGTGTGATGTGTGTGTGATAATAGTATCACATGAGTGTCTTAATACCTAATTATAACAGTTGCATACAAGACTTTATCTAAAATCATGATGTGAATCCTCTATAAAAAGATTCTCATACCATAAGGTGTTGTACAGTGTAATGTTGTAAGAACTATGTAAATTCAAGAAAAGTCTAATTGCGAAGCATGTAAAATAAACAAACCTTAATAAGTAAAAGAATTATTGTTCTTTTTTCAAAATTTTAGCGATCTGGTGGTAAAAATGTCATTGCATGAGAATGTTCTTTTTTTAAATTCATAATATCACGCGTTTGGATGATATAATGATCATAATAATATCATTGAGTGTTTTAATCTTGGCAATAAGCTAATTGTTATAGGTTATTTTATAGAGGATTAATAGCATGATAGTAGATAAAAGTTTAAATAGGATCGTTATATGATTACTGTAACATCAAACTTGCAATTAAAATCCATTTTTAAACCAACAATCGCCCTGTCGTGCGACCTCCATCTCCTCAAACGTGTTTAAAATATGGTCACTCTATTGTACAGAAGTCGGACTTAATATTATTTTAAAACCAAACATATCGTTAGTGTGAACAGCTAAATATTTGGATTTTGAAGTTTTTTAATTCCCTTTGCTGTTTATACAACCTCTTCCTTCCTGGAAAAAAACACAAAGAAAGATAATTTATTGAGAATCGAAAGACCTAACCTTAAAATATTTTAGAAAATCTTTTTGGGTAAAAACAACATTATTGTAATATTATGTTATTTGATTTTTTATCTATAACAGGTTATTTTTTTTTTCAAACATTTCACACAAAATACAACGCAATACCGCAAACCGAACATGCAAGTTACTGTGTATGAGTCATCACCGTTTACATTTCGCTCAGTTTGTATAAAAGTGCACCGCAGTTAGTTAACAGTAGCACCCGCAGGAGGTAAGGTGGAGGCGAGACGGAATGGGAAGCCGTCGCCTCCTTCTGCGAAGCAGGAAGCGGGACGCGTGAGGGAAAGGACAGCATCCACCTCAAGACCCAGCCACCGCCCGCGGGAGACGCCCATGGCATCGGAAGTCGCGATGCGATTTCAGGGCGATAACGATTAACAAATAACGATCGGCAAGTAATGGTTGTCTTAAATATCAGATAACCGTGACCCTCGAACGTAAAGGGCTATTGATTGGAATTGGATTGGAAATCCACGGTGATCCTCACCGTGGAAAAATCTGAAAACATAAATCCTATTTCTCTTATCTTCATCTATTCTCTAATCGCTATTTTGAGAAAAAAATACTCGAACCTGCGTTACCTCAGCTGAGTCCTCAACCTCGACGAGTGTAGCTGCGATTGCCAAACTGGTAAGGCATTCTGAGTTAATGTTTATTTAAATATTTAAACAATTTATCCATCAATTTGACTAATTGATGGATAAATTGTTTTGTGAGGTTGAATGTTATAAACTTGTTGACTAACAAGTTTATAACATTCAACCTCACAAAACAGCTAAGGAAATAGCAGGAAAATTCCCACAAACACAATTTTTTTCGCTCTCGTTCTTATATAGGAATCGTACAATAATATCAGCACCTCGTATCCGGCCCATAAACCCGCTAATGTATTCGTTTGTGGACGCACCATTTACTGTTATGAACGCGGTTTCCTTGCCTTATGCCGTATTTATCCCGAACTGCATTGCACATACGGGGAAACAAAGTTATGATGCTGGTCGTAAAATTTCATTTTGTAAGAAGGTATGGTTGTGGATTGTTTTGTTAGGCAAATAGGTACAATACTCTGGGTAGTCCGTTAATCTGTGACTATGAGGGACTCCATCAGAACATCTACACAATTTATTCATTCATATTATTATTTTTATAACTACTATTGACTCCTTATTATTTTATAAAATAGCTTATGTGCGAATCTAATGTTCTTTTTTTTTAATGCAATTAAAAGTTGTGACCCATCACATAAAAGTAGTACATAGTGTTAGGGTAAAAATACATGATAAGTATTCTGTGTTTTAATTTAACTGTCTGCAACACGACCTCCTGAGGTATGATACGTATTCACAACTTACAAACTTCGCTTTGCAACGTAAAAAAATATTAAGGAAAACAACAGTGACTTAGAATTAAAAGGAAAAAAAAAGTGTCAGTGGAAACTGACGAATATAAACTTTTTCCACTATAAATCAGTCTTGACAAAGATAAATCGTAAATTCTATGCCAGACATTCAGTTTTCTCTCTAAGTCAAGAACCCGATCAATACTTCTATAGAGCCTAGAGGATTACGGAAAAAACAATATTCATCCAGATAAACTACGGGAATTTTCTTAACCGCAAAAGTAACTTTGTGTTACGGCCAAGAAATCATAGCAAAGTTGAAATGCCCTGCGGTAGCCGCCGCGTGTATTTTTGGCACAAAAACAAATGAGCGCAGTAAAATTTTAAATGCATTGTAAATTTTTGTAAATGCACTCTCCGTTCCCGCTTTTGATACCAGGATGATCTTTATTGCTTTTCTGAAGGGTATTATTTGCGGTATTATTGATGTTCATGTAGTTTATTTGAGTGCCTTTCCTATGTAAAAGCTTTCAGTTTGTTTCAGCTGTGTTGGCCTTGATTTTTTTATTTTTGTTGCATCGAAACTGGAAACTGTGCCAATTTTTTTCATTTGGGTGTGACTACGGACTACTGCCCGAAGCATTTTGATAAACCAATTAATAGTATCCTATACCTCTCTGTTTGCCAGTTTTCTGTTGACGTTTTAGAGACCATTAAAATACTCGTAGCTGTTGCAAAGGTATGGTTTTTAACCGACTTCAAAAAAAGGAGGAGGTTATCAATTCGACTGTATTTATATATTTTTTTAATGTTTGTTACCTCATAACTTGCGACTGGGTGAACCGATTTTCATGATTCTTACTTTATTTGAAAGCTGATGCTTCCCGTGTGGCCCCATTGTCACCATTTCAGAATCTGATGATTGGATCTTGGAGAAATCGAGGGCAACCCTCAAATTTTATTGGCTCACACACGGTTTATCGCAAATCTTATGAAGTAATTTAAGTACTTGCGTATGGAAATCATCATCTCATGTTGCTGAGCTGATGATGGAAGGTACAACTCCTCTTTTAAGTAAATTATGTTTGTGTTCACATATCTCCGGAACTACAACTCCGATTTAAGTAATTCTTTTTTTGATGTACTAGGTATCGTTCAACTTAGGGAATACTGCAAGTTTCATCAAAATCGGTTCAGTAGTTTTTGAGATAGGGAATGAATGAAAGAGATGTTAACGATGTTATTACCGGTGCTACGGATAACAAAATTCTAGTGCACATGTAAGAAAATGCACTCTGAAACATAACTCCGACAAACGTTTCTCCGCATGAATCGTTGTGTCGGCGAATCGTTAAACCGAGAAACGATTGTCGGAGTCATGTTTCAGAATCATGAAAATGATGTATTTGACAAGAATTGTGGTTTAGTGTTTAAACTAAAAAGAGTAAAATAAAAACTTTTTCAAAAAAAATGTGACCGCCTTCAAAAACAACCACAAAAAAGGGTAAAATAACCTACAAAACTTTTCTTTCGGAAGTCGGTGGCAAAAGAGACAGTGGAATTAATTAAAATAGCCACCGACTTCCGAAAGAAAAGTTTTGTAGGTTATTTTACCCTTTTTTACCCGACTGCGCCAGGAGGGTTATGTTTTTTGTGGTTGTTTTTGAAGGCTGTCAGATTTTTTTTTAAAAAGTTTTTTTTGATACCTCCAATTCACCTTAGACAGAAGCTAGGCTATCAAACTTGCTATCTGGTCTATAGACTGTATCTTTACCTGCTTCTACTTTTTTAATGTAACCCTGGTATGAGTGGCTTGACGTTTAGAAGATTAGACGTAGATAGACTTCAGATTCTATTAAATGTACAGTGTTCAGAATTTACTCTAAGAGGCGTTGTCCTTGAACCATGATAAAGAACAGCGCCCAGAATAGGCTATAAATTCAGCGCTTTCGGAAGTAGCAGTTCTTGTAATAAACAATCGACAGGAGACGATATTAAGTGCCCTATCGGTATAATGCTATCCATCCACAAAATAAAAGCCCTCTTTAGTATTCTGTTTTCAGATAACACATCCTACATAACATTTCCAAAGGATATTATTAACGTTCACACTAGTGATATAGTTCCCCTAATATTAAGGTTTTGGGACTCATAAAGGACAATTGCTATGTTCGGATCGTGCAAATTGTTAGAATTTGGGCGAAAGGTTGCGGATGTTCATGTTCGATGGGTATCTCGTCGTTTATGGACTGTCGTGGTGTTTAATATTATTTTGAGACGTGAGCTCAGGTGTTAGTTATTATTTCAGTAGCTTAATTTTTGTGTTTTCACTTGCTTTTTTTTTTATTTTTCCGGCATTTCTTCTATAGTTCGAGTAAAACTCGTTTTATCATAAACCAAGTTTTATGTATAGATTAAAAATTTCAAAATAATTATATTAGTTGCACACCTGGAGTTCAAACTTTTGATTTCAAAGAATTGATTCAGACATGAGATCAACTTTAGGAAGGTAGCAAATAGCGAAAAAAATAAAAGTTTTTATTTATTTAGCTACTCTCCCAAGAAATATGTGTGACTAAGTGGCACACTCGCTTAACGCAATTCGCATTACGAACTCGTGGATGAGTCGTGTGGGATTACAATAAATTACGTACTCAACGCTCTAAACATTCACTTTACCACTACTCTTTATTTTGTTTGACATGGGCTTGCTCATGCCTCTATTCTAGAATTGAATAAATCCACGGCTCAATAAAGTGTTGAACTAAAAATTTTACAACTGCATCGCGTTTAGCTGATACTGCAGTTTTACAGTGTAGCTACAAATTCATACAATGTAACATGGACGAGATCCAAGTTAAAACTGTTATCGCCCTGTGTATTGTTTTCGTTTATAGGAATGAGCGATAGAACTATTATGACAATTGTTAGTTTTTTAAATTAAATTGTGTTTCTCTTGATCAGATGGAATAATTAATTGTAAAACCTAGTGCTTCATGGTCTAAAAGAAACAAAGGTCATTTAGTTTCTGTGTACTGAACAATTCAAAGACATGATAAAATAAATATCAATCCGTAATGCTCGGAGGCTTTTTTGCCTCACTTTTAATAAAACCTTTTATTTGCTTTCGCTATCAAAAACATTTTAAGTGAGCTTTCAACTGTAAAAAGCAAATAAATTGTAAATCTTTAGTTACATTAAGTATAACTTTATTTTCACATATTGTAAACTAAGAAAACGAAATATAAGTATTATTTATTTTCATAGTATTCAATAGAATTTAGAAAACCTCAATCTTATCGAGCCTTTGAACTCAAAGTTCTCAATAAATATTTTATTTCTAAGATCAGAATAAAACGTTTTCAAATAAATCACTTATAATTCAATCCTTTACTATCTTTATGTTCTTAACTGCGCTATACAACGTTGATTTATCTACGAATTCCAACTGTTCCAATTGTAATAGCACCTTGTAACGTACAATCAAAGATTTAAAACGTGCGATCTGCCCTGTCGCACTGAAAGACTCGAGAATTTTTGGTTTTCTAAGGCCCGCTTGCTTAACTCAGAGTTAGTTGCTAACACAAGGTTTAATTGACAGTTTGTCATACAATATTGTCAATTTAACCTCGTGTCAGCAACTAACTCTGAGTTTAAAAGATAACTCGGGTTCGTGCAAGTGGGCCTTACTGAACAAAATGCTTGAATCTTGTTTCAAGCAGTGCCTGAATTGAGTTGCGTTTTATGATACAAAATTTATAGAATTCATTTATATCAATTGGCTTCCAACCGGTCCTATTGGAAGTCTATAGGGGAGGCCTATGTTCAGCAGTGGACGTCCTACGGCTAATATGATGATGATGCCGCTAGTTGCCGCTGGTTGTCAGCTCCAAGGACATCCGATTGAGTATCCTTCGTTTATGTAAAATTGGCTGAATCAGTGCTAGCAATCCGAATTTAACCGGGTATTTTGAATAAGAGAAAAAAGTTATATACTTACGTTTTTGTCTCCTTCACCCGTACAAAACCTACAAAATATCCATCCTTAAAAAAGTAAGAGACCTGTCGATAAAAAATTTAGCACTGTGATTAGAGATATTTAAATTATTAGAGGTTCCAAACCTTTAATAATTTAAATCTTTGTCTTAACCAAAAATTAAGATTCATAAATCTTCATACATCTGAACCGAATTAAAGAACATTCAGAATTTAACGATCGTAAAAATATCTCGATTTATTCTCACTTATATCATGGTTTGACAGATAGTGTTGGGTACATTGTGCAAATCCATTCTCAACATATTCCCTTGCTGCAACGCTCACCCATTCAAAAATCGTCCTTATGTCTTTTAAGTTAAGGGGTTTTAGATTCGAATCTGCAGTTTCAAGACCGCAATGTAAAGTTTGCACAGCAATAGTTGGTATTCCAACCACGTACGGTTAGCATAGCCCCTGAATAGATATCTGCTAAAATGATACGGCCCTCTCGATGCCAATAAAGCCTGATTTATATAAAATACTTGCAAATCCAGTTGGAATTTTCGAAAATTTTCCCCTTTATCTCCTATGTTGATCGGTTTAGTCTTTCATCTTGTTTGCGACGAAGAATATATTCAAGATTGAAAGATTTTGTTTGAGCGATAGCAAAGCGCAGTGAATCAGCGTCGAACAAAACTTATTTAACTTTTACATGAGTTTTTCTCGTGAAACTGAAACTAAAACCGGGTAGAAACTAAATTTATTGAAAGTATTTTAACATCTTGTAAGTCGTTTCAGTTTCATTTTACATTCCAATTTTCCAAGTGCTTTAGCAGTCAAGAATATTAAATGTTTACCAAATTGGCACAGTAAGGGCCAGTTCAGTTTCAAGAGTAAGCAAACTTACTATTTTTAACGAATGGTTAAAAAATGTACACCTAGTATTTAGCTTAACTACTTATTGACGCTTTGAAATTCGAGAGGCTTGTGACGTCATGACGCCAGTAAAATTATATAAACCGCGTGACGTATTGTGATTTTTAAAAAACTTTGTATTTTCGCTTGGTTGACGTAACAAAAGAAAAAATAGGGATCAAATAATTTTATAAATCTAACTTTTGGACTTATTATTTATTATTATTTATTTTCTCATAATAATACAAACTTAAAAATTATTCATTTTTAACCGACTTCCAAAAGAAGGAGGTTCTCAATTCGGATGTTTGTATTTTTTTTTTTATGTTTGTTCGGGCATAACTCCGTCATATAATTATCAACCGAATCTAAAAATTCTTTTTTTGTTGGATAGGGTATACTTCCGGAATGGTCCCATTAAAATTATATCGAAATCGGACTAGCACTTTTTGAAAAATCAACAAAAACCTAAAAAAGTTTTTTCAGTAAAATAACCTATTGAATAAACCTACTGCCTTGTCATTTTCCATATTTGTATACTTTTATATGAAGGTATTCTCGACTAAAAAATTAATATTATCATTACTGATTTTCAAACCGTGGTGACCCACAACGCCGGATTTTGGACCCAGAAACCAAAGGCTCACTTGCCTGAAAGTATAGCTACTGCCTTTGTCACAAATATCTGACAAGTATAATGTCAATATAATAATACTAGGTATATCATATTATTATTATCAACGAAGTATGTTCGAAGGGAATGTTAATATGGCGATGTAATTTCTTAGAATCTGGGGGAATAACACTTCCATGAAACGGCACGTGGCTTTTCACGTTACCTAGGTATATATCGTGAGTACGGCCAAAGTTCTCCCTCCCCTGTATAATATTGTACCACACTAATTGCCTTTTAGAATCTAAGAAGACCACAAAGTTTTCCTGCCGAGAACCATAAAGATTGCCATGGCCTGTTACCATCACTGGAACGCAAAGGGAATCTGAAGTAACACTGTAATTTTTAGTAAGTACGAGTCTTACAGCTGTTTCTTCTGCCATAACCAGAGGCGAACACATTTGTAAAAATTAACTGGTAAAACGAAATGTACCGCATGGACTCTATAATTATACCGTTTCTAACTTAATTTTAATAATAATTTAAATATAGAACTATAATAATAATTTAATGTAAATAAATTCAAGTTAGTATCTTGATCTGGCTCGCTAGGTTGTTGACATGTGGAAAGTGAATACAGCAGTCATTGTGCCGATAGTCGTGTCTGCCAACGGCTTAAGAGGATCGTCTACCGAGCGCTCGTCCATACTAAAAGAGAAGACGTTTTCCTACCCCTAAATGTTATCCTATCTCAATGATTTTTAGAATGCTACCTACACAGTAAAAAACTAGGTATATAGGTTTTTTTTTTTCAAAATTCATAATATCTAGTTTGAAAGTTACAGGCGCCTAAGAGTTACTTTTGAAAAAAAGAAAACCTATAAAACTAGTTTTTTACTGAGTCAGAAGCATTCTAAAAAATCATTGAGATAGGATAACATTTAGGGGTAGGAAAACGTTTTCTCTTTTAGTATGAACGACCGCTCGGTAGACGATCCTCTTAATTGCCAAGAGCCTCGATCAACATCTGAGGAGGCTCTCGTTTGGCAGCTGGATCAAGCACCTGATTCAGTAGACAGTACAGCTCCTAAGGCCCTTCGTCCACTATACGACTCAAGTTTCCGATACCTTACGACTTCAGTATCCAGGCGACTCTCGCAATTGCTCGCAATAGAAATGCATTATACGTTCGTACATGCACGCGACGCGCGACGCCAATCGCGCGCTACCTATCTGCTGACATCGCGGCGACTTGAGTTTCCGCGACTTTCAAGATGGCGGAACAATTTATTTACCATTTTTAATTTTATTCACAGAATAAAGGGTTCCGTAGCATATTCTTGAATCATTTTTGGAAAGTTAAAACGATAGAAAAATATTTACAATCCTCTATCAAATCATAATTTTGTATGCAGTTTTATTAAAAAGTTGGGAGAGATGTTTTTTTTTCTATTTTATTGAATAAAAATTTTAAATTATGTTATAGTATTTGGATTTGGATTAATGTTAGGTTCCCAGGAAATTAACTGTGAAGGACGGACTGTCACACGACTGATCTTATAAAGATTCCGTTTTTTTTTTGAACCTTCGGAACCCTAAAAAATATACTTTGATCGTCACAGTCATGTGTCAGCCATTTTATAAATTCATATTCTTGACCACCCATCATGACCTTTTGACGCGGCGCTAGTGTCTATGTCGTTCAATGACAATAAAGCCTCCTTTGATGTCGTTACATCAAATTGCATTATAAAAATTTAGTACCTACCTCGAATTTTCCGCAGGTCATGAGTAGTGGCGAAACTCTAGTATCGGAAACTTGCGTCGCCTCATGTACGAACCTTCGTACACGAGGCGACGCAAGTTTCCGATACCTTACGATTTTGGTTTCCAGGCGACTATCGCAATACAAATCCATAGAGGCTCGTACACAGGTCGCGTCGCCGACATGCGTCGCCGACTCTAGTCGCTCGCTACTCATCTATCAAGATCGCCGATACCCAAGTCTCCGCGATTTTTAACCGACGAAGTATCTATTATTTTAAAATTTGTTATTAAAGTATCTGAGTAGAAAAATATCCTTGTTTGTATCATTACAATTAATAATAATAATATTGCACAACTATCACACAACGCCATCTCGTCCCAAGCTAAGCAGAGCTTGTGTTATGGGTACTAAACAACTGATAAACATACTTATATATTTCTAAATACATAAATATAATATATAAATTACATCCAGAAACAGAACAAATGATCGTGCTCATCAAACAAACATTTGTCCTGGGTGGGAATCGAACCCACGTCCTCCGGCATAGCAGTCAGGGTCACTAACGACTAGACCAACAGGCTTGTCAAATTCAAAACAATATTCTAATAGATAATTAGCATGGAATAAGCTTTTTTTTTTAAGTGGTAAAATCATAATATTAAATGAGTCCTCCCACCCCGGGCAGGGCGGGAGGGACTGTCAGACTCGTACTAACTAAAATCCACGGTGTCCTTCAATAGAACCTAACAAAACGATAGCGCGATCTAACTCGACGACAGCGCCATCTATCGAGCATGGTGTCAAACTTTTTGCACTTTAATAAATTATTATGGTTTCGTTACAAACATTACTACTTTAACCTAGCTTCGTCATGTACTTGCACATACGACAAAAATAAAGTAATTAAGAAAACGAAAACATAAAAAAAAACCTATTCAAATCTGAAATTTGAAACCACGGTCATCATCATAGCAGTAAGGGCGTCAGCGTTCCGGTGCAAATAAAAGAAAACTATAAAAAAAAACCCAGAAAAAAATTGAATATACCTCTAAAAAACAACTGAAACACGAAAAAAGAAAAATTCTATGTTTATTTGGGGATTGAACCCATGGTCACCACCTTGGAAGTCAAAGCTAGAACAAATCGAGCTACCTTGTAGCCGGTTGGCGCGGCGAAATTATGAACCATAATTCTTTCTAGATTGATTTTTTTTCCTCTATACGCGCCAATTTTTAATTCCAAAAATTTGAAATAGGAATGCGCTCGTCATTTTTAAAATAGAAGCATTTTAATTTATGTTATGAGATGTACATTTTGTGTTTTGTACAATGTATTATTAAGGTTGAATATAGAATGGTGGCCGAATAGACGATTTGAGTCTTACGACTCGAGTCGCCGCTGTGTACGGATCGTGCGCTACTAGAGTCGCGCGACTTGGGTATTCGACTGGAGTATCGGATACCCGAGTCGCCTAATGTACGAAGGGCCTAACAATACGCACCGTCTCCATTACCTACTTCTGGACACGATGCGTATTGTTTGGAGGTTCCTCTCAGGCGCCCAGACCACCGGCCGGATTCTGTTCCCGATGCTGGTGGACTGCTATTTATTGTATCATTCAATGTTATATTTCTTTTTTGTTAAAATATTTTTAAAATTTAACGAATAGGTTAGAAATGAATAAAGAAATTAACGTAGGTAAATAAATAGAAAAACGTACAAATAACAAAAGCCAGTGTTCTGGCGACTTTGATGATATTTTGAGATGTGGATGAATTAATTTTTGACGCCCTTTTGAACGTTTTTTGCTCTCCATACTCCAGTTCAATATATTATACAGAATTATAATCAACTAAGCCTAGTCGCATACTCTCATTCACACAGTTTCAAACATAGAACAATGGATATCGCGAGTTAGGCACAACTTAGTTGAAAGACTCTAACTGGAATATTAATAAAGTTTCACACATTAATACGCACATAAATTCCTCCTGTGAATATCACTTTTTACATAAAGTATTGTTAGCAAAGAGTTATTATCTTCCCTCATGTCAGTATGGGCCTCTGTTTCCTAAAAGTAGCATTTATCATTATTTTTAGCGTTTTAAGATCATCAAATGAGTCCTTTCACCCAAGACAGAGCGGGAGGGACTGTCAGATCCGTACTGACTAAAATCCACGGTGTCCTTCAATAGGCCTTTACGTTCCGGGGTCACAGTAATTCGTGAGTCCCGCGACCACGGCAGGCATTGGCACTCTAAAGTAGGCCCCGTCATAATGCTGACACTCTTTGAGGCGCGCGTGGAACACAACGCGCCGTCAACCCGGGCATGGTCCATGGTCGGGCAGCAAATCGCCCGTTACTCGCCAAAAAAAAAATAGTACGTAAAAAGGCTTATTTGAAACCAGCAAGATCATCTGATCTTGCTGGTTTCAAATAAGCCATTGAGGAAACATAAATTATTACCTATCGAATTCTTGAGTCCATCTGGACTCAAGAATTCGATAGGTAATAATTTATGTTTCCTCTTAGTTCTGCTTCTATTAAGAGTAGACCAGTATTTCTGACTTTCGGTGCTAGTATGCTGCTGCAGGGAAGAAAATATGACACTTTTTTGTGTCTAAAATATACCAATTTATAATCAGCACACTGGAAATTCACGGAAAACCGGGAACCTCAAAGGAGTTTACAAATGCAGATAGCTTAATCCTGCACATTCAAAGACATCAAGAACGCTACCTGATGTTGTAATTCCTAAAAAACTTAGTATGTTGAAACATTAGGGTTGACCAGACCCAACTTAAGAAGAACCATAAGCCCAAACAATACTATCTCGTTTCGATAAACATAGAATCATGAAAAATAAATAGATAAAATCTTCACAGTGGCCAAACTGTTACAATAACCAATCGCCTTTGGAGTTTCAGAGTTTTCAAATACTATAGCGATTGCCAATAGCAACTGGTTGCTATTGTTATGGCATCTCAGACCCCTCACTTCACAATGCAATACAAAGCTAAACACTTTCTGATCCGTCCACGGGCTTACGTTTTCTCTTTTACGAACACCCCCATTGATACGTGTGGGGTGTGCGAAAAGCAATCTTCTGTGTTGACTTGTAGGGTTGCAATTCAATCCCTGTTGTGTGCGGGTCGAAATGTGTTACAAAGCTTTCGACTTCTGGTTATGTTGATGAGTGGGAGCGGATCGATTTCTAGTTATGGAAGGAAGTGAGATCAACCAACAAGTTTTAATTGTAAAGTCTGCATGAGAACTAAGATATGATCTGACTTACAAGCATTGAAACAAGAAATCATTAAAATCTTCTGAGCTCACGGGAGTTCGAACCGCAAAATATAGATCAAATCAAAGCTGTATTGAATGATCTCTGTCACAAAAGTCATCGGTCATCAAAACCAGGAAGGCAACATTGGGAAAGAAATGGCAACGGATTGTAAAACGAGCTACCACCCGAGATATTACATCCATGGTCACCATGTCAAGATTGTAGCGACGAAGATGAGAAAGAGCCTTCAAAGAACAGCAAACAAAATATCCTTTTTTACACTTTAATTACCTATATCAAGTTTAATCCCTCCCCGCTTCGCCCGCTCCACTCTACCCGCTTTGCTTTCCCCGCTTTGCTCTCCACGCTCCGCTCGCCACGCGTCGTAGCCATACAACAGTGACAGTTTGAGATCAAGTATGATAGCAATTTCCTGGACGCATCGAGTTTTAATATAAACGTTGTATCGAAAAGGGATGTAGCTGGGGCAAAGAATTGGTCGCAGATGTGACTGGGATTGGAGGTCATGACATAGTTTTTCTGTTATCTTATTCGAAAGCGCCGTTTTGTACTGCAGTGAGTAGGGGTAGGAATTTTTATAAAAACTGAGTAATGTTCAAATGTTTTGGATATGAATGGGTACTCGTAATTTTTAATTCAAAATTAATCTTAGTAGGTATGTAGAAACAGGTACCTTATTATTTACATAATCTTTCCCTAATCTCTTCGCTCGAACCAAAACTAAAAACAATGTATAATTTTTAATGGGTAAAATTGAAGGAGCTTTTTTTAATAACTGGCGGACCATTCTGCTAAGCAGATGGTCAAAGACCGTTTTTCTGGCAAAATATGTGACGTCTAGGGCTTATATTGAATGTTCTTATAATAAAAAAAAACGTGTAAGCACTTGGGGACTGCCACGGTAAGGCTATTGCATAACATTTTTTTTCAACTTTTGCAGTTATAATTATTTATTTATGTTATTTATTACTATACTAATTAGGCTATGGTTAGCCACGTCAATGAAGTGAAAATCTTGACATCATAAATGGTGAAAACAATATAGAAGACCCTTCGAACTCTGGAATTGATTGATTGACTCGATAAACTGATGATTTTGAGATTCAATAAACTGTAATGTAACTGTTTCAGAGAAAAAAGCTCCACTTTATCCGCGTGTGAACACACAAAGCATCACAATCTTCTCATTCCTAGAACGCGCGACACTAACAGGAATAAAAACGTAAAACTACAAAGTAATGTCTCATCTGAATGCAACAGTTAGTTGATCTTTTCCGTGCGGTTAACAATAGGAGTTCGTTGTGCACATGTGTTTACATGCAATGTTGATACTTTTATGCATTGCAGGTTATTTTATTTTCAATGGAAAATATTGTGTTTGCAGGTAAAGCAATACTGAAGCTTTCGTTATTAGTTTTATAAGTATTACAATATAGGGAGTATCTTTTTATTTAAAATGCGTTTTTCTATCCTAGAAGATAATAATATGAGGCGTAAGATTGCGCGTTCAACCAGCAGGAACTGAAACTCTTGCGCACTGAAGGGTCGCAGTAAAGATGAACTATTTAGAGCCATACTCCGACAGGATGGGCGCTCAGCACTCATCGCAAGTTACAAGTAGCAAGTTTCGCTGATACTCGAGGTGCACCGCTATGAAATAGATCCCACCCTCCCAAAAAAAAATCTACCTTGAACATGATACCAAAGAGTTTAAAAAAATTAAAAAGACCCACCGTCCTACAATGAAAACCTAAACATCGGTTGATCACTTAAAAAAAAAACTGTCAATTTCAAAACGGTAATAAATTATTTGACTGTGATATAAGGGTCATTTTGCGGTTACACCTTTTTTAAACAAGTGTTGTACATATTAGTTTAAGATGGCCAGTTATCAACTTATTAGCCTTTCCTAACTAAATTGTAATTGACTTCCAGTCTTACTAGACGCAGCTGCAAAAGAGTATGTTACTATTAAAGCAAAACAAAACAGCACAAGTATCAAAACCGTTTGTTCCCCTCACAGTAGATAAAGCACGTCGCTCGCCATACTACCAATAACGCATTGAGATAGAGACGCTCGAAAGTGAGCATATGACGATACTTTCTGTTACTTAGTTTTACTCTCAAAGGTTGTTGTAAGTTCGCCACAAAAATAATTCCTCACGAAAAAAGTATACCTAGTTCTCCTAGTACTTTTCTGTTCAGATTCCGCATTGTGTCCTCGTTTTCGGTAGTTTTGTGCTAAATTGTATTATTTAATTGTTCTGCTATCCGTGCGGAAAAAAAAGAAATGGGGCGAATTTACAATAATCAAAAAAAAAACTTTTGGCTAGTTTATAACTTACAACAACCCGATATTACAATGGTTTGTTCATGTCAAGATGATATTCTGTAGATTGTATAACTTTCGGATATCTGTAGGTTGTATAAATGTTACCGGCACATCACTACAAATCGCTTGACTGCGGCTCGGCTCGGCTGTCTAAGCAGGATACGGTGGCCCTGCAACGTGAAGGGCAACCGAAGGAACAGGGTTGTTTTTGAGTCTGGCAGACCCTTTCTCTCCACCCAGGGCTCGAATTACTCTGATGGTTTAAACACCCTAAAAAGAAAAAGTACTAATCTAGGCGCAAAATATAGGCCCTAAAATAGGGCCCTGTAATATAGGTTCACGTCTGTTTATTAGGTTGAAACCTACCTCCATCATCGGTAGAAAAGTCTCATTCATTCACCCCACTCCGTTCACACTTCCAGTCCACTTAACAACTAAATAACTGAATTGGAGGCAGGTTTTGAAATCTGTAAACAAAATTACGGGTTCAGTAACTCAATTTTGAATTAGCGTCCAAGTTTTAAATCCAATATATTATTTCGTACGGACGGATTTGAAAGTTTTTATTTTTAAACCTTGTTACATTGCCTTTGGGTAGGTGTTTGGGTAAATACTGAATTGATTTTCGCATACTTATAGCACAATTTTTTGATCATGGTACTCATTAAGGCCAGGTATCTCGGAATCGACCTATTTTTGATTCAACGGTAAACAATCAAATATACCTTTTTTCGATCTGAAAAAAATATATGTTATAGTTCAATAAATTGTCTATGTTATTTTCTGGTTGAAAACGCGATATTTATAACTTGACTCGATCAAAAAAAATCGCGAAAATAGAGATTTTTTTAACGTTTTTTGAGTGGTACTTGAAGTAGATCAAACTTTTGGTCCTGAAGAATTTATCAATAAATAGGTAATGATGTTTGTCAGAACTTTACCTGGTTACTTTTTCATTTAATAACAATTTTAATTTATAAAAAGACGTCAATGTGTTTGGGCACATACGCCGTTTTATTCTAAGCACACATTCACTATCGTCCTCTCATCTTTTGCCTTTCAAAAGTAGTGTCATCACTGTCGTTCGTTGACGAATCAGTCAGCCAGCGTGGCTCTTACAGACTAGACCTATGACACTTTTTTTCTGATCGGGGCTGTCAGATTTTCGTAATAGGAAAATTGGAAATTGAGAAAAAGATCGAGAAAATAAAAACGAATGATGCGTAGGCTTATAGATTATTCAAAATATGTTTAGGCATATATACGCTGTGTTTAATGGGACCTGATTAAACGGACATGGCTGTAAAAAAGACACATAAACTTTCTATTTTCAATAACATATAATTATTTTCATTAATAAATAAGAAAAAGAAACCGAACTTACTGAATTTCATCGCAGGAAATTCCTGACGACCCCTACAGAGCAAATAATGGATTTGAGAGAATGAGAATTTTAGAATACGTATCGTATTTATATATCCTTTACGAATTGTTTCTATCAATATAGTAAATTACTCACAGATACCTATATCAATGTTATCGTGATATCTTGATACGGTTCTTGTTCATCGTTCTGCAATATTTTGCATTATCCATCGTCCAATACTTTTGGATCTTTAAAACATTTCATTGAACTAAGATAATAGCACTGAATTTCAGTCAACAATAATTTGTGACAATAAATTTAAATGAAAACAACCACTAATCGTATCGAATTGCAATATAGGATAAGAAGCACTTCACTTTTATTATTATTTATTTCATTTCGTCACAGATTTATAACAATTTCGAAAAAACTGAATTAAAATAAATTAAATGAAAACTGCTTGTCAATGTTTTGAATACTTCAAAATTATATGTCACCTACAAATAAGGCGTAGCACCCACCATGCGAATGACCACAAAGTACACTGCGACTGCGATGAAAAATCGGTGGTTGTTGTTGTCTCACCATATTGTGTTCAGTACAAGTTGTTTGTCGCTCTATTTGAAAAAAATTACGACGTGGTTGAAAATCATATCTTAAACCAAACATACAATACAGTTTTTTTTTAAAGAAGGTAGACGTACTTGTATAGTATATAAACATAAAATTAAAAAAAAATAGTTCTTGATCGTTATTCTAAGTTTTGTGGCGCGTCCTCAATCTGTTTTACTAGGAATTAGCATCGCTTAAACGAAACTATAATAGTTTGATAGAAATTACTATTTTTAATTGTATTTAGTAATAGTTTTTCTAAATAATGACAATTTTATTTTTACATTTAGTGTGATATTTATTCCTAGAAAAGATGAGAAAGGCGCGTTCGCGGGAAATTTATAATTTTGGTTGCTCTAATAGAACGAACAGAGGAGGATGGCACTACCATCGTTCACTTCATTTAGTCAGCTGCTAAAGTGCTGCAGTAACAGAAGTTCTCCATCTTGTTCTGATTTCCCACCAGAAACGTTAGGCAGTCTTTTTATGGCGATCGGACAAAAAACCTGCAATTTTGGTGTTTATATTTGAATAATTTGGTGTTGTAATTTAAATGCATAATAGAACTTAGAATGTTTTCAAAATTATACAAATATTAAATTCCATATTCTTTGTAGTTTTTTTTTAATAAATTATTTATCAATTAATGTTTTTCCATGCATCAGTGAAAAAATTGTACTTAAATTATACAAAAAACATCGTATGATCATGATGGTGATGAATTGATGATAAAAGAGATGAAAAATATATTTTTAAATTCAAATCAGTAAATGTTTTATTATTATTTATTAGCATTTTTAGGGTTCCGTAGTCAACAAGGAACCCTTATAGTTTCGCCATGTCCGTCCGTCCGTCCGTCCGTCCGTCCGTCTGTCCGCAGCTTAGCTCAGAGACGCCCAGTACTAGAAAGCTGTAATTTGGTGTAAATATACGGATTTGCTGTGCCGAAAAAGTGGTAAAATAAAATCTCGTAAAATATTTTTTTTTAGGGTCCTGTACACGTAAAGTGGGGACGTTTTTTTTTTTCTCGCGTACCCCTTAGTGTGGGGTATCATTAAATAGGTCTTTAAAAAATATTGGTAGTTTTCATTAACAATTTTTTGATAAAAAGATTCGTTTGTGAAATATTAAGCTTTAAAGTGCAAATTTTTGCTCGACTCGAGTGTCCCCCCCCCTCTACCAGCTAAACGGTTATGTTTGGGGGTGTGAAAAAATTCACAATAGTAGCATATATAACGAAGATTAAAAGAAAATTATCATGACTAAGTAAGCTTTACAAGTTTATGAGTAATAGTTGACCAACTTATAAAACGTACTTGGATAACATATTTTCCTAAACAAAATGTATCGGAGAACATGTGCTTCAACTGCAAATGTAAGTTTGTCAACTTTATTTTTACAGCAATAATAGGTGGGTATGTTTTGGGGATAGGTAGGTTTTTATTGTCAACTATTTTTAACTAAATTCAAAAAAAGGATGAGGTTCTCAATTCGTCGTAATCTTTTTTTTTAATGTATTTTCCCCGATTTCTCAAAGACGCCTGGACCGAATTTGAAAAATCTTCTTTTTAAAATTAAATTCAGCGAATCAGTTTAGTTAGTTCGCATAAGTATTTTGATGGGCAACTACGGAACCCTACACTGTGCGTGGCCCGACACGCACTTGGCCGGTTTTTTTATTTATTAATTACTACTACTGATGTCCCTTTTACACGGTGCTAGTGTCCGTCATTTATATCAAAATGCATCAAAAATTTGTACTGGTACACACCACCAGATGCTGAAGGGCGACCCGCTTTGTATACGCATGTTAATAAAACGCTTGTGTGCTTGGGGCTTAATAGATAATTGGGTATTGTCATTTTGGCACGGTATGCCAATGCTAATGAATTTTCTACAAATTAGTAGTTTTTTTTGTTAACTGGGGACGTCAGAATCTGTGTCAAAATGTTATAAAATATATTTAGGTCTCTGAATGGAAAAAAAATATTTGTAAAACATTTGTCTGCATCAACAGGTATTTATATCTTTTTTTATTCGTAAATGTATTGACATCCTTGTGATAAAATATTTCTACTAGAGTAATAAATATATTTTGCGTAAAGGGAACACTGTAAGAAATATTGAAGTTGAAGAAATGAAATAATAAAACTTTGGTTTCCGCGATAGTGGCGCCAGTTGCGGCGAAGTCGTCAAACTTTCACCGCTCATCGAACGACGATTTTGCACAATATGGGAGCCTTAAATGAGTCGTCTAGCCGGGTTTGACGCAGATTGTGCACTTCGCAAATTGTGCACTTGACGCAAAATGTGCACTTCGCAAATTGTGCAATTCGCAAATTGTGCACTTCTAATTCGCAAAATGTGCATTTCGCAAATTGTGCACTTCTCAAATTGAGCACTCCTCAAAATCAATGTGAATATTATTATAATGGTTCAAAATAAAAACCGTTTACATACAATTAATTTTTTTATTATTTTGCACGATTATAGCACTATAACAGTAGTTTCGTGTGAAAAATAATCACGTTCAGGAAATATTTTGATTATGTAGGTATTTTCAGTAGGTACATGTGACCTATACACATAATATGAGCACTCCAGCCATTTACTATATTATTTTTTTCTAATAAATATTTATTTTTACTAATAAAATTATTTTAATTAATCGCTTTATCACACTTTCAAAATACATGTAGTTCTCTATACACAATTAAAAAAGAAACATGTCTATTATTTCCTCAGTAGCGTAACTCAGTAGGTAAGTACTAAGTACTCAATTTAGTCAAAAGTAGAAAATAGAATTATATGTATATATTTAATGCTATATTTATTTTTATACTGTATTCTTATTTTGATTAATTAATTATATTTTCACTCTCTATTTTCAAGAAAGCCATAAATAAATATGGCATTAAATATACGTATATTATTCTATTTCCTACTTTTGACTAAATTGAGTACTTACCTACACAAAATAATAGACATGTTTATAATTTCTATTTTTGTACAGAGAACTATTTTTTGTAAGCGTGATAAAATTAATTAGTAAAAGCAATTATTTATTTTAAAAAAAATGTAAGTAATATTAAATGGCTGTAGTGCTCATAGTATGTGTACAAAAAAACATGAACTGAAAATACATATTCAAAACATTTCCTGAACGTGATTTTTTGTACATGAAACTACTGTTATCGTACTAAACTCGTGCTAAATAATATAAAAAAAAATTAAGGTTTTTATTTTGAACTATTATGATAATTTTCAGATTCATTTTGAGGAGTGCTCAATTTGAGAAGTGCACAATTTGCGAAATGCACAATTTGCGAATTAGAAGTGCACAATTTGCGAATTGCACAATTTGCGAAGTGCACATTTTACGTCAAGTGCGCAATTTGCGAAGTGCACAATCTGCGTCAAACCCGTCTAGCCTAGGGCGGGCGTGACGGGAGACTGTCAGACTCAGACAGAAAATCACGGTGATCCTTCAATAGCTCTTTACGTTCCAGGGTCAGGGTCACCTAATGAGACAGTCCCGCGACCCTAGCAGGATTATGATAGAACATGGAAGTAGTTTAGTTTATGGAGAGTTTCTAAAAATGTCAAATTATGTATATTAATTTGTCTATTCTTAGCAGATCTTGCTACGCGTGCAGTTATGAAAATACCGACTTAAAAATTGACCTATGAATAGCTCATCCTTTCTTTGAAGTCAGTTAAATATAAATTTATTCCCTTGTATAAATAAATTAAACTCGGCAAATTTCTATAAGTCATAATCTCCTAACTGTAACATATATGTTAAAGTCGTTACACGTGGAGGTGTTCTATTTTGGAAAATGAAAAATGGCTGTTGGAAACTTCCATTCAATCAAAGAACTGCCAGAATTTTTAATAACTTTTGGCCACAATTACGGTCACGGAAATTTCAAATTAGACGGCTGATGCGATGCGGCTAGTACTCTGTTTTTTTTTAGCTTGGTCTAATCATCGAATGAGTCCTTCCAAAGGGGTATTGAAGGACACCGTGGATTTTAGTCAGTACAAGTCTGACAGACCCTCCCGCTCTGCCCTGGGTGGGATGACTCGTTTGATGATTTTACCACGTATTAAAAGAATGTCCATAAGGTATCTTATTTTCGTTTCGACGCATGTCCGAAATATAATGATCAGTTCAGTGGTTTATGCGTGAAAACGAAATAAAGAAACAAAAACACTTACGTCCACATTTTATAATATTAATTAGGATAGGATTAAGATCCAAAATCGCTGTCGGAAACTTCCACTTATTCAAACAGAAATTTTAATTATTATTTTCTCCACTATAGCTAATATTTGATCCACCTTCTTTCACCCACCTTAATACAACATAATGAAACTTGAAAAACTTGTCTAATACCACGAAACAGTCTGAAATAAAATAAAAACTAGAGTCAAAGTGACATCAGTACCATCTGGTCCAGGGTCCTAAAACTCAGTAAGTTTGCATTTTGTTCTGGGCTATAGTTCTGGTACTGGACTTTAGATGGCATGACTGTCTCAATTTAATATAAATTGAAATACAAATAAAAAACAAGAAATATTGTTCGAAGATCTATAAAATTTTAACTATTTAAATTTGTTAAAAAGATAATTAAATAAAATGAAGACATTATTGTATAAAATAATTCTATGACAACACTGATCCGTAGTAAAATAATTATACGTTTCATTTTACGCACGCATTGAAACATAAAGCCGAAGTAAATTGACATATTCATTGTGATAATTTTTATTTCTTGCTCTCAAAGAAATAAACTGAGCGGTAATTAAAACAACTATTTACTAGACTTACTTTAAATTTATAAAATAGTTTTCAAGTCAAATATTTGCACTGCAAAAAACGTTAGTTACGGAACCTCCTTGTCGGCCATTCCGAAATTGTTGTTTTTGTTACCATGGTAACATATTAATATTATGTCTTGTGTCCACTCGTGTCAAACTCGATATTTTATGCTTTGTTTGATGTATTGAGAAAGTTTTAACCGTGATTTTCATTTACGACCTGGATAGTGGCTATGTTATTTGAATTATTGTGGATTGATTGTGTTCTTTTTACCCGACTGCGCGACGCAAAGGAGGGTATCAGGGTAATTACTCGTGCAGTGCCCGTGCATTCTCTTGGACTCATGGAGTTTTTCATTGGAATTTCCTGTGACCTAGTGTTATCTGTTGTGTGTTAAATTGTTTTTTTAGTTTCTACAAACTTAATAAAATGTTGTAATACTCAATTTTGTGTTTTATTCTAAACAAAATAAACATTATATTATTATAAGTGAAGAAAGAAAGGGATAGCTATATAGCTATCCCTTTCTAGGATACTGCACATAAATGTGTGTAATATGTATGTATCTATAGACACACACATGCACCGCAAGTTCTGGTACTGGACATCAGATGGCGCTTGTCGTTGAGGTCAAGTTAAGTCTCTATACCCCTATACAGTGTGTCCGGGCACGAGTTAGCGATATTTGAAGGGGATATTCTAGGCTCAATTTCATCGTCAAAAATGCTTTAAAAAAAATTCTTACTCCAATACTTCGCGAATGGCAGCCATTTTAATTTTTTAATCCGCCGAACTGGGGTGTGTACAATAAAATGCAAATATCTTGGAATCCAAGAGAACTACATTCATGAAAATGACTTTATTGCAAAGTTAAACGTAGAGGCTTATTAAAAACTTACGAAAATTTTCTAAATAATATGTAAAAATAACCAAAAAACATGGGCAAACACGAAATTGTACACAAAAATTACTGAATAATTTCACATTTTTAACTCTAGCTCGATAAGTACCCCTGAATTTTGATAATATTTTTGAATTAAATTAAAAGTGTTTGAGTCAGGCTATAAAATGATATCAAAATGATCACTCTACGTTAAGTATCTTAGGAGTTATTCTCACTTGAACATCACCCTTCCTTAGCGCACGTACCCCAATATTACAGGTGTCGCATTCTTTGGGCGAGCTAAATCGTTCCAACGAATATTTATCAGCTGGCATTATTGACCACCATAATCCACAAACTGAAATGATCAATTTTTTTTATTATATGAAACCACTTCTTGGAATTATTGCTGCGGGGCGAGACGGAAGGGTGATGTTCAAGTGAGAATAACTCCTAAGATACTTAACGTAGAGTGATAATTTTGATATCATTTTATAGCCTATTTCAAACACTTTTAATTTAATGCAAAAACCCTAGCTAAATCCAGGGGTATTATCGAGCTAGAGTTAAAAATGTGAAATTATTAAGTAATTTTTGTGTACAATTTCGTGTTTGCCCATGTTTTTAGGTTATTTTTACATATTATTTAGAAAACTTTCGTAAGTTTTGATAAGCCTCAACGTTTAACTTTGCAATAAAGTCATTTGCACGTATGTAGGTCTCTTGGATTTAAAGATATTTGAATTTTATTGTACACACTCCAGTTCGACAGATCAAAAAATTAAAATGGCTGCCATTCGCGAAGTTTTAGAGTAAAAATTTTTTTAAAGCATTTTTGTCGATGAAAAAGAGCCTAGAATATCCCCTTCAAATATCGCTAACCCGTGCCCGGACACACTGTATACAAATGTACTCTATGATCTGGTCCGCCAGTCGGATGGTATAATTTTTACAATCTCTCCTATTACATTCCTTTTCATTAGTTGCACTTGGTAAAAAGGTAATATTGACGGAGATTTTTGACTGTTAGTCTTTTACTACATATTAGTAACTAGCTTTTGCTTCCGACTTCATTCACATAAAGTTGCTGATAAACTTAAGCAATAAGTGCATCCACACAGAGCGAGCAGTCTCGCGAAGCATTTGCCGCGCGAAGCAGCTCGGTTAGGCTGCCGGTCCATTGATGCGGAGCGAGCTGGCGGAGCGGAGAAACGAGGAATATTTACCAATAAGATCAATCCTATGGGTTCCTTTAGTACAATCCTCTGTTCGTTATACAAATGACATACAGTTCGACAAAATTAAAAACAGCTAATTCCCGATGTTCAAGTGAATGCAGCTCAAGTCTATCAGCACCTTAACAATGGAATGATTAGATAGTCTTTAGTACCTCGGGCACCAACATCAGTAAATCTAAAATATTTTCGGGTTTTTTCAGGAGCAGCCTGAAGTTTCTATGTGACCAGGGGCCTTACTCTTAAAATCAATCCCAATCTCTATCGTATTCCAATTCGATTCAGTTTCAATTCCAATATTCAGAAAATTGGCACTCTTGAACGAAGTCGAGATTGAGATTTGAATCGACTGCATGTTTGACTACACCTACACTGATAGTCATGGGGTGGCCATACAAATGAAAACGTTAATTATTTACTAAATTTAAAAATATTGAATTACTCATTAAATCAATAAAAAATGTGTGCTGATATTTATTTCCGTTCGAGTAAAGTCGATTTCATTTAGTTCCAAAAAAATCCGCCCAATACTGTTCCAATCGTGAGCTATTGTAACATTCAAGAGTGCCAAATGACAAGATCTCGATCCCAATTTCCAATTTCAATTGAGATCGAGTGTCGAGAGTAAGGCTGCTGTTCAAGAGTTCTTTTGAAACAAAAACTATTTAATTAAATGCAGACTGATGCTATTTACACAACTCTGCCTGCCTGTCCACAAGAAACGGAAAAATAATAATCAACTAGCTTTTCCCCGCGGTTTTACTATCTGGTCATCTCTTATTGATTGTAGCGTATTATATTCAACGATAAACAGACTATCCAACACAAAAATCACATTTCAATTCGCATCAGTAGTCCTTGAGACACAAACTCTTCAGCTTTATAATATTTATGTAGACTGATAGGATTCCACCACTGAAGAGAAGCGGAGATTCAGTGCAATCCTATTGGTTAATATTTCTCCGCTTTTTTTGCTCAGCAACCTTTCACCGCTCTAGTCCAAAACAGACCTAATCTTATGAGTTAGATTTAAAATTCCACCTCCGGCCTACCAATTAAGGAGCCCAATAAGTGAACCCTGTCGGAAATGTTAGTTGTTAGAGCATTGAAAAAAAAAAAAAAAGCATAGAAACTGATATTTTGGTTTCTCCAATTTTTCCTCTTTTTTTCTAAATTGAGGAAAATCTTCTACAAAGGTATTAATTACAGAGATGTTGTAACTAATGATACAATAAACCCAATTTGTTATTACGTAAAAATAAAGTAGATTCATCAATTTTTAACTGCAAAATTTACTTTTGCTGGGCATAGGCCTCCCCTGAGTTTTTTCCAAGAGTTTTTGCCCTGAACCACCTCGAACCAGCGCCCAATTTATGAGTCCAAGTCGTCCTATTTTGAGCGAAAAAGAAAAACACATTATGTATCCCTCGACAACATGTCCAGACAGCGTTATTCTAAAAGAATCTAAACTTGTATTTTCGATTAAAAGATTGTCGTATTTATTGTCTCACTCTCCTGTTAGCGCCTCTGTGTTCCAATTCTTCAAAACCAACATTATTTGTCGGAAAATTAAGGATCATGGAAAACATTATACCAATAGTGCGAGAGCCGGCTGCAAAAATACCTACCTTATCGGCTACCCCAATAGGCTATGTATAGATCGTTAACCGACACCTAAACACGTAAAAAAAATCAGGTCTGCCAGAGCCGATCCTGCCGGGTCATAGAAATAATCGAGATTTTTTGACGTAATTTTTTAGTAAAAATTACGTCATAAGATACCCGAATGAAAGTGCTGGCAGCAGTTAACCATTGATTAGTTATGTAAAAAAAAGTGGGTCTGCCATTGCGCACCTTGCCGGAAGTACTTGGCAGACCCCTAAAATATGCCCTTCTGAAACACTAAACCTACCTCATCGAGTACCCGGATGGGACCAACGCTAAATAATAACTAAGATGCCTCTGATAATGGATCAAAAAGTCTGCCAGGTCTAAGCTTGCCGGAACTTAGTGTTCAAAGCATTTGAAGTTGATAGGGAGCATAATTTCACCTGAAGTCAAAGAACATTTAAAATAACATTTTTAAACATTATTTTGTTTCTAATTTTATACAAATTTATGAATTTTAAATATTTTTATCAAAACATTAAATAAAACAACAAGTGTAGAGATAAAAGATGTAAATTCAAAATTTAGCGACAATCACTACGAGTTCAATACTCGTATCATGCTTACAATTTATATACTTACAACTATCAAAACTTAGTTTAAGTTGGCATTACAATTACCTGAATTCTGTATATATGTAGGTTTAGGGAACTAAGTAGGCTTCCGAGTGTAGAACCTGTTATTGCGTAAATCATCGTAGGAACGCCGAAAGGTAGTCAACGCCTAATCAACCTGACCACCACCAGGATCTTTCTAGTCCACCGAAATCAGGTCAAAGTTTAAACATTAATGGTTAGGTTGACTAGCCATTTACTGTCAATACCTGAGTAGGTACGATAACTGTATAAATTAAAAAAAGTCGAGTGTTTGTGTGTAGTTTCAGTGAACGAGATCAACGACGGGCTAGCGGAAACTGTCCTCACGGTAGGGTCTATGTTTTTTTAGACCCTACCGTAAAGATAGACCTCAGAAATTGACCGAGCAAACCTTAAACCTCATGGCTGAACGACGCTTGCTACAGTTGCAGTCTTCCGATGACGTTAAGTCATATAGGCGGCTCAATAGACCTATATCTAAGTCCTTGCGACACGATCTGCGTCTCTTTAATACGAATCGTGTTTAAGAGACCATACAGCAAAACCAAGGCTCTAAAGTGAAGTGCTTGTATAATAACGCCACCATGTCGGTCCGAGTACAGGAGCAGAGCACGAAGGCGATTCCAGTGAGAAGAGGCGTAGACAGGACGTTATGTTAAATGTTATGAAAAATATCTAGTTTTAATTCCGCGACAAAAATCCAGGCTTGTTGCAGGATGCAATCCCACCCTATGCAGTCATGCATATGCACATGCAGCAAAGGACCCACCCTCCCACCCACATGCATATGCACAAGTGCAAGAAACAGAAAAACATGCCATGCAATCAAACCTATACTCGACACGTGTTTCGCCCCTCCACGGGGCATCCTCAGGAGATGTTGACTCGACAAGCGCTCGGCCTCCTTCTGTTTCTTGCACTTGTGCATATGCATGTGGGCGGGAGGGTGGGTCCTTTGCTGCATGTGCATAATATGCATGATTGCATAGGGTGGGATTGCATCCTGCAACAAGCCTGGATTTTTGTCGCGGAATTAAAACTAGATATTTTTCATAACATTTAATGTCATGGATTTCCGCAAAGTAACGCCTGATTCCATAATTTATTTTTTTTAGGACGTTATGTCCTCGAAACTGTTTACTGCCGCAATGGAAGACGCCTTCAAGCTCCTGGAATGGCAAGGACTTGGCAGCAACATCAACGACAAATACGAGTACATCACTCACCTTCGGTTTGCTGACTACATCGTAGTCATGGCAAAGTCGATGGAGGAACTCAGCATGATGCTCGATAGCGACGAGCGAGTTTCACAACGGTTGGGCTTGAAAATGAACATGGACAAGACGAAAATTATGTCAAATGCCATGCCCACCCCAGTCTCTGGTGGAAACTCGGTACTCGAAGTTGTTGAACATTATTATCTACTTAGGACAAGACAGTAGTCCAATTAGGTAGGTCCAACTTCAAGAAAGAGGTCAACCGCCGAATCCAACTCGGTTGGGCAGCGTTCGGGAAACTACGCAATGTCTTTTCGTCCGACATACCTCAGTGCCTCAAGACAAAAGTCTTCAACCAATGTGTATTACCAGTGATGACTTACGGCACCGGAACGTGGTCTTTCAGTATCGGCCTCATCTCAAAGCTCAAAGTCGCTCAACGAACTATGGAGAGGGCTATGCTCGGTATTTCTCTGCGTGATCGAATCCGAAATGAGGAGATCCGTAAACGAACTAAAGTCACCGATATAGCCCGCCGGATTAGCAAGCTGAAGTGGCAATGGGCAGGCCATATTGCTCGCAGAGCAGATGGCCGATGGGGTCGAAAGGCACTAGAGTGGAGACCACGGACTAGCAAGCGCAGCGTAGGACGTTCACCAACAAGATGGAAAGACGACCTTATAAAGGTCGCCGGAAGACGCTGGATGCAGATCGCTTCCAAGCGGTATATTATATATATGTGGAAATCTAAAGGGGAGGCATCCTGGTGGTGGTCAGGTTGATTAGGCGTTGACTACCTTTCGGCGTTCCTACGATGATTTACGCAATAACAGGTTCTACACTCGAGAGCCTACTTAGTTCCCTAAACCTACATATATACAGAACTAGCACTTCGCCCCGCGACTTCGTCCGCGCTTTTTTCGAACTTTGCTTCTGTGAATTTCTTCTCCCGCCACCCTCTTTATGGAATACTTTTAGAAAATCAATATGCTACTAAAATTCTATCGACCACAAAACAACCGTTTAGCAGTCGGTTTTCGCAACATCCCATCTTAATAAGCATCTACGTCCTAAAGATATACCCCAGGGAAAATTTGAGACTCGTAGCACTTGTAGTAACGAAGTCTCATACAAACTCTAAAGTTAAAAACTATCCTTCTTAGGGGGGGAATTTCCCGTCATAATCCCGTCTTAAGTAGCACCTACGTCCTAAAATAACCCTCCTGTGAAACATTTAAAACTCCTAGTACTTGTAGTAATTAAGTTTCATACAAACTATTAACCCCAGAAACATCCCCTTTGGGGTCCAACTTCACCAACTTCAAAACCCCGTCTTAATGAGCATCTACATCCTAAAAATAGCTCCCGCGTAAAATTTGAGACTCCCAGAATTTGTCGTAACGAAGTTTCATACAAACTACCAACACCAAAAACTACCCTTTAGGGGTTGGTTTATCCAAAACTCGTCTGAGGAGGAACCAACGTCCTAAAAACACATAAGCAAAATTTTTAATTTCTAACTATCAAGAACAAAGTCCCGTCTTAGTGAGCATCTACTCCCTAAAAACCTCTATGCATATTTTGACACTCCCAACACTTGCAATAACGAAGTTTCATGCAAACTAACAACCCCAAAAATATCCCCTTAGGGATAGAATTTCAGAAAATCCCGTCATAGCTAGTACCTACATCTTAAAAAAAATCCCCATGTAAAATTTAAGACTCCTATCTACCAACCCCAAAAAAAACCCCTTAGGTTTCGAATTTCGCACAATCCCATCGAAGTGAGCACCAGCGTCCTAAAAAAAATCCCGTGTAAAATTTAAAACCCCTAGCACTTATAGTAACGAAAGTTTCATTCAAACTGATAGTTTTACACCAAAAACAACCCCTTAGGGGTTAAATCTCGCCGTAGTGCGTAATTACTTCCTAAAAAGAAAACATTACTTATTCAAAATTTGAGACACCTAACTTCCAACACTAAAACAACCCCTAAAGTAGTACTTAAGTAGTACTTAAGGCGGCGCTAGTCGCGAGCTCGAACTCACTGGCAGGCATGGTAAAAAACCATGATATTTCACCGGAAATCGAGCCATATTGTTCATGTGTGCGCGAGCGTCATCCCCCCGTGGAGAAAACAGGGGAAAACTTATTCAGTGAGATGCACGATCAATCAGAGTAAAAGGCGCGCGTAAAAAAATACGAAGAAGCCTTTGGAAGTTGGGGTTTTATGAAAAAACCACGGCACCAATTAATTTCAAATAAAATTTATTAAATTCTTCGATAAATTTGTTGTGTCGGTACGGACTTCGTTTTGGAAATTTGATGCTTCTTAGCTTCTAATTTACACCTAAAGTTGTGTTAAAATTAGCAAAAAAACGAATCTTTAGAAGCTCGTAACTTTTTAATAGCTTCATATTTTACAATTCTGCTTTCGTACAGACAAAATTAATAATGAGACAAAACGATACCATGTTTAACTTTGGATGTACCTTGTCAAATAGTGGAGTAAAATCCCAACGAAGTTTCTATGGAAAAAATGTTGACTTGTTTGACCTTAAGATGGTATTTTGCCTAATTCGACCCCTCTTTGCCTGTACGTCTTCGTCCCCTAAGCTAAATTTGATACTCCTGGTTCTTGTAGTAATAAAGTTTCGTACGAACTACCAACTCCTAAAACAACCCCTTAAGGGTCGAATTCGCAAATTCTCGTCTTAAGTAGCACTACATCATAATAAGAACCCTAATGCAACATTTTAAACTCCTAGTACTTGTAACAAAGTTTCATACAAACTATCGACCCTAAAAAACAACCCTTTAGAAGTGAAATTTAACAAAGTCCCGTCTTATTGAGCACCTACGTCATTAAAAGAATCCCCATGCAAAATTTGAAACCTGTATCTATCAACATCAAAAACAACCCATTGGGGTCCGAATTTCGAATCACCCCTTCATAGTGAGCATCTAAGTCCTAAAAACAACCCCCACCCAAAATTTGAGACTCCTAGCACTCGTAGTAACGAAGTTTCATACAAACTGTTAACCCCAAAAACAACCCCTTAGGGTTCGAATTTTGCAAAACTCCGTCTTCGGTAGCGCGTACGTCCTTAAAAGAATCACCATGCAAAATTTTAGACCTCTATTTATCAACACCTAAAACATTTAATTTCGAAACACCCCGTCTTAGGTAGTGTGTACGTCCTAAAAACAACCCCTATGCAAAATTTGAGACTCCTAGCACTTGTAGTACGAAAGTTTCATACAAACTACCAACACCAAAAACAACCCCTTAGGGGTCGAATTTCGAAAAACCCGTTTCGTAAGTAGCATCTACTTCCTAAAAAGAACCCGCATGCAAAATTTAAAACTCCTAGTACTTGTAGTAACAAAGTTTCATACAAACTGTCAACCCCAAAAACAACCCCTTAGGGGCGTAATATCGTAAAATCCGTTCTTAGCGAGTAACTTCGTCCTAAAAAGAACCCCTATGCAAAATTTTAAACCCCTAGCACTGGTAGTTTCTGAGATTTCGTGTCCTATGAGTGAGTGACCTTTTGCTTTTATATATACACTTCTCATCAAAAAAATCGAAACACTTTCGTTTTTATTGTTTTTGTCCTAATTTTTTACAAAAGAGAATTAATTCCATGAAAAAAAACATTACTGTGTAGCTGGCAGTTTGGTCATTACAGTAAGAAGAAAAAAATCAAAATTCGAAATAATTTCATTTGTTTATCCTATAAATGAAATTAATCACTGTTTTGAGACAAATGTGTATTTAGGGTTGGAGTACGTTTCTCGTTTAAAAACTAAAAATTAGCGCTTGTCTTTAAACTTTCTGTTTCTTATTTCATTTACTGTGACTTTGGGACGTCTGAAAAAACTTTTTTTTCTAAAACATATGGATACTTCGCCCGCAGAAGCCGCCCAAGTGGTGGCATTGCTGGATTCTGGACTTAGTCAGCGTGTTGTGGCTGCAAGATTGCATCTAAGCTTATCATCTGTTCATAGAGTCTACAAACGCTATCGGGAGACTGGTTCGTTCACGCGCCGTTCAGGATCTGGCAGGAATCGGGTCACTTCTGAGCGAGATGATCGATTTATTGTAACAACTTCTTTACGAAATCGACGCCTTAACGCTTTTCAACTGCAGCAGCAGCTTCGCGTTGTACGAAGAGTAGCTGTAAGTGACTCTACAATAAGAAGAAGGTTGAAGGAACGCGGATTGGCACCGCATAAGCCAGCGAATGGGCCGAAATTAACTGCAGACCATCGAAGAGCGCGCCTTAACTTTGCACGCGAGCACCTAACTTGGTCATACCTTCAGTGGAGCAAAGTACTGTTTTCTGATGAGTGTAAAATTATGCTGTATGGTAACGACGGAAGGAACAAGGTCTACAGAAGAGATGGAGAACGCTTTGCACAATGCTGCATTGAAGAAAAGGTCAGCTATGGTGGCGGTTCGTGGACGGTTTGGGGAGGAATCAGCGCCGACGGTAAGACAGAACTTGCCTTTGTGTCTGGGCCACGGCTGCCTGCACTAAACTCTCATCGGTACATCGAACAGTGTCTTGAACCTCATGTGATGCCCTATGCACATTTTATTGGCAACGACTTCATATTCATGCACGGCAATGCTAGAGCTCACACCGCGGGCGTCGTACGAGATTATCTTACCGAAGTCGGTATCTCCATTATGGTATGGCCAGCAAGAAGCCCGGACATGAATCCCATTGAACATCTATGGGATGAATTAAAGAGACGAATTCGAGCAAGAGATCCAGCCCCAGAAACACTTAGCCAGCTGCAAAATGCAATCCAAGAGGAATGGGATAATATACCACAACATGTGATCGTGACTCTCATCCGATCGATGAAGAACCGTATGGAAGCAGTAATAAGAGCTCGCGGAGGGAATACAAGTTATTAAATAAACGTTTCTTACATTTTTTTTTCATTTACGCGTGTTGTTTTACCCATTTCCTTCATATTCCATACAGGGTAAAAATTACTCATTATACAAAATACGAAAATATGAAGACTTAATTTGAATTTAGAACATTAACATTAGAATTTAAAAACCTCATACTACTCACTATTAAATGACATTTTACATTTATTCCTAAATATACACATTTTTCTGATAATCCTTATCAAATCATAAACTGCGAGGTGTTTCGATTTTTTTGATGAGAAGTGTATATAGATTCAGGTAATTGTAATGCCAACTTAAACTAAGTTTTGATAGTTGTAAGTATATAAATTGTAAGCATGATACGAGTATTGAGTCGCTAAATTTTGAATTTACATCTTTTATCTCTACACTTGATGTTTTATTTAATGTTTTGATAAAAAATATTTAATATTCATAAATTTGTATAAAATTAGTAACAAAATAATGTTTAAAAATGTTATTTTAAATGTTTAATGTTATGTTGACTTCAGGTGAAATTATGCTCCCTATCAACTTCAAATGCTTTGAACACTAAGTTCCGGCAAGCTTAGACCTGGCAGACCTTTTGATCCATTATCAGAGGCATCTTAGTTATTATTTAGCGTTGGTCCAATCCGGGTACTCGATGAGGTAGGTTTAGTGTTTCAGAAGGGCATATTTTAGGGGTCTGCCAAGTACTTCCGGCAAGGTGCGCAATGGCAGACCCACTTTTTTTTACATAACTAATCAATGGTTAACTGCTGCCAGCACTTTCATTCGGGTATCTTATGACGTAATTTTTACTAAAAAATTACGTCAAAAAATCTCGATTATTTCTATGACCCGGCAGGATCGGCTCTGGCAGACCTGATTTTTTTTACGTGTTTAGGTGTCGGTTAACGATCTATACATAGCCTATTGGGGTAGCCGATAAGGTAGGTATTTTTGCAGCCGGCTCTCGCACCACAAGGTATCGGGTACCTTAATGAAAGTTCCCACTTTGACCCTTGTCAAAAATGACGTGCAATTGATAATACATAACCTTTCGAAACTAAAAGTGTTGGTTATTATAAAATTTCAGCGGTGTTTATTTTGGGATTTCGTTTCTTCAATGAAGGGGGAAACTATTTTCTTCGATATGCATGAATTTAGGCAGTGCCATATTAACAAGATACCTATCCACATTTTGCCCAATATGGATGTCGTTAGCACAGTATAAATATTAAAAAATTTTCTAGTATTATTCATACACAAAACACAGATAATAAACAAATATTACTGTAGCGCCGTTACGTAAAACGCACCCGTGACGATATAACAAGGGTCTGATTACGTCGTCGTGTGGATTCGCGTCAACCGCTCCTTCAAGGTCAGTGCGCCGCTCGCGCTACCTCGTACAGCGCATCGCTCGCGCAGGCAGTCGGCCTAATGCAACCGAGTGCGCTCACTTAAATACGGAGCGAACTATGTACTCTTACGTTCCAAGATTCATGACTGTGTTAAAGTTTATGTAGTACACTGAATATACGTTGATTGTACACCGTACCGTAGGTAAATGAAGCTCACTGCTTCATTTCCGTGCCCGCCGACAATCCCACCGCGCCGTTACACCATGACTTTACTTTGAATAATACAAACTAACAAAACACACATGCACTGGAGTTTTAACACAAGAGTAAGTACCTACCGTATCATGATTCATTCAGAACCGCCTATAATTTAACTATTTAACTTGCCTCAGTAACTTTCCTTTACTTTATTCATTTTACTGTATTTATTAACCCAAATACCCTTTTTTTCGTGAGATAAAGGAAAATACATAACCATTAAAAAGTCACACATTATGTACCTACCTACTAGCACGGCTACTAGCTACTAGTAAGTAAAATTATTTTAAGTATAGTTAGTACTCACCTTTCAGAGGTTGCAGGTAATTAAAAAAAACTTATGTCTGGATGCGTTATTGTTGACGTTAAACACCCAAACTCAGCACAATATTTTCTACTTGTCATAATTGCTGAAAAAAAACAACGCACCGTCCGTTCATCACTACGGTACGGCCGTGACTGTCTGCGCCTCGAGCGCGCCCCGACATCGAGGCGCGTAGGTATAGCTCGCGTTTCGTCCGTTTGTAGGGAGTTCCAATACTGTACATATTATTACCGTGTCGTTAGTGTTCCTTTTTTCTACTTCTTGTCTGCTGAACCGTCACAAATTCATAATACTTGGACCAAGTAACCAAGACTCTGTACCGCAATTTTTGCATTACTCTGGACCTTCAGTCACTATGGAAACGCGTTTTAACGTTGAGACAAAGAGTCAGTGTGGTAACGCGTTTTAACATTGAGAAAATTACCTTTTTAATCCCTTGATGCACTAGAAACAGTTGCACGTTTACATTAAAGGTAGGGCATTTTTTTTTTTTTTTTTAGCGTGGTAAAATCATCAAATGAGTCCTCCAACCCCGGGCAGGGCGGGAGGGACTGTCAGACTTCTACTGACTAAAATCCACGGTGTCCTTCATAGCCTGTTATGTTCCGGGGTCACGGTAAGGGAATAATCCCGCGACCCCGGCAGGCTTTGGCCCTCTGTAAAGGTAGGGCATAACGAGGCTGACGCGCGTCTGCATCGCTTCTGTACGCGCGTCTAGTAACCGCGCGACCAACTACGCTGCGAACTATCGTCGTGAGTGAAGACCCTAAGCTAACCGCTAGATGGCTTTACTGAGGCTGGAAACTGTGACGTTATTAGCTGCTCTCAAAATGTCAGTCTCAGACAGTTGTTATCAGTTTAATAAAGACTGGATGTCGGCTCGAGATTTTTATTGTTCTCAGAGTGGCATTATCACTAGGGTTATTGAATTGATTTGATTCTTATTGATTTGATTTGCATGTTGTTAATTGATAAAAGCTTTTTTGTCGATGTGACAGTTTGATGGAGAAGATTTTTAAGATTGAGTTTTTGATTTGAAGATGAAATTACATCAAAATGTTACAATTACGTTTATTTTATTTTAAAACTTCAGACAAAGGAACTTTACCTACACCATATTACTCCACTGAGCAGTGATGGCCCAGTAGTATCGGTCCCGACTTACGAGTTGTAGGTCGTGGGTTCGAACCCTGCCAGGCGCATTACTTTGTGTAATTTATTTCATCACCACTGCTCTCAAAACGGTGAAGGAAAACATCGTGAGGAAACCGGCATGTACTAGCTAGAACCAAAAATTCGAAGACATGTGACATCCACCAATCCGCACTGGGCCCGCGTGCTGGATTATGGCCCACTCCCTCTCACAGAAAGGAGGCCTATGTCCGAGCAGTGGGAACATTAATAGGCTGATGATGATGATGAATAATCACACGTTATTCTGACATACACGACGACATTTACCTACCTGCACAAAACCTACATTATAGATAATACTTACTACCAGGGCCTGCACTTCATTAATTTTGCCTTACGAAGCTCCAAGCCACGTCTTTACCCCGCTTTGTGTTAGTAGCGGGCTATTGCATTAATTTAGTTCTATGTGACTTCTTGTGGTACCACCGAACTTCCTCTATCAAACGTTCGGAACTATGTGTTTGTTAAACAATGCAGGCTTGGTTGGTTACCTACGTGATTTATTGAGGCATAATTTTGTTTTTGTGACAGATGACTTTGACGCATGTGTTTTTTTTTATACTTATAGCTAAGTAATGAAGAGTTTAATAGTACATTATGCAACGAGTGAATAAAGAGCGGATTTAAAGCGAGGGCCATATATATGAATCAAGAGCAAGCGAAGGATTTTAATGACTGAATCACGACCGCAGGGAGTGATTCATGATGATTGAATCACGAGCGAAGCGAGTGATTCAAGTATTTAAATCCTGAGCGACGCGAGTGATTCAAGTATTTAAATCCTGAGCGACGCGAGTTATTCAGGCCCCCGATTTAAATCCGTTTTATTCACGAGTTACATACGATACTTTATACCATGACCACAAGAAAAATAATAATTAAGCGATAATAGATAGATATTTAACGAAGAAAAAAAAAGACAAAGGTGCGTTTACAAACATCTAAATTCACATACACAAACACCCAGATCCGAAACAAATAACTGTACGAAAATTTGCTCCGTGCGGGAATCGAACCCACTGCACGCGACGAAGTAGTCCAATCGCTCGGTCACTGCGCCAACAAATTGACATTAAACTCGGAACAATGATTTAAATTAAGAGTAACATTATCCTAACAACACGGGGGCTGACGGGGGTGGACCGCAGCAATGTGTTCTAAATTCAAACACCAAAACAGTGAGTAAAAGAGCTTTTTACTCACTGTTTTCAGTGAGAAAAAGTAACTTTTTAAAGTGGGAATGGTATAATAGTACATTATGCAACGAGTGAATAAAGAGCGGATTTAAAGCGAGGGCCATATATATGAATCAAGAGCAAGCGAAGGATTTTAATGACTGAATCACGACCGCAGGGAGTGATTCATGATGATTGAATCACGAGCGAAGCGAGTGATTCAAGTATTTAAATCCTGAGCGACGCGAGTGATTCAGGCCCTCGATTTAAATCCGTTTTATTCACGAGTTACATACGATACTTTATACCATGACCACAAGAAAAATAATAATCAAGCGATAATAGATAGGTATTTAACGAAGAAAAAAAAGACAAAGGTGCGTTTACAAACATCTAAATTCACATACACAAACACCCAGATCCGAAACAAATAACTGTAGATCATACGAAAATTTGCTCCGTGCGGGAATCGAACCCACTGCACGCGACGAAGTAGTCCAATCGCTCGGTCACTAAGCCAACAAATTGACATTAAACTCGGAACAAAGTTTTAAATTAAGAGTAACATTATCCTAACAAGACGGGGGTGGACCGCAGCAATGTGTTCTAAATTCAAACACCAAAACAGTGAGTAAAAGAGCTTTTTACTCACTGTTTTCAGTGAGAAAAAGTAACTTTTTAAAGTGGGAATGGTATAATAGTACATTATGCAACGAGTGAATAAAGAGCGGATTTAAAGCGAGGGCCTTATATATGAATCAAGAGCAAGCGAAGGATTTTAATGACTGAATCACGACCGCAGGGAGTGATTCATGATGATTGAATCACGAGCGAAGCGAGTGATTCAAGTATTTAAATCCTGAGCGACGCGAGTGATCAGGCCCTCGATTTAAATCCGTTTTATTCACGAGTTACATACGATACTTTATACCATGACCACAAGAAAAATAATAATTAAGCGATAATAGATAGATATTTAACGAAGAAAAAAAAGACAAAGGTGCGTTTACAAACATCTAAATTCACATACACAAACACCCAGATCCGAAATATAAAAATACGAAAATTTGCTCCGTGCGGGAATCGAACCCACTGCACGCGATGAAGTAGTCCAATCGCTCGGTTACTGCGCCAACAAATTGACATTAAACTCGGAACAATGATTTAAATTAAGAGTAACATTTTCCTAACAACACGGGGGCTGACGGGGGTGGACCGCAGCAATGTGTTCTAAATTCAAACACCAAAACAGTGACAAAAAGAGCTTTTTCATCCCACCTATTCGAAAAGGACGACTTGGTTCGCCTATAAGTGCGCCCAAAACTAGTGTTTTCTGTAGGGAACTTTTAGCGGGCAGGAATGAGTTTTTAATCCTCTTTATAAGTGCGCTGTAAAGAACTTTGCCGCGCACTTTTTGAATTTGGAACATCTTAGTGCTCGGCACCAAAGAAATCGAACGCAAATAGTGTTTGAATAAAAACTGGCTGGAATGACGGCCCATAGTCACGCCGGCCGGGTCGCTGGCTGAATAAAAATTGTAGATTGTATGACAAGGGACAATATAATTATTTATTTAAGTACTTTTTTGTTGTAATTTAATGTTTTTCATGCGATGCGTTCACATGTTTTCGTCTCGTTCTCAATGGAATCTTGTATATAATTTTCATAATATTGCGAAAATGTCTCAAACGTAAATATAAGTTTTTAGTTGTTTTATTATTATATAATTTTAATTTAGTTGTTACTATATGTTTTATTTAATAATAATATTACAATAAAATATGAGGCGCTTTTTATTTTCTCATAGTGGTGGGTGATGAAAAGTAGAGTATATCACTCGGGCGCAAAATATATTTTTGGCTCGGGCGACGTACTTTGAATCCCTCGCTACGTTCAGGATTCAAAAAAGCGCCCTCGCCGTAAAAATATCATTTTGCTCCCTTGTCATACAATCTACTATTTTCTCACTGAAAACAGTGAGTAAATATATATAAGAATCCCTTATTAATATATATATATAATAAGGGATTTAGTAGAATCCTGAACGTAGCGAGGGATTCAAAGTACGTCGCCCGAGCCAAAAATATATTTTGCGCCCGAGTGATACACTCTACTTTTCATCACCCACTATGAGAAAATAAAAAGCGCCTCATATTTTATTGTAATATTATAATTAAATAAAACATATAGTAACAACTAAATTAAAATTATCTAATAATGAAACAACTAAAAACTTATATTTACATTTGAGACATTTTCGCAATTATGAAAATTATATACAAGATTCCATTGAGAACGAGACGAAAACATGTGAACGCATCGTGAAAAACATTAAATTACAACCTACAGTTAAAGCATCCATGCCACTGTCCGAAAAAAAAAGTACTTAAATAAATTATATTGTCCCTTGTCATACAATCTACAATTTTTATTCAGCCAGCGACCCGGCGTGACTATGGGCCGTCATTCCAGCCAGTCTTTATTCAAACACTATTTGCGTTCGATTTCTTTGGTGCCGAGCACTAAGATGTTCCAAATTCAAAAAGTGCGCGGCAAAGTTCTTTGCGGCGCACTTATAAAGAGGATTAAAAACTCATTCCTGCCCGCTAAAAGTTCCCTATAGAAAACACTAGTTTTGGGCGCACTTAAAGGCGAACCAAGTCGTCCTTTTCGAATAGGTGGGATGAAAAGTAACTTTTTAAAGTGGGAATGGTATAAAAAAACTTACTCGTATACAATCATATTCATCTCTTCTCCTCTTTTCTATTATAAAGATTTAGGCCATTATTTCCTTTCTATAAGATAGCAATTGAAAAGTAATCCTAACTGCATGAAGACATTATTTTTAACCTGAGGCTTTTCCATTAAAATAACGTCAAAGTCCCCGTTTACTTTACGTTTCAAAAACGTAAATAGTCTTGTCAGGTCTGTGATATTTATGTTCAAAATAACCAATAAACTCATAGAACTTTCTCTCCTGGTTTGTTAGAAACAAGCCCTATGATTCAAGATATGACTTAACAATTATCTCATTATTAATTTTGCGGAATAAACTTCGTCGATACAAACTCAATTTGTTACCGTAGCTTGTAAAAAATTACCATAAAACAGGTATTTATAATTTAAAACATCCTCCGATCATCGACAGTGTTGATTACGATTGATCCATGATTCCTCAGGGGCCAACTTTGTTGCCGATCAATATCTGTTAATTTTCAATAAGACCGCCTTTCCGTCAGTCTTGGGAATTTGGAAAATAATATCTTTGAAACTTGAACTGTCAATATCCGTTGAGCTTTGTTGCCACTTCATCAATTAGATGGCTTACTTTATGAAAATGTAAAGCCTCTGAACAGTCTTAAACTCAAATAAAGCAGCAGAAATCATCCGAAACAGCCAAACTTCGACAGTTTAAAAACTTTGGTGAACATTACTTGTTTTTTTCTTATCATAAGTTTGCATCAGGGAACGCTTGGCTTAATGTAGTGGGCATAAAAGTTGTTTGTTTACATCGTGAGCGCGTTACATAGCAGTTATGCGCCGTAGAATATTATTTTGAGACTACATTGATATTACACTTGTGGCGCGAATTGTCGGCCACCATTTTTATTATGAAAAAAATGAGCATTGTTTGAAGAGGGTTTGGAATTATGATGCTTTTCAAGGTGGTGTGTGCGTTCTTAAATATGTTTAAATTTTAAGATATTTTTATTTGGTAAAGAAACGCGATGGCGTTTGTCGTCACATATTACGAGCTAATTATTATAATTGACACTATCAATATAATATCAATATAGAATACAATTATGTATAAACTAACTCCAAAAAAAAATTACTGACCATCACTGAACGTCATGCATGTTATGACTGTGATGACTTAAGCCGAAAACACATTATTAACACCCGACGCCACCCGACGAAACGTGATGCGTGTTGAGTCAAATCAAATGTATTGTTTTCTATGACCAGAATCACACTATGAACACCCGACGCGACGACACGCGCTCTTTGCACATCGGGTGTTGACACGTTGCGTCGCGTGGCGTGTTAAATAATGTGTTTCCGGCTTTAGGCCTGTATTACAGAATGTCACTCAATACTCAAGCATTACTCAAGGCATTTTAATTGGTTGAAACTAGAGTTAGGTAGTACTTGATTTTTGATGTGCGTTCTGTAATACGGGCCTAAAACTCGATAGAAGAAAAAATTACAGAGTTAATTTTTTTCTAGTCAATTCGACGTCTAAGCGAACAAAATCAGTGATAAATTTCTTGTTGTGGATAAAATATTATCTTCCAATCCTAAAAAAGATGATTTCTCTGAGCTGACATTTTTTCCCGAATCAAAATGGCCGAATTCAATTTAGATCAAATAAAGCGAAGTTTTTATCTTCTGGCTAACAAACTGTCTCTTCTATAACTGATTAATAAAGCTGTGAGGACCTCTGCACCGTGGACCCATTTGTTCACTTCTTGTTCAGAACACCATTTATTAGAGGATTCCATTATTCAACTAAGTAATTTCGTATTACTGTTCTTATGTTTTATGGTGGTGAATTTGTCTGCTCAGCTTTTTGAGCAACTCTCTGGAAGGAATATTTTATTTGTTTAATTTTGTCTCCAAAATAATTTTGCGCTGTAATGACTATTGAATTGCTAATTGAGTTATGAAGTCAAGAAACCCCGTGTTTTATTGCTGTATTTGTAAGTACTTGTTTGTATGGACTGAAAAAGGGTTCTGCAAAGTAACCATTAACATGTTACTCTTGTGAATTGTGATAAATTGAAAAGAGTAAAGTAATAAGCCTTATTTTGTACACAAATTCCAACATTCAATTATAATCCGATAAAGAAGATTAGTATAACCAATCTCGAGCCTCAAGTTGTATTAATTTTCAGTTTCACTTTTGATTTAATCGCCATCTACAGATCATTCTAAAATTATAGTGAAACTTTACTTAGGTTTAGCCTGAATTTATTCATAGAATATAATATCAATATTCCTAAATCTATGACCCATTTTAGAAGCACTTAGGTACACGCATAAATCGTTACTAACGATAAACCTAAAACATTTATGCGCCTGTTGAAAAATTACAGTAGCACATTCAAAACTAATTGCTAATCATTTTATCATAGGCGCAATTTATATTTTCGTTACAAAGCCCACATAAAGCCAATGTTAGGCAAAATTGCGCTGTAAATTGCAAATATATTAAAACAAATTGCCAGAATTAATAATTTGCTGCATTATTTTAATAAAATATAATCCGGAGTTTTGATAAAGGGGTTGGTTATGCAAAGTAGGTATGTCGGTGTGTTGGGGACTTTCGTAGAACTGTTTTCGCAGTTTTCGGTTGAAGTTGTGGAAACATTGTGAAATTATAATAATCCTGGAGATGTGCCTGAAAATTTTAAAGGGTAGGTATTTAAGTTTCATCCAATTAAGAGTACCAGTCAATAAAATTATTAATTGCTTCAAGGATAATTGGGTATTTGATAATATTAACCAATAATCCCAAAACACATTTGCCAAGATGTCTGAAAAAATCTTTCTCAAAATTAGTCAGGAAGTAAGATTATCACAACCCGTATTTTTTCTTTAAGTATTTGTTACGTAAACTACTATGACGAAGAAAAATTATGACCCTTTTAAAATTTGAAAATACGTCACTCCAAGGTACAATAAAATAAAACTAGTTAAAGTTTAGTAAGTTTTAGTAAGTCAAAAAGCACCCAATTCCGAGTTTCGATAATTGACAATATTCATTGATTAAAAAAATAAATATAATATTATTTTTAGAAACTGTTATTGGTGAACCAATTAGAATTGCAATTTATTGATTTTTTTTTTTTAAATTACGGGTAATTTCGTTCTTCTAATGCGCTACTGCAGGGTTTGTTTCGAGAAATAAATACTTGCAACACAAAGTTAACACTTCAACACTTTCCTGGTTTTTTTTTTTTTTTAACGTGGTAAATTCGTCAAATGAGTCCTCCCACCCCGGGCAGGGCGGGAGGGACTGTCAGACTTTTACTGACTAAAATCCACGGTGTCCTTCAGTAGCCCTTTATATTCCGGGGTCACGGTAAGGAAATAATCCCGCGACCCGGCAGGCTTTGGCCCTCTGAAAGGGGGCCCCGTCATTATGCTGACGCACTTTTGAGGCGCGCGTGGGACACAACGCGCCGTCGACCCGGGCATGGTCCATGGTCGGGCAGCGAGTTGCCCTTTACTCGCTGCCCGCATGCCCGCGCCTACGGTGGCCGGAGATCGTCTGCTGACGTCCGACGCCGCGGGCGCCTACCACTGCGGTTGGGGCGGAGGGAGGACGCTGTCCTCTCTCTCAAGCGGCCCGCCTCCTCCTAACACTTTCCTGGTTGGTTGAAATATACAAATTAACTGTTTCTGTTATTCTAGTTCTAGGATAAATAGATAGGTTCTAGGATTTATTCTAGTCATAAACAGAGGTCGGAAATAGGTAGAGTTATTTTAGTACTTGTACCGAAATGTTGATATTAATAATTTATGATCCATATTAATATTAACATTTCAATGCAAGTACTAAAATAACTCTACCTAATTCTGACATCAGGTCATAACAGACAGGTGCTATTTGTTGATCTGTCTGCTTGGATGGACAAACTAATTTGCAATAAATAGCCAAAGTTTCTATTTGTGGGTAAGTCAATAGGTACTGGAAAGTAATAAAACATTTAGGTACCTATACGGAGGCCTAGAAAGTACAGAGCGAGCTTAGATGAATGAATGAATGCCTAAAGAATTTTTTTTTTCAATGTAATAGTTTAATTAACGGTAAGTTCAATAGTTTACTTAATATGTACCTGCTGATTAAACAACTGGCCCTTTCTCTTAGCTCAAGCTGAGTCGAGTCACGCTTCATCCGGAAAAAAAAATCTTTTTTGTTTAAAGTTGCATAGCAAATGCAACTCAACTACCTACATTGCGATGACTTATTATTTATCCTAAGTTTTTACTCATTGTTAGGGTTCTAAATGTGCTGATCTAATTATCTCTCCTGCTTACCCCTTTTTTACAACAGCAAGATGAAGAAATGAATATCAACGTCATCTACTTGATTTTGAAGATACTACGTACACAATCTATTCATTGTCAAGATTCAACACAAATTACACGGACTTACGTACTCACAATGTAGATGGCGCTTAACTTAATAGTTTACGACTTAAATCATAGATGGCGCTGTGTGAACATTAAACAGCGCATCATTGAACAAAATCTTGGGTAGAAACTAATAATCAGATGCTTGTATGTATTCAATCAATTTAGTTTGAGGTCATTTTCGATAAACACTTTTACAAAGGCAATAGCTTGCGGCTAAATAATAACTGCGACGCAGTTCATCTTCATGGTAAGCCGCTCTTATCGAGGTTTGTCTATTGGGTGGGTGACCATTTGTCATAACATTAAGTGACAGTCGTTACTGTGTATTCAGAAGCTCGAAATTCTGAAAACCAGTAAGTATTACCAAGGGGAATTAACCGTATTACTCAGTAACTGGGTTGAGGAGATCAGATAGGCATTCGCTCGTTTTAAAATATGATACTCAGCATCCACTTCGACTGGAAGCCGACCTCAACATTGTTGGGAAAAGGCTAGGCAGATGAATTTCATAAAGGCAGTGAAGGTCATGTTTTGAGGCTTACGTTTTACCATCACCTACTAATTTAACTACCTTTGTCGTGAAGGTGATGATGCTGCAATGTTTCAATCAACGTCAAAATGTCTACAATAATTATAATGATATTGATTTTGTGTAATTTGCCCGAGTTAAATTACATGAACTAATAGTTGAACCATGTTTAGAGTGAGAATTTATGACTCTAGAATTATCTCTATAGTGATGGAATGGATGAATTGGCAGTACACAATGCGATGCAAAAATCTCTTGCCTACTCCGTAAATGCATTTTGTGTCACCGCACTATTCCCAAACCACTGCAACTTTTGAAAACCAAAATCCACAGTGGTGACCAACAGTAAAGTTCCGATGAAGTACCTCATCCCTGAGAATGAATTTAACTGTCTTATGGGTCCAGACTGATGTAACGCGTAATGTATTCCACCTTCTAATGTAACGCGAATTCTAAGTTTGGAAGGCACACGAGCGTTACATGGTAATGCTCGTAGTGCCGTCCACACCTAGAATTCGCGTTAGTGCAGAAACTAGCTAGCCGACTTTGAGGTTGTTGTCATGATAACAACCTGCTGAGACGAACAACCTTTGGCACAACAAAAAGTTGAACTCAATATCTGATTACTGAGTCTTTGGTTCAGAAGTTTAGAACACATAAACTCTGAACCTCTTCAAAGTTAGAGTGCAGGCTTCTTCTGGGTAACTTCATTCCTTCGTCGACTTTGTCTCTGCCATCTTTGATATAAGCCCTAGTTTAGTCAAGAGTAAACCCCTATAGCAAAGGAATAAAATAAATAATTGTTTGAACACTAGTTGTGGGTTTAGAATACAACTAGGTATTCGAATTGCGTGAAACTGATTTGTATCACACACTGTCGTCCAATTAATATGATTAATGATTAGTCAATATAATTACTTCAACTAAAGTCATAAATTTTTCAGTAGTTCGTAATAAATAGGTAGGTATTTCTATCGTAATTGTGTTCTAATCACTAAAATTCCGATATTTTCTTAATATCACGACTTACTATCATTGAATGGCTTTTTAATAGTCTCATTTACATTATTACTCCGGTTATATTAGTAGTTTGTATGAATTCTGATATAATTGGGGCCCATATAGAAACTCCAATGGGTCACATAAACCACATACCTACATAATTAAATAGCACTGGGCAAAACCCCACGGGATGGGTACCTGGAGATGGAAAATTGACATCGAGCAGAAAATGACCCGCGCAAAAGAGTGGCAAGGTGACCAGTGATATTCAGTGTTTATCTGAGGAGATACCTGTGTGCAGTGCTGCCTGACCGTCGAAACTACAGTTTGGGATTTAGTAAGCTACTGACAGCGACTTGTCGCGACACTATACCACGGGTCTTGACGATGAGATTGTCGTAGCGTACAGCCTAAATAAAAATTACCTTTTAGAGAAGCGCTGCTATGTTTGATTCGATGTAATCAATAGATAGATAGATAGATAGATAACTCTTTATTATGAATACCATACAAATTAAAGGTATTTACATAACAAAAAAGACTTAAACGTTAGGTGTTCACAATGAGCGGTCTTATCACTAAAAGCGAATATTCAATGCAACTAAAAAAAATATCAAAGACTCCAAAATTTTGCAAGATCAAAAGGAATTTCTTCACCTAGTTCGAAAAGCTGTATTTAAAATGAAGTCATCCTTTAAGCCCGGTTTCCACCGCGAGCGGAACGGACCCATTAAGGACTCCGTTAAACTCGCAAGCGTAAACTGCATACTTGTATTTCCATCAACAAAGAGTTTTTTAGTTCCCGGAGCGAGCTCATTTTTACTCTTTTCACCCGTTGAGTCATTAATGTGTCCGTTCCGCTCGCGGTGGAAACCGGGCTTAAAAGCCACAACGGAATCATGTCAGCCCACAAAATGAATACTTTGAAGGCTTTGTTTAAACCCTTTAGCAACATCGTTTAGTGTGTCAAGTATGAATGACCGACTGCTTGTAATTGCTTGTCTAACCACAGCTTTTAACTGCATAAGAATAGGCGTAGACTCTGCAATGGTTACTGATGTAACTATTTTTTATGCTTGCCTGGTATTTTAACTTCTTTGGTTAAAAGACAATAAAATTCACCTTTTGGCTTCATGGTCATTTTGGCATTATAACAATTTTGGTGGTGCGGAATAAATGAATATAGACATTCATTATAATGTCAAAGCCAGAGTAAGAGTTGTTCCTTAAACTCTAATGTGATGATTGAACTGCAAGTCTATAAACAATAATTAATCATCTGGAAAGGATGAAAACTGCTATAAAAGGGTGAATGATCGAAACAGTGCTTCAGTGAAGACTTTTAGTATAGAATGATGCTACAAGAAGAGTTGCTTCGCTATCCCAGTATAAGAGCAGGATTATATAGCCCGTATAGGAGCTCCAGAACGATGATGATTTTAAAATTTCCAATAAAAATATTTTAGATATTTCTCACGACTGAAGTTTACAAATGACGACACGGTTGGTACAGTGACTGAGCGATTGGACTGCTGCGCAGCGTGTCGCGGATTCGATCCCCGCACGGAACAAATATTTGTATGACCTACAAGTAGTTGTTCCAGGTCTGGGTGTTTGTGTATGTGAGTTTCTATGTTTGTAAACGCACCCACGACACATGAGAAATTCCTAGTGTGGGGTAACGCCTTTTTAACCGACTTCAAAAAGAAGGAGGTAATCAATTCGACGGTATGTTTTTTTTTGTGTGTTTGTTACCTGATTACTCCGCCAATTGTGGACCGATTTTCAAAATTATTTTTTTGTTCGAAAGGAGAAACTTCAGGAGTGGTCCCATTGTCACCATGTCAGGATCTGATGATTGGATCCTGGAGAAATCGAGGGCAACCCTCAAATTTTATAGGCCCACACATCGTTTTTCGCAAATTTTATGAAGTAATTTAAGTATTTGCGTATGGTAAACATCATCTCATGTAGCTGAGCTGATGATGGAAGGTACAACTCCTCTAGTAAGGACTTGGCATCGACTGATTTAGTAAATTATATTTGTGTTCGCATATCTCCGGAACTGCAAGTCCGATTTAAGTAATTCTTTTTTTGTTGTACTAGGTATTGTTCAACTTAGGGAATATTGCAAGTTTCATCAAAATCGGTTCAGTAGTTTTCGAGATAGGGAATGAATAAAAGAGATTTTAACGATGTTATTACCGGTGTTACGGATAACAAAATTCTAGTGCTCATGTAAAAAAATGATGTATTCGTATTTGACAAGAATTGTGGTTGAATATTTAAACTAAAAAGAGTAAAATAAAAACTTTTTCAAAAAAATTGTAACCGCCTTCAAAAACAACCACAAAAAAGGGTAAAATAACCTTTAAAACTTTTCTTTCGGAAGTCGGTGGCAAAAAAGACAATGAAATTAATAAAAAAAAGTCACTGACTTCCGAAAGAAAAGTTTTAAAGGTTATTTTACCCTTTTTTGTGGTTGTTTTTGAAGGCGGTTACATTTTTTTTTTTGAAAAAGTTAAAAAAAAAAAACTTGTAGATAAAATGGTAAACGAAATTGGCAGCATTTTACCCTGCAGTAGAACCAAATACTTTTACTATGATAAAGTGTTGAAATATTACAATAATTTTCCCAGCTACCTCATCGAGACAAAACCGCGAAATCTGCGCCATAACTTAGCAATACTCTGTCAAGTGAAAGGCCTGTCCTTGCTATGTTTACTGCCTCCATTTTTACACCATCAATCACAGCAGCATAGGTAATACATGGTTTGTATCTTTGCGCTCAGGTTGCGAAAGAAAGAAATGTCAGACTTTAGAATGTTGATATGTATATGAGAGTGTGTTTATTGGGTGGCCTGAAATTAAGCAGAACCAAAACAGAGTATCTGTTTTGCGATTTTGGCGGTCTCTCCAGTCCTGTGCCCATTACTCAAGGCCCATACCAGTCTGTTCCGACTTTCGGTACCTCAGGTCGCTTGTCCAAGGATGGAGAGGAAGAGGAAGGCCAAAGAAAAGGTATAGTTGGTGCCAGTTAAGATGGCAATAGCGGTCATTGACCTTTACCTAATAACTCCTCGTATAATGACATAATATCAGAATTAGCATTTTTCTGTGATATGATAGTGTTTACTTGTGAGTCTTAAATATAAAAATAATATAAAATCTGAGGTATAGGTGAAATGTTTTAACCATTTTGATATCTTATGAATACTTAGATACTTATATCCTTACAATATACTTACAAATTTATTCGGTATTTTATAAAAATGCTAATTCCGAGCTTATGTCATTATACGAGAACTTATTATGTAAAAGTCAATGACCGCTATTGCCATCTTAACTGGCACCAACTATAGATAGATTGTCTTAGGAATGATAATTATGAAAGAAAAGGGAGTAAATGATACTATGACGTCTGATAGAGGAGAATGGAAGAAAAAAGCGTGTTGCGCTGTTCCCAAGTAAAATGGAATAAGGGCAGGAAGATGATTGTATGATTATGACGTTTTGATTTTGATTGTAAATAATTACTTGTTTAAAATTTATGAGTAGGTAGACAAGCTTCACTTTGAACAATAATAATAAAAATAAAGAAAATCAATTTAAGTCTGATATTAAGTCGTGGTAATGTTGAAGCAATAAAACATTTTAATTCATTTTTTTACACGATTTTTGAGAAATAATTTGTAATTCTTCTTTCGTCGTGTAGTTGTTCCCATTTTGGAGCTCACAATGTCCCAGTGCTGGGCAAAAGCAACCTCCAAGTTTATCCAAGAATTCTTGTCCGTCGCCATAATTATCTAACCAGCCTTCACTGCATTGTATTTCCTTAGATTAATTTCAGCCACATTGACTCCGTTGGTACTAGTAGTTAATAGTAGGTATCCCCCATAGCACACGTGTGTGGTCGCCAATCTTTTTACAGTCATGGCGTGCTGCTGTCGATTTGTGTTTTTTTTTTGTTATTATTTATGTTTAGATTTTTCTGCATGCATGTCTGTGGAGGAATAAAAACATTTTTTATTAAAGTGCAGGTGGAATAACACAATTTCTAATTTATGTTATTTGTAGGTCTAGGCCTAAGTTATTAAGTTCGAGTCGTTTTACTACTTCCTATAACAGTTATTGTTTCTTTTTTATATAAAGTAATAATTGTGCTTCGCTGTTTTTTTTTTAAGTTATTAAAGAAGGCACTGAATGAGGTCCATCATCGATCGTTTACCTTGATACAAATATACCTCTAAAATATGTATATACATGCATCGCATACATTCTTGGCTTCTCTGAGTATCAGTCTACCACTCTAATTTTCCTCATATATTTTTATAAAATTAATATTTCTATCAAAATAAATGGCTGTTGGAAAAACCTATTACAATAAAAAACCGACGTGACAAAAGAATCGACATGAAAAAGACGCATCTTTTGTCGGATTTGCGATCTTTGAGCTTTCTGATATTTCCATAGATAAATGAATATGACCTTTATTTAAAAAAAATGCATTTATACAATACGAACCTAATCCTATCAAAGTTTAAAATAAACAAGAACAGCTTGCTTCTTAGTAATCGTGCATTTCCAAAATGTCGACCATGAAACTTGACCGATAACTTTTTTCGCGCCTATATACTTACAACGAGAATGTTTAGAAGTCTACGGGTTAGGCTTCACTAGACAGCGACGGCGACGCGATTTGCGTCACCGATTCATCATTGGACGTTTCGGGGCAGAATCGCAACACCAGAGTGAAAAAAAAACAAACGAATGAATGCTCACGTATATGACTACACCTTACATCAGCGAAACCACGAGTAGTGTAACTTATTCGCTCTTCCAGTCACATCGCAAAGCGCTGCCAAGTGTAGCCTCAGCTTAACTTGCGTTTTGCAATTCTTCATGGTAAACGGCTTGAATCTTCATATCACTCCCATAGTTAATATATTTGACTGGATGAATATTAATATTTGAAAGGTTAATTATGTGATGACGCATAAACAATGTACATAATTGTGACTATAGAAATTATACCTACAATATCCTATCTTCAACTATTATACGAGAAATATTTACTAGTTCTCGAAAAAGGCTCTAACGATTTTGTTGAAATTTGGAATACAGGGGTTTTATAGGGGCGAAAAAATAAATCTACATAGGTCCAATGTCTGGGAAAATAGGTACATTTTATCCATATTTTCTCGCATAAAGATTTATACGAACAATAATTATGTTTCATAATCACCTAAAGGATTCCTTTGGGTACGACACCCTAAAAAAGTCTCTTTCTTTTAAATAAAACAAAAAAGATTTTAATTTAAACACAAATAATAACAACATAATACATTACCCCTGATGCAAAAAGGACTGTCATAATTATTTTTAACCGCCGTGTTTGTAATTCAGCTTGCGGTACCGTAGCCAATAAATGGGTGAATCAATTTAAATGTGGTTAATTTTATTTGGAAGCAGGTTTTTTGCGACGTGTATTATCATTTACGGATCAAACTTTGCAGTATTTTTTATGGGGCAGAAGTCAGAATCTCACTAAAGGGACTTTGGATTTCCCAATGGATGTTATTTCAGCTTTACCTTTATTTAGGGCTATAAAAAACTGACCTAACCATAGCTATTGTATTATCGGAACATAATTATATCTACATTAAATACAATTACAAAGGCTGTTAAAGTAATCGCTGTATAAATGGGCGGTATAATAGAAGTTAATTCAATTTTTTTAGTGTCTAATACCATGTTTACTTGGTGTATATGGTGTTTAATTACTACTTTTGGTATGAAATTCAATTTTCTTGATACATATAGTTGATGTTATGTTTATTTGATTCATATTTTTGCTAAATTCCATTAAAATGTTATGGTAGATAAATCTTACGAAGCGCGAGTTATAAGTAGCTCACTGTCTGATCAAAGACCAGACCCGGGTCCACGCGTGGCTCATGGAGCTATCAGCTACTAACGTGGCCCCCAGAGGGCCAGAATACTGTAGCCCATGTTTTTAGCTTGTTAAAATCATCAAATGAGTTCTCCCACCCAGGGCAGGGCAGGAGGGACTGTTAGACTTGTTCTTACTAAAATCCATGGTGTTCTTCAATAGCCCTTTACGATCCGGGGTCACGGTATTCGTTAGCGACCGGAATACTGTAGCCCTGGAACGTAAGAGGCAACCAAAGAAACAGAATAGACTTTTAGTCAATAAGAGTCAGATAGTCTCTTCAGCTACACCCAGGACGTGAAGAATCATTGTGATTTTACAACCTACAAAAACCGTAGATATGTAAATCTTACAAAAACCCTTTATATTTATTGTAATGTCGTAAAAATTCTTGAACACGTGTGAAGTAAACAGGTTTAATTATCAGATGAAATGCTTAATTTTTGCCCTTTTTACATATTTTGACCTTTGCTAACTGATGTGTCTTCCAGTTTAACCGGATTCCCAATAAAAGATAATATAGTGATTTTAGAATGGCTAAAAGTTGAAAATTATCCCAAGTTTTATGTTAATCAAAGTTATTAAGCTATTGCATAGCTTCTATCGCGGGCCTTGAGCGCGGGGACCAAATCCAGAAATTCCGTAACGAAAAAACCTCACGCTTCCCACTCCGACGGGCAAGGAGGTGTGGCTTGAAGGCCGTGCATCGTCTAACGTCGTTTCAGTTCGGCAGTCTTCGACACGGTGTTCTGAGCGGAGCTGAGCGGAGCGGAGCTGAGCGGAGCGGAGTGGAGTGGAGCTGAGCGGAGCGGAGCTGAGCGGCGCGGAGTGGAGTGGAGCTGAGCGGAGCGGAGCTGAGCGGAGCTGAGCGGAGTGGAGCTGAGCGGAGCGGAGCGGAGTGGAGCGAAGCGGAGCGGAGTTGAGTGGAGTGGAGTGGAGTGGAGTCGCGACGATTATTTTTGTTGAGTGTATACAGGTTTTTTGTAAATAATAAATAATAATAATAATAATAATAAAAATCAATTCTTAATGAAAAAATATCGAGGTTTTCGTTATGGGTGTCGTTTTCATGGTTTTCCAGGGTGTTTAAACCGATGGTGCAGTCAAAATGTAAATCCAAGATGGCGGCAGCATAAATTATCGAAGTTTTCGTCATGGGTGTCGTTTTCATGGTTTTCGAGGGTGTTGAAACCGATGTTGGAGTCAAAATGTAAATCCAAGATGGCGGCAGCATAAATTATCGAAGTTTTCGTCATGGGTGTCGTTTTCATGGTTTTCGAGGGTGTTGAAACCGATGTTGCAGTCAAAATGTAAATCCAAGATGGCGGCTGCAAAAAATATCGAGTTTTTCGTCATGGGTGTCGTTTTCAAGGTTTTCGAAGGTGTTGAAACCGATGGTGCAGTCAAAATGTAAATCCAAGATGGCGGCAGCATAAATTATCGAAGTTTTCGTCATGGGTGTCGTTTTCATGGTTTTCGAGGGTGTTGAAACCGATGTTGGAGTCAAAATGTAAATCCAAGATGGCGGCAGCATAAATTATCGAAGTTTTCGTCATGGGTGTCGTTTTCATGGTTTTCGAGGGTGTTGAAACCGATGTTGCAGTCAAAATGTAAATCCAAGATGGCGGCTGCAAAAAATATCGAGGTTTTCGTCATGGGTGTCGTTTTCATGGTTTTCGAAGGTGTTGAAACCGATGGTGCAGTCAAAATGTAAATCCAAGATGGCGGCAGCATAAATTTTCGAAGTTTTCATCATGGGTGTCGTTTTCATAGTTTTCGAGGGTGTTGAAACCGATGTTGCAGTCAAAATGTAAATCCAAGATGGCGGCTGCAAAAAATATCGAGGTTTTCGTCATGGGTGTCGTTTTCATGGTTTTCGAGGGTGTTGAAACCGATGGTGCAGTCAAAATGTAAATCCAAGATGGCGGCTGCAAAAAATATTGAGGTTTTCGTCATGGGTGTCGTTTTCACGGTTTTCGAGGGTGTTGAAACCGATGGTGCAGTCAAAATGTAAATCCAAGATGGCGGCTGCAAAAAATATCGAAGTTTTCGTCATGGGTGTCGTTTTCATAGTTTTCGAGGGTGTTGAAACCGATGTTGCAGTCAAAATGTAAATCCAAGATGGCGGCTGCAAAAAATATCGAGGTTTTCGTCATGGGTGTCGTTTTCATGGTTTTCGAGGGTGTTGAAACCGATGGTACAGTCAAAATGTAAATCCAAGATGGCGGCTGCAAAAAATATCGAGGTTTTCGTCGTGGGTGTCGTTTTCACGGTTTTCGAGGGTGTTGAAACCGATGGTGCAGTCAAAATATAAAACCAAGATGGCCGCTGCATAAATTATCGAAGTTTTCATCATGGGTGTCGTTTTCATGGTTTTCTTAAACAATATTAACTCTTTTTTTTATTTAATAATAGTAAAATTTGTTTTCTTAACGGTCACCACGCTCAAAAAGTGTAACTTGAATTAATATCAAAGAAAAAGCAATACTGCATGAATAAAATAAATAAATAAAATTATAATTGCATAAGTTGATACAAAATGCTATGCAATAGCTTTACCGCGGCAGTCCCCGAGTGCCACACGTCTTTTTTTTTGTTAATATTTCATCCAAATCATTAATTAAATAGATAGATAAGAGACGCACTGAACCGGGAGATATGGCAAAAAAGGGGGAAGGCCTAATACCCAGCAGTGGGTGATCCCGGGCTGATAATAATTATGATGATGATGTGATTCATTCAATTATTCTCCCAAACTTTTGTATTTAAAATAGTAGAAAAAGTGAGAGAATCATATAGATACCGTTACACTAACTCTATCGTTTTTTGATATAGCCCACATAGTATATACTTGTGTTTACATAAACAGATTGTTTTTTTAAAGTTTACGTGTTAAGTACTTTAAGAATATTATCAGAGTGATAAAATCATAATATCCAATAAAATCTTGCGCAAAACCGTCGTAACAATAACTATTAAACATTTAAAAATGTTTTTGTTCTTTTTGGCTACTTATATACTTAATTATTATATAATTATCTAAATAATGTCTTATAAACTGATACGCTCGGTCCGGTAATCGGTAGGTGATTAATACATTCAACTAAATACGAGATAAATCTTTAACTTAATGACGTTAACGATGAATTTCCGATGAAAGAATGGAATTTTTGCAATGTTTCTAGACCGCAAAATTACTGATACTCGACGATTCGACCAACGGACTCTTAAGAATTAGAAAATTACACAACATTATAGGTATTGTACTAACTCCGCAGTCCACAGCTCCCTCCTTCCGATCGCCGAAAGTGTTGAGCAAGCGCATTAGTCGCAGATCCGATGCGCATACGCACGTCGCGTCGACACGAAGGTCAAGGTGAATGATCTTCACGTACGATACAACAATTAAAAGTGTTAATTAATAACAACATGTATTAGAGGTTGACGTTTATTTATAGATCGCTAATTGCTTTCTGTTATGTGATTGAAGTTTTAATGTGAAGGTTGAGGTCGATGGGACCTAAAAAGTTGGGATTTACCTCTTTAGTAATTTTCCAGTCGCTTATATCCGTCCCTATGAAGTATTATAGGTAAAATCGAAAAGGTTTTTTATTTATTTCGATGAGATCGTTCTCCGCTCTCCAAGTTCTCCAATCTAACCCAGATTGAGGCGGAGTACTGAAGGAATAACCCTAACTATTTGGCGGCGCACTTCGACATGATGGTGATCGCTATTCAAGCGGCCTTAGGCGCGATCTCTACGAGCGATAAAATCGCGGCGATATTATCGTCGTGACACGTATTTTCGTAATTATACTCTCAATTAAATAAGCATCATCATTCTCCCACTTGCATCCTAATTGGTTTGTTGTCGGCGCAGCATGTCTTTTTCTTCCATACATCATAAAATAGCCAAAAGAGTCCTCCCCTTTTATCTCCAAACTCCTAAGTCTACAATTCTGAAAAAATAAGTTAACAGTAGGTACTTTACTTTTATAGATTACAGGAGAATTATAGAAAAAAATAATTTAAGAACATGGACTGCCATGGTCTTAAAATAGCATGGTGGTCGTGAGGGGCAAAATAGAAAATTTAAAAAAAAATGCAAACTGTTTACATTTAAAATGAAAGGCTTGTTTTAATCTGCGTCAAACGGGTTTCGGGTTATGACGTCCGACTCGCAATTGACCAGGTTTTTTCATATCCTCCTGTACGACAATTCAACCCGCACTTTAATGGAATTTTGGACAAGTCTTGTTACTGTTCTGCTCTGAAGCAAACCCAAACTATGTAATTTAGTTACAAGGAAATTCGACAGAGAAATATCAAAAAATTAATTCGTTTGATTTGATTACCGATTATGAATCAGTAAAAATAGCTCCTAATTGAGTTAATTTTCGTTGATGGATTTTTAAACAAGTTTAAAATTCAAAAGATTGAATCGGAAATTCGGATCCTTGATAATTATGATTAGTCATCGAATTCACTTATCTTAGCTACATTTTATTAAAGTTTGATCTTAGTTTGACCTTAGTTTAATGTTGACGTTTTTTAACCGACTTCAAAAAGAAGGAGGTTATCAATTTGGGGTGCCCTCTATCTGGCAGAAACTTGTTTCTCCGAAACCTATTTGGCAGAACTCACTTGGCAGAAACTTTTTTAAACGAACATTGTTATGGTATAATTTTTTTTTTAATATAATTGTTTTTTGGCCTAATGTTTTTATGTCCGAATTTAAATTGGGATACTTTTAAGATGGCAGAATTGTATTGGGCATAATTACTTTTGTCAGAGTTACAATTTTGCATATTTTCATTTAGCATAACGTTTATTTAGAGCGCCGATTATTTGGAATAATTTGACTTGGTATACTTCGAAGATCACAGAATTTCAGAATAGAAATAATTTAATAGTCATAATAAAAAATAAAAAAATTGTTTTATAAAATCAATATGGTGTGCTACAAAAGTTAGTGACAGAAATGAATCGCTGCAAAACCGACTTCACGTAGTCTTGTCTGCCCTACCCCTAGAGTGTAATTTATAATCGCGTAGGCGCGGAGGGGCGAGGCGGCCCGTGAGCTGAGGAGCAGGTGGTTTTAACGCACACCGCCGCGGCTGAGGCTGGCCGGCTTGCCGGCCAGTAAGCCGAAGCTGCGGTGGTGGGCGTAAAATCATCTGCGACGATTATCTCGCGTGGGACCGCCAGAGACCCGCAGCGCCGGAGCCGTGACAGAAGCCATGCCTGCTGCATGTGCTGAATGCTTGCTGCATATGCTTACTGCATCATCTTACTGTCTGGGAAATAAAAACCACACAATTATGCAAAAGATGAATCTGGTTGTGAACTTTCTACGAAATGATGGTTATACTTATTGATTATTATGGAAATGAAATTTATGCCTAAAGATGATTCTGACTTACAAAATTATGGGTTTCGGTGTTATGGTAAATGAGTGTATGCCAAACGATTTTCTGCGAAAAGAGGTTTATGCTATCCGTTGCTATGCAAAATAAAATTATGACGTGAAAAGTTCTGCTATAAAGGGTGGACCCATCAATTTGACGGTATGTTTTTTTTTTTTTTTTGTATTTGTTACGCGATTACTCCGCCAATAAATTGTGGACCCATTTTCAAAATATTTTTTTTTTGTTCGAAAGGAGATACTTTAGGAGTGTTCCCATTGTCACCATGTCTGTGTGTGTCGGATCTGATGATTGGATCTTGGAGAAATCGAGGGCAACCCTCAAATTTTATAGGCCCACACATCGTTTTTCGCAAGTTTTGTGAAGTAATTTAAGTATTTGCGTATGGTAATCATCATCTCATGTAGCTGAGCTGATGATGGAAGGTACAACTCCTCTGATTAAGTAAATTATGTTTGTGTCCGCATATCTCCGGAACTACAAGTCTGATTTAAGTAATTCTTTTTTTGTTGTACTAGGTATCGTTCAACTTAAGGAAAACTGTAAGTTTCATCAAAATCGGTTCAGTAGTTTTCGAGATAGGGAATGAATGTATGAGATTTTAACGATGTTATTACCGGTGTTACGGATTACAAAATTCTAGTGCTTATGTAAGAAAATGATGTACTCGTATTTGACAAGAATTGTGGTTGAATATTTAAACTAAAAAGAGTAAAATAAAAACTTTAAAAAAAAAATATGTAACCGCCTTCAAAAACAACTACAAAAACCGGCCAAGTGCATGTCGGGCCACGCACAGTGTAGGGTTCCGTAGTTGCCCAACAAAATACTTATGCGAACTAACTAAACTGATTCGCTGAATTTAATTTTAAAAAGAAGAATTTTCAAAATCGGTCCAGGAGTCTTTGAGAAATCGGGGACAATACATAAAAAAAAGATTACGACGAATTTAGAACCTCCTCCTTTTTTTGTTATTTAAAAATAGTTGACGATAAAAACCTACCTATCCCCAAAAAACATACCTATAAAAGCTGTAAAAATAAAGTTGACAAACTTACATTTGCAGTTGAAAAGCATGTTCTCCGATACATTTTGTTTAAGAAAATATGATATCCAAGTACATTTTATAAGTTGGTGGACTATTACTCGTAAAGTTGTAAAGCCTACTCAGTCATGATAATTTTCTTTTAAATTTCGTTATATATACTACTATTGTGAATTTTTTCACACCCCCAAACATAACCGTTTAGCTGGTAGAGGGGGGGGACACTCGAGTCGAGCAAAATTTAGCACTTTAAAGCTTAATATTTCACAAACGATTTTTTTTATCAAAAAGTTGTTAATGGAAACTCACATTATTTTTTAAAGACCTATTTATTGATACCCCACACTAAGGGGTACGCGAGAAAGAAAAAAAACATCCCCACTTTACGTGTACAGGAGGTACCCTAAAAAAAAATATTTTTCGAGATTTTATTTTACCACTTTTTCGGCACAACAAATCCGTATATTTACACAAAATTACAGCTCTCTAGTACTGTGCGTCTCTGAGCTAAACTGCGGACAGACGGACGGACGGACGGACGGACATAGCGAAACTATAAGGGTTCCTTGTTGACTACGGAACCCTAAAAAGGGTAAAATAACCTTCAAAACTTTTCTTTCGGAACTCGGTGGCAAAACAGACAATGAAATTAATAAAAAAAAAGTCACCGACTATTATGTTATTTTACCCTTTTTTGTGGTTGTTTTTGAAGGCGGTTACTTTTTTTTTGAAAAAGTTTTTATTTTACTCTTTTTAGTTTAAATATTCAACTACAATTCTTGTCAAATACGAGTGAAATGTGGGGACTTTAGATGAGAATCAATGTCTCAACGGATTTATAGAACGGTATAAAATATCCTCTTACTCCTAAATACCTTTAAATCCTTGTAGTTCATCTCGTGGTATAGTAACGAAAGTCACGGGCATAAGCAAGTATGCTATTCAAGAATTAATAATAAATGAGAAAATTAATGATTTAATTTATAGTTCACTTGCAGCAGAAGTTTACTCTTCAGAAAATAATATCCAATGCATAAGTTAAATACTGTTCATACCTGACTAGACTTTTTTATTACACTTATTAATTACTTGATACTTATTTTTTTCAAGTTTATGATCTAGGAAAATAATCGTAAAGTGAGAAATATTGCACTTTGCCAAGTACCAGCTAAGATTGATAATCAGATTGAACATAAAATATTATAGAAACATGTGCCAACTATTTTTTTATCAAATCAGTCGATTAAATAAAAATGAAAAGACCCAAAGGTATCACAGAGACACACGTGATATAATTTTAGCGGTCAAACTAATAACACGCCATTTTTTGCGCTGGTCATTAAATAAAACCATGTTTTAGGTAGTACCTAAGTATAATTATAAATGGGTAAAATACTTACAAAATGTTATAATTCGTACTTGCAAAGATTAAGAAAGCATAGCGTACAAAGTAACAGTGGACTTAATCCTTCAGTTTTCTTAATGGAAGGTCTACTTCTTCTTTAAGTATCAATATGACCTGCCGGGGTCGCGGGACTGTCAAAACAGGTAACCGTGACCCTGAAACGTAAAGGGCTATTGAAGGATCACCGTGGATTTTAGTCATTACGAGTCTGACGGTCCCTCCCGTTCTGCGACGGGAGGACCCATTTGATGATTTTATGGTAATAAAAAAAAGTATCAATACGAGCGATCACACTAGCAAGTAGAATCCTGCCGAAGTCCAGCAACAAATAGTTTTGACTGTTTTCTTGCGATGCGCAGGAGTTTCAATACTTTCTGGGTGACCTCGCTGCATCAAGTTTGCCGTTTATGATTACTTCCCAGAATTTGATCCTTATTACACTATCGAATGGTTTAATATTACAGGCTGTGATTTTTTTCCGAAATCATCAGGTTCAAATCCTGGCCAGAATTATTGATTTTTCTAAAATCCAATGATGCAGTTTTAGTTTTCGACAAAATCGGCGTCGAGGCTCCTTTCAGCATTTTTCGACATTCTTCATAGTTTCGGATATAGCCATCCACGCCGAGTTGAAAATTTCACTCTGTATACATGTATAATGGGATCATGCTGGAATGACAAAATTATAAGAATAGCAAACTAGGGCCCCTGATACAATATCAGATTATTTAGTTCCCAAAGCATTCTTCGTGATTTCGCTACAGAACTGTCAGTTTATTCTTCATTCAGTATATTATACTCTTTTGCACTAAATAAATATTTTATCTATCTATCTATCTATCTATTCACAGTATAATTGTATACTCGTAGAACGACTATTTATCGTGTCAGTCATGTTGAAAGTGTTAGGACGGCCTTCACCCAGTCAGCTTAGTGTTTTCAAGAGATTATTAGTAGTCACGATGAGTCGACAGATTTGTCTCTTTGACCTTTAAATTGGAGTTCATGGTTAATCCTGGTTATGAGCACCTGTGCTCATAACCAGGATTTGTACGCCAGCTAGTTTTTGTACAGTGACCACCGTGCATATACCCAGTATGACAGATGATCGATGTGCCTGTAAAAATACTGCAGTATGCCTTTTTTTCTTTTATGGCTGTCAATGCGTTTCTGTGGGTGCATCAGCAAATTTCTAGAGTTGGCATCGACGACAACACACCGAGCGTTTTGAGTGTGGAACGTAAAGCAGAATCACGCTTGTAGAAATCACAGTTAGTAGAAACCGTTTACTCGCTGTACAACTGATTCTTCTTCTTTTGTATTGATAGTTTGTTTTAGAACCACTAACGTATAGCCAGCGGTATTTGTATAGGTTAAGAGGATCGTCTACCGAGCGCTCGTCCATACTAATTGAGAAAACGTTTTCCTACCCCTAAATGTTATCCTATCTCAATGATTTTTTAGAATGCTTCCTACACTGTCAGAAGCATTCTAAAAAATCATTGAGATAGGATAACATTTAAGGGTAGGAAAACGTTTTCCCTTTTAGTATGGACGAGTGCTCGGTAGACGATCCTCTTAAAAGGTGGGTTTGACTGAAATTGTACGCTCAACGGTAACCAACTGCAGTCGCAACATACATTGTTTACAATCATTCCAGTCAAAGCGTGTTGTCTATAATTATGATGTGTCCGATTTCGGTTTGGGTAAACTTTGTTTTAGATGGGGTCGGAATTAATATTTTGTTTTTTTTTTTTTTTGTGAATCCATAAAGTATAGTGTCACAAAGGAACAAACACGCATAGACGGTTAAAAAAACAATTGATGGGTTTTAAACTTTGATCGTTTGGGAAAGATTAGACTCAAGTGAAGATGACCTTAACCTAATCAATGTATAAAGTACTCATCTTCGATGGCTATCGAAATGTCAGAAGTCTTTACCAATGATGACTTGACAATTTGCTTGGCCTTCCGTTTTCTTTGTATGTTATGTTGAAAGTACTTGATAATGGCTTATTCATTTCTATGTGTCATCGATTATAGTTTTGTAGCTATTCCCCGCGTTTCTTTATTTTATTTTATTTTTCACAAATTAAGGAAAAAACAAAAATACATGCATGAACATCTCATAAACCTTAATAGGTTTGTCTAGATGTTGAAACACTAAGCAGTCTTAATACTAGCCACCTACTTTACAATATATCGCCAAGAAATATAATAGTTTCTAAAGGTTTCTAATGTAGTTAAAAAATAATAAAAGTGCGAGTCAGGCAGCCCGTCGATGATTCACTAATGAATGAAATTTAAACAGGTGATGCATTCTTATCCGCTAGTTGTAGCGTGATTTGTAGAGTTAGCTTACTATACCCTTCCTCGATAAAATCAATTCGATATAGTTAGATGGATGAATAATTGCGTTCATCTTATTTTATCATATTTTTTGTGCAAAATCAAAACTTTCTACCTTTCTTGATTCTTATTATCTGGTAATATCTTTACAGACTTCTAAGCTCGATGGGCTGTTGCTAGAATCACTTAAGCCCATGGATAAAATTAATTTATCATTATTATTGTTAAAAATTTGCATCTAAACAAAATAAAGTCCGTACAGGGGTTTTTTTTTATTATTAAATAATCTGCTTTTAGAGAATTTTGAATGTGTTTTATTATTTTATTTTTAAATCTTTGTGTCAGGTAGGTACTCAAATTGAACTTAAATGTTGACATTTTTATGGTAGTAAGTAATTTTATTTTTCAAGACCTGAATTCCGGTCGCGGGACTTATCGAATTACCGTGACGAACGACTGAAACGTAAAGGGCTATTGAAGGACACCGTAGATTTTAGTCAGTACGAGTCTGACAGTCCCTCCCGCCCTGCCCCGGGCGGGGACGCATTGGATGATTTTACCACCATAAAAAAAATACCTGAATTCTGCACAAAATAAATAACATCTTGAATCATAGACCAGCCAGTTCACCTGTACCTTGAGGGTTCTTTTGAATCCATTGTTAAAGCCGTGACAGAGTTCTGGTCGAAGCTTTTCTAAATTAATCTTCAACACATCGAAGAAAAAGAAGAACAATCGCACCTTCGGTGCAACAAAGACACAAATAGCCAAAACTGCAAAATCGACCTAAGTATGCCAAATTGTTTCTAAACCATGCCTTTACTTGGGGCAACAAAGACATCCGCGAAAGTATCTCGAAATTACACTAGATGGGACAAGTGCCTTTGTGGTTATTGGCGGTTATTCCATGCGTTTTGGGCCGACAACGTTTTATTGTAAGTAGTGCCCCCGCGCCCGCGACTGTTTGATGTAACGTTGGAGCAACAAAAACGTATCTGTTTTTAAGACCTTAACATTATTTATACTGAGGTCTTTTTTTCGCTCAAAATCTTGGAGCTACAAAGGCATAAGACATTTACAGTCATAAAACTAAATAACTCCTGGTGCAACAAAGTCACAGTTCAGGACACTTTTTTTTGTTATGTCTTTAATTAGGATTTCTTTGGTAATGAAATACAAGATTTTTACGTATAACTATAGCCAACTAAATAAACAATTAATTATGTAAAGATTTCAAACCTTCTTTAGATAGTTATCCAGAACTGAGGAAAAACATGCAAAAAAATATTTAAAAGTCTTCTCCTGTAAAATTTAAAAATGAGCTGTTATGACTTTGTTGCACCGAAGGTGCGCAATGTCACACGAACATGAAGCAATCTTATGACTTCGTTAGTTAAACAATTTCCTGTGTCACAATGTTTAACACCTTTAGGGATTTTACTTTATTTTAACAAAATCAACACTTTCGCGGCCACTCTGTGGTGGCTAACACAGAGTATTCTACGGAAACAATGTAATGGTAAAAACCGTGACAGCATAGTGGCTCGGTCATATTTGTTTAAAAATTACAGCACTGGATTTCTAAGATAGTGCTTAAAATGCATTTCTTACATGTTTCCCAACTTCATCAACCACGACCTTGGAAGCTGGGACGAATAGAGTTGTTGCACGCATGTGTGACATAAACCTAAAAAAAATAAGCCTTTTTAATTGAAAGTGGAATAATTCTTTAGCATTTTTTCCATTTTGTTTGCGAAAACCACAAACAGAATTTGTCATTGAAACACAGTCATGTATCCGTAACGTAAAGGAAGTTGGGCCTCTGGAAGAAACCAAGGATCAGATATAGGCCCATCCTACCGCCCTTAAAACTATGCACAAGCACACGAAAAAAATGTCATGCGATGCTATGATGTGCTATTTACAACTGCTTGGGGTAGAACCTTGCTATTGCTTTCGTAGTGGGATGTATGACGCAAATTACCCATAGAAGCGATTGTTTTGTTCTGTCTCCTGTTGGATATGGAGGGAACTGGAAACTAAGTATACTTCTAGACCTCCGCTATTCTTTTTTCTGATTAATTTCGTTGCGGGATCAAAGGCATTTAATTCTCCACGCCTTCACCGAGCTTCATTGTCTCTTATTTGGTGGTCGTCGCTGTTGATTCTGGCTTTCAGGAGTTGCAGCGGATTAAGAATGTCCATTACAAATGTTACTATTCCTAGCAAACCTAATTAGTAAAATTAGCTTAATAAACTATCGTACTTTCACAAGTGACGAAGGTAGGTATAGCTAATCCATTAACGGATACCCCATAATATGCATGATGAATTGATTAGGCACTTAACAATTAATATTTCTCAATTTAACCTTGATATTTTAATCGTCATTTTAGTGGAAAAGTACTTAGTTACTATTACAGAGTCATAGGTACGTTTCCTGCACATGATTACTTAGCGTAATGAATTAGCCTCTGTTTTATGCAGCGCCACCTCGAGTCCCAACTGCCGGATCCTTCCAACGACTGTCGCGACCGCTTGCGTCGCCAGGTCGGCCGCCGCCTGGTGCGACTCTCCCTCTGCCAGGACGAGCGTGTCGTCGGCGAAACATAATTATTACGCCGACGCCGTCAGGGAGGTCGCCGCTGGACATGGACTTTGAAAAAATCTGATGCATTTATTTTAAACCATACTAAAGACTTTTTGCATCAGATAGGTTGTTTATATCCTGTTTGATTACCCTGAAAATAACTGTTAATGGATACCTGCACCCGGTCAGGCTGTAGTCTCCGCAATGTCAGGCAGAATGAACGAGGTTTACCTGCTCTTGATAATTCTAGAATTACTCGATTTTTTTGTTCTAAAATAGGCAATGACTTTTTATTTATACGTTTCAGATGGTATGTACAAACGTATACACACACTGAAAGCATTGTATTTATCATAGATTTTGCAGTATTCTTTGTAAAACTTGCATGTCCAGTATTTTAGTTATGTTCAGTATACTGGACATTGCCAATGATACGGACATTTAATTTCAATTATGTTATTATGTCAAATACGTCCATCTTATGTGTGTTATTTTTAATTTCCTGATAACTCACATTAATATAACTTAAAAGTACAAAAAAACTCAACACTCCTTGAGGAGTGTTGAGTTTTTTTGTAATAAGTGGCAAATAAGCGCGCGTGAACAAGGGATGGCTCTCCTGAAGATATGGCTCCATAGTGTACATTCTCTATTGCCTTCAACAGCATCTTTGACGTATAGTACTGTTAGGCGCTTACATCTCGACCTTCCAGTGCGAGTAAGTTCCCCTTTTAGCAGCCTCAACAGCTTTCAGGCCACTGTGAATGCAATACTATGGTATGCGATTTCTATTTGAGAGCTCAGCCATATCAAAGCTCTAAAAAGCAACCAAACTAACAGCAATCTTATCTTAAAACTCTGTCCTGGACGAACCATCTTCCACTGGATCGAAGGGCACAGTGAATCTTAGATAACGACTCCTCTTGAACTTGCTAAGATATATTCCGAAATTGTGTGAAGCTCAAATTCGCTTCTCCCCTTACACTACTGTCAAGTTTCTTAAATGAATACGCTAGACATGAACAGGACTGAAAGACAGATCCATGTTTTCCTGAAATGCGAAGCCTTTTTGCCATTCTTTTTTTTTTAACATTCCTAACGAAAAAAAACCGTTGAAAAGAGGGATCATTCTTCAAATTTGAGCCATCACGACACTTCTTTACTTTAGGGCGGATTAAGCATGACTTAGTAAGCCAAAACCAGCCAAAACGCATCGAACGTTATACATTAAACAGCATATTTGCATAAAAAAGAGTTTATATAAAAGTAAAAAAAAACATACCCTTAATTCGACAATGGGAACTATACTGGACATCAATATTAATTGTTACTTTTCAGAAAACCTGGAAATGTGCAGTATACTGGACATGCATTTCCTGAAAATCTATAGATATACTAGATTTTTTCATTATTTTTCCTGGTTTTAGGAATATCTAAGGATGACAAAAATAATCAAAAAAATCAAAATTTCGCCTATTTTGCTCTTGCCAAATTAAGGGAAAAAGAAAAACAAAACTGTAAATTCTCGTTTTCGAGGAAGCAAAGGAAAAGAGCCCCTTGGCGGTGACCTTTGTCGAGCAGTAGGACAGCAAGCAAGGCAAATATATTTTGTTGTTAGATTATAGATTATACAATTTTATATTTTTGGGTGTACTTGATTTAAAAATTTTACTTCCAAGTTCCAGTATAGAAAACTGATACATATAAGATAGTTGCAACGTAAATAAATATTTTTAATAGAAACTTTCATACAAGACTTTGGGTAAATATTTATATTCAATTAATCAATTTAAAGATTGTAATTTTATTCAGCGTGTTTTTTTTTCTATTTTAATTTGATGAACATGCATAACCCCTGTCTATCCGATAATTAATTTAGAAATTAAAAAAGTTTAAGAAAGTTCCCTTTGTGATTTAACATAATTATTTTAAGAGTGACAATGTTTTATATTTTCTCGAGAAAGCCTCATTAAATTGTTAAGGTGTCCAACCGAATTACATTTGAGACGCTAACAAGCAATAATGATCCTTATTTACTCACGCGAACATTTTCAAAGAAGATGACATTATTATGAAGATAATAACTATATTATTAGCACAAAATCTTTACAGTTTCTCACATGGCGATAATGGTTTGGTAATGATGTTCAAATTGGCTGTTTAAAATACCATGGATTTGACACGGATGTTAAATTTTATTTTAGGGTTACGTGGAAACATTGTGCAAATACTGCAGCATATTGGCCAAAAATAGTGGAAGAACACCGTGTGGTTTTAATAAGACAGCTCTAGGGACTAGAACTAGACTAGGGAGTAGGGACGGATAAAAAAAAATATTTTGTCATACTGATGGGCTCGATCAATTTCCCATTTCGTATGAAAAATCATTTTTTTTCCAAATGTTTTAGAACAAACATTGTGCAGTGAGATGGGCTGAGTTACCCCACGAGAGGTTTTGCGCTATTAACGTTACACGTTGTATAAGCAGCTCTGACGCATATCAGTATTTTAAGTAGAGCGACTGCCTATCGGACCTCCACAACCCAGTAACTGGGTAATACGATACCCCATGGTAAGACTGGTGGTCAGATTTTAGAGCTTCTGACTGTAAAGACAGTCAAAGATCTACAATGATGGCCGGAACCAACGGCTTTACGTGCTTTCTAAGACACGGAGGAAACTACAATGACATATTGTTACCCATCCACAGACCGACCTCGGTAAGCGCGGCTTAACCCGAATAATCGGCCTGTGCGGCTGTTATTTTTTAGCCGCGAGCTTCTCAATTAGCCACGAACGAACAAAATCATTCCACGGTAATAATTAAAGAGAAAACCATCGTGATCGGGAACATAGTATTGTGACTGATTCCCATTCCTTCATGTCGATATAACTTTTTTCGGATGTACATTTCAGTTTCGCCGTAGAACAATAAAATGATAAGACGGTTATGATCCTTCGATTAACATAGGTTTTAAGGTGCTACAAGGGTGGGGACGGTGTCCATACATTTTTGAACCTTGTTCTTTCAAGGAAAAAATTAGTCCCATCTTCGCACACCTGAGGCGCTGTTCCACTTTTCCATACAAGAAACTCTGTAAATACTGGAAAGACGCTGTTAAGTAAAATAGTGAAAACTCGTGATAAGGGTACAGGGTGTCTTTTAGTCAGTAAGAGACTGATTATCCTTTTCGTTCCACCCATTGCGGGTGTACTTATTTGATCATAATTAAATGCAGTGTTTGGACAGTTACAGACAGAGAGATAAGAAAATAATTCCTGAAGACGTCGTCAGGAATTATTTGTTGTGTTAGTGCATTTTGGATATTATTTCAGTGAAGATAATGTCGATAATACGAGTAGTTTTAAAGTGAAAACTTACTACATGAAAGTTAAACATCGGTTGAACACTTGCCTTACAAAAACAGCATTTGACGTTGATACAAGAGTCGTTTTGCAGTGAGTAAAACGTTTACTGTCTTACCACAAAAAAAAAGTTAAACATTTCTAATTAATAATTGTCTAAAAAAACTGACAACGTCAAAATAACATTTCACGTTGATTTGAGGGTCGTTTTGCAGTTACACTTTTTTTAGACAAGCGTTCAACAGATGTTCATCTTTTTGTGGTAAGGCAGTTAGTACTTATTCATAGCGACATTCATAGCGACAAAGAGTACTTCTTAAAAAAAATGCATAAATAATAACATAGGTAGATTGAACCCGCTTCATAAATTACGAAACACGCCCAACCAATTGAAAGTTTCACAATTCCAATAAACGAATACTTTTATAATGAATTTATTATCTGCAGATTGTTTCTTTTTAAATAATTAAGATAGCGTACCGACAAAGCCCAAGGAATAGTGGCCGCCCCGTGGTACCAGGTCCAATTGACGAGGTATCTTACAAAACGCGGCTTAACCTCTCGGACCCCAATGCGCCCCAATGGCACAATTTTGTGCCACCAAGCCCCGACCGATTTTAAACTGTATTTTTGGAAAAATAGGTAAGTCTTAAAATCGTACAGGTTTTAGTGGCAAAAATTTTTTCCCGGGGCTCGAGAGGTTAAAATTCAATCTGTTACTTTGATTTATCCCTAGATTACCCGCGTGGTGTTTTGATAGCCTATGTTCTTTCTCAGGGTCTAAAGATTGTCTGTGCCAAATTTCATCAAAATCGGTTGAGAGGTTTAAGCGGGAAAGCGTAACAGACAGACAGACAGACAGAGTTACTTTCGCATTTATAATATTAGTTTGGATTACAACGATGCGCCAACGTTGTGATGGGAGGATGTCCTCTCCCTCGCCCCGCAGCATGGCCTCAACCAGTGGCAAGAGGGATTGCTCTCCAATATAATGCCGTTTTCGGTCAGAAGTTATGCGCGTACAGACAGACTTAAGTGAAATAGGTAAAAGACTGGTAATAGGTACAAATATTAACAAACAAGGACTCAACATAATTTCATATAAAAAAAATACAAAAATGTTAAAATACTCTTTATGACTCACTAATACTAGGAGATATCTATTTATATCAACTAAAACGGGAAAGCTAAAACTTAATATTAGCAACCCCCCTACGAAAGTTATGAGGACGTACGGACGTACCTATAACGATGGAAGGCAAAATTCAAATGAATGATGATCGTATCTGACCACCTGGCTAACACTAGTTTGAATAAATAAATATAAATACATTCTACTTGTTTTCTACGCTCAGCGCCAAAGATTTAAATTCCAAAAAGGTATAATAAATTAGGTACTTACGCACACGGTATTCCCAAAACACGTGGCAAATGCCTCGTGATTTGTGAAAACTATCATACATAATTATATACCGATGACCTTGGTAAGTTCAAAAACTGGAAACAAATTACAATACAACGATAAGCCTATGTAAATTCAATTTTCAGCATAATTTGTATCTACGTGTTAACTTTTGACCTAGATGAATATACCTATTTATAATTATTTTAATTTAATTTTACTACTCTCATTAATTCACGCCACTGAATATTAAAACAATAAGATTATTCCACCATTGTTGCGTTGTTGCCTCTTGTTGCCATCGCGGGTCATACGGTATAGAATTTTCATAAGAAAAATTAAAGGAATTTGCAATTTTTTAAAAGAGATAAGGTCTCCTAAAAATCCGAATAAATAAGAGATAGTAAAAAGAAATCTTTAAAAGCTGACCCTGTTCCCCTGTTGGCCAATTTGAAAGAATAACCCTGTATTTTGTCCCGCAATCACAAGGAATAATAACTGTAAAAGTACTGTAGTTGCATATTATTATTTTCTTTAAAATCTTGGATAAAAATCCTCTAACAATTTGCCCGACGTTTATTCAGACCATATACAAACAAGGTAATCTAAGAAGGAACTATAAAAATAATTTTACGGGAGGTAAGTCTAAGACGGGTTAGCCCGTCTAAAACGGGTATGCATGTTAAATTACGCGTCGTTCTTGCTAATCAGAATGTGTGCGTGCAGGACGCGTCGCCTCTCCCATATGAGGCGTCTACGCGTGTATTAGAAAATAGGATGTGGGTGTGATGAATAGAATGTGTATTTCAGGTTTTATTGACATTAATATCGGCTTTATTATCAAGTTTTAGATATCAGGATGGTTAATGTTATTTATTTACTGTATGTAAAGTATCTCTTAGGATTTTTGTACAGGAATGGGTTTATAAAGAAAAGCACAAAATCAAGACTAGGTATTTATTACCAAGCTACCTCCGTTCGCAAACCCTAGGTCCTCGTGGAGAAGAACGGAGAAAGAAACTCCACGGCAACATACATTTTATCAGTATACACATTTATAAAACATACAATATTCTCATCATAATAAATATCAAAATAACTTACATTTTCATTGTAGAACATTATTACACAAATTAAAACTTTCACCAACACTTTCTTGGATTCTCAAGTATTATATCACATTAATTAAATAGAACAACACTCAGAGCACAGCTTTTTCTTATAAAACGATTGGATAATAATGACCACGAATTTGACGGTACATCTGTTTTTATAAACTTGAATTGTACCACTTCCAACAAAATTGCCGCCATTATTGACGAATCACAGATTATCATACATTTTAGCTAAATAACTTATAAAATAAGCAATGATAAACAAATCTTATGTAGTAGAACCTTTTTAAAACTTGATTACTTAATTTAGAAATTTAGTTTTGATTTATTTGCAACCTTTATTAATTTCGATACAATATTTGACTATCAACTGATTTCGTTCGGAAATCAGATCATTGTTTTTTAAATATATTACTATTTTTAATTACATAAGGGCTATGTATCATAAATAAATCTAACACGGCCATTCTGAAAAAAACTTCGTTCTCGAAGTGTCTACCTTTTTGATAAAATATGTTAGTTAATAAATCTTAATACACATGATTTAACATATACACAGTACATGATTTAACATTAACATGCATTGTACATCATCACACATACATACACAGTTTTATACTATCTGAATAGCCACAGGTAAATCCACAGTCATCAGTCTAAGTCATAGGTTAGTCTCAGTCATGGCCACAGGCACTGGCAACAGGACGGTACTGGCACAGTATCAGCCATGGGCACAGTCATCAGTCTAAGTCATAGGTTACAGTCTCAGTCATGGCCACAGGCACTGGCAACAGGACGGTACTGGCACAGTATAAGCCATGGGCACAGTCATAACGATATTAATAAATAATTAAATAAATAAATTATTTTCAAATAGTCTCTGGCCTTGACATATCAGTCCTATCACCTGCTGCGCGTGAATTTCAGAAAGATATCAGGGCAGTGACCGACCAGCAGTACATATACATAATATTCATACAATAGTCTCTGGCCTTGACATATCAGTCCTATCACCTGCTGCGCGTGAATTTCAGAAAGATATCAGGGCAGTGACCGACCAGCAGTTCATATACATAATATTCAGTTCATAATGTCAATAGTCAGTTCATAATGTCAATAGTCAGTTTATAATGTCAATTGTCAGTTCATAATGTCAACCTTCTTGGCAGACCAAAACACCCCGCCGTCGGTGAAGCTCAATCACCCGCAGTCAGTGAATGTCATTACCACAACTAAGGTTTTAATTCATACATAATACATACAATCATCATTATCAATCATCTTTAAACTAATTATAATAAACCTTCACCAATGTAAAATACAATACATTAACGATAACAAAATAACATCATCTTACATCACTTAATCTCTAGATTAAACTTAGATTGTTTCTCTTTTTTTTTTTAAATTTGTATTCAGATAGTGTATATAATATATCAAGGACAACAAACAATAATGTCATCTATCACTTAGTTATTTTTCATTTTCTTTTGCTTATTATTCTGTATGTCCTCAACCCTGTACCTACCCATATACTAATACATATTATTTCCCTTTTTCTTTGTACATGAATCATGGATTTGCATTTTAATTTCCAAAGAAATTTACGGCTCGGCTATTCTGACAATTATTATTATTTTGGTCTTAAACTTTCGTTTTCTCAGGTTTATTTATACCTGGTATTTATAGAATCTCACGGGTGTGAACCAAGGCGAAATTCTAATTATCTGTTAGTAAAGGTGAATTATTTTGTACTGCAGTAAAATTTTTAAATATTAAACGCATTAACGCATGCGTAGCGAATTTTCAAAGATTTTCTTTGGAAAGAAAAATTCGAACCGCGGACAGGATTCGAACCTGCGACCTTCGGATTCAGTACATCCGAGGATCGTAACCGCCACGGCGAATTCTTCATTCCATTTCTAACGTCTCATGGTGACGTTTAGCGCCATCTATTGCAGAGTATTCCAACTACTGCACCAACATGTTAACATTACAGTTAAATCAATGCTGTAACAGATGACGTCAACCGTACTTAATATTTTTAAATATTAAACGCATTAACGCATGCGTAGCGAATTTTCAAAGATTTTCTTTGGAAAGAAAAATTCGAACCGCGGACAGGATTCGAACCTGCGACCTTCGGATTCAGTACATCCGACGCTCATTTCAACCGAGCCACCGAGGATCGTAACCGCCACGGCGAATTCTTCATTCCATTTCTAACGTCTCATGGTGACGTTTAGCGCCATCTATTGCAGAGTATTCCAACTACTGCACCAACATGTTAACATTACAGTTAAATCAATGCTGTAACAGATGACGTCAACCGTACTTAATATTTTTAAATATTAAACGCATTAACGCATGCGTAGCGAATTTTCAAAGATTTTCTTTGGAAAGAAAAATTCGAACCGCGGACAGGATTCGAACCTGCGACCTTCGGATTCAGTACATCCGACGCTCATTTCCAACCGAGCCACCGAGGATCGTAACCGCCACGGCGAATTCTTCATTCCATTTCTAACGTCTCATGGTGACGTTTAGCGCCATCTATCATCATCAGGTTCGAATCCTGTCCGCGGTTCGAATTTTTCTTTCCAAAGAAAATCTTTGAAAATTCGCTACGCATGCGTTAATGCGTTTAATATTTAAAAATATTAAGTACGGTTGACGTCATCTGTTACAGCATTGATTTAACTGTAATGTTAACATGTTGGTGCAGTAGTTGGAATACTCTGCAATAGATGACTATCTTTCCATGAAATTGTAATTTTCAAATCAGTCAAGATCTTATAACATTAATAAAACTTTCAATTAATTATTTTATTAATGTCAGAATGACATATTCATAATCAAAACGTCTTTTTATTTTTAGCAGATTGAAAAAAATAAACTAATGTTTACAAATATACCCACTAATTGCAAAAAAAAAAAGATTTTTTTTTTTTGTTTATAAATTAAGGTATTTTTTCTTATGAAAAGGACCTTTAGTTTAAGATCTGGTCATTGAACGGAGGATCTACAACTACTTTGCTTATGTACACCTCCAGGAAGACTATCTATCTGTATTTTGCAAATGAAAAACAGAATCAATAAAGAAAAACCTCATTAGTCTTAATCTTTATCAATTGTTCCTTTTACTCAATAATGTAACAACTTGTTACCGTTTTTTTTTTGTAACCTGTTATCAGTTTTTCATAATTTTTTACTTTTAAATTATATCCCTCCCCCTTTTTTTTTTAGATTCGTTAAGTTATTAACGAAGCTCAACTTTCAAAAACAATTATAAAATAAGTTTCATGGTATAAATCTATAATCTTTCGACTCTATTTTAGTTAGATTACAACATAATAAAACAAGAGCCTCCGAGGGCCTTACCGACATTAAGACAATAATTCATACTGTAGTGCAGAAGTTCCCGTTTCGTTATCCTCGGCATGGCTTCGCTTCTTTTCAGCAGCGTCGCAGTCCCGCTGTTCGAGATGGCAGCACGTCTTCATCGCCCTTCTAAAGACGATTCGTCCACCCGATGACGTCACAGCTTTCAGCAGGGACGTGCAGATTGATAGCTCCAACGTTGATTATGAAAAACATAATAAAAGTTCATTAGAATTAATAAATAGGTTAGGGCACAATCCCGCTTCTGATATTAGAAAACAGGATGTGGGTGTGATGAATAGAATGTGTATTTCAGGTTTTATTGACATTAATATCGGCTTTATTATCAAGTTTTAGATATCAGGATGGTTAATGTTATTTATTTACTGTATGTAAAGTATCTCTTAGGATTTTTGTACAGGAATGGGTTTATAAAGCACAAAATCAAGACTAGGTATTTATTACCAAGCTACCTCCGTTCGCAAACCCTAGGTCCTCGTGGAGAAGAACGGAGAAAGAAACTCCACGGCAACATACATTTTATCAGTATACACATTTATAAAACATACAATATTCTCATCATAATAAATATCAAAATAACTTACATTTTCATTGTAGAACATTATTACACAAATTAAAACTTTCACCAACACTTTCTTGGATTCTCAAGTATTATATCACATTAATTAAATAGAACAACACTCAGAGCACAGCTTTTTCTTATAAAACGATTGGATAATAATGACCACGAATTTGACGGTACATCTGTTTTTATAAACTTAGAATTGTACCACTTCCAACAAAATTGCCGCCATTATTGACGAATCACAGATTGTCATACATTTTAGCTAAATAACTTATAAAATAAGCAATAATAAACAAATCTTATGTAGTAGAACCTTTTTAAAACTTGATTACTTAATTTAGAAATTTAGTTTTGATTTATTTGCAACCTTTATTAATTTCGATACAATATTTGACTATCAACTGATTTCGTTCGGAAATCAGATCATTGTTGTTTTAAATATATTACTATTTTTAATTACATAAGGGCTATGTATCATAAATAAATCTAACACGTGCATACCCGTTTTAGGCGGGCTACCCGTCTTAGGCTTACCTCCCCTATAGCATTCGAAATTATACAGAAAATTTAACCTAAACTTAAAAAAAGAATAATACACGGGATAGTATCAACAAAACAACAAAGAAAAAATTATCATACTAGTGTAACGGCTGCACTTAATAGGCCCACTTCAGGAAATGTCAGGCAGCTAAATTGGTGACGCTAGTTTTAATCTAACTCGAAACAGATGAACTCTTTCTCCTGTAGTGGGTGCGTTTACAAACATTATAAACTCACATACACAGACGCCCAGACCAGGAACAACTAAGTAAGTAGTAAGTAATTTATCTATTTCTCTCATCACAATTAAAGGTACACAGTTTAGAGTCAAGTTATCACTTCATAGAGACTGGTGTCTATTGTAGGTAAAACCTGTATTACAGATCACCAGGCTCCGCTAAACCTCCGTCGGACATAATTATAACTTATAACATAAGACACTGTTTAAGATTTATAACTACTTGTACATCATACAAATATTTGCTCCGTGCGGGAATCGAACCCGCGATACGCAGCAGTCCAATCGCTCAGTCACTACTGCTGTGCTACTGCCTGAGTCTCACGCATTTCACTTCTTGCAGAAGGTTCCTGCTTCCGGATCAGTTTTCATCTGGGTAAGCTCGCTCGATCGTCGATTTCGTCACCTCTGACCTAGAGTCAAAAGCATCTCTATCTCAAGTTTAATGTGAATTTAGTAAGAAGTTGTATTTTTAACCGACTTCAAAAAAAGGAGGAGGTTATCAATTCGACTGTATTTTTTTTATGTTTGTTACCTCATAACTTGCGACTAGGTGAACCGATTTTCGTGATTCTTTTTTTATTTGAAAGCTGGTGCTTTCCGTGTGGTCCCACTGTCACCATTTCAGGATCTGATGATTGGATCTTGGAGAAATCGAGGGCAACCCTCAAATTTTATTGGCTCACACATAGTTTTTCGCAAATCTTATGAAGTAATTTAAGTACTTGCGTATGGAAATCATCATCTCATGTAGCTGAGCTGATGATGGAAGGTACAACTCCTCTAGTAAGGACTCGGCGGGAACTGCAAGTCCGATTTAAGTAATTCTTTTTTTGTTGTACTAGGTATTGTTCAACTTAGGGAACACTGCAAGTTCATCAAAATCGGTTCAGTAGTTTTTGAGATAGGGAATGAATGAAAGAGATGTTAACGATGCTATTACCGGTGCTACGGATTACAAAATTCTAGTGCACATGTAAGAAAATGATGTGTTTGATAAGAATTGTGGTTGAATATTTAAACTAAAAAGAGTAAAATAAAAACCTTTTTCTAAAAAAAATGTGACTCCTTCAAAAACAACCACAAAAAAGGGTAAAATAACCTACAAAACTTTTCTTTCGGAAGTCGGTGGAAAAAGAGACAATGAAATTAATAAAAAAGTCACCGACTTCCAAAAGAAAAGTTTTGTAGGTTATTTTACCCTTTTATGTGGTTGTTTTAGAAAGGGGTCACATTTTTTTTTGAAAAAGTTTTTATTAAATATTACAAGCAGCCACTTCAGTTGTATTTATTTGTATAAATTACAACACACGCGTTGTTTAATGTTGCAACTTACACTTGACATTGGGCATGGTGCCTGCTTATTCAACAATAAAATGTTTAGTGAACGCATCCGTTTTTAAATGCCACCAGTCATGGCTTTTTATACTCAATAAGTTTATGTTTGTTTAGTTTCCAAATAGGAAAGATGACTGAAAAAACACGAATAGGTCCGTCAGATCGACAAAAACAGACAGTTTACTTTTCGTCAAAATAGCTGAAAACTCATGATAAGCCCTCAGTACCATCACGAGTTTTCACTTTTTTACTTTACACTTTACAGTGACTTTCCAGTATTTACAGAGTTTCTTGTATGGAAAAAGGAACAGCGCCTGTGGTGTGCAAATAAGGAACTAATTTTTTCCTTGTTTGTCAATTGGAAAATGTCAAAGTTCCAGTTTACGTCAGAATAACAGCTGAAAAGTCATGATAAGGCCTCAGTAGGGTAGTTAAGTAGTCCACCAGACAACACCAGCTGTTTGCTAAAATAAAGATCATTTTTAAGGTTTCGATCTAAATCATTTTTAAAAAAATTTCAGTGTTACCACTGACATGACATTTGTGATCTACTATGTATAAGAAAATTTTGCCTTTACTATTTTACATAGAACTTTGCTCATAAATATTTACTCTTGTCGTAATAAACAAACAGAAGCTAGAATTTTTAACTAAACAGAAAATTCATGTGTTCTATGTACATATCGTATTATGTATATTTACTTTAGTTTTAAACAAGTTGCTTGACGGTATACGGATCTAAAATTAACAAGACAAGACACATTCTTACTTGAGTAATCATCGAAGGTATACCTCGTATTTTGCCTGAAATAAATATTTTTCGTTTTTTATTTATTCATTTTATACGAGTACTTAACGTTCACACTTCGTGGCAACCCTGTGTTCATTGATGAAAATTCACGAAGCATTGAACAATCACGGACTTTGGAATTATGGCTGGTTTATGGTAAAATTATAACATATTTAACTAAAATTAAAACTGGACTAATCAATTTTTCATTACTTCTGACTACTATGTATATTAATTAGGGATTTGCTCAAATTGTTGTATCTGAAGAGATTTGTGTGGTATATTATTACCAAGCGGTGTAACTTAGCCTTATTTAAAATGGCGATAGATATTCAACAACGAACTCTGCCTTCGCGAAAAATATTTTTTGATGTAGTAAAATACGTGGCCAAGCCATTATGTTTTATCCTCCTATCACAATTTACCCAACCTTTAGTCAGAAATTGAAAATTACGTAAATCAAAGATTAAGAAAGAAGTTTATTGAAAGCGTCATGTATTCGATAACCTTCACTAGCCGTATGTGATTCATGATAACTTCATTATTTGTCGGCCGGACTTTGTTAACTAATACTTATTCTTGAAGTTTGAAGTTTGATGGGGCTAATATAATACTGAATGACCGACTTTGAGGCGTCTGCAAAAAGGTTGAAAGTAAAAAAGCCTGCAAAGAATTCAATTTTAATAATAAATGAGTGACTGCCAACTACTCTACTATTCAGTAACATTAATTTGCGAGTTCACTGAGTGCATTTGAACTCATTTTTTATATTAAATCATGACGAGATTCTTAACGAGACAACACGTTTCGGATTTCGGACAAGAGTTCCAGTTTTTTTCTAGGTAGATTCGCTCCGTCTTAACTCTTAGGTGTAATCTTTAAGGCCAAGATTAAATTGATATTATATTTTTTAATAACTTTGAAGAAGGTCAATCCAAAACGTAGACTTATGAAATAATTGCAAACATTTTTTATTTTCGTTTCGAACTATAAAATTATTTCATGTGTCAATAAACATTGCCGTTTGCAAAATAACATGAATAATATAATTGATTTTTATGTTATTACTGCTATTCACACTTCTGAAGATTTATTGTGAGGTAGTTATTACGAGTGCATTCATAATGTCAATCACCAATTAATTAGGCGTACCAATATTGAAAGACCACCATTTCTGTTTTTATTGGTGTGAAAATATTTCAACATACATATTGCTACATTTTCAGACCTAGATTACTGAATACAAAGACGAGACGAGGTTGGGGGATGCACTTTAGAATTTTGATGCGTTTTAAATATTTATAATATTTTCATGTTTTTATTTTAACATTTATATGTCGGAGAATCAACACAGAAGCACAACAATTTAAAACAACGCCATCTATTATCGTTGCAGCGGAATCAAAACGAACACAATTTAGAATCTCAATTGATTATTGTTAATTTAGAATAACGCCATCTATCTCTCATTGAAGGAACTATGTAGTTAAATTTGACAGATAACGCTTGGGAACTCAAGTTATTGATGAATAGACTTGGGGAAGGTTAGCATGGGGAGCAATGGCAACACCGAGCGAATAGTCGAGTCAAAATGTCGATCGGAAGTTTAATCAGCTATTCGACGTTGACAGGTAGTGACGTTGACAGATGTTGGCTAACCTGTGTGGGGTAGGCCGCATAAGCGGTGACAGTTGAGTGAAGAGGGACTTTGAATCGGTCCGGCAAGCTGGGTAGACATTTTGGTTGCTCCGCCATGTTAAACTTCCCGCGTTCCTAAGTTTTTAATCGAGCGATATCTCGGGCATCCTTGATTATTTTGTATTCAGTGTGTGTTAGCAAGTAATTAAAATGTTAACGAAGGTCTTCTGAGGATTATTTCCGATATCCCAACCCCTCTGATAACGATTCACCGTTATATACAGGGTGGAAAAAGACCGTTAACGAAGCCGAAAGCCACGTATTCTACCCATTATTTGGATCATTTTTTTCTTTTAGACCATACCTGGGACTCCACGGGTTCTCGAGATATTGAAGGTCAAAGTTGCATTTTTTTAAAACTTTTTTTTACGAAATCCAATTCTAAGTATTAATACAAAACTTTTTTACAAACAAACATTACCTGTATTTTCGATTTTTCTAAATAAATTACGCATTTGAAGTTACGAACAGTAATGTACGTTGGAAACGCACAGCTGATTACTTCCGACGGTCAATGACTCTCTTCTCTAGACTTAGGTCCCTTTGGAGGTGCGGGGTGAGGCGCGGGAAGAATGCGTCAAGACCGGAGCGACGCCATTGGTGCGCGCGCGTCTCGTGATAGGCCGCTCAGTCGCTATTCGTCTATCGTGGCTCTCACACTGCTGTCTAGTACACTAAGTACAGTCGAAAAGAAGTGTTTCTTTGTTTTAAATTGTTTTTTATTTCTTTAGTTTCGTTGTTTGTTAGGTTTTTTGTTGAGATTTGATATTGTGTTGAACTTATTTGCTATTTTAAGCCACCACAATACCGCAAGGAAAAGGCAATGCTTTGAATAGACATTCGAGAAGTTTGGTGTAGGTACAATGTTTTACAATTTTTCACAAGATTTTCAAATACTCGAAGCTTTTTTTTTTTTTAGCGTGGTAAAATCATCAAATGAGTCCTCCGGCCCCGGGCAGGGCGGGAGGGACTGTCAGACTTTTACTGACTAAAATCCACGGTGTCCTTCAATAGCCTGTTATGTTCCGGGGTCACGGTAAGGAAATAATCCCGCGACCCCGGCAGGCTTTGGCCCTCTGAGAGGCCCCGTCAGTGTGCTGACGCTCTTTGAGGCGCGCGTGGGACACAACGCGCCGTCGACCCGGGCATGGTCCATGGTCGGGCAGCGAGTTGCCCTTTACTCGCTGCCCGCATGCCCGCGCCTACGGTGGCCGGAGATCATCTGCTGACGTCCGACGCCGCGGGCGCCTACCACAGCGGTTGGGGCGGAGGGAGGACGCTGTCCTCTCTCGCTCGCGGCCCGCCTCCTCCTTCACGAGCATAACTGCCTCGCAGAAGGAGCAGACCGCTTCCCACTCCGAAAATACTCGAAGCTTACAAAAAAAACGGCCGCGGCAACAAAGACGTGTGTATCGACAGTACAAAGAATTACAAAAGAGTAAATCAATTCAAGTTCAATTTATTTTAATAAACATTTTAAATTACTTACCTTTGATTTATTTGCATAACCAGCATTTACAACATTACACAAATTATTTAACTAACATTATTATTTTGTCTTAAGTCTTTTCTTCATGAGTGTACGTGCGCAGACGGCCGCCATTTGTGGTCAATGAGAACCCGCCCTCCACGGTAGTTCAAACGCATGTTAAAACGAGCCGACGCGCCCGCGCTCCGCCCGCTAGGGCGGAGCGAGCAGGCGGCGCGGGCGCGTCCCCGCCCCCGCCGCCCTACGCGACACACGCTGGCCCCTCTGCCAGCAGCCACGTGCCGACAAAACAAAGAATTTTTATTTAGTTCGGTTTCTGACACGATCGAATTTACTTCTTGTGTCTTTGTTTCCGAAAAACATTACTGTTGAGTGTTCTGTGACTGTGTACTCGCTAACACACAAAGATTCTGTGTGTTTTTGAGTACTTTTGTGTTTGTTTTTGCTAGTTAGTGCGTTTGTTTTTTTTTTAAGTTTTAGATACGAAAATGCCGTTTCATGATTATTCTGCGCGCGAGTATGTTAATATGGTATACTGCTATGGTATGGCGCATGGAAATGCTGCCGAAGCCCTACGAATTTATGGAAGACAATACCCTGAAGCGTTCCAGCCTAGTGATTCACGTATTTTCACGCGGGCAGTGCAACGTTTGTTGGATAATCAGCCTATCGTGCCGATTTCACAGGGCACCCCCCTGTGAAATCGCATCAATCGCAGGCAAATAACGCCAGCGGCCGAAACGGCCATCTTATCTGTGATGCGAGACAACCCTCGTTTGGGAGTGCGTACAGCGGCTAAAGTATTGCGAAGGCGGCATGGCCATCGGGCTAGGTACATGGTGTCTCATTCCACCGTGCACAAAGTTCTAAAAAGGGATAGGCAACGACCTTATAAAATTCATCGCGTGCATGCACTCATGCCGGGTGACACAACACGCCGTATGCAGTACTGCAGGTGGCTGCTAAGGCAGGACCGAGGATTTGTGAATAAAGTTATTTTCACGGATGAATGCACTTTCACAAATAATGGAATGTGGAACCGTCGAAATTCACACTATTGGTGCTCCGTGAATCCACATCAAACCCAGGAAACGGGCTTCCAGGTACGGTGGAAACATAATGTGTGGGCTGGCATCATGGGAAATCAGATACTGGGCCCCGTTTTCTTGCCACCAAGTATGAACGGACCTGCCTACCTCAACCTCATTAATGGTTACCTAACCGACACGTTAGATGACATGCCACTGATCCAGCGGCGAGACGTGTGGTATCAGCATGACGGTGCACCACCACACATCGTGAGACCGGTTCGCGATCAGCTGACGCAGCTGTTCGGCGACAATTGGATTGTGCGATATGGGCCCCATGATTGGCCTGCACGCTCACCGGACCTAACGCCTTTGGATTTCTTTCTGTGGGGATACGTCAAAGATAGGGTGTTTGACCGTACCTGCCAGACTGCTGCGGAGATGCGTCAAAAAATCATTGATGTTTTTGATGAACTCAAGCAGCGGTCAGAGCGAGAAGGAATCCTGGAACTGGTTCATCAAGAGACGCTGACTAGAGCTCGCGTCTGTCTCCGCGTGGGAGGTCGGCAGTTTGAACCGCAGTTAGTGAGTGTTGAGAGACCACCGATTGATGATATCAGCGATGGACAGTAGGTAAGTGTTTTATGAGTTTTTAATTTAAGAACATCTTGGGGTCGTGAGATTGTTTGAAAGATGTACCACGGCCCTGGAACGTAAAGGGCACACGAAAGAGCACGTCGATTTTAGTCGGTGAAGTCTGACAGTACCTCCCGCCCCAACCTGGGCGAGAGGTCTCTTTCCATGATTTTACGATCTTAAAAAAAAAAATTAAGAACATCGTGCATCTCAGTAGGATTTTTATTATTTGTTTTCACGGAAACTTTATTAATTTCATTCATCCCCGCAAATAATCGAAAGAACGTAGAACTAAACGTCGCGTCGCCGATACGTTCTTATCACAGCGCGTTCCAGCCAGCGTAAGCAGGCGCGCTTGTGTGCGTGAAGCCCGCCTACGCACACAACGACAGAAACCTGTTTGCTTTACATTGCGCGCAATAAAATTATTATTTTTAACCGACTTCAAAAAAAAAAAGTAGGTTCTCAGTTCGACCTGTATGTATGTATGTATGTATGTATGTATGTATGTATGTATGTATGTTTGTCCGCGATTATCTCGCGTTTGGCTGAACGGATTTTGATGCAGTTTTCAGGAAAGTGTTCTCTACATTCTGGAGAAGGTTTTAGTATATAATACTAATAGATATCCCGTGACGTTGCCCGCGTGGATCCGTTTTGCTTACTTGGATCGTAGATTTTCAGGGACGATTGCATGTTTGTCCGCGATTATCTCGCGTTTAGCTGAACCGATTTTGATGCAGTTTTCAGGAAAGTGTTCATTACATTCTGGAGAAGGTTTTAGTATGTAACACTAATAGATATCCCGTGACGTTGCCCGCGTGGATCCGTTTTGCTTACTTGGATCGTAGATTTTCAGGGACGATTGCATTTTTGTCCGCGATTATCTCGCGTTTGGCTGAACCGATTTTGATGCAGTTTTCAGGAAAGTGTTTGTTACATTCTGGAGAAGGTTTTAGTATATAACACTAATAGATATCCCGTGACGTTGCCCGCGTGGATCCGTTTTGCTTACTTGGATCGTAGATTTTCAGGGACGATTGCATGTTTGTCCGCGATTATCTCGCGTTTGGCTGAACCGATTTTGATGCAGTTTTCAGAAAAGTGTTTGTTACATTCTGGGGAAGGTTTGAGTATATAATAATAATGGATATCTCGTGAGGTTGCTCGCATAGATCCGTTTTTGTTGCTTAATAGGATTGTAGATTTTCAAAGAAGCCGATTTTATGAAGATTTTTGTTGAATATCGCAACTAAAAAGGGAAAAATAAAAAACTTTTTGAAAAAAAGGGAACCGACTTCAAAACCAAACACAAAAAAACGATAAAATAACTTTTCTTTCGGAAGTCGGTGGCCATAACTCAATGAAATAAAAAAAAAACAAAGCCACCGACTTCCGAAAGAAAAGTTATTTTATCGTTTTTTTGTGTTTGGTTTTGAAGTCGGTTCCCTTTTTTTCAAAAAGTTTTTTTTTTGATACCTAAAAATAAAAGTCGGTTCCCAGCGATAATTTTAGCGTAAAGCTACTTAGTTAGATGTACAGTATGCGTAGTTAACGGCTTTGTGATCTGTTCAAATACACCCTGTATATAATATTTTCTTTGTAAATATGCACTAATTTAATTAAAAGTAAAAATATGTGCCCATTTCTTTTTCAAAACTTTCAAGTTTCAAGAAACTTTCTTTTTCAAAAAGTTGCCTATTGAAAGGCCAATAACGATCAACATTCTAATCACATCGATGGTGCACTAGGATCTTCGCAAAGAAGCTACATAAGCCACAAGTGAGCACACTAACGAAAATCACATTGGAGCTAAATAAATCCGAATAGCGAAATTGCTGGCCGATTTCGGCAAAGGACATTAATTCAGCTCACATCAACTTCATCATCTCTGACTAAATAATAAAATGCTGTGTAAAGATTGCTATGAAGCTTTTCTATTAGTAGTTCCACTCCCTCAGTTTACCTTTATCAGATACATTCGTCTTTGTTACACCAGTGCACCTACGTAGAAGACCCTATTCCTCATTTGCACCATGCTAGAGCTCAAAGTCGAGTGGTTGACCAGTGGAAAGCCATATGACACCATTAAATAGTACATTACCAAACTTATTATCAAAATCAAAAATTTTTAAATCAATGTTAACCATTCTGACACTATTGTAATAGCAGACTTCAAACCCAGGGCGAGAGAACTTATTTGATCATAATAATATTATCACCTAAAAGCAGTGGTGGCCCAGTGTACTGGTATTGGTCCCGACTTACGAGTTGCAGGTCGTGGGTTCGAATCCCGCCAAGCGCAGCTCTCAAAACGGTGAAGGAAAACATAGTGAAGAAACCGGCATATCCTACAACCAAAAATTCGAAGACATGTGACATCAGTCTGCCAACCCGCACTGGGCCCGCGTGGTGGATTATCGCCCATTCCCTCTCACAGAGAGGAGGCCTGTGTCCCGGCAGTGGGAACATTATGATGCTGATGATGATGATGATGATGATGATCACCTAAAAGAATAAGGCAGATATTTTAATTTGAAGCACATTAATACCTTGCTTTGCAAATACTACCACTGATGAATTGTATGAAACAGCAGATTTTTATGTCTAACTACAAAAGTCAAAAAGTTCAAGCATAAGACTGCTTTTCCACTAGCTAATGTGCTACGCTACGTTGTTATGAATGCGTTTGATATCCACCAATCATATTCATTGGTGCACATAGCATAGCACTAGTGGGAACGGATTCAACTAAGATACATGTTTTTTTATAATTGGAAGGATGCGGGCTATGGATGTGTGCTACACATGCGTGCGATGGATGATACGTGCAATGGATGCCTGCTATGGTTCGTCTTCCCTACTATCGATACATCGCATAGCTCGAGCTGCGCATCTTCCTCGCGCAGCTACTTTGCGGAGGCGAACTTCATAGCGCATCTTACTTGCACCGCTACATAGCTTAGCATCAGTGGAAACGGTTACATAGTTTCGTAGCTCGGCTTTTACATCCTCGCAGCATAGCTGTATAATACACCTCTGGTGGAAAGGCACCCTAAAGGCAAATCCAACGCTTGTTTTCTATTGTTTTATACTCGTAATTTAGTTAAACTAATGAATACACTGTAGGACTCTTTAACTTCTTGAGAAATTCATAGGCATTCAAGGTTTCATTGTAATTGAGTTTCAGTATTTCAGCAAAATTGTTTGGCAAAAACTTGACATGTCATGAAGAGTAATGACACGTAAATGACTATGAGAGTAATGGGAGTAATGTCGATGGTTGGAGAGGAATAGAATACCAAAGAAAATATGGGTTGTATTATGAATGACACACAAAAAATAAAGTTGAAAAATCTAAAAACCTGCAACGTTATAAAATCCATCATAGAAAATGTTGATAAAACTTTGTATTACAATAACATTTATAATCGTAAAAAGGATTAGGTACAGGTTTGACTACAGTACCAACACACATAATAATATCTTGCTCAAATTTTCTCAATTTTAGGTTAGCGCCTCTCACCCCAAGCGGAGGATAACAAAAAAAAGTGGCCCACGAGATAACCAAAAAAAATTTTTACTCTCTGGTATGATTGGCCACCTAAGCCACTATTTAACGATATAAATAAGAATAATTATTGAATCAGGCGTTACTTAAAGGAAATCTATGACATTGATTTTATGATACGAGTAATATCTAGTTTTAATTCCACGACAAGAATTTAGGCTTGGACGCAAGATGCAGTCCCATTCTCCCGCCCTCATACATATGCACATGCAAGTAAGACCCACTATCTCGCCTTCTTGCATATGCAGTATGCACACATGCAAGAAAAATGAGAAAAAACATCTAACATGCCATGCAACGAAATCTAATACTCCTTTTCTGCATGTGCATAACTGCATATCCAGCATGAGGGCGGAAGGGATGGACTGCATCCTGCATCCAAGCTTTGATTTTTGTCGTGGAATCAAAACTAGATATTTTATATTTTTCATAACATTAATTGTCTTATATTAATCTACTATTCTCATATTCTAATAAAATCAATACAAATAGATTTGATTACGAGTATATCACACGGAATTTTTACCATGTTGACCTTGGCAAATTATCTGCTCATTTATCGAAGGGCCGGCTTTTACTGACTTGTGGAGAAATATAAAATTTAGAATAAAAAAACTTACTATTTCAATGCGTGTCAAACTGGTATTAAATTGATACTTATTGTTTCTCCAAGTTAACATCTCACGTCACATGATAATCAGACCACAGACGGTATCACTATATGTATAAATTTGAGATTTCAAGTTTTAGATACAAACTGCCAATAATGACTGATCATAGATTTGTGAGTAGGTATTAAATTTTTACTTGCTAAATGTTAACAAACGTTGCCCCACACTAGGCCATTTATTTACAAACATTTAAACATAATAACAAAAGTAATGAGTGGTGGCGCGGACTCAAAGGAGCTATCTGTCAAATCGTTATATCATTGTAAAACGTCCTTAACTAAGGCCGAAACCACGGTTTTCGTACTTAGAGATTAGAACCCCTGATCTATGATTGAACGGCGGCGGCGGCGGCGATCAAAATTTAAAAGTATCACCACATTAAGCTTTTCTAGAACTTTAAAACCTCAAATTCTTCACATTCCATTCAGGGTTATCAAAAATACATTATTGTAAATGAAAAGCGCAATAAAATAGCTATTTGAAAGCCTTTAGTAAATCAAATAGTAATTACAAAATTACTGTGTCAATTATGTCGCATTCTTTTCATAATTTATCTCGTCTATCAGTTTCGTCTGTATTAAGCATAAATATAATTATTACGGAATACAATACAATTTATAAAATATAAGGTAGGGTTTTTACTACATACAGGTGATACAACTAGCATACGACCCGCCTGATGGAAAAGTCACCGTAGCCTACGAACGCGGGACCGTCAGGGTCGCGGGACCGTCAGGGTTACGTACCTTGTAGGACGGTCCCGTAACGGTGACCCTGAAACTTAAAGGGCTGTTGAAGGAACACCGTGGATTTCAGTCAATACCAGTTTGAAAGTCCCTCCATCTCGCCGCGGGCGGGAGGACTCATTTGATGATTTTACAACGATAAAAAAAACCTACGAACGGTAGCATGTTCAGAGGTATTGCCTGCGAGTTGCCAACCAAGCCGAAACTTTTTCACGCCGTTTCCATAGTCTTCTATTCAAAGACGTCGTGCCTTTAATTTTTGTAATTTATGGAAGTTTTAGTTTTCAAAACGACGCAGCTGGTTTTACCCTATGTCTCTAATGTGTTATGAACTTTAAGTGAAAGTAACAAATCAAAGACTGCTTCCCTTACAAAACCTTCATACATTTAATTTGGATCAATTGAAAACTAGAGCAGTAGATAATATCATGGGGAAATAAGTGGCAGGCTGCCATTTATACGCTCCTTTCCCTTTCTTATAGTTAATGCTACACGTTGGTTAAGCAACAACTATTTTTAAAGCTTTAAAAATAGTATGGTAGATTTGTGTTAAGGGAAGGAGGCGACCGCTTCCCATTCCGTCTCGCAGCCTCTGGCCTCGACGAATGACGGACGCGAGAGGTCGCCGTCTAACGCCTCCGTGAAGTCACGGCGGTGCTCTGCCCAAGCGGTGCAGTCCTGCACTATGTTCCACCGTGTCCTCCGGGCGATCCTTGAAGTGGTGACACCCAGGCGTTTCTTCCTTTCCCATCAGACACAGTAACCTCCCGAAACATCTGTGTCCGGTGAGTATTACCTGCGTCAGGCCGAAAGGTGAGGACGCCGTTGCACCTATCCAGCCAATCCTCAAAGAGGGGTCTTACCGGTGATTTCACCATAACAGACTAATATTATAAAGTTTAAGAGTTTGTTTGGTTCAATGCGTTAATCTCAGGAACTCCTATTGGTTCGAATTTAATAAAAAATGTGTTGGATAGCCCATTAATATCTAGGAAGCCCAGAGGCCGTATGAAAGAAGAAAAGACACAGATCCTGAGAAATTCCTGATGGAAAAACCCAATACCTGTCACTTGCAGTGGTAGACGCCCATGGCAACAGACGTCACTTGACGATCTCCGGCCACCATAGGGGCTGGCATGCAAGCGGTGAGTAATGGGCGACTCGCTGTTCGACCATGGACCATGCCCGGGTCGACGGTGCGTTGTGTTCTTCGCGCGCCGCAAAGAGTAGTCAGCAGTCTGATGGTGCCTCTTGGAGGTCCCAAGCCTGGCGAGGTGGCGGAACTGTCTAAGTAATTGTGACCCCGGAACGTAAAGGGCTATTTAAGGACACCGTGGGCGTTAGACAGTACGAGTCTGATAGCTCCTCCCGCTCTGTCGTGGGTGGGACGACTCATTTGATGATTTTAGGACAAAAAATAAAATATCTGTGACTTGGTCACAAAAAATGTTCATCAGGATCTTACGCACAAGAACGTGTTTATGGGCACTGGTCTAATAAAAAGTCAACATCAATTTGCCATTGATGAATCATTATTGATAGAATATTAAAAAAAAACTTGAAATTATTCCATAACGAATTCCTGCTTGAACTGTGTACAATAAATAATAAAATCTTCAAAACAAATTTTGAAGATTTTATATATATATTTTTTTTGTAAATATTTCACCAGACTAACAAAGATCTCCAAAAGTGAACTTATTGAATACTTTTCACGGTTATTTAATACCAGCTGGTCATATTATTATACAATTGTGTTTTTTAGTCCCTTTACCCGTTTTTGGACTAGACTTTTTGTCGGTATGCAATATTTGTCGTGTCCTCGAAAACTACCAAAATGAGGTTGTCTGAAGGTGAAGATGTCATCACTATTGTATTTCTGGCTATTGCATTTTCGTTTAATACTTTATTTATTATTTACTAGTGGCATGTACCGGCTTCTTTTTTTTCGAAAACGTTCAAGCTTTGTCATGATAAAGCAGACCAAGAATTATCCGATTTGGTGGTGTCGTTCGAGAGCTATGCGCGTACAGACAGACTTAAGGACAGTGGTTATAAACTATGTGCAATAATGAAGAAGTAATAAGACTGATTTAGATCGAGTTGAGAGTTGAGACTCACAAAGTGTAGTGAAGCATGGTACAAAACACAGGAGGTGTACAATGAGCAGTGGATGTACCAATCAATCATCCTCATCATCAGCCGTAGGACGTCCACTGCTACGCGGGTATGCGGGCGGCGAGTAATGGGTGGCTAGCCGTCCGATCATGGACCATGCCCGAGTCGACGGCGCGTTGTGTTCCACGCGCGCCTCAAAGAGCTGTCAGCAATCTGACGGGGCCCCCTAAGAGGGCCAGAGCCTGCCGGGGTCGCGGGACAGTCTCACTCGGTAACCGTGACCCTGGTACATAAAGGGCTATTGAAGGAACACACACACACACTCATTTGATGATTTTGCCACGCAAAAAAAAAAAGGGCGTCCACTGCTGAACATAGGCCTCCCCTATAGAAATCCAATAGGTTGGTAGGTTTGAAAGCGGCTTGCATCCCAGCGCGATCCTGTGATTTTCATCAGATCGTCTGTCCATCTTGCAGGTGGAGGTCTCACGCTGCGCTAAACAGATATACACGCGGCTACGCATCAAGCTATACAAAACCAGTTTATCGTGGTCTCGCTTTGTATAGTTTGTCTTTCCGTATATTCAACGATCAGCTTATACTAGCTGCCTTTTTTTAGCGTGGTAAAATCATCAAATGAGTCCTCCCACCCCTACTGTCAGATTTGTACTGACTAAAATCCACGGTGTCCTTCAATAGCCCTTTATGTTCCGGGGTCACGGTGAGGAAATAAAATCCCGCGACCCCGGCAGGCTTTGGCCCTCTGAGAGGGGGCCCCGTAATTTTTGCTGACGCTCTTTGAGGCGCGCGTAGAACACTACGCGCCGTTGACCCGGGACCAATGCTGCCTTTGAAAAAACATAATTATTATTTCAAACTGAATACAGAAACTATGGAACGCCACAATCATTGCTGATTGTGATTAATAAGACAAGGGAATGAAAAATTCAGCTTCAACGAGTTTGTTGCGTTGGCCTAATAGGTAAGGCGTCAGGATTACTTACAAAAAAGACGCAGGTTCGAGTCCCACTTGCAGTTGAATTTTTCTTTCCTCAAAAATCTTTATGAAAACGCGACACAGGTGTTCTTGCGTAAAATTATTTAGTTAATAGACAAGTTCAATTAAAAATTACAATTACATGATTTCCTTATAAATAGAGAGTTCAATGATTTACCATTAATCGATAGCATAGTCATCCATACTATAAGATCACAATAAAAATCGATTATGTTACTTAACATTAAAAAAATAACGTGTGTGTAATTACTATCGCTAACAAAGACATCACGTATCGTCACGTACAGTTTCATCTACAGAATCTTTATCGTGCGCGCGCGCTGAATGCTTATTACAACGACGCTTGCGCGACTCCCTTGCATTTTGTTCCGATCTAACGATCCGCGCACTTGCCCGCACGCAGCCTCCATTTCGAAAAAACATTTTTTTATTATTAATATTTTTATAATTATTTTAAATAAATAATAATTTTAAAGTAAATAATTATCTTTTGCAAAAATTACTCAGGCATGTGTAATTACAAAGTGTAATGTGTGTAATCAACTGCATACTTATTGCAGTTAATTGGCTCTAATTAGTGTAATTTAGGCAGTGGTTTTGGACTATTTATAATATAATTAGTGTTGGAATTGACAAGCATGGAAGGTAAGTTATTGTTTTATTATTACAAAAGTCTTTGGGAATTTCTCCGCGAAACTGTGCAATTAATTGATTGTAATTAATAACATGTTCTTACTATGGGTGTTACATTCAGTTTTTATCTGATGTCTACATACGTATTGTTATACTCGTAGATGCAGTAACTAATAAAAATTATTTTTTTGTCTTGATAAAAAATATTTCTTAATGACATTCAAACTGCAGTATTGTGCTGGGATTTTATATTTTTTTAATTATACAAACCTTGTTTCAGTTCTTTACAGTTCTCTTTTTAGATTTTAGTTTTTCTGATAGATAGAATGTCTTTTTAAGTATTCATTAGTTAAGTTAAAGTAGATTGGGTGCCTTATTAAAACAACCTTTGGATGGATTAGAGTTAGTGGGAGAAAAAATACCTATGACTGTTCTTATTATTACCAGGTAGTCTTTCTTTTGTCATAAAAATCATAAAGGCTTTTGTCAAACAGACAGGCGATAGCGAACCGAACCGAATTATTAAAAATGCGAAAGCGATCCGATACTCTATGTGACAGGCTTCAAACAATTCCATACATTACAAACAAAAACGGTATAGTCCAGTCATTAAAGCCCAAACCCGAAAATAATTAGTAACTTGCTGAAATTTTAGGGGGTTCTTAAGGAAGGTAAAATAACATACCGGGTGATTTTGCAGCGTTCTGGGGTGTACGGAAAGGGTTGAAAAGGGGTGAAAAGGTGTTTTTTGCTAATAACATTGCCAAAAAAATTAGTAACACGCTGCAAATTTGGAATAAGGTTGTTCTTACGGTTTTGTAACGTGTATTAAATTTGCAGCGTTTTGCAGCATACGGAACATTGTTTTTTTTAAAAAACAGTGCAATTAGTTAAAAACAGGGGTAAGAAAATTAGTAACACGCTGCAAATTTGGAATTAGGTTGTTCTTACCGGTTTGTAACGTGTATCAAATTTACAGCGTTTTGCAACATACGGAACATTGTCTATTATTGAAAAAACAATGAAATTATTTAATCACACGGGTGAAAAAAATTTGTAACTCGCTGTAAATTTGTAATTAAGTTGTTTTTACCGTTTCTTAACGTATATCGCACTGTTTTTTTAATAATAAACAATGTTCAATTTTTTGTAAAACGCTGCAAATGTGATATACCTTACGAAATGGTAAAAACAATTTAATTACAAAATTTACAGTGAGTTACAATTTTTTTTTCACCCGTGTGATTAAATAATTTCATTGTTTTTTTAATAATAGTCAATGTTCCGTATGTTGCAAAACGCTGCAAATTTCATACACGTTACAAAACGGTAAAAACAACCTAATTCCAAATTTGCAGCGTGTTACTAATTTTCTTACCCCTGTTTTTAACTAATTGCACTGTTTTGAAAAAAAACAATGTTCCGTATGTTGCAAAACGCTGCAAATTTAATACACGTTACAAAACCGTAAGAACAACCTTATTCCAAATTTGCAGCGTGTTACTAATTTTTTTGGCAATGTTATTAGCAAAAAACCCCTTTTCACCCCTTTTCAACCCTTTCCGTACACCCCAGAACGCTGCAAAATCACCCGGTATCTTATTTTACCTTCCTTAAGAACCCCTTAAAATTTCAGCAAGTTACTAATTATTTTCGGGTTTAGGCTTTAATGACTGGACTAGTACGCCACGCATTCAGTTCGTCTGTCAGTTTGACAAAGGCAAAAATAAGTTCATCTTACCTGGATGGGGTGAAAGGGACTATCAGAATCTTACTGATTATAAACCACCATGTTCCTTCACGTTGTAAGGTGCGATGTTGGTAGCCTGCCGAGGTCGCGGGACTATCTCAGGCCCTGGTACGTAAAGGGCTATTCTAGGATCACCGTGAATTTAAGTCAGTACAAGTCTGACAGTCCCTCCCGTCTCACCCTGGGCGGGGGGGACTCATTTGATAATTTTATTTTAACAAGATAAAAAAAGGTGCGAGATGTTGATAGTTTTCAAGAACTAGTGAATGATCGAATTATATTTAGTTATATTTCATAGGATAGTGCATAAATTGTGACATAGGAGCATAGGTAATGGTTCTACAGATCAATAATTTCAACTCTTACCGCAATTGTACAAAAAAAAATACCTATTTTTTTATTAATTAAAATTATGATACCTAATGCGTTTTTTGTTCAATTTTGATAAAAAATGTCCTCTATTTGATAAAGTGCAATGTGCACTTTGCGGTGGACAGGTACCTTTTACACATAATTTTTATACCCTAAAAACAACATAAGTTGTTCAAGTATTGTTCATAAAGCAAATCTGTATATATTATTTACCGGCGACCCGCTCATGCTTTGAAAAGCCAGTGGTCACTTACAGATCCCGGAACTTTTTTTTTTTTTATTGTGGTAAAATCATCAAATCCCCCACCCAGGCCAGAGCGGGAGTGACTGTTAGACTCGTACTGACTAAAATCTACGGTGTCCTTCAATAGCCTTTTACGTTCCAGGGTCACGGTAATTCGATAAGTCCCGCGACCAAACTTACCGGGACCTTAATAAATTTCAAGCAAGGAACGATCCATACAAAAAAAAAAACATAAAACGTCATTCAAATCTTTTAACTCGTGATTTAAATATATTTAGGTTAGAAACATTATAAATTATATTCGATATTAGTAATAGGTGCGATTTACTATTCGTGACTATCTACTAGTTTTAATAATTATATATACGTTTTAAAAATTAGAAAGATAAATTAATAATTAAAAAATACGTTATAAACATCGAACACCAATATGACAGAATTAATATTCAAATATTATTATTATTATTATTGATAGAAGAAAAAAGAATGTTCTATTTCTTTATGTAAATCAATAAATGATTTTGATATAATTTTATTTTAGCATCAGAAAATCCATTTTATGACCAAAACACGTTTCCATAAGTATGTATGTTTTCCTTCCCTATTAGCATACATGATTATGAATATACTCAATAGGAAATTTTGCGTACAAGTTCGCACTACCATATGCGATAACATACGTTACCTATTGGATTTGATTACCAAGAGATTATTACATTATTTCCTGAAGTTTTTTTTGTTTAATATTTATCCTGAATTTTTATCGCTTAGGTACTCAGAATTGTTGAATTGATGATGGTCTATGATTAAAACCGGTTAAACATTTTAAACATTAACCGTCTTACCACAAAAAAGTTAAACATCTGTTGAACACTTGTCTAAAAAAACTGTCAAAGTCAAAACGACATTTCACATTGACATAAGGGTCATTTGGCAGTTACACTTTTATTAGACAATCGTTCAACAGACGTTGTGTTTTTGTGGTAAGACGGTTCCAATTTGATGATCCATTTTTAAAATATTTGAATAATTAATTACATTGATCCAGTAAATAATGTAAACATGCATAGCCTTCAAAATAATGTACATATTTATAAAAAAAGACCGAAACTAAAAAAAAAACCTCAGAAAGTAAATTCACACTTGGCCTATCTCAACAATAGATGTCAAAAGCCTTGATCCATAAGGCCTGATTAACATTCAAAGTACATTGAATTGATCACTCCATGACCCTTTATCACAATAGGTGACTATAAACTGTGTGTTCATTGTTTACATATGTGGAAATAATGATATATTTGCTAGATTTGTAAAACAGTTTCCTTGAAGACATTTGCATAGAGTGATTGATTTATCTGGATAAAGATGTCAAAGAAAAATAATATGAGACAAGTTCTTGATTAGTGCTCGAGTTTACTTGACATGTTTTATTACATTATTTATTTTTCTGACATATAATTTACATTTATAAATACTTATACATACCTATATTACATCAAAATAAAAAAAAAATGTCTATCATCATAGTGGTTCTTAACTTTTTTGCCATGACAAAATTTCTGTTGTTGCCATGTATACCACCCAGTTTGTTTGTTGGTTGGAGGTAGGTATATGAAACACGCCTTAAATTATTTTATAAAAATGATAAAATTAACAATACGAGCCAAGCCAAACGTATGTCAATAGTTCGATCAACGAGGATTTCGAAAAATTCCTCCGGCGTTGAAATTTAGCATATGATGAGATTAGGTGATACAGATTATAGATGCACAATAATCCAAATTTGTTTTAGCCGAAAAGTCCTTATTTTTTTACCTAAACTTGAAAATTGCTTATAAGTCTCTGCGAAAAACAAATACAAAAAGAATTTGAATCTGAGGATTTTTTCACAGAGCAAGAGTTCTATGCAATTTTCATATTTTTGTCATCTTGAAAAAATAAAGTTGGGTTATTGTGCATCTGTAATCTGTATCACCTTCTTTCATCATATATATTATGCCAAATGCCAAATTTTAGTGCCGGAGGATTTTTTCGGAACACATAGTATGCCTCGTTGAATGGACTAAACAGTGGCATCCTAACAGTTTCGGTGTGGTCATTCTTATAATCCGTCTGGTTCACGATTTTAAATAACCGTACTTTGATACCATATAATTATCATCATCAGCCTATAAATATTCCCACTGCTGGGACACGGGCCTCCTCTCTGTGAGAGGGAGTGGGCCATAATCCACCACGCGGGACCAGTGCAGGTTTGTGGATGTCACATGTCTTCGAATTTTTGGTTCTCGCCGTTATGAGGGCAGTGATGATGAAATAAAGTGCAGAAAGTAATACGCCTTGCGGGGTTCGAACCCACGACCTACAACTCGTATGTCGGGGCCAATACCACTGATACCATATTTTTATACACTGTTCAAAACTGTCGAACAAGTGCACCATGTTGCTAGCTTGTTTACCATAAAAAAAAACCCGTTGAGTTTAAAAACCCATGACACTTTACTATTGCGAGTTTACTACCTTTGACTATTAGCGACCATTATAGTAAGAGATCATTACGGAGGCGCCAAGGCCTCGCTAATTGAAGTTATCAATGAAATGGGCGCAATCATTGCATGACGTGGCCTTGAAATTTGAATTAAGGTAAGATTTTTCTTGCCTTTGCAAATGTTTTTAACCACACAGGTTTTTAAAAAAAATGAAAAAGTAGGTAAGGTGTAAGGTATAATCCCCTTGCCCTTTACGTTCTTGGGTCACAGTTACCTGATGAGGCAGTCCCGCGATCCCGACAGACTTTGGCTAAGGCCGAGACTCCACCAAAGCTGTGTCGAGCTGTGTGGAGTCGAGACCCGTTTTGAACAACCAATAGAATTGCGTTATTGACACAGCTCCACTCCGCAACGCAATTCTATTGGTTGTTCAAAACACGTCTCGACTTGCACAGCTTTGGTGGAGTCTCGGCCTAAGGGTCTCTGAAAAGGCCCCTGAAAGGGTCCCGTCAGAATCTATAGCATTAAAAAGAACAGAAACATATTTATTCAAGTAAGTACGGAGACACAACAACAATAATAATAAAATGAGAAAATTGCGCTGAGCATGTCCACACCGAAAGGGTTTACCAACACAGCATTTCCCAACTCACTTTTAATATGTTATTAATTCCCAAGTTTGTGAGGTTGGGTGTTTGTTACTATTTCACGCAAAAACTACAGACAACGGTTTTGGATGCAATTTTGAACACAGAAATTCATCACTATAGAAGTAATTAAATCGACCAATAGCTTTGTCAGTATTTTAAGTGCACCACTGACTACCTCTTCGTTTTATTTTAAATCCGTAGACTACGATACTTACAGGTTGTCTGGAAGATATTGCTGTTAACGATAATGAGCACAATAAAGTTTATTCTATTCTATTCTTTGACGATAAATTGCAGAAGACGTGAAGTCAGGTACTGCATTGACATGAGCCATAGAGTGAAATCATCAATAGAATGAACCACAACTGCAAATAACTGTATGCATCACAGTCAATCAATTTGTAGCTTGTTAGTTGAACAGGGCTCGAAAACGTTTTCCAAAATAACGTTTTTAAAAGGATTAGAACAGTTCTTTGCACCTCATTTTGTTCGGAACGAAAACGAAATGGGAACGTTTTCAAAGACCTTAAAATACCGGTTTAATACCGCAGGACGTGGGGGACGGGGGTGCGCCGCCGCCGCCGCCGACAAGAAAGAACTTGATTCCTTAAATTGAGTAGATACCGCACGGTCCGCATGACTGTATTCCTTTCGTTTCATCATTCTGTTCGATGCGCTTTCTTACGTATAATTTTCGGTATAGTACGTACCATTTAACATGGCAATAGAGGTCATTCACTCCCTCCTACCAAGTTTTTCATCACTAAGCGATAATGACACTTATTGTTACCTAAAACTACTAATAAGCGATAGTTGCTTCTATCGCTACAGTATCGTGGTACCAGCCTGCTTGACATACAGAGGTTGTGAATCTTGTGTTGGTCTAATTCAAAATTATTATTTTTTATTTCTAGAAATCAAATTGTGTGCTTATACATTTACGCGTGTCGTAAAAAATGTTCCACTGTGTGTGACGGATTTAATGGATGTAGTGATAGGTAACGGCCCTTTTCCCGTCATATGTATTTTCGTCCGCGCGCGGCTCATAGTACATTTTCAAAGTCGATTGTATGTTTGTTCACGATTATCTCGCGTTTGACTGAACCGATTTTCATGCGGTTTACGGAAAAATGTTTATTACAGTCTAGGGAAGGTTTTAATATACAATAATAATGGATGTCTTGTGACGTTGCCCGCATAGATCCGTTTTTGTTGCTCGCTTGGATATAAATTTCTAAAGTTGTCGATTATACGAAGATTTTTGTTGAATGTCTGAACTAAAAAGGGTAAAATAAAAACTTTAAAAAAAAAGTACCGACTTCAAAAACAAATACAAAAAAGTGTAAAATAACTTTTCTTTCGGAAGTCGGTGGCAATAGTCAATGACATAAAAAAAAAGCCACCGACTTCCGAAAGAAAAGTTATTTTACACTTTTTTGTATTTGTTTTTGAAGTCGGTACTTTAAAAAAAAAAGTTTTATTAATACTAAGGGTACAACGGCGGTCTTATCGCTAATGGCGATATCTTCCAGACAATTATGATGGACTTGAAGAATCTTAAAAAAAAAATGAGGGTAGACAGTGATGCACATCAAATAATAGATAACCGATAATATAAATACAATACACACAAACATTAATAATAAAATAAAATACACGTACATACATAAATATAAATATGTATTATTAGAGAGAAAGGAAATGATTTAAGAAAGCTTTGAAAAGAAACCAGTGACTTGGCTTGTCTTACTGATACAAGCAATGCATTCCACAAACGACAGCCTGGACTGTGAAAGAATCATCATAAAAAAATGTGGAATGCGCGGCATCAAAAGAATCAAATGTATATAGGTAATTATGTATATACAACGTGTAACGTTAATAGCGCAAAACCTCTCGTGGAGTAACTCAGCCCATGTTACTTAACAATGTTTGTTCAAAAACTTTCGGAAAAAAAAATGATTTTTCATACTGATGGTTTTAGTAATTGCCGATTTATTAAAATGATCAACTTTTTGGAGAACGTTTGGTCTACTCCTTTTACCTTCAGGTTGCGTTATTTTATGAGTATTTCTGTATTCACGTAATACCCGATATATCGATCTCTCACTCACCCCACATATTTCTGATGTACATTTGACAAGATCATGGTTAGTTAAATATTTATCCTCGGGCTTTGTGTTTTGGACATATTTAAAAATATTAATAATCATAAGACGTTCTCCGCTGGTGAGAATCGTCTTCTGTCTTTTTGCTGGCGGCGATGTGAACGGTATTGATTCCGAACCTTCTTGAGGTTGGAATATGTTTGGACGACGACGGCGTTTACAGCTTCTGGTTACATGCTTCTTTAAAAGCAACAAATGAAGTAACAATAACAACACAGAACACAAAAACAAAACTGTAACAAACTCAAAAACGATAACATTAAAAGTAAAGAAATTATAGCACAGACCCAAAGAGATTTAAAAGAACCTATAGAGCGGGCATTGGGAAAATTGTCATACAAAATTATTGATGCCGTGTGTCAGTAGCACAATCTAGCGTTGCATAGCAACGCGACTACTATACCGAGCGACTTTTTACCTAGTGGTAAAAAGTTTTGGATCACAACTTTTTTCGTGATGTCCCGTCTATTGCTCGTATTTAGTTTAATGTCTTTGCACAGACCAAACGCAAGCGAACTTCCACACGGAATGTCAAATCTAAATGGTGGCTGCTGCCGGGGGTGCTGCACCCCTGACGCGATGACCTCGTAAAACAAAAACGACATAAGATCAAAATTAGCATTTTCTGTGATGAAATAGTTTTTGTAATTTATTTTAGGAAAAATAAGGTTTTTTACCATCCTGATATCAAAAGAATATTAATACACTTATATCCATACAATATGCACTAACTTTATATTTACTCAGTATTGTATTATACGTTAATGCAAAATTATATGATGCATAATAATATATTTACTTTTTTTTAAATTGTCTCAGTGTGATAAACTTGTGTAAAAACGAAACAACAATATTTAAAAAAAAATATTTCGTAGGGTACGTTTGCTAGATTTTCTATTATTTTGGGTTGTGCATTGTGTTGTTTTTGTGGTAATTTTTTATGTATTATGAGACTCAAGCGATGTCAGTTTTGCGACTGTTTGCGACAGATTTGTACGGGTGAAGAGGAAGTATCGCTAATATTGAGATATCGGGATGAAAGTCGGAGCTATGACCGCTTTTGCCGTGTTAAATGGCACATACTATAGTGCTACTTGCGTTGATAGAGTTATTATTCTGATAGTGGTGATTAGTACTACAAACGGTATGGATCGAAATCGATCTAGTGTAAGTTTTAGAAATTGAGCTGTTTTTGTATACTTTTCTGAGGATTTATTAAAACGTGTTTCTTTTTATTTTTTTTCATTCACGCCACTCTTAGAGCTACTCTTACAGACTCCTTCCATTCTCGTTACAGACTGGACGTAAAATAAGTTATAAATTTCAATATTTCAAAATCTAAAGGTACTAAAACATTATAAAGCAGAAGAGTTTGTTTGATTATTTGTTTGGTTGAACGCGCTAATCTCAGGAACTACTGGAGGGAATCTAAAAATTCTTATTGAGTTGGATAGTCCATTTATTGCGGATGACTAGGTAGGCACAGGCAAAGTAATGAGAAATGTTTCATTAAAATAGGGACAATGTATTCCTTTTCGAGAGCTTCCGTTGCGTGCGCTGCGTAAACGGTTAAAGATACGGAAAAAAAATATGTATTACGGAATTATATATCTCAAAAAAAAGTTCTAAAGTCCGTGAGAGCCTATCTTTTAGGGTTGAATCACAAAAACCTTTTTTATGGAAATCAAATTTATTAAAAAAAAATGCATTATTTGTGAAGGTATTTTCATTAACATGATATTAATCCGGAATCCCGAAGACTTTCTTCGAACTGCACAATCGCTTCCAGTGCCTAACCGAATGCGAAACTGTGGACGAGATTAACAATGGGTTGGTGGAAACTGTCCAAGCTGTGGGGTCCAAGTTCTGCAATACCGGACCGAGATGAGGCTGCAATCTTCAGCTGATATGTCGGAATATGGCAGACTCAATAGACGAATCTCTAAATCAATGCGACGAGACCTGCGTGCCTTTAGTGCGGCACGGATCAAAGAGGCAATCGAGCGGAACCAGGGCTCAAAAGTCTTCGCAAATAATTCGTCTATTGGGCAGAGCCCAGAGCATTTCGACGAAACTGGAGATCCTAAGAGAGCTTGAGAGGTTTTACGGACAGTTATACACATCAACACAAAAACCCAGCGTCGGTACAGCTCGAGATGCAAGAGCTAAGCTGACTCGACACTACACTGAGGATATCCCGGACATCAAGCCTATACGAGATTAGAATGGCTCTTTAACAGCTCAAGAATAACAAGGCGCCTGGTGAGGGGACGGAATCACAACAGAACTTCTGAGAGCGGGTGGAAAACCGGTACTTCCAGTCCTCCAGAAGTTATATGAGAATAGAATTCCGTCATACTCGAAGGTTCTACGCCAGCAGCATGGCACAAGAGTGTGGTTGTTCTTTTCTTCAAAAAGGGTGATAACACCTTGTTGAAGAACTACAGGCCAATCTCACTTCTGAGCCATGTATATAAGCTGTTCTCAAGAGTCATTACGAACCGTCTTGAACGCAGGTTTGATGACTTCCAGCCTCCCGAACAAGCCGGTTTCCGAAAAGGTTTTAGTACTATGGACCACATACACACGCTCCGCCAGCAAATTACACAGAAGACAGAGGAGTATAATCGGCCATTGTGTTTGGCGTTTGTGGACTATGAAAAAGCCTTCGATTCAATCGAAACCTGGGCAGTATTGCAGTCCCTCCAACGACGTCATATCAACTATAGGCATAACGAAGTGTTGAAGTGTTTGTATAGAAACGCCACTATGTCCATCCGACTTCAGGAAGAAAGAGAGAGCACGAAACCAATCCAATTGCAGAAAGGCGTGAGACAGGGAGACGTTATTTCTCCGAAACTGTTCACGAACGCGTTGGGGGACGTTTTCAAGCCCTTGGAATGGAACGGACTCGGCACCAACATAAATGGCGAATACATCACTCACCTTCGTTTTGCCGATGATATAGTCATCATGGCAGAATCGTTGGAGCACCTCAATGCTATGCTCAGCGACCTTAGTATCGTTTCCCAACGGGTCGGCCTTAGAATGAACATGGACAAGACGAAAGTCATGTCGAATGTCCATGTGGCACCCGTACCGGTTGTTGTTGGGAATGATACTCTCAAAGTTGTAGACTATTATACTTACCTTGGACAGATTGTTCAGTTAGGTCCAACTTCGAGAAAGAGGTCGCCCGAAAAATCCAACTCGGATGGGCAGCGTTTGGGAAGTTACGGGATATCTTCTCAACGAGAATCCCACAATGTCTCAAGACAAGGGTGTTTAACCAGTGTGTGTTGCCAGTGATGAAATATGGCTCTGAAACGTGGTCTTTGACTGCTGGCCTTTTAGAAAGACTAGAGTCACTCAACGAGCAATGGAAAGAGCTATGCTCGGAGTTTCTTTGCGGGATAAAATCCGGAACATGGTTATTCGGCGAAGAACCAGAGTCACCGACATAGCTCATAAAATTTGCAAGTTGAAGTGGCAATGGGCAGGCCACATCGCTCGTAGAACTGACAAACGATGGGGAATAAAAGTTCTCGAATGGAAACCACGGACCGGAAAACGCAGCGTAGGCAGGCCTCCCCCTAGGTGGACCGACGACATCGTAAAGGTCGCGGGCAACGGATGGATGCAAGTGGCGAATTGTCGTTCGGCGTGGCGTTCTAAGGGGGAGGTCTATGTTCAGCAGTGGACGTCTTCCGGCTGATGATGATGATGATGAAGATATTAATCCTTATCCAAATAAGGAATAATACGTTAATCATCACAATTTTGAACTAAATTGCCCTTGACATCGTTTGATTTCAATAAATGTCTTAGTTAGGAGACATCATAGTTTCAAAATAATACCACTAAAAATAATGACTGCCTGGGCATGTCATAATTATTCTGCAGCTCCGGTAAGATATAAGGGGGTTGCCATCTTTAAAATTAGGAAACCAGGACAAAAAGTTTGAAAACCCCGGATTATAGCGTCCAGAACCCGGACATGAGTTGAAGTACGCACGGCAGTTGGCATGCCCGACTTATGTCAACCTTACGATGGCACGGGTATACCCTGGGACTGCACATTTCTCGGTAGTGGAAGGTCTTTGCATAAAAGTCCTGACGCCTTTACTTACTTATACAGCCTCATCATGGATAAACGTGGCCACGTGCGTGGTGTAGTATGGAATGGACTGCAGATGGGTAGCAGAGTGTGGACTCGCCTATCCAGGGTGTCGAGTTTAGTCTGAGTGTGCCGAAAGAGTAAATTAAAACCGACATGACCCAACCGTTGAAGGCTTGTTGCTGCGTTGAAAGAAGTGATCCTTCATCGATTGTTTCATGTCTACTACATTAATGCCAATTGCTTCGGACATACAACAACATTTATAGGTTTTGGATGTGGGGAAGGATCTAATGTTTATGCAATCTGAATTCCCACAGATTCCATTATTCCTCTTGCTTTACATGCATGGCAGCACTAAATGTGCTGCCATGCATGTACTGTACACACCAAACTCCATCCTTCTCACTTTTAAATGTTGGAGTTACCTTTATTGGGCCCATCAGCCACAATTTTTTGGAAGTAAAGAGTTCTAATCATCCATGTAAATGAAATGAGATATGACCTGACTAGTTCTCCTCAACCTACACCTGAATCCTCCAGTTATGTGCTTAGAGGATTAACAGAACAACGTGGTTTACCACATGCCACGACAGCCCCACAGTACAGGATCGAGTGTATATCAAGGAGGCTCTCACGACTCTCCAATACTTATATTCTTTCAATATTATTTTGGTTAGCCCTTTTCTTACATATATTTTCATTTAAAATACATATTTAAAAAAAAATAAAAAATAAACGTCTTTCATTGTTGTTACCAAAATAATATTACTCGAGAAAACGACAAAAGAAACCATGCCACGCGGTCGTGTAATATCAACGAACTAAAAATGTTTGCATTAAAACTTGTACCTACGTCTTGAAGCAAAATAATGGTTAAAAAACGGTTTAAAACGTTTTATGAACCAAAAACGATAAAATATTGTTCTTCTCTAATACCGTTTTTTTTCACGTTCCGTTCGAACGAAACCGATACTATAAAGTTCGTAGGCATTTAAGACGAAAACGTTTCGAAAAATAAACCGTTTTCCGAGCCCTACTTGAATAAATCAATAGTTATTAATTGCATTGCGTCATCACTTAGATCTTATAGTATTTATAAAATTCTTGAGATAATGTACTTAAGACAGTCATTTTAATTTTTTATATGGAAAGCAAAGCAAACAAACAAACAAATACGTTTATTGGTTCAAAAGGTAAAAGGGTACAACAATAATACTCTGTCACTTAAAATAGGATTTCATGTGCTATAAGTGACAGAAGGAACCGCAGTTGGCATATGTAACAACTATAATTTTCAGTCCGTAGGGTCACCTGTCCAACATTGAAACACCAAAATTTCAAACCATCCTGTCTCTGCCGTTTCTCAAGTTAGGAGTCTAATTTTTTGCATCAAGATAGACAATTTAATTAGTTATCTTATCGTATTATATTTTTTTTCTGTACTTTTATAATTTATGCATTAAAAAGCTTTTTCTGAAAAATGAACTTTGTTTCATTGTGTCCATATATGTGTATTCAATGAAACACCTAAATTTTTACAATGAAACAAGGCTAAGCAACAATGAAACAGTATTATTAGTAGGTAGTGTTTTGTTTGCTTTTAGTCAACCCAGATATGTATCTATGCATTAAATTAAAGAAATTTAAATGAAAATAATGTTTTATTCATAGTAATTATTATCTACGATATTAATCGGACTTAAACATTAACAATCACAGAGGTAATACCTGCTGGTTCAGGTTTAACAAAAAAAACAATCACCCTGTCTCTGTCTTACAGGTCTTAAAAACTTATAAAATTTCAAAACAAATAAGTAGGTAGGTACCTGGCCTAGACCTAAAAGATCTAAGCCACTCAATGACTGCCATTTTTTCAGACCTCCAACTGACAGCAGATTTTTATATTATTTAGGTACCTACATGAGCCATCTGGTACGCAACGCTGCGAACGTCTTTACTAGAAAGACCATAAAATTTTGACACGCAATCTTTGATGTAGGTACTCTTTAATATGAGCTTCTTGGTCTTCTAAAATTTTCTGTTAACATTATAGTTTGGAATTAAACTTTATGAAAGTCGCTTGTGTTTAAAAAAAATTATAGTTATTTTCCACATGGCCTATAATAAAACAAGATAGTACACAATGACACACTGTTTCATTGTATACCACATACTTTTGTTTCATTGTAAACCAACAAGGTATTTTTTTACAAAATAAATAAAAATTGCAACAAAAAGTGAACAATTTCTATACAGATTTAAGTCAAAAGAGACTTTGAAACGTACAGAATGCAACGTAATATTGAACAATACGAAATTATCTTCTATAATTTGGTAAAAAATCACCAAACATGACCAAAAATTCTTACTTTTTCGCAGCAATATTCGTTATACGTCACTAAAGACGACCTCTTCCACGCGGCGCGCTCGCAAACTGGGCGTGTGCGGGGGGGGCCTGTGAAGGTCCTTTCTTGCTATCCTGCTCTATCTAGCAACGTCGCATTTTAGAAATATCGCAAAGTTTCATTGTGTACGATTGTTTCAATGTTGGACAGGTGACCCTATTTACTTAATTAAAATTTAAATGTTAATAATAAAAAAGAAGAAAAGTAAAGAAACGTTGGGGCTTGCATGTCCAGGGAGACGAATGTCCCTAAATGAAGATTGAAAAAGTTAATAACTTGAAATACAAATTTTAATATTTATGACCCGGCAAACTTCGTACCGCCTCAAAATCACCTTTTAAACCTTCCCTGAACTTCCAAAAATAATTCAAAACATAAATTAGCCCAATCGGTCCAGCCGTTTTCGAGTTTTAGTGAGACTAATGAACAGCAATTGATTTTTTTAATATAGAATTAGGGTATTAATTCGGTTTGTAGAAATATAATTAAATCATAATTCGAAATCCATCTATTAGATACAACGACGATATAATACTAGACTCCTAATAACAGGTGACCGATGTCTGCCAACACATTAGGCAAAAAAGTCTTATATCCGTCTCATTTCGACCAATCCTGTGAGCCGTAAACATACGTTGAGACAGAACAGACCTTGAGTTAGCCAATCACAACGCAGTACCCCGCCCCCCTCGCTTACGTAGTACCTCAGCGAGTTGGCAGAATAGTTTTGTTCGTTAGATCGTGCAATGCGTAGTCTAGTATTATATCGTCGTTGATTAGATATCATAAACATGTTATTTTCCTCGGGAAATAAAAACAGTGCTTTTATTCGGAATAAAATGTACCCTCTAGTCTGTACTCTTGATAACGTAAATGCAAAGCAGGATGCTGGATTAAATGGTTCAGTGAAATGGTAACAAAATAACATCGATTTAAAAAAAAAAAAAAACAAATATCATTATGTTTCACACAAGGAAGTACTTACATATTTATATTTATAACCTTTAAAAAACAAAACAAGCATTACTTAAATTATTGGAATTTTTGACATTTCATGAAATTACTAGTTTATAAAATGAAATAGTGATGGTCTACATCACTAATTCATTTTATTGACATTCGAATAAAAAGTAACATTTAAAACTTTTAAATATCACATTCGAAACTCAAATTGTTTCCATTATAATCATCGTGACTATAATCAGCTGTTTTCAATGACACTGGTAAAGTACAGGTAACCCACAAAAACAATTTGTACCGTTTACAAAAACATGTATTTCTCACACTTATTTCTCACGGGGTCACAATATTGCGAGGATGTTGCGAGTTCAAGTTGCTTAATGTAAACAAATAGTGTTGATCATGAGTTGATTATAATTATTTTTCTGACAGGTGCAAGCCATTGTAATTTAGATATCGTAGATATAATCCTATTATTAAATTATTATGACGGTGCTAGTGACCACGTCAGTTTACAAACTTATGCTTCACCTGCTAAACACCTCATCAAGAAGTTAATGCAGCTATGACTGAGTAATTATAAATAGTTGAAATGCCTTGGTTAATGAACTAATCACTTTACATCGCCATTAACGTATTAACTAACTGTATTTATTTGTAAAATTCCACACCAATAGCTGTCGATAAAAGTGTATTTATGTATTATTCTTTTCTGGAATATTCTCCATTGACGTACTGAGGAAATATACGAGATGTTTACTGATTTACATTTTATCTTTATTCTAATAGTTTTGCGTAGGTCTCATTCAAAGATTTAAATATTTGAATTAGTCTTTGTTGTTGTTTGTGCAAACCAATGTTAATACATGGTGAAGTGTACCTAAGTAACTATTTGATACTCTACTCTAATATCTCTTCGACCTAACCTGACGCTGATGAAAATTTTTATTTGTATGGCTATATGCAAATGACTGGTGTGATAGTAACACAAGACAGCAATATTATTGAAGCATAATAATTGTTAAAACACATACGGTATTTGATGACAAGTATTTACATATAAATCGTGACTTTTAGAATCGATTCGTACAGCAAAGTTGTAATGTAATACCTTCATCTCGTACATACATTTGAAATTATTTATTGCGCTAAATAACAAAATCGGAAAACGATTTTGAAATTTAACAGACATTATTATTTGTATTCAATCTGGGGATCGCTAAACTCGAATGCAACAAAACCAGTCTTTAAAAGAAAAACAACATCTGCGTTTTTAACGCTGCGGTCCTTGACTGACCCTAAGAGGACTTGACTGTCTGTCAGGTAAAATCTTCAGCCATCAAGTCAAAAACTAACAGCTAGACATACAGATTTACTTTCGCATTTTTTGTATTAGGATCGATTAGTACCTATCCTACGAGTATTATAACTCCGATTTATTTTATCAAGCGAAGTATGTAACTGTATTTGTTACAATTTACAACATGAAATTTATGAAAAGTAACTACAAATCAACGGCGTCGTTGGTTAAGGTGCGACTGATGAGGTATTTTTAATAACAACCATTTTTTTCCGTGTTTAAAATCATCAAATGAGTCCTCCAGCGAACTAAAAGGACTGTCAGGCTTTTAGTAACTAAAAAGTAAATCACCCAGTCCCTTCTGCTGTCTTTTTCGTTCCCGGGCCACGGTGTTCTTTTTAAAAAGTTCCGAAACCCCGGTAAATTCAATACACAAGAGACTTACCGATAACTGACGAAATATGGTTTTGCTCAAGTGCTTTGAGCACGACCATCATTAATTCTAGTTCAATCGTCAAAATGAATCTTATAGCGCAATGAACGATCTCAAAGCCGTCTCGTCGTAGAGCATATTGTAAAGTCCAGCGATGACATTTCTTATAGAGAATCGCATAGCTGCCCCTCTATTTTAAAAATAATAAATTGTTTATTTGCACCTTAATACAGAAACAAAGTTTTACAATAATAATTATCATTATTAAGGTTAGTATATTTAGTACATTGGAGTCGCAGCCAATACCTAAACTAAGATAACTTAATATCTTGTAATTATAGGCATCAGCGCCCACCCTCGTTTTGAGATTAGATGGTACTGTTTCAGATCATACGGACTGTTAGGTGCAAAAAAATCAAGGTAAGTTACAAAAACAAAAGGAAAAAAAAAAAGCAATAATAATGAACCGGTAAAACAGCGTTGTGATGGTGAATATATGTGAGTTGTGTAACTCTGTGTGTGTGTGTGTGTGTGTGTGTGTGTGTGTGTGTGTGTGTTTGTGCAAGAGTGTGTGTATATGTGTCTGTGTGTGTATGTGTGTAAGAAATCGGAGGAAAACTTCGAATAAATTTAATTAAATTATGTTTTACTATTATACAAGTACGCTAAACAACTTTTCTGTTTCATCATAGGTAAGTGACAGCAGCCAAGTGATCACCTTCTGTCTGCATTCTCTTTTCGTCACGTTAGAAATTTGTAACTGTTTATTTGCTATGTTGAAAAGTCGCGGGCCTAGAAATATGTTGAATTTTTGAGCAAATCTGGTCCTACAGGGTATAGACCTTAACAGATCGAAACGTCTTCTCTTTGTTATTTCTTTTTCAGTTCGGACACATAAATTCGCATAAGAATGTTGTCTCACAATTAAGGCTAACACAAAGAGTTTGCGTACAGTCAGTACCTTACATTCTTTGTAAAGCTCAGTGGTAGAATAATATCTGGGCTTGAAATAACTCACCTTTAATAAAGCTCTTTGAGCTCTTTCAATAATTATGTAATGCGTTTTTGAGGCACCACCCCAACAGGTAATGCAATAGTTAATAACTGATTCACACAATGAACAATAAATCATTTTCATAATATTAGCGTTTGCTGAGTGCCTTATTTGTTTAAATATGTAAATAAGTTTTCTTACTCTATTTGACAAGTTAAATAAATGATTTTTAAAATTAAGATTTTTATCAAACAGGATTCCTAAATATTTAATACATTCAACAGCGGACAAGGAGGGACAAGAACAGTTAATAGATTCGCTTTGGCAAGCATGAGATATTATGCGATTGTATGTTGATTGTAGCGGTGCACTTGGGTTGCGAATACAAAAAGTGATGTATTTGGTTTTATCGGTATTGAGAGACAGATAATTTTGTGAAAGCCAATTCCTGACCTTATTAAAACCCGTTTGTGCTTCTTGGAAGGTTTCATTCCAAGTGTCACCGTGGAAAGTTAGGGTAGTGTCATCTGCGTATGAAATTATTTTGCAGTTTTTGATATTTAGTAGCGTAAGATCATTGATATAAACCAAGAACAATGTAGGACCCAAGATACTACCCTGTGGGACTCCATGAGTGACAGGTAAGTCATCGCTCATATAATTGCCTATTTTCACTTTTTGTCTTCTACCAGATAAATAATCCGAGAAAAGTTTGAGCTGATTACCGCGTATGCCAAGTTGAAATAGCTTGTTTACTAGGGTGGAAATAGAGACCGTGTCAAAAGCCTTCGCTAAGTCAAGAAATATAGTAAGACATTTCTTTTTGTTATCCATGGTTTTGACAATGTGATCGGTAAAATCATTTAAGGCATGTTCCGTGGATTTACCAGAACGGAAACCAAATTGATGTTCTGAGAGCAGATTATATTTTTCTAGGTAACTAGTAAGTCTCTTATTAATTATTTTTTCTAAGATTTTTGACAGAGAGGTCAGAATTGAGATAGGTCGATAGTTTGTGACACGGTTTCTATCTCCACCCTTGAAAATGGGTCTTACTATGGACCGTTTAAGTGATTCAGGAAAAATGCCCATTTCTAAGCACATATTAAAGATATGCGTGAGCGGTGCGGTTATATTATTTTTTAACAATTTAAGAATGTTAGATGAAATTCCATCATCACCTGCCGCACAGTTACTTTTTAAACCAGTGATAATTTTTCCAACTTCCTCTTCGTCAGTCTCAAGGAGAACAAAAGAATTACTAGTCATAGACGTTACATTTGTAAGGTTATGTGACTCTGTATGAGGGGTGATTTTGTCTGCTAAGTTTTTCCCAATGGTAGCAAAAAAATTATTTGTGGCATTAACAGATAGTTGAGGGGTAGACTCCATTGAGAGGAGATCTAACGAGTTATCTTTTTTGACGTTTCTATTTGTAATGTTGTTAATCGCTTTCCACATGTCCTTATTGTTATTACCTGCTTCTCTAAGTAATTGTTTTTCATATTCCCGCTTTAGCTTATTAACAATCTTATTGTAAAAGTTCCTGTAACGTTTGTATGTGATTTCAAACACTACATTATCCGGATTTTGTTTGGAATTTTTGTGCATCCGATCCTTATTACGAGAACATCTGATCAGACCCATTGTCATCCAGGGTTTTAATATTCTAAATCTATTTGTTACATTTAGTTTTTTTGTGTTTTTTTCAATAATATCAGTAATTTTAGATTTAAATAAATCCATGGCAGTATTTGGGTTAGTAGCATCAAAAATAGATGTAAAATCAAGACGATCACCATCCAATTTGATCGCTTCTAAATCAATTTTATTTATTTGTCTCTTTAACTGTTTCCTAACGTTATAAATTTCAGCACAACAAAGTATAGGAGCATGATCAGTTATAAGGGATTCGATTATAAATGTGGTTAATGGTATTTTTGATTTCAATATAACATGATCTAAACAGCTATTTACGCGTGTTGGTGTGTTAAATGCTGGAAGAAGTCCATTAAGAGATAGGAAGTCAAGATAATCCGCCATAAAGCGATCAGAGCTGCCAGTTGCAATATTTATGTTGATGTCGCCCACAATAATAATATTCTTGTAGGAAGATAAGCCATCTATTATTTTTTGTAACGATATGAGGAAATTATTTATGGTTTTAAAACAATAAGGGCGGTATATCGCCAAAATAGCCACTTCACTACCAACTCTGATCAATAAACAGTTTGCGTCCATTACAACAGGTTCTTCAATCGAGGCTTTAATATTACTTTTTATAAATACTACCACACCGTCATTCTGGTTATAGTGAGAAGATGTGGACATACTCAGATAACCATCTAAAACAGGAAGACTTTGTACGCATGACATCCAGCATTCAGAAAGCACTATGACATCGATATCAAATTGGAATCTTTGCAGGAGGATATTTAAATTATCAAAATTAGCATTAAGACTGCGAATATTTTGAGATAGAATTTTTAAGTAGGAGGTAGGTTGTTTTAAAAAGGTTGCACATCGTTCAGGCTCACAGCCAATCGTTTCGGATAAAGAGTAGTTATCAATTTCACGTAATAAATCTGTATCGAATCTTATAATAGAATTTTACAATGGTGTACAACATTATTATGTGCATGTGAGCATTTTTTGTAATTGCTATCAAAAGGCTAAGTTTTACTAAAAATCTTAGTAAAGTTATCGTAATAATATAACTGTTTTCACGATTTTTTACAGAGACGTATTTAGTATTTAGATTGTACTTATAATAATATAATCCTAATATTATAATAATCGTTAAATAATCCTCAGATTTGGGAAGGTGTGCGGTGTAAGTGAACAGTGTGTTTTGAGTAAAAGTGTGCGTTGGTTGTGTGGTGTAAATGTAAGTAAGTATGTGTGTGGTATGGTGAAAATTTACCGGTTTACATGGAACATAAACAATGTAAATAAATTTAAAAACTAGCAGTATTTTTAACAATAGAAAGCAAAATATACTCATATGAAAGAAAGGGGTAGATTTTAAGTTAATAGTCACTTTAACAAAATATGTGATGAGACACTGTTTAGGACAACAATACATCCTTGATATTAGTCATTTTGTGACATGAATAAGTTTTTCAAGTTGTTCTTCGGTTTTGATATGGATCGTAGGTTCCAGCTCGCCTTTTTTTACTAAAATCTTTCCATTCGAGGTCCAGCAGAACTTTAGTTGGCTACTTTTGACATGCTTTCTAGCGAGAAATAGTAGTTTTCTTGCATTTGGAGTGAGGTATTCAGTCACATACACGGGGGATGATACTTCAGCACCCAGGTTGCCACCGTTTAGCTTTATGTCTTTAGATTGGTTATATGTTTTAACCGCCTTTAGTACCTTATTTTTCGTAGAATTATTGCAAAATTCTATAAGTATAGTAGGGTGGTTGTTGCCCTTTTTTCCCGGCAATCTAAAGGCGTCCTTTATGCATGAGTTTGGAACTTTGGCGTTAACAATTTCAAACAGGTTTCCTAAGTATCTGTCTAAGTCAGTTTTACATTCATTTTGATTTTTAGGCAAATTCCTCAATTCCAAAAAATTTATGTTAGAATTCCTTTGCATTTCCTCTATTTTCTCTTCGAATAACATAAGAAGTGCTCGTTGTTCTTTGCATTCTCTTTCTAAGCGGTCACTTTTAAGTATGACATCATCATATTGTTTGGTAGTGAATGATATGGATTTGTCTATTTCCTGATATGATTTTTCAATGAGCGAAAGGGAATCTTCAATTTTTGTTAGCCTCGCATCAGTGCCCATTTTAAAAGCTGAGAATTGAGTTTTTATTTCATTCATCGTGTCTGATTGAAGCTTAATAAACATTTGTCTAATATCTTCTTTGAAGCTCAAGAACTCATCCCTGAACGAGATATCTCCGGACGTACTTCTAAAACGTTTCGTTGCCCTATTCAATACATAATCTGTAGGAGTATCGGTTATTCCAACCGTAGACAAATTAGGTTCTGAATTGTTATCTGGTGATCGCATCATTATTATACGGGGCCGATTTAGCTCAGTACTGTTTAATAAATAGCTTGAATAAGTTGATTTTATAGGTGATTATCAATAAATAGTAGGTACTTCATAAAAATCCACGGCAACTCAATAGTGTGTCAACAATGTCACATAGGTGGTTTTGCATTACCTTCATTCGTTCGGATCGTGGGTTGTCGGCCGCCGCTGTCGCCTTTTGCGCGTTTCACACATTCGTTGTTTTGCAGTATCCGTCCAACATAACTCGTTTGACAAGCACTCGCACGACGACTGGATGTGGATCTATGTGGCGCTGATGAGATTCTGAGAATCATACTGACTAAAACATACCCTGTTCCTTTAATTGCCCAATGCGTTCCAGAACCGCGATTATTTGTACCTACCTGCTTAACCATTTGGAGATTAGATTGTTGTTGTAATGTGTGTCTATTTTTGACTATTTGTTATTCTATACTTTCTAAAATATTCTAATCGCAGACCTGTTTATATGACTATAAATAAACGCATTTCCGTCTTTGCAAAACGAGAAGTAGGTATATATGTCAGTTACGTCAAATGTTAATGACATTGGAGCCTTTATGTAATAGGTAAACAGCTGCTGTTAAGGCGCGGATAAACTTATTTTTTTCTTAAGTTAAAGTGGTTTTAAGAAAAAAAAAAAAAAGTTTATCCGCGCCTTAACAGCAGCTGTTTACTCGTTACTGTTTAGCCGTTTACTGTTTGAGGACTCATTTGATGACTTTACCACGCTAAAAAAAAAAAAGTTAAAGTGGTTTTGGGGTGCAAAGACAGAAAACTTCCACGTGCGTGCGCCCGTGGACTGGAGTTCCCTCTCGGATACGTCCGGGGGGAAGTCCAGTTTTTCGGGCCGGTGCACCTTGGGATGCGGGCAAAAACTCTTCCTTAGGCACTGTGTGCCTAAGGGGTCTCTTTGCCCGTATGCGGATAGCCTGTCGTGTGGACGCTCCAACGCGTGTCCCTCTGATCAGCAGAGGGTACAGCGGCGGAGCGGGCTTGCGGACGGTGAGTAATGGGTAGCTCGCCGTCCGACCAAGGACCAAGCCCGGGTCGGTGGCGTCGCGTCAAATGCTCCTGGGGTCGCGGGTTTTTCTTAACCCAGGATACCGTGGCCCCGGAACGTAAAGGGCATTCGAAGGAACACGGGTGGACAGTCCCTTCCGCCCCACCCAGACTCATTAAAATTTGATGATTTACTACCTAAAAAAAAAGTTAATGTGGTTTTGAATTCTTTTCACATTGCAGATAAGTTTATACCTTAAATATGTAGTTGGTTGCCTTTGAACGAGGAGCTTAAATAAAATAACAAAGGAGCAGTAGAAGTAGAAAACCACTTTTATTCGAATAATAAAAAAATGTTGTTTTTAGATGAGGTCAGTGTTTCCTTGGTTTTTTTCGTACCTTAAAAACGTTAAATGAATTAAATTGTAACGTCCAACACAAGGGGTCGTTCCCAAAGGTCTACGATTCCCCTGTGTGGGCCCTGAGCATCCGGACGCGACCACAGAAGCTGGTCGCATGCCAGAGGGTCATGGCTATCCGGATGATCCGGGGATACCGCACGATTGCCGGCGAATCGGCCAACCTCCTTGCCGGATTGCTGCCCTGGGATCTGGAGGCGACTGCCCTCCAGCGCGTCTATGAGTGGCGCGTGGAGGCGCAGCGCCGGGGCGTGACCCCGCTGCCTCGAGAAGTCGAGGCGTGGCGGGAAGAGCTCCGGCGCGATCTCAGGGCATGTATGGAAGGAACGACTGTCGCGACCGAAGGCCGGGCACGCCGCAATTGCGGCGGTAAGACCCCTCTTTGAGGAGTAATAATAATAATAATAAATAATAAAAGAAAAGAGAAATAATAATGTTAAGAGGCCTTTTACCCATTTGCGCGAAGAACTAAAATTATGGTCGTCTAATTTACCATATTAAGTAATACTCCAACATTTTTGAATACCTGTAAAAGAAAGACCAGTCTTTCGTGTTGTAATTTGACGTAACATATTTCAAAAAACTCTTTTATTAACTTTGTGGTAATTAATCTCCGACAAGTAGTTTACTGAAAAATCAACGCAGAGTCGATTTGCGACTCCTACATCTACCATTAATATTCGTAATTTTAACCAAAAAAAATACACAAATCATCAGACATACGTTTTTGTCGTCAAACTGCGTAGTAGAATTTATATTTTTAATAACACAAATTGGTAAAAAAATAAATTCTGAGGTCAATTTTTACGTTTTATATCGCTGTTTTATCGCCATTTTTGGTTCGAACAAAGCGTAATTACACTAAAAAAACTATGTAAATATAAACTATGTTTACAGACTAAACTAAGTTCTAAATTTCATTAAAATCCCTTCATGTAATTAAACATACTATCGTTTTTAAAATCACTCTAAACTAGTATAAATTACGAAACATAACCGGGCTGCAATCAGTACGGCTCCAGCGCCCGTCGACGTAGGACCTGTATCACTTTTTTCCTCGTCCTGATTATAGAGCATACGTATCGTGAACGGAATATTATACTGCGACTGCCACATTTTGATTCTCTCCATATTTTTTTTCATAAGGTAAGATTTTCGTTACTTTATCAAACTAAAGTATTATTATAATTATAATAGTAGTTTGTGGAATTTGTGCATTAATTAGCCATCCGTTTTCGTTTTATTAGTTTTTGCGATGGGGCGCAAGAGTGGTGAGAAATCCAATATGGCGGCCTCCCCAAGATCGCGGTCGGGCTGTTTGAAATCCACCCCCATGATATGGGTATCAAATGAAAGGGTTTGCTGTCAGGAATATGAAAAAAATAGTCACGTGTCTTAAATCCAACATGGCGGACATCCAAGATGGCGGATTGGCTATTTGAAATGCATCCCCATGATATGGGTATCAAATGAAAGGGTTTGCTGTCAGGAATATGATAAAAATAGTCACGTACCTGAAATCCAGCATGGCGGACATCCAAGATGGCGGATTGGCTATTTGAAATGCATCCCCATGATATGGGTATCAAATGAAAGGGTTGCTGTCAGTAATATGAAAAAAATAGTCACGTGTCTTAAATCCAACATGGCGGACATCCAAGATGGCGGATTGGCTATTTGAAAGGTACCCCCATGATATGGGTATTAAATGAAAGAGTTTGCTGTCAGGAATACGAAAAAAATAGTCACGTGTCTTAAATCCAACATGGCGGACATCTAAGATGGCGGATTGGCTGTTTGAAATGCACCCCCATGATATGGGTATCAAATGAAAGGGTTTGCTGTCAGAAATATGAAAAACCCACGTTTTTAATTTTCTTAAAAAAAAAAAGAAAATAACCCTACGGGGCTGAGAGAGGGGCCACTCAAAACGTGGTGGCGTATATTATTTATGGGATATATTTACATGACGTGTATAGATCGTGGTTGTAACTTGCAAAGATACGCTCCCACGCTTTGAGTGGCTCTTCTTTGCCCCGTAGCACTGTAAAAATATGGATAGTACGGAAATTACGTACTAACGTTCGAAACGGTGCACTCACACAAACACGCGCATCTACGAGGCTTCTAAGCGGACATCGCAGTGCTGTCAGTTCTGAGTGCCGCGTAAAGACAAGTTGCGTTAATTTATGTTACGTATAATTATGGCTGTTTGAACTCGGCTTCATCATAACCGGAGATTTTGTTTTTTAAACTCCCTGCTTATTTTGAAAGGTAAGAATGATTTTTATCAATATCGAATTCTATATCCGCGTGACCGTTTGATAAATTCGTAAATAATTTGTAAAAAAAACCAACATGGTTTCTGCTACAATTTCTCATAATAGGCGTCTTTTTATAGTTTTCGTCTTCGAGGGTTTTGAATCCGATAGTGCTGTCAAAATGTAAATCCAAGATGGCGGCTGCAAAAATATCGAGGTTTTCGTCATGGGTGTCGTTTTCATGGTTTTCGAGGGTGTTGAAACCGATGGTGCAGTCAAAATGTAAATCCAAGATGGCGGCTGCATAAGTTATCGAGGTTTTCGTCATGGTGGTCGTTTTCATGGTTTTCGAGGGTGTTGAAACCGATGGTGCAGTCAAAATGTAAATCCAAGATGGCGGCTGCATAAATTATCGAAGTTTTCGTCATGGGTGTCGTTTTCATGGTTTTCGAGGGTGTTGAAACCGATGTTGCAGTCAAAATGTAAATCCAAGATGGCGGCTGCATAAATTATCGAGGTTTTTTGTCATGGGTGTCGTTTTCATGGTTATCGAGGGTGTTGAAACCGATGGTGCAGTCAAAATGTAAATCCAAGATGGCGGCTGCATAAATTATCGAAGTTTTCGTCATGGGTGTCGTTTTCATGGTTTTCGAGGGTGTTGAAACCGATGTTGCAGTCAAAATATAAATCCAAGATGGCGGCTGCATAAATTATCGAGGTTTTTTGTCATGGGTGTCGTTTTCATGGTTATCGAGGGTGTTGAAACCGATGGTGCAGTCAAAATGTAAATCCAAGATGGCGGCTGCATAAGTTATCGAGGTTTTCGTCATGGTGGTCGTTTTCATGGTTTTCGAGGGTGTTGAAACCGATGGTGCAGTCAAAATGTAAATCCAAGATGGCGGCTGCATAAATTATCAAGGTTTTCGTCATGGGTGTCGTTTTCATGGTTTTCGAGGTTGTTGAAACTGATGGTGCAGTCAAAATGTAAATCCAAGATGGTGGCTGCATGAATTATAGAGGTTTTCGTCATGGGTGTCGTTTTCATGGTTTTCGAGGGTGTTGAAACCGATGGTGCAGTCAAAATGTAAATCCAAGATGGCGGCTGCATAAATTATTGAGGTTTTCGTCATGGGTGTCATTTTCATGGTTATCGAGGGTTTTGAAACCGATGGTGCAGTCAAAATGTAAATCCAAGATGGCGGCTGCAAAAAATATCGAGGTTTTCGTCATGGGTGTCGTTTTCATGGTTTTCGAGGGTGTTGAAACCGATTGTGCAGTCAAAATGTAAATCCAAGATGGCAGCTGCATAAATTACCGAGGTTTTCGTCATGGGTGTCGTTTTCACGGTTTTCGAGGTTGTTGAAACTGATGGTGCAGTCTGAATGTAAATCCAAGATGGCGGCTGCCAAAATTATCGAGGTTTTCATCATGGATGTCGTTTTCATGGTTTTTGAGGGTGTTGAAACCGATATTGCTATCAAAATAGAAATCCCAGATGTCAAATAACAAAAATCACATGAAAATAACATGAATAAGATAAATATTAAGTATTGAAAAGTAATTTGCGCAAAGTATTTTTCGTTAAACACAATTGCAGTTACAATATGGTGCCTAGGTCATCTTATACTTAGTTGAAACGCATAGTACGGTGCGCAGCCACCGGGTTAATCAAGCATCAGCGCCACATAATTATGTTCCATTCTCCGCGCTCGTGACAACCCTAACGCTGCAGTTGAGAGCGTAGGTATTTATTTCTACAATTAGGCCTAGTTTCCATACTATCCATATTTTGACTGCACCATCGGTTTCAACACCCTCGGAAACCATGAAAACGACACCCATGACGAAAACCTCGATATGTTTTGCAGCCGCCATCTTGGATTTACATTTTGACTACACCATCGGTTTCAACACCCTCGAAAACCATGAAAACGACCACCATGACGAAAACCTCGATAACTTATGCAGCCGCCATCTTGGATTTACATTTTGACTGCAACATCGGTTTCAACACCCTCGAAAACCATGAAAACGACACCCATGACGAAAACATCGATAATTTATGCAGCCGCCATCTTGGATTTACATTTTGACTGCAACATCGGTTTCAACACCCTCGAAAACCATGAAAACGACACCCATGACGAAAACATCGATAATTTATGCAGCCGCCATCTTGGATTTACATTTTGACTGCAACATCGGTTTCAACACCCTCGAAAACCATGAAAACGACACCCATGACGAAAACATCGATAATTTATGCTGCCGCCATCTTGGATTTACATTTTGACTGCAACATCGGTTTCAACACCCTCGTAAACCATGAAAACGACACCCATGACGAAAACCTCGATAATTTTTGCAGCCGTCATATTGGATTTACATTTTGACTGCACCATCGGTTTCAACAACCTCGAAAACTATGAAAACGACATCCATGACGAAAACCTCGATAATTTGTGCAGCCGCCATCTTGGATTTACATTTTGACTGCACCATCGGTTTCAACACCCTCGAAAACCATGAAAACGACACCCATGACGAAAACCTCGATAATTTATGCAGCCGCCATCTTGGATTTACATTTTGACTGCACCATCTGTTTCAACACCCTCGAAAACCATGAAAACGACACCCATGACGAAAACCTCGATATTTTTTGCAGCCGCCATCTTGGATTTACATTTTGACAGCACTATCGGATTCAAAACCCTCGAAGACGAAAACTATGAAAAGACGCCTATTATGAGAAATTGTAGCAGAAACCATGTTGGTATTTTTTACAAATTATTTACGAATTTATTAAACGGTCATGCGGATATAGAATGCGATATTGATAAAAATCATTCTTACCTTTCAAAATAAGCAGGGAGTTTAAATAACTCCGGTTATGATGAAGCCGACTTCAAACAGCCATATACCTACACAACGCAATAGACTCGTGATTTTATAGAAATAAACGCAACTCTTCTTTTACGCGGCACTCAGAACTTCTTACAGTAGCTCGTTCTGTGTTCTTGTAGTAGATGTTTAAGGTTCACATTCATAAAAAATATGAAAACACGGAAAATATATTAAATTTAGGTTATATTCGATGACTAAGGGCTGATTTATAATAGTCAGACAACTTTTATCTGAGGAATGAAAATAGCGGTTTGACATATTATTTTCTATAGATAAGCTGTCGAACCGCCACTTTTATTCCTCAGATAAAAGTTATCTGACTATTGTTCAAACTTCACTTCGGTTAATCGCAGATTCAGTTTTACTTCCACAACAATAAAATATAACTAACTTTAACTCACAGGTTATTTTTAACACAAAATTTAATTAAAATCACCAGAACAGTTTGTTAACATTCGACATCAAACGAATTATCTAACAAATAATTATGGCGGCGCCGCCGCCAGGCACATGTCGTTCAACCAATCAGCGTGCGAGATGCTTTCCGTTCTATACCATTTAACAGTCTAATAGACTGAATAAACAAAAAAAAACTTTTTCAGAAATGTAACCAAAGTGCATTACGATTAAATCGGCTCAAGATTGTTTAGTCCGTCTCAACACTAGCGCTACACTGGTTGCGTTGTGTATGTGTGAATAGCTACGCACACATGAACATTGCTCCCGTCTTTTACCTAAACTCGAGCGTTCGAATTTTGTGAACTGGCTCTTAATACTGAAATAATCTGTGGTCATTTTTTTACTGAATTAAAATACCAATCAAATACCTAATAACGTGTGATATATGGAATGCTATACTATAAGTATCGATCACTCGACATAAGTCTAATATTTATGCTGGAAAATGTACCAAATTGTTCATTAAAATTCACTTGGATACACAGAACGGGTGACCCTTTATGCCGCTTTTACTTTTGCAGCTTGCAGTTAACATCCCCTTGGGTGTGCAAAGTAGCATTACAAAAATACTATCATTCAGTATTTATTTTGCTGACGTTAACGTATCAATGTTAAAATGAATGTTAATTTACGCGTTAAAAGCATAATAATTTCATAAAACTACTATGTAATGAATTAAGGAGGCTGTATACTTGCGTCAGTAAAATAATAATTGTATTTGTTTTTTGTTATTGTCTTTGTTTAAGATTGCACTCTCGTCTAAGTATACATAAACTTTGTCACACAAACGGTTTTGAAGTGTATGGTAATGATCGCATCCTTGTTAGTTTGCAAGGATAACACTTCACGTTTTGCACTTACACGACAAGAAATCTGTTTGCACCTAACATCTTTTAACAAAAAATAAAAAGGGAGTACGCGACTTAAGTCTTATGACTTCGGTATCCAGGTCACTGTCGCTAAACCAATCCATAGAGATTCGTACATTCGTGTCAATTGATACCAAAGTCGTAAGGTATTGGAGACTTGCATCGCCTAATGTACGAAGGTTTTAGGTTAACATCAAGAAAGAGTGTGGAATGCTAATATTTTTTTTATAAGAAATAATTGGAAATACATAAAATTAGTAAAACAATCATTACATACAGTAGGTACCCTATGTTTGGCACAGAATTGATCTCAATCAAACCTAATGTACCTAAAAAATATTGGTATATAATATAAACAAAATATTTTCCGGTGCATTTGTTAGGAATTATATGAATTTGTTTTCTACTTTTGAAGATTAAAATTTTTTTCGTGCATTTTGGAAATTTTAATGGAGACTGAATTACCTACTCATTTATGGTTTTCAAACTATTTCATTTTTATCCGGCGCGAAGAAGAATCAGTTTACAAGACGAATCAAGTTGTCGCGTCGTAGTACACGTGCATATTTAATACATAAAATTCTCGTGTCACAGTTTTCGTTGCCATACTCCTCCGAAACGGCTTGACCGATTTTGATGAAATTTTTTGAGCCTATCCGGTATCTATGAGAATCGGCCAACATCTATTTATTTTTTTAATTTATATGGCAAAACAACGTTTGCGGGGTCAGCTAGTAAACTATAATATATCTTTACCTCATACTAACCTACGCAATATATTGACGTTTAAATGAACGTAGAGGAAGTTTCCGTTTGACTCTAGATAATGTAGTAGGTACCTATATAAATCTTTCTTAATCGTCATCTTCCCCTCCATTAGCTTTAAAAATAAATGGAACGTGTTGACGGTGATAAAATTATATTGTTTCTCATTTGTAGTGTTTTCCATTAGTGTTGGAAAATTTGGAGTTGAGATGTTTACATAATAAGACGACTTTTTACGTCAAAAATAGACTACACCTATATATTATAATCTGTAATATTTATTTTTGTTCATGTTATTTGCAAACTGTTCCCGTATTCATGTGAGTGCCTCATAGAAAAGTAAAATAAACCAGCATGAAAAATAAACAAAAAGTGTATTAGGTCCTTTAAAAATCAACTTTGGTTCAAATATTTAATGTTAATTCACAAAACTGAACACCTTTCATTTGACCAAATGACCAACTAGAAAAATAAAACAATATTCATGTTGAAAAAGCAAAGAGGCGTTTCTAAGGATTATTCCCGAACGCTCCAAACGCGAATGAAAATATTTGGAAAACAACGTAAACAACCAAACATTTTCGTTCCATACATCGATTCCCGAGCGCTCTAAAAATGTTATTCAGTCAGAGGTCATTTTATAATAATATTTTTTTACTAGGTAAATAAAAACTTTTTACAAAGGTGCCGCCGACACATCTTTGTAAAAAGTTTTTTTTTTTTAATAAAACAATTTTATTTGATATATATTAAAAAAAAAAACTGGTGAAGGTATGTAACCCTTTTACACTAAATCATAATATATAATTGGTGAGTGGTATTAATGTAGTGCTTACTGTGCCAAGCGAATTTTTGGGAGTCAAAAAGGGCCCCTTTCCATATTTTTAAGACTGATAATGTAAGTACTGGTAAATATTCAGCTGCAATTGATAAAACTAAAGCAAACACAGGAAACTGGTTAAACGGGCGTCAAACTTCTAAGAAATACTGGTTTATGTTTTGAGCTAATTCATTTGGTTACGAATCACTCGGAACTTTTTCTTACATAATAGGTTATTAATGATGACATTTATTCCAATGAATCAAGGTCAAAGGCATCTGATAACATTGAAATCGTTGTGTTGTGTAGCGAATCGTATTAAGTAAAGTAGAAACTATCAGCGACAGCCCACGTGAAATTCCGTTATGAAGGGGTATTACACCTCCTTAATTCGGGTTAATTCGGGATCCGATATTTAGAATACGATTTAGGATAAGAAATTTAGTCGCCGAAGCTCGGGATTACACGTACTAAATCGTGTCCTAAGTAGGATGCTACTCATCCTAAATACGATTAAACTTTTCTGAATTCAGGACGTCCTAAATATCGGCTCCAAAATTTAGGCAGGTGTAGTATGGACATGTTGACAGTATCAATGAATTGGAAAAATAAAGGATACGTATCTTTGGTTAAACCCTTTTACACTAAATCATAATATATAATTGGTGAGTGGTAGATATTAATGTAGTGCTTACTGTGCCAAGCGAATTTTTGGGAGTCAAAAAGGGCCCCTTTCCATATTTTTAAGACTGATAATGTAAGTACTGGTAGGTATTCAGCTGCATTTGATAAAACTAAAGCAAACACAGGAAACTGGTTAAATAGGCGTCGAACTTATAAGAAATACTGGTTTATGTTTTGAACTAATTCATTTGGTTACTAATCACTCGGAACTTTTTCTTACATAATAGGTTTTTAATGATGACATTTATTCCAATGAATCAAGGTCAAAGGCATCTGATAACATTGAAATCGTTGTGTTGTGTAGCGAATCGCATTAAGTAAAGTAGAAACTATCAGCGACGGCCCACGTGAAAATTCGTAATGAAGGGGTATTACACCTCCTTAATTCGGGTTAATTCGGGATCCGATATTTAGAATACGATTTAGGATAAGAAATTTAGTCGCCGAAGCTCGGGATTACTCGTACTAAATCGTGTCCTAAGTAGGATGCTACTCCAAACGCGGACCACAGCGACGACGACGTCTACGACGCTCCAGAGGTGACCGAGGTAGACCTGAGAGTGGCGGTACAACGGCTCAAAGCCAAAAATACCGCCCCAGGACCCGACGACCTGCCAGGAAAAGCCTGGGTCCTGGCCTTCGGGACTCTCGGGCCTCGACTGGGGGGGCTCTTAAGCGCGTGCCTGAAGAGGGGCCGGTTCCCGCTTCGTTGGAAGACGGGGAAACTGGTCCTTATCCAGAAGCCCGGGCGCCCTGCGGACTCTCCGTCTGCATTCCGGCCCATCGTGCTGCTCGACGAGGTGGGCAAGCTCTTTGAGAGAGTAATTGCAGACCGCCTCGTCGGGCACCTGAATCGGATGGGCCCGAACCTGTCGGAGAGCCAGTTTGGCTTCCGCAGGGGGCGCTCGACGGTGGACGCCATCATGCGCTTGAGAGCCCTCACGACGGGGGATGCAGTGGCCCGGGGCAGGGTCGTCTTGGCGGTGTCTTTGGATATCACCAATGCCTTCAACACCCTGCCCTGGAGTTGCATTAGGGAGGCACTCCGGTATCACCGGGTGCCGACCTACCTCCGTCGAATAGTCGAGGACTACCTGACGGACAGAGCCGTCATCTACCCCGGTCACCGGGGAGAGTGGAACCGGCGAGAGATGTCGTGCGGTGTTCCACAGGGTTCGGTCCTGGGACCGCCCCTGTGGAACATCGGATACGACTGGGTGCTGCGCAGCGACCTCCCTGACGGCGTCAGCGTAATTTGTTACGCTGACGACACGCTCGTCCTTGCACAGGGAGAGTCGAACAGGCGGCGGCCGACGTGGCGACTGAAGCGGTCGCGACAGTCGTCGACAGGATCCGGCGTGTGTTTTTATGGCCGCCGTAACGCGCCACAGTCGAGTTACAGCATTACGGTGGAGGGAGTTCCTATCGGCGTCGAAAGGACGATGAAGTACCTGGGACTCGTCCTCGACAGCCGGTGGAACTTCAGGGAGCATTTCCTGAGTTTGGCCCCAAAGCTGAACCGTGCAGCGGGCGCCCTCAGGCGACTCCTGCCCAATCTCAGCGGGCCAAACGCTTCCTGCCGTAGGCTGTACGCCGGCGTCGTGCGGTCCATGGCCCTCTACGGGGCCCCTGTGTGGGCCCTGAGCATCCGGACGCGACCACAGAAGCTGGTCGCATGCCAGAGGGCCATGGCTATCCGGATGATCCGGGGATACCGCACGATTGCCGGCGAATCGGCCAACCTCCTTGCCGGATTGCTGCCCTGGGATCTGGAGGCGACTGCCCTCCAGCGCGTCTATGAGTGGCGCAGTGGGCGGAGCACCGACGTGTCCTCACGGCTGCGATAGGCGGAGACCTCTCGCGCCCAGCATTGGTCGCGGCCATGCTGCGGGGCGAGACGGAGTGGGAAGCGGTCGCCTCCTTCTGCGAGGCAGTAATGCTCGTGAAGGAGGAGGCGGGCCGCGAGCGAGAGAGGACAGAGTCCTCCCTCCGCCCCATCCGCGGTAGTAGACGCCCACGGCAACGGACGTCGCTAGATGATCTCCGGCCACCGTAGGCGCGGGCATGCGGGCAGCGAGTAAAGGGCAACTCGCTGCCCGACCGAGGACCATGCCCGGGTCGACGGCGCGTTGTGTCCCACGCGCGCCTCAAAGAGCGTCAGCATAATGACGGGGCCCCCCTCTCAGAGGGCCAAAGCCTGCCGGGGTCGCGGGATTATTTCCTTACCGTGACCCTGGAACAGAAAGGGCTATTGAAGGACACCGTGGATTTTAGTCAGTAAAAGTCTGACAGTCCCTCCCGCCCTGCCCGGGGTTGGAGGACTCATTAGATGATTTTACCACGCTAAAAAAAAAAAAAAAAAGAAGTAAGATGCTACTCATCCTAAATACGATTAAACTTTTCTGAATTCAGGACGTCCTTAATATCGGCTCCAAAAAAAACAATGTTGACAGTATCAATGAATTGGAAAAACAAAGGATACGTACCTTTGTTTTTCCAATTCATATTTCCAAATGAATGGGGATTGTCTTAATTTTTTAAACATTCGATTTTATTTTATTTTCTGCAAATATAGAGCATTTTGAGAAACTAATTTGAATATTTTAATGATTGGCTCAATAGTTTTTTTATTTTTAATATTTTAATTTTTGAGGTAGGTGACGTCACCATTGGCCTTAAAGTTGTGCCGTTTCCTTACTAGAGCAAAATTAAAAAACTGTCAACACAACGTCAACTGTCTAAACGTCACTTACATCCCGCTAGGTTATTATTTACAAAACAAAATTACTCCTAGATGAACATACAAAGGAATCTGAGGCTTCTGAAATACTAACATCAAAGTGATCTTCGTAACAGTACATTGTATAAACCTTGCAACATTCCACGCCGTCATCACGACACCACTTTTCTCGCAAATCTTCTTTAGTACGAACAAAATGTTGTTTGGATTATTATTAGTATTATTGTTGCAAGTTGGGACAAAGCACTTCCTGTATTCTATTTTACTTGTAGTTTATGTTATATTGCCGATGCCGATTTAACAGATTTAACCGAGATAATGAAGCAATTAGCAGTTACAATAAAAACTTGTTTGTTTACATCTTTGACATTTACAAATTGACACTTGAGAAAATCAGGGATATCAGACGGCCACTGTGATGTACCAATATGAAATATTGGTACATCGGTAAAATGTGTCGAAAATCAAATACGAACGAAAAATCTTTTTTTTTTCTTTTACTGTTAATAGAGGGCAGTAAACACTAAACACGCAGTTTTACCAATCCTATAGTGGATAAATACTAACAACCGACTGCGATTTTTGTCCGTGCTATATTTGAATTCATGTTCAAAAAAAAAAGATGTTTTAGTAAGCAATACTCGATTGTAACTAAAGAAATAGATAACAGAGTACAGCTAGCGTGGAAGAGATATTGGCCACACAAGGCTGTCAAAAATCCTCGGGTTCCTCCCAAATCTAAGAAAATATTTGATTCCTTCATTTTACCTATAATGACGTATGGATGTCAAACTTGGAGCATTACTAAACAAAATATGCGAAATCTTGAGACCTATCAACATAGCATGGAGCGTAGCATCCTCAACGACAAGTTAAAAGACAAAATCAAACTAGAGACATTACGAAACCAAACTAAAATCAACGAAATCACATATTGCATAAGGAAATTGAAATGGAGATGGGCAGGTCATATGTTGAGGAGTACTAATAATAAATGGGCTAAGGACGTAACCAAATGGTGTCCAAGATATAACAAAAGAAAGAAAGGAAGGCAACGCCTAAGATGGGAAGACGACTTTCGAAAGATGGCTGGTGCTACTTGGAGGAGGATGACCCATAATCGGAAGGAGTGGCAAGCTACAGGGGAGGCCTTTGCGAAATCGCAAGACAATCTCAATATCGGTGTCTAATAATACATATATAGATATATAAAAGAGAGGGAAAAAAAATGTAAACTTACTTTTAATATTTTTGTTTTGTAATATTGATAAATAAACGCTATTAATAATAATAATACTCGATTGCACCCTAAAATTTGTCGTTTATTCTGTATTGTTGGTCAACGTCCAATCTTGGTTTTTTTTCTCGAGTAATAATCTTGGTACATGGTACGTGACACTGAAAACTGGTATGTATACCAAGAAATTGGTACTTATGCCTGACATCCCTGGAAAATACTTGTCACTTATTTTTTAGGGTTCCGTAGCCAATGGCAGAAAACGGAACCCTTATAGATTCGTCATGTCTGTCTGTCTGTCTGTTCGTCCGTATGTCACAGCCACTTTTTGTCGAAATTACAAGAGATAGCTCTTATAATTTCGACAAAAAGTTGAAACTTTGTAAGTAGATGTATTATGTGAACCGCGTTAGGACTTTCAAACAAAAATAAAACCAAAACCAATTTTGGGGGTACCTCCCATACTTAGAATTGAAACTCAAAATAATTTTTTTTCGCCTTATCCATTCGTGTGGGATATCTATGAATAGGTCTTGAAAAATTATATTGAGGTAGTAGGTACTATTATTCTGTGATTGAGGTTAAAAACATAATTTTTTCTAAACTGAACAGTTTGCTCGAGAGACACTTCACTTATAAAACAAAAAAAAATATTTGATGTGCATTACCATGCAAACTTCAATTGAAAATTGTTTTGAACGAGATCGAGTTATTAGTTTTTTTTTTTTTTTTTATAAATCGTAAACCGCAATTTACCTTGCAAAGTTACAACCAACTACAAGAACTTTACTTGCTGCTACGGAACCCTTTATGGGCGAATCCGACTCGCACTTGGCCGGTTTTATATTTTTTATATTTTCTGTTTTCTGAGGCAAAGATACTAAACTGTGTACAGCCAAAGGTTTGAAGAAGGTGTTAAACATTTGAAGGGCAAGGAAGGTCAAACGTATTTTATTAAAAATATCAATGAAATATGAATATTTTTCATTTTTAATTAGTACATAATGATCAGTAACGCTATTCCTCGAAATGGTTTTTCAATTACAGCATATTAAAAAAAATGAACAATGCCCATTCATCAAAACTCACAAAAAATTTTTACTAAGGTTTAACGTAGTTATATCGGAAAAAGGTCATTTAGAGTGGCTTTTTAAAAAATAAACACACTGCTGCATTTCCATAAATGCAGTTCAAAGACTCTTATGTAAATAAACTATGGAATCCCTACATAATCATTCTATTCAATAACAAGAACTTAAGTCAGTACAATTAACTGCATGATATGCAATTAATATTACGCAAGGTAGGCAATTGGTACTCGCGATGACTTGTGCTGCCAGGTGTAAAAAATAATTATGTACATAATAAAATATTTATAAAACGACTAGCGTTTTGCTTCTACTTCACACGGATTCAAATTAAATAAATTATTTTTAATTAAGTTTATTTTTTTTTTATAACTGTCAAAATTGCAGTTATGTGCATACAGCGTTACTATGTTTTATGCTATGTAATACCCTTTTTGCAAAAACCCGTAGTTTGCTCCAACGTGACTAAAGTCCCTTTTTCGCGTGACGTCACGTATCGTCGTCATCGGTCGTTATAATACATATTCAAAATGGTTGGCTACCGTTAGGGCCATCAACCTTACACAAATCATGAACCCCCTTTTAACTGGCTAAACATCACAACTCAATATGAGGTACAACCTGGTGACAGACGGGCAATGGAGTCTTAGTAATAGGGTCCGGTTTTACCTTTTAAGTACAGAAATAAAGACAATAAAAAAATACGTGTGGCACTTGGGGACTGCCGCGGTAAAGCTATTGCATAGCATTTTTTATCAACATAATTATGCAATTTTTGCAATGCAAGAAAAACAAACACCGTGCCGAAGTCTGCCGAACTGAAACAACTTTATACGATGCGGGGTGTTAGGTTTATTTTCGTTAGGTTAATATTAGTTAAGTAATTTCTTGATTCTTTCGTCGCGCTCAGAGCCCGCGATATAAGCTATGCAAAAGCTCAAAATATATGATAGCAAAATGTAATGATTAGGCACAAAATTAAACTTAATTTTCATCTTGCGGTGTACTTTGTATGTAAAGTAAATAATTATGATATTGGTGAAGGGCTATCAAATAGATGAAGGTTATTATTACAGTAGTTGAAAATTGAGCAATATCAATGAATAAGGAAATAAATATCGAATAAATTTCTTCACATGCACAGAACGTGTCTATTGATTTTTTTGTTCCTATTTAGTACATAGTTAGGGTTCCGTACTACTTGGCAATCAGCCAAGAATTTGTTCAAATTAAAATCGACATAATGTTTTTATCTCCTTCTTTTTTAGTGTTAAGAAGTTCGTGTTTTTTTTATCTCCTTTTGTGTTAAGAAGTTCCCTCTTCTTATCAGACCAAAGCTGTTCTCTCATGATTATTTATTAACCAACTCTACATAACATAGTAAAAACAAATATTTTTGAAATAATAAAGGAGCTTCTTGCCGGTCCACCTCCATGGAAACGATCAACCTGAAACGTACCAATTTTACCACGTTTTTAGGTATCCATTGAGGCCTAGATTGATTTTGTTGTAAACATACAGAACCATAAAAGTGCGTGTTTGTACTTTTCTATTTTTTCCTCTGTCAAGCGTACTCGTTATTAAAATTTCATGTCTTTGTTACGTCTCACGCAAAATCTCAGTTGAAGGGAAATTAAGCAATTTGTGATACTTTCGTCACACTTACAAGTGTCATTTTATGGTTTCATATACATAACATTTCCTCCCAACTGAAACCTAGTTTATATTGAAGATTACCATGTATCACGAAGAATAAAACCAATCAGCTGACGGTACCAAGGTGGAAAACACGTCAGCTGGTCACTCGAAAAAGTAATTCTTTATTTTATTTTCAGTGATTTCCTCTCGACTCAAAAACCTGATGAAAGTTTACATGTAGTAATGGCTAAAAACAACGTCAAACTTTAGATTTAGATATGTTAAAAAAACGGTATTATATAATTAGTTAGTTTACAGAATTTCTGATCAAACAAGTCGCCCTTAGACAGGCCGCATTGCCAAATCGACCAGAAAATCGTAGTCGTGTAAATAAATGCCCCGCAAAGGAGGTTCGGCTTGAGTACTGATTCCAGTACGAGTACAAGCAAGTTAGCTAAGTGCTAGTTATGGTGAAGTAAGTGTAATTTGCTTGATCTACGCCCAGAGAACATAGCTCATTGTTCGTGTCTGTACTCTTTAATTTTTTATTAAGAAATTTTCCTTTGTTTGTCTTAATTTTATGTGATTAGTCGTGAGTTGTGGGCTTCAGTAACTGCGGATTAAGTTTGAGTAATTGATTGTTAGGCAAAAATTTAGGCCAAAGTAATAGATAGTAGAACTGCTTTTAATTTGAAATTTTTGGGATGTGATTCAAAAATTAAGATGTTAAGGCCTAAAAAAAGTTGTTTTTATTTGTATTAAAACTCCTAAAAAGTAATCAAAATTATTTTGATGCCAAAAGGGCCTCAGCTCAGCATACGTGCCAGATGACAGCGCAAAGTATACTGATTTTCAGCTATATCCCACGAGTACACCCTACCCACATGAAATATTTGGTGTGTTCCCGGTGTCTCTATTACCCCAAGAAAGGGGTAAGTGAGAAATAAACTACCTCTGGTTCTTGCCATATTTATGTATGAAAGCATTAAAAATATAAAAAGCCAAATTATTACATTTGACCCATTAAAGAGGACAGAGCATTTAGGGAAAAAAAATTATGTGTGGACTGTGGATTCCAAAGTTACACAATGCCATTAGGAAAATTCCAAATGTTATAAATAACTCTTTACGTCATGTCAAACGACAAAATACGATATTTTAATCTAGAAAATATAAATACGGACAAAATACCCAGTAGGTAGAATCTGTAAAAATTAACATATATTTGACTACATTAATATTATTATGTAACAGTTTTTAACTCACTTAGACACAAACAAGTCTAACTTTAGTTATTCTTTTAAAATTCAAATATCCGCGTAGATGCTAAAAATAATCTTTAATTGATTCAAAATTGTATTTTTAACTTGTAACAAAAATATTGTTACACTAGACATAGTTCTTTTTCTTGCCTTTTTAAAGTTTTCACTGCGTATGCGTTTTCAAGCAATTAAAGTCCCATTCACAAACAGTCAGTCCCGAAAAAACTACATGTACGCCTTATACTCATAAATATGGGATGCTTGTCGTACAATCACTGCGAAATGCTTCTTATATCAATCAATTGACCACCTTTTTGATCTTGCACCTTTATTATAATTGTATATCAATGCATCTTATATTTATCATTACATAGGTTATAATCTAGGTACCTTTTTGTAAAATTTTCATCAAAACACACGCTGTTTTGACATGAATTAGTAACAAACACCCATATATCCAAACATCCAAACAGTACCATTTTTAATATTAATGAATATAAGTTACATTCTCATCCACAGGGCCAATTCACAATTTGGCATAGACCATACACAGATCAGGGTACATAATACTGTTTGCTAATTTACAACCTGTATCTAATGTAATTTGTGTCACGATTCCAATTGTTTGAATTACTACCGTATAAGGATGCCTTGTGGGTTTTTCAATTGTACGTAAAACCGAATGTCAATATGTGAACGTAAAATATTTGTGTATAAAGTGATCATTGTTGTAACTGCGAATATCTTCTCGTAATCATCATCATTATAACTGGGCAGCAATAGCTTTTTTATTTCGCTTTTAAAATTTTCTCATTTCTGGGCAGTTTCCATGCACAACACTATCAGATAAAGGTAGAAGAAGGTAAAAAAAACTTTTTCGTAAAAAAAATGTAACCGCCTTCAAAAACAACCACAAAAAAGGGTAAAATAACCTTCAAAACTTTTCTTTCGGAAGTCGGTGACTTTTTTTATTAATTTCATTGTCTTTTTGCCACCGACTTCCGAAAGAAAAGTTTTGAAGGTTATTTTACCTTTTTCTGTGGTTGTTTTTGAAGTCGGTTATATTTTTTTTTATGAAAAAGTTTTTATTTTACTCTTTTTAGTTTAAATATTCAACCACAATTCTTGTCAAATACGAGTACATCATTTTCTTACATGAACACTAGAATTTTGTAATCCGTAACACCGGTAATAACATCGTTAAAATCTCTTACATTCATAATTCCCTATCTCAAAAACTTCTCAACCGATTTTGATGAAACTTGCGGTATTCCCTAAGTTGAACGATACCTAGTACAACAAAAAAAGAATTACTTAAATCAGACTTGTAGTTCCGGAGATATGCGAACACAAACATAATTTACTAAATCAGTTGATGCCAAGTCCTTGCTAGACGAGTTGTACCTTCCATCATCAGCTCAGCTACATGAAATGATGATTACCATACGCAAATGCTTAAATTACTTCATAAAATTTGCGAAAAACGATGTGTAGGCCTATAAAATTTGAGGGTTGCCCTCGATTTCTCCAGGATCCAATCATCAGATCCTGACATGGTGACAATGGGACCACTCCTGAAGTATCTCCTCTCGAACAAAAAAAGAATTTTGAAAATCGGTCCACAATTGGCGGAGTAATCGGGTAACAAACACACAAAAAAAAAAAACATACCGTCGAATTGATAACCTCCTTCTTTTTGAAGTCGGTTAAAAACTTCTTAAAAAATGATGTGATGCCAAAATGATGTTAATATTTTTACGAAAATTACAGAAGGAGAAGAAGGTTGTACAGTTAGAGATTGTATGGAGGAGAGCAGAAAGCTATTTTTTTTTTTAATTTTAACGAACTATGATCTTCCGATCACAGAGCGACCAATAATAATTGTCGCTCAAGCAGATAATGTCTGCAAAAAACTTAGTGCATCTGATTATACCCTTTACAATTTAAAAAAAAAAAAAGTAAACATAAAAACTGTTTTGGTTGCATATCATGGTCTTGTAGCTTCCACTTTAAGATTTGGAATTATATTTTGGGGTAACTGTAGCGATAGGGAAAATATCTTTAAAGCTCAAAAGCGCTGCATGCGAGCAATGTTTGGTTTGTCAGTTACAGATAGTTGTGTTCCTATTTTCAAAAACCATAAAATCTTTACCTTTCCATGCATCTATATTCTAGAAATAGCTTTATTTCTTAAATCCAATCAACATCTATTTAAAACATTAAATGAAACTCGGCATCGAACTGTTACTTTGCGATCACAGTACCAAAACTTATTGTACTCAGGTGGATACAGAACGGCTTTATTAAAAAAAAAGTGTTTTTTGTACCATGGCACCAGTAATATATAATAAAATCCCAAACTCCATTAAAGAGCAACCTTTACGAATGTACAAAAAGAAACTTACCTCAATGCTATTAGAAAAGTGCTATTACTCTGTAACCAACTTCTTAACTGATAAAGATTGTTAATCTCTTAAACAGTTACGACTCAATGTTATGTCAATTTAGTTTCTTTCATAGAATTGTGTTGTTAATTTAATAATTAGTTAAATTTAATTCAATTTTATATAGGTACTAGTATTGTAAATATTAAGCAAAGCATTTACCCAATTAATGTTTGCATGCCAATATGGCAGAATGTACAAGGATTCTGTAAACATTCATCCACCTTTTTTGTTAAAACCTACATTCTATGCAAATAAATAAATATTCTATTCTATTCTATTCTAATATAATTCCAATACAAACACAATCTTTATTATTGCGTTTAATCACATTTCATAAAACCTGCCTGTTTATTATACATTACTAGAGACTGGCCGATGTTTTGCTTAGGATTAACTTAAAAATAAAATATAGCCTCTAAAAAAGTTATTAAACCGTGGTTTCATAACTTTGTTTGCTAGCGCTCTTGTGGCCTACCTTGATGTCTTAAGGGGAGGGAAAGAGACAAAGCTATATAAGTAGTCTAGCCCCACCTCGTTCCCACACTGGAATTAGGTACTCTCGCTTTAATACCCCCCCAGTACCAATATCACGAGTTTTCACTATTTTACTTTACGTCGTCTCTCCAGTATTTACAGCGTTTCTTGTATGGAAAAATGGAACAGCGCCTCTAGTGTGCGAAGAAGGAACTAGTTTTTCCTTGAAAATTGTCAAAGTTCCAGTTTACTTTACGTCTCAAATACTGAAAACTCGTGCTAAGGGTAATATATACCCTTATCACGAGTCTTTCCAGTATTTACAGCGTTTCTTGTATGGTAAAATGAAACAGCGCCTCTAGTGTGCGAAGAAGGAACTAATTATTTCCTTGAAACTTGTCAATTTGAAAATTTCAAAGTTCCAGTTTACGTCAGAATAACTGAAAACTCATGATAAGGCCTCAGAGGCCTTACCACAAGCTCTTAACAAGATCCAGTTTAAGCTGTGGGAAAAAGACAGAGCTATACAAGTCGTTTAGCGTCATCTCTTTCCCACAGCCTAAAACCAGGTTTGTTCCAGTGAGTGAACGAGATGGCGCTAGACGACTTGTATAGCTCTGTCACTTTCACTCGCCGGAATAAGCCTGGTTTTAAGACGTTGTAATACCCCCCCCTGGTCGTGTTTCTAACGTTTTCGCCACTACTAGTGCAGCCAACCCTGTCATACTTTTCTTTCAAACCTTTTCCTCAAGCCAAATTCATCTCCATGCAAACTATCCATCAACACAAACTCAGCTGTCACACCATACAGAACCCAGCTGTCAAATCGAGGCCAAACCTTCTCAGTCCACAATTACGTTCCGTTTTAGCGTTCTTTAATTATTTGAATGTCACTGACACGCACTGACGTCCGGCACGTTTTATTATTGTGTTGCAATCTTTAATTAGATTTTTATGAAGTTATGAGTGAAGGTTCAGAAAAAATGCGTGAGGGATTGGTATTTAGCACAATACAAGGTATTTTTTATTCATTTAAATACGAGGTTGGATATCAATACTAAATTTAATTATTAAATGCGAATTAAATTTATTTATTAATTTTTATTTATTTATCCATATAAGTACACACAATACAAAATATAAGGACATACTTAAAATTAATAGTACAAATGTACTGCCTATTTCAAAAGAAATTTCTACCAGCAGACCTGCGACAGGAAGAGTGAAGTGGAGTGAATTTTTGTAACAATACTCGCCAGTAGCTCGCTACCTGTTATGTAGTGTTCAAGTTCATGCGCGGTTCAATGACCAAAATTACAGGGTCGCGGGATCGTCTGTAAAGCGCATCACACACGGCTAAGATACTATAATATTTCATATTTTCGTATCTTAAGATAGAGAGCGATATTCGTATCTTAAGATATAAAATATATCGTAAGATGATATCTTAAGACACAAAATATATTGTAAGATAACATCTTAAGATAGAAAATATTTCGTAAGATAACATCAGATATAAAATATATCGTAAGATGACATCTTAAGACACAAAATATATCGTAAGAAAACATATTAAGATATCGTAAGATAACATTTTAAGATACAAAATATATCGTAAGATAACATCTTAAGATATAAAATATATCGTGAGATAACATCTTAAGACAAAATATTACAGTAGGTGTCGTAACTATCTTCGTTGTCTGTGATGGCCTAAGATAAATATTAATATAACATCTTAAGATAAAATATTATAGTATCTTAGCCGTATTTAAAGAAACAAGATAAATTTTTAGTTAGTAAGCGTCTGGCCACAGTCTGGCGGTCCTTTCCGGTCCACCCAGGGCGGGATTTACAAAAAAAAGGTGCAAATTGATTATCATGTGAAAGATTAATTTGAATTGTGACACTATTATTATAAAATTGCCGATAATTATAATTTTTAATAAGTTCAATAACAAATCAATAATACACTTTTTTATAAAATGAGTCATTTTGTTGTTTAACGTTGCCCACTCTAGGAATTCTTTCTGTGTGGTGGGTGTGTTTTTTTTTAGCGTAGTAAATCATAAAATGAGACCTCCCACCTAGGGCAGCGCGGGAGGGACTCATGTCAGACTAGTACTGACTAAAATCCACGGTGTCCTTCATTAGCCCTTTACGTTCCAGGGTCATGGTAATGGAATAAGTCCCGCGACCCCGACAGGCCTTGGCCCTCTAGAGGGGGGCCCCGTCATCTTGCTGACGCTGTTTGAGGCGCGCGTGGAACACAACGCGCCGTCGACCCGGGCATGGTCCATGGTCGGACGGCGAGTTGCCCATTACTCGCCGCCCGCATGCCCGCGCCTACGGTGGGTGGAGATCGTCTGTCGACGTCCGACGCCATGGGCGTCTATCACTGCGGCTGGGGCGGAGGGAGGACGCTGTCCTCTCTCCCTCACGGCCCGCCTCCTCCTTCGCGAGCATAACTGCTTCGCAGAAGGAGGCGACCGCTTCCCTCTCAATCTCGCCCCGCTGCATGGCCTCGACTAATGCCAGGCGCGAGTGGTCTCCGCCTATCGCCTCCGTGAGGACACGGCGGTGCTCTGCCCAAGCGGGGCAGTCCTGCACCGTATGCTTCACCGTGTCCTCCGGGCTATCTTCACAGTGGTGACACCCGGGCGTTTCTTCCCTCCCTGTCCGACACAGGTACCTCCCGAAATTTCCGTAACCGGTGAGGACCTGCGTCATCCGGGCCCACACTGGGACCCGTAGAGGGCCATGGACGTTGTGGGTATGTTAGCAAAATATATTTGATCTCACATAAATATAGACCAGACCCGGGACAACTACTCTTACTTATCTGCTCTGTACGGGAATCGAACCCACGACAAGAAACGTAGCGGTTGATCGCTTCACCATCACCACTGCACAACTCACATCATTTGGCCACTTTGCTTATGAAATAATAACAAAGTTTTTTTTAATTATAGAGACTTTTTTATTTTGTGTGATTGTCGTAAGGTACTTGACCAAAGATACACTATAAAAAAATAACAGTCCATTATATTATATCACCCACAAAAAATACCTGTTGTGAAGTTATGCAAATTCTATAGTTTTTCTTTTTTTTTTGTGGAAAACTGTAGGCAAAACTGCTGAAAAATATGAATAAATTGAATTAGACCGTCAGTTGAATTTATTAAATAATCCGTATTTTTTCTAATCTTACATAAGCCAGAATTTACAAAGATACAACGCCTTTTTTCGTTCAAATACGTCACGGCTTCGTAATTATAAGAATTGTATTAGGTAAGTAGCCTGCGATGATAGCTGTGTGCTTTGAAATCTATCTAGCCTTTTCCCAACTAATAAACAGTGCCTCCCACGGCGATGCCACATGGAGGGAAAGTACCTTAAATATTGTAAATACACACATCAAAAGTGTCTAGGGATCAAGCATTTTTATGCGGATTTCTTGAGATTGAGATGTGGCTTTGTAATAAATTTATGATTTTATAAATTTATATGGATCCTTTTTGGTGCATTTCATAATTTGAATCAGGAACTGTAAATCAAATTCGAGTAAAAGATGAAAATCAGCTGTCAATATTTTCCCTATAAAAACATACAACGCATTGAAGACATTATTAGTGCTACTGTTTCCCTACTACTGATTAAAACCAACGTTATTATGGAGCGGCGACGTCATTTAAGCAGGGAAGAAATGCTCAGAGCCGTGGGAATGATAGAAGCTGGTTCCCGGCAACGTACTGTGGCTTTAGCTCTGAATACAAGTCAGAGTGTTATCAGTCGACTTTGGACACGTTACCGAAGCACTGGTACCGTGGCTGAGCGCCATGGAGGACGGTATCGCTGCACCACACGGAGACAAGACCGATACATTCAAATCTTAACTCGAAGAGCTCCAACAATAACCGCCATGATGTTAGCCGTGAGGCTTCATCACTCTTCAGGGAACTTAATTAGCGACCAAACAGTCAGAAACCGCTTGCATGAAGTGAACCTTCATTCCCGAAGACCGCTACGGGTACCATCTATAGCAATGCACAATCGTAGGATTCGATATCAATGGGCTCTTGAACACAGAAATTGGGCAGAAGAACAATGGCGTTTCGTGTGCTTTTCTGATGAGTCTCGTTTTGGTATGAGACCGGATACAAGACGTATACGACACTGGAGAACCCCTGGACGCCAACAGCGATTAAAATCCTGCCAGGAAGTCCATCCTTATAGTGGTGGAACCATCATGGTATGGGCGGGTATTTGGATCGGCGGAAGAACTGAGTTGATTTGGATCAGAGGCAACCTCAACGCTCAAATTTATGCTGAGACGATTGTATCAGACGTCATCGTTCCTCTACAAGTGCAAATCGGTCCCTTATTTCAGTTAATGCATGATAATGCTCGACCGCACACCGCAAGAGTTGTAAGACAGACTCTCGCCGCAGCTAACATCAATGTCCTGCCCTGGCCTGCTCAGTCGCCAGACTTGAACCCGATTGAGCATGCATGGGATATGCTACAGAGAAGAGCTCTGCCGAATATGGAGGGTATCCAGTCGCAAGAAGACCTTTTTTTGTTGTTGCAACGAACATGGGCAGCCATTCCACAGCGTGATTTGGATGAACTCATTTTGAGTATGCCAAACCGATGTTCTTGTGTTGTTAGTGTTCGCGGTAGAAACACGGATTATTAATTGTTTAAGTTACCCAATAAAATTTTAAAGAAAACTGTTATTTCAGTCTTTTTTTCGAACTTTAATGTTAGTGGTTCAAATGTCAAAAATCCCTTTATTAGGAAAATGGCAAATTTCTTTATGAATGCAAAGGTGACTTGGTTTATCGTTACTGTGACAAACGATAACACTTTATTTGATGAATCCTTAAAGAACATTTTAATTAATATCAATCAGGAGAAAAGGTATTGCAAAAATATATGTTGATCCCTAGACACTTTTGATGTGTGTATTATGTAGAACACTTTATTGAAGGTAACATAAAACTACAAGTTAATTTTTTTTCTCGTGTTTAAGGGTAACATAAAACTACAAGTTAATTTTTTTTCTCGTGTTGCTATTTCGATTCCCGGTTCAATCATGTAACTAGTAAATCTATGATAGCAGTTTAAATTGTTTTTAAAATTAAAATAATGTCTTCTTTCAGTAAAATGTTCCATCTACAATATTTAAGGTACTTTCCCTCCATGTGGCACAGCCATGGGACGCCCTGTACATTGGGGCCGGCTTCCAGTCGAGCCAGATGCAGCTGAATATCAGTATTTTACATGAAGAGAATAGATTTTTGATGATGCATTTTCTGTTGTCGCTATAACAACAAAATAATACTAAAAAACAGAATAAAATAAATATAAGCCCCATACAACAAACGTGATTATTTTGCCTTTATAGATAAAAATACGGAACCCATACCTAGTGCGCGAGTCAAAGTAGTACTCGACCGATTTTTGACTCGTCTTGTCTGCGTGACAACAAATAGCTTTGCTTTTTTTTCCATTTCACTTTCTGCCTCACCTTTATTTTATCATAAAACCAGTTTTAGGCCTATTCTAATACAAAACTTGTACTATGTACTAACGAGAGACAATGTTCGACATTTATTTAGTTAACACGTCAAATATTATGTTTGTTTACTTTGATTTTAAGTGCAGTGACCGACTGTACCTTGACATTGTTCAAGTATACATTCTTGTTAGATTAGGTACTTGTCTGAACCGAAAACTAAGTTGTGCAAAAACAGACGCACATTATAATTTCAACTATGGTGTTTTTTCAATTATATAACTGTTATTTTCCTTTTTTACTGATTATGAATTAGTTTTGTTCCTATCATGGTTACATGCCATTCATTTATTATTTATTACTTTTTATTGTTAAACGTGAAGTAAATACGCTGACATTTGAAACGCAAAAAAAAAAAATTCGGGAAATGACAATTTTTAGTTTTCATAGATCGACTGCTGCGTAGCGTCTCACGTGTTCGATTCGATACAAAAGAGAGTCCAACTCGCACTGGGCCGGTTTTCTTTTGTACTTGAAAGGATACTTAGATTTTTTTTGTCGTACGGCACCGACTGAAAAATTAAACTCTAACATTTAAATTGTATCTTATTTTGTACTTACGATGCACAAATAAAATAATTTGAAATTATCAAGTATACTTAAAATCTGCTAGTTCATACATTAATAAGCCATAAAATAAATATCGCACCCCCAGATCAACAAAGACGTAAGTGCAGATACGTCAAATTTTTTTTATTGCTGTTTTGGATAGTATACGTAAAGATACATGTGCTCAATTTTTTCCGTGCAATTTAGACTTAAAATGAAGGTTTTATAACAAAAAAAAAATTTTTGGCGTCATTTAACTTTAATATTTTTTCAAATAATAAAGTCGATAAACCAACATAAGCACGTAAAATTTCATTAAAATACACCTAATCATGCTTAGGTTTTTGTTCCATCAAAAAAAGCAAAAAACGTATAATTATATCTCGTATTATGCTTTTTAATGCCTAATAAAAAAACGATTTTCTTAAAATAATACCGATTACATCCCATCACAAATAAAAATAATCAAACAAAAAAAGCCGTATTTCTATGTTCACGGGTGCACTCGCACACAGTTTCGAAATAATCATGCTTACGCCTTTTTTCTTTCGCCTTTCTTGATCTAGTTGGCGGAAGTAATCATGAACCCGTCACATAAACAAATCGAAAGGTCTGGGTACTTACCCTTACATCGCATGCGCGGGTATGGATTATTTGTTTAGTTTTCATAACTCACGCGCCGCTCAGAGACAACTGCACGTAACGATTTGTATTTCCGAGTTAAAAAGAAGTTTAAAGAAGTGTTTAGGTACTAATCGGAATTAAGTATCCCTTTTTTTTTCAGTCTACACTGTCTCACTGCTGGGCAAAGGCCTCCCCCAAGTTTTTCCAAGTTTTCTTGTCCAGCGCCACTTCGAACCAGTCCTCACGGTGTGAATCCAGCTCGTCTCGCCACCTTTTTCTAGGCCGGCCTCGGCGGCGCCGTCCATCTTCAGGCACCCACTGTGTGGCGGCCTTCGCCCAGCGGTCAATGTTCATGCGGCTGACGTGACCCGCCCAGTCCCACTTCAGCTTGGCAGCCTTCTTGCCGACGTCCAGAATGCCCTTTTTGGAACGTATCGTGGTGTTGCGAACTCTGTCCTGTCGTTTGATGCCCAGAATGCTGCGTTCCATTGCCCTTTGGCAGACTCCAAGGCGGAACCTCTGCGACTCGGTAAGCGATCAGGTTTGAGCACCGTAGGTTAGGACGGGCAGGATGCACATGCCGATGAGTTTGCGCTTTAGGGAGATTGGTAAATCACCCTTCATAAGCGTCTTCTTGGACCAGTAGCTTTTCCAGGCGTTTTCGATTTGGCGATCGATTTCTCTTTCTTGCCTGTTTTCGAAAGATACTAACTGGCCCAAGTAGATATACTCATCGACATATTTAATATCCTGCCCATCTACCTCGACCTTACGCTTAGTGCTGTTTGTCATTATTTGTGTTTTAGACCGATTCATCGCAAGTCCCACCAAGGAGTTAGCCGTGCTCAGTTCTTGGAGCATGGTTTGTAGTTCAAAAGCTGTAGGGGCAAAAAGAACAATGTCATCGGCAAAACGGAGGTTTGTCAGCCTCTTATTGCCGATTTCTATACCTTAAGTCGCCCAAGAGGCTGCCAGAGTTTTAAATATCTCCTCAAGTGTGCTGGTGACGAGCACGCCGCGATTGCGGCGGTAAGACCCCTCTTTGAGGAGTGGCTGGAGAGACGTCATGGCGTCCTTACTTTCAGCCTGACGCAGGTCCTCACCGGGCACGGATGCTTCGGGAGGTTCCTATGTTTGATGCGGAAGGAGGAAACGCCTGGGTGATGTCACTACTGCGAAGATCAAGACACGGTGGAGCATACGGTGCAGGACTGCCCCGCTGGGCAGAGCACCGACGTGTCCTCACGGCAGCGATAGGCGGAGACCTCTCGCGCCCAGCATTGGTCGCGGCCATGCTGCGGGGCAAGACGGAGTGGGAAGCGGTCGCCTCCTTCTGCGAAGCAGTAATGCTCGCGAAGGAGGAGGCGGGCTGCGTGAGAGAGAGGACAGTGTCCTCCCTCCGCCCCACCCGCGGTGGTGGACGCCCATGGTGGTGGGCATGCGGGCAGCGAGTAAAGGGCAACTCGCTGCCCGACCATGAATCATGCCCGGGTCGACGGCGCGTTGTGTCCCATGCGCGCCTCAAAGAGCGTCAGCATACTGACGGGGCCCCCTCTCAGAGGGCCAAAGCCTGCCGGGGTCGCGGGATTATTTCCTTACCGTGACCCCGGAACATGAAGGGCTACTGAAGGACACCGCCGATTTTAGTCAGTACAAGTCTGACAGTCCCTCCCGCCCTGCCCGGGGTCTCATTTGATGATTTTACCACGTTATTCAGAGAGAGCGGATCACCCTGCATGACTCCCTTTTGAATTTGAAATGTGGGTCCTTCATTACTGAGTTTGATGTTTTCGGTGCTGTTCTAGTAAATACTTCTGAGGAGGTCAATATACTGCGATTCTAATTCTTGGTTTTCAAGAGCTTTAAATATTGAGGAGTGTTTAATACTGTCAAAGGCTTTAGAATAATCTACGAAGGCTAAGTAGAGAGGTTTATTAAATTCTGAGTATTTTTCTAGAAGTTGGTTCGAAGTCTGCAGGTGGTCGGTTGTTGAGAAACTGGGGCGAAATCCAGCTTGTTCAGGTGGTTGATGTTTATCCAATTTGTCATCTATACGGTTATGTATTACTTTAATGAAAGTCTTGTAGATGTGAGAATGATGTTAAACTTATTGGACGATAATTGCCGATGTCACTTTTGTCGCCCTTTTTATGCAGAAGGAATATGTTTGAATGGCACATTGTTTTTGGAACTTTTCCGGACCGAAAAAATGGTGTTAAATAGGTTAGTAAGGTGTGGAAGATCCTATTTTGAGTGCTTCTGTGGTAAAAACAGAGTGGAAGATCCTATTTTGAGTGCTTCTGTGGTAATTCCATCTTCTCCAGGAATTTTATTGTAGCGCATAGTAGCAAGCGCTTTGTGCAATTCATAACCATTTATGGGGGGGATGGAATCGGATAGATTATGTTCAGTATAGTTATCGTATGATGGATGCTCGGAATATAATGATTTATAATATTTTGTGGCAATTTCCATGATTTTACAGGTATTTACAGATTTATTGATTATATTTTACATTATATTTTGTAGGTGTTGTTTGTTCCGGTAACTATTGCACTGTATTGTTTTTCTGCGTCTGTTTCATCGATTTCAAGTTCCTTAAAATAATTAGACAGTTCCTGGTTGAAATGTTGGAAGTTATTAACGAGGGTCTCTTTAGACAGTCTTTTAATTTGTTTTATAAATAATTTGGTTCGATGGATTTTAAAATCTAGTCTGATTTTAACACGAATGGGTGTCTGAATATGGTCTGAACTATATTTGATTCTGTTTATGACATTAATATTTTTAATAATATATCTATTGGATAACAAGATGTAGTCGATTTCGTTGTGCGTGATGCCATCTGGTGACACCCAGGTCCATCGTCTTTGCGGTTTCTTCATATAGAAACTGTTGACTATGTGCATGCTCTGTCCAAAGGCAAATTGAGTGAGTCGAGCGCCTCGCTCGTTTCGATCTCCTAACCCAAAACTACCAACTGTGTCACCACAGTCCAGTTCTTGCCTTCGTCCCACTTTTGCATTAAAGTCACCAATAACCATGTTCCAGGTGCCTTTATTTTCGTCGCATGCTCTATTAACAAGATCGTAAACATCTTCTACATCTTCATCTGAATATGCAGATGTTGGTGCATATACCTGAACAAGAGTTAGAGTTTTGGTAGGTGTTAGTTGGAACTTGAGCACAGCGACACGTTCAGAGTATCCTAAAAATTCATTTATGTTGTCCTTCCACTTCTTTGCCACCATGAACCCCACTCCGTGTTGGCCACTGGTTTCACCAAAGTGGAAGAACACGGCATCGTCTCTTTCCTCTGTTTGCTCACCTTCTCGTCTCACTTCTGAAAGTCCCAAAATGTCCCAACTAATATCCTTTATTTACAAGCTCAATCAACCGCTCATCTTTCAGCAGCGTCCGAACATTGTATGTAAGAATGTTGAGTGTACCGGAGTCCTTTATGTAATTTGCCGTAATTGTCGTTTGACGGTTAGTCGAATATCTCGCCGGAGATTCTTAGCTCCCCTGACACCAGGGCTGTGCTCGCGCCCGTCTACGCCAGCACAACTGCTGGAGTCGCCGGGCACTTGGGGTTTTTTTTTTCAATACTAATATGATTAACATTCTTTTGTGTGAATGTTTAGTAATTGGTATAATAAATAATTTTAAGATTTTTGTTGTGATTATTAATTTTAATATTTTGAGGTCTTAATAAGAATTTCTATTTAATTACCGTTCTGATTTAATTACAAAATTAAAATTATAAGTCACTGTTAATTTGATTATCTTTTATCACTAATAATCTGTTCTGTTATGACTATTATTATAATAAAGTGCAATTTTCTAAAAACCTTTTTTATTACACCACTGAAATATATTTTACCTAGAAACTTAATATTACTTACAGTTATGGTTTAATTGAACATACTGTTATAAAAAGGCCGTATTTAGACTTAAAACTATATTTTACTTTTATTTTTTAACAAACAAAGCCGTAAATGCATCTTAAAATTCGATAAGTAAAATAAAATTAAGCAAAAAAGGGCGTAAGCAGTACTTAGCCTCTGTATTTTATCATAGTATAGAACTTCGTAACAGACGTAAGCATGAGTAGTTACAGTATTAAAAATATTTAGAAAGCGATGATTAGAATAAAAAACATTACATTTGAGGATTGGTCTTAAATAAATAAGGAAAACGTCTGTAAAACTTTAAACATTAAATACTGATTACAAATTTAATTTAAGGTGTTTCGAATGTAAACAAAAAAAAAGGTTGTTTTTTTTACTATTTTTTGATATATAACAATAGATCATAGAGTCAAAAACAAAGTAGATATACCTGGTTAAACAGTTTTTTTGCTCCCCTGTAAAGTTAGTGAATTCCACTTACGCCTTTATTGGCCTGGGTGTGCGATATGTACCGTGTTTAAAAGTTTTCGCGTTGAAATCTTTTACATTGTCAAACAGTATCAAGCCGTGACGGAGATCCTTCAATTTTTTTAGATTTTGATTTGATGTATAAAAATCTTTGTGTCACGGTGTTTGTGGTTTCATACCTCCAAAACGTAGGTATGACTATAATTGGTCGTTAAGTATTTTTCACCGTCCTACACCCGACTAATGGATGCTTTATTTTAAAAAAGAATGATAGACGCCCAGCGAAGTGAATGGGTTAGCTTGTTTTCATTTAAGACAACATTTTTTATCATATCGTTTATTTGATGTACTTATTCAAAGAACTAGACAGTGTTACAAGACCTTCTAACCGTAACCAGATTCTCACGAGAACATTTATGTTCTGACACAAGAAAGTCCAATGTTACGTTGTAAGTCACACTGCAAAACTAACCCTGTTTGTAAATGGGGTAAGGCTTAATATCAAATGTTAAGTGCTGTATTGAAAAAGTGCGGTATTATGAAGAAATAATCAATGGAAAATCATTGTCTTTCACTTTTTATTTCTTCACAATTATGAAATTGTTTCAAATATAACTTTTTAGAAACTGAAATTAATTTGTAAGATCGATTAACCTTTTGCAAAATAATTGTTTTGTTTAATAGGCTATTAACCAAACGTATTTGCGGTTAATTTCTATAATTTTGTTACGGAACACGTGTATTTTTTTAATAAAAATTAATTGTATTACATTTTTAATGGATCAATTATTATTATAATCATTGAGATCTAATCAAAAGGTCACAGCTTAATCATAAAGCATCCATTGGAATACATATTACTAACTGAATTGATTTTTAGTAATTCACAAGCTTTTGCTCGCAGCTTCACAAGCGTTGGTTTAGAAATTGACAATCAATAAATTCGGGTTGCATTCTGCTTGTAATATAATTCAATCATGATTCGAAAGACAAAAAAAAAAATTGGCTCCATCTATCATCAAGTATTTTTATTTTCCTTAGGAACAGTACTTTTTAGGGTTCCGTAGCCAAATGGCAAAAAACGGAACCCTTAGATTCGTCATGTCTGTCTGTCTGTCTGTCCGTCCGTATGTCACAGCCACTTTTCTTCGAAAGTATAAGAGCTGTCCTGTTTAAACTTGGTAAGTAGATGTCAACGACGATATATTACTAGACTCCTAATAACAGGCGACCGATGTCTGTCAACATTTATTAGGCAAAAAAGTCTTACATCCGTCTCATTTCGATCAATCCTGTGAGCCGTAAACATACGTTGAGACAGAACAGACCTTGAGTTAGCCAATCACAACGCAGTACCCCGTCCCCCTCGCTTACGTAGTACCTCAGCGAGTTGACAGAATAGTTTTTGTTCCATAAATCGTGCATGCGGAGTCTATTATTATATCGTCGTTGGTAGATGTATTGAGTAAACCGCATTAGGATTTTTACACAAAAATAAAAATAAAACTAATTTTGGGGGTTGCCCCCATACTTACAATACTCAATAATTTTTTTTTCACCGAACCCATACGTGTGGGGTATCTATGAATCGGTCTTTAAAAATGATATTGAGGTTACTAACATCGTGTTCTAAACTGATCAGTTTCCGCGAGAGACACTTCCAAAGTGGTAAAATGTTGGTAACCTGTAACTTCTAAAATAAGAGGATGATAAAATAAAAAAAAATATATGATGTACATTACCATGCAAACTTAAATTGAAAATTATTTTGTTTGAACAAGATCAAGTAATTAGTTTTTTTTTAATACGTCATAAATCGTAATCCGCAATTTAATTTTCAAAGTTACAACTAACTACATGAACGTTTATATTATGTTACTTGCTGCTACGGAACTCTTCATGGGCGAGTCCGACTCGCACTTGGCCAGTTTTTCGATATGAAAGATACTCTATGTCCATTTGTGTACACCGTACAACGTAGTTTATGCTTTCAGGATGATTGGTTCAGTGATTCAGGTAAATTAACTATTGTCAAAATACTATACATTTTTAACAAAGGATTAAAAAATGTATAGAATTAACAAATAGTTTAATCAATGATCAAATAACACGAGCTTAGGCGTGAAAAGGTTTATAAGGAAAATTTACAAAACCTTCACAATCTAAATTAATAATAGATTAATATCATTTATGGGCTAATTGTGTACTAATACACACCTAATTATATTTATTTCGACAATTCAACGACATTTTTTCAGATAATATGTGAAGTAACAGCTTATGTATTTCTCTCCTTCGGATTGTGAAAGATGGGCGTGTTTATTGTGATTAGGGTGCAGGTTGGCTAATTATTTGTGGTAATTATTCTGCGTATAGGTTGCATTAATTACGAATCGGGACATTATGGTAACAAACTTGCATAACAAGTAACACAGTAAACATTAATTAATACTTGACTGGTGTCAGTAATGTTCAAACAATGGCTAATTTGCCACATTAATACGACTTCTAAGAAGCAATTCTTTCAATATTAACATTCTTTGTATATTTTAACGATGCCATCATTGCAATTTGTTTATTTTCATAGGTGCAAAGTTTCTATTCAAAATTTTCCTGTTCATTTCTGTTCGTTTCGAAATAAAATGCAGGTTTGTTCAAAATTTTTGTTTTTTATACAACACAAAAAAATCATAAGTATTACTACACAGAATCGATCATATATGTAACGAATACATACGAGTACTACCATAGACTGATGTATAGAGGCGGATTTAATACTATTAAGAAATGACGGGTTGTAATTAATTTATTGAAATATAAAAAATCGTGTCAAGCAACATGTTTGTGCGCGGGCATGCGGGCGGCGAGTAATGGGCGACTCGCTGTCCGACTATGGACCATGCCCGGGTTGACAGCGCGTTGTGCTCCACGCGCGGCTCAAAGAGCGTGTCAGCATAATGACGGGGGACTCACTAAAGGGCTGCTAGGGACGCGAGACTTATGAATTACTGTGACCCCGGAACGTAAAGGGCTATTGAAGGACACCGTGGATTTTAGTCAGTACGAGTCTGACAGCCCTTCCCGTCCTGCCCTGGGTGGGAGGACTCATTTAATGATTTTACCACGATAAGAAAAAAAGCAAGATGTTTGTGGCTACACTCCTTTGAAATGGCTTGACTGATGTTAACGTAGTAACCACAGTAGTAAGTTGCTCTGATGGGAAATTATAGATTTGAATTCTAAATTCATTCCCAATCAAGCAGCTTGTCAACATATTGATAGGCGCTCAATCGGGAATAGGTAGTTAATCTTAAGATAGGTGTTCTGAAAATAGTTGCTCAAACGGACACAAATATCTCTTATTTATAATTCTTACCACTAAAGTTACACAAGTTTTACTTGAACACTTGAACGAATTTATACATAATGTTGTTTTAGAATTGGTTAAAATTAACGATTTTTTCTTACACAAATCCATAACGTTTCTGTTTTAAATTTCGTTGTGTAATATTATGTAGTCTCTTCTTACATTGAAAAAAAAATGTGGATATTAAAACTTTAGTAACGCCGATAAAGTTCTAGAAACTGCCAAAAAAAATTCATTATACGTTTAAAATTATCATTAAGCTTTAACATTTCGATGGTTAATGACTTCAAGTTGTGGAACAAGAAGACTAGTGTCATCTCAAGGCTAATTTAATGACTGTGTTTTCGCAATACACTAATTTACTTTTAATGCGGAATTTTGTTTGAATGTTAGTTCCCGATTGTTCTTTGCCTGAGAAGTGCGTCGTCTCAGCAACTTAGTTATTCTTTTTTTTTTTGGTTATCTTCTTTCGTTTGCGGAGTGCTGTGTTTAATTTTGTTTAGACATTTTTAATATAGGGGTATTCCATGGATGGTGAAAGTAATTTTATTTTTTAATTTAGATATTTTAATTTGTAAATGAATACTGCGTTGAGTACGCGTGGACTATTTACTTTGGACCAGACTTTTTTAATTTGCTGGTTCATTATATTTTTACGACTTGATAATTTTAAATATTGTTAAATGTAATGGTTTTTTCATTAAAAAAATGTTGTTGATGTTATTTATTGTTTTTCTTGTTATTTATCTCATGTAGCATTATTTTAAATTTTGCTTTCTCCTTTTTTCAGGACCAAACGCAACCATGTCGTTCGTAGACTCGTACAGAAAATTCATGGAACGCAACAGCGGTAAGTTTATTTATAAATTAATAAATATCTGGTTGACCGAGCTTCGCTCGATTTTTAAAATATCTATATCTTGGGGACCGAGCTTTTCTCGAACCTGGGACCTTGATAAATCGATTCCTTGAGCCGAAAAACCCCTAATCTGTAACTTTCATGAAAATCCTTGGAGCCGTTTCCGAGATCCTGATTATACAGTGTGTCCGGGCACGGGTTAGCGATATTTGAAGGGGATATTCTAAGCTCTTTTTCATCGACAAAAATGCTAAAAAATTCTTACTCCAAAACTTCGCGAATGGCAGCCATTTTAATTTTTTGATCTGTCGAACTGGGGTATGTACAATAAAATTCAAATATCTTTAAATCCAAGAGACCTACATTCATGCAAATGACTTTATTGTAAAGTTAAACGTTGAGGCTTGTCAAAAACTTACGAAAGTTTTCTAAATAATATGTAAAAATAACCAAAAAACATGGGCCAACACGATATTGTACACAAAAATTACTGAATAATTTCACATTTTTAACTCTAGCTCGATAAGTACCCCTAAATTTTGCTAGGGTTTTTGCATTAAATTAAAAGTGTTTGAGATAGGCTATAAAATGATATCAAAATTATCACTCTACGTTAAGTATCTTAGGAGTTATTCTCACTTGAACATCACCCTTCCGTCTCGCCCCGCAGCAATAATTCCAAGAAGTGGTTTCATAAAATAAAAAAAAATTACCATTTCAGTTTATGGATTATGGTGGTCAATAATACCAGCTGAAATATTCGTTGGAACGATTTAGCTCGCCCAAAGAATGCGACACCTGTAATATTGGGGTACGTGCGCTAAGGAAGGGACCTACATTCATTTGCATGAATGTAGGTCTCTTGGATTTAAATATATTTGAATTTTATTGTACATACCCCAGTTCGACAGATCAAAAAATTAAAATGGCTGCCATTCGCGAAGTTTTGGAGTAAGAATTTTTTTTAAGCATTTTTGTCGATGAAAAAGAGCCTAGAATATCCCCTTCAAATATCGCTAACCCGTGCCCGGACACACTGTATATAAATATACAAGAATTGCTCGTTTAAAGATATTACATATTAGATTATTACATAAAAGCGTACACCTAACTTGCGTTTTTATCTTTTGAGGCAGGCATAAACCAATTTTTTTTTACATGAGACAGGGTTTGACTTAGGTACGCATTTTTTTCTTGAGGTAGGCAGAAGTCACAATTATAAACACATATAGGTCGCACCATGATTTATATTTATAATTAGCTATACGACTCCAGACAATGAACTTTGACAGACACCCCATCGACACTGAAGTTTTTGTCAGTGTCAGTACAGACATTAGGTTGATACCCAATGTCCGTCCAACGTCCATCCATGCAGTCCGGTATTTGACCGTACCCGTTTTTTCTTATCCTTGATTCCAAGAGTACATATTAGATAGTAAAACACAATTCCAGTACAAAATTGCCATAACAAAATCATGACATTTACGAAATAATGCGATAAAAATCTGTGATTGACGTAAGTATATTGGTAGAAATCGAATTGGTTAAAGACGTTAAAATAATGCTACATCACATTTATTACACACTTCATCGACAGTGCGATTTTATAATAGACATTTAATTTTGTTTTTAAAACTACGAGATCAACAATCAAATGAAACACAAGTGATGATTAAATCTATGTAAATATTTGGTGAAATTATAAAAAAAAAAAAAAAGGTTGCACTCCAGGAGTGCCGGTAGAAGTGAAAACTTTTTTGTTACTATGTTTTATTTTTAATTTGAATGACGTCTTACTCATTTTCGATCAGGGTCACGTGACCCTGACGGTCACGTGACCCTGACGGTCACGTGACCCTGACGCGAGTTTTAAATTTTTTACCCATTACAGAAAAAGTGTACAACGCCGCTAAAGAAGTTTTCACTTCAAAAAAGGTTGCACTCCAGGAGTGCCGGTAGAAGTGAAAACTTTTTTGTTACTATGTTTTATTTTAAAACTGGAGTAGTACAGATATGAAATTAACTAATTTGAATGACGTCTTACTCATTTTCGATCAGGGTCACGTGACCCTGACGCGAGTTTTAAATTTTTTACCCATTACAGAAAAAGTGTACAACGCCGCTAAAGAAGTTTTCACTTCAAAAACATTTACCGATCATAGACATTGAAACAATTTCGACTTAGGGACTTTACTCATGGCGCGATGCGATATCGAATTGCATCGATTGACGATATCGGTCAGATATCACACAAGCGTCCGACCGAAGAAAATGTATGGACAATCGCTAGTGTTTGCTAATAGAGTCGCACGGATTGACGATATCGCTCACAGATCTCCTCGATATCGAATTGCATGTACGTCCTAATGACAATGCACATGATTCTCAGTTCAAAATTCGATTGCGCAACTACTCGACACTGGCGACATCTTTTGTTTTGGTTTGCAGAGCCTTTTTTATGTCGTAGAAGTAAGGTGGATTTTTGAAGTTCACGGTCGAATTGCATCGCATCACTCCATTAGTAAATACGTCCGAATTAAATCGGCAATCGTTTCGTTATCGCACGAATCGCGTCGCGTCGCATCGCGCCTTACTTACACAGTCCCTTACTTGTCTGTGGAAATTTTTATTTCCGTACAATTGCAACAAAGAAACGGAAAAAGCATCCGTATGAAATACACTGCATGTTGAACCTTATTGTAGTGCGATAAGTGCCAGTTTTCCAGGTGCGATAAAAAAAAATACTTCACAAATTAAAAAGGTATTTTATTGTATCCTATTGTATTGATTTACTTTTTCACAAGCAGTGTTTTTGAAGCCATATTACGAAACAAGTGTTATCTTAACATTCAGTCTTTTATTATTTCACGGTCGATCGATCGATTTTGCTTTTTCCAAGCTTGTGACTTTACACGTGTGAATTGTAATACGCAATCTGCACTTATTTTATAAAAATATTTTTATAAAGAGTTAAAAAACATAATTTGGTAAGCAGGATGTTAATGCATTTACTTTTTAATACTTTTTTAAACAGCCGTTATGACAAAAGTGTCCTTTTGTTATTCTCTGAATTTAATGTACTAGAACAATTTATTACGTAACTGCTTCTGTCAATTTAAATAATTTAATTTATGATGTTTATCACTCAGGAACAATCATTTTAATGATTAGATATTATCACACATTTTCTTGATTAATATTTAACGAGACTTTTTTAGTTGGTAAATAATGTGTCTATTTTTAAAAATAATAAAATTATCAGGCATGAAGGATAAATGATAACTTGAATGTCTTACTTATATAAATAAACATTTTTAATAAATGAAATAATACGCATAAAATAATTGTAATATCTGCAAAAAAATATTACAAAATAGTTTATTATTTGCAAATTAAATTACTAAAACTGTCATAACTGTAGCTACGAAACGCCCGACGATATGTACCATTCTAGATTCACGAAAAAGATAACTCTGGGGCTCTGTTTCAAGATATTTAGTGGACGAAATATAAGACGAATATGTAATTATTTATAACATGTAAAAAAAATAAAAATAATGGGTTTTCTCGAGTTTCAATGATTTTTTAAAAAAAAATATTTCATCTTGTTATGATTGATGATTTTTTTTTTTAATATTTCAAATGTTTGATAAATGTGATGTCTAAAATTTTTATTAATTGTGACAGTTTAAGGCTAGATCAGCGACCAAGCAATAGAAAATACTGGGTACATTAATACTATTCTTTCAAAATCAGTAAATTTATTCCATCACCGCTGTGCTGCTCTAAATACAGAATAGAAAAACACTGAGGTAAACCCGCATGATGCGGAACAAAAATTCAAAGGACTATGGAATTTTTTTATATTTTAATTTCCTCTTTTATTTCTACTTGCTTTTTATATTGTTACTCTGAATCTAAAACACGTGCTATATGTCTTCCATTAAGATTGGGGTCGAGAACTGTATGTCCTAAGCTCAGGCTATTCTGTAGCCTATCTAGGAGAATAGTAGTCAACCCATTAGCTAGATTAATATACATTGTATGCCTATACTAATGTACAATCGACAAAGTTGAATCATGACCCACTCTAAGCTTATTTTCTTACAGACACATTCGCGTAAACATACATATCCATGGTAACGACTTTGATCTTTGTCAATTTGGCGGATTCAAACGATTTAATGTCAAAATGGGTCATGATTCTACTTTTTCGATTGTACTAAAAATAACATTGTTACTTAACACGTCCACACCATGTAACATTGTTATATAACATTGCAACATAAAACAATACCGTACACATTAGTGTAACAATGTTATATAACAATTGTCGTTTGTCGTTCTTCAGTCCTATCCACAATGTTATATAACATTCTGTGTCCACATCATCTGAAACATGTTATATAGCAATGTTATATAACATTTTGTGTCCACATTATCTGAAACATGTTGTATAACAATGTTATATAACATGTTATGTTATATAGTCTGTACGCACATTTATAATCAACCTAAGTATAACGTTCCCGCATCGAGAACATCGGTAGAACATAACCTCTTTAAGATAGTGAGTGGCCTGTAATCCAACACACGGGCTCAGTGCGGTTGGTAGATGCCACTTGTATTCGATTAATTTGTTCCAAGACATGCCGGTTTCCTCACGCTGTTTTTTTTTCACTGCTTTGAGAGCAGTAGTGATGAAATACACTAAGCAAACTTCTGGGCCACCACAGCTTTCAATCAACGGTATTTTTTTATCTTGGTATATTCATAAAATGAGTCCTCCCGCCCAGGGTGGAGCGAAAGGGACTGTCTGACTCGTACTGACTAAAATCCATGGTTTTCCGCCAATAAGCGGGCTCGTCAGGTACTAGGTAGCAGAATAGTGTTGTGGACTGTTTTGTCCACAAGACACTTTTTAACAACAACAACAACAGCCTGGCAGTTGTTTTCTGATTTATCCATTAGTTCTGAACTTACATTTTGTTTCTATTACAATGCGGATATTTTAGGTTAGGTATGTATTTATTTACACAAATCAATTTAACGTATTTGTATACACAATGTGTGTTTGAATTACTATAGAAATATTTGTTTGGGGCCCATTTTTATTTGCTTTGTTCAGTAACCAACACATCGCATGTAAATTATTATTTTAGCATTTTAAGACAGAATTTTGATTTTAAGCTCAGGCACATACTTACTCGTAACTTACAGTAACACGTTTTTTGACATGAAATCTTCTAAAAATACGAAATATTTTGCCGAAGTAGTAAACTTGAAGACGTTTACAATTTTGTACGCGATTATACGTGCGTTTCAGATAAATTATTATATGACATTACTGACTTAAGCTTATTTAAAAATACAAGGATTATAAATAGGTATAATTTCCTATCTAGTTTTTAACTCGCGAAGCGAAAACATAAAAAAAATGATCATGATAGAATTTTGACTACAGGGGAACCAGTAGTTCATAAAAAAAAAACATTTTACATAATATTTTATTTAAGGCTTAGAGTATTATACTATGTTATATTATTTCCGTTTACGTAGAAATTTCAGTCTGAATTACCTATATGAAAATTCGGTATATAAATCAAGCAATTTACATACCGAACCGAGTTGTATTAAAAGATCGCAAACAGAAATAATTTTCACACTTACAAGCTAACTGACATAATTAAGTGAAATCCTGTCTAAGACGGTTTGCATAAAAACATCAATATTAGAAAAGGCTATAAAAGTATTGAAACAATATCTTGGTAAACGTAGTAACATCATATTTAACAAACACGTCTGTCTCACTGTTCATAGGTAGATACCTATGTAATCCTACATAGGTACCTATGAACAGTGAACTAATCGGAAACGTGTTTTAAAAACAAGTTTCCGATTAGTTTATTTTTTTTGGGAAAAAACCCATTGGATAAAAAGGTGACCTGAAACAATTTTCATAAAACATGTTTAAGAACTATCGTTTTTTTGGAAAACCAGTTTTTAAATAAAATAAAGCATAATCAAATCGGTTCATTCGTTTATGAGTTACGATGCCACTCCTACAATCTTTTAAAAAAGGTTATTAAAAATACCCAGATAAAAGCTAAATTGTCAGAACCAACATGGCAACATAAGGCGGCATTCAAGCCGTTTCTTAATCATACTAACGCAGATTATGTTGTTTTAAAGTTTGTTAGGTAGATTACTTGTAAATAAAATAGTGGTAATTTGGACAGATTTTCATGAATATACACTCATCATTTAGGTTCATTTGAAAACCAGCGTCGGGCACCATTAATTGTCCGACATTATGCTGAAATGGGCTATTAGGCGCAGTCCTGAGTCACACAATTTATCTACATGCTTTTTTTGGATTTGATGTAATTTTACTTTTTTTTTAATTGTTTAGTTTTAAGTTCTTTTTCTTTGTTTCTTTTCGTGATACTGTGTGCACTTGTGGCACGTGCCAATAAACGTTTTTCTTTTTTTCTTTCTTCAATATTATTATTTGATATTGTCTAAAAATTATGAAGGAACTATTGTGAGGAAGCCGCCATGGCAAAGAACCAAAAGTTCAGACATAATTATGACATCTACTAACCCCTCTCAGAGAGGAAGCTTGATTGTGCTATTTGATATTAATTCCTAACAAAACCTTTCTGCTCGTTCAGGATTTTTCAACTAACAGTAAATTCGCCCCAATAAAAATCATAATAAGGCCACCCAGTTATAACCACAAAATCAATTACATCTTTATCAATAATTTATTTACAACCTCATTAATTGTTGTTTAAAATATTGGATCATTCCAATGCATGAAGTGTGAATGGGACGTGATTAGAATTGTGCGATTTTTAGTATGTTAGGATGCCAATCATACGCGTCTACCGAGTTATGCTGACATTCTTTGACCGTTTCATCATTGGACGAGCCCTTTTTATTACCAAAAAATGTTGTTCTACACTAGTATTTGTTCCTGTATCGTGCAACGTTTACAAATATTGAACTCACAAACACCCGAAATACAAATAATTGAAGTTCATACAAAAAGTTTTTCAGTACGAGGATCGAACCCGAGACTCAAAGCACAGCATTACACCGTGCTGTTTTATTTCTTTTCTTACCGTGTCGATCACAATCTATGTCGAGTCGGCCCAGAACTGAGACACGACTTTAACACTCTCAGAAGCGTCTATCAGCTCCTGTAAGTGATAAGTTGACAGGACACTATATTAAGTGCCTCATCGTTTGTGGATTAAAGCAATATATTTTCACTCCAGAGCAGCGTCGTCAATGAACCTTAACTTCAGCAGATTATCTTTGTTTCAGAATATATTATTACGATATAATGACTCTTTTCAACAAGTTTTTGACAAGTTTTTAAAATATTTACCCGTCTTACTACAAAAAATTTAAGTATCGGTTGAAAATTTGTCTAAAAAATGTGTTGACGTTAATATTATAAGGGTCGTTCTTAAACTTTTTTAGACAAATGTTCAACAGATGTTACATTTTTGTAGTAATACGGTACAAGTTCGACACGAATTTTATGTCAGTCCTATTGTTTTAGCAAAACAACCAACTTGATTTTGGTCTTTTTAACAGTGAGTTTTATGTAATTAAGACCTTGGTGCGATATTAAAGTTACAATCCTCGACCATTATTAGAAAAAAAAAAGATTTCATCACCCCTGTAAATTTAAAGAATAATATATAAAATTTATAATTATTTACCATTACAATCGGATACTATAAGTCGGTTTTATAGTGTTGCCCACATATTTATAGTCGGTGCGTGATGCGTTTTCAAAGTACGTTCTTAGTGGTGGGTCTCCGCATGTCTTTGTTTTGATTTAAATGTCAAAATCTGCGCACAGTTTGAATTTGGTTACTCAAAATTTTGGGATGACAATCACGGTTAACAATATTAGCGTCATAAAAAAAACAGGTAGTCTTAGCATAAATCCTTGAATTGCCTGCGATGTTTAGTGTGGCGCCTTAATAATTCAGGAAGTTTAAAATGTTGTGTTGTTAGTATTCGTACGTTTTTAAAAGGCGCCAATGATTCTGTTTCATTTGTGTTTTTAACGTTAGGTAAGCTTTGGTATGTTTTAATATAGTTGTTACCCGCGGCTTCACTAGCTCCCTTTCTAGCCTAAGTATAATAATTGTCAATATCAGGTCTATCTATTTCTGTGCTCAATTAGGTACATACAGCCATTCAGACATGAAAACAGAACATGCTTACACATAACAATCTTGCATTCATAATATTTTAAGTAGGAAATCTATGACAATTATTGTGAAAAACAGATTCCAGAGTCTGCACACACAGTGTTTCGCACGTAACACGCACGCTGCTACAAAATTAAAGCACCATTATGTTTCCTTTCTTTAATGCCTTTGTCAAACTGAAAAGCGTGCCGGTCCGTTTTTGTTTGAAGGCTGTCACATAGACTATCGGACCGCTTTCGCTTTTTTATATGACAGGATTCGGATCGCATTCGCTTCGCCCTGACTGTTTGACAATAGCTTAAATGGATTACCAAAATTGATCTTCTAGCTGTTTATTCTATAATCAATCAATCATTTTCCCACTGCGGGGCAAGAGCCTCCTCCCTGTGCTGCAAACGCATGCGTGCTCAGTGTTACCCTAATGCTATTGACTCCCTACTAAATTAATTGCAGGTAAGTATGAGAAAAAAAATAATCTGACTAGTATTTAACCAAATTTTTCGGTTATTATATCGATCCATGATTACATCTGAATAAGACGGAATCAAGAACAACACCTGTTAATTACAATAATAATCATATTTGTGTGCGGTGCGGTGCGCAGACGCATGCCCGATCGTATTGTTATGGTCATTTATTGTGATGCCATATTGAGTCATGTGTGTCGTAAGCAAAGGTTGTTGATTGGTTTGTACTTGATAGTAACAACCATGATAATTATTATCATGTTGACTTTTAGAATATAATTGGGATTTTTTTCAGTTATGCGTTATGGTACCAATATATATAATTTACAATTTGACGATATTTATGATGATTTATAAATCTTTTACTTACTGGTACGTGGACATAAACATTATCTTAGATAAACAGTTACGTTGATCCATGATAAAATACTGGTATCCAACTACGGGTAGACTGGAACCTAAGCTTATCATTTTTGGAAAAAGCCTAGGTGGCTTACTTCATTATTTTGCGCCTTAAAATAACTATGCAGTATAAAAAAAAAACACAAGTTATCCCAAGAACAATAAGCCATAATAATAATATTCCACAACTATCACACAACGCCATCTAGTCCCAAGCTAAGCAGAGCTTGTGATAGGGGTACTTGACAACTGATAAACATACTTATATATTTTTAAATACATAATTATAGATAAATTACACCCAGACACAGAAAAAATGATCGTGCTCATCACACAAACATTTGTCCTGGGTGGGAATCGAACCCACGACCTCCGGCATAGCAGTCAGGGTCACTAACCACTAGACCAACAGGCCTGTCGAAGCTATTCCTATTGTTTCAAAAAAATTGGTTCTCATAGTATATTTTTAGTATCTGTTATAGAAAATGGTGCTCTGTCAAATTAGGAAGAAAAACAGGCTTATAAATTGCTTTATAAAACACATTTTTTTAAGCTTGGTATTAGTTATTTAATAAGCAGGTATAATAACGAAGATTTGGTAAAATTTTCCTCATTCTTGTAAGTCACGCGCATATTCTTAGAGATTAAATTAAGAGGTCTTTGCACTTTAAAATATCCTGTGTTAACGTTTTTTTTTAAATCTTGCCTTTTTTAAGAATTAACATATCACTTTTCAAATTATAAACAGGAAAAACTAGTGTTTTGGAAAAATAACAGCTTGGTCGTTTAGTTTTATAGGCCTTGTATTAAAATTAGCCTATCTAGTTAAAGTTCAATGACTCTACGTCTTACTACAATATTAAATCTATGTTTTTGATAACTATTACTAATCCGGCTGTCATTTGTAGATCTTTGACAGTCGTTACTGTTAGTCAGAAGCTCTATAGTCTGACAACCAGTCTTACCATGGGGTGTCGTATTACCCAGTTGCTGGGTTGTGGAGGTCCGACAGGCAGTCGCTCCATGTAAAATACTGATATCCAGCTGCATCTGGTTCGATTGGTAGCCGACCCCGATATAGTTGGGAAAAGGCTAGGCAGATGATGATGTTTTTGATAACTATTAACGAAAACAGAGCATTGAATACCCCATAGAACTGAATCTGAATTCTGAATGTAACATGAAACATTTTTAACAATATACGTTTCCTATCGTCTTTTATAATGCGAACAGCGAAGGAGTGGAGCTATCTGCCTGCGTCTGTGTTTTCGAACGCAAACAACCCTAATCTCTTCAAAGTTATAGCAAACAGGCTTCTTCTGGGTAAGCTCACTCCATCGTTGACCTTGTCTTAGTCACTCCTGACCTAGACTAAGGTCAAGATCAATCCCAACGTAACTAGAACTACATAAAAAATACAATCATTTTTAATGACGTCACGGTATCATGTCTGATAATAAGTAGGTCCATACGATCACAATTTATTTTTATTTATTTATTTTTCATCAGGCAACGAAGGCCCATAGATAAAATACACAAACATAATCTTATAAGTAATAATAAACTAATACATAAGTATTCAATACATTAAGTGTTAGTAAATAAAAATTTAAAACTATATTAATAACACTTCACTAGCACTGCACTGACTTTGTGCCGTCCGCGTCGTGTGGAATAGTTCCGCGGAAGCGACGGAACACCACGTTCTGGGGCCTTGCGAACTTATTACAAAAAAATACCGCATTTGCTCCGCACTGGGACTTATAATTGGGAACCAGTAAATTGTGAAGCTTCAGAACAGATTAAGACAGAATTTCCCTGAAAGTATTAAAATAATAAGGGACTAGGTAAGGTAATTTTCATGTATAATTATGTCATAGGTTTTTCATCATATTAGGTTTTTGATCAAACAGCGGATGATGTTAAAATAACAACACGATTTTATCATTTCCCTTAACAAATCAAGTGTTTTGATCAAATCCCTAAATTGGTTCAGTGAAATGACAAAAATTTCAGAAAATGTCGACGGAGCTTGGCGGTGCTCCTACTTCTGGGTGGTTAAAAAAAAAATAGCCACGAAGGGAATGGCGGCGGCATATATAAATCTCTATTCTAACAATAGACTTTCTTTAATACAATTCGTCATTTTTTTTTTGCCTGAGTATGACAAAATAAGCGCGTAGATGGTCGAAAAAAAATATCTTTCCTAAATTTCAAACATAATTTCCAGTCCTTCTACATTTTGTTTATTCTTTCAATTGAAAAACCCCGTTTCTACTGTGTCATGCTACGCGTGCAAGAAGTTTAATGTTATTACAACTATGCGCGTGTAGCATAGTTCAATTGTCATACAAGAATAACTAGATTTTTTTTTATGAATACCAGACAATGGTTGTTAGCTCATTTGCACGTAAAATTATAGATTTTCACACATTATAATTGACGCATTTCTCTGTTTAACGCCTTATGCAAATGTTGACACTGCGTTGGCTTAAGCAAACATTCCTGCATTATAATTACTGTGTATTCAAATTAAATTTGTAAAGTGATGATATTGAATTATTAATCCCTAAAGGTGCCGTAAACATTGAAAAAAACTGTGAATAACTTATTTAAATAAGTAATTTAATTACTATTTTGTAAATAAATAGGAAGTTTTAAAGTTAATTAATAAGTAGTTTAAAAATTAAACCAGTAGTATCCTTTATAAAATAAAAATGAATGTGGTAATTTTACGGTAGTTGAACACAATTTTAATTTTTATGTAGTTTGATAACCGTACATTTTGATAAAGTTAAATAAAAAATAAAAAAATAATTAAAACGTAGCTTTGAATTGAATTAGCAGATTACTTAAATTGATTTTTATTCAAATAATCTTCTGATGCTCATTACTGAAACACTAATTGCGGCTTTAATAACATTTTAAACATATCATTGTAAAATGTGTATGTTTATGAAGAAAAGGAGAAAAACGACAACTGGTGCTCGGTTCGGTTTAGTTGATTTCATGGAGAAGAACCGGCAAGAAACTCTATGGTTACTCTTTTACAAGGCATAACAGTTAGTTTCAAGATGCATCTGCAGATTTAGAAACCCAGTTGAATATAAATCGTGAAACTAGTTATGGAACACTAGCCTATACTCATTATTTCTCTCGCGTTATGGTTGGTCCAAATAAAATTGAGCGTCCGCTTTTAACTTTTATTGCAGATGATCTTGATGATACAGGAACCATACCTAATGAAACTAACCCACAATGCTTTCCTCATTCCAGATCCTCGGACAGAGAACTGGTTGCTGATGTCAGGCCCAGGGCCTCTGTTGACCATCCTCGCGTCGTACCTCTACTTCTGCAACTCCGTTGGCCCCAAGTACATGAGAGATAGGAAACCATACGACTTGAAGAATGTGATCATATTCTACAATGTATCACAGATATTGATGAGCATTTTCTTAGTGTATGAGGTGAGTTGAAAATAGAATTAGTATAAGTGATGCATTTTTTTGGAGAAGTCAAAGTTACTGGTGCAAAAGTGATGGTGAAGTCTAAGTTTCCACACTATGTTTTCCTTCACCGATGTCAGTGTTGTCTAAGATAAACATAGAAACTATTAAATGCATTGAAAAAGGTACATTGGTTACAACAAATGATGATGACGAAGATAATTCTTACTAAAAATCTTGTTGTGTTGAAGTCACAACTAAATGAAAATACAGTAATACGACACCTTTCATTGAACTTACCATGAGACGCTTTGTTTGGCTTGAATGCTTATTAATATTGTTTTGATATTAATTACAGGGTTTAGTCTCCGGATGGTGGAACGACTACAACTTATCATGCCAGCCTGTAGATTACTCCAACAACCCCAAAGCTACCAGAGTAAGTAAATTCCACTCAGTTCGATCCCCATTTTCATTATCTGATGAGGATGTCTTTCTCCGTTTTAAAATGAGAAAATAAACAAGAATGCTTAAAGGTCTGTTCCATCCGGCCTGGCCTATTTAGTTTGGTTTCTACAAATTCTGACAACCAAATGGGTTACTAGATGGGTTACTGGGAAATCCTAGTACTAACTGTATTGCAGGCATCACATAGGCATTTGGTATATGTAAAAAATACTGGTATTCAGCTACATTTTGTCATACTGACAGCCAACCCTAATAACTATATTAAAAGTGAGATTCCAATTTCAAAAATTACCTAAATTCTTTTGCAGATGGCTGGAGCAGTTTGGTGGTACTTTGCAGCTAAGATCATTGAACTACTGGACACTATCTTCTTCGTCTTACGGAAAAAGAATAGGCAGATCACATTCCTGCATCTGTACCATCACTTCATGATGCCTATCTGCGCTTGGATCGGTGTCAAATTCTTGCCAGGTACGTCTCCCTCTTTCTTATTTTATGTGATGATAACGCCAGGTTTATTTAAGCGCCTTTGTGAATCCCACGAATCTCTGACAACATTTTAGACTTAATTGATTTATGCGAGATTTTCATATGCCCAAAAATAATAAAAAAGACCAGTAAATAGAAACAGAAATGCCTGCGATCAATCTTCTACTAGTGAAAAGCAGGAGATTGATTGATCGACTCGATACTTAGGAAAAAAAATTAACACTAAAAACATCAACACGTGAAACTGATGACACATTTTTAATTTAATAAATCTCCTATATTTCCAGGTGGTCACGGCACTCTTCTGGGTGTGATCAACTCTTTCATCCACGTCATCATGTACACTTACTACCTGATCTCTGGTCTTGGACCTCAGTACCAGAAGTATCTGTGGTGGAAGAAGCATTTGACTACGATGCAGTTGGTAAGTTGATTCAATGTTCATAGCTTGGTAGTGTCTTCCAGTCCGATTATCAACTATTGATGCAGGAGTTTTATAAATGCACAAGCATATGCGATAAAAAAAGATGAAATCCAAATCGAAACTATATTTGCCGATGGAAACCAAGCTCCTTCCAAGGTCACTTTAGATGGTACGCTGGAACATCCTGCTAGATCTTGATTTTCTGAAGCCCACTGTGATACCTGTCGGGACTGTCTAAAGGTAAGCGTCCACAGGTCGGCATCGTACGTATCGGACGCATCGCATCAAACGGATTTCTGTATCGGCAGCGATCGGATTGCCGACGCGAGTATCAGCAATCGGATTGCCGATGCCACCTTCATCGCGTCCACTGATCGGCATTCCGTATGACGTCATCGGTACGCATCGCATGTAGGCATTGCCGATGAGCCGTCCGTACGATGCGGATCAGTGGACGCAGTTGTATGAGTTTTAATACAATGCAAACTAAAATCCGTTACGTACGATACGTCCGTACGTGCGATGCGGACCTGTGGACGCTTACCATAAACAGGTAACCGTGAGCCTTAACATAAAGGACCATTGAAGGAACACAGTGAATTTTAGTCAATATCAGTCTGACAGTCCTTTAATTCTGCTCCACCCCGGGGAGGACTAATTTGATGACTATTCCACGCTAAAAAAAACCCAATGATAAACCATTTTTTGTAAGTTTTTCATACAATTTATTGTATTGGTAAAAGATATGAGTAATGAGTATGTATGTCAGTTACGCTTCCATGAATTCGAACATCGGAATAAAAAGAAATTAGAATAAAACAAGCCTGGATTATGTTAATTTGAATCATTTGCAAATTATTTAATGTAGAGTACAAGTAAATAGTAGTTGGCCTATAGATACGGAATATATTAATGTAGTATTTACTTAATAAATCAATGTGAGTACTTATTCATGTTAGCTTCCAAACACATAATTATATCTAAGTATCTAAGTGAATAGTGATGCATCAATGAAATATCCGATCTTCCAAAATCATTCATATTATTGCTAATATTTGACATACCTAATTGAAATACTACAATACAAACAGTCAGTAGTATACTTTTTTTTTGTATTTGACGTCAAATTACCACATTTTACAACTTATTTTCTACTTAATCTGTTGATTAAGGGTTTTTGGGCTTAATTTACAAGCCGATGTTTCTAACACTAGGGCCTTAGTACTGGGACTTTTATGGGAAATGCCGTGGATTATCCCGTTAATAGGCGTTTATACAAATATTTTGAATACTGTTATCGCGAAAATGAACTGAAAATGCCGTTAGAGTGGCCAGTCTATATCAGTAAATTTCTTAGTAGTAGCATCGGTATCCCAGTATTTGAATTTGGGACCATTCTATATTAATTGTAAGTTTGACATGATCGGCATTTTGCCATGTGTATATGATACTATTCCTTTAAATTGTAGATTAAAACATGATTTTATGTGTTATGTTACTTATCTCTGTCTTTTTTCCTTACAGATCCAGTTCTGCATCATCTTTTACCATAACTTTTCAGTCATGTTCTGTGACTGCAACTACCCTAAGTTCATCAACTTCCTACTCGCTCTCAATGCTGGTCTCTTCCTTTACATGTTTGGCAACTTTTACTACGTCAATTACGTGAAGAGTAAAAAGACTGCCCAACCTGCCCAGGTCACGGCAAATGGAAAAGCGAAAGAATGCTAGTACAAAGACTTGATTCATTGTGATTGTTTTAGTCTAGTTAATTTGAAGTCAGCGGCTGTCTGGCTTTTGTTGTGTGATAGATTTATGTGTTTTGGGTTCTGTAGATTGTGTGACCTCTCAGTACATTATTATGTGGACTTGCATTTACGTTACTTGAAACGTTGTTGTGGTGACATCCGCACAGTTCATTACAATATTACTCATTATATTAAAAATATTAAAATCAATTTTCAGAATCTTCAACACATAAAATAAGTTAGTAACTTAGTAAATAGTCATTTAGACCTCCTCCGTGTATTTTAGGTTCACGACTGTATACTTGTAAAAATAGTTTTAATTGTTGGTTAAAGTATGATATAATATATTACATAATATTAGATATTTGCCCTAATTTTGACTGTCAAAATATATGTTACAGTTTTTGTGTAGTACGTAATATGCTGTAAAATGCGATCTTTTGACGGTCGCAAAACGTTAGTATCTAGTATATTGTTTTGAAAAAAAATTGTTACAAACCAGAATGGCAACTATGTCACCTTTGCAATGTTTAAGATTTTAACGTTTTTATCGTGATACTTATCTAAGATATCTTCATAATAAGTTGTTCTGCTCTTGTTCCCTGTTACTTGGGACAGGCGCAACACGTTTTTTTATTTTACTTCTTTATTTTTTATAGCTTTTCTTATTTCGGATACTTATTGCAATATAAATGAATTTGTGTAGGTAATCCATATTCATTTATTTGTTATTTATTTTCCTGTATCCTTTAAAATGTAGTTTTTTTAAAGGAGATTTTTGATTCTCTTTATGATGTTTAATGATTAAAATATAACTTTATAAATATTATTTAAAAACAAAGCAGCATTTACAACGCTATTTTTCGATTATTATTTATAGTTCCTTTTAAATGATTTGGTTATATATAATTATTTATTCGATACTGTAAGTATTTAATATTTAAATGGTATTTTATAACTATCAAGAAGTCTTATCTCGATTTTCAGTAAGATTGTATTACTCTTTGGTATGCTATTATTATGGTGTTCCCTTATTTGCTGACAGAAATCACATAGAATCTCGTTAAAACTATTGGCTATAAAACAGTGCACAACCTATTTTGATAACTATAATATAACTTGACAGATTTAGGTTGGCTTTGATCCAGCATAGTTTTAAATGCAAAAACTCCCACTTTTTCGTCCGCAGCATGGTTTTAAAATTCCAAATACTTGTTTGTGATTTTGAGTCTACTACTTGTATCCAAAATTCGTCTAAGGGACCAAAATATAGGGTTTAGAATTAATGTATCGTGGAATGTGTCATATATGTATCGATGTTCAATTTTGTAAATATTTGTATTTATACAATAATGTTGAAGATGGATGTCATACAAAAATAAATACAAAACTTACTATAAGAGGATCTGAAATACTATGGGTAATTTTTATAAAATTTTGTTGTTTGATTTCATAATTTATAATTTCCCTGGATTTTCACACCATGCAAATGTAATCTTATTAATAAAGCAAGAAGCTACGAGTATTTCACACATTTTTTATGGCTAGACGACCTAAATGAATGGCCCAGTTGAGTTAGGCCTGTTAGTTTTCTTTTTTAACGACTTCAAAAAAAAGGAGGTTCTCAATTCGACCCGTATGTATGTAATATTTTCAGAAATGCCCATTTTTCGCATATGTTAGTTTATATCAGCGTCTGAACAAATGTGCCTTTCATAAGTGTATGTGTATGTATGTTTTTATGTTTGTGTTCGCATTCGGAACTACAAGTCTGATTTAAGTAATTCTTTTTAAGCTATTGCATAGCTTCTATCGCGGGCCTTGAGCGCGGGGACCGAATCCAGAAATTCCGTAACGATTAAACCTCACGCTCGTTTAATTTAATTAAATTATTAATTTAATTATTAATTATTAAAATTAATTAATTAATAATTTATTAATATAATAATAATAATAAAACCATAATAATATTTTTTTTTTTTTAAGAAATATTTAAAAATAAATAAAATTATAATTGCGTAGGTTGATACAAAATGCTATGCAATAGCTTTACCGCGGCAATCCCCTAGTGCCACACGTATTTTTTTGTTGTACTAGGTATTGTTCAATTAGGGAATACTGCAAGTTTCATCAAAATCGGTTCAGTAGTTTTTGAGATAGGGAATTTTTTGCCTACTTGGATCGTAGATTTTCAAGGTCGATTGTATATTTGTTCACGATTATCTCGCGTTTGTCTGAACCGATTTTCATGCGGTTTTCGGAAAAATGTTTATTACGTTCTAGGGAATGTTTTAATAGGTATACAATAATAACGGATGCCTTGTGACGTTGCCCGCATAGATCCGTTTTTGTTGCTCGCTTGGATATAAATTTCTAAAGACGCCGATTATACGAAGATTTTTGTATAATATCTGAACTAACTAAAAAGGGTTAAATAAAAACTTTTTAAAAAACACTAGTACCGACTTCAAAAACAAATACAAAAAAGTGTAAAATAACTTTTCTTTCGGAAGTCGGTGGCAATATAAGTCAATGTTATAATAAAAACTTTTTCAAAAAAAGTAACCGACTTCAAAAACAACAACAAAAAAGGGTGAAATAACCTAATTAGTAACTTCTTTCGGAAGTCGGTGGCTATATATTTTTATTTTCTTTGTTTTTTGCCACCGACTTCCGAAAGAAGTTATTAATTAGGTTATTTCACCCTTTTTTGTTGTTGTTTTTGAAGTCGGTTACTTTTTTGATAAAGTTTTTATTTTACCCTTTTTAGTTTATTTATTATTCAATCAACTCAAATTATTGTATTGTAAAAAATACATATTTGTCTTGCATGTGCACTAATCTTGTAATCCGTCACCACTTAAATATCAATATCCCAAAAACTACTGAACCGATTTTGATGAAACTTGCAGTGTACCCTAAGTTGAACAATACCTAGTATAACAAAAAAAGAATTACTTAAATCGGACTTGTAGTTCCGGAGATATGCGAACACAAACATAAAAACATACATACATGCATACATACGCTTTCGAAATTTGGCACATTTGTTCAGACGCTTATACAGACCAAGATATTCGAAAACTGGACAGTTCTGGAAATATTACATACATACAGGTCGAATTGATAACCTCCTTTTGAAGTCTGTAAAAATCAAAAGTCACCGACTTCCGAAAGAAAAGTTATTTTAAACTTTTTTGTATTATTTTGTTTTTGAAGTCGGTACTTTTTAAAAAAAAGTTTTTTGTCAGTTGGTTTTTCGGGGTTTATACCATTTTTTTTTTAATAATTTCTTTTATTTACACCCGAGCGCTGAAGCATTTACTGCTATTCTGATGACTGTGGGTTCAAACACCAGATTTTTACAAGTTTTTTTTTATGTTTTCGTTCACTTAGTTACATCTTGTCGTACATGACGAAGCTGGGTTAAAGTAGTAATATAAGAGTATTGAAGTATTTTGATTTCATTATTTACGAATAATCACGCTATGCGTTTAACCATGAGGTTAAAAAAAACTAAGTTTTTTCAAATAAGTTAATAAGTTGGTTATAAAAAAAAAACACTTTTACACCACACAACCAATGTTGTGACGAAAAAGGTAAAAAAAAAATAAAATCAAAAATCAAAATCAAAAGTCATTTATTCAAATTAGGCTGATTTATCAGCACTTTTTGAAGGTCAAATTTTACATAAGACAGTCCCCTAAAGCGCCCCCCCTTCGACACTTCCTAGTGTTATGGCTGGGAAGAAGAAGTGGCGGAACAAACTCCCCAGCAACACATCTGTCTGTACGGTTAGAAGAACCAAGATTTATACAATTTAATAGAACATTCACATTATACATCAATCCGAGATTACACCTCAATCGTGACTAGAAGGCACATAAAGATAAACTAGGACCATCCATCATAGTAAAAAACAACATAAAGAAAAGAAATTAAATTACATATAACAAAACCAAAGATCAGCAAGTCGACCAGACACCACAAGCAGCACCCGTTCACGAGTATAACGCAAAGATCAGCTACTCCCCCACTCCATGTAAGTGGGTAGGAGGCAACCCGACCCTCGACGCTACCGCAACCAATGTCAACTAAGGGAGCATGACAACTTGCCGCCGGTTCCTCAGTCAATTACACTACTAAAATAAGATTAAAAGTCGTGGTCGCTAGTTTTTCATAGTGCAAAACTGTTTTTTGGAAAATGAAATAAAACATTAAAATCAAAAAACTAATCAACATAATATAAAACAAACACATACATAAAACAATACATAAAACAAATGGGCTGTCAAATTATTTACCGACAATCTCAAGTAAATGGCTTGAACAGACTGGATGCGAAAGGTGTTGGACAGGGCGATGTGGCGCAGCTTGAAAGATGCTCACGTCCAGTAGAGGATTGCGATACGCTAAGTTTAGTTTTTTTATATATTTAAAATGGGTTTGTTCTTTAACTTTAACAATTGTTGGTAAGCCAAATAAATAAACTCAATCTAGCCCAGAACACAGAATACTTAATAGTACTACGTACATAAGTGTCACTTCCCAAAAACAAACAAAAATGTGAAATCCATGCTCGAGAGAATGAAAGTGCATTTTATAGTCCGGTCAATATAGACATTTAAAATAACAAAAATTCCCGGAAAGGTGAATTTTGGTGGACATCTAGGGTTTAACATTACAAATTAAATAATAAAAGTCCCCATCGATCCTACGTGTGCGTCAAAAGTTATTCGAGATCAAATGTCAAATTTTGAGGTTTTTTGGTTTTTTTTCGAAAACGGTAAATTTTATCAAAAAACACCTCAAACCAACGTTTTAGATCTTAAAATTCTCTAATGGTCCTTTTTGTTTTTCCTGGAAGTTACCATTCGTGAGATATCGCGATTCTAAGAGTCACATTATACATGACATGCACACTATTGCACACATTTCCACGCCACCTGTGAGGTGTACACGGCGCGTTTTTTTTTACCGGGGTTTCCCCTGTAGGCCTACTCCTGACTGTCATGTCAATTTTAGGATAATTTAAAGGAACAATACCCGTCAAGCTCTAGATATTAATTTATTATTGATATTGCTATTGATTATTGGGTTAACTATAATTTGTTTTTTTTAGATATTTTAATCAGATTCATACTCTTGAATGTCTACTTCAACAGTCATGTCTTCTTCGATTTCTTCTTCTTCCTCTTGCTGGATGTTCATAAATTGTTCAAATGTGGCTGAGTCATTGGTTTCTTCATTAAAATCACAGGAATCTTCCTCTATCTGGACATTTGAGCAAGACTGACCTTGGCAATTGGTACACGCTGGAGAACACAGCAACCCGAATTTTTTACAGCCACATTTGGCCCTACAACCTTTTTTGCAATTGAAAAAAATAGTGTTGAGGAGTTTTTCTGGAGCAGGTGGGAGTAAAGTTTTAATCGGTTTCAGAGTATTATCTATCAATTTCCAACCCTAGTCTTCTGGGTTCAGTTGATTGCCTAGCCATGTTTGTACTTGATAGTATACTCGATACAAATGTTAAATAGCAGATGTTGAAGGAAGACATGATAGTTGTACTTGTTTCTTGTTTCGCGTATATTTTTACAAAAGTTAAGTATCGATATTTAACAATACAAGTAATTTAAATAACCGACTTCAAAAAGAAGGAGGTTAACAATTCGACGGTATGTTTTTTTTTGTGTGTTTATTACGCGATTACTCCGCCAATTGTGGACCGATTTTCAAAATTATTTTTTTGTTCGAAAGGAGATACTTCAGGAGTGGTCCCATTGTCACCATGTTAGGATCTGATGCTTGGATCTACTAGGTTGTACTAGGTATCGTTCAACTTAGGGAATACTGCAAGTTTCATCAAAATCGGTTCAGTAGTTTTCGAGATAGGGAATGAATGTAAGAGATTTTAACGATGTTATTACCGGTGTTACGGATTACAAAATTCTAGTGCTCATGTAAAAAAATTATGTACTCGTATTTGACAAGAATTGTGGTTAAATATTTAAACTAAAAAGAGTAAAATAAAAACTTAAAAAAAATGTAACCGCCTTCAAAAACAACCACAAAAAAGGGTAAAATAACCTTCAAAACTTTTCTTTCGGAAGTCGGTGACTTTTTTTTATTAATTTCATTGTCTTTTTTGCCACTGACTTCCGAAAGAGGTTACATTAAAAAAAAGTTTTTAATAAACCGCAAGAAGAAAGCGAATTCCTTCCGTAATTATTGTTTGAGGCCGGGAATCAATTTCTGTAAATACTTTAGCGCAGTCAGTCAAATATGTATAAACGTGGCTTGTATGTGCATTTCATGTATAGTGTGACTCTTAGAATCACGATATCTCAAAAAAACCAATATGTTTGTAGAGAATTTTAAGATCTACAACTTTGGTTTGAGGTGTTTTTTGATAAAACTTAGGTACCGTTTTCGAAAAAAAAAACAAAAAAACCTCAACATTTGACATTTGACCCCGAATAACTTTTGACGCACACATAGGATCGATGGGGACTTTTAATATTTTATTTATAATGGTTAACCCTAGCTGTCCACCAAAATTCAGCTTACCGGGATTTTTTTTAATTTGACCACTAGTTTTATGTCTACATTGACCGGGCTATTAACAAAAATATGTACGGAGTGCGTGCTTATTAGTAGGGGCGGCGAAAAAGGGATTTTTGATGTGACTCTAGCGTGTCAGATAATTCTCGCACCTTTTAATGAACCTGTACCAAGTATGAACTTTCCATATGGTGGGGTGTGTTTGGGGGAACCCGTCAGATTAGTAAAAAAAAATTCATCTTCAGAAAAACTCGAGCGCGTCAGATTAAGAAAAGGTAATTTAATTACGTTCAGAAGAGTGTATATCTCAATAATCTGACAATTTGAGCATGGCATTAGTAAATGAGCGAGTCCTGAAGTTGTAAAACAAAAACGTAACGCCTGCTCGTTCCTTATAGCAATCAACCATTCGTCTAATTAATTTTAATTATTTACAAGGCGTTTTGATTTTTGGGTTTTTAACAGGGTTGGCATGATTAAAACAAGTTGTTTTAAAACACCTGTTTAAAACAGTGTTTAAAACAGTTTGAAATTAAACAGTGTTTTTTATTACCCGTTTCAACTACTTTTCAAGGCGGATGAATAAAAAAAAAAAAAAAATAATAATAATAATAATAATGTTTATTATTCGGAAAAATACAGATTGCTACAGGACTGTCGACAATATTGGTTGTTACAAGATCTGTAATTAATGGATTAACCCTGCCTCCTAAACTAGGGTGACCTGTATCTTAGGAGGCAGTGTTCGGCTAAGGTAATACAGTGCATGGTTATTCCGTGAAAGACGAAACAGCAGAGAGAGAGTTTAGGTGTCGATCTAACTGTTTTCTATCTTATTATTATTAAAACTCTTATAACTATTTTTCTATTTAGAGTTTAAAAAGTAGTGTAGTAGTGAATGCATATAAAATGAAAATAAATTAATATTCAGGAGTCTAAATAGCTTGACATAAAACCATTTGAGTCCATGCCATTGCTATGTCATATTTTTAACTTATAATGGCATTGTAATGAAATAATTCTTAAAAATATTAGAAAAAAAACATCACATGTTTTTTTTCCATTGATCATTTTTCGTAAAAAAATCATTACAAAGGGCGAATTTGAAAAGATGTAGTCTAGAAATGAAACATAATTGATTTATACGTTTAGACATCGACAAATAAGGTGGAAAAAAAAATTAAAAATAGCCAGAAACTAAAAAAAAAAACAAAAAAAACACTTGTTTAAAACATTTTAAACTGTTTGTTTTATAAATTTGAAAAAAAACTGTTTTTTTTCCAACCCTGGTTTTTAACCACCTTGTTACGGACAGCCCCCTTGAATTAATCGTCAAATTAATATGTAATGGTTATCAGAAATATAAAGCGCACCCACCACTAAAATAGAAAACTTGTCATAAACTTTTTTCTTTTTAAAACATAATCTTTCAAATCCAATAGATTGCCATGGCACTCGAGGAACTGCAAGTTTAGAATCCTCGCCTCCCCTACTATAACGGGCGGCGGGCGGCAGCCGATTGTGAAACCCGTCCGGAGTGCGCCAGGCCTGCCCAGAACCAAATATGACACCTCAGATGGAGCGAGAAGGTTACCAGAAGAAACAGTAATAACTGTTAACCCACCGTCTTCGAGAGGACGGTGGCCGCGAGCCAGGCGGCTCTGATAAGATCTGCAACGGCCAGTGATCGCTTACCCATCACCCTTGGTTTTAGGTAGGGTTGCCATGTCTAAAATTTGGAAACCAGGACAAGACGCGTTAAAACCCCGGATTTTAGAACCAGAACCCGGACATGAGTCGAAGTGCGCACCATGACAACTGCGTCGGGAGGGCTGGGGGGACGGTGAAGTGTGCGTGTTGAGGGCGGTTCAAGATTTAAATTTTTAAACCCGGACGCTCCCCGGATGGCCTCTAAACAAGGACAAATCCGGGGAAACCTACAACCGGGGCAACCCTAGTTTTAGGTTGTCTGTAGTGCCATTGCCCGGGGTACAACACTAGGATTATGAATCCCGCCTCGCTAGAAATTATGAGCCTTCACTGTTTGTATAATTTATGCTTCGTAAATGTCGCTACTGAATAACTTTTATTACGTAATGTTTGCGCCTGTTCCACATTATGCTTCAGCAAGTCACGGTAATATATAATGTATTACGGGGAATTATTCAATAAATTAATTAAGTTTATTTTACTTGCTAATAAAAATGATTGTGTAATAATTTTTATGTTTAGTTCTGTTTGAGTGGTGTATAGTAAGGTCTGGTTCAGTAATATTTGAAAAAACATTGTGTCTTATTATTTGGGATTTACTCGTAGAAATATATTGAAAGCGAAATGACGTCGTTTTTACGGAAGATACAGGAGAATTATCAATATATTTTTTATGATTTATGCGGTAAGAGTTTTATTATTTTTGTTTCGTACTAACGCTATCATCAACCCAATCAATCAAATTTTTCCAATCGAATATAAACCTGTATTTGTAGTGTATTTTATAGTACATTTTATAGTTTTCCCGAGACGTGTGCCATGCAGGAGAAATTCCTAAAATATTAAAACAGCATAAAATCAAGCCTGTAATCCCCAAAAGAGAGTCACAAAAAAAAAAAAATATATGTGTACACCCACAGCCATAGTCATGTGACATGGATATAATTGAATATGGCTGTATTCGAGGGCAAAAATTCTATTATAATATCACAAATATTTGACTTTTTTTTTCTCTGTTACGCATAATAAAATTGACGCAGATACGACGTTTTTATAAAACTGACAATACGTCTCGCCGTGGTATAATTTTAGTGTTTTCTGACTACACGTGCCAGTCCAATCAATCAAATCAAAATCAAAATCAAAATCAAAGCGTTTATTTCAATTAGGCCATTACAGGCACTTTTGAATTGTCAAGAGACATAAAATAAAACAAGTACACAAATAGTTATGGTGCTACAGTCCCATTCACAAGACATAAAAACTGTGAAAGTACCGTAGGTGCTCATTCCAAAGGGTAGATCTCTATGGAGAAGAATGAGCAAGAAACTCCATGGACACTCTTTTTCAATTGCCAAAATTATTACAGTTTTTTTTTTTTGTACATCATTCATCATCAGGTGTTACATTATGTGAGAACGATGTGGCAAGTTATTAGTGTCCATAGTAAATATAAAAAAGACAATTTAAAATAAAGTTAGGTATTAATAATTAAAACAGACCGTGGCAGCTAAGAGATGACCAGTCTCAACTGACAGCGCCCGTTCACGAACATGACACATCTATCAGCACCATTCAGCTCAACCATTTTGAAGGGAGCTAAATGATCCGACACACGCGCCACCATCAGCGAGACATTCGAGTGAGCATGACATACTTTCAACCGCCAGGGTTATTCAAGTCAATAAAGTAAAGTACGTAGGTATCTAATCAATAATGGCTCTAGAGCACATAGCACTCACACAATGCCGGTAATGCAGCTATATAATACTAGGAAATTGAATCTATACATTGCAAAGGTGGTTTTACAATCTTCATCAGCTCCGACAATAGTTTTAAAATGCTATCTATTTCCGTTTACATGTGGGTATAATACACATATCATAGTAACATAATGATATCCTACGACCTGTACTATAATAAATGGAGAAAAAATAATAATAAAAAAAATAAAAAACAATTAAGTAAGTAATCTTGGTCAATATAACTTATTGATAAAAAAGTATGCAATATTTTCAATATTCTAACTAACCGAATACGTAGATTTGCAAATTATTGAAAATGAAAACTAGCCTATTATAATGTTATCACATAGAGTCTGCATTACTCGTATTATGAATTCGTCATGACAACACGATCCGATCATTGTCATTTTGCTATACTCGTAAGTTCGTAATCTGACAAATTCACTAGTAGAACATTGGTCGGTCACTGCTCTCCTAAGAAACTTCTGTTTTTATTATACTTATTTGAACATTGATTCAGATTCAATTTTAGTTTATAAATCTATTTCTAATATAAAAGAACAGGGTTTTTATTAAGACTCGACTACAGCCGAAACCGCTAAGCGCAGTAACTTGAATTTTGGACAGCAGTTGCAGTCTAATATGTAGGGAAGCAATAAGACGGAATTTTGCGAAACTCCTCCTCTAAGGGGGTGAAAAGGGGTGCAAACATTTGTATGAAAATTTTTATTCCTTGGGTTTATTTTGAAACTTGCCACAAATAAGAACACAAGTAAATAAAAAAGACTGGGTCTATTATTTTTGAAGTGAAAACTTCTTTAGCGGCGTTGTACACTTTTTCTGTAATGGGTAAAAAATTTAAAACTCGCGTCAGGGTCACGTGACCCTGATCGAAAATGAGTAAGACGTCATTCAAATTAGTTAATTTCATATCTGTACTACTCCAGTTTTAAAATAAAACATAGTAACAAAAAAGTTTTCACTTCTACCGGCACTCCTGGAGTGCAACCTTTTTTTTTTTTTTAAAATGCCTTCCATTGGTAATCAAGGCGTTGTTAAAGTTTGTATAAGAAAATCATAACGCGTGAGTTGATTAGATCAGAATAACTAAATACGTTTTTTTGGATTTTTCAAAAATCACCCTCATGTTAGTGAAAAGGGGTATTTAAGTTTAAAGGGGAGGATCTTTAACCGCTAAATTTATAACCTTATTTTTGGTCGGTTGTTGCAATTTATTATGTAGGTGAGCACTAAGAAGGGATTTTGCAAAAATCCACCTATAAGGGGGTGGAAAGGGGTGGAAACCTTTGGATGTAAAATCTTATCCCTCAGGTTTATAAAATTGAAACTTGGTGCGAACATGAGTATAATTAAATGAAAAATATAGTCATTATTAGTTTTTATTAACTACCCTCCATTTTTGGGTTTTTGGAAAATCACCCCCTAAATTGGTGAAAAGGGGTGATTAAGTTTTAAGGGAAGGATTTCACTGCTTGCTTCGATAAACTCAAAACTTGGCATAAATTATCTCTTAATCGAGTAAAGGATGCGTATTTATTTATATTTCAAAAATCAACCCCTAGCGGGGTGAAAATCGGAAAATTAGTTTGTCTACTACGATTGACTGTTTGTTTGTATTGAATTGGCTCCGAAACTACTAGAGCATTTTTAGATTTTCCAAAAGTATCCTATAAGGAGGGTGAGCGGGAATTAAATTCACCGAGTTCGAAGTTAGAAACACGCGCAGACGAAGTCGCAGGCAAAGTGCTAGTATTTTTATATCACATTAAATTTTATTAGCAGAATATAAAAATTGACAAAATCAACAATTTTGAAATCCATTTTAGACCATTCTGACACTATTGCTATAGCAGAATTGAGGCCCTGGTGGCCTACCATGAACTCATAAGCTATTGTCAAACAGACAGGCGTGGCGAACGCGAAGCGAGGCGTTTTTGTTTGTAAACGTATGGAATTGTTTGGAGCCTGTCACATAGACTATCGGATCCACGGTTGGAAAAAAAAAACTGTTTTTTTTTAAAATTATATAAAACATACAGTTCAAATTGTTTTAAACAAGTGTTTTTTTTTAGTTTTTTTTTTTTTAGTTTACCGCGTTATTTCAGATTAATTCGACCAATGGCTCGACGTTTCAACTTATAGATAAATTATTATGTTTCATTTATAGACTAGATTTTTTTTTAATTCACCGTTTTTAATGAAATATTTACAAAAAAATATCTATTATATATTTTTTTTCTATTTATCACGTCATGTTTTAAGTATTATTTCATTGACAATCCAATAAAACTTAAAATCGTGTGATAGTAAACATAGCAAGGGCATACAGTCAAGTGGTGAAATATCAAACTACGAGTATTAAGACTCCTGAATATTAATTTATTTTACTTTTACATGCATTCGTCCGCCATGAAAAGTAGTTAAAACATGTAATAAAAAACACTGTTTAATTTCAAACTGTTTTAAACACTGTTTTAAACAGGTGTTTTAAATCAACTTTTTTTTAATCATGCCAACCCTGATGGGATCGCATTCGCTTTTCTATGTGACTGGATTCAAACAATTCCATACATTACAAATAAAAACGCTTCGGATCGCATTCGCTTCACCTGTCTGTTTGACAATAATAGCTTTAAAGCGTGAGTCTTTAGGTTGTGGGAAAGAGATAGCGCTAGATGACTTTTAATAGCTCTGTCTCTTTCCCACAGCCTAACTACTCACGCTTTAAGAAGTCATGGTAGGCCACCTGATCTGATAATTATGTAGTCAGAGGGAGACAACAAATGATTAAATATCTTGAATGAAATGAAACAAGAATGAATCCTCGTCTTATTTTGTATCTGACGGAATGATCGATTTCCTTCAAAGTAGATTCGAGCAGGCTAAACGGAATTTTCAAGTGCCAGTTGGCAGATTGAGGCCATTGGCGATTTTTTCCGGCAAATTAGATGGCTTGTCTATTCTTATCTCAGACCCATTTTATGTTTTTAAGTTGTGGAATATTATTATTTATACTTAGTAGTGTGGTTGGGCAGCTTTCTCTTCCGTATGCTGATGTAAAACTCCGTATAAGTAAAAATTATCTATTTGAACCGTATTATTTTCTTTTGTTTCATATCAAAATTGACGAAAATGCGACACTTTTATTATTCACAATACGTCACACCCGACGCAAACTATGCTACTTATACTCGTATTTTATGCAGAATTAATTCGTATGTACGTAAATTGCATTAACTTGTGACAAGTAATGGATACCTAGATAAATATAAATGTGATTTATGTTTTTGACAACATTAACAAACAATAATATTCAAGGTCAATGTCATGAATAATAACAATAGTATTTAATTAATTATGTAATTGCAGGTCTTAATGTAAAATTTTAGCAATATAATTTATATTCAAAAAATGTGCGACGCGATTTAGGTTTTTAATTTATTCCGTCTGTGCGCGAGAGTTTTCATAAGGAAATGAAACTCCTGCGCACAGACGGAACACTGAAAAAACTGTTTGATACCAGAATTTCGAAAATAAAAGATCGTTTGACAAGACCCAAACCTGTGATCATCAACAACTTTTCTCTAACTTTCCTGTAATATAACGAAAATGATGTCGTGAAATGAAACGGAAGTATGTAAGATGAAGAGTGTTTGATTTGACAATCCGACTTAATGATTTTTCGAAACATCAAAAACACGAATTTCGATTATTAAATTACAGAATATTTAGAATTCAGAAAATGTTATTACCTGTGAGAAGAACTTAACACCTGTCCGAGTCGGGGTGCCAAGTCACTTCTTGCTCGCTATTGCATCCTGAGGTATAAGATTACCACCAAGATAGTTCAGCGAAGCCCCGCTTCGCGGTGCTCCTATTTCTGTGAGCACAGTTTAAATTAAATTAACCTAACCTGTTCGAGTCGCTCGCTCTTGCATCCTTAGTCAAATTGCTGATTACTACCTACCAAGGCTCCTATTTCTGTTTGCAGGGTTTAAAGGTAACTAACACGAAGGGGATGGCGGGGTCATTCAGTACCCGCCATCCCCTTCGAACCTAACCTAAGATCCGAGTCGGTGTGCCTCTATTCCTGGGCTCGCTTCGCTCGCTCTCGCATCCTAGATAGACCGAGCCGTATATAGGCTTAAAAAACACTCTAGGAGTAGGGTATACAACGTGTAACGTTAATAGCGCAAAACCTCTCGTGGGGTAACTCAACCCATGTTACTGAACAATGTTTGTTCCAAGACTTTTGGAAATCCGCAAAAAAAAAATTGCTTTTGCATACAAAATGAGAAATTGATCGGGCCCATCAGTATGAAAAATCATTAGAGATCACTCAGACTGCTCTGGGCTAGATTGAAGCCAAGAGGAAAGCCATACAGAAAATAATGTAACTAATCGTTCCTCTCATTCTTTCCAGAACCCAAATCAGTGGACTTATGGCCATCACCCTTATTTATGTTCACCGTCATACCCTTCTACTTATATTTCTCTACTCGTTTGGGACCAAACTTAATGAAAAATCGAAAACCATTCAAGCTGAAAAGAGTCATATTTTATTACAATATATTTCAAATATTTATGAGCGCCTTCATATTTTACGAGGTGAGTAAAATTCATTTTTAACGTATAGAATATAGAACTTATGGCTTTTACCATTTTTTTTTCTTGGTAAAATCATCAAATGAAGTCCTCTCGCCCGGGGCAGGGCAGGCAGGAGGAACTGTCAGACTTGCACTGACTAAAATCCACGGTGTTTTTTCAATAGCCTTTGAGGGTAGGAGGAACAGAGTGGAAAGTTCCTCACTACCCGGTGAAAAGGAAGGCACCTTCCGGCCAGACGGGTGTTGTGTCTGGCGGGCTTTCTGCCCAACATTAATATTTGGGATTTTCTATGTCTTCTAAGTTCGCTGTTAACTTTGATTGCGCGATCTAGATATTTTACATCTTAGTTTCTTCGTTGCTTCATAGATGGCGCTAGTGTAGTTTTTTTTAGAAGATTATGTCCGATACAAGCCCTTTACGTTCCAGGGTAACGGTTACCTAATGAGACAGTCTCGCGACCTGCATTTACCCTAAACAGAGACCGCATCGGTTTAGATCGTATCGCCAGATCGGGTCATCGGAACGGATCGCGCTCCCGAAATTACAATTGTTTTCAAGATTTAGATTTTTTAAAACAACTTTTAGCTCTGGCGCATGGGTAAGAGATGGACTGCTGAGCTGCGTGTCGTGGGTTAGATTCCCACACGAAACAAATATTTTATACTGCCTAAGATCCTACTTTATCTTATCCTTTCAATTTATATAATATACTCGCCTGATGATAAAAGATGATGCCGGGTTGACGCTGAAGCACTCTTGCCTGGAAGTAACCTGTTCACTCTTGACGTGAAGACCCCAAGGTTATAGCAAGCGTATACCGCGACTCGGGCACACAAAGGGCTACCGAAGGACACCGTGGATTTTAGTCAGTACAAGTCTGACAGTCCCTCCCGCCCTGCCCGGGGTTGGAGGACTCATTTGATGATTTTGCCACGTAAAAAAAAAAAAAAGGTTATAGCCAGCATCAAACACAGACCCTGGCAGGAAATTCTATTCCAATGTGATTGCTTAGCTAATATATTTATGTATTCTTATATTACAGGGTCTGCATGCCGGCTGGTGGCCTTCAAGTAGTGGATATAGTTGGACTTGCCAGCCATACGATAGCACCGATAACCCGAAGTCGCGAAGAGTAAGTTGACTTCAAAAATATACTTATTTGCAAAGAGATTTAAAAGAAGCTATTCGTTGTGTGCGCGATGACAGCGCCCCTAGTGGCCGCAACTATTCAGGACTTGTCATCTGTCAAATCATGTCAACTAGATGATAGGATATCTTTGTGATATTAAATTTCGACTAGTTTTTCAACGAAATTGAAAAAATAGTGTAAAAAGTGAGTGTGTATATTATACCTAGCGATTTTCTTCCTCGTGGAAAATATGGATATTATAATACGCACGGGATTTGAATCGGTTAAGCATAAAATACATTTCCAACCTCAAACTGAGCAAAAAGGGAAAAAATTAGTATTAGCACAGCATGTGAGAGAAGTGGAAGAGCTTAGAACGAACGGGAAAAGTTAAAGTTAAAGTTTTCGTATTAAATTATAAAGAAAGTTATGAAAATAAAGCAACTTGACACATGACAGCCCAGAATTAATTCACATTTCTGCCACGTCGTGCGCTACGATCGATTTGCCGTTCCCCACCACCCACTTCGCACATAGTCAATAGAGCGGGCATTGGGAAAATTGTCATACAAAATTGATGCCGTGCGTCAGTAGCGCTATCTAAGCGTTGCATAGCAACGCGACTACTAGACTGAGGGACTTTTTACCTATTGGTAAAAAGTTTTGGATCACAAATTTCTTCGTGATGTCCCGTCTATTGCTCGTATATAGTTTAATGTCTTTGCTTATTTGTAAATATTGATGCTGTCAGAAACGGACATAAATTAATCGTCCTGTCAGCGAAATGTCCATAGATGAAAGAGTCTATCGGTGAAACGGCTTTAAATGAATCGTCCTGTCGGCGAAAAGTCCAATGATGAACCGGTCATCGGTGACTGGTTGCAGAATCGTCACTATGCCCGTATTAGTTGAGTTGATCCAACACGCCTAAATCACTCTTCTTTCATTCCTAATCAGACGTCACGGCATAATTCCTTCTTAAAAAAATCCATTCATCTTTTCTTTGGCCTTCTTCTTCCTCTACACCCATCACGCGTGCATACTCGTAGATTCACTTTACAATGTTATATTTTCTTCATAATTATATTTCAGATGCGAAATGCTTTCTGGTGGTACACACTAGTGAAATTCATAGACCTGCTAGATACAGTGTTTTTCGTTCTGAGGAAGAAGGACAGACAGATCTCTTTCTTGCACATATTTCATCACTCTATGATGCCAATAGCGTCTTATATTGGATTGAAATACATTCCAAGTAGGTTTTTTTGTCCCATAATGTTTCTACGGATAAAACTTGCAGTCTTACACTCCGTACTTTAAAGTCGTGAAATATAAATAATAATAATGCTTTATAATATGCCTAAAAAGAAACTTCATCACTAATTTGTAAATAAAAATAAAAAAGTTTTTATGCCAATAAACAGAAATTAGTTCCAATAATTTACAAGCAAACGATTTGCAGCTGGTAAATTAAAAATTGTACGAGGTTTTGTAAATGGATTATGTAAAATTCTGCAGATAGAATAATTTTATTTATGAAAAATCGAAGCTACGCCTGCACGTTACTTTTGAGCAACGATGTTCTTAAATGAAATACTTTAGCTCCAATGCTTTTTCTTTACGGATGGCGAGTTTTGGGTAGCTCGCCGTCTGACCCAGAACTATTTTCAAGAAACTGTCAGATCACCGACCAAACTGGCGCGGAACGACTGATTTGGCCCTGATGTTCAAAGAAAAACCCAAGGAATAGGGTGGTTTTTTCGGGTACACTACTTTATTCCGAAATTCATAAATACGAATTTCAAAATACCGATTTTCATAATTCCGAATGGTTCAAAATTCCTAATATAACAACTCCGATGGATCATTATTCCTATTTTAATAATTCCGAAATTTCAAAATTCCTAACGTTTATAATTACTTTTTTCAAAATACCGAATTTCAATAGACCGAATATCAAAAATTCCGACTTAATATATTTTCCGAAACATCAAAAACACGAATACCGAATATTAAAATTCCGATTATTAGACTTCCGATTCGGGCCCGTCAGGTCCAAAAGTCTGAGCCGGGGTGCCCCAAGACACATTTTGCTCGCTATTGCATCCTGAGTTATAGCACCACTAAGGTGGTTCAACGTAGCCCCGCTTCGCGGGGCTCCTATTTCTGTGAGCAAGGTTTAAAGTAACCTAACACGAAGGGGATGGCGGGGTCTTTCAGACCCCGCTATCCCCTTCGAACCTAACCTGTCCGAGTCGGGGTGTCCCCAGTCCCGAGCTCGCTTCGCTCGCTCTTGCATTTTTGGCCAATTTGTTGACTACCACCTACCAAGGTAGTTCGACGGAACCCCGCTTCGCGGGGCTCCTATTTCTGTGAGCAAGGTTTAAAGTAACCTAACACGAACCTTACCTGTCCGAGTCGGGGTGCCCCAAGTCCCGAGCTCGCTTCGCTCGCTCTTGGATCCTAAGTTCTCCTAATAACAATAAAAATCCTGAAGGCAAACAGTGAAAGGATACGCCTCCCCACTCCGAGCCTACATAGGCTTAAATAACACTCTGGGAGTACTGTAGACAAAATTACGTGGAGCCGGTTTTGTACCAATTCGTTTCTGTCACTGACTTTGTAGAATGAGAAACAAAATTCCGGTTTTCAATATTCCGAAAAATTCAGTTTATTCGGAATATTGAAAATCGGAATTTCGTTTTTCGGAATGAGAAATTATCGAGCATTACATTTTTCGAATAATTATGTGAAAATCGGAAAACTAAGAAATCGGACATACGACTTTCGGTCAAATAAATTTCGAGATTCTTAATAATAGATATTGTAATTTTTAGGTATTATGATATTCGGAGTTTTGAAAATCGGAATATCGAAATTCGGAATAAAATATTTCGGAGTATTTGGGTGTTCCCGGTTTTTTTAGTATAAAGCCTCATTTAGACGATGCAAGAACTCGCACGCGGGTTGCATTACCTTGCGGACTTATGGGTACAAAGACTCAGTTGGTCAAACAAATACCGCAATGTAGTGAAACTCGCATGCGAGTTCTTGCTCCGTCTAAATGAGGCTTTAGTCAGATAGTTGGTTCCGCTCCGCTCAGGACAAAAAGATGCTTTAACTACTTAAAAAATGAGAACGGCAATGATGTTAGACATTAAAATGTTGTCTTTTTTTCCAGATGGTCATGCATCTCTACTCGGACTCATCAACGCTTTTGTCCACGTCGTGATGTACACCTACTATTTGATCTCAGGACTTGGACCTAAGTACCAGAAGTACCTCTGGTGGAAGAAGCACCTCACTACTATGCAGCTGGTAGGTTATCTAATACATTTTAATGGCACGCCAAATGTTATACATCGCTGCTTAAATTCAAAACGGCCGCAATTCGAAATTTTGTGAAATCGATTTTATTGCAAAAATCGTATCGATTCAGCCTATATTATTATATTCCAAAAAGACACCCAGTATTTTCGCATTAGAAATGAGCAAATCGCACAACCGCCCTTTTTCGATTTTGTCACTTTGGTGGTTAACTTTAGATCAAAGCAGCCATATTCCGGGTTGCGACCCTGCAGTCAGCGGGAGCGCAAGTTTGTTATGTGAAAAAGGGCCACATTTCAAAATACGACCGTATTGTTTCAAAATTGTATGCAAGTTCATCATAATCTTGTAAGGAAAAGTGCCGTATTTTGTTATACGTCCATTTTGAGTTTGAATAAAACGTGTTTTAATATTATTATTTTAAGGAAAAGTGGAGTATTTTGGAATGCTTCTGTTTTGCATATAAAATTATGGTGATTAGGCCAGTATCAAATCTACAAATAATATTTAAATTTAAAACTTAACACAATAATTACAACTTAAACCAGGCCTGTCTCACTCCCAGTATAAAAATATATCTCAGCGCGATGGATCCACCTGAGTAGGCGATGGAGAAAGGACGAGCCGAGCAATATTCTGTCACAGTGAGTGACGCACGTACTCACCAGTCTTCTTAATATTAATACTAGTTAGTTTCTTTGTTGATACGAACACTATTAACTCTTTGTTTGTATTAATGAAATTATTTTTTTATTTAGTATTACGAGAGCAACTGGTTTGTTGAGATATTTTAACGATTTTGGTGGCAAGTGATTGCTCTAGGTCTATTCGTAAAAACCTTTGTAGCCTTTTGAATCATGTTATCGATCTGCGCATTTAGGAAACAATCAATAATTAGTTGTATTAGTGAAAATATAAACAACGAACTTTTGAATTATTACAAAATGTGAAAATATAATTATTGTAAGTTATTAGACGTCTTCCGATCCGTGATGGTCACCCTTGTCTTAAGACACTGTGAGATACTCGACGAGAAGATATCACGTAGCTTCCCAAACACTGCCCATCAGAGTCGGATTCTTCGTACGACCTCTTTGTCGAAGTTGGACCTACCTAACTGAACAATCTGTCCAAGGTAAGTACATGGCCTACATTTTCAAGAGGCATTATGGACATTTGAGATGAATTTTGTCTTGTCCAAGGCCCACCTACTGGGAAACGTTCGTGACCAGTTTCGGAGAAACAATGGCCTCCTGTTTCACCCCTTTCTGCAATTGGATTGGTTTCGTGCTCTCTTCCTGAAGTAGGATGGACATGGTGCCGTTTCTAAATAAACACTCCAACTCTTCGATATACCGATAGTCGAAATGACATCGTTGGACTGCAATACTGCCCAGGTATCGATTAAATCAAAGGCTTTCCTATAGTCCACAAACATTAGACTCCGATTATAAGTCTTCTTTATAATTTGGCGGAGGTTGTGTATTTGGTGTATGAACTATGATACTAAAACCTTTTTGTAAACCGGCTTGTTCGGGGGCTGGAAGTCACCCAACCTGCGTTCGAGACGGTTCGTATTGACTCTCGAGAACAGCTTGTTGTATGCATGGGACAGAAGTGAGATTGTTCTTTAATTCTTCAACAATGTGTATCGCCCTTTTTAGGGTTCCGTAGCGAAACGGCAAAAACGGAAACCTTATAGATTCGTCATGTCCGTCTTTATGTCACAGCCACTTTTTTACGAAAGTACGAGTATAAGAGCTATCCTGTTGAAACTTGGTAGGTAGATTTATAATGTTAACCGCATTACGATTTTCATACAAAAATAAAAATAAAACTAATTTTGGGGGTTGCCCCCATAGTTACGATTGAAACTAAAAAAAAATTTTTTCACCAAACCCGTACGTGTGGGGTGTCTGTGGATAGGTCTTTAAAAATGATATTGAGGTTACTAACATCATTTTTGTCTAAACTGAACAGTTTGCGCGAGAGACACTTCCAACGTGGAAATATGGCTGCTTTATTTATAAAATTCCTATACATTAAAAATATATTTTTTATAATCAAAAGGGAATTATGTGATTTTTTTATTGACTGGGTAGTCTTACAGAAAATATCAAATTACAAACAAATAGAGGATTGAAATATACATCCAATGATATATAACACATAGAAATATAACGTTGATTAATAAAAATATTAAACAAAAACCGAAATTAAAACTTTGACGGGCTCTCCTGTAAAAAAGTGACTTTTCGAATTGCGGCCGTTTTGAATTTAAGCAGCGACATATGTATCTATAAAGTTAGGTTTTCAATAGATTCACGACGGTGCCACCGCCGCAAGCACAATTTTGTATTTACCTAGCCCTTAGCATGGGCTTGTCCAAACAATTATGTTGGGTATTTCATGACAACATAATTTTCTAAAATTATTGTTTTAAACTCGCAAAGAAAATTAATTTGGCCTAATGGCTGATGCAGTGGTGCAGGAGACATCTGCTGCGCTGTGTATCGTGGGTTCGAATCCCACACAGATACTACAGGTAGTTGTTCTGGATCTGGCTATTTGTGTATGCGAGTTTAAATATTTGTAAAAACACTCACGAAAAATATGAATTATTGAGCAAAAAAATTGCTCATGGCAGGATTTTAAATTTTAGTTCTTCTATTGCTCCATAGATGTCGCTAGTTGTCTTTCTGTTGACAACTTAAAGGTGCATTCACTCACATCAGTCACGTCACGTCACCGAATGAAACTTTTATGGAAATATATTTGACGTGCCTGACCAGTGACGTGACTGATAGAACACGAGCCGGTGACTGACGTGTGGGAACAAAGTTATACTAGGAGTATAGAAACATTTTGTTTTATAAACCGGGCCGGTGACGTGACGTGACGGTGACTGATGAGTGTGAATGCACATTTAAACTCAGTTAGCTACACATACAATATCTAATTTTTTTTTTTTCTCTTTTTCAGATCCAGTTTGGCATAGTTTTCTTTCACAACTTGATAGCTTTCTTGTCCAAAGACTGTACGTATCCGAAATGGATTTCAGTATTACTATGCATCCACAGTTTACAGTTTATTTACATGTTCGGAAACTTCTACTATGTGAATTATATCAAGAACCAGAAACAGGAAAGTGCAAATGGAAGTGTTAAATCAGGAACTGGCAAGAGCAAAGTGAACTGAACTTTATCTATGATACTCAAGACTGCTTTTTTAAGGAGTCATGCTAGTCGTAGAATTCAACTGGAGATGGTTAGGCTTCAACCAGATATGATCCAAAGAAATGTAAATTAATGGTCGTAGGTGATGAATAGTCGTTCCGTGGGATCCTTAATTTTGTTCCTGAATAAACTAAATCTGTCAGATAGATATTATACAAAACTATGTTATTTTTAAAAACAAGCTTTTATTGTTAATTAAATACTTACGATAGACAAAGTACTAGTCAAGACGAATCGAACGAGTATAAACTCGATGGGTTTAAAGCGTTTCATCACAGAGTTCCTATGGCCACCTTCCAGCTTCATCATCAGATCAGCTTCATGTCATCATAATATTACATTGTCACGCGATGTACGGAAAGAGATGGCGCTAGACGAATTGTATAGCTCTGTCTCTTTCCCACAGCCTAAACTCGTGACTATGGTCAGCCCTCGACTTCGTCTCGGGCTTGCATTCGTCTGCTCGTTTATAACAACCAACTTACCGCACTAGTATCATAAATAACTATTAATGGGTCTCATAGTACTACAGTGTATTGAGCATTGCTGACAAAAATGTAATTTATTTATTATAAGTAAAAACAATCGTACACTACAAAGAATTAATAAAGAATTTGGGAAATGTATTTGACTTTATTTTATTTAAAAACTGTTCTGTGTTAAATATCCATAATTATTATGATTTTTTTTAACCGTTGACCCACAGTTAAAATATTTCCTGTATCCGTGGGTGACGGAAAGGACTATCAGACTCGTACTGACTTAAATCCACACTGTCCTTCAATAGCCCTTTACGTTCCGGCGTCATGGTTTCCTGATAAGTCTTACAACCCCACGACCCCGAGACAGCTAGTCCAGTCACCCCGATTATGTAGCACAAAGACTCAACGCGAGAGACCCCGAGATCTCCCGAGAAGCGAGATTTCTCTACGTCTCTTTTACTTTAATATCTGGTTGACCGAGCTTCGCTCGGTTTTTTGTTTTTGGCCCTCATCGGTCATGGCGTTATAGATGGCGCTTCTTAAAACGCGGTTTTTAAAATGTCTATATCTTGGGAACCGAGCCTTTCTCGAACCTGGGACTTGATAAATCGATTCCTTGGGCCGAAAAACCCCTAATCTGTAACTTTCATGAAAATCTTTGGAGCCGTTTCCGTTTATTATTATTACTAGCTGTTGCCCGCGACTTCGTCCGCATTGTATTTGGTTTTAAGGCACCTAAATAAATATTCTCTTTTTTAATTTGTTGAGAAAGTGAGGGTACCTGATGTCCCACTTTAAAGTTTGTTATAGAATCTATAACAAACTTTAAAGCAAATGAAATGAAAACTTCCAGACACAACACTTTATATACGACATTGGTAGTTTTTCCCTCTGGTGCTAAAATAAAAAGGTGGTCAGCATTACTGACAGGCGAGCATGTGTTATATATAGTTGGCCGTGGGAAAAACAGTTGGACCTTAGGTCGACATCAGCTTCCTTCAGGGTCTGTCCTTGGGACTTATTTACGGTCATTGCGAAGTAAGCGGCTACCGGGAATTGTGTAAGTTTGAACTGGAAAAGGAAATTGTTGGAGATGAGTGGTATTCACGGTATCAATGCAGTTTCCCCTGAGCCACATCCGGTGAGAATTTCAGCTTCGCTTAAATTTCTGTGTAATGCAGTAACTATTAGTCGCGTTCCATTGCACAATTTTGGTGGAGTTAGATTTCTTAGAAGCATTATTATTACTTTAAGGCGGGCTTACAGTAATTTTGATGATTTTCAAACGTCTGAAAGTCTCAATAACTATGATATTTTTAATAAATAAAAATTATAATATTAAAGTTGAACATATCCTCGAGTGAATGGTAAAGATAGAAACACGAATTGGAATAATTGGCTCGATAGAAAAAAATGTCAAACATGACACTAAATCACAATTTTTAAACGTCCACTGCTTAGAGATTTCACAATGAATTTATATGAAACTTATATAAATAAAAACAGCTCATTATTTAGAAGTGAATGGTAAAATCAGATTTTAAAATTTCGTTATAATTTTTCTCCAAGAAATAAAAAACCCAAAATATTGGCATTATTTCGCTCGCCGGGCGCCCCGCCAGTGCCCGCCGAGACGTGATGGAGGATGGACGTACGTCGTTGCTGCGCAAAAATTCCCCCCGCGGTTACGTATTAGCAGGCATAGAACTGAACTACTACATAGAAACAAAGTCACACACACAAGCGATTGCGTGTTAGTTGCGGGAATAGAATAAAATAGTCAAGTGATCTAATTTTGACACGATGTAAAGGACAATGGGCAAAAATGTATGAAACTTGGTCCAAGATCCTCCACTGATGACAATTATGGGAAATGAAAGAATATGGTTGTGACATCATTCTGGCAAGAGATTATCAAAATCCATCCGGGAGTTCTTTTTTTTATGTCCATTTAAGTGACTACTAACCTAACCTAACCTTACCTATTCAAACCTAACCTAACCTAACTTGTTTTGTTAAGCTGTAAATGATGCCCGACGCATATTGAACCATCTGGGAAGGCGGTTAGCTTATGCGTGCCTTAGACCCACTAAAAATACCAACAAGACCTTAAATAGCTAAACCTAACCTAACTTTTTTTATTCAGCTAAAATTGATGCCCGACGCATACTGAACCATCTGGGAAGGCGGTTGGCTTATGTTTGACTTACACCGACTGAAAATACCAATGAGACCTTAAATAGCTAACCTAACCTAACTTTTTTTGTTCAGCTAAAAATGATGCCCGACGCACAGTGAACCATCCGGGAAGACGGTTGGCTTATGTGTGACTTGGACCCACTAAAAATACCAACCAGACCTTAATTACATAATCTAACCTAACTTTTTCTGTTCAGCTAAAAATGATGCCCGACGTATACTGAACCATCTGGGAAGGCGGTTGGCTTATGTGTGATTTCGACCCACTAAAAATACCAACAAAACCTTAAATAGCTAACCTAACCTAACTTTTTTTAACAGCTAAAAATGATGCCCGACGTATACTGAACCATCCGGGAAGGTGGTTAGCTTATGCGTGCCTTAGACCCACTAAAAATACCAACAAGACCTTAAATAGCTAACCTAACCTAACTTTTTTCATTCAGCTAAAAATGATGCCCGACGCATACTGAACCATCTGGGAAGGCGGTTGGCTTATGTTTGACTTACACCGACTGAAAATACCAATGAGACCTTAAATAGCTAACCTAACCTAACTTTTTTTGTTCAGCTAAAAATGATGCCCGACGCACTGTGAACCATCCGGGAAGACGGTTGGCTTATGTGTGACTTGGACCCACTAAAAATACCAACCAGACCTTAATTACATAATCTAACCTAACTTTTTCTGTTCAGCTAATAAAAAATAAGTTAAAAATAACTAAAACCCGACTACGACAAAAACGTGTACTGAAAAGTTTAAAACAAGAACAATATTAATTTGACCGATATTGTGCTAGCCGTGGTCGTGTGCCACCTACCTAACGAAGATTGTGTGAAACAACCACAGGTGGCACACGACCACGGCTAGCACAATATCGGTCAAATTAATATTGTTCTTGTTTTAAACTTTTCAGTGCACGTTTTTGTCGTAGTCGGGTTTTAGTTATTTTTAACTTATTTTTTATTTACACTATTTTGGGGTTAGGTATATTATTAATTATTTGATAAGTATATAATAATAAAAGCAGAGGTAGCGAGTAAATTTCAAATGTACTCATTAAGCCTTTTCATTTCATACCCATGTTGATACTGTTAGAAACAGGCAAAGTAGCTATTAATGTATTTAAAAGCTATATAATGTATATATATTTCAAATGTGCACACCAAGCCCTTTAATTTGATACCCATGTCGATATTGTGCGAAAAAAAATTTTTTTTCGGTCACGACTTTACATCACGCAGAGGGCACCATATTGGATTTGGTGACACGTCACCTACCCTATAACCAGCGGACAACTGAGACGCTTCTAACGACACCTCATTTGCCATGTAATGATAAGTAGTTTAGAAGATATGAGGGAACAGACAAACATACATACATACATACATACATACCGGTCAAAATCATAACCCTCCTTTTGGCTTTGCCGTAGTCGGGTAAAAATGATGCCCGACGTATACTGAACCATCTGGGAAGGCGGTTGGCTTATGTGTGATTTCGACCCACTAAAAATACCAACAAAACCTTAAATAGCTAACCTAACCTAACTTTTTTTAACAGCTAAAAATGATGCCCGACGTATACTGAACCATCCGGGAATGTGGTTAGCTTATGCGTGCCTTAGACCCACTAAAAATACCAACAAGACCTTAAATAGCTAACCTAACCTAACTTTTTTCATTCAGCTAAAAATGATGCCCGACGTATACTGAACTATCTAGGAAGGCGGTTGGCTTATGTGTGACTTGGACCCACTAAAATACGAGACCTTAAGGTCTGCTGTAGCTGAACAAAAAAAGTTAGGTTAGGTTAGTTTTTTAAATAGCTAATTAAGGTCTCGTTGGTATTTTAAGTGGGTGTAAGTGAAACATAAGCCAACCGTATTCCCAGATAGTTTAGTGTGCGTCGGGCATCATTTTTAGTTGAACAAAAGAAGTTAGGTTAGGTTAGCTATTTAAGGTCTCGTTGGTATTTTTGGTGGGTCGAAGTCAGACATAAGCCAACCGCCTTCTCAGATGGTTCAGTATACGTCGGGCATCATTTTAGCTGAACAAAAAAAGTTAGGTTAGGTTAGCTATTTAAGGTCTGGTTGGTATTTTTAGTGGGTCCATGTCACACATAAGCCAACCGTCTTCCCAGATGGTTCACTGTGCGTCGGGCATCATTTTTAGCTGAACAAAAAAAGTTAGGTTAGGTTAGCTATTTCAGGTCTCATTGGTATTTTCAGTCGGTGTAAGTCAAACATAAGCCAACCGCCTTCCCAGATGGTTCAGTATGCATCGGGCATCATTTTTAGCTGAACAAAAAAAGTTAGGTTAGGTTAGCTATTTCAGGTCTCATTGGTATTTTCAGTCGGTGTAAGTCAAACATAAGCCAACCGCCTTCTCAGATGGTTCAGTATGCGTCAGGCAACATTTACAGCTGAACAAAAAAAGTTATGTTAGGTTAGCTATATAAGGTCTCGTTGGTATTTTTAGTGGGTCCAAGTCACACATAAGCCAACCTTCTTCCCAGATGGTTCGCTGTGCGTAGGGCATCATTTGTAGCTGAACAAAAAAAGTTAGGTTAGGTTAGCTATTTAAGGTCTCATTGGTATTTTTAGTCGGTGTAAGTCAAACCGACGGTAAAAAGGCAAAAGGGGTCAAGCGCCACATTTTGCGATCTTAACTTTTTTATTGACCCCAACTCCACTATTTTTTCTCTTTCGAATGGTCATAGTATCGTTTTTCGAGCATGAAAAAAAGTCACTTGCACCAAAGAATTATTTGTACTGAATTGCCAAATCGATACTTACCAAAAGTGCTCAAGCGACACCGACTTTACCTTGCTTGGTTGAAGGACCATTTTGTATATTACGTTTTTGTATCGCCTTGTCGTTTGGCATAATTTTAAAAACAATTTTTAGAAATAAATATGTCGTTTGTATCCATATTCCTTTTATTTGTTATGTAAAATTTTTTCACTTAACACCAATAGTAAAGATTGTCAACTAAACATAATTGGCGCTTGGCCCCTTTCTTAAATAATTTTATTTTCATTACGTTGCATTTGATCCACTCAGTACGCGCGCCAGCGCCGTTGCAAGTGGGTGTATGTTTTGTGTGCGTGAAAGCAAGTTCACACGTGTTTGAAACGCGATCGCAGTTTTTAACACAGATTAACATTTTATATAAAACATGTCTGTAATTCCCGAAAACTTGAAATTGAGACGTATTTTAGACCGAAAAAGACTGTTACGGATTTGAATGATTTTTTTTTTGTTGTTTATGTATTAAGTTCGGTTAACATAAAGGCTATAATTTATCTTGGAAACTTGAACACCTGATGCAGAACCGCAACAGACCTGCTAAACAATAAGAGATACAAAAATGATGTCATAGCAAAAATTGTTCCACGTGATGAGTATTTTCTGCTGAGAGAATAAATTTGAAGATCCTGGACACCTTCTGTGGAACTTCAAGAGCCCAGCTACACTATAACATATACAGTAATGACGTCTTAGCAAGGGTTGTTCAGCCTCTTTAGCACTTTCTGTTGATGTATAAAATTTGAAGACCTGGAACACCTGATGTGGAACTCCAAGAGCCCAGCTACACTATATAACATATAAGGGAATGACGTCTTAGCAAGAGTTATTCAGCCTGATGAGTACTCTCTGTCAACGTATAAAAATTGAAGATCTAAAACACCTGGTGTGGAACTTCAAGAGCCCAGCTACACTATAATATATACAGGAATGACGTCTTAGCAAGAGTTGTTTAGTCATAAGTAGAACATAAGTCCAAAAAACCCATAAGCGAATTTTTATATATCTAACTTTCAAGAACAATTTCCCGTATTACTGAGCATCTACTCCCTAAAAACCTATATGCATTTTATTTTGACACTCCTATCACTCCCACACAAACTAAAACCCCAAAAAACATCCCCTTAGGGATAGAGTTTCAGAAAATTCCGTTAATGGCAGTACCTACATCTTAAAAAAATCCCTATGTAAAATTGGAGACTCCTATCTATCAACCCCAAAAACAACCCCTTGGGTGTCGAATTTCGCACAAACCCATCTAAGTGAGCACCAACGTTCTAAAAAACCAAATGCAAAACTTGAAATTCCTAGCACTTGTAGTAACGAAAGTTCCATACAAACTATCAACATCAAAAACAACCCCTTAGGGTTCGAATTTCGAATCACCCCGTCATAGTGAGCATCTAAGACCTAAAAATAAACCCCATGCAAATTTTGAGACTTCTAGCACGTCTAGTAACGAAAGTTTCATACAAACTATCAACACCAAAAACAACCCCTTAGGGGTCGAATGTCAAAAAACCCTTTTCTTAAGTAGCACCTACGCCCTAAATAGAACCCGCATGCAAAATTTGTAACTTCTAGTACTTGTAGTAACAAAGTTTCATACAACCTATCAGCCCCAAAAACAACCCCTTAGGGGTGGAATTTCGCAAAATCTCGTCTTAGCGAGTAACTACGGCATAAACAGAACCCCTGTGCAAAATTTTGAACCCTTAGCATCGGTAGTTTCCTAGATTTCGTGTCCTATGAGTGAGTGACCTTTTGCTTTTACATAAATAGATCAAGTACCAAATTGTTTATTTACTCAAATAATGTGAAAACATGCTGTTGTATGTACTAACAGTTAGGTAACTGCTGTTTTTTGGATCTCAGTTTTGTTCCTTGTACTGTTTTAGTTTAATACATAATTCATAGTTCTATTCCCTACCTGCTGTGCCAAATATAAAACAATACTGTATTAAGATTATGGTAGCTTAAGCCAAAATCTGAATTAGTTCTATGATCTGTTGTGCCAAATAAAATAAAATTTTACTTATTAACATGAAGCTTAGGCCAAAATCTAAACACTCCAACATTAAATATTGTTACTTGACCCCTCGCAAATGCGATAAACATGGTAAAAACCTGGAGTCAAACGACATCTATCTTTGAAACTATTGATCTCAGGCTTATTTTGATGTAAAATTATTAAAGAACATTGTATTTTAGTAAACTTTTCTGAAGATTGTGATGTGATTCAATAAAGCAATAAAGAGATATTTTTTTTTTAAACTTTCTTTTTATTCTCCTGAACAATATGATCTGTGGTGCTTGACCCCTTTTGCCTTTTACCCGTCGAAACATAAGCCAACCGCCTTCCCAGATGGTTCAGTATGCATTGGGCATCATTTTTAGCTGAACAAAAAAAGTTAGATTAGGTTAGCTATTTAAGGTCTGGTTGGTATTTTAGTGGGTCCAAGTCAAACATAAGCCAACCGTCTTCCCAGATGGTTCAGTATGCGTCGGGCATCATTTACAGCTGAACAAAAAAAGTTAGGTTAGGTTAGATTAGGTAGTCACTTTTAAACGGAAATAAAAAAAGAACCCCAGGACGGATTTCGATAATCTTTTGCCAGAATGATATCACAACTATGTTCTTTCATTTCCCATAAGTGTCATAAGTGGAGGATCTTGGACCGCTTTTGCCCATTGTCATTTTTTTTATGGACTACGTATTTTTTAGCTAAGATGCGAACTTGATGGAGTGACTTGAAGGTCTACATCGGTGGCTGTCACTGGAACTCGGCGACAAATCGAACTAGATGTACCGAGTTTGGGCTCGTTTTGTAAGTTATGATGAGATCTTACCACCGGACTTGATGGAGTGACCTGAAGGTCTACATCGGTGACTGCCACTGGAACTCGGCGACGGATCGAACTAGATGTGCCGAGTTTGGGCTCGTTTTGTAAGTTATGATGAGATCTTACCACCGGACTTGATGGAGTGACTTGAAGGTCTACATCGGTGGCTGTCACTGGAACTCGGCGACAAATCGAACTAGATGTACCGAGTTTGGGCTCGTTTTGTAAGTTATGATGAGATCTTACCACCGGACTTGATGGAGTGACCTGAAGGTCTACATCGGTGACTGCCACTGGAACTCGGCGACGGATCGAACTAGATGTGCCGAGTTTGGGCTCGTTTTGTAAGTTATGATGAGATCTTACCACCGGACTTGATGGAGTGACCTGAAGGTCTACATCGGTGGCTGTCACTGGAACTCGGCGACGGATCGAACTAGATGTGCCGAGTTTGGGCTCGTTTTGTTAGTTATGATGAGATCTTACCTCCGGACTTGATGGAGTGACCTGATGGTCTAAATCGGTGACTGCCACTGGAACTCGGCGACGGATCGAACTAGATGTGCCGAGTTTGGGCTCGTTTTGTTAGTTATGATGAGATCTTACCACCGGACTTGATGGAGTGACCTGAAGGTCTACATCGGTGACCGCCACTGGAACTCGGCGACGGATCGAACTAGATGTGCCGAGTTTGGGCTCGTTTTGTTACTTATGATGAGATCTAACCACCGGACTTGATGGAGTGACCTGAAGGTCTACATCGGTGACCGCCACTGGAACTCGGCGACGGATCGAACTAGATGTGCCGAGTTTGGGCTCGTTTTGTAAGTTATGATGAGATCTTACCACCGGACTTGATGGAGTGACCTGAAGGTCTACATCGGTGACTGCCACTGGAACTCCGCGACGGATCGAACTAGATGTGCCGAGTTTGGGCTCGTTTTGTTAGTTATGATGAGATCTTACTTCCGGACTTGATGCAGTGACCTGAAGGTCTTCATCGGTGGCTGTCACTGGAACTCGGCGACGGATCGAACTAGATGTGCCGAGTTTGGGCTCGTTTTGTTAGTTATGATGAGATCTTACCTCCGGACTTGATGGAGTGACCTGAAGGTCTACATCGGTGACTGCCACTGGAACTCGGCGACGGATCGAACTAGATGTGCCGAGTTTGGGCTCGTTTTGTTAGTTATGATGAGATCTTACCTCCGGACTTGATGGAGTGACCTGATGGTCTACATCGGTGACTGCCACTGGAACTCGGCGACGGATCGAACTAGATGTGCCGAGTTTGGGCTCGTTTTGTTAGTTATGATGAGATCTTACCACCGGACTTGATGGAGTGACCTGAAGGTCTACATCGGTGACCGCCACTGGAACTCGGCGACGGATCGAACTAGATGTGCCGAGTTTGGGCTCGTTTTGTTACTTATGATGAGATCTAACCACCGGACTTGATGGAGTGACCTGATGGTCTACATCGGTGACTGCCACTGGAACTCGGCGACGGATCGAACTAGATGTGCCGAGTTTGGGCTCGTTTTGTTAGTTATGATGAGATCTTACCACCGGACTTGATGGAGTGACCTGAAGGTCTACATCGGTGACCGCCACTGGAACTCGGCGACGGATCGAACTAGATGTGCCGAGTTTGGGCTCGTTTTGTTACTTATGATGAGATCTAACCACCGGACTTGATGGAGTGACCTGAAGGTCTACATCGGTGACTGCCACTGGAACTCGGCGACGGATCGAACTAGATGTGCCGAGTTTGGGCTCATTTTGTTAGTTATGATGAGATCTTACCACCGGACTTGATGGAGTGACCTGAAGGTCTACATCGGTGACTGCCACTGGAACTCCGCGACGGATCGAACTAGATGTGCCGAGTTTGGGCTCGTTTTGTTAGTTATGATGAGATCTTACTTCCGGACTTGATGCAGTGACCTGAAGGTCTACATCGGTGGCTGTCACTGGAACTCGGCGACGGATCGAACTAGATGTGCCGAGTTTGGGCTCGTTTTGTTAGTTATGATGAGATCTTACCTCCGGACTTGATGGAGTGACCTGATGGTCTACATCGGTGACTGCCACTGGAACTCGGCGACGGATCGAACTAGATGTGCCGAGTTTGGGCTCGTTTTGTTAGTTATGATGAGATCTTACCACCGGACTTGATGCAGTGACCTGAAGGTCTACATCGGTGACTGCCACTGGCACTCGGCAACGGATCGAACTAGATGTGCCGAGTTTCCGACTCCCCGATGTAAACCTTCAGGTCACTCCATCAAGTTCGGAGGTAAGATCTCATCACAACTAACAAAACGAGCCCAAACTCGGCACATCTAGTTCGATCAGTCGCCGAGTTACAGTGACAGTCACCGATGTAGACCTTCAGGTCATTCCATCAAGTCCGGTTGTAGATCTCATCATAACTTACAAAACGAGCCCAAACTCGGCACATCTAGTTCGATCCGTCGCCGAGTTCCAGTGGCAGTCACCGATGTAGACCTTCAGGTCACTCCATCAAGTCCGGTGGTAAGATCTCATCATAACTTACAAAACGAGCCCAAACTCGGCACATCTAGTTCGATCCGTCGCCGAGTTCCAGTGGCAGTCACCGATGTAGACCTTCAGGTCACTCCATCAAGTCCGGTGGTGAGATCTCATCATAACTTACAAAACGAGCCCAAACTAGGCACATCTAGTACGATCCGTCGCCGAGTTCCAGTGGCAGTCACCGATGTAGACCTTCAGGTCACTCCATCAAGTCCGGTGGTAAGATCTCATCATAACTTACAAAACGAGCCCAAACTCGGCACATCTAGTTCGATCCGTCGCCGAGTTCCAGTGGCAGTCACCGATGTAGACCATCAGGTCACTCCATCAAGTCCGGTGGTAAGATCTCATCATAACTAACAAAATGAGCCCAAACTCGGCACATCTAGTTCGATCCATCGCCGAGTTCCAGTGGCAGTCACCGATGTAGACCTTCAGGTCACTCCATCAAGTTCGGTGGTAAGATCTCATCATAACTTACAAAACGAGCCCACACTCGGCACATCTAGTTCGATCCGTCGCCGAGTTCCAGTGGCGGTCACCGATGTAGACCTTCAGGTCACTCCATCAAGTCCGGTGGTAAGATCTCATCATAACTAACAAAACGAGCCCAAACTCGGCACATCTAGTTCGATCCGTCGCCGAGTTCCAGTGGCAGTCACCGATGTAGACCATCAGGTCACTCCATCAAGTCCGGTGGTAAGATCTCATCATAACTAACAAAACGAGCCCAAACTCGGCACATCTAGTTCGATCCGTCGCCGAGTTCCAGTGGCAGTCACCGATGTAGACCTTCAGGTCACTCCATCAAGTCCGGTGGTAAGATCTCATCATAACTTACAAAACGAGCCCAAACTCGGCACATCTAGTTCGATCCGTCGCCGAGTTCCAGTGGCAGTCACCGATGTAGACCTTCAGGTCATTCCATCAAGTCCGGTGGTAAGATCTCATCATAACTTACAAAACGAGCCCAAACTCGGCACATCTAGTTCGATCCGTCGCCGAGTTCCAGTGACAGTCACCGATGTAGACCTTCAGGTCACTCCATCAAGTCCGGAGGTAAGATCTCATCATAACTAACAAAACGAGCCCAAACTCGGCACATCTAGTTCGATCCGTCGCCGAGTTCCAGTTACAGTCACCGATGTAGACCTTCAGGTCACTCCATCAAGTCCGGAGGTAAGATCTCATCATAACTAACAAAACGAGCCCAAACTCGGCACATCTAGTTCGATCCGTCGCCGAGTTCCAGTGGCAGTCACCGATGTAGACCTTCAGGTCACTCCATCAAGTCCGGAGGTAAGATGTCATCATAACAAAACGAGCCCAAACTCGGCACATATTAAATATACTGCTGCCTAATAAAGTACTCCATTGCATGCACTTTGTAAAATCAAAACTATCTCGAATATCATTTTACGAAAATCTAATCCGGACACACTCGAACGTAATTGACTAACTGCATTACGCTACGCTGTGGCATACACACACACGGTCCCTCCCGCCCGCACTGCTGTCGACTTGCCCCGCCCCTTTGCGGGGGCTGAGGTAGTGCGCTCATAGCTGCGGACTGTACTGGAACCTGGCCTTAAGGTTATTTTATGAGCTCGAGGACCACAGGCAGTTGATGAATTTAAAATCTCGAGTGGGTGGTTGCTGGCATCACCCTAATTGACGACGTTATTGTATGATGTGTAAACCACATCATTCCCAACAATTTCGGCTAATATGTTTTCATTTATTGCAGCGGTTCGGTCATTTTTTTAGTATCGCACGATCACATAGCCAAGAGTTTTCCTGAAGTGTTATACTTGACGGGACTCCGAATACGTAACTTATCAATTCTTCTTACAACGGGCAGTGTCTGCCGGAATTTTACAGAGAACAGTACCTACCATGATATTGTCCAAGGGTCTATCATCATGGCGAATGTCTCAGTGTTCTGTCCACGGCCTCGACGGCTTTTTTGTTCGACATGATACATTCAGACGATTACATTTTTTTAGCGTGGTAATACATCACGTGGAACACAACGTGCACTCTTACTCGCCGCTCGCATGGCCGCGCCTACAGTGGCTGGAGATCGTGTAGCGACGTCTGTCGCCATCGGCGTCTACCGCTGCGGCTGGGCTGGAGGTGGACTTTGTCCTCTCCCTCATGCGTCCCGCCTCCTCCTTCGCTAGCCGCTAGCTGACTGCTTCGCAGAAGGAGGCGACTGCTTCCCATTCTGTCTCGCCCCGCAGCATGGCCTCGACCAACACTAAGCACGAGAGGTCACCGATTATCGTCGTAGTGAGGACACGGCGGTGCTCTGCCCAAGCGGGTAGTCCTGCACCGTATGCTCCACCGTGTCCTCCAGGCGATCCACGCAGTGGTGACACCCAGGCGATACTTCTTTCCCTATCAGACACAGCTACCTCCCGAAACTTTCGTGTCCGGTGAGGACCTACGTCATGTGGTAGGTCAGGCGGGACGCCGTGACGCCTATCCAGCTACTCCTTAAAGAGGGGTCTTACCGCCGCGGTTGGGGCGTGCCCGGAACTCGGTTGCGACAGTCGCTCTCTCAATATTGCCCTGTGATCACGCCGGAGCTCTTTCCGGGAATTCATCCTGGCGATTGTATTGTATAGCGGGCTGGTATCCGCAACTCCACGTCATATGCGCGTATTTTGCGTGCGGATGAGATGATCATTCTCCTGGCGATGCGCCTCGATAGACGCGATGGAGGGCCGTCGCCTCCAGGGGAAGACGACTACATTATAATCCTGAAACACCTTTGCTTTGTCACAGTTTCATGACTACGAACACGTTGAGTGTTGCAGTGTTGTCTTAGTCAAATGGGACTTTAAACAACAAAAAACAAAAAAAACAAAATACGCATCTTACTTTGTTAGTGACGTACAACAGAGACTGCTCATCAGGCTGAACAACTTTGCTAAGACGTCATTCCTTTTTATGTTATAGTGTAGCTGGGCTCTTGGAGTTCCACAACAGGTGTTCCAGATCTTAAATTTTTATATGTCAACAGAGAGTGCTGATCAGGCTAAACAACTTTGCTAAAACGTCATTCCTTTATATGTTATAGTGTAGCTGGGCATTTGGTGTTCCACATCAGGTGTTCCAGATCTTCAATTTTTATATGTCAACAGAGAGTGATCGTCAAGCTGAACAACTTTGCAAAGACGTCATTCCTGTATATGTTATTGTGTAGCTGGGCTCTTGGTATTCCAGATCAGGTGTTCCAGTTCTTCAATTTTTATACGTCGTCAGAGAGTGCTCATCAGGCTGAGCAACTCTTGCTAAGACTTCATTCCTATACATATATATATGCTATAGTTTAGATGGGCTTTTGGTGTTCCACATCAGGTGTTCCAGAGATCTTCAATTTTTGTATGTCAACAAAGAGTGCTCGTCAGGCTGAACAACTTTGCAAAGACGTCATTCCTGTATTTGTTATAGTGTAGCTGGGCTCTTGGTGTTCCACATCAGGTATTCCAGATCTTCAATTTTTATATGTCAACAGAAAGTGCTCGTCAGGCTGATCAACTTTGCAAAGACGTCATTTCTGTATTTGTTAATAGTGTAGCTGGGCTCTTGGTGTTCCACAACAGGTGTTCCAGATCTTCAATTTTTATACGTCAACAGAGAGTGCTCATCAGGCTGATCAACTCTTGCTAAGACGTCATTTCTATATATGTTATAGTGTAGCTGGGCTCTTGGTGTTCCACATCAGGTGTTCAAGATTGTCAATTTTTATACGTCAACAGAGACAGCTCATCAGGCTGAACAACTTTGCTAGGACGTCATTCCTTTATATGTTATAGTGTAGCTGGGCTTTTGGTGTTCCACATCAGGTGTTCCAGATCTTCAATTTTTATACGTCAACAGAGACTGCTCATCAGGCTGAACAACTTTGCTAAGACGTCATTCCTTTACATGTTATAGTGTAGCTGGGCTCTTGGAGTTCCACAAAAGGTGTTCCAGATCTTCAATTTTTATACGTCAACAGAGAGTGCTCATCAGGTGGAACAATTTTTGCTATCGCACCATTTTTGTATCTCTTATAGTTTAGCTGGTCCGTTGCGGTTCTGCACCAGGTGTTCAAGTTTCCAAGATAAATTATAGCCTATGTGTTGGCCAGACTTAATACCTATACAACAAAAAAAAAAAACATTCAAATCCGTCCAGTACTTTTTGAATTTATCCCGGACATACATACAGACAAACAGACAAACAGATAAACAGACAAAAATTCTAAAAACTATATTTTTGGCTTCGGTATCGATTGTAGATCACACCCCAAGTATTCTTTTCAAAAAATATTCAATGTACAGTTTTGACTTTCCTACTATTTTATTATATGTATAGATTATTATATATGTCGCAGAATGAGCACAGAAGCACAATAATTTAGAATAACGCCATCTATTATCATGCTGCGGAATCAAAACAGAAAAACAAATTGGTATCTCTATTCATTATTGTTAATTTAGAATAACGCCATCTATTATCGTCGGCCTGGAATCAAAACCGATACGCATTTTAGAATCTCTATTGATTATTGTGAATTTAGAATAACGCCATTTATCTCTCATTGGAGTAACTATTAAGTTAGAATTGACAGATTGTTTAGGAGCGTCAAATTAGTGATAATTTGGAGATGGTTAGCATGGGGAGCAAATGGCAACACCGAGCGAATAGTCGAGTCAAATGTCGATTCGGAAGTTTAATCAGCTATTCGAAGTTGACAGGTAGTGACGTTGACAGATGTTGGCTAACCTGTGTGGGGTAGGCCACTTGGGCGGACAGTTTAGTGAAGTGAACACTTTGAATCGGTCCGGCAAGCTGGGTAGACATTTTGGTTGCTCCGCCATGTTAAACTTCTCGCGTTCCTAAGTTTTTAATCGAGCGATATCTCGGACATCCTTAATTATTTTGTATTCAGTGTGTGTTAGCAAGTAATTAAAAGTGTTAACGAAGATATTCTGAATGTTATTTCCGATATCCCGACCCCTCTGATAACGATTCTCCGTTATCAGAAGTGGGATGGACCACGACGACCCACGTGTTCGAAATAAAGACTATAGTGATGAAAAATGGATGTGTTTGTTGGAACCGCAATTTTCTGACACTGATTCAAGCCGTGAAAACACCTACTACGTCACCACATGGCTTTCGTTTACCGGATTTCGATCCTGAGAAACAAGATGTGCACGTGGTCGGGTGACAACTATAGTGATGTGTTTACGGACCAAGATCAACATGGCGCTCCGCTTATGGTCGCTATAGGCCGCGCCAGGAAGGGAGGAGCTTCTACCTGGCTGCCTACCGTGTCGTTTCCTGGGATGACGTGGACTGATTTCAAGCGACTATTGCAAGCAATAGCAACAAGAGGAGTCCATCGACAACTGCGAAGCCTCATGCATCCGGGATCACCTGCTTCCACTGCCACGGCGCGGAGAGAGGAGCGGCGCCGACTCCGGGGCGTCGAAGCCTGTTAATGACGAGAGGATTGACCTGTGCCTCCTGAGCGCGTCGACTGGGATTATCCGGTGAGCAATTTTCATTTTGTTTACGACTCTGGTGCCTTGTGTTCTTTATTAAAGTCTGTAGCCTATAGATTTTCGACTTTGATGGAGATCTGTGACATTAGTATTGAGATTTGTTTTCATGTGTTGCCTGATTGTAGCGGGCACTTGATGGATTGTGGAGAATGCCTGAGGGTCAAGTACCATTTGAAGTAATGCCTTTGAGTTGGATGATAAGTGTGGAATCTTAGGTCGGCTGGTCAGACCGTACCAGTAGCTGTTTCGTAGCCGTAGTCCGTATCTTATTGACATCCCGGTGGTGTCCATGGACGCGCGGTGTGCGGGTGGCACTGGTGGAGGTCGTGTATTGTGCGTTCATGATGAACGGTGTGAAACAAACAAAAAAATTTTTTTGGTGGGGCTAGTGTTAGCCATAGGCCACGAATTTGATTCCTGCTTTTTGATGATTAGTTTCTTGCATTGTAATGGTACAAATTGCAAAGGTACTTACTTGGTTGCTCTACGATTTTCGGTCAGTCTTAACTGTGTTATGTTTAGTGTTTGAACTTAAACTTTACTTGGCTATCGCTGGTTAAGCAGTAGTGTGTTATCGCTGATTAAGCGTTAGTAGTGTAATCGCTGGTTAAGCGGATTACATTGGCTTTCGCTGGTTAAGCGTTAGCTGTTGAATCGCTGGTTAAGCGAGTTGAGTTGACTATCGCTGGATAAGCGTTAGTGGTGTAATCGCTGGTTAAGCGGATTACATGGGCTTTCGCTGGTTAAGCGTTAGCTGTTGAATCGCTGGTTGAGCGAGTTGTATTGACTATCGCTGGTTAAGCGTTAGTTGTGTAATCGCTGGTTAAGCGGATTACGTGGGCTTTCGCTGGTTAAGCGTTAGCTGTTGAATCGCTGGTTAAGCGAGTTGTGTTGACTATCGCTGGTTAAGCGTTAGTTGTGTAATCGCTGGTTAAGCGGATTACGTGAGCTTTCGCTGGTTAAGCGTTAGCTGTTGAATCGCTGGTTAAGCGGGTTGTGTTGACTATCGCTGGTTAAGCGTTAGTAGTGTAATCGCTGGTTAAGCGGATTACGCGGGCTTTCGCTGGTTAAGCGTTGGCTGTTGAATCGCTGGTTAAGCGAGTTGTGTTGACTATCGCTGGTTAAGCGTTAGTGGTGTAATCGCTGGTTAAGCGGATTACATGGGCTTTCGCTGGTTAAGCGTTGGCTGTTTTATCGCTGGTTAAGCGAGTTGAGTTGACTATCGCTGGTTAAGCGTTAGTGGTGTAATCGCTGGTTGGGCGGATTACATGGGCTTTCGCTGGTTAAGCGTTGGCTGTTTTATCGCTGGTTAAGCGAGTTGAGTTGACTATCGCTGGTTAAGCGTTAGTGGTGTATCGCTGATTAAGCGGATTACATGGGTCGTGTTGACTATCGCTGGTTAAGCGTTAGTGGTGTAATCGCTGGTTAAGCGGATTACATGGGCTTTCGCTGGTTAAGCGTTGGCTGTTTTATCGCTGCTTAAGCGAGTTGTGTTGGCTATCGCTGGTTAAGCGTTAGTAGTGTAATCGCTGGTTAAGCGGATTACGTGGGCTTTCGCTGGTTAAGCGTTAGCTGTTGAATCGCTGGTTAAGCGAGTTGTGTTGACTATCGCTGGTTAAGCTTTAGTAGTGTAATCGCTGGTTAAGCGGATTACGTGGGCTTTCGCTTGTTAAGCGTTAGCTGTTAAATCGCTGGTTAAACGTGTAATGATGGGGGCTTTCGCTGGTTAAGAGTTAGCTGTTAAATCGCTGTGTAAGCGTTGTTATTATCACTGGTTAAGTGATAGGATTTGTAACGCTGGTTAAGCGCTACAATGTTAAGTACTGGTTAAGTACTTCAGTGACTGGGTAAGTAGTGATGCATGGTGCTGGTTAAGTGCCGTGGATATGTTTGGTAGAGTCATAATGCTTTCTTAATTTTGTCCCAATTTCTATTAGGTGCCTTATTCTTTCATTTTAGTTTGTTTTGTTTTGGTTTGGCAGTAGTCAACTTAACATTTAAAGTATCTAGCATAGTAAGAGTTTTCTTATAATCTGTAACGTTATAGGAAAAATAAGGTAGCATGTTGAACAAACCTTCTTAAAATTATTTTGATAAAGGCTCGAAATGATTATCTTGATGGTGTTGTGTTTGTAACCGGATGGAGGTTACGTTTTGAAGACCGGATGGAGGTATAGATTTCATGCTTATGACCGGATGGAGGTTATAATGTGTGATGATGAAGACCAGATGGAGGTCAGAGTACGAGCACTGCAATACTTTAATGAGTTTCCTATTATTTGAATGAGTATGGGTGTTGTTCGACATGTCAGCTTTTAGAGAAAGAGTTCCTTGTGATTTTTATTAGACCCTGTAATTATTTTGATGAGAAAACCTTTTCCATTTGGGTCAGGAATGGCCGAACGGTTAGAATGATTACTGTTCGAGATTTTTTCTCATTCCAGATTCCTCAGGATGTGATGTCTCACACGAGGACGTGTGAATTGTCAGAATGGCCGTGTCGCAGAATGAGCACAGAAGCACAATAATTTAGAATAACGCCATCTATTATCATGCTGCGGAATCAAAACAGAAAAACAAATTGGTATCTCTATTCATTATTGTTAATTTAGAATAACGCCATCTATTATCGTCGGCCTGGAATCAAAACCGATACGCATTTTAGAATCTCTATTGATTATTGTGAATTTAGAATAACGCCATTTATCTCTCATTGGAGTAACTATTAAGTTAGAATTGACAGATTGTTTAGGAGCGTCAAATTAGTGATAATTTGGAGATGGTTAGCATGGGGAGCAAATGGCAACACCGAGCGAATAGTCGAGTCAAATGTCGATTCGGAAGTTTAATCAGCTATTCGAAGTTGACAGGTAGTGACGTTGACAGATGTTGGCTAACCTGTGTGGGGTAGGCCACTTGGGCGGACAGTTTAGTGAAGTGAACACTTTGAATCGGTCCGGCAAGCTGGGTAGACATTTTGGTTGCTCCGCCATGTTAAACTTCTCGCGTTCCTAAGTTTTTAATCGAGCGATATCTCGGACATCCTTAATTATTTTGTATTCAGTGTGTGTTAGCAAGTAATTAAAAGTGTTAACGAAGATATTCTGAATGTTATTTCCGATATCCCGACCCCTCTGATAACGATTCTCCGTTATATATATGTCGGCGCGCCTCATTGCTTTAACCTTCTTAACGAACTCCGAGCACTGGTGAGATGGCCATTAGCTATTACGTCAGTTTTTGACAGTGAAGTAAGTGGAACAAGGCACAATACCACGTACTCGGCGGACGTTATCTTCCAAAAGTGATAGTTACAGGAGAAATCCTATTAAAGTAGCCCTATGACTGTGATGACCAATCCTTCACAATCACCATCCACGCCCAACACGCAGATTACATCTTTCTCCTACATTTGCACGAAGAGTCCCAAACTATACCTGATAATAATAGTCAAAAGACTACATCAGAAGTGGGATTTGAAGGATCAGAGGCAGTAATAAATACCGCAATAAGGCCACTAATGTGAAAAATCATGGTTTGCTCACCGTGACCCAGTAAATTTTGACAAAACTGCCAACTGCATTCAGTTGTTTAAAATAACCCTGGTGATGCAAAAACCGATATTTAAATGTGATGAAATTTGAGATCAGTACCCTTAGCACGAATTTTCAGTATTTGAGACGTAAAGTAAACTGGAACTTTGACAATTTCAAACTGACAATTTTCAATGAAAAATTTAGTTCCTTCTCCGCACACCAGAGGCGCTGTTCCGTTTTTTCATACAAAAACGCTGTAAATACTGGAAAGATGCTGTAAAGTAAAAGAGTGAAAATTCGTGCTAAGGGTACAGACCTCAAGAAACGGCTTCCAAAGCAGCCATATGTGTGTGGAGTCTCGTTGTTCGTATTACCAAAGCAGAAAAGTCTGAAGAAATAATTATCGGAATTTGACATAATTATCAGTCTTGTGTCAAAGAAACTCGTCAATTCGAAGAGAGCTCAATTCATACCACATTACTACAAAAACCAAAATTTACCGTGTTATATTGAGGTATCGCTGAAAAAGTGCCATAATGTGATCATTATGGCACTTTTTCAGCGATACCGCGCGGTAGCGATAGGGTGCCAACTCTGTACCATCATTATTTGATAATAATGATGGTACAGAGTTGGCACCCTACTTGATGAAACCACGACTTTTGGAGGATCCTGTCACCAACTCACCACTATTCCTACCGTGGGTATGAGATCGAAGAGTGTCGCAAACGTAAAGATAGTGTTGTAATCGCAAGGATGGAAGGAGAAAATGCAATCACTAGTTATTCGTATCAAAAACGCGGACATCGGCAGGTAACGGTTGTACCAGTAAATGTGCTGAGAGCTGGAGGATCTGCGAGCGCAGACGGTCAAAGGTCAGGTTTGTCCACGTCGGTCGGTGAGTCAATTTTATTCCTATTCGAAAGATTCGTATGGAGTCCTCTACCGTAAAGGACAAATGAATGAGGTAAACTGCTGGCTTCCCAGTTTTATGTTCTCTTGTACGGATACTTATAATCATGCACATACAAAGATCAAACGTCTAGGTTACGACGCCGGGGCATTTGTCAAATTATACGAACGATACTGTTTTCCTCAGATGATGAAAAATGTTCAGAAGTTTATCGGGTAATGCATAATGCGCAAACACTAAAAAGCACCTAAGGCGAATAACGTGAAGGTACGTCCTTTCCCTAAAGTTTCATAACCGTGGTATACTATCCATACAGATATTATCGGTAAACTCAGCGGCAAGTTTGATAGAATAGACGTTCCTCTATTATAATTAACTGGTTGTTGCCCGCGGCTCTGCCCGCTGCAGCGCGCAGGTTGTCCCGTGGCGGCATGGGGTCGGGACGGACACTGTTCTGTGTGTTGATCCGATTTGTGAACTGTCCGTGTGCTGGATCTCGTCCGGATTCGTTTGGTGGTTTTTGCGTGAGGAAATGATGAGCGTTCATCCATCCAATCAAACGGGCTTTCGCGTTTGTAGTGTTATTATTAGTAGGATATCTCAGAATAATGTCCTCTTTCATTATATTCTGACCTCTTTCTGGGTAAACTCAATGGTTACTTAGGAGCAACCTAGTGCTCTAAGAGCCTTATCGAGAGCAGTGTACTTTTTCGGTTTCTACAAGAGTTATATTGATCATGTTGGTGTTGAATTAATCGCAAGATTCAAAGAATGTTGCACTGAACATAACATAGACCTACATCATTTATAACAACTGGCTCTGACAGAGTCAACGGTCAGCTAACGAGGATTACACGTGTCTTGAAAAAACGAGAATGACTTATGTTGGCAAGGATCTGAGGGACGAGCTAGACTAGCTACAATTACCCTTAAATCGTAATAAGTCTGGACTCACTGGTTTCACGCTAACAAAAACTGAAGTTTGGTATGTGTGACACAGTCCTTAGAAATGTCTTGTAAAGCTTGTGAACCTTGTTGCGAGTTGGTCTGGTTGTCATAAAAAGTCAAGCAGCAAATATTCTTGAGGCAGTCAGCTGTTATGAGCAACTGTTTATAGCGGCATTGCTAGAGTAAAACCATTTGAACTGGGTGATGTTATTAAAAAAAAAAAAAGGTTGCACTCCAGGAGTGCCGGTAGAAGTGAAAACTTTTTTGTTACTATGTTTTATTTTTAATTTGAATGACGTCTTACTCATTTTCGATCAGGGTCACGTGACCCTGACGGTCACGTGACCCTGACGCGAGTTTTAAATTTTTTACCCATTACAGAAAAAGTGTACAACGCCGCTAAAGAAGTTTTCACTTCAAAAAAACAATCCAAGCTAACTGAAATGATAAAATCCTCCCTTTTGAAGTCGGTTAAATATCACTATTCATAATTTATTACGGAAAGTTTCAGATTACGGCCGGCGATAAGTCTTAAATTAGTTTCCGTAGCCTCGATAGATGGCGTTGTGCGTTCAGGCTGAAATCCTAAATCGCGTTACGGCGATAATGTACAGGCGTTCGTTACAGACTAAAGTTTCAATAGAATGTAACCACTTTATAATGACTCTGATAATTATATGACGTGTTATGACGTGTGTGAAGGTTTGTAGGATGGGAATGTGGACTGGACAAATATCTACTATCTTGAACAATGACGAGGATGGCGTGTCGGCGATCGATGAAAAAGACATTCATCTTCATCGAATAGTCTTCTGATAATGAGACTATTTCGTTTGTAAGTGAAGTCCTTCACTATCGGATCTGACACGCTCTTGGCCTCAGAACGGTTCCAACATGTTTGTCGAACAGGCTCAGGTATTGAAGTGCGAAGTGTCAAATAGACTCACGCGTAGCCTATTTCATTGATGAGGTGTAAAGCTGGTTGCACGGGCCTCGTACGCCCGGACCACGCTTTGGTGTAGTGTAAAGCTGGTTGAAGGGGCCACGTACGCCCGGACCACGCTTTGGTGATTGGTTGAGGGGTCTCAGCACGCCCCGGGCCAGGGTGTCGAGTCTGCTAATTGTTTTTCAGAATGGCGCCACAATGGCGTTTCAATTTTCGAACCATTTTTTACTCAGCAGTAAAAAATGGTTCGAATAAGCACTACAATTGAAACGCCATTGTGGCGCCATTCTGACTAATAATTAACAGACTCGACACCCAGGAGTGGTAACTGGTTGTAAGGGCTGAGCACGCCCGGGCCACGTTACTTGGGAAACCGAAGGGGCCTAGTACGCCCGGGCCACGATCAGTAGCTGGTTGGAAGGGCCGAGCACGCTCGGACTACACACTTGAGATAGTCGAAGAGGCCGAGGACGCCCGGACCACAGGGTAAAGAGGACCTACTAGCACACCTTGACTTTCCTTTGGTCAGGAAGAGCCGAGCTTATGTTAACGTGTATGATACCTCCCGCACGAGGTCGTGCGATTGTCAGGATTGGCCGTGTCGGCGCGCCTCATTGCTTTAACCTTCTTAACGAACTCCGAGCACTGGTGAGATGGCCATTAGCTATTACGTCAGTTTTTGACAGTGAAGTAAGTGGAACAAGGCACAATACCACGTACTCGGCGGACGTTATCTTCCAAAAGTGATAGTTACAGGAGAAATCCTATTAAAGTAGCCCTATGACTGTGATGACCAATCCTTCACAATCACCATCCACGCCCAGCACGCAGATTACATCTTTCTCCTACATTTGCACGAAGAGTCCCAAACTATACCTGATAATAGTCGAAAGACTACATATTAAATAAATATACAAGAATTGCTCGTTTAAAGATATTAGATTAAGTCTCGGGGAGACTTCCCAGCTGTAGGCTACGTAAGGTGCAATATTGCTTAGACTTTCGGGAATCACAGGCATGATAATAATACTGTAATAAGGTGAAAACACCTCTGTCAAATCCACAAATCAACGATGATAGCCGTGATATTACGTTTGTGTACTATCAAACTCCGAACAGAATACGTGTATTATTGATCATTTTACACCACGTAAATATCACGTTCAATAAAATATTGATAGACAGTCAGATAAGTCATTGTAGTTAGTCGCGGTGTTAACAGACAGTGTGACTATGTATTGTGTTTGTGTTAGTATTGTGTCATAAATTATTGTGCCAGTTCTTTTTTTTTACGTGGTATAATCATCAAATGAGTCCTCCCACCCAGGGCAGAGCGGGAGGGACTTTTAGACTCGTACTGACTAAAATCCACGGTGTCCTTCAATAGAGCGTGAGTAGTTCCGCTGAGGGACCAATATGGCGCTAGACCCCTTGTATAGCTCTGTCTCTCTCCGTTAGTGGATATACTTTCGCTTTGACGTCATGGTAGGCCACCAGGCTTAGCTTTAGAGTTGGAAAATAGGGATAGTTATAACTAGAGAGAAAATAGGGTTTGAAGGCGGGGTTGTCTACAATATTATAGTCTACACTAAAATTATAAAGGGGAAAGAATTGGTTGTTTATTTGTATTGAATACGCTCCGAAACTACTACACCGATTTCAAAAATTCGATCACCAGTTGAAAGCTGTTTCCACTGTGCTGCAAGTGTAACAGAGCTACGACTACGAGTATTGTAGTGGGACCACATCAGGTGGTAGTGTAGCATAAAATACATAACAATAACATTAATATTACTCATAAATATTTATGATTAAAAAAAAAACGAAACGAAAGCATTTTTTACACTGCACAATCATTGCTTAAACGTCTCTTGAACCAGGTGCCATCGCCGAGGCGCAACGTTGCGCGCACATTTTAATAGAGCTACTCAAAATCTAACTTTATTTACTACACGAAAAGATACACATTTGCAGTCACGTCGCGTCGCATCGCGTCTCGGTGTGAGCTGACCGGCTTGTCAGTACAACCTTCAGTATGCGCTATCTATACAGGGTGACTTTTTTAGCACCGTCCAAAATTTTTCTAGGCGTTAGGTATCAATCACTAAGACCATTTTTGAAAAAAAATCGATACGTCAAATTGTCATATTAAATCATTTTCTCATCCGCTCTGTGTGGTCACTAAGCTAAACGTTAATAATATACACTTGCCGACGCATGAAACGGGCAGAGCGCACCCCGCCCCGCCCCGCTACACCTGAGCGACACATCACAGCGCGGTGTCCAGATTCATCAACTTTTTATAGATAACATTGAGACGTGATATCTCGATATTTTTGTATTGATTGATACAAAAAGAAAAAACACGTATTCAATGATTTTCGCCAAAGATTAATATATTAAAATTTGGATGGTGACTAAAAAATCACCCTGTATATGACGCAAAGAAAAAGGGAGAACATGCCATGCAACCAAACTTATTGTCGACACGTGTTTCGGCCCTCCACGGAGCATCCTCGGGAGTTGACTGGTGCTCGAGCGGTTGTCGGCATTTACTTTCATTTATTTAGATAATTTATACACAATATAACAAACGAAGTCTAAAAAATTGTATATTATTACAAAGGAAATTATCATTAGGTACAGCCAGAAAGTGGCGGTCTAAGGGGGAGGCGCAGGGTAGCAGGTCCCCTGATCTAATTCAGTCTAGGTTTAGTTTAGGATTGGGTACTTGCCTGCACACGGGAGTTATTCTAAAACTTGTACGTACTCCTATCAATGTTCAGGTAAATGAAATTAACTGAGACAGTGATCACCACACACTCCCACGCACTCGTACCTACATTCACGCACACACACAAATGTGCATTGTGCAACTGTGCTCTCTTCTAATTTTTAAGATATTTTGTTGTAAATGTATTTCTTTTGATTTGAATACGATTTGAATACAGTATAAAGTTCGAAAATTACATTTTCAAAATAAAAGACATCAAAATAATTATATATTTTACGTTTTACATTCAGTCACAAGCATGCATTTTCAAAAATATTAGGTACCGTGTTCAGTGTTGTTGCTACGCCGAGAGGCGCTGATTTTGATGTAAACGCATTTTTATACCAAAATAAAATATAATCGCAATGTCTCACTTAACACAAAAATAGCTTAATTGTTTCTTTTATTGTCACGATCAGTTTGAAATTACTAAGAGTTTTCGTCGAGTTCCCCAAAACTTACTCCGAGATAACACAATTTGGCTTAGCCGGGCAGTGTATAGCCTACCCTTTTCGGGGACATAATGCTGCCTGTCCATTGATGTGGAGCGAGCTGGGCGGAGCGGAGAAACGAGGAAATATTAGCCAATAGGATTGCATCAATGGAGAGGAGCGGTCATCATCTCAGCCATAGGACGTCCTCTGCTGAACATAGGCCTCCCCTTTATATCTCCATATATACCGGTTGGAAGCAACCTGCATCCAGCGTCTTCCGGCGACCTTTATAATGACGTTTATCTATCTTGTTGGAGGACGTCCTACGCTGCGCTTGCTAGTCCGTGCTCTCTCTAGAGGAGCGGTGATTTAATACAATCCTATTGGTTAATATTTCCTCGTTTCTCCGCTCCGCCAGCTCGCTCCGCATCAATGGACAGGCACCGTAATCTTGTGGCAGCAAAAATAACAGTAGCAACATCTATGGGCTAAATGAAGGACTAAAAGACAAAGCTCTACATCAGGATTCTTGAGTAGCAAAAGGACAAGTTCTCAAAATGGCAAATTCTTTAAAAGTTTAATTCTCAAGTGGCAAATTCTCTTTAAGCCTAATGTGAGCCTAATTTATTCTGAAAATGGGAAAAAAGCTAAGTTCTAAAATTGGGAGTATAATTTTAAAAATTTAAGTTTTTTTGCATGAAATGAAGTAGCTCAGTTAATTTCTAGGTTGTCGATAGATATATGAAGATTTCGTAGAAGTTAACGCAGTCGAGGTTACGCGAAAACAATCTGTAATTATATCGAAGTATGCTTTTCGTTTTTTGAGTGGTAAAATTATCAAATGAGTCCTCCCACCCCAAGCAGGGCGGGAGGGACTGTCAGACTCGTACTGACTAAAATACGGCCCTTTATGTTTCGGGGTCACGGTAATGAAGCCTTTTGCAGCTCGGTTGCAATTTTTAGGTTCAGGCTTGGCATTTTTAGGAACTTACACGAATATTGGTCAGAGTTACGAAATTAGTTGTAGAGATTATTAAAGATACCTACCAAAGATACAGCACGTCGTATGTTCAGTATAAGAAAACGTGCCCCACCATTGATTTTCATTCACTCAGCAGAAAACCAGGAATTCACTTACAGTTTTAATTATCAACTCATTATTTTAATTACTATAATTAACAGTCATTAAAATACAGTAATAATGATTAACGGATCTCTAAATACTGGTACTTCAAGTACATTTCGGCTATTTGAATTTTAGATTCACGTCTTACAGTTGGGGTCGACCTCTTGTTTTGCAAATCACTGAGTGACAGTTTGCGTAGTATCTACCTAGGAAATGTGTTGTGATGACAAACACTTAAGGAATTTGTTTTAATTTATTTTCTTTCGACTAGTACACATGTAAGTGAGTTGGCGGTTTATTTACTAAGTCACAGGGCAGGAGTAAGCCGGCTGCGGCTCCAACAAATATTTGTGAAACGAAAATGGCGGGAATACTGGAAAGTTTAGCCGAAAAATATCACTATGTGATACATGATTTGGCTGGTGAGTTATTAATATTTTATTTCAATAATTTTAAAATATTTCGTCATTTTTTATAAATAAGTTTTAGAAAAATATTTAAAGATATTTTGTGAATATTTTTTTACATTTTTTCTCCATCTGTCTTTTAATATTTTTTTGATAAATAATAAAACTGACATTTCCTAATTTTACCCAATTAAAATCTGCATACAGGGTGAATTTTCAATGACAAGCCAACATTCAAAATGAAACATCTATAGATATAAATCCGACGCTGCGTTTTAAAAATAACAAATTTAAATAAAATTAATTTAAAAAATTGAATTTAATCCTTTGTCATTGTCATATCATGTTCATTAATGCACCGCCAAATTAATTTATGCCACCTGCTGCTTATAGATATTGGTTGTTGAACTGCATTGTTACTATTATATTGTAATATCCACACTTCTGCTTTATAGGTGGACAGGAATGAAAATATTTTCAAAAATGCTGTTAATTACTTAACCATCTCTGAAAATGTGGAAGGTTCTTGAAAACTAGCCCTTTGTATAAAACGGAGTCAGGAAATTTTTATAATACCTATTTTATCTTGAAAACATACGCCTTTTCGATATCTTAACCGTGTCTTTGAAGATCATAATTTATGATACAGAGATTTACATAAAGATTCTTTTATTTTCCAGACCCCAGAACGGCAGACTGGTGGGGTGTCTCAAACCCCATGGTGGTGTTCTCAATCATAGCAGCTTACTTATACTTCTGCAAGTCTCTGGGACCACGGTTGATGGAAAACAGGCCCGCTTTTGAACTGAAGACCGTATTAATGCTATACAATATTTTCCAAATTATATTCAGCTTGTTCTTAGTACATGAGGTAAGTCAACCATCACAAGTTCATTCTTCGTTGTAGAGTCGGCAAAAGAGATGCAAGGAGCCACGGCGTTCTCACTTTCCGACTGACGCAGATACTTTCCGGACACGAGTGCTTTGGAAAGTATCTGTGTCGTCTAGGTCGGGAGTAGACGGCCGTGTGCCAGCACTGCGACGGTTGCCCGGAAGTCACGGCGCAGTCCACGCTTGAGGAAAGCTCAGCGTGGGCATCGCACAGCGTAATGATCTGATCGCGGTAATCGGCGGGAGCGACGACTTCCGACAATGGCCGTAACGATAGTCGGAAGCTGGTCGGAAGCGAGCCAAGTATCGTTACTGCCATTGTCGGAAGCGAGAGTGCGTGGGAAGGGACCGTCACCTTCCGAGGAAGTCAGGGTTGGGAAAAAAACTGTTTTTTTTTTTATTTTATTTTATTTATAAAACAAACTGTTGTTTTAAAAAAGTGTTTTGTTTTGTTATTTTTTTTTGTAGTTTTGGTCATTTTTTTCAAATTAATTCGACTATGGGTCGACGTCTTAACTTATAAACAAATTATATGTTTCATTTCTAAACTATGTAGATCTTTTCTTCGCTGTTTGAAATGAAATATTTACAAAAAAAATATCAATGGAAAAAAACACATACCTACCTACTGTTTTTTTTTTCTAATGTTTTGAAGTACATATTATTTCTTTACAATGCCAATAAAAGTAAAAAAATGTGACATAGCAAGGGCATACACTCAAATGATTTAATGTCAAGCTATTCATACCCCTGAATATTAGTTTATTTTTAACCGACTTCAAAAAAAGGAGGAGGTTCTCAATTCGTCGGATTTTTTTTTTTTTTTTATGTATGGTCTCCGATTACTCGAAGACGCTTGGGCCGATTTGGAAAATTTTTCTTTTGTTTGAAAGGGTATACTTTCCAATTGGTCCCATGATCATCAGGTCAGGATCTGATCATGGGATCCCAGGGAAATCGAGGGCAACCTTCAAATTTTATAGGCACATAGTACCATTTTTGTATATTTTCTAAAGCTGTTCAAGTATTTGCATCTGATAATCATCATCTCAGGTGGATGAGCTGATGATGGAAGGTACAACTCCTCTAGTAAGGCGTCGGCATCGACTGATTTAGTAAATTATGTTTGTGTTCGCATATCTCCGGAACTACAAATCCGATTTAAGTAATTCTTTTTATGTTGTACTAGGTATTGCTCAACTTAAGGAATACTGCAAGTTTCATCAAAATCGGTTCAGTAGTTTTTGAGATAGGGAAGGAATGAAAGAGATGTTAACGATGTTATTAGCGGTGCTCCGGATTTCTTACATATATGTAAGAAAATGATGTATTTGACAAGAATTTTGGTTGAATATTTATACTAAAAAGAATTAAAAAAAAACTTTTTTAAAAAAATGTAACCGCCTTCAAAAACAACCACAAAAAAGGGTAAAATAACCTACAAAGCTTTTCTTTCGGAAGTCGGTGGCAAAAAAACAATGAAATTAATAAAAAAACCACCGACTTCCGAAAGAAAAGCTTTGTAGGTTATTTTACCCTTTTTGGCGGTTACATTTTTTCATTTTACAGGCATTCATCCGCCATGAAAAGTAGTTAGAACGTGTAATAAAAAACACTGTTTAATTTCAAACTGTTTTAAACACTGTTTAAAACAGGTGTTTTAAAACAACTTAGACGGCGGAAAGGGAGAGGGAGAGATTATCTACCTCTCTATCTATCTCTGAGCTCCCGTAGCAGACGCACCGAGCAATAGTTTTGAAAAAATAAAATGAAATACCTATCGGCTTAAGGTGAATGCTCCAACCAGCCCGCGAAATTCAAATTTTCTTACGTTTTTTTGCAATTTGCAGGCCAGTGACATGTTGTAACTTTATCAAAATATGAATTGCGGTAATAACAAGTATAATTTTAAATATAAAAATTATCAAAAAATTCGCTCCATCAGCTCTCACATAGAAAAGGTGCATCATGTTAAAATCTCCGAAATCTAACTACGCAAAATACGTAAAAAAAAAATGAATTTCGCGGGCTACATCGACGCAATCACCTTAAAAGGTTACAAGTCTTAGACTATAAATAGAAACTAATTGATATTTCGACTAAAATTTTAAATGAATTATGCGCGAATTTCGGCTAACGGATGAACGGCGACCTCTTTGAAAAAAAAAGTAAATAAATACGCAAGTTCTCCGTTCAAAAAAGTAGTAGAAGTTGCATATACGTTGTCAGGTGAACATGCAGAGACGGATATAGAGTACCTTTGATTTCGAAGAAAAGGACAGACTAAATCTGGATCTAAATCTAGAATAATCTAGAATATTTTGCTTCAATACCTTACCCTTCATATGATATAGCAAAAGTATGAAATCACTTAGGTACTCCAATTCCGTGCGATCTTGAGGACTTAATAACTTTTTAGTTTAACTGTTTTTTGGTTTAACTGTTCGGGCAGCGAGTAAAGGGCAACTCGCTGCCCGACCATGAACCATGCCCGGGTCGACGGCGCGTTGTGTCCCACGCGCGCCTCAAAGAGCGTCAGCATAATGACGGGGCCCCCCTCTCAGAGGGCCAAAGCCTGCCGGGTTCGCGGGATTATTTCCTTACCGTGACCCCGGAACAGAAAGGGCTATTGAAGGACACCGTGGATTTTAGTCAGTAGAAGTCTGACAGTCCCTCCCGCCCTGCCCGGGGTGGGAGGACTAATTTGATGAATTTACCACGCTAAAAAAAAAAAAAAAATGTTTAACTGTTAAATATAAATTAATTAAAATCACGCTATTATTGAAGGAGCTATCCCGGAAAAATTGCTAGTAAGTGATTCCATACTTTTGCTCGCTAGTGTAGATGCTATCTGAATTATATAATTATTATTTGTCAAATCCGAATGTGCCACGATCAAAAGTTAGTAAATAATATCTAATATTATGTTGCCACACTGAACTCCCATGTCCATGTCAGCAGATTTCTTACAAACTCACGTACGATATAGAGGAATTTCTGAGGACAAGATAACAGATGTTATTATCAATTAAAATAATATATTCAATCAGAAATAGTGATACGGTAATCATGATACAGCAATTTGTTGCAATGATTTTTCGTTTTATATTGTGTAGGTAAAACCAAAGGTATCAGACTTAATTAATGGCTACTAATTAAAAGTTGTAGGTAACCTGACTTAACGTCAAAATTATGTAAAAATTATTATTTACGACTAGCGGCACGACGGTACGGTACGGTATCACCTGTTAGTACATAATACGATTACCATATGCAATCACAAATACACGGTGCTTAGGTCGGTAACCCGAAGTTGAGTACCTAACAGAAATAAACGTCAGCTGTATTTTCATACAAGTATAAAAAAATACAGGTCGTAAACAAATACTTCATAATGCCGACAACCTGGGGCCCTATTCTCTTCTTTTTCTATAAATTCGTCCATTCCAACGTGATCCTATTGTTATTTTGCTAAAATTCATAATCTGCTAAATTCATAGTTGATCCTTGGACGGTCAATGGTCTCGTAATATTTCTTTTAATTTTTTTGATTAGCTTGTTCTGTCCCAAAGGCTTCCTTCCATTTTTCACGATACTGAGCGTCCTCCTTCCAGGTCAGACGGAATCTGTCCAGTTCGTCCTGCCATCTCCTACATAGCTTGCCTCGACCTCGTTTCACCGTCTCAGGGCACCAGTTTTGTGCTATTTTGGCCCTCAGTTAACATGACATTTGAACATGTATATCAAGTCAGATTTCTATTTTTTTTAAGTGTTAAGCAATCTGAAGTATTACTTAGTACGTTCGTAAATAACAATAAATAAATATTGGTACGAGGTTACCATTCTATGACGTTTCTTTCAATGAAGCGTCAGAGGTTGACCATTGGAAAGTCATAATGACGCAATATTATTATTAGTTAGCCAAACTTGTGGAAATCAACAATTACGAAATCAATGATGGACCATTTTGTCACTATTGTAATAGCAGACTAGAGGTTAGATCAAAATAAATAACAAACAACTTAAAAAAATATTGCTGGGATTTTTTTTGACAACATTTGTTTTCTCGTGAGATTTAATTTAAGGTTAAAATAAACATTAAAATACTAACTAAAAATAAGAAACATTAGGTTTGAATTAATTAATTAACTCATTAATTAGTGACCTCGTGACATTAATTCTAATACTCGGAAATAACAGAACCAACGATTAACTGCTAGCTGGTTGTATGATTTTGCGGTTTTATATTAAAAATTAAAAGGAAGTAATATTTTTCAGAATATTAGTAGGATAGGAACTGGCATATTCCCGAGGCTTTACTCACGTGAAGTTCGGTTATTATCTCATAGAAACGTCATGCCAGAATAAAAAGTATTCTTTGTTTTAATCTGAGTATATTAAACTTAACTATGATAACGGAACGTAATAAAAGTGCTATTGAAGGACACCGTGGATTTTAGTCAGTGCGAGTCTGACAGTCAGTCAGTCAGAAATTTGGCACGCAGGTAGCTCATCATCTGGATTAACACAAGATACTATAAGTCACAAGCTATACAGTCTACTACCACAATAAATACGAAAGTTTGAGGAGGAATGAATAGATGTTTGTTATTGAACCTTTCTTTTTTTCTTACGTGGTAAAATCATCAAATGAGTCCTCCCACCCAGAGAGGAATGGGAGGAACTGTCAGACTTGTACTGACTAAAATCCACAGTGATCCTTCAATAGCCCTTTAAGTTCCAGGGTCACGGTTACCTGATGAGACAGTCCCGCGACCCGGGCAGGCTTTGACCCTCTAAGGGGGGGCCCCATCAGATTGCTGACAGCTCTTTGAGACGCGCATGGAACACGAAGCGCCGTCGACCCGGGCATGGTCCATGATCGAACTGCGAGTCACCCATTACTCGCCATCCGCAATTGGTGATGTTTGGCGCCATCTATTGTTGAAGGCCCCGTTTTTTCGTTTCATTTCTGTTTTTGATTTTTGCATTTTTTTTTCTTTTTCAGGGAACATGGTACGTATTCTCTAAAGAGTACAATCTATCTTGTGATGTAATCGACTACTCCAACAGTCCTAGAGCTATGAGGGTAAGTTTTCATTTAAATAGTTATTATGCAAGGCATGATTCACACAAAAGTCATCTAAAAATTAAAAAGTACCTAGTGATCGAAGAAGAAATGTACAGACAGCACATCAACCTACCATAATCTGTCAAATTGCTTTAATAGATTGACAACCACATCACAATATTGAAAGGTTAGGGTTGAACCACATCTGGCAACACGGAATCGCCTTTTTCCGTCGCCCTTGCTCTTTCTGTAGCTTAGAACTGCCATTTCCTAGACCGAGACAATGCGATAGCACGCGGCCGCCTCGAGGATTCCGCCGCGTGCTATCGCATTATGCTTTCTGTCTCGGTCTAGCAAATGGCAGTTCTAAGCGACAGAAAGAGAAAGGGCGACGGAAAAAGGCGATTCCGTGCTGCCAGATGTGGTTCAACCCTTAATGTTCGATTAGTATTTTAACAGATTGGGGTAGGTTGACCTGGCTGGTAGCTGTATACACCCATATTTTAAAATAATTTTATGACCATTACACGATTAATTGATGCTGTAAGCATTCCAATTCAATGTATGAACGGAGCCTATATTCTATAAGTAAACCGTAGTATTTCACCGACTGCAAAAAAAGAAGGTGGTTCTGAATTCGCTGGATATTTTTTAGAAATTATTCTTTAAACTAAAGAAGAATTTTTAAAAGTTTTGACCTGCTATAATGTATACCACATTATAGCAGGTTCTTGGTAATAAGGTCAGCTTCTGAATGCGTGATCTTGGAGAAATCGGAAAAAAAACCCTTTAATAAATGACAGCAATTCAACCACAATTCCTGAAAACTAAATGCTTACTGAACGGATAAAATAAAACCGGCCAAGTGTGTGTCGGGCCACGCACAGTGTAGGGTTCCGTAGTTGCCCATCAAAATACTTATGCGAACTAACTAAACTGATTCGCTGAATTTAATTTTGAAAAAGAAGAATTTTCAAAATCGGTCCAGGCGTCTTTGAGAAATCGGGGAATATACATTAAAAAAAAAGATTACGACGAATTTAGAACCTCCTCCTTTTTTTGAAGTTACTTAAAAATAGTTGACAATAAAAACCTACCTATCCCCAAAACATACCCACCTACTATTAGCTGTAAAAATAAAGTTGACAAACTTACATTTGCAGTTGAGAACACGTTCTCCGATACATTTTGTTTAGGAAAATATGTTATCCAAGTACGTTTTATAAGTTGGTTGACTATTACTCGTAAACTTGTAAAGCCTACTTAGTCATGATAATTTGCTTTTAAACTTCGATAAATATACTACTATTGTGAATTTTTTCACACCCCCAAACATAACCGTTTAGCTGGTAGAGGGGGGGGACACTCGAGTCGAGCAAAAATTAGCACTTTAAAGCTTAATATTTCACAAACGCATCTTTTTATTAAAAAATTGTTAATGGAAACTATCAATATTTTTTAAAGACCTATTTAATGATACCCCACACTAAGGGGTAAGCGAGAAAAAAAAAAACATCCCCACTTTACGTGTACAGGAGGTACCCTAAAAAAAATATTTTACGAGATTTTATTTTACCTCTTTCTTGGCGCAACAAATCCGTATATTTACACCAAATTACAGCTTTCTAGTACTGTGCGTCTCCGAGCTAAACTGCGGACAGACGGACGGACGGACGGACGGACGGACATGGCGAAACTATAAGGGTTCCTTGTTGACTACGGAACCCTAAAAATTCGAAAGTCGGTGGCAAAAAAGTCAAGGGAATAAGGAAAGAAACATTCCAACAAAACTTGAAAAGTCGGTGTAATGGTCATATTCATGTAATCAATATTAAAAAGTCGTTTCACATGCTTATGAGACGTGTATTTGACTTGCTGAAGCCAAAGTTCGGTCCGGGGACGTCAACGTAAAGAATAAATAATGAAGCTCAGAACAATTCCGCTCATTTAAATATTTTATGAAAGCCACGGGACGGTGTAACAATGACAGAAATAAACATTACAAAAAAAACACAAAACGTGCTTGTTTTTGTTGATTACAACAAACACAATAAAATTAATAAAAGGAAATACAACTTCTGCATGTCGCTCAAAATAAACTACTAATACTAAATTCCTACATACTAGTCTACTACACTTCAAACGTTCGTGTGTGATAGCTTTATTGTGACGTCATTATTCATTCGCTTCCTTGTTTACATTTAATTTTTTGGGCTTTAATTGGATAGTTTAGTAACTTTTTATGCTTAATTTTAGAAGAAAAACTACAATGTTATAATACATTTCTAGTGAAATGCTAATCACTTTTAACGAAATCAATTGTTTCGTTGACACATGACGTGCACATGACTGTTTCGTAGTTTATTTCACCAAAAACTCGTACCATAAACTAAAAATAAGTAAATAAAGACAGACAGGCATAAATAATGAAAGACTTAAAAGTTCAGCATATTGTTTCTATGGTTCAATACGTACACTTTTTTTTTATAGCTTAGTTTGTGTTCCACTGCCTGGGTAAAGGCCCGTTACTAATATAAAAAACTAGCAAACCCGGCGAACTCCGTTTCGCCACCAGATGGCTTCGTTTTATGTAACATTTCTGAATGTGAAAAAAGATTTTCCCGCTTTTCTGTTGAATTTTTTTCCTGAATTTTCTTTGCTATAAACCTCACGGAGCCCGAGACCTTTCCAACGAATGCAACAATAATGAAAAAACCAAATAAAAAACCGTGGAAATCGGTTCGTGCGTTCTGGAGTTATAGCGTCAGGAAGGAAAACCCGACTTATTTTTATATAGTAGATTAGATAATTTTTTGAATTATGCATTTTCCACCGAATTTAGCGCTCAGTTTGAGAAAATTACACGTGAAGAATAAATTTCATGATTTTTACTTTTATCTGTATTTTTTTTAATATTTCCGCTTACAAACATTTGAAAAATATTTTTTTCTTAAATTTCCAGATTGCAGCAGCATCATGGTTCTATTACTTTGCAAAGATCACAGAACTTCTAGACACAGTATTCTTTGTTCTACGGAAGAAGTACAATCAAGTGACGTTCCTACATGTCTACCATCATACCCTGATGTCTCTGGTCGTTTGGGTCGGAGTGAAATATTTTCCAGGTATGTGGGGAGGGGAGCTCCCTTTTCATTTCAGTCATTTCAGCGGGTGCCCTTCGCGGAATACGAGTACCTCTTATAATTTACGGACTAAGGCGAAGTTAGACGCCCACGGCGTCGGACGTCAGCAGACGATCTCCGGCCACCGTAGGCACGGCGGCCAGTAATGGGCGACTAGCTGTCCGACCATGGACCATGCCCCGGTCGACGGCGCGTTGTGTTCCACGCGCGCCTCAAATAGTGCCCGCATAATGACGAGGCCCTCCTGTAGAGGGCCAAAGCCTGCCGGGGTCGCGGGACTTAACGAATTACCGTGACCCTGGAACGTAAAGGGCTATTGAAGGACACCGTGGATTTTAGTCAGTCTCACAGTACCTCCCGTCATGCCCTGGGTGGGAGGACTCATTTGATGACTTTACCACGATAAAAAAAATAAAGGCGAAGCCAGGAGACGGGTTATGATTTTTGTTTCTCCAATCAACTACCTACACAATATGTTATATTTATTAATTTGGAATAGAGTATGTATGTGTGTTTATTTGAATGAAAAAATTTAATTAGTCTGTCAGTTACATTATCACAATTTGCCATGTGACTTTAACTTGCTACATAAAAACAGTGTCCATGGTGTTCTTGCCCGTTCTTCTTCATAGAGATGATCTTACGCTTTGGAATGAGCAAATACAGTACTTTCACAATTATTATGGAATGGAGCTTTAACTTTTAAAGTTATTTATAATTATGTCTTTTGATATTCAAAACTGATAACTGACTCCTTTGAGTTTCTTATTGTAGATATCGTATTTTTTATATTGTTTGGTGTTGTGTAGCTATGTCCAAAATTAAATAAAATGTTATTCTATTTTATTGCAGGAGGACACACAATTCTCATGGGATATCTGAACTCCATGGTACATGTCATCATGTACACGTATTACTTCATCTCGGGACTTGGACCTGAGTACCAGAAATACGTGTGGTGGAAGAAGCACGTCACTATGATTCAACTGGTGAGTATTTTTTTTCTTTTTTAGCATAAAAAGGGCGTAGGCTTAGGCCAATTGTCCACGTAACCGCACGTCGTACGCACGCTTTCGTCAATTGACGATTGCAAGACGAATGCTTGCATCTTGCGTAGAAACAATGAAATCTATGTCCAAGAAGAGGCAACATCGCGTCAGCCGCTCGTATTGCGTTCGTCATGCATTTCTGCCGATTCGTGGACACAGATTCATTGTTTCTACGCAAGATGCAAGCATTCGTCTTGCAATCGTCAATTGACGAAAGCGTGCGTATGACGTGCGGTTACGTGGACAATGGGACTTATTAGTCCTTATGCTGCAATTTTTTTAGAAAGCTCTTATGAACCCATTTTTGTTTTAAATTGGTAATTTCATCAAATGAGTCCTCCTGCACCGGGGCGCAGCGGGACGGGAGTCCACTGTGCCTTTTACCACCAAAATCATCTCATTTTATCATTAAGGTCATGAAGACCTTAGTATTTTTTTTAATGTAAAATGTGTCCTCCTGCGCCGGGGCGCGGCGGGACGGGAGTCCACTGTGCCTTTTACCACCAAAATCAATGTAATCATGGAACCACCCTAAGCCTATCAACTGAAACCAAATACCTGGGCATCTTTTCTGGATAAACAGCTGAATTGGGCAAAACAAATCAACTACATCACTACAAAAGCCAGCATATCCCTGTGGCAGTGCAAGCGAATGCTTGGCAGGAATTGGGGGATCAGTCCCAAGATCACTCACTGGCTATATACCACTGTTATACGACCTACAGTCACGTACGGCTCATTAGTCTGGTGGCCCAGAACAAACCTGAGCACAACCCAAAAAGACCTCGAAAAGCTGCAGCGATTTCCTTGTATGGCAATTACTAGCTGTATGAGAACTGCACCCACCGCTGCCCTACAGGCAATGCTTGGACTGCCACCTCTACACCTCATCGTGCAGAAAGAGGCGGCCTTAGCCGCTTTTAGGCTGCATGCCCTGGGAACCCTAAACAAAGACTCCAGAATTAAACACACGCGAATTAAGAATGATGCGATCGAACAACAGCCAATGATGGCATCACCCTGTGACAAAGCCCCAAGACAATACCACTTTGTAAAGCACTACAGTATCACACTTGCAGAAGAGCAGGGTGACTATTCAGGCCCGAAAGAGCTGAGGATATACACAGATGGATCAAAGAATGATTCCGGAACCGGGGCTGGATTCTTCTCACACGACCTTGACATAAATATATCCAGCCCGCTGGGAATGTACAACACCGTCTATCAGGCGGAATGCATGGGCATTATACAAGCAGCATATGCGATAGAGGCCAGAAGAGTTACGGACACCCATATACGTATACTCACTGATAGCGCCTCAGTCCTTCAATCGTTGGAGAAACATAGAATGTCACAATGCACTAGAACGTCTAACGGTATCTAAACGCAACAAAGTGACACTACAATGGATTATAGGACACAGCGGATCATTGGGCAACGACGCGGCTGATGAACTAGCTAGGAGAGCATCCAGCGCATCAGTTTGCGGACCTGAACCCATTATACCCCCCTTCAACCAGATACGTAGATGGCTGCAGGAGCGCACCCTCACACATGCAGAGAGATGGTGGACCTCGACACCAGGCAGGCAATCCAGGGAAGCTCTGCCATCCTTAGATGGCAGGCTAACCAGGCGTCTATTACGCCTGGACAGGACCGGCATGCGTCTACTGACAGGGACCATAACGGGACACTGCTCCATAAACAAACACTTCCACACAATAGGCATAACGGACAGCCCCCTGTGCAGGGCTTGCATGGAGTTTGAGGAAACCGTCGCGCATGTGCTCTTCGAGTGCACAGGTGTCACACAGATCAGGACAGAGACCCTCGGGACACCCAGGACTTACACAGATGTTCTCCACAGACCAAAGAACCTGATCAACTTCTGGAGGGAGGTGGGCTGGTTGGAATAAGCCACCAAAGGCCACTATGGCCCACGCACAATGGTCCACATGAAGGACTAAGTGCGGAAACCAAAACCCCTAACATAGAACATAGAACCACCAAAATCATCTCATTTTATCATTAAGGTCATGAAGACCTTAGTATTTTTTTAAATGTAATGAGTTAACCTTAAACAGTACAGTTTGAGTATCCCCACCACCTAATAAATTAATAGGAGTATCATCAAATGAGTCCTCCTGCGCCGGGGCGCGGCGGGACGGGAGTCCACTGTGCCTTTTACCAACAAAATCATCTCGAGGCTTTTTCAGTCAATAGGTTAATTACAAAAGCCTACGATAACCAAGTCGAGTGCAAAAAAATCAGACAAGGCTAACGTAACTTTCATTTTTTATGGTTTTATATTATGGCAACATAATTATAATAGTCCGGTCAATATAGACATTTAAAATAACAAAAACTCCCTGAAAACTAAATATTGAAAACGAAATATTGGTGGAGAGCTAGGGTTTACCACTACAAATAAAGTTTTAAAAGTCCCCATCGACCCTATGTGTGCTTCAAAAGTTAATCGGGGTCAAAAGTCAAAATTTGAGTGAGTTTTTTGTTTTTTTTTTTCGAAAACGGCAAGTTTTATCAAAAAAAACCTCAAACCAAAGTTGTAGATCTTAAAATTCTCTACAAAAATAAGGGCGGCTTTCCGTCAGAGTTCGGGCCCCTCTTGGGGCAGAGTTGGGCGTTGACGTTAACAGTGGGCATAATGTCCACTAAGTCTAAAGTGTTTATTATCTTTCTTTCAGATCCAATTCTCGATCATCTTTGTTCACAACGCAGCCCCTTTCTTCTATGAATGTGATTTCCCGAAGATACTGAATATTTGTTGCTTGATCAACTCCAGCGCTTTCCTGTACATGTTCGGAAAATTCTACATCAACAGTTATAAAAAAGATGCGGCTCAGAAAAAGCATGATTTGGAAAGCAAAAATGTGACACCGATTTCTAGCAAAGTCAACAATAACTACGGTCGAAGAAAACTCGCTGAAAAATCACGATAAATTAAATATTATGTTTTATGTTTAGGTCAGTGAAATGGAATCTCTCTAAAATAATAAGTTATTAATAAAAAAATTGTATTAAAAGCTTTTTATGTGGAGAAAAATAAAAATAAATCGTATTTAAGAATGTATTGTAATGTACAATATTAGGTATTTATAAGTATTTCACAAATAAAAAGTTTTTTTTATAATAATCGGAACCAAAGAATGGAAAACAATTTATTGTCAAGAAACTTGAGAAAAACAAAATAAAATAGTCACTATTGTTAACTATTACTAAATAGCGTATCCATAGCACTATAGGGCCACACAACCAGGAAAAGCCGTTGATTATCGCGTTTACGGACGTTATTAGACATATTTTAAGACTTTAATCGCGAAAATCAACGGGAAATGCGGTTCGTGTGGTGCCTGTGGTCCAAATATTAGAATAATTTAAAACGTCCATTGGAGATTGATGTCAAACGTTAACAAGGTGGAATGTATTAACTGCACAATATCGTCGTTGCCTGCACACCTACCTCTCGCCGTGAATACAATAGACTAAGGTACGAAATGTAAGGTAATTGTGGCAAAAGAAATTAAATTTGTGGAAAAAAGCATTTTGTTCAGTTTTCTTTGGCCTGTTTTGTTTCTCATTTTAGTTAATCAACTCACGATAAAAACTCGACTCTAACATGTTCTAACTTCGCTTCTATACTGTGAAAAAACACTGCTAGTCCCATATTGTGACGTTTGTATTTTTCAAACAGTTGCACACTCTCTAATAATCAATTAATATCGTACGAAAATAAGGAAAACAAAATAATAATAGTATATTATGCAACTAGTGAATCATGAACAAGCGAAGGTTTATTAGAGATCATTTAAAATTGAATGTTACGCGGCGAAGAAGGGATTTTTGATGTTACTCGAGCGTGTCGGATAATTAAATATGAATCCTCGCATCCTTTAATTTACATGTACCAAGTATGAACCCTCCATATCCCACCCAAGGCATGGCGGGAGGGACTGTCAGACTCGTACTCACTTAAACCTGTGCTTAAGCCCACGGTGTCCTCAATAGCCCTTTACGTTCCGGGGTCACGGTAATGTGAAAGGTCCCGCGACCCCGACAGGCTTTGGCCCTCTATAGAAGGGGCCCGTCACAATGCTGATACTCTTTGAGGCGCGCGTGAAACAAAACGCGCCGTCGACCCGGGCATGGTCCATGGTCGGACCGCGAGTCGCCATTTACTCGCCGCCCCCATCGTCCCAGATCGTCTGCCGACGTCCGTCGCCCTGGGCGTCTACCACTGCGGCTTGGGTGGAGGGAGGACGCTATCCTCTCCCTCACGCGGCCCATCTCCTCCTTCGTGAACATAACTGCTTCGCAGAAGGAGGCGAGAGTGCTCTGCCCAAGCGAGGCAGTCCTGCACCGTATCTCCACCGTGTCCTCAGGGCGATCCTCGCAGTGGTGACACCCAGGCGTTCCCTCCCTCCTTATCAGACACAGCTCCTCCCGAAACTTCCGTGTCCAGTGAGGAACTGCGTCACGCGGTAGGTCTCAGGACGCCGTAACGCCTATCCAGCCACTCCTCAAAGAGGGGTCTTATCGCCGTGTTTTCGGCGTGCCCGATGACATTCAACCTTAGGGTGGCAAACCATTTTTTAAGCTTACCGTACATAAAGGCAAAGTACCTCACGCATTATTATAAGACCAACATTGTGACAACTGACTACCAAGTAGAAAACCAAATCTATGTCGTGTTTGGCCGCATGACTTGTATTGGCTTAGTTTCTATAGACAACTTAGTTGCCATTGCCATTGACCATGAGCGTGGTCATCTAGTGTGTGAAGTTAGCTAGAGAAAAAATAAAATATTAATAAAAAGAGGAGAGGCATCATCATAGACACGATTTCAGCGCCCCCCCCGATCCTCGCGCCCTAGGCTGCAGCCTTATTAGCCTAAGGGTTAATCAGGCCTTCAATTTGAGCGTGGCATTAGGAAATGAGCGAGTCCTGAAGTTGTAAAACAAAACCGTAACGCCTGCTCGTTCCTTATAGCAATCAACGTTCCGTCTAATTAATTTAAATTATTTATAAGGCGTTTTCATTTTTGGGTTTTCAACCGCTTGTTACGGACAGCCCCCTTGAACTAATCGTCAGATTAATTATGTAATGGTTATCAGAAATATAAAACGCGTTTACACTGTAAGGGCTGACGTGCTCGAGTACTTCTTTACAACTGTTTTTTTTTTAAACAGTTTTAATATGTAGTACATTATGATATCAGTGCGGTTAGTTGAAAATTACAGATGAGGTGATATTGCTAGCCCAAGCCGTAGGTGAGGGCTTTAAGAAAGCAGAAGCTGTAATTATCAAACCGCACGTATGTCATACGACGTTTTATAACACATTTGTGAGGAAATAAATAAAACTAATAAAATTTTCTAATAAAATCAATAGACCGAAAAGAAAAAGCGCGCGGAATAATGTTTACTTTTTCACAAATTAGCGATGCGCGCGCATCAGCGTCTTTTGTATAAGGAAAAGGCAAAAAAAACAGCCAGTATTACTAATAAAGTGGTTTTGTTACAAATAAATGGTTGAAATTAATTGTCAAAATTAATGAAATTGAAGAAATAAATGTTTATTTACTATGTTTTATCACCCAAAGTTAATTTTTTTCATAAAACTTTGACCATTTTTCTGACATAAAACTTTGCTAAGATTTAAAAAAGTTCCGTTCGTTTTAGACGGAGCATCTTGATAAACCGTGCGCTTTTCATTACTATTACGCACAAGTACGTAATGAGATACATTACGATATTGAAATTGGTGCAGTAAGAGACCTTTTACGAGCAAATGTGTTATAAAAATGTTTATCTACTATCATGCTATTAATCCTCTTTATAAGAACCTATAACAATTAGCTTATTGCCAACATTAACACTCAATGATATTATGATCATTATATCATCCAAACGCGTGATAATACAGGGAATGTTGGAATTTTGACGTTTGTGTGTCGGTGGATGATTATTAGTGTTTTTAAAAAAAACGAGCGAAGCGAGTTTTTTAAACTCACACTCGTGTATATTGCATCCTGCATCGATGCCGGGAATTTTGTCGCGGAATTAGAGCTAAACATTTTTCAAAACATTTAATGTCATGGATTTCCGCAAAGTAACGCCTGTTTGTATAATTTATCTAAAGATCATTTCCTAATAACGAGCGCAGCAAGTGATTCAAGTGTCTGAAGCCTGAGCAAGGGATTTATGGCCCTCGATATAAATCCGTTGTGTTCAAGAGTTGCATAAATTATGCTTTAAACCATGACTGCGAGAAAAAGAACTTGGAAGATGGGATGGCGCAAGAGTATCGACGCAGGTTAATTAAAAAATTGTCTATAATAGTTTAGTTTAACTTATTTCATTTTAGTTTTCCTTTTTAATTGATTTTTAGAAATGGGTCCATAGAAACTATTCTCGTCTCAAATTGTAGGAAATTTAGTTTAAAAACAAGATACGATAATGAGAAGATGCTATTACAAAAACTAGTCCTGTAAAGTTTAAGGGTCCGTTCACACAGACCGGCTCGGAGAGGAGAGCAGAATCTTATCACGTTGAAAACTGAGTTTTTAATATTTGCAGTAAGGTTTATTTTTGCATGTGCACTGCTTTTGTCATTAAGAATGCTTGAACGCGCTTGGTGTGAAATAATAAGAGGAGCTGACTGGCTCCGATCGCGTACTTTTTCTCGATTGTGCTGCCGTTTGGCTCCGATTGCATGCTCTTTAACGCTCGCGCAGCCGATCGGTTCCGATTGCGTGCTCTTATTCGCTCGCGCAGCCGATCGGCTCCGATTGCGTCCTCTTTCTCGCCCGCGCAGCCGATCGGCTCCGATTGCGTGCTCTTTCTCGCTCGCGCATCCGATCGGTTCCGATTGCGTCCGCGCTTCTCCACGCTGACCGCCATTTTGATAGTATCCATCCGGCTCCGAGCGCATCCGACCGGCTCCGAGCGCATCTGCCGAGCTGCGAGCGCATCCGACCGGCTCCGATCGCATCCGCTTTCAGGTCGCTTCCAGCCGGTCTATGTGAAATAGTTGGCGGCTCCGCTCCGACCAACTCCAAGCTCATACGATCCGGTCTGTGTGAAAAAAAAAATGCGCGCCGATGCTCTCCGAGCCGGTCTGTCTGAACGGACCCATAATCGCCAAAATCTAGATAGAGGAAAAGCTCTGATTTTAATATTTTGAAGAGGTGATGTATTGTTTGAATACATCATGGCATCTATTGTTTTTACGTTTTCACATTTAGTTTGTTGTAAAAAAAAGAAAAACATACTGATTTCAGATCACGCTAGTATTATTCGAGTTACGTCTAAAAAAATGCAAGACGTTGCAAAATTCTTGCAAATTTTGAGAAGCTTCCTGCCGGAAACTATTTGTTCTAAAGAAAAATTCTTAAATCAAATAGCAGTATTGTAATTTTTTCTTCTCAGTCCTCAGTCTTGTGCAGACTGAGGACTGAGAAGAAAAAAATCTCGAGTGGAAGACGCAGCATAGGCAGGCCTCCCACTAGTCGGACCGACGGACGGCTTCGTGAGAGTCGCGGGCAACCGATGGATGCAAGTGGTGCATTGTCGGTCGGCGTTGCATCCTAAGGGGGTGGGCCTACGTTCAGCGGTGGACGTCTTTCAGCTGATGATAAATCTTAATTTGAACGACATCTATCTTTCAAGAGTATTTTTAAAGACGTACGCGGTCTCTAAGCACCGTACACCGATTGCGTGGTCGCCCACTCCTCTTTCATCAGATTAACATACATTTTAATACAATACCTACTTAATTGTAACGAACAACATTGTATACGCAAGGGTATGACCAGCATTATTTAAATTTTCGAATAAAATTCTATAAATCAAGACACGATGACGACCCGTTTATAGGTTTAGCAAAGACCTATTGATTAATTGGAAGTTCTTAGGTTCGATTCAGGAGAGAGATCGCAAGACCGATTTAAAAGGAAACCATGGCCTTGGAACGCAAAGGGCAACTGAAGGAGCACTGTTTTTTTAGTCGGTAAGTATCTGACAGTTCTTTCCGCTTCACCTAGGGCGGGAGGACTCATTAGAATTTAAAAAAAAACGTGGTGCTGCGAAAGGTTATTACATTTTTCTATAGGTAATTTCTAAAAAAGGTTGGAGTTTGAATTCGTGCCAACATAGTGGAAGTATGTTCACCCCAGCAGTGACTATTTTTTGTCGTGGTAAAATCATCAAATGGGTCCTCCCACCCCGGGCAGGGCGGGAGGGACTGTCAGACTCGTACTGACTAAAATACACGGTATCCTTCAATAGCCCTTTGTGTTCCGGGGTCACGGTAATGAGATCACGCGACCCCGGCAGGCTTTGGCCCGCTAGAGGGGGGCCCCGTCATTATGCTGACGCTCTTTGAGGAGAGCGTGGAACACAACGCGCCGTCGACCCGGGCATGGTCCATGGTCGGACAACGAGTTGCCCTTTACTCGCCGCCTGCATGCCCGCACCTACGGTGGCCGGAGAATATCGTCTTGCGACGTCTGTCGCCGTGGGCGTCCACCACCCCCAGCAGTGACTTGACTTAAATTTTAACGAAACTGTTGTAAATAAGTAAACCTATAAATGTAAGATACGGAACACAAGTGAAAATAAAGAATAGTTGCTTATTATTATTTTGCAATAATTGCAATAATTATTTAAATTAAAACATTAAAGTGTTCATTTAAATCACAATTCAGTTAACTTCTTTGTTTCATTGTATCTACCGGTGAAGTGCATACAAAGTGTTGTAGTAACCCCGAGTGGCAGCTACACTATTTTGTTTATTTTTAAAAAGTAAAATGGGGTCATTTATGAACAATATACTCAATACATATAATTATATACTTGATGATTTAGGAGGTAAGTATTTTATATTACAAAACGTTTTATTGTAATAGCTTTAGCTGCTACAGCCACAGCTTCCCTTTTATCGCATTAATTTTGAATTTGACTATAATATTAACTCGGGTAATATTCAACTTGTGTATTAATTATAATTCAATAGTGATCACAAAAACATAAATGGCGCCATCTATTCTCATATGAACGTTAGGTATTGTTGTTTTTCTCCAGAACCGTATTTTTTCAGGATTAATACTGTCCTATTCTATTTCTGTATACCTGACAACATATCAGTCACCATTTCAGGATGATTGGTTCAGTGGTTTAGGCGAGAAAAGGTAAAAACAAACTTACTTTATAAAATTAACAATTTATAACAAAATAAGATTAGGAAGTTTGCATATACCTAATATAAAAAATGCTTTATCTTGAAATCAGAAATATTCTTTTAGTTCTCGTAAAATTGAAGTAAAATATAAACAAGAATTTCTATGAACTCAAAGTGAGACCGTTGTATAATGTTCTCAACGCGCGTGACTCAACTGTACTCGTCCATATTGCTGATGTCACTTTGAACTCTATCGAAACGAAGGACCGACCTGCCACCGATTTGTCGGTCAGTAGGCAAGTCGACCAAAGCCATAGCTAGCATCTTTTTTTGGTGTATTGCAAATACACACATCAAAAGTGTCTAGGGATCAAGCATTTTTATGCGGATTTCTTGAGATTGAGATGTGGCTTTGTAATAAATTTATGATTTTATAAATTTATATGGATCCTTTTTGGTGCATTTCATAATTTGAATCAGGAACTGTAAATCAAATTCGAGTAAAAGATGAAAATCAGCTGTCAATATTTTCCCTATAAAAACATACAACGCATTGAAGACATTATTAGTGCTACTGTTTCCCTACTACTGATTAAAACCAACGTTATTATGGAGCGGCGACGTCATTTAAGCAGGGAAGAAATGCTCAGAGCCGTGGGAATGATAGAAGCTGGTTCCCGGCAACGTACTGTGGCTTTAGCTCTGAATACAAGTCAGAGTGTTATCAGTCGACTTTGGACACGTTACCGAAGCACTGGTACCGTGGCTGAGCGCCATGGAGGACGGTATCGCTGCACCACACGGAGACAAGACCGATACATTCAAATCTTAACTCGAAGAGCTCCAACAATAACCGCCATGATGTTAGCCGTGAGGCTTCATCACTCTTCAGGGAACTTAATTAGCGACCAAACAGTCAGAAACCGCTTGCATGAAGTGAACCTTCATTCCCGAAGACCGCTACGGGTACCACCTATAGCAATGCACAATCGTAGGATTCGATATCAATGGGCTCTTGAACACAGAAATTGGGCAGAAGAACAATGGCGTTTCGTGTGCTTTTCTGATGAGTCTCGTTTTGGTATGAGACCGGATACAAGACGTATACAACACTGGAGAACCCCTGGACGCCAACAGCGATTAAAATACTGCCAGGAAGTCATATATACATCATTTTCTTACAATCATGTGCACTAGAATTTTGTAATCCGTGGCACCGGTATTAACATCGCTCATGTACACATGCTAATAAAATTCCCTATTTCAAAAACTGCTGAACAGATTTTGATGAAACTTGCAGTATTCCCTAAGGTGAGCGATCCCTAGTACAACAAAAAAAGAATATTGAAAATCGGTCCACAATTGGCGGAGTAATTGCGTAACAAACACGCAAAAAGTAATGTCATCCAAGTAGCCGATCTCAATAAAATTGCTCAAAAAATAAAAAGTACTGAACCAAATTGGATGAAATTATGGCACCACACTGCAAGTATACTGCATCGAACAAAAAAAGAATCACACTAATCGGACTAGAAACCTCGGAGTAATCGATTACATACAAAAAAAAAAAAAAAAAAACCGACCGAATTGAGAACCTCCTCCTTTTTTTGAAGTCGGTTATAAATGCAAATTCATTGCATTAAAGTTACATTGCTAATTGACTCCTTGTCCAGATTTGAACCTCAACGAGGTTTGGAATGGTGTATCATCATTTTTAGGGTTCCGTAGTCAACAAGGAACCCTTATAGTTTCGCCATGTTCGTCCGTCCGTCCGTCTGTCCGCAGTTTAGCTCAGAGACGCCCAGTACTAGAAAGCTGTAATTTGGTGTAAATATACGGATTTGTAGTGCCGAAAAAGAGGTAAAATAAAATAGCTTATTATTTTCCGAGTGACTAATAACTTAAAAGTCGACTAAATGTTTGCAACAAATAAAACAACTTGCCAGCGATTAAATATTTTCGCAACTATTATATTATTTATGGTTCAAAATTATGGGTGTTATAAAAACTAAAAACTAGCAGCTGCGTTTAGGTAGCAAATAAACTATACCAGTCAATTGAAATATTAGGCGAGGAGCTGTATATAATGACTTGGCGACTAATAATGTTAGTAGGGTGGCATTCGCCGGTAATGTGTGCAACTAACACGTTAATGTTTAGTTTTGTTTATTTTGTGAGCCAGCATGACAGGTAGTAGGTAATCAGTTATTTGACCTAGGATGCAAGAGCGAGCGAAGCGAGCTCGGGACTTGGGGCACCCCGACACGGACAGGTTAGGTTCGAAGGGGATGGCGGGGTCTGAAAGACCCCGCCATCCCCTTCGTGTTAGGTTACTTTAAACCCTGTACGTAGAAATAGGAGCCCCGCGAAGCGGGGCTCCGTCGAGCATTCTGGCAGGTGATACTGATTTAAAGCTATTAAAAGTCACACAATTATAAGCTAGTTTATATTTATTCTTCATACAAACAATTTTAAATAGAATCTGATTTATATTATTTATGAATGCCCATTTTCTATTTTATTTTCGCCATTAAGTTTCCGCTTAGATATTAATTCAGTTCCCAAAAGAAAAACTTGATGCTAGTTTAAATTAAAACGGAGCTTATTTCTGATATATTAATATGCTACCTATTAATTATTACGATACTCCTTATTAGCTGCCAACCCATTATATATGGTACCCACTCTATTATTTTTTAAAACCTATATTCAGTTTACTTAGTTGCCGCATTAAATACATGCCAAATAAAATCTCGTAAAATTTTTTTTTTTAGGGTACCTCCTGTACACGTAAAGTGGGGATGTTTTTTTTATTTCTCGCGTACCCCTTAGTGTGGGGTATCATTAAATAGGTCTTTAAAAAATATTGATAGTTTCCATTAATATTTTTTTGATAAAAAGATTCGTTTGTGAAATATTAAGCTTTAAAGTGCTAATTTTTGCTCGACTCGAGTGTCCCCCCCCCTCTACCAGCTAAACGGTTATGTTTGGGGGTGTGAAAAAATTCACAATAGTAGTATATATAACGAAGTTTGAAGAAAAATTATCATGACTAAGTAGGCTTTACAAGTTTACGAGTAATAGTCGACCAACTTATAAAACGTACTTGGATAGCATATTTTCCTAAACAAAATGTATCGCAGAACATGTTCTTCAACTGCAAATGTAAGTTTGTAAACTTTATTTTTACAGCTATAATAGGTGGGTATGTTTTGGGGATAGGTAGGTTTTTATTGTCAACTATTTTTAACTAACTTCAAAAAAAGGAGGAGGTTCTCAATTCGTCGTAATCTTTTTTTTTATGTATTTTCCCCGATTTCTCAAAGAGGCCTGGACCGATTTTAAAATTCTTCTTTTTAAAATTAAATTCAGCGAATCAGTTTAATTAGGTCGCATAAGTATTTTGATGGGCAACTACGGAACCCTACACTGTGCATGGCCCGCGACGCACTTGGCCGGTTTTTAAAATTAAATTCAGCAAATCAGTTTAGTTAGTTCGCATAAGTATTTTGATGGGCAACTACGGAACCCTACACCGTGGCCCGACACGCACTGGGCCGGTTTTTTTTTTGTTTGATGGCAACTTGACTTTGTTTTTAAATGTCGCAGCACATACTGAGATAGAAGCTTTTTGGCTTGGAATAGGATTTTTTTATTACTAATTTCTACACTATAGGTACTACAACTGGGCCGTCACAACTTTGAGAAGAAATGTACCCAGAAGAATACGGTTAAGCAGGGCGGCATTTGGGAAATTGGGTCATATCTTCGATCCCACAATCCCTCATAACCAGGGCTTATAACCAGTGTGTTCTACCCGTAATCACTTTTGGAACCTCCGTAAATGATGGCCTGTGGTGGTGGTCCACAAATTCAAGGTTGTTCAGCGTGCAGTGGAGAGAGCAAATGATTGGGGTTTCTCTGGTGGATAGAATTCGGAACGAAGTCATTCGACAGAGAACCAAAGTAACTGACATTGCGCGTAGAATAAGCATGTTGAAGTGGAAGTGGGCCGACCATGTCTATAGACGGACAGACGGTAAATAGAGAAGGCATTTGCTAGAGTGGAGACCGCGAATGGGCAAACGTACTGTAGGACGCCCTGCGGCAGGCAGGCAAGGCAGTGGATGCCCAGGACTGGGAGGGTTGGCACTCTTTGAGGGAGAATTACGTTCAAAAAAAAAAAAATATCAAAACATTATTTTAAGTATTTTTTTTTTGTTTTTCTTTAATAATTTTATTATGTGACGATTTGTGTTGTTATTTTATCCTGTGTTAGGTCATAAAAGCCTTTTGTCTCTTTCTAGTTCTAATATAAAACCCATTTTTTTCTCAGATCGTCGAACGAAACATTTGCCGTTGATGTCAAGTCCAATATCAGTTATTGTGACCGTAGTAATATACCTGAAATTCTGCACTGATTATGGCCCCCGTTTTATGAAGAATAGGAAAGCATGGGAGCTGAAATACCCAATGATGGTGTATAATATATTTCAAGTACTGCTTAGTATATTTTTAGTTAAAGAGGTGAGTGATTCCATAAAGTCATTCTTGTTGTTATCCTTTATTGTACAAATATACAATTAGATCACACTTTTCTTTCATACAAAGGCGACCTTAACCCAGACTTGGAAATTCGATAGAAGTCGTTAATATTGCACAAACAATCAACTGCACAATATTAAACATAGAAACGGAATAAAAAAGTAACTTATTAAATGAAAGGTGCCAAAAAACTTATGGATTTAATAAAGGAAAAAAAACTGGGCATGATTCTAGACTCTCAGTGGCTGCTACTGATAAATTCCAAATTGGTAAACCCAATAAAACTTGCATGACCTGGAACTCGATCCTAGGAACTCGGGTTCAGCAGGCGTGCTGTCTATTAACGCTATAGGATTACTGACAGGATGTTACATTGCTCTTACTTTCGTATAAAAATGAGTGGGTTAAAACCAAAACGCCTGCTAGAATGTTGTGTATTGTTACTTTGTCAACTTGAAAGAAATGACCTGTCAGGGGTCTATTTGTCCATTGTTATCCTCTTTTGTTGGTAAAAATTATCCTTTTTTATGACAATTTACGTAATAATGTTAAACTTACCTACGGTTTAACATTATAAAGTAATTCGCCTTTTATAATTATTCATTTTACTTATAACAAAAAACTCACAAGAGAGAATTTGCTATTAACTTTGGCAAGGCGCTTTAGATCTTTCCAAAAAAGTACTATGCGTATCAAGGATAGAATAATCTTGCCGCTTTAATATGACTTCATGCATGATTTTCTAATACTTACGCGCTCTTATATAAACAATAATGATCTACTATATAAAAATAAGTCGGGTTTTCCTTCCTGACGCTATAACTCCAGAACGCACGAACCGATTTCCACGGAATTGCATTCGTTGGAAAGGTCTCGGGCCCCGTGAGGTTTATAGCAAAGAAAATTCAGGAAAAAAAACGAAGCCATCTGGTGGCGAAACGGAGTTCGCCGGGTTTGCTAGTATTATTCTAAAAGAACAGTAAAAAGATAATAACAAAAAACAATACTTTGAAAATAAATTTGAACAAATTATATTTTTTAAAACCTATTTGTATTCACAATAATGCGCCGAAGTCATCCTAATCTAAGTATAATAGTCCTATGATTGTTTCAAGTGACCGCCATTTTTATGTTTTCAGGGACTTAAATACCTTTTAGCAAAAGAATATAGCTTTGTTTGTGACCCAATTATAGAAACAGAAGACCCTCGTGTAATTAACGTAAGCAAAAAAAAATCTTTTCTTTACTTTACCTACTCATCATTCATTCATTAACATCACTAGGATTTTCCACTTAATTATTATGCATGTAATGTAGTAGCTGTTCTGTACTTACGATACTCCCCTTCCAAGGTAGTAGAGATGTTTAATAGCCTTCCTCAAGAATGGTTGTCAAACGTACTTTTTTTAAACCTGCCATTTAAAAAGTTCATCCTCCTCTTTAGGCTTACTTTATATCATAGTTAATAAATATTTTGTAGCAGGTCCTTGAAGCCCTGACAACCGATAACTCGAACCCTAATCCTCATATCAATTTGTACGAAACAAAAAATAAATCGCTAACTATTGCGCCATCTCCAATTCTTCAACAGATACTCATCTTACTGTATTTCATCCTAAACACACTGAAACATTTTACAGACAGCACTATGTTCATGGTGGTACTTCTTTGGCAAGCTGACAGAACTACTGGACACCGTGTTTTTTGTGTTCAGAAAGAAAAGCAGACAGATCTCAACTCTTCACTTGTATCATCACTCATTGGTAGTCCTCACTTCTTGGGTAGCCACGAAGTACTTTCCAGGTAAACTAGACACTAACTAACTAAAAAAGTGGGTCTCCTCTTTGCTTTTTTGTACCATAATAGTGACAAAAAAATAATACCGCCTGATGGAAAGTGGTCATTGTAGCCTATAGACGTCTGCAATACACGAAAGGTATCGCGCTTACACGTTGCTGATCTTTTGAATTTTTCACCCCCTTTTTAAGGGTGTGATTCTTGATAGCTAGATTTGCACGCTACGCCTTATACAAATACCGCCACCAATACAAAAACCAGGCCACTCTTTGAGGAGTAGCCACACCTCAAAGAATGGCCCGAACAACACCTACATGATTTAAAGTATTTTTTTTTTGTGCGAAAGGCGCCACGGGCTCCTGTGTCTGATTGGGAGGGAAGAAACACCTGGCCGTCTCCATTGTGTGGACGCCCGGAAGACATGGTGGAGCATACGGTGCAGGTCTGTCTGTCCTTCTTGGGCAGAGCACTGCCGTGTCTTTACGGAGACGATAAATGTATTGTTTTGTCCTCGATAAATGGATATTTAAACAAATAAAGATTTTTTCAATTCGAACTAGTATTTCCTGATGAGCGCATTCAATCAAACAAACTCCTCAACTTTGATAAATTATAGATTTAGCGACGAGTTCTTATTAATTAACTGTATGTCTAAAGCTTTTCATTTTCCTTTTTCAGTTGGCCCTATAGTCCTGGTTGGGACGATGAATTCCTTTGTCCACATACTGATGTACACTTACTACTTCTTAGCTGGTCTTGGTCCACAGTACCAGAAGTACTTGTGGTGGAAGAAATACGTCACTATAATTCAATTGGTAAGGTTCAATATTAAAATTCTAGGTGATGATGACGTGATCCGACCGATTTCGGCCAGGGCGATTACTTCACCTCCGCTGTAGTTGTCGTTCGTGTGATTACATAATATGACTTAGGCATCCAATCCCTTCTTTTGCAAATATAAATCTCATTTAAATTAATAGCTTTGGTTAAAATTTAAACTTTTTTTTATAAATTTTACGTAGGTGCTAACTAATGTTTTAAATGGGAATGTTTAAATGATTTTTGGTATCTACGAATATAAAATATGAATTGTTTAACATAATTATGTTTTGGTAGTTTTGAGATTATTGTGTGAACATGATTTTTCACATTAACGTTTTTCTTTCAGATACAATTCGTCATCGTGATTGGCCATAACACAAACGCATTGTTCTACGACTGCAACTACCCTAAACTGGTCCACATATTTATAATAGCCAACACAATCTACCTATTCGGTTTGTTCAGCAAATTTTACTATAATTCTTACATCAAAGTTCATCCAAAGAAGACTGAATTCGGAAGTTCTACGAAGAATAGAGAAAATAATCGTAAAGGAAGAAGGGTTAGCGTTGGACAGTAGAAATAACTTTTCGATCCTTCATGAAAGACAAAATGAAGTCAAATATTATATTAGTAAACTATTAAAAGAAAAAATGAGTTTTATTCATAATCTAGTCATTTTTCAGCATCTTAAAGTGCTCCTTACCTCGCAGCTGTTATAATCTTATAAAATATTGTGTAGCTCGATAACGTTTTGTAACAAAGTGTTAAGCTATGTAATTGTACAACTCTAGTTTAAACTGAAGAGACTGTCAGTCGCGACTAAAACCCACCGTGTTTCTTTCCCTGCCTTATCGTCCCAGGGTCGCAGTGCCGTTTTGCAATCGAAGACTCCAAACAGTCCTGCGATCCCATAGTTCTACTACCCCATGAAAGCCCCGCAACCCTCATGTGATTATCTGGACATCCAAGAGTCATTGGGCTTATTCCATTAGACAGCACGGCACCGGCACCGGCGCCGGCGCCGGCGTAGTGCCGGTGCGGGGAAGCAAAAATGTATGAACGCCGGGCCGGTGCCGGCGCCGGTAAGTGCAAAAGCAAGCCATACATTTTCATACATTTTTGCTTCCCCGGCACCGGCACGGCGCCGTCGCCGTCGCCGGTGCCGGTGCCGTGACATCGACCATTCGGTCTCATAATTTGACGGATTGTCAATAACACAATGTTGTTTACTTTTTGCAGACAACGAAGCATTCTTAGTCACGAATGTTTGGATGAACACACGTGACTATTTTATACATTATTAAGTTTATAAACATACTTTTATGTCTCATAAGCAATTTAACAGAGTAGTTCAACATTATTTTCTTACGTTGCGTAGGATAGTTGGATTGTATGAGTTAAATATGAAAGAAAAGGAGTAGATGATTTGACTTGACTTCTATCAGGGAAGAATTAAACTAAAAGGGTATTGCACGGATCTATGGGATCACTGGAAACCGGCATGTCCTAGAACCAAAAATTCGAAGACATGTGACATCCACCAATCCGCACTGAGCCGGCTTGGTGGATTATGGCCCACTCCCTCTCACAGAGAGGAGGCCTGTGTCCCAGCAGTGGGAACATTGTAGGCTGATGATGATGATGGGATCACTGTGCAGGGAAGCGGCGTTTAGCGAACCTACGGCATTTGGCAGTAGAAACACCTTTTCTTTTTGTTAGTCGAGTCTGACATACCAGCTCTCTGCCTTGCCCGGGTAGAAGAAGTCACATAAAACAAAATGATGATGCTGATTTTACTTGCAAAATATCAGCGACTGGCTATTGCCAGCAGCTCCGCCTTCTACAAATCCAAAATTATCCCACGGGAAAAAATAAAATCGTGACAAAAACTATCCTATTGTTGTGTGTCCAGATAGTAAAATTAACTATCTGTGTACCAACTTTCGTCAAAATCCGTTTAGTGTTTTTTGCGTGAAAGAGTAACAAACGCCCATCCATTGCATCCGAACAAACTTTCACATTCATAATATTAGTATATTGTTGATAGATGATGGATTTGTTTGTGGTGAGAGTACCTTTTCACGCAAAAACTAATGATTGAATTTGAATGAAAAGTATACTTATAACTACAACTACTGTGTATAATCTGGATTAGGACATAGAACTTTCATCCCATATTTCCTTACGATAACTACCAAAATTCACGCGAGCAAAGTCGCGGTTAAATACAGCTTTATACGCTTTATAACACTCTAATTTTCTGAGATAAAACGCAAAAAAATACAAAAATAAAATGTTCTACATAAAACATACAACGTAATAATGTGGGTTTTCAATTTTTTTTGTTGTCTTTTGAGTGTTTGCTCGAACTCGTTTGATGTGTGATTATAGTGTAGAATATGGCCATAAAACTAAAATTAAATATTTTTGCCCGACTATTTAACCTTTATTTGCTTATTTCCAAGAATTTCTGAGAAATAATTAAACTTTAAAAATAAGGACCACCAGTCCCTTTTATTTTTGTATGAAATAATGGATATAATTATTTTTTGTTAACGAGTGAACTTAGTTCTTAAATTATTTTCGTTTCAGTTAGGACTAGGTATTTGTTTAAAAATGAAAACATAATTTCCTACGAAAAAATTTCAGTGTCTATTTTACGTACCTAATCATTTTTTCTGTATTTATCCTACGTTGATTGGGTTTATAACTTCAAGATTAAGGCAACCATAGTTATGTTCTTAACATAAAAGGTGTTAAAAAAAAAACTACTGAAAATTGTAGTATCAGTCTATGGTACTATTATTTCCATAATCTATACATAAGTATTTATGTGTAAAAAAATAAGAATTGAGCATAACATTACACATTATGGGCATACATTATAGTGTTCATGACCTCATGAACACTGTAATCTCATGAAAAATTGTCGTGTTATTATGAACCAAGAGAAAAATCATAAATATGTTTTTCAAGTGTCTAGCTAAATTATCCATTGTGGATGGACTTAGACGACAAAGATAAACGCTGCGATTAGAAAGAAAAAAGAATTGATTGAAGAAAAACAGAATGTTTAAATTCTGGGTAGATTATGATTTCCTAAACTGTGAATACTGTGATGCAAAAAATCAATTACCGAGTGTTTTAGAATATTTTTTCGATGCGGTCAGAGCCGCGGGAAGAAACTCACTAGTAAATTTAAAATGTCAGAATGTCATTTCCCATTCTCCACATTCGACCGGCACCGAGCTCACACGCAATTACTTCCACTTGTATTGTTTGTCCGGGATTTATTAGTCTTTGTAAATTGCCAATATATAACTTAGTTTTACAGTCCACTGGTTTAACTTCATAAGGTCCTCAGTAAGGTCCCCATCAGTTTGGTCAACCTGCGATCATATCGATCGAAATACGAGAACTCAAACATTATACACGGAACATTAATCACGGAAGATAGCCCGTAAGTGACATTTTTAATTTAGTTACAATCCGTGATAGCTTAAAACAGTGTTTAACTCAATAGTATCTACTAGCTTGAATTCTTGTACATAAGCCCGTATATTTCAAGCGTTGACATCCAACGCTTGAAATATACGGGCTTATGTGCCGCCGCGCCGCCCGCCGCCGCCGCGCCGCTATCGCTCCGCTACCACGTCGCAGTGCTGTGTATACTTAGTGATGTTACGAATTTTCGATTTTTGACATTCGCGAATGCAAATGCGGATGCGAATATTCAGTTTAAAATCAATCACGTTTGATAAAAAACGCTTTTAATTGATCGAACTTCATAACTTATTTTTAAATTTTGAACGTAACTTTTTTTTTACTTCCTGTCTGTAACGAGGATGGAAAAAGTATATAAGAGTAGTATCTAAGAGTGTCAGTCAGTCAAAGAAAAGCAGAAGAAACACTTTTATCTTAGAATAGTAATTTTTACGATTGATGTTTGTGATTGATTTTGGACGAAAGATAAGAATTATTGAAGTGTGTGGAAGAAGGCGTTCCAAATATTGGTATTTTTCACTCGTTCGTATTCGCATAATATTCGCATGGATATATGCGGACGCGAATGCGAATGCGAATGTCTAAAAATCTGCAAATATATGCAGATGCGAATGCGAATACGAATATTCGCAGCAACTCTAGTGTGGGTATACCTTCGCGACCGCGCCGTGGTTTACATGAGTCCTAAAGGTGCCTGAGATTTTTTTTTCCATAACTTATGGGTGCGATGAAAAAGCAACACAGTTGGAGCAGTAGATGAGCAATTCACTGTTAATCTGCGTGTTGCGAATTCGATTCCCCTATGGAAAAAGTATTTGTATGACCTACAATACAAGTTCAAAACTGACGTTATTGGACCGACGACGTGTTGACACAACGCAGCTGCATTATGATTCAAATAGCCTTATCGTTATCAGTTATAATCTTATCAGTCTCTACAGTTTACTGATATGAGCACTTGAGATGAGTAAGTGCTACAATCGATATTATCTAACCGTATCATTTGTTATTGTTGAGTCACATTATGGGAATTAGTTTTTTTATCGGAAAACCATTTCTTTGAATTTCAATAAGTTCGTTCGTTTGTGTTTCATAATAGCTACATCCTACAGTGTCGTCGACCACGTCATTGCTTGCCATTAGGCCCGATTGCGGTCAAAGATGAGCCCAAATAAAAAAAAAAACATAGTAGTCATTTTTATCAACATTATTATATTGCTACTCGCTGTTTCCAATGGCATTATCCGCGTATTAATCTAAAATTATCCCACGAGAGTTTAATTATCCGATGTGCCAATCCTACTTCCTACTAATACGAGTATTATAAATGTGAACGTTTGTTTGGATGGATGGATGTTTGTTAATCTTTCCCGCAGCAAAAACCACTGAACGGAATTGGATGAAATTTAGTACACAGATAGTTACAACCTGGATTAACACATGGGATAGTTTCTATCCCGATTTTATGTTCCCACTGGATAATTTTCGAGTTGTTGCGGTTGAAACCGCTGGCAAAAGTTAGTAGGTAGTAAAATTGGAACAAATACTTGTACACCAATTGTACACACAAAAAAAAAAAAATTGGTTCCGGGTGGGAATCGAACCAGTGTTTCGCATTGCAGCAGTCGATTGCTCAGCTCCTGCGCCAACCATGCTGTCGTATTAGGGCGGCCACATACATCACTTTTTTTCCGTTCGGATTTCAAAATGACGAATGAAATGTGAACAACACACACAAAACATGCACACACATTTGTGTGAATTCACTGTGTTCGGATAGAAAACGGATCAGGATTCCTGATCAGGAAAACTGATGTATGTGGCCGGCCTTATAATCTTTCGTATTTACGCTGGCCAAGGATAATAATAGTGACCGACCGAAATTTCGGTTTCGGTTTCGGTTTCGGCCGGTTTCGGCCAAAAAATCTAGTTTCGGCCTTAGTTTCGGTTTCGGCCAAAATATAGCCGAAACTTTCGGCCCTGCCGAAACTCAAGTGTTCGTGCATTTTCGTGCGTCTTTCGGTAAAATTCGTAGTTAACACGTGCTTGCTGGACGGCGACGCCCGGCTCAGTTCGCCACCGTTCATTCAATCGTGAGTTGAGGTTATGTTTTTGAGTTTACTGCCAAGAGTATGTCTTGTAGGTATATTCATGTCATAATAAAATATATTTGGAATATATTTGAGCAGTGGTGGCCGAGGAGCAGTGGTGGCCGAGTGGTATTGGGCCCGACTTACGAGTTGTAGGTCGTGGGTTCGAACCCAGCCAGGCGCATTACTTTGTGTAATTTATTTCATCACCACTGCTCTCAAAACGGTGAAGGAAAACATCGTGAGGAAACCGGCATGTCCTAGAACCAAAAATTCGAAGACATGTGACATCTACCAACCCGCACTGGGCCCGCGTGGTGGATTATGGCCCACTCCCTCTCACAGAGAGGAGGCCTGTGTCCCAGCAGTGGGAACATTATAGGCTGATGATGATGATGATGAAAATATATTTGTTACGTACGTTAATGATTAAAAAACTTATCAATCGTCAAGGCCCTGACTGTATGAAACATAAGTTACGGTTTCTTCTTTGAAATAATGCAATTAGTTTAACTCAGTAATTTCGTATTTCTGAATAAAGTGCGATTGTTGAGACTACAAATCTAGTGAAAAATTGAAAACTATGATTATTTTTTATAATTTCAAATAGATTATGGCTCAGTAGAAGTTAAAATAACAGAGAAATAGCAATTTCTTAAAAATCTCTTATTTCCATAAGTTTGCCGTATTAAATTACTTTCCAGAATTTAATTTGGTTTCGATTCCTGGCCAGGATTATTGATTTTTCTTAAATTCAATGATGCAGTTTTAGTTTTCGCCAAAATCGGTCTTCAGTCATCCTGTGATTCCTGTACATACACTTTTTCTGTGTTAAAAAAAAAAAACATAAAATTTTAGAAAATAATCGAAATTTTAAACGTGTTAAAAAGTTTCGGTTTCGGTTTCGGCCGAAACTGAGAGCTAGGCCGAAAGTTCGGTTTCGGTTTCGGTTTCGGCTGAAAAATCAGTTTCGGTCGGACACTAGATAATAATCGTAAAAATGTCCTGTTCCAAATATTAAAAGTTATCATGTATCATTGACCCTTAAAACCTTATAGCCTTGAGTCGTATTATTGTCAAAAAACATGTTTTATTACATTTTGTGGTTTTTGCTTGTGGTTTATTATTTTAATCTTGTATAATTGTAACAAGAACACTTTATGAACTTTTTTGGCATTCGTTTAAACTATGGTAAGTATAGTGTTTGGAAAAGAAAATGCATATTTTAAGTTGAAACAAATAAGTACTCATAAAATAGAATATACTCATTTTTTCTTTCCATTATTATCAAACCTTTCTACCTCTGCTTATTCAACTAACACATTCCGATAACGATCCCAACTAATAAAACAATGACTAATTAGCAAGTGTAGTACATTACTAATTTGGTCATTATTAGGTAAGAATTATTCAAAATTCGATAATCACTGCAGCTATTTTGAGGAATTCACTCAAACAGGTTTTACGACTGACGATCCAAAACAGAAATGCATAGGTAATTATTTATTTTCAAGTTTAGGAGATTAGCTTCCAGTTCAACGAACGAAGTCCATAACAGAATTTTATTTGATTTTCAATATTTGCTCTTGGCTTTACTGTTTGCTCTTGACCTCAATCTAGACCGAGCTCATCAGCTCACCTAGAACGAACTGGAACTACGTGTCACCTCCGAAACGCAGTAAAAACGTTTGGCGCTGGACTGTAACAGGATGATGATGACGCCAAGCAGGCAGCCCTGGGGGGCATTACAACGTCTCAAAACCAGGCTTGTTCCAGTGAGTGAACGAGATGGCGCTAGGCGACTTGTATTAGCTCTGTCAATTTCACTCGCCGGAACAAACCTGATTTTAATAAGACGTTGTAATACCCCCCCTGGTGGCCTACCATGACGTCTTAAAGCGTGAGGTTTAGGCTGTGGGAAAGGGACAGAGTTATACAAGTCGTCTAGCGCCATCTCGTTACTTGAGCGGAACTAATGTCGTCATGGTACTCCACCTGGTAAGGCCTACCTCCGCCAGTGGGATCGCTCAGCCGTCACCGCAAGTTACAAGTAGCTTGTGGTGCCGTTGCGCGGAATGGTCTGCTAGGAGGTGGATCCCACCGACTCCAAAAAACAAAGCATATTGGACTCTCATAACCCAAATAATCAGTAACACAATATTCCTTGAACCTGGCTGTAGACTTTTTGTTAGGGTTTTATGCTTTTGTTATACCTACCTGAAAAACCAAAGGATATTGTTTTACCCAGTTACTGGATTGTGGGAGTCCGACAAGCAGTAATTGCTCCTTGTAAAATACTGATATCCGGTTCGACTAGAAGCCTTCCCCAACATAATTGGGAAAAGGCTATGCAGATAATGTATACCTGAAAAATCCATTTCAAAAAGAGGTTGATAGACCTATGTGTTACTCGTATCAACCTTATTCATAATTGACATAGGTGTTCATGATAAGGAGTCGCGCCTTACTTTTAAAAGAAAATATGACAGTTTATCAGTAGGTATGTCAAAAAGTTGAATATTATTAGGAGAAAATGTCGGTGTTGTGAAAATATCGGTGATTAAATCGTTAAATATAATTTTAATATAATTTCCATTTTAGCTAGTCTATCCTTTTGTTAGTCAAAGAATTTCCTTCTTTAATTTAGTTGGTCCCAATTCTATGCTATCTTTTGTGAAAGTGCTTACTGCTTAGCATAAAACTATTTCAGAGATATTAAATTATTCAACGATTACAACAACTTGAGATAAATAATTTAAAATCAATCATAAGCATAATTATTCGATTAAATAATAATTATTTCATAGTTGTTTATTTTCCGGTTTCTTATCAGAATTTGAAATATTGTTATCAGTGTTTGAACAACTGCCAAAGGCTTGTGTTGTGCCGTTTCTTATTAACATTAAAAAAACACAATGTTACTTATGAATATTTTGCCCATTCTTTAAATTTCCAATGATGGTAATTCAGGCTTTATTTTTTCGTCAAAAACCCTGTGCGGTCTCTCAAATAGGTTGCGAAATATAAAACTTATTGTAGTTACTTGATGCATCGTAGTCTGTACGTGACGCTTGCGCAGGCTTGACGGTTTGGCTTGCCAAGTGCATAATATTAAAACGTTTAATTTTTATTTTAACAGAATAAAATAAGGTAAAAAAATACTAGATAAGTGGATAAATAGTGATAACAATAAAGTGTAGTTTTAGAGAAATTGCATAAAAATGGCGATGGTCCAGCAAGCTCTGCAGGGATACCATTATGTATTTGAGGAATTGACGGGTACGTTTTATTTAAATATTTTATTTTAATTTACTTAGCATTATTATTTTCTTGATAAAAAATAATTATAGCTCAATAATATGTAAAAAAATCATGCGAGATAAGATTCTCGAATTTCCGAAACGGCTGACTTTAATTATGTGTATAATGACAAAATGTTACATGAATTAAAAAAAAAACGTCATACTTAATTTGAATTAAATGTAATGATAAGTGTAAACCCTTTTGCTAAGTTTGAATATATTTTTGAACATAATCGATAACTTAAAATCCACTGTAACTTTTTCTTCCTTAATGAGATAATAATAATTTTTACCAAGAATTGAGTTGAGTAACGCTTTCAATTTTTCAGGATAATCTGATATTATTGTAGGTAATTTATTTGTTTTTACAATGAAATATCGTCATCCTGTTTCTTCGTATAACGTTCCCATGACCAGTAAATTTTTTTCCTACTCCTACATCACGTTTAATAGGACCGACAGGGATATAAACATTATTAAACATACAGATTTCAGCCAGTTATTTTATTAGTAAAGTCGCCTAAAAATTGAGATAATGATGATGCGAGATTAAATCTGGCCTAATTTTAGTTCTAAGTAGGTATTTTAAACACTGAAAAAGAAATGTAGGAATAATTCTGTGTAATTATCTACAATATGTGTGTATTTAGGAATATATTATAAGTATGTTTATCAGTTGTCTAGTACCCATAACTAGAGCTCTGCTTAGCTTGGGACTAGATGGCGTTGTGTGATAGTTGTGGAATATGTTATATTATTAAAATTATATTATTATTAATTCAAAAAAAAAAAACAAATTATTTACTTTATTCGTCTATTAAATCATTAAGTAAAATTTTGTTCCATGTTACTATCACAACGTAACTAATTGATAGCTTGTAAAATTCTCCGAAAAACTTACTTTGCGAAAAAAATACTCTACGACATTTCGCAAAGTAGACGTTTTGCGATTGAGCTAATTTTTAGTAAAAGACCACAGACAACAGAAAAAGGCAAAAGTTTTTACTCTGTACGGGTCGGATAGTCTCTTCCGCTTCACCCAGGGCGGGAGGACTAATTTGATCATAATAATTAACATCGCGAACAAAAAGGCAATGGCCTAAGAGTTCCTGAAATAGGTTATATATCCCTAACTAAACTTGTATCCCTTATAACCTTTAGAATTTTATTTTCCCTCTTCTAGATCCTCGTACCAAAGACTGGTGGCTGGCAGGAGGACCAGGTCCCTTATTGACAATACTGGCGACATATCTCTACTTCTGCACCAAAGCTGGCCCAAGATACATGAAAGACAGGAAACCATACAACTTGAAACATGTCGTGATGGTCTATAACTTGTTTCAGATCGCCTTGAGTATTTATATTGTTGCTATCGTAAGTACCATTCATATTTATATTGATAAACGTCTTTCTGGCGCAGTTGGTTGGCGCAGCGGCTGAGCGAATGACTGTTGTGTAGCGCGTCACGGGTTCGGTTCCCGCATGGCACAAATATTTGTATAATCTGCAAGTAGTTCTTTCGGGTCTGGGTATTTTTGTATGTGAGTCCTTATATTTGTAAATGCACACACGATACAGGAAAAAATCTCAATGTGATGGTCAACATTTTGTGGCACAAGGGGTAATGTTAATACGTAACTAGTCTGATAACGCACCAAAAATAAACAATAAATACAATTTGGCACCTAAATTCAGTTATGGAATCACGCGTTACTTTTCTAAGTACCAGGAATGAAAACATTAAAATAAATAATAATAATAATAATAAATCTTTATTCAGAATAAAAATCGGAAAATATAAAATTACAAAATAGCCTTGATAAAATATTTGTAGGTCTTACAATGTTAAATGCCTGTACTAGGATAATCCTGTATCACAGGCGAAAGTAGCTCAAACGATACCTATGCTATCTTTGGAACACAAGTTTTCTTTTTTTAGCAATATTTAAAATATGCAATGGTAAAAATAAAAATAAAATATAAAATGTCTACATCTAAATAAAACAATATTAACTTAGAACTAAAACACAATGATAAAGTAAAAATATCAGCAGAAATAAAAAGATTAAAGTCCAAACATGCAACATTAAAAACACAAACTTGCATAATTTACATTTTTGCAGGTAGCGACTAACGTGCTCTAAACAGCAACTTATCGACGAGTAGTCTAGGTCATTAGCCTGTTTTATTTGTGTCAGCAATGGATGAATCAACTCGGACCAGTATAATGACGCTCATGCGCCCTCATAGTCGATCGAGTTAATGAACCTATATTCAGCAATTTTTCTTGCAGGGCAATCAGCGTCTCCTGTTTTGTGGATATTGGGCTTATTATAGCGCGTACAAGTGGCACATTTAGGAGCTTCCGCTTTTTTAGTGCACTCTGACATTGCATGTCCCACTCCTCCGCAGTGTCCACACGATGAGTTCACCTCTCGGCATGTCTTTGCTGCATGGCCATATTGCTGGCATTTGTAGCATCGGGTAACCAGGGTAAAATCTCGAACAGGGCAGGAATTCCAATTTACAAAAATCCTTTTTTGAGATATTAGGACTTTACGGATCTTGGCTGGAACTTGGATTATATAGTTGCAGGTCGATGCATCTTTCTTCCCAGATTTATGGCTGAGCTTGACCATGGTTAAAAACGTCTCTATTGACAATTCAGGAAACTTATCAGCTACGTTCTGCTCGAAAATACACTTAAGAACGTCACTATCAGCCAACGAAGTCGGCACTCCTACAACCGTGATGCGTGGTTGACGCTTCATGGGTTCATCGGCACTAAGTCCAGATAAAGACAGATGGATTTCCTGCTTCACTTTTTCAACGTCTTGCTTTGTTTCAGTGCTGATTATAACTCCTCCGTTTTTAGTTTTCCGGACTCCACGCACTTGAAGCTTCATTTGATCAGGACGTATAATTTTTTGAATAAGTACTTTCGTTTCGTCGCTTGACTTGAATTTGTCATGGGGATAAATAGCTACAGAGCTCACATTGTTCGGACGTATGAAGTCATTTGATCCCTTCTTCACCATGTCAGCAAAAGAAATATTTCCCGTTTTACCAGAGTCCTTAATTGTCTGCTTTAGTTCAGAAATTTGTTCCGCCAGGTCGCTTTTTTCTTTCAATTCATCGATAATGTTAATGGCTTGATGGGCTTTCTGCTTCAGAGCCTGGTATAACACTGCCATCTGCGAGATGCCAGATCCAATTTTACGGCACAAGTTAGAAATTTTCAATTTCTGCTCCGAGTTGAGTTTGCCGTCCGTGGCAATAGTGCAAACGTCATTTAATTGCTGCTCCATGGATGACATCCATTTTTGTATCTCAGGCGTGGATGCAACTTGAACAGAGAAGTCAGCCTGAAGATTCTTTGCTGGCGAGGCATAGGGTAGCTCTTGGCTGCTTGAACTGCCGGGGCTGTTATCCATTTTTCACTATGTTTATGTTTCCATTATTTACGAAACTTCACACTTAGCAAAAATTTACAAAGTAGGTCACTATTTATTGCATTAAATAAATATTGCTAACGAGCACGTCTGTATGTTGCGAACGGCCACGATACCAAATGTTAAAAGTTATGGACTTCCATAAAAAGTCATTATACAGGGTGGTCCAGGCCAGATGTATACATGTATAATTTTTTTTTGTTAGGTAGGCTTGCGGACCTCTTTGTTGCCCGCCAGGAAAAAAATCGCTTGCACCCTCTTGCGAGATATTTTTTTGTAATTTTAGAAATATCACCACTCTTAATGTTTTCATGATACTTATTTACTTTTAAAATGAAAAATTATATAATATTTTTATTTTAGGTGCTTACTTAGACATTGTACTCTCTCATAAAGAAAAATCAGACTGATCTGCTTTGAAGTGCATGTAATTTCATATCAAAGCAAGAATAATTACTTTCCTTGAAAACGACAGATTTTTCGAAAACACCAATAAAATTAAAAAAGAACTCAATAAAAAAACAACTTTTTTTAAAATTTTCCCGGCGGGTACTAATAGGTCCCTAAACGGACTACTTAAAAAAAATATATCCATTTGGCCTGGACCAACCTGTACATTATCATGATCACCATGTCATGGTCTCATCTCCTGAGAACCCGGTTGCGTTTGCGGTTAGCGGTTGCATAGCTATGCCATTTCACTTTTTCGGCATATTATGCATAATCGACATGGTTACAGCATCATTGAATTGTAATTCTATTTAATTTGTTAGTCTGGGTACGGAAAACAATGGACATGTAGTTTTCATTTTTTTTTATTGACAAAGGCAAACACAACAAAACTGTTGTAAGTTAGCTCGTAACGTCAGTAAATGAAAAAATTATACGAAGCCGTAATGTTTTGTGAATTTTAAAAGCCGTCGTATCTTCGAGAATTTTTGCATTCGTAACAAAAGAAATAAGAATGGGACAAATAATTTTTGATAATATATTCTGGCTGACGCACGACGGACTAAGCCGAATTTTGAATTAATTTCGTCCATTGAAAATCTGAAAAAACCATACCTACAAGTAAAGTGCATAATACGACTTAGCGATATCGACCTTTTACGCTGCTTTGGAATATTTTCGAAAAGCCCAGCAGTGGAATTCATTATGCTGAGCCAATTTATTTATAGAACGGCAAAGTTCAATCCCAAAAAACCAAATTCTCCGATGGTCAAAAACATCCTCCCAGCGTATTTTAATCACTGCCAAAACGGGTTTTCAATGTTAAGAGTATCATCTTTGACATACATACTTACCTTGTAGATGTAATGAAGTATGTATTGCTTAAGGCAATTAAATGACTTTTTTTTTCTCGTGAATTTCATTCCCATATTTACTTACACAGATCTTGAAGAACCGGTGTAGGTTTTTACCAACTTTTTTAAAGAATCTTCGTTCACGGGGTCATAAATAATTGTGATCAATAATTTGTAATTTTCAAATTGTTTTATTAGGCCCCTCTTCCGGATTATGCCACGCTTGCCGAGGTTGGTCTGTGGATGGGTGACCTCCTGTCATAGTGAGTTTCCTCCGTGCCTCGGAAAGCATGTCAAGCCGTTGGCTTTCTTTTGTAGATCTTTGACAGTCGTAACTGTTACTCAGAAGCTCTAAAAGTCCGACAACCAGTCTTACCATGGGATATCGTATTACCCAGTTACTGGGTTGTGGATGTCCGACAGGCAGTCGCTCCATGTAAAATACTGATATTAAACTGCATCATAGATCATAAAACAGTACATATACCATGTTTGTTTTGAAATAATAATATTGTTAGTTATACAAATAATAATAAACAAGATGAATATTTGAATAATAAATTGCGTTTTATGATTTAATGATACCCGTAGATTACACCTGTAATAAAGAACAATGTGATGTAAAATCTAAAAAAATACTTTGTCACACTAGTTGACATAATATAATGTTATTATTATAATAAAATATGAATGTTTGTTTTTCAGGGACTGAGCTATTTCTTCATGGAGAGCTACGAAAACAAATGTTATTCAGTGGATTATTCGGAGACTGCACGAGGTATGAAGGTTAGTAATCAAAAACTCAAACTGTCTCACTACAAAAAAATAAACATAGTTTTTTTAGAGAAGTTTTAAGCAATTTTTGAACACTTGTCTAAAAAAACTGTCAACGTCAAAACGAAATTTCACGTTGATATTAAAGGTCGTTCGTTTTGCAGTTTCATATTTTTTTAGACAACCATTCAACAGATGTTTATCTTTTTGTGGTACTTAATATGGAAAGTATTTATTTAATTTCTAAATAATTTATAGAAAAACAAAAACCCGACTGCGTAAGATATTTACTTTAATAAAAAGAAAGAAACAAGCCCAGTAGTTTAGAATTCACTCATTCACACTCACAGTCGGGGCCCCTTGGAAAGATTTGATTGGTATACTTTGAATGGGCCCCGACTGTCAGTGTGAGTGAATATTCTAAACTACTGGGATTGTTTCTTTATTTTTATTTTTTATTAAAGTTATTTTTTACGCAGTCGGGTTTTTTGTTTTTCTTTATTTTTTTTTATTTCATACTTTTTAGTTACGATTCATTGACTTCGTTATAAGATGGTAAATTTCGCAATCTAGTCATTTCATTGAAGGAGTTAATAATATCATGGGGATTATCAAGTAACTTGCGGTGGTCTAAACTACTGGTGATTAGTCCCTCTAGAGGCCTAACTCGGCTCAAAGCTACATAAATATGATTGACCTTTAGCAAAAATGCGTGAACTAAAGTCAACCACAGCTCGGTCCAAAGTAGTTCCTTGGAGCTTGTGTACAGATTTTTTTTTACCAAAAATATTTGTTTTTAATGCTTTTTCACTGTTTTTTTTTTTGTTTGTATATCGTTTAGGTATACTTGAAATAAAAACTTTAAATCATTATGTAAGAACATTATCGAGAATGATTGTGTGGACTCTGTACCCCCACAAAGTATCTAGTAATAGTTTAAATATACAAATTAAATCGCTGGTCAACTTTATAATATTTTAAAAGTAAGGTAAGAAATAATAGACACTTATTAATGTACTTACTTGTATTTTCCAAGACACAAAATCAAATATACTTCACAATCAACACTAAGTATACTTTAAGCACAACACTCAACAGTAACAGTTTAGTAGTCGATCGCTCGACGTCTGATACACGACTGAGCTCGAAAGATTGGCACGACTACCGAAGTTATTTTCTCCCACCATTCTACCTACATTCCAATCGATGCTGTATGATTGGATAGTCGCGCCATCTACGAACTCAGTCGACACTACAGTAGTCAAAATAATACTTTTAACATTAGAATTGAATATAATTTAACAAAACCAATTGGATAAAATGTGATATAATATACTATTGATAACAGTCGGCCATCCTAGTTACAGTATACGTCCTCGTGTAGTGAGAACATAACATTATATAAGGTAAAACAAACCTCGCCAAAATAATCAGTAGTAATTATTGAATAAATTAACATAAAAACATACTAAAAGTAAACAATTGCATATTGTCATAGCGTACTTTATAAAATAATTATAAAGAAAATAGATTCATAAGATTATAGTTAACAGAACAATCACAATTTTTGGGCAGTATTTCATGGCCCATTATAAATAACTTCGAGCATTATTTCATGGCTCAATGTAAATCGGGCATTATTTCATGGCTCGATGTACATATATAGGCATTATTTCATGGCCCATTTTAAGCAACTGGCATTATTTCATGGCCAGGGATGACCTCAGTAGACATTATTTCATGGTCTACGGGTCTGAAAATGTGTAAAATAAGGGCATTATTTCATGGCCCGGATATGGTAAACATTCAGGCAAACTGAAATGAATAAAAATGTGTTAATCACAAATTAATTAATAATATTTAAATAATTAGGCTATTCGCTGTCATTATCTGATGATTCGTCATGTGGTCTTTTAAAATTCAGCCAGGCCTTAATTTTGTCACTTGCAACAACTGTGGAATAAGGTCGATTAGATTTTCGTGTGAGGGGAGTATCCTCAATTTGATAACGATCAAAATCATAAATTTTTGTGATTCTATAGGGTCCCTGAAACTTCGGAACAAGCTTTTTGCTATTTCCTGTAGCTGGAACTTGACGTTCGACCCTCACAAGGTCACCTACTTTATATTTTGGAGGCGGACAACGCTTTGCGTCATAAGCCTTCTTTTGTGACTCTTGATAGGAACTGACATGAGAGTTAATGTCCTCTCTAATTTGTGATAGGTCCTGAATGTTAGAAGAACCATCAGCTATATCGTCTGCCAGTTCCGATACAATTTTACAGTCACTAGGACCAGATGGTCTTATGCCGAATAGAGCCTCTGACGGTGTTCTATTTATGCCCTTGTTAAAAGTATTGTTCATGCCCCACTGAACGTCCGGTAAATGCTCATCCCATTTATTTTCAGGGGAGCCAACACACTTCGCAGTCAAAGCATCAACAAGTGTCCTGTTATACCGTTCTATTTGACCATTGGCCCTTGGGGTAGAAACCGCATTCAACACGTGTTTAATGTTTTTCTCGATCATGAACCTTTTGAAGGCTTCGCTAGTAAATGAGGTTCCGCGATCAGTTATTAGTCTTCTCGGGACACCGAACAAACCAAAATATTCGCGGAAAACCTTTATTGAGGTAGAGGTTTTTGTGTTCCTTACGGGTTTCAAATAAATATACCTAGTAAATGCGTCAATCAGAGCCAAGATGTACATATTTCCTCTCGCACTACGGATAAAAGGGCCAACATGATCTGCATGGACTGTATCAAAAGGAACATCAACTTTTGGTATAGGGTGTAAAGTACCAGGTTTCTTACCTCCAGAAGCCTTTGAATAAGCGCATTCTAGACATGAACCAATATATTTCTTTACAAAGTTACGCATCTTTGCAAACCAGTATGTCGCTTTGATACGTTCCAAAGTTTTGTCGAGTGCGAAGTGGCCTATATCGTCGTGATTTTGTTTGACAATCTGCCACCTTACTCCTTTAGGCACAACCCATTTATCGCCATCACTAGTTATCCTATAGAGCCTACCATTCTTCAACTTATAATTTGATTTCACGTCAATTACGTCGTCCAATTGAGGGTCTTTGAGAATGCCAACTATCCTTTGTATCTCGCTATCTGCGGTTTGGACTGTTTCTAACCAATCGCAATCACTAACAACCATAACATCGTGAACCTGTCGCATTGGATTCCGACTGAGTGCATCGACATGAGCCATACGATGACCAGCTCTATACTCAATGCAAAAATTGTATTCCTGCATTTGTTCCCACCACCTAGCGACTCGCGGAATCATATCTCTCTTCTGAAAGGTTGCACGAAGAGAGTTGCAGTCGGTCACAATTTTAAAAGGGATACCTATCAAATAGACGCGGAACTTCTGTAAGGAAGAAACTACGGCAAGTGTTTCCAAATCGTAAGACGAGTAATTTTGTTCCTCGGGCGTTGTCTGCTTACTAAAGTAAGCAACCGGCCTAAGTACATCGTCTTTATCCTTTTGTAGCAGAATACCTGCCACTCCAAGCTTACAAGCGTCTGTATGAAGTTGGGTATCCGCCCTAGGATTATATAGAGCTAAAGTGGGTCGTTGTACTAGCTCCTTCTGTAAACGACGGAATGCAGCTTCCTGCTCTGTACCCCATGACCACTTAGAGTCCTTTTTCAAAAGTTGTGTTAGTGGTTTTGCAATGACCGAGAAATTTGGGACAAATCTACGGAAGAAGCTAGACAGCCCAAGGAACTGTCTAACATTATGTTGGCTCTGAGGAGTTGGAAAGAGCTTCACAGCTTCTACTTTTCTCTCGCCAGGACGAATGCCATTAGCTGTAATTTCAAAGCCCAAATATTCTACAGAGTTACGGAAAAAGAAGCATTTGGGGAGCTTCAACGTAAGACCAGCATCAGCAAACAGGCACAGCACAGACTCTAATCTCGACATTCCTTCATTTATATCCTTTGAAGGGATAATCACGTCGTCTAAATAGGCCAGAGCTTCTTTATGTCGCAATGACCCAAGGACCTGATGCATTATACGTTGAAACGTAGCCGGGGCATTTGCGAGACCAAATGGCATACGATTGAATTCGTAATGGCCATCCGGCGTTACGAACCCAGTCTTATGTCTGTCTGACTCGCGGATTGGGACTTGGTAATACCCAGACGCAAGGTCGAGGGTGGAATAGTATTTATTACCTGACAGAGCATCTAGCTGATCGTCAATTAGTGGCATAGGATAATTTTCGCGAACCGTCTTTTTGTTAAGGGCACGGTAATCGATACATAGACGAAGTTCGCCAGTCTTTTTCCTGACCACTACGATAGGACTCGCGTAAGAAGACGTTGAAGATCGTATGATATCATTCTCCAATAACTCTGAAATAATTTCTCGAACCTTCTCCTTTTCGCTGATCGACAAACGATAGGGCCTGTAGACGACAGGTTCGTTGTCATGGAGATCTATTGTCATATAACCAGCTTTGGTATTCCCCAATTCCGATAAGTTGAAAGCAAAACAGGATCGATACTTATTGAGCAAGTTCAGCAGTTGGATTTTATGCTCAGCAGGAAATCCGGCGTCGAGATTTAATTCAGCCTCAGAAATGGACTTGACTTTATCTTTGCCAGCCGATAAAACATTCAAAACTTGCATGCGGGGCTCTTCCCGAGCTAAACGACCACGAGCAATAAGAAAGTCCTTTGACAGCGCTAAAGGAGTTAAAGAAGTGTTACTGACAACGATCTGTCCTGTTCCTCCTTCTCTCATCAGGAACAATCCACTGGCTACTGAATAGCAAACACCCTTTCGGAATCGAATACCTCCATCGACAAAAACTTCGCCCTCATGTGGCGGATCTGTGTAGACGTCCACAATCGCAAGACCTACAAACTCGACAGAATCCTTACAATACAGACTTATTTTTAAATAAGGGACCACTTGTTGGAACTGAAGTTCAGAGATTTCTAACGAGTCGCTAGTCTTCCGAATGACTACGTGCGATTGTTCCGTGAACGTTTGGCCCACTAGGAGAGGCACATGCATGGCGTCATCTGGAACTATCAGCAACTCGAGATTAGCCTCCACGTTATCGATTATAATTTGGACTATTTGTTTCCCGACGCATTGGACACTTGAATTACCGAACCCTCTTAGTACTGGAAGATTATTGACATTATAACTGGACCCTATTTTCCGAAATACTGACAACTTAATCATTGAGCATTCACTCCCAAAATCTATAAATGCAGTTATGGAAGAACCGTTAACAGTGGCAGTTTTGAAATACTTCTTGTTGGATTCCGACACCGAAGTGGTTACTTCTGAAGAGTCAACCACGCCTACATCACCCCTATCCTCTATTCGCATAACCTTCTTCTCTTCAGTCGACGGCAATTTGGCATAGCACTGTTCTACCTCATGACCTACTTTATTGCATCGACTACACTTCTTTATGGGCTGGGTGCACTGAGACGTGACATGACCATCCTTTTTGCAGTTGGAACAACGCGTTGGTCTTGGGTTAGAGCTATTTTGATGTCTTTGAGGTTGCCCTTTATTCAATTTACGCTCGCTATTGAATTTTGTATTACGGGCATTACGTAAGTATGAAAGGAGCTTGTTAGGGTCATCAAACTGAGCTGCCTCAGCGCCTAATCTAACTGACCGGTCGTCGATGCCATGTAAAATGCATTCTACTGCCCTCTTCCCACTTATACCACATCTGTTGATTAGGGACAGCTTATCATAATAATACTCTTCTAAGGAGTCCGTGAACCTAGCCCGTTTGGCTAACATATCGCTCAGCATTTGGCCATAGTTTTCTTCCGATGGGAAGGTAGCCAAAAGTTTCTCCTGCCATTCAGCCCAAGTAAACAGGACTGACGGAAGGCCTTCGTACCATCTTTGTGCTATACCTTTTAGTTTTGGTAATGCAAAATGAACAACTTGCTTTTCCGACCACGCATAAATGGTTGCACATTCATTGACTTTATGCAACCACATTGTCATTGTCTGTTCCCGTTTACTTGGGTCGAACTCTGGAATTGTGTTGTTCAAGGAACCCAACTTATCAGCACTATTGTTAGACATTGATTTTAAAACATTGACAAGGTCCGAAAGAGTAGATAATTCCAATGAAGAAGTCTGCTCACCTGCGGCCTTGTCTCGAGTGGCGGCTTGCACGCTTCTTATCGCACCGGCTCCCTGCTGTCTCACTGGGCTGCGTGAACGGTGGCAGCTTATGTCCGGACGGCTCGGGTCTCGGCAGTCCGAGCGGCGGTCCGGGATGCGGCCTGATGCGCGGCGGTCCGGGCTGCGGCCTGATGCGCGGCGGTCCGGGCTGCGGCCTGATGCGCGGCAGTCCGGGCTGCGGCCTGATGCGCGGCGGTCCGGGCTGCGGCCTGATGCGCGGCGGTCCGGGCTGCGGCCTGATGCGCGGCGGTCTGGGCTGCGGCCTGATGCGCGGCGATCCGGGCTGCGGCCTGATGCGCGGCGATCCGGGCTGCGGCCTGATGCGCGGCGGTCCGGGCTGCGGCCTGATGCACGGCGGTCCGGGCTTCGGCCTGATGCGCAGCGATCCATCCAGCGGCTCGATGCTCGGTGGTCCGGGCTGCGCCCTGGTGCCCGGCAGCTGCGTGTACGGGAGCTATCGCGAGTTCTACGATGCGTCGATTCAACTGGCGAGCAGCGACTTGGGCGCCCTCTTGATTGACGGTTCGACCGGCTGCGTGACCGATTCAAGTCCCGGCTGCAGGTTTGACGCCGTACAGGACTGCGTGACCACCGATTAGCAGCGGGTGACCCCGTCGGATCAGTCGGTGTGTAGAGAACACGTTCACGTTTGTCTCTCTCCATGGGGTAAACCTGGAAAGTTAATTAAATCCCAAAGAAATCATTCTATAAAACAGAATCGAAAGAAACGAGAATATCAGAATTTAAACGTAATATTACAACATAAATCTTGTGCATCATAAGTGTGTAAAATCCTCGAGAATATTTGATTGGATTCTATTTAGTTTATAAGTGGTCATAGAAGAGTCAGTATCAATCTCTAGCCGGCCAACACTAGTATGATTAACATATAAGTGAGCTCATACACTTGCGCTGCGCAACTAATTGATTTATAATAATAGTGGGGTAATGATTAGTCAACGCGCAAATAAACGGTCAACCAAAAGGACACACACGCACTGGTATAATGTGTTGCTGTATCAGCTGTATGAAAACTAGTTAATACCCTATGCTATGATATCGGTATTTACTTAATTATTACATTTTTTTTTTGGCCATTTTATTGCATAAAAACCAATTTGTGAAGTAGAAAAGTTACAAATCATTGAATTAACTTGTAACGTTTTTTTTAAAATACATATTTCAACTGGTTAAATACCTACCTGGTATTATTATAGTGGCTTCAGTCAATACATTAGATAATTAATTTTATTAAGTAGCCAAAAAACTTACCGTAGGTACCCCCTTTTTTTCGTTATTTTTGTGCAGAAAAACCACAAAATAACGAGTAATAAAACACAACAATGGCTTAATAGGTACACCTCACAGTTAGACAATCAAGGGTAAAGAGTCAGAATAACAAATGGAAAGAGAGAGAGAAAAAAAAAATGGAATTGGCCAAAACAGGAATCTTTATCCCACTTCTGAAATGTGGACTCTGTACCCCCACAAAGTATCTAGTAATAGTTTAAATATACAAATTAAATCGCTGGTCAACTTTATAATATTTTAAAAGTAAGGTAAGAAATAATAGACACTTATTAATGTACTTACTTGTATTTTCCAAGACACAAAATCAAATATACTTCACAATCAACACTAAGTATACTTTAAGCACAACACTCAACAGTAACAGTTTAGTAGTCGATCGCTCGACGTCTGATACACGACTGAGCTCGAAAGATTGGCACGACTACCGAAGTTATTTTCTCCCACCATTCTACCTACATTCCAATCGATGCTGTATGATTGGATAGTCGCGCCATCTACGAACTCAGTCGACACTACAGTAGTCAAAATAATACTTTTAACATTAGAATTGAATATAATTTAACAAAACCAATTGGATAAAATGTGATATAATATACTATTGATAACAATTGCTTTGTTAAACAACTTTAAATCGTTAAATATATCCTAAACTATTATTTAAAATGAAAAATGACAAAAGGAAACGAAAGATGATTTTAAAATACCCATTCAACGACACCCCACTTGACATAGTTCATCGACTTTTTTTTCATTCTGACAATATGGCGTCTGGTTGTCGCTGTGGTGAATTTTGATTAGTCATGTCTTTAGTGACACTCGCAAGGTTAAGAGTTTTTTATTTTCTAATTCAGGACCTATTTAAAAATTCAGTAGGTATTTCATGTAAGTACCTAACGTGTTTTTGGTGAAACACAACAAAACAAAATTCAATGTATAATATTCTCGATAGGATTGGCAGTGACGAAACAATATAAAGTGTTAAAAAAACTAGTGTCGTTAAAAAAGTCGTTCATATTTCACTAAAAAGATAATTTAAAATTTTTATTTTTTTCAAGTGAACAGTTATGGCATTTTTTTTTTAATTTTCAAGAACCTCGACTATGTACATAATTATTGCGACTGAAAAATTTAATGACGAATATCAAATATCATAAATTATCATCTAATTTAAGTATATTTTCATACATTATACCAAGTGTTAGTGTTAAAAACGGGATATTTACCATGTTTATTATTTGTTTTGAGTTTCCGATATTTCGGCACTGTTGCAAGCACCATGATCACGGATTAACTGAAGTTATTGCGGGTGGATGTTATGAGCAGACAAATCAATCGTGATCATGGTGCTTGCAACAGTGCCGAAATATCGGAAACTCAAAACAAATAATAAACATGGTAAATATCCCGTTTTAAACACTAACATTTATAATAGTGATCACGTCAGTTTAAAAACTTATATTATATCTACCAAGTACCGGCAATAAAGAATGCCCATAAAATCACATCCATACTCGCCGAGAATCTCTTTGCATCATCAGAATTTGCTTGCCCTTATCACAAAGGTAGTTCTCAATCAATTAGAGATAGAGATGCAAATAGTGTTTCTTCCTAGAGCAAGGCCAGTTAAGAGAAAGATTGAATATCAGAAAGAACAGCTGTAAGTGGTCAGTGCAACACGTTTTCTTCTTCCATTCTCCCCATTTAGACGTTTCGGCATCATTTCGTCCTATTTTAGTTTCTAAGTGCTCACCGCCCTGACTTCACCCAAATACAATTTAGAAAAAAAAAACAAAAAACCCGACTGCGAAAAAAAACTAAAAAGAAAGAAACAAGCCCAGTAGTTTAGAATTCACTCATTCACACTCACAGTCGGGGCCCATTCAAATTATACCAATCAAATCTTCTCAAGGGGCCCCGACTGTGAGTGTGAATGAGTGAATTCTAAACTACTGGGCTTGTTTCTTTCTTTTTAGTTTTTTTTCGCAGTCGGGTTTTTTGTTTTTTTAAATATTTATTTTATTTTACTATTTTTAGTTTTTGTTAGCATTTATCAGTCCAAATTAAATTGAAACACATAAGTTATATATATTTTGGTAAACCATTTTTAAAATCCTTTAATTTGATACCCCACTTGATAGAATGTGAGAGATTTTAAAAAAATATTTTTAGTTCGGAACCCTTTGCACACGAGTTCGACTCGCACTTGGCCAGTTTTATGTACCCAGTGACACTCTCACGTTTAAGACGAATCTAACGACACCTCTCAAGTTAAAATCCATCAAGCCGTTTAGGCTGCAGAGCAACACACAGAAACATACATACATACATACATACACTCGAAAAACATAACCCTCCTGGCGCAGTCGGGTAATAAAATGTAGCCCATGATACTCAAGAATCATAGGGATAACGTAACTTTTTTCAAAATTGAATCAGTAGTATCTGAGATTATTTCCTACAAACAAACACACATATTCAGAAAACTTTCCTCTGCATATTATATTGTAGATAATGAGAAGGCCTTGAAACCTTTTCCATTGTTATCTTCGCTATCTTAGTAAAGGTGTTTCTCACGTCTTACAATAAATTTACGCGTATGAGTATGCAGTTAATCACGTTAGTCAATTACCTATCGATTAAGATAAAACATTGTTAGAAGGCCAGACGTCTATCCGACTTTTACTTCAATTCACTTTTACACTGAAGGAATGTAGGTAACATAATAACATTTGAGATAACATTTACCTATTACTGAAATAAGAAAGAAGGTATTTGAATTAGAAATGCCTTGAATGTAGGTAACATAGTAAAATTTGATATAAATTACTGAAATAAGGAAGAAGATACATAATTGAATTAAAAATGCCCTGAAGACGAATCTATACTAATATTATAATGCAGAAGAGTATGTTTTGTTGAACGTGCTAATCTTAGGAACTACTGGTTCGAATTTAAAAAATATTTTTGTGTTTGATAGTTCATTAATCGAGGAAGGCTATCGGCTATAAAGCCGGAAACACATTATTAACACCCGACGCCACCCGATGAAACGTGATGGGAGTTGAGTCAAATCAAATGTATTTGTTTTCTATGACCAGAATCACACTATGTACACCCGACGCGACGACATGCGCTCACACGCCACCCGATCCAGACGTGCCAGGTCGCACTTGCCATCCGACGCATCACATGTAGTGTGTTTCTAGTCCAGACCCGACGCCACGCGTTAGTCGTTCGAAAACTTCGAGAACGATCACAGAGTATAGACACAGAAATCATCAATCCACAGAAAAGTCCGGTTAAGCAGCTCACAACCTCCTTATGTTGGCCTGCATGATGCCACTCACAAAGAAAAAAATATCGCGTTAGCTAACTGTATTCAGAAAATGCTAGTGTGTCGTGGCGTCGCGTGTTGGTTGATGTGCACGGTGCACATCGGGTGTCGACACGTTGCGTCGCGTGGCGTGTTAAATAATGTGTTTCCGGCTTAACACCATGCTACAATCAATAGCAGCCGAGTACCGGGGGTGAAACCATGAGGAACTAGTAAACCATAAAATAAATATAACAATTTGTAAAGCAAGTGTGACGGACCGCCTCCTTAGGGCCCAAACATCTGCCACACTGTCGCGGTACGCCCTGTAAAGGTAACTGTGACCCTGGACCGGAAAGAGCTATTGAAAGAACAGGGTGGACTTTTAGTCAGTTAGAGTCTGACAGTCCCTTCCGGTCTACCCAGGGTGTGGGTACTTATATGTATTTGATTTTACCACCCAAAAAAGGGTAAGTAAGCGTGTTTAGTAGATGCAGTCAAAATCTTGAAAATAATTTGAACGAAGTTCCTTATCGCGCGTTGCGAAAGCTAGACGGAAAAAATTAAGACGAAAAGTTGTAACGACACTTTTTGCCACGACCCGCACCCTGCGCCTGCATCCCGCGCCCCGTACCCCTGACCCAACCCCTGTTCCACGTGACTCTTGTCGCATTGCGGCGTGCGCATGTTTCTCTGTCTGTCTCTCTCTTTCTCTTAAAGAAAGCAAGCCAGTGTGGTGTCGCGACGATTATTTTTTTTGAGTGTATACAGTAACTTCGTTCCATCCGGGTGTCCCTTGACACCTCTCAAGTTTTTTTTTTACTCCTAAAAACATAACAATGGGTATTAATTTAACCAACTCAGTTCTTTTATTTTTGTTGTGCATTATAAAAACTTCAGATTAACTGAACTTGATAATTTTATTTAATTGATTTAAGATTTCAAATGCTTTTAGCGTTAAAATGTAATATTCTTGAACATGACAATCACCTGTAAACCATGTTACAGAGTTCATACTTGTATTTCCTGGGTAATAATAATATTGACTATCAACCTACCAGTAATCAAATATTTATTATGGTACCGTAAATACTATGAAACATTGCTGTTTGCAGACCAATGCTTACAATGAGTCAATAGTAATAATTTTGTTATTTTCCTGTTACAAACTTTAACCACATTTTAACAGTATCCTGAAGAGTATATAATACAAGGATAAATGCTTCCCAGGATAAATAAACTCTTCAATAAATCTATCTGGATCAAAGTCCAACTAATTCTAAGTGCTAATGAATTCCATACTTTATTCAGTTACTTTTAGTCCAGGTTAGAGATGACAGAGACAAAGCAAGTCTACAGGAGATACCTGTTCTCTCTAACTTTGAAGATATTACTGTTTTATTGTATGCGTTCATTTTATGTGAGACAGGACAGAGTTCGCAACACCACGCTGCGTTCCAAAACGGGCATAGTGGACGTAGGAAAGAAGGCTGCCAGGCTGAAGTGGGACTAGGTGGGTTACATCAGCCACATGAACGTATTGACCGTAGGCCATAGGTTGCCACACAGTGCCTGGAGATGGAGGGCACCGCCGAGGCCGTCTCAGAAAGACGTGGTGAGACGATTTGGACTGTGAGGGCTGGTTTGAAGTGGCACTGGCACTTTTAAGGGACACTTGACACAGACTTAACACTTTGATAAACTTAGGGGAGGCCTTTGTCCAGCCGTGGGACAATCTGTGCTAAACAAAAAAAATATGCGTTCGGAAACAGGTGCAGGTAGAGTTCCACTCCTTAGCAGCTGTGCGTATGAAAGATGTTTGGAAACGTTTAGCGGGAACTGGTAAAGCCTAGCTACTTTATTTTAAATAAGCGACATCTATTGAGGGTTTACAAAAAGTTTTTGGCTAAAGGGTAAGTTTGTTCTTATCAATTTGAATAATGATTGCAGAGATGCCACTATTACAAATATAATCACAGTAGACCATACCATAAAACACAGGAAAATAAACCGGGAAGGCTAATAAAATAGTTTAATTCCAGTATGCACTACATGGGAGCCAAATACACAACTTTCCCTAACTTTGTCCTGATAAAAATTCGTAAAACTGGCGAATCGGAGAACAATTATTTTGAGTCAAAGAAATCGTGAGTGAATGCACCAGATTACTTTGCAAAATTAAACCACTTTCGTGAAATTATTGGGTTACTGGGCCGGTCTTGAGTTAAAATTTCACTGGCAATTTGATTTGAGGGTAATTTCGGATCCAATTTGCGTAGAAATAAATAGATCGAAATCAGCTACATTTTGTAAATGGTAATTATTGACATTGACTATCAGTTTGCAACTATTGTTATTTTGGTGCACACTACATACTGTTAAATATTATGTATGTTTACGCATATTTTTTAACACTAGCAATATTAAATAACACAATAGTTACCTACGAATTGTTACACACTGTTATAGTTTTTAGATAATATTCCTTTGCTTCTACGTTGACTAGGTGCTTACATAAAACGTTGAAATGCACCGTTTCATTGATAAAACATAATTTGCGAAACATTAGTGTGCTATTACCTAAAAGCCTTCATCTTCTTCTTCACCTTCAATACTGCATTACCGCACGCCGATTACAAGGCTTGATGTTGTGTGTTTATTACTTTATTGTTGTTTCACCCTTGAGCTTTCAGTACATTAATAGAAAATATGCAAATATTGTACCAATACACACAAAATCATTAAAAAATAATATCAACTACTGCATTCCATGTAGAATGATTATAAATTAATTAATCGATCCTTGTTGCATACGAATCCCTTTTTGCCAGCCGGGTAAAGAGAAATTTCAGTATGCCACCTGAAACTATTCCTAAATACCAGGTAATTTTGCTTGTTCTCGAAGCAAAAGCATTATTATGAATACCTGTCCATACTCTCGGTCCGGTTACGAGTACTTCGTAGAACTAACATTAGTTCTACGAAATACTCGTTAGTAATTAGAGACTTGAACGTTTCAAATGAAAAGGCCACGTTTACAGAATTCATAGGACGATGTTATGAATCTCAAATAGAAAAACTAGACGACACGATTGGCGCAGTGGCTGAGCGATCGACTGCCTGCAGCGTGTTGCGGGTTCGATCCCGCAATGTCCTAGAACCAAAAATTCGAAGACATGTGACATCTACCAACCTGCACTGGGCCCGCGTGGTGGATTATGGCCCACTCCCTCTCACAGAGAGGAGGCCTGTGTGGCTGTGTCCCAGCAGTGGGAACATTATAGGCTGATGATGAGATGAGTCGAACTAATAGAGCGGGAGCCAAGCCAAAATATCGTTAGTGATTCCTTCTCAAGCCATAATTAGTAGACTACGTCATATGGGAGTCATATCATAAAGATTCGTGGAAGTCAGCTGCTGTTCCGTTGGTGGGATAAGCAGCAATCGCCGTTCAAACCCGCAACTTCCCTTGCAGTTGTATGATCTGCAAGTAGTTCTCTGGATATTTGTTTACGTGAGTTTCTATGTTTGTAAACGGAACCACGATACAGGAAGAAATTCTTAGTGTCGGCCAAAGAAAAAAGTAACCCGGCTTTTACTACGAAAAAATGTAAAGAAATTACAAGGTTATTGCCCTTACAAACATTTGTTAAATGAGGAAACGTTCTGATATTTTTATTGCTACGTCCCTAAAATTGTATTATTTTAATTTTTGATAGTTGCCGTCCTTTGAGAGTTTAAAAACGGCGTTTTGGACATTCTCCTTTTTGACCCTTTTCCGCTACCGTGATCATTATTGTTTACAGATACAAGTAAATATTAACCGACTTCGAAAAAAGAAGGAGGTTCTCAATTTGTTTTTTTTTAATGTTTGTTACTTCATAACTTACGACTGGGTGAACCGATTATGATGATTATTTTTTAGTTCGATGTAATTGACAAGAATTTGGGTTGAATATTTGAACTAAAAAAGGTAAAATAAAAAAGTTTTTTGAATAAGTTAGGCAGAAATAATAGAACACCATAGTTTACCCGTAAAATCGTTGTGATTGTAAAACAATAGATTTGAAACAAAGTTGCAACGATAATTATTACTAATTTTTGTTGCGGATAGAAAAAAAAAAATACAATTTCTGACCTTTTTCTATTTTACTAAGCAATTGGCTCGTGTTGCATTGAGCACTATCTCGCCTAAAGGTGAGCAATGATGTGGTCAATAGTGAAGCAGACTAACCTTTAAGTATTTTTTTGATCTATCATTCTCATGTGAGAATGTCAAACACTCTGGTGTCAGAGCTAAATAAGCCGCCTCCTAAAACCCCATAAGCCACTGATATGGCTTTAGCATTGATCAGACAAATCCAAGTGTCCTCATGATGTTTTTCATCACTGATGTCAGTCATCTTCAAAATAAAGTTAAAAAGTTAGTAATGCATTGAAAAATACACAATAACAGAATACATAGAACTTGGATGGATTTAAACATACAACCTCATGCATCAGGGGGCCTAATATGACGTCCTGATGGCGTTAGACGACTTGAATAACTCTGTCTCTTTCCCACAGTGGAACTACTCTCACCATTGAAGAGGGGCGGAGATTTAGTACAATCCTATTGGTTAATATTTCCTCATTTCTCCGCTCCGCCGCATCAATCCGCATCAATTGACAGGCAGCCTAAGGCCCTTCGTACACAAGGCGACGCAAGTCTCCGGTATCTTACGACTTTGGCATCCGTTGACGAGTGCCTGTGTACGAACCTCTATGGATTTGTATTGCGATAGTCGCCTGGATACCAAAGTCGTAAGGTATCGGAGACTTGCGTCGCGTTATGTACGAAGGGGCTAAACTTCATCGTAGGCCACCTGAGGCGACATAAGTGATTTATCTACATGAGTCGTTTTTTTTTTTAAATAAATCTTTTGTAAAAAGCAACAATAATAGAGCTACGTATAAATGAATTACATATAAAATATGTGGTGATGAAATCCAAATTAATTAATTAAATATTACATTACTGCCAATCTGACGTTTCAAGAATTTTAATTATTAGTAGAAGCTATATTACTTTATTACCATGCCACACAGCTTTTGTAAATTAGACTCTGAACTTTAGTGTATCAATGTTTTATTAATGTAAACTCCGTATTTTGCGTAAAACTTGAAAAAAAAACCTGGGGTTGTTGTCAATTCGCATGGCAATATATGTTTCTCTATAATTAAGACTAAATAAAACATTACAAGCTACCATGGATATAGTATTACTTTTACCTGAGAAATTATTGCCGAACGCCGCGTGTAACTCGGACATTATAAGTACGACGGGAACATAATACCGGGGATAAATGTCTCTTACGGCTTCAAACAGCGGAATATAATCTGGAATAATGCCTGCAGGCATTATTCCAGATTATAATTCCGCCGTTTTGAGGTGATTGAGAAGGTAACAAACAAACATCCAGACATAGTTACATTATCCATCTGTCCAAACATCTAAACTTTCGCATTTATTTGCATTTTTGGTATAAATAATAATTATAAAGTACATAAAGTTTTAAATATACAGAAGCAATTTACGAGTACAATATAAAAGTTATCGCTTCTTAAGCAAAAAAAAAAATCTACAACACGATACAAAATTGCTTAGTGGCAAACAAACTCAAATTCCGTAGAAAAATCACGTATAATACCGTCCTTGTCAATATTTATTTTGCTGATCGTTTGGAATCTCTTGTATGCGTCATTTTAATATTAGCTTCTGATTAGCGACAGCGGAAGTATTTAAGAGCGCCCTTCCCCATTCGACGAACGACAACGCGAGCATGGCCAAAAAGCTTGTTTTTTCATCCAGAACAAGAGGCAAACCCGTCCCCGCTCGACTCGTCCCCTGCTTACCTCTTACCGCCACATGGCTAACAAGCAAGTGAGAACGCGACAACATTAAAAGGAAAATAGTGTGCGGAAGTTTTAGTCTAAGATACGTATATAGAACGACCTTCACCGATCGAGTAACCGGACGAAATGTGTTTATTATGAATTAAAATATGTTGAAGAATGTGACGGTGATGGGTTGCCTCATAAAATCCTGTCAAGGATATTTTTAATTAATTTTTTAAAAGGTTATTTTTTTTCAATACCTTCACCGATAGAGTAACCAAAGAAAATTAACACCAATTGAAAGTCCGAAGTCTATAGAATATGCTAACGTAGGGTTGCCTACCTTTTTCTTGTCAAGGGTATAGGGTTGCCTAATTTGAACAGGTGATAAAAAAATGCTACCTTCACCGATCGAGTAACCAAATAAATTATATATCAAAATAAAGACATTTTTTTTACGAATACGATGGTATACGGTTGCCTATGAAAAACTTGTCAGAAATTAGGGTTGCCAAGCGTTGAAGTTTGAAAATTTTAGACGGTTTGGAAGCACATGAGTAGATAAACGGACTAAGCTTCTTAAGAACGAACAAAATTGTTACCTATTTTGGTAGGGTTGTCACAATAGGGTAGACAAATTAAACAAAAAAATATTAAATAGCTTTATTATTCAGTATGATAGAATCGAATCAAATAATTTAATTGAACTAAGCCAATTACAGGCAATTTCGAATTGTCAAAAGACATAAAATAAAGTTAGTACAAAAATAGTTATGGTGCCCAGTCACAAGAAATAATAACTGTGAAAGTACCGTAGATACCCATTCCAATAGTCCAGTCAACGAGGCATATGTGGTCCGAAAAATTCCTCCTCTGGAACTGAAATTTGGCATATGATGAAGGTGATTGTCGGCGACGAGACCCACGCAACGACAAGGGGTGCAAGTGTGATTTGTAAGGTGATTTTTTTAAGACAAGTGTTTTCTAATCAGAATCCAGTGATTGTGTTGTGTATATATTCGATTCTTATTAGATTATCTTGTACGTTCTTATTAGTTTCTAATTAGATAAGTTTTTTAGTGGAAAATTGTAAAAGTTTAAAACCTAGATTATTACGTAACTTGAAAACTCACTTTTTTGTTTATGTATGTTTTTCAATTAAAGTATTTAAAAGGGCTGTGTTTCATTACAAAAATAGATTCACAAGTTGTTTCATGAAGATCGGTCTAGTAGTTTTCAAGTTATTGCAATTTTTGTGAAATCAAACTTTTGTTCTTGTGTAACTTTAATAGTTTACTGACAACCGATGGGGAAGAAAAGTTCTCGAGTGGCGATCACGGACCGGAAAACGCAGCGTAGGCAGGCCTCCCACTAGGTGGACCGACGACATCGTGAGGGTCGCGGGCAGCCGATGGATGCAAGTGGCGAATTGTCGTTCGGCGTGGCGGTCTAAGGGGGAGGCCTATGTTCAGCAGTGGACGTCTTCCGGCTGATGATGATGATGATGAACTTTAATAGTTTTAGTTCTAGGATTTTTTTTTTATAAAAAAAGTGTTATTCATTTTATTTTAAACCAAAATACGATTGAAAACTTGAGAGGTGTCAAGGGACCACGATAGCAAGTTAAAAAAAGGTTCAAGCGATTTTCGACCTTATTGACATTTATGCAAACACCTGATTTTAATGAAGAAGCAATGTTAACGAATGAGAATGTGAGAAAAACAAACTAAATTTTAAATGTCGATAAGGTCGAAAATTGCCTGCACCACTTTTTTTAACTTGCTATCGTTAAGCGAATGTTTTCCGACCTTCAAGCGATTTTCGACCTTATTGACACTGATGCAAACACCGGATTTTAATGAAAGAGCAATGTTAGCTAACGAGAATGTGAGAAAAACAAACTAAATTTTAAATGTCGATAAGGTCGAAAATCCCTTGCACCTGTTTTTTAACTTGCTATCGTTAAGCAAATGTTTTCCGACCTTCAAGCGATTTTCGACCTTATTGACATATATGCAAACACCGGATTTTAATGAAGGAGCAATGTTAGCTAACGAGAATGTGAGAAAAACAAACTAAATTTTAAATGTCGATAAGGTCGAAAATTATTCGGTCTGTTCGGTCTGTTATTCATCCTTCGTTGCCTATTTACTGGTCTGTACTTGTATGGAAATACAAATGAAATGGTGCTAGAAAAAGTAGCTAAAAAGTTTAGCCACAAATTTTATAAAATTGTAGCTGTCGTCACCGAATAATAGCCAGATCTAGCTATAAAGTTGCTGAGTTGGCATCACTGCTGCAGATTTGAAGTTGTGTCAAATCGATCGTACGATAGGCAGTATAGTGTATGGTGTATATGGACGAACTGCCAATTTGAAACAATTACAAGCGTCAAATCGATCCGCGATCGTACGATAGGCAGGATGGTGTATGGCTACTATAAGGTATGAACGGGCGGTATATAAAGTCGTACGAAGCGTGGTCTATTTGACAACGCGCGCCCTCTTGAAGGTAGGTGTTTGGTCTCTAATATATTGGTGACCAAACACCTTTAAAAATGTCTTTTGACAATTCAAAATTGCCTGTAATTGGCTTAGTTGAATTAAATTATTTGATTCGATTCTATCATATTGAATAATAAAGCTATTTAATATATTTTTGTTTAATTTGTCTACCCTATTGTGACAACCCTACCAAAATAGGTAACAATTTTGCTCGTTCTTAAGAAGCTTAGTCCGTTTATCTACTCATGTGCTTCCAACCGTCTAAAATTTTCAAACTTCAACGCTTGGCAACCCTAATTTCTGACAAGTTTTTCATAGGCAACCGTATACCATCGTATTCGTAAAAAAAATGTCTTTATTTTGATATATAATTTATTTGGTTACTCGATCGGTGAAGGTAGCATTTTTTTATCACCTGTTCAAATTAGGCAACCCTATACCCTTGACAAGAAAAAGGTAGGCAACCCTACGTTAGCATATTCTATAGACTTCGGACTTTCAATTGGTGTTAATTTTCTTTGGTTACTCTATCGGTGAAGGTATTGAAAAAAAATAACCTTTTATAAAATTAATTAAAAATATCCTTGACAGGATTTTATGAGGCAACCCATCACCGTCATATTCTTCAACATATTTTATTTCATAAAAAACACATTTCGTCCGGTTACTCGATCGGTGAAGGTCGTTCTATATACGGATCCTGTACTATTTCATAAAACTTGTTCCAAGAAATACGTGTTTTTTCGTAAGCCTTACAAGATTATGAAAAAAAAGTTTTGCATTTAGAAACTCCATTACATTTGCAAGGTTTCTATGCAAATATTTATTTCCGGTTACAATTAATGAGTACATTATAAACGCCCAAACATCATATAAAATTTGTGCAAAAAAGCTGATTTTTGGAGGTTTGTACTGAATTTGTTTCTTAAAATTTTGATTTCGCGTTTTGATAGAAACCTAGATATAGTGTACAAGATGCCTATTAGTTCAAAAGTTTCAAAGAAATATCTGTTACAACGCCATAATCACGTACGAGCGTTTGTATGAAAAGATAGACGGGTTGGCCGCCCTTAAGGTTTCTGAACACATAAGCGTGCCGACACAGTCGAGCGGTAAGACTGAATAGTGGATAATATGGACGTTCGAGACTCACTAACCGTACTGCCGCACATAACATAATCTCTTCGGCTTCGCAGCTTATGCCGGTCGGTTTACGATTCGTTTATGACCAAATGAAAACCGAATTGTGCCGAATGAATCACAAAATCGGCACAAGCTGTTTGAAACCGAATATGTGTGGTAATTGGCTCGACTCGGCTGTACTTCGAAAAATACTGCCGAACTGACAATGCCGAAATGTTGATTTTAACAATTTGTAACTAAAATCTGGGTTTTTTTTACGTATCTGTAACAGTGGATTTTCTATGAATTTGTTGTGGGGAATTCAGATGTCTTAACAGGTACTATGATTATGAGTCTTTTTTACGAAAAACTGTTTGTTGACTGAAACTGTCCTTTGGCATCAATTTCATAATCTTTTTTTTTTGTTTCTTACTGGATAAAATCATCACAATAATAAGTCCTCCAGGGTTGAGCAAAAAGGACTGTCAGACTCGTGCTGACTAAAATCCGGTGTTCCTTCAATAGCCCTTTACGTTCCAGGGTCACGGTTACCTGTGTTTACAGTCTCGCGACCCCAGCAGGCGCTAGGCTTCTATGGGGGCCCCGTTATATAGCTGACAGCTCTTTGAGGCGCGCGCGAAACACGACACACCGCGATCCGGGTCCGGACATGGATTGGTTTATTCCACTTTGTTCACCTGGGTGATATCACCTGGGTGAACAAAGTGGACAACATTGGTGTCCTCAATTCACCTCGGAAAAATATCACCTGAGTGATATCACCCAGGTGAATTGCGGACACCAAAGTCCACTAAATCGCGTAAGAAAAGTCGCCTTTGTTCACCCAGATATTTTTCCGAGGTGAACAAAGTGGACAACTTTGGTGTCCACAATTCACCTGGGTGATATCACTCAGGTGATATTTTTCCGAGGTGAATTGAGGACACCTGGGTGATATCACCTGGGTGAACAAAGTGGAATAAACCTTCATGACATGACGGACGACGAGTCTCCCAGTAATGATTACGCGATGCTGTTGTACTGTTTCAGTAACCCATTTCGGAATGGTCTAAGCCAACAATACTTCCAATATATGGCAAACGAGTAAATAGATCGTCATTAATTGTTATAAAGAAGCAGGACATAAATTATTTATTTTTATAATAAATCCTTTTTTTTTTCAGTGGGCTTCAGGAGTATGGTGGTTCTTCTTCGCGAAGATAACAGAACTTCTTGATACAGTTTTCTTTGTGCTGCGAAAGAAGGATAGACAGGTTTCGTTCCTGCATCTGTACCATCATACTATCATGCCTATCATTGGATGGATCTCGGTCAAATATGCTGCAGGTGGGTAACAAATATTTGACACTAGCGGCCCGTCCCGGCTTCGCACGGAACACGGCACAAAAAAAAATATTTTCGTCCTCTATAACCTGATCTTTATGGTCACAAACACAACAAAAAAGAATTATCTTAATCGGTCCAGCCGTTTTCGAGTTATGAGCTTAGCAACACATTTGGCGATCCATTTTTAACCGACTTCAAAAGTACCAATTTCATATATTTTCTAAAGCTGTTCAAGTATTTGCATCTGATAATCATCATCTCAGGTGGATGAGCTGATGATGGAAGGTACAACTCCTTAACAGTAAGGAGTAGGCGTCGATTGATTTAGTTTGTGTTCGCATATCTCTGGAACTACCAGTCCGATTTAAGTAATTCTTTTTTTGTTGTTCTAGGTATCATTAAACTTAGGGAATACTGTAAGTTTCATCAAAATCGGTTCAGTAGTTTTTGAGATATGGAATTTTATTATCTTATTGTGTACATGAGCGATGTAATTACCGGTGCGAAGGATTACAAAATTCTAGTGCACATGTAAGAGAATGATGTTCTTGACAAGAATTCGGATTGAATATTTAAACTAAAAAAGAGTAAAATAAAAACTTTTTCAAAAAACATGTAACCGCCTTCAAAACAACCACAAAAAAGTGTAAAATAATCTACAAAATAACTTTTCTTTCGGAAGTCGGTGGCTAAAAAGACAATGAAAAGAAAAAAAACCAAGGCACCGACTTCCGAAAGAAAAGTTATTTTGTAGATTATTTTACACTTTTTTGTGGTTGTTTTTGAAGGCGGTTACATTTTTTTGAAAAAGTTTTTTTTACTTATACACCGTGTTCCGGACGATATACATAAACTTCGACCAGATGTTCAGACCACGGAAGTAAGCATTTTTCATTATGGACACATTAATAAATTCTTATTTTTTATTTTTTGTTAATTTTCATACAAACTAAATACCTAGACGTAAATAACCCGATATGCATGCCTCTTTATCCGAATTGGCAACGTCGTATTTTCATTCATAACATTTGGCGGGCTGAAACTTGTCAAAACAGTTTCTTTGATTTTTTATCTCGTTCCTCATAGCACTGTCAATGTACTATACTTATCTAAAGAGAACGTATAAGGCTACCAAGCAGGTAGATACGTATTTCGAATTGTCTTTTTAATTGAGGAATAAAAAAAAAAACAAAATTCCATAACCAAATCATGATAACCTCTTCCCACGACATGCAGCCTTCGCAAAACGTTTCTGCAGTCCTTATTTTTAGTCTAGGCTTAAAGCAACGCCGGACCTCCAACGACGGGAAGGGGAGTAGGCTACCATAATTATCTTCCCATTCTGCCGTTTCGGCTTAAGTAACGAACATTCAATCTCAAAATTATTGACTAAAAGAGGGGCAGCTCAACACGCAATCTGGGGACCACGCTTAGAGCTCACGTACATTCGTAAAAATACTCTCAAACGATAGGTCTCGGTCAAATTAAGATAAATGGTAATCACAGCATATTTTTTTTATGCATTTGAGTAGAATAATTATAATTTATAAGCACACTTGTTGCGTGGGCAACATCAGAACTAACGCCACCATCTTATTTTTCAATACATTTCACAAATGAGCGCTCTCCTGTCAACCTCAATGGAGTGTCCAAAGATCCATAATTAACACTGTAGGTTAGACAACTACGTCAGCCGTAATGTCATTCAAAAATATTTTTATTAATAAAAAATAAACTCTAAAAAGCAAAAAATAAATTTAATGTAAAAAGTTTTCGAAATGACCACCTTCTTTTTCGACACAAATATTCAAACGAGTCCTAATTTGGCCATTTAAATTTACAGACATTTGTCTTATTTGTTCAGCAGCCTGAGATATTCTATCTAAGAGCTGTTCACGGTTCTGAATTTGTACGGAGTACACCTTCTCCTTTAAGGTTCCCCAGACATAAAAATCTAAAGGAGTCAGATCTGGGGACCTAGCTGGCCATGCGATATTTGTGCTACCTCGTCCAATCCAACGGCCAGGAAACGTTGCATTTAAATATTCACGCACTTGTGTGCCATAATGTGCAGGGGCCCCATCATGTTGGAGCCACATGGTTCGCAGAGTTTGAAGGTCCACTTGTTCGAAAAATTCGAAGCTAGTGACGTTTCTTAGGAACTCTAAGTAATTGTCAGCATTTAGGCGGTGGGGAATCTCAATAGGGCCGATCAGCTGATTGTTAAAAACACCAGCCCACATGTTTACAGAGAATTCAGTTTGATGTGACGCCTGCCAATGTAAATTCGGGTTGCTCTCATGCCACTGCACTTGATTTTTGGAATTGAATACTCCCGCTCTTGTAAACTGGGCTTCATCCATCCAAAGAATTTTTTGAAGCAGTATTGGATTATTTATCAGTTCTTGATTCATTCTCTGGCAAAAAACAATTCTTGAGAAGTGATCAGGTGGTATTATGCCTTGGGATTTTCTGTAGTGGTAGGCATGCAAACCATATCTTTTCCACAGTTTCCACACTAGCTTATGAGATACACCCACGATTCTCCCAACGCGTCTCGTTGAGAGTGTAGGATCATGAATAATAAGGTTCATTATTCTGTTTTCTTGAGCGACGCTCAAATTGATTGCTCGTTCAGGGCGGCGTGGTCTAATTCCGATCTCACAAAATCTCCTGTGTATGTTAATAAATGTTCGTATATCAGGAACGCGCCGACCAGGGAATCGCCGTTGGTACTCTCGCACAGCTGCTGTAGCATTTCCGTCACAGAAACCGTAGACGAAGTGAATATCAGCTTGGTGTTGAGCAGAATATTCGTGCGGCATAGTGAAAGTTGTAATCAAAATGATTGATTAAATTAGTCGGAAACCCAAAAGCAAATTACAATAAACAATAATCCTGACAGTTAAAATCATGCATGACAAACAATGACAAATAACAACTTAGGTATCCATAGCGACCAGTTTAATCTCTTTGAAAGATTCGTTATCGCAAATGATCGTATTTCTTCGCTAACTCTCGGGTTCCTCTCGTACGTGCAAATGAAATGCAAATAGTATTTGATAGATTTATCATTTTAATTGCACTAAGCGGCAACATAGGCCAAATTAAGATACTTTCTCACTGCATAGCTCAATTAAATTTCATTAAATGAAATTACAAATATCTTTGTAACGAAGCCTTTTTAAGTACTACTTCCTTTGTTGGATTTGATTTGTAAAAGCCATAGAAGTATTTGCTAAAGTTTATGGATAACGTGAAGAACACGGTGTATTATAGATAGAAGAAAGATAGATAGATTGCAGAAAAGAAAAAAAAAGTGTCCATTGGCCTCACACAGGATGTGGTTCGAGTTTGACCATTACCACGCTAGATGGTAAACTTTTATGCAATGACTTAGTAAAGCATGTTTTTTTTACTTATTATAAATTTAAAAAAAAAAACATTGGGTCGGCGCCGGTTTGACGTCTATTGGCGGGTCAGTGAAAAGTAACCCTGTTTAATTCACTCATCAGTACTCATCACATACATTATTGCAATAAAAAAGCGAACTTCGAAGTATACATAATTAAATGGAAACGTGTAGAAATTCAATAAGTTACCTTTTGAGCTGATGACCTTGATTTATAGTACTCACTTGTTTAAAACACATAGTTAGTTGAAGCTATTCATTAGAAAAAAAAATATGAATATTACATTAGAATCCATGAGACACAAATACAAAATTTACTACCTATATCTATTTTATTGAATTATTTTTTCTCTTTTACTGACATTGAATGTATCTTTTTTTTCTAGCTTGATTTGTATGTTAACTATTCATCGGTTTTTTCGATATTGTAACTATAAATTGCATGCACTGGCAAGAATTTATTTATTAATTATATTCTTTCATGAACTAATAAACTACATATTACATAAGCCAGATTTAGTGCCGCAAGGTATTTTATGTATAATCTCTAATAAACTACATACTAGAGCCAAAACTCCGAACCAAATTCCAAAACACTTTTAGATTTTTAGTAGCTCTGAAATCAATAAATTGTAAGATCATTTAGTTAACTAGTAAGTGACGTCACAAATTGCTCCTGTCATGCAAAGTAAATGGGAAAATCGCATTTTGACAGCTTATAAAATGTACACACAACAAAAAAAAATTGTGATTGCTAGCAAAAGCTGTTTTTTTATCTAATTAAAAAATAATTGAACTGTTTCATTGTTTTATAATTATTCGAAATCTATATCTTTAAATGAAGAATCTTAAAAGAACAAGAAATCATAATAATATAATCTCCCGTTACAAAAAAATACGATTTTTTAAAATGATCGCAAACTTTGTTTGATGTTCATAATTATATTAATACCTATAATAATATGTACAAAATATGAATAAAGAAATAATAATAAGGTTGTTGACATGTGAGACGTGAATACGGCAGTTATTGTGCCGATAGTTCGTATCTGCCAATGGCTTAATTGCCAAGAGCCTCGACCAACACCTGAGGAGGCTCTCGTTGGGTGGCTGGATCAAGCGCTTGATTCAGAAGGCAGTACTCTTGGACACGGCGCGTATTGTTAGGAGGTTCCTCTCTCAAGAGCCCTGACCACCGGTAGCCCGGACCTTGTTCCCGGTACTGGTGGACTGCTATTTTTTATATTTTTAAATGTTTTTTATTTCTTTTTTGTAAAAATATTTAAAAATGTAATTTATAAGGTTAAAGAAAAATAAAGAAATAATAATATTCCACAACTATCACACAACGCCATCTAGTCCTAATTATGTCAATTGATTCAAAATTGTAATGATATCATTTCAGGAGGACAAGCAGTTCCGGAAGGTTCCATCAACGCGTTTATCCATGTCGTCATGTACACATACTACCTGATCTCAGGTCTTGGACCTCAGTACCAGAAGTATTTGTGGTGGAAGAAGCACCTGACTAGCATGCAGCTGGTAAGGAAGTTATTTAAGCTGTATGTGTTACCGGCCAAACCCGATTTCAGGAAAAAGTCGACGACTACTTCTGGGTGGTTTAAAAAAAAATAACCACGAAGACTCGTCTTAAATTTTCCGAGTCGGGGTGCCAGCAAGTCTCGAGCTCCCAAAGAACTAGTTTATCTTAGGCCAAACTAATTTGTCCTGAAATCGGGCTTGGCTGGTAACATAAATGCTTCGTAAATGTACGAGTATAATTTATACATCTTAATATATATAAATCTCGTGTCACAATGTTTGTCCTCAATGGACTCCTAAACCACTTAACCGATTATAATAAAATTCGCACACCATGTGCAGTTCGATCCAACTTGAGAGATAGGATAGTTTAAATCTCAAATTATAGTCGCAATTTTAATAATATTATTATAAAGATTGCACCCGTGCGGAGCCGGGGCGTGTCGCTAGTATTATAATAAAACGGTAGGAATGTCAAAACTGTACATTGACGCTTTTTTTTTTAATACTTGGAGTGTGAATAGTGTGATCTACAATCGATACCGAAGCCAAAAATATAGTTTTTAGAATATTAATCTGTAAAATATGTGTGTCCGGGATAAACTATCAAAAAGTACTGCATGGATTTACTTCAAAGGATATTGGGAAAGGGTGGGTCCACCTTTCAATAGGAATAAGATACACATGAATGAATAGGTATTTTTATGCAGAATATAACTTAGTATTACGACTTCGACAAAAGTCTGTACTTTCGGAGTTATCCGTGCTTATAAAAAACAAGATAAACATATAATTATTATGGTCGTAAGACTCTCTTGCAGCCTAAACCGATAAACCTTGAAACCTGAATTTTGGACAGTAGTTGCAGTTTGTTATGTAGGTGGGCACTAAGGAGGGATTTTGCGAAAATCTACCTGTAAGGGGGTGAAAAGGGATAAAAACCTTTGTATGTAAAATCTTATTCCTAAACTTGATACTTGGCATGAGTACTCGTACAAAGACCGATAAATAAAAAAGACTTCCGTTATTAGGTTTAGGCATTCCTTTTTGTTAACTTTATTGGTTTTCTTACTTACAGATCCAGTTCTGTATCGTCGTCTACCTGAACGTGAACAGCCTATCTTCGAGCAGCTGCAACTACCCCAAGTATTTGAGCACCTTAGTCATGTTCAATTGCCTAGCTTTCTTCTACATGTTTGGAAAGTTTTACTACGTTAGCTATATGAAGGGAACCGATGAGCGTTTTGTATCAGCTTGCATTAAGAAAGATTAAGTTATTACGTAGGCTTAATATTAGTTGAAGGAAAAAATAGCTGTATTTTGTTCCAGACAAAAACATGATTTTGTCTTATGAACCTATCTTCTATGAGAATAGAGGCTTTGACAAACAGCGAGCTAGGCAGTATAGTGGCGCTCACGCGACGCGAAACTGACGTGTCGTAAGCGCGGCGCGATATTCACAATGCGGGAAACACGCGACGAGCGAACTCTCGCTCCGTCAACGTCGTGTCGCGTCAATATTCTGCGAATGAAATCTGCTAGAAATACGTCATTTTTTCTTAAAGGAAAAAAACCGCCGCCCTTTATCATCGCGCCAAAGGCTGACGTCCGTCGGACACACCGACTTGCTGTTTGGAAAAGCCTTAAAGAAGCCTGCATATGATTTAAGAGTTACTAGTATGTGAAATGTGACATGGCTGTTTTTTCATGATTTTAGTATTATAGTAAATTATTTAGCTTTAATGGATAGTCTACCTACGCAGCTAAAGGTACAATTCCGAAGATCATGACAACTGCAAGTCGTTGCAGCATCATCTAGTGTAAGGTTCAGGGGATCAAAAAAGGTTTAAGGATACTTCTCAAAGCGAATTGGAATGGAATACTCTATTCCTCAAGCAATAGGATAGATAATAAATGTAGAATAATTAAATCGAAATTTATATTATGATTATATTATTTAAAGGGGGCTCTTTAAGGCCCTATTAAATAACTACTCAGCTCAGTTATAACGTTTAGATCGAAATAGCTATGCTATTATTACATAATATATTATGTCTCGGCTTTGAAGATTTATTAATATCCATCGTTAGAGAATAGCTTAGCTTTTAATACTTGAATAGAAATCTTTCGTGAACCTGTGATCCATCATTTTAATCGAGCTTTTGTCGTTACGATTTGCTGATAAGGTCGTTTTGGAATTTAATTGTAATTATTTTTTGTACCTAAAACATTTTAAGTTATGGCGGTATGGTTTTTTATTAAAGTATCTTAAGTGAATGAGGAAGGAAAATAAATCTTTTATTTATACATTTTTCTAAGAATAAGTCTTTCTTATTTACCTCCCTAACGTGATTGGTTAGCAACTATAGCTATCGATAAAGTCTCGCTTGAAGTTTCGTTTCCACTTTGTTGCCGAGCAAATATTTTGATCAGAGCAAATTTTTGCCAATTTGCCAGTGTTCACTGAAAACATCTAGTAGGTACTTAACACTATGATAGCTGAATGAACGTTGTTCTGAACAGAAGCTTGTACTTTCGCACCACGGGTCACCGAGCACGTCAAACACCGAACGAAAGCTCGAATAGGGCTGCTTTTCCACCTGAGATGTGTGCTACGTTTCTATGGATACGTTTGATATCCATCAATCACAATATTCATTGGTACACCTATCACAGCACTGCAGGATACGGATTCAACTAAGATAATAATTATGTTTTTTATTAACCGACTTCAAAAAAAGGAGGAGGTTCTCAATTCGTCGGAATCTTTTTTTTTTTTTTTATGTATGGTCCCCGATTTCTCGAAGACGCCTGGACCGATTTGGAAAATTTTTCTTTTTTTTGGAAAGAGTATACTTTCCCATTGGTGCTATGATCATCAGGTCAGGATCTGATGATGGGATCCCAGGGAAATCGAGGGCAACCTTCAAATTTTATAGTCACATAGTACCATTTTCATATATTTTTACTAAAGCTGTTCAAGTATTTGCATCTGATAATCATCATCTCAGGTGGATGACCTGATGATGGAAGGTACAACTCTTTAAGAGTAAGGAGTAGGCATCGATTGATTTACTTTGTGTTCGCATATCTCCGGAACAACAAGTCCGATTTAAGTAATTCTTTTTTTGTTGTACTAGGTATTATTTAACTTAGAGAATGCTGCAAGTTTCATCAAAATCGGTTCAGTAATTTTTGAGATATGGAATTTTATTATCATATTGTGTACATGAGCGATGTAATTACCGGTGCGAAGGATTACAAAATTCTAGTTCACATGTAAGAGAATAATGTTCTTGACAAGAATTAGGGTTGAATATTTAAACTAAAAAGAGTAAAGTAAAAACTTTTTCAAAAAAAATGTAACCGCCTTCAAAAACAACCACAAAAAAGTGAAAAATAATCTACAAAATAACTTTTCTTTCCGAAGTCGGTGGCTAAAAAGACAATGAATAGAAAAAAAAACAAAGGCACCGACTTCCGAAAGAAAAGTTATTTTGTAGATTATTTTTCACTTTTTTGTGGTTGTTTTTGAAGGCGGTTACATTTTTTTTGAAAAAGTTTTTATGGACGGATGTCTGCTATATGGATGCGTGCTATGGGTCGTTTTCCCAACTATCGATACGAGTACATCGCATAGCCCGAGCTGCGCATCTATCTCGCGCAGCTACTTTGCGGTGGCGATCTTCATAACAAATATTACTCGCACCGCTACATAGTTTAGCTTCAGTGGAAACGGTCATACTCGTAATACTCGTAGTTTCGTATATCAACTTTTACATTCTCGCAGCATAGCTGCATAGGAGATCTCTGGTGGAAAGGCACCCTGAAGCCTCATTTAGTAAGTAAGAATTCGTGTGCGGGTTTGATCAACTGAATTCGTTGTACTTATAAAGTCCGCAATGTAAGGCAACTCGCGTGCGAGTTCATGCATTGTCTAAATGAGGCTTTAGGCTGAAAACGTGTACAAGACAGTCTTCTCCAATAATATCCAAACACAAAATTTCAGACCTGTCTGGGAAGAAGCAGGAAGTAATTCAATCCATAGATTCTTAAACATACGTTTATTTTTTTTCGTGAAAATTTTCTTGACGCGAAATGTAGTTTACTTTAAATGTACAGTCAAACTCAACGACTCGACGTACAATCGACAAATGACAATGCCAGATCCTGCCCCACCTTTCAGCCCAAGATACAGGAAATATAAACTAATGAAAAATATTAAATGAAAATAAGACCCCTGATTACATAATTGTTATTCTGCAAAAGTTGCTTTTAAAAAGTTAGTGATAAAAGGATTTCGAAAACCCAAAAACCATTTCCTGTTTTCATCGCGGCCATGTGCGTTACGCATTAAGCATACCTACACGCAGAGAAAATGACAAATGACACCTTTTAATGTGTTATTGTTCGGATTTAAATATGCAATATTCAGTTTTAATAAAACATTATTTTCAATAAGTGTGTTTAACGAAAATAATGTTTTTTTATATAAATCACAATTAGGAATATAAACTCTTAAAAATATTTCACATTTGAGCATGAATGATTAGGTACAACGAAACGTCATTGACGCGGAAATACCTAATCAAAACATAGCCCTATCATAAAATCTGGACAGAGCACTTCAAGTTACCTAGTACCCAAAAATGAACCGTAATCGCCACCGTTTAGGTTTTTTTTTGATTTGCTATAATTAGCATAACGAAAGAGAAGAGCAACTTGGATGGCGCTTGTCCCTTTCCTCCTATTCCCAGAAACTAGTATGGATAGAAACAGTAAAATATAACTCTTACTTGCTAACCTTATTTACTTTTTCGGCTTTAAAATAATTGCTTTCAGGTTTGTTTTTCAATATTCTTTTTTATTTTTATTCGGGCTATTGTCGCCAATGTCCCTGATATTGTTGTGATAGACAGATCGATGCGCCGCGTAATGATAAATAATCGATGATACCATCTCGCATGACGAGAACCTTCTGAACTGAAAGCTGAGAAATATAAATAAATGAAATATCTCAACTTAGCACGCGCGGTTGTCGGAGTGGGAATGTGAGCTCGGCTATCATTGTGCCGATTTATCGTTACAGCCAATGGCCTGATGGCAAAGGGCTTCGACGAATACCTTTCGAGGCTCTCTCTAGGTAGTTGGATCAAGGGCCTGATTTTGAAGGCAGTGTTCCTAAATACGGCCCGCATTGTGAGGAGGTTCCTGTTTCTGTAACCCTAACCACCGGTAGTTTGGACCCCGCTCCCACACCGGCGGACTACTGTTTTTATGTTTATAAATGTTTTTTTTTAAGAAATATTTAAAAACGTAATAACATGTATTTTGGTTACCTACCCTATTCATCATCATCATCATATCAGCCGTAAGACGTCCACTGCTGAACATAGGCCTCCTTTGGACTTGTAGTAGGACCGGTTGTAAGCGGCCTGCATCCAGCGTGATCCTGTGGCCTTCATAAGATCGTCTGCCCACCTAGTGGGTGGACGTCCTACGCTGCGCTTGCCGGTGCGTGGTCTCCATTCGAGAACCTTACGGCCCCATCGGCCATTAGTTCTGCGAGCTGTATGGCCTGCCCACTGCCATTTCAACTTGCTAATTCGTTGGGCTATGTCGGTTACTTTGGTTCGTCTACGAATCTCCTCATTTCTGAGTCGATCGCGCAAAGAGACTCCGAGCATAGCCCTCTCCATAGCTCGTTGGACTTACTGAGCTTACTAATGAGGCCCATAGTAAAGAAACACGTTTCGGCGCCATACGTCATCACTGGTAACACACATTGGTCGAAAACTTTCGACTTGAGCCACTGAGGTATTTTGGACGAGAACTATCCTATCAGAAAGAGACAACTGGCCCCATCGGAGCTATCTCTCTCAGGACGTTTTTATGGCATGAGTGCTCAGTCCATTTCGTATATTGTTTGTGTATTTTATCCTTGTGTCAAAATGTCACAACTGGCATTATTGACAAAGTCATTTGATTTTTGAGTGGCTATTGTGTTTGTTTATTACAAATTATAAATGTGTTTGAATTATCTTACAGCTTCCACCAACATCTGTAATCCGTCAAGATTGTTAGTATTGTATTGTGTGTGCTTTGTGGCTAGACCATCATTGTGAAAATAGGGACGTGACGTTAACGTATGCTCGACATAGGTATCTAACCTAAATGTGATATTTTATCCAATAAAACAGAAACTGCACTTTTAAAGACATTTAATCATAATTTTAGTTATCACTGATAAAGGACAAATAGAATGCTACATTTGGTATAGTTGGAAGCCAACTTTTATTTGGTGGGTCATAGCTCTAAGTAGCAACTGGCATTGTCTTTTGAATCATGACTCACCATAAGGTTATTTTCTTACAGACATTCAAATACAATTAGATACACATTCGCGTAAATATACATATACATGGCAACGACCTTGATCTTTGTTACTTTGACGGATTCAAACGATTTATTGTCAAAAAAGTAGAATCATGACCCACATGATTCTACTTTGTCGATTGTACAGTCACGAGCAATAACATAGAAACGACCTTAAAATTTAAATTAATGTAACAATCATTAAATTGCAAAAATAAGTATGCTAACTGTGTCCAACAATAATGTAAACGTTAAATCAAGTCAAAATTAACTACACATTTTTATCAAAACTTCGTTAACGATAGATTGCCAAAAAATTATATTAACTTTAAGTTACATAATTATACCCAAGAAAATTACAAAAACATGTAAACAGTACAGTTTCGAAATTATGTAAACAATTTATACAAAGCAGCAGTTTTGATCTGCTTGAGATAGGAAATAATTCACAATTTTCAAAAACATGTAAACAGTACAATTTTGAAATTATGTATTCAATTACAAAGCAGCAGTTTCAATCGGCCTGAGACGGAAATAATTCACAATTTTCAAAAACATGTAAACAGTACAATTTCGAAATTATGTAAACAATTACTTACAAAGCAGCAGTTTCAATCTGCTTGAGATCGGAAATAATTCACAATTTTCAAAAACATGTAAACAGTACAATTTTGAAATTATGTAAACAATTACTTACAAAGCAGCAGTTTCAATCTGCTTGAGATCGGAAATAATTCACAATAATTGTGAATTATTTCCAAAAACATGTAAACAGTACAATTTCGAAATTATGTAAACAATTACTTACAAAGCAGCAGTTTCAATCTGCTTGAGATCGGAAATAATTCTCTATTTTCAAAAACATGTAAACAGAGTAGTTTCGAAATTATATAAACAATTACAAATCATCAGTTTCCATCTGCTTGAGTTCGAAAATAATTCTCAATCCACCCGGGCAAGGTCCATGATCTGACTGCGAGTCACCCATTACTTGCCGTCCGCATGCCCGCGCCTACGGTGGCCGGAAGTCGCCTCGCGAAGTCGAGCCTATGCCGCCCGTGGGCATCTCCCGCGGTGGCTATGTTGTAAGGTCGAGGCTGTCTTCTCCGTCACGGCGCCTGCCTCCTCCTTCGCTTGCTTGACTGCTTCGCTGAAGAAGGCGATCGGTTCCCATTCCGTCTCGCCCTGCAGCATTATATTATCAGCCTATTGCCGTCCACTGAGGAACGTGCGCCTCTCCCATAGAGCGCCATCCCTAAGCTCCCGGTCCTGGGCAGTCCGCGTCCATCCGCTGCCAGCCACATTCTTCAAATCATCGAACCATCTTGTCGCAGGGCGTCCTGCACTACGTTTACCCATTCGCGGTCTCCACTTTAGCACTTGTCTGCTCCATCTACCATCTGTCCGTATATAGATGTGGCCGGCCTCTTTCCACTTCAGGAATGACTTCGTTCCTAATTCTATGCGGCAGAGAAACTCCGAGCATTGCTCTCTCCAAGCCACGCTGAGCAACCTTGAATTTGTGGACTAGGCCTATGGTAAGTGTCCACGTTTCGGCTCCGTAAGTTATTACGGATAGGACAAACTGGTTATAAACCTTGGTTTTGAAGGATTGTTGGATCGATAATTCGAAGATATGACGCAGCTTCCCGAATGCCGCGTAGCCCAAGCGTATCCTTCTGGTTGCTTGTTTTCTTCTAGATATAATTATGTATTCTTGCACAACCTCGAGGGCAGCACTATTTACAATATGACAGGTATTGGATTGACATGACCCATTGAACGTGAGTTTGGTTTTGTCTAAATTCATTCCGAGACCCACATGCCTTGAAGAATCGTTTAGGCTGTTCAGCATTACTTCCAGCTCTTTCCCTCCTACTGTCATCCGCAAATCGGAGGTGCGAGATGTACTGACCGTTGATATTTATACTACGTCCTTTCCAGTCTAGCGTCAGCAACGCGTTTGTAAACAGTTTCGGAGATATGACGTCTCCCTTTTACCCCTCGACTCAGTTGGATTGGTTTTGTGCTGTGTTCCTGTACTTGGACGGTCATAGTTGCGGATGCTTGGATGCTCATACAGACATCTCATTACCTCAACGTAGCGGTAGTCGATGAGGCATCTCTGCATGGATCCAATCATCATATGCACCTCTGCCCGCAGCATGGCCTAGACCAATGCCGGGCGCGAGAGGTCACTGTCTATCACTTCCTTGAGGACACGGCGGTGCTCTGCCTAAGTGGGGCAGACCTGCAACGTATGCTCCACTGATTCCTCCGGGCGATCCTTGCTGTGGTGACACCCAGGCATTTCGTCTTTCCCTATCAGACACAGGAACCTCTCGAAAGTTTCGTGTCAGGTAAGGACCTGCGTCAAGCGGAAAGTGAGGACGCCGTGACGCCTCTCCAGCCACTTCTCAGAGGGGTCTTACCGCCGCGATTGCGGCGTGCCCGAAACAGAAGGGATAAATGCGCATTACAGTAGGTTTCTTGCTATCGTGCAGTGCAGCTAAATAAATATTTTCTGTGCTATTATGATTTATTGAAGTAACCGACCACTATTTATTTAACAATCCGTAATGTATTCATCGCATTGTATTTTTCACTCAGCGAGCTACATTCAGGGTTTCTCTTAGAGATAAGATGCGAAATAAAAAAAATACAGCAAAGAACAAAAGCATCAGACATAGCTTGCACTATTAGCAATAGACTGATGATTATGGTATTAATCATCATCACTGAATTAGTCCCATTCAGAAACCATTGTTTTCAATTAATAAATTTAATAAAAACACGAAAGTAGGTATAGGTACCACTATCAATGTCATTTTAATGTATCCATGACAATTTCAATAACACGTACACAATTTGTATTACATGTTTACATATTTTTTTTTCGATATTGTCATGAATACTTTAAAATTACATTAGAAGTGTAAACTTTTTATTGATATTGTTTCGTTTATATTACTGTGACAGCAATGGTTACCCAGTTTTGACACAGTTTGATGGTTAGATTATTTAGAAAACCAGGTTGAACACGGGTCGATCTCCAGAGGCATTTTTTTTCGTGTCAGGCTGAATAAACCCATTTTAAAATTGAAAAACGTTTTCAAAATATTTTTTTATATGCAGTTCAGTGTCTAATCTACCTGGTACAAGGCTAATATTATGAATAAGTTAATTTAAAATATTTAAAAAAAAATCTTAAACCCTAAAATCCTGATCGCTCTGGGTTGTCCTCACTCCCGATTGAATGAAAAAAATATTCTTTATTTTTTTAATGAGAAGCTACATATGAAACAACTTATTTAGATTACATAAGAAATAGTTAATCTTCATTGTTATAAAATACTTATATTTTTATTATGAATACTTTTGCCGCAATTTGAATTTAAATTCGTGTCCGGGCATTTTATCTCATCGCTCTGCGCTGAGGTAAAACATCGCGCTCATGACTAGTTACGCGTTATAGACACTCTATTCCACTCTCGCTGGGTAGCACCAGCAGTGGTCTAACCGTTGAGGAGGATACCTTTGTGCCATGTATCCGCGAAGGTAAGTTCACGAAGGCAAGTTTATGATTACTCTGGATTTGGTTCTCGAATTTTATGATTGATATGGCACGTTATTCAAATTAAATATTAAGCTTGTAAATTTGTTTTTTATGTGGATTGGGTGATCTTTATGATGGTTTTTATGACACGTAATTATAAATTACTACTGCTTTTAAATTCGGCTATATTCATGATTTTGTGACTTTTTCTGATCGATATGGCTGTGATTGCTCTGTCCAAAAAGACCAGAGCAATGATATTTTGCATTAATTGTACGTTATAAAACTATTTAACCATCTTAAAAAAAAGGAGATTCGCAGTTCGGCCTGTATGTATGTATGAATGTTTGTCCGCGATTATCTCGCGTTTGGCTGAACCGATTTTGATGCGGTTTTCAGAAAAGTGTTTGTTTTATTCTGGGAACGGTTTTAATATAATTATAATTACACGAACCGTTTCGAACACAGACTTGATGACTTCCAGCCTCCCGAACAAGCCCGTTTCCGAAGAGGCTATAGTACCATAGACCACATCCATACGCTGCGGCAAGTTATACAGAAGACCGAAGAGTATAACTTGCCATTATGCTTAGCGTTTGTGGACTATGAGAAAGCCTTCGATTCGGTGGAAACATGGGCGGTACTTGAGTCACTCCAGCGATGTCGTATTGACTATCGGTACATCGAGGTGTTGAAGTGCTTGTATAATAACGCCACCATGTCGGTCCGAGTACAGGAGCAGAGCACGAAGGCGATTCCATTGAGAAGAGGCGTAAGACAGGGGGACGTTATCTCCCCGAAACTGTTTACTGCCGCAATGGAAGACGCCTTCAAGCTCCTGGAATGGCAAGGACTTGGCATCAACATCAACGGCGAATACATCACTCACCTTCGGTTTGCCGACGACATCGTAGTCATGGCAAAGTCGATGGAGGAACTCAGCATGATGCACGATGGCCTCGACCGAGTTTCACAACGGGTGGGCTTGAAAATGAACATGGACAAGACGAAAATTATGTCAAATGCCAATGTTGTGCCCACTCCAGTCTCTGTTGGAAACTCGGTACTCGAAGTCGTTGACTCATATATCTACTTAGGACAAGCAGTCCAGTTAGGTAGGTCCAATTTCGAGAAAGAGGTCAACCGCCGAATCCAACTCGGTTGGGCAGCGTTCGGGAAACTGCGCAATGTCTTTTCGTCCGACATACCTCAGTGCCTCAAGACGAAAGTCTTCAACCAATGTGTGTTACCAGTGATGAGTTACGGCACCAAAACGTGGTCTTTCACTATCAGCCTCATCTCAAAGCTCAAAGTCGCTTAACGAGCTATGGAGAGGGCTATGCTAGGTGTTTCTCTACGTGATCGAATCCAAAATGAGGAGATCCGTAGACGAACTAAAGTCACCGATATAGCCCACCGGATTAGTAAGCTGAAGTGGGAATGGGCAGGCCATGTTGCTCGCAGAGCAGATGGCCGATGGGGTCGAAAAGTATTAGAGTGGAGACCACGGACTAGCAAGCGCAGCGTAGGACGTCCACCAGCAAGGTGGACAGACGACCTTATAAAGGTCGCCGGAAGACGCTGGATGCAGGTCGCTTCCAACCGGTATATGTGGAGATCAAAAGGGGAGGCCTATGTTCAGCAGTGGACGTCCTATGGCTGAGATGATGATGATGAACGGTTTTAATATATAAAACTAATGGATATCTTGTGACATTACTCACATACATCCATTTTTTTGCTGACTTGTATTGTAGATTTTCAAAGACACCGATTTAATTGAATATCTAAACTAAAAGGGAAAAACAAAAAAAAAGTTTTTGAAAAAAAAAGGTACCGACTTGAAAACCAAACACAAAAAAGTATAAAATAACTTTTCTTTCGGAAGTCGGATGGCCATAGTCAGTGAAATAAATAACAAAGCCACCGACTTCCGGAAGAAAAGGTATCACTTACATGTTATCTTGTTACACGTATACCAACTGAATATGACTAAAAACGCCAAAACTAATAATTTTTTATCAATATTCTTTTTTTTTTAATTGGTTTGACCATTTATGATCGCTCTGGCACCAATTATGATTGCTCTGGTCGCGAAATTTTTTGAACTTAAATATTTCCATAACTGTTAGTGTAAATTGAAGGCCAAAAGTAAAAATATACTATTTGAATATCATACTTTTTAATGAGATACATAATTACCGTTAAATATCAATATCTGAAAAGCACCAGAGCGATCACACGAATACGCCCGTTTTGGAGATCCACCCACACATATTTTTTGAAAAGTACAAGTTTAGATATTTTAGAAAATGTGACCAATGTATATATATTATTGCTCGTGACTGTACTATTTAGAGAATAAACAAATAAATAAGTCAGATCATTTAGTCAGGATTGAAGTTACTGTCTGCAACTCTGTGTATTGGAGAAGTCTTGGTCAAGTTTTCAGCGTGCCACAAATACCTGCTTACCCAAAATCCACAAGCTTTCGGAATGTAATAAAAATTGATCGCTGTTTTTAACCGTCTTCAAAATAAAAAGTAGGTTCTCAGTTCGACCTGTATGTATGTATGTATGTATGTATGTATGTATGTATGTATGTATGTATGTATGTATGTATGTATGTTTTGAACAGATTTTGATGCAGTTTTCAGGAAAGTGTTCATTACATTCTGGAGAAGTTTTAGTATATAACACTAATAGATATCCCGTGACGTTGCCCGCGTGGATCCGTTTTGCTTACTTGGATCGTAGATTTTCAGGGACGATTGCATGTTTGTCCGCAATTATCTCGCGTTTGGCTGAACCGATTTTGATGTAGTTTTCAGGAAAGTGTTCATGACATTCTGGAGAAGGTTTTAGTATATAACACTAATAGATATCCCGTGACGTTGCCCGCGTGGATCCGTTTTGCTTACTTGGATCGTAGATTTTCTGGGACGATTGCATGTTTGTCCGCAATTATCTCGCGTTTGGCTGAACCGATTTTGATGAAGTTTTCAGAAAAGTGTTTGTTACATTCTGGGAAAGGTTTTAATATATAACAATAATGGATATTATCTTGTGAAGTTGCTTACATAGATCGGTTTTGCTTAATAGGATTGTAGATTTTCACAGACGCCGATTTATGAAGATTTTTGTTGTTGATTATCTCAACTAAAAAGGGAAAAAAAAAACTTTTTGAAAAAAAGGGAACCGACTTCAAAACCAAACACAAAAAAACTATAAAATAACTTTTCTTTCGGAAGTCGGTGGCCATTTATGTCAATGAAATAAAAAAAAAACAAAGCCACCGACTTCCGAAAGAAACACAAATACCTGCTTACCCAAAATCCACAAGCTTTCGGAATGTAATAAAATTGATCGCTGTTTTTCATACTGCTGGTCAGTTCTGCTGGACTAAGTCAAACAAACAGCTCATTTTTATTTGATGCTCGACTACCTTATCGTGCGCTGTGGGACGGGCACCTAAATAGCTAAAAGTAATGGAATTCGGGATCTATGGCTGTGCAATTATGAACTTGAGCAGTGGTGGCCCAGTGGTATCGGTCCCGACTTGCGAATTGTAGGTCGCGGGTTCGAACCCCGCCCGGGGCATTACTTTGTTTAATTTATTTCATCACCACTGCTCTCAAAACGGTGAAGGAAAAAATCGTGAAGAAACCGGCATGTCCTAGAACCAAAAAGTCGAAGACATGTGACATCTACCAACCCGCACTGGGCCCGCGTGGTGGACTATGGCCCACTCCCTCTCACAGAGAGGAGGCCTGTGTCCCAGCAGTGGGAACATTATAGGCTGATGATGATGATGATGAATTATGAACAATTCTTAAACAACCCCTGAGGCGCCTGTAAATAACTGTTTAGTAAAACGCAACAATGTAGTTGCTAGTCCAAAATTGGTAGGTGATACAAAAGTTTTTATTTATTTTTCTTTAGAAAACAAAGGCAAACCTATACTAATATTAGATTATCATAAAGATAAACCGTCTTACCACAAGCAAGATAGGCATCTGTTGAACAATTGTCTGAAAATAACTGTCAACGTCAAAACGACATTTCACGTTGATATTAGGTCGTTATTAGTTACACTTTTTTTAGACAAGCGTTCAACAGATGTTTATCTTTTTGTGGCGGAAAGCGGATAAAGTTTGTTTGGTTTAACGTGTATTTTATTTTTTCTTTTGCTGTGGGCGAAAGGAATAAGGTATTTATTAGTGGACTATTTTTTGCGATGTAAAGTTAGTCGGTAATTTAATTCAATTTTAACCTTGTAACAATGATGTGTACCTAAGTAATTTTATGCGTCACAAGGGAAAGCAACATTGAATTAAAAAAATAATATTCAAATAAGTAGCTAGTGTGTCAATTATTTTTTATTTATTTGCTGAAATAAAAAGTGGTCGTGGTTATTGGCGCATGGGATAAAAAAAAAAAACAAAATAGTGCGACTGATTCCCATGGATTCCAGACCTAACACCTCTCACCGCCAACCGCTGGAAACAGGCAAACCTCTGCCGTATCCTCCAGGCACATAGTGACGAGATTCGGGTGTGTCCTTCCACCGAACTCAAAACAGGAACCTTCCAAAACAATTGTAGGTATCGTCGACTTGGCACCGTTTGACCTCTCCAGCCACTCCTCAAACAGGGGTTTTACAATCGGGATTACGGGCACCGTGCCTTATCTGTAGCACATCCTTTATGAAAACACTTATGTATGATACACACTTAATTAAATAACTGAACAGACATGCTTTGCTGGAGAGTTACTCGTCTAATTTGTTGACCACTTCTTTACCTCAGCTGAATGAGTGAATACTTGTCGTTTTGGGACAATGTTTATGAAAAGACATTCAAAACGTGCTGTTTTTGAGCCTTAAACTTTGATTTTCAATTTAACATCAGCTATTATTAGAACTTTCTTTCGATTTTTCCTTTTTTCAGCACGATCACGGTTAAAGAACGTTTTAAATTGTTCGTGGCCATGTGACTTTAAAAAAGTAACAGTTGTTCTATAGAATCTATCGTCATGAGGTACTTCTATGTTTTAAACTCCGTTCACTGTAACCACAGAAACATAACAATGAAGGCTAAAGGGAAACGTACCCTATACCAAAATTCCGTTAATGCAACAAAGTATACTTTAAACGAACTTCTACTTTCGTGCCAATAAATTAAAGTTTAAAATGTTAATTAATCATCAAGAATGTCAATGACATGTACTAATTGACTTTCTAAACACTTACAATGACTCCTATTTTATGTAAATAATGGGTTTAAACGTGATGATAAAGGGCCTGCATACCTTTATATATAAAAAAAAAAACAAAGTCACATTTTGTTGTCCGTCTATCTGACCAATTAATTCTTACACTCATCATCAGCCTAATAAATGTTCCCACTGTCGGGACACAGGTCTCCTCTCTGTGAGAGGGAGCGGGCCCTAATTCACCAGGTGCAGTGCGGGTTGGTGAATGTCACATGTCTTTGAATTTTTAGTTCTAGAATATGCCGGTTTCCTCACCATGTTTTCCTCCACCGTTTTGAGAGCAGTGGTGATGAAAAAAATACACAAAGTAATGCGTCTGGCTGTTTGAACCCACGACCTACAACTTGTAAGTCGAGACTGATACCACTAGACCACCACTGCTCTTATCTTCGCTATCTGCGCTATTTTTCTACTAAATATGGCTAATTACGGAAAGTTTGTGTGTGTTAATAAGGTATTCGTTTTTTAAAATATTCGTTTTTTGACTGGCCTGTTGGTCTAGTGGTTAGTGACCCTGACTGCTATGCCGGAGGTCGTGGGTTCGATTCCCACCCAGGACAAATGTTTGTGTGATGAGCACGATCATTTGTTCTGTGTCTGGGTGTAATTTATCTATAATATGTATGTATTTAGAAATATATAAGTATGTTTATCAGTTGTCTAGTACCCATAACACAAGCTCTGCTTAGCTTGGGACTAGATGGCGTTGTGTGATAGTTGTGGAATATATTATTATTATTAAAAAATAGCGCAGTATATTTTGAAATTTTAACAATACCTCAAGGAGCGGGTCACGAAACTGAATAATCAAAAACTGAAATGGCTTGACATTCGATTTCAATGAGTTAATCAAATCAAAACATGTTTGTAAAAAAGAAGCAAAGTTAACCTTTTAAACCGACGAAAAAAAAGGAGGTACTTTACCCGACTACGGCAAAGCACAATGAGGGTTATGATTTTGACCGGAATGTATTTTATGTTTGAACTTATAGCGTGATCCGATTTCAACAAATATTTTTGTGTTATAAAATTTGCATCTCAAATGTCAATTTTTCCACTGAATTTTTAGTTGTGAACCGATCCTGCTCAAATAATAATAATAATATTCCACAACTATCACACAACGCCATCTAGTCCCAAGCTAAGCAGAGCTTGTGTTATGGGTACTAGACAACTGATAAACATACTTATATATTTCTAAATACATACATAATATAGATAAATTACACCCAGACACAGAACAAATGATCGTGCTCATCACACAAACATTTGTCCTGGGTGGGAATCGAACCCACGACCTCCGGCATAGCATTCAGGGTCACTAACCACTAGACCAACAGGCCAGTCAATGAAGCAATCCTATGACCGCCACTGTTGGGCGGGTAGTACTGAGAAAACTAATAGTAGCAGAGATCTGAGGAGATGATAAATTATAATGGCCCATCACCAGAGTAACTCCAGATCCCCGTTATGTTGTGAAACCAGTTTCAAGAGGTCTTCAACACTTAATAATAACTATTTCGTTGTTGGGGTCATTTCAGTCATACCTTGGTGAGAACTTTACTATATCCAATACTGCAAGATGTGGCGACGAGATAAAACGACGGTGCGCCATCACCAGGTCGGCAGTAGAGCGGCTAAGAAAGATTTGGGGGGACAGGAGGATTACCATGAAGACAAAGGTCAGATTAATTGACCCACGGAACATCCCTCCGTGTCGTCTGCGCAACCACGACACTCTGACAAGAGTGTTACGACTAAGAAGAAAAAGAAATATCAATTTCATCGATGGTTGCAAGACGTCCTCAACGGTTAATGCACCAGATACTATAATGGTGACGGTGACAATGACAAACTGAAGACGGTTTCTCGATGTATAAACACTCTGATCAAGTTAAAAAACTAAAAAGCCAAATGTAAAACCTTAAAAAAAATTGAATCGATGAAGCATCGAACTGAAAAGATTTTTGAGGTGGCGCCAAAGAATCAAACAATGAAGATCAACATTCATTTACGTGCTTGTTTGAAAAGAAAAAAAAATAGTTTAACGTGGTTCGATGTTGCGCCAGTTTAATTTTTTGTTCAAATCATCCTTCTAGTCTAATATAATGAACGTGAAAGTTTGTTTGGATGGATTTGTGTTTGTTACTCTTTCACGCAAAAACTACTAGACGGATTTGAATGAAATTTGGTACACCCATAGTTCATAGCCTGGAATAACACATAATATGATAGTTTTTATCCCAATTTTATGTTCCCGTGGGATAATTTTCGAGTTATAGCGGACAGAGCTGCTGGAAACAGCCAGTTTTAATAATAAAATTAAATCAGAAAAACAAAAACATCCTCTCGACATTACCAAACAAGCGAAAACAAATCTTAGGTATCCGATTGGGAATTTCTGAGGTGATTAAATCATCAAATGAGTCCTGCCCCTCAGCGAATGGACTGTCAGACTCGTACACGTATCTATTTTAATTTATTTTTGGTTTCTACAACTTAACGCACACCAATAAGTACTTCACCTACAATGGCAGAACTAACTTGACCTTTTGCAACACATTCCTTTGAACAAAAGCTGGTGACATTAGTAATTAAAATGCATTTATTCATACCTTTAACCTGACTTAAGTTATCGTATGAAATGTAAAAGAATCGAATTAGTCGTATGATAGTTATCGATCTAGTAGTAGGTCTGTAAAAGATGTAAATGGTTAAAAAAACATATTATAAAAAAAAAAAACAATGTTATGATTGTTTCTGATGAGCATAAATTCAAAAAACTAAGAGAAATTAGTCATTTTAAGAGATACGAAAGAAGTATTTGCAGTCACAGCTTTGAAAGAACAAATAAATCTGATTAGCACAGCAAACGGTTTCAAATTAAGGAAAAATGGCGGCTCTTTTAAAATTCGCCTGGAATGGATATCAATTGTTGTTCGAAGAGTTACCTGGTAAGTACTTACCTCTTACTTACTTAGTTTGCAACATCATTTTATACCTACATGTCCCACACAGTTAAAGTTCACAATTTCTTTGTTCCCAAATTAGAATGTCCATGCATGTCTAATGTTGAATGTTTGTCTGTTAATTAGCAAATGCTAATTTTTTACACTATTAGCAATTGATGTAACAAAACAAATTATAGTTACTTTTAAAACGCGTGGTCATTGCCATTCATATTATTCTGGCTAGCTTCTTTTGGAGCCAGACGATGATCCACCCTCTTGAAGTACCGCACAATTCACGTCAATAGGACCTAAACAAGATAAGACTAAGGAAATACGCAACGACTGACGTGGTTACATTCTGGACCCAGAATATCTTTGGCCTTGTCTATCGTGTGCCGCTTAACTTCATGTTTCTTTACAACACTACTAGTCAGACATGTACCGAATAAAATCCTCGGTGATCCTTCAATAACCTGATCCAGAGTCATATTTACCTGATGAGACAGTCCCGCGATTCTCAGATTGCTGACAGCTCTTTGATTCGATCTCAGATTGCTGACAGCTCTTTGATTCGATCTCAGAATGCTGACAGCTCTTTGATTCGATCTCAGATTGCTGGCAGCTCTTTGATTCGATCTCAGATTGCTGGCAGCTCTTTGATACGATCTCAGATTGCTGGCAGCTCTTTGATACGATCTCAGATTGCTGACAGCTCTTTGATTCGATCTCAGATTGCTGACAGCTCTTTGATTCGATCTCAGAATGCTGACAGCTCTTTGATTCGATCTCAGATTGCTGACAGCTCTTTGATTCGATCTCAGAATGCTGACAGCTCTTTGATTCGATCTCAGATTGCTGGCAGCTCTTTGATACGATCTCAGATTGCTGGCAGCTCTTTGATACGATCTCAGATTGCTGACAGCTCTTTGATTCGATCTCAGATTGCTGACACCTCTTTGATTCGATCTCAGATTGCTGACACCTCTTTGATTCGATCTCAGATTGCTGACAGCTCTTTGAAGCGCTCGTGGAACACGGCGCGCCGTCGACACTGCATGGTCCATGATCGGACAGCGAGTCACCCATTAGGGCTTCCACACAAAACCGCGAATTCGATCTCGCACGAATGCATCGAAAAAATTGCGATCTGATTCGCATCGTGCATTTCTGCGATGTGACGTCATACTTGGTGACAACATTTCAGTCCGCTCTGAGACAGTCCTGTGAAACTCTTAACACTATTTTATTTTTTTATGAAGTTTGAATAGAATTATTCAAAATACTGTATGTTTTGAACTATCAAAGTTGTTAAAAAAAATCCCTAGTTCCCATGTCTAGTTCCCATCAGACTTCATAATCGTAAAAAATGGATGAACCCAGAATCTTCTTTTTCTTTTATATCTATTTAACAATAACAGCAGTGCAATAATCTTTTTGCGATCCATATTACGATTCCTAAAAAACACGTCCAATATGGCTGACTATACTTGAAGGTATGGTTGCCCTACCAAACGGTTTGCCGCACGAAATCGCATCACAGAAATTCGCATCGCATGTTTCTGCGATGGGACGTTGCATCACATCGCAGTTTTGTGTGGGAACCCTTACTCGGCGTCCAGATACCCAACTGAGTCCCATGCTTCGCACTGTGAGATGAAGTAGGAAACATCGTGAGCCAGGCTCACGATGTGTTTTCCTTCACCGTCTTGAGAGCAGTGAGTGGGAATGAGATAAATTACACAAAGTAATGCGCCTAGCTGATATTATCGGCCTCTACCCGTAACTCGTAAGTCCAGAACGTTATCACTGGGCTACGCTTCGTTACTACACTGCTCTCAATGAAGTCAATGCAATAATGTTACGTTGTTATTTCATTTACAGATCCCAGAACAAAAGACTGGTTTTTAGTAGCTAAGCCATACCAATTACTAACAGTACTCGGTATTTATTTAATGTTTGTATTAAAATGGGGCCCACAGTATATGAAGAATCGCCAACCTTTTAATTTAGATAAAGTTCTAATAGCATACAATGCTCTTCAAATTGTGGCTTGCTTGTATTTGTTTGTTCATGTGAGTATTTTGTTTTAATTTATTTATGCGTTTGTACCTACTGAAACAAACTGAAAAACATGTTTTCTAAATCGTCTATAGCATGACACTGTTAAAATTCTGTTTTTTTTTTAATTATTTATCAAAACGGTAACGTTTGACTGCTATCTCGCCTGGTGGTAATCGAAGATGGGGTCGATGGTGAAGCACGCTTGCCTGGAAGTAACCTATTCACTCTTAATTTGAAGACCCTAAGCTTAATTATAGCTATCACGAACAGTGACCCCGCAGGGAATTCCACTCCTGAGCTGTGCGCACAATAAAAGTATTAGCAAAACGCTTTGTACGTACCGGAGGGATATCCACCATGTTAGGCATTAGGCCAAGGATGGTGCATTGCCGTACGTCCTGTAGTCCGATGACAGAAAGGGACAGGTGCAACAAAGTTGAGCAGTTCCATCGCACACTCTCTGGAACGTTACCGAGAAAAACCGACAAGCTGTCAACTCGGCGTAAATGTTCACCGCTCATAATCGATCAGAACATCTTGTCGATAAGACTCTTTGGCCATTTGTCAAACGACTGAAGTGCATCGAGTTGGTATTTAGATAGACCCGTCCCATTAAATAGGTGAGAGCAGTACTTCATACATGACCGGACTTTCGCTTTATACAAGTTAAGCAGCTGTTTAGGCGTGAAGTACCGTCTCACCTTGGAGACGACCCCCAACTTATTAGTAGCCAACTGAGGGTTTTCCTCAATGAATGGACCGTAATTAAGGGTCGATGTCAACGTGACCCCAAGAAGGTAAAGATGGTCTGTTATTGGTACAGTCTCACCTCGGAAAAATGGAGCCGGATGAAATTGGCTCTTTCAGCGGAAAAAAATACACGCCTGGTTTTTAGCAGCATTGAACCTGACTAAATTTTCTACACCTGCCCCATCGGACGAGCAGCCATCGATAACCACTCAAATGGACCAATCTCTCAGGAAGTCTGCAATCCAATCAGGCGGAAGGAAGAAAGCTTAGCAAATGGACTTTCCTGACAGACCCTGTCGAAAGCCTTCGAGATCTTAAGGGAGACAACAAGTGCTTCCTCGTCTCTGTCGATGGCCTCATTCCAGATCGGGTCTCAGTAGTGACTGCTGATAGCAAAGGGCGACAGAAGATTGATTCTATCGATTTAGCCAGGGACCAGAACACTTTTCCCCCAGCCGGGTATGATGCAAGTTTGTTCCCGATTCTGCTTATATGGTCGAATCGTGCCTTTTGCATCGCCTTTTTGCAGTACTTGGCAGCTCTGTTGAAAGCTCTCTTCTTCTGAGTCACATCATTTGCCTTGCGCATTCGAGGGTTGATCTATGCTTTTTTTAGCGTGGTAAAATTATCAAGTGAGTCGTCCCACCCCGGGCAGGGCGGGAGGGACTGTCAGACTCGTACTGACTAAAATCCACGGTGTCCTTCAATGGCCCTTTATGTTCCGGGGTCACGGTTACGAGAGTCCCGCGACCCCGGGGTTGATCTATGCTTGGCACGAGTGTTGAGCAGTGTTAGCTTTCATCAGTTCGCTTTTTTGTACGAGTTTCTCACAGATTTCTTAGACTGCAACTTGTTTCAGGCGAAAAGACAAGCGAAATCCCTATATTTTATATTATTTATTTATTATTTATACTTGCTTAAAACATTGGCTTTATTTTTTAAAATGTTTATTCCGCTAATGAACTTTTAGTTTTATTTCTGTCGGTGAATTTACAAAATGAATTGCTTATTTATTATATTTACAGTCTCTAAATCTAGCGTGGGGATGGGGAGCAAAGTACAAGTGGATTTGTGAACCAGTGGACTTCTCGAACGAGCCAATGCCTATGAAAGTTGCAAGCATGGTTTATTTTTATTTTCAACTGAAAGTCGTCGACCTACTAGATACGGTAAGTTTAATTCAATTTTATTTGTGTTGGCATTTAAAAGAAATTCGCTGTTCTTTATTTATTTATTCGTGACTGTAACAGTACATGTATGTAAAACGCAGGTTCTTTGTGTGATTCTAGAATCACTTATTTTTATGCATTTTTTTGGTTAACACGAGTTTAATGTTACTTAGAAGTAGCTTCGTAAACAGCAAGTAAAAATAATATAGTGTAGGTTTCGAAAGATTTTTGTATTTTCCTATAAAAATAATACAGAAACTATCCTTTTACAGTGTATGTTTCGCATTCATAATTATAATGGAATGAGTTCATTTATCTTCTATTACTGTATGAATATTGAGAAATCCACAGTAGTGAGCACTGAGCAGCTAGTGAGAGATCTGAAATAAAACCAACAAACACTTTTTTTAACCTAATAAAGTCATTAAATGAGTTCTCCCTCCTACCTAAGGCAGGTCGGGAGGGACTATCAGACTCATACTGACCAAAGTCCACGATGTTCCTAACCTACCCGAAAGACAGTCCCACGACCCCAGAAAAAAAACCCAAATTTTTTATTGTTTAGAAATAAGACAACCCAAAAAATCCGGACATAAAAAATGGGTCAAATATCAACTATTTATAAGTTTCACATTGTATGGTAATACCAGTAATTGCATTAACTTTGATACAAACATGTTCCCCAATTGTTTGAAGTAATACGTATACAATTAAGACTTTTTTTTTACGTGGTAAAATCATCAAATGAGTCCTACTAGGTTGTTGAGGTCCGATAGGCAGTCACTCCATGTAAAATACTGATAACCAGCTGCATCTGGTTCGACTGGAAGCCGACCCCAATATAGTTGGGAAAAGGCTAGGCAGATGATGAATGATCTGTCAACTGTCACTTGAAAATTGCGTTTAGCTTAGACTGAAGGCAGATTTACATTGAGTCAGTAACTGATGTCAGTCCACTGACGAGTCAGTGCTGACCTGGCACTGCCATTTTTTTTTTAGCGTAGTATAATCATGAAATGTGTCCTCCCCGGGCAGGGAGGGAGGGGCTGTCGGACTTGTACTGACTAAAATCCAGTGTCCTTCAATAGCCCTTTATTTTCCGGGGTCACGGTGATGGAATAAGTCCCGCGACCCCGGCAGGCTTTGGCCCTCTGAGGGGTTTGTCTCCTAGGATCCCGGTATCAGATTGAATTCGCCACGGATCACGGCGAGTTGTTTCCACCGATACCGTGATCCGTTTCCAACAAAACAGAAAAATAAGTTTATAGCCACATAAAAAAGTCATTGATCAACAATAAACTTAATTGGTGTCTGTAAAGGACTTCTCACCAATGGTTAAGTTTAATTGTATGTATTAACATATTAACACGTTTTATATCATCACAGAAATCAAAGACTTCCAAGAGCGGATACCTCGAAAACTATACAAGATATGGAAATACTGAACAATAGTTAAGGAAAATTTATTCAGCTTTTATTTTGTTCATAAATGCTATGCCTAGGACGCATGCCAGAGGGTCATGGCAATCCGAATGATCCGAGGATACCGCACGATCGCCGGCGAATCGGCCAACCTGCTTGCCGGATCACTGCCCTGGGATCTGGAGGCGACTGCCCTCCTGCGCGTCTATGAGTGGCGCGTGGAGGCGCAGCGTCGGGGTGTATGCCCGCTGCCTCGAGAAGTCGAGGCGCGGCGGGAAGAGCTCCGGCGCGATCTCAGGGCAGTTTGGAGAGAACGACTGTCGCAACCGAGGTACGGGCTAGCCGCAATCGCGGCTGTAAGACCCCTCTTTGAGGAGTGGCTGGATAGGTCCCACGGCGTCCTCACCTACCGCATGACACAGGTCCTCACCGGACATGGCAGCTTCGGGAGGTACCTGTGCATGATAAAAAAGGAGGAAACGCCCGGGTGTCACCACTGCGAGGATCGCCCGGAGGACACGGTGGAGCATACGGTGCAGGACTGCCCAGCTTGGGCGGAGCACCGCCGTGTCCTCACTGCGGCGATAGGCGGAGACCTCTCGCGCCCGGCATTGGTTGCGGCCATGCTGCGGGGCGAGACGGAGTGGGAGGCGGTCGCCTCCTTCTGCGAAGCAGTCATGCTCGCGAAGGAGGAGGCGGGCCGCCTGAGGGAGAGGATACCGTCCTCCCTCCGCCCGAGACGCAGTGGTAGACGCCCACGGCGACGGATGTCGCGGGACGATCTCCGGCCACCGTAGGCGCGGGCATGCGGGCGGCGAGTAAAGGGCAACTCGCTGCCCGACCATGGACCATGCCCGGGTCGACGGCGCGTTGTGTCCCACGCGCGCCTCAAGGAGCGTCAGCATAATGACGGGGCCCCCCTATAGAGGGCCACAGTCCTGCCGGGGTTGCGGGACATACGTATACCGCGACCCCGGCACACAAAGGGCTACCGAAGGACACCGTGGATTTTAGTCAGTACAAGTCTGACAGTCCCTCCCGCCCTGCCCGGGGTTGGAGGACTCATTTGATGATTTTGCCACGTAAAAAAAAAAAAAAAAAAAAAAAAAAAAAAAATGCCTAGGACGTATGGTTTTTCACTTTTTTTTTTTCGAGAGGGTCCTCGTATTACAGCTCAAAAGTCAGGGGCGGGGGGACTTTTGATATGTTCACCTCCTAACTATTCCATACAAAGTTATACGTAGTCAAAAATTGTGTTCCAAGAGTTTTCCTCTGTAGCTTGTTTTGAGCATTCGTTGACTGGGCTATAATAATATTATTTTGTGAGATGATTTCTGTGATGATATAAAACGTGTTAATATTTTAATACTACAATAAAATTAAACTTAAACATTGGCGAGAAGTCCTTTACAGACACCAATTGAGTTTATTGTTGATCATTAAAAGACTTTTTTAAAATACAACTTCTTTTGATTTGGGATTAAAATTTTGAGATTTTAAATTTGAGATTAATAAAAATAAAATCTTATTGGAAAAATATTTTGCTCTATTTCTTGTCTCTGCAACCGAGATCAGTTTCCAAAAATAATATTATTTTTATCTTGTAGTCACGGATACCGTGATCGGTGGCTACAAACTTTTTTTTTGTTTGAAACGGATCACGGTATCGGTGAAAACAACTCGCCGTGATCCGTGGCGAATTCAATCTGATAGTGGGATCCGTGGAGACAAACCCCCTCTGAGAGGGGGCCCCGTCATTATTCTGACGCTCTTTGAGACGCGCGTGAAACACGACGCGCCGTCGACCCGGGCATGTTCCATGGTCGGACAGTGAGTTGTCCTTTACTCGCCACCCGCTTGCCCGCGCCTACGGTGGCCGGAGATCGTCTTGCGACGTCCGTCGCCGTGGGCGTCCACCACCGCGGGTGGGGCGGCGGGAGGACATTGTCCTCTCTCTCACTCGGCCCGCCTCCTCCTTCGCGAGCATGACTGCTTCGCAGAAGGAGGCGACCGCTTCCCACTCCATCTCGCCCCGCAGCATGGCCGCGACCAATGCCGGGCGCGAGAGGTCTCCGCCTAAGGCGCAACGCAAACAGGCGCAGTGCGCCTCTTTTTACTATAATATCATTCATCTACGCCGCGTCGCGTCTGTGCCGTATCTGCGTCGCCTCCTGTTTGCGTTGCGCCTAACGAAAAAAAAAAAGATTAGGTACAGCATAATTTCCTTGGGGTAGGAGCCGTGCTCCACCTATGTTCTCTACCAGGGTGAAGCACGGACACTACCAGTTTCGTGTTTGGGTCCTGTACTCCAATAGATGACTTTTTTTTTAAACGCAATAACGCTTTCGACGTGCATCGTAACTATGATTTTTGAGGAAAAAAAAATCAGTTACAAGTGAGATTTGAACCCGCGTCATCTGGATAAGTACTCCATACGCCTCACCAATTAGACCATCGCAACTTTACTTATTTTTGTGGAAACTCACACTTGATTGAAAAAGTATAGGCATACCCATACCAATATTATTAACATAAAAAAGGGAACCGACTTCAAAATCAAACACAAAAGAACTGTAAAATAACTTTTCTTTCGGAAGTCGGTGGCTTTGTTTTTTTATTTCATTTACTATGGCCACCGACTAGTTAGTTATTTTACAGTTTTTTTGTGTTTGATTTTGAAGTCGGTTCCCTTTTTTTAACCGACTTCAAAAAAAAAGTAGGTTCTCAGTTCGACCTGTATGTATGTATGTATGTATGTATGTATGTATGTATGTATGTATGTTTGTCCGCGATTATCTCGCGTTTGGCTGAACGGATTTTGAGGCAGTTTTCAGGAAAGTGTTCTTTACATCCTGGAGAAGGTTTTAGTATATAATACTAATAGATATCCCGTGACGTTGCCCGCGTGGATCCGTTTTCCTTACTTGGATCGTAAATTTTCAGGGACGATTGCAGGTTTGTCCGCAATTATCTCGCGTTTGGCTGAACCGATTTTGATGCAGTTTTCATAAAAGTGTTTGTTACATTCTGGGGAAGGTTTTAGTATATAACAATACTGGATATCTCGTAAAGTTGCTCGCATAGATCCGTTTTTGTTGCTTGATAGGATTGTAGATTTTCAAAGAAGCCGATTTTATGAAGATTTTTTTTGTGGAATATCTCAACTAAAAAGGGAAAAATAAAAAACTTTTTAAAAAAAAGTGAACCGACTTCAAAACCAAACACAAAAAAACTATAAAATAACTTTTCTTTCGGAAGTCGGTGGCCATAACTCAATGAAATAAAAAAACAAAGCCACCGACTTCCGAAAGAAAAGTTATTTTATAGTTTTTTTGTGTTTGGTTTTGAAGTCGGTTCACTTTTTTTTTTAAAGTTTTTTATTAAAAAAGTTTTTTATTTTTCCCTTTTTAGTTCAGTTATTTAACAAAAATCTTCATATAATCGACGTCTTTGAAAATCTACAATCCTAGTAAGCAACAAAAACGGATCTATGCGGGCAACTTCACGAGGTATCCATTATTGTTATATACTAAAACCTTCTCCAGAATGTAACAAACACTTTTCTGAAAACCGCATCAAAATTGGTTCAGCCAAACGCGAGATAATTGCAGACAAACATGCAATCGTCTCTGAAAATCTACAATCCAAGTAAGCAAAAACGGATCCACGTGGGCAACGTCACGGGATATCTATTAGTGTTATATACTAGAACCTTCTCCAGAATGTAATAAACACTTTCCTGAAAACTGCATCAAAATCGGTTCCGTCAAACGCGAGATAATTGCGGACAAACATGCAATCGTCCCTAAAAAGCTACGATCCAAGTAAGCAAAACGGATCCACGCGTCAACGTCACGGGATATCTATTAGTGTTATATACTAAAACCTTCTCCAGAATGTAATGAACACTTTCCTGAAAACTGCATCAAAATCCGTTCAGCCAAACGCGAGATAATCGCGGACAAACATACATACATACATGCATACATACATACATACAGGTCGAACTGAGAACCTACTTTATTTTTTTGAAGTCGGTTAAAAAAAGCTAATGTTCCTATCTAAATCATCGATAAGAAAGTTTTTCCTTTTCTTTTATTAATGCGGATTTCCCCTGTTAGATAATTTAAAAGAAAGACCCTTTAACAACTGCTTTAAGCACGCAAAATTCTATCTTTTTGCAGATGATATGAAGATAATGAAACCTGTGGAAACGGATTCTGATTCTAAGTTATTGCAGGAGGATCTAAATAGACTGACGATCTGGTGCAATACTAACAAAATGCTTCTAAACGTTACAAAGTGTTATTACATGCAATTCACCCGAAATAAAATAGCCAAGCCTAGCACATACATATTAGGTCAACAAGTACTGAAAAAAGTAGATGAAATACGAGACTTAGGTGTAATCTTGGATAAAAAATTGAAATTTGACAAGCATATCCTTAGCACATCATCCAAAGGGTTCAAAATTCTTGGATTTATCCTACGTAATAGCAAAGAGTTCAAAAAGGCGTCCACAAAAATAAAACTATTTAACACCCTTGTCCGCCCAATACTTGAATACAGTAGCCCGGTCTGGAATCCTCACTACGACATATACGTAAAACACTTAGAAAGTATCCAAAGGCGATTTCTATACCATATGAGCTACCAAGATCGAGTAGCTAAAAAAGTCACCAGCTATAAAGACAGATTAGGGCACTATAAAATGGTCTCGCTTGCTGACAGACGAAAAACAGCTGACTTGATACTGCTTCACAAAGTTTTTAACGGAGTAATAGACTGCAGCGAACTTCTCCACAAGTTACAGGTAAACGCGCCATCTCGCCTGCCTCGGAAAAGCAGTTATAACTTCTTTCACGTCTCAGGGTCCAAAACCAATCTAGGACACTTTGCCGCTCTGCCAAGACTCTGTAGGTTGTACAATGACCTATCAAAGCGTTTAGACCTGGACATAACTCTCCCCATCTCAAAATATAAAAAAGATGTCTTAAATGCTATACTTAATTAAATAAATTATCCATAATTTTAATTTTTATAATTTTTTAAGTTTCTTAAAACGTTTAGATTGTGTTCTTTTTTTCTTTCTTCTCTGTTTTAAATTCCATCTTGTTATTTGTCTTTTTCTTTTTTGGATTTAAACTTTGTTTACACTAAATAATGTGCATGCTGTGGTCTCCTATAAGTGAAGGAGCACACTTAAAAGAACCCTCTGTGTCATTGTTGTGTATATTGTTTGTGTATTCTTTGTTGGAGATCCTAAATAAATAAATAAATAAACAATACGTAATTGCAATTGCAAATCGATTACCTACCTACGTCAATATCAATATGAAGCTACGTGTGTGATTTAATTACATAATTATATCATTTGTAACTCGTAGGTAATTGTTACATCATCATCATCAGCCTTTATTGTTCCCACTGCTGGGACACAGGCCTCCTCTCTGTGAGAGGGAGTGGGCCATAATCCACCACGCGGGCCCAGTGCGGATTGGTGGATGTCACATGTCTTCGAATTTTTGGTTCTAGGACATGCCGGTTTCCTCACGATGTTTTCCTTCACCGTTTTGAGAGCAGTGGTGATGAAATAAATTACACAAAGTAATGCGCCTGGCTGGGTTCGAACCCACGACCTCAACTCGTAAGACGGGACCGATACCACTGGGCCACCACTGCTCTCTAATTGTTACGATTATAAAAATGTTAAGTTTTCTATTCTCAAATTACCTATTTTATAATGAAAAAAATTAAAGCTATTACCGGTACAGTTTAAAATAGTAATAGCTGATGGCCTACCATGACATCGTGGTTCTGCTCAGGGAACGAGATGGTGCTAGACGACTTGTATAGCACTGTCTCTTTCCCACAGCCTAACTACTCACGCTTTAACACGTCTTGGTAGGCCACTTGTGCTTGCAAAACTTGATCGTATAGCTGTCATTATAATAACAATTGTCACGCTAGAAAAGTAAAACATTTTGAGATGGGCTACGAAGTGTCATTTTTTTTTTAAAACATTCATAACGAGGCTCGTACACACTTATTTTAATTTCGTGTTATTGTTAAAGTTAGTACTCACTATGTGGCCAACTTTAAATATTGGTAACTTATTTTGATGTATTTCTTATCAGAAAACTACTTGTACTAATTATTGTACTATAAATTCTATAATCTTTATCGATTCTGGCAGAGTCTTTAAGGAAGGATAAATTGTTACCAACCTGGATTAACAAATAGTCGCAAGACTGTCTTAACAGGTAACTGTGACCTTTGAACGTGAAGGACTATTGAAGGAGACCGTGGATTTTAGTCAGTACGAGTCTGATAGTCTCTCCCATCACGCTCTGGGTGCCCGGACTCAACTGATTAAAAAAAATCAAACTATTTTTTTTTATCTAGAGTTGCAACCCTTGTGCCGCGTCCGCCATCTTGGACAAAAGAAAATGGTATTTATCTAGCAAACTATAAAGGTCGCGCCGAAAATTTCTGGAAACCTTTTTGTTGCAAACTTCAATACAATACATAATTGTAAAAAATGTACAGGTACACACATTGTAAAAAAACAAATTTCAATTCTTGCTGAAAATCAAAATAAGATTCCACATTCTTCATAGAATCTAATATGGTAATATATTCTAGCCTTGCATTCCTATAAAGTGCAACAGTGACCCGTGAAACTGAACATTATCAAACAATGCGTATTTAGTAATTAGCTCAACAATTTATTTGTTTTGAAAGTAACAAGGTCTTCTTACATGTGCAATGATTGTGAAGAAATTGAACCAATTCATCAACATCATTCACAACCTGACCTCTCCTACAATGCGACTACAATAAGACCGAACTCGAGTATTAGAATCTAGCCTAAATAAAACTTGGCCAAAATACCGATTTTTCTTACGTTATACAAATCTAAGCAATTCTAGGGTCATTTTTGGCATATAATTATTTCATAATAATATGAAATCCCGAAATTCGGTAATTAAGAGTAAATTACCTGTTAATACAGTCCCGCGATCCCGGCAGGATTACATTTTCCCACGTTTTTATTTATTGATTATAATATTGATCTGTTCTTTTTCTTAATTACTTGACTGTATCGATCGTCAGTTGGAGCACGGACCATAACAACTCACGTGTAGATCCCGTGCTCAACCCAGTTGGTGAAATAAGGTGCACATAATAATCCTTCGGTGGTTACGAGTATAACAATGTTATAAAAAAAATCTTAATCTGCACAAGATACGACACGATTGGCGCAGTGAGCGATCGACGTCTGCGCAACGTGTCGCGCACGAAATAAAGATGTCGAGTATTTGTGTATGTGAGTTTCTATGTTTGGAAACGCACCCACGATTTAGGAAGAAATTCCTAAAGAACTTCTTTAAACATCTTGCTAATCATCATACAAGTTTATATACAACGTGTAACGTTAATAGCGCAAAACCTCTCGTGGGGTAACTCAGCCCATGTTACTGAACAATGTTTGTTCTAAAACTTTTGGAAAAAAAAATAAAAAAAAAATGATTTTTCATACTGATGGGCTCGATCAATTTCTCATTTTATAGGAAAAAACTCTTTTTTTTTTTCCAAAAGTTTTAGAACAAACATTGTTCAGTAACATGGGCTGAGTTACTCCACGAGAGGTTTTGCGCTATTAACGTTACACGTTGTATAGGTATTATATATTTTTTTTGATATCATTGCCCCAGTACCCGTGTCACGGGTGCGTTTACAAACATAATGTAATAATAAACTTCCATACACAATCGCCCAGACCCGGCACAACGACATGTGGATCATCAAAACCGTGCTGTCATGTCAGACCTATGTTCCACTATTTGCCATAGGCTTCCCTCCACACTTAGCCCCTTCGTACACTAGGCGACGCAAGTCTCCGATACCTTACGATTTTGGTATTCATTGACGCGTGCTTGTGTTCGAACCTCTATGGGTTTGTATTGCGATAGCCGCTTGGATACCGAAATCGTAAGGTATCGGAAACTTGAGTCGCCTTGTGTACGAAGGGCTTACTCGCATCACTTCTTGCGGCAACCTGCGGTTCTGGTCCAATATTTTATGAAGCTGTCATAATCATCTCGCCATCTATCGAGACAAAACACGCCTTTATGTTATAGCAAATTTTAACATAATTATTATTTGAAATTTATTTGTTACAGGTGTTTTTCGTGCTTCGTAAGAAATTCAACCAAGTATCTTTCTTGCATATCTACCATCACACCGGGATGTGTTTATTAATATGGGCTGCAGCCACATACTTACCAGGTAACATAGCTATAGTTAAATTACTGTTGTCCCATCCTCCATACTTAAAAGCTAGCTTATTAGCTGAAAAGAAATATTTCAATGAGACCTAAGTTAGTTTACCTTTTGGACTGCCACCGGCAGCTTTCTGCATTCCAATATTATCTACCTGTATTTTTAAGACGGCATGTAAGATTACGGTTCATTCTGATGCTGCTGGGCAAAGGCATCTCTCCTCTTCTCCTTCTAAAGAGGGGTATTTAGCTCTGGATCAAGGAAACTGGAGTCTAATACGTTCGATGAAAAAAAAAATTATGCTTTTGTCACGCAAATTACTTCCACGTCCTAACCAAACCGATTGTTCTCGTGAACACGTTGTCATTAAGTGCATCCACACAGAACGAGCAGCCTCGCGAGGCATTCGCTGCGCGAAGCAGAATTTTGTATCAGGTGGCCTACCATAACGTCTTAAAGCGTGAGTGGTTCCGCATAAGGAACGAGATGGCGGTAGACGACTTGTATAGCTCTGTCTCTTTCCCACAACCTAAATACTTACGTTTTAAGACGTCAAGGTAGGCCATCAGATTAATTTGTTTGTGCAACAAATGCGATCGCTTGGTCACACTGCCAAAGGTCGTGACAAATTTTTCCACACAAATGACAACAAAAATAACCGGACATTGCCCTGTCTCAATAGTTAGCATTGGTGTATGTTAATTATATGGAATGCCTTCAGTGTTTTCTAAAAATAAATATCATGAAACAAATAACATGATTTGTTCACTTATTAGAATTCTATTTCAGTTTACAAATAAACAATTAGTAAATAAGACGTATATATAAACTAAGCTACCGTAGAACCATCAATTAAGGCGTCATAGTAGGACAGGGGCCTTACTCCAAGCTCTTAACGCGATCCAGTTCATGACCTAAACTGAACTGTTCTTCTAATTCGTACCCTGACAACAGCTTAACGTACAATCTAGTAGGCCATGCCATCTGACAGCGATTGTGCCAAACTGAATCGCAAGTATTGGTTTCATTCATCAGGACACGTCCAGATGTATGAATGTGGAGGAGGCGAAAGGAGTCGGTATGTAAGGATCATAGCTGCAGGTAGCACTCTGTGGTTTGGAAAGAAGGCATGAGTTTATGTGTGTATGTTATGTTCTCATTAACAAAAAAACATCTTAATTTTCAGGCGGACACGGGACGCTGGTTGGCGTGATCAACTCGTTCGTGCACATCGTGATGTACTCGTACTATTTACTGACGGTAGCCGTGCCGAGCATGAAGAACGCGATCTGGTTAAAGAAACATGTCACTCAGTTGCAAATCGTAAGTGTTGTGCACAGGTGGCCTACCATGACGTCTTAAAGCGTGAGTTGTTCCGCTGTGGGATAGCGACAGAGCTATACAAGTCGTCTAGCGCCATCTCGTTTCCACAGCTGAACTACTCGCTCTTTAAGCAGTCATGGTAAGTCTGCAGGACCTAAAAGTAATTTGTTCGAAATGCCTAGTTTGTACGCAGTTATAAACTATATTAACTACTTGGTTGAATAGAACTAAGTACTAAAATATATAATATTCTTCCGGGTCGTTCCCAACAAGTCCATGAGCCTATTGTTCTCAAAAATTGAAAGTTCATACATTTGTTCCCAACGGGTCCACGACATTTACAAATTTTAAAATTTTCATTCCCAGCGGGTCCATGAGAATGTTTGATACAGTCAACAACAAAAGCTTGGCTGTAAGCTTAAAATCTGAAATAATGTTACTAACCAGCAAAAGTACTAGGCTGGCATAAGTTTAAGGTGCTTTTTGTTTTAAGTATTTAATAATTGTTAATAGTCATATAGCAAAAGACCAAGACCAGTCTAGTGTAGGTGTTCAATCAAATACATACTTCCTTCCTTGAACTTATGGTGCCCTAGTACTTTTGCTGGTAATCTTTTCAGTTAACCTACCCAGAATAATATTTAAATACAAACCTGTTTGGACTCATGTAAGCCTAGTACTTTTATAAAATATCACATAAGAGAAACTGGGGTAACTATTAAGATGTCATTCTCATTTCATTAGTTTTTATCACAAGCATTTAAACCAGTCGAGAAGACAACCCTATTATTTTTCATTCTCTTACATGAAATCGTTTTTACTGACTGTACTTTTTATACGAGTAGATCTCGTGAAACTTTTGGGAACTCATGTAAACTAATTCAAAACAATACCTATTATAATTTGTCATGGAGCCGTTGGGAAACAGATGACAAAAGAATCGTGGACCGTTGGGAACGACCCGTTCTTCCTTCACAAGAAGCAGGTTGACAGTTCCTACTCCTTGACTAGAGACTCCAGAAGATGGCAAGATAGCAGAGTCTTTCAGATCCCGCCATCCTCTTCTAACCTAAATTGTCCAAGTCGGGGTGCCAGCAAGTCCCAAGCTCGCAAAGAACTAGTTTAGCTAGGCCAAACTAGTTTCGTTTCTTTTCACAAGAATTCTGTATTTGATTTACAAAAAATTAAAAATGAAATTGCGTAAATAAAATAAAAAAGGTCATTTGACGAATTTTATGTCCCATTAGTATCACTAGATGGCGCTGATTCAAATAGTACTGTGCACTTAAATCAGTTTATGAGGACGAAATATAACCTGTTAAGTGGATAATATAAAAATTGTTTATAACAATCTCACAATAACCATTATTGTTACTTACTTACATACATAGTTTTCTATGGAATTAATGATGCCCATTTGCTTCAGTTCACAACAAACTGAATGTATAATGATAAAACTTATTGCTATTAAATTCTTGCATATACATAATATATAATTGTAATGAATGCGAAAGTCAATTTGTTCGTTACCTTTTTCATACCAAACGACTGAACCGATTATCCTGATTATTTTGCAACTAGGTACATTGCCAGGTGTTAGAAAGAGACGGACATGGTACACCTTTCATCATAAAAAAAAAACATTTGGAATATTACGATGTAGGACCCTGAGTTCCTCATAAAATAACAATAACGTTCATAATATGATAATAGATGGCGCTGCATGTATCCGAATCGGTTGAAAAATTCTAAACTAACCCGAATGAAGCCACGGGCAAATACTAGTTAATTTTATTTTACGGAAGGGTTGTATTATCCAGTAGTTACTGTTACATAATAATACCAACCTTATTACACCTTATCTTACTGTTACATAATAATACCAATGTTTATGAGCTGTGCGCGGCTTGTATGAAAGACTAACTGCTCCCGTGGATTCACCCGTGCTTCTCGCTACTTGTTGGTTGTAGCGTGATGTTATACAGGGTGAAATCGAAATCATGGGCAATATTTTAATCTAAGGCTCTACTCACGATGCTGATTGCATTACGGCTAATAAATTGCTAATCAAAAATATTATTAATGCAATTATGGACACCTTTAAAAATGTAGTATGTCACATTGCAAAGGCTTATTATATTGCAAATAAACACTAAAAGTAATAAAAAAAAAATCATAAACCCCCAAAAGTCCTAAAGTATCAAAGTTTTAAAGCGCAGTGCACAGCGCGCAGAACGAAAAGTAATCAAACATCAAATAATATTAAGCGAAGATCCTTGCATTAATAATGTTTTTGAGTTCTGTAATACGATTAGTAGCGTTAGTAATGCCCGAGTTTAAAATATTGCTCATTAATAAAATTTCACCCTGTATAGGTACTCTATAGCCTTCCTCGATAAATGGACTATCCAACAGATTTTTTTTTTCAATTCGGACGAGTAGTTTCTGAGATTAGCGCATTCAATTAAATAGACTTTTCAGCTTTAAAAAGAATGAAAATGAAAATGTTTTATTCGTTTAAACAAGTATAGAAGTATGGATTTTATTATTGTTCGTCCTGGTACTGCAATTCCAGCTAAACTGACCCCAATATAATTGGAAAGTGCTAGACAGATAACCATGATGCTTTTCTTATTACTCTTCCGTTTTCAGCTGCAATTCTTCTGGTGTGTAATGCACATGGCTACAATAGTCTTCAAGCCTGATTGCGAATATCCACGTTGGACGAGCGCCGTGTTCCTGCCCCAAAACCTGTTCATGCTGGTGTTATTCATCGACTTCTACATTAAAACTTACATCAAAAAGCCCAAACAACAGCTTAAAGCACAAATGAACGCAAGCAATGGTAACAATCAACTGCATGATACAAAAGTCAATGGTGTTCCAAATAATGAGGCTGGTAAAGGTAAATTTGGAAATGGTGTCGGTAAGGAAATACATGAAGCTAAAACTTATCTTAAAAATGATTTAAGTAAGCTTGTTAATGGTAATGATGTTACTCATAACAATAATAATAATGGTTTCTGTGAAAATAAGAACTATTTTGAAAATGGGAAGGAAAAATCTACTTGTGGGGTTGGCAAATGCAAAATGAATTGTCATAAACATTTTAAGAATGAATAATTATTTAATTATAGCTAAGTATTGTGTATTAAGTAGGTATATATAAAGTAGAATAATTCAATAAGTAATTTAAATAGTAAATAAGAATATATTTGTCTTAATATATTGTTGTATGCTGTTTTTTTTTAACATAAATAGTGTCGCCGTGTTGATTTTCAACTTTGTGCAAATGAGTATGATTTGACTCATAGCTTTCCCTAAATAATAAATAGTGCACGACTTTGTCTTTACTTCATAAGCATAGTTTTCAAATTTTAACTTTGATAGGATAGACGAAAGATTTTGTATTTTCTCTTGTTTTGTATCGTTATATTTTTAGTATTATATTTTATGTTATTTTGAATATTCATCTCTTGTAAATATTTTTCTGTTTTTATTATTAAAAAAAAAAAACTGTGCAATAGCTTTGTCATTGTCTGTGTTGCCAAGTTTTCTCAAGTTAATAAATCGTTAAAATAAAATATGATTAAAACAACAAAACAATTAGTTTCGCTTTTCCATGATTGCTATAGCGTGCAACAATACGAGTCCCATAATGTAACTTGCATAACAGGTAATTAAACGTCTGATTTTTAATGAATTACTTAATAATATTTAAAATTCTGTGAGTCACGCTATATTATGTCCATGTAGTGGGGTGTCTGAGGGGTGCGATATCCATTTTAAGCTGTGAACTGGGTGTCGAACTTATGCGGCTGTTAAAGCGGACATACAGCTTTTTTTCAAAATTAATGAAACCAAGGTTTTCACAGCGTAGTAGCAATAGCAGGTAAAGGCTGCGATCTGTCGCGTCCGGCATTGGTCGGAGGCCATGTTGCAGGGCGAGATGGAATGGAAAGCAGCCACCTCCTTCTGCGAAGCAGTAACTGTTATGGTAGCGAAGGAGGAGGTGGGACGCATAAGCGAGAGGACAGCCTCCACCTCACGACCCTGGCGCCATGTTAGATAGTCGCGCCAGCACCGCGCTTGCACTCTGAACTTGGCTTTGAGGGAACGCAAGACAGTGGGGTATTTCCCAGTTTCGGCCATGTGTCTTCCGGAATTGTGAATCATTTTTATTTTATGTGAATAAAACATGGAGGAGACGCGGGATAAAAATGTTAAGTTTTTTCATGGAACATAATGAATTGAATTTGATCAATTTTAAATGCTAACATATCTATACAGATATGTTAGCATTTAAAATTATACAATTTGCTTCCTTTAATCTCATACTCTTGCGGAACAGCAACACGATAAAGCCAGAGTCAGATCAAGCGCTGCTAGCCGTTTCCAACCAGTCCTATTGGAAATTTATATGAGAGGCCTATGTCCTTTTGTGGACATCCTACTGCTATCATCAGTACAGTATATTATTCTACTTCTACAATATTATTATTCATCAAGGTTAAAGTATTCAAAAATAACCCCAGAAAGTGAACCCATTATTAAGGAAAGCTATAGCTATTTCCGTCTTTAGCAATTATAGCGCCTATTATAATCTACGAAGCATACCATTTCCCGACATCATGTCAATCAGTGTGAATTCTTTATCACGCTGGTATTATTAAAGTTCGGTGATATTTTGAGTCGTTGACAGTAATGTCAGCAACAGCGTCCAAAGCCTAATTTGATAAGGGTCAGTGTAGTGTATCTATTTTCAGCAGCGTACAACGTCGCGAGGCATGAACTACAAGTACTACCATCCATGCCATAGGCTATATGCACGTGTATGCTCACAGTGAGCATTCGCTGCCCTCATTCGTTGCGAACGCCACCTAATTGCAAACCGTCTGCTCCGTGTAGAGTGGTGAATATGTCGTAAGGCATGTGACTCGAACGCCTCACCACACATGTCAGATCCAACTTTCATTGATGGTCGCAATGCGTGGTTATCCACGTTCTCAGTTTGACATTGTGTTGTTCAGGACGCATGCATAGGATGTACTGTTCGCGCCTATAGCTATGGAATCATGTGTCTCTTTCTCAAAAGTAGTCAGGAAGCTGTCAACTGTCTGTCAGGTAGGTGTCATCAAGAATGGCGGGAAGATAGTTTATGAAGCGGACCCTGTACTGGGATTTGGTGATGCTGATGAGCCTGTGTCGGGTTAAAAAAAATTGATACTAACCTATAAACCTCACTATCAGAGGACACTTAAGCCAGGAATCTGATAAGCAGTCGTAGCGCAGTGAAAATGGTCGATCGAAATGGTCGAAAAGATCGAATCGATTTGTAGGTCCTAGATTTCAATGCAGGCTAGCATTTTGTGCTTGCAGCTTTACATATTATTTTCTTCAAGATGCTACTCAAACACCAGATTAGATCGACTAGATAACACAAGACATTCATCAACCAGAGGTAGGCTCTCATAGTGGATAACGGTCTGATTGTGATCGTAGAGAAGAGGCCTTTGTCCAAACATTTTTCATCGAGCGACTGTCTATATGACCTCCACAGCCAAGTACCTGGATAATATAATAACCCTTGGTAAAACTGGTTGTTAGACTTTCCAGCTTCTGACTAACAGTAACGACTTTCAAAGATCAACAAGACAGCATTGACTTGATTGATTGATTGAGACAGAGAGATTGAGAGAGTAATTTCCGAGACACGGAGGATCTATAGAGTATAATAGAAGGTCATTTATTCCATCCACAGCAACCTAGGCAAGCACAACTTGACCTAGAAAATGGACCTGCGAGTCTGTATCAATTATTTAGAAAAGAGCTTCTATTATCGAATTCAATAAGACGATTCGGTTTGCGCAGTAGCTGAGCGATCGATCGATCGATACCACAGAAATATTAAAAACAGGAGAAGTGGCAAGGGGGCGTGTCGGTGACCACGTGCTGCTGAGCGTTTTGGCCAGCTTGGACTTGGACTACTTTATTTTTGTTTCCTATATTACTCCGACTATATTGTTTTTCATTAAATACATTGCTCTTTTACAACCACCTCACTCTATCACTGAATGACTGGACAAGCAATGTAAAACTGACATAACGATACCTCATCAAGCCGTAATGTCGCGTGGTGCGTCCGTTGTATTTGAGCGGGAGTAGTACCGCCCCCCGCGTGTCGCGACAACACACCATGATAATTGTTGGTGTGAGTAAATAATACGGAAAAAGTACGCTGTGGTTTAAAAAATAAGGTTTATATTTAAATGACTGAGTTATCGATGGCGCGTGTGTGCACTTGTCCGTAGTATTGTTTTGATTTAACTACATGCGCAATATAATCGTCATGGTGGGACTGTTGCGGCCTCACTGCATTTCTATACATTTTAAACTCTACGCCATATCTCCTTCTTTAAGATATCTGTGATTATGGACGATTTTTAAGTTTTAATAATGTTCGTAATCACAGTCAACAAGCATAGATACAACTGGCTAAGAGTCGCATGCTTGTTACAAGTCTTTATTTATACGGCTACCGTGAATCACAACTTCAGCAGAAATACTAGCTGCATTTTAGAGTAGCACTTCCATGTTTTTATAATAAATATCACATTGTGTAAAGCCACGGGTCGGCCTTACAATTTTTATCACACCGATGTCAGTGATATCCAAGATTTCTTAAATAGATTTTTAACCTTAACAATAGTGGAAGGTTTATGTTCGATTGGTAAAATTTGACAGATTGGGGTAGATTGACCTGATCGCGGCTGTACAATATATCAATTGAAAAAGACTCATTGATATTATTGCCTTTGTTTGAACTCGCAACCTCATGCATAAGAAGCGAGGTACTAAATAATAATAATATAATATAATATTCCACAACTATCACACAACGCCATCTAGTCCCAAGCTAAGCAGAGCTTGTGTTATGGGTACTAGACAACTGATAAACATACTAATATATTTCTAAATACATACATAATATAGATAAATTACACCCAGACACAGAACAAATGATTGTGCTCATCACACAAACATTTGTCCTGGGTGGGAATCGAACCCACGACCTCCGGCATAGCAGTCAGGGTCACTAACCACTAGACCAACAGGCCAGTCAAAAAAAATCACCGGGTCAACACCACTGACTTCTACTCTTGTCGACTTTAAGCTACGTTTATTTTTTTTGTGTTTGTCTGAGAGTCCCTCCCGCCCAGGGTGGGACGGGAGGGACTCTCAGACTCGTACTGAATAAAATCCACGCTTTACCATTACAGGTTGCGCCCAGTGATCAAAATTAATAATATTAATTAATTACTGGCTTTTGCCAGTGGCTCTGCCTGCTCCTCCGTTGTCGTAACATGGTCTATAAGGGAGGGGTCCTAATAGCCTATTTTACTCGGTGATAATGTGAAATCGACCCCGTACCTAGTTTTTGAATTTCCCGTTTATAAAAACATACAAATACTCGTATACAAATATTTCCTCTTTAGCAATATAACATTCATTTAAATAACTTTTTATGCTATTAGTATACGTAATGTATTTTTTTTTGTAAAAATGCCTTTTTTATGCATCATTACATAAAAACTATAATACCTTAAAAAATCTTTAACAATAAAAAAAATTGACAACAACGCGCAAAATTTCAATTATGATTATTTATGAAAAATCATTTCCGTACACATTGGAACTTTGACATTTTAATAAAATGTAACAATGCATAATTATTTTTTTGAATGGTGTATTTTGAATATCCATTAAAATTTCTTTGGGCGGGGTAAAGACCCTGGTTCGTTATTAACAATGAGTACCGATCTACCGATCATCCGGACTGACAAAATGTAAGTTTCAGTAAATTATTTTAATTTTTAATTTAATACCTAACGATTTGAAATACGTAATAATAGTATACCTACTGGTATATCAAAATGTTTAACTATCCTGTTAGCCCAGTGAGTGGGTGCGAAGGACGCTTGAAGTAGTAGGGTTCAATTCCCAGGTTCAAAAAAAGACTGTGGGTTTTTTAATTCCCCATTAACTGGGATTGATACTCAAGTAATGAGTAGCTCGCAGTCCGACCAAGGTTTAGGCTCGAGTGTTCCAAACACGTCTCAAGAAGCTGTCAGCAAATTGACGAGGATTCATGCCTGTTGGACCCTGTCCGTGAAACGCAACAATCTAGAACGTCCAATGAAACTTAGAAAATAAACCCAGCTAATAACTATTAGACTAAAAGTTAGTTAAAAAAAAAATAAAAAAAAAACTGTAAATGCATACGTTGTCACTATGTTTTTTTTTCACAACTCATGCTGAGATAGGAGGCCTTTTGGCCTCGTACAGGACCAAAATTGGTTATTTTATTTTAATTTATTTGTAAGATAAGTTTCTTTTTTTTTTATTTTTACATCTTTGTTTTATATTTTATGTTGTTTTTCTGTCCTGTGTGAGTCCAATAAACTTTTTCTTTCTTTCTTTCATATATCATAATCTGTTATAGAAAATACAAATACAATTCATTGACTGTGTCTGTGACTGAGCTACTAATGCTATAAGCTATAATGACTAAGCTACTACGACAAAAACACTTCACTTACTTGGTTCGTTGTTAATTGATCGAAAGGAGAAAATAACGTGTAATTGAAGACACTACAATCCCTAACTTTGCAAGTTATCACCAATCAAAATTCAATTGTGCGTCTTATCTCTTCAGGTGCTCACAGAATTCGTAAATCTTCATCGGCTTATAGTAATTGTGGGCGACCGGCCCTTAAAGGACCTGTCGCGTCGATCCTATATAACGTAACAGTTCTTACATAGGACTTAGATCTCTCCTGAGGCCTCAAAGATTTTTGAAACTTGCGTAACAAATCCCTGTTATACAACAAAGAAGGAAAAACCTTCGACTTCTGAAATACTGGCCACTTAATTTCGTCCAATTTTTCTGATGACAAATACGGTCATTGTTCTACACTTATATGTATTTAATTATTTAATTAGCCCAGGTAACAATGAAATCGCAAGTGAAGTAGGACGCCACAATATCTTAGGGACTACTGGTTACTACTTATGTCTGTTACATCGCGTGCTATGCGCTTATTTTATATGTTGGTTCGGTCGATACGCCGCAGTGCTGTGTAAAGCGCCGACCTAAACGCACGGACTGGGTTTAAGTTCGGTTCAGTTGACGAGAGTTGGTGCCAACTGCTGTTGCGTTCGTAATATCGTGGGTGAGTTTCTTTCTAAATTTTTTAAGAACGTTCTTTTTACTTCAAAAATAGAATGTATGGCCAGTATTTCTTTAAGTCGGAAAACAAAAGAGTTTTCACGTGTTTAGTAATTAGAAAATTCGATTAGAAAATCTGTGCTATTCATATTTTTCACACCAGTGAAAATAATACAGATTTTCGTTTTACTTAAAAATGTCTTCCAATTACTTTGAAAGCGTTTGTTATGAATAATGTTACTTGTCAGCTGTAAATTCTGAAAGAAATTTATAACTTTTCTTCTTACGCGCAAGGAAAACTTTTGTTGAAGTATTTTACGCTTTAATGAAACAATGTTTCAGTATGTTTTCTACAGAGTTGGTAAGAAAAACTTTTCAGGCATTCTAATCGTTTGTTTATTTTTCACTTGTTTCTTTTAACATGAATGGGATCGATTAGAACTAAGCTTTTTACAAGAATAATTATTATTTCTGCATCAGATGTTTCAGTGTAATTTAATTTAACATAACTATGACTAACTTTAATGTATTATAGGTATGTGCCGTTACTACATAGATTTTTATATTTGCTGAATTGTTTGGTTGAAATTTTGTCGACTGGGGTTTTGTTCGAAAATGTATTTTTATATTGAGATTACGGCCCGCCATTGTGGTTTTTCAGTATAAAACAAAGCCACACGTATCTGTCGCTTTTAAATTACCCCTTAGGGGTTAAAATTTCCAAAAATATAAAACACTAACTTTTTATCAATTTGGTTGACAAGTTCGAAGTTTCAAATAAATCGGTTTAATAATAATATGTAGACATAGGCACATAAATATTACAGTGAATGATAACGGGTCGGTCTCAAAAGAGGCACCGCTGACCTGGAACTCAAAGGGCATGTGAAGAAACAGGGCAGTTTCTAGTCAGTTCCAGTCTGATTATCCCTTCCAAACAGGGCGAAAAAAATAGGTAGGTATTACATTGTTGTGTAAAAATATATTTAGTGGGTTCTGTATCAAAATAACTACGTTCATTTAAACTACTTAACTGTCGATATAGCTACGGTTGACTCACATAAGTTCAAGACACATACACTTACCGTGACCCCGGAACATCAAGGGCTATTGAAGGACACCGTGGATTTTAGTCAGTACAAGTCTGACAGTCCCTCCCGCCCTGCCCGGGGTGGGAGGACTCATTTGATGATTTTACCAAGCTATAAAAAAATGGCATTGCCAGGTCAGCACTGACTCGTCAGTGGACTGACGTCAGCTGTTACTGACTCGATGTAAATCTGCCTTCAGTCTAAGCTAAACGCAATTTTCAAGTGACAGTTGTCAGATCATTCAACATCTGCCTAGCCTTTTCCCAACTATATTAGGGTCGGCTTCCAGTCGAACCAGATGCAGCTGGATATCAGTATTTTACATGAAGCGACTGCCTATCGGACCTCAACAACCCAGTAACTGGGTAATACGATGGTATGGTAAGACTGGTTATCAGACGTAAGAGCTTCTGACTGACAGCAACGAAGACAAAGATCTACAAATGACAGCTGGGACCAACGGCCTTACGTGTTTTCCGAGGCAGGGACAAAACTCGCTATGACAGCTGATGGTCACCCATGAAAGTTAAAAAAGACGTGTTCATGGTCAGCCCGTGATCATAAAATAGAATACTCTTAATCACCATAAAAATAACAAGTATTACAATTTAGAACTTTAAGTAGAGTAACATATTATAGGATCGTCTTATCATAGTGATTTTTCAATAAAACCTTTTAACGGATAAAGTGAAGAGCAAAAAACTTCAGGTATTCTGTAAAGTATCAATAAAAAACGTTTTTTAAATATTATTTCCTCAATTAATTAAAGCAGGAGTCATTACTATTTCGTCGCCTTAGTTCACAATTGCACTAACTACAAAATTCACTTTTTTGAGGAGAGAGCTTTAAAGTTTTTTAAACTTTAGACAAGAATAATACAAAAACCAAGTAAAATAATAAAACAAATATGCATTTATTCATGAGACTAGTCCTTTAACTCCATCATATCACAATATTGTAATATTAATTTAAACGTAACCTTTTCAAAATAGCTAAATAAATATAAAACCCCCTAGTTAATACATTTGTGCACTAAGATTGATTATGTTGACCGGTACTAAGTGAAAAACTCAAAAATATTTAACAGCATTACCAGGCTGGTTCAAGGTCCAAGAAAAAGGATAATAATAATTATGGATATTGCATTAAATAGATAAAGTAATAAACTAGTGATCCATACTCATAATGTTTATTTTTATTATAATACACAGTTTTATCCACAATCAAATAAATAATTAATTATGTTTCACACCCACACTATAAACAAAAAAAGGTTGCAGCCCGATTATTATGGGCCAATCTTTAGGTATTGCCCAAACCAATTGGTTTTATTCTTTAATTAAAAAGAAAACTTTGTTATACACTAGGAATTTTCCGTTGTCGTGGGTGCGTTCACAAACATAGAAACTCACACACACACGAACACCCAGACCCGGAACAAGTATTTGTAGGTCATACAAATAAACAAGGTATGTTCCGTGCGGGGATCGAACCCGCGACACGCTACGCAGCTGTCGATCTCTCAACCACTGCGCCAACCGTGCCATCTAAACGTTTCTGAATCAACCCAATAAGAATTTTCATAAGAAAATTATTAAAATAAGTCTTCAGTTCAAGGTAACAATGATTCTTTATTAACTTAAATTTCTTCAACAATGGACTCTTCATCTTGATCATCATCAGACGATTCAGTGTCTTCACAATCGTCATTGATGTTTACTTATTCGTTACATTTTTAAATATTTTAACAATAAAGAAATACAAAAATATTTAAAAATATGAAAAGCAGTCTACCAGCATCAGGAACAGGGTCCGGGATACCGGTGGTCAGGACTCCTGAGAGACGAACCTTCTAATGATACGCGCCGTGTCCAGTAGTACAGCCTTCTGAATCAAGCGTTTGAGCCAGCTGCCAAGCGAGAGCCTTCTCTGCTTTCACGAGGTTCTCGTCATGCGGGAACGTTATATCAACAATCATTGCGCGACGCTCCGATCGATCTATCACCATAATGTCAGGCTTCTTGGTTCTTGTCAGTCACAATTATTGTTAACAAGGAAGAGGAAGAAGTGGATGGAATACCTTTGTAATACTTCCAGTAGACATCTACTGGGAGTGGAAATTTCATGCACAAGTGTGCTAAGTACATACTTAGCACACTTGTACACCAATTTTCTCGATCCTTTTGCACTAACAACACATAATACACACTTATAGCACTGCTAAAACGTATGCGCAGTTATTACAAATTTAAATAATACGTTTGAGTTTTGAAATTTTCTGCAGTTGTTAAACTTAAAATCAGTTAAAGTATGTCTTGATTGGTTTTACAAAAATAAACGTCATTAGTACAGTACAACATTCATGCGATCTCATTTAATACAACTGTGAACCACGTTTTTGGTAGAAAGAGACGGAATAACGCCATTTCGATACGCGGAAACGAAAGAGCATGAAATTTAGTGTATTTGGCACTAAAAAAGTGAAAATTGAAAATTTTGTAGTTAGTGCAATTGTGAACTAAGGCATCGATTTATCTTTTGATTTAAACGCAAAAAACGCTCCTACTCACGGTTATAACGACATTGAGCATTGACATTATAAGGAATCGTGAAAAAATATCAAATAAAGTTTTTTTTTTGTAATTTATTATTCTAATATTTCGGGTTTTTACTGCTGGGCAATGCCCCATAACCTTCGATTTCATTAAGACTTTGAAATGATCTTTCGTCTAATTAAATTGGTTACTTTATAAAGTGTACCTAGCGTCTATAAACGGTCAATTATAAGTAAATTCAATATCGTCAGTCACTTGGTAGATAAACTCGTCGTGTTCCAAGCTGTCAGCAAATCTAACGGGGGTTCCCTTATAGAATCAAAGACCGACGGGCCTGGAACGGCCCTGGAACGAAAAGGGCTATTGGAGGACACCCACTCGCATAAATTCGGTGTCAAGTACATACTTCTACACTTGGCCAGCGTTATGGGTAACAGTTCGCAAAGAATATCTCTATCCCAGTAGTGGGAGTAACTGACTTTATTATGTAGTACCCTTGACATGAAATCTAAATAAAGAGAGAAGATCAACAACTCCTCTCAGAAACTTATCTTACTAAAATTTTAAATACGAAATTTTGGATGTTTGTAACTCAATTACTGCTGAACGGATCTTGATGAAATTTTGTTTAGAGGTAGTTTATAATCTGGAATAACACTATTTATCAATAAGTTCTATGTTTAGTGTTAGTCCGAAGCTCTAAGTCTGACAACCAGTCTTACCATGAGGTATCGTATTACCCAGTTACTAGGTTGTGGAGGTCCGATAGGCAGTCGCTCCATGTAAAATACTGATATACAGCTGAATCTGGTTCGACTGGAACCCGACCCCAATATAGTTGGGAAAAGGCTAGGCAGATGATGATGATCTATACTATGTTTTAGTGGGATAATATTCGAGTTATTTACAGGCAAAACCGCTGGCAAAGTAATATTTTGTAGAACGTTGTATTTATAGAGAGCACTCATTAGTATCAGCTGTGCATCAGCTGATCAAGCTTGTTCTTTGGTCTGTCTTACAATTGTCCTAGATACCTTTGTATCTCTAATATTAGATTCTCTAATATTAGGAGTATGACTAAATAATGTAGATCATTTCTAATTTTGACTTAATCTCCTATGGGCTTGATTCCAATTTTCAATAGGTGTTGCAGGTAGCTGAAAAATAAACTATAATAGTATTATTAACTAGCTGTGCCCGCGACTTCGATCACGTGGATGTCGGAACTCAACAATATTTTTTTTACACAAAGGAAGCCTTCGTTACTCCTTATTACATCAGCTACCTGCCAATAGAAGTCCCGTCAAAATCGGCCCAGCTATTTCAGAGATTAGCCATTACAAACAAACAGACAGACAGACAAAAATAAAAAAAAAATATTTTGGTGTATGTACCGTATACAACGTGTAACGTTAAATGCGCAAAACCTCTCGTGGGGTAACTCAGCCCATGCTACTGAACAGTGTTTGTTCTAAGTCTTTTGGAAATTCGCAAAAAAAAAAATGTATAGAAGATGTATAGATAGGTAAGTTTGTTTGTAGAAATTAATCTCTAGAACTATAACTGTACCTTTGAGGCGCGTGCGAAACACGACGCACCGGCGAGAATCCATTCATCATGTTTTTCAACCCCAAAAAATTACAAAAGATAAAAACCGCGTTCTGTAGGTATGCGCTAAGTAGCTTGCGGTAGATGACCTACAAATACTTCTACCCCTACCAATCGCCTTGTAATTCCTTTAGCAAGTGGGTTTATGTACGGTAATGAGGTTTATTAAGGGTATACCTTTGTAGTATAATATTCCCTTGAGGTTGAAGCGTCTAGACCAAGTAATATCCCTTTTCATTTTCAAAATAGTCTAGTGGAACTACTTTAAAATGGGCGAGGATCGCTTAAGAGACATTTTTCTAATGAAATGGAACACTGACAAATAATTTAGAAACTAGCTTTTTGGTAATGTCCAGAGCAGCATAACATTTCTTTATACACCAGTTAAACTGAATGTTCTAGTGGATTCGTTATTTAGGCATTGTTCCGAAGTTTTATATGTTTTTCTTAAACTGTTAACGTATACCTATTGAAAGGTCTTGAAAAAAATCATCTACTTAATTTTGTAAGGTTTTTTATATTTACAAACAACACTTATAAGTATTCTGAAGCCTTTCTTGTTGTTTCAATGCCATCCTGTTTTTTTTTTGTATTTTGTACAGGCCTCTCTGGGTTTTGAAATACAATAAACCTAATAATACCAATTTAACCATCATATCGCAATACGATACGATACTGCTATGTTATGTATATTCCTACGGTATGTTTGTACCAAAAATTACTCTTGGCAAACCTTACAATCTCATTGTATCTTAACTGCTCTGCCGACTAATAACAGCAGTTTCCCATGTGACATACGCCAGATATATCATTCGATCGTTGGATCGCCGCGCGCATAATAATCGCATAAAAATTTGCTTCAATTTATCGTTCCGGGGATCTAAAAGCGATCCACGTAACTACTATGATTGTATATAATGGCTAATGTGAATATTTTTTGAAATATTATTATAATGCAACTATTATTTGATTTAATGCTGCATATATATTATTACGGCTAATGATGTTGTTGTATTTTAATCTACCTATCTGCGTCCGGTCAATCCGGTTAATTTCGGTAATGTTTTGTTTGTATTTGAGTACCTTCGACACTATGGGCTCATTGCTGATTAAAAATAGTGGCCCCTGTCACAATGCTGACACTCTTTCAGGCGCGCGTGGAACACAAACTCCCGAAACTTCTGTATCCGGTGAGGACCTGCGTCATGCGGTAGGTCAGGACGCCGTGAGGCCTATCCAGCCACTCCTCAAAGAGTGGTCTAACCGCCGCGATTGCGGCGTGCCCGAGACTGCCGAGACATTCAAATTCAAAACACACTTAGGTCCACATATTCGCGTAAACATACGTGTCCATGGTAACGACTTTGATCTTTGCCAATTTGACGAAACGATTTATTGTAAAAAATGGGTCATGATTCCACTTTGTCGATTGTACCTACGTACACAAGCCCTAACAGTCTACAGCCAAACATGTACCCGCCATAAACCGTTATAATTTACGATCGATCCCCGAGGGAAAACGTAATGCTTTGCGTAAAGTGATGTTCTACCCTTGAGACTAGATTTTTTTAAAAGAAAGGTTCGTTGACCTACCTTGGTAGTTCATAGTATAGGGTAAAACTAGGTAAAATGTCCTAGATGATAAAACGCCCCATCATTCAAGAAAACAGAAACTTACTGTACGCAAGGAAAAAATGTGGCACTTTACGTGTTGAGGGGATACTTTAAAAAGTAATGTCGAGATTTTATTTTACCACTTCGTCGGCCTGACTAATTTGTGTATATGTGAAAGTAAGAGTTCCTATGTAAAGCTATTAAACTCTATATTTTTACAAAACAATAGTACGAGTATACTTATTTTGTCATTAAGCTGCAAAAAACATTTATGTACATTTTTGCAAATCAATACAAAAAAAAACTATTGTTCAAATTAATCTTTGTATAGAGGTAATAACGATGCGTCATTCTGAAACCTTACTGAAATATATACGCATAAATGTACAAAAACTCTGAAATGCTTGAATGGCTTCACTTGTAAAGAATGTCAGATCACATAAAGTATGAACCCCACGTCACTTTTTCAAGAAATTGACTTTAACTTAGCCCGTCTTGTTGACGATTAACTATCCGAATTCTCATATTTTAAAAAACATTGTTTTTTGGCATGATTAGGGAGTTTTCCGGATGTTTGATAACTATCCAAAAACAAGGCGTTAAAGTGTGTGTGTGCGCGAGCGGGCCTGTCTTATAAAGGCACCGCTATCATGAAACGCAAAACGTATAACTGAAGGTGAAGGCTAATATGGCCATGAGGTCACATGAGGCGAAGGGACTCATTAAATGATTCTCCAACCGAAAAAACCCCACAGATTTACTGAATTGCCAAAGCCAGATTATGCAGTGGCTCCTTAAAAAATGTTGGATTTTACTTTCATCCAATCTTAACTTAAACATAAATTACATTATCAAGAGTCAACTCACTTAAGAAGAAGTAATTATGAGGAGTTATATAAATAATAATATATACACTACTTATACTATTTATTTTGTAAAACACGAGGAAGGTATACAGGTCTTTTAATTAAATATGAGGTAGCTATGACATGCCACCTAGTAAAAATAACTTGACTGCAAATCAACCTACTACTTCAATTTTATTACCCTTTGCATTCTAAAGGTGGACGCACACTTATCCGAGCCGAACGCGTCGAAGGAGTCGAACGAAACGAATTTTAGAATTCTGTGTATGAAATCTCATGAAACCTCGCACACTTATCCGCGCCGAATCGTCCAAATCGAACAAAAGGATTTTTAGATTTCTTATACAGAATTATAAAATTCGTTTCGTTCGACTCGTTCGGCTCGGATAAGTGTGCGTTCACCTTAAGACAGTTCCATAACCTCAAATAATAAGTACCTACCTTTTTTTTGTCGTGGTAAAATCATCAAATGAGTCCTCCCACCCAGGGCAGGGCGGGACTGTCAGACTTGTACTGACTAAAATCCACGGTGTCCTTCAGTAGCCCTTTTTGGAACACTTAAAATACAATATTAAAAAAAGGAGAGAGACTGAGACAAAGCTTTATCTTCTTGTTAACTAACAAACATGATACACAAATGGTAGCGAAGAAATAGCTGTCAGTATAAAATTCTATACTTTAATTTTATGTTAATTTTCATAGCATCCCTTTGGAAGTTGGTCAAAAATGTTAAAACTTTTAAACCTGCAAATTACTTGGATCATTCTCGGTTTCTTTGAGAGCATTTTGGGCATAATCAAATTGTTTTACAAACAGTAGTATCTAATTAAAATGTTACTAAGTATTGTTTCTCAGAAAAGTTCTTGAAAAGTATCACTTGGATTTCATCATTCATACTTTATTGGATTGCACTGTTTTTACTTTTCATTGAGATGCGCTAACTAATGTATAAAGTATACTTTTTATTTTATGAGAGGCTTTAAATCTTAGCTATTATCTACTCGTGATACTCGAACTGAGCTTTAATGCATAGATTTAGATCGTAATATTTCATGTAGACAATTTTTGAACAACAATTAAAATGCATTATTACTTCTATTTGTTACTTTCCATTGATACGTTGCAAGAACTTGCATACAAGTCCTTGCAGCGTGTAAATGAAGCTACAATGTTTACATGAAAATCAAAAGTTGAAACTTGGGTAATACCTACGTCTAATGTAATACCGTACGAAAGTTATATTTTGTGGACTGCAAAACTTACTTTAAAGCTTTTATATTAACAAAGGTCAGATTAAAACGTAAAGGGCTATTGTAGTTGAAGGACACCGTAGATTTTAGTCAATACAAGTCTGACAGTCCCTCCCGTCCCTAACTGGGTGGGGGGTCTCATTTGGTGATTTCACCACGTGAAAAAATACCTCAGCCCAGAGTAGGACGGGCACGCCGCAATCGCGGCGGTAAGACCCCTCTTTGAGGAGTGGCTGGAGAGGCGTCACGGCGTCCTCACCTTCCGTCTGACGCAGGTCCTCACCGGGCACGGATGTTTCGGAAGGTTCCTGTGTCGTATGGGGAAGGAAGACACGCCTGGGTGTCACCACAGCGAGGATCGCCCAGAGGACACGGTGGAGCATACGGTGCAGGACTGCCCCGCTTGGGCAGAGCATCGCCGTGTCCTCACAGCGGCGATAGGCGGCGACCTCTCGCGCCCGGCACTGTTTGAGGCCATGCTGCGGGGCGAGACGGAATGGGAAGCGGTCACCTCCTTCTGCGAAGCAGTAATGCTAGCAACATAACATAAAATCCACGGTGTCCTTCAAAAGCCCGGAACATAAAGGGCTATTGAAGGACACCGTGGATTTTAGTCAGTACAAGTCTGACAGTCCCTCCCGCCCTGCCCGGGGTGGGAGGACTCATTTGATGATTCTACTACGAAAAAAAAAAAAAACCAAGAGTGGGAGAAACAAAAACAAAATTATAAAACAGTAATAAACCTTAAAACATAACACTCCTTTTTTTGGGCAATTGTGTAAAAACTGCGGCATGTGTTAGTTAGGTAGGTATATTATTTTTTTGATGTTTGTTTACATGTTTTCTTCACGATATTTTCCTTAACCGTTTTAAATCTCAGTTATCCTTGCAATGATCTCTATCTATTCATCCGTTTGTGCGCTTATGACTCGAGAACCACTTATATGATTTACGTGATTTATTTTTAAGTGATAGATTATGTTCTCTGGCTGTTTTAGTAAACCCACGCGAGTGCAACCGTAGTAACAGCTGGTACCTAGTACCTACAGCAGACGTGTAACTATTTTGTTACATTTTTGTGCCTAACTGGGTAATAACTATGTAAAAATTAGGTGTATTCGCATAATTTTTTCTTGCCACTTTGTTATAATGACATCATCAAAATAATACTTGGTTTTCCATTTACATATTTTATTTCCATTTTTTTAACATTCAGCTGCATCATTTTTCACACAATTCGGCATTAATTTTCTTTATGCTATCGTCGCAAGCGCATCAAAAGTCGGAAGTGGTGTCAAGCTCGTTATCATGATGTCAAGACTATGTTTATTATACCTACGAGTAGTTGTGACGTATTGTTAATTTGAAAACTGTTCGGTAAATTATGAAATTATGACTTACGTATTAAAAGAAAAAATACAGGTTATATGTATAGCAAACATAAATGTACTGAACAGCTGATTTTTTTTCGCGTTTTCAGGTTTGTTCCCATAGTAAAAGTTGTTGGTTATCATGAGCACAATCACGTGTTTAAGTATCGTACACTAATTACCAGTCACCCTATATTTAACTTTTTTTTTTGGTGGCTCGAAAATCCCCCGCAATGCTTCTCACGCCACGCACCGCTGATACATTCGCGGTGAGGACAATTCACAGGTTTAACCTGACTGAATTTTTAAAAATCAATAAAATACAAACTCCAGTCAATATCCCTGTAGGTATAAACAAAAGTAAGGTTCGTCTTCATTAGTGTGTAAACAATAGATTGGTGTTATCAGGCCATTTACGTTGCCGTTTGATTCAATGCAGATTGGATTATGAAATGTTAATAATATAATTAAAATGTTCATGCAGGTTACTGACATTGTTTGGAATTAGTCGGAACGTAGTTTATTGTAATAATTGTTATTTAAAGCGTGCGTCAGCTGTTAATTTTTAAACATATACCGGCTAACTACAATAAGTTGAAAATCTGTTGAACAGTTGTCTAAAAAAGTGTAACTGCAAAACGACGCTTACATCAAAGTAAAATGCCGTTTTGAAGTTGACAGTTGATGTTGCACTGAAATAGGCTTGGGCCGACCACGTCTGCCGCATGAGCTGTGGCCCAAAATAACCACTTTGTGGAACCCTGACACAGTCAAATGGCGTCGCGGTAAACCTCGTGCTTTGACCAGTCGTCGACTTTGGCCCAGGATCGTGAACACTGGAAGTTATGGGGCCTTTGCCCAGCAGTGGGATGATTTAGACTTGCAGTGTATTATCATAGGCCAGTTTAAGTTAGTTCTATCGTCCTAGACGTGTGGCTTCTATACAAACAGTAGACAGGTTTACCTATTCGACCTAATTTTTATAGTTACAATGAAAGCATCACAATACGATTTTGTTACGAAAAAACAGCAATATCATTACGAGTAGGAAAATACATGAAGTTAATTATTATAATGAAAGACGTGTTTTAGTTGCACATAAGGCGTTAGGTCAATATGCGTATATGCATTGCTAACGCTGCTAGTACTGATTACCCAAAACAGGAATCATTTATATCAATAAAATATATTAAGTTCAGAATAAAAGGTGACTGAAGCTGAAGGTAACTGATGGCGTTTTAAGAGGAACAAATGCAAATTCTTATTTCTTTTTCTAAGACATACGGTCTCACACGAATAATTTGGCTCTACATAATAGCCGAAAAATCAAACTATCGTTATCTTGTAGATAATACCTCGTCAAAGTCCAGGAGTTCACAATCTCTGCTAGTATCTTTCACTGCTGGGCTCACTCACTCTAAGGGTGCGTCCACATCTGGCGAATGCGCCGCGAATGCGCAGCTCGTACGCGGTTTGCGAGCGGCGCTTGAGCTGCACGCGCGCAGTAACAGCAATGGTTTGGTACGACAAAAGGCGCGCGCGCGGCGCGCGATCTGCACGCGTGCAGCTCGCAAACGGTGCGCGAGCTGCGCATTTGCGGCGCATTCGTCAGATGTGGACGCACCCTAAGAGAGGGCTTACTTATACCTAGCTAGTTCAATTTTCCTATTTTCATACAGTTTTGAGCTCTTCAAACCTGAGCAATAAATCACATAATGTAATCAGGGACATTGCATTAAAATTATCTTTCTTTAGCATAAAACCTGTGCATTAAATAAATAAATAACATTACATTTTAAAACAATACTTATAGTAATAGATATTTTATATCAGTCTACGCCATCTATTTTAAACATTTAATAGTTCAAAAGTATCATTCCCTGTTAAGTACGCTACATAAGTCGCCCGCTTGTACCGTTTATTGCGAACGCTTATCTGAACTTCTCCTAACCTGTCGGCTACATGGGCCTCCTGCTAGAACAGAAGAGCATAAGGCTGCCTGTCTATAGGAGTGGAGCGAGGCTGCGGAGCGAAGGAACGGAGAAATATTAACCAATAGGATTGCACCACTAAAGAGGAATGACGATTTTATGCAATCCTATTGATTTAAATTTCCTCGTTTCTCCGCTCCGCCAGCTCGCTCCGCATCAATGGACAGGCAGCCTAACTCCTGTCTAAAGAGGATACATTGTTATTCATTATCCTAACTACTATTCCAGGCCCAGAAATCACCACAACGCGACTGTGCTCACGAGAGATAAATAACAAACGCTCATGTCGCAAATCGCTCCACGTGGTTCGTGAAAAGAGCGTTAAACTATCAGTGCTCGCCTAGCTCACCCCACCTACCACATTAACTTTTCTTCCCTAAGCGATTTAAGTCGCCCGTTTGTTCCATTTACCAACACCGCGTCCATCTGTACTTCGGCTAAGTCTATTGAATTAAACAAGTGGCGCAATGCGGCATTGCTTGGACTTGCAGAATACCGCCTGATATTTTATTTAGATATAATTGCATTGAAGCTTGAACTTCGGCGAGGTTGTTTTCAGGTGACGCGCGGCTGGCCTATTTAAGTGAGTGAAAAGTTATAAATTACGATGTCGAAGTGTATTTTGAATATCAAATGAGGTACGTAAATAATCGTGGAGTTTTAGCCAGTCAGTGTCCGATATACTTAATGAAATCCTTCATTCTGCCCAGACGAAGAATATATTTCGAGTTTATGTAGTTTTTTTCTTGTGAAATGAGTCCTCCCGACCTGGATGGACCAGAAAGGACTGACAGACTCTTACTGACTAAAAACCACCCTGCTTCTTCACATACACTTTGCGTTCCAAAGCTTTTCCATACTATGAGAATAGGCTTTATTTTCTATCCACAATACTCGTAGACATTAAATACATGGTTGGGAACAAGTGGATGCAAGTATATTGTGGGAGACTGGTGTCTGAACAGGTAAGACCCCAGTCTGAACTGTTACTAGCTAGTTACTAACCTTGGGGTCTGTATTTGTGGATATCAGGTCTCCACCCTTTAGGTTATATTATATTCGAATGCTTGATTAGATTTTAAGTAGGTATTATAATAATTCTATATTTTTCCAGTATTTTGTGGGGATAAAGGAAAATGTACAGTTGAGTGTGTTTCTGTGTAGTGAGTGAATGTGAAATAGTTACTGAAACTATAAACATTAGAGCTTCTAAATTGTCTTGGTGACTATATATCTCGTAGACCAATGTAGATGTCATGCAAAGAAATCTTACACAGAACCCAATATATTTAATCCCCTTTCAAGGCACTAAAGTTTTTCTGATCCATTACCTAAAATAGATTGGAAATAGTTTTCTTCAGTTTGTTCAAGATACTTATGTCCATATTAGTCGAGGCACCTTCGACCTTCATTCATATAATGAAAATCAGGTGTGACGTGGACATTTTTACCCATAAAAAGAATTCTTAGCATTCCGACTTCAATTAGTGTGAAGTTTTAATTTATTTATTAAAAGCGATCAGCTGACGTTGTAGTAGGTACATGTAGCAAACACGCGAGGTCGTGATGTCTCCAAAACAACCCTGGACATGCTAAAATTTGAACTAACTCCTTCTGACAAAAGTTAAAAGAGGTGATTTTTCTAAATCACATTTTTGTAAGCTTCATTAAATCTATTTTGAATCTGAAAAACATTTTTTGTACCTACTCGTAATATCAACATCATGATTTTTTTTGGATATGTTTACTTTCCTTTTACGTATAGATTACCTAATCTAAACTGAAAAGTCAATGAAAAAATACAATTTCAGGATACTGAAAATTAAACACCTGTGCTGCTTCCTAAATAAAAGACATATAATTATGAACAAGAGTATTATTCCCAAAATGTTACAATAAAAATTACATCAGGTTAACCTTTAAAAAGCCTACATCACTCTGTACACAATCATTCAAATAAAATGAAGCAATATTTCACTCCCGAAAACGCCTACTAATAAATTCAGAGCAAATAATCTTACATGCCATAAATCGTGTAAAAAATTAATATTCATTTTACTGTTCACATTTCATGAACAAAATACGAATTTATTGCATTCAGCATTTAATAAACCCAGATTTAAATTGATGCAATTCTTCATCATCATCAGCCCATTAATGTTCCCACTACTGGGACGCAGGCCTCCTCTCTGTCAGTGGGAGTGGGCCATGATGGATCATGGCTTATAGCCGTAGTGGACCACGCGGGCCCAGTGTCGATTGGTGGATGTCACAATATGTCTGAATTTTTGGTTCTAGGACATGGCGCGGGCGGTTTCCTCACGATGTTTTCCTTCACCGTTTTGAGAGCAGTAGTGATTAGATTTAAATTGCACAAAGTAATGTGCTTGGCTGGGTTCGAACCCACAATTTATAACTCGTAAGTAAGGGACGATACCACTGTGCCAGCACTGCTCTTTCTCACCACTCTCAATTTTTCATAATTTTGCATAAATGTCAAGAGACAATTAAGAGAGCAGTTTGGCGCATGTGCAGGCGCAGGCAGGTTACAGGTTGTAGATTATATTATGTTTTCGGACCTAGTTAGATACGAGTATATTACTTAGTGTAATTTATTTCATCACCACTCCTCTCAAAACGGTGAAGAAAATTCGCATTTCGTAGAATAAAAATTACGACATGTGACATCTACCAACCTGCACTAGACCCGCATGGTGAATTACAGCCCACTTCCTATGTTACTTTATTTCTACTGAGCCTTTACTACTAATCCTAGACTAAACATTCACTATGTATACGATTTAATTTTTAAATGTGTTTTGATGAAGGTTCGTTGATCTGAAAACCGTCGGTATTGAAGGAAGGGGGACTTGGCGAGACAACTTGTCGCCACTACTAAATAGGTATCTATTTTAGTTTACCTAACAGTTGACAAGCAAGCAGCCCGGTCAAGATTTACATTTAAAGGCGCTCCCTCACCGCGAGCATTCACCTGTAACTGTAATGTAATAAAACTGCGCAATTTGATGCTCTATATTATTGTCTTCGAATGTTCAATTCTGTAACGTTACATTACAGGTGAATGCTCGCGGTGAGGGAGCGCCTGTAGTTCTCAATGATTTTGTATATTGCCATTGTTATTATTTCTAGCGTTATTATTTGTAGACCGGCTAAATGATATAAATTTTATTTCCTAAAAATCACCGGATTTGAAAAGTAGCGAATAAAAAGAAAAAGCTAAAGCACAATGGATTTGAATACTTCTTACGAAGCCGTGTATATGTCGCAGGTTTTTCATAAAATTAGAAAAATGAAAAGCGGAAGATGACACATTTTAAAATCAATTTCATCATAAACCTGTAACAATCCAGATTTATGATCAAAAACCTGAACTAGTTTGGGTTTATGATTAATTATTATTATACACAGAATACCTAAGATAAATATGTCAAATCCTTCTTCCTACTATCCTACTAATAATATTGTAATCGTGAATATTAATTTGTTTGAATGTATGGATGGATGTTTGTTCTCTTTCACGCAAAAACCACTGAACGGATTTTGATGAAATTCTGTGTACTGATAGATTATAACCTGGAATAACACAAAGGATACTTTTTTTCCAGATTTATTTTCTCTACGGGATGATTTTCGAGTTGTAGTGGGTGAAACCGCTGGCAACACTATTTTTTGGCTGCCTATCCATTTATGACTAAATATCCGCTCATCTTCAATGGTGCAAATTATGTCCTCGTTTCTCCGCTCCGCCCGCTCGCTCCGCATCAATGGACAGGCAGCCTTATGCATTAAATTTTAGCCATCACTCGCCGCAAAAATATTTTAAGATAGGGGAACCCTCCTGAATAGAAAAAAAGGTTAGTGACCAAGTCTGTTCAAAAACTTATACCATAAAAAGGGTTTACAGGTAGCGTTTTTGTACTGCTGCAATCAGTTGATCGTTTTTTATCGATATTGGTTAGACCGGTCATAAGAGCTTTAAGACCTTTGAGCTAAGAGACAAAAGGTCGCTCGAAAACCACACTTTGTTATTCACGGCAGGTACCTACCCACAACTTAAATTATGGAAACATTTTCGCTGATATGAGACCAAAATACTATTTCAGACTAAATAGCATGGTTTTATACACTCTCCACGATTTTCGCAAAGTGTTCTTTCTGTACTTTCTTATGGATGATAGACACGCGAATTTCGTTTGAATATTTTTGTGTTCAAGAGTTCCACTAAGCCATAAATACGATTTCAGTAATTAAATTAACTGAAAAAAATGTTTTCAACATAACAAACTACACTGTTTTAAGCTATCACGGTTCCTTTTAAAATGTCAATTACGAGAACTCAGACAAATAAATAATCACGGAAGATATCCCGTAAGTGATATTTTAAAATAAAAATCTACTTAAATGTTAAGTTCTATAAATACATAATGTGTTAATAACTTACATTACTACCATTTTTCGGTGATTTGAGTTGAAAACATAATTATTACTTTCCATATACGAACCGCCATTTGAAATAATAATAGTAAAGCATTTTTATCTAATCACTATCATTACTCATTGTAATGAGTTTGTTATCATTGCTTAATTTTAAATAACGTTGTAAAAGTAATAGTTTTAATAAATTATATAGCACACGAAAACACTTGACATGTTCTCTTTCGTAGCACACGAAAGGAAATACACCAAGGAAATGATTTAAAAGACATTGATCATAATTGACAAATTGAGAATCTAAAAAATAAATTTACAAAATAAACGCAAATGTCTTGCAAATTAAATTAATGAACCAAAATAAATAATAAAAATGTGCATAAAATCCAACACACATAAAAATATCGATACATCCATCCATTCAATTGACAAGCAACATGGACCTAACCACGCGGGACGTAATTACAAAGTAATTTGTTTGTAGCCTTTCGTGACCACTCGTGTAAGTACTAGGAGTTAATTGAAGGGGAAATTTTGTCGATATGTTAGTGGGGAGTTCCGATTTAGAATCGATAAACGTAGTCCTAACACACCTGTGTTGCTGTAAGGCAGGTAGTGCATAGTTAGGTGTAGTATATTTATACTTTTACCAGTTTTATGTTTTTTTTAATTTGTTCTTTGAAAATAAAAACTGCACACTAGAAATTTCTTCCTGTAGGTATCGGGAGTGAGTTTACAAACGTAGAGAAACTCATGCATATACACCCAATTCCGGAATAACTAGATACTTATAGATCTTCTTCTTTGCGTGTCGATGAACTCAGATTGCATCCGACCAATACATAGCTACTCGCACAGCTTTGTCATTTGCCTCGTTCAAATCCTGGACAGGTGGTTGGGCAGGATGAGCACGAAATCATTCAAATATTTATTCCTTGCGGGGATGGAACCCGCGATACACAGCAGAGCAGGCAATCGCTCAGTCACTGCTCTAATCGTCCAAAATAAAGCGAGTCAGTCACAGATCTAAACATCCGATAGTAAGGTACTGTAGGACAATTTCCCAATTCAACGCGGGCAAAGCCAGAGGCAGAAGCTAAGCGATAGAATCCTAGCTTCATTTAATTTACATTATATCCATCTTTCATTTTAATACGGGGCGATTACGGAATGTAATTTAAATCAATATCGTAAAATGGGATTTTCCCAAAGGGTGTAACCGATTACGCTCCGACCTTTCCAATTTCTTATTGAATATTGGTCGTTTAGAGTAAAGCTTTTCAATTTTTTTTTATTCATACGTGATGAAAACTGATTTGAGATTAGGGTCTTATAAAGAAAGATAATCACATAGACCATAATGTCCATAATCATGGAACATGATGCCATGACACTTTTTAACCAACTTTGAATAAAAGAGCAAGAGATTCCCATTTCGTTTCAAAATCAAAAATTTTTATTTCACATAGGCCCATGAAGGCACTTATAAAACATCGACAAAAGGTGCTCGGTTCGGGTTGGTCGATTCCATGGAGAAGAACCGGCAGGAAACTCCATGGTTACTCTTTTAAAATGTTTGACTTTGGATGTTTGTTTTGTACTTGTAGGTATTTTAAATAATTTTTTCGTCGTTGATGAAAAAGTTAAGGAAACAAGAAACTATGTCACCGTATTCCGAAAGTTTTGTGTTTTTTTTAAGCCTGTTTGATTTTATTCTTCTTATACATTACTAGCAAACCCGGTGAACTCCGTTTCGCCACCAGATGGCTTCGTTTTATGTAACACTAGCTGTTGCCAGCGGCTTCACCCGCTACAACTCGAAAATTATCCCACGGGAACATAAAATCGGGATAAAAACTATCCTATGTGTTAATCCAGGTTATAAACTATCTGTATACCAAATTTTAGCCAAATCCGTTCAGTGGTTTTTGCGTGAAAGAGTAACAAACATCTATACATCCATACTTACAAACTTTCGCCTTTATAATAGTAGTAGGATTTCTGTATGTGAAAAAAAAAATTCCCGCTTTTCTGTTGAAATTTTTCCTGAATTTTCTTTGCTATAAACCTCACGGAGCCCGAGACCTTTCCAACGAATGCAAAACCGCGGAAATCGGTTCTTGCGTTCTGGAGTTATAGCGTCAGGATTAGCTTTCTCAACCTGCCTTTTAATAATTCCTAACTACAAGTAAATATAAATCTTGACCTTATACCACAGGGCATGCATTAACGGAATCACTTAGTACTATTATAATAATAGTAACAATAAACTTATGACGTGGACTGTGCTATTAATACGTTCCTATAATTTAGTTCATGGTTCCACGGGGATCGATATTCAAGGGGCTATTTTAAGGCTAACGCACACTTAACATAACTGGTGGCCTACCATGACGTCTTAAAGCGTGAGTCTTTAGGCTGTGGGAAAGAGACAGAGCTATACAAGTCGTCTAGCGCCATCTCGTTACTTGAGCGGAACCACTCACGTTTTAAGACATGTCATGGTCGGCCACCAGCACGCATAGCATGACACCGTAAGTTTTTGTCGACGGAAGAATAGACAGAATGACAGAATGGAGATATAATTTTCTTCAGTCGTCTACAAGACGTGGCATACTCCAGCCAAAAAATTTATCGAATTGTATGGATGTAACTTTGTCTATTCTTAGTGAGAAAGAGATAGAATCGGTCATATGGTGGGAAACCATCTTTACACGACTAAAATTGTTCGTTATTGTTGACAAGAAAGAAATAGAGATCGATTCTAAAATGGTTTATGTTACTATTTATTTTGTTTATTTTTACTACTCATCCGCTATTCTTTTTTTATTACTTTTATTGTTGGATCCGAATCAGAAAAAATAATTCCCCGAGACGTCGTTGAGATTCATTACCGTAGCTTTTCAGGTGGTCGCCACTGTTTATTCTGGTTTTCGGAAGTTATCGGTGGTTTGGAGATTTTCTCAAAAAAAAAAAAGATCGACCACAAGGCATCAAAGGAGGTTTCCCTTTGAGATGTTGAACATTGTAATCTGCATCTTGTTACAATAGTTAAATATGAATTTGAGTAAAGCTCTAGTCTGTGGTCCCCAATGTGCGCTGGCCTTTAAGCGTTAAAGAGAGTGGTCAGGGTATACAATTTGTGTTGTGAGTTTTGTAGTCTAAAGTAGAAGGGAATATTGAACTTACCTGTTATTTTTAGAAATACTGTACGTACTACGCTATTTCAGTGTTAGACTTGAAGGTTAAACCGTTCAAAAAATTACGACAATCAAAGTGCTTATATAGCTCGATAAATAGTCGATAAAATAGTCCGATGGAATAAATAATTTTAATTCGTGTTTAGATTTTGATGTGGAAATATTTTATGTATTAGCTATTATACGTATACTATACATACGTATCAATACTGTGGATACATCACATCGGAAATTACATTAACATAGTAGTAGGATTTGCAAGTCCTACTAATATTATAAATTAATGTGAAAGTTTGTGAGGATGACGAGTATGTGTATGTAGGTATGTTTGTTACTCTTTCAGGCAAAAACCACTGAACGTATTTGGCTAAAATTTGATACACAGATAGATTACAACCTGGATTAACACATAGGATAGTTTTTATCCCGATTTTATGTTCCCGTGGGATAATTTTCGAGTTGTAGCGGGTGAAGCCGCTAGCAACAGCTAGTGATATACAAAGTCAAGATTATCTAAAAGGAACTTACTAAAACTTGGTTTTACTCAAAAAAACATACCACGGGAACGTAATATCAAAGAGTAGCATACGTAAAGAGTAACAAATAGCTATCCATCCATCCTCACACACATTATCATTATAGAATTGGTACATTAATTTGTAATCGCTAGTTCCGCTTGAATAAAACACATACAATAAGTAAAATATTCAATTAAGCCGGCGCCAGACACAACACACCCTCTACTCGAAGGATTTTCCCTTTTCAGGGAAGGATGGGGAAGGGGGAATTCTCCACCCTGTCTGTCGTATATCAAATGTTTGTACCCGTTATATTTAACTTGCTTCTCGGTAGACATAAGATGTTAATCACCTTGTTATGACCCCTATATATTATGGGATCGTGTTTTGTTTTATGATCCATTCTATCATTTTTGTTCGGGCATTTTTTTCACGCTATCGCTAGGGACAGAGGCCCTTTTTTTTTTTAACGTGTTAAAATCATCAAATGAGTCCTCCCACCCCGGGCAGGGCGGGAGGGACTGTTAGACTTTTACTGACTAAAATCCACGGTGTCCTTCAATAGCCATTTATGTTCCGGGGTCACGGTAAGGAAATAATCCCGCGACCCCGGCAGGCTTTGGCCCTCTGAGAGGGGGCCCCGTCAGTATGCTGACGCTCTTTGAGGCGCGCGTGGGACACAACGCGCCGTCCGTCGACCCGGGCATGGTCCAAGGTCGGGCAGCGAGTATAGGGCAACTCGCATGCCCGCGCCTACGGTGGCCGGAGATCATCTGCTGACGTCCGACGCCGCGGGCGCCTACCACTGCGGTAGGGACAGAGGCCCTAGCACGAATTATATGTATTTGACAGTACTTTGTACTCGAAGTATGTGCGACGTAATCATCATCTTACTGCCCTTATCCCATTTTAATTGGGATCGGCGCAACACTTTTCTTCTTCCATTCTCCCCTATCAGACGTCACAGCATCATTCACTCCCTTTTCATTCATATCATTCTTTACACAATCCATCCATCTTTTCTTTGGCCTTCCTCTTCCTTTCTATCAATCAACATTCATACTCATCACTCTCTTAGTTACATGAGTCTCATCCCTCCTCATCACATGTCCATACCAAGACCCTTTCATTTTTTCTGTAACAGTCGCCAGTTTCAAAATTTCCCTTATAAACTCATTCCTTACTTTATCCATTCTTGTCACTCCACACACCATCTCAACATCCTGATCTCCGCTACATGCAATCGTTTCTCATCCATCTTTATCATAGCCCAGCATTTCGATCCATACAATACGAAGTATGTACGACGTAAATTGTATGGAAAAAGTTTATGGTTTACGTTAAATCCGTGAGAGAGAAGCCTTGTTGTGTGCCTTGACTAGGTCTCGCGCTAAGGCCTCGAGTATTTTTACGCGGGCCATTGTCGGTTCTTCAGTACTTGTCTAACAACAATACCGGCACAAACAATAAACATACAATAACATAAAAATTAAATACGCAAGTTTTAGCGACACCAAATAGTATTCATCCGTCTTTCCCTACCGAGAACATGCTTCTTTATTGCACTTTTATGAAGGTACCCTTAGTTTCATAATAATAGAGGCATAAAAGAAAGTCTTTCAACAAATATATAGTACCATCTCGAGCAATCTGAATCATTAAATGCATCTCGTATGGCATCTCATTAGGGCCTTTCATGTCACGTCAATGTTGACGTACAATCTTCATCCTACGTGCTGTTGGTGCCTGTTATGTTGATCTACTACTGATTTATATAATTAAAATGCATCAACACGAATGGTTTATTATCTTTACTAACCATTCTAACATGTACAGAAAAAGTTGTTTTTTAGCAAAGTGGACGACTGAAGAATAGAAATATTTCTTTACTATATTTTTAGGGTTCCGTAGTCAACAAGGAACCCTTATAGTTTCGCCATGTCCGTCCGTCCGTCCGTCCGTCCGTCCGTCCGTCTGTCCGCAGTTTAGCTCAGAGACGCACAGTACTAGAGAGCTGTAATTTGGTGTAAATATACGGATTTGTTGTGCCAAAAAAGTGGCAAAATAAAATCTCGTAAAATATTTTTTTTAAGGGTACCTCCAGTACTTACACGTAAAGTGAGGATTTTTTTTTTCTCGCGTACCCCTTAGTGTGGGGTATCATTAAATAGGTCTTTAAAAAATAATGATAGTTTCCATTAACAGTTTTTTGATAAAAAAATTCGTTTGTGAAATATTAAGCTTTAAAGTGCTAAATTTTGCTCGATTCGAGTGTCCCCCCCCTCTACCAGCTAAACGGTTATGTTTGGGGGTGTGAAAAAATTCACAATAGTAGCATATATAACGAAGTTTAAAAGAAAATTATCATGACTAAGTAGGCTTTACAACTTTACGAGTAATAGTCGACCAACTTATAAAATGTACTTGAATAATATGTTTTCTTAAACAAAATGTATCGGAGAACATGCTCTTCAACTGCAAATGTAAGTTTGTCAACTTTATTTTACAGCTTTAATAGGTATGTTTTTACGGTATGTTTTTTGGGGATAGGTAGGTTTTTATCGTCAACTATTTTTAACTAACTTCAAAAAAAGGAGGAGGTTCTAAATTCGTCGTAATCTTTTTTCTTATGTATTTTTCCTGATTTCTCAAAGACTCCTGGACCGATTTTGAAAATTCTTCTTTTTAAAATTAAATTCAGCGAATCAGTTTAATTAGTTTTTTGATGGGCAACTACGGAACCCTACACTGTGCGTGGCCCGACACGCACTTGGCCGGTTTTTTTTAAATATTACCGTACTTAGAACAGCACCGTACAGATAAATAATAAGCCTTTAGATATTCTGTAGGGGGTTTGAAGGTCTATCGGTCGCCCGCCTTTTAATTTTTTTTCAGAATCACGGTGCAAAACAAAAGTTTTTTATTTCGATAGAAGACACTTAGTCAAACAAAAAATGTAACGAACGTCAAAAGCGTCATAATTATGTTTAGAGTTATTCGCCGAAATATAAGTCGAAAACTGAATCATGGAAAAACAACTTTTTTGTCTTTATCTCTGTTCAGGTATGGAATGAAATATGTATGTAACATATTAATTCATTGATCAAATACATAAATGAAAGAAGGTGCCAAGCTTATTTAGTAATTTTTGTCTAAGCTTGCAAAGAAGCTTGCAACTAACTTTATATTTTTATGTTCAGTCATGGCAGAGAGCCAGCCAAGTTTGCAACGAAAAGGGGTGTCTTATATTTATTCGCGTTCAGTGCAATTTCACTGGCTACGAGGGACTTAATCTTGGCTAATATATTTTGGAGATTAGTGATTCTAGTAGTTAATGGAAAGAAATTATATTTTAGAGGGGTAAAGAATTTGTGTTGTTTAAGAAAACGAGAAAACTGTTGCTAAAATAGTCCATTCGTTGTGATTCGAGAAGACTACCATGAGTTTGATTTTCAAATTGATGTTGGTTTTCTCGGTGAAGAATTTCCGACCTCGAGTATCCAAGATGGCTATTCAGTTATATTTTTGAGACATAAATATAACAGGTAGATTGCAGATGTAATAGAAACATCTGTTGATTGTTCTAAAAGAGAAAAGTGACAACGTTTATTATATTTAATTCGTGCCTCAAATCATTAATTACATAAACTTAATCAGAACTTGGCTCTATCTTGGTTCTACATTGTATTTCTATCTTACGAAGCTGCTTCAGCTCTTTGTGAAACTGTGCCGTTACAATTTATTTACTCCATGCATTTGTTTTGACGCTTTCTAATCCAAGAAACATATCTCATACACCATTCCCACACAACAGTTAGAGTTTACCTATAAAACGACAATCTGCTATTTTATAGCCGGACAATTCTAAAGCAAGTTGATTCGTCACCTGTCTCTCTATAGACCTTAATGCAGGTGTAGGATATGCCTGAATACACTCACTAACGAGGACATTGACACACATAAAATGTAGGACGATCAGAGAGACCTAAAGGAATTAACCTACAATAGTTCACATTGCAACAAAAACACTTCAGAATTACTGTATACCAGCAACAATGGAATGCATCAAAGGCAACTTTATTCGTTGCAATCTACAGTTGAAAGTCCAACGGTAATGCGATAGAATTTACGCATCAAAGGAAATCGATGTCACGGAAGCACCGTGTCAAGATGTATCAGCGATCATGAACAACTTAGAGCTCTGTGTAGAACTGTGTCAGTAGTTGGAAAACGGATCGTGAGTTACAATGCAGATGAGAATAAACATAAGATAACTGTGTGGCTTTTATCGTGAAGTTATTAGCCAATAAGTTAACTCAATTAATAATTTGCCAAAATCATTATGAACACAAAACATTTTTAAACATTAATTATTTTTAAACATTATTTATTATTTTTAATTATTTTTAACTACTGAATAGATGTGATGTTTATCAACAACCAACGCTGCCTTATTCGTTTAAGCATATTGGATAACCGTCATTCATGAAACTATTGTGTACTTTTTTTTATCGTAATAAAATCATAATAATCCACAATGCTCCTTCAATAGACCCATACGTTCCAGGGTCACGGTTATCTGATAAGACAGTCCCACGACCCCGGCAGGCCCACTTTAGACAGCTTTCTAAGGCGCGCGTGGAACACAATGACTCGCCGTTGACCGTGGCATGGTCCATGCTTGGACGGCGAGTCATCGATTACTCGCCGTTCGCATGCCCGCGACTACGGTGTCCGGATATCGCCTTCAGACGTCCGTTGTCGTAGGCGACTCCCGCGGCGGCTGGGTCATGAGGTGGAGGCTTATCATCAGAGCCGATCTTTCGGGCAGCAAAATAGACGTTTTGTAGGTTAGGGCATCATTTATTACACAAACACTGACAATACCCATTTATTATATAATTTATGAACCTATCAAATAAAAGCCCATTAGAATAACGTCAAGTTTTTGACTACAGAATCATTAATAATTGGAAAAATCTCATGAAATTACTTTCGTTTATTTAAGAAGTTAGTGGAGATACCACGGATCGAGAGGCAAGTGCAACCCGTGTTCCCATAGCTGGGACAAAGGCCTCATCTCTGACAGAGAGGTCAGTGCGGGTTTTAGGAAATTCCGGTTTCTTACGATTTCCTTCACAATTTTGAGGTTCAATCCCTCGACTTACAACTCGTAAGTCAATGCCGATGCCACTAGGCCACTACTGACCGTCCTAGGTGGCTTTTTTTTTAGTCACGATCCCCTTCGCCTTTACTGGTCGAGGCTTAACACTGGATCCACTACTTGCACCCCCAAACACCTTTAGACGCATTATGACAAAAACTGTGATATTAACTAGAAAATTCCATTCGGTACATTCGATCAAGGATAGCAAAAGGTAATTTAGGTCATATGGTGTGATGTAACTAGGACTTATCGCTGGCTAGACTGAAGCCATGCAAGTCTAGAACAGGTGACCTGACACGGCGACGTATAATATGAATGACATAGTATATTATTGCTTTAAGTTTTTTTAAATGTATTATAGTGTTATGCAATGTAATACATTCGGAAAGCACGTAAAGCCGTTGGTCCCAGCTGTCATTTGTAGATGCGACCCTGCAGGCCCTAGATTCGTGGCAGTTCTTTGATGCGCGCGTGGAACATGACGCTCTGTGGAGCCGGGTATGGTCCATAATCGGACGGCGAGTCACCCATTACTCGCCGGACGAATGCTATTTTTAGAAGCAACTACATACGATATACGAGTACACTTAACGAAGTAGCAATAGCTTGGACCTAACTTCATTTGATTATTCTTTTCGAATTTAACCTAAGTAAAACAGTTACTGTTAACCATGACCAGCGAATTAAGTAAAAATCAATAGTTTTGTCCGCTGAATTTCATTCGAAGGTCATACGGACTGATTTAGGGAAGTAGGGTGAAACGTTTTGTAGACAGGCTGTCTGTTTTGTTTGACTCATTCCGTGTTATGTAAGCATTGTTAGGCGTGTGGTTTCTATGTCGTGTCTTTTACCTATGTATGGAGGATTTTTAAGCTATTACATAGCTTTTATCGCGGGCTCTGAACGCGGTGACCGAATCAAGTAATTCCGTAACGAAAATAAACCTAACACCACGCATCGTCTAACGTCGTTTCAGTTCGGCAGTCTTCAGCACGTTGTTTGTTTTTGTTGACGTTTCACTTGATTGATGTGTCTGATCTAAGTCTAAAAAAAAAGAAAAAAATTGATTTAATTGATATAAAATGCTATGCCATAGCTTTACCGCGGCAGTCCTCGAGTGCCACACGTGTTTTTTTTTTAATTTGCCTTGGGTGGGTGCGTTTACAAACATTTTTAAACTAATATACACAAGCATCCAATTGAATTTTATGTTTTTACTTTAATGTTATTTCTTGATTGATTCTAAATCAATACCTATAATGTCTTACAATTTATCTAGTTAACAAAAAATGCACAACATAACAGACAGATTCCAATAAAGTAAAACAGACAAAATTCAGCATAATTTAAAAAAAAATGATATTATGAGTAGGTATTGGTACAAATTAAATAATGTACTAGCCGCTTTTTGTTTTTTGTACCAGTCGCTTTTTTTGTAAAATTGACCAGTGTTCTTTGCAATAAAGCTTTCATACAAATCTTTTCCGGACAAAAAATGAAAGAAAAAAGCCTCCAAATCAATCGAGACATAATTTACTGTATAAATCTATTTGTATTCCAATACTTTGGAGGAGCTCGTGGCTAAATAATTACAGCCGCACAGGCCGATCTTCCGGCTTGCCGAGGTTGGTCTGTGGATGGGTGACCATCTGTCATAGCGAGTTTCCTCCGTGGCTCGGAAAGCACGTAAAGCCGTTGGTCCCGGCTGTCATTTGTAGATCTTTGACAGTCGTTACTGTTAGTCAGGAGCTCTAAAGTCTGACAACCAGTCAAACCATGGGGTATCGTATTACCCAGTTACTGGGTTGTGGAGGTCCGACAGGCAGTCGCTCCAGTTGCAGTCCATATCCAGTTGAATCTGGTTTGACTGGAAGCCGACCCCAATATAGTTGGGAAAAGGCTAGGCAGATGATGACTTTACAAATTCTACTTAAATAAAAAAGAGGTTGTCTACCTAAAATGTAGACAACCTCTTTTTTATTTAACTTTTTCATTTGACACATTGTGACAAGGAAAGGTACTGGCCATACATTTGAGTCACTGTCAGAGCCACAAAATAAAAACTGTTGTTAAATAAACATCAAAATGGCGGCCGTAAGAGAAATTTTCTCTTGGACTTTATTTATGATGGCGTATTTATATTATTATATTGTTACAGAATACGGCCCTACAATGAGTTACCTCGAGAAAGTTGACCGATATCTGGATTCCCTTAAAGTCGGGAAGAGTAAGTAGCTTTTTTTTACCCTTTTCCCCGAGGCCTGAATTTTTTCAAGGTTAAGTTTCTTTAAAATACAAATTGTTCCACAATGCCATCCTGAAATGTAGCCAACATAATAATATTATTATGTCTCGCTGATTGTCACCCATCCACAGACCAACCTCGACATGCAAGGCCTATCCGCACACAACAGTGCCGACACGTTCCGTACCGTGCTATTTATATTATACGAGTGAACGAACATCACTGAACGGCAATGACACTGATGAGTACGGATAGAGTTGTACAAAATGTATGGTACAATATCATATTTCACTGACACTGATCGATACGGCACTGATCACGTCACGGAACGGTACGGTACGGAACGTGTCGGCACTGTTGTGTGCGGATAAGCCTTAACCCGGATGATCGGATCATAGACAGTGATACAGTAAAATAGTTTTCATATTATTCCCGTTTTCTAATTTCAGGTGCCATGGTAGACTCCTGGTTCATGATGTCCAGTCCCATGCCGATACTTTCAGTAGTGGTGGTCTACCTGATCCTGATCCGCATCGGTCCAAGATTTATGAAGAACCGGCAGCCTCTTCAGATGAACAGGCTCTTAGCTTATTACAATGCGTCACAAGTCTTTCTGGCGACTATGATTTGTTTTAAGGTGAGCTCCATACTTAAGTTGCTGTATTTTGAGCACGATGTAAATGAAACTTTATTTACATTTGAAACATTGTAAACTCAATAGGTATTTCAGGGGAAAACGTGACCTGCTGGATTTCAGATAATAAACCGTCTTTTTTGTGTGTAAAAATAATTTAATGAATCTTCCCGCCCTTGTGGTGTGAAAGGAACTGTCAGCGCTTGCTGACTGACAGACCTTGAGCTTTTAGAGGGTGCGTCGCCCCTGACAAATTTTCCTAATGAATGTAAACCTTCCGCTTTTAATGTTAAAGTTGAAAATTTATTAAAGATATTAGGGTATTTATTTATTTATTTAACTTTATGCACATGTAACAAGACAGTACAAAGGCGGACTTAATGCCATGGGCATTCTCTCCCAGTCTACCTAAAGAAGGTTATCGGCCCAGACTACGAAGATTTGAGACCATATTTCGTAAAATAACGTAGACCAAGTTTAGCCCGGGTTATTTATACATAATAATTATGTACAATGAACCTGTGTTTACATTATAATTTTTGTAAATGTTAAATTATTCTACAATACTTTATAGTTACATAGACGCAGAAAGCATCCAATGCCCTTCAAACTAAATTATATCGACGCTACATGTAGGTCTAGGTAGGTACGCTTAGGTAGTATGAGAGCTATTACTAGATACTATTTTCATGCCAGACATTGCTAGGTTATCGTCTTGTAAATCTTTCTTAGCACTACATAATATTTTTACATATATAAAAATCAATCAATGCCACTTTTCGTTGTAATTTTATAACTCAAGAACGGACTCATCAATCCAAACTAAATTTTTGGGCTGTGTTCGGATTATTTAGTAGATGGTTTATGTGAAGTTTGCACAAAATCAGTCGAGCGGTTCTTCATTTATCACATTTTTTGTAACAAATGATGTAGTAGTGGTAGTATTGAGATACCTACTGTGGCGCTACGAAGTTCGCGGAGTCAGCTAGTATTATAAATAAGAATGTATGTTTGTTATTCAATCACGTCAAAACGGCTGTTGGATCTATCCAGCTTCTTCATTCGGTTGCTCTTTGCGTTTCATGCCCACTGCATGCTGCTTAGACAACCATAAGCATCGATCGAGTTATGAATTAAATTATCGGGTTTATTAAATTATGAATTAATAAGGACGAACTTAGCACGTTGATACCAATAAATGTTCCTTCTTAAATAAACTGAAAAATATGTGTATAATAAAATAGGTTTTTTTCACGGTTTATTTCAGGTTTTCAAGTTGAATCTCTTCAGAGACGGCATCATTTACGCAGGGTGCCGTTATCCGTCCAATACGCAAAATTCTATGGTAAGCCAAGTTCAAGTTATTTAAATGTCTGAAAAAATCCTAATATTGGGCAAAAATCTGAATAGTAGAGAAAGCTCATAACGTTAACTTCCTGAATATTTTATTTAAATATTTTTTGCCAAAAACCTGGTTAATGTAAATAACCATACTCACTCAGCCAATTACAATATCGTAATAATGGTCTGGCTAATTGGCTACATAAATAATTATGATTCGCCGTATATTAACATTTTTAGCTAGGAACTCATAACCTGGTCTATGAACCTGTAACCAATAAAAAATGTTTGTAAACCTAACATAATGCATTTGCATAAATTGTAGTTCAGCTTAATCAAATAATAATGTAGACTTTTCCATTTTCCAGCTACTAGACTTAGGTTGGTGGTATTTCTTCGCGAAATTCACTGAACTTCTAGACACGGTGTTCTTCGTTCTACGAAAGAAAGATAAACAGGTAAGATCTATGAAGAACTCAACTAAACTTTTCATCGACAGAGCCCAAGTAATAATGGCCAAAAGCAGGAAGATGAACATACCTCTAACCTTCGGATTCTTGTTCAAGTGATAAATTTTATTGATCATGAGAAGCATTAAGCAGACACCATCTTGTATAGATTCTTGAATTAGAATTAGAAACATTTTTGTTTTCTTTTACTTATCCCTGAATATCTGGGTCCCATCATCAATCTGGATCCCAATCTTTGTCTGTAACCAATCAACGACTGAATTGTTCATCCGAGCCTTGACAAAACAAAATGTTTTTGAATTGAGTTAGATCATTAATTTCTAGCATTTTCGTTAGATACGAGTATAAACTTAGTAAACTTAAAAAATAAACCTTATCGTCTTGGCGAGGGCACTGCCGTGCTCCCAGATTCCACTCAGAATTAATTTTATGACTCACCACTTCTCATTCCAGGTGACATTCCTCCACGTCTATCACCACGTGATCATGGCTCTCTACTCCTGGAGCTACCTCAAATTCGCAGCTGGCGGGGAGGGCGCGGTCCTAGCGCTCCTCAACTCTATCGTCCATGTGGTCATGTACTCATACTATCTGCTGTCGGGACTAGGACCACGGTTCCAGAAGTATTTATGGTGGAAGAAGTATGTCACTAAGCTGCAATTGGTGAGTTTAAATATTAATAAAAGTAAAATAGTAACAAAGTTCTAACTTATACATATTTATTAATCGATTTGGATAGCTCAACCATGACACGGCTGATCCGATCTGGGTGAAATATGTACAGAAATAAATCATCAGATACATTTTATCCCGATATTATAATCCTCGATACCTCTTAAGTATAATGAGTCAAGTGACATTATAGTAATTTTACAGGAGAGCGATTTGAAGGTAAATCGTTTATATTATTTTAATGAAATCGAAATCAAATTAATTCGAAATAAAGTAAATGTTTTTTTAATCAAAATTGTAAGCTCTTCCTTTGGTATAAAATGATTTTGGTGATTTTTGTTTTTAAATGACATTTTATGTACATGACTGGGTATACGCCGGCGGGACTCAATAGTGAAATGGTTTAACTACCACTTATATTAGTGTACGTCGTCCATCCAAATCCATCATTTACACCAAAATCACATGAAATATGACTGTCATTTTATGAATATAATTTTACTTTTGTTTGTTTCAGGGGTTTTCTGTCTCACTTAATAATAAAATGTTGAAATTATATCACTTGACTCATTATACTAGGAAAGTACTTAGCAATGTTAAAATTTGAAAACTCAACGTATACTGGACCAATGTAATTTACCGAGGGTTTTTATTAGTATTTTTTTGTAATACCTTACGATATTATGTGGGATTAATAAAAGCTAGGAAGAAGAACAAGAATCATACACCCAAAACAACTCATTTTGAAGAATCACAATGTATTTTTCGTCATAATTAAGTAGGAATATCTTTTTAACATAATAGCTTTACTAAAAGCTACAACGAAAACAAATCACTATTAAAAAAATATCAATGTTTCATCATTAAAGCTTCACAAAAATAAATTAAAAATTTAAAAATCCCCCGACATAAAAACCAAGATCCCTTTTAAAAGTAATAAATAATAAAAAACAACTACATCTTAAAGTACTGAATCAAGACAATCGATTTTTTCGGTCCCCGAACGTGATGTATTTTTTTTTATAATTATGAATACATAATTAGGTACTTCACCACTTATATATTTCTAGATTTGGAGTATGTTACGTTAATTTCTCTTATATATAAAAATAAACTGTCATGTCTTGATTAGGTACTTTAAGATTGTGTTGTTTTTATTATTTAAGTAGGTATTAATTTTTAAAGGGATCTTGGTTTTTATGTCGGGGGTTTTATAAATTTTTAATTTAATTTTTACTTATTTTGTACTTTTTATAGGTGCATACTTATTATACTTATATCATTTTATGTTGGGCGGTTACAACACATAATTAAGTTGCAAGGGACGACAGTTGAAAAAACTGTGGATTACTTAGGCAAAAGTACTTTCGCAAAAGGCCTAGCCTATGTAGCCATAAGTAGAATAAAAACCTTGGATGGTGTAGCAATTTATGAGCTCGACCAAAGGAAATTATTTAATAACCCACAAAAATTATCACGCAGAATTGCAAAGACTGAGGTGTATTAATTGACACTCTCACTTGACAATCGGATTTCCATGTCCCAAATTTCCCTCCACCAAAGTTCTTATAAAACGAAGCTAAGAACACTCTCGATTAAATCATCATTATCCCTTTCAGTGAGCTTTCATTTGAGACCCCATTTCATTTTTCCCCACTTTTACCCTTGCACAACTCGGCTGAACCGATTTTCATAAAACACATCTAAGAAAACTCTCCGTAAGTAATCTTTATTACAGACAGACAGACAGACAGAGACATCAAATTTATAACATCCCTCTTTTTCCGTTGGGGTTTAATGTACTGACTAAATCCACGATGTCCATTAAATGCCTTTTATGTTCCAGGGTCACGGTATTCGTTAATCCCACGACATCAAACGATGTTAAAAACACTCTCGATTAAGTAATCAATATTCCCTTTCAGGGCGCTTTCTTATAAGACCCCACTCGAGTTTTTTGTAAACCCTCGGTCACCCTTCCCCACTTTCACCCCTACAACGATTTTCATCAAACATATTGTCCAAGAACACTCGCACGTAAGTAAAACTAAATTGAAATCGCTTCATCCATTCGGGTCCTATTGGTGCCACAGACAGACAGACAGACAAACAGACAGACACGACAAACTGATAACACCTTATATTACATCCACGATATAATTACCATACATATTATACGAATAATAGTAACTTTACGAAACAGAATTATTACCTAAAATTGCTTGCGCACTCGCCGCCATTCATCGTATACTGAGCCGAAATAAACTTGTATCGGTGCGCGCCCCGCGTACACTGGTACAATGTTATTTAGATCAGTTTACAATGTACGATTTTAACTGATGTTGAAAATGATTTAGTATACGTGAAATTATCTCGGTAATTATTGATCTTTTTAATTTTTGAAGTGAAAACTTCTTTAGCGGCGTTGTACACTTTTTCTGTAATGGGTAAAAAATTTAAAACTCGCGTCAGGGTCACGTGACCCTGATCGAAAATGAGTAAGACGTCATTCAAATTAGTTAATTTCATATCTGTACTACTCCAGTTTTAAAATAAAACATAGTAACAAAAAAGTTTTCACTTCTACCGGCACTCCTGGAGTGCAACCTTTTTTTTTTAACACTAGCGTTAAGATCACGATTTATCATGTACGTTTTTATAAAAATATGAAAATACCTAAATTTGTTAGTTGACTCAGTATACTTAGGAGGTATCGCTATAATGGCATAACTTCCAACATATACGAGTACAACGGCGAAACCATGAGCAACAGCTAGTTTGGCACAAATGTTTCTCAAACAGTTAACGTTTATATTTGGCTGTTCAACTTAAATGAAACTCATCGGGTCACAACAGTTACAAACTGGACTTGCTTTGACTCCAGTAAATTGTTCTGGGGCCGTATTACAACGTCTTAAAACCAGGCTTGTTCCAGTGAGTGAACGAGATGGCGCTAGACGACTTGAATAGCTTTATCACTTCCACTCGCCGGAATAAGCCGCCTGTTTTTAAGTTGTTGTAAAACGGCCACTGTAGGAACTTGTGCCAGGATACTAAGAAGTTCAACGGAATGTATTAATGGATATCGTAGGAGCATAATGCAGGAGCGCGAAAGAAAGATGACCTTAGTACAAGGTTAAAACAAAACTGTTCTTACATGGAAATTAGATTCTCTAGCCTCTCGAATTATCAAACCAATGATTTTTTAAACTCAATGACCAATTAAACTTTCCTATAATGCTTGATCCCTTAACAATTTAACTCTAGTTTTATCCATTAAAAATTCTCATTCTTCTCTTTCCAGCTCCAGTTTATCCTGATGTTAACGTACTGCGCCTGGACACACTTCTCCCCGCGCTGTCAGTACGCCTCCGGCTTCACCTACTTCATCTGCTCCAACATCACAATCTTCCTCATTCTCTTCCTCAACTTCTACACTAAGAGCTACAAAAAGAGAAATCTCGAGAAGAAAAATATTGAAAAAGAAATCAAGGATGAATACGATAGAGCTCACAATGGAGTGAAAACAAATGGAGTCTGCAAAAATGGAGTCAATAATAAAAAAGAAAATGGGGTGCATGGGGATTGCAAGAGTGTCTCCAATGTAGAGGAGATACCTTGCGAAGTAAACAAGGCTTGCGGTGATTATGTTAAAGACGGCAAATTCTTCCTCTCGAGGCGGACGACGGCAAGATCACCGTGCGGCTTCGAATATGACTTCGATAGTATAATACAGAAATGATTCGTCATGGTCAAAGACTACAGCTAGCGGTTCTATTGAGACTGATGTATGTGATGACATTGGTATTGTTAAAGCCTAAGATTTTTGTGGAGTTTGGAAGTTAGATAAGTACGCTTAAGTATTCGCTTCACTAGGACTCTCTTAAATTGAAGTAAGGACCATGATTGGTGCTATCATTTGTTAGAGCCGTTAATTTTCAAGTGGGGTCTAAAATTACAGCATATCGTAGTTCGTATTGCAAAATTAATGAATTTAAAAACATTATCGTACCAGTGAGAAGACGCTTTAAATTTACAATAAATTGCCAACCGCACAATTGTTACTGTAGATTTTAAGGTTAAGCATTTGCTGTAAATATAATACGTGAATATAATCGTGCACTTATTCGATGCCGGGTTTTAGTTTAGAATTGAGACCTTTCATACATGGAGATTGATTCGACATCAATGACTGGTGTATTTGTAAAATAATGAACGTTTTAAAAGTACTTGTTAAGGACTGCACCGCTATAAGCAATGCAAGCTATTGTGTGCACAGCACTTCAGGAACAGTGATTTCTTGCCTACCATACAATATTATTAAGTATCATACTTTCTCTGAGTTGTATTGCAATACACAGCCGTCCACTTGGATTATAAGATTTGCCAGTGACTGATGAATTTTGGAGTTGTATGAAACTTTGTCATTTGTAGCCATAGCGTCAATTAAAGTTCTTTCGTCTTAGTATTTTTCAAATATCAAAACTTCTCCTGTAGTATTCTTGTCATCATTATTTTCATGTTTTAAAAAAACTGGATCAGTAGTAACATTACCATTACTTTTTGCTTCCTAAGCCGATGTAAGATAAAATTGCAAAGAATACAATTCTGTAGAATCTTTGATAATATAATAGAGAATACTATCTTAGCTGCTTCTATGTAATCATTACTTTTAGATGACTATTTTGTTAGAAGCTTCACCAGGAGCATTCGCTAGTAATGAAATGCTCGAATAGGTAACCTGATAATTACAGGCGAATGCTTCCGATGGCACCACCTCTACCTAAAACAAGGCAAAGAGCGGTGAATTTAAATAGAGTTTAGGAAAACATAATTAATTTTCTCGAAATTTAGACAAACAACATTTTAAAATAGAAATTGGTTTAGTCATTTTTATATTTATTTTTACTTTTGATTTTGTGTTACTGGAAAATTTCTAGTAACCTTTATTGTTGAACCAATAAGGTTGTTCTTGGGTTTCTATTGTCAGTGTCACAGGTCAAATCTATGTGAAAAGAACGTTTTCTGTATTTTTTTTTGTTATCCTTGCTGTCATCATTTGTGTTCAATATATTGAATTTTGTAAATTGCTGTGAAAATAGTGGTTCTTAAATTTAACGGATCATTCTCATATCGACAGAAACGCAACTCGTCATCTCTCAGGATGGACTCGCAACTTGTCAGAAACGTAGACTCGATAGAAACGCACTATGTCAGAAACGCAATTCGTCAGATTCGGAACTCGTCAGATATTTTTTTTTTAAACGTGTATTTACATGACGTTCATCGACAAAATCCTAGTAATTAATTTTATTTTTTGTCGAGCTGCGTCTTTGAAAATCTGACGAGTTGCGTTTCTGTCGAGTTGCGTTTTTGACGAAATGCGATTCTGTCGACATGAGAGTGATCCAATTTAACCTTTTTTTTAATCAACATTATTTCTCATTTTTGTGACGTATAAATCAGAGATGATCTATCAGTCAAAGGATTTAATAACTCTATTTGATCGCCTACCTCTTTGCAAAGCAAGCAGTACTCAGCTTCAAGTAGCGCGGGACCACTTTGATTTACTAACAATGTTAGAATCGAAAGTAGTTTAATGTATGAAAAGCCTCATAATTAACAATTTAAGTAAATCTACGTTTTAAGAGAAGTGTGCCAGGATATGACTCATATTCAAGGACCTGTCATTTTATTTTAGAATAAGTATCTATGATTACTTAATTTAATGATAATTAATTTTTCAATTAGCATAGAGTTGATTTTGTACTTTTAATGCAATTAACAATAGTACAAAATAATATTAATTTTAAGAAACTAATAAAGTTGAAATAATATTTTTTGTATTGTAATTTATTCCTACTCTCCCTTTTGAAGATTTCTTTAGAATTATTATTCAAGTGGTGTTATAATTATTATGTTCAGCTCTTACAACTTACAAAAAGATAATTTGCGGAGAAACTTGTGGAAAGTCAACATAATTGAATGCAAAAACTGTGAAAACGCAGTACAATCGAGTTCTCGTCGATTTATTTAGAATAAAATTAATTTATTGTATCGAAGATTATTTTACCGGATACAACACGTTATTAAATAAAAACTGACTGGCTGCATGACTATCGTAAAGATTGAATAATAATAACGTATGGATGTATCATGAAATGTATGCATAAATAAACTGTCGACGTTATTATTCATTCTCTTTTGGAGTCGCAGTCAAAGCGATATTTCAAATAGAAACAATATTCTTCACAATTAGTATACTGTAATTAAATCCGTTTGCTCTTCTTTATATTTTCCTGTATAAAGCCATGTTTTCATTATGGTAAGCGTCCACAGGTCCATCGTACGTATCGGACGCATCGCATCAAACGGATTTTTGTATCGGCAGCGATCGGATTGCCGACGCGAGTATCAGCAATCGGATTGCCGATGCCACCTTTATTTGGATTTTTTTACTGATCGTACGTTCGGAAAGTGTTTGTGAGAAAGAAAGAAAGCGATGCAGAAGTTGTTATGGCTTGTTTATTAGCAGAAGAGGAATGCAAGAAAGGAAAAGAACAAATGATTGATGATTGATTCAGTAAGCGTGCGGGGCGCGTCCACTGATCGGCATTCCGTATGACGTCATTGGTACGCATCGCATGTAGGCATTGCCGATGAGCCGTCCGTACGATGCGGATCAGTGGACGCAGTTGTATGAGTTTTCATACAAGGCAAACTAAAATCGGTTACGTACGATACGTCCGATACGTGCGAGGCGGACCTGTGGACCTGTGGACCTTTATGCAACATTTATTTTGATAATGATCATTTATGACAAGTAGGTATAGTAAACAAGTTTAACATAAAATATTTAATAAAATTAAATTATAAACACTGAAACGTAGCTATCCACACTTGTCAGTTGTTGCTAGTATGTCTCCCCAGGAGGTAGTGCTGTCGGTTGCTTACATTAACTCATGTACGAGTTTTTATAGAAAAAAAAAGAAAAAAGAAAACAAAGTGGATTCGAAACTATTTCTTGAACAGAAGTTATTTGTATTCTACCTCCGTGGATTCGATGGGTCCTTACAGAATTTCACCATAATGTCACCATTTGATTTGAAATGTAATTGAGGTTAATTGGACCCTAAATTACAGGACAGGAAACTTAATTTCAGCGTCCTATTGAGGCCCAGATAAGGCTAGTTATAATTTTAAGATTTCTTGCAACAAATTTCTCATAATTGTTCACTGTCATAAAATATCTAAGGTACAATTGATCCAGGGTCGCGGGACTGTCTCGTCAGGTAACCTTGACCCTGGGACGTAAAGGGCTATTGAAGTATCATCGTGGTTTTTAGTCTGTACAAGTCTGACCGAACCTCCCGTCCAGCCCTGGGTGGGAGGACTCATTTCTTGATTTTATCACGATAAACAAAGGCACAACTGATGAACAAGATCATGCCAGACGAATTGACAAAATGTTTAAAAGGACTATAATTATATAACCGCCTTCAAAAACAACCACAAAAAAGGGTAAAATAACCTACAAAACTTTTCTTTCGGAAGCCTATCACAATTGAGGGTTGCCCTCGATTTCTCCAGGATCCAATCATCAGATCCTGACATGGTGACAATGGGACCACTTCAGAAGTTTCTCCTTTCTAACAAAAAAAGAATTTTGAAAATCGGTCCACAATTGGCGGAGTAATCGCGTAACAAACACACAAAAAAAAAACATACCGTCGAATTGATAACCTCCTTCTTTTTGAAGTCGGTTAAAAAATGAGTAAAATCATTCAAGTATTTCATCATCATCATCTGCCTAGCCTTTTCCCAACTATTGAGGTTGGCTTCCAATCGAACTAGATGCAGCTGGACATCAGTATTTTACATGGAGCGACTGCCTGTCGGACCTTCACAACCCAGTAACTGGGTAATACAATAATATGGTAAGACTGGTTGTCAGACTTTTAGAGCTTCTGACTAACAGTAACGACTGTCAAAGATCTACAAATGACAGCCGGGACCAACGGCTTTACGTGCTTTCCGAGGCACGGTGGAAACTCGCTATGACAGATGGTCACCCATCCACAGACCAACCTCGGCAAGCACGGCTTAACCCGGAAGATCGGCCTGTGCGGCTGTAATTATTTAGCCACGAGCTCCACATCAAAATCATTCAAGTATTTAAGAGCAACAAAATCTAATTGTTGGACCACACTACTTCCATGTTTATAAACTAGCGGAAAACACGTCCACAACTGTTGACTTTTTCTAGAGTAGATTTTTCGTATTGCTTTCCCACTCAAAGTGGGGAGCACGGCAACATGTTTCTTAAACAATGTTACATCACCTTTGCTTATAAACTTGAAAATAAGCATACCTAAACTTGTGGCTTTACTGTACAATGGGTTGTTACCTAGTGGAAAGTGGATTGTAACGAATAATTTTTCAGATCTAGACAAGCGTATCATTTTGTGTAATTTATTCTATTACTGCTTATAAAACGGCTTTTCTTTTTGAGAGAATGGACAATTTTAGCAGATTATGCTAAGCTGCAAAATAAATAGTTAAACGGTGCCAGTGGAACCATACCCAACTAACATTATTAAAACTGCACTCTTTTCATTTTATTTAATTAAATTTATTGTTTGGTCAGTAATTGACTATAAGTGACGGCATTAAATGGCTCAAAATGATATCTATTAATCTGGTAGAAAATGGACCGATTTGGGATTTTAAGGGAAAATGTAAGTACTAATAATAGTTCTGTTCTATTTTTTGTCAACAAAATGTGACCTCGAGCTCTGGAGCGAAAAGCCTTGTGTGTCTTCCACGCAGATTTTTTTTTATACTGGTAAAATTATCAAATGAGTCCCACCCTGGGCTGGGCGAGAGGGCCTGTCAGACTTGTACAGACTAAAAACCACGGTGAGCCTTCAATAGCCCTTTACGTTTCAGGGTCATGGTTACTGGATGAGACAGCCCCGCGACAGGGTGTCCAGTAAATAAAACGCCATATTGCTGGTGGTGATAGCCCAATACCAACCAAAACAACACAATATCCGTTCGGCAAAATGTTACGGATTTCGAGTTATTGAAACTTTTCTGAAATATCGAAACTTCCTTGAAACTTATTTTTTTACCTCTCGTAATGAAAAATTCCTTTTCTGGTTTAAACACAAAATTATTCGTGAATACTCTACTCAATGGTATATCCTATTTATATCCCAGCCAAAAATGTTTGGTCGCGGGACTAACAAGCTAACGTGGCCCCGGAACGTGAAGGGCTATTAAAGGACACCGTGGATGTTAGTCAGTACAAGTCTGACAGTCCCTCCTGCCCTGCCCTGGGTGGGAGGACTCATTTGATGATTTTACCACGCTAAAAGAAAGAAAAAAATGTTGAAAAATGAAAAAAATGTGAAAAAAGCAGACCGATTTCCTTATTTTTTTTTTACACAAAAAGGCCCTGAGCAAAAAGGTATGAAACAGTTTTGTACAGCTTACTAAATAAAAAGTAGATAGCTTGTTTATTGTTGATTTTTGAAAATAAAATTGTAGCGCATCTTCATCGAAAAAATGTTATTTTAGTTCTATAGAACCGAAAAAAAAAAATACTGATTTTGACAAAACCAAAATGTGGGTAAGTAATAGCTGCTCATTAACGAGATTTCGGTATTATAAAACAAGTTGTGACACTATTCTATTTACTTACTGGACACCCTGTACAAACTCAAGCCTTTTTTCCATGGGGGAATCACAGAGCGCCATCTACATTTCACATGTTTAGAAATGTTGAAAATTAGTTCAGCAACTTCAAGGTGATCAGGTGGCCTACCTAACATAACGTCTTTTAGCGTGAGTAGTTAGGCTGTGGGAAAGAGACATAGCTATACAAGTCGTATAGTGCCATCTCGTTCCCTGACTCGGAACCACTCACGCTTTAACGTCATGGTAAGCCACCAGCTCATTGCGTACGTGTTCAAAGGGTCTTATAGACTACAGGCCCATGTCCAAAATGGATGGGTCATATGAACCACCAGGTGACGTATATAGGATGATATAAGAATAATAAGATTCAGCACTATGTCGTCACGTAGTAGTAGCTGTCCAACTGAGTGCTGGTGAGAATTTAAAACTGCAGGTAGAGTGAGTACGTGACCAAATCATTATATTTTTGTACGGCATTTTTACCATCGATATATTCATGAAAAATAATAAGAAAGCGCGCAGTTCTGTAAAAAATGGTGCGCCACAAAGTCGGTAATTTTTTTGATTTTCTGACAATTTCCAGGGTAAATTTGGTAATTTCATTCTGTTCGGCATCAGTTTCATACTGTTTCAATACAGCTTCTAATTCCGCAACGCCGTACGAAAATCATGCAACAAGGGGAAAAAATCGAGGGTTGCAATCCCCAGATCACGGAAAAAGAGGGAATTGGACAGCTTACAAGTGATGGCATAGTGCTGAATCTTATTATTTTATGCTCATAAATCATCCTATATACGTCACCTGGTGTTTCATATGACCCATCTGTTGGGTTAGTTAATATAGTCTATGGAAGGATGGGGTATAATCTGTGGAGAGTTGGAAGGGACGCTTGGTGAATATTAAATAAACGTGCATTTACTATATCCTAAATATCTTTTAACGGATATCGGATATTGGATAGCCGACATTCGATATTGCATATACGCATATCCAATAACATGGTGTCAGGTTAAAATGGCAGAAAAAGAAAGTTTAAAATTCAAAGAAGGAACGGGAACAACACAAATCATGAATAACTCTATTGAGCCGATGTGTTTCGCGGAAGATAACCTGTCTCATAATTGGACAAAATGGTTTCAACGTTTTGAATTATTTTTGATTGCTAATAACCTCGAAGACGTTCCAGACAAAAGAAAAATAGCGCTGCTGCTGCATTTAATCGGCCCCAAAGGTGTCGAGATATTTAACTCTTTTAACTTGCCATGTGGGCCAACGTTTGTTGAAGTTAAAGCAAGGTTTGACAACCATTTTATACCAAAAAAAAGTACAACAATGGAAAGGTACAAATTTTTTACACGAAGCCAAGGTCCAAACGAATCATTTCAAAGCTATATTACAGACTAGCTTCTGCCAGCGACTTCGTACGCGGATCCTGTTGCTTATGCCAGCGACAATGGGGTCGTCAAAATCGAAGATCTGAAACGTCTGATGTCGAATTCTCAGACTAAACAACTCTTGCTAAGATGTTATTCATACTCGTATATAATTATGTTATAGTGTTTTTTTATACGACAACAGGGTGTGCTCATCGGGCTGAACAACTCTTGCTAAGACGTCATTACTGTATATGTAATAGCGTAGCTGGGCTCTTGGAGTTTCACATCAGATGTTCCATATCTTCAAATTTATTTTCTCAGCAGAAAATGCTCATCACGCGGAACAATTTTTGCTATGGCGCTATTTTTGTATCTCTTATAGTTTAGCTGATCTATTGCAGTTCTGCATCAGGTGTTCAAGTTTCCAAGATAAATTATAGCCTATATGTTGCCCAGACTTAATAGCTATACAACAAAAAAAAAAAAACAATCAAATCCGTCCAGTAGTTCCGAAGATTAGCGTGTATGGAGTAATTTCTCCCGTTTTCCTAACATTTCCCTTCACTGCTCTGCTCCTAATGATTGTAGCGTGATGAAAAGTATACTATAACCAGCGCAGGAGTATGAAAAATAATTGTACCAAGTTTCGTCAAAATCCGTCGAGTAGTTTTTGTTTCTATAACGGTTATACAGACAGACAGACAGACAGACAGACAGACAGACAGACAGACAGACAGACAATAATTTTATTAATTGCATTTTTGGCATCAGTATCGATCCCTAATCACCCCCTGATAGTTATTTTGGAAATATATTTCATGTACAGAATTGACCTCTCTACAGATTTATTATAAGTATATAGATATAGATTTAACAAACTTAAGCTTGACTTGTGAATTTAAAGACTTGAGGGAAGAGATACTAAGGGATGTTCTGCTACTTGGTCTCAACAATAGGACTGTGAAGGAAAAACTACTTGGAACTGAAAGTCTGACATTGCAGAAGGCGATAGATATATGTAAGGCAGCTGAAATTTCACACAACAGGATCAATCAACTAACAAAAGAAGACAATAATAGTCAAGTTTTGAGTGTGTTAAAACAAGAAGAACCTACTAATAAAAGTGATGAGAATAAAAGAAAGGAGTCCTCTAAAAAATGCTATAAATGTGGTGGAAACTGGTTTCCATCTCACCGTTGTCCGGCAATTGGGGCAGTTTGCAAAAAATGTGGAAAGAATAACCATTTTGCAAAAATGTGCAGGATTTAACAACTTGCCAATGTTAATACCAGAGATGAAGAAGAAGAAACATTCTTTGTAGGATCGGTGGTGAAGGACAATGAAAGTGAGTGGTTAGAACAGTTTTATATTAACAATAATAATATTAAAGTTAAATTAGACACAGGAGCGCAAGTCAACTGCATGTCATTTTCTGTTTACAGGCAGCTGGGTTTAAACCCCAAGTTCATCACAAAAAGAAGGATTAATCTCATAACACTTGACAATAAAAACATATCTGTTCTAGGTGTTTGTACAATCAAATGTTATTTAGCTAATGGAAAATGTGACAATATTGATTTTGTAATCATTGATGGAGAATGCTCCACTATTTTAGGTTTGAGGTCATGTAAAAAATTAAACCTTGTCACTAGAAATTATGTAGCTCAGGTGTCATATGATATAAAGAATGTAGATGATATTATAAATGAATATTCAGATTTGTTTAACGGTATTGGATGTTTTGAAAAACCTTTTAACATTAAATGTGAGCGTCAAAATGAAGGGACCAAATTTCCAATCTCCGTCAAACATACATAGAAAAATTCTACCATTAATCTACTATTTCCTACCTTTGCTCTAATTTTAGCTACCTCATCATACACGTAATATTTTAACAAAACGCTTGGTCCCTCCATCTTGATATCAAGATGGAGGGACCAAGCTGATTGACTGCTCCCTGGAATGATTTATTTATATAGTGTTATAATACCTTAATTCTACCTTAACATTATTGATTTTGGCTACCCGAAACATAAATCCTTTTAAAGATATCAATTAAATAAGTTGGTCCCTCCATATTGACGTTTGAAATTTTTTGTGTAACAGACGATTGGGTGGTTTATTTTAGATATTCGAAGAATAAATGTTTAATACCTATATTCTACCTTCAAATCATGCAAAATTTCTTACCATAAAGTTTATTTTTTTGAGGCAAAAAAAAAATTAAAGAAATGACTAGGTAGGTACAAGTTACAACGTTCAAATTTCTCTATGGGTGTGTTTTCGAGGGTGGAACACGACGACGCGCCGTCGACTCGGGCATACATGGTCCGTGGACCATGCATGCATGCCTGCTCGGTCGGCGAGTAACCGATTACTAGCAAATAAAACATACGTACTGTTATTACATAAGTTATATTTATTAAAAAAAAAGAACAAAATTACATAATACTTATGCTACAGTTATAATTGTGTGACGTCAACTAAGAAATTATGTCACACGAACGGAATCGCGGGCGACCGCTAGTATAGGTAATGTACAATTATTTTAAAGCATAAATTAAACAATGTGGTATAACAAACGTTTGGCTTTTGATGACTCTACTTTTCATATCATCATAACAATTCCATTTCCCAAGAAATCTTGGACAATTTGCCCTATAGTGGCCAATATCTCCACATACTGGCGGGATAAAATCAATTACTGAAAGTATTCTGTAATATTTGTCTCCTAATTTTAACTGATTAGGAATTTCGTAAATGTTGATTTTTTCATCAGAAGACAGTTCAAAAAAGATTGTGTTGCTAAGAGAGTAAATCTCTGTTTTTATGCCATTACAACCGGCTATTCTACAGGGAGCCAAATGATCAATCAACATAGCTTCAGCAGAAGCATTTAGAGCTCCGATACCTTGTCTCTGAATTATGTTTAAATCTAAAGGAATAAACCCACATTTCCTTCTTATGGTATTGCCAGGACAATCACAGTTCGTGCAAGACCCGACAATCTGTGCACTGTAAAATACATCATTGACAACATTTTCTATAATATAAGAAATATTGCATTCGCATTGAATTTGCTCATGGTTTCGGGTAGTTCTTCAGAGACAAAATTTTCGATGTCTGTGGGTATATTTCTGTAACCAACCAACAAAACGGCATGTAATATTTTTTTCTGTACAGTTTAGCTTTAGCTCTAACTGGGACCCCGGGTCGACGGCGCGTTGTGTCCCACGCGCGCCTCAAAGAGCGTCAGCATAATGACGGGGCCCCCCTCTCAGAGGGCCAAAGCCTGCCGGGGTCGCGGGATTATTCCCTTACCGCAACCCCGGAACTTAACAGGCTATGAAGGACACCGTGGATTTTAGTCAGTAGAAGTCTGACAGTCCCTCCCGCCCTGCCCGGGGTTGGAGGACTCATTTGATGATTTTACCACGCTAAAAAAAAAAAAAAAAAAAAGCTCTAACTGGGACAAATTATATTTTTTTAATAGTAGCTATCTAGATAAAAAATAAAAAATTTTGAAGTCTGTTCTCCTGATTCATAAAGGGCGTCCGTTTCCCATTTTCCGGAACAAAATGGTCGATATCGCATTTTCCCTTTGATTCATCAATATAAATTAAAGTTATATCGAAAGGTAATTAATAGACCTCTTACAAAAAAATATGTATTAGATATAACTACGTTAGTGTGTTTTTAATTATGTAAATAAGAAGTGTCCGGCGTGTAATACTGATTCATGTGGAGTAAGCTTTGCTTGACTGTACTTGGTCGAGGAATAATGATGAGAGTCTGAGATCCCACTTGGGGGGAAACCTGTCGTACAACGGACGTGCTAGAAGGCGGACGTGAGGCTGGTTGGCTTAGAACCTGGTGAAACAGAGGTAAATGTCTGATTCATCTGTGCTTGGTTTAGGTACCTTGCTGATTACAATGCCTAATTTATTAATTTTATTTTGCTGTTTTAAGACTTTAATCTGAGTTTCGTGTGATGCTTTTGGGTTACAGATTCGTGTAGAAAAATGATAATACTGAAATCTGTATGAATGATGAGTTAAGCATGATTTTAGGCAAAATCATGATTCATCTGTGCCTGATTCATATGTTCAAAAACCCATATGAATCTGAAAATAAATTAGTTTTCCCCTTTTCCAGCCAGAAAGGAGCACTTTTGTTACGTTATTTTACTTTTCCATGTCAGTTGAGTGTGTGTGAGATATTTTTGACATTATTCTTCGGTATTTATTCATAAGTCAAACTCTATCTATTTTATTTTATTGCCGTTCACAACAATGCCACTATCAATAGTAGAAAAAATGGAAAAAAAAATATCTATGAGAAAAAGAGACTCACAGAACGTAGGAATTTTTCATCCTTCTTAAGATGGAAAATAAGAAAAGATCCAGACAAGTATGCTGCGTGGAAATTAAAAATGAAAGAATTATATTTGAAAAGAAAGAGAGAAAAAACAAAAGTAAACAAAGAGAATATTATAACGTAGCATTAAAATAACCTATTTATAACAAAATTCTCGCTTTTCTGTAGGTATTTATTTCTGTAAATGTTATTTTGAAAAACAAGAATTTTATTGTTGAATTGACCAGATTTTTTGATTTGATCACTGATAAATAATTGTTTTATAAAAAAATATTATTGTTGTTATAATATTATGATTATTTTCTTAATACAAAGCCCATTTTTATTTAAAGTTTTCCATTTTTATTTCTGTTCCTGATTCATCTGTAAAAAATTCTGATTCATCTGGGCACAAAATTTTTAAACGTCGATATCTTAAAAACTACTTTGTAAAAAGGAGTCCCTCAAACAAATAAATGTTATTTGGAATATCTATTTTCATATAAACATGTGTTACTAAGTTGAAAGTGAATTTAAAATTTGACCATATGAATCAGTCAAAGAATCAAATTTCGAAGAACTACCCTTTCCTACAGGCGTTGTTCTGAAATATTTCTTTAGGATGGCATTACGCATTGTATAAATTTCATCACATTTAGTATCAGTACTAACATTTTTTTTAATAAAATCGAAGAACATAATATTACCATCTGTATTATTACTATTCACATTAAACTGAAACCCATCCACTAATCCAACGGCTATAGATTGGGAAAAGGCATCAAAGGCACATGTGTTTACAGATGATAAGCCATCTATTGCTTTAAGTAACGAACCGTTAATTAAAATGGGTATTTTTCTAAAATTGTATTTAGCTGTAGCTTTTTTAGCATCGCCTTTACCACGCCAATTCTCAACAAAAGATGGATTTTCAGCAAAAATTGAATCAATTTCATTATCTTTTTGTGTCTTATATTTTTTTTTGTAATTTGGGCCTAATTCTTTTCTAAGACAGAATAGTGTTGTCCGAATGTAAGTTGCTTAAAGCTAACTTGGTTTCTCCAGAGAGGTATTGATTATGTTGCATTATAAACTCATCAACCCGCAGTCTATGAGATTTAGTTTTCATATTACATAAAAGTGTTTTTACGTTCTTAAAATAACTTTCAACATTTGACGAGGTGGCACTTACGACATCACTGCCATAATAGTTTTTCATAACGTTAGACCACATAGGCAACTGATTAATGAGTCTCAATAAGGTATTAATTAGAATAGGAAAAAAATATAAATTATCTGTGTCATTGATGTCGTCAATCAAATCATTAATTAGCCTCTCTTTTGCAATGTGCTCAGTTAGCCATTTAATTTTTTCTTCGGCAGCATTTGTTCGTATAACTTCTTTTTCATTATTTTCTTCTTCACAGTTATATAAACCAGAAAAATCCGAGGACTCTTTGCAATCAACTTCAGAACATTCATTAACATAACCGGTTAACACCTCTTGGGAAGTAATTACGGTTTTTAATCTTTGCTTAGCTTTTTCGCTACTTGTTATTTTCCCATCTTCTCCATAACCAGAAAATTTTGCTAAGCACAGTGTGACCTTATCTTTAGCTATTTCCTGAACTTCTTCGTAATTTTCACTTGCTTTCATTTCTTGAAAGCATTTAATATAAAAAAATTTCACTCTTTGGTCAACGTTTTTAAAGCATGACAAATTATACAATATTTTAATGAAATGACTTGTATCAATCCTCATATAGGTTTTCAAATTTGTATCAGATTTTCCGTTATTTAAAATTTCAAACGATTTATTCAGATATTCATTGGTTGATTTACAACCAGTAAAGGCTTTAACTGACGCTCCTATAAGTGCAGAAGAATCATCGCAGATAACTTCATTTGGGGGTGGATTATTTTGAGACCAGTTTTCAAGCCATTTGACAATAGTATCCATGGTACCTATGACTTTCTGATATCATATGAAATAGAGGTAGGTACGCTACTCTGACCTGGGAATGTCTGCATAACACATACGTATAGGAACAGATGTTTGTTTGTCTTGATATCTGGAGAAGGCCCAAGATCTCTAAAAATACTTCCGGTTGCATCAAGACTCACTACAGTCCTATGATTCTTTTGATATTCTTTATAGAACTGTTCCTGATTAGATAACCAATAATACACGATGAAGTGGGGATGCAAACAAATAAACCTCAAAAGATCGTTGTATGGTGAACTTTGTGCCATTAGCCAAAGAACCATCACAGGGTTTTTGTCAAAGAAATGCGATGTTTTCGCTTCATATTTTATCTGGCGCAGCGTCCCTAATTTCGGTATATGAGTTGGTTCACTATCATTAGCGTTCATTGAAGAATCTATTATAGAGTTTCTTACAGATACCGCAGAAGAGTTATTCAAGATATCACCAAGCTCTTTACGTTCTAATGGAGATAACTTTAATTTTCTTGACTTTTTGTGTATAAAGAATTTTTTTTGGTCTTTAACTGTGCAAGTACAATTAATTATTTTTTCTGTTGGCCAATTTATAAAAACTTCTATAGTAGCTCCACATTCTTTACAAGAACCATAACACGACACAGATTCGTCCGGTTTTACATGCGTTGAGTTAAATCGCCAAGTGCAGGGTTTTTTAGTTTTTTCCCACAATTCTTTTCTTAATAATTCAGCCCATTGGTAACTTGGTAACGTCCACTTTTTCCGGTACTTTGATCCTGTGCCTGGGTCATTTCTCTTTACATACTTTTGAATAGGTTGTATTTTTTTCCAAGAATGTATATCAAGGTAAAACTGTATTTTTTCCTGACTTACTGTATCTTTTTCGCTATAAGTTTCAGAACTTTCAGCATATTCAATAATTTCTTCTACACCATCCGGCTCAGAATCATCAATATTTTCAAAAAAGTAATTAGGGTAAAACACCCAACTATTGACCCCTTAAGCGGTTTTCCTTGCTTCTTTCGCAAAATAAACTAATGTACGAGTTGTAAGTGGAAATGAATGTTTTCGGAAGATAAAATAAACATTGGAGAATGTAACTAAAACATTATTTCCAGTCATACAAAGGTAAAAAGTGTTTTTTTTCTCGAGTTTAGCAAGAACAGGCCATTTGACCAGTTATCAACATGCTTGTACCAAATTTTCATCATGCAAATGACCAATTTTTTGACCTCCTGTAGTATAAGAATAAACTCAAATCTTATTTATTATGAATGTGATACGAGGTTTTATTTGATAAAAAACAAACAAAGCTAGTCTTATAGCCCTTCTCATTTTCTTTTTTCACACTATTTAGGTCTTCAGTCTTTAAACGCCGTCAATAATATTCTTGCACTTATTATTTAAATTTTGTAGTTTTTATCACTTTTTGTCCAATTTTTCTTTATTAGTAGTTATTTCACTGTTCTGTATTATGCAGCAGATATAAAAATACTCGACGGCAAAATATAAATTGAAATAACACGGCTTTAGTTCTACAAAGTGAGTTTAAAAACCTTTGAATTAATATTTTCCTAATTACATAAGACGGTTTTAACTTTTTAAACTTATGTGAAAGACCTCACAAATGAAGAGAACATAGATAGGTACAAATAAAAAAACTAGCTCACACTTTGCCTCGGAAATGATTTAAGTCAGTTTGTTCAAACATGGAGGTTAGGGTATATTTTGTCATGTTATGCATCAAACCAACCTGTGGCTGAGGCATTGCTCGTGTTATTTTGTTCGTTCTGCAATTGTCCCACGGGATCATATACCGACATAAAAAGTATCCTGCGTCCAGGTACACCCACTTAACCAGGTTTTAAAATAATCTGCTTGCCAAATTGTGTCAAAATCCATTCAGCCGTTCACTTTTCCTATAATATTAGTAAGTCTAAAAGTCTAAGGCCGCTTTCACATTAGGGCGTTAGCAGCGCGACAGTAGCGCGGCAGAAGCACATTTCTTCACATTTTATATGAACAGCCGCGCATAAGCAGCGTGTGTCGCGCGACTGTCGCCCAAATGTGAAAGCAGCGTAAAATATTCAGGAGAATCCAGAATGTGACAGTAGACCGAAAATTTAAATACCTCACTCAAATTATGCTAGGTAGTCAGGTTACTACGTAAGGTATTTTTTATGTTAGTGATTATGCAGATACACACCTTTAGGGGTGCCAACGCCCATGGGCTTAATACAGATGCATTAAAGTTAAGCTACCTCACCATTAAAAATGAACTATACGTACACACCGTGGTGTCAGTAACTGGTATTCTCGTACATTTGGTTAATTACCAGCTATTGACATGCCATGTTAAAAAAAATGGTTATTCATACATTTGAGTGTACCAGATATTGACCTCATCATTTTAACAAGTTAACGCTCATTAAAACTTGAAAATCATGTGGAAAAGCATTGTGTCTGTCTTAAATAACCAAAAAATACCAAAGTCAAAGAAATCTATAGTGTAAAACTGAAATAAAATGACATTGAAAACAACCGTCAGCTTAGCAAATTGTTAAATTTCTTGATGATTTTAGGAGGGTATTTTGTTATCATAGGTTTACGGACGCAATATTGCTTTATTTAAATTTTCTGTGACGCCAATATATTACAAGATAAATTATATTTCATTTTCTGTATTCTTTATGCAGCACTGCAAGAAGATTTATTATTATTTTTGATAAAAACTGTTATGCGGTCAATAGTTGGTGGGAGGTCAGCAGTTGGGTACTTTACCCTATAATTGGTTTTTAAAGATAAATACAAGCTTTTTACAGACATTTTATAGTCTAATTCCTTGCTGATATCGGCAAATATCGGATCACAAGGTGATGGTAATTCACTGTTTTGTAATGCACTGCTGTATTTAGTAAACACACTTTTCTGTACATCTAGGGGAACCGCGCTCTTTCTTCCCCTCTTCATGGTGATGGGTGGGTAACTATGGTAAAATGATAATTAACCGTACTAATAATTCTGTACTGACGCCTGTAAAAATGCCCAGGTCTTAGCGTAGATAATTCTCTAATACAGGGACAATAACACGATAATTTCGTTCCCACTACTCAATTTGTATTCGAAATCAACGACTATTAAATTTTTTATTAATCGTAATGATGACTGTGTGAAAGAGAGTATTTCAATCTATTCCTTATTTGAATTTTTATCAACTCGAGTAAAAGAAAATCAAGAATTCAAGAAATCCACATATGAATATTAAAATAAATTTGTTTAGCTTAGAATACAATTATTATTTATAATAATATTTTTTAAAGCTTTTGTAATAATTTTACGCACATTTTAATTGCTAAAAAACAAAAAAAAATAGAAGTCGTCACAACAATAATATGTTTGAAAGCGCGCCAACTATTTATTCCATAATTCGAATTAGGAATGCGCTCGCTATTCAAAAAAATAACATTATAATTATGTAGAAGATAAAATTATGAATGTATTATACATTAAGTGTTGTACATCAATTAAATTAAGGTTGAATATAGAATGGCAAGGATCGTTTATAGGCATTCAAAAAATGTAATTTAATATTTTGGGTGACTATTTTTTTTTTCATCCTACGAAACTCTTAGATGAGGGGCAGTTTTCGAGTTGACTTAAGTAAAACATTCTGTTGTGGTTTTAAAATCAAATGTGTCCTCTCACCCTTTTGTTTTTTTTTTAGCGTGGTAAAATCATCAAATGAGTCCTCCCACCCCGGGCAGGGTGGGAGACTAATATCCACGGTGTCCTTCAATAGCCCTTTATGTTCCGGGGTCACGGTAAGGAAATAATCCCGCGACCCCGGCAGGCTTTGGCCCTCTGAGAGGGGGGCCCCGTCATTATGCTGACGCTCTTTGAGACGCGCGTGGGACACAACGCACCTTCGACCCGGGCATGGTCCATGGTCGGGCAGCGAGTTGCCCTTTACTCGCTGCCCGCATGCCCGCGCCTGCGGTGGCCGGTGATCGTCTGCTGACGTCTGACGTCGCGGGCGCCTACCACTGCGGTTTGGGCGGAGGGAGGACGCTGTCCTCTCTCTCTCGCGGCCCGCCTCCTCCTTCACGAGCATTACTGCTTCGCAGAAGGAGGCGACCGCTTCCCACTCCATCTCGCCCCGCAGCATGGCAGCAACCAATGCCGGGCGCGAGAGGTTTCCGCCTAGTCCTCTCACCCTGAGTGAAGCGGAAGGTGAAGATAAACTCTCAGGCGGATTTTCCTGTCACGCTGACCCCCGGCGCTTACGGTCGGCACGTAGTTGGTCAGCGCTAATCGAACGGCCGTCAGCGGTGAGCGGTCAGCCTTACTCAAAAACGCTACCTTACTACATAGCATATTGACCCATCGGCGCTGACCATCAGCGTGCGGTCAGCGTCACAGGAAAATCCGCCTTAGCGTGTATTCACACGTACCACAAGTCCACAACCACACTACGTCGCAGCGACAAAATGTGGTCAAGCTGTGGTAACGTGTGAATAGTGTTACAGCGGCTTTTTGCAGTTGCGTTGGGTACCGACAAAATGTCGATGTGGTTGCGTTGTCGCTGTCGTTGCGATGTATTCACGTGCAGTTATACCACACTGGGTTTTTTTATTCTGTCTGCCTCTGACGGCGAGTAATAGCGGTGACTCACCGTGCGTTCATGTGGACCATGCCCGAGTCGACGGCGCGTCCACGCGCGCCTCTTCGAGTTGTCAGCAATCTGACGGAACCCTCGAAAACACACCCATAGAGAAATTTGAACGTTGTAACTTGTACCTACCTAGTCATTTCTTTAATTTTTTTTTTGCCTCAAAAAAATAAACTTTATGGTAAGAAATTTTGCATGATTTGAAGGTAGAATATAGGTATTAAACATTTATTCTTCGAATATCTAAAATAAACCACCCAATCGTCTGTTACACAAAAAATTTCAAACGTCAATATGGAGGGACCAACTTATTTAATTGATATCTTTAAAAGGATTTATGTTTCGGGTAGCCAAAATCAATAATGTTAAGGTAGAATTAAGGTATTATAACACTATATAAATAAATCATTCCAGGGAGCAGTCAATCAGCTTGGTCCCTCCATCTTGATATCAAGATGGAGGGACCAAGCGTTTTGTTAAAATATTACGTGTATGATGAGGTAGCTAAAATTAGAGCAAAGGTAGGAAATAGTAGATTAATGGTAGAATTTTTCTATGTATGTTTGACGGAGATTGGAAATTTGGTCCCTTCATTTTGACGCTCACCATTAAATTGCAGCCTAGTGCAATCCCCAGAGCCGATCCACCCCGTCGAGTTCCAATATCCGTTAGAGAGCCTTTGAGGAAAGAGCTTCAAAGGATGGTTGAACTAGGTATCATAGAGAAAGTTGAAGAACCAGTGGAGTGGGTCAACTCTGTAGTGATCACTAAGAAATCTAACAACAAAATTCGTGTCTGCATAGATCCCAGGTATCTCAATCAGTTTATTATTAGACAACATAAACAGCTTCCTACTGTTGAAGATATTGTAGATAAATTATCCAATAATAAATATTTCACTAAATTAGATTGTAATAGTGGATTTTGGACAGTTTTATTAGATTCTGAAAGTTCAAAATTGTGTACTTTTTCAACACCTTTTGGTAATTATCGATACAAACGTTTACCATTTGGACTTTCAGTCTCTACTGAAGCGTTTCAAGAAAGAATGGAAGAAGCATTTAATAACATTGAAGGTGTTGAATTTTACTGTGATGATTTAATAATCCATTCGAATTGTATACAGGATCACTATGTACGTTTATTAAAAGTTTTTGAAGTAGCTAGAAAATTCAATATTAAGTTCAACAAAGAAAAGTCAAAATTCTTGCAAAAGGAAGTTAAGTTTTTAGGTCTAATTGTTAGTAATGAAGGTGTTAAACCAGATCCACTAAAAGTTAAAGCAATATCTGACATTGAACAAATTAAAGACAAAAAAGATTTAGAACGCTTTCTTGGCATGACCAACTATTTATCCAAATTCATTGAAAACTATTCTTCCATCACTGCACCTCTTAGAGACTTACTTAAAAAAGATATAATCTTTCAGTGGCAACAATCTCATGAAATTGCTTTTAATAAACTTAAAGAAGCCATCACTAACGCTCCCACTCTAAAAATATTTGACACAAATAAAAACATTACCATTTCTGTAGATTGTAGTTCTGAAGGTGTTGGAGCATGCCTATTACAAGATGGCCAACCTGTGGCATATTCATCTAAAGCTTTAACAGAATGCCAAAAAGGCTATGCGCAGGTGGAACGAGAAATGTATGCAATAGTTTTTGGTTGTACACGATTTCACAAATACATACTAGGTAAAGCAGTGACTGTAGAAACTGACCATTCTGCCCTAGAGTACTTATTCAAGAAACCTTTAAATAAAGTTCCTCCTAGAATTCAAAGAATGATGTTAAAAGTTCAAGGGTATGAGTTAATTGTTAAATATGTACCTGGTAAAAAAATGTTTATTTCAGATTATTTAAGTCGTTCATACTTACCTATTAAAGATAATGGATTTGATCATTTTGATGAAGAATTAAACAAAGAAATAGTCTGTCATGTCCAGTTAGCATTAGACATTCTTCCTATTGCACAAAACAAAAGAGATTTGATAATTTTAAAAACCAATGAAGACAGTACCCTATGTAAATTAATAGAACAAATTCAAAATGGATGGCCAGATTCAAAAAATAAAATAGATATTAAATTAAAACCATTTTGGAATTTTCGTTATGACATATCTTTCGTTGATGGTATTCTATTAAAAAATAATAAAATTATCATACCTCTTGCACTTCAGAAAATGATGATTGATATAGTACATGAAGGACATTTTGGTATAAATAATTGTATAAGAAGAGCAAAAAGTGTAATGTTTTGGCCTGGTATGTCTTCTCAGATAAAAGACAAGTGTGAAAATTGTCATGTATGTACTAATTTCAGAAATAATAACTGTAAGGAACCACTAATATTTCATGAGATACCAAATTTACCTTGGTTAAAACTAGGAACAGCTATATTTGAATTTAATAAACAACATTACTTGATAATTGTTGACTATTACAGTAAATACATAGAGGTTGTTAAATTAGAAAGTCTATCCTCTAATACAATAATTAAACATTTCAAATCAATATTAGCGAGACATGGCATACCAATTGAAATTATATCAGATAATGGACCCCAGTTTTCTAGCATAGAATTCAAATTATTTGCAGATAATTATGGGTTTAAACATATAACTTCATCTCCAAATTATCCACAGTCAAACGGTCTTGCAGAGGCCAGTGTTAAAATTATTAAATCTATTTTGAAAAAATGCTTCTATGATAATTCTGATCCTCATATAGCTTTACTTAATCTTAGAAATAGCTGCAAGGATGGGAATCCGTCCCCTGCAAATTTATTGTTTAATAGAAACCTTAATTGTAAGATACCTGTGTCAGAATCTTATCTTCGTCCAAAGCTATTTGAAAGAGATAGAACAAAAGATGAGTTAAATAAAATAAAGATTAAATCCTATTATGACAAAAATTCAAAACAGTTAAAAGATATTTTACCAGGACAAGATGTAATGTTCAAAAAAAAATCTGAAGATATGATTTGGACACCAGGTAAAGTAGTGAGTAGATCATCATAATTATCCTCGATCATATCTTATAAAAGAACAGGATGGTAACATATTACGTCGCAATCGGCAACATATCTTAGTAAATAATAATAATCAATTAGAAAACCCTCAAATTGATTTAGACTCCAATGTGGAAGAAGATGTAGGTGATGGTTCCGATTCTATTAAATTGAATGATGAATCTAATGTTATAAACAACAATTCAAATATTAGCAGTGATCAAGGTACTGAAAATAATGATAACAATTATGTAACTAGATCTGGACGAATTGTCAAACTGCCTAAAATATATTGTGATTAAATTTGTTAACTAACGAGAGGAATGTTGGGTTAGTTAATATAGTCTATGGAAGGATGGGGTATAATCTGTGGAGAGTTGGAAGGGACGCTTGGTGAATATTAAATAAACGTGCATTTACTATATCCTAAATATCTTTTATTAAACACCATCCATTTTGGACATGGGCCTGTAGTCTATTACTTTGAACGGGCAAGTAAAGTAGGAACTTTCGTATGTTGTTATTTTGTGACTGGGATTGAAGCTTAATTTGTTTAATTTTTTTACAGAAATGAAAGGTATTAAGAATGATCTTTAAAGTTCCACTTAGAAAACTTAGACAGTAGAAAATATACTATAATTAGTACTAGTACTAGCCTACACGCATGTTTATGAGCTCTTGCAAATAAGGTCAAGGTTTTGTTATTTTATTTTAATTAAATTATCGAAGTACTTCGTCGGTCTTTGTTAAACGGTGGCAAGTGTATTGTGGCTTCATTAAAATCCACTGTTCTATGTTTGAATCACATCTTCATTTTTTTAAAAAAACATTGCCCTCTTCTAGATTTCTAGTATTCCTGCATAGTAAGTATATTTACAAACATTCATCTCACATTATCCAACCGGCCATACATTGAACAGCAACCAGTAGGTGATACAAATATTTGTTTCCTAACAGTATCAAACCCGCAGCACGTAGCGCAAATAGGCCGTGGTTTCATGATACCTTCGAGCCACGGCAAGAACATCAAGCCGCCCTTCATCTTTTTTGTTATCGTATGTGACTTGCCGTCCCATTGGACTTTGGAGTGGAGCAAGAGGTATATAGTTCATCTGTTCCTGCGCAACCCCTTGTGCAGTATAATACGGTCCTTGATGATGAGTAAACGTTGCTTAGGCATCGTTCGAGGACACGCAGCGCGATTTGCGGAGTAATAAAAAAAAAACGGCAACAGATGTATTACAGCGTTCAAGAAGAAGCGGCAACAAATTGACGAACAAGTGCCCACGAAACCCGACCCTTCGCGTTTCTTTGAAACAGGCCTTACGGTCCGCCCCTGTGACCGGAGCAGCTATGATATAATATATTTAAAAGTCAATGTCTAGGCTACCATGAGATCGTCATTGAAACAGAGATTCACGTCGTTGTGCACACCAAATAGTAACGTTTAACATATTATTTATACGCAATATAATAACGCCTTTGTCGCGTTTTCGTAAAGATTTTTAAGGAAAGAACTATTCAAATGCAAGTTGCTTCGAACCCCGTCTTCTGGATAACGTTCCCAAAACAAGGGAATGAAAGAATCAGCTTCAAGATGAGTGGTTGCGATGGCTTAATTAGTAAGGCGTCTGAAGTAGGTACTTAAGGTGGACGCACACTTATCCGAGCCGAAAGCGTCGAAGGAGTCGAACGAAACGAATTTTAGAATTCTATATAATATGAAATCTCATGAAACCTCGCACACTTCTTATCCGCGCTGAATCGTCCGAATCGAACGAAAGGATTTTTAGATTTCATAACAAAATTCTAAAATTCGTTTTGCTCGACGCGTTCTGCTCGGATAAGTGTACGTTCACTTTTTATCCAGAAGATGCGGGTTTGAATCCCACGCGCAGCTAGTTTTCCAGATAGTAGTTTCGACGCTGGGGCAGCGCTGCACACAAAATCACTACCACATACTTTTAGGGCGTTTGTGCACTACAAGGAATTTCACCGTAAGGCAGTCCGATTTCTTACAATTGTCAATAATTTTCAATGAATTCTCAATGAAAGTTGATGTAAATCTTACTGCCGGAGAGTAAAATTCCGTGTAGTGCACAACCGCCCTTAGTAGGTTGGCGAGGCGACGCCATTCATTCATAATTTTAATTTGTTTTCCAATTTTTTTCAGTGGCGTTTGTGGACCAGTGGTTCATGATGAGTTCTCCTATTCTTATGGCAGCCATATCCCTTACCTACTTACTTTTTGTGCTGAAAATAGGACCGGAGTTCATGAAAACACGCCAGCCATACAGATTGAAAAATGTTATGGTTGTGTACAATATCATGCAAGTTTTAATCTCGTCTTATTTGTTTTATTTGGTAAGCGTACTTTTTTTTTTTAGTTTAAAGAGAATTTTCATAAATAAAGGTGAAATCATCAACCCACATCACAGGTTAAAAGTTCAGTCAAACCAATGCGGACGTAGCCAGTGGACACCACGGATACTTGCTTATGGAAAAAAAAAAACTTTTGCAGGAGTTTATGTTTGCATTCAACCCTTTTTTTTACTATAGCAACGCCTCAGTTACCATCCCACCCACGAAGCAGAAGACACCTGTGCGTGCAAGCAGCGTCAATTTGCCGAATGTAAACTAAGCGCTATTGTACAGACGCCAGCAGGTCAACCTACCCGAATCTGCCAAATATTACCAATCGAATATTAATCTTCCACTTTGTGATAAGGTTGAAAATCGAATGAAAAAAAAAATATAGATTGAGGTAGGTTGATGTGCTGGCGTCTGTACATAGGTTAAGTTACCTAATGTATAATATAACATTATAACCGTGATCTTTGTATAATTTATATTATCCCCAAAGAGATGTACGAAGAAGTGTATATTTCAAAGGGGATTGGTCAGTAAAAATACGGTTTTTATTTTTTACTTTTCTTCGTACATATCTGGACTACAGATCTTACAACTTGGAATATAGTTATTGACTATATGATCTAAATTCTCACAAAGTTGAAAACACGATTCAATGAAATTTTCTCGAAACAAAAAAAATGCAAAGTTCGGTCTATGTTTTTTATTTTTTGAACTTTATGGAATAACTACTATGAGTTATTGAAAGGATGTTGTTTTAAATTGAAGAAAATACTAGTATCTACATTCTGTAAAGACATTTTTTCAATTAATAACAATTTTAATTCATAAAAAGACGTCAATATGTTTGGGCACATACGCCGTTTTATTCTGAGCACACATTCACTATCGTCCTCTCATCTTTTGCCTTTTAAAAGTAGTGTCATCACTTTCGTGCCTTGACGAATCAGTCAGCCAGCGTGGCTCTTACAGGTTAGACCTGCGACACTTTTTTTCAGACCGCGGCTGTCAGATTTTCGTAATAATAAAATTGGAAATGGATAAAAAGATCGAGAAAATAAAAACGAATGATACGTAGGCTTATAGATTATTCAAAACTATGTTTCGCTGTGTTCAATGGGACGTGATTAAACGGACATGACTGTAAATAAGTCACGTAAACTTTCTATTTTAAATAACACATTATTTTCATTAATAAATCAAGAATAAAATAAACCAAACTTACTGAAAATCATCGCAGGAAATTCCTGACGACCGCTACAGAGCAAACAAGGCAAATGTTAGAATACGTATGATTCTATATGTGACTGTTCATATAATACCCTAGGCTGAATAAAATTTTCGTTTTTCCTAAATTGCATTAATATAGTGGAAAATATGAAGTATGGGCCCCCCCCCCTGGGGGGGCCGAGGTAGGGCCCCGCCTCCGCCCAACCTCCGTGGCGCACGTACCATTGACAACTGCGACCTCCGCCGGGACAGAGAGGACTGAACTCTCAGCAAAGGGGAGGGGACCAAAGTAGATTAGTGCTGAGAGTTCACAGTAATACATACATGAATAATATCAAGTCATGTTAACAAATCAAATAATAATTATGAAGCTAGTAAGACAAGAGGACAGCAAAGATATAATATAGAAATGTGATAGGGAAACGTCACGCTTGCGCTTAATTAAGTTACGTTAACAAGTTACACTTGATTAAAGCTAACCCATTTCTATGGCATGTAAATCCGGTTACAATAACTGCCCCAGTACGCGACCGCTAGGCCTAAGCGCATAGCTCCACTAAGGATACTGCTACGAATCCTAACAGATCACGCTCCCTATACTCTATTCTACATGTCCTACCCAACACCTAAGACAAAGATCTGAGAAGTTCATCTGTCATTGAGGAAGACACGTTTCCATTTAATCTCCTACACACGCGCACTATCGTAATACCCTTACGGCTCTACCCCATTGGCAACCACAACAAACAACTTGCGCAAGCGCTTCGTAGAATCAGTCTATAGCAGAACATTTCACGTTTGTATTGCTGGACGCCGAAGTGGGTAATATCGTCACTTCACATTTCGTATTTAAGCGCCCCCCCAGTCGTAACGTGTCGTGCCAATAAAATAGTGTCGATTCGACAATGTTGGGCATATTAGCCATAGTTGTTTTTAGCGGGACACGTTTGTCAGTCCCTAGCGTTCTCTTGGAACGGAGCTAGCAAATCATAGGAGATACAGGTACATACTTGGTGGTGCCTACCCCAACTTGAAATGCGCATCCATCAACCAACACGCAAAGTCTCTGAGCAAGACTGCGGGAAACAGTAATCATCAACAGCATTTGGTTAGTTTGCCAATTAATAGCAATGCTTGTTATTATCGCTTGTACTTGTCACCAGCAGTTACATTATCACCGCATTGGCTGGTGATAATATAACTTGGTATAATCGAACTATGGACATGGTTCTGCCTTTGATTTATGTGAGACGTCACGTAAAAGTCTATATTCGTCAGGAGTCAGATGTGTCGTTGTACAGAGTACGAGACGAAATGCGCGTGATGCATGTAGAGTGTAGCCAAAGACTTTCCCCGTGTCACTATAACCAAACACCAATGATACATCACTGCTAGGTTACGGGATAAGGAGTCATAACAAATAAGACGTAAGATAATAATATAAAATAAGGTACTGCTCAGGCGTCGCCCCGCTGTACTGAAATAAATGATTATTAACAGCCATCCAGCGCCTTCAGCAAACTGCTACTGTAAAGTTACTATAATTAACACTTACCAAGTGTTTATAGGAGAGAATTAGTCTATAATTTAACTTACAGACACTGCTCAAATACCACCCGTATGATCTCCATCATCAGACCGCCCTCTGGGTTCACCTCCTCGCGTTCCTCCGACCACAAGCACTGAATTTACTTTACAGACTAATATTTGACTTAATCAAACATAATTCAAATAAACAACAAAGTAATATCGCGCCCGGTCACTCGGCCAACGGCAACCGAATCTCCTGAACTTTCTCCTGGGTCCACCCGTGTGTCCCTCAAGACGTTTCCAAGTCCAACTGCCTCGAGGAATCCTCAGCGTCCTCTCATTTCAGCTACCTGCTAAAATGCCCCGCAAGGCCCTTCCAAGTTCTCACGGCCTATGCCCACTTTATCACCCTTAGTCCGAATATCTCTTTGTTTTAAAGTGCAGGATTGAATAATGGCGGGTAAGGATTGCCAGATGTCGTCTTTTTAATGTTAGTTGGCGAAAGATTTCTAACCTTCTTAGAATTCATAATCTTAAATTGTTTAAGAGGTCCTATTGAGTGTTCGTCCGGAGCTTGGTTTATTGCGAACACATGTGCTGATAAGCAAGTTGTAGACTCGTTTCTTAAGAATTCTCTCCTAGTCAATAGTTTTTGTAGCTATTGAAATAAAGGAATGGGTGTTTTAAAACAGCTATTTATCACAAGGAAATGTCAGGCCATAAAATAAGTAAGTTAATGTGAATTTAGGCGCCCGACGTCACGTGGTGATTTTAAAATAATAACCTATTTTGTTATTAAAACAAGGGTCCATGACGAACAGTCACATTCCCCCCTCTGAAAATCAGACGCGTGACGCAGTTCAACGGATGAGCTTTCACATTAGGGTGAACCTATGCATTTCCATGACGTTATAAATACCGTATACAGATACACCCGCTACTATATCGCTATAAACTGGTTATTATAAATTTTCCTGCTGGAGCACGAATCTAATAAGATGCATCAGCCATTTTGTTTAATTTTGCATAAGCATCTTCAATCATAAATGTAATTAATTAATTTCGAGATGGTCCTCCAGTAAAGTACTCTGCTGTATTTAAATTGTATGTTTAAACCGCGATTCAATTTATTTCAAAAGACCTGTGCATGCTTATAATGTTGATTTACATACCAAAGTCTCTTTCAAGAGTATTTGTACGTGACGCTACCTCTACGGTGTCCCATCGTTCTTAATTCAGCCTATCGCAGCTGCTGCTGGACAGAGACCTTTCCTCAACGTTGGGCGAGCTCAATCCGCAGCTCGCTGTTGTATCCGGTGGCTGAAATAGTCGGCACATAGACATATTAGATTCAATTCCAACTAGTCGCCCCCCTCTGATTCTAAGAGGAAAGAGCAGTTCCAGGATTCCAATTAGAATTGAGATTTTATATTAGAAAACGAATATTATTTAATCGGAGTCATTATCATCTACTCGATATTACAATTAAATAATCTTTCTAATATTAGTATTAATCCCGATTAACCTCCCCCCTCCGGTTGTAAGAGGAATGATCGGTCCTGTGATTTTACTAGTGTTGGAAATTTTATCAGAAAATGAACTTGTTCTGTAAAGTGTACTATTTAACATGTGCACACTTTTCTCGCAACAATACGTCGCTCTTCACCACGGATAACTTCTCCTTCGTGGGTGCATTCACACACATCCAAATCCATATACCCAACCAGCCACATGCAGAACAACTGCCTGCAGTTAAATACAAAGCTTTGTTCTATGCGGGAATCGAACCCGTAACACATAGCAACGCAAACGATCGGTAAGCCAATGTGTCAGCCATTAACATAAATAAATCGTACTCCCCGCTCCGTCCCTCGAAGATCAATTTGTGTTTATCCTTTGAAGAAGTTAGTTTGCCTTTGACTAGGAAATATGGGCATTCTAGATTTGCCAAACAATTACTGGCTCTCTATGATGTAACAAAATAAATCTGATTACTGAAAATCAGTCGTTTCTTTTAATTAAACATTGCCTTTGCCCCACACTAGGGATTTCTCCTATATCGCGTGTGCATCCAAAAACACAGTAACCCACACATACAAACACCCAGACCCGCAGATCACGCAAACATTCGTTCCGTGTGGGGATCGAACCCGCGACACGTCGCGCAACAGTTGACTACTCAGCCACTGCGCCAATCGTCTCGACAAAATGTTCACATCAACTTTCCCTTGTAGGTTCCTTTGTCTGTCGGCATTGAATAGGTGCATTGTCTAAAAATTCAAAACAATACCACGCGTACCTTTACTGCAATGACGAGGACAAACCACGTGACATCGTGTAACTGTGAAGTATAATATAAGTGAAACTTAGCTTCGTAAAAGAAGTCACGCTGACGTCGACACAGCTGCCCTGGAAGTCCGCAGATGTCGGCTGCATTTGACTCGTGCTTACGCGTAACCCAAACGCTAAGACAAAGGGAAGTGACAGCCCAGCGAAGTCTCAAGCAACCTGGAATTCGAAATTAGACCACACGAGTATCTATTCATCTATATGGTTTATTTCTTAGAGTCTGAAAGGTTAATCTCTTACGGTAACACTTAATGACAAGTAAATCAATTGTAATCCTATAGCTACATGCTTCTTACTGTTTAAACTGTAACAATATGAAATATACCCCGAGATTAGGGGCACATCACAATCACACATACACATACGCACAAACACACGTGTAATTGCAAGCAAATTTCATAATCAATTAGTGTATTGTCGAACATCAAACTTTCGCCAACAGGGAGTTGAACCCTTGTAAAAAGTAGCACAGTAACTCTGACAAACACTCATTTCATGTAGTTCAAAATTGCCTCCTGGCATATGGTTATAATAATCACTATTCAGTAGCTTTATTACTCATTCCTTTCCAACCAACAATTTCTGTGAGAACCTAGTACACAAGCCGTGACACTAACACTCATCAGCTATTGTGTCTATCCAGATCATTGACACAGTAGCGCAAGCTCATCAACATCAAAAAAAATCAAGCAGGAATTTAACCCGCTGTCAATGGTTGAAGAATCTATCATCAGACCATTACATCTAATCAACTATAATTAATTTCAGCTCTTATAATGTACACTCCACAATAATTGTTTCTCACAATTTCTAATATTACGTTGTATTGTTTCTATACCAACGAAGACTAACTCACGCACTTTAAAATTGCACGGGAATTGAACCCGCTACCGGAGTGGCTAGAACATTTAAATTATGGTCATCAAACATAAGTTAATGTAACAAACATGCTTAGCTCAAACCATCTCACAGTTTATTTCTAAATTTTAAAACACATCAATTGATAAATTACGCGGGAGTTGAACCCGATACCAATGTTTGATTCATTCAATATATTATGGTGATCAATACATAATGTGATCACTGTAATTTAAAACCGTCTCTCGTTATCTCCAGACAAATAAAATTACGTTGTGTTACTTCAGTTTCCACGTAAGGAACTCTAACACATTAATTGATAGATTACGCGGGAGTTGAACCCGTCATCAGTGTTAGAACATTCTGTGATGGTTATCTGAATGTTTGAACATATTGCAGTCGCTGTAAATTAAGGCCGTCTCTCGCAAGCTCGAGAATTATATAATTACGTTGTGTTATTATTGTAGTAACCCATAAATTGTTCTTTCTCGTTGCACTGAAGTGAATCAGTACATTTAATGACGAGAATCCTGGTCACGGCACCACATGTGACTGTTCATATAATACCCTAGGCTGAATAAAATTTTCGTTTTTCCTAAATTGCATTAATATAGTGGAAAATATGAAGTATGGGCCCCCCCCCCTGGGGGGGCCGAGGTAGGGCCCCGCCTCCGCCCAACCTCCGTGGCGCACGTACCATTGACAACTGCGACCTCCGCCGGGACAGAGAGGACTGAACTCTCAGCAAAGGGGAGGGGACCAAAGTAGATTAGTGCTGAGAGTTCACAGTAATACATACATGAATAATATCAAGTCATGTTAACAAATCAAATAATAATTATGAAGCTAGTAAGACAAGAGGACAGCAAAGATATAATATAGAAATGTGATAGGGAAACGTCACGCTTGCGCTTAATTAAGTTACGTTAACAAGTTACACTTGATTAAAGCTAACCCATTTCTATGGCATGTAAATCCGGTTACAATAACTGCCCCAGTACGCGACCGCTAGGCCTAAGCGCATAGCTCCACTAAGGATACTGCTACGAATCCTAACAGATCACGCTCCCTATACTCTATTCTACATGTCCTACCCAACACCTAAGACAAAGATCTGAGAAGTTCATCTGTCATTGAGGAAGACACGTTTCCATTTAATCTCCTACACACGCGCACTATCGTAATACCCTTACGGCTCTACCCCATTGGCAACCACAACAAACAACTTGCGCAAGCGCTTCGTAGAATCAGTCTATAGCAGAACATTTCACGTTTGTATTGCTGGACGCCGAAGTGGGTAATATCGTCACTTCACATTTCGTATTTAAGCGCCCCCCCAGTCGTAACGTGTCGTGCCAATAAAATAGTGTCGATTCGACAATGTTGGGCATATTAGCCATAGTTGTTTTTAGCGGGACACGTTTGTCAGTCCCTAGCGTTCTCTTGGAACGGAGCTAGCAAATCATAGGAGATACAGGTACATACTTGGTGGTGCCTACCCCAACTTGAAATGCGCATCCATCAACCAACACGCAAAGTCTCTGAGCAAGACTGCGGGAAACAGTAATCATCAACAGCATTTGGTTAGTTTGCCAATTAATAGCAATGCTTGTTATTATCGCTTGTACTTGTCACCAGCAGTTACATTATCACCGCATTGGCTGGTGATAATATAACTTGGTATAATCGAACTATGGACATGGTTCTGCCTTTGATTTATGTGAGACGTCACGTAAAAGTCTATATTCGTCAGGAGTCAGATGTGTCGTTGTACAGAGTACGAGACGAAATGCGCGTGATGCATGTAGAGTGTAGCCAAAGACTTTCCCCGTGTCACTATAACCAAACACCAATGATACATCACTGCTAGGTTACGGGATAAGGAGTCATAACAAATAAGACGTAAGATAATAATATAAAATAAGGTACTGCTCAGGCGTCGCCCCGCTGTACTGAAATAAATGATTATTAACAGCCATCCAGCGCCTTCAGCAAACTGCTACTGTAAAGTTACTATAATTAACACTTACCAAGTGTTTATAGGAGAGAATTAGTCTATAATTTAACTTACAGACACTGCTCAAATACCACCCGTATGATCTCCATCATCAGACCGCCCTCTGGGTTCACCTCCTCGCGTTCCTCCGACCACAAGCACTGAATTTACTTTACAGACTAATATTTGACTTAATCAAACATAATTCAAATAAACAACAAAGTAATATCGCGCCCGGTCACTCGGCCAACGGCAACCGAATCTCCTGAACTTTCTCCTGGGTCCACCCGTGTGTCCCTCAAGACGTTTCCAAGTCCAACTGCCTCGAGGAATCCTCAGCGTCCTCTCATTTCAGCTACCTGCTAAAATGCCCCGCAAGGCCCTTCCAAGTTCTCACGGCCTATGCCCACTTTATCACCCTTAGTCCGAATATCTCTTTGTTTTAAAGTGCAGGATTGAATAATGGCGGGTAAGGATTGCCAGATGTCGTCTTTTTAATGTTAGTTGGCGAAAGATTTCTAACCTTCTTAGAATTCATAATCTTAAATTGTTTAAGAGGTCCTATTGAGTGTTCGTCCGGAGCTTGGTTTATTGCGAACACATGTGCTGATAAGCAAGTTGTAGACTCGTTTCTTAAGAATTCTCTCCTAGTCAATAGTTTTTGTAGCTATTGAAATAAAGGAATGGGTGTTTTAAAACAGCTATTTATCACAAGGAAATGTCAGGCCATAAAATAAGTAAGTTAATGTGAATTTAGGCGCCCGACGTCACGTGGTGATTTTAAAATAATAACCTATTTTGTTATTAAAACAAGGGTCCATGACGAACAGTCACATATACATTACGAATAAATTGTTCCTATCAATATAATAAATTACTCACAGTGATATTATATCAATGCTATCGTGATATCGTACTATTGTTGTCGGATGGTTCCTCTGTGTCCATCCTCCTCCCATGTAATCTTTATGCATCTAAATACCATTTCACATGAACCAATGATAAATGCACTGATTTGCAGTCAACAATTTGAGACAATATGTTACTGAAAACAACTTCTAATCGTATCAAACTGCGATATAGGATAAGAAGCACTTCACTTTTATTATTATTTATTTAGTTTCGTCACAGATTTATAACAATTTCGAAGAAACAGGATTAAAATAAATTAAATGAAAACTGCTGTTGTCATTTTGAATACTTCAAAATTACTTGTCAACTACAAATAAGGCATAGCACCCACCACCCTGTTAAATATCGCCTATAGTATAATGCTGCGACTGCGATGAAAAATTGGTGGTCATTGCTGTCTCACCGCGTGTTCGGTACAAGTTGCTTCTCGCTCTATTTATTGCTTTGGAGGCAAAAAAAAATTATTAGCACTGGGCTCATTCTTTTGAAGCCGATAGATATCTCTCAAAGGTTTCATTTATCAGAAAAGTGATATTAAGACCTTGCCCAAAAAAAAAATGATAGGATATTAAAGAATGAAGATTCAATTATAAAGAAGTGACTGACAATAAAATTGACGTACTACAATAATCTGTGTACCTGTACCTCATAATATACGAGTAAAAAACTACTAAGTCCCTTTTACGCGGCGCTAGTGTCTGTCATTACATCAAAATGCATCAAAAATTAGTACCAACACCAGGTGGTGGAGGACAGGGTGTTAAGCACCCTTAGCTTTCCACTCTCATAATAAAGATATAAAGATATCACGCAACCAGCTTTGTGAAAGGACGTTAATAAAAGGAGCGTGTGTTTGGGGCTTTTTCTAGCGTGGTAAAATAATCAAATGAGTCCTCCTACCCAGGGTAGGGCGGGAGGGACTGTCAGACTCGTAATACTTACTAAAATCTACGATGTCGTTCAATAGCCCTTTACGTTCTGGGGTCACGGTATTCTAAAGAATACTGAAAACAACACAACTCACATGCCTATGCCCGTGCGCGCGTGTGTTTGGGGCTTAATAGATAATTGGGTATTGTCACTTTCGCAAGGTATGCCAATTTTATTAATTTTCTACCAAATAGTAGTTTTTTTCGTTATCTCGGGACGTCATAATCTGTGTCAAAGTGTTATAAAATAAATTTAAGAGTGTGAATGATAAAAATATTTACAATATAATTTATCCACATCAATAAGTATTTCTATCATTTTGTTTTAGTAAATGTTTCGACATCCTTATATTAAAATATTTATATTATAGTAATACATGTATTTTGCGTAAAGGGAACACTTTATGAAATGTCGAAGTTGACGAAATGAAATACATAAAACTTTGGATTGCGTTAATTTCGCGATACTGGCGCCTGCTGGTGGCGGTGCGTGGCAACTTTTCCGACTCATCAAACGACGCTTTCGCTTTGACACACGGCCTAAGTCCCACGAAATCCATGGACCATGCCCGGGTCGACGGCGCGTCGTGTTCCACGCGCGCCTCAAAGAGCGTCAGCAAAATTGACGGGGCCTCTCAGAGGGCCAAAGCCTGCCGGAGTCGCGAGACTTATTTCCTTACCGTGACCCCGGAACATAAAGGGCTATTGAAGGACACCGTGGATTTTAGTCAGTACAAGTCCGACAGTCCCTCCCGCCCTGCCCGGGGTGGGAGGACTCATTTGATGATTTTACCACGCTAAAAAAAAAAAAGTCCCACGAAATAAGGGCTAGCCTGTTATCATGTGCTGCTACTAAGAAATTCCTGATGAAACAACTCAATAGAACTTTTCAAACCAGGACCTTAGTCGAGTTCAGGACCTGATGCTTATAGCAATAGCACTTCCAACCACTTGACCAACCACGTAGTAAGCTTTTTTGTTTTCAGAGTATTCGCCTAATGCTGCCTAATGGACTTGTGACTAAAACTTGCCTTTTGGAAAAGGAAGAAACAAGACACAGTGTAAGTTTTATTTAAGGATCCACCTCCTAGCGATCCGCCGTCATTAAACTAGGCGAAAGGCTGGTGGCGAGGAAGGCTGAGCGATCCTACTATCGCGTCGGTGGTCATCATCATCATCATCAGCCGGAAGACGTCCACTGCTGAACATAGGCCTCCCCCTTAGACCGCCACTTCGTGGTAGGCCTTACTATTGCCACCTGGCTTATGAATAGGTCTCGTCGGTCTTACTTAGGTCTCGTCTTTGATTCAAGGCTAGATTGAAGCCAAGAGCAAAACCTTTATAATTAAAAAAAAAACATTAATGATAAGTTTATTAAGCCCACGACTGGACACCCTCAATCTCTTCAAATAATTTGGGATAGAGCAGACAAAAGTATGATGATGATTGTTTTCTGATTCCAGATACCAACAATCATGTATTACTACTTTCTGGCAAAAGTGACAGAACTCCTGGACACAGTATTCTTTATACTAAGAAAGAAAGACAACCAGATCACTTTCCTCCACGTCTACCACCATACGATGATGGTGATAACTTGCTGGTTTATCTTGAAGTATGAACCGACGTACCCTACGATATTTCTTCGAAATATCAATTCGTTTGTCCATATGATCATGTATGCTTACTATGGATTGTCGTTGTTTCCAAGCTTGACGAAGTATTTGTGGTGGAAGAAGTACATTACCAAGTTGCAACTGGTAAGTTACTGATGGTCTGTTTTTAGGTTTACCCGTCGCCTCTAAAATTCTAAATGAATGAGGTTATGTATTCAAAACCGGGCAAGTACCAAGGTGTCTTTTCCAATGCACGTGCACGACAAAACAATTAAAAAGGTTGTTGTAGTGATACTTAGGGAGAGCCTATAACTACTAGTTGTACGCATGTACAATGAATCCACGCTTTAGAATGCGCAACTACGAAGCACCCTCACCGGGAGCATTCGCGTGTAATGTAACATCAAGGTGCGCATTTAGATTCGACTTTGAGCATTACATTCTACCTCCCTGACTGACAAGCATTCGCGTTCATTTAGTATAGATTTGATACAAGGTGCGTATAGTGATGCTCGATTGTCTTCTTCTGAAATGTTCGAATCTGTAACGTTACATTACAAGTGAATGCTCGCGGTGACGGAGCGCCTTTAGAGATAAGTAATTGTATAACCTTGTGACTGTAGCTACATTTATATAATTTTATAAAATTAAAAAGTAAATGATGAAATTGAAATTAAATGCATTGAGTTTGAGTCCAGTAGTGGGACACAGGTCTCTTTTCCATGAGTGAATCCTTCTCTTTCAAATTTGACTTACAACGCCTGAAATTTTAACTGAATTGACTATTTTTTCTTTTAGTTTCAATTTACGGTCGTTCTGATTCACTTAGCAATTACGTTCACAACTTCTGAATGTACTCCTTCATACCTGCTCTGCTTAACTATTACAAGCAATGGGATTTTATACATCTTTCTATTTGGAAAATTCTACGTGAAATCTTATTCCAAGAAAGATAATCTTCAAGTAAATGGAAAGCAGACTCATCAAGATGCTATAGTACCAGATAAAGATAAATTCGATACTTATTGTGAAGTGACGGGTGTTGCATGCAATAGAATTGGCAAAAATGATACGACTGTCGTTATGAAAAACGATTTAGCTAAAAGAACGATATTATTGAATGGAAACAAAATTAAATAAATTATTTTAATTGACTGGCTATTTTATTTTCCACGAATTTTGAAAATAGCTTAAATGTTTCATGCTGATACCATATTATTGAATACTGGGAAGACGATGGTGTTGACTTTCATAAGTGTTCCAGCAATGAATTGTAGATCAGCAATGTTTATGAAATGTGCATTGCGTAGGCATTAAATTTAACAAAAGAGTTTCCTCTATACTTAACATAATCTTGAGACTTTTTTTGCAATTTTCTTCTCCATAGAAATCTGCGCTTTGCTACTACAGGACTTCCACTATTATAATTGTTTTTTGACTAGGGATGTAGGTAACATCATATTTTGTCCCCTTTTACATTTTTTTTATCGTGGTAATGTCATCAAACGAGTCGGACTTGTACTGACTAAAATTCACGGTGTCCTTCAGTAGCCTTTTGTGTACCGGAGTCGCAGTAAACGTGTGTCCCGCGACCCCGGCAGGCTTTGGCCCTCTAAAGGGGGGTCGGAGGGGGGCGCCATTATGCTGACGCTCTTTGAGGCGCGCGTGGAACACAACGCGCCGTCGACCCGGGCATGTTCCATGGTCGGACAGCGAGTCGCCCATTACTCGCCGTCCGCATCGCCCATCCCCTTTTTTTTACGTATTTGATTAAAAAAAAAACTTATTTACAAACTGTTCATCATCTCAGCCGTAGGACGTCCACTGCTGAACATACAAACATGCAATATACAAACTGTTGCTCAAACAAAATTTGAAGGCGCTTTCGATCTTAATCAATCCATTCGACGACGGAACGGAATCCGTATGACGTGACAGAACTTGAAAACAATGATGAATACATTATACTACGACTTGATATACGAAAAAAAAACAAAAGAATACTAGGTCAAGTACAGGCATACAATTAGTCAACTATTACTAAAATTAGGATGACGAATTTTTTTTTTTTTTTTTTTTTTTTTTTTTTTTTTATTATTATTTGCGATCAGTGCTTAACACTATAAGCAAATTTGGTGAGAGCGTTGTGGCGGTTAGAGTGCGTCCCCCAGCGAAGACGTCTCCTCATCGTCTGTGCATGTATTTTATATGATGTCCTTTCGTTTAAGGCGCTTTGTGTAGCTACGTATCGTAAGCTGTGTTGCCAATATGTTGGGATGTTTCGTTAGCTTCTCCCGGTATTTCTTGGTGACATTTTGGATTTCGTCCTTTATTGTGGGCATATTCAGATGTTCATGAATTTCTTGATTGGTGATGTACCATGGGACGTTGCTGATTGTTCTCAGTATTATGTTTTGCATTCTCTGCAAGCATGAGATGGTAGAGTTGCTGGCGCTACCCCAGAGTTGTATGCCGTACATCCATACCGGTTTCAAGATAACTTTATAGATGAGTAGCTTGTTATCCATTGATAATTTGCTGTTACGACCCAGAAGCCAGAGTAAGTGCTTGAAGCGAATGTTAAGTTCATCTCTTTTCTTTTTAACATGTTGGTTCCATGTCAGGCGCCGATCCAGATGTAATCCCAGATAACGGACACTGTTCTGGTGTGGTAAGGTGGTATCTTCTAGTTGGACAGGAGGACAGTTGCCTTTTCGAAGTGAGAAGGTAATGTGGACAGATTTTGAAGCGTTTGCTTTGATTCGCCAGATCTGCAGCCACTTCGTAGTTTTGTTTAGAGCATTCTGAAGATACTTTGAAGCAGTGCTCGGATCTTTATCGCTAGCAAGGACAGCGGTATCGTCAGCGAACGTTGCAGTTGTGGTATTATCTGCTTCAGGTAAGTCGGCTGAGAAAATCGTATATAGCACAGGGCCCAGAACAGAGCCCTGAGGAACACCAGCGCGTATCTCGCAGAATTTTGAGACTTTATCCTCTTCCTTGACCTGGAATAGTCTTTCGGTTAGGTATGACGCCAAAATTTGGTGATAGCTGTGTGGAAGGTGATTTTTTATTTTGCAGAGGAGGCCTTCATGCCATACTCGGTCAAAAGCTTGCTGAATGTCCAAGAATACAGCCGAGCAATACTCTTTCTCTTCAAGGGTTTTTCTAACTCTTTCGTATACTCTATGAACCTGCTCCACTGTAGAGTGCTGCTGCCTAAAACCAAATTGGTGAGCCGGTATAACCTGATTTTCTTCTAAAATAGGGAGTATTCTGCGCAGGAGTAACTTTTCAAAGATCTTTGATAGTATTGGGAGTAAGCTAATAGGCCTGTATGAGCTGACTTCATTGTGAGGCTTGCCATCTTTGTGTACCATCGTTATTTGGGACACTTTCCACAATTTTGGAAAGTATTGCACTCTCAGGATACCATTATATAGCATTGTGAGGAAGGTGAATGCTTTTCTGGGTAGTTGTTTTATGATTTCCTTTGTGATTAGGTCGTATCCTGGCGCTTTTTTATCCTTGAGTCCTAGTGATACTCTCCAGACCTCTCGTGCAGTTACGGGTTTCGGTGGAGGAGACATTTGATAATCCTGTTTAAGGATTGTTTCCACTTTTTTATCAAATTCTTCATTGACCGTTTCGTTTGGGACAAAAACTTTTGAAAGGTGATCAGCAAATAATGTCGCTTTATCTTGCGGGGTTCTTGCCCAGCCGGAATCATGCTTCAAAGGAGGTTTTGCTACCAGGGGTCTTCTGTGGTGTTTAGTGAACTTCCATAGGGAGTAATTTGTTGCTTCCGTGGCAGACAGTGACTCAATTTGGGTCCGTAATGTGGTTTCACGCCATTCTTCTAGTTTGCGTTTCAGATCTTCAGCGGCTCTATTGAAGTTCGCTTTATCTCCTCTTAGTCTGGTTTGATGCCACACTCTGCGTAGTCGCCTCTTTTCTAACACTGATGATTTTATTTCTAAGGGATAGTTAGTGGTCTTGGTTTTTCTTTGATTGTTTTCATCGGTACTGATCCAGCAAGCTTCCTGTATGAGTGTAGTTATATATTTTGCTGAATCCTCCACATCATCACTAGTTTTAAGAGCTACTTTCAATTCTATATTTTTATTTATGTATTCTCTGAAATGGTCCCAGTTCGTACGCTTATTATGTAGGGTTTCTGGAGTTGTTATTTCTATAACGTGGGTGCTTATAGTTAGTAGTACAGGAGTGTGGTCAGACGAGCCATCATAGCAGGATTCTATTTTTAGGTAGTTATTTGACACTCCCTTGAAGATGAAGAAGTCCAGGAGGTCGGGTATTTTGTTGGTGTCATTTGGCCAATATGTTGGCTCACAAGAAGAGATGACACTAAGGTTGTTAACATCAATGCTAAGTTTTAACTGCCGGCCTCTGGTTGTAGTGAGCCTTGATCCCCAGTAGGTGTGCTTAGCGTTCCAGTCACCCCCCACAACATACCTATTGCCAAGTGTTTGCAGAAAGTGGGAAAACATAGCTTCTGAGATTTTATGTTTGGGTGGGCAGTAAACTGCAGTAACAGTCAGGTTCCCAGATTTGTCTTCAACTGATATCGACGTCGCCTGGATGTATTCTGTTTTGTAATCTGGCCTTTGATGATGTTTGATGGTTTTCTTAATGACTATAGCAGTACCAGCATGGCCTGTTCCGTCAGGGTGGTGAGTGGTATAGCATTGGTAATTGTCAAATTTTACAGATGTTTTGGCAGAGCAGTGTGCTTCAGATATAAGTAGAATATCCAGTTTGTGCGTCACCATTATTAGTTCCACTTCGTCTTTATTAGGGGCAAGCCCATTCACGTTCCAAGTGGCTAAGCGTAGTGAGGTCATTTTGATAATTTGTCAACTAGTTTTACTATGAGACTCATTAGAGTACCCATTTGTTGTAGGATTATTTCGAATTTTTCATTTTGTTTTAACAGTATTTGTTCTATGGTCTCGTCATGTGTTGTGGTTTGAGCTTGTGGAAGTTTTTCTGGTGGGTTGTTGACTGGTATCTTACCGTGTAGGGTTTCAGCGTACGATCTTTTGTCTTTGACATAGTTTTGTTTACATTCTTTATCCAAATGACTGAGATGTAATGTATTAAGATACAATTTTTTGTCTGCAGATTTTATTTTCCTTCTAGCCAGGATCTCTGTATATACTTGACATCCTTTGTAATTGGCTGGATGTGGGCCATTACACAATGCGCATGTTGCCGGGACTTTACGGTCTTGCTTCTGGCATTCTGATGTCTTGTGGGATTGTCCACATTTAACACACCTGTATGGTCGCATACAGTAATTTTTGGTGTGTCCATACTGCTGACACCTATGACATTGAACTATCGTCTTCCTTTTTTTCGGTTCTTCTATAGTAACAGACTGGTGGTAGATGTATTTTAACTCTTTGATTGTTTTGTTATTAGGGCCTACCTCTAGATTGACGAAGAAGGTTGAGGTAGGTTTCTTTTCAGGGCCAAATCTTGCATTTATTATCTCACCTGTTACTATGTTTCCTGTAGCCTCTATTTCTTCTTTGATGATGTTTAGGGGTGTAGAAGGGTGAAGGTTTTTAATTACTATCCTACACGGCCTGTTGTCCTTCCTGTTAAATGTATGACCAATAAGTCCATTTCTCCTAACAAGGTTAATTAAGGATTTGTAGACTTCTGTGTCTGCACTAATTATTCGGAGCTGATTTTTGCCGACGATCTTGTAAGTAAACTGGTCATTTTCTGCTGCCGTCTCTAGAAGTTCAGTTAATTTATTAAGGTCTTCAACTCCATATAACACGATAGGTGGTGGTTTGATAGTTTTCAGAGGCACCTCCTCTGTGATATCTATTGGTAATCCTGAGAAGCGGTTCGAGGTTTTCGTTATTTTTACAGTTGGGCTAGTAGAAAGTTTTCTCTTTTTGTTCCCTTCAGCAGGAACTCTTTGCCATGGAGGCGGTGGTGGCGGGTGCTTGTTGGATGCAGTGGTGACTGTAGCTCGTTTATTTATATTATCTTCAGAAGGAACTGAAGCCAAGGAGTTGCTTCCTACTGAATTTGATCTCTGTCTGGACATAAACAAGCCAGGGTGAAATGCTTGTTGCACAAATACTTTTGTTTTGCTGCCAGTAGCATTTACCAGCACAGGGGCCTGGTCGCCTACCCCTGTGGGGTCTTCGGTAGTCAATTTCACACTCACAGGCCCGGGTACCTGTGAGCGCCGGGGTTCAGCCGGATCGCAAGACATCACATTCTCATTATTCGACATTTTCATATTAAGGGGTTGGGAGAGAAACCATAATGCTTTCCCAAGGCACCATGTCCACACTTTCAGAGGGGATTTAGTCCCTCTAGGCTAGTGGAAGCCTGGAGACAGGTTACTCTACCGCCGCCTGTTGCTCGGCGTTGTTGCTCATTTAGCACCACCCAGGGGACACGTGTAGGGTGGGTCTTGATATGGAAAGATGGGAAATCCTACGGACGCGAGCAACTTTATCCCCCAATGACGGCGGGTTACGACCACGATGACGGACCATTCGTCTTCATTAACTTTATTTTAAATTCGGCGGATGACGAATTTAAAATAAAGTTAATGAAGACGAATGGTCAAATTAGGATAAAATACGACCTTTGGGAATGCGAACTAAGCCTTACGTCTTAGTATCGTGTCGTGTCATCAAGTGAGTCCTGAACCCTGGGTGGGACGGGAGGGATTATCAGACTTGTCTTCTATCTATCTATATCTTCTATCTTCTTCTATACTTATAATAAATCTGTAGAGAGGTAAATTCTGTACATGAAATATATTTTCAAAATAACTATCAGGGGGTGATTAGGGATCGATACTGATGCCAAAAATGCAATAACCGTTATAGAAACAAAAACTACTCGACGGATTTTGACGAAACTTGGTACAATTATTTTTCATACTCCTGCGCTGGTTATAGTATACTTTTCATCACGCTACAATCAATAGGAGCAGAGCAGTAAGAGGAAATGTTAGGAAAACGGGAGAAGATACTCCATACACGCTAATCTTCGGAACTACTGGACGGATTTGATTGTTTTTTTTTTTTGTTGTATTGCTATTAATTTATCTTGGAAACTTGAACATCTGATGCAGAACTGCAATAGATCAGCTAAACTATAAGAGATACAAAAATAGCGCCATAGCAAAAATTATTGTTCCGCGTGATAAGCATTTTCTGCTGAGAAAATAAATTTGAAGATATGGAACACCTGATGTGGAACTCCAAGAGCCCAGCTACACTATTACATAAACAGTAATGACGTCTTAGCAAGAGTTGTTCAGCCTGATGAGCACTCCCTGTTGTCGTATGAAAATTGAGATCTGGAACAACTGATGTGGAATTCCAAGAGCCCGCTACACTATAACATATATTATATGAATAACATCTTATCAAGAGTTGTTTAGTCTGATGAGCATTTCCTGTTGACTTACAAAAATGAAAGATCTCGAACGTCTGGAATCGTCATGCGCGTCCCGTTGTTTTCCCGTCCCCAGGCTCTAAGAATTCGACATCTGACGTTTCAGATCTTCGATTTTGACCCCATTTTCGCTGGCATAAGCAACAGGATCCGCGTACGAATTTGCTGGCAGAAGCTAGTACTGACTAAAATCCACGGTTATCCTTCAATAGCCCTTTACAATCCAAGGTCACAGTTACCTGATGAGTGATGAGACAGTCCCACGATCCCGGCAAGACCAGGATTCCGTCAGATTGCTGATAATTAATAAATTAATATTTTTCTGTTATCTGGATTTTTTTGCATGCCGCATTGTAAAATGTAAGGGGACTATTTAATATTATATTATTTAACACCTTATTTGTACCTACATTTTTCTTATTTTTGTCTGTGCTCGTCCAGCGTGCGGTTTTAGGTATACAGCCAGTATTAATCGTGTTGGACATTAAAAAAAGGACAAATCTTTTGCCGAAAGCTATGTTATTTTAGAGAAATAGTTGAAACTAAATGATATTACTCGTAAAGCCCTAATATTACTTAACTTTATGTTATTTAATTTCAGATCGCGCTGTCATTTAGTGGCTGTATAAAAAGTTAAAAGATGTTTAATGTAAATTTCAAAATATAACTAGTTTTTTTTTTCTTAAATTTTTCAGTTGAAAGCGACTCTCCCTAGGCCTGAAATGGATAACTTTCAAACGGCTAATCAGACATGTAATGAACTACTTTCAGAGTATTAGTTATGAAAAAATATTAAGGGGCAGCTCAATTGTAAATAAGTACACTAAAAAAAATATTGTATAGGTAACCTGATCCTTGTGCGCATTTATTAAAACTGTATCTTTTTTTTGTTGCGGTTTCAAAAGATATAACCTCCTTCTTGCAAAGTCGGGTAAAAATAATTTTAAAATGATTTGACATGGGTAATAATTATTTTTTATACCTATTAAAAATCGATAACATGAAGCAAAAAATGTTAAAGGTGTATTTTTTCTTCTAATATTTCAGTAAAAAAGGGGATGTCCTTAGGAAGGTTACTAGAAGATAACTTTTAAATAAAAATAATGACTGTATGTATCTTTTGGGATAAATTACCTACCTGTATTTTTTAAGGATTTATCACAGTTGGTGCAGTTGTTGAGCAATTGACTGCTGTGCTACTTGACGCGGGTTCGACCGTACGGAGCAAATACATATTTGTATCTACGAGTAGTCGTTCCTGGTGTAGGCGTTTGTGTATGTGTGCTTATAAGTTTGTAAACGCTCCCACAAATTCCCACCATAAAATGTTAGTGTGGGACAACGATTTTTTTTTAATGAAAGAATAATGTGATTAAAAAAGAATCCATTGTAACCTTCGATCAGTACCTACTACTTTGCATAATTATTTAAGTGTCAAAAATAAAACATTTACTGAATAAGTTTATTGCATAATTTGAGGTACTTACGCTCATGTAGGTGTAGGTACACTAACAATAGCATTGTACTGTATAAAAATCAACACCCCACTTATCTCAGAAACCACTCAACCAGTTTCAATGAAATTTTGTAAATGCGTGTTGTCTGTATTCCTACATAAACCGATTGGATACCTGAGGTTATATTGATATTTCATGTGATAAGAGGCGAGACTTTTACCCGGAACCGGACACAAACCTGGCCTTCTTTTCTGCTACAAAAATCCCAAAAACACCGATGCTCACCTGAGAATCGAACTTAGGACCTCAAGCTCAACAGTTGCGCATTGCGACCTCTAGATCAGCAAAGTGATTTTAACATAATATAATTCACTTGTTTTCTGCTTCAAACATAGCTTGAAATATAAGTTTTAGAGACGACGATAATGGTGTGTCCATTATCGTGTCTAGTGCAAGCAAAGCAGAGCCTTAAGAAAAAAATTACTATCCAAGAAGTACGAAAACAATATACAGTGTGTCCGGGCACGAGTTAGCGATATTTGCAGGGGATTTTCTAGGCTCATTTTCATCGACAAAAATGCTTTAAAAAAAATTCTTACTCCAAAACTTCGCGAATGGCAGCCATTTTAATTTTTTGATCTGTCGAACTGGGGTGTGTACTATAAAATGCAAATATCTTTGAATCCAAGAGACCTACATTCATGCAAATGACTTTATTGCAAAGTTTAACGTTGAGGCTTATCAAAAACTTACGAAAGTTTTTTTAAATAATATGTAAAAATAACCAAAAAACATGGGCAAACACGAAATTGTACACAAAAATTACTGAATAATTTCACATTTTTAACTCTAGCTCGATAAGTACCCCTGAATTTTGCCAGGGTTTTTGCATTAAATTAAAAGTATTTGAGTCAGGCTATAAAATGATATCAAAATTATCACTCTACATTAAGTATCTTAGGAGTTATTCTCACTTGAACATCACCCTTCCTTAGCGCATGGACCCCAATATTACAGGTGTTGCATTCTTTGGGTAAGTTAAATCGTTCCAACGAATATTTATGAGCTGGCATTATTGACCACCATGTAAATGATCCCCAAGTAACCATCCTTAAACTGAAATAGTACAGTTTTTTGGATTTATTGCTGCGGGGCGAGACGGAAGGGTGATGTTCAAATGAGAATAACTCCTAAGATACCTAACGTAGAGTGATAATTTTGATATCATTTTATAGCCTGACTCAAACACTTTTAATTTAATGCAAAAACCCTGGCAAAATTCAGGGGTACTCATCGAGCTAGAGTTAAAAATGTGAAATTATTCAGTAATTTTTGTGTACAATTTCGTGTTTGCCCATGTTTTTTGGTTATTTTTACATATTATTTAGAAAACTTTCGTAAGTTTTTGATAAGCCTCAACATTTAACTTTGCAATAAAGTTATTTGCATGAATGTAGGTCTCTTGGATTCAAAGATATTTGCATTTTATTGTACATACACACCCCAGTTCGACACATCAAAAAATTAAAATGGCTGCCATTCGCAAAGTATTGGAGTAAGAATTTTTTTTTAAGCATTTTTGTCGATGAAAATGAGCCAAGAATATCCTCTTCAAATATCGCTAACTCGTGCCCGGACACACTGTATATTATGTACTAATAAAAGTACGTAAATATTATGGGAATCACTTTAATATTTCCGTACTTTTTCGTAAGTACTCTTTCTGTCTACAGAACGTGTTCAATAACTTTATTTTCCAAAACGCTACCGCTCATGGTGGCACCGCGCCTTGCTCCAAAGCCGAATTAAAAGCCGTCAGTAACGCGTACGTCAATTGCGGGTATATAACCGAACTGATAAGACGTGTTCTACTCTTCCCAAAGTGTGACAATATGGAAGTACATAAAGTAATTATTTCAATGGATGGACAAAATGGTACACTACAATTACCACCATCGGTTCTTGAAAACAGTAAGTGATTAATTACATTTAATAAGTGACTTAATTGTAAAGCACGTAAAGCCGTTGGTCCCTGCTGTCATTTGTAGATCTTTGACAGTCGGGGATCCAACGGGATTATTTCATTTTTTGTGGGATCCAACGGGATAAAATGGGATTCAAAAGTGGGATCCAACGGGAATAATTCGTTACTGTTATTCAGAAGCCTGACAAACAGTCTTACCATGGGGTATCGTATTACCCAGTTACTGGGTTGTGGAGGTCCGACAGGCAATCGCTTTACCTTTTAATTTGCGGGAACTGTCTCATGCGGTATTAACCGTGACCCTGGAACGTAATGGGCTATTGCCTGCAATATTCGTACGTAATCTGACAGTCCCTCCCGTCCGGCCATGGGTGGGTGGACTCATTTGTTTTTTTTACTAGGTAAAACTTAAATTAAAAATAATAAAATTTTATTAATATAAACTAGTTTCCGCTCGTGACTACGTTCGCGTGAAGCATATTTATAGACTAGCCCTCAGAAATAATGTAGGACCAGCTTTTTTATTTAATTGGTTCGTCCCGAAAATACCTTCTACATTATTTTGCCGCTTTATAATATTCGTATAATTAAAGATGTGCCTTCATCGTTTTTCTGAACACGAAGGTTAACGTACTCTAATTTCCTTTTAAAAGGACAAAATAAATGCGTAACTGTATTCAGTCTAAAACAAAATGATGATTCCGTTTCCATCTTTTTGCAATTATCTAGTTACATTTTAATTTAATGTTGCCTTTATCAATTGTTATTATTCATTCATTAGTATTTCATTGTTGCAATGAAATCTGGACGTCGTTAAAGTGTGATTTGTTAATGAAACTGGAAAACCCATAAATGGAATTCTGCACTACCTGCCTGTTGGGAGCAACGATCATCGATTGACTTTTTACTTTTACAACAAAAAAGAAGATTATGCGAAGGTTTTGCTTTACCCTTTTGTACTTACACGGCTTTTTTTATCGTGGTAAAATCATTAAATGACTATGTACGTTCCATGATGTTATAGGTATTTAGAGCTGGGCTGGTGTGCAACTTTACATCTATAATCTATAATATAAAAATGAATCGCAAAATGTGTTGGTAAGCGCATAACTCAACAACGCCTGGACCAATTTGGCCAATTTTTTTTTTAATGTTTGTTGGAGTTCAAGGATGGTTTTTACGGCGAGAAAAATTCGAATAATTGCCGGAAAAACCCTTAAAACAGCCCTTTTCTTTTTCCCCATACAAACGTTTTCTAACTAAAACGTAGTCAATTTGAGCTTTTTTGTTGTATAGGTATTAAGTCCGGTTAACATATAGGCTATAACTTATCTTGGAAACTTGAACACCTGATGCAGAACCGCAACAGACCTGCTTAACTATAAGAGATACAGAAATGGTGCCATAGCAAAAATTGTTCCACGTGATGAGCATTTTCTGCTGAGAGAATAAATTTGAAGATCCTGGACACTTGATGTGGAACACCAAGAGCCCAGTTACACTATGACATATACAGAAACGACGTCTTAGCAAGAGTTGTTCATCCTGATAAGCACTCTCTGTTGCTGTATAAAAATTTGAAGATCTGGAACACCTGATGTGGAACTCCAAGAGCCCAGCTACACTATAACATATAAGTAAATGACGTCTTAGCAAGAGTTATTCAGCCTGATGAGTACTCTCTGTCAACGTATAAAAATTGAAGATCTGGAACACCTGATGTGGAACTTCAAGAGCCCAGCTACACTATAACATATACCTAGGTACAGTAAAGACGTCTTAGCAAGAGTTGTTCAGCCTGATGAGCACTCTCTGTTAACGTATAAAAATTAAAGAACTGGAACACCTGATGTGGAACTCCAAGTGCCTAGCTACACTATAACATAATATACAGTAAAGACGTCTTAGCAAAAGTTTTTGAGCCTGATGAGCAACCTCTGTTGTCGTATAAAAATTGAAGATCTGGTACACCTGATGTGGAACTCCAACAGCCAAGCTACTTTATAACATATGTATATAGGAATGACGTCTTAGCAAGAGTTGTCCAGCCTAATGAGCACTCTCTGTTGACGTATGAAAATTGAGATCTGGAACACCTGATGTGGAACTCCAAGACCCCAGCTACACTATAACATACCTATATAGGAATGACGTTTTAGCAAGATTTGTTCAGCCTGATGAGCACTCTCTATTGACGTATAAAATTGAAGATCTAGAACATCTGATGTGGAACTCCAAGAGCCCAGCTACACTATACTTAATATACATACATAGGAATGACGTCTTAGCAAGAGTTGTTTAGTCTGATGGTAATTTCCTGTTGACTTACAAAAATGAAAGATATGGAACGTCTGGAATCGTCTCGCGCATCCCGTTGTTTTCCCGTCCCCAGGCTCCTAGAATTCGACGTTTCAGATCTTCGATTTTGACGACCCCGTCGTCGCTGGCATAAGCAACAGGATCCGCGTACGAAGTCGCGGGCAGAAGCTAGTAAATAATATAAAAATGGATCGCAAAATGTGTTGCTAAGCTCATAACTCGAAAACGGCTTGACCGATTCGGCTACTTCTTTTTATTATGTGTTTGTAACCATCAGGGCCAGGTTTTAGAGGACGAAAATCATCATGTCCATCCGTACAAAGCCGGGACGGGCCGCTAGTTAGATTACACATTTTTTAGCTGGACCTTTTTTTTTCTTTAAAAAAACTTTAGCCCCACACTAGGATTTTCTCCTGTGTCGTGGGTGCGTTTACAAACATAGAAACTCATTAACTCACATACACAAACACTCAGACCTGGCACAACTACTTGTAGGTCATATAGTAAATATTTGTTCCGTGCGGGAATCGAACCCACGATACGCTCCGCACCAGACCAATCGCTCATCCACTGCGCTAACCGTGCCGTCCGTGCTTGAAGTGAGAAACTGAGAAGTTCTGTAATATTAGTCCACGACAATATCGTATCGGGATAAAAAGTGTCCTATGTTATAGGTTATGTGTGTACCTCCAAATCAGTTCAACAGTTTTCGTGTGAGAGTTACTCACATCCATCCTAACAATTAAAAAAAAAAAAAAAAAAGGTTGCACTCCAGGAGTGCCGGTAGAAGTGAAAACTTTTTTGTTACTATGTTTTATTTTTAATTTGAATGACGTCTTACTCATTTTCGATCAGGGTCACGTGACCCTGACGGTCACGTGACCCTGACGGTCACGTGACCCTGACGCGAGTTTTAAATTTTTTACCCATTACAGAAAAAGTGTACAACGCCGCTAAAGAAGTTTTCACTTCAAAAAAAGGTTGCACTCCAGGAGTGCCGGTAGAAGTGAAAACTTTTTTGTTACTATGTTTTATTTTTAATTTGAATGACGTCTTACTCATTTTCGATCAGGGTCACGTGACCCTGACGGTCACGTGACCCTGACGGTCACTTGACCCTGACGCGAGTTTTAAATTTTTTACCCATTACAGAAAAAGTGTACAACGCCGCTAAAGAAGTTTTCACTTCAAAAATCTTTAGTAGTAAGATTATTGAAGTGAAAACTTCTTTAGCGGCGTTGTACACTTTTTCTGTAATGGGTAAAAAATTTAAAACTCGCGTCAGGGTCACGTGACCGTCAGGGTCACGTGACCGTCAGGGTCACGTGACCCTGATCGAAAATGAGTAAGACGTCATTCAAATTAAAAATAAAACATAGTAACAAAAAAGTTTTCACTTCTACCGGCACTCCTGGAGTGCAACCTTTTTTTTTTTGAAGTGAAAACTTCTTTAGCGGCGTTGTACACTTTTTCTGTAATGGGTAAAAAATTTAAAACTCGCGTCAGGGTCACGTGACCGTCAGGGTCACGTGACCGTCAGGGTCACGTGACCCTGATCGAAAATGAGTAAGACGTCATTCAAATTAAAAATAAAACATAGTAACAAAAAAGTTTTCACTTCTACCGGCACTCCTGGAGTGCAACCTTTTTTAGCTATGAAGGTCTAAAGGTCTCTTTGTAGATTTTGTTTACCTTTTCCGCAAACACTAGAGTATTATCCGGGTTACAAATAATAAATATTATGATTATGAATATTACGTAAGCTCCATAATGTGATCCGTCAATATAAACTGATCACGATATTTATTGACGTGTAGTGTGTAGTGTAGTGTATTGACGGATAAAAATATTTTATTTCATTTCTGGATTGAATAAATAAACATGATATTTTAGCGACCGACTAGGTGGACCGACGACATCGTGAGGGTCGCGGGCAACCGATGGATGCAAGTGGCGAATTGTCGTTCGGCGTGGCGGTCTAAGGGGGAGGCCAGCTATGTTCAGCAGTGGACGTCTTCCGGCTGATGATGATGATGATATTTTAGCAATATTTATTGACATTTAAATTACCATACAATTATAAGTATTAAAAGTAACAATGGTAAATAGTAAAATATGAAATTTAATTAATTTGTAAGAGATTCAAACAATAGGAATGTAATTATACAGTACAGTCAACTTAAAAAATTAAAAATAAATTCAACTACTGCATGTCAATCGCGCAAAAAAAAAACTAATTCCCTACAATTTTCTAATACACTTCTAACGTTCGCGACTGTTTCAGTCATAATTATTTATTATTGTGACTTCATTATTCACTTACGATAATAATTTATACAACGTGTAACGTTAATAGCGCAAAATCTCTCGTGGGGTAACTCAGCCCATGTTACTGAACAATGTTTGTTCCAAGACTTTTGGAAATTTGCAAAAAAAAAATTTGCTTTTTCGTACAAAATAAGAAATTGATCGGGCTCATCAGTATGAAAAATCTTTTTTTTTTTGAAGTGAAAACTTCTTTAGCGGCGTTGTACACTTTTTCTGTAATGGGTAAAAAATTTAAAACTCGCGTCAGGGTCACGTGACCCTGATCGAAAATGAGTAAGACGTCATTCAAATTAAAAATAAAACATAGTAACAAAAAAGTTTTCACTTCTACCGGCACTCCTGGAGTGCAACCTTTTTTGAAGTGAAAACTTCTTTAGCGGCGTTGTACACTTTTTCTGTAATGGGTAAAAAATTTAAAACTCGCGTCAGGGTCACGTGACCGTCAGGGTCACGTGACCGTCAGGGTCACGTGACCCTGATCGAAAATGAGTAAGACGTCATTCAAATTAAAAATAAAACATAGTAACAAAAAAGTTTTCACTTCTACCGGCACTCCTGGAGTGCAACCTTTTTTTTTTTTGCGAATTTCCAGTCTTAGAACAAACATTGTTCAGTAACATGGGCTGAGTTACCCCACGAGAGGTTTTGCGCTATTAACGTTACACGTTGTATAAGTGCATTTTTAGTAAAATGTAAATCACTTTTAACAAATTCAAGTATTTCTTTATCACATAAATTGTTTCGTCACTTATACATTTACGAATTATGCGTTTTGACATAAATAAATCTTTTATCATATACATTTTATAATAAATTTTTAATCAATAATCTTATTCACTTTTTTGACTTTACGAATTGTAAAATAAGTGAATTTAAGAAAGAAGAAAGTGCTACATTATTAATAGGTCAATACAATATTTAAAACAAAAAAAAATTGAATTACATGCATATTGATATTGTATTTGAATCTTTTCAAAATACTTTTGAATACAAATACAATACAAAATACAAAAATATTTATTTCATCTAAAACATTGTATCATTATATCTTATAGTTAAAAATAAATGCCAAGGAAAATCAATATTGATCAGAATAACTACATAAATACGGAGAAGTTTTGGTCCAAAGAGTATGAGTGTGAGTATTCTAAGTATGAATGAGCATAGATGTAAGTAAGATATAATTGTGTTATGAATCTTTGTTGATAAGTGTTTGGTAGATAGACTGAATGAAGTGTTGTATGTGTGTGATAGTTGATGAGCGTGCTGTAGAGTACAAATGTTACTTAACAAATTAAATCTAAAGTATTTTAGCAAACTATAAGAACTATTGCATAATTCAAATCTATTAAAAGCTAGAAAGATATACAATAAAAAAATATACAAACAGATAAAATAACTAAAATTAGTCATGCACTTTGAAGCAGGCTATGCATCTGTGTCTTGTCCTCACGGCGGCGATAGGCGGAGACCTCTCGCGCCCGGCATTGGTTGCGGCCATGCTGCGGGGCGAGACGGAGTGGGAAGCGGTCTCCTCCTTCTGCGAGGCAGTAATGCTCGTGAAGGAGGAGGCGGGCCGCTTGAGAGCGAGGACAGCGTCCTCCCTCCGCCCCAACCTCAGTGGTAGGCGCCCGCGGCGTCGGACGTCAGCAGATGATCTCCGGCCACCGTAGGCGCGGGCATGCGGGCAGCGAGTAAAGGGCAACTCGCTGCCCGACCATGGACCATGCCCGGGTCGACGGCACGTCGTGTCCCACGCGCGCCTCAAAGAGCGTCAGCATAATGACGGGGCCCCCCTCTCAGAGGGCCAAAGCCTGCCGGGGTCGCGGGATTATTTCCTTACCGTGACCCCGGAACAGAAAGGGCTATTGAAGGACACCGTGGATTTTAGTCAGTAAAAGTCTGACAGTCCCTCTCGCCCTGCCCGGGGTTGGAGGACTCATTTGATGATTTTACCACGCTAAAAAAAAAAAAATGCATCTGTGTCTCACTCTTCACAAGGACTACCTTAGCATTATCGTCCTTTTTCAGAAAAACTCGGCCAAATGTAGTCCAGCAGAATTTATACTGCTTAGATTTGGCTAAGTCCCGGGCTAGATAAAATAGGCGGGCGTTCCGTGGAGTGAGTTGTTCTGAAATAAATACAGGAACGTCCCCGTTGCTAGTGATAGCAAGATGCTTAGCTTGAAGTTTCGTGTGTTTGTTTTTTATGTTAAAGGACTTAGCACTTTTCAACAAATCCTGTTTTAGAATAGCCGAGTCCAGTTCTACTATAATGGGGGGGCTAATTAACCCTTCCGTCTTCCCCTGCGTTCTAAAAATGTCCATGATGTCCCTTTTACTCATATTTAGAGAGATTTATATTTTTAGCCAAACTCAGTACCATGTTTATCAAAACATCTCTAGTTTCCTGATTTTTCCTTGGTACATTCTTTATTTCGATTTTGTTCTTGCGCGAGCATCTTTGCAAGTCTTCAATTTTATCCTCCAACTCAATTATATACTCTTTGTCTTTCTTCACTTGTAAAATTCAAGCTGTGTTATCTTTTTTTAACCGACTTCAAAAAGAAGGAGGTTATCAATTCGACGGTATGTTTTTTTTTTTTTTTGTGTGTTTGTTACCCGATTACTCCGCCAATTGTGAACCGATTTTCAAAATTCTTTTTTTGTTTGAGAGGAGATACTTCAGGAGTGGTCCCATTGTCACCATGTCAGGATCTGATGATTGGATCCTGGAGAAATCGAGGGCAACCCTCAAATTTTATAGGCCTACACATCGTTTTTCGCAAATTTTATGAAGTACTTTCATAAAATTTGCGAAAAACGATGTTTAAAGTCGGTGACTTTTTTTATTAATTTCATCGTGTTTTTGCCACCGACTTCCGAAAGAAAAGTTTTGAAGGTTATTTTACCCTTTTTTGTGGTTGTTTTTGAAGGCGGTTACATTTTTTTTTTTGGAACTCATCATTTTGTTTAGTCAAGAACGCGACAGATGTTTCTATGTTTGTATTTGTAGGTTGAATCTCTTTTAAGTTGGAAGTAATATTTTTTAATTCAGTTTGCTGAGTTTTTATGAAAGACTGGAACAACTCTTTCATTTCCTCTTTAAATTTGCAAAATTCCGAGGGTAGGTCTTCTTCTCTCATTCTTTTATAGTTACTTTGGACAACGTAGTTAGGAGGGGTGACACCAATGTCACAGACGTTTTCGTCAGAAATAGATTTATTCATATATTATTAGCGTTTTTATAGTTCCAAGGTACCAGGGTATAATGAGCGTCAGAGATTGTTATTTGTTTGCTAATTTGTTAAAGATGCGCCTGGGCATATTAATAATGTTGAACATACGCATTGTTATTTTTGAATGTTGAATGAAACCGAAACCTGTTTTTTATATATGTATTCGGTTAAGCAAAAAAAATGAAAGTGTAGTTACTAGTTAGTCCTAATTGAATACCTATAATTTTTGTATTCATATTTTTTTTTAATATTCTACAAAGCGTGTCTGAGAATTGTAAATGTATTTTTTTTAAGCGTGGTAAAATCATCAAATGAGTCGGGACCCAGGGCAGGGCAGGAGGGACTGTCAGACTCGTACTGACTGAAATCCACGTTGTCCTTCAATAGCCCTTTACGTTCCAAAGTCACGGTAATTCGTCGATGAGCCCCGCGACCACAAATATTATAATTATTAGGATATTTAAATTGAACTACAGTATACATATAATATCGTAATCTTATCAATATCAATCCTCTCATAGAATCTTTATAAATGAATATTTTTTTAGGCTTCAAGGAACATAAATTATTATTTATTACATTACTTGATTAAATGATTAAAATCACTATATATAAAACGCTGCAAGTATTCTAGGGTCTTTTGTGCTAGATTTTTTGCAATTTTTTTTTTGACGAACCATAATCATATAACTTTACTTATAGCCTAATTAAAAGCAATCATAAAGTTCTGATGGATGTTATGTTTATACGAGTATATTAGAAGATAGCTTGTCGCCCGGCTCTAAACTTGCAACCTACCCAGTGGGTATTCCGAAATCTTTTTTACATTTTAAAACTTTGTCCTCAAAAATACCAAATATACAAAAAATAAACATTTTGGTGCAGTTGTTCGGAAGTTGCGCGCGTACAGACAGACTTAAAGGACTTTGTTTAATACTAAGTAAAGAAGATGATTACCTATTTAAGCAAACACAGACGGACCATAGCCATAAATTAATTAGTAAATAAAGAATATGGACAAACAGTTAATATGTACTAAGTAAAGTACAAAGTTACTGTTTATACAGAAAAAAAGAATGGAGACTTACATTGAGGGGCCAACCGGAAAAATGCTTACGAGTCCTTAATTTTGCAGACGTAATAATGCAAAAAAAATCTTAAAGGAACTTTTTCGCATCAAGGTCCATTATAATATAATTATGTATACTGATTCCAAGGTCTAATAAGCTTTTTAAACTGCACAGTTCTACAAAAATAATTAAGAACGAAATAATTTTATTGCTTTTGGTCGGTGTAATTTTACAGGCATTATGACTTCACAAGCCCACTTCCGAGTTTCGAAGCGTTTAATCTTTTTCAATATTTATTGATCGAATAACAAAAAAAAAATACTTGTTTTTTTTTATGCAGTAAACAGATTTTCAAGTTAATTATGCAGTAAACTTCTCTTTTGAGTACCTACCTATGTTACTTGATGATTTATTTTGCTTTGTCTGCGTACACTCAGCATTTTGCGTTTGTCGCACTAAATAAATATTTCAAGAAACTATTAAAAATGGGAAAGTTTGTGAAGTAGGTACCTATATGAGAAAGATGAGGATAGATGAGGATGTTACTCGTTTACACAAAAACAATGTGAGTGGTTTTGGATGGGTATACATAAAATAAAGTCAAAAGTCAAAGTCAAATCATTTATTCCAATTAGGCCATCAAAGAGGCACTTTTGAACGTCGATATTTAAATTTAAAGGGAATAGGAAGGGAAGGGATTGATTCTACACCCATTCGCTAAGGTAGGTTATATGGAGAAGAATGGGCAAGAAACTCCATACTTACTCTTTAAAAAAAAAATGTTTTACAATATTTTTTAACAGCGTTTGAAATAATTAATGTCAAAGCAATGTACCTTGAAAATCTAGACTAAAATTAAAAAAATAATAAGAAATAAAAAAAGCAAAAAGGTACATGGCGTTCACATTTTAACAAAATATTGAAATTACAAATATAATTTAAGTGTGTGAGCATTCAAATTTCAACCAGCTTGACTTTGTTTAAGCCCTACATTGTACTATGGAGCAGGACCAGCATGTTTCCAAACATTTTTATCTTGAATATAATCTTCTAATATATAATATGCTTGTTTACTAAGGGTGTTTTTTATGTAACTTTTAAATTTTTTTTCATTTAGATTTAAGTTTTCACTCGGTATTTTATTGTAACATTTAACACAGAACCCCATAAAAGATTTTTGTACTTTAGACAATCTAAAATATGGTTGATCAATTTTATCTTTATTTCTCGTATTCAAATTGCAAAATGCATGTTAGGAAAAATCTTCATCTTTTTAATAAAATAAGCGACAGACATAATTTTAATACGAGAGGGTGTTTCGATTAAGATAAATGTTATAAGCATCATAATCTAAAATATCTATTTGATAGTACTATCATAATTAGATAACATTGTACTAAAATGATTAAAAAATTGAGATTTTAATATAAAATAAAAATAATTAACTGTAGCTTTTTAACATGAATGACATTAAATTATTATTTTATTAATTTTTTTATGTTTAGTAAGTTTGCCATGCCATCCATGTCCGTCTTGATTTCGTAACTAATGATTGTATACATTTTGCATACTTTACAAATTAACACTATTTCCTGAAAAGAAAAATGGCTCATAGCAATTAAAACTTAACCTGTATACGGATAGAATATCTTTTTTATAAAACCCGTCTTGTGACCTGAACTTAATTATAGTGCGAGAAAGCTTTTTATATTGCCGCGGGGTCTGGTTGTCAGGGAAGAGAGAGTGTGCCTGAGTCTGCGCACGCGCTTGTGCAATTATGCACTATAATTTCTCCCGCGTCAATGGCTAGTGTCCGAAATTGGCCACCGTGACCAAAATTTGGCCAGGAAAGCTGTTACACTTTCCGAAACAAGTATTGCCATCACCATGCTGGCGATGACGGCCAACAGATTGGGCCTAATATCATGTTACCTTGTGTGTGTTCGATTTTGTGTGTTATTGATGATAACCTGTCTGTATCCCTTTACCTTTATGATGCTCCCAGATGTATTCTCGTATAATGTATCATGAATCATGATCTAGCGCAGACTCGGATTTGAGCATTACTACATTACAATACTGCCTCTTTGACTGGCAAGCATTTTGTAATGTAAATGCGAACACATTTCATTACAGGTGAAGATTGTTTTTACAAGTTGTTTGTAATGTTCCTAATGCTTGAATTTGAAACGTAACATTATGGATGAATGAAAAGGAAGCCTTAATGTATCTATTTATTATCGCGTATTTTAACTTGTTTTTTTTATATTATTTAATTTATCTACATACACTCAGCATTTTGTAATTAACTCATTATGGTTTTTAATTATAGACTATTTTTTTATGTGCATCGCACTCGGCTCTATTCATTCTCTAAGCATTTTGTAATGTAAATGCGAACACATTTTATTACAAGTGGAGATTGTTTTTACAAGTTGTTTGTAATGTACCTACTGCTCGAATTTGAAACGTAACATTATGGGTGAATGAAAAGGAAGCCTTTATGTATCTATTTATAATTGAGTATTTTAACTTTAATTAACTTTTTATATTATTTTGCTTTATCTACACACACTCAGCATTACTACTCAGCATACATACACTCAGCATTTTGTAATTTACTCATTATGATTTTTAACATAAGTAGTTATTTTTTTTTAATGTGCGTCACACCCGGGTCTATTTATTCAAAAGCTTCCCACATAATGTGACTATTTGAACGAAAACATGTACGTAAATGTCGAAGTTCAAACAACAGCTTATGTTTTCATATTATGCAAAATACTTTGTAAAAGTCACATGTCTCAGTAAATATTTGTACTTGTCTTAGAACTTACATCTTGAAAATAATAGAGGCATTTATTTATTTTATATTGAGCCCCCGCTGAAATGGCACTTGAGTGAATGACACCTGGACTATGCCGCATACGGCACCTGTCAATAATTTTCGCTGGTGCCATAAGTGGAATAGTTAAAAAAATATATTCTACAAACGGCACCTGCTTGGTGTTGGGATGTTTTTTTTTTAAGAATCGAATAAAAGCGGATAATTGAAAAGTACTAGGACATGATCATGAAAAAATGTTATAAAAACGCTTCTTTAGGTGAATACCTAACAAATGTATTTCTTACGGTGAATACCTTGCATTTATTCGAGGTGGTACTTATTAGAGAGCGTAGTAAGTAGTCATCAAACTGATATCATAAGATTCCTTGTAGCAATAATGTTATTTTTTAAAAGACTCGGCGATTATCTCGCGTTTGGCTGAACCAATTTTGATGCGGTTTTCAGGAAAGTGTTCATTACATTTGGGGGAAGGTTTAAGTATATAACAAAAATGGATATCTTGTGACGTTGCTCTCATAGCTCGTTTTTCTTGCATACTTATTTGTAAATTTTCTAAGAAGCAAATTATCTTTACATAATTATAATAAAATTGTAGAGCTGTCATTCCTGTACATTGAATATTTTTTTCTTTTTGTATTTTTTTCGAGATAAGGGATCGATTCTGATACCAGAAAAACTTTTTTTTTTCGAAATTTTTTATGATTTTTTGCTTTGATTTATCTCCGAAACTACTGTAAAGTTGTCGATCAAATCCTCAAATATTCCTAATAATATGCTTCTTTTCATAGGCTATGTATTATTACGCTATTTTCCCCAGGAGATAAGCAATTTTGAATTTTGTTGTTTTTTAATGTATGTTGTGAGTTGGAAGCTAAACCACTGGATATTAATTATTCAATTTTTCTTCAAATATTCCTTAAACTGTGCTTCAATTAATAGGGTATGTATAATTACGCTATTCCCCTTGGGGGATTAGCAATGTTATAATATGTTGATTTTCAGTCATTGTTGACATTTGTATAAGAACTGCTATTTGAATGATACTGTCAGTGAACCAGCCAGTCTGGTTAGTAACCTGCTTGCCTATCGTGCAATAGGTCTCGGGATCAAATCTTAGTTATTTCTTTTTCACTTTTTGTGGTTCTTTTTTTGTTTTCATTTATCCTGTGAGAGTTTAAAATAATTAGAAATAATTTTATGCGTACTTTTATTTCAATATTATTTGCAATTTTATTTTTTTCTAATATTATAGATAGTATTTCTCTGTGAAAAATCTGCGCTGATTTAAATTGTAGGTAGGTAAGTTGGATATTATTTAAACCGTACTTAATTGATTGTTTCGAGGTGTAGGAATTTTATAGATTCGAAAACAAACAAATCTTTCTATTATTTTGTTATGTTTTGAATTAGTGCTCAAACCAGTGCATAGATCATGTTTTAAACGAAAAAAGTTTTACTCATCGAGTTAAACAATAAGCTATTTTTAGGTATAACGTGGTATGCTGAAGGGGGAAGAGCAATTCTATGGTACGTTCAATTTCGTTAACAAATTGCAACAATACTGTAAAACGACCAAAAAATGATAGTCTAATGTTTAACAGCTTAAGATAAACACGGATCTTTGAAATTAATGTCGCTCAAACAAGGACGTTTCCTATGCAAACTATGTAGGTAGTTAGGTACCTACTTATAACATTATTGATCTAAACTAATATTATAAATCCAAGTTTGTTTGTTTTTTACATTTTCACGCAAAGTAGCTACTGTATTGATCGTCCCAAAATTTTGCATTACTTTGTCAGGAGTATAGACACGGGTATAGGGTAGGTATCTTTAATAGAAGAGAGAGAAAAAAAAAACAAGTACGTACGTATTCCAGATGGCGCCACTTACACGATCCGTATTGTTTCTCAAATTCTAAATTAACGCAAGCGAAGCCGCGGGCAAACACTAGTAATGAATATTTTTGTTGAATATCTATAATAAAAAGGGTGGAATAAAAAAAAAGGTACAAACTTCAACATCAAACACAAAAAAGTGTAATATAACTTTTCTTTCGGAAGTCGGTGGCCATAGTCAATGAAATAAAAAACAAAGCCACCGACTTTCGAAAGAAAAGTTATTTTACCCAATATTTTGCTACATTTGATCAACTTCCGTGGTCCGTATTTTTTTTTCAATGCAATGAAATAATCCTTACATGAAACAGGGTCGAATGGCATTAAAAAAAATGCCCAGAGTCACTCATTTTTGTGGATGAGCACACTTGACCTAAAAAAATAAAAACGCCAAAATTGTCAACATCGAAAAATAGCTAAAGGTTTCTTAGGAAAGTTTTCCCGTACCTCTTATGTATATACGTCACTTTTTCTCAATAAAATACGGGATCAGCGTCAGCATAACAGGAATTTAAGCCTAAATGTGATAGACAATTTTTCGGATTCAACAATTTCAGAAAATACTTTGAATTCTCAAAGTCATGCACTGTCATAGAAAATTTACCTTGGAACTACTTAAAAATAAAAGAAAATAAAATTAACTACACGTTGAACTTTGCTGCGTTAAGCAATATATTCACCTGACATTGCACTTCAGACTACAATAGATGTATCAACTTATTGGTAATACGTTAGTTCAAAATTAATTCAACTCTCAAGGCCAACAAAAATTAACTCGTGGCCAAAGCAACAGCCGCATGAGTAGATCTTCGGTAAGAGGGCTCTTTCTGGTCTACAGGACCTGTCAGCCAACGGTTACTGAAACGAAGTATTTTAGTGAAACGATATACTAATTATCACTGACGATAAATTGGTGTTTTCTCATAATTATCACTAAATACTTTTATTAAGAAGAGTTAATAAACAAGAATATTCCACATCTACCGGGATTTCGTGAAATCCATTATATCCTCAATTCACTGCGAAATACATATTTAATGATGTCACCACTAAACTAAGGAAAAATTTGTAGATTTTTAAAGTTACCACGCTCAAGGATGGGTGACCATCTTTAACATGAATTTTGTCTCGGCACTTTTCTGGTGATCGCCACTGTTGATTCAGGCTTGAAGTTGCATTGATTTGGGAACTTTGCAGTGGTATTGAAGATACTCGTATATATAAAAAAACACGAATTATAATGTCATAATAATTATTATGTTGCTGAAGAGTTTCAACTTTATCCGTCTGAGACGGTTTCAAAGCGGGGAGGAGAGATATGTTTTTTTTGTAATCAATCAGATTTAGTTATGTCCACATCTCCTCTCCGCTTAGCTGTGGTGAAAGTGGATCAAGTGGAGAGAGAAGAAATGTATATCTTTCGATGGAATTTTGGCAAACCTACTAAACTAACTAAAAGCCAAGAATAAAAATGGAAATAGTGGTAAACACTTTTATGATGCTATTCTGTTTAGTTGATGAAACGGGATGTATCCCTAATATCTCCGCTATGCACAGCTCACATCTCTTCTCCGCTACGCGTCTGGTCTCCGCTTTGGTGAAAAACCCGCCAGTTTCGCAGCACATCTCGCCTCTTGGACTGCGAAGTAGTCGCGGCGCCCCCGCAAGGGGGCGCGGCGGGCGGGATATGGGCTGTGCCCCTTTCCCGCGGTTTCGACTTGTTGTGCCCGCGACTGCGGGCACACGCGCTGGGGACGGCAATATAGCCTTATTTCGAAGTCCTACGGGCGCGCGTGCTATAGGGCGCGCGCCGGGTTGAGTGTCTGTTTATCGTTGTTTGCAGGCGCGCCACGACACTGTCGGCAGTGTCGCTTGCTTCACTGCGCCCCGGCGGTCTGCCCCTACCAGGTGAGACCCCCAGTTCCCTGGGGGAGGCCCGGCAGATGGCGACCAGCGACAGGGACGCAGGCTTACGACGCACCTGCAAAGGAAGGGTAGCTCTCGCATGCCCCGTTTCCCAGAGCGAGCCGGTAGCGGCGCACGCAGAGAGCCAGTGTGTGAGTGTGAGCGGCATTGTGTGTGTAACACCGCTCATGTTTGCGAGTGAAAGTGGGCCCACGTTTTAGCCACACGTTCACCGCGTCGCTCTCCTCTCCGCTTATATACCGGGCCTAAGGCTGCGGTTCTACTGAAGCGGAGATGGTCTGTGCCGCGATTCACCAATCAGATGGCTTGAAATTCACATCTCTTCTCCACTCTTCCATGTAATTGGTAAATCGCGGCACAGCTTGTCTCCGCTCCACCTCATTGGAACCGCAGACTAAAACACTTGAAATATTTGAATCGTGGGTGTTTTGATTAATATCTTGCGGAAACTTTGATGTTCAGATTTTGTCACGAGTCACTGCGAATTGTTGCAAGGTGTCCGTATCGCCCGTGATCTTCAACTTTTTCAGTTTTATTTTCTTTCTTTTTGATAAGGCAACAATATTTTTTGGTTAGCTGTATACGTACAATTATGTTAGGGAGAGATCCCAGTGCCCCCAGACCTACGTCATTTTAGCAAAGCTGAAACTTTAAGGGTTTCTAGTCTACACCAATAATACCTTCACGATTAAAGCTTTATGGCGTCTGGCAGAATGATTGGCCCATCGGGTTGGTCTGGCTGCTTACAAAGGGTCTTGAAATAGTACCAACGACTATATATTACTAGACTACGCATTGCACGATATAACGAACAAAACTATTCTACCAACTCGCTGAGGTACTACGTAAGCGAGGGGGACGGGGTACTGCGTTGTGATTGGCTAACTCAAGGTCTGTTCTGTCTCAACGTATGTTATTACGGCTCACAGGATTGGTCGAAATGAGACGGATATAAGACTTTTTTGCCTAATGTGTTGGCAGACATCGGTCGCCTGTTATTAGGAGTCTAGTATTATATCGTCGTTGAATAGTACCTACCATGAGCAAGCCTAAATTTAATGTAAAATTTAGGCTTGCTAAAATAACGTAGTTTATAATTTTTCTTTTATGATCTTCATGACGTCTGGCGGAAGTAATGGCCCATGGAAATGGTCTGGCAATAATAAATATCAATTTTTGAATTATTTAAATATCAGCCATTCTACTTTAACGTAGGTGAACAAGATTTTTATGTACCTTTAGGCCCCGGTACCTGTGAAAGGGCCCCGCTTTCGACCTTGTAAGTACGCATACTGTCTTAGCTACATAGTATACTAGAAACATTCAAAGTTTCAGCGTTGCTAAAATGACCTAGGTTTGGGGGCACTGGGATCTTGGTCTATATATTATATATAGGAATTAGGTATAATTTTTTTTTAGTTTTAGATTAGAAGTAAACACTCAGTATCTACTCTTCCTCCTCTCTCCCATGATTATTTTATGCTGTGCCCGACAGTGTCCAAAATCGTGTCGATATTACAACCCACCAGCTAATGTATACTTACTAGAGATGTTACGAATATTCGCATTCGCATTCGCATCATGCGGATATTCGCATATTTTTAGACATTCGCATTCGCATTCGCATTCGCAAAATTCATGCGAATATTTTGCGAATACGAACGACTGAAAAAATAACAATATTTGGTACTCCTTCTTCCACACACTCCATTCATTCTTATCTTTTGTCGTCCTCTCCATTCATCTTATGTTCAATCTGCCTTTATCTCGCCATTCATCAACATTAATGTTCATCAAATCAATCACAACAATTGATCATAAATATGACCATGCTAAGATAAACTTGTTTCTGTCTGTTTTTCTTTCACTGACGCCACTCTTAGAACTACTCTTATACAGGGTGAATTTTTCAACGGGTGTGGATGGCCAAGGCCGTAGCCAAGGGAGGGATCAAGGGGGATTAATCCCCCCCCGAAATAAAATTTTATTTTATATAATAAAAATTCCGCGAATAACGTCACGCCAAGAGCATAGGGCAAACTACAACACAAAAGATCCTGAAACTTTTTTTAGAATTACTATAATGATTCCTCTTTTGGATGACTTCATTGATCAGCTTCAGTCGAGATTCCAAAATCATAAAGCCACATTATCATCTCTCAACATTTTAATTCCGTCTGTGTGTTGCAAAGAACCCATTAATCAAAATTATCAAGGAAACAGCTTTGAGCTCTATAAAAAATATTTGGAATGGGACTTCGTAAAATCTGAATTAGACATGTGGCGGATAAAATGGATGGAAGAATCTGAACTAGATCGACCAACATGTGCTATTGAAGCTCTCGGAGAATGCAACCAGGCCTTATTTCCAAACATTCACAAACTTTTAAAGATCTTGGCGACACTGCCTGTTTCTACATGTACTCCCGAGAGGACTTTCTCTTCTCTGAAACGCCTCAAAACTTATTTGAGAAACTCCACAGGCCAGGAAAGACTAAACGGTTTGGCGTTAATGTCAATCCACCGCAGAATTGACATCGACACCGAGGAAGTAATTGACTTGTTCGCTGCAAAAATAGAAGACTAAATTTAATTTTGTAATAGGTATTAATATTTCTTTAATGGTTTTTCATAAATATATACATAATAAGTAACACCATTTTATTTCTTTTATTAAAACGATTTCATGTTTTTCTACTGTTCTACCAAATCAAACCCCCCCTGAAATTATTTTCTGGCTACGGCCTTGCTGGATGGCTATATATATCCGAAACTATGAGGAATATCGAAAAACATTGAAAGGAGTCTCCAGGCCGATTTTAAAACTGCATCATTGGATTTTAGAAGAATCAGTAATTCTGGCCAGGAATCGAACCAGCTGGAGCAAGGATCAAATTCTGGTGAAGTAAAAATGCAATTTTAGAGTTCGTCAAAATCGGCCTCGAGACTCCTTTCATAGTTTTTCAACATTCCTCTTTGTTTCAGAAGGCCATCCACGTTAAAAAAATCACCCTGCATACTTTTTCCATTTTCGTTACAGTCAGGAAGTAAAAAAAATAAAAATAAGTTATAAAGTTACATTAAAAAGTGTTCTTTTTTGTATTTTCTAAATTATCAAACGTAATTGATTTAAAACTGAATATTCGCATTCGCATTCGCATTCGCGAATATTGTAATTGAATATTCGCATCCGCATTCGCATTCGCGAATGTCAAAAATCAGATATTCGCAACATCACTAATACTTACATACTCGTAAGTATGTACGTTTTGGAACGCAATAAAGAAATCAAGTATTGAGTATAATTATATAATTTTGAAATTGCATTTCCTTATTTGCGGTGACAATGGGTACATTCAAAATGTAAAAAAATGCAGGAAATGAAACTTTTTGAATATTTTAAAGAGATCGGTAAATTATTGACACTAATTAATTAACATATATAAACATTCTTTGTTCAACAAAAGTTTACCAGCAAATATTTTCAACACGTACATGAATTAATTCCATTAAGTTTCGAATCATTATTGTAATTGTAATTACTTAAGTCAATAAATGAATTTATTATTATTATTTTATTAAAAACTTTCCTGACTTCCGCGTCTTTGCTCACTTTGATTTAGAACTTGACTTGAGTTAAAAAGTTACAAATAAATATAATATTTTCAATAATATATCAAAGGAGTTGCTTAATGTAATTCAGTCATGATTCGAAAGATACATAAATATATATGTATATATGGCACCATCTAATTTTATTATAGGATCATTTTTGTTGTTTTCTTCGGAAACGTTATAATTATTTTCTCGAGATGTTTGCATTATATTTACTCTATCTACGTATTCACGTCACCGTAGGCGCGGGCATGCGGGCGGCCAGTAATGGGCGACTCGCTGTCCGATCATGGGCCATGCCCGGGTCGACGACGCGACGGCGCGTTGTGTTCTACGCGCGCCTCAAAGAGTGTCAGCATAATGACGGGCGTCCTTAGAGAGCCAAAGCCTGCCGGGGTCGCGGGACTAACGAAATCTCCTAAGTTACTTTGAGATTGTAATTCGCTGCAACATGTTTTATAAATCAAAAGCAATACCTATTCATATACCTCTTCATTCGCCTCGAAATCGTGATTTCTTTTCATAGACGTAAATTCAATTTAAATATGAGTATCCTCTACTAGGACATCATTTAGTTTTTAATCCTTAGCTAACCTGCAAAATCACCTCATTCATTTTTTTCTTATAATTATACAGATTTTCAAAACCCGTAGTTGCGTTTTTTCATTCGGGCGCACGGAACCCTAAAAATACAGCATTCTTCAAACTCACATCTTTAATTTTTGACGTAAAAACTAGAAGGAAAACGCATTTGTATCACCTTTTCAAATATTTGTCACGTTCCCGTATCATCTCTAATTGGGCCTTTCCATTTTTTGTGACTCAAAGAAAAAAAATCGCATAAAAGAAACTTCTGAAAAAGATTGGCAACAGTATGTCGTTTATTTCTGTAGCGGTCACATCATTTGGGCTAAATAGTATCAATATAAAATAAAGTTCATAATCAACAACAATGCCAAATTCAAGTTAGTATAAAATTTTAATTATTTTAATTTGATTTGGTTCAAATAATTATAATTGAAATTATAAAATAAGTGTTCAGCTGCATCCAGTTCAAGAAGAAGCCTGTCCATGATATATTTTGTATTGACTGGTTAAAGGCTGGGCAAATAATAATGAAATTAAATTATCATAATTATAATAGGTTCACCCTTGTTTGGTAGAACAACTTTTGATATAATTTTACTAATTCGAACAACGTTTGAGAAAATAATCAGTTTGTATAATATCGGTTAACTTAATTTTCATTTCATCGAATATTTATTTGCGATAACAGCATTTGCGCTATTGCTCAAAAGGTATAATATTCATTTGATATAATATTCAGGTGGTATAACATTTAGTTTATCGAATATTCGATTGGTGTTATGTAATGCAGAAAAGAAAACATAGTAAATATTTTTTTGTTTTTCAGTAACTAAACTAAGGATGCAAGAGCGAGCGAAGCGAACTCGGAACTTAGGGCACCCCGACTCGGACAGGTTAGGTTAGGTTAGGTTAGGTTAGCTGCCTCGGTAGGTGGTTATCAGTAATATACGCTCGCCCTTGCATCCTTAGTCAAATTGCCGATTACTACCTACCGAGGTAGCTCGACGGAGCCCCGCCTCGCGGGGCTCCTGTTTCTGTTTGTAAGGTTTAAAGTAACCTAACACGAAGGGCATGGCGGGGTCTTTCAGACCCCGCCATCCCCTTCGAACCTAACCTGTCCGAGTCGGGGTGCCCCAGGTTCGGAGCTCGCTTCGCTCGCCTTTGCATCCTTGTTAAAATTGCTGATAACCACTTTCCAAGGTAGCTCGGCGGAGCCCGATTTTTTATAGACAATGAAAGGAAACGAATAATTAATTAACTAAATATTCGATGTGATATTTCGACTAAATCATTATTATTCTAGTGAAACATTAGTTTAAATAAAATTACTGCATTTGAAAATTCGGTCAAATGAAATTATTTCAAAGAAATAATTAGGCTAAATAAAAATATAACAGTTAATTATTCGGTGAAATGAATAATTCTACGAAACGACTTTATTGTAACCAAAATTAGCCGGAGTGATTTTCGACGAAACGTTGTTCTGCCAAACAAGGGTGAACCATTATAATAATGTAACGCCGAAAATTTTGTTTGTTTGAAAACGCTTATATTAAAAAAGAAAAATCTAAAAAAATGTGACCGCCTTCAAAAACAACCACAAAAATGGGTAAAATAACCTATAAAACTTTTCTTTCGGAAGTCGGTGACTTTTTTTATTACTTTCAATGTCTCTTTTGCCACCGACTTTCGGAAGAAAAGTTTTATATTTTATTTTACCCTTTTTTGTGGTTGTTTTTAAAGGCGGTCACATTTTTTTAGAAAAAGTTTTTATTTCACTCTTTTTAGTTTAAATATTCAACAACAATTCTTGTCAAATACATCATTTTCTTACATGTGCACTAGAATTTTGTAATCCGTAGCACCGGTAATAACATCGTTAACATCTCTTTCATTTATTCCCTACCTCAAAAACTACTGAACCGATTTTGATGAAACTTGCAGTATTCCCTAAGTTGAACGATACCTAGTACAACAAAAAAAGAATTGCTTAAATCGGACTTCCAGAGATATGCGAACACAAACATAATTTACTAAATCAGTCGACGAGTTGTACCTTCCATCATCAGCTCAGCTACATGAGATGATGATTTCCATACGCAAGTACTTAAATTACTTCATAAGATTTGCGAAAAACTATGTGTGAGCGAATAAAATTTGAGTGTTGCCCTCGATTTCTCCAAGATCCAATCATCAGATCCTGAAATGGTGTCAATGGGACCACACGAGAAGCACCAGCTTTCAAATAAAAAAAAAACTTGAGAGGTGTCAAGGGACACCCGGATGGAACGAAGTTACTGTATACAATCAACAAAAATAATCGTCGCGACTCCACTCCAGTCCAGTCCAGCCCGGTCCGGTCCGGTCCGGTCCGGTCCAGTCCAGTCCGGTCCGGTCCGGTCCGTTCCGGTCCGGTCCGGTCCTGTCCGGTCCTGTCCGGTCCGGTCCGGTCCTGTCCGGTCCGGTCCGGTCCGGTCCGGTCCGGTCCGGTCCTGTCCGGTCCGGTCCGGTCCGGTCCGGTCCGGTCCGGTCCAGTCCAGTCCACTCCACTCCACTCCACTCCACTACAGTCCATTCCATTCCATTCCATGGTAATAAACACATTACCCTCCTTTGCGTCGCGCAGTCGGATAAAAGTGTCGTGACAACTTTTAAGAATTTTTTCCGTCCAGCCCCCTTTCACAACGCGCGATAAGGAACTTCGTTCCAAAAAGAATCATGAAAATCGGTTCACCCAGTCGCAAGTTATGAGGTAACAAACATAAAAAAAATATATATATACAGACGAATTGATAACCTCCTCGTTTTTTTGAAGTCGGTTAAAAAACGGACGAACACTCAATTTTCGAAATAGATTAAAGGCTGGCACGCAATTAAAATCGCGGGTACAGCAGCTAGCATTATGTTTTCTTTCCAGTTTGAGTGACAACCATTTTAATCGGGTCCTTTCACACTGGTTGGAGCGGGAGCAACTATCAGTCTTGACTGTCTATAAGCCACCCTATTTCTTCGGGCAACCCCTTTGTCAGTGCCCTTCTAGGATTGTCCCGCGACACCTGGCAGGCGTTTGGCTCTATAGAGGCCCCGTCAGTTCGATAACAGGACCCTGAGGTGCGCGACAACGACGTGACGTCGACTCAGTCTGGCTGTCCTTGACTGAACGGCGACATTCCAGATACTCGACTTCCGCAAGGTCGGGTCCACAGTGGCAGAAAATCGCAATCCCCTGATCAACATCCTGACTTTAGTATTTTTGATTTCGATCATAATTTTGAGAACTAATTAACACTCAAACAAAACGAAAAATACGAGTACCTTGCTGGATGACGATTTTAAGATTTAGAGGAAATTCCGTTTCAAATTATTACATCCACTTACCCTGCTGACGTGGTGGATGGCGCTCACTCTCATGATGAGCAAGCCTATAAAAGCCCATTTGGTTGAAGATATTTTTTTTTTTACAGCGGATTTCGTGAATTCATGGTTCCTGATGGGTTCTCCACTGCCAATAATAGTGATTCTGGCTTCATACCTGCTGTTTGTGCTGAAGTTAGGACCATTATTAATGAAGAATCGGGAACCATACAAACTACATAGCGTCATGCCGTTATATAATGCTGTCCAAGTTGTGGTCTCATGTTTTTTGTTATATTTGGTAAGTATACCTATATATTAACATTACCCCTCAGTATAAAGGGTAAAGTTCACTATTTACGAGTATTGATTCATGCTATCTTCTCACGGCACGTGAAATCGTAGGCCGCGCTGAGCCATTGGGTTGTGGTAAATTTGCCACAAAATTAATTCGCCACATTTCTTTTTTCCCGCACGAATAGTAGAACAGTTATTAAATCAAAAATCCAGCACAAAACTGCAGAAAATGAGGACACAATGTGGAATCTGAACAAGAAGTACTAGGAGAACAGGATCATGGAGGTGTTGGTGCCGCCGCACGGTGGGCTGAAAATCGGCTTTCATAGACTTGGGGATTTTATTTTGCAAGTGCCAGTTTTTATGCCGGATAATTATCGCTTCTGTTAGTAATAACAATATACAAAAATCATACCAGAATTGATTCTGCACAAAAACGAAGGAATTAAATTTTTTTTACGAAAATTTTGTATGGAGCTAGTACGAAAAATCTAAATATCTCTAAAACGGCAGGGATAACCGTAATATCCTTATAGGGGATTATAGTACTAATTATTTATGATTTTTTGACATACGTTACATAATGGTTGTAAATGCCGTTTTTTTTTTAAATCGTCAAAATATTTTTATTTATTTTTAGATATGAAACGTTCCTTTTAGTGTTTAAGTTGAAGAATTCAGAGTTAACAACTTTTAACATAAAATAGCATCACCCCTATAGACCTGAAGGACTAGACAGAGGTGTGTAGTATCTTGTTGATCTTGTAAGATTTCCAACAATACCAAATAATTGAATATCAGTGTCAAAGTGCCCATGCTGTCGCTTCTTTTTGAAAGATAGGGGAATCAAATTGTTAATTTATCATACCCTAGTATGATTACAACATAACCGGACATATAATAATATACGACACAAAAGGAATTTAAAAACCTCCAAATTTTAAAGAGGACCTCAATCTGATGATTGTTATAGTGAAACAAGGCTCGGGAACTACCAATGACGTGAATACCGCAAGGAAGTTTTTCGAGTTTCCCAATAAAACTGCAGATATTACTGGGTTGGTTCAAAACCTGATAAAAAGATTTGCTGTTATTTTCAAGCAATAACATCTGGTGAGAAGATCGATGTCATCAAATTTAAAGATTTTGCTCGCAAAGCAGCAGAAAAGTACTTGGAATTATACGACTGGTACTACATGTCATTAACCGTACATAAACTATGAATACACGGAACTGACATAATCGAAAAAAATGATATTGTCCCGATTGGGACTCTCTCGGAAGAAGCCTCAGAGTTTCATTCTTCGCGGAAAAGAAGCAGGCAATTAGATTCTAATCAAGATATCATATTATATAGATTCTAATCAATCATCAGATTGAGGTCCTCTTTAAAATTTGGAGGTTTTTAAATTCCTTTTGTGTCGTATATTATTATATGTCCGGTTATGTTGTAATCATACTAGGGTATGATAAATTAACAATTTCATTCCCCCATCTTTCAAAAAGAAGCGACAGCATGGGCACTTTGACACTGATATTCAACTATTTGGTATTCTTGGAAATCTTACAAGATCAACAAGATACTACACACCTCTGTCTAGTCCTTCAGGTCTTTAGGGGTGATGCTATTTTATGTTAAAAGTTGTTAAAGCCCTGAATTCTTCAACTTAAACACTAAAAGGAACGTTTCATATGTAAAAATAAATAAAAAAAAAATTGACGATTTTTTTTAAAAAAACGGCATTTACAACCATTATGTAAAGTATGTCAAAAAATCATAAATAATTAGTACTATAACCCCCTGTAAGGATATTACGGTTATCCCTGCCGTTTTAGAGATATTTCGATTTTTCATACTAGCTCCATACAAAATTTTCGTAAAAAAATTATGATTCCTTCGTTTTTGTGCAGAATCAATTATTATTCTGGTGTCATTTTTGTATATTGTTATTACTAACAGAAGCGATATCCGGCATAAAAACTGGCACTTGCAAAATAAAATGCCTAAGTCTATGAAAGCCGATTTTCAGCCCACCGTGCGCCGTCTTCAGTAAAAATTATGTGAAATGAAGATAAGTAGCAAATTAACAATAACAAAATCTAGCTGTGGCGAATTAACTTTCAACGTAACAGGTTTAAAAAATGTGACAAATTAACTTTGTGGCAAATGTACTACAACCCGAGCCATTGCGTATCGGATTGACGGACGCGACGCGTCAGTTTCGTAGACCAGATGTGGGATCGCGCTCGTGAGAAACCATCTTTAGACGCGCATGGAGAGATGACGCATATTAATACTACAATAAATATTTACATGCTTGCTACGTCAGTTTCGTAACAGAACATTTGTATAACATTTTTTTTCCTCTTTGTATCGTGTGTGATCAACAAAGTTGCTTTACTTGAATGAAGGTAATTCAGGGCAATGACTTCGTTATTTTTGTAGGTCAACCATGTGCCCGCCGCACATGTTTGACACACAGCCAACAGTCAAACTAGTACGTCATGTTAATCAGATATTTTTGAATAATTTCCAGTGTGTTGCCATGATGTCTGTGAACGGACTGGTGCCCAAAACTTGCGTCATGGAGACTGATTACAACAGAAGAAGTGTAAGCATCTTTAGTTAATTATATCTCAGCTCTCTCCAAACCACGTTTGCCTATACGCAATCTCCTCTCTAAGCCCCTTCGTACACAATGCGACGCAATTCGACTTCTGCATCCATTGACGCGTGCGTGTGTACGAACCTCTATGGACTTGTAATGCGATAGTCGCCTGAATACCAAAGTCGTAAGGTATCAGAGACTTGCTTGGCCTTGTGTACGAAGGGGCTAACACAAATGTCAAATCTATCGACCGTCTGACCTGATATGACATAGGTATATGACAAAGATATACATAGGTATACAAAAGTATGGAAAGACTTACTCCGACTCCGCGCTATCTTGAGTAGTTAATAACTAATAACAGCACCTATAATTGACATGTTCAATAAAGTCACGTAATGATATCATTGTAAAGGTTTAAGCTTTTAAAGCTCTAAATTATAAATCACGATATCAAATTTTAAATCACGCCATTATTTAAGGAGTTATCCTGGATCAAATCCAAGTGAGTAATTCCATACTTTTGCTCGCAAGTGTAGTAGGAAAATTTATTACACAATTAAATAATGATGGCACAACACAATAATATTTTATTCTAGCTTACAGCAGCGATGTACTACTACCTACTAGCCAAGTTTTCCGAACTCCTCGACACAGTATTCTTCGTACTCCGGAAGAAATACAATCAAGTGAGCTTCCTCCACGTGTACCACCATACCCTGATGGTGGTGGTGACATGGACTGCCCTGAAATATGAGCCGACGTATGCTTTGCTGTTTCTGGGGATGATGAACTCTTTCGTTCATGTTGTGATGTACACCTACTATGGGCTGTCTTCTTTCCCCAATTTGGCGAAGTACTTGTGGTGGAAGAAGTATATAACTAAGTTGCAATTGGTAAGTTTTGTTCGTAAACATAATTTATTTTCATCTGACATAAAAAATGGCAATAATTAGTACCTAATGTTATCGCTGAGAAAAGGGTTCTTCAAACTGAGATTACAAAAGTAAATGAAATAATTAAAAAGTATGGACAAAATAATAGGAATTAAACAAAATTACATAAAAGTTACAAAAAGTAAATCCTTTACGAGGCTAAAATAAGGTCTAATATAAAAAAAGTCATAGCTGCTATTCTGATCGACCTACAGTTAGACAACAAGGTTCAGTAATTTTATACAACTCATCCATTCACTGATACTCTACGAGTACTAGAGTGGTCGTTCGCACAGAGGTCCACTTTATCGTATGCTTTTTTATTCGTCAATAGCGTATGTACTTCATAAGACCGAGTTCGCACACACAACAGAAATACTGATCCGAATTAAATTAATTTTCCGACCGGGTCTGTTTAAAACATAATATATGAATGCTCTGTGTGAATGAGCCGTAAGTTCATGTTTCAGATCGAGATTAAAATCATTACATACATAAACGACTCTAAAGTCAACTCTTGCAAAAAACCTTTACAAGCAAAAAGATCTTCTTTTTCCCTAATATCATAAAATTCTTTATGTCTGTCACTACAACATTGATATTTTATATTTATTCTCCTCTTTCAGGTCCAGTTTGTTCTCATACTGCTTCACTTCGCAGTAGCCTGCGTGAAGTCCGACTGCAAACCTTCATACATTATGTGCGTTGCAATGGCAGTCAACATTTTCCTCTTCCTCTACCTCTTCGGGAGTTTCTATATTAGGACTTACAACAAGAAGTCGATGGCCAAAGCAGAGAACAACAAAGAAATTAGTAATGGAGAGAAGAAAAACATGTCTGAAATCGACACAAAAATTTATCAAAACGGAAAGAAATTCGCCAATGGAAACAGTTATAAAACCGCTTCAATTACAGTCAACGATACTTATAGAATAAAGTTTAATTTAAAATCGAAATTAAAATAGGATTAAATTATTTTATTTTTAACTCTGTTTGAGTGTTTGTGATAAAAATTTAATTAGTAATGACTAGGTATACTGTTGTAGATCAGTGTAAGATTTTAGCTTTAAAATAATAACAAAATGGTGTAATAAATTACAATAATAAAGATTTGTGATATTATTTTTACAGTAAAGTCGAAACATACCGTCTTATATTCCCCATACAAGAAGGGTCGCCGCTCACAGACGGCATGGCGCGCGGCGGCGCATGGTGTGCAAAGATTATTTTCGTAAACAAATCGATCTCATTTCAATGGCGCTGAAATTCTTAAATTTTAACACCAATAGGGCGTAACTTCTCGTGTGCTGACGTGACGTGCCGTGGCGGGATGTTCCACAAGATGCTAATAAGTTAGAATCTTCGCCGACTATGAGCAACCATCTCAGCGGCGCAAGATATTATTATGCTGGCTTTTGTCTCGATGGATTTGCGGATTGTGTGGCATACCACAGGATATCACATCTTACCCTCAGTGAGTGACGCCCTTCGGGTTGTCGAAAATTACGAAAATATGTATTTAAAAAAACTTATCAAAACCACTGGGCCCCAATTCTGCTAATTTAGTAATGACTCAATTGAATATCAATTGGATCTCAGTAGCAGTTTTAACTACATTTGGTATTCTGCTACTAATTTAAGACCAATGGTTTTCCAGTGACATTCCATTGAACTGCTATCAGAATATTTGCTAGTCTGCTCTTCAATCGTGTTACAATTGTAAATCGATTGTGGACTTTATCGGTATTCTACTCTCTAATGGCAATACTTATAACTGTTCAACTGAGAGTCAATTACAATTACACTACGATTCCATTACGACTCTATTGAGCTTATACAAGTTTTTGCAGAATACCAAAGGAGAACATTCAGGCTCCATACATTTTTGGGCCTTTTCTGAAAGTGCCGGCCAACGAAAAAAATTGGTACCTATAGGTAGTACTAGTCATTTGGAGCAATAGTTACTATGGCACAAAAGTTGTAGGATTGTTCTCAGCCAAGTTATACAAGTTCGAAAATTCGTAATTCTCATACATTTTTTAATTTTTGAAAGTGCCGAGAATCACCAAATAGTGATAAGTATTGCTAGAACTAGCGACCTCAAGCAATTGAATATACCTAACGCCTGTAATGCCTGAGGGGCAGAGGAGTGCCGAATAAAAATGAATAATAATCTGTTTATTTTTTGTGAAAAGTAATATAAACTATTTAAATATACAAATCTGCTGGTGGGACCAGCATCGGGAACAGAACCAAGGTTGTCTTTGGTTAGGGGTCTTGAGAGAGGAATCTCCTAACAATAAGAGACGTGATCAGCACTGCTGCTTTTTGAATCAACCCTTTTTAGGGGGAAATAAAATCATCAAATGAGTTATCTCGCTCTGGGCTGAGCTGGTAGAGTCTCTACAGCTGTCAGCAGCTACAGCAGTCTGACAGTCTGTCAGACTCATCATCAGCCTATAATTTTCCCACTGCTGGGACACAGGCCTCCTCTCTTTGTGAGAGGGAGTGGGCCATAATCCACCATGCGGGCCCAGTGCGGGTTGGCAGATGTCACATGTCTTCGAATTTTTTGGTTCTAGGACATGCCGGTTTCCTCACGATGTTTTCCTTCACCGTTTTGAGAGCAGTGGTGATGAAATAAAATACACAAAGTAATGCGCCTGGCGGGGTTCGAACCCACGACCTACAACTCGTAAGTCGGGACCGATACCACTAGGCCACCACTGCTCTATACTGGGCCACCACTGCTCTATGTATCTACTGTCAGACTTCTGCTGACTAAAAGTCCACCCTCTTCATTCGGTTGCTCTTTGCGTTCCAGATACTTAGATAGTCGACGAGCCGGTACCTACATTTCATTCATACAGTTGTTGTTTCTCAAAGAGCCTCATAGCTTTTGGAACGCGATACTTTCGGGTCCACAATTAGCGGTGAGACGGGTTTGCCTCACCGTCCAGTCAACGAGACTCGACTGATACTCGTCCTTGACATCCTGTGGAACTTCAAGGAGCATTTTCGACGTTTGGAACAAAAACAGGATCGAGCCGGGGCTGCCCTCAAGCTGTTACCCAACCTTGCGAGGCAAACGCCGCTTTTTGAAGGCTCTACGTGGGAGTGGTACGGTTAAAGCCCCTCTACGGGAACCCTGTGTCTGTCGTTTCCATAAGGAAGCGAGACAAGCTAATCGCACCAGGGGATCATGGCTATTCAGGTGATCCACTCATACACATGATGCTGGAGGATCCCGTTCCAGATCACATGTTGGCAATCCGGGAAGGAGGCTGCCTCTTCTTCTGCAGCAGTAATGACAGCGAAAAAAGAGGCAGAACACGCGAAAGAGGATGCCCTCGAAATCTCAATCCAGTCGCGTACGGCAAATACTTTGGAGCTAGTTGTCTTATCAAGGATCAGGCCCAGGACGACAGCATGTCGTGTTCCACGCGCGTCTAAATAAGCTTTCAGTGGCCCTTATGGAGCCAAACGCCTACCGGCTTGCGGGACTATCTCAGCAGGATAGGTACCGTAGCACGGTTGATGATTTTATTACCCGAAAAACTTGGTTGATTCAGAAAGCAGTACTTTTGGTCACGACTCTATCGTTAGGAGTTTGCTCTCCCAAGAGGCCTACCACAGACAGCTTCGATTCTGTTCCCGATGCTGGTCCCACCAGCTGATTTGTATATTTTAAAATGTTTTTATTACTTTTCACAAAAAATAAACAGATTATTATTCATTTTAATTCGGTACACCTCTGCCCGGGTTGGGCAGAGGTGTTCAGGGATTACAGGCGTTATGTTTAATTGCTTGAGGTTGCTAGTTCTAGCAATACTTAGCATTATTTGGTGATTCTCGGCACTTTCAGAAATTAAAAAATGTATGAAAATTACGAATCTTCGAACTTGTATAACTTGGCCGAGAGCAATCCTACAACTTTTGTGCCATAATAACTATTGCTCCAAATGACTAGTACTACCCATAGGTACCAATTTTTTTCGTTGGCCGGCACTTTCAGAAATGGCCCAAAAAAAATGATGTCCTTTGTTCTAATCGTAATGGAGTCGTGATTGAGTCTCAATTGAATATCAATAGCATGTGAGTTAAATAAAATTAGCAGACTTGAGGCCCTGTTTAATAGTACTGACTTCTCGGTTAAGGTGGCGGTACGCACCGGACACCGCTCTTAGGTTGTCACTGCTAGGTTTAATAACTAGAGGTTTAAGTGTCACAAAAGATGACAGGATGATGGAGTATAAATTAAAATCATTACAGAAATACCAAGCATCAAAAACATCCAACTCTTTATTTTACTTTCCTAGACATTTCAATTACAGGTTACGGAAATTATAAAAATGTGAGGAGATAATTTCTCAGCAGTGGGTGGAACAAGGTTGATAGTGATGATGAAGGATACAATAAAGAGGATTTAGAAAATGAAGACCTCAGATCAATGGACACGAAAGAGGCTATGAAAAAACGTGCCAAAACTAACTTTACAAACCAGTTTTAATCAATGTCATTGACCGTTAAATTTATTTAAATGAATATCCAAATTATTGTATCGATGGTCGCAATTAACATAATTTATTAAAACATCATAATATATTATATAGAACAATCCTTTTATGTTGCTGAAGAAAAAGGATATGAAAAAGACACTTTTCATTTGTATAATTTATGTCAAAAAATACATGTTGAATAATGAAACCAGGAAATAATAATTAACTTGACTAATTAATTAGTAGAATAATTACATAAATTTCCACTTCAATATTTTATGATTGTGAAGACTGATCAAAGATAAAAACATTATCGATGAAAACATTTCAGCGCATCGACATAAAAAAGTAGAGAACTGTTTGATGACGGATTATGATAAGGGGAATACCTAAATACTCCGAAATATTTAATTCCGGATTTCCAAAATAACTTAATATTCCTTCGAATATCATAATATCTAAGAATTACAATAATATTATCTATTAAGAGGAATCACGAAATAACCGATGTGTTCGTTTTCCAATTTTCACGTATTCAAAAAATAGAAGAGCTCATGGCTAAATAAATTACAGCCGCATAGGCCGATCTTCCGGGTTAAGCCGCGCTTGCCAAGGTTGGTCTGTGGATGGGTGACCATCTGTCATAGCGAGTTTCCTCCGTGCCTCGGAAAGCACGTAAAGCCGTTGGTCCCGGCTGTCATTTGTAGATCTTTGACAGGCGTTACTGTTAGTCAGAAGCTCTAAAATCTGACAACCAGTCTTACCATGGAGTATCGTATTACCCAGTTACTGGGTTGTGGAGGTCGGATCGAAGGATCGTTATTTTGAAATTCGTATTTGTGAATTGTGGAATCAAGTTTTTCGTATTAACGTAGTGGCAGGCGGGAATCGTGAGGTCTACCACCACCAGTGGTTCACTCTCAAGTTACCTTACCTATTTTTATTGTTGAACCAGACGAACGTGACCTTGTCCTATGAGGCAGTGATAATTCAGAAGGAGGCAGCTGAGCTAGTAAAAGAGTGTCGGTCTCGTTTGGTAAAAGAGAGCCTCGATGCCTATAGCATGCATCATTTAAAGCCGGTGAGACATCGAGTACGACGATCAACGTGGGGACTCTGTTCACCCACCGAGTGTAGTCAGAAAAGTCAGAAACATAGTTGTACAATTCGGGTCCACCCTTCATAGCAGAACTTTTTACGTCATAATTTTATTTTGCATAGCAACGGATAGCATAAACCTCTTTTCGCAGAAAATCGTTTGGCATACACTCATTTACCATAACACCGAAACCCATAATTTTGTAAGTCAGAATCATCTTTAGGCATAAATTTCATTTCCATAATAATCAAAAGTATAACCATCATATCGCAGAAAATTAACAGCCAGAATCATCTTTTGGCATAATTGTGTGGTTTTTATTTGCCAGACAGTAAGATGATGCAGTAAGCATGCAGCAAGCATTCAGCATACAAGCATGCAGCATGCAAGCATGCAGCATGCAAGGTTGCAACATGCAGCAGGCATGCAGCAAGCATGCAACATGCAACAGGCATGGCTTCTGTCACGGCTCCGGCGCTGCGTCTCACGCGAGCTAATCATCGCAGATGATTTTACGCCCACCGCCGCGGCTGAGGCTGGCCGGCTGCCTATTTCCAAAGCCTATACCATTTCAGTCACGAGTCAAACTGTAATCGATTAGCTTTTGTTTGTGCATATTTCTCAACAAAACCTAATCTATCTCAGTAAAAAACTTGACTCAAATAGATTAGCTTTTGGAATTGATATTTTCAATGAAAATGCACGGACAAAACCTAGTTCTATATAATTCATATCACTCGAATAGCTAGACTTTTGGCGAGTTATTTTAAAACATTACGTACGAACAAAACCTTGTCGAGTAGAGGCTCACTAGCTATATGAGTAAATTTACCTCGGAATTTAACTTTTCTTAAATTTTATAGTACCTACTTGAATATCGTAAATACGACTGTGGGCACCCCGACTCGGACAGGTTAGGTTAGAAGGGGATGGCGGGGTCTGAAAGACCCCGCCATCCCCTTCGTGGTTATTTTTTTTTAAACCACCCAGAAGTAGGAGCACCGCGAAGCGGTGCTCCGTCGACGTTTTCTAACACTTTACTTAGTTTAGTGAAATTACATGATCTCTGACTTTATATTAGTATTTTTTGTCATAATTATCACTAGATACTTTTCTTGATAATTGGATTTCGCGAAATCCCTGATTTCCTCATTTCACTGCGACATGTACAAACAAAACCTGGTCTTTTTTTAGAGTTTGGCTCGTGACTGAACTAGTATAGGCTTTGGAAATACACTGTACTTTGAAAATATCAAAACAAAAGCTAATCTATTTGAGTCATTTTTTTTACTGAACTAGATTAGGTTTTGTTGAGTAAAATGCACTTACAAAAGCTAATCTATTAGAGTCTGCCTCGTGACTGTACTAGTATAGGTTTTGGAAACACGCTGGCCGGCTTGCCGGCCAGTAAGCCGAAGCTGCGGTGGTGGCCCCTTGGGAAGATTTGATTGGTATAATTTGAATGGGCCCCGACTGAGAGTGTGAATGAGTGAATTCTAAACTACTGGGCTTGTTTCTCTCTTTTTAATTTTTTTACGCAGTCGGGTTTTTTGTTTTTTTAAATATTTATTTTATTTCGTATATGTTCCCGTGAAAATAAAATGCGAGTTGTAGCGGACGAAACCGAAGGCAATAGCTACTCTCAACTACGATCCTGTAATATAATAAATTAATGTGATTGTGTGTGGTTCGACATGCGCTTGGTCAGGTTTTTTTTTCAATCACCCGCTGATAGGAACCCCGCGAAGCAGGGCTCCGTCGACCGAGTCAACCGACCGCACTGGTGAACAATTTTGGGCACAGCGGGTCGCAGTCGCCCTGTTTAACTCCCTTCAGGATAGCGAACATTGGACTTGATCTCGTTAACCTGATAAGCAAACCTAAGGTAACTAGTGCTATGGGTAATTACGCAATAAGTTTTTACATTTTTTTTTTTTTTTTTTTGCATTTTTATCTTGCGATCAGTCATTCAGACTATAAGCAGATGAGGTGGGTGCTTTTTGTCATTGAAGGCGACGCTCCCATCGGAACCATGCCCTTTCTTTGTCTTTGACTGGAAAAAGATTCTAGTCAAAGATGTCTCGCCGTTTTCTGAGACGACGAATGGTTTCTGGTATAGTCAGCTGCCCTGCCAGCTGGTTGGGGTGCCTTGTCAGTCTTGACCTATATTTGGCTGCGTACGTGTCCACTTCATCTGCTATCATAGGCATGTTTAAGATTTCATGCACTTCTCTTGTTTTAATGAACCATGGTGCATTGGATATTTGCTTTAAGATGTAATTTTGTACTCTCTGTATTACTGTTTTGTTGGAGGTGCTGGCAGACCCCCACAGCTGTATGCCATATAACCAGATGGGCTTCAAGACTGTTTTATAAATAAGCAGCTTGTTGTCCATGGATAGTTTTGAGTTACGTCCCAGAAGCCAGTAAAGACTCTTGAATTTTAAATTAATTTCATCTCTTTTTTTTTCAATGTGCTTTCTCCATGTGAGTCTACGGTCCAAGTGCATGCCCAGGTACCTTACTGTATGTTGGTGCGGTAGTTGAATATCGTTTAACCTGACTGGGGGACAATCTTCTTTTCTGAGGGTAAATGTTACGTGCACTGATTTTGACCCGCTAACGGCAATCCTCCATTTAGCCAGCCATTTCTCGATTTCATTCAGACAGTTTTGTAGGACCTGTGAGGCCTTAATCGGACATTTGTCTGATGTAAGTAAGGCTGTGTCGTCAGCGAAGGTTGCTACGGTAACTCCTGGGATTTGAGGTACATCATGAGTGTACAGCGTGTAGAGGACAGGTCCCAGCACAGACCCCTGTGGCACTCCAGCTGTAATTTCATAAAAACTGGAAGAGCAGTCATTTTCTTGCACTTGGAAAATTCTACCAGATATATATGATTTCAAGACTTCATAGAACGCATGTGGTAATATTGTTTTAATTTTGAACAGTAAGCCTTTGTGCCAGACCCTGTCGAAGGCTTGCTGAATGTCCAGAAACACTGATGAACAATACTCTTTTTTTTCGAACGATTTTCTTATTTTTTTACATACTCTATGTACTTGTTCAGTAGTCGCGTGTTCCCTTCGAAAGCCAAATTGGTGTTCAGGTATTATAGATTTTTCTTTAATGACTTTCATCATTCTGTGTAGCAATGACTTCTCACAAAAAGCTTTGACATTAAAGGCAGAAGACTGATTGGCCTGTATGATGTGAGTTCATGAATGGGTTTCCCAGGTTTTTGGATCATTATAATATTCGAAACTTTCCATAGGTCTGGGAAGTATCCAATTCTCAACATTGCGTTAAATATCATCGTCAAGTACACAGCTACTTTACGAGGTGACTCTTCGAGGACCTTTTTATCAATATGATCATATCCTGGTGCTTTATTATTTTTAAACGACTTGAGGTTCCTATATACTTCTCTGGGAGTCACTAGTTTTAGAGGAGTGTCCAGTTGAGAATCTTCGTTCAGAGCCAAGTCAATGTCAGTTTCGTTCGCATTCAGCGGTGCCTCGTTTGGAGTGAACACTTGACTGAGGTGTCTTGCAAAGGCTTCGGCTTTGTCAAGATTTGTTCTTATCCACTGGCCATCATTTGTACGTAGTGGTGGTTTTTGGTGTAATGGTCTATCATGGTTTTTGCAGGCTTTCCACAGCGAATAATTGGTGGCTTCTGTCGCTGACAAACCTTCCAAGTAGTTATCCAAGGCAGTGTTGTTAGCTTCACTGATAAGAGATTTCAGATCACGGGTGGCTTTATTGAATTCTCTTTTGTCATTTGAGTGTCTGCTAGTGTGCCACACTCGACGTAACCTCCTTTTTTCAAGTATCATCTGTCGTATGGAATCAGAGTATGTTTTACTTTGCGGGCGACGATCTTTGATTTCAGGCGTGCACATCCAGCAGCCTTCTTGGATAACTGATGTTAATGTGCGTACGGCTATATCAATATCTGACTCTGATTTTAAACTTACCCTCATATCTAGTCTCTCATGGACGAATTCGCGGAAACAGTTCCAGTCAGTGCGTTTGTTGTAGAGCTTTGTGTTATGTTCCATTGTCGAAGCGGCAGTGCCGAGTGTCAGAAACACCGGGACATGATTGCTGTTAGAGTCCAAGCATGTTTCTATATGATAAGGAAGTCTGGACAAGCCCTTAACAATGAAGAAGTCTAAGACGTCGGGAAGGCGGTTTGGATCAGTCGGCCAATTGGTCGGTTCAGAAGGTGCGATTGCAGTCAGGTTGTTTTTAACTATCGACTTCTTCAGCTCTCTTCCTCTGGTGCTGGTAAGTCTTGAGGCCCAGTGTACATGCTTGGCATTCCAGTCACCTCCGACTATGAAGCGTGGTCCCAATGTGCTAAACAGCTCATCAAAATTGTCTTCCTTGGTATTATACTTTGGAGGGCAGTATATTGCAGTAACGTTAAATGTTCCATTTCGATCGTCTACAGCTACTGTTGCTGCCTGAATATGAGGTTTTTTGAATTGTAGCTGTTCGTGATGCTTAATATTTGACTTTATTATTACGGCCGCACCTGCATGTGCCGTGCCGTCTGGGTGGTTTGTGGTGTAAATACTGTAGTTACGTATATGAATGATATTCTTATCAGTTAGGTGAGATTCAGACACCAGTAAGATGTCTATGTTGTGTGAGTTTAGAAGGACTTCTACCTCTTCTACGTTAGGAGATAGCCCGTCTGGGTTCCACGTTGCTATCTTTAAAGAAGCCATTACGGTATTTTAGCTAACAACGTTGTTATGAGGCTAATTAAAGTGCTCATTTGTTGTAGGATGTGATCAAACTTTTCTGCTTGTTTCGTAAGCATTTCTTCTATGTTGTTTGGTGTAGTTGTTTCGATATTATTCTTGTGTTGATTTGTTCTCAGTATTTCGGCGTAGTTTGCTCTCTTTTTAGTGTTTGGGTTCTCTTTTTCTTTGTTATTATCTATTTGTGGGGGAAGTGTTGGTGGCTGACTATCCAAATGATTTATACTGTTGGCTGTGTGTTGCGTGGCCTTTACTCTATTCCTTAAATGTGCCTGGTTATTTGATTTCCTCGACAGTATTTCCTTATATACTTCGCATCCCTTATAGTTGGCCGGATGTGCACCAAAGCACAGGGCACATTTCGCTGGGGTGTTTCTGTCCTTTTTAGGACAGTCTGCGGTTCTGTGTCCTTGAGCGCATTTCACGCAGCGGTAAGGTCGCATGCAGTAGTTTTTAGAGTGACCATACTGCTGGCATTTTTGGCACTGGACGATGGAGTTCCGTTTACGTGGTTCTTCAATGATGATTGATTGTTGATTTATGTATCTGAGATCTTTTATCGCTTTGTTGTTAGGGCTTTGTTGTAAAGTTGCGAAGAATGTGGAAGTAGGTTTCTTTTCAGGTCCATACTTTGCATTTATTATCTCTCCAATAACTGTGTTTCCTGTCTCTTCTAGAGTTTCTTTTATTATATTTACAGGTGTTGAGTGATGGAGGTTTTTGATCACAACTCTAAAAGGTCTTTTATCTTTTCGATTGAAAGTGTGTCCAATAAGTCCTTTGTCTCGAATAACTTTTAGTATAGATTTGTAGACCTCCACGTTAATGCAGTTAATGCGAAGTTGATTTTGGTTTATTATTTTGTAGTTGAAATCAGCTTTATCCGCAGCACCTTCTAAGAGCTCGGTAAGCTTGTTGAGGTCTTCAATTCCATAGAGTATGATAGGAGGAGGCTTCGCGACCTTTATTGGGGCTTCAGCTACGTTGTTTTCTTCTGGGTCAACAGCAAGAGTGCTATATCGATTTGCGACCAAGATCCTATCTGGGGAGGGGGAGTTATTTTTTTTCCTTTTTTTGGCGCTGTGGAGCAATGGTACTCTCTGCCATGTAGGAGGATTGGAAATTTCAGATTCAGTTTCCAAATCTTTCATGATAGAAGCTTGATTTTGAATGTTAGTATCCATCATGGAGCTTACTGATGCACTTCTGGGTCTGGACAAGAAGAGACCAGGATGGAAAACTTGTTGTGCTAGCTTCTTATTGCTTTCTTTAGGGCCAGTAGTATTCACTGATAAGGAAGCCTGGGTTCCCACTTTCTTACAGTCTTCGGTAACCAATTTCTCACTTGCAGGCCCGGGTACCTGCAAGCGCCGGGTGCTAGCCGGTTTAAGTTTTTACATAATGAGTGGTTATTTCTTACTAGTATTTGCCCGCGGCTTTGCTTGCGTTAATTTCGAATTTGAGAAACAATACGGATCATGTAAGTGGCGCCATCTGGAATATGAACGTATTAGTTTTTTTTTCTCGGCAACAGCTCTCTTCTATTTTTCGGGATTAAAGACCCTACATCCGTGTCTATACTCCTGACAACGTATCGCAAAATTTTGGGACGATCGATTCAGTAGGTAGTTTGCGTGAAAAGGTAAAAAACAAACATACTTGCATTCATAATATTAGTTTAGATCAATAATGTCATACCTACGTAGGTACCTACTACCTGGGCTTCCTCCCAAGGTGTTTGATGGGGGAAATTGAAACAGCCAGGTCAAGTTTTGAACTCATAGGTGAGGATGTGGATCACTGATCCAGCAGTTTGATGACCCCAAGCCACGTTTATTATCCACAGATGCAGTGCTTACACCCTAGGACCCGTTACAATAGTGGCAAGAGGAGAGGGTTGCCGTGTGTTGATCTGAGTTGCCGAAAATTTATACATCCACAGTACTTATGTATCGGCGTGCGAATCATTACACCGCGATTCAGAAATTATCTATACTAATATTATAAAGCTGAAGAGTTTGTTTGTTTGTTTGTTTGTTTGTTTGTTTGTTTGTTTGTTTGTTTGTTTGTTTGTTTGTTTGTTTGAACGCGCTAATCTCAGGAACGACTGGTTGGAATTGAAAAATTCTTTTTGTGTTGGATAGTCCATTTATCGAGGAAGGCTATAGGCTATATAACATCACGCTATCACCAATAGGAGCGGAGCAGCAATGAGAAATGTTTCAAAATCGGGAAAATGTATTCCTTTTCGAGAGCTTTCGTTGCGTGCGCTGCGTAAACGGTTAAAGATACGCAAAAATTATGTACTACGGAATTATTCCTCATAAAAAGTTCTAAAATAAAGTCCGCGAGAGCATCTATCTATCTTTTAAGATTAAGTCACTATAACCTTTTTTATGGAAATCAAATTTGTTTTAAAGTAATGCATTATTTGCGAAGGTATTTTCATTAATATGGTATTAATCCTTATCAAAATAAATACTTTAATCATCACAAGCATTTAATTTTGAACAAAATTGCCCTTGACATCGTTTGATTTCAATGAATATCTTAGGAGATATAATAGTTTCAAAATAATGTCACAACAAAATTATTACTGCGTGGGCAATACTGATCATATAATAATTGCGCGTGAGGGAAAGTGCACCCTCTACCTCTCACCCGAGCCACCGCTGAAGACGCCCAGGGCGTCGGAAATAGTGGGTCATATTCCAGCTGCTTACGGACGGGGAGTAATGGGTAGTTTGCCGTCCGACGGCATGTATTTATAAAGAAGCACTGGCCAATCCCCGCTGCATAGACAAGTCGAGGCGCGGCGGGAAGAGCTCCGGCGCCATCTCAGGGGGCGGTATGGATGCTGTATCGAATGGGGAAGGAAGAAACGCCTGGGTGTCACCACTGCGAGGATCGCCCGGAGGACACTGTAGAACATACGGTGCAGGACTGCCCCGCTCTGGCAGAGCACCGCCGTGTCCTCACAACGGCGATAGGCACTGGTCGAAGCCATGCTGCGGGGCGAGACGGAATGGGAAGCGGTCGCCTCCTTCTGCGAAGCAGTAATGCTAGCAAAGGAGGAGGCGGAACGCGTGAGGGAGAGGACAGCGTCCACCTCACGACGCAGCCGCCTCGGGAGACGCCCACGGCAACGGACGTCGCAAGACGATCTCCGGCCACCGTAGACGCGGGCATGCGGGCGGCGAGTAATGGGTGACTCGCCGTCAGATCATGGACCATGCCCGGGTAGACGGCGCGTTATGTTCCACGCGCGCCTCAAAGAGCTGTCAGCAATCTGACGGGGCCCCCTAAGAGGGCCAGAGCCTGCCGGGGTCGCGGGGTCGCGGTAACCGTGACCCTGGTACATAAAGGGCTATTGAAGGAACACCGTGGATTTTAGTCAGTACAAGTCTGACAGTCCCTCCTGTCCCGCCCTAGGCGGGAGGACTCATTTAATGATTTTGCCACGATAAAAAAAAGGGGGCGGTATGGAGGGAGCGGCTATCGAAACCGAGGTTCGGGCACGCCTCAATCGCGGCGGTAAGACCTCTCTTTGAGGAATGGCTGGAAGGTGTCACGGCGTCCTGACCAACCACCTGACGCAGGTCCTCACTGGACACAGAAGTTTTGGGAGGTACCTGTGTCGGATGGGGAAGGAAGAAACGCGTGGGTGTCACCACTACAAGGATCGCCCAGAGGACACGGTAGAGCATACGGTGCAAAATTGCTCCGCTTGAGCAGAGCATCGCACATGTCCTCACAACGGTGATAGGCGGCGACCTCTCGCGTTCGGCATTGGTTGACGTGAAATAGAGTGGAAACAGCGAAGGAGGAGGCGGGACGCGTGAGTAAGAGGACAGCGTCCACCTCACGACCCACACCCATCCGCCGTGATAGACGCCCACGGTGACGGACGTCGCAGGACGAACTCTGGCCAACAGGCGTGGGCATTCAGGAGACGAGTAATGGGCGACTCGCTGTTCGATCATGGACCATGCCCCGGTCGACGTCAACGTTGTGTTCCACGCGCGCCTCAAAGAGCGTCAGCTCAATGACGGGGGCCAAACCCCTTAGAGGGCCAAAGCCAGCCGGGGTCGTAGGACTTACGAGCTACCGTGACCCCAGAACGTAAAGGGCTATTGAAGGACGCCGTGGATTTTAGTCAATACAAGTCTGACAGTCCCTCTTGCCCAGCCCTGGGTGAAAAGACTAATTTGGACGATTTTATGACGCAAAAAAAAGCATAAAGAAAATGATTTGTATCGGTATCCTCCCACAGCGCTTCGCACTAAAAAAATACATTGTTAAGTTCCGACATCCACGCGAACGAAGTAGCGGGCACAGCTAGTCTCAAATAAAAAGCACCATCTATCGACAATTAATGAACTATTTTGTCTGATTCGCGATGAAACAAAAATAAATTAAACACAAAATAATAGAAAGATTTGTTTGTTTTCAAATCTTTAAAATTCCTACACCTCGAAACAATAAATTACGGTTTCAATAATATCCAAGTTACCTACCTACAATTTAAATCAGCGCAGATTTATCCTAGACAACTACTGAAAAATATTAGAAAATAAAATAAAATTGCAAATAATATGGAAATAAAAGTATGCATAAAATTGTTTTTAATTATTTGAAACTCCCACAGGATACATAAAAACAAAAAAAAAGAACCACAAAAAGTGAAAAAGAAATAACCAAGATTTGATCCCGAGACCCATTGCACGTAAGGCAAGCAGGTTACTAACCAGACTGGCTGGTTCGCCGACAGTTATATTTAAATAGCGGTTCTTATACAAATGTCAACAATGACTAAAAATCAACATATCATAACATTGCTAATCCCCCAAGGGGAATAGCGTAATTATACATACTCTATTAATTGAAGCGCAGTTTAAGGAATATTTGAGGAAAAATTGAATAAATAATATCCAGTGGTTTAGCTTCTAACTCAAAACAAACATTGAAAAACAACAAAATTCAAAATTGCTTATCTCCCAGCGAAAATAGCGTAATAATACATAGCCTATGAACAGAAGCATATTATTAGGAATATTTGAGGAAAATTTGATCGACAACTTTACAGTAGTTTTGGAGATAGACCAAAGCAAAAAAACATTAAAAAATTAAAAAAAAAAGTTGATCTGGCATCAGAATCGATCCCTTATCTAAAAAAATACAAAAAGAAAAAAATATTCAATGTACAGGAATGACAGCTCTATGATTTTATTATAATTACTAGCTGTGCCCGCGACTTCGTTCGCGTGGATGTCGGAATTTAACAATGTATTTTTTAGTGCGAAGCTTTTAATTCTCGCCACGTTTTTCATTTATAAACCCTGTATTTCGAATTCAAGAATATTTAACGTGTTTGTAATAAACGCCCTCTGTTGTTCAAAGGCAGTACCATTCATTGCTATTGGATTAGAGTAGTTTGTTTATCGATTTGAATTCGATATTGTTTAATGAATTAAATTAATGTTGGTATGGAAAAAAAAATGATGGAACCTACTCTAAATCCTATTTCAGCGCGCGTGAACGTAAAGCGACAAAAAGAGTTAAAACTCCAAAACAAATAAAATTCTTAGATTTTTTGTCAAAGAAACATGTACTACTTACCTACAACGGACATACAAAAAGATTAACAAAAAATAAGGATTTGGGCTCAGCTTATATTATTATGTAGGTAAGATTTCGATTTTGAAAAGGTTGCTGGAACAATTTTATAAACTTGTCCACTTCACTCCACCCGCTCCACTCCACTCCACTCCACCCGCTCCCCACCACTCCACCCGCTCCACTCCGCTCCACCCGCTCCACTCCACTCCACCCGCTCCACTCCACTCCACCCGCTCCACTCCACTCCACCCGCTCCACTCCACTCCACCCGCTCCACTCCACTCCACCCGCTCCACTCCACTCCACCCGCTCCACTCCACTCCACCCGCTCCACTCCACTCCACTCCACCCGCTCCACTCCACTCCACCCGCTCCACTCCACTCCACCCGCTCCACTCCACTCCTCCCACTCCACTCCACTCCTCCCACTCCAACCGCTCCACTCCACTCCAACCGCTCCACTCCACTCCACCCGCTCCACTCCACTCCACCCGCTCCACTCCACTCCACCCGCTCCACTCCACTCCACCCGCTCCACTCCACTCCACCCGCTCCACTCCCCTCCACCCGCTCCACTCCACTCTGCCCGCTCCACTCCACTCCACCCGCTCCACTCCACTCCACCCGCTCTACACCACTTCACCCTCTACACTGAACTCCACCCGCTCTACACCACTCCACTCCAGTCCAGTTCACTCCAGTCAACTCCACTCCTTTTCAGTCCACTACACTCCACTCCACTCCACTCCACTCCATTCCAGGTAGAGGTAGAGGGTGCTCTACACTCAACTCCACCCGCTCCACTCCACTCCACTCCAGTCCAGTTCACTCCAGTCAACTCCACTCCTTTTCAGTCCACTACACTCCACTCCACTCCACTCCACTCCACTCCACTCCATTCCATTCCTCCACTCCACTCCACTCCACTCTACTCCACTCTACTCCACTCCACTCCACTCCATTCCATTCCATTCCATTCCATTCCGGTCCATTCCTCCACTCCACTCCATTCCAGTCCAGTCCAGTCCAGTCCATTCCATTCCATTCCAGTCCAGTCCAGTGCATTCCATTCCATTATGTTCGATTCCTTTAAATCGCTTTAATTAATTTCGGGTGAAATGATTCATCATCATCATCAGCCTATAATGTTCCCACTGCTGGGACACAGGCCTCCTCTCTGTGAGAGGGAGTGGGCCATAATCCACCACGCGGGCCCAGTGCGGGTTGGCAGATATCACATGTCTTCGAATTTTTGGTTCTAGGACATGCCGGTTTCCTCACGATGTTTTTTTTTTTTTTTTCTTCCTTCACCGTTTTGAGAGCAGTGGTGATGAAATAAATTACGCAAAGTAATGCGCCTGGCGGGGTTCGAACCCACGACCTACAACTCGTAAGTCGGGACCGATACCACTGGGCCACCACTGCTCTCAATTGAATTGATTACGATGAAACAAAATACCGTACATAAATGTTACTTCATTAACACCTCGTTTCCAGGTTTTCTTAAAACGCCATCTGCCGTGCGTTGAAATAATTATGTTTAAGTTTATTAATTGAATAAGTAGTTTTTCCATTCGAAGCTAGATCGCGCTACTGACCTACGCGTCTCGGTGTGAACTGACCGTAATTTTACTTCTGGAACACTTTAAATTCAAATATCTTTTGATAGACTGAACCGATTCCGATGAAACAAAAACTAAACGTTACTTCAAGGTACGGTCAGTCGTTGTGTATTAAAGTTATCTACAGAGCTTTCGTACATTTTAAGTGATGCCCGAACAAATAAACATACAAACAGACATACAGACAAACAGACAAAAATTCTAAAAATGCTAGAAATGGGTTCTATTGGTTGTCCTTTAATAGCCTGGCTTGATTTTTTGAGTTTTTTTTTAATGTACAAAAATTACTTTTCTACAGTTTTATTATATGTATAGAATATAGATATGGCACGTTATTCAAATTAAATATTAAGCTTGTAAATAAGTTTTTTATGTGAATTGGGTGATCTTTATGATGGTTTTTATGACACGTAATTATAAATTTCTACTGCTTTTAAATTCGGCTATATTCATGATTTTGTGACTTTTTCTGATCGATATGGCTGTGATTACCACTCCATCCCACTCCATCCCACTCCATCCCACTCCATCCCACTCCATCCCACTCCAACCCACTCCATCTCACTACATCGCACTCCATTCTAATCCATCCCACTCCATCCGATTCTATCCCACTCCATCCCACACCCTCCCGCTCCATCCCACTCCATCCCACTCCATCCCACACCCTCCCACTCCATCCCACTCCATCCCACTCCATCCCACTCCATCCCACCCCAACCCACTCCACCCGCTCCACTCCACTCCACCCGCTCCACTCCACTCCACCCGCTCCACTCCACTCCACCCGCTCCACTCCACTCCACCCGCTCCACTCCACTCCACCCGCTCCACTCCACTCCACCCGCTCCACTCCACTCCACCCGCTCCACTCCACTCCTCCCACTCCACTCCACTCCTCCCACTCCAACCGCTCCACTCCACTCCAACCGCTCCACTCCACTCCACCCGCTCCACTCCACTCCACCCGCTCCACTCCACTCCACCCGCTCCACTCCACTCCACCCGCTCCACTCCACTCCACCCGCTCCACTCCCCTCCACCCGCTCCACTCCACTCTACCCGCTCCACTCCACTCCACCCGCTCCACTCCACTCCACCCGCTCTACACCACTTCACCCTCTACACTGAACTCCACCCGCTCTACACCACTCCACTCCAGTCCAGTTCACTCCAGTCAACTCCACTCCTTTTCAGTCCACTACACTCCACTCCACTCCACTCCACTCCATTCCAGGTAGAGGTAGAGGGTGCTCTACACTCAACTCCACCCGCTCCACTCCACTCCACTCCAGTCCAGTTCACTCCAGTCAACTCCACTCCTTTTCAGTCCACTACACTCCACTCCACTCCACTCCACTCCACTCCACTCCATTCCATTCCTCCACTCCACTCCACTCTACTCCACTCTACTCCACTCCACTCCACTCCATTCCATTCCATTCCATTCCATTCCGGTCCATTCCTCCACTCCACTCCATTCCAGTCCAGTCCAGTCCAGTCCATTCCATTCCATTCCAGTCCAGTCCAGTGCATTCCATTCCATTATGTTCGATTCCTTTAAATCGCTTTAATTAATTTCGGGTGAAATGATTCATCATCATCATCAGCCTATAATGTTCCCACTGCTGGGACACAGGCCTCCTCTCTGTGAGAGGGAGTGGGCCATAATCCACCACGCGGGCCCAGTGCGGGTTGGCAGATATCACATGTCTTCGAATTTTTGGTTCTAGGACATGCCGGTTTCCTCACGATGTTTTTTTTTTTTTTTTCTTCCTTCACCGTTTTGAGAGCAGTGGTGATGAAATAAATTACGCAAAGTAATGCGCCTGGCGGGGTTCGAACCCACGACCTACAACTCGTAAGTCGGGACCGATACCACTGGGCCACCACTGCTCTCAATTGAATTGATTACGATGAAACAAAATACCGTACATAAATGTTACTTCATTAACACCTCGTTTCCAGGTTTTCTTAAAACGCCATCTGCCGTGCGTTGAAATAATTATGTTTAAGTTTATTAATTGAATAAGTAGTTTTTCCATTCGAAGCTAGATCGCGCTACTGACCTACGCGTCTCGGTGTGAACTGACCGTAATTTTACTTCTGGAACACTTTAAATTCAAATATCTTTTGATAGACTGAACCGATTCCGATGAAACAAAAACTAAACGTTACTTCAAGGTACGGTCAGTCGTTGTGTATTAAAGTTATCTACAGAGCTTTCGTACATTTTAAGTGATGCCCGAACAAATAAACATACAAACAGACATACAGACAAACAGACAAAAATTCTAAAAATGCTAGAAATGGGTTCTATTGGTTGTCCTTTAATAGCCTGGCTTGATTTTTTGAGTTTTTTTTTAATGTACAAAAATTACTTTTCTACAGTTTTATTATATGTATAGATGTTAAGATAAAGAAAAGATAAAGATAAAGAAAAGTACGTATAATGAAAAGTTTTTAAGCATTTTATTAACTATGAATATGTAAAAAACATTGATTAAAAAAAACGAAAATGATAATCCACAAGTATCGGGAACTTCCAAGCAGCTAGAGGCTCTTGAGAAAGGAACTTCACCAACATTTATAAGGTGGTTTCACCCATTCACTAAAGTCTTCGTGTACACTTTTTTCCAGAATTTTGTCTTTGTTATTCATTAATTCACACAGTTTGCAATATCTGTTCGTACTGCTGGACTCATCAAGATCGTGATACGAATAGTGGTTTTGCCACTTGAAGAATTTGTAGTACTTTTGTTTGTCGTTTATAATATCCACCATTTGCTTCGCCAACTCTCTGATTCCTGATTGTTGCGCAGTCAGGTATATCCCATCCGGCATGAACCTGGAAAATAATTAAGAACTAAGCAAGTGACTATTTGATCTTTTATTTTTTCAAAGAAATCTTGTATGATCAAAGAGATATGTAGGATGATGGGATAGGTGTTTGTAAGGATGTATGGAAAGGGAAGATGGCTAAAAGCAGTACGTAGGCATACGAGTTCTATTTTTAAAGTTATTTTATCACAGTGGAGTTGTATCAGAACGGAGTTTAACCGGCTTTGAGGCGCGCGTGGAACACAACGCGCCGTCGACCCGGACATGGTCCATGGTCAGGCGGCGAGTTGCCCATTACTCGCCGTCCGCATGCCCGCGCCTACGGTGGCCGGAGATCGTCTTGCGACGCCCGCCTACCACTGCGGCTGGGGTGGAGGGAGGACGCTATCCTCTCCCTCGCGCGGCCCGCGTCCTCCTTCGCGAGCATAACTACTTCGCAGAAGGAGGCGACCGCTTCCCACTCCGTCTCGCCCCGCAGCATGGCCTTGACCAATGCCGGCGCGAAAGGTCTCCGGCTATCACCTCCGTGAAGACACGGCCCCAACTGGGCAGTCCTAAGCTGCACCGTATGCTCTACTGTGTGCTCCGGGCGATCTTCGCAGTGGTGATTGGTTCATACCACTTAGGTTTTGTGAGTGAAAATTAGGATACGAAATATCTCCACATACTTTAGAAAGTTATGTTGGTCTGTCTAACAAAATAACTGTTTATATTTCAAGTAAGTAATCAAACATAATATTCCAAAAAATTAAGAAACCTTGTATAGTTGGCGCCGCCCAAGACCACAGGTATGGCGTTATATTTGAGAGCATGCAACAACTTCTCAGTCACATAGTCTTCAGCAAACGAATTCTCAAATGACAAATAGAAGTAGTAATCAGTCTCCAATATCCTTAAACACTCCTTCATACTGTCTTTTGGACACTTCTTCTTTCCACATCTACCAAATATATCAACTTGCATACCATACTTGGCAAGTTCCATTTGAAGATTTTTGGCTATTTGGTCTCTACCACTTGGCGCTTGACAGTTAGATACAAACCAAGCTGCTGCAATCTTCTTCGTACTCAATTTTGCTTTCAGTGTGTCATTGATAGGTATCATTGCTTCCACTTTCTCCCAATGCATCTCCTCTTTAGGACCTATGATATTCCCTTTTTTATCTCTAATAATAATGTACCCAAAATATTCGTCCGAATTTAATCTGTAAGTCAAACTCCAATTGAAATAACTATGGTTATATATTTTGTTACAGACCGGAAATCTTGCTGATGACTCCATATTGATGTAAATATACTTTTGATGAGGGGATCGTGAATGAGGTAACTGTTTTGTATATTTGGGTAGTTCTCGTCCATGGAACACTATTGCATCGAAATGTGCAACATCTCCTAACAAACTTTTGTTCGTCGACACGTAACAATTAGTAAAGGAACATTCTCTCTCTATGAATGTGATTTGGCCTTCACGCATAGTCTTGATAGGGTCATACTGGTTTGACCATAATAATAAATATTTCAAATCTGTAGATATATTATACGTAATATTTGTAAGCAAAAAACTCGGATCGATTGATGTGGTATCATCAGAATAGAAATTGTAAAAAAACGAAATAAGCGTTACGCCGAAAATCGCACAAATGGTGACATATTTTGCAAAATTACTAACACCCATCGTGATAAGTTCTAGTTCATTTGTTTAACAGTCAATAGATACAATCACTCACATATTACTATATAACGCGAATAGTTTATATTTAAACTTATCTCTTGATGAACTCAATAAAACCATTCTTATCAAAGTGAATACTGAGACGAACTAAGGGTCTGGATAAAGTACAGTTTCTTTTACGCAGGTAAGTGTATTTTCATTGCTGAAGCAATGGTAGCAACAAGTGTAGAAACAGGTGCAGTCTGTCGAGATACAAAGGTATGTTCACCTGAAAAAATAGTCATGAGATCATAAATTAACTGTGAAAGACACACGAGCAAAGACCTTGTTACAGTCAGTTCACACCGACGCGCGACGTGGCGCGACGTGACGCAACGATACTTCAAATGTGTATCTTTCTTGTAATAAATAAAGTCAGATTTTGAGTCACTTTTAAAACGCAGCGAGGCGCCGCGCTTTGCTGCGAAAGGTGTATCTTTTCGTGTAGGAAATGGAGTTAGATTTTGAGTAGCTCTATTGAAATGTGCGCGCAGCGCGTTACGTCTCGGTCTGAGCTGACCCTTAAAGTTTCGTTTATTCATTCGTATATCCGCTGTATGCGGTGTTTCAAATCATTTCGGTTTTATAGTCAGCGCCATCTACTAACCAGAACATACACGAAAGTACAACCGTGGGACTTATTTGTACTTATTTAAATTATTTTTGCAGTACTCGTATTTGAGTAGAATAATGTAGAATCGTTGATAAGTTGAGTAATATACAATCCCAAATAAACTACGAGTCTAAAAATGAATTTCTTGAAACAAGATTCACGGTCAGTTCACACCAAGACTTCGACGACGATACTTCAAATGTGTATCTTAACATGCAGTAAATAAAGTTACATTTTGAGTCGCTATTAAAATGCCGCGCGGCGCCGCGCTGCGTCGCGCTGGATTGCGAAAGGTAACTAAATACTTAGTAGATACTTTTCGCGTAGGAAATAGAGTTAGATTTTGAGTAGTTCTATTGAAATGTGCGCACAGCGTCACGTTTCGGTCTGAGCTGACCTATAGAAACTATTCGGTACCTCCGGTTTGCAACAGCTGAAATCGCCGCAACAAAAAACAAATGCTTGATTGGCACTGTGAACACCGATCGTGTACGCCACAGGCCTAGGCCGCTAGGCCCCAGGCTTTCACTGTGAACACACACTTGTAAATAACTCAGTTATTGATTTAATAAAATTAACCATTAACTACAGGTACAAACTTTAACTGTAAAGCAACACCGATATTAAACTCGTGATACGAGTATCTCATGTAAAACGTTATCGTAGTTATGCGTTGATAAGTTATTGTTCGATAAATTGTGATAAGATTCCATATCGTACCTATTATGCTATTATCACTTTATTCGCTGGCAAGCAATCAATAGTACAGTACACAGCTTATATTGTTAAATCGATTACGGACAAAAAAAAATCGGAAACAGTAATATTTTATTTAATTTAAAACGATTTTAAAATATTTTTTGTGGTAACGGGATAATTCGTTTCCGTAAAACTTAATACTAAGTATATAATTTTTGCCACGAATAAAATGGTATAAGGGGATAGAATTGTAATACTCTTTAACAATATTATTCTTTGCAAAGACTACTTTTTTTACGTGGTAAAATCATCAGAGTCCCCACGCAGGGCAGGGCGAGGGACTGTTAGACTCGTAATGACTAAAATCCACGGTGCCTTCAATAGCCCTTTACGTTCCAGGGTCACGGTAATGTGATAGGTAAGTCCCCGATGCGACCCCGGCAGGCTTTGGCCCTCTAGAGGGGGGCCCCTTCATTATGCTGACACTCTTTAAGGAGCGCGTGGAACACAACCGATGATTCCCGATGTCCACCCCCAGCTTGTCCCCCGCTGGGGGACAGCGCAACTTTTTCTAAAAAATGTTCCCAATGTCCACCCCGGGGTGGCCATTAGGAACTTTTTTTAGAAAAAGTTGCGCTGTCCCCCAGCGGGGGACAGTGATACGATTTTTAAAAATATTTACGTTGTCCCCCACGGGTGGACAGCGCTACAATTTTAAAAATGAGAATTCTCAGTGTCCACCGCGGGTGGATGGAGATACTTTTTTTTATTTATTCCCGGTAGCGGGCCCTTTTAACTATTTATAATACTTTGTCTGAAAAAAAAACTAGTAATGAAATATAAAGATTGTAAATGTAAGCTTAGTTATGAAAAAATACTATTTTAACAATTTCACTTAATTAGATCATTTTGTTTAAAACCATATCTTAGTTTTTACACACATATCTTAGTTTGTTTGGCTACACATCAAACTATGCAAAACCAATATAAGCTGACCGTTGAGTGTGCGGAAAGATTTCAAAAAGCGAGATCAAGACAAACTGGTATTGTATAGGTTGATGTGTAACCAAACAAACTAACTATTACACAAACAAACAAACTAACTAGCCGTGTGTACTAGTAAAGTTTTAGTTATCATTCTTCTGGGCTCGTTTTATTATAAGTTTGTTAGATGAAAACTTTTAATAAAGCGAGCCTGTAAAATTGGATTAGAAAAATTGGTATAATGTTACTCTATCTTGTATGAACATTTTAAATGATTAAATACTTTTCAGGTGTATATAATTAGAAATAAATGTCATATCCTAGTCAATTTCAAAACAAAATTTTAAAACAAAATTATTACAATAATAAACCTACTTCTGAATTTTTAATTATGGTGTTAATTAGAAGATTTTTTTTTAAATAAACGGTGATTTTAAAATACATACTTAATTTGTTTTTATTATTATTTTATTCTTTAATCTGTAACGAGTCTTCAGTCAAAGTTTACAAAAACAATTAAAAGGGAATAAATAAAAAAAAAGTATCTCCGTCCACCCGCGGTGGACACTGAGAATTCTCATTTTTAAAATTGTAGCGCTGTCCACCCGTGGGGGACAACGTAAATATTTTTAAAAATCGTATCACTGTCCCCCGCTGGGGGACAGCGCAACTTTTTCTAAAAAAAGTTCCTAATGGCCACCCCGGGGTGGACATTGGGAACATTTTTTAGAAAAAGTTGCGCTGTCCCCCAGCGGGGGACAAGCTGGGGGTGGACATCGGGAATCATCGGAACACAACGCGCCGTCGACCAGGGCATGATCCATGGTCGGACAGCGAGTCGCCCATTACTCGCCGCCCGCATGCCCGCATCTACGGTGGCCGGAGATCGTCTGCCGCCGTGGGCGTCTACCACTGCGGCAAAAAGTCTACTTAGCATTCAAATAAATAATATTGTAAAGTTTATTAAAAGACACAAAAATAAAATAAGTTAAAAATAACAAAAACCCGACTACGAAAAAATTGCGCACTGAAAAGTATAAAACAAGAACTATATACCACCGTAATAATAGGTAATGGGTAGCTACGCCGCGCCGTCCGACAAAGGACAAAATTCGAGGCGCGTCGTGTTCCACGCGCTCCCCAAGGAAACTGACGGGGCCTCTATAAGGGCAAACACCTAACATTTTGGCGGGTGAAACCGCGGGCAGAAGCTAGTTTTAAGTATAATTAAATTCACCGTCCCCAGCGAATTAAAAGGTAACGTGCTATTACGATAGTTTTAAGTATATTGCGTATTCGATTAAAGATCCGATTACACTTGTTCAATTTTTTTTTTTGACATTTCCTACGGTTATTGTAGAAAATAAGAGATTTTTACGTATCTATGTTTGTATGTGTTTGTTTGTTCCCTCATAACTTCTAAACTACTTATCATAACATGACAAAATAACGTGTCGTTAGAAACGTCTCAGTTGTTCGCTGGTTATAGGGTAGGTGTCGTGTCAGCAAATCCAATTATGGCGCCCTCTAGTGGATGTAAAGTCGTAACCGAAAAATAATATTTTCGCACAGTATCGACATGGGTATCAAATGAAAGTGCTTGAAGAGCACATTTGAAGTATTTTAGGTCTTTACCTATGAAATTGCCGTTTTGTATAAAAAAATTCAAACATTTTTTTTCATGTATTTTTTATTTGTATTAATCGAAGTAATCAGTATCACCCATGTAATCAATACGCATCTTTGCCAACGCAGTGCCAGTTTGATGCCCTTCTGAAAGAAATCAGCTGGACGTGAGGCAACAAATTCTTCAAAGGCATTTTGTACTGCCTCTCGGGTATTGAATTTTTTTCCTACCAAGAAGTTATCCATATTCTGGAAAAAGTAGTAGTCTGTAGGTCTGGTGAGTAGGGCGGATGACGGAGAGCTTCCAACCCCAGTTCTTGCAACTTGGAGACCGTCTGCTGTGCAGTATGAGGTAAATTGTGTAATTAGGTTAGTTAATTTCATAGGTAAAGACCTAATAATAATTATATTAGGTCTTTAGATACCTTTGAAATTGCCGTTCTGCAGTACTGGCCATTTCAAATCAAAATAATTTTTGTTTGGCTAATAATACTAATTTCAAATTAATTTTATTTTAAAAACATGTTTTTTTTTCCCCAAAGTAGTCATTTGTATGATAAGTGTTGCATTTTCATCGTATTTCAATCTTTTTCGTCATCATGGATACGTTAAAAGTTCGAGTAATTATGGAATATAAGTACCGTCGTGGCAGCAACGCGGCACAAGCGGCACGCAACATCAACGATGTTTACGGAGCTAACACCTCAAACCTTGCGGTCGTCCAAAGACTTTGGTCGACAATGACGAATTAAAGGCGATTGTGGAAGCTGATGATACACAATCTACGGCTGAATTAGCAGCAGCTTTCGACGTTAGCGTCAAAACAACATTGCTCCATTTGCGGCAAATCGGCAACAGACCTTGCGCCTACAGACTACTACTTTTTCCAGAATTTGTATAACTTCTTGGCGGGAAAAAATTCAATACCCGAGAGGCAGTATAAAATGCCTTTGAAGAATTTGTTGCCTCCCGTCCAGCTGATTTCTTTAAGAAGGGCATCAATAAACTGTCACTGCGTTGGCAAAGATGCATTGATTGCATGGGTGATTACTTCGATGAATAAAAAAAAAAAACAAACTGGCAATTTCATAGGTAAAAACCCATGTTGTGTACTGTTAAAAACAGACAAAGTAGCTAGTAAAAGCTATATAATGTATTTATTTCAAATGTGCTCTTCAAGCCCTCTATTTGATACCCATGTCGATACTGTGCGAAAATATTCTTTTTTTTCCGTTACGACTTTACAACCCCTAGAGGGCCACCATACTGCTCTATAACCAGCGAACAACTGAGACGTTCCAAACGACACCTTATTTGTCATGTCATGCTAAGTTAAAGTTTAGAAGTTAAAAGGGAATAAACAAGCATACCTGCACACATACAAACATACATACTGGTCAAAATCCTAACCCTCTTTTTGGCTTTGCCGTAGTCGGGTAAAAATCTCTTACTGACTCAGTGTAATCGGATCTTCAATCGAATACGCAATTAACTTAATTAAAAAAAAACTAATAAATAAAACTATCGTAATTAATTAAGGGGCTACGTCAGTACTTATACGGTTTTTATATTTAACTTTCTGTCGTACATGACTGGACTACAGATCTCACTGAAAACACGATTCAATTAAATTTTCTCGATACAAAAAAAATGCAAAGTTCGGTCTATGTTTTTCATTTTTTGGACTTTATGGCATAACTCCTATGAGTTATTGAAAGGATGTTGTTTTAAATTGTAGAAAATACTAGTATCTAAATTCTGTAAAGACAGTTTTTTAATTAATAACAATTTTAATTCATAAAAAGTCGTCAATATGTTTGGGCACATACGCCGTTTTATTCTGAGCACACATTCACTATCGTCCTCTCATCTTTTGCCTTTTAAAAGTAGTGTCAATACTTTCGGTCCTTGACGAATCAGTCAGCCAGCGTGGCTCTTACAGGCTAGACCTATAACACTTTTTTTCAGATCGCGGCTGTCAGATTTTCGTAATAATAAAATTGGAAATGGATAAAAAGATCGAGAAAATAAAAACGAATGATACGTAGGCTTATAGATTATTCAAAACTATGTTTCGCTGTGTTCAATGGGACGTGATTAAACGGACATGACTGTAAATAAGTCACGTAAACTTTCTATTTTAAAGAACACATTATTTTCATTAATAAATCAAGAATAAAATAAACCAAACTTACTGAATATCATCGCAGGAAATTCCTGACGACCCCTTCAGAGCAAACAAGGGAAATGTTAGAATACGTATGATACTATACATTACGAATTGTTCCTATCAATATAATAAATTACTCACAGTGATAATTATATCAATGCTATTGTGATATCGTACTATTGATGTCGGATGGTTCCTCTGTGTCCATCCTCCTCCCATCTAATCTTTATGCATCCAAATACCATTTCACATGAACTAATGATAAATGCACTGATTTGCAGTCAATAATTTGAGACAATATGTAACTGAAAACAACTTCTAGTCGTATCAAACTGCGATATAGGTTAAGAAGCACTTCTTTTTTATTATTATTTATTTAGTTTCGTCACAGATTTATAGCAATTTCGAAGAAACAGGATAAAATAATTTAAGTGAAAACTGCTATTGTCAAAATTTTGAATACTTCAAAATTACGTCATGTCAACTACAAATAAGGCATAGCACCCACCACCCTGTTAAATATCGCCTATAGTCTATTGCTGCGACTGCAATGAAAAATTGGTGGTCATTGCTGTCTCACCGCGTGTTCGGTACAAGTTGCTTCTCGCTCTATTTATTGCTTTGGAGGCAAAAAAAATGATTAGCAGGGCTTATTCTTTTGGAGCCGATAGATATTTCTCAAAGGTTTCATTTATCAGAAAAGTGATATTAAGACCATTTCCCAAAAAAAAAGAAATGATAGGATATTAGAGAATGATGATTCAATTATAAAGAGGTAAGGTAACCTACGACAGTAAAATTGTTGTACTACAATAATCTGTGTACCGGTACCTGTACCTCATAATATATGAGTAAAAAGCTACTAAGTCCCTTTTACGCGGCGCTAGTGTCTGTCATTACATCAAAATGCATCAAAAATTAGTACCAACACCACCCTTAGCTTTACATTCTCGAACATATAAAGATATCACGCAACTAGCTTTGTGAACGGACGTTAATAAAAGGAGCGTGTGTTAGGGGCTTTTTTTAACGAGGTAAAATAATCAAATGAGTCCTCCAACCCAGGGCAGGGCGGGAGGGACTGTCAGACGTAATACTTACTAAAATCTACGATGTCTTTCAATAGACCTTTACGTTCTGGGGTCACGGTATTCGTTAGTCCCGGGACCCGGTAGGCCCTCTAAGGGGGAGCCCCGTCATTATGCTGACACTCTTTCAGGCGCGCGTGGAACACAACGCACATGCCTATGCCCGTGCGCGCGTGTGTTTGGGGCTTTAGATAATTGGGAATTGTCACTTTCGCAAAGTGTGCCAATTTTATTAATTTTCTACCAAATAGTAGTTTTTTTCTTTATCTCGGGACGTCAAAATCTGTGTCAAAATGTCATAAAATAAATTTAAGACTGTGAATGATAAAAATATTTACAAAATATTTATCCACATCAATAAGTATTTCTATCATTTTGTTTTAGTAAATGTTTCGACATCCTTATATTAAAATATTTCTACTAGAGTAATACATGTGTTTTGCGTAAAGGGAACACTTTATGAAATGTTGAAGTTGATGAAATGAAATACATAAAACTTTGGATTGCAATCATTTCGCGATAGTGGCGCCTGCTGGTGGCGGTGAGTGGCAACTTTCCCGACTCATCAAACGACGCTTTCGCTGTACCACGCGGCCTTAAATAGCACATTACCTTTTTATTCACTGGGGATGGCGAATTTAGTTATACATAATACTAGCTTTTTCCCGCGGTTTCACTTGCGATATGTTAGGTGTTTGGCCCTCGCGCCACGACGCGCCTCGAGTTTTGTCCTTAGTCAGTGCCTACGGTGGCCAGAATTTGCCCCATGATATCCGACACCTTGGGCGTCTTCGGCGTTTTCCCTCATGCGTGCCACTGAATCCTTGAGGTATCTCTCGAAACAACCGTGTCTGATGAGTACTCATAGTAATAGTCATAGTCATTTTATTTCATAACAAAATACATTGTGTAGAAAAAAAAAACATTAATTACAATAATATAAAATAAAACATGAAGTTCATTATAGTAAGATTCAAGTGTAAAAAAAAAAGATAATAATTAGACGACTGCATAAATAAATGATTTTAAATTAATAAAAAAAGAGAATAAACAATAATTTAACAAAACAATGAATAAATTGTAGATAATATAATTCAATAAAAAAATTACATAAAATGTCTAAAAATAATTAAATTAATAAAAAAAAGAAACAAATAATAAATTGAATTCATATTTTTTTCAAAACAAGTTAATAATAATACCCATACAATACTCATGATCCTTTAAAAATCTAAAACAATATAAATAATAGCAATTTAGTGTCACAACATGATCGTCTTATAGTTGTTTTGTCACTAATGAATTCGTCAATGCTATAGTACGAGTAGCTATTTCTCAATAAATGTGCTATCAATTTGTTTTTGAATAGGTACGTTTACACTATTTATTATCTTAAATTCTATAGATAACTTGTTAAATAAGAATACGGATTGATACCTTGTACTATGACTAACCACTTTCAATCTGGGTTGAATCGTGTAGGGTAAATCTTTTCTACGAGTTAAATAATATCTGTTTTGCCTTTGGTCTTCCGTTTCCAATTTGTGCAAATTCCTTACAAAGTTAGTCAACAAAACTAGAATATAAAGGCATGGCACTGTAAGAATTTTTAGTCTAATAAAGTGATCATTGCACGAGTCTGTCTATTTCATGTGAAGCATTGTCCTTAAGGCTCTTTTTTGAATGACAAATGCCGAATGAATATTGCATTTGTAGCTGTTACCCCAGAACTCATACTATATCTGAGTCTGAACTCAACCAGAGCAAAGTAGACCCCTCTTCGTTAACTTAAAGTTAATTCGTCTCGCAGAGTTCTGATTGCATAGCATGCTGAGCTAATAGACTTTGTTAAAGATGATATCTCAGCTTTCCAATTCAGTAGTGCATCAATGTGAACACCTAAGAATTTAACGTTATCAACTACTTCGACTTTTTTACCACATGATATCACCTCAATCTTAGCGTTATTTTGCACCGTCGACTTACATAATATACAGTTTGTCTTATTAATATTGACTTTAAAATTATTTGTACCAAACCAGTTTTCAAAAGCTTTTAAAACGGTGTTAATCTTATATTCCAATTCAGTTAAGTTATGTGCAGATACTATTGCATTTGTGTCATCAGCAAAAATGATTAGTTTAGCGTCTTTTAAATGCTTGGAAATATACTGGATCAGGTCATTTAAGAAAATTGTAAAGAAATTTGGCACCAAAACGGAGCCCTGGGGTACACCACGGCCTACAGTTACTAGATTGGATTTATAAATTCTTTCTTCTCCATCTTCTATGGATTTTATCTCTACGTACGTCTGTTGTGCAAATAGGATCTGAATAGCTTCATGACATTCTCCCGTTTACCATAATGTTCCAGCTTGGCCAAGAGAATTTCATGGTCCACCACTGTATCGAAGGCAGAGCTGAGGTCAAGAAATATACCGGCAACTTTATGCTTGCTATTTAACTGACATATTACCTGCGTCACTAACTTGCGTCAAATGGAAAGTGATGAGGGATGCCTTGGAACCTCTCCAGCCACTCCTCAAAGGAGGGGGATCTTACAGAAGCAACTGTGACATGCCCAATGCCCAGCCAGCCCGTCATTATTTTGTCGCGGTATTATTTTGAAACTATGATTTCTCCTAAGATATTGATTAGTAACAAATGATGTCAAGGGCAATTTTGTTCGACTCGCCTCCCGACCATGGACCATGCCCGGGTCGGCGGCGCGTTGTGTTCCACGCGCGCCTCAAAGAGCGTCAGCAAGATGACGGGGCCCCCCTCTAGAGGGCCAAAGCCTGCCGGGGTCGCGGGACTTATTCCATTACCGTGACCCTGGAACGAAAAGGGCTAATGAAGGACACCGTGGATTTTAGTCAGTACAAGCGTGCCCCGCCCTGGGTTAGGATTCATTTGATGTTTTTACCACGCTACAAAAAAAGTACAATTTTGTTCAAATTAAATGCTTGTGATGATTAACATTTATTTGAATAAGGATTAACATTTTCTGTACCCTTAGTGAAAAGTGGTACAAGTCTAAAAACCTAGTTTTGAGAAAAATCGATTTAAAGTTTTGCATTTTTTAAATGGCTATAACTTTTTCATTAATCGGTTTATTTCTGAACTTTTAACTGTTCTCGGTTGAAAATTATAAGTATTACGTCGGATATGCTTTGTTTGTATTAAAAAGTAATGAGAATCTGAGATAATTAAAAAAATTAGACTTGTATCATTAGCCACATTTTTATTCCTAAGTGTAAAATGATATAACTCAAATTGTATCATTTAACACATTTTAAAACTCATCAATATTGAATGATACAAGTATTTTTCAAACATCTTTTTGGTGGCAATTGAGCTATAAATAATAAAAACAGTAGAACTAATGTTGTGTAGAAAACATTGAGTTTTTATCGTTACTATGTCTTTATTATGTGCAGTGATAAAATCATCACTTGTATTACTTTACACATTTAAATACAACTAAAGTAATGGTGTATAATGATGTAACTTTAATTATATTAGACAAAATGTAAAACTTTCTTGGTGTAAAGTGATATAAGTTGAATTCTATTTCTATAGTAGGGCATTAGTCACATGTACTTATTCAATCAGGGTCTAGTTTAATTTAGAAAGTGGGTGAATGAAAGTGTATTTGAATGATAAATATTAATCAACAGTATTTTAATTAAATCAATAAGTCTCAATGTAATCAATCTATTTTATTTAACCACAACAAGACTCCTTGATCAACTGGACCCACAGCCCAATTTAAGTATAGTCAAGGAGTAGAACACAATCTTTTAGTTTTATGATCACAATAATCACAGTTGAATGAGTTTATAAGGGGAAGTTTGAAAGTGACGCCTGTTCAGAAAAAATGAAAGGGAATCGTCTATCTTGGTATGGACATGTGATGAGGAGGGATGAGACTCAAGTGACTACGAGAGTGATGAGTATGAATGTTGATGGATGGAGAGGAAAAGGAAGGCCAAAGAAAAGATGGATGGATTGTATAAAGAATGATATGAATGGAAAAGGAGTAAATGATACTGTGACACGTTTTTTTAAGAGAAAAAACGTGTTGCGCCGACCCCAAGTAAAAAGGGATAAGGGCAGGACGATGATGATGATGGTCACAATAATCACAGTTCTTTAAAATAAACCGTGTTGAATAGCACTTTATTATATTTATGCTAACCGTTGATACTTTTTAACAATAGATTTCTTTCAAATTTTAATTAACCGCAAAAAATACAGAAACTAAATTATGTGGTCAAATGAACCCGCAGGACCAAGCGCGCACGGCCCCATTTTACGAAAGACTTAATGAAGTCATAACAAAAACAACGAGTCGGTTCTAGAAAAATAACACTAGTCCACAAAGGTCTTTACATTTCAAAAAGTATTATCTTGATAATTTACCTTTTATAATTTATTTTGACACCCTGAGTACGAAAACAACATCATGCGGTTTTTTCGATTTCCTCTTATATTCGGCTTATAATAACATCTCAAAAAAAAAAAAAGGTGATAACAGCCTATTGAAGAACTACAGACCCATCACGCTTCTAAGTCATGTTTATAAGCTGTTTTCAAGGGTTATCACGAACCGTCTCGAACACAGACTTGATGACTTCCAGCCTCCCGAACAAGCCGGTTTCCGAAGAGGCTATAGTACCATAGACCACATCCATACGCTGCGGCAAGTTATACAGAAGACCGAAGAGTATAACTTGCCATTATGCTTAGCGTTTGTGGACTATGAGAAAGCCTTCGATTCGGTGGAAACATGGGCGGTACTTGAGTCACTCCAGCGATGCCGTATTGACTATCGGTACATCGAGGTGTTGAAGTGCTTGTATAATAACGCCACCATGTCGGTCCGAGTACAGGAGCAGAGCACGAAGGCGATTCCATTGAGAAGAGGCGTAAGACAAGGGGACGTTATCTCCCCGAAATTGTTTACTGCCGCAATGGAAGACGCCTTCAAGCTCCTGGAATGGCAAGGACTTGGCATCAACATCAACGGCGAATACATCACTCACCTTCGGTTTGCCGACGACATCGTAGTCATGGCAAAGTCGATGGAGGAACTCAGCATGATGCTCGATGGCCTCGACCGAGTTTCACAACGGGTGGGCTTGAAAATGAACATGGACAAGACGAAACTTATGTCAAATGCCATGTTGTGCCCACCCCAGTCTCTTGTTGGAAACTCGGTACTCGAAGTTGTTGACTCATATATCTACTTAGGACAAGTAGTCCAGTTAGGTAGGTCCAACTTCGAGAAAGAGGTCAACCGCCGAATCCAACTCGGTTGGGCAGCGTTCGGGAAACTGCGCAATGTCTTTTCGTCCGACATACCTCAGTGCCTCAAGACGAAAGTCTTCAACCAATGTGTGTTACCAGTGATGAGTTACGGCACCGAAACGTGGTCTTTCACTATTGGCCTCATCTCAAAGCTCAAAGTCGCTCAACGAGCTATGGAAAGGGCTATGCTCGGTGTTTCTCTACGTGATCGAATCCGAAATGAGGAGATCCGTAGACGAACTAAAGTCACCGATATAGCCCACCGGATTAGCAAGCTGAAGTGGCAATGGGCAGGCCATATTGCTCGCAGAGCAGATGGCCGATGGGGTCGAAAAGTACTAGAGTGGAGACCACGGACTAGCAAGCGCAGCGTAGGACGTCCACCAGCAAGGTGGACAGACGACCTTATAAAGGTTGCCGGAAGACGCTGGATGCAGGTCGCTTCCAACCGGTATAAGTGGAAATCAAAAGGGGAGGCCTATGTTCAGCAGTGGACGTCCTACGGCTGAGATGATGATGATGATGATGATGAATAACATCTCTACAAACAGTCCTGCAATAATTCATAGACATTAAGAACTTCCAGTTGCTCTGAAATCATTTTCCATGTCAATGATGTAAGTACTGATGGAAACGCTCCCGTGATGTTCATTGCTAAAACTGCCTAGAAAAAGTCCAAAGGGGAAGTAAACAGTGGATTTCTAAGGACAAGACAACAGCTTGTGAAATTATAATTCTATTAATAATATCCGATAAGTTTACCATAGTTTTCACTCATTTTCCAAGAAAATATTTTTGCGTCCTGTACAAGTTCGTTTAATTCAGCTTGTGTTACTGTTTGTTGTTGTAGGGATTTACCATAAGACGATAACGGTGGTTAATTTAAATTTTAATTTAGATTTCGTTCTTCTTTTTTTCAAAAACAGCATTACATTTTCTGAACATATGAGTTGTCAAGCAAAAATAATAATCAGTTACTTGATTTGTCGATTCTTGCTACTTTATTGGCACTACTAAAGAAAATGACGTATTTTTTGCCAGTTATCCAGCACATGTAGCACATGAATCGCAGCACAAATGTGGTTCCTAGCCTTTATTATGGTTTTATGTTTTATAAAAAAAAAACTAAACAAGTGCCTTTAATAACACATTTATCTTAAAAACTAAATTTTATTAATGGCTTTTACTTATCAATCCGTATTTAGCATAGGTAAACATGTAAAAATTAGTTAAAACTATACAGAATCGTTTTTCACTGTAGACTAATAAATCAATAAAAAGGAAAAAAAAAAAATCTGCTTTAACTATAGACATCACTCGTTGATTATTTTTAGTTCAGATCACATCTTATTAAACTTTATAAATGAGGCAAACAAAAAAAAACTGAATTACATTAAAATGATTGCGTAGAGGTAGCCTGTACAATTCTAATCTTCTTAGATTAATAATTATTAGGTAGATTACGCAGATTTATTTAATATAGCGCAAATCGAAATTCGAGCGATGTAATGCTTATTCTTATATTAAGAATTATTCAAAGACCAACTTGTTATTCTCGCGAATCACACTTTGATCAAGTTAAACCTAGCACCGACTTGAAATACCAAACAGACAGTCAGACATGACGAATCTATAAGGGTTCCGTTTTTTGCTATTTGGCTACGGAACCCTAAAAACACAAGAGCTTCTACACAATCACCTAATTCTTCTAAAAGTTACTTATAACTTGGAACATAATTCAATGTTACTTGGTCTATTATATTTATACCTTTGTGTTCCCGCAAGCGCCTACCGAAGTTACGATAGCCACAAGTGTTTAGTTGAGGTCACGTACATCGATAGCTAATCGATTTAATTTATAAGCTTTTAATAGACCGATTACCTTCACATGTGTAAATTATCAATACATTGCACGATCCCATCAAGCAACGTCGTTTTTTTTCATTATTCCCGTAACTATACCTGGACCAATCCCGCACATGGTCCTCGAAGCCCGGATGTGGAGTTATTTGAAGAATATTAACTCCAACCAGCTAATATAATAAAAGGATTGAAGAGAATTGGTGGACATCGAATAAAATAGTCGACGCCAGGTGTGGCCGTTGAATTCTGCTGCGTCATTCAAAGGATTTTTTGGAATTTACGTGGTCTGGACACATCATAGCTGATAAAAGGCGTAATTATTAAATTTGTGTTCCCAACACTCTATTTAACAGGTATAGTTAGTATAAGTCAGCCGTTTATAGCCAGGTTAGTACCGAAATACCTATTGTCATTTTTCTTTGTTCTGTGAGTGATTACAAATTGTAATACAATTATTATTAACTAATCAGTAATTATTGTTCATTCATTTAGTTATTTACACATTGTTAAAGAGTGGTTCTTTGTAGTAACTGCATTATTTTGCTTTACGGTGTAATAATTTTACAGTTATTGAGATAGTTACGTAATCACATTAGTGTGCACAGATAGGCGATAGAATTCATTACTATTACCGTGTTATTATTGAAGTTCAGTACAACTTAAATGCGTATAGTTTATTATTAACTCTAAATTGTTATTAAATTAAATTCACTATATACCTAATTAGTGTATTTTAATCTTGTACGCATTTCAGGCTGCATCATTGTTATTATAATTTAATCGTTGCTTTAATTTTATTTATATACATTCCAGGTTGATTGCACCAGCTTTCGCAATGCCAGAGGATAAGGAATTATATAAGGATAATAAAGATCTCGTACGGAAACGAGCGAGTTGCAAGGGAAAGGTGACAATATTCCTTAACTATTTAAATACTTTGAATCCCTCTTCCTTGAGTCCTCCTGAGGTAAGTGAGTTGCAATTACGTTTAACGAAACTCGAGGGGTTGTATGCCCAATATGATGAGGTGCAATTGCTGCTGGAGTGTAGTACTGATGACTTGGATGGTCAGATGTCGGAACGCGAGGAGTTTGAATCTCTTTATTATAAAACCCTGTCTAAAGGTCAACAAATGTTGGATGAAAATAGGAAAGGAGGTTCAAATGATTCCTGTGACGTAATGTCGCGTTCTAGCAATCATAAGTTTGTTAAATTACCGACTATTCAGTTGCCGAAATTCAGTGGTTCATACACAAACTGGTTAGAGTTTCACGACACTTTTATTAGTCTCATTTATTCAAATGATGATATGGATGAAATCAACAAATTTCATTATTTGAGATCATCCCTGGAGGGGTCTGCTGCTGTGGTAATCAACTCAATCCAGTTTTCTTCTGCAAATTATTCGGTAGCATGGAATCTTCTATGCGAGCGGTTTGACAACAAACACCTGCTAATCCAACATCATGTTTCTGCATTATTTCAAATCGACACCCTTCAAAAGGAGTCGTCGGTTAATTTAAAAGGTTTACTTGACGTTGTTAATAAAAACATACGTGCCCTAGAATCCTTAGATGAACCCGTTAAATATTGGGATACCTTACTCATTTATATTATCACACACAAATTAGATAGCAAAACTTATCGTGAATGGGGTGAGTATAAGGGTCGCCTGGACAAGAATTCAAAGGTAACATTTAATGTATTTATTACTTTTATTAAAAACCGTGCTGAGATATTAGAGACGTTCGAGTTAGAAGCTACGAATACTAAACACTCACACACAGGTAAAACTTCACAGAAGGTTAGGTCAATGTTGGTACAAGATTCTAATAAAAATTATTCAGGTGAAAGTTCAAGTAAACAGGATGATAGTGGTTCAACTAAGCCGAAGAATTGTATTAAGTGTAACGGTGACCATAAATTAATTAGTTGTCCTCAGTTTTTATCGTTGAGCAATGAAGCTCGTTTACAGTTATTACCTAAATATAAACTTTGTTACAACTGTTTTAGTGTTGGACATTATGCAAACAATTGCAAAAAGCCAGGTTGTAAAATATGCCACCGTAAACACAACACTATTGTTCACGTTGACAAATCATTGAAGTCAGACGCAAGTGGTACTTCTGCGAGCCGTGTTGTTGTTGACACGAACGGCATCGGCAGTGCGACTGTCTCCACTCAGCCCACAACTATAGGTATAGGTACCGGTGTGTCGCTGTCCGCGAGTCTTGAACACGGTGACGTGTTACTCTCCACTGCACTCGTCAAGGTCATGAGTACTAATGGTCAGCAGTATGTCGCTCGTACGGTGCTGGACAGCGGCAGTACGTCATGTCTCATGACTGAGAAGTTATACCACCAGCTAGGTCTGACTGCTAAGACTGTAAACAATTCTATTATAGGTATCAACAACTCATCATCTTTTATCAATAAAATGTGTTCCGTATCAATTCATTCGTTAAATAATAATTTTAATACCACTATTAATTGTTTTATTCTCCCATCTATCACAGATAAGATTCCAAGTAATCATGTTAACTTGTTAAAAATTAAGATTCCGTCTGATGTTTGTCTTGCAGATCCCAACTTTAACTCACCGGCGCCTGTCGATATGTTGTTGGGTGCTGACATCTTTTGGGATTTATTGGAATCTCAACGAATTAAGTTGGGTGATGGGCAACCAATTCTCTGTGAGACTAAATTGGGTTGGTTGGTCTCCGGCCCAATAAATAGTTGTTTGCCTTCTAAAGTTTTAAAATGTAATTTTATAAAGGTGCGTTCAGACTGCGATGACGAATTAAATTTTAATGTTGATCAACAACTTACTAAGTTTTGGCAACTTGAAGAAGTATGTACTACGTCTCCGCTTTCATCAGAAGAGAAGCTATGCGAGGAGCATTTTTTGAAAAACACTACTCGTTTGGCAAATGGACAATTTTGTGTTAGGATTCCTTTAAAATGTTCCCCGGACACTTTAGGCGAATCTTTGTCAAGAGCCAAACATTGTTTTGCTTCATTGGAACGTAGGTTCAAATCCAAAACTCAGTTTTGCAATATGTACAAAGAGTTCATGTTGGAATATGAAACTTTGGGTCATATGTCTAGATGTAAAACTATTGATGATCAAGCGTTTTACATTCCGCATCACGGGGTTCTGCGCGAAAGCAGCACCACCACTAAGTTAAGGGTGGTTTTTAATGCAAGTAGCTTAACTAATACTGGTATTTCTATTAATAATATCCAGATGATTGGACCCGTGGTACAGGACGATCTTTTATCGATCCTGTTGCGTTTTTAGACAACATAAGTATATCTTAGCTGCTGATGTTGAGAAAATGTACCGGCAGATAGTTGTTCATCCAAATGATAGGTATCTTCAACAAATAGTTTGGCGCAATAATCCGTCAACTCCATTACAAGCTTATCAGCTTAATACCGTGACCTACGGAACGGCCAGCGCTCCTTATCTAGCAACCCGGTGTCTTCGGCAGTTAGGGCTTGAGTGTGTTGATAAGGAGGTTGGTGACGTCATTCTTCACGATTTTTACGTGGATGACTTGCTCACCGGAGGAGATGACATCAATAAGGTCAAGGAGTTGCGTCATAAAGTTACTTCAACTCTCGCTTCAGCGCAGATGAATTTAAGAAAGTGGAAGTCAAATGACGCACAATTGGTAATTGGTTCTGACTTTCCCCAGTCTTCACTAGATTTGAATGTTGGTGGATTTGAGTCAACCAAAACCTTAGGTCTAGGTTGGCAGCCATTGTCAGATCATCTTTGTTTTCCAATTAGTCAGTCAGTTGACTTTAATAACACGAAACGTGAGATGCTTTCGATTATTGCCCAAGTGTTTGACCCGCTTGGATTATTAGCTCCATGTGTAATTGTTATGAAGATTCTACTACAAAAGTTATGGTTGAAAAAACTGTCTTGGGATGAACAGCTATCTCCGGACATCATTAAGCTTTTCAATGAAATGATTTCTAATTTACCTAAATTAAATGAAATTCATATTCCACGTCGAGTTTTAATTGATTGTTACGAGTTTTTAGAATATCACATTTTTACTGACGCGTCTGAACGCGCCTACGGCGCTTGCCTGTATGTGCGAAGCGTTGATAAGCAGGGACAGGTTTTAGTGCGTTTATTGTTAGCCAAAGCCAGAGTGGCGCCACTCAAGCCAACGACCATACCGAGACTTGAGCTGTGCGGTGCACTTGTGGGTGTTCGCCTCTTTGAAAAGGTTGTGTCGGCATTACGAGTCAGCGCTCGTCGCACTTTCTTTTGGACTGACTCCACCATTGTTTTAGGGTGGCTAAAAATGTTACCAAATAAATTACAGCCGTTCGTTCGTAACAGGGTTGCCGAGATTTTAGACAAGACTGGTGGCTGTGAGTGGAGACATGTTCCAACTGACCAAAACCCTGCTGATTATTTGTCTCGTGGATTAGACATTAATGTTTTAACTAGTTTAAACGATTGGTGGTCCGGTCCTAGTTTTTTAACAAATGACATTTCTTATTGGCCTTCTAAATTAATGAATTTTAACAACGAAAGTTTGCCTGAAATTAAATTAGATGTCACCTTGCATGTTTTATCCAAAAACAATTTTGATGAATTGATTAATTTTACACGATTTTCAAACTTCTTACGACTTCAGCGAACAGTCGCCTATGTTTTACGTTTTATTGACGCATGTAAAAAACAACCATTTCGCGGTCCTCTTTCTGTGCATGAACTAGAAAGGGCTTTAAACCTTATTATACGTTTATCTCAAAAACAATCTCTTAAAGATTATAAATTACTTCTTAATAACAAACCAGTACCTAAGAAAAGTGAATTAAATAAATTTAACGTTTTTCTAGACGAGAATAATATAATGCGAATTCGAGGTAGACTAGAACATTCTGATTTTCCTTATAATAAAAAGCACCCGATTCTTATTCAATCTAGTCATCATTTTTCTAAATTACTTTTTAATCATGAGCATAAAAGATTGTTTCACGCTGGACCCCAGTTGTTGTTGGCGTCTATACGAGAGACGTACTGGCCCATTCGAGGCCGCAATTTAGCTAGGATGTGCTGTAAACAATGTGTTCGATGTTGCCGATTTAGAGGTAAAACTGTATATCCTATAATGGGAGATTTACCACAGCAGCGACTTCTAGCAGGTTTTCCTTTTGAAAATATAGGCTTGGACTATGCAGGTCCTATTCAGTCAGCTGTTCGTCAGGGCCGTGGCTGTAGATTAGTAAAAGTTTACATTGCCATTTTTGTTTGTTTTTCAACAAAATCAATTCATCTTGAGTTAGTCGGTGATTTAACAAGCAATACTTTCGTTTTGGCATTAAGGAGATTCATCTCACGCAGGGGAAAGCCGAGAAACATCTACTCGGACAATGGCACCTCATTTGTTGGTGCATCAAATGACCTTTCTAGGTTTCTTAAGGCGAGTTGCGATTCGCTGTCCGAGGAGATGGCTAAGGAAGGAATTAACTTCCATTTTATTCCTGCATATTCCCCTCATTTCGCTGGCCTTGCGGAGGCTGGTGTAAAATCAACCAAGCATCATCTAGTCAGAGTGCTGGGCCTTTGTAACCTTACCTACGAAGAGCTATATACCATGATGGTGCAGGTTGAAGCTATATTGAACTCCAGACCACTGACGCCGTTATCATCAAACCCCGAGGATCTGACGCCACTCACACCCGGACACTTTTTGATTGGACGTCCCATGACATCGCTGCCGTCACCTGATTATCGAGACCAGTCCATCAATTCTCTGAAACGTTTTGAGCGTATTGAGCTTCTCCGACAGCATTTTTGGAGTAGATGGAGTAAAGAATACGTATCGGATCTCCAACTTCGCATGAAATGGCGAGCATGCACGGGCTCCTTGAAGATGAATTCTTTGGTCCTGTTAAAGGAAGACAACCTCCCCCCACTCAAGTGGAAAATGGGTCGGATCGTTGCCACATTCCCAGGAACAGACGGAGTAGTCAGAGTTGCAGACGTCAAGACTTCTAGTGGTCTGTTACGCAGATCATTCAGCAAGATTTGTCCGTTGCCTATATATCCGGAGTCTGAAGATTCTTAGTGGTTGAAAGACCAGCTTTCAACGCCCGGGGGTATGTTCCCGCAAGCGCCTACCGAAGTTACGATAGCCACAAGTGTTTAGTTGAGGTCACGTACATCGATAGCTAATCGATTTAATTTATAAGCTTTTAATAGACCGATTACCTTCACATGTGTAAATTATCAATACATTGCACGATCCCATCAAGCAACGTCGTTTTTTTTCATTATTCCCGTAACTATACCTGGACCAATCCCGCACACTTTGAGACTTACGGTTCAAAAGTTATGACCACTTTTTCGTGTCTATATTGGCAACAAATGCTTAGATAAAATTCAATTAAAGTCTCTTCTTCCAATCTTAAAACTAATTAGAATATCCGAATGATTACTTAATTTAATACGTACCTACTTTTACTGGCCGTCTGGCGTATGAGCGCAATTACCACTGGCATTCTCACTGGCTCACTGCGGCGACAGCCGTCACAGAAAGAGATAGAAGAGGCATGATGAAACTACATGTATTGCTTTTCACAACGATCACTAGATTGATTGCTTCCTAAAAATCCCATACTCATACGATTTAAATCCATTTATATTATTAAGAACCAAACGCATTACGAAGAATACTCAGTTGTATCATTTGACACGTTGGTGGTTTGACACGTTGGTGGTATGTAATGCTGCTTATTCTCAAGCGATATAATTCGATTTATATTATTTTTCACAATTGATAATTCTATGATATTTTTTGTGTCACTTAATATAAATCGAATTGTTTCAACAAGCACAAAGTTCATGTTACTAATATTAAATGTGTCAAGTGTTGTAAATCGAGATAGACCAATTTACACGTAATTGTTTTAAGTTTAAGCTTTAGTTCATTTTAGTATAACTAAAGAAATATCATTGTACACAAAATAAATGCATCAATATCCTCCACAAACGCGACTTGTATCATTGCACACGAAACTTATTTTCCGTTCTATAATAGATAGAGACACGCCGATTAGATAGAAAAATAGGAAAAAATTCAAACTTCAAGATTTTTTAAAGATTTAAAAACCGCTACAACTCGAGTTGTATCACTTTTCACTAAGGGTACATTTATTAAAATACATACTTTCGCAAATAATGCATAATTTTAAAACCAATTTGATTTCTATAAAATGGTTAAATTATTCTGTCGCGGACTTTTTTTTGAACTTGAAGGAACATTTCTGCGGTCTTACAGAAAAAGGGCACAATTATTTTTTTTTCCGAAATTGAGTTATACAACGTGTAACGTTAATAGCGCAAAACGTCTGGTGGGGTAACTCAGCCCATGTTACTGAACAATGTTTGTTCTAAGACTTTCAGAAATTCGCAAAAAAATGATTTTTCATACTGATGGGCCCGATCAATTTCTCATTTTGTATGAAAAAGTAAAATTGTTTTTTTGCGAATTTCCAAAAGTCTTGGAACAAACATTGTTCAGTAACATGGACTGAGTTACCCCACGAGAGGTTTAGCGCTATTAACGTTACACGTTGTATCATCATCATCATCATCATCAGCCGGAAGACGTCCACTGCTGAACATAGGCCTCCTCCTTAGACCGCCACAACACGTTGTATACTTATACGGAATCAGAAAAAAAAGGGCAACCTGCCAATATTTTTTGTAGAATTTAAGTCGGTGGACTTGTTGTCTTTTTTGCCACAGACTTCCAAAAGAAAAGTTATTTTGTAGGTTATTTTAACCTTTTTTGTGGTTGTTTTTGAAGGCGGTTAAGTTTTTTATTTTATTCTTTTTAGTTTAAATATTCAACCCAAATTCTTGTCAAATACATAATTTTCGTACACGTGCACTAGAATTTTGTAATCCGGAGCATCGGTATTAACATCGCTCTTTATTTCTGTTTGTTTTTAAGGCGGTTAAATCTTTTTTTTAAGTTCTTCCAAAAATAATAAACTAAAAAAAAATAATAAAATGTTAGTTGTGTCCTTTTACGCTATGACGGCAGAATTCCGTCCTACGTAGTAGGTACTAATGAACATATAAAATGAAAAATAACAGAGCCTACGCATAATCTCTCTTTACCGATAGTAATAAAAATACAGTTAAAATGCAATTGGTTTTTGAACTAACGTAATTTTTGATTATTACAAAAGGGAATCGATTTACAATAAATCTTTTGGCCTCCCTTTCTCTCATTTGAGACAGTCTAGATCCTGAAAGAACCAGGAAATAAGAGTAATGTCACAACTGAGAAAAATCCAGTAAGACCAATTAGCTTGACTGCTATTTTTTTTTTTTTTAATTTCTAGTTTTATTTTAGATTTTGGCAGTAAATTCAGGTTGTACTCTGATTGTATCCTGTCATAGAACGAGCAATATTTTTATTTTTGATTTCGATGAAATTGTATTCGTAATTTCACGGATAAATATTAACACGGTCAGTATCTATGCCTTGTATGGTTCACTAATTGTATTTGAATATCTGTGAAAAAATTAATAGATTTAAAAAAATCTAAAATCCCGTTTTTGGATGTCCTAAAAATAATAAAATAACCCAACGGGGCTGAGAAAGGAGCCACTCAACATGGGGGCGTATATTATTTTAGAGATTATTTGTGGAATATATTTAGTAACTTGCAAAGATACGCCCCCACGTTTTGAGTGGCCCGTCTCTCAGTCCCGTAGGGTTATTTTCTTATTTTTAGGACATTAAAAAACGTGGGTTTTTAGATTTTTTTAAATCTATTACTTATTTTATCATTTTATCTTTGTTCATCGGGTTTGAAGCTACCCTGAAATTTTCAGCCTGCTAGATTATCGGGAAGTGACTCAAAGCCTGTCCGCCATCTTGGACGTCCGCCATATTGGATTTAAGTCACATGACTATTTTTTTTCGTATTCCTGACAGCAAACCCTTTCATTTGATACCCATATCATGGGGGTGGATTTCAAACAGTCAGTCTGCCATCTTGGACGTCCGCCATATTGGATTTAAGTCACGTGACTATTTTTTTCGTATTCCTGACAGCAAACCCTTTCATTTGATACCCATATCATGGGGGTGGATTTCAAACAGCCAGTCCGCCATCTTGGGGAGGCCGCCATTTTGGATTTGTTATGACGTTTCTTAGCTAATCATATATTGTCATCAGAATTCAGAGCGTATGCAAAATTTCAGCCTGCTAGCTTATCGGGAAGTGCCTCAAAGTTGATTTGCATAAGTCCAACCAAAACGACAAACAAACAAACAAGAAAAGTGAGTGTATAAAAACGTGGGAAAAACGTAGAAAAAACGTGGGAAAATAAACTTATAGGTGGTATAATAAGCATGTTTTAGATTTATCGCTTGTACAGGGTGGCCCAGAGAGAAATGCACTTTTGAATTCGCGCGCTTTTCTAAAAACCAAAATGGCGGGGCGCGGGAATGATAGCATTGCGGAGCGCGGGCTTTGTAATTTTAGTCACCATGAGTCGTTACACGGGAGAGCAGCGCGCGTTTTGTGTCCGCGCATTTTACGAGAATGCTCGATCATATGTGACTGTTCGACGGCTTTACCGTACTGAATTCAAATTGCGGCGCATCAGTGAGTGTCCAAGCACTAATTTAATTAAGAGCGCCCTTCCCCATTCGACGAACGACAACGCGAGCATGGCCAAAAAGCTTGTTGTTTCATCCAGAACAAGAGGCAAACCCGTCCCCGCTCGACTCGTCCCCCGCTTACCTCTTACAGCCACATGGCTAACAAGCAAGTGAGAACGCGACAACATTAAAAGGAAAATAGTGTGCAGAAATTTCATAAAACTTGTTCCAAGAAATACGTGTTTTTTCGTAAGCCTTACAAGATTATGAAAAAAAAGTTTTACATTTAGGAACTCCATTACATTTGCAAGGTTTCTATGCAAATATTTATTTCCGGTTACAATTAATGAGTACATTATAAACGCCCAAACATCATAATATAAAATTTGTGCAAAAAAGCTGATTTTTGGAGGTTTGTACTGAATTTGTTTCTTAAAATTTTGATTTCGCGTTTTGATAGAAACCTAGATATAGTGCACAAGATGCCTATTAGTTCAAAAGTTTCAAAGAAATATCTGTTACAACGCCGTAATCACGTACGAGCGTTTGTATGAAAAGATAGACGGGTTGGCCGCCCTTAAGCAATGGATTGAAAGATTCGAAAGGACAGGATCGTCGCAAAAAATGCGGCCTCGCGGTCGCCAAAGAGTAGCACGGACCGACGAAAACATTCAGCGAGTTCGAGAATCTGTACGCGCGAATCCACGAATGTCGGAGCGCAAACGTTCATCGACATTGGGAGTGTCTAGATCGACATCGCAGCGAATTTTACGGCTTGATTTGAAATTACATCCTTATAAGATGCAGTTAGTACAGGAACTAAGGCAGAAGACTTCGAATCGAGATTGAGATTAGCAAATGAAATGCGCGATAAGTTCAATAATTTCAATAACATCTTGTTTTCGGATGAAGCCCATTTTTACCTAAACGGATTTGTAAATAAACAGAACTGTAGGTATTGGGCAGAAGAAAATCCGCGGTTGAAACATCAGAAGCCGTTGCACTCACCGAAAGTTACAGTTTGGGCCGCAATTGCGAAATGGGGAATCATCGGACCATTTTTTTTTAGAACAATCGTAGTCAAGCGGTGACCGTCAATTCAGAGCGCTATACTGCCATGCTGAGAAGTTTTTTTGATTCCAAAGCTGCAAGAATCGCGAGGTTATAACAGGAGCATTTGGTCCCAGCAAGATGGGGCTACGTGTCACACATCAAATGAAAGCATCGAGGCGGTAAGAGATATGTTCCCACAAAAAATAATTTCACGTAGGGGTGACATCTCCAGGCCACCAAGAAGCCCCAACCTCACTCCAGCAGCGTTCTTTTGTGGGGTTACCTTAAGAGCAGTGTATACTCTAATAATCCAACAACTCTGCAGCAACTGAAGCTGACATTCGACAAGAAATGGAATCCATTTCGAGGATAACTCTAACAAAAGTTTTCCAAGATTTTGATGCCAGATTGGAAGAATGCTGTAACCGTCAAGGTTATCACTTAGACGACGTAATTTTCAAAAAGTAAATTTAAAAATAAATTTCATTTAATTTTCTTTAAATAGTAATAAATAAAGTTTTATAAAATTATACAGTTTTTTTTTTCCTTGAATGTTCAAAAGTGCATTTCTCTCTGGGCCACCCTGTAGAAATACATCGGATAATTTGTGTTTTCGATTCTTAAATCGTGCTAGCGCCTGTATTATATATAATTATAGGCAACACGTTTCGTTAAAAAGAAAAGTGGTATGTTTGGCCCTACCGCCATTTTTTATTCTGTGATCTTGTTTTTAACCGGTTAAACTCCCGATCATTTTTCCCAAACTTTCTGTTTTTCAAGACAAACGGGTTTAAGTGCGTCAGCAAAAATAATAATAAGGAATCGAATGTCTACCACATTATCGTTTCTGTGGTTGCACCTTTTTTGAATAAAATGAAAAAAAAATCGACGTTGTATCGACCATTTAAAAACAATAATAAGGTTAACTGTTGCCCAAAAATAAGTAAAAAAAAAGGTTTAACATTTTCTCAAAACTGGCATCTAAACCAACACAACCTTAGTTTTTTTTATTTCATTGGCTTTTGTGGCACCGGTCTCGTGCGGTTTCTAAAAATAAGTATCAAAATTTTTTGATATTTTATCATTGTAAGACATTTGTTGAAATCAGACCGGCTATCGCGTCAAACTGACGAAACAATTTACCATAATGACGATGATTGTAATTATGTGACAAATATAAATTGTAATTATAGCAAAAAAAAACAGTGGTGATTATTTTTATTTATATATTTAACTATATGATATTTATGTACACACAGTAAATATACTTTTTGTTTTTTTTTAACGTGGTAAAATCATCAAATGAGTCCTCCCACCCCGGGCAGGGTGGGAGGGACTGTCAGATTTCTACTGACTAAAATCCACGGTGTCCTTCAATAGCCCTTTATGTTCCGGGGTCACGGTAAGGAAATAATCCTGCGACCCCGGCAGGCTTTGGCCCTCTGAGAAGGGGGCCCCGTCATTATGCTGACGCTCTTTGAGGCGCGCGTGGGACACAACGCGCCGTCGACCCGGGCATGGTCCATGGTCGGGCAGCGAGTTGCCCTTTACTTGCTGCCCGCATGCCCGCGCCTACCTTGGCCGGAGATCATCTGCTGACGTCGGACGCCGCGGGCGCCTACCACTGCGGGCGGAGGGAGGACGCTGTCCTCACTCTCAAGCGGCCCGCCAGTAAATATACTTACAAGAAATTACATAATAATAATAATAATAATAATAATAATATTCCACAACTATCACACAACGCCATCTAGTCCCAAGCTAAGCAGAGCTTGTGTTATGGGTACTAGACAACTGATAAACATACTTATATATTTCTAAATACATACATATTATAGATAAATTACACCCAGACACAGAACAAATGATCGTGCTCATCACACAAACATTTGTCCTGGGTGGGAATCGAACCCACGACCTCCGGCATAGCAGTCAGGGTCACTAACCACTAGACCAACAGGCCTGACAAATAATCTATACTAATATTATAAAGCTGAAGAGTTTGTTTGTTTGTTTGTTTGTTTGCGCTAATCTCAGGAACGACTGGTTGGAATTGAAAAATTCTTTTTGTGTTGGATAGTCCATTTATCGAGGAAGGTTATAGGCTATATAACATCACGCTATCACCAAAAGGAGCGGAGCAGCAATGAGAAATGTTTCAAAATCGGGAAAATGTATTCCTTTTCGAGAGCTTTCGTTGCGTGCGCTGCGTAAACGGATAAAGATACGCAAAAATTATGTACTACGGAATTATTCCTCATAAAAAGTTCTAAAATAAAGTCCGCGAGAGCATATATCTATCTTTCAAGATTAAGTCACTATAACCTTTTTTATGGAAATCAAATCTGTTTTAAAGTAATGCATTATTTGCGAAGGTATTTTCATTAATTATGATATTAATCCTTATCAAAATAAGTACGTTAATCATCACAAGCATTTAATTTTGAACAAAATTGCCCTTGACATCGTTTGATTTCAATGAATATCTTAGGAGATATCATAGTTTTAAAATAATGTCACAACAAAATTATTACTGCCTGGGCAATACTGAACATATAATTATTGCGCGTGAGGGAAAGTGCACCCTCTACCTCTCACCCGAGCCACCGCTGAAGACGCCCAGGGCGTCGGAAATAGTGGGTCATATTCCAGCCGCTTATGCACGGGGAGTGATGGGTGGCTTGCCGTCCAACGGCATGTATTTATAAAGAAGCACTGGCCAATCCCCGCTGCATAGACAAGTCGAGGCGCGGCGGGAAGAGCTCCGGCGCCATCTCAGGGGGCGGTATGGATCCTGTATCGAATAGGGAACGAAGAAACGCCTGGGTGTCACTACTGCGAGGATCGCCCGGAGGACACGGTAGAACATACGGTGCAGGACTGCCCCGCTTGGGCAGAGCACCGCCGTGTCCTCACATGCAGCGGTGATAGGCACTGGTCGAGGCCATGCTGCGGGGCGAGACGGAATGGGAAGCAGTCGCCTCCTTCTGCGAAGCAGTAATGCTAGCAAAGGAGGAGGCGGAACGCGTGAGGGAGAGGACAGCGTCCACCTCACGAGGCAGCCGCCGCGGGAGATGCCCACGGCAACGGACGTCGCAAGACGATCTCCGGCCACCATAGGCGCGGGCATGCGGGCGGCGAGTAATGGGTGACTCGCCGTCCGATCATGGACCATGCCCGGGTCGACGGCGCGTTGTGTTTCACGTGCGCCTCAAAGAGCTGTCAGCAATCTGATGGGGCCCCCTAAGAGGGCCAGAGCCTGCCGGGGTCGCGGGACTGTCTCACTCGATAACCGTGACCCTGGTACATAAAGGGCTATTGAAGGAACACCGTGGATTTTAGTCAGTACAAGTCTGACAGTCCCTCCTGTCCCGCCCTGGGCGGGAGGACTCATTAGATGATTTTGCCACGATAAAAAAAGGGGGCCGTATGGAGGGAGCAGCTATCGAAACCGAGGTTCGGGCACGCCTCAATCGCGGCGGTAAGACCTCTCTTTGAGGAATGCTGGAAGGTGTCACGGCGTCCTGACCAACCACCTGACGCAGATCCTCACTGGACACGGAAGTTTTGGAAGGTACCTGTGTCGGATGGGGAAGGAAGAAACGCGTGGGTGTCACCACTACAAAGATCGTCCAGAGGACACGGTAGAGCATACGGTGCAAAATTGCCCCGCTTGGGCAGAGCATCGCACATGTCCTCACAACGGTGATAGGCGGCGACCTCTCGCGCTCGGCATTGGTTGACGTGAAATAGAGTGGAAACCGGTCGCCTTCTGCGAAACAGTCATTCCAGCGAAGGAGGAGGCGGGACGCGTGAGGAAGAGGACAGCGTTCACCTCACGACCCACACCCAGCCGCCGTGGTAGACGCCCACGGTGATGGACGTCGCAGGACGATCTCTGGCCAACAGGCGTGGGCTTCGGGCGACGAGTAATGGGCGACTCGCTGTCCGATCATGGACCATGCCCGGGTCGGCGTCAACGTTGTGTTCCACGCGCGCCTCAAAGAGCGTCAGCACAATGACGGGGGCCAAACCCCTTAGAGGGCCAAAGCCAGCCGGGGTCGTAGGACTTACGAGCTACCGTGACCCCGGAACGTAAAGGGCTATTGAAGGACGCCGTGGATTTTAGTCAATACAAGTCTGACAGTCTCTCTTGCCCAGCCCTGGGTGAGAAGACTAATTTGTCGATTTTATGACGCTAAAAAAAAGCATAAAGAAAAAAAGAACTTTTTAAAAAAAAGGGAACCGACTTCAAAACTAAACACAAAAAAAACTATAAAATAACTTTTCTTTCGAAAGTCGGTGGCTTTGTTTTTTTTTATTTCATTGACATATGGCCACCGACTTCCGAAAGAAAAGTTATTTTATAGTTTTTTTGTGTTTAGTTTTGAAACCGATTCCCTTTTTTTAAAAAAGTTTTTTATTTTTCCCTTTTTAGTTGAGATAATCAACAAAAATCTTCATAAAATCGGCGTCTTTGAAAATCTACAATCCTATTAAGCAAAACGGATAGATCTATGTGAGCAAATTCACGAGATATCCATTATTGTTATATATTAAAACCTTCCCCAGAATGTAAAAAATACTTTTCTGAAAACTGCATCAAAATCCGTTTAGCCAAACGCGAGATAATTGCGGACAAACATGCAATCGTCCCTTAAAATCTACGACCCAAGTAAGCAAATCGGATCCATGCGGGCAACGTCGCGGGATATCTATTAGTGTTATATACTAAAACCTTCTCCAGAATGTAATGAACACTTTACTGAAAACTGCATCAAAATCCGTTCAGCCAAACGCGAGATAATCGCGGACAAACATACATACATACATACAGGTCGAACTGAGAACCTACTTTTTTTTTTTGAAGTCGGTTAATGATTTGTATCGGTATCCTCCAACAGCGCTTCGCACTATAAAATACATTGTTAAGTTCCGACATCCACGCGAACGAAGTCGCGGGCACAGCTAGTAAGTACTAAAGTACAAAGGTATATATATGTGGAGATCAAAAGGGGAGGTCTATGTTCAGCAGTGGACGTCCTACGGCTGAGATGATGATGATGATGATGAAAGCACAAAGGCACTGCTTATTTCTTTAGAAATTTCTGCCAGCAGACCCTCTAAAGGCGAAATGAGAAAGAAATGTAGACAATAGTGTGTATGAATAAGAAAAGAATAACTTAACCTAATAATATATTATTATATTAATATTAATACACATGCAAATACATACCAAATACTATATAATAAATAAACAAAGACTAAAAAATACATAATATATAAAAAATATATTTAATTCAGTTGAGACGTCAAATCCAGTGAAACATTGAAAACAATGAAATTTTATAATTTCGAATGAATTATGGCTCAGTAGAATTAAAGTGACATAGAAAAACGGCAATTTCATAAAAAACTACTTCGTTAAGTTTGTCGTATATCATTACTTCCCAGAATTTGATCGTTGTTAGCAACACTATCAAATGGTGTAATAATACAGGATGTGATTTTTTTTCCAAAATCAGGGGGTTCGATTTCTGGTCAGGATTATCGATTTTTTGAAAATCTAATGATGCAGTTTTAATTTTCGTCAAAATCGGCCTCGAGACTCCTTTCAATGCTTTTTGGTATTCCTCATAGTTTCGGAAAAAGCCAACCACGCCCAGTTGAAAAATACATCCTGTATTGATATACAGGATGAATTTTTCAACTGGGAGAGGAAAAGTAATGCTCTTTCACTCTAAGTATAATTCGTGACCCTGACCCTGGAACATAAAGGGCTGTTGAAGGACACCGTGACCCTGGAACATAAAGGGCTGTTGAAGGACACCGTGGATTTTAGTCAGCACAAGCCTGACAGTCCCTCTTGCCCTGCCCGGGTTTCCGAGAACTCATTTGATGATTTTACCACGCTTAAAAAAAAGCTTATTACTGTCTCACTGCTGGGATAAGGCAACTTCTCATTCAGAGAAATCGTTCATCATCTTCACCACGCTTGCTAAAGACGATCCGGTGATTTGTGGATGGCTGATGACAATAAGCTCGCATCATAATACATGGCACTAAAAAGGACTAGTAAAATGTGAAAGCCTCGTAATTTTAAGATTACAGATGAGATGTTATACCGATAATATCATGACAGATAATAATCCAAACTAATATTATAAATGCGAAAGTAACTCTGTCTGTCTGTCTGTCTGTTACGCTTTCCCGCTTAAACCTCTCAACCGATTTTGATGAAATTTGGCACAGACAATCTTTAGACCCTGAGAAAGAACATAGGCTATCAAAACACCACGCGGGCGAAGCCGCGGGCGGAAGCTAGTATCACATATCTATACTAATATTATAAAGCTGAAGAGTTTGTTTGTTTGTTTGTTTGTTTGTTTGTTTGAACGCGCTAATCTCAGGAACGACTGGTTGGAATTGAAAAATTATTTTTGTGTTGGATAGTCCATTTATCGAGGAAGGCTATAGGCTATATAACATCACGCTATCACCAATAGGAGCGGAGCAGCAATGAGAAATGTTTCAAAATCGGGAAAATGTATTCCTTTTCGAGAGCTTTCGTTGCGTGCGCTGCGTAAACGGTTAAAGATACGCAAAAATTATGTACTACGGAATTATTCCTCATAAAAAGTTCTAAAATAAAGTCCGCGAGAGCATCTATCTATCTTTTAAGATTAAGTCACTATAACCTTTTTTATGGAAATCAAATTTGTTTTAAAGTAATGCATTATTTGCGAAGGTATTTTCATTAATATGGTATTAATCCTTATCAAAATAAATACTTTAATCATCACAAGCATTTAATTTTGAACAAAATTGCCCTTGACATCGTTTGATTTCAATGAATATCTTAGGAGATATCATAGTTTCAAAATAATGTCACAACAAAATTATTACTGCGTGGGCAATACTGATCATATAATAATTGCGCGTGAGGGAAAGTGCACCCTCTACCTCTCACCCGAGCCACCGCTGAAGACGCCCAGGGCGTCGGAAATAGTGGGTCATATTCCAGCTGCTTACGGACGGGGAGTAATGGGTAGTTTGCCGTCCGACGGCATGTATTTATAAAGAAGCACTGGCCAATCCCCGCTGCATAGACAAGTCGAGGCGCGGCGGGAAGAGCTCCGGCGCCATCTCAGGGGGCGGTATGGATGCTGTATCGAATGGGGAAGGAAGAAACGCCTGGGTGTCACCACTGCGAGGATCGCCCGGAGGACACTGTAGAACATACGGTGCAGGACTGCCCCGCTCTGGCAGAGCACCGCCGTGTCCTCACAACGGCGATAGGCACTGGTCGAAGCCATGCTGCGGGGCGAGACCGAATGGGAAGCGGTCGCCTCCTTCTGCGAAGCAGTAATGCTAGCAAAGGAGGAGGCGGAACGCGTGAGGGAGAGGACAGCGTCCACCTCACGACGCAGCCGCCTCGGGAGACGCCCACGGCAACGGACGTCGCAAGACGATCTCCGGCCACCGTAGACGCGGGCATGCGGGCGGCGAGTAATGGGTGACTCGCCGTCAGATCATGGACCATGCCCGGGTAGACGGCGCGTTATGTTCCACGCGCGCCTCAAAGAGCTGTCAGCAATCTGACGGGGCCCCCTAAGAGGGCCAGAGCCTGCCGGGGTCGCGGGGTCGCGGTAACCGTGACCCTGGTACATAAAGGGCTATTGAAGGAACACCGTGGATTTTAGTCAGTACAAGTCTGACAGTCCCTCCTGTCCCGCCCTAGGCGGGAGGACTCATTTAATGATTTTGCCACGATAAAAAAAAGGGGGCGGTATGGAGGGAGCGGCTATCGAAACCGAGGTTCGGGCACGCCTCAATCGCGGCGGTAAGACCTCTCTTTGAGGAATGCTGGAAGGTGTCACGGCGTCCTGACCAACCACCTGACGCAGATCCTCACTGGACACGGAAGTTTTGGAAGGTACCTGTGTCGGATGGGGAAGGAAGAAACGCGTGGGTGTCACCACTACAAGGATCGCCCAGAGGACACGGTAGAGCATACGGTGCAAAATTGCTCCGCTTGAGCAGAGCATCGCACATGTCCTCACAACGGTGATAGGCGGCGACCTCTCGCGTTCGGCATTGGTTGACGTGAAATAGAGTGGAAACAGCGAAGGAGGAGGCGGGACGCGTGAGTAAGAGGACAGCGTCCACCTCACGACCCACACCCATCCGCCGTGATAGACGCCCACGGTGACGGACGTCGCAGGACGAACTCTGGCCAACAGGCGTGGGCATTCAGGAGACGAGTAATGGGCGACTCGCTGTTCGATCATGGACCATGCCCCGGTCGACGTCAACGTTGTGTTCCACGCGCGCCTCAAAGAGCGTCAGCTCAATGACGGGGGCCAAACCCCTTAGAGGGCCAAAGCCAGCCGGGGTCGTAGGACTTACGAGCTACCGTGACCCCGGAACGTAAAGGGCTATTGAAGGACGCCGTGGATTTTAGTCAATACAAGTCTGACAGTCCCTCTTGCCCAGCCCTGGGTGAAAAGACTAATTTGGACGATTTTATGACGCAAAAAAAAGCATAAAGAAAATGATTTGTATCGGTATCCTCCCACAGCGCTTCGCACTAAAAAAATACATTGTTAAGTTCCGACATCCACGCGAACGAAGTAGCGGGCACAGCTAGTAATATTATAAAATTACCCTGATAAGTTTTCAATGTTGTTTTGACATTGACTGTTTATAACTGTTTGTTTTTAGACAAGTGTTCAACAGGTAAACAGGTAAACATCTTTCTTGTAGTAAGACGGTGTACTTAGAACTAGTTACTGCTCGCGACGTCGCGCGTCGTCTGCGTGAATGCGTTAAAGAAATAAAGGTCCACTGCTCGTTCCCCGTAGGTGCTAGCGTGATAATACGTAGCCTATATGTTGACCCGACTCCTTAATAATATTCGTGGCGACGTAAACCTATGCAGTGCTTTTTCAGTTTATCCCGGACATACTTAATTATATAGACAAACAGACAACACTAAAAACCATATTTTTGACTTCGGCATCGATTGTAGATGACTTTCCTACGTTTTATTATTTATTAGGATTAGATTTCCCAAAACTATAAACTTAGTTAAAAAAATAATGCGTGATGCTTCATTGGAAACCATATAAGGTGATAGTCGGTTTTGCAAGATCCACATTCATATACGAAACAAGTTAATGAACATTGTTATTGCAGAGGTCCAATCAAAATAAACTTTTTGCTACAGTGTCCGCAGGCATGGTTTCATTTCATTTCGGAACAGAGGACTGTCTTCACAGAGGGCAACTGAAGGATCAGGGTGGTTCTTTAGTCCGTAAGAGACTCACTGTCCGAGCTCGTGGCTAAATAATTACAGCCGCACAGGCCGATCTTCCGGGTTAAGCCGCGCTTGCCGAGGTTGATCTGTGGATGGGTGACCATCTGTTATAGCGAGTTTCCTCCGTGGCTCGGAAAGCACGTAAAACCGTTGGTCCCGGTTGACATTTGTAGATCTTTGACAGTCGCTATACTGTTAGTCAGAAGCTCATAAGTCTGACAACCAGTCTTACCATTGGGTATCGTATTACCCAGTTACTGGGTTGTGGAGGTCCGATAGGCAGTCGCTCCATGTAAAATACAGATATTCAGCTGCATCTGGTTCGATTGGAAGCCGACCCCAATATAGTTGGGAAAAGGCTTGGCAGATGATGAAGAGACTTTCTGTCCGTTCCGCTCCACCTGTGGACGGGAGGACTCATTTCATGACTTTACCGCCCAAACAAAAACGCCTATGATTTGAAGTCATCATTATCATTATCAGATCAGAACTTTTATGTTAAGTTACTTGCTGCTACGGACCCCCTTCATGGCCGAGTCCGACTCGCAATTGGTCAGTTTTGTCCATTATATTATTTGCATGTTGTAAAATCAAGGGTATCTTATTATATCAATGGTATCTTATGGTTTTGCCAGTTCATAATACCCAACAATTTCTTAAGATAATACTAAGGTCAAATAGTAATTGGGTACGTCAATAATTTTTAATTTATGGTAATCTATTGATTTGATTTAGAATAATTTGGTTAGGAAGAGTTATATTTTTTTTTTTTTTTTTTGCAGAAAAAACAATAAACCCATTGTATGATAATTTTCAACTGTGCAAGAAATAATTGGATTACCATTGTAATCATGCTTGAGGTCATGATCTCAAACATTTTCAACTGCCTAATTTAATTTCACAAAAAAGAAAAGGTTAATTCTTTTTCTAATTCTAAACTGTTAAAGTGTTTATTATGCAGTAAGGAGGTGAACAGAGGTGGTCCAGTGGCACCAGTGGTATCGACCCCGACTTTATCGCGCATTACTTTGTGTAATTTATTTCATCACCACTGCTCTTAAAACGGTGAAGGAAAAACATCGTGAGGAAACCGGCATGTCCTAGAAACAAAAACTCAAAGACAGTGTCATTCACCAACACGCACTGGGCCCGCGTGGTGGATTATGGCCCACTCCTTCTCATAGAGAGAAGGCCTGTATACAATACCCCTTGTATTGTAGGATCACCGTGGATTTTAGTCAGTACGAGTCTGGCAGTCCCCCGTCCCACCCTGGGCGGGAGGACGCATTTGATGATTTTACCACGATAAAAAAAAGGCGGATGCCGGTTTTAGATACGAGTATAATCTTTTTAGCCGACTGCGCGACGCAAAGGAGAGTGTGTTTATTGTCAGTCTATGTATGTATTTCTAGTATGTATGTTTGTTTCTATGTGGCGTTCTAGAGATGAAGAACAAATATTATTGGTAAAAAAATCTGTACACAAGCTCCAAGGAACTACTTTGGACCAAGCTGTGGTTGACTTCAGTTCACGCATTTTTGCTAAAAGTCAAGCATTTATGTAGCTTGAGCCGAGTTAGGTCTCTAGAGGGACTAATCATCAGTAGTTTAGACCACCGCAAGTTACTTAACCTTCTATTGGTGACGTGCCGTCAATTTGACACCTTTTAACTAAAACCACTGAATATGTCTCGAACGATTGTTTTCCCTCACCCGCACTTCTTAGTAGCTGCAATTAGCTCAGTTTGGCGTCCGATTTTACACAAATTGTACGTCGCAAACGCATAGATGATCAGATATAGGATACCCGACGTCAATTTGACGTCACATCACCAATAGTGTCCGTAATTTATACTATTATCAAGTTGTAGTTTTTCATTAAAAATTAATACAAATGACGAAGATTACGAGTATTAACACTTAGATTTTAAAATAAAGTAGCAGTGATAAATAAAGTAGAGTAATAAAGTAGAGTTGGAACTGAATCACTGAGTGAAATCTGATCGCAACACCGAAAGTGAGCAGAAAGTCCAGAACCTGACACGGACTCCGAGGATGAGCCTCTTAGTAATTTGGAAAGCAAAAGGCTTTTGTGGCTCAATAAGTGCCGCAAAAAAGAAAAAAAAAAAGAACATCACATCTATACAAGTAGTGCAAGAAGCCTGCCTTTATTGCCATAAAATAAAACCGCTTTTCACCAAGATTAATCTTTATTTTTTTCTACTGTAGCAGTATGTTAAAACGTTTTTTTTTTGTTAATTATTAAAGTATCAATTAGAATATAACGTTGCATTTCATTTTATTCATTTAATAAAATTTTATCTAGATTGATTTCAACATCTACGAAAATGCAAGCTGAATATTAATACTAAGTTTGTGTGACTATTATACGTAAACTTTTCTATTGTAATAATATATAAAAAATATTTAATTTATGAAAGTAAGATATCTACTTGTAAATTAAGCCATTTGTTTCATCACCATGCACTTAGTTGTCCTGAAATTCGGCATTGTAGAAGTACGTCAAAATGACGGTACGTCACCAATACTGTTACTCAATTTCACGTCACCAGTAGAAGGTTAATAATCCCCACGATATTAACTCCCACAATGAAATGACTAGATTGCGAAATTTACCATCATATATCGAAGTCAATGAATCGTAACTAAAAAGTACGAAATAAAATAAAATTTTAAAGAAAAACAAAAACCCGACTACGTAAAAATAATTTAAAAAAATACGTGAAAGAATTAACTTAAATAAAAACTAAATAGAAAGAAACAAGCCCAGTAGTTTAGAATTCACTCATTCACACTCACAGTCGGGGCCCATTCAAATTATACCAATGAAATATTCCCAAGGGGCCTTCTTTTAAGTTTTTATGTTAATTCTTTCAATTAGTTTTTACGCAGTCGGGTTTTTAATTTTCTTTAATTTATTTTGAAAAGTTATAATAAAGTCAAGGTTAAGTAAATTTGATGCTCATTTTCACGAAAATCGTTGGATTATTTGATATTCTTAATAGTTTTTTTATTTCAGGGAGGTTAGGTCACAGCATTAGCCTATTAACGACCAGCGGATAATTAATAGTTTCTATTTTTGCGTAAGAACTTTATTTGATTAAAATCGTTAATGAACTAACAAGGGAAACAATTTGTGTGAATTATAATTATATTAAATGTAATTCAAATAAACGTATAGGTATTTTCTTTAATTCCGTATTAATTATGAATTATATCTGCAGATATCTGCAATCTGCATGTTCCGATAATTTCGGACGATTTTTGGACCGAAAACAGACTGTGTAGACATTCGCTCCTTTACTTAACTGATGTTTTTAAAGTCTCATTAGAACGAGATTCTACTTAAACTCCGCACGGTTTCTCGGTGGCATGAAAACAAATAAACCATCAGCGCCATCTATGAAGAAATAGCAGAACTTAGTAAATAATCTTACATTCCGAACTCAGCAGTACGCAGTTGCCGCAATCACAACAAGTTTGCCGCAACTTGTAGTGCAACAGGTGGCCTACCATGATGTCATATAGCGTGAGTCTTTAGGCTGTGGGAAAGAGACATAGCTATACAAGTCGTCTAGCGCCATTTCGTTCCCTGAGCGTAACCACTCACGCTTTAAGACATCGTGCTGTCCGCGTGGATTCCGAGTAGGGTTGCCAGGACTTAAAAACGAAAAGCCGGACAGACCAGTCAGTTTAGCCGGACATTTCAGTAAAAAGACCGTACACATTTATTTTGCAATGAAATTAAGACAAAAAGAATAGAAAAACCTGAGGGATTTCAGGCAGATAAGTCACCTGACACAACACGCCTCTGATCGGAGGCTTTTCTAAAAGAGTATCGAGGAACTCCAACATCTTCCTCACATTTTTAAACGCTTGTACTTTTATAGAGTTGCGTGCTTAAAGGAAAGATGGCGACAGTTGGACGCGGGACATTCCTTTCTATTTGGTCCGTCCTGGCCTACCGTGAGTGGTTCCGATCAGGGAACGAGATGGTGCTAGACGACTTGTATAGCTCTGTCTCTTCCCCACAACCTAACTACCCAAGTAACACAAACGTGTCTAGAAACGTACTACTAGATAGCTTATAGAATTAAATTGAATTGTCTACCATAAGAATAAAATATCTATAAGCAATCTTCTAGAACGCTTATAGACAGAGTTTAGTAAAAGTGGGCACATTCTTGTACCCTCTCTTAAGAATGAGTTAAGAAAACATGACTAGATAGAGTTCAGATCAAATTGACTTAAGAGATGTTTCTAGTGTCTCTCTAAACCGTTTATAGACCGCACGTTTATCTAGTAGCGTACTAGTAGATAGTTTATAGATAGAGTTAAGACCTTTAAAGGAATCATTGCTCGTCAAGTTTTAAAACCAAATGATCTTAAGACTAACAATTTTAAGTAACATTTTACTAGTGACGCATAATGGCGTGGAACTTACAAGAGTTATTTTACTTAATAATATTTGCATCATGGCGTAACAAATTTATTACTTTTTATTTATTTGTGTTTTAATAATGGGTTAATAAGCAAATCAATATGCGATTGAAATTCTATCGTTGAATATTATGTAAAACTCTTGTTAAATAAGAGCGCCCGCTGTAAATGTAAGATTTAACATTATTTTTTCAAAATATGAATATTATTTGGTATAAGCAAATTTTCGAATTTACAGTTTAATGCTTAAAATACTCATTTTATTTAAAATATAGTAATTTAAAACATATCAAATGTCTAATTAGACATCATTTAATGATAAAAACATTAAAATACGTAACAAAAATTATTTGAAGCAAAAAATAGGCAATAAAAATGGCGTCCAGATAAAATTTACTAGAAAATCGATTTCTATAGAACAAACAGTCTAGAGATTTTTTTTGTAGTATGGCTCTAGAATAATTTTACTTACTACATACTAAACTATCTAGTGAGAGAATAAACAGATTTAAGAGTGGTTTAAAATTATCTAGTAACTGTCACTCTGTATTCCTTTTTATCTTGTCACAGTATTTCTAGACGTTCTTCAGTGAATAGGTAATTTCATGTGTTGTGAACGTAAGACCATTTTATGCAGTAACAAGCCAATTTAATTAATCAATACAAGAGGGTACCCGAGTAAAAAGTATTTCTGATTTATTTAAGTATAAACAATGTGAGAAATAATAATTATAATTGTAATTACATTAATACCCTTTAATTTGATACCCACATCATTGGGGTGGATTTCAAACAGCCAGTCCGCCATCTTGAATTTAAGTCACCTGACTATTTTTTTCGTATTCCTGAGAGCAAACCTTTTCATTTGATACGTATATCATGGGGGTGGATTTTAAATAGCCTGTCCGCCATATTGGATTTAAGTCACGTGACAATTTTTTTCGTATTCTTGACAGCAAACCCTTTCATGTGATACCCACAACATTGGGGTGGATTTCAAACAGCCAGTCTGCCATCTTGAATTTAAGTCACGTGACTATTTTTTCTATTTCTGACAGCAAACCCTTTCATTTGATACCCATATCGTTTGGGTGCATTTCAAATAGCCTGTCCGCCATCTTGGACGTCCGCCATATTGGATTTAAGACACGTGACTATTTTTTTCTTATTCCTGACAGCAAACCTTTTTATTTGAAACCCATACCCATATCATAGTTTTTTTTTCGTATCCCTGATAGCAAACCCTTTCATTTGATACCCATATTATGTATGTATATATTTTAAATAGCCTGTCCGCCATATTGGATTTAAGTCATGTGGTTTTTTTTTCGTACTCTTGACAGCAAACCTTTTCATTTTTGATACCCATATATCATCAACAATTTTCTACGTTTTGGAGGAAGTTACTAGGAAGTTTCGATTCTTTTTCGGTCGTCTCTTCTTCATTTTTCTTTCTTTTTAAATACTTGCGGATTTTTCGACGAAAACCACCAGATCTTTTAATTTGTTTCATCTTTTCCATTGCATAAACTCATCCAATTTAAATTTCTAGTGCAAATGCACTTAACTAAGCCACTTTTAAGGATAAAAACTCTAAAAACACGACTTCTCTATCATTTTTCTAGACAAACTTAAAAATATCTAGTAAAGTATTTTATCTAGACTGAAGTATCTATAGAAAAAAAAGATAAGAGTACCATTAGCTAAAATGGAATATCTGTAGAAAGTTTTGTCTTCAAATATATCGTTTTATCTATAACGGAGAATCGTTATCAGAGGGGTTGGGATATCGGAAATAACATTCAGAAAATCTTCGTTAACACTTAATTACTTGCTAACACACACTGAATACAAAATAGTCAAGGATGTCCGAGATATCGCTCGATTAAAAACTTAGGAACGCGAGAAGTTTAACATGGCGGAGCAACCAAAATGTCTACCCAGCTTGCCGGACCGATTCAAAGTGTTCACTTCACTAAACTGTCCGCCCAAGTGGCCTACCCCACACAGGTTAGCCAACATCTGTCAACGTCACTACCTGTCAACTTCGAATAGCTGATTAAACTTCCGAATCGACATTTGACTCGACTATTCGCTCGGTGTTGCCATTTGCTCCCCATGCTAACCATCTCCAAATTATCACTAATTTGACGCTCCTAAACAATCTGTCAATTCTAATTTAATAGTTACTCCAATGAGAGATAGATGGCGTTATTCTAAATTCACAATAATCAATAGAGATTCTAAAATGCGTATCGGTTTTGATTTCAGGCCAACGATAATAGATGGCGTTATTCTAAATTAACAATAATGAATAGAGATACCAAATTGTGTTTGTTTTGATTCCGCAGCATGATAATAGATGGCGTTATTCTAAATTATTGTGCTTCTGTGTTCATTCTGCGACACGGCCATTCTGACAATTCACACGTCCTCGTGTGAGACATCGCATCCTCGTGTGAGGAATCTGGAATGAGAAAAAATCTCGAACAGTAATCATTCTAACCGTTCGGCCATTCCTGACCCAAATGGAAAAGGTATTCTCATCAAAATAATTACAGGGTGTAATAAAAATCACAAGGAACTCTTTCTCTAAAAGCTGACATGTCGAACAACACCCATACTCATTCAAACAATAAGAAACTCATTAAAATATTGCAGTGCTCATACTCTGACCTCCATACGGCCTTCACCATCACACATTATAACCTCCATCCGGTCATAAGCATGAAATCTATCGACCTCCATCCGGTCTTCAAAACGTAACCTCCATCCGGTTACAAACACAACACCATCAAGATAATCATTTCGAGCCTTTATCAAAATAATTTTAAGAAGGTTTGTTCAACATGCTACCTTATGTTACAGATTATAAGAAATCTCTTACTATGCTAGATAGGTACTCTAAATGTTTAGTTGAGTACTACCAAATCAAAACAAAACAAACTAAAATGAAAGAATAAGGCACATAATAGGAATAGGCACAAAATTAAGAAAGCATTATGACTCTACCAAACATATCCACAGCACTTAACCAGCACCATGCATCACTACTTACCTAGTCACTGAAGTACTTAACCAGTACTTAACATTGTAGCGCTTAACCAGCGTTACAAATCCTATCACCCAACCAGTGATAATAACAACGCTTACACAGCGATTTAACAGCTTACTCTTAACCAGCGAAAGCCTACATCATTACACGCTTAACCAGCGATTTAACAGCTAACTCTTAACCAGCGAAAGCCCACATCATAACACGCTTAGCCAGCGATTTAACAGCTAATGCTTAACCAGCGAAAGCCAAAGTAATCCGCTTAACCAGCGATTACACAACTAACGCTTAACCAGCGATAGTCAACACAACTCGCTTAACCAGCGATTCATCAACTAACGCTTAACCAGCGAAAGCCCACATCGTAACACGCTTAACCAGCGATTTAACAGCTAACGCTTAACCAGCGAAAGCTCACGTAATCCGCTTAACCAGCGATTACACTACTAACGCTTAACCAGCGATAGCCAACACAACTCGCATTACCAGCGATTCAACAGCTAACGCTTAACCAGCGAAAGCCCACGTAATGCGCTTAACCAGCGATTACACTACTAACGCTTAACCAGCGATAGTCGACACAACTCGCTTAACCAGCGATTCAACAGCTGACGCTTAACCAGCGAAAGCCCATGTAATCCGCTTAACCAGCGATTACACCACTAACGCTTAACCAGCGATAGTCAAGTCAACTCGCTTAACCAGCGATAAAACAGCCAACGCTTAACCAGCGAAAGCCCATGTAATCCGCTTAACCAGCGATTACACCACTAAAGCTTAACCAGCGATAGTCAACACAACTCGCTTAACCAGCGATTCAACAGCTGACGCTTAACCAGCGAAAGCCCATGTAATCCGCTTAACCAGCGATTACACCACTAACGCTTAACCAGCGATAGTCAACTCAACTCGCTTAACCAGCGATTCAACAGCTAACGCTTAACCAGCGAAAGCCCATGTAATCCGCTTAACCAGCGATTACACCACTAACGCTTAACCAGCGATAGTCAACACAACTCGCTTAACCAGCGATTCAACAGCTGACGCTTAACCAGCGAAAGCCCAAGTAATCCGCTTAACCAGCGATTACACTACTAACGCTTAACCAGCGATAGCCAACACAACTCGCATTACCAGCGATTCAACAGCTAACGCTTAACCAGCGAAAGCCCACGTAATGCGCTTAACCAGCGATTACACTACTAACGCTTAACCAGCGATAGTCAACACAACTCGCTTAACCAGCGATTCAACAGCTGACGCTTAACCAGCGAAAGCCCATGTAATCCGCTTAACCAGCGATTACACCACTAACGCTTAACCAGCGATAGTCAAGTCAACTCGCTTAACCAGCGATAAAACAGCCAACGCTTAACCAGCGAAAGCCAAAGTAAAGTTTAAGTTCAAACACTAAACATAACACAATTAAGACTGACCGAAAATCCTAGAGCAACCAAGTACCTTTGCAATTTGTATCATTACAATGCAAGAAACTAATCATCAAAAAGCAGGAATTAAATTCGTGGCCTTTGGCTAACACTAGCCCCACCAACAAACCTCTGTTTGTTTCACACCGTTCATCATGAACGCACAATACACGACCTCCGCCAGTGCCACCCGCACACCGCACATCTATGGACACCACCGGGATGTCAATAAGATACGGACTACGGCTACGAAACAGCTACTGGTACGGTCTGACCAGCCGACCTAAGATTCCACACTTATCATCCAACTCAAAGCCTTTACTTCAAATGGTACTTGACCCTCAGGCATTCTCCACAATCCATCAAGTGCCCGCTACAATCAGGCAACACATGAAAACAAATCTCAATACTAATGTCGCAGATCTCCATCAAAGTTGAAAATCTATAGGCTACAGACTTTAATAAAGAACACAAGGCACCAGAGTCGTAAACAAAATGAAAATTGCTCACCGGATAGGGTCCCAGTCGACGCGCTCAGGAGACGCAGGTCAACCCTCTCCTCATTAACAGGTTTCGACGCCCCGGAGTCGGCGCCGCTCCTCTCACCACGCCGTGGCAGTGGAAGCAGGTGATCCTGGATGCATGAGGCTTCGCAGTTGTCCCCCTTCCGTTGCCATTGCTTGCAATAAAAAGTCGCTTGAAATCAGTCCACGTCATCCCAGGAAACGACACGGTAGGCAGCCAGGTAGAAGCTCCTCCCTTCAAGGCGCGGCTTATAGCGACCATAAGCGGAGCGCCATGTTGATCTTGGTCCGAAAGCACATCACTGTAGTCGTCACCCAAGCACGTACATCCACACCTTGTTTTTCAGGATCGAAATCCGGTGAACGAAAGCCATGTGGTGACGTAGTAGGTGTTTTCACGGCTTGAATTAGTGTCAGAAAATTGCGGTTCCAACAAACACATCCATTTTTCATCACTATAGTCTTTATTTCGAACACGTGGGTCGTCGTGGTCCAATCCCACTTCTGATAACGGAGAATCGTTATCAGAGGGGTTGGGATATCGGAAATAACATTCAGAAAATCTTCGTTAACACTTAATTACTTGCTAACACACACTGAATACAAAATAGTCAAGGATGTCCGAGATATCGCTCGATTAAAAACTTAGGAACGCGAGAAGTTTAACATGGCGGAGCAACCAAAATGTCTACCCAGCTTGCCGGACCGATTCAAAGTGTTCACTTCACTAAACTGTCCGCCCAAGTGGCCTACCCCACACAGGTTAGCCAACATCTGTCAACGTCACTACCTGTCAACTTCGAATAGCTGATTAAACTTCCGAATCGACATTTGACTCGACTATTCGCTCGGTGTTGCCATTTGCTCCCCATGCTAACCATCTCCAAATTATCACTAATTTGACGCTCCTAAACAATCTGTCAATTCTAATTTAATAGTTACTCCAATGAGAGATAGATGGCGTTATTCTAAATTCACAATAATCAATAGAGATTCTAAAATGCGTATCGGTTTTGATTCCAGGCCAACGATAATAGATGGCGTTATTCTAAATTAACAATAATGAATAGAGATACCAAATTGTGTTTGTTTTGATTCCGCAGCATGATAATAGATGGCGTTATTCTAAATTATTGTGCTTCTGTGTTCATTCTGCGACATCTATAAAACTACTTCAAAATAGGTAACTTTAGGCTTTTTTAACTATTTGTAGAGTATTTTATCTAGAAACATTCGTTATAACTATAAACGTACTTAAAATAAGTGTTCTATAGAACAAATGCTCTTAAAATAATAAAGCTTTAGATAAAAAACTCTATAAGATTAAATGTTCTTTATCAAACCCATCTTCAGAAAGCCCGTATCTAAAGATTAACCCTGAATAGACAGTCTATAGACAGATTGGTTTTAAAACATCCAGACTGTGTTACTTGGGTACTTACGCTTTAAGATCTCATGATAGGCTAATTATTATATTTCATTCACATTCTAACTTCATACAAATCGTAAATAATTAATTTTACAGATGCAACGCCGCGTCGCTCGAAATATTCTAATCGGTAATTCAGGTGTGGGTGTCATAACTTTAAAACCAGTTATATTTAAATTTCATACTTGTGTACATAATTTTGACTCATATTCATTTACTACCGAACAAAAATTTCCCCGTTTTCCACATAAAGTAAATATTGACCGATTATAGCAAATATTTGACATAAATTGTCTGTGTTACCTAATTGATACGGCACATTATACTTAAACCATAGTTTACATAAGTGATTATATTATGCTTATTTGAATGTAATGTTTGATTTTGTCAGATTATTCGAATTCAGAACGTGTTAGAGATGATAACTTGGTGATTTATAACAAGCTGACAAGTATCGAATCTTAAAAAAAATATTTAGAGGTTCCGTTTTTTCATTAGAAGTTACGGAACCCCAAAAAGAAAAATTTCAGTTTTTTTTTTCTTCCTTCATGGCTGCCGCTGTGATCGAAAGATCAACTACCTACTGCACTGTATGCTGTCTGGTTAGATTCCTGCACGAAACAAATATTTATTATAATTAGGTACCTTTACAAATAATAATTGTTTGGCTTTTTGCTGTTTTGGGTCATTCTAATGCGGAAGTCACACTAATTTATCATTTTTGTCAGTAAAACAAAAATGTTCGTATAAATGTCCATAATCGCTATAGTTAGTGTGGCCCTAGCATTAATGAGATAATTTAATTCAAAATTTCAAAAACCAGAAATAATTACGTTAGAAAAAATTACAATACGATAACGACATCTAGCGGTCGTTCAAGTATTTTCCGCAAAGTTTCACTCATTGACGTCACAACACAAAGTGCTGACGCATGTAACACAAATAACGACTTTATTGATACTGATAAATAAAAACAAAAATTCTGTAACGATTAAGTTAATGGGCCTTGCTGAAGAACGCAAGGAGGAATATCCATAGTGCGTCATTGTTTACTTTTGTTGTGTTCTTTTCTCAGAAACTACTGGGTTGAATCAGTTGCCAATCTTAGTGTATGGTTGATAGTTCTTGAGATTTGTATACTTATTAACCACTCAGTACTTTTGACATAATTTGAGGTTTGTTAAGTGACACCATGCAATGTTACGTGTCAAAACGGACTTTTGCTAACACTGAATTGATGGTAGAATATTAAACAAATAGTTATGGTGGAACTTTAATTTTATTAATGTAACTAGCCCGCGACTTCGTACGCGGATCCTGTTGCTTATCCCAGCGACAACGGGGTCGTCAAAATCGGAGATCTGAAACGTCTGATGTCGAATTCTAAGAGCCTGGGGACAGGAAAACAACGGGATGCGTGGGACGATTCCAGACGTTCCAGATCTTTCATTTTTGTAAGTCAACAGGAAATGCCCACTAGACTAAACAGATCTTCAATTTTTATACAAAAACAGAGAGTGCTCGTCAGGCTGAACATCTCTTGCTAAGACGTCATTCCTGTATTATATATTATAGTGTAGCTGGGCTCTTGGAGTTCCGCATCAGGTGTTCCAGATCTTCAATATTTATACGTCGACAGAGAATGCTCATCAGGCTGCAAACTCTTGCTAAGACGTCATTACTGGGGTGCTATGACAGGAAACCTCCACGGCGCCCGTGGACTGGAGTTCCCTTTCGGATACGTCCGGGGGGAAGACCAGTTTTTCGGGCCGGTGCACCCTGGGATGCGGGCAAAAACTCTTCCTTAGGCACTGTGTGCCTAAGGGGTCTCTTTGCCCGTATGCGAATAGCCTGTCGTGTGGACGCTCCAACGCGTGTCCCTCTGATCAGCAGAGGGCACAGCGGCGGAGCGGGCTTCTGGACGGTGAGTAATGGGTAGCTCGCCGTCCGACCAAGGAACAAGCCCGGGTCGGTGGCGCGTCGTGTTTCGCGCCAAATGCCTGCTGGGGTCGCGGGTTCAAAAATCAAAAATCAAAATCAAAATATTTTTATTTTACATGGGCCTGAGTGGGCACTTATAAAACGTCGAGAAGAGAAAAAAAATTTTTTTTTTTTTTTTTTGGCACGGTTCGGGTTGGGTTTTTTCTTAACCCAGGATACCGTGGCCCCGGAACGTAAAGGGCATCCGAAGGAACACGGGTGGATTTTAGTCAGTAAGAGTCTGACAGTCCCTTCCGCCCCACCCAGGGCGGGAGGACTCATTTGATGATTTTACCACCTGAAAAAAAAAAAAAAAAAGACGTCATTACTGTATAATGATTGTTATAGTGTAGCTGGGCTCTTGGAGTTCCACATCTGGTGTTCCAATTTGAGAAGTGTAATTTTATTTTAAACGTAAGGAATATTGATATTTCGGAATTATGAAAATAGGAATAATGATATAATTCGGGGTTGGTAAATTAGGAATTTTGAACCATTTGGAATTATGAAAATCGGTATATTGAAATTCATATTTGTGAATTGCGGAATAAAATTTTCGTTTATCGTAGTATACCCCTCAGCCTCAAGTCTAATACTTTTTCTGGGAGCGAGTTACTAGATTGCACGCAATAAAACTGGATCAGAAGGAAGAGACACAGGCCAAAAGTACTGATTAGTGGCAACAGCGTCAATTGATTCCAAATCTACTCAGTTCATGAAGGAGGAATTAAATTAAAATGGACTCGATAAATAATCGACTCGATTGTCCAAAAAATCTTTTTTTTTTCCTAATGAATGCCTATTGAAAAAGGTTATCGACGTCAATACTCGTATTTGACGACAGAACTATCTATCTATACTTACGTATAATAAATCTTTAGAGTGGTCAATTCTGTACATGAAATATATTTCCAAAATAATTATCACGGGGTGAAAAAGCATCGATATTGATGGCAAAAATGCAATCAGTAAATTTGTCTGTCTGTCTGTCTGTCTGTACAACCGTTATAGAAACAAAAACTACTAGACGGATTTTAACGAAACTTGGTACAATTATTTTATATACTCCTGAGCTGGTTATAGTATACTTTTCATCACACTACAATCAATAGGAGCAGAGCAGTGAAGGGAAATGTTGGGAAAACGGGAGAAGTTACTCCATTTTTTAAACATCCTTAATGGTCTGGGGGCACGGCAGTGCCCCGCCAAGTCTCGAGCAAAAGGGCACGGCCGTACCATCTTTTCTCGAAGCGATTCGCGGCTGTTTCGCCCCCCCTATAACTTCGACGTGGACAAAGCTAGGAGTTTAGGTTTTCGGTGAATAATAGTAGGCATTAGAACAAGCTTAAGTTCGAAATTACATGCCAATTGAATGAATAGTTTAGGAGTTACGGTCGATCAAAGTTACACCATTTTGTCACTCACTCACTGACCGATCATCAAAAATCTATGGTACTTCTAGCAGACTTAGAAACTTCAAATTTTGCACCAAGATAGGTCATTAGCCACATATAAAGGAAAAATTATAAAAACATTAAAAAATAATATTCCTAAAACAATTTTATATTTGCGGTTTGGCAAGAACATTGTGTATGGATTTTGACTGCATTGTTAACTTTGTTCGTTGTTTAAGTTAGTATTCAATTGGATGAATACATACATAGAATAGAAAGGAATAATATAAATGTAATACATAGACTATAATTAATATAAATTAATACATAAAGTTCATAATTCATTAAATTAATAAAGCTAAAACTCGGGTAAGTAATCTATACTAATATTATAAAGCTGAAGAGTTTGTTTGTTTGTTTGTTTGTTTGTTTGTTTGTTTGTTTGTTTGTTTGAACGCGCTAATCTCAGGAACGACTGGTTGGAATTGAAAAATTCTTTTTGTGTTGGATAGTCCATTTATCGAGGAAGGCTATAGGCTATATAACATCACGCTATCACCAATAGGAGCGGAGCAGCAATGAGAAATGTTTCAAAATCGGGAAAATGTATTCCTTTTCGAGAGCTTTCGTTGCGTGCGCTGCGTAAACGGTTAAAGATACGCAAAAATTATGTACTACGGAATTATTCCTCATAAAAAGTTCTAAAATAAAGTCCGCGAGAGCATCTATCTATCTTTTAAGATTAAGTCACTATAACCTTTTTTATGGAAATCAAATTTGTTTTAAAGTAATGCATTATTTGCGAAGGTATTTTCATTAATATGGTATTAATCCTTATCAAAATAAATACTTTAATCATCACAAGCATTTAATTTTGAACAAAATTGCCCTTGACATCGTTTGATTTCAATGAATATCTTAGGAGATATCATAGTTTCAAAATAATGTCACAACAAAATTATTACTGCGTGGGCAATACTGATCATATAATAATTGCGCGTGAGGGAAAGTGCACCCTCTACCTCTCACCCGAGCCACCGCTGAAGACGCCCAGGGCGTCGGAAATAGTGGGTCATATTCCAGCTGCTTACGGACGGGGAGTAATGGGTAGTTTGCCGTCCGACGGCATGTATTTATAAAGAAGCACTGGCCAATCCCCGCTGCATAGACAAGTCGAGGCGCGGCGGGAAGAGCTCCGGCGCCATCTCAGGGGGCGGTATGGATGCTGTATCGAATGGGGAAGGAAGAAACGCCTGGGTGTCACCACTGCGAGGATCGCCCGGAGGACACTGTAGAACATACGGTGCAGGACTGCCCCGCTCTGGCAGAGCACCGCCGTGTCCTCACAACGGCGATAGGCACTGGTCGAAGCCATGCTGCAGGGCGAGACGGAATGGGAAGCGGTCGCCTCCTTCTGCGAAGCAGTAATGCTAGCAAAGGAGGAGGCGGAACGCGTGAGGGAGAGGACAGCGTCCACCTCACGACGCAGCCGCCTCGGGAGACGCCCACGGCAACGGACGTCGCAAGACGATCTCCGGCCACCGTAGACGCGGGCATGCAGGCGGCGAGTAATGGGTGACTCGCCGTCAGATCATGGACCATGCCCGGGTAGACGGCGCGTTATGTTCCACGCGCGCCTCAAAGAGCTGTCAGCAATCTGACGGGGCCCCCTAAGAGGGCCAGAGCCTGCCGGGGTCGCGGGGTCGCGGTAACCGTGACCCTGGTACATAAAGGGCTATTGAAGGAACACCGTGGATTTTAGTCAGTACAAGTCTGACAGACCCTCCTGTCCCGCCCTAGGCCCGGACTCATTTAATGATTTTGCCACGATAAAAAAAAGGGGGCGGTATGGAGGGAGCGGCTATCGAAACCGAGGTTCGGGCACGCCTCAATCGCGGCGGTAAGACCTCTCTTTGAGGAATGGCTGGAAGGTGTCACGGCGTCCTGACCAACCACCTGACGCAGGTCCTCACTGGACACAGAAGTTTTGGGAGGTACCTGTGTCGGATGGGGAAGGAAGAAACGCGTGGGTGTCACCACTACAAGGATCGCCCAGAGGACACGGTAGAGCATACGGTGCAAAATTGCTCCGCTTGGGCAGAGCATCGCACATGTCCTCACAACGGTGATAGGCGGCGACCTCTCGCGTTCGGCATTGGTTGACGTGAAATAGAGTGGAAACAGCGAAGGAGGAGGCGGGACGCGTGAGTAAGAGGACAGCGTCCACCTCACGACCCACACCCATCCGCCGTGATAGACGCCCACGGTGACGGACGTCGCAGGACGAACTCTGGCCAACAGGCGTGGGCATTCAGGAGACGAGTAATGGGCGACTCGCTGTTCGATCATGGACCATGCCCGGGTCGACGTCAACGTTGTGTTCCACGCGCGCCTCAAAGAGCGTCAGCTCAATGACGGGGGCCAAACCCCTTAGAGGGCCAAAGCCAGCCGGGGTCGTAGGACTTACGAGCTACCGTGACCCCGGAACGTAAAGGGCTATTGAAGGACGCCGTGGATTTTAGTCAATACAAGTCTGACAGTCCCTCTTGCCCAGCCCTGGGTGAAAAGACTAATTTGGACGATTTTATGACGCAAAAAAAAGCATAAAGAAAATGATTTGTATCGGTATCCTCCCACAGCGCTTCGCACTAAAAAAATACATTGTTAAGTTCCGACATCCACGCGAACGAAGTCGCGGGCACAGCTAGTATATGATATAACTACAAAATCTCTAAAATTTACAAGAGATAACAACTGAATATATAATTTTATTTGATATAACGATCTGTTAATATAATAAACGATTGACATAATTTTATTATGACTAATTTCTTTAAGCATAACAATCAATGAATATAAATTCGTTTTGAATACCACTCAAAAGACATAAAACTTATTTACTCTAATTTTTTTTCTTCCTGGAAAGTAATCTAACACTGATGTGCCTAGTAATAGTACCGCCTGCCATGAATGTTGGACGGAGCCCCGCTTCGCGGGGCTCCTATTTCTGCGTACAGGGTTTAAAGTAACCTAACACGAAGGGGATGGCGGGGTCCTTCAGACCCCGCCATCCCCTTCGAACCTAACCTGTCCGTGTCGGGGTGCCCCAAGTCCCGAGCTCGCTTCGCTCGCTCTTGCATCCTAGGTCAAATAACTGATTACTACCTGTCATGCTGGCTCGACGGAGCCCCGCTTCGCGGGGCTCCTATTTCTGGGTGCAAGGTTTAAAGTAAACTAACACGAAGGGGATGGCGGGGTCTTTCAGACCCCGCCATCCCCTTCGAACCTAACCTGTCCGTGTCGGGGTGTCCCAAGTCCCGAGCTCGCTTCGCTCGCTCTTGGATACTAAATTTTTCTAATAACAATAGCAATCGTGAAGGCAAACAATCAAAGTTCAAAGGATAAGCCAAAGTCATCAAAGAAAATGTTTAAACGTTAAATTATATGTTTCAAACGTTATATGTAATGATATTCGCTTAAATAAACGTTATATCAAATAAAATTATATGAAATGAGTTTTAGAGTAACACAAACATTATGTGTAAAGTAATTATATCAACCGTTGGTACATCTCACGTTAATTATATCATGTGAACGTTATTGAAATGAAAATATATCAAATAAGTTTATAAGAAATGAGACGCACCCCTAAAACTCCATTGTATTGCGATAAATATTGTATGCGCGCTCGATAGATGGCGTTGTACCTGTCTGAATCGCGCTATGGTTTCGTTACAGAGCGCAGTCTAAGTAGTACTTTAAAATAATTCAATAATTTTAATTTGATAGCGCCATCTATCTATGAACAACCATTTCGAAACTAAAAAAATATTGTAGCGATATTCGGAGTAGATTTATTATTGTTACTGAAACAGTTATTTAGGAAAATAGTTTACTAATATAACATAGACATAGTTACATATCTAGTTGTTTACGTGTTATTTAGTTTAGTTATATTTTTAGTTTGTAAGATATCAGATATATATTTATTTAGTTATTTGTTAGTTAGTTTAGTTCTATTTAGTTTGTTAGATAGAGAATGGGTCCTAAGCAAAAAAGTAGCTGAAGTCCAAGAAATTATGAGGACACCTAAAAAAAAGAAAGAAATACACTTACAAAAAATAAATGAGATCCCACCAAAAACATTAAATGTAAAAAATGCCAAGTCTCTCGATGCAGTCTTTCCATCGTAAAAAGTTTTGAGATCTCACAGAAGCCAAGTCCTATTCAAATTATTTTGTAGTTATAAATCAACATTTAGTAATTATATCAATAGTTTTCTTTATATTATAACTATAGTGACTTGGCAATGAGCACAAATTAACTTGCTGCCTGGAATTATGTGCAAATGTTACTGACGAGACCTGTGATCAGATTATTTGTTATGTGTGAATCATGATGGTCACTACCGACTACATGTTCCAATACAATAATTAAGAATACCTTACGGGCCATCACTTTATGAAAGTAAATGATGAATGTTAAGAGAATATATAAAGTAAAAGAGAATGTTTACGCATGCGGTGTGTGTAACTTTCAACTCCTCCAAATATGCCGTTTTATTTGTTTTTACTTGTGCTCATTGCCAAGTCACTATAGTTATAATATAAAGAAAACTATTGATATAATTACTAAATGTTGATTTATAACTACAAAATAATTTGAATAGGACTTGGCTTCTGTGAGATCTCAAAACTTTTTACGATGGAAAGACTGCATCGAGAGACTTGGCATTTTTTACATTTAATGTTTTTGGTGGGATTAAATTTACACAGAAATCATTTATGACCAAATAATTTATCTTGTAAACTTGAACACCTGGTGTAGAACCGCAACAGACCAGCTAAACTTGAGATACAAAAATGGTGCCATAGCAAAAAATTGTTCCACGTGATCAGCATTTTCTGCTGAGAGAATAAATTTGAAGATCTGGAACCCCTGATGTGGAACACCAAGCTACACTATAATATTATAATGGAATGACATCTTAGCAAAGTTGTTCAGCCTGATGAGCACTCTCTGTTGACGTATAAAAATTGAAGATCTGGAACACCTAACGTGGAAATCAAAGCTATCACTATTTTCACTGTATAATTATAAAATAACATAAGCTGGGAGTACCTCCACGCAGGGGTACATATTTGAATATCGAAGATTAAAATATTTACGCTTAAAATATCGATGTTCAAAATATCGAAAATGAAAATATCGAATGACCATAAAATCGAAAATTAAAATATCGAAAGTTTAAAATATCGAATGATTAAATGATCTACGTCCAATATATCTAAAATCTAAATATCTACAAAAGTTACATCGAAAGATCTAAATATCGAAATACAGATTATCTAATGTCCTAAATATCGAAGTACAGATTATCGAATGTCCAAAATATCGAACCTAACAAGGTAAGTAGACGGAGCCCCGCTTCGCGGGGCTCCTATTTCTGTTTGCAAGGTATAAAGTAACCTAACACGAAGAGGATGGCGGGGTCTTTCAGACCCCGCCATCCTCTTCGAACCTAACCTGTCCGAGTCGGGGTGCCCCAAGTTCCGAGCTCGCTTCGCTCGCTCTTGCGTCCGTGTTAGGTTACTTTAAACCTTGCAAACAGAAATAGGAGCCCCGCGAAGCGGGGCTCCGTCGACTTACCTTGGTAGGTGGTTATTTTTTTTGATATTTCAACTAGTAGGTATTTTTAACGTAGATATTATGAAATTAGATATTATGAACTGCGATGTATTAAACGTTGATATTTTGAATTTCGACATAACGCCTTTCGATATTTTGAATCATTCGACATTTAAATCAGTCGACATTTTAATCTTCGACGTTTTAAGCGTAGATGTAACATTTTTCGATATTTTGTTACAATCGATATTTTAATTTTCGATATTCTGAACATCGATATTTTAAGCGTAGATATTTTAATCTTCGATATTCAAATATGTACCCCCACGCAGTGAAGGCGGTAACAGTTTAGGACTGATTTTCGATGACGATGAATATATGAATAACAATTTACACTACTGGCCAAACTCCCATTATTTTTTTACCCGGGCTCTTGGAATTGGGTATGACACTTTTCAGATCTTCGATTTTGACAGCCTCGTTGTCGCTGGCATAAGCAACAGGATCCGCGTACGAAGTCGCGAGCAGAAGCTAGTTTAAAAATAAAGTAAGTTTTGTGTATTTTAAAGGCGTCGTATCAGTCTTCGAAAATTTTAGTTAAGGTACCTATTGAAAACAAAAATATGGATCAAATATTTCTGACGGAACGAATTATTGTGATAATTTAACTTCATTCAGTCATCTTGACTATTAGTGTATGAGTTGCTAGAGGGTGTAACGTGTAACATAGGCTCCAGGTGGTCTAGATCCACGATGTTATTATAGACAGGCACTAAAAAACTGAGCACACAATCCATATCCATGAAGTAGTCATGCGTTACATTCACTACAGACAGCGCGGCAGTTGATGACAAAAAAGACAAAGCCGTCGATTTCCGAAAGAAAAGTTGTTTTTTTAAGCGGTTGCATAGCTTTTATCGCGGGCTCTGAGCGCGGAGACCGAATCGAGAAATTCCCTAACGAAAATAACCTAACACTCGTGTATCGTTGTTTCAGTTCGAGAGACTTCGGCAATCATAAAAACATCCGTCATAAAGACTATCAACTTTTTCTTACTGATTCTAAACGGCCAGCTACAAAAGTAGGTTTTCACAATGAAACCTACTGATAAAATTCTCCACTACAACGCAGCAGTGGCAGCAGAGTGGCGCAGTGGAAGCGTGCTGGTTCCATAACCTGTTGTAAATTTTGACCCAGTTTGGAAGTGAGACCTGGGAATCCTGTATAAAAAAGACCCACTTAAATTATCTTCATTATAATTTATTTTTCTTTATTTTACAGTTTAGTGCACCACAAAGATTTTAAATAAATGATATTCTCGTTAAATATTCGCAGTAGGCAATATATTTTCTTTTTTTAAATGCTATGCTAAAGCTTTACCGCGGTAGTCTCCGAGTGCCACACGTATTTTTACATTCGATTTCATTTTTTTTCTGCATGCTGTCGCAACAACTTTTTCACTGGAATGTGTTGACCGCGATTGGCTGTGATTATCATTGGTGTTTATAATCGCACCATCAATACAAGAGAAGTTTCCAGTTTATTGAAAAAAAAAAGAACTTTGGCTAGCATTGCGTAATCTGAAAGGGCGACTCGCTGTCCGATCACGGACCATGCCCGGGTCGACGGCGCGCTGTCTTCCACGCACGCCTCAAAGAGTGTCAGCATGTTGACGGGGCCCTCCTCTAGAGGGCCAAAGCCTGCCGGGGTCGCGGGACTTTTCCAATTACCGTGACCCTGGAACGTCCTTTACGTTAAGGAACGTAAAGGGCTATTGAAGTACACCGTGGATTTTAGTCAGTACGAGTCTGACAGTCCCTTCCGCCCTGTCCTGGGAAACACATTTGATGATTTAATCCCGTAAAAAAAAAAAAGCACTGCGTAATCTAAAAGATTTACCGGCGAAGTTATACCGCTATCTTAAAGATATTATTATAATTCTATGTTTAGCCACAAGCTGCCTTAAAAGTCATGAAATAAAAACATAAAAACAGGACCTAAAATAGCCTTTTCGTAATAATCTCAAAATGTTGACTTTGAAACATCCTCTTTAATAATACAGAAGTATAATTTGTTTGTTTGTTGCAAGGAAAACCTCCGGAACGAATTATCCTCTTATTTTATGAAGCTACATAAATCTTTAAAGCTATAGTATATAAAACATATTTTTATATTATAAATATAATATATAGTTGAGCTGTCACAATTTTTGTCTAATTAGTCTGATAATTAATTGCGTGGGCGCGGGCGGGGCGATGAAGTCGCAGGCAGAAGCTATCTTTTATAAAATACCTGTGTGCATCCATTTTTATTTGACACACAGGAAAAACCAACCGCAACTAATTAAAATATTTAAATATCGACGGATATAAGGGTACCTATGTCTAAAAATATGTACAAAAATAAATAATTACAATGAACCCAAGCAAACTGTGACGTACATACTTACGTGTTATAACGTAAATCTTCTATATCTATCTATATCTATACATAATTATAATAAAATGGTAGGAAAGTCAAAACTGTACAATGAATATTTTTTTAAAAGAAGACTTGGTGTGTGATCTACAATCGATACCGAAGCCAAAAGTATAGTTTTTAGAATTTTTGTCTGTTTATCTGTTTTTGTATGTATGTCCGGGATAAACTCAAAAAGTACTGGACGGATTTGGATGTATTTTTTTTTTGTAAAGGTATTTAGTCTGGCCCACACATAGGTTATAATTTATCTTGAAAACTTTAATACCTGGTGCAGAACCGCATTGGAGGTACAAAAATGGTGCCGTAGCAAAAATTGTTCCACGTGATGAGCATTTTCTGCTGAGAGAATAAATTTGAAGATCTGGAACACCTGATGTGGAACTTCAAGAGATATAGAGATATAATTATGTTATAGTGTAGCTGGGGTTACACTATAACATAATACAGGAATGACGTCATAGCAAGAATTGTTCAGCCTGATAAGCACTCTCTGTTGATCTATAAAAATTTAAGATCGGGAACACCTGGTGTGAAAATCAAAGCTGTCAATAATTTCACTGTATAATTAAAAATTAACATAAGCTGGGAGTACTCCACGCAGTGAAGGCCATAACAGTTTAGGATTGATTTTCGATGACGTTGAATTTAATAATATGAATACAAATTTGACTATTGGAATTGGGCATCAGACGTTTCAGATCTTCGATTTTGACGACCCCGTTGTCGCTGGCATAAGCATCAGGATCCTCGTACGAAGTCGCTGGCAGAAGCTAGTAGTTAATAAAACAGGCCTTCAAAAAGAAAAAGAAACAGCCATGGGGAGCTGGACTCGCGCATGAAGGTTTCAGTATGTTCTGTCTGTTATAGGAGCCCTTTTTTATCATGGTAAAAACTTAAAAAAAAAAATGTAACCGCCTTCAAAAACAACCACGAAAAAGTGTAAAATAATCTACAAAATAACTTTTGTTTCGGAAGTCGGTGCCTTGGTTTTTTTTTCTTTTCATTTCTTTTTAGCCACCGACTTCCGAAAGAAAAGTTATTTTGCAGATTATTTTACACTTTTTTGTGGTTGTTTTTGAAGGCGGTTACATTTTTTTTGAAAAAGTTTTTATTTTACTCTTTTTAGTTTAAATATCCAATCCGAATTCTTGTCAAGAACATCATTATCTTACATGTGCACTAGAATTTTGTAATCCTTCGCACCGGCACCGGTAATTAAATCGCTCATGTACACAATAAGATAATAAAATTTCATGTCTCAAAAACTACAGAACCGACTTTGATGAAACTTGCAGTATTCCCTAAGTTTAATGATACCTAGAACAACAAAAAAAGAATTACTTAAATCGGACTGGTAGTTCCAGAGATATGCGAACACAAACTAAATCAATCGACGCCTACTCCTTACTGTTAAGGAGTTGTACCTTCCATCATCAGCTCATCCACCTGAGATGATGATTATCAGATGCAAATACTTGAATAGCTTTAGAAAATATATGAAATTGGTACTCTGTGCCTATAAAATTTGAAGGTTGCCCTCGATTTCCCTGGGATCCCATCATCAGATCCTGACCTGATGATCATGGGACCACTTGTGAAGTATGCCCTTTCAAACAAAAGAAAAATTTTCCAAATCGGTCCAGGCGTCTTTGAGAAATCGGGGAACATACATAAAAAAAAAAAGATTCCGACGAATTGAGAACCTCCTCCTTTTTTTGAAGTCGGTTAAAAATCATCACTGTCATGACTCCTATAAGACTCGTACTGATTAAAATCCACGGTAATCCTTCATAGCCCTTTACGTTCCAAGGTCACGGTAACCTGATGACACAGTCCCGCGAATTCCCATTCGCGGGTCTGTCTGCCCCTGTTTTTTGTCTTCGTAGCTCCAAAAGTAATTCATCATCTGTTAAAATTTCAACAGCCTAACTATTGTCATTAGAGCAGAGGTGGCCCACCCAAGTAACACAGTCTGGAAGTTTTAAAACCAATCTGTCTATAGACTGTCTATTCAGGGTTAATCTTTAGATACGGACTTTCTAAAGATGGGTTTGATGAAGAACATTTAATCTTATAGAGTTTTTTATCTAAAGCTTTATTATTTTAAGAGCATTTGTTCTATAGAACACTTATTTTAAGTACGTTTATAGTTATAACGAATGTTTCTAGATAAAATGCTCTACAAATAGTTAAAAAAGCCTAAAGGTCTCTATTTTGTTTGAAGTAGTTTTTTAGATAAAACGATATATTTGAAGACAAAACTTTCTACAGATATTCTATTTTAGCTAAATAGTACTCTTATCTTTTTTTTCTATAGATACTTCAGTCTAGATAAAATACTTTACTAGATATTTTTAAGTTTGTCTAGAAAACTGATAGAGAAGTCGTGTTTTTAGAGTTTTTATCCTTAACAGTGGCTTAGTTAAGTGCATTTGCACTAGAAATTTAAATTGGATGAGTTTATGCAATGGAGAAGATGAAACAAATTAAAAGATCTGGTGGTTTTCGTCGAAAAATCCGCAAGTATTTAAAAAGAAAGAAAAATGAAGAAGAGACGACCGAAGAAGAATCGAAACTTCCTAGTAACTTCCTCCAAAACGTAGAAAATTGTTGATGATATATGGGTATCAAAAATGAAAAGGTTTGCTGTCAAGAGTACGAAAAAAAAATCACATGACTTAAATCCAATATGGCGGACAGGCTATTTAAAATACACCCCCATAATATGGGTATCAAATGAAAGGGTTTGCTGTCAGGGATACGAAAACAATGGTCACGTGACTTAAATCCAAGATGGCGGACTGGCTGTTTGAAATTCACCCCTATGATATGGGTATGGGTATCAAATAAAAAGGTTTGCTGTCAGGAATACGAAAAAAATAGTCACGTGTATTAAATCCAATATGGCGGACGTCCAAGATGGCGAACAGGCTATTTGGAACCCAATTGATATGGGTATCAAATGAAAGGGTTTGCTGTCAGAAATAGAAAAAATAGTCACGTGACTTAAATTCAAGATGGCAGACTGGCTGTTTGAAATCCACCCCAATGTTGTGGGTATCAAATGAAAGGGTTTGCTGTCAAGAATACGAAAAAAATTTTCACGTGACTTAAATCCAATATGGCGGACAGGCTATTTAAAATTCACCCCCATGATATGCAATAAGCGTATCAAATGAAAAGGTTTGCTGTCAAGAATACGAAAAAAATAGTCAGGTGACTTAAATTCAAGATGGCGGACTGGCTGTTTGAAATCCACCCCAATGATGTGGGTATCAAATGAAAGGGTATTAATGTAATTACAATTATAATTATTATTTCTCACATTGTTTATACTTAAATAAATCAGAAATACTTTTTACTCGGGTACCCTCTTGTATTGATTAATTATATTGGTTTGTTACTGCATAAAATGGTCTTACGTTCACAACTGCACATGAAATTACCTATTCACTGAAGAACGTCTAGAAATACTGTGACAAGATAAAAATGAATACAGAGTGACAGTTACTAGATAATTTTAAACCACTCTTAAATCTGTTTATTCTCTCACTAGGTAGTTTAGTATGTAGTAAGTAAAATTATTCTAGAGCCATACTACAAAAAAATCTCTAGACTGTTTGTTCTATAGAAATCGGTTTTCTAGTAAATTTTATCTGGACGCCATTTTTATTGCATATTTTTAAATTATGTCTAATTAGACACTTGATATGTTTTAAATTACCATATTTTAAATAAAATGAGTATTTTAAGCATTAAAATGTTATTAAAATAATATTCATATTTTGAAAAAAAAAAATGTTAAATCTTACATTTACAGCGGGCGCTCTTTTTAAATTATGTCTAATTAGACACTTGATATGTTTTAAATTACCATATTTTAAATAAAATGAGTATTTTAAGCATTAAAATGTTATTAAAATAATATTCATATTTTGAAAAAAAAAAATGTTAAATCTTACATTTACAGCGGGCGCTCTTATTTTACAAGAGTTTTACATAATATTCAACGATAGAATTTCAATCGCATATTGATTTGCTTATTTACCCATTATGCAAACACAAATTAATAAAAAGTAATAAAGTTACGCCATGATGCAAATATTATTGTTAGGGGCAGGCGAACTCAGCGGGGCCGTGCCTCCTAACCTTGAAGAACTGTATAGGATGATCGTGTCCAGGGCAGCAAAATGAAAGACTCGGTTGAAGAAAATCTGCATGTGCGGAGCGAAGGCGGAGGTGTATAGTGGCGTCTTGACTTGGCCGTGGTCGTCAGTGGAGTGTCGTTTTTGCGTAAAGTTGTGCAATATTTATAGCCGGCGACAGTGGCGCCGGCAATCGTGGGCGGCGGAAGGCCTTAAATCTCTTAACCAATCAGAAGGTTTGAGCACGCCTGGGCGTGTGTGTGTGTTATTTGTATTGTGTACCTCATGCAGTTGCTTTATTTATAAAGTAAATGGTTTCTTATATCGTCGTATCCTACGAATAGTGCCCTAACGAACATAGGGGCTTTTTTCTTTTATTGCATAATTCGATTCTACTCATCATACCACATATAACCAGTTTAACAAAACAATTAAAAACAGTACAGGTTATCAAATAATAAGGTTTTCTAAAAAGCCACAATTTTAAGCACTACGTTTTCTACGTCGAATAAAGCCACAACTGCCGTCGCGCCTTCATTCTTCGCGAGTAGTGGGTGTGCGCGGGCGCGAGGAGTGCGTGCTAGCGCCGTTCGGCTACTATTTGGCGGAACGCGGAGATTCTTAGTTGCGGCGAGCGTAATCTGATTTTTAAATAAAAATAACATTTTTGCTTGTACTACCTCAAGTGATTTTAAGATAAAGATTATGTTTTCTTAATTTGTACTGTATAGATCAAGTTCAAATAATATAGTATCAACGAGTTTGTCATTTTAATTACTTATTCATTTTCAATATATAATACATAGAAAAAAACCCTCATGGTGATTGTGGCCGTTTTCTACGGAATGGCTAAATTGCTTACATTATAATTATAGAAGAGACGAAGCCCTAATTGCGTTTATGTCTTTCTTCTAGGTTCAAATTATGTTTTTGTTTTTTATGTTTATGACATACCTACAATGAAAACACGCATCACTTTATAAACAGGGCTTTAAGGCGATTGTGGCTTCGACATTTCCGCAGATAAAAGGCATAATGTAACTTATTGCTCAAGTCCAGTCCTACTAAGCCTTAACACAACGGAGAATAAGGATTTAAGGGACAAAAATCGTTTAAAATATAAAGATAATTTATTGAAAATAATGCTAACCAAACCATAAAATACCAATACACGTTATATAAAACCACCAATACATATTTGTTCACATTTAATTTAATTAAACACAAAAAAGTGTCTCCTGAAAAGTAGCTAATATGCAGTTACGCCCCTATTCGTAGGATACGACGATATCTAATACACATTATATACACAATAAAAAGCTTAAAAAAGGTAAGTACAATGAGTAAAGAATAAAAACTTAAATAACAACATAAAAAGGGTACAAAGTAAACAAATTTAGATATGTAAAAGACTTATTTTCTATGTGTATCCTAACTTAAAACTAAGCTGTTATTTACAATCTCCCCCTCGTGCGTAAGCACCGTAACGTTTTTATTCCACAGCTGTTATCACGACGAGGCGAGAGGCCGGGCGACGAATCAATCCAGCAGCTGTTCGGATCTCCGTGACTCGAACTCGTCCGTCCGGACCTGGGTAGACCTTCATTACTTCTCCTCGAGGCCACACTCCTCTGGGCATTGTACCGTCGCAAATGATGACGATATCGCCGACTTTCACGTTACTATGTTGGGCGTTGCCTAGTCGGGGCATCAGCAGAGGTTTGTATTCCGCCGACCAGCGTGACCAGAACGTGTCAGCTAATGCTTGGACTGCCTTCCAGGAGTGTGAATCAATAGGCACGTCTTTGAATGCGCCGAAGGGTGACATCCCACTTGAGCGACCAATTAGAAAATGGTTAGGTGTCAACGCTTCCTCTTCTAGGTTGGGATTCACCGGGGTCAATGGCCTCGAGTTGATCACGTGTTCAGCTTCTAGTAACAACGTGTGCAGCACTTCATCATGGGGAAATTTCTCCTTGAGGGTGACTCTTAGTGCTGTCTTCACCGACCTGACTAATCGCTCCCAGGCGCCGCCCATGTTTGGGGCACCGGGGGGTATTTTCTTCCAGGTGATCAGCTTCTCAGATGCAAAGGCTTTCAAGCTGTCTTCGTTGCTTTGCATGGCTTCGGTGATTTCTCTTTCAGCACCCACGAAGTTTGTTCCATTATCGCTGTATAGCACAGTCGGCGTGCCGCGACGCGCCATCATTCTACGCAGGCTCATAATCATGGAGGAGGCCGTGAGAGAGGTGGCCAGCTCCAGGTGTACTGCGCGCGTGGTGAGGCATGTGTATAATGCGCCCCACCTTTTTTCTAGCCTTCTTCCGACTGTGACTTGTATGGGCCCGAAGTAGTCCACCGCTGTAGCTGTGAAGGGCGGTTGACTCTGGGCTAGCCTTTCTGCAGGTAAGTCGCCTAAGGGGATTTTAGAGGGGGTACCCCTATAGGTCCGACACCATTGGCATTTATTGCTTATGTAGCGTATAGCGTTGCGCAGTCCTATTATGTGATATCTTTGTCTCAGCTCGTTCATGACAGTTTGATGGTTGCCATGGTTGAAGGCTGCGTGCGTGTGATGCACTAACAGCTGGGTGAAGCCTTCCTTGGCGTGTAGGACTGGCAAGTTGCATTTTTCTTTTATTCTGCTGTCTAAGCACAGGATTCCGTTGCGGTCGATCTTGACAGAGAGCTTGTAGAACGGTGATTTCTTCGGTGGTCGCCGCCCAGCCTCTATTGTCGTTATGTCTTCAGCGAACGAATTATACTGGCTTCTTCTAGCGAGCAATAGCTCAGCTAGTTTCATGTGACTTGGTGCTAGTTCTTTACTCGTGTTTCTTTTGAGTAGTTTGGCTTTGAATACCTCAGCGGCGAGCAGAACGGTGGCAGCAACGCGTACCAATCGAATGTACTTTGAGAATCGTTCTACTCTAGGTAGGTAGTCGCTAACATCGTGTTTAATCGTTACGTGAACTTGTTTTATAACTCTTTCTTCCCCTGAAGGGGGTGACGGCGCCGCGACTTGCCTCTCTTGTGGCCATGTCGAGGGGTCGTCCCTAATGAAACTTGGTCCCGTGAACCATCGGTGTTTCGAATTGAAATTGACTGGTATGCCCTTGGTAGCGTCGTCCGCTACGTTTTCAGCACTGGGCACCCATCGCCAGTTGACTGGCGTGGTAGTACTTTCGATTTCAGCTAACCTATGCGCGACGAAAGACTTAAAGGTTCGCGGATCTGATTTTATCCAACTCAGTACGGTTTTAGAGTCCGACCAATAATGACTTTTCGTTATTTTATAGTCCGACTCGCGCTTGACCGATTCGGCCAGTCGGCACCCTAACACTGCGGCTTGAAGTTCTAAGCGAGGTATGGATATGGGTTTCAACGGAGCTACCTTTGCCTTGCCGGCTATTAATCTCGACGTTTTGTTCCCGTCTGTACCCGAGCTTACGAAATACACCGCGGCGGAATAGACCTTTTCGCTCGCATCGCAAAAAATATGTAATTCTCCCTCGCCAGAGGGCGGGGCAGGAACGTATCTGGCTATTTCTAGTTGTCTCAATAATTCTATGTTTTTTATGAAGGAGAGCCATGTCACGTGATGCTCTTTCGTTATGGGATCGTCCCAGCCTATGCCGCTGCGCCATATTTCCTGTATGAGGCACTTACCTATCATCGTAATTGGCGAGACTAGACCTAACGGGTCGAAAACTGACATGACCGCGCTGGTAACTTGTCGCTTGGTAGGTAGAGCTTCACCTCTAATGACGTTCGGGGGCGTGCTCCTAAGGTTCACGTTAAAACCTAACGTATCACGTGCGTGGTTCCATATGAGACCTAACGTTCTTTCAGTGTCGCTTTTTCCCAGAGTAGTCGCGTCGCTACTACGTTTATCAGTGACGTCACTTATCACCTCGGGTACGTTTGACGCCCAACCGCGTAACTCGAATGACGCATTCAAGTGGACCTTGTACATGGCGTTTATCACTTGTTTCGCCTTGTCCACGTCGTCGAACGAACCTAAGTAATCGTCCATGTAGTAATTTCTAACCGTACTTTTCGCGACCTCCGGGTGCTCTAGACTGTGATCTTCTGCGTTTTTATTTTTAACATATATGGCGGTACAGGGTGACGACGCCGCTCCGAATATCAATGACGTCATTCTGTATTCTTGTGGGGGTCCCTCCCGGTCTTCGCCCCTCCATAAAAATCGCAGGCTATCACGGTCTGACTCGAGTATTTTAATTTGCAAAAACATTTCTTTTATGTCGGCTACTACCGCTATCCGACCTTCTCTGAATCTTACTAGTACACCGAACAATGACTGAAGCAAATCTGGACCTGCTAAGAGAGCGTCGTTTAGGCTTTTGCCCCCATATTTGGCCGCTGCATCGAACACCAGACGCACTTTTCCCTTCTGTGGGTGTACCACCGAGAAATGGGGTAGGTACCAGGTGCGTGGTGACGTGGCCGGGGCATCGACCCGCTCTGCGTAATTAGCCTGGATGAGGTGGTCTATTTGTTTCGTATATTCGGTTTTTAACTCAATGTTTTTGTCTAATTTTATTTCTAAATTGTGTAGACGACTGAGAGCCTGTTTTTTGTTGTTTGGCATTATCTCGTCGCAAAGTTCTTCCTCTAGGTCGACCAAGTGGCTACACTGCCGCACTAGGTCCCTGCTAACCTCCTGAGGGGATAAGTTTAATGATTCTATGGTGTTCGCACTCATTGTTTCTAAATTTCTGTTACATAAACCGCGTATCGTTAACGTAACGTGACACGATTCCGCGTCGTCCACTCTACTTCCACCTATTCCTTCTAGCATTAAAAGCTGGCTCCGTCCTTCTAGTGTATCAATTATTTCATACGGATCGGAAACTGTGAATAATAACGCTCTTACCGTTTCGCGAGCCGCGCCTCGGAGCGCTTTTCGTAATCGCGCTACGTTCTGTACGTCTGTGAACATTTCCGAGGTGTCGTTGAATACCGATCTGAACGCCATCCATTCGGTTATGGCCCCGTCGAAATGGGGTAGCTCGTGGATGAATCTAGGTGCCGCGTTGTCTGACCTACCGGAATTAACCGCCTGTACTATCGCGCTAGCCAGCATAGCCATGTCGCTGCTGCTTTTATTCAGCGGCACGTCATTACTAGCGCGTGGTTCGTTCCTGATCGCGTCGGGTGGTCGGGTGTCTTGTCCCGGGATTTGAGCTCTATCCGTTATCGTTAGCCTACTTTTTACATGTTGTTCCGATATCCATCCCTCTACACGCGACTTTTCAGCAATAGGCTGCGGCTCCGCGTCGTTGGACTCTTCCAGTTCGACCCTGGCTATTTCCAAACGACTCATGGCAACTGCGGACGCAGCCCTAGCCCGTGCTAGTTCGGAATTATGTAACTCTAATTCGGCCTTTAACATAGATAGCCTACTGCTTGCTCTGTCCACGGGGACGTTGACGACTGTGCCCGGTGCACTCCTGACCTGCGTGTCGACTTGCGCGGGCCTATCCTCTATGATTCTTTCGTTGGTACGCGTGCTGCTTTCACCGATCGTATCCTCTGTGCCGGTGCCTTTACTCCACGTATTGGTTTCGGTCGACGTTTGACCGGACGTCGGCGTGACGTCTGTGGTAGGCGTAGTTTTGCCCGAACGCAACACTCGCGTGTTCTCCATTACGCACGAGGGGGGCCCTACTCCTAACAATTTACTTAAAAATAACACTTTATCACTGGTTCACTTGCACTTTTTCTGTATCTTCTTCACGAACCTACCTTGCCTAGCGGCCTGGCCGGACTCCTACCGCGGTGATGCCGGACCAGGAATGGGAATGTATGAGGAAAGGAAGGGTAGGAACCTCCCGGCAGAGGACACGGGCGCTCACGGGTGCATCAGCGTGCGGGGGGAAAACCGCACACGTCGTTGCGTACCAACTTGTGGTCCCAGAGCGTTACCGCACCGTACCGGCGGGGTCTGACTGTTACACCGAGTAGGTGCGTGGAGTCGTCAGTTCGTCCACAGTGCTTCCGTACGTTTTGCAGGGGCCTTTATCACCGCTAGGTGGCCACGTACGTTGTGATAATTTCTTCAACGTGATTGACGGTGGCAAGCAAAACCAACCGCCAACACTCGCGCGTACTTGTTTCTTTCTTGCACACCCGGCTGCTTACTGGGTTTCTTTCTTGTGCTTGAACACCCGGCTGCTTGTTGGGTTTCTTTCTTGAAACTTGTACACCCGGCTGCTTGTTGATTTTCTTCTTTCTTGATTGGAGTCTTGATGAACTGGAACAGCGATCCGGCGAGCAAAGGACCACTTGTTAGGGGCAGGCGAACTCAGCGGGGCCGTGCCTCCTAACCTTGAAGAACTGTATAGGATGATCGTGTCCAGGGCAGCAAAATGAAAGACTCGGTTGAAGAAAATCTGCATGTGCGGAGCGAAGGCGGAGGTGTATAGTGGCGTCTTGACTTGGCCGTGGTCGTCAGTGGAGTGTCGTTTTTGCGTAAAGTTGTGCAATATTTATAGCCGGCGACAGTGGCGCCGGCAATCGTGGGCGGCGGAAGGCCTTAAATCTCTTAACCAATCAGAAGGTTTGAGCACGCCTGGGCGTGTGTGTGTGTTATTTGTATTGTGTACCTCATGCAGTTGCTTTATTTATAAAGTAAATGGTTTCTTATATCTAATACACATTATATACACAATAAAAAGCTTAAAAAAGGTAAGTACAATGAGTAAAGAATAAAAACTTAAATAACAACATAAAAAGGGTACAAAGTAAACAAATTTAGATATGTAAAAGACTTATTTTCTATGTGTATCCTAACTTAAAACTAAGCTGTTATTTACAATTATTAAGTAAAATAACTCTTGTAAGTTCCACGCCATTATGCGTCACTAGTAAAATGTTACTTAAAGTTGTTAGTCTTAAGATCATTTGGTTTTAAAACTTGACGAGCAATAATTCCTTTAAAGGTCTTAACTCTATCTTTAAACTATCTACTAGTACGCTACTAGATAACGTGCGGTCTTTAAACGGTTTAGAGAGATACTAGAAACATCTCTTAAGTCAATTTGATCTGAACTCTATCTAGTCATGTTTTCTTAACTCATTCTTAAGAGAGGGTACAAGAATGTGCCCACTTTTACTAAACTCTAAGCGTTCTAGAAGATTGCTTATAGATATTTTATTCTTATGGTAGACAATTCAATTTAATTCTATAAGCTATCTAGTAGTACGTTTCTAGACACGTTTGTGTTACTTGGGCAGTGGTATCGGTCCCGACTTACGAGTTGCAGGTCGTGGGTTCGAACCCCGCCAGGCGCATTACTTTGTGTAATTTATTTCATCACCACTGCTCTCAAAACGGTGAAGAAAAACATCGTGAGAAAACCGGCATATCCTAGAACCATAAATTCGAAGATATGTGACATCTACCAACCCGCACTGGGCCCGCGTGGTGGATTATTGCCCATTCCTTCTCACAGAGAGGAGGCCTGTGTCCCAGCAATGGGAACATTATAAGCTGATAATGATGATGCACTATTGTCATTGAGATACATCCTGGTGACCGACGAACAGACAAACAGACAGAGGAGTTTTAGTAATAAGTTCCCGTTTTGCCTTTTGAGTACGGAAGAATAAAAAGGTGTTGTGACGTCAAAGTGACTGTATGTAATGGCAACTATACGCCATTAAAAATGGATCGATCAAGTTCATTAATTAAGTGGAACCTTCATTACTGTAGTAATTGGATGACTTTCTAATTGAAAATAATCCGTATTTAATGGATGTATCTATTTAAAGGGCTAACCACACATTTCCGGGAACTCGTCCCGTCCGTGTTCCGTCAGGGACGGGGAAAAAAACGGTTACGTACAAATTGTATGAACTTGTTCACACAGCTCCGTGTCAGGCGTCAGTGTCCCGGAGCACGCTCGGTCGCACGGACGCTCTGACAGTGCTATCCGATTTTTGTTAAAGTTGACGATTTATCTGCAAGTGCAACATGAACACAGAAAGGTTGATAGAACTTGTACGGCAGTATGCTATACTTTACGATCTTTCTAATCCACATTATTTGAATTCTAAGAAGAAAAATATCATATGGGATAATATAGGAAAAAAATTAAAGTGTGAAACAGATTACACTGATACCGATTTCTCTGATATGTGTGAACACGGATGACTGATGGCACGTCCCTGACGGGAACACTGAAACGGACAACTCGGAACACGGATAGCCCTGACCTGGAAATGTGTGGATAGCCCTTAAAGGTTTTGTTATTATAATAATTATTACATTCACAGATCCCAATGGTATCGGTTCTGACTGACTTATAAGTTCACTGGTTCGGACACAGTCTACGAGTATTAGGTACTTTGTTACTTCATCACCTCTGCCAAGCGGTAAAGGAAAATTTCATTTTAAAAAGCATCCACAAAAAAGTCCGGTTAAGTAGCTCACAACTTCCTCCAGGTTGACCTGAGAGATGCTATCAGAAAAATAAAATTGTAAAGAAAAACATCGTGAGGAAACCGGAATGTCCTTTAACCAAAAACTCCACCCACCGGAATTGTGCCCGCTGCGTGGTGAATTACAACTTCATATTTTTTTTTGGTTTGGGGCCAACCGCCTGTGCACAGTGGGCACCTATCGTGGTCTGAAAAGCAAAGGGCAGCTGAAGCAATCAGCCCCCTTACTCTCGACACTCGATCTCAATTGAAATTGGAAATTGGGATCGAGATCTTGTCATTCGGCACTTTTGAATGTTACACTAGCTCACGATTGGAACAGTATTAATAATAATATTCCACAACTATCACACAACGCCATCTAGTCCCAAGCTAAGCAGAGCTTGTGTTATGGGTACTAGACAACTGATAAACATACTTATATATTTCTAAAAACATACATAAATTATAGATAAATTACACCCAGACACAGTCATGCTCATCACGCAAACATTTGTCCTGGGTGGGAATCGAACCCACGACCATATAGCATAGCAGTCAGGGTCACTAACCACTAGACCAACAGGACTGTCAAAATCCTGTATTGGGCGGATTTTTTTGGAACTAAATGAAATCGACTTTACTCGAACGAAAATAAATATCAGCACAAATTTATTTATTGATTTAATGAGTAATTCAATATTTTTAAATTTGGTACTTAACGTTTTCATTTGTATGGCCACCCTATGACAATCAGTGTAGGTGTAGTCGAACATGCAGTCGATTCAAATCTCAATCTCGACTTCGTTCAAGAGTGCCAATTTTCTGAATATTGGAATTGAAACTGAATCGAATTGGAATACGATCGAGATTGGGATTGATTTCAAGAGTAGGCCCCAGGTTGTTTTTAATCAGTACGAGTCTGACAGTTTCTGCCGTTTTTATTTTATTTTATGGTAGGTTCGCATTTGACCACTATCTCGCCTGATGGTAAGCGAAGATGTGGTTGAGGACGAAGCAGGCTTGCCTTAAAAGTAACCTGTTCACTCTTGACTTGTAGAACTCAAGGTTGTAGCTGTCGGGAAATACAGATGCGCACAGAATTCCACTCCCTAGCTGTGCGCACAATAAAGTTTTGGCAAAACGCTTTGTACGTACCGGAGCGATGTCCACCATAGCGATGGCCGTCCACCGAGTGGACTCATTCGATGATTTTCTACTCCTTAAAGGATAGGGCGGTAAACGGTGAAAGAGAGGGTGATATTATCAACACGCATAAACGTTTGTCGACGAAGTTAGCTTGACGTAAATGTTTACGTCAACCCGCAAATTCTGTGTATAATTCATGTAGTTTTTTTGTATAGTTTTCAGGTTTTCACAACACCAGTTAATATAGGCTAAAATTTAAATGCGCATCAATAATTCTTTTTGTATATACCAAAATGGATAAATGGTCACCAAATCTAAAACTCGCTTTAGCAAGATTTCAGGGACACCCCGAAGTTCGGTTTGGTTAGGTTCCTTTAAACCTTGTACACAGAAATAGAAGCCCCGCGATGCGGGGCTTCGTCGACCCTGCTTAGGTAGATTTTTTTTTATTACACAATAATAGGTTTATTTCTTTATTAGGAAACTTAACTTATTTGGTGACCATTTATCCATTTTGGTAACCGTTTAGAATTTTTTTGGTAGTAAAATAGGTACTTTTTTGGGTGGTGTTTAAACACAAGCCGTTAATATATCAAATTATTCTTTACATGTAAATAAATAAGTTTGACGGGTTATTTTGCCTAGAGTCCTAGGGTACTCAATGAAATTTTGAAAATTATGTGTTTTATAAACCACTACCGCTATCTAGTGTACAGATACGACGATTTTTAAATAAAAAAAATAGGTTTGAACCCGCAGTACCCGCAGTATGATCAAGTTTTATACAGATTAGAAGTTTACTTGGTAGCCGGATGACACTGTGGAGCATACGGTGGAGGTATGCCACGTCTGGTAAACACTGCCATGAACAGAGGTCTGGGTCTTTCTTTGGCCAAAGAATTGTCATTGTCGTTCAATTTGCCAGTGCGTTGCGCGGGCAGAAGTTAGTCTATTATACAATACATATTTCACTACCTCAGTGCATCTTAAAGTGCTAGAATTTTTAATTTTTTAGTTGACCTTTAAACTCCATTTATAATTGTAGATTTTACATATTATTGTGATACTTTATTAAATTACATACTTACAAAAACTTTTCTGGACAATTAGTGTGCACTAAAGTCAGAAAAAACTACAAATCCCAAAATAGTTCGGTAGGGGATGAACTTGACAAGCCTCCTCACCGGTGTCGCGGGACTGTCTAATCCAGGAACGTAAAGGGCTATTAAAAGAACACCGTTGATTTTAGTCAGTACGAGTCAAACAGGCGAGACAGTCCCTTCCAAGCCTCCAGGGCGAGAAGACCCATTTGATGATTTTTTTACACCAAGGTAGTATAATGCGAAATCCGATACACCTGTCTAGAATTTTCATATGAAGAATCTATGAACAATAATTCAAAACTATGTGATGAAAAATCACAAACTCATAAACTTGATATATTACCTGGCGGAATATACTATGACGTCTTAAAACGTGAGTAGTTAGGTTGTGGGAATGAGACAGAGCTATACAAGTCGACTAGCGCCATCTTGTTCCCTGAGCGGAACAACTCACGCTTATGGTAGGCCACCTGGTTGTCCGTTCAGCAACATGCTCGTTTCTCAGCGGTTCGCGGTACACCCGCGCAACCCGCGTCTCTTGTGTTAATTAAACTAATAATGATAATAGTTTGGCAAAAGGTACCTAACCGTACGGTCATTGTATTGTAATTAACTGGTATCATTAAAATGTAACGTGGTGTTGAAAATATAGTCAAATCAGTTATAGATTCTGAACAAACTATATTCAGGTTTCGTACCTACATAAAACGGTACTGTTTTGTTTTCAACATTTCGCTCAGAGTCGAGAAATAGATATTATATTTTATCAGGGTTATTACCCTGATAAAATATAATATCTATTTCTCGACTCTTAATAATACAGGTATTTTTCTCTCAAAACGACGAAGGAAAACTTTGAGAGGAGACCGGCATAACCTAGGTCTGAAAACTATGACATGACATCTGCCAATCAGCATGGGCCGGCCCGCGTGGTGGATTACCAGTCCACTGCCTCTCACAGAGAGAACGCCTGTGTCCCAGCAGTGGAAAATTAAAGTCTGTCAGTCAAGCAGCATTCAACTGTTTAAAGCTTGACGGAGATGAAAAGTACACAGATAGTTTATAAAAGGGTACTTTTTATCCCGAAATGACGCTCCTGTGCTTTATTTACGATACTTCGCGCAGGTAACGCCGCGAGCATAAACTAGTACTTAATTTGAAGAGCTACTTGAAATTTTGAAAAAGTGTTTGAGCCACGCTGAAAATTTGCTGAATACTTCTTCAATACATCCCTAAACACAGATCTGGCTGAGAAAAACTGGTGTTGAACGAAGCCAGACTATTTCGAGATGCGAATTTTTTGTTCCCTTCACTTTTGCAGACATTGTCGGAGCTCTCCAGCTGATTGTATTATGTCACGGCGATCCATTGACACAGGAGGTATGCACATTCATGTGCATGCGCAAACGCAGGCTCTTTCTCTATTCCGTTTCAGATGCCGATGGACTGAAAATGTTTAAATATTGCGTTTCGAAATTATCCAAGAAAATAGACGAAAAATTATCATCACCCCCCCCCCCCTTGTCTCTGAAACTACTGAGATTACAATTCTGAAAAAAATATATAGAGATTAGAATAGGAAAATTATAGAAAAGAGTAGTTGATCCCGCGATCACCATTATTATGGTGATCGCGGGATCAACTACGGAAGTTTTTTTTTTTTTTTCATAATATTCGTCAACTATCACACAACGCCATCTAGTCCCAAGCTAAGCAGAGCTTGTGTTATGGGTACTAGACAACTGATAAACATACTTATATATTTCTAAATACATACATACTTTAGATAAATGACACCCAGACACAGAACAATGATCATGCTCATCACACAAACATTTGTCCTGGGTGGGAATCGAACCCACGACCTCCGGCATAGCAGTCAGGGTCACTAACCACTAGACCAACAGGCCTGTCCTGTCTGTGGAAGTCTTCATAGAGCGTGGTCTAACACGCTCTTGGCCTGTTTTATCCGAAAGACGGGGATTTTATCCCATAAATATTAAATTAAATTCGTGACTACTGATGAGAAATTGCCAATGGAAAAAACCTAACACTGATTGCCCGACATGGAGTTCGAACCTAGGATCACCCCCGCTCAGCAACCGGACTGTTTGCATAATAATTATGCTGATAGTAATTATTATTCCTAAATATATGTGTAATCAGTAGATCGTACAGTAACTGTTAGAAATTCGGCGAAAAACCATGATATGACGAGCGAAATAACCGGAAACCCTTTGTCAACAAACATACAAACTTGCGTAGCGTAGTATCAAAAGGCTCCGCACAAAATTAAGTAATTGTCGAAACACATTTGCACGACAGTGTACAGTGCGACAGTGTACAGTGTACACTTAATGTATTAATAAGTGGATACCATATTTTTCATCATATTGCAAACAGACTTTGCGGACGGCGGACAGTTTCGAACAGTTTGGAAAGCAATTCAAAAATAGTCTTTCTTTTTGTGTATTTTAAGAGTGACGTGAGAGTGTTGTTTTTTTGACAGTGAGTATTTTACATTTTGCTATTTTTTTTTTTGTTTTGTGTAATTTCATGGAGGAATGATTTTCAATAATAAAATATATTAACATCACTCAAAACGAGTAATAGTAGTAAAAGTTATGGCATATACTTTGAGGTTAATCATTATGTAAAAATTATGTTGTGTTTCATTATTATAATAATCGTTTCATGTTTAGTATAATATTGACACTGAAAAATAAGTATCATAATATAATTATGCTTACTTAAATTAATAAACTCAAATAATTTACAAAAAAATCATTTTAAGTTTTGATGAATTATTTTTGGCTATGCATACCTATTCATTTCTAAAATAGGTAATAATAATTATTTAGAGTAATTTTATATAAAATAATCCAGGCCTATTATATAGGACTAAAATAACTTTCTAGAGAAAGAAAAATACAAAATGTTTTTTTTCCATGTTTTAGAAAAAAACTAGTGTTTATATTTCATGAATGTATAACTAATAAGCATTACTCACTAGACATTTCAGTGTTCAATGGTAATACCATAATATACGATGGTTTATCTTAGTCACGTGTGATAAAACAACAATAGGTTCTTCAGCTTATGTAGGTTTGTCATAGATAACGCACACACGTTCTACACGTAATGTTTGATCTATATTATATATAAAACCTGCTTTCAAACATATACATTATAACCTCTTTTCTGACTAACAACCTGACCGGCTGGCAACACTTACCTACTTTACTGATAAATAAATACTTTTGGTTCCTGTTTTCCTGTTAGTATTATCCGGTAGTAACACAAAATATGTAGTAATGAGTCCACATATTAAACAATTGACATGAACCGTATGTGGAATAGTAAAGGTGCCATTAGAGCAGGTGCCATTAGCACAGGTGCCATTACAGCGGGTGCCCAATATGGAATACGTCAATTATACGCCTCAAGTAGAACATTGAGTATATTGAGCAGACAGGATATTGAGTAGACAATTTGAGCCATTTTTACACATTTTATTATAAATCTGAAGATTTTGTCTCTGTCTATCTCTTTTTTTTTTTGTAAATATATTACGAGGTTTGTATTTTTGTAGATTTTGTAGATTAGTCTCATAAATAATTATTCTCTTCTCTTCATCTTTTGAAAATAGATGGATGTATAATAGTCTCGCGTGGTCAAACCCGAGACTATACGTCCTGATGGTAAGCAATGATTATGTTATGTACTCGATGATGAAGCACGCTTGCTTAGAACTAACATATTCAGTCTTGAATTAAAGACCCCAAGTTTGAAGCTAGCTATCAGGAAAAGTATGGATGAACGTTTGTAACTCTATCAAGCAAAAATGATTGGATGGATTTGGATGAAATTGGTGCACTGGTTGCCTACCACGTCTTAAAGCGTGAGTGGTTCCACTCAGGGAACGAGATGGCACTAGACGACTTGTATAGCTCCGTCTCTTTTCTACAGCCTAAAGACTCAAGCTTCAAGACGTCATGGTAGGCCACCAGATAGTTGATCATTTTGATTAACAACACTCATGAAATTACGTTTTATCCTAATAATACAATCGCGTGGGACAATGAGCGAATTGCACACGGGAGAAGCCGCAGACACGAGCTAGTTATACCTAAAAAACATTATGACATCATCACGTTCCTGACCTTGTCCCGTATTATGTGGGGTCAACGTTACACGTGTAGCTGATCAGTTGTCATGGTCTCGTTTACTTATTTTTCTTCCATTCTTTTTTATTATAATAGAATGGAATAGAAAAACATGAATGTAGTTTGGACACACACAACAACAAACAATAATAAAAAAAATGCAAGTAAGAATTTTGCTGAGCATCTCCAAACTAGGATGGTTTTAAAAGTCTTCCTCTTCTTTTATATCTATTAAAATTACGATACAATTAGGTCATCACAAAATAGAAGCTAAGTCAAACGGCGTCATTCAAATACAATTACCTAATTATTTTTTCCCCTTACCACAATCAAAATGATTCATAAAATAAGACAGAGTCGTATGAAATTAAAATTTGTTTAATTTTTATCGACAACTCCAAACGACACAAAAATAAATAACAATGCGAAAATTTTTAACATCAAAAAAGTGTTGTAGTTCCCGGCAGATTACGCGCCACCACTCATGACCTTCTGACGCAGGGCTACTGTCTATGCCATTACATCAAATTGCATTAAAAATATACATTATTATTATATAAAAAAATGTATATAGCACCTCGAATTTTCTGCAGGTCATGAGTGGTGGCGCGGACTCTATCTCTTATCTATCAGATTTCCCGCTGTACACTACAAACTACTCTTTCTTTACTCTATCCATTACTGTGGGGCCTCACCGTCCATCTCTGTTTCCTCATCTCTGCAATAAATACAAACTTTTTCATTCATCTTCTTCACAGCCCAGCATTCCGATTCATTGCCAAGTTCCATTCTGAAATAATTATTTGAAAATTATTCTACTTGACGACGTAAATAACGAAAATGTGTATTTTATAGGTAGGTATGTATTTAGTTCAATAGGTATATTTTGTATGTTTCTATGTAAAGATGATCCAAAAATGTCCACTAGTAGAAATTAGAATATTTCTCTCACGTGAGATCACAGTACCTTAGATCACGAGTTATATATTTAGTGACAACAATAATGGTGAAAATGTGATGACGCGTATTATGATGTCATGCACGTTTCTTTTTATTAGATTATTAAAAAAAAAAAAACCTTATATAAATAAAATAAACGGTGAAGGAAAACATCGTGAGGAAACCGGCATGTCCTAGAACCAAAAATTCGAGGACATGTGACATCCACCAAACCGCACTGGACCCGCGTGGTGGATTTTGGCTTACTCCATCTGAAAGAGAGGAGGCCTGTGTCCCAGCAGTGGGAACATTAATAGGTATGATGATGGTGATTATTAGGTATTGCAAAAGAACCTCCTCCTTTTTTTGAAGTCGGTTAACTAATTTTCATACGTGAAGTTTTTTAAACGTAATTTTCAAGTGACAGTTGACACATGGATGTCGTTGACGCTATTAATACTCGCATTATTTCATTACAGCTGTCATTTGCGAAAATTATCATTGTTTTCGCGCAATTTCACCGATTCTATCTATAATGACCTTCACTATTTAATTTTTATTTCCGGCCTTTGGTCTATTGGTCGTAAGTGTGACAGCTAAACGGTCCCGGGTTCAATTCTAAGGTCGGACTGAAGTGTTTGGGTTTTTTCCATAACGAATTTCTCCGCAGCAGCCATGGATTCTAGATTTGTAAACAGTTCTGTTGATGGCAATGCGCTCGCCCCATAATACATGGGACTTAGATACACGTGTGTGTACTATATAGGTTCACCTCTGCCCAACCCTTCAAGAATCACAGGCATGGTTAATATGTTATGATCCTTATCTATTATTTTTCCTTTCGTGAACCGACATGGGTTCGATTCCCGCACGCAACAAATATTTGTATGACCTACATGTAGTTAGGTGTGTCTGGTCCGGGTGTTTCTGTAAGTGAGTGTAAATGCTTGTAAATTCGCCCAACTACACAGGATAAATTCTTAAAGTGGGGCATTTTTTTTTAAATAACCACAGTCTTTTCTATATTTAGCTACTGATATTGTATTTCCTAGAAGTTAACTTTCGACTGCAAACTGTGCGGGTTGTGATACCGAATTCGGGTAAAACCCGGTAGACACTGGTACCGGGTTTGACGTGAGGAGAAGGTCGCTTTAATTACTTTATTTAAAGATCTGTCCTATAAAATAATGTAAGTAGGTACTGCGACCTTCACCTCCAAGTGCGAGTGGGCTTGCGATTAAACGGAAATCATCTGGGCTTATACCTTTTATGACAGCTCTTTTTTCCTTCAGCCCTTTAGACTTCGAAAAAAACATTTTAAATAATTTTTTTCCTTTAAAAAACTTTCTTGTAAAACCGACTTCAAGAACCACCACAAAAAAAGTGTAAGATAACTTGTCTTTCTTAATTCGTTGGCTTTGTTTTTTTAATTCATGGAATTTTTGCGACCGACTTTCGAGAGAACAATAAGTTGTTTTACACTTTTTTGTTGGGGTTTTTGAAATCGGTTTCTTTTTCACGTTTTGCTTACCCTTTTTAAGCTTTTTGAAAAAACACAGGGCCTAGCCCGTACATTCACGCGGCAAAATAACTGTACTATTATGTACGCTTGAAAATTACCATACCTACCTAAAAAAAAAACCTACCTAATTTATTTTAGATGATTACAAAAGTATTACGCTAACAAAACAATATGAAATCAAATAATTGATTAACATAAATAATTATTGTATAACATAGATAAATATTTGTCCATTTTATAAACCCTAATTTTAGCTTAACAAATTGTTGAACAGTTCACTGGCGGAATCATAAGATGTCATGACATAATACACCCAGGGCAGGCCTGGGCTGGATGAGCCCGGGCCCCCCACAAGCGTTTGTATCGCTGTTCGGAAATTTCAAGGATTACTTACTCGGGTTTAACTAGTTTTCCTTTTTTTTTTAATTTATATCTCTGTTCTAGTTTATATTTAGACAGAACTTGACCCATGCGAACCCCAAATTTCATAGCGCCACGCATGTGCCAGGTCCGCACATTCTTGTGCACGACTGAATTTTGAAAAATCCTTAAATCTCTAATCAATCACTCCAGAATGCCGAATAGTCGGCAATTAGTTGTAAATCCCTAATTAGCATGTCACTTATCGATGTCTTTGAGACAACCTTTGTTACACAAGGGAAATCTATTGCTTTTAAATTTAACTCACGCTTTCAAACCCATTGGATGTGCGTTAATGATGAAATTAAATTAAATAGTGCCGATGACGAGTTAGTCACGCCATTGACACTTTTGTCCCTTCAAGCAGAAACATAGAAACGCTTTTTAAAGAAGCAACAAGTACCTGTTACTGTTAACTGTGTTAAAGCCATCTCAACATGGCTTCCAATTATTCCGATTCAAAGGCCAATATGAGTCACTGGCCGGTAATACATATCTGGAAAAAAGTTTAAAAGAAACAAAATCAGCTCGATCCGAAACAACACAGCATTTTAGGCGGGCTACCCGTCTTGTGGTAAGCGTCCACAGGTCCGCATCGCACGTATCGTACGTAACGGATTTTAGTTTGCCTTGTAATAAAACTCATACAACTGCGTCCACTGATCCGCATCGTACGGAACGGCTCATCGGCAATGCCTACATGCGATGCGTACCGATGATGTCATACGGAATGCCGATAAGTGGACACGATGAAGGTGGCATCGGCAATCCGATTGCTGATACTCGCGTCGGCAATCCGATCGCTGCCGATACAGAAATCCGTTTGATGCGATGCGTCCGATACGTACGATGCCGACCTGTGGACGCTTACCTTTAAGCTTACCTCCCCAAGCCCAAGACGGGTAGCCCGCCTAAAACGGGTATGGATGTTAAATTACGCGAGAATGTGTGCGTGCAGGACGCGACTCCTCATAGGGCGAGGTCCGAGCCCCAGTTCTCTAAAAAAAGAACTGCCTGTAATGTAAGTTATGAAAATATTTTGATCCGTACAAAAATCAAATTCATGACAGACGGCGCAGCGTCCGATAATCGCACTGTTATAAGGCAGAAGGAACTCAACTATAGTTTTAGCAAGAGTATAATAAATAATTAGTCTATAATGTTCCAACTAGTGGGTCACCGGCCACCTCGCTCCACCACACTGGCCAACGGCCGTTTCAACTTTTTACCATTCTTCAAACTCTAAATTCATGTGGTGGCCATTATTTGTGCAAGTAAGAACAATATTAGTTTTGCCTCATAGAAAACATAATGGCTTGAATAATTTTCGCATGTATTTTACTTCCACCGACAAAGACATGTGCAATTGTGCAAGTAATAAAACATTATTATGAATAATAATTAAACATAAAAGTTAGTGAAACAAAATTTCATTGTAAAGTATTTCGTTTGAAGTAATGTGTTGACGAGGACCCCCTTTTTTTTGGCGTGGTAAAATCATCAAAATATGAGTCCTGAACCCAGGGCAGAGCGGGGGGACTGTTGCACTCGTACTGACTTCAATAGCCCTTTACGTTCCGGGGTCACGGTAATTCGAGAGTCCAGCGACCATTCGTGAGACCCGCGACCGACGGGGATCTCCTTAGAGGGACAAAGCCTGCCGGGTAAAACAAGTTCATAAATGCTTTCATGAGTTTATCGAAAATACTTTTTTCTGAGATCAGAATGATGATCAACGCGAACCAACTTGATTGCTTATTGAATTAGTTTCTTTGATATTCTTTACAGCTTTAATATTAATTTTAGCAGCTCCGCTACACCATTAATTAAGTTATGGCGGAAACATACACAAACAAAAAGTAAAAACGTCACAAGTGCACACAACGTAAAAGTAAAAAAAATTGCTAAGAAATCTTAAAAACTAAACTAGAAAAATACTGTAAGTCTCACGGCTTCGCCAAACAGTGTCATTTCATGCCGGACAACTAGTGCCAGACGCTGGGGGTCTACTTAGTATTTTCCCAACCACACGGGGCCTACCCCAGTGTAATCCGACATCTGAATACCAGTATTTTTAATTAACATGAAACGATTGACTATAATTTATAATGGTAAAACTGTTTGTCAGATTCTAAGGCCACTGACCTGTCTATAATTTTATTAATGTAACGGCTCATTCACACTACGTACGTCATAACGATTCGGGATTTAAAACTAAAGGTTTTTGAAAGACGAAACGTCATTTTTCACGATTCCGTTATAGTGTGAACACGGGCAACTAAAATGTATAGCCGCCCATACAAATCAAAATAACGATTCGTGAAAAAGGACGATTCGTCAAAAACACACGAATCGTCTTGACGGATTAGTGTGAATGAGCACTTAGGAGTTATGATTATGACGTCATTTGACAATCTGCATTTTTGTTGTGGCTTGAAAAGTGCTGTCTATGGGATACATGAATAATAATAATAATAATAATAATATAATAATAATATTCCACAACTATCACACAACGCCATCTAGTCCCAAGCTAAGCAGAGCTTGTGTTATGGGTACTAGACAACTGATAAACATACTTATATATTTCTAAATACATACATATTATAGATAAATTACACCCAGAATAATATTAATGAGGTGCGTCCACACAAAGCGAACAGCCTCGCGAGGCATTTGCCGCGCGAGGAAGCTGCCTCGCGAGGCTGCTTGCTCTGTGTGGACGCGCCTATTGTTTCTCGACCGAGCCACGAAACAATATACGCAAGCAAAACAAAAAGCCGACACCGGATGGCTCGGGCGCTTGGGCGCTCGCCTGCGGCAGGCAGCGCGCACGCTTGCTTCGGCCGAGAAACGTCCACACTGCTAGGGTGAGATCCCAGTGCCCCCAGACCTACGTCATTTTAGCAAAGCTGAAATTTTGACGATTTCTAGTTTACTGTAAGTACGAGTAGTTAAGACAGAACGCGCACTGACTAGCTCGAAAGTGGGGTAGGTAGCGAGGTACCGCGAACTAAAGGTGCATAAAAACCTTACTCAACTACGTCATTTTAACAATCCTACCTAGTTCGAAAATTTGTACCTATTTACACACTAGATCACTACGTGTATGATGCGTGTGATTTCTAGGGAATTGAACTTTAAATGAAAAAGGACAGCTGACGCGTGACAAGCCTTTTAGCCTTGTGGAATATAATTGAACAGGATTCCCAGAAATACCAAAAAAAAAAACTTGTTAATTATTATTTTGTTCACAACACTTACTTTAATTTTACTTGTTTAACCCGGTACCTATAAACCAGTTCATTTTATTTTATAAATAGGTTTAGGTACTCTTAAAGGTTTTCATACAGATCAATACCTAGAATCAACTTATGGTATATGTAACTTAAGAAACAGTGTTGAATATTTCTGGTTTTGCTATGCCTTTATCTGAGACTGAGACTTCCCTGTCCGTCTGTCTTTCTGTCTATCCATCAGTCGCCAAGATTTATTTCATGAATCGTGATAGTTATATAGAGAGTTGAATTTTTTACAGATGATGTATTTCAGTTGCCCCTATTACCTACAACAAAATAATACAAAAAAAAACAGAAAAAATAAATATTAAAGAGGGCTCCCTAACAACAAACGTGATTTTTGCCATTTTCATAGAAAATGGTACGGAACCCTTTGTGTTTCTTCGTTAGTCCAACTCGCACTTGGCCCGTTTTTCTTTACATATTTAGTATCCAGAATGGATGTATGTTACCATGTTCCAATTTCATGGCTTACCATGAAAATCAGTAAGTAGATTATGCGTGTAACAAACAGTCTGGCTGAGATATCATCATCATCAGCCTATATTGTTTCCACTGCTGGGATACGAGCCTCCTCTCTATGAGAGGGAGTGGGTCATAATTCACCACACAGGCCCAGTGTGGGTTGGTACATGTCTTATGTCTTCGAACTTTTATTTATAGTTTATTGCCTGTTTTCTCACGATGCTTTTCTTCACCGTTTTGAGAGAAATGGTGATAAACCAAACGGCTACAATTCAAATGCTCATCAATAATTCTTTTTGTATACCAAAATGGATAAATGCTCATCAAATCTAAAACTCGCTTTAGCAAGATTTCAGGGACACCCCGAAGTTCGGTTTGGTTAGGTTCCTTTAAACCTTGTACACAGAAATAGAAGCCCCGCTTCTTTGATTATTACACAAAATAGGTTAATTTCTACAATACTTTATGATACACAAATTGATGACCATTGTCCATTCTGGTAGAAATTTGGATTTTTTGGTTTTAAAATAGTTACTTGTCTGGTAGGCGTTTAAACACAAGCCAAACCAAACTATACACTGAGCCATCACTGCACTCATCACATAATGCAATATTTAGAGACTTGACGGCACGGTTGACTCAGAGGCTGAGCGATCAGACAGCCATGCTGCGTGTCGCGGGTTCAATTCCCGCACGAAGCAAATATTTGTTTGATCTCCAAGTAGTTGTTCAGGGTCTGGGCGTTTGTGTATGTGAGTTTATATGTTTGTAAACGCACCCACGATACAGGAGGAATTCCTAGTGTGGGGCGGTTGATAAAAAAATATTGTTTAGAGATATTTGGGCCATTATTTTTTTCCAGGGCCCAAACTGACTTACTATGTCGTAAAAAATATTTTTTAACAAATTCGTTTTCTTTTATTTTTTTATGTTAATTTAGTTTTATCAATATTTAAAGTAAACAGTACAGTCATTAGCAGCGATGATTTTTTAGTATTTATTGTTTTGTTTGATGTTAATACAAGGAAAGGAGTAGAAAAACAACAACTGTGTTACTTACTTAAAATAATCAGTTTTATTGGTAGGAACTTTTACCTCAATTTTAAAAACCTTTCAGACATAAACTTAGACAAGAATTACAATAATCTTATATTGTAAAATCACAATCATCTCAGTCTAATATGTTATTTTCTAATTAAGTTTACCACTGCGTTACGTTACTTTAATTTAAGCTACTGTATTTTCTCAAAATATGCCTTAATAGTAGCAATTTAAGCTCAATCTTTACAGTATAGGTTGAAATATGGTAGATAAACAAAGAAATATAAAATTAGTGCTGGTTCAAAATTATATTTAAGCTTTATAGCTCTTAACGTATTCAGAAAAAGAGGGACAAGTAACGCAGGAGTCAACTACTGCGTTACTTGTCCAACCAAGTAAGAGCATTTAGCACACATTATTGTGTATTGGTATGCGTTTTACATTGACATGTATCTCTGCCATCAACTGGTGGGGGTTTTACGTAGAATGGTCTATGCTTGGTGAAATGAGAGCATGAGCAACTCTCGATAGGATTCTCTCTTTTCTCTTGAAAAAAATGAAAAAAAACTTCATTGTATCAAGCAGATATACTTCTTCTGCTCTTTATTTTTTTTGAAAGTCACGGTTTCTTCTCTTTACCTTGGAGAAACTGGAGTTCCTGATCGTGGTGTTTAAGCCGGCGTATTATCTAGAATAACTTGCACTCTTTTCTGACGTTCTCGATGTCTTTTGTTTGCCACCATCCATTTAAGCTTTGCAGATTTATTTTCTCTCTTTGTCATATGCTTTACACGTTTTTTAGTATCATGATATTTCTGAAGATGTTTTCTTTCAGCTTCAGCATTTTTTACAGGGTCCTGTTTGATTTTTTCCGTAAAACCCGTTGTTATTCTACTGGTGTTTACGCCACTAAATTGAAAATAATATGCTGTAACAAAATAACTGTAAAAAAGATAAATACACTTAAAAAACTGTTTACTTTACAACTGCGTTACTGCACCTACAACTGCGTTACTTCTCGTGGTAACGCAGTGTAGCGGTAACGCAGTTGTAAAAATAACGTTTATCCTAGCATTAGGATCATATGATAGTAAATTACCTAATATTTTTGAGGGCATTCAAATATTTACTTATTCTATTATAAAACGCAATAAAAAAACAATCAAATATCTAAAAAACTTACCGTTTGCTGTCGGTAACTCAGCGGTCGCACAATAAACACTCGCGCCTCTTCGGACAACTCGAGCTCGACTGACGCGGCCAGCGACAAAGACACGAACACCCGCCTTACCCCACCAGGAATTTACATTAAATCAAAAGAACTGAGTCGAAAATACACAAAAAAAGTCGAATTTAAGGATCACTTTTGCTTGGTAACATAGGGTACTTACGTTTTCTTTCTTCAACAGGGACAAGACAAGAAATATTTCGTAAATAATACACGGTCAAAGAAAAGATAAACTTATGAGCCTGTTAATAAAGTTCATACTTAATTTAATTTTCTTAGATATTTTCATTTTATAGTACCGTGAAAAATTTGAATGTAATGTCAATGTATTTGAAGCGAGTTGCTTGCTGGGACAGACGGATTTTGTATGAAATACGACTGAGTTACCGCGAAAAGCCTGAGTTACCATGATTTACGTCAAATTATAACATTTTCCACTAATGTTTTTGTCTTTTTAGAGAGATATTATAATTACGTTTCTACCAATAGCGATTTTATTTCAGTAATCATAGTTTTTTTTTAATTTAGTAGGCTCTGTTCATGAGAGACCGATTATGGGCCCTGGAAAAAAATAATGGCCCATTTACGTTATTAGTATTTAGACTTCATGGAATAGGCATTATTATTATAGTGGCTCGCTATATTATTATATAGCGAGCCACTATAATAATAATAGTACCTAAGTCGGGGAATCGGTTGTTAGTGAGGTCAACTGTTTTATAAAATTCCCCCTGGACTTTCGATGTAGTAATCGTTAACCCATGTCAAACAACGGTTGTTAAAATAAAACAGGGTGTGAACACAAGGTGCGCGTACTGTGACCGTTCCATTTAAAATATCAGTCGGCGACATAGTTCTCTTGAGCGCAGTGGGGCCGCGCCCTTATTGCCCTCCGTGACCCGTATTTCGTCACTGTGTCACCGTACCGAACCCTACACCAAACCGTGGCTAAACTCTTTGGTAACGCTTCCATCAAATAATAAAATGAAACAAACCGCTCTTGTCAAAAAACTCTGTCAGTCGTCCACAAGTCAGTAAAATTAATTAGACTATTGAATTAATATTTTATTTACGTTTTCTAGTGTGTGTTTTTTTGTGAAAATGTTCTTTATTTTTAAAGGGAGTTAAAAGTTTTGGTTTATGCAAATTGGTTTTTTCTTCTGAAGCGAATTTTGATCTTCTGCTGGACATAAAAGCAGGTAGGTGAAGGTGTTTTTAGCTATAAGAACTTTCCTGGGTGAGATTTAGTAACAAATACATACCCTAACAAAATATTTTTGGAATGACTCCCGTCTCTTGGGCGCATTGAAAGAGTTTCTTGATGCCATACTTTATGGATTTATTCTCAATGTGTTATTATGCAAGTAGTTTTTTTTTTTTATGAAAAGAACTAAAAAAATAGCAGTATTTGTTTTATCTACTTTGTACAGGCAAAGTATACAATGACTCTTGTCCCGCCTTCCTTCCTACGGAAGTACAAGTTCGTGAGAATATATTATGAGCCATAGCTAGTTAATCATTGTGTGGGTTGTGGTATCCACATTTTAACATCCATGATAAAAACAGACATGGAAAAATTGTTACAACACTTTCTAAGTTCTTAAAAATAGAGCCAGTGACTTAAAACATTGTCGTTCGTATTTATTGGGTTTTCAGGACCATATTTTGTTTATCAGTCAAGTCAATATACAACAACAATACTACTTTCAATTTTAAATCGAATAAAAGTGTGTAATTGTTTGGAAAAAAAAAATAAACAATTTAAAGCCAGGAAGAAACAAACTCTAAGTATTTCACATTGGCCCCAACAATATACGTCATAATTACTTATAAAAAATTAACTTAGTTCTAACAATTAAATATTAATTCATTTAAAAAAATGTATATGTATCAATAAAGTTACTATAACATACGTAGTAGTTTTTAATAGCATCTGATGTATTTAATTTTATATTTCCCCTTTTTTCCGTCGGTTTTACCTTAAAAATACTCGTTTCGAAATCCAACTAGTCTATGAGTTACTGTTTATTTTTGAGTGTGACTCATACTCCATGATGCGGATTACGATAAAATTGCTTCCCATCGTCACGTCGACATTATCACGAACGGATGACACATGGTGTTTATTTCACTTCAAATACTTTTACGAAAAAGATAAAATGCTGCAATTGCAATATTTACAGTAAAAATCGGGTAAAAGATAAGGCAGTCTAGTGAGCTGAAGATAAAATAGCTTATCTTACGTAAATGTTCCTACTTTTCAATCTTAAGGAGCATGTTAGTTTAACAGACTAATTTTGGCCTTGTCCGGATCACAATCAAGCACAATCTAAGTTGACCTTCTATTTTTGTTTTAATACATTGCCTCACACTAGGAATTTCTCTCGTGTCGTGGGTGCGTTAGCAAACATGAAAACTCAACACAAAAATATCCAGACCCGAAGAATGATCTAGATCTTAAAAATATTTGTGTGGGCTAAATCAAGATAGGTACTTTATTTTTTTTTTCATTTTCGTTTTTACGAGATTCTCGTCATGAGGGATGGTGATATCAACAATCATTCCATCACCACAATATCAGGCTTATTGGCAACAATAGTCCTGTCAGTGATGATTGATCCCAATACAATGTGGCATGACCGTTCTCAAGAACTGGGTCGGGCACATATCTAGTATGGTACTTCAGAATCCACAAGTTTTTATTGCAAGGCAATTTGCTGGCTGATAATCCTAATTACCTAAAATGATTAATTCACTTTTATTTATTTATAATTATTCGTAAATTATTTACGAATAATTACCCTATTTATTATCCTTCATTTACGGTATTGACATTTCATTTACGGTACATATTTGATTGTGTTGACTTATTAAGTAAATTGAAGTTCGGTTACTCATTATGTGATGGCGATGACTCATGCACCTGTTATAATCTGACTGCAGTCTATCCTGATGCAGAGATACAATATAGGTAATAATTCTTCTTCTTCGCGTGTCGATGACATTCTCTATTGAATTGGCCTAGAACTTAGTCACGAGACTGCTATCACTAGCGCCCATCAATTCCTGTAGATGACAAACTTTGAGGATAATTGAATGAATGGACGGATGGCTGACTGTTATCTCTTTTACGTAAAACAACTGAAAGGATTTGTATGTTTGGAACACATACCGTGGTACCACAAAAACTTTTAAACGTCTGTTGCACACTTGTCTAAAAAAATGTCAGATTATGACGTTGAAATAAGGTCCGTTTTGCAGTCACACTTTTTTAGACAAGTGTTCAACTGATGTTTAAGTTTTTGTAGTAAGGCTGATATAGTTTAGCCCGGATTAACTCAATGTATAGTTTTTATCCCGATTTTATCTACGCATGGTGTAATTTTCTAGTTATACCTTACCAAACAATCTTTCAGTAAAATATGTTATCTAATGAACCATCTTTACAAAGTAAATAAATTGTAATCTCGACGCTATTCATATTGGAAACTGATAAGCAGTTTGTTATAACGTACTGCGGTAAACGCGAAAGGTTGTGTTCTATTTTTAACAATTATTGTGTTGCCATTAGTATTCATTGTTACAAAAAAGTCGGTTTTAAATCCTGTACTTTTTCTCAGAAAAGTTTCTTGCTGTAAAATCGACTTCATTTGGATTAAAGTCGAATCCTTATAAAATCGCGCTTGGTTTTCAAACTGTTTAGCTTCCGCGCTGTGTTTTTGTTAGCAGCTGATTAAAAAAAAATACGCAATGTAATAAATATTTCAGTCAAATGTTTGATTACACAGTACGTGTCCTATTGTCGACAAAAATCCCTCTTTGTGTTTCCTTTTTTGTTAAACGTACGGATCTCTAAAACAGTGTCGTGCAAAAATTAATAATTGAATTGTGCTCGTTCTCAAGTCGCAGTTAAAACAATAACTAACGATTATGGATTTTTAAATAATTATTTCTGAACATTTCTCAGTTACAACATAAAATTAGCCGTAGTTAAACACTACATTGATCGAAAGTTTCGTGTGCTGTTACTGGTAAGATTAGTTATTATTTTATTAACATTTGGACTAAGTTCTATACAAAAAAAAAATTCTCTTGGATTGTAAATGTGTCATTCAAACTCACATCGAAAAACAGCCAGAACCTTTTTTTTTACTTGGTAAATTCATCAAATGAGTCCTCACACCCAGGGCGAACGGGAACGGTCGATGGAAGCTAGTGTAATGTATTCAATTAATGCAATGTTCATAGAAACTTCAGTTTTACATTAAATTTACCTGTTAGTGCAGTCAGTAGCATAAAAAAACCTACCACAAACTGATTACCAATGCCAAGCTTAGGACAATATTTCCCTATAGACATTCATTGTTTTACATATTTGGAACGAGTATCCATTCACTACGTCCTTGGCGATAAATGTTTAATTATTATTACTTCAAAAACAAACTCAAAAAGTGTAAAATAATATTTTTTCGGAAGCTGTGTTTTTTTTTTTATTTCAATGCTTTTGGCCACTGCGTCGAAAAAAGAACTAGTTACAGAAATCGGACCAAAAACTTCGGAGTAGTTTTTGGTCCGATGTCCGAAGTCCTCAAATCGGTTAAACTCCTCTTCAACTTTCCTTTTTGAAGTCTGTTCAAAAGTATCATTAGCAGTTTTCATGATTTACCTTACGTAGATAACTCATTTATTTTCTTCTCGCAAACTATCAACATTCGAGGTGACGCGGGGATTGAATGGTATTGTGACCAATAGACCATTGTCAATGCATCGACCTTCCACCATACATTCATTTAGTCACTAGCAACACAATGGCATGCAATTAGGTATATTAATCTACTCTACACATCGGTGTGTATAAGCACGTATAAGATAGGTATTACGTCGACTTTATTTCTTCCAAACGCATTTATTGAATTTGGATGATCTTTTTCGAAATAATGTGGGTGTAATTGTTCTATTGTCTTAAATTTTTCTCGAAACTCCGTCGTTTTTACTGCGTCATCGGTGATAGATCAGATAGTTATTTTGACTGCATATTTGGGGGCATAAAGGGTAGAAGCCCCTTCGCACACTAGGCGACGCAAGTCTCCGATACCTTACGATTTTGGTATTCATTGACGCGTGCTTGTGTTCGAACCTCTATGGGTTTGTATTGCGATAGCCGCTTGGATACCGAAGTCGTAAGGTATCGGAAACTTGAGTCGCCTTGTGTACGAAGGGCCTTATTTTGACGACACGGTTGACGCAGTGACTGAGCAATCGACTGCTGCACAGCGTACCGCGGCGGGTTCGATCTGCATGTAGTTGTTCCGTCTGTATGTTTGTGTATGTGAGTTTCTATGTTTGTAAACGCACCCACGGTACAGGGAGACTGTGTGGCGGCAACGTTTTAAAATAAATAGGAGCTGGAACATAGTTTTCGATGCAACTCCACATTCAGGAAATCTGTAGTTCGAACCAAAAACCAAAGTCGTAAGGTATCTAAGACTTGCGACTTGCGTCGCGTTGTGTACGAAGGGGCTAAATGCGCTTACTTTCAGCTGTAGCCCACGCGATCCATACGCTCGATTCATTCCACCTATCAAGCATAAATGTCTCGAATCTCATATCATGCCCATACTTCACATTGATGCCAAAATCATAAACCGTTAACCTAATATACCTTCATAATCGAAAAAGTTATCGGATTTCCCAAGATAATCCTGTTGACAAACGAACTTAATATGTCCTTTTTTATGGAGTTTCGTAGAAACTGTAAAACGGCAGCTGCTACGGTTCATTGAACCAATCTATTAATTTAATAATAATGCATTGAAGATGTTATCGAACTCTGAGTAGTAGAAAAAAAACAAAAAAAGGTTGCACTCCAGGAGTGCCGGTAGAAGTGAAAACTTTTTTGTTACTATGTTTTATTTTTAATTTGAATGACGTCTTACTCATTTTCGATCAGGGTCACGTGACCCTGACGGTCACGTGACCCTGACGGTCACGTGACCCTGACGCGAGTTTTAAATTTTTTACCCATTACAGAAAAAGTGTACAACGCCGCTAAAGAAGTTTTCACTTCAAAAACGAGAATTTGGCACTACAGTAAAATCTATTTAGTAATTTGATTCATTGAATGTTTTTTTTAAGCTATTGCATAGCTTTTATCGCGGGCTCTGAGCATAACGACCGAATCAAGAAATTCCGTAACGAAAATAAACCTAACACCCCGCATCGTCTAACCTCATTTCAGTTCGGCAGACTTCGGCACGGTGTTTGTTTTTCTTAACTTTTCACTTGATTGACGTGGTTGACCACAGCCGAAAAAAATAACTTTACCACGGCAGTCCCCGACTGCCACACGTGTTCTTATTATTTTTTTGTTCTTACCGCACCTATCCCTATCCATCGCCCATATTGTACGAGTACGCTATTATAAAATTTATAATTAAATTATTATTTGCCTTTGATAAAATCTACTACACACAAATCATAGCTTCAGCGCTGCCGCAGTGTTGAATCTTTAGAAAATAGCACCACAGGTATTAAAAATGATTGTCCCTTCTAGTTAGTCACCGATGTCACCGTTGCAAAACAATCAAATCGCATCAGAAGCAAAGGGGTTAAGTTGCTTACAAAAATATAAATAGCGACATCTATTGAGCAATAGAAGAACTAAAAATCAAATTCCTACTTCGGCGAGTTCAGAATAAAATTTATAAAAAAAAAAGGTTGCACTCCAGGAGTGCCGGTAGAAGTGAAAACTTTTTTGTTACTATGTTTTATTTTTAATTTGAATGACGTCTTACTCATTTTCGATCAGGGTCACGTGACCCTGACGGTCACGTGACCCTGACGGTCACGTGACCCTGACGCGAGTTTTAAATTTTTTACCCATTACAGAAAAAGTGTACAACGCCGCTAAAGAAGTTTTCACTTCAAAAAGGTTGCACTCCAGGAGTGCCGGTAGAAGTGAAAACTTTTTTGTTACTATGTTTTATTTTTAATTTGAATGACGTCTTACTCATTTTCGATCAGGGTCACGTGACCCTGACGGTCACGTGACCCTGACGGTCACGTGACCCTGACGCGAGTTTTAAATTTTTTACCCATTACAGAAAAAGTGTACAACGCCGCTAAAGAAGTTTTCACTTCAAAAATCTGACAAAGAATGCTGAGCAGAAAGCCGATTACAAGCAACACCCGTCTGGTCGGAGGTACCTCCCTTTTCAATTGAGTAGCGAGGGATTTAACACCTTGCTTCTCAAACCCCTAAATTACTACACTTCTCTGATAAGCAGAGATCGGATATGGTAGATTTATTTTAATACTTGCATCGAAATGTTGATTTTCATATGGATCTTTCCGGAATTCCTTAAAGACAATCTCGTGTGGAAAGTGTATCTATAAATATAATAAAATAGTAGGAAAGTCAAAACTGTACATTGAATATTTCTTGAAAAGAATACTTGGGGTGTGATTTACAATCGATACCGAAGCCAAAAATATAGTTTTTAGAATAATTTTTGTCTGTTTGTCTGTTTGTCTGTGTGTATGTCCGGGATAAACTCAAAAAGTACTGGACGGATTTGAATGATTTTTTTTTGTTGTATAGGTATTAAGTCTGGCCAACACATAGGCTATAATTTATCTTGGAAACTTGAACACCTGGTGCAGAACCGCAACGGACCAGCTAAACTATAAGAGATACAGAAATGGTGCGATAGCAAAAATTGTTCCACCTGATGAGCACTCTCTGTTGACGTATAAAAATTGAAGATCTGGAACACCTTTTGTGGATATGAGAACGTGCACGACGGCGGGCGGTGGGAGTAGTACTATTCGATTGCAGCGCTCAAGGTGGCGAATAGTAGAACTAAAAGGGGATAATGTCAGAGGACATTCAGTTTTGCCAACTGCTAAAAACGCGCTAATCTCAGGAACTTCTGGTTCGAATTGAATAATTCTTTTTGTGTTAGATAGTTCATTTATCGAGGAAGGCTATAGCCTATTTAGCATTACGCTATGACCAATAGGAGCAGAGCAGCAATGAAAAATGTTGTCAAATCGGGAAATTCTTCTTGAGAGCTTCCCTTGCGTACGCTGCGTAAACGGTTTATATTACGCAAAAATGATGTATGACGGAATTGTTCCTCATGAAACGTTCTAAAATAAAGTCCGCGACAGCATATGTCTATCTTTTAAGATTAACTCACCATAACCTTTCTTTTGGAAATCAAATTGGTTTTAAAATAATACATTTCTTGCGACAGTGTTTTAATGAATATAGTATTAATCCATATCCAAAAAAAATGCGTTAATCATTACAAGCATTTAATTTTAAACAAAATTGCCCTGGACATCATTTGATTTCAATGAATATCTGACGAGATATCGTAGTTTCTTCAACGGCAGGTGTTGGGGCGCAGTCGGAATACAACGGCTCTGACATTCAGCTCTGTCGTCTGTACGTAATTTTTTATAATCGCATTATTCCGCTGGAAAAAATAGTTGTTGTGTTGTAAACTGCAAGAATACTAGCAGAAATAGTAAATTTAAGTTTTATTGATTCCCAAGCGGTTCTTGGAAAGATGAACAATGCAGGAGATGGTTAGCTGCCGTGAAGAGAAAAAGTGAATAACAACATAACCCTAATTTTAATCCTTTAATTGATATATTTCTTATAGAATACAGTTTGCCTATGCTTATTTAATTTTGTTCAGTGCCAATGAATCGCCATGGAATCAAAAACCAAGTGATTTGTTAAAGAATCTGATTTCAATTAGAACGGTCAGAGCCCCTAAAGTTGCGAACGCTAGGTGGCGCTGATGTCGTGCACGTACTCAATAACATGTAAAGGAATGACGTCCTAGCAAAGTTGTTCAGCCTGATGAGCTGTCTCTGTTGACGTATAAAAATTGACAATCTTGAACACCTGATGTGGAACACCAAGAGCCCAGCTACACTATAACATATATAGAAATGACGTCTTAGCAAGAGTTGATCAGCCTGATGAGCACTCTCTGTTGACGTATAAAAATTGAAGATCTGGAACACCTGTTGTGGAACACCAAGAGCCCAGCTACACTATTAACAAATACAGAAAATTAAATGACGTCTTTGCAAAGTTGATCAGCCTGACGAGCACTTTCTGTTGACATATAAAAATTGAAGATCTGGAATACCTGATGTGGAACACCAAGAGCCCAGCTACACTATAACAAATACAGGAATGACGTCTTTGCAAAGTTGTTCAGCCTGATGAGCACTCTTTATATGACTATAACGGTGTAAAATGTGTGAAATATTTGTATTGTGGCGAGAAAATAAACTATTTACTTACTTCCTTACTTACTTACTTTGTTGACATACAAAAATTGAAGATCTCTGGAACACCTGATGTGGAACACCAAAAGCCCATCTAAACTATAGCATATATGTATAGGAATGAAGTCTTAGCAAGAGTTGCTCAGCCTGATGAGCACTCTCTGACGACGTATAAAAATTGAACAACTGGAACACCTGATGTGGAATACCAAGAGCCCAGCTACACAATAACATATACAGGAATACTGTTTTAAGCTTTCACGGTTTGTCTCTAAATTTAAAATGTCACTTACGGGATATCTTCCGTGATTATATGGTATTATATGGTCTTTAGCTTTTCTTGACGTCAAGGTCATTGCAAGGAGTGATGGGACCCTAAGCCATTCAGTTTACAGGAAGCCGACTCACACGGACCGATACTTACACGCCACCTCACATCATCACCCTTATCACCTCAATTCTGTAGTCACCTCACTTACAAGTCGCGCATTCGATCTTTGTGATACTGAACACCTTACTAGTGAATTGACCCATGTGCAGAAAGTGTTACTCATGAATGGCTACAAAACAAATGATGAAGCAGTGAGACCAGAAAAGAAGCGAAACGCCAGGGCTACAGTGGAACGCCAAACAACTTTCTTGCCATATCTGAGAGGAGTAACGGACAAGATAGGTCGTTTATTGAGTAAATACTCGATAAAGACTGTGTTTACTCCTCATAGGAAAATTGCACAAAGTCTGCGTTCACCTAAGGATAAAATCCCATATGAACATCCTGGGGTTTATAAAATCGATTGCAGCTGTGGCAGCTCATACATAGGTCAGACGAAGCGAACTGTCTCATGCCGCATCAAAGAGCACATCAAGGCTGTCAAAAATAACGATGAGCAAAAATCTGCCATAGCTGAACATCTGCTACAGTCAGGGCCCAATCACTGGATTGAATTTCACAAGCCTAGTATTTTGTCCACGGACAAACATTACATACCAAGACTGACAAGAGAAGCAATTGAAATAAGAAAACACAAGAATTTCAATCGAGAGGATGGCTTCAAATTGTCGAGTACGTGGAATCCAGTTGTGAACATGCTCATAAAGGGCAGCCGGCATCGTTATAAAGACTCCAAAAAACTTGTTGATACTGTGAGTGTGTTTTGCCGTGACTTAGTGTCGAGTTCCAGTAGTGCGCGTAACAAGAGACAAAGAAAGAGGGTAGACAGATTTGTCTGCTCCTAACAATTTATTTTCATCCACCCGCAATCTCCAGTCAACCCGCGATCATGGCGCTTGCAACAGCGTCGAAATATCGGGAACTCAACCAAAAATATAATCACGGAAGATATCCCGTAAGTGACATTTTAAATTTATATACAGGAATGACGTCTTTGCAAAGTTGTTCAGCCTGACGATCACTCTCTGTTGACATATAAAAATTGAAGATCTGGAACACCTGATGTGCAGCTACACTATAACATATAAAGGAATGACGTTTTAGCAAAGTTGTTCAGCCTGATCAGCACTCTCTGTTGACATATAAAAATTTAAGATCTGGAACACCTGTTGTGGAACTCCAAGAGCCCAGCTACACTATAACATAAAAAGGAATGACGTCTTAGCAAAGTTGTTCAGCCTGATGAGCAGTCTCTGTTGTACGTCACTAACAAAGTAAGATGCGTATTTTTTGTTTTTTGTTGTTTAAAGTCCCATTTGACTAAGACAACACTGCAACACTCAACGTGTTCGTAGTCATGAAACTGTGACAAAGCAAAGGTGTTTCAGGATTATAATGTAGTCGTCTTCCCCTGGAGGCGACGGCCTTCCATCGCGTCTATCGAGGCGCATCGCCAGGAGAATGATCATCTCATCCGCACGCAAAATACGCGCATATGACGTGGAGTTGCGGATACCAGCCCGCTATACAATACAATCGCCAGGATGAATTCCCGGAAAGAGCTCCGGCGTGATCACAGGGCAATATTGAGAGAGCGACTGTCGCAACCGAGTTCCGGGCACGCCCCATCCGCGGCGGTAAGACCCCTCTTTAAGGAGTAGCTGGATAGGCGTCACGGCGTCCCGCCTGACCTACCACATGACGTAGGTCCTCACCGCACACGAAAGTTTCGGGAGGTAGCTGTGTCTGATAGGGAAAGAAGAATCGCCTGGGTGTCACCACTGCGTGGATCGCCTGGAGGACGTGGAGCATACGGTGCAGGACTACCCGCTTGGGCAGAGTACCGCCGTGTCCTCACTACGACGATAATCGGTGACCTCTCGTGCTTAGTGTTGGTCGAGGCCATGCTGCGGGGCGAGACAGAATGGGAAGCAGTCGCCTCCTTCTGCGAAGCAGTCATGCTAGCGAAGGAGGAGGCGGGACGCATGAGGGAGAGGACAAAGTCCACCTCCAGCCCAGCCGCAGCGGTAGACGCCGATGGCGACAGACGTCGCTACACGATCTCCAGCCACTGTAGGCGCGGCCATACGGGCGGCGAGTAAGAGTGCACGTTGTGTTCCACGTGATGTATTACCAAGCTAAAAAAATGTAATCGTCTGAATGTATCATGTCGAACAAAAAAGCCGTCGAGGCCGTGGACAGAACACTTTGAGACATTCGCCATGATGATAGACCCTTGGACAATATCACGGTAGGTACTGTTCTCTGTAAAATTCCGGCAGACACTGCCCGTTGTAAGAAGAATTGATAAGTTACGTATTCGGAGTCCCATCAAGTATAACACTTCAGGAAAACTCTCGGCTATGTGATCGTGCGATACTAAAAAAATGACCGAACCGCTGCAATAAATGAAAACATATTAGCCGAAATTGTTGGGAATGATGTGGTTTACACATCATACAATAACGTCGTCAATTAGGGTGATGCCAGCAACCACCCACTCGAGATTTTAAATTCATCAACTGCCTGTGGTCCTCGAGCTCATAAAATAACCTTAAAGTAATACTAATGCTTCTAAGAAATCTAACTCCACCAAAATTGTGCAATGGAACGTGACTAATAGTTACTGCATTACGGTGCGTACAGACTATATAACATAACATGTTATATAACATTGTTATATAACATTTTTCATGGTAACATTCTACATAGAGTTGTAGTGTTTTATAACACATGTTATATAACATGTTACATGGTCTGTACGCACATTTACACAGAAATTTAAGCGAAGCTAAAATTCTCACCGGATGTGGCTCAAGGGAAACTGCATTGATACCGTGAATACCACTCATCTCCAACAATTTCCCTTTCCAGTTCAAACTCACACAATTCTCGGTAGCCGCTTACTTTGCGATGACCATAAATAAGTCCCAAGGATAGACCCTGAAGGAAGCTGATGTCGACCTAAGGTCCAACTGTTTTTCCCACGGCCAACTATATAACACATGCTCGCCTGTCAGTAATGCTGACCACCTTTTTATTTTAGCACCAGAGGGAAAAACTACCAATGTCGTATTTAAAGTGTTGTGTCTGGAAGTCATTTCATTTGCTTTAAAGTTTGTTATAGATTCTATAACAAACTTTAAAGTGGGACATCAGGTACCCTCACTTTCTCAACAAATATTAAAAGCATTGTATTTGGTTTTAACACGTTGAACGCCATGGCAACGTTTGTATGAAAAACCTTTGGATGTAAAATCTTATCCCTCTTGAAACTAGGTACGAATACGAGTATAAGTAAATAAAAAAGATGGACATTATTAGTTTTTTAAAACTAGGTTCCATTGGTAATCTAGACGTTTGTATACACACACACACATATAAACATACTCACAAATACACGCAAACACACAAAAACTTGTGGATTTATAATATTACTGAAGCACTCATCGATAACGCTGCTTACCATTAGTGAAAGATATTTTGAAATCAGATGAGTAGTTTTATAGATTACTTTTTACATCCACACTCACAGTCCTGCACAATTTACTTCTTTATCCTCATCAGCCCGGAGAAATCTACTGCTAGACAAAGGCCTTTCCAATTTCGCGCCATACAAATTTTCACTCATAAGTAATTGTTGTTTTTCTTCTAAGTCTTTTACGTTGTTCAAAAACCATCGTATTTCGGCGTAACTAGAGGGCCACGCGGGTCAATGAATATAGGATTTAGTTTGATAGCACTGCCCTATGGCCTGTGTGGATGGATCAAAAACACTCGTAAAACACGGTCAGCACTGACCGACGCGGCCCGAACGGAAACTCTAGTTGTCGACTATCTCTGACCGACGTGGCTCGAACGGGAAGATGCATTTTTTTTGTTGGCAGTCAACGTGTTAAGGCACCTAAATTAATATTCTCTTTTTCAGAATATTAATTTAGGTGCCTTAAAACCAAATACAATGCGGACGAAGTCGCGGGCAACAGCTAGTTACAAATAAATAATAATAACAAAAACATCAGAGATAGATTAAATTAATAAATTTTGTGAAATAAATAACTTTTTCATTTAATAAATCACGGGATTTGTCTGCTCTTTAAAAGTAATTTCGGTATTTGGGATATATCCACTTTATTCTTTCGCTGTATTAGATCAGTGTAAGTACATGAAAAACTCTACCTAATTCCAACCTTTATACTGATTAACGCTGTAAAACCATTTACCATTACGCTAAGCTCTACCACTATTTTCATAAATTTTCTGTAAATATCTAAATCACGTGATTCATTCATGATTTATTCTTATAGCCGCTCGGTCGTCATGAACATCCTTGTAATGTCTAAGATCACTATGAAGTCATCTTTTGTGCGGTTAATTTCATTCATATTGTTCTTTAAATATAGAAACACCGTGTACTCATTTTATTTCATTATTTAATGACCAATAATTATTCTAAAATGTCTGTCTTGGCCGTAATCTCTCTTTATTTTCTATCTTTCTTCTTTCACATTAACTGAAACCCTGCAGACAGATTTGAAAAAGAAGCCTCGCGAATTTTTTTTGACAGATTTTAGTTGAATATTAAAGGTATAACTAGCAGGGCGAGGTAAGGTATATAGTGAGTTTTAATGCAAATAAATCCATGGGTATAAATATGATCCCGACCGATTTCGGCCACAGCAACTTTTTTTTTTTTTTTTTTACGTGGCAAAATCATCAAATGAGTCCTCCCACCCCGGGCAGGGCGGGAGGGACTGTCAGACTTCTACTGACTAAAATCCACGGTGTCCTTCAATAGCCCTTTATGTTCCGGGGTCACGGTAAGGAAATAATCCCGCGACCCCGGCAGGCTTTGGCCCTCTGAGAGGGGGGCCCCGTCATTATGCTGACGCTCTTTGAGGCGCGCGTGGGACACAACGCGCCGTCGACCCGGGCATGGTCCATGGTCGGGCAGCGAGTTGCCCTTTACTCGCTGCCCGCATGCCCGCGCCTACGGTGGCCGGAGATCGTCTTGCGACGTCCGTCGCCGTGGGCGTCCACCACCGCGGGTGGGGCGGAGGGAGGACACTGTCCTCTCTCACGCGCGGCCCGCCTCCTCTTTTGCGAGCATTACTGCTTCGCAGAAGGAGGCGACCGCCTCCCACTCCGTCTCGCCCCGCAGCATGGCCGCAACCAATGCCGGGCGCGAGAGGTCTCCGCCTATCGCAGACGTGAGGACACGTCGGTGCTCCGCCCAAGCTGGGCAGTCCTGCACCGTATGCTCCACCGTGTCCTCCGGGCAACATCTTCGCAATGGTGACACCCAGGCGTTTCCTCCTTCCGCATTAGACACAGGTACCTCCCGAAGCATCCGTGCCCGGTGAGGACCTGCGTCAGGCAGAAAGTAAGGACGCCATGACTTCTCTCCAGCCACTCCTCAAAGAGGGGTCTTACCGCCGCAATTGCGGCGTGCCCGGCCGTCGGTCGCGACAGTCGTCCCCTCCACACTGCCCTGAGATCGCGCCGGAGCTCCTCCCGCCGCGCCTCGACTTCTCGAGGCAGCGGGGTCACGCCCCGGCGCTGCGCCTCCACGCGCCACTCATAGACGCGCGGGAGGGCAGTCACCTCCAGATCCCAGGGCAGTAATCCGGCAAGAAGGTTGGCCGATTCGCCGGCAATCGTGCGGTATCCCCGGATCATCCGGATAGCCATGACCCTCTGGCATGCGACCAACTTTAGTGGTCGCGTCCGGATGCTCAGGGCCCACACAGGGGCCCCGTAGAGGGCCATGGACCGCACAACGCCGGCGTACAGCCTACGGCAGGAGACGTTTGGCCCGCTGAGATTGGGCAGGAGTCGTCTGAAGGCGGCTGCTGCCCGGTTCAGCTTTGGGGCCAAACACAGGAAATGCTCCCTGAAGTTCCACCGGCTGTCGAGGACGAGTCCCAGGTACTTCATCGTCCTCAAGACGCCGATGCGAACTCCTCCCACCGTTATGCTGTAACCCGACTGTGGCGCGTTGACGCGGCCATGAAAACACATGGCCGCCGTCTTGTGCAGCGCCACGTCGAGTCCCAACCGCCGGATCCTGTCGACGACTGTCGCGACCGCTTCCGTCGCCAAGTCGGCCGCCGCCTGGTGCGACTCTCCCTGTGCCAGGACGAGCGTGTCGTCAGCGTAACATATTACGCTGACGCCGTCAGGGAGGTCGCTGCGCAGCACCCAGTCGTATCCGATGTTCCACAGGGGCGGTCCCAGGACCGAACCGTCTGGAACACCGCACGACGAGCGCCGGTTCCACTCTCCCCGGTGACCAGGGTAGATGACGGCTCTGTCCGTCAGGTAGTCCTCGACCATGCGACGGAGGTAGGTCGGCACCCGGTGATACCGGAGTGCCTCCCTGATGCAACTCCAGGGCAGGGTGTTGAAGGCATTGGTGATGTCCAAAGACACCGCCAAGACGACCCTGCCCCGGGCCACTGCATCCCCCGTCGTGAGGGCTCTCACGCGCATGATGGCGTCCACCGTCGAGCGCCCCCTGCGGAAGCCAAACTGGCTCTCCAACAGGTTCGGGCCCACCCGATTCAGGTGCCCGACGAGGCGGTCTGCAATTACTCTCTCAAAGAGCTTGCCCACCTCGTCGAGCAGCACGATGGGCCGGAATGCGGACGGAGAGTCCGCAGGGCGCCGGCCACAGCAACTTGGATCTGCTTATTGAAAACATCGCTGGTGTGCCCTCTGGTGATGACTGATATAGTCATTTTTGCCGTGAAAGTGCAAGTCAGGACCCCTTCGATTTAATTATATTAAGATGGCCGCGGGTGATGGTCAGGCCTTAGGCTGCCTGTCCATTGATGTGGAGCGAGCTGGCGGAGCGGAGAAACGAGGAAATATTAACCAATAGCATATATTGTACTAAATCTCCGCCCCTCTTCAATGTTGTAATCCTATTGGTTAATATTTCCTCGTTTTCCCGCTCCGCCAGCTCGCTCCGCATCACGGACAGGCAGCCTTAAGCTCTTCTGGTTTAGTAACGAGCTCTCCTTTACGTCACCGTTAGTGCTCACGGTATGCCCATGCTCTGCACAGTTAGGGTGCTTGTACACGGCGCATGTAACTCGCACAAGTAAAGGTGCGGGTTTGCGGTTTACCCGCGCGAGTAACATGCGTAAGCCACTTGATCAAGCTACCCGCGGGGTGCGTTTACACAGTGCATGTAGCTTGAGCATGTTGAGGCACTTGCGCGGGTTACAATGCGCCGTGTACAAGCACCCTTACAAACGTGTTCAATGATATATAAACGTGACTAAATTCGTAAATTAATGCTTAAACGTGAACATACTATTACCTTCCGTCTTGAACTTGAACTTATACCTACAGATTATCTTCATATTAATTATGTCTAGACTAGATAATTATCTGCAAGTAAAAATTCTTAGGCATTGACCTAATTAATTTGACATTGCTTGGATTCGTAAGTCATGGCAACGTATATTGATTTAAAATCAGTCATTGCAATTGAATCTTAACATATTTTGTCGGCACGTGTGGCGATTTGATCAACTGCATATTTGATCAACAGTTTCGTTTCCCGCACGGAACAAATATTTGTATTGCCTATAAGTAGTTGTACCGAGTCTATATGTTTGTTTATGTGATTTTTTAACTATTTGTAGAGTGCACCCACGATTTAGCTAGTGTGGGGTCAAACATAATTATATATTTATGTATATAATTATAAAATAAGAGTATAGAAAGCCCCTATTTAATCATCGTCATCAGCCGAAAAACATCCACTGTTGAACAAAGACTTTCCTTAGAGTTAATAATACTTAATATAAGTCTAAAATATTTGTAATAATTTACATCACTTTGAATTATGGCATAATTATTATCTATTACATTACGAAATTCAGCATAATGATCAGCGTAATGGTAATGATGTAAATTCTTAGCCATTAATAACTAGTTTTTGTAGTTGAAAGGTATTGAAAAAAAAAGACAGTACTTTAAGCCTTATTTCCGAAAAAAAAATGCGTAGAGATAGGAGTATTATATTTTATTTATGCCTTTCATTCAAGGGGTGCTATGACAGGAAACCTCCACGTGCGCCCGTGGAATGGAGTTCCCTCTCGGATACGTCCGGGGGGAAGACCAGTTTTTCGGGCCGGTGCACCCTGGGATGCGGGCAAAAACTCTTCCTTAGGCACTGTGTGCCTAAGGGGTCTCTTTGCCCGTATGCGAATAGCCTGTCGTGTGGACGCTCCAACGCGTGTCCCTCTGATTAGCAGAGGGCACAGCGGTGGAGCGGGCTTGCGGACGGTGAGTTATGGGTAGCTCGCCGTCCGACCAAGGACCAAGCCCGGGTCGGTGGCGCGTCGTGTTTCGCGCCAAATGCCTGCTGGGGTCGCGGGTTTTTTCTTAACCCAGGTTACCGTGGCCCCGGAACGTAAAGGGTATAGGAAGGAACACGGGTGGATTTTAGTCAGTAAGAGTCTGACAGTCCCTTCCGCCCCACCCAGGGCGGGAGAACTCATTTGATGATTTTACCACCTAAAAAAAAAAAAAAAAAAAAAAATGCCTTTCATTCAAAGTAGAAAACAATTAAGCAATAATGCATCGAAGTATCACAATATCTTTTTAATGGAATTAGAAATGGTTTCACTAACTTTCATGTCCTTTTAGTGAATTGGACGCTTTAGAAGAAAAAATTGACGTTTCAATACCGTGGGGAGGAGGAATTTGTGAACACCCGTGTTTTTTTCTTGAGAAATGTTATTAGACAAACAAGATGGCATTATAGGGACAAAAGCCTGCTGGAGTCGCGGGACTTTTTTTTTTCTTTTAGCGTGGTAATATCATCAAAAGAGTCCTCCTGCCTGTCCAGTCTGACAGTCCCTCCCGCCCTGCCCGGGGTGGCCCCCGGGCAGGGCGGGAGGGACTGTCAGACTTGTACTGACTAAAATCCACGGTGTCCTTCAATAGCCCTTTATGTTCCGGGGGGAGTCGCGGGACTGTCTTAAAAGGACCCTGGAACGTAAAGGGCAATGGCAGAAGCCGTCTGGATTTTTATTCAGTACTGACAGCTCCTCAGGAAGGATTTGGGGGAAGCTTTTGCCCAGCAGAGGCAAAACATAGGCTTATGAAAAAGACCCTGACAGTGTCTTCTGCACCATCTAGGCGGACTCAGATGATGATTTCACCAAAAATGAGTGCACAGTTTGTTTCATTAGTGCCACGCGCCAAAATATCGTTGTTCAATTGTATTGACCAGGACTGGTAATCTTGATAAAAAAAAAAGCAAAACTGGTCTGCACTTGATCATTAAGTTCCGCGAGAAAGTTGCGTTCACGAATCCTGTTCACGTGTTTAAAACTGGGAAAAAAATATTGGCGTCGCGCGTTCGAACCCAAAAAGTTCCACTCGCGATTTATTATTATATCATAAGAAAAACAGACATTTTTAATTTTCAGTTAGAATAGGTTATTTTACTCAATAAAAAAAAATATGTAGTTCGAAAGTAGATTATCAAAAAATATTTTACTCGTATTTTTTCTGTTGATACGTAAACTAAATTGACGACGATAAATGGCTTCTAAAAATCACAAAATGTCATTCCGTCGGTATAATTTGACAGGCTTTATGACGTCACAGGGGCCTTGTGCCGTCATAAAGCCGGATTTCGAAGCGTTTTTTCTTTGTCAAAATTCAATGATTTAAAAAAAAACAAGAAATACTTGCCTGTTGGCCTAGTGGTTAGTGACCCTGACTGCTATGCCGGGGGTCGTGGGTTCGATTCCCACCCAGGACAAACGTTTGTGTGATGAGCATGATCATTTGTCCTGTGTCTGGGTGTAATTTATCTATAACATGTATGTATTTAGAAATATATAAGTATGTTTATCAGTTGTCTAGTACCCATAACACAAGCTCTGCTTAGCTTGGGACTAGATGGCATTGTGTGATAGTTGTGGAATATTATTTATTTATTTATACTTCACCATTATCGTATTTTTACGGACTATACAGATTTTCAATTTCTTTATGCAACAAACTTTACATAAATAATAAAAAAGCGCTCTAATTTTGCTGTGGTTGAAGTGACCACACATTTCTTTTGAGTTGGTTAACACGTGAAGGGTTACTTTCTCTTGTTTTGACTCAAGCTTCAATAACATAATTATTATCTTTTGACCTAAAAAGATTACCCAAACTGCAGTCTGATAGCACGACTGACTACAGTGAGTTGTATTTCACCATCGTCTGTTAATCTGTCTGTCACAATACACAATACACATAATATTTAAGTAGGTCACCCTATATCGTAATGGTGACTAACATTATTATTAATAACTAGCTTCTGCCCGCGACTTCGTACGCGGATCCTGTTGCTTATGCCGGCGACGACGGGGTCGTCAAAATCGAAGATCTGAAACGTCGAATTCTAAGAGCCAGGCTGAACAACTCTTGCCAAGACGTCATTCCTATATATGTTATAGTGTAGCTGGGGTCTTGGAATTCCACATCAGGTGTTCCAGATCTCAATTTTCATACGTCAACAGAGAGTGCTCATTAGGCTGGACAACTCTTGCTAAGACGTCATTCCTATAGTGTGATTATTATTGATCCTGTATTCGACACAAATGTATTTTTGTTAAGAATAAATGAAATGAAAATGAAACCTATACATGTTATAAAGTAGCTGGGCTGTTGGAAGTTCCACATCAGATGTACCAGATCTCCAATTTTTATACGACAACAGAGGTTGCTCATCAGGCTCAACAACTCTTGCTAAGACGTCTTTATTGTATATGTTATAGAGTATATTCTAGGCTCTTGGAGTTCCACACCAGGTGTTCCAGATCTCAATTTTCATACGTCAATGATCTCAATTTTCATACCTCATTAGGCTGGACAACCCTTGCTAAGACGTCATTCCTATATACGTTATAAAGTAGCTGGGCTGTTGGAGTACCACATCAGGTGTACCAGATCTTCAAATTTTATACGGCAACAGAGGTTGCTCATCAGGCTCAACAACTCTTGCTAAGACGTATTTACTGTATATGTTATAGTGTAGCTAGGCACTTGGAGTTCCACATCAGGTGTTCCAGTTCTTTAATTTTTATACGTCAACAGAGAGTGCTCATCAGGTTGAACAACTCTTGCTAAGACGTCTTTACTGTATATGTTACAGTGTAGCTGGGCTCTTGAAGTTCCACATCAGGTGTTCCAGATCTTCAATGTTTATACGTTAACAGAGAGTACTCATCAGGCTGAATAACTCTTGCTAAGACGTCATTCACTTATATGTTATAGTGTAGCTGGGCTCTTGGAGTTCCACATCAGGTGTTCCAGATCTTCAAATTTTTATACAGCAACAGAGAGTGCTTATCAGGCTGAACAACTCTTGCTAAGACGTCGTTCCTGTATATGTCATAGTGTAGCTGGGCTCTTGGTGTTCCACATCAGGTGTCCAGGATCTTCAAATTTATTATCTCAGCAGAAAATGCTCATCACGTGGAACAATTTTTGCTATGGCACCATTTCTGTATCTCTTATAGTTAAGCAGGTCTGTTGCGGTTCTGCATCAGGTCTTCAAGTTTCCAAAATAAATTATAGCCTATAATTATGTTAACGGGACTTAATACCTATACAACAAAAAAAAAATATTCAAATCCGTCCAGTAGTTCCGAAGATTAGCGTGCACAAACACACAGACAAACAGACAAACAGACAAACAGACAAAAAAATTTTTAACTACATTTTCGGGTTCGGCATCGATATAATAACAATCCCTGATACTTTTTTTTTATATATTTCCATTGTACAGACACCACTTTTCTACAAATTTATTATATGTATAGATAATTAAAATATTAAGTACCTAGTGTCAAAATTATCATTAAAATTAGGATCTATTTTAAAAGATGAGATCGTTATCTATTTTGCAACGATCTGGTTTTTTAATGCGCAATCCATTTTCTATTATAATTATATTTTTATGAATTGTGACTAATAATTGTGAGTGCTTCATATTCATATTATTATCACAGTTTCGATTTGCGCATAGAACACAGTCATATTTGGACAAGTTTCAGGTCCGAGCTATTGTAAAGCTGAAGAGTCTGTTTGGTTGAACGCGCTGATCTCGGAAACTACTGGTTCGAAATCAAACATTTTTGTTTTGAATAGTACATTCAAGGAAAGCTATAGGTAAGCGACGACCATTAGGATCTGAGCAGCTAGTGTTAGGATAAATGTGTGTAAACGAGACGTAAACCAATCCTGTGGAATTCTTTTATTATTAGACGCTGCAACGTTATAAAATAATATTGGAACATTAAAAATACATTGAAGGATCGTGAGAAGCGAATATTAGTCGGAGTAGAAAATATTGAATTAATAAGCTCAAAATATTTTTGCAATAAAACCGGATTAACATTAATTTCAAAGAGAGATGTTTTATAACATAATATGTTGTGTGTATTAAATAATAACTTATTTATTATTTAATGTGTTATAAAATTATATTTTTGCTCGAAATAAATACAAAACCAATTGCTTTCTGTTAACCTCTATAGTTAGTTATATCTATGTAATCGGGCATTTACACAAAACCATTTTTCGGTTGTTTTAGGCGCGGCGCGGCCATCCCGTGTAAATCCCCCGTTATATTTCTATTTCGAATTAGTCCTGACCTCCATTCTTAGTCAGTGACCTCTTTTGACTTCCTTGACTTTTCGTGACAAAACAAAATAATTATAAATTATGTAACCGACCAGTTTCGACCAATCAAAACTGCAAGTGGCAGGGCCTCTTGTAGCGATGCTACACCACGTACCTACACACGTCTACACATCAAGTAATACAAAATCAATTTAATAAGGTCTTGCTTTATGTATTTTTTTAACACATTCATCGGTCAGGTTATACTAGGTTTGCAAGCTTGATGTGTTGCCGTGACAAATATTTTAAGTATTATAATTTGTGACTACTGTCAGAAACCTACCACTTTAAATAATAAGTGATGCTGACGATGATGGCTGCAATCAGCGAAAATTAGGTACTCATAATACTAGGTAATTCAAAGGTAATGACTAACTGAAAGAATTACTTCCTTCAGGAAATCGTTGTGAGATAAAATCTAACCGTCGTACAGTCGGCCTAGAAAGTGGTGTACCACCCTAAGGTTGAATATCGCTTGCAGATTCATAGGTGATAAAGATTAGTTTCGCTTGCAGATCGATCTGACAACTTCTATTGCTGTCTTTATCTGATTATTGATAACGACTATTACTGTTTGTAACGTGACAGCTGTTCTTAGTTTGAACTTGATAGAACCAATGACGTCGTAAAATCAACGGCGGGGGCTGTAGATTTTGATGACAAAATTGTATCTACAAATTCAGAATTGTAATCAACAAGTTACATAAAATTGTAAAGGCACAAGGCGAATCCACAAACCTACAATTTCTGTAAACTTGTAATTACAATATCAATAAAAAACAAGCTAAAAATAGATTTATCCTTTTAAATTTCTACAATCAATTTTAAAATACTTATAACAAACAAAAACATAGCATATATAGTAATATTTAGAAGATATTGAAAATTTTTAAAAATTAGAAACGGGTGTAACCGCCGTTGGCCTCTATAACCTCTAAAAGACGAGACCTCATTGAACCAACAAGCCGTGAGCAAATATCGGTTCCCCGCATTTCCTCCCAAATATAATTACAGTGACTAATAAGAGCTTGTTTGGTTCTTTCATTTTGATGCGACCATCGTTGGACCATAAGGCCCCAAAGATTTTCTATCGGGTTGAGGTCCGGCGATCTTGAGGGCCACTGAATTACCCTTACGTCAGTGTGTGAACGAAACCAGGCTCTTACGATCCTCGCATTATGAATTGAACAATTATCTTGAACAAAATCAAATTGTGGCACTTCGTTCTCCGGGTAAACATTACGGACTGTCGGTAGCATTGCATTCTGAAGCACGTCGATATAATTTACAGCCGTCGCTCGAGGAGGTAGAGAACACAATTCTCCTACACCATCCGCACTCATCCAGCCCCAAATATTTACGGAAATTCGACCTGATTCTCTATTTGGAATTACATGATCATCTTTATACCGTGTTGAATTATATCGCCAAAGGTGAACACGTCCATGCTGACTGGATTTAAACGTTTTTTCATCACAAAACACTGTATTAGACCAATCAAACTCTAAGTGCTCTCTGGCGAAGTTCAGACGAGCAAGTCTGTGAGCATCCGTCAAATATATTTTCTTGGCGTAATGCCTGTGGTGCAACCCCATGTAATGTAGATGATTCCTTATTGTTTGGGCACTCACATCGAACATCTCCGCAAAATGTTTTGTGGGCTTAAAACCATTGATTTCATATTCCCGTCTCATGAATTCTCTATCGTTATTGGAGAGTGCAGGCCGGCGACCACTTCTTCTGTGATCCAACAATCTTCCCTCCTCTCCTTCACGACGAATCCAAAAGCGGACAGAACGCCTCGATATATCGACACCGGAAGTATCAATTAACGTAAGGGACATTTTGGCGAAAATGAGTTATATATATCATTGGATTCAGAATTTCGCGCTCTATCGATTGGTATTATTAAAAAAATTCTATCTTTAAAAAAATGTCCCTTACAGTACAAAAATTTTGACCGCGAAAAACGATTTCTGAAAAAAAATGTGATGTAACAGTCATTAATATTTTTTCTTCTCAAAAAATTGAAGTAAGTCACCGTACTAAATAATTTACACCCTTACCATAATCAAAAATAAGTCGATTTAAATGACAATGTCCCTTACTTTAAATAAAATGCCCCTAACTTTAAAAACCATGTCCCTTACTGTAAATAAAATGTCTCTCACTGTAAACAACATGTCCCTTGCTTTAAAAAATTGTTTGACGAAATCTGAAGTTTATATAGAATGTTAGAGATCGGTGACACTTACGACATAAAAAATCCGAAGAATTACCTCGAAACAATTTAAATGCAACAGAAAAGGGTTAAGGGATTTGGAAAATTACGGCTGTTAGACATAAAAATACATCAACTATAGACAACACAAATCAATCTGCAGGTGAAATTCATGATCATTATCATTTCTAAATATTAAAGACCACTTTTGGACATAGGCTTCACCCAAGGAGCACCACAGCGCACGATCTCCATTCTAAGTCGAAATGAGCTGAAATTACTGCAGATGAAATACGTCAAACAGATATTTATTGCTTCATCTTTCACACAACCCATGCACCTTTTATTCTATCTTTTCCCCTTACGTCCTCTTACTCCTCACTTCTACGAGTACTTTGATTGTCATCATACTAATATCATGTTTCGCACAATTCCTATGCCTTAATTCATCGACCTTTCGTTTCCATTACTTTCATTCAATATCGGCTCTGAAGAAGATAGATATCCTCTTCAGAGCCGCTACCTACACATCATCACTTCTTGCCAGGTGGAGAAAAAGTGGTAGGTAGCAATAAATTCTAAGAAAACTTAAATTGATTAATTTATAATAAAATTATAAAGCCAATTAAAACCGCGTTGATGCGGTCAGAGTGTGCTCGGACCGAGTGCGCTCAAACGAGTAAGTTGCATACAAAGTGTACTCGGATAGTGGTTAATACTGTTAAATATTTTATAGTCAACAAAGAAAAAAAAACGGATTTTGTTTTAAATAGTATTTGAATTGTCAGAGACATGTTAATCGAAGAGTTAAGACGGGAAAAACATAAGTCTTTTATAGCAAAAGGATAGTAATCTGTGAAAAGGAGAAGAATTTGGACTATTCCTTTGATTCAGCGATCACGAAGAACATCGCACATCTAGCAATTTTCTCTGAAAACGAAAGTGAACAGGTAAATCCTGCTTTATAAACGTCTAAAACTATGTAGAACTACTCTGAGCCTAGTAACCGAGCTAGCTCGGAGCAGTAAGACGCGGTCCGACTCAAATCAGACTTAAATCTGCGATAGCTAGCAGTAAAACCTGAAACTGTACTCATTTACTCTTTAATCTCATTTCCATAGTGCTAAAATAGTATAAACTTTAGTAGATAATCTATTGTTACATTAAATTGCAACACTGATAAAGTCCTTTACAATAAAATTTCGTATAATTTTCTATTTCTCTTGCTGCTTACATTATGCTCGATGGATTATCTATAAAATTTCAGTAACGTAACGGTCATCTAAACATTTTTTTTTAATGTAAAGGACATGCTATTTTTGAAACTACTGGGTATTCCTGAATCTTTCGTATAAAACAAGAAAGAAGGGGAAATTCTAAGAAACTTTGCTCTGAACACCATAAAAATTGGACCAGACAGTAAAAAGTTATAGACAAAATAATAAAATAAAAATCGTTTTTTGGCTCTCCTGAAAAGTCGTATTTTGTCCCTTACGTTAATTGATACTTCCGGTGTCGATATTCAAATTCCGGGATATCGCACTGATACTGCTTCCCTCATTAAATTGGGCAATTATTTGTGCTCTTTCGGCAATGGTCAAGTTGGCAGGCATTGAGATGATTTTATATGCAGTTGATTGAAAAATAACACGGAAAATATATCGATTTTTTGCATATATTTGACAAAATGTCAATTGTCAGTTTTCTTTTTCAAATGGAATTCGGTTGTCTATTTAAATAGTTTTTATTACTTTTGTTTGGAAACATTTCAATTGCTTTGTAGAAACTAATGTCCTTTTCATTTATACTAAAGGTTAAAATGTCATGTACTTATATGTGACATATGACGTATGAATACTAAATACATAAGTTTACGTCATGATAATGTTGTCTCTTTCAGTAATATCTTTTTATAACGAACCTTGTTGTAATTTTCGATGACCGGGAAACTAAATCAAAACTGGTACACCACTTTCTTGGCTGACCGTACCACAAAAAGATAAGTATCTGTTGAACGCTTGTCTAAAAAGTGTAACTGGAAAACATTATACAAACGACGAATGCCGTTTTGACGTTTTTAGACAAGTGTTCAACAGATGTTTAATTTTTTTTGTAGTAAGACGGTAAACGTTTAAACAACATTATTCTGAACATTGTGGAAACATAATGGATACACAAATAATACCACCCAACTTATACATTATAATATTATACACGTTATAAAACGCGAAAAAGCTATACGACAATTACCTTACGACAATTACCTATGATTGATGATTATTACGACAATTACCTATGTCAAATAATCATCACGTAGAAGTCAGCCGATTAACCAATCGTAAGACAAACGACTATTAACTTTATGCTACGTTCACACGCGCGCCGTGCAGCCCAGCGGGCTGCCTGGCGGGCTGCGCGGCATGCAGCCGCGTGCGAGCGCGCGTGTAAACAGTCACCGGGCGGGCGCACATTCATCCTTTGAACTTTGCCAAAAAACCGACACTTGCCCGATTCGCGGCATTCACGTTCACAGGCGCGTTCACGGGCTCGGGCGTACCGTTTACACGCTCGTGAATGTGAATGTGCACGTTGAATGTAGAGTTGAACGCGAGCGTGTGAACGTAGCATTACAGTTAGCTATAAACCACTATACATCTTCACATACCATGAAGTGTAAATAAAGGCTCAAATAGACGAAGTTTTTGCTAGCTAAGCAGTCTGTTATTGTTCCACTGAGGAAGTTTTGTCCCTCTGAGAAAAGGTTGCCCTATATGCATTGATGATTGCAGTTTTACGGGTATTTCTATCGCCACAATACACTGCACGGACTCATGAGTCTATTATATAACTTCCCGTGCAAAAGTGAATTTGCGTAGATGAGGAACGAGTAAGTCTACCGGACTAACTGTGACGCGACGGTCCTAGACTATCAAATAATGCATAGACCTAAAGCAAGGTCTGGCAGGTATGTCTGCAGCCTTGCTCGCTGTGGTCACGATGTCAGTACGTTTTGCAGGTGTTCGGTAATCTTTCATATCTATCCACTTCAAAACGATTGTTCATCGGTATTGAGTCACGAATTTACAGGTCATTTCGGTTGACAAAATGATGATGGTTATTTTTCGGCACGTGTTTGTCACAGCTTGTTCTATTTTTAGCGGCGTCATATTGTGTTTTGCACGTGTTAGATGAGATAAGAATTTGAAAAAGTACACAAAAATATAATCGCAGTCTCCTTAGCAGCAGGAATTTGCGTTTAGTTAAACACAACCTAGAAAAGTTCTTTTACTAGGCCTTAAAGAGGGTGATCCCTTTGCGAATCGGCGAGCCAATAGTTTAAATCGTTGGCGGGCCGGAGCCGGCTCGCTGGCTTTCGTTGGTAGTCTACTCGAGCAAAACTCTTTGGCGAAGTCACTTGGGTAAGCAAGCACTTTCATTGCGGGAAAGAACAAAATAAGGAAAAACGCCACAAAGTTTGCGTAAAAACTTGGCTCGATTGATCCACTAAGAAAGGGTTTTTTATACCGCGGTCTTTGAATTCTAGCATGCACAAAGAGCCAGCGGGCAAATCCGGTATTTAAATCCGCAGACTTTCAAGTGCTCTATCAGCAGTTTAGACCTTTGGCTAGCAAATTCATTGGCGCACCGGTTTTGTTCGGAAATTGATCATTAACAATCGATCCCCATTATCATCATTGACTAGCTTTCGCTCGTGACTTCGTTCGAGATAAGTTTGGGCCTGCGACCCACCGCGTCACATCACATTGCCCGTCCGCGGTATTACTTTTTCGACTAGATAGACATGTGATAGCTTAGCTAGGTAGCTGAGCTATCACACTTTTACTTGATAAAAATTATAATATTTTATAAAATTATAATATTCTTTTATTCAAGAAAAATTTTACTTGCTACCTGAAAAAAATAGGAAAGGTGATCGGATTAACCTAAAAAATGAAGAAATGATGCAATAAGAGGAAATAATGGAGAATGGAACTGAACAGTTCCGTCCTCGAACAAAATATTACATAAACTTGAAAATTACAAACATATTATTTGAAGTAACACTTACATTTTGCTCATGTACTGATACTAATACTCAATTATTTCCTTATATTTGTTTTGTAAATACGTGGTTATTCAAGTGGACTGCAGTATTGTTAAAACCTCTTAGTTACCGCTTTTAATGTAAACATTATAATTGTGTCTATTTGTTGTCCTTCAAATGAGTTTCCCGGTCACAATTGAATGTGCGATGTTTATGAATAATCATAGAAAAAATAATTACCATGGATATAAATGAAATAAGTATACTACTTTCAAAACTCTAAGTCTTCATTTTGGAAAACAAAACTGAACAAAAACTGAGCATAAGTCCCTTACAACCAAGGCGTAGCTAATAAGCTACCCCTTAGTTGAGGGATGCCTTAAGAAAAATCCAACATGTTGTTATGTATTCATTTTTAATTTTTTCAATTAATACTGAGTTTAAAATTCATCAACTCATGATCTTTTAATCCAAATCCGTTCAGTAGTTTTTGTGTTAAATATGTAGTTACAAACATCCATCCACCCCTCTTAAACTTGCACATAATAGTAAAATAACAGTATTTTTTTTATCCAGAGGGCTGGCCTATTTCTGGTCAAAGAATTAGCATTGCCACCCAACGTGGCAATGCTGCCAGCGTTCTGGGCAACTATCCCATTGACAGCGATGTGGATGAATTTTTTGATGCTCATTGTTAGGTTATTTTAATTCTTAATAGGTTTGTTAATTCAGTACTTACATAAAGTTATTGTAACATATCTAAAAATAATTTAAAAGTACCTACAAGAATATTGTCAACGTTTTGTAATGTCGTAAAACCGTACCTACGAGGCATGCACAAATTTAAATGATGGATGACCCGACTGCCTTCAAGTCTTAAAAAGGGTAGATGTGCATTTAAAAACATCTTCAATATTATTATTGTTGCAATTATTGTTTTTTTTTTGACCTTCGATGGTAATATCCTATATTTCGTGTATGGTATAATTATTATTGCAATATGTCTTCTACTCCGACTGAGACGTGGATAAAATTAAATAAGGAAGAGTATGTTTGAGGGCCTCGATACGCAAACAGTCTTCTACTTTTGAGAGTCGAGGCCGCCAGGTCAAATGTAAACTTCTTAATAAACATAAAGGTGCTCCCACAAAGCAGTTTTATAAAGTTAGAGAATGTTACATACCTAACAGTTTTGCTGTCTAATTTTTTTTCAACATTTTCTTACTAAAAATTTCTTAAAGTTTGTGATGTTATACAACTTAAAAAAAAAAACAATGCCGGGCTTTTCTTAGTACAGCTCTGTTGGCCTACTATGTCTTAAAGCGAGAGTGTTCCATTGTAGGAAAGAGACAGAGCTTTACACGTCTAGCGCAGGGTTGGCATGATTAAAACAAGTTGTTTTAAAACACATGTTTAAAACAGTGTTTAAAACAGTTTGAAATTAAACAGTGTTTTTTATTACATGTTTAAAAACAAAGATTAAAACAAGTTTAAAACATTGTATAAAACAGTACAAAAAAAACATGTTTTAAAACTACTTTTCATGTCGCAATAACTGATTATAAAATGAAAATAAAATAATAAGTATTTGAGTCTGAATAGTTCAACATAAAACCAATCGAGTCTCTATTGCTGTTATATTTTTGAACTTTCAATGGCATTGTAATTGACTTAATAATTTTTTTTATAAAACGTTGCCCCACACTAGGAATTTCTACTGTGTCGTGGGTGCGTTTACAAACATGCCGCCAACATTATTTTTATGTTATGTAGGTATTTCATTCAATCAAACAAATATCTAAGTACCAGGATTTGTATGGGACAAGATAGCACCTATTTTTGAAACATTATCATAATAATTTCAAAACAATTAAAATTGTAACAATTTTAAATAATAAACAACATTAGTCATAAATAAAAAACGGAAACTTCGATCCTTAATGTCGGCTGTCGAAAGAAATTTGGTAATTCCCCTATTTTTTAGACATAGGTATAAGTAGATCGGTGTTTCTCAGTCCATTGTTCATAAGGTAAAGCCCCGCACCGTGGCGCGGGGATATACCTTATGAACAATGAACTATTCTACGAACGAATAGGAGGCGCGCCGCCTGTCCCGCTAGGAAAGTCCCTACGTGTCGCCCAATATAAAATCAACATTAGAACATACCTACCGGGTGAATGTGAAGCGTTTGATTACGCAACATACAAATAAATGTTATCTATTGATCGTTTTTTTGTAAATATTTAATTTATTAGGGCGAGTTTATAAAGATCTAGCCTAGAAAAGAAACATAGTCGAATTAATTTGAAATAATGCCCTAAACTAAAAAAAACAAAAAAAACACTTGTTTAAAACATTTTGAACTGTTTGTTTTATATAATTAAAAAAAAACTGTTTTTTTTCCAACCCTGGTCTAGCGCCATCTCGTTCCCACACTGGAACTACTCTCGCTTTAAGACGTGATGGTAGGCCACCAGGGGGGTATTACAACGTCATAAAACCAGGCTTGTTCCAGTGAGTGAACGAGATGGCGCTAGACGACTTGTATAGCTCTGTCACTTTCAAAGTTTCATTCGACGGAATAAGCCTGGTTTTAAGACGTTGTAATACCCCCCCAGGTGGTGAACCTCGCCCGGCAATTAATACTTTTGGTTCATGGGGCGGTGATGTAGTACATCACCGCCCCATGAACCAAAAGCTGTTCAAAACCTGTTCAGACCAGCACCTCATGAGTAGAAGTACTTTATATCCTACGGCTCAAATCTTCATAATTATAGTCACTGGTGGTACACACGGCTACACATCAAGCTATACAAAACCAGTTTATCGTGGTCTCGCTTTGTATGATCATTCCGCGCATACAACGATCAGCTTATACTGGATTTATGTAGTTTGATGTGTAGCCGTGTGTACCACCAGTGGCTATAATTATGAAGATTTGAGCCGTAGGATATAAAGTACCTCTACTCATGAGGTGCTGGTTTGGACGTGTTAACGATTAATTTCAATAGACAGTAAATTCCAAGCATATTATAACTACTTAATTAATATTAAATAATTTTCATAATTACTGCTTTCAATAGACTTTGTAATTAGTGAGATAAACTAGTTTTGTCAATGCATATTATGTACCTACTGTATACTAGAAACTTCCAGTATTTTGAGTTTTGTTTTTTGAAATTACAAACGATCGGAACACAAAAAGATAAACATCTGTTGAACGCTTGTCTAAAAAAAGTGTAACTGCAAAACAACCTTTATATCAACGTGAAATGTCGTTTGGACGTTGACAGTTTTTTTTACAAAGTGTTCAACAGATGTTTATCTTTCTTGTGGTAAGACGGCAATTATTTATTATTTAAAACTTACCTTGTGAAACTCTGATTTTAAAACAGCTCTCAATAATAAGAGTTTCATCTCTCTGGAGCCCTAACCACGGGCAGCTTGGAACCTGTTTCCGATACTTCAGGGCTATTATCTTCTTTTTGTTATTTTTTTTTTTAATTTCCAGTGTCTATTTTGATAAATTAATAAATTAATAAAGTCTCATTTGACAATCACTTGACTTAACCCGTGAAATTTCCGACTACTTGGCCATACGAGATAAATAAATAACAAGATAATAAAGTAAATCATTTCAAAATGCCCCAACATTATACTAAAAAGTAAAAACCCTTTTGGCTTTAAAGCGCCTGATTTAAACATATTGATAAAAAACCTGCTTTCTACTTTAAAAAATGCATTCGAAAAGGTTCACCTGTTTTGGCACCGTAGCTCTTAAACTACGGTGCCGCAGACAGACATGCACAAACATTGCGCTCAAACATATGCTAAACACCCCTCTTATTGGATGGGAGTAAAAAAATAAAATAATAAAGAGTTCGTTTACTTACGCGATTTTTATTATAATACCAGATCCATTTGATCGATTTTTAATGAAGGTAAAGAGTGTTAAGGTCTTTTGCGGAAATAGAAACAATAATTTATTAATGTGAACAGAAATGGTGACCGTAATGTGAATTGACCAACCATAGGAACCAAGTTTGTGATATTACATTTTTCCCATTAGATAACGACACTAAATGTAACAATAATTTATTCAATTTAGTTCGTTCACAGTATTCGTGAAGACTTGAGGCGTTTTACTAACGGGAATTGTTTTAGAATTTTGTTTAATAATTATGTGACTTGTGACCATAAGATATTAAATTTTGATGTGACCTGTGACCCATTTTGTGAGTGCTTGGCGGAAATTCCACGTGGTTGGTGGGTCCTGTTAAATTGACTAAATACCGGTATATTATTCTATACCAATATTATAAAGCTGAAGTGTTATTATAATGTTGAATTGATACTGGTTCCAATTTTCGAGGAACGTTGTAACCGATATAACATCACGATACGACTAAAAAAAAAAAGCATACCGTCGAATTGATAACCTCCTTCTTTTTGAAGTCGGTTAAAAAGGAGCCGAGTAGCGGTGATAAGTCGCGGGAACAGCTAGTTTTTCATAATATAAATAGTTTTATTGGTTCCTCTAATGATCTAATCGTACAGACAGATGTGTTGTTGGGGAGTTTGTTCTGCCACCCAGCTAAAATACTAAGAAGTGTCGAAGGGTTCACGGTTTGGGGAATTGTCATAAGTAAAAATTGACCTTCAAAAAGTGCTGATAATCCGCCTAATGTGATTAAATGTGTTTTGATATCTTTGAAAAAAAATATTGGAAATACCTAACCCCTCTTACAAATCACCGAAATGTTTTCTCAAATAAATTGGGCCATATAAGTGGCTCATAAAATCTCAGTAACAGTCGTGTTATAGCCAAGGAAGTATTAACTCTTCGGAAGTTCTAGCACGTGGGTCATGTTTCCTAATAATAAAGTAGTGTTAGCAGTCATTGTGCCGATAGTTATGTCGGCCAATGGCATAATTGCCAAAAGCCTCGAAAAAAAATTCTGAAGGGGCTTTCGCTTGGCAGCTAGATCAAGCGCTTCATTGAGAAGGCAGTACTTTTGGACACGGCGCGTATTGTTAGGAGGCTCTTCCCTCAAGAGCTCCAATCATGATGGTGGACTGCAATTCTTTTACATTTTTAATAGTTTTGTAAAAAAATAAAAGCCCTGCAGCCCTCTCCCCCCCTCCCCTCCCCCCACCCTCACCCTCCCATAAATCAATGGTCCATAATGGAAATTTTAACCAAATAAAATTTAAATTAGCAACTTATCAACACATAAAGGACACGGTGTTAATAAATTATACTGTAAAAATAACTTTCCTACCTAAGACCCGGGCAAATGACTACACGTTTTAAAGCTAAAATGACGTCGTACGAGTATTTTATGTTTCTGTGAATGTTTACGTCTGTCTTGTCGTGAAATTTTAACCTCCAGCGTATGTATTGTTTTTGGAACTACCTATATAAACAGATTCTCCTCTTGTTGCAGTTGCATAGTCGGTGAAGCGTCGCGCCGGCCGCTATATCATCATGAACTCGGTCATAGGACTCAGTCCGAAGAATCCCAACTGGGACCTGTATAAGAGTAAATGTAAGTAGTCTTTACCTTTTAAAATAATAGTGACATGATCCTTAGATGAATGAGAAACTCGCGTCTTGCGACCGATATTAATGTAATGTTATCCTCAATACAAATCCTGATCTTTTTGCTCTAAAGACTGCTTCTAATTGGACATCATGAAGACTCGAAGTCTCCGTTGTTCATAGGACATTGACAAAGATCGGAATCATGTTTGCAACCGACATAGATCATTCATTTCTACTGTTAGGCTCCTCATAGCGAGTGGCGATACATCCTGCACGCACACATTCTCATAAGCAAGAACGACGCGTAATTTAACATGTATACTCTGTACTCATGTGGCTCTAGTATAAGAAGTAGCCCCACAATTCACATCCGTAAAATATGCCGTGATTAGCAATATAAAATACCTGTCTCGTTTCAGGCGGTTAGAGAAAAGCCAGTAGAGCTAGCGACGAGTTGGCAAGGAGTAAGTAGTGTTCACTAGCAAAGTGTGATCCCGTTGTTCCGATCAGCTGTGGGATAAATAATATAACAGCAAACACACGCTTCGTCATTCCGTTCTATTATCAGTGGCATATTCTATTAGATACATTAATATCACAAACGAAGCGCTGCTCTATTTTATTGAAACGGATGAACATATGTAGTTAAACTTTCAAATTGAAAAGTATGAGTTACGTGTTGGGCAATATATTATTATCGTGAAACTTATACATAATTATGATCTAATAGTCGGTTCACATTGACTGTGAGAAGTATTTTCGCATTGTATTTCAATTCTTGGTTCAAACATTCACTCAAAGAAGATTCTAAACGTGGCGACTAAAATCCCTTACCAAATGGGAGCCGTCTAAAGGCCTCAGATTCCGCGTCAAAGGAAATTTAAACACTGCTGACAAAGGAACATAAACGCGATATATTTTTGTTTTGTTATAGGCACATTTGCCATTTGCAAATTAACGAAATGACAAAATACTAAATATCATTTGTTTCTGCGTTAGTTTGCACATGTCGCTGCGTCAGATCGTACAAAAAATATTACGCTACGTTCAAAAGAACGTTTGCACAGTGACAAAAAGTCGTAAATGCATTCGACAAAAAAAAGTTGATCGTCGCGTTAGATTTTCCACGAACGCATGGCCTAAAAGCTATGTCGGGAGCACAAAAAAAAATTCGACAAAGGGATTTTGGACCTTTAACGGCCGTTTTTTTTTTTTGAGTGTTGACATTTATCCTGTAATGCTATTTTACAAAAACTCAGCGCCACGGCGGCAGTGCCGAAACTACAGTTTGTCTTTGCAAGCTTGTAGACGAGTTCGTAGACGAGCTCGTCGTAGAGTCTGTACTGTTAGAGAATAGCTGTGCTGAAAAATATTATATTTAATCAAATAAATAATTTTAGTTATTGTTCATTCGTATTTGTGACAAAAACCGAAATGTGCATTGTGCCTGTTAAGCCGTTTTCTACTTAGCGCTCAGAATATTATAAAGCTGGGTACTCCCTTAGCAGCGTTGCATGTAACGTATCAGATGCTATATCAACTTGCAAGTGGGTACGGCTCGTCCGAGCACACTGCGAGCCGCCTTTGTGTTCGCAGTGATACCGCCACTCGGCGGGTCACTGCGAGCCCGAGCTCACAGCGAACCACGCGCGACCGGCCCGCAGCGGGCTCGTGCCAACGTACTCGCTTGATACTGTATCTGATACGTCACATGCAACACTGCTAAGTGAGTACCCAGCTTAAACGATGCTTTTTAATTTTTATCTTTTCTTCTAGCTAAACCGGACAAAATCTTAACAGAACTTTTTGATTAAAAATATGTACGACTCAGACTTGACTTGATATTTCTTTTTGCGTAAAAATTTGAAATATGTCAAAATAATACAAGTATTACGCGTCAAAATCCCACCATAATCTGCCGCGATAGCAATTTATTTATTGATATCAGTATTTACCAATTATTTATTCACTTTTACCAGGAAATTTCGTAAAGGAGAAGTCGCAATGTTGTACAAAGATAGACCGACATTCATTCTCCATGTTTAGAGGGATCGAAATCAATTTTTTTGATTTTATTTTACTTATTTTGTTTAAAAGTGGTCGATTTTATACCTTTTTTCTCCTCATGGATACTTTGCGTCGAAAATTAATTGGTAAGTCAAGCTTGGGTCTAATTTATGCACATCCCGTGCGGGGCTTGAAATGAAATTCGTTCAAAAGATAGGTTCATTTGAAACCTGAATTTTGATAACGGGGGGAAACTGTACTCATTTAGGAACAGCATCTAAAGGTGCTAATGACGCACGTGCACTAAATCTATGTTAGGCAATGAAAACATTAGCTGTTTAAAATTTACCAACCGTCTGTGCACATACCGTCATCTTATTAAAATTTTATTTAAAACTGGCTTCGGCCAGCGACTTTCGCGTGAAGCATGGTATAAATTTAATTTGTACCCGACCACTCAGGAATAAAGTAGCTACCTACCAAAAAAAAACTTATTATAGCAGTCAGGAATAATGTAGTTAGTAGTTACCTACCAAAAAAACCATTTTGCCTCTTTTTAATGTTAGTATAGGCAAACGACTGTGGTTCAAGGTTTTAGCCACTTGAATGGCGACACAATGCCATCCTTGTTTATTCTCCCGCACTTTGTAGGAGTAAGAGCAGTGTAGATATAGTATTAGAGTACAAAAACTGTTAACATAAGCGGCGGGAACAAATGTATCAAAATTTGATACTTCCACAGACAAGGGATTTTTGACACGTATCAAAATTTGATACCTCCACAGTCAAGCGGATAGACTGTCACAATAAATACAATTTTAAACAAAATACAAATAATATAATTATATGTATATTGCTCAATTAGGCGAAATCTTTATTAATTCACAATCCAATTTTTGACATTAGTTTACTTAAATCATTTTTTTTTCAAATTCAGTTGAATAATATTAAGCCACCTTATGCAGTTTTCACAATGTTGCCATTTTGTCCCGGGTATAAACACGGGGTCACGGGACTTTTTGAATTACCGTGACCCTGGAACGTAAAGGGTCATTGAAGGACACTGTGGATTTTAGTCAGTACGAGTCTGACAGTCCCTCCCGCCCTGCCCTGGGTGCCCACACATAAAAAAAAAAGGTATAAACCCATGCGCAGCGCAAAGAAATTATTTCACTCCATATAATTTCCTGCCTAGAGGTGTTCAAACTCACACTAAATGGTCGCGTGACTTAATTCGTGATCATTAAAATCGACGAGCGGGGTCATGACATGACCCATATACCGAGCGGGTTTCGCCTCAGTGTGGTCAAAGCTTAATGCGATCTATGCCATAACATGCCGCTTAGTGAAAGGCCTCTCGTTTTCAGTAGCGTGTATGCCGAACGACATTAATTTTAATACAAACTTTCAAGTCCTTGTTTTTCGAAATTACAGAACTAATTTTGTTGACTTCTTCAAAATTTGTATGCCGGAATTTGGAATGCCGTACGGCAACGTACATGCGCCTCTCACTTATCGTCTTACCACACGGAAGATAAACATTTACCGTCTTACCATAAAAAAAAGTTAAACATCTGTTGAACACTTGTCTAAAAAAATTGTCAATGTCAAAACGACAATCCACGTTGATAAAAGGGTTGTTTTGCAGTTACACTGTTTTTAGACAAGCGTTCATCAGATGTTTATCTTTTTGTGGTAAGGCGGTTAATGTCTATACTTTAATATATAACACCTCTGCCTTGCCTTTCCGTGATGATAGGATATGAGGACCTGTGTTTCAAACAAACACTATTTGAAACCGCAATTTCTCTAGCGGACAATATCGGAGACATGATGGCGGACTTGTAAGTGGCAAGTCCCTGCGACTTTGTGGGACAATGTTACTCGACATACAAACATATTAGCAACAACTTGCGACAAGTCCCACGACAAATTTTAAAATAAACATACATGTAAAAGAATAGATGTAAAGAGAATCAGCTTAGGTAGTTCCAACTGCGACGACACAGCAGGCTTCTTCTCCTTGAAAATAAAAGCATGTCATTCCCCAAAAATTGTGAACCTACTGGCACTAAAAAGTTGCACTAGTCCGATCAACCAGACTACTAACTACTGCCACTACACCGTATACATAAATCGTGTCAAACGACAGAAATACGGAACAAAAATGTTCCCCAGTGAAAACACTAACCTGTACCATTATTCTCTTTTCAGATGAAGAAATCGACGAGCTTCCCCTCATGGCCTCACTGGGCCCAGTAGTCACAATCCTGGCAGTGTACCTGGTATTTGTACTAAAGATTGGACCAGTGTTCATGAGGAAACGGGAGGCGTACAAACTAACACATTCGCTACTTATCTACAATGGAATTCAAGTGGCTTTATCTGCATTTATGGTGTACAGGGTGAGTCTGCCAGATTTTTTATTATAATAATATATTTCTTACTTCTCACGTAGTTTTTTTATTCTTGTCCCGCTCTAGGATATAATACCTGACGTGTTTTTACAAACATGTAACCTTACATACACATAAGAGCCAGACCCAGAACTACCTGTAGGTCATAAATATTTGTTCCGTGTCTGTCTTCTCCTCACATCCTAAGCATTTTTTACTAGAAATTGATATCAGTTAAAACTGTAACCGACAATAACTGTTAGCCAGATGCTTGCTAAGCACAACACTCGTCTGATCTGAGAATCCTCCCATCATGTGAGATAGTGGTCAAACGTTAGGTTAAATAAAATATGGGGACGCCGCAATCACGGAGGTAAAACCCCTCTTTGAGGAGTGGCTGGAGAGGCGCCATGGCGTCCTCACCTTCCGCCTGACACAGGTCCTCACCGGACACGGTTGTTTCGGGAGGTTCCGGTGCCTTATTGGATGGGAAGAAACGCTTGAGTGTAACCACTGCGAGTATCGCCCGGAGGACACGGTCAAGCTCACGGTGAAAAACACGGCCGCCGTGACCTCACGGAGGCGATAGGCGGCGACTTAACGCGCCCAGCATTATCGACGCTGCGGAGCGAGACGGAATGGGAAGCAGTTGCCACCTTCTGCGAAGTAGTTATGCTAGCGAAGGACAGCTTACACCTCACGACCCAGCTGCCGACGCCGCGTCAAAGAACTGTCACTTTCTGACGGGGCCCCCTTTAGAGGGCCAAAGCCTGCCGGGGTCGCGGGACTGTCTGATCAGGTATCCGTGACCCTGGAAAATAGAGGACTTTTGAAGGTTCATCCTGTATTTTAGTCTGTATGAATCTGACAGTCCCTCCCGTCCTGCCTGAGGACTCATTTAATGATTTTACCACGGTAAAAAAAGCACTTAACATAAAAAAAAGATTTTTGTCTTAAACCAATCAACGTCCGTATATGCCTATCTGAGACATAAATAATATATGCGCTTGCTCAAGCAAAAGCAGCCGGCATAGAAAACGGATCCGGATTGGCATTTAGACAAAAAAAAACCACCACACTATTCCCAAACCACTGCAACTCCTGAGAGCCAGAACCAACAGTGGCAACCACCAGAAAAGCGCCGAGACAATGAAGCTCGACGTTTCCCGGAGAATGAATTTACCTGTCTTGGATCCTGCAACTAAATTAATCAGAAAAGAATAGTGGAAGAGTAGGAAAATGGCATTTAGACAGTATGACAAAAAGAAATATATTTTTTAATTACCTCTCTCGTCAGTGAAATGTAAATATTGAGATTAACATACCAACGCAACGTTACAAACGGTTTTCCCCAAAGCGTTTAATATTAACTTAAAAACGAATTAATGAAAGTAAACATGCTCAAAATGAATATTCAAAAAGTAAGTACGATTAAAAAAAGAGGCTTTCCTGTCCAGTAAAGTTATTGGCACAAGATTTTAACATGTAAATTAAGGGGTACTTTTTTTTTTTTTTTTTGGGTGGTAAAATCATCAAATGAGTCCTCCCGCCCTGGGTGGGGCGGAAGGGACTGTCAGACTCTTACTGACTAAAATCCACCCGTGTTCCTTCGGATGCCCTTTACGTTCTGGGGCCACGGTATCCTGGGTTTAGAAAAAACCCGCGACCCCAGCAGGCATTTGGCGCAAAACACGACGCGCCACCGACCCGGGCTTGGTCCGGCACGGGCAAAGAGACCCCTTAGGCACGCAGTGCCTAAGGAAGAGTTTTTGCCCGCATCCCAGGGTGCACCGGCCCGAAAAACTGGTCTTCCCCCCGGACTTATCCGAAAGGGAACTCCAGTCCACGGGCGCACGTGGAGGTTTCCTGTCTTAGCACCCCAAATTAAGGGGTATTACACGAAAGTTTTTGCCTTCACCACAATGAAAAAAAAATATTAAAAATGATGTATTTTTAATAAGAACAAGTACCTACTCAATATGTGTATAAATCAAATAATAATAGTAACCATGGAGTTTCTTGCCGGTTCTTCTCGATGGACACGACCAACCCGAACCGTGCCATTTTTTTTTCTCGGCTCTTTATTAGTGCCCATAGAGGACCATGAAAAATAAAATATTTTGATTTTGAATACCATTGATTATTTATTGTCTACTTGATCTGGAACACGTATACACATACACAACATAGTATAAATTCCACCCCACAAAAACAAAACAGTATTTAATTATTATTCCAACCATCAACCTTTCGACATTATTTCAAACATTCGCCTTCGAATTGAATTTTAAAAACGCCTGTAGAATTTGTACTGGCAATAGGGCTGCACACAGCTTATGGCAAGTTCATTATGTCAACAAGAAAAAAACTAATATTATATATAATTAGCCTTAAAAATAAATCAAAGTAATAAAAAACAACAGTACCCTGCACTCCCTTAACTTTGACGAACTAAATGTCAAAAGTCATAATATTTTAGGCAGTCTATACAGGACTGCTCAAATAGTTAAATATTCGTCTGCTAGAAGCTGCCATTGCTAACGGCTCCAGCATTCTGTATCAAGTGCTTCTGAAGCAGTTCGACTGCTCAACCGGATCCGTGTATTGTATGCGTAAGTAAAAGACTAGCGTCTTATACGCAGCAGTACTCGGGCAGTCCGTGTGAAGGCAACCTTAAACTTTGGTACTAACGCCTTACGAATGTTTCAACTGACGATTTCGATTGATGATGACTGTTTGACGGCACGTTTAGTGCAGTGGCTGAGCGATTAGACTGCTGCGCTGCGTGTCGCGGGTTCAATTCCCGCACGGAGCAAATATTTGTATGATCTGCATGTAGTTGTTCCGGGTCTAGGCGTTTGTGTGTGTCTAATAAATAATATTTTACACATGTCTTGCCGACAGCATTTTGAGTTTTGACATCAAACGTTATACACGTGTAAAATCTTTATTAAAATTTGATACTAGCTGTTGCCAGCGGCTTCACCCGCTACAACTCGAAAATTATCCCACGGGGACATAAAATCTGGATAAAAACTATCCTGTGTTAATCCAGGTTATAAACTATCTGTATACCAAATTTTAGCCAAATCCGTTCAGTGGTTTTTGCGTGAAAGAGAAACAAACATACCTACATACACATGCACATACATACATCCTCACAACTCACAAACTTTCACATATATAATATAAGTAGGATGTGACCTGTTGTGACAGTGCCTTTGACATAAAAGTCAATTAATCTAGACAAGAAAGACGGCACGTTTGACGCAGTGGCCAAGCAAGGACTGCTGCGCTGTGTGTCGCGGGTTCGATCCCCGCACGGATCAAATATGTAGGTATTTGTATGATCTGCATGTAGTTGTTCCGGGTCTGGGTGTTTGTGTATGTGAGTTTCTATGTTTGTAAACGCACCCACGACACAGGAGAAATTCCTAGTGTGGGGCAAAGTTTATTAGAGGAATAAAAAAAATGGAACATCTTGAACCTACTGACAATTAGACTTCTGTCACCTGTCAGATTTAAAGCCATCAGTTTCTTATTGCCAGCGACCTAGCCAGACATCGAACGGTCGATTTTCCGATTTTCCGGCGGAGCTTGGCGCCGGTCGTATAGGAACATGCAACTCAACTTTACACTATTAATAAGTTTTATTTTCGGAAGAAGCGTAGGTCAGGTACGCTTGAATCGTGATGCAATGCCTTCGTCATCTCTGCACTCTTTGACGCAAATAAAATTAATACTAAGGCGGTGTCCTGCGTGAGCGACAAATACGACGCGACGCGACCCGATTCAAACAATTTCAACTACTATGTTCTATGTTAGGGGTTTTGGTTTCCGCACTTAGTCCTTCATGTGGACCATTGTGTGTGAGCCATAGTGACCTTTGGTGGCTTATTCCAACCAGCCCACCTCCCTCCAGAAGTTGATCAGGTTCTTTGGTCTGTGGAGAACATCTGTGTAAGTCCTGGGTGTCCCGAGGGTCTCTGTCCTGATCTGTGTGACACCTGTGCATTCGAAGAGCACATGCGCGACGGTTTCCTCAGTCTCCATGCAAGCCCTGTACAGGGGGCTGTCAGTTATGCCTATTGTGTGGAAGTGTTTGTTTAGGGAGCAGTGTCCCGTTATGGTCCCTGTCAGCAGACGCATGCCGGTCCTGTCCAGGCGTAAAAGACGTTTGATTTCAACTACTATTATCATATTATTTTCAAATTTACTTCGTGTCGCGTCGCGTCGTATTCATCGCTCACGCAGGACACCACGTTAGGAGCTTACTAACGACGCGATGCGACGCAATTCGACTGATTCTAACTACAAGTAAAAGTCATCCTTACCACTACGACATACGACAAAATGTGCGGTTATCTACATAACAGGGCCCCAATTCTGCTAATTTAGTAATGACTCAATTGAATATCAATTGGATCTCAGTAGCAGTTTTAACTACATTTGGTATTCTGCTACTAATTTAAGACCAATGGTTTTCCAGTGACATTCCATTGAACTGCGATCAGAATATTTGCTAGTCTGCTCTTCAATCGTGTTACAATTGTAAATCGATTGTGGACTTTATCGGTATTCTACTCTCTAATGGCAATACTTATAACTGTTCAACTGAGAGTCAATTACAATTAGACTACGATTCCATTACGACTTTAATGAGCTTACAAGTTTTTGCAGAATACCAAATTTGTTCTAATCGTAATGGAGTCGTGATTGAGTCTCAATTGAATATCAATAGCATGTGAGTTAAATAAAGTTAGCAGACTTGAGGCCCAGGTAGATGAAAACAAATCACGCTCGCCTTGACGACGTCAATCAATTGAATTCCATCCTTATTTCGTAGTAGCAAGGTTGATTTTCATTTTTAGTTAGTAGAAATTGCAAATCGCACGAATCGCGTCATGGGTGTAAGCTTCCTTATTAGATTGTAGCGATGGATGTTCTAAATTATTTTTTTCGTTGTTTTCAGTTCCTGTCAGACCTCATACATATGGGTTTGGTACCAAAGAAATGTTACATGAACGAAGATAGTTCAAGAAACAGAGTAAGTTATTACTAGTTTTATCGACTAATTTTCACTAATTTTCACAACATATTATAGTACTCGTATTTCGATGTAGTGAAGGAACAAACTCCCCAGGATCGTATAATCACGTTGATCTAGTGAGCTCAAATAAGATTGCTGAGTAAGAGGTCCTGGGTTCGATTCCCTATTTGAAGAAAGTTTTATTGGGTTTTTTCATAAGGATTTCCTCAGTAGCAGTCACCTGGATTTGTGCCCAATCGATAGCAATGAGCTCGCCACATATTACATGAGACTCAAACATAATAGAAGATTAATACGAGTGTACTATAGGCGCCATCTCCACGAGCGAGAGAATCGCGGCGATAATATCGTCGTGTCACGTATTTCCATATACTCTCTATGAACGCGTCTTCACACGGCGATATTATCGCGGCGATGCGACGAGTGGCAATGAGCGCGCATATCGTCGGCGTATCGCTGCGCTCTCGAAGCGAGCTCGCCGCGAGTCCGCCGCGCGCTCGCTTCGAGAGCGCAGCGATACGCCGAGCGCGCGGCGGACTCGCGGCGAGCTCGCAACCAGTATCGAAACAAAACGCTGAGATTCCGTTGCGAGTCGCTTTGGAGATTCTCCGACGATTGAAGGACGGACTCTCATCAGGCGCCATCTCCACGGGCGAGGGAAACGCTGCGAGTCCGTCCTTCTATCGTCGGAGAATCTCCACGACGAGCGTTTATTCCGCCAGCGTATCGTCACGGAATCGCCGCGCGCGCGACGACTCGCAACGGAATCGCCGCGAGTCCGCGACAAGTCGTTGTGCTATAGTTTTGTTTTGTTTCACTACTGGTAACGCGGTCGTCGCGCGCCCGCCGCGCGCTCGCTGCGAGAGCGCCACGAGCGCGCGGCGATACGCCCGACTAATGTCACACATTGCCACTTGTCAAATCGCCGCGATAATATCGCCGTGTGGAGACGGGTTCATAGAGAGTGTATGGAAATACGTGGCACGACGATAATATCGCCGCGATTCTCTCGCTCGTGGAGGCAGCCCCTCAGGGATTCTCTTGTTCGTGGAGATGGCCTTAGGGTACACCTTCGCCTAACCGTTCGGGGATTGCTGATTTTTAACGTATTCACTAACAATTTAACTATTTACCTTTCAGATCCTGTTCGACACGTACCTCTACTTAGCAGCAAAGCTTTCAGAACTTCTAGATACCGTATTCTTCGTTCTAAGAAAGAAGAACAACCAGATCACATTCCTACATCTATACCATCATACAGTCATGGTGATTGGCACATGGACTTTGCTCAAATATTGGCCGTCACACACCCTAACATTCATTGGGTTCCTAAACTCCTTAGTACATGTCTTCATGTATACTTACTATGGATTGGCAGCATTGGGGCCAAATGTGGCCAAGTATTTGTGGTGGAAGAAGTATATGACCAAGTTTCAGCTGGTAAGTTTGATTTGATGATATGAGATTTAATTAAATGTAAATGTCGATCTATCTCATTTGCAAGGAGAACATAGCCAGAACCCGCACAAAATGAAGAGGTTTATAAGGAGAAATGAAGGCCAATGCCTACCAGCGCAACACTATACACATATAAATACTAGCTGACCCCGCAAACGTTGTTTTGCCATATAAATTTAAAAAAAAGTAGATAGTAGCCGATTCTCAGACCTACTGAATACGCATATAAAATTTGGTAAAAATCGGTAGAGCCGTTTCGGAGGAGTACGGTAACTAACATTGTGACACGGAAATTTTATATATAAGATAAAAAGGCTTACTGGAGGGTATCGACAAGTCATATTATTCGCATAAAGTCTGATAATTGCTGTCAATCAAATCATCGTGTTACAGTCCAGTGGTGGAAAGAGGTCTTTCCCAGGCTGATCTACACCACAATATCCTCAAATTTTTGCAGCCAGTCCATTGCTATCACCTTTGGGGCACCACTTTCGTGTTACATGGATAGTCTGAAAAAAACTCTTCAGTATTGCTAAAGATTAAATACCGCCAACGGACAAATATTTCAAGAAAACGAACTTATCCAAACTCAATTTCTTTTTCTTTCCCCCCAGATCCAGTTCGTGTCTATCATCATTCAATACATTGCGACAGTGAGAATATCAGACTGTCCGCCAGCCAAGGGTGTCGCCATATTCGTCTCGTGCAACACAGGAGTCATTCTCTTACTCTTCTTGAACTTCTATAGACAAAACTATAACAAAAATAGAAAAGGATTATCCGCTTTAGTTCAACTCCCTATGCCATCCGTGTGCCTTCAAAAAGAAGATTAGCGTGCATTTTAAATCTATGAAACAGGTGCATAATAAGGGTACCTATAATAAAACACAAGTATGAGTATAAACTCTTCCCTGTGACTCTGTTTATCACGCAAGTGTTTGAGTACCTGTGTAGTTAAAATATATTTTATGTAAACTCGAGTATTTTGAGCAATTTTATCCAAACACAGAAATTATTATCATTGAAATGGAACAGTGCCGTTCCATGATGGATGGGTGTGTTTACACCGCGATTTATACGAGGATGTGTGTACAGCTACATATTTATTATCCTTTCGCCACACATAGCCCTGTCCACAATCCACTAATTTTATATTTTTCTGTTTATATATAATTCATTTGGGGTCGGTGTAGCATTATCTTCTTTTTTCATACTTCTCCATTATAGCTGGCAATAAAATAAAATTTCCCAAAGCTAAGCTATTGAAGTTGTAAATGTTAAAGAGATATCACATTTGATGGTTTTAACACACTTTATTTAAAATTTACGATCTATAGGCTGTAGATAAAATTATTTTAAGTATATTCAACGAAACTGATGTGATTGCACTGACATTTCATATAATATATTATTATGTGGTGTAAAACTTTGTAAATTGTTTCGTTGTTTCTTTTGAGTGAATTTGTATTTTTCAAGATCTTTGTAAATAGTAATTTAAAAAAAAAATACAACAAAATTGGTACATTTAAATTTTTCAATTTTTTTGTAAAAAATTACGACAGCTGATATAAGATTCAGTGTTGGAACAAAAGGGAAGGTAGTTTCTTAAGATTTTTTTAGGCTGTGAAGTTATATAGCGGTTCTTTAGATTTTTTATCATGACTCAAAGAGTGCCTTAATTGGCACACTTGGCAGTACGAATATGTACGCACTTGGCAAATTTACATCAGTATCTGAAGTGATTTAATTTTGTAATGTTCATCATCATCATCCAAAAGACGTCTACTGCTGAACAAAACCACGCAGCCATTGGTTGCCCGCGACGCTCACTATGTCATCGGTCCATCTCGTGCGAGGTCTGCGCCTTCCTAACCTTATGGGCTTACAGAACAGCAGATGGAGCATATTTTGCTACTTATCATCATCTGCCTAGCCTTTTCCCTACTTATGTTGGGGTCGGCTTCCAAATGAACCAGATGAATGAGTAACAGGATTTTGCACGGAGCGACTGCCAATCTGACCTCTATAGACCAAGTATTAGTACAACTAACGACACCATACTTTCTGAGGCACGGAGGAAACTGGATGATCAACCTCGTCTGTAATAATGTAGGCACAAGCTTCTCAGCTACATATCCACTCCCATTACTACATACATAGTTTAATTATTTCATTGTTGTTATTTGAAAAAATCACTTCAGAATTTTGCGAAGTGCAGGCTATACATAATATTTTGCTAGGCTATAGGACGTGCTTGTAACTGTACTCTTGACATGAAACATTTCGGTAGAAGCCAGTAGTGTTTAACATAAGGCTATAAGGCTGTTTACGTTTAAAGTATGAAGTCTTACATGTAAAGTTAATTTAATATTTTAAGGTTTAGAAATATTTATCAATTACCGAACCAAATTAAAGCCAATTCAGTTGGCTGGGGTCCAAATTGTAATATTTATAAATATATTTTCATTCAGGAATTACAGCACGTTTCGAATTAAATGTGTTCATTTAAAGTTAATTAAAATATTAAATATTTCCTATTATAGATACATAGTATTGGTTTATGAATTATGAAATATTTTATCGAGTATAAAATGCACAAAATGTCGAAAATAGTTTTAATTTGTGATTCTTTGTACATCGTGAAGTGTAAGACTATTATTATCCGGTACTTATGTTAACGAAAATTATTTGTAAATTATTATCGAGACGAATGAATGAAATTAAAATAAACAATTTTTGCCATAATTTATTTTACTTTGTTTTTATTGAGTACTTGCTCCACTTTTATGGGTTTTTGAGAACAGAGAACCTAGCAGACTTTTTAGATTTTGTGACGTAAAGTAAATGGTAAGTTTGAAGTCAATTCGTTATCATCATTCGTAAGTTAGAAATTTCTCAGTATCAAGAACAGAGTTTTGATTTTTGTACACAGGTGGCTCCATGAAGTCTTAAAGCATGAGTTTTTAGGTTATGGGAAAGAGACACAGGTATAGGTACAAGTCGTCTAGCGCCATCTCGTTCCCTGAGCGGAACCACCGAAGGCGGGGCCTTCGGTGGTGCCGCACTGCTTGCGACGTAATGTGAAGGCGTTCTAACTTACGAATGATGATAACGAATTAACTTACCGTTTACTTTCCCCTTACTTATGGGTAATTAAAACCACAATTAGCGAAATGTAGGTCACCTTTACTCAACCCTTACGGTCTACGCTTAGAAGCCAACCACTAACTGAGCATGAGCCGAGCACAATAATATTAGTGTGGACTGACTTATATAAATTGTCAACGACGATATATGTATTATAGACTCCGCATGCACGATCTAAGGAACAAAAACTATTCTGTCAACTCGCTGAGGTACTACGTAAGCGAGGGAGGCGGGGTACTGCGTTGTGATTCGCTAACTCAAGGTCTGTTCTGTCTCAACGTATGTTTACGACTCACAGGAGTGGTCGAAATGAGACGGATATAAGACTTTTTTGACTAATGTGTTGACAGACATCGGTCGCCTGTTATTAGGAGTCTAGTAATATATCGTCGTTGTAAACTGTGAAAGACTGTGCACTGCCTATTGTCGTAGTTGTGTAGTGTGATTGTTGTGAGAGTAAAAATGGCGGGTTACACCTCAACTAATCAATTAATGTTCTTAGGTATCAACACAATGTACTATTTAGTACCTGGGTTTAAAAATATTGTATCTTCATTAGGACGAAATTAAATCAATATAAAAGAACACCCGCCATTTTGAAATCAGGACGGTGGGTGATGTTAATAACTCTAAATAAACCTATTACTTATTAAATGTAATTGTTTCGAAAAACAGAACCAACAGTACAATTGGTACAATTGGAACATTAACCTTCCACTATTGCGTTATGGTTGAATATCTATTAAAGAAATTTGACAGATTGAGATAGGTTGATGTGCTGGCACACTTATCCACACTTGACACCCCGAATAGAGTGGCTCGGTTTGTGCTAAGCTCTTTCTCGGCTCTCTAGCGTAGACCCACCTTTAGTTTCCACAGGCGTGATGTTACTAATAGGAGAACTGACAGTAAAACAACATGTTATATTGTAGTCACATATATATTTATTAAACATTACAAACCCGATGACGCAAATGTACAATTATTTAATGTATAAACGTGCAACTACTTAGGGAAAGATGCTTGAACGATTGTAGTTTAATTTTTAAGTAACTACACACTTTACTGTATCATAATAATGTTTAGTTTGCCATGATAATGTAAATGAGTAATAAAGAACACTGGATCTGCTGTAAGCGAACTTTTTATAATCTCAGAAATGTTTTATTTTCCGTCGAATAATTCAAAATAATAATAAAAGTACAGAAATATTACAAAAACACATTTTAAACAGAGTCTAAGCCGATACGTTAAAATATTTTTTTTGCGCTCTCCTTTAAATTGATTAATTTCTCAATATTTTTCGAGGAAAGAAACCGAACAATAGTTTAAAAAAAAAGTTTAGTTTATTTAAAAAACAATCAACTAAGTCGAACTCGCCCTTTTTGTTACAGTCCAGTGTGCCACTACCTTTAGTCATATATTTTGGTATTGAGCTTAAAGAAATCTATATTTCTATACGCCAGCTAATCGTAAAAAACCAGTATACCTAATAATATAGTAAGCCTTATTTAAATTCGTTAGAAAACATTTCATTGGCGGTAAGAGTTAAAATGTTTTCACTGTGTCATTCAATGCTATGGAAAGTCATCTATCTATTCATCAACTATTTTAAAAAGCTGAAAGTAAATATTATGTTTTATTTTTTCCTAATAAAGTTCATCAAAGAACAAGGCAGTAAAGCATGGATGATTTAAAATGTAATCTTCAATATTTTTTATTTATAAAGGTACTATCCTTTGGGGCCACCAGTTTGGAAGTCTTCCGCGTTAAAGTATCAACTAATTTATAAATTAAAGAAAATATCGGGATTCCTATTCCCTAAACAGCACTTTAACTTTGAAGAAATATTCTAAATCAATGGAAGACAGTGTAACTATCACAATTTATTAGATAAAGTAGTTAAATTGACAGTAGATATTACGTGAACTGTAAAGAAACCTACAGGAATCCAAATACATAATAGAGTCAATATGTAATGGTACATATTTGACTCTTTTGTGTATACTCGTATATTTTGTGTATATGTATACGTGTATACATAAAAGAGCAGTAGTATCAGAATGTTTTCGACCTTTTAATGCGAATGTTTTATTTTTTAAATAATTTATCCGCGTTTTGGTAAACAATTACATAGCACAAAACATTAAAAGTTTTCAAACATTTCAACACTTACTTTACGATTTCGAAATATTTTTAATGGGGCAGAGGTATCAAAGCACGGTATTTCGAGTTTCATGGCAATATACTGAGACTATCATCTAATTCTTTAAACAATAATGTCTTAAATACTTGATATAACAATCTATAGTATATACACCGTAACATTCTTAAAGTAACTGAAGACTTAACATAAAAATAAAAAATCCAACAAATTAGAAGTACTGAAGATAGCGTTGGATAACATCTACAAGATGTTTGCCAATGCAAAAGTACTTACTACCCCAGTAACGGTACAAGAAAGTGAATTTAAGTTAGAATTTGTTCAACATTCGTTACATGGATTTCTTCTAAAAGTAATCAATATTCAAAATTAGCTAGAACTAAGATTGGTATTGGTAATTAACAACAAAAATATTTACAAGTACTGATCACATTGCTTAATCGACCTTTTTACCGTTGGCTACAATATTTGCTTTACCGTTAGCCGTACCATTAGGTATGCCATTGGTTTTGCCATTCGCAATTCCATTAGAGATGACTTTGCCATTCATGTGACCATTGCTAGTTATTTCTTTAGCGTCAGATTTCTTGTCATCATCACCCTTTTTGCCAGGTTTGCCATATGCCTTGTAATAGAAATCATAGAAGAGATAGTAGAAGAAGATAGAGTTAGGAAGAGTGAAGACGACGGACCATCGAGGGTAACCGCATTCGTAGAACAGGAGTTGAGCGGAGTGGAGGAAGGCAATGCAGAACTGGAGCTGGAATGAAAAAATAAATGTAAGAATGGTGGCATCATAAGAATTTTGAGTCCATTTAGATTGCTCGGTCAAAGTGGCGTAGAAGAAAAACGATTACGACAACATAACGAAGAAACTTGTAGAACACTAACTGTAAAAGCCACAAATTCGAAAGATTAATATTCAGAGTCAAGTTCAAGTCATAGAGATTTAACCGTGGTCTCACAGTCCTCTAACGGAGCTTCGTAGAGGTCCCTATTGTGCAATGAAGTAAGTCACTTAAGCACAACGCCTGACGGAATTGAAAGGCAAAACAATTACTTTATTCAGTTTACTCTATGAGTAATTGAGTTATTGATTCTTTAGCAATTAAACCCAATTTTTGGTGAAAAGCACGAATATGCAAATGAGCCTTTTTTACGTGACAAAATCATCAATGAATCTTCCCACCCAAGGCGGGACGAAAGGGACTATCAAACTCGTACTGACTAAAATCCACGGTGTCCTTCACGTTCTTGACCTTTACGTTCCGGGATTACAGTTATCTGATAAGACAGTGCCGTGACACCCACCGGTAGGCTTTGGCGTGCAAGTTATATAATGCTGTTTTTGTGAAACGCCTGATAAAATTTTAATAAGCAACATTTACACAAGCAGTCGTTGCTTGACAATAAACAGTCAGTTCACACGAGAGGCGAGACGCGACGCGGCGCGACGTGACACAACGATATTATTGCAAATGTGTACCTATCTTTTCGTGTAGTAATTACAGTTAGATTTTGAGTCGCTATTAAAATGCAGGGTGACGCCGCGCTGCGTTGCGAAAGGTGTATCTTTTCGTGTAGGAAATAGAGTTTCATTTTGAGTAGCTCTATTGAAATGTGCGCACAGCTCCGCGGCTCGGTCTGAGCTGAACCTTAAAATTTCAATAAGGTAAAAAAAGTAAAAAGTCATGAAAACTTACCATTTGCAATGTAGTAATATACTTCTTCCAGAACAGGTACCTCTGGAACTGAGGCCCCATAGCAGAGAACATGTAATACGTATACATGATTATATGAACGAAGGAGTTTATCACCCCTATGAGAGTTCCATGTCCTCCAGGGTAGTACTTCGTAGCTCCCCAGGATATCATGGGCATCACGGTATGATGGTACAAATGGAGGAACGTGATCTGCCTATCTTTTTTCCTGATGACGAAGAAAATCGTGTCGAGAAGTTCAGACATCTTTGCCAGGAAGTATATGTAGACACCTGTTGCAACCTGGAAATCAAAGAAAGAAGTATTATTAGAGGTGTCATTTTGGGAATAGGTAGATGAAAAAATAACATAATGGCTGCTATTATAATCCTTATACCATTTTGTTTTGGAGTAGCGTGTGAGAACACGCTAATGTTTTAGTTGCATGAAAAAGTTGATTGCAGGACTTGTAACTTCTGATCAAACACACCGACACCTTACCAACTAAGCCAATGAAATCATGCTCTACAAGGCCGAGCAGTGTTATTGGGTTTTACGATCAGGAATTACTCAGTACGAGAGCAGCCAGCCAGTTCAGTCTAGATTAGTGCCCGGTTTATGGAAATAGGTTTGCCCTCTATTACATGGGACTTCAACAAAACTAAGGGAGTACTTATTTGCCAACTCTTCGGATTACAGGCATGAAAATTATATTTATTCTGACTGCGGCGTCAACGGTTTAATCTTTGAAAGGGCCATACATTCACATAAGACGAAAGAGGATGGTTAACAAAACAAAATATAACAATTATTACATGAAGTTGATACTAGGCGTTCATCATGTAATTTTTATATTTTATCATAAATCTTATTTATTATGTTAAAACCCTGTAAACTGTACTATTATTATGAAGCTGAGGAGTTTGTTTGGTTGAACGAGTTAATCTCAGAAACTGCTGCTTCAACGGATAGTCCATTTATCAATAAAAGCTATAGGCTTTATAACATCACGCTACCACCAATAGGAGCTGAGCAGCGGGAAACACCTTGTAAGTGCTCTTACACACGAGCGGCATGTTCCCAACGGCAGAGGTAACTGCAGCCGTCGACGCGTGTCGGCGGCAACCGTCGACGCGTCGATGGCTTCCGTTGACGCGTCGACGGCAGCAGTCGACCTATAGCGGTACTTGCAGTTGTAGTGTGCCGCGCAGTTGAAATGTCGACGGCTGCCGTCGACGCGTCGATGGCTTCCATTGACGCGTCGACGGCAGCAGTCGACCTATAGCGGCACTTGCAGTTGTAGTGTGCCGCGCTGTTGAAATGTCGACGGCTGCCGTCGACGCGTCAACGGAAGCCATCGACGCGTCGACGGTTGCCGCCGATGCGCGTCGACGGCTGCAGTTACCTCTGCCGTTGGGAACATGCTGCTCGTGTGTAAGAGCTCTTACTTATAATTGTACAATTTCGTAATCTTTACCTTTAATAATACAACTGAATGCGGTTTAATTTTGCTCATGTTGTGTGCTCTCATGGCTTACGCCAAATTATAAGCGCCTATTCTTTATTTCATGGTATCAACTTAATTATGAATGGTGCCGAAACTACGGTTAATAGTAGTACAGTCGAGATTACCGTGTCTAACTGCATTTAATAACTCTATTTTGTAAAAGTTTTGGGCGCCACGTCGCTTCTAAAAAAAATGGCTGTGTTATAACCATTTTAAATGCCTCAATTTCTCTGTATTCCTAACTTTATTCGTAAGATTCGTTATTTATTTGTTCAGTATTGGAGTCTTATTGCCCATTCTTCTCCATTGAGATCTACAATTTGAAATTAGCAAATACAGTACTTTCACATACTTTTGCAAGTTATTATGCCTCTTGTCAGTGGAACTGTAGATACTCGTAGCTTCAATATAATGTTTTTTTTTATTTCATCAAAATTGGCCTAGACACTTCTTTCAGTATTTTCCACTCTTCCTCATAGGTTCGGATTTGGCCATACATGCCCAGTTGTAAAATTCATCCTGTATACACCTGGGATAGATGCGGGACCAATCAAAGGCAAACATCAATATTTTTGGAACCCATGCAAACAACATTGAGACCAGTCTTATAGATGATTTTACTGCGAAGCGTTATTCAGTGCTCCTAGTTACGAATGTATCTTTTCTTGATAGAAATAAAGACGATGTAAATGGAAGGAAAGGCGACAGTTTAGCACGACAAAGTATGAAACGGACTGTTGTTATTGATGTTCGTGCGTTTCCGTACAACTTCGGCTATCTAGACCGTGTAATTTCATTATTGCTTCATGTTATGTATCTGCATAGTCAACGTGGGTTACTGAAATAGGTATTACAGTAAAAGTAGGTACCTTCTTTTACTTTGGTAATTCTTTCACTGTCTAAAGAATCTTCATAAAATGTAGAGTATTTTATGGCCATTTATTTTTTACAGTTTTTTTTACTGTGTAATTTATATAATTATACTTCATGTACAAATCAATGGTCCATAGGCGGACTTAAGAGCGCTAGTACATACTGAAAGAACACAGTTTCTGTCAATTTGACATCGTGATGCCCCCCGCATAAAAACAAAACACTAACGAAACAGCTATGCCTCGTATACCAGGAAGAAAACAACATGAGCTTTTGCCACTTTTCTTTCGAATAAACAAAGTAAGATCCCGAGCTTCTAGACACTACTTGTATTCTTAAACGAATGGATAATAATTATGATAAATGTATACCTACCTATCAAAATAAAATAAGGGCCATTCATTATATTACACTTTAAACCGCACATTGTGTCACACTACGAATTGGATATATTTGTAATTTACAAAGTGTGCATTATAAAGATTAATTAATTCCATTCTATAATACGAGTAAATTATCTTGTTATGATATCTTTCAAGTGTTAATTTTGTTTCTAGTGGCTAATTTGAATTCATAACTTATTTAATTAGATTTTTGAAATTATTTAGAATTTACGATTTGGTATTTAAAATTTTTCAAACTTTTTCTTTGACTTATACATCAAACAGTCATTTATGCCATCTATTCAGAAACATAATTATGGACGCAAAACCAGCCACTTGGGGTGATTACGGTGACATAGATAAGGAGATATAGCCAGAAGTGGTCGGTTTAATGCTCGAATATTTCCAACCAGTGGTACAAAATATTTGTCAAAAGAGACGGGTAATATCACCAAACGCCGTGATCCAGGAAGAAAGTGAGTAAGGCCCAAGAAGACCATCAAGTTCGTTAAACCGCGCAAAGAGAGCGATAATCTACTGCGCGGATCATACAAACTCCATTGCGACCAGCCACAAGCTCCCCTATAATTGATAAGATAATTTCGAATCGGCACCATGAAGATTAAAAATTAATATTCAAGAAGATTCTTGGTTCGCCTGCAGTTAACTGTGAGCGGATGGTGCAAATCGTTAAACATTTGCAAAGGAGAAAATTTATTGAACTGTTTTGACTGGGCTTCAGTGCTTCATATACTGGGTTACAGCTGGAATATTTTTTTAATAAAGACAGATTTATCAGAGTTCAACAGGTTTCGGATCATTTCACTCTTGAAACAGAATGTTTTGGTGAGCTTTAAATTATAATCTCTATCTCGCACAAACTGAGCTTTCACTTCCTAACGAAGGTACGTAACTGCTCAAAATTGCGTAGAAAATGTGGTTCAACTCCACATTATTTCATTTGCACAGCAAGTAGTACCTGATTTCATCTTCGATCAATCGCGACTAACAGTGCATAGATTCGTTTATGCTCGAATTACGATGCTACAATTGGTCACTCAGGCTTTTTACCTGATTTCTATTGAAATGGTATAGAAAATGTTCGTTATTTAATACAGAACATTTCACCTTCAGTAAAATAACACAGGGTTTAAGAGAAAAAAGAACTCTCTGGAACATTGAAAACATTATTTTTTCGATTTCATTATTTTATTTATGAAACTTGACACATTCCTGTAATTTCTCACTTTTCGTTCAATTTCGCTTATTTTTATGATTTATTGGAATGCTAACTTATTTTTTGTATGTTTTGTTCTGAGTAGTATCTGTATTCATGAATAAAATTCACAAAATAATATCAGGCGAAAGAGCCATGGCCGGCTGAGTGCTTGAACTTCAATGCTGCTAAGACGTGAATTTTTCCGCAAAAAGGAGCCAATCCGACCCGGTTCTATCTTTCTGAGGTGTAACCGTACGCCTTGGAGGGCCGGAGCTTGTCTTGGTCACTGGACTGTCTTATCAGGTAACGGTGACCCTGGAACGTAAAGGGCTACTGAAGGATCACCATGGATATTAGTCAGTACGAGTCTGGTAATAAATCCCGTCCCACTCGGGAGGACACATTTGATGATTTTACCAAAAAAAAAAAATACAATGCAGCTGCCAAAACGGAATACCGCAATTGACTGGATGCCGAACCTGATACAAGACTTCAACTCTCTTCGATCAAACCTAATAACAAGAAATCGACTGATAAAAAAAAACTTTATGAAAAAAAGTACCGGCTTCAAAAACGAATACAAAAAAGTTTAAAATAACTTTTCTTTTGGAAGTCGGTGGCTTTGTTATTTATTTCATTGACTATTGCCATCGACTTCCAAAAGAAAAGTTATTTTAAACTTTTTTGTATTCAGAAAAGTTATTTTAAACGAAAAAGTTAAAATAAATTTTCTTTTAGAAGTCGGTGGCTTTGTTATTTATTTCATTGACTATTGCCACCGACTTCCAAAAGAAAAGTTATTTTAAACTTTTTTGTATTCGTTTTAAGTATTGAATAACCTTAGTTATTCAATACTTTTTGATTGAATATTCAGTAAATATTGATAGATAAAAAATATAATTTCGGACGAAAAAATGTCAAATTCTTCCTGTTTTGAAAAATTATTTTTGGTGTATTTCTGAATGGAAATTAAAAAAGTGATTAATGCAGTCCAAATATAATCTTTCAGATGTACCATGGACATTTTCAAATATTATTTTACTATTATACCTTCTATGTAATTTGGTACCAAAGTATGACAAAAAGTAGAATTTTATGAAACATCCTTTGCAAAGACAAGGTTTTTACTCATGTATGTAAACAAATCTAAAAATTTGTTTAAAGCACTCCACACAGAAATAATCAAACTTTCTCGAGTATATATCTTTTTTTTATTTGTGGCAATGACATACCCAGAATCAGGTTCCAAAAGTCGCACAAAAACAACGAAACGTGTGAAAGCCCTCTTAATGCCACAAGGCATTCTCTGCCAGTCAATCTTTCCCACTCAACATTTTTCTTGTTTTTTTTTTATAAATTGCTCAACCACAAACCATCCTAACTTCCTAAAATGATATTTTTGCTAGATTGCATTTTCCCGTTTTGGGGAAAACGCGTCTTCATTAAATAAGTTTTAAACCTGTGATGTTTGAAGGCTGGAATAGGTATGTTTTACTTCAACTAAAGTTTTATACACAAAAATCTTTCAGTAAATAAAATATTGAATAATTGTTACATCAGACGGGATTTTATAAAAATTTGGTAAAATGCGACTATTTTTTCATAGACGCATTTTCCCGCTGTCAAATCCGGACGTGCAAAACATTTAATTTTTGAAGGTAAAATAAGAATAAACTTAAAATACCTGGGTGCTTAATGAAAGCAACATGTAAATTTTGGAAGTTTAATCAAAATTTAGTTAATCGCATTATGCATTCTGTCTCGGTCTAGCAAATGGCAGTTCTAAGCGACAGAAAGAGAAAGGGCGACGGAAAAAGGCGATTCCGGGAACACGAATACTAACATTTTTGTACTTGCAGTCAGAGCTCTTTCAATTTAGGTGTTTGTTGTAAGACTGAGCAGTGGCGTTCCACTGCAGTCATGCATCAAAAAACGCCGCGAACGAAAATTTTTTTTTATATGTTTTACAACAATGTGTAATAAATGTGTAGTATTTTTATTGGTAGATCAAATCAAACAATCTAGGTATGCCATAGACCTCTACTCCGTTTATCTATGATATTTTCTTTAAAAATTAAGAAAGGCAAATTCAATTTTAACAAAGCTGTTAAAACACATAGTCATAAAATAAAATTGACTACAAGAAAATAAAAAAAAAGGTTTAAGATTTTGGGGCAAATGCGTCATGCAGACGCAATAACCCCGAAACAGCAGACGCATTTACCCCAAAAAATCACACCTAAACTAAAACAATTAAATCTTCATTTCTCCACAAATACGAGTAATACGATTTCAATAAAAATAACTATCGGTATACACAGGCTATAATATTATGTTCTGTATGAACATTTTATTCTGAAAACGGAAAACTCAGGAAAAAAATGGATTCTTAAAGATTTTAATCACTCACTATGCGCAGCACCTCTTTACGAAAAACGCGTTATTTTGAATATGGCCGATATTTTAAATTTGTGCGGAGCAACGCCATCAATTGAAAGTGTACGTTATGAATTTATTCAAAATAAACAAAACTAGATGGCAGGGGAGGTTGGTTTTTAAACAGATTTTGAATTATTTCGATTAGACGCAATAGCCCTAAAGACGCAAATGCCCCGGGTGACCTTATGCACATGTTTACAATTCGTCGCCGAATTGATTGTCAATTTGAATAAATGCGAATTAAGCCGCGGGCAGCCGAGGTCGCGGCAGACCACGATACGATGGAGACAGTGGGACGAACTGGACAGGTTCTATCCGAGCTGGAAAGAGGACGCACAGATTCGTGAAAGGTGTAAAGAGTAGAGGAGTGGGAGGCCTTTGCCCAGGAATGGGACAGAGCAAACCAGAAAAGTAAAGCCGCGGACAAAAGCTAGTACAGTATGTATTGATGAGCAGCCCATCATTATAAAATACTTCGAACCGTTCAATTTTGTCATTATTTAGTATTAGCATCATTTTCTTGTTATGTAGGGAATTGCCCGACTTCGAAGGTCAACAATGTCAAGAAACATCAATGAAAATTATAGGTGGTACGATTGATATCGTTAATGAAATTAATGATGTCAATCATAATATTTTGATATCCAAAAAAGGTTAAGTTTTTGAATTAGGCTTGTAGAGATTTAGTCATTTGGAGAATCAGCCTTTTAGAGAACTTGTCATTTTAAGAATTAGGCTTTTGGAAAAATGGTATTTTAGAGAATTAATTACCTATATTCCATTGCGCCAAAACTGATTTTAATAAACGACAATAAAATTAACGGTACTTAGATACTTCTCTTCACTATTAATTCAATATTTCCTCCAAATCAAATATCGTCTTTAGCGACAGGATCACTTTGTCTTGCACTGTTTTAAATTATAGAATCTGCAGGCGTTACTTTGCGGAAATCCATTTATTTTTTTGTTATTCACAACATTTTTCAGTGTTTTGTTGTCCATGCCCTTTCCACCGCGTGGTTAATGAATTCCATCTATCTATTCTCTATACCTTTGCCTAGAATCCTAGATTGTATTCTTGGAAGAAGTAGAATTAGATTTGTTTTCTCTATCAGCTAACAAAATCCGCTGTGATCTACATAGAATAAAATCAAATAGAAAAAACAAATGATTGATTGACCGTACTTTCATTTAATATTTGTGTAAGCCTTAGTTTTATGAGGATAAGATTAATTGATTTGTTGGATTAATAAGTATTGTTGTACTCGTACTTTTCGAAGTTTCAATCCGAATATGTAACCTGTGGATAACGTAGTTGGTTACACACTGATATTATCAAGTTTACAAGCTATTGTTAATCATGTATAGTGTGTAATTGTTGGTTTTCCTTAATAAATAAAATAAAAATTAGCAGAGAAATTGATGCCACAGCAAAAATACTAGAGGTCTACACTTACTCTCATAGCCTGCGGCGATCTTGAAAAGTCAACCGGTTGGCATTTCCAACTGTAAGTCCTCAACCAGCCCGCGGCGAGGCCCTGGAAACATTAACAAGAAAAATTTGAATATGTTTAAGAAGAAAACAGGTACATTATCATTGTGCACTTTGACACCATCGACACGCACAGAAGCTTCATCAATATAGACAGGCCTGTTGGTCTAGTGGTTAGTGACCCTGACTGCTATGCCGAAGGTCCTGGGTTCGATTCCCACCCAGGACAAATGTTTGTGTAATAATGTCAATTGAATGAAGGTCATTAATTTGTTCTGTGTCTGGGTGTAATTTGTCTATAATATTTATGTATTTAGAAATATGTTTAGTATGTTTATCAGTTGTCTAGTACCCATAACACAAACTCTGCTTAGCTTGGGACTAGATGGCGTTGTGTGATAGTTGTGGCTTGAATGAACCTTATTCCCTTATTAATAAGAGTTACTAACCTCATTGAACAACCAGATGCTAACGACGACTTGGATAAAATTATAAACGATTAAAGTCTTTTGTAGTTGGTAGGGTTTCTTGTCTGCCATGTATCTCGGCCCCCATTTCAGCGAGAAGTATAAGTACAGGCCGATGATAGTGAGACCGGGAACAGGGTCTGATATCAGGAACCAGTCGTTTGTTCTGGGATCTGGAATTCGAGAAACACTCTTTTAGAAATGGTGTTAAAAATTATGAAGAAAACTGTTAGTTGAATGGTTTAACGAACGGCTTAACCCGAGCAGAGTTCGGTTATGGCCCAAAACGGACTTCTGGGCGCATTGTAGTCCAATAAACGATGCGATAAATGTTCCGAAAAATTCCTGCGGCACTGACCGTATATTTATCCAATCTTTTTGCGTAACTCAACAGAGAATTGAGTAAAAGAGGTCAGCTTTATCAATGGGTTTGGATCTTCCAAGCTGCTCTTCATTTTCTACCCGGTCAATATAATTACTCAAGAATTATTTATTTCCTCACACTAGGAATTTCCTCTGTACCATGGCCATGGGTACGTTTACAAACATAGAAACAAACACAAATACCCAGACCTAGAACATCATCATCATCATCATCAGCCGGAAGACGTCCGCTGCTGAACATAGGCCTCCCCCTTACACCGCCACGCCACGCGTCTTCCGGTCCGTGGTCGCCACTCGAGAACTTTTCTTCCCCATCGGTTATCAGTTCTACGAGCGATGTAGCCTGCCCATTGCCACTTCAACTTGCAAATTTTTTGAGCTATGGAGGTGACTCTAGTTCTTCGTCGAATATCCATGTTCCGGATTTTATCCCGCAAAGAAAGTCCGATCATAGCTCTTTCCATTGCTCCTTGAGTGACTCTTAGTCTCTCTAAAAGGCCAGCAGTCAAAGACCACGTTTCAGAGCCATATGTTATCACTGAGACCTAGAACAACTACTAAACTTGTAAGTCATACATACATATTGGAACGCCACCTGGATACGATCCTAACATAGGTACTCCTTTTGCCTCGTCCTTAATCATCTGGGCATAAAAGCATGCCATGAGTGTTTACGAGTACTACGCATTCGCACATGACCTTTTATTTTAATTTACTGATAAGATTTCCTGTTCCAAATAACACCTACTATGAACTTGGCAATTATTGACGTGGTTTTACCTAGATCTTGGTTTTCTTACGTAAATATACAGTCATTACCCAAATATCGAAATAACGTGTCCGAAATAATCTCCGTTTCAAAATGTTTACTTTTATTTTAATTAATTACATGTTTTTAATGGTCGTGAAATAGATAACACAAGCTTCTTGGCTAACGGCAAAAATAAGTGAAGTACTCAACAAATTACAAGTATGTTACTGTTAATTAAGCCTACGCCTTTTTCAAAATTAATTTGAAATGATGGTGAAATTTGGAGCATGTCCGTTAGTCATTATTATTTTACGTAATATGATGTTATGATGTTACATAGCCGTCATAATTATCATTATCTACTGAATCAATCTTACTTTTCAACACGTACAGTTTCTTCTAAGAATTAAAAATAATAATAAAGACTATGGGTGAAATACAGGAACACAAAGTTTCACCTGTCCGCCTACGAGGTATAATAATATATGTGTACCTATACCTATAGGGTGACAGATCAAATCGTAAAATAGAGAATAAAGTTCAAACTGTCCCCTCGTACCTAACAGAGGAATAGATCAAACTTTCTATTCTAATATGCCCAATTCCTCTAAACGGACAAAGCAGGGTGGCAGATCGGAATAACCCATCATTACTAAGACATAAACTCTGCTGAAACCTTAGTAGCTCACAGGTGGGACCACTTGTTTAAGACCTGTGTATCTAACCATGAATTCGGTTTAAACACTATCATTCCCCATAAAAGAATTAGCAACTCAATACAAAGTCTGAGATTTTAAAATAACCGACAATAGAGTAACTATCATAATACAGTGTCATAAAACAAAATAGTCCAATGACTTCGACGAAATATGATCGTATGCCGAATTCAAGATGTCCAATTTTAAGGATGTTAGTATTGCATAATTTTTTGCAGGTTAGGTGCAAAAAATTGTGATAATTTTATTGCTACGACGCAAAACAAACAGGGCCCCAATTTTGCTAATTTAGTAATGACTCAATTGAATATCAATTGGATCTCAGTAGCAGTTTTAACTACATTTGGTATTCTGCTACTAATTTAAGACCAATGGTTACAATTACAATTACACTACGATTCCATTACGACTCTATTGAGCTTATACAAGTTTTTGCAGAATACCAAATTTGTTCTAATCGTAATGGAGTCGTGGTTGAGTCTCAATTGAATATCAATAGCATGTGAGTTAAATAAAATTAGCAGACTTGAGGCCCTGGTCGTGTGACTGACGTTCAATTCAACCACGAAATACTTAAATATTCTTATGACCTGCAAGTAGTTGTTCCGAGTCTGCGTGTTAATGTACCTATGTGATTTTTATGTTGGTAAACGCACCTACGACATAGAATAAATTCCTAATGTCGCGATTTTTATTTAAGAAAAAAAATGGTATCAAATTATGTTTTAGATATTAAAATATAATTATGTCCACGAAGGTAACATCTTTAATAATTAATTATTAAATTAATAACCTCGTCAGTGTGATATAATTATAACAAACTATCATTAAATCTAGAGTTGTTTTCTATAGCAATTTTCCTCAATGTCTATCTCAATAATTATATTAATTATTCTTTCACTTTCAATGTGTTAAGTGCTCTGAAAAGTGAACGTGCGGGCTGGTGTCATTCATTATTAAAATTGTTTTAATTGTACCATTGTAATGATCATTAACAGCTTGCTAAGTATATAATATCCGGGCACTTCGGCAATCAGAACCATCAATTGTTCCATTAAACAAATTGATGTTTTAGTGAAAATGTACGGACAAGTTTGTTTGACATTCCCAACAATTATTGATAAAATTAGCAAAGATTTGAATTCGTTTAATGAGGAGCTTTCAATCTTCAAGGTAAAATTTCGGAGTTGGTCCGTGCATGAACAATGAACATCTATCATAACGAGTTTCCTCTGTGAGTCGCAAAGCACATAGGTAAGCCGTTGGTCCAGTCATTGGTAGATCTTTGACAGTCGTTACTGTTTATAGTCAGCGCCATGAATCAAGTCCTTTTGACGGGGCGCTCTAGTATCTTACATCAAATTCATCATCATCATCAGCCGAAAGACGTCCACTGCTGAACATAGGCCTCCCCCTTAGACCGCCACGCCGAACGACAATTCGCCACTTGCATCCATCCGTTGCCCGCGACCCTCACGATGTCGTCGGTCCACCTAGTGGGAGGCCTGCCTACGCTGCGCCTTCCGGTCCGTGGTCGCCACTCGAGAACTTTTCTTCCCCATCGGTTGTCAGTTCTACGATTGATGTAGCCTGCCCATTGCCACTTCAACTTGCAAATTTTATGAGCTATGTCGGTGACTCTGGTTCTTCGCCGAATATCCATGTTCCGGATTTTATCCCGTAAAGAAACTCCGAGCATAGCTCTTTCCACATCAAATTGTATTTAAAAAAATATAGTACCACGGTTTTACAGCAGGTCATGAGTGATGGCGCGGACTCTAGTCAGAAACCCGAAAGTCTGACAACGTGTCGTACCAAGTGGTACTGTTGTATTACCCAATTTAAGGCAGAGACTATGCAAAACTCAAATATTCACGCTTCACCTAGTTAGAATGGAAGCTTACCCCATCATGGTTGGGAAAATGATGATAACAAAGGAAATAAGTACTTACCAGCTAATTCAGTGAATAAGTGATGGTAAGTCCTCGAAAAGGAATTATTGAATAGTGCCATATTCAGGTTTCTAGGTTCTAGCTGCAGAGTTAGCTTCTACTCGATTGTCATGAAAGGCTCCGCCGCATTTTATAGTTGAACTACTGATCCTTTATATGCCTGTGAACAAGAGAAAATGATTATGAGCTTACAAAATCCGCCAGGAAATATAATTACAACATCTTTTTATTAATTAAAACAAAAATTATGAACAAATACACAATGTGTGATATCTCCAGTTGAAGGAAGAGCCAATTCCAAGTTGAATAATCCATTGAAATATGCATCTTTTATTTTAAACTTACTAAGAAAAAACAGGGGTGGAATATTGAAAAAAATCTTGCCTTAATTATTATTTACTCAGAATGTAATGAATGTGAGAGATAAGAAAACTTGAAACAATTTCTTCATTAAAATGCTTTGTTTAAACAAGAAAATCTAAAAGTAAAAGTGAAAATATTATGAAACAACACGGCCAAAGGACCATTACCCAAAAGGGTTCAACAAGAATTACGTCCAGCCTAAAACTATTGGCGCCAGGCGAAAATAATTCGTAGACGAGGGCACAATAGACAGACATACGTGACCTAGACACTAGACAGACCTTACTATTTATGTAATACATAGTATGTATCCGGTTTCTTAATTGAGGTTGACAACCCCTAATCTAAATAATTAACGCATGAATCTAAATCTATGTACCTTTCAACAAGAAAATTACGGGGACGAATGTGTGTGACATTGGGTTTAGTTAATGTTTACATAGAGAAAGAGTGTAGAATTCATTACGCTTTTTTTTCACAGTTAGTATGGTCGAATATCGACCACAAGCAGGCACAGAAAAAAAAAGAAATGGCTAAAAATGTTCTAAATTGATGGCCTGTTTTCCGCAGATGAAAAGCTCTAGCAGTGGCACACAATAATAGGCTATTAAAAATAAAAAGACGCCAAATGAACACAATATATTTTTTGCTTCTCAAACCTGTTATCCAAGATCTTCTTATTTGATTTATTACTAGATTTTGGCACGTTAATTTATTCAGATTTTGTTCTATTATATAATAAAATCGATGTTAAAGAAATATGTACATAGACTAGGTCTGACGTAAAGCCTAGATCTACTTTCGCTTGCGCGTTGCGATGACCTTTGGCCTTTTAGTTTCTCGCCCCGATCCTTCAAACAGGCTGTTAGAAATCTTTATTTCTTGTATAAAATAAGCAAAAGTACATTATGTCGTGGAATAGAATATGCAATAAACAATATGAAGTTTTTTCTGCTATTGATTTAATTTTATTAAGTCATGTTTTCTAATCAACATTTTCTTCAAAAATAAAATTGAAACAGATGTAAATTAAGACACACAAACAGATGCGAATAACATTGCTCAGGGGTGTATAAGAATTAGTCTGCGTTGTTAATATTTTACGGCCACCACAGCTGAGCAAATACCTACCTTCAAACTAAAATCATTTCAATTGTGACGTTTTTATCTATATTTTTATGAGGATTGAGCAGCAACATCGTTACATTGAACGTTACCGCACACTGCGGACCCCCAACTGATCTAACACTTGAACGAAAAGCCGCAATAAACCAATAGGCAATACATACTACGTCAACACAACAGCATAACTCCATGAAACACTACAGGAAGACATTATAGGAAGCACTGTATCTCCAATTTACTTTCACATCATCATTAACATTTTAATTTATATTTTGTTTTATTCTACACGTGGGTACAACACGTCCGCTCACTGCGAAAGCGCTCGGGCAACTGAGCTTTCATCCCCCCTCCACCCGCTGTGGGAGTGGCTGAGTTGAGAGTAGGGGGACATTTTTGAGGGGTGGTAGGAAAACAGGGTGCTTTCCTGTTTTGTTTGTGTAGTTAATTCTGTTGGACCAGAATAAGCTTGTTTTGTCTGTTGTCGGCGAAGGAGAAAGTGATAGCAGATGCCTTTTGTGTGGTCTTTATTATGCATGTATATGAATATGATGCTTTAGAATACGATATACATTTATTTTCATGAGGAAATGCGCATGTCTTTAATGTTAATTGTTTGGTTGCTCATGTCATGCTCAATTGTCCATGCATCAAAAATGTAACATTAAAAGTAAAACCAGTAAGGAGACTTTCGAACTCGATTTAATTATTTTTGGTCTGGTTCAAGACATGAGATGAAAAAACAAAAAAATGATTGATTGCTGCGTTGCGTATCGCGGGTTCAATTCACGTACAGAAGAAATATTTGTATGACCTTCGAATAGCTGTTCTAGGTATTAGTAGTATATGTATTTGATACTAAATATTTGCAAACGCACCCACGATACAGTAGAAATTTCTAGCGTCGGACAATTTTTTTTTTAAACTTCTGTTTTCTCAAATTTTAAACCAGTATCAAATTGATAACACCCTATTAATCGGACGACAGTGTCCCTCCGTTCAAACAAATATTTTGTAAAAGTAGTTCCCCCTGTATATAGGGTTGTAGCTGCCTGTAGTGCTACAGTCTACCACCCTGTAGCCATTCAGCCACCCGCCGCCTGTTATCTCAATATGTGTTTTGAATATTTTTAATTTGAGTGTGCTGTAATGAATCTCTTTTGTATGTGTACAATTATCTTGAATTTATGAATGTCCTGTATTATAATTGTTTCTTTATCTTCATCGTTTAAAACACAATTTGTAAGCCAGAACTAGTCTTAAAAGTAAGTGTATGGCTATGTCTATGCCATGTATATAATTATGCCAGCACATCAACCTACCCGAACCTGCCCAGCCAATCGAACGTGAACCTTCTTGTTTCGTGATAAAGTTGAAAATCTATTAAATAAAGACAAATTGTGGTAGCTTGATGTGCTGGCGTATGTAATATGCGAACAAGACAGGGGTGAATAGGTCAATGACCTGAATCTGTCAACTGATACTTGAAATTGAACATGGAAATGGAAATATTAGAAAAAAAGTTCATGACGTTACAATTTGGCACCATCACAGCTTGGTTGCGTTGTATATGGCTCGAAATAGGAAAAGCTTTTACATAAAGAACATTATTGTAACACCATGTTGAAGAGCTCGTGGCTAAATAATTACAGTCGCACAGGCCGATCTTCTGGGTTAAGCCGCGCTTGCCGAGGTTGATCTGTGGATGGGTGACCATCTATCATAGCGAGTTTCCTCCGTACCTCGGAAAGCACGTAAGGCCGTTGGTCCCGGCTGTCATTTGTAGATAAATTTGACAGTCGTTAATCTCAGTCAGAAGCTCGAAAGTCTAACAATCAGTCTTACCATGGGATATCGTATTACCCAGTTACTGGGTTGTAGAGGTCCGATAGGCATGTCACTCCATGTAAAATACTGATATTCAGCTGCATCTGGTTCGACTGGAAACCGACCCATATATAGTTGGGAAACGGCTAAGCAGATGATGTTGTAACACCATGTTGAGAAGCCAAAGAACAACGTGTAATTACGAAACATATTGATGAACAATTAACACATAAACGAATACCAACTTTACCTAAATTAACACAAATTCCATTAACAAACAGTGTTTGCAAATTCATAAAATTATGAACACGCAGCTGAAAACGGATAAATTGCAATCAATAAGTAGTAATATCCTGTGATTGCACCTAATGAAGGAATTGTTGTGAATACTAACATTGCATGCGTTTGTATTTCATTTTAATTGTTGGGATGTATTTGATATGTAAGGTTAATTTGTTTTTGTAACACTGTTGTTATGTTTTTTAAAGGTAACACATATTTTACAATCAGACCGAAGTATTTTTATTTATTTGTAATGCATTACAGGATTGTTTAATAATAATTACTGTAATGCAATATAATATAATATAATTGCAAAATTGTGTTCTGTTCAATGTAATAACACAAATTATTTATTATCAATTTGTCTAAAAACGTCGTCCAAGAATGTGTTTATACTTTTTTTTCTAAAATTCATTTATAATTAGTTTCTCTTACGTTAATACAAAAGTTAAGGAATTGTTTAAAACCACGTATCTTATACCCCCTGGATCTACTGACAGTAATCTATACTTGGTAGGCGCCAAGTACGGATTATGGTAGGTATAATCCTCTCTGCTTTGTTTACTGCAAGCCCGAACACAATCCATCCTCTCCATCTGTATGATGCCAGATTTGTTTGTATCTATGTCATTGTAAAACAAATGATCATCAAAGGCGTTGTTATATGGACCACTTGCGTTTATAGATCTGAAGAAAGCTAGTGATACTTCAAGTATCTGGCCCAACTAAGCTCAAAATTAATAAAAGCTAAGCTAAAGAAAAAGGAGAAAATCTAGTTATGAAAATTGCAATAAATGGAAAAACTCTTTGCTCATGGAAAGAAAAATATTTTTACATATTTCCAATGAAATCGAAATCTGTCCTTTAGAGCAAAAACAAACTTTTGCATCACTATACACATATATAATTTCGCAACGGAACAAAGTCATTCATACTCAACATCGTAAAACGCCTTACAGGTGCCGACCGCCATAACTTGGAACCCCGCTCCGCCTTTAAGCCGCACTTACGCAGAACAAGACGGGGTGTGACATCTATTTGCATAGGTCTTCCGAGCTGGCCAGACTTCAACAAGCCGACTTAACACATGCAGCTGCGTGAAACCTTATTTGGGTAAATATAGAGGTGAAAATTGAATGGGATGGTTACTTTAGTGTTGTCCAGACAGTGTCGCAAGTGTTTCGCTCCGCTGGCTGTCCTAAATACTTCGGTCCAAAGATTGCCGTTCGGAAATCCCTTGCTCTCACTGTTTGAGTGATAAGTGACTGTTTTATGCGTTTGTAATGTGATTTTGATACCGTAGTATTAGAAGTGACGATTGTCTCGTTTTATGGTAGTACTGAAGATCCGTTTCAGATGTTTTTATGACTTTGCCTCTTCTTTTACTGACAACAATAACATTTACTTCGATGAAGTAGTAAATTAGTACAGTGTAATCGGTATTATTGCGATTGTGTATACAATAATCATAAGGAAAAGTTTTATGAATAAAAGTAGGGATGCATCGATACGCCTTTTCGCCGATACGATACCGATATCGATACTCTCATAAAAATATCGGCGATACCGATACCGATACCGATACGCTTATTGTGTATTAAATAAAAAAAAAAATTATAAAATAAATAAATCACAAGTCAGATTATTTTTTTATTAATATAATAAATAGTGACATGGTTGATATTAGTTAATGCTAACTTTAGTAATTAAAATTAACATTCATAAGATTTTTGTTTAAAAAACAAAGTAATCTTAAATTTTTCGGAGAAATGCGATTTCGCAAGTCTGTTTGAATAAGACCTGCGCTGGAAAATAGTCTCTCTGATGCGACAGAACTCATTTGGAAACCTTTTTGGATTTTTTTTTTTTATTAAAAGGTATCGTTGAATCGGTCATAAAAATACCGTCGATACCGATATATCGGCTAATCCGAAGTATCGCCGATATATCGGTATCGGTATCGGATGCATCACTAAATAAAAGCTCAGTTGTAAGTCAATTGAAAGCATGGCTGTTGAACTATTATTCAAGGCATATTATGCATGGTTTGGTTAACTGCGTACGCATAGCTAAGCGTAGAATCTGTAACTAAGGAAACACTTTTTTTTTCATGCACTCTAAAACTACTGTTTCCGTAACGGACCTAAAAAAGTAGTTACCGATTTTGAATTGTCTACAAGTCGAGGTGATCTTCAGCCATGTTAAGCGAGACCTTGCGGATGGTGATTAATGTAGGTCGTCCTTCGATCAAGGACCAAGGCCCGTGTTTAGCGCATTGCGTTCCAGGCGTGCTTAAAGGAGCTGTCAGCAAACAGAAAGGGGCTGGAAGAGCCAAATGCCTGCTGCTAAAATGCAAAAGGCAAAGGGAACAGTTTGGTTTTTAGTAAGTCAAACCGGACAGTTTTATCCACTCAGTGGGTCTCAAGGCTCACTCCAGTGGGTCTTAAGACTCATGTGATGATTTTAAAACCCAAAAAAGCTACAACTACTTTCCACAAAATTGAATTAATTTCTTTAACTCTTTTCAGTCCATTTTTTTTCATTTATCTTTATCACTGAGATGAAGATAATATAGAATATAATTATATTACCTAAGGTATGTATAGTCTTACATTAAGCAAAAACACAACGACCAAAGGCGCCCTTTCTCCTCTGAGGTCATATGCTGGTATCGTTAGCGTCCCGGACGTGTGTATGTAAACCGAGCTTCCTTATTTAGCAGAGATTTGTATTACATAAGTTATATGCGTCTAGACTGTACACTTAAGCCCATTTGCACTGACACCAGATTTTTTTTCTGGTTTTAATTTTTTATTGCTTTTTCCGTAGTTATCTTATTAACTGCCTATATTTCAATTCATACAGTACATGCTTAATTCATTATTATTCATAGAATAATACAACTAGCTGCTGCCCGCGACGTCGTCTGCGTGAATGCGTTGAAGAAACAAAGGTTTACTGCTCGTTCCCCGTAGGTGATAGCGTGATAATAATTATGTAGCCTAATTTTGACCCGACTTCTTAATTAAATTTGAGGCAATTTGAAGTTAAACCATGCAGTACTACTTTTTGAGTTTATCCCGGACCTATGTACAGACAAACATTTTAAAAACTATATTTTTGGCTTCGGTATCGATTGTACGAGTAGATCACAATAAATTCTTATAAAACAATATTCAATGTACAGTATTGACTTTTTTTAAGTTTGTATTTGTTTAAAAGTTTAGATTAAAGAAATAAGGATTAATAGTGGAACAAAAACAGGCTGTAAGACTCAACATAACAGCAATAATAATATTTGGTCAGCTCACAATATTTGCCGAGTTGAATTTTATTTGATCTTCGAAGCCGGCTGTGCGACAAAATTTTAAGGTATTTTGGTTGACAATTCTGCGTAGAAATATTGCGTGAGGTAATATTTATAATCTGACAATAAAATATTGTGGTTTTTAACCGATAAAAAAGAAGGAACTGTCATGTTGACACACACTTTTTGTAGTACCATTTTATGACAAACGTATGCTGTACCTATTTATTTGTGTTGCTTAATGCAATGAACTGCATAGCGACGTTTTTTTATTTATTTAGAAAGCGCATCATTTGTATTAACTCCAGGCGCTTTTCTAACCAAAAGTAAATTAAAATTAATACAAATTCGCAATCCAAATCCCGTAATTGTCGGCTGCTTTTGATTGGAAATCAAAATGACTCTAATAAGCAAATTCGGTCCTAGATTGATACAGACAAAGATAGCAACCGAGATAGATCATTTATATCGAGCGTATCTCGTCTGATCAAAAGCAATGATATTGTGGTCGACGATAAAGCACGCTTGTCTCTAGACAAGCGTGCTATAACGTCATGTCAAAATTGAATGTAACCCATTCAATTTTGACATGACGTTATAGCTAAGACGGCTGAAATGCAGCTCAACTATTCATTACCCTTCATAGAAAATAATCGTGACGTCTTTCAAGTCGACGATAAGCTTTTAAAAGATAATAGCCAAGAGAAATCCGAGACAGCTGATTATTTAATTAATATGCAAATTCGTTAGTCGGTATAATTTCTGCAATCATTGGAATGTCTGTCAATGAGCGGATATTACGCACTCATTTAAGAGGATTGTATAGCGGCTGCTTTTTAAAAAAATAGGTATTTAGAAAAACTTGTGCTGTCCCTCTCGCGCGTTGACAAACCTCCGATCGTGCGATAGAGAGCGTTGCAGCTCGCGATTGACTGTGAGTATTTTTATATGAAATTTGTCTCTCGGGAGAAAACGTTTTTCACATACTAAATCACGTCCAATCTCTTAGATTCTGGTGTCAATCGTTTCAGCATATTATATTCTAGGTTTGTAGGTTTTGCTTTTTTTCTAAAACTTCTTTGTTTTTAAAATACAAAGGTTTTAATTCAATGAAGATTTTGTCATAAAAATAGTAACTTTTAGGCGCCTGTTACTTTCAAACTATTATAAATTTTGAAAAAAAGAAAACCTAAAAACCTAGTTTTTTACAGTGTCAGAAGCATTCTAAAAAAACATTGAGATAGGATAACATTTAGGGGTAGGAAAACGTTTTCTCTTTTAGTATGGACGACCGCTCGGTAGACGATAGTCTTAAGTATCATAACCGTTTAGTTACTTAATCAATACATAATTTAATGGGCAAATATAAATCATCCTTATTTTTTTATAGTTTACGTAGTAAAAACGTCAAAGTGAGTCCTCCCACCCAAGCCGGGACGGTAGGAACTGTCAGGCTCGCTACCTGACTGGCTAAATTCCACGGTGTCCTTCAATAGTCCTTTACGTTCCGGGGTCACGGTTACCCGTTAAGACACTGCCGTGACCCCGGAGGTCAACCTCTTAAGGCGACAATAATAGGCAGTGACCTTGAACAAGCTCCAGGAGCCTGAATTTCGTAATGTTATAAACTTACGTTTCAAAAATGTACAATGTAAAAAAATAGACATAATTATGAAAGCAAAAAAAAACTAATAATTCAAATAAATATATGGGTGAATTTCGGCAACTAGATGGTCATAATTAAGTGGTATATAGTTTTTATATGTATATAACAAAATCAACAGATCTTCGCCCTAGATAATTTGACACACGTGATGAGTTTTAAAGGTCAGCTTTGGGCATGCAATTTTGAATCTTACATCACTACACAATGGACATAGAATCCACTTAATATGTCGGTACTTTCTTTTCTGAATTAGATGGGTATCTTTTTTGACCTTATGAAACTGGAATTTTGGAAATCATTGTTGTACCTATAAGTATGTGTGCGTGTGTGAAAGTTTTTGATTTTTTTAATGTAAAGTAAAACGGGGCTATTTGGGATTTTGGAGGTATTTGGAACAACCCAGAATTTCTAACAAAAACATCGATAATTGTCGGTTGGTGTAAGGTCGAATTTATTTTACAAACTCTAGGAACATTTTGATAGTTTAGGCTTACAATAAACAAAAGTATTTGTAAAAAAAAATCTTTCTTTAATATCCCACCAATCCCAAAAAAAGGCTTATGTTTAACTTACCACCAGATATAGTAACATATAACAGACAAAAATAGTAAATGATCACCAAAATGTAACCCGCATTTTAATGTAAAATCATAACCAAAGTTTTAACATTTCGCTATCCTATTTAATCAAAATGACTCCAAATGAATCATTGTCAACCCAAAAGTAGTAAATGATCACCAAAATTAAACCAGCATTTTAATGTAAAATTATAACCAAAGTTTACTACATCTTGCTATCCTGTTTATGCGGTTAACCTAGATGTATCCTTCTTTCACAGGAGCAAATCGACGGAGCCCCGCTCCGCGGGGCTCCTACTTCTGGGTGGTTTAAAAAAAAATAACCACGAAGAGAATCTTCTAACCTAAATTGTCCGAGTCGGGGTGCCAGCAAGTCCTGAGGCTGCACCTAGTTCTAACCAACTCAACCTAGTTCAATTAGCCCCATTTTACGGTACCTATATACTTACCTACTTTTCAATTGAATTTTATCACATGAAAATGCGCAGTTTTAGCCTTTTCAAGATATAACATGATTGTGCCTTTTCTCAATTGTTTCTCTCTTCAAAAAAAGCTTTGCGACGAGAATTTCTCGTACATCGTGGCCTTTACAAACATTGAAACTCAAATATACAAACCCTCAGACCCGGAACAAAAACATGCAGGTCATAAAAATATTTGTATCTTGTGGAAATCTAACCCGTGAGTCCCGCGACACGCTGCTCAGGAGTCAATCACTCAATATTGAACAGTACGACTGCTTATCAGATCTTCAAAACACAGTTTATTAATTTGATAAAATGTATTAATTAGTATCAACTAAATACATATTATAAGAAACTACAAATTGTAAAACAATGTAGAAAACTCGGAAATTCCACCGTTTCATGTAAAATATTATAATGCGAATCTGGGGGCCAATTCTCGATTTTCGCCATTTTTCTCGAGTTCGAGATTGTAAGTCTATCTCTATGTCTATTAAAAATATCTCTATCTCTACCAAAAAATGTCGAATTGAGCAGAAATCCGTATTCTCAGTCAAAATAGAAATAAATGTCACGAAAATGTCGAGTCGAGTGAAGATAATGTTACCATTATGAAGAATCGCACGTTCCGTTTTAGGTAACTATAGGTTAATGAATGATTTTGTTTTAAAACACTGACTAAATCTAATTATTTAAGGATGAAACGAAACGTTTTGTGTAAAAATAATCAGTTTGACAGTTGATTGTCTGTCAGGTCAGTGTTAGAATTTGCGTCTTTTGATACGTTTACATGAACTCTGTGTTTATAATTCATTAGTGGGCTGTGCTGTTTTACATTTCATGATTTTTATTTTAACATGGAGGGGAATTATTTTAATGACTTCTGTTTCGCTCAAATCGTAAATATCGACGGCGGGATAAGTGCGCTGTTGTCGCCATGTATTCATGTATTGGCCAGTTGCTCGCCACTTTCCAACAACTCCGAGAAAAAAATGCTATTGTTATTGTGATAAAAATGCTAATAAACTCGACCATCTTTCAGTAGTTTCTAATCCAATCGTGGGTACACAAATTACAGAGTTTGTTATTTGCGCGAAGGTCGTCGTTTCAAGAAAACACAATGCAAAAATCAAGAGTTTATCGAATTTCCAGTAGGTATGACATGCCAAGCCGTATTTTATTTAAAAACTAAAGAAAAGAAAACAGTGTACAATCCAAAATTCAACAAATTCACTCAGAAATGACGTATCTCTACAATCGACATTACATCTCTACTGCTCAGAAGCACTCGACATGAATTCTAACGTTAGCCTTCGACAAATGTCGAATCCGACATCCCCAGAATAGCAACTTTTAAAATTTGTCGAAAAAATGACGTCATTAGAATTTTTTGTCGAGTTCGACACCATCTCTAAAGCCGAGAATTGGCCCCCAGATTGTCCTAGACATGGTAGTAGACACGCAATATGATTATAATAACAAATTATTATAACTACAAATGACAATAATCTTGTTCACAACAAGATAACTTGTACAGTTTTTTCCAAGCTGAGACATAAATCACAAATAATTTACGTACAAAAAAAATGCAATTTATCAAATTACAAACGTTTTGAAAACGCATCCAACTTTCTTTTTACACTCAATCTCATCTAATTATACGCACGAAATAAAATTTTGAATCTTAACAAAGGATTTTTTGTTTTTCGTCTTTGTGTTTGTGAGTACCTACCTATTATTTTAATCATCAGTATAATGATAAAAAATATCATCATTGAGTAACGGACATTAATAATAAATAATCTTTATTTTGTAAGTAAAACAAGTTTTTCAACCAGTTTGCTCGTGAAAAACAACTATAACTTAATCATAAAAAACTCTCACCATTTGAAAAAAAATACCACTGCAATTTAATATAACTATTTATAATCCATACTAAAAATTACAAAGCTAAAGAGTGTGTGTTTGGTTGAACGCATTAATCTGCGGTACTCCTAGTTCGAATTGAAATAATTTTATTATTGCGTTGGATAGCCCATTTTAGGATAAGGCCACATAGGTTAGCCCCATTTATCGAGGAAGGCTATAGGCTATAAGGAAATATAATATCAAGCTACTACCAATAGAAGTCGAGCAGTGAAGCAGCAGTTAATGTTATACATACATGCTATGTGTAATGGATAAATTTGCTCTATCACGTCAAAACTTCAGTGCCTCTACCATGAGTTTTCATTACGAAGACTTGATCATACGCATCGACCGCGTCTGCCGCTTTCATTGATTGAGAGTTCATACAACCTTGGATGGGGCCAATGAGAGCGCCAAACGCGGTCGATATCAATGATCGAGTCTTCGTAATGACAACTCATGGTATTCATCTGATCGCTACCAACCAAGTGATCAGAGTCAAAATAAAACTGAATAGTTAACAAAATTAAATGTACGGGCCCAGCGAAAGTGAGAGGTTTGCATATTATTATGAGATGAGGATCTAATCCTAGGCGCGGTTATTACGAGAAACTTTTTTACGTCAAGGAATTTTAAGTTTGAATAATATGACATAACATAGCTTGAATTTTTTAGTAGACAGAGAGATGTAGCTCGTAGATTAAAAGTAAGCGTCCACAGGTCTGCATCGTACGTATCGGACGCATCGCATCAAACGGATTTCTGTATCGGCAGCGATCGGATTGCCGACGCGAGTATCAGCAATCGGATTGCCGATGCCACCTTCATCGCGTCCACTGATCGGCATTCCGTATGACGTCATCGGTACGCATCGCATGTAGGCATTGCCGATGAGCCGTCCGTACGATGCGGATCAGTGGACGCAGTTGTATGAGTTTTAATACAAGGCAAACTAAAATCCGTTACGTACGATACGTCCGATACGTGCGATGCGGACATGTGGACGCTTACCATAATAGTAATATCCGCACAGGCTGACCTTCCATGTCAAGTCGTATTTGCCGAGATTCGTCGGTGGATGGGTGACCATCTATCGTAACGAGTTTCCTTTCTGAAGTTGTAGATCTTTAACAGTTGCTACTGTTAGTGAGAAGCTCGAAAATCAACGTCTGAAAATTCTGGTTTATTGAGATGTTTGACATTGACATGGACATTAGGGTGTCCCGAAAATTTTTTTTTTAGATTTTCACAACGAAAGATGTCTCAAAAGTTGCGTAATTTATTGTAGATTACTGGAAAAATAATTTAAAAAATATCAAATTTTATCTTTAGGGCTCTACCGGTCTGCAAAGTTACGAAAAATTGACATTTTTATTGTGATATTTAGTTGTCCCTAATTTTGGCTATTGAACTACATAATAGTTTAAAAAACATTTTTTTATTTTAATTAGGTGTCATACATACACAAAAATCCTATTTGCACCCTTTGAAACGGAAGGTTTTATAGTTTTTGACATGCAAACACCCTTCAGTTTCTGCATGGCGCGATGATTTTCTGCACTTGACCTGCGAATGTTTTTTTCGTATCTAATTACGGTTGTTATTGTGTTTAATCGTTCTTAAATAATGAGTTCGAGGCGGATGAAACTGCTTGTGATTTATTGAGGCCTACAAAGAACTTGAAGAACGACAGCTACCAATTATAAGGAACGTCATTAAATATGGTTTATTTTTTAAGAATGACCTAAGATAAAATTAAAATAGAAAGAATCCATCCAATTTATATGTGTTTTCGATTATTTCTGAAAAGATCAATACTATTTGGATTAAATCGACGATTCCTATCGCACCTTACAGGTTTACTTAAATACTATTAAGTCATCACAAAATTTACAACTGCTTGTCAACTACATTGTTCGGTTTCGTTCCATTTCAAACTAAAGAAGTCTTTTAAGGACGGAGCCAAACATATTCTTCACATCTGAAGTTGATGTTGTTGAGGTTGATGTTGTACTCTCGAATTTCACTTGAAAATCTGAGCTCTGTTGTGAATTCTATCACTACAAGAAATGCTTATCAGAAAACCGTCTTGCCAGCACGCTTTATGATGACAGAGATCACATTCAGGAGCTGGTTTTTCGAAGAATACTAAAAGCTCGAGGAGCTAAAAGTAGCTGTAAACTCAGGATATTTAAACCATTAACAAAAAATAGAGATTGCATCGAAACGAGTGTGTGGCACAACTTTTAGGTGACAGCAACACTTGTTTTTAAACGTATTTATAACGAGTACCATCAAATCATGGTAAATGTAAGGGCTTGTAAATAATTGACTTTTTCTGTCACACAGAAGCTGTGGGAAGATGTGTTAAACCATAACAGGGCCTCATAAAGTCTAACTGACGAAACTTTTAGAGATAGTTACTTAGAACGGATTTGAATGGAAGTGCTAAATTTTGACATTAAAATAATTTTGAATTTCACGTTTTGAATAATATTATAAGCTTAAATTTCTTTTCTAATGCTTTGTTTAACTGATATAAATAATAAAATACCCTTTTTAACTGATTTTTATATTCTGTTAACCATACGGTTTCTGTCTGTAAAAATGAAAATTTACAAAACTTCAAGCTCTGGTAGAGCCCTAAAGATAATACTTAATTATAGTTTTTTTAGCATATTCGTAATCTATTTAACCCGGCGTCATTGAGGTTGGGTCAAAATGACCCGGCTGGTTTTGAATTTAGAATATTTTTGAAAGTATGCGTACGACGCTGCCCTTCTGTGCAGTAGCTGGAGCCTCTAGTGTGTTCTAAACGTTTCTGATGAGAAATCAAAGTGACGGCCACCGAGCTGGAAGCTACACGCGTTTACTTTTCAAAAAGGTAATTTTGACCCATCCTCACAATCGACGTTACCATTTTGTGCCATTTTCAAGTAATCATTTTCATCATTGTTTATTGATTTTTGGTGTGTATGTTAACGGTTTTTTCTTTTCGCTTTTTGTTTCTTTTTCTACTCTCTTTCGTCGATTTATGAGAAAACAAATTCCTCTAAAATTTACATATTTCTAGTCTAATAATCTCGTAAGCACATTTTTTTTATAATGGTAAAATCATCAAATGAATCTTCCTACCCAGGGCAGAGCGGGAAGGACTGTCAGACTCGTACTGACTAAAAGCCACGGTGTCCTTCAATAGCCCTTTACGTTCCGGGGTCACGGTAATTCGTAAGACCCGCGACCCCGGCAGATTTTGCCCTCTAAAGGAGCCCCGTCATTTGCTAACACTCTTTGATGCGCGATGATGACCCGAGCAAGGTCCATGGTCGGACAGTGAGTCGCATATTACTCGCCGTCCGCATGCCCGCACCTACGGTGGCCGGGGCTCACCTAGCGACGTCTGTCGTCGTGGGCGTCTACCACTGCGGCTGGCGTGAATGGTGGACGCTGTCTTCTCCCTCACGCGTCCCGACTCCTCCTTAGCGAGCATGACTGAGGATACTATTTGGGGAAGGATTTGCTGGTTAATCATCAGAAAAGCCCCGTGCAAAAATTACGCGATGTCCGCAAACAGTGTCAAGTGTGTCCTGCTAAAAGGAACCGCAAAACAAAGCACACATATCAAGCTTGCCCCAAATATATTTGTCCTGAACACCTCATATCTTTTCGTAGTCACTGAGTCTCTAACGAAGATTCTAATTAGTGTTTTTACATTTTTTTAAAAAGACATAATCCTTCAAGTGAGAAAAATGCCATAAGTATCCAAATATACTGATTACTATAATAAGAATATCCTAAAAGCACAAGAGATCTCTGTTTCGTTACTTTTTTTATAAGTTTATCTAAAATTTGATTAAACCTGATTAAATATTTCTGAATTATGTTTTTCTTTTTCATTTTCAACAAATAAATACCCTAATAATTGTATAACAACACAGTTTACGAATACACTCAATAACTATGGAAATATCTCGATTTTAATATACGGGTAATATTGACCCACCTCAACGCCCATGTGCCTATTTCCTACCACAATGACGCCGGGTTAAAATTACGCAAGTTTTGATACCTCTTGCGATTGTGTAGCTTGAAAAAAAATTTTTTTCATACATCGACGGGACACCCTAATGGACATGGCGTGATGATAAATTCTGATGTATTAACAGAATTTTTCATCATGCTGTTGTTACTCGGTGCCTTCATCTTTGTTGGCTGTTCTCCAGGCATCGATGCATTACGAAACCTAATATATAATATGTTATGGGCCAAGTGATTAAGAGGATTGTATAGCAGCTGCCTTTTCAAAGAATAGGTATTTTGAAAAACTCGTGCTGTCCCTCTCGCGCGTTGAAAAACCCCCGATCGTGCGATAGAGAGCGTTGCAGCTCGCGACTGATTGTGAGTATTTTTTATATGAAATTTGTCTCTCGGGAGAAAACGTTTTTCACATACTAAATCACGTCCAATCTCTTAGATTCTGGTGTCAATCGTTTCAGCATATTATATTCTAGGTTTGTATGTTTTGCTTTTTTTCTAAAACTTCTTTGTTTTTAAAATACGAAGGTTTTACTTCAATGAAGATTTTGTCATAAAAATAGTAACTTTTAGGCGCCTGTTACTTTAAAACTATTATAAATTTTGAAAAAAAGAAAACCTGTAAACCTAGTTTTTTACTGTGTCAGTAGCATTCTAAAAAATCATTGAGATAGGATAACATTTAGGGGCAGAAAAACGTTTTCTCTTTTAGTATGGACGAGCGGTCGGTAGACAATAGTCTTAATGCGGGTAGTATTCATAATGCCCGGGCAGTATGAATAATGCCCAGCCATATCGAGCCAAGTGATTAATGTGAATAATAAACTAGTTCTTCGAAAGGTCGACGGGCTCCTACTTCTGGGTGGTTTGAAAAAAATACCACGAAGAGGATTATCCGAGGATTGTCCGAGTCGGGGTGCCATTACTCACTTGGTCCGATATGGCTGCGCATTATTCATACTGCCCGGGCATTATGAATACTGCCCGCATTAATCACTTGGCCCATGACATATATATATTATTCATTAATTATTTTAATTTATTGTATGTAGGTACGTACGAACATCGTATTAATTGCGTGTAATAATTGTTAATTTTCTGGAATGCGATGTGTTATTTCGACTCATCCGAAGAATAAAGTCCGATTTGCAAGATTGATGGTTTTCAGTAGAGCTTGTAGAAGTTGTTGACTTGTGTAACTCTGTTTAACTCTAAAACTACGATACTTGACATTTTGATTCTTTGGTATGTTATTATATTACCCTAGACTAGTTAAATGACAGGTATTGTGTATTTATAATCCTTTTAATACACGATATAGTGAGTTCCATATCAACATAAGACGTTTTATAGTGAAAGAACGAAGAAAAAAGTGGGTCCGTAGTGAATATTAGACGTTGTTTTACGGAAACGCCTCAACTTTAGTGACGTTCTATATTAACAAGTGTATTTTTGTTGGAATGGGACATTCCCTGATGACACCTAATGAGTCCTATCTGACTACCTACCTTGAAATATTTAAGTATAATTTTCGATGTGTTAAATAATTACATTTCCTTAGATTCAATAAAACTGATATTATTATTTCAAAAGTTTATTATATTTAAAAAAATCTCAAAAATGTAGCTTAACATAACCGTTACGCCTCTTTATTAAACCTTCCTCTGCCTGAAATATAGGAATACCTAATTCAGGCATAGATCATTTTAGTGAACTTGGCTGCGTGCCCTTGTTAAGTAAGAAAGGAGAAACGAGATTTCACATCGCACATTAAAATAAAATTAAACTCTCCATTATTTTCATGACGAAACTTCAGTGCATGCTTCGAACACCTAGTTGCTTTTCATAACATATGCCTGACAAGAGTTTAAGATGTTTTTAGTATAATAATGTTGACCTTTGTGCTTTTTTGAACGAGAAGAACCGACTTCAAGGGTGAGGACCGAAAACAGAACCAAACCATACCAAACCTTTAGTTAGGTTCCTATAAATAATGCAGGCCGACCCCAGATAGTAGTCCCGCCAAGTGAGGCTCCGTTAACTTGATTCAGTCTTGCGAAATAATTGAAGGTGTGTAGTGTGAGGGTTCGGCAGTGTTGGCGGAGGCGGGGACTTTGATGCAGGGTGGTCTATGTCAAGTCAACAGAGATGCCTATTACCGTCTTAAATCCTTGGGGTGCCCTGACGTTGACCGTTTTCTTTTGGTTCATACGCGTAAAAAATGGGTTTGTATTATGCAATGTTTAAAATAGAAATGCTGATAGGTATTACCATGGAATTGAAGGAGAGGCAAATCAAAATGGCAAGCATGCAACTTTATGCATGCTTTGCATTCCGATCTACACACGATTAGTCCGTATGCGTACTGGCACTGTATGTTTTGGAGTAGGAAAGTAGCAATGGCAAGGGAGTTTGTGGCGCCTAATGACGAAAAAGGAATCGCAGAGAAATTGTCTACATGAGTTATCGCAGATCGAATGAACAGTGGTAGGAGTTGGCTCTGATAGTTTTAAATAACTGGGGTAGATACTAAATATTATGATGAGAAAATTCTAAGTCCTCATGTTGTATTAATGGTGAAATTTCGAGATTAGAAGGCATTCCAAAGAAAATGCATTAGGTTGATTACTGTAAATATATTCTGCTGTCTGAGTTGACGTGACAACCTGTTTTTAGCTATCACCGATGATTTCTTTCAAATTCAAATTCAAATATCTTTATTGCGAACTAAGTGTAGGTATACAATGTTTGAAGGTGTTAAGACTATTGTCTACCGACCGCTCGTCCATACTAAAAGAGAAAACGTTTTTCTGCCCCTAAATGTTATCCTATCTCAATGATTTTTTAGAATGCTACTGACACAGTAAAAAACTAGGTTTATAGGTTTTCTTTTTTTCAAAATTTATAATAGTTTTAAAGTAACAGGCGCCTAAAAGTTACTATTTTTATGACAAAATCTTCATTGAAGTAAAACCTTCGTATTTTAAAAACAAAGAAGTTTTAGAAAAAAAGCAAAACATACAAACCTAGAATATAATATGCTGAAACGATTGACACCAGAATCTAAGAGATTGGACGTGATTTAGTATGTGAAAAACGTTTTCTCCCGAGAGACAAATTTCATATAAAAAATACTCACAATCAGTCGCGAGCTGCAACGCTCTCTATCGCACGATCGGGGGTTTTTCAACGCGCGAGAGGGACAGCACGAGTTTTTCAAAATACCTATTCTTTGAAAAGGCAGCTGCTATACAATCCTCTTAATAACATAAGTAGGTTCTTTGAACTTAGTTGCCCGCTAAGGCATTGCAATTTATACAGTTTTTTTTTATAAATTAAACAATAGAATTTCAGCAATGTTATGTTAAAAATACATTTATAATACTAAAGGTTTATTACATTTATTATATTAATTATTTAGGTATTAAACATATTCTTGATACTGATATTGCAAATGTCAAAAATTAAAGTTAAATTATTTTTCTTCTAGGAACTCATTTACCGAATAATAAGCCTTTTTTATAAGAAAGTCTTTTAGCTTCTTTTTAAAAATAACGATTGAATGAATGTTCTTAATGTCTAGAGGTAACTTATTATATATTTTTATGCCCATACAAAAAATACTATTTCTGTACACTGCAGTGTGGGATGCTTTATTGCGTAGTGTATTTTTAAGTCTACTGCTTATTAACGTGTCATAGCTACTGATGTTAGTTCTAACGAATATTGAGGCCTCGTAGATATACAGAGCAGGGAGGGTCTATGAAATGAGGTTTACATGAATCAGTTTGGTGTATTCTACATATAGATCTAATACACTTTTTTTGTGCCTTGAATGCAGTTTCTCTATCAGTTGAATATCCCCAGAATAGTATCCCATATGAAAGAGTAGATCCCACATAAGCATGATATGCACTAAGTAGTGTGGTTTGGTTAGACACTTTTTTGAGCATATAGAGAGCGTAAGAAAACTGATTTAATTTGCTACATACACTAATGATATGTGTTTTCCATGACATATTTGAATCTATATGGATACCTAGAAATTTTGTACTGGTGACCTCAGATACATTAGCATCTTTATACTGGATAGATAATGGAATCGCTTTTGCATTTTTATTTTTGAAGTTCATGTAATGAGTTTTTGTAAGATTTATTTTCAGGTTATTTATTGTCAGCCAGTTTATTAATTTAGATAGGGAGTCATTTATTTCTTGTTCATGATTTTCGTTTTTGTTATTTGTGAAAAGAGCCGTACTGTCATCTGCAAATAGAACCATAGGTTGACAAATAGCGCTTGGTAAGTCATTTATATAAATGAGGAATAACGGTGGTCCCAGTATTGTCCCTTGAGGTACACCATATTTAATAAATCTTGGGCTTGATGTGTGTTTAGTTTCTGTTTTTGTGAATGGACATAATTGTGTTATTTCAGTGATCTGAATTCTATTGCAAAGATATGACTTGATTATTTCTAGTGCTTTTCCACGAACTCCATAAGCTTCTAATTTATGCAGCAATAGTTCGTGGTCAACATAATCGAAGGCTTTAGTCATGTCCATGTATAATGCTGTAACCTGATTTTTTTTTATCTAATTCAGTTATAATTTTATGTAAAAATTGATGTATTGCTGTATTAACCGATTTACCTTTTCTGAATCCAGCTTGATTATCGATAATTATTTATTTTTTTTCGAAATATTCAATAAGATTATTATACAGAACTCTTTCAAATATTTTTGGTGTTATGATCTTCACGTAGAAGTTCTTAATTTGATATTTCTGCTAATTATTGGCTTATTTCTTCTGCATCAGGATGCAAAGGCCACAAAAAGGACTCATTGATATTTCCTTCTAAATTGACATAATTATGAAATAAAATAAAACTGTAAAATAGAATATTCAAGAAATATCATTTGTGTGAAGTGCAAGACTTTGCACGTAGGAATTAATTTACCCACTCATAAATACATATTTTTTATATTTAGCAAACATTTTAAACGAACAACGTCCTAACTGATTTCATTCTACCAGGAACAACGTCCCATCTTAACATGGAACCCATAAATCATATCACTGATTCCGCACAGAAACGTTCTATTTTAAAATAAAACGCTTAGAAGATTATTTAAATTCGTATAACAGCGTCTTAAAAGTTCATGAGTGCCAGTGAATATTTATAAAAATAATCTTATCATCGAAAAAAATGCGTTTCTGAACATTTCCGTCGAAAACCGTTCTATGTAAACATCGATAGTCCACAACTGTTTACTTAGACTAAAAAGTATATAAACGTGATGTGTGACTTAGACTATACAGTGTATAAAAATAAGATCATGCAACGAAAATATTCTCTCTCCAACCAACAATGGCCGATCTGACGAAGAGACGTGGCCCCAGATGCCTGCGTACCGTCACTTATACACTTCGTGCGTTGTTCTGCAGAACGAATTTCAGATGAGACGTTATTCGATTCTATATTTCCGGAACTAAATAAAATATCAAAATTCTAAAAACACACGTTTGTAGAGTTTTAATTGCTTATCTCATTAAGCTATTAAACTGATTTTTGGCCTATGGTCACATCGGACTTTATTCTTCGGATGAGTCGATTTATGTATTCATTGCAATAAAAATACAGTGACCTATCTTCTTATTCTATAAAATGTCAACATGCAACGTTTTTGAAGGAAAAAAAAGGGGGAGGTTCAGAATTCGGCACGTGTATTTTTTTGTTATGTATGAAAACGCATACATTTTATATTTATATATTCACAACTTGCGTTCACAAATATATCTGTTTGTTTAAAAAAAATATAGCTGAAAGTGAGACCACCCATTACATTTTTTTTAAAGTAAATTCGGCCGTAAGGGTACCAAAAACAAACAATTTTCCAAAAAATCTAGTTGTACAACAAGGACGTTGTTATTTATGTAAGTATCTATATAATTATTTACACTCAATTATGGCTTTCATTTTTTACTTTGTCGTATTTTCGCTTTATCAAGCAATCACATCGTTTATACCTCGGAATCCAGGGCCAGTCAATGAATATTCATAAAAATTTTTAAAATATGTTTTAAAAAAAAATTGCCCGAACTCAATTTATTAATGACAAATTAAAATAAATAATTATTATACGGGATCTTTCTTTTAAAGGCCAAAAGGGAGAAATTCGCACCCATAAGAGATACGGGAAAACTTTTTTAAGCTTTTTTTTGATGTTGATAATTTTGGCGTTTTTATTTTTTTGGTCAAGTGTCCACAAAAATGAGTGAAATTGGCCAAAGTTTTTTTTTTTATGCCGTTCTACTCTGTTTCATGCAACGATCATTTCATTGTATCTGGACGTCCAGAGCTTCTGAAGAGCTTCTCCCGTACCTGTTCTTCCCGGATAAAATACTGGAAAGATGATTATGAACTTCTATGCCTATTTCAAAAGTCATCTGAAGTAAGTCAGGTGTTTGCTTGAACACAAATATTGTTTTACACATCTCGGTCACGACGACATGTGGTTTCATCTTCCATTCTAGGCTACCTAGAATTATGGTTAGTCCTAAACATATCTGTGGTCGTTTAAGACCTAGGCTGTAACGTTTAGTGGTTTAAATAATTTGCAATACTTGAACTGGGTGCGTTATTGACCTGAAACTGCCTAAACATTGGACTTAGCAAACTGTGGTTCTAATAACAACTGTAAATACCAAAAGTTGTGACATTGAGTTCTTAGTCACTTTTTTGATGAATGTTAGCTTGCATATATGTACGTATTTACAAAAAAAAAAATTGAAATATGTTTTCTTTAAAAATTATATTTTATGCTGTTATTTTTTATAACGTGGATTATCTACCCTATTTAGTTCAAAACAAAAAATACATAGTTATTAAGATTTGAAACGGGACGTTCGTTATTGTCTTTTTTTTTTAATTTTAACATACATAATAAGTGGTCAGGTTGTGAACCTGACCACTTATTCCTGTAGGTAGGGGTATGTAAGAACTACATAAAGCCACTTAACGTGCATAAATTTTAGAAAAGTGACGTTCTGTAGTTTCAATACAGTGTGCAGACAAAAAAGAAGACTAGTAGTAGAATTATTTACTATTATTATACTTTGTTATTGGAAATAAATAAATTATTATATTATTATATTATTATTTAGCCCGAATAATTTATTTCGTAAGCAGCCAAAGAGCTCTTAACCCCTATATAACTTGTCGCGTGGATTATTTAATGTACATGTATATGCCAGTGTATCACGCACCCCATGTGAGTATTTTCATAACTTTTTAGACAGTACCATTAAGGTTAAAAAAAGGTTAAGGTTGAAAAATCAAGGACATAATCCATTTAAGATTTTCTGGTCATAAAGGATCTTAAAAATGCAACAATTTTAGCTAAGATAACCTCGTAACTTTCTCACAATTCTATGTTTTCGCTATAAGTGGACAACTGTGCCGAATTTTTGTAAAACCCTTGGTTATGTAATAACTTCCGTAAAGAAATAACTGGTTCATTTATGGCAATTTTATGACGTGTATAACATGTCTCATAGATTAAACGCGTTTTGCCGGTGTGATATGAATGCGAACCGCGAATTCGATTGAAGCTTACTTCCTGTAATTTTTTTTTAACTTTTTATGTGATATGCAATGCAAATTTTTGCATTTAATAGTCAATTTTTTGCCTTGTCTACCTAAATGTAAAAATTTTGCATTGTTTTGACTTTTAGATTAGAAAAGATAATGCATGCACAATGTACTTTAATTAATTTAAAACAATAGCCAAATGAAATCAAAAATTTACTTTGGCACATTCAACGTTGAACCTAGGTATTGCGATTGTCATGACATGTTTATTGTATTTTATTTCCGTATTCATTAAAATAACCGAGTTCTTGTAAGTTCGCCACAAAAATAATTCCCCACGAAAAAAAGCATTTACATAAATTAGCCAAAGGTTTTTGTTTTTCTTTTGTACATTCGACCCATTTTTTTTCTGCCGGGTATAGCAGAACAATTAAATTATAAAATCTAGCACAAAACTACCGAAAACGAGGACACAATGTGGAATCTGAACAAAAAGTACTAGGAGAACAGAATCAAAACTTTTTTCGAGGGGAATAATTTTTGTGGCGAACTTACAACAACCCAAATAAACATAAACCTAGTTTATTTGTGTATAACAATAATACACAAATAAATAGAATATTTTTATTGTAACACATGAGTATGTGCATCAAACAATATGTGCAAGGTCTTGAATAACAAGTTGATCTGCATGTTTTGCCAATTATGGCGTATTATTGTACGCCATAAAAAAAAACTTACATTTTTGGTTTAGAGCAAACCAAAAAATTTGAACTTAAGTGTACACAAATTTAAAATAACTTAATGCTATAATATACGAAATTAAAACATACCATCGAGAGAATTAAAAAAATGACGAAAGTTTTGTATACAATTGCAAAATGAGAAGGGAAATAGAAAAATAACACCATTTAATTAATTGTTGTAAAGTAGGTTTATGTGTTTAGTTTATTATTATGCTTCACAATTTTTTACTTTATTATACTTTAAAATGTATATTACATAATTATACCTAACAACGCGTAGTAATTAAGAAAAGACTTGACGCGTTTAGTTTGCGCGACGAGAAAAGAGTTGAAAGCTATAGGGGAGATCTTTCCCAGTGGTGACTGGGACAAAATAGAATGAGAAAATTAATAAGGATATCCAAATAAAATAGATAGGTAGCCTAAGAGTCCTCTAAGAGTACTGCACCTGCCTATTGTTAAAAAACGAACTGACCAGTCAGGGCAAACCTCACAGTATTGTAGGTATCAGTATTTTAGGTCACGCGGTTTCCTAATACCTAAACCCACCGAAGACAGGTTTCCGCAAAGCTCAGTGTTTCTATGGTCAATAAATGCTGATGGGAAGCGCCACAGTATATTACGTACATCAGTAGGTCAATTGCAGGCGGTCCCCGAATTCCTTTCTAATTGCAAATTCGAGTATAATGGACGTTACGTGATTTGAGATTGTGTGTTATTACTCAACTTTTAAGCTGGGACTTCACCAAAGCGGAGACGAGCTGAGATGTGTTTGGATAACCAATCAGATTTCCACCGAAGCCAAGAGGAGAGGAGATGTGGATTTCTGACTTCCACTTTGGTGGAACGGCCTTTTTTTTTTAGCTTGGTACAATCATCAAATGAGTCCTCCCACCCCGGGCGCCTATTTCCAAAGCCTATACCATTTCAGTCACGAGTCAAACTGTAATCGATTAGCTTTTGTTTGTGCATATTTCTCAACAAAACCTAATCTATCTCAGTAAAAAACTTGACTCAAATAGATTAGCTTTTGGAATTGATATTTTCAATGAAAATGCACGGACAAAACCTAGTTCTATATAATTCATATCACTCGAATAGCTAGACTTTTGGCGAGTTATTTTAAAACATTACGTACGAACAAAACCTTGTCGAGTAGAGGCTCACTAGCTATATGAGTAAATTTACCTCGGAATTTAACTTTTCTTAAATTTTATAGTACCTACTTGAATATCGTAAATACGACTGTGGGCACCCCTATTTTTTTTTAAACCACCCAGAAGTAGGAGCACCGCGAAGCGGTGCTCCGTCGACGTTTTCTAACATTTTACTTAGTTTAGTGAAATTACATGATCTCTGACTTTATATTAGTATTTTTTGTCATAATTATCACTAGATACTTTTCTTGATAATTGGATTTCGCGAAATCCCTGATTTCCTCATTTCACTGCGACATGTACAAACAAAACCTGGTCTTTTTTTAGAGTTTGGCTCGTGCGTGACTAAAATGGTATAGATTTTGTCCGTGCATTTTCTTTGAAAATATCAAAACAAAACCTAATCTATTTGAGTCAAGTTTTTTACTGAGATAGATTAGGTTTTGTTGAGAAATATGCACATACAAAAGCTAACCGATTAGAGTCCGACTCGTGACTGAAATAGTATAGGCTTTGGAAATACGCACCCCGGGCAGGGCGGGAGGGACTGTCAGACTTGTACTGACTAAAATCCACGGTACACTTCAATAGCCCTTTACGTTCCGGGGTCACGGTGATGTGATAAGTTCCGCGACCCCGGCAGGCTTTGGCCCTCTAGAGGGGGCCCCGTCATGGTGCTGACACTCCTTGAGGCGCGCGTGGAACACAACGCGCCGTCGACCCGGGCATGGTCCATGGTCGGGCAGCGAGTTGCTCTTTACTCGCTGCCCGCATGCCCACGCCTACGGCGGCCGGAGATCGTCTGCCGACGCCCGACGCCGCGAGCGTCTACTACTGCGGCTGGGGTGGAGGGAGGACGCTATCCTCTCCCTCGCGCGGCCCGCGTCCTCCTTCGCGAGCATGACTGCTTCGCAGAAGGAGTTGACCACTTCCCACTCAGCATGGCCTCGACCAATGCCGGGCGCGAGAGGTCTCGGCCTATCGCCGCCGTGAGGACACGGCGGTGCTCTGCCCAAGCGGGGCAGTCCTGCACCGTATGCTCCACCGTGTCCTCCAGGCGATCCTCGCAGTGGTGACACCCAGGCGTTTCCTCTTTTCTCATCAGACACAGGTACCTCCCGAAACATCCGTGTCCGGTGAGGACCTGCGTCACGCGGTAGTTCAGGACGCCGCCGCCTTGACGCCTATCCAGCCACTCCTCAAAGAGGGGTCTTACCGCCGCGATTGCGGCGTACCCGTGGTGGAACGGCGAAACGAATTCTTCAGCTGTTTTATAGGTTTTCCTACTATTAGTATAGATTAAGTGTTGATTAAGCATCAAGTCATACATTCAGCTTATAGTAAAAGTTACGACAACATTTATTGATAATTGTTTTATGAATTACATAGTATGATGTGAAAAAACGAACACTGAATAACAATTAATAAAAAAAAAAACGATAACTTTACGGCATGTTCATTTGCTTTGTTTATTCATTAAATAAATAGGTACCCGTTACAAAATTTGAACAATATGCATATTAATATACGAGTATTATACGCACTATAAAGAAAGTACAAATCATTATGTTACACATCTCTTGCAAGAATTATCATTTTTCAATACCGTATCAATTTCTGACCATTGACCTACTGTATTCCACGCTCTACGTCACGCTCAACTTACGGCAATACAGACCTTTTAGCTATCGCAACAAGATCTACATTAGCATAAATATTTCACGCAATATGAGTGTGTACTTGTGACCACGGTTACGAAGTGGGCAAATACCATTTGGTGGCAGTAATCGCACTGGTAGGCATTTCTAGACAACCCAATGTCCTACTTTAACTGCAACGAAACATTCTACGTTTGTTTACTATGCGGTTTAAGATGTATTAGGAAATTACTATTGTACCTATTGTTTTGATAATTAAAATATTTATTTGACTAAGTTACCAACCCGCACTGGGCCCGCGTGGTGGATTATCGCCTACTCCTTCTCACAGAGACGAGGCCTGTGTCCCAGCTGTGGGAACATTATAGGCTGATGATGATGATGATGACTGATTGTGAACAAACATAAATAAAACAATATCACGACACTCCTCAAGTTTGCACAGTTATTATTTTAACAACCTTTTATCGCCAAATACTACTTTTACTGCACAATTAACCGAACATTTATTAGGTAATTGTTGGACTGCCCTTTGAAGGCTGAGCGAAGCGAGCTCGGAACTTTGGGCACCCTCGTAGCGGGGTTCCGTCATGATTTTTCTTCTGCTCCTTGGCTATTTTATGCAGTCTTCGACTAAAACTAACTAAAACTTATTCGAAAGAGCGGTCAATTAATTAATAAATACCTTTTCGATGGATAGTTCGGTCGAGGTAGCGTTTGGCGATAAAAGATTTTTTCGCAATAAATTCCATCCAATCAGTCATTCAGTCTACTTTCCATCAATCGAACATAAATGACTCTCGAAATTAATTCTTAGCTGTGAGCGTACTAATATTAATATTAACTAGTAGTGTGTGTGTATTTAAATTAGTATTAAGTAAGTACATATTATTATTAGTAAAACGTTTTGTTCCTATGGATGATACATATTATAAAGATCGAATCACATTCATTTTTAATTTTGATACTTACTCATGTGTAGGCAGAAACACGACAGAATTTTTGAAAGCACACTGTTTTCTATCAAACTGTCATTAGATACCGTTTTCACCGGACGAAGAGATCTCATGGTAAGCTATTACACAACGAACGAAATTAGCCAAAGATGTAAGTCCATGCATAAAAATAAAAAAAGTCTAAGGGCCCGCGTTGGAATCAACTTCCAACATTTATACACTTACGGCTTGTGTCCCAGCAGTGGGAACACTATTGCCTGATATTGCTTATACTTTGATGATGAATAAAAAAAATGATGTAGGCTACATCTACAAATTAAATCTGAACGAGTTTAGATGGCTCTGGTCTGTAAACTATTATAAAACATAATGAGAGTCAATTAAAATTTACGCATATTTATGTTACGTTATGAGATAGCTCGATCATCAATTAAATAACTGGGTTACCGAGTCAAAGTCAATGAAATACATCATGAAATTACTTCCAAGTTACATAACGCCAGTGGAGCATACGGTGCAAGACTGCCCCGCTTGGGCAGAGCACCGACGTGTCCTCACGGCGGCGATAGGCGGAGACCTCTCGCGCCCGGGTTGCGGCCATGCTGCGGGGCGAGACGGAGTGGGAAGCGGTCGCCTCCTTCTGCGAAGCAGTAATGCTCGTGAAGGTGGAGGCGGGCGCGAGAGAGAGAGGACAGCGTCCTCCCTCCGCCCCAACCGCAGTGGTAGGCGCCCGCGGCGTCGGACGTCAGCAGACGATCTCCGGCCACCGTAGGCGCGGGCATGCGGGCAGCGAGTAAAGGGCAACTCGCTGCCCGACCATGGACCATGCCCGGGTCGACGGCGCGTTGTGTCCCACGCGCGCCTCAAAGAGCGTCAGCATAATGACGGGGCGCCCTCTGAGAGGGGGTCTCAGAGGGCCAAAGCCTGCCGGGGTCGCGGGATTATTTCCTTACCGTGACCCCGGAACATAACAGGCTACTGAAGGACACCGTGGATTTTAGTCAGTAGAAGTCTGACAGTCCCTCCTGCCCTGCCCGGGGTAGGAGGACTCATTTGATGATTTCACCACGCTAAAAAAAAAAAAAAAAAAGTTACATAACGCGAAATCTTCTAAATTACTGTTTAACTATTTATTTAGTTATTATCTCATTTCGTTGTGTAATTATATCTTTGCCAGATCTGTTGGTAGAAGCGAGAGGGGAGCTCTCTAGTTTGATGATTATCTTTCGCACTAATTACACTACGTTTCTTTAGGCTGGTCATGATAATTATTTTTACCATGTAATAAAGAAACATTTCAATTTCCTTCCGAACTATGTAAGTAAGTCTGTCTGCTTGTCGTGCCATAATTACTGAACGGGTTACGATGGAATTTTGCAAACCTAGACCAGGTCGCGGGACTTACCGAATTACCGTGACCCTGGAACGTAAAGGGCTGTTGAAGGACACCGCGGATTTTAGTCAGTACGAATGACTGTCAGACTCGTACTGACTAAAATCCATCTGCCCTGGGTGGGAGGACACATTTAATGATTTTACCACGATAAAAAAATCCTTAGACCATGAAAAGGCCAAAGGATATATCTTATCCCAATAGGCTGTCACCTAAGTATTAATAAATTCTGTCACACAGTGGTATTTGATAATTGTGTGCTATTTGTGTTTTTTTTGTTTTTGTTTTTGTTTACAATATCTTTGGACAACCACCATTTCCTAACAATCGTCGTCATTATCAACTTTTACTACAAAACTTGCTACAAAAAAATAAAGTACACAATAAACCAAAACCACACCAAAACATCGAATAAATCAACGTATTGTTACGTTAGTAGGTACAGCAAAAGTGATTTTGTTTTGTTGACCAATGTTACTCGCATAATAACTCGGTCAATAGACCTGTGTGTTGATTGCGTGTTAAAAAAAGATGGGCATGAATTCATTAACATCAGTCTGTTTATTCGGTATTCAAGCTTACTAATCTTATCTCACTTCTTACTATCTTATCTTACTATCGTATCTTACTTATCTTACTTATCTTATCTTACTAATATCATAAACGGGAAAGTTTGTTTGGATGGATGTTTGTTAGTCTTTCACGCAAAAACTACTTCACGAATTTGAATAAAATTTGGTACACAGATAGTTTATAATCTGGATTAACAGATAGGATATTTTTATCCAAATTTTATCTTCCTCGGAGATAATTTTAGAGTTGTAACGGACGAAGCCGCTGGCAACAGAGAGTTATTATATAATTATGTTGAATTTATTCTTATGATTTATTAAAACAGAATGATACACTTAGTGCTAATTTGTATCTGACAGGTTAAACATAATATCAAACTTGTTTTTCCCAATTTGATGAAGATTCCCGTGGCCCTTACGCAAAGGGAAACGGTTTGAAGAATCAGTCAATTCTGACAGTCTCTTCCGCTCCACTCAAAGTGAGAGAAATCATTGATGATTTTCAACCTAAAAAAATGTTTAGATAGGCTGAACTACAGAGTAGACCCGCACAATACCGCAAGATACATTTTAATCATGAAATACCCCGCCAAACCAATCAAATCACGCGGGTAATCTAAACTTCGGGCTGATATTGCAAAAAAAACAAAAACCATGAAATACATAGATAGATACTTTACCCAAGCCGGAAATCAAACCTAGCAGTAACGCTGGCAGCTACTAGACTAACGAACCACTTGAAAAGTATTGAATCAAAAAAATATCGTTATAATACTCGTAACAATCAAAACATATTAAAATTACATAACAACAATCAACTCACTTAATCGCTTGATCGCTCACACGAGGCTTTCAAGGCCTCACTGGTTGCTATCACCTCATTCATCCAGTGGAAACGGTCCTTAAGCACACTTTCCCTTCTATTACACTTTCGACCATGTTATGAGACACACCGAAAAACGCCTTGCTTCTGTTACACTGTAGTGACTCGAAAGTGTACCGGTAATTTGTTTCAATATCTTCTCGCAATTTATACCTTTTTTTCTAAACAGAGATGCGAGAATTTTGGACGTGAAACATCGCGGTCGTTCAGTTCGGTTTGCTAGATCATTTTTAAAGCAAACGTAACAGACTGTAAAATGTCAAACGGTGTCATGTCATATCACATGTCATACGTCAAAATTTAATTGAAAAATTCAAGCTTTGAATAAACAATCAGAAGGGGAAACAATCGTCACCTCTATTTCTTTTAATCAAGTATTTTATTAGGCATTCGTAACTACCGTTATTTTACGTGTAGGTAAAAAAAACTACAGAGATGATTGCAGATAGCAGTACACAATAATCTTGATTGATAACACAATTTTGTAGTGATATAATATTATATGCGACTGTTATAAAACGTAGTCACGGATGCTAAGCAAATTGATAAACTACCAACTAATAACGTACAACAATAATAATAATAATATTCCACAACTATCACACAACGCCATCTAGTCCCAAGCTAAGCAGAGCTTGTGTTATGGGTACTAGACAACTGATAAACATACTTAGATATTTCTAAATGCATACATATTATAGATAAATTACATCCAGACACAGAACAAATGATCGTGCTCATCACACAAACATTTGTCCTTGGTGGGAATCGAACCCACGACCTCCGGCATAGCAGTCAGGGTCACTAACCACTAGACCAACAGGCCTGTCGATACTTATTACAATACTTATTGGGATGTAGAGGTCAGCTGATATGCAGTCGCTCCATGTAAAATACTAGTATAAAATTCATCCGATTAGACTAGAAGCTTCAAAAAATTTTGAAAAAATGTAAACAAATGACCAATTAATAATGTCAGTAATCAAACAGTTGTATAAAATTTCCATAAGAGTGGTAAAGAAGCAAAAAGTAACGAATTCTCTAGCGATTCGTGCTTATACGAGCTTATTACAAACGAATGACTAACTATTTAACAAGAATGCCGTTATTTCAAAACAGTTGTATAAAAAAGGTATAAGAGTGGCGTAGAAAATCAAACGCCAAAACTTCTCTAGCGATTAACGCTTATGGGAGCGTATTACAACTTATTATACACGCATCAACACACTCACAGCACATCTAGACGCGCGTCCATTAACGGCCTTATCCACGCATTATATTATACGCTAATTTGAAACACACGGTAAATGGCAATTTACTAGACGATTATTTTGAAAATTCCCCTAAATGTCTATAACTATAATATAAGACACTTATATGGACTATAAGTACACGATTTTCACTCCATAACAATAAGTACACGCGGTATTTACAAGAAATGGTCATTTGGACCATTATTTTTACGGAAACCAACATAGGTAGTAAAAGCAAAATGAACAATAATAATGGCACATTGTTATAATTATCACAGTTTCACTAATTATTTGATGACTATTGTCTTTTAATTGAACGTTACGTAATTACTTTGTTTTCACTCCTAGTTTTGTAATGTATACCATCTTTTTTAAGGATATAAGAAAAGAAAGAAAGAAATAACATTTATTGGTACAGACGCAGGGCTCAAAACTCAAAACTGTCTCTTCATAATTATTCCATTACCCATTTGTCTGTACTGGTTTCAAAATCGACAGGTTCGATTCCTTCCTTCAGGAACACTGATTTTTCAAAAATCCAATGTTGTGGTTTCTAGACTTCTTTCGGTATTTTTTGATATTCCTGATAGTTTCAGATAAAGCCATCCACGCCGATTTGGAAAATTCACCTTATTATTATTAATATTTATGGAAGAAGTTCGACTGATAACATTATTATGAGAACACTGGGGCATGTTTTATAATACTTTAGTTTAGTTTTTATGTAAGCACAGTGACCTACTAAATCATTTTGTTTATAAAATTATCACACTATCAATAAAATTATAATTCAAGCGGAATTCAATTGTATACTCCTTCTTATACTGTTTATTTTCATTTGTCTTTGTATGATAAACCAGTTTGAAACCAACCATTCCTTGCTTTGGTGTGACTTTCACCGCAATTTTGATAAAATTACTGTTAGACACTTTTGTTCTCGGATTTTAACAGTTATTTTAGTGTATAACCTACCACCACACACCACTATCATTTACCTCAAATTCTCAATATCTCAGGTCTGCTGAGAGAAAATTTATTTATGAAATGCCTTTGTACGTTTTTTTTCCTTTTTAAATGTTTTCCTGACTATATCTGTGAGTGTAAATAAATTAATAAATAAATAAATCTTTAAAACTCAGTGGACTATACTTTGTCGGTTAAAAGATTTTTTTGTTTGACAAAACCACTAGCTGCCAGACCCGGAACAACTAATTGTACATAATTTTGATCGAACCCGCGATTCGCGAACCGTGGCAAATAATCATTAACGATGGATAGACTGTGAGTTTGACTGACTGACGCGAAGCGACGTTACGCGATGGTACTGGAAATGTGTACCTTTTCGTGTAGTAAATAAAGTTAGATGTGAGTTGCTCTATTGAGAAATGTACGCGCAGCGTCGCGTCTCAGTGTGGCTTGCCCCCTTTTCGTTCAGCAAAAGGCAGACTTGTCGGTCTCTCTCAATATAGTGCAGGGGCATCGTGTACACTTAGCCCCTTCGTACACAATTTATTATGTTAAACTATGGAGTAAGGTATACTCGTAGATAGAAGACTTTTTATTGGTTTCAGTGGTATAGAAAAGAGGAAAGGGGTAAAAGAAGTCGCGGGCTAGTGATTTAAAATCGTAAACATACGAATTTTATTCATAGAATCCATTGTCATGTTACAATCAAAATACGTGCAAAATAAAATAAAAAAAGAAAAATTTTCAACAACGAAGTTTCCATTGACTTCAAATATATTTTTATAATAAAAATATGTATTAAGGTTGAATATTTTTTCATATAGAGTGTTATGTAAAGAGGGCTACTTTCGCAGCCCAGTTCCTATTATAGTGTCTTGAAGATGTATTATGTGAACTGGTGGGCAGGTACTTTGGTTGTGTAATATGAATGAACTTGTTCGCTTCGCTTTAGAGTGGGTCTGTGTATTAGGTTACTTATGTAATCTAAATTATGTTGGTTTTATGTTGTAAACTGTGAATAATAAAAATAAAAAAAATAAAATTCGTTTATTTCAGACTACTAAAATGTCCATAATTTTGTTAGTAACAATGTAACTTAAAGAATATGTTAGTAGAAAATTATTCATAATATATAGCACGTCGATACACCCATTTTTATAATCAAATTAAATTGAATTGAACTAACAATTGATTTTAATTACCTACATGTCAACTTGAAAATATTATTTATTTATTTTTAAATAGATTCTAATAGATTGAAATTTAATAAAATTATCCAAAATTAAAAATTAAAAAAAAAAAAAATTAAAAATTGTATTGACTTCAAATAACAAATAGAGCGACTCAATAAAGTTTAAAGTAATACCTTAAATTAAAATCATCAGGCCACATGCAGCCTGATAAACCTACCCACCACTGGCGATACTGGTCTAAATATTGTGCCCTTACAATTTAAACTTTGCCCCACTCTCGTGTGTCGTGGTTGCGTTTACAAACACGCAAACACCCAGGATTTGTATGGTTTGTTTTTATTTCATTTAATTGTACATTTCGGTATGAGTATTGCGATTACACTTAGAACATAATGTAACGCCTAAACCTGCACTCTAAGGGACCTGTTAGGCCACTACCAACGCCGTAAATGTGGTAGAGTTTTGGCCGAAGCTCATTTAAACCTAAGGAATCATCGACACGACGAAGAAGAAGACCCTGAAGACCAAAGAAAAAGTGAACCTGAAAGATGGAGCAAAATGTGAGTTTACTACTCACATTTTGCGAATATTATCTTCAAGTCCAATGTAATGCTGATGACTTCGCCCCTTCGTACACAACGCGATGCAAATCTTCGACACCTTACAACTTTGGTATCCAGGCGACTATCGCAATCCAAAACCACAGAGGTTCGTACACAGGTACCCTTCAATAGATACCAAAGACGTAAGGTATCGGAGATTTGACTTGACTTGAATGGCTTTTTACATCAAACGTGAACGAATTCTGACTCCCGTGACAGCTTCTGAGAAATTCCAAAAATTAAATCAAACCCACGTCTCTTGTTCAGTAGTCAAGCTTTCTTATTACACCAGTCAGGGGAACGTAACGTGTCATTCTGTAACAATAGGTATTGCAAATTCTCCAGAAATTAAGTATAATGATAAGTCTGAAATCATTAGCTAGCTCTTAGTAGGTAAATTTTAGATTAAGTGCATGAGAGTTTGTGGTGTTTAAGGGCTAGATGATTGATCAATAGTCAAACTAACGAAATTATGATTAATACTAGCTTCTGCCCGCGACTTCGTACGCGGATCCTGTTGCTTATGTCAGCAGTCGGGGTCGTCAAAATCGAAGATCTGAAACGTCTGATGTCGAATTCTAGGAGCCTGGGGACGGGAAAACAACGGGATGCGCGAGACGATTCCAGACGTTCCAGTTCTTTCATTTTTGTAAGACAACAGGAAATGCCCATCAGACTAAACAACTCTTGCTAAGACCTCATTCCTGTATAAATTATTGGCTGGCCACGCTCCGCGTGTCTAGATAGTGTATCTGGGCTCTTGGAGTTCCGCATCGGGTGTTCCAGATCTTCAATTTTTATACGATGACAGAGAGTACTCATCAGGCTGAATAACTCTTGCTAAGACGTCATTCCCTTATATGTTATAGTATAGCTGGGCTCTTGGAGTTCCACATCAGGTGTTCCAGATCTTCAATTTTTATAGATCAACAGAAGGTGCTCATCAGGTTGAACAACTTTTGCTATGACGTCATTCCAGTATATGTCATAGTGTAGCTGGGCTCTTGGAGTTCCACATCAGGTGTTCCAGATCTTCAATTTTTATACATCAGCAGAAGGTGCTCATCAGGTTGAACAACTATTGCTAAGACGTCATTCCTGTATATGTTATAGTGTAGCTGGGCTCTTGGAGTTCCACATCAGGTGTTCCAGATTTTCAATTTTTATACATCAACAGAAGGTGCTCAACAGGTTGAACAACTATTGCTAAGACGTCATTCCTGTATATGTTATAGTGTAGCTGGGCTCTTGGAGTTCCACATCAGGTGTTCCAGATCTTCAATTTTTATACATCAACAGAAGGTGCTCATCAGGTTGAACAACTATTGCTAAGACGTCATTCCTGTATATGTTATAGTGTAGCTGGGCTCTTGGAGTTCCACATCAGGTGTTCCAGATCTTCAATTTTTATACATCAACAGAAGGTGCTCATCAGGTTGAACAACTATTGCTAAGACGTCATTCCTGTATATGTTATAGTGTAGCTGGGCTCTTGGAGTTCCACATCAGGTGTTCCAGGTCTTCAATTTTTATACATCAGCAGAAGGTGCTCATCAGGTTGAACAATTCTTGCTAAGACGTCATTCTTGTATATGTTATAGTGTAGCTGGGCTCTTGAAGTTCCACATCAGGTGTTCCAGATCTTCAATTTTATACATCAACAGAAGGTGCTCATCAGGCTGAACAACTCTTGCTAAGACGTCATTCCTGTATATGTTATAGTGTAGCTGGGCTCTTGAAGTTCCACATCAGGTGTCCAGGATCTTCAATTTTATTCTCTCAGCAGAAAATGCTCATCACGTGGAACAATTTTTGCTATGGCATCATTTTTGTATCTCTTATAGTTTAGCAGGTCTGTTGCAGTTCTGCATCAGGTGTTCAAGTTTCCAAGATAAATTATAGCCTATATGTTAATCGAACTTAATACCTATACAACAAACAAATAATAATTCAAATCCGTCCAGTAGTTCCGAAGATTAGCGTGCACAAACACACAGACAAACAGACAAACCGACAAACAGACAAACAGACAAACAGACAAAAAAAATTTTAACTACATTTTCGGGTTCGGCATCGATAAAATAACAACCCCTGCTACTTTTTTTTTGTATATTTCCATTGTACAGACACCACTTTTCTACAAATTTATTATATGTATAGATTTCAGAGTATTTTTGATTTTCAAAGAAAGTTGTTTGTTTTTTTTTTAATTATTAATTAATAACATTACCTATTAGTAAAAAAAAACCTTTAAATAGGTACATACTACAAACTAACATTTTTTAATCATTTTATGAAATAATTATTTTAACTACTGATCCAGCAGCTCACTGAACGTCAACTGAACGAAATTCTGCTCGGCTTATCTTTTTTTTTAAATAGATAAGCTGTTGATCACTTCACTTCCAACGTGGCAATGACCCACAAAATAGTTCATCAAGTAGATCATTACCAATATTATTTACATTCTAATCACTGCTACACAATTTTCCAATAATACCAACAAAACCCATTCACTTTACAGAACCTTGCTTTTAAACGAATAAGGATCGAAATCCTTTAATTTTAGATGGAGCTAACGTGGCTTATAACTCGCGTGCAGTCTCGACATTGAGCCTATGTTTGTTCGTCTGGAAACTAGTGATTATTTGTCGTTTATTACATCCTAGTACTTCGTTTGTGGGTCACCTTTAGTAATCTACTAAGCTATTGGGAATATATTATGTAGGTAAATCAATCGCAAGCAAAAAAGTAAAATGCTCTTTGAAAAAAATCCGGAAAAAAATTAGATTTCGTTTTAAAACCAAGGCATAATCTTTTACTTATAAAGGAGTATAATGTATGTCATTGTGTGTGTATATCTAGTCTAAATCACGTTTTCAAAAACGGCTGAACTAATTTAAATGAACTTTGTATTACAGTTAAATTCGTTTTTTCTATTTTCACCCGAGTAGAGCTCGGTTGCCTAACGGATTCCTAATTAACTGCACCTCCTCTGCCAGAGCGATATAGTTTTTTTTTTTTTTAGCGTGGTAAAATCATCAAATGAGTCCTCCCACCCCGGGCAAGGCGGGAGGGACTGTCAGACTTCTACTGACTAAAATCCACGGTGTCCTTCAATAGCCCTTTATGTTCCGGGGTCACGGTGAGGAAATAATCCCGCGACCCCGGCAGGCTTTGGCCCTCTGAGAGGGGGGCCCCGTCATTATGCTGACGCTCTTTGAGGCGCGCGTGGGACACAACGCGCCGTCGACCCGGGCATGGTCCATGGTCGGGCAGCGAGTTGCCCTTTACTCGCTGCCCGCATGCCCGAAGAGCGATATAGCTAAGCTAATTATGCACACAGATCACAATAGGTATAACTGTAAAATCTAAGCCAAAATATTTGACACAATAATGGTTTGATATAATAATCCGAAACATAATAATAAATAAAGCAAAAAAAAATATCCAATAGAGCCTACTAACTTTCACTAACAAATGATTTCGTAACCTCGTAGCATATCATAATAATATTATTACTGTTCCAAAAACTTCAAGCGCCATGATAATGCCATATTCATCTATGAGGAGATTGACAAGTGCAAGGCGGGGCAGAAACAAAGATGTGACATAACGTAACAGGTGTTCTTGGGTTTGTTAGGCCTGGTGGCCTACTATGATGTCTTAAGCCGGAAACACATTATTTAACACGCCACGCGACGCAACGTGTCGACACCCGATGTGCAGTGAGCGTCGGGTGTTCATAGTGTGATTCTGGTCATTATAGAAAACAATACATTTGATTTGACTCAACACGCATCACGTTTCGTCGGGTGGCGTCGGGTGTTAATAATGTGTTTCCGGCTTTATAGCGTGAGTAGATAAGCTGTGGGAAAGAGATAAAGCTATACAAGTCGTCTAGCGCCATCTCGTACGGAACCACTTCCGCTTGAAGACGTCATTTAGGCCACCGGAATTCATCTTACGTTCAGTGTCGGTTTGTGTCGGACGGGCCCCTTTTAAGTGCGGAATGGCAACATAGTACGCGCCGCAGTGACGTCAGCATCGTAGCATGATGCTTTAAAGAACACAAAGTATATTCGTACGCGCGACCTACATACGTACGCTTTTAGCTCACTGCAGCGCCTAGGTCAGCACTGCAGCGCCTAGGTCAGCACTGCTGTAGGCTTAGGTCTCACACAAGCCTTCCCCTCCATACCAGCCTCCATACCTCCATAGCCAGCTCTTCTCCATAGAAGACAGGTTCGTTACCATTCATAATTATTAAGTCTACTTACTTATTTAATTCGGGTCATGCATAATAATGCACTCATTGAAAGCCATTTACTGCAATATTCACGGTAGATAATTTTTTTGCTTCTTTAAATCAAAAGGTACACAAATTCATTTCGTATCACTATGTAACTAAACCAAAACTTTGACACGATATAATATTTGTTATTTTAATAGTTTGATTGATACTCGTATTACTGTTCTAACTCGATTCAATTCCCATTCATCTCTGTATTCTTCTTAACTCGTCAAACTTTGCCCACCTCAAAATCTACATTAAAAAACATTTCCCTCATGCATAACTGTGTCGATTAGATAATAACCACTTAAAATATTTGCGTGCGATCATTTTTATGTTAGATACGCAACAGTGAAAGTTGAACAACTTGATGGCAGCTAAATAACATACATATGGACAAGCTATTATTATGAAAGAAAAGCTTTGAAGTTGTACCGTAACTTATTTGGTGATTATTCACACTTTTGTACTGTCATTTTGTCATTTTTGGGAGCTTTAGTTGATTTATAACTGATTAGGTGATAACAGAAGTTTGATGTTGATTTGTTATAGAATCCGCCTTCTATGAAAATCTTTTGCACTTTATGTTGATATTCCCGAAATTCTGTTGTATTTTTAAAACCCGTGAGTTTTGAAAAAAATATAAGTTACTAATGCCTTACGAATTCCTCCTACGCAGATTTCAGTTGTGTACGTCAGCGAGAAATACGTGACAACGTACGCGCTGTTGTCACACCGGCGGCACAAGGTAAGTACTATACGTATATAGAAAACATGCTTATTATACGTACGCGCGACCGACCGTACGCGATTGACTTCAACGTAAGAGGAATATTCAGGCTTTACACAATGCGTGCAACATCGTTTTGACATACAACACACACAAAGTTGTGACTCACATGCATCTTTTAATAAATGAAACGAGATAGTGGATTGTAGCGAGACATCAAACATGATGTCATACTCGTACTAAAAGTTGTTACATATAAACACCCAAACAAGTAAAGTGAACAAGGTGAACCACTTTTTCTTACTAGTTTATGAAAGTTTTTTTTATGTTATTGTTGTTTGGACCGAATTAAAATTTATAAAAAATGATCCAGCGGTTTAGGCGCGAGAGTGTTGCAAGTAAACCTATTGTCGCATTTGTAGCATTAGTTAATAATATCTGGTTGACCGAGCTTCGCTCGGTTTTTAAAATGTCTATATCTTGGGAACCGAGCTTTTCTCGAACCTGGGACCTTGATAAATCGATTCCTTAAGCCGAAAAACCCCTAATCTGTAACTTTCATGAAAATCCTTGGAGCCGTTTCCGAGAGCCTGATTATATATAAATAAATATACAAGAATTATTGCTCGTTTAAAGATATTAGGTAGTACAAACATAAAAGGAGACAACACAAAAGGATCGAACGCCGAACGAAAAAACTTTGGAAAGGGGATAACCTCTTTTAGATTCCGCAAACAAGGCAACCTACTATGCGCGCCATTTATTAGCGCATTTGCCATCACTCATGTTGATGTTCCTTCTCGATCCCCTCAGTGTCACCATAAGAAAATCTACTTGGATAGATAGATAATTTATAACTTGGACTAATAGCTACCAAATTGGTTACAAAAGCCACATTGTACATAGTAGCTATAAGTGGTTCCAGATAGATGCCACAATCGTACATAGTAGCTATAAGTGGGTCCAGATAGATGCAAACTGTCCTAGATAGCGCTTCTAACCGGGACCTGTATAGTCGTAGGACGTCCACTGTTGAACATAGGCCTCCCATTTGAACTTGACTTAAGAATAAAGACGACGTTCTATGTAGATACCATAAGGTTTAGTTAGGTTATACATTATATACGAGTAGGTTGCCTTGTATGCGGAGTTTAGAGGAGGTTATCTGTGGGATCAAAGGTTGAGCGGCAGAAGTGATTTGCAAAGCCAAGTTTGCCGTCCGCATTTATAATGTGGTGCCCCCAATCATTGCTCACGAATGGTATTCAAAAGCTGACTCGTTTTATATGGCCAACATTCAAGCAAAGAGCTTGAATGCCAAAAGTTTTCTTCAACCTTATCTCACTAGTATTAAGAGTATATAAATCAGAATGTTATTTGTTAGAATAGATTTCGTGGATCATTTTGATGTTTGGCACTGGCCTCCTATCATCTTAGTGAGGATGAGCACACGGCGGGGCTTTGCCTGTTATTGTCCGGGGGGAGTATTACAAAGTCTTAAAACCAGGCTTATTCCGGCGAGTGAAAGTGACAGAGCTATACAAGTCGTCTAGCGCCATCTCGTTCACTCACTGGAACAAGCTTGGTTTTAAGACGTAATATGGGCCCTGTTTTATTTTTGCTATTAGGTAACCGAGCAACACTCCAGACATCCGGCTGCAACTAAATTGATCGTTTCGGAAATTCCCAATAGACAGTAATGTACAAAAAAGTAATACAAGGTAACTTGTTCTTAAAATATCTTAGCCATTATCAAAATCGAGAAACAAAACCGTGTTGGTACAGATACCGGTAATAAGAAATGCACATCGGTTATCATAAGGAGGTAGGTAAGTACCTAAAGAAACTAGGTTCTGCCGAAGTGAAGTTTTTACTATGTTTAGATTTTGCTATTAAGTTTTCGACTTTTTACAGAAATTGTTGTGTAACAAATTCTCAAGCTCAATCGCATTTTTAAATTCTACTGTATTATGAGTGAGTTGCCAAATATTTACAACAGGTCTTAAAATAAACATCCGGAAGACCCAGGAAATGAGAACTGGTGTGAAGAATCGCTCACCGTTGCTGATTGGCACAGAGGCAGTGGAACGCGTCCACAAATTTACTTACCTCGGAAGCGTCGTGTCAGAGACTGGTGGTAGTGAGGAGGACATCAACTCACGGATAGCCAAAGCCAGAGCTACCTTCGCACAGCTGAGACCTGTTTGGCAATCGCGGAAACTGACCCGAAGGATTAAACTTAAAATATTCGGGTCCAATGTAAAATCCGTGCTGCTTTACGGGTGCGAAACGTGGAAGGTTACAAAGGACATCTCACGCCAATTACAAGTCTTCGTCAACCGTTGTCTTCGTCGCATTCTCGGAATTTACTGGCCCGAGACCATCTCCAACGTAGAGCTGCTGGGGAAATGCAACGAGAGCCCGATCGATAACCAGATCAAGCGTCGCAAGTGGAGATGGATTGGCCACACGCTCCGAAGGGACCCTGACCACATACCCAAACAAGCTTTGGATTGGAATCCCCAAGGGAAAAGAAAGCGTGGCCGTCCCCGTCAAACCTGGCGACGCACCGTGCTAGCGGAAGCGGCGAGCATTGGATTGACGTGGAGCGAGGTGAAGCGTGAAGCTCAAGACAGATCGCGATGGAAGACATCTGTGGACGCCCTCTGCCCCATCTAGGGGACATAGGACCTTAAGTCAAGTTAAGTCAGTGCCAAATATTTGAACTCACATAAACAGACCCGAAACAAAAATTTGTAGATCATACAAACATTAATTCCGTACGAGAATCGAACTTACGATATGCAATGCAGCATTCAATCGCTAGTTCACTGTGCCGTGCTAAGATAGACATTAATATAATAAATTGGTACTTTCAAAAATGTAGCTCGATTATCAAACAGGTGGCTTACCATGACGTCTAAAAGCATGAATCTTTAGGCTGTGGGAAAGAGACAGAGCTATACAAGTCGTCTAGCGCCGTCTCGTTCCCTGAGCGGAACAACTCACGCTTTAAGACCTTCATTTGTACCTAGTGGCCTACCATCATGGTAGGCCACTAGGTACAAAAAGGTACAAAAAGGTGGTAGGTACAAAAAAAGGCCGTAACAACAAAAACGACGAAATAAAACATAAACAGAAAGGTACTGTGACACCGTTAGAATCAGCAAACATGCTAAAAGTATGCAAAATGTCGGTCAAATGAAAATTATACTAACATACATACTTACATCACATATTTTGTCTGTAATCTTTTGAGACAGTCAGCGAAAGAAAATGAGGGCGAATTTATTGAATGTGTACTTTATCTTTGTTTGTCTACATTTTAAAAACAGAATTATAGATACATTGCTCGATACACCGATTATTTAGGGTTTTTTTAGGTTTACCTAAACTTACTCTAGGAAAATACTAGACTCAACTACTGAAGAGATATCGACTATAAAAGGAATGACGGCACGGTGGACGCAGTGGCAGCAATCAACTACGCAACGTACGCCGGAGTCGGTTCCCGTACGGAAATAATATTAATTGTATGACCTACAAATATTTTTTACAAAATAAATACATTTTGCATGCCCTTACCGTTTTACCACAAAAAAGTCAAACATCTGTTGAATGCTAGTCTAAAAACGACGTTTTGACGTTGACAGGATTTTTAGATAAGGATTTTTGTGGTTAGACGGGTAACCTTTAAAATAAAGCACAATTCAATACTGTACTGTACTACAATACATGTACCGGGTCAAAAAATGCCCAATGACATTTATTTTAGCAACTTTTTTGCAACTATAAACCATAATTTCTGACTAAGCTATTTATATTGTACACCCATATTGGGTATTCCAAAAATTATTTTTTTAAACCTACACCATCTTTCGCCATGCGAGCATTTGCTGGCAATACTGTGCACGTTACATTATGTTAATCATCAATCATAATAAAATGAATGTCATCTGTCTTGTAGGCCATTTGTATAACTTGTAATCGGTTGGTTTAGCGCGTTCAACATTCATTATGTTTAAAATATTATACGCAACTACCTCAGTGATTTAGCGGTTTCAAGCAACGACGATATAATAATGTGTACTAGACTCCGCATGCACGATCTAAGGAACTAAAATTATTCTGTCAACTCGCTGAGGTACTACGTAAGCGAGGGGGATGGGGTACTGCGTTGTGATTGGCTAACTCAAGGTCTGTTATGTCTCAACGTATGTTTACGGCTCACAGGATTGGTCGAAATGAGACGAATATAAGACTTTTTTGCCTAATGTGTTCACAGACATCGGTCGCCTGTTATTAGGAGTCTAGTATTATATCGTCGTTGGTTTTAAGTGTAGCTACTGAGCTCAGGTTTTGGGTTAGATTCCCAGGTCTGGCAAAGATTGACGATACGGTTGTCGCAGTGACTTAGCGACTGCTGCTCAGCGTGTCACGGGTTCGATCCCCACACCGAACATTGGAACAACTATTTGAGTGACCTACAAGTATTTGTTCTGGGTCTGGCTGTTTGTGTATGTGAGTTTCTATGTTTGTAAACGCACCCACAATTATAAGAGAAATGAGTGGGGGAAGGTTTTATTAATGAGTAAAATATAAAATGTTTTAATGAGTATTCAAAGCGTTCAATACTAATCTATTTACAAATTATGCTGTCTGTTAGACATCAAGAGATGTTTTGATGTTATTAGATTATAGCTACAACCTTCAGATCTGTAAGTCAAGTGTGATGTTACTTCTAGGTAAGTGTACCATCAACCACATCATTGCTTAGTCCCTTCGTACACAAGGCGAGGCAAGTCTCCGATACCTTACGACTTTGGTATCCAAGCGACTATCGCAATATAAATCCATAGAGGTTCGTACACAGGCACGCGTCAATGGATTCCAAAGTCGTAAGGTATGGGAGACCCTGCGTACGAACTTAGCGTCAGGTTGCCTGGTAGTCGCCTTGCCTTTTCCGAAACAATACTGGGGTCATTATTTTACTTAGAGCAACTGCCTATCTAACCTCCAAAACCCAGTAACTGGGAAACCGATACCCCTTTAAACTTCCGTTAAATAAATAAATATTATACTAAAAATCGCGGACGACATAGCCAATTGCACGGCATAATAAAAACAAAAGTAATCCGTTAAATTGGTTTCCATTACAAACAGTTTTCAATACATAAGAGATTATAATGTTAAAACTATATTAATTTCCTAAGGCAAACATAATTATCCTTTTATTGTTGTTATTGCAATGGTTCATGCATTTGCAATAAAAACAAAATATTAACGTTACACATAACTGAATAAACGAAACTAAAAGGGAACGTTTACATCATCCGGATACTGGTGTGCAAGTGTACAGGATGTTTGGAAACCAATGCATTGGACCGTTGTGAAACTGCACTTGTATTGGTTTTAACAAATTCGTACTGCGTTGTTTTGTTTTATGTGCAACCTTCATCATTTTAGTATGTTGAAAAAATTGTACCTATGTACACTGTACCTATGTATACTTCTCAAGTTGGCAACCTGATGAGTAGGTAATTGAATATCCAAAAATGTATACAAAATAATATGTTCCAAATAAGGTTTATCTAGATGGAAAATCCTGTTTTCTTATAAATGCGAAAGTTTGTGCATACACAGGTATGTTTGATACTCTATCACGCAAAAACTACTGAAAGGATTTGGATGAAATTTGGTGGACAGATAGTTTATAATCTAGATTAAAACACAGGATAGTTTTTATTCCGATTTTATGTTACAGTAGGATCATTTTAGATTAGTAGCGGGCAAGACCGCTGGCTATAGCTAGTAATACATATTATAAATACACAAAAATGATTTTTTTTTTGTTATAATTTTACGCCTAAACCACCATACCAATTTAAAAAAAAATGGTACAGCGATAGATGGGACACGATGCTGTGGGCTAATGCTAGCGTCTTGAATAAAGTAAGAGGACTATTATTCACTGAAACCCACACAGTTTCTTTAATTGCTCTTTGCGTTATAGCGCCGCGGTAACCTAATAAGACATTCCGGCGACAATAGTAAGAAGTCTTAGTAAGAAACATACCTCACTCAGCACGCGTAGCATGACCACCGTAGAAACGAGTTATATCGACGGGAGAATCGACAAACTGACAGATTGAAGAAAGATCTCTATCGTCCTAAGCATGGCAATGTTTGACACGTAGAAAATAAATGTTTCTTCTCTACGGTAGGAAGAATTCTACAACGTCGAGCATGCCGACAATATTTTCTCTACTTTTGACACTTGGAGGAAGACACATTTCTTCTCTACAAGAGAAACTTGTCTAAATCAAATCAGACCTAGACAAGATTCTTTTTATAATATTCTTGGTATTTATTGACTTAAATTTGTTTTAAAAACAAGTAAGGTTCCTCCCAACTCAATCGCTTTAGTTTTTAAGACTTATAGAATAAAAAAGGCTGAATGAAACTTGTTAGTAAAGTACACCAAACTTTTTTTTTTAAATTTTAAAATGAGAAACTTTCAGTGAAATAATGCAGACAGCTTATCTTTCCAGTTTTATTACTAGACAAAAATATTTTAATTTATCAAGAATCTACGTGTCATCAGTTATAGACATGCAGCATGGGCCCAACATTATCTGACTATAATTGCCATAATCATAATTTATTATAATTATAATAAATATCTGTCTCCTATAACACATAGATAACGTTCTACACTTGTTTTTCTCTCTTTCTAGAAAGTATATCAATTTTATTTGACATTTGGCTAGGAAAGACTCGTGTCCATACTGTGTGTCTATGGTTTGGATACTTTTTGCGTTTTGTGTATTTGATTTGTGTGCGAAAAGTTTTTTTTATTGCAAATGAATGCACATATTACTAAAATTATGGATAATTCTGTCTGATTCCAATAAATCATTTTAATTGTATTGAAAACTTGAGATTTTTACACGTTTTTTTGATTAACTAAACGTTTTAGTTCATTCACAGTTCAGTCATTCGACGTTGCTATGGAAAGAAAACTTATGTCTTGTCTTCATACAAACACGAGTCTACAGGTCGCGCCATGCTCGGGCGGAAGACATATCAAGTGGGATAGAAAGAGCTTTGTCATTTCTTAGTAGAATAGAGATAGAATCGCCATGCTACGCGTGCAGGAAAAAGCTGACGACCATTGTGATTATAGTATTTTAATGCAACAATTGAAAACAAAATTGTTTGCCATTGGCCACCAAAGAAAAACTCAGACTTTATCAATTCACAATTTGATGCTAAGTCTAAAATCAGCACGGTAATCATCAAAGCTAAAATTGGATTTGACTTTTTGCTGTGGGTATCTGCACATGCATTATAACTTACTGAACCGGTTTCTTGTAATTCGGGCTATTAATAAAAATTTTCAGTTAAGTATTGTTAGTATTTTTATCGTGGTAAAATCACCGAATGAGTCCTCCCACCCATACTTACTGTTAGACTTGTACCCAATAAAATCCACGGTGATCTTTCGATTCAATAGCCCTACGTTACGTTCCAGGTTCACAGTTACCTACCTGATATAACAGTCCCGCAACCCCGGCAGCCTTTGGCTGTATAAGGGGGGCCCCGGCACGCTTTGGCTGTATAAGGGGGCCCCTGCAGGCTTTGGCTGTGTAAGGGGGCCCCTGCAGGCTTTGACTGTGTAAGGGGGGCCCCGGTAAGCCTTAAGCTAACCTTAATCTAGAAGGCTGCCAGGCTGAAAAATGTCATTGGGTGGACCACGTCATGTCTGCCGCATGCAATGCTCGCTAGGCAATCGCCTCCACACCAGCCTGCCGGGGTCGCGGGACTGTCTCATCAGGTAACTGTGACCCCTGAACGTAAAGGGCTATTGAAGGACACCGTGGATTTAACTCAGTACGAGTCTGACAGTAAGGGTGGGAGGACTCATTTGATGATTTTAACACGTAAAAGCACAAAATGTGTGCTGGGTGATAAACGGCACCGCTGATTGCTGAGGAAAGACCTTTGGCCAGCAGTAGGACAGTACAGGCTAAGTTAAAAACTGTACTTACGACTAAAAACGAAAAAAAAAAACAAACTTATATGAAAAACAACAATCTATTCATCGATATATTTCAAATACCTATATTCATTAAGGCACTGTTGTATAACAATAATAATTACAATTCTCAATAAAAACATTTAAAGTAATGATAATACGATTCCGTTTTCACACTACAAAGGTATGTAGTGGCATGACCTTTTACTACGTAAACAATTAATAACACTTTTCCGGTCGGTGGCGTTGTTTTCCCTTGAAAACTTCAGCATGTAATTGCTTACCAATAGTCTGGGAAACCGTTCGTATTTTCATATCTGATTTGCTAGTCATTTATTCGTTTCCATTTTTTCTTCAGTGACCCATTTTTTGATAGGTTTTTTTTTTTTTTAACAAAAAACATTGCGCCACACTAGGATTTTTTCCTGTGTCATGGGCTCACATACACAAACACCCAGAGCCGGAACAATTACTTGTAGGTCATACAAATATTTGTTCCGTTCCGGAATCGAACCCACGACACGCCACCACCACCTTTCACCCTGAGCAGATCAGAAAAGACTTTATGACGTACAAAAAATCAGTACCTATCAATCAGTGGATTTTAGTCAGTACGAGTCTGACAGTCCCTCTCCTTCTGACCTGGATGGGAAAACTCGTTTTGATGATTATCCCACGACGAAATACGTCAATCAACAAGATTAATCAGCTCTTACCGAGGCTTGTCCGAAGATGGGTGGTTTCTAAGCAGCCAGTAAAAAAAACCGGTTGTCTATGTAGTTTAAAATAAAAGCCTACCTCAATATTTATACGAACGCTAGGCAGATGTTCAAGCTACTTTCGATTCACAACTTTATATCACCGTCGGTAAAAGTTAGAACCAATCGTGAATTACAAAATCTTGACGGGGATTTTTTCAAAGTTCAAATAAGGTAATGATTAGGTATACCTTGCGATCACGGTGAGAACGAAAACGTCAATGACCTATATCTGTCAACTATCACTTGGAAGTATCGGAACGATCACTAATTGGAAGTCGCCGCCGTTTAGCAAAAAAATGTGCAAATAAATTTTCAGTAATAATTTATTTTTCGTAATGGAATGGTTTACTGCATAAATAAATTGAAAAACTGTTCAGTCCAACAGTTGAGTATTTAAAAAATTGAACACCTATTTTTTGTTTTTCACAATCAATTAATGAATATTAACAGATATAAAACGCTTCGAGATTCGGGAGTGGGCTAATTCGCTTGTGACATCATGAAGCCTGTTAAATTATATCGACGGAGTGACATTTTGTGACTGTTAGAAATTCGTAAATTTTGGTTTACGTGTTTTGATCATTTCTCTTTGGGACTAATTTTTTTTTAGTAAAATATCCAATTTTTTATCTAAGATTGTTATTTAGGAGCGTGCAGGTTTCAGAAAAGCGTGCATGACGTCACAACTTCCTATCACAATTTCGTTGTGGTAGTGTAGTACATAAGTTACATCATATTAGCCATCCTAGTGCATATTCTAACAAAATTTTGCCGATTCATCGTATCTAATGAGGTACAATAATAAAATTCTGAGTTGCGGCAAAAAACGTGCACAAGTGTACACTTGCATTTTCTAATTCCCACACAATCGCGCTAATGGTCAATTTGATTACAGATTTTTTAAATGCAGCAAGCGACATTGAGCTGGTATTGGATTTTAAACTTTCAATCTCAAACTGAGAGTTGCAAATCCAAAGTGGCGCACAAGTTTCCTTCAGTATTTACCGACTATTTATCCATGTAAGAAGATTTCCCGGGACACGGTGGAGCATACGGTGCAGAACAGCCTTGCTTGGGCAGAGAAAGAAAGAAAGGCACCTCACGTATAACGTCCACCTCACGACCCAGCCACAGTGGTAGACGCTTACGGTGACGGACTTCACAGAACGATCTCCGGCCACCGTAGGCGCGGAACATGCGGGCGGCGAGTAATGGGCGACTCGCTCTCCGATCAAGAACTAAGCCCGGGTCGACGGCGCGTTATGTTCCACGCGCCTCAAAGATTGTTAGCACATTGACGGGGCCCCCCTTAGAGGGCCAAAGCCTGCCGGGGTCGCGGGACTAAACAGCTACCGTGACCTCGGAACGTAAAGAACTATATTGAAGGACACCGTGGATAGTCCTCCTGCCCTATCCTGGGAGGACTCATTTGATGATATTACGCCTCTTAAAACAGTGTCAGAGGATTTGCAATGTTAGAAATAAACTATGGAATAATAATTGATGAATTTATTGCCAATTACAGCAACTTTTTTTCAATGTTACACTTGTCAGTCGATTATTGTTGATTCATGCAATTTCGTTGAAGCCGTTGAAATTGCCAATAAATGTAATGTAATTGCAATACATCGTTTTGGCATAGTAATATAAACTTATTATGTACATTTGAACTGATACCGATAGATAATGAAATTGAAGATTGTTGGGTCTATTTTTTAATTGATTTATGACTAATTTTTACATCGTTTTGGGTAGGTATAATAGTTTTGGTTACATAAAGTTAAGTAGGTACGGTTAAGTAGGTATGTATAAATAAATAATCCGAATTTTCTCTTTGAATGTGAAAATTGAATACAATAGTTTACTAATCACTCTACAACAAAACAATTAACATATTACACTACACGTAGGTATTTTTCTTTCACAAAAATAAATAACAAGAGTTCTAAAGCCAAAACATTATACAAACAATAATTATGATAACTTCACACAATGTTTCAGTAAATTATCTAATTATGTGTTACTAATTCTTTTGAGCTTTAGCTAAAGTTGGTAGCACATTGCTTTTAGCTATCCTTCATTAGCAAATTTTACGCCTATTTTTACGTATTAAGTGGTAGTAATATCAATTTGCGTGGTCAACACAAATTCATATAAAAAAAAACTTGAGAGGTGTCAAGGGACACCCGGATGGAACGAAGTTACTGTATACACTCAACAAAAATAATCGTCGCGACTCCACTCCACTCCACTCCACTCCGCTCCTCTCCACTCCACTCCACTCCACTCCACTCCACTCCACTCCACTCCACTCCACTCCACTCCAGTCCATTCCATTCCATGGTAATAAACACATTACCCTCCTTTGCGTCGCGCAGTCGGATAAAAGTGTAGTGACAACTTTTCGTAAGAATTTTTTCCGTCCAGCCCCCTTTCACAACGCGCGATAAGGAACTTCGTTCCAAAACTTCGTTCCAATAATAAAAAATGTTGTGTTAAAATTCTACGTGACATGCATTGGTAAGCAATCTTTACGATTCGCGACGCAAAACGTTAATGCGTATAAAAATCTATATTGATATATATTAAATGGTAGGAAAGTCAAAACTGTATATTGAATTTTTTTTTAATTATACCTACTTGGGGTGTGATTTACAATCGATACCGAAGCCAAACGTATAGTTTTTAGATTTTTTGTCTGTTTGTTCTGTCTGTATTGTATGCCCGGGATTTACTCCGACAGATAAACGAGACAGATACTTCAAAGGTTGCCTTTTTATATCAATAGAACAGTTTTATTTTGTAACATAAGAAAATAGAATAGCAGGATAAATTCACCCTTTTATATTGGGCTGAAACATGAGTAGCGAAATATGGGTGTACTATTAAATACACCTCTACCTTACCTTAAGAAGAAAGAAAAGGCGCGATTTTATGTAAGAAAAGTCCTGTCGAAAATGAAGTATTAAGTCGTATCATTTTTGGTCTCAAAGGGTAGCCCTGAGAAAGTCTTCTAAAAGATATTTTTACAACCACTTACGATAGGAGTGACACAATATTTTAGAAGTTTTTTTTTTAGTTAATCGTAATCGTCTATCATCATAATAAATTATGGAATCAGGCGTTACTTTGCGGAAATCCATGACATTAAATGTTATGAAAAATATCTAGTTTTAATTCCGCGAAAAATCCAGGCTTGTTGCAGGATGCAATCCCACCCTATGCAATCATGCATATGCACATGCAGCAAAGGAAACATGCTTATATGCACAAGTGCAAGAAACAGAAAATGCATGCATCAGCCTATAGCAGACCACTGCTGCACATAAGCTGTTCCATATCTGGCTACCCTGATCCAGTGTTTTACTGACTACCTTGCAAAGACTGTCGCGAGTCAGTCGGCCTAGCTTGAAGGTGTCAACCCTACCTTTGCTGATTCACAGTCTCCACTCAAGAAGAACACTTCTATTCCATCCCATCATCGCTACAGCTAATATAATGTTAGGCCCATTTGATGTGGTAAAAAAGTAGTTGCCATACGAATAAGATATTTAGTCTAGTTAGAAAGTTAATAACCCAGCATTACGTGGCGATGTGATTGAATCCACGTGTTACAGAGAAAGTACTGATCAATGAAATAAACATGCGTATGGTAAAACTACAACGGATCTTAACAAATCAACACTTGTGTTTTTTTTAATAAGAATATCGTTATAAAAAAATATGATGATTATTGTGAAATTAATCGAAGGACTTTGCGAATGTGAAATCCGCATATTGGCGGTTTACCCCGTTCAATGGCGCAGGCTACTGTGAACTACGATGTTTTCTAAGGGACTTTACCTACGGCATGGCGCGATGCGAGGCGATTCGACCAATTCCAACTACAAGTGAAAATCAACCTTGCTACTAAGAAATAATGATGCAATTCGATTGACCTGACGTCGTCGCGTCGCGCGTCGTGGCGATCGTGTTTTGTTTTTCATTCACCCGTAGATGACAACGTGTTTTATATCATAATTATATAGTAGTGGTAATTCGCGTCGCGCCATGGGTAAAGTCCGTTAGCCATCCCACTGGTGGTGGTAGGCCTCAACAGTGTCACCTGGCTTGCGACCACCATTCTGTAGGAGTTTGGAATTAAACAGATTTCACTACATTCCAGTTACTCCTGGGTGCTCTCCATCTAAGGTCTCTCCTCTGCTTTGGGCCAGATGGAGATCAAAAGCAAAATCATAGCTAGATTTAACGAAGAAGAATGGATTTATTTTTATCAAAGAAGACATATTTATTTGAAACTAAAGCTATAAAGAGTTAATTTAAGTGTAGTCGATTTATTGAATCGGAAGACAGAGTATTTTGAGAGTAGATTCACCACTAATTCCAGAACGACTTCATGAAAAATGGCTCAGAGATTTGTTTATAGTAACACACGGAACATCGTTAATCCTGTCACCTTTAATTTTCGATATATTCGCGAGTAAAGCCGCTGACAAGAGCTAGTATAACAACTTTTTTTTTGCATGGTAAAGTCATCAAATGAGTCCTCACACCTCGGGCAGGGCGGGAGGGACTGTCAGACTTGTACTGACTAAAATCCACGGTGTGAAAATGATTTGTATTTGGGAATTATTTAACACACTATTAACAAAAACACTGTCAAGGTTTAACTTCATTATTTGAACATAATATAAAATTCCCTGAATTTAAATTTGAAAAGTTTGGTCTTAGTATGACGTTATAAAAAAGGATTTTCTGATATGCTCTCCCTGAAGGGGTTACAAAAGGGGCTGATATTTTGTATAAAAATCATTTGAATTTCATACGATTTGCTTGAAACTTCGAATGTAGACCTATCAACCAACACCTGTTTCAAAATTTTTCAAAATTTTAACCTCAGAAGAGTTGTTGAAAATCTTAGAGGAATATACGATTTCCCGCTAGTTATTTATTGAAATACTGCAGCTAATTAAGCACTTGTAGTTGGTATTGGAGTATTTATTTTATAAAAAAAACAATGACAGGGCAATAATTACTAGTAAACAAATATTTTAAATGATCTGATGCATATGTATGGATATCTACCATTGCCCTAAATCTAAACAGTTATAAAATAAGAAAATACTAAAATAATGATAGCAGGTGTGACATTTAAAATGGGGAAATAGTTCTTCTGACGATTTTCAGCCGTGGCAGGTAAACTTAGCAATAACAGTGACAAGTAGGTGCCAATAATTATAGATGACCACTGTTAGAGAAGTATTATCTGGTGATACCGGGCTTATCCATGAGCAGTTGAGCACTATACGTCCGAAGAACTAATCGTCTTCACAAAAAACACACACACACAGAAGGGATGATGCCTATGGTGATGATTAAGAAGCTTGTTAATCTAAACCTTCAGATATTTTCCCTAAATGAACCGTTCCATTGGCGGAATAACTCGCTATATTTCTTTTTTGTGACAATGTGACACACACGTGCCACAACTATTTTTGAATAACTTAATCTTCAGACGTATAATCTAACCACAACAGCAAACTAAGGTCAGTCAAGAACATTATATCCTGCAATTAAATTCTCGTGTCAAAGTACAAACTGTGTTTGAAAATTGATTCAGTGTCTATTAATGGATAGAGATTGGAATATTTTCTAAAGCGATAAAGTAATGCTGATTTAGGAAAATAACATGAGGGTTTTATGCAGGTATTTTAAAGAAATTGGTAATACTGGAATCCTATGTCTCGGATTATCACAATAAGGTCGGCTTACAGTGGAACTGGATGCAGCTGATCTAGTATTCTTAAAGGCAAAAAAGATGAAAATAGTCGCAGACGATGAAGATGATTTTCCGCCTCAACATAATCTTTGGCGCCATAAACAAACAGGCTCAACCGCATATGTTTAAATAGTTATTGCCCATTGAGTGTTGAGCATAATACTCCATTGAGCATAATACTCTATTGCTCAACTTGCCATACGATACCCGTTTGTCGGTAGTTGCGATAAAGTGATCGGTTACATTGCAATAACTTAAGGCGACAAGTTATGCATCATGCGTGCATTGTACAAAACGTATGCGATTAGGAAGAATTTTCTTTCCATCGAGTTTTTTGTTGATCTTCAGTAGAAGTACGATTGGCAATTTAGATTCATTTCTTAGTCTTGGTACTGAAAGTATCTACTAATTTACTTAACTCTAAAAACTTTAGACGAATGTTCTGTAACGTAAGGCTACATTTGCTGGGTAGCCGGTTGCAGACGGGTGACAATAGCCCGACATCGAGTGAAATAGCTTGCGATTTAAGAGGCTTATGTCCAGCAGTGGACTGCTATAATAGGCCGATGATGATGATGATGTAAGCTATACTATGTCTTTAGCTTGGAACTACTGCTTTTTATTAGTTTTCTATTTATAGGATTCAGATTTCGGCTGTTATACAGGATAGAGCCTATTGATATTAATTTTACCATGTAAATTTTTAATGTGTGATAATATTAGCTCTAAACTTGAATAAATAATTTCACATCATGAATAGGCAGTTTTATTTTTCGCTAATTTAACTTTACCGCGAAAGTTAATTACCACTAAGTTTCTTTCACACGTAAGTGTAGATTTCATTTCAGTTGTGATTCGGATAGCTTGTTAAATGGGCTAAACTACAAAGCTTGTGGTTAATAAATAATAGTAATTTAAGTTCATAAGTTTCTGATAAAGAAATACGTGTATTTCGTTACGTATTTCTATACCGTAACGTATAGTCTAGGTTATTTATATTTTATTCAATTTACAAGTGGAGGTTCTAATTGGCTAAAACCTGTTCTTCCAAATAAGTTGCAAAAACATAAGTGCAGCACAGCACGATTTCGTAATAATAACATCAATGGTTCGACGTGATTTGATGTCACAGAAATTATGACTATGGCCAACACTATAAATTTTACTTTCAGCATAAAATTACTTATCTAGGTTACTGATGTCACACATTTAGTCAAATTATACTTTCTAATGCAAATCGCACATAAAATAAATAAAAACACTAACCTTCGCTTTTTGTTGCGATGTACGGAAAATGGGAAAAACAACAAAAAATATCAGAAAATTTATAAAAAAAACGGTAGTTTTTTATAAAATTTCAAAATCACACGCGATTTTCGAGTCGCTCCGGAAGTTGGCACGAGCGACTTGCGCGGTGGTTAGAAGGCAACTAAGACCGTTGCTTAGAACCTGCGCGCACGCAACGGACGTAGCCTCCGGATGAATGAAGCCTCGTTTACAAGAAGTAGGTATAGGTAATGCTCACTAGCGTCTAAACAATATTAGTCCATTACATATGACACGAGAATTAAAATTATACAGGGTGGTCCAGGCCAAATGGATATAATTTTTTTTTTAGGTAGTCTATTTAGGGACCTATTTGTACCAGGTGCCAGGAAAAAAAATGGTTTTTCTTTTCTCAAGATTTTTAATTTTTTTTTTTTAATTTGAGTTTACGAAAGCTCTGTTGGTTTCAAGGAAAGTAATTGTTCTTGCATTGATATGAAATAAAATGCACTTCAAATTTGCATATCAGTCTGATTTTTTTTCTTTCTGAGAGGGTGCAATGTAAGTAAGTAAGCACCTAAAATAAATATGTAATATTTTTCATTTTAAAGTAAATAAAAATCATGGAAACATTAAAAGTGGTGATATTTCTAAAATTACAAAAAAAAAACATATCTTGTAAGCCGGTGACAAGCGATTTTGTGTCCTGGCGGAAACAACTAGGTCCCTAAGCCGACTACCTACAAGAAAAAAAAAATATCCTTCTGGCCTAGACCACCCTGTATATTATCCAACCGGTAGTCGATGTAATGAGCCATTCTACAATCGATAAAGTCGAATTATGACCCACCATAAGCATATTAACCACATTCGCGTAAACATTTATTAACGACTTTGATCTTTGTCGATTTGACGGATTCAAACTTGGATTTATTCATATTTTTTATTATTAGTTAACTTTTTAAAAAAGAGTTAAAAGTTTTTGTTGAATTTGGGTCATGAGTAAATTACGATGAAATTAGAAAAACGTATTGAATGAGATAAGGAGATAGAGGAGACTCACGTAGACAATTACGGAAAACACATGAAATAACAAGGCATTATCAATATATTATGACTGTTCTCTGTATCTGTTGATACTGCTAGTGTACCTCATCCTTCTGCTGGACAAAGGGTTCTCCCCGTGACATACTGCTTTCACGATCCAGCACCAAATTATTTTATTGACATCCGTAATTATGACATGTTGTGGACGCTCGGGAATTCTATCAATTATTATTCCACCCTTGTTTTTTGCTTTTTTTAAAGTGTAATATCTGTCACATCACAACACATTATACAACAAAAATAAATGTTGTATCGATAACCTACCCTGAAAAATTATATAAGAGAGTTTTTTTTTAAAGGAGACATTGTCCTACACTAGGAATTCATTCCTGTGTTGTGGGTGCGTTTACAAACGTAGAAACTTCGATACAACTGCTTGTAGAGCGAGCATAAAAAAAAAATTGTTCCATGCGGGGATCGAACCCGCGACACACTGCATAGCAGTCGATCGCTCAGCCAGCGCCAACCGTTTAAACAACCTTTGACGGCTCAAAGGTTGTTTAATTTATGTGAGATTACTTGGTAATTTCACATACTCTATTATAAAAACTTGATCAATTTTTTTTTTAACGTGGTAAAATCATCAAATGAGTCCTCCCACCCCGGGCAGGGCGGGAGGGACTGTCTGACTTGTACTGACTAAAATCCACGGTGTCTTTCAATAGCCCTTTATGTTCCGGGGTCACGGTAATGAGATAAGTCCCGCGACCCCGGCAGCTTTGGCCCTCTAAAGGGGGGCCCCGTCATCATGCTGACGCTCTTTGAGGCGCGCGTGGAACACAACGCGCCGTCGACCCGGGCATGGTCCATGGTCGGACAGCCAGTTGCCCTTTACTCGCCGCCCGCATGCCTGCGCCTACGGTGGCCGGAGATCGTCTTGCGACGTCAGTCGCCGTGGGCGTCCACCACCGCGAAAAGAAAATCGCAAGATTTGATCCTGAGACCTATTGCACGAAAGTCAAGCAGGTTTTCAACCAGACTGGCTGGTTCGCTAAAACTTGATCAGTAGAGCTCATGACACCCGCTTTAAAAAATGGTAAACATACTGTTCTAAGAAATGAAGATATTTGTCAGACTAGTACTGACTAGAATCCACGGTGATCCTTCAATAGCTCTTTAATTTCCTGGGCCACGGTTACTTGATAAGACAGTCCCGCGACCCGTGTTAGTGACGTTAGTCTAAAAAACTAGCGATGCATCCAATACCGATACCGATATATCGGCGATACTTTGAGTTAGCCGGTATCAGCGATATTTTTATGGCCGATTCAAAGATACTTTTTAATTTAAAAATTTAGTGTAAACGAGCATGTTGTCTCGTCCATTTCGTTGCAAACGAGGCACGAAATATGCCCGGGGAAACCTTTGCCAAGCAGACTTGCGAAATCGGCTTTCTCCGAAAAATTTAAGAATTAACGTTAATTTTAATTACTAGAATATGTAATTATCTATGTCATTACTTTTTATTTATAAAAAAATAATCTGATTTGTGATTTATTTATTTCATCTTAATTTTTTAATTCACAATAAACGTATCGGTATCGGTATCGCCAATATTTTTATAAGAGTATCGGTATGGGTTTCGTATCGGCGAAAAGGCGTATCGATGCATCCCTAAAAACTTATATTTACCACAAAATATAAACGCGCATTTATTATTATTAATTACAGTAATCGAATCAGTTGTGAACCATTCGTTATTTGCTTGTTACTCCATTATTGTTTCCACACTTTGTATTGGTAATTGCCGTAGTAAATATACGAAGATATATTGCTATTACCTAATGTATAATAGATGAAATGATTGTAATTTTTGTTCGTATATTTATTGTCATGGTGTGAACATTGAAATTGCTTATATTTCTCTTAAACCATGATGGTATGACGGGGCTCCCCTTCGAGGGCCGAAGCCTGCTCGGGTCGAGAGACTCACGAATTACCGTGACCCCGTAACGTGGGGGGCTATTGAAGGACACCGTGGATTTTAGTCAGCACGAGTCTCACAATCCCTCTCGCCCTGCCCTGGCTGGGAGGACTCATTTGAAGATTTTACCACGATAAAAAAAAACATTATGGTATCTGTTTATATATTATATCATCATGTTTTTTTTTCAACTCTTTTTTTTTCAACAATTTTTTTAAACTCCTATTTTTTTCTTTTGCTTTTAAAACTCCTATTTTCAGATTTGAGGATTTCTCTTAGGGGGAGGCTTATGTTCAGCAGTGGACGTCTTCCGGCTGATGATGACGACAAACAGAAACAGACGCAGTTTAAAATTTGTCCCTTTTCTTTTTCAGCATGGTGAAGCATCAGTTGATTCGTCCCAACCATGATGGAGCGGAAGGGACTGTCAGACTTGTACTGACTAAAATCTACGGTTTCCTTCAATGGCCTTTGAAGCCCAGGAGTACGGTTACCTGATTAGAGAGACCCGTGACCTCCGTCAGCTTGCTGATTTAGTGAAACTAAATCTAAGCGCACGGCAGTGCACAGGGCAAGTTCCAGCAAAAGGCCACGCGCACGTCGTGCACTGTTTCCACGAACCGTTTCGACCCACTTTTGACCCCTGTAGCTCAGTGCCTATTGCAAGTACAGAGATTTACTTTTACCAGCGGGGCTATTGCATATCTCGGTGTCTGTGTGGTGATCATTAAATAGCTGTCAAAAGGTAAATTTCATATTGGCTTTTGCATTTGCAATGAAACTGCTAAATGTAAATGTTCCCTAAAATCAACTATTCTAACACTCTTGAGGCACTCCACTCCTCAACTTAGCCTCATAACATGTATCAAGCCATCCAAGTTCAGTGGACAACCACTGGTCAGTGACTATCAAGTTAGCCAATAACTCTGCTGAAAAGACAATCAAAAGAAAGACATAAGTTTCACTTAATCATCTACCCATGACAGATTTCCAAGCCACAGTAATGTTCTAGTTTGGGCATGACATGCTTTCTCAAAACATTGAATAATCGTTATATAACAAATATTAATATTAATGTGTAATATTTAATAACTAGCCGTGCCTTCTGTTCGCCCCACCACTCGACTTAGAGGTTGTAGCGTGTTGTAAACTTTAGCCCCTTCGTACACTAGGCGCGACGCAAGTCTCCGATACCTTACGATTTTGGTATTCATTGACGCGTGCTTGTGTTCGAACCTCTATGGGTTTGTATTGCGATAGCCGCTTGGATACCGAAGTCGTAAGGTATCGGAAACTTGAGTCGCGTTGTGTACGAAGGGCCTAAGCCTATGAAAACATCTTGCCTAGAGGTTTTGGGCTTTTATAATTTAAATACTGTACTGTAGTGACATAGCTTAAATGGCAGAATAATACATATTTTATAGTGCTGTGTGGGTCAAGTAATGCTGTCCACCGTCTGTGGATTTCGCCAGTCATGTTTTCCAATTTAATAGGAGGCGAATCAAGTTACTGCTTTCAATAACTGGACGGCGAGCTAAAAATACTCACCGTCCGCAAGCACAAGACAACGGTTGCCGGTAAAAGTCTGAAGCACAGGATGCATGCCATCCGCGGCGGCTGGTATCTGATATCTACGTGTATGGTTAGCTATTTATCAGTCATAATAAAATTAACGTTTATTTATCACTAGCTTTTCCCAGCGGCTTCGCTCCCCCCCCCCCCCTTATTGCCTATGTCACTCAGGACCAAAGCAGCTTTCAACTGGTGAAAGAATTTTTGAAATCGGACCAGTAGTTTTTGAGCATATTCATTACAAACAAAGTTTTCCTCTTTATAGTATTAGTATAGATTAATGTGACCCTGACTGCTATGCCGGAGGTCGTGGGTTCGATTCCCACTCAGGACAAATGTTTGTGTGATGAGCACGATCATTTGTTCTGTGTCTGGGTGTAAATCTATAATATTATGTATGTATTTAGAAATATTTAAGTACGTTTATCAGTTGTCTAGTACCCATAACACAAGCTCTGCTTAGCTTGGGACTAGATGGCGTTGTGTGATAGTTGTGGAATATTATTATTATTATTATTAATGAAATAACGTACAGATAGTTGTTAAACTCTAAGTTAAACTATAGTTTTAGAAGCTTCTATATTTCTGCTAGGCTACAAATTGTATTTATACCATGCATAATTCGGAAGAAATAAGATGGCAGGTGGGCGACTTATGCGGATCAGGGTCAAACCTTCACACGAACAAAGTCGAGAACAGAAGCTAGTTACAAAATAAAGGTTTTCGTTACTAAGTCATTTTAAAGCTTTACTTAACAGATATTCAAATGAAGTCATTATAAATATGTGTGATTGAATAAATAGGTGATGTTAACCAATCATTTATGTATTTATTCACAAATAGTTTCAGCAAAGTCAAGGTTTTGTCATGTAACAGTTGTTTATCATTGTTTATTGATACATTTATTAATTACTTTTCAATCAATTGGAATGTAGAAGGCCTTGACTAGTACAACTTTCATGTTTATAACCAGCAGCTGTAAAAGATTTTTGTTTTTGAAGTGAAAACTTCTTTAGCGGCGTTGTACACTTTTTCTGTAATGGGTAAAAAATTTAAAACTCGCGTCAGGGTCACGTGACCGTCAGGGTCACGTGACCGTCAGGGTCACGTGACCCTGATCGAAAATGAGTAAGACGTCATTCAAATTAAAAATAAAACATAGTAACAAAAAAGTTTTCACTTCTACCGGCACTCCTGGAGTGCAACCTTTTTTTTTTTAGGTTTTTGTCTTAACACGATAGAGTAAGAGTGTATCCTTCATAACCTCTTACTCTATCGAGTTAAGTCAAATATCAACTTATTTATCAGTGATTTTTGCATTCACCTGTAATGTAACGTTACAGATTCGAACATTTCATCAGTGAGGGAAGACAATCGAGCATCACAATGCGCACCTTGTATCAAATCTATACTAAATGAACGCGAATGCTCGTCAGTCAGGGAGGCAGTATTTAATTGTAATGTAATGCTTAAATTTGAATCTATAATGTTACGTTACACGTGAATGCCTTAATGGAGTCGCACGGATTGACGATATCGTTCACAGATCTCCTCGATATCGAATTGCATGTATGTACTAATAACACATGATTCTCTGTTCAAAATTCGAACTACTCGTCACTGGCGACATCTTTTGTCTTTGGTTTGCAGCGCCTTTGTCGTAGTAGTAAGGTAGATTTTTGAAGTTCACGGTCGAATTGCATCGCATCACTCCATTAGTGAATACGTGCGAGTTGAATCGGCAATCGACTCGAAATCGCACGAGTCGTGTCGTGCGATGGGTAAAGCCCCTAAGTCTTACAGTCCCTTCCGCTATACCGAGGGCAGGTGTCCTCCGGCCCTGGATAGACTGCATTTGATACATTTTGAGATTTAATTGAAGTTAGTGAAAAGGTAAGTACCTAACGTAACCATAGTTAGTCTTAGGACCAATGATATTATAAAGAAAGATACGCCATGTTCATACTGAATGGCGTTCAGATATCGTTGCGTCCTTAGTATAGTAATTTAAAACAACGACAGCGATAGATAATGCGGAACGTATTAAGATAGAAAGAGATAGCAGATAGCAAAGAGCAACAATTGTCTTACTTTGTCCTCAACAATTTGTGCGTGCTAGTGCCATACTACCTCTTTTTATTTATAATATTGCTTAGGACATTGTCCAAAGTGAGAGTCTTTCACACATTCACGCTTTTGTGCACCGCAAACACTTGACTCATTAAAGCTCATTAAGTATGTGCAACTAAATGTATTTTAATATTAATTGAATTTTAGGTACAGTTTACTGAAAAATGTGGTCACTGCTGACTTTGTTTAGTAAACGGTGTCACTTGCCTCCCCACAATTATTTTTGTGAATAATCTATCGTTTAATACTTATTCCTCGTATGAGTGGAACAATTTAATGTCTGGACTTTTAAAAGGCACTGTGCCCTCTGAGTTAGTTTCGGATGTTTCTTTACAGAGTAGTCAGGTACGAAAGACCGGCCTCAACTAGCATTAAAAATATTGTTTGACGTGTAAAAGTGTTTTTAAAAACCAACTTGCAAAATGAGTATCGTTTATCATTCAACATAATTATTATATTTAATGTCTTCTTTTTATATAGGTATAATTTGACTGATACAAGCTGATTTTCATGATGAAGATGATTTTGCTAGTATCAAAGAAACCCGAGCACACGTCAGTGGTAAAACTATTAGCTCGAGCTTTGAGCTTGAGCATATTACTGGTTATGTATTCAGTAACTTGCATTCAACAGTAGAATCAGTGGTATCTTTCCCATGGAGCCAATAAAATACATTTATTTTCGGAAAGACACCCATTCAAAGTAACAACAGATCACAAAATACTTTATTCTTAGAACTACATTAACACACAAAGCAAAAACTATCCCTAATTTATCGAGTTTTAATTAATCTCTCGTCAACAACAAATTCCGCGCTTCCATTCTTCTTTTCTTCTCTATTCTTCTTAGACTTGCTTTTGTAGTTGCTAATGTAGAAGTTCATGAAGAGAGCGAAGAAGGAACAGATTAGGAACATGCAGAAGTTGTGGAAGAAGTTGGGGATGGGACACGGAGAGAGCTTCTGTTGGAAGTGGAGATGAGAAACCACTAAGATGAACTGGATCTGAAAGTTAAAGATAATAAATTAAAAAAAAAATGCAACGAAAGTACAAGCAGAATTTAAAATTCATTTGAAAAAATAAGTTGTGTTGTAGTCTGGAATAATAGACATGATACGACATGATAATTTTCGAGTTGGTAAGTTGTCAATAGCTAGTTTTGACATTATTTAAAAATACCTTAAACCAAAGTATTAATAAATTAGTCATGCAAGTGCAATATTTATATCTCGACTAATGAACTGAAACCAATCATGGAACGCTGTTATTTGATACGGTGAGATAGATTTGTAACGCGAGTACTGAAGATGTCATGCAATTACTTAGTCTGTATGCAATACTGTGAGAATATCACACTGCTATTCAAATTTATTTATAGATAATAATAATAATAATAATTTATTTCCAAAAAAGAAGTACAATAAGTAAATTAATACAAAATAATTCTAAATGACAATGATTAATGATTGTACAGTGGGGCAATTACATTAGCACACTGATTCCCAAACTGAGACGAGCTCGTACTTCGGGACTCGGCAGCTCTCCGCTCTAGCGACATTACAATTTATAATCATCAATCTATGTGCAACATTTGACACTTACATTCAAGTATTTACCTATATGTACCTATACATTACAATTATATATTTATGTGCTACAATTCAATACTAGTAAGTTGACTCTTACGAGTAGTAGACAACAAATTAATTAAATTTAATTTCGATTGTATTAAAAATATAAATTATATTATAATCACCAACATAACATAAAATAGTTTATTTAATAATTAATAATAATTTTTCTGTTTCTTCATAATTTAAGGACTTAAGCCAATTAGTTAATTTAATTTTCAAGTTGTATTTATTTAGCTTATACATTGAGATTATGTTATTAATATTGTTATATATTCTAGAACTCAATGCGTCATATTGACGAGATGCGAAACTGGTTCTACATTGAACAGGAGGACAGACAAGTGCTCCGCGTCTTTTTTGTAAAGTTTTGCTATCAAGCGGTAGTTGTGAATGTCGCCGAAGTATAGTACGGAGAACAAATAATTGTCTAACAGTTAATACCTTGCTTTCCCTGTACAGGTCCGTAGTTGAGTAGAGGCGGGGTTTGCCATGTATAACCTTCAGGACATATCTTTGTGCTCTTTCTAATTGCAAAAACAAGGTTTTATAAGTACCCCCCCATGCAGGTATACAGTAGGACAGAACCGATTGGCAAAGTGCAATATAGACGGTATGCATTATTGATAGATCGGCAGAATGACGAAGATTCTTAAAAATATAGAGTAATCTTCTTACACGCCCAGTAAGAGTATCAACTTGAGTACTCCAGTCCAATCTCTCATCAATTATAACACCCAGGTACCTTATGCTGGCTACATTTAATAAACGTGGACATGAACAGCCGGTCATTAAATCCTTGCAAAAGTGAGCCGTGATTGTTGTGGTTTCAGTTGGGGGTGAAGGAGAATTTGGGAGATAAAAACGTATAAATTTAGTTTTACCAATATTTAAAGTTAATAGATTTGAAGACAGCCATACCATTACTTTCCTGAGGTTATTTTCTGCCAATAATTTAGCTTCCGACCAGGTTTTTGCATATACCAATAAGGCTGTGTCGTCAGCGTAGGTAAAAATGTCACAACTGTCAAGCTTCATGTTACAAAGGTCGTTTACATAAATTAAAAACAACGTAGGACCGAGTATACTTCCCTGTGGGACTCCGTATTCGATCTGCTCTTCATCACTCAAAACATTATCAATTTTCACAACCTGAGTGCGATTAGATAGGTAATCTTTAAATATTTCCAGTGCCAAACCTCGAACCCCAATGAGCTCTAGTTTGGATAAGAGTATTGGGACAAAAACCGTATCAAACGCTTTCGATATATCCAAGAATATACTAAAGCATTTGTAACCACTGTCTAGTTTACTGACTACTGCATTACTGAAGTTGGTTACAGCGTCTTCAGTTGATATGCCAGATCTAAACCCATATTGCTTATCAGAAATTATGGAAAAATTAGTGAGGTACTTTGTCAAACAATTATTGAGTATTCTTTCAAAGATTTTGGACAATGCACTCAACACCGAAATAGGTCTATAATTTGTGACATGTTCTCTGTTCCCGCTCTTAAATATGGGAGTAACTAAAGCTTTTTTCAAGCTGTTTGGGAAAACTCCAGTAGTTATTGAAAGGTTGCAAATATGTGTGATGGGTGCTACTAAGACTTTCTGTGAGAGTTTAATGACTGAAGCTGGTATATTGTCCCAACCTGTTGCACAGTTACTCCTAAGCGATGTAATAATCGCTGCTACCTGTTCCTCGCCAACCGGTTCAATCCCAAGTGAGTTACATTGTGAAGCTTTAACTCCATTATTATGCGTTGTTGGGGTATCTGGAGGAACCAACTTAGAAGCAAGATCTTTTCCAATATTAACTAAATACCGATTGACGGAGTTTGCTGAGAGTTTCGCACTAGCTGACGTTTGCAAGAGTTCAGTTGCTGACGGTGACTGACACTTTCTACTTGTTATTGAATTTATAACTTCCCACATTGCTTTTGGATTATTTTGAGCTTTATGGAATTGGTTCTTTTCATATTCATGTTTTAACTTTCGAAGAAGGGAATTACAAAAATTGCGATATCTTTTATACGTGACCAGAAGAATTATATTATCATTATGCTTCTTAACATTAAGATGCATTTTATCGCGGTTCTTGATGCAACGAAGCATTCCCTCAGTGACCCAAGGTTTCAAAATACGTGTACGCCTGCTTATTTTTTTTTGTGTTGTATACTTAGTTACCACATTCTGGATGACTGAAATCAATTTATCAGTAGCATTATTAGCGTCGGATTCATTTATGATCGGGCTGAAGTCACATTTGTCAATATTATCTTTAATGGAAACATAGTCTAAGCGAGTTGTGAACTTTTGACAGTTGCGGTACAATTTCTTGTGATGTTTTAAACACAAAACGATAGGGAGATGGTCTGTGATATGAGTCTCAAGCACTATAGCTGTTACTGACGTCTCAGTCTTTAACAATATGTGGTCCAGACAATTACCAAGTCTAGTAGGAAACACATGTGCTGGTAACAAGCCCAAAGAAGCGGTCAGTAGAAGGTATTCACTGGAGTTTCGATCAACATTGTTCTTTTCTTTAATATCAACATTGAGATCCCCAATCACAGCTACATTTTTTAATGATTTTAAAGTACACATTACGGCCTCTAAACTGGAGTAAAAATTGCTTAGATCCGTACGAGATGGAGACCGATAAATACCTATGATTGCAGTATTACCCATAGTACAAACAAGACAATTGGCATCCTGAAAAGATGGTTCAGATACAACACATCCAAGTCCATTTCGTACGTACATCACAACTCCATCGTTTTGTGTTAGGTGGTTGGTTGTGGCATAAGATGAGTAATTGACAAGGTAAGGTAGTGAGACAGCCCCTTTTAACCAACATTCTGAAAATATGATCACATCAAAATCAAACTTTATCATAGACAGCATGCATACAAATTGATCAAAATTTTTGTTAATGCTTCTGATGTTAATATGTATAATTTTTAAATTAGAATTTGGATTTTCAACAATCTCTGAGCATTGATCCGGTATACAAATGTGGGAATTACCTACTTTAAAGTTGTCAATTTCATTAGCTATTTCAATTTCATTAGTCATTTTTAACTATATTATTTTCTCTAAAGAGCAACGAAACCTGCACTATGCGATAGTAAAAAAATATAATAATTAAGTGATTAAGAAATATTACAAGGTTACGCTGTAAAGGCATATAGTACAGAGAAATGTCAGTCACCTTCTTCAATATTTTAAAACAATATTTACTGTTTAAAACAAATAATAAATGCAATTGGCTACAGTCACCCAAAAAATTACATTTACTTGCTCGAGTCTTACCAGTGAATAAATTATTACAAAAATATTTAAGAAATACATTTTTAACAAGAGAATACCTACGGATATTGACGCTATTATTCGGAATAAAATTCAACATGAGTAGTCATTGCTTGGATTCTAATTCTAAAAGACACTGTTCAGTTTTTACAAAAAGCACTTCCTTTGTTTCACTACTTTTGCGTATTAAGATTTTCCCATTCGATACCCAACAGTAATTGTAGTTGTTACGTTTAGAAAAATCACGAGCAAGATAGAAAAGCCTCCTTAATGTTGGAGAGAGGTGTTCATCAACGTAGATGGGTTTGCGTTCTCCAGTAATGCCAATGCTTTCAGTGTTCAACTTCTCCTTTATATTACGTTCTTTGTTGTAACTACGTACTGCATTTAAAAAGTTATTTTTGAAATGGACCGTAGAAAATTCATAGATGGCTGTAGTAACTATTTATAAAATTGAATTATCCACACATCCGCAATATCTATTTTTAAAATGTTTTGTTTCATTCATGACATGCTCTTTTATACAGTTCTGTATTTATTTTTATAAAAGACATTTGACAAGATATATTATTTACCTTGTCAAAATATAATTAGGCCGTAATTTAGAGATTTCAAAAATAATTAACTAATATTTTTCTTTTGTTAAATCTATGATTTACAAAGATATAACGCATCACAACTCGAAAGGGCCCGTGAAGTTCGGGTTCAGTGAAATTGTACTGAGTTGTGACGAATTTTCAGTTTTAAAAACGTCAATTTTGTTTATAAGAAAAAATACGGGGCAAATATGTTTTGATCTAACTTACGGACTAATTTAAATTATTCAGTCAAATATCCAATTGCATAATTATTCAAGTTTTGTTTCAGCCTGTCTGATCCTTCTGCAGTCATCATCATCATTAGCCTATAATGTTCCCACTGCTAGGCAGGCTACACAGGCTTCCTCTCTGTGAGAGGTAGGTCATAATCCACCACGCGGGCCCGGTGCGGGTTGGTAGATGTCACATAATTATCTTCGAATGTTTGGTTCTAGGACATGCCGGTTTCTGCATGATGTTTTACTTCACCGTTTTGAGAGCAGTGATGATGAAATAAATTATACAAAGTAATGCGCCTTTCGGGGTTCGAACTCACGACCTGCAACTCGTAAGTCAGGACCGATATCACTGGGCCACCACTGCTGTGATAAAACATAAAACCTAATCAGCAAAAATAATAAGGAACCTACCAGCTGAACTTTAGTCAAATGTTTCTTCCACCAAATATACTTCGCGTACTCAGGACCTAGAGACGAAATCCCATAGTACGCATACATCAGAACATGGACCAGACTGTTCAGCATGCCCACAACCACGAAGTTATCCGTGGGATAGTACATGAAGTGAAGCCAGGTCCAAGCAACCATGGAAGTGTGGTGGTAGAGGTGGAGGAAGGTGATCTGGTTGTCTTTCTTGCGGAGTACGAAGAAAACTGTGTCTAGGAGATCCAGGTGTTTAGCTATGAAGTATGGGTAGATGTCGTTGACCACCTGGAAAACGTTGATACATTATTGTACTTTACTATAAAACAGAACTATGAGTGAGAAATGTATTGCATTTAAATCGTCTTTAGTTTGTTACAATTAATAGTTGAGCATTAAATCGGAGACAGCATATCGGTAAGCAAAAGGCCCTTCGTGTTTACAACGCAATGCAAGTGTCAGTAAAGAAATGAAGCGTAAAACTATGATTGATAAATAAATGCATTTTTGATTGTTGCAATCAATTGCTGTGTGTTAGCACTAAATCGGAAACCGCGTATGGATAAGCATTTTTGAAACAAATCAAGCTCATGGGAGTTGAGCCTTACACTCCCGCAATGTAAGATATTATGTCGTGTTAGTAAATTTGAAAATAATAGACAAAATATTACCCCTTGTAAATCACCTCTTTTTGGACATCTCGTTGTTATAATATTATATCTGTAGATATATCTCAAGTACTGAAACAATAATAATAATAATATGTTTATTCTCTTACCACAAATTACAGAGAGAGTACTTATAAGTCTACAGACACAATTTGATAGTAATTTGTGGAAGACTGGTGCCTAAACTAAGTTTTTTACAAAACCTGTATAGCAGGTCACCAGACCCCCTTACAAAGTTTTACATACGTAATAATTGTTGTACTGGAGACGATTACATTCATATTTATAGTAATATAATATTAAAATGAAAATTATTAATTTAATTTAAATTGTTATAAAATTGTAACATTGCTCACATAATAATCGATTTACAAATATTAAAAAAATAAAAAGAATAACATTAATAAATTATTGTAGTTATTATTTAGGTTGCATGCAGGGGAGAATGTTAGTGAATGTGTGTATGGGGTGAGTGGGTGTGATGTGATGTGTGAGTGCGTGGTGATTTTGTTAGGATACGGGTTTGAAAAGATTTTCAATTTGGGTGTAATCTAAAGTGATAAGCCAGTCAGTTATCTTTATTTTAAATGCTGTTTTGTTTACAGTATGTACAGAGAGCAGATGATTTAGTTTGTTATATAGAAAGGGGCCAAGAAAAGAGAAGAAATTTCGAGCAAATTTGGTTTTTACTAGATGAGGTTGGCATACGTCCCTTCTTCTGCTTCTCATTTCAGAATGTAGATGGTTTTTTATAGGAGGAATAAGAGAGCGTTGCTTCAAAGCTGTATGGAGAATAAAAAGATGCCGAACTGAGAGGACTTTAGAGGACTTATACACTTCTATAGTGGGATGACGGAAGGGGAGGAATTGTGCGATTTTAAGGACTGCCCTTTGAGCCCTTTCAAGTGGTAAAACGCTTGTTTTAAACGTTCCACCCCATGAAGTGACACAATATGTCAGTAGAGATTGGCACAAAGCACAATACACAGAAAGTAGTTGATTGGAGTTAAGTACCGAACGAAGATTTTTGAACACGAAAATAAATTTCCTTATTCTGTTAGTGAGACAATTTATGTGTGCAGAAAAGTTTAATTTAGAGTCCAAAATGACTCCCAAGTACTTGATATTTTCTACTTTTTGCAATTCGGAACAAGAGCAGTCACCGTTGTAAGGGAATGGACAGTTGTGAGCGATAATAGAGAAAGGTTGGAGAGTTGACTGAGGGCCGTTCCTTAAAGTAAAGGCCATATACTTGGTTTTACTGGAGTTTAAGGTGAGTATATTACTTTTCAGCGAAGAATTCACAGTATTAAACCCGGCCTGGGCATGGTCATAGACTTCCTCCCATGTGTCTGCACTAAAAAGAAGCACAGTGTCATCTGCGAATGTAATCAAACGTCCATTTTGAAGAGAGAGGTTGCAGAGGTCGTTGATATACACCAAAAACAAGGTAGGCCCAAGGATGCTTCCCTGAGGAACTCCAAAAAGTACGGGGAGAGTGTCACTTGAGTTGTTATCAATTTTGACAAATTGCGTGCGGTTAGTTAGGTAATCTTTGAAGAGTGCCAATTGATTTCCACGAATGCCGACGTGTTCCAGTTTACGTAGCAAGATAGGGACCGACACCGTATCGAAGGCCTTGGCCAGGTCTAAAAAGATGGCCAAGGATTTCTTCTTATCATCCAGTTTAGAAACGATGAAGTTTGTTAGTTCGTGAACTGCCATGGCCGTCGATTTTTGTGCACGAAAACCAAATTGACACTGGGACAGCAGGTTGTTTGATTCTAGGTATTTTACCAATCTGTTGTTCAGTAGCCGTTCCAAAATTTTTGACAAGGCAGGCAGAATTGCTATTGGTCTATAATTATTAATACAGTGTCGGTCCCCCGTCTTGTGAATGGGATGGATAAGAGCTTTCTTAAACGCAAGTGGAAAGGTTCCAGATTCTATCGCCAAGTTGCAGACATGAGTAATAGATGGTACTAAAATATTCTTATGCGCAATGAGAAGGTTTGAGGAAATATTGTCGCAGCCCACAGCACAGTCGCGCTTAAGAGAGGAAATAATGGCAGCTACCTCGTCCTCATCTGTAGGAAGAATAACCATGGAGTGGGAAGAGGCAGGTTGATGGGTACTAATAGGGGGGTAGACATGACCCTGCTGTTGGCCGGTTAGTTTACTAGCTAAAGTTGAGCCAATATTGGCAAAAAATTGATTAATTTTATTTAAGGAATGAGCTGGTGGATCCGTGTTGCTTATTAACTCAGTAGGTGATGTCTTGGGTTTTGATCTATTGGCTACTTTATTTATAACTTTCCAGAGACGACGATTGTCTTTTCCAGCCTTTTTAACTTCTTCTCTTTCAAATTCCCTTTTAACCTTTTTTAAAATTTTGTTGCAAAAGTTCCTATATCTTGTGTATGTTGTCTTTAGTATTAAATTTTCAGGATGTTTTTTTGTTTTTTTATTTAAGTTGTCTCTGTTTTTTATACATTTCAGGAGACCTGGTGTAATCCAGGGTTTAATAATTGTTTTCCTCTTTGAGACGATAATCATTTTAGTGTTTGACTCTACTATAGTTTTAAGAATGCGAACTAGTTCATCAGCAGCTACATTGGCATCAGTTGTCTCGAGAACTGGTAGAAAGTTGGCTTTGTTTAAGTCGGAAAGTAATCCATCTGGATCTATCCGTGAGAACATGTGTTTCAGGTACCTAGGAAGACATTGATTTAATGACAGGATGACAGTAAAATGATCAGTGAGGGTTGTTTGAGCTATAAGAACGTTCGCAGGCAATTTTCAAATATTTTCAATAAAAAACAAGATTAACTAAAATAACACAAAAGCAGCACATGCAATCATTTATATTATCCTTATGAAGACCTTCTTCGTCAGTAATGAATTCAGTGAAAAAGAGTCAAGACTGCTATGAAAAAAATTCGGGAACTTGCCACAGGAAGTTTGCAGGTTTCATACACTGCATAATTTGAACTTGTTCAGCGAGTTGGTTCGTCTTGGTAGCGAACCAACTTCAGTATTTATGTGATTGGAATATGTCATCAACGAATATAGCATCCAAGATTCTCGGTATTCAGAGATGTGTTATAAATCGACATCTAATTAATTATAGCTCTTCGTAGGTCATATAGATGTTTACAAAATGTCTTAATAAGAATAATTTTAGTTTGATGTTCGTCTTGAGTATCAAGTGGACTGTCGATTTATTATAGCAACATGCGACAGAGAAGAGAAATGCTATGGTGGAACCAAACCGTCTACAGAGTATTAAAACATCTTATGATTATACTACATCTAAAACCCCAGAAAAGCTTAACAGAGATACCTAAAATAATTAAATAGGTACACCTAATTCTCCTCTAATGTTAATTCCCTTGTAATATCTAGTGGTTGGATTCCCTGGACAGCTAATATTTTATAATGATTTTCCATTACGAATTTTTCAGTACCTCCACAGTCTAGTTTAGACCCCGGATAATGGCTCGTCCCCTATAATATGGGACTTAAAGATTTGGTGAAATGTGGTGGTGTGGTGTGTACCTGTCTATACTAAGTATTAGGTAATAGGTGAACTTCTGTCTGACCCATCAGTTAGTTAGTACAGGAGTTGTTTTGCTGATGTAAACCTAGAAAAGTTCTAGATGTAGCTAGTAGAGCTATATTTGAAATATTTTTGAGGTAAAACCCAATAACACCTAACGTGACTTAGATATAGAACCTAACAACACTTAGGTGTAGCACTTGCAACTACTTGAGCAACTCGAGAGCCAAATAAATATTATTATGAATCAAAGTTAAAAATTAGTTGAAGATAAAAACGTTGCGCCTACAAAAAGTATAAAAGCAATAAATTCCACTTACAATAAACACTACGTATACTGAGAAGGCGACTTGAAACGCGTTATAAGCCAGCATTATATTCTTCAGTTGGTACGGCTGCCTGTTCTTCATGAATGTTGGTAATATCTTTACTACCAGCGTTAGGTATAGGCCTAGAACTATGGCTAATCCTGTCAAAGTCTCTTGCAATGTCCATGTTGGTATTGACACTGTAATTCAAAAATATTCACACAAAATTATTAACGGTGTTTTCTTTCATTGTAGATTAATTCTTGGCGAATAACTAAGTAGTTTAGGTCCACAAAGAATTGAAGAATTGTATGACTAATATCCTTATTGACGATGCGGTTGACGCAGTGCAGTCGAGCACACCTGCAACGTATGCTCCACGAAGTAGTGACATCCAGAAGACGTTTCTACCCGCCCGATCAGATACAGGAGCCTCCCGAAACATCCGTGTCCGGTAAGAGCCGTGTGACAGGCGGAAGGTGAGGAAGCCTTGACTGATTGACTCCTCTCCGGTCACTCTTCAAAGAAGAGTCTTACCGCCTTGGTTGCGGCGTTGAAGAACACATAAGATTGAATTTTGTGAAAAGTGAAGTGGGATTGTAATTCAAAGATGACAACATTGCTATATAATAATGTCACTTCTTTCTTTAATGTACGAATAGGGCAATAGCACGCACCTGTACCCAAATATTTTATGAGGAAATTAGAAGCTACTGCAACAGTAATCAATGAACAAAATTTGTGTAATGCAAATATTTTGACTAGTTAAATGTAATAAAACAATTTTTCATTGTAATCAACTTCACTGACTAGGACTGACTGAAATCCGATTGTTCCAATAAGAGAGCAAACCATTCAAATTCTCATTTTATTTAGGTGATTAATTCAAAATACTCGTATTAAACTGTGTTCATTAATAAATACCATCATTTCACTTACAGTTTGCGCTATTTATGCCATGATCCTCCACAATATGTTTCAATCCCGCATCCATTTTGCTATTCAAACGATTTTCACTTGTTTTATAATCTGCTTCTCCAGATTACTCCATATCACGTTTATCTTTATCACGATTATCACTACAAATGAAGATTTCTAAAGAAATGGAAATAAAGTAACTTATGACAACTAGATTTATTTAGTTGTTAACTGGTGCAGTATTATGTTCCCTATTGTATTCAAATAAAGTGCGTTCTATTTCCTGTCAGCTAAGTAAAATAATTGGTTTGTCTTGATGTACTTATTTTAACTTTTTAGTTACAACTTTACTTGCCACCATAATTATCAATACAGATTTAAGATTGTAGAATCTAAAAATTTATAGCGGTGCAAATTTCTTTTCAATTACACCAAAACCAATTACAGGAAACTTTACACTGAGTTTATAATTATTTAGTTATTGAATAGATTGTCCGAAAAATATTAACAATTTCTGCAATATTATACCTTATGGGCCTTTTGACGCGTAGATCCATTAATTTATTGATTTCCCTGGAAAATTATCGACAAACAATCACACTTCACTTAACGTTGATACTTGAGTGTGATAGTAATCACCACAACCTCTGGTATTCTATTTGTTTATTTTTTCCCTGCGGTCCTAATAATTAGACCTTTGTTGCTTTACAATCATATGTTATTATTTCTTTTATCTATTAACAATACAAAAATCCATACCTCAACCTATTGTTTGGGAAGTGACCAGTGCGTGTCTAATGGATAATGGATCAATACGGACTCATGATGGTTACGAGTTCCTTAGGTTTCTATAGTCCATATTTATCTTGCTCGCAAACCAAACCATAATAGGCTTGAAAACGAACAGTTAAATACGTTCCACACCGCAGTTGAAGTTTAGTAACTCATTAGCTTGCAAGAACAAATGACCTACGACCGTTGTAGTGAGTGGACCAAATTTCTTCCCTTGGTCAAAATAAAGGGCGTTGCTTCCGTGAAGACAGTTTTGTGTGTTCTAGTGCTGCGTCATCTATGAACAAACTCTTGGAACATGAATAAGATGTTAATCGTTCTGCTAGCTGTATGCCTAGCTAGCACTCCAGCTTTCGGGAAGCGGAAACGATCCGACAACTACTGGACTAGATTTCAAAAGAAATTCCAACAGTTCTCCAGGAATTTGAACAGACAAATAGCTCATGCTTTCGACCACAAAACTATGAAAAATAACTGGAATACTTTTTCCCAACAAGTGAACAAATTAATAAGTCGTATGAAAGGATAAGCAGCAGAAGAAACAAGACTGATTCGGCTGCTTGCAAATGATGTCCTGATAGCACTTGCGCTACGTCAGTGTTGCGTCAAGTATGCCTAAAGAGTGTATGTTCCATTATACCTCGCATCCCATCTTATACACTGTTCCCCTAAATAATACAATTATGATTGTATGAAAATTCGTGATCTCGAATATCCATCATCTCTGAATAATTTTGGCTTGAAGGTGACAACACCAAATCGAACGATTTATGAACGTTTGAAGAAGATTCTTAAAAGATATTAAGTGATTTGTCAAAACCCATTATCAGTTATAAAGAAGTTTTGTACATACTGTTTGATTCTACGTGTTTTTATTTTTGTAATAAAAGTATTTATATTTCTGTTGTTTATTGAGTTTCTTTATTTTGTCCAACCATCTTAGTCACAGAAATCCTACATATTTAATTAATGGTAAACTTTTCCTTCATCTTCGAAGACCAAGCCGGCCTAAATGGTGGAATAGGGCTACTTTTCTCTCATAGGTAAGAGACAAGTTTTTCAGGATATTAATATTGTAGGAAAGTTAGGTCTTTGGGCCAAATTCCAGTGGGAACGGCTCAAATTAATAAAATTATGACACTCTCGCTTGGCAGCTGGATCAAGCGCTTGATTCAATGGACAAGTCGCGAACTTTTAGGAGGTTACTCTCTTGAGAGATCTCACAACTTGCATTCCGGACCCTGTTCCAGATACTGATGGACTAAATTATTTTGTAATGTTTTCGTAATAATGTTTTAAAAATGTAAATGGTAGATAGAAAAAAAAACAAAAAGAAATTAATGATAATATCATTATCTTTCCCCCCTGAATGAATTCAGTCCAGACTCATGTCCTTTAAACCCCTTCTACACGGTCAGACCTGACCGCCTGACAGAGGTGACCTTGGTCCGGTGGGAATGAAAATCTACCGTGTAGACGTTGGTCGTGCGACCAAATATGGGCGGAGTCAATCGGGAGCGCAGCCGTCCCGACAGGCTGCGTCCGCGGTGGGACCCGACCGTCAGCCGACAGCGTTCTAGACGGTGGGGTACTGTTGACACGACCAAGTTCACCTCTGTCAGGCGGTCGGGTTGATCGTGTAGAAGGGGTTTTATTGCCACCTTCAAATAGCGTACCTACCTATTACAAAATCAAAATCATGACACTGTTTCCAAGATATTTCAAGTAGTGTTAATGTACAAATACATAATAGATTATTGACATATTGTTGAACAAATATTTGATGCAACATTTTTGTAGTGGAAATGTTTTCTTTAATTCAAAATCAAATCAAAATGATCGGTTTGAGATGAATATAGAAGTGATCACTATTGCATAGTTACGAGTAAAAACAACGGAGTATGACTGAAAGCTAAATCAAATCGAAAATATTATTTTTAGGAATGACATACAATAGGTGTATTGTATTATTTGCATATCCTGCCATAGTGCACCGTTAAAATAACGATTCTATAAAAATGATTATTATAAACCAACGATTCATTGCTACTAACATAAAGAACACTAAAAAATAATAGAACATTAATTTGGTAATAAAATTATCAATCTTGGTTGATCCACTACTGATTATAGAGGCATATACTCTGGATTGTAGGTCCTCTCTTAATTACCATGATACCCTTCTCCGGGATCTTCGGTTACTGCAGCTTTTGGTCTGCCAATAAATAGCGTCGTATCGGCAACCATTATGGTAAGGGTTGTGCACCTTCTACTATCACCACTCTGGTTGCATGCTATACATCCAATAAATGAACCGTGGGGTCTTTTTGCTGGGGCTTCTGCAAGCTGTATTGTGATGTTATTTCAGTATTTGATTAAGTATTAGCTAGATTAGAAGTATAGCTTTATTTCACTTAAAATCAGGTAAATCTATTGTTTTCCGGTTCTTTTGTGGAGAATTCATAGTTTTTGTAGTCAATCAGTCCCAAAAGTCTGACAACTAGGCTTTACAAAAGGTGTAACGTATTAACTACTAAAGGTATTGTAGAAGTCTGATAGATCGACTTCCATTCTAGTAGGCTGAATAATGCTACAAAACGATATGGTCAACCACCTTCTCGACACCGTTAACTCCACAAAGACCATACAGGAAAAGGAAAAAGGCATTCCAGGAGGAGTAAAATAAATACCAAAAATACGCGAGAAAAACCAGAGGAAAACGTTAGTCTCAAACACAATGGTAATTCCAAAGAAAGTAGGTATGTATTAAGTACAAATAAATGAGTTCGTATTCAAATGATATGACACAACAGAATAGGGAACGCAATTACAGGCTGTTAAGCATGCATGAAGTGACTACTAATGTTTGGTAAAGGAGATTTTATTTCCGGGTTCGTTCCGATTAATTTAAATATTATCTTACTCCTTAATCATCACTACATAGTATAAAAACAAAGTAGTTTCCCGCTGCCTGTCTGTTCCTATGTATGCATACCTTTAAAACTAGGCAATGGATTTTGATGCCGGTTTTTTTTTAGTAAACAAGTTAGTTATTTAAAAAAACAATATAACGGGTGTTAAAAAGATTTTAAAAATACTTGCCATAGACAAAGTACTCGTTAAGACGAATCAAACCAGTCTAAACTCGATGGGTTTGCGGCGTTTCATTATAGAGTTCCTATGGCCACCTTCGAGCTCTATCATCTAATCAGCTCCATGTCATAATATTGCATTGTCACGCGATATACAAATACGCGCAAAATTTCAGCTCAATCAGAAATCGGAAAGTGGATCAAATTTAACTTGCATGATTTGATTACAGACAACGAGATAGGTGGAACTAAACACGCTTGTTGTTGAGGTATAGAGGAAGTTTTAAATGTACATTAAATGCCTTTACAAGGTTCTTTTACCATAAACTGTGCACAAATCCTCCGCGGCTGCTACTTTAATCGACTTGGGAATGAACTGAACTTGAAAACTCGGTACCTTCTTCATGCCCAGCAGTCAAACTTGCGACTAAGCCCCTTCGTACACTAGGCGACGCAAGTCTCCGATACCTTACGACTTTAGTATCCAGGTGACTATCGCAATACAAATCTATAGAGGTCCGTAACCAGCCACGCGCCAAAGGATGTCAAAGTCGTAAGGTATCGGAGACTTGCGTCGCTTAGTGTACGAAGGGGCTAAGACTACTCCTGACGTTATAGTGCAAGTTTCTTGCAAGAACACAACTTGTTGCTATAAATTTTATTGTTTGTAAGTTTCTCTAAAATAAAGATTAGTACTGGCTTGACACAGGTGTAATTTAAAAATAAAATATAAATGAAGCTTTCTTCTGATTTAACAATTTACAAAATCGATTCAGAACTTCCAGAGATTACTTCAATCAAAGAAAGTCAAAAATGTTTGTTTAGATTAAAGCACTTTATAAAATCACTTTTCAAAAAGCATGATTCTAATAAAAGATCAATCTTCAAAAAAAGAATATGAACACGTCGATTGGATAACCTTTTTTTCGTAAATAAAGTTGAATTTGTTTAATATTAGCTGATTGCCTTGCGTAACTGAGAGATTAGAAAAAAGAGAATAGAGTCTATGCGTTTTGCTCTAACAATATTATCAGGTGCTTGGACTTTTGACGCAGACAGTGACCCTCCGGACCTGCTACTTGTGAAACGGCTATACCTTGAGCAACGTTTCCAAGGCCAATACCAACAGTATTGAGGTAGTGGAGGTAGTCTAAACTTATGCATTTGTAATTAAAAGAATCATCGCCACGATGATAGTCGTGATGGCCCAGAGAACACCACGCCTCTCGCGCAAGAGGCTGCGATTTCAAACCCGAGCTAGTAACTACTCATTTCTTTTTCAAGGTGTAAACTCATAAGTTACAGAACAGACGAACCTTCCACTATTGTGATAAGGATAAAAATCTATTAAAGATATTTAATATATTAAGGTAGGTTGATGTGCTGAGGTACATGCAATTGAGATAATTTGGAGCGAAATACTTACATCAATGTGTCGAAAAAAGTATACATCTAAATACATCATGAAGAAATAAATTCTAAAACCTAAAATCAAAAACAGTTTTTGCATGATTTTCAAAAATGAACACAAACATCATAAAACAGTCTGGAATGACTAAGCAAATAGAAGTAGAGTCAGTAGAGTTAGCTTGCAGGCAATAAATTAAATGGACTTTTGACTTCGCTCAACGCAGCCTTTGTTTCAACTTCAAAGCCGCGTTTCCATTATTCAAGTTTCTTGTATAAAAGTTAAAAATTGTGCATACGATACACATGCCAGTAATTTGCAAAAAAGTATGCTAGTAGCTGGCATCCCACTGTATCATTCACCAATCAGAAGTCGTAAAGCGTAATGGCATGCAAGCTAATAGTATACTTTAGTTAAGTAAAGTATACTATTAGTTAACTTAAGTTACTGGCATTGAAACTTGCATACAAGTTACAAGTAGGTAATTTGAACTGTATTGTGTTTTTTTTTTTTCAATCAAGCTACTAGGTATACCAATGTGACGTCAAACTTGTGTCCAAGATTTGCTTAAAGGAAACGCGCCTTAAAAGATTTTGTGGTCGTTTTACCGTGAGTAAACAAAATGGTAAACGGTTACGCACCACGAAAAAACGTATGCATAATTTGAACACTTATTTTATTAATTGTTTTTTTTTTTTTGTTTTAATTTAGAAAAACGACTGTTTTTTCTAAAAGATTTTTATCAGGACCTAGATCCACAACATACATAACGTTTGAGGAAGTCAAAACATCAACAACAATGAATCATGATTAAAATTTGAACTGTGGGAACTTAAGCATTTTGTTTTAAAATAAAAAAAGGATACCTCCTAGTATAATAGCATGAACAAAATTAAATGTACGTACTTACATCGTTTTTGTTATGACGTATATAAGCCGGAAACTAAATGACAATGGCCACATAAGTCAAGCTGCGCATGCCAAGGTCGATCTATGGATGGGTGACCATCTCTAACACACCGAGTTTCCTCCGAACCTCGGGATGCAAATAAAGTCGTTGGGGATAAACTTTCCATTATGGACCATTGATTTCGAAGTTCATATTTTTTTTGTAGATAGTACTCATAAATAGAAAGCTTTTTACAAATTTTCAAGTTTCGGACGTTCACAGTTTACGAGATTAATTTGTTTAAAGTTTCCATACAAATTGGAAAATAGCACTACATTTTTGTCATGGTAGATGTCAAAGTTGGCATTTCACGTTCCGTTGACGACTTCGAGGTGTATCTTATTAAATTTATGTCACGTTTTACTTAAATATAATTTTATATACGATATACTAAATTGGTGTGTAATAAGTGTGCACAATAATTGTTGTTTTATGCAATTACATTAACTTTTTACACAAATTAACGAATTTTTGTGTTTACATTATGTGGAACGAAACGCATAGCGACGCCATTTTGTTTTAGAGCGTCTTTTTTATCTGTCAGTCATCGTTTGTCAAAATGTTAATACTTTGGTGTTTTAATGAGTGCAAGAGCGAGCGAAGCGAGCTCGGGACTTGGGGCACCCCGACTCGGACAGGTTAGGTTAGAAGGGGATGGCGGGGTCGTGTGAGCGAGCGAAGCGAGCGAATAGACCCCGCCATCCCCTTCGTGGTTATTTTTTTATAAACCACCCAGAAGTAGGAGCCCCGCGCAGCGGGGCTCCTTCGACCTGGCTCCCCCCGACTCTTCTTCAATAAATCAGGTTTATAATGTCCAAAACATTACGAAAACATAACCTCAAAATTCATTCTAACCTAAAAACTTCAAGCATGGATATCTCCATAACCATGGGGCTCCGAGATGTGGGGATGTTGCAGGGGGGCAGACCACTCCCCTCCTCCCCTCCCCCCACCCTCACCCTCCCATAAATCAATGGTCCATAATGGAAATTTTAACCGTCGTTGGTCCCTGTCATTGTAGATCTTTGTAACTGGTATTCAGTTTTCCAAAAGTTTGACAGCCAGTCTTACCCAGACGAATTGGATTATCCAGTACTGACTGAGTTATGGAGGTCTGAGGCTCTAGTAAGAATTATAATAATATGTATTTGGACTTACAGCGAACCTGAATTGTTACGTCGTAAATTGTACGGAATAAGATCTTTTTTTTTTCATCAAATCAACGTGAAAGTGGGGGGCAAACGGGGCTTACTTTACGTCACAAAAACGTATAATCCCGTGATAGTCCCTAACTTAGGCCTCTTATAGGCAGTAGCTCTATGTAAAATTATTTTCCATTTTCAGTAGGATATTATAATGACCCAGGGAAAGTTTAGTATATTTTTATTATTTTTATTATATGTTATGAAAAATATCTAGTTTTAATTCCGCGACAAAAATCCAGGCTTGTTGCAGGATGCAATCCCACCCTATGCAATCATGCATATGCACATGCAGCAAAGGAAACATGCATAGCACACGTACAAAAAACGGAAAAACATGCCATGCAATCAAACCTATACTCGAGTATAGGTTTGATTGCATAACATTTAATGTCATGGATTTCCGCAAAGTAACGCCTGATTCCATAATTTATTATTATTTAGCCAATACTATCCCACAGCTGGGCGAAGCTTTCCCTATAACCTTCTACTCTTTCCTTGTACAGTTTTCACTGGCCAATCTTGCGTCTGATTAATCAGTCCAGCGTTTTTCAAGCCTCCCTCGGTAACGACGCTCTCTGCGGGATGACTCTGACCTCAGAGAAAAGAAATGCTGTAATTCATTTAAAATATTACATCTTTAAGATACTTTTGTCTTTTTTCTTTTCAATAAATCGCTTCCCTTGACCACGCTCCACTAATTCAACAAGAATTTTCCAAATCAGCAACACATCGGTAACATAAATACCATAACATATTTAATAAAGAAATAAAATGATGAAATATTTCATGTCACGGTCGAACGGAAATGAAATATTATTATTTACTATAATAAAATAAATTTATTCAAGTGAAGTCATTCTTAGTTCGGATAGAAAGTTTATAGAGACTAACCAGACGTTGTGCAAATGTCAGATTAGTTGCGCCAGAGTTCTAGGTCATCATCACGTTATCGCAATCTAATTTGATATTTCATCCTGCACGATTGGTTTATCCGCATTCTTACAAAAATATGAAGATTAACCATCGTACTACAAAAATTTAACATCTGTCGAACACTGGTCTAAAAAAAAATGTAACTGCAAAACGACCCTTATCAACGTAGTAAATAAGAAGTTAACCGTCTTACCAAAATATAAACATCTTTTGAACACATGACTAAAAAAACTGTCAAAGTCAAACACGTCATTCAACATTTTTGTCGTTGATATAAGAGTCGTTTTGCAGTTATACTTTTTAGACAAGTGTTCAACAGATATTGGACGTTTTGTGGAATGACGGTCTCTGTTGGTTCAATTCGGAAAAAGATAAGAAGACTAACGAATTAAACACAGGGGCCCAGGGCGAGCGGGTATGTCACATTTCATAGAATTTTTAGTTCTAGGACATGCCGATTTTACGAATGTGAATCATATTGAATAGTTCTGCATATCTGACCTGGACCAGATACTTACTAAGTCTGGTTAAACACAAAGATACCTAAGAGAACTGTTCTTTTGAACTACTGCTCATTTGTTTGATTTCTGCATTTTTTGTTTTTTTCTTCTATATAATCGGTTTTATGCTTTTCCTAGAAAACTTTTTTGATATTTACAAAGACCAGGAGCCTTACCACGAGCTCTTAACGCGATCCAGTTTAGGCTGTGGAAAAGAGACAGAGCTATACAAGTCGTATAGCGCCATCTCTTTCCCACAGCCTAAACTGGATCGCGTTAAGAGTTCATAGTAGGCCACCAGTTCAGCGATTGCTCCAACCGTGATATTAAAATATAGTTTCACTAACATCGTACCAAGAAGCAAGCGTGTCCATATCTCAATTCCATGCTAAATATGTTCACTTGAGCAATTGCGAGCAAACGGCACTCAGTATTCCGTGAGACTCGCCTATTTAGATGCCTAAGATAATTTGGACGTAAGGATAGTGAGTTTCTCGCTTTACTGCTCGATCTAGTTTCCTCATCCGTGTGTCAATATGTGCAGTAGGTACTGTACGGTAGCTAGTTCATATACTTTTATGTTATGGCTTATGTGGATATTGGTTAGGTATTACGATAAATAAGAATATTTTTGTTAGTCATTTAGCTTACTATATAATCAACACAATATGAATAAACATTTTTAGAGTTTTTAACCGACTTCAAAAAAAGGAGGAGGTTATCAATTCGACTGTATTTTTTTTTTTTTATGTTTGTTACCTCATGACTTGGTGAACCGATTTTCATGATTCTTTTTTTTATTTGAAAGCTGGTGCTTCCCGTGTGGTCCCATTGTCACCATTTCAGGATCTGATGATTGGATCTTGAAGAAATCGAGGGCAACCCTCAAATTTTATTGGCTGACACATAGTTTTTCGCAAATCTTATGAAGTAATTCAAGTACTTGCTTATGGAAATCATCATCTCATGTAGCTGAGCTGATGATGGAAGGTACAACTCCTCAAGTAAGAAAATTATGTTTGTGTTCGCATATCTCCGGAACTACAAGTCCGATTTAAGTAATTCTTTTTTGTTGTACTAGGTATCGTTCAACTTAGGGAATACTGCAAATTTCATCAAAATCGGTTCAGTAGTTTTTGAGATAGGGAATCAATGAAAGAGATGTTAACGATGTTATTACCGGTGCTACGGATTACAAAATTTTAGTGCACATGTAAGAAAATGATGATGACAAGAATTGTGGTTGAATATTTAAACTAAAAAGAATAAAATAAAAACTTTTTCTAAAAAAATGTGACCGCCTTCAAAAACAACCATAAAAAAGGGTAAAATAACTTACAAAACTTTTCTTTCGGAAGTCGGTGGCAAAAGAGACAATGAAATTAATAAAAAAAGTCACCGACTTCCGAAAGAAAAGTTTTGTAAGTAATTTTACCCTTTTTTGTTGTTGTTTTTGAAGGCGGTTACATTTTTTTAGAAAAAGTTTTTTAATAAACCATTTAATCATCATCATCATCATCAGCCTATAATGTTCCCACTGCTGGGACACAGGCCTCCTCTCTGTGAGAGGGAGTGGGCCATAATCCACCACGCGGGCCCAGTGCGGGTTGGCAGATGTCACATGTCTTCGAATTTTTGGTTCTAGGACATGCCGGTTTCCTCACGATGTTTTCCTTCACCGTTTTGAGAGCAGTGGTGATGAATTAAATTACAGAAAGTAATGCGCCTGGCGGGGTTCGAACCCACGACCTACATCTCGTAAGTCGGGACCGATACCACTGGGCCACCACTGCTCACAACCATTTAATATTTTGTTGTAATTCAAAAATGAATAATTATTTAATGATGAAACGGTAGGTTGACATAAACCTTGACCGATCAGTGTCAAATTGATCAAACAGCGTTACGACAATTTTTATACGTTTTTTTTTTGTTTGCACGTGTGGTTAGTAGACTTTTTAGTTTCAACAGCTGATTTTCGTTGATGAATCAATATTTTTCTTTGCTGTTAAACCATCAAATGAGTCTCCCGCCTTGGGAGGAGTGGAATCAAAACTATTTTAAATAATGAAAGAAACATTAATTATTTGTGACCATTGATCGACACAAAGCTCCACCTTTTACACGTCGAAAAGTTGTGTCAACAAACACGTTCACAATCATCTGACACCACATAACATGATTTGAAGGCTGAAGGCCACACAACCATACAACTCAAGGTCACATAACCGCTGATTCGAACTTCTTAGTAATGACCTACAATGCGAAGTACACATAACCGTTTTGTAAATGACTTATGTAGCTGTAGCGGTAGGCGCTTGCCTAAACCCTCTTAAATTCTTACGTACTGTTATACGGCCTTGAAGAAATGTCTTTTTAAAAAAAAGGCGTTTTGATTTAAAGGAAAGGGTTTATTGATTAACCTCTTTACAAACACTTGAAGATTAAAAGATCTTTAGGCAACCGCTTATGACCGAGGTCGGGAGTAGACTGAAGCGCGCAACATAGGGACGCGTAGGGCAAATTGCATAATGATGACCTAAGCATGATGCTTAGGTAGGGGTGCTGATCTAGCCTTAAGGGCCTAATATAGCAGGGGTATAACACCTCCCCCTTTAAGAAGAGACTTGGGGTTGAATTTATACAAGTCTCGTTAAACTCTAGTTCTAAATGGAGCAATGGGGATAGATATATCCTGTTCTGGATCTTGTCTGTCAGTCATGGTCATAATTTCTGAAGCAGGAGGGTTCGGTGTCTTATTGACATTGAACTTAAATTGGAAATGTCGGTTGCTGCCAGATTTACAAATTTTCTTAAAGAATAAGTTACATATAATATGACTATAACTACGACAATGATTATGAGGATAGAATAATGTGTTCCATATTTAATGATATGATGGTCTTGAGAGTGCTCGAGGACTTTAACGTCGTTGAGAAAAGATTGCAGTTAATTTTATTTTCTTTATTAAGATCGTCCAGATCTATGTCATTTAAATAAACAGGGGACACATTATCTAATACATTACTTAAATTTACGATATTACAACAAGTGTCATTGATTAGATTAAAATCTGGTACATGGTTAATTGGTGAGGTAACATTTAAAACACTGAACTTAGGTATAAGTGTGGTACTTTTAAAGTAACCAATACAGCCTTTAGGAATGTTAAGTATTCCTGTTCCTAGTATAGTCGTTTCATACATGTTAATTTGAATTTACACATTCAATTGAGATTTTGTTTGGTTCTGATTGTATATAGATCCATCTATTGTTTACATTAGTAAGAGTAGGTTTCTAAATATCTAATTTGCCAAATATATTTTTCATTTCACATTGTAATGGTTTCTGGCTAATCACTTTTGATAAAAGTTCACTTTCACAGGTAAGAGTTTTGCTTCAGTAGAATAAACATTTTCTACGTCACAGATATAATTACCGGGTCCGATTATTTTACACTGTTGTAGATCATTTTAAACGCAGTATTGATATTTGTCTTTGGTCATTGCTAATGTATTTAGTACTAGGTATAATTAAACTAAACGAATTCGATGCCTTGGTACTGTGCGGAGTTGGGAGAGCAATGTTGTGAAACAATAATGTATTCTTTGATGTTGACCAGTGGCACTTGTAGTACAAATATTAACTTATTAATAATATAATGACATGACAACTTAGAAATACTTAAGATTAAAATGTACTGACTTAATCTCTAAGGTTACAGGTAGCTCAAGGTCGCTTGGCAAATTTCTGTAGTTATCGGCAAGCTCTCTATGTAATTGTGTGGGCGTCATAATAGACGGGTGTAAAATGTTTTGGCTACTTAAATAAATGGCATTAATTATATCTTCCAATTGGAATGACAAGGTAGGTATTAATAATTCCGATACATTCAGAATCCTGTTGACTTTAGTTAATTTATGAAGTCCATTGGTAATTGCAGAAATATTTTTTTTTTAATATTTACAGAGAGGTTGTCGATAGCTTCATTTAGATTTACTTAATTAGTTTTTTATTTTATTCAAAGTATTGTTGAAACATTTTATTACGGAAGTGGTAATTAAAATATTTCCTTTCATCAGTGAAGTCATCCGTTTCTCATCGGACTGTAAATAATACTCGTAGCTAGTGTTATCAACTAAGGTAAGTTATCCTATGTATGTAGTATCCTATTGTATATCTAAACTAACTAAAACTTATTTTATTCCTTTTTACAGGTTTGTTTCGACATCAGCTGGTTTCACTTCATCAAAGTGATGGGTGACGTGACGTCGGTTAATAAGTAAGGTAAGTGTGTTTCTACCATTGATTTTAACTATCTTATAGGGCCCCTTCCAGATAGGAGAGAGAGCCTTGCGTAGTCTCAAATGGTTTTTGAGGTATACATAGTCGCCAACCTTATACTGGGTAGGGCGAGTATGAGTGTCATAATAAGTTTTAGAGGTCTCTTTAGATCTTTTTATAAAGTCTAATGCTTTCTCTCGTGAACATTTCAGTCGACCTTGGAGCATACGGACATAATCCGGGTAAGTTGCACCAAGGTTTCCGTCGTAAACAGAGTTTGGAATGAATGGTTTAGTTCCGAACATGAGTTCATAAGGTGAGTAATGCGTAGTAGTGTGGATGCTGGTATTATAGGCGAGCATAGCTGTATAGATGTAACGGGGCCAGTTTGTTTGTTCGTCATTAATATAGGATTTTAAATACTCTTTAAGAGTAGAATGACTTCTTTCCAGCGCGCCTTGTGTTTGAGGGTGGTATGGCGACGACCAAAGATTTTTTATCTTTAGAAATTCACAGGTCTTTTTAAATAGGTCTGATGTAAAGTTGGTGCCTTGGTCGGTAAGAATTATTTTAGGGATACCAAAAATAGATATATAGTGGAGTAAGCATTCTGAAGTTTCTTCAGCTGTAGTACTACGGATAGGATAGGCGGAAGAGAATTTAGTTAAATCATCTTGAATTGTAAGTATATATTTTAGTTTAGCAGGTCCTGCTTCAGGCAGTGGGCCTACGATATCTAAAGAGATTCGTTCGAATGGTTTGGTGGAAGAACTAGTAATTTGCATAGGGCTGCGGTTAATTTTTCTCAGAGCCTTATTTTCTTGACATGATTTACATTGTTTTACGTAGGATTCTATGTCACTACGCATGCCCTTCCAGTAGTAAGATTCCTTGATCCTATTATGCATGCGTGTGGATCCCAAGTGACCCGCTATTGGGATATTATGATTATCGTGTAGGATTTTCTTAATTTCAGTGGGAGTAGGATACATAATACTATTATGGTATATATGAATTTTGATATTAGTATCATGGAAAAGGTAAGTAAGGATATTATAAATTTTAATGAAAGAGTGTTTTTCAAATGGGTTTTTCAAATCGGATATAGCAATTTCATTTATATCTCCACTTGTAATTATCTCGTTTTTAACATGTTTCAGTGTTTCGAAAATTTCAGTATTATGATGATTCATCAAAATGATGAACTTTTATGAATAAGAAATAGAATATTTTATTGTTTAGCGTGAGTTTTTGGTAATAATATAACTCCTTTTCAGTGTTAATTATATCTTCGCTATTTTCAAAATTGTCTAATATTTCTTGTACATAAGGGTTTGATTCGTCTAAATCGATTGCAGTAGGTATGAGGATGACCTTAGACGAAGATTTTAGGAGGCTTTCATTGTGCTCTATGATTTCTGTGTTGTATGATTTATTTTTATCTGCCATTGCTTTCAGGAATGTATTATAATTATCAGCAGGTAAGTTTGGACATGCACTCGTCGATGGTTGTGGAGAGGTTTCAGGTTGATCATCGAGAGTTGGTATTCCGTCGGTTGCAAGTTCTTGCAACTCAGGTAAGTCAGATAGGTCATTTCCGACGTTATCTAGACCGAACTCGTCAGAGTTAAAGGACGGTGGGGATATTAGTAAGTCCATTAGATCACTATCTATATTATGAGAGGGATCCAATTCTGGATTAGGATTTGATTCTTGGGCATTTTCAGGATTGACAGGATTGACAGGGAATCGAGACAAGGCGTCGGCATTAGCATTGATTTTACCCTTTTTATATTGAATTTTGTACTCAAATTCCTCTAGCTGTAAACGCCAGCGGATGAGTCTAGATCCCGGATCTTTGCAGTTAAACAGCCATTGTAATGGCTTGTGATCTGTTAAAATCGTGAATTGATGGCCGTATAAGTAGGGTCTGAATATTTTAGTGCCAAATATTATGGCTAGGCATTCTTTATCTATGACGCTGTAATTGCACTCTGCCTTATTAAGAGTGCGTGAAGCATACGCAACGGGACGGTCTTGTCCGATAATTCCCTGGGACAAAATGGCAGAGATAGCGTAATTAGAGGCGTCACAGGTTAGGAGGAAAGGTTGGGTGAAATCGGGGTATGCAAGGATTGGAGCAGAGATTAGTTTATTTTTTAAGGATTCAAAGGCAAGCTGTTGTTCATTTTGCCACTTGAATGGAGTATCCTTTTTTAATAAGGATGTAAGAGGTTTTGCTAGTTTAGCAAGGTTGGGTATAAATCTTCTATAGTATGATACTAACCCTAAGAAAGATTTAATATCCTTAGGTGATTTTGGAATTGGAAAATCTTTTACGGCTTTAATTTTCTCGGGATTTGGTCTGACACCATCTTCACTTATGATGTGACCTAAATAAGTGACTTCCTTCCGGAGAAATTCACACTTGTCTGGCTGTAATATTAAATTGAATTGGCGGAGCCTTTCAAATACAGCTTTTAGGTTATTAATATGGGACTGTAAGTCATACGAATAGATAACAATGTCATCTAAGTAAACGAAACATCTTGTTCCTTGAAGGCCAGCGAGGCAATTATTCATTAATTTTTGAAACGTTGATGGGGCATTTTTAAGTCCGAATGGCATTCGGTTGAATTGGTAATGTCCCTGGGGCACGGAAAAGGCTGTTTTAGGTGCATCTTCGGAGGAAATAGGAATTTGGTGAAACCCGGATGTAAGATCTAGAGTAGAGAAATATTTACTATGCCCTAGTTGGTCAAGAATTTCCGCTATTTGCGGAATAGGGTAGGTTTCACCGATGGTCACGTCGTTGAGTTTGCGGTAATCGATTACGACGCGCCATTTTCTTTGGCCGGATGCATCAAGTTTTTTTGGTACTACCCAAATTGGTGAGGACCAAGGGGACATAGAAGATTTTATTATGCCTTGTTTTAGCATCTTTTCGATTTGAGTGTCGACTTCCTTTTTGTGACACTCGGGGAATCTGTACGTTTTCACGTGAATAGGACTATCTGATGTGGTTTTAATTTTGTGTTCAATTGCATCAGTATGCGTTAGTTGATCATCAGGTAAATGGAAGATGTCGGAGTATTGAGCGCAGAGTTCGAGGAGAGTTTCGGATTCCTCTTGGTTGAGATGATCTGTTCTTAATGATTTGATAACCTCGTTGGTTCTTGAGGTTATAGTTTTTTGGGAGTTGTCAAAGGTTTGGAATGCGATAGAGGGTAGAGGCATAATATCGAGATTAAGATTCGATTTGACAGTTATGGGCTTTTCAGAGATGTTGGCAACGGTCAAATTGACGCGGTTGTTGCCTTTGACTTTGACAATGCAATTGGCTATCAACAAGTCTTCAGAGAGACGCTGATCGATTATGATACCTTCCGTCAGGTTGGTATTCCGAACTGAACATTCGATGACTGTTTCCATTCGGGGAGGAATTAAATAGCAGGGATCAGAAAAATGTAGTTTGAGGTTCAGGTTCCCTATTTTGAGGGTATCCTGGATATAATCGATTTTGCAGCCAAAGGCCGTTAGAAAATCGGTACCTATTATACCGTCATAAGGTAAGTTGATGTTTTTTACAACATGAAATTTGAATGTGGCTGAATGTCTCCCGCCTAGTTTTAGTTTGAGTTGGAAGTGACCTTCGGTTGGTGTTGGTTCATCACCAGGGTCAATGCCTTTTAGTTTAATTGGTTCTTTGACGAGTCTCTGGGTTTTATTGATACTGGACTCTTTTAACAGGCATATAGCAGAACCTGAGTCTACTAGGAGGGACAGTGGGATATGGGATATCTGGGATTCGACCAGAATATGAGGTAATAACCTTTTAGTTGTGTCAAGATTAATTTCATAAATCTTGTTGGATTTAGTAGATATAGTATTAGATTGAGAGTTAGAATTAGAATTGTTTGATCGACCGTCGGTTTGGGGCTGATTACCCTGTTGATTGGTCTTAGAATTAGTAGAGTTAGTAGGTTGACTGTCGGTTTGGGGCTGGTTACCCTGTCGATTAGTCATGGAAATAGAAGATTGACTGTCAGTTTGGGGCTGGTTACCCTGTCGATTAGTCATGGAAATAGAAGATTGACTGTCAGTTTGGGGCTGGTTACCCTGTCGATTAGTCATGGAAATGGAAGATTGACTGTCAGTTTGGGGCTGGTTACCCTGTCGATTAGTCATGGAATTAGAAGATTGGGCGCTTATTTGGGGCTGGTTACCCGTGTGGTCCCTGGATTTTGAAGATTTAGGAGGATGACAGGTATCGGCTTCTGGATACTGTCTCGCGCGATACCGATTCGAGACTTTTACTCGTTTAAAGTATCGGAATCATCGTCTTCTATGAGACCTGATTCGTCAGTTTGTTCAACTGAATTCACCTGAGTAGGTGGTTTGGTTGCGTTTTGGGTTTTCCGATTGTTGAATTCCCGTTTCTTGCAATTGGATATATCGTGGCCTGGAATTTTACAGTAGCGGCACACGACATTAGAAGAAGTTTGAGAAACACTTTGTGGTTTCTGAGAATTGTTTGGATTTGGTTTGGCATTAGCTGACTTACTGGTTTTGTGTTCCAGTTGTGGACGTTTATATAACGTTTGTTGTATCCGTTCTTCAGATACGGCTAAATTAATAGCTTCATTTAGGGTTTTAGGTCCCCTACATCTCACGATGTTTGAAATTCTGGGATGCAATCCCATGAGGAAATGATGGAGGGCGAGATCCTCCATGGCGGCTGTGCGGCCAGGTAGCTCTTTGGCTTTGTTGTTAGAAAAGGATATTTCAGTAAGAAGTTGTGAGAGGTAGGTTTCGACGCGTAATGCGTATTGGCTTACGTTTTCTGACTGATCTTGTTTACTTTCTTGAAGGTCAGTCAGGAGATGTGAATAGTGTTTGCGTTCACTAAATTGCGTTTTTAGGAAGTCTTTAAGTTGCTCCCATGAAGAAAAATCTTTAATTGAGCAGGCAGTTTCTGCTTTGCCATTTAATTGGCTGAGAATGAATTTAAAAAGGATTAGCTTCTGAGATTCTGAAGCAAGGTCATAGGCATTGTCGCAGTTCACTAGGAATGAATTTAGGGTTTCCCGTTTACCGTCATAAGGTTTTATGAATTTGAATAAGATATTTAAGTCGATTTCTGACATTGTGAGGAAAGCTTTGGTTTGCCTAGTTACACGAGGAGAAGTGATGGGTGACTTCACGATTTCGCTATCACTTACTAGTTTTTCCGGTTCTGGAATATTTAAAGTAAGTGGTGTTTTAATGTCTTCTGACTTAGGTGCTTTTTTCATAATAAAATGTTCCAGAACTATTTATAAAACGAGTGAAGACACAGTATATCATAAGTTTTCATTAACAAACTGTCAGCATCCACCTAGATACAAAATAACAGTTTAAGATTAAGAGGTTGAGAATCACTAGTATTTAAAACTTAGACTAAACAATGACCAAAGACTCACAGGAATGACGCGTAGGCGGCGACGATAACGGCGAACAGGAACATTCCGATTGATAAGGTGGTGCGACTGCGCACCGGGAAGCGACGAAATGAGATTCAATTTAAATCTCGGATGACCTTGAAGCGAAGAAAGTCTGTGGGAGTCTTCCCACAGGTATCGGCACTTTTCGTGACGACGACGATGACGGAGAAAAGGGTAAGTACTCGCGATGAAGGATGCGACACTTCCCTTTCAGAAGATCGATTGTAGCACTTCACTTGAGCACTGGATTTTGAATTATGCACTTTTAGCACTGGATTTTGAATTATGCACTTTTAGCACTGGATTTTGACATGCATTTTTAGCACTGGATTTCGATATGCACTTTTAGCACTGGATTTCGATATGCACTTATCACATAAAAGTTAGGTTTTCTGGTTAGGGATCCGGAGTCTACGTAGCGGTTGCCGGGCACTGGAGATTTTCGGATCCCACCGCTGCCACCAAAATGTTATACGGCCTTGAAGAAATGTCTTTTTAAAAAAAAGGCGTTTTGATTTAAAGGAAAGGGTTTATTGATTAACCTCTTTACAAACACTTGAAGATTAAAAGATCTTTAGGCAACCGCTTATGACCGAGGTCGGGAGTAGACTGAAGCGCGCAACATAGGGACGCGTAGGGCAAATTGCATAATGATGACCTAAGCATGATGCTTAGGTAGGGGTGCTGATCTAGCCTTAAGGGCCTAATATAGCAGGGGTATAACAGTACGCTTTTACGTAGGAATTTAAGAGGGTTTAGGTTTGCCTGGGTTGTGAGACTGTCTAAGCAGGTTACCGTGACCCTGGAGCACAAAAGGCACGTGAAGGAACAGGGTAGATTTTTAGTCAGTAAAAAACTGACAGTCTCTTCTATTGTACCCAGGGCGAGAGGACTCATTTGATGAGTAGTCCCGAAAAAACGAGGTTTCAGGTACGTGGGTTTGGCAAAAAAAGAGTCCTCAAGTATGTGGTCTCTGCACAGTGCTTGAGGGGTTACGGGTTCAAATGTTTTTCAAATCGCTTCATTATCATTTTATGAGCGAGTGGCGACTTCTATAACAAAGGCTGACCCTGCACAACTCTCTCTTTGTAACAAACCGCTGACAGCAATTCTTTTAATCACAAGAGTAATGTAATGAGAATTACCTGTGATTAACAATTTATCTAAGCATTGAACCTTTTCGGAACTACATAGTCTATTCCACAGTCACCTGCATATATTAACTGAGGCAGATACGCTTTTTTGCATCAATAGACTTTTTTTGTTAATAATTCAAAATTGACTTAGTTTTGAGCAATGGCGTCCTTCCATTTTTTCCAGTTCTCTTGACTTTATGCTTCACCTTCTTTTTATAATATTCATAAAACAGTCATCAAAGATCTTCGTCCGTCTTCTTCTAAGTCATAAAAGCCTTGCTAATTAGATGAGGATCGAGTTGGATAAAGGCGAACTAGAATCCTGCGCCCCACGCCGATGGAACACGCTCACCGCGCGCCGGTTGGATTGCTCAGTCATCACCGTAGATCAAAGTAAGTTTGTCATACTGCTGACAGGAATAGACGAACCTCTACTCATAAATGTCTAGTCCCATTAGGGACTATAGACATTTAGGAGTTGAGTTTCGACATAAAACTATATTCAAATTTATTTCAAAATTAGTCAACTTATGGAGAACTCCCCGATGGCAATGAAAACCAGTACTTGAAAACATGAGACTTTACGGCTTACATCAATACCTCTTAGAATTTGTCAATACTACAAGACTTGCTACCTGTCATCGCTCATACGGCAGCCAAGGTAACTATCACAGTTAGAACAGAAGGCCATGCTGCCGCTGATTCAACGCATCACAGAAATGACCTACATGTCCCTACATATTTTGGAGGTGACGAATGTACTGTCCACTTTTTGTGAAGTATAAAATTAAGAGCAATGCGGAATGTGTGCGAGTGATATATTTTTGTAGCTGTTGTGCTGTTGTGGAAGCATTTTTTTATGTGGTAAAATCATCCAATGAGACCTTTCACAGATGTGGCAGAGCAGAAGGTACTGTCAGACTCGTACTGACTAAAATTCAAGGCATTTCAGGGTCATAGTTACCTGATAAAGCAGTCCCATGACCCTCTTATTAGGAAGTTTGTGTCATTTCTATCGAACAAATAAATTGATTGATAAAGTTGATTTGCTGTTTGGAAGTAGTTAAAAACTAGTTCAAGAGATGGCGTCACGTTACCGTAAAACGTTCAAACGTGAAGATTTAGCTTCTGAGTGTGAGTTGCGGAAGCATACTTGGTAAGGCGTCTAGAGTACTTATCCAGAAGACGCGGGTTCAAATCCCACTTGCAGCTGAATATTTCTCTCCTCAATAATCATCTTTACGATGAACGTCGCATGCGTTAATGCGTTTAATAACTAATTAAATTGATTGATGTTACCATAAAATCTTGTAGCAGAAATCTTTTCTGGTCTCCCATTTAATATTTTCTAGTATTTATTGTTTGACGTCAATTTTGTTAAACAACACTAACGGAAACGGTGCAAGCTTTGTGTATGGAACTAATATTTTTTTTTTTGGTAAAGGAATAGTTTAACAAAATCAATCTGTTACCTACCCGGAGACATGCCAACTGAATCTTTACGAAAATCTCCTACATTGCAACGGTTTTAATCTGGTCAAGTCGTAATTAAATCAATCGCATCGTAATCTCTGCATTTAAAATAAAAAAAAAATCGTTTATATTTAACTTAACTGTGAGCGTTTACAAAGTTTGGAAGCTTCCGTATATACCTACTCTGTGTAAGATACAAATGGGTAGATAAAACACCAGAGATTATTTGCCTGTCACAGCACACATAAAATCGTTAGCGTCAACAAAATTGTATTACTGGAAAGACAAAGCACAAAAACCATGTAGGGACAGTAAGTGCAAGTGTGACAAATTGCAAACAAGGATTTAGCAAGAGTAGAGAGATATCACAATAAATTGCATCGGACAGTTTCATCATGGGTGCTGGCTTGCGATATAGAGTGCATGAGTTACAAAAGCATTACTTTGTATAGTATATCATGTGTAATCTGAAGATTATCTGGACTTACAGATTACGGATGATACAATCAATCAAAATCAAAATGTTTTATTTCACATGGGCCTCAATGAGCACTTACAAAACGTGAAGGAAATAAAATTGTCACGCTTCGGGTTGGTCGTTTCCATGGAGGAGAACCAGAAACTCCATAGTTGCTCTTTTAAAAATATTTGCTTTAACAATGCTATTGTTACAGTTTGGTATAAGATAAACACGAGGTCACGTAAGCACGATAAGATGAGGGAACTTCATACTTAGGTACTATTATTACAATGAGCAGCGTGACTAATTTTAACGATGGTACTTTTGTCAAAATACTTTAGGGCAATCGAATAGGCTGTGACAATTATATTACACACGCCTACAGATCAAGGTGGCTGTTAGTGGATTATTCTGAGTCAATAGAGCCCGCACGAAGTTCCATTCAGCGCATTGAGATTGGCCTTCTTGCGTACACTTAGCCACTGCGTTAACCATTGCACATGGAAAGCAAATTGTGTTTATTGGCACTACAACTTAAAACGAATTACTACTAATCAATGGTTAGTAAGAGATATAGTTAGATAGAGAGTTCGATTGAAGTTAAATAAGAGAATAATGAATAATGAGAGAAAGAAAGAAGAAAGAAAGAAATTTTTTTATTTTTTTACAGAAATGCATGCAAATTACTTAAAATTAAACACACAAATTAAAAAGTTAACTTAATCTAAACATAAAAAAAATAGACATAAATAACAAAGACAAAATTCGACAGCTGCATGCCATGACTGTAAAAAGAAAGGTGACCACTCAGCATAATGCTGTGCTGTGAGAGACCCACAGCACAGTGCTGGTTTTCAGTGGTTACCCGAAGAAGAAGAAGAAGAAAAGGAAAGAAGAAACAAGAGTACGGATATAAGCAAGGGCGGTCCAGTGGTATCGGCCACGACTTACGAGTTGTAGATCGTGAGTTCGAAAGCGACCAGGTGCATTATTTTGTGTAATTTATTTCAACACCACTGCTCTCAAAACGGTGAAGGAAAACATCATGAGGAAACGAGCATACGAGTATCCTACGCTAGAGCCAAAAATTGGATAAAATGTGACATCTACCAATCCGTACTGGGCCCGCGTGGGAGATTACGGCCCACTCTCTCTTAAGAGAGAAGTCCTGTATCCCAGCTGTGGGAACAATTATTATAATAAACTTGCCTAATGTAGTTTGCTCATTTAATAAAATGCCTAAAAATGCTGTCAGCAAACTGACGGGGCCAACCGCCGCCGTCATGGTGGGCCAAACGTCGGCCCGGGTCGCGGGACTGTCTAAACAGGTAACCGTAACCCTGGAACGTAAAGGGCTATTGAAGGAACAATGTAAATTTTAGTAGGTACGAGTCTAAGGCCCTTCGTACACAACGCGACTCAAGTTTCCGATACCTTACGACTTCGGTATCCAAGCTGCTATAGCAATACAAACCCATAGATGTTCGAACACAAGCACGCGTCAATGAATACCAAAATCGTAAGGTATCGGAGACTTGCGTCGCCTAGTGTACGAAGGGGCTAACAGTCCCTTCCGCTCCAATCAGGGCGGGAGGACTCATATTTTGATGATTTTCAATGCAAACAAAAAAAAAGGTGTTTTACCTAATTACAATTACACAACATAACAATAACTTTTCTTTCGGAATTCAGTGGCAAAAAAGACAATGAAATGAAAATGAAATAAAAACAAAGGCACCGAATTCCGAAAGAAAAGTTATTTTGTAGATTATTTTACCCTTTTACCCGACTACGGCAAAGGGTTATTGTGGTTGTTTTTGAAGGCGGCCCTTTTTTTTGAAAAAGTTTTTTATTGTTATAAATAAATTGTTCTAAAACTCATTAATCCTCCTGATAGATTTACAGAGGTTATGACACAGTAGCAGCGCTCGTAACAGTAACGAATTGTTTTTAAATGCTGCATTAGTTCTGTTAAAATCATCGTTGTGAAGTTAAGAATTTTCCAGCTTATATAACTTGATCAATAAATAAGCAAATGAGGTACACACAACAAAATTCATTTAAATTGTAATCACTATCACTACATCACTACATAGTATAAAACAAAGTCGCTTTCTCTGTCCCTATGTCCCTTTGTATGCCTAAATCTTTAAAACTACGCAACGGATTTTGATGCGGTTTTTTTTAATAGATAGAGTGATTCAAGAGGAAGGTTTATATGTATAATAACATCCATTAAATAGTGGAGAAGTACTATTATTTTTGAGGTTTCTAATGTGATGTCGTAAATAATTACATTTTTTCCGCTTACATTGCAAACGCAGGCTGAACCCTACGAGTTTTATCAAAATAATGTACTAAGTATTGTACACATTGAAAAGGTCTACAGAAAAGTCCGTGATGGTATATGTCTATCTCTTATGGATAACCCACAATAACTTTTTTTTGTAATTTACTTTTTACGACAAATAATGGCTAATTTTCGAAGCGATTTTAACCAATACAGCATTAATCCTTAACCAATTAAATACCTTGAATACATTGTTCATTTAATATAGATCTATATGGCCCTTTACACCGTATGATTTAAGTGAATATTTTCAAAGATATTACAGATTTAAAAATTGCGGGACGTAGCGTTTGCTCAGTTTTTCTGTAGTGTATTTAGTATCAGCATTGCACCCGTGCGAAGCCGGGGCGGGTCGCTAGTTTAAAATAAGTGCGAGTCGAACTCGCGAACGAAGAGTTCCGTACCCATTATCTTTAACATCGGGATAAAAATAATGATCATTTCTGTTGTCTAATTTTTGTTATAGCAGCAAAAAGAAATAAATCATCTGTGAAAAGTTCAACTGAATAACATGAGATACAATCTAACAGACAAACGAACCGACCGATAGAAAGACGGACAGTGCAGTCTTAGTTTTAGGATACCGTTTTACCCTTTGGGAAGGGAACTTAAAAAATACCTGCAGTTTCGTCAAACGGGGTACCTGATGAGGCAGTACTGAGACCACGGTGGTGTGACGATCTGATCTCGTTTTCGAGGCATTGCCAGATATCCCACAGAAAGGTTTGAAAGGGGAGGTCTTTGCCCAACAACGCTGGGACACCCCGTAACCTTGAACCAGCCTTGCTGTACACGCCGAGGTCGTCTCGCCACCTCTTAGATCCACTTCGGCGGTGTTGTTCATATTTTAGAAGTGTACATGCTGTAGTTAAATTCCATCCAATCTTATTTCCGCCTAGCAGCCTTCTTTCCAAAGTTCAAATAAACTGTTTCAGAACGCAATGTGGTTTCGTGAATTCTGTTTACGAGTGAATATTTACTATTCCGTAAAGTCTGGTTCTCTAATATTAGCCAATGCCCCAACAATGTCAGAGTTCACTACCTAACCTAGCCTATGGCATAAAGATTTAAACCTACCTATGAATAAATAATGAATTTATAACAAATGCACATAATTTGACCAGTAGGTATATTATGTTTGATAGGTGAAAGAAGTCAGGTAATTCTAACAGTTGGAAGCAAATATTTTTATATAATAATAAAAAAAACTAACTATTATTGCGCGCATTACAGTCATCCACCGCCTCTTTCACTAACGAAGCCTCCTTAGTGGGCTTACAATGTCTTGCCAACTTGTGAAAGCTTCTGTAAGTAAGAAAATACTGAATCGAGATTTTCCTTTTCAGGAACTACATAATAAATAGCATCTAAGATCCAAAATTGCATCAGGTAATTGGGGCAATTTTTTATTTAAACCTTAACTTTATCATGACTGTAACATGCTGAATACCTATTACCACAGCAATAAGAGATAAAGATGTATAGGTATAGAACTGAAATTGCTATACGTGACAGAAAAAAAAACATAATTGAAAAAGTCAAAAACCCTCTCCTATAATTTCCAGATTCATTTCATCGCGGAATCATGTCAATTTAAGTTAAATGCATTCTCCAGGACATGCTCATCGTTTTCCCGGTGATCGTCACTTTTAATTCTAACTACCAGGATTTGGGATAGTTTGGGTTTAATGTGACGGGATAGTCCGAAGAAAAAAAGTTTGCTACCCAAAGATTTAGGTAGGTATTTCAGAACGAACGTTCCTTTGCTATTTGAAGTAACGCAGAATTTCATTAGTCGTTGTGAAACGACGGAATGCACCGGAATTATTGCGTCGGTCACTCAGACCAGACTGAGTCTTATATCACTTTTCTCAGAAATGCGTTTTGAAGCTGTGCGATATTTATCTTTCGAGTACTGAATTCAAACATACTGCAGAAAAGGTATTATTTATAGTTGGGGAGCCCAGGAAGGGATTTCTGCTGTGACTCCAGCGCGTCAGATTATTATAAGGGAGAATCCTTGCACCCTTTAAAGTACCTGTACCAAGAATCAACCCTTCATCTGGTGGGGTTTGTTTGAGAGAACCCGTCAGATTAGTAAAAAAAAAATGATCCGCAGAAATACTCGAGCGCGTCAGATTAAGAAAAGGTAGATTAATTAAGTTCAGAAGAGTGTATATTTCAATAATCTGACAATTTGAGCGTGGCATTAGGAAATGAGCGAGTACTGAAGTTGTAAAAAAAAAACGTCATTTTGAAATACTCGAGCGCGTTTTATTTTTTTTGTAAATTAAAGGTAACACTGTAAAAATCATACTCACAAATAATCTGACGTTTTCCATGGGGCGATGTCGGTAAAATCGTGGAGAAAAGGTTAACTACCAGTTAGTTCGCAACTATCGGTCGTGATTTAATGTCCGCCATCTTCGATGGCGATCATTGATTGTCAAAATGATCCGCCATTTATTGAATTAATTTATTACAAAAAATGTGATAAATGAAGAACCGCTCTACTGATTTTGTGCAAACTTCGCATAAACCATCTTTATACAACCATAGTTCGAACAAAGCCTAAATATTTGGTTTGGATAGGTGAGCCCGTTCTTCAGTTATAAAATTACAACGAAAAGTGGCATTGATTTCGTGTTATGTGAGGATCATTTCATTGTATGGGAAGGAAAATGTATGGGCAACATAAGTGGGTTAAATCTAATGAAATACAAATAAACTTCATGCTGTTAGAAGAAACTTTATTGCACTTTTGACCAACTTCTACTGTCCAGATATTTTCCTTCCCATACAATAAAATGATCCTCACATAACACGAAATCAAATAACATCATAAAAAAATCATCATACAATTTGTATGAAAAAATATTTTGCAAAATTTGACCAACTTCCGCCGTCCCGATTTTTTTCTTCCGATACAATAAAATGATCCTTACATGAAACAGAAACGAACGGCATTAAAAAAAAATTGGCCAATTTCACTCATTTCTGTGGACACTGGACACTTGACGAAAAAATAAAAAATTCTTAAATAGTCAACATCATAAAAGAGCTAAAGTTTCCTAAGAAAGTTTTCCCGTATCTCTTACGGATTCGGATTTCTCCCTTTTAGCCAATTTAAAAGAAACACCCTGTATTAAGATAAATAAATTTCAGGACTGACCACTGACCTTGGCACCCATTTAGATTTCACTTATTTTGTCCGTGAAGTCAATAAGCAACCAAGGCATAAATCATAATTGAACTTGGCTCTCATTTCACATTTGTGTTTTTGATGGGATTTTAATGATGCAGATGGGTTTTTATTCGTAATTAGTACATATAATTTTATTTTATACATTTTTTATACGTGAATGCAGTTATCTTGTTTATAAATTTCCTTTAAGATGCTCAGAATAGCGATATCCCTCCATATAATTGTCAGATTATTATTCAGGAGCACTATGATATCAACTTGAACCTCCCGCATAAAAATCTGACGCGCTCGAGTATCTCGAGATTACGTTTTTTTTTTTACAGATAGAAATATGAATTATTGCTTTGTGCCACATCCAAATCGTCAGACATATTAATACGACACTTTTTAGGGTGTACTTTACATACACTTTGAATATCTGACGCGCTCGAGTAACTTATTTTTTTTTGGATTTTCAACCGCTTGCCACGGACAGACCCCTCGAGTTAATCGTCAGATTAATATGTATTGGTTATCAGAAATATAAAGCGCGTTTATACTATAAATATCTGACGCGCTCGAGTATTTCTGTACAACTGTTTTTTTTTACAATTTTAAAACTGTTTACACGCTTTCCCCCCCACTAAAATAGAAAACTTGTCAGAAACTTTTTTTCGTTTTAGCACATAATCTTTCAAATCCAATAGGTCTCCATGACGCTCGAGTAACTGCAGATTTAGCATCCTCGGCTCCCCTACTATTAGATATACGACCTTTTTCTTTATAGTATAATGCGTGAAATTTGAATTCAGTACTTTACAGTTAAAAAGTTCAGTTGCAATAATTTAAGTAAGTAGGTAGGTACATAAGTAGGTAGGTATATGAATTCTCATAAAGGTGTTGTAGAAATACGACACGTTAGAAAGCAAGTCACTTGGTTGAGCCACTCGTCGCCGTAGTTGCATTGGAGCACTAGGGGAACACCCTTCCTTTGATTCCCCAGAAATCATCCAAAATTGTGAGATATTTTGTTTTTTTTTTTTCAAATGACCTTGGTAAATAAAAAATGTGTTTTAGCACCATGTATAGCGGCTGAACCCACCCTAAAAATTTCCCCGAATCAAACCCGAACTTTCTAACACAAAAACATAGAAAAAAATAGAAACATGTTCTAATACAATCCCTTTACCACAATCACCAGTTAAGACATAGCCGGGGTTGTGAAACACACCGGCCGAGTCGTTCAGACTCTCAGTAGTGAACGAGCCACGGTAACATTTGTGCAACTCCTGCGCACGCGACCTTCGCAACGGCCTTGGGTAAGTGGCGCAACTGAACTTGACCTTGAATTATTTTTGTATTTCATTTATGGATGGAAGATTTTTGTTTTCGTAGCCCTTGTCGCGTTTTTCGGTCGTTTTGACTGAATTTAATAATTCTCTGATTTGATTCTAGAAAAGAATTTTGGGGTGGATGGAATGTTTCTTCTCTTTTTACCGACTTCATTAGTAGTAGTTTGTAGGGTAGAAGTTTAACTTCAAATTATAATATCGTTTGGAATAATTGTAACGTTTTGGTATAACTCATTCTGTTATTGAGTTAAAATGTGTATAAGCCTATTTCAAGAAGATATTGAATTCAAGTCATTATTTATTTATTTATGTAAATTATACATAGTTTAGTTTCCCGTTTAGAATGATAACATGATTTTGTTACCGTTGATTGTTATGATGGTTCAAAATCTAAGCATTCTTGGGGTAGGCCAGCGTTTGATAAATTGAGAGATTCGAATTTTTTACTTTCGATTTTTACCTTGAAGTTTTATCTTTGTTGCTACTCTTCAGTGTGCACCAGTTTTGGAGTAATATTAACACGCCAAGCGATTGCCTACAATCATCCATCACCCTCCGCATAAGAGCTCCATAGTTTAAACTTTAAAACGAATAAATACCATTTCGAGCACTAATTAATTCTCGTACATATTTATCGGCGTATATAAAGTGCTTATCCCCTTTTTTATTCAATGGGTCAAATCATCAAATGAGTCCGATCTCTGGGTGAAGTGGAAGGGACTGTGTGAAAATACAGGTGTGTGGGTCTGTTCGTAATTCTTCTCCTAAACGCCTTCGCTGATTTTCATGTTTTTTGCACTCGAGTTGGACATTTATCAGCTGTTGTTAAATCCATTGGGTGGCACTATTGATGTAACAAGAAGAGATTAGCTAACTTCATCTGAAAAAAAAAAACATTGTCTGTCAGTTTTAACAGTTTTAAAACATATTTTTTTTCATTGTTTTTGGTCATAATAAAAAAGAATTACAACTGAGATTAATATAATATGACTAATCGGAAGATTAATCAAGATGTACTGATGGTACATGTTGATTTGCATCGTTGGTAGATGCCATAAAACACGATGTTTTATAGCATCTACCAACATCATAATGTATTGTATTTTATGTTTAAATTACGTTTGAGAACATTATTTTTGTAATAACAAAGAAAGTTTTTTCAAAGTGGAAATATTAGATACTATTCGTGTTGTATTCAATCTAATTATTGTTGTTGTCAAATCTTAATTAAAGACATATTTGTTTATTAATTAAGAACTATTCAAAGAAAATCAAGCTATTTTACTAAAATTATCGTAATAAAAAAGAACAAATCTTCTGCACGCGAAGACATTTATCATATCATGTGACTCCCATCGCATAAGGTCAAGGTTGAACATTGAACAAACCGACAGTGGTGGTTATGCATAGTTGTATGTTGGACAGTAAATCAAGAAGACATATATTTATTAGTTTTTTTTTTTTTGAGAAACTTGTAAGCGCTTATCGTCTGGATCTCGACGGTCAATGTTTTACTGAGTTTTTCAACAAGAATTAATTAATGACCCGGCGCGCCCACAATTACGTAAGATATAAACATGAAGAATGAAAACAAATGCAGCGCTGTTTTCTTTTAGCTTTTTGATTTTCCGTTTTATACCCCGTTGTTACATAATTCAAGCATCATAATTTGAATTTAAATAAAAAGATGTCAACAGTGTGCGAAATCTCACGATAGTTTATGAATCAGTCGCTCAGTGAATTAAATTAAAATTTAAAGGCCATCTAACACAATACTGTTATTTCGTTAATTAATTGGTGCTTAATTCAAATACGTAACGAAATTTTTTGCTACATTTTTTTCTTAATGTGAATGCAAATAAAATGTTTTATGACTAACAGTAGTAGGGACTAGTCAGTACTATACTGTTTCTCGCGGTTTCATTAGTCATTCGTCGAATTCTATTAGACATAGCGGGATGTGATATACTTCCTCAAGAAATAAGCTATCCAACATAAAAATAATGATTCAATTCGAACCAGTAGTTCCTAAGATTAGCGCGTTCAACTAAAAATCATCATTTAAAAAAAAAAATAGTATGGATAATCATCAGAACAGATCAGAAGGAACAAAAACATTCAATTGTGGCATCTTCAGTAACCTACAAAACTATAAAAGATACATTTGATAAAATCTTTATAGCATGACCATTCATTAATATTATAATTATTATCCTAAAGTGACCAAAAGTGACTTTTATTCCACATTTCACAAGTGACAAAAAATCAAAGACCATTCAAACTTGCACTACTGCTCACTACATACTATGGGGTCACAGCACAACATAATGGATTTGCAGCCTCAATTAAGGCAAAAATAATGAGTTCTCGTCTCTAACATAAACAATGTGACAATGACACGTGTCTTGTCTGTCTTGCAAGGTTCCTTTATGTGGACCGCGAGTGACAGAAAATCATTAATTGTTTGAGATTGATTTGAATCCGTACGTCAATATTGCACCCGTTCGTGATTGAACATTCAATATTTATGAATTCGTTGTAAAAAAATACGACTTCATCGCTGTGTCATGTTTATTTTATTAAATTAAAAAATAGATTGGTTTAGTTAATCGCAGCACTGTTTTAATTTCAATAACTGAACTTTATTTCAAAAATCAAAATCAGATTTAAAATTGACCTTTTTTAAAAGAAATTTGTCAATTTTTTTTTAATTTTATTTAATAAATATTATTTTGTCTGCTCAATGAACTTCTATGATCTAATTGATCAATGATAAGAGTATTAAGAAATTCAGAATCTGTGTTGACTTAATTTTGTATTTTAAATCGAACTTTGTTTCAGACTAGATTTTGACCGTCACTTCTTATAGTTTTAAAGTATTTAATGACATCTTATTAATTTGAAAGTCTGTTATTTTGATTCCTTCTTCTTAGCCTAATTGGTAAGCTAGACCCCAGCACACCACAAAACTTACAAAAAATTCAAGTTCAGCAAGTTTAACATTTTCTAGACAGTCAATGACCTCCCTAATGCATGCACTATTGCAATATAAAACCTCTTGCTATATCTGGAAGTGATTGCTACACACACTTCTGGTGGATATGTCGCGATGTTTACTTGCTTAGATATTGGTGCAATGAAGAGTTTTGAAGTTGTTTCGAGGGGAAAATGAAGATACAAAAAAGGTTTTGTATCTTCATTTTCCCCTCGAAACAACTGAAAGCATTGTTAAAGCATTGTTAAAAGAACTCGCAACCACCAAGGGGTGGTTGCGAGTTCTTTTAACAATGCTTTTTCAAGATAAAACAAGTGTTCAGTCTATAATTAAAAAGAAGATTTTTTTTTTTTTAATTTTTGTATGTTACTTTTTTATTTCATGTTTCAAGACCAAAGGTTTAATACACAAATTAAATTATTTAATACAGCTTTGATCAGATAAATACTACCTGCAGCCTCCTCCCCCCCCCCCCCTCCTTTAATAGATGGTGGCCGCAGGACAAGGAATGCGACATAGTAGGAGGGTTAAGTTCAACTTTCGTTTAACTTCACACTATTACATACGAGTATTTCACTTTTTTATGTTTACGAACTTATTACAGCTTCAGAATACTTATTATAATTTTTTAAATGTCATTATAAGAGGACTATACTACGAGTACATAATTATTTTTGTATGAGCCATTTTCATACGTTTTCCTCCTCATAACAACTTTTAAATATGTACCTCCTTCTGTTTCTTACAACATTCAATCAAGATGCACTCTTTGGCATTGCAACACGGTTTAAAATAAGTCTTTAAAAAAACTGTGGCCATTGAATAGAGAGGTCAAATATAATAAGAAAATTGTTCAGTTACAATTTCAATACAAGTTACAAACAATAAAATTAATGTTTGTGCCATGTTATTAGTTGATAATATCAACAATTAACATCCTTACCATAAAATTAACCACGTTTGCATGACAATACCTAACTTCCGGATAGAGAATAGAACTTTCAATGAGAATCTTTAATCTATTTTTTTTAATGTAGTGGGAGAGGATTGAATGGAGTGGGTGGAGTGGAGGGACTCTCAGACTCATACTGACTAAAATCCGTATTTCTTCAATAGCCCTTTGCGTTACCTTTCCCGTTTGGACAGATCCGTGATCCCGGTAATCTTCAATGGGCTCAAAGCTGTAAGAGCATGTACGCTGAACGATATTTTATACAAACTTGTCCTTTTTTTATAATGATAATTTATTTACTCAAAAAATTTAGTACGAGTTTACAGAAAATAGTTTGGCAGAAGTTATGTCTAACTAATGGATCTTAGTCACTGCAACCGAACTAGGCAATGTCTGTATTTCGGTTGTCAATACCTTTTCCCTCGATATTAACAATTATAAAAAGCCAACAAAGCAAATGTTGTTGTTTGTACTACCAATTACGACAACTCTTAGAGGCGCGCGTGGAACACGTAGTGTCTTCGATCCAAGATCCAAGCTTGGTCCTTGATCAGACGGTGAGCTTTCCATTACACGCCGTCCGCTCTTACTGTGGCCGGAAATAATTGCTCCACGACGTCTGACGAATTTCTGTTCCCCCAGAAAACCTAAGAAAACCTTGTTGTGTTTAGTGAGGCAACACTACATTGAGTTTCAAGTGACTATCATAGTAACAGCCTTCAAGGTCTGTTTTACTATAATGAATAGGGTGAATTGTGGATACAATTGGTTGTTGACTTCACTTCAAGTACATTACTCTCGGTAATATGTGACGTCAATAAAAGATAAATTTTCTTTTTTTATTACTTGTCGTATTTCTTCTCCTGTGTTATCAGCCTCATGATTCTGATTTTGGTATCCTTCCTATCGTCCAATTGGATTGACGCAACCGATTGATTCAGTTAAAACTGACTGTGTTAGCATAAATTGGTATGACAGTTATACTTGATGGCACAACCGAATTTCAATTCTTTTGGCTTGATCATGCCGATTTGATCTTGCTGATGGGGCCGTGTATGGAGGTCGACAATCTGTAGTTAAATCATAATCAGTTGAGTCAAGATTTTAATCGTCATAAAATGGTCCCATTATAGACCTTGATTATCTCTCAGACAAACAATCAAACAATTAATTAATTGCACTTGATTTGTAATGAATGTGCAATTACAAATGTAACTGTTTGATTATACTACTTATCGTAATTCACGAATAATAATTGTTACAATAACACTTATTGATACAATAATTCTTTTGTGTTACACAAAGTATTCTAAAAGTTAACTGATGAAATTGAAATCACTTCCATCGCTCGAATTTCAGGCACTGTTATAACATCAACCAACTGTTACTTGAACATTACAAAATGATTACTTTGTGATAGATTTTTGTAATAGTTTGCATCAGATTTTCTCTCGAACACTACTTTTTTTTTTCCTGTTCAACATTATGGGTATAAGTATACTTAAAGGAGTAACTTTACTACATTCAAAGTTATTGTTTAAACAAAGGAATTTCAATGCCCAGTTAAGATAACGAAGATTAAAATGTTAAACACTTACTAATCGTTTACTTCTCTTTGATCAGAGATGAACCTCTGATCGGACAAATGGCTTGGGTTATCATGTAACGCATTGTGAAAATGTGGAATTGTGGATGTCTCATATAAAATCGCTCCATATTTGTGGAAACTGCACCTATTTAGAGAAAAATTATTTCTTTCATAAATACTCTGCAGTAAAGTTGAAATGGTCTGAATCACCACCTAAGGGATGTAAAGAAAATTGAATTGGATTGTCTAAGGAATGATATGAAAGAAAAAGGAGTAAATGATACTGTGACGTCTGATAAGGGAGCGCTTATTTAAGTAAAATGGGATGAGGTCAGGAAGATGATAGGTAATAATTTAGAAGTTATTGGAAAGGACCATAAAGGATTTTCCACCCTTTTACCGCCCCATTTTTTTAATAATAATGTTTGAAGCCCAGTGGAGTCGGCACGAATCTGTTCGTCACAACTAAATCACAAATTAAAAACAAGTAATCATCAATCTTGAGACAAAATAACCAAACTGTTAACACTCTGTTGCAAATAATTGCGAATATTTCGCGGTCGTATTTTGTAACCTCTTGCCTCCGTAACGTTACGTAACACGTTGCATTTCTGTAACGTTTTGGTAAGTTAGTGCTAACGCGGACTTGCCGGTCGCAAGTGATAATTAAGGGCGGGTTCTATGCATAGTGTACAAATATTATTTTGTGTATTGAAAAAGTTTGCGAGTGTTGAAATTGTGTTAAGTGCGCGTGAGTTATGTTTATTTATTTTATTTAAATTAGTCAAGGTTGCCCCTATAATTTGAATAACTTGTTCACATTTTTTATTAGTATCTATTATGTATGTATTATTATTATTTAATTACAATTAGTCTAGTCTTTCGACGTTATGACATTCATAATGCGTCATGTCGATGAATTTTTTTGTGCATTCTGACGTCACAAGCACCCACTGCCGAGTTTAAATGCGTTTCACTGTTTTTATCAAAATACATTTATAAAAAAATACATATCTATTAATTTGAATACTTTAACTGACTGATATAATAAATCTGAAATTTATTGACGCTGTTATCGATTCATCACACCTAATTATAATTTTTTGATCATAAAACACCTAACTACTATTATTAAGATATGAAATAACAACGCAATAAATCTATTAGTGTTAATCGGCAAGCGCAGCGTGGTACGTCCACCCACATGGTGGACACACGATCTGATGAAAACCTCAGGATCCCGCTGGATGTAAGCCACTTTCACTCAACTGATCATAATGGAAATCTATGGGGGAGGCCAATGTTCAGCAGTGGACGTCTTAGTGCCGCCGGAGCACACCGCAAAAATTTCGCCATACTGGCAGACACACGTGACAAATATTTGTTAGGCAAAATCTTTGCGGTGCGGCGCGGCGGCGCGGCGGCGTCGTCGTGTACATGAGAACTTAGGGCTGACATTATGATGTTTATCTGGTAGCATGTAAACGATTTTTTTAGTAAAACACGTCATAATTATCATACATTTTCAAAGAAGCAAATCTAAATTAGGACAAAAGGACCATTTCAATGCCAGTACTATTTCGCAAATACCTATCAGCATAAACAATGTTACAAATGCCAGATCTTCAAGGTTATCGAGCAATGTAATCCCCTTAAACTAAGTAGACCGTTTGATGTTGCCATTTTCAAAGTTTAGACATTGTCCAAGTACGGTAAAATACTCAAGTATCTACTAAAGGGAGACATTTTTACCACAATCATGCACAGTTCTAAGCTTTTCGTTACTCGTATTAGTACTTACCATAGACATAGAACATGGACTTAGCCGTCCCTAAACAATGTCAAATTAAATTTCTACTCACTCTAGAACGAGATAAAAACAGTTGAATGACCATCTATCTCTTTCCTTTAACAAATACATTATTTATGTCTTACAGGAATGAGATATATAGGCAATTTTAGGCCGATAATGGACGGTTGGTTCTCTATGTCTATTGTTTTTACTCACCGAACGTCTTCACTATTCTCATATTAGTTCAATCGAATTGAGTTGTCCAATAATATATTGATATTGTTTTACATAAATCGCATTAATAATAAATATAATTCAAATCAAGATAAATTTTAAATATATTAATTTCAATGACATCTCATCAAAACATTAAAATTCCACTAACATTAGGGTCAATGGACCCTATGAAGGTAAACTCTACTAACTACCTTACCGTAATGGCAATGAACATACAAAGGTAAAAAAAACATACATAATATAGTAATTCCAGAACGACTTTTTGGAGTGTCCAAAAATTCGGGGTATTCTAAATTGGGCACCCTCTAAAATAGCACCTGAGCTAATATCACCTTAACTATTCCGAAAGCGGCTCCCATCAAAATTTTCGCTGGTGCCAGGTGCCCAAAGTGTAATACCTCCGAATATAATAATAAAAGAGTATAGTAACATGGGTAAACAGATATTTCCCGTGGTAATACTAGATTGTTTGGTAGTACCATGGGTTATTTTTAACCGACTCCATTAACCGACTTCAAAAAAAGGAGGAGGTTCTCAATTCGGTCGGTATGTTTTTTTTTTTTTAATGTAAGTACATCGATTACTCCGAGGTTTCTAGTCCGATTAGTGTGATTCTTTTTTTGTTCGATGCAGTATACTTGCAGTGAGGTCCCGTTCAGTACTTTTTATTTTGTGAGCATTTTTATTGATTTCGGCTACTTGGATGACATTACTTTTTGCGTGTTTGTTACGCGATTACTCCGCCAATTGTGGACCGATTTTCAAAATTATTTTTTTGTTGTACTAGAGATCGTTCACCTTAGGGAATACTGCAAGTTTCATCAAAATCTGTTCAGCAGTTTTTGAGATAGGGCATTTTATTAGCGCGATGTTAATACCGGTGCCACGGATTACAAAATTTTAGTGCACATGTAAGAAAATGATGTATTTGACAAGAATTTGGGTTGAATATTTTAAACTAAAAAGAGTAAAATAAAAAAACTTTATAAAAAAAAAATAATTAAGTGACTTCCAAAACAACCACAAAAAAGGGTAAATAACTTACAAAATAACTTTTCTTTCGGAAGTCGGTGGCAAAAAGACAATGAAATAAAAAAACAAAGCCACCGACTTCCGAAAGAAAAGTTATTTTGTAGGTTATTTTACCCTTTTTTGTGGTTGTTTTTGAAGGCGGTTAATTTTTTTTTGAAAAAAGTTTTTTTCCTGCGGTACTACTGCTAGTACGACCGTTAGTACTATTTTTTTAAACATTGCTTCTCACTCACTAGGAATTTCTCCTGTGTCGTGGGTGCGTTTACAAACATGGAAACTCACATACACAAACACCCAGACCTGGAACACTATTTTTAGGTCATACAAATATTTGTCAACAGCGCAGTTATAGTCCAATCACTCAGCCCCTCCACCAATCGTGCCGTCTAATTAGCAATCGAATATTAACTATAATTGGAAAAGGCTAGACAGATGATGATTGTGTTGTGGTTGAAAATCTATTAAAGAAATTCGACTGATTGAGATAGGTTGATGTGCTGGCGTCTGTACTTGCATAGTCATATTTTAGATTAACGATATCGTCATAAATCTACTATATGAAAATAAGTCGGGTTTTCCTTCCTGACGCTATAACTCCAGAACGCACGAACCGATTTCCACAGTTTTGCATTCGTTGGAAAGGTCTCGGGCTCCGTGAGGTTTATATCAAAGAAAATTCAGGAAAAAAAACGAAGCCATCTGGTGGCGAAACGCAATTCGCCGGGTTTTCTAGTCTATGAATAAAAAATTGTTAAACATTTTTAAATAGTATATAAAATATTTAAATGGGTTGTTGTAAGTTAGCCACAAAAATAATTCCCCACGAAAAAAAGTACCTATGTCTAAATTAGCCAAAGGTTTTTGTATTTTTTTTTAATTTTGATTAGTTTACATTCGATCCATTTTTCTCGCACGGGGGTAGTAAATTACAAAATCCAGCACAAAACTACCGAAAACGGAATGGAATCTGAACAGAAAGTACTAGGAAAACAGGATGAAAACTTTTTTTCGACGTGAATAAATTTTGTGGCGAACTTACTTACAACAACCCATTTAAATCTTGTGCATGTACACCCTTTTTATAGAAACAGCTGATGATGTTCCATATTTGATTTCTTGTTTTTGAGCTTGACATTTCGAGCTACAACGCGTTATTTAATGCGTGCATTTTATTTATCAACATTGTTGTTGTATAAAATGGTTGCTCTTCGAACCCGGACACAAACTAGCCGCTCCTACGTTTTTGGTTACAACTCGATGTACTATTTATTTTAGCATAAAATTGTAAGATTTATGTATTTTTAATAATATAGCTCAATCTGAATTAGGTATAATAAGCCGAATAGCTTCTGGTGAAGTCGTATAATCATTAAAAAATATTGATTTTTACACATTTATAAACATCCTAAAATGACAACATAATTTACCTCCAAACAAAAAGATATATGATTCTAAAATCTAATTATATTAGTCAGTTAAATTATAAAAATATTGGACACGTATTTTTTCTTTTGTTAGTAAACCATAATTGACAAAGATACGATACTTTTAAAATTGGTAATACGTCACAAGCAAGTGAAAACTGCACTTGCTTGTGACGTCACGAGCCCACTCTCGAATTTTGATGCGTTATATCCTTTGTAAAAATGCATCATTCAACAACTGAAATAAACGGGTCCATTATTTTTCAAAATTGTTAGTTACGGACTAATAAAATTTGGAATTTAATGATGCGGTCAACATGCCTAATGTAAAAAAAAAACTGCAGATTTACTATACCTAATGTAACAAACGTAGTAGTCAACCTTGAACGAAGAAAGAAACTGAGCTACTTTAGAAAGGACAATGGCCAATTTCAGCGCATTTGCCAAGGTAGGCGTCAGTCAATGAACTTTTTTTTTTGTTAGACGTACAATTCTTTTTTTAAGACAATTATTTGTCAGCAAGATTGGCGCAGTGGCTAAGTGATCGACTGCTTGGTTCGATCCCCGCACGGAAGAAATAATTTTATGATTTAAAAGTAGCTGTTCTGGATCTGGGTGTTTGAGTATCAGAATATGTTTGTAAACGCACCCACGATACGGGTGAAATTCCCAAAGTGAAACAACGTTTAAAAAAAAATAAGAGACGCTGGTTGTACTTATTAACTTAAAAAAAAATGTAAGGCCTTTGTAGTGGTTCCCGGACTGTTCCTGCATGCGAGGCGCAGAAGGCAGAATTTTTAAAATGGCAACCGAATCACAAAATGACAAGTTTAAAAATAACAAATTCTCTAAACGCCTAATTCTCAAAATGGCATTTTTAAAGACTGAAGGTCAATTCACACATACACGCGACACTGCGCGCACATTTCAATAGAGCGACTTAGGATCTAACTTTACTTACTACACGAAAAGAAACACATTTCCAGTATCTTCCCGTCACGTCACATCTCGTTGCGTACTGACCCTAATTCTCAAATTGGCCAATTCTAAAAATATTTCATCTCTCCGATTAAACTAATTTGTTTCATGTCGCGACAAATTAAGAAAATGGGAATTTTGAAAATTAGGATTCCGTTTAAGGCCACCATAAAACTCTAAAACAGCCTCGCAGCCCAATTTATAATTGGGACTTATAACAATGAATAAATTAAAAAAATGTGGCACCACTTCGAAAATATTGCAACGAAACTATCGCACTAGTTTGTTGCACAATGACTGTACCAAAATAACTAACTGTTGCTACAATTATATAACCTGAAATTGTATTACCTACACTTGCAGACGAACTGTTTCAATATTGTTTATTACTACATAGATTATCTTAGGTTTTATTTTAAACTTCAGAGCGCTTCTGTTACATATTCTGTGTATTACATAAATTTCTTTAACTTAGTAAAATCATCAAAAAATTCCGCGAGCCCAGATTGGGACGTGATGGACTGTCAGACTCGTTCTGTCTAAAATCCATGATGTTCCTTCAATAACCTTTTACGTTCCAGTGTCACAGTTCCCTGACACGTTAGTCCCGCGACCCCGGCAGGCTTTGCCCCCACCCTATTGACAGGTCTTTGAGTAGCGCGTGGAACTCGACGTGCTATCGACCTGGATGTGGTCCATGTTATATGACGTCTTCAGTACCTATTACCGTCATCCTTTCTTAAAAATTCAGATGCTGGCAGCATTTTCCTATTTCATACTAAGAATTCTTAAATGCTAAAGGGCTGTCAAATGTGCGATCAGCTCACACTATTTCTAGAATTCACTTACATGATGGTATAATCCATAATATTAATGCTGAACCTCTTAGGCCTGCCTACAATCAGCGTGGGTTTCCTAAAGGCAATTATCTTCAACGTATAAATTCCGTAGTAGTTTGTACACAAACAACAGCTGAATAAGGACTGCGATAAATTAGGAGTGGCTTGACGTAGACTAAAATAATTGCATCACAGCAGTATCAACATACATTAGCAAAAAAATGACTCTGTTCGTGACTCATGGAGCTTTCAGTAAACTGATGGTGGTATAAAGCCACATGTGTACCGGGGTCGCGGGATGTCAAAACAGAGAACCGTGGCCCTTGAATGCAAATGGTCACTAAAGGAACAGTGTGGTCTTCAATCTGTAGGTAAACGTCAGTAAATCACCAGTGCTCTAAATAAAATAAAACTCACGATCATTTTATCTCGGTTGGAAAGGGAAAGCAAACTAACAAATAATGTCAACAAAATATTATCATTCCTATGCACTACCTACATTTTCTAACAAAACTAGTATATTAAGAACTGGTCCACACGCACAGATATCCGGTCTAACGTCCGATAGCGTGTCGCAAGTGTGTCGTAAGCCTTAGCAGACACTTGTCACTTGGCTAATATTGAAGGTTAGCCTCACGATGTTTGTGCTTATGTTGTAATGTGATAATTGTGAGAAAGTGGGATCGCTTAATGAAAACGTAAAAACGACCTTTTAGTGTACCTAATGAATAAATTCTTCATAGTTCAAGAGTGTGACTTAGTGGAGAGGAAGGAGGAAAAGAAAGAAATGATGGATGCATTTTGTAAGGAATGATATGAAACCACTACTATTATACTACCATCCCGCACTGGCCTCGCGTGATGGGTTATAGCGCACTCTCTGTGTAGGAGGCATTTGGGACATAATGAAATCTTAAATTAATTTAATTATTTACATTTACATTTTTAATTTTTTTTTTATTATTTAATCTAAAATTCCATATTTAAATTCCCTCATACACGCGGCTACGAGTATGTCGCAAAGGAGTCTGCATTACAAAAGATAGATGTTAGTTAAAGAGCTTTAACGTCTTGACTCATTGAATTTGTAACTTCAGATTTCCTGGTTTTCCTTTCATTTAATTTATCATGTTTGTTAGAGAGATTTCATCCTTATAATTGACCCTAACGATCGATGCAATAAAAGTACAGGGTATAATTTTTTCAGATTTTAGCCAGTTCGATTCTCGGATGTGGGAGAAGAGCATTTTCGAAAATCTTTGAATGCAGTTTGCTTTCTATTCAAAAATAAAGGAATGTTTCCTTTGAGTAAAATTTTCTATCTGCAGTATTAAGAGTACTTTCCCTCCAGGTGGCATTACAAAATTCCACCCTGTATATGATAACTAGCACTACGCCCGCGACTTCGTCCGCGTGATTTTCGAACTTTGCCTTAGTGAATTTCTGGATACTGTTGGAAAAATTCTTCAATATTCGACAAAAATTCTATGAACCCGCAATATTCTGTCTTAGGTAACACCTAGGTCCTAAAAATTTAAGACTCCTAACTATCAACCCCAATACAAACTTTTAGGGGTCGAATTTCGTTTCATCCTCTCTTAGTGAGCACCTGTATCCTAAATAGAACCCCCCTGCAATGTTGAGTTCTCTAATTACAAACACCAAAGACAACCCCTAAGGGGTCGAATTTTGTAAAATTCCGTCTTAGTGAGAACCTAGGTCCTAAAACAACCCCCATGCTGAAACTCCTAGCATTTGTAGTACCTAACAAAGTTTCAATACAAACTGTCAACCCCATAAACAGCCCCTTAGGGGTAGAATTTCAGAAAATAGTGCCTTGGTGTGCTTTTACGTCATAAAAGAACAACCTTGCAAAATTTAATACACCTAGCATTTGTAGGAACGAAGTTTCATACAAAATATTAACCCCTAAATCAACCCCTTGTGGTCTATTTTCACAAAACACCCGCAACTACGTCCAAAAAAAATAGCCATGTGTAAAAATTTAAGTCTAAAAACTATCAACCCCAAAAACAGCCCCTTAGGGGTCGAATTTCACAAAATTTCTACCTTGTTGAGCATTTACGTCTTAAAAAAAACCGGCATGCAAGATTTGAGACGCCTAGCACTTGTAGTAACAAAGTTTCATGCAAACTATCGACCCCAAAAACAAACCCCTCAGGGGTCGGATTTCGCAAAATCCCGTCATAGTGAGCATCTACGTTCTAAAAAGAAACCCCATGCAAAATTTGGAATTCCTAGCACCTGTAGAAGCGAAGTTTCATACAAACTATCAACCCCAAAAACAACCCCTTTGGTGTCGAATTTCACAAAATCCCGTCTTTAGTATCATTTACGTCCAAAAAAAAAGCCATATGTAAAAATTTAAGTCTAAAAACCTATCAACCCCAAAAACAACCCTTAGGGGTCGAGTTTCTCAAAATTTCTACCTTGTTGAGCATTTAGGTCTTAAAAAAAAACGGCATGCAAGATTTGAGACGCCTAGCACTTGCAGTAACAGAGTTTCATACAAACTATCGACCCCAAAAACAAACCCCTCAGGGGTCGGATTTCGCAAAATCCCGTCATAGTGAGCATCTACGTTCTAAAAAGACACCCCATGCAAAATTTCGAATTCCTAGCACCTGTAGTTGCGAAGTTTCATACAAACTATCAACCCCAAAAACAACCCCTTAGGGGCCGAATTTCGCAAAATCCGTTCTTAGTGCTCACCTACGTGGTATAAGGAGGGCTTATGCCAAATTTGAAGTTTCTAGGCCTAGCGGTTTGGGCTGTGCGTTGTCAGATCAGTCAGTCAGTTTTGAATTTTATATATATAGACTAGCACTCCGCCCGCGACTTCGTCCGCGTGAGTTTAGAACTTTGCCTTTGTGAATTTCTACTACCGCACACCCTCTTTTTGGGATAAGAAAATCGCTTCAATATACAACAAAAATTCAATCAATCCGCAATATCCCGTTATATGTAGCACCTACGTTCTAAAAATAACCCCATTGCAAAATTTGACTCCTAAGTATCAACCCCAAAACAACCCCTTACGGGTCGAATTTTACAACATCCTCTCTTAGTGAAAACCTATGTCCTAAATAGAACTCTCCTGCAAAATTTAAGACATCTAACTATCACCACCAAAGACAACCCGTTAGGGGTCGAATTGCGCAAAAACTCGTCTCAGTGAGCATCTACGTCCGAAAATAAACTCCATGCAAAAGTTGAAACTCCTAGCACTTGTAGTAACAAAGTTTCATATAAATTATTAACCCCAAAAACAAACCCCTTAGGGGTCGAACTTCGCAAAATTCCGCTATGGTGAGCGCATCTACGTCCTAAAAAGAAACCCCATGCAAAATTTGAAATTCCTAGCACTTGTAATAACAAAGTTTCACAAAAACTATCAACCCCACAAACAACCCCTTAGGGGTCGAGTTTCACCAAATTCTCGTATCGTGTAGCATTTACGTCCAAAAAAGAACCCCTATGTAAAAATTTGAGTCTCAATTCTATCAACCCCAAAAACAACCCCTTAAGGGTCGAATTTCTTAAAATTTCCACCTTGGTGAGCATTTACATCTTAAAAAGTACCACCATGCAAGATTTGAGACGCCTAGCACTTGTACTAAAAAAGTTTCATACAAACTATCAACCCCAAAAACAAACCCCTTAGGGGTCGAATTTCGCAAAATCGCGTCATAGATAACTCTTGCGTCCTCAAAAGAACCCGTATTCAAAATTTAGAATTCCTAGCACTTGTAGTAACGAAGTTTCATACAAACTATCAACCCCAAAAACAACCCCTTAGGGGCCGAATTTCGCAAAATCCGTTCTTAGTGCTCACCTACGTGGTATAAGGAGGGCTTATGCCAAATTTCAAGTTTATAGGCCCAGCAGTTTGGGCTGTGCGTTGTCAGATCAGTCAGTCAGTTTTGAATTTTATATAAATAGATAATTATGTAGCCTTTGTCCCGAGACCTTAATAATATTCGTGCCAAATTTGAAGTAAATCCATGTAGTACTTTTGAGTTTATCCTGGACATACTCGTACATACAGACAAACAGCTTCAGTATCGATTGTAGATCATACCACCATCACACCCCAAGTATTCTTTAAAAAACATATTCAATGTACAGTTTTGACTTTCCTACCATTTTATTAAGTACATGTATGGATAACCTTCCTCGACATGGTCTACACAAAAATACTTTTGCAATTGGAACCTGTAGTTCCTGAGATTAGCGCGTTCAACCAAACAAACTATTCAGCTTTATATTATTAGTATAGATTATTAAGTACTTTAATACTCATTTGGTTGCTACAAAACAATCAGTTGCATCTAGAAATATTATCGAAACGCCTAATGGCCTTTCGTTTCCAAACAGAAACAAGTTATTCAAATCCTCTTGGTAATTTTGAATTTCGTCTATTTATGCAATTTGATTTTTAGAGAAGGTCTAGTTATTTATACGATCTCCGGCCACCGTAGGCGCGGGCATGCGGACAGCGAGTAAAGGCCAACTCGCTGTCCGACCACGGACCATGCCCGGGTCGACGAGGCGCGCGTGGTACACGACGCGCCTCAAAGAGCGTCAGCAAAAATGACGGGGCCCCCTCTCAGAGGGCCAAAGCCTGCCGGGGTCGCGGGATTTTATTTCCTCACCGTGACCCCGGAACATAAAGGGCTATTGAAGGACACCGTGGATTTTAGTCAGTACAAGTCTGACAGTCCCGCCCTGCCCGGGGCCCGGAATCATTAATGATTTTACCACGCTAAAAAAAAAACAGGTCTAGTTTTTCATACGATTTTGGAACTGATTTATTTCATAAGTTTTTCTTCATTTTGTAATTGCATTAATTTTTTTTAGATTTGGTGATGATAAAGGTACTCATTTGAAGTTATTCTAGTAATTTTCTTGAACATTAAAATTATTGTCAATTTGTAAATAGAAGGCTCAGCAATTTTCTCTTATTGGACTGATTTACTGTTTTTTTATCTTTAATCTTGTACCTCAAATTCTTCTTGGAGAACTCGTAAATTAGCACATTTCAATGTGTGTACATAAATAATAAATTAAAAAAATACTAGCTATGCCCGCGACTTCGTTCGCGTGGATTTCGGAACTCAACAATGTATTTTTATTAATAAAGGATTTTTTCTAAAATAAAAGTGGCCTAAGTTACTCCATATTACATCAGTTGCCTGCCAGTAGAAGTCCCGTCAAAATCGGCTCAGCTATTTCAGAGATTAACCATTACAAACAGACAGAAAGATAAAAATTATTAAAAAAAATTTTGGTGTATGTACCGTATATTACCTACGAGTATATTCGTTATAAAAAACGGTTATTTCAATATTACAAGCAGACACTCCAATTTTATTTATATGTATAGATAGATGTATAGAAGCATCGCTCAGCTTTTCGCTTTTCGTGACCATTGTCACCTCCACCTAACTGTCATGACAGGTGTTATCTACATATGTGTCATTAAAACTCCAAATCACACTATGTCATCACATTTTCGCAACACCATCTACAGACAGGCTGACCCGCAATATTTGGTCGTTCAGACCTTGGACCAAAGGGCGGGGTCAATGTTGAAAATTGCGCACTCTACTAAAAATAGATATTTAGGTGTGTGCTTATGATTTACAGTCTTCTCGCGTGATGAGGATTGGGAAAGCTGACTGACTAATAAAACTAAGCCGAATTAGGTTTCTTCATGTGATTTTGATCCTTAATGTGTACGCCTGAAAGGTCAGCGCACTCCCACGGATTAGAGAACATTATATAAGCTTACCACAAATGATGGGGTAGTTAACGTTTTATCTTGCTTTTCATGTCAACTATACTGCGTTTGTTTCTGAACGCATAGAACCTGCATCTTTAAAAGTCTAAATATATACGCTTTCTGTGGGTAAGATCGCTCCATAGGCTTTATCACCGCTTACCGAGATTAAAGTCAAGAGCAAACCCATTATCAAATTAAAAAAAAAAAACTTTTAACTGGGAATGAGACGTTATTTACATCTTATTCTTAGCAATCAGAAAACATACATATTATAGAAACAGCATTTTTAACAGTAAACGCCTGTTAACCTACCACAGAATCAGCATAGTCAGTCAAGTTAAATCCCCCGCAAGATAGAGTGTAAACTTGAACAATGAACTTAACTTAGTTTTTTAAGTTGCGTAAGATCCCACGGGTTTTAATTAAGACACATTATTTAACAATAGACTGCATTGTAGGACTTGTTGTAATGTTGCATTGCTTTTTCGAGTTCGATTTTGCAATTTTCATTTAAGGTAACATGATATTCTCAAAGGTTTTATAAACTCACTAGCTGTTGACAGCCAGTGGCTTCGCCCGTGACTGGAATAAACTGTATCCTGTGTATTACTCACCTGTCCGGAGCCTAATTTCATCATGATCCGTCCAGCCGCTGCCAATTTATGATTTTCGTTACTCTCAATTCCATTTGGGTGTACTCGCTCTAACTTAGGCCTTATCTTTGCTTCTGGGATAAATTGAAACCACAAGCAAAATCATGGTAAATAAAAATCTAGTCACTTCTCTGAAATAACACCTGCTCCATCCACTTAGTCAATCCCAGACTTTGGCCTCCTGACATTTTCTTTGCCCTTTGAACTCGTGACGATAGTACGATAGTCTGATCGTTTGCAAATTAATTGTATGCGCCCACCTACCTGCCATATGGTGATTCTATTTTGAAATTCATCTATCATTAAAAATGTCGAACAAGCTCACCTTGAATTTTGGAACTGAACTAGGCCTTATATTTATGCAGCTATAATATTTTTGATGTAGACATTTAGGCTTTTATATTGTGAAAGTGAAAATATTATCAATTTGCATAAAATATTCACTGTTCAATGTTATAGTTAAAACATGGTTGAAACAGACATTCACACCGTCTTACTAGAAAATGTTAAACATAAGTTGAGCATTTGTCTAAAAAACTGCAAAACCACATTTGACGTTGATCTAAGGGTCATTTTACATTTATACTTTTTTCAGACAAAAAAAGAGCTTATTGTTTACAGTCGGTGGAAACAATCGGGACAGCATCGTAAACGGTAAAAAAAAACACACGTATTATAATAGTGATATTGATAGTTCACTAATGCTAGCCATACGCTATCCAGTTTATCGTCAAGCGGTGTGCATTAAACTTGACGGGGTGTTTGCCTATCAGAAAAAAACTCGTCATGCAAACTGCTAACCCTACTTACGGCCGTTTCGAGCGCGCTGCAAATATGACGATAAACTGGATCGTGTATGGCTAGCATTAGTAAAGTAACAAGCACAGCGTATTCAAAATAAAACAACTGTATTGGAAATATTAATTCCCAAACCACAGCTCTTTAACTCAATATTTGTCGCTAATAAAAAAAATGAAGAAAAACCATTCAATAACCGAACAAAATTCGTGACGCATGTCTTGTCATCACAAAACATGCGTGCTGAACTCTGTCACCGTGACGAAACGGACGGACGGACATAGCACAGAATTATGTTGGCGTGTACGTACAACCTTGACCCAGTTTATATGACCCACCAGATGTGTATGCTGTGGACGAAAATTAATTTGAAAACTGTGTACAGCTTGGCCAGAACGGATTGAAACGGAACTAAAATTTTTATTTCTGACAGCGTTTTAAAATCTTTGATATTTGATGTAAACAAAGACCGCAGGTTTGTTAGATTTATTATTGTGCCATAAAACTAACGTAATAAGTGAAAAAAAATAAAATAAAATCATTCAAAGTGCTGGTAGCGCGAAGACAGTGGCGACTTCCGGTTTTCTACATTTTTATGTCAAGCTGTAGTTGAGATGTATGTAGGCTGTGGTGGGTCTTTGTTCTTGGAAGTTGCCGAATATTATGCTGTATTTTTGATTAGGTTGCTTTATTGTATGAACACAAAGACTTTGATATTATTATGAGTTTTAATGACGTTTAGAGCATTTTTTATATTGGTTCGAACCCACGTATAATTTGGTGGTCAAGTGAACATAATAGAGCATTTATTCATTATGTATATGAATGCATATACCGGTTTTATCTTTTTTTTTTTTACTCTTCCCCATTCTAGAAATTACTGCTATATCGTGGATGTAACCAGACCCGAATCAACTACTTGTCAGTCATGTTCCATGCTTGAATCGAACCAGCGACACAGCACAGGAGTCGATCGTGGTGTCGTCTAAAAGTACCAAAAGGCATTATTGGGTAATCCACAATAAAATTGTACATTAATCAATCCAATGTTTACCTATTTGCGTTCTATTTATTTACCCTCTTAGTTGCCTCTATACGACGGTAATCTAAATCAACACCTACTTAAGACTTCGCAATACCAAAGCGAGTCATTTTAAGCTACAATTTCGAGTACTATCTAATAGTAACATTGCAATACTTGTAGTGCACTAGTGGAGGTTGCAAGTGGGTAACAGCGCAAAACCAACCAGTTTTTCCGTCACTGATGCAACACGCGTGAGATGTAGCTGATTCATACTTTTTCTGGCATTTTCATTGGTAAATCGGTGCGTGTGTAGTTTCGTTGATTGACGCAATAATCTTGTCATGGTTATTTGAAAAATTAATATCTCTGCTGCGTATACGCTCCATTGGAGTCATCTTTGTCTGGGTTAGTTTCGTCTACGGGCTAGATGGGAAATATTGCATCACCGAACTCGCTAGGCTCGGCATCGACTTCTAACGGGGTAGTAGGCCATGTCCCGTCAACGAGGTAAATTAAAAAATATAGCTTCGCGGGTTTCTATTACAGTATGGTTCATTTTTGGGTCAATTCCGTGTCAGTATGCTCCAAGTGCAGAGCTCGCTTCGCTCGCTATCGTATCAATTTGTACAAGACTCCAGCGCCAGCGGCATGCAGCGCGATAACAAAGTTAGTGTCATAGTGAAACTTGTTTTATTTCATAGGTCTTATCCAGTTTCTTAAAGATATTTCCAAACATAGATTACCATAAACCTACTATCAATATCTTCAGGCAAAATATAAGAATGCCCAATCCCCTACTAGTAAAGGTTGTCTGAAGGACGTCAACGAGTTCTACGTATCCACATTCTTCGTAGGCGTGCCTAATACCTGTTCCAACTATCAGTGTTGCAATCTATAACCGAACATTGATAAATTCAAGCTATACTAAAATATTCTGACCTTACTTATAAAATAGAACCATAGAAGAAATCATTGTGTAATGGAGTCCGTTAAAATAGTTCGATGGAATCTTCAGTCTGTCTATTATTTGAAAGACCTTGACCTTTGTACCTTTAAGCCTGCAATTATTTGTTTGTTCCATATTGAAGATGCACAAAGTGATTCCACTTTTATTGCGCAAAGCAACATCTGTTCGTTTTTAAGGTTCTGTATCAATGAAAAATAATCTAAGCCTGTCTACTGTCAGGACACTTTTTCTCAAAAGTGCGTGGAGGTATCATTTTGAAATTAATAACAGGTACTCAATTCGAAATACCTTTCGAAGCAGAAGAAACCGGCAGACTCTTACTAAGAATCCACCCCGCTCCTCAGTTATCTTTTGCGTTTCAAGGTGCTAGTTAGACGGTTAGACAATCCCGACAGACGTGTGGCGTTATATAGTTGAAGAGTCCCAAAAAAAGTGTTTGAAGCATTTCGAACCCTTTAGGTATAGCCAATTTTCAACACTTTTCCTCTCTCCTCTTTGAGGCACGTTGTGTTTCATGCGCGCCTCAAAGAGGAGAGAGGAGAAGAGAGGACGTAAAGGGTTATTGAAGGACACCGTGGATTTTATTCAGTACAAGTCTGGAAGTCCCCTCCTGTCCTGCCCTGTGTGGGAAGACTCATTTGATGATTGTACCAAGTAAATAAAATAAACCTTTAAAGCGTAGGTGCTTTCAACCACAACTTCGCTGGCTGTACTCTGCTGTCTTCTATAATGCGACTTCATTTCACATTCACACACAGTCCGTCCAAGCTCACTTCTTTAGATTGTTTAAAATATTTTTGATGCATCATGACTTTTATGAGGGCCGTTACGCTATGTTCTTCATTTTGAATTTTGAAAATGATTTTAAACCAGTTCATATCTTACATGACCATGGACAAAACGGGTTTTGTATTTTTTTTAATCATAATATTTTTGACCTTGCGACCTGACAAAAAAAAACGGGATTCACCCATGACATAATAATGTTATAAATCAATTAACATTCTTGTAGCACTTTTTGTCTCCATAATTTATATACATACATAATAATATTGAGACACGGAACTGCGCTGATGTTTTTTGTACGGTTTTAAGAAACTAGTTTATTCGAAGAAGGATTTACTTTATAGTTCTTTTTGTTTATGCGATTTCAGCAAGAAAATCCTGTTTGAAAGTTATTGTGATTAAACTTCGCTTGTGAGCAGAAAGGACTCTGGTTTATTTTTAGTTTTCAAAAAACGCTGTTACATTTCATCGAGCTTAAAAAACGTTACATATTATGTAGCAATATTTAAATATTAGGCTTCACTATTCGACAGCATCAACAATAAAAAAAAGATTTGTTAATCAACTGATTACATTAATATATTCAATTTTGGAAATAGCAATACCTAAAGCCACAGGCTATAAATATAGTCATCTATCATAATTATCAAGGGAACTGAGAAGGAGATTAAATAACGTGGGTCTAAATGAGAGTTCAAAAATAATTATAATAATGATCGTTTCATTTAGTTTTTATTGATGGTGACGTGATGCGTTTCAGAGGACAGATTTTGGGTTCGGAATTTTGGTCAGGAAAACTTTTTTAATTCATCACGGCTCGCCCATGTTTCGCAAGGTTTCATATTTTTGACGTACTCTGTGGATTTTCTTTTAAATCTTGCTCTGACAATGTAAAAAATACAAAACCTTAAAAAAAAAACTAATTCGGTGCAGTCATTCAGACACCCTTATTCGACTTTTATTTTTTACTATGTAGAAAACAGAAAAATATTGATTGAAGTATATTTTGCAAAATCAACACTCAAAACTAAGTTGTTCGAAGAGAAATTTAAGATGATACTGGGGAGTGGGGGTGCTTTTGCCCAGCAACGACACAAAACAGCGAATTTAAAAAATAAGTGAGTGTTACAAACGATTTGGCCAGGCAGCTACTAGAACTAAGTGCGCATTATTTACTTTGTTTGTGTGTTGAAGGAAACCATCGTGACAAAAAGATAATGTTTTGGGCCCTTTCTGAAAGAGCCGGCGAAAGAAAAGAAAAATTTAGGTACCTATGATTATTTGTAGTCATTTGGAGCAATAGTAATTATGGCACAAAAGTTGTAGAATTGCTCTCGACCAAGTTATACAAGTTCGAAGATTCGTCATTTTCATACATTTGATGATTTATGAACGTGCTGAGAGACACAAAATAATGATAAATATTGCTAGGACTAGCGACTTCAAGCAATTAAACATAACCTAACATCACGCTTGTTATCCCCAAAGGGTTGGCCAGAGGTGTGCCTAATCAAAATAAATAGTATTCTCTTTATATTTTTTGTTAAAAGGAATAACATTTTACGACTTAAATAATCTCCCGGAAACACATGGACAAAATTAATAAAATTATTAGTATCTATGCATTCTTGATTCATTTTCAACCACAAAATATTACTACCTACTTGCTAAATATAGCACAGTATAAATATCCATTTCCGTGATATGGGTATGACATAATAAGAAATAAAATAATAAATCATGTTGCCATGTTGGAAATAATAATTTAAAAGAATTAATATCGGAACTACGTCATAGCCCACAATCCTAACTAATATTGTTGGTAAATGCAAAAGTAAGTTTGTTTGTTTGTTACCTTAAATGCATAATCCACTGAATCGATCATTCTAAAATCATAAAAGTTGACAGGTGTATAAATATGGACTTACAGTAATTTTTCATCCCGATAAAAGTACTGTTCCCGAGCAGACAACACCAACGTTCTTGTTGTAATAGGCGGCGCCACGTGTGCTTCGAATCATGATTGAATTATTTAATAGCAAAGTGCAACCCGAATCGTTTCTCAAATTCTAAATAAATTAGAGCAAAGCCACGTGCAAAAGCTGGTATGAACAATAATAATTTCCATCTTGATGTTTCTTTCCCTCGAAATACTTTATTGTGCCCAGCGGTTTATACACATGGAAAATTCCACAAAGACACAATTTAGTAAGTAAATCACCTGCCCAGTTTTTTCCACAACAAAAATGATTACAATCATGTACTTTACACAGAGCGTTAAACTATCTGACTTCCACAAATAAATCTCAGTACGATATCTGTGCTGATAGCTAGCACCAACGCTGCAACGGTTTAATTTGTTTTCCAAGGCACAGATAAATCTCGTAATCATTCATCACATAATTATAATAAAATGGTAGGAAACAAAACTTAACAGACGCCAGCACATCAACCTACCTCAATCTGTCAAATTTCTTTAATAGATTTTCAACCTTATTACAATAGTGAAAGGTTAATGTTCGATTGGTAAAATTTGACAGATTAGGGTAGGTTGACCTGCTGGCGTCTGTACATGGAATATTTTTTTTTTAAGAATGCTTGGGGTGTGATCTACATGCAAACAATAGGTACCGAAGTCAATAATATAGTTTTTTTGAATTTTTGTCTTTATGTATGTCCGGGATAAACTCAAAAACTACTGCATGGATTTACTTCAAAGGCACGAATATTATTAAGTAGTCGGGTCAACGTATAGGCTACATATTATCGCGCTATCATGTACGGGAAACGAGCAGTGAACCTTTATTTCTTCAACGCATTCACGCAGACGACGTCGCGGGAAACAGCTGCTAGTCGTTAATAAATTTATTATTATGACTCATCCATGTACGGAGACCTCGGCAAGCATTGCTTAACCTAAAGTCGACTCCCGAACAGCTGTTAATCTTTAGCCGCAACCACCAATTTCTGGATAAAAAGGCGATATATTTCGAATCTAGCGTCCTTATTATTAAAGCCTTAACTCAAATGGTAACTAAAATCCATCACACAACATTCCACAAGCCGGTAGCCGGCACCACGACATCGGAATCGAGCGTTTTGCAACCGTCCACAATGTTGCAACCTTACCTTTCTAGATATATCCAAGCTAAGTGAATTGTGGCGATAGGGAGCGAGATCCGAATGACCGCGACGCGTGACGATCGCTTCCGAGCGTGTGGGTATGGTTTTATAGTTGTATCCTTGGAATATTTTCAAATTTTGAATATATTTCTTTATTCATTTGACAGTTTATTTTTAGAAATAGATTCTATGTGAAGTTCCAGCGTAGTGTTTTGTTTTAGTTATGTAAAATCTTGTAAGCTGAAGGATCATAAGATCTGATTATTTTATTTCTATTGGATAACAGCTAGTTTGCTTCGTTAATTATGAATATTATTCAAACGTACCCCCCGCGACACTTTTCTGTTTCCTTGTACTACTAACATAATAATCACAAATATTAACAGAATCGATGATTCTTCATTAAGTCGGCGTTATTCCGGTGGTCGCCTTTGTTAAACCTGGCTTTCAAAAGTTACATGGGTTGGGAGTGGGACTTGGTTGCGATTCCACCCGGTTCCACCACATTTTTTAACATTTATTTTTTTTAATTTTTCAGTACGCACACTGCTGAAGTTCGCGAACAAATGTGCCCCACACTATTTCGGAATCGCACCATTTTTTTTACGCGATAAAATTATTCTATGAAAAAAAGAAAACCTGTAAACCTAGTTCTTTACTGTGTCAGAAGCATTCTAAAAAATCATTGAGATAGGATAACATTTAGGGGTAGGAAAACGTTTTCTCTTTTAGTATGGACGAGCGCTCGGTAGACGATCCTCTTAACACCTAATTTAAATTAAACCCTTTTACGACTTTATGGTACTCGTAAAACTATATTAATTCGACAAAAGTTTTTTTTACGATAGATTTCTGACCCCTGTAGGTCAGAGGTGATACCTTGGTACGTTTCCAAGGTGACAAAAATGGTCATTTTTATTAATGAGCATTAACTCACCTGAAGGCTTAATTATAGTAACTTAATTACTACTTACATTACTTAGCTTTATTACTGCCATGCTTTGTATTATTACTTCACAGGTCGTTTATTTTACCTTGCTTTATATTAACGAGTACAAGTACATTTACAGCCCAAACTGCGAGATCTAGAAACTCATTTTTACTTGTGTTCTTTGTTTTCAACAATACTAAGTTCTACTGAGGCCATTTGTAGCATTCATATTTTGTTCATTTATTATATTTTGTGAAATTTAATAATTTTCTGGTTCCTCTGGTCTGTTTTCCTGGTTTATTGTTAACCTTAAAATTAATCTTTTTTTGTATTTTTTTTCCAAATGATTACCCAAGGAGCATTTAACTGGTGGACGAAGGTTTCTTAGGTAATTATTAAACCTACAACTTTTTTTTAAAGTGGAAACCCCAGTATTCTCTTTTTTATCGTTGCAAAATCATCAAATGAGTCCTCCCACACAGGGCAGGGCAGGACGCACTGTCAGACTTGTACTGACTAAAATCTACGGTATCGTTCAATAGCCCTTTACGTTCCGGGGTCACGGTAATTCGTTAGTCCCGCGACCTTAGCAGGCTCTGGCCCTCTAGGGGGGCCCCCGTCACCGTACTTAAAGGCGCGCGTGGAACACAATGTGCCGTCGACCCGGGCATGGTCCATGGTCGGACAGCGAGTCGCCCATTACCTACCCCAGTCTCCATACTATTATTTTCTCTAAAGCTATCGAAATCCGGCGCCAAACAAGTTTTACAGTGTTCCTACAGTGTGTTAGATTTTCAGTTCTTTATGCGTGAGCTTGAAGTCTCATCCATGGGCCCAAGACTAATCCCACAAATCAAAATATTTTCACAAAGAAAAGTGTCTGACCCTCGATTCACGATACACATAAGTTGGGGTCGTTACCACTCGCTCTCGAAACGTCTTACTGTAGTATGTAACCCCCAATTACGTTTTTAACCTGAAATAACCCAAGAATAAAAGTTCAGTGTCATCATTTGTAAATGGTTCTGTCTTTGTTTCATGTTTTAGGTTTTTTTTTTTTTTTTTTTTTTTTTATTGTTTATTTCATACAATTTTAGTACAGGTTTACATTATATTTTGTACCATTAAACCAGAATTGGTTTGTATTGGTACTCACATTCGCTACAAGAACATTCTTCAATCAGTACCAAACTAATACTATTACATACATACAATACTATAACTACCGAATTAAAAACTTATATTATTATTCAATAATCATGCATACCCACACCATTCGTCTATATTTTCATAAGTAAAATAATGTAGGTACACGTATGATCGTAAACATCCATTACGTAAGTGAGTCGAATATGTACTACTTTGAAACTTTAATCTACCTGCTACTGGGCCGTGCATTGGTTCTAACCAACGTAAACACATCCCTATACAGGTTGTTTTTTTTTTTTTTTTTTTTTCATCATTCATTTCATTAAAATAGGTTAAGTAAATAGTTGTAATAGTATTTTTTGTATTTTTGCTTATAGTTTTTATGGTTTATTTCGTCTATTACAGTTTTTGGTAACTCATTATTTATTGTGGGTATTAAAAATTTATGTGTTCGCCTGCCGTAATAATTTGTAACTTGAGGTACTACTAGTTTTTTATTGGTGACACTTCTCGTGATTATTTTATGTGATATTGGTATTTGAATGCTTTTGTTATCAAATTGTTCAATCAAGAGGGTCATTTTGAGTCTAGTCTGAATCGGCAAAATTTTACAATATTTGAACAGTTCAATGACATTATCTTTATATTGGTGTTTTATATTTGTGGGTACGATGAGTTTTAAAAGTCTCACTTGAAGTCTAGAGATTCTTTCAATATATGATTTAAATGTTCGCCCATAACTCGTGATTCCGTATGCTATAATTGATTCCGCTAGGGCAATGTACATATTGAGCAGGATTTTGAATGGAACTTTTGGTTTCAAAATGTAAAACTTCGCCAGTATAGCTCGCAACTTGTCACAGACTGAGTCCACGTGAAACGTCCAGTTAAAACGATTGTCTACAATTAATCCAAGGTAAGTGTGGTGTGTAACTTGATCAATTGCCTCACATCGACATGTACCTGCCAGATTGGAGTGAAGACAACTGTGACTGTGTGCGATTATCTCAAACGATGTGACGTGCTTTAGATGGCTAGAGTGGACATGGATGATTTTGGTCTTACTTGCGTTAAGAACCAGTCCAGCATCATGCGCCCATTTGGAAACTTGGGTAAAATCTGCCTGTAACCATTGAGCTGCTACTTTTATGTCTCTGTGGGAAGCTACAAGGCATGTGTCATCAGCATATTGATAGATGGAACAGTGATTCACCACGTGTTCCATATCGTTTACATATGTAAGGTAGTGTAAGGGTCCAAGTACTGCGCCTTGGGCTGTTCCTTCGGTGACTTCGATGGCGTCACTGGTTTCGTTACATATTTTGACATTATATTTGCGGTTTGTGAGGTAGTCCTCAAACCATTTGAGTATTGGTCCTCGAACTCCCGAGTTATCTAATTTTGTCAGCAACGTATCGTGTCTAAGCGTGTCGAATGCCTTGCTGAAATCAATAAATAGTAATATAACATTATTTTTATCATTAAGAGATTCATTGATCTCATCTGTGAATTTAGATAAAAGTTGCGAGGTAGACTTATTGGGTTGAAAGCCATATTGTGTACTAGACAACACGTCATTTTTTAAATAAAAGGCTTGTATCTCGTTACAAACATATTTTTCGACTATTTTGTCAATAACGGGTAGAATAGTGATCGGCCTATAGTTTCCATAGTCGGCAAAACTGCCTTTCTTATGTATTGGGCGCACTATACCAGTTTTTAGTACTTCCGGGTATTTTCCGTGTTTGATACTAGAATTTATTAGTTTGACTATAACACCTGTCATCTTGTTGCAGATGGATTTTATGTCTACACATCTTATGTTATCTATGCCTGGAGCTTTATTTGTATTTAGGTTTCTAATTATTTTGCTAATACTGGTATTTGTGGCTTTTCTAAAATTCATTGATGTGTCATGGGGAAACATATATTCCGATTCGTTCAACAGACGATGGTTACATTTAGGCAAAATTTTCCTAACGCTATTTCTAAATTCTGTGGCAAAATTATTGGCTATTGTTTTTATCTCCACTTTATTATTTTTAAAGGCTCTTAAGATGGATTCGTCAACCGACTTTTTGTTGCGACCAGACAACTTATTTAATATTTGCCATAACTTTCTAGGGTTCGTTTTATTATTATAAATTTCTTGTAAATAATGTTTATTTCTTGATTTTTCAATCATTTTACGAGTTTTATTTCTGATTTTATTATATTCCAGTCGCAATATTTTGTTTGTTGAGTCATTTTTCCATTGTATAAATAATAGGTCCTTTTTTTTACACATATTATTAATTTTGTTATTTATCCAGGGTTGTTTGTTTCTTTTACTGTTCATATTAAGTTTTCTAAGATATTTTGATTCCTCGTAACATTTATCAAATTGTTTTTTTATGCAATCGTAAATTGTGTTAGGACACTCGATATCATCAATTTCGCTCCAATTTAAGTTATTAAGTAAGGATGTAATTTTAACATTATCAATAAGTTTTGTTGTTTTTGTAACAGCCTGTGTTTGTGTTTTGTCCGGCCCTACGCAAGACAGTATTAACATGCGGTGATCAGCCATTACAGTTCCGAGTGCGGCCGAGTACAGCTGATCTAACGAGCGCGTTCTTATAAAAATGTGATCTATACAACTACGTGTAGTGTTATTTCCGCGTCTTTCAATTCTTGTGTAGTCAGATATCGCGCTCGTTAGACCACACTCGGACATACTACTTACGTAGTATTCTCGAATGTTGTCGTGTGTCTTTAGGTCTATATTTATGTCTCCCAGCATATAAGTGTCGTTTGATTTTAAAGAAGAATGAGATAAGATACCGCTAATTTCCTTTACAAATAGATGTTTACTTTCGCTCGGTGGTCTATAAACTGCACAAATATTTGCGTTGTACTTGTAAGGTGTGGTGATCTGACCAATGATACATTCACAGTGTATTAAAAAGTGGTTCATTGGTGTAAATACATAGCCATCTCTGGCATAAATAATTATTCCACCTCCTTTTCTGTTTTTACGCAACTTACTGTGCATTTCATAGCCATCAATGTTGTACATATGAACAGTATTTTCATTTATATTGACTTCGGTTAATATCAATACATCTACAGTTATGTTGGACGAGCTAATTAGTTGTGTTACATAGACAAAATTTTTAGTTATTGATCTAATGTTTATGTGAACAATGTTCAAATTAATTTTACTAAAAGAAGGTATAAGGTTACTAAAAACATTAATGTTCGCACAGTCTAATAGTTCTTGGTGATCGTGAGAGATATCTGGGATAACTTATTTTAACACTATTACCGATACAGATTGTGTTGTCCCTCCTGTGTTGTGGTCGACAGCAGATCTATGTCCTTCTCGCTCCTAACAACTGTAGGCTTGTCTTTATCTTCTTTACGAAGCAGCACCTTTCCATCTTGGAACCAGACATACTTATATGCCGGGCGCAGTTTTTGTTGGGCTAGCCACAGTAGGGATTTGTTATATTTAGTAAGGGCACGACGGACGATCACTTTTGACTCGGACATTGCTGCAGGGACTTCCGAGATAATTTGTTCTAGCAATACTTCTTCTTTTCTTGATGCCCGTACCCACGACTGTGCATGTTCTGCCTGTTTCAACTCCACCAGGATGTTTCCTTCACGTTCCCTTCTATCTTCCACACGTTTGACGTTAACTATTTGTGATTTATCTACCTTGAGAGTTTCAGCCAGTTTGGTAGATATATTACTAAGGTCTTCAGTTGGGGCTTTCGGAATTCCTGTCACTTCTAGCACGTTATCCAGGCGCTGTTGTTCTAGATTACGCATATATTGCTTAAGTGAGCTGACTTCTAGTTCAAGATGAGTTTTTTCGTTGCTAAGATTCGTGTACTTTTTCTCCAACTCCAACTCCAACTCCAACAGGTTCAAAGGCCTTTAATTAAGAACAGACTTCCTTTAAACTTATTTTCGTATACAAATTGACTTCAATGTCTCATCTCATAATAATAAGTAAGAAATAAGATATACTTATTTACATATTATTTTATTATAAACAAAATGAAGTTACTATGACGGAAAGAACCAGAGACAAAGGATTGTCAAAACATAATTATTATTATTTTAAACAGGGCTAAAATTTCAAGCCACTTTACGGAGTAATGAGTAAATGGAGAGTCTTCTTCTACAATTTCTTTCATTTAGTAAGTTACGAAATGTAATGAAAAATCTAAAAGTCACTGATTTTTTTTCTGGAACTTACAACACTTTTTTTTATAAGTACTTCAAAATTATTATTATAAGTCAGAAATCTGTGGGCCCCACATGTAGGTACTTTTGCCTTTAAACCGTGAAGATCAAATTATGCAGACCGTAAATGTACTTGTCAACGCTTCTCTTAATTCCAGTAGAAAAGTAATACGGAAATTCTGTTGCAAAGCGCTTTCAATTCAGCTTTCAACGGCACTAAACGACCTGTAAGGAACCCTTACCTGGGGGGGTATTACCACATCTTAAAACCAGGCTTATTCCGGCGAGTGAAAGTGACAGAGCTATACAAGTCGTCTAGCGCCATCTCGTTCACTCACTGGAACAAGCCTGGTTTTAAAACGTCGTAATACCCACCCTGTACGTAAATTGCCATGACAAATTTTGATGCCCTTGAAACCCGCTTGAATGACCACTCCATTTACTAAATATTCAATGGTCCCGTCTAATCACACGTGCAAATCTCGTCCATTCATGTTTAATACGAATTTTCGTGATTATTTTTATCTCTATATGAAATCTGTTGTCCTTCCGTGCAAGGTTGACGTACTTGCGAAACATGTGGTTAATCATACCAAATGCTTTTGTTGTCTTACAAATTATAACATGTAGGTACAACTTGTAGACAAGAAAATAATTTATTTATCATATTAATAAAATTATTTTTGAAAAATTTGGTCCAGTTGGTTAATTTTACCTTTATTCATCATGTCAGTTTTGTGCTGTGTGTTTTGCGTGTTCGATACAACCACGGAAAAACATTACATGATTTGTGGGTATAATTCCGACTCTAGTTGTTTGTGTATGTGATTTTAAATCTTAAAATGGCCACGATACAAGGAGAATTCCTAAAAGGAAGGTACGTTTTAAAAAAAAAAACTTCTATCATTTTCCCTGTCAATGTTATCACTTCCTTCATGTCATTTTAGACGGAATCAATCATGATCAACATTCACTACTTAATTTCATTAAATACTGGCTTCATCAAGACATTTTTTTAGGGTTCCGTAGTCAACAAGGAACCCTTATAGTTTCGCCATGTCCGTCCGTCCGTCCGTCCGTCCGTCCGTCCGTCTGTCCGCAGTTTAGCTCAGAGACGCACAGTACTAGAGAGCTGTAATTTGGTGTAAATATATGGATTTGTTGTGCCGAAAAAGTGGTAAAATAAAATCTCGTAAAATATTTTTTTTTAGGGTATCTCCTGTACACGTAAAGTGGGGATGTTATTTTTTTTTCTCGCGTACCCCATAGTGTGGGGTATCATTAAATAGGTCTTTAAAAAATATTGACAGTTTCCATTAACAATTTTTTGATAAAAAAATTGGTTTGTGAAATATTAAGCTTTAAAGTGCTAAATTTTGCTCGACTCGAGTGTCCCCCCCCTCTACCAGCTAAACGGTTATGTGCGGGGGTATGAAAAAATTCACAATAGTAGTATATATAACGAAGTTTAAAAGAAAATTGTCATGACTTAGTAGGCTTTACAACTTTACGAGTAATAGTCGACCAACTTATAAAATGTACTTGGATAATATTTTTCTTAAACAAAATGTATGGGAGAACATGTTATTCAACTGCAAATGTAAGTTTGTCAACTTTATTTTTACAGCTTTAATAGGTATGTTTTACGGTATGTTTTTTGGGGATAGGTAGGTTTTTATCGTCAACTATTTTTAACTAACTTCAAAAAAAAAAGGTTCTAAATTCGTCGTAATCTTTTTTTTTAATGTATTTTGCCCGATTTCTCAAAGACTCCTGGACCGATTTTGAAAATTCTTTTTTTTTAAATTAAATTCAGCGAATCAGTTTAGTTAGTTCGCATAAGTATTTTGATGGGCAACTACGGAACCCTACACTGTGCGTGGCCCGACACGCACTTGGCCGGTTTTTTTACCTTTATTAACAGTCCAAACTTGATCGCCGGTAATCTTACTGATCTCAACCAAATATGCCTATGCTACGTTAAGAAACATTACCTTTAAAGGAACTTATCTACATAAAAGGTTAAGCCTTAGAACCTCTGCCCCTAAAACCGGTATTCAAATAATTATATCGGTTTATCGTTCTTTAATCTAACAGCGGCTTTACGCTGTGCATTTTAACTGCAGAAATTTTATACCTTCACGTATTTGAAAGGCGCGGGCATGCGGATGGCGAGTAATAGGTGACTCCCCGTCCGATCATGGACCATGCCGGGTCGACGGCGCGTCGTGTTCCATGCGCGCCTGCCGTTGTAGTTCTAAATCCGGTGCTTATACCCAAAATGATTTAAGCTTAGCTTCGTCTGTCAGTGATTTAGAATATTGGACTCATCAATGAAGTACAGAGGGTTTTACGACGTAGCGTTCGTTGATGATTGAATCCAACAACCGCTAGAAAACCTTTGTTTACCAGTGAACTATTAAGTACTAACATAAAAAAACCGGCCAAGTGCGTGTCGGGCCACGCACAGTGTAGGGTTCCGTAGTTGCCCATCAAAATGCTTATGCGAACTAACTAAACTGATTCGCTGAATTTAATTTTAAAAAGAAGAATTTTCAAAATCGGTCCAGGCGTTTTTGAGAAATCGGGGAAAATACATTAAAAAAAAATTACGACGAATTTAGAACCTCCTCCTTTTTTTGAAGTTATTTAAAAATAGTTGACAATAAAAACCTACCTATCCACAAAAGATACCCACCTACTATTATAGCTGTAAAAATAAAGTTGACAAACTTACATTTGCAGTTGAAGAACATGTTCTCCGATACATTTTGTTTAGGAAAATATGTTATCCAAGTACGTTTTATACGTTGGTCGACTATCACTCGTAAACTTGTAAAGCCTACTTAGTCATGATAATTTTCTTTTAAACTTCGTTATATATACTACTATTGTGAATTTTTTCACACCCCCAAACATAACCGTTTAGCTGGTAGAGGGGGGGGACACTTGAGTCGAGCAAAAATTAGCACTTTAAAGCTTAATATTTCACAAACGAATCTTTTTATTAAAAAATTGTTAACGGAAACTATCAATATTTTTTAAAGACCTATTTAATGATACCCCACACTAAGGGGTACGCGAGAAAAAAAAAAACATCCCCACTTTACGTGTACAGGAGGTACCCTAAAAAAAATATTTTACGAGATTTTATTTTACCACTTTTTTGGCGCAACAAATCCGTATATTTACACCAAATTACAGCTTTCTAGTACTGTGCGTCTCTGAGCTAAACTGCGGACAGACGGACGGACGGACGGACGGACATGGCGAAACTATAAGGGTTCCTTGTTGACTACGGAACCCTAAAAACTGTAATCAAGTACCGGTATTTTTCCTCAGTCATTGCACCGTTATAATAAAGCATTGACGTCAAGGAAATTTTGACACAACACAAAAAGGTGTAGGTACCGTAAAAAGATTTAAAAATACAGTTTAGCAACTGCAATTTAGAACTGCAATTAATCTTTTTAAACATTTATCGTTTTGGACTTGGACTAGTCTATTAATTAGTAAATAACGTTATCATCACCTAGATAATCGAAAAACACTGCTGTGCGTATAACATTAAAGGTGATTATTGCTCGTGACATAATGCTCCACCGCGTCCTCCGGGCGATCCTCGCAATGGCGACACCCAGGCGATTCTTCCTGCCCAATCAGACACACCTCTCGCATCTCCAACCACTCTTCAAAGAGGGGTCATACTACCGCTCAAATTATGACCAACATACTTGTAGACCCTTTTTTTTAGCGTTGGAAAATTATCAAATGAGTCCTTACACCCAGAGCAGGGCGGGAGGGACTGTCAAACTCGTACTGACTAAAATCCACGGTGTCCTTCAATAGCCCTTTACGTTTCGGAGTCACGATAATTCGTAAGTCCCGCGACCCCGGCTCGTACTCATCATCATCAGCCTATAATGTTCCCACTGCTGAGACACAGGCCTCCTCTCTGTGAGAGGGAGTGGGCCATAATCCACCACGCGGGCCCAGTGCGGGTTGGTAGATGTCACATGTTTTTGAATTTTTGGTTCTAGGACATGCCGGTTTCCTCGCACGATGTTTTCCTTCACCGTTTTGAGAGCAGTGGTGATGAAATAAATTACACAAAGTAATGCGCCTGGCGGGGTTCGAACCCACGACCTACAACTCGTAAGTCGGGACTGATACCACTGGGCCACCACTGCTCTTAGCACCACGGCTCGTAGTACCCACCGAAAAGATTCACAGCATTTCTTTGTTAATTTTTTTCCATCCCATAGAATCCTGTGATATACTAATACTTCTATAGTATTAGGTGGTCCAAAACTATTTTTTAAGTTCGTGGCGAACTGAAGGCATGGAATATCGGCAAAATCTAAAACCCCACAATTTTAGATTTTTGCTGATATCGGATGCCTAGCGGACGAGATTTTGGTTTTCGTGATACTGAGAGTTCAATGGATTATCTTCTTATTTATTATCTTCTTGGTGGATCAGATATTAACAAGCAGTTATCTACATAACCGTTTATTTCTTACACGAAATTAAATAACTGTTGCGAACAAAATACTAGTTTTTGACAAAGCATTTGTTGACGTCACTTTGGACTAAAGTTCATTGCACTTGCATGGTGCATTGCTCCGAATAAACCCGATCCTGATTTGAGACGATGACACGAAAATCTTTGTCTGTGTGCCTAGCAATATTCAGAGATATACACTTGCATAGAAATAATTCCGGATTGACCATGTTTAATGACTACTGAAACTGACTGAACAGGTTCACTCAAGACCTGTTCACTCCGTGGTCACAAGATTTGACCAAACCAGGTGTCTGGACTTTAAAAGAGACAGTGACCTCACTCTTTAATCGTGCTAAAATTAAATTAGTCTGGCAGTCCCTCCCTTCCCGTCCGGGGCGTGAGACTCTGTCAGACTCTTACTGGCTAAAATCCACGGTGATCCTTCAATAGCGCTTTACATTCCAGGGTCACTGTTACATGATTAGACGGTGACCTTTCAGTTGGTTCCGGCTGTTTCTTCTCAGAGTATAGTCAGTCACACAGGCCTTAACTACTTTATAAAAAACCGGCCAAGTGCGTGTCGGGCCACGCACAGTGTAGGGTTCCGTAGTTGCCTATCAAAATACTTATGCGAACTAATTAAACTGATTCGCTGAATTTAATTTTAAAAAGACGAATTTTCAAAATCGGTCCAGGCGTCTTTGAGAAATCGGGGAAAATACATAAAACAAAAGATTACGACGAATTGAGAACCTCCTCCTTTTTTCGAAGTTAGTTAAAAATAGTTGACAATAAAAACCTACCTATCCCCAAAACATATCCACCTATTATAGCTGTAAAAATAAAGTTGACCAACTTACATTTGCAGTTGAAGAACAAGTTCTGCGATACATTTTGTTTAGGAAAATATGTTGTCCAAGTACGTTTTATAAGTTGGTCGACGATTACTCGTAAACTTGTAAAGCCTACTTAGTCATGACAATTTTCCTTAAAACTTCGTTATATATACTACTGTTGTGAATTTTTTTACACCCCCAAACATAACCGTTTAGTCAGTAGAGGGGGGGGACACTCGAGTCGAGCAAAAATTAGCACTTTAAAGCTTAATATTTCACAAACGAATCTTTTTATCGAAAAATTGTTAATGGAAACTATCAATATTTTTGAAAGACCTATTTAATGATACCCCACACTAAGGGGTACGCGAGAAATAAAAAAAACATCCCCACTTTACGTGTACAGGAGGTACCCTAAAAAAAAATATTTTAAGAGATTTTATTTTACCACTTTTTCGGCGCAACAAATCCGTATATTTACACCAAATTACAGCTTTCTAGTACTGGGCGTCTCTGAGCTAAGCTGCGGACAGACGGACGGACGGACGGACGGACGGACGGACGGACGGACATGGCGAAACTATAAGGGTTCCTTGTTGACTACGGAACCCTAAAAAAGACGTCTACAATGTCAAAAAAAATAGTTACGTATACAGGGTGAATTTTTCAACTGGGCGTGGATGGCTATCTTGGAAACTATGAGGAATTTTGAAAAACGTTGAAAGGAGTCTCGAGGCCGATTTTGACGAAAACTTAAACTGCATCGTTAGATTTTAGAAAATTCAATAATCCTGGCCAGGAATCGAACCCGCTGATTTTGGAAAAAAAAATCACACCCTGTATTATTACTCCATTCGATAGTGTTGCTAATAAGGATCAATTTCTGGGAAGTAACCATATACGGCAAACATAAGGAAACAGCATATTTTTATAAAACTGCTATTTTTCTATGTCACTTTTCTTCAACTGAGCCATAAATCTATTCGAAATTACAAAATTTCGTTGTTTTCAATGTTTCACTGGATTTGACGCCTCAACAACTGCACTTTATTCAGAAATACGCAATTATTGAATAGAACAAAAAATATCATTATTTCCAAGAAGAAACGATAAACCTATGTTTCGAATACAGTCATTGTCTTGAGATTGATCAGTTTTTTTCATAATTAGACATTTTCCTTAAGTTTGCCGTATATGGTTACTTCCCAGAAATTGATCCTTATTAGCAACACTATCGAATGGTGTAATAATACAGGGTCGATTTTTTTTTTTAAATCAGCGGGTTCGATTCCTGGCTAGAATTATTGAATTTTCTAAAATCCAACGATGCAGTTTTAGTTTTCGTCAAAATCGGCCTCGAGATTCCTTTCAACGTTTTTCGATATTCCTCATAGTTTCAAAGATAGCCATCCACACCCAGTTGAAAAATTCACCCTGTATAAATATCATTACATTTTATTGTGCAGTGTAATACTTTTTTACTTTTACACGTTCTTTAAACTTACCTACATATTTATTGATTATTATCAATGTAGTCATTCACTATATCATTATGCAACTATGTTTACTGTGGCGATGAAACAAATAAAAAAAACGTTGTTATTTTGCCTAATAAAGCTATTATTACTAGGAAAACTATAAGTACCGGCTTATTATAACAACTGTATTTTTTCCATAGGAAAACCACAGAGTCTTCATGTTTTTTTTTTTCATATAAGTGGTTGAGAACGATTACAAAAAAACATGTCATTTTTATGGTACGATTTATGGTAGGATTATAGTTAACATCCCTATTTTAATTTTTCAGATCAGGTTTAAAAGGCTTATACGTATTTGATTGATTTATTATGCGAATAAAAATTCAATCACAATAAAAATACTTCCAAGAAAAGTTACGCATTTTAGTCAGTCGCCGAAAATTTCGTTTGTAGCCGGTTCCCGTAGCCAGAGTGCTACGACGCGCCTACGAAAAAATGCGTAGCCACGTAGTACACGTTTTGAAAGAAGACCATTAAGAGGATCGTCTACCGAGCGCTTGTCCATACTAAAAGAGAAAACGTTTTCCTACCCCTAAATGTTATCCTATCTCAATGATTTTTTAGAATGCTTCTGACACAGTAAAAAACTAGGTTTATAGGTTTTCTTTTTTTCAAAAGCAACTCTTAGGCGCCTGTAACTTTCAAACTATTATAAATTTTGAAAAAAAGAAAACCTGTAAACCTAGTTTTTTACTGTGTAGGAAGCATTCTAAAAAATCATTGAGATAGGATAACATTTAGGGGTAGGAAAACGTTTTCTCTTGTAGTATGGACGAGGGCTCGGTAGACGATCCTCTTAATAGATGTTTTAATAAACCTAATGTTATGAAATTTAAACCAAAAATATATCATTACTTCGTCATGGTGAAAATTAAGGCTGTATCCAAGCTTTTTCTGACCACGCCGAGCGCTGCGAGTACTGCGATAGCCTAGTTGATAACTCATTCTGGAGTACTTTTACAGAAGGACGCAGATTCGAGCCCTATTCGCTGGGTGCGAAGTACTAGGGGGGGGGGGTAGTACTATTCGATTGCAGCGCTCATGGTGGTGAAAAGTAGAATTAATGTAGGAGAATACATTCAGCGTTGCCAACTGTTAAAGACGCGCTAATCTCAGGAACTTCTGTTTCGAATTGAATAATTATTTTTGTGTTGGATAGTGCACTTATCGAGGAAGTCCATAGGCTATATATATATTGCACCACGCTATGAGCAATAGGAGCAGAGCACCAATGAAAAATGTTGCAAAATCGGGAAAATCTTATTGAGAGCTTCCATTGCGTGCGCTGCGTAAACGGTTTACATTACGCAATTTAAAAATTATGTATGACGGTATTGTTCCTCATGAAACGTTCTAAAATAAAGTCCGCGACAGCATTATGTCTAATGTCTCAATTCTATCATAATTATGGTTAACTCACCATAACCTTTTGTTATGGAAATCAAATTGGTTTTAAAATAATACATTTCTTGCGACAATGTTTTTATTGACATTATATTATATTATGTTAATCATTACAAGCATTTAATTTTGATCAAAATTGCCCTTGACATCATATATGATTTTAATGAATATCTGACGAGATATCGTAGTTTCTTCAACGGCAGGTGTTGGGGAGCAGTCGAAATACGACGACGGTTCAGTCTCACAGTACATTCAGCTCTGCAATCTGTACATATTTTTTTATAATCGCATTATTCCGCCGCGGCGCGTTGCCAATAATTCGCAGTCAGTTTTTTCTTTTCGCTAAGAAGTCGTAAAATAATCTTCGGTACCTAACAAAATACAGAACTACATAGTACCTACGTTTCCTGAAGTTGACGAAGTGTACAAAAACACGTCAACAAATGTAGTATCATTGCGTTTAAATGCGACCCGACATTTTATATCATAACCAGTTTGTTGTAGACAATAATGAATCATTAATTTAAGACGCAATTCCTATCATTAGATGACAAATTGCCAAGGGATTCCCATAGTCCTAGTTGACCGTTGTTTTTAAGTGCGGAATCTTACGGGCTTGAAATGATTAAATTATAATTATGATGATTACATCTTGAAGTACTTACTGCACACAATCATCGATGTTTTTCCGACTTTTCATCTAAGTAAATTCCGTATTGCTGAGGGCTTCGCTTTATTTTATAGTGGTAAAATCATCAAATGAGTCCTCCCGCCCAGGGCGGGACGGAAAGAACTGTCAGACTCGTAATAACTCAAATCCACATTGATCCTCCATTAGTCCTTTACGTTCCAGGGTCACGGTGACCTGATGTGACAGTCCCACGATGACGGTTTCGCTGGAGGTCAAAAATTATCCTACAGATTCGTATTACTGAATTGTGTTAGCAGGTGACCCGCACTAGAACACAAAGGCCAACTGAATGGAAGGGGTTGGTTATTCGTCAAACAAGTTTGAGAATTTCGCTCCACCCAGGTCTAGGGGTCTATTTGATGAATTTCTAAACTGAAAAAGCATATACAATACATACATAGTATTATAATGTGATTTAATTGAGTTGTTGTACACACGCCAGCATGTCAACCTACCCCAATCTATCATACCAATCAAACATTAACCTTCCACTATTGTGATAAGGTTGAAAATCTATTAAAGAAATTTGACAAATTGAGGTAGGTTGATGTGCTAATTTGTCACAAAACACAAAATTAATTCGTCAAAGATATGAAAAGGTAGACTGACGATCAGAATAATGTGAAATTCTTTGTTGTATTTTAATTATTTATTTTGTGAAACCTATATATTATTTCATATACCTGACAAAAGCTCAAACTGCTTAACAGATAATTAAATTTTAAAAAACATGATAATATCCTAGATGTGAAAAAGATTTGTTTATAATTATTTTTAATTAAAATGTTAACTTCATTGTGAGTCTAAAAGACATTTCATATTTGTTTAAGCGTGAATATTATATACAGCACAAAAAGTAAGTAAAAATTAAGTTTCAGTTCAGAATTTTGAGTTTCAGTCTATGAAATAGAAGACAATGGGCGTTTTTCCATTAACCGGCACGGCACCGGCACCGGCGACGGCGCCGGCGCCGTGCCGGTGCCGGGGAAGCAAAAATGTATGAAAATGTACGGCTCGCTTTTCCACTTACCGGCGCCGGCTTCGGCACGGCGTTCATATATTTTCGCTTCCCAGCACCGGCACTACGCCGGCGCCGTCGCCGGTGCCGGTGCCGTGCCGGCTAATGGAAAAACGCCCAATGGATCGTTAACATTACAAAAATTCCTACTATCGTTAAAAATAATTATTCTGTCTTTACATACTTTCAAAATTGGGAATGAAAATAATGTGTGAGGAAAACAGCATAACCAACTTTTTTTTTTAATACGTTGCCCCACACTAAGAATTTCTCCTGTATCATGGATGCGTTTACAAACATAGAAACTCACATACACAAACACCCAGACCCGGAACAAATACTTGCAGATCATACAAATAATTGTTACGTACGGGGATCGAACCTGCGACACAGTACAGCAGTCCAAATTGCTCAGCCACCGTTCCAAACGTGTCATCAAATAACCAACCATTACCCGTCCTGAATAGACATTTTTGGTCCCCTCTCTCTGTCAGAGAAAGAGCCTACATCGGCTCCATGTAGAGACGGCTTCACCTAAGAGAACCTTAGAACCTGGTTATAACCTTCGAAGGCTTGCTTTGCCCCTGTACTCTACAGGCACAGCGCTTGTTAAAACTATACCCGTCAAGACAGATAAACATCTGTTAAACAATTGTCAAAAAAAAACTGTCAACGTCAAAACGACATTAATTTCTCGTTGATATAAGTTAAGCGTCCACAGGTCGGCATCGTACGCATCGGACGCATCGCATCAAACGGATTTCTGTATCGGCAGCGATCGGATTGCCGACGCGAGTATCAGCAATCGGATTGCCGATGCCACCTTCATCTCGTCCACTGATCGGCATTCCGTATGACGTCATCGGTATGCATCGCATGTAGGCATTGCCGATGAGCCGTCCGTACGATGCGAATCAGTGGACGCAGTTGTATGAGTTTTAATACAAGGCAAACTAAAATCCGTTACGTACGATACGTCCGATACGTTCGATGCGGACCTGTGGACGCTTACCAATAAGGGTCGTTTTGCAGTTATACTTTTTTAGACAAGCGTTTAACAGATGTTTATCTTTTTGTGGTTAGGCGGTTTAAGTACTCCCGAGTTGATTACACTTTCAGATCACGAAGTAATGTCGCTCCATGTAACAAACTATTCAGCTGCATTTACTTAGACTGGAACCCGATCCAAATGTGGTTGGGAAAAAACGATGATCATTTTCCTGGTATCTAATTTAGTTTAATAACTGCAACACAGTTCAAAGCAATTGAGCAGTAATAAAAAGTTTTAATAAAAAGCAAAAGATTGACCTCTCCTGTAATATGTGCATCGTTTCTTAGTATTGACGTCATCGGTTTTTAGGTATACATGTTTTTTGTTTCATATATTATGTACTTACTTTTTTATTCGTTTTTGCCAAGTTCATTGCTCAGTTGAAGCTATATATTTAAAGTTTTTATAAAGGATCAGTAAGAAAGAATGATAGTAAAAAACCACATGACGTGCATCATTTATTTATTCTCAAAATAAAAAGGTTGCAATAATAACATTTCCCACCTCTTTTTTTTTCCTTTTTACCCTTTTAAGCCAGTCGAGTGGTGACGATTTAGTTCAACATGATTTAAATTCATTCGTGATAGGGGCACGAAGAAAAGGGTCGGATTCATTTACAATTTTTATTGATTAGTGCTCCAACTTCCATGTAACGCAAAATAGTAGATTATTAACCAAGGGGATAAAGCAGTGTCTTCTGTCGCGGGTGACGATTTAAATCGCGAGCGTCACGAAGGACTCGAGGTTTACTCCCGAGCGTAGCGAGGGTGTTAAAACCTTAAATCACGAGCGAAGCGAGGGATTTAAGACGAGTCCTGAGTGTAGCGAGGGATTTAAGTTCACCCAAGACTAAGACAGCTTTATCACCGAGGAAAATACTCTACTTTTCGTACCATTTGCGAAAAAAATAACACAATAATAATATAAGATAAGCATTTAATAAAAATAATGAAAATTAAAAGTAAAAGTTAATATTTGAAACATTGGTCCAATTATTTATTGAAAGAGTAATATTTTTGTTGGGTACATTTATTGTTGATGAGTTAATTTGAGTATTTCTCTGTTCAAGTTGCGTCTGAGGAACTTGCGTTTCATTGCAGCTAGTAAACGTCGGAGATAGTGGTGGTGGTGCAATGTCAGTTACGGACGAAGATAAGATGCCAGAAGTTGATGGTTGTGGCTCTGATGGATTAAATTTTATGTTTTTGTTAATTTGACTGCTTAACATAGTTTTATTCGCCATTGAACTTTCAATATACCCCTCAGCTACTCCATCAGAGCTCCAACCACCGTGTCTTTTTATTGACGTAATATCCGCCCCTGAATCCGCCAAGAAAGTCGCCGAAGTTCTTCTAAAGCAGTGACCGGTGTAGAGTTCAACATCTTTAAGTTGTAGATATTTTGCAATATCCTTTGGCATGTTGCTAATTTTATTTTTGCCGATGGCTTGTCGAGTACATTTCCCATTCCGATAGTTTATAAAAAATCTACTGTTTTCCATGTTGGTGGGACGTAATGCTTGGTATTTGTGAATGATTTTAGTATATTCTCCTTGTACAATGAATGAGCGATTTTTCTTTGTCTTAGTTTCCTTTACATTAATCAGCAGTAACTCATTGGAATGATTTTCAACGTCCTCCACCTTTAAGTTTACAAGTTCACATCCGCGGCAGGCACCATTGAGTCCAAAAATTAAGGCCACCTATAACAAAGATAAAAAACAGGTAAATATATAGAATAATTACCATTACTAAGATACGAAATATTCATAGTTATATCATGTACACTTACTTTTGTGGCCAGATAAACTTCGTCAGGAGCTTCATTAAGAAATTTTTCCACATTTTGAGTCGTAAAAATTTTAGACTTCTTTGCGCAATGCCCTTCTGATTTTCTTTTTAAAAAAGCCAGCAATTTCGTAAATCTGTTTATTTCAATGCTGTGTTTGATGCTTATTGTAGCTTTCAGTTTTGAGTATATGCACCAAAGTGTATTCGGATTCTTTGTCTTGGATAAATAATCAAAATAGACAAGAAGTACTGATTCTGAAATTGATAGGCCTTTCGCACTTCTCCACGTTGAAAATTCTTCATAAGTTTTTAAATAATTTTCCTTGGATTTTGTTGGAAGCAAATTATTTATAATTGCGGCAGCATTTGCACTGATGGAATCAGACAATTCACTGTCACTGTCGCTTTGATTTAACATCGTAACTTATTTTTCCCACGTTTTTATATTAGAATATTAATTTATTCATAAAAATAAATTAAAATTGTATTTAAAAAAACAAAAACGCGGCAAAATCCTAGACTAATATTTTTTTGTCGGAAAAGCAAAGGCATCAAGCTCATACGGCCTCGACGGTTTTCGTAATTGTATTGAATAATCATAACTGCATAATAAATGCGTATTCCTTTTTCAAAAAGTTGTATAATGCTTTAAATACAAACTCAATGTTGTAAAGACAGACTGATGTAGTTCAGTATCGGTAAGTATTCCAAATTCAAATCACATTCTCTCCCTAGAGGATGAATGAAATTCAGTACAACTTTCTTTCCCTAGGGAAAGCTGTTTCTAACAGATTAATAATGACTATTGTTATGTACGCTTTTTGTGGCATAGAATGTCACTTTTTTGAGCAAGTGGTACGAAAAAGCATTTAAATTCATTTCATGGATTTATTATATGCGATATATATGGTTTCAAGCTGCTCGAGGAAAGAGTTAATGGAAGGAATTGGGGAGTTCTTTGCAAAACATTGGGAAAATAGATTCTAAGTAAAATAATGTCTTTCCTCTTAAAATAATCGGGAAATAAATAAAATTGATGACATGTATCAGTTAGACCACTAAGGGTTCTCTCTGTGAAATCTAGATCTCTATGTTCTACCATTTATTTCACGAGGCAGGCTTTATATGGCCAAATGACAATACGCAACAAGTTTTTATTTATTTTTAGACCAAAGTGACTCAAACCTAACCTAGCTCGAAGATACGAGTATTTTAGCTGTCAAGTCACACTTGAACTTTGTTTTCAATTTTATCATCTTTCCTTAAACTACAACCTTTGGACCACAAGACTATGCAATTGTCTAAAAAAACAATGTCAAGTTCGCATCAATTTGAGACACATAATATATTGAGTGTAATCGTATTTGACCTTTTTTAAAATAACCAGCAATTATTTGAGATTTTGTTTTTATATTTTTGACCGTAGCTGCGGTGACCATAACGAAAATGTCATTATTTTTGTGATGTAAAAACATCATAGACACTTGTGGTTTGCCAGGGTCAGAGTATGGTACAAGGACTGTGGTTTTAACTCATTAAACTTACTGTTTAATGGGAATGTCCCTTATGCAATATAACTGTAGTGTGATTAGTGAAACGGAACTAAGAAGTCTGTTAAAATATGTTATAAATATACAACGCATTAATTCATGCCTAGCGAATTTCAAAGATTTTCTTAGGATAGTCTGTTAAAGCTGGTTCTAGAATATGAGATGCTTTAAAAGACCTCTTTACATGCAGTTCCTGCTTCTACTAATTTATCTTCAATGTAGCAATCCTGGTCTTTCTCTACTCTTATAGCCATAGATATCTTTAAAATGTTGTTTACGTGGTTAAAATATTATACAAAAATAAAACTAAAACAGGACAAATATTACGAACAAAAAAACTAAATTAAAACTAAATAGGTACCTATATTATTTAAAAAAAAAAAAAAATATATAATAAGGCACTTCAGCGTCCTCTAAAAAATACTCCTCCGCATCGCTGTCATCCGGGAACGTGCCCAGAATACTGGCAGCATTGCCACGTTGAATGGCAATGCTTATTCTTTGGCCAAAGAAAAAGCCAGCCCTCTGTTCACGCGAAGTGTCGACAAGACGGCGACAATTACATAATTATTTAGTATTAATATACAATGTGACTTATGATGTTGAATAGCAATAAATCAATTTTGAAATAACTCGAAAAAATATTTTTTGGTAATGAGAAGTTCTTTCTTACGGTGCGTACAGACTATGTAACATAACATGTTATATAACATTGTTATATTACATTGTTACATGGTCTGTACCTTTAAACGCTCTAAATCAAAAAGCTTAAAATATCTTCTGAAGCAATATTTAGAAAGAAAACAATAACACCTTTTGAATTTTGCCGTGATATAATTATAGGTAACTATTAATTGTGTGCATTTAAAATGAGTACTACAAAAAAAGTTACAAACATCTAGATTGACCTTATGCACGGTCAATCTGTTTATTTCACAAAAAAAGTCAATTACCATAACAACAATCTATTCTTATCTTATACAACGTGTAACGTTAACAGCGCAAAACGTCTCATGGGGTAACTCAGCCCATGTTACTGAACAATGTTTGTTCTAAGATTTTGGAAATTCGCAAAAAAAAAAAACTGGACTGACGGGCCCGATCAATTTCTCATTTTGGATGAAAAAGCAAAATTTTTTTTTGTGAATTTCCAAAAGTCTTGGAACAAACATTGTTCAGTAACATGGGCTGAGTTACCCCACGAGACGTTTTGCGCTATTAACGTTACACGTTGTATAAGATAAGAATAGATTGCTGTTATGGTAATTGACTTTTCCGTTTTTCTTAAGTTTGCCGTATATGATTACTTCTAGATAGAATTTTGTCCTTATTAGCAACATTATCGAATGGTGTAATAATACAGGGTGTGATTTATTTTTTCAAAATCAGCGGGTTCGATTCCTGTCCAGGATTATTAATGTTTCTAAAATCCAATGATGCAGTTTTAGTTTTCGTCAAAATTGGCCTCGAGACTCCTTTCAACTTTTTTGATATTCCTCATAGTTTCGGAAATAGCCATCCACGCCCAGTTGAAAAATTCACCCTGTATATATAATAATATACACATATTACTTACTTATATTTGTACATCAAAATTATAAATGCGAAAGTATTATTTTTTACCTTTTCAATCTAAACTACTGGACCGATTATTCTGAAACTCTTTTGCATAGATCGTCAGGTGAACAGAAATAGAGGTCCCTTTAATCCTGAAAATAATATAGGTACATAAATGGTATATTAATATCATCATCATCATCAGCCGGAAGACGTCCACTGCTGAACATAGGCCTCCCCGTATTAATAAAATACATAGAAATAAATGGAGCCATGACATGTGTCTTTCGAATCTTGATTAAATGATATTATAACACGCAGAGCACAATCCTAAATCAAATCCTACATTACATAGCTTACGCAAGCGAACCCGCTTGCTAAAGCTCCTAACATAAATAAATGCAATAATTAAAAATATCATAACTATTTTTAAATTGACCTTCCGAATTCACGTGTTTGCACATGCACCAAGAATGGCCGACACGTGATAGTGATAAACACGAGTGCTCATCATAATCGCTAGCGATCTGGCGATATGCATTAATGTTGCACTTCATCACTCACGTTGGCGGATATCTCCTGATGAACATTTTTATAAATACACTAACGATCTGCCCTGACTTCCGCTCTATCTAGGGCAAATATCAAAAGAGGCCTCCTGCTCATTCGATATTTTACAACCTAGAAAAAAAAACTATGTGAATTGTCAATTAACCTGGTTCCAACGCTCTCAGGTTCAAATTGGCAATGTAAATGACCCATCACGCGTCGCAATTGTAACTGGCAACAATAAAAAAATGATTTTTGATAACACATAAAAAAAATGTTGTGATGAAACAAAGACATAGTTTTCAGCTTGTCTTCCTTATTTGAAATAGTGTAGTATGCAATGACTTGCATTATTCTCAAGTTGAACAACTTATTCCAGCGCCATTATTTATGACTTATGAGCGTGTTGTTTTAGCATGGTATTCTATGGAGGAAGGGAGTCTTTGAGGCGGTATCCATAATAGACTGCACAAGCTCCCGCCTGGCTGCTATCAGGGCTGTTGTGGGCGGTCGCTCCATTATTATTGTTACAGTCTACATGCCAACTGACTCTTTCGACAACCTGCCAATTTTCACAGAAGTACTAGGGGAGATCAGTGCGATTGTGGAAAGTGGAGGTGTAGAAAGTGTTTTTATTCTGGGTGACTATAACGCGCATCCTCATGAGCTGTTTTATAAAGAACTTATAAGTTTCTGCACTGATCAATCCTGGATTTGTGCGGACATTGAGAAACTGGGATATGCGACCAATAACTACACTTTTGTTAGCGAAGCACACGGGTGCAGAAGATGGTTGGACCACTGCGTAGTATCATTATCAGCGTGGCAAACTATTGTTAGGGTACACATAGAAGAGGATATATTTTTATCTGACCACTTACCACTGTACATTGAGTGTGATCTGAATTTAGTGAGGCCAAAGATAGTGATGCAACAGTTTCATCATTGCGGTGTAACGTGGGGTGAAAGGGATGAAGCGCAAATTACAAAATATCGCAAGTTATGTAATGACAAGCTGCGGAACATCGGTCTTCCCCGCGAATTTCAAAAGTGTAGTTATGGGGCCTGCAAAGTAGTCGAACATAGATGTGTTCTGGATAATTTATATAAAAATATTGTTGATATCCTAAGTGACGCAGCGAAAATGACGAATGGGAACATTCGGTCCCGGCCAAGGAGAGGCAGAGTTGTGTGTGGCTGGAACAAATATGTTCGAGACGCTTATCGAGAGGCCAGGCTAAAATTTAAAGCTTGGGTATCACAAAATAGACCGACTTCTGGAGTAACACATGAAGAAAATGTGTGAGACCCGGAAAATATTTAAGAGTCGTCATAAATGGTGCCAAAATAATCGGGAACAGCTAAAAATGGATTTTTTAGCAGAGCAAAGAGCGACCAAAAATTTTAGCAAGTTCTGGAAAGCTACGGGTAAGATAAATACCAAGCCTGGGCTGCCGATGAGCGTCGGGGGACTGAATGATCCAGAGCAAATTTCGAATATGTTTATGGAACATTTCAAAGTACGATCACCTCTCGGCCCCTCAAGTACGATGATCGATGCTGAGTCCTTCGGTGGGGGAGAGTTACCAATGATGTTTTTTTCGACTAAACAGGTCAGAGCTGTTATCAATAAAATGAGTAGAGGTAAATCTCCCGGACACGATGGACTCAGCATCGAGCATTTTAAGTTTGCAGGTGTTCACCTGCCGAGGGTCCTGTCCCTGTTTTATTCAATGTGTGTCAGTCATGCATATCTACCAGCTGATCTTATGAAAACGGTTGTGATACCAATAGTCAAAAACGGGACAGGGGATATCTCGGACAGGGGAAATTACCGGCCGATCTCTCTTGCAACTACTATTGCTAAAATATTGGACAGTATGCTTGATTCGTGCCTGGAAAAATATCTGTGTCTGCACGACTCACAGTTCGGGTTTCAACCTGGACTGTCTACTGAAAGTGCTATCCTAAGTCTCAAGAATACTGTCCAATATTATACAGATCGTAAAACGCCGGTGTATGCCTGTTTCCTGGATCTTTCCAGAGCTTTTGATCTGGTGTCATATGATGTGCTCTGGAAGAAGCTGGGGGACAGGAGTGTACCGGCGGAAATTATTAAAGTTCTGCAATTTTGGTATGCGAACCAAACTAATCATGTAAGGTGGTCCAACACTCTCTCCGAGGCTTATGGGTTGGAGTGCGGAGTGAGACAGGGAGGGTTGACGTCTCCCAGGCTCTTCAACCTATATGTGAACGACCTCATGGTCGAGCTCAGCAGCATGCGTGTCGGCTGTTCGGTAGGTGGTGTTAATATTAATAGCATCAGTTATGCGGACGACATGGTGCTGCTGGGCCCGACTGCGGGGTCTATCGGGGAGATGTTGAAAGTTTGCGAGGACTACGCGGCTGCGCACGGGCTCGTATATAATGTACGGAAATGTGAGTACATGATCTTTGGGGTCGCCGGTAAGTGTACAGATTATTCACCTAACCTTACCCTAAATGGCTTGAACATAAAACGAGTAAATCAATTCAAATATCTGGGACATATAGGTACTTACCGACGACCTGAAAGATAATGTTGATATTGAGAGGGAGCGCAGGGCACTGGCGGTCCGCGGTAATATGCTGGCGCGTAGATTCGCCCGCTGTACGGACCAGGTCAAAATAACACTTTTCAAGGCGTATTGTCAGGGTCTGTACGCGGGGGGTCTATGGGTCAGCTACACCAAAAGGTCGCTAGATGTTCTGCGCGTCCAATACAACAATATTTTTAGGATGCTGTTGGGACTGCCCCGGTTCTGTAGCGCGTCAGAGATGTTTACACTGAATCGTACTGACGGATTCCACGCAGTCGTACGGAAGAAAATAGCGTCTCTGGCAGCTAGAACTCGGGCCAGTGATAACAGCATTCTAAAAACAGTGGCCGAGAGTGTGTTTTCTCCTTTCCTGAGGCATTTTGTGGAGAAGATGAAGGTTTAAACTTGTTTTACTTGAAAAAAAAAAAAAAACTTGTTGCGTCTTCTGTGCAAAATGCTTCTCAAACAATTTTTATATTATTTACTAACACTAGAAATTTAAGGTATTTTACTAACACTATGGATTTTTTGTTGTCCGATAAATTGAAAATAAATTATTATTATTATTATTATCATTCAACATCAATCATCAAATGGGTCCTCCGTCACCCAGGGCTTCCCTTAAATGGGGATTCGTAAAATGCTTTTTGTGGAAAGAAAAGATTCGTGTGCGGACAGGACTCACTCGTGATAAAAAGAGTAGATCTATTCTCTTTCTAGAGAGTACGGCAAGTCCATTCTATTAGTCTGTATTCAGATATGAAATGCAATTCAGCTTGTGTGTAACCATTTCACAAATAAAATTATGAAGAATTGGCAAGGTGCCGTTTTAGACTCACTGAGAATATCTATCTCATCGATAAAATAAGTTTTCTGTAGTTTCCATCAGAGGCCATATATTTCTACTTTCGGATTATACCCATACCTACATCAAGAACGCTTCAAATCACGCATTAGTATGTAGAATTGTAGATCCGCAAAAAGTGTTAATTTTCACATAGGATTAGTAATTGGATTGTATATTAGGTCGGTTTATCCGTATTTCGAAGGTTTTAAAATACGTCTAGTAGTCATAAGAATAAAAAAACCCAATGATGTTTTATTGGTTTTCTTTTTTTTACATTTTACTGCCAGTAACAAAGCCTGTCGGGGTCGCGGGACTCACGAATTACCGTGACCCCAGAACGTAAAAGGCTATTGAAGGACACCGTGTATTTTAGTCAGTACGAGTCTGACAGTCCCTCCCGTCCAGTCCTCCCCTGGGTGGGTGGACTCATTTGATGAATTTACCACGCTAAAAAAAAACCAGTACTATATTTTCGAACCATTTGGGTTTGACTCTCAAGAGGCCCAAGAGATGGCTTATTACCAGCTGACAGCATTAAAGAATGCTTTGTAGTAGTTTAGTTTTTTCATACATGATTTATTAGTGATTTTCATACATGTTTTATATTATTGTTAATGTTATAAGTAAATAATTTTTGTACTTATCTATATCAGCCAGGAGCCAGTATAGGTACTGTGTATGTTTTTTAGGTCTTTATTTCTTTTTTGGAGACTACGAGTTTTTTCTATTCTTATTACCGGTTGCGATTCGTATCTAGATCTTAGACAGTCGTTGCAGAATTTTAAAAATCTAACAACCTTTCCGGATTGTAGGTAATACCCAAAAACCGGCCAAGTGCGTGCCGGGCCACGCACAGTGTAGGGTTCCGTAGTTGCCCATCAAAATACTTATTATGCGAACTAACTAAACTGATTCGCTGAATTTAATTTTAAAAAGAAGAATTTTCAAAATCGGTCCAGGAGTCTTTGAGAAATCGTGGAAAATACATAAAAAACAAGATTACGAAGAATTTAGAACCTCCTCCTTTTTTTTAAGTTAGTTAAAAATAGTTGACGATAAAAACCTACCTATCCCCAAAAAACATACCGTAAAAACATACCTATTAAAGCTGTAAAAATAAAGTTGACAAACTTACATTTGCAGTTGAAGAACATGTTCTCCGATACATTTTGTTTAAGAAAATATGTTATCCAAGTACATTTTATAAGTTGGTCGACTATTACTCGTAAAGTTGTAAAGCCTACTTAGTCATGATAATTTTCATTTAAACTTCGTTATACACGCTGTTTTTTGCATTTTCGTCAAACTTCAGGTGGTTGTCACAAAAGTCATAAATAATCAATTGAAAGTACATTACCGGGCAAAACTAATAAGGGCTGCTTTTTTTTGTTGTTGAAATTTTACAGTATTTCAGAATTAAACCCTTAATTCAATACAAATGAAAGAGAATCACCCGACTACGCAGTCCGCGCGTACGCACACAGCGATGAGCAGCTGGTGTGCGTGAATTGAATCTACTACTCTTGAAGAAACTAGTTCACACTTACGGATTTCAGTAAAAAGGAAAAATAAAATAAAAAAATACCTACCTATTTTATTGTTGATTTGGGTCGAGAATCATGAGTATAATCACGTCCTTGAATTTGACTAGGTTGCAGATCAGCACATTGTATATACTACTATTGTGAATTTTTTCACACCCCCAAACATAACCGTTTAGCTGGTAGAGGGGGGGGACACTCGAGTCGAGCAAAATTTAACACTTTAAAGCTTAATATTTCACAAACGAATTTTTTTATCAAAAAATTGTAATGGAAACTATCAATATTTTTTAAAGACCTATTTAATGATACCCCACACTAAGGGGTACGCGAGAAAAAAAAAACATCCCCACTTTACGTGTACAGGAGGTACCCTATAAAAAAAAATATTTTACGAGATTTTATTTTACCACTTTTTCGGCACAACAAATCCGTAATATACACCATATTACAGCTCTCTAGTACTGTCCGTCTCTGAGCTAAACTGCGGACAGACGGACGGACGGACGGACGGACGGACGGACGGACGGACGGACGGACGGACGGACATGGCGAAACTATAAGGGTTCCTTGTTGACTACGGAACCCTAAAAAACTGGATTTGAAATATCTGTTATGTCGTTGCTTCACAAATGACGTGGTATTCAGCTGCATTCAAGAAATAGATAGGAAGCCGACACCTACATAATTGAAAAGATTTGTAATTTGATTTCTGGTTGTTGGCTTGGAGACTTCCAAATGCGCATTTTAATAATCAAGAGGAAGTGCGCGATATCACCTCTAGATAAAAAAATTACCTGTATATTCTCAAAACATCTACCGGTCCACCCTGGGAAACGCCACCACAGCCTACCTGAAACCTGGTGACCCTACCATGACTTCTTAAAGCGTTGTTAGGCTGTGGGAAAGAGACAGAGCTATACAAGTCGTCTAGCGCCATCTCTTTTCCTGAGTGGAGCAGTTATGGCTGAGCGATCCTACTGGCAGTGGTTGGCCTCACCAGAGCCGCTAGCATAACGAACATCAACCCTTTGAAGTCCGGTGCCAAACAGTCTTACTGTGTTCCGTAGGTGCGCAGGAGTTTTAGTTCCTTCTGGCTGAGCTCGCTCCGTCTTTGGTCCCATCTTTATAACTGGAATACACACATCAAAAGTGTCTAGGGATCAAGCATTTTTATGCGGATTTCTTGAGATTGAGATGTGGCTTTGTAATAAATTTATGATTTTATAAATTTATATGGATCCTTTTTGGTGCATTTCATAATTTGAATCAGGAACTGTAAATCAAATTCGAGTAAAAGATGAAAATCAGCTGTCAATATTTTCCCTATAAAAACATGCAACGCATTGAAGACATTATTAGTGCTACTGTTTCCCTACTACTGATTAAAACCAACGTTATTATGGAGCGGCGACGTCATTTAAGCAGGGAAGAAATGCTCAGAGCCGTGGGAATGATAGAAGCTGGTTCCCGGCAACGTACTGTGGCTTTAGCTCTGAATACAAGTCAGAGTGTTATCAGTCGACTTTGGACACGTTACCGAAGCACTGGTACCGTGGCTGAGCGCCATGGAGGACGGTATCGCTGCACCACACGGAGACAAGACCGATACATTCAAATCTTAACTCGAAGAGCTCCAACAATAACCGCCATGATGTTAGCCGTGAGGCTTCATCACTCTTCAGGGAACTTAATTAGCGACCAAACAGTCAGAAACCGCTTGCATGAAGTGAACCTTCATTCCCGAAGACCGCTACGGGTACCACCTATAGCAATGCACAATCGTAGGATTCGATATCAATGGGCTCTTGAACACAGAAATTGGGCAGAAGAACAATGGCGTTTCGTGTGCTTTTCTGATGAGTCTCGTTTTGGTATGAGACCGGATACAAGACGTATACGACACTAGAGAACCCCTGGACGCCAACAGCGATTAAAATCCTGCCAGGAAGTCCATCCTTATAGTGGTGGAACCATCATGGTATGGGCGGGTATTTGGATCGGCGGAAGAACTGAGTTGATTTGGATCAGAGGCAACCTCAACGCTCAAATTTATGCTGAGACGATTGTATCAGACGTCATCGTTCCTCTACAAGTGCAAATCGGTCCCTTATTTCAGTTAATGCATGATAATGCACGACCGCACACCGCAAGAGTTGTAAGACAGACTCTCGCCGCAGCTAACATCAATGTCCTGCCCTGGCCTGCTCAGTCGCCAGACTTGAACCCGATTGAGCATGCATGGGATATGCTACAGAGAAGAGCTCTGCCGAATATGGAGGGTATCCAGTCGCAAGAAGACCTTTTTTTGTTGTTGCAACGAACATGGGCGGCCATTCCACAGCGTGATTTGGATGAACTCATTTTGAGTATGCCAAACCGATGTTCTTGTGTTGTTAGTGTTCGCGGTAGAAACACGGATTATTAATTGTTTAAGTCACCCAATAAAATTTTAAAGAAAACTGTTATTTCAGTCTTTTTTTCGAACTTTAATGTTAGTGGTTCAAATGTCAAAAATCCCTTTATTAGGAAAATGGCAAATTTCTTTATGAATGCAAAGGTGACTTGGTTTATCGTTACTGTGACAAACGATAACACTTTATTTGATGAATCCTTAAAGAACATTTTAATTAATATCAATCAGGAGAAAAGTTATTGCAAAAATATATGTTGATCCCTAGACACTTTTGATGTGTGTAGATTGGGGCCAAGAGCCAAATCCGTGTTTCCCTTTTTTTCTCTGACAGTCCTCCCGCCCAGGGTGGGAGGGACTGTCAGACTCGTACTGACTAAAATCCACGGTAATCCTTCAACAGCCCTTTACGTTCCAGGGCCACGGTAACCTGATGAGACAGTCCCGCGATCCAAAACAGTCCTGCGCCCCAACCATGTTTCCGTAAGCGTTTGGGAGCGCCCAAAGTGTACCAGTAATTCTACTGTGGGAACATGGTTCGTTCCATCCGGGTGTCCCTTGACACCTCTCAAGTTTTTTCTTTAGTGTTTACTTTATCCATTTATTTGTTACAGCTCCCATTCCTCTGCAACCTACAATGTTGTTCAGCATACTGGTCTACCTCTGCTACTACGCCACGTATATGATCCTGCTGGCCATCGCTGGTCTCTGGTGCTTTGAGGAGTGTGCCCTGACTGAAGACGAAGAGTACGAGTTTATCCATCAGCATAGGGCGATGCCGTATTGATTGAATCTTGTGAGTTTTTTTGAAGTGAAAACTTCTTTAGCGGCGTTGTACACTTTTTCTGTAATGGGTAAAAAATTTAAAACTCGCGTCAGGGTCACGTGACCCTGATCGAAAATGAGTAAGACGTCATTCAAATTAGTTAATTTCATATCTGTACTACTCCAGTTTTAAAATAAAACATAGTAACAAAAAAGTTTTCACTTCTACCGGCACTCCTGGAGTGCAACCTTTTTTTTAACTTGTCCATTTTTCAATCATTGCATATTTTACCTAAAATCGGATGATTTTGCTTATATTATCTAACTAGAAAAATGCAAAAAGTACCAGTTACGATGGTTTATTCCACTCTTGTTTGTTATGCAGAATAAAAGCTTTCAGTTTCTGTACTTCGACAAGTGAAGTTTTCAAGACCCATATAACAATTTCACGAAATTGTAGTGGACGAAAATTTAAATATTGTTGTACACATACCAAAAATTTGCCAAATCGATCCACGCGGCTCCATTGAAGACTCTTTATAACAAATCCATGGAACAATGCTCAATAGCACTTCAAACATGATACGGCATTTGATTTTTATTTATATAAATGTCGAAAGATCTAAAAAATTGCAGCATCAGGGGGCCAATTCTCGATTTTCGCCATTTATCTCGAGTTCGAGATTCTAAGTCTATCTCTATGTCTATCAAAAATATCTCTATCTCTACCAAAAAATGTCGAATTGAGCAGTATTCTCAGTGAAAATAGAAATAAATGTCACGAAAATGTCGAGTCGAGTGAAGATAATGTTACCATTATGAAGAATCGTACGTTCCGTTTTAGGTAGCTATGAGTGAATGAATGATTTTATTGTAAAACGCTGACTAATCCTAATTATTTAAGTATAAAACGAAACATTTAGTGTAATGCCGGCGCCAGACATGTGTTCAAATAAGTGATCACATGTGTGGCGCGGGCATTTGATACTTCTGTCACATAATCATTATTTGAACGTGCACACAAAGTGCGCTAGATACCAAGTCGTATTTTATTTAAAAACTAAAGAAAAGAAAACAGTATACAATGATCCAAAACTCAACGAATTTATCAGAAATGACGTATCTCTACAATCGACATGACATCTCTACTGCTCACTTCAGAAGCACTCGACATGAACTCTAACGTTAGCCTTCGACAAAATATGTCGAATTCGACATCCCCAGAATAGCAACTTTTAAAATTTGACGAAAAAATGACGTCATTATTAATTTTAGTCGAGTTCGACACCATCTCTAAAACCAAGAATTGGCCCCCTGAATGTAAAACATAATTCTTCGAAATAGAATCAGCAACGTGATCCAACCAGGTAGTAAACGTGTCCAACTTAGTAATTAAGTCATTTTTATTTTGCTTTTAAGGCGACAAAAGTTCATACAAAGAAAAACATGCACTATTTATAATAATATACTTGTTTCAACTAATTTATTCATACGTAAATGGTTTTTATTCATGAGCGCTGGGTATTTCATGCATAGATAAGAAACATTGGTAAATACGAAAACATTTTTCAATATGCCATACGTAGGTACCAAATTGCTAATCCCAAATAATTCTAAAGTACAGTTTTTCTTGCTCGATTAATTTCTGTGTATTTATTTCTAGGGGATTCTAGGGGATAGCGGGGTCTGGAAGACCCCGCTATCCCCTTCGTGGTTATTTTTTTAAACCACCCAGAAGTAGGAGCACCGACAAGCGGTGCTCCGTCGACGTTTTCTAACATTTTACTGGATAGTTTAGTTTTAAAATACCACAGAAAAGTAATTTTTGTCATTTCACTAAACCAATTTAGGGATTTGATCAAATCACTAGATTTGTTTAGAGAAATGATAAAATCGTGTTGTTATTTTAACATTTGATCAAATCCTGATTTTCATCATTTCCCTGCGACAAATATAAAATAAGATAAAACGCTTCGAAATTCGGGAGTGCTTACGTCGGGCATAAGATCTTCTTCTCCTTCTTCTTCGTCATCTTCTTCTTCTTCTTCTTCCTGCCCTTATCCCATTCTACTTGGGGTCGGCGCAACACGTTTTCTTCTTCCATTCTCCCCTGTCACACGTCACAGTATCATTTACTCCTTTTTGTTTCATATCATTCCTTAGACAATCCATCCATCTTTTCTTTGGCCTTCCTCTTCCTCTCCATCCATCAACATTCATACTCATCACTCTCTTCGTCACATGGGTGTCAAATTATACCGTGCCTGTTAAATTATACCGACCGAGTAACGTTTTGTGAATTTTAGAAGCATTGTATCTTTGTCAATTTTTAGTTAACGTAACAAAAGAAAAAATACGGGTCAAATATTTTTTTGACTAAAATAGCCTATTGCATCGAGTAAATTATAATTATGACTTCAATTAGGACCGATGACATGAGGGGTAATTTCCGTCATAAAATGTAATATTTTCTTTGTTCCGTTTTCTTTATCTTAAAACATCGTCGTCTATTTGGGTTGGAAACTTATTAAAATTAAATGAGTCCGGAGTAGATGCAATGGAAGAGATTAAAATACACTTTATTCCTTTTGCCCTTTGTGTTCCAGAGCCGTAACCTCTTAGGGAAATCCCGTGACTCTGGATTTTTGATTGTGACGTCAAAATAATCTACATATACTAAATAAAATTGGAGTGTCTGTTTGTAATATTGAAATAACCGTTTTTTACTACATGCATACGAATATAATATATACGGTACATACACCATTTTTTTTTTGTCTGTGTCTGTGTCTTTCTGCCTGTCTGTCTGTTTGTAATGGCTATTCTCTAAAATGGCTTGGCCGATTTTGACGGGACTTCTAAGTCGCGGGCACAGCTAGTAGAAAATAAAAATTAGAGTGCAACAATGAAATAGGCATTTCAAAGATATATAGGTACAGTAATCTGCTATTTTTTTTTTAATTTCTGTGTGTTAAAATAGGGTTCTTTGACCTTTAATTAAGCCCTCGCATAATCAACAAACAAATATCGTAAAAGCTGTGTCAAGCAAATTGTAATACAAAAAAGCCAAAGCAGTATAGCAAAATAGCTATTCAATTAACAGTTACAAAAACCAAGCACCATAATTAGCAGATAGGTATTTACTTGAAAATGAGCAAAAAGTATCGATAAAATATCTTATGATTCTATCATTAATCAGTTACAATGATTGTGTTATAATCAATACTGGTTCCGGGTTCAAAGGATGAGCTTACAGTATTTCTTACTGTATGTAATGAATGTTTTATGTAAAAAGGGCCTTATACATACTCACATGTCAGCACATCTAATTATTATTTTTAATTCGAAAATACACGGTAACATGTCGATAAAATAATCTAACTTATAGTATTATAAATGCGAAAAATGAGGATGGATGGATGGAAGTTTTTACTCTTTCACACAAGAACCACTGAACGGATTTGGATAAAATTGAGTACACACATAGTTTATAATATGAATTAACATAATAAAACACTTTTTATCCCGGTATGCTGTTCCCAATGGTTCTTTTGAGGCACATGCGGGCAATGCCGCTGGGAACAGTTAGAAGTAATTCGAGTTGTTGGCAACTGACTTACCAGTCACGAGCAACTCTACTCTAAAAGGATATACCTTTTTAGGGATGTAACATCATCTAGTGAGTCCTCCAACCTTAACGATTATCGGCTTCTTTTTAAATTGTATGCGGGCGCGAACACCAACGACAAAATAGTCTATAGTGACCCCTGTCTTCTAATCAAACAGCAGACTGAAAAACAATTGACGCAGTTATAAGTCTGTGGAGTGCAACGCGTGATACTTACGACCCTCTCTTTCTTAATTGGAGATCATAATCTGCAGTCAGCTTTACGCGTACATTTTTTTTTCCATGCTTTGTGCATTGAGACAAAAGACTGACATCCTGACATTTGACTTGCCTGTTGGTCTAGTGGTCAGTGACCCTGACTGCTATGCCGGAGGTCGTGGGTTCGATTCTCACCCAGGACAAATGTTTGTGTGATGAGCACGATCATTTTGTTCTGTGTCTGGGTGTAATTTATCTATAATATGTATGTATTTAGAAATATATAAGTATGTTTATCGGTTGTCTAGTACCCATAACACAAGCTCCGCTTAGCTTGGGACTAGATGGCGTTGTGTGATAGTTGTGGAATATTATTATTATTATCCTCATGTACACAAGTCGCTACCACCAAAGCACTTTAATGTAAATAAACTTTACACGTTCTTAATTATATATGATATGCGTGTAAATTGAAACATGATTAAATAAGTAATCGTATATATTTTGAGTCAGATCAATGAACAATTTAAATTAATTAATAATTTATAAATGCAGTTATTAAAATCAGCATTTATTTATTATTTCTTCAGGATTATGATGAGTGCATTGACTTATGGCCTTCTTCTTTAGGAACTTAAAATAAATTGTTTTTATTTATAACAAATAGGTTATAAATTTAGTAATATTTTTTATAATTTAACAGTTCAATTGTTTTTCCATGAATAAAACATAAATCATCATCATCATCATCATCATCTCAGCCGTAGGACGTCCACTGCTGAACATAGGCCTCCCCTTTTGATTTCCACTTATACCGGTTGGAAGCCACCTGCATCCAGCGTCTTCCGGCGACCTTTATAAGGTCGTCTGTCCACCTTGCTGGTGGACGTCCTACGCTGCGCTTGCTGGTCCGTGGTCTCCACTCTAGTACTTTTCGACCCCATCGGCCATCCGCTCTGCGAGCAATATGGCCTGCCCATTGCCACTTCAGCTTGCTAATCCGGTGGGCTATATCGGTGACTTTAGTTCGTCTACGGATCTCCTCATTTCGGATTCGATCACGTAGAGAAACACCGAGCATAGCCCTCTCCATAGCTCGTTGAGCGACTTTGAGCTTTGAGATGAGGCCGATAGTGAAAGACCACGTTTCGGTGCCGTAACTCATCACTGGTAACACACATTGGTTGAAGACTTTCGTCTTGAGGCACTGAGGTATGTCGGACGAAAAGACATTGCGCAGTTTCCCGAACGCTGCCCAACCGAGTTGGATTCGGCGGTTGACCTCTTTCTCGAAGTTGGACCTACCTAACTGGACTACTTGTTCTAAGTAGATATATGAGTCAACAACAAAAACATAAATAAATAAAAGTAATATAAATCAAAAAAACTTTTGTTGATGTGTGTATATTTAAATGCATTAGAAACTCAACGCTCATAAAATATAAAAAATAACATAAACGCTAATATGTTAGCTGTCATTATAAGATATAATAATTGAGATCTTAATAATGCGTCATCTTTGAGGCGCTGTGATGTAAAAATATCTACTTTGTAAGTAATTTTGTTGTTTGTTTAACATAATTACTCGGAAGATTTTTACTCGTGTCTGACTCTTCAGCCGACTGGATGCTACTTGCTAGTGACCAGAGACTACTGGCCAACGTCACGGACTTATTTAAAAGTAATTGCGTCTAAAACAATGCCACAATATTATAATTATAACTACCACTGGAATTAAAAATTGCGATTGGGTGCTTTTATAATTTACCGTGTCACGGCACGGTACGGCACGTTTTTATCGCCACGGTAAAGTAGGAAAGCAAAATGTATGCATTTGTATGCAAGCGCTTTTAATTTACCGTCCAAAGCAACGGCACGCCGGTGAACCGCAACGATCTGCCGTGCCGTTGCCGTAGCATACTGCGCTCCCTATGAAATCGTCGCGGCATTGTTGAGAGTGTAGTGTGTGCGTACAAGAAATTTGTATGTGTGCGTGCGTAGCCAAGAGGCGCGGGTGGCAGGGCGAGAGTATGTAAGGGAGAAAGTATGTGATAAAACGATTTTGTTGACATCCGAAAACAATTGAAAAACTTATTTAGGTCATCCTTGAGCTTATCAAATAGCGTGTAGTATGACCCTTCTAAATATTTTACTTTTAAAAGTGGATGTTGCCAATACTTTCTAGTAATATGTCTTTTTTTACGTCTTAAATATAACAAATAGAGCAAAAGTAGTCGCTGTCTCTTCAAGAACATGTCTGCACTTTGAAGACGCGCAAAGCGTAATAATTTCACGGTGAATTATAAAATCACCCTACGGCACGGCATGCCGTCCACGGCCACAAAATTCTTCTTCACGTCCACGGTAATATCGTGCCGTGCCGTGAAACGGCAAATTATAAAAGCACCCATTGACAGTATCGTTGGCACAGAAGTTGAGTGAATAGATGCGTCCACACAGGGAGAACAGCTTCGCGAGTCATTTGCCGTGCGAAGCGGCTCGGTTAAGGAGACCGCGACCGGAGACGCGCGACAGGAGACCGCGACCGAAGATTGCGACCGTATCTATATTCTGTCTGTGTCTCACTCGCGAACTGCTGCTCATACATTGCATTATGTTAAGTAACAGTCGCGGTGTCTGGTCGCGGTCTGTTGTCTCTGTCGCGGGCGCGAACCTTTAAGTGTGGACGTTTCTCGGCCGAGACAAGTGCGCGTGCTGCCACGGGCGAGCGACCGAGCGCCCGAGCCATCCAAAGTTGTTTTTTTTGTTTTACTCGCGTATATTGTTTCGTGCCTCGGTTGAGACACAATAGGCGCATCTACACAGAGCAAGCAGCCTCACGAAGCAGTTTCCTCGCGCGGCGAATGCCTCGCGAGGCTGCTCGCTCTGTGTGGACGCACTTATTAACTGCAGACTGCTCATGTCACGGGGTACATTACCGTTTTATTATGCCACAGAATATTTATTTGCATGACTACAGGGCTACAGGTAATTCTTATGGGTCAGGCATTTTGTCTATGTGATTTTAAATGACTGTTAGATAAATATCTAGATTGGAGTAATATTATAAACAAAAATAATATTATTCATTCGGAATTTCCAATAGAACATTTTCACATGTTATTAAAATGTAATATCTGAATAATTAAAAATAATAAAAGTCGTATGTACATACATTATTGCTCGTAAACACGTAACTAATTAAGTAAATAGCTTTATTTACTTAATTCATTACGTGTTTTAATTTTACTATATATTCAGGGCAAAAAAGCAGGAAAACAACAGTGAAAAAAACGTCCCAGAGGTCACTTTAAATTAAATATAATAACACAATCAAATCAGAGGTTACCCCATATAAAACCTAAAACAAACGTGAAAAGTTCATGACTCTTAAAAACTCCCATAGACCATGGAATTTTAAAGAGAAAATACCATTTTATCGACCCCATATCGACTTCAGATCAGTCAACTATTCAACAGTTTTTGTTTAAGTCAAGTTCAACGTCAGTTGGCTACGAAAGATTATTATGACAAAATAGAGATATCATAGAGTATAGAATGCGGTAGAAAACCCGTTACTAAAAATACGAACCAATGTGATTTTAAATTGCAAGATAGTTTTTTTTTTGGTGATTGTTTCGTTGCAAATAATCTAAGTATTTCTCTAATGAGTGAACTAGCTGCGAGTTAAAATAAAAAGTAACAGCAGATTATATAGAGCGCAAATTTACGTACACATTACGCGAGAGTTATTTTAGGTAAATAATTAAATTAAGTATTACGTCCGTAAAATAGACTTGTCTCGATGTAGATAACACATTGAACAACCAGTCTTATGCAGGTTCGCGTAAGTTCCGGCCGCATGACAGAATATGTCTGCAACAGAACACAAACACCGCAATATTTCAAAATACCGGCAACATATTTTATTCCGCATGAAAATCCGATAATTATCATACGATTGAACTAGAAACACAATTAAACCAACATAATTCTTGAGCAAGGATGCCCATATCCACCTTGGAACTAATTACGTATTAGAAAACATATTTTTTCTAGAAACATCAAGGTTTCCCCCTCTCTAGATCTCATTACCGACATGCCGCTTCTGTGCTTTCAGTGATCTATGTCAAGCAGTACAAGGCTGTCGTCACACAGATACGGGCATAGCTTCGTATATATTAAAATACACGTAGTGGTACAATTTTTAGTCTGCAGCAAGCCTTCGGTTTCCTTTTATGAGACTTGATAGAATGTTTCATACTGTAAAGTGGTGAATAGTGAAGTGCTCTTCTGATTTGTGTTATGAGTAAATTAGGAAGAGATAAGTGAAGTGAAGATGACTTCGAAGTGCTATTGGTATGTAGTTTTTTCGAATTTATTTAGTCATGCTTCTAGGAACGTTAAGGGGAAATGTAATTAATTTTGTACTTTTGGATAAAAATGTTCAGTTTTTTTTTTTTTTTTTGCAAAATTAAAGGAAGATAAATAGGGTTTATTAAAATAAGCATAAAACTTACAAAATAATATGAACTATTTCTAAATATACAAAAAATATAAAATATACTCAAAAAGAAATCTCAAGAAATCGTCAACGAATTCTAATTCTGTGTAGAATTAGAATTCGTTGACGATTTCTTGATACACTAGAGCGAGTGATCAAATATTCTACACAACCTTCATTAATTTAATTACCTATAACAAAATGTAATTATAATATTATTATATAATTATCATTACATCGTATTACATTGTATTAAAAAAACAATACGACGGTGTAACTTCGTGATCCAAGTACATTATAAAACACTGTAGAGCCTTAATTTCGCGATACAAATGCGTGGTAAGCTGAACATTATTCGAGCCTGAAAAAGACATCAACGAAGAAGCGCAATAATATTTCGGTAATTATAAATTTTGTGAATCTTTTGGAAAATAAAATTAACAAATGATATAATTTTAATATGCTAATAAATTCATTTTAAAATGTAAATTAATTGCCGTGTACAAAAAGTTTCTTGAAAAAAATAATAATATTGCTTTGACAGTTAAAACATCACTTACGTTGGCAGCTATGCAAATATTAAGTGAATGAATTATAAATATATTTTTTTTATTTTCTACAACAAAGGATGAAATAATAATGATAGATGACGAGCTTGAAAATGTACACAATGTCATTGGTCGTTATTATAATGCCTTGTAGTCGCTTCAATGTGACAAATTATGTGACAAGAGAACACACAAAATGCTTATTTTTTAAGATTATTATAAATAATAGTTTTTATAATTTTTTTTACATATTAATCAGAAAAAATATTTTTGATTTAAAATTATTTAACAATTAAAAGTAAAAATACAAAATCTACAATTTTGAAACTGACCACTTATAATTTTAAAGATTATTTCGTGTACTTAATTAACATTATTTAAAAAGCTAAAGTGAAAGATTTATTACCATGATAATCGGCGATCTAGCAATTGAAGGCCATTGTATAAACAAGATCTAATAAAATGTTTCTCATAACGAAATCGTAATATACGGTCTGGCTCAATAGACCATTTGCATAACTGAAATATGAATTAACGAGGTCTGTCCTATCTTGTTTTTTTTTTTCATCACATCAAAATGTTACAAAATTAAATGTTTGCCAAGAGCAGCCCGATCAATATCAGACTATCGCAAAAAGAGAGTAAGACTCCTTTCCATAGTAAGAAGAAGAAGACACATTTTATAATTTTACATCCTAGATAAATCTACAAAAAATTACTGTAATAACACTTCCTTATTCTTATGTGCTTCTGGTATTTTCATCTTACAACCATAATTTACATAATAGACTTCCCGACATAACTTCCCAAATAATTTTATAAGACAATACTTATTGTAAAGGGAATCCCAAAAATTTTCCATGAACGTCATGACAAGAACAACAATGATTACTTAACTTTAAAACTATGATTAATTAAAGTTTTAGTTGTTTTTGTCAAACAATTAAGTTTTTGTTTGAAATAACACAAATAAATTATATAACCAATTTAAAATGACGTGTCAACATGTTTAAAATAATTTTAATTTCTCAAGATACCTTTGTAACAAAATAAACTCAAATAATCCACTTGTTAGTAGAAAATAAAGGCGAAGTGCTTTAAAAAATGAATTATTTTAAAACAGAAAGTGAGCCTCAAATGCGAGTAAACTAAGAAAGGAAGAAAAAGTAATGTGACTAGTAAGGAACGTAAAGGGCTATTTTGACCGTGAATTTTAGTCAGTACGAGTCTGACAGTCGTTCCCGCTCTCATTTGATGATTTTACCACGCTACAAAAAAACACCTCGTATCAAGGCAGTCCTAACGTTTAGTCAGCAAGGTAAACGCACTCATAATTTTCGCAAGAACTCTCGCAATACACGAATTGATAGCGGCAATCCTGAATATTTGTTTTACTTCAAGGCAACCCGACTTCATATTATAAATTAACCAGTGCCCCAACTTAGTTTGGCCTTCTACATTGCATAAATTTGATTGCACACACTCTATTAATTTTAACATTTTTATGCTAAAAATAACTGTTCTTGTGAATGCTAAAAATGTAGCCGTGAATTTATTTTTTTGAGCGTACAGTTGCCCAATTGATTCTTCACGTCAATTATTGTGAAAGAGACGCAGAAATGTGTATAGTGTATAATTACTTTATGGAGTTTTGTGTTGGATATTGAAAAATGTAGACATTAAATCTTTATATATTGGATTTGCGGCTTTGTCGGCCACTGCGACTTGGATCTGCCTATTGAGAACATCGCTGGTGTCCGTTCAGGTGACTGATACACCTAATTTTATAAAAATAAATAATTTAATACAATTTTGAAAGTATAGTTATGAGAAAAACAGCCGAGTTACTGAAGTACATATTTGGTAAAAACTAACTTAAATCATAAAAAGTAAATGAAACAGAATTGAAGATACAAAAATTAACTCCATGATGCTTTAATTGCAAAAAAAGAAACTCTTAGCCAAGCTTTTCTTTTATTTATTTTGTAATACCAACAAAACAAATTATCTGGATGACGTTACTTTACAACGAACCTACTTTTTGCTGGCATGACGAACTAAAACAAAACTACTTGTCTAGCAACATAACATTTAAGGGTCAATTTATGTTACAGCGGATTGGAAGCAAATTTTTGTTACGAAATCTTAGAAGGTAAAAAAAAAAAAAAAAAATTGTATAATGTATGAACTATGTAGTTATTTAGATAAGAGATCCTAAAAGTGAAAATTTCCGAGAATATACGAAAAGTCTCCGGAAGATACTATACATGTTTTTCGTGTCTTTTGTACTCTGTACTGTACACAATAAGCACAAAGTTCATTATACTTTGTAACATTATCATTCAATTTTTTTCGATTTCGTGGCAATGAAAATTGAGCTAAATGATACATCTTTCATGACGGGATTTCCCCTGAGCACGGGAATTTATTTATCATTAGTTGTAATGCGTTGTTATCTTGTTTTCGAAAATATTGATAATGAGAAAAACTAACTTAAATCATAAAAAGTAAATAAAACAAAATTGAAGATACAAAAATTAACTCCATGATGCTTTAATTGCAAAAAAAGAAACTCCTAGCCAAGTTTTTCTTTTATTTATTTTGTAATACCAACAAAACAAATTATCCGGATGACGTTACTTTGCAACGAACTTACTTTTTGCTGCCATGACGAACTAAAACAAAACTACTTGTCTAGCACTTAATATTAGAGGCTCAATTTATGTTACCGCGAATTAGAAGCAGATTTTTGTTACGAAATCTTACAAAGTATTTTTTTTTAAATTTTATAAATTATTAAAATTGTATTATGTAGATAAGAGATCCTTACAGTGAAAATTCCCGAAAATGCGCGAAAATTTTCCGGAAGAAGGTCTTTAATACTCTGTACTGTACACAATAAGCACAAAGTTCATTATACTTTGTAAGCTTTTTATCAAAAATTGTTTTCCATTTTTGGTAATGAAAATTGAACTTAATTATACATCTTTTATGACGGGGTTTCCCCTGAGCACGGGAATATATTTTTCATTAGTTGTAGTGCGTTGTTATCTTGTTTTCGCTCGGTTTGCTCTTCCGTGATCAGACAGATACTGAGATTATCAATATTGCGTGTGTAATGACTTCATTCTGCACGTGGCAATTTGTTATGGTATAATTATTGGTATTGATACATTATTGACATTTCCGCAAAAAAAAATTAGCTATCTTATAAACTAATTAAGTATATAATTTATTTAAAATATTGTGAGCAAATGTGCAAGTGAGTAATTTATTTAAAATAAAGTGAACGAGTTTATAATTAAAACGACCGACGACGAGTAAAAAAAAATGTAATTATTAATTTGGTGGCTCACATTATTCTTTTATTTTTTGTTAAATAATGAAAATGGATATTTAAATCCAAATAACTTTATGACGTGACGTGATTCAACTTGTTTATCCCTGAAATAAAAACTGACGTACTGAAAAAATAAATAAAAACAAATAAAATGCAATCAATGTAAATCAATATAAACGAATGCTAATTTTGATGCACGTGTTCCTCTTGTAATTTTATGTACTTATTAACATGTTACTACTAAAGACGCAGACAACGCGCGTTTCAGGAACGCATGTGTCTGCGCGATTGACGCAATTTTATGCGTTTTTTAAAGGCGCCTAAAACGCGATAGAAACACGCTCAAGAAGCGTGTTCGAAACCACCGTATCCTCCGGGTGATCTACACAGTGGTGACAACCAGGCGTTTCTTTCTTCCCAATCAGACACAGGAACCTTCCCAAACATCAGTGTCCGATGAGGACCTGCGTCAGGCGGAAGGTGAGGACGTGACGTCTTTCCACTTCTCATAGAGGGGTCTTACCGCCCAATAACAATATTATCTATAATTAGACAGGCCTGTTGGTCTAGTGGTTAGTGACCCTGACTGCTATGTCGGAGGTCGTGAGTTCGATTCCCACCCAGGACAAATGTTTGTGTAATGAGCACGATAATTTGTTCTGTGTCTGGGTGTAATTTATCTATAATATTTATGTACACACATCAAAAGTGTCTAGGGATCAACATATATTTTTGCAATAACTTTTCTCCTGATTGATATTAATTAAAATGTTCTTTAAGGATTCATCAAATAAAGTGTTATCGTTTGTCACAGTAACGATAAACCAAGTCGCCTTTGCATTCATAAAGAAATTTGCCATTTTCCTAATAAAGGGATTTTTGACATTTGAACCACTAACATTAAAGTTCGAAAAAAGACTGAAATAACAGTTTTCTTTAAAATTTTATTGGGTAACTTAAACAATTAATAATCCGTGTTTCTACCGCGAGCACTAACATTACAAGAACATCGGTTTGGCACACTCAAAATGAGTTCATCCAAATCACGCTGTGGAATGGCCGCCCATGTTCGTTGCAACAACAAAAAAAGGTCTTCTTGCGACTGGATACCCTCCATATTCGGCAGAGCTCTTCTCTGTAGCATATCCCATGCATGCTCAATCGGGTTCAAGTCTGGCGACTGAGCAGGCCAGGGCAGGACATTGATGTTAGCTGCGGCGAGAGTCTGTCTTACAACTCTTGTGGTGTGCGGTCGTGCATTATCATGCATTAACTGAAATAAGGGACCGATTTGCACTTGTAGAGGAACGATGACGTCTGATACAATCGTCTCAGCATAAATTTGAGCGTTGAGGTTGCCTCTGATCCAAATCAACTCAGTTCTTCCGCCGATCCAAATACCCGCCCATACCATGATGGTTCCACCACTATAAGGATGGACTTCCTGGCAGGATTTTAATCGCTGTTGGCGTCCAGGGGTTCTCCAGTGTCGTATACGTCTTGTATCCGGTCTCATACCAAAACGAGACTCATCAGAAAAGCACACGAAACGCCATTGTTCTTCTGCCCAATTTCTGTGTTCAAGAGCCCATTGATATCGAATCCTACGATTGTGCATTGCTATAGGTGGTACCCGTAGCGGTCTTCGGGAATGAAGGTTCACTTCATGCAAGCGGTTTCTGACTGTTTGGTCGCTAATTAAGTTCCCTGAAGAGTGATGAAGCCTCACGGCTAACATCATGGCGGTTATTGTTGGAGCTCTTCGAGTTAAGATTTGAATGTATCGGTCTTGTCTCCGTGTGGTGCAGCGATACCGACCTCCATGGCGCTCAGCCACGGTACCAGTGCTTCGGTAACGTGTCCAAAGTCGACTGATAACACTCTGACTTGTATTCAGAGCTAAAGCCACAGTACGTTGCCGGGAACCAGCTTCTATCATTCCCACGGCTCTGAGCATTTCTTCCCTGCTTAAATGACGTCGCCGCTCCATAATAACGTTGGTTTTAATCAGTAGTAGGGAAACAGTAGCACTAATAATGTCTTCAATGCGTTGTATGTTTTTATAGGGAAAATATTGACAGCTGATTTTCATCTTTTACTCGAATTTGATTTACAGTTCCTGATTCAAATTATGAAATGCACCAAAAAGGATCCATATAAATTTATAAAATCATAAATTTATTACAAAGCCACATCTCAATCTCAAGAAATCCGCATAAAAATGCTTGATCCCTAGACACTTTTGATGTGTGTATTTACCGGTTGTAATATAACATAATAACACAAGCTCTGCTTAGCTTGGGACTAGATGGCGTTGAGTGATAGTTGTGGAATATTATATTATATTAATTAAAACCGTAAAGCTCTAGAAGAGGGCGTGGTAGACAATCGATTGACGTCTACTGAAAAACAAAACCTTTTCATTTAAATGAAAATGACAGTTGGTCGCAAATATCATTTGTATAACCTGTCTATAAATGTCAAGTTTTTGTCCGAAAAGGACTAAATTGCTACAACAATAAATAGAAACACGTCAAATAACAAAAACTATTTACGTATAATTTATTGTTTTTGCTCAGATAGACTTTAGTGTTCAATGGAAAAAATATGACAATATGTCAAAATAATTTGACAAAATTCTGACCGGTTCTTACCGGATACTTCAAAAATAAATGTAGTTAAACCCTATGTAACATTAAAAAAAAATCGTTAATTTTTACTATTATTAGATACAACAATAGCCATTTTTTGCACATTTTAGATATTAATAGTCGGTTGCAATAAATTGTTTCATGCCCAAATAATGTGTGTATTTTTATTAGTTGATAATAACACCTTTATAAGCGTCTAAAAATACGTAACTTAATTAAATAATATTTTAACTTAATACCTACTTGGCACGCATAGAACACTAAAATAATTTGAAAAGTATATCTTTTATATTTATAACAGAGGGTATTTTTATGGATAATTATATATAAACGGTTACGTTACCAACTTTGTTGTTTTACAAATTACTGTTAGTAAAAACATATGCCGTTGACATTAAGACGGAAACTTACTATAACAACCTGGGATAATACCTATTAATATATACAGGGTGGAATTTTGTAATGACACCTGGAGGGAAAGTACTCTTAATACTGCAGATAGAAAATTTTACTCAAAGGAAATATTCCTTTATATTTGAATAGAAAGCAAACTGCATTCAAAGATTTTCGAAAATTCTCTTCTCCCACACCCGGGAATCGAACCGGCTAAAATCTGAAAAAATTATACCCTGTACTTTTTTATATTTCTATACAACATGTAACGTAATTAACGCAATTAATTAAAATTATAGACCGTAACCGTGGCCCTGGAACGTGAAGTTATTGAAGGATCACCGCGGATTTTAGTCAGTACATGTCTGACAGTAAGAGGTAAGAGGACTCATTTGATTTACCATGAAAAAAAAACCCTAAGTCACAACGAAGGACAGTTTTAATACCACCAGGAAATTCGTTTGAAAAAAAAAATCCACTGCGATGTTAAACCAGTTGCGATATAAAAGAATTCAAATAAAGCGACGGTCATAAATCAAATCTAAAATAACAATATTTTTCTATAGAAATAAAAGAATATTATATTATAATTATAAAAATATATATTTTGTGAATAAAAATGTATTATCAGAACGCCAATATTATTGAGTCATCGATGGATGTAAAGTTGGTTATTGGCTTCCTTCATCCTTTGAGGAACATCTTGAAGTTATATCACCTGGCTATCCTTAACACGAAGCCTTCCGTAGGTCGGAACTCACTCGGTTTTCGCCTCTATCCTTGAATGTGCCGGTTGCAATATCCGGCTCGTTGCGTGTGCAGCCACTGTGCGATCCTATTGCACAATGCTCAGTAATGCACGCTCTTTATTAATAAATGCGTTGTGATTTCTTTGGAGATTTCCTGGAATAATATTACGTAAAAGGCAAGGCGACTTGAAAGATAAAGCCTTTTGAAATTGGAAAATAAAGCCTTTTGTAATACTTGACTGAAAAAAAGAAAAATCCGTCAATTAGAGTATTACTAGTAGTATTAGTAGCTCATGCATGTCCGTAGTTATAATAATTTTAAATTCTACTAACTTTAGCTATAATAAGTCTACTATCTACTAACAAAATATGGACTTGTACTTGTGATTGGTCTGAAATAAACAATTTCAATTCAATTCAATTCAATTACAATTTATTTCATGCGTATTTTTTCTTATGCAAACCAAAACACGAAATAAGACGCTGGATGCAGGTCGCTTCCAACCGGTATTTGTGGAGATCAAAAGGGGAGGCCTGTGTTCAGCAGTGGACATCTTACGGCTGATATAATGATGATGATGACCCAGTCTGGGCCCGTATGGTCTCCCAGTACGAAGGCTTTGGGTCCCAGTTCTAATAATTATGAAATTATGGACTGATTTTGCTATTGCATATAAAATATAGGTTTCTTACATACCCAAAAGTTTCTTAGTCAGTTTTGAAGTCGTTCGTGTTACCCAACTATTGAGTTTTGAAGGTCAGATGACAGTCTCATCGTGAGTATACCAGTTATAAGCTGCATCCGGTTAGACTAGCAGCCGACCCTAACATAAATCTATGACGGAGTTACGCTCCAACATACCTCCAACATTTTTGTGTAAAAATGTAAAGATAATAAATGATAAGAACATCTGGGAAGTCCAAAAATTACGTCAGAAATAGATTCACTGAAAATTCTAGAAAATACCGTTTCTTATTACATGACTAACAAAAAATATGTATTTAAATCTTGGGAACTATTAAAATTATGGGTATATTATATAATCTGAAGTAATGATTTATGTATTACATAAACTAAGGTCATTGAAATCCTGTTCCCAGACATTGCTTGTATCGAAAAAAGTGTGGTTTGCCGACAAAAAATGTACGATCATAATCTTATATATAAAATTTCCGTGTCACAATGTTAGTTACCGTACTCCTCCGAAACGGCTCTACCGATTTTTACCAAATTTTATATGCGTATTCAGTAGGTCTGAGAATCGGCTACTATCTATTTTTTTAAAATTTATATGGCAAAACAACGTTTGCGGGGTCAGCTAGTCTAATATATAAAATTCTCGTGTCACAGTTTTCGTTGCCATACTCCTCCGAAACGGCTTGACCGATTTTGATGAAATTTTTTGTGCTTATCCGGTATCTATGAGAATCGGCCAACATCTATTTTTCGAACTTTTTTTTTCTAATTAATATGGCAAAACAACGTTTGCGGGGTCAGCTAGTATTATCTAAACTTCTTTTACATTATTTGGATTGGCATGCAAAGACAAAAAAAAAATTTCATAATAATTGATCAGACGTCTTTGCATACTTTGTAACACTTCAAATACGCCGTAAATAAAGTACAAAAATCTTGTGGTAAGGCGTTTGTTCCTAGTTTCTATTACAGGAAATAAGTTTTTTAATTGATGAAAATCTCCGCACATTATTCAGTGACAATTTCTTTTCGAGTTCTTATGATAGTGTCACCTGATTTTTATTTTATTTTAATCATCATCATCAGCCGGAAGACGTCCACTGCTGAACGTAGGCATACCTATATTTATCCCTATTACTTACTCGTACACATCTTAGTCACATTTGTTTTATCATACAACTAACTAATAAGTTTCTAAGAAAATAACAACATATTATCAAAATAGCCAGATGCTACTCGAAGACTCTTAGTTCACCAATTACCTAAGAGTAAAAAACTGAATAATGAATAATAATCATGACTGTACGAGTTGTTTCAAGTACCTATTCGGATCTGATAGTGGTAGACTTAGCCCCCCTTCGTACATAAGGCGTCGCGACGCAGATCTCCGATACCTTACGACTTTGTTATCCAGATGACTATCACAATACAAGTCCATAGAGGTTCGTACACAGGCACACGTCAATGAATACCAAAATGGTCTAGAATGAAAGAGCATAATTCACTTAATATTGTACATGGTTATTTCATTTGGAATCCATAGGAGAACAAAGTCGTAATCAAAAATATAGTTATTGAAAAAATCGACGTTCATTGTCTTTCCTCTTGATTTGTACGTTTTCATATTACATTTTCTCAAAATTCCCACAACCCACAAGAATGCGACCCTTACCATGATAAACAAGACATATTTAGCTATATATCCTCACATTTTCATTTGTGTCCGCTGTGAGTTTTTCTCCTGTACCCATGTTTAGGATGATATAAATCGTTTTGCATTCCATCTTTTTGTCTTTTTTCCGTCGGCTCTCGTTTCTATGGTGTCAAGCTACGTACGAGTAAGTTAAAAAAAAGGAATATTCGATAACCGTGCGTTTTCATCGAAAAATGTTTGCATACGTAATTTGGGTTCTAAGACCGTAATCTGGGCCAGTTTGACACTGACCATAAGGGCCATGAAGTTGGACCGGTCCCGTCAACGTGAAGGGCAAATTACAAAACTTCTTTTGCAACACATCATATATTATAATATTAGAAGCTCGCATGCCACGATCACCGCCATGAATGGGCTAACATAAACACAACATTCACTAATGATTTTCTTCATAAAAAATTGAAATATGTTATTGTTATTATGTTTTGTTTTATATCTTGAAAAAGACTAGGTATACTTTAACACATTACATTTATCAATTGTATTAAATTTTTATCACTTTTGTGTAAAAAAGTAAAAAACGGCTATCATTCATCCATCCTAATAACCTTTTGCGTATGATAATGCTCTTGATAGTACTTAATATAATTATGTAAAGTATAGAAATTTTCCTTTTATGTCGTATTTGTTATTTATTATACACAAGTTTCCCGTCAAATTAATTATGCACTAAATAACTTATTCTTTGTGTATGTTATGCTCTAAATGTTTTGTGGCATTGAACTTTTTTTTCTGTGCAACGTTCACAACTGATGAGTTTCGATTTATGTAATACGATAATGTTATTACGTTTTTGTATAAATTAATCTATGCCTTTACATGCTAGCACTATTTTTATCTAGAAGTTTAATTAAAAACAAAAAATTAATAATAAATGTATAATTTCATGCCCGCTTTCCACGGACCATCCCATCACAATTTTCTTGAACCACTGCATGTCTTGAGAGCCAAAATCAACAGTGACTACCTACTATCCACAAAGCAGCCATAGTTTAGGTTTCGAAAAAAATAAGGTTATCAACAAGAAGTCTGTAACTGCAACACTAAATAGAGAATCTGTGTTTCACCAAAAGAACGATTGAGAAAAACATCAACAATTCGTTGCTTACAACTATCTAAATAAATGTTTTATTTGTCTGAAATAATACGATGTAGACCGTAACGTTACGCAAATATTAACTTGAACTTGGCCAATTCCGTCGTTGGTGCGGACTTATTTACAAATGCGTTGAAGAAATTTAGCAATATACACAATGTTGCAGGCGGAAAGAATTACTATTTAAAACGGGGTAGTGGTGAATTCCGAATGCGAAATAAATGAAGAACTCCTGGCTATATTAGAACAGCCCCTTGTGTCGATAATTTAGGTTAATATGTGCTTGTCTAGACCAAAGATGGAGCATTCCATTTCGGATACAGTGTACCTGAGACTGGTTAGTTCTTTCGGGTAACGAATGTTAAAGAAGACAGGCAGAATCAAGAGGTTTACGTGCTCTCCGAAGCACGGATAAAACTTGGAATATGTAAACAGTATTTGAGTTCAACTTAGGTCCTAAATTAACTCTCATCACAATATACGAATCGAATTAACCGATCTATTCGAACAATAGTGCAACGAAGATCTCGTCCCAATTTTCAATTTCCTGGAATATCGTGATAACTTCTAATGAATAACAGACGTCTAACATTAGGCTCCGTGTTCACTGAAGTGTAACACCGAATCACAGCGAATCTCAATCAATCACACATAATTGTATGCACGCAAGGCCTTCGAGTTTCCTGATGAATGGTTAGAAAACTTTTAAGTGTGGATTCATGCGTTTCGTGCATATTTTTATAATAGCAAAATATGTTGGTTGTACTTAGAGACTTACTTTAAATCTATGAACGTTACATAAAATCTTTGTTTGATATCAGTGCCGTCTCACAACTGTCAAACTTCAATTGTTAGAAAGAGACGTGAACAAGATGAAAGCTATAATATTGTCAAACAGACAGGCGTGGCGAACGCGAAGCGAGGCGGTTTTGTTTGTAATGTATGGAATTGTTTGAAGCCAGTCACATAGACTATCGGATCGCTTTCGCTTTTCATGTGACTTGATTTAAACAATTCACATTACAAATAAAAACGCTTCGGATCGCATTCGCTTCGCCTGTTTGTTTGACAATAGCTTAAGAGAGTGCAGTTTCTAAGAAGGTATGATTTTTTGTATTCCAACAAAAAAAAAACTACTGATCTGACCTTGGGGACTTTAGGACAAGACTGATAGGTTAATTCTAGGGAACATCATCGTTTACCATCAGGCGAGATAGTTGGCAAACGAGAGACAAATTATAATAAATATTATTATATAATATTAATATTTATTATTATAATATATAATTTAAAGTAAGTAGCAGTAATATAATTATTACTACTACTTCTAAGCTGAGATTTAACCAATTCTCAGTTAAAATTTAAACCGTTAATTTGGCTCACAGCGTAATGTACTCGTACCAACAATATAATTAGTTAAATGCAAAACCTCTCACGTCTTCGCAAACAAAATGAATAAATCAAGTTGAGATAACGACTGAGCTATTGCAGCTAGTTGTGAAATAAATGCGTTGCGAATGCACGGTTAAATTATTATCTTACTCATAATTTAAATTCATAATTTGCGAAATAGAACCAATAATTTATGCGAAATCATCTATAGTGCACTCCGACCCGAAAGATCAGATGGGCGGAGAGTAAAATAGAAAAAGGAAAAAGATGCCGAAGAAGGCGGAACGAACTGAATCGTTGGAAGGAGTGGACGGAGGTCTTTAAATTTTAGACAAGTCACTCCAGGAAAGCTTGTCCCCCAGCTTTAATAGAATCAGTATTATATAAACTAGAAATATAAAGGTATAGGTGTTCTGAAGGCTTTTGCACCTGCTACAGCAGCGACAAAACTAGTCATTCAAAATAACAGACCGCAACGTCATGGCTAGCTTTGGTGGCAACTCGTGGATCTGTCGCTGCGGTAACCGGAGGCAGTTGCATTTTGCATTTATCTTTACATAAATTAATAAGCAGTGGCCCAGTGGTATCGGCCCCGACTTACGAGTTGCAGGTCATGGGTTCGAATCCAGCCAGGCGCATTACTTTTTGTAATTTATTTCATAACCACTGCTCTCAAAACACTGAAGGAAAACATCTTGAGGAAACCGGCATGTCCTAGAACCAAAAATTCTCAGACATGTGACATCCACCAACCAGCACTGGGCCCGCGTGGTGGATTATGGCCCACTCCCTCTCACAGAGAGGAGGCCTGTGTCCCAGCAGTAGGAACATTTATAGGCTGATGATGATGAAATTAATAAAAATGAATAATTCAATGTCATAATATTATATAGGTAGCAATGTGTCAATAAAACCTTGCAGTATTTGCGAGATGGTAGTTAGAACATATCCTACTAATATTATAAAGGCGAAAGTTTGTAAGTATGGATGTATGGATGTATGGATGTTTGTTACTCTTTCACGCAAAAACCACTGAACGGATTTGGCAAAAATTTGGTATACAGATAGTTTATAACCTGGATTAACACATAGGATAGTTTTTATCCCGATTTTATGTTCCCGTGGGATAATTTTCGAGTTGCAGCGGGTGAAACCGCTGGCAACAGCTAGTTAAAGATAAAAATGATGATCTTAACATTCTTTGAGTAGCAAAAGTGAATCTTCAGTTCTGACATTTAAGATTTCACAATACGAACAGTAGAGTACAACAATAATAAAATATGATGATATTAAAGTATGCCTGAATACAGAATAATAATTTGACTATACAAGAACGTTTTATTCATCAATCAGTTTTGCAATGCTCCGTCTAGTTCTTTGCAATTCTTCTAGTGCAAAATCGATCTAAGAGGTCATTAAAATTATAATAATTTTCGAACGAGAATTGAGAGTTATTGTGGAAAAAAGGCTTTTAGGAAATTGGTATCATGATGATCAATTAATTGCTCAAATGTGCATAAATCTCTGCAATGACAGACAATGTTACGTCTCAGCAATATCGAGTAATTTACAGCGTTCGTAAATGGTGCTCATACTAAAAATTGCGCAATTTAATATCCTTTTTTTAAGAACATGCAACATTCGGGGTGGATCTGTAGTAAGAGGGCCTATAAGAGAACTTAAAAAAAAAATGCCTAGAAACATAATTGAGGTTAGAAGTAAGGGATACTAAGAGTAATACAATTTTATTGTTCACATTCGTAGGTTCACATTTTGACTCGACGGCACGGTTGCCGCAGTGGTTGAGTGATCGACTCCTGCGCAGCGTGTCGCGGGTTCGATACCCACACGAAACAAAATGTATTTGTATGACTTACGAGTTGTTGTTCCGGGTTTGGGTATTTGTGTATGTGTGTTTCTATGTTTGTAAACGCACCCACGCCACGAAAGAAATTTCTATTGTGTGTATTATGTGTGTCATAAAGCTGAACCTTCTTCAACGCGTAATTAAAATAAAATTGATTCATTAAAAAATTCAAGATTATAACTTAATTCAAACTTAATTTCTACCAATCTACAGAATTTTATGTAGAAATTACGTCAGAATAAATCAGCTGACCGCTAGCAACTTCCAACAATGTTTTTTTGCATAAATTCTTGCATTGTGAAAAGTTCACATGTAATTAGACAAAATGTTTATTTTAATTATTCGTCAAAGCATTGTAAATATTTGTTTTAAAATAATAATTTTAAATAGTGAAAACATTAGTGTTTTTAGCAGAAGAAACACGTATAATTATTCGACGATTATAAGTGTTATTATTATCATAAAGGAAACCAGTTGTATAGAAATGATCACAGCGTACCTTTTATCCCGATAAGAAGCACTGTTCTCGAGAAAAATAACAATAACATTATAAGGGTCGCTATACAACAAGTCGCGACGCCGACACACGTCACTTCATTGGTGAAACATTTATCTTTTCGTTTATGAAATAAAGTTAGATTTTGAGTCGCTCTTTTGAGTTGTTCGCACAGGGTCGCGTCTTGGTATGAATTTGACCCTTATGAAAATAGATAACACCAAAACAACCTGAAATATTATAAAATAATTCTAAATTAACTCAAGCGAAGCAGCGGGCAAAAGGCAGTTAAATTATTTTCCATTTGTTTTGTTCATTTTACTTTATTTCTGTTACAAGAAACATACGTAAGTACCTAAACAGACATGATGCAAGATATTTTATAATTAGAAAAACGTGTCTTCAACGTGCATGTTGCTACTGATGCATATATTTTATTTAATCTATTCAAAATTTCATTTAATCCATAAAATAATTAAAAAGCTTTACTTGGAGCTTCCTCAAATAAAAATACTCGATGTTAATACGGTTACAATTTTTATTAATTCTAAAAAAACTTTGCCTCGCACTTGGATTTTCTCCTGTATCGTAGGTGCGTTTACAAACATGGATCTCCTAGCCATGGATCTCTTATCTTGTAACTATGGCCTACAATTATATATTTAGAGATCCTTATCTCTTACATAAAACAATGTCTTGATTTCAGGAAGTGCTATAGAATTTTGAACAACGGATTTCCTCATTAAATCTTGGGATATTTTTTCACACATTTATTCTCAAATTAATCTTGTAATAAGCTTGTAATAATAATATATTTTTTAAACGGTACACGGCTTACAAAATTAAATTTATCGGTTAACATCAAATAAAATTTTGACTTCTATTCGCTCGTTCCGGTCAGCATAATAAGTCTATCCCAAACTCCTGCGCTTAAGGCGTGTACTACTGTACGTATACCTTACGACAGAATACATTAATTAAACGACTCATTATTCTTCGAAACACACCTTTACTTGCATTTTCCTATACATTTGTATGATGAAATGACAAACAGTTTGAATGTCATTCTATTTAGCTGGGCATCTGGGTGAAGGTCTTAGTGATACGCATCAAGTTATGTTGAATAGCGTGATTTGACCGAAGACAAATAATTTCTTCATCAAGAAGAATGGCAATAACCTTGAATTTATTAACTTGACTCGTATGTATTTACATACATAACTATAGCGGTCACTTTCCAGAAGCTCATAAGTCTGACAACCAGCCTTTTTTAATTACGGATTTTACTTATTCATTTTCCTGTGAGATGTCGCCATCTCTGGTGTTGAGGTATTCTAACTGCCTCTAGGTAGGAACTCCACAGAGCTGTGGAGCATGGCTTTCTGACTTATACGAGTATCTATGCTAATATTATAAAGCTGAAGAGTTTAGTTGTTGAACGCGCTAATCTAAGGAACTAATCGTTCGTATTGAATTTTTTTTAAGTGGGGTAGTCCATTTATTGAGGATTAGCATGCTTTATTATAATTTCGCGTAACGACCAACAGCAAACCAACCAGCAGGGGTGAAACCGCGTGGAACAGGTAGTAGATTAAAAAAGTCCAGGTTTCTTCAGGATGTTTTTCTTCACCGACATCAGTGGCGTCGAAGTTAAACTTAGACCATCTTTCTACAAAAAAGTTAAACATCTGTTGAACAATTGTCTAAATAAAACCCAGTCAACTGCAAAACGGCATCTGACGTTGATATAAGGGTCGTTTTGATGTTACACATCTTTTAGGCAAATGTTTAACTTTTTGTGGTACGACGGAGTAAGTTAATCTACATTGAAAAAGAAACACATTAAGTATTTAAGATGAGATTAGTTTCTTTTAATTTTCAAACCGAAACACAAAGTAATTAAATATTGTAGCTTACATTAAATTTATTTAATTTCCTGTCCAGATACGTAATACGCATAAATACCATCATTATCTCCGAATACAATTACCACACATGCGCATTAGCATGCAACTCTTTGTTTAACTGCTAAAGATTAATATCTTGTTAAAAAGATTAATTGCAACCATTAAAAACCTTACTGGAACGATTCCAACTTTAGATATTTCTAGTAGGTAAGTTAAGGTACATAATTACAATATTAAAATCGAACTTCATGACTTATTAAAATATTACCGTTTTACTACAAACAAGTTGAACATTTGTCGACCACTTCTCCAAAAAAATTATCAACTTTAAATCGGCTTTTTTTCAGACAAGTGTTCAACAGATGTTTAACTTTTGTGGCACGATGGTTGACGGTTTGATTTAAAAAATGAAATTACTTACAATAATTATATTAAGGGTTTAAGAAAATAACGTTCGTTATTTTTGGTTACAAATGTTAACAGTAATTTTATTCTAAGAGTTTCACAATGATAAGATTATCATATTTTGTTTAAATGTTAACTAAACACACGCAGATAATTTCTTAATAAACTATCTAAAACATAGAAATAGTATCAGTCGTTGAATAAAAAATGCCAAAAGCATTAATAGAATAAGCCTTGAACTGCTCTTTATATAAATTACTTAAATGAAATCGTAACAAGAATTCTGAACAAATAAAAAGGAACCGACTTCAATAACGAATACAAAAAAGTGTAAAATTCCTGTCAGAATTCGGTGGCTTTGTTTTTAATTTCATTGACTAATGCCACCGACTTCCGAAGGAAAAGTTGTTTTAAAATACACTTCTCAAATCGGTTTTAGAACTCGGTTCCTTTTTTTGAAAAAGGCTTTTTTATTTTACCATTTTTAGTTCAGATATTCTACAAAGATCTTCGTGTAATCGGCGTCTTTGAAAATCCGTCATCAAACTAAGCAATAATTGATCCATGCGGACAACGTCACGAGATATCTTTTTTTGTTGTATTTTAAAACTTTGTCCAGAATGCAACGAACACTTTTCTGAAAACCGCATCAATATCGGTGCAGCCAAACGCGAGATAATTGCGCACAAACAAACAGGTTGAAATGAGAACATCTTTTTTTAGAAGTTCGTTGAAAATGATTGAATGTAAATTTTAAAACGGGTGATTATTTTTTGTGATGATACTGTGTTGAACTTTAAGTTTCCACCCATAGGCTTGTATTGTTATTAAAGTCATTCACAGCCTATTTCAATTATATTATGGCTTTTATTAAAGGTAGTAATTTAAAATGTTAATAACAAACAATCTGAATAATGTAAAAGGAATATTCTATATATTACTTAAATAAGGGGTTTCGAGACTGTTATAAATCTACATAACACTAAAAAAACAGGCCACACCCGTTGTTTTATTATTTTTTTCAATTTTATTTTGCACAATATACAGCAATAATTTTAATATTTACAAATATAATAAAATACACGAGCTGTGACTACGCATAAGTGTACGTTTTCTATTACAAAACCAAACCGACTGACATTGACTGTGAGAAAAGTGTTACAAGTTCATACAAATATGTATAGTGATGGTGAAAGTGACCAGTGGCGCCGCCTAGCTGAGCTTTGGCGAACTAATAACTGTTTACACGATGATTTCATGTTCGAGATATATCTGAAGATAGATCAGCAAAATTTTTATAGATAAAAATTAGAGTGAACTTCATTATTTCGAAACAATGTTTCGACATTCAATCGTATCGAAATATAAAAATATGAGATACTTTAGTAATATTTATGGGTCTTGATAGGCTTAAAACACTGGCTTGCGTGAAGTTATGAATAAAACATTCAAGCACCTTTCGATTTTGATTAATAGTTAAAAAAAAAACCATGATTTAGTCATTTATCATAAATGTTTATAATATTGATAATTCCACTATCCATTCCTTCACTAGTGTTGTTTTTTTAAGGTTATTGATACCTTAACATTAAATATGAGATTCTTATTTTCAGCTATTTTTCATAGAATGTTTGTTTTTTGACGAAACATTGCTTTTGCTGAGATTGATTCAGGTTAAAGTTTATTTGTCAGGAACTAAAAATGATTGGCTTGTCAATTATAATTGCTAATGAATTAGATGAAAAAAATCATGTAAATAATGTTAATTCAAGAAAAAAATGTTTACGGAATAAATTGTAGTTTGCGCGTGTTGTAGTGAGTGAGCAGAGCCATGACATGATTGCGCGTTACTCTTTATTTGTTGCCTTCTAAATCTAAAAAAAATGGAAATAATTACATAATAATAATAATAATAATAATAATAATAATATCTTTATTTATATAAACAGATTGTAGTACACGTAACAATTTTCACAATGTGGGTAGAATGAAATTTCTGACAATCAATTGGATGACGTGCTGTTCTCCTCGCTAGACTATGAAATAGTCTGTATTAAAGAGTAACAGTGCCGATCCCCTCAATTTTCTATAATACTACAATTGAATGTTTACAATTTTATTTTTACTTATCTTATGTAACAAGAAACTTAATTAATCTACATACATATTTATATATTTTATTTTTCTATGTTTTAATACAATTACAAATGCTTATGAGTGTTTGTATGTGAATGTATGTATGTGTATGTGATTGTGTGTGTCTCAGTATGTGTAATGTGTGGTGTGTGTGGGTATGTTAATAGGCGCGTGAGTGAGGGATTGATTTAGTGTAGGTGTTTTGGTGAGTGGTACAATACATAAACTTATCACAACTTAATAACTTACATATTTTTCTGTTTCGTCGTAGGTTTTATTTTGAAGAAATGTGCGGACAGTCTTTTTACAATTGTGATAAGACATGTTATATATTGGGCAAGTTTTGTTTATTTTATTGTAAAGAGACGGACCTAAATAGTAAAAGAATCTTTTAGCAAATGCTAAGCGAGTTTGAGGAGGCGTACATATTTTATCTTTTCGGCGTTTGGTAATTACAATATATGGGGTTAGGCGGTGTTGCAGCAGAATTGACTGTAAAATAAAGTGTTGCCGCACGTTGAGGACATTGCAATGTTCGTATAACTGATTAGTTGGATAAATTAGTGGACGGAAGGTGGCCACTTTCAGTATGGCGCGATGTGCAACTTCCAACGGTTTAAGAATTGTTTTTGCAGCACCACCCCAGCAGGGAATACAATAGGTAATAATAGATAGGCATAAGGCAAAATAGACATTACGTATAATAATAGGATTTGCAATGTTCCTTAAGGTTTTAAAGATATATATAAGTTTACGAACTCTGCCAGTAAGGGAATTGATGTAGGATTTAAATTTAAGATATTTATCTATGACTATTCCTAAGTATTTCGTTTCATCCGTAGAGGAAATGAGTGCACAGTGACATAAAACCCGAGTTTGAAGATCGCATGTGTGAGCTTTAAGTTCAATTGGTGGGTTTGGTTGGGTTGCAGAACTGATAGAGTAGGTAATGAACTTGGTTTTAGAGGTGTTAAGTGTAAGCGTATGGAGATAAAGCCAGTTCGATACCACATCAAACCCATGCTGTGCAGTGTCCTCAAGTTCAGACCATGTGTTCGCAAATAAAGTTATAGCAGTGTCATCTGCAAAGGATGTCATCTTGGCATTTGGGATATTTAAATTGCACAAGTCGTTTATGAAGACTAAAAATAAAGTGGGACCCAATATGCTTCCCTGTGGAACGCCATAGTAGATGGGGAGCTGATTGCTACTGTACCGGTCAATCTGAACTATCTGGAACCGATTTGTGAGATAGCTTTCAAAGAGATCAAGTTGTGAACCCCTGACACCCATCTTTTCAAGTTTGAGTAAGAGTGGACGGACGGGAACTGTGTCGAATGCCTTCGCTAGGTCTAAGAATATAGTTAGGACCTTTTTATTCGAGTTCAGGTTTTGTACAATATTATTGGTTAATTCCTGGACTGCGTCACAGGTTGACTTGTTTTTGCGAAAGCCAAATTGGTGTGGTGATATTAGTTTGTAATGTTCAAGGTAGTGCACAAGTCTTTTATTAATAAGTCGTTCTAATACTTTAGATAAGGCAGTCAGAACTGCTATGGGACGATAATTGTTCGGCACGTTCCCGTCGCCTCCCTTGAAGACTGGATGAATGATTGCCTTTTTAAAAGAAGAGGGAAAGACGGCACTCTCGAAACAGAGGTTAAAAATGTGGCATAGTATGGGTGCCAGAGAGGTTGAGTATCTCTTTAGGATGCAGGGTGATATGCCATCCCAGCCAGTTGCAGCGTCTGAGCGCAAGGAATGTATGACTGCTGTAGTTTCTTCAAGGTCAGTAGGGTCGAGGACAAACGATGAAGTCGATGTAAAATCAGAAGTGGGTTGATTGATTGAAAGTGGCTGCGTGGTTGTAGTGTGAATGTCATTTGCAAGCCTCTCGCCAATGTTAACGAAGTATGAATTTATAGTGTTGCAAGATTCAATAGGTGAAGATGACAGATTAAGTAATTGGGCAGATGTAGTCTTATTTTTATTAGTGTTAGTTACCTTTTTAATAGTGTCCCATAGTTTCTTTGGGTTTTTACTAGTTTTTTCTAGTTCCTCTGTATCGTAGGTTCTCTTTGCTTTCTTCAGAATGCGAACACAAAAATTTCTGTACCGAAGGTAAGTAATTCTTAGAACTTCATTATCTGGGAATTTTTTAGCTTTCTTATGAAGTGCGTCCCTGTTTCTTATGCACCGTAACAAACCAGGTGAGATCCATGGTTTGAGGATTCTCTTTTTAGCTGAAACTTTTTTAACAGTGGTATTCTCAGAGATGGATACAGTAATTAAATTTATTAATTTGTCAGTAGCTATATTTACATCTTTTGTATCAAAAATAGGAGTGAAATCCAGCTGTGCTATTGAATTATCCAGCCCTTCGTAGTCAATTTTTGATATAAGGGACTTTGTAACTGTTCGTAAGAATTTGTCTTGAATACAAAGTAAGGAGGAGGAGTGATCAGTAACTGTAGTGGTAAAGACAAATGTATTGGAGGGACAATTTGTTTTGAGAAACATGTGGTCCAAACAATTACCATCCCTTGTAGGCAGGGTGTGGGCAGGAAGATATCCGTGAAAAGCAAGGCAGTTAAGGTATTCGTGGGAGCGCATGTCAGATGTGGTAGGTTTGATATCCACGTTCAGATCACCTGTTATAACCACTGATTTAAATCTGTGCAGCGAAGGAAGAATGGTGTTAAGAGCAGTGAGAAAATTGGTAATGTTGTCTATTGACGGCGATCGATAAATACAGATAACCGCCAAGTCAGAGTTAATTTTTATAATAAGACCTGATGCAGATTGGTGGAAATCTGGCTCTTCGCATGTTACAGACAAATCCGACTTCGAATACACCACTACACCATCACTTTGGTTTATATGTTTGGTTGTCATGAAGGAGGAGTAGCTACTGAGAGTCGGGATAGTACTGTTGCTAGAACATGGTAACCAGCATTCAGTTAAAACAATCAGATCACAATCGAAAGATATTCGGTGCAGAAGTGTTTGTAAGTTCAAAAAGTTACGGTTTATAGAGCGAATGTTTTGTGTCAGGATTTTAATGTGGTTAGTTGGACATTTCATGATGGAGAGTGTTTCCTCAGGTGAGCATGTATAGGTTGTCGATACAGATAATTCGTCGATGTTGTCCAATAGTTTGTGTATGTCAGTGGCCATTTTTCCAGTAGTGTAAGGGTAGATAGAGGATTACGAAGTGGTTGGTGTTTGATTTAGGAACATGTTGGAAGCTGAAGCTTGGGGGTAACATATTTAAAAAGATGCGTTTTATGCTATTGAAATAGTCAGTTGTGGAATAATAGAGACGAACGTAAGAATTTATATTTAGTATATGTGATGTGATAATAGAGTTGTAATATGTACTTGTATGTGTTAAATGAATCATGTATGAAAGTGTGTTATGGTGATAGTTGTAATAGTCTTGTGTGTGAGTTTTGTTTGTGTTTGAACTAAGCATTTTAATATAAAAATTTGAAAAAATCGTGAAAGTAATCAAATAATACGTAAGAAATAGCAAGGTATACTTAAGTGCACAATATAGTCATGCTTTGACGATTGCCGCTAGCTGCTTAAGTTGTTCTTCGCTTCTTATGACGATAGCCTGGCTATCGGAATCTTTTTTCAATAAAACTCTTCCGTTTGACGTCCAACAATAATTGTACTGCTGTTGCTTAGCGTAATTTCTAGTAAGGTAAAATAACCTTTTAGAATTTGCTGTTAGAAGCTCAGTGATGTAAATAGGTGTTTCTTGTGCAGATTTAAAATTTAGATGGGTTGATTTTATCTTGTCTGTAGGATTGCGTTTGTTATAGTCTTTAACAGCAGTAAGAAAATTCGTTTTCGTCAGTGTATTACAGAACTCAACAGATAAACTCGATGTTAGGTTTTCCTTTTTTGAGGGTAATCTTACAATATCACGGATACTAGCGGATTCTGTATCTAGGCCTAGATGTTTTGATAACTTCGTTATAGTTTCATACAGCATAATTTTGGTCTCGCTTTGCCTTTTGGGTACATTTCGCAATTCTATACAGGTTTTGATGAGGTTATGGTCGAGGATTTCCAACTTGTTTTCTAAAGTAGCTAACTGGATTGCCATGGAGCCACGTTGAGTTTCTAGTTCTGTAATTTTCTTCTCTAGACATTGTAATTGGTCGGAGACCGCCGTCATTGCCCTTTCGAGTGCAGTATTTGTGATCTTAATTTCTGCGTAGTGATTTTTTATTTCTTTAATATGATCTTCCAATCTATCTAATCGGGAGCTTTGAGTGCTCATCAAATCACTGATCATCTTCTTGATATCATTTTTAAACATATTCAAGTCACCATCTGTGACGTCATCCGAAGGGCATCTGCGTTTAGCTCTCTGAGTAATGCTCCCCGCTGAGTCTTCATCTGCATGCAACTTCCGAATATCAGACTCCGAACGCGATGAGTATTGATTCGGAGGAGTTTTGGGTGGTGTCTTAGACATGTTATCCAAACTTGTTAATTTGTGTAATCAACACAAAAACAATAATAATCACAAGTAAGTTACTCGCTAATCGCTACCGCTTCTGAATTATGGCAGCTAGTAATCGAGAACCAGTTCCTTAGTGGCAGCCGACAGTGATGACACATACACAGCGTACGCGGAGCAGGCGCCGTCTTTCTATCGCCGTCTTGACTGTTGCCGTCCCGTTTCCTCCAGCACTCTGCGTGCGTTTTGCGTTCTCTTCGAAGTTTATGCGCGCCTGGTACTTATGCAAAATTTGTTACACATTTAATTTCGAAATACTATTACTTTTTAATAAAAAAATCAAAAACAGTTGTACGAAATGCACGTCTAAACGCTTTCGCGGTCCGAGGGGAAGGGGGACTACAGATTATATTACATTTACACTGAAAGAGAATAGCAATTATTTTGACAAGTGCATAAACTAAACAATTATAAAACACTGTTTTAAACTATGGGATTATCCATTGACGTAGGGACTGTCATTAAATTTGTTTTGTTCCGTTTTAATGTTATTTACTCTTTGCCCACGATTAAGTAATTATATAACATAACATCAACAATATCACTTACAATAAATTATTATGTTGACGTATGAATGACGGACGTATATTATTATGATAAAAATATATAAGGTATGGAAAATACAGAAAAATATAGAGAAACTCTTTCATCAATTGATGAATGAGATATATACATAAGGAAGGTGGAGGTTATTATATAAAAAAATTTAAACGTCATTGATAGCGAAACAGTACATACTCTTTTGTTATAATTAATTAGTACCTAAAAACTAAATTCTCTCAATAATTTTATTGCCACTTGAATATTTTAAATCGAATATAAACGCACCAATCAATATAGGTAATTTATGTAATATAATTTTTTTACACACGAGGTATAAAATCAAAACTGTCCACAACTCCACATTATTGTAACTGGTAAACATTACAGATATCCGAAGGTCAATTGGTCCGAAGATATATTGCTAAATCACAATCACTTGTGCGTCCAAGTGCACGTTGCACAATATTTGACGTCTGAAGTGAGGCGAACTCGACTTTACGACCGGACATTTATATTTTTATTTTGACTAGCTTAGCCCGCGGCTACACCTACATTTAATTTTCTTGAAGTTCAATGGTGAAAAGTAAGATACCAATAATTTAATTAGTAAGCTAACATATTCATGTTTCAAGGTATTTGTTGGAGATATTGATAGTTATATCTTACCATACACAGCTCTGTACGTCCCCTTTGAGATCTTCTCTTGTCTTGTCCCAAAATCACATACAATTTAGTGAGTTTTTTTTTAATTTAAAATGTGGATTTAGAAAATCCGGGTGGCAAAATCTTTCATAATATTAGGTGATCAATAAAGAGACTTTTTTATTTATTTTCCAAGATACATCTTTGCAAAGGTTTCTTCCACAACCAACAACAAAGTGGAATAAACCCTTTTCAAAATGTATAATATAGTATAAATCTTTACCTAATTTTAGATTTTGGAGTTCGACAACCTTACCGAAGTCTTTGATTATATAAAAATAAATACCTACATACACTGTATTTTTTACTACACCTATAATTTTGATACCTATCAAACTTAATGTATCATGAACAGTAAATGACCTCTACGCTTGTAACCTGTATAAAACCTATATTTTTTGCTAAGTTTTTTGTAGACACTTTTTCATTCTTCAGTCTTCAAATTACGCAATGCGATAATAAGATAACTCATTATCCAATTGGATAACACATTGTTACTTAACTCTTAGTAACTTTTCATAAATTTTGTTAATTTTATAATACCATTTTTATTATTTTAGCGTTCCGGATCTGAAAAGAAAAAACGAAACCCTTATTGAATAACTTTATTCTCCATCTGCGAAGACCCTTTATCTCAGCAACGCGTTAAAGTTTCTACCAAAAAATAATATCAAATACCCAAATCTAAAATATCTTGGAACAGAGAAAATATCAAAAGATACGGCCGTTTACGCTATGTTTTGACGCATATTTAGACGCGATGCGATGTAATTAAATCTAAATCCTATAGGACACATAAAATTTCCCTCTGACCTAGAATAATGATATTTGGGAAAACTCGAAATTTACAATATTTATGAAAGCTTATAGCTACTCGTATTTCAAAGAAAAAAGCCATTACAAACATACAATATTTTGTAGTTCACAAAAAATGAGTGCGCATGTCCGCTAATTTAAGTTAGTCAACTTTTTTCTTCAATTACGATGTTGTGTTTGATTTTTGGATACTTCAGTGTCAACTACGGAACACTTCATTGTATAAAAAAAAAATGGTTTTTCGTACAGATGTGCCCGACCAATTTCTCATTTTGCATGAAAAACCAAACTTTTTTTTTGGGAATTTCCAAAAGTCTTAGAACAAAAATTGTTCAGTAACATGGGCTGTGTTACCCCACGAGAGGTTTTGCGCTTTTGGCGTTACACGTTGTATAGCCTGGCGGTCATTGCGGATAGCCTTGGCTTGGACTTGAACTTCTTTCGGGGAGAGGGAGCCGCGCGGAGGGGATGCAACTGCATTTGAATAACAAGAAATTCAACCATTTAAAATAGACATAAATGCGAAGATTATAAAGTAGAAAGATTTGATTTTTTATTCCTTTTACACCATCCTGTCGAAGTCCAGCGCGAGAATATTTTCTGTGTTCCGTCGGTATGAAAAATTCCAGTTGCTTTTAGGTGAGCACGCTCCATCTTTGGAACTGACGCTTTACATTGATAAAAAAAAGGAATCTGTGAAGCAGTTCTTTTTTAAATTAAAATGAAAGGCGAAGATGAGGCCTCTCTTGTTTTATCGTGGTTAAATCAGGGACTGTAGACTCGTACTGTACCCTTATCACGAGTTTTCACTAGTTTACTTTACAGCGTCTTTCCAGTATTTGCAGCGTTTCTTGTATGGAAAAATGGAACAGCGCCTCTGGTGTGCGAAGAAGGAACAAATTTTTTCCTTGATATTTGTCAATTTGAAAATGTCAAAGTTCCGGTTTAGTTTACGTCAGAATAACTGAAGACTCATGATAAGGCCTCTGATTAAAAACCACCCTGTTGGTCAGTTACCCTTTGTGTTTCAGGCCCGCGGTACTCTGATTAGACAATCCCGCGACCCAGGCAGAGGTGTATAGCCACGAGCATACACTAATGCCTTTGTCAAACTGAAAAGCGTGCCGAAGCGTTTTTGTTTGTAATGTATGGAACTGTTTGAAGCCTGTCACATAGACTATCGGACCGCTTTCGCTTTTTTATATGACAGGATTCGGATCGCATTCGCTTCGCCCTGCCTGTTTGACAATAGCTTAAGCAGTTTTCAAAAGCGTTTTTTTGCTACCGTATTGATTAAACTTTTGCCTTTTCATTAGACTTCTATTTTGGAGGCCATACTATTACGAAATAGGTCTTTTTTCAAAGTGAAAACCAGTATTTCACGAGTAATTTGCGTTTGAATTTTGTTAAGTGTATACAATCATGTTATTGCTCGTGACTTTACCTGATAGAGATTTATTTTTGCTTAACGTTTTCAACAACTGCACTTTACCAGAAAATAGGTATTAGGTACAAGTGCACTGGTTTTGCACTTTGCCAGTCACAAACTGCTTTTATATTCAAATGTTTCAAACATTATCATTGTCGCCAAAACAATAAAAATGTGGTGTCATGGACATATTTCGTTCTTTGTTTTAACGACTATTCTCACGTTTTTACTTGTAATTCTTGTCTAATTAACCTAGTATTTACGTGAAGGCTATGCAAATATTAACCATACAAGAATTAATTCATCATAAAAAATAAACTGCATTAATCTATAAAAAAACACAAAAGCTGCAAAACCAGATAACGTACGTCATAGAAAATATATGTACGACCCACGTCACTTATATTTTGCAGCTAAGAACTGCAAAAATAAGCGACGTGTTTCTTTCTAAGTAAAAAAATACTTCCTGTACCCAAACTTGGTTTGAAATAATTTTATCTGAAAGATCAAAGACTTACGTGGGAAAATCATAGTATAGGGCCCATTGTATTAAGTAATTTCAGCTAAATGACAAAAAAAAAAAATACTGTGCGACGTAGTTGGAAAATACAGTCGCACTCTGAACTCCACAAGCAATCCGACCGTTCTAAAACACAAGGAAAAACCAGTTTTTTGTACAGGTCAGAAGGTTCATTATTCTATGACGGTGCCATGTGACTTGTGTCCTTGTGTTCGTGTGGGAGTCGGAAGGCTTGTGATTGGTAGAGTAAGCGCGGGCTATTCAATTGTGGCTCGGATATCGGCGTGTGCGCACTTTCGCAAAACTTCAGTCAAGTTTTCGCTTTCATCCGTTGAGATGATGTGCGCACGTGTTAAGTATTTTGACCATTAATAAATATATCGACGAAATATGCTGGCGACGAAATACCATAGGTAAACAATATTTTATTGTGATTTGTTCAAATCAAAGTGTCTGTGAAAAAAATTAAAAATATTTTTATGTAATAAAAAGTAAATGTCAGTGTTTAATAATAACATACAGAAAGCAGAAAATATTGTTTTTAATTTAATATTAAAAATAATAATATTTTTAAATTCAATAAAGTGAAATACTAATACTATAGGTACTTAAATAAAAATACATGAAACTGTTAATTTAAAATCGGAATTCTCAGATTATTTAAAGAAAGATTGTTTGATATTCAACCACCAATTTTAAACGTATCCCATTTAGAAACTTTAATAACAAATAATTTCATGTTATACCTCATTTACTTAAATGCTTTCACTTATTTAACTTGTTTTCTTTTTTTATTTCAGGTGACAGCTTGCTCAGCGCAAATTGTTACCAGGACTGTCAGCGAGAAAAGACTTCATAGTAGTGAAGTGGCAGTGAAAAGTGACAAGTGAGACTGAGACAATAGCTATAATAATAAAAATTATTATTAATAATAGTTCAGTGACTTCAAAAAATAAGTAAAATGACGGGTTTTGTGAAAATTGCCATAGACGATTATTATTCCGACAGCAATTGGACGACGATAATCAACAAATATTGGATGCTAGCAGAAAGAGTTTCAGGTAAATATTTTTTATATTTTATATTTTATTACTAAGCATTTTCTAATGTTTTATAGTTCAATACTAAGACACCTTTTACCCAACTGCATCAGAAGAAGGGTTATGTTTTTGGGGGTGGATAATCATAAAATACTTCATTGCCGTTTTATTTTTCTTTACGTTTCTTATAATCTAATATATTGCCGTGACTCTCGCAGTACTAAGACATTTTCATTACTTATAATAATACCTTAACGTCACTTTTAAAAATAATATAGAATAAAGAAAAGAAATGAAGGATAATAGAGAAAAAGAATTCCAGTAAAAAAATGCCTAAAATATGCAGAGTGAAATATTCTGACACTTTAGAGACAAAAGTATAAACTACTTTTATTTCTAAAGTGTCTGTGTCATCTGTTCATATAAACACAAAGCTAATCAATTATTCGAACAAGTTCTAACAATACGACAATACATTGCCTTATTGAATATTTTATCAGAGAATACAAATCATAAAAGTCACTAAAGAAAGTTTATAGTATTTGCAAGTACTAAGCCCACTTTCTAGATTCATTGACTGTATGTCTGTCTGGAAGTTTAGATAAAATCTTTTTGTTATATATATCGATGGTGATTTGAGCACTATGAAAAAAAAGTTTTTTTTAAATAGAATGCGTTGCTCTTAACAAGAATTAATTTCTTTATCGTGGGTGCGTTTAAAAACATATCGTGGGTGCGTTTATAAACACATTCAGAAACAACTACTACATCTACAGCAACTACTGCCAGGAATTCAATACTCTTGATATAACATTTTTGAACGTGCGTTTATTACTTACTTCAAAAAATAATTGATAATTTAGCTGCTGTCAGTCCACAAATAAGATGATGTTCATTCACTAGATTTTGGAAATTCATTAAACCATAGCCACAAGACCGCAGGGTTACTAATATCTATTACCAACGAAGGAGAACTTACTGTTAGTTCAATTTTATTAAATATAGCTGTGCCCGCGACTTCGTTCGTGTGGATGTCGGAATTTAACAATGAATTTTTTAGTGCGAAGCGTTTAATTATCGCCACGTTTTTCATTTATAAACCCTGTATTTCGAATTCAAGAATATTTAACGTTTTTGTAATAAACGCCCTCTGTTGTTCAAAGGCAGTACCATTCAATTGCTATTGGATTAGAGTAGTTTGTATATCGATTTGAATTTGATATTGTTTAATGAATTAAATTAATGTTGGTATGGAAAAAAAATTGATGGAACCTACTCTAAATCCTATTTCAGCGCGCGTGAACGTAAAGCGACAAAAAGAGTTAAAACTCCAAAACAAATAAAATTCTTAGATTTTTTGTCAAAGAAACATGTACTACTTACCTACAACGGACATACAAAAAGATTAACAAAAAATAAGGATTTGGGCTCAGCTTATATCATTATGTAGGTAAGATTTAGATTTTGAAAAGGTTGCTGGAACAATTTTATATACTTGTCCACTCCACTCCACCCGCTCCACTCCACTCCACTCCACCCGCTCCCCACCACTCCACTCGCTCCACTCCACTCCACCCGCTCCACTCCACTCCACCCGCTCCACTCCACTCCACCCGCTCCACTCCACTCCACCCGCTCCACTCCACTCCACCCGCTCCACTCCACTCCACCCGCTCCACTCCACTCCACCCGCTCCACTCCACTCCACCCGCTCCACTCCACTCTACCCTCTTCACTCCACTCCTCCCACTCCACTCCACACCTCCCACTCCACTCCACACCTCCCACTCCACTCCACTCCTCCCACTCCACTCCACTCCACTACAACCGCTCCACTCAACTCCACCCGCTCCCCTCCACTCCACCCGCTTCACTCCACTCCACTCCACCCGCTCCACTCCACTCCACCCGCTCCACTCCACTCTACCCGCTTCTCTCCACTCCACCCGCTCCACTCCACTCCACCCGCTCCACTCCCCTCCACCCGATCCACTCCACTCTACCCGCTCCACACCACTCCGCCCGCTCCACTCCACTCCACCCGTTCCACTCCATTCCACTCCAGTCCAGTTCACTCCAGTCAACTCCACTCCTTTTCAGTCCACTACACTCCACTTCACTCCACTCCACTCCACGCCATTCCATTCCTCCACTCCACTCCACTCCACTCCACTCTACTCCACTCCACTCCACTCCACTCTACTCCACTCCACTCCACTCCACTCCACTCCACTCCATTCCATTCCATTCCATTCCATTCCATTCCATTCCATTCCATTCCGGTCCATTCCTCCACTCCACTCCATTCCAGTCCAGTCCAGTCCAGTCCAGTCCATTCCATTCCAGTCCAGTCCAGTGCATTCCATTCCATTATGTTCGATTCCTTTAAATCGCTTTAATTAATTTCGGGTGAAATGATTCATCATCATCATCAGCCTATAATGTTCCCACTGCTGGGACACAGGCCTCCTCTCTGTGAGAGGGAGTGGGCCATAATCCACCACGCGGGCCCAGTGCGGGTTGGCAGATATCACATGTCTTCGAATTTTTGGTTCTAGGACATGCCGGTTTCCTCACGATGTTTTCCTTCACCGTTTTGAGAGCAGTGGTGATGAAATAAATTACGCAAAGTAATGCGCCTGGCGGGGTTCGAACCCACGACCTACAACTCGTAAGTCGGGACCGATACCACTGGGCCACCACTGCTCTCAATTGAATTGATTACGATGAAACAAAATACCGTACATAAATGTTACTTCAAAAACACCTCGTTTCCAGGTTTTCTTAAAACGCCATCTGCCGTGCGTTGAAATAATTATGTTTAAGTTTATTAATTGAATAAGTAGTTTTTCCATTCGAAGCTAGATCGCGCTACTGACCTACGCGTCTCGGTGTGAACTGACCGTAATTTTACTTCTGGAACACTTTAAATTCAAATATCTTTTGATAGACTGAACCGATTCCGATGAAACAAAAACTAAACGTTACTTCAAGGTACGTTCAGTCGTTGTGTATTAAAGTTATCTACAGAGCTTTCGTACATTTTAAGTGATGCCCGAACAAATAAACATACAAACAGACATACAGACAAACAGACAAAAATTCTAAAAATGCTAGAAATGGGTTCTATTGGTTGTCCTTTAATAACCTGGCTTTATTTTTTGAGTTTTTTTTTAATGTACAAAAATTACTTTTCTACAGTTTTATTATATGTATAGATAATTGAAATGTCTAATGGAGTAAAATATACAAATAACGTCAAACATTTCAAACCCTTTCACTAACCAAGAGAGACCGGCAAAGCAACTTCAATCAACTTAAACCTTCCGTCGTCCAACAGAACGGAACAAACTTGACGGCACGGTTAGCGCAATGGCTAAGCGATTGGACTGCTGCTTAGCATTTCCCTGGTTCGATTCCCGCACGGAGCAAATATTTGTATGATCTACAAGTAGTTGTTTCGGGTCTAGGCGTTTGTGTATGTGAATTTATATGTTTGTAAAAGCACCCACGACACTGCCGAAATTCCTAGTGTGGGGAAAAGTTTAAAAAATAAAAAAAAACTCTCAGCACTAACACAAAATGTTGGGTATCTTCAATACCATGTCACGCCATACGGTAATAAACCTGTTGCTTAAATAATTAACCTGTGTTATTATATAATTGTTTAACAATGGAAAATTGCTTCCGACAGGTTTCATTGTATCGTTAAGACCTGTTTTATGAGTATCTATTTTATCTCTAACAAGTGTTTGTATAAAATGGGGTTAAGGGTGATTTAAGTTAGACTGTGCCCGGCTCGAGTCGAGCGTCGAACAGAGCATGGACGAGTCACGGATTCAAAACTGCATGAATATTTTTTGATAGACCATGCTGCATCGTGCATCATTATTCGAGTCTGGCATGAACAGCTTATACGACTTGAGTATAAAATATTTGTGGAGTTTTTAATCCGAGCCTCAAATGGAGCTCGCATCCGGCATGGTCTAGCATAATTCATCCAACATGGTGGAAAAATCTCGAACCTAGGTAACAGCCCTAGCAAGTATATTTTCTATTTCACCCCGTAACTAAAAATAAATCACATTGAAATGGATTACAAAATCTAAAGCCATGTGGGAAAACCTTGCAGAAAGAACACTTTCGTAAAGCTTAAAATATCTTAGGACACCATAGCGCATTTATTACAGCCAGTGTTTTAATTTGAATCCTTAATACAAAATTGAGTCATACACATAAATAAGAATATTAATAATATCTCAATGAGAAACGGCCTTGTATCAACGGCATCGATAAAACATACATTTGTATAAATTAGTAAATATTATCATATAATTAAGTTGTACAAATCGAGAGTAAAAGAAAATGCAGTACAATTCTGACATTCCGTGGTAACCGGAATAGCAAGCGGCTTGTCAAAGTGTGTCACTAGTAGTACGGTCTCTACGATGGGTAAACGAGACGCTTACCGGCTTAATTGGCTTCGTCACGACTCAGACGGAATTAATATATTTAATTTTATTAACTGGGATATGATTCTTAAGCGGAAAATGTAGAAATGCCTCGTTGCACAAGTGTGAGGTTACCAAAGTCGGGAGTGTTATCTTAGATCGTACTGACCACGTTCCGTAAATGGGTTTAGTCTTAAAAGGTGGGGCAAATAGCAACTGAAGGTACCACGTCTGGCAGTGCCTTCCGCTTCACACAGGTCTTGGATTTTTTTAGATTATATTCCAAATTCTATCTACACATAGTTGATAAATATAAAAATCTTCCTCATTCATCAAAAGCTATAATAAATAATTTAAAACGCGCTTCAAACTTTTAATCTCCGCAACAGATTTTATTTTATTTAATCTTAAATCTGAATTACTACCTATTGAATATTACATAGATAGTCACTCCATGATTTATAATACATGCATAAGTGCACACGTGCATGATTCGAAAATATCTTATAATCAGTGGGTACTTAAAAAATGCCTCATGAAAAAAAAACTAACATCGTACAAAAGGTAAAAAAGGTAAATAATAATTCACAAAGAGCACGCCATGAAAATGAGCATGACACTTGAAATTCTAGGTTTTAGTGTCAATGTCAGATCTGAGAGATTTTTGTTTTCAATGTCATTGCTTACCTAATACATATAAGAAAAATCTTGTTGGCGAACTGGTAATCAAATTATAGTTTATAATTATTTAAGGTAGAGATAAAAAACATATTTATACAGTAAATCTAGACATAATTGAACAGATTTTATATTTGCACGGTATTTTTTTTAATTTTAATTTCTCGCTAATCCTAATTTTAAAACGCTCGTCCTCGCGTGTTCAAAATATTCCGTTAGTATAATAAAAGCAAGTTTAACTTTTAATTCTAAAGAGTAACTGACACAATAGTACTTTAATAATGGTGTCAAGGATTAAATCAATAAAATTATTATTGTAACAAATTGTACATAAACACTAAAGTGCGAATTTACGATGCTAACACTTCAGGTTCAATTATCTGGTTATAATCTTTCCCGTGCCATAAAAATATTATCTTTAATTTAAGCTTAGAGCTCATAAATGGTTAGTAACAATTTTCTTAAATGACTAGTGTTAGTAAAACATAAAACATATAAATTAGATTATCAATTACTATTATAGATAAACAAAAACCTTATATATTATAATAAGTTATACAATATACCAAGTAGCAATTTTTGTTTCATGCTTCTCTATTTTTCTTTTACTTCTAAGCACTTATTTCTCGTCATATCTTCCTTCACGCATTCCACGGAGCGTTTCATTGATCTTCATCTACTTTTACTGTATTAATGCCTTCATATTAAAAAAAATATATATAATATTTGAAGCTTTAATTTCTCATAAAAAGTATAATTGAAAAAAAAAATTGATTGGTAGCGAAACAATATTAATTGTTCGCTAATCAAATGTATGTATATTCATTAGTAGTTTAAATAACACATGTCAGTCGTTTTAATAACCTTCTCTTAGTAGTTTTAATAATATAGATAGGACAAACAATAGAAAGCAATATATCATCTTAGAGCATCCACGGAACAATGATACGCCACTTTCACATTCTGATTTCACGCAGTAAGCTACGCTGACCACGACGACGTTGTGACCACAGGTTATACTCAATCATTATGATGGCAGATAAATCATCATAATATTATTACATTTACTTCACATCGTATGTTTTTTACGAATAAAAGAAAAAAGGAAAATCCTATCTTTTTATTAATAATCTGTTGATTATTAACGATAAGCGTTAACAATAATCATATTACATACTAAAAACATATGTATTTACCGAAACATGTGTTTTGAAATAATAATAATTACAAAATAAAATGATCATAATAATAAAATTAAACAGCGAAGTGTTACGCGTTGATGTCTTTTTTACTGAAAATTCTCACAGGCTGCCAAAAAACAGTAGTGCTGTGCTAGCAACCCGAAATCGTTACATTGGTTGTAAAAAATGTTATCCTCTTTTGTAATTACGTAATAATTACAATATTCATATATCTTAAAATATTTATTTGTTCAACATGATACTTGGGAATAAATCTTAAACTTTGCGCACACTGAATAATTATGTAATCATCGGCTCATAATGTTTTAATTATAAATCGTATTTTATAATATGATGATGAGATATCAGAACTGAAAGGAATGGAGATATTGGCGATATTTAAATAAAAGGGTAAAAATTCAAGAAGAAAATTCTTATAAGCTACAAGACATTTTTCTTTTAATTGTTGCATTTTTAATTTTAAATGGCCGTTCAGTAATAAGCAGTGCATTGCTTGATTAAGTGCTTTCACTTGCAAAGGTTTTGACGTAGTAATGTGGTAAATTGTCATAATATAGAAATAATTGTAATTGCTTTAACCGCTACATCGTTTTCAATACTTACTTGTAATTTTATTACATTCTCACTTTACTTTGTAATTCACACAACGGCAGCGACTTTCTATTTTAGTTTAATTATTATTATTGTAATATGTTTTTAAAATTAATACACAAATGATGTTACATAATACAGGCCTAAGTTAGGTGTTAAGTGATAGGTTAATTGAAACAATAATTTAAAAAAAAAAAACATAAATTCTGAATATATGTATAATTTATTTACATAAAAATTAAGCTTAAAATGTATTAAAGCCAAGTAGTGTAATAACAATATTTTATTATTTTTTCATGTAAAAATAAACCTTAATCAATATAGATCAAAAATAATAACAATTTTATGAACGAAACACCAGTTCGAAAAATATTCATCATCATCATCATCATCAACCGGAAGACGTCCACTGCTGAACATAGGCCTCCCCCTTAGACCGCCACGCCGAACGACAATTCGCCACTTGCATCCATCCGTTGCCCGCGACCCTCACGATGTCGTCGGTCCACCTAGTGGGAGGCCTGCCTACGCTGCGCCTTCCGGTCCGTGGTCGCCACTCGAGAACTTTTCTTCCCCATCGGTTGTCAGTTACGAGCGATGTGGCCTGCCCATTGCCACTTCAAAAAATATTAATAGAAGAAAATACACATAAGATGATTCATATAAATAATTATAAGCTCTTAAAATAACGATGCCTTTTGGGTGAGTTTTAGTATCTTTTGTATGTGAGGAAATTGTCGAAAGTAATGAGGATTGGCTTCGTTAATTTATTACTATCTGTTTTGGCCAGCATGTGAAAACTTGAGGGAGTATTTAGTTGGCAGTCACACTAGTAAAATAAGGTTTAATTATTTTGAAAATGTGCAGAGATTTTCACTTATATCATTGTTTAAATTTTTTAACAAGTTGTTTTTTTTTCAATGCTTTGTAATAAGTAAAAATACCATCCATTTTTTTACGTCATATGTAAACTGACTAGGTCATTCCTAAGCATATAATTCAAATCCACAATCACCATAATATATTAAAAATAATCTAGAAAAATAAAATAAATAGTAGTGTAACTGTAACGTTTGAAAAATAATAAGATTTATTTTCTTTATAACAATTAATGATTTCGCCTTCAAATTATGTGCACCCACTTGAGTTAGGTGAACTAGTCAACATTATATAATACCTACAACAGTTCTTTTTCCGTATCAATATCACCTGTCATAACGTTCTATTAATAAATCAAATATTCCAATTTTTTTTTCTATTTCTATTCCTTTCTTTCTTACTAACATTAACATCTGCTCTTTCATTCCAGATCCCAGAGTTCAAGGATGGTTCCTCTTCGACACCCCCCTACCCACCGTGGCCATGGTGACTGTCTACCTGGCCTTCGTCATGGTGGCCGGCCCCCTATGGATGGCCAATAGGAAACCATTCCAGATACAGAACACCTTAGTTGGGTATAACGCGCTACAGGTGTTACTGTCTTCGTATATGTTTTATGAGGTGAGTGATTGCTTTTCTATTTAAATTACTAACTAGCAGTTTCGACTGCGAATATCTCTAAAATTACCCCACGAGATCGTAATGTTGGGATGAAATGTAGCCTATGTGTCATTCCAGAATATAGCCTATAGACATGATTGAGTTGACAAACAACAAAACATCCATCCAAACTTTGGCCTTTATAAAATTAGTGAGAATTAATAAGACAAATATCTACAACAACTGACTGAATCAGCAAAATTCATTAATAAACGATTGACAACTTTTATTAATGAATTTTGATGATTTTTTTTTAAAACCAACAAATTCATTTGCCTGAGAAAATTATGCTTAATAACTACTCTGCCTGTAGATACCTATTATTTAAACCGTGATCCACCAAGTTCAATGTTAAACAATACTGTGTCAGTACCAGTATAAAGGTTATGTGTAATTGAGTACCAGAGAAACCGTAAGTATCTACATGAGTGTATTCACCGTGATGACAGGTTGACGGCTGCAATGCAATTGCACTTGTGCACGTCTTCCATGGACGTGACCTATAGGCAGTTACTTTTTATATTGAATCAGGGGTACTACTATCTAAGCACGAAACCCGTAGCATTGAGCGTTTCTGTTTATCGTAAAATGAGTGGTATGAAATGAAAATTGGTGACAACATTATTAAAGCAGTTGTCTGGACACCCATGTGTTGTCAGAACTTACAAATTCCGAACTAATAGGGAGGAGGGTTCTTTTGAAACTCCCAAGTATGGGCCCGTATTTTCGTTGATGAACTAAGAGAGTAGAACGTTTCTATCTCTAGTAAGGCAAAACCAAAGATTTATTGAATATTGAGAACGACCGTTAAGTCTCTTTTTCACTGAACAGTAATGGAACAATGTATCGGCTGCAGAACTCGATGTGATCGACAAAGGTGCTTATAATGTCTGTGTACTGTACACACACATTAAGTAAAATCTAGTTTTCAGCTAACTGACGAGGCCAAACGTCTGCCAAGATCACGGGACTGTCTAGACAGGTTACCGTGGCCCTGGAACGTAGGTCAATTGATGAAACACGGGTTTTAGTTAGTAAGTTTGGCCCTTCCACTCCAACCTGGGCAGGAGGACTCATTTTATGATTTTACTACTTAAAAAAAAACCAAACAATCTACAGAAACCTTTATTTTGGAAAAAGAATATTGTATGAAAAATCTGTGAAGCCTATTTACATTGAGTCGGACAAAGGCCCGCTTACAAACATCTCTAATAAATCAACAAAGACGTCAAAATTAAATATTTAACGAAAGAGCAAGTACAAAGTCTCTCGTTCGTTTTCACTAAGATTTCTTGGTTATTCAAAAATACATAATGAACACAGTGTAACTTATCAATGAACTATCTCGATATTAATTCAAGTTCTCTATTCAAAAACCGAGTGATAATAATTATCTTTGGAAGTCAATATATCAAAACGTTCATAATTCGTTTGTATTAAGTTATTATTCAGGAAGTAGCTCTAGTAGACACAACATAACAACATTTACATTTAATTAATAGGCACAGTCATACAATTAAACAAGACCTTAGACAATAATTTATGTATAACTAACAGTTGCCCGCAGCCTTGCCCGTGCCTAACAAGTTAATTATCTCAAAGCAATGTCAAAACAGGTCCAAAATTTGTTACTTCAGGTTAGAAACTATCTTTGTACCACATTATATGCAAATTCTTTCAGTAGTTTTCGTGTGAAAGAGTAGGTAGCGAACATTCATCCATTCATCCTCAATAACATTTGCATTTATAATATTAGCAACATATTTAAATTAGGTAGATAAACCGTTTAGCTGCCGAATAAATCAATTTGAATAAAAAATACTTTTCTAAAACGTGTTTCAAATTTTAAACATGAGGTAATTAACAACTACACATAACAACCAATAAATCAATTACAATGGTCACATTAAATTCTTAACACTGAAAAAAAAAACAATTAGATATGCAAACTTTTTGCATTAACAGCTCAATTAAAATTACGCCCACTAATTAGCAAAACTAAACAATTGGTAATTTGATAAAACTTGTAAAATATAATCACGTTTACATAAAACATTTTGCCGTTCAAGTATCAATAAGACATCGAGCGCTACATGTGTGTTTGTTTCGAGGTGATTTTTAATCAAAAGAAGTCTGAATGAAAGAATCTTTATACCTATTTAAATCATTTATTTAAAGGAAGCCGGTAGGAATACAAGTAGTACAAAGAAAAAGGAAGCAAGTAGCATTTATTTTTTTATTACATTTACACATTTTGAGAATTGGACATTTTGGGATTTGGACATTTTGACACCACTGGACATTTTGAGAATTGGACATTCTGCCCCTGAACGCTTTTGAATATTATTTTACGAGCTTTGCAATCCATTTTTACTAGGTTTGTATCATCTGACACAGTTAAGGTTTATAAGAAGTAGTAGGTATAAAAAGTTAATTTTGTTTTTCATTCTTAAAATGAGTTTTGGTCGAATTGTCAAATTTTAACAATCAGGCAACAAGTAAACACCAAAAAAGGTATTGTTTCTCAGCTGCCTTAAAATATTACTAATAATTCTATTGTGAAATTGGCGATTTTATTGTACCTACTATAGTGAAGTCAAATATATATCTATACCTAGGGCGGTAATAAAAATGTCATCAAATAGTAGATTATTAACCAAGGGGATAAAGCAGTGTCTTCTGTCGCGGGTGACGATTTAAATCGCGAGCTTAACGAAGGACTCGAGGTTTACTCCCGAGCGAAGCAAGGGTGTTAAAAACTTAAATCACGAGCGAAGCGAGGGATTTAAGACGAGTCCTGAGTGTAGCGAGAGATTTAAGTTCACCCAAGACTAAGACAGCTTTATCACCGAGGAAAATACTCTACTTTTCGTACCATTTGCGAAAAAAACAACACATAATAATATGAGATAAGCATTTATTAAACATTAACATTTAACATTACCTTATTTATAAAAATATATAAAAATAAACTTAACGTTTATGTATTTGAAGAAAACAAAAATGCGGCAAATTCCTCGACTAATATTTTATTGTCGGAAAAGCAAAGGCATCAAGCTCATACGGCCTCTTCGGTTTTCGTAATTTTTTTGAATAAATTCACATAACTGCATAATAAATGCGTATTCCTTTTTCAAAAAGTTGTATATAGCTTTAAATACAAACTCAATGTTGTAAAGACAGACTGATGTAGTTCAGTATCGGTAAATATTCCAAATTTAAATCACATTCTCTCCCTAGAGGATGAATGAAATTCAGTACAACTTTCTTTCCCTGTTGTTAACAGATTAAAAATGACTATTGTTATGTACGCTTTTTGTGGCATAGAATGTCACTTTTTTGAGCAAGTGGTACGAAAATATAGTTATTTTTAGTTTGTATGATGGTCAGTAAACTAAAAATAAAAACTGAATTCAGAAGTGCTAAATAAACAAGTAATTTTATTATATTAATTTTCACACTTATTTCTTCAATCTTTTGTCAACAAACTAAAATAGTTTTATCTATAGATTTGAAGAACATTGCCCCAAATGACTGTAACATTGAAATGTCATGGTCACATTCACACAAAGTAAACAAATAGCGGCTATTATATATGTTTCTTAACTAGCTTCTGCCCGCGACTTCGTACGCGGATCCTGTTGCTTATGCCGGCGACGACGGGGTCGTCAAAATCGAAGATCTGAAACGTCGAATTCTAAGAGCCAGGCTGAACAACTCTCGCCAAGACGTCATTCCTATATATGTTATAGTGTAGCTGGGGTCTTGGAGTTCCACGTCAGGTGTTCCAGATCTCAATTTTCATACGTCAACAGCGAGTGCTCATTAGGCTGCACAACTCTTGCTAAGACGTCATTCCTATATATGTTATAAAGTAGCTGGGCTGTTGGAAGTTCCACATCAGATGTACCAGATCTCCAATTTTTATACGACAACAGAGGTTGCTCATCAGGCGCAACAACTCTTGCTAAGACGTCTTTACTGTATATTTTATAGAGTATCTAGGCTCTTGGAGTTCCACAACAGGTGTTCCAGATCTCAATTTTCATACGTCAACAGAGAGTGCTCATTAGGCTGGACAACTCTTGATAAGACGTCATTCCTATATATGTTATAAAGTAGCTGGGCTGTTGGAGTTCCACATCAGGTGTACCAGATCTTCAAATTTTATACGACAACAGAGGTTGCTCATCAGGCTCAACAACTCTTGCTAAGACGTCTTTACTGTATATGTTATAGTGTAGCTAGGCACTTGGAGTTCCACATCAGGTGTTCCAGTTCTTTAATTTTTATACGTCAACAGAGAGTGCTCATCAGGCTGAACAACTCTTGCTAAGACGTCTTTACTGTATATTTTACAGTGTAGCTGGGCTCTTGAAGTTCCACATCAGGTGTTCCAGATCTTCAATTTTTATACGTTGACAGAGAGTACTCATCAGGCTGAATAACTCTTGCTAAGACATCATTCACTTATATGTTATAGTGTAGCTAGGCTCTTGGAGTTCCACATCAGGTGTACCAGATCTTCAAATTTTTATACAGCAACAGAGAGTGCTTATCAGGCTGAAAAACTCTTGCTAAGACGTCGTTCCTGTATATGTCATAGTGTAGCTGGGCTCTTGGTGTTCCACATCAAGTGTCCAGGATCTTCAAATTTATTCTCTCAGCAGAAAATGCTCATCACGTGGAACAATTTTTGCTATGGCACCATTTCTATATCTCTTATAGTTTAGCAGGTCTGTTGCGGTTCTGCATCAGGTGTTCAAGTTTCCAAGATAAATTATAGCCTATATGTTAACGGGACTTAATACCTACACAACGAAAAAAAAATTATTCAAATCCGTCCAGTAGTTCCGAAGATTAGCGTGCACAAACACACAGACAAACAGACAAACAGACAAACCGACAAACAGACAAACAGACAAAAAAAATTTTAACAACATTTTCGGGTTCGGCATCGATATAATAACCATCCCTGATACTTTTTTTTATATATTTCCATTGTACAGACACCACTTTTCTACAAATTTATTATAAGTATAGATTAATGCTATTTTATCACAAATCAAAAAACTCTGAAATGATATTTTATTTAAAGATTAAAAAGCAAAATAATACATTTTTCGCTGAACCGTCCAAACAGGGTACCGGCGATTCTGGAACGCAAAGGACAAGGTGGTTTAGTCAATAAGAGTCTGACAGTCCCTTCCACTCCACCTAGGGCAAATATCTCAAACACGTGCAGCAATAGAATACATTTTTTTCATGCTAAGTATTATGACTAGACATATTTGGTTTTACGTTAGCAGCTAGTTCAGCCAGCACCCTACAGTGCCGAAAATATAAATAGGGATGTGCCAACAGTACCCAGGCACAGGGCGCAGACCCTGCGAGAGGGCGTAGAAATGACAAGCCCATTACCACAATTGGCCAGACCAGGGGTCGTATTATGCCGTCATAAAACCAGGCTTGTTCCAGTGAGTGAACGAGATGGCGCTAGACGACTTGTATAGTTCTGTCTCTTTCACTCACTGGAACGAGCCTGTTTTAAGACGGCATAATACGGCCGCAGGGCGCAGTTAAAGGAGCTCACACTGGGGTTTTCAAAAGCTAGTTATGGCACTGATACCTTGTCTTATTCATACTCCAAGACTTGCTTCCATACAAACAAACCGAGATAATTGACTAATCGATTGTTCTACACAATCGCGTTTGAATCACACGGTTTACCAACATGACATGTCAAGGTAGTTTTGACAATTTCATGGACCTGTGACAACGGTTTAATTCTAAACTTGACTTGTATATAAGTAACTTAAAGTTGATATTAGATATAAAATTATTGTGGAAGAAATGAAATAAAAGTGAAATTTTAGGGGTTTCTTAAACTGATTTTCAGTTCAATGCTGATTGTGTTTTGATTACATAAAAAAGTATTTTGAGTTCATGAAGCATTATGAAAATGTTCAGTAGTACGCAGATAGATACTTAGCTGTAATTACATAGCTTTAATTTTACAAGGGCCCGGCACATGAGAATTTTTCGCAGTCAAACTGTTATCGACGTTGTGTTTATTTAAATAATTTCCAAAATCAATTAACACAACAATTAATTACTGAAGACCATTGAAGCGACTACACCCTATAATTTGTCAATTGATTTTGGATATTATTTCAATGAAGACAATGTGGATAATAGTTCGACAGTTAAAAATGCTCTGCGGTTTGGTCACACTTTTATGTTTTTAATAGGCTTTAATTCAATCTACACACGCTATTAACCAAACATTCACTCAATAAAACATTTTAAAAGGTGTGTTAGTGTTAATGATGACATCTTGACAGCGTGTAGGTAAGCACAAGTTAAAATAACAAACCAGAGCGAAGCGATGCCGCCGGAGAAAGTTAACACCTAAGTACATCATTTGATGTTACAATAGATTGACATGGTTTTTGCAAAGTAACGGCTTTAAATGATACTTCGATAGTGAAGAAAGGGATAGGCATTACTGTGACCGTTTATAGAAATGAAAATTATACGGTGGTAGAAAAAAAAACCGCAAAATAAAAAATTGTTTATCTCTCTCACAGATATTGACTAGAAAAAAAAGGGGAAAACTAAAAAACACACTGCAATAATAATAATAATATAATGATATTCCACAACTATCACACAACGCCATCTAGTCCCAAGCTAAGCAGAGCTTGTGTTATGGGTACTAGACAACTGATAAACATACTTATATTATTTCTAAATACATACATATTATAGATAAAATACACCCAGACACAGAACAAATGATCGTGCTCATCACACAAACATTTGTCCTGGGTGGGAATCGAACCCACAACCTCCGGCATAGCAGTTAGGGTCACTAACCACTAGACCAACAGGCCAGTCAAATAGTGCAATACTGACTAAAGTCACACAGTAACGAAACAAAAAGCCTAAAAAGGATTTTCAATGCTCTAAACAATTAATACTTTCATGTATTATTCAATTAAGAAATTCAATGAAATATTTTTAGTAAACCTTCTCACTGTAATTTCAAATAAAAGATGGACTAATCCAAATAGGAAACTACGACAGTGTCTGTACTTCCCGAGGGTCAATTTCTCAACTTCAACGTGGGTGAAGAAACATGAAAAAGCAAAAAATAATAAGAAATATCATCATCAATCTTCCTGCCCTTGTCATACTACTTCGGATTGGAACAACACTATTTTTTCTTCCATTCTTCCCTGTTACACGCTTGTTAATATTTCACCAAATCCTAAATTCCAAACAGCCAAATAAGATCGTACCTATGACCACACGGTGACCACACGGCGTGAAGACCACGGTCCATTGATTGTTGACGCAACCAACTGACAGTGTGACAGATATATTACTAGTGCAAAATAGTAACCCAGTAATAAGGTCAAGGCGATTGTAGGTTGCTGATCTAGAAATTGTATCTTTCTTTTTGTGCGAATTTGTCTTGTTTTTTGGTGTAGTTTTGTTTCTTCATAGAGACTTAACGTAACTTGTAATTTTGATTAAAGTTGAGCCGTGATCCATGAAAGTTTTAGATTTGTTTATTGTATATTAAATTAGAATACTTCTTCAATAAAAAAAATGGTAAAAGATAGAACATAAGATTTCAGCAATGAATGATGCAATAAGGATCTTTAAGCCAAGAGCGAATAGGTTACTACCAAAACTTGCCTCACCGTCAACCACATCATCACTAACCATAAGGCGAGATCAGTCATCATCATCATCATATCAGCCGTAGTAGACGTAGACCTAGACCTCTCCAAAGCGAAATAGTGGCAAAAGAAGTTGACGTAGACGTCTTGAAAACGTGTTCATTTTCATCATAATTTAAATAAAACTTTAGCTCTTGCTTCTAAGCGAGACGATGACAATGTCTAAAACAATAATCGTAGCTACGGGTTCTCTCGATCAAACCAGGTAACAACAAAAAATGCAAAAGAATCAGTACATTTATTTAAGAGCTATGTTGCCACAGACAGATACAGACCTTTCACCCCCTTTCAGACACAAACTTAGACTTCGAATTTCTTTTTGTATTGGATGTAAATAAAAGATTTGATATCAATAAAGATTTAAACAACAAAATTGCTCACCTATCAGCCTTCTATATTAAACTTTTGAACACCGCCAGGTATAATATTCATTAATTTTCATTGTCAACCACATCATCACTAACCATAAGGCGAGATCAGTCATCATCATCATCATATCAGCCGTAGTAGACGTAGACCTAGACCTCTCCAAAGCGAAATAGTGGCAAAAGAAGTTGACGTAGACGTCTTGAAAACGTGTTCATTTTCATCATAATTTAAATAAAACTTTAGCTCTTGCTTCTAAGCGAGACGATGACAATGTCTAAAACAATAATCGTAGCTACGGGTTCTCTCGATCAAACCAGGTAACAACAAAAAATGCAAAAGAATCAGTACATTTATTTAAGAGCTATGTTACCACAGACAGATACAGACCTTTCACCCCCTTTCAGACACAAACTTAGACTTCGAATTTCTTTTTGTATTGGATGTAAATAAAAGATTTGATATCAATAAAGATTTAAACAACAAAATTGCTCACCTATCAGCCTTCTATATTAAACTTTTGAACACCGCCAGGTATAATATTCATTACAAAATTTACGCAATCTTAGACCGTACGGCTAGATAGTACAAAATTCCAGACAATACGGTCAAGGCAACTCTGCTACTTACAATAGACATAACGTTCAGAAATAAAAGTTACCGAATAATTACTTTCAGTTGTAATTTTATTTTATTGTGTTATGCTTCGTTTAGAATCTTGTGCTAGACCCAATTTTTATGTGGTCTAGGTTTATTATAGAGTTTTGCACGCAATTCTTACTGATATGATAAACGCGGAGATGGATGGATGGATCTTTGTTACCTGCTCGACAGAATAGCTGAACGGATATTTTTGAAGGGCTCAGTCAGGGATATAGTTTGGAATAACACATAGGATACCGTTTGTCCCTTTATTACGTTTCCGTGGGATAATTTTCGATAAACACACCTTCGAAGTCGCTATTAACAGATGCTGTTACATTAAGCCTCTTCGTACGATTACGATTACGATCTGGTATCCATTGACAAATGCCTGTGTGTACGAACCTCTACAGATTTGTATTGCGATAGTCACCTGTATACCAAAGTTCTAAGGTATCGGGGACTTGCATCGCGTTTTGTACAAAGGGGCTTATTTCTAGCCTTTTTTTTATCTATCTTGCTCTTTCCCACTCCTGGGCAAAAGCTTCTCTCCACTCCTTCCCTCTTACGCGATTGTAGCACGTCCTCCTTCCAGTACGGATGGAGGTTTTTAATAGGAAACGCTTAATACGATTTCTCTTAACATAATGTATTTTTTGTCAACAGCACTTAGCATCAGGATGGTGGGGAGACTACAGCTTGTCGTGCCAACCCGTGGACTACAGTGACAGTGAGAAAGCGAGACGGGTAAGCAATAATTAACCTTATAACTGACTTATAATAAGTATTATTGTTGTAAAAAGGATCTCTACAATCATAAAGTAAAGATATGTTGTTAAATGTAATTAATTGTGTGTAGAATTTCGATTATGAAGTATTTAAATAGACAGTGTGAACTAACGACACACGGAGACGCGACGCAACTTGACGCGACGATACTGGAATAGAGTTTATTTTCGCGTAGTAAAAAAAATGATTGTGAGTTTATCTTTTTAAAGTGAAGTCCTAGTCCTATCCCAAAAAGATAACCTAATCACTGAGACTTTAAAGGCGATGCGATCTTGGCAGCACACAGCATTTCCGCCACTATGCAACACTACCACACAGCGGAAACGGAGCTCAGAATATAATCTAATATGAACCTACAGAGAAATTATGGGCCTCAGTATAGCTGCCGTACTGCCATGTCCTACCGAGATCGAAATCGTACTTTTATGATTTCTTAAGCCAATTCATAAAAATATCGAAATACACTGTAAACAGAAACGGTGTCTAATTGGCAGTAAGAGATACACTCGGTAAATCTACCTCATGAACAAGAAGAGAAATCAAATTCAACCATAGAAAAGGATTCAATGATCATCTATTCAACTTTACCACTCGATCTCATAATTCGCCAGCTAAAATCTTTGCTAAATAGCTGTTATGCAAAATCAATAAACTTTCTACCTATACATACTTTTATTGAAGTATCAGCAGTCTCATTAGATACTCTCCATGAGTGTGAAGGTGTAGAAAGTAAAACCACCATTATAATGAACTATAGATTATGAAAATGTGACACAGAAGGTACATTCCAGCAAGGTAAATATGACGGTCGCGGAACTAACGAATTACCGTGACCCCGGAACGTAAAGGGCTATTGAAGGACACCGTGGATTTTAGTCAGTATAAGTCTGACAGACTTTCCTGCCCTGCCCTGCCCTGAAAAAAAAGATAAATGTGATCAAGCATTGTGTGAATGATAATGTTGTTAAAAAGGGGTGACACTGAGATGGTGATTCACAAAATAAGTACTAGATTGTATAGTTCCGTCTCTTTCCCACAACCTAAACTGGATCGCGTTAAGAGCTCGTGGTTAGGCCTCTGATCCCCGTGGTTTCACCCCCGCTGCTCGACACGTATTCAGTTATGTACTTATAGAAAAAGACAAGGTATTGCTCCGATAAAATGGGATAAGAGTAGGAGAACTAGGGTCCATATTGGCTCACCTAAAGTTGTTTACCCGAAATTGTTCTTCCTAACGATTTGTAATCCGAATGATCACTCTTCCTAAAATTTTTCATCCTAAAGTTTTTATTCATACTTTTTGTAGTGCTACCGGCGATGTTCATAACACTAATTTTTCCGAAAATTGTTATCAATAATATCGTTATTGTAAATATATTGAAACTCCTACTGTTTTTTATCATAACGTTTTTATTCCTAAACATTATTAAGGTGATATTTTTATTTAGTCAAACTAAATAAAGTAAAATGTCGAGAAAATTCGACGGAGCACCGCTTCGCGGTGCTCCTACTTCTGGGTGGTTTAAAAAAAAATAACCACGAAGGGGATGGCGGGGTCTTTCAGACCCCGCCATCCCCTTCTAACCTAACCTGTCCGAGTCGGGGTGCCCCCAGTCGTTTTTGGTCAGAGTGTCGTGTTGGGTTCACTATGAAAAAAATACTGGCGACAAATTTCCAGGTTGCGCTCGCCGGCCGCTGCCGCGGCACCGCTCGCTTTGCTCGCTCGACTCGCGAGTAGCTGGTCACAGTTCTAACCTAACCTAACGTATGGATATCTTTTCAGGTACACACCGCTTTAAATAAAAAAGAAGACGCTTTAACTAATAAAAAAAACAAACAATTCATATAATTAGTGAGTGCGAAGCAAGCACTTCCTCAAATATACGTGCTAATATGCCAACAAAATAAAAATAAATCTAAACAAAAAAGATATGACTTTGAATAATAGTGTAAAAGAAGGTTATGTTGAGAAAATATAGGAAAACAAATAATAGTATAATAGATGTTTATTGCTACCGACATTATGAAGTCGAATGATTCGGAATTACGAACATTAGTGACAGTGCAATTAGGAGTTGTGATCATTAGGATTAAAAATGTTAGGAATACAATTTTCGGGTTTCCGATGATCGGAGTTTAAATTTTAGGTGAACTTTGGCGCGCCCGGAGAACTATGATGTTTTACGTACAGAAACGCTTGGAGGTGTGTGTAGTAGACGTAAGAAAAACACGCAATTTTTTTAATTCAAAAACAGGACGTATGACCTGAAATAAATATATATATCACCGGAAAATATCAAGATCCGCAAGTTCATAAATTTACTAGGAAAATTATAAACTAACCTAACCTAACCTACCGTAAATTTATAAACTGACGAGTTAGATTATAAACATACGGTTGTTACAATTTTACGCTGACATTGATAACATTGGGACCTTCTTCTTATCTAGGAAATAATGCCTATTGTAGTATTTTGTACCAGTCCACCTAACAAATTATGCAGAGAAAAACCATAGTTGGTGCACAATTAATAAAAAAAATTCAAATGAAATGTAAAAATATCCGAAGTAAAGATAGATATTATAGATACATCTACGGGGAAAAACCAACCAAAAAAACGAATATTCAGTCAGTGTATAGTGCCAAACAGATGTGTTTGATGTGCTAAGCCCTTTTTAATGACGATATGTTTGCTTTTTAATTCACACATTTCTTCTATCATGATTTATGTAAGAGGCTAATTTACGGCATACAAAAAACGCAATTTGAAGTTATGTAATGTGCGCACGAGTTATTCTCACTTTAATTTTCGAGCCTAATCAGTTATTCGACATATATACGTTAGCTTATTTTCTTGCAAATTATTTTATACCCGACTTCAAAAAGAAGGAGGTTATCAATTTGACGGTATGTTTTTTTTTTTTGTGTGTGTTTGTTACGCTTGTGTGTGATTCTTTTTTTGTTCGAAAGGAGATACTTCAGGAGTGGTCTCATTGTCACCATGTCAGGATCTGATGATTGGATCCTGGAGAAATCGAGGACAACCCTCAAATTTTATAGGCCTACACATCGTTTTTCGCATGAAGTAATTTAAGTATTTGCGTATTGTAATCATCATCTCGTGTAGCTGAGCTGATGATGGAAGGTACAACTCCTCTAGTAAGGACTTGGCATCGACTGATATAATAAATTATGTTTGTGTTCGCATATCTCTGGAACTACAAGGAAAGATTTAAGTAATTCTTGTTTTGTTGTACTAGGTATCGTTCAACTTAGGGAATACTGCAAGTTTCATCAAAATCGGTTCAGTAGTTTTTGAGATAGGGAATTATGAATGTAAGAGATTTTAACGATGTTACGAGTATTACCGGTATTACGGATTACAAACTAGTGCTCATATAAGAAAATGATGTACTCGTATTAGTGACCGACCGAAATTTCGGTTTCGGTTTCGGTTTCGGCCGGTTTCGGCCAAAATATCTAGTTTCGGCCTTAGTTTCGGTTTCGGCCAAAATATAGCCGAAACTTTCGGCCCCGCCGAAACTCAAGTGTTCCTGCATTTTCATGCGTCGCGTCGTTCGCTAAAATTCGTACTTGCTCGCCGGCGGGGCCCCGGCTCAGTTTGCCACCGTCCATTTAATCGTGAGTCGAGGTTATGTTTTTGAGTTTACTGCCAAGAGTTAATCTTGTATATTCATGTCATAATAAAAAATATTTGTTACGTACGTTAATGATTAAAAAACTTATCAATCGTCAAGGCGATTAGAATTAGGATTAGGCGGTATTCGAAACATAATTATGTTAACGGTTTCATCTTTGAAATAATGCATTTTCTTTAGTCTAATGTCTCAGTAATTTCGTATTGCTAAATTAATATAGTGCGATTGTTGAGACTTCAAATCTAGTGAAACATTGGAAATAATTATTTTTTTTATAATTTCGAATAGATTATGGACTCAGTAGAAGTTAAATAACATAGAAAAATAGCAATTTCTTAAGGTCATCTATCTATCTATCTACCTATCCATAAGTTTGCCGTATTTTATTATTACCCAGAATTTGATCCTTATTATTAACACTATCAAATGGTGAAATAATACAGGTTGTGATTTTTTTTTTCAAAATCAGCGGTTTCGATTTTTGGCCAGGGTTATTGATTTTTTTAAAATCCAATGAAACAGTTTTAGTTTTCGGCAAAATCGGTCTCGAGACTCTATTCAACGTTTTTCGATATTCCTCACAGTTAAAAATATAGCCGTCCACGCCCAGTTAAAAAATTCGCTCTGTGTATTTGAGACTTTTTCTTATTGTGTTAATAAATGTTAAAAAAAAACAATAAATTTCAAAAAAAATCGAAATGTTAAAACTTTTAAAAAGTTTCGGTTTCGGTTTCGGTTTCGGCCGAAACTGAGAGCAAGGCCGAAGGTTCGGTTTCGGTTTCGGTTTCGGCTGAAAAATCAGTTTCGGTCGGACACTAACTCGTATTTGACAAGAATTGTGGTTGATATTTAAACTAAAAAGAATAAAATAAAAACTTTTTCAAAAAAAAATGTAACCGCCTTCAAAAATAAAAACTTCTCTTTCTGAAGTCGGTGGCAAAAAGACAATGAAATTAATAAAAAAAAAGTCACTTCCGAAAGAAAAGTTTTGAAGGTTATTTTACCCTTTTTTGTGGTTGTTTTTGAAGGCGGTTACATTTTTTTTTTGAAAAAGTTTTTTGTACACGCTAATGACAAATTGAAAAACAGGCAGGTTATATTTTTAATATTAAAAAGCAATTATATAATTGTAACGTAAAACGTAACCATTTTCAAAATGTTACATCATGAAAATTTAGAGCTGTAGTCCATTATTAAATAAAAAGAAAATGATGCAACAATAAAATACAGTTTCCTTTTATTACATTGTATAATTTTTGTTACTTAGGACGAACATCCACGTCTACTTCAATTTACGTTTTAGTTTTAATTATTTTTGATAAAAAAATTACCTATATTAAAAATGATAGAAATCGATTCAGTAAACGATTCTGAACAAATTAATTTCATGATGTGCGTTAATTATGTTACATGTTGTCTAAACATATAGTGTCACCTGTTTAGGCACGAGTTTCTAATAGTAACTAATGTAGGCTTACTTAACCTTGTTAGTTGTCAGTTCTGCCTTATATCATTAGTCTTTGCCTAGAGGCGTCAAGACCGTACAACGGTACCGTCTTCTCGACACATGGCTTTCGAATATTTTGTTTATCTATACAAAAGTGAAATTGCATAGTTCGCTATTTATTGTGTTTGTTTAGTGAAAAGGAAAGGTCGAAAGGCTTTGAAATGTCGAAACTGTTTTTCTAATATAGAAATTAATTTTTAAGTATTTCTGCCACATTTTTGTGGCTTAAAAAGTTTGAAATAATGTTTTTTTTTTACTCATAAGAAGATTTAATTTAACCTATGACTCCATATGAAATTAACAATAGGAATGTAAATAACTAAAAGATGTGTACCTAAAAAAAACTACAACAGTTTGAAATACTAATTGGAAAATTAATAATTAATGGTTTCCTAATCGGTTCTCTTTTTAAGTGGTTTTTGTGCTATGGTTTGATCTAGTTCCACTAAAGCTTCACTGATAATTTAGAATATTATTTTTCAACTATAAAAAAGTTGCTGTTCATCACTGCATCTTTTAAAAATCTATAAAATCATGAGCATTCATAAAAAGAACATATGCAACTCTTTTTAACCGACTTCAAAATAGCCGTAATTAACCTTCAAATAGTGTCAAATTAATACACAATTATATTTTCTGATGCTTTTATGCTACTTCTCAAGCCTATAATATCAACGACCTCTCATATGGCAAGTTTGTTGTATTATATAATACAACAAACTTGCCATATGAGAGGTCGTTGAATTATATAATACAAAACGTTCGTTTTGTACCGGATACTTTACGATTTGTTTATAATTTTAAATATCAATGTCATGGTCGCTTAAAGATAAACGAGGATAATTATTTTTAGATTAACAATTACGTGTTTCGTAATCGTTTTTCACATTTTGTACATTTTTTTGTGATCATTATCTTTAATAGATGTTTATTTGAAGTTTTATGAAAATATAAATTAAAAAGTCCTAATTGCCGTTTTTACTACATTATGCTACACTGGGAAATGGCCAAAAAATCACTTCGATAAATTATTATCGACGCTTGCTTCAGTACTGAAACTTCAAAATACATCACAGCGCTTTGATTTCAGCATTCAGTACTATGGTAACCCATATAGTAAGAGAAAAACGGCATTATTGCTTACATAATCTACTCAAAGCTTTTATAGATTAAACTAACTTTTGTTAAAACAAATACTTGAGTTAGAATCAAGTACATAAGATTCAAGTGCATTTAAAATATTGATTTCGATGATGAAATGTTAATGTGTTTAAATTCTACTTAATTATAAGTGTAGCCGATTGAACTTACATACTTATTGAACAAAGTGTTCGTTTTTAAGTGTACACTCGTAGATGAAATCACATTTAAAACCAAAAAGTACATGAACATAGACATAATCAGCTTAGCTATACCTAATGTTCTCACTGCTGGGCTTGTGATGTCACTCTATGAGAGGAAGTGGGCTGCAAATTGTAACCAGTGGGTTACAATTGTGGGACTGCGTATTGACGCAGTCCCAGTGATGGTTTCCTTGGTTTCAAAAATATGATGTAATCAGTCCCGCGAGCCAGACGGTCCCGCAACCCAGACAATCCCGCAACCCAGATTGTCTCGCGACCCATCAGATGTCCCTTAAAATTAAAAAAATCGCAAGACAAAAAAAAACGGACCCAATAATATAAACTGCAATTAACTTCAAAACGGAAGCAGTTAACAGGAAGTTAGACAACTAATCGGTGCATATTTACTTAGATTATGATTGAAATGACATTTTGCTACTGTCAACGTCAATAATTACATAGGAAAAGACCTTACAATTCATTTGTAGAGTGGTAGATTTTATTAACAGATAATTATGAGTCTTAGCCCCTTCGTGGCGACGCAAGTTTCCGATGCCTTACGACTTTGGTATCCATAGACGTGTGCTTGTGTACGAACTTGTATAGATTTGTATTGCGATAGTCACCTGGATATCAAAGTCTTAAGGTATTAGAGACTTGCGTCGTCTTGTGTGCGAAGAGGCTAAGGCCTCGAATGCACCAGAGCTGTATATACATATACAGCTCATATATACATATACATATACAAAGAGGTGAGTTTTATTTTACGTGCGAATAAATCTTGATCCTAACTAAAAGGAATAAACAAACTAACGTTCGCATTTATAATCTCAAATGTAAAAGTTAATTTTTTTGTACCTTTTAACGCCTAATTAGTCACAAACATTCATTCTGATATTTTGTTTTCATACATACGTTGTCAGGTGCACAGAGACGGCCATAGGTTTTCCCAAAAATATACTGTACATACCTGAGAAAGACAACGATAAAGTACAGTACTTAATTTAGGCTAAAATTTAAATGCGCATCAATAATTCTTTTTGTATACCAAATATACTGAATGTGCACCAAATCTAAAACTCGCTTTAGCATGATTTCAGGGACACCCCGAAGTTCGGTTTGGTTAGGTTCCTTTAAACCTTGTACACAGAAATAGAAGCCCCGCGAAGCGGGGCTTCGTCGACCCTGCTTAGGTAGATTTTTTTTTATTACACCTCGTTATGACATATTTTAATGAACATATTTTGGTGCACATTCAGTATATTTGGTGGAACACAGGCAAAATTAGGTAAATGAAATGGGAATAAATTGAAGTACTTTTAAATAATCACTGTTTCGCTAGTTATTGTCCACTTTCCTTGAACTCTTAAACATGACAACCAACTTTTGAAAGTGCCTACAAACCACATAAAAATTTTGAAAAGAAACTTAATAAAACACAATAGTCTGAAGTTTAATTCTAAAGAGAAACTCTCGTTGTCAAAATGCTAATGAGTGTTTTGAACCACTTTTCCTATGAGTTTCTTGTGCTTAAGCAATTTAGCTTTTAAAATTCACACTTGGATGTTAAATCCTGATTTTTTAACAAGATTTTTAAGCACAATTTAAACTGCGGTTTGTTAGTTATCCTACTACTAGATTATTCACTAATTATAGTAGGTATGAGTCTGATAATACCACCTAAAAAAGGTAATGTCTGTTTTGTGGTTGATTCCTAGAAATACTAACAAAAATCGGTGAGGTCACAGAACCTTTCAACTATTACAATTTGTTTTTTTTTTCTCTTCTATCGTCATTTTAGCAGATCTAGCTATCTTCATATTTATTTTTTTCGAGCAGCATCCTTCCGTCAAAATAACGACACTATGCAAAAATTGCCCATTTTCCTTATTCAAATCTCTTAGTATTTACCTGTACTATTTGTTAGGAAATAATAAGACCTTTTATGGACCTTCTCCGTATTCAAGTAACCTATTGCGCAGGAGTGGGGAAGGGTTTTAATGCTAAAGATAAGTAATAGGTGCAGCGACCAGGAAATTAATGTATTCTATGCTTTATGCTTTAGACTCTAGCAAAAGTACTAGGCTAGCATCATATTCAACGTGGTATTTATATGTATTGTATATAAAGACCACCTTAAACTTATGCGAGCCTTGTATTTTTTGTTCGAACAACAAACAGGATTCCCAAAACAGGATTTCAAAATTCAAACAAAAACCCTACTCCTATTACCGCAAATTAACACTTAAAACTCTCACACTCAATGAAAGACCTAAAACGTACAACACACACATTTACTTTTTACACAACAATTTTGTCATCAATAAAACGTATAAAAAACGAGTTCAAGTCGCAATGTCAGTTTCACTTTCAACCGGAGAGCGGTGACGTAATAGCAGCTGAGCCGACGAGGCTTTCACTGAACCGTTGTACGGAAGCAAGTTCATTACGACGGTCAAGTGCGGTAGTTTTGTAGACCTTGGTAGGTTCTGGAGTGTTAGGAGACCAGTATGATGAATTATGTAGAGCAGTTTGTGTAGTTGAACAGTGGAAAATGTAAACGACAAAACTCAGATGAGCAGGAGGGAAAAAGGGTGAAAAAAATCGAAGACTTAGTGTGCAATTACAGTGGCAGCGGGGCGGGCAGCGGAATCCGCTGGCGGGTAACGTAAACTCATAGTTTTTGACTAAGGTGCGGGCGGGGCGGGTGAGCGGAAATCGTAGCGGTACAAGCGGGTGCCGCGAGCGGGGTGAGTGGACGCAAGTCAGTTTGCGTTTCCCGTCAGAGAATCTTCCCTTTTCAATCGATTATGACGAATTCGAACTGCAAATCTTTAATTCCAATATAATGTTTACGAATGTACGTGTGTAAAAACGGAACAAGAAGACTTTCTCATCAGTGATGTATGTTAGAAACATGTTACAGAACTTAAAATGAGATATTTACTGTGTATATTAATTTTGTTCTAATGTTTGTGTTAGTGACCATGTCAGTTTAAAAACTTATAGTTCTTCATAGTGAGCAAGACTATCTTTCAAACAATCAGTTCAGTTTAAAACTTAGATACAACTGTCTTGTCGTGACGATGACCTTTAAATCTAATATCTAGACAAAATCTAGTCTCAACACTGATTAAGACAGGTTGACCGTGAAACACGTTAGGTGACGCTGACCAGGATGTAAACTAGGTAACAAAAATATAACAAGTTTTCCGAATGCATTATGCATTTGAACTACATGCATAAAATATGCAAATAAGTAATTACATATAAGTAATTTAAACAAACGAAAGCCTGCGATTATAAGAAATGCAATCAATGAACGTGAAATTCCGGTATGGGCGCATACCTTCGGAAATAAGTTCCGAATGCAAGTGTTTGTTTCCATTATCGATAATGATGGAAATAACAGAATGGTATTCAATTGAGGTAATCTTTCGAAAAGCATGTAAATCTTGTTTAAATGTTTTTCAGAAATCTGGCCAAACTGACACTTTGGTAGCAGTATTTCTAATGTAGCTCCTTGGAGTGTCAATCCCGGAAAACACGGGCGGACACGGACAATGGACTCGCAACTTTTAACAGATATCCTTAGTTTAGAAATGGAAATTCTGATTGAACAACTCCCCATTTAAACTTTTCGTCTTCCACAGATGTTACATCTATGCTGGGTGTACTACTTCTCGAAGCTGTCAGAGTTCGCAGACACCGTGTTCTTCGTTCTCCGTAAGAAGAAGAATCAGATCAGCTGGCTGCATCTTTACCACCACTCTCTGACTCCGTTTGAGGCCTGGGTGCTTGTGAAATTCATTGCTGGTAAGTACCAAGACCATTAGCTGATGATGTTATAAATATTGATGAAAAATGTGTCCAGCCTTGTTATTTGTAGTATCCGGCAATATTGATTAGTACACCACTATCCTACTGAATTCCGGATAGTAAGGAGTCGTCCACAACGTTTTATTCTGCTTTTGCTTCTCAACTGGCCACTCAATGATGAATGTATGTCTCATTCAAATCTCTCCACTTTTAGTTGTTTTGCGTCATGGCTTTCCAGTTTCTTCCTGCCACGTTTATAAATTTGCCTATCCATATTATAGTCGGTTGTCTTCTCATATTCCTCAGTCCGATTCGTGATTTCCACTGCAATACTGTTCACCCACATCTTCAGTATAGTCTATTGTAGAACAGTTTATGAATGGTTGGTTGTCATTTTGATTTCTGGGGTTTTAAACAAGCTGCCCATTGAACGCTCTAAAATTGATATTGCCTTCCCAAATATGACCACTGATCAATCACTAAGATGTCAACGCGAAGAAAAACTACTGGCCTAAAATCACTTATATTCTTCCGTATTATAGCGTCAATGTCCTTCACTCTTCGCCGGAATTCGAGCTCCGGAGACACAAATCCAGCCTCAAACTCATAGATATCTCTTAAGTACATATTAGTGTCACTTTGTACAAACGTTCGTTAATCGAGCATAAGAAACAGACCATTACAAATTGAAAGTGAAAACATCTAAGGGTCAGGTCACCAAAATAAATGAAGGTCGGATACAACAGGGAGTCTACTTTCTAACAAAGACACAGGTACGGATACGGATATACGAACGTAACTAACGCTAATACCGCCGCGACTGAAGTTCTTTTGACGCGGCGCTAGTGTCTACATTATTACATCAAATTTTATTAAAAAATGTAGTATCACGAATTTGCCGCAGGTCATGAGTGGTGGCGAGGCCTCTAAGGAGCTATCTGTCAAACTGTAATTATCATTCACACTCAGTTCGGGCTCGATGTTACGGGGCGTAGAAACCGTCCGTTACTGAGGCCGAAACCACGGGTTTCGTGCTTCGAAATTGGACCCCCAGATCCCGTTATAAACAAACCGGTTAACATTCGTTGAGAAGTTTCACCGGAAAGACCAGGCCCTCTTTTTTGATTAAGCACATCATTAGATTTTATTTACCTGGCCATTTTATTACAAACGCAGTACAACAACAGAACGTGTGTTGTAACAAAAGAAAAAACACTTGTCAAATATTTTTGATAATCCAACTGACGGGCTAATTAGATTTTTAACCGACTTCAAAAAAAGGAGGAGGTTCTCAATTCGGTCGGTATGTTTTTTTTTTATGTATTTTAACCTTATTATCTACAGACGTAAATTAAAAACCATTATGTGGTTCTTTGAAATGTGCTAAATCTTAAAGTTCTAAATATTCGAAATGAAAATTTTAAATGTTAGAAAATCGAAAATCAAATGATTAACTCCGATTCATATATTGTCACTGCATTTCATTTTGACAGTTCATCAATCAATGTCAAAATGACAGATAGTACGATTGTCTGTGTGTTACGCACTAACCTATTTATTATGGCAATACTCCATAAACGCCATTCATTGTAAATCTGAATTTACGTTGTAAAACTCAACGATGTTGCCATCATAATAATTTACAGCAATTTCATTCAGTGTTTCCTTGACAAAGGTTACAGGAAAAGACATCATAAAGTATTTATCTTTTACAATCAGCAAGAGCAATGTTAAATGTTAATCGTTGATTGTTTTCTTTTAGACATTTAAAAACTATTATTTCCTGTGACTTCACTCGCTTATTATTTTGCTTTAGTTTTTTGTTTTTTAATATAAAAATTATAGTTTTAAAATAAGGTGATTAGTCACATAAATACGTTCCGCATGAAAAACACTTTAAGATGTTTACACTTATGGATTTTATTAAGAATAAGGAAGTGAATCGGTATTGCTACTTTTTGCGTGATGAAACGATAAAAGCTAATAAAGCAATTTAAAAAAGATTTAGACAAAAACATTTTCTTTTTTTATTGGCCTGAATAAAAACTTAACTACTAAAACTACATCCTACTTACTAATTGTATGAATTGAGATTAATACTTCAATTTTTAACAACAAATTAATTACTTTGTCAAGAATGTGAGAACAGTGGTGGCCCAATCGTAATGGCCCTGATAAACGAGTTTTAGATTGCAGATTCGATCCTAAACAGTTGCATTACTTTGTAAAATTTATTTTATCACCTATCCTAAAACCAAAAATTTGAATACATATGAAATCTGCGAACCCGCCGAGCAGAACACCTCTGTCTTAAAAGTGTTAACATTATAGAATTGTTCGATGATTCCCGATGTCCACCCCCAGCTTGTCCCCCGCTGGGGGACAGCGCAACTTTTTCTAAAAAATGTTCCCAATGTCCACCCCGGGGTGGCCATAAGGAACTTTTTTTAGAAAAAGTTGCGCTGTCCCCCAGCGGGGGACAGTGATACGATTTTTTAAAAATGTTTACGTTGTCCCCCACGGGTGGACAGCGCTACAATTTCTAAAATGAGAATTCTCAGTCTCCACCGCGGGTGGATGGAGATGCTTTTTTTTATTTATTCCCTTTTAATTGTTTTTGTAAACTTTGAGTGAAGACTCGTTACAGATTAAAGACTTTAGAAGGAAGATGAGATTATTAAAATAATAATAAAAACAAATTATGTATTTTAAAATCATCGTTTATTTTTAAAAAAATCTTCTAATTAACACCATAATTAAAAATTCAAAAGTAGGTTTATTTATTGTAATAATTTTGTTTTAAAATTTTCTTTTGAAATTGACTAGGATATGACATTTATTTCTAATTATATGCACCTGAAAAGTATTTAATCATTTAAAATGTTCATACAAGGTAGAGTAACATTAAACCAAATTTTCTAATCCAATTTTACAGGCTCGCTTTATTTAAAGTTTTCATCTAACAAACTTATAATAAAACAAGCCCAGAAGAATGCTAACTAAAACTTTACTAGTACACACGGCTAGTTAGTTTGTTTGTTTGTGTAGTAGTTAGTTTGTTTGGTTACACATCAACCTATACAATACCAGTTTGTCTTGATCTCGCTTTGTGAAATCTTTCCGCACACTCAACGGTCAGCTTATATTGGTTTTGCATAGTTTGATGTGTAGCCAAACAAACTAAGATATGTGTGTACAAACTAAGATATGGTTTTAAACAAAATGATCTAAGTATGTGAAATTGATAAAATAGTATTTTTTCAAAACTAAGCTTACATTTACAATCTTTATATTTCATTACTAGTTTTTTTTAGTAAAAGTATTAAAAATAGTTAAAAGGGCCCGCTACCGGGAATAAATAAAAAAAAGTATCTCCGTCCACCTGCGGTGGACACTGAGAATTCTCATTTTTAAAATTGTAGCGCTGTCCACCCGTGGGGGACAACGAAAATATTTTAAAAAAATTTATCACTGTCCCCCGACGGGGGACAGTGCAACTTTTTCTAAAAAAAGTTCCTAATGTCCACCCCGGGGTGGACATTGGGAACATTTTTTAGAAAAAGTTGCGCTGTCCCCCAGCGGGGGACAAGCTGGGGGTGGTCATCGGGAATCATCGGAATTGTTTATGCTATGAATTTCGAAGAGGGTTGATTGGGGAGGAATAGACGTAAATGTAAACACATTTGCAGGTTATTTCAATTGGCCCCATACTAGACATGGGTAGTTCGCGAACGATTGAAGTAAATGAACTAGTTCATTTCAAAAAATGAACTTTTCATTCATTCACTGGCCATTCAAATGTGTCTTTAGTTCAGTGTTTCTTTTCGCTTAGTTACTCTATTCACCCTAATAAGTATAAACTTTATTGTAATAGGAATATAGTCTTTACGGGAAACGGTAGGTCCATTTCCCGTAAAGACTATATTCGTATTAAAGTTTGAAGGAATATCGATATTCGTATAAAACTGAACTAGTGATTTAGTGAAATGCATCATTTCTCTAAATCACTAGTTCAGTGAACTAGTCCAATGAACTTGTCCAGTGAACTAATTCAGTGAACTAGTCCAGTGAACTAGTCCAATGAACTAGTTCAGTGAATCATCTCATTCAAGAACTCGTTCTGATTTGTTGGACTAAATGAAGTACTGAATGAATGAATGAACTACTTCATCAAGTGAAAAGATATACTTCATTCATTTTCTTTTTACTGACACATTTTGCGCATCTCTACCCCATACCTCATACATTTGTCATCATCTTGACAAACATAAAATTTATTACAATTTTTTATTCAGTTTCACTTATAGGCACCGTTGTCTGTCCAATCTTGGAATTTGAATTTGACACTTTTCTCGTTTCCTGAATGAGTTCAGATTTTCTTGAATATTCAGTTACAATGCAATATTATAACATGAAGCTGATCTGATGATGGAGCTGGAAGGTGGCCATAGGAACTCTGTAAAGAAACGACGCAACCCCATTGAGTCAGGAGTCGTTTAATTCGTCTTAACGAACACTAATCGTCTTTATATATTAGTTATTTTCAATTAAAAATTGTAAAATTATTATTATTTACTTTAGACTATAGCTAATTTATTTCTCTCAAATGTTCTAGGTGGACATGGAACCTTCTCAAACATCGTGAACAACCTGGTGCACGTGATCATGTACAGCTACTACATGCTGGCGGCGATGGGACCTCAGTACCAGAAGTATTTGTGGTGGAAGAAGCATCTCACAACTCTGCAACTAGTAAGTAACCTGTTATTTTTTTTGGAGGCATGTGTTCATACTTATGAATTATAATAGGCTGTTTTACTCAAAACATTTGATTAATCTGAAATAAAGATTACTAGCTGACCCAGCAAACTTCGTACCGACCAAAAATCACCTTTTAAACCTTACCTGGACTTCCAAAACAAATTCGAAACAAGAAATTGACAAAATCTGTCCAGCCGTTTTCGAGTTTTAGCGAGACTAACGAACAGCAATTGATTTTTGTATTATAGATTAAAAATTTTAGAGACATATTGACGAAGATACAACGCTTCTACAAATCAAAAAACGTCACTCGGTTGGTACAGACGCCAGCAGGTCAACCTACCCGAATCTGTCAGATTTTACCAATCGAACATTAACCTTCTACTCTTGTGATCAGGTTGAAATTCTATTACGGAAATCTGACAGATTGTGGTAGCTTCATGTGCTGTCTGTACAATTTACAAGCGTTATGACGTCACAAGCACCTGCTCCCGAATTGGAAAGCGTTTTATCTTTGCCAATATTTATTGATTAAAAAAAATAAAATATGTGTCCATTATTTTTTAATGTTCTGACTAGTGGACAACAGATTTTAATTTATTTTAATTTATTTAACTAGCGGCCCGGTACGGCTTCGCTACTTTGACAGCAAAATCCCCAGTAACAAAATGATCCGCCATTTATTGAATTCATTTGTTACAAAAAATGTGGTAAATGAAGAACAGCTAGATCGATTTTGTGCAAACTTCACATAAACTATTTACTAAATAGTCCAAACAAAGCCTAAACATTTGGTTTGGATATGTGAGCCCGTTCTTGAGTTATAAAATTACAACGCATTATTGGCGCATACTATACCATAGAAATACAAGCTTACAAATCCGTGCGTATACTAGTCTTAGTTAACATTAGATCATCTTAACATTTTCCTCTACTTTGCACAACACCTGACTCGAACCAGCACTTAATTCCGACACCGCGTACAGACAGACCAACACTCAACGATCTAGATAAACTAAAAACACGGTCTGCTTGACGGTTACCGCGCTAATTAGCGGCACGAACAACTATGATATTCTCTCTTAGAAATATTTTAATCGATTTTCAACTTTATATTCTAGAGCTTAGAGTTGGCAGTCTTTTGAAGCTAGTCTGTATTGCTCCTCGATGTTAAGGCAGTTGGTTTTGAATGGATTTTCAACTTTTTGTTTAGGGGTTTAAAGTTGAAAATCTATTAAAAGGTCGTCACTAGCTCATTCTTATAGAGAATAGTTCTACAGTAATCTTTAAGAATATTTCACAAGCTAACCGGTTAATTGTTGCATCGATGAAATTGTTTCATTAGTTTCTTTGGGTTTGGACATCTGATCTGATTTTTTTTTCGGTTACTATTTCAGATAATTAAAAGTAAAAAACGGCTACAGTTCCTGACGGGCACTGTCATTTTGCTGAACTTATTTTTTTTTAGTTTTTATTTTAATATACTAAATCACGATGCTCAAATATGATTAACTAACTGTAATATGGTTTACTAAAGTAGTTATTTTTAAATAAATAATTATAAGTAATTACCGATCGAAATCCCCAGACACTGATATCCAAATAAATCTAATTCTCTGATTGATCTGGACAAGTTATTGCTCATTAACTTCTGTGCTCCCCGAAGAACACAAAACGATTCTATAAAAAAATAGAATATCATAGGCAAACCCATATCAAATAAATACATAAAATACAAAAAAAAAACTATTTGAATTCTTATTAATTAAATTTAATAATAAAGTGGCGGTGTTACCGCGTACACTTCCGTCACTAACATGGAACCACCAATAAGGATCGGTCACCGCGCCTAGCATTCCTTTCCACGGAGCTGCGCTTGCGCAACTGGGTAGGATATACCACGCACGGCTCTGCTGTACTGCGGTTGTAGAATAAAATACTAGGAATTGTTACAAAATAATAATATTAAATTTTAAAAAATGATTTTGGAAATTAAGACCATTTATATTTTTGTGAGAAATAAATATAAAATCTAACCCTGTTGCCATTCTCAAGTACCTAGCACATTATACTTAAATATTGTTAAAAAAACGTGGGAAAACTAGTTATTATTGTTTTAAAACTTTTCACTTCAAGAAAATATTTTCTCTCTAATCGAAAGCAACGACTGCGCATAAAATAAATTGTCCCTGATCAACAGCTTCTTCTTCGACTGTAGCTCAATCGAACGATTGGGCCATTCCGAAAGACACCAGACAAAATTCGAACAAATCTTACTGTTATTAGAGCCTATTGTCGTATAGCATAAAAACCATGATAAAATTCAATATAAATCTCATGTATCCAAGTATTTTCACAAGCACAGTCCTAGTTGGCCGTGCGGGGGCAACATTTAGCCGTAGTTGCAACACAAGCCAGCGGAACGTGTATCCTTTCGCCGTTAGCGTTAGCAAACACACGTTCTATAAAATGTTTTACACTTAAATTAACGTTGGTACTGCCACTGCCGACAATCTTGGCTAAGTGAATTGAATCATCTATGGTTTCGGTAACCGTAATGATTTTTTGGACGTAGTTATTTATCTTAAATAAAATTAATCATTTTTATTGCCTGTATGAGAGTTGCTAAGAGTGATTGCTGAGCAAAATTTGGTTCCGATTTTTTGGTCGGAAAAAAGTATTAAATAGTACTTCACAGTAAGGCCTTTGTCAAACAGACAGGCGATAGCGAACCGAACCGAATCATGTCATATAAAAATGCGAAAGCGATCCGATACTCTATGTGACAGGCTTCAAACAATTCTATACATTACAAACAAAAACGCTACGCCACGCATTCGGTTCGTCTGTCAGTTTGACAAAGGCATAAAAGTTAAGAAGTTTGGTTTAAGCACATTCTTACTCTCTACTATTTTGTGCTACTAAATGAGAACTGATGTTTTCTTTATTCGTGGAATTCGTTTTTGTAACAGGATCTTATAAGCTGCCGTGATGGTCAAAGATGTTAAATTCCTTATTCTTCTAGTAATTTTCACCTGCGGCGTTTTTATCTACTTAATGAGTTGTCAACTTTACTATAGTCATTTACAAAACTAAAGATTGGTGGCATCAACTTTTACATAAGTAAACACTTTTTTACAATCCAAATACAATATTATATTTAAGTCTAAAGGTTTTTGGTTACACTTAAGAACGACACTATCAGTCTTACCACAAAAAAAGTTAAACATCTGTTGAATACTTGTCTAAGAAAACTGTCAACGTCAAAACGACATTAATTAACGTTGATATAAGGATCGTTTTGCAGTTACACGTTTTTTAAACAAGCGTTTACTTTGTGGTAAGGCGGCATAAGTTCTCAATAGTCCGGATTATATTTTTACAGAAAGACATTATGGAAGTAATTTTCTTAATTAGCACAGGAAACAACGTCCGTTATTTTCAGATTCATATAATTTAGTGTAATATTTTAAGTACTTACATCATAATACTCAATGCTCATCTTCCCTTTACATATGAGCAAAAACTTATTTCCAATAAATAACGACACCCATGGCACTACATTGAACATTAAACACAACAATTTACAGTCATAAAAATATTTTTAATCTCACAAACATACGTAAATCCTTCACATGATTCCAATGTCTTCACTAAAACCCCAAAATTATGTTGATTGCGAAACGAAAAGCGATTTGGCAACATCATTTTCTTGGAAGCCCTTAAATCCTCCAATGAATCACGAAAACCATTCGAAAGACGACAACAGAGAAAGCTCGGATACTTTCTCATGTTTTTTTTAACTAATTAGAGCCCCCATAGTGCATTATATAAGTAATTAAATCACTAGTACGGGCTTAAGCATGACGATATTGTTTGTTTCATAAAATATTAGATTATAACTGCTATTGCCTAGACAGAAGTAAAGAATAGGACAGATAAAATACTGAAAGAAGATAAAGATATAAGTTAATAAATCAGTCATATTATATTATCATTGTAAGAAGACAAGCGTGTGCATACTAAAATAGAACATAAATTGTACAATCGTAAAAGTCAATGCGCACTGCAAGCTTTTGTGGCTGGACTTGTATTAGACTATTTATTAGCATCTCAATCGTGACTTTTCAAGCCAGGGTTAGATAGACTCCAGTCGTAAAATAAATAAAACTTTTTTGCGGAAATAAAAATTCGACTTCGAGCGTAACTCGAACCTACCTCCAGGCGCTCAACCAACTAAGCCATCGCAGCCCTGCTCTTTGTTAGTTATGTTCAAGTTCTGAGCGGACCCGATTTTTCTTTCCGCAAAAAAACAAGAGATTTGCGATGCAGGCATTATGTGTATGAAATATTTTAAATTAAAATAAATACTTGATTCGTATGAACACTCAAAACATCATCTCTTTCTTCCAGGTCCAATTCTTCATGGTGCTCTTCCATTCGATCAGCGCTTTGGTGTACGACTGCGGATATCCCAAGTAAGTACTCTGCCTCCACCATTATCTGTATTTTGATCTAAGAACACTTATCGTAAATCTAAATCATCTCGTTGTCTATCATGATCTTCATATTTAGTTAATCGGACTCACGACTTCCGTTATTATCACACTAGCTGTGCCCGCGACTTCGTTCGCGTGGATGCCGGAACTTAACAATGTATTGTTTAGTGCAAAACGCTGTTGGAGGATACCGATACAAATCATTTTCTTTATGCTTTTTTTAGCGTCATAAAATCGTCAAATTAGTCTTCTCACCCAGGGCAGGGCAAGAGGGACTGTCAGACTTGTACTGACTAAAATCCACGGCGTCCTTCAATAGCCCTTTACGTTCCGGGGTCACGGTAGCTCGTAAGTCCCACGACCCCGGCTGGCTTTGGCCCTCTTAGGGGGGGGGCCCGTCATTCTGCTGACACTCTTTAAGGCGCTCGTGGAACGCAACGGGACGTCGTCCCGGGCATAGTCCATGATCGAACGTGGGCGTCTACCACTGCGGCTGGGACGTGAGGTAGACGCTGTCCTCTTCCTCACGCGTCCCGCCTCCTCCTTCGCTGGCATGACTGCTTCGCAGAAGGAGGCGACCGGTTCCCACTCTATTTCACCCCGCAGCATGGCGTCAACCAATGCCGAGCGCGAGAGGTCGCCGCTTCTCACCGTTGCCGTTGTGAGGACATGTGCGATGCTCTGCCCAAGCGGGGCAATTCTGCACCGTATGCTCTACCTTAGACCCCCAACCCTCCATAACCTCGTAGTGGTGACATCCAAGCGTTTCTTCCTTCCCCGATAAAGGTACCTTCCAAAACTTCCGTGTCCAGTGAGGACCTGCGTCAGGTGGTTGGTCAGGAAGCCGTGACACCTATCCAGCCACTCCTCAAAGAGAGGTCCTACCGCCGCGATTGAGGCGTGCCCGAACCTTGGTTTCGATAGTCGCTCCCTCCATACCGCCCTGAGATGGCGCCGGAGCTCTTTCCGCCGCGCCTCGACTTGTCAATGCAGCGGGGATTGGCCAGTGCTTCTTTATAAATACGTGCTGTCGGACGGCAAACTACCCATTACTCCCCGTCCGTAAACGGCTGGAATATGACCCGCTATTTCTGACGCCTTGGGCGTCTTCAGCGGTGGCTGGGGTAAGAGGTAGAGGGTGCCCTTTCCCTCACGCGCAATTATGACATGCCCAGTATTGCCCAGGCATTCATTATTTTTTTGTGGCATTATTTTGAAACTATGATAATTATCTCCTAAAATATTCATTGAAATCAAACGATGTCGACGACGAATCAAATTAAATGCTTGTGATGAACGTATTTATTTTGATAAGGATTAATATCATATTAATGAAATCCTCAATGAGATTGAGGCATGCCCGAACCTCGGTTTCGATAGTCGCTCCCTCCATACCGCCCCCTTTTTTTTATCGTGGCAAAATCATCAAATGGGTCCTGGGAGCCCAGGGCGGGACAGGAGGGACTGTCAGACATGTACTGACTAAAATCCACGGTTGTCCTTCAATAGCCCTTTATGTACCAGCGTCACGGTTACCGAGTGAGACAGTCCCGCGACCCCGGCAGGCTCTGGCCCTCTTAGGGGGCCCCATCAGATTGCTGACAGCTCTTTGAAGCGCGCATGGAACACAACGCGCCGTCGACCCGGGCATGGTCCATGATCGGACGGCGAGTCACCCAAACTCGCCGCTCGCATGCCCGCGCCTACGGTGGCCGGAGATCGTCTTGCGACGTCCGTTGCCGTGGGCGTCTCCCGCGGCGGCTGCGTCGTGAGGTGGACGCTGTCCTCTTCCTCACGCGTTCCGCCCCCTCCTTTGCTAGTATTACTGCTTCGCAGAAGGAGGCGACCGCTTCCTATCGCCGCTGTGAGGACACGGCGGTGCTCTGCCCAAGCGGGGCAGTCCTGCACCGTATGTTCTACCGTGTCCTCCGGGCGATCCTCGCAGTGATGACACCCAGGCGTTTCTTCCTTCCCCATTCGATACAGGATCCATACCGCCCCCTGAGATGGCGCCGGAGCTCTTCCCGCCGCGCCTCGACTTGTCTATGCAGCGGGGATTGGCCAGTGCTTCTTTATAAATACATGCCGTCGGACGGCAAGCTACCCATTACTCCCCGTGCGTAAGCGACTGAAATGTGACCCACTATTTCCGACGCCCTGGGCGTCTTCAGCGGTGGCTCGGGTGAGAGGTAGAGGGTGCACTTTCCCTCACGCGCAATTATGATAATATGCTCAGTTTGCTCAGTATTGCCCAGGCAGTAATAATTTTGTTGTGACATTATTTTGAAACTATGATATCTCCTAAGATATTCATTGAAATCAAACGATGTCAAGGGCAATTTTGTTCAAAATTAAATGCTTGTGATGATTAACGTATTTATTTTGATTAGGATTAATATCATATTAATGTAAATACCTTCGCAAATAAGGCATTACTTTAAAACAAATTTGATATCCATAAAAAAGGTTATAGTGACTTAATCTTAAAAGATAGATATATGCTCTTGCGGACTTTATTTTAGAACTTTTTATGAGGAATAATTCCGTACTACATAATTTTTGCGTATCTTTAACCGTTTACGCAGGGCACGCAACGAAAGCTCTCGAAAAGGAATACATTTTCCCGATTTTGAAACATTTCTCATTACTGCTCCGCTCCTTTTGATGATAGCGTGATGTTATATAGTCTATAGCCTTCCTCGATAAATGGACTATCCAACACAAAAAGAATTTTTCAATTCCAACCAGTCGTTCCTGAGATTAGCGTGTTCAAACAAACAAACAAACAAACTCTTCAGCTTTATAATATTAGTATAGATTATACTAATTGTTGTTGCCCGCGGCTCAGCCTGCGTAGAGTTCATAAATTGTCCTTAGACTATAATCTACCTATGTGCCAGATCAAGATCCGTTCGCCGGTTCTGACGTGATTAATAACTTCATCCATTTAAATAAACATCCAAGCTATTAAAGCTTGGATGTTGGATTATTAGTAGAACCTATAAGAAAAAATACACTGTAAAACTAGCTCCCATTACTATCAGACAAGACTAAAAAGAGATTGTCAATAATTCATCATGCATTTGAGACAAAAGCACAGGAGCTATCCTAACCACACAGTAATGTGTTAGTAAATAGCTACGCAACATCAAATCGTGCGCAATCATCAGGAGCGGTGGAGTCATATCTATTTCATTCCATCTCTATACCCTTTCAGTTAGTCATGTAGGTGTGCAACTTTGATGTTGAATTATAGTGTTTTTACTTCATTTGCTTCTGTTGTTTCAAAGCGTATTGCACGACCTGTATCAGGAAATGTACTCAGATTATGTTTGGATGGATTCATTCAATCATTGCAAAACAGTGTCATAATACGAGGTTTTGTACAAATTCGAAGACATGCCTATTTCTACTATAACTTTTAACACATTCTTCGAGATATCTTTATTAGAGCTTTTTATACATATAACCCATACTATACAGTCCTATTCGTTTTAGAATCTTCATCATTGTCATTATTCACTTTGTTTAAGACTTCTAATCTGCAACGATACTCTCTAAAACATTACTTTTCTTGTTTCAGATTAATCGCCGCCGGTTTGATCCTGCATTCGACCATCTTCATCGTTCTGTTCATGAACTTCTACTTGCAGGCTTACAAAGACAAGCCGAAAAAGAAGCCATTACCAGTGGCCACCAACAATAACAATAACGATGAAACTATTGTCGCCAATGGAATGATCAAGAGTGAGACTAATGGACATATCAAGAACGGTGATCTGAATGGACAGCTTAAAAATGGGGAACTTAATGAACACCTTAGGAACGGTACCTTAAATGGACACCTTAGGAATGGTGACCTAAACGGACACGTAAAAAACGGTAATCTCAATGGACATATCAAGAATGGTGACCTAAACGGACATATCCAAAATGGAGATTTGAACGGCTGTATTAAAAATGGAGCCCTGAATGGGTTTTTAAGACATGAAACCAATGGACATGTAATTACCAACGGACATTTACAAAATGGCTACACGAACGGTCACGTGATACATGACATAACAGATAAAGAAAAAGTGCAATAACCTACAATGTATTGTTAGGTTAGATTGTATACTTTTTATTATACTCGTAAATTCCATTTGTATAGAGAGTTGGAGGTACTTTGAGTTCTTGTTGGTCCCTTTCTTACTTGAGGAAAAAAGTCAGTAGACATCTGTAGAAAGTATAATTTTCTATGAGTTAGCGCTGCTTATAGCTTTCAACCAATTGAATCAACGTCACGTTCTGTGTAATTATAATGTGGTCAACAATTCATGTCAATTGATTGGAGACTTACGTGAAACGAAACGTACAATGATAGGCACGGCAGCAACTAAGGGTGAGTTTCACTAATGAAACTGAAAGCGATCAGTATATTTTAACCACATTATTTAGCTGTCAATTTCAGTATTCCATTACAAAAGTGACAATGAATACCTTTAGCGGAGTCCTAGAGCGGAGAGCGATTCACCAATCACATGACTTGAGTGGAGAAGAGAGTGGATTTCAAGCCATATGATTAGTGAATTGCTCTCCGCTCTACCTCAGTGGAACCAGAGCCTTAACCTCGGTTTAAATCAATTGCTGATCGTAGTTTCACGTGGTTCGATGTGCATTGTGCATCCCAATTCAAAAATTAACTTTCGACTATTTAAATGACCAACAAAAACTCAAAGGTACACTCAAAACTCTAGACAAATATTGTACAGAACCAATGTATAAAAACAATTATTTCATGTGAGCTATCTTTAACCCTAAAATGGTGCGTCTGCGATTTAAAATTTTATCAATTATGTATGTAAATAATTCTTGGCCACGCATCTCCTGATTTCGAAAATTATTAAACAATTTTGATAATCAGTAATTTCCCTCTTTTTATTAACAGTTTAACGTTAAAACTACCTCATGAGTGGACTTATTCTTATTTTACTTGTAAGATTTTAGCTTTGAATTTGCTAAAAGTAAAATTTGCCAATTGAGGCCATTGTTGCTCAAATATTTTTAAATTTTTTATCTTTTATTCTTTTTTGCGAAATCTTTGCTCACTAAAATACTTATACTAAAAGACTTGCCTTTACGAGGCATAGGTTCCAATACTTCCGTCCATACTAAGCTTTATTTAGTTATAAGTAACAATAGCTGTAAATAAAGTTTTAAATTATTTTTTGTTCATGAAAGTACAAGTAATCATTTAGGTACGTGTACTTTTCACAAACACATAAAATATAAAGTTTTTTTTTTTTATATTTATTTTCCCGATTTTTGTTTTGTTTTTATTGTGAAAAATATGAAATCAATTACAGTGATTGCTAAAATAAGTATTATTAAATGATGTAAATATAGTTAAATTGATTGAGATTAATATTACAACTTACGTGCGTGATGGGAGTGATTTTGATTATTTTTACAAAATAATAATTAAAATTTATTACATTTTTGTATTTTATCATTCTCGGTGGGTGAATGGGAGGAAACTTCCATGAAAAGTTATTTTATGTAATTGCTAATAAACTAAGAAAACCAGTCAGTTTTAGCGAAATTTTATAATGATAATATAAATAGGTGTTTTATACATGCATAGACTTAATTATTATAAGAGATATGTGGTAAAAATTGTATACCCTTTTATACGATAAGATTCAAAAATAAAATATTTGAAATTAAAGTTTTTTTTTTTTTTTGTTTTGTATTAAGGTAACCTCAACTCTCTCTCTCTCTCTCTCTCTCTCTCACCCTCAAACTCAAACTCACCTTAATTCCATACTTTTTTTTTGTATAAGAGCAATCAGCATCGATGGCTGCAAAATGTTCCCACAGCTGACCTCATCCCATTATGAGAAAGAGGGCCTATTTGTCACAAATCTTGGAACCTTTGTTTGTAACACAAATTCCTCACGAAGCGAAGTGAAGTTATTGAAGTCACTTCGTGAGTGAGTATTCATAAAGCGATGAGTGAGTTTATTATACTCATATACATAAAGGGTGATATAAGTTGTCGTATGCTCATAATCTAATACTGTTTTTACATTTCTCCGCACATACCTAAATATAGAAAAGTTCTCTGCTCACACCGTGTCTGACTTTCACCCAATCACCATAGCAATCGGGGCCATCTGGCGTCTTAACTTGGCAACAGCTAAGTACAAAGTTAACCCGCTGACTGCAGTGGACATACGAATCTTAACGCTACGCTACGCTAGTACGCTTACTTTCGCTGTATACCACGAGTAGTTTAGGGTTGAGTATAGAGGTCGCTACGCGTAGGAAACTTTTTCTTTTTTTAGGCTTATGTTATTCTTGGAGCTAGCCATAGTGATTATTGTTATGATTTCAAGTAGGATTATGATTGTAAAATAATTGTAAAATATGAATTTGTAGAGATTTTAATGATAATTTTGGTAACATTGATTTCGACGGTAATAACTACCTACTCAAGTTATTTTGCTGTTGCAATCTGCAATAAATCACTATGAAATTTCAAAATAATTATTTAAAAAAAATGGTTTCATTATTTTATCAATAATATTTTGAATCGTCCCAAAAATCACAAAGCACTTTTAATAGCCAATTGAAAGAATTAATTGCAATGAAAATCGAGCATTTAAAATTTAACGGTGTGTCGATAACAACTTGGACCCTCGCTAAACCTTAATTATAGCCCTGCAAAATGTCAATAAACCTGGCATTGGAACATTTTTTCTTCCCCTTTCTAATTATTTGTTAGCCCTAAAATCGTAACCCTACTCAACAAATTTTATCTGACCTCTGCAGTCCAGCATAGTTTTCTCGTCGATGGGTCAAGATACGTTGGTAATGTAACGTGTATTGAGAAGGGTAGGGTACGGGGTTGGAACTTGAAACACGCACTACTCTGTCACCTTTTGTAAATGATGGCAGAAAAGAGATGGAAATAGCGCTATCCCTGTTTAACAACGTTACGTTTCACGATGACAGAGGGTTGATTTGACGTTTTGTGTTACCTAAAAATAAAATGCTGTTCTAAAAATAAAATTTAAGCAAAAAATACCTATTCAAAATGAAGAATAATAAGTAACAACATTACATTCATGTTTATTGCAGATATTGTTTCATAATCTTAGTATTTTAAAATGGGCATAAGTTTAAAATTCAATCAGATTATTTTAAAATAACTTATTAAGATGTAGTACAACATGTAAAAATATACAAGGTAAAATTTCATTTCATAATAGGTAACTTTCGGTACGAAATGTGGTAAGTTGAAAACATTAATAAATAACAGTTTTATGCATAATACCTGTTTTATTTCTAGTATAGGTAGGTTTTTCAATTAGTAACTCCTAAAATGATGATGCCATAAAACTGAGTGAGACCACAAAATTATCAAAACGAAATTCCAAAATAATGTCCGAACCACTCTACGAAACAACCTTTCCTCAAACAATCAATATGCCCCGTAAAACGGAACGCCATCGCCAGTTCGCCGGCCGGGACGAACGAAAACCCTAGCCAGGGGTAGGTGCCTTCAGTAGTCGAGTGCGCGTTGTTGCCGCGCACGCACGCGCGCCGCGTCCCCGCTCCCCATGCACACACAACAAAAAACCACAAAATCTTAACAATCACCCCAACGTGAATAACATTAGTGCTATAGTGTTCCAATAAGTGTTATTTGTTAACTATTACAGTGATAACAACCAGTGACTCAGTGGTAATCGCAACAGAACATCGCTCAGCGTCCAACCATAATGATATAAAACATTTTCTACGATAAATCGCTTGTTACTGTGTTTTAATCGGTAATGTGCCGTCTTTGAGGATTGCTTGTGTTATATATTAATGTATTATGTTCGCCGACCGCAGTGTGGGGGTGGAAATCTATGGAATATGCTAATAAGTTGGTTTCTTTTAACCCGCACACAAAAAGGTCTGCACTAGACACTGCAGTGCGATTTGTGTTGCAAATTTACCAGAATTTATATCTTTTCCGTCTGTACGTGCTATTTTATCTATTTTCATTAACTAAACTGCGGTTTTCTACGGTTTCGAAGATTTATTTTGGATGGCTACTAATTTAATTTTGGATATTTGGTTTCTAATTCTTTAGTAATCAAACTCATATTGTTTCAACTGTGTTTCAATTAAACGGTACGTCGAATTTCGAAACAAAATTCTCCAAAGTTGACGAATTTGCAGTGAGAAATTCGATTACAAACAATTTTCACTTCATAATAGGAACGGGTAGTGTCATTTCCTTTGTGCCAATAGTCTATTTGCTCTAATTTCCTGCTTTGCTAGTTATTAACGTGTCTGCAGCAGATCTAGGTTTAGATTTGTCGAGTTCAATCGGTCTAATAAATTCGATTGATTCGTACTCTAATTTGAATTTCAAATCAATCGGTTATTTGTTTTGCTTCGATAAATTGATTGTCTTTTAGTAAACACGCTGTGATTATTCTAAAAGGCGTTGAATAACTTTTGTGTTTTAATGGAATTGATCAACAGACCAGTACATCAATAACTGACGAAATTAAATGCGAGGTTACTTGAGTTTTTGTCGTAAGGGTAGGAATTCTGATGACGTCACCGAAAAGGCTATGAAGCAAAAAGCCGGTACCGTTAGTTAAATAGGTATTTCACTGGAGTGGACATTATGTAGATTCTAGTTGTAAGTCTTGTATATTATAGAAGTCTACATACGTAATTAATTACAATAAATATTACTGCTGTTGTTCAAATAAAAGCTACAGTTACGAAACAAAGTTTTAAGTTACTTGTTCCTTTAAAACATATATAAAGATAACAGACTGGTAATATTAGGTCTACCGTTATGCATGCTTCTTATAGCACCAGGTTTATTCGGAATAAAACCACAACAGTATTCTTTGTGGTATGAAATAGATTCAGTAAATTGCAAGCAATCTTCCATTGTTCCAGTGCATAATAACAACGGACCTTGAAATTCTGATTCAATCTCAAGAAGAAACTTTTGAATTTTGAACTATGGAATTGATAGTGGTAAATTATACACATTATTTTAAAATATCACAAACTATAACTGTTATTAAAGATACTAGATGATTTAACTACGTATTACTACGAGTCTTTAAAGATTAAAATTTCGTTGAAGCTGACATGACACCGTGACCTAGACCTTGGCAGTAAAGCCAAATCGATATGAAATTGATAACCCAGTAGAATCTGAACGAGTACTTTAATTGGAAAAACGGTATTTAACGACATTGTACGTTTTTTGAAAAGTCTGTACAGTAACACTATATGATGTACCAAATTGTATCGTTAATATTTCTTGTAAAAGAGTTTTTGACTATAGCACATTAAATTTTGACTCTGATAAGACGCAGTAATTGCTAAGCAAACATTACAATGAGTTACATAATTTCGCTTCACTCACTCTTTCGCACTTCATCATCACTATCACATGCTCTTAGTTTTTAGACAGAACAATACCTTCTTCAAAAAAGTGTCATGTAAGTGCAATCGAAACATTGTAATCAAAATCTCCCGACAACGATCAATACAATCAGCAAACCGTCTCAAAACATCACTTTGCATTTTGCCAAGGCTTTTTACTTGGAAACGATATACAAATCGGTTTCCTTTCTTCCGAACGTTAGACCAGTCTTTTGTTGTCATGTCAATCTCTCCAAATAAATCTTCCCCAATTCTTATTGATAATTCAATTCCGTCAATACGATGTTATTAGCCTATATTTCTGAGGACTTCCACAAGGGTTCATAATAGGTCTAGTTTTATAAGTTAGTATGCAAGTAGGCGGTCCTTGCAATGTAGCCCTTAGAATAACAGACTACAATCCTGCATCCTATTATTATACGACCATTACTGTAACCTTTGTGTAGAACGGCTTTGTTATTGACATGTATGGCTTTAAAGGTTCTCACGAAACTTACATTGACACCGTTTGAGTGCCATTTAAGTTGTTAGAGCAAGCTGTGGAAGAAACTGGAGGGGGGTCCCGTCATTATGCTGACGCTCTTTGAGGCGCGCGTGGGACACAACGCGCCGTCGACCCGGGCATGGTCCTTGGTCGGGCAGCGAGTTGCCCTTTACTCGCTGCCCGCATGCCCGCGCCTACGGTGGCCGGAGATCGTCTGCTGACGTCCGACGCCGCGGGCGCCTACCACTGCGGTTGGGGCGGAGGGAGGACGCTGTCCTCTCTCGCTCGCGGCCCGCCTCCTCCTTCACGAGCATTACTGCCTCGCAGAAGGAGCTGACCGCTTCCCACTCCGTCTCGCCCCGCAGCATGGCCGCAACCAATGCCGGGCGCGAGAGGTCTCCGCCTATCGCCGCCGTGAGGACACGTCGGTGCACCGCCCAAGCTGGGCAGTCTTGCACCGTATGCTCTACTGTGTCCTCCGGGCGATCTTCGCAGTGGTGGCACCCGGGCGTTTCCTCCTTCCCCATCAGGCACAGGTACCTCCCGAAACTTCCGTGTCCGGTGAGGACCTGCGTCATCCGATAGGTCAGGACGCCGTGACGTCTCTCCAGCCACTCCTCAAAGAGGGGTCTTACCGCCGCTTAATGTTAGCGCTTGAAGAAGTCTTATTGAAAATAGACGACTATTCTACCTATAGTGCTTGAATTATTCAGGTTAATGAAATAAACAGCGAGGCAACAATCAGAACGTTTGACATTACACATAACTATGTCACACATATCATCCACATAAATAAAGCGGCTAAATATAGATACTGATACTAATTTGAACGACGCAATGTTAACCGCATTACCTTTGACTGATAAATTGATAAACTTTTGAGCATCCGAAATAACAGGGTCCCAAATAGATTTGGAATTACGAGTTCGGAATCAATCTAATAAGCTATTTTCAGCTTGATCGGGATCAAACAAAGGTTTTCATCATACCATATTTATAGGATGATACTATACATTTAGTTGAAAAAAGGGAAGCGTGAGTACACAACAAAAGAAAGACCACTACATCTTCGGTGCCAAAATAGAATAAAACACGCAGGCTTAAAAATAAAAGCATACGAGAACTATCCGACGACTTATTTCTTGTCCGGAAGTTATCAGAGCGACCGGTTATTCTACAACAATGAGGCCGGTTCTTATACGGACAAAGCAATTTGAAGATGCAGAAGATACACTCTTGACAGGAATTAAAAAACAAGGAGTTTTCAACAATCGCCTCCAACAACGTAAAGAATTAGCTCAGGCTGCACCTATGCAATCATATTAAAACTTACTGCTTTGAAATTCATTGGTTTTATCGACCTATTAAAGAGAGATTAAACTTTTTTATCTTCTACAAACTCTTTCATTTGTATCGCATGTCGGGTAGCGGCTTCGCTCGCATTGTTGTCAGAAATCCATCAAAATTTTAAACAATTCTTAAAATTTGAAGTGAGTGAAGCTTCTCATTAGTTACAGAATTTTCGGAATCAGGTTAGTTTCTAAAACCTCATTATAACTTTACGCACGTAGAGACTGGTATTCTGTTCTTAGTTTCTCAATGCCCATCTTCATTTAGATCGTGTATGCGTTTGCGTATGCGGCGATGTTGTGGCGTTTTTGTTGGAGCAATGTTTATTTATTTATTGGTTGGTTTTGTGTTGTTTGAAATTGGAGTAAGAAGTTGTTTATAGTCTTGGATTATTCAATTTACTTCGTGATTTAGTGGAGTTGGTTCTTCAATTTTTCTTTCGACTGTTATTTCACCGTAATCTGTTGCTGCTTCCTTTCTTATTATAATTCTATAAAATATTCAGCCTTTTGGTTAAATAAGAGTCGTTTTCAGCTGGCACGGCATCTCATAAAGCAAATCAACTATGCATTATATTTGTAGACACTTCGACAGTCATTTTACTGTTTATATTTATTTGAAACGAAATTCCTATTCTAACATTAAGTCCCTCTTCATGATATAAATTATATTATTTGTCAATGTCTAAACAATTTGCCTTAACAATAATTAAACCAGTTCTTCACAGTCATTCGTATATCGTATATGCGTAGTATGCGTACGCGTTGATTGAGAGCACAATCTACCTACGGTGCATTTTTTATTCAGGTTAGCATTTGTTTGGTCTCGATCAACAAGCTATCGTGTAAACCCCATTGAGTTGAGGTTTTGTGTTGCGGGAAATTGGACAACGTTTTTTTTGTGTGAAAGAGAAACGACTGAAATAACGATTGGAGTTCCATTCTTGTTCACTGTATTGCTGTCTCTATTTATGAATGGTGGGCTATTCGTAAGCTACCTTTGTTTTTTTATGGAACCTACCGTAGATAATAGGATTATTCTGTTTATGTATGTACAGAATAATCCTCTTATAAACGGTAGGCTTAGAAGAAGTATACCGATTAAGAAAATCATGAAGAGCGAAACATCTTTTGCCCACTATTATTTATGCTCCTACATTTATAATAATCGTGGGCGAAAGATGATTTGCCCACTATTATATTAGCATAAGCTTAAGAAGCATAAGCATAAGCTTCTCTAACTTTGTCGTTTTTCCTAAGAAAACAATTAAAGTTTCTAGTCTCTGTGATTCTAAAAATAATATTGACGAAACAAAAACAGTTTTGTTTGACATGGTAACCTGGTGAACCTGGTGTCTAACCTAACAGTGGAGCTAGTCAGTACAAAACCAACGGGGCCATTCCTGTATTTATTTTCGATGGAAACATGCAAGCTCACTAAACAAATATTCTGCACCCCAAAATTCGGGCACGGAATCAATCATTCATAGCCAAAATGTTTAACCCTAAAAAAACCCAATCATGCGAAAAAACGACCTACGTCTGGTCGTCATTTCCTTACTAAACGGTTAATGTATCGTCGTGTTTATTTTGGACCTTATTCCCTTGATTTTAAAGATTGTTTTGAATGTGTTAGTGGGGACACAGATGAACTAACACAGCACGTGTCACGTCAAACCCTTAAAAGATAAAAAATGTTTTGGGTAAACGATGCGTGTAGCGTTGTTTTCAATTAGTGATGTCATTATTCCTGTTAACTAGCAGTTTGAACTCGTGTGAAATAAAAGAACATATGGAAATTATAGTTTATTATTAGAATTTATAATTCTTTATTTATATTAGTGCTTGGAGTGGCATCTTGGAGTTTTGTTCGATACTGAAACGACTAGAAATACATAAAGTTGTATGGCTTAAGTATCGCCAATTTTAATATAAAATATCTTCGGGATGCATGTGTTGCGGTAATTGTGATACATTGAAAATCATTAATAATTTAATCGCGATCATTAATAATTACCTATTATTTTTTTCGCAGTGCTTCTGGGTGCTTTTAAAAAAATAACCAGCATGTCCGAGTCGGGGTGCACCAAGTCGTTTTTACCACAAACGGCTGGTCAGTGAAAAGTTCTAATAGTCCAAGAGCTACTGAACCTTGCGACTAACGTTCTTCCTGTAAGATTATTATTGGTCTGATGATGTGCACGGCTGACGCCTGCCAGGTCGTGGCTATAGCCTTTAGCATGCTATAAATCATAAGTGTACAAATTTCCAATCTTACAGGAAGACCGTTAGTCGCAGGGTTCAGTAGCTCTCCAGCTATAAGTCTTTTTGCTGAGTGCCCCGTTACATACACTCCAACGGGTCAAATAACTTCAAGTCTTATTTTAATCAATTATTTTTACTGACTAGAGTAGTAAATCATTAATAATAACTGCTAAAAATATATATTAATTTCGATGTTATATTCACATTTACCAAATCATACTGTAATTATGATTAGATAATGTTGGAAAATTACTTATAATTTTCAATACATCGTATTTATCGTGTCACATTATTATGTCTGTAAAATTTACTACAAGACCTCTAATGACGTGTCTTGGGCAGAATGAACTATAAAACATTTTTTTTAAGTTGGTTTTTAAAACACTTTCATAATTCTATGTTTACAAGCAAGATTAGGTCAGTGTTTTGACTACTCTGAGAAGAAATCAACTCGGGTCTCTATTAATACAAACGTTGTTCTGGTCAAATCATGAGGGGACATTTTCATCCTTCCTAACTTTTTACAATTTATTCTCATCACTTGATGAGAATAAATTGTAAAATCTCTAAACAATACAAAACTTGATCATTATATCAAGACTAAGAAGTGAAGTTTGAAACAAAGAACTTATAGTACGGGAGCCACGTCTCAATTTGGTCGTTGCTTTCCTTTCAAGCGATAAATTAGTAGACTACATCAGATAATATAATTGTATCATAAAATTCGTGGACGTCAGCTGCGGTTCTGTTGGTGGGATAAGCAGCGGTAGGACTCCACAAACATGAAGAAAAAAAAATACAGAAAACTTTATCATGGAACACGTGAGCTGGTCACTCGAACATTTGATTGTATTTTTTTTCCTACATTTTAGTTTCTGTTTATTAATTATTACTGGGTACTTGACTATTTTGCTGTCGTGTTAACCACTATGATGTAGTCAGCTGATTGTTTTTTCATCGTGATACTGGGTAAGCTTCAATATAAATAAGTTTTCATTTGGGAGGAAATTACTGTATGCATATAATTATTTCTTCATATTTTTTCTCTACCGCTGCTTATCCCACCAATAGAACCGTAACCTACGTCCACGAATCTTTATGAAACAACTCTCTGATGTAGTGTACTAATTATCGCTAGAGAGGAAATTGGTCAGGTAAATCTGTCATTACTCCCCGGCTATAATTTCCGTGCTTTTGTATTAAATTACAACCTCAACCATCAACATCTAAAACAATCTCAAATCATTTGTAAACATAAAACCGTCGATAAACAGGGAAATAATATTTGTGGCTAATTGGTTTTTCTTTCCATCTCAAATTAATTAACGATAATGTTTCCTCCCCTATTTTTACTCTAAGGGTGAATTTTACGTTAATGGGCGACTTGCTAGCCGATCATGGACCATGCCCGTTTCGACGGCGCGTTGTGTTCCACGCGCGCCTCAAAAAGTGTCAGCATAATGACGGGGCCGCGGGATTAACAGCTACCGTGACACCGGAACGTACTACATTCAGATCGAACGTAACCCACGTACCGTAACGTAACCCACGGATAGTAACGCCACGGCTGAAGTAATTTTGACGCGGCGCTTGCATCATTTATGTCATTACGTCAAATTGCATTAAAACAAATTTAGTACCATACATTTTCTACAGGTCATGATTGTGTGGTGGCGTGGACTCTAAGGAGCTATCTGTCCAATCGTTATAATTATCATTAGTTCTTAGTTTGGACTCGTTTTAGACCCCCAGACCCAGGAAACCCCTCCTCGAGTTCCAGCCGCGACTCAAGGAGCTGTCGTCAAATTGACGCGTCTTGTATATGTTCAAACGCCTGCCGGAGTTACGGAACTGTCTAAACAGATTAACGTGGCCCTGGAACACAAAGTCAATTAGTCAGTACTCGTAAGGTACAACAGGTCCAGGTTATTTGAACTGAGGTCAAATCAATAAATAAAATATAGATAGAATATTGACACTCAAGTTAGTCACATTGTATCAATGTCAAAATCTAATCGTTATTTTTGTATCAATGAGATAGATAGAACATACTTTATTGTATATCAACATTAATTATTAACAAATCTTGAGATTGATGTTATGTGACCATCACTGGAATTACTGAAAGTTACGGAAATAAGGATGGAAATAGCTCTGAAATTACCTAAATTTTATTGAACGCGATCAGCACATCTAACGGTTTTGATTGCGTTCAATTTAATATGTGGAATTCACCCTAGTTAAAAGTTGTGGTTATAAAATCGATGCGACTGGACAACATTCTCTCTAGATACATTGTGAAGGGGCTATACATTGATCCCTATGTCGATGGCGCTCTTCACTTGTTTGGGGAGTAAAGGACTCCTTCAAAATCAATATTATGTGGTGTTGGTATTATTAGAAATTAAAGGGACATTTTTAGTGACAATATTTCTTCTTTTTCTCAAATCAAAATGATCAACATGTTTTCCTATGAAGGTTTAGGATTTTTTTTTGAAATTGATTACATTTTTGACTAAGTTTTTTTTTTTTGGATAGTTTGTATTAATAGTGCTCTAAAATCAAATCAAATTTTGGCCAATCGAGAAATATTTTAGTACCTACAAAAATTAATGTGTGCTAACACTTAAGTCCGGCTATTGTGACCATTCAGGTATTAGAATAATTCAGAAATGTGTGTTATGGATGCACTTTGACTGGCCTGTTGGTCTAGTGGTTAGTGACCCTGACTGCTATGCCGGAGGTCGTGGGTTCGATTCCCACCCAGGACAAATGTTTGTGTGATGAGCACGATCATTTGTTCTGTGTCTGGGTGTAATTTATCTATAATATGTATGTATTTAGAAATATATAAGTATGTTTATCAGTTGTCTAGTACCCATAACACAAGCTCTGCTTAGCTTGGGACTAGATGGCGTTGTGTGATAGTTGTGGAATATTATTATTATTATTATTATTACTTTTTATTTCCTTGTTCTTATGTTTTGTATCCAATTTGTGGCTGAGCGACTGACTGTTGTAGTGGCGTAGTGAGTGCGATTTCTGCACGGAAAAAAAAATCGGAGGAGATTACACCTCAATACTCAGAACTCTGAGTTAAGGCACAATACAGAGAAAGAAAGAAACACGTATGTGAACAGCAAACACAAAAAAGTTCAATAAAAGAAAAATAATAAAAAATATCGAAACACAATTTATTGCGTCTCACACAATATAGATAATTTACAGCCGTACAAACGCATTCCGCCATCAAATCATTTGATACCAAATTCCCATGATAATTATATGGAGTATTACACTAACAATAAAAATTTATAACACTGCTCGCCACGGGAGATACCGATAAATATCGGTTACTTACAGGGCCGCCTCTAAAAATGTAACGGGAAATAGTATTTTGATAGAGATACCGAAATATTGAAGGTTTTTAGGGAGGTTCCCTAAAAACATTCCATATTTCGGTATCTTGAGGTTTACTGCAATTGAAGGAGGAACGAAAGAATGAAACTAATTAAATAGGGGACATAGTGAGATGAGAGCCAATAATAATGATAAAGTAAAATAAATGAAGCGAAGATACAGATTATTATGTACTAGCTGTGCCCGCGACTTCGTTCACGAGGATGTCGGAACTTAACAATGTATTTTTTATCAAATTGACCAAGTTTCATACAAAGTTTCATCCCCTATTTTATCCCCTTGGGGGTAGAATTGATCAAAATCCTTTCTTAGCGGATACCTACGTCATAATATCTACCTGCATGCCAAATTTCAGCCCGATCCGTCCAGTGGTTTGGGCTGTGCGTTGATAGATTACTACCACATAGTCACCTTTGAGTTATATATATTTAGATAGCCCTTATGAAGTTTTTGCTGCATGCAGTTTAAAAAAAATAAAAAAACCGCCCTGGCTTCGCAAAGGCTCTTTTCGACCTTCCAGTTAGATTTTCCGAAAACTTTCTGCAGCTTTCATCTTTTCGTTTTAAGATTCAATTACAAGATTTGACCTACACACACCAGCTAAGGACTGTCTCATCAGGTTACCGAGACCCTGGAACGAAAGACGTATTGAAAGATCACCGTCGATTTTAGTCATTACAAGTCTGAAAGTCCCACCCGTCCCGCCCTGGGTAAGAGGACTCATTTGATGATTTTACCACGATCAGAAAAAAAGACGCACGAACTAATAAGGTAATTTAAATAAAGGTTTATTATCTTTTATCGAAATTCATACACCAAATTAATGGCAAGCAATTAAACAGATGTACCAAAGTTGGTCTTGAAGAATTTCTCTTGCATCGTAAGTGCATTTACAAATATTTAAACTCTCATCCAGAAACACCCAGACCCGGAACAACTACTAGTAGATCATACAAAAGTCTATTTTGATCCGTGCGGGGAATCTAACCCGTAACACGCAGGGCAGAGTTGATCCCTCGGCCACTGCGCCAACCGCGCTTTTTCCCTAAATTTTCTGTCTTTTTTTTTTTTTTTTAGCGTGGTAAAATCATCAAATGAGTCCTCCCACCCCGGGCAGGGCGGGAGGGACTGTCAGACTTGTACTGACTAAAATCAACGGTGTCCTTCAGTAGCCTGTTATGTTCCAGGGTCACGGTATGGAAATAATCCCGCGACCCCGGCAGGCTTTGGCCCTCTGAGAGGGGGCCCCGTCATTATTCTGACGCTCTTTGAGGCGCGCGTGTGACACGACGCGCCGTCGACCCGGGCATGGTCCATGGTCGGGCAGCGAGTTGCCCTTTACTCGCTGCCCGCATGCCCGCATTTTCAGTCTTGGAATTAGTAAGGCAGAAATTACAAAGTTACGATAATGTTATAAAAACATACCGTCCCTTAACATCACCATCTGGTAAAGACTGATTACTTAGGTATTACCGGTGTCCTAGAAAAACTCTGTACTATGTCCTTTTTGTGTTCATAAATGGAACCATTTACCGAGATAGGCCAGCTGTTCACAATAACCTGTATTATACAAAACGGTTGTAACTAGAACCACCTGTCACAAAGATACAGATACCAAGAAGGTTCGTAAAAAAAAAAAAAAAATTGGACAGTACTTAAATAATGACAACAACAATCAGGGCAGTATTATGACGCTTGACGACTTGTATAGCTCTGTCTCTTTCACTCTCTGGAACGAGACTGTTTTAAGACGTCATAATACAGCCACAGGGGGTCTAAAAGGACAGTTTAAGATTAGTAACGTTTAATATTCCTTTCTATTACTCAAGCAACAAAATCGGTAAAAGATTTATAATATGACAATTCATTAATTAATGATGTTTTATTGATTTGAGATGGCATTGCTCATGAATAGTAATAGCTAATTTTAAAAGCGTCGTATTTTCGTCCATTTTGTTTCCGTAACAGCGCACAGCGGTATTATTCACAAAGTCAATAGAAGAAAAAAAAACATGGGAAACCATAATAAAAAAACCGCAGAGCGTTCAACGGTTACCCCATAAGTTATAAGTTCCCCTTTAGTAAGTTTAGTGGCAATAAAACCAAACATTTAGAAGAGATCCCTTAAACAAATAGACGACAAACAAACATAAACACTAATACTGTGGTACAATAGATAAGTTTAACTATTGTTATACTGCCATTAGTTTGATGGAATACTGCAGTAACAGATATCACTTCTACTATTTTAATACTAGAGACACAACCCTGCTTCAGTCGTGTGTGAATTTCTTACATAGTGATAATTTATAATGTCAAAGCAAGACGTTATTAATGTTATATTATTACACACTGCAAGCTGCACGGCAGAACTTGGCTTGACACGCTCCGTGTCTAGATTAACAACATAAAATGTTGATGATTTCTCTTATTATTTATTGTAAGGTTTTTTATTCACTTAACTTTATGTAAAAATTGTTAAACAATACTAATATTTACAAACTATAAAATAATTTAAAATAATATTAATATTTTTTTTTTTTTTTTTTTTTATATTAAACGCATTAACGCATGCGTAGCGAATTTTCAAAGATTTTCTTTGGAAAGAAAAATTCGAACCGCGGACAGGATTCGAACCTGCGACCTTCGGATTCAGTACATCCGACGCTCATTTCCAACCGAGCCACCGAGGATCGTAACCGCCACGGCGAATTCTTCATTCCATTTCTAACGTCTCATGGTGACGTTTAGCGCCATCTATTGCAGAGTATTCCAACTACTGCACCAACATGTTAACATTACAGTTAAATCAATGCTGTAACAGATGACGTCAACCATACTTAATATTTTTTTTTTTTTATATTAAACGCATTAACGCATGCGTAGCGAATTTTCAAAGATTTTCTTTGGAAAGAAAAATTCGAACCGCGGACAGGATTCGAACCTGCGACCTTCGGATTCAGTACATCCGACGCTCATTTCCAACCGAGCCACCGAGGATCGTAACCGCCAATATTAATACTTAAATTATTTTAGACTACCTCCTATAAAATGATTGTTTAATGACTAATAAATGTAAGGGAAATATTTCTATTGCTGTAAAGTTCTAATACTGAAATTTTCTTGAAACTACCCTTGTCTTTCAAGCCAGTTATCTCAAAATAAATGTATGAAACTTGATTGGCAGTTTGCAAAAATAACATAATAATTGTTTAATTATCAAGAAATTTTTATTTAAAATTAGGGTTGATCCTGACAAAGTGGTATTTTAAACAAACTTGTATGATAATGATGTAAATTATTATAACCCCCCAAAGGTTCTAGGTCGTCTTAACCACTATCCCTGTCTTTAGTCATCAAAGATTTCATCACCTTTCTAGCCAAGTCGTCTTTCAAACAGCCCGGACCTTTATTTGACCTTAAAAACATACAAAATCGCCTTCAATATCACCCTAGCCGTCTAGTTTAATCCCTATTCAGCTCCTCCAAAACCTCCAATCCATATAGCCTTATGTACTTCAGTTTTTAAGCCAAGATTAAGCCCCTAAACATACAAAGTCCCTTATTACGTACACATAATATAGTATAATATTCCCTTTGTAATAGCCAAGTAAAATACGTATATCTTTTGGTATGAAAGACTTTATGATAAGGAATCAATAACGTACAGTCAGAAGCATTACATCTTCATTTTTGTTGTAAATTATTGATGGCAATGGCTTTATAAAGTTTTTTAAATTTGTTTGTAAATTGCAACTGTGGGAAGCCAAGACAGGTCGCTAATGAAATATAATTGTAAGAAACATTAGAAAACAGAAAAAAAGGAAAATTCCAGTCGTAAGGGGTAACCAAAATTCTTCTTACCAGTCAAAGTTAAAGAGATACTAGTGAATTCGGCGTATTGGCAAGGTAGCTTGCGACTGTACAGAATAAATATAGCAAATAAAAATACCAGAATATTAGTTATTTTATTATTATCCATAAAGCTTTCTTCTAAATACATTAGAAGATGTTTTGGGAGTCTATTAACATTTTTTTTCCTCTATAAAAAGCTTCTCGACTTGTTCCATTGTATCGTCAAATCGATCCGTATTTATATAGGAACTATTGTCTATTTCTGCTTGTTATACTTGGATCAGACTAATAGCGGTCTTATTTCTAAAGGAGAAGGGTCCTTAAGCCTTAATTAGTTTTATAGAATGTCCGTAAATGGTATCGGTAGTTTTTTTTTAACAATTTCTGTGAGACTTTTATTCCCTCGTGGGCAATAAATATATTATTGCGCATATTTTGGGCACGTGCCCTTAGTATAGGCACTTTTATAGTCTGGTGAGGAAGACAAGCCGCCCATAACTACACCACTGCGACAATTTTTTTAGGTGTAGATCCCATTGTAAAAGTAAGGATAACTATGAGTTATCAGTCACTAATTACAAGTCACCCCCAATTGTCGGACACCGTTTTGTGTAAATGGTAAAATATATATTATGATTTTGTTGTAACTTTTGATGGCACATTTTGTAATTTCATAGTTAATTTCAACCGTCCATCAAAACTTAACCCGTTTATAATATTGATGTAGATATAAATTTGTCACTGATCACATGTTTTGAAACACCCAACAAACTCTACATTCATAAAAATGGAGATTTTAGAGATCAGACAAAAAACGTAAGTTCTCCCAGTATCCCACAAGCAATTTTTACTCAAAAACCTTTAATAATTCCTCAGAACGTCTCTTTCAATACAATTCCTCTTATTTGTCCCTCCGTCCCTCTTGATTGACGGGTGGAGTGCGGATGCGGTCCCAGTTGCGTCTCAGCCACAGTAAACTTAAAAATATCCACCTCCAGTATTACAATTAAGAACAAACGGTTTTACTTGTTTTAAACATGGTTAAGTTTTATGAGTGCAGTGCAAAAAATTAAAAAGTTTAGCTGTTAACCCTCACCTGGGCATAATCTCTGTTCAGTATTCGCTTCTCTGATTTTTCCGCAAAATGAACCATCAGCTTATTACTGGATTTTTTAGCTTAATGTTTAGTCGTGTGTATGTTTTTCTTACTCCTCCGCTTTTTATTTAAGTTGAATCCAAAACAGTTATATTCATCTTTCGGAAATTCTTTGTCCTTCAGTAAGTGATTAGGATTGGAACAGAATTGAAAATTCACACCCTTGTTGATGTTACAAGAAACGCGTAGTTAGTTTACTGCATATCTTTATACTGTGTTAGCTAGGCTGTCCCGAGCACATGACGTCACAGCCTCCACTACAATGTGCGTTTCATTTTCTAAAATTAAACGCTACCCGACGTTTACATAGTTTTGGTTTTAATATGTTGGGATATTTGTTTTTCTGCCATTTCTAACGTGTCAGTTGTCAAAATCTATATTGTAGCCATCAATGAACCAAAAGTTTCAAAGCAGTCGAGAAGCAGCTCATTAAGATATTACATTTCAAAGTATTTAGTTGGTATAGTAAAATCAGAAAAATCTCAAAATAATGAAATCTTTTCTCTTCTCACCCTTGCGACGATCTCATTATAAAGTGATTTTGAAAGGCAAGACTCTAGCCTAGACTTCCAGAATTCTTCACGGAGGATTGTCTTTATTCTTTTGTAATGAATTGAGAACTCAGAATTAAAGCTAAGTTTGATAATAAATTGGACCAAATGTTTAAGTTATAAACAAAACTAAAATATATTCAAATCTAACACAAAGCTCTACAACATTTCCAAAAACATGACCTTTAACCCTTACTATTTTGAAAACAACATTCCAAATCGCGTCTTTCATTTATTCTCGGTTCTTGTTAAAAGAATCGAGTATTCGGAACAAATCGATTGCAGGAATCACTACTTGATTCCTAACTGGGTTATTGACTTGTTGAGCTATAGCGGAACCAATTACAAAATTATGATGTAAAGGGAATTCTGTTATGATTTTTTAGTGAGTAAAGTTGGTGTATTTAAAAAGGGTCGTGTTATACGTTGAACACGATATGACACGATAGTGAGATATTAAGTATTCATAGAAGATCAAAGTGAATGTTTCCATCAATTTCACGATGGGACAAAGTCATCATATTTTCGATTTACTCGCCACAAATTCGTGGTTTTCAAATAATGCCGAACTAAACCTAATAAAAACCAATGAATACCAATACCGTTGTGTATACAGCCTATAATTTATGTCCAGTTTAGTTCAATTTATAAGAAACCTAGGGTCTAGATTGAACAGAACGTAATCCAACAATTGGTTCTACTTCTGTGTAGTTCTTAACCGACTACAAAAAGGAAGAGGAGGTTCTCATTCCAGTTGTAATTTAGTTAACACGAGTGGTCGATTTAATCTTCTTCGATTCTATGTAAGCAAAGGTATATTTGAAGGAAGTCGGACAAATCGACATCTTTACGTTTTCCTTCACTGCTGTAATAAGCAGTGGAGATTCATAAATTACGCAAAGTAGCATTCTACCATCATGAACTTCGAACTCAACCTATGTATAAATGAATAGACACGGTAAATTCTGTCCGTTATGAGGCCATTACAGCTCTGCCATTTGCAAAATCTTGCTCAAAACACCCTATGCTCTTCAATGAAACTACAATTGAAAATAAAGCGACAGACCCGTCTTCTAACAGCCACAATTGAATCGAAAAAAGCATCCACACAAAAAGGCCAATAAAGAAATTCATTACAGAATAAAAAGAACATTTTATTGCACATCGGGGCGCATGGAGGGGTCTCAATCCGTTTGAAAATAAGTCGGTCAGACGGCCAGTGGCTGCATGGGAAATGCAAGGGACGTGTAACGCATGACTTGGTAGATGCGTCTACAGACGGGTTGGCAACTGTGGCATTTTATTTATAACATTGTGTCTTTTGAATTGAAATAATATATGTTGGCGAATGTCGGAGTGTAGATGTATCCTTAGATCATCCCAAACAGAATGTTGTAATGATAGATGCCTTTGATGATGTAAACGCACCCAAGATGGAGGAAAAAGTCCTAGTGTTGAGTAAAGTATCTTTTTTAAAGAAAAAAAAAATTGTATCCGGCTCGAAGTACCGCATAAATGTGTACTAATTAATAATGTATACAATTCATTCACTCTGAGGGGTTTTTTTCGTTCAAGCTTTTGTGTGTTTATTACAAGGTAATAATTGGTCTCATCACCTTTCCCCGACCAACAACTAATCTTTGTTTAACGGTTACTTATAGATGAAATACTTTTGTGTCACTTGTGCATCTTCCCACGTATATTATGTAGTCAGTTGGGGGTCAGTCTATAGTTGGGGTCTGGGAGTGAGGGTAATAATTACCTATCTTCCATCTTTATTTGTACTATTTATGTCTTCATAATAATTATTTTCTAATTGTTGGACTGTTATTAATATACTATTACTGTGATGTAAAGTTTAGACAGCAAATAAGATACTACATATTAATGTGTTCTATTCATAATAATAAAACTTCTAAACCTTCCAATGATACCATTGGCTCAGACTTAACAGTCTCAAAAACCATCCTGCTCCTTCAGTTGCACTTTGCATCCGACTCTTTTTTTTACGGGGTGTAATCATCGTATGAGTCGTCATTGCAGAGCGGGAAGGACTGTCAGACTTGTACTTATAAAAATCCGCATTGTTCCTTCAATAGCCCTTTACCAGGTCACGATTACCTGGTAAAGCAGTACCGCGAGCCCCGGTTTTTTTTCCTCTTCCCCTTTTTCCCTATATATAGGGTGACTGGTAATTAGTGTACGATACTTAAACACGTGATTGTGCTCGAATGATAACCAATAACTTTTACTATGGGAACAAACCTGAAATCGTGAAAAAAATATCAGCTGTTCAGTACATTAAGCAAACATAAATGTACTGAACAACTGGTTTTTCGCGTTTTCAGGTTTGTTCCCATAGTAAAAGTTGTTGGTTATCATGAGCACAATCACGTGTTTAAGTATCGTACACTAATTATCAGTCACCCTATATATACTTTTCTCGTACTTAAAGCATTCCTTATAGAACTTTGCTCATTAGCTATCTGATTTGGATCCTTGCCAATAAAACATACTCTATGTTAACCATTTTAATTTATTGTCAACTAAAAATACTGACTTGACGGCAAACTGTCGTGACGAGATTAGTATCTGTTGCTTGCTTGATATTCAAGCGTGGGTCGTGTCTTGGGAATAGTAATAGGACATAGGTAGTACAGCCTAGTCGTGCTAGCCTTTGTGACGTAGGTAAGTGTAGGTAGGTGGGTCGTGTAACGAAGTATTCATAGTCATGACTTACAAGTTGCTAGTAACTTCAGGAGCTGTGCGGCTGTGCCTTTTGTTTTGAGCTGTATTGCGTCGTATAATGTAATAGGTACAGTATTTAGTAGAGCTCTCTCAAGTCTCCATGCAGGTACTACAACGATGGTAAAAAGTCGGTTATGAATGCTATCATTTAAAAAGATGATGCCAGGGTTTGTCTCAACTCTGGTCCCACCCTGCAATAGTTAGGCGTAATACATTTTTGTATCATCATCATCATCATCATCTCAGCCATAGGACGTCCACTGCTGAACATAGGCCTCCCCTTTTGATCTCCACAGATACCGGTTGGAAGCGACCTGCATCCAGCGTCTTCCGGCGACCTTTATAAGGTCGTCTGTCCACCTTGCTGGTGGACGTCCTACGCTGCGCTTGCTAGTCCGTGGTCTCCACTCTAGTACTTTTCGACCCCATCGGCCGTCTGCTCTGCGAGCAATATGGCCTGCCCATTGCCACTTCAGCTTGCTAATCCGGTGGGCTATATCGGTGACTTTAGTTCGTCTACGGATCTCCTCATTTCGGATTCGATCACGTAGAGAAACACCTAGCATAGCCCTCTCCATAGCTCGTTGAGCGACTTTGAGCTTTGAGATGAGGCCGATAGTGAAAGACCACGTTTCGGTGCCGTAACTCATCACTGGTAACACACATTGGTTGAAGACTTTCGTCTTGAGGCACTGAGGTATGTCGGACGAAAAGACATTGCGTAGTTTCCCGAACGCTGCCCAACCGAGTTGGATTCGGCGGTTGACCTCTTTCTCGAAGTTGGACCTACCTAACTGGACTACTTGTCCTAAGTAGATATATGAGTCAACAACTTCAAGTACCGAGTTTCCAACAGAGACTGGGGTGGGCACAACATTGGCATTTGACATAATTTTCGTCTTGTCCATGTTCATTTTCAAGCCCACCCGTTGTGAAACTCGGTCGAGGCCATCGAGCATCATGCTGAGTTCCTCCATCGACTTTGCCATGACTACGATGTCGTCGGCAAACCGAAGGTGAGTGATGTATTCGCCGTTGATGTTGATGCCAAGTCCTTGCCATTCCAGGAGCTTGAAGGCGTTTTCCATTGCGGCAGTAAACAGTTTCGGGGAGATAACGTCCCCCTGTCTTACGCCTCTTCTCAATGGAATCGCCTTCGTGCTCTGCTCCTGTACTCGGACCGACATGGTGGCGTTATTACACAAGCACTTCAACACCTCGATGTACCGATAGTCAATATGGCATCGTTGGAGTGACTCAAGTACCGCCCATGTTTCCACCGAATCGAAGGCTTTCTCATAGTCCACAAACGCTAAGCATAATGGCAAGTTATACTCTTCGGTCTTCTGTATAACTTGCCGCAGCGTATGGATGTGGTCTATGGTACTATAGCCTCTTCGGAAACCGGCTTGTTCAGGAGGCTGGAAGTCATCAAGTCTGTGTTCGAGACGGTTCGTGATAACCCTTGAAAACACACATTTTTGTATAGGTATTTCAAAACTTAACAAAAATTATAAGGTGCCGTGATCCAAATCTAAGTCCATTCATAGTTATTCATGATTATTCAACAAAAACACAAAAATATATAACCGCTTCTTCTTATGCGTTACTTCCATAGCTGTGCTATAGAGTATAGGTACACTGCTTTTTTCCTCACTTGAGTCGAAGTAAAAAAAATTGGACTTAGGTATGTCCAATGTTCTGCATTTTCAAATTTCAAACTGCTCTCGTGAACAATTTGGTTTTGTCGCATATACCTTTAACCATTGATATTTAGTTAAGTGGTGATTTTCCCAACTTCATCCCATTAAAATCAATTATTTCGGCATCTTTCTCAACCTGTTCTCGCCCTAATCTCTACACTTTTTGTGGTCTTGGTGATATCAAGTTTCTTTCGGTCAAATTGTGGTTTAACATGAGTACAAACTGCTTAAAACGGTAGTAACAAAATCTTCATTAAATCTAGTGACTTCCTAACAAACTTTATAAATACGAAAGTAAGTTTGTTTGTTACCTTACTTTTGCCCAAACCACTGAACTAATCGTGCTGAAATTTTGCATAAACGTTGTCAGGTGTACATTACCGAAGATAGAAAAACTACAATGAGTTTCTCACTATAGATGGCGCCACGTCTCTTTCGAAGCATGGTTGAATTATAAGTAGAGTACAAACAGAGTATACTACCCGAATTGATTGTGAAATTCTAAATTACATAAGAGACGACCGGGTAAAAGCTAGTTAAGTTAATAGGGTGATCTTTTCGACATACATAACTATGTAAAAAGACACGTCTACACACCAAGCTATGCACGATAAGCTGGTTTTTATAGCTTGATGTATTTCCAAAATTTTAAACACCTTTCGTCCATAAACATAGCTCAGTCACTCTAAACATTTAAACAAAAACATACCAAAAACGTCACTACATATTGAACCGTTTTTCAATAAAGTAAAAAAATCGTGGTTACCCACAAACACCTGCCTAATTTTAACTAATGCTGTAACTAAAGGTGCATTCGAACCGGTTCGACATGAATCACTCGGTTTAGTGAGCAGACGGTTTTATTGTTTATTTATTTTATTTCTTATTAACAGTTTGTATGTTAATTTGTAAGCTGATTAGAAATGATTAGTTGATTATTGAAATTGTGTGAGTTTAATAAGAAGGGAAGGCAAATCTACTGGCTAAACTAAAATAGCTACAGTCAATACGTACGGACGAATAAAGACTTAAAACGCATAGGAACAAAGTTGGTTTCTGTATAACGAAAGTTCGAGTAAAGATTTCTAATCCTAAACCATGTTATTTCTGAGGAGCTTAAGTAAACTAATGTAGTTATCGTTGTATGATTTGTGTGAGAAATACTTACTCACTATTTCGAACTTATTCCTCAGTCATTTCCATAGAACTTGAAAACTCCGGAGTCTTAGTACTATTGAATTATGAGTATGTTAGCAAAAGAGTTATAAAAATTTAAATGTAATAGTAGTTTTTGAGACTTCAATGATAAAATATAGTGAAAGAAAAAGAAAGAAAAAAAGATTTATTGACACGTACACAGGACAGAACAACAGTAATTATACATAGACAAAATAATAAGAAAAAGAAACACAAAGAAAAAACTAAATTATACATAAGAAATAAAAGATATTAAACGAAAAGAAAAACAGAACAAAAATAACATGAATTGTCCTGTGCGAGGCCAAAAGGCTCATATCTCAGCATGTGCTGCGACACTTGCGCTGGTGGTGGTAGTGTAAACCTGGTTCTTGTAATAGGCTTTCCAGTATCATACTAACCAGACGTCTTAATATATGTAGTATGGGAGCGATAGTAATTACTTAAAAAAGTTAAAGTTATAGTTTAAAAAAAATGCAGTAAGGTATGAAAATTTTACACATGAAGGGTTCCGTACCTTCCTATTATTTTTATAATTTGTTGTCAAAGCGGCAACAGAAATAAAAAAAATTCAAATTCTGTGAAAAGTTTCAATTGTCTAACTATCCATATACGGATCTTAAGGTGCATCCCACGGGCAGACAGTGGAAAAATACACGGTTTTAGAAGAGGAGCCCTTTAATTTGAAAAGTATTTTTAAAAGATAACCGAAATATTTAACTTTTTGACAGAGACTGAAGACAGACAAACAGCGAAGACATATCATTTTTTTGGTTACTCTTCGGTTACGGAACCCTCAAAATGATCGTCTAACTAAATGAAATGTGGATAATATGAGTCACCTAGAAAACGACGATTCATCGTATACTGAATATAACTTCAATTTAAGAACGTTGTAAAAGATCTTTGTAGTAATTTTAGATGGAATGAAGCTTATTCAAAGTACACTAAACTTATACAGTAGTAATAAAACTACACCCATGTTTTTTTTTACAATACGCCGGAAGCTACATAAAAATAAAATTAGCCAGCAATAATCATGATGAGAATATTTTATCACGAGTTCTCATGACATCATAAAATAACCGTCATCATAAACGATGATTTGGTATCACCCTAACTTCGAACTACTTAAAAGTTTTCTTTATTTTACTGGATTTCAGTAAGTAATCAAGATGATAATAAGCCTGTGAATGAAGGAGCATCTAGTTTAATAATAATAAGAAACGCTTGGGTCAATCTCAAGGTCAAGCCGCGGATGCCAAGGTCAGTCAGTGGGTGCCTGACCTTTGTTTCTTCTATCTTTCTGAAATTTCGGTGAAGAAAGTGGGGGGCGGCGGCTACACTAGCAATCTTCGAATAAAAACATCAACTACTAAAGAAAAGAAATGACGAATTAAAAAAACTTAAGCAAATTAAATAAATAACAGTTGATACATGAAAATAAGTAAATATTTTTAAGCTTCAATAATAATTCTTTTACCGAGTACCATCCCACATAAATTCCGGGTAACAATGCTTACTAAATATTCTCAATTGGAAAGCATTACTTCGAATCATCACCACTTGAATATTTTGACGTGTCAATAGCCATGGGAATATACCCAACCTCTTTGGTGCAACCATTGTCAATCACGGCCAACTACCTGCCTTCAACTTCAATAGACATCCCCAATGTTGGTGTGTTTGTGATATACAGAGCAAGCATAGTTAGCTCAACCGTGGATAGCTTCTGTTATAATGCAGCAATGGATCGCTATGTTTGGCCAATATTGGCCTAGTTTAATGTTTGTTTTTTTGGCGTATGATTGCAGCTTTTATTAAGAGGCACAAGAGAGTTTTTAAAAACCAATTATGTTGTATTGTAAAGGTGTTTCGGAGTGTAAAGAAAGGTGGTTTACTTTTTTGGTGAGTTTTTTTGTTGGATATCGGTTTTAAACAAACATTCTTGGTTCTCGGCAAAAGGTGGCAAAAACGCAATGATCTTTTGTTGAACCCTATTCTCGGTAGCCTTTCAAAATGAAAGAAGTATACCTTAAAAATCTTAACACAGTATCGACATAAATATTATTTTACGAGGTAATAACAATTTTAAGCACTTTGAAATACCTTTAAAATTCTGTTAAGTTGAAACGAAAATCATAAAGTACTTAAAACGACCTACTAATCCATCAACTTACGCATTAAAATTTATAAGATCGTATTAAATAAATATTTTACGACATTTTCTTTTTCCTCGTGTATTAAATGAATATCAAAAATGCTTTAAACTTTATTATATTCTTACTTTAACACCCACTGAAGATTATGGAAGGTGATTTTCCTCTTCCCACTCGGCATTTACTTGGCGTTTATAATATTTAGTTCGTTTATAATGTCCGTATCACGCGTATTTACTTTAATTATAATACACCTACATTTAAATTTCACTACCTATGTTTATGTCTCAAACATGTAGTTAATGCAAGGCTATTGTTGTCAACCGGTATAGATTTGAGGTTACCGCTAAATAAAACTTTATTAACCCAAGCTGGTCGCAGGTCTGTCTAGAAGGCTCATCAAAGTCCTGGAATGCAAAGGGCAACTGCAGAAACAGGATGGTTTAATGCAATCAAGTCTAATAATACCATTTAGTCCATCCAGAGGGAGGAGGACCCGTTTGTAATTTTTTGACTCAAAATGAACTTTATGGCCAGTACTTAGTCTTTATCCACTGTACGTCCCCTTGACAGTCCGGCGGAAATCTGGTCGAACGTATGACCAAAATCAAGAACCGTCAACAGTCCAAGCCGCGCCGGTTGTACGTATGACCAGTGATTTCCTGGACTGTATCCACTGAAGACATTATTTTTGTTTTGGTCTAGCTGTAACAGTTAGCCCGCTATAAGCTAATTTGCACTCACCCAGTCTTCTCACACTGGTTTTGGGCTAAGCATATTTTTTTGCTATCGACATAATTTTATGCTATCGACACAATTTTATTCCATCGATCTAAGTTTATGCTAGCATTTAATTGACTGGTGAACAAATTGATTGTTACAAGAATGAAGCAAGTTATAACTACGATACAACTTCAAAGGGAGTAGTCGATGAAAGACGAAGTTTTGATCATTTAGCTGTAGAGCAGCAGACATTGAAAGGTCTGCAAAACTCAGAAGTTACAGTGAAAAAATAACTTAAAACGCATCTTTGATTTAATCCACAATGCATTTTTATTACTCCCACTACGCTAAATGAACGCCATCTATTTCGATCCACTAAAATTCCAGTAAAGAATAAAACACTCGATCAGCGCGACATTTCGAGACAATAGCAACACGATAACTCACTATACAACAAAGTTCTGTGATAAAAAAACAAAGTTATACATCCACTAAGCTTTTAAAATACGACCTTGTTACTACTGGATAAGGTGCACAGTAACTGTAAAAGTAAAGTGGCGAGGATTATACCCCTGACACGCGATCTCCTGATTGGTGGAACAAAAATAACATTATTAGACATGGAACTACGCTCGAAATTACGATCACGATGTGTTCAATCATATTACTATTAGGATAATAAATTTTAGGGTGTGCGTGAGCGTTTGTAGGTCATTCGGGAGGTTTTAGCGTTTATGCGCGATCAACTTTTTTTACTGTCATTATTAGGACGACTTTTTGGAAGTGACATAGACGCCATACTATGGCATAATGAATAGCAACTAAATATAACGCAATCACTATTTATACAAAGACGTTTTTATTTAAAACAAAGTACTAGAAGAAAAGGACTAAATTAGTATGTATTTTTTAAATAGGAAACGAAATATTGAGTACCTATTCCTACACTGAAAATTCCCGTAGGTGCCTTATCATAAAGCAATATTTCCCCATAGTTGATTACCAGTTGAACAACAGACGTAAAGACCTACTTCCATTCCACCCCATACACTTAAAAGACCATTAAAACAAAATTATGGAAAAATACTTGTCACGTTCAATATTACGATATTTTTTTGTCTCGTACTCAATATTTTATTCCACATAATACCTATAAAGGTAATTTAAGTCATTACTTAAAAAAACGACGATAATTATTGAGCAGAAAGCGACAAAATACTTATCATTTTTTGTTTTGTTGTAGATACTAATAAGTCTTTACGTCTTCACAATACACAGAAATACAGGCCACTTATAACAAAGAACATACGTTTAAATGATTTCAGAAAATAAAAAGAAAACTTTGCCAATGACAGCTGTCAGCCAGTGAACCAGCCAGTTCGAATAAGCCATTTTGCTCGCACGAAAGTAAAAACAAAAATCTGTTTCCATGACATACTATTACGAAAGACAGGAGTACTAATAAAATTAGTTGCTCAGAAAAAGCGTTAAGCGCTCAACTTCTGTCACGTACTGTCTTCAAAATCGTTACTATGACATTTATATCGTATACTGTATAGTATCTCTCAGTAAACCTTCGTCCTTCACTGAAGAGTTCATTCCGTCATATTTTTACCAGCTTCTAACTAGGAAATGAGATGCAAGACTTTGTTTTCTGTTAAAAGTGAAAAAGTGTTAAACCTGACCCTAATTTAAAGAAATTAGTTTTGATTCGGTGAATAAAGAACAGAGTAGAAAATATTCATTCCCGTTTGAAAAGAGTGAAAAAGGAGGTTAGGAAAGGGATCTTCCAACCAAACGGGTGCTTTTTTATCTAAATCTCGGAGAACACTAAGCCCCTTCGTACACTAAGCGGCGCAAGTCTCCATCATCAGCCTATAATGTTCCCACTGCTGGGACACAGGCCTCCTCTCTTGTGAGAGGGAGTGGGCCATAATCCACCACGCGGGCCCAGTGCGGGTTGGCAGATGTCACATGTCTTCGAATTTTTGGTTCTAGGACATGCCGGTTTCCTCACGATGTTTTCCTTCACAAGCAAGTCTCCGATACCTTACAATTACGACACACAATACAAATTCATAGTGGTTCGAACTCAGGCACGTGTCAATGTATGCCGAAGTCGTAAGGTAATTTTTTAGTTCTTTATTTCCGTCCTTAAATGCCGCTGATGACCTTTTTGCTGTTAACTTTATCATGTTCGCAGTTTCTATCGAAAGTGTGGAGCAACAACAATTGCTATAGAGCCCCTGTATAAAATTATCTTACCTAGATTTTGAAAATTAATTATCTGTAACTTGACAATCCCTATTCAATTGATGACAAAGAGATGATTGCTTAAAACTGATGAAAATCTCACAATATCCTGGTAAGCTGTTATCAATAGTAACTGCTATACATTTTATTGGCAGACAATAAACGAATCTGGCTAATGATTCCTGAGTAAACTGTCAGACAGAATTACTGTGAAAATAGGCTGCTGGCCCCGAGTAATTACGCTGAATCAATGTGATTTGTCAATTAAATAAAGCCCAGGCCTTTCCGTGCCAGTTAAAATTGATAGGTTTTTATATAAAAGCTAAAAGCTGTCTACTTTTGAGCATAAAATTACAATATATGCGACCAGTAATGTTCGAAAGTAATGTTCACGTAGTAGACAAGGCAAAAGTATGTAAATAATTTTCCTAAACAAATTTTCCTACGAACCTCCTTCAGTGATCTTCCCCGTATCTACTGTCATCAGATGACAGCAGCTGTCAAAAAACATCTGGAAGTTTGTTGTTGCACGTAACTTTCTCTAATGAAATACTGCAAAAATCTGCCCTTGACAAATTATGTAGTACGACCAACTGATCTTGGAGTCGGATATCAAATTCTACAAGTGTAAGACATTTTGATACTTTATTACCTTTCATCAGTTCTGTTTTGCGATGGACATACATATTACAAAATAGGCTTATTCTGGGTAAGCCCTTTCGATCGTCAACTTTGTCTGTGTCTCCTCTGAGCAAGACTAAAAAACAACAAATTCTGAAGTATATGGAACAAAAATAACAGTCAAGATAATATAACAAAACATATTTCTACTTGAAATAAAAGAAACGTGGTGCGGAAACTAAATCTGCAGCTCGATTTCCGCACAGAAAACTGTTTCCGTTGCTATTGTGAAACAGGATGTTTTTTTAGTTGCCATGGTTACGACTTTTATGCCAGTGTTCACCAACATCAAGCAAGACAGCAATACATAAGAGCGTGCGATTGGATTATCAATTTTCAGCGGTAACGAGCGTTACGAAATACAGGTTATGATTTCAATCATAGAGAATTTACAAAAATAGATGAATAAATGCTTTGTAATATTTTCATCAGGGTCAAATCCTTACCCACTACTGAAATAAAAAAATCGAAGGACTTCATTTGAAATCATTCGATCACGTGCATTCAAATTCAAGTGACTGTCTTACTCGAGAAGTAAGACAGTGTATTCACTTTGCTTTGAGAATATTTCATGACTTTCTTGTTCTATGTTATTTAGTCATAAATCTGTATCTTTCAAGCCCTGTGTTCTCGTCTGTATTTGCAAGTACAGTAATAGTTTGTTAAATTCTTCTTGGTCCCATTGTTCATTTGGCCTAATGCCAGCATTCGCGGAGTGTTCTACACTTTGCTTGGTCTTGCGCGACTATGATAAGGTAGTTCGCGAATTTAATATAAACTTTATTATTATCGTCTAATTTAAACTCAGTATCTATGGGGCATAAGGGGGACGAGTTTGAGCCCCGCGTGGATGTTAAAAATTATCCCTCTGCAACTTACTGGGAGAAAAATGATACTTTTACCATGTCTAAACGTCTATGTCATTTTTATCCAAACCGAGTAACAAACTAGATAATAACATAATACCTACATCTCCAAATAAAACAGTCCAGTCATGAAATTCATGAAAATGATCTATCGGGACTTTTTACGGAGCTAGCTGAACCAAAAACTGCAATACTCAAGCATTTGGCAAGTTGCCTAGCTACGGACGCTAGAGCCTACGAGAAAGATTCTTATCTCACCAGATAAGATCGGCGTGAAAACATCAATAATGAAACTGTGTCGCTATAAACTATATCAAGATCGAGAGAAAATTTGCTGGATTTATTGGCGAAGACTTTGGACTTATTACTTCGGTCTAGTAATAGCAAGGATTACCACAAGAGTTCAGAGTATTTTCCTGCCCTTATCCCATTTTACTTAGGCGCTACACGTTTTCTTCTTCTCCGAGATCATATTAGTAGAACCAATTTTAATTTATTTGTGAATGTGTCCACCTGCTAGCGGTTCACCCGAGACAACTGCACTACAGGCTACCTATAACCTGCGGTGACGGTTAGGTGACGGCTAAGCGACACTGGCGCTGGAAGGCCCCACCAGAGCCACCTGCCTAGTTCTAGCTCGCGGCTGCTATCCTGTAATAGTTTGACAGGATGGCGCACTATCTCGCCTGAAAATAATAGACTGTTATGCATGCCTAAAAGTAATCTGGTCACTCTTTATTTAAAGACTAGCTGTTGCCAGCGGTTTCACCCGCTGCAACTCGAAAATTATCCCACGGGAACATAAAATCGGGATAAAAACTATCCTATGTGTTAATCCAGGTTATAAACTATCTGTATACCAAATTTTAGCCAAATCCGTTCAGTGGTTTTTGCGTGAAAGAGTAACAAACATCCATACATCCATACATCCATACATCCATACTTACAAACTTTCGCCTTTATAATATTAGTAGGATTCTAAGGTAGATCGAGAATCTTCAGGAAACCGCCAAGCAGTTTCTGCCCTCTGCTGTCTATCTCATTATTTCTTACAAAATGCCGCTTTGTCTAAACCTTCTTCTGCTTTTAAAAAGTTGTCATCATTTTCTATTTGGTCTGTATTATGTATTATGTCTCTGTCAGCTGTCTGAAACAGCCAAATTCAAAAGCAATCGAAGACTTAATAGTCTACAATGAGGATTTAAAAGCTTCCTTATCTAAGATCTGTTGCTTTGTGATTTATGAAAGCCAAGGTCTCGATACGGCACGTCCTACTCACCTCGCGCCATTTGCTTAAGGCCAGATAATATTGCTATTAAACGTTAATGCGCACACTTATTAGTGTTAGGGTGACAGGAAATTATAGCTGGCTAATAAAAAATACGGATTGGCTTTTAATTTTGACCTTGGAGGAAAATAAGCGTGAGCTAAATGGTGGTGTAGAGTTTTATTTGCTTCTTTTTATGTGGTTGATTTTAATAGGCCAGAGTTGAGGCTTTCATGTTGTATGTTCTAACCATAAAACTATATAGTGTTTAATGAAACATTGTGTAAAGTATCAAACTTATACATACCTACTCTTCAGTTCAGGGATTTTGTTGACAACTTCTTAGTGAAATGCGACTAATTTCACTCGCTAATATAAACTTTATTAGCATATTATAAAACTTATAGCTCTTGAACGAGGTTAATATAACGACAGACTCGCGTTTGACCCCACCTCGATTGATAGTAAGCGAAGATGTGGTCGAAGATGAATTACGCTTGCCTAGTTTCCCCATTCACTCTAGACTTGAAGACTTTAAGGTTATCGCTATCAGGAGACGACAACCAATCTAATTATGCTTCCACCATCTTCCACTCTCACATTGTCCTCGAGCACTTCGCTTGCAACTTATTTTGAATGGTGTACGTACGTACTTGTGTATACTCTGGTCTATAATATATTTTCTTTTCGTCCCCTAGATCCCCAAACAATGTAAGCCACCCCCTCTACCAATGGTCCCTCGTCTGCCGCGACCATGGCAGTGCAGGCTAGGCCGACGGCGCGCCACTTCCACAACCAGCCCGAGCTGCAGAGGAGCAGGGCTGGGCTCATGCTGCGCTGGATACTGCTCGTCTGGGTCGCCAGCTGCGGCCCACTCGGAAATACTGTGAAACAAGATGGTGAGTCCACTTTTCTTATTGATTTACACTTGAATTAAAAAATCTATTTTGGTTGCTATCTTGAACTCGATTGTCTGTAACTAATCAACGACCAAATTTGCTTATCCACGTCTTAAAGATGTCCATTTAGAAGTAGCCGTGAAATACAATGGAACGGGATTCAGGCTGAGATAGAACGTTAATTTCGGGCGCTATTTCGTACATTGAAAGCACGTAGCTTTGAATGTATGAATCAAATTGATGTATTGTTGTGTTTTTTCCAGATTTTAGAGCAAGTTTTCTTTTTTTATAAACTCTACTTTAATTAAACATTTTTATAACAACATATTCAAACAGCTTAAAAAAACATTTGTAGACCTTTGAATAGTAAAGTTAAATCATTGAAATAAATAGTTTCATTTTGTTTTATTTAAATGTTTTAACTTTACGATTACGAAACGGAAATTACGGAAAATTTATGATTTTATTAGCTCTTTTAGGAATTGCAATTGCAACAGTATTACAAACAGTACACAAACCTCAAAGCAACTTGAAAATAGTGAATTGATAACCATCCGTCCATATTTTCCATCATTTCACTCGCTGACAATCTGCAAAACCAACAATTGACACACTTTGCCTTCGTCCCAAAACAGTGGGGCACACGAAAATGCACTTAAACTGGAAATTTCGTTCACAATCCATATTTGCAGTTGTGACAATCACAAAGCTTTCACGTCATGGCGATGACAATCACAGCCACAATGAATGGGAGATATGCATACAGTGAAGTACTGTAAATCACGTTTCAATGAGCTGAAAATCCATCAACTTACATTGCTCGAGAGTTGGATAATGGCCCGCTTTTTCTCACAAAGAAGCTTTGTTTTTTCATTTTTTTATATCTCGTCAGATGAAGCCCCTTTGATGAAACCGAAAAGAGTGCCCGACTTGTATTGACTAATACCCACCCCGTTTCTCCAACTGCTTTTTGCAAACTTTCTCACCCGTTTTAGGGTAACCACTTTAAACATTTTTTTAGGCTTATACTAAAACTTAGGTGTTCTCTTTTCTTTGGGTACAAATATAGTGAAGTAATTTTTCCTGGTATAAAGCATGCATGGCCGTACTGTTTGTAGAACACAAGCAAGATATCTCAGTCAGTCATTATAAAGAGGGTTTTTTCAGAGCGAATCAAAACAACTCTGCGGGTCTGAAAAGCCCACTTAGATACTTATCCGAAATGATTCACTTCGTGAATTAAATTAAAAATAGCTAGCAACATTGCGGGAAATACACGAAGTGAATTTTTAGGAATATTGCTTATAATGGCTGTTGTAGACCCTCTGTAGAAGTTGTCGTTTCATTATTATAATGTAGGTACATCAATAGCAACATAACAAGTATAATACCCACGCAGCCTCAAGCTTGCAAGTATGTACATACAGTATTAATTATATACCATTAGAAATTAGAACCAATACATTGAAACAAAGCGCGGTTAACCGAACATTCCAATCCAATTCATATCACACCTGTATTTATCAATCCAGGTATTGTCCCGAATCCTGACCGCAGTCTAACCCGCAGATCCGAAAACAAGTAACGACATTACAGATACGTCCACTTTAGGTTTGGTGCGTCCCAAACCGACCATTAGTTGCGGTCTTGTTAGGCACACGTGTCGCTGCGATTAGGCGGACGTGTGACCTACGCCTTAGGTAGCTGTCCCACCACTAACGAGGAAGCGGGGGCTATCAACTATTTTCTTACTGAAGAAATGTACAATAGATTATACTGCCTTTGTCAGTAAATAGTGGAATAGTAATAAACCTACAGTAACCCAAAGACAAGACGTCCAAAATGATTTAAAACAAAAATATAATTCAACGGGCAACTCAACATACGCTCATGAATGAACGATACTAGTTTGAGATGCCACAGGATAAGAGTACCCTGTAAGGAAATAGGGAGATCTTCCGCCCAGCAGTGGGAAGTTTGTGGCTGACGGAAATCAAAAAAACAGACAAGTACAGACCAAATAAATACTGATTTTTAACCGACGAAAAAAAAAGGAGGTTCTCAATTCGACATGTATATTTTTTTTTTTTTATGTATGACCACGCATAAATTTTCCTAACGTGGTCCGATTTCAAAAATTCTTTTTTTGTTGGAAAGAGTATATCTCAAAGTTGGTCCCATTTAAATAAACAAAACTAAAATCGGTCTCTAAGGGTAGAAAAAAGGAATTAATTGTCAATCTTCCTACAGAATTTTCAATTATGAACCGATTCTGTTGAAATAAAGTTAACAATTGTAGTTCTGAGGACATAATTATATAGCAGAGATGTGGAGAACATAACATGATGACATCACCATCATCAGATCAACTCCAGATCCCTGTTATTTTGTGAAGTCAGTCCCAAGAGTTCCTTAACAGTTAACAACAGCTATATCGTGTTTGGGCTCATTTCACTCAGCTTGATGAGAACTTTAGATCTAGCTGAGGTATCATTGCCATCGAGGATCTGAGGATGGTGACGGATAGCAGGGGCAAGAGGTCCTCAACAGTTAACAGCACCTTTATCGTGTTTGGGCTCATTTCACTAGTCATGATGAAAACTTTAGACGTAGCTGGGGTATGACAGTCGTTGAGAGTTTGAGAATGAAGACAGAAAGCAGGTGCAGGAGGTCGTCAATAGATAACAAAAAAAAAACTTATATTTTTTTTAGTTACAGAAATTGACACGAGATAGGAAACTCAAAAGTAAAAAATAAAACCTTTTTAAAAAAAAATCAAACCGACGAAACATCGAACAGAAAAGCAAAAAATAAATTTTGAGGCGGCGCCAAAGAAACAATCAACGGGTTTGACGCAGATTGTGCACTTCGCATATTGTGCACTTGACGCAAAATGTTCACTTCGCAAATTGTGCAATTCGCAAATTGTGCACTTCTCAAAATAGTAATTCGCAAACTGTGCATTTCGCAAATTGTGCACTTCTGAAATTGAGCACTCCTCCAAACGAATGTGAATATGATTATAATGGTTTTAAATAAAAACCGTTTACACACAATTATTTTTTTATTATTTTGCACAGTTATTACCACTCTAACAGTAGTTTCGTGTGAAAAATAATCACGTTCAGGAAATATTTTGATTATGTTTTTCAGACCATATGACCTATACACATAATATGAGCACTCCAGCCCCTTATTATACATATTATTATTTTTCTAGTTACTATTTATTTTTACTAAGTAACATAATTTTAATTAATTTTAATATTTTAATTAATCGCTTTATTACACTTTCAAAACACATAGTTTTCTATAAATATGTATTTTATTTCCTCAGTAGCGTAACTCAGTAGGTAAGTACTCGTACTAAGTACTCAATTTAGTCAAAAGTAGGAAATAGAATAATATGTATACATACAACCAGCACAAAACCTCTCGTGGGGTAACTCAGCCCATGTTACTAAACAACGTTTGATCCAAGTCTTTTGGAAATTCGCAAAAAAGCAAATATTTGCTTTTTCATACAAAATGAGAAATTGATCGGGCCCATCAGTATGTTTTTTTTTTTTTGCGAATTTTCAAAAGTCTTAATGTCTAAACACACTATGCCGAGGATACGCGACGGAAGTTCGGCATGATTACGCCTGCAATGCTATTTGAATTACTGGCGACACATTATGCCGAAATTACGTTGCGTTATAGCGTACAGCCGAACTTCAGTCGGGCGTAAGTTCAGCGGAAATTCGGCGGCAACGTATTCTGTAGAACACACATTATAGGTACGCGAGCGAAGTTCGGTTCTCTGCAATTGCTATTACTGTAAAATAGTCCATTTTTCGGGTTTTCACCTCAAAAGTAATAACGGGACCCTAACAGGATCACTTTATTTTGCATTTGTCTGTCCGGCTGTTTAGATAACACGACACGACGCCACGACAGCGCTCGGAACACTGAATATACACACAAAATTGCGCAACTGAATTTCTGCCGCGTAAGTTCGGCACTTATGGTGTGTCATATCAGCCGAATACGTTGGAACATAAAATCAGCCGCGGAACTTCGGTCGCGTACGTTCGGCATAGTGTGTTTAGACATTTAGAACAAACATTGTTCAGTAACATGGGCTGAGTTACCCCACGAGAGTTTTTGCGCTATTGCATATTTGAAGCTTCATTTATTTTTATACTGTATTAATATTTTGATTAATTAAATATAATAAAAATATGAATACAAAATTTCACTCTCTATTTTCAAGAAAGCCATAAATAAATGTGGCATTAAATATACCTAAGTATATTATTTTATTTCCTACTTTTGACTAAATTGAGTAGGTACTTACCTACTCACGAAATAATAGACATGTTTTTAATATCTATTTTTGTATTTTTTGTAAAAGCGTGATAAAGTCAATTAGTTAAAAGTTAATATTTATTTAAAAATAGTAATATTAAATGGCTGTAGTGCTCATAATACTCGTATGTGTATGGCTGACATGTACTAAAAACATAATTCAAAACATTTCCTGAACGTGATTATTAATACATGAAACTACTGTAATCGTACGTACTCGTATACTAAACTTGTGCAAAATAATTAAAAAATAATGTAGATAAATGGTTTTTTATTTTGAACTATTATGATAATGTTCAGATTCATTTTGAGGAGTGCTCAATTTGAGAAGTGCACAATTTGCGAAATGCACAGTTTGCGAATTACTATTTTGAGAAGTGCACAATTTGCGAATTGCACAATTTGCGAAGTGCACATTTTGCGTCAAGTGCACAATTTGCGAAGTGCACAATCTGCGTCAAACCCCAATCAACGAATAGCTACGACGAACTATTCAACCACGACAAGCTATACAACGAGCTATTCTGCTCTTCAAATAGTTAATTTGTATGTTTGTTTGTTTGGCGCCGCCTCAAAATTTATTTTTTGCTTTTCTGTTCGATGTTTCGTCGGTTTGTTTTTTTTTTTTTTAAAAAGGTTTTATATGTTACTTTGCTAGCTTTAATTCTCGCAAATAGCTATCACTTCTCACTTGCCTTTGACTCGGTCGACATGTGACCCGAACCTTATATCTGATTTATTGGTTCTCTGTTGAATAGTGGCAGTGTTGGAATATAGATGAGTTTTTATTGAAAAAAGGAAGTTAGCTGAAAAGAAAGCAAACTTCTTGAGTAGTCTATTTTTAAAATAGACTAGAAAAGAGAGTAATCAAAGGTTTATAGAGAATGTAAAACACCCCAGGCAATGGCACTACATACTACATGTAACTTACGATGACGGCGGAGAAAATTTTTGTGACAGAGACTCAAAAAGTACGTTTATAAAACATCAGTTGAACGTTAAAATTAATAAAACTTTTCCTAAATACTTCAATAATGAGGTAGCCAAGCCAATTCTTACAACATTTATATAGCTACAACACCAACAAAATTAACAAAACATAAAAACTATGCACAACTCATTCTCAACAAAACGACTTCCCATAATAAAATACCTAATCAAAATATTTATAAGCACGTTTCTGGATCAAGGGTTTAGCAATAGACATAATCGGGCTGTAAAAAGCGTTTAGCGTTTATGTCTGCCGCAATAAAAACGTTGAGAACCACTCGACATTTATTTGACAGCCGTGCAACGATATTCGGATGTTTACGTCGGCTATCCTTATTCTTGGGATAAGGAAGCTAACACTATTTGTAAATAATGTCATGAGTTGGGTATGAGATAAATTAATTTACACCACAATATGCCTTTAATTAAAGATTTGCGGACAGGAGTTGAATCTGCAATCTTCCGATTCAGGTACATCGAACGCCACCAACTAAGCCCCCGCAGTCTTAGGCAGTGGTCCGACCAACGGCGAGAGAACGAGTAACTCTCGGCGATTTTCTCTCTCAAGAAACGCACAATAAATGTACATTCCGTGTAAACGAAAGAGATGCATATATATTAATAGTTGCTCTCTGACTGTTCATACTGCCGGCGATGAGTGACGACTCGTTTTACTCGTTCTGTCGCTGAGCGACGAGCTTTCAAAAATTAACTCGCTCAGCGATACTCGTTCAGCGATGCTCGCTCACTCGTAGCTCGCGTTCGGTACAGTGAATGAAATGTCACATAAAGCGACCGCGGGCGAGTAGCGCGAGTAATCGCTCGTCGCGCTTGAACACTCGCTGTCGCCCGGCGATAAAACTATCGAAACTACACCCGCTTCCCGCCGATCGCCAACTCTTTTTAGAGTGTATAGTTCTACTCGTTACTCGTTCATCGTCGGCGATCGGACCACTGCCTTATCCTGCTCGCTGGAATCTTTCCATACTTGGTTAACATCTTAAGCCCGGTTTCCACCGCGAGCGGAACGGACCCATTAAGGACTCCGTTAAACTCGCAAGCGTAAACTGCATACTTGTATTTCCATCAACAAAGAGTTTTTTAGTTCCCGGAGCGAGCTCATTTTTACTCTTTTCACCCGTTGAGTCATTAATGTGTCCGTTCCGCTCGCGGTGGAAACCGGGCTTTATGGTGATGTTACGCGCCATCTATTGTTGAATTAATTCAAAACATTTATTTACACAAACACTAACTTATAATCGCTGTTCACTTCTACATTGCGCTCCTTTGGTAAGCTTCGTTCGTAAGTCAAAGAACTGACTACCTGGCTCAAAGCCCACTCAAAGCAGAACTTACTAGAACACCGAAATATTTAATAAACAGCCTTGGACTTCTACGAAGTTTCATAGTTGAAAATCCGGTTTTTATGGTGGTTAATAATCAAATGAGATGACTCGTACTGACTAAAATCCACCGTGTTCCTTTAACTGCCCTTCATCTTCCAAGGCAACTATAAACACTTTTTTTTAGCGTGTTAAAATCATCTAATGAGTCCTCACACCCAGGGCACAGCTGACGGGAGGGACTGTCAGACTCGTACTAACTAAAATCCACGGTGTTCTTCAATAGCCCTTTACGTTCCGCGGTCACGGTAATTCGTGAGTCCCGCGACCCCGGCAGGGTTTGGCCCTCTAATGGGGCGCCCCGTCATAATGCTGAACACAACGCGCCAACGTTAGACACTGGATTAAAAATGACTGAGTGATAGCCTAAATCTAGATCTTTGCTCGCTTGCTTCGCCATGGGGTTGTATGTCTTTTTCTGGTAGGCCAACTTAAATACTTATAAACGATTGCATTTACTATGTACGTGGCAAAGACTTCATTATTAAAACATCCTTCAAGATGTATCAAGCCAGATTGCAAGCGTGATAAAGCTATTTTTATCTAGACGACTTGACAGCCAATTTGAATTTCATAAAGCAACGTGACAAAAGTATTGATCAACATTTTAAAATAGGTAGGTATACCAAGATTTTTCAGAAGCATTGTTAATTTTCCTACAAAGTGTCTCAAATAGATTTTGTATTTCCACTCCAGCAAATTATATGATTTTCTCAAGAACCATTGGGAAACGTCATGGACTTTTTTTGAATGTGCAGGAATGTATTGATTGTGTTACCAAGAACTGAGCTATTCTTGCAACTGCTATAATCTCTGAAGGTTATGAACACTGAAGGTACTAATTAAGTGTGAGTAATTAAATCGTACAAGCGCTTTATGGTATTCAGCCAAGAGAAAATGTTATTTATTTATTTATAGGAACTTAATTTATATTTAACTAGCTGTTGCCAGCGACTTCATCCGCTACAACTCGAAAATTATCCCACGGGAACATAAAATCGGTATAAAAAGTATCTGTGTACCTAGCCAAATCCGTTCAGTGGTTTTTGCGTGAAAGAGTAACAAACATACCTACATACACACATACATCCTCGCAAACTTTCGCATTTATAATATTAGTAGGATATATCCATATCTGCTTGCAAGACCCAGACGTATGAACGTGGAAGAAGCGAAAAGAGTATGTAAGGATCTTAGTAGATTTCGTTCTGGGGATCTAAAATGGCCACTTTAGAAACGTCGTTTTTTTTTAAATTGTTCTTTATCAACCGTTATCTACTCTATCGCTTCAACAATAGAATAGAATATTCCGTGTTACAAAAACGCCAATAAATTTTAACCAAATTTTTAAAATGTTCTTATACATAATCTGTTCTGCTCAAGCCAAATAAATAATTTTAGACCCGGTGTAGACCCTCAAGTGACAAAAGCGTGTACAGTGAACTTCATCGATTTGGTACCCCAGTAACGGAACGTACCTAGGTGTTTTCAAAAGTGGTACCCACATCTTTAAACTGATTGTACGTGCGTATACTCTCATCTATAATCAAACTTGCCTTGCTTGCTTATTTTTATAACCGATATGAGAGCAATAACAGAGCTTCTTGATTGGAATTGCTTTTTAAACGCTGTTCGTTCTGTCATAAAGTCACAACTGTTGTTGCTTAACACTCCATTTATTACTTGTTGCACTTAACTCGTAGGAATACAATTCTATTACTTCCTTGTATTACTTACATTTACTTTTATAACAAAATAAAAAGTACAGTACATCTTTATTATGGATTGAGTAATGTTATAAATTAAAAAACTACTAGACCTATTCCAAATACTTTCACGACAACAACATTATAAACATTTGTTTTTTTTTTTTTAAGAAGCCATTCGCTATTTTTTAACGTAATCTATCTTGACATCACAAAGAAACTATTCGCACAATGTTGCCAACATCCGTTTTAAAATTAATACTATTTTAAACGGTTATTGACATTTATTCTTAATCACCATACAATGTGCAGATTCCGGCGATTTTTACACATTTACCTTTGAAAAGAGACAAGCTTCTATTTTTGGCTTCGTATAGGTTAGGTTAGTGCTTTGTGCTACAAGGGTATAGATCCTAAGGGGATTTTCCTAAAGGCCTATGTACAGCAGGCCAACATATCCGAATCTGTAAAATTTTACAAATCGGCACTTTAACCTTCCACTATTGTTGAAAATCGATTAAATAAAGACAAATTGAGGTAGGTTGATGTGCTGGCATCTGTACAATAATCCGGTACCATATTAAAGAGTCCTCTATGGAGTGGTACTAAATAACAACTAACAAAAAGTGTGTACCATTAGTACACCTTAGCCTGGTTTGAGGTTTATAGGCGTAATATTATATTTTATCACTTTATCGAACCCAAAAGAAAACATATGACCTACGTAAGTACGTTTAATATATTTACGAAATAAATAAAAATATAAGTAAAAATACTTCTAGTAAAAGTATCGGGTACCAATCTGACAGTTACAAAAAGGTTGTAAATTCTCTGGTAGTCGTAAACACGTCGGGAACAACGCTAGCGCCGTCGTTGTCAAACTAGTGATGGGATTTAAGTATTAGTTCGAGTATATTTACGTTAGAGTGTTCCGGAATTCCGTGGGTGTAAGAACTTTTTGATGTCTTATTTTTGTAGTTAAGAATGCCGACATACATAGTAAGTATCAGGAAGAATAAAATATGTAGAAGAGATGGTGCACTCTAGCTGCGTATAATGGAAAGTACTTACGAAAAAATATATTGTGGGGACTATTTCAAGAAACGTTGATCCAAAGGACAAATATTATGGCGGTTATCGCTTATCCACCTTTATTTCAATAATAGTGCTTATTTATGGAGCTTTAGCGACTCTTAAAACAATGAATAATAATTAAAAGTTTCATGTCAAATCTTTGCTATTAAAAAATGTTTTTTTTTTGTTTGTTTGAAATTAATAAACTCATCAATTACTCAACTGATTTTCTACTTGATTTCACATTAAAAGCTACATAATTAGTGAGTAAAATGGACTATATCTAATCTTCGAACTGCTACCTGTCCCAAGCCAGGGGCTGCGTACTAGTCTGTGGATAAAAAGACCCGTACTGCACTGCAGCTGTCAAAATGACAGCTTCTTTCAAACATTGAATATTGTTTTCCAGGAATGGGAACATTTTGACCTGACCTCAATCCACAATAGTTTCAACTGGAGGATTAAAAGATTACACGCGAACTGTGCATGTAGAAAGCAACAGGTTACTGGTTTGAGATTTAACATTATAATCACAAGTACGGTGTAGTTTTCTTTGTCGATTATTAAAGATAGCATGCATTAGTCGAAAAGATTTTTTCGTATGAACTCTCTCCTGATAGAAGGAAAGTATTTCAAAGAATCTTTTTAATATAACGTATATAGGTATAGTAATAAGTTTATCTTCCAATTTGTGAAAGACCTTTCGGAATCCGATCAGTAGTTCCGAAGATTACTCGCTACATAGAAACTTACAAACCAAATCATATTATAATTAACTAGCTTTTGCCAGCGGCTTTACCCGATCACACAAGCCCAAAGCAGCTTTCAACTGGTGAAAGAACTTTTGAAAAATCGGTCCAGTAGTTTTAGAGCCTATTCAATACAAACAAACTATCAAATCTTTCCTCTTTATAATATTAGTGTAGATAAGAAAGGAACAACTTTTCCGGAAAAGACTGCGACAGCTTAGTTGATAAAGCGTTTAGAGTACTTATCGAGAAGGACGCAGGTTTCAGTCCAGTAACCATTCCATGAGTTGTCATTACGATACTCGATCATCGATATCGACCGCGTTTGGCGCTCTCATTCGTTAAGAGGATCGTCTACCGAGCGCTCGTCCGTACTAAAACAGTTATTATTATATATTTTTTTCAAAATTTATAATAGTTTGAAAGTTACAGGCGCCTAAGAGTCGTTTTGAAAAAAAGAAAACCTACAAACCTAGTTTTTTACTGTGTCAGAAGCATTCTAAAAAATCATTGAGATAGGATAACATTTAGGGGTAGGAAAACGTTTTCCTCTTTTAGTATGGACAAGCGCTCGGTAGACGATCCTCTTAAGAGTTCATACAACCTTGGAGCGGGCCAATGAGAGCGCCAATCGCGGTCGATATCGATGATCGAGTATCGTAATGACAACTCATGGTATGGGTACTGGTGGCCTACGATGACGTCTTAAAGCGAGAGTGGTTCCACTGGTGGGACGAGACTATAGGCGCTAGACGACATAAATAGCCTTGTCTCTTTCCCACAGTGGTACTGTTCTCGCTTTAAGTCGTCGTGGTCCCTTGGTCGCAGTCGCATTTTTTTTTCATTGAAAAATTCATATTATCTGAGTTAGTTTTCTTTACGTTGTACAGTAAATTGCAACCACCTACCTTTTTCCTACTCGTAACGCCCTATGGCTCTTATCTTCTCGCGACCTACAAACCTATTTTCATCAGAACACTTTGAAGTTTAGCGGTTTGGTGTCAGTATGCCAGGGAAACAATCAAATACGTATTACTGTAAACTAAAAATCTAACTTCAAACACTCATCGTGTTTCAAATCACTCAACTTTTCCATTATTTTCACATCACTAGCATGGAAATGGGTTCCCAACTAGGGTGGTATAGTGGCCCCTAGTGGTCGATGGAGCTTTTCGTGGGGCGGTAGCAGGTCCAAATGCCCCCATTTGGACCCGCATTATGGAATACCTTCATTTATATGAAAAACACTTTTTTTCTAGCCATCTAAAATGTTTGTCTTATATTATGATCAAGATAGCACAATTAGAGAGAGACAGATAATCTTTTTTTTTCTGATTCATGACATTTAACTTGGTATAATGAACTAGGTAGGTATATTATTATATTCATTCGAACACATATAAATTGTTTGATGAAAATGTTGTTGATTCTGTTTTATTTAGCCTTGTCTTAATAAAATTGTAATAATAATTTAGCTAAAAAAATAACTACAGATTAAAACTGAAATTAAATATTATGTAAGGAGTTGGTAGTTCATAAAAGTTTGGGAACCTTTGGTAAATTACATTGAGTACGCCGCCGTACACACTGTTTTATTGTAACTTTTACTGAACCACTATAAAAACTAGTTTCAACGAACTTTAATTAGTTTATAAGGCAACATTTACATTTTACTTTTATTCTCAACTAATTAAACAGCACTTACTGATATAAATCCATCTATAAATATTAGGTTTTATTTCATATAAATATTTATGAGGGCTGACTTATGAACTCCCTGATTGGAGCTATAACTTTCTCTTAACGAACTAAGAAAAGATTCTTAATTGTAATAGAAGTCAATCAATGATGATAGGAACTAATGAGCTGCATGCATTTGAGTTATTCATTCACTCGTTGGCTTGTTTTGTTCTTCCACAGTTTTCATTGTCGACTTCAATTTTAATAATAAGTTGAAACACTTTTTACTGATATTTCGGCACAGCAAGCGACACGGTCACCTAGTAATGTGCATTGTTAATTTTTTTTAATATGTTGTAATTGAAAAACCATTTCTAGGAATAGCGTTACTAATCATTATTAACCAATCAAAAATGAAAAATATTCATAGGTATTTGATTGATATTTTTGATAAAATACGCTTGACATTCCTTGCCCTTCAAATGACGTCATCTTTGGCCGTACAGTTTTGTATCGTTGCCTCAGAAAATAAAAAGTAAATGGCAAGTATTTTCTACTATCTGTCAAGTGTCAAATCAAAAATGTCAAAAATGTAAACAAATAATATGTTTAGTTTTTTATATATTTTATGATTATTTCTGCAACATGCCTCATAATCTCTTTATAAGATTTGCGAGAAAAGTGATGTCGTGATGTAGGCGTGTAATATTGCAAGGTTTATAAAGTGTACCCACTGTTGCGAAGATCACTTTGATGTAAGTACTTTTATCAAAGCTTTAGATACCTTTGTATATTCATTAAGTTAATGCTAAAGTATTGCTCAGGAAAACGAACAATAAAGTCACCGCGTCGACGACTTTCCGTTTAAAAAAACCGATTTCAAAAATTTATTGTATTTTTTTAGTAGGGGAGGCGAGGATTCTAAATTGCAGTTACTCGAGCATCATGGCGACCTATTGGATTTGAAAGAATATGTTCTAAAAATAAAAAAGTTTCTGACAAGTTTTCTATTTTAGTGGGCGTGTAATCAGTTTTAAAACTGTAAAAAAAACAGTTGTACAGAAGTACTCGGGCGCGTCAGCTATTTACAGTGTAAACGCGCTTTTCTATTTGTGATAACCAATACATATTAATCTGACGACTAACTCGAGGGGGCTGTCCGTGGCAAGCGGTTGAAAAACCAAAAAAAAAGTTACTCAAGCACGTCAGATATTCAAAGTGTATGTAAAGAAGACCCTAAAAAGTGTCGTATTAAAATGTCTGACGATTTGGATGTGGCACAAAGTAATAATTCATATTTCGGTAAAAAAAACGTAATCTCGAAATACTCGAGCGCGTTTCATTTTTTTTTAATTGAAACTAACACTGTAAAAATCATACTCACTAATAATCTGACATTGTCCGTGGGGCGATGTCGGTAGAATCGCGGAGAAAAAGTGAACTACCTGTTAGTTCGCAACTATCGGTCGTGATTTAATGTCCGCCATCTTCGATGTACATAATGATATACAATCCTTTTCGTAATCTGACGCGCTCGAGTATTTCTGCGGATCGATTTTTTTTTACTAATCTGGCGGGTTCTCCCACACAAACCCCACCATATGAAGGGTTGATACTTGGTACAGGTACATTAAAGGGTGCAAGAATTTTCCTTTATGATAATCTGATGCGCTGGAGTCACATTAAAATTCCCTTCCTGGGCTCCCCGACTAAGGATGTTATCTGACGTCTAATAACAGGAGAAAGTGACGTTGTGTTGTCAGGCAGTTTTTTAAATTATTCACTGGTGAGGCAACGGCACAACTTTTTGGTCAATGGTGACGTCAGCTACCTCAAAAATTAAAATATTAAAAATAAAAAAACTATTGAGCCAATCATAAAAATATTCAAATTAGTTTCTCAAAATGCTCTAAATTTGCAGAAAGTAAAATAAATCGAATGTTTCAAAAATTAAGACAATCCCCATTGGTTCTGTATTGTGGGTGCGTTTACAAACTTTTTAAACTAATAATTTAAACTCACATACAGAAACGCTCAGACCTAGAACAACGACATTTGGATCATTTAATAAAATATTTGTTCCGCGCGAGAATTCAACCCGCGACATGCTGTTCAATCGCTCAGCACTGCGCCTACCGTGTTGACGCCATATTGAAGTGTATAAACTTGTAAGTTATTATACCTGCAGTCATTATAATGCTTTATGTAATGCAACATGCATGTGACCTGTAAGCAGCGTTTTACCTACTTTTGAATAGTAGTAGAGCAAAGAGTTTAGTACCTTTCAAAAGACGTAGGCTTGCCATACACAGAGTGCTTGAAACAGTTGACACAGACTGCTGTTACAGCATATTAATCTACAGTCATCTATCTACACACAAACACGGAACTATTCGAGCAGTTGAACTGCTTAGGATGGCTGGTACGATTAAGCAGTCGCTAGACATAAACTGACTGCTCAAGCAGTCCGTGTATGTTGATTACAGGCTAAGGTCGCGCTTTTTATCATTAGTTAAACTAATCATTTGGTTGGATTGAACAATAGTTACTTTTGATCAAACAACTTCTGCCAGTTATATTTGACTCTTATGTTATAGAGGGTAAAGCCTTTTGTCGTCAATCGAGCATTCTTTCGAGCTGTTGTTGAAAAAAATTGCCTGCTAAACCCAGGAATCAAACCAGGAACCTAACACTCAACAGTAGCGTATGAAACCAATAGACTGATAATATCTATATCGCACATAAAAGTATTCTTTCAATGAAGCAAACTTTTCATAACCCACTATATACTCCACAATTTTCAACTGACGCAAAACTGTAGAAAAAAAAAAAGTATCGATCAACATTGCTTTTTCATTGCGCCGAAACAGGGCTGCTTCCCGACCGTAACGGAGGGTCCCGTACGTACAATAGTTACGAAAAAACGAACCTTTTGTCTCGCTCCCCGCCGCCTGACAGCAATTAATGTTTTATTTCACCTTTGTATACTGTCGAGCAACGGAATATACGAAGCATCGCGGTTTAATGGAACCGCGACGTGTGGTGTTACCAACAATCAATTAAATTCAATAAAGAATTTATTAGGAAGGTCATTCTTTGTAGTGCAAATTGGGGGTTGAAATGTCGATGTGGCTAATGACAGGTTGAGAACTTGGGAATATAATAAAAGAATTGCGAGTAATAGAAATTAACTGTCAACGGACTTAAGACTTGTGAATAAAAAGTAAAATCTGTGTGAGAGTGGTAGCCCAGTGATAAATAAAGGACGTAGGTTCTGCATAACTTTGTGTTATTTATTTCATTACTAATGCTCTCAAAACGGTAAAAGAAAACATCTTGAGGAAACCATCATGTTCTACAACCAAAAATTTAAAGGCATACGACATCTACCAACCCGCACTTAGCTCATTCCCTCTCATAGACATATAGGCTTGTGTCCCAGTGGGAACATTATATGCTGATTATTGCTTACGGTATCTCCCAAAAATCTTGTTACAATGACATCAGCTTTACGTCACTCACCAACCTTTGATCAATATATTACTTCTCGCTACGGTATGTTCCAGTTACGTGCATTATTATGCAGCTAGCATAACAAACAATAATGACTTCTTAAGATTGCATGAACCGTTAGGTTTTGTATGTCAGTTTACCTTACACTTGACAATAAAACAAAACAAAGGTATGCGTTTAGTTGCGAGTGTGAGTGATTTTAATACACTTGAGATCAAAAGTATGGAACCACTTACTCCGATTCCGCGCGATCTTAAGTACTTAAAAACTGGTTAAGAATAATAATCAATGTACAATCGTCAAAGTAGAATTATGACTCACCATAAGTTTATTTTCCTACAGACATTCAAATACAATTAGGTCCACATTTGCATAAACATACATATCCATGGTAACGACTTTGATCTTTGTCAATTTGACGGATTCAAACGATTTATTGTCAAAATGGGTCATGATTCAACTTTGTCGATTGTACCATTTTAAAGGTTTAACTGTACACTTTAAATGACAGCAAATTCATTCAAATCACGCCTTTATTTAATGAGCTATCCCGGATCTATTCCAAGTAGGTATTCCATATTTTTACTCGCTAGTGTAGCAACATATAATTAAGTTCTAAAAATATGTTCCCTTCTCAGGTGCTTTTTTTACTGTTGACAGGGTTGTCTATAGGGTTATTTATTAGGTCTGTCATAATCAATTTTGAGTGAGAGTATCGCCTTAAGGTGATTGCGTCGATGTAGCCCGCGAAATTCATTTTTTTTTACGTTTTTTGCAATTAGTGGCATGTTGTAACTTCATCAAAATATGAATTGCGGTAATAACAAGTATAATTTTAAATATAAAAAATATCAAAACATTCGCTCCATCAGCTCTCACATAGAAAAGGTGCATATTGTTAAAATCTCCGAAATCTAACTTAGATGCAAATTGCAAAAAACGTAAGAACATTAATTGAATTTCGCGCGCTACATCGACGCAATCACCTTAAAGCTATTGTCAAACAGACTAGCGTGACGAACGCGAAGCGAGGCGTTTTTGTTTGTAATGTATGCAATTGTTTGAAGCCCGTCACATAGACTATCGGATCGCTTTCGCTTTTTCTATGTGACCGGATTCAAACAATTGCATACATTACAAACAAAAACGCCTCGCTTCGCGTTTGTCACGCCTGTCAGTTTGACAATAGCTTAAAATAGTCATATGCGAAGAATTGCATTGTGAGACGAAAGAATAAAGAAGTTTTTGCTCTTTATTCCTCCATCAACAGAGGAACAGATAACGCAGTTGAGAGAAGTTAATCTATTCAATAAAACTATAAACGTAAAGGCAACACTTCAAAAATCTTTATCGCCACACACAGCTTCCACAAGCAAAGAAAAAATAGTAGCTATTAATACCTTTTTACCCGTAATTAAGATACTGCACGAGTTACCTCATAAATCTTGTGTTTTATACACAAGATCTATAGCAAAACCAATTAGTGGAAGCTAAAGGTTGCTTCAGCGTGAGATATTTTAACATAATGAAAGTTATTGGTAGTTTATTGTTGTCAAAGATATTATCGTATTATATCTCGCGAAAACTGCTGACACGAATTCTGTAATAAATGTTTCTATGGTGACAGTTCGTCTCCAAAAAATCTACGCCTTTGCAACTACAGTACTTCACAGTTTTGTAACTGGCACTAGCTTCATTATTGACAATTCAAAAGTGTCTGTAACTGGCCTACTTGAAATATTTATGCTTTGATTTTGTACAGTGGCGTTGTATGTCTGAGACAGAAATAACCGAATATCTTTTGGAGAGATAATGGCGAATTTAATCATATAAATAATTTGTTCTTGTTAACAACGAATATTTGAGTTTTTGTTTTACACTGATGGTTGCACAACCAAGCATCAGTGTAAAACAAAAACTCAAATATTCGTTGTTGGTGTTGTTCTTTGAGATAGAGACAACGAAGCTGAAACTAACACATAACATATTTTTCAAAGTCGATGCAATTTGTTACGTTGGTATCTTTAATAAGGTACACTTTATATGTCTACACAGTCAAATCACAGTTCAAACACTGCAAATTAAACACGCTTCAAAAGTTTAATCAATTTTCATTTCGTCATCATCATTTCAGCCTATTGCATTTACAAATAATTTTCATTAAAACTTAAAAAAATAAAACTATCTAATAAATTTGTGTTACACTTTTTTGTGCCCTCCACTGTAGTGTATAAGCTAATAGAGACGTTTTGGCTGTGGTTTCCACCTGTCCCTGAGCGGATCCCTAAAATTGTATAGGTAGTTCAGATAATGTTGTTAAAACACAGAGGAAATTAAGTTTTAATTATACACGCCCTATTTCATTATGATTTCCGTTGGCTCGTGCTTGTAGTTAATTGTGAACTAATGAACTTTTTTTTTGAAGTGAAAACTTCTTTAGCGGCGTTGTACACTTTTTCTGTAATGGGTAAAAAATTTAAAACTCGCGTCAGGGTCACGTGACCCTGATCGAAAATGAGTAAGACGTCATTCAAATTAGTTAATTTCATATCTGTACTACTCCAGTTTTAAAATAAAACATAGTAACAAAAAAGTTTTCACTTCTACCGGCACTCCTGGAGTGCAACCTTTTTTTGTGATACATCTGCTTTAATGATGACTGTGTTAATATTTGTGGTCTGTGATGTATGACTTTACATTATTTTGTGGACTAGGGTCGGATGGTAATAGGGATGTTATAATTTAAATGGTTGAGTTTGAATGGACATTGAATGTGTTAATTTTGTCTTAGCAATATCTTCATAATATGTATAGATAGCAGTTCCTCTCGCGGTTCCACCCGCTGCCACTGCCGCTGCTCGGCTGTTATTGGTCGTTGCGTAATGTTAAAAAGAAGTTGACTAAAATATTGGTTTAATTCAAACCAGGGTACTGAGACAAACATACGAAGACAGCAGACGACAATCGTTATCGCTCAGCAGTTACTAATACATTTTCAACTTTATACCCTAGTGCATTAAGTTAAAAATCGATTAAAGACTGCTGGGCGATAACGAACGAAACAAACGAAAACGATCTGTGAACTTCAATAGATTTTCAACTTTACGCGCTGGGGTATAAAGAAGAAAATGTATTAGTGACTGCTGAGCGATAACGATTGTCGTCTGCTGTCGTTGTCTGTTTGTCTATAGTGTTACATATAATATTTTGTCCCTAACCGTTGCGGGTCAGACTTAAATAAAACCACAAAATAACATAAACCGGTTTATTACTGCGAGTAACAATCTCCCGTATAATAGAATTATTCGATTAATTAATTGATTACCTCTAAATTGAATTTCAATAAATAAATTACCTTAACATTCTTACTATAATAATAACAATCATTAACCTTAACAACAGTCCGGGAATAAAATTCAAATAAAACTACTGTGGTGAGATTCTTTACCCTTTCTAATTAATTAAAGCTAGCCAGTTGTAACCTAGGGGTTTAAAGAAGAGCTGAGGTCGTGGGGGGTTGGAGATAAACCGAGTACTGTTCCGTTAACAAGGTTACATTAATATTTACTAAAGCAGAACTAAAGAACTACCAGAACCTTCCAGTTAAAAACAAATATAATAATTTAACCAATGGGCGCCAGGGACCTGGAGAGTCCCGAATCCTGGAGCTGAAGATATCCTCAATTCTACTGTCACCTCTGGAGGAATGCAGAATGAGCTCAAGATTCCCAAAATAAAGTTCAGTGTAGTACCGACATCAACACCGGGTACCAATCACACCGGTGTTCTAAGGTGCGGTGATAAAAAAAGATAAATATAAAGGAAAAAAAAACCGTCACGCCTGCGCTCACGCTAGGCGGTGTCTGCCAGCCGTACAGCAGCCTCCCACGGGAGGCTCTCAGCGGTGTCGAGGAACGGGGTCCACGTCCCAGTTCCAGCCGGCCTCTAATGAGACGGGCTAGGACCTCGGCGGCGGATCGAATTACTCGAGGAGCCCCCAATGACAATCGGTTATTGCTGGGGAGAGGCGGCGTGAGCTGAGCTGCTGGACGTTCAGCTGGACAAACCCGCGACGAAGGCGCTGGTAGGAATCCTGAAATAATCGTTAAGATTAGCACGACGTTATTCCCTCACACACACACCCTTCGGGTGGACGCACAGACCACGCTAACTCCACTAAGGATATAGACTTACCTTTTACGACTGCGCACCAAAAACTATATGTAACTCCTCAGCGAGGCTGGCGGCAAGTGCCGAACGCCATCCTTGCAAAGTCATCGCAAATCGCCGGCCGGAAGCCAGCTAAGGATCGGGTGCCCACCACATTTCAAACTCCCGGATTCTACGGAGAACCGAATACCCCGGCATCAACCACAAACACCTCACACTAGAAATTCTCCTTGAAAACTGTGGAACGACACTTGCCACAGTCGGCAATAAATTACACAAGACTAGATCCCACTATTCCGTTCTTCATTATTCATCTCTCCCAATAATTGATCACAAAACAGTTTCAACCAGGGAAACTATTCCTACAATGTTGTCGGGGTAAGAGGAGAACTCCACCTGACAACATTAAAGTTGACATTTCCCAGAGACAATCCACGCAAAAGTCCACAGATTAAAAAATGTATCGATTCGGTCGAAGGTTCTCGAATAAAGTCTATATTGAAAAAATTAAATCATTTCCGTTTATGGACATTTAGTTTATTATTAATTTCTTTTTTTTTATTTACTATTTAAAATTGATAATTATTACAAAATGTGTTAGTTCATATTATTTAAAGATTTGTGATCCTTAGATTAAAATATCGATTATTTTATGGTTGTTACCTCGGAGCGCGGTAGGGGGCGCCTCGAACTGTCAGAATTGACGTCTGACGCAATGAATGTCATGTCAATCGTAAACAACCTACGTTTTGATCAAAATAATATTGTGAAACTGTTTAAAAGAATTTAGAAAAGTGATTTATTGTTGGGAAATGAAACCAACGATACATAGGAATGGTTGACCAATGAATGCAGGTACTTGACACTTTGTTTATTAGAAACGCAGCCGCGAAATAGCAACCTGAGCCAGGAACACAAAAAACAATGTAACAATAGGGCCAGCAGTTCCTGAGATTAGCGCATTCAACCAAAAATACTCTTCAGCTTTATAATAATTAGTTTAAATATACTTTCACTGCTTTCTCTTCTAAGCGTTAGAAGAATAAAGCAGATGAAAAAGTAATCTTCTTAAATTATCAAATAGGAACATTATTTCACAATATTATTTACAATTAAAACTAGTGTTTCAACAAAACACTAGTTTCAACAGTTGCAGCAGGGGCTGAGCGATCGACTGCTGTTCAGCAGCGACACACTGAACATCAGTGCAGCAGGTTCCCCACCCGGAACAAATATTTGTATGACCTTCAAGAAGTTGTTCTGTGTCTAAATGTTTGTGTATGTGAGTTTCTACGTTTGTTAACGCACCCACAACACAGAAGAAAGTGGGGGGCAGAGCTTTTTAACGATTGCTAGTGAGTAATAAATAGTTCAGATTCTAATATCTTTGCAAAACTTCAAGTAATAAGTGAAAATAATAACCAAAGAAATTAGAAAAGTCTGGTTTGCATTCCTTATGTAAATAGCTCAGTTTGTTTCCAAATAAACTTCAGATTTTTGCAGACGTCTGATTGAGACCGTTTTTATTGCGTAGATGTCTACAATTATGTTTCCTAAGCGTATATTACCTCCCTGAAGAATATTTTTATAAAGGCTTTATGTAAACGTACCGAATAGCTATTAAATTTTTGTGAAATATTGTGAAGTTTATATTATTGTAGCAGTTTATAATAAAAAAGGTTGAGGCTTAACCAGTATTATGTATAGTGAAAGTTACTTCAGTAGCTTCTTTTTACTAGGTAAAGGATATCTTCTATCTCATGTCACGATGCCCAGCCTTTTAGAAGGAGAGCAACGACAAGGTTGCTCTCCCTCTAAACGGCTCGACTGATATTAAAATTTTCTTGATAGCGACGAAAACGGCAAGCCACGGGCCAGTTATGTGAGCAATTAAATTAAAACAATGTTTGAAAATCGATTTTTGCCAACCAAAAATCACACGTCAAAAAAAACCTGCCAGCCTCTACTTTAATTTCCGGTCAAACGTGTATGTACACAGAAAATCACCCACGTATATTCAAATATATTCAGACACTAAAAAATAAAAAAAGCTACTAGGGACTCGTATCACAGTTAAAGCAAAAGGAACAAAGCATGAAGTATCTAAGCAAACTTTTTCTTTGTTCTCCTAACTTGTGTTCAGTACAATCGCTAACATTTGAGTTATTGCCGAAACAACTTACAATTTTCTTCGCCAATGTACCGCAGATGTGACTCGAGTTTGTTTAGATTTTAAAACATGAAAATGATAAAAACTTGCTGATACAAGACGATGGATACAAGCTTATTATAAAGAAAGCTAATAATAAATATTATAGTCTGTTGGTTGTTAATGGCAATTATCACTTTGTAATAAGCATAAATCCAGTTGATCATAATTTTATCCTTATATATCATCATAATTATGCTCTTACCCTTATTGTAATTTATTTGAGGTTGGCACGGGTCGTGTCCTCCTATATTTATCAATTAGCCGTCACTCCCTTTCCAACCATTTCATCTATCGTACTGGGTATCCACAGTTGCTTGGATTCACCATCTTTCCTATTCGAAACTTTTCATACAACAAAAATTCCATTGAATCTACATCATTCTAAAACACAAGTATCGCCAGAAAAATCTGCAATGAACTCCCAAAATATTTGTCAGTCAATATCTCTGGACGCCCGCATCTGTATTCAGGCACAAAGGACCCAACCTCGGCAGGTATTTCGGTACAAATGATTGAGCAACACTAGTTTCCTTTACAAGTCTTTGTGGTGCAACTGTCGCAATCAATGTTCTAGTTGTTCACAAATTCTAAAAGGAAGAATATAATGCTGGACGGTGGGAAATACTACTTTCTTTGAAAATGGGTAATCTGTGAGCTTAGACCGTGTTAGGTACTAATAACTATGATGGTAAAGTCAAAAATGGATTCAATTGACTTCATTTACCAAAAACTCAATCCTGTTGAAAGGAGGCGGAGAAGTACAAAATACTTTGGTAGAAATTACTATTTTGGCCTAGGCCTACTACCAATTTTAAATACGAATTTGACAAAAGCTTTCGAGTTACTATAATCATGAATACCACATCATACTCACTGCATTCTTGGGAATTCGAACGTTGAGAAATGCGTTGAGTTTGTGGTATCAAAAGCAGATCTTAGATCTTATATTATCCAAATAACGGCTATTACCAGTTTTATGAATAAAAAATATATCAAGAAAATAAAATTTAATCCATGCTTGAAAACAAAAGGATCTCGTTGCACTATAACTGAAGAAACTGCTTCTAAGTTCTAACGCAAGTCGTTTACTTAAGAAGGCCTGTTTACCTAATAAGTAGGGTTAACGGTACACGCTCAGAATCTTCCGAAAGACAGTGTGTAGTAACTTCAGCAGTAATCTTAACTAGCTCTGAGGAAGGGTCAAATATCAAACGACGACCATCTTCTAATTACTTACCACAATTACGGACAGACACATTTAAACTATGACCCCAAATTGTTAATACGTATCATTCATGCTTTCCTTTCTATGTGGTTAAGGGGAATTGGTAGTATAGAACTTTAAGAAGTAGGATAGTTATGGGTCTAAGTAACAGAAATCGTTGTGGGTTCGAAGACATTAAACCCTTGCCATTGAAACCATTTACTTTCACATGAGCTCGCGTATTGTTGCGTTTGTTTCATTGGCTTCACACAAATATTAAATATGTTCTGCTAGTTTATCTTCCTAAAGTAAAAGTCAGACATAGCTTCTTTAATTTTATTGGTTGATCATAATGAACATTTTGTACTGTTAAATGTATATTAATTTTACTATAATTTATCTGCATGAAATACTTTTCAATCATCATCACTCTCATGCTTTTATCTCCATTCATTAATTTCGTTTATTTTTCATACTTCACTGTTGGTCTTCAATAGCCTTCAATATAACGTCGAATTTGAAACATTTACCTAATTCAACACAAAAATCGATCCCTGCCGTCTATTTACCACAACAGCTTTATTTACCTCTATCACAGTCCTCTACATCTATACAAAATACTTCAGGGATTTCGGCACGCCTATCCCAACTCTAACCTCAATGATATTTCTAAGTGAGCTCGCTTCCCGGGGGCACCATTCATTGATATTAGCAGTCGAAACTCACTATATCATAACTGTATTATGTTGTTCAAGTTCGAGTTGATATTTGTTAGTAAGGATACGCAAACTTTCAATGGACAGAAATGAATGGTTGGATTCTGTATTGTGACTTAGATTTTTGTTAGCTTCTTTTATTTTATTTTTGCGATAGCTACATTGATCAAAATTACAGTTAGATCATTTAGAAAGATTTCGTCCATCGTTTTTTTTCCAGGTACTACAAAATTGACATTTATTTTAGGATGTAAGGAAAGTGGAAACCTCTCGCGCCCGGCATTGGTTGCGGCCATGCTGCGGGGCGAGACGCGTTGTGTCCCACGCGCGCCTCGAAGAGCGTCAGCATAATGACGGGGCCCCCTCTCAGAGGGCCAAAGCCTGCCGGGGTCGCGGGATTATTTCCTTACCGTGACCCCGGAACATAACAGGCTACTGAAGGACACCGTGGATTTTAGTCAGTAGAAGTCTGACAGTCCCTCCTGCCCTGCCCGGGGTAGGAGGACTCATTTGATGATTTTACCACGCTAAAAAAAAAAAAAAAAAAGGATGTAAGGAAAAAGTAATAATACTTCTAAATAAGCAGTTTATGAGGCAAATTAAAGGAAGCTTAGACCCTTTAGTAACCTTTGCGGTATAAACCTTTACCCATTTTGGTAAAGAGAGTATCAAAAATGTCACGTGAACGAAGCCACGGACGGACGATACATTTATATTATTAAAACCTTCGCACGGTACTCTACATTTATTAAAATTCTTGTTTCAGCTTTTAGTAGGATACAATCACTTGTAATGTGAACTGTACCTATAATTATTATGTATACGAACGAAGTAATTAATTAACACTCCTTTCTTAAGAAACGAATACGTAAAATAAAGCAATTTCCAATAGAATTATTGGTAGTATGTACAAAATTACCATCCTAAAACCTCCACTGTAGCTAGAACCGCCACATAAACTTTATACAGCAAAATACAAAGTGATTAATGGTATCGTATATCAATTACCAATGTCAGGTGCAACTTGGTTTTTGTCGGGAAGTTTTCAGAGGGGCCCTTAATGGTGCTCGACAATGTACGGGGAACTATTGCATGTTTTATCTAAGAAATGTGCACGAAGATAGATCGGCAACAAAGTAATGCGCTATTGTTGCCGGAGTAAATACTTGTATTAATGTAGCCGTAGATGTAAATGAAGCAGAGAATTCGGAATGAAAGATAGATGAAATAAGAGACACGGACAAAATGAATTCCGTAATAAAGTGTAATATGAAACAAAATCTGAATTGGCGGTATGAAGAAGATTAATTTAAAGTAAGAGGCTACTTTTGCGCCAATGTGGGGTTTTTAAGGCTACAAATATAAAATATTATTTTTTGAGTGATGTTGAAGTTAATCTGATTATGATTTGTGTTAAATATTGTAGAATATTCTGAAAAAAAAAACATTATGGGATTATATTAACGATAAGGTTTCGATCGTGATATAAGTGAAGTTAATTGTTAAAGTTATTCTAATAATAAAGAATTCCTAAAATTTCCAAAGGTTTTAGACACACGATAGAAAATATTCATTGAATCATGTCAAAGGGTGTGGCCCAGACCGAACTAGTAATGCCTACGCTAAACGTTTACTCTTCAAGAACAACACTGTTGAATCACCGAGCATGCTCCTAAACTGCTTCACAAATCGTTAACCAAAGGAAATCTAGAATTTATCAAAAGCAAAGCCTAAAGTAAGCAAAGTTAACCCAAGTGTGAAACCGCTTACAGAACCTAGGGTACCGTCTAAAAGTTCGATAAATTAAGTTAGCACACTCCTGGGGTACACTTGGAGTCAGAAGATTTTTGAAAAACACCCCAGTCTTGCATTGGAAAAGGTTTGTGCACTGCTTTTGCTAAAGGAAAATTACGTCCATATAAAATTGAAATTTTGTGAATTGGAAAACAGCTGGAACGTTTTCTGACCGATCAAAAATTGTGGAATCATTGTTTGGGGGGAAATGTTATATCGTAGTTGGTAAAATAAAACGCATTGTTTCATAATTTATCTCATTATGAAAACTTGCTGTTCTGGAAAAAAACCACGCTTCTCCATTTTTTTTAGCGTTACATAATTATACTATTCTCACATACTGAAACTTACACGTAGCTTATATCGCAGAAATGTTAATCATTCTTCTCAATAATTATCACATTGAGTATGTTGATCAAACTGACATTGTACTACAAAAAGGAATTCAATAAATCATTTATATTCGCATCGGATGGCTCTGCAAAAGCAAAATAAACATCCTTTGGGTGGACAGGATAGTTCGCGTATGCTGCGCGGTTTTAAAAACTGCGTGAACGTAATTGAATTGGCTCGCTCGGCTTTGAATTCTAAATTAGGGAACCTAGTTTTTTTCAACACTTTTTTTTTAATTTAGCTAAGACGTTATGGAAATGTATCTAAATTAACTAAATTGGTAACTAAACACCCCGCTAAGAATAATAATGGGCCAGTTTACCGCAAAGTGCTTTGCTGTGTCACCATTCATCATCCGACCTAACAACTACATTAATATTAAGACGGATCGCGTTTTGTTTCCTCACTCGCACATAGCTCCCTCCCTTTCTGTTATTATCAGTTTGACAGGTTCTTGAGGATGAGATATCGCTACATTTTAATGGACTATTTTTTTCGGAAGATTATTAATAGAGAATAAAGAGTGTTCTTTAAAAAATCTTTGTGTAATCCAAATGAGGTATGTGGGGAATTATTTGGATAGATAATAAAAGGGCTCACTAATCGCTCTTCTTAATGTGATAGATTAGAACTTGAAAGAAGATAGGTTTATAAAAAACACACATCACAAATGAATAGTGAACAAAAAAGATCTCCCAGCAAAGTTGGCCCTAATATGCACCCTTGTTGAAACAAGCTCGATCAAAGCTCTCACGATGACCTACTTAAAAAAACAATACCGCACTCGGCATTGAGAGTACAAGAGAATCGTTCTGAACACACGGTTAAACAACTGCAGAGCCAATTACACTGTGACGAGAACTTGCTGATCACGTTATTTTATCAAAAGCATATGTATAAATTTGCTCACAACTCACGAGCTACAGACAATTCCCTGTTTAACTTAAACCAATTCCCACTCATTAAACTCAACGTACCTTGTTGAACATACTACGAAGTACGTATCAAAAGTATTGCCTTGTTAATTTCTCTCTCCAAATAAGTGTACTTGGAACTAAGAACTTCTCCCATTATGAAACTCTGGAAGTGTTTACGTCACACATTATGAATCCTTATATTACTTGAAAATTATTTTGTCGCTGAAATAAACGAATCTTGAATAAAGTTGGTTGTATAACGAGTGGCGTTGTATGGAGTGCTCGCATTAGTATTCGAGCCTCGGGTCGAATGTGGCGCGAGATTGTTATCGCTTGCTGCGCTCCGTTTTGGTACTTGCAATAGCACCGAATAGATGGTGTGTGCTGATTGGATCGCGTTTGCCGGTGGTGCGAATTGGTGATTTGTCTGATAGCTGAGTATGGTGGGGTTGAACAACAGTGTGGTCGGGAAGGCATGAATGGATGTTAGTTCCTGAATTCAGTTAAAAAGCTTTTGACTAATTTATCTAATCTTTCGGTTTCGATTTACTTTCTATTGCTAGGGGGAGAAGAACAGTGTAATCTTTTCCCGAGAATATTGGATCTAAAATGTTCAAAGAGATTTTATCAACAAATTACAATTTATCAACACTCATTAATTGTTTCTACTTTTATTTAACAAAGCAATCAATCTTTGCCCAAGTTTCATTGAGACAAATCCGGCGATCAATTTCTATTAAAGCCCAAAGAAGGCGTACACAAAAGTTGTAAGCGGAAAACACATTGTTTCCCCTCCCTCGTTAGCAAACTCCACGGCACTTTTTTGACGTCTGCTCTAGGGCGTCTCTGGCGGTTCGAGTGTTTACCCACACCACGCCACATTTGCACTCCCAAAACAACATCCCTCAATCTTATCACCAACAAAATAGGATCCAAATCTCAACAAAAACCAAGCATCTGAACCTCAATACAAATTTTGACAATGCAAGGTTATATTTGCAGATTGGTTACGAGTGTTTGCTTTCAAAATGTTCACGGTAAAGCTCAGAATCGGCTGTTTTTTTGTCCACCAATAGCTGTTTCACTGATTTGTGTGTTACGTTTTGTTCATGCGTTCTGTCTTGCCTAACTCTTGAAACGAGTATCTGAAACCTTCTTGAGTTTAGGATCCTTTTCAAATATTTTCCATGAGTTCATTGTAATGAAACTCAGTATATTGAAAAGCTTTTAATAAAAATAAGAATGTTATACGATGCTTTGATGACACCCTTAAAATGTTCGACAAAGTGTAGCGGAGTTTCGGAACACTTTACCGGTGATAATTGCGCTAAGATCCGCTGTTCGAGCATTTTCATTCTGTTTTATGACATGACTACGGAACCACCCACTAGACAAAACAATGCATCGTAGTTTCCAGACAATGTTACCACGATCCTTTGGCACGACGCACAAACCATCGCAGAAATAACGGAAATGAACAAGATCAAACTGGTGCCAAATTTACAAAGGGCAAATATGATTCACTTGATTTGGGAATCTGTCCAAAGATGATTTCATCACGAGTTTCAATATTCTTTAAGTGCCCGCTGAATCACAGAATTTCGGTTAGTTTGGCTTATTTTATTTGACAAATGGTCCATATATCAAACATACCATCCATTTAACATGATATAATAATTTAGGTATCCAAAATACTGCGCACTGTTAACATAAGAATTGCTTTTCCAAGTAACTTTCTGAGTTTTCAACAAGATTTCTATAAATAAGAAGAACAACCACAATGTACTCGAACTGTGGATGTCGCCTTCAAGAAATTCCCACACTCCACTTCCGAGGACGATCGATAACACATCGACGGCAAAATTATTAGCAGAAACAAAGGTACAGTCAGGTTCAAAAATGAATTATCAACTTCTCAAAGCAATAGACTGACGGTTCACTTTGACTTACGACCTTTTGTTATAAGTTGTTTTATTACTATACATCAAATTAACTTTTGATATAGTTCATAATTTCAACTATTGATCTACAAGTAATGCTGGCGCAATGGTAATCGTGCTCGGATAGAACTTCTGTTCGTTCGATTGCGGAGGATCGAATCCCACTTTTTTTCCCAAATACTTTATTTAATTTAATTTTTAATAATTACTTTATTCTTTTTGTTATTTTTAATAATTTTTTTAGTAGGAATTTGATAATTAAAATTGATTTTTGTATAACTACTAATATAAGTCATTAGTGTTGTGGGTCGTTCGTTATAATCACACATATAGGTCTATCTATATCTATGGTTATGTTTAATAAAGTTTTGTAGGTAGATCGTAGAAAAAAAAAGTGAATTATTTCGATTTGTGCGGTAGGCATAACTATGTTATCTCGTTTTGAGTCTCCTCATTGAACGTTGTTGATTCTTGGTTATTTTTTGTGACTATGTAAACAGCATATAAGTGTTACACTGTCCTGTGGTTTTGCAGTGAAATATTAACAATTGGATTTATATAAATATTGAGGGCGAACATTAAAGCCCTGCATAAATATGTGGATTAAACTTAAAACAAATATCAAATGAAACCAGACTAAGTGTGAGTATTAACATTTAAATTTTGATCATTCCACATGTTAATAATTATATTTTTATAAATAAGGTTCTCTATTCAAAAGTATTTGTTTAAAAGTAAAAAAAAGTGATTGATACTTAGATATGTGGTTTTAAAGTTTTTTCTTAGTAGTAAAATAGATCAACAGCTGTTTTTGCATAAATAATATAATAGTATTCTATGTTTTGTTCCAGTGACGAAATACCTACTATGAGTCTGTGGGATGAGATATGGCATGATGATAAGAATTGAGATGAGTTGTTAAGAATAAACAGGGACGTCAGGGACGTCCGGGAATGGTGAATGAATACGAAGGAAAATGGTTTCCATATAACTAATTCAACACAAAATTAATAACCGTTCATCGTGTACTCAACATTGAAGGCATCAACGACTATCAACTAAAAACTGTTATGATTAAAGGAATAAAAAAAAAACGTTAAGATTGTCTCGAGGACCTTTTATTGATATGAATTTTGTTTATGTATTGTAAATAGACTGAAAACGTAAACATCATTTGATAACTTATTATTCAAGGATTAAGAATTGAGGTATGGTTTCAAACATCTTTTCGTAAAGAAAACGATCCTTAAACTTACCTCAATAACTTGTAACAGGGTATTTTTTATGTAGTTTGGATATTTTTTTCCGTGGTTCTATTTCAGAAGTAGAACACATTTACATAATATAACTTTAATTCACTAAATCGAATTTGGTGAAACTGAAGAAACTTACACCGCGGTACTGGAACGCAAAGGGCAACTGGCCCTTTGCGTTCCAGGGCCGCTATGCCCCGTTACTGTTACAAAATAATCGCCTTTTAGCATAGCAGCCCTGGAGCGCAAAGGGCCAGTTGCCCTTTGCGTTCCAGTACCGCGGTGTAAAATTTTTTTGTTATTGAGCATAACAAGTTTCTTCAGTTTCACCAAATTCAATTTAGTGAAAAAAAGTTATATCATGGAAATGTGTCTTGAGCGTAAAGGTCAATTGGCCCTTTGCATTCCAGAGCCTAAGATAATCTGTCTGAGTCAGAATAACCCAAGTCACGAGCTCACTTCGCTCGTTCTTGCGGACCTGGAAGGCAAAAGGCAACTGCTCTTTTGTGTTCCAGGGCCTACCTAACATGTCCGAGTCGGGATGACCCAAATAGCGAGCTCGCCTTCCTCGGTTTTGCGGCACTGGAACGCAAAAAGGCAACTGGCCCTTTGCGTTTCATGGCCGCGATGCCGTGGTACTGTTTCCAAATAAACGGCTTTAATAATGATAACTTTGTTAAAAATGTTCGCAATGTATAAAAATACCCTGTAATTGCTAATTAGCTTATAATAATACGTAAGTTACCCTTGTTAAAACCACTTATTTTAATTTAAGGAGAATAATAATGTTTTTATTTTGAATTTTTAAATTTTCTTATTTACTGTTTTATATTACCTATATTAATTTTAATAATTTCATAATTTTGTTTAATTAATACAAATTGCATCTATGATTTTCGACATCTATTTCACATTATATCCAGGTCGAGTAATAATATTCATAATTTTAGCAGTTTTATAACTTTAAACATAGAATTATAATAATTTCAACTAAAATATATTATTGTTATTACATGTTTTTTTATTACAAACCCTGTAGGTAATAAATTATGATCATTAGTAAAAATTGAAAACGAAATAAAATGACAATAAGTAGTACTAGATTAACGAAACGAGTAAAAATATTTGACTAACAAAAACAGATGGTGACCATTGCATTGCCTTCATTAGTAATGATCTAACAATATGATTGTGCCGATAGCGTGGGTTCACGATCAATGAAGTTTGAGTTCGAATCTTAACTTTTGAAATGTCAGTTGATTTTATGATAATATTTTTAATAAATAACTTACTTATTTTTATTTTGTTTTAACGCTTATTTATTTTTAAATAATTTAAATATTAGTTAATGAATTAAATATTATTTTTGTGTTTATATTAATTTTTGCTTGCATTTTGAGAATATTTAACAATACCGTTATAATTATAATTATTAAATCACACGACACTAACCAACAAATACAAGAAAAAACACACGGAAATTCCAAACAAACGCAATAAAATTTGTGTGTTAAAAATTATATTTTTTAACAATCGAGTTAAAACCCACAAAAAGTCTATCAACTGCTGCGTGATATTTGAACTCGCACCTCTTTCGACTAACGCATTTATGTCCTAAATGCCAAAACCACTGAGCCAACTGGACTCATATTTAGACGTTGAAATTATGAACTTAATAGTTGAAGGATTATTGTGTATCTCGAAAGTAGAAGGTCATAAGTCACACTAAACGTTAAGCAATTTCTTTGATAGCGTACGCATGGAATTTTGATCGCCACTGTACCTATAACCTGTGTCCCCACTAAGTCCTATATCACATGTCATACAAGATTCCAATCTCACCCTTTTCCAAAAAACCAAAAGAGACCCGTTTTATAATATTTCAGTGAACACAATGAGCCTCAGAGGGTTTAAAACTGAGGGCGTTGTAACACCTGCTTATATCCGGATCGCCCCTGGGGCAGGCCCCTTATTTTTGCAATAAATTAGAAACCGCATCACCCGTACGTACACATTCGTACCTGTCTGGCTAAGACCTTTCCAATTATTGGGGTTTGCCTTCAGTAACAATTTGTAGTTGACCAAACCACGGTATGATTTATTTTGTGTTCTTATAGTTTTATTCTAATCATAAATATTGTTAGTCTTTTGTAGAGGATCAGTTACACTGTATATTGTATGATTGTCAAGCATAGATTATGTTTTATATGTAATGAAGCTGCCTGTTTGAATAACGTAACTTTCTGTTTAAATTATTTTGCTGCCATGTACATCTGATATAGCCGTTGACATGGCATTTATTTTGAATTATATGACTGTTGTGTGTTTTGTGATCCCAGAAATAATAATTATATCGAGTTACAATAATATTTAATCTTAAAACATCAATTTTTGTGGTTTTCAAACGCAGCGAAGAAAAACTTTTTACGTAATAAAACAGTTACTAGAATAAAAGGGTTCTGTCAGTTGATCTACTATATCACGCAACAACCACTTGACGGAGCGTAATGGGCATTGTTCATTTTTTTCAATATGTTGTAATTGAAAAACCATTTCTAGGAATAGCGTTACTAATCATTAGTAACCAATCAAAAATGAAAAATGTTCATATTTGATTGATATTTTTGATAAAATACGCTTGACCTTCCTTGCCCTTCAAGTGACGTTATTATTGGCTGTACCGTTTTGTATCGTTGCCTCAGACAATAAAAAGTAAGTGGCAAGTATTTTCAACAATCTGTCAAGTGTCAAATTAAAAATGTCAAAAATGTAAACAAATAATAATGTTTAGTTTTTTATATATTTTATGATTATTTCTGCAACATGCCTCATAATCTCTTTATAAGATTTGCGAGAAAAGTGATGCCCTGATGTAGGCGTGTAATATTGCAAGGTTTATAAAATGTACCTACTGTTGCGAAGATCATTTTGATGTAAGTAAGATATCAAAGCTTTAGATACCTTTGCATATTCATTAAGTTAATGCTAAAGTATTGCTCAGGAAAACAAACAATAATGTCACCTCGTCGACGACTTTCCGTTTTAAAAAACAAAAATAAAATACGATTTCAAAAATTTATTGTATTTTTATAGTAGGGGAGGCGAGGATTCTAATTTGCAGTTACTCGAGCATCATGGCGACCTATTGGATTTGAAAGAATATGTTCTAAAAAGAAAAAAAGTTTCTGACAAGTTTTCTATTTTAGTGGGGGGGAGGGCGTGTAAACAGTTTTAAAACTGTAAAAAAAACAGTTGCACAGAAGTACTCGAGCGCGTCAGCTATTTACAGTGTAAACGCGCTTTTCTATTTCTGATAACCAATACATATTAATCGGACGATTAACTCGAGGGGGCTGTCCGTGGCAAGCGGTTGAAAATCCAAAAAAAAGTTAATCAAGCGCGTCAGATATTCAAAGTGTATGTAAAGTAGACCCTAAAAAGTGTCGTATTAAAATGTCTGACGATTTGGATGTGGCACAAAGTAATAATTCATATTTCTATTGGTAAAAAAACGTAATCTTGAAATACTCGAGGGCGTTCCATTTTTTTTTAATTGAAACTAACACTGTAAAAATCATACTCACTAATAATCTGACGTTTTCCATGGGGCGATGTCGGTAGACTCGCGGAGAAAAGGTGAACTACCTGTTAGTTCGCAAGTATCGGTCGTGATTTAATGTCCGCCATCTTCAATGTACATAATCATATACAATTTTTTGAACGTAATTAATCTACCTTTTCGTAATCTGACTCGCTCAAGTATTTCTGTGGATCGATTTTTTTTACTAATCTGGCGGGTTCTCCCACACAACCAATGGTGGGGACCATATGAAGGGTTGATACTTGGTACAGGTACATTAGAGGGTGCAAGATTTCTCCTTTATGATAATCTGATGCGCTGGAGTCACATTAAAATTCCCTTCCTGGGCTCCCCGACTAAGGATGTTAACTGACGTCTACTATCAGGATAAAGTGACGTTGTGTTGTCAGGCAGTTTTTTAAATTATTCACTGGTGAGGCAACGGCACAACTTTTTGGTCAATGGTGACGTCAGCTACCTCAAAAATTAAAATATTAAAAATAAAAAAACTATTGAGCCAATCATAAAAATATTCAAATTAGTTTCTCAAAATGCTCTAAATTTGCAGAAAATAAAATAAAATCGAATGTTTGAAAAATTAAGACAATCCCCATTGTAATTACACTCCCACTGAAATGAATATTCTGAACTGAGAATGGAGAACAGAATTTAATAAACAGAACACCGCAAGTCTACGCTACCGTGGGCATAAAAATATCTGTCACCGAAATCGTGGTATTATAGAAACTATGGTCGAACAAGCCTCAAAATCGGAATCGCATCGCACCCGTACCGTAAAGCTAAATGTCCCAAATTGTCAGTCGAAAGTGCCGTGACAAATTGATTGGTTTAATCGCGTTCGCTAGTGACTAACGGACGGAACCCGTGATAATTAAACGAGAAACCTGTATCGGACGCGTCCCGACTCACACTAGATTGCTATAAACAGGAGAGTTGACCGTCTGTGAAATTGTATTTGACTTTTCCTTAAGACTAAGGAAAGTAGTGCAAAATAGGTAAATTGAAAACGTAGGTGCTTCCATTCGACTGTAAAGTTTTGTTTTTATTTCTAAAGCTTTTTGGGTAATGCTCCTTGTTTCTACTGGGAGTGGAAACTGGACTCTCTAATGCTTTAAAATTCTTTTATGCTCAGAAAGTTTTGTAATATTTAAACTTAGGACTTTCGGATAAGGGTTCCTTAGACAGAAATAAATGGTCTGTATCTCAGTGGCTTGTTCATTGCTTTCCTTTTTATTACTCTTTCTATACTCTTGCCGAATTCATGAAAAGATCTTTTGGGAGTCTGTTTGAATTAATTGTATTGAGTTTGTCATTTATGTTCATGAGCTCTAGTTAAATAAAACATTATGTATTCTTATATAATCTATTACAAAAAAAGGGATACCCATTAGAAGTACTTACGCATTCTTGTCACAAGGAATCTTATACCAATTTGTTACAAAAAATGTACAGATATTTGCTCTTTATTGTGCCAATTTTTGGCCCAATCAATTTGAAATCTGGAATGCTTTTCCTGCTTTGCTTTATTTTTCCTCCTACGATATGGGTCACTATGGAATATTTTCTCATTTTTTTCCTTTTTATCCCCAAAACGGAGGCGCGTTGTGACGATACGCCTTTCATATCCGCTTCAATGATCTACACTTACATCATAATCGTAATTGTAGTACATTTTCCTCTATAGGTTATATAGATACCTGCTAAACTCATGGGGTGATGCGAAGGGGTGATGTCATCATATTATCATCTAAGTATTTGACAGCGAGGTTCGACGCCCTTTACCTTTTTTCCCGTTTTTTTTTTCTTACCATGTCAACATGAACTTAATTAAATTACATTTTTTTTAACATGAATCTTTAAGAAACGTCAGTCCACTAATCATTATTTTGCATTCTTAAAATAACAATCATCAAAATAAAGGAAATGTAATTTATAACAAAGGAAATATACCCACACTTTTTCTTCTACTCGGGTACTTGGAGATATTTCATTGCCATCTCCATGGCCGGATTATAAACAAATGCTTTGTTTCCCTTATCCCGGTCATCAATCGAATGCCGTCTTTTTTCGTTTATCTAAATTCAAAATTACATGATTTACTTCAAAAGGGAGATGAGACATTTATGAGAAATGTGAATTTCCATTTCTCTTAAATGTCAAGTCTGAGGCAAAACATGATTCAGATTTTGGTCGCTAACCAAATTACATTCTGTTGTTTCTGAAGTAGATGGAAATAACACATCAATTGCTTACCTCGCTACGTATTTCATTAGTTAACTAAGAGAAATGAATTACCGAGACATTCGTGGGCGTTGGATTGGCAAATTAAAGCCAAAGTGTTAATCCTGTGTGTGGCTTAAACCATGTCACCTTCTGTAGTACAGAAACCTATTCAGACGAAATTGGTTCTTCTCTTGTGTACTACATTAGTTGTTTGCCAGACAATGTAAGTAGGTATAAGTAATATTTACATTCATAATACCCTCACCGTACAACCCTCTTAACTCTTCCAACACAATGGCGCAGAAATTCTAATCAATGCATTACAAACAGGCACGTCGGAGCCAAGTAACCCTACTAGGGAGACCACGGGCAAGATAAAAAGCCCGGGATTAAGTTATCGTTCCATAGCAGCCCGAGGCGGCCACCATATCCCAATACTGTTTGATGACGGCCCTACGAGTTATATGCGAGGAGATTCTGGGCGATTTTGAATTTTACTACACTTCTACATAGAGATTATGTAGTTGGGTTCCAATATGAGGCGTAAAGGAGGTGATAAAATCGCTTTTAAAAGGTATGCTTTCTTTGTTATAGAAGTTATTTGATTCATGTTCCTTCACAGTAACTTACCTCTACTAAAGAATGCATAGTAGTTTCTTTTCTTTCTGTCGAGCTTACGGCTTGTTTTCCGATCGATCAATTTCAATCCCCGAGACATACGTGAGAATCATCCGATCATTAAGTTTTTCTTTCGTTCTCAGATCATTACAGTAATTAAGCTCATTAGCTAGACCAAGTTTAGAAGTACCAGAACAATTAAATTCACTACCACAATCTCAAAGCAGAAATTGGTAACTTAAGTCTAGCTTTCAGTTTTGATGTAGTTGTTAATCGAACAAAAATATAATCCTCAAAGCCTATGAAAGTTAAAAGATAAATAACATCTTACAAAATTAAATTTATGTTTACATCTGAAAATTTTATATAATAATTCATTGGAAAAACAATAACAGTACAGGAGACGGCGAACGTAAGAAAACATTTGACGAGAAGGATGGCTTGCGAGTAAATGGCGTATTTCCATTAGTCCTGACGCTGATGACAGTGAAATTAGATTTTTATAGCAATATTTTTATCTTAGTGCTTCTTAAGATTGTTTCTATAGGCTATTTTACTCAAAAATTGAATAATTCCGAAATTTAGATTATCAAAAAATATTTGCTCCGTCAGTGTTTTTTCTTTTGGTACGTTAACCACCAAAAGAAAAAAACCAAAATTGACAAAGATACAATGAAAAAAATAACAAAAAATCACTAAACGTCACTCGGTCGGTATAATTTTACAGGCGTTATGACGTCACAAGTCCCCACTTCTGAATTTGATTATGTGAAATTAAATAAAAGCTTGTCATAATTATTTTACCTTGTTCATTTTTTATTTTTTATTTAAGAATTTCTCTTAAACTGGTCCTTGCGGTTTATTGTGTATTATGTGTCCTTTTTACTATCTTGTCAGCTTATTGAAGGGTCACTGGCTTCTAAGATACAAGTACATTAACTTAGTTTAGAAATCAGGGTTTATTTTTAAGAATTACAAGCTTGAGACATATTTTAGATTTAGTCTTGTAAATGTGTTTTAGAGAAATAAAGATTATATATTTATATCTTAATATATATAAATCTCGTGTCACAATGTTTGTCCTCAATGGACTCCTAAACCACTTAACCGATTATAATAAAATTCGCACACCACGTGCAGTTCGATCCAACTTGAGAGATAGGATAGTTTAAATCTCAAATTATAGTCGCAATTTTAATAATATTATAAAGATTGCACCCGTGCGGAGCCGGGGCGGGTCGCTAGTTATATTATATATATTTATGATACCTAAAGAATTCGATTCAATGATAATTACATCAAGAGTTTTTAGTTCATCTTCTACCTTAATCAGTCTTACCACGGGTCGCGGGACTGTCTCATCCGGTGACCATGACGCTGAAACGTAAAGGACCCTTGAAGGATCATCGTGGATTTTAGACAGTACGAGTCTGACAGTCCCTCCCGTTCCGCCCTTGACGGGAGAATTCATTAAAATAAAAAAACACAGTAGTATCTACTTCACCGACGTCATACCCTGCCTTCTAATCTTTCAAAAAAACATAACCAAAAAAAAAAGATAGTAAATCTCCCATTGTGCCCCACCCAACAATACCCAATCACCCATGGTAATAAAGATATCGTGTATCAGTGGAACCGCGAGCTTGTCCGGGTGTAGGTGTCTGGACTAATACCAGAGCAGGACGGACCGGGAGCGACCGGTTCCTCGACTAGCAAGTCCCTATCTTAGTAAACATAGAATAGAAAAGATGTAGATGCGAAACATCACACCACTTGTAAGTCTTGCTATCTATTCTGTTAATCATTTTTTTCCAGTCTTTGGAGTAACTATAGTTGTCTGTACGATTGGCGCAGTGGCTGAGCGATCAATTCGAATGTGACGGGTTTGATTCCCGCACGGAAAAAATATTTTTGTTTTCTAATGGTAGTTCCTAGTCGTGTACTACAGTAGTGCCTAGTCCCGGGTCGGGCTGTTTGTATAATGAACCCACCAAAAACATTAAATGTAAAAAATGCCAAGTCTCTCGATGCAGTCTTTCCATCGTAAAAAGTTTTGAGATCTCACAGAAGCCAAGTCCTATTCAAATTATTTTGTAGTTATAAATCAACATTTAGTAATTATATCAATAGTTTTCTTTATATTATAACTATAGTGACTTGGCAATGAGCACAAGTAAAAACAAATAAAACGGCATATTTGGAGGAGTTGAAAGTTACACACACCGCATGCGTAAACATTCTCTTTTACTTTATAATATTCTCTTAACATTCATCATTTACTTTCATAAAGCGATGGCCCGTAAGGTATTCTTAATTATTGTATTGGAACATGTAGTCGGTAGTGACCATCATGATTCACACATAACAAATAATCTGATCACAGGTCTCGTCAGTAACATTTGCACATAATTCCAGGCAGCAAGTTAATTTGTGCTCATTGCCAACTATAGTTATAATATAAAGAAAACTATTGATATAATTACTAAATGTTGATTTATAACTACAAAATAATTTGAATAGGACTTGGCTTCTGTGAGATCTCAAAACTTTTTACGATGGAAAGACTGCATCGAGAGACTTGGCATTTTTTACATTTAATGTTTTTGGTGGGATCTCATTTATTTTTTGTAAGTGTATTTCTTTCTTTTTTTTAGGTGTCCTCATAATTTCTTGGACTTCAGCTACTTTTTTGCTTAGGACCCATTCTCTATCTAACAAACTAAATAGAACTAAACTAACTAACAAATAACTAAATAAATATATATCTGCTAACTTACAAACTAAATATAACTAAACTAAATAACACGTAAACAACTAGATATGTAACTATGTCTATGTTATATTAATAAACTATTTTCCTAAATAACTGTTTCAGTAACAATAATAAATCTACTCCGAATATCGCTACAATATTTTTTTAGTTTCGAAATGGTTGTTCATAGATAGATGGCGCTATCAAATGAAAATTATTGAATTATTTTAAAGTACTACTTAGACTGCGCTCTGTAACGAAACCATAGCGCGATTCAGACAGGTACAACGCCATCTATCGAGCGCGCATACAATATTTATCGCAATACAATGGAGTTTTAGCTTTATTAATTTAATGAATTATGAACTTTATGTATTAATTTATATTATTCCTTTCTATTCTATGTATGTATTCATCCAATTGAATACTAACTTAAACAACGAACAAAGTTAACAATGCAGTCAAAATCCATACACAATGTTCTTGCCAAACCGCAAATATAAAATTGTTTTCTATGGTATAATATTTTTTAATGTTTTTATAATTTTTCCTTTATATGTGGCTAATGACCTATCTTGGTGCAAAATTTGAAGTTTCTAAGTCTGCTAGAAGTACCTTAGATTTTTGATGATCGGTCAGTGAGTGAGTGACAAAATGGTGTAACTTTGATGGACCGTAACTCCTAAACTATTCATTCAATTGGCATGTAATTTCGAACTTAAGCTTGTTCTAATGCCTACTATTATTCACCGAAAACCTAAACTCCTAGCTTTGTCCACGTCGAAGTTATAGGGGGGGCGAAACAGCCGCGAATCGCTTCGAGAAAAGATGGTACGGCCGTGCCCTTTTGCTCGAGACTTGGCGGGGCATTGCCGTGCCCCCAGATTTAAATATTTTGAAACGCACCCACAATAAAGGAGAAAAATCTGAAAAGTACGGCTCAACGTATAAAAAAATGTAACGGGCTGTCTTAAACTTTTTTTTTTAGCAGTTAGATCGTCTAGAACTCTAGACAAACAAGACTTCACTTCTACATTCTCATCTACGGTTTTCTAATCTATGACGTTTTTAAGAACCAACTATGGATTAGATGAATTTGTCGACCAGCTAAGAACGACTCAGTTTTTTCAACAATTTATTAGATACTGTGAAATTAGAATGGAATTTCATTTCAAATGATTCAACAAAAAGTTTATGGTTTTTTGTCAGTGTGGGAATTTCTGAACTGTTACAATAGTACTGTTTGTCGTCCACTATTGAGTGTAATACTTTGTCAGACTACGGTGCAAAATGTCCTTTTAACTTTGTCGTTAAGCGTTTGTCTCTTTCTAGTTTTTGCAAACATGAGTACTGAGCATGAGGTCCCGGATTCGATTCTCAGTCCGGGAAAAGTGTTATTGGGTTTTGTTTCAGTAGCAACTACGGAGACTGATTTTGTACTAGTGTAATGGAAATAGGTTCATCCTTAATTAGTAGGACACGGGACATTGTCGTAATTGGCGAACGGAACGGAATAATTATTATGATTGTATTATAAATGTTGTTACTACTTCTACAATCATCGCAGACATTTCTAATTAGTACATAGTAACTAGTTTCACCAATGTTATACATTTCTATCGAAGGGCGAACCTATTACTCTATATAATAAATGAATAACTAGTAAGTGAAGTTTTAGTTCAATTAATTTTCAGGCTTAATTAATCCAAAACTTTCCATTAACACATCGAGTTAAATATTATGTATCTTATGTTCTTGTGTTAATTGATATTTATTTTCAAAATTTTCTATAACTTAAGATAAAGTTTTTATTTTATTACGTTATACCTGAACCCAAGATAATTGGCTATTTAAAAGTATAAATAAATTGCAAATCTAACAGTCCGTTATTGATCGCCTTACCACAAAAAGAACGTATGTACGTACGCATCTGTTGAACGCTTGTCTAAAAAGGTGTAACTGCAAAACGACCCTAATATCAACGTGAAATGCCGTTTTGACGTTGACAGTTTTTTTAGACAAGTGTTCAACAGATGTTTAACTTCTTTGTGGTAAAGAGAGACAGTGTAAAGTTAAAAAAAATAACGGACACGTATTTTTTCTGTTGTAAAATCGATGAATATTATTTAACAAGATTCAACGGAGCGAAAATCGAGAGTCGACTCGTGACGTCAGTATTCAATAAAAAATTTACTAACTGGAGACGTACTGCCAATTTTGAAAGAAAAACTACGGGTCGAATATTTTTTGATACTCGAACTAATGGACTAATTTATTAGGATCCAATTCCATGATATCGTAGCAAGTTTCCTCCGTACCTCAAAAAGCAATACCTAAAGCCGTGGGCCCCGCCTAACCTTTGTAGATCTTTGACAGTGGTTACTGTGAGTCAGAAGGCCAGATACCATTTATAATACTGAAGATGCACCTGATTTGTCTGAAGCTGATGATGGTTCTAAGCTGTTGCATAGCTTTTATCGCGGGCTCTGAGCGCGGCGACCGAATCAAGAAATTCCCTAATGAAAATAAACTAACTCTCGTCTGACGTCGTTTCAGTTCGAGAGACTTCGGGCAATCTTAAAACATCCGTCATAAAGACAATTTACTTTTTCTTACTGATTCTAAACGGCGGCAATAGCTTTACCGCGCCAGTCTCCTTCTCCCACAAGTATTTTTAAATTTTCCAAATACTTTATAACCCAATTTTTACAAGTTTGTTTTATCTGAACTCTAAAAAGCCAGCATATTTCTTCTTTTCGAACTAACTACATGAACTTTGTAGGTCGGTACTTACTTTAAGCAATTTTTCTCCTACTCGGTCTAACTGAAGCCTTGTTAGTAAAAGTTTTAGTTCTTACACTTCTTAAGTACTCAGGTCAAGTGAAGGACCGATTGGAATTCTATGAGGTTTGAACTAACATAGTGTTCAATCTCGCCTGTATTCCTCAAAGGTTATGACAGAGGTGTACCATTAGACGGTACTCGAACATTTTAACAATAAGGTATTAGACTGAGAAAATCTTAGTAGTCCATCTTTTAAATTGTCAAAAATATTTGACACGACGTTTTTATTCTTTTGTTTACTTTACCAAAATTGACGAATATACGACAATTTTAGGATTGGCAAGACGTCACAAGCAAGAATAGTTTTTACTTTCTTCTGAGACGTCACGAATATTGATGCTATCTTTGTAATAATAAGCATCCATTATTTTACAAAACCATAGCTGATGGACTTATTAAATATGCAATTTAGCAAGTCTCGTAATAGGAGCAAGCCCATAAGTCTAAATAGACTCGTACTGCTTCTAATAATACTTTTAACTTGCATCTTCCCACTGCTGGGTAAAGGCATCACTCCATGACTTCCAGTTTTCTCGTTTCAGGACCACTGGCAGGTTTTCCCACCGTCTAATCAATATCTGTTAAAAAAAAACGTTTTACCCAAACCTTACATTCGAACCATGAAATATTGCGATCACTAAGCCGACGAGGCAGTTCAAACTATTTCTTATTAACGATGAAAGGCTTTACCGCTATAAGCTTTGGAGCAATTACTCTTGCTTCGTAAGGGCGGTACACCTTGCCCTACTTTTTGGCGAGATCCTGTGCGGCTTACAAACGTGACATTTGTATTACACTTGTAACCTTCCGCAGCTTCGTTCGCTTTACTGTAATCTTTCCTTTGCAATCTTGTCACTGTATGTACATTATTTGTGAATAAAGCTTACGAAACACAATCCTGTTAGAAGCTTCGAAGAACAAAAAAAAAACAAAATATTGCAATAAAATAATTATCCAACAATTTAACATTGTTAAAATATATTAGGGCCTAGTTTGAGGATGCATAGCATAAGAGCTCCTGGGAGGTATTCTTTTACTTTGCCCCAAATTAGGAATTTCTCCAGGTTCGTGGGTGCGTTTGCAAACATAGAAACTTACATACACAAACATCCGGACCCGGAACAACATTTTTTTTATTTTTTTTTATTTCCGCAACTATCACACAACGCCATCTAGTCCCATGCTAAGCAGAGCTTGTGTTATGGGTACTAAACAACTGATAAACATACTTATATATTTCTAAATACATACATATTATAGATAAATAACACCCAGATACAGAACAAATGATCGTGCTCATCACACAAACATTTGTTCTGGGTGGGAATCAACCCACGACCCCCGGCATAGCAGTCAAGGTCACAAACCACTAGACCAACAGGCCAGTCTTTTTTTTTCAGAATTTGTAGGTCATACAAATATTTTGTGACGTGCAGGAATCGAACCGGCGATATGCTGCACAGCAGTCCAATCGCTCAGCCACTGCGCCAACTGTACCGTCTATATTGAGCCCTTTACCCACTTTACTTTCTTTTTTTATTTGCTTATGATCAAATGAGTCCTCCCGCCCTGGGTGGGGCGGAAGGGACTGTCAGACTCTTACTGACTTAAATCCACCCGTGTTCCTTCGGATGCCCTTTACGTTCCGGGGTCACGGTATCCTGGGTTAAGAAAAAACCCGCGACCCCAGCAGGCATTTGGCGCGAAACACGACGCGCCACTGACCCGGGCTTGGGACCTTGGTCGGACGGCGAGCTACCCATTACTCACCGTCCACAAGCCCGCTCCGCCGCTGTGTCCTCTGCTGATCACAGGGACACGCGTTGGAGCGTCCACACGACAGGCTATTCGCATACGGGCAAAGAGACTCCTTAGGCACACAGTGCCTAAGGAAGAGTTTTTACCCGTATCTCAGGGTGCACCGGCCCTAAAAACTGGTCTTCCCCCCGGACGTATCCGAGAGGGAACTCCAGTCCACGGGCGCACGTGGAGGTTTCCTGTCTTAGCACCCCATGATGTAAAAATATTTACCAGTCTTGTCCATTTCTTTTGTTACTGCCAGCTTCGCAGCACATATCTCTTCTCCAGCCCTCTCCACTTTGGTGGAAACCAGGCCCAATACTATGAATTGTTGTATTATTTATAGTTGTGTATGTTAGTTAGAATGGCGAATTGACATTTTGCATCCCTTTTACCCGAAAAGCATGCTGACTTAAAAAATAAATATTTAGCTTTTGAAAGAAAAACCACCACTAAAATTATATTAGGCGTGTTTCTAAAGACCTCTACATAACGAACCTCTCAGCCCTCTATCGAGAACAGGTAATCAACTCTTAGAGGCCTCACCCGGACAATTTAGCTTTCTAGCGCCCACACCAATGTCTTATATACGAGGGAACAGGTCCTAACGGGAGAAACGTGACTCAACGCGCCACTTGCCCGTAAAGAGGGGATTTCAGCTTGTTGATTATTTTATATTTATTCCCCGAATGTTTCTGGAGTATTTCGCGGTTCAAGAGGGTATAGGAAGGATAAATATTGGATGTACAATGGCTTTAGGTAATTTTTCATCAAGGAAATTCTTACTTTTAATCTAAAGCTTGGTGCACGGTTACGGTAATATTATTAGACCTTCCTTGTCCTTGGTACCACATCATGAGCTTCTTTATTTAGTCCTTGTCATCTTTGTGTTATAGAACACGGTGTGATTTTAAGCTATTGCAAAGCTTTCATCGCGGGCTCTGAGCGCGGCGACCGAATAAAGAAATTCCGTAACGAAAATACCTTGTATCTTCATTATAATTTATTTTTCTCTATTACAGTAGTGCACCACTAACATTTTAAATAAATTATATTCTCGTTAAATATTCGCGGTAGGCGAAATTTTTTGCTTGTTTTTTTTTTTAATTCCCATTTTAAATAGCTTTACGGCGGCAGTCCCCGTAGTGCCACACGTATTTTTTTTTCTACGTGTCCTCTCTCTACTAGCCATCATCTTAAAATCTTAATGCCCAGTCTGTCTTCCCAGCCTTTTTTTGATAGACTGTCTAAGTGACCATCCTACGTTTTCGTATCTCTCTCTTTAACGCTATTTTCGTTTTCAGCAATTCTTCTTTTACTAATAAAAGAATGTTTTGAAGTTTACTTTAATGTAGTCTAGTCCTCTTTTTGAATTTATTTAATTTAATCAAAACTTTTAACTACATCTACAATTTTTACTTTTATAATTTTTAGCCCAAAATAGGTCATAACAGAATGTAGATTTAAACCTGACAGTTAAGACTGGCGACCCAAAACCAAAAGTAGAGCAGAGCCAACCACATTTTGCTCTAGCCGTTAATCTCCTTTCAAAGTAAACTTTTGTTGGCTAAGACATCGTAGGTCAACAAACTCTTGGTCGAAGTTTACATAATCGGCAGAATTGGTAATAAGTGATTAATTCCTACTAAGAAGCTCAAAATTAACTGTTACTTTGAAGAGTATTAAAGGATCAAAGTACTAAATATGGTGTTCTGTGGCCTCTGGTCTCTGTCTCTATAAGAAAAATGCTTGACTGTAATATATGTATGTTGAACCTAAAAGTGTAATGGTACAGACGCCAGTACATCAGCTTACCTCAATCTGTCAAATTTTTAGAATATACATATTATAGAAAGAAAGAAAAAATATTTTATTTGACACAGATATGTAGGTATACATTCAACAAAGATAAAAACAAAAACATATAAAAAACAGAAAAATTACAAAACTAAATCCAAAAGAAACTAAAAAAAATAACATAAAAGGTAGGCTAAGCTGTATTTCATGTTAGTGACAAGAACGGCTTCCCACTCAGCATAAAGCTGTGCTATGACCCACAGCACAGCGCTGATTTTCAGTCGTCACCCGAAAAAGAAGAAGAAAGAAAAGAAAAGTCATTTCTTCAAATACTTTTTGGTAATTATTTACCGTTTTGTGCAGACATGTTATCATGCTTAATTTTAAAATTTTCATTAACAAACCCAGTGCCATGATCATCTCTTGTATCCAACTTATCTTTTATTTACTCAAGTCCAAAAGTATACCCAGTAGAGCTTTTCCGAAATATATCCTGTTCATGTCCTCTTGAATTTTTAAACGCTCTGCTAGAATACGTGCTAGAAATTCAAAAGCTACGTAGCTTAGCTAAGTAAATTTCCCTGCACTAAAACAATGCTAACAGCTTAGTATCTGGTGTCAGAATCCACATAGCTTTAGGAACAATGGAAGCATTCGGTGTAAGCCTTTCGACTAGAGTTTGTGACGCGTTTACGATGTAGAAACAACTGATAATGTTTGATGTGGGAAATTGGTTTGGTGATTGCAGTTTTTTTGTGTATCAATGCATCAAAGGGGTTTCTTATAACCCCTCATGACTAAATATCACTAAGGTCGATCTTTAAGGTTAAACTGCGCTCGCCGAAGTTGGACTGTGGATGGACCCATCCACAATCCGACCTCGGCGAGCGCGGTTTCTACCATTCACTATAGCGAGTTTCCTCTATGTATCTGAAAGCATATAAAGCCATTTTGTAATTTCAGAGTGGTTACTGATAGTCAGAAACTCGAAATTCTTACAAAGGAATATCGTATTACCAAATTGCTGGGTTGTGGAGAGGCAGACGGATAGGCAGGTAATGTGTGATTATAATGAAATTGCGACACAAAAAGCCTTGTAAGAACAAAATATGACAGTAATGTAGACACAATTATATGAGTAAAGACGAAGAAGCAAAACTTGAAAATGGAACTTCAGAAGCATGATACTCGTATGCAACAAAGATGATTGCTCAGATGAACAAGACGTACTGTCCGATCCCCAATTAATTATATGATATTTTGAAAAATTTATAAATATGATAAGGTGACACACAGATATAAAGAAGTATGTAGGTATATGAAATATATTTGTTTTGTGTACCTAAATAATTGTAAAACAACTTTTCACAGTTAATGTGAAAGCAATCCCGTTATGATGGATGACAACAAATGCATCCTTTATAGGCAAAACCAAAAAATTAAAACTAATATTTTGCTGGCCTTTCTCAGTGTTTTAAAAAATAGCGGATAAAAAACTAAAAATGGAGCTACCTAATTTTTCGCAAAATTTTTCTCTGCGTATATACGCAGAGAAAAATTTTGCGAAAAATTTCACGAATTTAAACAAAACAATTTTCAGTCCTGACCTATACAGAGAATTAACGAGCGAGTTAAATGTCATTGGGTAAATGTCTAGCGTATCAATGATATTTTTGACATTTGCGTAGTAGAGCTTATATGAATTCATCAGTTTGTGTATTTCAAATTCATATTTTTGTTGACTTTCATTTGTTTATTAATACTGCATTCTCTATAAACTGTTATTTCAAGAGAAAGGAACCTGACCTCAATAATATAATATTGCTAATAAAATAGAATCACTGTACACAATCACTTTTCACATTAATACAATATAGGTTCAGGTAGAATATGACCGGGGTTATGAACCGGAACAAATCCAGGCTTCGTAGCACTCACAAATAAATTCAGACTGAAAACCCAGTAACTGACCGATCTGGCAATCGAACCCAGATCGTCATACCTACTCACCACCATTAGACTAACAAAACACCTGCTAACTACTATAACTACTCACTTATTTTCTACAAACTGTGTTTTCCATACCCTCTTTATCACGGTCTGCCCCCCTTTTCGAAAATTGTTTTGTTTAAATTCGTGAAATTTTTCGCAAAATTTTTCTCTGCGTATATACGCAGAGAAAAATTTTGCGAAAAATTTCACGAATTTAAACAAAACAATTTTCAGTCCTGACCTATACAGAGAATTAACGAGCGAGTTAAATGTCATTGGGTAAATGTCTAGCGTATCAATGATATTTTTGACATTTGCGTAGTAGAGCTTATATGAATTCATCAGTTTGTGTATTTCAAATTCATATTTTTGTTGACTTTCATTTGTTTATTAATACTGCATTCTCTATAAACTGTTATTTCAAGAGAAAGGACCTGACCTCAATAATATAATATTGCTAATAAAATAGAATCACTGTACACAATCACTTTTCACATTAATACAATATAGGTTCAGGTAGAATATGACCGGGGTTATGAACCGGAACAAATCCAGGCTTCGTAGCACTCACAAATAAATTCAGACTGAAAACCCAGTAACTGACCGATCTGGCAATCGAACCCAGATCGTCATACCTACTCACCACCATTAGACTAACAAAACACCTGCTAACTACTATAACTACTCACTTATTTTCTACAAACTGTGTTTTCCATACCCTCTTTATCACGGTCTGCCCCCCTTTTCGTCAGTATTGAGGCCAAACCTGCCGAAAAGCCTCTAGTCATTACTTTTGACAGCACTACAGCGGCCGGCCGGAAGTTTGTTTCGACAGCTATTAGAATTTAACACAATCATAACTGCCTGCTAGTTGGCGTCTACTGCATATTTCGAATGTAGCTTGCAGTTTTAGTGCGTCTCAAACTTTTATGTGCAACTTTAAGTTCTACTAATTCACCATTTCATTTCAAGAATTATTGGAAACCGGTTCGATTATGATTATTGTTATGGTACTAACAATAAATGTTCTCTGTGTAGTATCAGTTCTCCAGATGCTGTTTATTAATATACTATTTTATAATTACCTGTACTAACTGTAACACTTACTTTTCGCTCGTTACGTTTGCCAATCGTGATTATTCAAACAGTAGTCTACAGAAATAACATTTTTTGATTCTAAATTTTACTCTCATGTCATCAATATCTTACCTTTATTTCAACTAATTTGAAGTTGGCACAGCATCTTCTGCCACACTCCTCTGATACTCATCATCATAACAGTCATATCCGTTCTCTCAATATCATACTTCACACAATCCAGCAATCGTTTATAATACTCTTCCTCTACTCTTATAGCCATCCACATTCATACTCAAAATCTCTCACACCTCAACCTCCACATCTTTATTCATAACTCCACCACTAACAGTTTAACAATCCAAGCACTCGATAATCCAATACTCTTCGAAAATACCAACAATATCATTTACATCGCTACACACGCCAACAATGGCTTCAATTGCCGTTGTCCGGCGATCACTGTCGATATCTGCGAGAGCATCTGCATAACAAAATCTCGTTCAATCCCTACTCTGGGGTATACGGTAATGGTAACATTTCGTTATACAAAGACTGACCTCTATGGTGCATTTGCATTTTCTACGGTTGGTGGATTTATTGGGGTTGTCTGAGATCTTGCTGAGCATTTTGGGGATAGTGTTGTATTATCTAATGTTTGTGATGATTTAGAATGTGGTGAGTTAGACTCTACTGTTGCGAAATTAAAAAAAAAACATTGTCAATAGACATTGACAATTTAGTTTGCCAATTGTTATTTAAAAAAAAACAATTTGGTGCAGATATGGGTCATAAGACAATGAATGAAAAACCAAACAGAGATACTGAGAGCAGTGGTGGCCCAGTGGTATCGGTCCCGACTTACGAATTGTAGGTCGTGGGTTCGAACCCCGCCAGGCGCATTACTTTGTGTAATTTATTTCATCACCACTGCTCTTAAAGCGGTGAAGGAAAACATCGCGAGGAAACCAGCATGTCCTAGAACCAAAAATTCGAAGACATGTGACATCCACCAATCCGCACTGGGCCCGCGTGGTGGATTATGGCCCACTCCCTCTCACAGAGAGGAAGCCTGTGTCCCAGCAGTGGGAACATTATAGGCTGATGATGATGATGACGAGGACGGTCATTTCTGCTAAGCCCTCAACTAGTCCATCGTCTCAGCGCCATTGAATTACCCTTCAAACAAACAATTACCAGAAAATTTAAATTCCGACAAGCACCTAGAAACAAAGTTATCGCCTTCATAAATCCTCCCACAATCGTCCGAAAAAAAAACAATATTAAAAAAATTAAAGCCGAGTAAACAAAAGAGGAAACTAATAAGAAATCGATGGAAGTCGACTCGGCACCGAACTGTGGACCGCTGAAATTTAGTTAATCCCCGCGAGATGAAAAAGTACAAAGGATCGGAATAAAAGCCGATGGCGGGTAGAATCGATCCCCGGATGGAACTCGAATACCAACTGTGACGTTTGTGGTTCAAGTGATCAGTTGGAGCGATCAATTACGTCTTGCTACTACAGAAAGCTGTAGAGTGGCTGTCACTTGATTATTTCGAATGATGGCTACGGCCCATGGCAAAAGCGTACAGATAAACGATTAAACATTGAATGAATATTTAGGTAGGGTACTAAATGGTCAAAGCTGGATTCTCTGACCTTAAATCTCTTCAATAATCCTTAGAAGAATCATGATTTCTTTCAATAAGTGTCAAGTAATATTTTACTCTAATCTATGGTATCTGATGCCATTGGAACAATTTACCTCGATAATGTAATAGTCATTTTTTTTTTTTTTTTAGCGTGGTAAAATCATCAAATGAGTCCTCCAACCCCGGGCAGGGCGGGAGGGACTGTCAGACTTCTACTGACTAAAATCCACGGTGTCCTTCATAGCCTGTTATGTTCCGGGGTCACGGTAAGGGAATAATCCCGCGACCCCGGCAGGCTTTGGCCCTCTGAGAGGGGGGCCCCGTCATTATGCTGACGCTCTTTGAGGCGCGCGTGAGACACAACGCGCCGTCGACCCGGGCATGGTCCTTGGTCGGGCAGCGAGTTGCCCTTTACTCGCTGCCCGCATGCCCGCGCCTACGGTGGCCGGAGATCGTCTCGCGACGTCCGTCGCCGTGGGCGTCCTACACCGCGGTTGGGGCGGAGGGAGGACTCTGTCCTCTCTCGCTCGCGGCGCGCCTTCTCCTTCGCGAGCATTACTGCTTCGCAGAAGGAGGCGACCGCTTCCCACTCCGTCTCGCCCCGCAGCATGGCCGCAACCAATGCCGGGCGCGAGAGGTCTCCGCCTATCGCAGCCGTGAGGACACGTCGGTGCACTGCCCAAGCTGGGCAGTCCTGCACCGTATGCTCCACCGTGTCCTCCGGGCGATCTTCGCAGTGGTGACACCCAGACGTTTCCTCCTTCCGCATTAGACACAGGTACCTCCCGAAGCACCCGTGCCCGGTGAGGACCTGCGTCAGGCGGAAGGTAAGGACGCCATGACTTCTCTCCAGCCACTCCTCAAAGAGGGGTCTTACCGCCGCAATTGCGGCGTGCCCGGCCGTCGGTCGCGACAGTCGTTCCTTCCATACTGCCCTGAGATCGCGCCGGAGGTCTTCTCGCCGCGCCTCGACTTCTCGAGGCAGCGGGGTCACGCCCCGGCGCTGCGCCTCCACGCGCCACTCATAGACGCGCTGGAGGGCAGTCGCCTCCAGATCCCAGGGCAATGTAATAGTCATAGCAACACCAGAATACAAAATTCACATATCTCTAATTGCTTACCCCTACGAGTCCTGTATAGAAATAGTGAAACTTTTAGAAGCTATCAAGGACTTATTAATTAAAAAGCATCAGGTCAAAACGTGTCTGGAATTGAGAATACCCGCAGAAGTAATAGTCGAACTTTATTTAATTGCTGTACCGACACTTGAATCAACAATTAGGCTAGTAGACCAATCCATCTCTTTTTAATCTAATGCGTTAGAAAGAGATGAAGTGATCGTAAATACGACTAGCTGACGATCGTTCGGGAGATAATAAACTAGTATAAAAACAAAAAGCTATTTATCGAACGTTTGTTTTCGTGATGTTGTATTGTATTTGCATATTGTCTGGCTCATTCATTACCAATCGTTAAAGTATTTTATTTATTGCTTTAGAATTTACTTCAAGCACTTTTTCATTAGTTAATTCTTGTTTCAAATTATAGACTGTGCTAGATCATATAGGACTATAGGTAAATTCAATCCTCTCGAATTTCAAAGTTTAGCCTCAAAACCACAAAACTAAGCATTGGCTCCATTTAAACTTTTAAAACAGATAACATTCGCAAAACTAATTCAGCAACATCTGTTCGATATCACACGAAAAAGATATGCGTTAATCAGTTTCTTTTCATCATGTTTACGTATTGGTTGTCAATGCTAATAAAGTTATCCTAAAAATGACCGGAGTAACTGACGTATCCTCCAGACGCAGTGTTTCCCAACCTGTGGTCCGCGGACCCCTGGGGGTCCGCGAGTATATATATGGGGATCCGCGGTACAGGGTTGGAAAAAAAACAGTTTTTTTTTAAATTATATAAAACAAGCAGTTCAAAATGTTTTAAACAAGTGTTTTTTTTGTTTTTTTTTTTTAGTTTAGGGCATTATTTCAAATTAATTCGACTATGTTTTTATTTCTAGGCTAGATCTTTATAAACTCGCCATAATAAATTAAATATTTACAAAAAAACGATCAATAGATAACATTTATTTGTATGTTGCGTAATCAAACGCTTCACATTCACCCGGTAGGTATGTTCTAATGTTGATTTTATTTTGGGCGACACGTAGGGGGGCAGGCGGCGCGCCTCCTATTCGTAGAATAGTTCATTGTTCATAAGGTATATCCCCGCGCCGGCGCCGCTGCGCGGGGCTTTACCTTATGAACAATGAACTGAGAAACACCGACCTACCTATATGTCTAAAATAGGGGAATCACCAAATTTCTTTCGACAGCCGACATTAGGGATCGAAGTTTACGTTTTTTATTTTACTAATGTTGTTTATTAATTAAAATTGTTACTTACTGTGTTTTGAAATTATTATGATAATGTTTCAAAAATAGGTGCTATTTTGTCCCATACAAATCCTGGTACTTAGATATTTGTTTGATTGAATGAAATACCTACATAACATAAAAATAATGTTGGCGGCATGTTTGAGTTTATATGTTTGTAAACGCACCCACGACACAGTAGAAATTCCTAGTGTGGGGCAACGTTTTATAAAAAAAAAATGATTAAGTCAATTACAATGCCAATGAAAGTTCAAAAATATAACAGCAATAGAGACTCTATTGGTTTTATGTTGAACTATTCAGACTCAAATAATATTTTATTTTCATTTTAAGTATATTCAGTTAATAAGCGACATGAAAAGTAGTTTTAAAACATGTTTTTTTTTTCGTATTGTTTTATACAATGTTTTAAACTTGTTTTAATCTTTGTTTTTAAACATGTAATAAAAAACACGGTTTAATTTCAAACTGTTTTAAACACTGTTTTAAACATGTGTTTTAAAACAACTTGTTATAATCATGCCAACCCTGCCGCGGTATCATCTCTGGCCCATACATAAATGCTAATGTCTCGTAATCGCTACGCTTAGTTAGCACGGCGGTGAGCGAGACTGAACGAATGATGTGAGTGAGTGAAATAATAATCAGATTACAAGTCGAATCTGATTTGAGATTACAATTAAATTATTATTTTATAAACCCGGTCCGTGAAAACTGTGCTTGATCTCCTAGGGGTCCGTGGCCGAAAAAGGTTGGGAAACGCTGCTCCAGAGGATATGCCCAAGCAGGCATTGCACAGGGGTGTAAGGACCTGGTCTCTTAAAAGAACCCAGAGCTCCCTTGGTGACCAGCTGGATGGTTTTAGCGAAGTAAAAGTCCCACACTCTCCGGTCGTTTTCTCGAAGCAAGACAGTCCTGGTCGCGGGACTAACGAATTACCGTGGCCCCGGAACGTAAAGGACTATTGAAGGACACCATGGATTTTAGTCAGTTCGAGTCTCTGCCCTGGGTGGGAGGGAGGACTCATTTGATGATTTTACCACGATAAAAAAAGCAGGACAGTCCTTTCGAAGGAGTTCCCCCGAAACAAAAAAATAAATAAGAATTTCAGAAGTTGGTGACTATGACATAGTAATTAAAAAAAAAAAAGGTTGTAGACACCAACTTATTTTTATTTGTTAGAAAAGAATACAAAATAAAAAAAGTGGCAGTGGGTTGCCCATTTTTGTCGAAAGACCTTCCTAGATTGGAGACACCGCATCGACAAGTGTAGTGTGGGACGCCCCCCCAGCCGGATGGAAGAAGGTGGCTGACATATTATATCAATATTCACTGATCTGAAAATCGCTGTCTCCCATCCACTTAGACCAGAGTCTAACTGTAGCCCGACTTGGAACTGTGAAGTTAGCGCCGCGAACACTCCAGAGACCAAAGCAGATGGATCGAACAAATTATACAATTAATTTTAACATTTATCAACTTACACCTTGACTTGGCGACTACTTCGATCAAAATAGTTAAGAATATAGACTTTATGTATAGAGAAATAGAGGCAGGTATCGGGGAAATTACCGAGTACCGAGTAAAATAAGTTGTCAATTTTTGTACGAATAGCCGGTTTACGCAGAGCGAGTTAGCATACGAGTCAGCCTGTCGAGTATCTGGTCGCGGCACTGTCCTAACAGATAATCCGTGACCCTGGAACGTCAGTAAGAGACTGACAGTCCCGCCCGCTCCACTCTGGGACGACGCATTTGATCATTTTACTCTTTCTTTTCTTTTCTTTTTTTTTTAAAACGTTGTCCCATGGATTACTCCTGTATCGTGGGTGCGGTTATAAACATAGAAACTCACATAAACAAACGCCCAGACCCGAAACAACTACTTGTAGATCATACAAATACTTTTGTTCCGTGCGGGAATCGAACCCGCGACATGCAGCTCAGCAGTCTAATCGCTCAGCCACTGCAGGAAAAAAAACCTGCCGAGCAGCTAAACTACAGAAACTCGTACTGTTTAGACGTAACTTACGAGTAACATACGTGCGAGTTGGACAGTAGCACGCATCCGAGTTACTTCAACATTTTTTGTTTCTACTCGTCTCCACTCGTCTGCCCGCCTAGCAACTACTCGCACATGGCAACAGCTTGGTCATCACTCGCATCGTTTGGATGTGTTGGGCAGAAGCTGGTCAGGGCCAGTCGGACAGTTGCAAAGAATTTATGTTTTTTGTTCACTCGACGCTTTGTAGCAGCGTCGCTAGACTGGGCAACATCTACTATGTATTATTTAGACTGGCGTAGGAGTAGACAACCCGAGTAGCGGTCTACTGGCTGGGCAGCAACTCGCACTGTGTAAACCTGGTATGGCAGTGCAGTGATAAGGAACGACTCGGTTGGCGCAGACCTAACCCAAATTCGGATCCTTCAGCTTCCAGCAGCATGTTAGATCATTGATAATGATACCGGTGAACTTGACTGCCTCGTTGGCTTAGTGGTCGCAAGAACGTCTGCTGTGCATTAAGCCCTGGTTTAAATTCCCAGGTTGGCCAAAGTGCTACTGCCTTTTTCCTTTAGAAATTTCTAAGTATAAGACGCGGTGTCTATATTTGGGCCCGTTTGATGTTATAGGCTCGCCTCATATTACACTTCTCATCAAAAAAATCGAAACACTTTCGTTTTTATTGTTTTTGTCCTAATGTTTTACAAAAGAGAATTAATTCCATGAAAAACAAACATTACTGTGTAGCTGGCAGTTTGGTCATTACAGTAAGAAGAAAAAAATCAAAATTCGAAATAATTTCATTTGTTTATCCTATAAATGAAATTAATCACTGTTTTGAGACAAATGTGTATTTAGGGTTGGAGTACGTTTCTCGTTTAAAAACTAAAAATTAGCGCTTGTCTTTAAACTTTCTGTTTCTTATTTCATTTACTGTGACTTTGGGACGTCTGAAAAAACTTTTTTTTCTAAAACATATGGATACTTCGCCCGCAGAAGCCGCCCAAGTGGTGGCATTGCTGGATTCTGGACTTAGTCAGCGTGTTGTGGCTGCAAGATTGCATCTAAGCTTATCATCTGTTCATAGAGTCTACAAACGCTATCGGGAGACTGGTTCGTTCACGCGCCGTTCAGGATCTGGCAGGAATCGGGTCACTTCTGAGCGAGATGATCGATTTATTGTAACAACTTCTTTACGAAATCGACGCCTTAACGCTTTTCAACTGCAGCAGCAGCTTCGCGTTGTACGAAGAGTAGCTGTAAGTGACTCTACAATAAGAAGAAGGTTGAAGGAACGCGGATTGGCACCGCATAAGCCAGCGAATGGGCCGAAATTAACTGCAGACCATCGAAGAGCGCGCCTTAACTTTGCACGCGAGCACCTAACTTGGTCATACCTTCAGTGGAGCAAAGTACTGTTTTCTGATGAGTGTAAAATTATGCTGTATGGTAACGACGGAAGGAACAAGGTCTACAGAAGAGATGGAGAACGCTTTGCACAATGCTGCATTGAAGAAAAGGTCAGCTATGGTGGCGGTTCGTGGACGGTTTGGGGAGGAATCAGCGCCGACGGTAAGACAGAACTTGCCTTTGTGTCTGGGCCACGGCTGCCTGCACTAAACTCTCATCGGTACATCGAACAGTGTCTTGAACCTCATGTGATGCCCTATGCACATTTTATTGGCAACGACTTCATATTCATGCACGACAATGCTAGAGCTCACACCGCGGGCGTCGTACGAGATTATCTTACCGAAGTCGGTATCTCCATTATGGTATGGCCAGCAAGAAGCCCGGACATGAATCCCATTGAACATCTATGGGATGAATTAAAGAGACGAATTCGAGCAAGAGATCCAGCCCCAGAAACACTTAGCCAGCTGCAAAATGCAATCCAAGAGGAATGGGATAATATACCACAACATGTGATCGTGACTCTCATCCGATCGATGAAGAACCGTATGGAAGCAGTAATAAGAGCTCGCGGAGGGAATACAAGTTATTAAATAAACGTTTCTTACATTTTTTTTTCATTTACGCGTGTTGTTTTACCCATTTCCTTCATATTCCATACAGGGTAAAAATTACTCATTATACAAAATACGAAACCTATGAAGACTTAATTTGAATTTAGAACATTAACATTAGGATTTAAAAACCTCATACTACTCACTATTAAATGACATTTTACATTTATTCCTAAATATACACATTTTTCTGATAATCCTTATCAAATCATAAACTGCGAGGTGTTTCGATTTTTTTGATGAGAAGTGTATATGGGATTAAAACATATTTGTTGAAATGTGGGTGTACTTTATACGAGTATCATCTTGTTATACGTAAGTGCAATGTAACTATGTGACATCAATTACTCTGCACGAATGGCCTCATAACTAGAGATGTCCTTTGAGCATGATGGACATTCGATTACACATAATCTGCTTAGCGAGCAACTGTCCAATCGGTTTATGCCTACACAAGTGGCAATGGCTGACAAAAACTTTAGCATTCCTTAGAACGATTTACAACAGAACTGACCAGTTGAAAACCAGCGTCACATTTTGATGAACTGGGCCTCCTCATTTGGCAGAGGTAGAGGATTGTACGGACACACAATACTGGATAGTATTGTGTGTCTTCTTTAATTATTATTGTTTGCATTTTCATTTCATTTGTTTTAACATTTTCATTTCTTTAAGTTCTCGATTACATCTCATTCCCTCTCACAGGCAGGATTCCCAGCAGTCGAAATATTATATTCTGATTATTATACTGTGTTATACTGTACTCTAATTGTTTTTTTAATATAGTTATCGCTACTAAAATGTCACTGTTGTTCCCCACAGCTATTGAATCTAGAGCCAATCTTGAAAATGCTTTAGCTCTAAGGCCCCTGGGCCACCTGAACGTATATGCCGTAAACTGAACAAAGGATTTAATTAAGGCAAGCGACTTCTAAGATTAAATGATAGTGCGGCTACCAGTTTCGTTACTAACCATTGATAATAAGGTATAATACTGTTTCAATCTTGGTGTTCAATCTTTCAAAATTGCTCTTTAGTCAACCCCTGTTTAGTCGAATCACGTTTAAAATATAATATGTCCCCTTTGGTTATAACCTGCTCTTCGGTTATTTAGATATCTGCTGAGCCTTTTTCCAACTGTGTTGGGTCGGCTTCCAGTCTAATTGGGTGTCTATCAAACCTTGGGTTACATGTTACTTGGCATCATCAGCCTATAATGTTAATTATGGTTAACTACTCGTAGATGTTGGCAGCGGCTCCGCCAGCTACAACTTGGAAATCATTCCATGGGAACATAAAATCGGGATAACTCTTATCATATATTTTAATCCAGGTTATAAACTATCTGTGTACCAAATTTCATACAAATCCGTTCAGTAGTTTTTGCGTGAAAGAGTAACAAACATCCATACATCCTCACAAACTTTCACGTTTATCTATACTTATCTATGCTGATATTATAAAGCTGAAGAGTCTGTTTGGTTGAACGCGTTGATCTCAGAAACGACTGTTTCAAATTGAAAAAATAGTTTTGTGTTGGATAGTCTATTTTTTGAGGAAGGCTATGGGCTATAATATCATCACGCTACGACCAACAGGAGCCGTAGAGCCGTAGAGGGTGAAACCGTGGGAAATGGGTAGTAATTAGTAGGAATAATTTATACTAAGATTATGATTTTATTTTATGTTTCAGTGGCATTTTCTAAGATAGGTAGTAAAAACAGATAAAAAGAATAACTTAATAGCAATTTAATCTTACCTGACTAAAGTCCACTTCGCATTAAAGCAACCGCAGTCTTTTTTTACCTCTCGCGCCCGGCATTGGTTGCGGCCATGCTGCGGGGCGAGACGGAGTGGGAAGCGGTCAGCTCCTTCTGCGAGGCAGTAATGCTCGCGAAGGAGGAGGCGGGCCGCGCGCGAGAGAGGACAGTGTCCTCCCTCCGCCCCACCCGCGGTGGCGCCCACGGCGACGGACGTCGCAGGACGATCTCCGGCCACCGTAGGCGCGGGCATGCGGGCAGCGAGTAAAGGGCAACTCGCTGCCCGACCATGGACCATGCCCGGGTCGACGGCGCGTTGTGTCCCACGCGCGCCTCAAAGAGCGTCATCATAATGACGGGGCCCCCCTCTCAGAGGGCCAAAGCCTGCCGGGGTCGCGGGATTATTTCCTTACCGTGACCCGGAACATAACAGGCTACTGAAGGACACCGTGGATTTTAGTCAGTACAAGTCTGACAGTCCCTCACGCCCTGCCCGGGGTGGGAGGACTCATTTGAAGATTTTACCACGCTAAAAAAAAATGTAATATAGGGGTTGTATAAACAGGTATATAGAATAACTTAAAAAGCAATTTAATCTTACCTGACTAAAGTCTACTTCGCATTAAAGCAACCGCAGTCTCTTTTTCCGCAAGGCACCAAAAAGTTACGTATTTTATTTCCTAAGTGCTACAAGCTTCAGAATTATGAAGGCAAAAATGTTTCCGAAGCAGAGAGTAGGTAAATTGTATACGGTTTTATGGTTATTCTGGTAATGTTCTGATAGAAATAAAATACATAGGGTGAGCATTAAAGGTACCTATAATCTGTGCTATAATTGTAAAAGGGGATTAAATAAAACTGGATTCTCGGATTTAATTAACGAAATAATTAGTTCATAAGTTCATCATTCTCCTATATTTGGGATCTTAAAAGGCCACTTCAGCAGGATCATAAATGCATTGCAATAAAATGATTCTACGAGTATATCCAAGTATATCAACTCTCTGGGTTCAAATCGAGACCTTTACTTAAGGGCCACCACTGCTTCTTTTATCGCAGTAAAATCATCAAGTGAGTCCTCCCACCCAGGGCAGAGCGGGAGGGACTGTCAGACTCATACTGACTAAAATCCACGGTGTCCTTCAATAGCCCTTTACGTTCAGGGGTCACGGTAATTCCTGAAAATTCTAATGAACATTAGAGCAATCTAATGTAAAAGCACAATAAAAGTCACTTTTTATAATCGTAACCGGTTAAAAAAAAATACCACTATCTTAGTTAAAATTCAAACATTTCGTTATGTCGAAATCTTAACCCCGTTTAAATTAAGTTGCAGTAGGCCGGCTCCCAACTGACGACTGAGCCATAAATTATACATAAAAGCAATATGAGGAACCTTTCGCGAACATTGCAACGTATATTTAGACATTTATGCATATAGACGTATATCTAGTTATGATTATGTCACACTTGTAGAGAAAAGACGTAGACAAAGGGTCGCGGGACTGTCTTATCAGATAACAGTGAGCCTGGAACGTAAAGGGCTATTGAAGGATCATCGGGGTTTTTAGTCAGTATGAGTCAGACTCCCTCCCGTCCCGCCCTGGGCAGAAGGACTTATTTAATGATTTTACCACGATAAAACATTATTTAAAAAATCAAAAACCCGACTGCGTAAAAAATTAACTTTAATAAAAACTAAAAAGAAAGAAACAAGCCCAGTAGTTTAGAATTCACTCATTCACACTCACAGTCGGGGCCCATTCAAATTATACCAATTAAATCTTCCCAAGGGGCCCGACCATGTGAGTGTGAATAAGTGATTTCTAAACTACTAGGCTTGTTTCTTTCTTTTTAATTTTTATTAAAGTTATTTTTTTACGCAGTCGGGTTTTTTATTTTTTTAAGGCCTTTGTCAAACAGACAGGCGATAGCGAACCGAACCGAATCATGTCACATAAAAATGCGAAAGCGATACGATACTCTATGTGACAGGCTTCAAACAATTCCATACATTACAAACAAAAACGCTACGCCACGCATTCGGTTCGTCTGTCAGTTTGACAATAGCTTTAATGTTTTTTTATTTTACTATTTTTAGTTTTTGTTAGCATTTATCAGGCCAAATTAAATTGAAACATATAAGTTATATATATTTTGGTAAACCATTTTTAAAATCCTTTATTTTGATACCCCACTTGATAGAATGTGAGAGATTTTAAAAAATATTTTTAGTTCGGAACCCTTTGCACGCGAGTTCGACTCGCACTTGGCCAGTTTTATGTACCCAGTGACACTTTCACGTTTAAGACGAATCTAACGACATCTCTTAAGTTAAAATCCATCAAGCCGTTTAGGCTGCAGAGCGTGCCAAAGAAATATACCCACATACATACACTCGAAAAACATAACCCTCCTTCGGGCGCATTCGGGTAAAAAAAACACGTCACTAAGATAAAATCATACTACTTACATATCTTTTTGCTCCTGCTTTCTTGCAACGAATCGGTTGACATTACTATTCCCATATACGCTTCGTGTAATTGACAGCCTACTCAGATTACAGATAAAAATCCTATATGTGGGCGGTCTAAGAAATACACCTTAAGAAACGTCACATGCTTTCTCCTCTCTCCATGAAATGAGTGTTTCTTACTAATTAATATTTCTTAGTAGACTCCCTTGATTTTATGGACATTTTAAGCTCATCTACGAGTAGCATGATTTCCTGGGTTCCATTCCCCGATCGGGCTTTATTTTGTGCTTCCATCAAGAAGTTGCTGTCTGAAATCTGGATAAATGTCTACAATTGCTAAACTGTTAAAAAAAGCGACAACAAAAATACAAATTCTGTGATACTCGTATTTTCGGATCATTCTCACTAGTTCCACCATCAATTAGTTCCATGGAACTAGTGAGACTTTTTTTTCTCAGTAGTTCCATGGACTTTGATAATGGAACAAATGATACTAATCTTAATCGAACTCGTCTCACTAGTTCCACCGTAGTTGTTCCATGGAACTAGTGAGATTTTTTTTTCTCAGTAGTTCCATGGTTCTTCTTAGTGGAACAAGTGAAACTAAAATTAATTAACAACATTCTCATTACTTCGGCTTTCTATAAAAGAAAAAAAGGCATCAAATAGAAATACATAATGAATAAAACGCACAAAAAATATATTAAATCATCACTAGTTTAATGTAAAATAAACATCTTCTTCTTTCTAAAAACTTAATAAGTTTAATTTTTACAAACAAATTAAGTCAACGACATCATTTCAATCACTGAATAATTCAATCAAATTCATTTTCTGAACATACATACGCATCTTATCGTAGTTTATCCAAAAAATGAGCAATACCAATATCACCTGAAATTAGTTCCCTTTGTGTTTTTTTTTTGTGATAATTGTAAATTGGTAGGATTATTATTCTGACATGGTTGTGAATTAATTTATAGTACTAACACTAGTCTTAAGTTGTTAATGTTTTACTAACAATATGGATTCATGTGATCTGAATAATAAAGAGAAATTAAAATTGAAATTAAATTAATTTTTTGATAAAAACATCGTTTTCTTCACTAACTTTTTTTCTTTTTTTGGCAGGCTGATTTGAAATCACAAACTACGAACGCAAACAACTCCGTGGTTTTTGAGTACAAACTGAGAGTAATTATTAAAAAACCTGTCTAATTCTACAATAAGAATGTGAGGGTAGTTTTATAATATTTATGATTAAGATAGTGTGAGACCCGGTTGTTTAATACTTATGATTTTAATAATATTTGTTGATTTTTAAGAAAGCAGAAGTAATGAGAATGTTGTTAATTAATTTTAGTTTCACTTGTTCCACTAAGAAGAACCATGGAACTACTGAGAAAAAAAAATCTAACTAGTTCCATGGAACAACTACGGTGGAACTAGTGAGACGAGTTCGATTAAGATTAGTATCATTTGTTCCATTATCAAAGTCCATGGAACTACTGAGAAAAAAAAAATCTCACTAGTTCCATGGAACAACTACGGTGGAACTAGTGAGACGAGTTCAATTAAGATTAGTATCATTTGTTCCATTATCAAAGTCCATGGAACTACTGAGAAAAAAAAGTCTCACTAGTTCCATGGAACTAATTGATGGTGGAACTAGTGAGAATGATCCGTATTTTCAAGTTCTATTCGATCATGAGAAACCGACCGTTGCCAATACAGACGGGTTTTTTTATCGTGGTAAAGTCATCAAATGAGTCCTCCCACCCCGAGCAGGGCGGGAGGGACTGTCAGACTTGTACTGACTAAAATCGTAGTAGCCCTTTATGTTCCGGGGTCACGGTAAGGAAATAATCCCGCGACCCTAGCAGGCTTTGGCCCTCTGAGAGGGGGCGCTGTCAGTATGCTGACGCTCTTTGAGGCGCGCGTGGGACACAACGCGCCGTCGACCCGGGCATGGTCCATGGTCGGGCAGCGAGTTGCCCTTTAGTCGCTGCCCGCATGCCCGCACAGATAGACTGATAGCGGAGGAATATTTATAGGGTCACATCGGTTACCTTTCGTTTCTGATACGGAACCCTTCAAAGTAAAAAAACCATGACATATACTATTACTAATGGCCGCAATTTTTACTACATTAGTCGATCGATATGTAATAACAGTAGGCAAGGTGAAAACAGTCATACAAGTATATGTGCGTTGACATATTGATTAATGGGTTAAGTTGACAAGTTATAATGATTGCTACAGTCATTGAGTTGGAAGGTATTGTGGTCTTATCGTGAAAGCTTATAATGTCGACTTCGTGGAGTAATATCGTGTGGCTTTATTAAGGGAATAAGAATCGTAGTGTGAACGAATATTTAAACGACGAAACAAATCATGACTATTTTTTTATTAATTTAATTTGATTTTCGATATTATTTTAATTTCATGTTTTGCTTCAATTTTATTTCCATTCAATTTCCATTTAATTTTAATATTTAATATCGTCTATAGTAAAATAAGTTTGCCTATTTGAAAAGACTAAAGCTTCCTCTCTCCTACGTTTTATTTTGTTTTTGCTGTGCCCGACAGGGTCCATAATGATCTATTCTACATCCTAATTTTATATTGTGAGTTTCATAAGAAACTAAACTCTTGTCGCACTTTTCGTGAAACAGCTATATGGTTTTTTTAAACCGATAATAGTAGCATAATCGAGAATCCATGGTCTCGTCGCGATGACCCATCTGCCTTATACCTATGGCACCAGTTACAAAACAGTTTAGATGAAAAGTCTTCATAATACTGTATTATTTATGTAGTCATTGGATTTATGAAGAAGTTTTAGGAGAGTAAACACTTCAAAATTCCATAGAAAGACGCAAATGGTTCAAAAACAAGCTTTACGAAAATGACAATATAAACGACCCCACAAAAAAAAATCTTGAATCTCCCCAAAATATTCTAATCACGTCGCTCTACCTGGAATCTATCTAATCTTCCAGATCTGCTACCGAGATTGACCTAGATGACCTAAGTCTCTAAGACATAGTTACCTAAATGACTGCGCCAGGTTCGCTTGCGATGTGGTCAACTTTCATGAATAATCTAACTTGCAGACAACAGAACTGCTCGTCATAAAGGGAACAGTGTGTCTCGCAGTTGGCGCAGAGGACTGACTTGCACAGAGGACTGAGGACTGACTTACACAGAGGCCTTTATTTTACTCTAATTAAAGCCGTATCCTCGAATTGGTGGAGTGATACGGTTTACCTATGAGGGTTTAACGGACATAATAATAATGGTAACTACTAACTGTTATAATCCGCTAAAGAAGCTTTGACTGAATCAGTGGAAACGTGTTGTAAAACGGTGTAAGGCCGTCTTCACGCTGTCAACATTAGCTCAACAGATGACATTTAGGCCCTTCGTCCACTATACGACTCAAGTTTCCGATACCTTACGACTTCAGTATCCAGGCGACTCTCGCAATAGAAAAGCATATACGTTCGTACACATGCACGCGACGCGCGACGCCAATCGCGCGCTACCTATCTGCTGACATCGCGGCGACTTGAGTTTCCGCGACTTTCAAGATGGCGGAACAATTTATTTACCATTTTTAATTTTATTCACAGAATAAAGGGTTCCGTAGCATATTCTTGAATCATTTTTGGAAAGTAATTATTTTAAAACGACAGAAAAATATTTACAATCCTCTATCAAATCATAATTTTGTTTGCAGTTTTATTAAAAAGTTGGGAGAGATGTTTTTTTTTTCTATTTTATTGAATAAAAATTTTAAATTATGTTATAGTATTTGGATTTGGATTAATGTTAGGTTCCCAGGAAATTAACTGTGAAGGACGGACTGTCACACGACTGATCTTATAAAGATTCCGTTTTTTTTTGAACCTTCGGAACCCTAAAAAATATACTTTGATCGTCACAGTGATGTGTCAGCCATTTTATAAATTCATATTCTTGACCACCCATCATGACCTTTTGACGCGGCGCTAGTGTCTATGTCGTTACATCAAATTGCATTATAAAAATTTAGTACCTCGAATTTTCCGCAGGTCATGAGTAGTGGCGAAACTCTAGTATCGGAAACTTGCGTCGCCTCGTGTACGAAGGTTCGTACACGAGGCGACGCAAGTTTCCGATACCTTACGATTTTGGTTTCCAGGCGACTATCGCAATACAAATCCATAGAGGCTCGTACACAGGTCGCGTCGCCGACATGCGTCGCCGACTCTAGTCGCTCGCTACTCATCTATCAAGATCGCCGATACCCAAGTCTTCGCGATTTTTAACCGACGAAAAATTTGTATCTATTATTTTAAAATTTATTATTAAAGTATCTGAGGTAGAAAAATATCCTTGTTTGTATCATTACAATTAATAATAATAATATTCCACAACTATCACACAGCGCCATCTCGTCCCAAGCTAAGCAGAGCTTGTGTTATGGGTACTAAACAACTGATAAACATACTTAAATATTTCTAAATACATAAATATAATAGATAAATTACACACAGACACAAAACAAATGATCGTGCTCATCAAACAAACATTTTTCCTGGGTGGGAATCGAACCCACGTCCTCCGGCATAGCAGTCAGGGTCACTAACGACTAGACCAACAGGCTTGTCAAATCCAAAAGAATATTCTAATAGATACATGGAATTTAAAGCTTTTTTTTTTGTGGTAAAATCATCATATTAAATGAGTCCTCCCACCCCGGGCAGGGCGGGAGGGACTGTTAGACTCGTACTAACTAAAATCCACGGTGTCCTTCAATAGAACCTAACAAAACGATAGCGCGATCTAACTCGACGACAGCGCCATCTATCGAGCATGGTGTCAAACTTTTTGCACTTTTATAAATTATTATGGTTTCGTTACAAACATTACTACTTTAACCCAGCTTCGACAAAAATAAAGTAATTAAGAAAACGAAAACATTAAAAAAAACCTATACAAATCTGAAATTTGAAACCACGGTCATCATCATAGCAGTAAGGGCGTTAGCGTTCCGGTGCAAATAAAAGAACACTATAAAAAAAAAACCTAGAAAAAAATTGAATAAACCTCTAAAAAACAACTGAAACACGAAAAAAGAAAAATTCTATGTTTACCTGGGGATTGAACCCATGGTCACCACCTTGAAAGTCAAAGCTTGAACAAATCGAGCTACCTTGTAGCCGGTTGGCGCGGCGAAATTATGAACCATATTCTTTCTAGATTGATTTTTTTCCTCTATACGCGCCAATTTTTAATTCCGAAAATTTGAAATAGGAATGCGCTCGTCATTTTTAAAATAGAAGCATTTTAATTTATGTTATGAGATGTACATTTTGTGTTTTGTACAATGTATTATTAAGGTTGAATATAGAATGGTGGCCGAATAGACGATTTGAGTCTTACGACTCGAGTCGCCGCTGTGTACGGATCGTGCGCTACTAGAGTCGCGCGACTTGGGTATTCGACTGGAGTATCGGATACCCGAGTCGCCTAATGTACGAAGGGCCTTATGCTTTGCTTATTTTAGGTAGTTCCAAAGTTATTTTTGACAGTACCCTTATATACATTCTGGGTTATTTTGTATACTGAATAAAAATTTGGTGGTCGCAGCTAGGACTCACGAATTACCGTCACCCCGGATCGTAAAGGACATCGAGGATTCTAGTCAGTACGAGTTTGACAGTCCCTCCTGCTTTGCCCTGACTGGGATATTTGGTGATTTACCCGGTTTAAAAAAAAATGGGGAGGTTTTAGTTCCAAAACGGAGTATTTAGCACAGTAGGGTAGGGTATTAAAATTTAAAAACAAAAGTTGACGTTTTTTTTTTTTTAATATGGCTAGAGGAGAGAGACTGTTGAGCTGATGAGTGATAGAGAAGTCGGCACAGCATGTCTTCTTCTCATAATTATGATGTGCCAACTTCAAATTTTGTTTAATATTGAGTCTAATAAATCTGGAATATTAACTGCTTTAAGAAATCGAATTGAGATGTTCTTATTTTGACAGATATTTCTTGAATATTAATTACCTAAGTTATTTTTTTATATAAAAAAAAAAAACTAAGATCGCTTAATAAAATGAAATATTTATGAAAATAACTCTGGGTGTCTCTTTGTTCCAGGTAAGAAAATACATATGCAAGTTGATCACTCCGAGTTTTGTGATGAGGACCACAGACGAAAGAAGGTTTATTTTAGCTTAATCTTTTCACAGCAGCCAACTCAATTGGTCACAGGACTGTCTAAACAGGTAACCGTGACCCTGGAACATGAAGGGCTATTGAAGAAAAACCGTGGATTTTAGTCAGTACGAGTCTGATAGTCCGTTCCGCTCCACACGGGGCGGGACGAATAATTTTTGATGACTTTACCACGTAAGAAAAAATCCAACACAACTGAACAATACGTTCACACAATAACACACATCAAAAAAAGTTTGCGACAACTTTGAAGTTCCGAAACCTTTCTTGTTACTGTAGTTTTTAATTATGATTTCTGCTTCTTTTTAAATTCTTTGAGCAGTGGTGGCCCAGTGGTATCGGCCCCGACTTACGAGTTGTAGGTCGTGGGTTCGAATCCAGTGAGGCGCATTACTTTGTGTAATTTATTTAATCACCACTGCTCTCAAAACGGTGAAGGAAAACATCGTGAGGAAACCGGCATGTCCTAGAACCAAAAATTCGAAGACATGTGATATCCACCAACCCGCACTGGGCCCGCGTAGTGGATTATGACCCACTCCCTCTCACAGTGAGGAGGCCTGTGTCCCAGAAGTGGGAATATTTAAAGGCTGATGATGATATCAATTGTTTTTCCATAAAAAAATTATCAGCTTACGCTACTGATCACAAACTTTTTTGAAGTATCTATTAAACACATTTCCCTCCTTTGCGTCGCGCAGTCGGGTAAAAAGTAATACCTACTTTCAAAAATTTTCTTCACAAGGCTTTTCCATCCCTCTTAGGAAACACTCCGTAATTAATCAGCCTTTTACCCATACATAAAGATCCCCTCTTTCAGGAACACCTTCATTTAACAGACACGTCGGGAACTATTTAGCACAAATTACACGGGCCCCGGGGTCGACTCAATAATTTGAAGTAGCACATCTATCAATTAGAGGCGCCTAGTTGAGCTATTAAAATGAGTTGCTGAATTAGTTGTGGGGAAGTAAGCTGCTTCTGGATATTGTTGGGGAAGAATGTTTGAAGAATCTATACTTAATGCTTAACCTATACTAATATTATATAGAGGTTTTTTTGTTTGGTTGAACGCGCTAATCTACTAACTACTGGTTCGAATAGATTTTTTTGTTGTATTGGATAGTACTATCGACAAAGTTGAATCATGACCCATTTGGACAATAAATCGTTTGAATCCGTCAAATTGACAAAGATCAAAGTCGTTACCATGGATATGTATGTTTAAGCGAATGTGGACCTAATTGTATTTGAAAGTCTGTAAGAAAATAAGCTTATGGTGGGTCATGATTCAACTTTCTCGATTGTACATTATTATCAAAGAAAGCTGTAGGCTTTATAATATCATGCTACGGTAGCCTCCGATACTAAAACGGCACTTACTTGCTCACACAGTTTGGCAGACAATGACAACGTATGCTGACGCTGGCAAACGTTACGCGAGGGCCATGAAATAAGACGCTCTAAGCGAATTCGTCTTGTGCTGAAAACGTCACGGCTCACGTGTCTAATCTCTCGTGGTTTCGGCCTTAGTTACGGGCGTTTTCTACGCCCCGTGATATCCGATTTAAAATGAATAATATTATGATTTGCCAGAAAGCTTCATAGAGTCCGCGCCACCACTCATTAGTCATAATAATAATAATATTCCACAACTATCACACAAGGCCATCTAGTCCCAAGCTAAGCAGAGCTTGTGTTATGGGTACTAGACAACTGATAAACATACATATTTCTAAATACATACATATTATAGATAAATTACACCCTGACACAGAACAAATGATCGTGCTCATCACTCAAACATTTGTCCTGGGTGGGAATCGAACCCACGACCTCCGGTATAGCAGTCAGGGTCACTAACCACTAGACCAACAGGCCATTCAAACACACTCACCTGCGTAAAATATGTGGTAATACATTTTTAATGCAATTTGATGCAATGACATAGAAACTAGCGCCGCGTCAAAAGGACTTAAGTCGTGGCGTGGGTCTCTATGTTTTGTTCGTCCTCAAAGATTTTGACGTTAGTTAGTTACGTTCGTACATCCAATCATCCATATCCGTGTCTTCGTGAGCAGACTTAAAAAGTAGACCCCCAGCTTCGAGCGTCAAAAACGGTGCAGCGCTATACTTTGTGGCTTTGTAGATAATAGGCATACGCTCGACGCTGACGCTTGTAGCAAAAGGCGAATTCGCTGGAAGCATCGATTTCGTGGCCCTCGGATTACACTTTGTGACTTTGTACGCGTATGATGTTACACTCCTGTTTAAAACTAATTCATGTTCAACACTATGAGAGATAAAAGCATTTGATGCGCGTCTTGCTACTTATTATGCTCGTCTAGGGCTTGACATCTGATCTTGCTTTTAAAATTGTCCCTAGAATGTAAAGATGTCTTGAATATTATTATTTAAGTTCAAAAATTATAATAAATAGTTTGATAAGTTTCTATGAAAACTGTTAGACATTGGTGTATTTTATGAGGAAGAGTGGATTAATTCAACACACGTTCTCTGTGCGGATTGGTGGATATGATAAAGCGTCAATGGTTTAGGATTTCAGATCAAAGTTGAAAGTAAGATTTAAAAAAAACTCACCAAATAACTACTGAACTAAATTGGATACAATTTTTTATGGGATCAAACGACAATTATACTACATCAAACAAAAGAGAATCACAGAAATTGGACCAAAAATACTTTTTTGAAGGCGGTTAAAAATGATTAAATTAAAAAGAAACCTTCTCGAGGAATTTCCATGCCATGCCAGTGGTTGCTTTAATTTTTTTGTTCAATTTTTATGTAATTTTGAAAAGTGAAGACGTGTGCCACTAGTGAAAAACCTGTGACATTTTGTGCTCTTCTCTCCGTAAGAGGAGACGAAAATATAAGGTAAAAAGAAATTAGGTACCAGTGTCCTGGCATCAAAAGCCAATCGGGTACCGAAGCCCTTTAACCCCCAGACAAATAAATTCAAATCCAGACAACCCATTCACCGCTACATCCCTTATGATAAAAGTAAATACCCACTTTCGAAAATTACATAAAAATTGAACAAAAAAATTAAAGCAGCCAGCTAAGAGGCATCAAATCCCGACCCCGGGAATGAGCAGAAATCCCGGGATTGTCGCGGAAAAATATATATTTTTATTAAATAACTTCCCACCCGCAGATGGGCGAGGTTGGCGTTAACTTCTTAAATCGATTCGACATTGGCACTGTTAACATACAGCCTTGTTTAACGTACTGTATTATAACGTACCACCTTTTTTAATTGTTTGAGTTTTGTTATTGTACCTTTTTTGGATAAATTTTAATCAGATCTATGTGTTTAAGCCCGTTGCTCTGTATGCGTGAAACCTTTTTACCCGACTACGGCAAAGCCAAAAGGAGGGTTATGATTTTGACCGGTATGTATGTTTGTATGAATGTATGTATGTTTGTTTGTTCCCTCATAACTTCTAACTAACTACCTATCATTACATGACAAATGAGGTGTCGTTAGAAGCGTCTCAGTTGTCCGCTGGTTATAGGGTACCTATGTAGGTGACGTGTCACCAAATCCAATATGCGCCATAATGGATTAGGTTTTTGAAAAAAACGCGCACTGAAAAGTATAAAACAAGAACAATATTCAGTTGACCGATATTGTGCTAGCCGTGGTCGTGTGCCACCTGCGATTGTTTCACACAATCTTCATTAGGTAGGTGGCACACGACCACGGCTAGCACAATATCGGTCAAATGAATATTGTTCTTGTTTTATACTTTTCAGTGCGAAAAGTATAAAACAAGAACAATATTCAGTTGACCGATATTGTGCTAGCCGTGGTCGTGTGCCACCTGCGATTGTTTCACACAATCTTCATTAGGTAGGTGGCACACGACCACGGCTAGCACAATATCGGTCAAATGAATATTGTTCCTGTTTTATACTTTTCAGTGCGCGTTTTTTTCGTAGATGGGTTATAGTTATTTTAAACTTATTTTTTATTAATTATTTGGAATAAAAGTAACATTTTATATTTCTAGTAGCTAGGCTACCTCTTATTTATTTTCTATTATGGAACCTTGTCCTTGACCAATGAAATTCCAACTCGTATGAGTATCCAGTTCAATCCTCATTTCGCCAAAAAGTTTTTATTTCGCTATGTAGCTGAGTGAAATACTTTCATTCCTTTATTTCTTACTACACGCAGAGAAATGTATACGAGAACTTCTAGTTGCAACCGTGACAGCAAGACTCACTAGTTGACTTTACAAAATTACTAGTAATAAATACTAAGTCCTTGTTATCTCTACTACTTAGTATTTATTACTAAGTCCTTGTTAACTCTACTACTTACTTGGTATTTATTACTAAGTCCTTGTTATCTCTACTACTTACTTGGTATTTATTACTAAGTCCTTGTTATCTCTACTACTTACTTAGTATTTATTACTAGAAATGTTGTAAAGTCAACTAGTGAGTCTTGCTGTCACGGTTGCAACCAGAAGTTCTCGTACAGGTAGCTAGACATTTCTCTGCGTGTAGCTGTTCCCCGCTGTTTCACTCGCGGATTGTGGCATAATGTTATAAAGCTTCTAGCCTTCCTCGATAAATAGATTATCCAACACAAAAATGATTTTGGAATTATGCAAACCAGTAGTTCCTGAGTAATGGGCGACTCGCTGTCCGACCATACACGGTCGTCGCGTTGTGTTTCACGCGCGCCTCAAAGAGTGTCAGCATAATGACGGGGCCCCCCTCTAGAGAACCCCCTCTTTACCGAATTACTGTGACCCTGGAACGTAAAGCGCTATTGAAGGACACCGTGGATTTTAGTCAGTACGAGTCTGACAGGAAGTGGGTGGGAGGACTCATTTGATGATTTTACCAGGATAAAAAAAGTTGTTCCTGACATTAGCGCGTTCAACCGAACAAACTGTATTTTATAATATCAGTATATATAGATAAAGCATAGATATTTTCTAGTGGCATGCTTGTAGGACTATAAGCTAACCACATCATGTAATCCTCATGCTTTAAAGCATATTGAGGTTAGCTTTCGGTCTGACCAAACGTTTAAGTGCGAACATAAGTAACACTAAGCGAGCACTTCAAGTAACAAGTGAATAATATGGATATTATTAACAAGTACAGAAATGAATAAAACGATATCTTTTATTTAGCCATACTGTCCAACTTCTGGGCTACCTTCCACTATATTCTTAGTACAGTTTTCTCCGACTAATCTCGATTAAGAATCGATTGATTTTAAACTAGGCTTATTGCATATCGAATTTGATACTACACAAATATGTACTCGAAATTATTTAGTTTAATAGCTAATTAAAGGCTTCAATAGTTCTTTTAGATAAGTATCTTTTAATCATGATGTTAAACTTAGTCGTTCTAATTAAAACCACAATGTTAAATTATTATAATTATTGGCGTAGGCTAGATCGCAAGCCTAAAATACTAACTTGTTTATAACTCTTAACTAGGACGCTACTTTTAATTATAATATTAATTTTATTTATATGAATTTTGAATACGTTATTTATATCAAGTATTAAATTATTATGCAGTTGTTTAACTTTCACAATAATAATATTAAACCGAGCTGGGTCGCGCCGAGCCTCGTTACGTTGGTGTATCGGATAATTTAATAACTGGATTCCATTATTTTTTACTTTACACTGGCAATATTCAGATGATCTATTTTCAATAAAGGACGATGCATTTAATTTATCATCAGCTTTTGCATGTAAAAGTAGAATTTCTGCTTAAAATTCCTGATGATATTCCTTTTCTTAAAATAATGTACCATCTGAAGATGAATGATATTACCCGTACAAAGGTTCTGTAATAATTTAAGCGATTGAAAAAGAGTACTTATTCATGGAGTTTCGTGTCCAGTCTTCCCCAAAAAGAACTACGCTTTGGAGTCGGCACCTACTGTACTCACTTACACAGTTATTTTGCCTTAAAATCATCAAATGAATCTTCAAGCCCAGCGTGGAACGGATGGGACTGCAGACTCATACAGACTAAAATCCAAGGTGTTCCTTCAATAGCCCTTTACGGCCCAGAGTCACGGTTTACCTCTCGCACCTGGCATTGGCCATTGAGACCATGCTGCGGAGCGAGACGGAGTGGGAAGCGGTCGCCTCCTTCTGCGAAGCACTCATGCTCGCGAAGCAGGAGGCGGGCCGCGTGAAAGAGAGGATAGCGTCCTCCCTTCAACCCAGCCGCAGTGGTAGACGCCCACGGCGACAGACGTCGGCAGACGATCTACGGCCACCGTAGGCGCGGGCATGCGGGCGGCGAGTAAAGGGCGACTCGCTGTCCGACCATAGACCATGCCCGGGTCGACGGCGCGTTGTGTTCCACGCGCGCTCCTCTAGAGGGCCAAAGCCTGCTGGGTTCGCGGGACTTATCTCATTACCGTGACCCCGGAACGTAAAGAGTTATTGATGGACACCGTGGATTTTAGTCAGTACGAGTCTGACAGTCCCTCCCGCCCTGTCACGGGTGGTAGGACTCATTTTGATGATTTTACTACGATAAAAAAAAAGAGTCCCTGTTTCGAAAGTTCCGCGACCTCGGCAAAGTTGCTGGGTTAGACGATTCTTCAACACAGAGCTAATAATACACTATCATTAGTTAAAAAAGCCGGCTGTATTAACTAATAATCTAGCCGGCTCGTAATCCCGCAGTTAACGGCCTTGGGGGCCGACAGAGCGGTTATTGTGATGTAAAAACGGGTCAAGTTCAAGTCGGAGTTCTATTTTCAGGCCTTGTTGTAACTAGGTGGAATATTTTACGAGTACGTTAAAACGTTGGTACATTGGCTTTTACAATGGTATTTCAATAGAACCCTTATTTCATTGATTACCGAGAGGCAGTAGAAGCTATATCGATAGACCAGATAGGTGGACAACATTCAGAAGATCACGCTTAGAATGCTTTGCGGACGACGAGGGGTGACTCGTCGTCCGATCATGGACCATGCCCGGCGGGTCGTTGAGTTTCACACACGCCTCAAAGATCTAATAATAATAATAAAAATCTTTATTCATACAAAAACCTTCTGCACTGCTTAAACACTAGGTTACATGAATTTAATTGAGAAAGGTACATATAAATAGAGCATCCCTGACTCCCAAACTAGGAGATCCTGTGACTTAGGAGTCAGTGTTCTGCTGTCACGTTGGCACACAAAACCTTTTATTGCAGAGTGTGTTTTTTTTTTTTTTTTTTTTTTTTTTAAATTGAGAGAATACACAGGTTTGAAAGTTTGAAAGTATTAGCTTATTTTTATCAAAAATTTTTAGGAATAGGAGAATTTTATTGTGTTATGTGTGTATGTGTTGGTAATAGTGTGTAGTGTGGATGTGTAGGTATGTTTATGAGTGTGTTAATGTGTACTGGGAAGCATAAGTGTGCGTAAGGGTGTCTGTATGCTTGAGGTTGTATATATTAGTGTGTATTGTGTTGTGATCTAATTATAATTATGTGTAAATCGGTAAGAGTCGGGATTGTTGCACAATTACTGCCGGAGATGAAGTAGGTCCTCTGTACGAGCGTAATCCTGATCTAAGAGCCAATTATGAAGACTAGACTTTACTTCATGATGTCTCAGCCCAGTTATTCGGGTATTTTTTGCGATGTTTCTATAGATGAAATCGCTCACAACATAGAACTGTCGCTTGGCGAATGCAGTCTTGTGGCTTATTGTTGGAAAAATGAGTTTTGCTCTACGCTTAGTGTAATCTGGTGGCGGAAGTGCCTTATGCCTCCTAAGTGTGGCTCGGAGAACAAAGAGCTGTCTCACTGTGAGTAGTTTGCAGTCCGCATATAGTTTTTTAGTTGGATATCTATATGGTTTACTAAGCATAACCTTGAGGACAGCTCTTTGCGCCCTTTCCACTTCGATAAACTTGGTTTTGGCGGCCCCTCCCCAAACCGGGATGCAGTAAGTGATAACGGACTGACAAAGTGCCAGGTAAACCATTTTCAAAATGTGTGTATCTGCACAGAGCCTTAGAGATTTGAAAATGTAAATAAGTCGTCTGACTTTTGAAGTAATGTTTTCAATTTGGTCGTACCATTTCAGTCCGTCATCAATTACTACACCCAGGTACTTCGTTTGCTTGACGCGAGTGAGCGTTGCGCATGAGCAGTGGTTGTGATCTGAACATGAGTGTGCCATAATTTCAAAATCGGGAGGTGCTTTGTTCTTATAATTAATAAAAAAAGGAATAAAATTGGATTTTGCCACGTTGAGAGTCAGAAGGTTTCGGTGCAGCCACTTCCCAACAGTCCTTATCGACTGTTCCGCAGTGCGCTTAACATCGTTCCACGTCTTGCCATAAACGACAATCGCCGTATCGTCAGCATATGTGAAGATCTGCGATTTTTGGAGGGACATCGTGCATAAGTCATTTATATATATTTGAAACAGAGTTGGCCCTAGCACGCTGCCCTGTGGGACGCCATATGCCACTTCTTTTTCGTCACTTTGGCATGAGTCGATTTTTACTGTCATCTTTCTGTTTTGAAGATAATCCTTGAAGAGGTTTAGAGTTTTACCACGAATGCCTATACACTCTAGTTTGTGGAGAAGGGTGGGAACAGAGACTGTGTCAAAGGCCTTTTTCAAATCTAGGAAAATACCAATGCATTTTTGGTGGTCATCTAGTTTTTGTGATATGTATTGAGTGAGATCGATAACTGCGTCCTCTGTGGAGACTCCTTTTTTGAATCCGTATTGGTTGGATGCAACAATGTTGTACTTGTTCAGGTAGTTTACGAGGCGACCATTTATCAACTTTTCCATTACTTTAGAGAGTGCTGAGAGTACTGAAATTGGTCTATAATTGTTGACACAGTCTCTGGTCCCGCTCTTGTGAATTGGATGGACTAGTGCCTTCTTGAAGGGTTGCGGGAATACTCCTTTTGCTATGGAGATGTTAATAATGTGAGTTATTACCGGCACAATAGTCTTCCGGCAAACCCTGAGAAGATTAGTTGGTATTCCATCCCAACCTGTAGCGCTGTCATGCTTCAGGCCCATGATGGTGGACTCAACCTCACATTCGGCCACCTCAAGGAGTACAAATGAATTTACGGATGTGATTGGAGCAGCGGGTTGCTGCGAGGATGATGGAATTTTTGTGGCTAGATCAGCGCCAATCGTGGCAAAGAAGTTACATACTTTATTAATTGCTGCCTTTGAATCATGTTCGGTGTTTAGGAGTTCCGAAGGCGATGTACATTTCTTTTTTGTGTTAGTGATGTCTTTTATTTTATTCCAGAGTGATTTAGGATTACATTTTGCTTTTTCTAGTTCTTGTTTGTCATGTATTGTTTTAAGTTTTCTAAGGAGACCGTTACAATGGTTCCGATACCGTTTATATGTGAGTTTCGTGATTGGATTATCAGGTGACTTCCTTGCCTCTTTGTGTAGCTTGTCGCGATGGCGAATGCATCTTAGTAAACCGGGGGTAATCCACGGTTTCAAGTTTCTGTTCTTTTTAGGTATTTGGATTAATTTTGTGTTTACATTAAGAATATTTTTAATTACGGTTATTAGTGCGGTGGAGGCTAAGTTAGGGTCGTCTGTACCTATAATTTGCGAGAAATCCTGCCGTTCCATGTCTGCTTTGACACTAGGGTAGTCTATCTTAAGTATAGTATTTGCAGGTGCTGTTGACTTCATAGAGTTTGTGTCATCTATTTTTACAAGCAACGGAAGGTGGTCTGTAATATGAGAATCCAAGATAAGTACAGTAGTAGTTTTTTTACTTTTAAGGATGACGTGATCAAGACAGGAGTTTATTCTAGTTGGAAAGGAATGAGCAGGTAGCAGACCATGAGTAGCATTAAGGGTTAGGTAGCTGGCGGCACGTTCTGCTATGTTTGTTGGCATGATGTCTATATTGGTATCACCAATGAGACAAATGTTTTTGGTTTTGTCGAAGGAGCTTAACACATTATCCAGACTATTTAGGAACAGCTCAAACTCCGAGTTTGTTCTATATGATGGGGATCGATAGACAGCAATTATTGCTAGGTCGTTGTTAATTTGACAGGTGAGACAGTTACCATTTATGAAATTTGGTTCATTAATCTTGTATTTGATTTTACTTTTTATATATATAACTACACCGTCATTCTGATTTTTAATTTGGTTTGTGTAGTAAGTGTTATAGCCATCCAAAATAGGCAAATCTCTAACCTTGCTAAGCCAGCATTCAGTTAGTATAAGTACGTCGCAATCAGCTTTAATTAGAGACAGTAAAGTTAACATTTCATCAAAATTTTTATTTATACTGCGTATGTTTATATGAAGAATAGTGGTGGAAGCAGATAAACCTTTAATATAATTATGGCATTCATTCGGAGTACATGTATAGGCTTTAGCGACTTCGATATTGTCTAAGTCAGTGTTAATGTTTTCGATTAGATTAGCCATTTGTAGAGTAAATAATAATAATTATTAGCGTAAAATATGATAAAGCTAAGATACATGAAACGCGATGCCCAGGTGAGCTTTTTACCATGTTATAATTATAATTAGTACGAATAATGAATGTATGTAATAATGAACTTGTATAAAGTAAAAGTGTGTGTGAGTGTAATGTGTGTGTAGTGTGTAAAATATTCTCACGTGAAACAATATAGAGAGTAATATCAGACAGTACAAAAATAAAAATAAAGACAAGAACATTAAAGGATATTGGTTCCAAGCAACATGAAAAAACTAGTGTTACCAACTCGAGCAGTAGTCATATTTTATTCTGGAGCTCCAGCAGGGTAGATTCCGATGCAATCAGAATTTGCTTATGTTCTAGTTGCTTGCGCAAGAAGATGTTGCCATTATTACACCAGCAAAATTTATATTCATGTTGCTTGGCGAATTGTCTTGCCAGGTAAAAAAGCTTCTTTGCTGAATGACACAGGTGCTCGTCCACAAATACCGGTTGTTTTTGTCCAGGGAGTCCTATTAAATGTGTATTCAGTTTATTTTCTTTAATTGGTTGTTTATTATTGAATCCTCGTATACGTGTTATCAGCTGTGACTTAATTTGCACACTCGTAAACTCCGCAATGATCGCTTTGCTGGTCGAGTTTCCCGGGACACGATATATGTCTCGAATATTTGCTGATGATATCGAGCAATCAACGGTATTTCCGATACTTGACAGAATTTTTACGAGATCAGTAGTCGACTCGTTGGGTTGCACAGGTACATTTCGAACTTCGACTGTTGAAGATCGTGACTTATATTGAAGGTCTTTTAATGATTTTTCCAGGGACTCTGTGTATTTGCGATACTCTTCAAACTCACTCTTCAGCGTTTTCATTTGACCGTTAATATCATCGTAAAATTTACCTATGGAAGTGACGGATTTTTCTATTTCTACATTAGCTTTCTGAATTTGGATATTATGCAGCTTCAATTCAGTTAAATCAGAAACCAGCTTTGTGATGAGGGCCGTTTGTTCTGCCATTACTTTCGCTGTAGCGTTATCATGATCTCGCTTCCATGACGTCAACATATCTCTGATCTCAAGCTTGAATTCTTCTAGTTGGTCACTCGAGGACACATCAACCCACGGGCGCTTATGGCGTGCGGTTATGTTGGTAACTTCGGGGTCATTCGCGGCCAGATTAATGTTTGGAACTGACTGTGATTGATCGGTTGACATCTTAGGAATTGGAATTATCGCAGTTTTCGGCGGAGAACGTCGTACGTGCGCCATTTTAATAATTATTATAATATTGTAGTATTAACAGAATAATCCAGGTTGTAGCACTAGCAAAAAATCTTCGTAGCAGATATTAGTCTCGTAGTATTGGGGCGGGGCGTATCTTAATTCGTAGCACTCGTAGCCGTACCTCGTAGCAGGGTCGATGACGTCTCTCGTAGCACTGTGACGTTGTCGCGCGCCGTAGCAGATCTTGTGGTCCGCTAATTATAACTGAGCGTTTAATGTTGGTATGGCGCAGCGGCGACGGGCACGACACTCCCACGCACCGATCCAAGCGTCCGGCAGTTCGAATCCCGCCAATCACCAAAAAACGGGAAGCGAAATTTGAAGATGGGTAAACAGTATTCACTATGTCTCTTTCTAGACACGCCCAAAAGGCGTAAACAGTCCATATAATCACTTAAGGAAAGACAGAGAATTGAAATTACAATCTGTCAATAATCTGACGAAGTCGTCGGGCCAAAGCCTGTCGGGGTCTCAGGTCTGTCTTATCGATCCTGCAACGTAATGGGCTTTTGAAGGACACCGTGGAATTTAGTCAGTACTGGAAGAAAATTCAAAAAATTTTTGAACAGGCTGGCGCAGTTCAAAAATTTTTTGAATTTTCTCAGGATTGCAGCCGAATTTTGAAAATCTCAAGAATTTAAAATGGAAATCAGACCAGGCTTTGTTTCCGGAGTTTTAATTTTTTCTGTCTGGTACCTAAACCTACAATTTAATCACCTATACTTATTCACGGGTACACTACGATAATACGAAAAACTTTATTCCGAAATTCATAAATACGAATTTCAAAATACCGATTTTCATAATTCCGAATGGTTCAAAATTCCTAATATAACAACTCCGATGGATCATTATTCCTATTTTAATAATTCCGAAATTTCAAAATTCCTAACGTTTATAATTACTATTTTCAAAATACCGAATTTCAATAGATCGAACATCAAAAATTCCGATTAAATATATTTTCCGAAACATCAAAAACACGAATACCGAATATTAAAATTCCGATTATTAGAATTCCGATTCGGGTCCGTCAGGTTGAAAAGTCCGAGTCGGGGTGCCACAAGACACATTTTGCTCGCTATTGCATCCTGAGTTATAGCACCACTACGGTGGTTCAACGGAGCCCCGCTTCGCGGGGCTCCTATTTCTGTGAGCAAGGTTTAAAGTAACCTAACACGAAGGGGATGGCGGGGTCTTTCAGACCCCGCCATCCCCTTCGAACCTAACCTGTCCGTGTCGGGGTGTCCCCAGTCCCGAGCTCGCTTCGCTCGCTCTTGCATCCTTGATCAATTTGTTGACTACCACCTACTAAGGCATGTCGACGGAGCCCCGCTTCGCGGGGCTCCTATTTCTGTGAGCAAGGTTTAAATTAACCTAACACGAAGGGGATGGCGGGGTCTTTCAGACCTTCCATCCCCTTCGAACCTAACCTGTCCGAGTCGGGGTGTCCCCAGTCCCGAGCTTGCTTCGCTCGCTCTTGGATCCTAAGTTCTCCTAATAACAATAAAAATCCTGAAGGCAAACAGTGAAAGTTAAGAGGATACGCCTCGCCACTCCGTGTCTACACAGGCTTAAATAACACTCTGGGACTACGGTAGACAAAACTACGTGGAGCCGGTTTTGCACCAATTCGTTTCTGTCACTGACTTTGTAGAATGAGAAACGAAATTCCAATTTTCAATATTCCGAAAAAAATAGTGTATTCGGAATATAGAAAATCGAAATTTCGTTTTTCGGAATGAGAACTCATCGAGCATTACATTTTTCGAATATGTGAAAATCGGAAAACGAAGAAATCGGACTTACGACTTTCGGTCAAATAAATTTCGAGATTCCTAATAATAGATATTGTAATTTTTAGGTATTATGATATTCGGAGTTTTGAAAATCGGAATATCGAAATTCGGAATAAAATATTTTGGAGTATTTGGGTGTTCCCCTTATTCACGCTAGGGTCCGAAGTGCTAATATAATACTTTTGTAAATTAATTACAAAACAAAATGTAAAAATGTGTATCCAAACTCGATTTGCCTCTTCCGCCCATGACCAATCGCGCTGTCTTTTTTATTTTTTGTAAAAAAAAAAAACGGTAATTCTGTTTGTATTTAGTCAATCAGCAAATGGTATATTAGGTCTATTTATAACTCAAATAATTAAAGAGTAGAATATTCGATTCCTGCACGGAACAATTAATAAATGTGTTCAATCTACAAGTTGTTGTCTATTGTGTATGTGAGAATAATTTAGACTATACTTATAAATTGTAAAGGCCTCAAAGCGATACAGGAGAAAATCCTAGAGTTAAGCAATGTTTATGAAAAAACAGCTTGAATAAAACTATTCAATAAATATCAGTAAAAAAAAATATCTTGATAAATCCAAATCCCAAATATACACCTACCCTTTTTTTTAATTAAATTACGATTTAAACTTCTTTATTGCTATTACTACTTCTATACTTCTAGATTAAGGCCAGGTATCTCGGAATCGACCTATTTTTGATTCAACGGTAAACAATCAAATATACCTTTTTTCGATCTGAAAAAAATATATGTTATAGTTCAATAAATTGTCTATGTTATTTTCTGGTTGAAAACGCGATATTTATAACTTGACTCGATCAAAAAAAATCGCGAAAATAGAGATTTTTTTAACGTTTTTTGAGTGGTACTTGAAGTAGATCAAACTTTTGGTCCTGAAGAATATATCAATAAATAGGTAATGATGTTTGTCAGAACTTTACCTGGTTACTTTTTCATTTAATAACAATTTTAATTTATAAAAAGACGTCAATGTGTTTGGGCACATACGCCGTTTTATTCTAAGCACACATTCACTATCGTCCTCTCATCTTTTGCCTTTCAAAAGTAGTGTCATCACTGTCGTTCGTTGACGAATCAGTCAGCCAGCGTGGCTCTTACAGACTAGACCTATGACACTTTTTTTCTGATCGGGGCTGTCAGATTTTCGTAATAGGAAAATTGGAAATTGAGAAAAAGATCGAGAAAATAAAAACGAATGATGCGTAGGCTTATAGATTATTCAAAATATGTTTAGGCATATATACGCTGTGTTTAATGGGACCTGATTAAACGGACATGGCTGTAAAAAAGACATAATATAAACTTTCTATTTTCAATAACATATAATTATTTTCATTAATAAATAAGAAAAAGAAACCGAACTTACTGAATTTCATCGCAGGAAATTCCTGACGACCCCTACAGAGCAAATAATGGATTTGAGAGAATGAGAATTTTAGAATACGTATCGTATATATATATCCATTACGAATTGTTTCTATCAATATAGTAAATTACTCACAGATACCTATATCAATGTTATCGTGATATCTTGATACGGTTCTTGTTCATCGTTCTGCAATATTTTGCATTATCCACCGTCCAACACTTTTGGATCTTTAAAACATTTCATTGAACTAAGATAGTAGCACTGAATTTCAGTCAACAATAATTTGTGACAATAAATGTAAATGAAAACAACCACTAATCGTATCGAATTGCAATATAGGATAAGAAGCACTTCACTTTTATTATTATTTATTTCATTTCGTCACAGATTTATAACAATTTCGAAAAAACAGAATTAAAATAAATTAAATGAAAACTGCTTGTCAATATTTTGAATACTTCAAAATTACATGTCTGTCACCTACAAATAAGGCGTAGCACCCACCATGCGAATGACCACAAAGTAGGTACACTGCGACTGCGATGAAAAATCGGTGATTGTTGGTGTCTCACCATATTGTGTTCAGTACAAGTTGTTTGTCGCTCTATTTGAAAAAAATTACGACGTGGTTGAAAATCATATCTTAAACCAAACATACAATACAGTTTTTTTTTAAAGAAGGTAGACGTACTTGTCTAGTATTAAACATAAAATTTAAAAAAAAATAGTTCTTGATCGTTATTCTAAGTTTTGTGGCGCGTCCACAATCTGTTTTACTAGGAATTAGCATCGCTTAAACGAAACTATAATAGTTTGATAGAAATTACTATTTTTAATTGTATTTAGTAATAGTTTTTTTAAATAATGACAATTTTATTTTTACATTTAGTGTGATATTTATTCCTAGAAAAGATGAGAAAGGCGCGTTCGCGGGAAATTTATAATTTTGGTTGCTCTAATAGAACGAACAGAGGAGGATGGCACTACCATCGTTCACTTCATTTAGTCAGCTGCTAAAGTGCTTCAGTAACAGAAGTTCTCCATCTTGTTCTGATTTCCCACCAGAAACGTTAGGAAGTCTTTTTATGGCGATCGGACAAAAAACCTGCAATTTTGGTGTTTATATTTGAATAATTTGGTGTTGTAATTTAAATGCATAATAGAACTTAGAATGTTTTCAAAATTATACAAATATAAATTCCATATTCTTTGTAGTTTTTTTTTAATAAATTATTTATCAATTAATGTTTTTCCATGCATCAGTGAAAAAATTGTACTTAAATTATACAAAAAACATCGTATGATCATGATGGTGATGAATTGATGATAAAAGAGATGAAAAATATGTTTTTAAATTCAAATCAGTAAATGTTTTATTATTATTTATTAGAATTTTTTTATTTATTAATTACTACTACTGATGTCCCTTTTACACGGTGCTAGTGTCCGTCATATCAAAATGCATCAAAAATTTGTACTGGTACACACCACCAGATGCTCAGCTGAAGGGCGACCCGCTTTGTATACGCATGTTAATAAAACGCTTGTGTGCTTGGGGCTTAATAGATAATTGGGTATTGTCATTTTGGCACGGTATGCCAATGCTAATGAATTTTCTACAAATTAGTAGTTTTTTTTTTGTTAACTGGGGACGTCAGAATCTGTGTCAAAATGTTATAGAATATATTTAGGTCTCTGAATGGAAAAAAATATTTGTAGAACATTTGTCTGCATCAACAGGTATTTATATCTTTTTTTATTCGTAAATGTATTGACATCCTTGTGATAAAATATTTCTACTAGAGTAATAAATATATTTTGCGTAAAGGGAACACTGTAAGAAATATTGAAGTTGAAGAAATAAAATACATAAAACTTTGGTTTACGCGATAGTGGCGCCAGTTGCGGCGAAGTCGTCATACTTTCACCGCTCATCGAACGACGATTTTGCATAATATGGGAGCCTTAAATAAAAAGTTTATTTATGTATCAAGCCGATACGTAGGTAAGTTAAACCCTTAAATCTTTTTGATTTCCATCTCATAAACGCTCTTTATCAACCATCAAAAAATACGTTGCACCATTTTAGAAGTAAAATAAAACTGACAGGCTGTTTATAAAGCAATATATTCCTCATGCCCAATTTACTTTCTCAATCCAACCCAAATAGAACTCTACACCCTTTAAATAAGGTTGTAAACGGGCGTGAGTAAGTGTAAATAATATAAGTGCCATTGGCTCATTAGCTAACGACATTTCTTGCGTTTGATCGAAAAGAGAGATAGACCACCGCGTAAAGGGACTCTTTACTACTTCCGATACGATTCGTCGATACGATCAGAAAATTACGGGAACTGACCACAGCACCCATGTTTAATTTTTTTAATTTGTTTTGCCTCGAACAGCAACGACTTTCATCATCATCAGCCAATTAATTTTCCCACTGCTGGGACGTAGGCCTCCTCTCTGTGAGAGGGAGTTGGCCATAATCCACCACGCGGGCCCAGTGCGGATTGGTGGATGTCACATGTCTTCGAATTTTTGGTTCTAGGACATGCCGGTTTCCTCACGATGTTTTCCTTCACCGTTTTTGAGAGCAACGACTTATCATTGAAAAAAAACGATAACTGCGATTTTTAAAAATCGTCAGTTAAAGCAATAACTTTTCTAATTATTGTAACAGTACTTCAAAGGTTAAATATTAATTACGTGTTTTTATTACTAAATAAACTTACTAGACGGACATTGGTTAGTTTCAATGCCAAATATGGCACAACTTACTTATATGAAAGGGACTAACTTAGTAAAGCGTTGTCTCTGTCACTCATGGAATCATACATGTGTACATGTCTCTTTCAGCTTTTATAATACGAAAATTGACTAATGAATGAATGATGAATTCATTTACGGGTAAAATAAGGGCACTTTAAATCTGTAATGTGTTTAATGAGGCAGAATATTATATGGCAGATGTGATGCCTAATGAACCGATAAATGAATCCATGGAAGGCTGTGTCATAGGTTTTCCTACATGCGTGCCACAGGTATGTGTTTTCCTTAATAATATATTATACTGGCATTCACTGTTTGAATAATTAAACTTAACCTCCTCCTTTTTTTGAAGTCGGTTAAAAACGATGTCTTTTAGTAAGTACATAAAACCTGGTAAAAACCTGGATGATTACTATCCAAATATTAAAATTGTTAGATGTGCTCTCACCATAATTCAGTAACGTGAAAACGTCTTCTTCCCACAAAGAAGCACAAGGATATTATTTTCAATAAGTGTGAGCGACACAATCATTCAAACTTTAATTTGTCAACTAAACAGAAGTGTATTTTTTTTTCGATCTATACAATATTTCCAGAGCGGAAAATACGCCGTCAGTTTCAGCGTTCTCGCTTCGGAAGCATTATAACGTGGACAATGGGAGGTTTCACGCAAAGCTCGGCTTAGATGGCGCTACCAGCGCATGATGTCATTTACTTTATGATTAACTTGACATACACTACACAATCGAAACTACGCTTGACGTTGCTTACGTTATGCGCTTTTAGCGCCACAATAACGGCTAAAACTCGCAGTGACACTACTGTCACTTGCTTCTGTACTTGAAAAAGTTGCAAAAAATGCTGATCTGTGCGTAAAAATATGATTTCACCCTATATTTACTTAAAGGAAATCAGTCAGTTTACAAACAGAAAAGGCATGCAAACGCGTCCCTAATCGCAATACAAAACTATGTCGCCCAATGTAAAGACCCTTTCCCTAACGAACATGTCGTATTAACAGGCCCAAAACTGATTGTAACTTGTTAAAACGTGTGTTATAAATTGTGTTAGACGTGACATCTGCCTATCTTTGGGCTCAGCTATTTCATTAGCCTATCGAGGAATGTGACACATTTATAACGAAACTATTCAGTCTTAGTACCCATCAGATATACTGTTTATGGTTTAGAATACCAAAAATGGTAGATAGATTTTGGTTGCGTAAAAGACGATAGTTTTTTAATGTTAGGACAAGCGCTGTTACCAGGTTACCCTGACTCTGGAACATAGAGGGCTATTGAAGGAACACCGTGAATTTTAAATTATGGAATCAGGCGTTACTTTGCTTTTACATCCTGGAGAAATGCATGACCTTCTTGACCTCACGCGTATTTGCATGCAACAAAATTATTTTCGTTTCAATAACGAATATTTTCGCCAAAAAGAGGGGTTAGCAATGGGATCACCTTTAAGTCCTTTAATGGCGGAAATATTTATGGACTACTTTGAATGTAAATATGTGGTGGGCGAGCCCAACATTCTGTTTTATTATAGATACGTGGATGACGTAATTATCTGTTGGACAGGTACTATTCGTCAATTAGACATTTTTGTTAATAAACTTAACACTTTCCACCCCAAAATTAAATTCAAATTAGAATTAGAATCCAACCAATCCCTCAATTTTTTGGATCTAACAATCACTAGAGTTAATAACAAACTCGATTTCCAAATTTATCGAAAACCCACTCACACCGACACAACAATTCCCGCCTCCTCATGTCACCCATCACAACACAAACTAGCAGCCTTCCGCAGCTATGTCCATCGTTTAATGTCAGTCCCACTGTCCACGGATAATTACGTCAAAGAACTTAAAATAATATATCAAATCGCGATTTCAAACGGGTATTCAAAACAAGTGATCAATAATATAATTCAGAAAAAACAGAATGACAGGGTTCGCTCACTACTTTATGCATGTACCCCCGAACGAATTGACAAGTATGTCGGTAGTCTGTCTTACATAGGCCCTATTTCCGATAAAATCGCGAATATTCTTAAAAAACACAATGTTTTCGTTACTTTTCGATCAGATCACAACTTACGTAATCTTTGTAACGGTAAAGATAAATTAGAAAATTCAAAAAAATCCGGTGTTTATAAATTAATATGCAACGATTGCAACGGGGTCTATGTAGGTCAGACAGGCCGTAATTTCGAGGTTAGATATAGGGAGCATGTTGCCGCTTATAGGAATGGCCATCCAGACAAATCACATTTCGCAAAACATTTAATCGATACCGGCCATTCCTTAAGCGACAATAACACGTATAAGATTCTCCATGTTTGTGATAAAAACTTCCGGTTGTGTGTGTTGGAGCAGTTAGAAATCTCTAAACATAATAATAATAATAATACACTGTTGAATGAACAAACAAACTTAATTACATCACCTCTTTTAAGTATGATTACAGGTAGATCGATACAAACGTCTTTATAACGGTTGTATCGACCGTTACTAATGCGTCATCACCACGCTATATAAAGAGGCGAGAGCTGTCAAACTGGCTCATTCGAGGCCGAGCGCTTGTCGAGTCAACATCTCCTGAGGATGCCCCGTGGAGGGGCGAAACACGTGTCGAGTATAGGTTTGATTGCATGGCATGTTTTTCTGTTTCTTGCACTTGTGCATATGCATGTGGGCGGGAGGGTGGGTCCTTTGCTGCATGTGCATATGCATGATTGCATAGGGTGGGATTGCATCCTGCAACAAGCCTGGATTTTTGTCGCGGAATTAAAACTAGATATTTTTCATAACATTTACCGTGAATTTTAGTCAGTAAGAGTCGTCGTCGCCTAGGTGGGAGGAGTTATTTGATGATTTTTACCACGTTAAAAAAAATGGCCAGCGCAAATTGAGCAGTGCGAATCTCTAAGATACAGTATTGTGAGCAGTGCAGCCCTAGCGTCGAAACTACTGTTCGGTAATACTAAGTTACAGCGACGTTCTGTCAGTATGCTTTGTGAAAGTCTGTCTCAACGACGAGGTAGCGTCAAAACTATAGCTATGAACTGTATTTTACAGCTGGAGCAGCACTGCGGGACTGTCTAAGCTGGTTGCCATGACCTAGCCCTATAGCCAAACGGCAAGCGACAATCGCTAACGTTCAGCAGTCGCTAATACATTTTCAACTTTATACCCAATCGCATAAAGTTGAAAATCTATCAAAGGTTACGGATCGTTTTCGTTTGTTTCGTTCGCTATCGCCCAGCAGTCTTTACTAGATTTTCAACTTTATGCGATGGTGTGTAAATGTATTAGCGACTGCTGAACGTTAACGATTGTCGCTTACCGTTTGGCTACAGGCCCTAGCCTTTTATGTGCCCAGTGCGAGCTGCTTGAAGTGCGCCCTGGCCAATTGTGGAACTTGTTTAGCCATTTCTGCGCCCTTCCAAGATCTCCACCCTCTGCAAGGCAATATAAGGAACACGTTGGATTTTAGTCAGTACAAGTCTGGTGGTCTCTTCCGTTCAGCTCTGGGCATGACTTATTAGCGATTTAATTATGTATTTTACTACCTAAAAACAGGACCTCATGCATTTTAGTCATTCTTGCAACAACCAAATTCAAGACAGATAAAACCAAATTTAGTACCTTAAGGAAAAATAATCTTCTAAAGTAGGTAAATAAACAACTTACCTGCCGACTTACTTTACCATCATGTCTTCATTGTGAAGTGTGTGACTTTTGGCCCTTAAGTGGAAACCATTTTATTGCCCAATTTGTCTCTTTACAACTTAATTTACAAGTTAATGTGAGAAAGAACAACAAAGACTTACAGTCAATTATCAAGTGTTTGTCTAGCGGATGTTGAAGATACTCGTGACACTCAATTGAGGGAGAGTTGCTTAATTCACATATTACTAAGATGAACAATGCACTTCTTATTGTCTTGTGGAAAGCACACGCTTACTCGTATATACCTAGACAAAGTTTGTTGATATAAAAGTTAAAAAGAAATAGCGGGGACTCCGCGGCCCTTCGTACACAACGCGACGCAAGTCTCCGGTATCTTACGACTTTGGTATCTGGGGGCCAATTCTCGGTTTTAGACATGGTGTCGAATTCGACAAAAATTTCTAATGACGTCATTTTTTCGACAAATTTTAAAAGTTGCTATTCTGGGGATGTCGGATTCGACATTTGTCGAAGGCTAACGTTAGAATTCATGTCGAGTGCTTCTGAGCAGTAGAGATGTAATGTCGATTGTAGAGATACGTCATTTCTGAGTGAATTTGTTGAGTTTTGGATTGTACACTGTTTTCTTTTCTTTAGTTTTTAAATAAAATACGGCTTGGCATGTCATACCTTCTGGAAATTCGATAAACTCTTGATTTTTGCATTGTGTTTTCTTGAAACGACGACCTTCACGCAAATAACAAACTCTGTAATTTGTGTACCTACGATTGGACTAGAAACCACTGAAAGATGGACGAGTTTATTAGCATTTTTATCACAATAACAATAGCATTTTTGTCTCGGAGTTGTTGGAAAGTGGCGAGCAACTGGCCAATACACGGCGACAACAGCGCACTTATCCCGCCGTCGATATTTACGATTTGAGCGAAACAGAAGTCATTAAAATAATTCCCCTCCATGTTAAAACAAAAATCATGAAATGTTAAACAGCACAGCCTACTAATGATTTATAAACACAGAGTCCATGTAAACATAACAAAAGACGCAAATTCTGACACTGACCTGACAGACAATCAACTGTCAAACTGATTATTTTTACACAAAACGTTTCGTTTCATCCTTAAATATTTAGATTTAGTCAGCGTTTTAAAACAAAATCATTCATTAACCTATAGTTACCTAAAACGGAACGTGCGATTCTTCATAATGGTAACATTATCTTCACTCGACTCGACATTTTCGTGACATTTATTTCTATTTTGACTGAGAATACGGATTTCTGCTCAACTCGACATTTTTTGGTAGAGATAGAGATATTTTTAATAGACATAGAGATAGACTTACAATCTCGAACTCGAGAAAAATGGCGAAAATCGAGAATTGGCCCCCTGGTCGACCGACTGTAGCAATATAATACAAAGAGGTTTCGTACACAGGTACGCGTCAATGTATCGGAGAGAGATCTTGCGTCGCGTTGTGTTTCACATGTTTTTTTGTACCATTTTCCACCCCAAAGTAATGGAGACGCAAATAAAATGAATAAAGTTTAGCAGGCGATATTCATACGTATGAATATCGCCTGCTAAACTTTATTAATTTTATTTGCTTTTTAGTGTTTTTTAGTTTTGGGTACGTACACAAAACTAAAAAACACTAAAAAGCAAAACTCCGCTTTCACATTTAAAGTAATGGAGACGCAAATAAAATGAATAAAGTTTAGCAGCCGATATTCATACGTATGAATATCGCCTGCTAAACTTTATTCATTTTATTTGCTTTTTAGTTTTACTTTTTAGTGTTTTTTTAGTTTTGGGTTCGTACCCAAAACTAAAAAACACTACTATTACTAGCTGAAAGATTGCGATTACAATAAAACTGGTAAAGAAAACACAGCGCATTTTCAGTAGCAAAATCAGAAAGTAAAGCACAGAATTATTTCCTATTTTTCTGTAGCCTCTTCAAAATACACATTAAATACTACGATTAAAACTTACCCAAGATTTTTAAACGAACTAGCTATTAAATACGTAATCCATAAATATCGGTAACAACATCGTCCAAGTACACAATTAGCGAAAAATGCTCATAAAATAAAAACTACAAATGACCAAACTGAAAGAAAATTTTATGGGATCAAATGGCAGATAAGTAATGCATCGAACAAAGCAATAATCATCAAAATCACCCAACCATAAGTTATGGGGTAACAAATATAAAAAAAAACTAACTTTTAAAGAAAAAAAATCCCAAAAATCCGCTAAATTAGAAAAAGCTCAGTCTGTAAAATTAATTGTTTAAAAACACAAACGTAAATGTGTTTACAGAATTTGTATCAACATTAATGACTGGTGGAAGGGCCATTCTATCACGACTCCAGCACAGATTATACCAACGGATTTATTATTATTACTAATATAAACACACCTTTCGCGTGTCTGTTTGTTTAATTTGACAGTTATTTTGTTTAGTTATTTTATGAGTTTTTTTTATGTTGTCTGATTGAAATTAGTTTTTTAGTGAGTGAAATATTTTACAATAATATTCGCTCGTTTCTTATAATCGTGAATTCGTGATATTCAAATGTACAGCTTAGATTGCCACGGTCTTTTTATGATTAAATTTTGAAAGAAAAAATATTTTGAAAGAGTGATGCTGGCCACACTAACGGGAAATGTCGTTAATTATCGCAATGATAGACGTTGACATGAACATTGAAAGCCTACTAACTATCGACATCAAAATTCATGTTAGTGGCTTCTGCAAAATAATACAGTTTATTGCATATTCTTCTCGATACCTGATTATAACATCGTAAGCTAAACTCATTTGTATTGAAATACATAACAGACAGAACCACTCAAGATCAAAAAACTCATGCCAATTACTTCCTCCCTCAACAAAACGTATAAATAAAAAACCAAGTTATCCTCAAAAACTTGTAAAAGAATTCACCGAGACTCCTAAATTGAACAAGCTTCGTTAACACAACACAATGCATATTCAAACATCTAGAAACCTCCATACAAAGTCCCCCAGACCAGACCAGACATAATGGCTTTTAATTTCCAAATTGGAAAAACGCTCAATTAACAGCTCTTGAAAAAAAAACCAAAAAATCTGAAGAGTGAGAGCGAGGGGCGGCTGCCACTTGATTATATAGACAGAAAAGATTTATCATTAATTAGTCCAATGCTCGTTAACGGAACAAACTCGGATTGAGAGCGCAAGAATTCCTCCCAAAAGTTGCCATGAAAAAAAAATATAATTTCTGCCAAAATTATTGTTCTTGTTAAATTATCGTAATTGTACGTTTCAAGTTCAGCAATTAAACTGTGATCATAAAAAGTAATTGGGTGTAGGTGTTGATTACTTAAAGAGTACTGTAAAGTGGTCCAATACACGCCATTTTTGGATGTTTTAGTTTTGTAATTAATGCACATTCAAAAAGTATTATTATTACATTTATGTCATGACCTGTAATAATTGTTCTGCTGAAATGAGTTATTATACCTATAAGTAGCTACTACTAAATCACGCTCCGTCAACACAAAATTATACAGCTTGTTTTAAGGAATACTTAGTTATATTATACATTAGATTAAGGCCATGTAAGCCTTTCATGGACTTTGCCTAATATGTAATCATCTATGTAATATTGAAGTATCTTTTTGTGTTGGAAACGGATCACGGTATTGGTGGATATAAGTCGCCGTGATCCGTGGCTAATTCAATCTGTGGAGACAAACCCTCGTACACAACTTAACCGAACTATCGGTAGGCAACTCGCGGCTTATTCCACTTTGTTCACCTGGGTGATATCACGTGGGTGAGCAAAGCGGACAACTTTTGTGTCCTCAATACACCTCGGAAAAATATAACCTGCGTGAACGAACAACTAGGCGACGTTTCTTGTGAACTTTAATCACCTATGGAAAAAGCAACATAGAACTTAATTTTTAAATTGTACCAGGAGGACAAAGGACACCAAATAAGACCACTCAATTATATATTTATATTATATTTTGCCGATGCGAAATGAGGACACCAGAATTGTCCACTTTGATCACCTGGGTGATATTACCTGGCCTGGGCGAACAAAGCGGAATAAACCCAACTCGCAGGCTATGTTCAATGGGCTATGTACGGTGAATGCCTTCCATCATGTGGGCCGTGTCTTTAGTTTATCACCAAGATAATATTAAAAACAAATAATTTATTTCACATATCCCTCACATGGCACTTAGAAAACGTCGATAAAATGACATGGATTGGTCAATTCCATGGAGAAAAACCTTTTTCAAGGCTTTTAATTTTTTTTTATAAAGTTAGTTTTACAGTTTGTTAAAACATAAACATAAGTTAACAGCGTCGGTCCAAGAAGAAGAGGGAACATCTTAACAAAGACTTAAAAAAAAACAGGAAACTGAATCGCAAAATGCATCATGCACCATTTAAACCATACATCAGCAAGCACCATCTTCAACACAATCTATCTCAGCATTTCACACATCCATCAACCCCATATCCATACATACATACGTACATACAAAGTTCATCCTAACAAATTTTGACATAAGCCTGTATTCAACGGTCCGGTCGGCTTGTATCTGACCGCCTAGGTTTAGATCTTCCAGGTCATTGGCGCGCATGCCCTACATTTCACCGCACCTGCATAACTGTGCTTCACAAAATATTTGAATGCTCAGACGGTTTTGGGTGAATGATTTTTTCTAATTTTCGGCTGAACTGTTTGGTACATGAAAGTTGTTTTTCAAATTCTTTTGTATGTTTCTAGCTTCAATCTTAATAATCGTGATTTTAAACTAAATTCTCGCCTATTTTTATGCCGAAGGGTTTGGAAAGATGTTTCAAGGTCTACCCCACAGTGAATTTTAAATGCTATGTAATACGAGATCAGTCTTCATTGCCACCTTCCGGGCTGTATTAGGATTTTGAATTAAATATCTAAATAAAAGAACGTAAAGCTTTTGTGCATTAGGAACCTACTAAACTGCAGTAAGTAAAACCGAACAGGTTTTGAGCTGTAGAAATGGTAGCTCATAATTCTCTCTTACAACACTATAATACTACAACATAATTATGAAATTGGAGACACACAATATTTCACCCGTTCAGAAATCAAAAACCCACCAACATTTCCAAGAATCAATAAAATCAATCATGTTTCAAAAGGTGTCATGTTAATATGAAGAGCTCAACATGAAAGCAGGCGATCGTGGAACTGCATGCAGTGACAGCGAAGATTCGACGTCAATTAGTACTAGCTCGTTAACGACACAAACAGACGGGCCACGCTTTAGTGTCCACGACACGGATACGACACGAAGTGGCAACGATCTGGTTGAAAATAGTTTGAGGAAATTTATTTAAGAATAGTAGACTTAGGTTGATACTAAATACATTACTGTGAACCATACCTTATATGTAGTTGGACTGCGTCATCCCATGAAGAAGGTTGTTCTTCAGATCCAGGACCAATGTCGACCACTGGTCCCAGAACCCAGTAACTGGGGAATACGATACCACATGGTTAGACTGGTTGTCGGACATAATTATGAGCGTCTGACTAACAGGAACGACTGTCAAAGATCTACAAATGACAGTCGGGAACAACGGCTTTATATGCTTTCCGAGGCACGGAGGAAACTTGCTATGACAGATGGTCACCCATCCACAGACAAACCTCGGCAAGCGCGGCTTAACCCGGAAGATCGGCTTGTGCGGTTGTAATTTTGTATTCCATACCTTTTTTTTTTTTTTACGTGGCAAAATCATCAAATGAGTCCTCCAACCCCGGGCAGGGCGGGAGGGACTGTCAGACTATGTACTGACTAAAATCCACGGTGTCCTTCGGTAGCCCTTTGTGTGCCGGAGTCGCGGTATACGTATGTCCCGCAACCCCGGCAGGACTGTGGCCCACTATAGGGGGGCCTCGTCACTATGCTGACGCTCCTTGAGGCGCGCGTGGGACACAACGCGCCGTCGACCCGGGCATGGTCCATGGTCGGGCAGCGAGTTGCCCTTTACTCGCCGCCCGCATGCCCGCGCCTACGGTGGCCGGAGATCGTCCCGCGACATCCGTCGCCGTGGGCGTCTACCACTGCGTCTCGGGCGGAGGGAGGATGGTATCCTCTCCCTCAAGCGGCCCGCCTCCTCCTTCGCGAGCATGACTGCTTCGCAGAAGGAGGCGACCGCCTCCCACTCCGTCTCGCCCCGCAGCATGGCCGCAACCAATGCCGGGCGCGAGAGGTCTCCGCCTATCGCCGCAGTGAGGACACGGCGGTGCTCCGCCCAAGCTGGGCAGTCCTGCACCGTATGCTCCACCGTGTCCTCCGGGCGATCCTCGCAGTGGTGACACCCGGGCGTTTCCTCCTTTTTTATCATGCACAGGTACCTCCCGAAGCTGCCATGTCCGGTGAGGACCTGTGTCATGCGGTAGGTGAGGACGCCGTGGGACCTATCCAGCCACTCCTCAAAGAGGGGTCTTACAGCCGCGATTGCGGCTAGTCCGTACCTCGGCTGCGATAGTCGTTCTCTCCAAACTGCCCTGAGATCGCGCCGGAGCTCTTCCCGCCGCGCCTCGACTTCTCGAGGCAGCGGGGATACACCCCGACGCTGCGCCTCCACGCGCCACTCATAGACGCGCAGGAGGGCAGTCGCCTCCAGATCCCAGGGCAGTGATCCGGCAAGAAGGTTGGCCGATTCGCCGGCGATCGTGCGGTATCCTCGGATCATTCGGATTGCCATGACCCTCTGGCATGCGACCAGCTTTGCCGGCCGCGTCCGAATGCTCAGGGCCCACACGGGGGCCCCGTAGAGGGCCATGGACCGCACGACGCCGGCGTGCAACCTCCGGCAGGGGGCGTTTGGCCCGCCGATATTGGGCAGGAGCCGCCCGAGGGCGGCTGATGCCCGGTTCAGCCTTGGGGCCAAACGCGAGAAATGCTCCCCGAAGTTCCATCAGCTGTCGAGGACGAGTCCCAGGTACTTCATCGTACCCCCGATGCCGATGCGAACCACCCCCACCGTTATGTGGGACTCTGTCAGTGGCGCATTCAGATGGCCATGAAAACACATGGCCTCTGTCTTGTGCAGCGCCACTTCGAGTCCCAACTGCCGGATCCTTTCGACGACTATCGCAACCGCCCGTGTCGCCAAGTCGGCCGCCGCCTGGGTATTCCATACCTTGAAGGTGTATTAACTAATGTCGCTATACGAGTACAATGACTTTATTATTTCGAATGCATACTTTGGTTTGTTTTACCTTATAATTGAATCGTATCCGTAACGTCCTCGTCTGTACTAAACAAAGGTTCAGTTAAAGAACTGAGCAATCACTAAACGCTTTCTTTAGTTTTCTCATTTCGCTTTACTTGTTAAATCTATATTTAAACTGTGTACGTATTTTAAAACCAGTATTATGCTAATGTTCTACAAATCCATTTTGTAATTTAGAAAAACTTGGTGGGTACACGGAAAGCGACTTGCGCGGGAATTCAGATGACGGTTAATGGGTGACTCGCCGTCCGATCATGGACCGTGCCCAGGTCGACGGCGCGTCGTGTTTCACGCGCGCCTCCAAGAGATTTCAGCAATCTGACTGGGGTCTTAGAGGACTAGAGCCTACCGGAAACAGACAGAGCGGGACTGCCTCATCAAGTTACCGTGACCACGGAACGTAAAGTGCTATTGATGGACCATTAATATTTTTGTTTTAAGCTGGAAATGAAACCGCTGCACACTGCGCGGAAGTCAATCATTTAGCCACTGTGTCAACATAGCAAGGGCAGGATGATGGTGATGCTAATTGTCTGTATGTTGTATACATAACCCATGCTGAGTTTGTGTTACAGTTACCTTAATAAGTATATGTATAACCATCTCAAGATGAATAATGTAACAAAGGTTCTGTAATTGGCGATTGAAAAATAGTGTCAATGGATTCCTTGCCCGTTCTTCTCCATAGCGATCTACGCATTGGAATGGGCATCTACGGTACTTTCACAATTTTATGTCTTGTGACTAGGACTGTAGTACCATAACTATTATTTAGTACTAGTTTTATTTTATGTTTTTTGACAATTCAAAAGTGCCTGTAATTGGCCTACTTGAAATAAATGATTTGATTTGATTTGATCAAAGATTGAGAATCGTTGTAATTAATGAAAAACATTCACAAAATCTGTTCATAAAAAATATAAAAGCTTGGTTATTCAAGAGTGCATAAACATTGCTAAAAATCTGTTCATACAAATGCCAAAAAGCTGTACATATTTATTTTTATTATTTGTAAAGAGGCCTATTCATAAAATTATTTTTCATAAATCTTTTGTCCGTCTTTTATGGTTTCCTGTATAAATATGGGGATAATGCAAGATAAGTGAATGGGAAAAATATATTCTGTGTTGTTGTCATTTTTTGGAGTTTTTAGAGCTATTGAGAGAGTAATCATTGCCTACGATCTTAAGTGATGCAAAATAAATAAGCTGAATGGAAGATTTTAATCTTGACAAAACTTAGGCTTTTTATTATTATTGCGAGATATGAATGTAGAAAACAGGGGAGGTACCTTTACGTTTCTTTTTTCGTGTTAAAATCATAAAATGAGTCCTTTTACCCAGGGCGGGGCAGGAGGGACTGTCAGACTGGAACTGACTAAAATCCACTTTGATCCTTCAATAGCCCTTTAAGTTCCGGGGTCACGGTTACCTGGTGAGAGAGTCTCGCGACAGGTACCCTTACAATGGGACAACTTCACCTTATTATTTTTTAAACATTTTTGTAGAATAAACAATCAAGAGAAAAATGCGTCAAATAATATGAAAATCAACCCAAATAAAAATAAAATTAAAAATACATATATACAGGTAGGCTTCAACTTAAATATATCAAAAATTTTAATCATGGATGTCATTAGAGCATGGCAATTAGTATCTTGTAGGAAGACCTTTCAAAGCCCAAAATTTCCAATATCGAAGGTAGGCGTGCCAATCCTTATTCAATTTCATTTGAAACTAAAATAAAACAGCTAACTGACAGAAAAATCCAATTATCAAAATCTTTGCCTAACCTAGATTTACAGATTACATTTCAAAACCAAACTAGAAGAGCGGGCGGTTTAATTTTAAAATAAAAGAGAGCTATGATTTAGTCGGTTCAACTAGATAAACCCGCGACTTTCATTCGCATTCTGTAGGCATTTTTTTTTAATTACCCGTTGCTGGTCAAAGGCCTCCCCCATATCCTTCCAAGTGCGCTCTTCTAGTGCCACATCGGACCAGCCATCACTGTACGCGTCTAGATCGTCCTGCTACCTCTTTTGAGGCCGGCCTCGGCGGCGTCGTCCATTCTCAGGCACCCATTTTATTTTCATCGTGGTAAAATCATCAAATGAGTCCTGTCAGATTTGTATTGACTAAAATCCACGGTGATCCTTCAGTAGCCCTTTACGTTCCAGGGTCACGGTTACATGATAACACAGTCCCGCGACCACGGCAGGCTCTGGCCCTCTAAGGGGGGCCCCGTCAGACGTATTCTACAATTTGAGTTGACGGACTCACAAAATAAAAACAAAAATTCAACCCCCTGCAATAAATACAACCCTATGTATATGATGTATCGATATCTGTCAGCAAGCCCTGGCCCCGCCCCACCTTGGCATCAATCGTAAAAGCCAAACAATACCTGATAAAAGCCGTCATATCAACGTGAGACGTTTTATGTTGTGGTACAAGGGTGAAGCAGAGGCGATAATCTTCAAATAATTATATAGGTAATATAATATTATCTGATTTAAGCAAAATAATCGACTTCATTCTTATAGAATTACTCATTATTTGTTACAAGTCCGAAAAATCCCAATTCATCACTCCTTGCCTAGTAACCCTACCGTAAAACAATTTCTAGATACTCGATAACTTTTGTGTTGTGTGTTGTCGTAACTTGAATTTGCCACTTTGTGGCGGGTACTGACCATCAGGCGACATAGTGTCAAACGTGAACCTCGTCTGGCAAGACCTTTTTCCAACTACATATATATTGGGGTCGGCTTCCAGTCGAACCAGATGCAGCTGAATATCAGTATTTTACATCGAGCGACTGCCTATCGGACCTTCACAACCCAGTAACTGGGTAATACGATACCCCTTGGTAAGACTAGTTGTCAGATTTTTAGAGCTTCTGACCACTAGTAACGACTGTCATTTGTAGTTGTTTGATAGTGCCGAGGAACCTTTATTAAGAAAGGGTTGCTGACCGCTTCTCCTTAAGCTACGGTGACTATGACCATCAGGTTCTATGCTTGTTTGTCACCGTTATGATATTGAAAAGTGTTACCGTTCCAAACGCTCTTCTCTTACAACTTAAACCATAATATTGCTTTGTGTAAGTAAAATTCGATTGGCATGCCTCAGCCGCTTTCTGCTGTCATTCCGAATTTCAGCGAATGTCATCGTTAAGGGTTGCGAACAATAAGGGGCTGTATAGGGCCAACAGTTTATTTCTATTTGCTGAGATGAGTGGGTACAAATTCATACGTCTCCTATTTTCCGTAAGTAAGATTGTGATTGGAAAGTCTTGTAACGTGTGTCATGTATAAAAGCTTTTACTTAAAATGTTACTGAAAGAGTTTGAGTATAGCTTTTTTGTTCTGTCTTTTTGGGTATATGCAGAGAGACGTCACTTTTCAATATTCGCTCTGTTTATTGCTTTTTCACTTGTCATATTTTGTGTAGGCAGTAGAAGATTTTTATAAAGATTCGTTTTGGACTCCTTTTGATGGTTATTTCATTTTCCATTGAAACATTACCTTTATCATAAAAGGTTTGCTCGTTTAGCCCATGGGACTAGGCAGCGCTGCCTGCCACAATCCTTATTTACTTCTTTTCCTTCGCCAACATTCATACTTCTGGTAAATTGACTGCTTCCATACCTAAATTGTTGGTTTTAACTCTAAAACTTTTTCTATGTTCAATTTAACCCTTCCCGTTCTATAATTCCATATTCATATTTCCATCAGTCAATTTACAAACAGACGTCCACCAAACAGACCAAACAAACAAATTACCCCATACATCCCCTTCAAAACTTTTGCTATCGATTTTAAAATGACAGTAATAAGGCTTCCGTCTTCTTTTGACAAAATTGAATCGCGTTCGGCCAGTCGATCGTACGTCAAATTTCGGGCTCCCTTCCCGCAACCCCCCGCATACATCCTGCCTACTGAATTATTATAAAACAATTTTGATGCGGTAAGAACATTGCTCTACTAAGGATTATTTAAAAGGAGTTATAGAAATTGTTGCTTAATAAGTAGTTTTAATATGACTTGGTTTGTAATAATACGAGTATCACACAAGTGTTTTAATAATAATAATAACAATCGTGTTTAACTAATTAAACCTAAAAAAAGGTCAGTGCAGCAGTGATGCTGGCGAAGGAAGAGGCGGGACGCGTGAGAGAGAGGACAGCGTAAACCTTACATCCCAGCCACAGTGGTAGATGCCCACGGTGACTCGGTCATGGTCATCTCTGGCCATCGTAAGCGCGTAATGGGCGACTCGCTGTCCGACCATGGACCATGTCCGAGTCGACGGCGCTTTGTATACCCTTTGTAAACCGAGAACGTAAAAGGCTATTGAAGAACACCGTGAATTTAAGTCAGTACAAGTCTGACAGTCCCTTCCGCTTAACCTGGGGTGGGAGGACTCATTTGATGATTTTACCATGATAAATAAAATAAATATTTAAAAAAACAAAAAACCCAACTGCGTAAAAAAACTAAAAAGAAAGAAACAAGCCCAGTAGTTTAGAATTGACTCATTCACACTCACAGTCGGGGCCCATTCAAATTATACCAATCAATTCTTCCCAAGGGGCCCCGACTGTGAGTGTGAATGAGTGAATTCTAAACTACTGGGCTTGTTACTTTCTTTTTAGTTTTTTACGCAGTTGGGTTTTTTGTTTTTTTTAATATTTATTTTATTTTACTTTTTTTTAGTTTTTGTTAGCATTTATCAGTCCAAATTAAATTGAAACATATGTTATATATACATTTTGGTAAACCATTTTTAAAATCCTTTGATTTGACACCCCACTTGATAGAGTGTGAGAGATCTTAAAAAAATATTTTTAGTTAGGAACCCTTTGCACGCGAGTTCGACTCGCACTTGGCCAGTTTTATGTACCCAGTGACACTCTCACGTTTAAGACGAATCTAACGACACCTCTCAAGTTAAACTCCATCAAGCCGTTTAGGCTGCAGAGCAACACAAAGAACACAAAAATATACATACATACATACACTCGAAAAACATAACCCTCCTGGCGCAGTCGGGTATAAAAAGTCCGGGGCCATGCCCGGGTCGACGGCGCGTTGTGTTCTACGAGCGCCTCAAATAGCGTCAGCATGATGACGGGGTCCCCCTCTAGAGGGCTAAAGCCTGCTGGCGTCGCGGTACTTATCTCATTACCGTGACCCCGGAACATGAAAGGGTTATTTGAAGGACACCGTGGATTTTAGTCAGAACAAGTCTGACAGACCCTCCCGCCCTGGCCGGGGTACCACAGTAACATCCAAGGACTGCACTCCTTGTCATAGGCACAGTCCATTACCACCTGGAGACAGAGTAACCAACGCTTTTGTTCATTGCTGGATTTTAATGAAGGAGCAATGTTAGCGAACGTGAATGTGATACAATAACTTGCTATCGTTAAGCAATTTAAAAAACAGGTTCAAACGATTTTCGACCTTATTGACATTTATGCAAAAACCGTATTTTAATGAAGGAGCAATGTTAGCGAACGTGAATGTGAGAAAAAACAAACCAAATTTTAAATGTTAGTAAGGTCGAAAATCGCTTGAAGCTGTTTTTTTAACTTGCTATCGTTAAGCAATTTAAAAAACAGGTTCAAACGATTTTCGACCTTACTGACATTTATTCAAAAACCGGATTTTAATGAAGGAGCAATGTTAGCAAACGTGAATGTGAGAAAAACAAACTAAATTTAAAATTGTCAATAAGGTCGAAAATCGCTTGAAGCTGTTTTTTTAACTTGCTATCGTTAAGCAATTTAAAAAACAGGTTCAAACGATTTTCGACCTTACTGACATTTATGCAAAAACCGGATTTTAATGAAGGAGCAATGTTAGCAAACGTGAATGTGAGAAAAAACAAACTAAATTTTTAAATGTCATTAAGGTCGGAATTCGCTCGAACCTGTTTAGTTACTTCTCCATATCTCTGCTATATAGTTTAATTATAATGTCCTCAGGACTACATTATGTTAAGTTTATTTCAACAGAATCGGTTCACAACTGAAAATTCTGTAGGAAATTGACAATTAATTCCTTTTTTTCTACCCATATAGGCCGCGTTTAGTTTTGATATTTAAATGGGACCAACTTTCAGATACACTACGTACAACAAAAAAAAAAATGAATTTTTGAAATTGGACCACGTAAGAAAAAGTAATGAATGGTCATAAATAAAATATATATATATACATGTCGAATTGAGAACCTCCTCCTTTTTTTCCGTCGGTTAAAAAATATATTTTAATTTAATCAAGTAGAGCAACCTGAGATGCGTAACTGTGCGTAATCACCGTTAGAGCGAGAGAAGGTGCGAGCGAGAGGGACCAATAAAAATTCGTCGTGGACCTCACGTCCGATCGCTCCGGCCATCCACCGGCCACTAAGGAATTTCTCTTGCAATTCTCGTTTATAAACACTTTTTGAGAGGTTATTTGAGATATTTTTTATTGTTGAAAAAAAGTGCTATAGGTACAATTTTTTTTTTGTATTTGCTTTATTGATCTGTCGACATCAAAATAATCTAAATATTACATACCTACGATGCATAGTTCTTATGAAAAAAACTATTTATTGAGAGATAAAATCCGAGAATTTTGATAATATTCTGCCATCTTAATTTAGAAAATGAAAGATAAATATAAAAAACTAATCAGCGCAGTTTGAAGACGAGGATATTGCGGTCATTATGCGCTGCTCAGATTTTTAAATTAATTCTTCATTGTCTCAGATTGAGTGCACCAACGTAACTCGAAATGACGTTGGGCAGGAAAGAGCTGATTTGAACGCTTGATTTACCGTATATAATCCACTTAAATCAACTTAAAAAAAATAACTAGCTGTTACTTATATTATGGTTATTTATGTGCAATAATAATATTTCAAGCTATTGCACTATTTTGTTCAAAAATCACAAACAAAGTTACGCAAATAATTCGGCGCGAGTGAATTTTACAAGACCTGAGCCTTTGGTCGAAGCTGTTACTCATATAATCCAGTTTGTTCAACCAACTACAGCCCTCCCTCAGTTACCTCTAACATAAACCTTATTACAATGAAAATAAAGGTTAGGTTGGTACTAAATGTAAGGACAGTAGTCCGTGAATCAGTGATTGCATTATAGCAGCTTGATTAGCAAGCGCCGATTGGTCTGTTTTGCTCCCATTGCCTTTCCACTTTGTACCTTTTCTATTTGCCCACCTGCCTCTTGTATCTTCCGTGAAAAATTAGTTCGATGTTCATGTTTTAAATTGGAAAACTTTTATTTGTAGATTTTTGGGGGAATTTGGGCGTTTGTTGGTATTTCTCTGGTGTATTCAATCTTAGAGTTGGTGGAAATGTTTTCGGGGTCACTATAATTACGTTTCACACAATCTTTTTGACAATTAGTTGAAGGTTTACTCGTATGTCTAAATGAACTGGCCATATGACCCAATGCTTACCCAAAATTACGCTTGTGGTCTAAATTCAACCAACTTTCGCTCTTTTGTTCTTTGAATTGATTATTAAGAATGATGTAATAAAATAACGACATAGATTATTTCTTTTGAGGTTCTAATTGTTTGTATACCTATCAGTTTCTTTACTAAACATATTGATGAGCTACAAAAAGTCAAAAACACTTACAAATATGAAAATTAGGATCACTTACACGGTGCTTTCAACAAGATTTTGGAGTCCCACAAGGTGTATCACGTGGTCCCCAGACGCCACAACATATACAACTCTGCCATGCTCATTGATCAATGCCAACCCAACGCCTACTCTCAAATGACCCTTTTCCCTTCCAAATGTAACAACATAACACTCATAATCTGTAACGGGTTTAACAGAACTACAATTAATGATGAAGCTGGGCTTAAAGATGCGGATGAGGATGGTAAATAAATCAGAATTAATAAAGCTGGTTTACAACTAGTTGTGGTTGTGTATCGACGGATAAAAGGTAAGGTTTAAGTTTGAAAATGCAGAACATTTGACAAAGTCCGCAGTTTTTAACTTAGGCAAAAGTGACGAAAAAACCATTAAATAGCCATAGGAGTTAGTGAAAAAGAAGGGGATTCAAATATCGAGGAGAGACCGCAGCCCTTCCCGTAGCTTTAAATTACCTATCAACTTATGCTGCTCAAACCTAAAGTACAATAGTTATATTGATTTATAGCGACAACTCCTCGCCATTGAATGGACTCACGATTCAGGGCTGGTCGTTCATAACTGTTCGGTTTTAGTAAATCAGATATATACCGTTTGATTGAAGGATCTTATAAAGTGCTTCTCACTCTGATCTTCATACCGAATCAATAGGTTTTTTCATTGCCTATATTTCTAGTTATATCACCATTCATATTCCCCAAAGTACAAAAAGAAAAAGACCTTCAAATAAACTCACACCCAGAACTAAACACAAAGTAGTGTATTAAAAGAAAAATAGCAGCTCGTACTCTTGTAAGTGGCAGGATATCAAATAAATAGCCGTTCGGGCCGGGCCGTAATGAGAACTGGCCTCACACTACACACTTACCGTCATTTAGGATTCGCTGGAGAAACTGTACCTATGAACCCTTTTAAGAATGGTTCTGCAGGATAAGCAGGGTTCGAAGTTAAAATAGACGATGTGATTATCGAATTGTGGCGGGAAAGTGCAGGTTTTGGGAAGAAAACTGCCATTTTCATAATAACTAAAACAACAGGGCCGTCTAAAATACATTTAATTTACCCGTATCAGTATCCTCATCATCACCATCATCACCATGCTGTGCAAAAGCCTTTCCAATCACAAGCCATTCAACTCGATTTGTAACTGTCTTTTAGCTGCTATCCAGCCACCTTAAAGAGGATTTTTCTCTATAGAGTTTTAGTTTCTAAGAAAAACGAATAGTGTTACTTCATAATCAAAGCCTATCAACCCAAACTAAATTCTAATGTAATTCTTGAGAAAATTTAAATAAAAATGTCAATATTTTTATTGAATTTTTACCAACCGATTGTTTTTGAAGGCAATGTCAATCCTAATAAAACTGCTGGCTAAGGGTCGGGCAAAACAAGTTTTGGGCAAAAATACCCAAAATATCAACGAAACTAAAAAGGCCATTTAGAGGTTAAGCATTGCTGTAGAAAGCACTAGGGAGTAACTGTAAAATGGTAAACTCTTTCAAAATAGCTTTTATGATTATAACCGTCCTACAGTACGTAGCATGCATTTCAAGTAAGAATAGGACGACCGTGGCACCACATTGTAAAATGAAATACGTTATACAAAAATTAACTTTTTGAAAAAAAAAACATGTTTATTCTTTATGTTAGAAAATTTTGCATCATCATCATCAGCCTATAATGATCCCATTGCTGGGACACACGCCTCCTCTCTTGTGAGAGGGAGTGGGCCATAATCCACCACGCGGGCCCAGTGCGGGTTGGCAGATGTCACATGTCTTCGAATTTTTGGTTCTAGGACATGCCGGTTTCCTCACGATTTTTTCCTTCACCGTTTTGAGAGCAGTGGTGATGAAACAAATTACACAAAGTAATGCGCCTGGCGGGGTTCGAACCCACGACCTACAACTCGTAAGTCGGGACCGATACCACTGGGCCACTGAAAATTGTGCATGAAATCGCAAAATATAGTCAAAATATGACAAGGCCACTTCCGGGGCCACTTTTGAGCTCCTCGTTGTAAATAATGTAGGTTTAATTGATTTTGAACCATCCGTTCGCAGTCAGCAACGGAATCTTCAATCGTTTCAGAAAGCAAATACCACCCAAAAGTAACGATAACGGGATCATAATTTCAGTTGAAAAGTAAAACATCGGCGAACCGCTGGTTGTCGTTAAGTCGAATTTTGTTTTCAAATTAAAATTAAAACCGGCCGCATTAAGCGCCGAATCGTTAGTCTTAATTTGAGTTGGCTGATGGGTGGCGCTTGTGCACACTGAGATGCTATGATATGTGGGTCTCATTCGCTTTTGCATGGACCGGCTGATAGAGCAAATAAGTGTCGGTCAGACTGAATGTTGAAGACTACTACTAGTTTTTCTTAACCACTTCCCTGTCCGATGTATCACAGTGATTCACGACTATTGTTTAGGTATTGTGTCTGCTGCGCGGACAGTGAAAGTGTTAAGCTGAGAAAGACTAAAGGCAAAAGGACTTCATTAATTAAATTGAGTAAAGTGAGGCCTGCTTCCAAAACCTAAAATGTCTTATGTAATCCTGGGAGAACAAACAAATTATCGCTTATACCAGAACTTACCATTCTCACACCTTCGACATATGGCACAGGTTGAGCTTAACGTCACTCTGATATAAACCCTAATTTTCCCCAAAGGGACATAATTATTTAAAGTTCCCTGTTGGTCTAGTGGTTAGTGACCCTGACTGCTATGCCGGAGGTCGTGGGTTCGATTCCCACCCAGGACAAATGTTTGTGTGATGAGCACGATCATTTGTTCTGTGTCTGGGTGTAATTATCTATAATATGTATGTATTTAGAAATATATAAGTATGTTTATCAGTTGTCTAGTACCCATAACACAAGCTCTGCTTAGCTTGGGACTAGATGGCATTGTGTGATAGTTGTGGAATATTATTAAAGTTACTTAAAACCTCAATCTTGAACAAAAAGACTACTTGCCAAAAAGACTTCCTACTAGAAGATTAAATCGCACAATATTGCTCTCCACTTCAACCAGACTAATTCCCCACTCCTCCATAAAGCTAAGCGATACGATAACGAACAACATCTGTCAGTGCAGAGCGAGCCTTAAATTGAAATGCACAGTCAGACCGCCGTGATTGACGACCGGCAGCGGTAAGCAAATACGATGCGTGCCTTTATAATGCACGACTGTGTAACGATATGTTATTGAGTTAGTGGTTGTGATTGGGGAGATTGGAATTTACGGAAATATGGAATTGTAATTTTAATTTTATTTATATTTTGATGTCGGAATGCTTCTTTTATTCCTTTACGGCTAATCCATAGCTGTGAGTTACGTGATTAGATTTATTTTAATTAGGTACTAAACACCATTACTAACCCACATCACAATCATCATGTGTGATCACATCATGTAACAATCAGAATCTTCCAAAAAATATCGATATTTAGTTGCATCTTCCTTGAGCGCATTACACACAGAGAGCGGGCGCGGGTCGGGCGCGGGTCGGGGCGGGAGTACGGCGGGTCTAGTTCCTTGTATTTAAATGGAAGACTTCACACTGAAAGCGTGCGCGGGTCGGGCGCGGGGCGGGTCGTGCCTGTACACCGAAACGCGCCCGACCCGCGCCCGACCCGCGCCCGCTCTCTGTGTGAAATGCGCTTTAGACTGGAAGCCAAGCCCAACAGAGTTGAGAAATGCCTAGACATCTTGCCTCTGAATTTTTGGGGGTAGGGAAATGATCAAGTGAATCCACCCACTCTGGGCAGAGTGGAAGGGAGTGACAGACTCGTACCAACTGACTAAAACCCACTCTATTCCAAAAATTGCCCCTGGAACTTCTTAAGGCATTCTCGCAGCAGGTATCTGCCCCACCACTTTAGGCATTGGCCGTAGTAAAAATTTAACCCACGATCAGTCGTAAGGATCGATCATCAAATCGCATCCTTGCCGCGGCCTCTAAACACACCTAACCCGTTTGAACACGCGAGTTATTAAATTTGCACGCGCCTCGGTAATTATCGGTCCAAGTCAGACGTTAGCCTATTTATCTATATCTACTATATTATGAACATTACATACAAACGAGTTGTTCATCATTTTGTGAAGTAATAAAACGTTGAGGTCGTGTTATTGTTTTCAAAGGATGTGTGTGTCAAAGTTGATGAGGACTGATGAGCGTGTTTTGTGTAGATATAAGGTCTACCTTACGTAGGTAAAGAATTTTAAAACAAATAAAATGTTTTGACTTAATCAGCTGAGAAAAGTGGAAACACTGAAGGGAGGCCTATGACCAGCAGTGAGATATTATGGGTAGACAAAAATAAAAAGCAATTTTAGCTGACCTAAACGTCTAGCAGTAAGAATAGTACTAAAAATATAAAAAGTGGGCTGAAATAAGATAGGTATTAAAATTTATAATTATATCAGTTGAAAAAATTTAAAACCATTTGAAAGGAATGTCTAAGCTCAGAGGTCTTTCCACGTTTTTCAGCTCATTCCCACACATTTTTCAGAATGACCTGTATATCTGACTTGAAAATCAAATAAAGTTTAGTTCAAAAACTTTTCGTGATTTTCATTCGCCCGAAAATTTAAAAGTAACGTAATCTAATGTGTATTATTCTGTTTGTTTCAGGTAAGTTATTGAGAACTGATACGGAATATGATAAGCTGCACAGCCGAGTGGGAGGACAAGATGGTAATGAAAAACAACCTCACCATCAGGTCTCCTTACCATCGTGGGTAAAGATATTATGTGAGTGATTGTGTGAGACTAAATATGAATCTTCTTATCCTGGACGGTCAAACAATGGTCGCTGAGACTTTAGAGAATATCACTACACGCGGGAAACCAATCGTGACGAATCCGATCCACAAAGATAAGATTTTTTACAAAAAAACATTTTAAAACTGTTTATTATCTCGACAAAACATTACAAGCCATAACCACAGGTTAAACACGCATGACGCATGTGCCATATGTGGCTTAAAATATTTAACTACATCATTAATTTATAGCTGCTTTACATAGATAGCTATGGAGCCCCAAACTACAATGTTGAGCAGTTCGTCTGAAACTTGGTTTTTACCTACATCCTTTCACTACAGACCTACCTAACCAAAACATTAGACTACCCAATATTTGTACTAAACAAAGCCTTCAGCGCCCATGGTTAATACCATATTGCTACGTTGAGTACATCCATAATTTCAATTAAACCTCAAAACACGATTGCTATTCATCAACAACACGGACCCACTCCAATCGGCTTATCCTTTCAAGGGGAACCAACCGGGGGCCAACCAGGGGGACCAACCACACATACGGCATGTCATACCATCCATAAAGCATTTACACCCAACACTCACTCAGTAGGGAGTTCGGAACCACAGACTACAACTATTTACGACCACTTTACACCACAAATCCGAAAAGGTACGCAAATAAAACTATCAAAACAGAAACGTACCCATTTTATTCTATGACCTAAGTCCCTATTTCCATATGCATGACTGGCAGAGGAACAAGCCAGTCCTGTTATTTATATATTGGAGTCAGTATCATATTTTGCACTCACTATCATTGGCATAAGGTGCCTTATCCGATGGGTGTATTCTCGAGAGTCCATTTGACTAGCACACATTAGTAAAAGTTTCCCGGGCTCCGAGTACTGTGGCCATGAGGGAGAGGTTTCGAGGACTCTCTCAGTTTCCGTGGTGTGTTGGAAAGCAAACACGCTAGCCGCGTAATATACGCGGACTGATGGAAGTTTTTATTAATCAGAGAAAGAGCACATTTTTGCAATGTAGAAAGTTAAAGTAGTTTAAATTAGATTCTTCATTAATCTAGAGTAGCAATCATAACACGCGCGTTTGAATTAGACTTTAGTAATTCTGTAAATTGCAACTTCCATTGCACACTTTTTAGAAACCTGCAAAGATTTACATTTAAAACACTCGAATCGAATAAACCAATCCAGTGACTCACCAAATCACTACTTCAAGAGCGCGGACGTCACCCACTGCCGCTCCCCAAGGACCAGAGTAAACTTCCATCGGCACTTACTTGTGGCCACCCTACTTCTCACTATCCGAAATAAAATATTTATAGAACTGAGAGCACTTTTTCTCTTTGATTCAGTGGTTTTATTGGCTCGACCGTTTCGCGGTAATAAATGCTTTAGGGGTGGCCGCCCATAAATAAAATTAGTCACAATGAATGATTCTTTTAACTTGATTCGACCGTCATATTACCGATATCGTTTCGATGGTGTGGCGTTACTTTTATCGCTAGTAGTAATAGAGATAATTTTTATTAGGAATATCTATGTATCGGCGAATTTATGGTCACTTGCGTCGAAATACGAAGATAAGCTTTGTTTTGGACATACTCGTGTTAATAAAGATGAAAAAAAAATGTTGAAGAAATTCCATACGTACTAATAAGAACTTTTTTTGTGACGACCCAATAAACCGGAATCAGGTTTGAACTGAAATATATAGATTATATATTTGACTAGCCGCGGATGGATCATGAGATGAAAAATAATTCCTATGCTCTGTTCTATTCCTAAGCCCTCATGTTCTGTCTGTCTATGCGTCAAACTTTTAAAGAAAATTTTTGAGCAGTTTGGGGTGCTAACTTTCAACTCTGGTCCAAAAGCTCAAATCCTTTACAAAGGCCTAGTTGACTTCCCGTGACCCAAGAAATGACTTTTACCTTGGCAAAGAGTTGCCACGAGCTTAATATCATTCAGATTTAAAACTAATAAATACTGTTTTCTTATGCTTTAATTTCATCACAACCACACTAAAAACTCAGTATAAAGCGAGTCTTTAATGCTCTAGAGCAATAAAAATGTATGTTTCATTATTGCACAGATTTTTTTTAATCACACCATATGGTGCCAATCTCAATAGATTAGCTCTATTCAGCCAGCTGATATCAATACTTTTTTTCACGTACGTATTATTCGTTTCTATCCTACTTGTTCCAAATTTTAAAAAAATGATTGCTGCTAACTCCGGGCTGCGTTTAAATCCTTTATCCAGTTTAAATTTATACTGACTAAATGTCAAACACCCCGTTTGAGTACACCGCGAGGTGAAAAATGAAGCTTACTAAAATTTAATCTGCCCCGTTTACGGTCGTCCGCTGGTATAAGTTTTTACTAAATGGAATAAATTTTTGCGACCTTTTTACCTCGAAAAATTTTATCCTGCTGTCAGACTGACATTAAGTTTTGTTGTTTTGCTCGATTCGCGCCGTAAAAACGAATATTATTTTTATTTTAGAGAGTAAGTATTATTTGTGGATTATGGATTTATTTAAACCGGCAAATTGATTAATTATTTGTTCAATAAACTGAGCTGTCAATTGAATATGACAACTAACATTGACAGAAACTTATGACTCCGTTCAGCGAACCCTCGCTAGTTTAATTTTTTGCCGGCGAAATATCGCCGGAAGATTTAAACGCACCCCTGATTTAAAAATGAAAGAAATTTAAAGAAGTGATTTGGCGGGAACTTTGTTACTAAAATTTTGCTTGACAATATTTTTGGAAACGATAAAGTGTGATGCTATCTGATTTTGAGTGCTTCGGCTTCGAATTAAAATGGATTCATCTAGTGACACATTAACTCCGGAAAACATTCTAAATGAAGCCGACAGTGTTATAGAAAATCTTTTATCTACTATTCCCATAGGTAATAGTTGAAAGAAAAGCAGATTATGCACCTCTCCCTCGTGCCTGTTAGATTAGAGAAGAATCAGGCACTGGGTGCAATAATAAATTACATTGTGCTCGATGCAATAATCTACTACTTATTAAATTAGATGGACTTTTCATATTTTTAAGCCCTTATTTTTCCCCATTAGTAGATACAGAATTCTCTACATTTTCTTCTAAACATTCAGTAGACCATTTGAGTAAAGGATTAATGTTTCTTAATTTTATTGCCATGAGCTACAAATGCCCCTTGGTCCTAATTATCCAATATATATACCCTCTAAACGGCCACACGTTTGCACGATCTTCATTAATCTTCATAATTGTTAGCTTTTACTTTTATCTCGTTGAGTTGTTCTCGGTAAAGGTGACACGTGGCGTCGTTCGTAAACTATTACACGTGCTCACCCAATTATGAACGTGTCAGTGTGTATGTCTGATGTATTCTGGTGGAAGTTTTAGATCTATTTCAAATGTTTTCTTTTGTATATTCTTGATTTCTTTATCATTTTATTCGGCAGCGTTCTAGAGGCACTATAAACGACTGCCTCCGAACGATGCGAACGTAGAGTCCTTCAAGAATTTGGTTAAAGCTCGCTTATAATCCATTCAGAGGCTTAGCTGAATCTAGTTTAAAAATGTCATCAAATAAACGTTTAAAATATCTAAATGAAGAGTTAGAAGAAATGATTTTAAAGTAATAGCCACATATCCTTAAGGCCCTCTGATAACACTAACAGGCTAAACGTTTGCACGATCTTCATTAATCTTTATAATTGTTAGCTTTTACTTTTATCTCATTCAGTAGTTCTCGGTAACGGTGACACGTGGCGTCGTTCGTGAACTATTACACGTGCTCACTCAATTATGAACGTGTGAGTGTGTATATCTGTTTTATTTTGATACAAGTTTTAGATCTTTTTTGATTATTTAATTTTACATTGAACGTTGCGAACGTAGACTAGAATGGAATTCTTTATTTTAAGTTACAAAGTCCTCCATGAGTTTGGTAAAAGCTCGCTTATAAGCTACTAGCTGTTCCCCGCAGTTTCACCCTCACTCAACTGCTCGGTCTCTATTGGTCTTAGCGTGATGTTATATAGCCTTCCTCGATAAATGGACTATCAAACACAAAAATATTTTTTCAATTCGAACCTACTGGGTCCAGAGATTAGCGAATTCAACCAAACAAACGTTTTTGCTTTATTGTTAAAAGTATGGATTAAGAAGCTTGGCTGAATCTAGTTTAAAACTCAGATTAAATAAATGTTAATATGTTACTGAATAGTTAGAAGAAATGCTTTCAAAATAAGTAATAGCCACATAATCCTTGAGACACGTTACACTAAAGGACTAAACGCTTGCACATCATCTGCCTAGCCTTTTTCCAACTATATTGGGGTCGGCTTCCTGTCGAACCAGATGCAGCTGGATATCAGTATTTTACATGGAGCGACTGCCTATCGGACCTTCACAACCCAGTAACTGGGTAATACAATACCTCATGGTAAGACTGGTTGTCAGGCTTTTAGAGCTTCTAACAGTAACGACTGCCAAAGATCCACAAATGACAGCCAGGACCAACGGCTTTACGTGCTTTCCGAGGCACGGAGGAAACTCGCTATGAAAAATGGTTACCCATCCACTGAAAAACCTCAGCAAGTGTGGCTTAACCCGGAAGATCGGCCTGTGCGGCTGTAATTATTTAGCCACGAGCTCCTCATTAAACACTTGCACAATCTTCATTAATGTTTATAATTATTGTAGGTAGTTATTTAACTTTATCGGTGCTTACAGACTATGTAACATAACATGTTATATAACATTGTTATATAAAATTTTTCATAGTGTGGTCATGTTATATAACATTGTTATATAACATTGTTACATGGTCTGGACGCACATTTACTCTTTCAGTTGTTTTCAGTATAGGTTACATGTGGCGTCGTAAATCGTTACACGTGCTCACTCAATTATTAACTTGTTTTATTTTCATGTAACTTTTAATACTAATGTTCATTTTAGTTTTATTACTTTTCTATATTTTAGACAGCTGTTGTTTTAGACTTGGGAATACACACATCAAAAGTGTCTAGGGATCAACATATATTTTTGCAATAACTTTTCTCCTGATTGATATTAATTAAAATGTTCTTTAAGGATTCATCAAATAAAGTGTTATCGTTTGTCACAGTAACGATAAACCAAGTCACCTTTGCATTCATAAAGAAATTTGCCATTTTCCTAATAAAGGGATTTTTGACATTTGAACCACTAACATTAAAGTTCGAAAAAAAGACTGAAATAACAGTTTTCTTTAAAATTTTATTGGGTAACTTAAACAATTAATAATCCGTGTTTCTACCGCGAACACTAACAACACAAGAACATCGGTTTGGCATACTCAAAATGAGTTCATCCAAATCACGCTGTAGAATGGCCGCCCATGTTAGTTGCAACAACAAAAAAAGGTCTTCTTGCGACTGGATACCCTCCATATTCGGCAGAGCTCTTCTCTGTAGCATATCCCATGCATGCTCAATCGGGTTCAAGTCTGGCGACTGAGCAGGCCAGGGCAGGACATTGATGTTAGCTGCGGCGAGAGTCTGTCTTACAACTCTTGCGGTGTGCGGTCGTGCATTATCATGCATTAACTGAAATAAGGGACCGATTTGCACTTGTAGAGGAACGATGACGTCTGATACAATCGTCTCAGCATAAATTTGAGCGTTGAGGTTGCCTCTGATCCAAATCAACTCAGTTCTTCCGCCGATCCAAATACCCGCCCATACCATGATGGTTCCACCACTATAAGGATGGACTTCCTGGCAGGATTTTAATCGCTGTTGTGGCGTCCAGGGGTTCTCCAGTGTCGTATACGTCTTGTATCCGGTCTCATACCAAAACGAGACTCATCAGAAAAGCACACGAAACGCCATTGTTCTTCTGCCCAATTTCTGTGTTCAAGAGCCCATTGATATCGAATCCTACGATTGTGCATTGCTATAGGTGGTACCCGTAGCGGTCTTCGGGAATGAAGGTTCACTTCATGCAAGCGGTTTCTGACTGTTTGGTCGCTAATTAAGTTCCCTGAAGAGTGATGAAGCCTCACGGCTAACATCATGGCGGTTATTGTTGGAGCTCTTCGAGTTAAGATTTGAATGTATCGGTCTTGTCTCCTGTGGTGCAGCGATACCGTCCTCCATGGCGCTCAGCCACGGTACCAGTGCTTCGGTAACGTGTCCAAAGTCGACTGATAACACTCTGACTTGTATTCAGAGCTAAAGCCACAGTACGTTGCCGGGAACCAGCTTCTATCATTCCCACGGCTCTGAGCATTTCTTCCCTGCTTAAATGACGTCGCCGCTCCATAATAACGTTGGTTTTAATCAGTAGTAGGGAAACAGTAGCACTAATAATGTCTTCAATGCGTTGTATGTTTTTATAGGGAAAATATTGACAGCTGATTTTCATCTTTTACTCGAATTTGATTTACAGTTCCTGATTCAAATTATGAAATGCACCAAAAAGGATCCATATAAATTTATAAAATCATAAATTTATTACAAAGCCACATCTCAATCTCAAGAAATCCGCATAAAAATGCTTGATCCCTAGACACTTTTGATGTGTGTACTTCAATGAGCTAAGTTAAAAGTTCGCTTTTTGCATAAGTTCTGGGTATAGAATAAAGTTCGCACAACTTTTCACGATAATTGAGTAAAAGGATGATTATGAAAGGTACAATTAAAGTTTCTTCGAAGAAGGAGTACAGAAACCTATATTTTTGTTTAATATGCATCCTTAAAATATACTATATTAATTTAAAAAAAAAGGATTTAGTATACAAAAATACAAGACATCCCGTGACGTTGTTTTTTCATACTATATAATATTAATGAGCATTTACATATTTATAACAAGTGGCTAAATGTTCACACTTATGTTTAAGTTTAATTACAAGTACGATTTTCAACCTTCACCTACTATTTTCAGGGGTTAACAACCTTCTAAAAATGGCCTTAAAAATCAATCATCTCAGCACACTTCAACCAATTACGGTGCAAACTTTTATAAGCTTAAGTATATGTAGTTACCTAAGTTTGGAACATAATTTGAGTGAACATGAGTGAACGAAGAATTTCGTGTCGTTCGTTCGTGAACGAAGGTTGTAACACGCGAGGTGTTGCTCGGTAAAAATTTGCTGTATTAATCGTGAAGAGTTTGGTCAGGTTTAAGAATAAAATGCTGCAATTTTTCTCGAATATGGACTAACTTAGGGCCAATTGTTTGATCATTAGTTAAACTACTACTGATGGAACAGCATAACTTGATTCCGCCTGGCCCTTTCCACCATCGGACAACAAGACGTACGGCAATGCGCCATCGATATATGGTGGATATCCCTCCGGTATGTACAAAGCGTTTTACCAATAAAACCTTTATTGTACGCACAGCTAAGGAGTGGAATTCTGTATTTCCCGACAGCTATAATCTTGGGGTCTTCAAGTCAAGAGTGAACAGGTTACTTCTAGGCAAGCGTGCTTCACCGTCGACCACTACTTTGCTTACCATCAGGTGAGATACCACTATCTCACCTGATGGTACGAAACAAACGCGAACCTACCTTTAAATAAAAAAAAAAGTTATTTAATAAGTGCATTTTTAGGGTTCCGTAGTCAACAAGGAACCCTTATAGTTTCGCTATGTCCGTCCGTCCGTCCGTCCGTCCGTCCGTCCGTCTGTCCGCAGTTTAGCTCAGAGACGCAGAGTACTAGAGAGCTGTAATTTGGTGTAAATATACGGATTTGTTGTGCCGAAAAAGTGGTAAAATAAAATCTCGAAAAATATTTTTTTTTAGGGTACCTCCTGTACACGTAAAGTGGGGATGTTTTTTTTCTTTCTCGCGTACCCCTTAGTGTGGGGTATCAATAAATAGGTCTTTAAAAAATAATGTGAGTTTCCATTAACAATTTTTTGATAAAAAATTTCGTTTGTGAAATATTAAGCTTTAAAGTGCTAAATTTTGCTCGACTCGAGTGTCCCCCCCCTCTACCAGCTAAACAGTTATGTTTGGGGGTGTGAAAAAATTCACAATAGTAGTATATATAACGAAATTTAAAAGAAAATTATCATGACTGAGTAGGCTTTACAACTTTACGAGTAATAGTCCACCAACTTATAAAATGTACTTGGATATCATATTTTCTTAAACAAAATGTATCGGAGAACATGCTTCTCAACTGCAAATGTAAGTTTGTCAACTTTATTTTTACAGCTTTTATAGGTATGTTTTTTGGGGATAGGTAGGTTTTTATCGTCAACTATTTTTAAATAACTTCAAAAAAAGGAGGAGGTTCTAAATTCGTCGTAATCTTTTTTTTTTATGTATTGTCCCCGATTTCTCAAAGACTCCTGGACCGATTTTGAAAATTCTTCTTTTTAAAATTAAATTCAGCGAATCAGTTTAGTTAGTTCGCATAAGTATTTTGTTGGGCAACTACGGAACCCTACACTGTGCGTGGCCCGACATGCACTTGGCCGGTTTTTTAACCATTTCTTATGGTGAACCACAGCAGAGCATCTCCCTCCTTGGTCTGAACTGCAATGAGTGGCCATTGCTAGTCCAACAACCAAGAGATATCCAACCAAGAGATTTTTTTCTCTCAATCGATTGCGAGCCCAGGTTGGTGACTGTAAAAATAATCAGGTGATATGGGGTAAACTAGACTTATACCAAATGCCAGTGCAGAGCCACTGTACAGGATATTTCCCACCTCCTTTCGTGTCCATCCTGCCCAACCACCTGCACCTTCCAGAATTAGCACGAGGAAAATGACAGAGCTGTGCGGATGGCTACGGATTGGTACGGCATTGGTAGGATACAATTTGAGTACATTGACACACAAAGAAGTAGATTGTGAACTGCACTACTGCCATAGAGTCACATTTTTTTTTTTTAAACGTTGCCTTACACCAAGAATTTATTCTGTGTCGTGGGTGCTCTTACAAACATAGAAACTCACATACACAAAACCCAGACCCGGAAAAACTACTTGCAGATCATGCAAATATTTGTTCCTTTACATACATCTACAAACAAATTCACAAAAAACTAAACATAGTCGATCTAAATAAACATGAAATAAAATCAAAACTTACGGAATGGCTACTGAAACAGGACTACATGAATACAGAGTCTTTACTCAAATATGTCGTCTAACTATTTATTACATAGTTATATTATGTCTAATTACATACACACATACACACACACACACCCGCGCATACACAAACATACACACACCCGCGCCCACACACATACATGCTCACACACAAACACATATCAAGTGAATGTAAATATGTATATCTCTCGGTATAATACGAGTATTTCCTTAAACGCTCGGGTAGATCGACACAGTCTACTATTAATATTATAGCATTAATTTTAGGCCGAATCACTGTCTCTCAAGATACAGGTTACCTAGTTTGAGAGGCAGGGTTTTCCTTATTGTGTACAGATTTTGTTCCTAGATTGTACGGTACTGTCTACTACCAAAGCTCTCTTAAACTGTCCTTATTTAACATTGTGAAATCTGTATATTTTTTGTGAAATAAAGTTTATTATTATTATTATCGAACCCGCGACACACAGCCTAGCAGTCCAATTGCTCAGCCACTGTGCCAAACGTGCCGTCAAAGTTGCATTTGTTCATTCCAACGGACAAACAAACGAACTACTGCCACTACACTCGCTATCATCATCATCATCATCATCATCAGCCGGAAGATGTCCACTGCTGAACAACCACGACAATGCGCAACTTGCATCCATCGGTTGCCCTACACTCGCTATGTGACGTTAATATTAGGTGCATTTTGGATTTCTGAGATTATCCTCCACCGCCACACCACATGTTCTCGTCATGTTTCTTCTACTAATACTAGCAAAGATTTATTATTAAAATACTTGTCAGTAAATAATCACAATTTTCTTATAACATTCCTCACTGCAACAATAGTTACCGATACCTACATGATATTCTTAAGCTCAAAGAGTTATATTTTCAACGCGACACATTTAATTGTTAGAAATTAATCGTTCTGTCGGTGTGCCGCACTTATTAAGAGCTAGAGTGCTCTTTCTAATACTCCATTTATCTTTGTATGTAACTTCCAAGTTACTGTTAAGGGAAGAATATAAAAAAATATTTTTAGATATTAAGTTGAGTTTACAAACCCAGAAAATTACCTACTGGTTGTGGAACTATGATGCTCTATAGCCACTTGTCGGGCGGCGAGCAACTGATAGCTCACCGTCTTAACAAGGAGTAGGCCAGAGTAAGTGACACGTTGTGCTCCACGTGGCCTTGACCGTGACCCGATTGGGTCAGATGCCTGCAGAGGCTGCGGCAATGTCTTCAGAGGTTACCGCGGTCCTGAAACGTAAAAGACAATTATAGGAACAAGGCTATTTCAGTCAATACGATACTGACGGCTTCAATCGAGATGGCAGGAGTAAGTTATTAATGATTTTTAAATATAATTGTAAAAATTAAATGACTTCTAAAATTATACAAAACAACTGTAAATCTGTGTACGAATCTTAACAGCCGTTAAAATCTACAAAAAGACGAACCACAGTGTAACAACCCCTTAAGCATTTCACACGCTTTTTTCCCTTAAGATTATAACTTGAATAATAGCAATGTTATTTTTAATACACACAAAGGCCAACCAACTTAAAATCTTTATAAATGACACCACACTTTCAGTCATCACTGGTCACACAAAAGTCAACCCTAATAAAGATGTGGGTGGGGTTATTTTTGGAAAGTAAAGATATTTTCACAGGGAAATAAAAAGGATTATTGTTAATGGGCGTGAAGCTAAAGCGTTTGAATTCATTTACACGTGTTTATAGTTTGTATTTACGGAAGTCTATATTTGTTTGTGGCTGTGCAGACAGCAAATGCGGTGTGGGATGCGACATGAAAGCGATATGCATTGTCAAATGAATAATAAATTGGCCAAAACGTGTCTTCCTGTCTGTCTTGTGATTAAGGTACCGAACTGATTTAATAATTTTCTAGAATTCTTCTTTTATTCAATTCTATCAGATTCCTCCCTCATTTTTAGGGTTCCGTAGTCAACAAGGAACCCTTATAGCTTCGATCGCCATGTCCGTCCGTCCGTCCGTCCGTCCGTCTGTCCGCAGCTTAGATCAGAGACGCCCAGTACTAGAAAGCTGTAATTTGGTGTAAATATACGGATTTGTTGTGCCGAGAAAGTGGTTAAATAAAATCTCGTAAAATATTTTTTGTTAGGGTACCTCCTGTACACGTAAAGTGGGGATGTTATTTTTTTTTCTTCGCGTACCCCTTAGTGTGGGGTATCATTAAATAGGTCTTTAAAAATATTGATAGTTTCGCTCAACAATTTTTTGATAAAAATATTCGTTTGTGAAATATTGAGCTTTAAAGTGCTAATTTTAGCTCGACTCGAGTGTCCCCCCCCTCTACCAGCTAAACGGTTATGTTTGAGGGTGTAAAAAAATTCACAATAGTAGTATATATAACGAAGTTTAAAAGAAAATTATCATGACTAAGTAGGCTTTACAAGTTTACGAGTAATAGTCGACCAACTTATAAAACGTACTTGGATAACATATTTTCCTAAACAAAATGTATCGGGAGAACATGTTCTTCAACTGCAAGTGTAAGTTTGTCAACTTTATTTTTACAGCTATAATAGGTGGGTATGTTTTGGGGATAGGTAGGTTTTTATTGTCAACTATTTTTAACTAAATTCAAAAAAAGGAGGAGGTTCTCAATTCGTTGTAATTTTTTTTTAATGTATGTTCCCCGATTTCTCAAAGACGCCTGGACCGATTTTGAAAATTCTTCTTTTTAAAATTAAATTCAGCGAATCAGTTAAGTTAATTCGCATAAGAATTTTGATGGGCAACTACGGAACCCTACACCGTGCGTGGCCCGACACGCACTTGGCCGGTTTTTTTTAATCTAGTGTAAAACTAGGGGCGTATTACCTAATACGCCCCTAGTTGACAAAACGCCCCGTCGTTCTAGCATTCAAACTTACTGTTAGGAACCACAAGCGAGGGTGGCCGCTGTAGCGTACAACATGGCCCTCGGCCTCGGTCATGTTATACGCCAACAGTGGCCACAATCTAGTACCTAATCTATTACCTAGTTTTACCCTAGCTGCTCAGTGCTCACTGCTGGCCAAAGGCCTCCCCAAGTCTTTCCTGTACTCTTGTCCGGTACTATAGTCTGAACCAGCCCTCACGGTGTGCATCCAAATCGTCTCGCGAACTTTTCTGGGCCGGCCTCTACCAATAATTAGCTTGCTACAAATTAACAAAATAGTTTAAACTTTAGTATGAGCAAACGTAGCGTAGGACGCCTTATATGGCACGATAGATTATTGATTCTAAGAAGGTGGCAGGTAGTGGACGTGTGCGGACTGCCGGGACAGTAATGGCGCGATTAAAGGGAGACTTAGGCCCTTCGTACACAAGGTGACGCAAGTCTCCGATACCTTACGATTTTGGTATTCATTGACGCGTGCTTGTGTTCGAACCTCTATGGGTTTGTATTGCGATAGCCGCTTGGATACCGAAGTCGTAAGGTATCGGAAACTTGAGTCGCCTTGTGTACAAAGGGCCTTACGTTCAGCAGTGAACGACGGTTGGCTGAAAAGATAGTACAAACCAGTTAGAATAAGATCTGTATGACCTTGACTCCGAGTCTCTAAATGTCCGAATGTTCTGGATCATTTACCTCGTGTCTTAAAAAATCTGCACAGTAGTAGAGATAACTGCCAACATATTTCTTAAAACTGGAGTACAACACACATAATATCCATCATTATCTTCACATAATAAAGTTGTAAGTATATCTTTTTCAAGATCACTCGCGAACATTGCCCCTTGTAGATCGTAATAACAATCCCGGGGTCATATAATGTGAGCATAATCACTGCCTGTCAGGCAAATTGCTTCATCGCAGATGCTGTTGTCAATCTCAATCTTGGTAGTACATGTCTTGTTGAATTAGTACTGTAACATGTGCTTTGTTCATTTCACATTGTCTTAATGTTCCTGGATGTCATTTATTTATTTGAAGAGTAAGCGTTGCCCCGTTGCTAATAAGTATGATGTCTGGGTTTGGATTACCAGAGCTGGTAGAATATAAAATATTATGTTTGGTAAAATCAGTTATCATGACAGGCTATACTCTGGATTTTTTCCGATTGATGGAAGTTACATGTGGCTCAAACTATGACTGTAATGTAGATGTACTCGAAGTATAACTCTGCTTGACACTTTGCAGAACATATTATAAAAAACATAACCCTCCTTCCACTCCGCACTTCCGCAGTCGGGTAAATATTGGCGGTTCGTAAAAAATACAACTTCATCAATCCATTTTTGGTCATCCGTTTTAGATCCTATATTCTGAGATCACAATCTACATTCTGTCATCTATGGTGCAAAATATTGACAGTGACTTGACTGCTTACCAAAATTGAGTGTGGGTAAACGAAGCCTCATCATAAGATTTCTGGAGCTTTTACGAAGTTTATTGTGCTTATAGAAAATTGAAAAGCGCCTGTAATGTACGAACAAGGAACTATTTTTTTTCCATCAACATAAGGTCAAAGTTCCCGTTTACGTAATAAAAACGTGAAAACTCATGCTAGGACCTCGGAATGTATCTAAATGATTCGAAAATATTTTTTGATCTGTAACTTTTCCATTCGTACGCTGATAATCCATAATAACAGTCCGTTTTCCAGACTCATTCACTAGTGAATCTAAAATTATCGTAACAAAGAAGCCAACGAGAGCTTTGAAACCAGTTTCACTAGCTCGGACCTCTGTAGACCTCTTTTTATGCCACATTATCTAGGCATGCTCTTGATTACTGGTTTTACCATTATGGTTCATGAGTTCTTCAAAATGTATCGACCGTTACATGTTCCACATGCTTCTGTAATGGAGAGCTATATTAAATGATAGTGTAACCCAGTGGCGTAGCTAGGCCAGAAGGAGCCCCGTATAAAAACTTGTTTGGGGCCCTTTAAATCTAAGGGTTTGGTTTTTCAGAATAAAGACAATAGCATCCTGACTCGTGTAACTAATGCTATTACAAATGTCATTAGAGAATTTTGAAGGGAGCTAGAAAATTGAGAATGCTAATTGACTGATCGTAAATCATTTATGACAACTACATTATTATAGCCTTTTTGAAAATTTTGCTATGGTAGGAATTCGATAATTGGAGCTTTATGGCCGCGATAAGTTTCCATGTAAGAGCAACATTTTATTTTTATTCCTACCCCGGGGCCTTTGACTCTTGGGGGCCTTCGCTACGCCTCTGGTGTGACCTCTGTGTTTGTATCGGTATTTCTTTTTAACCGACTTCAAAAAAAGGAGGAGGTTCTCAATTCGTCGGAATCTTTTTTTTTTATGTATGTTCCCCGATTTCTCGAAGACGCCTGGACCGATTTGGAATTTTTTTCTTTTGTTTGAAAGGGTACACTTTCCAATTGGTCCCATGATCATCAGGTCAGGATCTGATGATGGGATCCCAGGGAAATCGAGGGCAACCTTCAAATTTTATAGCACATAGTACCATTTTCATATATTTTCTAAAGCTGTTCAAGTATTTGCATCTGATAATCATCATCTCAGGTGGATGAACTGATGATGGAAGGTACAACTCCTCTAGTAAGGAGTCGGCATCGACTGATTTAGTAAATTATGTTTTTGTTCGCATATCTCCGAAACTACAAGTCCGATTTAAGTAATTCTTTTTGTGTTGTACTAGGTATCGTTCAACTAAAGGAATACTGCAAGTTTCATCAAAATCGGTTCAGTAGTTTTTGAGATAGGGAAGGAATGAAAGAGATGTTAACGATGTTATTACCGGTGCTACGGATTTCTTACATAATCATGTAAGAAAATGATGTATTTGACAAGAATTGTGGTTAAATATTTAAACTAAAAAGAGTAAAATTAAAAACACAATGAAACTAATAAAAAAAGTCACCGACTTCCGAAAGAAAAGTTTTGTAGGTTATTTTACCATTTTTTGTGATTGTTTTTGAAGGCGGTTACATTTTTTTTTGAAAAAGTTTTTTAGAGTATCAGTTAAGAAACTGCGCTCTCATTGAGTTTTAGAACAAAGTATTTTTGTACCTATTATAAATACTAGCTTATTGCCTATGTCATACAGGAACAAAGCGGCTTTCAACTGATAAAAGAATTGTTGATATCGGTCCAGTAGTTTCAGAGCCTATTACATAAAAACAAACAATCAAATCTTTCCTCTTTTTAATATTATAAGTGTAGATCTACCAATCTATTCGCCCCTAAAACCGACGTTTTGAGAAAACTATTTTATAAAATTCCTACACAGGTGCCATTCAAATGAAAAGCTTTTTAAACTGTAGGTCACTAATAAACATACGGCCCGCCACATTTCCAACTCTATAGAAACTTTTTCACATCCTTGTTGAAGAACCCCATGTTTTAGCTCATCGGCAAAACCTCGGAAGTGAAATTACATCTAATATTTCCAATATAATTATCCAATAATATCTGTTTCTTCATCCTTCTGCTAAATATCAAATCCATCTTTCCATTCATGATCTGTTCTCTCTATCACTGCGCTAATCCACTAACATTTGCCCCCTACATAACTTTCCTTCCTCAAACCAACCCTGTATCGCTGTCTTGCAAGCCTCTCAAGGAGCTGATCCGAACCGAAGTCAGGCTAAATAAACAGTAGTCGTCTCGCGGTTAATTCGGGGTCGTCAAGTGATTTGTATCCGAATTATCCGAGAGATCGGAGTTATTCGAGTTCTCGAGTGCATTCGTTTACGTCAACGTGTGGTTTTAAGTGAACCGACTGACAGTCGTGTTCGGTGTTCGCTGCTATTTATTTTAAAACTATTTCGTTTTGTGTTTACAACGTGGTTCGAGTGTTTTGGATTTGGGTATTTTTGACGGTCAATTTTGGTTTCATTTGCTTGTTTTTCGGTAAGAGGTGAAGGAAACTGTGTGATGTAGTAAATATTTATAGACACTAAAACGGAAAGTGGTATAAATGTTTAGAATATGTAAGTAGAAACATTAAGTAAATACACAGATACAGCTGTTTATATACTGCGAACAGTGAACCAAAATAGGATATGATAAAACAAGATTGACGCTTCCTTGCGGGGATCTACTTTTAGCTCGCAATATCAAAACAGACGGGTATACCCAAATTAATTGCTATACTCAACTGTTGACAAAATAATTATATTCAACCCCGGACAAACAATTATATTCATCCCGCATTCTGAGCCCTCCTTGTTTACACAAATTCAGCATAAACATTATAATCCGCTGTATTTTCAAAATTATAAATACAAACTCCCATACAGATTTATTATTAGAAAATTATGCATATTTTACAATCTGCTTGGGACTTTGAGTGACATAAAATGTGACCCAATGAATGGGTTATGACATTTGTGTCCCCCGTTTTTGTAAAATGGAATCTGTCTTTTTAATCCTTTACATTTTTTGAAAAATCTTGTTTAAAACAAAAACACATAGTCAGCATTGGTTCTGTAATACTTAGTACATATTATATGATTCACAAAATTATTAAAAGATGTAACGTCATATACAAAACATCTCGCCTCTTGTCCCCGAAGGTCTAGGCAGAGGTGTATCTTAAGTCACCGGCTTTTTTTAGGTTTACAAGTAGGCACGATTAAAAATAATTATGTTTTGAATACAGAAAAATTATAACTCAAAACCAAATTAAAATGAATTCTAAGAAGAATGTAATGTAAGTAGGAGAATGTTCGAATTTATTTTCCAAAATCCAATAGGTAGCTAGCAATATAAAAAGAAAAAAACCAAACATGAAAATCATAACAGTAACCGGCCGCAAATGTTCAAACAGTCAATTCGCACTCATTCTTTGTCCGTAATTTGCCGGACGGGTCGATTCCACCGCATGGCAGCGAGCAGCGGGTTAAAATGCTTTCCGTGTACCACTCGTCACAGTTGTCACCTGGGCGGCGACGAGACACGTTTAACATAAACTATTGCCGATTTTGTGGCGGTCAGCCGTTGTTGAAGCCTTTTAGATGCGGTAATGGATCTATTGTAGTGTTTATATGCGAAAGAGTCGTTTTTAGTGAGTTGTTGTTTGGTAGAAGGGTTGTTTTTTAATACGGGGAGTGAGGCTCTTAATTTTGTATTTGGTTGTCAAGGGATTCATTCAGTTGGTTCTGGTTTTCGCATTTGTGTTGGGTTCTTTGTCTTTCTGCTAATATAAATGCGAAAGTTAGCACGAGTGGATGGATAATTGAATGTGTGTTTGGTACTCTTTCACATGAAAATTACTGATTGGATTTAGATGATGATATGATACTTTACGCTCCCGTGGCATAATTAAAAAAGTCCAATAAGCTATATTTATTTAGAGCAGAATTCGCCACTACATTTAAGAACTGTCGGTATACAAAATTATACCATCCCTTACAGTAAATAAAATACTGACAACTCTAATCTTGATCAGTGTTTAAACTGTTAATCGCGTTCAGTTTCACTGGTGTAATTCGCCTGTAATTAACCTTGTAATTTCAGTAATTTGAATGTAGGTCTAGTTTTACTTTTCTCCCCTAGTAAAACCCTCGATTATGGTTTACGCATCATTGAATACAAGAATTAACACTAAAATCGTTGCTTTGAACACAACTAACTCGAAAATTTCATAGGAATTGATCAACAGAAAATTATTCGGTAATCAACATAAAATTACAACCTCGCTCGTTTTCCACTAACACCAATAGAACTAAATAACCTAAAGTTCCCAGTAAAATTCAAGCGAACAACTCTTCGGTTTACGCAGTATTGCCATGTTTAAAGCCAGTATTTTATGCCGGTTTTGCACTGGCAACACCCACGTTGGTACTGGCATGTTAGAACAGTTTTGAATTTCTTATACGACACACCTTCGGTATTTTACACAAATACGTTATTTTATTATGGTAATACCTGCTTTTAGTGATATTTGCTTTTGAGCTTAAGTCTGGGCGCCATTTATTTATTGGGTTTAGGCTAGATTATTATCCTAACTAATACTCATGTATAATTTATTGCTATTTGACGGGTATATTGTATAATCCTGAAGGTCGCGACCAGTATATTGTTGCGAGATGACCTGGACTTGTACCACAAGGGCATAATGTTTCAAGAAGGCATAGGATAAGAGCTGCTGGAAGGTATTGAATGAGGCCTTTGAGCAGCAGTGGGATGCTGTCCCTGAGGCTAAAGAAAAAAAATTTAATTCTTATTATTCAACCCTAACTTGCACTAAAATTTTGTAATCCGTAGTACCGGTAATACGAGTAACATCGTCCAAGTAAACATTATATTGTTAAGAGGGCTTTCACACGTTTCGTTGTTTTTGTGCGACTTTTGGAACCTGATTCTGGGTATGTCAATGCCACAAATAAAAAAAAGATGTATACTCGAGAAAGTTTGATTATTTCTGTGTGGAGTGCTTTAAACAAATTTTTAGATTTGTTTACATACATGAGTAAAAACCTTGTCTCTGCAAAGGATGTTTCATAAAATTCTACTTTTTGTCATACTTTGGTACCGAATTACATAGAAGGTATAATAGTAAAATAATATTTGAAAATGTCCATGGTACATCTGAAAGATTATATTTGGACTGCATTAATCACTTTTTTATTTTCCATTCAGAAATACACCAAAAGTAATTTTTCAAAACAGGAAGAATTTGTCATTTTTTCGTCCGAAATTATATTTTTTATCTATCAATATTTACTGAATTTTCAATCAAAAAGTATTGAATAACTAAGGTTACTATCTTAGCTTGCATCAAAAAAATAATTAGCTCATTTAAAAGTAAAATAATAGTATTAAACAATTATAATAAGCAATGACAAAATTCAACATAAAACCAAGAACGGTTTGTTCTTTGATTTAGACGGCGCGGGGCGCCTTTTGAGGGAGGACGTATCGCTCGCAACCATTTTGACATTAGTCACGTAATTATTAAAATTTAAAATACACGCCACCATGCATGACCTTTATACGCGGCGCTAGTGTCTTTGTCATGACGTCAAATTCCATGTGAAAAATGTAGTACCTCGAATTTTCCGCAGGTCATGAGTGGTGGCCAGTAATTTTCCCAATCGCCAAGAATACAGCATAACCTACCTTTCTTGATACAAGCTAATATTTTGAATTAATTTAATTTTGATCTGTTTGTAATGTAAATATATAAGTGTGTTGATTTTATTTTCCTACTATATTCGAATGTGGATATAATTGTAGATAATAAAATAATGTAAATAATTCTGATAGCTTTTTTTCTGAATTGGTAATTAAATGTAATTTCAGACTTGCTAACTTCCCAAACATTCCAGTTCGTTTGGATAATATAGCTCGCTGCGGGACCCACCATACCACCGGCCATGCCCCTGGTGGTATGACTTTTTATTACGTGGTAGAATCATCAGATCAGCCCTTCCACCCAGAGAAGGACAGGACTACAGGAAGGACATACAAACTTGTACTGACACTACTGACTAAAATCTACGGTGTCCTTCAATAACCCATTGCGATCCGGGGCCATGGATACCTGATGAGACAGTCCCGCGACGCCGCCGGCAGGATTTGGCTCTCTAACGTGCGCCCCGAAAATCCGTGAAAAATTGATCTGATCGTTTTGAGGTAGCGGTTAACCCAGAGAAAAGTAACTTTAAAAAAAAAAAACTTTTTTTTAAAAGTACCGTTTTCAAAAACGAATAAAAAAAAGTTTAAAATAACTTTTCTTTTGGAAGTCGGTGGCAATAGTCAATGAAATAAATAACAAAGCCACCGACTTCCAAAAGAAAATTTATTTTAACTTTTTTGTTTAAAATAACTTTTCTGAATACAAAAAAGTTTAAAATAACTTTTCTGAATACAAAAAGTTTAAAATAACTTTTCTGAATACAAAAAAGTTTAAAATAACTTTTCTTTTGGAAGTCGATGGCAATAGTCAATGAAATAAATAACAAAGCCACCGACTTCCAAAAGAAAAGTTATTTCAAACTTTTTTGTATTCGTTTTTGAAGTCGGTACTTTTTTTCAAAAAGTTTTTTTTTTATCAGTCGATTTCTTGTTATTAGGTTTGATCGAAGAGAGTTGAAGTCTTGTATCAGGTTCGGCATCCAGTCAATTTTGGTATTCCGTTTTGGCAGATGCATTGTATTTTTAATTATTTTTTTGGTAAAATCATCATAATTATGTGTCCTCCCGAGCGGGACGGGATTTATTACCAGACTCGTACTGACTAATATCCATGGTGATCCTTCAGTAGCCCTTTACGTTCCAGGGTCACCGTTACCTGATAAGACAGTCCAGTCACCAAGACAAGCTCCGGCCCTCCAAGGCGTACCTCTCTGATTGGAAATCGCTTCTCGGCGTCGTAGGTCACGCGGCTGTCCTCTCCCTCACGTGTTCCACCTCCTACTTCGCTAGCATGACTGCTTTGCATAAGGATTCGAGGTGACTACTTCCCATTCCGTCTCGCCCCGCAGATCGTGGCCTCGATCAATGCCGGGCGTTATTAAATTGACTCAATTGCATCGAGTTGGGATTTGGCAAACCTGTACCACTCCATGTACCTAACTTTTTTGCAGCCAACTCAATAAGTGGACTGTGGGTCGATTGGCTCCTTTTTGCGGAAAAAATCACGTCTTAGCAGCATTGAAGTTCAAGCACTCAACCGGCCATGGCTCTTTCGCCTGATATTATTTTGTGAATTTTATTCATGCATACAGATACAACTCAGAACAAAACATACAAAAAATAAGTTAGCATTCCAATAAATCGTAAAAATAAGCGAAATTGAATGAAAAGTGAGAAATTACAGGAATGTGTCAAGTTTCATAAATAAAATAATGAAATCGAAAAAATAATGTTTTCAATGTTCTACTGATGAGTTCTTTTTTCTTTTAAACCCTGTGTTATTTTACTGAAGGTGAAATGTTCTGTATTAAATAACGAACATTTTCTATACCATTTCAATAGAAATCAGTTAAAAAGCCTGAGTGACCAATTGTAGCATCGTAATTCGAGCATAAACGAATCTATGCACTGTTAGTCGCGATTGATCGAAGATGAAATCAGGTACTACTTGCTGTGCAAATGAAATAATGTGGAGTTGAACCACATTTTCTACGCAATTTTGAGCAGTTACGTACGTTCGTTAGGAAGTGAAAGCTCAGTTTTGCGAGATAGAGATTATAATTTAAAGCTCACCAAAACATTCTGTTTCAAGAGTGAAATGATCTGAAACCTGTTGAACTCAGATAGATCTGTCTTTATTAAAAAAATAATCCAGCTGTAACCCAGTATATGAAGCACTGAAGCCCAGTCAAAACAGTTCAATAAATTATTTTCTCCTTTGCAAATGTTTAACGATTTGCACCATCCGCTCACAGTTAACTGCAGGCGAACCAAGAATCTTCTTGAATATTAATTTTTAATCTTTCATGGTGTCGATTCGAAATTGTCTTGTCAATTATAGGGGAGCTTGTGGCTGGTCGCAATGGAGTTTGTATGATCCGCGCAGTAGATTATCGCTCTCTTTGCGCGGTTTAACGAACTTGATGGTCTTCTTGGGCCCTACTCACTTTCTTCCTGGATCACGGCGTTTAGTGATATTACCCGTCTCTTTTGACACTAGTTTCAAATATTTTGTACCACTGGTTGGAAATATTCGAGCATTAAACCGACCACTTCTGGCTATATCTCCTTATCTATGTCACCGTAATCACCCCAAGTGGCTGGTTTTGCGTCCATAATTATGTCTCTGAATAGATGGCATAAATGACTGTTTGATGTATAAGTCAAAGAAAAAGTTTGAAAAACTTTAAACACCAAATCGTAAATTCTAAATAATTTAAAAAATCTAATTAAATAAGTTATGAATTCAAATTAGCCACTAGAAACAAAATAGCACTTGAAAGATATCATAACAAGATAATTTACTCGTATTATAGAATGGAATTGAATAATCTTTATAATGCACACTGAGTAAATTACAAATAAATATCCAATTCGCAGTGTGACACAATGTGCGGTTTAAAGTGTTATATAATGAGTGGCCCTTATTTTATTTTGATAGGTATACATTTATCATATTATCTATTCGTTTAAGAATATAATGTCTAGAAGCTCGGGATCTTACTTTGTTTATTCGAAAGAAAAGTGGCAAAAGCTCATGTTGTTTTCTTCCTGGTATACGAGGCATAGCTGTTTCGTTAGTGTTTTGTTTTTATGCGGGGGGCATCACGATGTCAAATTGACAGAAACTGTGTTCTTTCAGTATGTCAAAGCGCTCTTAAATGCTCATAAAATGAAAACCACGAAACAAAACTGAACGAAATTTTATGGAACCAAATGACAGGTATATTGCATCGAACAAAAAAGTTCATAGGTTATATTTATGAAGTAACAACAGAAAAAATGTAGTCGAATTGATAACCTCCTCCTATTTTGAAGTCGCTTAAAAAAACTTATTTCAACAGAATTGTACCTACTCAATCAGTCCCACACGTTTTTTACCATCAAATAGAATGTCACTTAGTAAAGGCCCTTTTGACACTGTTTTTCTATACTGCCAGTACATTCTAAGCGGTCCACTATGTCGGTAGAGGGACCAATAACTCAGAGTGCGCCGGAAGTACTTAAGTATCATTGTGAATGCTCTTTTAATGCATTCCGAATTGGAAAGTGAGTCTATCGCCTGTAGTCTTTGTTTGCCTCCTCTTTACAGCATCATGCGCATATCAAGTCATAATAAGTAAGAAGAATAAAACTTAAACGACCGCTAGACCAACGAGGCAGTCATTCTAGATCCATTATTGATCTAGAATGACTGCCTAGTTGGTCTTTTTTTTATTTTTTTTTTAGCGTGGTAAAATCATCAAATGAGTCCTCCAACCCCGGGCAGGGCGGGAGGGACTGTCAGACTTCTACTGACTAAAATCCACGGTGTCCTTCATAGCCTGTTATGTTCCGGGGTCACGGTAAGGGAATAATCCCGCGACCCCGGCAGGCTTTGGCCCTCTGAGAGGGGGGCCCCGTCATTATGCTGACGCTCTTTGAGGCGCGCGTGGGACACAGCGCGCCGTCGACCCGGGCATGGTCCTTGGTCGGGCAGCGAGTTGCCCTTTACTCGCTGCCCGCATGCCCGCGCCTACGGTGGCCGGAGATCATCAAGCGACGTCCGTCGCCGTGGGCGTCTACCACTGCGGGTGGGGCGGAGGGAGGACGCTGTCCTCTCTCGCTCGCGGCCCGCCTCCTCCTTCACGAGCATTACTGCCTCGCAGAAGGATCAGACCGCTTCCCACTCCGTCTCGCCCCGCAGCATGGCCGCAACCAATGCCGGGCGCGAGAGGTCTCCGCCTATCGCAACCGTGAGGACACGTCGGTGCTCCGCCCAAGCTGGGCAGTCTTGCACCGTATGCTCCACCGTGTCCTCCGGGCGATCTTCGCAGTGGTGACACCCAGGCGTCTCCTCCTTTCGCATCAGACACAGGTACCTCCCGAAACTTCCGTGTCCGGTGAGGACCTGCGTCAAGCGGTAGGTCAGGACGCCATGACTTCTCTCCAGCCACTCCTCAAAGAGGGGTCTTACCGCCGCAATTGCGGCGTGCCCGGCCTCGTTGGTCTAACGGTCGTAAGCGTTACTACGATTCATAGATCATTCATGTCAGTGTTATTAAGTTTTGTAATACGAATCTTTCAGGAGCAAAATATTTTTTTTAGTCTGAATTTGTGCCTGTTTGATGGCAATAGGCTCGTTTTTTATTACATGGAACTTTAACATAATTCCTCTGTTATGTTGAGCCCAAAAATTTGAGTGTACCTACTATTGGTATAGACCCCAGCAGATCAAACTACTACAATCTGTCAAATTGCTTTAATAGATATCATCTTTATCACAACAGAACAAGGCTATGTTCGATCGAGAAAATTTTGAAGATTGGGGTAGATATTAGCTGTCGTCTGTACACCTCTGTTTAACAGTAAGGGACTTTACTCAAGTGAAAATTAACCTTACTACTACTAAGAAATAATGATGCAATTCGATTGACTTGATATCGTCGTGGCGATCGTGTTTTGTTTTTCATCTACCCGTAGATAGCAACGTGTTTTATGTCATGAGTCGTAGTGGTAAGGTTGATTTTCACTTGTAGTTGGAATCAGTCGAAACGTATCGCAACGCGCCATGGGTAAGCTCCCTAACTCAGGCGTGATCATTCCATCTCCCCGTTTTTCTGGTACAAGGAACTTCTCTTCTTTTCGCGATTGCTATAGATATATATCCGATAGGGCATTTTACAGAAATTCAAACCTTAATTTAGCAACGTAACACGATACTGCAACAGAACAGCGAACGAAACAAGTAATAAACAGAAATTAACTCAAATGAATGTAGTCATAAATCGGTGAGATACGAGCCAGGATAGCTGTTCTGCTCGCTGGTGATCCTGTGTTATAGTCTAGTTTATATTACGGATATAATGTCTATGGTAAAAGCGATGTTAAGTAGAAACTGTTTAAAGCTACAACTGGCTTGAAACTTGACGAAATGACGTAATTAACAGTCTCTTTACTAATTATTATTTTTAAACGCACTAACACATGCGATGCGCATCGTAAAGATGATTTTTGAGGAAAGAAAAATACAGCTGCGAGAAGGATTTGAACCCGTCTTCTGGATATGTACTCCAGACGCCTCACTAATAATTAAGCTACCGCATCTCACACTTAGAAGCTGAATCTTCCATTCCCTCGTTTGAAATTTTTACGGTAACGTGACGCCATCTCTTGGACTAGTTTCTAACTACTTCCAATCAAAACGCGTCGGGTTCAAATCCTACTCGCAGCTGGATTGTTTCTTGCTCAAAAATCATCCTAACCGCCTCTGTTGGGAAATACTCTTGTTTAGACTATGCAAGAACTTGCATGCAAGATTGACTACATTGAGAACTCGCATGCAAGACTGACTACGTTGCGATGTTTATTTGATCAACTGAATTAATTCTCCATTAATAGTTCGCAATGTAGTCAAACTTGCATGCAACTGGCATACGATTTCTTGCAGCGTGTGAATGGGCCTTTACTCTCTGTCTGAGGAGAGCGCAGCTGACTGTTTTTTGGACAAGTATGACACTATTCGTACACCATTGAAGAATAAGAGCATTTCTTTTCTATGTTCTAAAACATAGTCATGCTTAAAAAAATCTTTTTTCGTTCTACCGTTTTGTCTTTTCTTCCGTCGACAAAATCCGTTTCTATGGCGTCGTGCTACGCGTGTTGGTGTGTGATGATCCAAGAGATCAAGATTATATCTTGTTGTGGCCTGAGAAGTATCTCCTCAACTGAGCTGTCTCTATTATTCGACTCATGCCAAGACAATTTAGTAAGCAATCTATCATTGTGACTATTTTCTTGAAATTCTCGTAGCTGCGTTGCCTGACTACTTCTCAAACAATAAGAATGGAAGAAACCGCTGATGATTCACGTACACACGTATCTTATAAAATAAAACGAGCATTCACATAAAACTGTTCAATGAATCCGATCAATAGCTATCACATAAATAGTCCCTAGAATCCAATACTGGACATAAGCATAGTGTACACTCAAGGGCAAAAATATGAATACACTTAGGAGGATTCAAAGCTAGATCGTAGAATTTCTGTTCGGGTTTTGAAACAAGATACAATTTATCAAAATGCAATATGTGTATCAAAATGCAAACCGCTTAGTAATTAAATTAACGTAAGATTTATAATGATTAAGAATAAGTTTTTTTTTTCTAATTTAACAAAAGCTTCGATTTCTAAGTAAGCGTCACCTCAGACAGTAATCATACAGCTTAGAGCGTTTTTTGACATCATACAGGTTCAGCCAAATCAGCACAGAGCGATAACGAACAAGACTAGAGTAAGATAAATACTCCAGGGTGTTATTACAACGTCAGTGAGTGAACGAGATGGCACTAGACGACTTGTATAGCTCTGTCACTTTCACTCGCCGGAATAAGCCTGGTTTTAAGACGTTGTAATACTCCCCCAGTTCTGTAATTATCATAGCAGCTTTGTGTTGGTACTACTGGTACAAAAACTTAACAAAGCTACTGATTTTCTTGACAAGCATCATTTTTTTTTTTTAATTTAGCGTTTAGTTCGCTTTAATGTCCTCTATCTCGCGATGATGTGGTAGATGGTGAAACAAGCTTTCATAGAAGTACCGTATTCACTCTTGACTTAAAGACCCCAAGGTTATAGCTATCAGGAAACAAGGACCCCAGTACCTGGGTGAACAAAGTGGAACAAACCAGGGAAATGGAATTCCACTCCTTAGGTGTGCGCATAATTATTATAAGCATTGGCTGTATAGGTATTACGGTGGGATGTCCACCAAATACCGATTGTATATTGCCGTTCATCTTGTAGACGAATGATGTTAAGTGCCAGGCGATATAAAATTGTGCAGTTCCATTTCAAGACGGCAGCGCTTTTTTTTGAACTTAGCTTAAGTGAACATAGTTCTTGCCGTTGACTGTACACACGGGCGGTCAAGAAATGCTTTACATTCTAGCTCGCCCGCCCGTCACGTTTTGCAGCGAACCGAAAATATTAATATTCAATGCTCAACTGCTCAAGTAGGGTTGCTGCGATTTCAACTATTTATGCTCCTATTCTAAGTTTCAAGGAGCTAAGTGCTTTTTGACATGTCTAGTGAATTCCAGAAAATTCTAAGCTCTTTGCGACGGTAGTACCAACCTTGCAAAAGTAAGTGACAAAGCCAATCAATGATTTTGATCGTACTTCTTCACATTATTATTCTTATTCAATCGTTGTATGAACTTCAATTTGTACTAAAACTGTAGAAAGTATCGCATTTTGTGATAAAAATGGGAAATTACGTCATACAGGCAGTTCCTTCGGTCCAGTTCCCTATGGACCGTCTACTGGACATACATATTTCTTAGCTTAAGTCTTAAATATGGCTTGAGACTCTCGCCTTTATTCAATTTATTTGGGGTCAGCGCAATATGTCTTGTTTTTCCATACTTTTTAGATAGGTATAGATGCCATGCCTGGCCCTCATCACATGACACCATGAACAATGTGCGCTCAAGTCATTATTAATTTCAAAAATAATTTGGTCAATGTTACAACCTCAGATCAAAGAAATAGGCAGATAGAACGCTCAGAACACGCGAGTGTGTCCACCAAAGCAAATACAAAATCAAATCGAATTACATTCCATATTGTTTTCTTTGTTTTTGAGAACAACTTTTACAATGTTTAAAGACACGAGACGGCATATTTTGGCAAACAACAACAACGACGCGTAGCTTGGGTACGACGCGTAGCTTGGTACTGTCGCGAGTTGGTATTCCACTTTTGATTTTGTATTTGCTTTGGTGGACACACTCGCGTGTTCTGAGCGCTCTATCTGCCTATTTCTTTAACCTGAGGTTACAACCATCATTTTTTCTAGCAATAATTATGTATACTACCGTCCACTTGACGGTAATCATTCAACTTATTTCTTGAAACATTAAAATACTCTGCCCAATAAATCGTTATGGCCCGTCAAATCAACCTCCATAAATAACAAAACACTATCAAAGTTTCCCTCAAAAATCAATTCATTCTTTGTCTAACTGTTGACTAAACGGTTCTAAACACCAATTACAAAGCCCCATAATTTCAATGGCGGACGAAAATCCATCATTTGGTCTAGAATAACCCACGATTCAATACCTCTATTTATTTACGAGCATAGCAGGGTTAAGTATACGTTACGGGAAATTTATTCCGCTGCGTTGGTGGTATTCGCTCGTTGAAAAATTAAATACATGGAGATTTGAAATGTTCGTAATTTAAAATTATGTTGTCGCGGTTGAGTTATGGCAGTGTAATGAATGGTCCTTTGCCTGTTGATCGGGGGCAGAAAAAGTTTAAATGTCGGTCCGAGATTTAAATCGCGAGACAGGTGCAATGTTTGTGGTTATTGTTTTATTTTATTCGATGAAGTATGAAAAGAAAACCATCAAAAACATAAATGTGAAATGAGAGCCAAAGCCAAGCATAATAGTTTGGTATTATGCCTTGGTTGTTGACTTCAACAAAAAAAGAAGTGAAATCTAAATGGGTGCCAAGTTCAATGGTCAGTTCTGAAATTTATTTAAAACAACATAAAATAGATTTCTTTTTATAACTAAGGATCATACATTGTAGCCTAATTTCTGACTTGGCTATTTCTCATAAAATACGAATTATATTGTAGCCTTCATAATTTCTAAACCTGTAACTTCTCAGTTTTATTTTATTTTTCCGAAAATTTGGCTTGCTGGTAGTACTAACCATCTAACAATTCGTATATGAGAACTAGCCAAGCAAGAAATTAGGCTACAATGTATGATCCTTAGTTATAAAAAGAAATCTATTTTATGTTGTTTTAAATAAATTTCAGAACTGACCATTGAACTTGGCACCCATTTAGATTTCACTTCTTTTTTTGTTGAAGTCAACAACCAAGGCATAATACCAAACTATTATGCTTGGCTTTGGCTCTCATTTCACATTTATGTTTTTGATGGGATATCAATACTTTTTGTACATAAAAAATGATCTTACACTGTAGATCGCTAAATATATTGAAACAAAATAATAATAAATCTCAGTTAATAACTGTTACATTACAAAATGTTAGACACGGGCACAGAACATATATACCCCTAAAGGGGAAGAATGACGACTCCGTACTAATTTTGTGAGGAAAATTTTCCTTACCGACCAGCGCCATCTATGTTTAGCCCACGAAAACATGGCAGTAGAATCGGGCGGGAATTTCAAATACTACAAGTACTTTACAGGTTCTTTGTATTGCATTTTATGCACAAGTACATTGCGCTTCTCGATAGTTTCTTTAAAATTACTATCGAGAAACACAATGTACTTGTGCATAAAATGCTGAAAGATAATAAGTAAGGAGCAGTTTAGTAAAACAAACGATTTCATTTGACTTCTTTATTCATATAGGCTACAATGACTTATTGTACTAAGGTTCGGAAACCGATGTAAAGTGATGCTGGGATCTTTAGAAGGTGAAGTTCCACAAATAGCACAGATTCTAGTGTTTTCTTCCTACGAACTCATCGGGAGTAAGGCACAAAATCAAACAAGAGTCACTGTCTCAACACCGGGTCTATATCTCACAAATACGCAATTAATTTCACCAAAACACAGACACAGAGGAGCAAGCTCGACTCAAATTGACAATATTGTATGTAGAATTAAATGCAACTGTTTTATTTATTACAAATAAACACAAGTACAAGATATAAATAATGGTGCGCAAGCGATGGCAGACATTTTTTCCTATGACGTCAAATAGCCAATAGACAATATGGCGTTCCAGTGTTGTCATGTTGTCATATTATTATCTCCTTTTTGTTTTGTGTATTCATCAATTTAAATGTTAAAAAATTCATAACAAACATTTTCTCGCATCAGAATAAAAGCAAAAATAAATTTTAAGGATAACATACTTTAAAATCAATTAATAAGCCTATTATTAGATTGAATGTGATTGAATGTGAAATAGTATTTTTGATGGCAACATTATGTGATTCCTCTCTTTTACTCTTATGTTGATGTCTCTTTCTTGTTTTCTAGCCCACCTACATCTTGTTCGTAGAACAAAGTCGACACCCCCTGGACACGGGACACCGTTCGTTGCCGGCAAGAAGGGAAGTTCGATTTTTACGGACAAGGATTTAATAATACCAATATTTTATTTGTTCATTCATATTTTATGTTTGTTTCATAATAAAATTGTTTAAGAAAATTCATGTTCACAAAACCTTACACTAATCGCCTGCCCATCTTAACACCGCGATTCAGGATCGTGACGTAATTGCACAACGCCATCATTCTAGTGGGTTACGTGTAATAAATACGAAGATCAACTATTCTTATTAATAAGTACAAAGACGCGAATACGAGTACATTGATTTTAAAAAATTAGGGTGCTGTTTAACATGTTATGTATTCACGTAAAGATCATAAAATCCACATTTCACAAATAGAGTTTAGGCACTAATGAAGCAATGCCATCTAGTGTTTCTTGAATAAATCAATCCGTCATTGATTTAGTGCATGGTGCAGTGAGTGTCTGAAAATGATAAAAGGTGGCGCTAGTGTTTGTAGAATACGGTTAGTTACGCGTATTATATACGAAAATCAACTATATTCGTAATTACAAGTACAAAATTTAGAATATTCGAATTAAAAAAATTAGGGTGGTATTTAACTCGTTTTTATTCACGTAATGATCATAAAAATCTACATTTCACAAATAGAGTTTCGGCACTGATTGAGCAACGCCATCTAGTGTTCTGTTGAATAAATCAATCCTTCATTGATTTCGTGCATGGTGCAGGAGTTCCTGAATACGATAATAGATGGCGCTACTGGTTGTTGAATACGGTTAGTTACGCGTGATAAATACGAAAACCTACTATAATTCTTATTTTTAAGTACAAAAACGGGAATATTTGCATTAAAAAAATTAAGGGTGGTATTCAACTCGATAAATATTACGTAAAAATCTTAAAATCCACATGTAGAGATTTACAGGCACTAATTATAAGTTAAGTGAAAATTATAGTAAAATGATAAAAAAATACCAGTTTCTGATTTTTTCCTTTGTATACACGTAATTATCTGCCTAACCTATCTGCATGCCAAATTTGAACTTTCTAGGTCATCTGGAACTAAGATATAGTTTTGATCTATAGGTCAGTCATAAAAATGACGATTTTTGGTCGTTAATAACTAAATAACCGTTTGAGATATGTTTATAAAATTTGGAACACATAACTATCTCGCCAGTCTCAATATATGTGCCAAATTTGACAAGTCTAGGTTAAATAGTTTTTGAGTTATGAGGGGCTAAAAAGTGCCTCCAAATGGTTCGTGTAATATTACACACTGTGAGCGCGCCTGTGCTTTGCTTTGGCTGGCCACGCTCAGTCGCGTGTCTAGATGGTTTAACGAAGAGTTTACGTTGTTTTTTTCCTAAAGAACTTCTCTCTTTTTCCTCGCTCTTTACTCCAACATAAAGTATATTTTAGTAGAACCTAAATACACAGTCTATTGAATTGATTTACACAACAATGTTGCCAACAAAAAAAATCACCTCCCAAATATTTGAGCGTAAATCATGTTGAACAGTAAAAGTGGGTAGGTACAGGCGTAAGTATCACTTACGACTAATGCGTGACGATTTTTTATTAGAACTGTGTGAATACATCAAGTGATCCCCTGGGTCTTAACGCGAGGTGGCTAAAAAGGTTGTTGCTAAAGAGGTCTACTCGATAAAGATATGTGTGAAATATGGCAACACTTTTTTTATTACATGGCAACATTTACTTTTTTAATCATTGTTCTTTTTCATTTATGCGTTTTTTTATCGTGGTAAAATCATCAAATGAGTCCTCCCACCCAGGGCAGGGCAGGAGCCCTTTACGTTCCGGAGTCACGGTAATTCGTTAGTCCTGCGACCCCGGCAGTTTGGACCTCTAAGGGGCCCCCGTCATTGTGCTGAAACTCTTTAAGGCGCGCGTGGAACACAACGCGACGTCACGTCGTCACGGGCATGGTCCATGATCGGAAAGCGAGTCGCTCTTTTAGTGTATGCTAAGGAAGGTGTGTTACATGTTTAATTTATCATAATTTGACGGTAGCAATCGCCTATTGTCTTTGTCTCTTACAATAAAAACATAAAAATTAACGACTTCCGATAGTTTCAACTTACAAAATCAGTTTCGAATACAAACGTTATTTCCGCTTAGTAGTTATAATCGATTTCTTCTCCATTTAAAAACTAAAATGTAATAAAGAAATTGTAATTCCATTGCGTATATTAAGTCCTTAGATTCTGTATTTTAAATTTTAATCAACTTATATTATTAGAAGATCGAGGCACTGTATGAAGAACGGGGTTGTTGTAAGTTCGCCATTAAAATATTTCCCCACAAAAAAAGTAGGTACCTGTGTGTTTATTATTAGGTTTTTTTTTATTTTAATTATTGGACATTCGACCCATTTTTTTCCTCACTGGGATAGTAGAACAATTAAATTATAAAATCCAGCACAAAACTACCGAACAGACACTATGTGGAATCTAAATAGAAAGTACAAGAAGAACGGGATCAAAACTTTTTTTCGAGGGGAATAATTTTTGTGGCGAACTTACAACAACCAGAAGAATGATTTACCTACTGGAAGGGAGGTGACAGTTCAAATGACTAGTGACAAAGAAGTACTTATAAAATAAGAAGACATGCTGTGCCGATCTCAAAAGATTTTGTGTAAGGGCTGGAAAATAATTATAATAAGGTACCTCCATAACAGCACACGTAGAAAGGAGGTTTCTCTTTCTAAAACCTATTTGGAGCCTATTCCTGATGCAAATGAGCTACTCTTTTTTATTAAAGACGAAGAAACAAAAATGGTCAGATAATTTATATCACAGACTGGTGTATTATTTTTTTACATCGATGTAACAGTGGTACTCTTTTCATTTCATTTCAGAATTAGAATTGACCTCCACAAGTATTCAATTTTGGACTAGGTACTAATAAACTTTGGTAACAATTTAACACTCTGTTTAAAATTGGAATCTTCCCAGTCCTCTTATCTGGTAAAAAGAAAACAAATGTCAAGCATTTTATTCGGAAAACAAATAAACATTTACAACCGGCCAGTGTTATTCTATTCCGCCTAAAAATCCACATCGCAGTTTATAAACACAAAGATGACATTACGGCAGAAAGCCATAAACAAAACGGCCCGCATAAAAAAAATAGAAAAATGGCGGCCCACTTTCGCAAAGTCAGGTGGTCCACAGCAGCTATCATTAATTTCCATTCAGTGTCGAATAGCCGGAATATATCGTGGCGGAATCGCTTCCAAGGTGCGGCGGGTAAGAACACACTTAGTCTTGAGTACGGCACCGTTCTTTATTTTAAGTTGGCAATTGATTTTATACTGATTCTATATGTATACCATTCGCTGGGTGAAAGAAGAAAACGTTCTGAGTAGCGCTATGTGCGAACTTGGTCTTGAAAAATGCTGTGAAAACTTTTAAAATGAAAGGAAAAATTTGTAATGCGGTTAATAGTTTTAAAATTCCTTGAAGGCTATAGAGATATAAAAAAACATGACTGGTGGAGTAAAACCGTATTTAAACCCTTTTTTGGGTGTTAAAAACATCAAATGAACCCTCCCCTGGGTGGAGTAGAAGGGACTGTCAGACACTTACAGACTAAAAGTCTACCCTGTTGGTTCAGTTGTCCTTTGTGACCCAGAACCATGGTGTCCTGTTAAGACGGGCCGCGGAAGACCTGACCTGGGCGAAGGCCTCCCCAATTCCTTTCACTTTTCTCGGTGTTGTAGTCTTTCACCCCAGGCTCCAAAAAAGCCATCCAGAATAAAATATCAATAAAGAATCTTATCAAATTAAGAGCCATCTTCCATAATTAAAATGGATCAACTCATCATCGAATTAAAGTGTCAAAAAATATAAGCAATTAGTTGAGCAAAATAAATGCTTTAGCCCGACCTTGTAGCCTTTCAGAAACTTTCGGAATTCTTCACGCTAAAGGGCAAAGGGTGTGTGCCATTAATCATGGCAGATAGACAAGTTGTCGTCTTGTAAACGGATCTAATTTCTCGAGACTGCGTCTTCGTACAGTTGGCTGGTAGATATTGATAGACTTTGAACATGGTTGAGTCTAAAATGTGTGGTAATGAATCCGTTGCTTTATATCCATTGGATCAGGTACGACTACTTTATTTGGTTAAATAGGACTAATATGACTTGTCTAGGTCATATTCGGGCAGCGAGTAAAGGGCAACTCGCTGCCCGACCAAGGACCATGCCCGGGTCGACGGCGCGTTGTGTCCCACGTGCGCCTCAAAGAGCGTCAGCATAATGACGGGGCCCCCCTCTCAGAGGGCCAAAGCCTGCCGGGGTCGCGGGATTATTCCCTTACCGTAACCCCGGAACATAACAGGCTATGAAGGACACCGTGGATTTTAGTCAGTAGAAGTCTGACAGTCCCTCCCGCCCTGCCCGGGGCCGGAGGACTCATTTGATGATTTTACCACGCTAAAAAAAAAAAAAAAAAAACTAGTTTATGTTCTAAGGTGATATAGTTATTGCTTTCTGTAGCGTTCAATCGAACATAATCAACGATTTCATTTTACTCAAACAACGTTCATGCATTTACCAAAATATGGACCAAACTAAAACGAAATCAAAGCTTCTTTCACAAAAGATACTTAGTTCCCTAACCAACATTATTTGTAACAATGCATGCAATGGTCCAACCAACACTGTCACTCCACATGTCATGTTCAATCACAATATCATAAAACAAAAGAAGACATGGCTACCAATCTCGCTAATGACAGTAATGAGAAGGTATAACATTTATAAATAAAACAAAATGAGGCAGTTCCGTCATTCGAGTCGTAAAGATGGTACAATATTAACGTTATTACTACTATGCTCACGAGCAAGCAACAAAATGTTGCGTCTTAAGGCTTGATTTAAACAAATTAAGCCCAGGGCGGTGAGTTTGGGGGCTTTTATTGGGGACGGTACGATTTTGGGCGGACCCCTGCTCTGCAGTTTGTAGATGAATCATTACCCACTTCATGTGAGAGATAGAAAAGATATTAGGGTTTTATTTCAATTACAATTGAAGTATCGAATTTCCATAAAATAAAAACTCTAATAAAAACTGAAATAGTTTTATTTGGTTGGATTCCTGTAGTATTAGAAAGTATAATTTTGCTTACACATAATATTATGTGAAATGGTAATGATGCATTTTTCATGCTAACTTTTATCACATTCTGATTTGAAAGAATTCAACATACTACCTTAACCTATAATGTTATTGTGATCCAATGCAAGAATAGAATTAGAATAGAATAAATTAACCAATACGACCACGATTCGACTAAATCGTTCACCATAAAAACGCCCCAGCGAACCTCTTCATGAGAAATTAGCCAAGTTGCCGGGTGTCGGGGCAATTTCGTCGGCGGCAACTCGGGCTTGTTGCGTGTTATATTGATGTAGGCTTATTATCTACCGTAGCCTTGTATGGAGGTATTGTGGGGCTGGAACACTGATTTACCGCCGAACGAGGTTATACGATAGATTTTTTCGCGCCATTTTTTGGATAAAGAATTTTGAGGGGCTCCGTTCAGTGACACTTTTGGGGTTTCATACGTGATAAGTGGGTGAAGTGTTTTGTGTTTTGTACATGAAATATTCGTTGGTTTATTCCACGTTTATTCTGTCTTTCCTTACCGTTGGTAAGGAACGTCGAAGAATTAAATATTGGCATGAACTGTTTAAGACTACACACAGCGTCGAATTTTGAGTTACTTATTTAAAAATACCAAATATATCAACTAATCGGTTGAAGGGTGGACAGACAGACATACTTGAAGTGATCTTGCAAGGGTTCCGTTTTTTTTCATTATCCATGAATTTTAAAGTATTTCCATACGTTTTGAACGAGTAAAATATTGTATTTATTTTTTCTGAAAAAGCTCTTTTATTCTGTAACAAAGAATTCTAAACAATGCAACGTCGCCGAAATTGCTTTTTTGCTTGATTTTTTCTGATCATGGGGCCAATAAAGTTGGCAGCACGGATTTCAATAAAATTAATTTAAAACTTTTATTTAATTTTAAACTGTAAAACCGTCAATTAGTATCTTGATATTAAATATCAACTTTCATATTAAACGATTGATTGGGCCACTGTGCCATCAATTTGTTTCAATAATTCTGTCCCCATGATAATGATGTTCATTGAAATTCGAAAGATATCGAATAAAATTATTGCTGCTCATTCACGATATTTAATCATTTCATTAAAATTTCATAAAAGAATTACTTTTTGTGGAAAAACTTTTCCATTTTCATAGCATTTTCATTTACAATTGCTATGATAAATGGAAAGTGTTCCGAGAAAACGTGTTTTATGTAGACTAGGGTTTGCCCGTGACATCCTACGCTTTGGAATTAGAATTGACTACTTAATACTATTATTTTTCAAATAATCGATGGGATACAGTTCCATAGAAGTAAAAGAAATATAATATAATAATATAATATTCCACAACTATCACACAACGCCATGATCAAATGAGTCCTCCCACCCAAGGCCGGGTGGGAGATACTGTCAGACTTGTACTGACTAAAATCCACGGTGACCTTCAATAGCCCTTTACGTTCCAGGGTCACGGTATTCGTTAGTCCCGCGACAAGTATTCAGGTATACTGGTATTTTTTTATCATCAAATGAGTCCTCTAATCTTGGGTGGTGGAAGGGACTGTCAGACTCATACTGACTCAAATCCACGATGTTCCTTCAATAGCACTTTACGTTTCAGGGTCACGTTACCTGTTGAGCAGTCCCTCGACCCCGGAGATCTCCTGGCTTTGATTGGTACTTGGTCGGAGTGATGTTCCTCGATACTCCATTGAAGCCGGAGTTAACTCTTACCAGAGGGAGTTGTGACGCTATCTGCGTGACAATCATTGTCGGTATCCTCCTAATACGAGTATCTTTATTTCCACATAATATCATAAATAAGTAGGTATGTAAAGGACTTTGTGCTTTTTGTACCAGTTCCTTATCCGCCATTTTGATTTTTTTTCAAAACGGCGTACACGAATGAAACAATTATAAATCAATAGATCACATCAATACTAACATAAAATGTTAGCGGCAAAACCTCGTAAACCGTCACGTTTCCGAGTTATGAGCTGTCAAAAATGTACAATTAGCGACACCATTTTTTTTTTTAATAATTTGATGTTTATTGATCAAAAGGTTATTTCCACAATAAAAGTAATTGAGTATTAGTTTTTCACGCATTTCAAATGCTTTTAGATAGGATTATTTCGTTTAACGAAATTTAAGCATTTAAAATGCGTGGAAAAACTAAGGTATTCAATTACTTTTATTGCGGAAGTATCCTTTTTGATCAATAAACATCAAAATATTAGAAAAACTAGCTTCTGCCCGCGACTTCGTACGCGGATCCTGTTGCTTATGCCAGCGACGACGGGGTCGTCAAAATCGAAGATCTGAAACGTCGAATTCTAAGAGCCTGGGGACGGGAAAACAACGGAATGGGCGAGACGATTCCAGACGTTCTAAATCTTTCATTTTTGTAAGTCAACAGGAAATGACCATCAAACTAAACAACTCTTGCTAAGACGTCATTCCTATATATGTTATAGTGTAGCTGGGGTCTTGGAGTTCCACATCAGGTGTTCCAGATCTCAATTTTCATACGTCAACAGAGAGTGCTCATTAGGCTGGACAACTCTTGCTAAGACGTCATTCCTATATATGTTATAAAGTAGCTGGGCTGTTGGTATTCCACATCAGGTGTACCAGATCTTAAATTTTTATACGACAACAGAGGTTGCTCATCAGGCTCAACAACTCTTGCTAAGACGTCTTTACTGTATATGTTATAGTGTATCTAGGCTCTTGGAGTTCCACATCAGGTGTTCCAGATCTTCAATTTTTATAAGTCAATAGAGAGTGCTCATCAGGCTGAACAACTCTTGCTAAGACGTCATTCCTATATATGTTATAGTGTAGCTGGGGTTTTGGAGTTCCACATCAGGTGTTCCAGATCTCAATTTTCATACGTCAACAGAGAGTGCTCATTAGGCTAGACAACTCTTGCTAAGACGTCATTCCTATATATGTTATAAAGTAGCTGGGCTGTTGGAGTTCCACATAAGGTGTACCAGATCTTCAATTTTTATACGACAACAGAGGTTGCTCATCAGGCTCAACAACTCTTGCTAAGACGTCTTCACTGTATATGTTATAGTGTAGCTAGGCACTTGGAGTTCCACATCAGGTGTTCCAGTTCTTTAATTTTTATACGTCAACAGAGAGTGCTCATCAGGCTGAACAACTCTTGCTAAGACGTCTTTACTGTATATTATGTTATAGTGTAGCTGGGCTCTTGAAGTTCCACATCAGGTGTTCCAGATCTTCAATTTTTATACATTGACAGAGAGTACTCATCAGGCTGAATAACTCTTGCTAAGACGTCATTCACTTATATGTTATAGTGTAGCTGGGCTCTTGGAGTTCCACATCAGGTGTTCCAGATCTTCAATTTTTATACGTTGACAGAGAGTACTCATCAGGCTGAATAACTCTTGCTAAGACCTCATTGCCTTATATGTTATAGTGTAGCTGGGCTCTTGGAGTTCCACATCAGGTGTTCCTGATCTTCAATTTTTATACATCAACAGAAGGTGCTCATCAGGTTGAACAACTCTTGCTAAGACGTCATTCCTGTATATGTTATAGTGTAGCTGGGCTCTTGAAGTTCCACATCAGGTGTTCCAGATCTTCAATTTTTATACATCAACAGAAGGTGCTCATCAGGCTGAACAACTCTTGTTAAGACGTCATTCCTGTATATGTTATAGTGTAGCTGGGCTCTTGAAGTTCCACATCAGGTGTCCAGGATCTTCAATTTTATTCTCTCAGCAGAAAATGCTTATCACGTGGAACAATTTTTACTATGGCATCATTTTTGTATCTCTTATAGTTTAGCGGGTCTGTTGCAGTTCTGCATCAGGTGTTCAAGTTTCCAAGATAAATTATAGCCTATATATTAATCGAACTTAATACCTATACAACAAAAAAAAAATCATTCAAATCCGTCCAGTAGTTCCGAAGATTAGCGTGCACAAACACACAGACAAACAGACAAACAGACAAAAAAAAATTAATTACAGTTTCGGGTTCGGCATCGATAAAATAACAACCCCTGCTACTTTTTTTTTGTATATTTCCATTGTACAGACACCACTTTTCTACAAATTTATTATAATACTAGCTTCTGCCCGCGACTTCGTACGCGGATCCTGTTGCTTATGCCAGCAGTCGGGGTCGTCAAAATCGAAGATCTGAAACGTCTGATGTCGAATTCTAGGAGCCTGGGGACGGGAAAACAACGGAATGCGCGAGACGATTCCAGACGTTCCAGATCTTTCATTATTGTAAGACAACAGGAAATGCCCATCAGACTAAACAACTCTTGCTAAGACGTCATTCCTGTATATATTATAGTGTAGCTGGGCTCTTGGAGTTCCGCATCAGGTGTTCCAATCTTCAATTTTTATACGTTGACAGAGAGTAGTCATCAGGTTGAATAACTCATGCTAAGACGTCATTCCCTTATATGTTATAGTGTAGCTGGGCTCTTGGAGTTCCACATCAGGTGGTCCAGATCTTCAATTTTTATACATCGACAGAAGGTGCTCATCAGGCTGAACAACTCTTGCTAAGACGTCATTCCTGTATATGTTATAGTGTAGCTGGGCTCTTGAAGTTCCACATCAGGTGTTCCAGATCTTCAATTTTTATACATCAACAGAAGGTGCTCATCAGGCTGAACAACTCTTGCTAAGACGTCATTCCTGTATATGTTATAGTGTAGCTGGGCTCTTGAAGTTCCACATCAGGTGTCCAGGATCTTCAATTTTATTCTCTCAGCAGAAAATGCTCATCACGTGGAACAATTTTTGCTATGGCATCATTTTTGTATCTCTTATAGTTTAGCAGGTCTGTTGCAGTTCTGCATCAGGTGTTCAAGTTTCCAAGATAAATTATAGCCTATATGTTAATCGAACTTAATACCTATACAACAAAAAAAAAAACATTCAAATCCGTCCAGTAGTTCCGAAGATTAGCGTGCACAAACACACAGACAAACAGACAAACAGACAAACAGACAAACAGACAAACAGACAAACAGACAAAAAAAAATTTAATTACAGTTTCGGGTTCGGCACCGATAAAATAACAACCCCTGCTACTTTTTTTTTGTATATTTCCATTGTACAGACACCACTTTTCTACAAATTTATTATATGTATAGATGTATAGATAAGAAAAAATATGTCACTACTTGTACATGTTTGACAGCTCATAACTCGGAAACGTGACGGTTTACGAGGTTTTGCCCCTTACATTTTATGTTTGTATTGATGTGATCTATCGATTTATCAATGTTTCAATCGTGTACGCCGTTTTGAAATAAAAACAAAATGGCGGATGGCACCTGGTACACGGCCCATACAAAAAAGTTCAAACCCCTTTATGTTCCGTTTTCACGTCAAAACCGTTAAGAACTGATTTTGATGAATTTTGGTAAATAGATGGATGGCATCCTAACGCACCAAAAATATCGCTAATCTTTTTGTTGGCAACTGAATTATGGTACAGGTTACTCACATTAATAGGTCACAGTCTGGTAACTAGAACTCAATAGAGACAATGAACAATATGAGTGTAAAACAGTACAACCCCGCCCTGCTTTCTGAAGTAGTACAAAAGTTTCTCCTTCGGGAAATAGAGAGGTATGGTAAGCTTTAGAGCAAACTCACCCCTTTTGTTAGTGACATCACTATCAAAGGGGTGAGATTTCTCTGAAGCTGACTGTACATGCATGACGTCAGGTTTATGCCAATGCCATACATCAAAACAAAAGACTATAGTTGGTGCCAGTTAAGATGGCAATAGCGGACATTGACCCCTACCTAAAAAGTCCTCGTATAATGACATAAGCTCATAAATAGCATTTTTATAAAGTACCGAATAAATTAGTAAGTATATTGTAAGGATATAAGTATCTTATAATTCATAAGATATCAAAATGGTAAAAATGTTTCACCTATAACTAAGATTTTATATTATTTATATATTTAAGACTCACAAGTAAACACTATCATTTCACAGAAAAATGCTAATTCTGATCTTATGTCATTATACGACGACTTATTAGGTAAAGGTCAATGACCGCTATTGCCATCTTAACTGGCACCAACTAGTAGGTTTGGTCTTCAGTCGTTTGGTCTAATAGTACTGATGACCTAAACGTGCTCGATTCGGTTAATTCAAGGAATCCCCCAATGGCAAATCCCCACTAATGTGTATTGTTACTTTTGTTTCCAGAAATCTCTACTGCGACCTATGGTAATGATTTATGACAGCTTTACCTGTGTCTGACAAATCCGTGAAAACAGTCGTGAATATTTGTAAATGTTCCCAATGCCTCTGTCAATGTTCCAATGTATGCAATGTACCAGGCCTCCTATCTGTGGAGATTAGACATAAAAAACTAAATAAGTCAAAACAAAGAAAAACTATACATACGCCCGGCATAATAAAATTTTTAGCGACAACTCCAACAGAATACGCAAATAAAGCCAATTGTATTCATACGAATGTTGCCAATCTAAAAAAAAAGCATCCTGTGTCGTGTCGCGATGATTCATTTATTATTGTAAAGGTTGTTACTGACCGCGCCGTAACAACTCCATTTGTATGAGTGGGTACCGAAATGTACCGAAATAGCATACACAATGAATCGGGAAATGGGTCACATTTTCGAAAATAATGTACCGTGTTTTTGTTGTTTTTCTGTGGTGTGGGTATTCTGAAAGTTTCTGGAAGTTTTCTGTAAGTATTCTGGAAGTTTCTGTGGGTGCATATTCTGAAAGTTGGCAACGTCGCAAAAAGCTGTCAAATATTTACAAGTTTTAATTAATTTGGCAAATTTTCTGTATGAAAACAAGAAGTATCGCTCTGTAGTGCACTAAAAAAATGATATAGGAATGCTATTAAAACACTGAATTTGATGTTGTAACCGTTTCCGGTGTATAAAAGGCATTTGGAAAGCTTCCAAATGCTTTTTCTACATCTAAAACTATATATTCGGTGTTACGATATTAATTATTGCATTCCCTTATCAATTTTTTAGTGCACTACAGAGCCATACTTCTTATTTTCATACAGTAACAATGCTAAATTAATTAAAACTTGTTAATATTTGACAACCATTTGCGACGTTGCCAGCTTTCGGAATATACGCTCTGTGTTGGAATACGTCAGCAATTTGTTTAAAGAAAAACTTTGGAACATGTCTCAATTCCAAGTTAGGTCTGAACGTAATGTGAAGATCAAGTACGCAGGTTGCAAGAATACTGGTAATTTATTTTCCATTGATTTTATTTCCAGTTTAATGAATCATGAAAGAAATCCACTTAATAGACAGAATCAATGATGAGTTTAAAATGTATAGCAGTCACACAACGTGTGCCTTTTAAGAGGTGACCCTTACGACTTTGCTTTGTTCTTTTCATTTATTCGTAATTGATATTAACATTAATTGAAGACAACTGAAGACTATAAATGACTGGCAATAAATAAAACAACAATTTAAAAGTTACTTTCAAAGAAAAATCTAGATTCTTCTACTGATAAGAAAGTCTAAAATCCCATGACGTGACTTTGATAACATCTTATGCATGACTAAATCCATTAAGAACTTTATCAAAGTATAAATATTAATTTACATAGTCTAGAAGTAAAAATTAGTACATTATGAAAGAAAAACTTCAGTCCCTGAGTAAGTACTTAGTTAATGCTAAAGGGAAATATCACTAGAAAGTTGGCACTTGGCAGGTAAGTGTAAGAAAAATATTGTCTTTCTTTTTACCCGACTGCGCCAGGAGGGTTATGTTTTTCGAGTGTATGTATGTATGTATGTATGTATGTATGTTTCTGTGTGTTGCTCTGCAGCCTAAACGGCTTGATGGATTTTAACTTGAGAGGTGTCGTTAGATTCGTCTTAAACGTGAGAGTGTCACTGGGTGCATAAAACTGGCCAAGTGCGAGTCGAACTCGTGTGCAAAGGGTTCCGAACTAAAAATATTTTTTTAAAATCTCTCACATTCTATCAAGTGGGGTATCAAATTAAAGGATTTTAAAAATGGTTTACCAAAATATATATAACTTATATGTTTCAATTTAATTTGGACTGATAAATGCTAACAAAAACTAAAAATAGTAAAATAAAATAAATATTTAAAAAAACAAATACCCGACTGCGTAAAAAAAACTAAAAAGAAAGAAACAAGCCCAGTAGTTTAGAATTCACTCATTCACACTCACAGTCAGGGCCTCTTGGGAAGATTTGATTGGTATAATTTGAATGGGCCCCGACTGTGAGTGTGAATGAGTGAATTCTAAACTACTGGGCTTGTTTCTTTCTTTTTAGTTTTTTTACGCAGTCGGGTATTTTTTGAAACATTTCTTCACTCTAGGAATTTTTGCCCGTATTTTGGGTGCGAATACAAACATTTAAACTCATATACAGAAAAAGCCCGGATTATATTTGTTCCGTATGAGAATCGAACTTATGACACACATTGCAACAGCCAAACGCTCAGTCAATGCCTTGCAAGGCATTAAGAGCGGGAAGATATTGAGCGCTTTTAAACGCATGCACCAAAGCGCGTCTTATTACTTAAAAAGAATAATGCTAACATGACGTGCACACCTCAATATTACTCTCTTGGTTATCAAATTGCGCGTTGTCAAACCCCGCGTTTGGCGCCCAATGCTTACCAGCTCTTATGCTAGAGCAGTTCCACATTCAAACTTAGTCTCTCTTGTAGATTAATAATAAATGGTTTACTGATACAATCCCTCGTTCCGCCAATCTAGTTCAAAGCAGATATTTTTTCCCAACCTAGTTTCCTTCAAACGAAGTTTACAACAGAACCACGCCCACAAAATCACAACATTTAACAACACCATAATTCTAGCTAACTGTTATATTGTAAAATACAGCAATATACATCGAATGGTGTTTACAAACGCGATCGTATGCTCCTTAAATGCAACGCGACCATTTTGAAAGGCCCTCTCGAGTTCAGCCGTGTAAACATTCGCGAGGCATATTTAATTTGGTAGGGAAAGTTAATTACTTAATTTCGGTTAAGGGGCATTCCGCTTTTGATTTATTAGCATTATGCCGTAATTAAGTAAGCGTGACATCGGGCTCGTTGATCTAGATAGCGTGTGTCGTATGCAAATGTGAAAGGGTGTTTTAATGTGGTATATCTTTTGAATTAGCTACTTCTTAAATAATCTGTAGTAATTTTCTGTTACTGTAAAATTAATTTCATCTGGTTCCACGCCGACAATGATCGGAAAGTAACTCATGATATTCAGTACTCAAACGTTTCAAAAGAAAATGTTAATGTTAAAACAAAAACTATCTAACTATTGAATTAAGAATGGCCACCCTATAGTATCAGAGTTAACTAAGCCGCCTCTGGGAATCCCACAGGCCGCTAAGAGGGATTTGGAGTAGAGTTGTAATGGGAATCATACTGGCCTCTGCTGAAAGAAATTTCGACTGGAACTTCGCCTCCATCTCCGTATCTTCCGCATACAATCGTACCTCCACCGCCTTCATAAAATATATCCTTACAACTCTAATTTAGATTTATATTGATTATACACTAGCTGACCCGTGCCCACTTCGTTGGGCAGTATTTCGGCTAATATGTATGATATCTTTATAATTTATAGCATATAGCACTCACGGATAATGTAGCTTTCTACCAGTGAAACAATTTTTTAAATCGTTTCATTACTTCCGGAGATTACCCCCTACATACAAACTTACAAACAAATGTTACCTGTTTATGATATTAGTAGGTATTGATTATACATATCCAAACTATGTTTTCCTTCATCGATGTCAATTATGCCCTCGATAAACTTAAAAAGTAGGCCCATAATGTTAAAACTTCCACTAAAAAAAAGTTGTCAAACACATCTTACAACAGTTAGAAGAAATCAAAAGGCCATCAAAGTCACATCGTTCATACTCTATGGTACATTAAAAAAGCGTGGTTATTACCATAAGCCGTGTACGACAAACGAGCAACTTGTTAAGGCCCATTGTGACGATATTACACCAGTAACGAACGTAATAATCTTGAGATTAGAATACAATGGCTCGTGTGAATGTACTCTTATTATGCTGATTCGATGAATGTGAGAGGCAATTGTTGGTTGCACTTAGAGTATTGGCCGGTGCATTGTTATTCTTTGGTTGAATCGTATATGGGGGGCTTAAGGAAATTGGATGTTGGTTTGGGCATTTTATTTATTGCTTGCTTGAATAGATTTATTCCTCAAACCAAAGTGATTAAAAAAATCTTTAATTAATTACTTGAGGAATTAATCTTTCGGTGTAAGCCTATTATCGAAACAAAAAGTCTGCCCTTATCCGACTATAAAAATAAAGAACCTAGTCACTCTCTTTTGATGTCCAGACATAATCCTGCGGGGGTCGTGAGGGCCACCATGACCCTGGAACCCAAAGGGTATCAGAAGGAACCTTCGGGGAACTCTTATGCTACCCCAAAATAGTTGAGGCATGTTAACATGGGTTGCTTGACTGTCTTGGGTAGCGGGACTGTCTAAGGTTAACGTGCACCTGGAACTCAAAGGGTGGCTGAAAGAACAGGTTGGATTTTTAGCCAGTTTTTTGACAGTCCCTTCCGTACCAACTAGGGAACGCTTTTGAGACCTATTACCATGCAGAATATACGTAAAACCCCTTACCTGAGAAAACAGTCTGAGGTAATCAATATCATAAAATATGAGACAACCAAACAACGCTACTCTATCTCTTTCCATAATAGTCCCATCACACTGAGGGTAGAAAGTAATCAATCGTTATTAATGACACGGTACGACCTTAATAAACGCAAACTCATTAGCAATCGTCAACGATCGTGTGGAAAGCCTTTCTGATGAATATTACAGTTTTTCATTTCATTACGTTTAAAAAAATAGTCGGTGCCACAGTGGACTGGCAGTATTTCAACTAGATACAAATGATCGGTGTCATGCAAATAGTTTACATGAATTATAAGGCACGGTTTTGGGTAACGGGTACTCGTGAACGTGAAGAATGTCGGTTGCCGCATCGAAAAAGTGATAACTCTTTTTGAAAATGTAGGAATGTTGTGTGGTTATTCATTCATTTTCATTTCATTTTATTATACTTTTTATTTCACTCAAACGGGTAATTTTTTTGTACATGGCTGGTTCAAAGTGGCGCTAGTAGAGAGCACTTGGAAGGATATGAGAGAGGCCTTTGTCCAACAGTAGGACAATAAGGGGTAAAAAGAAAAAAGACATGGTATCTCACTGATCTTCCTAGAAGATTGTCGAATAGTTATTCGGACTATCCTGCGAAAAAACTAAAAAACAGGACGCTAAGGGTTTGCCTGTGGAGTACGATTCTCGGCTTAGGATATCCCTGGGGAACAGCAAGGGACGGGCTGGATCGTATCAATGGCCTAGTTGGTTTACTGGTTATCTTTATGCTGTGGTCGTACGGTTACAAATGTGAGAATGTCATCACGTTATGGCTTTTATAGTAGAGATAGCAATCAAATGCTTTTAGATATTGACCTGAATTTGAATGAAGGATTAGCATTTCCTTTTCAGTTATTTATGGAAATAGTTCGCTGTAACAATGCAAAATTAGTTACTACTTATATAGGTAAGAGCTCTGGCAATCCACCACTCGAGATAAACGAAGATCATGCTTTGTTTCAACAATACATAATCTAGTGCAGATTGCAATGAGATGAATTATTGCAAGAAGAAAACAATTTCTTGAAATTAGAAATAGCCTTTTCATTTCAGAACAACTCGCATTTCGGTGCTCTGCCCAAGCGTTCACCGTATGCTCCTCCGTGCCCTCCGGGCGATCCGCATGCGGATCGCCCGGCCCAGGCGTTTCTTTATTTCCAATCAGACACAGGAACCTCCCTAAATATCCGTGTCTGTTGAGGATCTGCGTAAGGCGCCAGGTGAAAACGCCGTGGCGCCTTTCCAGCAACTTCTGAAAGAGGGGTTTTACCGCCGCAACTGCGGCGATCCCGATCATTGTCTCTTCACTGCTTTGGGCATTTAACCCTGTCTAATTTTCAAGCATTAAGTGTGATGTCACATCATATTTTCACATAAAATCTTGTCGTAACATAGTGTCTCCTTGTCCACAGGCTGCGCGTTTCCATCTCGGTGGCACGGGCGCTGGTTCCAGTCGGGCGTGATCCAACCGATCCTCATCGAGGGAGATAGGCTGTCCAACAAGGGACGCTGCCTGTCCTCGGAAGGGGACAAGTTTCTTATAGTTGATGAGTAAGTTCTTACAGTTGTATAGCAGAATTTATGGAATTGTAAAGACGCCGTGGCCAGATCTCTCGTCAAGAAATAGCACCATTTTGTGACATGATCAAACACATTATGAAGTGATCAATTAAACCTGATGTCTGGCCACGACATTAATATAGCAAGTATTTAAATGTTTTATTTTATTTATTTAGGATAGGCTCGCGAAACAGTGGTCAAACCTTTGTCTCGCCTGAATAAGTAAGCAATCATATTATGGTGGATGGTCAAGCGCGCTATAGTTGTAACTTCTCTATCTTTAACTATTCGCTCATGACTTAAAGATCCCAAAGTTACAGCTATCCGGAAACAAACTCACAGCTTTTAATTTAGTGCTTTTTAAGGAGAATGGAAAAATGTGATGTGCTGCTAGATTAACATATTACTAAAAAAAAGTAAAACGCGATTGAAAAGAGCCGGGTGGGTCGTAGAAGCAAACAATTGTTTTTTCATAGTCCATTACCAAATCACTCCACAATCAACAATAATAATGTCTTCGAAACAAACAATGAAACTGGACTGCAAACTTGTGGCGAAAAAAAAAACCCGTAGGTACTTCTTAAAACTGTGGCATAACACCGAGAGAAAAGGAAGAATACAATTAAAACAAGCACTTGTAACAAGAAAGGGAATCTTGTTTACCTCATGTTTGGTACAGCAAACTTTTTCCACTTTCTATTTCTCATCTTCGAATGTTCCTTTAATAAAACTTTTAAACGCGCGCTCGGTGCAAATCTCGATCATTTCTCTTTGCTATCTTTCTTCTTCCGTTTCGTTTGCGTCGCATTCGTTTAATCTCTCAATCTGTATGTCTTATCGACGGCGCTTAGCGCGTCTGATAAGGGTGGCTGGCATATATCCGTGTCGTTCTTATATCTTGCAGGTTACGATTAGTTTTCGACTTTTAAGGTGAGTTTAATGCCTTCCTTTCTGTTCTGTCTTTCAGTTTTACTTCTTTTCTTGTGGTTAATATTATAAATTGTAAATCGAGCTGTTCAAACTTTACTTCAATTAATTATGTAATTTATCATGGCTAGAATTATTACTGTTTTGTTTGTAGTGGTTCTTCTTCTAAAACAAGTTCTGTCGTGCCAGTGTCTCGTAGAAGTGACAACATGGACTAACAAATAAAGGTTACAAATTAAACAAAAACTGAAAGTGATAAGACATAATGAAAGCTAGCTATGGAAGATCATGAATTATATTGGCACTTAAATTATAACAAAAAAACACTACGAAAGGACCAAACAATATTTCTCCAAAAGCAGTTCAAAAACCGCTGTACACAAGGCCTAAAATTGAACATTCATTATTGATTGTATCCTGCACCGCCCCTCTGCAATGGTGCATACCTGGTTCGTGCTCCGTGCCAACAAATCTTCAATCCTCCGCATTACCTGCTGACGCCCTGTATTTCCTACCCTCCTAGTAAATATCCTATCATTACAATCTATGCAGATAAGTAGGTAAGACTACCTGCATACTGTTTTCTGCATTTTATGAAATGGGTCAAGCTTTCAGTGAATTAGAGCCAATGTACGGCATACACTGATACCACATGTTTCTGCACAGTCCAAGACCAAGTCTGAGGCTTAGTGCTATATGATAATTTTGCAATTCTGTTTTCCATTTTGAGAATTTTAAAAGAATTTCTAATACCGTTGCTGAAAATTCACGAAGTTAATCATTAGAAATATTGCTTACAGTGGCCGTTTTAGACCGGTCATGTCAGCGTCTAGGCATTATATACTATCCAACAAACAAATGAATTCCTCAACAATAAAATAATTAATTAGACTGGCCTGTTGGTCTAGTGGTTAGTGACCCTGACTGCTATACCGGTGGTCGTGGGTTCGATTCCCACCCAGGACAAATGTTTGTGTGATGAGCACGATCATTTGTTCTGTGTCTGGGTGTAATTTATCTATAATATGTATGTATTTAGAAATATATAAGTATGTTTATCAGTTGTCTAGTACCCATAACACAAGCTCTGCTTAGCTTGGGACTAGATGGCGTTGTGTGATAGTTGTGGATTATTATTATTATTATTATTATTATTATAAAAGCAATGAAAATGAGTCTACACCACCTTTTCAATTCTGAAAAGAAACTTTTTGTAATACAACGTTATTGCCCCCTCTGCAATGCATAGCCTTTCGTGTCTCGTGCCAACAAATCTTCAATCTATCGAGTTACCTGCTGCCTCTATTTCTTTTACTAGTGGCCAGTCAGCTATTCTGGAAAAAGAGGTTTAATTTCAACGTTACAGGTTTTCGGTAAGTTTTCAGTCTTACACTTTACTGGTTTTTTGGGCATGCGGGCGGCGAGTAATGGGCGACTTGCTGTCCGACCATGGACCATGCCCGGGTCGACAGCGCGTTGTGTTCCACGCGCGCCTCAAAGAGTGTCAGCATAATGACGGGGTCCTCTAGAGGGCCAAAGCCTGCTGGGGTCGCGGGACTTATCTCATTACCGTGACCCCGGAACATAAAGCGCTATTGAAGGACACCGTGAATTTTAGTCACTACGAGTCTGATAGTCCCTCCCGCCCTGCCCTGGGTGAAGGACTCGTGTGATTTATTTTACCACGTAAAAAAAACGACTCGCATTTTACCACTATCTGCTTGATGTTAAGAAATGATGTGGTTAACGATGAAGCACGCCAGAATAGAAGGAACTTATTCACTCTTGACTTAAAGACCTTTAGACTTTAAGACAAGAGCGGGTAGGTTGAAACTATCAAGAAACTATGACCGCGAACTCCACTCCTTAGCTTTGCGCACAATGAACCTATTGGCAAAGTATCGGATTTAGATTCCTGGTTTCTTAATAGTATTGGGTAGGTAATTGGTGTCGATACAGTAAGTTACTCTTTAGTTACTACCTATACCTAAATAATGTGTATCAATTGTATCTACATGAAAATCATTACGTCTATAACAAAGAAGACGAGTCTTACGAGTCTATATTATAGCATATTATTTTTTTTCTGCAATAAGCATCCTCTTGTTCACCTTTCAGGTGTTGCAAAAACATATGCCTGGACACTTATTACTATTATATCAGCCCACAGTGTCCTACTGCTGGGCAAAGGCCTCCCTCCACTCTTTCCACTTCTCATGGCTTTCTGTGACTGCGGTCCAGTGCTTCAAGAAGCGGTCCAATCAGCTCGCCATCTTCGCTTGGGCCACACACACTTGCCACTTAATAATACTAGATACATATTAAACATAATTTTCTTTCCTTTCAGAAAAGGCTGTTACCGCTGCGTTGTGATGCACGAAAAACATAAAAACGTTCTACAGTATAAAGAAAGTAAGTTTATTATCGAAGTCAACGGAACATAATGCTAAACAACATCATCAATCATCATCATCATCAGCCGGAAGACGTCCACTGCTGAGCATAGGCCTCCCCCTTAGACCGCCACGCCGAACGACAATTCGCCACTAGCATCCATCGGTTGCCCGCGACCCTCACGATGTCGTCGGTCCACCTAGTGGGAGGCCTACCTACGCTGCGTCTTCCGGTCCGTGATCGTTACTCGAGAACTTTTCTTCCCCATCGGTTGTCAGTTCTACGAGCGATGTGGCCTGCCCATTGCCACTAAACAACAAACTAGGCAAATAAATAACGATAATCGACATTGAATAAATAGTACAGTCAGCATTAAAAGTCGATGACCACATTCAGATTTTCAAAATCACTGTACAATATAATCACCCATAAATCGCTCAACAAGATAGGCGCCAGTATTGAATGAACATCATTAAAGTTCAAAATTAACTGAACACAACTGTCCAAAGGTCACTGAACACCATTTTGTCAAAAATTGCTGATCGTTACAATATCCGAAAACATCATTACATTCAGTTTTACAAAAGTCACTGAACAATATAAAATGCTTGTTTTGGATATCTAGTGTAATCACGGCAACATCCTAAAATAACTCAACATCATAAATAACAAAACTCACTGAACATTATAAAATGCTTGTTTTAGTTACCTACTGCAAAACGTCCAAAAATAACTGAACATCATAAATAACAAAAGTTACTGAACATTACTTTGTTTCGGATACGTAGCGCTAGCGTGTAACCTTTTACTATCAAATTCAAAGGTAGCTGAACTGCAATTTAAAAAAGTGCCCGTTACTATCTTCAGAGTTATAAATCCAATCTTGTCCTATCCAAACTAAATCATTGTGTCACTCGGGGACTGCCACGGTAAAGCTATTGCATAACAATTAAAAAAAAAAGCAAGAAAAAATTATCGCCTACCGCGAATACACACATCAAAAGTGTCTAGGGATCAAGCATTTTTATGCGGATTTCTTGAGATTGAGATGTGGCTTTGTAATAAATTTATGATTTTATAAATTTATATGGATCCTTTTTGGTGCATTTCATAATTTGAATCAGGAACTGTAAATCAAATTCGAGTAAAAGATGAAAATCAGCTGTCAATATTTTCCCTATAAAAACATACAACGCATTGAAGACATTATTAGTGCTACTGTTTCCCTACTACTGATTAAAACCAACGTTATTATGGAGCGGCGACGTCATTTAAGCAGGGAAGAAATGCTCAGAGCCGTGGGAATGATAGAAGCTGGTTCCCGGCAACGTACTGTGGCTTTAGCTCTGAATACAAGTCAGAGTGTTATCAGTCGACTTTGGACACGTTACCGAAGCACTGGTACCGTGGCTGAGCGCCATGGAGGACGGTATCGCTGCACCACACGGAGACAAGACCGATACATTCAAATCTTAACTCGAAGAGCTCCAACAATAACCGCCATGATGTTAGCCGTGAGGCTTCATCACTCTTCAGGGAACTTAATTAGCGACCAAACAGTCAGAAACCACTTGCATGAAGTGAACCTTCATTCCCGAAGACCGCTACGGGTACCACCTATAGCAATGCACAATCGTAGGATTCGATATCAATGGGCTCTTGAACACAGAAATTGGGCAGAAGAACAATGGCGTTTCGTGTGCTTTTCTGATGAGTCTCGTTTTGGTATGAGACCGGATACAAGACGTATACGACACTGGAGAACCCCTGGACGCCAACAGCGATTAAAATCCTGCCAGGAAGTCCATCCTTATAGTGGTGGAACCATCATGGTATGGGCGGGTATTTGGATCGGCGGAAGAACTGAGTTGATTTGGATCAGAGGCAACCTCAACGCTCAAATTTATGCTGAGACGATTGTATCAGACGTCATCGTTCCTCTACAAGTGCAAATCGGTCCCTTATTTCAGTTAATGCATGATAATGCACGACCGCACACCGCAAGAGTTGTAAGACAGACTCTCGCCGCAGCTAACATCAATGTCCTGCCCTGGCCTGCTCAGTCGCCAGACTTGAACCCGATTGAGCATGCATGGGATATGCTACAGAGAAGAGCTCTGCCGAATATGGAGGGTATCCAGTCGCTAGAAGACCTTTTTTTGTTGTTGCAACGAACATGGGCGGCCATTCCACAGCGTGATTTGGATGAACTCATTTTGAGTATGCCAAACCGATGTTCTTGTGTTGTTAGTGTTCGCGGTAGAAACACGGATTATTAATTGTTTAAGTTACCCAATAAAATTTTAAAGAAAACTGTTATTTCAGTCTTTTTTTCGAACTTTAATGTTAGTGGTTCAAATGTCAAAAATCCCTTTATTAGGAAAATGGCAAATTTCTTTATGAATGCAAAGGTGACTTGGTTTATCGTTACTGTGACAAACGATAACACTTTATTTGATGAATCCATAAAGAACATTTTAATTAATATCAATCAGGAGAAAAGTTATTGCAAAAATATATGTTGATCCCTAGACACTTTTGATGTGTGTATTTAACCAGAATATCATTTATTTAAAATGTTTGCGGTGCGCTACTGCAATAAAGAAAAACACATTATAATGATGATATAAGTGGGTCTTTTATATGCAGGATTCCCATGCCTCACTTCCAAACTATCGTCTGCCGACGTCCGACGCCGCGGGCGTCTGTCACTGCGGATGGGGCGGAGGGAGGACGCTGTCCTCTCCCTCTCGCGGCCCGCCTCCTCCTTCACGAGCATTACTGCTTCGCAGAAGGAGGCGACCGCTTCTCACTCCGTCTAGCCCCGCAGCATGGCCGCAACCAATGCCTATCGCCGCCGTGAGGACACGTCGGTGCTCTGCCCAAGCGGGGCAGTCTTGCACCGTATGCTCTACTGTATCCTCCGGGCGATCGACGCGGTGGTGACACCCGGGCGTTTCTTCCCTGGGGTATCAGCCACAGGAACCTCCCGAAACTTCCGTGTCCAGTGAGGACATGCGTCATGCGGTAGGTCAGGACGCCGTGACGCCTATCCAGCCACTCCTCAAAGAGGGGTTACCGCCGCGATTGCGGCGTGCCCGTGGGCCCATAACCTGTTGAAAATTTTGACCCAGTTTGGAAGTGAGACATGGGAATCCTTTATATAAAAGACCCACTTATATCTTCATTATAATGTGTTTTTCTTTATTGCGATAGCGCACCACAAACATTTTAAATAAATGATATTCTGGTTAAATATTCGCGGTAGGCGATAATTTTTACCCGACTGCGCCAGGAGGGTTATGTTTTTCGAGTGTATGTATGTATGTATGTTTCGTTGTGTTGCTCTGCAGCCTAAACGGCTTGATGGATTTTAACTTGAGAGGTGTCGTTAGATTCGTCTTACACGTGAGAGTGTCCCTGGGTACATAAAACTGGCCAAGTGCGAGTCGAACTCGCGTGCAAAGGGTTCCGAACTAAAAATATTTTTTTAAAATCTCTCACATTCTATCAAGTGGGGTATCAAATTTAAGGATTTTAAAAATGGTTTACCAAAATATAAAAAAACATAAAAACTTATATGTTTCAATTTAATTTGGACTGATAAATGCTAACAAAAACCAAAAATAGTAAAATAAAATAAATATTAAAAAAAAAAAAACCCGACTGCGTAATAAAACTAAAAAGAAAGAAACAAACCCAGTAGTTTAGAATTCACTCATTCACACTCACAGTCGGGGCCCCTTGGGAAGATTTGATTGGTATAATTAGAATGGGCCCCGACTGTGAGTGTGAATGAGTGAATTCTAAACTACTGGGCTTGTTTCTTTCTTTTTAGTTTTATTACGCAGTCGGGTTTTTTGTTTTTTTTTAATTAATTTTTTTTTAATATAATTGTTATGCAATAGCTTTACCGTGGCAGTCCCCGAGTGACACAATGATTTAGTTTGGATAGGACAAGATTGGATTTATAACTCTGAAGATAGTAACGGGCACTTTTTTAGATTGCAGTTCAGCTACTTTTGAATTTGATAGTAAAAGGTTACACGCTAGCGCTACGTATCCGAAACAAAGTAATGTTCAGTAACTTTTGTTATTTATGATGTTCAGTTATTTTTGGACGTTTTGCAGTAGGTAACTAAAACAAGCATTTTATAATGTTCAGTGACTTTTGTTATTTATGATGTTGAGTTATTTTAGGATGTTGCCGTGATTACACTAGATATCCAAAACAAGTATTTTACATTGTTCAGAGACTTTTGTAAAACTGAATGTAATGATGTTTTCGGATATTGTAACGATCAGCAATTTTTGACAAAATGGTGTTCAGTGACCTTTGGACAGTTGTGTTCAGTTAATTTTGAATTTTAATGATGTTCATTCAATACTGGCGCCTATCTTGTTGAGCGATTTATGGGTGATTATAATGTACAGTGATTTTGAAAATCTGAATGTGGTCATCGACTTTTAATGCTGACTGTACTTTATGAGATAAAATCTTGCCAAGGCCTTCTAAAAGTTAAACAATGTAATATTAATTACGATTACTTAAAGGAGCCTATAACATCAATAAAATGTTTGTATTCTAATACAGTGATACAATATAAAATTAAGTAAACAGCCATTAAAGTCTTAACATATAAAATGAAAAGCCCCGCTCCATATACATCAAGTTTGGATGAGTTAACGGTGTCCCCAAACTACACGGGCCACCAAGGGAATATCCTGGGCCCATAAACAGGTCGCCTAATTTTCTGGCGAGGCCCTTGTAATGAATTACATTACCATTTGCCTTCATTTATTAAGTACATTGAGTAACGGATGCTTGGCTTTTTATGAAGAATATTAGACAGTTTTATTTTGAAATTACTTTTTGAGTTTATAGGTTTCGAAGTACTGAAAAATAGGATTCAAATTATAGTCCAGTCATTAAAGCCTAAACCCGAAAATAATTAGTAACTTGCTGAAATTTTAAGGGGTTCTTAAGGAAGGTAAAATAAGATACCGGGTGATTTTGCAGCGTTCTGGGGTGTACGGAAAGGGTTGAAAAGGGGTGAAAAGGTGTTTTTTGCTAATAACATTGCCAAAAAAATTAGTAACACGCTGCAAATTTGGAATAAGGTTGTTCTTACGGTTTTGTAACGTGTATTAAATTTGCAGCGTTTTGCAACATACGGAACATTGTTTTTTTTTCAAAACAGTGCAATTAGTTAAAAACAGGGGTAAGAAAATTAGTAACACGCTGCAAATTTGGAATTAGGTTGTTCTTACCGTTTTGTAAAGTGTATGAAATTTGCAGCGTTTTGCAACATACGGAACATTGTCTATTATTAAAAAAAAAATGAAATTATTTAATCACACGGGTGAAAAAAAATTGTAACTCGCTGTAAATTTGTAATTAAGTTGTTTTTACCGTTTCGTAAGGTATATCAAATTTGCAGCGTTTTACAACAAATTGAACATTGTTTATTATTAAAAAAACAGTGCGATATACGTTACGAAACGGTAAAAACAACTTAATTACAAATTTACAGCGAGTTACAAATTTTTTTCACCCGTGTGATTAAATAATTTCATTGTTATTTCAATAATAGACAATGTTCCGTATGTTGCAAAACGCTGCAAATTTGATACACGTTACAAACCGGTAAGAACAACCTAATTCCAAATTTGCAGCGTGTTACTAATTTTCTTACCCCTGTTTTTAACTAATTGCACTGTTTTTAAAAAAAAAACAATTTTCCGTATGTTGCAAAACGCTGCAAATTTAATACACGTTACAAAACCGTAAGAACAACCTTATTCCAAATTTGCAGCGTGTTACTAATTTTTTTGGCAATGTTATTAGCAAAAAACACCTTTTCACCCCTTTTCAACCCTTTCCGTACACCCCAGAGCGCTGCAAAATCACCCGGTATGTTATTTTACCTTCCTTAAGAACCCCCTAAAATTTCAGCAAGTTACTAATTATTTTCGGGTTTGGGCTTTAATGACTGGACTATTAATGTATCTACGGTACTTTCACAGTTATTACGAGTATGTCTTGGAACTGGGACTGTAGCACCATAATTTTGTAGTGTTTAATTACATTTTTATTTGTCTTTGGCAATTCAAAAGTACCTGTAACTGGCCTACTTGAAAGAAATAAATGCTTTGATTTTGATTTTGTAGCATCTAAGAAACTGCACTGGACCCACAAGATGATAATGATGATGACTGAAACTTGTCCAAAGGTTTACAAGATTAGTATACGAATATTTCTCACTGATCACTATATTGATCAAGCGCCGTTTTACCAGTCGATGATCGTTTCATTGTTTAGTATTAAACAAAGCCCTAACAAATTTCTATGTACGAGGCGTTCCCATATTAATTTTAGAACAGTTCTCTATTGAAGATGATCTAATCCGAGTCTAGATTCTCATACAACATCTAGAGTTTCGTAGAACCCAGTTAATGCACGCTCCTTCTCAGAATTTACACTGAAGCCTTGATTTTATTCCAGCATTCTGCCATCGGAGAGACGCACTACCACACCTGTGTTCCTTGATAACGGGAGACGCGTTACTGTACTCAATGTTCAGAGAAAGCGCGGACCCAGTGGACTGCCCTCTCAAAGGGCCGTTCTCTTTTACTTATAATAGGTAAGTGCTTTAAGCCGGGTACACATTGGTGCAATGTAACATGTAATGCAACATGCAATGCAAGAATTTGACGTCCACATTGCTGCAATGTATCATGTAAAGTAACAGAATTCCCATAGTGTAGACGCCTTGCGCGCACGAACCGCGTCTACTACGCGCACGAACAGATTGTTGCAACTCTTGCGCGTAGCGACCCGAAATTTGTCGGTTTTTTCCCCGAACACAAAGAGGCGCGCAGTATGCGCGGAGCGTCAGTGTGGACAGGTTGTGTGGTGTGTACGGCTAGACGCGCGCGAACATGGAACAAGACGACGCTACTGCGGCGGAGGAGGCGGTTACATTTACGTGGAGTGAAGAAAAAGTGCTTCAATTAATTGAAGTGTACAGATCAAAGGAAATTTTGTGGAATCCACAACATGAGAATTTTTATAAAAAACATTTTAAAGAGGATGCATGGATGGAAATTGCTAATTTGATGGAAACAACACAAGAAAAATGTTACAGTAAAATGATTAGTATTTTATCATCCTACCGTCGTGAAAAAGCGAAGGAAAAGAAATCGAAAGGAACAGGAAAAGGTAAATAAATAATAATAATTTACTATTTATTATTTATTCATATAATTTATTCTTAGTACAATCGTAGGTTGGAAACCGCAAAAATGTTTGTGTATTGAAATGTAAATTGGCATAGCCGACTAATATTGAAATTGGCTTTTTTCTCTACAAAATGACAACTTTGACAACAACTACAATATTTTAATGGATTGAAATCACAAATTAATTATTAAATATTATTAATTATTATTAGTCAAGTTTACTTAAAAACAACTATGTTTAAAACTGACTGAATTATGTTTTTTATTTAATTTTTTTCATGATTATTATTTTATTTTTTCAGGTGCCTCGGAGACATACAAAAGTCGATGGTTTGCCTTTGATTCTTTGAAGTTCTTGGACAACCGTAACAAACCGAGAAAGAGAACGAACACGGTAAGTAAAACTGGATTGATTCTTTTACGAACATCTGTCTTGCCAATGAACCTTCCCTTCTTTCATAAAATAATCGGCGAGCTCATCTCTTAACGCATTCAAATGTGCAGGCGATCGTCGAGGAATATTTCTCATAGGTAGTAGTGATCTCATATCTTCATTATTTTGCCTACGTGTGTCTTCATTCGTAACTTCATCTTCAGTGTCATTCATATATGTATTTCTAGAGTGACGTCTCAAATAATTATGTAAAAGGACAATTGCCATAACCACTAGCTCAGCTTTATCAGGCTGTAAAAGCATTGGTTTTCTGAGAACTCTAAAGACAGACGATATGATACCAAATGCATTTTCAACAGTTCTTCTGGCTCTGCTTAGCCTGTAGTTGAATACTCTCTTTGAAGTGCCTTTTGGATGTGCCCCAGCATATGGTTTCATCAGATTTTCACTTAAAGCAAAGGCACTATCACCCACAAAGAAATATGGTATTGGAATATGTCTCCGTGGGAGTGAATCAGGTGATGGAAGGTTTATTGTACGATCTTCTATCATTTCACAGAGTTTTGTATCTTTAAAGATGCCACCATCTGAAATCCTTCCTTGGCATCCCACATCTACAAATAGAAAATTATAATCGGCGTCAACCAAAGCAAAAAGAACGATGCTAAAGAAGTTTTTATAGTTGTAGAATTCAGTTCCACTTTTGATAGGTGCCTCAAGCACAACATGTTTTCCGTCCAGTGCCCCTAAACAGTGTGGAAAATTCCACTTCTCTTCAAACTGTTTGCTTATGTTCAACCAAGTTTCTTCTGTCGTTGGAAGCTAAAACAAAAAACTTTTATTTAATTTATGGCTACGAGACAGTCATTGTACTTAGTAGCCCAACACTCGCTGGTGACAATTTTTGAGGTGCCATTATAGTGAGCATCTCTTGATTTTATTGCTAGCTATATTGAACTAGACTAAAAAACGAACTAAATATTTAGTCGTTTCGACATTTGTCCATCGGTGCCACGATACCTACCTTCCTGGAGAGTTATATCTACTATCTAGTAGTTTATATCAAGAGATGGGACCTACAGTTATAAATTATTTTTATGTTTTTCAGGAGGCGGTTCAACAACCGATTAATGAAGAAAATCTGCAGAACGAATTTGCTACTCCACGTACACGGTATGAACCTACGCGAGCTAAACAAGCAAAAAAAGATGAAAGCAGCAGTGTACTGGCCGATGTAGTGGGCATATTACAAACTACTGCCAATAAGTTGGGAAATTCAGGCGCTCCAGATTTAACTACAACTTTCGCTTCCTATATATCAGCTAAAATGAATACTTATTCCCTTCAAACCAGGAATTCGGTCGAACATGGAATTTTTGAAATTTTGATGAAGGCTGACAGAGGTTATTATGAATCATCATATCGATAGCAGGATAACTACCCCAGTTCATACCAAGAATCCTATTATGCATCACAGAAGAAAGGACAAGATTATGTGGATCTGACCGGATATGTTAATCGTCCTGGAACTTCCGAATTTAATCGTCCCTCGCCTTCCGCGCAAACTCCAGATACAAATCAAGCCGGACGCTATGGCTATACCACGGCAAGGAACGAAGAATATATGAACCAACAGCCATCGTCTGTAACGTCACTAGAATCTAACCAATCCTATGACGACTTTAATGATTTGATGTGATAATACTGTTCTTTAATTGACTTATTAAGAATAAAACTTACCTTGATATAATCTTTTAATTCCTCAATTATGGCGGAGCATACTTCTGTAATAATGCCACTTATGGCTTGTTTTGATACTCTGAAGGTATACTGTAAACTTGTGTAAGAGTCACCACTAGCTAAAAAACGAAGTGTTATTGCCAGTCTGTCTTGGATTGAAATTGGAGCCCTTAACTGTGTGCGATTCCGAAAAATTCTTGGTCCGACTAATCTGAGTAGATCTTCAAATGTCGTTGGACTCATCCTTAAGAAATTTTGAAATTGTCCAGTTAATCTCATATCGGCCATTAGTTTTGCACCAGCTCTCTGACTATACAACTCTGTACGCCACCAACGTCGATGTCTTCTGCGTTTTATCACATGATTCACTATTAATAATGAAGCACTGACTATCATCAGAGCCCGCAATTGGTCGTCACGATCCATTCCTTTGCTATTTATTGAAACTGTATTTTATAAAATTGTTGGTAGGTAATCCAGTTTAAGCGGGTACTGCTTAAGCAGATTTAATTTATGTTTCGTCGCAACCCAAGCATCTAAGATCAGCAATAATGTCATGGAGAATTTTAGCGTTCACGTGCATTACGCAGATAGGTATCGATTATGAATTATTGACCTGTTCAGTCCATTAACCACAAGATCTTTCATTAAGGCAATGCTTGAAAGAGAAGAAATACTACACACAGTAGTAGACGATATCGTTAGTCTGAATTTATCATCATCCGAACCTTGTTTAGACCTATTTACTGTTTCTCAATTTTGTTATTGTTTCTTTCTTTGTGTTATTTTAGGTATGGCGACACCTTTTCCTCTATTCTTTGCTCTTCTATTAGGTATCAAAATAATTACAATGATAGAAATTGCCCAATAATCGTAATCACTTGCTTTCATAACACCCTTAAAGCCTATATATATAACTTCAGTCCCCATAATACATCCGCATCCCCACATTGACGGCATACAACCAACGACAGTTGAACTGATCAGCAATTAAGACGTGACACATGTCAGTGGGTTCCCAGCTTCGACCGATGCCTCGTAATGACGTGTAATTAAAAACCGTTGGCAGTGCATTACCAATCGAGCGTCACTCAGAGTACTCTGTAATTTGTACGGTGATGCATGATTTGCGATGAGATCGCGATTGAAAGTTCGAAATTCGTTAAGCTGATTAAGCACAGTCGATAACACATTGGTAGTGGTATAAATGGATTTCGTAAGTAGTTAATTACCGTTCCAAAATATTTTATGATTAAGGGAGGCTTCAAAATTATCATCATTCTCCAGTACCTACTTACAATTTGTTTATGGTTTGGCATGGCATATGTTCTTATTCCACGACACCTATCGATGTGTACTGGCTTGAGCCAGACTACCACCTATCACCACATTTGTGGCATTAAGGGTAGTGTTAAGTTGCTTCGTTGTCTGAATCGAAAAGAGGCAAATGACGTCTTTTTCGCTTTTATTGCATCGACAAATTTCTTTTTTACGCCACTACTTCCTAATTCGTCGAACTCATTATATGAGTACTACTACCCCAAAACAAAAAAGTAATCCTGGTTAAGGCATGTTAAACCTCTGCGTCAATCGTGCCGTTCTATCTTACCTGCACACGTATTCACACACGATTCATAAATTCGTTAATTTGTCTATCTCGCTTACTTGCGTTCACACATCCACATTGTCACACACATGTCTTCACATTCTTCAAAAACAGAGATTTGACTTCCCGAATAGAAGATGATTGAAATATACTAAGCATCACCTAATTGAATCTGTAACCATTTCCAGGGGTCATGGTGATTGCAAGAGTCCAGTGTCTTCAATCGAGAGCTGCACAGAGGATTCGAGGCTACTCCTCAACTATCAGGCGTGTCCTGATGTTTATGGCTCTGAAAGCACGGGTAAGTTTATCTTGATATATTTCATAACAATTAAAAGCCCCCAGATATTGAGTTACGTACCAATGTCTACATTAATTGTACTAGATACCTACTCGTACTTCGGATTTGTGCGATCCATCACGTAGTCTCTTCCCTGTCTCACTCTTCGCATTATTTTTTATTATTATTGAATCCGGCTGGATGGACAACACTAAAACTAAAATAAAATAACATAATATGTGGCACGTACATTATAGTTACAAATTAGAGTCGAAATCGTAGTCTATCCTTTACTATCTTCGGATAAACGGAATAAAAACAAACGCGTAAAAAAAGTTAATTAGGTCATCCCTCAATTAATTTTTACGTCGTAAGTCGTAAAACTGGCTAAACAATGAACATCTTTTCCTATCCTTGACATATAAACAGTAGAATTTTCAAGGGTATGAAAGTAATAGGAGCTTGTTTTCACTATCGATGTAAGTAAAGCCCAACAATTTGTATATTTTCGAATTCAAGCTCGTCTTGTTAGACATTAGTTACAAATGGATCGGGCACAGTTCCAGCTTAAAGGTGTCAGCTATTGTTTAGTTTTAAACGCGGCACGCGGCTCGTCCGAAATAACTGCAGTGTTAGGGACATATTGGTGACTCATTCCTTACTTTGAGTGACGTCACGGATGTCAAGTTGGTCTGTCCGCTTCAAAGTTGTTTACGGTTTTTAAAATAAAAATATCCAGTGAAGTACAAACAATTTATTACAGAAAGTTTTAACATTTAATAATACAAATCACAAAACGTTATCAAGTGTCCAAGTGCAGTGTAAACATTGTAATTACTGTTTTAACTTAAAACTAATACACCAGTGACTAATTTCTACCCTTCATAATATAATTATTAAAACTTTTTAAGTGGAAACACCTAATAATTTGTGACAAGTGTCGCTCGGGGGTGTGCATCATAGTCTGTTTACCCGAGTGTCAACTTATGGTGTTTATGTACCATTGACTCCCATCGAACTATCACTACGCCTTTTTATCTGATACAGCGCCATCTATCGATACTACTTGGAACTTCTAAGTAAGATCGATTGCCAAAAAGTTCGTGTTGACTACTCGCGCGGTACGAGCAAAGTACAACATGCCTGCAGCTAAGTGTGGTGGTTGCGCCAAATTCTTGTCACCGGTAGATGCCGCTAAATGCAGCCAGTGCAATGCATTTTACCATCGGTTTTGCGTCGGCCTCCCTGCTGCGGGTAATATTGGGCCCACTTGGCGCTGTCCTGAATGCATTAAAAATGTCATCAGGGACAACAAAGCAGAGACACCTGTTCGCAGTCAGGCGGAGCTTGGTCAATCGGACAGACATTGTCCTGAGGAGCTCATGGAGACCAGCAGCCCACTGAACTGTTCTGCGTTGGACGCCACCATTAACTTCTCCCCAGGCCTGGCGGGCGAACTGCGGTTATTCAAGGAAGAGCTGCGGGCAGAGTTTCGTCTGTTGCATCAGGAATTCCAGCAGCTGAGAACGGAAATGGCTCAACTACAGACCTCCCTTAAAACTTCTGATGAGCGAATGGATGGCCTAGAAGTACGAATGGGTGCCTTAGAAATGAAAATAGCACAAAATGTACCATCAACTGATAAGAGTCCACTCGAAAACACCATCGCCGAGTTAAAATGCCAATTAAATGAGCGGGATCAGGAGTTGCTTCTCAATGATATTGAGGTAACTGGTATACCTGAAGGTAAAGAGGAGAGCACCATGCACCTTGTTAAGGTTATCGCCTTAAAGCTCGGTGTCGACATCGATGAGAAAGATGTCGTGCATGCTGAGCGGGTCGGATCCACTAGACGTAACCGTCTTGACAAGAGCTCAGACGGCTCCACCTCTGCCGATCCCACTGCGCAGCGACCGCGGGGTATATCTGTGCGCTTCGCAAGGCGCGCAACGCGCGACGCCCTATTGCGCGCGGCTCGTGTGCGCCGCGGCTTGAGTACGGATGACCTTGATGTAAACACTAGCCGGCCGGCGGCGGCGCCGGCGCAACGGGTATACATCAACGAACGTCTCACTAAGTTAAACCGGCAGCTGTTTTACCACGCTCGCCAGGCTGGAAACCAGCATAACTGGAAGTACGTGTGGACAAGGGAGGGGAGAATATTCGCTCGTAAAGAGGACCGCCAGAAGGTAGAACGAATAAGATGCGAAGAAGATATTAGTAGAATTTTTTGTTGATAGTCAGTTCGTACCTTAACAAAAGTTTCCGAATGATGGATAATTTTGGATTAAAAATATTAATAATGTCTCTTTTCCCGCTTGTCAAAAGTTACCGAATATTAGTTAATTTAATTGTGTTTTTTTCAACGCTTGTTTTCATTACTCAAATTTTATTCTATATGTTATTCTTTACTCTAATGTTATTTTTGAAGTGAAAACTTCTTTAGCGGCGTTGTACACTTTTTCTGTAATGGGTAAAAAATTTAAAACTCGCGTCAGGGTCACGTGACCCTGATCGAAAATGAGTAAGACGTCATTCAAATTAGTTAATTTCATATCTGTACTACTCCAGTTTTAAAATAAAACATAGTAACAAAAAAGTTTTCACTTCTACCGGCACTCCTGGAGTGCAACCTTTTTTTTTCTGTGTGTCTCACGGCGGCGGCGCTCCACGGTGAGCGGTGCATAAGTCAATCTATCTATCATAATATTATTATATATGTACGAGTATCACTCTTCATCAACAGTACCACAAAAAATAGTTCTAGCTTATATCACTTACCTATTATACCAGTAATTTGTTTCGCAAATATTTTATGTATATATTATTACACACTAATTTCAAAATTATTAGGCGCGTCACACAGTATACATCGCATGCACATAGCTTTCATATTTGTGTTGCTAAAATATACCTATTTATTATTGTACAGATACCTACATGATTCACATTTTTTTACTGCAATCGTCATTAAGTTAAACTACATAACGAAATCTATTATTAATGAAAGTGTTGTCGATTTTTCTCAAAGCAATCGAGCTATTTTTCAATATTACCATGATGAATAAGGGAGAAAAGTTCTTAAAAGTTGGTTTTATAAACGCGGGATCATTGGGTACAGGACATGATGACTTGATAGCTGCGATAGACAGGCATGGTTTTGACGTTATGGCCATCAACGAGACTTGGCTTCGTCCGGGCGAGGAGGGGCGCGCTCCGGTTGTGCCGGGCTACCGGCTACGTCACACGCCGCGGCCAGCGTGTGTTCGCGCGGGCCGTGGTGGAGGCGTCGGTTTTTACCTGCGGCGTGGTTTAAGCGCACGCACTTGGACTGGACCGGTCGATCCCAGGTTCGAATCGGTCGAACAAATGTGGCTTACGCTCACAATGAGTGGCAAGCAAATTGCTATTGGTACTGCGTACCGGCCACCATGGTTGGACCTTGCACTTTTGAAGTGAAAACTTCTTTAGCGGCGTTGTACACTTTTTCTGTAATGGGTAAAAAATTTAAAACTCGCGTCAGGGTCACGTGACCCTGATCGAAAATGAGTAAGACGTCATTCAAATTAGTTAATTTCATATCTGTACTACTCCAGTTTTAAAATAAAACATAGTAACAAAAAAGTTTTCACTTCTACCGGCACTCCTGGAGTGCAACCTTTTTGTTTTTCTTGATGCCATTACAGACTCCCTTACTTCAATGGGGAATTGCGACCATTATATACTGCTGGGGGATTTCAATGTGAATATGCTGGATACTAGCGGCACAAAAACAGGAAAAATTAAGGAGTTTTTAAATAGCCTCAGTCTTGATCAATTAGTTACAACTCCTACTCACTTTACGGCCTCAAGTGAAACACTGATCGACGTTCTGTGTACGGACATAAGAGCAAGATACACGTTGGTGGAATCTCTTTGTTGTCTAAGCGGTCATTCACTTATAGTTGCTGAATTTCACATTAAACGTGACAAGTTAAAACCTTATATTATAAAATTTAGGCCACTGAAGAATATATGCGTGGATAATTTTAACATGGACCTGTCACTTTTGTGCCTTGATAATATCCCTTCGATGGACAATGTTAATGACATGGTGCGTGTATTTAACTCACGCGTAATTTCACTGTTCGACGCTCACGCACCAGTCAAAACTTGTACCGTTAAAGAAAAGTCTTATCCGTGGATAACTGACACGATAAAAGTCATGATGCGTCTACGTGACAATGCTTTAACTTGTTACAAAAGAAATAAATCAGCTTCCAAAAGAGAATACTACAAAGAGTTGAAGTCCCTTGTTTTACGGTCTTTGTACAACGAAAAGGTGGCGTATTTTAGACACAACATTAACAATAAAATAAGTAATCCCAAAATACTATGGAAAAATATAAAATCGACTTTGTCGCCTTACAAACCTAAACAAGACATTCCATCACATTTCTCTGATCCAGATCTCATTAATAACACCTTTATGGTAGTCCCAGGTAACCCTGAAGCAAGCTTATCACTCAAGGCTTATTTTGAACATCACCGATATGGAGAAGCAGTTTTCAAGCTTGAACCGATAGAACAGCGAGACGTTGCTCGTATAATTTCTAACCTAAAAAGCAACGCCGAAGGTTACGATCATATCACACTCGATATGCTAAAAATGATCCTACCGGACGCTTTAGCTACCATAACAGAAATCATAAATCGTTCTATAATATCTGCAACATTCCCTGAACAATGGAAATTAGCATCCGTTAGGCCCATTCCGAAAATCAGCAATCCTATTGAAGTGAAAGACTTGCGTCCTATAAGCATTTTGCCATGCCTGTCCAAGGTACTTGAGAAAGTCGTCAGTCAGCAGTTAACGCACTTCCTGGAACATAATAACATATTGCCTGACTTACAGTCTGGCTTCAGGAAGCAGCGCAGTACCGCCACTGCCTTACTGGATGTTACCGACAATCTCTTAGCAGCCCAAGACAAGGGAATGTGCTCTGTGTTGGTCTTGTTAGATTTTTCCCGAGCTTTTGACGCGATCAATATTTCGCTTCTGTTGTCTAAATTAAGTTACTACGGCTTTGATCCTAGCACTATAGAGTGGTTCCGTAGCTACCTTAGTGATAGGAAACAGCGTGTCGACCTACAGCTGGGCGATGGAACAGTTCTAACGTCTACATTCACCACGATCACAAGAGGCGTTCCGCAAGGATCCATATTGGGACCTAATCTTTTTACATTATACTGTGCAGACATCATCAAATGCATCCGGAAGTGCAAATATCATATTTACGCCGACGACATACAACTATATCTGTCTTTTAAACCGGATGAATATGATAGTGCTATAAGGGACCTAAATGAAGACCTTGACAGAATCGCTGCATGGTCTGAGGAAAACTGTTTGGCACTAAACCCATCAAAAACTAAATACTTGGTGATTGGTACAAAACAACAACTTCTCAAATTACCTGCAAAGTTTGGTCTGGAACTGATGGGTGTACAAATTGAAAGAGCTTACGAAGCGCGGAATCTTGGACTCATTATGGACAAAGACCTCCGCTTTGAACAACATGTAGCCGATTCGGTTCGAAACTGTTTTTACCGCCTAAAAGTTCTTTATAAAATGAGACCTTACCTATCAGAAACGTTACGTGAGCAGCTTATTGAGACACTAGTGTTGTCTAGACTTAACTACGCGGATACAGTTTACGGCCCGCGCCTGCTGGCCCGAACCGAGCGGCTCATCCAGCGAGTACAAAATGCTTGTGCTCGTTTCTGTTATAAAATTCCACCCAGGACACACATAACTCCTTTTCTTAATAAGCACTATACACTCAAAATGAAATCGAGACGCAAGCTGCACTTGGCGTGCCTTCTGTTTGGTGTTATAAAATATAGAAAACCAGACTACCTGTACAACAAACTTAGTTGGATCGGGAGTACAAGAGAAGGAAATAGAAGGCAATGCTCGCAGCAACTTGCGTCTCGGTCTCATCGTACAGCGGCTTTCAGGGGTAGTTTTCGATACGCGGCGTCAAAGATTTGGAATAATCTACCACCACCCATTCGATCTTCTAACTCGATTAATGCCTTCAAAAGCCGCTTGCGACAATACCTAACTGACGCACAACGGAAATTGGACATGGCAAATATAAATTTGTCACTTATATAATGTACATGGTCTCAATTACAGTGACAAGTGCTAGTTATGCGTGTAGCGCATGCGTTGCGCATGTAGTGAGTAGTAAACAATTAATATCTACGCATGAGCCCGGGTCATCCTTCATCCTTCACGCCAGTGGTATTTTTCTTTTCCCGCTGCCTGTTGAGTCCATGACCTGAAGTTGCGGCTGACGTGTCCTGTGTCCCGTTAGTCCCGTACATCGATACTGGTGGCATGTAGGAATCAAAACATCATGCCATTAGTATAGAATCTGACCACTATTACGTACATCGTACCTAACTTATCACTGATTTCTAAACTTAAAACTTACCACATGTTTCTGGCCTGCGTGTAAACAAGACGAGATCACGGCACGATGTTATTGGCCCCCTCTTTTCACCTAAAAAGTCTTTCTTGGCACCTAAAAAGGAAAAATAAAAATAAACTTCTGACAGCCCAACCCTGCAGGAAATCACATTATGTGAATAATGCTACTTTTAATTAATACGTGTAAACTTACCTTCCTATGCTTATTATTATTACTTTTATCACTCACGTTGGCGTAGTAAACGTAACTTATGGGAAAACCATATACTTTGTTCGTTTCTGTGTCTAATAATATCTCTCATAATGTCAATGTTTTACTAAAATACCCGCACACATAATATACTAGGTCTGTACATTAGTAATGATCATAAATGTGCAACTTAGACCGTTATTTCGTGCGTCACAGGAGGCTGCACGCAGCGCACTGTGACGGCCTCGGACGTTATGGTCTAGGTACCGAAAACCGGTTGATATCAGCAATTGTAAATTTTTTATCACTAGTGTTGTACCTAGTTGTTGTACCGCCTATACTATTTTACTATATTATAATATTTTATCCTTATTAACCTTATTTATACATAAGTATACGACGTACATATTTTTATCTCTCCTAAACTCCTTTTATATTTTATTCTATCATTTTAACTTTAATCTAATTTGACATTCGGACACTCACCATTTAGGTTCATTTGAAAACCAGCGTCGGGCACCTTTAGTTGTCCGACATTATGCTGAAATGGGCCTATTTGGCGCAGCCGTGAGTCACACAGTGTAAATATACCCTACATGTTTTTTATTTTTTCTTTGGCTTCTTAATATTGTTTAGTTTTAAGTTATTTTTGTTTGTGTCTTTTCTTAATACTGTGTGCACTTGTGGCATGTGCCAATAAACGTTTTTTCTTTCTTCTTTTTTTTCTTACTAATTCCGTCTGCGTGCTTGTTAAGGTAATTTCAACAGGCGAGATTGACGAAGAAGTTTTTATAGGATTTAGTAGTTCTTCAATGCTTTTCGATAATGCTCAAATCGTCAAGATCGTGGGGAATGGATGAGAGATATGGCAAAAGAAGGAGGCCCATACCCAGCAGTGGGTGATCCCGGGCTGATATGATGATGATGAATGCTCAAATTGCTCATAGCTAAGATTTAGTAAAATAATGGTTGAAATGAATATGTCAGTTATTTGATCAATAAATTTTAACTAAGTGGATTTAGCAAATAGTTAACTTAATATTAATCAAACAACTCGCCATAAATAGTAATGTGTAGCATAATGAAGGCAAAGTAAAACAAACCTTTTGTTTATTGACAATTGTTCTTAGAGGCTGATTTCCCACTGATCCAATAGGTAATTCCTACTCTAGATTGGCACCGGAATATTGTAAACATGTTTCGATCCATTACAGTATCTAGCACTAGATTTTTTTAAGTACATGACTTAGGCAGCGTTATTAAAAGGAAAAAATCTAGTAACACTAGGAATTTCCTGTGTCGTGAGAGCGTTACAAACACTCAAACTCGGAACAACTAATTTAGATCATACAAATAATTGTTCAAGGATCGAAAATCGAAATCGTGGCATGCCAGTGATGCTGGATCCAGCTACTGGCTCCAGCTACTGGCTCAATGTCTCTTTAGGCTAGCGTTCAAAATACCACATGATAGCTTACTTAGTGCAAGTTGTTTGATCACTAAAGTTTGTTTTTTAATCTCGTAGACCAAATTGACAAATGATAATGTCAAAACTGACATAAATTCTATAGAAATTCGTGTCAGTTCGCCATTTGCACCTGTCAATTCAGTCTACGAGATTAAAAAACGACGTATAGTTAAATTAATTACCTATTATTTATTTGTCAAATAAACTTTTTTTTTATTGTTAAACATTGTACCTATTTTAACAAAAGTTATTTTAACTGTTGATCAAACAACTGGCCTTTAGAGAATCTCCTACTTTTTTCGAGAAAATAACAAATGAAAATATAATAAACATAATTTACAGAATTTTAAGAAAGCAAAAAGCAGGAAAACATAAACTTCAAAAGCGTACCAAAAAAAGGACAAGAAAAAAGCATTGCTACTGAAAAAGGAACATTTCCGAGTAATTCTCATTGTAGGTCGTAGTACTTTCCCTTTGCGCTGCCGGCGGTATCTATATAAAACTTTATTTGTACAGTCGTCTGTCACAATTGTCTATGTCAACTGCGTCTATTCTTGGATTTAAATTTCGAACAAGAAGTTAACAGACTATGAGTAGCACTGTTGTGTTGCTTGCTTTCCGAATTCGTCATTCGAATAGTTGTTGACTATGAGAAGTTTCGTTGCTATTTGCATTGTCTTTGATTTAAAAATAATGTGGTATTTTTAAATAGTCTCAAACAGAAAATGTTAAAAAAAACTTTTGGGCAGATTTCATTAATTTATCTAGTTTATATAGGTATCACGGGACTGTGTCACCAGGTAACTGTGACCCTGGAACGTAAAGGGCTATTGAAGGACATCGTGGATTTTAGTCAGTACAAGTCTGACTCTCTCCCGTCCCGCACTGGATGGGAGGACTCATTAGATGATTTTACCACGATAAAAAAGTGTGTACCTAGGTAAAAAGCTTCTAAGTCCGCAATGAACTAGCTAAAAGTTTACAGACGCAATGGGTACGCGACGGTACGATCACTGAGTCGTATTAGCTACTTGTATGGTATCGAAAAAACAAAAATTAAAATAGCATTATTTTTTTTTTTGTTTTTAGGAGAGTCGTCTAACTAGAAATAGAACGAACTAAGATTTAGCTCAATCGCGCTACATCTGAAAATAAATGATAACACGATAAATGGTGAAAACCATCAATCTGTCTCCAATTTTCATCAAATCAAATCATTTATTTACAGCTTCAGAGGATGTGACATAAATATTCGTTCAGCCGTTCTAACGTGATTAACAAAAGTCCATACAAACGTCCATCCAAACTTATGCATTTATACTTACAACTTTGAGCTACCTATGTTCGATCTGGAAATCTCAACCTAAGAAGTTTCGCTAGCTAATTCAGTTTGACCTTAGTGTTACTGCTAGTCTTTCATCCCAATATTGGGCAAAGGCCTCATTACATACAAAGCTTTCGATTCCCTGTGTGTACCACTGGACTGATGGTTGGCTTTGTCCAGCTCGTTCCACCCATAAAAACCTCGAAATATAATAAATTTGCTACAAGGCCTTTAGAGGGCAAAAGCCTGCCGGGGTCACGGGACTCACGAATTACCGTGACCCCGGAACGTAAAGGGCTATTGAAGGACACCGTGAATTTTAGTCAGTACGAGTCTGACAGTCCCTCCCGTCCCGCCCTGGGTGGGAAGACTCATTTGATGATTTTACCACGATAAAAAAATGTATTCCATAACATATTCTTCTCTCTTATTTCAGTGGAAGAGTTAGAATGCCTAGCGACGTGGAAGGAAGGCAGCCTGCGCTTCTTGGTGGGCAAGCTGCACCACAACCACGCCACCAGCAATGAGGACCGGTATCGATGCTTCGTCTACGAGAAGACGAACGGTAAAAACTAACTTTTATTTTTTCTTATTGATGGCTTACTTTTTTTTTTGCAAAAAAGTCCTTAAATTTCACTTTGGAACTAGTTGTCTTATGAGCAGAAACCGTTCACAGGGTTCTTTCTTGAACTGATTGGACAAAAAATCAAGCAGTTCAGAGTTATCCTAAGTCCTAATTAAAGCGATCGATCGCTCGAGTGCGCGCCCTCTCGACGCGATGGTCAACACGGTGTTATGTCATTACATTAAAATTTGCTTTGGATAGAACGTTCGAAAATACATAGTTATGATCTGCCAAATATATTACTAATAATTTCTACTCATAAATCACCCACTAAAGGAACCAAAAAGACCTCAAATCTTTTTTCTTCCCAACAGTGAGCTTCAAAAAGTCTTTTCCTCTCCAATTTTAGACTTACTTCTCAACACGCGTGTTACAGCAACCGGCGCGGTAAAGGAGCAGGTGGTGCCGCCGGGTGGCATTGAGTACAGGGTCGCTCAGTCTGGAGACGCCACTTGCAATGGACTGTTCAGCGCTACGGAGGGATCCAGGACCATGGCTCTTAAACGTGGTGAGAAATTATTTGTTTATACTAGTAAGGAAGCCATCCCTCTTTGAAATCTGCTTCTGTCGATGGACGAGGTTTAAACTCATACAGCCTTACTGCAAAAAGTTAACATTGTGTTGAACTCTTGCCTAAAAAAAGTGTGACTGCAAAACTGATTTTAAACGCCGATGCAAATGCCGATACTTTTTTAGACAACTGTTCAACATACTTAAACTTTTTTGTAGTAAGACGGATACAGACAACCATCTTCCAAAACTCCACTGATTAAAGTCAAGGCCCAAAGGCAAACATTTAAAAGCTTTTCATAGAACGTGTAGAAGTTGGAAGCTTTTGACCAGATCATAAAAATGAAACTTGGACCAAAGGAACTGATCCATAATGCCCTAAATGGTAAGTACACACCATAACCACGATCAACACAAGCATAATTAATACCTTCTTACCATCTTCTTTTTTTTTACAGTCAACTGCGACTAAGTACCTATAACCAATGCTAAGAAAATCTCTTCCATTTTTCCAGTATCAGTCCGCTTCAACTGCCAGTTCCCATCCTGGATGACATTCAGCCACACGTGGCATACGCTGGACTTCACCAGCAACTACACGTTTTATCAAAGGAACGCGACCCTCAGGATAACCAACCAGACGGGGGCAGATATCAAGGTGTACTGTGTCAATGTGAAGGCCAGCTCGCCGAGCGGGAACTCGGTGGCGTTGGTTGCACATTGGCAGCATCATTGGTGAGTTGTCGTCGTTACCTATAGTTGTTTTTTTTTTGCCTTTTAATGTCGCATTGCTGGCTAAAGGCCTCCAACATATTTTATCCAACTCCAACCAGCCATCACATGCCCGGTAATAAGGTCATCCCGCCCCATCTCTAGTTGTTACAAGTATTTTTGACAAAAATCAAAGTCAGGATTTGCAGTTTTTTCACATCACAGCCTTTATTTATTACATAGTATACCAAGGCCAAGGTATTGTGCTTAAAGTAGGTAGAAGTAAGTAATTACACCAAGCCATTGAGCAATTTGACCTATGCATCAAATTGAAACTCAACGTGTCCAATATGTCGACTAGTAAACTTTGGTAATAAGAAGGAGACGGCGTATTACCAGCTATTGTAACGACTCTGGTCAAGACCACGATCGAAGCCAGAGGTTATCTACCAGCACCGACCACCTAAACCAGTTCACGGCGCTACATTGCATGCTACACCGTGTCGTCGACGGTTGGGTGGTCACAGCGGGCGTTGTCACTGACAACGTTTAGACATCTCGTTCATTTTTGATGTGCAAATCGTGTTCAATTCAAATAGTGATTCGGCCTTGAATTTCAGTCTTTCGCTTAAACATGCAAGATGACTATTATTGATATTTTTAACCAATAATTCTTCGTTTTTCCCGCAGTGTGTCCCGCTACGTGTGCGTGGTGCTGTACCGACGTGACACGTACATCGCGGAGCTGCAGCGCGGCGCGCCCACCGCGCGCGCTGACGACGCCTGCTCGCCGCACCACTTCAACGCGGTCACTGCGCCTTATGTTACTCTAGTAGGTGAGTGTCGAGGATCCCACTACTGTGGAGCTGCAGAATTATATTTAGCACCTTAGGAATAGATACGTTGGGCACAACACGATCGCGGAGGTAAGTCCTTTCTTTAAGGAGTGGCTGGAGACACAGAGTAATCTGTGCTGGAGAGGTGTCATGGCGTCTTCACTTTCCGCTTGACACAGTTCCTCACCGGACACGGAAATTTCGGTAAGTTCGTGTGTCTGATTGGGAAGGAACAAGCGTTTCTTCCTTCCCAATCAGACACATGAACTTACCGAAACTGGGTGTCACCACTGCGAGGATCGCCCGGAGGACACGGTGGAGCATACGGTTCAAGACTGCCCCGCTTGGTCAGAGCACCGCCGAATCCTCACGACGGTGATAGGTGGAGACCTCTCGCGCCCGGCATTGGTCCAGGCCATGCTGCGAGACAGAATGGGAAGCGGTTGCCTCCTTGTGCGAAGCAGTTACGCTAGCGAGGGAGGAGGCGGGACCCGTGAGGGAGAGGACTGCATCCACCTCACGACCCAGCTGCCGCAGGAGACGCCCATGGCAATAGACGTCGCGAGGCGATTTCCGGCCGCCGTAGGCGCGGCCATGCTATTAATGGGTGACTTTGTTAAAGAGAACTATTTATAATCCAAAGATCTCACCGCATCTAATATTATCCTCCATTCAAGTAAAGTAACTACACGACACTGCAAAGGTCTTTACACAATTCCGATTGCAAAGCCACGGTGCCATGGGAGTATGCTAACCTATTTTATCATTCCTTTGTTCAATAGCTGCCAGGCGAGCCCATGGTCAACACCAAATAAATTATGTAAGAAGACCTAAGCAACATAGCCAAATCCAAGTTCCGAAATTAACCATTTATTTTTCCTCTTTTCCAGCAAGTAATCCTGAATCAAAAGAGTGTCCGTACTCCGGAAAATACGAAATACAAAACCGACGAAAAAGAGATATAAGATCTAGCGAAGATCATAGTAGTAAGAGAGAGAAGGCAATGCTTGAACATAATCGTAGGGTTAACGGCAGTAGGTTGTTCAATTTTAGCGTAAGCAACATGTCCAGTGCTCCCATGTTGAGGAGTAGAAGGGAGTCGGAGGGAGAAGTCTCCTGTGTGGTCAACAGCTACAATAGACTGGAGGTGGGATGCAACTCCGTAAAGAATATGGAGTTCTATTCCACCTGTGAGAATAGGGAGGTGGTTACAGGTGAGAAGAACTTTTTCTATAAATATTAATTGAGTAAGTGTTTGTACAGTCACCAAAGGATCTCTTGGCCCTCGAAGACATAGAACCTGATTCAAAGATATTTTTTGGAAAGAAAAATTCGAACTGCGTGCAGGATTTGAAACTGCGAACTTCGGATTCGGTACATCCAACGCTCATTTCCAAACGAGGTACCGAGGTTCTCACCTGCCGCGGCGAATTCTTCATTCCATTTCTAACGTCTCAAAGTGACGTTTAGCGCCATCTATTGCAGAGTATTCCAACTACTACACCAACATGTTAACATTACAGTTAAATCAATGATTAACAGATGACGTCAACCGTACTTAATATTTAATAAAATATTAATGACTGATTGTAGTGAGCGTTTGTGTAATAAAATTAATTTCGTTGATAAAAAAAATTGCCGATCAGTGGAATGAAACAGGTTAACAATAACACTAAACCCGAGTACGTGTTTTAATCTCATGTCTCATCACAAATCTTTCTACAATTCCCAGCGTACACATGCCACGGCGGCTGGTACGAGAACGGCGCATCGTTCGTGGTGACGACGCCGGTGACGCGCGACAGCACGGCGGCGCGCCGCTACTGCTTCGTGTCGCGGGACGACGCGCGCGGGGCGCTCGCACTGGCGCGGTCTGCGACCAACTGCGACAGGAATGATCTCACGCCTGATCTTGTGTTTGATGCCACCGCTACTGGTAAGTGTAGAGTGCGAAATTGTTGATACGCGTTCGGTCGCGATCAGACGCGCGACCGCTCGCTCGTACGTTTTGTACAGTGCTACAAGGGTTTTTTAGGTCTTCTGACACAGAAATGAGTGTTGTTCTCACTAATTAATTCTTGTGATCTAAACGTCTAACGGTCAGTTCACACCGAGACGCGGCGCAACGCGACGTGACGCAACTTTACTGCAAATGTGCATCTATTCATGTAGTAGGTAACTAAAGTTAGATTTTGAGTCGCTCTATTGAAATGTGCGCGCAGTGTCGCGTCTCAGTGTATCTTGACCCTAAATGACTATGTAGCTATTGTAAAAAGAGTGTTGACGCCAGTTAAGTTGTAATATGTACTACTAATAAATTAAACTGGCCATGGTTTGTAATTTGTTATAAAATTTTGTCTTTTATTAAAAGCTTCTAGACTTTTTTTAATTGATTTTCTATTTGTTTACTTCACAGGTGAATGTCAAGATCAGACGAGCCATCAGCCGTCGCTGAGAATATCCTTAACCTTTGTATTATGTCTCCCAATTATACACTACATAATCCCGAGATGATTCCTAATAGACTACACAATTTAAGTCATTTCGGACCCCTCACCCTTGTAATTATAGCTACGATAAATAGACAGGCTTAGAAATTATATAGAAAACAAACTTTTAGTTATTAAGACACTGTAAACGTATATCAAGCTATTTTTCTCGTTATATTTTGTTATTATTAATTAATATTGTATTGTAAATCGATTATCATAAAATATCATAGATAGACTCAATCGCCTAAAACGTAATATTGCCACATATTAAAATAGCTAAAATAACGTAAGCCGTTATTTTTAACTGTTATTTCATTATATTTAAATGTACAATTTTAGATAATAAATTGACATGATAGATGTTGTCTTGATTGCACAAAATATGCACGTAATTCTTCTTTTTTGTTTCTTTTACATGATTGTGATCCTCCAAGTATACCTACTCATTTGTGATAAATTAAGATAATAGAAGAAACCTTTCAACTTATTACTAAAAACTATAATCGTTTAGCAACTAGTTACTGGTATCAATATTTTTTGCGTTATACACAGTTCAATCTAAGTTATTCGTTCGTTAATAGTAATTATTTAATTATTAACCTTTCTTCCTTCCTATTAATTTGAATGTTATTCAAGCCAGTTATTTGTTTATCCGAAAAGATTTTGTAACCAGTCTTTTCGGATAAACAAATAACTGGCTTGAATAACATTCAAATTAATAGGAAGGAAGAAAGGTTAATAATTAAATAATTAGAACTCCAAAGTCAATCATAGCTACATAGTTTTTTTTTAAATCAATAATACGCTAGATTAGTATGTGAATATACTTGGAGGCACATCGGTTTGGGTGTCTTGTGTATAGAACTTCTATTATCATAGTAAAATGTTATCCTTGGACTGCAAACTAAGATAATCAAAACAATAATTTGTAATAATCGTTTAGAGTTTTAGACCTACTGCTTTCTGATCTCATAATAATGGTCAGCATAATTATTATTTTATAAATACATAGGCTATCTTTTTCAAAATATGTCTCCCAATAATATTACGCAATCATGTTTGTGAAAATGTGTTCATATAAAAAAAAGATTCCGACGAATTGAGAACCTCCTCCTTTTTTTGAAGTCGGTTAAAAATATGTCGTACTCCCTAAATTAAAAAAAATATATAATATTATGAGACTTGTCCAAGGATAACATATATATTAATTGAAAAAATATGGTTGATAGATTTGATAAGAATGGTTGTGAAATAATTCTTGTTGCTACAGATTTATGAATTATCCTGAAACTTCCTCTGCCTTGTTTGTCTCAATTCGCTTCAATTCAATTAATTTTTGAGTTGTTATATAATGTCTTCATGTGTCCCTTCTGATAACCTCTTCATAATGTGACATGTCTTCATTGCACTTATAAATAATTCAAGACGCATTTATTGAGCACTTAAAATAGTTTATTTTTAGTAATATGCATACGTACATTGAGGCTGAACTATAAAATTTTATATTTTGCTAACCCACCTCCCCACCTAGCTTTAACTTGTGATTTTTTATAATACCTTCCTGTGAGCGCAAAAAAATCAGTAATTAATGTTGAAAACGCAAATTAAGTTGATAACTCTAACGTACATTAATCATGATACAAGTATGTTCCCTACAAATATGAAGCTTCGAATTATGTACAAAATCATTGTAAAATGTTACTGAGTAGCTAGAATAATTTAACGATAGTTATTTTTATTTAAACGGATCGTTTCTTACCTTACATTTTGTATATTTTGTTTTAGGTACATTAGAATGTATTGATACGTTTCTTAGGTAATATAAACACAATTTTTGGAGGGCCCCATTTTATTAGTTAGCGTCATAATTTTTCTTTTCTAAGATTTGGTTAAACAGTAATATTTAATCTATTTGGTTAATTCTCGTTATACATATGAATACTCAATAAAATTGTTTGGGCCACTGTGTTTCAATGTTTGCTTACTCAACGCACAATATCAACACTTCTGAGAAAATAAGTTTCATACATTTTCTACAGAAGCTTCGTACTTTTATTCCTAAAACAAAATGAACTCCTGCTCAATTTAAACTTTGCAGGAATGACGAGTCTTGATCTAACTTTTTCCACAATAATTGTTAATGCAACAAAACGTTCACTTCCTACCTTATTAATGTCTTTAATAAATCAGAAGTGTTGCTTGACGTTCCAATTATCGATGCTCAAATTTGTGTAGACTAGCAAATTATTTTCTCTATGGATGGGGTCTAAATGATTGTTACAATGCACCATATAATGGTTGCTTCACTAACTTTGTACTATTGTATTTGTTACAACATTTTCACGAGAAAGCAATGTTTTCTCAAATCAAGCAATACTACTATAGGTAAGATTAGATAAGACTACATTTAGATAAGTAAAAACGAATACTCATTTTGAGATCAATGTAAAATTTAATTAAGTTATTAGATAATAAAATCGCAACAGCAATAATATATTTGTATTTATAGCTATTGAGCGTTAAATTTTTAATAGTTAGTAGACAGTTGTGGATAATGGAGCTAGCGTTGTTGTTTTATAATGTGACAGAGAGATTATTCCTTTGTGGAAGCTGACTCGAAAGAAAATCGGTGTAAACTTAATTAAATAAAGAAAAAACTTTTAAACTGATTTTCTCCGAGATGATCATCGTTACGTTTCCATTGTGTGATATAGGTACATTGAAATTAATTAAGTGTATAGTCGTCAGCATGGATTAAAATAATAAACAGCGAAATTGATTTTGACTTGTTTTATTTTATTTGCTTAAGTAAACAATCACTCTTTTGCTAAGATCATAACTACTAGGCATTTAGACTTTATTTCTGATCGGTAGGTACCTACTAACATCCTAGGTGTGTAGGTACATTATTAAAAAAAGTACCAGGTAGTGGCTCCAGTTACCAATCATTAGTACGACCTTGCACTCACTATTTATTTTAAAAAAAGTACCAGGTTGTAGCTCCAGGTACCAATCAGTAGTAAGACCTTGCACCCCCACTATATTTAAAAGAAAAGTACCAGGTCGTAGCTCCAGGTACCAATCAGTAGTAAGACCTTGCACTCCCTCGTTATTTAAAACAAAAAGTACCAGGTTTTAGCTCCAGGTACCAATCATTAGTACGACCTTGCATTACCTCTTTATTAAAAAAAAGTACCAGGTTGTAGCTCCAGGTACCAATCAGTAGTAAGACCTTGCACTCCCTCGTTATTTAAAACAAAAAGTACCAGGTTTTAGCTCCAGGTACCAATCATTAGTACGACCTTGCATTACCTCTTTATTAAAAAAAAGTACCAGGTAGTAGCTCCAGGTACCAATCAGTAGTAAGACCTTGCACTCCCTCTTTAATAAAAAAAAGTACCAGGTTTCAGCTCCAGGTACCAACCATTAGTAGTACTAGTTCGTACTAATATTACTAATGGTTGGTACCTGGAGCTGAAACCTGGTAGGTACTTTTTTTTGGTCGTCCTAGCACTCCGTCTCTTTGTTTAAAAAAAAGTACCAGGTAGTAGCTCCAATAACCAATCATTAAGGTGATTGCTTCGATGTAGCCCGCGAAATTCAATTTTTTTTACGTTTTTTGCAATTTGCAGGCCAGTGACATGTTGTAACTTTATAAATATATGTGTTGCGGTAATAACAAGTATAATTTTAAATATAAAAATTATCAAAAAATTCGCTCCATCAGCTCTCACATAGAAAAGGTGCATCGTAGTTAGATTTCGGAGATTTTAACATGATGCCCTGGCCTGCAAATTGCAAAAAACGTAAAAAAGACGTGTGGCACTCGGGGACTGCCGCGGTAAAGCTATTGCATAGCAAACTTTAATTTATTTATTTTATTCATGCAGTATTGCTTTTTCTTTGATATTAATTCAAGTTACATTTTTAAATATTTCTTTAAAAAAAAAAAAAAATTATTATTATATTAATAAATCAATAATTAATTAATTTTAATATTAACAATTAATTTAATATATTCATAGTTTAATAATTAAATTAAATGAGCGTGAGGTTTTTTCGTTACGGAATTTCTGGATTCGGTCCCCGCGCTCAAGGCCCGCGATAGAAGCTATGCAATAGCTTAAAAATTTGAATTTCGCGGGCTGGTTGGAGCATCCCCCTTAATATGACATTGCATTACCTCTTTATTTAAAAACAGTACCAGGTTGTAGCTCCATGTACAATCATTAGTACGACCTTGCACTCCCTCTATCGGGTTTGAGGCTAATTTCAGATTCCAAAGTTACAAAAAATCAACGGTGGTAAGGTGCCAAACAAATCATACAACTTCCGTTGTGAACGATAGATGGCGATTTAAAACGTAAACGTAACCTGATTACACTCGGTCAGGGTCGCTTTGGGTACAACAGGGTGGAGCTCGATTGAAGTAAGTAAATATAAACAGTTCAGGGTGACCTTACAGATTTACCTGGCATATTTATTTTACTTTTTTCAAAACCACTAATGTGTAAAAAACCAACTATAATAGTAAAAGGAATCTTTTATCAGCCCATATATATTTTTTCTGAACGCGTTGGGGTTTTATCTGTATAAAATAAATTGAGCAGGGAAACATTGATTATCTGTTCAATTTATTTTTAAAGCACTTTCCTATACGTTCCATTTAATTTACGCATCATAGAATATTGCTTTTGAATTCAGTTTAAAATTCAAAACTAAATAAACGATAAAAATAACAGTTTTTAACTGATTTAACTGCTATATCGTAAACTGTGAACGCGACAATAACGCAGTGGTACCAACCTCACAAAACCAAGGCAAAATCAAAGCTGTCAACATTCTGATAAGTCATGTCATGTGTTGGTGTTGCTTGGCTAGCTTGCTTTCAGCTTTCTTTACTTTGCTTGTACGCGCGTCGTCAGTCATTTGAACTGTTTATGTGTAGAAACATCTATCGCATAACAAACAAATCGTAACAACAAACTCGATTGTTAATAAAAAACCGAAACAAGCCCTGTACTGTGCCAATAACAAGAGGATATTTGGGAAATATGTGAAAGTGACAGTAGCAAAATCGACTTATTTTTTGTGTGACTAAAATGTTATTTCGCATAATTTCGAGTACCGTCAGTTAGTGGATCGGCATTTAAAAAGATGTTGCGCGTGAGGCATAGTTCATGTGTGGTGGAGGACACTTGATCGGGAACACTATGTTCGAAGCGGGATAAGCGTACTCGATTATAGCACGATCAGCTATAATGCAACACGATTGTACGCAGGAGGGTGGAAGGAGCAGGTACGAGCGGCGGAAACCGAGCAAAGTGCTGAAGATAGCGGAGAGTTTCACGAACTTGGACGAGGTGGCGAAGTCTGGCCGTTACGTGCGGGGTCCCCATTCGAAGCTGGGACGAAGGTACCGAGATGGCGAGAATGGGAGCCGGACTAAGCGTGCGGTGTGTTGTGATGATGATTGTGATAAGGAGTCTGGTGTCAGTGAGGATTGTGAGAGACTGGGTGACCGCCGGGTGACGGGCTCCTCATGTACAGCCCTAAGGACTGCTGTGGCAGCGCTCTACCCCTTCGACGACTTCTTACTGGAGAAGATTGGATCGGGATTCTTCTCAGAAGTTTTCAAAGTAAGTGCTTTTTGTAGTCACTTTAGTTTTCTGACCGCTATTGATTCTTATTGTTTTTATGTCTATTTAATGTAGGTGCAGTCATTGCTCAGCAATGATATACAAACTGTGTTTTCTACTGAGAGATGATGCATTTTAAGCTGGGCAAAGTGATTCAGTCTTTTAATCTAATATTACTTCTGTGGGTAGGACCCGAAAAAAAATTATGCAAAAACAAGTTATTGATAAGAAAAATTATAATCTTCTACCTACAGTTGATAACTCAAATCTATAATCTGTAAACACTGCAAAAAAGTTGCTATCATTTTGGTGTCAAGTAAATATTTCAATACAAGTAAGTGTCTCATCCATTACTTTGAATATATTAGACAACTATAAATTTTAACCAACTATCTACTGTTAAAAAGAGCAAACAGTCTATGGAAAACATGTCTAAATCACCTTCTTTTAACATAAATCATTCATATGAACATCACGCAAACATTCATAAATCGGTAGGCAAAAAGAAAAATCCATAAAAATTCATTCAGACATGTTCTTTAAAAATTAAGGGCCCAAATTATAACCAAACAATATGTAGCGACAGAAATGAATGGCAATTGAAGCAACCTACTCAGCATTATCTAATAAGTATTAATAGTCTGTTCTTATTTCTTTTTTTTCGGTCAATTTTAGGTAACCCATTGATGCTTATGAATGATACAATATCCACAAATAACCTATTTGTTATTGAATGAATAATCCCTTTGAGGTTTCAGTGAATAAATAATATCAACAAATGATGTCATTTTTACCCACATTCATAGTCATCAAACATAAAATATAATTTATGTTTTAAAGGGAATGGGATATTGAATTTCTTTCTCTGTTAATTTTTAACAGAAAAAAAGTTAGTAAGTAAGGCATTTGTTTCAAATAGACCAATATAGTTAGCTCTTCACGGATGACACTGCCATATACTGATATACTACACTGGTCGCAGTCAAACTCTGGCTATAGCTCAAACCCTTCAATCCACAGCCAACATCCTAGCCACCTGGTTTAGGAAATGGAGAAAGGCACTTATTTTCCAAAACAAAATAAATTCAAAATAAGAAAACTGTTGATAGACTTAGAAGACATAATAACTATGAAAGCAGTTCTATCTGTTAATTAAGTTGTCAAAAACTGTATTAAAATTAAACATATATCTTGGCGCTCCTTTCTCCATCAAAACGTAAACAAACAACATGTCCACACATCCTTAATAATTATCCCACAAATATCTTCAATTAATATTGCCATTCCATTTGGCACCTTTTGTTACCTTACCATTTCACTGACAACGTTGGCACCATGCCATCATTTTAATGGGCCTTTATAGTAATTTATTAGGCTTCTAAATATCTGCCCCTGTATGTAGTCTCAACACTGTTATAATGCAGCATAGCTGTAATATTTCTGTCATGTTGAAACATTAATACGAGCCTTTGGAATAGTATGAGTTTCAGTTAATTTATTGATGTTAGAGAAACTGCCATTGGTTGCAGTACCTATAATCATATTAAAGAACTTTCTATTCTAAATTTCTTTACTAGTAAAAGTCCCATAGAGATTTTCAAATACTTTTTCGTTTTCTAAATGTAAGCCTAACAATGTAACATTCAAAAGTGCTTAACATATTACTTGAAGGAATCACTTGACAAGCGTAACACCATACACACCGTGCAGAATGTAAATTACTATCAAACGGCCATTTAAAAGTTCAGACAACCATTCACAAATATGATTGCTCCTATCAAATCCACCCAACTGACCTCATTGTTATTCAATAAATGATTTAAGTTGTGACAGGAATATCTAACAAATATGTTTATATACTGTGTGTGCATTAGGGGAATTGAAGGCTGCAACCTTGGTAATGGCCTTGAGAACAATTTTATACCATGATGCCGAATAACTTGAACAGTAATTGTATAGTGAATTATCCTCTTACATAATGAATGGGTTTTGTTTGTGGTTTAGGCTGATCCTATGTTTTTTTTATCGGAATAGGGAAATATTTTAATGAACATTTTTATTAATACTACATAATTAAAATTGGGTAACCATTAACCAGTCACCAGAGAGCACACCAGCGAGGCTCTCAATAGGCAGATCCAAGTCGCTGTGGCCGAAATCGGTCGGGATCATATATATACACTTCTCATCAAAAAAATCGAAACACCTCGCAGTTTATGATTTGATAAGGATTATCAGAAAAATGTGTATATTTAGGAATAAATGTAAAATGTCATTTAATAGTGAGTAGTATGAGGTTTTTAAATCCTAATGTTAATGTTCTAAATTCAAATTAAGTCTTCATAGGTTTCGTATTTTGTATAATGAGTAATTTTTACCCTGTATGGAATATGAAGGAAATGGGTAAAACAACACGCGTAAATGAAAAAAAAATGTAAGAAACGTTTATTTAATAACTTGTATTCCCTCCGCGAGCTCTTATTACTTCTTCCATACGGTTCTTCATCGATCGGATGAGAGTCACGATCACATGTTGTGGTATATTATCCCATTCCTCTTGGATTGCATTTTGCAGCTGGCTAAGTGTTTCTGGGGCTGGATCTCTTGCTCGAATTCGTCTCTTTAATTCATCCCATAGATGTTCAATGGGATTCATGTCCGGGCTTCTTGCTGGCCATACCATAATGGAGATACCGACTTCGGTAAGATAATCTCGTACGACGCCCGCGGTGTGAGCTCTAGCATTGTCGTGCATGAATATGAAGTCGTTGCCAATAAAATGTGCATAGGGCATCACATGAGGTTCAAGACACTGTTCGATGTACCGATGAGAGTTTAGTGCAGGCAGCCGTGGCCCAGACACAAAGGCAAGTTCTGTCTTACCGTCGGCGCTGATTCCTCCCCAAACCGTCCACGAACCGCCACCATAGCTGACCTTTTCTTCAATGCAGCATTGTGCAAAGCGTTCTCCATCTCTTCTGTAGACCTTGTTCCTTCCGTCGTTACCATACAGCATAATTTTACACTCATCAGAAAACAGTACTTTGCTCCACTGAAGGTATGACCAAATTAGGTGCTCGCGTGCAAAGTTAAGGCGCGCTCTTCGATGGTCTGCAGTTAATTTCGGCCCATTCGCTGGCTTATGCGGTGCCAATCCGCGTTCCTTCAACCTTCTTCTTATTGTAGAGTCACTTACAGCTACTCTTCGTACAACGCGAAGCTGCTGCTGCAGTTGAAAAGCGTTAAGACGTCGATTTCGTAAAGAAGTTGTTACAATAAATCGATCATCTCGCTCAGAAGTGACCCGATTCCTGCCAGATCCTGAACGGCGCGTGAACGAACCAGTCTCCCGATAGCGTTTGTAGACTCTATGAACAGATGATAAGCTTAGATGCAATCTTGCAGCCACAACACGCTGACTAAGTCCAGAATCCAGCAATGCCACCACTTGGGCGGCTTCTGCGGGCGAAGTATCCATATGTTTTAGAAAAAAAAGTTTTTTCAGACGTCCCAAAGTCACAGTAAATGAAATAAGAAACAGAAAGTTTAAAGACAAGCGCTAATTTTTAGTTTTTAAACGAGAAACGTACTCCAACCCTAAATACACATTTGTCTCAAAACAGTGATTAATTTCATTTATAGGATAAACAAATGAAATTATTTCGAATTTTGATTTTTTTTTTTTCTTACTGTAATGACCAAACTGCCAGCTACACAGTAATGTTTTTTTTTTCATGGAATTAATTCTCTTTTGTAAAAAATTAGGACAAAAACAATAAAAACGAAAGTGTTTCGATTTTTTTGATGAGAAGTGTATATAATAATTAAAATTGGGTAAGTACTTGTATTTTAAAGTTTTTTATTCTTATGTTATCCTTTAGTTTTATAATCCACCTTCTGAGTGACATTTCAGTGGTGATTCCATGGCTTGGTAGCAAATATTATAAAGTAAGCAAATAGCACCAGTCCGATGTCTTTTTTTTGATTTTCCCAAAATCAGACAATGGAATCCAAAATAATGAATATGCATACTGAATATCACAGAATAAGTCAGTCTTTGTTTCATGAGGAATGTGTTTGTGTATATAATTTTATACAATTCTTGGTCACACTTTGTTCAACTTATTTACACAAGTGCCACCCTTAAGTGAAGAAGTACATATTTCTGACACTGACATCATGTTCATTGAATTGTCTGAGGAATGCAATTTCATGACTGTAATGTAGGTATATTATACTAAATATTATATATATACTATAATATTGTGTTGAAGATGAGTAATTGTTCAACACATTCTAGGTATATGATAATAGATATATATTTTTTATTTTTTCAGTGTAGACATGTCAATGTACTCTGACGTCATCAATGATAGCACTCTATATTTAGTTGTGATTGTACAAAGTGTAATGTTTAGTAAACAAACAAGTCACCACATGAAATGTTTGTAGTTTCGAGTTAGCATGTTCGCAACTGCATATTTCGACTGGAGACATAATATCGCATACCTGAAATAGTCGACCTGCTAATGTAAGCTAACTTTTCAGTAAATAGCCAAAGACGTGACGATTACAAGGTATGTTCTAATCAGGCGACACAATTTCATCATCGAAATTTGTTCTAAAATGTAAAGTAAGTCAAGTTCGAATGGTCTTATCAATTAATTAATTCCGTGTAAAAACGGGCACGTAATTTTAGTGTGAGCTACTTTCTTAATAGTTTACAATTGAAATAATTAGTGGAATGACTGTTGGCTAAGCAATGAATAGCTTAAACAGGACGCCTGTTATTATAAACTGTTCACCTTTCGTCATGTAAATTCTAGCTAGTAGGTACCATTTTCAGTGCCATGACACCTCTGATTACGCATAGACGTGAAGAAATTACACTAACATAATGTCCATTGTGTGCCGTATTCTAGCAAACAAACATTTTAAATAGAATTGAATAAAGAAAAGATTTTCATCAATGCTGTGGCTGCGAGCGACACTTGAGGAAAATAAATAACACCTGAGTGAGAGTGCAATTGTTTACAAATTGTATCCGAATAGGTACCAGAAAAAAAAATCTTTTAAAATTTTGTAGCAGACCTAAGGAATGACGTAACTAGGTTCTAATGAGTCAAAAGCACAGTCAGCACTTTTTGAATGTAAATTTTGAAAAGTCCCTATAAACGCCTGCCGTTCTCCACATGTAAGTATTTTAGATGGGATGAAGAAGATGTGGCGAAACAAACTCCCCAGCAACACATTTTTCTGTTGCTACAGAAGAATCTGATACCACAAATATTGATACCTCTTACCCAATATCATTATGGTTATATCATTTATACTTACTGAATACCTAACTCTAGTTCTCATCGGAGTTTAATCGAACTGAGCCCATAATAAAGTCATATTTTATACCTTCATAGCTTTTATAGCTCATAGGCTATCGTAAGTTTATATTTCCTGCGTTTAACTACGACGAATCTAGAATCGTACGGAAAAGGAAATGTCGTCAGGAAATGGACTAGTCTTAAGACCTATTGTACTGCCAAGGTTGATGTAGCTGGATAGTTTTGATGATAAATTACATGTTTACTTTATCTTTACACATGTCTTGGTTGGTAAAAAGACCAACGCATCGCAAAGAAGTCTACATGAAAATAAGCTCATTTTCTCACTCATACAAGAGTCAACACTTAATTTTACTAGTTACGGCTCGATTTTCATGTGAGACTGTCTAAGCTGGCCCTGGAACGCAAAGGGCATTTGAAGGAACACGATTAATTTTAGTCAGTAAAAGTCTGACAGTCAATTCTGCTCCACTTAGAAAAATCGGAGCTTGCCAGCAACCTCTGTATTTTATTTTGAAAGATTGGCTGTGAATACTAAATATAAACAAACAGACAGACAAACAAGGACACTATTGCATTAAATATTACCATAGCACTATAAAAATTAATGGTTCTTCTGTCTCTAAGTGGTACAATACCCCCGCAGTATGCAAAATTTGAAAAATGTTTTGTCGAAAGATTCAGTCTGTTAAAAAGTGGGCCAAGTTCGCGACAGTATAAATAACTGTTTAAACATTTGTTAATTAACTGGTGTTCTTTTCTAAAACAAACTCGACTCTGGTTATTTTAACTTCAGATACCTATCTTAAAGTACACGTATGTATGTACGCATAAACAAGAGAATTTTCCAGTACATCGAACTTGAGGTCATCAATCATAAAAACGAGGCGTTTGCGTAATCAAGGACCGAACAAAGTTTTTGTTTATTAAGAAATTTTTCGAGTAAAAAGTTAACGACTCTTGGATTCGCGTCAAAATTGCTTTTCGCGTCGAATTTTGCTTCATTTCGATAGCTATACATGTTTGCGATTTAACACGGCAGAATAATATGCCAAGAATTGATTCGTAACTGAAGTTCTGCACGGAAAACTATGCGAAATTCCTCTTCACTGTCTAATAAATTGTTTGTCCTAAATTGTTGACAAGCAAGCAATCGTCTGAATTCAATCTATGGGACTTTGACACGCAATTTCTGCTATGTTTAGGTAAAAGAAAATCTGCTAAAAATAGACCTAGGAAGGTATTCACGTAGAGACCTCGTAGTCGTACCTATTGATAACGGAAACTCTTTTATTTGATTACTAGCTGTTCCCTGCATTTTTACCGCTCGGTTCCCATTTCTCATAGTGAGATAGCTTCCTCGATAAATGGACAATTCAACACAAATGCAATTTTTCAATTCAATCCAGTAGTTCCTGAGATTAGCGCATTCAACCAAATGAACTCTTAAACTTTATAATTTTAGTACATAATGGCTTCTCTCGCGTTATGATCGGTAGTGATATTTCACTGGAACGTTTTTAATTAGTACTTAAGAAACTCTGGAATAATGTAGCTTCCCATTAATGCAGAAGTTCCTAAACTGCGCCTAGAAAGCACAGAGTTAACGTGTTCCGATTTAGTGGAGTTTTGAACCAGGTATTGTTGTCACCTATATTGTTTGGGTTATGTTTGGGAACCCAGTTTTAAAAAACATCTCTCACCCTAAACGCATATACCTGCTCCGTTCCGACGTGGGTAATAAAAGCAGCAAATGATGCTTTGACGTCAATCGTGTTGCGAGGAGTTGAAGATACCCTACATCCTATTTAACTCTTAATTATGTAACATGTAATTTCTACAGTTAAATTGACACTAATCGGTTTAGTTTCTAGCATTTAAGTGGTAAGAGTATCGAGCTCATAGATTTTAGCACTGCTCTATACTTACTAACACAGAATAACGTATTAAGTATTACTTTACTTTGGGATTTCAAAATTTGTTGATCGTGCAAATGGTCTATTTGACATTTTGTTTGAAAGTGTTGATAATGATAAACACATTCAAATGTGAAGTTTTGCAACAAAAATCGAGCAAGGACACCTCGATGTCATATATTATGCCAAAATTAACACAACCAGTTTTAATAATGTTATCAACCAGATGGAAAATTGTTCGCTTGAACCGCGGTTCCTCAGAATTTTAAACAAAATTATTAAAGGCTGATGTTTTGGTTCAAAATTGGCAAATCAAGTGTATCATTAAATAAAAGTCTCTTGAAAGTATCAAATCATTCGATTTTATGATGCTAATTACTCGTAAAGTAATAAAATATGAAATTAAAATCACCAGACTGTTTAATCACCGAAGCCAATGTCTGCAATGTCCGAATGCCCTTTGCTATAAAACCACAGACTGGACATTACAAAAAAATACGACATTGTCTTCAGACGTTTGTAAACAACAACAGGCTAAGATCAGTAGGTAACTTGATTCTTACTGGTAAGCAGGGTTACCATCTGTCTCCATATGTCTGGACATATTAGGCTTATTATTACCCTCGAATGAACTTGGTACAACCTTGTTATTTTTTGACTTTTCGAATGTATAATTACGAGTATGACGATTTTTTGTAGAAAATAATAAAGATGGAAAGATCTTTTTTTCTGATGTCCTACTTCTGGGCAAAGGCCTCTCCGTATCCTTATAGTGGACAACAACAAAAAATCCTGCTAAAACCATAACTTCAAACTTCAGACGTGTCCAGTAGTTTTTTTTTTTTTTTTTTGCATTTTCATATTTGGATTTTAACAGAGACTTACTCTACCCGTAAAAGACAATCTTTGATCTCAAGCAATAATTGTCTGCCATCTTCCACATTATATGGTCTTGAAACATTTAATTTAAGGGGCCCATATCTTAGAGCGCAGCAGGCATTTAGAGTGATTTCCCCCCCTCCTGTCACGTGGCATCACAGCGCTTTTCAAATGAACTTCGCTGACCCCGTTGGAAAACGTACCACCTTGAGCTTATTCTAGCCTATGACTTTGGCAGGCCATTTAGAGTTACCTTATCCCCGCGCTGCGTGTCACGTGGCGTCAGAGTGCAAGACATACCACCTTGATCTTATACTAGCCTAGTACTTTTGCTGGTTAGTGACATTCTATCAGTTTATAAGCTTAGCTGGAATTTAAAAATTTTTTACTTTTGAAAAATGCGCAATACAAAGCGTCTCAAGGAGATATCGACACGGGCATATTATTGCATACCTTCATGCATTTTTATTTCGAGAAATTCTTTGAAACATGTTTAAAATTCATCTCTCTTCAATTTATTTAATAAAAAATAGTGTATCCAAGTTAAAGCACAAGTTACTTGTGCACTAAAAGTAAAAGTAACATATTATTAGAAAAAAATAAATAAAAAACAAATAACAAATCTTTATGTAATGCAAAAAGAATATCATATCAAGTAAGGATCGAACCCGAACCTCGTAGCTTACCAGTCCCGGCGTTCTTCCATTCGGCTACGCGGTCCGCTGAATAAACATTTAAAATAGCTGTTCATAAACTATGTCATGATTTTTCATTGGTTCTGATAAAATACAGCAGAGGACGAAGCTTTATCTTTCACATTTTATGTAATCCTGGTACTATCGGGACAAATGCATGCAAATTTTACGACTCTCCTATCAAACTATAAGGCTGCGTTTCCACCAGAGATGTGCGAGGATGCGTAGCTAGGGATGTGTTTGTAAAGAACCAATAGAATCGCTTCATTTACCTCGCTTCGGTCAGCACAGCTCTGGTGAAAACGGCTGAGCGGAGCTAGATTTTTGCGCATACAAAACAAGCGAGGGATTTGTTCGAGGGATGTGTGAGAGGGATGTGTTGCGAAGGATGTGTACGAGAGATATCTACGAGGGATGTGTTGCGAGGGATGTGTAAGTGGGATATGTTGCGAGGGATGTGTTGTGTCTTCACTCCCACTACACCGCACCCTCGTCGCCACATTTCACAGCTACGCTACACATCCTCATAGGCACATTTTCATGCACAGCTTTGGTGGAAACAACCACACCTTTTACAGCACAGCTAAACATCCTCGCACGACACATTTCCATCGCACATCTCTGGTGGAAACGCAGCCTTACTGACTGAAGTGAAGCGATGCGCGCCGGCCGTGACAATTTATAAGGGGCCATAACTTGTCCTGAATTCAGGATGCGATATTCAGAATATGATTTAGAGTAAGAAACTTAGTCGCCAAAGCATGTACTAAATCGTGTCCTAATTAGGATGCTACTCGTCCTAAATGCAATTACACTTTCCTGAATTATGGACGTCCTGAATATCGGAGCCTGAATTTAGGACAGTGTAAATTGCCCCTTATGTTTTGAAAGTCTAAAATAGTTTGAAACACCGCCCGCCGTGATGATATCTTTCGTAATATGTTTGCCTGGTAAGATCGTCAAAAAATGCCCTTAAAAAATGAATGAAGGAACTTCATGAAAATAAATGTTTGTTTACTTACGCTAATGTCAAAGAAACTCTTTCATATCTATGATCGCCTAGTACCAAAAACTTCGTGTATGACTTGTTAGAGCAGTGTTGTATAGTTTATGTGGCAGATTAGATAGAGACAAAGATACCATAAGAGAGAAACATCGAAGATATCATGGTGTCTCTGTCACACGACAGTGACAGAAATATACTTCGATGCCGCATGCACTGTGTCTAACCGTTGCGTTTTATGCTTTCCTGTTAACGTGGCTACAAAATTACACTAAATAGTTAAAACTCAGAAATAAATGATATTACGTATATTATATCGATCACTAGCGGGGGGAATGGCGCGAGCCAGCAAAAGCGACACAGGTCCTACCTCGGATACGCCTCGCGGGCGACTGAAGCAATGCGTGTAGGGCACGTCGTTATATAGTAAAGGGTAAAAAAAAACAGAAATGTTTAGAAAAAAAGTAACCAGAAATTGTTCTGACAAACATCATTACCTATCTATTGATATGTTTTTTAGGACCAAAAGCATGGTCTACTTCAAGTACCACTGAAAAAACGTTAAAAAAAATCTCTATTTTCGCGTTTTTTTTTTGATCAAGTCAAGTTATAAATATCGCGTTTTCAACCAGAGATTAATTTAGATAGTTCATTGAACTACAACATATATTTTTTTCGGATCGAAAAAAAGAATATTTGATTGTTTATTGTTGAATCAAAAATAGGTCGATTCCTGATTACCTGGCCTTAATAAATAATCACCTCTTACTACCTTCTATTTACAACTTACAACAATAAGTAGCCGTGCCCTCCCGTATGTGAGGAAGCAATGATTCATTCAAAGTCAGGATATTACCTTGATGCGAAACGCAAGGTTCGCAACTCTTGCGGTTTATAAATCACTTAATTATAGTTCACCACGTGTGGTGTTGCTCTATTGATGGGCAAGACTAATTTTTAATAGACCGGGAGCTGGTAGACTAGTAGAGCATTTCTTTTTCGTTTAGAAATCTGTTATTTCGTTTATACATATTTTACAATAGGTAATTAGAGCTCTTATCATACTTAGTATTTACTGAAGCGCATGTGAACGCAAACAAATTGCATTTAATAGATAACACTAGCTGACCCCGCAAACGTTGTTTTTGCCATATAAATTAAAAAAAAAAAATAGATAGTAGCCGATTCTCAGACCTACTGAATACGCATATAAAATTTGGTAAAAATCGGTAGAGCCGTTTCGGAGGAGTACGGTAACTAACATTGTGACACGGAAATTTTATATATAAGACTAGCTGACCCGGCGAACTCCGTACCGCCTGAGAAACGATTAAAAAAAAACCTTTTAAACCTTCCCTGGACTTTCCAAAATAATTCAAAACCAAAATCAGCCGAATCGGCTCAGCCGTTTTCGAGTTTTAATCAGACTAACGAACAATAATTCATTTTTATTTATATAGATATAAGATAAAACTTTAAACGGCAAGTCACGGACCAAGTATTAAAAACAAATTAACGCTAACTGAACTGTCTTCGGAAGTCGCAAGAGTTAATTCCACGACAAAACAGATTGTGCGGAGCCAAGTAACAGAATCTACATTTTAATGAAAATTACGAAACTTCTCAAAATTCCACTAATTTCTCTTAATAAAGTGATCTTACGATCAGCATATTAAATACCAGTTTATTCAAATATACGATGTCTTAAATCGTTTACTCAATACGAATCAAGAAAGTGACCGCACTATACAGTATGCGTTTTATATTATGTAACGTGAACTACATAATTGCTTACGTATTTGTGTTTTGGTAGTAACATTCACACAACGTATGTGCTAATTCTAGGAAACACAATTTGTACATAGAAGATGCACGGCACGCGTATATCTAGTTTGTTCTAAAATTGACCATGTGTAAACATATCTATGAGGTTTTACCTCTTTGAATAGCGAACTATTAAGAACTTTTTTTTTTCTTGTCAAAAGTTACGTGTTCAAGTCACGACCTCTGATTTTTTGGTGCTGTCATTTGCACTGGGCGTCTTTCAATAGATTTTTTATTATACTTTGTGCAAGCACAACGAAATTGAAAGCGAAAAAAATGCTGCCTAATTTCCGGGACGGCTACCTTCTCACGTAATCTTTGAATGCGCTCCTAATAAGCTTATAATAAACGACTCGGATTCGTTTGAAGTAGAAACCTTTGAAAGCGAGGAATGTTGGATAAAAATGAACCAAATTATGCAAGACGAGCTTGATAAAAAATGCTACAAAAAAGGTCGCATAAGTGAATTTAATTTACCTACCCCAAAAGGGAAAAATTCTTACGCGTCCTATCTCCTGGTCTGTACTCAAGACATTATAGGTATAAATGAAATTCCGTCTAGGGTATCACCTTCAAGCAACCAACAGAACAGGTTCTAAATACACGAGCAATCATAAGTGTTATGAGGACGTTACTAATAATTGCAATGACATTATTTTTATACCCTGCTTAAAACATGTGTTTATGCACTCAGCGTTTTTAATACACACCCTGTAAGGTTTTTAATTTGGAAAAAAGGAATATGCTATTTTTTTAGTATAATGACTATTATTTTAGCTTGTTTAGAGATGTTCTTGTCGTATTTTTTTTTGAGTTTAGCGTTCCCAATTTCTATTTATAGCTTGAATTCTAATCTTGTCGTAAATCCAGACTGTTACAGAAGTCCACTTTTTCATTCAAGACCACGCCAATTTGTCGAACTATCTCCGAGCAATAAATCTTTCCTAATCTCTTTGGGTCTTGCTACAACTGAAATGGGTCCTCAGTTAATAATTCTTGGGTCCTCAGATATTACGGTTACTGGTAATCATAATTTTCGAGATATTAATGGCAATGTTATCTTTAGTGGCATCTGTGAAAGAGGGTTTAATTAGAACTGAGCAGCTGCTAGCAACGAATAGCATAAGATTTCCGCCAGTATTCTTAGTATTAATACCAATTTGCAATAATTATATCAGGATCAATCATTTTCTCAAATTGCTTGTAATGCTGAAATATTTTATGTTCTCTATTAAGTATCGTTATTTAAATAAACGTTAAATCATCTTTAAAATTCAAACTACTGCTCTGCAAATTAATGTTGTCAAATTAGTAATGCAAGTATCAGAACAAAACAAGCCAGAACGGCTAATTACTATGAAGCAGCGTCTGAAGTGAATTTAAAATTAACTACGCCACTGTCACACCGACACCGGAATCTTAAATCAACGTTAACAAGTGAATTATTTGCCAAATTACTCTCTATTTTCTCAGTGAGTGAGCATTATATCCAATGAATGAGCAGTATCATCAACGTTTGATTTTAGATTTTCTCAGAATCTTGTTATGCGGAACTAAAATGTTTTTCAGACATAAGCTCAAAATCTTACTGACCGTATTATTCTCCGGTTTGAACCACAGCATATCCAAAGTTTATCCACAGCATATCCACACTTTGGTCCAATCTTGCATTTCCAAGCTTCTTTTTCCAAATCTCCATCAACGAAGGTTCTAGAAGTATCTCCAAAATTCGCACTACCCTTTCTCCCTACCGCGTCCAATTTGACTGGTTTCTACCGTTTTTGGTTAATGTTGTTGGGCCCGTTGATATCGGAAGTCAACCTTGCTTCGAAGGTTGTTCGTATTATCGTGTATTTTGATGACTGAACTGTCGCTGTTACGGTGACATGGTCTAGGATAATGACCTATTAAGACCAGTTTGCCTTGGAACATCAGCTGGTTGGCTTCACGTATTGATTTTTATCATGAAGGTGTGGTAGGTATCTTAGGCGGTACCTATGCCGCGTCATAGAGGTGAATTATGTTCTCGTCACTATGGCATTTGAATTTCCAGTGTCGAAGAATGAATCACGAAAATGTTTCCTTGTAGTAGATTGATGAGTTTGAGATTTATCAACTTGTACTGATATGACATAGTACTTAATTCTATTTACAGAGATCAAAATGGCCAGCCAAATAAAAGGTAGTTTTTGGCTACAAAACTTTCTCTAAATTGTTTTTCTGTTTAAACTATAACTAGGTTTCCTTCCATTCCTAAGTACATAAAAGTGTTTTTCTTTACAAGTGAACTAATTAAGTGCTGGACATTCTACATGGGTTTCATGTTTGTTTTCCAGAAGCAATAACGCTAAAAGTTTTACTGTTCAATAACCTTTTAATGGTATACATTTCTATCATATTGGCCTAAGCTTCGAATCCAATCATTGCGTTCAGGTTTAAAGAAATTAGACCTTCCGCTCTCTCTTCATTTTAATGGTCTTTTAACTTTTAATAGGACAAAACTACTCAACATTCCTGTTCGTAATAATACATGAACATTTACTTGCCAAGAGCTTTCCTGTGAAAAACGAGACAGGATTAAGTCGTAACGTTCTGAAGACCTAACGCCGGTCAGTATCATGAATAACGCACAAATCTAGCAGTTTATCATTCAGGCCATAAATAGTTAATTGTTAATCTTGATGTCTAGAATAAACCAACTGGGGATTAGTCTAGACCGCTGCGACGTTCTCGGGCTGAATCATTCAGGTATTCAAAATCCATATTTATAACTCTGGCGATCGTCCACTTGGCTTATTGTTGGTATAACATAAAACATTCCCCTAATTTATGATGTCAACGACAGGATGGAAAGCATCTGTTATTACCTAATTGTCGTAATAGTTGCTGTTTTCGTTGTTATTTTTGGATGGCTTATTTTTTAGTAGATTAAAATAAATTAGTTCAGCGATAATGTCAACGATGTTGTTGTAGGAAAGTTTGCACCAGTTGTATTTTCGTCTTTGGGAGTGCACACTGCACAACGAAGGTTTCCCAAAACTTGATCTCTGCACCAAAATTTGGCGACTTTGCATCGTTGATTACTTTTAAATGTGGTTTTTAGATGTTGACTAAAGCTGATGGTTACTATTTAAGGAATCAAATCGTGGAACTTCATGATAATATATTTATGCTTTTATGAAATCATTATCAATCCCGTTTATTTTCAACGTTACATGCTGCTTCTCAAAACACCATTTAAATGAATAGTTAGTGTACTCTCTCGTTTACTTGCTCTTCTCTGTTTCGATTGCTTTGTTGTATCAAGATAATCTTCTTCAGATAATCACCTGTTTACTTAATGTTAATGTACATTTTCTCTGCTCGCAGTCACGTTTACACGTTTATTCCTTATTAAACTCCTAATTAACATACTTCTAGTAGAAGTTAATTTTCCTGATTACACTGTCATGTTCTTCACTTTATAACACTATAAAATTCATATTTTATCATTATTAGGTGCTGTAACATCTAAGATAACTTTAAATATTGTAAATATGAGATGCTGAACAAAATATAAAATTATATTTTTAGATCTTTCATTATCTTGTCCACGTAATTTTGTGTGCCATTAAGATTTTTTCGTATTCTAAGACAAAGCAAGTTGTAATTAGTTAAGGGTCATTAAAATTTCATGCGAGAACAATTTCCTAATTAGCCACGTGTGATATTTCTTAGGAAATTATATAACTTTGGGTTTTAAGAGCTTGATTTTCTCTTGCTTTTCCTGAAATGGAAAGTGTTCGACAACTATTTCGCTACATAAGTACTACGTAAGAACATGACACACCGTTTATTTCAGATGTGTTATTTACATTACACACAGTGGACGCATGGACGATGGACAGCAGTGGTGGCCCAGTGGTATCGGTCCTGACTTACAAATTGTAGGTCGTGGGTTCGAACCCCGCCAGGCGCATTACTTTGTGTAATTTATTTCATCACCACTGCTCTCAAAACGGTAAAGGAAAACATCGTGAGGAAACCGGCATGTCCTAGAACCAAAAATTCGAAGACATTGTGACATCTACCAACCCGCACTGGGCCCGCGTGGTGGATTATGGTCCACTCCCTCTCACAGAGAGGAGGCCTGTGTCTCAGCAGTGGGAACATTATAGGCTGATGATGATGATGATTTACATTAAGATGGGTACTTAATTTAATTTGTTGACAAAGCCCGAAACCGATCTGAGGTACCTAGTGTTATGCCTCAGGCTTTCGTGGCATTGATCCAGTTTCTAAATAACTTGTGCGGTTTTGTATTGCTCTATTCTATATTATGTTTATTACCGCTACTTATTACTAAATTCAGTTCCTTATCATATCATAACATTAGTTACAGCTGGCCATACAGTAGTTTTCCTAAGTGCTTTATCATTACCTATTTGAATTGTCTTAGGATTAATGGAGTACTTACGAGTCACGTGAGCCTTGTTTGGAATACTATTAAACTTGATACCGAACAAAAATAAATCGAAAAGGAATATCTTGTGCCTAGTAGTTTTTACTGCACCATGTCATTGAAGAAGCGGGGGTTATAAAAAGCTCACCTCTGCCATACGATTATTATGAGAGACCACACCGGTTACGTTATTATTGTAACAGCTGACACATCTTGATTAAAAAAGTATTCACTCCATAAGGTGTTACATCCATTATTCAAGTTGAACATCAAACAAACAAGTCATAAAAACTTTCCTTAAGACCATGATTGTGCATGACATGGCTCGTTCAGTTTCGACTGAAGAATGGCCATAATCCGCACATTTATATTGGAAAGTTGTCAGCATTGATGGAAATCTCCCGCAGTGAAAGTAATATTACATCGGGATGTTAAATGCTGTACTTAATTTTCCTAGTTTCCCTCATATATGATATGCGGAAACTGTAACGGTAGTGGATAGATAAGACCTCAGAACGGTTATCTAGTAAGAATGTGTGTAATGTTTGTAAAGGTGTGCGCTCTAAGAATTGTTCAGAGAATTTGAAGCGATTCTAATCGGCGTTCGTAACGTTTCTAGCGTTGCGTATTACGTAACAATGGTAAATAAATTGTATCGCTTCGTTGGGGTTGATAATACTGCCTAAACTATTACAAAATTGTTGATTAACTTTTTGCTCCGAATTACAAACATTCATTTCGAACTCATGCGTGCGGCTAAGAATGTGGCACTGCCACAACTTTCTTTGCTCTTAAAGGATAATCCAACGTGAGCCCTCTTCGCTTGTTCAAGAGCACCCACTGCGGTGGGCTTGTTGCTTTCTATATCGTGTTTCACTTGATCCTTTAACTTTCCATCAACAATGCCTTCAAAGTCTTGTACTTGATCGTCTTCCTTCCAATGTTCACTATCGTTTCATCAAGAGTAAGTATTATTCAATGTACGCAATTACACACAGGTTACATGTCCTATTACGTGTGCATGTACGAGCCTACCAGTTTTATTTTATTGCTTACCGCTCCGTTTGGTATTCGATAAGATTCAGACGCACCTGATAGTAAGTCTACTATTAAAATTACTATTATGACTACTAATAGTACGCTAGAAACTATCGCGAATCGATCTACGTTGTTCAATCTTAGTTTTATTATGTTCTAGAAGTTTGTGAATAATTGTTACTTTGGCACCGTGAAGTCCTAAGATGTAATAATGGTTTATCTCTGACCAGAATATTGGAGCCGCTTTCTCATTACAGCACAGTTTTTGGTTTTATTGAAATTTTTTAACCAAACGAATTTTACTGAAAAAGATTACACCAAAGAAGTTACAATTCCGATAAACAGTCTCTATCTACCATTTCTTGTATTTTCGCTTCATTCATTATGCTCATCATTTTAATATTTAATTAATATCTTCTCGGAAAGCTTATTAAACGTAGTTCCTGCCAAAGGTAAAAATTTCCATGAAATATTAAATAGACCCTTGAACTTCTGACGTGGGAAGTGGGTGGGGGGGGGTATAAAGCTCAGTTGCTCAGGTCAGGTGGCACCTTCAAAGTTTGTTATATGCTTGCCCTCGTTTATCAAGAGGATCCTTCCTGAATTGGGAACACAGAGTATCATATGCCTTGCTATTGCTACATGTAAACTAACAAAGCTACCGGTTTTCCCTCCATTCGTTTTATTCGCCAACATTTCCACGTTGAATAAAAAATCAATCCACTCAAGTCAAATCCATTTGCTCCCAAACAAAATGCTCCTCTTCTTTACCAAAAAAATCAGGGCTCCCTACCAGCAGCGTTCAATTACCTAAATTGATGTGTGCAGCACACAGATCCTGTCAAACGAGCCTGGGGCCCTTCGTTGGTTTAATTCAATCAATTTCACTACGACTCTCCACTTCATGTGTGTATTTTGCCTTTTAATTGTGTGCTAACCAACTTATGTTTTGATTCTGAAACGCCCTAGGGAAATTGTCTGTCTGCAAAAGGGTCTTTTAAATGCTTTCTGGAACCGATTTTTTGGTAGTATTACAGATCTGCGTATTATGAGGTTCGTAAAATTTTGATTGCTTTTTAATTTTGATTGTTTTATAAACCCCTTCTTCATACTTCCTAATTGCATTTTTACATAATATTCTGTTTCTAATAATTTTATGTAAAGCCTTCCTGTGAATCTAATTAAACATATATTTCTGTTAACAATCACTTTACCATCTTTCTCAATTAAGTTTCGTCTCAAACAGACAATAGCTATCTATGCATTTAGAACAAGAACTAGTATTTGCCTCTTACTTTTGTAACTTGTATTAAGTTTTCTTTTGACTTAAATTTTCACTTCATTCCTATTCAGTTTTGTCTTAATTATCTTGTCAAAGAACGTTCTAAACGTCGGAATGGGAACAGACATAACCTTATTACATCGTAAAACCTCGGCAGAATCGCCATAAAACATGTTCGTCTCATCTCGGCTTCTTATCCGTGAGAATCTTACAACAATGGCGATTATCATTAAATAATAATTGCTATTTAAAACGACTGAAATTAGCTCTTTTTGTTATCTCATTCTTGGCTGGAATTAGAATGAATGCTGTATTCTTCTTATTAGCACAGCTTTTCGTCATTTTCTGGAATTATTCCGTATTTTTTTGCCACGTTTCACGTAGCTCGTTTGTTTTTAAACACGTTACAAAGGTCTTGTTTTTCTAAAGTCAATTGTTGTTTTCAATTTTGGGGATTGTTTTTATAAATATTCATTTACAATGGCATTGAATTTTTTTACTCCTGAAGTTTTATTTTTGTAAATTATTTTATGGAAATTGTCTCGGCTTTATTGCGTTGTCGGTTGTGCTATAGTGATGGCAAGCCGGCAATTACTGCGAAATGTGATTTTGAAAGAGCATCGTCAATCCAATTAGTGCTAGTGGCACTTGATGTTCATCCTGTGCTTAATGAACTAGTCCCTTACAAATCTTGTATACAGTCACACAGCTTCACTTTTCTACACACATCATAATAAACTCAAAGCTTATTCCTATGAGCCGGTAGCAACTACTCCCTACATACCCTTCCTCTTCGTCCACATTCACGCATCAGGAACTGCTCACGTACTAAGCACTTGAATTCACCAAAAAAAAACTTCACCACAGGTCAGTGTCTGTCGTTCTAAGACCTGACACTGTGTTGCCACTTTTCTCTCCTTGAACATTTCATTTGGCACTTACTATTCCAACCGTAGCTAATGACATTATAATATAAAAGGTGCTAATATTCATGTGCAAATGTTATTCACGTAACGGGTTTAAACGATAAGTTATTCAGTTAATCTGCATCTGCAATAAGTGTCGTAACGTTCACATTTTTACAAACATTAAGTAAGCGGAAAGATAATTTTAAATAAGCAAAAATGTATATTATTGCTTTTGATTTTTGATTTAAATACGAATGCATATTACTCATTATAAGATCTATCTATTTTAACATTAAAATAATCAAACTGAAAGGTGAATGGAGTCGGCAGTTCAGTTCAGTTTATTGATTTACTTCATTTAACATAAATTTCTAATCATAAAATACAAAAACAACAGGACATACATTTCTAAATAAATGTATTTAATTTTTTTCTTCTTTTATTTGATTATCCTCCACATAATTCACAAGGGGTTAATAACTATTAACAATGCACAATAACATGTTTTCCATAACCGACATTATTCCTCACAATCCTCATAAAGAACAAGACTATTAATGAAAGAAATCATACATAAACACGGTGATTAAACAAACATTACACAACTGCATGATCCAATAAACAATGTAATAGTTACGTCAGTCAATAGTGTCAAATGTAATTAAACAAGTTTTTGACAATCAATCTCCGCCATTTGTTAACAGAAGTATGGCACCGCGACGCGTTTGCGTGAGCAAAGTTTGTCAATAAAGTAGAATCTTGAAGTGGTTTGTCAAATTAGGTGCTAGCTTTGAAATATTCTAGTGCCCATTTCTGTTTTAATGTTATTCAACCAGTCAATCAATTCTTGGACATACGATAATCCTCGTAAACCAAAAACTTGAAAGGACATAATTTAACAAATACAAACTACTACTGACCAAACTGTCTTTATTAAGAATTTAATAAAAACAGGTTTATAAACGAACAACAGGTCAATGATCATAGCAAACACAGACATATCTGATTGACAACTTAGCATGTTTCAGTCTTACTTATGAAAACCCAAAGCGTGATCTAAGATGGTGCACGTACAAGCACATTCATTTGCAGCAGGCGTAGCATGGCGCCGTAGAAAGGGGTTATATCGACGGGAGAATCGACAAACTGACAGATTGAAGAAAGATCTCTATCGTCCTAAGCATGGCGATGTTTGACACGTAGAAAAGAAATGTTTCTTCTCTACGATAGAAAGAAGTCTACAACGTCGAGCATGGCGACAATATTTTCTCTACTTTTGACACTTGGGGGAAGACACATTTCTTCTCTACAAGAGAAACTTGTCTACATCAAATCAGACCTAGACAAGATTCTTTTTATAATATTCTTGGTGTTTATCAACTTAAATTTGTTTTAAAAACAAGTAAGGGTCCTCCCAACTCAATCGCTTTAGTTTTTAAGCCCTAAAGAATAAAAGTCGAATGAAAATTAGGAAAGTGCATCAAACTTTTTTTAATACGAGTTCCATGAAAATTTATAAAATGAGAAACTTTCAGTGAAATAATGCAGATAGCTAATCTTTCCAATGTTTTATTACACACGATGATTACACAAAAATAATAACAAGAATCTACGTGACATCAGTCATAGACATGCAGCATGGACCCAACATTATCTGCCAAAAATTGCCATAATCATAATTTATCATAATTATAATAAATATCTGTCTCCTATAACACATAGATAATGTTCTACACTTGTTATTCTCTCGTTCTAGAAAGTATGTTAATTTTATTTGATATTTGGCTAGGAAAGACTCGTGTCCATACTGTGTGTCTATGGTGTGGAACCTTTTTGCGTTTTGTTGTCGCTTTGATTTATGTGCACAACAGTTTTTTTTATTGCAAATGAATGCACATATTACTAGAATTATGGATAATTCTGTCTGATTCCAATAAATCATTTTAATTGTATTGAAAACTTGAGAATTTTACACGTTTTTTTGGTTAACTAAACGTTTTAGTTCATTCACAGTTCAGTCATTCGCCGTTGCTATGGAAAGAAAACTTATGTCTTGTCTTCATAGAAACACGAGTCTACAGGTCGCGCCATGCTCGGGCAGAAGACATAACAAGTGGGATAGAAAGAGCTTTGTCTTTTCTTGGTAGAATAGAGATAGAATCGCCGTGCTACGCGTGCAGGCATTCGTTTCTCCTTTGGCATTTGAATCTCGTAAAACAATTAGCAATTATCACACAAGCATTTAATACTTATTTCATAATGCTCAATCATAATCGAAGAAAAACAAACGAGGTATGATGCAATTTATTAGCTAGATGATGGCTCTGCCAACATTCCACAAACACTGATGTCTGTTACTGGCTACTGTGCCGGAACAATCAATATGACCCCTGATACCTCTCGTTATTTGGCAGCTATTTGAGTATCGATAGCTTGGATCGGAATTCCAACCAGATAAAGCGATGCCAAGAGGAAGGGAGTTAATCTCGTAGCGACTTAGTCTGCCACATTCTTACTACTGAACTCAGTGTCTTTTCTAAGCTGGGATAGAGAACACCCAACGAAAACATAGACCGTTGACACTTGCAGCTTCAGCCAAAGATAAAGTCTCTTTAATCTGCAAAACTACTGTATTTGCAGAAAATAGAACAGGAAATAATTTTCAACCTTTTGGACGTGTATTCTCATAAGTCGCAGCTGCAAGACCAGATTTTAATATTATTTTCTACTAACGTCGATGTTTGAGAACGGAAACGAACTTTTGAAATGGGATTTCAGTCTGAATCTTGTTTTATTTTGGCACGTCTGTTTTTACTTACGAATTGCGACACGAATTTGCCATTCTTCACAAAAGGTAGCGGCTAGCGGTGCCATTTGAAAAATTCCAATATTTTGTGCCATATCAAAGAAATTGATCAATACTTTGATTGTTTTTTTTTTTATTGATACTTATCCATATCGATCGACCTCAATTAACGATGCGGAATTTATTGTAACATGAAGACCAACGCTGTTACGTCTTGCTACACAAGAATTTTATCAAGATATCTTTTTAATCCTCTAATCGGTTGGCTCACCGCTCGCAAGACACACAATAGATATAAATGCTGTAACAAAAGCGACAATTTGTACGGGATTGCAGAACAAAGTACACTTGAACAAAAGTGGCAAAGTGCAGAAGACATTTAAACTTTTGAGCTTTAACTTGTGACCGGAGGAGGAAGGCAAATATTAATAAAGGAAGTCTTAAAAATATTTTCGCACGATATTCTAGAACAAAAACATGTACCGGCAACGTTTTCGCCTTTTTGTCTACAGTTTTATTAAATAATCATTGCATAATATTAACTGCAGCTCACAACAATTCCATATAAACAAAAATTACGACATCCTACAAAAGTTATATAAAAAATATTCACAATACACGTGGGACCCGACGTGTGTACGAAACTTTCACGCGACACTCTCGTTAGACTTTCGCCGGTAATTAAACCTGGCAGTAGAACAATAGCAAGTATAAGAAGCAGATCTCTAACGTACAGTCGATGTTGCTATTAATTGTCTATCGAATCGCCCACGCTTTCTAACACCGTACCATGTAAGTAAACTCACTACATTTTCACCGTAAGAAACTGAACCCCGCGTTAGATCGACACGAACAAACGAGATTGATCAGGCAAATGAGACTGCACACGATGGTACCGCAGGTGATGATAAAAAATCAAGTGAATGAACAACGTGCACGTATGTAACAATGGAAATATTTTTTGCCCAAGGTTCGTCGGTAGAAAGTGTTTGAACGGCTCAAAGATTAAACTTTATGGCATCTCGTTTGATAACAATGGCCAATTTAGCTGGTGAATTTCGTTTTTCATTGAATTTTATTATGTTCGAGTGCCAAATTTAATGTGAATCAATATTTTGTCCGCCACGTCACTCGTCAGTGGAAAGCTAAATGTCAACGGAGAAATTTTCTGAAAGCCAAACATAATGAAAAATACTTGTCGATTTGTTTTATTCAAATGTCCAAATGATTAAATACAAACAAATAGTCAGTTAAATCTTATCAGCACCGATAATTACAAAGAATCTATTATCTAATCTACATACGGCAAGCACAATTAAAACCAGCTTGAATTTCCATTAAAGTGTACCCTTTTCCCACAGTTGATAAACTGAGTCGTTGCCATATCTCCACAGGCACATATCAGATATTAGAACAAGAGATTCAATATGATCGTAACACAGAATACTGATCATAAATCATATTGTACAGACGTTCATAGATTACGTGCCATTGGTACAGATAGACAGAGTATTTACTTAATATTTGCTATCTCTGAATAATTACATAAAGAATTTATTATTTTGCAACATAAATTTCTCACCGCCGAATAATTATTTTTATCAAATTAATCGGTAATGAATCGTATCGGCTATATTTCATACTGTGCAAAGTATGATAGAGGTTGCTTACGCAAATGAAACGTATACAAGCAGTTTATGGATCAGAGTGTACAATCGCAACGTTTAAACTCAATTTATTATTATACGCTATTTATTAGTTGTACAATAATAAACTTCTTTCTGGTATTACTTCATGATTATGTCACTTTGTGTGAATTCATCGAAACTCAACAAGAAGAATCATAGATAGCCTATGTTTCGAGGATTCAAAATTACCTAAAACCCTTCTGTCTTATGATCTCAATCTCCCATCATGTAACGATAGCATATAACAGTCATATAAATAATCCAATCGTTACTATCAAATTGAAGCTACAAATAAAACATAGTGACTTCATTGAGCCAAAACGTTGCCAAATTCTGCCTATAAAGAAATACATAAAATAAATAAACTGGCTAATATGCCACTGTTTAAACAGCCGTCAATAAATCATCAGTAAATATTACTTTTATACTTTCTCATGTGTGGCTTCCGTCAGACGATTGACGAAACTCAAATTGGCCATTTCCATGCTATTTATTTCATTTTCACTCACAATCATCTATTTGTCATGTGTTTTGGCCAAGTATCACTTCCCATTCTTGTTTTAAAAGGCCACAGCAGAATTCTTGAACACCAGGAATAGAAGACACTGCCAGAAAAAAAAAACAAGGCCCGACAAAGTCTCTGAAAAGGAAACTTCTTAAAGTCCGTGGTGATAAGACAGAGAACTGTGAATTCCAAACCATTAAAAATGTAAGATTTGTCGTAATCATTTATGAATCTAGCAATTAATTTAATCAGGAGTCGGACTTATTGAAATTTGCGGTAAGAAATCGCGGTAAAGATATACAAATGAAGGAGGAAAAAGCTAGATAAGCGATCACTAATCTCTTTGAACTAATGATAGTGATAGATTATGATATAAAATTAAATTAAAGTCACATTACATCACTTCGGGCTGTAACCCATAAGCGGTTACAGCTAAACATGGGCACTCTTAATGGAAGATAACAATTAAAGGCATCATTGATGAAAGATCAAAGTTCAAAACATAGGAAACAGATTCCCAATTCTTTGTCTTAAATGCTTTCTCGCCTTTTAAGCTGTGCAACGTGTGGAGAAATAGCAACTGCTCATTTTAGGGAACCGCAATAATTGATATAGCAACAAATACACTTGAGTTTTTGGCGAGATCTTTCGCAACGTATTATAGAATAGTGCTACAGTTACCTCAGTCACTCAGTTAGAAACTCCGAGAGTTACTGATCCGATTTCTTCATTACTTACTAATTGAACTCATAGTTAGAAGTTCTTTACACTTTCTTGTTAGCCAGCATTTTTATTAAATCTGTACTTGATAAAAGAAAATATAGACCGTAAGATCTTCCGCACGGCGTAAAAACTGAGTGTAAGGAACGCTAATAATGTTTTTTAATACTCCTGCAGTTGTTACGCCTAAAGCGTTTTTGTTACTGCGCAAAAAGTGTATTAATGCCTTGAACGCACTCAGTGGGTTATAAAAAGTTGAATTATTCATAACTTTATCTTGTTCATTCCGGGTTTCTTCCCGATTTTGGCCTGAAGCTATAAGAAGTTAGTGGGGTGCTTCCCTATAAAGGCTTATAATTTAATTTTACTGTAAATTTTGAATAACGTTACGAAGACCAAACCCTACTCAGCTATCACGTCTATCACAGATGATGCTTCCGCTTTTCCACTGAAATTATTAGCCTGGCGTCTTGTTTCATTGTTAATGTTTCTTTTTCTACCCTGTTCAGTCCCACTCTTAGACAAAGGCTTCCACTCTTGCCACCTCTCTCAAACCCGCGTGTTCTTGGCCTGCTCAATGCTCATGTTAAATGTATTGCCAGATAGTTCATGACTCGTAAGTATCACATGCTTGTTCAATGTGCAACGGCATTGTGTATAATCTTTATTGTAACTCGATTATCTATGTGCATGTGTACGTGATAACGTCAGCGTAGACGCCAGGTTTGTTTCGAAATGTCCCGAAATACACACACATAAATCATACGCGCCTAAACACACAAGATCTAGAACGCACGCACTCAAAGTGGTCCTAAAAGCGTTTTGCTGTATAGGGTGAAAATTATAATAGAAAAATAACACATGCAAATCAGTGCTTTCAAAGCTGGGACCCTCCATTTAATATTCTGTTTTCTATTAAAGCTTTATGCCCACAATAAAACCGTCTCGGGTCTCGTGCCGAACAAAATCAAATGTCATATTACTATATCTACTTTCTATTCATGCATATTCTTCAGTACAAGTGCTCTTTGTCCGGCCATGGGCACCAACCGGTCTGACCTCTGAAAGCACCTGATTTAATATAATTAAATCTGCTTGTTATTTCATGTATTCAGCAGGAATGTTGTTCTTGGTCTCATCTGAAAAAGGCTGTCTTAATTGGATGATTTTGCTGGTAATGGTTAGTTTTAAGAAACATAGTAAAACGACCGCGTCGTCTAAAAAGACGGAAGCATCTTTAGATCTAGGATAAGGAATGTACTTCTTACGTCAGCTCCTCCTACCCAAAGTACTAAGTTAGTCATTTTGCGATCTGGCCTTGAAACAAAACATGAGCTTTATACTAGCATGGACCATAGACAACAATGGTTGCGCCGGCGCTTAGCCCGGGTCGTTGACCGCTGCACGGGTCGAACCGCGAGTTTTCTTAAACCGATCCGCTTATTAGGCATTCTGTAGAAGCAAGCTGGTTTTGTGAACTCGCTCTATATTAGTTACGTGATTTTTCTTCGGTTCATTCAGGAATGTTGGTTTTTAAGTGCCTTTGTGACCTTAGATTTGAACGCACGCATTGTAATTGAATGAGTTGTTTAGTCGAGCTTCTCTTGAAGTTTTGGATTTGAACAGATCCATTCAAAGTCGCGACTTTGTTTAACAATTAATGGAATTTTTGTTTTGACTGGCAATGTTATCTGGGATCCAACCTTTGAAATTGCAATTGAAAGACTGAACTAGCGACAAGAATAAGATAAAAGAAGAACGAGTTTACTTTATTACGAAAAACACTAAAATACTATCTCAAATTAAGATGAACTCTATACGTCCTCTAGAGACAATCAAAAGAATGCTTATATTTATAGCTATCGCCTGGCCTCAGTCACCCCGGAGTCATAGCAACGAGTTATCAGCAGTAACCCTGAAATGCCTGCATAGTCCGTGTCTAATCATCCACACAACAGTGGGTGTAGGTGTACAAACTTATCGACAAACAAAGTAGCATAGAAACATCTAAGAAATATTATAAAGGTCAGTGTTTTCAAGAACGTTCTTACTGCCAATGAACTCTGTAATCTTTCGCACGATCCATAATCTGAAGACGCGAATAGAAGTTGTATTAGAAATATGAAAGGTTTGAAAAGAAATTGTGTTGAATAACTTTTTAGAGTAGAAACTAGAAAAGCACATAATGTATTACAAGAAAAAAAAAAATTGAATTGAACTGAAGTCCCAGCTTACAAAGCCTATTGAGCCTTTACACTCAGACCTAAGTACACTCCAAGATAATTTTATCAAAATTTGTTCATCAAATTGTACCACGAAACTTCACAAATTGAAGCGAGAAATATTCTAAAGTCAATGTCACGGTGTTTCTCTACGCCTCCTTGGGCTCCATTGTCCCTAATCCAGATGGAAGGTTCAACGACCTCGCCAGCAGATTCCTTACACCTCGTTGTTGATAATTTATTGCTGCATACTTAGCACATGGGTATGGGCATTACAGTCAACGAAACATGAATATTTATTAGATGAATTTTGCTTTAGTATGTGCGGGCCTTTTGAGGGTTTAGTGGGGATAAGCTGGGAAATAAATGGAGGGAAGGTGGCTTATTTCTCATGTGGTTTGAAAGGGATATGTGTATGTACCCACGGTTTTCTTTCCTCTTTGCGAGGGAGATTTTTTTTCAAAGCAACATCAAATAAGAGTGAACTTTGTCCTCAAATCCAAACGTGAGGTTACCACGTCCATCAATGCTAATCTCCTAGTTACATCTATGCCAACATTCCTAAACAAGCACATAACTTTACCGTTACAGCATCAGTCTAACAACAAACTAAGCAGGCGACCAAACAATGTAATGTCAAAGGAACAATAGTCGCGTCTTCAAGCCGACAGGTTAGCCGGACTGCGAGGTCTGATCTCGGAGTCTTGGCTGAAGCTTTCGAGCGAGTTGGACGCGGGCCCATGCTTTGTAAATTAATACAACGAATCAATCGAGGGTTACGAACTATTTATCATCATTGTCCTGATGCTTCTTTGTTCACAGCGTTTCCCAAATTTTTCTGGACTGTTAAAGAAAAGCGTTCTTTCTTACCGGAATGTGGCCTTAAAGACTATCAAGAAACGGTCTGAATGCTCTCTCCGGTCATTATTTGTATTATTTTCTCACGGCTTAATCATTGCATATTGATATACCTATCTACCTTTAACAACGGTTCTCGCAAGCTATTCACTAAAAGCTTTAGCCTAGTAACAGGAAACAGTTTCGATAAGATAAATTTATTTCACTTAGAAGAACAACATTTCGACGGAAGTGTTTCTAAGTCACGCATGCGAATATTCCTTACTTATAGCAGTGCTATCTCGATCGCAGTTTAGAATGTGCGTAAAGAGATATTTTCCACACGCACACGCAAAATACGAAATCAGCAAATTAAATGCGTCTTGTAAGAGCTATCAGACGAAATGTTTTAATCATTATTTAGAACGAAATGGAATTAGCGACGTAGACAGAACTCGAGTGAAAAGGACAAACGTTGTTTGAATAAAACCTGCTGCTGGGGCAGACGATGGGAAAATCTGTTGTTAATTGCTATTCCAGTTGGCAGTCCCCATCGTGTATTCGTCCCTGCTGCGGAGGCTTGCGGTCTCCCTCAGTTGATTGGCTCTTTGAAACATAGGGGAGTGCGGTCTCCCGTTTTGAGCATCACTCCTCTATTACTTTAAGTACTGTCAATAGAAGCGGGAGAAGCCATGCGTTTCGGTTTATGAAGACTAAAAGCAATTTAGATTAGTTCGCGTCAGTGGTATCTGTTTTACCAGGGTGTCGAGTCTGCTAACTATTATTCAGAATGGCGCCACAATGGCGTTTCAATTTTCGAACCATTTTTTACTCAGCAGTAAAAAATGGTTCGAATAAGCACTACAATTGAAACGCCATTGTGGCGCCATTCTGACTAATAATTAGCAGACTCGACACCCAGTTTGATTGTTAATTGATGTTGTATTTATTTGCGGTGCCGACGTAATCGTCTTTGATAGCTTGGAATTCTACTCAAATTGACTCTAGAAAATGAAACGTAATTAAGGTCCGATTTAGAATCTAACCTTAAATTTAATTAAACCTATCTCCTATAGTAAATGCTGGTGCTTCTTAATTACATTTTAACTAAAGCTGAAAAATTACAAAATTATTGCCCCGAAAACTACACCGCTAAAACGGGCACAAATTGACGCTAAATGGAGTTTATTATTTCAACACTGACAATTATCATTTTATTTTGACATTACAACCTACTTTATGAAAAGACGTAACAAGTGTACACATAATAAACAAATAAACGTTTCAATATTGGATATCCCAGCCTTTCATTGCGTGTTACTAAGTGCAACGCAATCAAGAACACGAAGTATATTGATATTATCTCAAGAAACAGTATTCTTAATAAAAAACCCTGTTAAGAACACCGTTATGTAATATCGATATATTACAGAGAGCAATTATTGTGTTTTTATTTATTTTTCTTTCGACGACAAGGTTAACCCGTTGCCAGTTCAACGTAATTTGTTCTCTAGCACTTCAGTTTATGATACCAGCGAAGTGGAAAGATGATATCTCGGAAACTTTGACGTTTAAATTATTTTTTAACGTTCTTATCAGATTTGTTTCAACCGATCATTTTTAGGGTTCCGTAGTCAACAAGGAACCCTTATAGTTTCGCCATGTCCGTCCGTCCGTCCGTCCGTCCGTCCGTCTGTCCGCAGTTTAGCTCAGAGGCGCACAGTACTAGAGAGCTGTAATTTGGTGTAAATATACGGATTTGTTGTGCCGAAAAAGTGGTAAAATAAAATCTCGTAAAATATTTTTTTTTAGGGTACCTCCTGTACACGTAAAGTGAGGATGTTTTTTTTTTTTTCTCGCGTACCCCTTAGTTTGGGGTATCATTAAATAGGTCTTTAAAAAATATTGATAGCTTCCAATAACAATTTTTTGATAAAAAAATTCGTTTGTGAAATATTAAGCTTAAAAGTGCTAAATTTTGCTAGACTCGAGTGCCCCCCCCCCCCCCTCTACCAGCTAAACAGTTATGTTTGGGGGTATGAAAAAATTCACAACAGTAGTATATATAACGAAGTTAAAAAAAAAGAAAATTATCATGACTAAGTAGGCTTTACAACTTTACGAGTAATAGTCGACCAACTTATAAAATGTACTTGGATAACATATTTTCTTGAACAAAATGTATCGGAGAACATGTTCATCAACTGCAAATGTAAGTTTGTCAACGTTATTTTTACAGCTTTAATAGGTGTATGTTTTTTGGGGATAGGTAGGTTTTTATCGTCAACTATTTTTAACTAACTTCAAAAAAAGGAGGAGGTTCTAAATTAGTCGTAATCTTTTTTTAAATGTATTTTCCCCGATTTCTCAAAGACTCCTGGACCGATTTTGAAAATTCTTCTTTTTAAAATTAAATTCAGCGAATCAGTTTAGTTAGTTCGCATAAGTATTTTGATGGGCAACTACGGAACCCTACACTGTGCGTGGCCCGACACGCACTTGGCCGGTTTTTTTTTTCTCATATTTTTCTTCTGATCAGTTGAAAACCGATTAAAATGATAATGAAAGATTGATATCATCGTTCTCATAATTCTTACAGTATGACGGATCAATCAATAGATCATAGTAATTTGACATCGTTGCGAAAGTGGCGAATTATTCTGAAAAGTACGAACTGGAAATACTTGTTCACGACGGCATGCATATGCATTGAACTCATTATTTAGCATTACTTGGCTCTCATTTTACATATGTATGTGTGGGGTATGTACACTTTCCTTTACTTGGCCTGGCCTTGCGCCAGAATAATCATAAATTGATAAGACAGCGTTCTTTACATTTTATTCAACTGAAGTGTACGTAGGTACATTGTGACTGCATATTATTTGTTTTTATCGTGTTCCAAATTCATTGTCACAAAATTACAGAGCAGTTTATTGTATTTTCATAATAACAGGCATTCTGAAATTATGAATACAAACATTGTGTTATTATTAAAAAGAATTCATTGTTAATTGACTGATGCCACCTTTAAAATAAAATAAGGTAAGCCCGAACAATAACTCTATTATTACACTTTCAAACTAAATTAACACGCTCTTCTCTGTCTGATATTTTTTATTAAATATCGATTGTTTTCACAACAAATAATATTTTTGTACAATCAATGACAGAAATCGATATGAATAGATTGATAAGACTAGCTGTATTTTTTTTATTAAAACAGTCTAGACCAAACATTCACTTAGCTGATCCACTCTCGCATAACCCTTGGATGACTTCACCGACGTAATATGTAATGTAGCACAAAAACGCAGCATCCCGTCGCAATCTCTCAGCACTTGCATCGCCGCGTGTAACGGCTCGGTCAGGTAACACGGGTCGGTCGACTCCCCCGGCGACATTCCTTTCGCGACGAAATCGAGAGTCGACTCGTACGCAATCGTTACTCGACACTCGATACTCGTTAGCGAGTGTGATTACCGGAATCTCTCGCGTTGGCGATTATGAGCTGAATGTGGGATTCGAGTTAATGGGCGGCGTAGAGGTTTCCTGGTCGGGATCTCTATTGGCTGATTAGATTGACGCCTATGAAACTGAAGCAAAATATCATGAAGTTGCCCTTGTAAAAACTGGTACATAATTGCAGAATCTAGGGTCATCCATGTAGACCACATTATCAACTCCATCTGTCACAGATGATGACATAACAACTACTAAGAGAGGAGAATAGATTTGATAATGACTTTACTGAGCATTGATGAATGTGTCGGTCGGTTATCGAGTCCAAGTTGACAACTGTCAGTTGGGAAGACAAGTGCTCGGAGAGAAACTAGGACCAGTCTATTCACAAAGAACTGGTTATTTGAATGAAATAGATATTCTTAAATTCAATGCTTGGTTTAGTTTTGTAGTATACGGTTTTAAATGCCTCGCTGGGTAGATTGGGCGTAGGTAGGTTGTTAATTAGCTGACCCTTAAATCCTGAAGCGAAGACTAAAAAGTTAGATCTAAGAGTTCTAGTCTTTTATTATTAGTAACGAATGATGATACATTTATGGTCTGACTTTAGTCATTGCTCACCACTTTTCCTATTGTTTAAACCTACTTGTCCAAAGTCACCTTCGCAACAATACCCAATATTTATTTAGTCACCAGTTTCAATGTACACCTATAAATGATTCACTAAGCCAACGCGTGTCTGAAGTAAAATATCTTGGGTGTTGAAATCTGGAAGTTTTCCGGACCGCGTGAGCTATGCATCAAGTTTTACGACCTCTGCTTGTGGTTTTGAGTGTAAACGTGGGAGATGTTCCGTTAACTTTTAGGGGACATGTATTTGCATATCGGTAATTTTACTTTGGCGATGTAATTTGAGTGGCGCCGGATTGGAATTGAATAGTTTATTAAGCTTGCGTCGTGTGTCTAGACTTGGATAATTGCACTTCATTAGTTAGTATGTTTCGCAAGACGAATAAAGGAACCGTCAGGTAGATACTGAGCGCTGATATTATGAATGATTAGTATAAAATGGTTTTGCGGTTGCTGATAGATCTGCCAAACGTAAATACAGCTTATCTGGGACATCTCCTTTTGGTCATCCAACCGAGGCCTATGTTCAGTACTTGACTTATACGGACTGATATTGATGAAGCATAGTCATAATTTATTATAAACGACTCATAACTCCTATATTTAGCTGCCATTATTCCTAATATCAAGTCTAAACGATACCATTTTAAGATAATGTGACCTGAAATGCATGCACTTAAATCTTACGTATGCATGTACAACAGGTTGATCAAGTTTCGCACATTTTGCCAACGAACTTGTTTGTCCCATTTGACATAATCTGATTGATGACTGTAACGAATTAATTCCTCCTGTTGCACGTCTAAGCGTGATGAATCTGTATTTTTCTGGAGACTCATCTAAATAAATATTTTGAGAGACTACTTCTTTTCTTTAGAAATGTGTTTTTGCACGTTCACGTTTCGGTGCTCTTACAATAGCAGTGCCAACATGTTTTACTGAAATATTTCACAGACTCGTTTTTAAGACGTCTGCTTCTTACTTACCTTTTCACGTAAAAAATGCTTTCATTTTCTTAAATCATGATTTAAAGACGACCTCAATCCCGTTCAATGAAAAGTGGAGTATCAGAAATGAAAGTCACGGAATCGATGTCAATAACATTGAAAAACTTGCAACTTATTAAATACACCGGCTGAAGAAGGAAGGATAAGATTGTATAATTTGTTACACATTTTCAACATCTCTTATACAATTAACACAATGGCCATTAAATTCGTATACTTAATTACGTAAATGTTAACAACAAACGCTGTATGAATGAGGTGTTTAAATTTTGTAACCGCAACGTAACGAGGTTTAAGTTTTCACACACGACCTGGTATTATTAAACTTACGTTTCCGAGTCTTAGTAAATGATGAATGACCTGCTTTTAGAATGTTTTTTATACGTGGAATGAAATGAATACGTCTGTGGAGTTATTTACCGACGATTTAGTCGTTAGATGCGGTGTTATCTGTCTCAATCGGTGTGTGAGAAATTTGTAGGAAGTGGTTTTGAATTTCGTTTGTACTGTTGCTTTCCACGGTCTATGAGTGGGAGAAATAGTGACAGGTGCTTTTCATCACCGTAATACGTGCCCAAATTCTTTTTACACTATTTTTGACGTTCTATTTTTGTAAACTACCGACTCTATCAAGTGACGGCATTTCTATGAACAATTGACCGTTTTATCCATCTCATGCTGAGTTGTGACACTATTCAGTATCGAAGCTAAAGTCTTTGCCTGATTAGTACTTACATCACTAAATTATCTACCACTAGTCATGCAACACCGTAAAACCACATCCGCTGGGTAATGACGTCGCACTTCCATTTCCTGACCTCCTGCTAACCTCACAGCATACAAAATTCAAAAGAGTACATCACGTTTTGACAGTTACTTCCGTAAACATTAACGGCAGTGACTAACATACTTCCAATGCATTAGGTTTGACCAGTTCATCCAAGGCAAGGCTTTGAGGTATATTTAACACTAGCGATCCAAGCTGGGGAATATTCACCGGCTTGGATCAAAGGACTGTCTCATCAGCGAACCGGGACCCTGGAAAGTAAAAGGGTATTGAAGGATCACTGTGAATTTTAGTCAGTACAAGTCTGACAGTCCCTCCGTCCCGCCCTGGGTAGGAGGATACATTTGATGATTTTACTACGATAAAAAAAGGTTCCGTGCTTAGGATCAACGATATGAAAATCCGTTTAGGAGTTTTTGAGCTAATCGAGTTCAGAGTCAGACAGACATAGCGTTAGAACTTTGTTTTGAATGCAGTGATAGCACAAAAACAAACAGTGCACGTGCAGTAAAGTTATATTTCTAAACGAAATGTCCTGAGGTAAAAACTTTCCCTAAACTTTTTTCCTTCTTTCTTTTTTTGTTAGTCGTAGAAAGAGTGGTCGCTAGAGATACAGGAAAGTTTTGTGTTTCTTCTATTCTAGTAAAGCTAGTTTATTTTTATATTACGTTGCCACAGTATCTATCTACTGCAAGCTGATGACGAATGTGATATTATCATGTTCTAGCTTAGACAGATGTGTTGCTTGGTTTTATGCATCGCTTCTTCTAGATAACTAAAACACTGGGAATTGGTAGGGTTTTGGGAAACTTATTTTTACAGCGGGTCTGAAATCGCCACTTTATTATCGAATTTTGATTGCGATAATATTCGTAACATGGAATATTCTGTTCTATTGCTCTAGCAATAGAGTATAATCGATAAAGATCAATTTTAGCAACGTTGATATTAGTAAAGTTGATAAAGTGGCGATTTTACACCCGTAGACCTATGCTTAGAAAAAAAAAAACAACATTGTCGTATTCAGCGAATTCATAAACTTAGTTCCTTATTAAATCATAATAATACTTAATATTATTATGATTTAATAAGGAACTTAGTAAAGTTACACGATAATAGAGTAATAGTTAATGAATTTCTTGACATTTCCTAGCAAGTATGTAACACGTTGTAAACGTGGGTTACAGTGATTACTCTCCGGTTATACGAGCTTATGTAATGTAGAGGTCGTTTCATTCAACTTTCGTGTCATATTTAATAACGCTTGATTTCCACAGCTAGTGTGCGTGACTGTACTTTGTGGTGATTCATTGTAGGATTTTTAAACTTTGTATAGAAAATGTAGATTTGAGTGGAATCAAGAAGTAAATAACATTATTATGTTTTTGTATAAATTCACATTCTTTGTATTATATAGCTGCGTAGCCTATATTATGTGAGTTCTATGTGAAGAAAGCTATCATTCACCAGATACCTACGCCGTAATTATTTTTTATTTCTTTGACTTGAATGTGCCCTGGCGGTTGGGAGTATGTCATGCTCACTCAAATGTCTCACTGATGGTGGCGCGTGTGTTGGATCATTTAGTTCCCTTCAAAATGGTTGAGCTGAATGGTGCTGATATCATGCGTCATGTTCGTGAACGGGCGCTATCAGTTGGGACTGGTCATCTCTTAGCTGCCACGGTTTATTTTAATTATCTATAATTTTATTTCTGAATTGTCTTTTTTATACTTCCTGTGGACACTTTATAACTTGCTACATCGTTCTTACATAATGTACCATCTGAAAATGAATGATGTAACAAAGGTCCTGTAATAATTTTTGGCGATCTAAAAAGAGTGTCCATGGAGTTTCTTGCCCGTTCTTCTCCATAGAGATCTACTTCTTGGAATGGGCATCTACGGTACTTTCACAGTTTTTATGTCTTGTGACTGGGACTGTAGCACCATAACTATTTTTGAACTAATTTTAATTGTTTGTCTTTTGACAATTCAAAAGTGCCTGTAACTGGCTTATTTGAAATAAATGATTTTGATTTGATTTGATTTGATTTGATTTTGCCAGATCAAGGCTAAATTACGAGGATTACTTAAAGGTCCATTTTTTGGGGTCGAAAACTGAAAAATCATCAATTGAGTCACACTGCTCTGGGTCCATCCATTCCACTCGTAATGACTAAAACCTGTGTATTCAGATGGCTTTCCAACTTCCGGGGCCGTGTTACCCTCTTTAGATAGTCCCGCGGTAAATTATAGGTCCTGAGAGTCGGCTTAAAAAAAAAGATATCTTGAAATATCTATGTACCTAATTATAATATTACGAGCGTTCCATTTTACTAAGTAGCAATAGGCCAAGGCTGAAGAAGCTATTCAAATAACAAACATTAATCCACAATCTACTGTCAACACAAGCGATTTTTTAAATCCGACATTCAGTCGTTGCGATTAATCGCTGCGATTAAATAGTTCATGAGAATAACTCGAGGTAAAAAGTAGCGAACAAATCGTATAAATTATTTTCCTTGAAGGCACAAGTATGTCTTGTTTGACAAGTCTATGCTTACTTTCTTGAGCATTTCTTGTTGTTTGATTTTCTATATTTTTTTTTTGTTTCTCTATGGGAATAGACGGAAGAATAATATATCCGTAGTTTGATGAGTTTGACGTTAACATGTGCATAGAATTCTAATCCGTATAAATATACTTATGCCGCGAAATTGCATAATAGAAGCGGATTTTTGTATCGAAAGCTTACATATCGTAATGAACTTTTCCGGAGTATTTGGAGAATTTTTCAGTTACGATCTCTTATCTAAGTTCAATATATTTAGTTACATAATTATTATTACAAAAAAAAATCCACTTGTAGTAGTTGTAGTCCATTCGGGGCAATGGAAATTAAGCCTAAACGACATCATATTGTGATAAATACGCTGTTGGAACTTCAGTCTATCGGCACCGAGCCTAATTTTGAGCCACTTTATTTAGGCATTAGCTAAAGCGTTGCGTACTGATAGTGAAAACAGCCATTACTCACAATCTTTATGCCTTGGCCAGTAAATGGTAATGATTCTTTTATATTATTCGCATTACCAAACGTATTGAAAAATAAAACAATTAAGATTAGCATAAAATTATCATTTTATCGCCCACGTCGCTGATTATTTGATTATCGCTAATATCTTTTAGATAGGTAAATAATTTTGATAACTTTGAGTTGTCAGTGCCTAAATCTTGCTATTGACTGTTTTAGCTTCAGGCTAAATTTGTATTGAAAGGAACATCAACATATTAGTTCTTGTTCTCACAGCTAAATTAAAGCGCACTTTTTGATTTTCAATGCGAAAAACTATGAATGGTACGGTTAGAATGGAGGTGACATTTGAGACGACGAGCAATAGAGAAGTATTATGGAAGAAGAGTCTTCTTCTGCAGCAGCATGTCTATGCTGCTCATGAATTTGGGATATAAGCAGGAGGATAATGATTGAATTGTATTTTGAACTCTCGGGAACAAATCCAAGAGTTTATATTCTATCAGCAAAATTAAACAAATACAAATAAGCTTAAGTATTTACATAATATATAACGGGGAATCGTTATCAGAGGGGTTGGGATATCGGAAATAACATTCAGAAAATCTTCGTTAACACTTTTAATTACTTGCTAACACACACTGAATACAAAATAGTCAAGGATGTCCGAGATATCGCTCGATTAAAAACTTAGGAACGCGAGAAGTTTAACATGGCGGAGCAACCAAGATGTCTACCCAGCTTGCCGGACCGATTCAAAGTGTTTACTTCACTAAACTGTCCGCCCAAGTGGCCTACCCCACACAGGTTAGCCAACATCTGTCAACGTCACTACCTGTCAACTTCGAATAGCTGATTAAACTTCTGAATCGACATTTGACTCGACTATTCGCTCGGTGTTGCCATTTGCTCCCCATGCTAACCATCTCCAAATTATCACTAATTTGACGCTCCTAAACAATCTGTCAATTCTAACTTAATAGTTACTCCAATGAGAGATAGATGGCGTTATTCTAAATTCACAATAATCAATAGAGATTCTAAAATGCGTATCGGTTTTGATTCCAGGCCAACGATAATAGATGGCGTTATTCTAAATTAACAATAATTAATAGAGATACCAAATTGTGTTTGTTTTGATTCCGCAGCATGATAATAGATGGCGTTATTCTAAATTAACAATAATGAATAGAGATACCAAATTGTTTCTGTTTTGATTCCGCAGCATGATAATAGATGGCGTTATTCTAAATTATTGTGCTTCTGTGCTCATTCTGCGACACGGCCATTCTGACAATTCACACGTCCTCGTGTGAGACATTCGTCCTCGTGTGAGACATCACATCCTGAGGAATCTGGAATGAGAAAAAAATCTCGAACAGTAATCATTCTAACCGTTCGGCCATTCCTGACCCAAATGGAAAAGGTTTTCTCATCAAAATAATTACAGGGTCTAATAAAAATCACAAGGAACTCTTTCTCTAAAAGCTGACATGTCGAACAACACCCATACTCATTCAAATAATAGGAAACTCATTAAAGTATTGCAGTGCTCGTACTCTGACCTCCATCTGGTCTTCATCATCACACATTATAACCTCCATCCGGTCATAAGCATGAAATCTATCGACCTCCATCCGGTCTCCAAAACGTAACCTCCTTCCGGTTACAAACACAACACCATCAAGATAATCATTTCGAGCTTTTATCAAAATAATTCTTAAAGTAGGTTTGTTCAACATGTTACCTTATTTTTCCTATAACGTTACAGATTATAAGAAAACTCTTACTATGCTAGATACTTTAAATGTTAAGTTGACTACTGCCAAACCAAAACAAAACAAACTAAAATGAAAGAATAAGGCACATAATAGAAATTGGGACAAAATTAAGAAAGCATTATGACTCTACCAAACATATCCACAGCACTTAACCAGCACCATGCATCACTACTTACCCAGTCACTGAAGTACTTAAGCAGTACTTAACATTGTAGCGCTTAACCAGCGTTACAAATCCTATCACTTAACCAGTGATAATAACAACGCTTACCCATTGATATTAACCCTCTAACGCTTAACCAGCGAAAGCACACATAACACCCTTAACCAGCGATTTAACAGCTAACTCTTAACCAGCGAAAGCCCACATCATAACACGCTTAACCAGCGATTTAACAGCTAACGCTTAACCAGCGAAAGCCCACGTAATCCGCTTAACCAGCGATTACACCACTAACGCTTAACCAGCGATAGTCAACACAACTCGCTTAACCAGCGATTCAACAGCCAACGCTTAACCAGCGAAAGCCCATGTAATCCGCTTAACCAGCGATTACACCACTAACGCTTAACCAGCGATAGTCAACACAACTCGCTTAACCAGCGATTCAACAGCTAACGCTTAACCAGCGAAAGCCCACGTAATCCGCTTAACCAGCGATTACACCACTAACGCTTAACCAGCGATAGTCAACACAACTCGCTTAACCAGCGATAAAACAGCCAACGCTTAACCAGCGAAAGCCCATGTAATCCGCTTAACCAGCGATTACACCATTAACGCTTAACCAGCGATAGTCAACTCAACTCGCTTAACCAGCGATAAAACAGCCAACGCTTAACCAGAGAAAGCCCATGTAATCCGCTTAACCAGCGATTACACCACTAACGCTTAACCAGCGATAGTCAACACAACTCGCTTAACCAGCGATAAAACAGCCAACGCTTAACCAGCGAAAGCCCATGTAATCCGCTTAACCAGCGATTACACCACTAACGCTTAACCAGCGATAGTCAACACAACTCGCTTAACCAGCGATAAAACAGCCAACGCTTAACCAGCGAAAGCCCATGTAATCCGCTTAACCAGCGATTACACCACTAACGCTTAACCAACGATAGTCAACACAACTCGCTTAATCAGCGATTCAAAAGCTGACGCTTAACCAGCGAAAGCCAACGTAATCCGCTTAACCAGCGATTACACTACTAACGCTTAACCAGCGATAGTCAACACAGCTAACGCTTAACCAGCGAAAGCCAACGTAATCCGCTTAACCAGCGATTACGCCACTACCGCTTAACCAGCGATAACATCACTACCGCTTAACCAGCAATAGCCAAGTAAAGTTTAAGTTCAAACACTAAACATAACACAATTAAGACTGACCGAAAATCCTAGAGCAACCAAGTACCTTTGCAATTTGTACCATTACAATGCAAGAAACTAATCATCAAAAAGCAGGAATCAAATTCGTGGCCTTTGGCTAACACTAGCCCCACCAACAAACCTCTGTTTGTTTCACACCGTTCATCATGAACGCACAATACACGACCTCCGCCAGTGCCACCCGCACACCGCACATCTATGGGACACCACCGGGATGTCAATAAGATACGGACTACGGCTACGAAACAGCTACTGGTACGGTCTGACCAGCCGATCTAAGATTCCACACTTATCATCCAACTCAAAGCCTTTACTTCAAATGGTACTTGACCCTCAGGCATTCTCCACAATCCATCAAGTGCCCGCTACAATCAGGCAACACATGAAAACAAATCTCAATACTAATGTCACAGATCTCCATCAAAGTCAAAATCTATAGGCTACAGACTTTAATAAAGAACACAAGGCACCAGAGTCTTAACAAAATGAAAATTGCTCACCGGATAGGTTCCCAGTCGACGCGCTCAGGAGGCACAGGTCAAACCTCTCCTCATTAACAGGCTTCAACGCCCCGGAGTCGGCGCCGCTCCTCTCATGTCGCCGTGGCAGTTGAAGCAGGTGATCCCGGATGCATGAGGCTTCGCAGTTGTCGATGGACCCCTCTCGTTGCCATCGCTGTGGTTGTGGTGCTTCGGCGTAGCTCGAATATCCTGTTTCACGTCTATGCGGTAGCAGTGCATGGATTCATGACCCGGCTTGCAGCAGGTAAAACACTTCAGAGGTTTCACAACACTTTTCGCTTTTTCTTCACAAAAGAAACGCTTGCAGCTCTTGTTGTAGCTGGCCACGTGTCTTGCAATAAAAAGTCGCTTAAAATCAGTCCACGTCATACCAGGAAACGATACGGTAGGCAGCCAGGCAGAAAGAAGCTCCTCCCTTCAAGCCGCGGCTTATAGCGACCATAAGCGGGGCACCATGTTGATCTTGGTCCAAAGCACATCACTGTAGTCGTCACCCAAGCACGTACATCCACATCTTGTTTTTCAGGATTGAAATCCGGTAAACGAAAGCCATGTGGTGACGTAGTAGGTGTTTTTCACGGCTTGAATCAGTGTCAGAAAATTGCGGTTCCAACAAACACATCCATTTTTCATCACTATAGTCTTTATTTCGAACACGTGGGTCGTCGTGGTCCATCCCACTTCTGATAACGGGGAATCGTTATCAGAGGGGTTGGGATATCGGAAATAACATTCAGAAAATCTTCGTTAACACTTTTAATTACTTGCTAACACACACTGAATACAAAATAGTCAAGGATGTCCGAGATATCGCTCGATTAAAAACTTAGGAACGCGAGAAGTTTAACATGGCGGAGCAACCAAGATGTCTACCCAGCTTGCCGGACCGATTCAAAGTGTTTACTTCACTAAACTGTCCGCCCAAGTGGCCTACCCCACACAGGTTAGCCAACATCTGTCAACGTCACTACCTGTCAACTTCGAATAGCTGATTAAACTTCTGAATCGACATTTGACTCGACTATTCGCTCGGTGTTGCCATTTGCTCCCCATGCTAACCATCTCCAAATTATCACTAATTTGACGCTCCTAAACAATCTGTCAATTCTAACTTAATAGTTACTCCAATGAGAGATAGATGGCGTTATTCTAAATTCACAATAATCAATAGAGATTCTAAAATGCGTATCGGTTTTGATTCCAGGCCAACGATAATAGATGGCGTTATTCTAAATTAACAATAATTAATAGAGATACCAAATTGTGTTTGTTTTGATTCCGCAGCATGATAATAGATGGCGTTATTCTAAATTAACAATAATGAATAGAGATACCAAATTGTTTCTGTTTTGATTCCGCAGCATGATAATAGATGGCGTTATTCTAAATTATTGTGCTTCTGTGCTCATTCTGCGACATATATTTTGTTGTTATTTCGTCTATTTTTAAGACTAATCGGCTTACCAAAAAAATTTGCGCCTAAACAAATATGTGTTGAGCTTAAATCCCTTAAGTACTTAACTTCGTTAAATATAAATACCCATTTGTTTTAAGGTAATCCCATTACCCTGAAGGTCGTCTATCTAATGATACGAAATCCGTAACAATGATATTAGGCTGCGTCTGTACTAGCCAAACGCAACTGGAGCACGAGCGAAGCACGAGTGGAGCACAAGTTGAGCGCGTATTCGCATAGCAAAGGTTTCTTGATCGAGGCTCCTTGGTCCGGCTACGCTACGAAACACGTTTACTCTATTGTTAAGTATACTTTTTAAGTAAACTAAGTTGGTAACTTCTGAATATATCTTTCCTGCCTTTTAACGGGACTCTGGTCTTAAAGGAGACGAAGACACTACCTTTCGGGTCTGTTCAAATGGGAGCAAGTGGCATATCGTGCTCTACTCATGCTTGACTTAGTGTAGAGGCAGCTTTAGGTATCATTGACCAAACAAAACATTAAGGTGATTCCTAATCTAATTTTGTCAATTTATCGGCTTTGGCACTTTAATCGGATAAGTCACGTGAATTTTATACTAAAACAAGATTTGACACGTGACGACTAATTGAGACTAATATGTTTGACCTTAGACAAAATGATGATGATTAGTTTGTGACAAATTAATCAAATTATACAGCGGTTCCAATGGGAAACTATGTTTAGAAAACTGCGTTTTGTTAGAGTAGAAGCTGGCTAGAAAAAGTTAGGACTATGGCTAGACAGAGAACGGAACAAGAACATCTCTTTAAGATTGTTGGTAAACAGGTGACGGCTGAAATGAATAGTAGTGGTGAGTTTTTAAGACAGAATTACTACACACACGTCAGAGATGGAAACGTGTAATCACGAAAATTTAATTGTCATATAATATAATAAATTATAGCCCATGTGTTGGCCAGACTTAATGCCTATACAACAAAAAAGAAATCATTCAAATCCGTCCAGTACTTTCTGAGTTTATCCCGGACATACAAACAGACAAAAATTCTAAAAACTATATTTTTGGCTTCGGTTCGGTATCGATTGTAGATCACATCCCAAGTATTCTTTTTTTTAATATTCAATGTACAGTTTTGACTTTCCTACTATTTTATTAGTATAGATATGAACACACGTCTTTTTCCATAGATGTAGGCAGAAACTACAGAAGACCACCTGCTATGATACATCCAAACTTCTTTTGCTTTGTCCACGTTCTAACATCTAGTCATTTACTTAGCCGCATTTAATCAACTGTCTTTATATTCATATCGCGCTAAAACATTAATAAATAAAACATTTAAGTCACTTTCGTAATGCATTTAAATATAAATATATTTATTTTTGTAACAATTGAGTAAGAATTATAAATATGTTGGCAGAGTTAGGTAACGAAATGGCCCTTCACCGAAAGATTGATAGTGCGCAAGTTTATAGAAAAAAAAACGAAAGCGCGCATATTTTTGATTGCTTTGACGCAATTAAACAAAACAGTAAGCTAGTACCTTAACTTTTACTTATTGGTAACTTTGTCTCTACCATAAGGTATTTTATAAAGAAGAGTACCTACTTTCCAGATGTCTTATTTCGTCTTTGTTAGCTCGTTTAGGGTCATTCTAACTTAATCAACTCACGCGCCTCATTGTGAATTAACCCTTACTATTAAAATTTTGCTTCGACCTTTTAGTCCGGTCAAATTAAATATGAAAATGGTGATCAAATAACATAAACTTAGACTCATCATGCCCAAGATAAGGAACCCTTTATTTAGATTTCTTAAAAGTATGGGATTATTAATTTTTTTAGGGTTTCTTTCCATCTGCATTGTCTTGGCCATCTTCCATAGCCTCTTCTAGAGCTGTCTGTTTACATTTACGAAGAGGAACAAAAATTTACATTTAAATCGAATAATACACCTAATTTCCATAAAATCCAATGTAACCGTCACTTCTAACTAACGATAAACACTTAATCTTTAAGAAAAAACTAATAACAATTAGTAATATCGTTTTCCCAATACATTGGACATCGGCTTACTTAATTTTGCATATATTACTTGTAAATAGTCGGAATAGATACGGTGTCTGTTCGTTTGTCACGATTTAGTCGCTGTTTTAAATTGTCACGTGAAATTAAGTAATTATGAAGGAATTTTCTTTCATTATTCGATAACGTACGCAGTAGGGTAATGTATTGCGGTCAGTAGAGGAGCCTGCGACCTAATATAGTACGAGTTTGTTCTATTTTCTCTGTCCTTATTAAATACTTATAATTAACCCCTGCATGATGCAGATTATGCAGGACAACATACATATATCAGAAAAAAAGTTTCAGTCGTAAACTTAAAACCTTCAATTTGATCATTATAACACAGATTTTTCAATAAACTTTGCTCATAACTATATAGATTCTCGTTTAAAGGCTCGTTTGTTTCTTTACGTTGACTTGTTGAAGCTTTAAAAGATGACTCAATAACTAACTAAACCATTCATCAATTAAATCATAGTAAAACGTAACAACATGTGTGCTACAAGTGTCCTCATACACAAACAAACGCCACTAAGGCTGGCCAAGTTAAATATTCACAGATAACAACAAATTAATGAATCACCACAACTTAATCGCTCACGTATGAATCACACATTACAATTCAAGCCACGCAAAAAGGACCACAATAAAACGTCATCTGTCGTAACCCGTAAGTCACAAGGTCGTAACTAGAGATGTGCCTGATGGCAATATTCCCACTGCCGGCAATATTCCCAATATTGCCACTGCCGGTAAAATACCAAAATTGCCGGCAACTTTGGCAATATTGCCAAAGTTGCCAGTCAAATAACACCAGTATATTTTATTATTACTGCAGGTGCAGTTTATATTACTGTGATAATACGTTACGGCATTAAGTCCGCCTTATAAAAACTACTAAGTTGTTACTCTAAACGGTGATTTACTGATTATGTAAGAATTACCGAAACAAATGCATTAAAATAATGTTATTTTTGTTGATTATTTGTCATTTGACAGAGATTTATACTTCCATATTGTATAGGTACTTATACTCGTTGTTTTTGCTATGTGATTTTGCATGAAAAACTAGTAGCCCACTCAACGAACAGTTATAGAGGGAAATTCTTGGAACACGATTTTGGACTACGATACTTTGTTTGAACTAGTTAGGAGGTGAATATAATTATCAAAAGTGGGGGAGGGGGGGTTTAAAGGTTCCATTTTTTGATTTTTCACTTATAACTCGGAAAACATGCCTCCTAGTGGCATGGTTTGTATGAATAAAACAAAGGCTGAATAAACCTATAAGTTTTATTTAGTAACCATTTCGATATCTTGTATAGTTTTCAAAAAACCATATTTACCTTTTTGCATTCGGAAAGTCTTATTTAATATTGCCATAAATCCAGAAAGCAGCAGCAGTCTTTTCAGGCTCTCCCTGTAGTACCTACTCCTCCGTGTATTTTTGTGGGCAACTCACACTTGACCAAAAATTAATACCTACCTATACGAAAATTGTTTACAACAAAAAAGAACTAAAACTTTAGTTAGTTACCAAAGATAGTTTTTCCGCATCTCTTATGGGTGCGGATTTCCTCCTACATAGTACAGTCCTACCTAGTCTGTAAGTACCTAGTATAATTTAAATGAGTCTCTAAGCTAATTTTTACTGCTCCCTCGGTGGGGGAAGACAAGACATATCAAGCTTGATGGTGGTCACCGAATTTAAGAACTACTTATACCTGGTGGACATTGAGAGATACCCGAAGGGGTCTCTCTCAATGTCCGTGGGCCTCCAGATAAAGATCTCGATTCCCATATCACCTCAAGATGCAGCATGCTGGCTCTGTTCATCGCAGGTGGTGAAGGGAGGGTCTGAATCAACTGCTACTGCTTTCTGGATCTATGGCGATATCAAATACAACTTTCCAAATGCGCGAAACTAAAAATGTTTTTTCCCCTAAGTTACAGACTTTCTAAAGCGGATACCTCGAAAACTATGAAAACTCGAAAACTTACAAGATATTGAAATGCTTACTGGGTAAAACTTACGGAAAATTGATTTAGTTTTTTATTTTGTTCACACACGCTATGCTGCTAGAACGCATGGTTTTCCGAGATGTAAGCGAAACACCAAAAAATGGTACCTTCCACCCCCCCCCCCCCAGAGCTCATGGTTTTGATATGTTCACCTCCTACCTAGTCCAAACAAAGTTACGTTGTAAAAAATGTGTTTCTAGAATTTCCCTCTATGCTTTGAGCATTCGTTGACTAGATTAAACTACAACATTAAAATAAATTATTCGAATTTATGCCTTTTTATTCAATAGGTAGTTATTCAATATACAATGATCGTCAATTCTTATCTTAAAATGTATGTGTAATTTCTTATATTCACAGTCGTGTGCGGCAACAATGGGCAATGTTGCCGGTAAAATACCGGGAATATTGCCAAAATTGCCGGCAATTTTGGCAATTTTACAAAAAAAAAAAATTTTTTTGTATATAATGTATACCATGATCTGTAAATGCTAATTTTAAGTGTGTTACATAGTTTTCGCACTCACTTTGACTTAAAATTAAGCAATATTCCCAAATATTTCCACTCCCGGCAATATTGCCGGCAATATTTCCACCTATATTCCCACCTTGGGCAATATTGCCGGCAACGGCACATCTCTAGTCGTAACGCAAGAATTTAAATTGACCAAGGAAAGCGACTCGGAAGTATCGTGCTCAAAACGTAGAAAGTGCAAGTCTCGGTATAAAATTTACCGCCATAACACTGTATGTTAATTGAAATCACCAATTACTCGGGCGCTTTCTACTATAGAATCCCCATACAGTGTGTAATAACTTGGCGACACGCTATGCAACTGTTTGTTACGAGAGCGTTTAGATTGGCGTGGCGAACGTTCAAGAAGATTGCCTTAGAAATGCTTTTAAAGACAAGATTCATCTGTGGGTCTGTCTGAAAAGATTCGAGAGAAAAAAAGGCAGTAAGTAAAACAAGAATGCGCCGTTATTTCGGCCAACGGAACGCGAGCGGATAAAAAGGGTCTAATCCAATGACACATTTCTTAAATATTTTTACTCTCCGGAGAGATCTTGCATAGATTGTAATCGTAACATTCTCAATAACATATTAGTCATCGTAGCGGTCAGAGGTTATCGTATTTGTTTTATCTGCCATACTAAGATATAAGGCTAGTCTCAACGGACGGACAAGCGATATCTCAAAATAGATAAAAGTAAATTGGTCAATTATTCTGCACCGCATTGTTAAAAGGCGTCAATGATCTAAGATGGATTTTAAACGATTGTACCGATTCCGTGACAAATAGACATTGAATTGTGATAAACTAACAATGAGTTTGACCATTAATTCTGACCTAAAATTAAAACGAATTAGCTTAATGACATCTAATGACGATTAGGTACTTAGATCCGTTAATCGTCAATTACGAACCTACGATTGACACCTTTAAACAAACGCTTGTTAATTGGAATTGTTCACATTGAATAAATTCTAGTACAATAATCTTTTATTGGAATGTCTTTGGCTTAGAATTTTATTGCTAAATAAACGGACACTAAAAAACATTAACACCAATACTAAATGATGCAAATGTTTAAAGCTAACATAACATAACTCCTAGTTGTAAACAAAAGAGCGTAAAAACATGCATAACTAGAATTGAGATGCTAAAAAATAGATTAGTACAAGTGGGCAGGTGTATAAGACGCCATGATAGATTTCTTAGATTGTTCCTTAGAACAAGTTGCTCGTTACGTTATAAAAGGTAAAGTCTGTTTCAGTAATTGGATTAATTTGTTATTTACGACGAATTTTAATCTAATTTAGGTATAATATTATAACGCCTGTTCAAGCGATTAGAGGCTAAAAATTAAATATGGAGGTTTAGGTAGTGTGTATTTAATAATTTTTATATACGGCGAATTTATATGTAATTTAGTTAAATGATAACGCCTGTTCAAGCGATTAGAGGCTGAAAATGTATATTATCAAAAACAACATCCTTCATTCCTCAATTGCTAAATTTAAAACTGGGAGATCTTGTTAGTCTATTGGTTTCGTTTGATTAATCAAATAGAAACTGTGTGCTTAATTGAAAATATACTTTCGCACTAACTACTGCCATACAGTCAGGTGCCGTGCCATCGCCACTTAACAGAAAAAAAAACAAACATGACTGACTTACTGAGCTACTAAGGAAAAAGAATTAATTAAAAACTAACCCAGTTCGGGACGAAAAAAAACTAGGAACCCATATGTATATGCAAAATTTAAACACGCCAGAAGGCGAAATAGTTAATTAAGTATCGATCAACGAAGTAACAATTACTGACTATTTCCTAGTCATTTTACACGTACCGTCTCATAAATAATACACTGTCGTAAAAAAAGTGCAACACGCAATGGAACAGTTATTGCAGTGAAGTAAACTTATCAAAATATTGTACCGAAGAACTTATTTTATCATGCTACACAGGTCCTGTGTTGAAAACTGCAAATATGTACGATGTATCGAAGAATTGAGAATATCTCAAATTTATTCACATGCTATAATTATGCTGTTATAGCTTTGGTTTTGACTGAAATGTTAAAAAAATAAAATATAAAAAATACATGAAACAAAAAGTTAACCTGTTGTGTTCAATTAGGAAAAACTATTGCTAAAGCGCTAGTGTTGGGCACTATATTCTATTTTCGTCGAATCTTCACCCGTCGTTACTAATTGTGGCTAACAGTGTAACGAATTATAATTAGTATCAGTATCGCAGTTCTCGTACGTGAAGCTATAAATAAAATTCGAAATAGAAAAAAAAAGTTAATTACTGTTCCAAATACGAACGAAACTATGAAAACCGAAGACCAGTTCTTAATCAACAGATATTCAAGTATTTTGTATAGGATGTCGTAAGAAAACAGTGTGCACTTTAAGTGGGCTGCAAGTGTAAAAACATTATGCGTTCGACTCGACTGGGTCGACACACTTGTGTAAGTAAAAGGAGTATGTAAGGATCGTAACAGGTCTGCCGATCCCCATTAGAAAACTACATTACATTTCGGCATATAATAGTTTTAGTTTATTTTTTAAGGTATATTATGGTTTTCTCTTAACCATAGTCTAGGTCAGAGTGACAGAGACAAGGTCGACGATGGAGCGAGCTTACCCAGAAGTGTCCCGTTCGCTCTAACTTTGAAAAGATTAGGGTTATATGCGTTCGGAAACACAGACGCAGAGTTTCATTCCTTCGCTGTTCGCATTATAAAACACGTTTGGATACACTTAGTGCGAATTGATGGAATAGCAAGAAGGTAAGGATGATAATTTGCCGTGCGTCTAGATGTGCGATGGGATGGGGTCGTGGAGTTCTTGGTCACATTCACCGAAGTACAATCTGTAGAGGACTTTTTTATTGGGCCAAAACTTCGCCACTTCCTCGGCTTCCTAAGTAAAACTTGTAAGGAGGACTTGATAAGAGCAAGGAGGAACCACTCCAATGAGATTGTTTTCTATTTTTATCTTTTGATTATAACCATTGTTTTATTATATTCTTCAATGCCTGCGAGCGGAACCGCTTGTATTAAAATAAAAAGATTAAATACATAACCATTTTCTATAGATCTCTCATTACAAACATATCGTACATACCATTGTCATTGTTAGAAAGACGTGTTTTAGTTAACTATAAAGAATTCCCATCCCTAAGATGAGAACCTTTACTCAGCCTATAATGTGCCCACTGTTGAGACCCAAGCTTCCTCCCTTTGAGAGGCAGTAGGCTGCAATCCACCATGCGTGCATATCCAGGTCTGGTAGATGTCATAGTCTTCGAGTTTATCCACTTATAGTTATTAAAAAACGAAGTCATTAATGTACAAAATCTGAGTGCATTATGTTATTTGATTTGATGAATTTGGCAAGCAAGCATCTCAATAAAAAATAATCAAATTGTACACTTTCTATTTTATCCATTTTTTGTTGCTAAAAGACTAGACTTGCATCTTGAAAAGCAAAACCGATTGCACTATCAACATTTAAATTCGCCATTTCTAAATCAACACTTTCTTATTTTCAAAAACACAAAAGGCTATCAAACAAAATCAGATCAATCGAATTACATCTTTTACTTATTCATAAAAAACACAATAAAAGCTATTTGGAATCACGACAAGACTGAAGTATGGATACTTCCAATTTAACGGTCAATGAATTTTTAATAAAAGGTGAAGTTTTACTAGCAAGCAAAACTTCACAGACTTGACAGGAACCGATAATCAACATGTAAAAAAAAATCGTAAGTTCAATGACCACAAGTACTGTAGTTGATTTAACTATAAGTAAAAAAAAAACTATTTCTAACCGTCATTCGATATCATTGATATCAATATTATCAATTCTTTAAAGTTTGCACAAAAAAAAACTGATATTACAAGTACCCCGGCGGTCATTGAACTCAAAATCATCAATCAGTCTTATTTTATCTTATTAGAATATCAACAATTCAACACCCATCGCGCCTGTCTTGTTGCGCTGCTAATTTAATAAGAACCTGCAATAAAAAAAAGTTAATAAAAAATAATTTCCGGTGTTGTAGTCGCGTGCTAAGATGGGAGTCGCTTGCGCAACGTTCGGAAACACCGCAAGACGGGAACTGGATGTAGTGTAACTGTCTTTATCATAGTCGAGTTAATAGTGAAGCTAGGCATGCAATGTTTCCGACGATTATAATGCTTTTTGTTGCTGTATATTGCCGTTTTAATAATATATGCTCGATTTAGCAATGCTCTGTAAAGGGTCGTTATTTACTAAGATTTCTTACGGTAGCATTTTGTATACATTTTTAATTGACTTATCAGCGTTAAAAATGTTCCGAAATATTATAATGCTTGCCAATAATAATGTCAACACATTGAAATATTTACGTAAGTGCATAAACTTTTAAAGAGTCGGAAACTTAAGTCATTTTAATAGAATTTACAAAGAAACTACATAAATAAAAATAAAAATGACAATGATGAGAAAGAATCTAACTAAAGTCTTACGCATATTTTAGGAATTGTTGAAGTTATAAAATCAACAGTTTGACATAGTCTTATTTATGTAGACAACAACAACTTAAACGGTGTTTACCCAATTTTGCTAAAAACCGTATGGCATAATCGACATTATGCAACGCGTAAACCCTTGCTGTATCCACTTTCATATTAAAATTCATATTACATGATACAACTAAATAATTAATCGACTCATAAACATGACGGTTCCTCATATTTATGTAAGAAAACCATTAAATTTATGACATTTCAATATACGCAAATCTGTTAGTTTATAGTCTGATGTGACGCAAAATGACTTGACGGAAGTGTCCCCGTAAATACACTTATTTGTCAAAATAATGACCCACCGATGAAGTATGAATATTTTATTGGTTTTTATTGCGAAATTGATGTCGCCAGTAAGCTAAATATACCACGCTGAACGCTAATAATAGCCTGCGAAGACGACAGGTGTTTAGACTCGAGTACAATTACGTAAATGAAAGTGGGTGCAGAATTATTGTAGATAAGAGTGGGAATATACGCGCCGCGGAGTCATCAAACTCGCGTTTGTTGTTGTTGTCAGATGAGGGAAATTCGCGATTTAGCAGCGCTTCAGGCGGCTTCTTAAGTATTATTTATGTCTTGGTTCAATAATCATAATTTGTCTTTATTTATATTATGTTTGAAAACTTTCGAAGCTTAAAGCTGTTGGCGTTAATCTGACAAAAAATCGTTCTGTGAGACTCCATTTCAATATTTATCCATTTTAAATGTTGCTTTCTGTTTGTAATTTTAGTTTTGGTGTACTCAAAAAAATATGTTCTCACGTTTCTTTAAAAAAGTACAGTTGACGACAAAAATCTAGCAGCTTACGTCTTGACAAGCACACATAACGACCGCTTCGCATTCCGCAAAACATGCAGTGTCCTCAATTGTCCCCAATAGTTTAGCAAACATGTAACATTCTTGTTTAAATTTTCAACGACTAATCAGTTAGTTAATTTGTAGTGCTGGCGCAAATGTGGGTTAACATCTAGCTAAAATAGAACGTCGCTACCGTCCGGCTCGCGGCTGACGGGAATGAGAAGAATTGGATGCGGTTGTTATGCGGACAGGATATTTTTACGAAATCGGACTTCACCAACATTGTGCTGGAAATCTTCAAGAGCCAAGCCTTTCTTTCGTACACCCAACATTTTGGAACATGCTTAATATTTTTGCTTTATTTTTTTTTAACTAAGTACTTACCTTTCGATTTAATAGTTAATTTGCAGAATTAAATATAATCGTAATGGAGATGTTATGTATTTTCTTGGCGTTGAGATAATTACATTCCACTTGTTCCAATTTCTGGCGGCAGCTAACAATAATAGAAAAGGAAATTTTACGATTACCTACCAATGAATGTGTGGCCTAGTGCTAAAAATTTTGTATGCCTAAAAAGTCTGATAGTTATGTGTGTTCAAGCCGGTTTTTTGCGGTTTCCGTTCCACAACAGGACAAATATTTGTATGCCCTACAGATATTTTGGGGGAGGCAAATAATGCGTGTGGAGTTGTGAATTGTTTTTGTAATAGCAGCCGCAGGGAATCCTAGTGAGCAATGAGGATGAATCATTTTGGATGACTCACATCCAGTTGACAAATACTGTTGAATTAAATCTGAACGATCGTGTTATGATTGCTCACTTCCCACAGTACATCTTTTATTTTGTAATCTTTGGAATCTATCCAAGTCATTATTATCGTTTCTGAAGAAAAGTAAATTATTTTACATTCACTTTGCCGATGTAAATGATATGCGTAATGATTTCTTAATGACGGATCGTGTTATGTTTTAGAATAAAAGTATTATTGGTGTGAGAGTTTATTATTATTTTTCGTTGATTAACATCCTGATAAAAGTGAAAATATTTATTTGTGTTTAAATAGAAAGTAGTTTTGTGAACGTAACTGCAACTGCTAGCAAGAAAAAAATTGTATCAACTGATTTATGAGTAATAAAACTTTATTGAAGAATTAAATACAATCACCATCAAAACCTGAGATGAATCATTAACAAAATCTCAGACTATACTTGACTGGCCTGTTGGTCTAGCGGTTAGTGACCCTGACTGCTATGCCGGAGGTCGTGGGTTCGATTCCCACCCAGGACAAATGTTTGTGTGATGAGCACGATCATTTGTTCTGTGTCTGGGTGTAATTTATCTATAATATTTATGTATTTAGAAATATATAAGTATGTTTATCAGTTGTCTAGTACCCATAACACAAGCTCTGCTTAGCTTGGGACTAGACGGCGTTGTGTGATAGTTGTGGAATATTATTATTATTATACTGATCATAGTTAGTTTCAATACAAATAAAACGATGACATGTCACCAATCAAAATAATCCTACTAAACCACTTCTCGATCACTCATAATCGATGTCAATCTCCACAACAGACACACTGACACACAAACAAGCACTAGAATAAAAAAAACTACTTATCGACCACTTATTCTGCAAGACAGTGCAATATGCCGCGAGGTCAATGTTTCCTAGATTCATGTCATCGCGCGCTCGATGAACCGACTTCCGCCGTACGAAATACTTTATATTAAATGTTATGTCACACGATACAGTTGAAAAGTAGTTTTAGTATACTATGAAATTATGCTGTAGCTTTTGCCTACAAAAATAATTAAAACCTATTGACACTAGTATTTTTTTTAGGCTATAAATCGTCTAATTTTATCCTTGTCCTTTGCTTTCCAGACCTTCTCACATTAGTGTTATCATTTTCGGAATTGGACAGTAAGCATCAGTTGTTTCTGCATAAAATTGAATTCTGGATTGTAAGCAAACACAGTGAACGCCTGCCGTTCTCGATCTGCGACTGATGCGACAGCCGGAAGAGACTGGATGAGGAATGCTCAGGACCGGGATCAGTGGAGTGGCGTTTGTTAGGAAAAGCCTTCAACTTTGTCCAGCAATGGACCTTTCACCGTCAGCGTCTATTTGGATCGTAATACTCAAAAACTTTAAAAAAAAATGTAACCGCCTTCAAAAAAAACCACAAAAAAGGGTAAAATAACCTACAAAACTTTTCTTTCGGAAGTCGGTGGTTTTTTTTTAACTTCATTGTTTTTTTGCCACCGACTTCCGAAAGAAAAGTTTTGTAGGTTATTTTACCCTTTTTTGTGGTTTTTTTTGAAGGCGGTTACATTTTTTAAAAAAGTTTTTATTTTACTCTTTTTAGTATAAATATTCAACCAAAATTCTTGTCAAATACATCATTTTCTTACTTATGTAAGAAATCCGAAGCACCGGTAATAACATCGTTAACATCTGAGCTTTCATTCCTTCCCTATCTCAAAAACTACTGAACCGATTTTGATGAATCTTGCAGTATTCCTTAAGTTCGACAATATCTAGTATCACATAAAAAAGAATTACTTAATTCGGACTTGTAGTTCCAGAGATATGCGAACACAAACATAATTTACTAAATCAGTCGATGCCGACTCCTTACTAGAGGACTTGTACCTTCCATCATCAGCTCATCCACCTGAGATGATGATTATCAGATGCAAATACTTGAACAGCTTTAGAAAATATATGAAAATGGTACTATGAGCCTATAAAATTTGAAGGTTGCCCTCGATTTCCCTGGGATTCCATCATCAGATCCTGACCTGATGAATATGGGACCAATTGGAAAGTATACCCTTTTAAACAAAAGAAAAATTTTTCAAATCGGTCCAGGCGTCTTCGAGAAATCGGGGAACATACATAAAAAAAAAAAAAAGATTCCGACGAATTGAGAACCTCCTCCTTTTTTTGAAGTCGGTTAAAAATCGTATCCAAGATTGGCTTATGATGTTAAGATTAAATGATGTGAAAGCTCCGACGAGGGACCGCCTCTACATCCAAACAAACTGCAACTTTAGCCCCTTCCTACACAACGCGACGCAAGTCACCGATACCTTACGACTTTGGTATCAAAACGACTATCGCAATACAAATCCATGGAGGTTCGTACACAAGCACGCATCAATGGATTCCAAAGTCGTAGGGTATCGGAGACTTGCGTCGCGTCGCGTTGTGTAGGGGGTGTGAAGGGGCTCACTTTTAGATGTGTGATTTTACGTCCGTGTCTGGATTAAAACTGGAATGTGTCAAATCCCATGTTTATTTACAGTGTCGAGAAATATTTTTGTACCAATATTGAATTAACTTTGATTCATAATGGACATTCCTACAAGCGCATAATTATGTCAGTAGTTATAATCTCAGGCCAATAACCTCTGATCGTCTTGTGTTTTAGTTTCGTAATACGCGAAGGTGACTGTACTAGTATTTGTAATTTGCATTATTAATGATCTTTGTTGCGTAGGTATTAGGTACTAATGATGTTTGCAGATTAATTACATAGTGGGTTTTGAGTTTAATAGTTCCCTAGAGAAAATGTTATATTACTAATTCAAACGTTTGCATGTTCAGATTATTAAAATAATAATTTAGCTGAACCTATTTTGAATTGTAAAATATAATTAATGTATAAATAAAATAAATATAAATAAAATAAAATTTATTGTGTCAAACAATTGGTTTACAAATTGTTGTGTTCGGAATCTTCTTTTAGACAAATAATGTATGTAGTAGAAGACTCCGCCCCTCCCTATTTAGTATAGCGTTTTACACAATAATTTGAAAATTTAAAAGTTTAAAAGTTTAGTCTAAAATACTTTTAGTTTTGAATAAGTCTAGATTAACAAAAACAAGAAATTATAAATTTAAAAATAAAAGTAAATTTAAATATTGTGAGTATGCGTGTATGTGTGTGTGACGTGTGTGTGTGTGTGTGTGTTTGTGTGTGTGTGTGTGTGTTTGTTTGTTTGTGTGTACGTGCGTGTGTGTGGTGTGTGTGTAATTGTGTATTTGAATAATTCCGTGTTATAACAATGCTTCTGTGTCCTCATACGTAAGTAGTTTTATCCACTTAACTAGTGTTTCTTTGCAATCATATTTATTTTTAGAGTGTATATTTATCTTTTTATTTATTCTATTATACAATTGAGCTGATCGTTTACGATATTGATTACATGCAAATTTGGTCTTAGTTGAGGGTATAACCGCTATGCTAAACCTCCTTCTTTTCGGGGTAATACCCACATTAAAGGGCAAAGACTTATGCTTTTTTAATATCGTTTGGACTATGTACAGCTTTCTGACAGAGAGTACATCACTGATCTGATAAAGGTCTACAGTAGGGAATCTTAGCCTTTTGAAATGCATAATCTTTAGGAGTGCGCGTTGTGCTCGTTCTAGATGTATCAATTTGGTCTTAGCTGTACCTCCCCAAACCGGAATACAGTATCCGAGCACAGATTGTACGAGTGCAAGGTAAATTTGTGTGAGTAAATTTTTAGACGGGCATTTGTTGTTCGCTTTTACCACTGGTGCAACATGTCTTAGGGTTTTGAACAACCAACTCAACTTTCTAATTCTAGCGGTAACTTGTTCTACATGAGGGTACCAGGATAGCCTATTATCCACTACTACACCCAAATACTTAATTTCAGTAACTTTGCGAATACTTGGGCAGTTACAATTATTGCCGTATTTACCCTTACATGTATGTATAACGATACCAAACTCATCAGTTGGATCATTACGCTTAGAAATGCTGAAACATATGAAATTAGTTTTAGAGGCATTTAGCGTTAGAAGGTTGAATTTTAGCCAATCAGCGACCCGAGAAATACCCGTCTCAGCATGATACTTGACATCGTGCCAAGTGCTCCCATAGAAGACAACGGCTGTATCATCGGCGTAGGAGAAAACTTTAGCATTAGGTATTATCATACTACAGAGGTCATTTATATATATTAAAAAAAGGGTTGGGCCCAATACACTTCCCTGAGGGACTCCGTACAATACAGCCGCGTCGTCACTGATATGCTGTCCAATCTTCACTCTTTGTGTCCTGTTTGAAAGATAGTCCTTTAAAAGGTCAAGAGCTATTCCCCGAATGCCAATATTTTCCAGTTTGTTTGCAAGGATAGAGATAGAGACGGTATCAAACGCCTTTTTGAGGTCTAAAAAAACAGTGAGGCACTTTTGTCCATTGTCTAGATGTTTGGTTATTAGAGAGGATAGAGCACTAACAGCATCTTCCGTAGACATATTTCTTCTGAAGCCGTATTGCGAGTCGGATAGTATATTAAATTTGCTCAAATAATTTAGTAGTCTAGTATTTATTAGTTTTTCAATAATTTTTGATATAGCAGTTAACACTGAAATTGGTCTATAATTACTGATATCGTCTCTATCTCCGCCCTTGTGTACAGGCGTGATTATGGCTTCTTTTAACGGGGCCGGGAAAATTCCTTTCGTAAAGCACAGATTTGCAAGGTGTGTGATGATGGGGACCACTACCATGCTGGTGTGTTTTAAAAACTTTGTGGATATGTTATCCCATCCCGAAGCGCTGTTGGATCTAAGATTCATTAGTGTTCTATGTACCTCATCACAGTCGGTTTCGAGAAGCACAAAAGAATTAGTTTGTGTGGGTGCAACACTAAGTGGGCTAGGGTAATTAGTGGTACCAGGTTGAATTTGCTGAGCTAGCTCACAACCTATATTAGCAAAATAATTATTGATGAAATTTATGGATTCGGAGGGGGATGACTTTAAGTTTAGCAATTCTGTATTTTCATTATTTGCTTTATTACTGTATGTTATAGATTTGATATTTTTCCAGAGTTGTTTTGAATTTTTTATTGAATTTGAAAGAAGCTCTTTTTCATATTTTCTTTTTAAACTTTTTAGTAAATTGTTACAATAATTCCTATATCGTGTGTAAGTTATTTTTAGTATTAAATTATCTGGGTCAAGCCGAAGCTTCCTTTGAAGTTTATTACGATTCTGAATGCAACGCAAGATTCCTTTAGTGATCCATGGTTTGATAATGCGTTTGCTGCTAGGAATATTGATTGTAGTAGTGTTAGACTTAATAGTATCGGTAAGAGATTGCAACAGGAGTTTACATAAATAATCCGGATCATTACAAAAAAGCAAATCGCCTATGTTCTTTTCTTGCAAATGTGTCAGAGCCTGTTCATAGTTAAGTAAAGTAGTCGTTTTAGGTGTAGCCTGTTTATATTTTTGCTTAGACAAGACTAGTAGAGTTGAGAAATGATCTGTGATGGTAAACTGTAGGATAGCAATGGTAGCGGAGAACTTTTTCTTATTTATTTTTAACATAAAGTGATCTAGGCATGTTTTATCTCTAGTCGGTAACAAATGTCCAGGCAGGATACCATGAAGTGATAGCATATTGAGGTAGTTTGTTCTATTTCTTTGCTCATGAGACTGCTCGGTCGGCTTCTTTATAATATTAATATTAATGTCCCCCGCGATAACAATACTTTTTTGTGACGTTATGAGTTCTAAATGAGTACTGAGTGAGTCTATGAAACTGTCAGTATTTGTGTTTGATGGAGACCGATAGATACATAGGATAGTGTTATTTAATACGTCCAGCTGTAGGCAAGAGGCTTGTGATAGTGATATTTCCTTAACTCGGGGTTTCAATGTATTTTTAACATAAACTACGACTCCATCATTTTGGTTCAGCTGCCGTGTAGTCATGTATGACTGGTAGTTTCTTATTTGTGGAATAGGTTTACTTGCGCTCAGCCTGCATTCTGTTAAAATAATGATGTCCACTTCAAACTTAATTATAGAAAATGTCAGCAAGAAATCATCAAAATTACAATATATGCTTCTTATGTTTTGGCATAAAATGGTTAAGTTTACATAAATGTGTTTATTGAGCTCTAAGCAGTCACATTCAAAAGCTCGTGCAATCTCTATTTTATCTATCTCAGTAATATTTTGTAATGAATCACTCATTTTAAGAGCATGCAAGAGTACAACGTCAATTCAGAGCGAATGTGTCTAATGTTATTATCCATGCTGTACTTGGTATTAGAAGCAAATATTACAATAACTGAGAGATCTAGACATCTTGGATTTTTTATACATTTAGTGTACAATAACGTATTTAGAGTATAGAAGTATACGTGTTTTGTGTATGTAGTGTAACATTGTGTGAAAGTTAAGAGTGTGTCGTATGAGTGTATATTGTGAGTATATGTATGCATATATGAATTGTATGTGTGAGAGTGAGATATAAATATGTTAGACAACAATACATCAATCATATTTTTAACTAGATCAACTACTAATAGCACAAAAACATTATAAGAATACAGGTACGTTATATAAAAAGAACAGTTATGCATTTCCACGATACAAGTTAATACTAGTGCGCCTAAATAATAATAATAGCTATAATTTACACATAGTCATTTAGCTAGTGTTAGTTTGTGGACTTGCTCCTCACTTTTAATAAGGATAGTTGGTGCTTGATCCTCCTTTTTTACATACACGTTGCCATATGACGTCCAGCAGTACTTAAAGGATCCAGATTTAACTAAATCTCGTGCCAGAAAGTGCAAACGGGAACCCTTGGATGTCAGATGCTCTGATAAGAATATGGGGTCATCTTCTTGTGTTTTTAAGCCTAGATGCTTGCAGCATAGTTTGGATTTGTGTTTTATATTAAAAACCTTAGCTGTTTTCATTATTTCAGCTTTCAGGAGGGTGGAGCCCGTTTCCACAACTATAGGGGATCTTTGCTGTTCCAAGTTTCTACCGCGCACTCTGTAAATGTCCTTGATATCATATCTGTTGACGTTACAGCCAATCGTTTCAGATAAGAATAAGGTCATTGCTATGAGATCTTCTTTTGTTTCATTATTTGTCCTCGGAACGTTTTTTATAACAAAGTTAGTTTTTCTACTTCCAATCTGCATCTCCTCTATCTTGTTCTCTAGTATAACTATATTTTTTTTATCGTCTCTGGCTTGGTTCTCCAACTGAATAATTTTCTGTTTGTATTCCTCATTTTGTGCAGTTAGAAATGCAATCGAGTTTTCTATGTTAGAATTAGATTGCTGAATTTCCTTTAGAGTTGAAGTTATTTTCATCATTTCACTACCATGGTTAGTTGTAAAAAGTGTCATCATCTTCCTCATTTCCTCTTTAAATTCATTTAATTGGTCAGTAAAACTATCTTCCATAGCTTCTCTGCTTCTCTTCATTCTTCTAAATACATAGTTAGTCGGTGTTATATTGCCACTTCCTACCAGATTAATATCCGTGTCCGACGCAGACTTGTTTAGTTGCGAGTCCATAGTATTAGGGGAGCAGTGAGGCGAGCGCTGTGAGTCCCGTAGCTAATAGTAGCGAAATCAAGTACCAGGCGTTTACACGCAGGAGGTAAGCGTATTAATACTTTTGTCTTTTGCTGGTAGACGGAAATTTTGTGTGAGCGAGGTAGGACAGTAACAAATAATCCTCAAAGAATTATTAAATATTGCAAAAAGCGATTGCAAGCAACAGGGCTCGAACTCACGACTTCTCACGCTATCGTCGGGTGGTAGCGGCTTACGCCTCTAGACCACCGGAGCTATACGAACTGTGGCGAATTTGGTCTTCTGTTGATGATATACCTTTTAGGGTCGAAAACCCGTGTGTTATAGGCCCGTTCAAAGGTCACACAATTTGACACAGAGACAAAGAAATGTTAATCGTTCACTTTTAAAATCATAAAATTGTTTCTGTTTATATCTCCGTTGAAAGTCAGTGTGCACTTACAGTTTTTTCACTCGTTGTTTAAGCTTTTGTTGCGCAACTACTGGTGTAACTTAAGAACTGTTTACTACACTTTATACTATATTATCGAAATGTATCATTGAAACATTTGCATATTTTGATTAGTAAATAATAATTTTAGCTGAAAATATTTTAAATTCTGATATTTAATTAATGCATCGTAACTAAAATTCTAGTTCTTAGGCAGCGTAGGTACCTATTTACAAATCGTCATTTGATCTTTTGCTTGGACACCGCACGCTGAGCTATAATAGCATACAAATCATTACACCAGTTGGTCACACAGTATGACAGATGGCACTCATCATCATGTTCGTAATATCTACCAGACTAGTTGTGCCCCACGGATTTACCTGCTGTTCCCCTTATTGTTAGACAATTCGAGAGTCCTAGAGTAACGTTACGAGTATGATAAATTAAATAGAATAAATATTTTAAAAAATTGGGCTCAATGAAATACAAGAGCATTTTTTGAATCCGACTGACAATTAGACAATTAGTGTCATGGTCAAGCAACAAAGTCTTCGGTACTTATAATTTTTATTTTAACTATTACTTTACTAGCTTTTTGGCGCAGCTTGGTAGCCTCCTCCTATTACAGTCTCTTGAAAAATTAATCAAAATCGGTTCTGCGGTTTAGTCTCCAAAACGTCACAAACAAACAAACTCAATTTCGCAATATACCATAAGCTAGGATTATAGATTTCAACCTAGTCGGAAGATTTTACGATCTCTTAATATTATGCGGCCCACTCCCCCAAATTCACGCCATTTTGTATGTTATGTTTTATTTCCCCGAATTACATACTAACATAGTTTCGTTTTGTGATTAATTAACTCTTGTATAATAGGTGTTAAAATGTTTAGATAATCATAATATTACTCAATGTAAATAATACGAAAAGTTATGTTACAATATTGAGATGATCACGTGAATTTTCTCCGTTAAAAAATCTATTATTAATTAATTAATTAATGTTAATAAAGTTGAAAAAACGGTGATTAGAAATTCTCAATGTAGAAAATAAATGCTTTTTTTGATGTTAACTGCCAATTTTACACCAAAGCAATAACAGTAAACTTAGTAAAATGGGTCAATGTGACGCTTGTATTTTCGTACTGAGTTATATTTTCTTGTGGGTTAGAAATATTTCAAAAGCATTAAAGAGATACAGACTTGCTGTTTGATCTACTCTTTTAACGATTTTAAAATAACGAAAAAAAATATGCAAGCTTTTACGAGTTTTACTTACGTTAAAGTCAAAGTCAATTATTTAGTAGGTAACATTTTTATCGTACCTACCCTATCCACCTCCATTATTTAAATATCAAATTACACGGCTTCACAATTTTATTTAGAAACTTCACAGAATATTTTTTTTTACAAAAAAAAACCGCCACTGACTCCCAAAAATAAACAAGATACATGTGAGTCGAATTGATAACCTCCTTTTATAGTTAGTTATTTAAATACCAACACTCCCACGCGAGAAAATAACAGAAAAACTGGCTATCTATCAGAAAAAGCCAGAAGCCAAACATTTGACGACCAACGGTGAGCCCTATCAAACGGAATAAATTAAAAAGTTTGGAGGTCACGACCCACTCCTATACCACAATATAAAAATAACCAGTATATCAACTAGGTATGCCCTTTATTGTGTGGAATCAAACGGCATCCCCCTTGTGTTTAGGGTGCTAGGGTTGTCAAGAAAACTTGATTTCATATAGCACTTCATACTTGAAACACAACTACTAGTCTCGTAACGACAGTCCTTAATTACATGTACTCTGTTACCTGAAGCATGCTCAGAATGGGTGTAAAACGCTTTATTTCTGCGTATGAAAAATGATTGAATCCTTCCATTTTTTCATGTGTAATTGAAATCATGTCTTTCTGCCCGTGACCCATCTTCCTTGGAGAAGATGCAAGACCTTTCTTTTCCAACCCTTTTCTGCCGTCTCCAAGTTGTAATACTGATGTGTATTGAGTACTGTGCCCATAACAGCCATCGTTTGGCCGAGCTCATCATAATATGGCCGGGCAGGTGTAGGGAGCGCCGGCGGCGTCGCGTGCCATATGCAATGATCGTTAGAAACTATATCGGTGTTATACAAACTAGGCTAAGGGCTTCCGTGGTGACTTTTTTTGTCGTTTAATGGCTTTATTAGGAAGGGCTGTTGAAAATCGAGCGTTAAAAATTAAAGTATCTATAGTGTCACTTACGTGGACGATGATAACAAGGGTATAAACCACATTTGCGATCAAATTCGTAAAATGGAACATTCTGTTCTTTCTGTCAAGCTCAATTTTATCGATATTCATAATATGATTCTGCTAAATTAACTTTTTAGAGCCCTAGATCTCTTTCTTTACTATCACCACAAGAGCGACCGCAAAAGCGTTATAAATGTGAACTCTATTAATATTGGTCAAGCTTAGTAGAAAGATTGATGAGGATCTGATGAAATACTTACCTCTTAACATTCATAAACCGGCATTAAAGATTGCTATTCCCCATAAAGGCACTCTACATGCAGGATTACTCCCATACACCTTCAGCATTTTACACATTAAACTATGACTAATGAATTACCAAGTATCGAAAATGCTAAGAATTTCATACTACCAGTGGGAACGGGCCACCCATTGCGTGGCTATCACCCGTATCGTGCCGATAGAACCTTTATAGGCCGCCCACTATATCTAGAGAGACGATTAATCCGGGAACTAAATAGAAACGTATAGAATTAGACTTATTGTTAGTACTAACTTCATGAACAGCGCTCTCCATGAAGTGCCAAGGTATACTGGGCGAACTGAAACTTGATACACACCGATATGACATATAATCAGCAGTGTCGATTTCATTCCACTAAGTGTCCTTATGATTATGGATAAGTCGGTGTTTCTTTGGTCTTGAATTTACTCATAGGACTATATGGCAGGTGGTTCTTTGATCCGAGTTTTACATTACCTTATTAAGTAAGACCATCTTCATTTTGTAAAGTTGTCTGCGGCTTACAAATAGGTCATCTCGTCAATAAGCCAGAGTAGAACAGAAACCTCAATTGATACTGTTATCAACGAGCAGGTGGCTCCCGTTGTGCATTCATCTGGTACACTGATAAATGATAACAACAACCAAAATCTTGCCACTGCTCTGCACCTGCATGCGAAACCCGGAAACACTAAAACTAGAAAACACATAATATCTCTATGTTTTATCCAATATCTTCTTGATTACTTAATAACATATCCGCATCAAGCATAAATTCTAATTAGACATTCGCAAATTGGCATCACTAACAAGTCAATTAAATGAAATCCAGTGGTAGTGTACAGAACGGGTTTATGCTGTGGAAGTTAAACCGCTTTCTAGGTTTTGTAGCAGTGGCCGCATTCTCAATGTCACCTCACTGCCTTGCCCTTCCGTCGTGCTGGGCCGCTGTGCCGTACCGATGAGGCGCCAAGGTCAGGGGCATGGCGTATTTGGAAATAGCTGTACAATTTGTTCTGTTTAAGATGATCACGAAGTTGAATTTGCTTTTGACCACAGAATATATAATAGTACCTAAAGGCACAGAAGGATAACTCCCAAAAAGAAAACAAACAAATGTAAAATCTATGCACGAAAGAATATAGTCCATTTTTACTTGCACCCGCATCACCCACCTACTTTTATAATAGCCTAAACTTCCCGTGCGCAAGCAAAAATGAACTGAATAGTGACGCGCGAGAGTTCATTTTCGTTTATCTGACGCCAACGACATTAAAAGGTTACTGTCGGTCAAGCTCAATAGGGTTGCGACTCGCGAGTTTGGGCACAGTTAGGTAGGAATACGTATTTTATGCATTGTTTAATTACATATTATATTAATGTTAATTAATATTAACATAAATATATGTCACTCCTCATTACCTCCTTAAGTCCCTCAAGGAATTTTGTTTTTATCATCAGCCTATATCTTTTTCTGTTTCGTCATCGATTACTTCATATTCATATCGATTGGTAGCACAGAATGTTAACAGTAGGTACCTACGGCACCTTACGTGAGGAATAATATATACACCGTGACTTTTTAGTCGCCTTACAACGGCAGCCCAGTTTATGTATCCAATGACTAAAACACGTTTATAATATAAAATATGTATTTAAGAGATTTCAAAATTTAAAAATAAAATTTTAATTCGTTATTATGACGCAGTCAGGTCGCAAGTCGGGTTTATAATAATTATTATCTTTTCTACGTATTATTTTTATATTTTTAAACATATTTTCATCTTAAGAACAATATTTAAAAATATTTGAAATGTTAGGCTTTATTACCTCATCCGTGACATTCGCCACCCAAGTCGTGCGGTCATCAAGCGACCGGCCGGAGATCATCAAGCGACGTCCGTCGCAGTGGGCGTCTACCACTTGATTTTGTACGCTTGGCAAAAAACAGTAGAAAACCGGAAGTCGCCACTGTGCTCTCGCTCTCACTTTGAATGTTTTTTTCACTTATTACGTTAGTTTTATGGCACAATAATAAATCTAACAAACCTGCGGTCTTTGTTTACATCAAATATCAAAGATTTTAAAACGCTGTCAGAAATAAAAATTTTAGTTCCGTTTCAACCCGTTCTGGCCAAGCTGTAATGAATCTTTTTTTTTTTTTTCTCTTAATAAGTTAGTTTTGTGGCACAATAATAAATCTAACAAACCTGCGGTCTTTGTTTACATCAAATATCAAAAATGTTAAAACGTTGTCAGAAACAAAAAGATTAGTTCCGTTTCAATCCGTTCTGGCCAAGCTGTAGTCATAACTTTAAAGATCGATTGTTATCGTTTACGGCAAAATAGGTAACTAGTCCTTATCATTTTCATTTCATTCATTTCATTGTCACAGGCCCCGTGTTGCGTGTCTTTATAGGTAAGTAGGTAAAAAAGTCGCGAAGAGAATTACGATCGCTGACCTTGAATGCGTAGTGTAGCCATTTTCTGAGTTTGAACGTGTCTAAACAATAACGTAAACATCTTCCTACTTTCTACCGATCATAATTCGACCTACCCGTATTCAGCTTAGGTGAGTGAGAGTGATGTCAGGTTTGATAATCGTCTATTTTATTTATCTTGGTCGTCTTGTAGGCCAAATTTGTAACCTACCTAATCATGCTTAACTGATCATGATTACTAGCCGGTACTTGAATGACATTAATAAGCACGCCACAAGCAGGTAGATAGTTTTTTGATCATTATTGAATATGTACTACATAGATAAATATTAACTTTTTTTCTTACCCTTCGAAATCACGCGGTAGTGTGTGAAACGTGAGGCTCCTATCACTGTCATTATTTAAACAACCAAACGTTATGCAGTATTTTTCTTTCTTCATCATAAATGTTTTTTTTAAACTCATGCGTAAATTCAACCAAACACCAAACTTAAATATTATATAAGTAAGCGCGTGCGTAGTGGGCGGCGCGCGGCAACCGACTAAATGTCCACTCCGAAGTGGTCCCCGCCAATGCTTGCAGTTTTATACCTACACTGCGGAGTGAGCCAGGCCTGTTTTGACGTTGATGTACCACAGGTATCCATAATATCTCACTTCGTGGACACAGACGTGTACTGTAAGTAGGGTAAATGCTAACTGAAAGTATTTTCCAATAGATCAAAAATCCTTAAATTTCTTCTTCTTAGCGTCCAAATTCTGATATTTATTCACATTCATCCAAAATAACTAACCAATGTTTTCTTTTCTGTTACAGGTAAGCATTGACCACCAGAAACGTAATACTATTGTTACTTCGCTTCGTGAGTATATTGGAGTTTTGCCTTTGTTGCTTTGGAACCGATTTAGAACGACTCTGCATACAATCAACTTTTTCCTCCTTTCCAATCCATAATTTCACCGATCAAATCGATTGACAGTCGAGAGCAGACACAAAACCGTGTAATTCTCGTTAATGTAGTGACAAGTTGCATGTGTAGATACTGAAGGCGATAGCAGTAAGTTGTAGTAGGCGACCTTAGCAACTTGTTTTCTTCAGCATACTCTTAAATCTTGCAACAGATGGTAAACAGCTGATATAACAACATACTTTATTTCAACTTGCTTAAGGAATGTATATTGTACTAGTTATATGCATACTGCTTCGTATTCTTGGATATCTCTGTCATAGTCTTCTGCTTTTTTGTTCTTCGTCTTGTCTTCCAGTAAATTCAAATCACCTTCTTCTTCATTATATTGATTTCTTGTAAAGATTTGGTTGCGCATATTTTTTAGTAGAGCCTCGTCGTGGACTAATAAGTGGGCAATAGTTTATCTATTTACGTTTATTATTTTTAGCATTACCAACAAATAAGCAAGAATTGTTGAGCCCAGTCCAAATACTTAAACAGAAACGTAAGCAAGGCCTTATTATGTAACTGTTGACAAACCCCACGAGTTGTTTACTCATTGCACGCTCCCAAAATAATCAGATAACAATGGAAGCTTAAGTCACCTCAAGTAAAGACTACTATTTTAAACATACTCCGCCTGTCTGTATTTCTAGCTCACGACATAAACACGCATTTAGATTCCTGTTTATTCTAGTCAGCTGACCTACAAAACTCAGGAGTTTCTGTTTTCATTCCGAAGATTCCGATCGTATTTGTTCTTGTTTAAAAGGATATTCACTTTCTGTACTGCAGAATTCGGAACTGCCTTTATGATTATCTAGTTTTTAAATTTTAAATACTGTATTAAGTGCATGTTGATTGATGTGTCCTGCATTATCTATTTATTGAACCGTGCTTTCTGTGTATAATTTTGTATTCTTGATTAGTATAATCGTTTTTCTTGTCCCTTTGTCAATTTAACTTCTGCCAACTAATAATGTCTGCTTGATACTACCTATTATATCTTGCCTGGTCTGTTGCATGTCTTGCTGCATCCTGCATTAAATGTTCTATTAATTCTGCTTCATATAATTTAGCTACAGTTTTAATGTGGTCAATATTTTCAACTGCACCATAGTTTGTTCTACCTTCCGAGTAACCTACAGCGGTAATGTCAAAGTCAAAGTCAAAGTCAAATCATTTATTCCAATTAGGCCATCAAAGAGGCACTTTTGAACGTCGATATTTAAATTTAAAGGGAATAGGAAGGAAAGGGATTGATTCTACACCCATTCGCTAAGGTAGGTTGTATGGAGAAGAATGGGCAAGAAACTCCATACTTACTCTTTTTAAAAAAATGTTTTACAATATTTTTTAACAGCGTTTGAAATATATAATGTCAAAGCAATGCACCTTGAAAATCTAGACTAAAATTAAAAAAATAATAAGAGCAAAAAGGTACATGGCGTTCACATTTTAACAAAATATTGAAATTACACAATTTACAATGGTAGTTTATGTAACTGGTACATAATGAGGGGTATTATACACGAGTGTGAGTTTAAAAAACGAGCGAAGCGAGTTTTTTAATAGTATCACACGAGTGGTATAATACCTAGTTATGTACAGTTTCATACACTACTTTATCTACTCTCATTGAATACGAACATATCAAATAAAAGATAAAAATTAATTAACACTAATATTCATCCACCGAAATACAAACGTCAAATTCCAACATTCCTATTTAAAGCGCGCGCAGCCACAGATAAAAAATGAAATAGATGTATCTATGGTCAGTAATCTGTATCATAATGAAAAAAAATTAAATTATAACATTGTTTTGTTAGAGAAACAGTGTTATAATTTAATTTTTTAATTTCATTACGATACTCTATGGTATAAAGTATGTCATTATAAACTCGTTTTGAGTTTTGTATTTCGAATTTTACGATATGAGAGTAGATAAATATAATTTATGTGTGTGAGCATTCAAATTTCAACCAGCTTGACTTTGTTTAAGCCCTACATTGTACTATGGAGCAGGACCAGCATGTTTCCAAACATTTTTATCTTGAATATAATCTTCTAATTTATAATATGCTTGTTTACTAAGTGTGCTTTTTATGTAACTTTGCCTTTGCATAATGCCAATATGTATTACCGGTATTGTTGGTAGAAGCCAAAATAATGATCCACGAATAATTGCATATTCTAATTCGTAGCTCTTTTAAAATCTATAAGTGATGCAAGCCTTTGAATGACATTGATAAAAGTTTTGACTAAGTTTATTTTAGATTCACATTTTATTTTTTAAACATATGTATGTATACGTTAGAGAAATCAAAGAATCTCCTAGTCCAAAAAGTTTGGCAACCACGGATCTAAATCGCCTTGTCGATGGTCCAGCTTACCTATCGCCTAGTTTCGTGGCCAGGTAAGCAGTAGTTTCTCAACGCGACAGATGGCACGCTCGCCCACACGGCGCCAGACACGCGTGTACTTATAATACGTGTATTATATTGTGAGGCTAGGCTTCTGTTAGAGCGGAAAGCGAATACATTAAATTAAAAGTCTTTCCAATTTCCTTGCTTGCTGGCTTCTTTATCATCCTCCGTTTTCCCTGTGAACCGCCACGCTAATGTTGTCTTATCTTTAATTTGATTAATATCAAATTATTATTCTTGTATGGCCGTCTGCCAACTCCGAAAAAAATTCTTCACTTTTCTCTGGCGTCAATATTTGGTTCTCGAATGCGTTAAGGTTCATAACAGTCTGAAGAAATAAAGTTAAGACGACGAAAACTGCCCTTTTATTGAAATCAAATCAAATCAAAATCAAATCAAAAGTCATTTATTCAAATTAGGCTGATTTATCAGCACTTTTTGAAGGTCAAATTTTACATAAGACAGTCCCCCAAAGCGCCCCCCCTTCGACACTTCCTAGTGTTTTGGCTGGGAAGAAGAAGTGGCGGAACAAACTCCCCAGCAACACATCTGTCTGTACGGTTATATAAAGTACTGGTCACATGCAAAGTCTTGAAGAGGCCGAAATTCGGAGAAAAAGTTAAAGGTTTTGTAATACGCGTATGAAGAAAATTTAGAGTGCTGCGGTTCTTCTTCATATAAATTTCGTAACTCTATTCTATTTTACGACCTACGGACAGTACCTCTACCATGAGTTTACACAGCCAAAACTCGCTAGCGTCTCCGTAATTTATTTGTATGAAATATTGTACAGCGCCCCTAGCGGTGACAGTGAGAATTAAAATTCGTACCATGAGCACTGTAGATTACGATTGGTTAAAAACCTAACGTAATCTACACGATAGTCACTAACGTTTTTCAGCTGTCACCATACAAAACGGTACCATGAGTCACTAATACTACAGGCGCTAGCGAACGATACGCTTACGATAGTAGTTACGTAGCTCACTAGCATTTTGGCGTGTGAAACATGTATTTACATTAAAATTATTAACGTTTTTGAGTATAAAAAGTCAAAATAATGCTTGCAAGAGCTTTTTAACATGAAATATGTTAGTGGCCGCTTAATTTGGGAACTACAACATGAATTTCAAGCTAAAATATAAGTGAAAAAAAAAATCAAAAAATTTACGGACCCTTGAAAGAAGCGTTGGACGATTTGTGCACATTATTGTTTATTTGTTGCGATTCTCACGTCTTTAGACACTTGAACTTGGTTGACTTTAATAGGTACACTTCCACATTTTCATATTTTTACACATTTACCTGCGTTTAGAAGGAACTATTTTAGAATTTTATAACTTTACGTTTTTTAAATAATTGAATACCAAGTAGAAACATTCCTTCTCATGAAATTAACCAATAATTGAAACAGTGAGGCACTTTGTACTAAATAATCCAAATAATTTATATTAATAGAAACTTTCAAACCACACAACGCAGTGTCAGTGAATCACTGATACAAGGGCAAGGTCAACGAACAATAGACGACAGTGACGTATTATAAGCCGTTCTCTCCTCTTATTTGTGAGATAGAAAGAAACAAAACATAAGTAGTGAAGTTAGCAACACGACATCATCTATCGAGCTTACATTATCGCCTGCGTAAGATTCAATTAATCTCATGGTGCCAGCAATATCGAAATCTATTTGATCCAAGTTAGTACGCTAGCGATTTCGACGCTAGCGAGTAAGTTTCCGATGACAACTCATGGTAGAGGTACAGATATTTAAACACCACTTACTAATGAGTTTCTTTTTATACTTTCAATTTAAAGTTGAATTTTATAACATCAAAGACTGTTGCGTAAATTTTCATACTGATAAAATTATATCCTTAAATAGAACGAAATTTGTATATCTATGATCGAATTCCAATTAAGATGACTATCTTTAATCCTCATATTAAAAGACACGAACCGTGTCTCATTTTGTAGCGCACACTTGCCGAATATATCTATGTATCGCATCATTTCTTTGAAAACTAAATACGTATAGCCCGAAAAACTATTACTATGTCAGCTCTTTATTATCATCCTTGAAAGATAAATTTCTATGATAAGTAAACACGTTGAGGAAAATGTGACACGTGAGGGACGGAAATAGAAACAGGCTTTGAACAGCTGAATAACACGCGTAGAATGTTTCTGTAAAAAACTACCCGTCTTAAGAAATTGTACGTCAATGTCTTGCTACAAGTTGTGTTTGTAACATCTCGTCTTATTGTAAGTTTTTGTGCTAAATATTGCAATAACATCTTACAAAATTACCGCTTCACGATTTTGCTTTTACGTGACTGATAACAACGTTGTATAACACAATTTTGGCCAACAATGAAATAAACTCATTTAAGTAACACTTCAGGTAATATTTTAAACAGTTTAAATTACTTCATGTAGTTGCGGAATTTGCCGTCGGTTAGTTATGATAGGTACTGAAGTTTCATTAACGTCAATATAAGTCTTATTACGTTGGTAATTTAGTTATTTTTCACTTGATTTTTCCCTGATGCAATAATTATGGTAACTTGGACGATAAACAGGGATAATAAAATAAAAATTATTCTAAATTATTATTAGAAATTAAAATTACATGACATTTAAAAAAATATTTATCATCATATTTATGATTTTACATGACCGTTTAATTTATGATGTCATATATTACCATTTCATAATAATGCGCTAGATATTAACAAAATGATCTAATTTCTAAACAAAATGTGAATTATAAAAGTCGAAATTAACCGTCCGCCTTATGTCACAGTTGTAGTCTTTCGTTTTCCATTATCCTGCTTTCTTCAAGACTTGATTTTTCTACCTGCATAATCGCTAACAGTATGACCACACCTCAACTGCACGATCGAGGCCGAGTTTTTACAACGGGTGTCGGTTTCACGCGTGTAGGCTGTTTACGTTCGTACATACGTGAAACATCTCAAAACCACTAGCACGGGGTATACAAGTAAATACTACCATTGTACATGTAATTTTGAGACTTTATTTACCTGTTAACGGTAAATATTGGATGTTAATAGATTTTTTGCATATAAAATCGACGTATATTTTACATTCTGTTTACTCTACGCGCTCGTACTTCTGCCTCAGATCGTGTGCACTCATTAATGATAACACTATTAACACTCATGTTTAAACCGTTACTTTATTAACGGGCAATAGGAGAAAAAAACAGAGGAAATAAGTCGTTTACAAAAAAAGACGAAAGTCGACGCGCACGCGATTAATAAAGATGAATCGAAACTCGTTTGTCCATATTACTTAAATTAATTAAGATAGTATAAGGACAAATGGTAGTGTAACTAGTCTGGAACATAATGTAGGGGCGTTTTTCACATTTCGTTATTGCTAAGGGCTCTTCACCAAGTGAAGCTCGTAACGTGTTCAGAAATGCGTCATGCGTGTGATTGTTATTGGCACCCAACGTGGGATAGTTTCATTGACTGAGAATCTGAGATGATAAAGGCAATCTTTGATTGACAAGTGTAATTCGCCAATCTTCTTTTTTTGCTAGTATGCCCTAGAATAGGAGTATACAATAGAAAATACTTTATTGTACACCAAAATTAATGAACTGCCAATATTGTATAAATTGGTAATTCTAAGGGTACAACGGTAGTCTTATCAGTGATAGCGAATCTGAAACCTAAGTCTTCACTGAGCTAAAGTTATGAAATAATTTAAATGGAACAGTCTGAATTTCAGAAAAGCTTACGGCTGGAGTCAACATCTGAAGCAAGTCAACACTTTCATTGAATTTTCATCAACTGACAAAGTTACTTAGAATAGCTGTTTTGAAGCCATTTCAAATATTCAAAGACTTAGCAGATTTACTTGAAACTCAACGTGAACGTAAACCCCCGAAGGCGTGTTACGTAGAACAGGCTTTCTGAGAAAAACAGAGCTTGTATTTTACATAAGCAAGTTTATTCACGAAGATAGACTTAACCTTATCTTTGTTAAGGCCTAGACTCCACCAAAGCTGTGCGAGTCGAGATGTGTTTTGAACAACCAATAGAATTGCGTTATTCACACAGCTCCACTCCGCACAGCTTCAGTGGAGACCGCGCGTGCTGGCTGTGTCATTTTTGTATGGCGAGACGTGAGATGTGAGCGGCGTGCTGTGAGATGTGAGATGTGTGCGGCGTGCTGTGAGATGTGAGCTGTGAGATGTGTGCGGCGGGCTGTGAGACGTGTGCTGTGAGACGTGAGCTGTGAGATGTGTGCGGCGTGATGTGAGACGTCTGCTGCGAGCTGTATGCTGTGTTTTACAAAAATACATTGATTTTTTTTTCTATTGATAATATTTTGTTAATATTTCATTACAAATGGTGAATTTGAAAAGATCTAGTCTTAAAATGAAATATGTATTCCTCGGTAGTCTGTAGGACTTGGTAAAACTTTCATCATCTAACTCATTAAACAGAGTAAAAAATTCTCCATGACTGGTATGGTAATTCAAGTGATTTCTTCTCCAAAACCGATGTTTTCTTTTGTTTAGGTAGTATAAAGCTATCAATTCTGCTTCAGACTGTAGTTCTTCCTCTTCAAGTAAAAGGAGATACTTTTTTTGTAGCGGTAATAACGACAACATCTTTCCTGTTCAGAATACGTACTGAGCACTCAACACATCTCTTCTCGCACAACTCACGGCACACGGCACACCGCACACAGTACGCCGCTCGCAGCTCACGTCTCACCGCACACGTCTCACAGCACGCCGCTTGCTGCACACCGCACACAGCTTTGGTGGAGTCACCCGTGCCGAAAAACAGCACTGCGCGCACATTACACAGCACACAGCACACGTCTCAGCTTTGGTGGAGTCTCAGCCTAAACCTAAAACGAAGACAAATCTTAAACAGACCTTTTACGTAAGCTCCTCTAATCAACGTTATAAAGCAAAACAATAAATTTCCATTTCCATAGGCTTAGTAAATTCAAAAACAGAAAAGCCCAAATTAATAACGTTCTTAGGCTCTTTTCACGCAGATCCTGGCCTAAATGACATGGCCGGAATTTGTATAGAGCGATGCCCTGACAAAAAATATTAATGTACATTGACAAACAGTACCTCATATTAAAGCTTACAGGTATTTATTTAGAGTAGTTTTAAGTTTTATGAACAGAGAACAAGCGAGAGATACAATAAACAGGATTTTAAAAAAGTGCCTGAACATTGCTATTCAAAATGTTCAGGCACATTTTTTTCAGGCGGAACAATAGGAGACTTGGTATTTTCAGTAGATAGAGGCCGTTTCTTCACTAGGCGCGTATTAGATTTGTCTCTTCATACAGACTGGTCAGTTCCGTGTGGCTAAAGGCGCGGCCCCACCGCAGCGCATGCTGTGCACGGGCATACGGCGCAGTTTAGCTGCGTGTATTAATTTAGTTGACGACGTGGATCTAGGTTTCCACTGGAGTACACACGACTATGTTTATCGAGGTAAGGCGCACGGAGAGCCTACGCACGTGCCACTGCAAAACCGCCCTACGATAATCGAGCTGTACATAGTCGTGGGTCATATTCGTGTACTCCAGTGGAAACGTAGACCCACGTCGACAGCGTTGAGCTATGTAACCGCCTATCAATGACGTCAATTCGTGCGTAGCTTCTCCGTAGGTTGCAGTGGACACAACCACATACATTTTCTTACAAAGCGAAGCTTTCTTACACGTGCGTAGCCTCTCCGTGCACTGCGGTGGGGCCGCGTCTTAATGCTCAGTTAACTATTTTTGTTAGACTCTTTTCAAAAGTTTCAGATCGCCAAAGCAGGGACAGACGTAGAAAACAGACAATAAAACACTAAAATGATATTTGTATTTTTTATTAATTAATTATATAATTGAGTGCAGGTTTATCAGCTGGTAGCGGTAGTGGAGGTAGTGGTGGATCATAAGCGATAGCAGGATTAGCAGTTGGTAGAATTGGAAGTGGTTCAGGCAATGCAGGTTCATTTTTCATAGTTAGACATCTAGCCTGTATAAGTATATTTAATATCTATCAAGACAGTGCCGGTTAGCTTGTATCCAACAGGGATGATATACTTGCAGATTTGCTCTCCGATCCTGTAACATAGACATTTTAAGAGTAAATGGAAGAAATAATACAGGTAGTGTAGTAAACGTGGTTAATTATACTTGATAATAATTCGGGTGCAATCTCAGATACTAGCACACGCTAACCTGATTGTGGGATTTCATGAAAAAATATTGTTATGTACTGATTTCTATAAGTGTGTGGTATCAAAATGCGTAATATGAATATAATTACGATTTAGGTACGTACCTCTTCTAAGGATAACCATTCAGGCATTGTATTTTGTAGCTGCGGTATTAAGCTGTTACAACATTATACCGTCGCATTCGATAAGTGACCACAATACAATTCAGACACTTAGACATGGTGACCGTCAGAATCCAAATCGTACGTCTATACAAGTCCATTTTACACAGCAGAATACTATTAACTTTGGAAGCGTAAACGAAAGTCTGATAAATGATAGCGTGGAGTCGGGTTAAAACATCTAAAATCCAATACAGTAACGAACACAGTAATACGTGTTAAGATCAACGCAAGACTATACAGTTTTGACAGTTTTGACGGTTAAGATCAACTGTCGAAGAAACGTCAAAATAAGTCTAGGACATTTGGATACGCACTTTTAAATATATTATCGATTTATAAAGTGGTGCGTTAGTCGCGTCAAGACGCGCGCCATTCGAAAAGTGGTAAATTATCCTAATAATAAAATCATTTACGTACAATTCTAACAGTCACGGGCGTTTTATAGGTATTTTAATATGACCATCAAGCATAGTTTACAAAGGTACACTGATTGTCATAAGCGTGTATCCAAACGTCGATGCAATTGTCTCTTCCTAGCAATGAATCAAAAGGGAAATCACCCTTAAAACATTTAATTTTTAGGAATTTTCCTCGCCTGTTTTAGAGAATCGTAATTGTTGCGACTATTTTTTATTTATTTTAGAAGAATTTTTCGTATAATTGTTATTAATGTACAGTATAAAATTTGGATTGAGTTTTGAGGGCAGAATCCGGCCATGTCATTTAGGCTTTACAAGCTTCGGAATTCATTAAAAGCCTTTTAGAGACGCTTACAATGAAGTGATCATATAAATTTAAAAAGGATTTCGCTCCAAATTGGATTTGATGTTCGCTTTTGTTCGGAGTAATGGAATTAGGATCAAAGTTTTATTTGGAACATTAGAACCTTTCTAAATGAAGACAATGAAGCTTTGGGCTCAGGTACCTTCATAACTTGTCTTTGAAAATTCATGATTGATTTTTTTAGAAAACTGCCCCACACCAGGCCTGGCTCACTCCGCAGTGTAGGTATAAAACTGCAAGCATTGGCGGGGGCCATTTCGAAGTGGGCATTTAGTCGGCTGCCGCGCGCCACCCACTAAGCACGCGCTTACTTAAATAATATTTAGTTTGGTGTTTGGTTGTATTTACGCATAAGTTAAAAAAAAAAACTTAAATGATGAAGAAAAAAAAATACTGCATAACGTTTGGTTGTTTAAATAATGACAGTGATAGGAGCCTCACGTTTCACACACTACCGCGTGATTTCGAAAGGTAAGGAAAAAAGTGAATATTTATCTATGTAGTACATATTTAATAATGATCAAAAAATTATCTACCTGCTTGTGGTGTGCTTATTAATGTCATTCAAGTACCGGCTAGTAATCATGATCAGTTAATCATGATTAGGTAGGTTACAAATTTGGCCTACAATTCGACCAAGATAAATAAAATAGACGAATATCAAACCTGACACCACTCTCACTCACCTAAGCTGAATACGTAGGTAGGTCGAATTATGATCGGTAGAAAGTAGGAAGATGTTTACGTTATTGTTTAGACACGTTCAAACTCAGAAAATGGCTACACTACGCATTCAAGGTCAGCGATCGTAAATCTCTTCGCGACTTTTTTACCTACTTACCTACAAAGACACGCAACACGGGGCCTGTGACAATGAAATGAATGAAATGATAAGGACTAGTTACCTATTTTGCCGTAAACGATAACAATCGATCTTTAAAGTTATGACTACAGCTTGGCCAGAACGGATTGAAACGGAACTAACCTTTTTGTTTCTGACAACGTTTAAAAATCTTTGATATTTGATGTAAACAAAGACCGCAGGTTTGTTAGATTTATTATTGTGCCATAAAACTAACGTAATAAGAGAAAAAAAAAATCATTCAATGTGCTGGTAGCGCGAAGACAGTGGCGACTTCCGGTTTTCTACAGTTTTATGTCAAGCTGTAAATAAAATTATAGACCAAGAGCCATGGTCAAAAAAGAACATCGAACTAGGTACATAATGGTGTAAAAATGTTCGATATACAATTATACATATTTCAGTGGGCGAACGAGCCTATAAAATATATATGTTAATTAATAATGTAATTAAACAATGCATAAAATACGTATTCCTACCTAACTGTACCCAAACTCGCGAGTCGCAACCCTATTGAGCTTGACCGACAGTAACCTTTTAATGTCGTTGGCGTCAGATAAACTAAAATGAACTCTCGCGCGTCACTATTCAGTTCATTTTTGCTTGCGCACGGGAAGTTTAGGCTGATATAAAAGTAGGTGGGCGATGCGGGTGCAAGTAAAAATGGACTCTATTCTCTCGTGCATAGATTTTACATTTGTTTGTTTTCTTTTTGGGAGTAACGCTTCTGTACCTTTAGGTACTATTATATATTCTGTGCCCACACTAGGATTTTCTCCTATGTCGTGGGTGCGTTTACATACATAGAAACTCACATACACGAACACCCAGACTCGAAACAACTATTTGTAGGTCATACATTTGTATGATGATGGTTTGTTCCGTGCGGAGATCGAACCCGCGACACGCTGCGCAGCAGTCGATCGCTCAACCACTGCGCCAACCGTGCCGTCAACCTATAAACTTGTGTCTCGTCGGTTTGAAATAACTTTGCTTGAGCAATTGTGGTCCATGAGATTTCATGAGAAACAGCTTTATATCCTGTAAGTGCTTCAACGAAAGATTTATTGATAACAGCTCCATAAGTGCTCCATTATCCAGAGGTATCAATTTCCTTGCGATAACTCATCTGAGAAAACACAGGAACATTTCTCTGTCTGTTAAAATTGATGAGTTGTATTTTCTAAACGTTGCACTTGTTTCAACAGTATCGACCTACGAGACTTTAACACAAATATTTTTTGTGAGGCTCGATACATCGCATTACTTTCCAACATTACACCAACGTCCAACGTTAAGAACTTGGAGTAAATACGGTTTAAGAAAATTCAGACTGAAACGAAAATCTTGTGCGATTCGTAAACACCAATAGTCCAAATACGAATAGTATATCGACTATTTTCTTACATCCATTCGAATCTCCGTTTAAAAAGTGCGTAAGCGCAAGAGTCTGTGTATTCTGTATTGTTTCGCAAGTCAGACAAGAGTCACTTTATCACGACCAGATAACGAGAAAGCTATGCACTTGTTTACTGTAACTTATCACTGCGATATTGTTAACATGATGTAAATAATATGTAAGCGAACATTTTTATGGAGATATTGTGCCACTAAACACTAAACTAACAGCAGAGAAGTTTTGATAGTGTTATAATCTTGATTGTAATTAGAATAATCACTCTGACATGAGTTTTAATGCTTGTACTAGTCATGCAATTTCATTGCTATCTTCATCATTACATTCCTTAACAGAAAACCTCCAATAAACAATGTTTATAGAAACGCGATAATCATAAAAGTTGTATTTAGTTGCAATTATGATGTAGGTACTCCCGAAATATTTGTCAAGATGAACGCAACTGCGTCAGTAGCAGATAGACAAATCGCAAATGGAACTTAGATAAATACTGCAACTTGTTGAATCAACGACCTGAATTCACAATCAAATAAACTCGTATCTCTCACACTTATTGTAAATTTTAACTTAGGCAATTCAATTACAGTGTAATTGCAGGAATGCGAAGAAAATTATGGAAACGGTGAATGAAGTTGTACGTTGTAAAACAAAATTGGATATGTGTGTTTTATTGGCAAAGCAACAGGTACTGGTAAAGTATTAGAATAATCTTTGGTTGAAAAGAAGAAAGAAATCCTTACGAGCTGAATCATTAAAAATAAGAAAACGGTATTTCCAATGTTAAAACACTCCGAAAGAAAACCCAAGATTGCAACTACGCCGAAATCTAAACTCAGATTTCAACAGAAAGAGATAAAAAATCACCAAAGCGGAAACGAATCGTAAAGAAAATTTCTTTTAGTTCTCAAACCGCATGAATGTTCGTAATGAAACAGAATTGAATTTTTATAGTGTAGTGTATCAATTACGATTGCAACCACAGTCCATTAAGCTCGGTGGATTCGCACGGCTGATTTTATTACCCGAATTATTTAAGGTCGGGCGAAAATGTTGCTTTATTGCTATGGTGATCTTGGAGAGTAAGTGTAACTGATGTTTGATGTCCCATGACAGTATTGTTGTCATTAGCGACTCCAGCATCTGAATTTCTTCTAGCTGCTGACGACTGCCAATGATCTCAAATGACAGCCAGCACTCGGTATGATAAATGGTCACCCATCTGCAGACTAACCTCGGCAAGCGCGGATTTATCTTGAAGATTGTATTAGCCACGAGCTCAGTGTTGCTTAGATTGATGTGTGATGGATTCGTTTAAACTTTGTATATGGGACTCCCTGACTTCTCCCATATTCTTATCTGATATTATGTCTTCAAAGCTTCAACTAATTTTAATTTCCAAATTGCTTTCTGTCTTTATATTAACTAACAACACTTAGTGCATTCCTAGACAAATGCTTCATTCAAAACAATGTAAATACTAATGTGTTCATAGATGTAGAATATAGCTAGTCTAAATATTATCTTCCTTTTGACTTACATCACATCCCGTCATTGTCTACCGTTTCTTCTATCAAAATATGAGCTATGAAACATGAGTTGATAGTTCCGCAAGGAATAACAGCTAATCTAATTTCGTCGAGACCTTTTATTTGCGGATCCGAGATCGGAAGTCGTTGACATTTTATGATTTTACCGCTTTACTTCTTCCAGATCGTTCGAGATTTTATTTGCATTCTTTCCTCCATTCTTTTGTCGAACAGACGACATTTTGTGCCAGGTTTTTCGCCATTACCTACTTATTAACTGAACTAAACTCTAATCCAATTAGCTCATGAAGGCGTAATTTCTGGCTTAAAAAAATTAACTTACAAAGCAGGTTACTCTTATTTAGCAAAACATATTATTATGTTGTATATTTTATATGTAGATATGGTAACTCTTTAGGAAGCACGTCACACCAATCCATCAAAATATTAGCGCACTGAACTGACAGCGTATTTTAGGATAGAGGCACACTGAACTTGTTACTAGTATGAAAAGTTATGAATATTTCAGGTAACCGTTTGAATGTTGAAAAATATTTGCTCAAAGTAATAATGCTTTCATATCTGAGCTAAATAACCTGAACCGTAACAAAACACAGAAGGTAAGTGCAAACCAGTAAACATTGTGTAACCTTCACGTGTTTGAGGACTATTTTAGCATGCTCTTCAGTTACCTATTCGTCGTAAATCAGCAATGTAACCTTTCCGGTTCTACTCGTACAAAAATAGAATAGATTCGTAAAAGTATTTCTCATTTTGGAATAAGATGATAATAAAACATTGCAGCATCTTTTTCTTATCAATAAGATAAACAAAACAGGGGAGGCACTCAAGCCGTATCAGTCAAAATAAAAGATCTCATTCAATTTATCAACTAAAGTACGATTGATCAATTGATCATAGCATGAGTCATGCCACAATATTGTCGGGAAGTAGCGTTTGACATTGAGCCGTTACCAACTGTGGCTTTGAAAAGTAGTGACCGACCGAAATTTCGGTTTCGGTTTCGGTTTCGGCCGGTTTCGGCCAAAAAATCTAGTTTCGGCCTTAGTTTCGGTTTCGGCCAAAATATAGCCGAAACTTTCGGCCTTGCCGAAACTTAAGTGTTCGTGCATTCTCGTGCGTCGTTTGGCAAAATTCGTAGCTAACACGTGCTTGCTCACCAGCGGGGCCCCGGCTCAGTTCATAACCACCCATTTAATCGTGAGTTTAAGTTATTTTTTGAGTTTACTGCCAAGAGTACGTCTTGTATATTCATGTCATAATAAAATATATTTGTTACGTACTTTAATGATTTAAGAACTTTTCAATCGTGAAGGCAGTGACTGTATTCAAAATATAATTAAACGGTTTCTTCTTTGAAATAAATAATGTTATTGTTTTTCAACTCAGTAATTTCGTGTTGCTGAATATAGTGCGATTGTTGAGACTTCGAATCCAGTAATAAAACATTGAAAACAATGAATTTTTATAATTGGACGTAGTTAAGCAGAAAGGACCTAACCCACAGTTTGGTCGAAATTGAGTTAAGTATGCCATCGTACTCCTGAGGGTCGAATCTATCATACAGTGAAGACCCTATTTTCGAAATGTATATGGAAACTATTTTTTTTACTACCCCGACTCATCCCACTTTTCTTCGTGCTCTTCATACATATGAAGAGCACGAAGAAAAAATTTGCTGAACGAACCCAACCTGCTTGAATTGTTTCTGAGTAATGCAATTTCTATGTACGTATTCTTAAAGATAATTTATCAGATAAAACTCAAACAGTTTGGGTCCTTTCTGAGAATTAAATTTTGCCTAACAATTTGATCTTTGAAAATCACTGAAACGACTTAAACAATTTGGGTCGTTTCTGTGTTTTAGGTTTACTGCTAACAAACTTCTGTTTTTGTTTATTAGAAACGACTCAAAACCACTTAGGCTATTTCAGAAAAACGGTTTTAAATGAAACATCCATACAATTCTTAATAACCTAAAGTGACTCAAGAAGGTTTAGTCGTTTATAAGAAAAAGATTTAGTGATTGACTCATACACTTATATTTTAACTGAAACGACTTTCGTATTTATAATTTGTAACAAGTGCATAATTATGTTAAAAATATTATAGCATTAAATAGACATTCGAGCCTAAAAACAATCACGTTAAAATATTTAGAATCTGGACATTCTTTTCTCCCTAATGACATAGACTTTAGTAAAATAGAATGTGAGCTTAAGAACCATGAAGTTTATACTGCAGAAGATAAAAAACATGAAAATCGCTAAAATGAAAAACCCTCTTCACGTAACTAGAATGAAAAGTCAAGATTTTTAAGCAGTAAGAAAATTGAGAAGAAAGTTATAAATCGTAAAATATGTATAAATAAAAATAAAATTAACTGGCTGATTACAAAACAAATTATTTTCCTCGAAACGTTGGAGGACGTTTTCAAGATCTTGGAATGGAACGGATTCGGCATCAACATCAATGGCGAATACATCACTCACTTTCGTTTTGCCGATGATATAGTCATCATGGCAGAATCGTTGGAGCACCTCAATGCTTTTCTCAGCGACCTCAGTATCATTTCCCAACGGGTCGGCCTTAAAATGAACATAGACAAGACGAAAGCCATGTCGAATGTCCATGTGGCACCCGTACCGGTTGTTGTTGGGAACGATACTCTCGAAGTTGTAGACCTTGGACAGATTGTTCAGTTAGGTAGGTCCAACTTCGACAAAGAGGTCGCCCGAAGAATCTACCTCGGATGGGCAGCATTTGGGAAGCTACGTGATATCTTCTCATACAGAATCCCAGTGTCTCAAGACAAGGGTGTTTAACCAGTGTGTGTTGCCAGTGATGACATATGGCTCTGAAACGTGGTCTTTGACTGCTGGCCTTTTTAGAGAGACTAAGAGTCACTCAACGAGCAATGGAAAGAGCTATGCTCGGAGTTGCTTTGCGGGATAAAATCCGGAACATGGATATACGGCAAAGAACCAGAGTCACCGACATAGCTCATAAAATTTGCAAGTTGAAGTGGCAATGGCCACTTCGCTCGTAGAACTGATAACCGATGGGGAAGAAAAGTTCTGGCGACCACGGACCGGAAGACGCAGCGTAGGCAGGCCTCCCAATAGGTGGACCGACGACATCGTGAGGGTCGCGGGAAACCGATGGATGCAAGTGGCGAATTGTCGTTCGGCGTGGCGGTCTAAGGGGGAGGCCTATGTTCAGCAGTGGACGTCTTCCGGCTGATGATGATGACCCCTACTTAATTACCATGATATCAGACAGTGGAGAGATTCAAACCTTAGATGTATCGAAAAAGATCAAAGGTGCTTTGATCAAATTTTCAGAAGAAGATTTCGAAGTCCTGTGGCCTCAAGGAAAGTCTATTGCAGAAGCAAAGCTTTTGATACCCAAGGATTGCAACGCGTTTTATAATAACCTCACAGGAACGGACATAAACGAAGATGTAGATGGATATGGACCAACATTGGATTTTGATTTGGAGGAAGAATAATGCAGTTCTCTATGCCCATGCCTGTACCGTTTTTACGTTTATTTTATTTTTTTCTATGTCAAAGAGAACATTATGAAACTAATTGAATACATTATTTTTTAATAATTATTTAATTTTATTTTTAATAAATTATTTTGTGGCTTGAGTTTTTTCTGAGGAATTAAAAAAAATTACGACTTCTTTAAAACTTGCTTTTCTTTGTAAGGACTCAACCCACACTTTGCTTAATATCTTAAAACCTACTGAAAAAAATTATGTTTATATTACGTTAACAATTACATTAATAGACTAATAAAATAAAAAAAATACATTTTGAAAAAAAAGAATGTTCCTCTTAGAGCAATTACAGCTGAAACTTCAAACGCCCATTACTCAAAAGTGACTTGATGTGGATTAGGTCCTTTCTGCTTAACTACGTCCAATTTAGAATAGATTATGCCTCAGTAGAAGTTAAATAACATAGATAAATAGCAATTTCTTAAAAATCTGCTATTTCCATAAGTTTCCCGTATATCATTACTTCCCAGAATTTTATCCTTATTAGCGACACTATCGAATGGTGTAATAATACAAGGTGTGATTTTTTTTTCCACATTAGTGGTTTCGATTTATGGCCAGGATTATAGATTTTTCTAAAATCCAATGATGCAGTTTTAGTTATCGTCAAAATCGGTCTCGAGACTCCATTCATCCTTTTTTCGACATTCCTTATAGTTAAAGTTATACCTAGCCATCAACGATCAGTTGAAAAATACACCCTGTATTTTTTATGTGTTAATATATGTTAAAAAAAAGAAAATTCAGAAAATAAATTGAAATTTTTAATGTGTCGAAAAGTTTCGGTTTCGGTTTCGGCCGAAACTGAGAGCAAGGCCGAAAGTTCGGTTTCGGTTTCGGTTTCGGCTGAAAAATCAGTTTCGGTCGGACACTATTGAAAAGGCCTAATGTGGTGCGAGGTGCCTACTAACTACCTATGGGACTGGGCCTTAACATCGATAGAAAAATACACACAATAATCCATGTTGCTAAAATTGAAAATGTACTACTTGGTCATTGGAACGATTTTATTGACGTGCGACATCGTAAATTAGCTATTTTGTGTGCTGAATATGCTGCCGAGGTCAGACTGTAGTTAGTCGGAAACCAAACCTACTGGAGTGAGGAAAAGGCTAGGCATGCTATTGTTTTAAAAGCAGTTGGGCGCAGAATTGCCTTTGAAATACATCAAATGGCTGTGACCAAGACGGAATTTAACGACAACATGGCAACGATGAAGTTAAACAAAGCAGAGAACAACAATTGCCATATTAACATAAGTAGGTAATAATGTATGTAGTTATTTGTTGACAATCACTACAGTGAGTAACGCATAATATGACTGGCTAATGACGTTAGAAGATTTTCCGACTCATTCATGTACAGACGCCAGCACATCAAGCTACTACAATCTGTCAGATTTCTTTATTAGAATTTCAACCTTATCACAAGAGTAGAAGGTTAATGTTTGATTGGTAAAATCTGACAGATTCGGGTAGGTTGACCTGCTGGCGTCTGTACAACGACTTTCCTTGTATTTTTATTAACAAACAACAAGACATCCTTTAATCCTTTTCCCAAGGCCATATCTAATTAAATCCAAGTCATCATCATCATTTTCCTGTCTGCCCTCATCTCAATTAATTGTGGTTTGGCGCTGCATAACCTCTTTTTCCATATTTCTCTATTACAATTGAATCCTATAATAATTTAACCACGGACTTCTTTAATTTTCTAAATGCCCGTGACCATGATTTATATTCGCACGACAACCGGGACAAATACATCGTGCCCATCGAAGCGCAAATAAACAATAGTGACATTAATTAATCATAACAACCAAATCTATCATTAGTAAACATTAAAAACGTCACCAGGCGCCGTTCAGTCGACGAATGGAAGAACTGCCGGCGTATTTATACAGACAATGACGCTAATTTACGACACTGCACGTTAATTGGCGATAGTCTTTACGTCGTTTTAAGTGACCTGAAGGACATAAGTTTAGTTATGTTTTGGTATAAAATGAATTGAATTAACTTTATTATTGGCGTCAACACCAACAATACCGTCTGTTTCTGCAATAACTTCCGAAACCACATCATCTTATTGTTCTCGTGTCAGTGTTTCGTCAATTTCTTTTTTGACTGCTCTTAATACTGCCCGAACAATTATTTGACTCTTTTCGATCACGATAACCTCGAAATGTTCAGAGAAAGTCCCATAAAATCCGTCCAGTAGAGTGATGCGCACGCAAATTGCATAGTACAGATATTATTTTGGAACTATATTTACCTTGCAATCATTGCCATTAGAATTTCTCTCCTACTAATATTTTCCATAATAGAAGTTTGCTTACTAAAGTTGCTTCAATAGGCTTTAGGAAGCGTAAATATAGAAAGAATAAAGACCGTGACCTTTCACATTCCTTTCAGCCCTCAAAATGTCCAACGTTAAACATGTACTGCGTAAAAAACTAGACCCAACACGCCTCAGATTTATTATACCAAAGGTAACTGTAGATAAAGAAAAGCAAAGTCGTGAATAGACAGATTAGATAAACTCAACGGCCAATAAATTAAATCGATTGTACCCAAAAACCGCCATTTATAGATATATTACCGATTTATTATGCACGTTAACCGAAGGCATAAATGTTAAAAAACTCATAATATTTTCACGACTGACAATTGGCAATAGAGTTTTTGCAATGCCAATTAGAAATGTTAGCCTACAAAATGTGTAAGAAGTGGATAACGCACGCGTAGTTTAGAATACAGTAGACTTTTTTAATTAAGTTTTTTTTTTAAAAACGTTGCCCCACACCACACTAGGAATTTCTTCCTGTATCGTGGGTGCGTTTACAAACATAGAAACTAACATACACAAACACCCAGACCCGGAACAACTACTTGCAGATCATAAAAATATTTGTTCCGTGCGGGAATCGAACCCGCGACACGCTGCGTAACAGTCGCAATTTCATTATTTCTTTAAACTGAATTGATTAATGATGGGTTTAGACAAGGATACCAAATGCCAATATAATCTACAAATACTCACAGCAGTTTCCGAATTGATAAATCAAACCTAAGCAATTTACACTGTCACGTTATGTTCGCGACAAGTTCAACAAAAAAAATCCAATGCCTTTGACCCAGTCGCAAGCACTACTAGGGCTTCACAATACCCTGTAATCCGATTGAAAAAGATTCTGTATCGTTTTATCGGGTATGTTTCCATAAGACATCACATTGCTCGAGGTCGGAGTACGCATCGAATTTGGAAGATCGCTTCCTAAGCTGCGAACCATCGCGAGTATCTGCCATTGAATCTATTTCCGGTGTTTTATGATGTTGTTTTCCTACGTAAAAGTAACCTGTGTACTGTTTTAAGAAGTGTCCTCTTGCAAGGTCACACGCACAATTCGCAATGGTTCCATATTGATAGCTGCTACATTTGCCTCTTGATTTCTGATCCATTTGTTTTCAACGCACGTACACTTCTTGACTTCCGAGGTCTTGCAAACTGTTGTCTTTCACTGCCCGCATGCTCGATCATATTTATTGAGGAAACCCTTTATTTCTCGACTTCTACAATGTCAAGTGAGATGTACTGTAATGCGTTGTTATTCTGTACACAGTTACTCACAATTATTATTGTATTCCTGATAACAATAACCTTCGCACGAAGCGTTATGCACATTAAAATATCAAAGAGAAAAACGTGAAAACGCGAGCTCATTGCGCTAGAGGCCTCTTATCTCCGGCTTACAAAGAAGAGTAGATATTTCACTTTCTTAGTTTAGATCAAGATAACAAGCAAGCAGTATGACGGATGGGCGAGCCAAGAGGCGCGTGATTACATAAACGTGAAAGTATTATGTAGACCAATTGAAAAGATCATGATTTAAATACGCATTTCACTATCGCAACAGTGACTTTGATCTGGCAAGGTGGAATTGCTTACGTCAATAATAATCCCACCAAAAACATTAAATGTAAAAAATGCCAAGTCTCTCGATGCAGTCTTTCCATCGTAAAAAGTTTTGAGATCTCACAGAAGCCAAGTCCTATTCAAATTATTTTGTAGTTATAAATCAACATTTAGTAATTATATCAATAGTTTTCTTTATATTATAACTATAGTGACTTGGCAATGAGCACAAATTAAAAGCTGCTTGCTGCCTGGAATTATGTGCAAATGTTACTGACGAGACCTGTGATCAGATTATTTGTTATGTGTGAATCATGATGGTCACTACCGACTACATGTTCCAATACAATAATTAAGAATACCTTACGGGCCATCGCTTTATGAAAGTAAATGATGAATGTTAAGAGAATAAATAAAGTAAATAAAAGAGAATGTTTATGCATGCGGTGTGTGTAACTTTCAACTCCTCCAAATATGCCGTTTTATTTGTTTTTACTTGTGCTCATTGCCAAGTCACTATAGTTATAATATAAAGAAAACTATTGATATAATTACTAAATGTTGATTTATAACTACAAAATAATTTGAATAGGACTTGGCTTCTGTGAGATCTCAAAACTTTTTACGATGGAAAGACTGCATCGAGAGACTTGGCATTTTTTACATTTAATGTTTTTGGTGGGATCTCATTTATTTTTTGTAAGTGTATTTCTTTCTTTTTTTTAGGTGTCCTCATAATTTCTTGGACTTCAGCTACTTTTTTGCTTAGGACCCATTCTCTATCTAACAAACTAAATAGAACTAAACTAACTAACAAATAACTAAATAAATATATATCTACTAACTTACAAACTAAATATAACTAAACTAAATAACACGTAAACAACTAGATTTATGTAACTATGTCTATGTTATATTAATAAACTATTTTCCTAAATAACTGTTTTAGTAACAATAATAAATCTACTATCTAATCCGGCTAACTTAATTTCTCTGAATATCGCTACAATATTTTTTTAGTTTCGAAATGGTTGTTCATAGATAGATGGCGCTATCAAATGAAAATTATTGAATTATTTTAAAGTACTACTTAGACTGCGCTCTGTAACGAAACCATAGCGCGATTCAGACAGGTACAATGCCATCTATCGAGCGCGCATACAATATTTATCGCAATACAATGGAGTTTTAGCTTTATTAATTTAATGAATTATGAACTTTATGTATTAATTTAGATTAATTATAGTCTATGTATTACATTTATATTATTCTTTTCTATTCTATGTATGTATTCATCCAATTGAATACTTAAACAACGAACAAAGTTAACAATGCAGTCAATATCCATACACAATGTTCTTGCCAAACCGCAAATATAAAATTGTTTTCTATGGTATATTATTTTTTAATGTTTTTATAATTTTTCCTTTATATGTGGCTAATGACCTATCTTGGTGCAAAATTTGAAGTTTCTAAGTCTGCTAGAAGTACCTTAGATTTTTGATGATCGGTCAGTGAGTCAGTCAGTCAGTGAGTGACAAAATGGTGTAACTTTGATCGACCGTAACTCCTAAACTATTCATTCAATTGGCATGTAATTTCGAACTTAAGCTTGTTCTAATGCCTACTATTATTCACCGAAAACCTAAACTCCTAGCTTTGTCCACTTCGAAGATATAGGGGGGGCGAAACAGCCGCGAATCGCTTCGAGAAAAGATGGTACGGCCGTGCCCGTTTTGCTCGAGACTTGGCGGGGCACTGCCGTGCCCCCAGATATTGTACGTGGCCGTGAAAATCATCAAAAAGAAAGTAGTAGTAGCAGTATTAACTTTGCCACCAACATTCCTAAACAGTATCTATCACGATGATCAAAAGAGATTTGTTACTCAAGTGGCTTGTTGCCAGGATGAAGGAAAAATATCAGATGAATTTGTCAGGATCAAAGAGATTGATATAAGGCTATAGAAGTAACAAACACTCATAGAAACATTGACATTATACAACACGTAGACAGTAAGATGAACATTATTTATGCTCAGTTGATTTCCTCATTATAGTACACAATAACTTTCATATATTACGTAGTTGAATTTATACCATTTAAATTAGTAAAACACAGCATGACTTTATAATTTCTTTGTTGTCATTGTTTGTACTTCTCTTTATTGTGCCTTCGGCAACATTTTGTTCCTTTCCTTTCGAATAGCAAACCACAGTATGTCAGCCTCTTTGTTTACCAGTACCCCATTTAAAAATTCTGATGTAGACATTTGTTTAATGTTCATAACCCGAATCCAAAATTCTTGAATCGCTTGCATGATTATTCATGAATTCAGTTTCATTGTAATCTGTAAGAATATCATTATCATTTCTCAATGCTACTATATTAATTCTAATACTGTAATCAAGTCGCGGTAGACGTCGTAGAGAATGACGGAATGCTCTAAACAATCAACGACCAGCAGTGCTCCACATTAGCTCTGAATCGAATTGCAAGCCATAGGGTGAGTTTTTGGACAGACAAATGACACAGGCTAGCAGTAACAGTAACTGAAATCAGCATTTAAATCATTTTATTGATTATCATCAGTGTAAAAGAAATCACTCACATTCAAAGTCGAAATCACTCGCGACTCATTTATATTGGAATGATAACTTCTACACGAGTGAATTAGAACTTGAGGTCCTTATAAGTGTCATTTGTCACACTGACACTCTTCTTGTATTATGATAATACGTGACTTCAATTGATACGAGTGCGATAAACGATAATCACTTCTGTACAATACACCACTCAACAGTACTCTTGAAAAACACATACAAGTATATGCTACGTGATTTGGGCATATTGCTCTCTATGATTTTAATCGCTTCTTCTTCTTTGCGTGTCGAAGGACTCAAATTTTTTCCAACCTGCATGTAGCCTGGCTAAAATCTCAAAGAGGGCGCACTAGCCTTTTTCCACACATTAGCGTTTACGGTTTGCAGTATTTTACATGAACAGACACCGCTATTTAGTAAAGGTACAATTCCGAGACGGGCCGCAGACCGCAAACTGCAGCAGCAAACTGCAAGCGACAGCACTTGTTTCTATGAACATCTATGAAATTGATTCCAAGCGCGGCAACAATGCTGCCTGCAGACGCAACGCGCAGCGTGCGGCCGCGGCGCGCAGCGACCGCAGACTGCAGCGCAAGTCGTGTCGCGAACCGCAGAGACTTCACACGTATAATGTCGACTTTTTCGGATGACGATGAAGAAAAACTTATTAACATTGTAGCTGGTAGCGTTATCTAACATTCTGTCTCGCATGAAGCTATTGGAACAACTGAGGCACGGTTCTGTGCATTGTGCAGCCACGGCATGCAGCCGCAGTTGGAATAGCGACCGCAGGCAGCATTGCGGTAACCGCAGCCGGTAGCCACAGTGTCGCCTGCGGTTGCAGTCTGCGGCCCGTCTCGGAATTGTACCTTAAGTGGTAAAACGAATCCTTTTGGTAAGACTGGTGGTCAGACTCAGAATTTTGGGACACTGACTACCAGTAGCGGCTGTCAAAGAGCCGTGGCCTAATGTTCTGGGTCACGGAGGAAACTCAGTATGGAAGATAGTCACTCATCTATAAAACGACCTTAGCTACACAGGTTAACATTGAAGATCAAAGCATGCAGCTATTATTATTTCGACTAGCAAATACAAAGGGGTAATGAACGCAAAACAAGCAGAATATCACCAGTGTCCTCAAGCCAAGCGTGGAACTAATCGCGAACGCAATGGAATCTGTAACGAACACTTTAACTTATCTATATCGATATCGGTATGCGAATGTACATTGCGTGTACACATATGCAATTCAAATGGCACGTAAACAAGTGAATGTTGCAATTTGAGATTTCGGTGGTAGATAGACTTTGATAGTGTTTAGGTGTAGTGGTAATTGCAAATTGTTTAGACGCGTGTTTCAGTGCAATTTGCATTGATTTTTCGGTGATAAACGCACGTACCTAATGTTCTTCTACGAACATTGATGTAAAATACTTGATGATTGGTGAAGACCTTGATAGAAATCATGCCGTGAACTATTATAACATCATAAACCATCAATATGAACAAAAAACCATAATTCCCGAATCTCAATCGACTCAAAATTGATTGACGATCACTTAATCATTTTTAGTAGCTCCGACGGAAGAGACGATTTAAACAACAAAGTGAACAAATCACGGAACAAAACAGAGGCGGATCCATGCAATTATCATGTTTTTATCGACAAAATGGAGTAACTCGATCAAACGTTCGTAACGCAGGAAACTGAGTTAATTATGCCAGGTGAAACAACCATGAATTATTCGTACAAGAAGAATTTTTAATCAGGATGTGCTTGCCGATGAGTTCTAGGAAAACAGAGCATCCTCCATACGGTTCAAATTCTTTCACAATGATAGAAGTATTTCTTGTGACTGATTTCCAACCTATTGGCAAGCCACTCACACCCAGACCCTATATCTTCAAACGCACTTGAAAACTGTATCGTTTGACTGTTATTTATTAAGATAAAGCGAGTTATTTCGTCTGAGTGAATTTCTTGCCTTGCTCCTGGCGATCAATGATAATATAATTCCAATAAAGGTCAGAATCTAGGCTCCACTTCAAGGTAATTTTATAAACCGCTGATAAAGGTTCACCAAATTTTGAAATTAAAAAAAAATCGAAGTTTTCTCCTATTTGACAAAAGTCAACGAATCGAGCAAGTGATGCGGATCAATGGTGCAGCACAAAAAAAAGTAAACAAACAATCTATTACTTCATAATGTCTATTATCAAACAGCCAATGACCTTGCCACAGTTTGGCCCAACACCAAGTGCCGATGACTTCTCTGGCACTTTCTACTACTTTTTATTACCCACCGGCTATCAAAACAATTTTACTGACTATCCAAAATTGGTTCCAACACATCGATTGCTTTGTTCTTACAAATATTGAAAGTAACAACTCAAAATCGGCATTGTATGATGTATCGGCGTTTATGTCGATTAATGTTAAGATATCATGGTTTTGTTAATGGGTTTCGTTATCGGCTGTCGTAACAGTTCATCATATTGTTTTCATTACTTCATGATGTTTATCATTCGGGTTTTCCACGGGATATTACAAATAATCTATTTTTGATAATCTGATATGAAAATTACTATCGTTCTTTTTTGGTAGATCAGCGACAAGTGGCTGTAGAATATTATTATGACCTTGAGGCCGCTTTCTATTTTGATTCGGTCCAAATTCCATCTAATTGAATGGTTAATCTGAAGTATTTACATATCTATTTAGCCGTGTTTATTTTCTGTTATGGCTTTTACTACATACTTAGGTCTATTTACTTAAAGCGGATGGTTGGTTTAGCTGTTTGTGTATAATTAAAATACCTTCCTTATAGAAATTGTAGGCAGTGCTTGAAGCGTTTGAGAATTCCTCTTTAAGTTAGTAGCAGTAAACTTAAGTGAATCAGTATCGTCATCTGGCTTAATTACTTACATTAGAGTGACAGATAATATCTGTTTTCGCTTAATTATATACTATTATTTCTTAGGCACACCATGCACTTTACAATCTGCCTTCAGAGAAGATCATCAGATATTTCTTACAGGCACATCAGTCTGTGTCTGTATCGTTCATACTACCATCTGCCAATAAAACTAATTCGCGATCGCAGGTTTTCAAGCCACGTTTTATTCTAATTCTTACCGAATGCACCTGGAACCTTATCAAATAAATATCGTCTAAGCGTCTAACTCAACTGCAGATGTTAACGAATATTAATGCGCTGGCGCACCTGTCTCTCGTTTGCAATATCAACGTTACATAGACGTGTGGCGACGTCGGGTATTTGGACATATCTTCACGCTAATTTCCCTCGTAAAGTTGGGCAGACCTCCAACTGCATACGAGAGCATTGGCACCATTCGGCCGTGCTGTGTAAAGGTCATAATTTTCGCTTTAGGTTGTTAACCAGAATGTTCTTATTCATTCATGTGATTCAAATAGCGTCACTCTCATTCATCTTTGAGTATTTTGCTATTTCGTCTCAACTTTATCAAATGACAAAATGAAACCAGGATCTCTAAGTCCCAGACATGTTGCTGCTAGACCAATTAAGCAATTTATTTTAATAGTAATACCATTTCCAATGACATCCAGATGAGTGTTTGGTCTGTTGTTGATGTTCTTAGTTCTAAATGTTCTCATAATAATTCGTCGTCCTACATTGTATTATTTCATAATTACCTCGGCGTGCCAGATAGTCGTGTGAAATGCTCGCGTTTATCTCAGGAGACAGTTATATCACAGTAATAACAATGTCGCAATGTCTTACACGTATTCTGTTCTTGTTTGATGAGCTGATAGTGGAATTTGCTGTTTTAATATTTTTTTGCTGTTATTTTGGCTGCTTCTATGAATAAATCGATTTCTTGTTCATCTTGTGAAGGACGGTTGTTATTCAAAGTCGGGAGAAAGTCAACAAGTATAGACGCCCTAGTTAAAGTTTATTCGGTCTATTGAAATTCTAGAATATTCTGTATTCAATCCGAAATCCTAATTTTAGTAGTAAAAGTTGGCAAACGCAAATGTTTTATGAAAAATCAGTCTGTTATTCGAATCAACAAGGGGCTTGTTTGAATCTCAATTTACCCCAATGACGATATCGTTCTAAATGCCTTCGTGATTTCCAAACGAATTCTTCGAGAACAACTCGATAATTATAATTTTAATGATCTTTAACAATAGCGTGTTTAACTCTTGAAGTGTATCTTCCTGGTTTTTTGAATACTTAATTATTATTTACTTTTGACGGTACTTTTCCGTTTACATGCACACTACCTTTATCATTATAGCTATTAGAAAATATTGGTTCGTTATTAGAAATCTTTAATAACTCTTATTCAAGTTCGTTCGACAGCCTTACTTTTCAATCGATAAAAACATATACAAAGGCACCTGTCGTGATACTACAATAAAATATATCATAAATCTTACATAGAAATAATAAAAAATGTGTGCAATAAAGGCGTCGATGATGATTGAAAGAGATAAACGATGATGTATCACCGAATACAGGAATCGAAACATACAACAAACAGACTTGTTTACCAATTCACCTCGAAATATATGTATTGACAGGCTTTGGTAATTCAGACCGCAGACAGAAATTCTCTTAGCTCATTAACTGCGCAAAATACTGCCATCACAAGAGCCGATGTCCAATAAAAACTGTTTACCTATATTAATTGGATTCTCGTTCAAGGATGGACGGTAGGAAATTTGTTTACAAAAACAAATACAAAAATAGAACTAAAATAACATCGTTGGAAATGGAAGATTTTAACGATACTATAGCCGTAGCGTATAAACATCGTAGGAGTAAAGATTACAAGTAATGTTGCCAAAACCAAGGATCGGCATAACGTCTAGAAAATAATTCAGACGCTATTTACTTAAAGTCTACTCAAATAGGCTGAACGTTTATTTATCAAAGCAATAAACGTTTTAAGAGGTGTTTGAATTGAAAAAAAATGGTGTAGGATAGGCTGATTTACATCTAACTGTAATAGAATTTTCGAGAAAATTCACTGGAATCGATAGCCATGATCAAAGCTAAATGAATTGATGTGAATTATAAGGCAGTGGAGTGAAAATATTTTGATGATAATTCAATCCGTTAAGATCTTACAAGTATCACAGTAAGTAGCTTGCTACATGTTACGTCTTGATATGATCCAGAAGTAGGAAATGTAAATCATAGTTTCGTCGATATAAAATTATTGACTGACAGCAAATTCGCTTCTCGTTTCGTGTTGTAGAATAAAAACCTGAAAACTATAACAAATCTTCCTGAATTTCCCACAAGCGATAGAATTATTGTAACTGCGAACGTCTTTGGAAAGAGTATAATTTTACAGACCACAAATCTAGATAATGCTAGATGGTATTACTTCATCGTGTTAGTTTTGTGAGACGTTTGAGCGTAGTATCTCATTTCTTGAGAAAAATCACACGGATAGTTAGAGTATTTCGTTAATCACTGTTCTTCGGTAATACTTTGTGTGAAAAGTGGTTGTAATGTACTGACTTTATGTTGTACTATTTCTTTGTTAGCATTTATCTCAGGACCTAATAGAGAAAAGATCTTCAGATTAAATTAGTATTATGTTTGACTAGTTTTCGCTTACAGCTTTGCTCCACATTTCACCCTTTTTTAATCTTTATAAGTTACTTTGCAAAAATATTTAGAATGTAAGCTCATATCTATCCCAAAATTAATTAAGATTCGTCATCCTAGTATACATAGCTATTTATTGACATGTTGTAAATAACTACTGTTATCTTCACTCAAATATTTTAAACATGCAGTGATAGCCAATAACTAGTCAGTGATCTAAATTCTAAGGACGTGATCTAATTCTTTATGTGTCACACAACGGCTATCAATTCAACACAACAAAAGCGCCATTCACGATAAAAGGATTACATCACTTTAAAATGAATTCCTTGCTATTTACCAACGGATCAGACACGTATCGATTTGAATATGTTTCCTCCTTTTCCTTACCTTATGAAACTTGCGAAAGTAACGAATTCTTTCAACTCACGACATCGAAGGAATTGTAATCTCCTCTCCTAAACAAGCTAACAAAGAAAATCATTGGTCTATCTAAGTCAAACAGTTGCATGTCCTGACGTAACAAGCCATCTCGAATTTCATCTTGTATCAATGTTAATCCGCCTTGAGGTACTTCAATGAAATGCTCTATTGATCGTTTGTAACTAGAAAAAGCATTGCTGAGATTCAATTACTCTGTAATTGCATGTGATGAAAGTAAAATCGCATACGTCGATACCAAGAGCGTTATTAACTTTCCTGTGAAGACGAGGATAGTGTTTTTTTGTAATGATCGTTTGTATTCACTTCCTAGTTGTTTAGAGACTCGATAGAATCGTGTCTGTCTTTGGAGAAAAAGTTCTTTGGACCGTCTCCAATTTTTTCTAAAGATAAATTGTAATAGTTGTTGTCTAGTACGATACGGAATACCGCAAAATAGGTCTGTTGCTTTAGTATATTAATAATGTTGTTTGTAAGCAATGTCTGAATCACGTTCTGTTAATCAGTTTCATTTAACATCTTTTATGTCAGATTACAAAAGGCCGATTGCTTAACGGTTGTTTAGCTAACTTATTACAAATTCTGTGGGCATTATAAAGTAAATAAAGGGTCAGCCTACTGTTGAACCGCAAATTACTTCTTTTTTGACCAATTCTTGTAAGCGATTTATCAATCCTACTCATATCTTCCCACATAGCTTCACGAATAACGATCAAAAGAGTTACAACAGTTTCCGAAGTATTCTTTCGTCAAGTAGGCGCAAAGGAAGTTGCATCAACAGCACCTTGCCAGCATTGCCCACGTACTGTCCCAGTTCGGAGCACTTCGGACCACGACACGATTGGCCCTTCATGGAGTTTTTGCTTCAATTGCAAAAAGTATCGAGCCATCGAGTGGTACTTTTTATTCATACGTTGTTAGGTCAGGTGCTATTGTTCTATCAAGTTATTGTTCTGGACTAAAAAAGCCATTTGAGAAGTTGTTTTTCGAATGTTGTTCAAACAACTTTGCTATATTGACTTTTACGTAAACTGGGAATGTAAAGCACGATATTACTGTTTTCGAGGTACTAATTTTGTTTTCTTTTTCAGGTAAGTCCTGATACATAAGCTGAGTTGAAGGAGTCAGTAAGTGAACACACTATCAACGATAAACTATTAATTTATTTACAATTTCATTTTATTCAGCACGACAGTTGTTCTTTTCAAAATATAACTTAATTCTTTAACCCAACAGATTGCTCAAATCATATAAAATACCCAATTAGAATTGCAACCGCACATTTTTCTCTTGCACTGTCACGCTCCCATAACCATGACAAATGACTTTACGCATTCCAGCAAGACAAAACGTGGCTAATTATAATCGTGCATTAACAGGCGAAGGACGAAAGTCCTGGAGACGGATGCACTGACGCATCAGCCCGATCCGTTCCACTTCACACGCCCGGTTATGTGGCACCGTATTTATAACATAAGCCCTCCGGTATTTAGACTACGTGTGATATTCTGTTGGCACTTGGTCCTATTTATTTTGGTACTCGCATCTCTAAATGTTCTAGCGAATTTCGTACTGGAGATTTGTAAATGAGACTGCAATTCGTGTGCAATTTCTTCGCTCTTGTGTTTGTTAGTGGACAGTCATTCATTGTTGTAGATATTTCTAGTTCATTCAGTGAATGAAAGTCTGTTTATAGATCCCGCGCAGTTAACAAAACAACGTTTAGTATGAAAATTTATTTACTACTATCTGACCCGGAAAACTTCGTACCGCCTCAGAAACAATAAAAAAAAACCCTTTAGACCTACCCTGGACTACGACAAACATTTTAAAACCAAAATCAGCTCAATCGGCCCAGCCGTTCTCGAGTTTTAATCAGACTAACGAACAACAATTCATTTTTATTTACATAGAAGATGTAATTAGTTCTAGTATATTTAAAGCTGAGACCGATAGAGAAGCATCAGTTTCCATTAAATTAAATTAAGGCAAGTTCCCCAGTAGCAAATTATAATATTATAAGTTTGACATGTCCTCGTAAACAAACTACTGTGTTATTAAGCCTTACAGTGTGCCGTATAAAATCCGTCGCTTTCATAGAGTAATCCACTTTGTTGATGACTAACTTCCGTTCGCATAACCGAACTTTTTTGGCGAGCCTTTCGTTACTGTAAGTTTTAATATTGTTCCAAAATGGTGTGTTGTGTAAATAGGATTACCTACTGTTTGAAACCTAGTTGAATGCTAATCTTATAAAACATGAATAACTAATTTTATTAACATAACACTAGCAACTATAGTCAAGGTGACAAGCATGTTATTTTGAGGATTACAATTTGCCAGTTTGAATAAATGACATTTGATTGATAGACTCCATATATTTTTAATCTAATAACTAGTTTCCATAAAGCGGATGTTAGATGGCAGTTGCTTTACGTAAACCCAGATATCCGCCATAACTATCACGAATAAAGAAACTATCTTGCGTCTGGTTGTTAACGCAGTACCGATGTATGAAACTAAGACAACCATAAAATAAAGAACATTTTATATTGACGCCGATGAGAATGTTGCTAAACATGTAATGCCAATGAATATTATGAATGTCTTCCGACAGATGACGATGATATAATAGTAACAAACGCAGAGAATGCTCACAATGATAACACAAAAAAATATTGTAATGTCACGGAACAACCAACCTCTGAAATACTGAATCATGATGTCTCCCACGGAGAGTAACAAACAGACTATTGATTTAATTCATTACGTAAACAAAAACGATTCGATTTTACCTCAGAACACTTATGTAACAAATCAATCAATGCATCGCTATCAATAGGCTAAGTCAACAACACTAATACTACAAGAGAGCATTCTCAAATAGTTAATACAGATATTGTTTGCGGCCATTGTATACAATCCGACGGGGGTCTCAATAAACAACATGATAATATTTACAATGGCAAATCATCTACTTTGAAACAACTGACGTTATGTTTGAAGGCTTAATGTTGTGTGAATGGACCGGTTATAAAAATATAATGTCATCGAATTCTTCGATAATCCTTAGGTTACGTTACGTATTGCAATAATATGACTATGTTTCTTCTATTAAGCGAAGAGGGATGGAAACCGTATCACGCTTTCTATTTGTACCATCTGAATCATTTATTAGCTTTTCTTCACCAACTACAGCTAGAATTGCATTTACATCCAGTAAATCTTTTTTACATACACTTGGCTTCGAATTCTAGATCACGTTCAGTTTGTACGATTTTAGCTAAGTTACTAGGTCAAATCTCAATTAAACCAACATAAAATTGTCTAAATCTTAAGTCAATACATTCACGCCCACTTAAGCAAAAATGTATGTAGCAGTTTTATTTTAACCAGACATCATTTAAAACATCTTAAGAATCCCCCTGTCATCTATTTGTCATTGTTAACCCACTTTCGAAAATGTACTTTTAGACCCAGCTGACATGCTTAATGATTCAAAATGTCATGACACTTTTCGTGACTATATTGTTGCCAAAAATTGTGTTTGGATCATTAAGGTGTGTTTGTTCGCTGTCTATGCTGTCTTAGAAGTCTCACATGAGAAACTGATTTCCCAGACCGTATCTCCGTTTAGCGTATTTTATTTTGATTACTCCTTCATGAGGCAGATGTAGAGTTATGCACAAAGGGAGCATATTATTTGGTCCCGTCCAGTCCCGCCCACGACGTTCATTCGAATGTTGTTAAAACCATTACATTGTTCAACAATGTTTTAAACATCCGGATTTATGTTTTAAAGCTCATGCGGAAATACTTTGCGAAATGTTATATCAGTGTGGTAGTGCTCATCAATTTGGGTCTTTTAAGAATGTCTGTAGGCGCTTAAGGGTCACTAGCCCACTTCTGATTCCACATGTTTCGCCAAATTCGATGCGACATTGATACTTTCAGCACCCACACATCTTGCCATCTGTTCTGAACGCAAGTTTACGAGTAAATCGACGTTTATCTTGAAACGGTCGGCCTTGGTACAGATTCCGGGACAGTTAGTGTTACCGCACGTTCTCTATTAAGCTGTCGTGTTACCGTTTCTACTGAAATTAGCCGCGGATGTGCGCTTGCGACTCTGTGCGACTAACGGACGGTGCATTAGTGTCGTTTGGACGATTGCGCTTTGCGTTTCTCGGCGTTAAAACGACGCGTCATAAATAACTCGACTAATTGTCGTAACGCATCATTAAACTGTAATTCAGAACGCTAACACTTTTTATACTTAAAGTAACCCAGCAATGTTTGCATCGAGTATTTTATGCGAAATTATAAGTAGTCTGGTCTTCAGAATAGTTGGCCATCGATTTCAGCGTCAGAGATGACTATGTCATTTACATGTCATACATGTGAATAATTGTGTGTCCCAAGCACTAAATCGGCCGTATACCTACCTACCAGAAATTCCATTTTAATCAACACCACTCGCCGCGTGAATGAATTATTGGTTGTAAAGGTGCCATATCTCATTGTTCAGAAGAACCATAAAAGTAAGTTATTTTCACAGTTACCACTGTGACAATTTGTTTTTTTATTCAATTGAGATTTAATGAGAAAGTTTAGTCCGTGATAACGCTTTTACGGGCAATTTGGGTGTCGAAATCTTTCATAATACTATCATCGGATCGGGACCCAAGTTAGAAAGAGTGATGACGGGAATGTTGCAAGTTGTTTTAAAAAAACCGCAGTAGTTTTAGTCTCACTGTCTGTATGATATCTATTAGAGGCTTAGGCCCATCAGTGACATGAGCCAAGCTTATACTAATAGTAGTAGTATGAAAAAAAAATAAACTACAGCTGCATCTTTGCCATTCAAATATTCTTTTTAGCAAGCATAACATCCTTATTTTAACTGCCTCAACATTATGTTTTACGCAACCGGAAAAATGTTAAACCATTTCTCTGTCGAGTGTATCGGTATTAGAGCCTATAATTTCACTTCTCACATTTAACGTTTAACGCCATTAATAAATCGCCGACTCTCATTTGATCGCTGCATCTCTTTCACCCCATTTCTACTACCTTGGGAAGAAAGAGATGGCTGAAATCTGGCGGTTACTCGAATAGTCTGAATTCCAAATGTCACTTATGAACTTTACATAATAGTTTTAATGTCCTGTTGAACCTTAGAATTGATGTTTACATCTGAAACAGGAAATCCATACCTCTGTCCATATAAATTAGAAGCGTCTGTCTTCGATGCTCCATTAAAATATTTACGGCTTGTGTCAAGATGTCGTTAAAGGAGGCATTCGTTGTCTACCACTCAATTTGCTTAGTTCAATCTCAGCATCTAGGTTAAAGCATTTGTTCTGAATAAACAACAAACACAAATCTGTCTTTAAGCCCAGTTGGTACGTTAAGAACGCGTAATAGGAAATACTTGACGAGAATTACGAAGAAGTTCTCCTACTAATCTGCCGTAAGCCAAGTAAATACGACATTAGCTTTAACATCTCACTGTTCGTAGATTTTTGTCGGAATAACAAATAGTTAAAAAACACACATACGCACATCGAGTAGGGGCACATTCACATTACAGGGAAATTGGCACAAAAAGGCGATGCGTAGTAGAGGGCCCGAGATTCCGGTCAAAACTAATGGTGAAGAAAAGATGACCAAAAATATAAAATTGCATAACTACTAACTAAATTCTATCCTACGTACTGTTAAAGTAGATAACATGGATATATTCCCACCAAAATATTGCCAAATAAAACCACTTCAAGCACCATTAGTCTACAGCCACATTTTCGTAGCAAGACGAATGGATTACGTACGACGCGCACACGCTTCCCTCTTAAAGACGGAATGCGTGTCTATTGACAGCGGGTCGCGTGCCACCTGAATTGTGATTGAACAACGGGATCTGAATGAGAACGATTCTCCAACACGGTTTATTTTACCTCATTCGCACTAAAATTGTTTTGTTTCTTGGACGAAGATTGTTGGGTATTAGCGGAGACAGTTACCTTTCAAATTGATGTTGAAGGGAATGTCGGGTTTACGGTTATGTTCTGAGGTAGACTGAATACTATTGTGATTGCAGCCTAACAAAAATCTTTAGTTTATAAAATTTTATCATCACAAATCTAAGCCACACTTAGGGTGACTACTATCACAATACTCACAGCATTCTGACTGAGAAACTTGAGGGCAGCATCTAGTCTTCCAATAATTTTACCGATTGCTTGCATAGCTCGATAGACAGGCGTTAGAATAATAGTTTCTTCATTTACCAAGACAACGTGTTGAGTGATGAAGTAGATCTTAAGCTTATATCAGTAATGACTATTAAGATTAAACATGTCACGACACGCCCCAATACGGGGGCTGGCGTAACATTTAGAAACACTATCGATGCAATAAACTCACAAGGCAATATATTTATAGTTCTTTCTCTTTTATGTAACGGTGCACGAGACTTGCATAACGAGATGCATCGAGATATCGCCCCATTAAAGCTTCACTTCAATTATGTATCGAATTATCTCTTGCATATTTTGTTCATATGACTCCAACATTAGAGTCGGACTGTCAAGATTAGTTGAAAGATCAACTGCTATTGATGAATTGGCTTCTAGATCACTATTCGACTAATCGTTGGTCGTTAATGATTTGCAATTTGGAGTCGTAAACGAATCGACGGAATCCCATCATATCATAAATGGACAAAATAGTGTCATTACCTTTCCGAAATATAGGTATCTGGTTTATCAAGTCTTGAGTGTTTATCTGTAATAAGAAAGCATTCTGCACTTATCTGATCTCAATTAACGATTACTTATGCCAAATAGTATAACTGTGATTAAACCCCGATGATCAAGTTAATTAAGTCTTCGATCACGAACCACAAATTCGAGTGTTGTGTCGAATGTGAGATTTCTAGGTCACGCTAAAGCTGCATTGCAAATTTTTAAATACCATTTTGTAGGATAAAGAACGCATGTTATGTGTGCCGTTTACTTCGTCTACGGCCTTCGGTAGAAGTGAGGTTTCGAAATGAGTATTGGAATATGTTTACAAAAATATATAAGAAAGAAAATTTAGGCAATACAGAACGAATTCAATAACAGTTTAGGAAATAGTAATGGCTTCCAGGATGAATTGATGGTTATTGATTATTTGATGTACCCATTGTCTTCGTGTAAAGACAACAGACGTTATCTCACAAGATTTTATTACTTCGCTTATAATTAAAAACTGAGATATAAAGTAACTTCAAACGCACATAGATCAATCTTAGCTCTAAACTAACAATCCTTTCAATATTTTAGTAGATATTGACTAAAAAAAACAATATGTAAAATAGACAGACAACTGATGGTGCGTATGAAAGCATTCGACACAAAAACAAAGGTACGCTGCAAAACGCACACGATCCTCTCGTTCTGCACGGTGCATAAAAACTGCATTCACGACGCACGGCGCTAAGCCGTCCACCAGTATTTTTAGCTGGCCACAAATAGATGTGTGTCGCGCCCAACGCATTCGTATCGCCTTTATAATCAGCGGAAGGGTACCACTCGAAATAAAAGCGGGAAGAGATTCTATTTCGGAGATGTTGACCAGTTTGATATATGAAGTCCAGTTTGTGGGGAAACTTTTATGGATTTCATTTAGTTTTTTTTTTTTGGCTCAAAACTGCACGGTTTTGGTATAATTTGTCTTGGTCTCGCTGAAGAAACTGACGGTTCTTACATTCTGCGGACGTTAGCTCTCATTTTTCATTTTGACGTAAGGAAAGTTAAAATACTCCCTCTAGTGTTTCCAATTTATTATTAAGTTTAGTTTAAACATGTTCCTGATGGCCTTAACGTTACCTTTCATTTTACATCAAAATATTTAAACCAATTGTTACTATGTCCTCGTTAAGTGTTTTGTCAACTGTTCTTTTATCATTTCGTCACTCGTGTAAATATTGACTTTTGATATCAAGATAATTTAATCAACGACTCGAAGAAATGTTGCCAAATATTTGACAAAACATTAAAATTCTTAAGTTAACCTGCAGCGACGTCGTTATCTATAACATATTATTTGCTTTATGGTAAGCGTCCACAGGTCCGCATCGCACGTATCGGACGTATCGTACGTAACGGATTTTAGTTTGCCTTGTATTAAAACTCATACAACTGCGTCCACTGATCCGCATAGTACGGACGGCTCATCGGCAATGCCTACATGCGATGCGTACCGATGACGTCATACGGAATGCTGATCAGTGGACGCGATGAAGATGGCATCGGCAATCCGATTGCTGATACTCGCGTCGGCAATCCGATCGCTGCCGATACAGAAGTTCGTTTGATGCGATGCGTCCGATACGTAGGATGCCGACCTGTGGACGCTTACCTTTATATTGCATTGACTTACTAATGGAATATTTTTGCTACTGTTCACACAGCTGTCGGATGAACTGTTCTATTCGATTTCGGTTATTGTTTTCGGTTTTCCTTTTGGATAGTCTACGAGTCCATCAAGAAATACCCTTTTGCCAACGAATTGGCTATTTGATTAAAAAATATTACCGGAAGCCCCTACAACATTGCCCGGATTTCCAAGATTAATCCCATGGGGGTTCAAAGTAATTTCTCAACTTGATACCTTGGTGTGGTTTTGAAAAATGCGCTCTCTCGCAATTTGCGAGGGGGAAGCTTATCGTACATCGACCGTCCGTTACTCGTTTGGAACACCGCCGGTATTGGTGTCCGATGCGGAAGGCAGCGTAGTAAACTAACTTCCAAACGTGGCTTTGCTTATGGTCTTTTCCTGTTATTCAATGCCATTAGTGATTTGTGCATCGATAACGTTCCTAGAATGTTTTTTTTTTTTTATATTTCGCGCAAAACAGAATTTTATTTTGTACTGGCTTAGGTGCTTGTAAAGTTGGGCTATACGTGATTTCTTGTAACTACACTCGGCGTCACAAAAATCGCACCTCTTCGAAAATAAGTTTAAAACATGTCCCGCCAGTAACGAATACATTAAACCCAATTAATATTGGTATCAATTGAAAGTATGCTTAACGACCTTTAAATTAACAACAGTTAGAATCCCTAAACACAACAGGTTTCATTAGCACGTAACGTTAAAAAAAATGTTGTCAAAATACGCATTGCAAGGGCCACTAATTGCACCTCCCTACAAGGGTATAAAACGGGCGACCCGGGTTAAATGTGGGTCATTCGCTATTCAACCTTTGAAGTGAACACACGTGAACAGCTACAGCAAGAAAAATACCCCAGAAGATGGATACCACTGCAGATGAAGCCGCTCAAGTCATTGCACTACTGCAATCAGGGATGCGGCAATGTGATGTTGCTCGGCAACTGAACTTGAGTCGTTTTGCCGTTCGACGAGTGTTCCAACGCTTCCAAGAGACTGGTGGCTATATCCGAAGACGTGGATCTGGAAGACAACGGTGCACATCGGAAAGAGACGATCGCTTCATTGTTTCGACGTCTTTACGTAATCGGTTCTCCAATGCTGTTGAGCTGCAACAACAACTGCTATCAGCTCGCAGAACTTCTGTAAGCGTCTCCACGATTAGAAGAAGAATGCGGGAGAAGAAAATTGCAGCTCATAGGGCTGCTACAGGGCCAAAATTGACTGCACAACATAGGAGAGACCGGTTGCAATTTGCCCGTGACCATGTGGATTGGACAATAGACCAATGGAGGGCTGTGCTCTTCTCGGATGAGACGAGGGTGTGTCTTTTCTGCAACGACAGGCGTCGAAGAGTGTATAGGAGGCAAGGTGAACGATTCGCACAAGCCTGTATTCAAGAGACAGTGGAATACGGGGGTGGCTCGTGCATGTTCTGGGGCGGCATGTCAATCGACGGTAAAACGAACCTTGTGTGTGTTTCTCGGACTGGAAGTGCTCGCGGGCAAGGGTCGCTGACTGCTGCTCGGTACATAACAGAGATCTTAGAGGAGCAGGTTGTCCCTTATGCGGGTTTTGTTGGCAGTGGGTTCACGTTAATGCACGATAACGCCCGCTGTCACACCGCTTTAATTGTAAGAGACTACCTGCAAGAAGTTGGAATCCCTGTTATGCGCTGGCCGGCGCGAAGTCCAGACCTAAACCCTATTGAGCACCTTTGGGATGAACTGAAACGGCGAGTACGGGCACGTGATCCTGCCCCTACCACTCTCCAAGACCTCCAAGATGCCGTCGTTGCAGAATGGGACAACATTCCTCAAGAGACTGTTGTCACATTAATTAGGTCCATGAGAGAACGCATGGAAGCAGTCATCAGGGCTAGGGGGGGTAACACTAGGTTTTAAGTTGTTTTTAAGGACTTTGTTGTAATTTTTGCTGATAAAATAAAATTTAACTTTTTAATCATTTGCATTAGCTTGCTTTTTTTTATTCCCTGGTAAACAAAAAACCAAATCCATTGATTTATACTGAAATTTAAATAAATTGCCTTTCCAATGATACCTTATAGTCATATGTCTACCATTGATTAATAGGTTTAAAATGACTTTGAAGGGAATTCTTAAAGTGGTGCGATTTTTGTGACGCCGAGTGTATTTATTCCTCTTCAAAATACGAGTAGTTAGGTTTTAAAACTAGTTAAATTTGTTCTTAGAGTAATTATTGTCACCTACATTTCTTATAAGAAATGTATTTCTTTAAGCCTTTTGTACAAAGATACTTCGAATTGATACGAATTTACGAGCTTCATGCAGTTCGTTTAATTCAATAGCATTTAACTAAGTTCTATGAACTAAGTCTAATCGATTCATATCTCTAGGCTGCTATCACAAGGTGAACTTACTCAAAGTGGTATTATGTTTCTCAGCATGCATAATTTTTTTTAAGCCTACTTTTTATTTCAAAAAACAGATGTTTCAGGGTTAAGTTAGTTTTAACGATCATTCTTGCATTGTGTGTAGGATTCGGGTAAATAAAAATAGAAATTAAAGTTTTTGCTGTAATTAGATTCGTCAAAAATAAGACAAAGCTGGACATACCAAAATTCTTAGCACCCCATTCATATGATTCACGATGCGTAACCTCGCGTTTCATCAATGCCCTCGCCGCCAACGGTTCAACATATTTAACTCAGAAACTTCCAGTAATTCTAAGTTTAGACTTGTAAAAAGTGCACGTATGTAAATTGTTTCCATAGTAACCTATCAGTCGGTAATATATGGTAACGATCCAGGCGTGCAAATCTGGAGTCCATCTTCCTCCATATATGGAGCAGACATGCCTGCAACGAACGTGCATAAGTTGTTGTTGTTGTTGTTGTTGCTCGACATAGTGCTGAACTGGGCCTTTTTGGCGCAGCCGTGAGACACAAAAAATAGTATTCTTTTAATATATATATATATTTTTGAAGTGAAAACTTCTTTAGCGGCGTTGTACACTTTTTCTGTAATGGGTAAAAAATTTAAAACTCGCGTCAGGGTCACGTGACCCTGATCGAAAATGAGTAAGACGTCATTCAAATTAGTTAATTTCATATCTGTACTACTCCAGTTTTAAAATAAAACATAGTAACAAAAAAGTTTTCACTTCTACCGGCACTCCTGGAGTGCAACCTTTTTTTTTTTTTCTTGTTTTAGGTGTAAGTTTTTTATTTTTTCCTTCTTTTCTTTGTGTTTTTATTTATTTATTTTAAATGTGTGTCTATCGTGGCGCCAAATAAATGTTTTTTCTTTCTTTCTTTTCTTCTTTATAAGTGTCTTCAAGACCGCCACTTATTATATCTTTGTGTTCGTGTTAAAACTATGACTCACACACATTACATTTTTCAATAAATCATCAGATCCGCATTAAGTTTTCTACTAAAATGAAAATCATAGTAAAGCTATCCAAGTGTCAGTTGCGGACTTCGGAGAAAGGCTATAAAAAGTGAGATAACACTATCGTGCAACTGCCGCCGTCAAAACACAATAATAAAAATTCAACGATAAGTGTTAAAAGCTAAAAAAATACAATGGCAGCGCGCCGATAGACGTAAAGTATCTGTCAAGACGTCCGTCACGACCGCGCTGTTCAAACATCCGAAACGTGTCTACCCATAGCCGTGAGCTGAATTACTTCACATTGTTCCCAAAATATACTTCCATTTTCGTAAAAAGTTTGCTATCCTTATCATAAATTAAAAATCTAAACTCTGGAGGCAAATTCGCAACATAGGATCCAGTACAAACCCAATTACTTCATTAAACTGATTCTGTTACAAGTTCTTTAATCCATTTTCTTCGATAAAACAATCTATACATTCATGAACAACCTTCACGCGTTTGCTAAACATATTCTCATAATTTTCAATATGTATGCGCGTATAATTCTCACATGCAATTGAACGTTGTTAACAAACGATTTCAAAACAAATCATCTAGCAACATGTCCAATTTGAGAGGACTCTTCAAATTGCGACTGTAAATCCGTGCTTGATACTCGACCGTGCGAAACACAAGATAGAATCTCCATTGTCCATATTTGTGCAGGGCATGGCCAGTTTGGGGTCAAAGTGAACCCTTATTATGTACGGCACTAGCTTGTTGCTTTTCAAGCGGTCGCAATTATGGAAATTTTCTCTGGAAACGTGGCCGGATTAAATATACTTTTGGACGCTCTCGTAATTTAGGAGAAATAGTGTAGTGGGAATTGATCTGAGACTCACTACATTAAGTTGGCAAGTTGAGTACCAATTGGAGTTCTTTATCTTACATTGTTGTGCTTGTGGACCGATCGCTGTTAACTTTATTACAAATGTAAACTCAATTTAACATTGCTTTTTTTCAAGGAAATAGAGCCTCATGCTTTGCTTTTTCATATTTTAGCTGTGATTGCAGAGTGTGGGCACTGCGCCAACCAATATTAGAATTGAATTTTTCTTCAGTATTCTATCTAGCACATCACCGGTATGTTGATCAGCTGATGTAGGTACTCCATTTAATCCCCAATCAAAAGTGTTATTCAAATTAGCTTAAAATTGGGTTAAGTGTTCCAATAAATCTGACTCAAACAAACCAGTTCTATCTGTAATTGTTCAGATATTCGGAACAGCGGAATCTAACTAGAGCATAGCATATGTATTTATTGGCTCCTAATCTCGACGCGTCCATTACAATATGCAGTAGCATTATAAAGTTTATTGGAACATGTCCAAGTTGTTGTTGCAGAAATTGTTTACGCCACAAAAAAAAGTTTTGACGATTTTGACAGTCGGCGTGGATGAAAGAAAATGTTTGGTACTCACTCAATCATATTTTATGAGAACGGATGCGAAAAGTTTGAATAGATAAAATGTTTTTGTGGTAAACATTGTAAACTAGTTTGTGACTTAGTGTCCTCAATTCTGCAAAACAGTTCTGGAATAGGTAAGTAAAACGCTAATGGCTCACTAAACAAAATGTTGATGGAAAAGTATTGTATTCAAGTAAAAAATAGACTAAACATGTTGTAAAATGCTTGGTCACGCTCCAGGTCCTTACGAAACGAGCCGCACTGCGTGTTACCTTCCTACAAAATGGGTAATATTTCGTTATAAGGTGATAACATAGCGTCTCTCAACGTGGTACTAAAAATGTAATATCGTTTTCATCGGTTGCCAAAGATCAATATGACCACGGTTGTCGTCGTTTCGTAAATCGCTAAGACGTTTTCCACAGTTCCCATAAAATTGTGAGTGATCAAATGTTTTACCGCATCGTTCACTAATTTGTTATTTGAGACCTTTGGTTTTAAGGCAATTCAGTTTTCGTTGCTGACCCAAATATAATGCGCTGCAGTAGTTTCATTTGTTTCAATAAACTGTACGTGTTCTTGGGACCTTTAATTATCGATAGAAAAAATTTCAACGATTCTTCCTTATTTAGTTGTGATCAGTCGACTGACGAGGTTCTTTGCAATTGTGTAACCAAAATCAAATGAATGCGCATTCCTTGCATCGGCGATTTAATCAGAAGTGAATAAGTATAAAAAGGAGTTTCGATTTACAACGAAACCTGGTGCTTGCGACAAGTTAGGTGTAAAAATACCAAACCCTTTTTAGGTGTTGGAATGCGTAAACACTGCTAAGAAACTATTGTTTACCTTGCCAGTATGTGTATGTATAGTGCTACTCCAGTTCTGATTTTATATATGGTCAGAGTGATCGCTTTGTTAGAATTCTTTTGAAGAGTAATGGTATGGGTTTCTTGGAAGCCATCTTTTTCTGATTGTTTTTATGCAAGCTAGTCCTTTCTCTGTAACTTGTCTGGAGTTACTGATTGGTCTTTATTCCATCATCGTCTTCACGGAATTTGTTTTACTAGTAGGCGATCTTCGTTTCATTGCAGCAATTCTTACCTTACTCACGTTGCGTCAATAAACTCCTATTTCAATAACATGAATAATTTATTCCACTACATTATAATGTCCTCGTGCAATATCATTACATTTTACAACTTCGTCCTCTGTATCGGCGCACTCTCTTATTGTCCGATAAACTTATTTTTAGTCGCTCATATGTCATACAGTTTGACGTCGTGCATTGCGGATTTTTATCTTATCGTTCTTCGCAAACATTGGCTTAATGTCGCGTTCTGTAAGTCTGCACCGACTGCATTGCTAGAAAGACGCCGACGAGCAAACATGCAGGATTTTGATTTAGTGTACCGGTTTTTACTTTGTGTGTTTACTTGTGAGCTGGGTTCTTAGCATTAATCCTATTTTCTTGTTCGGAACGGCTCTTTTATTTAACCGACGAAAAAAGGAGGTGGTTCTCATTTCGACACGTATATTTTTCCTATTACTTCCTAAATACTTTAAATAATAATAGCATACCCATTGGGGATCTATTTACTCTCTTTCAAGCTTAAATTAATTCAATCACACGTTTTAAATGGGCAACTTGGTACTAATTTTATATCCTGTGCAATTTTCACACCATCGCTATTTGTAGCTATTAAAAACATTATGGTCTTGTTCGGAAAACGGTTATTACTTGTTACAGAGCCCGAACTGACGCCCCGATCCCGTTTCCCATCGTTTCAATATCACTGGCATAATAACTTTATTTTTGTAACCGGCTGTACGCACATGCCTTTGCATTTACTTCTTCTTTTTCATTGCATGTTTTACTTGCGCGATGCAACGGGCGTGTTCCACGAAGAATTTTCAACATTCTTGCGCGCCAGGATTACGTGTTATCTTCAAGTCATGTAATAAAGACAAGATTAAGTTTTATTCTTCGAAAATTGTGGGCGACGTTCAAGCACCATGCTTCTTTAGCGGTCTTATAAAGATTTTCTTACTTGTTGCAAAGTAAAATAGAATTAGCATAGGAATTTCTTCAACATTGACGTCTGTGTTAAATTAGATGCGCAAATATCACGTGCAATCTCTTGCTTTAACAGCGACATTTAAGACCATTGTGAAATGCTCATTAAAATTGATTGAACCGTTTATAAGCACCCATTATATTAAGTATCATTACCTACTTATGCACTAGGTATTGCAATAGTCAACGTTTTGTATAATATGTATGTCTCAACTCAACCTCTTATGTCGCTGACTGTTTGATACATTAAAGTTATACTGTTCAGACGTACCGTTCACAGATGTTATTAGTGCAAATATTATCTTGTTAGCTTGCTTATCCCAATGTCTGCACTCCTCAATCTTATAAGTGCAGCTTTGGTTGTCTCTGCACCTGTTGAGCTCGATGCAAACCTGCATTCAAAATGGCCCAACTTTAAGTCTAAAATAAATTCAACCATTTTTAAGTCATTTCTTTCTGTTTTTCAGTAAGTAAGCTGTTCCTTTCTTTAAAAACACTTTGAAGTAGTGCTGCACTTTTGCTTTCGTCGATTTATAAGATCGTCAAGCTCACTCAGAACACTGGTTATCCCTCTAAGTTGTTACTCGTAAAGCGTCATCATCAGTTCGTTAACGAGGTTGTGTCAAGTGTCCAGACGAGACCGCTGATGGACAACCAGACAAATCAACCTTATTGCTTTCAAACCTCCACAGAACTGTCACCCTTATTTCTGGAGAAAAAAAGTTGACAATTCATTGGTAGTTTTGTTGGGTTAAGGGACTGCTGCTGACAGTATTAGAGTCAATACGAGTGGGTGTCGAGTACTGTTAGTAGGTGCCACTCGGGATGAAAAAAAACTGTTTATGCTTCTTATTAGACAGGTATTTGCTTTGGTTTATGGTACCGTGGGAGTGAAAATGTGGTGCTATCAATAAAATCGTTTATTGCTTCGCGATCTTTTTGATGGTGGCTTTTATTACGAAATAACTGAATGGTCAGTTCGCATAAGGACGTGGGATGGGTAGATATTCCTTTTACTCTTCGTTTTTCTGGATTTTTAAGTTATTTATTAAGTACATCATGTAAATAAAGGAGTAATAATAGATATATAATACAGACTCACAGTCAGGGTTTTACATAGTGTTGCGAGTTTGCGACCCACAAAGTCCATGAAGATCTTTACACAAAAAAAAAAGAGTCGAAGACGACTCAAATTGAAAACAAAATCATCATAGTACAGTCGCAAAATAAACGATTTGCAAAAAGATTTTGTTAATGACAGCTTCTTCTTAAAATACATTTTCAATAAATTAATTAACAGATACCCTCTATTTCCCTCTTGAAACTACTAGCGTCGCCTCCCTGAGGCATTTCACGGATCCGGAAATAGAATCTGCCTTCCTCAGAGTTTTCCGGTTGAGACTTGGCTACGTCGCGTCGGCGTCGCTTACTATTGCATTGCCTTCTACCAAACAAATCTTGAAGTTTACCTGTAAAGGCAGTATATGAATATCATCCTAATTGAATTAATGGGCATGTTGACGGCATAAAAAAATGGAAATTTAATTAGTAGGAGTTTAAAAAAAATTGATACGTATTTTTTCTTTTGTTGTTTTAATGTATTTTTTACAACAAAAAAATAAATCGATGCTCGTGACGTCAAAAGCAATTGAAAACTGAACTTGCTTGTGACGTATTGGCGATTTAAAATTGTCGTATTTTCGACAATTTTGGTTTACGTAATACAAGCAAAAATGCGGGTCAAATATTTTTTTTGATATTACTGACGGACTTATTACATTTTTTCAGTCAATTACCCTATTCACTATTGCTCAAATACACATTCAGCGCATGCTCTCTCAGATACGAATCTACCCATAAAAATAATTTTGTCATTTTTGTAAATACGAGAATTTGTGAGGATGGATGAATGCTTAGTATAACCACAGTATAATTATTAGACTGTGGTATAACGTTTCCGTGAGATAATTTTCAATACAAATGCCGGGGAAGCCTATTTAGTCATGATTCTCATCATCAGCGTTATTACCTAGTTGCAACCTTTGAAACCTATTTCTTGGTCTTGGTCAATTTTCATCATGGACTTTGTTTTTTTTATTATGTAGTTATGAATTAGTATCATTAATTATGTCATTTGCAACCTCTTAATTATAAATTTTGCAGTAAGGTTTAATATGGGCTGCAATTTATTTGGATCTAAATTGAAACGACATACTAATTTGTTTCTTTATTGTTAGGCTGTGTAGGTCTAACAATTAAGAAACAAATGAGTATGTCTTTTACATAAGACAGATTATTGCATAGACATGTATGATTTCGAAATGAACCAGCATGAGCACAGATTGCCGTGACATTAGGACCTCTCATTGACGACATAAGTAATGAGTATAACAAGTCGTTGACATATTGACAAAATCTTTTTACAACTGATGCGATTTACGTTTCTATCACCTCTATTAAGGTGATAGAAACGTAAATCGCATCGATAAATTTGCGAAAAACGGTCCTGTGCGGATTGTTGAGTATCTTCTTTAAACGACTTCCAAAAGGAGGAGGTTCTCAATTCGGATGTTTATATTTTTTTTAATGTTTTTTCGGGCTAAACTCCGTCGTTTTCCAACCGTTTTGAAAAAAACTTTTTTTGTTGGAAAGGGTATATGCTTCCCGAATGGTCCCATTTAAATTTTATCGAAATCGGACTGGCACTTATTGAAAAATCAACAAGAACCTAAAAAGTTTTTCAACATTGTCTACACAGATTTCTCCGAGGTTTCTGATCCGATTTCGATGATTCTTTTTTTGTTCTATACAGTATATCTGCCATTTGGTCCCATATTTTCATTTAGTTTGGTTCAGTAGTCTTAGCTCATTGTGTACATACATGGGCGATGTTATTACCGATATCGATGCTACGGATTACAAATTTTAGTGCACATGTAAGAAAATTATGTATTTGACAATAATTTGGGTTGAATATTTTAACTAAAAAGGATTAAATAATAAACTTTTTCAAAAAAAATGTAACCGACTTCAAAAACAACCACAAATAAAGTTTTTTTTTACCCGAATGCTTCAGTCGCAGGTTTTTTCTTTCCTTTTTTTTCTTCATTAGAAGGCTACCGCTCCTTATCCCACCAACGATAACGCAGAATGACGTCCAGGAAGCTGTATGATATAGCAACTTTTTGATGTGGTCTACCAATTATTTATCGCTTGAGAGGAAATCAACAACCAAATTATGTCTTAGCCCCCGTACTAAAACACCGTAGCTGCTACTGGGTAAGAAATTCCTGATAGAATAACCACCACTGCCCGACCTGGGACTCAAAATCCCAACTCAAAACCCACTTGTTTACCATAGTCACGCTTGCTACTAGAAGACCAAAAAAGTCAGTCAAACGTTTTTTTGCAGTAAGCATAGACGTGTGGTCTGCTGCGACATAGAAATAAGTTGCATCAAATCATCATCATATAGTACGACCACTTCACTCTTAACGTTTGTTTTGTTCAATAACTGGTCGCGGTGTAGACATAGCGAAAGGTCGAGTCAGTTGTACTCAATTGAACTTTCAAGTTGACCGTTCTAAGAGCAAAAGTTTAATAGGCTTGATATCTACTGATTTTAGTCAGATTAATGGATAAGATTATCTATTTTGTGAAATTTTTGCTGATGATTGAATTGCTGTCACCAAAAAAATCCTTGTGACTATAAAATTCTATCATAAAGACGTCATTAAAATAAAACTTCTAAGAAATCAGTTCACGATCTAATGACTTTTTTTTTATCAGAAAATCCGATTTAGGTTGCCAATTACAAGCATATTTAGTCTAATTAACAGAAATGTTCCGAGAAATCTTTCAATAATACATGTTTCTTGTAAATTAATGTAATCCTATTAATATGCATAAATCAAACTAGATTTGTAGACAGCTTTGTATACATATAGGATGAAAAATAAAAAATAAAATATCTGAAAATCAAATTGTATTTAATTTTCATCAAAGTCGGGATCGAGACTTTTGGTACTTTTCGCTATTGCTCATAGTTTCTGACTCAGCTATCTTTTTATCTTTTTTTTTTTAAACTTTGCCCCACACTAGGAATTTCTTCTGTGTCGTGGGTGCGTTCACAAACATAGAGAGTCACATACACAGACCCGAAACAACTATTTGTAAGTCATACATATTTGTTCCGTGCGGGAATCTAACCCGCAACACGCAGCGCAGCAGTCCAATCGCTCATCCACTGCACCAACCGCGCCGTCAATCTACGCCACATCTATCTACGCCCTGTAAGAAAATTCACCATAATTCCCTTCGTACACAACGCGACTCAAGTTTCCGATACCTTACGACTTCGGTATCCAAGCGGCTATCGCAATACAAACCCATAGAGGTTCGAACACAAGCACGCGTCAATGAATACCAAAATCGTAAGGTATCGGAGACTTGCGTCGCCTAGTGTACGAAGGGGCTTATACGTACTTCTTCGGCCCTGAGGTTGAAACATGACAATACAGTACATGCTTAATGAATGACGAAAATAGACTGTCTTTGTAGTAAATTAACAACCCTCTGAGTGTAATGAAACTGCGAACATGGAACACTATCTAATGGAGTAACATGAATACGTAATGGAGGAGAGACAAGTAGTAAGCATTTTTTGGCAATGTTAATGCTACTAGCTATTATTTATTTATTTTTAACGTGGTAAAATTATCAAATGAGTCCTCCCACCCAGGGCAGGGCGGGAGGGATTGTCAGACTTGTACTAACTAAAATCCACGGTCGTTCAATAGCCCTTTTACGTTCCGGGGTCCCGGTAGCTCATTAGGCAGGCTTTGGCCCTCTAAGGGGGCCCCGTCATTGTGCCAGCTGACAGCTCTGAGGCGCGCGTGGAACACAACGCGCCGTCGACCCACTAGCTACTAGCTAGCGTTCCCCAAAGTTGAGAGTTCTGGTAATACTATGATTAGGTTTTGTTAATATACTCGTATACTTTAAATCAATCGGTAAAAGTCGATATACACTACTAATATTACAAAGAAATTAGTGGAATGATTTTGGAAATTCTTGTACTAGTAGACATTTGGCTATATTTTATTTTAAAATTGCGCCTGAGCAAGACAGAGCGGATCGCTTATTTGAAATAAGACATCTTCCTTCCCTTTTCCCATTCCATTTTACTTGGGGATGGCGCAACATTTTTTTAAACTTTTATTTATCTAGTTTTTTAATGTACGCTATTTTGTATTACTCCTTGGCAAAGGCCACCTTTCGATCCTTCCACTTCTCTCGTTGGTTTGCCCGAAAAATACAAATCGATTGCTACGAACCCGTCATACTGTAGCAGCTAGATAACATATCCTGCTACTTTCTTGATAACAGCACAATTGATGTAGAACAGTAACGTTTTTTGGGGTTAGTTTTACAATGAAAGCCTGGAACATAAATTACACTTCGAAATAAATAACCTTCATTGTATATAGGTTATTTACGCTTCAGGTAATCTGAAACACTAATCACTTTGAGATAGAACGCTATTCATGTCTCATAATTATGCACGAAAAATTCGACAATAATCAGCATTTTGACAGTCTATGATGATGATTTTTTCATTCATCCCGTTGAGGATAGGCAAAGGTCTTAGACCATACAGCCTGGTCTGATATTTTGACGGTCGAATTACGCAATAACTGTTGATCAGAACTATGACATATATATGCTTTTCGGAATCCTCGTTGGAAGATCTTTCCAAATATAATAATGGTTTTCGGATTTATTACACTTTTAGTTTTATTCTTAATCATGTAATAAATGTCATACTCCATGTGTAAACGCACCATCAGAATTGCGTTCCGTTCCAACTCGTTGTGGCTGTCTATGACCATTGCAGTCATCAGCGTTTAAATATTTGTTATTTTTATGTGAACTACATAAACTCGACAAGGGAGTTATTTTTCTTGTCACGGATGTGGTATAGTGTCAATTAGTTTATGCTGTTTTAAAACTAGAATTAGAAAAATAGTTAAAGTATTTTCAATGTCAACATTTCGTGTGAAACGGACCGTCATCTCTCCGTGTCGACGATTTCCGGATGGGATCGAACAGTCTGGAAAAATGATGGCTTGAGCAAGTTGCGTGCCGTCCGACTCATCTACACGACGCCGAGAAGATGGCGCAGCTGAACTGTATATAGCGCCATGATCGCTTCTCATTTCTCCTTGGGTTTCTAACTTTAGAAACTACAAAATATGGCTAATCTTTATATCCCGATGGATGATTAGTCAACGTAAAAGTGCGTCATCAGCCCTGATTTGCTCGATGACAATTTTCCGTACCGCGTGCTCCGTGCGGCAGTCTTAAACTTCCGAAGGGAGGCCTACGCGGCGGGCCTTGTCCGCTGGAGAACTTTCCCAGTGGACGATCCCAAGGATCTTCAAAGCCGTTGCCAGCCGGGATATTTCCGTGTGCTCCTGGTGGACTTCGCGGGAGGTGCTCTGCGCCCACGACGTGGTGCGCCGGCAGACGGCGTTCGTCGACGATCTTGGACGATTGACGGTCTTAGTGGTCGCCATCCCATCGTGATGCCAGACCAGCTTCATCGCCGGCGTTCTGCTCAAAAATCCATGGCTTCCGAGGCCACATCGTGAACGTGTGAGTGCGTGATCGTGGTACCACGTAAGTCTCTTGTATTCTTTTGGCCAAACTAGAGTCAGTGCGCGTTTTGCATATCACAGGCACCGATGCCCGACCTCTTTCTAGAACTTTCTGGTCTCAGGATTTTGCTACATCAATTTACCTAATCTGTCTATAGCTGTATGAGTGCTATATGTTGTAATATACTGTTATCGTTTACAATGTTAATTTCTTTGTTTTATTCCAAATGAATCACCCATAGATTCCCTTTAGACAAGAGGTCCTTGAAACAATAGCCCTATGCTGAAAGCCGAGAGTTTGAAGGCCTACTGTATTACTTTTTAACTTGTAACATAACGGTAATTTTTACAATCCAATATTCATCATTTTCTTTTTTTTTTCTCTTTTTTTTTTCACACCGTTACAATGGCGCCCGAACATCTATTATATTTATAATCTATGGGATTTATTTGGAATATTTCTTGTCAATAATTTCAGTTTAGTATTAATAGATTGACATTTTTCAACACATTTTGCATGTCTAGTACATTGTTTTCACATGTCATGTCAAGTCTTACAGGTTATCTGGAATTGCAATAACATTATGTGCCGTATCTAAACAGTGAGTGCATGTTTACATTCTTATCAGTGTATTCATCAACAAAGCAACATTCCATGCTAATGTCAAGTTGATAGCAGTTGCAAACATAAAATTCAAAGAATATTTGTGTACTTGCAATAATAATTTCAATTAATAAACACAGTAGTCATTTGCTACACCTTATGTAAGCACTGTTTAGTTACGAACTATTATTTTGATTTAAAATTTTAAAACTTTTGTAATTGTGTCCGTCACAATGGCAGAACCACTTGAAAAATTCCAAGATACAGAAGATAATAATACTTCTGATAATGAGGATGATTTGCAAAATGTAACTTATAGACGTAAGGAGGCTTTACAGTCTGCAATGTCAACCACATCCCGTGACACGAAACATAATCCACCACATAGTCAATCGGCTCCAGCAGAACACTCGAATGTCGTAACTTATGTAGTACGTGACGACAATTTCAAGTCGTGGAATTTAAAGTTTACCGGTGACTCAAGCATTGTAGATTTTTTCTTGCGAATAGATGACTGCATGCGCACTAGAGACGTACCTGAGCAGAAAATAGTGAAATGTTTTTCAGATTTCTTGAGTGGCAAAGCACTCGATTACTATAGGCAAATTAGAGACTCAGTAGTCACCTTGGAAGATTTGCAAAATAAATTCAGAACATTTTTCTCATCCTTCGACAGTGATTTTATTTCGGAAAAACAGATTAGGGATCACAAACAAAACTTAGGACAACCATTCTGCCGCGCTATCGATATTAGCAGTAAGTGATTTTTTTTACAAAATGAGTTAGATATTGATCCTGAATCAGCGAAAAGAGCCCTACCAGATGTGCTGACACCTGTTTTAATAGCTTATCGGGAACCAGTAAATTTCGTTAAGGATATAGGCAGTAAGTCCAATAAATGACAAATCTTCCTTAACATAACAACAGTAAGTATAGTTACTCCGGGTTATTAAGTAAAGCTCTATCATTTAGGTTTTACTCTTACTTACCTTATGTGCAGTAACTGTATACACTGTCGATGTGTAACTGTTTATACTGTCGCGGTGCACGACGAAAATTATGTATTTAGATAGAGGATACTTAGACGAACAAAAAGTACTTTGTACATAATATCCTAAAGCTTCAGGTTTTAAAGTTGTTCACTGATATAAGTCGGCAACTGATCCTAAACCGTAACCTGACGCTTTAGAATATTATGTCTGTTATATTTATTGTTCCTCTAAGTGACCCCTATCTAAATATATAACTTTGGATGTGCAGCGCGATTCAGAAAAAAAAAACAATATGGCGAGTGACCGATAGGGCCACCCTCCATACTATAAAATCTGCTATCCCCTTTGTATAATAGCTTATTTTCTTAAAATTTTATTGTTCTCTAATAATGAAACTAGTGAACTTCGTTATTAACTATAATAATAATACGTAAGTTAAGAAATATTAATAAACATAAACGTTTTATGTAACACTCCGTTTTTATTCCTAAGCGATAACCTAAACTTAGTATGAGTTGCTTAAAACAACAGCAGTAACTTAGTACTTACTGTTGTTATTCTATGCAATTGATATTTCAGTTGCTTCAACTAACACTAGATATAAAAGGATTTTCGTCATTTAAAACTATTCTAATATATATACAATTCTATTGAGTGAATCATATAAAAGCGTTTTATTTGGGCTACACGTTAAACCATCACAATAAATGTAACTTAAAAAAAGAAGTCTGGAAAAACAAAAATTGTAACAAAAACTTTGCGGGCCAATTACTCAAAACTACGCAAAACATACTTACTGCTCTTATCGATAGCGCGGCAGCATTGCATATTTATGTATTAGATATGCAAACTTTAAATTCAAGACTAACATTGCCCTTATCTGAGGCTACTTTAATAGAGATTATAAAACATAATTTATTACCAACATATGCACAACTGTTAGCAGTCAATGACATTCAGACCATTGACAGATTAATAACATTAGGCAAGCGTTATGAAGCATATGCAGTTACCACACCAGGTAACTCTTTCTCGAAACCTATCAAGGGTCAAAAACAAGTTACTGTGGTCAACACTCAGTACAAGAAAAAGGAAACTTTAGTAATTACTTGTCGGAAATGTAAGAAATCCGGTCATTCATACAAACAATGCAGATCAATTCCAGGCATTGTATGTTTTAAATGTGGGACAAAGGGAGTAATCACATCGCGTTGTTCAAAATGTAACCCACCCACAGATACCCACCCTGTTCAAACTAAAAATTCAAAAAACTAGAACGTCCAGGAGTGACTGCTTCTTACTCGAATAAACAACATCTGGGTACGGTGACTCCTGGTTCATCAAGTGAAAAATTAGATAACAGGATTTTTGTAGAATTTTTAATTAAAAACATACCTTACATTGGACTTTTAGATACAGGTGCAAACCTCTCCGTCATTGGTAACGGATATCATAAACAACTTTTAGATTTTGGATTTCAAATAACACCAACAAACTGGAGCGCAAAGTGTGCCAACGGGTCACAAGTACAAACAATAGGAGTAATGACAATACCAGTAACATTTAGAAATAAAAATTGGGAAATAGCATTTATGGTCATTCCAGAAATATCAGATAACTTCATATTAGGTATGGACTTTGTACATCAATTCGGCATTTTAAATTATTTTCATTTCCATAGCATAGAACTTGTGGGAAAAACTGAAGATACACACCCACAAACTTCAAATAAGCTGTGTGGTATAACGTCAAAAAGTGAATTATCACCATTAGAAAATATTGAATTAGGAAAAATAATTGATAAATTTAAAACCATTAGTACTGAAGAAAAAGGATTAGGAAAAACTAATATAATTGAACATAGGATAGTAACAACTGGTTCGCCAATAAAACAAAAATACTACCCTTTATCACCAGTGAAATTACAAGCACTGAATGATGAAGTGGACAGAATGTTAGAACTAGGCGTGATTGCACCATCAAAATCACCTTGGTCAAATCCAGTTGTTATGACACCAAAAAAAGATGGTTCACTTAGATTCTGTTTAGATGCTAGAAAACTAAATGACGTCACTATTAAAGACTCCTATCCATTGCCTTATATATCTTCAATATTAGACAACCTTAAAGGCGCTCGTTATCTATCTTCAATAGATTTATCAGCAGCTTACTGGCAACTACCACTCTGCGATTCAGATAATTTAGACGGTAATGGCACTTCATGTCAAAAAACCGCATTCGTAGTACCTAACAGGGGACTTTTCGAATTTAAAAGAATGCCTTTCGGTTTATGTAACGCCGGTTGTGATATGCAACGTTTGATTGACTCACTTTTTCAACATAAATATGGTGAAAAAATTTTTGGGTACTGTGATGATCTCCTTATAGCCACCTCTTCATTTAAAGAGCATATTAATATATTAAACGATGTTTTGGAAACATTAAAGCAAGCAGGTTTGACAATAAATTTTAATAAGTGTGAATTTTGCAAAGATGAATTACATTACTTAGGTTATGTTGTAAGTTCAAAAGGTCTGCAAACAGATCCAAAAAAATTAGACTGTATTAGAAATTTCCCTAGACCAACTACAGCTAGACAATTACGTGCTTTTATAGGTTTATGCTCATATTACAGGAGATTTGTAAATAACTTTTCAACAATTATAGCACCAATGACAGCATTAATCGGTAAAAGAAAAGGTAAAGAGGCAATAGCTTGGTGTAGTGAAGCAGAAACATCTTTCATATCACTTAAAGAAGCTCTCACTCAAGCACCAGTATTAGCATGTCCTGATTTTAAAATACCATTTCAGATTCATACAGATGCTTCATCGGTTGGCATTGGTAGCGTTCTCGTTCAAGAAGTTGACGGTATAGAGCATCCTGTAGCGTTTCACTCCCGTTTACTTTCAAAAACAGAACGAAATTATAGCACAACTGAGCGTGAGCTGTTAGCAGTAGTTGATTCAGTCATACATTTTAGACCTTATATTGATTGCAGCCACTTTATTTTAGTAACAGATCATATGTGTCTTAAGTGGTTAAAAACACTAAACAACCCATCAGGTCGTTTAGCGCGTTGGGCTATGCAATTAGCTTGTTTCGACTTTGAAATACGTCATAGGAAAGGTGCTCTGCACGTAGTTCCTGACGTGTTATCAAGGGCAGAACTCAATGCAGTTACATTTACAGGAGGTAATAATTCAGGTGATGATTGGTACAATAAATTATTTAAAAATGTGCAATCAAATCCAATATTTCACAAAAATTATCAAATAAAAGATAATACATTGTATAGATTCAGTAAACCTTCTTCAAAGTTACATGAGGCAAATTCTTGGAAAATTGTCTTACCTCAAGACATAGTACAGGAATGTATACAGGAAAATCATGAACTCACCGCAATACATCCTGGTACATTTAAAACTTTAGCTAAAATAAAAGAAAATTATTTTTGGAAGGGTATGAATGCAGACGTTAAAACGTATGTGTCTAACTGTGGAAAGTGTAAGGCTTACAAACACTCAAATGATGTACCACACGGACACATGACACACCAGAAACAAGTGGAGCGTCCCATGCATACACTTTCCATCGATACAATTGGTCCTTTACCTAAATCATATTCCGGACACATTTATATACTTTCAATTGTAGACATTTTTACCAAGTATTGTTGGCTTCATCCACTTAGAACTGCAACCACAAAGACAGTAACTTCATTTATAGAATCAGAAATTATACTAAAAGAGGGCACACCATGTGTCATCATATGTGACAATGCCACTATTTTTCAAAGTAAAGATTTCAAGAATTTCTGTACAAAATATTCAATTCCGAAAATATTTTATAACGCATATTATTCACCACAGTCAAACACCGTTGAACGTTACAATCAAACCATTCAAACTTGCTTAGCAATGTTAGTAGAGGAGGACCAGCGAAATTGGTCTAGGTTCCTTCCTCAAATACAACTATTTATGAACACTACTATAAATTTAGCAACTGGATACACACCATATTTTCTCGCCAGAGGCCGTGAAATCATCTCTGATGGTTCATTGCACACCATAAGGGGCAACGCACCACAATCGATTGATGATATTCAGCTCGCAAATAGGAACGAAAAAGCTAATTCCTTAAATGAACTCGCAGATATTTTCCAACGTGTAAGCAGCGCATTGACCAAAGCGTACAAACAGAATGCAAACAGATATAACCTGCGTCGCCGTGAGCTCAGGCTACGTGTGGGTGATATCGTGTGGAGGCGTAACTTTGTACAGTCAAACGCAGCAAAGTTTTTCTCAGCTAAATTAGCACCAAGATTTATCAAGTGTAAAGTAGTTGATAAACTATCTGATGTTGTTTACCAATTAGAGGAAACAGACACAGGAAATATAGGAAAGTATCATGTCAAGGACATAATAAAAGTGCCAATATGAGTAAATGGTGTTATTTATGCTTAAATTTCAATTAATTGCACAGTGTTACACTTGCACATTATTGGACAAATTTTTTTGGAAGAAAAAAAAATTTTCTTTTCTAAACTGAATTGCTTTTGTATCAGTGGCTCTTAGCAGCCCTGGTCCCATTTATTTTTTTAAAGTCAGTTCAGAATTTTTTCAAAATAATTGAAAAAAAAAAAAAAATTTTTTTTCATAATAAAAAGGAAAAACTATTTACTTTACTGACTTATTTTTTATATCAGTGGCTCTCACTACCCCTGATTCCTTTTATTTTTTTGAATTCAGTTCAGTACTTTCTTCAAAATAATTAAAAATAAGTTTTTTTCCCCTTCAGGAAAAAACTATATTTCTTTACTAAACCGAATACTTTTTGTATCAGTAGCTCTTGGAAGCTCTGATTCCTCTTATTTTTTCAAATTCCGTTCAGTACTTTTCCCAAAACAATTAAAAATAAGTTTTTTAAACACAAAAAAAAAAAACTATTTTCTTTACTGAACAGAATTGTTTTTGTATCAGCGGCTCTAGATGGCTCTGATAACCATTTTTTCAGAATCGGTGCAGTACTTTTTTCAGAACAATTGAAACAAAGTTTTTTATTATAAAAAATAAAAACTATTATCTTTAATTACCTGGATTATTTCTGTATCAGCGGCTCTTGATAGCCCTGATCCCGTTTATTTTTTCAAAAACGGTTCAATACTTTTTTCAAGACAATTGAAAAAAAGTTTTTTTGTGGTATTGAGTTAGGACGTTAACTCACAAACATATTCGCACATTGCTCGCTTTGAATTGGGTGACGACTCATATTCATTTGCAGCATTGCCTGTCACTCCAGTGACGTACTAAATATAGTTCCCAGTACTGTTTCGCGACCAGCACTGCGGTTATTATATTTTGAAAATCTAATATTAAGATATGTTATAACTATAACCGTTAATAGACTAGGATTATAACTCTAATAAATATCTACAATTCATGTACAATAGTTCATAAGTTAATACACCATTAGCCAATAGTTTAGTTAGCATATGCATAGGATTAAAAATGCTTAGATTTAAAAAATGCTTAGATTCGAAAAAGGTTAGGTTTAAAAATGCTTAGGGTTAAGAAATAAAAATTATAATAAGCTTATACCTTATATTTACATAAAATTATAACTTCATATCTAGTTAGTCGTTTCAATAGCTTTAAGGATAATTTTTTTCCTCTGGGTAGAACGGCTGTTTTTTCCGAGAAGAGGGGTATTGTAGCAGCTAGATAACATATCCTGCTACTTTCTTGATAACAGCACAATTGATGTAGAACAGTAACGTTTTTTGGGGTTAGTTTTACAATGAAAGCCTGGAACATAAATTACACTTCGAAATAAATAACCTTCATTGTATATAGGTTATTTACGCTTCAGGTAATCTGAAACACTAATCACTTTGAGATAGAACGCTATTCATGTCTCATAATTATGCACGAAAAATTCGACAATAATCAGCATTTTGACAGTCTATGATGATGATTTTTTCATTCATCCCGTTGAGGATAGGCAAAGGTCTTAGACCATACAGCCTGGTCTGATATTTTGACGGTCGAATTACGCAATAACTGTTGATCAGAACTATGACATATATATGCTTTTCGGAATCCTCGTTGGAAGATCTTTCCAAATATAATAATGGTTTTCGGATTTATTACACTTTTAGTTTTATTCTTAATCATGTAATAAATGTCATACTCCATGTGTAAACGCACCATCAGAATTGCGTTCCGTTCCAACTCGTTGTGGCTGTCTATGACCATTGCAGTCATCAGCGTTTAAATATTTGTTATTTTTATGTGAACTACATAAACTCGACAAGGGAGTTATTTTTCTTGTCACGGATGTGGTATAGTGTCAATTAGTTTATGCTGTTTTAAAACTAGAATTAGAAAAATAGTTAAAGTATTTTCAATGTCAACATTTCGTGTGAAACGGACCGTCATCTCTCCGTGTCGACGATTTCCGGATGGGATCGAACAGTCTGGAAAAATGATGGCTTGAGCAAGTTGCGTGCCGTCCGACTCATCTACACGACGCCGAGAAGATGGCGCAGCTGAACTGTATATAGCGCCATGATCGCTTCTCATTTCTCCTTGGGTTTCTAACTTTAGAAACTACAAAATATGGCTAATCTTTATATCCCGATGGATGATTAGTCAACGTAAAAGTGCGTCATCAGCCCTGATTTGCTCGATGACAATTTTCCGTACCGCGTGCTCCGTGCGGCAGTCTTAAACTTCCGAAGGGAGGCCTACGCGGCGGGCCTTGTCCGCTGGAGAACTTTCCCAGTGGACGATCCCAAGGATCTTCAAAGCCGTTGCCAGCCGGGATATTTCCGTGTGCTCCTGGTGGACTTCGCGGGAGGTGCTCTGCGCCCACGACGTGGTGCGCCGGCAGACGGCGTTCGTCGACGATCTTGGACGATTGACGGTCTTAGTGGTCGCCATCCCATCGTGATGCCAGACCAGCTTCATCGCCGGCGTTCTGCTCAAAAATCCATGGCTTCCGAGGCCACATCGTGAACGTGTGAGTGCGTGATCGTGGTACCACGTAAGTCTCTTGTATTCTTTTGGCCAAACTAGAGTCAGTGCGCGTTTTGCATATCACAGGCACCGATGCCCGACCTCTTTCTAGAACTTTCTGGTCTCAGGATTTTGCTACATCAATTTACCTAATCTGTCTATAGCTGTATGAGTGCTATATGTTGTAATATACTGTTATCGTTTACAATGTTAATTTCTTTGTTTTATTCCAAATGAATCACCCATAGATTCCCTTTAGACAAGAGGTCCTTGAAACAATAGCCCTATGCTGAAAGCCGAGAGTTTGAAGGCCTACTGTATTACTTTTTAACTTGTAACATAACGGTAATTTTTACAATCCAATATTCATCATTTTCTTTTTTTTTTCTCTTTTTTTTTTCACACCGTTACAATACCAAACCATCAAATAACGCCCCCAAAACGACTTCCATTCCAATCATAAATGGATAGGAAACTAGGAAATAAACACATAATGTATCGTGTATATAGTTGACACGATATAAATGGTTATTTAATGCGTCTTACCGTTACTCCGACATAAACGAAGGGGACGTTAAATGATGTTGCGTTTTCTTACCGTTTGTATTTACGTGAAAATGTGCCGGAAATTTTCCTTGTAAGGGGGGAAGAGGTGGCTCGAAAACTATCCGTCAAAAGTAGGGATCAACTGGGGTAACCGCAAAAGTTTGTCTACCTGATGTAACATAAGTAAGTTTGCTGAACTAGGTATTCCTCTTGAGCCCTTGTTAGACACTTATGACGTGATACAAATGGAAAACTTTTTTTTTGCAACTTGTTAATAAAATTATCAAATGTGTCCTCCCACCCAGGGCAGGACAGGAGACACTGTCAGACTTGTACTGACTAAAATCCACAGTGTCCTTCAATAGCCCTATACGTTTCGGGGGCACGGTAATTAGGTTAGTCCCGCGACCGACTTTGGCAGACTTAGGGAAATTATACCCCTATGCCTATGAATTTTATTATCAGTTCGACTTTCCTATTCAATTTTTTATTGACCTGTACTATCCCACAGCTGGGTGAAGGTATACCCCAGTCCTTTCCAGTCAAAACAGTATTTAAATAATTTCTCCCTATTTCCCTCTATAGGTACTGGAATGCAGGCCTTTTCACTTTTCTATTTTTTTTATAAAATAGAGTTCTTGACATTGCAATTTATATTCACTGTATAATTCCCTAAATATGTCACATACTTTGTACTCATCTGATTTAAGCTATCGTGATCCGTGACACCAAAATGGTAGGAGACCTTACTTCGTTAAAAACTTCCCTGGTACATAAAGAAAACTTTCCCTTACGCAGCTGATAGAATTTGCTCAAGTTCATCCAAAGAAATTCGGTTTATGCTTAAACTTAACATCAGCGTCTTATACTGCCATATTGTAACTTTGATTAAGGTTATTTTATTTTCAACGAATAATTATACTTGAGAGTCGGTTTATCTTCGTTCATTTAAAAGTAATGTTTTGTTCTCAGTAAACATAATTATTCGCTTATTACCTCCGCGTCTCGGTCACGTCACCTTGTGTTCACATCTAGGTTTATTTCTATTAAATACCTTGCAATTCCACTTCAATTTTTAGATGGCTATAAAAGAAACGAATGGATCCATTCAAAAATTACCTCTCATCTCATAATCATCAGCTTATCCTCTTCTCAACTATCTTTGAGTAGGCTTCCAGTTCAACGGGATTTAGCTGTATTCATTCTTCATTGACTCTAAAAAATCTTTCTGCAAGACGAACAAGCTTTCCTCTCCCATATTACGCCTGCCTGTAAAAGGACTGTCTGACTCTTATTGACTAAAGATCACCCTATTCCCTCACCTGCTCTTTGCTTTCCAGTGCCGCTGTGTCCTTTTAACGCAGTCCCTCTACTCCGACAAGCGTTTGGCCTTACAGGGCCCTCGTCAGTTTCCTGACAGCTCGTAGAGCCAAGCGTGAAAAAGGACGCGACGAATGATTCAAGTGTAAAAAACTTAAGTTTCCGTATTTTAATTATTGTAAAATAAAATTTTCAAAGCTTTTATCTTTCGCCTTGAAATTCTTTGATATCGGATAAAACAAACAATTTCTATTTACTTACATATTGTGTGACCATTATCTACTTAGATTAACACAGATACTTAATATATGTATTGATATAGATAATGATAAATGTATTTTAAATTCTTTGTATGCATTAGGTAAAGAAACTATGTAGATATGCAATTCAAATTGTAATTAAGAAATTACTTGCTGTTTTCGAAAACCCTTTGTATTTTTGGTCATGATCTTAAATCATATTATATTCTGTTAATTAGGAGACAAGTCTTATATCTCGGAGACCTATTCCACATTTTTGCTTCGCTTCAATATTATATCTTAGTTGGTCAAACATCCCTGCTACATAAAACAGCATCAAAAGATTATGTTGTTAACCCTGCAGAAACTTGCTTGTTCTTTGTCAACAGTAAGAAGCTTGTCTTGTCTCCTCGACGGTGAAAGGCCATTTTCTTCTCGTTACAATTTAACGAGAAGATTAAACAAACCTATTGCAACAACTGCATCGTAACGCACACGTTACGGTTAATTCGAACGGCAGTCTAGAAAACTAGAAATCCAATCTAGTCTGGAGCACGAAGCGGCCTAGCCTACTTATAAACACTTGCATTGTTTACTATATGCACGGTAACTGATGCTGTGAACGTAGCTTCATATAATGTGTGAAAAGTAGGAATATGGTGATTGGTTTTAATCGATTCTTCTTGTTTTTAACTTTGCCCCACTTTTTTCGCTTTCTCTTGTATTGCGGGTTCGTTTACAAACCATTTAAGCTCACATGATACAAAAAACCAGACCAGAACAACTACCTGTAAGAAATATTTGTTTCGAAAGAGAATCAAACCCGCGACACGCAGCAACAACCTCGGAGTTAAAATTTACAGGCGTGATGTTACATTACTTATCTATATTTTGATCGGATTCCTGCCCTTAAGAAAAAACTCTATTTATCACTCTATACCAATAATATAAAGCTAAATAATCTCTCTCTCTCTACGTGATCGAATCCGAAATGAGGAGATCCGTAGACGAACTAAAGTCACCGATATAGTCCACCGGATTAGCAAGCTGAAGTGGCAATGGGCAGGCCATATTGCTCGCAGAGCAGATGGCCGATGGGGTCGGAAAGTATTAGAGGACACCACGGACTAGCAAGCGCAGCGTAGGCCGTCCACCAGCAAGGTGGACAGACGACCTTATAAAGGTCGCCGGAAGACGCTGGATGCAGGTCGCTTCCAACCGGTATATGTGGAGATTAAAAGGGGAGGCCTATGTTCAGCAGTGGACGTCCTATGGCTGAGATGATGATGATGATGAAAGCTAAAGAGTTTGTTTGGTTAAAATCTGGAGCTACTGATCCGAATTGAAAAATTCTTGTTGAGTTGGATAGTCCATGTATCGAGGAAGGCTACGACCACTAGATTCCGAGCAGTGAGTCAAACTGCGAGGAGCAGCTATCCCCTAAATCTTCCCTAACGAGGAACATCAAATCTAATCAGCTCCTAATTTCACTTAAAGACGTTGATAGTTTTCGCGAACGATGTCATGAAATCGATACTAGCTAGTACTACCAGGTTAATTGGCGTAACACGTTATGACGTAATAAATGTGCTGCTGGGATTACGGGAGATGCGAGATTTATTGGCTGTTGGTATAGATGCTGTCTTGAATGGGTCTTTGATGATGAGTTATGGGTTGTGCTTGTACTACTAAGCTCTTTTGGAGTAATAGGTTGTTAACATTTGACATGGTTGATACTGGTCAAGTTCTATCAGAAACATTCTTCTTTCGTGATAATTTTTGCGAGTGTATTCTCAATAGAAATTCTGACTTATGGCAGCTCTATTCAGGATTTAGTAATCGTATCCCACTGGTAGTCTGGTTAGGCATCTTTCCAGTCATTGTATCATCCTATTTATAAGATAATTATGTTTTTAATACCTGTGATTTGCATGGCGTGCATAATAAAGAGTATTTTTTCTATCTACTTTTCAAATTGGGAAATAATATGAGTCTCTCATTACTCGGTTCATCAAGCTGGGGAGTGTTCCTCACCACGCCAGTTGCTACCAGCCGCTTGCCCCTCTTGGGATGAAACTAATGGTAATTACTTTGTTCCAGGTAACGAACAAGACCTCCGGCAAGGTGATGGTGCTCAAAATGAATCAGCAGCGCGCCAACCGGCCCAACATGTTACGAGAAGTGCAGCTCATGAACAAACTCAAACATCCTAACATACTCGGGTAAGTATCATTGAACATCTGTGAACAGTTGCGTGTCTTGTGCTAGAAGATAGTCCTCATCTCTATGAGACGAAGTGGACTTTATCACTTTACTCATTAAAGACATGGTTCCAGTGCGGGCTGGTTCACAACGTTTATGTAACTTATAACATTGGCCATCGTAATCTTTAAACCGAAAATAGTATAATTTACTGAGAAGGCCAGGAACGACCATAATATGTCAATATTTATTGTAGCCCGATTAAAACTTGGTCACTCTAAAGATATTCTCAGAAATAATAATAAAACTCACTGGTTTGGAACGTAGGCTCGTATTACTAAGGACATGGTGCATACTTATAAAATTAGTGTTGGTATCCAAAGGATGCCATGTGCTGCCCCTTTTACATAACCGTTGACAGACTCGTAATGGGTTTTATGCGCTATTACATACGACATAAAACGTAGGCGATGAATATTAACCTACATAAATAATGATGCACCAAATAAGGAAAATCAATCTCGTAAAAATTCGCACGAGGCGCCTCTTATTTCTCAAGGCCACCAAGTGATAATTACAGATTGTCACCGGAAACATTTTAGACATAAATCAAACAGATATAAAATCGAATATCAAATTATAAATGATATATTTGAGACAGCAAACTGTTACTCCGTTTGTAAATGTAACAACAGGGAAATTCTGACAAATATTTGGACTTCTAAGGAATATAAAATGTAACGGTCAGGAGGGGGTGGCAGGCAGCGAAGCGAAGCCAAAGGAACATGTTGGAAGACTTCTTTGTCTAACGAATTTTTTGCCCCACTGCACTAAAGCGATACTCCAAATTCATGTTTCATTCAAATATTGAATGCAAGAAGCATAAACTGTTTAAATTTTTAAAGATTCGGAGAAAAAGAAAAAAGAAACTTTGGCCTTTGTGCAATCTAGTCAAAAGAGGTTTTAGTTTACACTAACCTCCTTCGATAGTAATACTCCACAGAGGCGCCCCCATATATCTTCCGACTGCTAAATCGTGTAAGCCCACCAATAAATCATCTTCCAATAAACTGCCCCAGATGATTAAACCTGTAAATTCATTTATATACGAGCAAAACCAGATAACAGAAGACTAGTGCAGCATTCAAGTGATTTATGATATTTACTACATTAAAGTTTGAACGAAATATAGCGAAAATGATAACGATATAGAATAATTTGAATACAACGATAATTTATTTTATTTTAATGTCCTAGTTTATACTACGCAGTAGTAGCACGTGGTTTTAAGGATTGAAGATAACAATTTCAATGTGATTTAAGTAGCTAAAGTAAAAAGTAGTAAATGATATCCTGACGATTGGCAAGAGTAGGTATATAGAAGAAGAACTCTGCAGGCGGAACAAGACTATGAAGCTTATGATTTAAAAACAAGACTGCCAGAATTATAAAAGTGGTACTACTGAGCCTTCTTTAAAGAGTTTCGAAAGACAATCAATCTCTCTTTACCCACATCTTGGTATTCGCCCCCTTTTGCTTTCGGCACCAAATGAGTCCCAAGCATATCAAAAATGAGTTTCTAAAACTTTGAAAAATACACCCAAAGAACCATTAATCTTAAAACTTAATTGGAGTACAACAAAAACACCTTTGGCGTTTTAAAAGTTTCCAAGAGATGAAATCCTTTCAACGTAAGTTTTTTTTACAATAAAAGGGAGAAACCGGGAATTCAAATCTATCATCACTTGATAAAAAATTTTCCTTAGTAACTGATGAGATGTGAAAGTGGATGGATGGATGTTTGTTACTGAATCAAGATAAAACGGCTTAATGGATCTGGATGAGATTTGGCACAGATAGTCTGGAATAACACATAGAATACCTTTTATCCCGATATTAAGATCCCGTAGGATGATTTTTGATACACTTGCGGACGAAGCCGCTGGCAACGCCTAAGGTTATATGACTGAATTTACAAAGAGATCAATATTGATACAACAAGAACTACCTAGTAACATTACCATACATTCTTAAAGGTTAATAGCATTCAGATAGGGAGCAAGGTCACAAAGATCAGTAATCATTAAACACATCATTAGCATCTACTAAGGAACCTTCGCTTTTACAAACTAGCAAAGACCTTAAGCACCGAAACTGATTGCTTTTTTTTAAAGACGGAAATAGAATTTCATGTCCAAAGAAGTTCTTCATTGAGTATTTTAGGACATCCGCACCTTCGTCCAATTCGACTTAAGGAACGTGCAGAGACACCAAATTTTGTGCTTAATAACCAATCAAATACGCATTAAATTCCAAAAACTACGTTTATATTAAAATCCAAGGTTGAACCCTCCAGCCCATTTAGTGACGTATGCATCGAACAAGGAGCATCTTTGTGACTAATTATACCTTTGACGTCAGCAAATCATATGTGGGATTATTGAGACGCCGCTATATTTAACTGGTTTCACTGAGGTCTAATAAATGGGATGGTCTTTGTCTGTATCACACTCACAGGCACACTGATAAAAATGACAACCTTTGCTTGGGTCATTGGGTCTATACCTAACTGCAAGCGCAAAGCAGTGTTTGAACGAGTAAACGAATATTTACGTTACTTTAGTCTAGTCATTTTGAATCCAAATTAGTCAACACAAGAATAAAGTTGATATAATATGTTTGAGTGGATTTGAATAAGAAATACAATATTTCTTCTACATTCAAGATTCTTTTCATACATGTAAAATTATTAGTTTCATACATTGTGTCGGAAGCCGTGCCGGTCTGGGAATGTCTTGAAACGTCATCTGTTTATAATATCGTGTAAGTTATGTCTAACTTCATTCAACAGAGAAATGCACTAGGAAATTGTTTATATACAATGCCGTGGAACTATTTCTTGCTAGCGTATAATATTCTACCTGTTTGTTTGAATAGAACTGTGAGATTTCTTCATAATATATTATGATTTAAGTTCCTTAAACTTCTTCAAGTTATTTTGTTTTACATTTAACTTGATTACTGAAACAAATATAGTTTATTCAACTTCCTAGCGGTCCTCTCTGGGAACACACCGGCTACCCGTAACTTGCGGTGGCGGTTTAGCGATCCCAGTGCAAGGGCTTACCAAAGGCACCTGGTTCGTGACCATCATCCTATTTGAGTCTGTCCAAAACAGTATTTTCCTGCAATCCTTCGGTGCCCAGGAGTTCTGGTTCGTTCTGCTCGCTCCACATTCGGTCTCATCTTTCCTAGAGCTTTTTCTAGAGCGTTTTAAAAAAAAAACAACTGTTCTTCCTCTGGAAATAAAACTCTATCTCATAATTATTTTATGCAAGTTCTGCCAAGACATCCCACAACTCTCTTTAAGTCCTGAAACGCAACCACTTTGTTCTACCAAGAACGATAATCTTGAAACACATAAGATAAACCGCAAGGCGGCGTTTAAAAATCATAAGGAATCACATGTCAAGATGGATAAAGCCCGATCACCTTGATTTTAAGCATTCTGGCAAGGAAACGAAAACGTAATAATTGTGAATCTTTTGTACACATCAGTGGTTTTACACACGACTTTGTAACCACAGCAATCAAGACTGTTTACGATTATTTTGTTAATTTTGAGACAAATCTGTTCCCAAAATATTCGTGTACTGCGTTTAATTACTTGGTTTGTTACTTACTTTGTGTTTTTGAATCAGCTAGACACAAAACTATAAAAATGTTGTTACATTAGCTTTATTACAAGTGTTCATTTCATTTGTTTTTCTAAGTCACCACATCTTTTACTGCTTTTCTTCCATCCCCTTCGACCTTCAGATAAAATTACAATACTTTATTCTTTGTAAGTCGGGAAGCCAAACAGAAAATGGTGCTGCTTTCTCAGTAGTCTCAACAGTTTTGTTGTTCTGTTTACTAACTTTTACTACCGCATTTTCAGCAGTTGCTACAACCACCATTGCTTATTTGGCAATTAATATTATGAGGACTCTTAGTTCCGTCATGTTTTCCACAATGACAATATCAAAGTTATCAATTATGGTTCTTTTCATCATTTTAATAATGGCAATGTACAGTTTGCCTACGTAAATGGTATTAATGCCAGATACCGTATTGCGGTTGGCACACTATCGACTCCTCAAACCTTATAAGACAAGTGTGAATTGCTTGTTGAGGGAATTATCACATTTTATAAATTTCTCCTTTTAAAAAGTGTGAACCATGAATCATGGCGAAAATATTAAAGGAAAGGTCAACAAAGTGTTATAGTCTGTGAGGTCGTCCGGGTAATGTATGCCTACACTGTTAAGACTCGGAGGAATGTTTAAAGGGGACTTATGTCAACATCTCAAATTATGTTAAGAACTCCCCAAACTTATTATTAGCAAACAGTGCGGGTTTCTTGTTACGCCTGCTTCTTTGCAACAATATTTTGATTAGATTCGCTGAAAATCAGCCATGAGCCCACATTGATAGCAACATTTTAAGTGTAAATTTCAGTGGCAGATTAATAATTACACACTTTTTTAAATAGCTTCGAGGCTTTGCGTAAATAAAAAGCAAAACATTTGATATAAATCTGAATCTTCCTGTAAAACGACACGACATTTTCATGAATACCCAAATAAGCACTTTGACGATTGTTTGTGAATGGTGCGAATACCCCGCGGCGGTGGCGGGTCACCGTCGGCACACAAATTCATTGGGCCACCCTTTGTTCCAATGTTTGTTGACCAAACAACCGGGGCCCGTTGCCTTACGACTTACGTCATCTACAGGGAGCTCAACTAAATTTTATTGTATTAACACAAGTTTTTTTATTGGTTTAGTAAAATTGAAAAACATTTTTGATGTTGTTTTCTTGTGTAACTCAAATCTTTTGTTTGAAACTAGCCACGTGATACACCTAAACTTTATGGGCCAGAAACATTCTCAAGATAGACTTAACTAATTTGGTCTCGTTCGGAAATTATGCGAGTACAAAAAGACTTCAGCAACTTTATTTTAAACTATCTACTATGTAAAGAGCCCATGTTATTTACCAAACACCACTCATTTATAGCCAAAAAACTGTGATGAGTACTTTGTCACCATAAATGTGGTCGTAAGTTCGCATGATGAATATAATATGACTAAATTCAACTATTAGTAAGTGAAACACGTTTTGTTTACAGAATTCACACAATACAATTAATTCACACGCATACGTGCTACTTCCTGATCTCGTACATTCTGAATCTGGCCATTTTTGGTTCTCATTGTTTATCTTTATACCACATTTTGCGAACGACATTTCTTATTCTTTCTTACCCTGAATTCGGTTTGCATAATATGTTACGAAATGGAAACGATGAACCAAACAATGGCACCCACTGTCCCCCATTTCGCCCATTTCCTGCTCGCTTATCTTCGGAAATAAAAACAATGCCTGCACTGTTCCGACTGTTTGTCTTGCATTTTTTCACATCCATCTAGCTCAGCTGTTTTCAGTTACTCTTTTTAGTTTCGCATCAGCTAATGTAGCACACATTAAAAAGCCAATTTAAATATTAAAACATAGTTCCCAAAACTAATATCTGAATGAAGAAATTTCGTAAAGAGCCAAACGTCAAATTATACAAAAGCATTAAAAGCCACATGATGAACGGTTGAGCAACTCGCGCCGGGACCGCGCCTGCGATGATCATCTATAATTTATGGCGATAACCGACATTAAACAAACTAAAAGTGTCAATTAACCTTAACTGTTGTGTTCTTATTGCGTGCCTGTAAACACCGCTTCCTAGGAATAATAGACTAGCTTTCTCCCCGATTGTTGCTGTTTTTTGAACTTATCTTATTATCAATGGAAGTTTCATTATAATTAAGCCCTCTTTGATATCTCTGCACGCCAAGTTTTTAATTGGCAATTTGCATTGATTAAAAGATGATTACTCGACGGAGCCTTGACATCTGTCTCATTGCGTGATCAATACGATAATCACTTGGTAGCAGTGAGATTTTTGTGTTTTTGTTAAGCAACTGCCTTTTATACTTCTCTACGTTGCTGCTCTTGTGTTTCGAAATTTACGTCACAATCAAAGGAAAATCGTTCAGAGAATAGTTCAACATTTGAAGAGCGTGGCTCTGCATTTTAATTAGTATTTTTGTCTGGTCACATATCATCGTCAGTCACGTCATTCTGTTAATGTGACACACAATCAGCATAATAATGATGTGTACATGTGAGCTGAGGAAAAATTAGTCGTGGCTGTCGTGCCCATGAATATATTTCAACAATGTTTCAAGTTCAAGTGCCTTATCTATACGGCGACGGATGTCGCGGGACGATCTCCGGCCACCGTAGGCGCGGGCATGCGGGCGGCGAGTAAAGGGCAACTCGCTGCTCGACCAAGGACCATGCCCGGGTCGACGGCGCGTTGTGTCCCACGCGCGCCTCAAGGAGCGTCAGCATAGTGACGGGGCCCCCCTATAGAGGGCCACAGTCCTGCCGGGGTTGCGGGACATACGTATACCGCGACTCCGGCACACAAAGGGCTACCGAAGGACACCGTGGATTTTAGTCAGTACAAGTCTGACAGTCCCTCCCGCCCTGCCCGGGGTGGGAGGACTCATTTGATGATTTTGCCACGTAAAAAAAAAAAAAAAAAAAAAAAAAAAAATCTATCTGATCTACCATATTTGTGCGGACAATTCCAAATGAGATCACATCTATTTGTTCAGTTGAATGTACGGCAGGTTGATCGGCGTCAATGAGGCCATCTATTGTGGCCGCATCACTGGGAATCATTATTGTGGCATCTCCAATCTTTTCCCAATTACTTTCGAGAGCATACTCGCGGGACGCTCATTGTGTACACACCATATTAAGATAATCGGATTTCTAATCATTAGTGTGCTTCGACCTTGATATTTCGCGTGGGAGAGTATTAACGGAATGCATCTCGTATTTTGATTACAAAATTAAAATTAGATTACACATCGGGTTAAAAGGCAAGTCATGCATTCGTTGAGAGGCCTTGAATAAAGTGTATAATTAATGCAAGATCATTTTTTGTAATGCCCTCATTTGTAAACATAACAATGGTGCAATCAATCGTCACTTGATTACGGGTGCACTTCAATGGGTGCTTGTCTGGCACTAAGCAGTACATTCTCTACGCTTTCCACTGTTTTTCATGACACGTCTCTTTTTGTATTTGTATGAATAGGTTCACTTTCCCCCATTGAATGTGGTTTTCACATACGTAGGCAATAATCATTATCATTCTATCTGTCGAGTGATTTAGATCAATACAATTAATAACGTTCATTTTCTATAGCAACGCGGTGAAACTTAAGCGGGTAGATACTGAAATTAATGGGATTAGATACGTATTCTCACTTACAGATATATTATCTTTCCTCTCTAATTGCTGATTTATTGCTTAAGAAATTATATGAGACTAGGCCACTACACCACTGTTATAAATTTTCTCTTATAGCAAGACTGTATTCGTTTGAAATGTTTTTCTCTTATAAATGAAAACCACTATATAGGCAAATCAACTGTTCTTGAGACTACGGAGATCCCAGCATATTTTTTCTTTAATCGTCATCACTTATGATGAATATCTTATCACTACCATCATTCTATTGAATGGCGTCCAGTGGGTATAGGCTTCTCCAAGGCATTACCATACCATCTAGGCCCTGTTCTGTCGAGTATTTTCTAAAATTTCTAACAACATATTTCTTATCCTACAGTTTCATGGGCGTATGTGTGCATGAGGGCCAGTTGCACGCGCTGACAGAGTACATGGAGGGCGGTTCCCTTGAGCAACTGATCCTCAGCGTACCACCGGAACCTCTGCCGCAGCCCCTTCGAGTCTCCCTCGCAGCTGACGTCGCAGAAGGCATGATGTACCTACACTCCCTCGGTGTCTTCCATAGGGATCTTACTACTAAGGTGAGAGATTCTTTCGACTTTCATGCGTTATAGTACCCTCTTTTATACGTGACTACTATAGAAGTGCTACCGGAGTCACAAATACGTGAAGTTGACAGCTTTTTACGATACACTCAAAGAGAATTCGGATTTTCCGATTTTTATCCGAATACAACGAAGGCCAAAGGATGGGTATTGTGTTTGATATATTATATGGTTTTTGCGAGATACCACCCCAATTGTGACGACCATGACTCTATTAAGAATAAACTCGTAGCGACTAAAATTATCCCATTCCTTTATTTTTTGACAGAGTCAGAATCAGTTTTTTTAACAGCTGTTTATGATTGGATCTTAGCTGCTTTTGAAGACTCGGAAAGACAAATTCGGTCGTTGGATGGTTATAGACAAAGATTCAACCGAAGAAAGCAACTGAGATATTATTATGTATTTCCTTTTTTTTTTCAGCGTAAGATGAAATGGTTCTTGAAGATGTTTTGTTGTGAATATACCTCAAGAAAATTACAGATCAGAAAAAAGAAATTCTTTCTGAAGAACAGTCAGTACGAAATTGAAGCATTTCTCCTAACCCCGACATTATTTTCTCTTTCCAGAATGTATTATTAAGAAAGTATGGAGAAGGCGACTACATGGCCGTTGTCGCTGACTTCGGCCTCGCGGCCAGAATACCTCATCCTGTGTAAGTAGCTTTTTATACAAAAACAGTCTTGTAGCATAATTCCATTCATGTTTTATGGCACCCAAGGGAGAAGGCAATAAATAATCCGGGAAAATCACAAGGAAATATTTAAACAAGATACCATGGCCCAGAGGATATGAGAATGGATAAATTAAGGAATGAGTTTATAAGGGAAGTTTGAAAGTGACGCCTGTTACAGAAAAAATTAAAGGGAATCGTCTGTCCTGGTATGGACATGTGATGAGCAGGGATGAGACTCATGTGATTAAGAGAGTGATGAGTATGAATGTTGATGGATGGAGAGGAAGAAGAAGGCCAAAGAAAAGATGGATGGGTTGTATACGAAATGATATGAATGAAAAAGGAGTAAATGATACTATCATAATATGACGTCTGATAGGGGGAAATGGAAGAAAAAAACGTGTTGCGCCGACCACAAGTAAAAAGGGATCAGGGCAGGAAGATGATGATGATGATGATGATGATCATGGCCCAGAGTTGTAAAGGGCAATAAATAGCAGGGTGGATTTTAGTCAGTATGAGTCTGACTACTTTCCGTTCCACCCAAAGCTGGAGTTGTCTTTTGATGGTTTCCCAATCAGAAAAAAATAGCTAACTTGCCTTGTTAGTGAATATGTACGAGTATATTTTTTGTTTTTTTACGGTTTTCACTAATTTGATGATTTTATCACGCTTCTCATCAAATAAGTCCTCCCGCCGTGTGCGGAGTATCCTTCAATAGCCCCTTACGTTCCACGGTTACCGTTTAGACAGTCTCATGGTCAAAATTTTGCAACTGAATTTTAATTTTTTATTTTTTATTATTTTTGTTGTATTTGATATTGTAATTTTGTAATTCTTATTCTAAATTCTAAATTATTTTTTGTTAATTAATTTTGGTTTTTGTTTATTAATTTCTGTTTCTATGGGTATCTTGCCTGAAATAAATGGATTTATTTATTTATTATTTATTTATTAAACCAGTTACCAACCGATTGAGCTGAAATTCTGCACATAGCTTTGGTTCTGATGACAATGGATTTTTATGTCAAACATGACATGTTCCTGCAACCAAGTTAATTGTCTCACGAAAGAACTCTTAACGGTTAATAGCACGTACACAAAAATTTGTAAATGATTTTCTTATTTTGTGAAATAAAAAATAGCTGAAAAATAATTTCTTTTATTCCTAGGAAGCGTTCGAGGACAAATCGATAGCATTTCATGATCAAAAATCACAAACCGGTTTCCAGAATAAAGTCATCATTGAATAAATGAAAACGTTTTTAATTAGTTACAGTACTTCAATTCGCAGTCACGGCAACATACTCCATTAACGAATAGCGGGACTTCGAAAATGTTCGGAAATAATCGGTTACAAGTTACAACACGAGGGTACCTTACGTGATCTCTGAATGAAGCCATTACAATATCAATTGAAGCGAACGACGAGGGACAGTTGCCTGGGCTCCTTCTATAGTTATGTAAAAACGGTCATTGGTTGTACTATGATGAAATAAGACAGAATTGAATAATACAGTCGTAAGAGTCTAAGTTAATATTGTTACTAGGCAAGTTTGGAGCTATTGTATGGGTGTTTATTACTAAATCACGTTATAAAGGCTAAAATTCGACTTAGAAATAGTCTGGGAGTAACTCATACCGTTTATCTCGGTGTTACGTTCCTTTGATATAATTTTGGAGTAACACGCGAGCAAATCCACTGGCAACCGCTAGAATCAATTAAAAGCTCTGCTGGACAGAAAAGTCAAATCTGTTAAGGCTTTTTTCCAGAAGCGCATATTCACACGTATCACAAATCGTGAAAATGACGTGCAAATTTTAAAATACATAATTATCTTCTCTGAAAAATTACTACCGTCGAAAAATATGAATCTTGTCATCAAATATTTGTGATGGATCCATGAAAATACACGATTCTGTATGTAATGTGAACGTGCATCCGTGTTGAATACAGTGTTGTTGCAATTGAATGCTCAAGTTTTATAAAAACTACCACCATTTTGGCATTTCAGCAAGATTTGGTTAGAAATCAAATTAGTACCATTTTACAGTGGATGTATACGCCGCGCGCCATCAAAGCCTCCGCAACCCAACCCAATTAGTGGGGATTCCACTGATACTGGCCCAAGATTATACCAATTTTGGGCATTACTTCCCTTTTCGGAGAGGCTTATACCTGATAAGCTGTTTTGATTCACTGATTCCATGGTCCCCAAAAACTACAGAATTTCTCTGAATTTAAACTGCTCGAAATGAGTTAAATGGACATCGCGATATTGAATCATAGAGTGATTAAGTTTCATAGAACTATTTCTTCACACTTTTATGGGGAGATCCATACGTCTTCAAATGGAACTTCTCATAAGCAGAGTGGAATTTGGAGTCCCGTTGATGGTCGCGGGACATGTTGGTATTTAGTAGTTCAAGTCTGAGAGTCCCTTCCTCTCCACCCAGGTCAATAGGACTCATATGAAAACTTTCCAACCTTATGGCCCGGCTACACGCTCTGTCTTGCTTGCGCAGTCCGGGCCTGTGCAATCATGACTGTCCGAAAGGACGAAACATGAACTGCGCGAGCAACAGTCTTACCGATCCGCACGCGGTTACCTGCGCAAAATGTTTTGTGCAGGCAATACGGAGCGTGTAGCCGTAGGCGGGCCATTAAGGGGATTGGTCAGTAAAAATACGGTTTTTATTTTTTACTTTTCTTCGTACATATCTGGACTACAGATCTTACAACTTGGAATATAGTTATTGACTATATGATCTAAATTCTCACAAAGTTGAAAACACGATTCAATGAAATTTTCTCGATACAAAAAAAATGCAAAGTTCGGTCTGTGTGTTTCGTTATTGCAAATTTAACTATCGATTTCCGAACGCATCTTTTAAAAACCTATTCGTAAAAGTGACAGATGAGATGACAGTTCAGTTCCAAGCAATCGCGCGTGCGGCGAACCGATACTGCTTCGCATCTTTCGTCTTTTCTCCGCTTCTACGTGCCACGAGACCTCATCATCATCATCTCAATCACATCGACTATTCATCACCCCCTGGCCAGGTGGGAAGGCGAGCCCGTTCGGAGGCAAAAGGTAAGCTGCACGTTTTCCACTGCGAACGAACTAAATTTCGAATTTGTCACTATTTACTTTCTTATTACCAGCAAATTCGGCGTTCATATTTTTGTGGACGACCCAATATATGTAACGGCTCATTACCGCATTCCTTTTTCTCCCGTTCCGTTACATATATTTTTTTGGAGGCCCCGGCGAGATCCACCATTAGCGTGGTCCGCCATTTTATTCACTTTAAAACGCAAATCGTCAGTCATCTCATCTATCGAAGTCCCACCCAATTTTCATTATTCTCAAAACGCTATTGTTAATTCGCAATAAATTAACAATTTCATCTCGCTTAATGAGATTGGTGTGACATAATCACTAATTCACTATTCATTCTCGAAAACTGCGTTTCAATTTCATTCAATTCCAATACGTAAAATAACTTGTTGCGTTTGTCGTAATAAGTAACTATCAATACCGTTAGGATAAATCCTTTGTACTACTAACATAATTATCATTCGTTTCCATTGTTAGTTCAATTTACGTAACATTTCGATTCAAATTAGAATCCATTTCATTTTTTCGTTTACATTTTTAAATGTGGGTAAACTGTTAAATCGGCAGCGTCATTGTGTTCCGGCTAGTGATGTGCAACGCGTGATTATACTTATCGGTTTTACGTTCAATCTTGTAATCGATTTATTTCAAGTTAGTCGATTATTCCATAATCGGTATTCGGGATAATTTTGGTTTATTTATTCGATTAAATATTTAATAATGCCTTATTCAACAGTACGAAGACGTAGTACAGATAAAAGAATTAAAAAGGCTGTTGCTAAACAAATTTCTTTTGATGTTACGGACTTACCTTCATTAAGGCGCAAGCGTACTCTTGCTTTTAATCGGTTAAAGCGTACATATGAGATAGCTGAACAGGCAAAGGCAGACATACAAAATGTAGGCTTATTTCTCGCTAATTTCTCTGACGTTCAAAATCTTGTAGAAAAGTTTGAAGACGCTCATCAGGATATTTTATCTCTGATTGACGCCGCCTTGGAGGAAGGTGAAGATTCAATTCGAGAAGAATTTGATACATTATATTATAAAATTTTAACGATTCATTCCGAGTTGAATCCGAAACCTTCCCACGATGATTCTTTTAATTCTGCTCCTTCGAATGCTACATTAAACGTAAAGCTTCCGAGAATTACTATTCCGTCATTTTCAGGAAATATTAAGGCTTGGCCTAAATTTTATGATGTTTTCACGTCACTTATCCATGAAAATGGCAGTTTATCTGACACGGAACGTATGCATTATTTGATATCGAGTCTCACTGGTGATGCGTTAAGTTTAATCAAAACATTTCCGGTTCAGGGTGCGTATTATCGAGAGGCATTCAAGAGTTTAGTTTCTCGGTATAACAATAAACGTGAACTAGCATTCGAATGTTGGAAGGAAATTCTGAATGTCAATTTTAAACCGACATCACCTCACGATTTTCGTCGAGTGCTGGACACATTTAATGAAAACCTTACTATCCTTAAAGAATTGGAATTACCGACCGATAAATGGGACTTTGTGTTGTCTTATTTAATTCTCTCTAAATTGGATTCTAAAACAAGATACGAGTACGAGCAAGCTAATTCGTCTATTGAATTACCGTGTTATAACATTTTAATTCAATTTCTTTATTCGAAGTGTGAAGCTCTCGTACGAGACATTCACTTCACATCTAGTCCGCGTGTGTCAATTGAGAAGCCGCGTTCAACTGAAAAATCAGCACAAGCTAATCAAAAGGGAGCTTCGTCATTTGTAGCAACAAAGGATAGTAATTCAACACCTCAACCTAATAAATCAACTGTAACGGAAAAGTCTGCTCCTATCAGTACTTCATCTCAGATTAAATGCTCCTTTTGCGGAAAGGATCACACCATATCGTACTGTCCTGACTTCGGCAAGAAGACTGTCGACGAAAGACAAGAACATGCCAACTCGCATAAGTGGTGCTTCAATTGCCTTCGTCCTTCACACAGTCTCAAAGATTGTAAATCTGTATTCCGGTGCCGTCAGTGTTCTCAACGACATCATACATTACTTCACCCAAATACAAACGAATCACAGAAATGTGATAGCGTTTCTGTGCCAACTACCTCGGACTCCGTCCTTAAGGCTTCCTCTAATCGATCTGCCATTTTGCTATCGACAGCGCGGGTGCAAATTCGTGACTGTAATGGTCAATTTCAATCGTTTCGTGCTTTAGTCGATTCTGGCAGTCAAGCTCATTTCGTTACCGAAAGGATAATCGAGAAGTTAGGTTTTGATTCCATTCCAACCACGCGGAAGATTCACGGTCTCGGCTCATCTGCTGCGGCAGTGTCTGGGTCCATTCAGTTAGACATCGGTGTCAAAGGAGAGACCATCTTGAAGATCGAAGCGCTCTCTTTGCCTTCAATCTGCGGTACTATGCCTTCATCGCGCCTTAATACTGCTTCATGGCCTCATTTGAAAAACCTTAATTTAGCTGACCCTGACTTTGATAAGCCCGGCCCAGTCGATGTTTTGCTTGGCGCGGAAGTATTTGCCTCGCTCTTAATTCCTGGCAAACATAACGGTGGTTCCAAAGGACCTTCTGCTATTAATTCTATCTTTGGGTGGCTTCTTATCGGTAACGCTGATAGCAATTCAGTGACAAACTCATTTCTTTCAATGGAGTTTGACTTGCATCAACAAATTCAACAATTTTGGGAGTTGGAAAACATTCCTACAAATTCTCGGCTAACCCCATTAGAGGAGCGTTGCGAGCAAATATTTACAAACACTGTATCGCGTAACGATCAGGGACGTTACATAGTTGCCTTGCCGTTTAAGGATTTTGAAGATTATTCGTTTCCCGGGTCCAAAGAGAAGGCGTTACGTAGATTCTATTCTTTGGAAAACAAACTTTACCGTAATCCAGTTGTACTTGAACAATATAAGGATTTTATGGAAGAGTATTTGCGGTGTGATCACATGACTCGCGTGTCTATTCAGGACCTTTCCAAAGGCAATTACTACATTCCTCATCATTGCGTTATCCGTCCTGATAGTGTTACGACTAAACTACGTGTCGTGTTTGACGCCTCATGTAAGAGCGACAATGGTGTTTCACTTAACGAAACGATGTTAATAGGCCCTAAACTTCAAACGAACATTATGGAACTGCTTTTGAGATTTCGCATTCATCCAATCGTTTTTACATGCGATATGTGTCAAATGTATCGCCAGATTTTAGTGCGGGAGCGTGATCGCGACTACCAGCGCATTCTATGGCGCTCGGATCGAAACCAATCCGTTCAAGAATTTCGCCTTAATACTGTTACCTACGGTGTGTCATCTGCGCCCTTTTTAGCTTGTCGAACAATCCAACAATTAATCGCGGACGAAGGCGCGGATCTTCCTTTAGGAAGCAAGGCTCTACAGTCTGACTTGTATATCGATGATCTGGTCACTGGTGGATCCAGTCTTTCAGAGGTCCGTACGATAAAACAAGAGGTTATCGAACTTTTAAACCGTGGGTGCTTAGAACTTCGAAAGTGGGCGAGCAACATACCTGAACTTCTTTCTGATTTGCCAATTGACCACTGCCTAACTGACTTTCTTTCCATGGATATTGGACAATCCATGGAAATCAAAGTCTTAGGCCTTAAATGGGATCCGCTTAGTGACGTTTTTATGTTTGAAGTTGCATCACGTGATGTCAAATGTAATAAACGTAATATACTTAGTGAGTTGGCACGTATTTTCGACCCTCTCGGTTTTCTAGCTCCAATTACATTCTTTTCGAAACTCCTCGTTCAAAAATTGTGGATACTGGGCATTGATTGGGATGCAGCTCCGCCAGAAGAAATCACCTTACGTTGGCATTCTTACATAAAGCAATTAACTTCACTTAAACTTTTGAAAATACCTCGTTGCGTTTCTCAAGCTCATTCCACAAACTATCAAATTCATGGCTTCGCAGATGCGTCAGAGGCAGGATATGGTGCTGCTGCATACCTAAGGGTTGAAGATCATAACGGATCCGTGCAAACCGTTTTACTGTGTGCAAAATCGCGTGTCGCTCCAATCAAAAGAGTTTCATTACCACGCCTCGAGTTGTGTGCAGCTGTTCTTCTTGTTGATCTCATAAGTCTCGTTAAACAAGTCTACTTCTTTCCGTTATCCGTTTCAACCATTTTTACCTGGTCTGACTCTATGGTCGTGCTTGCGTGGCTCCAGTCACATGCTTCCCGTTGGAAGACTTTCGTATCGAACCGTGTTGGTCATATCCAAACTGTGCTTCCCGAAGCCCGATGGAATCATGTCCCATCTACAGACAATCCTGCGGACATTCCCTCGCGGGGCATGCTTCCTGAGGAGCTCGTCAATAGTTCGTTATGGTGGGCGGGTCCCCCCTGGCTCCGGCAGGCTGAAGAATGCTGGCCAATATCGAACAATTTGATTGTTCCAATTGAGACTCAAGATGAAGAGCGAGTCAATTCCATGGTGACACACAGTGAGGAAGATATAATCGAATACTTATATCTTCCTCACTGTGTGTATTACTAAAAATTCTCATCACTTCGCAAGACGCAACGCATCCTGGCATATTGTTTAAGATTCTTTAATAATTCTCGCATTAGAAACACATCTTTGCGTAAACAATCTTATAATTTGTCTCGTTTGGAAATTCATTCTGCGTTATTGGTTATGGTAAAACATGTGCAAAACCAACATTTCAATAAGGAAATATTACGGCTTAAAAATGGGTTGAGCTTACCTAAACAGTTTCGAAAACTTAATCCTTTCATTGACGAACACGGAGTTCTCAGGGTGGGCGGTCGCTTGTCACGTTCTGGGCTAGAATTCGAACACAAACACCCAGCATTCCTTCCTCGCGATTCAAAATTAACTTATATGATTATTAAAACGCTTCACCGTGAACACTGTCATGCTGGTGTCAATACTTTGCAATACCTATTGGTTCAGCAATTTTGGATTCTATCTGCAAAGCGAGCCATCCGCCATTGCTTGTCGCAATGTATTCCGTGCTATCGAACCAATCCAACCCCCATAGAACCCTTTATGAGCGATTTGCCTGCGGTACGCGTAAACCAAGTAAAACCATTCTCCATGGTTGGAGTTGACTATGGAGGACCTTTTTCTATCAAATTCGGTCGCTATCGAGGTGCCAAAACGGGCAAGGCCTATTTGTGCCTTTTTGTGTGCCTCACGACAAAGGCACTTCATCTCGAAGTCGCTTCAGACCTCTCATCTGATGCCTTTATCGCTGCTCTTCGAAGATTCGTTGGACGTCGCGGTCGTGTCAATTGTATATTTTCGGATCGAGGCACCAACTTCGTCGGTGCAAAAACCCAATTTGAAAAGTACATGAGTGACGCGGTGCGCACTGAACAAATTGAATTCCGTTTCAACCCTCCTTCGAGTCCGCATTTCGGCGGGATCTGGGAGATTCAAATAAAGGTCGTTAAGTCTCATCTATATCGAATCATAGGTACGCAATGTCTCACATTCGAAGAGCTTACAACGTTGTTCGTACAGATAGAGGCAATGCTAAATTCGCGTCCTCTTTGTCCGTTGAGTACCGATCCTAACGATCTTTCAGTCTTAACTCCCGGCCATTTCCTTACTCTCGAGCCTCTTACAGCGGTCCCTGATGAGGATCTAACCAAAATTAACATCAATCGTTTAGGCCGATGGCAGTTAATTCAGCGTTTTCAACAAACCTTTTGGGAGCGCTGGAAAACGGAATATTTGCATACACTTACTCAACGGGCAAAGTGGACTGCCCAATCGCAACCTCTAACTGTAGGATCACTTGTTCTAATTAAAACAGAAAATACGCCCCCCCTTTTTTGGCCGCTCGCTCGTGTCATTAAACTGCATCCAAGTCCAGACGGGATAGTACGCGTAGCGACGGTTCGAACAGCCACAAATACACTGACACGTCCTTTCGTAAAATTGTGTCCTTTGCCGTCGCAAAGTGACCAATAATCTAATATTTCAACATCAATTCATCTAATCTTAACATTAAGTAAAAAAAAACTTTTTTATTTTCTAACATGTCCTTTTCGATTTCTGTTCAAAACTAATTTCGAAGTTTATTTATTTATTTCACTCGAATGAGTAACCAGGGCTATCAACCGTAATCGATTATCGATTTTTATTCACTTGTTATTAGTGATGGGTTTTTATCCGGATAAATACTCAAAATGGATAAATACTCAATAAATTTCCATTTTTACTCGAGTTTTTATCCAAAACAGTGGATAAATACTACTTACAGTGTAAGTTACATTGTTCATCGTAAATTTTGTTATTTTACAAGAAAAATGATTGAAATACATGAAAATCTGTAAATATAGATTTGTAACGTACTTTTTTAATCACTTTAATAATTACAATTACTATAAGCGTTGAAAAAAAGGAGGAAATATTCACGTTTTTTCATAATTCGTTGTTTTCTTTTTTTCAATTTTTCAATCAAAACTTAAATAAAACATAATTTTCACCTCACCCGCTCGGAAAGATTCTATTTCTCATTCAAAATCTGAGCGCAAAACTCCATTTTGTGCTCTAGAGCCCAAAGTGTTGTTTAAAATTCGAACACGTCTTGTATTCAATTGTTTTCTACACTGCCAGGCGAGCCGCCCCCTGTATAGGTCAATGCCCCCACTTCATTTCCTCGCTGTGTGAGGTGAAAAGTTGTGTGTTGCACTCGGCAGCAAAGTTTTTCTGCGTCTCGTACCTTTGAAAACTTCGCATCGCTCAGGATTCTATATTTGAACCGCTCGTTTCTCTCGCGGTTCAATCTTAGAATCCTTCGCTCGCTCAGTTTTCAATTCAAGTACTCGCGCCAAAAATCAACTTTGCAGCCTTGCATAACAAATAACTATTTCAGTTTCTAATTAATTATGAAGTAGGACTGACGCGGACACGCGACCGCACATTTGTCTGATCAAATCTAACCGAGTCTAACTGAGTGTAACCGTCAGACTGACTCCGATTCTGATGGAGTCTGACTCCGAGTCTGAGTCTGACCGAACCTAATACCGATTATGACTGAATCTTACCGAGTCTTACGGAGTCTTAACGAGCATGACTTCGAGTTCGAACAAGTTTGACCGTGTCTTATAAAGTCTTACCGAGTCTTACGGAGTCTTAGCGAGTATGATTTCGAGTCTGACCGACTGTGACTGAGCCCGACTGATTCTTACTGAGTCTTAGCGAGTATGATTTCGAGTCTGAACGAGTCGAGATGACTGACTCAGACCGTCTTACTGAGTCTGACCCAGTCTTACGGAGTCTTAACGAGCATGATTCCGAGTTCGAACAAGTTCAACCGAGTCCTACCAAGTCTGACGGAGTCGTAGCGAGTATGATTTCGAGTCTGACCGAGTGTGTCTGAGTCCGATCGATTCTTACTGAGTCTTAGCGAGTATGATTTCGAGTCTGAACGAGTCTGACTGACTCTGACCGATTCTTACTGAGTCTGAACGAGTCTTACGGAGTCTTAACGAGCATTACTCCGAGTTCGAACAAGTCTGACCGAGTCTTGTAGAGTCTTACCGAGTCTTACGGAGTCGTAGCGAGTATGATTTCGAGTCTGACCGAGTGTGACTGAGTCCGACCGATTCTTACTGAGTCTTAGCGAGTATGATTTCGAGTCTGAACGAGTCTGACTGACTCTGACCGATTCTTACTGAGTCTGACCGAGTCTTACGGAGTCTTAACGAGTATGATTCCGAGTCTGATCGAGTTTTACCAAGTCTGACTCCGATCCTGACTAAGTCTGACCGATTCTTACTGAGTCTTACCGAGTCTGACCAAGTCTTACCAACTACGACCGTGTCTTATCGAGTCTTACGGAGTCTTAGTGAGTATGATTCCGAGTCTGACTGAGTCCTACCAAGGCTGACCGAATCTGATTCCGAATCTAACTGAGTCTAACCGATTCTTACCGAATCTTAGAATCTTACCGAGTCTTACTAAGTCTGACCGAGTCTTACCGAGTCTGCCCGAGTATGACTGAGTCTAAACAAGTCTTACTGAGTCTAACCGTATTCGACACCGGGTCTTACTCCGAGATTTGATCTATTTTTTCATATTAAACGGTTTACCTATTAAAAAACATGGGGGGCTTAGGGCTTCGGCCTTGTTGACGTCATCTCAAGGCCTAATTGCCGTGTCTGTGGCAGGACCTATTCAATCCCTGCCCTGCAGGCAGTTATCATTAGTGACTAGTCACGGTACGTCCTCCCCACTTCGTTAAGAAGAAAGAAAATATATTTATTTTACAGTCAAACATGTCATCGGCGTAGCAGACAACGTCGATACCATGGAGGATTGTACCACGTAGCGCTCGGTCAAGCAGAAACAGTGTGCCAGGTTCCAAATGCGACGGTGCACCGTAGATGGTTTGAATTCGAAACTTCATAATAGCGGAGCGCTTCCTTAATTTAACTCTAGGGCAAAGTCTGGAAGACGTTCGTCATGACGAGAGACACTGCCAAGATGTCCTCACCCCGAGCGATTGCTTCCTCAGCCAAAGCCCTTTTTTTTAACGAGGATAAACTGTCAAATGAGTCGTCCAGACTTGTACTGACTAAAATTCACGGTGTTTCTTCAATAGCCATTTACGTTTCAAGGTCACTGTTACCTGTTTAGACAGTCTCGCAACCCCGCCAGGCGTTTGGCCCACCATGGGGGCCTCGTCAGTCAGTCAAATCACTCACATGCACATTTGGCAGAAGCCAAACAGGATATCTACAGATCCAAGATACGCAAACAAGATAAACTGCATATAAAATGAGGCTGAGTTAAGCTGCAGTGAGAAACAAATTGCTTCTCCTTGACTGGAGAGACTTCTGAGACCTAATAATACAATAATATCATTTTTGGAAAGCCCAAGTAACAGTACTTGTCATTGAATTTGTAAAAATAAACATTTTATTCGCAAAAAATATAAATATCCATCATTTTGAGTAAATATCCGATAAAAACGAGAAAAAACGAGTATTTATCCGTTTCGGATAAATACTCGAGTATTTATCTTTTGAGTATTTATCCTCCGCCCATCACTACTTGTTATCGTTCATCGCATGCACATCACTACGTTTGACATTTGTATGTCACTGTCAGTCAGTTGATCATGCCACATCAAATTGTAAACAACAACCTTCCCTTTCTATTATAAATTTAACTCGATATCTCGTCAAATTGGTGGGCGGATATGTTTCGTTATTGCAAATTTAACTATCGATTTCCGAACGCATCTTTTAAAAACCTATTCGTAAAAGTGACAGATGAGATGACAGTTCAGTTCCAAGCAATCGCGCGTGCGGCGAACCGATACTGCTTCGCATCTTTCGTCTTTTCTCCGCTTCTACGTGCCACGAGACCTCATCATCATCATCTCAATCACATCGACTATTCATCACCCCCTGGCCAGGTGGGAAGGCGAGCCCGTTCGGAGGCAAAAGGTAAGCTGCACGTTTTCCACTGCGAACGAACTAAATTTCGAATTTGTCACTATTTACTTTCTTATTACCAGCAAATTCGGCGTTCATATTTTTGTGGACGACCCAATATATGTAACGGCTCATTACCGCATTCCTTTTTCTCCCGTTCCGTTACACTGTGTTTTTTATTTTTTGAACTTTATGGAATAACTACTATGAGTTATTGAAAGGATGTTGTTTTAAATTGTAGAAAATACTAGTATCTAAATTCTGTAAAGACAGTTTTTCAATTAATAACAATTTTAATTCATAAAAAGGCGTCAATATGTTTGGGCACATACGCCATTTTATTCTGAGCACACATTCACTATCGTCCTCTCATCTTTTGCCTTTTAAAAGTAGTGTCATCACTTTCGTTCCTTGACACATCAGTCAGCCAGCGTGGCTCTTACAGGCTAGACCTGTGACACTTTTTTTCAGATCGCGGCTGTCAGATTTTCGTAATAATAAAATTGGAAATGTATAAAAAGATCGAGAAAATAAAAACGAATGATACGTAGGCTTATAGATTATTCAAAACTATGTTTCGATGTGTTCAATGGGACGTGATTAAACGGACATGACTGTAAATAAGTCACGTAAACTTTCTTTTTTCAATAACACTTTATTTTCATTAATAAATGAAGTATAAAATAAACTAAACATGCTGAATATCATCGCAGGAAATTCCTGACGACCCCTACAGAGCAAACAAGGGAAATGTTTAGAATACGTATGATACTATACATTACGAATTGTTCCTATCAATTTAATAAATTACTCACAGTGATTATTATATCAATGCTATCGTGATATCGTACTATTGTTGTCGGATGGTTCCTCTGTGTCCATCCTCCTCCTATGTAATCTTTGTGCATCCAAATACCATTTCACATGAACTAATGATAAATGCACTGATTTGCAGTCAACAATTTGAGACAATATGTAACTGAAAACAACTTCTAATCGTATCAAACTGCGATATAGGATAAGAAACACTTCACTCTTATTATTATTTATTTAGTTTCGTCACAGATTTATAACAATTTCGAAGAAACAGGATTAAAATAAATTAAATGAAACCTGCTATTGTCAAAATTTTGAATACTTCAAAATTACATGTCAACTACATATAAGGCTAGCACCCACCATGTTAAATATCGCCTATAGTATAATGCTGCGACTGCGATGAAAAATTTGTGGTCATTGCTGTCTCACCGCGTGTTCGGTACAAGTGGCTTCTCGCTCTATTTATTGCTTTGGAGTCAAAAAAGATCAGTACTGGGCTCATGCTTTTGGAGTCGATAGATAATATATCTAAGGGTTTCATTTATCAGAAAAGTGATAATATTACAACTTTGTCCCAAAAAAAAAATACTGTGGATAAGATATTATAGAATGAAGATTACTTTAATTATAAAGAGGTTACTGACAATTGTTGTACTGTACCTGTATCTCATATGAGTAAAAAACCACTAAATCCACGCCGCGGCTCGACTAATGTCCATTTTACGCGGCGCTAGTGTCTATCATTACATCAAAATGCATCAAAAATTAGTACCAACACCAGGTGGTGGAGGACAGGGTGTTAAGCACCCTTAGCTTTCCACTCTCATAATAAAGATATAAAGATATCACGCAACCAGCTTTGTGAAAGGACGTTAATAAAAGGAGCGTGTGTTTGGGGCTTTTTCTAGCGTGGTAAAATATCAAATGAGTCCTCCTACCCAGGGTAGGGCGGGAGGGACTGTCAGACTCGTAATACTTACTAAAATCTACGATGTCGTTCAATAGCTCTTTACGTTCTGGGGTCACGGTATTCTAAAGAATACTGAAAACAACACAACTCACATGCCTATGCCCGTGCGCGCGTGTGTTTGGGGCTTAATAGATAATTGGGTATTGTCACTATCGCAAGGTATGCCAATTTTATTAATTTTCTACCAAATAGTAGTTTTTTTCGTTATCTCGGGACGTCAAAATCTGTGTCAAAGTGTCATAAAATAAATTTAAGACTGTGAATGATAAAAATATTTACAATATATTTATCCATATCAATAAGTATTTCTATCATTTTGTTTTAGTAAATGTTTCGATATCCTTATATTAAAATATTTCTATTATAGTAATACATGTATTTTGCGTAAAGGGAACACTTTATGAAATGTCGAAGTTGACGAAATGAAATACATAAAACTTTGGATTGCGTTAATTTCGCGATACTGGCGCCTGCTGGTGGCGGTGCGTGGCAACTTTTTCGACTCATCAAACGACGCTTTCGCTTTGACACGCGGCCTTAAGAACTTAAATATGACAGATTAACCGTGCATCTCCTTTGCCTACTACTACCTTTTAGATTAGGTTCTTCTACATACCTTCTAATAAGACGATACGGGCAAAGGTCACTCTCCACTCTTTGCATTTCTCGCGGGGTTGGTAGCAATGGGGATGGCAACTCAAAGCTAATCGTAGATGGCGCTGCGATAGTTGGTCCCTACGTCAGATTACTGTCTACCTTGTACAAAAAACAAACAAGATTTATTGTTATAAAAATTGAGTTTATATACAAAACAAATATGGAAAATTATTCGTCAATGCAAGTGCATATACTTAAAGAAGAATTAAGACGCCGCGGTGCATCTACAAGAGAAAAAAAGTGATTTAATTGAGTGGTAATACATTTGATTTTACCGTAATAAATCCACAATTACTTGTAGTTGAGGTTTCAATTTTTGAGTTTAGGTATGTTTTACCTGTCCTCTCCTATAACAAGAATATAATGCTGCTTCTGACTTTCTATTTTGATAAAATATCATAATGTTTTATGTCAGATATTTTACCCCTTTTTTCTATTTAGATTCGAGAAATATCACATTATATTTAATTTCTTAACACCACAACTATCACAAAACTCGTTCCAGGTGATCATTCTTCCGCCAGACGAACCATTTCATGATTTATAGAGCGATGCAATATTGGTACTTAACCTCCAATAGAAAAGTAGATATTATTTTGAAAAGTGTATTCGATTGTTTAGTTATGGTATAATCTTTTTTACAGCATAATACACAACATCTAGTCATTTTACATCAATAAATCGTTTTTTTTTTCAGAAAATTCCTTTGATTTGACTGTTCTTTTGGGACCAAACTGTCACTTGTCACTTTGACACTTGCCTTCCCCATTAGAAAAATACAGATTAAATTATCTCAGTTCAACATCTCAGTGAAAATAGAAGCGCGTTTTTTTTCCAAATAAAGTCATTATTCTTCCAATTGAGGAAGACGATAAGTTGGTGTGTAATTGTGCCTTGTAACGTACGTATCGATTGTGTACGTTCGATTGCGTACACGCATATTGTGTTCTAATGGGTGTGAACACGCACCTTTGCGAATACGGTGTCCATTTTCTTAGGAGTAATGGACTATTTTTTTTTTGTAGGATATTATACATTGTGGTAGACTGGACAACTGAGCACACGTGGTGTTCTCACTATCCTAGAGAAACGTTAATATTCCTATTGCTGGGACAAGAATCTCGTCTCTATGATAATTATTCTTTGTAGCCTGATTATAATTATGGTAAACCCCGTAACATATTTCTGTTCTGCCATTACCTACTGCTGTGGATTTATAAGTAATTAAAGATTGCTTTTCATGACTTTTCGTTCATACATGTAAAAGGTTAATAAATCAAAATATACTCTTATGATAAATATAGTGTGCTTTGCAAGATTATTAAATAGATAGTTCTTTATGTATAGAATGCATTGATTGTTATGTGAACCGAGGCTCTAAAATGTACGCGTGACGTTATGGAAACCTAAATTCGAACGATAAGATTCTTTTCCGAAAATACAACTAGCCAACAAAATGTTTTTGATTTTCAATTATTTACGTTAATTGATATAACCATCAATTTTTTTAAAACCACTTGAATAAGATGTAGAAAAGAAAAAAAAAGAAATATGAATTAACGTTCCGTTTACTCCTTTACTTCACATGTTCGTGCTATGATCATCTGAATATACGGTTCACAAAACAAAATTAGAATACTTGAAACGATACAACATTGATATACTGCTGAATATTACGCAAATAATACATAATTACCACATCTTACAGCCGAAGTGAGTGTCAGAAATACAATATATTTTTACAATTAAGCTGTCATATGCTGTCTTGTGCACGCTTCGTTATACGCACGCTATTTCGCGTGTAACAAGAATGATAGTCACCGTACATTAATTACTCACTGTAACGTATTACCATGGTAGTTGTGAAACTATGTCCTGAATGACATGTGGTCCCCATGACATGTTCAGAAAAACATTAACTTAATGGTCATGTTAGTTTGACTTTTAAACAATGACTTAATTAATCCCCCTAAAAATGTACCTTATAATATACCCACGTTTTAAGCAGGTTTAAGTCCAGAAAGCGCCTGTTGCAATAAATCCAGACTCTGTGACTTCTGTCGTTGCGTCTAGTCGCGCCGCGTCGCGTCTCGATGTGAACGGAACAACCCAATAACACTGGCCGAACTGGAAAAAACTGACTTCGTCGAGATTCTGCTTAGTCAAAGTTTATGAAGTTCTGTTCAAGCGTTTGATGATCGAAACTTACTTCATGTGCCTAGCCTTTTCCCAACTAAGTTGGGGTCGGCTTCCAGTCGAACCAGATGCAGCTGGATATCCGTATTTTACATGGAGCGACTGCCTATCGGACCTCCACAACCCAGAAACTGGGTAAGACTGGTTGTCGGACTTTAGAGCTCTTGAATAACAGTAACGACTATAAAATATTTCAAAATGACAGCCGGGACTAACGGCTTTACGTGCTTTCCGAGGCAAGGAGGAAACTCGCTATGACAGATGGTCACCCACCCATCCACAGACCAACCTCAGCAAGAGCGGCTGATCTCGAAAGATCGCCTTACTTATTTATTTTTATTTTATTTGAGGTCTTCAAGTTGTAAACCAACATGTTTTGTTTCCAGGAACGGCTGCAGGCTGCCGAGCGTGGGCTCCCCGTGGTGGATGTCTCCCGAGTGCCTGCGCGGGCGGTGGTACGACCACCGCTCCGACATATTCTCCTACGGGATCATATTGTGCCAACTTATCGCCAGGGTGAGTTCACATTGGAATAGATCAGAGTATCTACAATTAGTAAACTAAAAGAACTTTGCAACGGTTAGCAGATCATTGATTGGGTAGAACCGTTCAATTGAGGTTTTGAAGTCTTTTTAAGTCAGATCTTGGGCGATCGAAATGTTGTATAGCTTGGACCGGCGAATTCCAGTAAAATTTCCATATATTCATTGTCTTCACATATGGCGAGATAAATATCTAATCAGACAAGTCTGGGGGGTCTGTCTGATCCTGGCGAACGCGATTCCGAACATACAAAATAATGTCCTCAGAATCCGGCGTTGCAAATGGTCCCTACCGAATTGACCGAACCTTAAAACGGATAAAGTAGGTCTGTTTCGTCTCCTCATCCATACACTCGCAATAACTTCATTTGATTCGTGACCATGGCGCTTGTGACAGTGCAGACAGTTATGTTTGCCACGATAAGCACCGTATACGAATACTTGGTGTGGTGTTTGATCCTCCTCGCACTTTTTTTACTACTGGGAACTTAAGGAGTTCAAAAGGCCTCAAAAGCTAATGTCGCTGTCACATCACAATCACATTTGGTATGGTGATTGGTACAAAAAAAGGGCCTCGCACGAGCAGCAAAAAGCTTTTTTTTTTTCAGGTAGAAAAATATAACTTGCCTCCTTTTATATTTTTCTACCTGGAAAATAAGGGCCTCACACATCAAGCGTCTTACCGCCTCCTAGATTAGTCCTCACTACGCCACTGTTAATATTGTTTTCACCTCACACGCTCGGAAAGATTCTATTTCTCATTCAAAATCTGAGCGCAAAACTCCATTTTGTTTTCTAGAGCACAAAGTGCTGTTCAAAATTCGAACACGTCTTGTATTCAATTGTTTTCTACACTGACAGGCGAGCCGCCCCCACTACATTTCCTCGCTGTGTGAGGTGAAAAGTTGTGTGTTGCACTCGGCAGCAAAGTTTTTCTGCGTCTCGTACCTTTGAAAACTTCGCATCGCTCAGGATTCTATATTTGAACCGCTCGTTTCTCTCGCGGTTCAATCTTGGGATCCTTCGCTCGCTCAGTTTTCAATTCAAGTACTCGCGCCAAAAATCAACTTTGCAGCCTTGCATAACAAATAACTATTTCACCTCACATGCTCGGAAAGATTCTATTTCTCATTCAAAATCTGAGCGCAAAACTCCATTTTGTGCTCTAGAGCACAAAGTGTTGTTCATTATTCGAACACGCTTTGTATTCAATTGTTTTCTACACTGGCAGGCGAGCCGCCCCCCCTACATTTCCTCGCTGTGTGAGGTGAAAAGTTGTGTGTTGCACTCGGCAGCAAAGTTTTTCTGCGTCTTGTACCTTTGAAAATTTCGCATCGCTCAGGATTCTATATTTGAACCGCTCGTTTCTCTCGCGGTTCAATCTTAGAATCCTTCGCTGGCTCAGTTTTCAATTCAAGTACTCGCGCCAAAACACAACTTTGCAGCCTTGCATAACAAATAACTATTGTGTTCCAGGTGGACGCCGACCCGGACGTGCTGCCTCGCACGGACAACTTCGGCCTCAACTACATGGCGTTTGTGGAGCTGTGCGACGAGGACACCGTGCCTGACTTCCTTAGACTCACCTTCAACTGTTGCATCGTAAGTCATTTTTTTATTAAGATTCTCTTTGCTCTGTTAATGTTTATCCCCTATTTGAATTTTTGGGTAGCATTTTCGCTTTGAAAGTATCAAAATTGGCAAATCCTTCCAAATCCCTTCTAAAATGTAGAGTAGCGTTGAGGATTTAATCTTTTATATTTAATTTCAGTATGAGCCAAAAGCACGTCCGCTATTCCCGGAAATAGTGAACAAGCTGGCTGAAGTGAAGGAAAGCCTCGACGACGCAGCCTGGGGCTCGCTGACTACCAACAACTATGAGAGGTATGTAACCAGCTGTTTTTACCGGTATAAAAGCTCCAATTGCGATAAAGGATGATCAGTTTAAAAAAAATAGATTATAGAGTATTATGATGTCTAAAACTACAGAGTGTGTATGTGTATTTGCAGCGAGGACGCGGACTCGTCGGGCCCGCGCTCGTGTCCCGGACTGAACGCGTGGCGCCGGCCGCAGAGGTTCCGCTCAGAGGGCTCGCCCCGGCACGACCACGACCAGCGTGAGTAGCACACCAGGCTTGATAGCGTTGTGAGCACTGTTGTCTGAGTTCGGGTCGTTGAATATGTCGTTCTGTTGCAGCCCAGCACCGGCGCTCGCTGTCCTCGCTGGAGTGGAGCGCGGCGGGCTGGGCCGGGCCGCGCGCGCACCGCTCGGCCTGGGCGCTGCCGCCCGCGCCCCCCGCCCCGCCCCGCCTGCTGCGCCTGCACCGCCTGGCGCACATCATGCTGCTGCGGGACGCGCACGCCGCGCCCACGCCCGCGCGCCGCGCGCTCGACACCTTCCGCGGGGTCAAGAAGATCCTGGAGCCGCACCCGGGCTCCGCGTCCTGCGCCGAGCTGGCCTCGCCGCCGCGCGCCGCGTCCCGCGCGCACGACCTGTCGGACGACGCGCGCGCCGCCTCGCTGCCGTCCTCGCCCGCGCTGTCCCGCCGCGGCTCGCTGGGCGCCGCGCCCGCGCGCACTCCCTCGGGCGCCGAGCTGCGGCGGCGCGGCTCCTGCGAGTCGGGCATCTTCTCCGTGGCCAACGAGGAGCTGTGTCCCGCGCGCCTGGCCGGCCGGCCGCGCGCCGCCGTGTGTCCGTGCTCGCTGGTGGGCTGCCACCGCTGCTGGTGGTGGCGGCGGGACGCGGACGAGCGGGACGCGGAGCCCGACGAGGGGGCCGCGCCCGCGGGCGAGGCGCGCGCGCGGCTGTGTCCCGACTGTCTGCTGCAGTACGACCGCGCGCTGGACGCCCGGCCCGGCCGGCCGCGCGCGCCGCTGGACGACTCGGCCGTGTCGGCCACGGCCGGCTCGCTGCGCAGCCTGGACGACACGGACGACGCCGGCCGCGAGCCGGACTGCTCGCCCTTCCTGTGCGGCCGGCCGGACGCGGACCTGGCGCCCGAGGGCTCGGCCGAGCGGCTGTGCGAGTACCACATCCTGGCGCGCTGCTGCTGCGTGCGGGGCGCGGCGCGGGGCGAGGGGGGGCGGGGCCGGGCCGCGGCCGTGCGCACGTCCAGTGTGTACACGGACAGTTCGGAGGACGTGGCCTCGCTGGCCGGCTCTGACAGTCTGTACTGCGACGAGCGAGTGCCGCGCCACGTGCGCTCGGCACAGATCAGCAAGATCGTGGAGTACTTCGAGCGCAAGGGCGCGGACTTCACGTGCGAGCGCTCGCGCGGCCACTCTCGCTACCGCCTGGCGCCGCGCGACGCTCGCAAGTGTCCTGCGCAGGCGCGGCTCATGGTCTGCGAGGGCGCCGTGCGCTCCAAGCTGCCGCTGTTCGACAAGAAGTCATAGCGCTAGCTGGGCGCGCACTCGCGCGACTACCGACCTGCCTGACCGAGGGGACTGCGGGACCGACGTGAACTCTGTCGCAGTTGTCGGTGAAAGTATCGTAAGTTGCTGGACATAGCCGTGCCGTTAAAGTGACCGATTAGTGTGACGTTACGTCCCAACGTTCTTGTTTCGCCCCTCGCAGACGGTGCCGTACTGATGTGACTCACTGCGGGTCCTCACGCCCGCTTACTTGTGACTTCCATAGTGTTTACAGAAGAGAATATTTTTATCGTAGCAGCGCGCCGCCGCCAACGATCCATTATTCACGTGTTAAGATATTTGATCACAATAATATAAAATCAGTATTTTTCAAGGCTAGTGCCAATACAGTCCCGTGCGGACGGAGCCTGTTCCCGACGAGTCGTGTCACACGCGGCAAGTCTCGACACAAATTCACGTTTGTTTGACTGATCGTAACTTCGTACTTTATTTATATTTATAATAAAGGCGGAAATTGAGATTACAAAGAAGGTTGTAGAGGAGATTAGTCGAAATTATCGGTGATATAGTCAATGTGTGGTTGAATAGTCCTTTATAACGTGGCCTATCCGTATATTATGAAGGCCTTTTAGTCGTTTTTAGTCTAAATATTATAGACGGCATCGCGTTCTGTACTTTGGTTTCGCTAACACATCAGAAGCAGTGTTGCAACCTGTAAATAATATATAATTTTAGGTTATGTTTCAATAACTTTATAATTTATTTTTATGTTTCCAGTATTAAATATTACTTGCCAGTCTACAGCTACTTTAAGTATGTACATAATTTAAAGTTAAGTTGTCATAATAAATAATCAAACGTTGGCTACAGTAGTACTGAACTTATTATTGTACGTGAGCAGTATAATACTGATTGCGTTTAGAACCTAATTTATAATTTAACTATACTTACAAAGATTCAATTGCTATATTTCGTTAAATTTCGACAAAGTCATATAATTATTTAAAATTATTATTTACTTTTGAAAGAACATTTTTTTATTTATCTTTATTTTTTATCATAATTATATGTATACTCATAATATACGGGCAAAATACGTCCTAAAATTATATAAAAATACAAAATAAACTAGTGGCGCGTTGCTAGTCTTTAAAAACGCGCCATTTTTGTCGAAATCCGTCGTATTAATTAATATATAAGATGGTGTATGGTGTGGATAGACTACTTACGCGAACATGATTATAATATGAAATATAATTAAAAACGAACGTACCTACTAAGTCCGTGCATTTTAAACGAAACTAAAGTCACGAATAACATAACATTGCTCACAAAGCAAGTAATTAAAAAAAATCAAGTACGCGTTCAGTGTACACACATTATTTTGGAATTCTATAAAATTCATAGATCAATTTCGAGAGAACCGTAAAATATCCCAGTTATAAAATCAATCCGTTGCCTTTATGTATAAAACTATTTACAAACTTCTAGTGAAAAACAAGAATGGTCACTTGTGAAAACAGATAATCGAATTTTTTGACCTTAATCTATGAACCACCGTTCTTTCCACCTTCCAGTTTCCTCTGAACAAAATATAATGTACAAATATGTGTCAAAAATCAGACCGAACTATAGAAAAATGTTCCGTGTTGTCCGTTGCTTTGATTACTACTAAAATGGTAGGAATTCTCGCATAAAAAAAAGCAAATAGTAGAAATTCGGTATGACGATGTAAAATATTTAGGCGAGGTTGTTCTAAAAACAAAATTGATATCGAGATTCTCTGTAATTATCAGCTGATATTAAATAATTTTGACAAAATAACGGGCAACACTACTAACGTTATAATATCATATTTTTGTAAATACAGTATTAACAAGGTGTATTTAAATATCATCGTCATCTTATAGTATATTTTACTTTAAAATCATGGTTATATTGTTAAATTCAGGGTATACATGGTGTAAATATTAAATGTTGAGATGAAAATGTGAAAAACTTGATCCGCGAACGCGGTTTAGATGTCAGTGCCAAAAACTATTATTTCAGTAAACAAATTATAAATTCTCATGCCTGATTCACTGTGTTCTTTCGTTCAGAACAAAATTTATGACAAGCCTCTTGTATGAAAATACAGGTTTAATGGGCTAATACGTAGAGTTCTTATATTGAATTTACTAGAAACTTAACCCTCATCAAGTTCTCTGCGAAATAATGTAGTCTGAGCTTTATGTACACTAATTAAACGTTTCTTAACCAGAACACACTTTATAACACATTTTAAATGACCCCTGAACGAGAGGACATCGTCAGTCAAGGCAAACACAAACGTCGGGATATCGAATTAGTGTTGAAACTCCTTTTTTAAATATGAAAGAGCAATTACGTGTCCGTCCATAATTAGGCGAAGAAATGCTTTGTATCCGCGGTAGCTGTACCATCTCTCAATACACGCAATTTCAAACTCTATTATAACGTAAAGAAAGTTGAGATTCGCGTGGAATTGATAGTTGGAACAAACTTTTGGTGTTGCTAACATACCTATTAAATTTGAATGCATTTCTATCGATACTTCGCCCATTGGTCTCTATCATCAACAAGAAGTACTAATATGTACATTTCAGGTACTTGGTAGTGACCAATGGGCACTAATTGGACACTAAGACTGATAGTGGAACCACTTAGCAGCTTTTTGCAATCAAACTGTCAGAGACAGTGCACTCTAAGGCATAAGACAGAAGGTACTCATTAGCGTACAGATGGCGCCACCAACGATTGTCCCAGTCATTGCCAGAGCTATGTACAATACTTTTTTAATATCAAAACGTATTTTGTAACACTGTCTTATATCTTAGTAGTACTTGCTTACATTGTAGGTTTTATTACAGCTATTTTGTTGTTCTTTATATTCAAATCGTTTCTGTAAATATATACCGTTGTTTTCCTAGCCGATTCTATTAGCTAATCCCATTTCACTATAATAAGCAAATGTCATTTTCGTGATTATAATTATGAATCATGACCGATTGTGTGATGATCTATTAATCGTCTGTCTGTAGTTGTATTCAGCCAAAAACGAAATATAAAGGCGTTAATATAGAACAAATTGTACCTAACTATTAATGTAAGGGGATGACGCATTTTTGGCGTTATTTCAATTCAATTTAAATCATTGTGATGTGAATAAATAAGGAAGTTTAACATTTGTAATAAAAAGTACTTTTTCGTTTATCTTATCCGCGACCTCGAGCGAACGATCGAATTGATTTTAAATCTGATATCTCTTCTGGCAATTCGGTATCATCAACATTATACTTATTCAATATATTATTATGATGATTGTCAAGAAGGCATCACCTCGAGTTCGTGTATAAGATCTTCTAATGGGGATTGTCTTAATTTTTCAAACATTCGATTTTATTTTATTTTCTGCAAATTTAGAGCATTTTGAGAAACTAATTTGAATATTTTTATGATTGGCTCAATAGTTTTTTTATTTTTAATATTTTAATTTTTGAGGTAGCTGACGTCACCATTGACCAAAAAGTTGTGCCGTTGCCTCACCAGTGAATAATTTAAAAAACTGCCTGACAACACAACGTCACTTTCTCCTGATAGTAGACGTCAGTTAACATCCTTAGTCGGGGAGCCCAGGGAGGGAATTTTAATGTGACTCCAGCGCATCAGATTATCATAAAGGAGAAATCTTGCACCCTTTAATGTACCTGTACCAAGTATCAACCCTTCATTATGGTCCCCACCATTGGTTGTGTGGGAGAACCCGCCAGATTAGTAAAAAAAAATCGATCCACAGAAATACTTGAGCGAGTCAGATTACGAAAAGGTAGATTAATTACGTTCAAAAAATTGTATATGATTATGTACATTGAAGATGGCGGACATTAAATCACGACCGATACTTGCGAACTAACAGGTAGTTCACCTTTTCTCCGCGAGTCTACCGACATCGCCCCATGGAAAACGTCAGATTATTAGTGAGTATGATTTTTACAGTGTTAGTTTCAATAAAAAAAAAATGGAACGCCCTCGAGTATTTCAAGATTACGTTTTTTTACCAATAGAAATATGAATTATTACTTTGTGCCACATCCAAATCGTCAGACATTTTAATACGACACTTTTTAAGGTCTACTTTACATACACTTTGAATATCTGACGCGCTTGATTAACTTTTTTTTTAGATTTTCAACCGCTTGCCACGGACAGCCCCCTCGAGTTAATCGTCCGATTAATATGTATTGGTTATCAGAAATAGAAAAGCGCGTTTACACTGTAAATAGCTGACGCGCTCGAGTACTTCTGTGCAACTGTTTTTTTTACAGTTTTAAAACTGTTTACACGCCCTCCCCCCCACTAAAATAGAAAACTTGTCAGAAACTTTTTTCTTTTTAGAACATATTCTTTCAAATCCAATAGGTCGCCATGATGCTCGAGTAACTGCAAATTAGAATCCTCGCCTCCCCTACTATAAAAATACAATAAATTTTTGAAATCGGTTTTTATTTTTGTTTTTTAAAACGGAAAGTCGTCGACGAGGTGACATTATTGTTCGTTTTCCTGAGCAATACTTTAGCATTAACTTAATGAATATACAAAGGTATCTAAAGCTTTGATATCTTACTTACATCAAAATGATCTTCGCAACAGTAGGTACATTTTATAAACCTTGCAATATTACACGCCTACATCACGGCATCACTTTTCTCGCAAATCTTATAAAGAGATTATGAGGCATGTTGCAGAAATAATCATAAAATATATAAAAAACTAAACATTATTATTTGTTTACATTTTTGACATTTTTAATTTGACACTTGACAGATTGTTGAAAATACTTGCCACTTACTTTTTATTGTCTGAGGCAACGATACAAAACGGTACAGCCAATAATAACGTCACTTGAAGGGCAAGGAAGGTCAAGCGTATTTTATCAAAAATATCAATCAAATATGAACATTTTTCATTTTTGATTGGTTACTAATGATTAGTAACGCTATTCCTAGAAATGGTTTTTCAATTACAACATATTGAAAAAAATGAACAATGCCCATTACTATACATGTCTGGTGACTAACAGTTAAGTTTTCGCCTTGGTGTTAAAGTATTAAGTGAATTAGACTTTCAATAGTTTTGATAAACAACTACGTATTCCAACAATGTAAAATAAGTTTCAAATCTAATTTTCTTACCAAATTGTAACATTGGATCAAGTAAAACTATTTTGTGCAATTTTAACTCTTCTTTTAGTAATATTTTGATTGGCAGCACTAATCAAAACTGCTGAACAATTATTGCGCGCCATTTTAGTGAAAAATTCTCGTTATGGCGCGAAATGATTGAAGGCGGGTAACACTATTTTTGTAACTTATTAAATTGATTTGTGTTGACGCTGCTAGACTAGAGGCTAGCCAATGTAAACAGAAACAGCAAAGAGGTTGTTGAAAACCTTAAAAGAGGCTTCACGTAAACAATATTTTCAAATATTTTGATGTAAACGCTAATACTAAAAACTTATGTCACTTTTAGGTGTAACTTTTCTCAAATGATTAAAAAATAATGTTTTAGCCTTATTTTTTTATGTATTTCTGACATGGCTTCTCGGCCTTTATGCCATTGTTTCAGCACTAATTCGAATCAGTGTTGCCACGTAGTTATTCTTTGTAAGAAATATTCAAACGTGTTTTTTTATACGAAAAAGGGGACAAAGTTACACCGCAATAAGCATATCAGTTACAGAGTGTAGGTAATATTAGTTATTTTTATAATGTTTAGGTTTTAACACGAATGCTGCACGACCGATTATAATTATCTTACTGTTATTTCAATATTACCGTTTTTAAAGTGCCATTGGGCCAAAGGAAATAAGTATAATAAAGTTAGTGTAACATAATTATTATTACACTTAAATATCGTTATCTCCTGTTATTTCATTTGCAATTTCATAGATAAGCTTTCCTATACAACTTAATCAGTCAATTAATAGCAGGTTTAGGAAAGGCCCAGTGGTAATGGCCCTAACTTAAGAGTTGGAGGTCGTAGGTTCGAACTCGCCAGGCGTATTACTGTGTGTTATTTATTTCATCACTGTAAAGGGTAACATCGTGAGGAAACCGGAATATCCCAGAACCAAAACAAAATTCGAACATGTGACATCTACCAACCTGCGGCTTGCGTGGTGGATTATATCCCATTCACAGAGAGAGGGCTTGTGACCTAGAAGTGGAAATGTCATAGGCTGATTATGCTAATTACATGGCAACATGTAAAACAACAACATGTACAAAATGTGTACAATGGTACACATTTTGTTTTTCATAAATAAGCAACACGAGCCGTAAATAATCCTTCAGATAACCCACTTGTACGAAAAACCTATAAAACTCCGACACTTGGGTTTTCCCCTAATCGTATGCTTTACAAATGTGTATATAATTTGTTATCATTAAGTACGTAAGTACAGAACAGTTCCTTTCATATTATATAAACTAATAGACGATTCTTCATTGATAATACAATATCCTTCTGTTCTACTTCCAACTGTAGGCATCGTCGCACACAGACACGACTTGCGATAAGAAATACGTTCTTATCACTTTCGGCATTCAAACCCTTCTAGAAAAATACAATGGCATCATTGATAAATGTGCCTAAAACAAAAACTGAAGTCCCTTTCATACTTTAAAAAAAGATAATTAATCATAGTCACATTAAGCATTTCTCATGTACCTACTTTAATTGACTGAAATAATATACACGGCTTGTATTTCCCGACTAGATAAATAATTTAAACTAGAAGTTTATTCGTGTTGATAAACTAATTAATTTAAACCAACTCGCACTGGGCTCGCGTGGTGGATTATGGCCCACTCCCTCTCACAAAGAGGAGGCCTGTGTCCCAGCAGTGGGAACATTTTTAGGCTGATGATGATAAAATAATTATACATCAGTAGTTTATTTATAATCGCAGTACCTCCTCATTGACAATAATGTAATCACTCCCATGTTACGTTGCATCAGTTTTATTACTCTATCTTCAAGATACTATAATCGGTCGTGCTAGCCAAATGTTAAGTATATAAGTTTGTGTAAATAGCTCCTAACGTTCCTTGTTTTTAAGGCACTAACGGTTTAATGTAGAACATTTTCTTATACGGTTGTGTCATTTACAAAACCAGACTTATTATAGTTAATATTATAGTTGAGGCCGATTAGGCAGTTACGGAACGAGAATTTGTAAAATGAAGATCGTATTAAATATATTTTGTTTCAAAATGTTTGTTTTCTTTTTTTTTTCCAGTGTTTGTTTGCCTTTCCTTATTATTCTGCATTTTCGTTATTATCTCCATCAGTTGTGAAACCCACGAAACAAATACAAGTTATACAGGGTGTAATCGAAATCATGGGCAATATTTTAATCTAACGCTCTACTCACGATGCTGATTGCATTACGGCTAATAAACCGCAAATCAAAAATATTATTAATGCAATTATGGACACCTTTAAAAATGTAGTAAGTCACATTGCAGAGGCTTATTATTGCAAATAAGCACTAAAAGTAATAAAAAATAAATCATAAGCCACAAAAGTTGTAGAGCCTATCAAAATTTTAAAGGGCATTACACCGCGCGCGGAACGAAAAGTAAACAAACATCAAATAATATTATGCGAAGATACTTGCATGAATAACGTTTTTGAGTTCCGTAAAACGATTAGTATCGTTAGTAATGCCCAAGTTTAAAATATTGCTCATTAATAAAATTTCATCCTGTAGTTTCACCTCGGAATGAGATATAGCTATAAACTCCTAAACACCTTTCTTAGGCTCACGTCTCATGTTTGCGTCATGAGTTATTTAAGGCCAATTTTCAAAAAACTAAAAGTTGTCGTCAATAGGTTATTTGTCAAAATTCGGGAAACCATTTAAAAGAATTATTTATTACATAATAATCTTGGTTCCACTGTAGGCCATTATTCCCAGTGTCGGACTGGCCATACCCCACAGAATTGTAAGCCCGCGCTGTCTAGGCCCCAGTTCTTGTGACCTAAATGTTACCTAGATCAGATAGTTAATACAATTAAACAGTAATGAAATGCCTGAGAATTAAGGCCATCCCTGAAACTAGTTATGATATTTTTTCAACGGCGATAAGCCGAACTTGTGGGGAGCCACCCCAAACAATAGACCGACCCAGATTCTTCCAGCCATTTTCCATAACCAAAAAGACCTATAATTAGAATAAATGATACACACGTCTGTCTTGCACGGTAAATGTTTATTAATTATGAAGATCACAAATTACTATTTCATGATGAATTTGAAGACATCAACATCTTTTTTGTTTAGGCGGTGGTGACGGCCATTTCTGGAAAGAATACATTTATATTACTCGTATTATAAGAAAGAAGCGGCGAGATGACCTGTAATACCTACTATCTCTTAGACTCAGCGCTGAAAGTAGGTAGGTACCTACCTACAGTTTACTTCATAATGCATTTTCAACTTTTATAGTTGAATGTTGTAGATCTTAGAGAATCACGAAAAAAATATATGAGGGAGGAATTTGCATAGCATTGGTGGAATAAACATTTCTTCATCAATTAAGCGTTGCAAACAAATTCACTATTCGCATTTACCTAAGATATAATTTAATTTACCTAAGATATAGTTGCGAGCAAAGTTACCTTTCTTGCGGGGTCGAGACACCCGGGCTTTATTTTCTTAGGAACAAGGTGTCCAAGTCCGACAATATCTAGAATATCATGTAGCCTGTCATTGTCCACAGTCTTGAACAACAGTGCCATGAGAGCGAGTAGAAAGCCTAAGGTTCCGCATGCCAGCTGCAATGGGCTGAACCTCGGCGGCGGCTCATCAGGTTCAAAAGCGGCTAAAATGGCTCTAAGACGAGCTTCCTCCTGTCTCTTTCTTTCTTGCTCCTGCCGTTCTCTCTCTTCGCTACTGAAAAACTCAATATACATACTATCGGTACCTAAATATAAGTACCTTACGTACCTACTTAGGCAGTGGTCCGACCGCCGACGATGAACGAGTAACGAGTAGCACTAGAAATTATAAAAGAGTTGACGATCAGCGGGAAGCGAGTGTAGTTTCGATAGTTTTGTCGCCGAGCTTTACTCGCGCCACTCGCCCGCGGTCGCTCAGTCCTCTGTAAAGAAATGATCAAGCGAGCCGAGCGAGCATCGCTGAACGAGTATCGCTGTGCGAGTTTATTTTAGAAAGCTCGTCGCTCAGCGACAAAACTAATAAAACGAGTTGTCGCCGGCAGTGTGAACAGTCAGAGAGCAAATTGTATTAAAATATGCATCTCTTTCGTTTACACGGAATGGTGTGGTCCTCTGCGGCCGGACCGCGTGTTTCCAAAACCTATACTAGTACAGTCACGAGGCAGACTCTAATAGATTAGCTTTTGTAAGTGCATTTTACTCAACAAAACCTAATCTAGTTCAGTAAAAAAAATGACTCAAATAGATTAGCTTTTGTTTTGATATTTTCAAAGTACAGTGTATTTCCAAAGCCTATACTAGTTCAGTCACGAGCCAAACTCTAAAAAAAGACCAGGTTTTGTTTGTACATGTCGCAGTGAAATGAGGAAATCAGGGATTTCGCGAAATCCAATTATCAAGAAAAGTATCTAGTGATAATTATGACAAAAAATACTAATATAAAGTCAGAGATCATGTAATTTCACTAAACTAAGTAAAATGTTAGAAAACGTCGACGGAGCACCGCTTCGCGGTGCTCCTACTTCTGGGTGGTTTAAAAAAAAATAACCAACCTTCTAACCTAACCTGTCCGAGTCGGGGTGCCCACAGTCGTATTTACGATATTCAAGTAGGTACTATAAAATTTAAGAAAAGTTAAATTCCGAGGTAAATTTACTCATATAGCCGCGTGTCTCATATAGAGCGACAAGGTTTTGTTCGTACGTAATGTTTTAAAATATCTCGCCAAAAGTCTAGCTATTCGAGTGATATGAATTATATAGAACTAGGTTTTGTCCGTGCATTTTCATTGAAAATATCAATTCCAAAAGCTAATCTATTTGAGTCAAGTTTTTTACTGAGATAGATTAGGTTTTGTTGAGAAATATGCACAAACAAAAGCTAATCGATTACAGTTTGACTCGTGACTGAAATGGTATAGGCTTTGGAAATAGGCGGCCGGACCACAGTTTAGTACTCAGATGCTATAGTTCGAAATAAAAGCTACCTAAAGTCTACTTTCATCGGAATATAAATATATTTTCAGTACCTCAAAAGATATCTTTTTAATTAACAATTTATGTGGTCCGGCCGCCAAGCAGTGCTCTCTGGCCGCGCCACCTCAAATTCAATAGCGTATAATGAACTATTAATAAATCAATATCCCTAAAAAAAGCTACCTAAAGAGTACCTTGCATATGACAAATATGCTGCCGTCCTTACGAAAAGTGCAATAACTCGAGTTTTGCACCAAATTGAGTTAAGTACATATTCGGAATTAGCAGAACGAGATCTATATTTTCTTTTTAGACACTTTTTACGTATCTATGACGTAGCCGGTTTTAATACTAAGCCTAACTGCAATATCTAGGTCGATGATTATGATTTACATGTCAAGACCGAAATAACTATAGATAGGAATAACTTACTTACGCTATTTAGTAATTTCACTAACTATATCTGCAATAAGTATAGTTACTATATTTATAATTAGCATAGTTCGTCATTTGTAATATTGATTGACTAGTTATAAGTGCAATATGTTTGAGTTATTGCAAATATGATACGGATCCTTATTTTTGGTATTAAATAATGTGCTAATTATTTCTGCAATAAATAGAGTTATTGCATTTATAACTAACATATTTAGTTTTTTGTGATTCTCATTTACTAGTTATTGTGTACAATAAGCTTGAGTTATTGCAGTTATCTTAAGGGACCTTACTAATAATTATGGGATGAATACTAAAATTGAGTTAGTAAGTAGATAAATGCAATATTATTGCATTTATTTGTAGGAAGATTAAACGAATACAGTATACCTACGCGAAATAAATTGCAATAAATTCACTATTTATTGCGTTTATAACTAGCACCAGGAGGTGAGGGGGAGTAAAATATTTCGTACAAACGTCAGTCGCGGGCCGCGGCGCTCGCTTAGACCTTGTCCAGAAGAAGCGAATTCGTTGCGAAACGTTTCGCGCGAATTCATTCGCGCGCTATTGAGATACTAGGCACGAATACAACGCGTCCACAAGCATCGCGCGAATTCAAAATACGCGCGTAAATCGCGTGCATAACGCCAGACCCTCGACTCGCGCGTGATTCGCCCTTTCTGGACAAGCCCTTACTTCGAGTCGGACGAACACACGCACGTGCGACCAGGCCTGGCTCACTCCGCAGTGTAGGTATAAAACTGCAAGCATTGGCGGGGACCACTTCGGAGTGGACATTTAGTCGGTTGCCGCGCGCCGCCCACTACGCACGCGCTTACTTAAATAATATTTAAGTTTGGTGTTTGGTTGAATTTACGCATGAGTTTAAAAAAAAAATATAATAATTATGATGAAGAAAAAAAAATACTCAAATAATAATAGTCGAATTATGACCGGTAGAAAGTAGGAAGATGTTTACGTTATTGTTTAGACACGTTCAAACTCAGAAAATGGCTACACTACGCATTCAAGGTCAGCGATCGTAATTCTCTTCGCGACTTTTTTACCTACTTACCTACAAAGACACGCAACACGGGGCCTGAAATGAAATGAATGAAATGATAAGGACTAGTTATCTATTTTGCCGTAAACGATAACGATCGATCTTTAAAGTTATGACTACAGCTTGGCCAGAACGGATTGAAACGGAACTAATCTTTTTGTTTCTGACAACGTTTTAAAATCTTTGATATTTGATGTAAGCAAAGACCGCAGGTTTTATATTATTTTATTTTTAAATTTTGAAATCTCTTAAATACATATTTTATATTATAAACGTGTTTTAGTGATTGGATACATGAACTGGGCTGCCGTTGTAAGGCGACTAAAAAGTCACGGTGTATATATTATTCCTCACGTAAGGTGCCGTAGGTACCTACTGTTAACATTCTGTGCTACCAATCGATATGAATATGAAGTAATCGATGACGAAACAGAAAAAAGATATAGGCTGATGATAAAAACAAAATTCCTTGAGGGACTTAAGGAGGTAATGAGGAGTGATATATATTTATGTTAATTAATAATGTAATTAAACAATGCATAAAATACGTATTCCTACCTAACTGTGCCCAAACTCGCGAGTCGCAACCCTATTGAGCTTGACCGACAGTAACCTTTTAATGCCGTTGGCGTCAGATAAACTAAAATGAACTCTCGCGCGTTACTATTCAGTTCATTTTTGCTTGCGAATGGGAAGTTTAGGCTATTATAAAAGTAGGTGGGTGATGCGGGTGCAAGTAAAAATGGACTCTATTCTTTCGTGTATAGATTTTACATTTGTTTGTTTTCTTTTTGGGAGTAATGCCACGGTAATAATATGTACAGTATTGGGACTCCCTACAAACGGACGAAACGCGAGCTATACCTACGCGCCTCGATGTCGGGGCGCGCTCGAGGCGCAGACAGTCACGGCCGTACCGTAGTGATGAACGGACGGTGCGTTGTTTTTTTTTAGCAAATATGACAAGTAGAAAATATTGTGCTGTGTTTGGGTGTTTAACGTCAACAATAACGCATCCAGACATAAGTTTTTTTAAATTACCTGCAACCTCTGAAAGGTGAGTACTAACTATAAAATAATTTTACTTACTAGTAGCTAGTAGCCGTGCTAGTAGGTAGGTACATAATGTGTGACTTTTTAATGGTTATGTATTTTCCTTTATCTCACGAAAAAAAGGGTATTTGGGTTAATAAATACAGTAAAATGAATAAAGTAAAGGAAAGTTACTAAGGCAAGTTAAATAGTTAAGTTATAGGCGGTTCTGAATGAATCATGATACGGTAGGTACTTACTCTTGTGTTAAAACTCCAGTGCATGTGTGTTTTGTTAGTTTGTATTATTCAAAGTAAAGTCATGGTGTAACGGCGCGGTGGGATTGTCGGCGGGCACGGAAATGAAGCAGTGAGCTTCATTTACCTACGGTACGGTGTACGATCAACGTATATTCAGTGTACTACATAAACTTTAACACAGTCATGAATCCTGAAACGTAAGAGTACTACTACGTACTATACGCTCCGTATTTGAGTGTGAGCACTCGGTTGCATTAGGCCGACTGCCTGCGCGAGCGATGCGCTGTACGAGGTAGCGCGAGCGGCGCACTGACCTTGAAGGAGCGGTTGACGCGAATCCACACGACGACGTAATCAGACCCTTGTTATATCGTCACGGGTGCGTTTTACGTAACGGCGCTACAGTAATATTTGTTTATTATCTGTGTTTTGTGTATGAATAATACTAGAAAAACCGGCCAAGTGCGTGTCGGGCCACGCACAGTGTAGGGTTCCGTAGTTGCCCATCAAAATACTTATGCGAACTAACTTAAACTGAGTCGCTGAATTTAATTTTAAAAAGAAGAAAGCTTTTTATTAGAATGCGAGAAGCTTTTTATTAGAATGCGAGTTTATTATACTTTAAAATTCAATAATAAAGCATTTCGTACGAGTCAGTCAAGGCGCAAATATTTTTCGGTCGCAAATTTATAAGCACAATTTGTTTTTCAAACAAACATTTGTTTTTAAATTAAATCTATTAATAAAAAACAACACGCATTTTTATTGAACACTTCCTTTTCAATATACAAAGTATTTTATTTGTTTACTTAAATATAAGAAAAGTATATTTACAATCACAACACTAAATAGAAACAGAAAGTAGGCAAATGTAATTAAAATGCTGGAGACGGGCGTCGGACAGCCCTAACGCATGTTTACGTACCGCGCGGCTGTAGGTATTTATTTCTATCATGCGGCCGAGAGCCACTACTGTAGATATTTATACTGTGGTAATGCTTCTGTGCCTTTAGGTACTATTATATATTCTGTGGTGCGACCAGTTCGGGCGGTAAGTACCTAACGTATTTATATAGGTATATGATATGTAAACATATTACAATATGTTTACTTATCACGGATATTAATACGCTATGATGTTATTAGCCAGTGTTACTTTATTTAGTTATTAATTTAATGTACTTAAAAGTTGATATAAATTTGAAGAGCGATGCCACTTAGTGTAGGTAGTTAGGTACGCACCGACCGACGATTACGACGGACGCGCGACGTTTGCGTAGATAACTAGCTCGTGGCGCTTCTACCGGTTAATTGCATTTTGCTATTATTATGTTATCACTTCCTTTTTTATTTTAAGTGCAATACTGTGCAAGCTTTTGATAAATAGTATTTTGTAAGATAAATCATTTGTCCAACGGATTAAAACGATTAATATGTAAGCGTTTATATTATAATACAACTTCGTAGCGTCACCGTCCAGGCGTAACAGCGCACCAGCAACGCTCGTGTGGCATCTCTTTTTAGAATTCCAAGTCACTCGGACTCAATCTCAGGTACTCATCACTAACTTTACTTTTCCAAAGTTTTTATTTTTGTTTTCATTGACACGATCTCTGACCGTGAAGGGAAAAGTAAGAAAACCTATAATAAGCCTGCAAGTTCTTGAATATAAGTATATAGTTTACTACTCCAGACTCGGGTAGCGTAGTGGATGTTTTATCACGATGGTTAAGAGCCATTTGTAATAGGTAGGTGGCAATCTTAAGAATTTCTCGATAGAAAAATCCAATAACACTTGCCCGGCACGAGAATTAGGCGCTTGTGACCGCTTGACCATTGAGGCAATACCCAGTAGGTATTAGGGATGAGCGTTGAATCAACGAACTAGTTGAATCAACCGTTGATTTCCTGTCAACGTTTAACGTTAACTGTATGTGAATCAACTAGTTGAATTCATCAACGACGTTTATGACTTATGAGTTCAACTCGTTCGTCTCGTTGAATTAACGAGAATGCAAACGCAACGAGCTGAGCAATTTACAAAACTTACGTTATTTTCAACGTTGAGTTTTTTGCTTCGTTGTTTTTAACGTCATAGATTTCGAACGGTTGAAAGAGTTGATTTTCGAAATATTTATTTTAAGAATAGTACATTATTGGTGGAGTTTGTTTACTTACGTTTACCACAGATACAGATACCTAATCCCAATGTATTATTTGAAATGTACTATTTTTTGAGACGCAAAGGTATAGCGAACAGCCCTCTATGAAAAATAGAAATAATAGTTTTGATTTCACACAATTTTAGATGTTAATTTACACATATTTGTACTTACATAAAACGTTTTCCAATACATAAATTGAATCAACTTGTTTCTAAAATTCAATGCGCAATCGTTGGATAACAACCGTTCAATGATTCAACGGTTTACGTTGCAAGTTGACAGTTAAATTCGTCAACGAGATGAACACGTTAAATCGTTCAATTCGTTGACGAATTTAACTAGTTGATTAACTTGTTGACAAACGTGAATCAACGTTAAGGTTTCGTTGACGGAAAAACCGTTAACGACCCATCGCTACCCAGTATTATTATGTTTGTTTATATATATCAGTGTGTGTTTTATGCTTTCTTTACGCCTGTTGATTTTTTGTCCCTAAGCATAATATTTCTTTTTTTCAGGCAACACCATGTCCAGAAGAGACAAAATTCTTTCTTTGGCTATTTCGCAAAAACAAAACTCAAAACCACATGTTTCTCCATCTGAACCTACCAGCCATCAGCTGATTCCAAGGCCATCAATAATTAAACCGTCTGCTGTTCAAAAAGTCAAATCTTTTGAAACAACTGTTACCAGGCATTCTCTAAAGTGCTATGAAACCCTACCATATACCAATTATAAATATAACCGATTTCACATTATTTTAAAAACACAACTGAACGCAGATATTATGAGTAGACTTGACTTTACCGAAAACAGTTTCATGCTAAATCGGTAAGAGGTAAAATAATGTTTTGCAAACTTCTGTTTATTCATAGGTATTTGATATAAAAGTGTAACATCTCTGTTTTTGTATAGTAACAAGTTAAAACTTTGGCGTTTTAAACTTGTCTCTTACTAATGAAAACCGCAATAAATAAGAAACTTAATGCATATTTGGTTCAGGAAGCAATTAAAAAAAAAATGGATTGCTAGTCAAAAATGCACCATGTTGGTTTCCTAACCATTAGGTGCAATAAATAGGTTACTTGTTGCGGTTATGACTAGTAAACATTCTTTCTACATAGTAATAATACTTACCATTATTGTATTTATTGGTTTTTATATCGGGAATAAATGCAGGAACAAACATTAAGTACCACATAATATTCTCTACATTGTTTTACATCGTGTAGTGAAAGTTTCAATCCGATACCATGTATAGTGATGGAGATACAATCAAAATAAAAATAAAATCTTTTCCCGCGTTTATCTCGAAATCAGGTTTGACCTAGTTATTGCACTTTTCGTAGGGACGGCAGTATGGTCCAATAAATCCCTTTAGTTAAGAAGTTATTGGTCGTAGGGTGTGGTCCGGCTGGGAGGTATACTCTGCAGCAAGTCAATTTTGCAAAAGTTAATATTAACTATCCGTAAATCAATTGATATAATGATACCTTTTCTCTACTCTTCGGTGACACTTTTTTCTTTCAAGAAACTATTCATTTTGATTAATTAATCTTTAAAGTATGTGGCGCGGCTAGGGAGGATTACTTTCAGCAAATATAACGAAATATGCTTTATTTCTTTATGCCAATGATAACAGCATAATAAGTACTTTATAAAAAGACCTGGACTTCATCTTTAAACATTTTTTTTTCTAACAATTATTTTACACCGGATTTTTTTGAATTTTCTAATTTAAATAATTTTCTAATTTTTTCAGATCACAACTTACGTAATCTTTGTAACGGTAAAGATAAATTAGAAAATTCAAAAAAAAATCCGGTGTTTATAAATTAGTATGCAATGATTGCAACGGGGTCTATGTAGGTCAGACAGGCCGTAATTTCGAGGTTAGGTATAGGGAGCATGTTGCCGCTTATAGGAATAGCCATCCAGACAAATCACATTTCGCAAAACATTTAATCAATACCGGCCATTCCTTAAGCGACAATAACACGTATAAGATTCTCCATGTTTGTAATAAAAATTTCCGGTTGTGTGTTGGAGCAGTTAGAAATCTCCAAACATAATAATATCATCACCTCTTTTAAGTATGATTACAGGTAGATCGATGCAAACGTCTTAGTAACGTTTGTATCGATAACGTTTCGTTACGTTATCGGTAGCGTTGCTAATGCATTATCACGACGCTATTTAAAGAGGCGAGAGCTGTCAAACTGGCTCATTCGAGGCCGAGCGCTTGTCGAGTCAACATCTCCTGAGGATGCCCCGTGGAGGGGCGAAACACGTGTCGAGTATAGGTTTGATTGCATGGCATGTTTTTCCGTTTGTTGCATGTGTGCATAATTATGCATGAGGGCGGGAGGGTGGGTCCTTTGCTGCATGTGCATATGCATGACTGTATAGGGTGGGATTGCATCCTGCAACAAGCCTGGATTTTTGTCGCGGAATTAAAACTAAATATTTTTCATAACATTTAATGTCATGGATTTCCGCAAAGTAACGCCTGATTCCATAATTTATCTTAATTTGACGAAATAAATGATAATTTATTTTGGTTTACCTACATATCTACCCAAGAATAGGGAGCTAATTTGACGAAGTAAATGATAATTTATTTTGGTTTAAAATAATTGTTAGAAAAAAAATGTTTAAAGATGTTCTTTTTATAAAGTACTTATTATGCTGTTATCATTGGCATAAAGAAATAAAGCATATTTCGTTATATTTGCTGAAAGTAATCCTCCCTAGCCGCGCCACATACTTTAAAGATTAATTAATCAAAATGAATAGTTTCTTGAAAGAAAAAAGTATCACCGAAGAGTAGGGAAAAGGTACCATTATATCAATTAATTTACGGATAGTTAATATTAATTTTTGCAAAATTGACTTGCTGCAGAGTATACCTCCCAGCCGGACCACACCCTACGACCAATAACTTCTTATCTAAAGGGATTTATTGGACCATATTTGTCGTATGCAAGGTACTCTTTAGGTAGCTTTTTTTAGGGATATTGATTTATTAATAGTTCATTAGACTCTATTGAATTTGAGGTGGCGCGGCCAGAGAGCACTGCATGGCGGCCGGACCACATAAATTGTTAATTAAAAAGATATCTATTGAGGTACTGAAAATATATTTATATTCCGATGAAAGTAGACTTTAGGTAGCTTTTATTTCGAACTATAGCATCTGAGTACTAAACTGTGGTCCGGCCGCAGAGGACCACACCACGGAATGTACATTCATTGTGCGTTTCTTGAGAGAGAAAATCGCCGATAGTTAGGTACTCGTTTTCTCGCCGCCGGTCGGACCACTGCCTGTCAGATCTCACTGGTTCACATACACAAATAATAATAATCAGCCAGTTCCGGAACTATCAGTAGGCCAGACAGATGTTAATTCCGTGCGAGAATCGAACCCGCGCCGCGACACACTGCGCAGCAGGCAGTCAATCGTCCGGCCACTGCGCCATCCGGACCGTGGAAAAAGAACAGTAGCAGGTGTAGGTACCTAATTATGTCAAATTCTAGATCGGTAAACATTTTTTGTCCATAAAATCAGTTCGCAAGTATACCTACTTTAAAAATAAAGCTGTTATATGGCATTACATATCCAATATCTTTAAACGAGCAATTCTTGTATATTTATATATAATCAGGATCTCGGAAACCGGAAACGGCTCCAAGGATTTTCATGAAAGTTACAGATTAGGGGTTTTTCGGCTCAAGGAATCGAAGGTCCCAGGTCCGAGAAAAGCTCGGTTCCCAGGATATAGACATTTTAAAAACCGAGCGATGCTCGTTCAACCACATATTATCCATTATGGAAGTAAAATGTATGTATAACCACTCACCAATCGCACATTATATATTGTCGATAATATTGTTTTCTTTAATTGTATGTTTCATGTAACTTGCATGATTGTGTAGCTGTAAATCTATTAAATAAATCTATAATATTATTGTAGAGCTTCATTTTGCCCGATGTTGCTGCATGACACCTCGTTGACGTTTCAAATTCTTCTTTGTTCCGACACATAAAGAGGAATGAGTTTCTATTTACAATCTTTCTTTTCTCTTGCATCGGATCTATGAACTTGGCACTGTAAAAAATATTTTTGGTTTGAGATCAATATTCAAACTCCAACTGGTACCTACATGAAAAGTGTTTTATGTAATACTAAATAAGAGTATCACTACAAACCGCGTACTACAGCTCAACAAGCTTTGCGACGTTAGAATGGACTGACGAGCTGAGCCATGGACATCACTAAGAGTTGCCAAGGGAGAATGCTCATAACGGGCTCGAAATTTTTAGATAATTAGGTATGTCGCAGAACAATTTGATAAACCAAATGTTCCCCAAAATTCTATTCTTGCGAGCACGATTTTTGACTTTGTTACTTTGTTTGGACTAGTTAGGAGGTGAACATATCAAAAATCCCCGCCCCTAGTCCATGAGCTGTGGGGATTGTGAGTTAGTGTCGCCAAAGATCCAGAAAGCAGCAGTAGTCTTTTCAAACCCTCTCTTCTGGGGTTCTTTTAGTCTTTGCTTCACACTACCTAGGAATTCGTCCAGTATCATTGGACAGTTTATTAACCCAGACCCGAACAATTAATTCCTGCAATTAACTGTTCGGGTCTGGGTTAGTAAATTTTATGGATGCATACCATACAAATATTGGATGAGACAGGATGGCACAATCGATGAGCGATTGACTAGCTACGCTGCTTGCTTGATACCCGAACAGAACGGGATCGTGCGGAAATCGAACAAATTAGAACACACAGTCAAAAACAATGCCGCTTATTCATGTCAAAACTTGGATAAAAAAGTTATACATCTCAACGCCCCGGCGAATAGGTAGAATTAAGGGCTAGCAACAATTTTAGTGTTGAGATTAGTTATCCTTATAAAAAAAACTACAAACGAACTGCTTGTTTCACAAAATTCAAATACGGATAAATGTAAATACGGATGCTCAGCATCCGTATTTACAGGATCGCTTTTAACGGATCCGTCGCGCGTCGCCACTGAAGGCACAGAATACTTAAATAGTACGTTCACCGCATTTGCAGCAACCTTTCTACGGAACGTGACGGAACCGTAATACTGTCTGTGAACTCGCTCTTACATCGACAAAGGTTAATCGCCGAATAAAGACTTAGACGAAAAGACGATCCTGTATAACGGACAGAGGCGGAGCTACCGGAGTATCAGCCGTAGGAACTATACGGGGGCTCAAGTGTCAAGGGCCCCTGACGATTGGAATTTTCTAGCTCCCTTCAACATTCTCTTAATGATATCAGTCATTCAGCATCAGGTAAAAGAGTCAGGATGCTATTAACTTTATTCTGTAATACTATACACTAACCCCCTTATTAATAAACGTGGACTAAAGTTACAACCAGGATAATCCTCGGATTAACCATAACATTTTTTAAGGATTAACCTTTGCGTAACTTTAGTCCACGTTTAATAAGGGGGTTAGATTAGAAGGGCCCCAAAAAAGTTTTGCTACGGCGCCTTCTGGCCTAGCTTCGCCACAGATAACAGACCAGCAATTCCTCAACAGCGGTGGAACAGGAGCATTAAGAGTGTAAATGAATAAGAATCAAAAATGCGTTTTTGAGGTTATGAAACTCACCCGATCCTGCCCTCCCTTCTTACATGTGCAGCCAGCAGGCGAACCAACTTGCTGGTTATATGCCTTATACTTGACCTCTTTCTTACCAGTGAAGAACATTTTATACAACAGCGCAAGGATGCCGGCGCCGATCACCACACCGGCTACCAGGATCAATTTGTTGTCGTCTCGGCGGTCGGCCATCGTTGGCCATCCGCAACTCACTTTTTGCTACTTTTTATCATTTTCGCTTGAAAATTTTGTAATTTTTTATGTCTAAGTCATTGAAAAGTTATGTCATCGTTTAGTCTGCCTGACTTTATAGAAAAAGTAACTATGCAAGAAGTTTCTAAAGCGCTTTTGTAATCGTGCAACCCCGATCCATAGTGATCCATGAAAAGTGCATGTGGATAATCCATAGCCACTTTTAATTTCACACCTTTTCATTTTTTCAAGAAAAGTTTACCTACTCCACTCTAGGAATTCCTTCATTGCCCTGGGTAGGAGGATGCATTTTTTTTCACAATTTTTTAAAAAAAATGTGGTGGTGCGAACAGCTGTAGGTACCTACTGTTGTACCGGAACAACTATAACTTGTAGATCATATTTTATACCTACGGGAATCGAATGCCACCGGGTGTCGGCTGTCGGGTGCGGCCGTCTTAACTGTCACAGTCGCACATCTTTTCGAATGCTGGAGATGTTATCGTCGTCGTCGCTGTCATCTCGAGCCTGAATCTGGTTAGGCGACTGACTGACCCAAGTTCCTTTTAAAAACATAAGCGTGATCAGTTACTGCGACCATCTTAGCTCGTACAGTTAGTTGTTCACAATTAGAAATTTACCTAATCCTAATGAATAATACTTCTTTATCTATTACTTAACCTTTCTCGATTAATGCACTATCCAACACAAAAATAACGTTTGAATTCGATCCAGTAGTTCCTGAGATTAGCACGTTCAACCAAAGAAACACTTCAGCTTTATAATATTGCTAGCTGACCCGTGCCCACTTCGTTGGGCGGTACGGTAAAATATACATGATATCTTTAGAATTTATAGCCTTTAATAGCACTCACGAATAATGTAGCTTTCGACCAGTAAAACAATTTTTAAAATCGGTTCATTACTTCCGGAGACTACCCCCTACATACAAACAAACAAATACCTCTTTATAATATCTATTAGTATAGATAGTGTAGATTATTAGTATACAGGGTGTTTCTTTAAAATGGGACAAAAGGGAGAAATCCGAATCCATAAGAGATACGGGAAAACTTTCTTAGAAACCTTTAGCTCTTTTTTGATGTTGACAATTTTGGCGTTTTTATTTTTTTGGTCAAGTATGAGTTGTCCACAGAAATTAGTGAAATTGGCCAAAATTTTTTTTAGTGCCGTTCGACTCTGTTTCATGTAAGGATCTGTTAGAAAATATGGCAACACTAAATGTCTCATGTGTATGTTTCTTAAATTGTTATAACCGAGCAACATCGGTATTCATCTGTCAATTGTAATGTCACTTGCTTAAAATCCGCTCCCCGGACAATGGCCGCTCCCTCGGTCTATTCAGAATTGTATCTAATTATTTATAACTAGTCAGTGTAGAAAATGATCTATATTATGTAGAAATATATGTGAAAATTATCTGCCAATATCATGGTGTAATTATTTCAAGAATCGTTACGAAGAAGCTCCATTTTTCCACTAGCGCCTGTCACTCAAGCCAACAGGTTTAGCGCCCAGATCGAGGAGAAGAATTATTACAAGGTACGATAGAAATACACCATGACAAATGGAAATCAACCCGGCGCCGGCGATGGCGGCGCGGCCCGCGCGCACGAGGCGCAGCCCCAAGCGCAATCTCATGCGCATTCGGACCATGCGCCCATGCTCGGTGGGGGAACATATATCGAACGGCTTGAGGGAGCCTCTAATTATAATTCTTGGAAGTTTTCTATGAAAATGTTGCTCACCCTAGAGGGGTTATGGAGTTTTGTCACTGGCGATGAGAGGTGCGCTGCGCGCGATGCCCGTGCGCTGGCCCGCATCTGCCTTTCAGTGCAATCAACATGTCATCAGTACGTGAGAGACGCTAAATCGAGTAAGCAAGCCTGGGATTGCCTTGCCAAAATTTTTGAAGACCGCGGACTATACAGGAGGGTCTTGTTATTGCGAAAATTGCATCATGCCGACCTGTCAAATTTTTCTTCGATGACAGAATACATTCAGCACGTTATGAACCTCGTGCAACAGTTGGCAGACATTGGAAAAGTCATAGACGACTGTGAAGTCGCAGAAATCTTGCTCAGTGGACTTAGTCAAGACTATGAAGCGCTTGTTTCTAACCTGGAGACTGTTTGTATCACGAACACATTGTCAAGTGAACTTGTAAGAACACGGTTACTACAGGAGGAGTTTCGAAGAAACAGCACAGATAGCGCCAACCACGGCAGCAATTCAGCGACTGCATTCAGCGTTCAGAAACCAAAAGTCATCTGCAATTTTTGTAAAAAACCTGGTCATGTCAAATCGAAATGCTTTCGGTGGAAGAAGATTCAAAAGAAGGAGAAGCCTGACACCAGGGCCTTTACTGCAACGGCCACAGCATTCTTCGCAGGCAATACCAAGGACTGGTATGTGGACTCGGGCTGTTCTACACACATGTTTAATGACAGAAGTGCTCTTACGAACTTTAAGGACATTAATTTTAACCAGAGTGTCACTATTGCTAATAATGATAAGTTAAATATAACTGGAGTTGGTGAGGTTAATATGAAAATAGGATCTATGGTAAGAAAAATTGAAAATGTTTCTTATGTTCCTCAATTATCTACCAATCTTTTATCTGTAAGTAGTATGACACAAAAAGGTTTTGTAGTAACTTTCACAAAGGATAGATGCAACATTTATGATAGACCAACCCTACTGCTACTGCTTCTAATAAAAATGGCATTTTCAAACTTGACAGTGAGGTATGTATGTTAGGAATGGAAGGTATGGTATCTTCGCCAGAAGTGCACTCTTCTATGCCCCTGTGTAATAGACAGGAGTCACAGAGTGCTAATGTTGCTGCCTCAGTTCCCATTGATGTCTGGCTTCGGAGACTTGGACACCTGAACACCCAAGGTTTGTATAGGTTACGAGACGGAGCTGCCACAGGTGTGTGCTTTCAGGATGATAAGAATAGTCAAGCCTTGAAGAACTGCACTGCCTGTCTCGAGGGAAAAATGTCAGCGAAGCCCTACCCATTGGGCCAGGCGCATCGTGCTGAGAGTCCTCTCGAGCTGGTGCACTCCGACGTCTGCGGGCCAATACAGGAGGCAAGCTTTGGCGGGGCGAAGTACATCGTCACATTCACTGACGACTTCACGAGGAAGTCATTCGGATACCTGATTTATTAATTTTAAAAGCTTAGTAGAGAAACAGTTGGGTTTGCCTATCAAAATTTTACGCAGTGATAATGGGGGGGAATATTGCAATCAGAAGTTTTGTGAGTACCTCAAAAGTAAGGGAATTATTCACCAAACAAGTGTGGCCTATTGTTCGCAGCAAAATGGCGCAGGTGAGCGACTTAATAGGATTTTGTTTGAGAAGGTTAGGTGTATGCTCCAGGGAGCCAATTTAGATAAAAGATATTGGGGCGAGGCAATTATGACTGCGATTTATCTCAAAAACAGGAGTCCAACATCAGCTTTAGGAGGCATGACACCTGAGGAGAAGTGGTCCGGTCGGAAGCCTGATCTCAGCCACCTTCATACTTTTGGCTGTATAGCATACTCCCTACTTCCAGAGCAGAAACGTCGCAAGCGTGATGCCAAGAGCCAGAAATATATTTTCGTTGGCTATAGCACGACTTCAAAAGGTTTTAGATTGAGTGACCCCCATGACCCCAAAAGGATTATTACTTCCAGGAATGTGGCCTTTCTGGAGGAGCGTTTTAGCAGTAATAATAATAATAATTCAAATATTGGCTCCAATAATAATGATTTTATTTCATATGACATGACATGCAACAATAACTGTGATATTTTATTGAAATCTAATAATAATAATATGAATGTTAATAATGTGAATAATGATATTATTAATTTGGAATCTAATTTTGAACACCCTGTGATATCTGATGACAAACATAATTGTGATCTCAGTTCTAGTTCTGTGCCTTTGTCGGTTTCAGGCTCTCTAGAAGAGGAGGAAGTCTACAATACGGGCAGTGAGAATGAGGCGAGCTTTGCTGAGTCGCCGATTGCGAATGCATTTATGGAAAATGCTTCTTCGGAATCTGGAGTGACGACAGCGCCAGAAGAGAGTGCCTCTGATCTGCCGCCTTGTTCTGCTTCTCGTCCCGTACGTAGTACTCGGTCGAAGCCGCCTGTGAGGTATGCTGACTACGAGATTTATTATGGTCTATTAACACAGGAAAATATTATTGTAGAGCCAACTACTTATGACCAAGCTATGTCTGGTCCTCAGGCTGAACAATGGAGGGCTGCTATGCAATGTGAGTATGACTCTCTGATGGAGAATGATGTATGGAAACTGGTTGACAGACCACCTGGCGAAAATGTCATAAAATCCAAATGGGTTTTTAAGACTAAATATGACACATCAGGTAGATTTGATAAATTTAAAGCTAGGCTTGTTGCCAGGGGTTTTACCCAAGTTCCAGGGGTAGATTTCAATGACACATTTTCCCCAGTAGTCAGACACTCTACAATGCGATTATTATTTTCTTTAGCTACAAAGCTCGATTTAAATATCGACCATATTGACGTAAACACAGCGTTTTTAAATGGTAAGCTTAAAGAGAAAATATTTATGGAGCCTCCTCCAGGCTTCAGTTCTGGTGATAAAGTTTGTTTATTACAAAAAGGAATTTATGGCCTTAAACAAGCTAGTAGAATTTGGAATGATAGAGTTTATGAACTATTATCTGAAAATGGTTATAAACAATCAAAATGTGAACCCTGTGTTTACACAAAGAAATCTGAAAATGACATGATAATAATAGCATTGTATGTCGATGATTTTTATTTATTTTATTCGAAAGATAGTAAAAATATTAAGGATTTACTTACCTTATTAGAAAGTAATTTCAAAATTAAGCACTTAGGCCCATTGACTAGCTGTCTTGGTATGCGTGTTACAAGAGATAGAGCAAATAGAGTTTTGAAACTAGACCAAAGTGAATATATAAAGAAGTTGCTTTTACGTTTCGGCATGCAAAACTGTAAACCTGTGTCAACACCTATGGTATTAAATTCTAAATTATATAAATGTGAAACTGAAAGTTAACAGGATGATGTATATAATTACAGAGAGCTTTTAGGAAGCTTGATGTATATAGCTGTATGTACTAGGCCGGATATAGCCCATACCTGTAGTCAATTAGGTCAATTTTCTAATTGTTTTGACAAAAATCACTGGTTAGCAGCCAAACGTGTACTACGTTACTTATCAGGAACTATAGACTATTGTTTATGTTTTCAAAACTGTAAAGACATTGCATATTAATGCGTTTGCAGATGCTGACTGGGGAAATAATATTGTAGACAGGAAGTCATACACAGGCTTTGTAATAAAATTAGGTGACCACACCATAAATTGGGAGTCTCGGAAGCAACGTTGCGTAGCGCTCTCGAGCACTGAGGCAGAGTATGTAGCAATAAGTGACACTTGTAAAGATATATGTTTTATGAAAAATTTCATGATTGACATTCTTGGAAATTGTAATGACATTAATGCTACACTGTTTAATGACAATCAAAGCGCACACAAGCTTTTGGAATGTAAGGAGTATAGTCATAAAAGGACAAAACATATAGATATTCGTTATCACTATGTAAAAGACTTAATATCAAATAAGTTGATAACAGTTAAATATATGCCTACTGAAACTATGTGTGCAGATATATTGACAAAGCCACTTGGGGCTACTAAACATAAGAAATTTGTAACTGATTTAAATGTTATGTAACGCTACATATTCTTTTTTTGTTTTATGTTCAGTGACTTAAGTAATAATACTTATGATTGTATTAATAACTATGAGCCATTTATGGGGGCGTGTTAGAAAATATGGCAACACTAAATGTCTCATGTGTATGTTTCTTAAATTGTTATAACCGAGCAACATCGGTATTCATCTGTCAATTGTAATGTCACTTGCTTAAAATCCGCTCCCCGGACAATGGCCGCTCCCTCGGTCTATTCAGAATTGTATCTAATTATTTATAACTAGTCAGTGTAGATAATGATCTATATTATGTAGAAATATATGTGAAAATTATCTGCCAACATCATGGTGTAATTATTTCAAGAATCGTTACGAAGAAGCTCCATTTTTCCACTAGCGCCTGTCACTCAAGCCAACAGGATCATTTAATTGTATCACAAGAAAAAAATCGGGACGGCGGAAGTTGTTCAAATTTTGGGAAATATTTTTTCATACAAATTGTTTGAAGGAAAAAAATTATCACTTTTTTGTGATATTATTTGATTTAGTGTCAATTATGGATCATTTCATTGTATGGGAAGGAAAACGTCTGGGCAACAGAAGTGGGTCAAAAGAACAGTAAAGTTTCTTCTAACAGCATAAAGTTTATCAGTAGTAGTCAATAGTAGATTTGACCCACTTCTGTTGCCCAGACATTTTCCTTCCCGTACAATGAAATGATCCTTAATAGACACTAAATCAAATAACATCATAAAAAAAAAGTGATAATTTTTTCGTTCAAACAATTTGTATGACAAAATATTTCGCAAAATTTGACCAACTTCCGCCGTCCCGATTTTTTTCTTGTGATACAATGAAATGATCCTTACATGAAACAGAGTCGAACGGCACTAAAAACAATTTTGGCCAATTTCACTCATCTCCGTGGACAACTCACACTTGACCAAAAAAATAAAAACGCCAAAATTGTCAACATCAAAAAAGAGCTAAAGGTTTCTAAGAAAGTTTTCCCGTATCTCTTATGGATTCGGATTTCTCACTTTTGTCCCATTTTAAAGAAACACCCTGTATATTAGTAACGTCAGAAACATTTCACATTTGTAGCCATGAAGTTATTGATTACTGATCTTAAGTTCGTTTTATCCGTGGCTCATTGCATTATAAAATTAAATCTCTGTACCAATTACGATGGACTTGTATAAAAATGGGAAAAAAAATCACGTTCGTTATACGGGGCTCCCGTAAGGCTGCGTTTCCACTGAAGCGGAGCTGGGCGGAGAGGAGCGGAGAAGAGCGGTGAAAAGTGGTCAGTGTTTCCACTGAAGCGGTGCTGGGCGGAGAGGAGCGGTGAAAAGTGGAAAGTCCGCTCCGCCCCGCTCCATTCCACTCCACTCCACTCTGCTTCAGTGAAGGCTGAGGCGGAGCGGAGACGAGCGGTGCCGCGATTAACCAATCACATGGCTTGAATACACATGTGTCACATGGCCAGCCATGTGCATCAGCCGTGTGATTGGTGAATCGCAGCACAGCTCGTCTCCGCTCTGCTCCGGAGCATACTTTTGGAATCGCGCATTTAATTGATAATAAACTTACACTCCTCTAAACCAGTGTCTCTTATTATAATTGCCCAAGCTGCATCTTTGGTTTCATTTTTCATTGCATTTGTACTTGTAGGTAGGTAGTCAGTCGCGTATCCCATGAACACGGAAATTGTCTAACACTTTCAATGAACTTCTCATCCATTTTGATACGTATGCACCTAATGACGTAACGATGATAACTGAGGCACTGCGCGCGAGTCATGCACACCCCACTCCGTACCGCCCCGCTCCGCACGGCCCCGCTATCAAAGTATAAACACGGGAAGTAGGTTATCTTCATACAAACGCACCGCGCGCGGCTTGTATGTGTGCGCCATCGTATGTATGCGTCGCCGCACGCACACTTAACAAAATCTCGAGCGGTTTCAAGTAGCGCCAGTCGGGGCTAACACTGCACGAGGTTCGCGCGTCACGGCTTTTCGGCACCGCTAAATGAATAAAAAATGTCTGATATTCGCAGGAAAAAGTATTGCTGTGTGTTTAGGTGTATTAATAATTCATCAATTTGTCTATTTCCCCACTAGAATATTTTAGGTACTTTTGATCTGTCAACTGATTTGCTGCTATTGCTTTGTTTACGTTTATTTTTGCCGATTTCTTAGTATTGTAGGTATATTAACTGAGTACCTAACTAGTTATAGTTATAAAATCGTAACGAAAAATAAGTTAGTAATTGACTTATTATATGTTAATAATTTAAACACAGGCTCTAGTCTGTGCCGTCTAGCGGCGAAATGAAGAGTCGGGACAGCGACGTTGCCGCTGTGTGGGTGCGAACGAAGCGCGGGCAGTCGCGCCCACACTGCCCCGCCGCGCCACCGCCGCCCGGTTTTTTCTTTATATAAATAATGCTGCTCTGTATCTTGAATACATTTCTATATTTGATAGGAAAACCATTGTTGAACTTTATTGACTACCTAATAAGAGATGTGTTATCTTTGGCAAGGGCCGGGCTTTAAACTAATGTCTACTGTCACCAGTTCATAAGTGAGGCCTGATAGACCCTGTACCCAGACAATAAAAGTAAAAAGCACAACTTCCCGACCCTTGCCAATTTAAAGGTACTGAATTAAAATTTACATAAAAGTGACAGCCCTAAGACAGTAGGCAATTATATCGCGGATTGGGCCGGAGATAACCTACTTCCCCTCTTTATACTATGCCGCTATCCTCCGCACAGCACCGCCCCGCTATCCTCCGCTCTGCACCCCAATGCTCGTTGTTCTCCGCACCGCATCGCCTCGCTGTATATTTTTATTATGAATATCCCGGATATTCATAATAGAGCTGAGCGGATATTATATCCGCTCAGCTCTGCTCCACTCCGCTCACGTGCTGTTTCCATTGAAGCGGAGCGGAGATTTCGAGCATGGAGATTGGTCAATTCGTGCACCGCTAAGCTCCTCCGCCCAGCTCCGCTTCAGTGGAAACGCAGCCTTACCCTTGAGATTGGGATATGGATCCTTAAAAAGAAATCAAAGCTGTAGTAAATAAATCTTTATTTAAAATACAATACAATTTCTTATAATAAAATTAAACATAGCAGTCTTGATTAAAACTATTGGTTTAATTGGAAAACAATACAATAAAACGTAAAAGATTAATAAAACAATAGATTCTAAGGCCGCAAGTCGCAGCGACAATGCTGCCTCAACTGCATTGCCGCTGCGAGAAGTGTCAATGAACATACACTAATCATCACAGGAATCTCAATATACTCGTACTTTTTCACAATGCCGGATTAAACAAGCAGAATATTTTTTTTAATATATGTAATTTAAAAAGAACCAATAGGTATAATACACCAAAAAAAACCGTAGGTATATTCCTAGGAATAGCTTAATGTTTTATTTTATCAATGGAGTGCTTGGGCCGATTCAAATTCTGATACAAACGACTTTTTGTAAAAGTCGCACAAGTTTTACAAAAAAATCCAATTATTTGAATATTTTTATTTTCACACTAACTTGACAAAGGTACGCGGTAATCGAAAAAGTAGTTAAAACGTTTCACGTTTTTATTACATGACGGAGATGGGTGGGCCTCTCGTATCAAATACGCGGAGCCCGTATCATATTCCTTCTTCTACTGTGTCAATCCGGCATTGCCTTTTCAAAGTACACTCAATCTTCTGCTTTCCCGAATAAGATAAAGTATACCTACGCCTAATTTAACAATAAATCTATGAGATAGCGGATATATGAAATCACTTTTGATTAATAACAGACTATAATGTCTTTGTAACAGGCTAAAATATTACCATCATAGCACCAAAAAAACCCTCTGGGGTAAGGCACCTATCTAAATATTTTATGATGTCTTATTCAACTATCAGAAAAAAAGTGGAATAAACTACTTAAAACTATTCATGAGATACTCTTTAATAAAATAAGATTAAAATTATTAAAATATGTTCTTATAAAATTTCAAACAATGATAGGTACCTACATCAGGTTCCTCCAAAAATATAACTTAAGTAGGTGCAGCATTTTATCACTGGGATATAATGTAGTAGCTACCTTACTTAAGTTATATTTTACACCGTCAAATATGTAAAAACTTAGCATTATAATCTTCAAATTCTGCTCTAGTCAACAAATACTTTGCAACCCACTTGTATTCACTAGGCTGCTCTAATATTATCAAAAGAGGCTCAAGTTTTGTCATGTATTGATCCAATGTTTTTCTGTCTACAGCACCTATAAGATTATTCTTTTTGTTCCAAAAGTATGGAATGTTTCCAGCCACTAGAGCCTCGTAAAGTCTTCTCACCATCAATTTGAACAAGGTTGCTGGATTATTCTTTTGCCAATAATCTGGATTGTTGATCGCAACTATCTCCCAAAAGACCAGAGTCTTAATGTAGTAACTTGCGATGCTCTTCATCCCTTGCGAGTCCCGGAGCTTTTTCAACTGAAACAAAGTGTACAATTAATAATTCACAATTATTTCTAAAATAGTTAAAAATGAACATGAATGCGGCAGATATCCTATAACATATCTAATATCGATTCTGTATTCGGGCTGTTACTGAGAAATTCTCTTGATTATGATTCGTTGGAAATAAACTTTTTCGACCTGGGAACCAGAAAAGACCTCATTCTGAACAGTAAGGTATAATCAGTAATCACTTACAAATCGGATCGCTTGTCGCAAGTTGTGCGAGTCGTGCATCAGCTCCCGCTCCTGGTTGTGCAGCGCGATGCGCCACGACCGCGACTGGTCGTAAGGACTCGGAGACGCCTTGTTCGGCTTGCCCACCACCATCCAGTAGTCTTTCTTGCACTCGCGCGGGATCTCCCGGTAATCCTTGCTGATCGGCCACCGGTCCTCCGGGAACTTTAGACAAGGCACCAGGTCTACGTCCAGCTTAAATCTCCTTGAGTTATTACTGATTAACAGTGTCATAGCCGGACCAGACTCCGACCTATCAATTATATACGGTACGCCCTCCACGTAGTACAAAGGACGTCCAGTTACGCTCATTTCAAATTTGTTGAGCGCTTTGCTCACAACACTCTTGAACCAATCAGAGAATTTGGAACGCAAAAGATAATTGCTTTCGTCTTTCCATTCGAATGCTGCTTTATTGATGAGCCATTCTCCAGCATCCCTGAAAGGTAGCCGCTGGAACTGAACACCCATCTTGAGTTCCACAAAGCCGGGCGCCTTGGCGTCAATGAGGATGTCGCTACCTTTCGGGTTTAATGCGTCCGTCTTAAGGTTGAGGGGCAATCCGATCACTATGTCCATGTCAAATTCGTCGGGTTTTACGATACGCAAATTATCGTAGTGGCTGCCAGCAAATTGCACCTAAAATTAACAAAAAATAAGTTATAGATATAAAGTCACATAATGCATGCTGAAGATTACATATAAAAATATAGGTACTTATAGGTTCCTAGATAGTACATACCGTGCTTGAGTATTTCCTGTAGTAAGGATCCACTTCCTTCATTTTCTTATGCAAGTTTTGGAATATAGTGTCAAACACTTTGTAGTGGAGACTGAACTCACTTAGTTTAATGTACCTCACAAAAATATCTGCCAGCAACGAGTTTAGGTTGGTTATAACAGGATTATCAGGAATATTTGGAATCTCTTCGATTATCACACTGGATGATGATGTGCCTCCACTAAAAACAAAAAAAGAAATATGAGGTGTAGACAGACCTTTTTGCTAAACAGCAGGTAAAAAAGAAATAAAAAAAGTGTAACGAAGTTAAAACTCTGACCAACAATATCTGCATAACTAGAATTATGTATTTCCAAGTATAGTCTACTCTACACATACTTGCATATAGTTACTATTAAGAATCTGTGACTACACCTGGAAAAAATAGTACTAAGATGACTTGTTAATGGTGTTTTATACAATACTGACTGCCTCCTTGGTCTAGTACCTAGTAGCAAGGAGTCTGTTGAGCATGAGGTACCAGGTTCGACTCTAGGTCAAGGCAAACTTTTATCGGGTTGTATCATTAAAAATTTCTCAGTAGCAGCTAGAGTCTAGATCTATATCTGGCTTATGACAATAGGTGCGCTCTCTGTTACATAGGACTTAAGACATATCTGGCGAAATGTGCGCGTACTAGTAGACTTAGTAAGTACACTTCTGCCTGACCCTTCAAGGTTTAAACGCGTGATATTAGGTACAGATGTTTTACTACTACAATTTTATTTGAGCAATTTCTCCCCCTACGATAATGTATTATTGGAAAGCAAAGTTTCTTGTTACTAGAAAGTTCGATTACAATGGAAAATTGCAACAGGTCTTAATTACCATAATAATCAATAATAAAGTGCTGATAAATGATAACTGTGATATACATATAAGGTCTATTATAGATAAGGTATATCAATATCTAAATCAAACACTGTATTCTATTAAACAAGTTGTTATTAAAAGACTTACCGTGATGTGCTAATTCTGCTCAGCATGTTGGTGAGGTACGATGAGGCTGACTGATCATCTGAACTGGTTCCACTTGGAGATTTAGCAGCAGGAATACTCCTCTGGCTACGCTTCTGCTTGATAGAACTCTGCTTATTTGGAACTTCTGTTTTTTCATTTTTTGAACCGCTCAGTGCATATGCAGCTCCACCGAGCAAGGCCCCGACAAGACCGATGGCTGCAGCTGTGAGCCATGGTCTTGAGCCCCCTTCATTATTGTCGTTATTATTGTTCGCATTATTTCTATTATTGTTATCCATTATTCAATTTGCTGTAATAGAAATACATTTTTAGCTAGTATGCATGAAGGAGGGTAAAACTACAACCCATAAGACGACACACTGACCCTTACGACTTAATATCTCCAACAACTAGTATTAGCAGAAACAAACAACAGAATCGATTTTTTTTTTTTTTGCTATAACTTGGGACTCTAATTGTACTTACTTTGGATTTTGTAAAATTTCAGTATTCTCCCCTCACGATGTCTTCCTGTCTTCGTTAGATCTCAAACTAGCCACTTTTATGTTTGTTAGTTATAGACACAACAAAACCGATTAACTTACTCTCTCCTACAATATCTGAAATTATAAAAGATTCTGAACATCCCCTTGCTATATTTATAGCTCAAGCTCTAGGGGTGTGACTAATATATTAATATTAGTTAAGAGATTAGTAATATTCTATGGATTCACATATTAGTAATCCGACGAACTCCCATTTGCTAATATTTAATATTCACATAATCTGGGATTCATTTCGCTTGGCACGGATCGGGTTGACTCTAGTAATAATAAATACCGAGATGATACAGTCTATTGAACACTAATATTTAATACGGCAGTGATACGTATTACCAGCTAAAACAATTTAACATTCATAATCCACCTAGCAATAATAAATACCAAGATGATATTTAATACGGCAGTAATAAGTATTATTAGGTTTTACTCGTAGTTAAATATCACTGATCTCAAATATTAGTTTAGGTATTATAATATTACTAGACGAATATATTCATATTAGCTAATACGTAGAAATATCGGTATTAACCCAACTCTATCAAGCTCATTGCTCGCATCTTGAGAGGGATGACATGCGTGTACTTAAAATTCTTCTAATTATGTGACGTGACTAGTGATGTGCCTGATGGCAATATTCCCACTGCCGGCAATATTCCCAATATTGCCACTGCCGGTAAAATACCAAAATTGCCGGCAACTTTGGCAATATTGCCAATGTTGCCAGTCAAATAACACGAATATATTTTATTATTACTGCAGGTGCAGTTTATATTACTGTAGATAATGCGTTGCGGCATTAAGTCCGCCTTATAAAAACTACTAAGTTGTTACTCTAAACGGTGGTTTTACTGATTATTATGTAAGAATTACCGAAACAAGTGCATTAAAATAATGTTATTTTTGTTGATTATTTGTAGTTTTGACAGAGATTTAAACTTTTATTTATTTCCATATTGTATAGGTACTTATACTCGTGGTTTTTTCTATGTGATTTTGCATGAAAAACTAGTAGCCCACTCAACTAACAGTTATAGAGGGAAATTCTTGGAACACAATTTTGGACTACGTTACTTTGTTTGAACTAGTTAGGAGGTGAATATAATTATCAAAAGTCCCCGCCACTTGCCCTTGAGCTGCGGGGGTTTAAGGGTTCCTTTTTTGGTTTTTCACTTATAACTCGGAAACCATGCCTCCTAGCGGCATGGTTTGTATGAATAAAACAAAGGCTGAATAAATTTCCTACAAGTTTTATTTAGTAACCATTTCGATATCTTGTATAGTTTTAGAAAAACCATATTTACCTTTTTGCATTCGGAAAGTCTTATTTAATATTGCCATAAATCCAGAAAGCAGCAGCAGTCTTTTCAGGCTCTCCCTGTAGTACCTACTCCTCCCTGTATCTTTGTGGGCAACTCACACTTGACCAAAAATTAATACCTACCTATACGAAAATTGTTTACAACAAAAAAGAACTAAAGTTTCCAAAGATAGTTTTTCCGCATCTCTTATGGGTGCGGATTACCTCCTACACAGTACAGTCCTACCTAGTCTGTAAGTACCTAGTATAATTTAAAATGAGTTTCTAAGCTAATTTTTACTGCTCCCTCGGTGGGGGAAGACAAGACATATCAAGCTTGATGGTGGTCACCGAATTTAAGAACTACTTATACCTGTACCTACTTATACGTGGGCCTCCAGATATAGATCTGGAGGCCCATATCACCTCAAGATGCAGCATGCTGGCTCTGTTCATCGCAGGTGGTGAAGGGAGGGTCTGAATCAACTGCTACTGCTTTCTGGATCTATGGCGATATCAAATACAACTTTCCAAATGCGAAAAACTAAAAATGTTTTTCCCCTAAATTACAGACACACACGCTATGCTGCTAGAACGCATGGTTTTCCGAGATGTAAGCGAAAATCCAAAAAATGGTACCTTCAACCCCCCCCTCCCCCCCAGAGCTCATGGTTTTGATGTGTTCACTACCTAACTAGTCCAAACAAAGTTACGTAATAAAAAATGTGTTTCTAGAATTTCCCTCTATGCTTTGAGCATTCGTTGACTAGATTAAACTACAACATTAAAAGAAATTATTCGAATTTATGCCTTTTTATTCAATATTTATTCAATATACAATGATCGTCAATTCTTATCTTAAAATTTATGTGTAATTTCTTATATTCACAGTCGGGTGCGGCAACAATGGGCAATATTGCCGGTAAAATACTGGGAATATTGCCAAAAATTGCCGGCAATTTTGGGAATTTTACCCAAAATAATGTTTTTTTTGTATATAATGTAGACCATGGTCTGTAAATGCTAATTTTAAGTGTGTTACATAGTTCTCGCACTCACTTTGACTTAAAATTAAGCAATATTCCCAAATATTTCCAACCCCGGCAATATTGCCGGCAATATTTCCACCTAAATTCCCACCTTGGGCAATGTTGCCGGCAACGGCACATCTCTAGACGTGACCATTGTTATTGTGTTGTGCACAAATATTCAATCTGTTTTTTTGTGAAGTTATGTATGAAAGACATTTTCAAAAGGAAATATTACAACCAAATAGACAAAACCATTGATTTTAAATAATATTATAATTAGTTAATATTAAGCTACAGCGCTGTTTAACAATCACAAAAATATCTTTGAAATAGTAGGTTTGTGTTAAAGTGGTAACACTGAACAATAGCCGGGGAACTCCCTCAAAAAGCAGAAAAGTTATTATTTTGTTTGGCGTCATGGCGTGTAGTTCGGGTAGCTCCCAATCAAGATTCCATTTTGGTTTTTTTTATTAATAATTTAATTATACTAGACCATAAACTGGAGTTTACAGTCGTCTTAGCCAGATTATTTTTTAATGTTGAACATTAATAATAATAAAAAACACACAGTCATAAATCTGCCTAATTGGTTAGATAATTTTATCTGTTATTTATTTTTCCAATGATTAAATTAGTTAATTCTTGTTCATTTTAAACAAAAATAAGGAAAAGCCTTGTATCCAGGACAATGGGGATGGCAACTCAAAGCTAATCGTAGATGGCGCTGCGATAGTTGGTCCCCACGTCTACCTTGTACAAAAAAACAAACAAGATTATTTGTTATAAAAATTGAGTATAAATACAAAACAAATATGGAAAATTATTCGTCCATGCAAGTACTATATACTAAAAGAAGAATTAAGACGCCGCGGCGCATCTACAAGAGAAAAAAAGTGATTTAATTGAGTGGTTATACATTTGATTTTACCGTAATAAATCCACAATTACTTGTAGTTGAGGTTTCAATTTTTGAGTTTAGGTATGTTTTACCTGTCCTCTCCTTTATCAAGAATATAATGCTGCTTTTGACTTTCTATTTTGATAAAATATCATAATGTTTTAAGTCAGTAATTTTAACCTTTTTTTCTATTTAGATTCGAGAAATATCACAATATATTTAATTTCTTAACACCACAACTATTACAAAACTCGTTCCAGGTGATAATTCTTCGATTTTCGAGCGATGCAATACTGGTACATAACCTCCAAAAGAAAAGTAGATATTATTTTGAAAAGTGTATTCCATCATTTTTACAGCTTATTACACAACATCTAGTCATTTTACATCAATAAATGTTTTTTTTTCTGAAAATTCCTTTGATTTTACAGTTCTTTGGGGACCAAACTGTCATTTTCACTTTGACACTTGCCTTCCCCATTTCGTATAAAAAAGTAAGATCCTTGTCTCTAGAATTTTTTGACACATTCAAAAGAGTTGCCATAACTGCAAACTATTCTCGAATGCAGGGTAATTAAAATTAATTGGACTGACTGCTTCGATAGGTTTTTTAATATCTCTAAGTAGTCTGTGGTTGAGCACACCTTTGATTAATAAAATATGACGTTTAAAAATAGGTTAATTTGTTTAACATTTAATTACATTATGATATTATGATGACGACGATGCAGAAAGTATGTGCTTAGTCGACGATTTTGATTAAAATAATTATGTATGTTTTTTGGCAAAAAGTCAGCAACCTTTTTTATTGACTCTAGTAGAATTATGATTATTTATGTCTATGAGTAGAACACTACTAAAAAATAATTAAAATCTAGTCTCAGATCAAAGAAATAGGCAGATAGAACGCTCAGAACACGCGCGTGGGAAAAAAAAAGAAAAACAAAGAAAACATTATGGAATTACATTCCATAATGTTTTCTTTGTTTTTGAGAACAACTTTTACAATGGCTAAAGACACGCATATTTTGGCAAACAACAACAACGACGCGCGCCGGCGCGCGCAGCTTGGTATGAGGCGTAGCTTGGTACTGTCGCGACTTTGTATTAGATTTTGATTTTGTATTAACTTTAGTGGAACAACTCGCGTGTTCTGAGCGCTCTATCTGCCTATTTCTTTGATCTGAGAATCTAGTCATCTAAGTCATCTGTGTCAGTGAATCTAGTGGGAATATAATTATGTTCTGTGAGTGGGAAACATCGCTTTGAGAACGTCAACACTGACATTTCTTATCATGGAAATCCCGACGATGAACTTTGAGAGAAGAAAAAAAGTAACATTGCCTGGAAACATGGAACATTCCGCTTTCAACGACAACAGAATACGGGTGGCAATAAAAACGGCTTGCAACTATACCTCAGTGATAAGTTTTGTGGCAAAAAACTTGTTTGAATTAGGATAATCACTACGCGGAGGTAAGTTTCTTTGCTTGCTGCTTGATTACAAACGAGAAGAATACAATGGCATCCGTACCACGCAGAAGACAGAAAAATATATATTTGAGTGTTCTAAAACGAATTAAACCCGAGCCGGCGAACTGCGTCCAAATGACTTTCTTTATTTAAATCAATGGTCATTTCTATTGTATTTTGCTATTTATAAATTCAATTATTTAAATACTACATACATACATAAGTTTCACATCCAAATAAACATGCGAGGAAAGTATATCACTATATTTAGTACTTACCTGCCTTTATTTTTGTTACGAATTGGTCTCTGGAAGTTATGTTGGCAGTTTGCCAGAATATTGTTTGGTATTGGCAACAGTACCTATACTTGTATAACTGCCCAAACAATGTCAGCCTTGTGCATGGTTTTCATGACTCAACAAGGCATTGAGATTTCCATAAACTTACATAATTAGGAAGTTTAATTTTTTAAACCTTGTGTCACCGCCCGGTGTTAGTAGTTACACTGTTCTAAAGGGTTCTTTTTTTTTTTTAAAGTATTATGTTGGTATGAGAATAAGTCTTATTAGTACATTGTTATCTAAGGGCCTGTAATGTAGTGAGGGCGCTAATAGTTCAAGGGACTAAATAAGTAATTTACCCGAGGCAAACACTGCTTTTCATTAAAAATACGAGGAAAATAAAAAAAAAATGTTTCCAATCCAAATTGTATTTAAAACATATAATTTCTGCCCTGCCAATATGCAACAAAAATAGTTATCGAATTTGATATAGTCATTCAAAAGCAAAGCGCAACATATATTTTGAAAATCCAATAGGTATTATTTAGATCAGCAAGTTGACATGGCCCCCCTCTAGAGGGCCAAAGCCTGCCCGGGTCGCGGGACTTATATCATTACTGTGACATTATCTTTGCCGTGACCCTGGAACGTAAAGGCCTAATGAAGGACAAAAAAAAGGTATTATTTAGATCAGAGACACACAGAAAGACACATTATTTGTCACTAATGTCTGTAATTAGTCAATCAAATAGATAAAAGAAGATAATTAGTTATCTGTTTTTTCCAAATATAGTGTTAATGAGTGTAAAGTCAAGATGGTATAATTTGTTTTACTATTTAATTATTTTCGTCAAAACTGTTCTCAAAACAGTGAAGGAAAACATTGTGATGTAACTGGTGTGCCCAAGCACATAGATATACATAGTTTACTCCAAACCACTCCGGGCCTAAGTGGGAAAGAGCTGGCCATATAATAATATTATGTTATGTCTTGTCCAGGGATTATATCCGAACATGGGCTGATACAAGATTTAATGAGCTTAAGTTTTTATTTACCTACCTGTAATTCATATTATTTTATACCTTTTTATTATTTTTTTAGTCAAGCCGGACAATTATTGTTAATATTATTTCATATTTAATTTATTTCCCCAGCCTTTGATCAAAATTAAATAACTGTTAATTAAAATAATTTGTTTAAAATAATAATGTTTAACCATTTTTTTTTTTTTTTTTTTTTTTAGAGTGGTAAAATCATCAAATGAGTCCTCCGGCCCCGGGCAGGGCGGGAGGGACTGTCAGACTTTTACTGACTAAAATCCACGGTGTCCTTCATAGCCTGTTTCGTTCCGGGGTTACGGTAAGGAAATAATCCCGCGACCCCGGCAGGCTTTGGCCCTCTGAGAGGGGGGCCCCGTCATTATGCTGACGCTCTTTGAGGCGCGCGTGGGACACAACGCGCCGTCGACCCGGGCATGGTCCTTGGTCGGGCAGCGAGTTGCCCTTTACTCGCTGCCCGCATGCCCGCGCCTACGGTGGCCGGAGATCGTCTGCTGACGTCCGACGCCGCGGGCGCCTACCACTGCGGTTGGGGCGGAGGGAGGACGCTGTCCTCTCTCGCTCGCGGCCCGCCTCCTCCTTCACGAGCATTACTGCCTCGCAGAAGGAGCTGACCGCTTCCCACTCCGTCTCGCCCCGCAGCATGGCCGCAACCAATGCCGGGCGCGAGAGGTCTCCGCCTATCGCCGCCGTGAGGACACGTCGGTGCACCGCCCAAGCTGGGCAGTCTTGCACCGTATGCTCTACTGTGTCCTCCGGGCGATCTTCGCAGTGGTGGCACCCGGACGTTTCCTCCTTCCCCATCAGGCACAGGTACCTCCCGAAACTTCCGTGTCCGGTGAGGACCTGCGTCATCCGATAGGTCAGGACGCCGTGACGTCTCTCCAGCCACTCCTCAAAGAGGGGTCTTACCGCCGCAATTGCGGCGTGCCCATGTTTAACCATTGATCAAATGTCTGGCTCTAAGAGACATCAACTAACAACTATATAATATTTGGATGATGATAATTATTTAGTCCATTGAATTTTTAGATAGTTTGAATGTTTTTTTCATCATTTTTTTTATACCTAATGCTTTTAATCACGGATCGCATTTTTAGGAGTTGCTTAATAATTTTTTTTACATTCTTGAGGGACTCCCTATCGATACATTTTATAGAGTAGACGTCATTATCTAAAGATAGATGATCAAACAATCGCACCTCGCGCGCTTGTTGGGAGCAGACGTGTATCCATAATTATCGCAAAAATATTAAATCATAATACGTTTCGTCAATCAAAACCAATCTCTAGGATCACAGTGTTAAAGTCGTTATCCTTTTGATTCTACACTACATCGGACACCGGCGGCCGGCGAGTGCGCAGTGCCCGCACCTCGGAAGTGAAGAGATACAACTATTGGCTTCCCGCTCGCACCTGCTCGTACTAACGAACGCCGCCGAGCGACGCAATGAGTCTACAGAGAACATCGCCTGGTGACATGCTAATAAGTGGAAGCGGAAGCGGAAGCGGATCAGCACCGAATTTATCCACATATGGTGACACCGAATACCAAACCAACATATGCTTGAGAAAACGAAAAGAGCGAACTGATGAAATAGATTACAAATCAGATTTTGCAAATTTTCGCACAGACATTATGAAATGCTTGGAAGAATTTGGAAGAACACAAAAGGAAAATCTGAACTTCATTCGAGAAGAAATCTGTGAGATTAAAAAAGAAATTAAAACGATAAAATCGAGTACAGAAAACTTTGAACAGCGACTTGAGGAAATAAATACTGAAATTGAAACTATCAAAGCGCACAGCGCAATAACTAAAGACAAATTTAAACGTATAGAAAGTGAAATTCTCCAAATACAAAACCATAAAAACATTGAAAGCACATCCGATAAATCGCCCGTCTTACACCACGAAAACCTCATCCTCGAGCTCAAAGATCGTAGCGAGCGCGAGAAAAATATCATAATTGTGGGTATAATGGAAAAAAGTGACAAGAACTATAGATCACGACAAAATTACGATTATGAAGAAGTAAACCAGGTACTAACCACATTGTATGAAGATTGTCCGAAGCCAATTAAAACCACAAGATTGGGAAAGTACATTTCAAATAAGAACCGGCCCATCAAAGTCTACTTTACCAATACAGAAACACCTAAATACCTGTTCCGGATCAAAAATAAATTACCCGAAAATATACAAATTTACTCAGATTTAACCCCAAGTCAAAAGCAATATTTACAATCTATAAAAGCAGAACTCGAAAAACGTACAGAAGACGGAGAAAAAGATCTTATAATTAAATATATAAAAGGAAAACCGACAATTTTAACAAATCAAAAAAACTCGAAAGAGGTTCACAACACAATAGAAAATACACAGAAAAAGTAAGACACCAAATCATAAAAAAATACGAAGATTTACCCTTACACCCATCCTCACTTAGATTTTTTTATGCTAACCTACGAAGTATTCGAAAATCAGGCAAGCTCGACGAAATAAAGTGTATTTTAAAAGCGATACAAAAAACTACTCACGTAATAATATTCACGGAGACCTGGATTACTTCTGAAGCCGATGCAAAATTATACCAGTTGCCAAACTACAAGCATATTTATAACTATAGGAAAAAACGAAAAGGTGGAGGGGTATCGATTTATATACACAAAAGTATAAAATACGACATCACGGAAGAATTATGCGAAAATGGAAACCACTACTTGTGGATATATATCAACAAATTATCCCTAAACATCGGGGCGATTTATAAACCTGGTGACTCAAATAACAAAGATTTCTTAACGACGTACTCCTTACAGCTCGAGCAGAGAAAAAGAGCAATTGTGTTTGGTGATTTTAATATTGATCTCCTCAATGCGGACAGCCACGTCCCCAAGTACTTGAATGAAATCAAAGGAAACGGATATCAAATACTGAACAAAATTAATGGCCTATATAGTACTCGTGAAACGTCGACTACAAAATCTATCCTGGATCATGTTTGTACAAACATAAGTAACCACTCATTTAACTTCTCTATAATTGAGTCAAGCTTGTCTGACCACAAACAAATATATTTAGAAATAGGCAGTCTGGAGCCGCAAATAAATAAAAGAATCCAATACAAAGCAATAAATTATGAACAGTTATACAGCGACGCACTTACAGATAATTACATGAATGAACAAAATGATTACTACCACCTCGAACGCTTTATCAAAAAACATCTAAATAAAAACAAAATAGACAAGACAAAAATTCTGAATCTACCTAAGAACGACTGGATAAACCGAAATATACTTGAATCAATAGACTTACGTAATAATCTATGGGAACAGACAAAATTACATCCAAAAGACGGAAACATTCAAAAAGCCTATACCAAACAGCGAGACCATGTGACAAACCTAATCAAGACACACAAGAAAAAATACTATCACGATCTATTCTACAACAACAACAATCAACCGAAAAAAATGTGGGAACTAATTAATAACCTAGCATTAAACAAAGTCAAAGAAAGCAGTGCTCCTCCGAAACTAATGTCGAGCTCGGGACCTGTAACTGAAGGTAACTCAATATGTGATTTATTTAACTCATTTTTCTCATCAATAGGCGAGGAATTAGCTAACAAAATACCCGACAGTTATCACACAAACGACGGCAATACTCTTATGTACGAACACAACCATTCACACGACGTAACTCTGAGAGAACTCACTCCTTGCACTGAGGACGAAATCTCAAAAATAATAAACGGTCTTGACAGTAATACAAGTACTGGGGTAGATGGTATCAGCACTAAAGCGATCAAGTGCCTCAAAAATATAATTGTTCCGAAATTAACGAATTGTATAAATGAATGTCTGATGCGCGGCATTTTTCCGGACACGCTTAAGGTTGCCAAAGTGAGCCCTATTTTCAAATCAGGAAGTAGGAGTGACCCAAGTAACTACAGACCTGTGTCAGTTTTACCTGTGCTATCAAAAATCTTTGAGCGTGTTTTGTATAGCCGATTGAATGCGTACCTCCTTGAGAAAAAGTTCCTAATTGACGAGCAATATGGCTTTCGTTCGAAATCTAGCACACTCACAGCTACAATAGACTTGATTACTAAAATAAAAACACACATAGACCAAAAAGATGTTGTTTTAGGGGTGTTTATTGATCTAAAAAAAGCATTTGACACAGTTTGTCACCATAAGCTTCTCCAAAAATTAAACAACATAGGAGTCGTAGATACAGCCCTAAAAATATTTACATCATATTTACAAAATAGACAACAAGTAGTCAAAATAGATAAATTCACTAGTTCCATAAAAAATGTACCATATGGCTGTCCTCAAGGCTCAATATTAAGTCCTTTGCTATTCCTTATCTATATTAACAATATAAACAAAATAGGGTTATCGGGACATCTAACTTTATACGCAGACGACACATGCCTCTTCTATTTCGATAAATCTATTCATAATATTATAACCGATGCTCAAAATGATCTTGCTATACTCAGTGAGTGGTTTAAATACAATTTACTCACAATAAATACCTCTAAAACAACATACATGATTTTTGCCGCAAAAAATAAACCAATTCCAGAATTCCCGCCTCTTACTATAAATAATGACATAATAAAAAGATCGAGTCAAGAAAAATACCTCGGTCTGAGGGTAGACGACAAACTCACATGGAGACAACACATCGAACATGTAAAAACAAAATTACTATCTTTGTTAGCATCAATACGTAAAATTTCAAACTGTATTCCAAGGAAAATACGTACTATAATATACAACTCACTAGTAAAATCACATCTTGAGTACCTTATCGAAGTATGGGGATCTGCCGCAAAAACTATCCTGATGCCTTTGCAAAGAACCCAGAATAAAATTATTAAAACCCTATACCATTATCACTATCTTACTCCAACCAAAACAATATATGAAAAAACTAAATTATTAAATCTCACACAACTATACACATACGGCACCTGCATTCTAATTAAAAAAATCACCACAAACAGCGTACAATCAAATTTACAAATACACAAAAAAACAATATCACACAACTTAAGGAACAAAAATAAATTACAACGAAGACAAGCTCGGACTAATTACGGTAAAAAAACCATATTGTTCGAAGGAGCACAGCTGTTTAACGACCTACCTAATGACGTAAAAGATTGTGATAACATTAATACATTCAAACTTAAACTAAAAAATCATGTCCATAAAATGTAGTCATACCGCATTCCAAATGTTAGCAAAGATCTATCTATTCTATATGTATAACTTCACCAACACGCACCTGAGGTAAAATGTTACTATTTAGATATAAGCAATTACTTTGTATCTCATTATAAGTGAACCTATGTACTGTTCTTATGAGAATAAATTCTTTAAACCTAACAATAAGTAATTACCTATTTACATCAAATTTTATTGGTATCTGATAAGATAGAGTAGTTTTATCATTAAACAAAATTGTTTAGTTTTCAAAATGGGTGATGTACGATTTTATTATTTATTACAATTGCGTTATACAATTTTCTAAGTAGGTACCTCTTTTGAAAATTCATCCACAATTCATTATAACATTGACAGACACAGCAATGATGATGACTCTTTGTGAAATGATCTTTAGAAGAATTGCTAATGCGTTGCGTTCCATTCCTTTAAAGTAAAACAACCAATCAGGGTACACTTTTGGAGCGGTAAAATCAAAAGTCCTGGGTGTAGCGAAAGGGACCTTCAGTTGCCCTTTGCGTTCCAGGGTTACGATTACCTGTACCTACAGATGATCCAACGTATCCTATAGCCAGAATATTATGTACGACGATGGCTGCTTTGATAATGTGTATCCAGCGCATCAAGCTACTCCATTCTGACAATTTTTTCCAATCGAATATGAAACATGTGATTTTGTGATAAAGTTGAAAATCTATTAAAGAAAGACAGATTCGGGTCAGTGCCAAAAATAGTGGTGGGCCAACGGTGCCCAGGCACAGGGCGCAGAAATGGCCAGACCCCAAAATTAACCAGATGATTAGGGCCCAGTTAAAAAAGCTCGCACTGGGCGCACAATTCGCTAAGCTATTAAAGCAATTGGCGTATGTACACACGGCTTTATATGATCTTTCCGCACATTGAACGGTCAGCTTATACCTACTAGTTTTGCATAGCATGATGTGTAGCCGTGTGTACTGGAGCGTATATATGGAAGTACTTCCTTAGTCCTTATCACGTACGCACACCTAAGCGATAAGAAGTTACTTACGTCACACGATAAGCAATCGCTTTAATTGTGATTAGGTATGCACCACGCTGCCTTTCAAAGTTGCAATGGCTAGAATGCTAGATATTAAAGTTCCTACTTCATTTGAGTTTGTCAACGACGATATAATACTAGACTACGCATTGCACGATCTAACGAACAAAACAGTTCTGCCAAGTGCCAACTCGCTGAGGTACTACGTAAGCGAGGGGGACGGGGTACTGCGTTGTGATTGGCTAACTCAAGGTCTGTTCTGTCTCAACGTATGTTTACGGCTCACAGGATTGGTCGAAATGAGACGGTTATAAGACTTTTTTGCCTAATGTGTTGGCAGACATCGGTCGCCTGTTATTACGAGTCTAGTATTATATCGTCGTTGGAGTTTATAAAGGCCAACGACGATATAATACTAGACTCCGCATGCACGATCTAAGGAACAAAAATTATTCTGCCAACTCGCTGAGGTACTACGTAAGCGAGGGGGACGGGGTACTGCGTTGTGATTGGCTAACTCAAGGTCTGTTCTGTCTCAACGTATGTTTACGGCTCACAGGATTGGTCGAAATGAGACGAATATAAGACTTTTTTGCCTAATGTGTTGACAGACATCGGTCGCCTGTTATTAAGAGTCTAGTATTATATCGTCGTTGGTAAAGGCTAACAACCAGTTTCTTCGTAAAGTCAAAGAAGTTAGTCTTACCTATTTACCGATTATACATAATAAGGTTTTAAACTGTAATGTCACCGTTTACTATATAAGACTATCATCATCATAGCCTATTTGCAGTCCACTGCTGGACATAGGCCTCCAAAGGAGCGCAACAGCACACGCCCTCCCGTTTATTTATCCAGCCAGATACCTTCTCCAGGTCATCGGTCCATCTTGCCAGGGGGCGTCCCACACTATATTTACCAGTACGCAGTCTTCGTTCAAGAATTTCCCTAATTCACGTTTTTTTTCGAATTTACGCCAGACATGACCAGCCTACTACCACTTCAGTGTGCTTCAGTTTTGGGCATCATAATCATTCTATTAGTTTTCGAACGACGCAAGACTTCGTTCTGAATTTCATCCCTTAACAGGATCATAAGCATATGTGAAATGCAGTCGGTAAGCCCACGTTTCGGCTCCGTAGGTTAAGAGTGGAAGGCTTCACTGATTTTACACCCGGCCTAAAAAAGGTACAGTTTTGTTGCACAGTGGTAACAAGAAGACGCAATTTCCAATATTTCGGTACTGTTGCAAGCACCATGATCACGGAATATCGGAAATTCGAAATAACAAACATTTGAACATGGTATTTGTAAATATCCTATTTAGAGTTTTAATGTTTACATAATGTTAGAGTAAATGGGTGCGGTTAGCCGATACAAAATCTGGACAGAAAATGCTGAACAGTCAGCTATGCTGACTAAATTATCGGCTGAAACCATGCTGAGTTCTGACGAGAGCGTCAGAGCGAGATAGCTGACTGTTCAGCATTTTCTGTCCAGATTTTGTATCGGCTAACCGTACCCAATGTTTTTTCAAGCAAATTATAGCTTGCCTAACTAAAAGCCAATAGTTTTGCCACACTAATTTCCCCTAAAATCGTGGAAAATGTTTTTTTACAACTTTTTTGGCATTTTTTGAATAAGGCTTTTAGAGAACTGGCCATTTTGTGAATTAGGCATTTAGAGAATTTGCCATTTAGAGAACTTATCCTTTTGTGACTAAGGTTGCCATTTTGCGAATTAGGCTTTTTGCGCCTAAACCGGGGCTATCAGTAAAGGTAACCGTGACCCTGAAATTTAAAGGACAATCGAGTCTGAGTCTGACAGTTAAAAAAAGATGTTAGTTACTTTTATTAATGAAGAAACTGGCCGTAAGTCAAAAACCGGCCAAGTCAAGCCAAGTGAAACTCCCGATGTGTGCAAACACTATAGCGAATATATAAATAACTTCTTAGAAGACGATATATATTTTTTACTCATCCTTCTCATTATCCTTCTAATCTTTTTCAAGTCAGTGCGACTGTGTCGTCGGTTTCTAAATTTTTTACCTCATTTGGCTTCAATTTAATTTTTTCCTCAATTAAGTTAAAATGCTTATTAAAACGGAAAAGGAATCCATAATGACTAAGGAAAATGATTGTATCACTAATAATAATTTTTGAGTCGACGTCAACTCGACTGAAACATGTAGGGGATTTAAATTTCATTTTTTGTTGGAAGCTCGTCATAACGGAACCTTTACTTAGCTACCTGCTCTTTTGTAAATTATCGCCGTTTGGGGTCTGTTTCAAAAGTCAACTCGTGTGGACTTGGACCTCAAAGTTGACCTGTGACATAAAACGATCATATATCTCCCTTTCAGTGAATTATGAGCTGTAAAAAGAGAAGTTTGGACGCGTACTTAGGAGAGGTGTTCAAGCAGTTCATTTCTATTAAAGATGACGACTTCAAGAAATCCCAAGAGGTGTTCAAGAGTGTCTTCGAACAAGTCAAACAGAAGATGGGTGAACAATGTAACTACTTCAAAAAGTACGGTAACCAGGTATTTATAATTCATTTATTTATTAACTTTCATAACTTCATGAAGCAAAAATGGGAAAGCTACGATACAATATTTATATTAATTCTATCCATTAATATTCCCATCCATCAGATCATGTACGCGGGAAGTGTCTCCGATGGCATTAAAGTGGGGAGGATGGACGAATTCGACATGGACATCGTGATTCGTCTACCAATCAACTACAACGAGATTGTAATCGAAAACGAAGAGCCGGGTTTTGTAAAGTTAAAGATCACGGACGCTTTCGACCACTTAGACAAGCAGCCCAACTGGGAGAACTGTCACAAGGTGACGCGGGAGTGGCGGGATGAAGACAAATACTTCTTGCAGAACAAGTTCCGACAATGGATGCACAAGAACGTGCAGAAGGCGCTCAACCTCATGGAAGGGAAGGTTGTTGTGAACGGAGACACGTACTTGCTGACGTACAAAGAATCCGGGCCGGCCTACACACTGAACATTAGGAACGACGAGGGCACTGACAAGTACGCATTGGACGTGGATCTGGTGCCAGTCATCAAGTTCATGTTGCCTCGCGCCCCTGACGGATACAGGTTAGTTCACATCAAGCTGTAGAATTTATTTTGTGAAGCTTGTATTTCTCCCTGCAGGTTTCGTGGTAACACGGAGAGGACGGTTTCATTCGGACTCCGTTAGGTATTCCCTTCGAACCTAACTTGTCCGTTGTCGAGATGTTCTTGGCTCCCGGACTTTTCGCTCATTTGTGATAATAATTTATTCAGTTTTAATGCTGATCAAATAATTTGTTTCAGGGTAGTTGATGGGATCGCAGCTAAGGATTGGCTCGTAGTGCCGAAGCCGAACAAGGCGCTGACCGACAACACGCTGAAGAACAGATGCTGGCGCCTGTCCTTCCAAGAGCAAGAGAGAGAACTCATCAAAGACTGTAAATCATTGAAGACTACTATCAGACTGGTGAGAATTTACCCTCAATATCTGTGTCGCGAACGATACGTCTTAATTGCTGCAAGCTCAACGTACACTGTGATACGGGTTGAGTGGAGAATGGGACCAAATCCTTTATTCTGTGCCATCCACGTTAAATGGCTAAGCTGAATCTAACGGGGCGATAAAACTATTTTTCCCTTCTACCCCATTTTACCGGTCTTATTTTCAGATTCATGACCCTACTCTTACAATATGAAGAACTATCAAAATAACGACTTGTATCTGATCTAAATCGTTGTGATAAAACTTGACCGTTGTTTAAATATTTTCAAATAATTTCAGGTGAAAAAGTTACGAGATGCTTTGGAGATGAAGGCTATCGCTAGCTACTACATCAAGTCAATGTTCTTGAAGAAAGTCGACGACATGCAAGACAAGACGTACTGGCAGAACAAAGTCAGCCTCCTCTTCCGCACGATGGTAGAAGAACTGTACCAAGCTATCAGCAAGAAAAACATCCCATTCTTCTGGAACAGCGAACACAACTTGATTGGCGGACTGAAGCCAACTTTACAGAAGGTCTATTGCGACAAATTGAAAAATGTGATTGTAGCCATCGACGCGAATGATGTCGAAAAAGTCGTGGGTGCCTTGTTGACTACAGAGGAATTGAGGGAGTTTAAGAAGTCGGAATTCTATCAGAAGCAGGGAGAGTTGCCGCCTGTTCTGATGTCATGCGTCTCCAAGTCCTCTGTCGAATCTTCTCAGAGTGACAACTCCCTGTCTGATCAAGTGAAGATGTTAAACGACGAACTCCATACGCTGCGAAGCAAAAATGAGAAAGACGAAAAGTTTGAGGAACTGGAAGATAAAATGAACAGACTTGCTGACAGAGTTAGTCTGTTGGAATGTAGAATGGATCAGTTGGAACTGGCAGAGCGGAAGAGAACTCAACTTAGTGTAGCTGATATTGTAAACGGGACCAACTCCATGACACTGGAGGATTTGATCCTAATCGACGTTTGAAAGGTAAAAGTCTTTAATTTTATTTAGGGTTTCGTACTTCCGTACCTCAAAAAAGAAACGGAACCCTTATGGGATCACTTTGTTATCCATCCGTCCAGACACCTGGAGCGCATGGAGATATCAAGCTGAAATTAAAGAAGAGAAAAAATCAAACTTGTAAGTCAACACGATCGAAAGATACGGCCGTTTTGTTCAGTTTAATCCCGTAATGTCCTAGAATCGCGATATTTGGCAAGAAGTGAAATTTTGCAGTACAATAAAAGCAAATTATACACCCGGGACTTAAACCGCGTCACCTCGCTAAATTATCTAGCTTATTATTTTATCCAATCTCCACTGTAAACATTCAATTTAAAAGTTACAAAGGTTTTCAGATACCTCAAGGACCTTTTTAGGACCAAAAAAAATCGCATCTATAAAAAAGGTGGTTTGGATCAAACCCGCATTCTTCTCAGTCAAGTCGGCATTTCTGTGTTTAGGGATAATGAGGGGCTCAAAAGTGGCTCCAGATGGTTCGTGTAATATGACACACTGTGAGCGCGCCTGAACTTGGCTGAACACGCTCTCGCGTGTCTAGATTGAAGAAGTGTTGTAGAAGTTTTGCGTGCCTGAAACACTTTCTCAAGAATTGCACGTAGATCTCGAGCCATTAAATTATAATCCTGGACAGCACAGGTGGCGTACCATGACGTCTTATATCGAGAGTAAATCCAGTGTGGGAGCGAGATGGCTAGACGACTTGTATTTACTTGTTTACACTTTTTCCCATAGTGGAATTACTCTCCCTTTAAGACGTCGTGGTAGATGACCAGGGGGGATGTTACAACAACGTCTTAAAACCAGGCTTATTCCGGCGAGTGAAAGTGATAGAGCTATACAAGTCGTCTAGCGCCATCTCGTTCACTCACTGGAACAAACCTGTTTTTAAGACTTAGTACCCCTCAGTTTTATGAAATGGTTGCTTTGGGAAATTGGCTTTTAACCCAGATCTCAAAATGTTTCGTGTTTATTTTTGTATTTTGTGTTTGTCATTGACATTTTCATCCCACCTCACAATTTATCCAGTCACATTTTAGTAAGTACTTACCCATCAAAAACATAAATGTGAAATGAGAGCCAAAGCAAAGCCAAGCACAATAGTTTGATATTATGCCTTGGTTGTTAACTTCCACAAAAAAAGAAGTGAAATCTAAATGGGTGCCAAGTTCAATGGTCAGTTCTGAAATTTATTTAAAACGACATAAACTATATTTCTTTTTATAACTAAGGATCATACATTGTAGCCTAATTTCTGGCTTGGCTATTTCTCATATACGAATTATATATCCTTCTTAAGTTCTAAACCTTTTACTTTATTTTATATTATATCGAAAATTTGGTTTGCTGGTAGTACTAACCATCGAACATAATAATTCGTATATGAGAACTAGCCAAGCAAGAAATTAGGCTACAATGTATGATCCTTAGTTATAAAAAGAAATATAGTTTATGTCGTTTTAAATAAATTTCAGAACTGACCATTGAACTTGGCACCCATTTAGATTTCACTTCTTTTTTTGTGGAAGTTAACAACCAAGGCATAATATCAAACTATTGTGCTTGGCTTTGCTTTGGCTCTCATTTCACATTTATGTTTTTGATGGGATATCATTACTTTTTGTACATAAACAATGATCTTACACTGTTGATCGCTAAATATTGAAACGATAAATAATAATAAACCTCAGTTAATAACTGTAGGGGATGTTAGACACGGGACGGGACACCGTTCGTTGCCGGCAAGAAGGGAATTTTTTCGGCCGAGGAGTTAATACCAACAACCCGCATAAATAGTATCATTTGTAGTTTTCCATGTTCACTAAACCTTATACTAATCGCCTGCCCATCTTAACACCGCGATTCAGGATCGTGACGTAATTGCACAACGCCATCTAGTGGGTGCTAGGTGTCATATAATATGGTTACTTACGTGTAATAAATACGAAAATCAACTATTCTTAATAATAAGCACAAAGACGAGAATACATGGATTTAAAAAAATTAGGGTGGTGTTTAACTCGTTATATATTCACGTAAAGATCATAAAATCCGCATTTCACAAATAGAGTTTAGGTACTAATTAAGCAATGCCATCTAATGTTTTTTGAATAAATCAATCCTTCATTGAGTTAGTGCATGGTGCAGTGAGTTTCTGAAAATGATAAAAGGTGGCGCTAGTGTTTTTATAATACGGTAAGTTACGCGTAATAAATACGAAAATCAACTATATTCGTAATTATAAGTACAAAATTGAGAACATTTGAATTAAAAATAATAGGGTGGTATTTAACTCGTTTATATTCACGTAAAAGATCATAAAAATCTACATTTCACAAATAGAGTTTCAGCATTTATTGAGCAACGCCATCTAGTGTAACTTTGTCAAATCAATCCTTCATTGATGTGCATCGAGCAGTGAGTTTCTGAAAATGATAATAGGTGGCGCTACTGGTTGTAGAATACGGTTAGTTACGCGTAACAAATACGAAAATCTACTATATTCTTAATTATAAGAACAAGAACGGGAATATTTCGATTTAAAAAAATAAGGGTAGGTAGTGTTTTACTCGTTGTAATATTCACGTAAAGGTCATAAAATCCACAAATAGAGATTTATAGGCACTAATTATAAGTTAAGTGAAAATTATAATAAAATATAAGAAAATTACCAGTTTCTGATTTTTCCCTTTGTATTCACCTAATTACCTATCTGCATGCCAAATTTGAACTTTCTAGGTCATCTGGAACTGGGATATAGTTTTGATCTATAGGTCAGTCATAAAAATGACGATTTTTGGACGTTAATATCTAAATAACCGTTTGAGATATGTTTATAAAATTTGGAACACACTTGTATCTCGCCAGTCTCAATATGTATGCCAAATTTCAACAGTCTAGGTTAAATAGTTTTTGAGTTATGAGGGGCTGAAAAGTGCCTCCAAATGGTTCGTGTAATATTACACACTGTGAGCGCGCCTTGCTTTGGCTGGACACGCTCCCGCGTGTCTAGATTTTTGTAAGTGTCATTTTTAACATTCAAAAAAATTTTATAAGCGTTCTCAGCGAATTAGGCGTTATCTATTAACTTTATAAGCATGACTCGTATTATAATCATGATATTTAAATTTTATTTAATAAGTACTATATTTTATATTGAAAGAGTGTTTTCTTAGTGATATTGTTTTAAAAATTAATTATAATTATTTTCCTTTTATAAAAATGGTTTACTTATTTATTCCTGTGCTAAAAAGTCTTCACAGATACTCTTACGCCCGTCGTACACAACGCGACGAGGTCTGCGATACCTTACGACTTTGATATCCATTGACGCGTGCCCGTGTCCGTATCTCTATGGGTTTGTACTGCGATAGTCGCCTGGATATCGGAAAATTCCGTCGGCGTTGTGTACGAAAAGGCTTAGGCCGAGACTCCACCAAAGCTGTGCGAGTCGAGACGTGTTTTGAACAACCAATAGAATTGCGTTGCCGGAGTGGAGCTGTGTCAATAACGCAATTCTATTGGTTGTTCAAAACACGTCTCGACTCGCACAGCTTTGGTGGAGTCTCGGCCTTAGGTTTGCTACATTCATAATCGGGCTGGCATTTTTCTTTCGGCAGTATTTGTCATACAACAAAGGCGACCCGAAGTAATAACTGTACTTGTTCGTCTTTATTCGGGTGATCCCGATTAAATCGAATGACCTTTTTTATTTTATAAGTAGTTCATTCGATTTTAAAAGAAAAAGCCGGTATTTGCCACACCGAATGGTTGCTGTGCGGAAGCCGAACGGTTTGTGATTCCTGTACATGCACGCGCCGTGTCTAGACCTGGTTTCTGAATCAAGCGTTTGATCCAGCTGCCAAGAAAGAGCCTCCTCGGGTGTTGTTCGCGGCTCTTGACGATTAAACCATTGGCCGACACGACTATCAGCATAATGTCTGCTAAAATTATAATACTTTATATAGCAGTCATTATGCTGATAGTCGTTTATAGTATATTTACTATTATTAGCTGGCCGGGCAAACTTCGTACCGCCTCAAAATCACCTTTTAAACCTTCCCTGAACTTCCAAAAATAATTCAAAACAAAAATTAGCCAAAACGATCCAGCCGATTCTCGAGTTTTAGCGAGACTAAAAAACAGCAATTGATTTTTATAAATAAAAAGGTCACATGATGGACTCATAATATCAGACTAAATGTAGCCACCTGCACAGCTCTATCATTTGAATCCTGAAACGTGCAGTTGGTTGAGTAGGATGGACAGGAAAGGAGAAGAGGCAAACCCCTCTTGTAGGATATCCTATTGACATTGTATCTGGGATGGTCTAAGGTTTGGCCTATTTGGCCAGGCATCAGCCGCGGTGACCCCTTAATCAATTCCAAGATTCCCAGAAGCCGCTGCAGTTCATACAGAAGAAAGATGCCAATAGGAAGTTTCATTCACTCAATTAAAATTTATTTCTTTTTAATTACTGGGCCAAAAGGAGATGACGCGACGAACTTGACTGGTTCCGTCCGAACTGGAAGGAGGACGCGCGGGTTCGCGAGAAGTAGAAAGATTAGAGGGAGGCACAGGAGTAGGACAGAGCAGGCTAACAAAAAAATGCATTTTGTTTATACGTTATTTTTACACAAATTACTCGGTTACCTACACAACGGTCAAAGTTTTTAAGCAATCGATTCAAACTACAAACTCCTTTGACATCCTCATGTGGCAAGACTAAAGCCATTGCCGGCAGATTACTCAGTATTGAACGCAAGCGCTCGTACAGCTAGCTGTGGACCTACTTCTCATTTTGACTTCGCAATATATCAAGGTCTTTTAGCTTTCAAGCGGCGATTTGGATCAAATCCTCCAGCTGCGACAATATCAGCTACACTAAGTTGAGTCCTCTTCCGCTCTGCCAGTTCCAACTGATCCATTCTACATTCCAACAGACTAACTCTGTCAGCAAGTCTGTTCATTTTATCTTCCAGTTCCTCAAACTTTTCGTCTTTCTCATTTTTGCTTCGCAGCGTATGGAGTTCGTCGTTTAACATCTTCACTTGATCAGACAGGGAGTTGTCACTCTGAGACGATTCGACAGAGGACTTGGAGACGCATGACATCAGAACAGGCGGCAACTCTCCCTGCTTCTGATAGAATTCCGACTTCTTAAACTCCCTCAATTCCGCTGTAGTCAACAAGGCACCCACGACTTTTTCGACATCATTCGCGTCGATTGCTACAATCACATTTTTTAATTTGTCGCAGTAGGCCTTCTGTAGAGTTGGCTTCAGTCCGCCAATCAAGTTGTGTTCGCTGTTCCAGAAGAATGGGATGTTTTTCTTGCTGATAGCTTGGTACAGTTCTTCTACCATCGTGCGGAAGAGGAGGCTGACTTTGTTCTGCCAGTACGTCTTGTCTTGCATGTCGTCGATTTTCTTCAAGAACAATGACTTGATGTAGTAGCTAGCGATAGCCTTCATCTCCAAAGTATCTCGTAACTTTTTCACCTGAAATTTTGTAAAAATATTAAGGTTTTAATCACTAGTTGTGCATACAGTGATTTTATTAAAGTGGTTGTTTCTGCATTCCTAGCTAGAGGCTAAAAACGAATGCAGTAAGTTGTAACGATATAACCTCAGTAAATAGATTGATACTCGGAGTAAGTAATTCAAATCATTACGAGTTTTTATTTATGCGCACCTACGATTTTATATTAGGTACTAGCTGTTCCCCGTGGTACCACCCCCACTGCTCGGCTCCTACTGGTCGTGACGTGATGCTCTATAGCCTTCCTCAATAAATGGACTTACCAACACATTAAGAATATTCAAATTGAACCAGTAGTTCTGAGAAGAGCGTTCAACCAAACTTGAAGAGTTTGCTTTATCATATTAGTATGGTAAGTAGGTATTTTAATGTTCACTGTTTCCGCTACTTTGAGAAGTACCAGAAACGGGCTGGTCAACAATACAGTATATATGGTCACAATATTTTGTGAACTTATTGCAAAGAACCTCTACCTATGCTATTCGTTATCGACGAATCTGTCTAACGTCTAGGCTCTTTAGAAAACCCCTACAGATTCCGTAACTTCTATAAAATTCCAGATGAAAAACCCAACAACACTTTTACCAACTGGATAACCGTTCCCAGGACCTCATACTCCACGGTATCGCTCGCGACACAGATATTGAGAGTAAATTCTCACCAGTCTGATAGTAGTCTTCAATGATTTACAGTCTTTGATGAGTTCTCTCTCTTGCTCTTGGAAGGACAGGCGCCAGCATCTGTTCTTCAACGTGTTGTCGGTCAGCGCCTTGTTCGGCTTCGGCACTACGAGCCAATCTTTGGCTGCGATCCCATCAACTACCCTGAAACAAATTATTTGGTCAGCATAAAAATTGAATAAATTATAATCACAAATGAGCGAAAAGTCCGGGAGCTAAGAAAGAACATCTCGACACAGACAAGTTAGTCTATTGAGCGAGCAAGCAATGAATTCGCCATCCTCTCTGTGTTACGAAACCTGCAGGAAGAAATACAAGCCTCACAAAATTAATTCTATAGTTTGATGAGAACTTACCTGTATCCGTCAGGGGCGCGAGGCAACATGAACTTGATGACTGGCACCAGATCCACGTCCAATGCGTACTTGTCAGTGCCCTCGTCGTTCCTAATGTGCAGTGTGTACGCCGGCCCGGATTCTTTGTACGTCAGCAAGTACGTATCTCCGTTCACAACAACCTTCCCTTCCATGAGGTTGAGCGCCTTCTGCACGTTCTTGTGCATCCATTGTCGAAACTTGTTCTGCAAGAAGTACTTGTCTTCATCCCGCCACTCCCGCGTCACCTTGTGACAGTTCTCCCAGTTGGGCTGCTTGTCTAAGTGGTCGAAAGCGTCCGTGATCTTTAACTTTACAAAGCCCGGCTCTTCGTTTTCGATTACAATGTCGTTGTAGTTGATTGGTAGACGAATCACGATGTCCATGTCGAATTCGTCCATTGTCCCCACTTTGATACCGTCGGCAACGCTTCCCGCGTACATGATCTGATGGATGTAAAAATGTCTTAGTTTCTAATCACTGAATGATAAATGATATTTATTTTGCAAATTGGTTATAAAAAACACTTTTACACGTCATCAATATTTTTAAAGCTAGATGGGGCCGGTGTTTCCTACCTGATTACTCTGAGAAGAAACAGCCGAAACAAACTCAGAGGTCACAGTCTCTTTTAAAGTCCAGACATTGTTTTGTTCAGGTCATACGAGGACCATGCGGGTGTCTGAGATGGTCTTTTGAAGAAAGAGCCCAACAGATTTGAGTGGACCTGTCCAGTCAGTGCAAGCATTCGGTAATCGTGTAGCTCGACTCAGAACACAAGGTGCTCAACGACACGACGAACAATACCAAAGAAAGGACATTTGGGTAGGCCGCTTAAAGTACTCAAATTGTCAGACAGTAAAATTATTATAAATCAACAGCAAAACTTCCCCACATTCGTCCTCGCATTCACAATGATAAAAAAGTACACATAGTATACAAAGTAAATAAAAAATAAATAAAAATTTTTAGAAACATGTCAAATTGTAAAAAATAAAATAATGAAAATAGAATAGAATAATATTACTCAGTATTATAGTACTCGTAGCTACTGAATAGAAAATTGATTGATTCTCGGTTTTCGTGTACCTAAGGCTAAACCGTTGAAGCTAATTTTAGTGCAGACTAAAAAACAGACTGATAAAATATAAATTTTAACTAAGATATACCTGTCTACTATACTTCTTGAAGAAGTTACATTGTTCGCCCATCTTCTGTGTGACTTGCTCGAAGACGCTCTTGAATACCTTCTGGGATTTCTCAAAGTCTTCTTTTTTGATAGAAACGAACTGCTTGAACACCTCTACTAAGTACGCATCCAGACTTCTCTTTTTACACCTCATGATTCACCGATGGAGGGAGAAAAATGATGGTGTTTGTATATCAAACAGGCTATTTAGGTACTGCCCAAATATTCGGGTCTACACGCGGTTACGGTATGAGCCTGTATAAATTTTTGAAATAGACTCCAAATAGCAATAATTTATAAAAAAAAAACTGGTAGTAAAATAATAGGCCGCCGGTTATCAAGAGCTTCCAACAATTAATAATGAAATGGATTATGTGAATCGACTTATATATTACAACTTTCTTTCAGCCGAGTTGATGTAATAACGTCAAAAATTATTACTTATGTAATAATTTTCCCTGAATGAAGCGGTACTCATTTTCTGCTACCTACTACATAGATAAGCGCAACATTGCAACTATTTTAACTTCCCTGTAATACCTACTATAATGAAATTTTGGCAAACACGAATTTCCTCCAGGCTTTTATTTAGACTAATACTATAATAATAAGCTGAAGAGTTTGTTTGCATGCCTATTAAGGAGTATATTATGCCTATAAGATTGTATGGACTATAAAGGACATGGCCAAAAATTGCATTCCATCAAAATTCCATGTACACGTACATAGTAAATACCATTATAAAATAAAAATATAAAAATGAATTACTGCGTAGGTTTTAGCCTCTCTGAACTTGTCAGTTTTTAACCAACTTAAAAAAAAAGTAGGTTCTCAGTTAAACCTAAATATATGTTTGTCCGCGATTATCTCGCGTTTGGCTGAACCGATTTTAATGCGGTTTTCAGAAAAGTGTTCATTATATTCTTGAAGAGGTTTTAACATATAACACTAATGGATATCCCGTGACGTTGCCCGCGTGGATCCGTTGTTGCTTACTTGGATTGTAGATTTTTAGCGCCCATTGCAGGTTTGTCCGCGATTATCTCGCGTTTGGCTGAACCGATTTTGATGCGGTTTCAGGACAGTGTTCATTACATTCTTGAAAAGGTTTTAATATATAACACTAATGGATATCCCGTGACGTTGCCCGCGTGGATCCGTTTTTGCTTACTTGAATTGTAGATTTTCAGCGCCCATTACAGGTTTGTCCGCGATTATCTCGCGTTTGGCTAAACCGATTTTGATGCGGTTTTCAGGAAAGTGTTCATTACATTCTTGGAAAGGTTTTAATGTATAACACTAATGAATATCTTGTGACGTTGCCCGCGTCGATCCGTTTTTGCTTACTTGGATTGTAGATTTTCAGCGCCTATTGCAGGTTTGTCCGCGATTATCTCGCGTTTGGCTGAACCGATTTTGATGCCGTTCTCAGGAAAGTGTTCATTACATTCTTGAAAAGGTTTAAATATATAACACTAATGGATATCCCGTGACGTTGCCCGCATGGATCTGTTTTTATCCGAATTCCAAAAAAAAAGTAGGTTCTCAGGTCGACCTGTATGTATGTATGTATGTTTGTCCGCGATTATCTCGCGTTTGGCTGAACGGATTTTGATGCAGTTTTCAGGAAAGTGTTCATTACATTCTGGAGAAGGTTTTAGTATATAACACTAATAGATATCCCGTGACGTTGCCCGCGTGGATCCGTTTTGCTTACTTGGATCATAGATTTTAAGGGGCGATTGCATGTTTGTCCGCAATTATCTCGCGTTTGGCTTAACCGATTTTGATGCAGTTTTCAGGAAAGTGTTCATTACATTCTATGGAAGGTTTTGGTATATAACAATAATAAATATCTCGTAAAGTGGCCCACATAGATCCGTTTTTGTTGCTTACTAGGATTGTAGATTTTCAAAGACGCCGATTAGTGTGAAGATTTTTGTTGATTATTTAACCTAAAAAGGGTAAAATAGAAAAGAATAAATTATTTCAAAAATTATTGAGTAATGCAAGATGAATTCTAAATTCTTTCAATAAGGCAACCCATAAAATACACTTTAAAGAAAAACATGAATTTCTATTATAGGTACTTTGTTATTATTGTCAGATTTTAATAAATAATTCATTAAAGCGCCTTTTTGTTATAGCAAATACTAGTCTATGCACTTATTGCTGGATAGACGTCACGGCGTCCTAACCTTCCGCCTGACGCAGGTCCTCACCGGACACAGATGCTTTGGGAGGTACCTGTGTCTGATGAGAAAGGAGGAAACGTCTGGGTGTCACCACTGCGAGGATCGCCCGGAGGACACGGTGGAGCATACGGTGCAGGACTGCCCCGCTTGGGCAGAGCACCGCCGTGTCCTCACGACGGCGATAGGCGGAGACCCCTCGCGCCCGGCATTGGTCGAGGCCATGTTGCGGGGCGAGACGGAGTGGGGAGCGGTTGCCTCCTTCTGCGTAGCAGTAATGCTCGCGAAAGAGGAGGCGTGCCGCGTGAGGAAGAGGACAGAGTCCTCGCCTCACCCCAGCCGCAGTGGCCCACGGCGTCGGACGTCGGCAGACGATCTCCGGCCACCGTAGGCGCGGGCATGCGGGCAGCGAGTAAAGGGCAACTCGCTGTCCGACCATGGACCATGCCCGGGTCGACGGCGCGTTGTGTTCCACGCGCGCCTCAAAGAGCGTCAGCATGATGACGGGGCCCCCTCTAGAGGGCCAAAGCCTGCCGGGGTCGCGGGACTTTTCTCATTACCGTGACCCCGGAACAAAGGGCTACTGAAGGACACCGTGGATTTTAGTCAGTACGAGTTTGACAGTCCCTCCCGCCCTGCCCGGGGTGGGAGGAATCATTAGATGATTTTACCACGTAAAAAAAATGCACTTATTGCCAGCAATCTGACTAAAGGTTTAGTCAAACTGTTTTCGTCTAGTCTGTTGTAATGACAAGTTCTTTATGTGTTTTATTTACTGCAGTTTAATGTACCAATATTCACAAATACAAAACACCAAAAATCATTAGTGTACATTGAATTCAATAACTATGCAAACGTCCATACGAAAATTGTCCATGTCCTTTGAAATAGATTATGGTTTAAAATAATACTGAACGTCTCCGCCAATTTGCAGCTGATGAAACTTTTGAAGGTAACTGTAACCTTCAATCAGCATCAGATGTTGTGGATAAACGTGCGATCATGCATTTAAAGGGGAAGATTGTGGAATCTGTGAGGGTGTTCACAATTACAAAAACCTTCGATCCCTTTCAGCAACTGAAACCTTTAATTATGTATTTGGGTACCTATATCGGGGGTTTGAGGCATCATGTTGATGACATGACGTAATCGTTGAAGGAACGCTTCTTTGAACGCCTGAATAAAGTATTTAGGTAAGACTTTATCGGCGATCCGCGAGCCCTATATCGAACAGTTACGCAATTAATTGTCAATTATTACATTATATCATTCCAAGTATTTTTATCAGAATTCAACTGATGTAAGATTCGAAAACATAATACCTAATATAAATAAGTGCGGTACACAGCTAACACAAACTCGCGCCTTTCTCTACGGAAGTAGGCTGAAACCTTCAAGAACATAAAATCCGTCAAACGGTTTGCCTTTAGTGAATTTTCAGCTTTATGCTCTAAAACATAACGATGAAAATCTATTACAAGCACCCGTCTCTATATTTATCAGAGTTATAATTAAGTTTTCATTTGTCATCGCCAGAAATGGAGATTAATTTTTCACCCAATTTGTTATAAAATTGGTGTCCCTATAGATTTTTTGAAAAGCATGACTCGTATAATAAATCATGATAATTAATTAGGTATTCCTGACGGAATCACACAGTTACTTTTTAAAGATAGGATATAATAAAAAAAAAACAATAGTTGCAGCCCTTATGATGTTTATTTCTTTGTTAAAAACAGAGTACAAACTATCAAGAGAAATTTCTTCATGGAAATATACAACGCGTAATATAATACATACAATCAATACTACCTACCCTCGTTCAGTACTTGTCGCATAGATAAAAGTGTCATTGAATTACGAATTCTAATCCGTTATAAGTAATTATATCTTCTTTAACAATTTAATTTTATAATTGCATAATTTTGCAATTTGTCATTATGTTATCATGAATGAGTAATACATAATAATATAATAATTATAATGTTTATTATTATAGACTGGTAGATCCACAAAACCAGTGACGTTATTACAAAGATTATTTCTTATTCATTTTATGCATTTATAATTATTATATATAATTTTATGTAACGAACCCGCCAAAGCGTTGTTGGCAACGTGACTACATTTGCATCAACCATATGCCGAATAAACATATTATAAAATTATTAATATGTAATTTATTTCAATATTTTGTTTTCCCACTTTTCTCGTAATTCTTGTGTCTGAGCCAGCTCACATGTTGTATTGAAAGTTTCATCAACTTCGCATTTGAAGTAGGTCAGCCTCGGCTTTTGGTGGATTTTTCAGCCATGATTCATTTTATTTGCGACAAGTACTCGTTTATCGGTTAACAATACTTTGTATGAAAACAATTCATTTTTAGTAAATATTTTATTAGGAGTCTTTCCTTTCTGTATCGTTAGCATATCTCAAAAATATTCAAGTCATTTTTATTTTGTATTTCTGCTTCTAAATTCCTGTTTTAGATGTCATAGTTTATGTTAAAAATAAATAGATAAACAAATAGACCTAGTCCAAGCCAAACACTTTAGATTATGGCTGTATCAAGTGTTCGGAAAAGCTTTCTCAAAAAAAAATTGGTACCACGCGAGCTCCAACTCACGCTTTATTGAGAAAGCGATTGAGCAAAACCGGAGGTCATAAAGTGTTCGTCCAGTCATTTGGGAGGAGTCATCACAAAGTTGTCTAAATCCAGCAGTGTAGATCGATATTGCCGTTTCCAAGTCTAAGATCTTTTAGGAAGTGGAAGACTTAAATTCTATGTATAGCATGCATGTCGGCCTGATCCTGTTATTAATGGGGATACCAGAGCAATATTAACCCGTCATTTTACGGAGACCAAGACGAAGTTGAGGCGGCTCCTGAACAACTTAAAAATGGCAAAGCCCCCGGTGAGGACGAAGTTAATACCGAGCTCCTGAAAGCAGGAGGAAGTCCTGAGGGAGCTACTGAAGCTCTTCAATTCTGCTCTGTTCTCGGGGCGAACTCCGGAGACATGACGTAAGAGCGTGGTCATAATTCTCTTAAGTGTTACAAGACCCTTTTAAAGAACTAAAGGCCCATTTTGCTTCTTAGCCACGTTTATAAGTTGTTTTCAAGAGTTGTCACAAATCGTCTGGCGCGAAGAATCGATCATTTTCAGCCACTGGTGCAGGCCGGGTTTCGAGGGGGTTATAGACCACATTCACACAGTTCGGCACATCATACAAAAGTCAGAAGTCTATAATGGGCCACTATATCTTGCATTCTTGGACTAAAAGAAGGTCTTTAACTCTATCCAGACTTGATCCGTTTTGGAGTAGAGTGCCGATGTCTAAGTTCTGAGATATCTCTATGAAGACGCATCATTGTCCGTCCAAACCCAAAACTGAGGTGTTGTACTTCCTAGCACGACCATGAACATATTCATAATAACTTTTGATGGTAATAAATTCCTCTTATTTTGTACTATTATATACCACTAATTAGTAATTTTGTACCTATCAATTACCGTAGATATGCAGGTCGTGCTAGGAAGGTTGCTTCCCAGCACGACCACGCTAAAATTCCAGCTGGCATTGAAGTTGAAGACACGGGAGCATGCCTAAAAATTTGTGCCCATTATGTACCGCTATTTCATTACCCGTAAATTGCCGTAAACTGTAAGAAAAAAATAAAATTAAAAAATCTACCCACAAGCCTGCATTTGATTTTTAAACTTGTCACGAGATGGCGTTAAATAAAATTGTGGGCAGAATTTCTTAATTTTATTTTTTCTTACAATTTACGACAATATACCGGTAATTAAATCGGAGTATAAATGAGTACAAAATATTAGGCATGGTCCCGTGTCTTCAACTTCAATGCCAACTGGAATTTTAGCGTGGTCGTGCTGGGAAGCAACCTTCCTAGCACGACCTGCTTATCTACGATAATTGAGAGGTACAAAATTACTAATTAGTGGTATATAATAGTACAAAGTAAGAGGAATTTATTACCATCAAAAGTTATTATGAATATGTTCATGGTCGTGCTAGGAAGTACAACACAAAACTGAGCATATCCTACTGCGTCTAGGTGTAAGAAAAGGGTACGTTATTTTCCCGAAATTGTTCACCAACGCGTTGGAGGGTAAATGTTCAAGACGCTGAACTGGTCCCAATTCTTCATTAATTAATGCTTATTGCTTATGCCACGTCCTTCCCAGTTCAGCGCGTGATCGTCAGTCGAGCACAAAATCCAGCCCAATGACTCCGGTTCAGGCAGAACCTCCCACAATTGCTACCATTGCTAATCTCAAAATAATATTGTGCTCCTACAAAATATTGCCAACCCAGACATTAATATACAAGTCCCATGTCACCCTATTTATTTACATGCAGGATTTTAAAAGAAAAACATTTCATTACACGATATTATTCATTATGGGGTTTTCTTAAGATTACCAATCATTGCCTTTTAGTTTTATTTTTTTTTATTTAATTAGTGTGTAAACATAACATTTTTATATATAAAAGAGACAGCTAATTTTCATAGTAATAGTCTTGTGATAGTTTTAAGCTTGATCCATTGACAGCAACCTTAAACCGAGGCGTGTCTCAACCCAAGGCGACTCGACGCAAGACACGTGCTCCAAGATTATGCGTATAAGTACTGTATTTAAGTTCCAAAAGCGTCAACTTGTAAAATATTTATAAAGAAGATTGTGTAACTGAACTGGAGGCACAACTTCGAGACTGCCTTCATCAGAGAAGCTAAAACCAGACTTAATCGTATGTTTTGTAAAAGGCCTTAAATTATAACTATTTGTTCTGATCAAATCTACAAGTCAACATTTCTAAACAATCTACTTTAGATGAATTCAACCTTAGATGTCAGTTTCATTTACTCAAGTGAAACTTATTTAATTTGAATACTACAAGTGAAACGGGTAAGTATGCAGAACTTCCTTTATACGTCACTTTTACACGAATCACTCGTATTATTACTAACTGTCATCAGGCCGTAATGAAAAGCGAAAATATAGTAAGTTTGTTATAAATTAAATTGGTAAGTATACTAGGTTGAAACTCTTTATAAATACCTACTTGTAACCGCGTTATTGTGAGCAACCGATCAACAATCCCTATTTTAAAGGCTATGAAAAAATAAGACACTTCCAATTTTCATTACATCTTTGCGTGTGGTACTATGTATTTTATAGAAAAAGATAAGTTACAGCCATACAATATAAACGCACCATTATATAAAAAATAATATAATTATAGTTGAACAAATACCTCAAATAATGTTTAATGTGGAATGCTACATGATCATTCTTTATTCATAGTCGGTCTTACACGCAAAGACAAGACATACGTTGCAAAAACTACAGAAAAAAGTTTTCAAGTTATATTGTCTTTGAGTACAAGAGCTAACAAAATAAAACAATTAATACCAAATCCATTAAAATAAAACAAAATAATTCGTTTATTAAATAGAGAGTTATATATCGCTATGCCTATAGCTTATGCAAAATTGACCTATCCATAATAATGTTTTAATATTTAAGTGTAGGTACTGTGTGTATTGCCAAGGATGAACACATGAACCTACTTGCATAGAGTCCATACATAATATAATTCGCCTCAAAAGGCATACTTGAGCATGTATGGCCACCGCTATGCACGAGTGTAAAGAAAGGAACATATTCCAGTTATTGTCTCAGCATAATCTGTGACACAATCCAATAACAGAACGATTATATTATATCTAGATCAAGGCGATTATAAATCTGATCAACCTATCGCATACAAAGGTTATCAATTTCGTTGATTATTGATCATAATGTTTGAAAATAAATGATAAAATTCATAACAAAATGTCTATAAAATAAGAATGTTTGGAGAAACTATTTGAGATAATCTTCCAAATATAATAGCGTTTGTTAATCAAGTAATACTAAAGACGCTGCTAACGCAAGACCCCAAAATTCTTTTAATAAGGAGGTTGTATGTATCCTGTTCAATAACAGAACACACCACTCATCAATGGCGCTAGTTCAGCTGAGCCTTTTAAACTTTGGTTAGACATGACCATAAATGGAACATAAAAAATAAAATAATAATAAATTGATAAATATTTTGGTAATATTCCACACAAACTAGCGCCGTATGATGAAATCGTGCACTCAAATCTATGTATATTACAAGACATAAACTATATATAAACGTTTATATAAACATAATGTGCAGTCGAAGCGGGTTTTTAATTTCAATTAATTACACACCTAGTGACTTTTCTATATTCGACAAAACATTGCTAGTGTAGGAATAATTTTGTTGAATGATAAAAAATAAATAAAGATTATTTTGTTTGAGTCATGAAGACACTATTTTACTAATCAACATTATTCTTGCCAATAAGACATACAGAAAGCAGTTTAAGACCTACTTTTCTACATCGTTGCGTCTATGAACCTATGATTGCTCTAACTTCGACCACAGCGTTTATCAAGCACATTATCCTAATTAGGAGTCTTTTCCGTACGATTTCTTGGTCCTGGTATTGGAAATACTTGTAAAATATTGTGTCCATACCTCAAAATAGTACATTTCACAATTTTATACATACATTACGTATAGATCGTTTATGTTATATACAGTTTGCGCCTAACGTAACATAACAACAAAATTATTCGCACATTAGATACTTTTAAACTTATTTTTTTAGCTAACAATATGAGATAAGTATATTTATAATATATAACGCTAATATTATCAAGGAATCTAAATACTCTAACATGATAGTACTGCATCTGAAATATAGTTACTTTTAAATAAAATTATCATAATAATTGTTGATGACCTTTTATTAAAATTAAACTCGATACAATTGATATGTTCAGGTTTAATTTTTACATTAATCTAATAAAATACTATTGATGAGTTACATGTGACCGTACAAAGAAAATCAAATAGTTTTAGGGAACATCCCGTCAAACAGACATGAGTTGTTAATGTCAGACTTGAGTTGTAAAAGAACCTATATTTTAGATGTTCGTGTACATTACTAATGTGACAACATTATCTTTTCACATAAAATGCTTTTTGCGTTTTAATAAATATTCCATGTAAATAATTAAATATATAACAAACGAAATTACAGCTTGGCACCATTTTCAAATAATGAAAACTAATTGAAGCCAATGGTTGTATTGTGACAAGATAATTTACCACATCATTAGTTTTAGAGAGTGCATAACTCAAGCTATATTTATTTATCACGACTTAAATGGCATGAAAATTATTTTATTCTCAATGAATTACGTATGAAAGTGTTTGGGCAAGAATAAACAGAAAATACTCAAATCGAGGACTTGCAAGGCGTAGAAGAAACGATAGTCACCAACCTTCTTATTAATAAACGTGGACTTCGCAACCAGGATAATCCTCAGATTAACCATACAGGAATAACCTTGGCGTAACTTTAGTCCACGCTGTCCACGTTTATTAATAAGGGGGCAAGAGAGTGTTAAATTATTTTTAGAGAACTGCCTCACAGTAGCAGTAACAATTAATTCATTGTGAAAAAGTATTTAAACACCATTACAGTCGCAACTTACATTATTGCAACAAAATCATCTCTTTAAACAATCTCTAAGGCGCAGTTCCTATTTGTTCGAACTTTAATTCAATTGCAGAATTTTGGAGATATAAATAATATTTGTTACACTCCACGGCGCGGCAATGATTGTAAATTCAAACCTTATATGTGTGATAATTATAAAGTTTTGTTCATACGAGTATACTTGGATTCTTATCTCCTCAGGGGTCCACATCAGTCTCATCGCCAAGTATACATAGTAGTTTTTAGGGCCAAAATAATCACCGAAATTGTCCATTCCATAACATCTGAAAGTCCAATTTGCCAACAAAAAAATCTTATCTTCCCACAAGACATTAAAATTGTGCCTTTATGACTTGTGAAATCTTTTATTTATGCCTGTAAAATTTAAATCGATTCCGTCACATCCCTACACGAATAATTTCATCAAAGTCAAGAAGTTTTTATTAAAGCCCAGATTCATAAAATTAATACCAGATTTCTTCCTACGCAATTCTAAAACACAAAACCCAAGGCCTTGAAAAAAAAGTTCAGGCAAAACTGCGCCTTAAGTGCTAAAGATGTGTTGCACATAGGGTTGAGAATCGTGTGCCATTAACGCGCACTACCGGACTTACTATGCGCGATGAGCCATTGTAGTGTAATGTCGATGTTGTCTTTCTCTTTGCACGAGATTGAATAGCAGCAGATCTCACGGTCTTGAATAGCTGACAGGTTCCTGCGAAACAATAGTTACATTATTTTACCAAATACCAAAATAATCCTTCGCTTTGCAGAAGAGCTAAAAACCGGAAAAAAATAAGCAGCGTAAGTTTGTAAATAAATGACACCTAAACTACGACAAAAAAATTGCGTTGAATAATTAGGCACCCAGTCTCGCGAGACAGTGTGTAAGGGACTTTACTCATGGCGCGATGCGACGCAATACGACGCGTTTCGAACGAATTCCATCTACAAAACATCATGAAAATCAACCTTACCATGTCATAACATAAGACATAAAACACGTTGTTATCTATAGGTAGATGAAAAACAAAACACGATGGCCATGACAACGTCAAGTCAATCGAATTGCATCTTTATTTCTTAGTGGCAAGGTTGATTTTCACTTATGGTTGGAATTCGTTCGAATCGCGTCGCATTGCGTAAAGTCCCTAAAAGTAACCGTGACCCGCGAACTCAAAGAACATGGTACATCTGAAGGAACAGGTGGCCTACCATGACTTTTTAAAGCGTGAGTAGTTCAGCTGTGGAAACGAGATGGCGTTAGATGACTTGTATAGCTCTGTCTCTTTCCCTCAGCGGAAATACCAGGGTAGATAGTTAGACGGAAAGAGTCTCAGTCTTTTCCATTCCACTCATCAAATGAGCCGTCCCGGGCTCATAATATATCGATGTTGGCTTAAAGAAATGTAACACCAGTCTTCATAGTTCATACAGGCTTTTGGCTCAGAGCTTTTTTTTTTTTAACGTGGCAAAATCATCAAATGAGTCCTCCCACCCCGGGCAGGGCGGGAGGGACTGTCAGACTTGTACTGACTAAAATCCACGGTGTCCTTCAATAGCCCTTTATGTTCCGGGGTCACGGTGATGGAATAAGTCCCGCGACCTTTGCTCAGAGCTAGCTGGCATAACACATTGTAGGATTGTTTGTCCCGGTAATACGTTTCATTAGGTTAATTTCAAAAGTAAAAAAGTCGGAAAGTGGCGCCTGTTACAGATAAAATTAAAGGGAACCGTCTGTCTTGGTATGGACATTGGGAGGGATGACACTCATGTGACTAAGAGAGTGTTGAGTATGAATGTTGATGGATGGAGAAGAAGAGGAAGGCTAAAGAAAAGATGGATGGATTGTCTAAGGAATGATATGGATGAAAAAGGAGTAAATGATACTGTGACGACTGATAGGGGAGAATAATAAATATTCCACAACTATAGATAGAATGGAAGTAAAAAACGTGTTTCGCCGACCCCAAGTAAAATGGGATTAAGACAGGAAGATGACCCGCAGTGGTAGAAGCCCACGGCTACGGACGTCGCAAGACGATCTCCGTCACCGTAGGCGCGGGTATTCGGGCGGCGAGTAATGTGCGACTCGCTGTCCGACCATGGACCATGCCCGGGTCGACGGCGCGTTGTGTTCCCCGAACGTAAAGGGCTATTGAAGGACACCGTGAATTTTAGTTAGTACAAGTCTGACAGTCCCTACCGCCCTGACCTGGGTGGGTGGACTCATTTGATGATTTTAACACACTAAAAAAAAGGTAGGAAGAAGATGGATGAGGTTAAAATATAAAGTAGTTACATTCGCTCGATGAGTCCGTGCTCGTCGAGCGCGTGCGGCAGGTCGCGCTTGTTGCCCAGCACCAGCACCGGGATGCCCGTCAGCTGCTGCTTCTCTAGCAGACTGTGCAGCTCGTTGCGGGACGCCTCGATCTTGTCCGGGTCTGCCGCGTCGACCATGTAGCTGTGGCCAAACAATTGGGTACTTTACTCAAAAGATTTTATTAGTCACAGATATGATAATATTAGATACAACGTTTTTAGGGTCCGTTCACACAGACCAGCTCGGAGAGCATCGGCGTGCATTTTTCTTTTAACACAGACCGGATCGTATACGCTTGGAGTTGGTAGGAGAGAAGCCGCCAACTATTTCACATAGACCGGCTGGAAGCGATCTGAAAGTGGATGCGCTCGGAGCCAGTCAGATGCGCTCGCAGCCGTTCGGATGCCCTCGCAGCAGCCGGTCGGATGCGCTCGCAGCCGGCTGGGCGAGCGAGAAAAAGCATACAATCGGAGCCGAACGGATGCGCGAACGAAGGGCATGCAGTCGGGGCCGAACGAGAAAAAGTACGCGATCGGAGATTTCACATCAAGCGCGTTCAAGCATTCCAAATGACAAAAGCAGTGCATATGCAAAAATAAACCTTACTAGAAATATTAAAAACTCTGTTTTCAACGTGATAAGAATCTGCTCTCCTCTCCGAGCCGGTCTGTGTGAACGGACCCATAAAAATCACAAAACGTCACTCGGTCGGTACAATTTTACAAGCGTTATGACGTGTCAAGCCCCTACTTCCGAATTTGGAAGCGTTTTATCTTTGTCAATATTAATTGATTAAAAAAATACATAGTCAGATATTTTTAAATATCTGACTGACGGACAAAACAGATTTTCTTTTTTTTTTATGCAGTAAATCTATTGTGTATTAATATATCTAAAATTGTAAAAGTTTACCAGCTCTCGCCTTAGATGTTACTCCCGCTGTTTGGCTCATTTTGTTCGTAGCATGATTGATGATAAAGCCTATAAGCCTTTTTATACCTAGATAAATGGACAATACAACAAAAAATAGTTTCAATTTGAACCAGTAGTCCTAAGATTACCGCGTTCAACCAATCACATCATTTGGCGATGGACAACCATCAAATAATTTGTTACCTTATACGATTTATGTAGGCAAACCATTGTTAGTGGACTCGGTGAACAAAACAACCCTTCATCTTTATAAAAGTAGTACAGATAGTACCCAGTATTTACTAATAGATACATTTTTTATTGTTATAAAGGCAACAGAAATACATCATCTGTGAAATTTTTAACTGTCTTAGGCCCCTTCCTGGCTGGCGGGACGGTATACATGCGGCATACTGCGTTGCGGTACGGCCATCCAGTAGAATCCAAAATACCGAGCGCGCAACACGTCGTTGGAAATGGCAAATGAAAAAGCCTTGTGTATTATTATGGTAGCTGAGGTGGAAAAATATGAACTTTTATATAACTACAAGTTACCGGAATACTCAAGGAAGGACCTGACGGAAAAAGCAATGATTCCTTCATCTGACGAAGACATTATTTCACGGTGACAGCACAAACGCGTCTGAATACTTACCGACAGTAAACCGATAAATCAGGAAGATCTGGCCAACACAGTATACTGACGGTATACAACATACAGATGCCGCACCGATACTGCACCGCCCAGTCAGGAAGGGGCCTTACTATCACGACACAGACGGACAGATAGACAGACAAACGGACGAACAGCGGAGTCATAGTAAATAAAAAAAACCGGCCAAGTGCGTGTCGGGCCACGCACAGTGTAGGGTTCCGTAGTTGCCCATCAAAATACTTATGCGAACAAATTAAACTGATTCGCTGAATTTAATTTTAAAAAGAAGAATTTTCAAAATCGGTCCAGGCGTCTATGAGAAATCGGGGAAAATACATAAAAAAAAGATTACGACGAATTGAGAACCTCCTCCTTTTTTTGAAGTTAGTTAAAAATAGTTGACAATAAAAACCTACCTATCCCCAAAACATACCCACCTAATATAGCTGTAAAAATAAAGTTTACAAACTTACATTTGCAGTTGAAGAACATGTTCTGCGATACATTTTGTTTAGGAAAATATGCTATCCAAGTACGTTTTATAAGTTGGTCGACTATTACTCGTAAACTTGTAAAGCCTACTTAGTCATGATAATTTTCCTTCAAACTTCGTTATATATACTACTATTGTGAATTTTTTCACACCCCCAAACATAACCGTTTAGCTGGTAGAGGGGGGGACACTCGAGTCGAGCAAAAATTAGCACTTTAAAGCTTAATATTTCACAAACGAATCTTTTTATCAAAAAATTGTTAATGGAAACTATCAATATTTTTTAAAGACCTATTTAATGATACCCCACACTAAGGGGTACGCGAGAAATAAAAAAAACATCCCCACTTTATGTGTACAGGAGGTACCCTAAAAAAAAAATATTTTAAGAGATTTTATTTTACCACTTTTTCGGCACAACAAATCCGTATATTTACACCAAATTACAGCTTTCTAGTACTGGGCGTCTCTGAGCTAAGCTGCGGACAGACGGACGGACGGACGGACGGACATGGCGAAACTATAAGGGTTCCTTGTTGACTACGGAACCCTAAAAACCAAGCGTAAAATGTCACAACTACTGGGAGACTCACGATCTTTCTTTGAAATTGAAGCCCAAGAAAACCCAATGCCTTAAATAGTTTTAGTAATAATATAATTTATACCAAGCACGTGTCTGTCTGGTTCCTACCCGCAGCGGTCGCGGGTTTTTCTACTGGGCCACCGTAAGGTACTCTCGCTTCCGAAATGAGCAGCTTTAAAATCAAAATAGCCTATTTCAGTATATAATACCACATTAAAAAATACATACACAATAGCATTAACACCTCGGCAGTATCTCTCCCACATAGAACGGAACCTAGGCTGACCACCGATATCCCAAACCTGAAAATAAAAAAACAACTCATTAGGTACCGAAATGGATAGCCAGACGGCAAATTATAACATAATGATTGTAATATACGTTCGGAAAAGAATTACTTAGGTTGGCTCAATTTTTTCCGACACCAACATGATTCAATGAATAATTCTTGATTCAATATGATTCCTCGATAATAGATGCCAATCGGAATTTACCGAGCGCTACGAGGCAATTGAAAGCCCATAATTAAATATACGTTCGACTAAAAGCTTCTTAAATTAATTAAATACGTATATTGCCTAGTCAAATCGAACATGATTCCGATATCATCATCATCAACCGGAAGATGTCCACTGCTGAACATAGGCCTCCCCCTTAGACTGCCACGCCGAACGACAATTCGCCACTTGCACCCATCGGTTACCCGTGACTCTCACGATGTCGTCGGTCCTCCTAGTGGGAGGCCTGCCTAAGCTGCGTCTTCCGGTCCGTGGTCGTCACTCGAGAACTTTTCTACGCCATCAGTTGTCAATTCTACGAGCGATGTGGCCTGTCTATTGCCACTTCAACTTGCGTGCTATGCCGGTGACTCTGGTTTTCGCTGAATATCCATGTTCCGGATTTTATCCCGCAAAGAAACTCCGAGCATAGCTCTTTCCAACTCTTAGGCCAGCAGTCGAAGACCACGTTTCAGAGCCATTATGTCATCACTAGCAACACACACTGCATAAACACCCTTATCTTGAGACACTGTGGGATTCTCGATGAGAAGATATCACGTAGCTTCCCAAACGCTGCCGATCCGAATCGGATTCTTCGGACGACCTCTTTGTTGAAGTTGGAACAATACAGAAGATGCTAATCGGAATTTGCCGAACGGCTCGAGAAAATTGAAAGCTGAATATGTGTAGTGAGTTCTTCGTTTCGACTTTACAGTTGATTACCCTTCAGGTACGGAACCCGAAAGGAAAAGTACATCACGTGGATAAAACGTGACCATATATCCTAGTTATTTAGACAGTATCTAAATTATCTACGTTATCTTTAAAACTGATATAAGTAGCTAATAAGTGAAGGTAACTTTCACTTATCACTACAACACAAAATATTAGTTGAAGCTAAACAAACATGAATTTTAACTTGCAATGTGTAAGTAAAGCCGGAAACACATTATTAGCACCCGACGCCACCCGATGAAACGTGATGCGTGTTGGGTCAAATCAAATGTATTGTTTTCTATGACCAGAATCACACTATGAACACCCGACGCGACGACACGCGCTCACTGCACATCGGGTGTCGACACGTTGCGTCGCGTGGCGTGTTAAATAATGTGTTTCCGGCTTAAATCTTGATAGTACTATTGAAAAATAGGTAAATAAAATTCGACGGCTTGAATTTTTTGTGAGAAATGGTAACGTCGCCGCTGATGTCAACGTTGACTTATGGTGTTATACAATGTGTCCGGTTTCGGTCTGTACAAATTTTAGGTTTGCCATTCAGTAGGGATTGGTTTCCGATCCACATGAAGAATATACAGCTTGACATAAAAATGTAGAAAACCGGAAGTCGCCACTGTCTTCGCGCTACCAGCACTTTGAATGATTTTATTTAATTTTTTTTCACTTATTTCGTTATTTTTATGGCACAATAATAAATCTAACAAACCTGCGGTCTTTGTTTACATCAAATATCAAAGATTTTAAAACGCAGTCAGAAATAAAAAATTTAGTTCCGTTTCAACCCGTTCTGGCCAAGCTGTACTGGACACACTGTAAATTCATACGCGCACCGACGTACATACGCTACCCACATCAGCACAAGAGGAATTCAGGCCTAAGTAAGTGTTGACTTATACATTAATTAAATTATGTAAGTACCTTTTTCCCAATCAAACATGAACTTTCTACTTTTATGACAAAGTTGAAAATCTATTACAGAAATTTTACAGATTAGGGTAGGTTGATGACCTGGCGTCTGTACCTACTTGTATCTATTTATACCGTTTCCCTGCTTTTTGCATTTTAGTAATTATTAAATATGTAATGGAACAAAAAAATGGCCCATTTACAACAATGATCCTCCTTTTGTAGTAGTGTTTATTTATAAAAGTGATCTATAATAATATTTACCTTGATAGTAACATTTCCTTTGGTAATTTTGCGCATATTGAATCCAACTGTTGGGATCATGTCTTCACTGAACTGACCGGACTGTGGAATAAAAAAAGAAACAATATTAATAGAAGGAACAAAATAAAATGGAAAATAAACTGCAGTAAAAGAATATTTTTATTTCTAACTAATATAGGTTTAGCAACAGGGTACAAATCTTTAGGAACTTCAACTAAGGGCGGTTGTGCACTACACGGAATTTTACTGTCCGGCAGTAAGATTCACATCAAACTTATTGAGAATTCATTGAAATTCATTGACAATTGTAAGAAATCGGACCGCGCGCCGGAAGGTAAACTTCCTTATAGTGCACAAGCGCCCTAAGAAAAGCCTAATGGTAAGAACCCAATAACATGCCCAACACGGGAATCGAACCAAATACTCAGCAGTCGCTCTTATGACTACTCTGAAGTGATAAACATTTAACTTAGCTGCTCCATTTGCTTTATCCATACATTGTAATTATAATACCTTGAAACTGAAGTTTTAATTAGTAATTAACACTTCAAAATGCTTAACAAAGATCGAAATAACATTGACCTTGATGTGATTCTATTACATTTAACATTCGGCAGATTTGTTGCATCTCCTATTACTAACAAATTACATTTGTGGCATGTTATCAAATTTTACCGATAACAGATCATTGCTATAATTTGTTTTATGAATAAAACTACTATAGATCTATGACGAATGGAAAGACTTGGGGAGGCATTTGCCCAGCCGTGGGACAGTCAAGCCTGGCAAAAAAAAAAGATCTATGACATTGTAAATCAAAATGTGATGAACTCATATTACGATTTAAAGAAAAGTTGCCCCACACTAGGAATTTCTTCTGTGTTGTGGATGCATTTGCAAACATTTAAATTTGTTTCAGAAAAGTTAAAAATCCTCCTATGTCTACTATATCTTTTTTTAGGTCTACTTATTAACCCAATTTGAATCACATTTCTACAGCCGTTAATGACTAACTGCCTAATGCAGCGGTTCCCAAACTGTGCACCGCTTCACCTTAGAGCGCCGTAGAGAGTACAGAAGGACGCCTATGAGGGATGCTCTTGTTGACCGTTCTCGGATTTTTGCGTGGATCAAAGGTTTGTTAGTTTGGTTCAAGAAGATAGTCTAATTGAGCCCTATGTAGCCTCGAAATACTAATATTATTACACTAATTTATTAGTTTTAAAACAATTATCATTTTTCACCTCATATGGCCCACCTAGGGCACCAAGACAAAGTTTTAAACCTAGTTTGCTGTAAACCCAACAAATTTGGGAACCCCTGGCTTAATGTTAATGGTTAATACATCATAGCTTAAAAATAAACCATTTGAATAATATTTTATTATTATTCTACTTCACAACAAACATTATTATAATCTGTTATGATTATGTTATTCAACAATATTCATAACAAAAAGATAATAAGAGTATAATCAGACCTCAATATGTACTTGCATACTGACATTGTTTTCTGTTAATGATATGGAAAGACAGTGAATTGATATATTTGGGGTGGTAAGTCATCAAGAGTCCTCCCACCCTGGGTAAAGCGATGAGGGACTATGAGTTTAAATAATAAAGAATGCTTAGAATCTCAAGCTTTAGATAAGATAAGAGGTAAATGAACTACAGTCAATAGTGTGATTATACTGACATTGGGATCAGACACAGATAATGATTGTTGATTGAAATGTGACCCTTTAAGTATAAAATATGTATTATGAATAAATATGGCATTATATAGTTGAGATTGTGTGAGGAATGAGATGAAAGATAATGGAGTATATGATACTGAACTGCATACTGCAGCTATGAAACACAAAGGGTGGCTTTAAGTCAGTATGACTATGACAGTCCCTTATGCATCACTCAGGAAGATTCATTTAACCCGCTTGTTACTGAAACTTTTTTTCATCTCCGATCATCGTGATTTTTGGATATGTTTTTTAAAATTACTCAAAATTGATAGGAAAAATAGTAAAAAAAATCCAGGTTTTCCGGAAAAACGAGGAAAAGGTGGCCTTTTAAAAGGCCAGTCGTAATATGGGGATAGTCCACGGATATGTATGGCAGTTTAATCGTTAATGAGACAAAGTATTTTGGAGTCAGTTTTTAATCATCTTATGTGGTCAAAGGATGTTAGTACTAAGGTTTTAATTAAATTAAAATTTATAAATAAAAGAAAGGCGGACATTTCCATAGACATAACTGATTTTGAGAGTAATATACCGAAAAAACAGTACTTGGGAAGTAAATTAATATTTAACTTTAGTTAGTTCTTATTTTTATTAATTATTTGTAAGTTTAACATTGTTTATATTGTTTATCTTCTAAATGACCAATTCCATCGCACCAAAAAGAGTGTTGTTGATGCGAACTAGATGTCGGACATGTGCCTCTCTTTTAAATACAAGTTCTGAGTATACCCTTTCCTAATAAATGACCCATAGAAAGCGAAGTAATCAACCGATCATATATTCCGCCGTCTCGTTTGTATACCTACTAGGCATTATGTACGGCTATAAGTCCGCAGTGGCAGATGACAGAAAATATCAGTACCAGTTCTTGCCGTAAATAGAAACTTGTTTTCTGATAGTTCAACTTATCTGCTCCTTTCTTATTTTCATTATACTGTTTGGTATATCGACACCGGAAGTATCAATTAACGTAAGGGACAAAATACGACTTTTCAGGAGAGCCAAAAAACGATTTTTATTTTTTTATTTTGTCTATATCTTTTTACTGTCTGGTCCAATTTTTATGGTGTACAGAGCAAAGTTTCTTAGAATTTCCCCTTCTTTCTTGTTTTATATGAAAGGTTTAGGAATACCCAGTAGTTTCAAAAATAGCATGTCCTTTACATTAAAAAAAAATGTTTAGATGACCGTTACGTTACTGAAATTTTATAGATATTCCGTCAAGCGTAGTGTAAGCAGCAAGAGAAATATAAAATTATACGAAATTTTATTGTAAAGGACTTTATCAGTGTTGCAATTTAATGTAACAATAGATTATCTACTAAAATTTATACTATTTTAGCACTATAGAAATGAGATTAAAGAGTAAATGAGTTCAGTTTCAGGTTTTACTGCTAGCTATAGCAAATTTAAGTCTGATTTGAGTCGGACCACGTCCTACTGCTCCGAGCTAGCTCGGTTACTAGGCTCAGAATGAAGCAGGATTAACCTGTTCACTTTCTCGGAGAAAATTGCTAGATGTGCGATGTTCTTCGTGATCGCTGAATCAAAGGAATAGTCCAAATTCTTCTCCTTTTCACAGATTACTATCCTTTTGCTATAAAAGACTTATGTTTTTTCCTCTTCGATTAACATGTCTCTGACAATTCAGATACTATTTAATACAAAATCCGTTTTTTTTTCTTTGTTGACTATAAAATATTTAACAGAATTAACCACTATCCGAGTACACTTTGTATGCAACTTACTCGTTTGAGCCCACTCGGTCCGAGCACACTCTGACCGTGTCAACGCGGCTTTAATTGGCTTTATAATTTGATTATATTAACAATTTAAGTTTTCTTGGAATTAATTGCTACCTACCACTTTTTCTCCACCTGGCAAGAAGTGATGATGTGTAAGTAGCGGCTCTGAAGAGGATACCTATCTTCTTCAGAGCCGATGAATGAATGAATGTAATGGAAACGAAAGGTCGATGAATTAAGGCATAGGAATTGTGCGAAACATGATATTAGTATGATAAAGTAGAAGTGACGAGTAGAGAGGACGTAAGGGGAAAAGATAGAATAAAAGGTGCATGGGTTGTGTGAAAGATGAAGCAATAAATATCTGTTTGACGTATTTCATCTGCAGTAATTTCAGCTCATTTCGACTTAGAATGGAGATCGTGCGCTGTGGTGCTCCTTGGGTGAAGGAAGCCTATGTCCAAAAGTGGTCTTTAATATTTAGAAATGATAATGGTGATGAATTTCACCTGCAGATTGATTTGTGTTGTCTATAGTTTATGTATTTTTATGTCTAATAGCCGTAATTTTCCAAATCCCTTCATCCTTTTCTGTTGCATTTAAATTTTTTCGAGGTAATTTTTCGGATTTTTATGTCGTATGTGTCACGATTCTTAACATTTTATATAAACTTCAGATTTCGTCAAACAATTTTTTAAAGTAAGGGAAATATTGTTTACAGTGAGAGACATTTTATTTACAGTAAGGGACATGGTTTTTAAAGTTAGGGGCATTTTATTTAAAGTAAGGGACATTGTCATTTAAATCGACTTATTTTTGACTAAGGTAAGGGTGTAAATTATTTAGTACGGTGACTTACTTCAATTTTTTGAGAAGAAAAAATATTAATGACTGTTACATCACATTTTTTTTCAGAAATCGTTTTTCGCGGTCAAAATTTTTGTACTGTAAGGGACATTTTTTTAAAGATAGAATTTTTTTAATAATACCAATCGATAGAGCGCGAAATTCTGAATCCAATGATATATATAACTCATTTTCGTCAAAATGTCCCTTACGTTAATTGATACTTCCGGTGTCGATATTTTGGGGACCTTTGGGCTTTTCATTTTTTTATTTATATAGCCCTTATTTTAAATATCATGAAAGAAGCTATACAAGAGTAATTACTCAAGATTCAAGTAACATGATAATGTTGGAAGGCGGCTATCCGAACTAAGCAAATTTTGATATGGCACTTCCCTGCAGACCAAGCTACCAGCAGTCAGTATATGTAGATGATAGTAAGGATGTAATACCATGTTGTACCAACCTCTTAGTTTATACATAACATAACATCACGCCTGTAAACCCCAAAGGAGAGAGTTAGCTAAGGCTAACCCTAAGACTTATGATGATCAGAGACATCTACTTGGCATTCACAAGTGGAAAAATGGGTATTTGGAACAGCCATAAAGTGCCTTCATTACATTGCACTAGCTCATCAACAATTTATGTGAAATTTAATGATTTCAGTGGTCGTGAGCTAAATAAAATAGTCATATTTTGCTATCCCCATAATACGACAGGGCTTTTAAAAGGCCATCGATTTCGAACGTAAAAAAATGTTATTTATTTGTTGTTTCGAAACAAGGTTACAAGGTACTTATTTCGGTAATTTATCTAAAAGTTAATATCAACGTTCGATTTGTTCCAATCCCGCAAATAAATATCTTAAAAACTGACTTTTGTAAAGTCGTTGTTAAAAAAAATTCTCGAGTTCTACAAAAACACTAAAATAACTGGAAAAAATGCATCAAATAATAAACGTAAGTGCATCAAATCAAACGTTGATATGAATGTGAAATATTTTTAATAACAAGAAAAATTAAGGTAGATTAAATTATTTTTTTGGGACTTTTAAAAGCCCCGTCGCCGTATCTGGGTTAAGGTGTGCCAACAGAAAAAATTGGAGAATAAAAGAAAAATGTTATTATTACACTATGAGACAAGAGGTAGGAAGAAGAAAATACTGCTGTCAAATAGATAATTGGAGGGTCGGCTTCCAGCCAGTATCCTACATGGAGCAACTGCCTATCTGACCCCAACTCATAACTAGGTAATACAATACCCTTTAGCAGGACTGGTTGTCAGACTTTCAAGTTGTTAATCTTATTGTGTCAATGACAATCTAAATTGAATTGGCAAAGATCTAAAAATGGCAGGGCTAAAGGCATAATTTTACACCATAGTGCTATGATTATAATCATTTCATAACTGTCAAATAATGACAGCTTTTTCAGTAAGGTTGTGGTTTAAATTAATTCATAATTTATCATCTTTGTTCTATACTCTTTTTTTAAACAATGTATTATTGAATTGTTTTACGCAACTACAATAAACAGATGTTTTAATTTGGAGGCCAAGCAAGACACAATCAAATAGCATACATACCTGTTTTGATTAATTAAAATATCTGGTGTTAAAACCGTAAGAATTTTAATTGCACAAAACATAATATCCAACTTTAAAGGCTTTTGATGTAAATTGTTGTACTGATACTTTCACCAAATCGCATATACTGTTAATCTATTCTAACTGTGATTTTAACCTCATCAGATTCATTGATATCTTCCTTTGTTATGAATGACACAGAAAAACAAACGTAAAGAACAATGAGTAATAGGATCACATAATATTATACGAAAGAAATACACCTAGAAAAAATGAAAAAGTATTCACGAAATTTATATCCAAATGAAATTCAAGCGCCGACTCATCAAGTCCATCCAAACATGACACAAAGCTATATTATGATGGCGTTAAGTGCACAAGGATGTTAATACAACATAAAAATATTGTTTTCAGATAATACTAACGGCAATGACGTTAACAAAAGTTGTTTTCCCTGAGTACTGCAATCCGACCAATGTTAGCTCCATTTCTTCCTTCCAGAACAAGCTCTTAATCCAATCAAGGACACGATTGATTATAGCAAGCATTTTTAATGATAAAATCACTGCGCTTTATGCAAAAAACGTAAAATAATGAACGCCTCTTCCCCTCTTCCGAAAATCTGCTGTACAATACGATTGACAGATATCAATTCGCGTTTAGTTAGCACTTCGTGATGACGTGTTATGAGTCATGTCAAAGTAAATTTAATAAGTACATAATTAATTTATCGAAAGATACTATACGAACGGAAAAATTTTGATACACGCGCTTATACATATTTGTTATCAGTGTTAAAACAATAAGTAATACTTACACACGGTTCTGAAAATTTTCACACGAGTAACTAAACGTATTTTCAGCTGTCAAATAATGTGTTGCCATTTCAATAAAATCCGTTGTTATTTTAATATCATCACTGAGCCCAAGGCTTTTAAGCAATGAAAAAAATGGTAAGAGATAAAAATCTTTACCGAAGTTTAACTTGTAACAACGTGCAATCACTTTTAAGGACCAAGAAAGATGTTTGTGGGTCGCACGAAGCCTGTTTACAACTGGATTAGAATACTCTATCTGAGTCTATCTATTTAAAGTTTTTCTTGATATTTTTTGTCCTAATTATGATAAATTCGTCACGACCATGGACCTAAAAAAAAAGGCGGACGGAACTTCACTAAGAAACAATTGAAGCACCCATAGTAAGTCAGTGCGCTAATGTGGACAAGCCAGCACGCACACATTCACACCATAGTAAGTCAGCCGTCGGCCATTACGCTTCGAACGACACTCGCGGTTTTATACGGTGTTATTTTGTCTAATAAAAATCAAAGTATGCCGTCATGTGTTGCAAAAAGTTGTCTAAACCATAGTAGTTCAATTAAAAAAGCCAGGGGATCACTTTTCATTGTTAAGCATGTCAATTTGAAGCTTATTTCTCGATTTTACGTCAATAAATCTAATAAACATCTCGAAATCAATCAGTGTTGCAACTATTTCAAGGTTCAAATTATTTTAAAATTGGGAGATCTATATTTTATGTTACTATTTATCGTTATTGTATTCTTCTATATTTTTACAGATTTCCCCACGGCAAATGATGCATGGAAAAATGATTGTATAAAAATAATAAGGGAGTGTAGACATGGAATAGGAATGTAGACGTGTAGGAATGGAACATAAAATAGCATTAATTAAATATTTATAGCCGAAAAATACTTAAACATTCGTTTTCACCACTTAAGTAAATTAGAAGGGATTTCTAGATGTGTCGATAGCAAAAGACAAGTCAGGTCTACAAAAATTTGAATCACCAAAAGGGATTGTAAAACTTTATTAACATTAAACGAGTTGTAAATATTTTAATATCCAATGTGCTTAAATTATTTTACCTTTATTTTAAAAATAGGTATCCGTCACAAATAAATTGTAATTAAACTTAAGTTCAAGGGAGATCTTAATTAAATATTGTTTAAAAATGGGTAATTTTTTCCTTCATCTGGCATCCCTATACACACGCACACATATTCACGCCGCCGCCATTGTGGTGCTTCAATCGTTTCTTAGTGAAGTTCCGTCCGCCTTTTTTTTTAGGTCCATGGTCACGACATTTTCTTTCATAGTTTTGAAAGCAATAGTAATTAGGTTATCTAAACCACATTGATGAGGTTTGTCTAATCCTTGACCCTGGAACGTAAAGGTCTAATTAAAGGAACGCTGTGGATTTTAGCTAGTACGACTAGTTTGATGAAATTACCAAACTTAAAAAAACCAGGATATTTAATTAAAGTAAAAAGGCTGTCTGAACTCAAGCATTCGAGTAATAGGTGGATTACGAAACCCTCTGTCTGTTGGAAGATAATCCGCAGAGCGGTTTCAGGCTAACAACAATCCACTTGAATGTAACAAAACAACTTCCAAACAAAATGTTGCAACGAATATCCTAATAAAAAACCTTTATAATTTGGAGGGTGCGCGGGCTATTCTTCACTCAACCCCTTCGTAACTTCTAGAAACTCTATTTCATCATATAACGTAACAAAGCAATTGGAATTTTAATGTTGTTCAAAAAGTTTTTCATTTCTTTTGTTCGTCTCTCGTGATGACGGTGGTGGTTGTAATACCTGCGACCTATATTTAAATGAAGCCAACCAAAATCAAAGTTTTTTCATTCAACCATAAAGTTGCTACACACGTCACTTATAAAATATGAGTCATAGGTAATCAGGGGTAGAAGAAAAGAAAACCAATATTATGAAATTTTATCATTGACTTCTTTTGGGTTACTTCTCTGCAATTCTACCACAGGTATTTTACCCCTTTCTGTGGAGTGCGAGCAATGGGTAGCTCATCGTCCGGTGTTCTACGCGCGGTTTAAGGAGCCGTCAATGTAGCTACGTAGTAGGCGTTAACTGGCCTAATGTCTGCTGAGTGCTGGGGAAAAAGGGCGATTATTACTGTGACTGTGTACGGATATCTGAAGAAGAATGCAAAAATGACATGAAAATGCTCATGACTTCAGCAAAGTCACTAGGTACCCCAATCTATTTTCAATCAAAACCTGAACCTTCTTATTTGCGGAAATGTTTAAAATTGGCTGATTGCCTACAATTTGTTGATGTGCTGGCGTAAAAGGGTAAAATGAAGACTTTAATTTCTTTTTATTGTCACTAACATTCTGACAGTCCTTTTCCCACCCTGGGCGCCCGGACCCATTTTACGATTTTGCCACCCAAAAAATTAGGCACATTCAGCACCAAAGGCCACCATTGGGAAGAAGAAGGAAAATTATTAAAAAAAAAAACGAGAAATAAAAAAATAAAAAAAAAAACACGCTTTTAAGTTCTAATGGCAGTGTTTTGCATTATGAGTATCATAAACTTTAACTGATTTAAATCTACTTACCTAGTTGACGTTGATCAGCCGGACTCGGGAGTCATGCTTGCGTGACTTACGACGTTAATTTATGATGCTGACGTAAGTACTCGTACAATATGGATGACGTCATGGTCACGTGAATAACCTTTTTTTCTTTTTCTTTTAGTGTGGTAAAATCATCAAATGAGTCCTCCCACCTAGGACAGGGCAGAAGGGACTTTTTTTTTTATTTGGGACAAACCCACTACACTATTCCCAAACCACTGCAACTCCTGAGAGCCAGAATCAAGAGTGACCACTAGAAAAGCGCCGAGACAATGAAGCTCGACGTGTCCCGGAGAATGAATTTACCTGTCTTGGATCCTGCAACGAAATGGCAGGGCAGAAAAGGGCCGGAGGGACTGTCAGACCAGTACTGACTAAAATCCACGGTGTCTTTCAACAGCCCTTTACGTTCCGGAATCACGGTCTGTAGTTTAGTTAGTCCCGCGACCCACGTGAATAGCCTGGAAGTCCTTTTGTTAGTGACGAACCATTATCCTAACTCGCTTTTTTCTTCTTTTTGTTTTTTCTTTTTATCCGAAATCTAGTCTAGGTCTCTGTGCTTTTGAGCACAGAGACAAAGTCTTTTTTTCGTGGTAAAATCATTTTATTATTATGCGTCCTCCCATCCCACCTAGGGCGAAACGGAATGACTTTTTTTTTTTTTTTTTAGTTGTTAATCCACGTGATCCTTCAATAGTCTTTGGCGTTCCAGGGACATATATGGTGACCTAATGAGACAGTCCCGCGACGTCGGCAGGTTCTTTAAGGCGCGTGTTGAAATATGATGTGGTCGATGTGGTGCCGTGGACCCGGGCATGGTCCATGATCGCTCGGCGAGTCGCCCATTACTCGCTGTCCACATGCCCGCGCCTATCTACGGTTGCCGGAAATCATCTGCCGCGCCGACTGGGTTGTGAGGTGGAGGCTGTCCTCTCCCTCACGGTGCCCGCCTTTCGCAGTGCTAATTGGTGGAATGGCAAATTGGCAACCAAGTAGGTACCTATTCGTTTAAATTAAGTTTAAAATTCCAAATACATCCATGATACTTATATCTTGAAAAACAATACACACGCATAATGCACGCAAATGTTAGTCACGTCTGTGCACACGTGTTTTTCTGAGCACACAACATTTAAATAATGTCAGATAGGTTGAATATAAGTAATGTGAAGAGCTATATCTATACGGACCCACCAACTTATCAGCTACTAAGGCTATTATCTCTATAGGATTAATCGCAACGCTGGACTCTACAAAGAGCTCATCGACGAGACCGCCTAGATCGATTGTAGTTACCTAGGCTGTTTTTCCACCAGAGCTGTGCTAAAAGCTACGTTGCTGCGAATGCGTTTGATATCCACGAATCATATTCATTGGTTTACATCAGTGGCGTAGCGTGCCTTGGCGGGGCCCCCTATACTTGTTTAGGTAAGGTAAAGTACAGATTTACCGTGGAATGGGGTGTCATTGATCAATTTAAAAATTCAAAGGGCTGTATTTTCTAAAATACAAAGGTACCGAAGACGAAAAAAAAATTGGAATATCGGTTTTTACTATACAATCGATACAATGAATTAGATTCTATTTTAAATAAATAATATGTCGATGAAAAATATAAATGTGAGTGGTCAATGTTAAACCGTAAGTGGGGTTACTTTGATACCCCCTAATATTTTTACGGCAAATGATAGTAAACCCTTTAAACGTTATTATTTCGAAAGAACAAAAAAAATCGGCTAAGTGCAAAAAAAGATATTAATTTTTTTAAAGTTTTGGGGTGACATTGATAAAGGCAAAAAAAACTTTTTGAAAAATCACCTTTATTTTAACGTTTCATTGAGATATATTAATTGTAAAAACATAATTAGGAACATTAATCAGTCAAAATCTTAAATGTTAAGTAAAAATAGAAAAAAATCACTACTAGCTACTGCTCGTTCTAACACGTCTTCATTAGAATTCCGATAGGCGCGAGCGCCTAAACGCTTCATATATGTTCTTGGCATAGCGCTGAAAGTAAAAAAAAATCATATAAAGCAGCCATCATTGCAAATATATTGATAATATATGTTAAAAATGTCATGGGGTGAGATTGATCAATGACCAAAGTAACCCCATGCCTGTGATCAATGACACCCCGTATAGAAAATAAACCACCACTGAATGAAATTTTGGAGGTTAAAGTACAAAAACAACTTCTTTCTCAAGCTAATTAAACACATAACAACATAAACTATAATTTTTTCTAGCAACTTGCATATCCAATCTGGTACCCTGGAAGTTATTTTAACCCCTAAAATACGTTAAACACAATACTCACAGTTTTTTATGAAAATCTCCGGTAGTGATCTGTTTGTACGTGCAGCGCTTGGGCAATGTCAAAGAGTGACACACAGTGCTGCCAATGCAAAAGACGAAATTTTTCGGTTGCGTTCAGAAATTAAACAATTCCTGTTTAAAAAAAATATAAAGTTTTTATCAATGTTACCCCGTGAATCAAACTAACCCCATCCACTCAAGAAAAAAAAATGCATTTCTCTGTATCTACGCCGAAATATGTTTAAACAAAAAATTGGACAAAGGTCATCAAAAAAATTCAAGATGCGACTGATCAGTCCAGAGGTCGGAATTAGGTTATTTAGTAGAGTTATTTTAATACTTGCATCGAAATGTTGAAATTAATATGGATCTTCCCGGGATTTCTAATAGACAATCAAATTATAATAATAAAAAGTAATAAAAACACCAGAGATAGAATAGACATATAAATTGTGTAAAAGTAAGTAACTATTTATTTAATAAATCATTAAGTTTTTATTAATTTTTGTTTACGCACTTTGGGGGCCCCGTACTTGTATATTTGATACGGCAGATACGGTGGTAGCTACGCCCCTTGTTTACATAGCACATCACGGGTGGCAACCACCTTTTTACTTATAATATCATTGGTGGCAACGGGTTCAACTAAGATGTGTGCTTTAAATGGAAGGATGCGTGCTACGGATGCGTGCTATGGATGCGTGCTATGGATCGTCTATCGATACATCGCATAGCTCAAGCTGCGCAGCTTCGTTGCGCAGGGTACTTTGCGGCGGCGGCGGCGGCGCATCTTCACAGCATAGCTAAGCATCAGTGGAAACGGTCACATAGTTTCGTAGATCAGCTTTTATATTCTCGCAGCACAGCTACAAGTACCTACTACCTACATCTCTGGTGGAAAGGCATCCTTTAAAGTCGAGACTGTTTTAAAGGGACTACAAAAATGAATTAGGAACCAAAGAGGTAAAGACGTCCACGCATCAAAAAAAGTTTGTGATCACCAGCATAATTATGTTGTTTTTTTTTTTATACTGTTGAACTGTTCTGTTATTTTATACCTACTTTCCCGGTCGATGCACTCTAAATCTATATTTTAAAATAAAGTCTCTAAAAAGTAGGAGAAATCAATAGCAAAAAAGATTTAGATTTTTCAAAATTCATTTCAATTGTCGGACTCCGCCACTAAACGGTTGTTTATCTTGTTGATTAACGGTTTTTACAGCATTCCCTGGAATGCTGTAAAAACCGTTAATCGCCGGACTCCGACAGGATGGTGATTAGGAGTCAGGCAGGCGTCGCTGGTGGCCTACCAAGCGTGAGTGTAGTCAGGCTGTGGGAAAGAGAGAGCTATACAAGTCGTCTAGCGCCATTTCGTTCTCTGAGTCCAAACATTCACGCTTTAAGACGTCAATATGGTAGACCACCTGGTGAGGCCTACCACCGCTTGTGGAACTGGTCAGCCGCCGTGAAAATCAAAACAAGAGTTGGGAAATGACAAAAAAAATCTTCGTTTATTTTATTTCTTGGAAAGTGTACAGAAAAACGTCGTTCGATACACGTGGACATTTGTTATTACTTATTATATTGCATTCGTGGCGGAATTAATCTGTGGCGGAATTGTCAGCCGAGCCGTAGGCGGGGGTGATAGGGAGACGAGAATAAAATAAACGTCCCCACTTATCGAGCCTGTTATGGAAGAACATCGTAACCGACAAACATACAATTTTACAGGAGAGGTTATTTTATTGTTTATTATTTACTGGTTAATCAGACATGTACGGTTTTTGTAATATGTGCAAAATACATTAGGATCTACGTATAATCAATGGGGAAGGCAAGTGTCAAAGTGACAAGTGACAGTTTGGTCCCAAAAGAACTGTCAAATCAAAGGAATTTTCTGATAAAAAACGATTTATTGATGTAAAATGACTAGATGTTGTGTAATAAGCTGTAAAAATGATGGAACATACAAATTTTCGACAATTCACACTATCAAGAAATAATGGGTAGCTGCTGTGACTGCCTTGAAAACAAAAATTGTATTATAACTAAGGAAAAGCTATAAAATAAACAAATATCCACCCTTGCGAAGCCGAGACAGGGCGTTAGTTGAGTTTAGTAATGCAATTCTATGATTATACTATAGCTAAACAATCGAATACACTTTTTAAAATAACATCTATTTTTCTATTGGAGGTTAAGTACCAGTATTGTATCGCTCTTAAATCATGAAATGGTTCGTCTGGTGGGAGAATTATCACCTGGAACGAGTTTAGTGATTGTTGTGGTGTTAAGAAATTAAATATATTGTGATATTTCTCGAATCTAAATAGAAAAAAGGGGTAAAATTACTGACTTAAAACATTATGATATTTTATCAAAATAGAAAGTTAGGAACAGCATTATATTCTTGGTACAGGAGAGGACAGGTAAAACATACCTAAACACAAAAATTTAAACCTCAACTACAAGTAATTGTGGATTTAATACGGTAAAATCAAATGTACAACCACTCAATTAAATCACTTTTTTCCCTCTTGTAGATGCACCGCGGCGTCTTAGTTCTTCTTTTAGTATATGCACGTGCATTGACGAATAATTTTCCATATTTGTTTTGTAATTATACTCAATTTTTATAATAATAAATCTTGTTTGTTTTTTGTACAAGGTAGACAGTAATCTGACGTGGGGACCAACTATCGCAGCGCCATCTACGATTAGCTTTGAGTTGCCATCCCCATTAAATCATTGCAGAAAGAGTTAAATAATGAGTACTTTTGTCGCTTAAGATAAAATTTAAGGTCGTAATTTCATCTTGTTTTTCAAAAATCGTCAGTTACGCTATCACTTTTCGTTGTAATCAGATACCTATATCAAGTTTTTTCTTAATAAAACGAAAACATAATAAATCAATTTATATTAATAATAGTTGGTACTTAATCAATTTTCATTAACATCAATACAATCAATCATTCGTTGTCACTTTCATCCGGTATAGGTCCTTTGTATTGTCATCATAGGGCAGGAATTATACCCTTGTCACACATTTTTTTCAGATCCATGTGTACTTTGGTTTAGCAATAGGTATTTTTGCCGAGTATGCCGCCGTGGGTGCCTGGAGACGCTGTTGACTTTCATCATCATCATCAGCCGGAAGACGTCCACCACTGAACATAGGCCTCCGCCTTAGACCGCCACGCCGAACGACAATTCGCCACTTGCATCCATCCGTTGCCCGCGACCCTCACGATGTCGTCGGTCCACCTAGTGGGAGGCCTGCCTACGCTGCGTCTTCCGGTCCGTTGTCGCCACTCGAGAACTTTTCTTCCCCATCGGTTGTCAGTTCTACGAGCGATGTGGCCTGCCCATTGCCACTTCAACTTGCAAATTTTATGAGCTATGTCGGTGACTCTGGTTCTTCGCCGAATATCCATGTTCCGGATTTTATTCCGCAAAGAAACTCCCAGCATAGCTCTTTCCATTGCTCGTTGAGTGACTCTTAGTCTCTCTAAAAGGCCAGCAGTCAAATACCACGTTTCAGAGCCATATATCATCACTGGCAACACACACTGGTTAAACATTGTCTTGAGACACTGGCATTCTCGATGAGAAGATATCACGTAGCTTCTCAAACGCTGCCCATCCGAGTTGGATTCTTCGGGTGACCTCTTTCTCGAAGTTAGACCTACCTAACTGAACAATCTGTCCAAGGTAAGTATAATGGTCTACTACTTCGAGAGTATCGTTCCCCACAACAACCGGTACGGGTGCCACATAGACATTCGACATGATTTTCGTCTTGTCCATGTTCATTTTAAGGCCGACCCGTTGGGAAACGATGCAGAGGTCGCTGAGCATAGCATTGAGCTGCTCCAACGATTCTGCCATGATGACTATATCATCGGCAAAACGAAGGTGAGTGATGTATTCGCCATTGATGTTGATGCCGAATCCATTCCATTCCAAGAGCTTGAAAACGTCCTCCAACGCGTTCGTGAACAGTTTCGGAGAAATAACGTCTCCCGGTCTCACGCCTTTCTGGAATTGGATTGGTTTCGTGCTCTCTTCCTGAAGTCGGATGGACATGGTGGCGTTTCTACGCAAACACTTCAACACTTCGATATACCTATAGTCGATATGACATCGTTGGAGGGACTGCAATACTGCCCAGGTTTCGATTGAATCGAAGGCTTTTTCATAGTCCACAAACGCTAAACACAATGGCCGATTATACTCCTCTGTCTTCTGTATAATCTGGCGGAGCGTGTGTATGTGGTCTATAGTACAAAAAACCTTTTCGGAAACCGGCTTGTTCGGGAGGCTGGAAGTCATCAAACCTGCGTTCGAGACGGTTCGTAATGACTCTTGAGAACAGCTTGTATACATGGCCAGAAGTGAGATTGGCCTGTAGTTCTTCAACAAGGTGTTGTCACCCTTTTTGAAGAAAAGAACAACCACACTCCTGTGCCATGCTTCTGGCGTAGAACCTTCGAGTATGACGGAATTAAATAACTTCTGGAGGACTAGAAGTACCGGTGATTCCGTCCTCACCCAGCGCCTTGTTATTCTTGAGCTGTTTAAGAGCCATTATAATCTCGTACAGGCTGATGTCCGGGATATCCTCAGTGTAGTGTCGAGTCAGTTTAGCTCTTGCGTCTCGAGCTGTACCGACACTGGGTTGCCGTGTTGATGTGTATCAAGCTCTCTTAGGATCTCCGGTTTCGTCAAAATGATGCTGCCGTCGTTAATCTTCAGCTTTGTCATTTGGCTCTGCCCAATAGACGAATTCTTTGCGAAGACTTTTGGCACGTTTAACAGTAATTCTTCACTTTACTAAACAAAGAAGTCGGTTAAAAAGAGTTATTCGCAAGCCGGTGTATCGTTATTTCGAACAAGTTTGAACTTGAAACTTTCTAACAATCAGTGTTTAGTTATTGCTCAGCGACAATTTCTTTTTACTTTCATTTAAATATTTAAGATTAATAACATTTCAATATTGTATAAAGAAAAAAGAAACAAAATAAATTATTACTTCATTTAAATAAATAGGTATGCAGTCAAACAATTTACATTCAATTAAGCGCCTATTTCCTGCAAATAAACAAAATGCATAAATGACAACTAAACGAAACAGATTTTGGTCAGATCTTTTATCTGCAGTTTTATCGTAAGTGACAAACGTTACTTACGATAAGTTGGTTACGATAATTCTGATTGATATACTATTTGAAACTTTAACTTTTTGTCGTTTGCGATACTATTTATTTCTTGTTATAATTTTGACGTTTATGCAATTATGAGTTTAGGGGTCTTTGCGATAAGGTCTAAATTATTTTAACTTGACGTTACGATAAAAAGTGAAATATCTATATTTTGTCGCTTACGATGTTCTTCCATAACAGGCTCGTTATATCGAAATGTTATACTAAACTTTATTTTAGGTTAGGTACTTCATTTAGATACTTACCTACCTACACGTATTGAGGTAGCGTTCTAAGTTTCCTAGCCTACCTACTTCCCGATTTTCTTTTTGGTGCTTAAGTCTGGATTTCAGGGGACAATGCACAAATCAATGATATTATATGAAAACGTTTTGGTCAATGATCTTTTATCGGTCTAAGAAGTCTACTTTGGGCTGGTTCGAACTGACTCAGAAAGAAGATACTAGAAAAAAGAGGGGGAGGGGGCTTTACTTGCTGAGATATATTACGTATAATATTTACTGGCTGACTTGAAAATAATTAGGTATCCCCAAATAACAGTCAAATAAAGCACTGATAAGTACGTCAACCCAACGTCAACCATTAGGTAATATATGTCACGACTGCTCAAAACGTGCAACCCCCCAGTTTTCATGTAACCAGAGCCATTCATAACGAACCAACAATGATGACCGTGCACTCACACACAACCCGTGCGAATACCGCGAACGAAACACGTTTTATAACCCGCACGATGCCCGCACGTTTGAAAACACTAGGTACCTAATCCTAAATCGAAATGACCCCCCATCGCGTAACCACCACGGTTACACGGCTTCATGCTCTGAGCTCCGACCAACTTTGAAATTGTACACATTTCATATTTTTATTTTTGGACTACCTAGTTGAATAACTTTACAGGAATAAATAAATAATACAAAAGGCGCCTCCTCCGCATCAAAAGTTTTCCCTGTTATTTTTTTGTGTGGAAATAATGTTTTTTGTGTTAAAAGCTCGCTCGATTTAATAATGGTCAATCTTAAAAATACGTGTTTGTACTTATAAAGGTTGTAATTGTTTCATAATGTTTCTTTCTGATTCTTTTGTTTTCCCAATTAAACTTTTATATGATTGCTTTCTAGAAGAAAGTTAATTTAAGCAATATCAAAGGAACCTACGTAGGTACCAGATCCACAAATGTAGAAATTCGACGATTCTCAAGTCACAATGCAGGACATAGCAGATTGTCAGACGACCACGTACCAAAGAGGTTTTTGCTGGCGAAGAGCAGTAGATAAAGTTATGTAGTAGAACGTTTCACTTTGCAAAGAAAACAGAGCTAATTGCGATAGTAGAAAGTAAAATAAGGAAGAAAAACTAAATCAAAATCGGTACTTACATCCGTTTTGGAGCTACAATGTCACAGACAAACCAATACAATTTTTTCGTCGGCTGTTAATTAAAACAGCTACTATTGTTCAAGTGCCAATTTGAAAAATATTTAACTACCACACTGGTAGTGGAAACTGCTAAAGTGGAACTTTATAAACTCAATATAATTCTTAATTCGAAGACATCTACCAACCCACACTGAGCCTGTGAGGTGGATTATGGCCCACTCCCTTTTACAGAGTGGTGGCCTGGGTCACAGCAGTGGGAACATTAATAGGTAAATGATGATCAGCTCATCAGACAACACTGTTTTTGTTCAAACAATTCATTTGTTCAGTAAAATAGTATGTACTCGTCAACGACGATAGTACTCGTAGTTCGGCCTATGGTTCCGCGTTCGTCCTATGTCCTATCCACATTATGAGATCATGAGACATCGATAGTTAGAGGTAAGTGAGACAGTTGCGTTGCGTCATTATTCAGAGAATAGGTCTCGTGGTAGCGAGCGTGATCTATGCGGGTCTAGCTTAGGGTTACCAAAATGCCGGCCGGTGTACACGTCCGGAATTATTCGATGAAGTGCGTTTCGGATTTAAAAGCAAGTAAACGGATTTAGGAGCGATCAGAGCCCCCGTATCTATCTCCACTAACATCTTAGCAAAATCTACCTAAGTATATACATGGATTTTAATAAGATCTTTGACTTTTATTGCCCCACACTAGGAATTTCTTCCTGTGTCGTGGGTTCAGTCTGTCTATAACATCATGAAAACGATGTTTGAGAGAACAAAGATTATTCATTAAAGATTATTATTTGATCAAAGTAGGGCAGCACTAAATCGAGGGTAATCTGTGCTTGTTTTGTGACTCGTTATCACCGTAGACTTGAAAAGGAATAATAATGCAATAGATAACGAGTTGAAAAACAAGTCGATGACATCCGCAGCGCGTAATATTCCTGAAAGCAAACCCTTTCATTTGATACCCATATCATGGGGGTGAATTTCAAATAGCCTGTCCGCCATCTTGGGGAGGCCGCCATATTGGATTTGTAATGACGTTTCTTAGCTAGTCATGTATTGTCATCAGAACTCAGAGCGTGTGCAAAATTTTAGCCTGCTAGCTTATCGGGAAGTGCCTCAAAATTGAGTTACAAAAGTCCAACTGGAACGACAAACAAACAAACAAATAAACAAACAAGAAAAGTGAGTTTATAAAAACGTGGGAAAAAAATTGCTTTTCGGATCTGAGTCCGTAAGTAAGTACTTACGTCTAACTTACCTAGAAAATAAATGCTATTGTATGTCTGCGCAATTAGTGTAATCACAAATAATAAAATTAAAAAAACTTCTTTAAATAATAAATTAAGTGCAGAACTGCAGACTGACTGCGTAATTTTTTATTTTTGAATTTTGGCTCACAATTTATAACAATAGGGTATACCCCGAGGCGCGAAGTATGATTCTATTCGCGCGGGGCGGAGCTATAACCGCGTCACAGCAGTCACGTGCGAGCAAGCGTGGCCCGGCCGAGCGGAGCTGCAGCCGCGGCGCGGTTGACCCCGAACAGATACCGGCGAAACTTAAGCATGGCATGGACACACCACCGTAATGGACAAATATCAACCATAAAATACCCAGAGTCTTCTAATCACCTCAATATTTGCATTTTACCCTAGAATTTAGAGTTCACGCATCGGAATGTGCGCCGGCATTCCGACGCCCCCCGTCCACCGTCCATATTTTGACGCCGCTCCGCGTCACATGACTGAAACCGGCCGGTGTTTATAGTACATCCGTTCACACTTCACAACGGGCGCGCAGCTCTCCGGGTGACGACGTTACCGCACGATCCATACATGCGGATAAATACGATAACAACAATTTACATATACTGTGATCGTTTATCGAAAATGTATTGCGGAGATCTTACTTAAAGTGCTATAGTTTGTGATTAGTGCTGCATAAACCTACCCGTTACGGGAATAAAATGTAAACTGAACTTGTATTTGATATAATCATCTGCAATTTTGTGAACCAGTGGTTTGTTGTTTTGTTGTGATTCCAAATGAATATGGAAACAAGGCATTATTGGGAGGAGAACGGGCATTCCGTGAAGTATGACAAGTAAGTTCAATTTGGACATGTCCATTAATTACGTTTTACTTTATTGTTTCTTCATCAAAATGGCTTGATAAGTGTATGACGACGTTTGTTTGTATCTTGTATGATGTGTGATATGATGTATCAATACACCAATGAGTGTAACAAGAGAAATATCGTGATTACGATCAATCCTAAAAACACTCGTTTTATTCACACAGTGTAGGCATTTGATGTGGGTGATTTTATATAATATTATGCTTAGGTAAGTACAAAATATTATTTTATGCGACATTATTAATAAAAAGGAGGTAGATTCCTTGAACCTTCACCCAGAAATCATTATTCAACTTGTTTTACATTTCGCTCATTTTCTGCACCTAACTGATAAATTATTCCACATTGTAGTTTTAGACAACTGTTTATGGGGTTCAAAGTATTTTGATTAGATTTTCATGAATTTTCTCAGCATTTGTATTCTAGTAGGTGTTAGTAATTCTGTTATCGGTAATCACGACTGTTGAAAAAATCATAAATATTGTAATTTCAGTGCTGAGACCAAGACCCCTGGCCTTATTTTCACTTTCGAAGATTTTGAGAACCACCTACATGTTACGATTGTTTTCAATGATGAAAGTTTTTCAGTGGCCCAAAATGCTGATCAATTGATTGTATTTCAAAATAATTGGTGTATGGTAGTTCAAGAATAAACCTACCTCCCTAGCCATCTCAGATATTGTGAATAATCTAAGGTCCTCAAATTGTCAAATAGAGGCGTAGCGTAGGCAGTAGTCGCCTACCATCCATGATCCACGGGGTATTCACTTCTTTCTTCCTTCAATGACAAAGGAGATACGTATGGTACATTACTGTCAAAAATGTCAGTTAAACTTTAAGTTTGAAGCTCTAATGTCGTGTCTTACATATAATTAGCCTACCACTTGTGCAGCTGATAAAAAAAGTTTCTGTTCATAGATCTTAGTGGAAGTAGGTATTCAAAAGCGGAGTTTAATGTAAGTTATAAGTTTCATATGCTCAAATCATTCCCCCGTTTAGATTTTCACACGGTTCGCGGAAGATTTTTTGAATTCGGCAAAAGGGTCTTCAAACGTCAACTACCCCCGACTTCATACCTTTTGGTGTTAGTATCGTTTGAACAGTTATTTCAAGTACAGAACGGTATCTATCACGTGAAGGAACTAGGAGAAGGAACTAAGGACTAGTGACTTAACCCATCATACCCTACCATAATGAGTAACTGGAGTAACTGCCTCTTCAAACACTTGTGATAATGTGTGCAATGATGAAGAATTTGGGCGTTGAGATAAAAAAATCATCCATGTAGACTTACTCATTTATCAAAATAGGGATTTTCTTCTGTCAAACCTAGGACTTCTCTCCTGGGTTGCAAACAACAGATGCTTGTCCCCTTCTGTGTGAAAAAAAGGTTCCTTGCCGTGGCATAGTGGTAAATTTGGGTAACGCAGTGTCGCATAGCATAGCCTAGACGATCTGGCATTAAACCAAATGAAAACTATGGATTGAAATCAAGAACTGACCTACGGTAACACGTTATAAATGAAGTGTGGAACAACTATTTGTCATCAATTTTTAAAGACTGTGAGACTGAAATCACGATTGAATAAATAGTAACTGAACATATTAACTCATTGGTACCTACAGTTAAGATTCGAGTCGCATTTTCTAAACTATCGTGAATGGACATGTACATTTTGTCCACAACAAGTCTTCCAAAATATATCTTTCCAAAATTTTTATAATATATCGGCTCTAATTTTATTTAGACTTTACTAAATTATTGACGGTCTCGGCTGTTCTGCAATTCGCTTCTGGGATTATAATCGCCTTTTTAATCAATTATTTGAGCATGGTTATAATATACGGCCTGTTTCAAGGTTGACAGTTTCTACCACTATTGCTTCCTACTACATCTTTTCTTAATTTAACTTTGGGAAAGTCTTTAGAGGCTTCTTCTGGTTCTGCTAAATCAACTTTAACAAAAATCCTTCCCAAATAATTGGCATTTATGTTTAATGCGACTTTATCTTTATCAAGTTGTTTACATCTTGACCTCTCGACCCAGCAGCTAAAACATTGACACTGTACCTAATTTATCAAGGCATTATGGTCAGATTCAGTGCTTGCTACTTTGTTAGGCTTGCGTATGATTACGAACACTAGTGTGATGTATGTATTTGTTATAGTAAACAAACTACCAGCTTTCTGTCTGTCTTGTCAATACCTTTAAGAATAATGGAATTGTTCATAGGATTCATAAATCCCTTGTCAAAGAGATGTAGCAGCTTCATTATTATCGTCACCGCTATTTGGTTAATTTCTATTAACTTCGTGATAGTAAGAAAGCGCTTAGCTGCATTTTCTAAACCTTCTACTTCTTCGTATCGCTGGTACTACGTTTGTTAAATTTGTTTTGCTCAAAACTTCGCTACCATCGCAGAGGTATCGTTGGTTGAATGTGCTAAGGATATGGTGTGCTAGGAATAGGAGGTGGTAGGAATTTTTGGGCTGTAGGAGGCGGCATAAACCCTTATTCTTTCAAAGAGCTGATTTTACTAACATAGAAAATTGAGTTTAACTTGCGTTTACCTTTTCGTTCATTTGTTACTGCTTTTTAAATATGAATTAGGTCTGGTTGGTAGAATAGTTTTCAGTAACTAACATTAATCACAATATTGGACCTTATTATTGCGAAGTACACCTACACGATTCAAGTAACATCAATCGTTGTCGTCGTCTGTTGTTTTACATAAAAAGCGTTACATTTTTCCCTATTTCATTATTTATGAAAAGAAACGTAACGTCAAAGAATAAGAAATCATTACTTAACCGCACATAATGTTTTTCTTTAAGTTCTGAAACCTTATGAACTTATGATGGACGCCATTTTCCTGTTTCCCAAGATCGAGTTCTTTCTTTAAAATTTTGCCGGTTATTTTTGGTTCGTCCATTTTATGCAAAGCTTTAAACGATCAGTTATTTTTGAGCAGCCATTTTTAAAAAATACCTTCAATGTAACCTATTTTATTTCTCGTTTCTTTCGTAAATATTTTACAATGGGGAAGGCAAGTGTCAAAGTGACAAGTGACAGTTTGGTCCCAAAAGAGCTGTCAAATCAAAGGAATTTTCTGAAAAAGAACGATTTATTGATGTAAAATGACTAGATGTTGTGTAATAAGCTGTAAAAATGATGGAACATACATATTTCCGACAATTCACACTATCAAGAAATAATGGGTAGCTGCTGTGACTGCCTTGAGAACAAAAATTGTATTATAACTAAGGAAAAGCTATATAATAAACAATATCCAGCCTTGCGAAGCCGAGACAGGCCGTTAGTTGAGTTTATTAATGAAATTCTATGATTATACCATAACTAAACAATCGAATACACTTTTCAAAATAATATCTACTTTTCTATTGGAGGTTAAGTACCAGTATTGCATCGCTCTATAAATCATGAAATGGTTCGTCTGGCGGAAGAATTATCCCCTGGAACGAGTTTTGTAATAGTTGTGGTGTTAAAAAATAAATATATTGTGATATTTCTCGAATCTAAATAGAAAAAAGGGGTAAAATTACTGACTTAAAACATTATGATATTTTATCAAAATAGAAAGTCAGAAGCAGCATTATATTCTTGTTATAGGAGAGGACAGGTAAAACATACCTAAACTCAAAAATTTAAACCTCAACTACAAGTAATTGTGGATTTATTACGGTAAAATCAAATGTATTACCACTAAATTAAATCACTTTTTTTCCTCTTGTAGATGCACCGCGGCGTCTTAATTCTTCTTTTAGTTTATGCACTTGCATTGACGAATAATTTTCCATATTTGTTTTGTATTTAAACTCAATTTTTATAATAATAAATCTTGTTTGTTTTTTGTACAAGGTAGACAGTAATCTGACGTAGGGACCAACTATCGCAGCGCCATCTACGATTAGCTTTGAGTTGCCATCCCCATTGTGCGTTTTCTGATTAGAGTAGGTAAGTACTGCGTACGGAGTTTTTACTGCTTTGTTTACGTCTGAAACTTTGTGACGAATGGAGCAGCGGACCTTGAAGAGTGCATAACTGAGGAAGTGAGGACATTGCATTTGTATGCAGTCGATACATCTTATCATGAGGTAGAGTAGAAAAAATAATATATGTACCCAGGACCTTGGAAACCTAATTGGTGGTGATAAAATGATAACACTATGTTTATGTCACTACGTTTATTAGATAGGTAGTGAGTACTTCTTACTTCCTTGGCGAAGACGTATTAAAATCGGTCCTTCAGCGGGATCTTTGGTTTTTTTTTTATACAAAAGAATTTCCCATCATATTATTAAAAGGAAGTCGTATGGCCTGTATGACTGTCGGTAATATACATAAGATAGCTTCTTGTGGTCTGAGAAATTTTAAATATTTATTAAAGTTATGGTTTATGTATGCTTATGAACTGATATTGCGATATTATGGTCAGCTTCACGGGCTTGTAAATCTGTGCCACCTGCATTAAGTGACGTGACGTCATAGGTAGTAACTTGATAATCTATTTATAGACCAGAGTTCAATGCTACAAATGTTTCAGAGCTAATCAGTAATCAACGACGTAGGTAAGCAGTGCATCAGATTCAGAACCTATCCAGAATAGTATTTGTTTTTGATGCTTGTTATGAACAAACTACCTACAGTAAGTTTATTATTATAAAATAAATTCACGTAACAAAACGCATGAATCAAACGTTACGTAAAATAGGTACTTACTTACCTACTCTTTAGTTCCGATACATTCAACAATTTTAGTAACAACACAAAGCTCTAACAACAGGCTGAAAATGAAAATCCCCAATTGATTAATTCGACATCTGAATAGATTTATTGTGATTTGTGGCGAAAGCGGAGCGAAAATAACACCACGATACACGTGACAGGGGCGCGGGCGTAGCGGGGTGAGGTAGGGCGCGGGGCAGCACGCGCCGCGGCCGCGTCCTCAACACGCCGCGCGAAACGTGACCGATCGAACACACACAAATAAACACCAAGTAACGTAACTCACACTCATACACAATCGCGCACGTTCGTATCGCCTGACTCTACTGTCTTGCGGGTATACCCGACTGTTTAAAGATTTTATTGTTTCTTTTTTAGGATTTTCTCGTCAATGGCTTGTTAACTCGAAGTTATGTCATAAAGGAATTATTAGGCTCTGGAAGTCCCTGAGTTGTAGTAATTATTTTTGAGTTTTTTGCGGTTATGGTGGTGATGTTGAAACTTGTGACTGGAATTGGAATTAGGTTAGAAGGAAGTTTTATTTGGAATAGGTATTTATGAGGATTCAGAAATTCTTTTTTTGCTTTTTGCCATATTTATAACTTTTTCTTTGTTTTCTTTTGCTTTCTTACATTTAATAGCATACAAAAATTTTTGAAATGAAAAGTGGTAAGATGATTCGGTGATTTATACTTATTCTTTTAGCTTGTAGGTACCTACACCTATGTTTATAGAACATAAATTGAACATACACACATATTCTTGGCTACACTAGTAGCCAAGAATATGTGTGTGTAGGTATAGCTGTTTAATATTTTTTTACTCTCTTTTTTAACTTGGTGAGTTGGTATTGGTACCAAAGAATTTTATTTTTTGTTTGAGAAAATGCGGCTGCTGCAATTGAATTTGTTAATTTAGAAATTTAATTTAAAAATTGTTTTAGTTTAATAAAAAAATATTAATATGAAATTATAGACATCAAAAATAGGAAATAGGTAAGGAACCGCAAAGGAATTTAAAATGTAGCTTTTGCAGTTTTAATAATAGAAAAAAAAACAATAATTGAAAAAAAAACAATGATTTTTAGTTACAGTTCCCTACCCTACTCCCTGTAGGGTAACCACCCGGTTAAATTCCGCGGCGAATTCTCCGATTTTGTCTTACTTATCCAACTTAATACTTACATTGCTGTAATACCTACATAATATTTTATCAATTTACGTAATAAAAAACTTCGTTTTAATAGATCACGCTTTATCAATTCCACGATCTAGATTCTAGAGCGTGCATGTTATAAAAAAAACTACAGGACGCATGGAAGAATTTAATTTTAACAAAAAACATACTTATACATGCCAATTGCAATTTCAAACATACTCGTAATAATAAGCGAAACAAATGATAACTCTCTTCGTACTTATTTCGAATTTTAGAATTGAATACTTTTGTAAATAGATAAATGTAGGTACCTACCTAATTTGTTTCGCAGTTGATAATAATTGAATTGGCAGGTTATTTTACACTAGCTGTGCCCGCGACTTCGTTCGCGTGGATGTCGGAACTTAACAATGTAAGTAGGTATTTTTAGTGCGAAGCGCTGTTGGAGGATACCGATACAAATCATTTTCTTTGTGCTTTTTTTTGGCGTCATAAAATCTTCAAATTAGTCTTCTCACCCAGGGCAGGGCAAGAGGGACTGTCAGTGACTAAAATCCACGGCGTCCTTCAATAGCCCTTTACTTTTTTCCGGGGTCACGGTAGCTTGTAAGTTCCACGACCCCGGCTGACTTTGGCCCTCTAAGGGCCCCGTCATTGTGCTCCGTCATTGTGCTGACACTCTTTGAGGCGCGCGTGGAACACAACGGGACGTCGACCCGGGCATGGTCCATGATCAACAGCGAGTCGCCCATTACTCGCCGCCCGAATACCCACGCCTGTTGGCCAGAGATCGTCCTGCGATGTCCGTCACCACTGCGGCTGGGTCGTAAGGTAGAGGCTGTCCTCTTCCTCACGCGACCCGCCTCCTCCTTCGCTGGCATGACTGTTTCGCAAAAGGACGACCGGTTCACACTCTATTTCACCCCGCAGCATGGCGTCAACCAATGCCAAACGCGAGAGGTCGCCGCCTATCACCGTTGTGAGGACATGTGCGATGCTCTGCCCAAGCGGGGCAATTCTGCACCGTATGCTCTAGCGTGTCCTCTGGACGATTCTCGTAGTGTGGACACCCAGGCGTTTCTTCCTTCCCCGACAAAGGTACCTCCCAAAACTTCCGTGTCCAGTGAGGATCTGCGTCAGGTGGTTGGTTGGTCAGGACGCTGTGACACCTTCCAGCCATTCCTCAAAGAGAGGTCTTACCGCCGCGATTGAGGCGTGCCCGAACCTCAGTTTCGATAGTCGCTCCCTCCATACCGCCCCCTTTTTTTTATCGTGGCAAAATCATCAAATGAGTCCTCCCGCCCAGGGCGGGACAGGAGGGACTGTCAGACTTGTACTGACTAAAATCCACGGTGTTCCTTCAATAGTCCTTTATGTACCAGGGTCACGGTTATCGAGTGAGACAGTCCCGCGACCCCGGCAGGCTCTGGCCCTCTTAGGGGGGCCCCGTCAGATTGCTGACAGCTCTTTGAGGCGCGCGTGGAACACAACGCGCCGTCGACTCGGGCATGGTCCATGATCGGACGGTGAGTCACCCATTACTCGCCGCCCGCCTGCCCGCGCCTACGGTGGCCGACGGAGATCGTCTTGCGACGTCCGTTGCCGTGGGTGCCTCCCGCGGCGGCTGCGTCGTGAGGTGGACGCTGTCCTCTCCCTCACGCGTTCCGCCTCCTCCTTTGCTAGCATTACTGTTTCGCAGAAGGAGGCGACCACTTCCCATTCCGTCTCGCCCCGCAGCATGACCTCGACCAGTGCCTATCGCCGCCTGTGAGGACACGGCGGTGCTCTGCCCAAGCCCCAGTCACCAGTGCACCGATGTTCTACCGTGTCCTCCGGGCGATCCTCGCAGTGGTGACACCCAGGCGTTTCTTCCTTCCCCATTCGATACAGGATCCATACCGCCCCCTGAGTAGGCGCCGGAGCTCTTCCCGCCGCGCCTCGACTTGTCTATGCAGCGGGGATTGACCAATGCTTCTTTATAAATACATGCCGTCGGACGGCAAGCTACCCATTAGGTACTCCCCGTGCGTAAGCGGCTGGAATATGACCCACTATTTCCGACGCCCTGGGCGTCTTCAGCGGTGGCTCGGGTGAGAGGTAGAGGGTGCTGACTTTCCCTCACGCGCAATTATGATATGCTCAGTATTGCCCAGGCAGTAATAATTTTGTTGTGACATTATTTTGAAACTATGATATCTCCTAAGATATTCATTGAAATCAAACGATGTCAAGGGCAATTTTGTTCAAAATTAAATGCTTGTGATGATTAACGTATTTATTTTGATAAGGATTAATGTCATATTAATGAAAATACCTTCGCAAATAATGCATTACTTTAAAACAAATTTGATTTCCATAAAAAAGGTTATAGTGACTTAATCTTAAAAGATAGATATTATATGCTCTCGCGGACTTTATTTTAGAACTTTTTATGAGGAATAATTCCGTAGTACATAATTTTTGCGTATCTTTAACCGTTTACGCAGCGCACGCAACGAAAGCTCTCGAAAAGGAATACATTTTCCCGATTTTGAAACATTTCTCATTGCTGCTTCGCTCCTATTGGTGATAGCGTGATGTTATATAGCCTATAGCCTTCCTCGATAAATGGACTATGCAACACAAAAAGAATTTTTCAATTCCAACCAGTCGTTCCTGAGATTAGCGCGTTCAAACAAACAAACAAACAAACAAACTCTTCAGCTTTATAATATTAGTATAGATTTTAGAACAAATTTCTGGATCAGAAAAGTACATGTTACAAAGTCACACACACACACACACTGTCAATGGTTTTAATGAAGACAAAATATCACTTGATAAGACGTGTTCTACATACATGTAAGCATAGGTCAAGACTACATTGTCAAGACTATGTAGGTATAAAAAACACTGGTTTAGAATTATTTTTACATAACTATTTCAATGTTGTCAAGAGCAGTGTTGTTAAAAAAAAATTAGTGTTCTCTTAAATTTTCACTTGGACATTCGTTGAGTCATTCATTAATTGAACCAAAATTTCTCATCATCATCTGCCTAGCATTTTCCCGACTGTATTGGGGTCGGCTTCCAATCGAACCAGATGCAGCTGGATATCATTATTTTACATGGTGCGACTGCCTATCGGACCTCCACAACCCAGTAACTGGGCAATTATGATACCTCATGGTAAGACTGCCTAAACCAACATTTCTACAAATAAGTAAATAACTAATTAGCACGAGATATTTGGGATTGTCGGTGTTAATGATAAGGCACATAATCAGCGTAAGTGACAATATTCAATGAATATGTTTTAGGTCACTAATCAAGCTAAACAAAACCAGTTTATCGTGGTCTCGCTTTGTATGATCATTCCGCGCATACAACGATCAGCTTATACTGGATTTGTATAGCTTGATGTGTAGCCGTGTGTACATAATGCTTGTACAAACGTACGATACACGTGCATCGTTTTTTCGACACTTTACACAACATACTTACATACGGTACATATGTACTAGACTCGTGTTTCGGCGACGCCTTACGTAAGATATCATTAAATTATGTACTTAAGTTTAATATAAATGGCATTTGGGTATCCTACTGGGAAACTCGTTTCTGAAACCTTATATTTCAGCTAGTCAAGTATTTGATCCACATTCCCTGTAGCAACTAAATAAAATATACCTAGGTAGGTTATCTTTATGTAAAATATTTAACATTAGACTAAGCACGCAAGGATAAAAATGGTTATACAATGTGTATTGTTAAATGCGCTAAACCTCTCGCAGGCGCGGTCCGAAGGGGGGGGTCACAGGGGACATGACCCCCCCCAAAAACCTAAGGTAACATTGAAAAATCTTAAAAATTTTCAAAAAAATAAAAGGAAACTAACTATCCCATAACGGCGATATGTAGCTTGCTGACATCTTATGCAATACGATTTGTGCAATAAATTTATTTTATTCCAGATACCTATTTTTTATTAGTGTAGTGAGTGACCCCCCCCAAAATTTCAGGCTGCGACCGCGCCTGACCTCTCGTGGGGTAACTCAGCCCATGTTACTGAACAATGTCAATTTCCAAAATTCATAGAACAAATTCTAAGACTTTTGGAAATTCGCAAAAAAAAATTGGTGTTTCATACAAAATGAGAAATTGATCGTACCCATCAGTATGAAATGTAAACATAATCCACACGGTCCACACCCCAACTCAGTTTCTAACAAAAAGCCCACTGGTTTTCCCCACTACAATTCACTCTTCAAAATCTAGCTTTCAGTGTTGCCATAGCTACAAGCAGTTCACGGTCAGTCGACATACCGTTATTTTCACCCCTCGACTGCTTAATTTAAATCGTCGAGTCGAGTGAATCTGAATGGTCATTGTACCAAAAAGTAGATCTTATTCCGGTATTCGTTACTCATCAGTTTATCGCAGTACATCGCCACACGTGGACGACACTGACTAGTCTGCACGTGTTGCGAATAGCATTATTATTTACTGTGAACGCACTTCGCAACTTTGTTAGCAAGTAGGGTTGCCAGGAAAAAAGCAGAGCGGATTGAATATCTGATTAAGGTATATTATCGCCTCTGTCTGAGCGTTTCATTTCGGTCCACGCAAGTAACACGAGACTATTACAATGTTTTTGACTATTTGTAAGTACTGAATTACTAAAATATTGCCAGGTTATTGAAGACATTTTTACAACACTGTTTCTTGCTAAAAACAAAGTTAAATGCAATGGGATATTCAATTCAGTAAGTACGAACAGATATAAGATAAAAATACTCTTAAATTTTTGCAATAATATTAGATAAACGAAAGGTAGAAACTAATTTTAGACTAAATTACGACGTAGAAAATAATAAATTGAGAAAAACCTAGAATTCAATCATGAACAAAGTAATTATGTAATCGTACACAAAAAAATAAAACCTATTTTAGGAGCTAACCTAAATGTATGTACATACTCAATTAAGAATTCATTTATTTAATTAAAAAACGGTCTTACACCCTTATTTCCGAGAAAGTCCGGAAAATTCCAGTCGCATGGTGATCTTAGCTGCGGGTATATTATAAGTCCTAGCAAACACGTTCCTCCCTTTTATAGAACGTGTTCATATAATTTGTTGAAGGTTTTCCTCACAGGGCGTGGCAACAATTATCATACAAGAACTTTTTAGTTATTCTGAGTAGAAAAATAAGGAACAATACCTAACGAATCAATAAGGCGCACGTTGTATAATTGCTGTTATGAACTCAAATTATTGTAATTGGAAAAATCATTCTTGGAATAGCGGACGCTGAATAGGGATAATTAGAAAAATATTGTACCATAATGACATGAAACTATGATGCAATAGGCTAGGCTTTCTGAATTTTCTTTTGTCTAAACAATTTGTGAAATTGTTTTGGGGATTTTTTGTTTACATCATTGATATACATACCAATGGTTTACATCAACATTAACAAGTATCCGTATGTGTAATGTGTGCCTATGTAGACCGGACTCGAATTCTGGTTGACTGCTATTTATCTTTATTTTTAAATGTTTTTCTTTAATTTTGGAAAAATATTTAAAAATGTACAAAATACAACTTCTTTTATTTATACTCTTTTTATTTATGGAAGACATTTTGAAAATATTCTGTGATTAAGCTAAACTATATAAATATAAAATACTAAATTAAAGTAAAACTAAACTAAACTATTACAGAGCATCGAAAAATTCATCCTCAACGCTGTCAGCTGGTAATGTGCCCAAGAGACTGGCGGCGTTGCCCCTTTGAATAGCAATACTTAGCCTCTGGCCAAAGTAAAAGCCAGCTCTTGGGTCACGGGAAGCGTCAACAAGTCTTTTTGCGATATCTCTGTAGAGGCTGTGAGCACTCGGACCCCATGGCCCTAAAGTTTCAACCCCAAACGGCTCAAATATATAGTTACCACTAAGGTTGCTATATTTACGCCGCTTGAGGTTCTCAGCAACCGCAGCAGCAGAGCCAGCAGAGCACGATGAACTTGGAAGATGGGATGGCGCAAGAGTATCGACACAGGTAGCGTCCCATACTAAAGGCCTACCCATCTTCCAAGGAAACAAAGACATACCGTCCGGTCTCCTGCCATCGTCGCGTGCCAAGCCGTTGGGTTCTAAAACAGCTGGAACGCCGACGGTAACAAGAGCTCGTCGAATAATGTCGTTTATGTTCGCGTGGCGCGCAAAACGGCCCGCGCTGCGGCCGCAAGACAGGCCATGATGTCCGAGGCTGTTGACGGCTTCACCGCAGTGACAGCGATGAGGAGAGCAGAGTGGGGATCCCAAGCGGAGAGCAACAGCGAGCCGGAAGGTGGTATCGTCGAGTGAGGTACCAATGCTCGACGACGGCAGTGCATGAAGCCAAAGACCCGACTCCCACTTACCCACAGCCAGTAGGCGCGCACGCTCAGCAGTAGTAGCAGATGTGTTCAGTAAGTTATTCTGAACTACACCGCAGAGCGGCTCATCCCACTGTCTCTGGGAAGATGGATTGCCGGGTAAATCGGTATTCGGGCAAGCAATTTTCCAAGCGTCCAAAGCCTCCAAGAAGCACGGCACATCAAAATCAGTTAGTGTGGAAGCCAGGATATTCCTAACTAATTTTTCAGTGCCGTGGACCGAAGAAATGAACGCCGGTAAGCTGATACTGGAAATTTTGCGAACGCCGAGACCACCCATGCGAATGGGAAGGGTAGCTTGGATCCAAGCTCGGTCGTCCAAAGCCACATTTAAAATGGATGAAAGTGTTTCTCTGATAATGACGTCAATTTTGTCCAAAAGATGATTGAACTTCCATAAATGGGAAGCACGAAGGAAATATATCAATTTAGGGCCGAAACAACAATAGCGAATTAGAGTAATGGCCGAATGCATGTTAATTTCGAGCAATCTACCTGAAATATCAAGAAAATTTTGAATTTTTTCGTCAATGAAGTCAGGAAAAGAATTTTCGAAAATTGGTGACCCCAGGAGGCGAAGAGACATTTTGTCAATAATTTTGATGTCTGGGGCTATTGAGTTAAATTTGGGAATTGTTAATTGTCTGTCGGTGCTGTCCGTTAAAAAAAGTTCACATTTCGAAAGGTTGAGGTCTAAGCCAATGGAAAGAAGTTCATTCTTCAAAAAAATTAGGTCATTCAAAACGGTGTCAACATCGCCACCCAAGGTCCCATCATCGAGGTACCAAACGTTGAATTTAGAATTTAGCTGTCGAACAATGGGATGAATAGCCAAGCTGAAAATCACTGGCCCGAGGGGGTCACCTTGTTGACAACCAACAGCAGATTCTAAAAGGTTGTCCCGATACAGTAATTTAGATGGGTGCCTATAACACTGCCAAAGAAAACTATAAATTTGGGGTAATTCTTTTTTAGTTTCAGCCAACAAGGTGTCCCTGTTAACCGAATTGAAAGCATTCTTAATGTCAACCTTCAAGATGACCTCACCTTTGCCAGAATTTAGGTAGGTCGACAAAGCGTGTACGGCAGCCTCACACAGTGCCGGATAAAGCCGGTGCGGGGCCCGTAGCAAATGTAACCATGGGGCCCTAGAGTTACATTGCCTTTTTTTTAGCGGTAAATCCACGGTGTCCTTCAATAGCCCTTTACGTTCCGGGGTCACGGTAATGAGATAAGTCTCGCGACCCCCGCAGGCTTTGGCCCTCTAGAGGGGGGCCCCGTCATCATGCTGACACTCTTTGAGGGGCGCGTGGAACACAACACGCCGTCGACCCCTGGTAATGGTCGGACAGCGAGTCGCTGGCGATCGTGCGATATCCCCGGATCATCCGCATAGCCATGACCCCCTGGCGACCAGCTTTAATGGTCGCGTCCGGATACTAATCAGGGGCCACACGGGGGCCCCGTACAGGGCCATGCACCGCACGACGCCGGCGTAAAGCCTCCTTGCATGAGGCGTTTGGCCCACTGAGATTGGGCAGGAGTAGCCTGAGGGCGGCCGCTGGAGGCTTTGGGGCAAAACTCTCAATACGAAATGCCTCAATGTGGATTGCATTGCTTCGATATAGCCATGATTGTAATGATTTATACAGAGCGTACCCTGTATTAAGGTCTTGAGGAGACGACTGTAACGAGGCGTTACCGCGTTAGTAGTGACAGTGTGGCCAATCGCTCACTTTAAGAACATTGTGATTTTTTTTTGGGCACAGGCGCGGGGCCCGTAGCATTCGCTGCCTCTCACAGCCCCCTTTAGAGCCGTAACCTAGCTGCAGGGGCTGAAATTTTTCCGAAACAGCCTCACCAATCAATTTGCAACAAAACTTCTTTTTACAACAAACTAACGATACAGTTATATTTTCAGATATTTTAAAAATCGAATAGGTACATATCTGAATCTCAGTTGACCCAATAAAATTATTGAATGAATTGACACATTTAGTAATAGCCACTATTGAATACAAACACGTCAGTATAGTAGAAATGTTCGTAATTAGCCACGTTGTCAGTGAGGCTCGCAAACAAAACAATGCAATCGACGCGCGACGCGACACGTGTGTCGTGATCGTGACGTCACTATCACAAACAGGTGCCATCATGGCGTCTCGTTCTGTGTCAACAGTACTTAATGTACTTACGAGGACACACATGTATCACAGACTGCACTTATGGAGTTCGTTTTTCGTTGTTACAGTTAAAACTGGGTTCCGTTTGTCACACTTTGACAGGTGTCAAAAGATCTGTCAAAGCCAGAACTAACAAATTAACGGCCAACCACTCCGACTGTTGCCAAAAGAAGAAAAAAAAAAAAAAAAAAAAAACGGCCAACCTTGGTAAACAGTTTCATATTTTTAAATCAGTTTACGATCTGAAGTTCCGTATGAAAAAAAATAGGGATGCATCGATACGCCTAAAAGTATCGTTGAATCGGTTATAAAAATATCGTCGATCCCGATATATCGGCTAACCCGAAGTATCGCCGATTTTTATAGCCGGCATTGCTAAAAAAATCTTTCTGCCAACTACGCCAAAATAAATATAAACCAATCTGTATAGTTTTAAGCAAATTGGCATTGCTAAAAACGAAGTGAATTTTATTATTAAACCAATCACTTAACACTCTCCAATACTCAATTTGCACGTCTTGGTTTCACGTTCAAGAACAGTGCTTTCTTAAATTGTGAAAATTAGTTTTCTAGGAAACCTTACATTAACATGAAAACTGTTACGAAAAGCGAATTAACTTATCGTGATCAAACTAAATATAAATTGACTTATTGTTTTGAATTTTGATCACGTTATGAAACACGCTTTTTTTGGGCAGTCGTGTAATTAAAATAGAAATAGAATATAAATGAATTATTTTTATTTCGTTTTATAATATCAACTTTGTAAATATTATCATGTATGGTTTGTGCAGCAACAGCGTAGTGTGTACTTAAACGGGATTTTTTTATCCATTGTTGGCAATCTTTCAAGAGTGAAAGTGTTCATGAAACTGATTAATGTTAATATTGAACCAACACTGAAAGTGTGCCAGCAAATCTAAATCAAAATAACATGAATTCTAACTTATGTCAATGCTGATTTCTGCATAGCATTGCATCGTGAATGAATATGATATTGATGGTATAAATGGTATGTTATGCAACATCTATTGGATTATTAATTAATTAATTTGATACCTTATTATGCTATTGTATTACTATGACTAATAATGTTGGTATGTAGCAATCAGTCCAAGCAGACCATTTGACACGATTGATACCTATAAATTACAAGTAAATCTAGGTTTTTCAATTCGAATATTCGTATTTTTTAAAACGAATATTCGAAAATCAAATGACACCGAATATTCGCAAGCTCGAATAATCGGAATAATACTACTGGTTTCTTTGATAAATCCGCCACCTTCACAAGCCCTCGCCACGTTACTTCTGTATAATAAACCGCGCCAGATTTCAGATGCTTAGGTATAACTAGTTACCAATTTAAAATAAAAAATAAGCTTATCTAGAAACATGTGTTAGATTTAAACAATAAATGACTATAATTGGAATAGATAACAATATTCAAAAGAGCAAATCATTATAGTATCGGATAAGACGAGAAAAGATAACCAAGATCACGAGTCACAAGTCACAATGGCCGTCATTGGCTGACTGGAAGTTATGAAATAACAATTAGTAATGACGAGGAAAATGATAGTAAACGAAGGAGTAGTCAAGAGGCTCGACAGGACATTAGAGAGCCAATTATCTACGCCGTAAAGAAAAATGTAAGAGTGCCAAATAATTCCGAATATCATCTGAAATCAGATAAAAGTGAAATTGGAAAACGTGACCTTTTCAGCTTAGTCGTTATCGGATAATAAGCGTAATTTATCATACTTAATGTTAATATTAAAAAAGATTATAGGGTAAGGAGAGATTTTTCAAATGATGTGTTTTTGTATAGTATGTATGTAAATCAGTAAACATGAGTAGAACTTATAAAACAGTACCAAGTTGAAAAGGAATTCGAATTCTGTATAGTTAGTATCTAGATTTGTTTTTAATTATGGTGATATCATTCAAGCAGAGGTAGTCGAAGTCACATTTATGGCAGATATAATTACAGTCAGTGTTCTTCAAAACGTGAGAAAAAGGGAAGGTGGGTCAAGTAATGCAGGCCAGGGACCGTAGTTACACTTATACAGAGTAAATTGATCTTTTGGTCTTAGGTCTAGTTTCTGTTAATAAAATTAAAATTGATGGATGGAATAAATCTTTGAATCTATCGATTATTATATTTAATTGAAATACTGACGAAATATTTTTAAATATACCTACTTACCAGCTATTTCGTAACTACCTATATCGTTCCATCAGTTGAAGGCGCGTGACTTTTAATAATTAATTTTATGTAAAGAAGAAATAATTCCATTCCTTATGTATTTTAGACAAAAAAGTTTTGGTAAAGCTGCTTTTATAGCTACTAAACTGAAAATAGACTGATGAAGTCATTCGAATCGTTTAACATGAATAGTACGACTTACATGTCTAGTTTAAATAAAGTAGTGCACGTTTTTCGTTCATAATGATAAGACAAAACCAACATGCGCCTGAAAGACTTGTTTGCAGATATTATAGGATATTTTAAATTGAAACATTTTAACCATTGTTTTTTGACTTTTTTTACTAAGTATGATGTTTGGCGTATAATTCGATGCTATAATATGTATGTTGGTAGTTTTTTCTTGCTTCAGTGTATAATACATACAGATCAATTTAAAGAAGACCTTCTTCACTTTTTGTATGATTTATTAATACCTTCACGTTTTTCCTCATAAATGCAAATGTGTAGAGTATCGTGTAAATATTTAGACCTATAATTTTGATAAAAACGCCATCGAAAAGTTATGGGCCGAAAATACTACCCCAGGAAACACCAAAAATTTAATCCACAGCGCTAGACTAATTCGTACTCAGAGGATTATCAGACATTATGTATACTCATTTTAAGCAATTCTACGGTTTCTAGTTTGTTTCTTTTATCTATTTTTTTTCCATTTTTTCAGGAGCAGAATAGGCGACAGGGTGTCAGACGCTCTCGCCAGGTCTAGGAACACCCCGAGGCAAGTGCCTCATTTTTACTAACTCTTTGTTTAGGTACGAGTAATTTTTCTAGTCGACTTCTGTAGTTGTTGTTATTAACTGTCTGAATTAGTGATAAGATATTCTATTTTTTCGTTGATTAATGTTTTGATAGGATACGATAAGTTCAAGGCATGCATATTTGTGGTATCCTCGTTTCTGAAGTTAATTTTGCTGTGTTTGTAGTAATTTGATAGTAGAATTGCGTAGGTACCTATTTCAGTTGGGTTGTTGTAATTTTGCCACAAAGTTAATTCGCCACGAAAAAAAGTATGTGTAAGTTTGCCACGATTCTATTTTGTTTAGAATATTTTCAAAATAATAATTTTTCTTATTGTAAATTCGCCACGATGCTTTCTTACGTACGGATAGCAGAAAAATCAAACAATAAGTGCGTTTATTGCCCGTGGTCCACCCGCTTGGTTCACCTAGGTGTACCACGGGAAATTATTTTTGCCCGTGGTTGACCTGAATGCCCATTATGTTTTTATCGTAGTATTACGAAAGAAAAATAGTGATATTAAATTGTGTAGTCAGTATAAAAATGTTGCAATCTTTTTATTTGAAGGTAGGGACTGGTTCCTGGATAGTAATGGAGGACCATTACAATAAGACATACCTACATAAACATTAAAAGTACTAGGCTGGCATGAGTTCAAGGTGGTATTTTTATATGGTTATAGTTTTAATTTTGAATAGTCTATCAAAAGTACAAGAACGGTCAGGTGCAGGTGTTTAAAAACATACCACCTTGAACGTATGTAAGCCTGGTACTTTTTCTGATTAGGTAGCATTCTTTCAGTTTCTAAGATTGTAGCTGGAATTTTGTACGGACGGCAAGCTACCCATTACTCCCATGGCCCAAGTTGCCCCTAATAAAAACATAAGGTGCAACTGGTTCCTAAAAAATCGATTTAAAAAGTATTTTCTGTTTCTAATAAAAGCCATAAGCTATGTAGCCCACACGACCGTTAAGTCTCACATCTTCGTGAAGCATGTTTTTTGAAAAATAATTGACTAGAACGTTCGCTAGAAAAGATCATGAAAATGCTCGTAGCGATGTTTGGCTCGATGCTTGGCTCCGTTCGTTATTAAGTTCGAGAAATTTTCAAATGATACATGCTCGATTCTCTATTAAAAGTGAATACTTGGGTCTCCTTTACAGTGTGTTCAGGAGTGCGAATATTTAAATTCTAGCTCTAAAACCAATAACTTTGCTTGCTATCGCTACTATTATCAGAAATCATGTCAAATGTGGAATTGTGGCAAATTTACAATTACCATGACCTACCTATGACGAATTTACATATGATTTTTATGCATGTGACCAATTTACTTTCAATGTATGGACTTTACAAAACTGTGGCAAATTAACTTTGTGGCCAACTTACAACAACCCTTTCAGTTTTCGTTATACTTTTCAGACACTACATTATGTTTTTTTTAAACGTTGCCAGACATTGTAACTTTGTTGCAAAGAGCGCAATTGTTGAAAACTATTAATGTTTCGATAAATATGACAAGATATATAAAGCAAAGGTCATGAATAAATGAATCATCGTCGAGTTGCACTCGACATTTCCACTACATCCACGTCAACAGTAGAATAGTGTTTTTTAAAGAAGGCACCAACAACTAACCTTACCATGAATTAATCATGATATTTGGTACTGTAGGTACTAGACAAACCGTGACCTTTAGTGCATCTGAGTTCTATTTATAACTGTTCTAAAAAGCCTTAGCAATGTTAGAACACATTTTCATACACGTTCTGTTATGAATTCTCTTTGGAGAACTATACATAATGTTAAAGTGTCGTTAAGGTATTCTTATCATTGATTGCCTCCTCTTGATTCGATTTATTGATCTATTGTTAGAGATATATAGTTTAATTTCCTAGTTGCACGTAACGTAGTTTGGTTATCAAATGCGTTACGTCACGGAGGCGGTTAGTCTGTTCTGTAGTTTGCGCAACGGTTCTCGCGGGGCACAACACGTGACAGCTTGGCACACGTGTCCGCCCATGCTGGGCGCCGAACACCTACTGATTATCAATAAATAACCGACCGATCCGATATTTAGATGTTTGGAATATTGTTCCACCTACATTTCCTTTAACAAAAGTATCTGGAATACTTAAAGGACATTTATACGGCTTTGGAGACAGGAAAATTCCGTGTCGTTCACTTATTCTATAAATATTTTGCTGTGAAGTGAATTTTAATTTGTGTTTAGCTTTGACATTGTTTTCATTATTTTCTACGTAAATGGCGTGACGGAATTACTGGGTGCGTCATTACTACTTATTATCATTATCTTTGATTTTTACTGCTGGGTACTTTCTTCATTTCTAATTTAATACCTACATTGTTCGTTACCATTGACAGTTGCAATGATTCATTTTTTTTTAAATCTTGTAATTTCTTAGTCTTTTTAAGATCTTTTTTCTACAATTATTTTTGGTCGTAAACATGTATAATTCTAGAAAGATTGACTCTTAACAGTGCAAACCAATTAGTTGTACAATGTTAATCAGTTTTGACTACCATCTTTTTAGATCAACTTAAGTTAGCCTTCTTCGGTTCTTCCTTGACCAAATCAAGTCATTAGAATTCTAGTCATTGTTAGCATAATACACTACTCATGTTAGCCGAATTGCCTTTGTCGAGTCAACAACAGACATACTTAAATAATATCCTAAGTACCTACGTGGTACGTGCCATTCGCTCATTTCACATTTATCATGTTTGCACCCACACGCCTCGGTATGTACCTCTTATAAATAGGCCAATTATTTATTTTAGGACACTGTTTACCAGTTAATTGGTGCCGTGGGTGGCTGTTAATTGCAGCAAATGTGTTTTAGATTGTCTTTATAATAGTGCAAGCAAAACAAACAAATCGATTTCAAGACTTGTGCCTCGTCCACGTGCGTCTATTTCAATGACAAGAACTTTACGTGAAGGTCGAAATATGCAATAAAATTCATGTGATATAGACTATATTTTTATAGATATCTTGCTTTGTTAGACTAATAGGTGCAATAATTTGAAAGGTGGAATGAAATTATAGAGAATTGAAGTGGAAGATGGCAGAACTATAAAGGGTGACTGGTAATTAGTGAACGATACTTAAACACGTGATTGTGCTCATGATAACAAACAATTTTTAGTATGGGAGCAAAGCCGAAATCGTGAAAAAAATATCAGCTGTTCAGTACATTAGGCAAACATAAATGTACTGAACAGTTGATATTTTTTTCACGATTTCGGCTTTGCTCCCATACTAAAAATTGTTTGTTATTATGAGCACAATCACGTGTTTAAGTATCGTTCACTAATTACCAGTCACCCCATATATCGGAGCTTACGATACGTAACTGATAAGTTGGAATTACCGTAACAAGACATTGAATTATAAATATTAATACGACAGACAACCGTAAAATTAGAACGTAGATAACTGAAGCCGAAATAGGTAACTGGACAATTAAGGAAGGTTAGAACTGCTGTGACCTAGATCAAGGCTCGCTTGAGGCACGGGGTCTCTCATGTGCTGACAAACGTAATTTTAAACTAAAGCAAGAGTAAACTAAGGTAAGGGAAATAGACAAGGTAAACTGAAGCCGCGCAATAACATCCACCGATACAATGCCCTTTGACATTTTTCGTTACCTAAACGTTTATGAGTACAAAGATTTATTATTATAGAGCCTTTGTGTAAAATCAAAATATTTATACAGGAAAATATGGAACTTGGATTTTCGGTAAATATTTTCCTGGTACCATTGAACGAGCCATGTATGCTGAAGGCTTTCAAGAAAATTTTAATTTAACTCCCCGGAAAATACAACGGCAGAGAGGCATAAACAATAAGCATGGCATAAAAACAACAATCGTTAGAAAACTGAAGTAAAACTGACTTAAACTCCAAAGAGTCGCAAAGACTACTAAAAGACTGCAAGTATAAAACCTGGTCATAAACAAGGAGTAGACTGAATCAGACCCTTATCTATTTAGAAAGCTCCTCAAGATAGACGAGAACTTGTAGTCGACTCTGTCAAGGATAGGAATAGAATAGAAAATTGTTTATTTCCCTGGTTCAATTGTTACATTGGGGATGTCCATAGGTCGATGGTGTGTTCGGCCTGTGGGTGTGTCAGCTACTTACAGTCTACCACCAGTCTACTTATGTTTGTCTAAGAGAGATCTATATAAATGTTAATTAAAATGTTGTTATATATTGCCCTATCCTATTTACAGCTAATTATAATTTATGGGGACGTGGGAAGTGTCAAGGATAGGACACGAGGCAATTGACCCTAGGCTGTTATCAAAGATTGGGCACTTCGGGAAAATTGTAATACAGAAAAATAAAATGGCGGAACACCGACATGAGGCCATACCATAAGATTTGTGTATTTTAGTTACAGTGTACTTGAAGTTTTCCTAGCGTATTGTATGGAAAATGAAAAAGCGCCTCTAGTGTGCGAATGAGGAAATAATTTATATAATAATAGTTATGCTTGGGGCTCTGTTTTTGAAGATGTTATCAGACTTGAGCAGCATGCATGCATGATTGGACGATCTCAAAACCGTCTCGTCGGAGAGCAGTACATCGTAGAGTCCACTGCTGATATTGTTATAGAGAATAGCATTTATCAGGACACCAAAGGAGCTAGTTTTTCTTTGTCTTAAGAACTGATATTTTAAGTTGATATTTTTGACTCTGACAGTACAACAATTTTGATAAAATGTCATCATTATAAGCTATATGTTGAGTAGGCTTATCAACATTTCACAGCCAATTCTGTTCACGATATTTGCAACGTGCACGCTTATCTTGTAGCTAAAGTTAAATTTAGAAATAGGGGTCACCCTTATAAGAGAAAACCCCTAAAATAAAGACCCCTTTTAACCTTTAAAACAATCTTGCAATCACTAACCTAACCTTTGATTATTTTTTTCACATGCAACATTTCCGAATACATACTTTGAATTTGAAAACATTATTTTTGGAACAGGGAAAAAACCTGAAAGAACTTTCCTGACGTTTAACAGCAATGGTGAAATACCAAATTAAATGAGTATTTCCGTGAAACCTTTAAAAACAGTGAACGAAGAAAACATGGAAGAGTAACTTCAAACAAAATCTTTTTAACCGACTTCCAAAAGGAGGAGGTTCTCAATTCGGATGTTTGTATTTTTTTTTTTTTTTTTATGTTTGTTCGGGCATAACTCCGTCGTTTAACAACCGATTTGAAAAATTCTTTTTTTGTTGGATAGGGTATACTTCCGGAATGGTCCCATTAAAATTTTATCAAAATCGGACCAGCACTTTTTGAAAAATCAACAAAAACCTAAAAAGTTTTCAACTTTGTCTTTACCGATTAGGTACTCCGAGGTTTCTGGTCCGATTTCGATGATTCTTTTTTTGTTCGATACAGTATATCTGCCGTTTGGTCCCATAAAATTTTCATTTAGTTTGGGTGCAGTAGTTTTTATTTTTAGTAGTTCTCATTGTGTACATACTTAAATGGGCGTTGTTATTACCGTTGCTACGGATGACAACATGTTAGTGCACATGTAAGAAAATTATGTATTTGACAATAATTTGGGTTGAATAGTGAAACTAAAAAGGACAAAATAAAAAACTTTTTCAAAAAAAAATGTAACCGACTTCAAAACAACCACAAAAAAAGTTCAAAATAACCTATAAAAAAACTTTTCTTTCGAAAGTCGGTGACAAAAAGTCAATGAAACAAAAAATAAAGTCACCGACTTTCGAAACAAAAGTTTTTTTATAGGTTATTTTGAACTTTTTTTGTGGTTGTTTTGAAGTCGGTTACATTTTTTTTTGAAAAAGTTTTTTTTGATAGACGGCCCACGACGTTTGTTTTCTTTGAACAGCTAGTTTGTTCTCTATTAACATCACGAAGTTATGATTGGGTAGGTTGTCAACGCTCGTCTCTAATTGGCTAAGCAACGCATAGTAACAATGACATCATTGGCGCTAGAAATGAACACATGACATTAATTTGACGGGCTGCAAGAATTGTCAAAGTGGACGAGTTATATAAAAAGTAGCAATGAAAGATTTGAATATTTTTTATTATGTATTTTTATTTCTTTTGCATTTGATGTAGATACATAACAACAAAAAGTTCACGTTTATATTTACATAAAATCGCTCATACGACTATGTATATACAAAGAAAGAAAAAAAAGAAAGAAAGAAAACATATTTATTTGGCACATGCCACCTACTGTGAGCTACGGCCTCCTTAGAGATTAACTAGAAAGTCTTATTGTCTTTTGTTTAAAAATGAATAACAGAAATGGCTAACATAGCTTGCTTTACCAAAATGTCAAAAATGTTGGAAATGCCAAATTGGAATAGCGTTTGTTTTGAGCTTTTGGTATCCTTTTTTCGTCATTTAAAAATCGTCATCTTGAAAATGGACTGAACAAATTATTGTTGTTTTGCTTGGGGACCAGTCGTTTTCCTGTCTCTCCAAGCGAACTGATCTCGTCCATTGTTCTCTGAGATTTGGATCTTGTGGAAATCTGTCAAAGGAGCAGAGTGTTTTGTAATGAAGCAAAAAGAAAACACAAACATATTTTACTTCAAACATTCAACATTAATTTACTTAGTCCATCGGGCATAACACCATCCCCATAGAAAAAAATTGATCCATGTTTATAATTAACTAGCTGTTGCCCGCGACTTCGTCCGCATTGTATTTAGTTTTAAGGCACCTAAACTAATATTCTCTTTTTTAATTTGTTGAGAAAGTGAGGGTACCTGATGTCCCACTTTAAAGTTTGTTATAGAATCTATAACAAACTTTAAAGCAAATGAAATGAAAACTTCCAGACACAACACTTTATATACGACATTGGTAGTTTTTCCCTCTGGTGCTAAAATAAAAAGGTGGTCAGCATTACTGACAGGCGAGCCTCATTTACATTCAGCCCCTGCCGCTGTCCCTCGCGCTGCCGGCAATAATTCCCTAAATACTGCTGCAGCAGGATCGAGAGGAGTGTGTGTTTACATACTGCCCTACCACTCACTTCGCTTTCAAGTTTCGGCAATGGCAGACGTCGAAATAATTACAGCGGCCGCGCTGTCTCTTTTTGCGAAACATAATTATGTTCGATATTTAAAAAGATATCGAATACAAAAAAAAAGAATATTCGTCGTAGACGATGGTGGATGCTATCTATCCATCGAAATAGAACTTTATGTTATAACTGTTCATGTTGTAAATCCTTTACACCCCAAATTACTTTTTTCCGTTTCCAGTAGTTCTAAGAATTTTATTGTAATCTCATTGCTCCATTCGGACGGCATTTCAATGATCTAAACGAACATCTTTCTCCTCCAGGCGCTCGGCGAGTACTGAGCGTCGGAGCAGAATGTAAACACGCACTGCCGCTCGCGCTGCCGGTCCTTTGACTTCCGCACAAAAAACCGCCTTTTTGGGGAGCACCGGGCAGCGCGAGTGGCAATGGCAGTGGCATGAGAAGTATCGCGTTTACACACTCGTCCTGCCTACTTCCCTGCCCATTTCCCTGCTCACTACGGCTGAATGTAAATGCGGTATTATATAGTTGGCCGTGGGAAAAACAGTTGGACCTTAGGTTGACATCAGATTCCTTCAGGGTCTGTCCTTGGGACTTATTTATGGTCATCGCGAAGTAAGCGGCTACCGGGAATTGTGTGAGTTTGAACTGGAAAGGGAAATTGTTGGAGATGAGTGGTATTCACGGTATCAATGCAGTTTCCCCTGAGCCACATCCGGTGAGAATTTCAGCTTCGCTTAAATTTCTGTGTAAAGGTGCGTACAGACCATGTAACATGTTATATAACATGTGTTATAAAACACTACAACTCTATGTAGAATGTTACCATGAAAAATGTTATCTAACAATGTTATATAACATGTTATGTTATATAGTCTGTACGCACCGTAATGCAGTAACTATTAGTCGCGTTCCATTGCACAATTTTGGTGGAGTTAGATTTCTTAGAAGCATTATTATTACTTTTAGGTTATTTTATGAGCTCGAGGACCACAGGCAGTTGATGAATTTAAAATCTCGAGTAGGTAGTTGCTGGCATCACCCTAATTGACGACGTTATTGTATGATGTGTAAACGACATCATTCCCAACAATTTCGGCTAATATGTTTTCATTTATTGCAGCGGTTCGGTCATTTATTAGTCTCGCACGATCACATAGCACACGAACACATGACGGGACTCCGAATACGTAACTTATCAATTCTTCTTACAACGGGCAGTGTCTGCCGGAATTTTACAGAGAACAGTACCTACCGTGGATTCTGAAACATAACTCCGACAAACGTTTCTCCGCTTAACGATTCGCCGACACAACGATTCATTCCTGGACGGTTCGACGACAGAACCTTTCCTCGACGAACGTTTCGCCGACAGAACGATTAAGTCATGAGTATGTGTTTCATGAAGTATTGTATAAATGAAGCCATTTTGACGAAGCCCCGCGCAGCGGGGCTTCTATTTCTGTGTTCAGTGTTTAAAGGAACCTAACTAACCGAACCTCGGGGTGCCCCTGATGTCGGATTTAGTTACTAGTACTATAATGTCAAACCATGTCTTTGTCGACGAATCGTTCTGCGGTGAAAGTTTTTGTCGTCGAACCGTCCAGGAATGAATCGTTGTGTCGGCGAATCGTTAAGCGGAGAAACGTTTGTCGGAGTTATGTTTCAGAGTGCCTACCGTGATATTGTCCATGGATATATCATCATGGCGAATGTCTCAAAGTGTTCTGTCCACGGCCTCGACGGCTTTTTGTTCGACATGGTACATTCAGACGATTACATTTTTTTAGCGTGGTAATACATCACGTGGAACACAACGTGCACTCTTACTCGCCGCCCGCATGGCCGCGCCTACAGTGGCTGGAGATCGTGTAGCGACGTCTGTCGCCATCGGCGTCTACCGCTGCGGCTGGGCTGGAGGTGGACATTGTCCTCTCCCTCATGCGTCCCGCCTCCTTCTTCGCTAGCATGACTGCTTCGCAGAAGGAGGCGACTGCTTCCCATTCTGTCTCGCCCCGCAGCATGGCCTCGACCAACACTAAGCACGAGAGGTTACCGATTATTCGTCGTAGTGAGGACACGGCGGTGCTCTGCCAAAGCGGGTAGTCCTGCACCGTATGCTCCACCGTGTCCTCCAGGCGATCCACGCAGTGGTGACACCCAGGCGATTCTTCTTTCCCTATCAGACACAGCTACCTCCCGAAACTTTCGTGTCCGGTGAGGACCTACGTCATGTGGTAGGTCAGGCGGGACGCCGTGACGCCTATCCAGCTACTCCTTAAAGAGGGGTCTTACTGCCGAGGATGGGGCGTGCCCGGAACTCGGTTGCGACAGTCGCTCTCTCAATATTGCCCTGTGATCACGCCGGAGCTCTTTCCGGGAATTCATCCTGGCGATTGTATTGTATAGCGGGCTGGTATCCGCAACTCCACGTCATATGCGCGTATTTTGCGAGCGGATGAGATGATCATTCTCCTGGCGATGCGCCTCGATAGACGCGATGGAGGGCCGTCGCCTCCAGGGGAAGACGACTACATTATAATCCTGAAACACCTTTGCTTTGTCACAGTTTTATGACTACGAACACGTTGAGTGTTGCAGTGTTGTCTTAGTCAAATGGGACTTTAAACAACAAAAAACAAAAAAAAAATACGCATCTTACTTTGTTAGTGACGTACAACAGAGACTGCTCATCAGGCTGAACAACTTTGCTAAGACGTCATTCCTTTTTATGTTATAGTTTAGCTGGGCTTTTGGTGTTCCACATTAGGTGTAGGTACCAGATCTTAAATTTTTATATGTCAACAGAGAGTGATCATCAGGCTGAATAACTTTGCAAAGACGTCATTCCTACATATGTTATTGTGTAGCTGGGCTCTTGGTGTTCCACATCAGGTGTTCCAGTTCTTCAATTTTTATACGTCAACAGAGAGTGCTCATCAGGCTGAGCAACTCTTGCTAAGACTTCATTCCTATACATATATGCTATAGTTTAGATGGGCTTTTGGTGTTCCACATCAGGTGTTCCAGAGATCTTCAATTTTTGTATGTCAACAGAGAGTGCTCGTCAGGCTGAACAACTTTGCAAAGACGTCATTCCTGTATTTGTTATAGTGTAGCTGGGCTCTTGGTGTTCCACATCAGGTATTCCAGATCTTCAATTTTTATATGTCAACAGAAAGTGCTCGTCAGGCTGATCAACTTTGCAAAGACGTCATTCCTGTATTTGTTATAGTGTAGCTGGGCTCTTGGTGTTCCACATCAGGTATTCCAGATGTTCAATTTTTATATGTCAACAGAAAGTGCTCGTCAGGCTGATCAACTTTGCAAAGACGTCATTTCTGTATTTGTTATAGTGTAGCTGGGCTCTTGGTGTTCCACAATAGGTGTTCCAGATCTTCAATTTTTATACGTCAACAGAGAGTGCTCATCAGGTGGAACAATTTTTGCTATCGCACCATTTTTGTATCTCTTATAGTTTAGCTGGTCCGTTGCGGTTCTGCACCAGGTGTTCAAGTTTCCAAGATAAATTATAGCCTATGTGTTGGCCAGACTTAATACCTATACAACAAAAAAAAAATCATTCAAATCCGTCCAGTACTTTTTGAGTTTATCCCGGACATACATACAGACAAACAGACAAAAATTCTAAAAACTATATTTTTGGCTTCGGTATCGATTGTAGATCACACCCCAAGTATTCTTTTCAAAAAATATTCAATGTACAGTTTTGACTTTCCTACTATTTTATTATATGTATAGATATAAAAATAATGTAGTAGTCCAAGGGCTACTTACAGGTGATAACTACTTCCAGCATTTTTATTATGTAGATGAGATCGATTTATACACCATTTCACTGCGCAAGAAAGCATTATTTTATAGTTTTAAACTGAACAAAAATACGAACAACGACATGTGCCGTCACAGCCGAACTAAACTCCTCCGAGGCACGATTGATAAGCCCCGCCTACCGAGGCACGATCTGCGTTGGGTCATTATCGGGCTCTAGGAATGCTTCTATGTTTTCTTCGTTCACTGTTAAAAAGTGATGGAAGGGAACTTTTATTCTTTTGTTTCCCTGGTTATGAACGAGATTTAAAAGAAAGAACTGCCTTCTAATAATAACTTTTTTTAAATTTAGATTGGGGTGGTTACGGTCTTGACTTTTCCCGTTTTCAATACGGTTATACGAGTATCAACGCCATGCCTTTTCCAACGTGTTTCAACTTTTAAGAAGAGGAAAATAAACTGAATGAACTTTATTAATGTCATTGATTGTTTTGTGTACATTGTTTCTTTTTTTACAAATTATTTTATACTTTCTTTTTTTACCTGTAGGTATGCTTTAAGAAATTTTCCAATTTCCCTTCCAATTTTTTGTCAGTAAAGTGTGAGAGGGCACTTTTCTAACAGTATTTGTTTTTTCAGCTTTAGGTCTGTGTTCTGTCCTTAATTCTAGGTTTGTTTTACTACAAATCATTTTGACTTTTTACACCCATTCTACTACTATTCCCAAATTTTTACCTTTACTACTACGCTTGATTCTTATTCTATATTCGCATAATCATTGATCTAGTAATGACCTTCTTCAGTGAACTCCTCCGCATTAGTCATTTGTCACTCGTCAATATTAAGACAAAGATACATAAGTCAGTTTAATCAGGATTATAACTGCATATCTTTTTATCATTAATTTAATCATTTTTTTAAGTACAGTCACGAGGGTGTCTTTATCTATTCCATCATGTGTCATAGATAAGATTACTTGAATACTTCAGCAGTACACTTTTTGGGAATTTCTCTTTTACGTCATAATTTTGAATACGTGAGTCCTGATTTGAGCCAAATTTTCTCAGATCAAAAAAAAAAATAGGCAGAAGAACGCTCAGAACACGCGAGTGTGTCTACCAAAGCAAATGCAAAATCAAATCGAATAACATTCCATATTGTTTTATTTGTTTTTGAGAACAACTTTTACAATGTTTTAAGACACGAAACGGCATATTTTGGCAAACAACAACGACGAGTAGCTGCGCGTGGTACGACGCGTAGCTTGGTACTGTTGCGAGTTTGTATTCGATTTTGATTTTGTATTTGCTTTGGTGGTGACACTCGCGTGTTCTGAGCGTTCTATCTGCCTATTTATTTGATCTGAGCTGATTTTATTTAATTATCTGCCCCGATTTTAGTAAGGCTGTATTTGGTCTGAACTGGTTTATGAAGACACTTCCTGACCTGAGTTTATTATGGAAGTTAGCACAAATCTTCGGTATGTTTTTTTAAGTTGCTATGTTCCTTTATTCACTGTAGATTTTAATTTACTAATAGAAATACTTATCAATATTATTACTAAAATAACGTTTAAAATGTAACGCCCAGTGGTTGGCTAATCATAAATTAGTTCAATTCACTCGATTCTGTCACGTTTATCGGCTCACGTGCTTGGTATCATAAACTAGAGGCGAATGAACTTTCAGTTTGCCAGGCACCACGCTTCTTGTCTAGACGAGACAAAGGCGTTTTCTGTTGGGCCTCAAAGCCCAAAGGCCTTGTTTTTGTACAGAAGGAAGGCAACACTGGAATAAAATAGATACAGAATTTTCCCGCGTAAATTTTTATTTCACAGTTTTTAATGAGTCACGTTTTCGTCTAAACCTAAATAGCACGTAGGTATTTAAATAAAAATCAAATAAAAATAATATAGATTCAATTATTTTGTAAATTATTTAAAATGAATCATTTCTGTAATTTAGACTAAATTAGAATGCCAATAAGGCCTATAGTTTGAAAAAAAGTAATTGGAACTATGTACTTAGTAGCACTTTATTCTTTTTAACTTTTCGTTGCCAAAATTTTTAGTAGGTAGATAGGTAGGTATTTTAAAAAGGTTTTAGGTATTATTTTTCTTTCCCAACCCCAAAAATGTGACACGGAAATGGAATGTAGCATAAAAAAAAATGCATGATCGCAGAATGTCTGAGTTTCTCTTAACCTATAAAGGACATGGCCAATTTTTGTATGGACGTTTGCATAGTTATTGAATTCAATGTACACTAATGATTTTTGGTGTTTTGTATTAGTGAATATTGGTACATTAAATTACAGTAAATAAAACACATAAAGAACTTGTCATTACAACAGACTAGACGAAAACAGTTTGACTAAACCTTTAGTCAGATTTCTTTTTCTTTGCAATAAGTGCATTTTTTTTACGTGGTAAAATCATCTAATGATAGGAATCATTAGATGCCCACCCCGGGCAGGGCGGGAGGGACTGTCAGACTCGTACTGACTAAAATCCACGGTGTCCTTCAGTAGCCCCTTGTTCCGGGGTCACGGTAATGAGAAAAGTCCCGCGACCCCGACAGGCTTTGGCCCTCTAGAGGGGGCCCCGTCATCATTCTGACGCTCTTTGAGGCGCGCGTGGAACACAACGCGCCGTCGACCCGGGCATGGTCCATGGTCGGACAGCGAGTTGCCCTTTACTCGCCGCCCGCATGCCCGCGCCTACGGTGGCCGGAGATCGTCTGCCGACGTCCGACGCCGTGAGCCACTGCGGCTGGGGTGGAGCGAGGAATCTGTCCTCGCCCTCACGCGGCGCGCGTCCTCCTTCGCGAGCATTACTGCTACGCAGAAGGAGGCGACCGCTTCCCACTCAGTCTCGCCCCGCAACATGGCCTCGACCAATGCCGGGCGCGAGGGGTCTCCACCTATCGCCGTCGTGAGGACACGGCGGTGCTCTGCCCAAGCGGGGCAGTCCTGCATCGTATGCTCCACCGCGTCCTCCGGGCGGTGGAGCATCCTCGCAGTGGTGACACCCAGACGTTTCCTCCTTCTTCATTAGACACAGGTACCTCCCAAAGCATCTGTGTCCGGTGAGGACCTGTGTCAGGCGGAAGGTTAGGACGCCGTGACGTCTATCCAGCAATAAGTGCATAGACTAGGATATTTTGCTATAATAAAAAGGCGCTTTAATGAATTATTTATTAAAATCTGACAATAATAACAAAGTACCTATAAAAGAAATTCATGTTTTTCTTGTAAGTGTATTTTATGGGTTGCCTTATTGAATGAATTTAGAATTCATCTTGCGTTACTCAATAATTTTTGAAATATTTTTTTTTCTATTTTACCCTTTTTAGGTTAAATAATCAACAAAAATCTTCACACTAATCGTCTTTGAAAATCTACAATCCTAGTAAGCAACAAAAACGGATCTATGCGGGCCACTTTACGAGATATTCATAATTGTTATATACCAAAACCTTCCATAGAATGTAACAAATACTTTTTTTGGAAACCGCATCAAAATCCGTTCAGCCAAACGCGAGATAATTGAGGACAAACGTGCAATGGTTACTGAAAATCTACAATCCAAGTAAGCAACAACGGATCCACGCGGGCATCGTCACGGGATATCCATTAGTGTTATACATTTAAACCTTTTCAAGAATGTAATGAACACTTTCCTGAGAACGGCATCAAAATCGGTTAAGCCAAACGCGAGATAATCACGGACAAACTTGCAATAGGCGCTGAGAATCTACAATCCAAGTAAGCAAATACGGATCCACGCGGGCAACGTAACGGGATATCCATTAGTGTTATATATTAAAACCTTTTCAAGAATATAATGAACACTTTCCTGAAAACCGCATCAAAATCGGTTTAGCCAAACGCGAGATAATCGCGGACAAACCTGTAATGGGCGCTGAAAATCTACAATTCAAGTAAGCAAAAACGGATCCACGCGGGCAACGTCACGGGATATCCATTAGTGTTATATATTAAAACCTTTTCAAGAATGTAATGAACACTGTCCTGAAACCGCATCAAAATCGGTTCAGCCAAACGCGAGATAATCGCGAACAAACATACATATAGGTTGAACTGAGAACCTACTTTTTTTTTAAAGTTGGTTAAAAACTGACAAGTTCAGAGAGGCTAAAACTTACGCAGTAATTTATTTTTATATTTTTATTATATAATGGTATTTACTATTTACGTGGACATGGAATTTTGATGGAATGCAATTTTTGGCCATGTCCTTTAGAAACCGAGCTAAAACTTGCAATGAGGTTAATGTATTTACACACGTGGATTTAATATGAGCCACGTGTGAGAGCCTCGTGAATATAATATTAAAGCAAACCCTTGTTTGATCCGTTGACAAATATTTCTATGTTTATGAATAATTCATTAGATTACAACGACGCTTATTATAATTATTACTTATGTTATTTGCGTGTGTTCCTACTTATAAGATCAACATTTTATCAACAATTATATCGAAAAGAATTAGGTAGTGTATGTTCATATTGGCCATCTTTTCTTCGCCTTTGAACGACTGAAAACTGGCTCTTATCGCACAACATAATTAACAAAATATATTTTATTACATTATTATATGTATTTATTTGAAAGTGTACCTACTTATTGAAAAACGTCGCTTGATAATTTGATACACGTGGGGCATTTGTTACTGCAGTTTTTGATTTCATAGCACCCTCGCCTGCGGTTCGGTTGGGAATTTTGCCTCGAATGCAATAAACAAACTTTCTCCATTTGTATCAAAGTGATTTTTTTTTATTGTATTCGTTACTGTCAGTACAAGTTTTGTAAGTAAGTATAGTAACTTGAAAAAATTTACGAAAAATCATCAGGGCTAGTCGAAAAATGACGAAAATGTGAATCCGACTCGCACTTGGCCGGTATTTTCCAGACGTTATTGCGCACCACACGTCACGTCACGCGACTGGTGCAATGGGGATGGCAACTCAAAGCTAATCGTAGATGGCGCTGCGATAGTTGGTCCCCACGTCAGATTACTGTCTACCTTGTACAAAAAACAAACAAGATTTATTGTTATAAAAATTGAGTATAAATACAAAACAAATATGGAAAATTATTCGTCAATGCAAGTACATATACTAAAAGAAGAATTAAGACGCCGCGGTGCATCTACAAGAGGAAAAAAAGTGATTTAATTGAGTGGTAATACATTTGATTTTACCGTAATAAATCCACAATTACTTGTAGTTGAGGTTTCAATTTTTGAGTTTAGGTATGTTTTACCTGTCCTCTCCTTTAACAAGAATACAATGCTTCTTCTGACTTTCAATTTTGATAAAATTTCATAATGTTTTAAGTCAGTAATTTTAACCCTTTTTTCTATTTATATTCGAGAAATATCACAATATATTTAATTTCTTAACACCACAACTATCACAAAACTCGTTCCAGGTGATAATTCTTCCGCCAGACGAACCATTTCATGATTTATAGAGCGATGCGATACTGGTACTTAACCTCAAATAGAAAAGTAGATATTATTTTGAAAAGTGTATTCGATTGTTTAGTTATGGTATAATCATAGAATTTCATTAATAAACTCAACTAACGGCCTGTCTCGGCTTCGCAAGGCTGGATATTTGTTTATTATATAGCTTTTCCTTAGTAATAATACAATTTTGGTTCTCACAGCAGTCACAGCAGCTACCCATTATTTCTTGATAGTGTGAATTGTCGGAAATTTGTATGTTCCATCATTTTTACATCTTATTACACAACATCTAGTCATTTTACATCAATAAATCGTTTTTTTTTCAGAAAATTCCTTTGATTTGACAGTTCTTTTGGGACCAAACTGTCACTTGTCACTTTGACACTTGCCTTCCCCATTGACACGCATCATGTTACCGCAACAATGTAATCTATGACTCAGGCAATAAGATTTCATATACATTAACATGCAACCGGCGAATATGCCCGTTTAGTTCTGTTTACGTAATCACACGTGACTTCACGTTTGCAACTAGGTACGTTACGACGTAAACATGCGTAATTTTCAGCCCTATTTAGACTCTAAAACTGAAAGCAGTGAGTTTAATTTTGAATGCAGTTTATTTATGATGACACATTCCAATTTCGTCTCGTTCGACTTTCAAATATGGAATGTTGATTCATTATTTTGTTTTTAGCACGGACAAGCATCCCTACGTAAAATGATTTTTTTATTCACATAAATTGAAGGTAATTAATTAATTATACTAATTATAGATAGGTAGGTAATTTAACGTAACCTTGAACGTTGAGCATTTTCAGCAGTTTCTCGTCAAATACTCTAAAAGGTCAAATTATAAATTAATTTCTCGATTTATTTTGTAAGGGTAACCATTTTTAAATTTTGGAATTTCTCGCAAGAGTTGTTCCCCTTTTAAGAAATTCAAAAATGTTTCCTGATTTTTTAATGTGACGATTTGTAGTTATTTGTATCTAGTATAGCGTTATTGACGATTTTTGTACGATAGCCAATACTAAATTGGCACCTCACGGCACCTGACTGTCTCTGTAAATAACTTGCCACACCCCTCTGACAAAATCTTGAAGAAATGCGTAATAAAGTATTTAGCTGCGTATTGGCTGCGTACATAATTTACCTTTATTATTTTAATGAGTACGAACACAGGTTGGAATAATTTATGGAAATATGCTCGCTCTCTATTACAAGCAGCGTTGGCAGACGACGAAGACAATTGTGACATCTACCAACACGCACTGGGCCCGCGTGGTAGATTATGGCCCACTCCTCCTCCTCCTCTCACAGAGAGGAGGCCTGTGTCCCAACAGTGGGAACATTTATAGGCTGATGACGATAACCTTTCAACTGATATTTTTGTTATAAAAGTTTCAAAATCACGACTTGGCAAAAATAAATCTGGCAACGCTGATTACAAGGGGCTCAAACCGTGTCCCTTCAGGGTGATTGATAAAAAAAAAACATCTATATGCTATTTCAAGGCTTACCTACATAGTTAAAGCATCCGATTGTATCGACATTCTCGCTGGCCGCACGTGAACGTGAGTCTTAGCACGTGACTGGTGACGTCATCACCGCCGCGCCGTGCTGCAATTGCAGCGATATAATGATTGAACGAAAATGGAGCATTGAACTACTGATACGTTTTGTAACTGGCAACCTCGATTCTAATCGATTCATTTTCTTCTTCTGTTATTTATTATTAAGTATCAAATAATGGTTTTCTTCATGGATTTAGGGCGTGAATAATCTTAATTACAAAAATAATCTATAGTTTTTTTATCATCTTAAAGAAATAATTAACAGTTAAATTATCTTTATTTTTTAATGTCCACGTTTATTACACACGTTTATTTGTGTAGGTGGTACATAATTTATATATTATAATTTAATATAATTTAGTTAACTGATAGAATTTATAATATGTAGTATAATTTCTATCAGTTTTATTAAACCGTCAAAAGTTCATTTTGAAGTCACGATTAAATAAAAGTAAAAAAAAAAAAGTTATTACGAAACATATTACTTCCCTATTCCCTAATAGATTTTACGAAGCTGATAGCACTGATGTAACCAAAAATCTATTTTTGAATCATTAATTTCGTAAAAATTAAACCGAGTAACCAACTATTATGACAGTTGTGGACAATCCCTTTGATGACATGTTAAAAGGAGCGTCACTCTTCCATTCGAAATCAAGCCGTATGTGTCTTCTCGTCTCGTATAATATACTACACACGTTATAAGTAGATATACATGTGAGCGCGTCGGTGAAACACGTGCCTCAGACAGTGTGACCATGATGATTTTATAAACGGGACAATCTGTTTTCCTTTGAAAGAGAATATAAAACTAAATTGTGGTATCCGATTTCATTTAAATATTTAACCAATTGTATTGTCTCTCTCTTTATATTTCGTATGTATGTAGCACACGGAAACACGTGACCGATATTCGCATTACAAGACGGTTGAAGGATAGGCAAAATGTTTACAACCTTTTTATTTTGCAAAGCCAAACAAAGCATTAAAAATAAATGTCTCATTGTTTTTAAGTAAGAAATACGCAAAGTATTTCAAATAAAAGTTGATGGTTGTGAAGGTTAATATCTAACTCTAAAATTGAAGTGTATAAATTATATATACTATTTCGATAGTTTGTAAATTAATGGAATTCATTTTTTTCCTTTCACAAGTTTACGGGATTGTTTGATATTTTTTTATTGCTTGACTGGAACGCTACATGATGAGTAATGATGAGGATGACAAACATGATGGGGTTTTGGTCAGTTAGAGTCCAGTGTTTTTCGACCTATGGGTTGCGACCCACTGAGGGGTATAGGGAACTTGTAAAGACTGAGAAAGCTACTGCATTAAATAAAAATACCAAATATATCTGAAAAAAAATAGGAAAATTGTATAATAATTTTTTTAATGAAATAACTATGTTGGATTGAATATGAATTTGTCACAAAATCAAAATACATGAAAAAAAAAAGCAAGGGTAGGGGGTCGCGAAATATGCATGTAAAAGTGGGAGAAGTTTTTTCATGATTTCTAATCACCAATTAAAAATCCATTCGGAAATATCGTGTGGGAGCTACTTGAGTCACGTGCTTTAGAGTCAGCGACCATGACGGCTCGCGCGATCAGCAGCACAGTGTCGAAGTTTTGCGGTAAAAACGTTTTTGCCGATTTGCTATTTTACTCGATGTTTTCATTGGTCTTACAGGTTTAAATTAATTAATAACTAGCGACCCGCCCCGGCTTCGCACGGGTGCAATGCTGATACTAAATACACTACAGAAAAACTGTGAACGTTGTATACAGGGTGCAATCTTAGTCGTGGGCAATACTTTAATCTAAGACTCTACTCACGATACTGATTGCATTACGGGTAATAATTCGCAAATCAAAAATATTTTTAATGCAAGTTTGGAAAACCTTAAAAATGTATTAAGTCACATTGCAAAGGCATAATGTTGCAAATAAACACTAAAAGTAATAAAAAAAATCTTAATCCCCAATAAGTCTTGAAATATCCAAATTTTAAAGCGCAGTATAACGCGTCTATGCGCCGCGTTGATACTTTGAGACACTTATGAATTTTTTTAAGGTTTTACATACTTGCATTAATAATGCTTTTGAGTTGCGTTATACATTCAGTATCGTTAGTAGAGCATTAGATTAAAATATTACCCACGACTAAGATTGCACCCTAAAAACATAGCGGCCCGCTCCGGCTTCGCACGGGTATCACTATCACTATCACTATCACTACATAGTATAAAACAAAGTCGCTTTCTCTGTCCCTATGTCCCTTTGTATGCTTAAATCTTTGAAACTACGCAACGGATTTTGATGCGGTTTTTTTTAATAGATAGAGTGATTCAAGAGGAAGGTTTATATGTATAATAACATCCATTAAATAGTGGAGAAGTACTGTTATTTTTGAGGTTTCTAATGTGATGTCGTAAATAATTACATTTTTTCCGCTTACATTGCAAACGGAGGCTGAACCCTACGAGTTTTATCAAAATAATGTACTAAGTATTGTACACATTGAAAAGGTCTACAGAAAAGTCCGTGATGGTATATGTCTATCTCTTATGGATAACCCACAATAACTTTTTTTTGTCATTTACTTTTTACGACAAATAATGGCTAATTTTCGAAGCGATTTTAACCAATACAGCATTAATCCTTAACCAATTAAATACCTTGAATACATTGTTCATTTAATATAGATCTATATGGCCCTTTACACCGTTTGATTTAAGTGAATATTTTCGAAGATATTACAGATTTAAAAATTGCGGGACGTTTTGAGAGTTGACTGTTTTTCACATGGACATTACTGTATGTCGCTCTTTCAAGAGTGACATGTTTGTATTGTCTAATGACAAGAAAGCTGTGAACGTTGTTTATAAAGACATTCTGTAATATGTTGTAAAAATAAAATAAATAGGTAGTTAAAAATGTAAAAAGTAATTATGTAAAAATGTAGTGTATGAATTTAGATATTCCAAAGATAGCAGGAAATCTTCATGGTAAAGGGAAAGGGGGATTGTTTTACTCCAAATTTAACGCGTGCGGGCCACGGGCAGTAATGATTAAATCAAAATTACTGGATCGATTTTAATCACATAGGCTATATATTTTATACCCGTGCGAAGCCGGAGCGGGCCGCTATGTTTTTAGGGTGCAATCTTAGTCGTGGGTAATATTTTAATCTAATGCTCTACTAACGATACTGAATGTATAACGCAACTCAAAAGCATTATTAATGCAAGTATGTAAAACCTTAAAAAAATTCATAAGTGTCTCAAAGTATCAACGCGGCGCATAGACGCGTTATACTGCGCTTTAAAATTTGGATATTTCAAGACTTATTGGGGATTAAGATTTTTTTTTATTACTTTTAGTGTTTATTTGCAACATTATGCCTTTGCAATGTGACTTAATACATTTTTAAGGTTTTCCAAACTTGCATTAAAAATATTTTTGATTTGCGAATTATTACCCCTAATGCAATCAGTATCGTGAGTAGAGTCTTAGATTAAAGTATTGCCCACGACTAAGATTGCACCCTGTATACAACGTTCACAGTTTTTCTGTAGTGTATTTAGTATCAGCATTGCACCCGTGCGAAGCCGGGGCGGGTCGCTAGTAAAATATATAGCCTATGTGATTAAAATCGATCCAGTAATTTTGATTTATTCATTACTGCCCGTGGCCCGCACGCGTTAAATTTGGAGTAAAACAATCCCCCTTTCCCTTTACCATGAAGATTTCCTGCTATCTTTGGAATATCTAAATTCATACACTACATTTTTACATAATTACTTTTTACATTTTTAACTACCTATTTATTTTATTTTTACAACATATTACAGAATGTCTTTATAAACAACGTTCACAGCTTTCTTGTCATTAGACAATACAAACATGTCACTCTTGAAAGAGCGACATACAGTAATGTCCATGTGAAAAACAGTCAACTCTCAAAACGTCCCGCAATTTTTAAATCTGTAATATCTTCGAAAATATTCACTTAAATCAAACGGTGTAAAGGGCCATATAGATCTATATTAAATGAACAATGTATTCAAGGTATTTAATTGGTTAAGGATTAATGCTGTATTGGTTAAAATCGCTTCGAAAATTAGCCATTATTTGTCGTAAAAAGTAAATGACAAAAAAAAGTTATTGTGGGTTATCCATAAGAGATAGACATATACCATCACGGACTTTTCTGTAGACCTTTTCAATGTGTACAATACTTAGTACATTATTTTGATAAAACTCGTAGGGTTCAGCCTCCGTTTGCAATGTAAGCGGAAAAAATGTAATTATTTACGACATCACATTAGAAACCTCAAAAATAACAGTACTTCTCCACTATTTAATGGATGTTATTATACATATAAACCTTCCTCTTGAATCACTCTATCTATTAAAAAAAACCGCATCAAAATCCGTTGCGTAGTTTCAAAGATTTAAGCATACAAAGGGACATAGGGACAGAGAAAGCGACTTTGTTTTATACTATGTAGTGATAGTGAAGCCTAGTGCGTTGCAAAGTGCACAGTACTGTAAAACAAAATTATGTACGCACTTACAAAGAGTTTTTTTTTAATATCCCTTAATGATTTTGTGAATCTACTTGTTTAAGCAAGTGTGTTTTCGTTCGTACTATTCGACAGCAGCTTTCGCAGAAGATAGCAAATGAATAAAAACGTGATGTAAATATTCACATTTCATACACGTGACTCTCTTGGCAATCATCATTTTTTTTATAATCAATAAAGACACATTTAACGTAGTGTTATTTTTATAGATTCGAGATTTAGTTTTGATCTTTGGCGACTTTATTGTTTTTGCTTTAGCTGTAGCTGAGAAACGCATTTTGGTAAATGAGACTATGAGTGGGAGCTTTTAATACGGTTGTTTACTTCGAATTTCAATCGTTGAAGCCGATTGTTATGACTTTATTATTTTTTTCATGATCATCGTTGCAATACTTGGTCCTAGAGAGACTATCCCACAGAGTTCCTCCCACATGTTCATCCTACCAGCACAAAGCACATTTTAGCACAACACTATCGCGTTTTGTGCGTAGTTGACGGACGTGTTATCGGCGTTTCAACTTCAACCGTTTAACGATCTTGGACTGTCCCTTATTTCTGACACTTATATCGAACCTACAAACACATGTAGTGTATCGCTTTGTCGTTACATTGTGTTAGTAGTGAGAGTGGTCATGTACTCACCTGCCGTGTTCAGTAAATAATTGTGATGAATATTTTACTAACTCCGTTTTCGAGGCCAGAGGTTCGTGTGCCTGATCATCTGCCAGGATTGCTGGCGTAAGTGTTTGTTTTTAAATTATTTTGTGACTTGTGTAACTGTGGTTCATATCGTGTTGTCACTGTTTAACTATAAACAGGAATGAGGAGGTATTTTATCGATTATTTGGCTCAAGTTGACATTGAATTTGAATGTGACAGTGTTTTTGAGTTTATCATTAAGTAGGTAGGTAGGTAGATGGTGTTATCATAATAGCTTTCTAGTAAGGACAGCTATTATATTATTATCTGTCTCAGTCACTGCTTGTTCTTTAGACCAACTTTTTTAATCAAAGCATTTTTATTTAATTTTAATTTTTACTTCACTTAGCACTAACCGTGTTGTTTTGAAAGAAGTGAATTGACTGCACAATGAAAACAGAAAAAAAACTTACCAATAATATTTTGTATACAACATCTTACTGTAAACAGATTGTCGGAAAATATGGACGGCTGAAGGTCGTGAAGTCCAAAATGTTTGAATAAAATATTATAGCGTCACGTGGCTTTTATAAATTATTTAGAGATAACTACTTATATGTAATACCTAGTCTAGACTAGTTTAGTGCATGTGATTCACATACCTGTTCCATAAGAAAAGCAGGTACTTATACCAAAGAATAGATCGGTGAACTTTATACCTACATTGGTTTTTTTTTCAACGGTTGCGTTGTACTAGAATGATGTAGTCATATTAGGGTGTAGAATTTACCACCAAAAAAAAAACTTTCACAATGGCACAATGAACACAGCGCAAATTGAATTGATTCTTGCCCATTCCTTCTACCTACAGGATGTGAAATTGAATATTGTATCCGTTCCAATTGGAAAGACCACGTGAAGGTCAGGAAGAAGAAAGTGTACCAAATTACTTGGGTACGATATGATTATACGAAGCCAGATAGCGATACAATCCAAAATGCCTCCTTTTTAGGTTGGTAAAATCATCAAATAAGTTCTCCTTCCCTTACTGACTTTTATGGGTTCTGCAACTCCGGAGAGCCAAATGCCTTTGGCTCTATTAGAGCGTCATTAGTTTGGTGACAGCTCCAATGGGGATATCGTCTCACACACGCGTATCGCCTCCTTCGCTTCCCATTCCCCCTCGTTTCAATGCATGGCCTGAACCAGTTCACGATGGTGCTCCGCCCAAGCTGGACAGATGCACTTGATGCATCTTATAATTACCATTTTTCTCTTAAAAATAGTTTATAAATGTCCGACCGGCCAGTTCTTGAAAGTGGTAATATTAGAACAGACCTGATATAGTGGTGGTGGATCGATCAGAGCAGGGCGCAATGATTTTTGACATTACCGTCCCGCATGACGACAACCTCGTGAAAGCTAAGAAAGATAAGCAGGTCAAGTATCTTGACTTGGCTCGCGAAGTTGTGAATATGTGGATTGTAGACTCAGCGATCATTGTGTTGATATATGTCGACCAATAGCTTAATCACAAAAAGCTTCTACCGACATCTAAGGAGGCTCTCGTTAGGCAGTTGGATCAGGGACCTGATTTAACCCGGCGGCACTCGCTACTGGGTAAAAAATACCACAGAGTACCTAAATCGCGTGATATTTTTATTACTAATCATTGTGGCAACTCACGACTTTAAGTACCTTCTGGCCAATAGTTAACACGCGCGTGCGTCACCGGGTGGCCAGTTCGCGCGCTTCGCTTGGCGACAACAGACGTGTAAAGTGAGTATGGGTGAAAAATACCCGGTAGCGACGGTTCTTGTTACATTTTTTTGTATGTTATTGGTGTTTTAATTTTGTTTTAGAGCTGGTTCATGATGAGTTTCCTACTGACGGATCGAATTATAGAAGAATGTCTAGAACAAGAAGATAGTGAAGAAGAAAATGTGTCAGAAATAGAAGATTTTGAGGAGCATAGTCATCATGAAGAAGCCACGCTCACAAACACACCCTCAGTTTTGCGACCGTCCACATCTGCTTCCCGTTCTGCAGTATGTGGATGGAAGAAGGACCGAAAAACTAAGACATCTTGTAAATTGTGTTCCAAAAGAATATGCCGTGAGCATTCGACCCCAATTTGTGGCGATTGTTATGTCAAAGCAAAATAGTTAGATGAGGTACAAGTTTTTTGAAACATAATGTTTGACGATTATTTTCTAGATGTTCCTTTAATATTAACAGTTTTTTTTTTGTTGTCGTTGGTAGAGTATAAGGTCGATTTATAATTTTTTATCTCAATTTTACGGGATACCTAAACAATATTTTTTTTTGTTGATTTTTCTAAGACTATAAAGAATTTTTGTTAAATTTTGTATTTTTTTTAGGATAAGCTATAATTTAAAATAAATAATAATTCAAACTTTAAATTTTCTTTTATTTATTAGACATTAGTATTGATAAACTAAATACTCAATTAAAGTCTGTAATGCAAACTTATTTTCCAAGATAATGTCATTTTAATTGTGTGGTATTTTTTACCCGGTAGCGAGTATTCGTGCATGTAAACACCTAGCGAGTACCGCCGGGTTAAAGGCAGTTCTTGACATGGTGTGCATTGTTAAGAGTTTATTTTCTTTGGAGCCCTGACCACCGATAGCTTTGATCCTGTTCTCGATACCAGTGGGCTAGTATTTCTTATATTCTTAAAGGGTTTTTTTAAACATTACGTAAAAATGTTAAATAAAATAATTATGAAAAAAAATGTTAATAACGTATAATAAGCTGTAATTATGATACTGCATTGTGCCAGCTTTGGAATATTATATTGTGCAATAAGTTGGAACTAAAAAACAGTCGCACTATTCGCAGCCTGTACTAGGAAAACAGATCAACATAGTTTTGTAACTCATATTTCTGATATATTTCGATTAATATAACAGATGTGTTAAATGAACATGTTATTTGTGCAAAAGGTTACAGGATTATTTTATTAGGTACATCTAAATCAAATGTTCGATTATATAAGGAACATTATTTGCACCCCTACCACCGTACCACGTAATACCCAAACGTTTATTTTCTTTTATTAATGCGACCCAGTACGTGCTTCGCTACGCCAAAATGAAATGACCGCATGAATGTCAAAACAACATGCTTGTACTGCCAACACTGAAAAAAAGTTTAAATTTGACAGTAAAATCCCCATTAACAAAATGATCCGCTATTTATTGAATTTATTTGTTACAAAAAATGTGATAAATGAAGAACTGCTCGACCGATTTAGTGCAAACTTCACATAAACCATCTACTAAATAGTCCGAACAAAGCCTAAAAATTTGGTTTGGATAGATGAGCCCGGTTCTTGAGTTATAAAATTACAACGAAAAGTGGAATTGATTTTTATTTAAGTATATAGACTTGAAAATTTATTGACATGATAATAACCACACAATAATAATGCATAATAGGTATGTTACCTACACATACACAATAGAATCTAAACAGAAACTGGTTACTAGAAATCCTAATCTTCGTTATTAAAAAAAGTCCTGTATTTAAAAACGAAATTATGGAGACACTAGTGTATTAATGATGGTCAATAAAAAATTAAGTAAAACTGGTGAGCTTTCAACAATTCATTTCTACATATTCTACATAAAACGATTTTTAGATTATCGTTTTTTTTTAATTCATTATAAATTATATTAAATTGCTATTCAAGTACCTACAATTGCGTATGTCCTTACTTAATTGTAACTATAACTGCCATTTTATTTTTATAAAATTCTATTATTTACCAACAACACAACACAAATGAAACAAACAACAGATGCTCTAAAGTTGAGTACTTAGTTATATTTCCATCTCGACACCCTAGAATTCATTTACAATTTTTTAAATTAATGTATACGAAATCAAATCAATTCGTGGGTTACGACTTCCGATCTTCCGAGATGGGAATCAAAATCAACCGCCAAAGCACGCCAAAGTCCTATTCAATCTTATGAAAAACAAAACACTCTCAATTTCTATCTTGTTGTTTTTTTTGACAAGCTGGTGTGTGTGGAGCTGCAAAATCTAAAAATACTCGTGGCACGTGTAGAGTGGATCACGTCACGTTATAATTTTCACGTGCTCGCGTATATTGCTTATCTGTTTGGAGCGTCGTGTGACCACACTTATCTTTATTTACTTGTGTTGGAAATTTTTGGGCGAGAAAAAAAAAGTTGCATTGATCCGGGCTTGTGTTAGATTGTGACTTGGGACCCATTTATTTTCCTGGATGATTTTCCTTGCAATCACACTCTTGCTAAAAGCTTAAATATTCTCAGGTCGTTTCTAATTTGGAACCGGGCTTTTCATTTTTAGTTTCAAATATGATTGCATCAATCTTACAGTTTATGAACTTGCAGTTACAGTTAATGAAGAATTTGTTTAATCTAGGTACGTAGGTTTATGAAGAATGTTTCTGATGACGCTTGATACAATATACATTAATACGCTTGTACTAGATGTTTTTTGTCTATGGAAATCGTATTAAAAAAAGCGACGTGGCGGCTTTAGTTCTGATTTCAAACACTAAAAAAAAATGTAACCGCCTTCAAAAAAAACCACAAAAAAGGGTAAAATAACCTACAAAACTTTTCTTTCGGAAGTCGGTGGTTTTTTTATTAATTTCATTGTTTTTTTGCCACCGACTTCCGAAAGAAAAGTTTTGTAGGTTATTTTACCCTTTTTTGTGGTTTTTTTTTGAAGGCGGTTACATTTTTTTTAAAAAGTTTTTATTTTATTCTTTTTAGTATAAATATTCAACCAAAATTCTTGTCAAATACATCATTTTTTTACTTATGTAAGAAATCCGAAGCACGGGTAATAACATCGTTAACATCTGAGCTTTCATTCCTTCCCTATCTCAAAAACTACTGAACCGACTTTGATGAATCTTGCAGTATTCCTTAAGTTGAACAATACCTAGTACCACATAAAAAGAATTACTTAATTCGGACTTGTAGTTCCAGAGATATGCGAACACAAACATAATTTACTAAATCAGTCGATGCCGACTCCTTACTAGAGGACTTGTACCTTCCATCATCAGCTCATCCACCTGAGATGATGATTATCAGATGCAAATACTTGAACAGCTTTAGAAAATATATGAAAATGGTACTATGAGCCTATAAAATTTGAAGGTTGCCCTCGATTTCCCTGGGATTCCATCATCAGATCCAGACCTTATGAATATGGGACCAATTGGAAAGTATACCCTTTCAAACAAAAGAAAAAATTTTCAAATCGGTCCAGGCGTCTTCGAGAAATCGGGGAACATACAAAAAAAAAAAAAAAAAGATTCCGACGAATTGAGAACCTCCTCCTTTTTTTGAAGTCGGTTAAAAAGATTACTATACTTACATACTTGTGATATACCAAGGTAATTTCTAAAACAAAAGCTAGCCCCACATAATATACCTAATATCTCCAGTAGAGCTGTAATGTAACATCTATTCTGTTCTCATTTCCTATATCGGAGAATGCGCAGATAGGTAGCGAGCAGGGTCCGCAAAACTTTTCTCAATGTTTCCGGAGTTGATTCTATCCTACGATCTCGATAACCTCTCATGTTGTCCGTTATTGTTTGAGATTAAATTACTATGGATTATTGTGAAGGTCTTTGGAATATTCTGGATAAAATATAAAACATGATTAATTATATTATTGAGATTGATCAAAGATCCATTGAATTTATTGTGGATCTTCCAAGTGCACAGAACACTAAATGTCTTAGTAAATATTCTTCTAAGAAAGCTTACATTTTCTAAAACTATCAATTAGAAAGTTTGATGCAATGCAGCATTGACATGATTAACTTTTAAAAAATTGCTTTTGATTTTATTTTGTCTACTCATCATGCTGTTACTCAATCAAATCCAATGCCACGCAATGCCTTCACAGTTATCAATCCAATTCAAAACAATGTTTCTCTTTTCTTCTATGAATGAACGCCGCATTCATTTTTTGACCACGTGATTTCATTCATAAGCAGTTTACGTTACAGTTCTTTTTCGTAAAAAGTTCCCTCGTCGCGAGTTCCAAAGTCAAATGAGAAAGAAGCCCTTCTAATTTGACACAGATAGGGGTGAATTTTATCAGTGAATTTTCGCGGTGAATTATTTAGCGGTTATCTGAACTTCTGAAGCACAACTATTACTGCTATTACGGAGTCTAAACCATAGAGTCAAAACCGCGTTTATCAGAATCTGTCACTGTCATAAATCTGTGATGGATGACGCTGACAGCTCTTTAGTCTATGCAAATTGCAATTAAACGTATTTTTTAAAGTAGTTTAAATCGCAATAATACAACAATTATATCGCGTTAAATTGAATTAGTCGAATTGCCCTCAGTAGGCAGCCAGACCACGCCAGACTTTCAAAAATAAAAAAAACATAAAGTGAAGGGTTCACCCTTGTTTGGTAGAACAACTTTTGATATAATTTTACTAATTCGAACAACGTTTGAGAAAATAATCAGTTTGTATAATATCGGTTAAATTAATTTTCATTTCATCGAATATTTATTTGCGATAACAACATTTGCGCTACTGATCAAAAGGTATAATGTTCATTTGATGTAATGTTCAGTTGGTATAACATTTAGTTTATCGAATATTCGACTAGTGTACTGAAATGCAGAAGAGAAAACATTGTAAATATTTTTTCCGTCGATCTACCTTGGTAGGTGGTAATCACTAATTTAACTAAGGATGCAAGAGCGAGCGAAGCGAGCTCGGGACTTGGGGCACCCCGACTCGGACAGGTTAGGTTACTTTAAACCTTGCAAACAGAAATAGGAGCCCCGCGAAGCGGGGTGTGTGCGGTGTCCGAGTCGGGGTGCCCCAAGTCCCGAGCTCGCTTCGCTCGCTCTTGCATCCTTAGTAAAATTGCTGATACCACCTACCAAGGTATCTCGACGGAGCCCGATTTTTTAATAGACAATGAAAGAAAACGAATTATTAATTAACTGAATATTCGGCACGATATTTCGACTAAATCATTATTAGTCTAGTGGAACATTAGTTAAAATAAAATTAGTGCATTTGAAAATTCGGTCAAATGAAATTATTTCAAAGAAATAAATATGCTAAATAAAAATTTACCAATTAATTATTCGGCGCAACGAATAATTCTACGAAACGGCTATAGTGTAACCAAAATTAGCCGGAGTGATTTTCGACGAAATGTTGTTCTACCAAACAAGGGTGAACCAAAGTGAAGTTGAACTGAGCAACGAGCCGCGAGAACGCGACACGACGACCTTGAATCGATGCATTTTGTAGGTCGAACACGTGACGACTTCGACTGCTAGTACCTTGCTCAAGTATTTTCTTCATCCATGCACTTTTGTGATCTCGTTTCTAGTGAAATCTTATGTTATAGTTATGTCACTAAGTTACACGACCAGTTCTTGAAAGTGTTTTTTTTTTTATTTATTTCTAGAGAACCTTGTATGGTACTTTATGTCCGGCTCGAAGGACAAGATTAAAAAGATGAAAAACTTCAGCCGGTGTTAGGTACGGTTTAATTTGAGTTAAAAACTTGTCATACAGTGAAAGAGAACATTGTAAATGACAATTATTTGAGAACCTAAATAGAATGTAGAAAAAATATTTAGGTACCACACTACTAACCATTTGAAACTGACAGAATTGTGTAGGTACTGAAAAAAAATACGAATTATTCCGTCAGATAGGTTGTCAAAAATAATTAAACCCGTAGGTTTTCTTTTGTTATGTAAACCAACATTACAGATGATAAAACGATTTTAGAACTCACACCGCCGCCGTGGTACAAAGGTTTAATTTTTAATGCGTTCTGACGTCACGAGGCAATCTAGAAGAGTTTTGATGCGTTTTACCTTTGTCAATATTAATTAAATAATTAATAATAAAATAAAACATTTTTCAATACTCTAACTGCGGACTAAATAGATAATTTGCAATTTATTGATGCTGAAAACTAATTATGTACCTCCTATTTCCGTCAGTAATTCAACCCTACACGGGTCAAGTATGCTTCAAGGCTTTTCACAAGTGATCGTGTCGCTATCGGAGAAGACCTTGAGGAACCCATGGTTAGACTGACAAAAAAACATGCGCCTATCCCCGTTGCTATGCCACAGCCACAGTCCCGTAGTCCCCCATTATTATTAAGACACACATATCGTTCATAGCAACCAAGGGTATCATTCATGAAAATGGATATACAATACATTTTTATTCAGCTTTGTTCAGCTCAACTCTCTTGAAGATTTAATTTTTATCCAATCTGTATTTTAGGATTATTTCCTGTATGTCATTAGCTTGCTACGCAATAGGTGTCGCGGGTTGGATTTTCATATCTTAAGTTTTTACTTTACATATTTTGCCTGAATTACAAAGGATCACTCGAATTAGCAGCTATAATAAACCGAGAAAATAGATAATCCATTATGAGGTACGAGTACCTACCTATTTGGGCAATTGGGTATTTGACAAAAAAAAAATCTTATTAGTATATTATTTGACCTGTTTTTTTCTTATGGTACGTAAATCAAAATTGACGACAATACTACATTTTAAAAAGAGGTAATAAGTAATTTTTACTTGCTTGTGACGTCTCAAGCCGGACTCTAGAATTTTCATGTGTTTTAACTTTAAAATTATGTATTCACTAATGTAACAAAAGAAAAAATACGTGTCTAATATTTTTTAAACTCTTAGCTGACGGACTATTAAATTAACAGCAATTTATTGATATTGTCAACATGCCTATCGGGCAGATATCTTGTAGATTTGTTTGGTCATTATTATAATAGTCAGAGTCACCAACCACTAGTATACGTAACATAGGTAAATGTGCCTACCATTGATACAAAAAAATCTTTGCAAAAAAAAAAAAACAAAATCTGTGTTGCCCGCCTTACGACTTGTGAATTAATTGATTTCACCAGCAGCATTTGTTAATCAACTAATCTTTTTAACGAAAATATAATTGTTTGATTTAAGTATCAATTGTTTCCAATTATCCGACCACGTTTTGTGAACATACTTGGCCAAAGACAACATTGAGCTTAAACAATTTAAATCTATTAACTTTTAATATTTGCTTTGATCAGGTAACACTATTAAGGTCACGTTTTAGAACATTTTTATATTAACTTTCACAAATAAAATACAACGAATGATTGTAGGTAATTAGATATTTTAATTTATTTTTATTTTGTACCATAAAATGAATTCTGCAAAAGTCGCATTCACTAAACTAAAACGCCACTACTAGTTTCAGTTTTTTCCACATCTGAATAAAGATTATTGAGCGTTCACTACTTGCACTTGTCTAGGGAGGCTGGTTATCGGGCATTTTTGAGATCTCCCTATATATTTGTGTTTTGTAAAATAGAACTATATAAAAAAATGGTGTCAACAAAAAGCAGGGGGCATACTGCATACTCTGAAAACGTGTTCATAAATAAATGTTTTGATATGTCATTGAAGAGAAAAGTTGACTCGGCTGATTTAAAACTTATCTGTGCTTTTATAATCCTTTTTTCATGGTCGTAACGACAAAACTAATCTTATTTTTTTCTTGTTACAGCTATAATTCCAACGACGGCTTCGGCCGCGTTGCTGGGGAGCAGCTTAACTTCGCAGCTCCGTCGGAGGACGAGGCGGAGTACCCGCCCGGCAACTACTTGAAGAAGGGGAAGGTCTCGAGGGCAAGTCATACTGAATATGCCCATTTTTTATACTTTTTGACGTGAACTAGCTATGGGCAGACCCCATTTTTATGTTTCAAACTTTCCATTTCCCAATGCATGCGTTGTTTGTGGTGAATGATTTCTTAGGCATAATAAAAGAAGTTTACATAATCTTTTAAAAACATATTTTTTGCAAGGGGATCATACACAAACTTAAATTATATTTAACTTTTAATAAAAAGTGAATGAAGGAACCTCAGTATAATAAAAAAAAAGATTGTAAAATTGATCAAAAACTACAATGGTCTATCATAACAGCTCTCAAAACTCAGTACTCAAAATCTAACAGACCCATTTCTCCTTTAGCAAGATCCGATGTCGCACAGAATAATAGAGAAGCGTCGCCGGGACCGAATGAATAACTGTCTAGCGGACCTCTCGCGGCTTATACCGCCCGAGTACCTGAAGAAAGGACGAGGCAGAGTCGAGAAGACAGAAATCATCGAGATGGCAATACGCCACCTCAAGTACCTTCAGGAACGCGCGAACGGTTCGTACGGAAAGCGCGCTTATTTGGTAAAATCGTTAGTTATAATTGGAAAACAACACAGAAAGGTACTTTTGGATTAAGCTCCAACCCGTCAGATCCTTGATTCTGTTCTGTGAATGATGAAAAAAGTTGTATGTATGTGTTTATCTGATCGCCAAGTTCTACCAATGATCGATAGAAAGTTGGCTGGATTTGGCGTTGTACTGCGACTGTTTCCTAACATTTAACGTCATAGATTGGAATTAGTTGATCTAATTGGTTGGAGTGTTTGAAATTTAATACAAATTGTATGCGGGCTTGTTTATGCGAAAAACTGTTACATTAGTAACTGCATTGGATAATATTTCCATGAGTGAAGTCGCAGATTCAAGCCCCAGTTCTTAATTTTTATTTTTCAATTATTTCTAACAGTCTTGTTTTTACTAAGGCGCATATGTAAAAGAAGGCGCATATTTAAATGAGGGCGCCTTATATTCAAAAAGTTCAAGTTTGCAGCTTAGTGATTTCAAGACTTCTTAATAATTCACAATTAAATAACAAATGAGTATTTAAATCATTTGTTGTTTTGCCCACACCCAATTTTTCAAGTTTTTGTACAGTACTTAAAGAAAGTCTGAAAAGTAAAATTAAAATTCTCAAGTTCAGTAGTTCTGGATAAATCCAGTGTTTTAGAATCAATCTTGTTAGGAAACGATTACCCGTTATTAGGTCTCCGGTAAAACTTCTAATGACATGGTTTTCTTCAGAAGCTTTCAAATGTTTTAAGATTGATGTCAGAATACAAGGAAATTAAAGCGACCTAAGAACATAATTTGCTTTAAAATAGGTTACATTCGTATTCCTGCATAATCCCTAAATGTTTAAAGTTATTACAATTGTTAACAAGAGCAATCTGTAAGCTTGATCTTACAGAAATACAGATACATAAAAATAATGTCTGTAAACTATATACATAATAATCACTTAACAAACTTAACAGTTGAAATTAATATCACATGAGTAGGGCATCAACGAAAAAAGCTTTATAAATTGATATTCATTAAATATAATACAAGCTAAGTACTAATACCTAATTTTCGTCATTTATTCTGCATGCAGTGCATAAAAAATGTATTCTACATGTAAATGACATTATCACGCAGAAGCCCGCGAAAATAATAATTCATATTATGGAAAATAAGTTTTTGCGTTGAGTCAAACACTGCTTAAAACTATGGCTTATATATCGTTTATTGTCGTTATCCTATTCTGATTTGCGTCTTTGCTAACAAATAATGGCTAGGTATACCATTAGTAGTTCAATATTTGTCATGTCATTACTTGATCAATAAATATTTGTTGAAAGCAAATTGTGTACAAAAATCGAAATGAAAGGTAAAATAAAAACTTCAATATTATTTTAGATATTGTGATTCAACAGCTCTTCTGTACATAACAGATTTTTGTTGCCTAATTGATGCCCGATTATATTCATATATTTTTTTAAATCATTATCCTTTGCACTATCGCACATAAACCATATTCATTTCGCTAATTTAGCATTGTCAGATAATAAATAATAATTTAAATGGAAAAATAATATCACATGGTTTATGGTCGACCCTTTACTCCACCGCGCACAAAACCCTTCATTTTCGTGACACGACACCTACATTCATCATACTCAAAACCTCATTTTAAAAACCTTTTAAAACCATCACCTTAAAATTCATGAACCAATCATCATAAAATGATAAAAAAATAAAAAAAACAAAAAAAACCGCTCTTAACACTGAAGAACGCTAATGTTGTTGGGAGTTCCCGCCGGAAGATGTTCCATCTTCGCGTGGGGTTCTGTTGTAGCTGCTGACCGTGGTTTGGGCGAGGAGCACTTCAGGGCTGGCTACCAGGATGCTGTGGCTGAAGTCATGCGATTCCTGGTCGAGGTCCACGGCTACGGGCCTGGTGACGGCTTGTGTGTACAACTGGCTGCTCATATGCAGAGGCACTGCGAGGCCGTTACTAAAGGTATGTTAATTAAGATTTTGTGCTGAAAATGTTGGAATTAAGACTACTTATTTTTCTATGATTTTTCTCGATATCCCCCATGTTGTTATTTTATAAATATTATAAAACTAAATCATAATATTTTCATTCTAATTGAATGAATGTCCATAAGGTTCTTATAGATCGTACAGATTATTAGCTTTCATTTTACAACTCTGGATAGTTAAATTATCTCAGGTTTTGTGTTAGATCGTTATATATAATTATGATCGTTAAATATTGCTCTGGGGGTCTACTCTGAACGTGTTAAATACGAACTATCGACCGAACGTTCGCATAATGTGTCTTACTACGAAATAAATTCTACATCGTTCGGTCGGTTCAGTTCCGACCTTAAATCGTTTTGACATTTTGTTGTTTCGTAAACCCTCAATATAGTTGGGTCATTGAAGGAAAATACATACAATTTCTGAATTGCTATTTATCATTTCCTTTTGAACTTTCGTCAAATATATTTTTGTCGTGTAGTTAAGACTAGATTGGTCTCCAACAATATCTTGTTCACTTTTCCAGGTGAGCAGGTCCCACGTGAAAAGCCGCGCTCGCACCCCGGGTCCTCCTCCGAGACAACCAGCTCTTCCGGCAGTTCTCACGGGTACAACATGAAGCAGGGAGTGATCGCGCAGGCGCCGCCGCCCGCGCCTCCTACCTTCGCCCCGGACACCTACGAGGAGCGTCCGCAAGAACATCCCTACTCAATGGAATGCGAACGAGGTAATTATGAGGACGAATTAACTGCAACTAGGAAAAGGTCGCCGTCAATGTCTTAATAAACAAGGGATTTGATCACATGAGTGCAGGTAAACTTAGCGCTTTTCTAATCAGTTGATAATATAATTAAAACAGTTGGAAACGGCAGCAGAGACATCGTTATAAAGTGGTGTATCACACGCTGACGGGGGTAATGATCGAGGCAATCTAGTTTTTATCATCGCTGCGGCGTTGATAAAGCAAGAATACTTATTTATATTTTTAGTTATTACCTTAGGTTCAAGAATTGTTGCCATCAGGCAGAAGCCGCGCAGGCACAGACAAGTGCGTTTGGTATATCAACAGATGAGAATCACCATTTTACAATCTGATGTGTTTACAGTACGACGACGTCGAGTATCAAGACTAATTGCAAGTAAGAATAGCTAGGACTCAGTTCACGACAGAGCAGTTTGCGATTTATCGCAATTTGTGACTCAAGAGTTCGATGACCTTTGTCGCGATGAATTTAGTCTCAATCCTAATATTTGTGTGTTTCTCTTCACAGTGTCAGTAGCTCAAGCCGCCATGCCGGGCGAGGCCGACAGTCTCCCCGAGCCCGAGCCGCTGGACGGGCGCCGCAAGCGAGGCGAGCCCACACTCAGAGCAGTGAGGAAGCCCGACCATACAGAAGACTACCTGCATTCCTACAAGTTTAAGAACTGCATTGAAAGACGATTCTCTAGATCACAAGACACGGAGGTAACTAAATTCATAATGATGACAATTAATGGTTGATATTCTGTCGTGCATTCCCACTAGCTAAATTCGTAAAATTTAAACTAAAAGCGTTTCAAGTTTGTCACGATCGGAAGGAAAAGTTAAATCAATCTAGAAAGAGTTAAATAGGTACAACCTGGTTCATTGAAGAAAGGATTCTTAAATGGCGGCGCTTATCGTGTTCTCTCGCTCGCACACTAGTGCCGTCTATACTCACCCGGCGCGTAGCGTTAGCAGAAAAAAAAATAGTCTTGATGTCTTGACGCGCTCAGTGATCTTTTTTTAGGAATATTTACTATAGTTTTCTGTTATTTTTCCTTTGTTCCCTGTTGATTACTGTTGTTTTAATTTTGTTTTATTGTTAGGTTAAGTTTGAGAAATTATTGTGACCCAGTCTTGTTTTTATTATTAAATTTGAAAAAAACTTTAATTTGAAATCTTATATGCTGACTGTACTATCTGTCAACGCAAGTACAAGCCGCCATTTTAGAATCCTTTCTTCAATGCTCCGGCTTTTAACAGTCTATTTGAACTAAGTACAGCTCGACATAAAAATGTAGAAAACCGCAAGTCGCCACTGTCTTCGCGCTACCAGCACTTTGAATGATTTTATTTTATTATTTTTCACTTATTACGTTAGTTTTATGGCACAATAATAAATCTAACAAACCTGCGGTCTTTGTTTACATCAAATATCAAAGATTTTAAAACGCTGTCAGAAATAAAAATTTTAGTTCCGTTTCAATCCGTTCTGGCCAAGCTATAAGTAAAGTTTGAAATCTTAGCCCCCATTCCCATGAGCGCTTTTTTCCACGAGCGTTAAAAAAGCGCTGAATTGGCACAAAAAGGTTGAACTTATTAAAAATCAAATACAGTTTGAAAAAAAAAAAGCGCTGCGCTTTAAAAACGCTGTCGTGTGTGATACAGCTTGGCAAAAAAACTGTAGAAAACCGGAAGTCGCCACTGTCTTCTCGCTACCAGCACTTTGAATGCTTTTATTTTATTTTTTTTCACTTATTACGTTAGTTTTATGGCACAATAATAAATCTAACAAACCTGCGGTCTTTGTTTACATCAAATATCAAAGATTTTAAAACGTTGTCAGAAACAAAAAGATTAGTTCCGTTTCATCCGTTCTGGCCAAGCTGTACATGGGAATGCATTTGTTCTATTTCGACGCTTTTTTAAAGTCCGTTAAAAATTGCTCGTATGAATAGGGGCTTAGAATGAATGACAGTCATTACAATATCTTTGGCGCGTGATTAAAATCTGAACTACTTCTCGTTTTTTCGGTACTTTTTACTAACGTTTTTCGAAGCAATTTTACCAATGTTTACCAATCTTTTTCGGGCCAAAAACTCCTGTCATATACGCTGAAGACAAATCTTGTGGTTACCTTATAATAAGATGATTAGATTATTCCCATCCAGACCGCCGACATGCTGGCCCGCTCGGCTCACGCGCACGGCAAGGTGTACTCACACAAGCGTCGCCGCGCCACCAAACCTGCGCCTTCTACTTCCACCTCCAACTCCAACTCCGGATCTACTGAAGATGCTAGAGACACGTCGCCACAGGTACGTTCATCCACGTGTCTTACTTGCACATCAAAAACCCGCTAACTTATCAGTTCCGATGACGGCGTCGCTACTAATTTTTCTAAACATTCTTCTTAGCTTCTTATATTTTTAAACAATTATGTTATTTATTTATAGGACACTTCAAGCGAATCGCCTCATAATCATCACTATGAGAAACCACCTCCTCCTGCGCAGTATGTACCAGTTTTCGCATTGAATGCTATCGGTAAGTTAGTAAAAAGTAATTCACTTGCATCCAGGGTTGGCATGTTTAAAACAAGTTGTTATAAAACACCTATTTTAAAGTGTTTAAGGCCGAGACTCCACCAAAGCTGTGCGAGTCGAGACGTGTTTTGAACAACCAATAGAATTGCGTTATTGACACAGCTCCACTCCGCAACCCGTGCCGCAACGCAATTCTATTGGTTGTTCAAAACACGTCTCGACTCGCACAGCTTTGGTGGAGTCTCGGCCTAAAACAGTTTTAAATTAAACGGTTTTTTATTACAGGTTCTACCTACCTTTCATAGCGGATGAATGCCTGTAAAATTAAAATAAATGTAATATTCAGGGGTCTGAATAGCTTAACATTAAATCATTTCAGTGTATGCCCTTGCTATGTCACATTTTTTAACTTTTATTGGCATTGTAATGAAATAATACTTCAAAACTTTAGAAAAAAAAACAGTAGATGTTTTTTACAATTGATATTTTTTTGTAAATATTTCATTACAAACAGTGAATTTGAAAAGATATAGTTTAGAAATGAAACATATAATTTGTTTAAAAAGTTAAGACGTCGACCCATAGTCGAATTAATTTGAAAAAATGACCAAAACTAAAAAAAAAAACACTTGTTTAAAACAATTTGAAGTTTTGTTTTATAAAATGTTTAAAAAAAAACTGTTTTTTTTTCCAAGCCTGCTTGCATCAAGTAGAAATCACATAATGTGAACATATTATTTTTACTTACCTTCTCTTATATCTTTTGCAGGAAAATACTATGTCCCGCTAAGTGTCGACTATTCGTGTCTTCAAAGGCACCTTGGCCCCTACGATGTGCTAGACGCCAGGGCTATTCACCTAGCTGCACCACTGCATCCTGTGACGATTCACGTGAACTTTCAGCCGTGTCTCAACTACCATGTCAAGAGAGAACCGAACGAGCGAGACCAATGGCGTGCTGTTTAAGCCAAAAGACACGTATCCAGTGCCTGATAATGAGCTAGGTCGCCATATTGCTACAATAGTGGCGCCAACATTTGAACGTGACAGCTACACTTCTCATCAAAAAAATCGAAACACCTCGCAGTTTATGATTTGATAAGGATTATCAGAAAAATGTGTATATTTAGGAATAAATGTAAAATGTCATTTAATAGTGAGTAGTATGAGGTTTTTAAATCCTAATGTTAATGTTCTAAATTCAAATTAAGTCTTCATAGGTTTCGTATTTTGTATAATGAGTAATTTTTACCCTGTATGGAATATGAAGGAAATGGGTAAAACAACACGCGTAAATGAAAAAAAAATGTAAGAAACGTTTATTTAATAACTTGTATTCCCTCCGCAAGCTCTTATTACTGCTTCCATACGGTTCTTCATCGATCGGATGAGAGTCACGATCACATGTTGTGGTATATTATCCCATTCCTCTTGGATTGCATTTTGCAGCTGGCTAAGTGTTTCTGGGGCTGGATCTCTTGCTCGAATTCGTCTCTTTAATTCATCCCATAGATGTTCAATGGGATTCATGTCCGGGCTTCTTGCTGGCCATACCATAATGGAGATACCGACTTCGGTAAGATAATCTCGTACGACGCCCGCGGTGTGAGCTCTAGCATTGTCGTGCATGAATATGAAGTCGTTGCCAATAAAATGTGCATAGGGCATCACATGAGGTTCAAGACACTGTTCGATGTACCGATGAGAGTTTAGTGCAGGCAGCCGTGGCCCAGACACAAAGGCAAGTTCTGTCTTACCGTCGGCGCTGATTCCTCCCCAAACCGTCCACGAACCGCCACCATAGCTGACCTTTTCTTCAATGCAGCATTGTGCAAAGCGTTCTCCATCTCTTCTGTAGACCTTGTTCCTTCCGTCGTTACCATACAGCATAATTTTACACTCATCAGAAAACAGTACTTTGCTCCACTGAAGGTATGACCAAGTTAGGTGCTCGCGTGCAAAGTTAAGGCGCGCTCTTCGATGGTCTGCAGTTAATTTCGGCCCATTCGCTGGATTATGCGGTGCCAATCCGCGTTCCTTCAACCTTCTTCTTATTGTAGAGTCACTTACAGCTACTCTTCGTACAACGCGAAGCTGCTGCTGCAGTTGAAAAGCGTTAAGGCGTCGATTTCGTAAAGAAGTTGTTACAATAAATCGATCATCTCGCTCAGAAGTGACCCGATTCCTGCCAGATCCTGAACGGCGCGTGAACGAACCAGTCTCCCGATAGCGTTTGTAGACTCTATGAACAGATGATAAGCTTAGATGCAATCTTGCAGCCACAACACGCTGACTAAGTCCAGAATCCAGCAATGCCACCACTTGGGCGGCTTCTGCGGGCGAAGTATCCATATGTTTTAGAAAAAAAAGTTTTTTCAGACGTCCCAAAGTCACAGTAAATGAAATAAGAAACAGAAAGTTTAAAGACAAGCGCTAATTTTTAGTTTTTAAACGAGAAACGTACTCCAACCCTAAATACACATTTGTCTCAAAACAGTGATTAATTTCATTTATAGGATAAACAAATGAAATTATTTCGAATTTTGATTTTTTTCTTCTTACTGTAATGACCAAACTGCCAGCTACACAGTAATGTTTTTTTTTCATGGAATTAATTCTCTTTTGTAAAAAATTAGGACAAAAACAATAAAAACGAAAGTGTTTCGATTTTTTTGATGAGAAGTGTATTATTATAAAAATATTTAAGAAAGGCAATCACTGAGGAGGATTAATTTTGGAGGAAAATTACTCCATAAATTAATGTTACTAGCCTTACAATAGCCGAGCTATTTTCCTAACTAACTAAAATATCATATTTTTGTACAGCTGAATATTTTTGAGATTACCAAATTTATACTAAAAATAATTATCGCCTAAGTGTAGACGTTTGCTCACAATTTAAAGAGTATGGAAAGCAGCAAATTGATAAAGAGCTAGGTAAGATTATCAGCATATCTACCAAGAAAACGAAAGCAACAACAGGAATAAAAGTTTTCTCGTACCAGAAAATATAGTTCAGTTGTTCATGTTAAATATCTAATTGACCTAAAACTAGCATAATCTTCAGCTGTTCTAGTCAAATGGGAGTCAAATTGAAGTGCAATGTGGAGCGTTGCAAATGTAAATACTTGCAACATACCAAACCTAATCAACAAGTGTTTCGTTAAAAATAATTTATTGTGGGCATATTATTAATAAAAAGGACATTATTAGTCGTAGGACTTTAGCTATGAACACGCTATGCCCATAGTTTCGGCGGCGGCATACTGTGAAAAGTTTTGTTTGAAGAACTATTGATGGTGTGGACAATGTTAACAGTGTTCTTAGTTACGGCTGTGATAAGTGTAGTCAAGACAAATACTGATCGCTGTGGTGTATTAATATCGGTATAAGGAGGATGGTTCTACATTTGATACTTGCTATATTAGTACAACAGTACAATATAACAATTAAATTAGGAAATTAATGTCAGAAGTTAGAAAATCATTTTAGCTTTTATTTCGTGTGTGGATGTGTTTAATATTGTTCTGATACAGTATCATCTTGAGAAATAGCCTTACACCAACTGATGATAAATCACCGCAGAAATCAGACGTCGTCACTAATTAATTTGAAACATTATTTTGAGCTTTCTGATTCAAGGCCAAACTAAATTTTATTTTTTAAGATATATTTTCCCACCAAAATTCCACAGCCCTAATATGCGCTTTATTCATTTGAATACGGATTTCGCATATCCCGGAGCTGCTGAATATTGTTTCAAATATTTTAATTTTTATTTACTTTATGGAGTGGTGGTAAAAAAGGTGTGGAGTCCACCAGTGGACAAGATAAAGACTGAGGTTTTTATTTAGCGTTAAAGTTTGTTTTTATGATTGTTTGTTTAAACATTGGATTCTCACTCAAAATATTATATACTGCAGGTTAGAGTTCAATGTGCAAAGTGTCAAATTTTACGTAACGTTCGTTCTAGATACCATTTAAAAATAGTCTGTTAAATGTTAAGTACTTTATATTTTGTAAATACATCTTTAAGAAATAAATGTTAAATATTTTATGGAGTCGCGTGTATTATTTTATGATAATTTTTAGATGTACGGATAAAAGGAAAGGCTACATTCAAACGAAGATTTTATGTAATTAATTATCATAACATCTTTTATTCTCTAGTATTATTTTAAATTTTACATGCTTAGTTCAAACATTGAGAAGAAATAATAATATTTAACATCTGGATAATATACAGCTTTTCTATTTACGATCCACTTAGCGTTAAAAAATTATATTAATATATATATTGCAAAATATTCCATTGTTACATCGAATACCTTACATTAAAACATATCCGACGGGGGAGCGGGACAAGCCAAGGTGGGTGCGATCACAAGGAGTCGGAAGTACCAATCAACTAGCTTCATAATATGGCAAACGATAGAGTGCGCTTTTTGTTCACCATAACAAAATATAGCTTTCACTTACATTAATTAGCATAGTATATACACAGACGCTTCTCTACGGGTTGATATAATTAAGAAATTTTTATCACAAAGATTTTCATCTAATATACTACAGAAACATTAAAATGTTGGAGTGCGTTTTGTTGTCCTATAAATCCTTATGTATATACATATGCTGGGCTGCCATAATGTGATTTTATTAATCTACTACTATTTCAAATTCTACATAAAGAGTACTATTTCATAATTAATAATGTTGAGAGAAAGCTGGAAGTATTGTTTTCAATAAAATTACAACAAAACGTATTCCAACAGGAAGATATTAAGCAATTAATTTACAGTTTATTAAAACCAGATCGAAATATTTACATAATCTATTTGACACGAGACCGACACTCGCTCTAGTCGGGCTGCGGAAATGCTCAATATTTCATATTAATCTAAATTTGATTCAATAGAAAAAATCATAAAAATCTTCCTACAATTCTTTTTATACAATACAAAAATAATAAAATCATGGATTAAATAAAGCTGTTAAAATATATTTTCTGTGTGTTAATAACTATGTGTATTCGCCTTGAAGGCATATTATTGCAACGTATTTGACTATAATCTAAGTTTTAAAGATTATGCGTAAAACACTTAAAAATTTAAGTAGTAGCTCAGTGACGACCCCAATGGGGTATGCGAAGCTTAATGCAACTACATAGAAACTAGAAGGGCTGCACGAAATAGGAAATCAAACATAGAACAAGTTAATTGAGACGACTCTTCGATATGTACTTGTTAGCCACACAGCTCACTTGTATTCGATTCTAGATAATCATTTTATCTTCGGAAAATAAATGACTCATCATTAAAAGTGCATTTTACAAAGTTTACAATCATCGAGACTAATTGACACGTAATAAGCAGCGATTGATACCAGAGCATCACATGTTACAGACCGCAAAAAGCACTCGATCTAAATACAAGGGGTTCCTCAAACAAAATACCAATTTTCTGGAACCATGTTAGAAAATTTGAGCAATAATTTGGATGAAACGTCAGACACCGGGCATTACAAACGTAGTTTAACTACATAGAATTACACTAAATTGCAACAATATCCACCGATTTATTTGCCTAAAATTGGGGCAAATTCCACCAATAATAATGACACCGATCGAATAGTTACCCACTATCAAAAAATCAGCGCCTGTTATTTATTTAACAGAAAAACACGAAAATTTAAGGAACTTTAAAAATATGTTCCCTGTCAAAAGCATTATTGCATAGAAGCTAATTATTGCGATCTAAGTCACAGACGAAATTATGGAAGTAGAAATGATTCACTGAAGCGCATCAATTAGTATGAACTACAAATGTAACACACAACACTAGTTTCATACTCGACATTATAACACAAGATAATATTTTGTAATGAATTAGATTACATAATCTGTAATAGTGGTTTAAGGCAACATCGCACTGCGAATATGAGACAGCAACTTCAGAGATGGCACTCCATTGTCTATGAATGCAAATGTCGCTTATAAGTAGAGCTGTAAACTAAAACTAGAATCCCTACGGAAGCCTACCTAAATATAACAAACAGAATATTTTGCAAGTGCGTCTGCACATAGCTTCCTTACATCACTGGGTGCTTCGGTGATAAACACTATTTTAGCCCGAGGTTATTCACAACATCGATTCGTTGTTATTATAGAAGTATTTACAGTTGGCAGTATATTAACAATTGCAAATATTAGTACATAACATTCAATTATATAATAGTAACTGTAATTATGTATAAACATCTTCAATTACAGAATAAAATGGCAGAATGTTATAATACAACTTAATTTTGAACTCTGCAGTTTAGTTGTTACAAAATAAAGTAAGGTGGCTGTGAAGCCCTAAAGTGCAGAGTTCAAAAATGTATTTGTAAAAACTTTACACTTGTTAACATTATGCTGTGTTAGCAATGTGTTACAAGCAACCGGCAAAATAACAACCAACACAAAAATCGACATCTCAACGACCAAGTCGTTATCCAATGCAAATACCAGCAGACTATGTACACAGTACATATCATGAAGACTTCTTTATGATCATTTGTAACACATTGCAAATTCGGAACAAAGATACAACTCAAAAAAAATAGCACAAGATACTTTAGAAACTTTTTTCTTTCATTGTTGTGTCAAACCAAACAGGTATTTTATTAGTACTATTAATGTGATTGCAATTCATATCAGTCAATTTTCACGACCTCGTCTATCCAATTTGGATGCAAAAGCCATGCTAAACTAAGTCTTCGTCCACGACACCACATTACAACTCTGCAATTTAAACAATTTATATTTTTATTATGAACACCTTAGTTCATATATTTTAACACATTTGAAATATAACCAATAAATATTCACTTTCGACCTCTGCAGGGACAAACTGCAAGGTGGCGTAGTGGACAAAGTTTCAGAACACTATTACCCAGCTGCCTCAAGATGCATGTCCTTGTGATGATGGATCAAAGAAACAAAATCTTTGCATGACACGCTCCACTTAAAATTTAACACAGATTTAACCTCTAGAAATGGCTAATGCGACAATGCGTATCTGTTGAAACGACTCTAAGTAGACGTGAAACCTCTAACACTAACAAGAGACCTAAACTAGGACGAGCCTTCGGACCCCCTATGTATGCTAGTAAAAACAAATAATAAAAACAACTATAATTTACTTAAACATTATGCGTACAAAATTCTAGCCATCGTTCCCTAAACGCACTATCGAATTTATCGATAAAAATAAATATATCAATAAGATACATAAACATTGTACATATATAAAAATCTTTCATACCATTATACATATATACTTTACCGAGTAGGTTCCCTATATTATATTATCTTAACTCTCCTATATACAATATGTACAAAGGGAAATAAAAACAATTTGTACTTGCAGAAAAACCGTGGGAAATAAAAACGTTGAAGTGAAACGGAAATATACAATATGCGCGCATCGCATCTAACGTACACTCATAGAAAAGTTTCTTTATGCTAGTTATTATATAATACAGGCGACGGGGGTTAGTCCGTCTGAGATTTACAAAAATAATGTGTTACAGTGCACCAGGCCACTGACCACTACCTGTCGCCCCGCTTCGCACCGCCCGCGCCATCTGCCGGACAAAGCATACCAGCGTTTAGAAATGACAACACTATACTTGTATAAAACAAAGTTTATTCAACATGCCAACATAATATCTCTATGTATTATGTACAAAATTAATATAACTAGTGATTTCATTCTTTCTACATACTACACAGTAAGAGATACCAGATTACCCTATGTTTTACTACAAGTATGATTGCACACAAACCAAATACTTTTTCTATAAGCAAGATTCATTTTTAACATAATTTTGTAGCAAGATCTGGCCATCACCTAACCCTAATGTTACTGCTTTTGTTACAATGATTCATTTCATACACCCCTTTTTTCCCCACTTTAATCCTTTTACTCCTGTTTTATAGCCATATGTTGTACTATACATATTATTATTCCACTGATCATCAACAGGGTGGTTTTGTCCCCAAGGGTCTTCATGACAGTTGGATGGGGCAAGGGAGGGTCCTGCATGGCCCATGTGTGTTCGTCTGTCATGCCCCAGTGGGGCTTCAAATACGTGTTGGGTCACACTGCCAGCACCGTGTCCCATAATTTCGTTATGTCTCCAAGTAGACATACCGGTGTTTTCGGTAGGTGGTCTCGCCTCTTCGTCGTCGGGTAAGGCAAGACCAAACTCCCGTCTTAACCGCGAGCTGAGGTTCTCCCGTTGGCGCTCTGAGGCTGTGGGTTGGGCGTCGAAGACACCTGCACAGACAACAATATGCTTTAAATAAAATAATAATTATTATAAAGTACGATATCTATTTTAGTCTGGCAAATATTTTGTAATGTGGTTTTGAATAAAATTGCATACATATTAAACACGTGGGCTGTGCCTGTGTTTTAAAACATGTTTACGATTTTCTTTATACTACAAACACCAATCAGATCACCAATGTTTACTGCGCAGTTATATGAATTATCAGTATCACACACGCTCATACATCGTAGCGATGAGAAGGTTCTGCCATTGACAAGCATTTTATGAGACGACATGACAAATACTCAAAAAACTTTTTCAAAAAAAATGTAACCGCCTTCAAAAACAACCACAAAAAAGTGGAAAATAATCTACAAAATAACTTTTCTTTCGGAAGTCGGTGCCTTTGTTTTTTTTTCTTTTCATTGTCTTTTTAGCCACAGACTTCCGAAAGAAAAGTTATTTTGTAGATTATTTTCCACTTTTTTGTGGTTGTTTTTGAAGGCGGTTACATTTTTTTTTAAGTTTTTATTTTACTCTTTTTGTTTAAATATTCAACCCTAATTCTTGTCAAGAACATTATTCTCTTACATGTGAACTAGAATTTTGTAATCCTTCGCACCGGTACTTACATCACTGACACTCATGTACACAATAAGCGAATAAAATTCCATATCTCAAAAATTACTGAACCGATTTTGATGAAACTTGCAGTATTCTCTAAGGCGGTGTCCTGCGTGAGCGACAAATACGACGCGACGCGATTCAAACAATTTCAAATGCTATTACAATATTATTTTAAAATTTACTTCATGTCGCGTCTTATTCGTCGCTCACGCAGTACACCACGTAAGTTAAATAATACCTAGTACGGTCAGCCAAGAAAGTGGTGTACCAGTTTTGATTTAGTTTCCCGGTCATCGAAAATTACAACAAGGTTCGTTATAAAAAGATATTTCTGAAAGAGACAACATTATCATGACGTAAACCTATGTATTTAGTATTCATACGTCATATGTCACATATAAGTACATGACATTTTAACCTTTAGTATAAATGAAAAGGACATTAGTTTCTACAAAGCAATTGAAATGTTTCCAAACAAAAGTAATAAAAACTATTTAAATAGACAACCGAATTCCATTTGAAAAAGAAAACTGACAATTGACATTTTGTCAAATATATGCAAAAAATCGATATATTTTCCGTGTTATTTTTCAATCAACTGCATATAAAATCATCTCAATGCCTGCCAACTTGACCATTGCCGAAAGAGCACAAATAATTGCCCAATTTAATGAGGGAAGCAGTATCAGTGCGATATCCCGGAATTTGAATATATCGAGGCGTTCTGTCCGCTTTTGGATTCGTCGTGAAGGAGAGGAGGGAAGTTTGTTGGATCACAGAAGAAGTGGTCGCCGGCCTGCACTCTCCAATAACGATAGAGAATTCATGAGACGGGAATATGAAATCAATGGTTTTAAGCCCACAAAACATTTTGCGGAGATGTTCGATGTGAGTGCCCAAACAATAAGGAATCATCTACATTACATGGGGTTGCACCACAGGCATTACGCCAAGAAAATATATTTGACGGATGCTCACAGACTTGCTCGTCTGAACTTCGCCAGAGAGCACTTAGAGTTTGATTGGTCTAATACAGTGTTTTGTGATGAAAAAACGTTTAAATCCAGTCAGCATGGACGTCTTCACCTTTGGCGATATAATTCAACACGGTATAAAGATGATCATGTAATTGCAAAAAGAGAATCAGGTCGAATTTCCGTAAATATTTGGGGCTGGATGAGTGCGGATGGTGTAGGAGAATTGTGTTCTCTACCTCCTCGAGCGACGGCTGTAAATTATATCGACGTGCTTCAGAATGCAATGCTACCGACAGTCCGTAATGTTTACCCGGAGAACGAAGTGCCACAATTTGATTTTGTTCAAGATAATTGTTCAATTCATAATGCGAGGATCGTAAGAGCCTGGTTTCGTTCACACACTGACGTAAGGGTAATTCAGTGGCCCTCAAGATCGCCGGCCGGACCTCAACCCGATAGAAAATCTTTGGGGCCTTATGGTCCAACGATGGTCGCATCAAAATGAAAGAACCAAACCAGCTCTTATTAGTCACTGTAATTATATTTGGGAGGAAATGCGGGGAACCGATATTTGCTCACGGCTTGTTGGTTCAATGAGGTCTCGTCTTTTAGAGGTTATAGAGGCCAACGGCGGTTACACCCGTTTCTAATTTTTTAAAATTTTCAATATCTTCTAAATATTACTATATATGCTATGTTTTTGTTTGTTATAAGTATTTTAAAATTGATTGTAGAAATTTAATAAAAGGATAAATCTATTTTTAGCTTGTTTTTTATTGATATTGTAATTACAAGTTTACAGAAATTGTAGGTTTGTGGATTCGCCTTGTGCCTTTACAATTTTATGTAACTTGTTGATTACAATTCTGAATTTGTAGATACAATTTTGTCATCAAAATCTACAGCCCCCCGCCGTTGATTTTACGACGTCATTGGTTCCATCAAGTTCAAACTAAGAACAGCTGTCACGTTACAAACAGTAATAGTCGTTATCAATAATCAGATAAAGACAGCAATAGAAGTTGTCAGATCGATCTGCAAGCGAAACTAATCTTTATCACCTATGAATCTGCAAGCGATATTCAACCTTAGGGTGGTACACCACTTTCTTGGCCGACTGTACAACAAAAAAAGAATTACTTAAATCGGACTTGTAGTTCCGGAGATATGCGAACACAAAGTAAATCAATCGATGCCTACTCCTTACTCTTAAGGAGTTGTACCTTCCATCATCAGGTCATCCACCTGAGATGATGATTATCAGATGCAAATACTTGAACAGCTTTAGAAAATATATGAAAATGGTACTATGTGCCTATAAAACTTGAAGGTTGCCCTCGATTTCCCTGGGATCCCATCATCAGATCCTGACCTTATGATCATGGGACCAATTGGAAAGTATACCCTTTCAAACAAAAGAAAAACTTTCCAAATCGGTCCAGGCGTCTTCGAGAAATCGGGGAACATACATAAAAAAAAAAAGATTCTGACGAATTGAGAACCTCCTCTTTTTTTTGAAGTCGGTTAAAAATAATCTTAAGTTTTCATCATTAACAGATGTACGTCTAACATTTACATCACAGCATACTTTCTACTAAACTTAAGTTCAAACATTCTAAAATTACTAAAAACGAAAACAGTAACCCCATTCTACGATCGTCACGTTTACCGAGATCGTGGGCTAAAAATAATGTGCTGGACTGCTGGTGCACTTTACGAACTGATTTACCACCGCCATAATTATTATAAGTGAGTGCTATAAGATTTTGTATAAGAAGATATAATATAGGTGTCAGATTATCTCAGCTCGCTGCCGCTGGCATGTGGGAGTAAAATAAAAAAAAAACCTCGCATGAATATTAGTTAGAATTCTGCGGCGCAGTATTGTGTTAACACTCGTAGTCAAGGTCGTGACGGTAATGATTTTAGTCTTTATTGCTGAGCTCCTCGCTCGTATATGCGCACCGCTTATTGCTTTATCTTAATCATTTCAACAGAGCTTCTGTGAATTTTATTGAGATGATTGGCTTCTTGTATATGTACTTATTATGTGGATCAATCAGGATGTTTTAATTGTATCGAGTCCATACTGTTAAAATAATATTTGCATTATTATGTTTGAGAAGTCTCTCTAATTTTGCCGGACTTATTGGTGCGAATCGGTCGACCTTGTAAATGATGGATTTAATTATATTGCCAGCATCTTTTTGCCTTTACATTTCGGAATAAAGCCAATAAATATTTGTTCTAACCCAAATAAGCCTCCTATACATGGGCGCTCAAATGCTTTGCGGACAACTTTACCTAATATTATACAACCTATGTTTGCAATTACATACAGAACTTTCAGCAATTTCCCACTTCAGATCGCTACTCTCGACGCATACACGCGCATACATAATATAGATAAGGTTGACACGCGCAAAGTTGCTATGGAAATACTTGATATAACAACAGCAAATGTTTGTGTGAAACACAGTTATCAATGAATTTAACACAAAAACAAACGAAGCTTCGATAAACTGGGGTCGATTATTGCATAACGCAGTCGCAACGTGTATACTTACAAGTACAATTCTTACAAGAGAATATTTTCAGTATAATATACTGAAAAAGGCATATTAATATACCTGTTTTACCTTATGAACAATTACAGTCAATATACTCAATATTAATCGTCTAGTACTTGAGTATAGCCGACTAGTAAATACTAAAGCCGACCCATAAAATATGCAAAAACATAACTCTTCATTATATGCAATAGTTTTGTTCTTACAGCCCAATATAACCTAGATAAACCTACTTATGAGAGGAAGTACCCACTATTCTACGGGCAGACATAGCACTCTTTATAGCTGGCTATAATAAATGGTATGTAACGAGCGTTGAATATCGTCATAATGGCAGTATAATTAGCAAACTGATTGAGGATCTCAGTTGGAATTACAAAGGGGGTAATAGTACTTATTCCCTCTATATAATCCTTTAGCTATTATATTATTTTACTTGTCGAAGTAGTACTATGTTACCTTTAAACTTTAGAAGAGGCAAACCCTCACTAATACTGTGTCCCATCAGTGGGAACTATGTATGTAGACTGGTTAGTGGTTGAGTATATAAGCACATTCACGAGGGAAACGTAACCAAGGCACGACGGTAATCGTCTATGACAGCACGTAACCGGTGCGCGGGCGAATCAACCAATTGAATCAATTGCTTGCGTGCCCCACTTGACGCCATAATTGCCCACAATGCGATGATGCAGTTCCATAATCAGATTGTGACTTTTATTCAATCGATTGGAATATTATACTGGTTTTTATGTTGTTAGTCTGGCGGATATACGATTCTTTGCAGTCTGTTTTCATTACAGTAAAGGTTTATTTCTAGTAATAAATATCCATATAAAATTGGGTTGTTGAGGTCCGATAGGCAGTCCCTTCATGTAAAATACTTATATCCAGACAATACTAATCATATAATCATAGCCCAATATACACACATCAAAAGTGTCTAGGGATCAAGCATTTTTATGCGGATTTCTTGAGATTGAGATGTGGCTTTGTAATAAATTTATGATTTTATAAATTTATATGGATCCTTTTTGGTGCATTTCATAATTTGAATCAGGAACTGTAAATCAAATTCGAGTAAAAGATGAAAATCAGCTGTCAATATTTTCCCTATAAAAACATACAACTCATTGAAGACATTATTAGTGCTACTGTTTCCCTACTACTGATTAAAACCAACGTTATTATGGAGCGGCGACGTCATTTAAGCAGGGAAGAAATGCTCAGAGCCGTGGGAATGATAGAAGCTGGTTCCCGGCAACGTACTGTGGCTTTAGCTCTGAATACAAGTCAGAGTGTTATCAGTCGACTTTGGACACGTTACCGAAGCACTGGTACCGTGGCTGAGCGCCATGGAGGACGGTATCGCTGCACCACACGGAGACAAGACCGATACATTCAAATCTTAACTCGAAGAGCTCCAACAATAACCGCCATGATGTTAGCCATGAGGCTTCATCACTCTTCAGGGAACTTAATTAGCGACCAAACAGTCAGAAACCGCTTGCATGAAGTGAACCTTCATTCCCGAAGACCGCTACGGGTACCACCTATAGCAATGCACAATCGTAGGATTCGATATCAATGGGCTCTTGAACACAGAAATTGGGCAGAAGAACAATGGCGTTTCGTGTGCTTTTCTGATGAGTCTCGTTTTGGTATGAGACCGGATACAAGACGTATACGACACTGGAGAACCCCTGGACGCCAACAGCGATTAAAATCCTGCCAGGAAGTCCATCCTTATAGTGGTGGAACCATCATGGTATGGGCGGGTATTTGGATCGGCGGAAGAACTGAGTTGATTTGGATCAGAGGCAACCTCAACGCTCAAATTTATGCTGAGACGGTTGTATCAGACGTCATCGTTCCTCTACAAGTGCAAATCGGTCCCTTATTTCAGTTAATGCATGATAATGCACGACCGCACACCGCAAGAGTTGTAAGACAGACTCTCGCCGCAGCTAACATCAATGTCCTGCCCTGGCCTGCTCAGTCGCCAGACTTGAACCCGATTGAGCATGCATGGGATATGCTACAGAGAAGAGCTCTGCCGAATATGGAGGGTATCCAGTCGCAAGAAGACCTTTTTTTGTTGTTGCAACGAACATGGGCGGCCATTCCACAGCGTGATTTGGATGAACTCATTTTGAGTATGCCAAACCGATGTTCTTGTGTTGTTAGTGTTCGCGGTAGAAACACGGATTATTAATTGTTTAAGTTACCCAATAAAATTTTAAAGAAAACTGTTATTTCAGTCTTTTTTTCGAACTTTAATGTTAGTGGTTCAAATGTCAAAAATCCCTTTATTAGGAAAATGGCAAATTTCTTTATGAATGCAAAGGTGACTTGGTTTATCGTTACTGTGACAAACGATAACACTTTATTTGATGAATCCTTAAAGAACATTTTAATTAATATCAATCAGGAGAAAAGTTATTGCAAAAATATATGTTGATCCCTAGACACTTTTGATGTGTGTAGTTGGGAAAAGGCTAGGCAGATGATGATGAATATCCATATAAAAGAAGTATTTGTGGAGGTGGCCTTCAATTCCTGTTTATGGAGACAAAATATGAGTTTTTGCATAATTTGACTTATATAACTTGACACATGGTGTAATTTGGGACTACAAACATAACAGGTTGATTTTTCTAATCAAGACCACCTTGATGTCCCAAGTTATATTGGTCTAGTAATATACCTACGTGCGACTACACACCTTTAGGCGTTTGCTCGGCGGCGAGTTCCCGATGCAGGCGCTGCTCCAGCTCGTCCGCGGCGGCCTGCGCGGCCAGGTCCAGGCGCTGCGGGGACAGCGAGGCGGCGCCCGAGGACTCGCTGGACCACTCGGGCGCCGCCTCGCCGCCCGAGCCTGCCTCGCCGGCCTCGGACGACGAGCCCGCGCCCTCCTCCGTGCAGCCGCCGAGGTGCCGCTTGCGGTACTCCGTTATAGAGAGCTGCACAGAATATACAATACTTCAGTTTGTCCCTCGCCTCCTATTACATGTACTATTTATTATACATAATTCTGCCTGTAAAAGTGTAATGCTACTATCAGAGTCAGATGGCAAAACTAGATAATCTTAAAATAGATAGAGATATTAAAATTTAAGGGCAATAAGGTTTCCGGAAGTTTTAGGAATTTCTGAATCCGTCAATGCGTGAACATAAAACACTGCCGCACGCTGGACTAAGTTATTATTACGTCTACATTATGTTGTTTGCTGCAGGTACTCCTCATAGTTAGGAGTAAAAGCTAAAGCAACTTAATTTTCTTTATTATTTTTTTGTCAGATCTCAGGCGTAGAACGGAACGCCGACAAAAAATTCTGGCTCTGTCCCAAACTAAAAACTTACCAACCTCTTGAAACAATATTCATTGTCAGACAAATGTGACCAGCATTTTCATAATGAATTAAATTGACAAGCTCAGGTTATCGAACATTTCGAAATCGAATCTTTGTCGAGCTCCGATAGCTGTGCTCTAGCATTAGAATAACATCCGTCGCCATATCGGTCGATGCACTGTTTTGAAACACTCAAGATCGTCACTTTGCTTGGATATTCTATAATTTCTATACTGTGTATCTGTGTATACTCTGTGTTGCAGATAAATTGAGTTCAGAAACGCGGCACAAGCGAAAGTCTCTAACCTCTAACTTTTACTGCAGATAAGAAACGATTAAATTAATGTATAGATATGAATTATATAATTTCTGTGTATACAAACACATTGAATATAGACTACTTAGAGCTCCCAGTTTGCTATAATATCACGTGGACATCAATTTTTACTATTATCTAATCTGTGACCTTGATCTGGTTTTACGCATTCTGACACAACAGTTCAGGCTACTTAATTTGTAGGTACCTAGGTAAATAAAAATTCATTCACAGGTTTTTGTTCTAGTAATGGTAATGATTAGCCTTGTAAAGCAATCGCGCTGTTTGATTTTTGAAGATAACTAAGTCCTTGCATGTCCATTTTAAGTTGGCGATAGGAGACATAGTTGGCCAATGTTAAGTACTGTAAAGTAAAAATATCTATGTCTAAGTGCACTCACCTTCCTTCTTACAGGTTTAGGTTTTTCTAGTTGCGGAGGGTTCAGTCTGGGGTCGTTGGTCCGCGGGCAGTACGGCTTGGCGAGCGGCTTGGGCGACGGCGCCAACAGACCCGCTTTACTGGAGCTGCTTAGCACCCCCGATAATATCACACTGTTATTTGAGTCCATATTGTTCACTCGCGTCAATATCTCCTGGACACTCTTCAGTTCGTCCACAGGCGTAATACTGTCCTTGTCAAACAAACTACTATCTAAACTTGTAGTCCTATCTATTGCACTCTTTATTATAGACATGTTCGGAACATTCTCGTTTATTGAACTGTCCCTATCCCGGTCCAAGTTGAATGATTGAGACATGTTGCTGAAGATGCCAGAGAAGAGTCCCGTTGAACTAAAACGTGACGAGAAAGGTAGAGTTGAATTCTCTAAGACGGACGGCCTGTCGATTGAGAAGGGCTTGTCAATTTTCTCGGGCTTTTCTACTACGGGCGATACGGGGCATGCTATCTTCACTGGCTTCATGGGCTCTTGAGGCAGGGGTATCGTTTCTGGCGGCGGTATCACGGGCATCGGACTAGGCTCCTCGGGCAGCGGTATGTTTTCTGGATTGGGCAAAGGTATTGACTCGACAGGCGGTAAAGGTATGTTCTCAGGAGAAACAATTACTTTGACAACACCATGAACATCGTTTATATCGTCGTGAATGTCCCCATTGATCTCGATTGGTTTTGATGTGTCGTTTTCAGTCCTCAGTTGAACACTGATCTGATCATCCACCATATTGAGATCAAAGTTTAGATTCACTTTCTTCCTCTTCTCTTTGGGTTTCTTATTTCTGCTTTTTAATATCTGTATGTTTTCTGTGTGGAAGGAGTGTATTTTCTTCTGTATATCGTCCATCTCGTCGCGCTGTGGTGATGAATTCCCGCTCGTGTCAGCTGACTGGCAGCTGTTCAGTTTATCGTTTGGGCTTTCAATTCCTTTCACGTCGATATTGCTGTCAACAGACTCTTGTATTTTTGGTTGTGCAGGTATTGTAGTATCAATTTCCATTGGCACTACTTTATTGTAATTACTTTCATCTAATTCAACATTGTTATTATTAGTTTTGATGTCATCTGGTTTGGGTATTTCAGGCGGAAGTTCTTCTTCAGGCGTCGGCACTCCTATTATTCTCCTAATGTTCTCACTGTCATGGGGGCCCTTAATGTTCATGTTTAACACGTCACTGTCTATATTGCACTGGTCGTCAGAGCCCTGGCCGCTGTCCGAGCGAGTCCTATCTCTACCGTATATACTATCCATAATATTTCGAACTTTGTATTGCCTCGTCAATGCTTGCGTGTCGTCTTTGACGGGCGAGTCTTCTGACGTTAAAATAGGCGATGTTTCGTCATTACACTGCGCAAATAAAGTTTAGGGGTTAATAACTTTCATGATAGCAATCTCTAAAAGACAATTGCAAACCTACTTACAGGCACAATAGTGTTCTGTTCGCAAGAAAGTGATTCTCTCGCTAACCGCCTCTTCTTCAATGGTGTCACCATTTCGTTGGGGGGCGATTCTGAAACAAACACATCTAAAATTCAACATAGAAATGCATTGTTCAAAGAAGTAAAAACAATAATAACTGTAACAATGAGATTCAAGCACAAACCTGCAACAGGCGAGTCACTCTCCTCGCTGATGGCTTGTCTCAACCACCTCTTCTTGGCACTGTGTTGCGGTATAATTGGCTGGACTACCTCAGGTACCTCCGCGGGCGGTGTACTCCTGGTTATCCGCTTCGCTTTTTTCGGAGGCTTATTTCGATCTCTCCCAGGGGTTCTGGGAGGAGACGCTCGACTACTATCTTCCTCATGGTCTAAATCATGACCACCACTTAAATCGCCGATCATCGTCGATGCGACTCTAACCAAGCTTTCTAGGGACGGCGCGGACACTAAGGTAGGTCTATAAGGGGACCTATAAGGCGATGGCGTCCGTTCAGGCGACCTCCCTATCCATTCAGTTGCCATTGTTTTCTTGGTTTTTGGTAATTTGAAGGCGGATTCCACTGACCCAACAGCTGCTTCGACTAAAAGACATGCAGAACTTAATCCCAATTCCTGAAATTAAAAAGTATGATGTAGACAATTCTTAACTTATTATGTGGTCGATGGGATACCAGTTATTTATACGCTTTTTGTAATGTTTTAATTTAATTGTTAAAAGTTGATTTAAAATGTTCAATAACATAACAGTCAGCACGTACCTGTCGACACACGTCATGCGGCGGTCCATCATTGGTCCGGTCGTGGTCCATGCTGGGCGGCGGCAGGCCACTGTCCCTCCTCACGGGCGCGGCTCGAGGCGGCGTGAGCGGCGTGGATGGCGCTTCGTCACCTGACGTCACCATATCGCTGTCCGCAGAGTTCAGGCGACGCCGATTGGACTGTGATGTCGTACGGGCACGGCCCTTGCGCCTACACATGATTTTAACATAAGTTTTGCTAAATATTTCAGGCTGGATAAAGCAAGAGACTTGGGATAAATAGAAATGAAATCGGAACTATAAAGTAAATGAGTGAAAATTCTCATTTACTTTATAGTTCCGAATTTAGTTATGTTTACACGTATCGCGTATTCAAAGTAGTGAGGTTCGTTAAGTTAGATTATCCTATAACCTAAATGTTTTGGGTTTAAAGGACAAAAAAATACTTGAAAAAATCAAGAGGGCTATGTCGAGCATCAAGCAAAGTAACAATAATTTTGTTAAACAATTACCTACACTCAAAATATATTATAAAATACGAAACTTTATTGCTCATTTCTCTAATCATGTTCAATCTACTCGTTTTTTATCGAACACCTGCAACAGCACTTGTTCATTTTTCGTTTTATTGAACAAAAAATAACACATTTACCTCCTATAATAGTTGTTTAAAATTGGAATTTTGCCAATTATAAAGGAAATGAGTTTTCTACAATGTAATTAGAGCAAGCAGGAATGTAACAATAGACAATATGAACTTACTTTTTCCTCTTTTTCGATGTGTTCTGAACCTCCTCGTCATCATCCTTATCATTAGCATTGGGGTGGGGATCGGACTCTCGTCTCTTCTGCCTTTCTTTGACCTCCTGTTTGCGCTGTTCAGCTTTTTCCATGCGTTCAAACGCCTTCATTATAGCTTCCATCTTACGTTCCTCGCGCGTCTGTAATTTAGATACAGGTTTAGAATTCTGTCTGGTCCCAAGGCTAGGTGGTTGAGTTTCGATAGCGTTTTTCGAACTAACCATTTTTCTCTTTTCTTTCTCTTTGTTATTATTCTGTATTTTATCTTGAGAATCATCTGTTTTGTCGTCCATAGAGTCTTGGTTTACGCAAGTTGTTCGACTGGACCTTGATGATCTGTCGTGGCACGCTGATTTAGCCATGAACTCTCTTGTCACTGGTCTATCTTCTTCTATCTTTGGTTCCTCTTTAGGTTTTTTCACTTCGACTTTTTCTGGTTTCTCTTCATCAGAATAAACAGGCTCTTTCTCTTGTTTAACTTCCTTTATTTCTTTTACTTCTGCTTTCGTTATAACGATTGGTTTTGGCTCTTCTACAGCTGGAAGTGGAATAAGCTCCGGATGTTTTATTTCCTCAAATTTCTCTTCAATAGGTTCTGTTTTACAAAAGTCCGGCTCATCTATTTCTTCAGGCTTCATTTCTTCTTTAGCTATCAGATCTATTTCAGGTTTTATATCTTCTTCTATTGGTTCAGTTTTAGGCGGTTCATCGAAGTTCAAGGCCATTACAGCTGTTTTAACAGGTGACAGTGGCGGGTATTCATGTTTTATCTGTTGTGGAGATTTCTTTTCTGATTTGATTACGGGAAATTGAGGCGCGAATTCTTTGATCGGCGTGGTGACAAGTGGCGCGAGAGGTGGGGAGGCTGGAGATGAAGAACTGAAGCATCTGTTCCTACTTCTCTTCTCCCTGGGCGGGTAGTCGACGCTCTTTCTTGACGCCAAAGTGTTGAGGCCGTTCAGTTTGCAATGTTTCGGGTTGCCACAAGCGCATGGCTGCTTGCTGCCATCAGCATCGTGACCCACAGTTATTTCAGTGTTGGACTGGACAACTCCAATACTTACTAAATAAACATGTAATGTGCCTTTTACTATACAGTGTTGTAATTCGGCATTGGGTTTACATGATCTACGAACGAACCTCGCTTCATTTCCGTATGTTCTTGTGTCTATACATATTTGCGTGTTGTCTTTCGGCAATCTGTAGAAAAATACGAATGGTCCAGGCTTCTGGCTTCCTGCTCTGGCAGAATTTTGTAGCTGGGGCCTATGTTGGTTAGACAACATGTACTTGCCACGTAATTCTATTACCGGCGTGTTTTCTTTCAAGTCCTTTGTTGCAATCAGTATCTTTCCGCCAGCGTGGGGTACTGTAGTACATAAATGCGCGTTCATAGCATACGCCATATTAGGAGTATTGCCCAATTTGTTGCTGTACTTCATTATCTTGGCCCGCAACTCTGGGCTGTAATGGTTTGTAACAGCTAATTCGTAAGAGTCCTGGAAGTGTGATTGATTTGACATTGTAGAGCTGTATTTACTTCTATTCAACAACATTTCTTTCTTACGTTTCACGCGTTTTTCTGACAGTTTTCTCTTAGTGCCTTTCCGAACGACCTCTGGTTTCTTCGGTCTTTTCGGCCCTCGTTTGGGTAACGCTAATGATGGTTGTGGCAAGGGTGGAAGCACTGGGAGGCTAGAGTTATAAGTAGTGACGCATGACCCACTCGTGTTAGTATAAGTGGTAACAGTCAGTAATCGTTTTCGTCTTTGTCCTGGAAGACGACTGCTTTCAGAAGAGTCAGTATCCGAACCACCAAGAGCGCTGAGTTCCTCTCTCTTCCTCATTTGTATGGCACGAGCGTGACGTCGGTCTATTGGACGCGGCATACACAGCTCACACATGTACGCATCTGGTATGTTTTGCCTGTCGATGCCCATACAATCGACGTGCTGCCACTCGCCGCAGCGGTCACAACATATCATGTAACCATCATCGTGGGTAAAGTCACAGATGCATCGGGTCTTGCCTTCCTCCTCACCTTCTGGAGCAGTCTCCGTATCACTACCACCTCGATTAGCTTTCCTGTCTCCATCTATAGAGGAAATCACAGAGGCAGCATCATCGTCAGGTGGTGGAGGCGGCTGTGGCTTGTACGTTATCGGCGCCATTTGTATAGAAGATACAGGTATAGGTGTTCCAACAACACTAGTAGGCACTGTCAAAGGCGGCATTTCGTAAGAAGCAGTGGACATGATTACAGGTGAATTACGTTTCAAAGGGCTCATTGGTGATGTAGTTAATGTGGGTGAAATGATGGTGGGTGGTGGGCCAGTGGACACCGGTGTCGTGGGCGGCGTGGCTGTTGGCTGCTTCTGGGCGGGCTGGGCGTATGTGTGGTCCAACATCACGAAGGCTAAGGGCTGGAAAGAGTACCTCCTCAGTTCTTCTGAAAGATTCGGTCTCTCCTCCATGCCGATTATATCGTCCTCAGTAAGTAGTGTTGTTTTGTCGCCACTGAAACAAAGAAAATTTAAATGAATGCCATTGACAATAAAAAAAATCAGCATTGGATATTTTAAGTCTATATTTTATGGAATTATTATTTAAAAATTCCATATAAGAATACTCACACAACAATTCTTTTCTGATTTACAGGTTTGACCTCAACTGGTTCTTCAGGCGTAGGCGGTAGTGTAGTTATATGATTGATTGGTGTAGGACTTGGTTGCAGCATCAACTTGGGCTGTGAAAGTGACTGCAGGATCTGGGCGGTCAGCTGCTGGTTTGCAGACACTTGTGACACTGTGGATATTGGATTATCTGCAGGTCCATATGTCTGAACATATCGTAAATTAGGAGTAGACCCTGATTGCACGTAGTGGGGCCCCTTTGGTAAACTCGTACTAATTGGTGCAGTTGAAATTAAAACAGGGCCACATGGAGATTGTAATACTAGACGCTCCCCTTTAGGAGGGAACTTTGACAGAGATACTGATTGACTCTTATGTGTAGGACTGCCGACTTTCTGAATAATTTTTGAAGCATTAGAGTCCACAACTCCATAGCTTGGCTGCTGGCTTTTGTATGTGACGCTGGCGACAGGCCAAGACTTAGCCTCGGACTTGTTAGCTGACCCAGTCTGCTGTATTATTTTAATTGGCCTTGACTGATTTTTCTGATTAGAAACTTGTCCAGAGCTCTTAGATCCCTTAAAAGTATTGACGGATTTTCTTCCAGAATGTACAGACATCTTGTTTGGGCCAGAGACAACACGAGATAAAATATGGCATTGTGTGTTGCCAGAGGAGGCAGCAACCATAGCATTTAGGTTAGCACCATTATTTACTTTATTCAAAGATTTATTCAAGTTTGTGCTTTTGGTAAATGTATGATTGTAGGGTACATTCTTGATAGGGCTGTTGTTCACAACATTTGGTGATAAGGTGGAGCACCCAATCAATGATTGATTCTTCGGGGGTTTAGTGCAAAGAACTGAATTGCTCAGTTTGTAAACATGATTCTGTGTGCCATATACTGGAGTCATTTCTTTCCCAGTTAAGTATTGTTGGTTATAGTTTGGATTCTTCGGAATAGATATATTGCTTAAAATCTGAACTTTGGATGTCTTGGGTCGACCTATGAAGTTAGTCTCTGTGACTATGTTTGACCTTCTTGCTTGTGTTGTGTCATTAACATAGCTCTCACTGGTTATAATGATTTGTGACACACCAGCTTGTGATCTATCATCATCCATCTTGGGATCATTGGTAGCAGCACTGGTAGCAAGTATTGTAGGCAGCCATAAGGTCTGGTTTCCAGATACATCTTGTACATTTTGTATAGATGTAATATTTCCGACAGCTGCATCAACATTAATTGTAAAATTCTGAGGCAATTTTGTAACATTCTGAACAATTGCTGTACTCAGTGGAGCTTGAATGAGGGTGGTGGAGTTATCTAAATAATTGCCATCATTAGAATCTTCTGGTTCTTGTAATATGGGGTATGCTATGCGCCCCACATTATCTATGGCTTCTTCAAGCCTCACAATGCCAGAGAGGGAGTCCACGGACATTTCTGCATCACAATGTTTCTCTGTGATGTGGTATTCAACTTCTTTGTCTACTTTGTGCACAGATTGAATTATACTTTCAGGGTGTGTGGAGTCAGGTTCAGGATCACCTTGAGTGGGAGACAAGGGCAGGGCCCTCAACACAGGAGTTCTCACACTAGATACATTCATATTTGTTAATTTGTGATCCAATACATGTTCGTAAACATTTTCACTGGAGGTGGTCGGCCCGTAATCCTATAACAAAATACAAAATCAAATTATTTTTGTGGAATTCAGTAAATGCAGACAATGCACATCATTTCGAATTTGTAATTAAATGTGACACTTCTGCATAATGTGCATGAATAAACATTTCAAATTATACATACAGTGTTGCTGGTGACTTGTTAAGTCTAAGCACTGTGATTTGACTAAGACAAGCCAGTTATGATAGTGCAGTTTTACTACATCAAACACAGATTTCAACACAAAAAATTAAATGTTATAATTACAGTATTGGCAAAAATAGAACCCCAATTCTTTATACACTGAATTTATAAACATATTTTGCAGACGATCAGCAGTAATCATAGAATGACAATTACATCAAATGCCCTAATTAATAGAACTTGTGATAATTCCCTAGTAAATACATTTTTACAAAAAACAATTTCACATTACTCACCTAAAAGCTGTAAAACTAAAACTTAATAGGATATCAATGAATACACTTTTCTTTTCAAATCTTTATTTAATACAATTTCAATGTCCTGAAAATGGGTAGTTTGTAGATATGTTAACTAATTTTATAACATAATTTTGTAATTAGTTTAGCAATGAATAGAAGAATTTCACACCTCTTACTTATATCTTACAATCAAGTCTTAGGCACCATGAGGATGATCACTAGGTGCAAGCAGGATTTTTCATATTGTGTAACATAATAGTGGTAAAGGAAGTAGGAAAGCAGTGTAGGAACATGATGTTATTGGTTACAAAATCATAATATTTACAAATATAGTGCTAAGTGACTGGCCAAGTGTCCATGTCAGCAGAACTGGTCAGGGACCTTGATGGTGGGTTTTATGTTGGTAAATATGCTGTACTTACTTGCCGGGCCGCTGATTCGTATTCTGATGTAGCAGACATGCTGTATATACTATCATCTTGGGTCAAACCCGAGATGACGCCTTGGAGTGCTCCTCGGCCCCCAAATTTTATTTCATGTGACTGCAACCGAAAATCTAATCTTTATCCATATATCTTCATAATGATCAGTTATACGTGCAATGTACACCATAATGTTCTTGGTAAAATATTTTTAGTCCACAAATAGGATACGACCGCCGAGGTCATTGTTCCACAAAATGATTTGAAAGTCACTTAATTTTGTTCCCTACGAGAAAATATAAAGAATAACACTAAAATAATACATAATAACTGTAGCAACAATGGAACAAACGCGTAAAATAAGCGAATAGGTTAATCCACTGCCGCCATTATTGTAGCACGGAAACTGAAATGTCTCGGTAATAAACATCAAAAAAAGTAAACACTATCGTCTTATGAGAAATTTAACTGGAATATATCGGTAGTATACTGCTATAATCGAGATATTTAAATAAGTAATACCCCTAAATCCCCTTAGTAACAAAGACATGAGAAATATAAGTACATACGAAAATGAGGTTTGTATATTTATATCTCCTCAGTAATATAATAATGACTTACTTGTAGCAATATCATGTGTAAAAGCGGTTTATAATATAGAATAAACTAAATATTTATAGAAAATGACAACATCACAATAGTTAGGCAGTACGAAATCCAGATGTAAACACTTTTCGAGAAAATACTGAAGGAAACTTGTACTGACCTGTTTATGAGCGAATTTATAACACCTAGGACTTAGCGAAACTATTTCCATCAAATAATTGCATAGCACGTAATAAATAGGCCTCAAAGTCCGTAACTACGACCAAAACATTCACAAGACTCGAAGATGGCGGCCATTGCATTTTCTTGATACAAAACAACGGGGGTTTCATGAAACATGTCGAACTACTAAGCACTTCCGGTCAAACGAGTGATATATTATATTTAAAATGTCTACAAGATCAACAACGAAATTTATGATATATTATATAAATCACAATTAAAATTAATTATTTTCGGCATGTTTATCAAAAGTATTTATAAAGCAATTATAACAATTTGTTTTAAAAGATTTTCAAATTATTAAATATTGGTTATGGCTAGAGTTAAAAGACATTATTTTGTTTTTTTTTTCATCTGACTAATAGACAATATCGTTCCAAAATTAAGAAATACTATGTAGTCTATGGTTTCGAAGCAAAAATATTTGATTTGGTCCATCCATTGCTGCAAAAAATAATTACAAAATGGCAATCACATCACAATGCTGCTAGTCTTCTGTTTCCAGATGACAGCGATGTGCTTCATAGTATTTCGTTTGTTTTGTAAATATCAGTAAATAAACAGTTTTTAACTGACTTCAAGGAGGATACCTGTAAAATTGGTAGTACAGCTTGGCCAGAACGGATTGAAACGGAACTAAAATTTTTATTTCTGACAGCGTTTTAAAATCTTTGATATTTATTTTGATGTAAACAAAGACCGCAGGTTTGCTAGATTTATTATTGTGCCATAAAACTAACGTAATAAGTGAAAAAAAAAAATCATTCAAAGTGCTGGTAGCGCGAAGACAGTGGCGACTTCCGGTTTTCTACATTTTTATGTCGAGCTGTACATAGAGTTGTAGTGATAAACAACATGTTACATGGTCTGTACGCACCTTTAGAAACCTTTAGCTCTTTTTTGATGTTGACAATGGGGAAGGCAAGTGTCAAAGTGACAAGTGACAGTTTGGTCCCAAAAGAACTGTCAAATCAAAGGAATTTTTTGAAAAATTTTGATTTATTGATGTAAAATGACTAGATGTTGTGTAATAAGCTGTAAAAATGATGGAACATATAAATTTCCGACAATTCACACTATCAAGAAATAATGGGTAGCTGCTGTGACTGCCTTGAGAACAAAAATTGAATTATAACTAAGGAAAAGCTATATAATAAACAAATATCCAGCCTTGCGAAGCCGAGACAGGCCGTTAGTTGAGTTTATTAATGAAATTCTTTGATTATACCATAACTAAACAATCGAATAAACTTTTCAAAATAATATCTACTTTTCTATTGGAGGTTAAGTACCAGTATTGCATCGCTCTATAAATCATGAAATGGTTCGTCTGGCGGAAGAATTATCACCTGGAACGAGTTTTGTGATAGTTGTGGTGTTAATTAATTAAATATTTATTGTGATATTTCTCGAATATAAATAGAAAAAAGGGGTAAAATTACTGACTTAAAACTCTATGATATTTTATCAAAATAGAAAGTCAGAATCAGCATTATAGTCTTGTTACAGGAGAGGACAGGTAAAACATACCTGAACTCAAAAATTGAAACCTCAACTACAAGTAATTGTGGATTTATTACGGTAAAATCAAATGTATTACCACTCAATTAAATCACTTTTTTTCCTCTTGTAGATGCACCGCGGCGTCTTAATTCTTGTTTTAGTATATGCACTTGCATTGACGAATAATTTTCCATATTTGTTTTGTATTTAAACTCGATTTCTATAACAATAAATCTTGTTTGTTTTTTGTACAAGGTAGACAGTAATCTGACGTAGGGACCAACTATCGCAGCGCCATCTACGATTAGCTTTGAGTTGCCATCCCCATTTTGGCGTTTTTATTTTTTTGTTCAAGTGTAAGTTGTCCACATAAATGAGTGAAAAGGGCCAAATTTTTTTTTAGTGCCGTTTGTATCTGTTTCACGTAAGAATTATTTCATTGTATCATAAGAAAAAAATCGGGACGGCGGCGGAAGATGGTCAAATGCAAAATATTTTTTCATACAAATTGTTTGAACAAAAAAATATCACTTTGGATTTAGTGTCTATTATGGATCATATCATTGTATGGGAAGGAAAATGTCTGGGCAACAGAAGTGGGTCAAATCTAATGAAATACTGACTACTATTATAGAAGAAACTTTACTGTAATTTTGACCAACTTCTACTGTCCAGTTATCTATACCTTCATGAGAAGCACTAACTCCTGTATCTCTTTGGGCAAGATAAAGTGCAGTCCATCTTTTAAGTCTATGAGCCATTCGGAATTTTTTATTTTGTGTGTGAAACCTCTTTAGGTGGAGTGAAACCACACCAGTGTATACTATCCATGGATTTACAATAATACTATCTACTTAAGGTGAACGCAGACCTAGCCGCACCGCAGTCTCCGCAGTCCCCGCATAGAGGTGCTTAATGGTGAACGCACATCTAGCCGCACCGCAGTCTCCCTTCTAACCTAAAGGCTCCAGTACACGTTGGCCGAGCGCGTTCGGCGAGTGCGTTCGGCCAATGTGTACTAGGCTGTTTTGTGTGTGTTTGACGGTGTTTGACGTTTGCGGCCAACGTTCGCCGACGATCCGATTAGTGTCGGTTTTTCGTGCTCAAATCAATAGTCTTGGGCATTCTAGTTCACTACTGAGAGCGCTCAATTTAGTTCTCCGCCCTTAAACGAACTAGTTCGCTCTTCTAGTTCGTTAGTTCCTAGTAGCGATGGGTCGTTGACGGTTTTTCCGTCAACTTAACGTTAACGTTGATTCACGTTTGTCAACTAGTTAATCAACTAATTAAATTCGTCAACGAGTTTAATGAGTTAACGTGTTCATCTCGTTGACGAATTTAACTGTCAACTTGCAACGTAAACCGTTGATTCATTAAACGGTTTACGGTTTTTTTATTTAAGAAATAATTTGATTCAAATTTTGTATTGGAAACGTTTTATGTACAAACTAACATCTTGAATTGTGTGAAATAAAAATATTATTATTACATTTTTCACAGAGGGCTGTTCGCTCTACCTCGTGCGTCTCAAAAAATAGTACATTTCAAATAATACATTGGGATAATTAAACAAACTCCACCAATATTTATGTACTATTCTAAAAATAAATATTTCGAAAATCAACTCATTCAACCGCTCGCAATCTATGACTTTAAAAATATCGAACCATAAAACTCAACGTTGAAGATAACGTTTGCGTTCTGAAACTGAATATGAATCAACTAGTTGAATTCGTCAACGACGTTTATGAGTTGAACTCGTTCGTTCGTTCGTTCTCGTTAATTCAACGAGTTGAATTAACGAGAACGAACGAACGAGTCAACGACGTTTATGAACGAACGAACGAGTTCAACGAACAAACGTCGTTGACGAATTCAACTAGTTAATTCATTTTCAGTTAACGTTAATACGTTGACAGGAGATCAACGGTTGATTCAACTAGTTCGTTGATTCAACGCTCATCCCTAGTTCCTAGCTCGTAATAGAGACCGACCGATCAAGAGCGATCAAATCGTTAGCTCGCAAAGAGATTTCAGATTTAGTTTGTCTTTGTTCGCTCGTTTTAATAAGGTTCCTGCTGCATGCGACAATTTGTGTAAAGTGTACGAAACGGGATGCGCGCATGATCGGTGAGCTAACAGGAGTATTATAGCGTAGTGCTGTCCCGCTCCCGTGCAACGATCTTAGTTCAGTCGATCTCTTTCATTCTGTCCGAACTACTGAACTACGGAGCGGAAAACGTGGGAGCTAGTTCACTAGTTCATCTGTGGGAGCAGTTCTTTCGAACTAGTTCGTTCGCGAACTACACAAGACTACAAATCAAAGGAATTTGGCACAAGCCGCAAACAGCGATCATACGTTGGCCGAGTGTTTATTTCAAAGTTAGGCGTCGGAGTAGATTGTAGTGTCGCAGTTAATTAATGTTTCAAGATCATGGCGTCATGGAGTAACGAAGAAATATTTAGGTTCATTGATTATTACCACAATGAATCCGTTTTATGGAACCCCAAACACGAGCAACATAAAAATAAAACCAGAGTAAGTAACATGAATTATTATGAATTCTAACCTAACGATTACATTGAATAATACATGATTAAGTTGTGATGTCAGAGTAATGATAATCACATTAATATAATAAAGAATACTTAACGATTTGTTTTTCTTTGTGTTTGAAACGAATAACCTCAAAAATACTGGACCTATTTATAAAATATCAATATCAAAATATCATATTAATAGTTCATATCAATATTGATGGGTTATTGAAACCCCTTGATAATGTTATTATTGAACTGTTCCATTGTAGTCTCCAATTAAAATGTAGATGTAGGTACCTACTAATTCTTTTTATTTTTTCAGGTTAATGATGCTTGGAGTAGAATTGCTGATAATATGAATATTCCAGTTACTGAATTAAAAAAAAAGAAGGAGTCATTGATGGCCACATATAGGGTGCATCGCAAGAAAAAAATCCAATCTATTAAATCTGGAATGGGTGAGGATGAGAGTTACAATCCGATTTGGCCATTCTACGAGCCTATGGACAACTTTTTGAATGATGTGTATGAATGTTCTAGCATAATTAACACAGAGGGCAGCAATGTAAGTAAAACAACAAATATATTAAAACAATTTTTAATTATTTTCTATTCTGTTTCTACAAAAATAATTCACAAAATCCATCCGTATCTGAGTTGCTGTTTGCGTAGATCTACGTGGCACATTTTGTAATGGCAACAAAGCACTATTTCTATTTTCATTTCTCCATGAACCTGGCTGTACCATTTCCCCATTAATGAAAGTATCAAATGAACCTGGAGGTGTATAAATATTCCGAGATGAACTACTGCATCTCAAAAAGTTATGTAAAAGTAGACAAGACATTGAAACAATAGAGGCTCGTAAAGGGGTTTCCAAAGCTATAGCTTTTTTAAAAATTCGAAACCTGCTGGATAGGATGCCGAAAGTATTTTCCACTTTTACACGAGAACGAGACAATTGCTGATTAAATATTCTTTCTGGGGATCCTAGGGCGTGGTGGCCTGGAAATGGTTTCATTATGTGGTTACTGAGCGCAAATGCTCCATCTCCTAAAAATACGAATGGAATGTCATTGTCGCCACCCGGAAGTAGGCTAGGAGGTGGTAAATTCATACTGCCAGAAGACAGTTTTTGACATAAAACACTCTGATTAAATACACCACCATCACTTATCCGACCTTTACATCCTACATCGGCAAACATAAAACAATAATTGCTATCCACTAGAGCTAGTAGAACAATGCTGAAGCTGCCTTTATAGTTAATGTAGTCAGACGCACTATTTGCCGGTGATTGTACAGTTATATGCTTGCCATCTATAGCGCCAAGGCAATGAGGGAAGCTAAAACCTTCTGACTTGTGAACCCATTCTTCTGCAGATTCAGGCATCTGAAAAAAAAAGAAATTAACAAGTTAATTTTTTATAGGCTTCATCATCGACACGTCCTATAGAAGACGATAGTCAAGGAAGCAACTCCGTGGCTGCGGGTAACAGTAATTCAGGAACAGTTCCAGTTATAAGACGACGTTCTAAAAATCCGCCAGAATTAGCAGAGGCTGGCAGGGAGATGTCAAATGCATTCAACACATTAAATCAAGTACTTAATAAGGATTCTTCAATGCGAGAGGATGATCCATGCGATTTATACGGCAAACTTCTTGCAACAAAACTAAGAAAATACACAGAAATAGAGAGAGAAGAAATCATGCTAGAAATAGATAATATGTTGCTAAACAGACGTCAGAAAGCCCAATTAATGATTCGTAAAAATTCATATATCATTCGTCCACCGTCTTCTCTGAGTTCACATGGATCTGAATGGTCATACTCGCCTCCTCCTCCTCCTTCTCCTCAGAACAGACCATCCTCAGCACATACACCATCTTCTACTCAACAACAACCTCGACGAGTTCAAATAATTTCCAATGAAGTTTTAACCCCAGTACAGATACACACATCACAATCTTCACCTCCATCTCAACATACTATGGCTGATCACAATTACACATGCGAAAGGTACAATTCTTCAGAAACTCACTCAACTCCAATAAAAAATATTCTTTATCGAGCATACACAGATGCATAATAAAAACAAACAGTTTAACCTTATTTGAGCCAAATGTTAATCAGTATTATGTTGAAATCGTTAAAATAAATGATTGATTTATAATAAAACCTTTTTTTTGCCTACCTTAATCGTATCTTTTAACACTTCATTGAGTGCTAAACAGACTTCAATCACTGTGCGTGAGATAAGTGGGCTTGATATTTTAAATAGATAGTGCAGACTTCTGTAACTGTCCCCGGTAGCTAGGAATCTTAATGTCACTGCAAGCCGTATTTTTACTGGTATAGCTTCCCTCCAGTCTGTGTCCTGTTTTGAAACGATCGGGGAAATTTTTTGTACGAGGTATTCAAAGTCAGTAACTGACAATCGAACGAAGTTTTCAAACTCTCCAGATGGCTCTACAAGAAGCTCGGCAAGTTGGTTATTCATGGTCTCCCTAAAAAAAAGGAGATAGGTAATGATTAGAACCTACTATGCGATTATAAAGCTAGTTTAAAATTTGATTTAGGTACCTTGTTCTGTTTCGATGAATACTCAGCATCCACCATCTTCTTTTACGCCATCTTTTCTTAATCGCTCTACTCTTGTGCACATGTAAATAAAATTTGAAAGTGCTGTACAAGTATATTGCAGCGGCCGTGATCGCCCTAACGTCCATCTTCGTGTAGCGACCAACGCAGAATGAAAGTCGCCAACGTGTGAACAGTACCACGAAAATCTGCCGAGCGCATTCGCCGAGCGTGCTCGGCCAACGTGTACTGGAGCCTTAACGCCGGATCCACACATTGGCCCTGTTGGCCGAATAGAAGGAGACGGCGCTATACTAAGAAACGAGATAGAATTATTTGCGTCTTGCTTTCTGGTATAGCGCCGTCTCCTTTGGTACGAGCGTTGGGGCCAACGTGTGGAGCCGGTGTAACCTAACCTAACCTGTCCGTGTCGGGGTGCCCCAAGTCGTTTTTATGAAAAAAAATCTCAAAGACATTTTTTGAAAAATCCGGCAAAAAAAATGCTTGGGGGGAGTTATATAAACCCCTCTCTACACCCCCCATGCATCCATATATATGGATGCATGGGGGGTGTGCGAAACGTGCTACCCGAATTTGAGTATATACTCAAATTCGGGTAGCACGTTTCTAAAGTTGAGCCAAGAGAAAAATAACATCATGCCAGTTTATAAAGCATGAACCTGATTTTATTGATATGGAATATATTCTGTCTTTGCGTAAACTTATGATAAATTAAATACGGTGATGAAAACTTTGGCAGATTTTTAAATGCTATATCACCGGAGCTTAGTTATGTTAATCAGACATGCAGCAACATGATTAAAATCAACAAAACAGTGGTTTAAGGTATGATCTTAGATATGGAAGGATTACAGCTTCCAAATGTTATGAAGTTAGCTGCTGTAAAACTACTGATGGAACTTTAGTAGCTGTCATTCTTGGTGCAAGGACTCCAAAAACACCAGCTAATGTGAGAAAGTTTGTTGAAAAAATGTTAAGGATAAAAATCCATGAACCAACATGTGGTTTATATTTATTTATCTAAGGATTTTCCTATGGTAGCTGCATCACCAGATGGAATAAGTGGAAGAACCACTTATGAAATTAAGTGTCCTACTAGTGAAGAAACCTCAAAAAATTGTATAGGTAAAGCCGGCACAGTAACAAAAAAATATTATTCACAAAAACTATGCAGAATTGCAGATGTGTTGTGCTCAGGCAGAAGAAAGTTATTTTTGTGCTGCCAATAGTGATTTTGAGAAGAGTATTATGTACCTATAACCTTTGTTAGAAAGTGTTGCATCTTTCAGGAAAGAACATAATTATTTTACTTGTTTTGTTCAAAAGTGGTAAGTAAATAAATTACTTGTAATATTCTGATGTAGCCTTTTTATTTTATTACTTTCTAAAAATAGTTATCCCATAGTTGCTTGCCACATGTGAGTAAAGGAAATAAATAAAAAAAAAAACAAAACAATAGTTACAAAATCAGTATTGTGTTCAGTAAAACCCACTAAGCGTTCTTTCACATTTGATTGGCTCTCTATGAGGTATAACAGTAAGAGACTGTATTTTCAATGGGGGTATTAACAGTAAAGAAAAGAAACATTATTATTCTATTATGTACTTATTTATTTAAAGCATGTTGTAAACTGATCAAACCACATGCTGCTTATATGCATTAATTTAACATTCCAATCAAATTCGAATTTATAAAAGAACGTATTTTTAAAATGCCAAATTCTCTGAGTCTTCAAATAACTCTCTCCACATTGTATTCTAAGACTGGCAATTTGTTTTGTTTGTTTAACTTTTGCCTTCGATAATTTCATTCAAGTAACACCCACTGCTATTGACTATGTGCGAAGTGGGTGGTGGGGAACGGCAAATCGATCGTAGCGCACGACGTGGCAGAAATGTGAATTAATTCTGGGCTGTCATGTGTCAAGTTGCTTTATTTTCATAACTTTCTTTATAATTTAATACGAAAACTTTAACTTTAACTTTTCCCGTTCGTTCTAAGCTCTTCCACTTCTCTCACATGCTGTGCTAATACTAATTTTTTCCCTTTTTGCTCAGTTTGAGGTTGGAAATGTATTTTATGCTTAACCGATTCAAATCCCGTGCGTATTATAATATCCATATTTTCCACGAGGAAGAAAATCGCTAGGTATAATATACACACTCACTTTTTACACTATTTTTTCAATTTCGTTGAAAAACTAGTCGAAATTTAATATCACAAAGATATCTTATCATCTAGTTGACATGATTTGACAGATGACAAGTCCTGAATAGTTGCGGCCACTAGGGGCGCTGTCATCGCGCACACAACGAATTGGTGAATCTGTAATAACAAAACAATGATAATCATTAAACAAAAAAAGAAAACAGTATGTTTCCTGTACTAACCCAACAAGATCTACATTGTCTACAACTGTATCAATCTGAGTTTTAGTATATTTTCTTTTAACATTTCTTTCCTATCTATTTTCAATCTCATGCACACTTGTTTTTCCAGTTCTCGAGTGATTGGCGGAATAGTCGACATCGGCTTGGATGCCATTAACCAAAAATAGAATAGAACAGTATGTTGTGAAGTTTAGCAAAAAGAGGCCTCGGTGATTGGCAGATTTGTTTACATTTTATAAGTAATAATAATAATAATAATAATAATCTTTATTCACATAAAAAGGTTACAAACTTTGTGATGACCCTGATTTATGCACTAGGTTTAGGTACCTGTATTACAAAAATCAGTATCCTCTCTCATATAGGTGACATTGTTTTATGTAAACAAATACAGCAAAGTAATTTATTTTGAAAAGGTGTGTGAGATGAGGTGTGTCTGTTTGTGATGGTGTAGGGGTGTGTGAATGTGTGAATTGTGTGTGTGCTAAGTGTGGGCGTATCGAATGTGGTATTTGTTTCACAAAATATTATAGCAACAGCAATTCAGTCTTGTCGTAATCAAGTCCCAGTAGCCATTTTTTGGTAACACTTTTAGCTTCGCAGTTTGATAAAGGGTGTATATTTTTTATTTTATTAATTTTGTTATAGAGGCAACGTGTCTTAAAACCGTGTTGCCTCCTGGCCGAAGCTGTTCGATAGGAAATTATTTGACATACGTTTTTTATGACGCGCTGTTTACTGTATTCGTCGGCATTATAGGGTGTGATCTTATGTTGACGAGTAACAAGTTGTAAAATATACAGTTGTCTAACTGTTAAGACTTGGCACTTCTGATACAATTCTGAAGTAGGGAATCTGTACGGACTAAAGGTCATAACTTTTAAAATAGATCTCTGCGCCCTTTCTAAATCTATTAAAAAACTCTTACAAGCTCCACCCCAAGCTTCTATACAGTATCCGAGTACCGATTGAGCTAGCATAAGTAATGTAAGATTACCTTCAATGCAAGATGATGATGCCTTAGGACTGAAATTATCTGTAAGATCTTTCTCTTCTGTTTTTGACATAAATATCATTTCGCTTTTTATTTGCAATAAAACGAGATTCATCAGAAGTTGATTCCTGGCAATCGAATCTAGACGGTTTCAATCGCATTCTTTTTACTGATCGCATGAATATAAATACATATAAGCAACTGAATAACCTCAATATTTCAAAAATAAGAATACTCTTCTGTTTATCCAGTCTAATTATTAACTTTAACTATTACCGTGACAACTTATTATAGATAAGTAATAGGTAAGATATAGGTAAGTTACTACTTACATCGAAGTGATCTTCACAAAAATGCAAACGAGTTCGAGACAGTAACATTGGATCCCTTCTCGCAAGTTTTATGCAAGTTTCTCTCCAGTTCGCACTTGAATCTACAACTTGCCCGGTGTTTTTACAATAGTATTCTTGCATTCAGGAACAGCACACCAATGATAAGGATATTATCTCATTTTAAAATCGAAATTAAACTCTACTTGTAGCAAACACTACATAAATTGACACTATTGACAGCTGAACAGCTGTCACAGAGTACCAAGTACTTTACACACGCACAGCTGCAAAGTTTACCAGCAAACTGACGTCATCAAAATGGCGTGAAGCGTTTGCCTCTACTTCCGCGCGAAATTTGAAAATCATAATTTTAAATGTATTTTGAAGTGAAAACTTCTTTAGCGGCGTTGTACACTTTTTCTGTAATGGGTAAAAAATTTAAAACTCGCGTCAGGGTCACGTGACCGTCAGGGTCACGTGACCGTCAGGGTCACGTGACCCTGATCGAAAATGAGTAAGACGTCATTCAAATTAAAAATAAAACATAGTAACAAAAAAGTTTTCACTTCTACCGGCACTCCTGGAGTGCAACCTTTTTTTTTTTTTTATGGCACTTACGGGTTAAAGAAAAATTTTGTAATTTTTTTGTTAGTTTATTATCACCTAAATATTCGATTGAGACACTTTTTGAAAAAGGGTGTAATACCCTATTCTTTGTATGAAGTTCTATGAAACCTCGCACACTCACCCGCATCGCAGTAGCCGCACCGTAGTCTCCGCAGTCCCCGCAGTCATCGTTTTCTTACCGCTTCTGCGGCTACTGCGATGCGGGTGAGTGTGCGAGGTTTCATAGAACTTCATTCAAAGAATTCGTAATGCGGGGACTGCGGAGACTGCGGTGTGGCTAGGTCTGCGTTCACCTTTAGTCTGTGGTTTCACCCTGCGCCATAAAAGCCTTGAAGCCGTAGCTTGAAGCCATGCCAGAACAAAAAAATGTCAATGTAAAAAAAGAAAAAGCGCGGGAACCGTACGAACGAGTAGGCGGCAATTTTTAAGCATATTTTAATAATTATTAAAAAACTCTCTAGAATTGTATAAATAGTAATTGTAAATAGTTTGTTTACCTATAAGTAATTGTAAAATATGGGGAAAAGCGGGCGGAAAAGGAAAAAAAAGGAGGAAGAGGAAAATTCTATCGTCGACGACTCTTCAACAGAGTCAGACTCGTCGTTCTTTGACGAATAACTGGACTACGTGCCATATAATGCCCCGAATTATTCAAGGAAGTATCCTAACAACAGTATTGGTAACGTAGAATACGTGGTATTTTTGTCACACGTTGAAGCGGGTGCACCGCATGGGCATCTCTCGCGCTATCCGCAGGGATTGCATAAGCGGTGTTCAACATTTACGTACAATTAATAAATTTTAAGTAGGCATTGTGTTTGATAATGCCAACAATGCCAACATGTTCCTCCAGGGGAACAAAGTGACACAAGGTGGTTACGCTGTGAGACATAACGAACAAATCTGTTTCACACTTCATGTCATTGGACGTCTAATCTGATTGGCTGTGACGTCCTATCCTAGTTCCTTTTTTTCCCGCACTTAACCTACTCGCTAGCGCACGAGAGAGTGTGCGGCTGTTAGCTCGCAATCTTCGAGACGAAAGGTTACCGCGTCGCGCGCGCCTGTGTGGTGCAAACATCATTCAGGTGCGAAGATTTATGAGAAGGGTGAGATCCGGAGATGCGGTGAAGTTCGAGCCGACGCAGACTGTGGCCGTCACCTTCTCTGCCACGCAGCTGCCCGAGCACGTGTATTATACCATGCTTATACTTGGACCCCTGGACCCCACACAAAACACAGCTGAAAATTTTACTAGTGTTGCCCCCGAGCTCAAAAAAGTATGTTGAAGATCTAAAACGACATTGGAACTATGTAACGACAGTGGAACAAAAGAGTCAATGGTATGCGGGTATAGAAGGAACGGCAGTAAATAAGAAACCATGGTTCACAAAATCGTCCACTTTTTTCAATCGCCGATTTTATACAACGATTAACCGTTTACGATTGGGTCACTGCAGAGTAAACGCTCATCTATATCGGATGAAAATGTCGAATACATCGGAATGCAATTATTGCCAAATAGATGTGCAAACAATAGATCATATTATAATGTTTGAATGTCCATCCTTCGGCATAGACCGCCTTGTGTTGATGGATGATCTACTGAAAATCTTTAAGACTGCTGAACAAATCCCGCGCTCTGTTCAGCAACTGATGGGAAATCAAACATTTCTACCCATTTATAACTTCATTATTAATACAATCAAGGAAAAGGACTTTATCGATTAAAATCTCACATAGACAAGGAACATGGAATTAGATTTAGAAAATTGAATGAAGAATTGAAACTTACGACCAGGATTGAAACTTATAACTTATGAAGGAATGGGGATGGCAACTCAAAGCTAATCGTAGATGGCGCTGCGATAGTTGGTCCCCACGTCAGATTACTGTCTACCTTGTACAAAAAACAAACAAGATTTATTGTTATAAAAATTGAGTATAAATACAAAACAAATATGGAAAATTATTCGTCAATGCAAGTACATATACTAAAAGAAGAATTAAGACGCCGCGGTGCATCTACAAGAGGAAAAAAAGTGATTTAATTGAGTGGTAATACATTTGATTTTACCGTAATAAATCCACAATTACTTGTAGTTGAGGTTTCAATTTTTGAGTTTAGGTATGTTTTACCTGTCCTCTCCTTTAACAAGAATACAATGCTTCTTCTGACTTTCAATTTTGATAAAATTTCATAATGTTTTAAGTCAGTAATTTTAACCCTTTTTTCTATTTATATTCGAGAAATGTCACAATATATTTAATTTCTTAACACCACAACTATCACAAAACTCGTTCCAGGTGATAATTCTTCCGCCAGACGAACCATTTCATGATTTATAGAGCGATGCGATACTGGTACTTAACCTCAAATAGAAAAGTAGATATTATTTTGAAAAGTGTATTCGATTGTTTAGTTATGGTATAATCATAGAATTTCATTAATAAACTCAACTAACGGCCTGTCTCGGCGTCGCAAGCCTGGATATTTGTTTATTATATAGCTTTTCCTTAGTGATAATACAATTTTGGTTCTCACAGCAGTCACAGCAGCTACCCATTATTTCTTGATAGTGTGAATTGTCGGAAATTTGTATGTTCCATCATTTTTACATCTTATTACACAACATCTAGTCATTTTACATCAATAAATCGTTTTTTTTTCAGAAAATTCCTTTGATTTGACAGTTCTTTTGGGACCAAACTGTCACTTGTCACTTTGACACACTGACTTACAGTGCTTTGACACTTGCCTTCCCCATTGACAAGGAACAAGGAATGGGGATGGCAACTCAAAGCTAATCGTAGATGGCGCTGCGATAGTTGGTCCCCACGTCTACCTTGTACAAAAAAACAAACAAGATTATTTGTTATAAAAATTGAGTATAAATACAAAACAAATATGGAAAATTATTCGTCCATGCAAGTACTATATACTAAAAGAAGAATTAAGACGCCGCGGCGCATCTACAAGAGAAAAAAAGTGATTTAATTGAGTGGTTATACATTTGATTTTACCGTAATAAATCCACAATTACTTGTAGTTGAGGTTTCAATTTTTGAGTTTAGGTATGTTTTACCTGTCCTCTCCTTTATCAAGAATATAATGCTGCTTTTGACTTTCTATTTTGATAAAATATCATAATGTTTTAAGTCAGTAATTTTAACCTTTTTTTCTATTTAGATTCGAGAAATATCACAATATATTTAATTTCTTAACACCACAACTATTACAAAACTCGTTCCAGGTGATAATTCTTCGATTTTCGAGCGATGCAATACTGGTACATAACCTCCAAAAGAAAAGTAGATATTATTTTGAAAAGTGTATTCCATCATTTTTACAGCTTATTACACAACATCTAGTCATTTTACATCAATAAATGTTTTTTTTTTCTGAAAATCCCTTTGATTTTACAGTTCTTTGGGGACCAAACTGTCATTTTCACTTTGACACTTGCCTTCCCCATTTGAATTTTATTAGAAAATTGAATGAAGAATTGAAACTTATGACCAGGCTATTATGCCTTCGATAAATAAACAAATATGTACAGAAAAAAACTTATGAACAGGCTCCATTGGCTAGATCCCTTTACCTTCCCGAAAGGGAAAATTTAAAAAAAATATGCCAATGTCAGGCAACTCTCTACTTAGTCTGTGGTCAGGCCAGTGTTGCCAACTCAGCACTTTGGGTGCTAGATTTAGCACTATTTTCATGTGCCTAGCACTGCAATCGAAACAGCACCCAGCACTAAATCTAGCACTAATTATGATGTTGCCTTCGCTCACAAAATGCAGCTGTGGTTGAAGTAACAAAACGCAAACTAGTGTAGTCTGTAATCTGCGGCACTTCGGTAGGGGATTCCCGTGTACGTGAAAATAAAGGCGTGTATGGCAGACGAGGCGAACAGTGCTGTTTGTCTTTTTCTCTAAGATAACTCCTTCTTTGTTTAACCTTGCTTGTTTTTCGTTCATTTTTGTTTTTCATTCATCGTATTTTAATTAAGTATTTCCAATTTGTATGTTTTTTAATTTGTAAAATTTAATGGTCACATTTTCCAATTTAACTATAATTATCTTTGTTTGTTTTTGTTTTTTATTATAACTCTTAGATATTAATGTACCTAACAATAATCCGAAAATTAAAACATATTCTGTTATGTACTCTTTTTTATTAAATTCATATATTTGGCTCTATTTTTGAAACTTTCTAGCAATTTAGCACTATTTGAGATGTTACTTAGCACCCAACCGTGGCATTGAGTTGGCAACCCTGGGTCAGGCACACGTTTTTAAATTGAGGTTATGTTGTTGTGAAATATTGTATTGATCGTATTTTATTTAAATATTTCACCACTAGTTCAATATGAGTGACTTTGTATTAAATGACACCGACTCTGAAGTTGATTCAGATGAGGAAGTAAGTAATTTTGATGATATTTGTAAAGTTAAAAAAATAACAGACCGATTTCAAAAATTACCACAAAAATGTGTAAAATAATTTATCTTTCGGAAGTGGTTTAATATTAAATAATTTCTGTAATTCTTTTAATTTCTGTGTTGTAGTTGCAAGAAGCGTTTGCCAAAGGCTTGCTAAAGCCTGGCCTCAATGAGGAAATAGAAAGGGTTGAGAAGAACTTTGTTAATAATGTGGCTGACTTAAAAGCGAAACTGAAGGATATTCAACTCAAATTACCATGGATCGAGACCTTAGACCTAGTGACCGCTGTGGCACCAATGGCACCGGATGTAGCCTTACAAATGCAAGAGACAGCACAGAGAAGAAAGTACGTACCTAATGACTATCTCTGCAAATATGCTCTGGAAATATTTGGTGGTAGACATATCACACATCCATCCATTTTTATTTAAAGCTGCATCATTACTTGCTGGTGTTCAAGTCAGTCAACCCAACAGTCTAAAAATACCTTTTATTTCACAGGAATCTAAAAGAGAACAGTAAAGGCCAACAGAACTATGACCCAACTCAAGATCCAGTCCTCAATGAGTTCAAAAGGGAGAACCTCATACATAGACAGGCTCAGGCTGCTGTAGTCGAGGGTATCAAGAAGTTAAAGGACCTTGGAGTACCTACAAGGAGGTATGATAATTAATTCCATTTATTTTTGCCTCATTCCAAGCTAAGGCTTTTTCTTAGCGTGTTAAAATCAGACTTGTACAGACTAAAATCCAGTGTCCTTCAATAGCCCTTTACATTCCAGGGTCACGGTATTTGTTAGTCCTGCGACCCAAGCTAGTGCTAGAATTGAATGCGGTGACATGTCTCGAAAGGCTAGTGTTATATTTGCAATGATGGCTTAAGAGGAATTGTGTTAGAGAAGAAGAATTCTTGGAGATCAGATAAGCTGTTCGGGGGTAACGGTCATCGATCGCAACACGCGTAGGCGCGCTGTCAGAGAAATAAGTAACTTTCGAGTGCTAGACCGCGAGTTTGTGCATAAAAACATTGTGAAAGTGAACATATAACTGTGAAATCTATGAACAAGTGTTTGTAGCTTAAAACAATAAGTGATTTGAACACTAAACAGTGATACAAAAACTAAAGTGACAAACTAAGTTTCTAAAGTTTTCACGACCCACCCCCAATTTTTTCATATTTTTGTTAATAAATTGACATCATATGTCATAATGTCATTTGACGTTTGGCCAGCCAGTGTTGCTAGTATATGAAAATAATTACCACCATGAGTAATAAAAATGTTACCAACTCGACTAGAGTGGGAAATCACACTCTAAGTCAAACCAATGATTCTGATGAAAATCACAAGGACAAAACCTCGCCCAAGAAACTTGTTCAACAAATCTTTCATCCGAGCCTCTTCAATAGACAACGATCTAACTCACTAAGTGAAATTGTATCTAAGCAGTCGGGTTCTTCTAGTAATCCCATCATATTCGCCTGTCCGAATGAAGACTCCGATGATGAAGCGGAACCAATACCACAACCTCCGCCATGGGAACGAGTTCCTACATGTAAGAAAAGAAAAATATGCGACAACTTGCCTCCACCAATTGAGTCAGAAAACCGTTTCTCAAACCTACCGGTTGATCTAACAGAGGACACAGATACTGAACCTAAACCAGAAAACAAGCCTCCTCCTATTGTTCTGTATGGGATTGAAGATATAAACGAGCTCACCAAACTAATTGAGTCTGTAATTGGCCTGGAGAAGTTTCGGTATAAAATAATAAATAAAAACCTCCTACGTGTAATGGTTAGCACCACTAATGATTACAAGCAAGTCATTGATCTAATACGACAGAAGGGACTAATTGGACACACCTTCTCTCGTAAAGATACGAAATGCTACCGAATAGTAATAAAAGACCTACATCACACTACCCCACATGATGCCATTATACAAGAGCTAGCGAAATCTGGTAACAAGGTCAGAGGAGAAATCATTAATCACCGCTATGGACCAGACAAAATACCTACTTCCACATTTTTTGTTAATCTGGAACCCAGTCCAAATAACAAATTGGTTAAAAATATTCAATACATACATCACCAACGCATTAAAATTGAAGATCCACGCAAAAATAAGACAATCGTACAGTGCCAAAGATGCCAACAATATGGTCATTGCAAAAACAACTGCATGAGACCGTACAGATGTGTTAAATGTGGGGAAGGCCACAAAACTTCAGAATGCCCTAAAAAAGACAGAAATACTCCCGCCAAATGCGCTCTTTGCTCCTGCGATCATCCTGCCAATTACAAAGGTTGTCAAGTTTATCAAGAAATACTGTCAAGAAAAATTAATCCTAGAAATATTCCAACCAGCAACTCCAAACCGAAAACTATTCCAACTAGCATCTCCAACTTTCCTAATGAACAGATCCGCACCAATACTACTTTAGAAAGCTCCGGGATACCGCAACAAACCTCCTATCGCAGGTCAGACCAGAGATACTCGGATGTTGCTGCTGGACGCCCCAAGATTTCTCCACAACACAATGTCACTACAATTGGTCACATAGAACACCCTCAACAAAACTCAACAACGATGGAACAACTCCTCATTAAACAAAATGAAAAAATCGACTTGCTACTCCAACAAATCAGTACCCTAATGGGCTTACTGACTACAGTCATTACCAAACTAACGTCATAAATGGCTTCTCTTCGAATCGCAATCTGGAACATCAATGGATTGGCTCCCAATATCCAAGAGTTGGAGACTTTAATTAAAGCCAACAAACTAGACGTAGTTTTAATTTCAGAGTCGCATGGGACGTTCAGAAGCTCGTTTCGCATTAAAGGGTATAACATTTACCATTCTCCCCATCCTGATGGTAGTGCGCATGCTGGATCAGCACTGGCCATTCGATCGAACCTGAGACATTCACAGATTGAATCATACTCAACAGCGCATCTGCAGGGCACTTCAGTTAGATTGGAGGACCGAGCAGGCCCTATTATTCTATCCTCAATCTACTGTCCACCACGACACAAAATAACAACAGACATGTTCAAAACCTACTTCAGTACTCTTGGTCATAGGTTTATAGCGGGTGGTGACTGGAATGCTAAACACACATACTGGGGATCCCGCTGCACCACAACTCGTGGACGCGATTTGAAACGCTGTATTGATGAAAATCACTTAAAACCGATATCTGCAGGTGAGGCTACCTACTGGCCTAGTGACCCAAAGAAATTGCCAGATCTCCTAGACTTCTTCATAAATAAGGGCATAGATAGCTTGTACACTAACATCGAATCAAGTCTAGACGGTTCATCAGACCATACACCGGTGATCCTCACAATTAGCACTAGTGAGCTTACTCGGGAAATAACCGAGTCTCTAACGAATAGCCGAACTGACTGGGATGGCTTCAAGTCCTACCTCAATGAAAACTTTACTGCTGCTATACCACTGAAACACTATAACGATGTAGATAACGCCTGCAGATATTTCACTAATACTATTCAAGTTGCTGCCTGGATCAACACACCATCTCGGCCCAAAGGTTACACCAACCCTCCTCTTCCACCAGACATAAAGCAAAAAATACTAGAAAAGCGCCGACTTAGAAGAATATGGCATCAATCCCGACATCCTGTTGATAAACTTAATTACAACAAGGCAGCAAAAGTGTTAAAGACTCTAGTTCACGAGTCTAACAACTTAATGTTGACAACTAGCCTACAGATGATGTCTCCTACGGGTGCTGGCTCAAAGTCACTCTGGAAAGCTACTAAAAACTTAGATAAACCTCAACAGGCTCAACAGTCTTATCCTCCAATTAGATCACAAACATCCTGGGCAAGAACAGAACTGGAAAAGGCTGAAGTATTCGCAATGCATTTAAATTCCGTATTCAAACCAAACGAGAGCGCTGCTGATGAACATGAAATCGACACGTTATTGGAACAAGATCTGCAGATGTGTATGCCAATTATGCCAACAACACCTAAAGAAATAGCGAAGGAAATCAGACTACTAAACTCGAGAAAGGCTCCGGGATACGATCTGGTCACTCCTTGCATACTGAAAAATCTCCCCAGAAAATGCATCTCATTTTTAGCAAGTCTGTTCAACGCAATCTTTCGAACATCGCACTTTTCTGACCTGTGGAAAATCTCTGAAGTTGTCATGATCCACAAATTGGGTAAACCTGAACATGAAGCCTCATCTTACCGACCTATAAGTTTAACGCCTGTACTTTCCAAACTATGGGAGAGAATATTCCTGAACCGACTGATACCGTACATAGACAACAATGATGTAGTTCCGTCCCACCAGTTTGGCTTTCGGAAATTGCACTCAACAATAGAACAGGTCCACCGTGTTTACCAAATAGCAAGACAGGCTTTAGAAACAAAAAAGTACTGCTCAGCGGCATTTCTTGATGTACAACAAGCTTTTGACCGAGTCTGGCACAAGGGATTGTTGGCCAAAGTAAAAGATAAACTTCCACATTCTATGTTCGCACTCATCCAGTCGTATCTATCAGACCACTACTTCCGAGTAAAACAAGGCGAAGCAAGATCAAGATTGTTTAAAGTTGAAGCTGGTGTACCACAGGGATCTGTTCTTGGCCCAGTGTTGTACAACATATATACATCAGACCTGCCCACATTAAATGGCGTAACAGTAGCAACATATGCCGACGATATAGCCTATTTATCGGTTGATCATAACCCAGAAATAGCCAGCAGAAGACTCCAAATACAACTGGACAAAACCCACAAATGGTTCTCAAAGTGGCGAATTCGAGCCAGTGCATCCAAGTCCAATCATATCACCTTTACACTCAGGCACGGAGACACCCCTCCTGTTAGACTTGGTTCCAACACCCTACCACACACTGATTGTGTTAAATATCTTGGCTTCCACTTAGATAGGCGTCTAACATGGAAGCAACATATCAAAAATAAAAGGGACGAGATAAACCACAAGTTCCGCAACCTATATTGGCTCATGGGAAGAAATTCTGTGCTCTCTGTAGACAACAAACTCCTTATCTACAACTCTGTCCTCAAGCCCATATGGACCTATGGGATCCAATTGTGGGGCGTTGCCAGTAAAACCAACATACTTTGCCTGCAAAGAGTCCAAAATGGTATCCTAAGATCAATAGCAAATGCACCTTGGTTTGCTCGGAATGACGAAATCCATGACTATCTGCAAATACCATCAGTTACCTCTGAAATCGAGCGATACAAAAAACAACACAAGGCACGCCTAACCTTGCATCCAAATGCACTAGTCACTGACTTGTTAAACCCGACAGCGGTGGTAAAAAGATTGAAAAGAAACCACCTTCTATGAGTGGGAGGCGCAGCACTGGCTGCTCCACCAAAACGCCATTTGTCAAAGAACGAATTCGCTTATGGTCTCACGACCGATTGCAAATAATAAATGGAAAAAAAAAAAAAAAGATAAGCTGTTTAGTCCTGTAAAAAAATAAAAGGATTCAGCTGCATCCATGAGTGGAAATCCGGTGGATAGCCACCCAGTTCCACAGGTAGCTATTGTTGTATTGTATTGTTAGGGGCTCCCTTTTCCGCATTTGGACTCGTAGGTGGTCCGTTATGCGTGAGGTGGGACGATTGGCTATATGAGCCAACCCAGCTCCTTCCAGAAGCTCAGAAGTCTCCTGGGACGTTCACAGGCTTCTTGGAGCGACCTTGGAATGCCAAGGTTTTGTGCCCGTTGGTTAGCAACACCCTCGCATTCCAGGATTACGTGGGTTGCCGTTTCATCCATATTCAGGCAGCCCCTGCACAACGGGCTGTCTGTCGCGTTGATGGTAAACAGATGTTTGTTGAGTGGGCAGTGACCGGTGAGCATGCCCACTACAACTCGTAAGTCTGTTCGTTGGAGACTGAGAAGTCTGCTGGTCAGTCGCGGTGTTAGTGCAGGTACCGCCTCTCTAGACTGTCTGCAGTCGGTTGTAGATGCCCATCTGGCATTATGTTTTTTTTTTGGGTTTGCAGACGTACCCAGGTCCTGAGTTGACCGGATGGGATAGGCAAAAAGGGTGTGGGGCCGGCCACGTCCACATCCGAGCCTCTCCTTGCAAGTTCGTCTGCCGCATCGTTACCCAATGATCCGCTATGTCCTTTTATCCATTGCAAGATGACCCTATTGCAGTTCGAAATTTTTTGCAATGCTAAGTGACATTCATAAATTAGGCTGGACGACATAATATTGCCGTTCAGCGCCGTTAGTACAGCCATACTATCGGATAGAATTCTAATCCCGTAGTTGGAGATGTTTCTTTCCATGACTGCGGTGGCAGCTTGGGTGATTGCTACACATTCACATTGGAATATGGAGCTATGTTCCCCTAGCGGTAGAGATACTTTGATGTTGAGATCCATTGAGAATACACCAGCACCTGTGCCGGTTTTGGTTTTAGAGCCGTCCGTGTAAATTCGGACTTCGTTAACTCCTGATTGATCTCGCTCGGTCTCTGATAGTTGAATTCGATAAAGTTTATTGAACACGTGAGTTTTGGGGATTCTGTCACAGGGCGCTTCAATGTATGGTACATCGTTTAGCGCCCTTTCCCATATTATGGTGTGATTGCCCCTTTGGTTTTTCCACATGCCGGAGTGTTTTAGCCTGATTGCCGCCATACTGGCCTCCTGTTGAATAAAGAGATCCAGTGGCGGCAGACCTAGCATTATCTCCAGGGCATTAGTAGGTGTTGTTCGCATGCATCCTGTGGTGGCTGAGCAGGCCAACCTTTGGAATGACTGCAGTTTTTTACGGGTGGTTATGAGTTCAGTTATGGGCCACCAAACTACCGTTATTTTCGGCGAGAGGCCCCAGGATTTCCCCAGAAGTCTTCTGCATTGCCAAAATGTTATGCTAGCTTTGTTAATCTTGTGGTCCAAGTGTTTGTTCCATAACAGTTTGCTGTCAATAATGATGCCCAGATATTTGACCTCATTAGTTAGGGATAGCTCGGTACCAAACAGTTTGGGTAATTGTAAACTGCCAAGATTGCGTTTGTGAGTGAACATGATAAGTTCCGTTTTTGACGGGTTCACTGATAGTTCGTGCTCCAGGCACCATTGTTCGACGATTTTCAGAGCCTGTTTTGCCAGGTTACACAGTACATTCTCAAAAGGTCCCGTTATGAGAATGGCTAGATCGTCCGCATAGCCTACCGTATAATACCCATGGTCGGTGAGTCTGCAGATCAGCTCATTGACCACGACGTTCCATAGGAAAGGGGAGAGAACTCCTCCCTGTGGACAGCCTTTTGCTACCACACCTCGGGTCGTGGTATTTACGGTAAATTGAATAGCCCTTTGTCTTAGCATATTGTCTATCCACCCGGCAGTCGTGGGTTCGACCCCATGCCTAGATAGGGCACGGCTAATGCTGTTAAAGGTGGTTTTGTCAAAGGCGCCTTCAACGTCTATAAAGATGCCTAAGGTTGATTGTTTAGATGATAGTCCGTTCTCAATGCGTGATACGACGCTATGTAGGGCGGACTCTGTTGATTTGCCCATACTGTAGGCATGTTGGTTAGCGTTGAGTGGCTTACACGACAGAGCATGCGTTCGAATGTCCCTTTCACAGAGCCTTTCGAGGGTTTTAAGTAGGAAGGATATGAGGCTGGTTGGCCTGAAGGACTTCGGCTGCGTGTAGTCACTTTTGCCGGGCTTGGGAATGAATACGACTTTAACTTCTCTCCATTTGAGGGGAGTGTAACCGAAGGCAATGCATGCTCTGAACAGGTTCACGAGATGCACCACCAGACGGTCATCGCTCCATTTCAGCAGTCCCGGAAAGAGACCGTCCAGGCCTGCTGATTTGTATGGGAGAAAGCTGTTGATAGCCCATTTCACCTTATCATGTGTGACAATTCTCTGGGCTTGGTTCCAGTCGGTATTGGATGCTGAATTGCTGGTCTCAGCTTCCCAGCTCCCTGAGGAGGTAATAACGCAACCTGGAAAGTGAGTTTGGAGCAGCAGTTCGCAAGTCTCTGCGTCCGACTTGGTATACGTGCCATCCGGTTTCTTTAAAGAACCGATATTGCGCTCAGGTTCGCTGATCAGAATGTTTTTCATTCTGGTGGCATGGCTGTTGGATTCTATGTTCGAACAGAAGCGTTTCCAGCATTCGCTTTTCCTGAGACGGATACGCTTCTTGTATTGATGTTGGGCTTCTTTAAATTTATCCCAATCGTCATCCTGTCGGGTGTTTTTAGCTCTATTGAACAGCTTTCTTACCTTGCGACGTAGTTTCTCCAGTTCTGGGCTCCACCAGCTGGTCTTACCTGCGGGGGCCCTTCTTGGCGTCACAAGTGGGCATGTTTTTTCAAAGCAGTCCACTAGAGTCTTGGTGAGTTGATTGTTGTGGGTGTCAATCACCGCGGCGTTGTCATAGCTAGGAATCGGAAGTCCCTTCAGATTTTCCGCCGTTTCGGCAAGATACCTAACGCGGTCCATCTTCCGGGGATTCCGTCGCGGCTCCGCGGGATTTACCATGATGTTAATAGTATATATCACAGGTAGCTAATTAGTATGGAAATAGAAGTGTTCCATCAGCTTTGAAATTATTTAAACAAAACCTTGTTTAACCTTAAAAGTATCTTTGAGGCAACTAATTCATACATAGATCCAATATTTATGTTTCAAAAGACAACTACTTTTCATAAATAAAACTTGTTACTGCTATCTGCATCCTCTTCACAAATTTTTATCTTCCATCCAGGCCTGACGATTACTTCGCAGAGATGGCCAAGTCTGATGATCACATGCAGAAGGTCCGCAAGAACCTGTTAGCGAAACAGGCAGCACAAGCTCGCACAGAGAAAGTTAGACAGCTTAGAGATCAGAAGAAGATAGCTAAGAGAGTACAGGTAAAGTTTGAACCTTATTCTAGCTAGCAAAAGGAACACAGTTGAAAGTAAACAGGGAGGGTTACAATTGTGTCTCCCTGTCAACTTTAACTAATGGCTTTTTTTACATTGTGTAAAGTACTTGTTTGTGAATAATGATCAGAGGATAGAAGATTTGAGGGAAGGATAGTTAGATGAATAGATCATTGAAAGGAGAGAATTGAAGAGGAAAGTATTCAATTTATTTGTTTTTGGACATAACATAACACTAGAGGTGCGACTGGAAAAGGCTTTTTTCCTAGATAGTTTTCCTTATAATATTATTGACAGGTGAAAGGCTATATTTTGAATGACATAGAATTATACATAACTAGCTGTTGCCAGCGGCTTCACCCGCTACAACTCGAAAATTATCCCACGGGAACATAAAATCGTGATAAAAACTATCCTATGTGTTAATCCAGGTTATAAACTATCTGTGTATAGCCAAATCTGTTCAGTGGTTTTTGCGTGAAAGAGTAACAAACATACCTACATACACATACAATACATCCTCACAAACTTTCGCATTTATAATATTAGTAGGATATATTTTTCTATAATATGACTCATAATATACCATCCAGAATTTCATACTTTCATCCCTGCATATCATAAATTCAGTAAAGATAACTTCATAAAATCATGAGCAAGTATCTAACTGTTCAAAGAACTAAAGTGTCGACAAGTAAGACAAAAGCTGGTCATTCATAAATTATAAATATTTCTTATTTTACAGACCGACGCAAGGCTGAAACAAGCGGCAGACAAGAAAGAAATGTTAGAACAATTGAAACGTGTCAGGAAAGGCAAATCATCAGATCTAGGATTCCTAGATGACAATAAAGGCAGTGGCAACAAAGGAGGCAAGGACGGCAAAGGACCACAAAACAAGGTCAATAAAAGACGAGCCGCGAAAGATAAGAAATTCGGATTTGGCGGTAAAAAGAAAGGCGGTAAACTAAACACTAGGGAGTCCTCAAATAATTTCGAAGGGTTTAATGGCGCTGCCCCTCAGAAAAGACAAGGTAATTTCAAAACGAAATCTTTCAAGGTCAATAGCAAGAAGAATGCTAGGCCCGGTAAACCTCAGAGACCCGGTAAATCTAAAAGGAAAAATAATAAGAGATAAGGTTTAATTTAGTTCTAGAATAAATATTTGACTATATGAGGATATTTGTTTTATTTTTATGTTCTATCCCTATTTAGATCTGATAAACTGAAGTTCTGAGTTATTAGCATACATGCGCGTAGTCATCGTAAAGAGGGCCGTACCGTTTCAGGCTCACCACTGTTGAGTAATGTCACACACACAGACAGAAGTCTAGTAATAGTGTCCAGTGTGCTTAGTGAGAGTTTTCTTACGTTGACGCGATAGTAACGTATATACGCGTTTGACCCTCTCATTGGTTGAGAGTTCTCACGACCTTGGAGCGGGCCAATAAGAGCGCCGAACGTAGTATAACGTTACTAACGAGTCAACGTAAAAAAAACGCGCACTAAGCACACTGAACCCTAAAACCCACGTATGTCACGTAAAAAAACAGTGTCATTTTTGATATTTCTAAAGTCCTCACGCTACTCTAGCGCCTCAAGCGGCGAATTTCGATAGCTCTCACGTTGTTGGAATGGTGAGGTGAGAGCTATCGAAATTCGGCGCAAATATTTAAATTAAAAAAAAAAATGTCCAACGGCACTATCCTGCCAGGGTTTCGTTTCTTTTGTTTACAGATTAAAGGAAAAGTTTTTTGTTTCAATCATAATGAAACACAAAATTGCTGATATAATATAAAACATTTATTATTTTTGTTCTACCACTTGCGTCCCTTGCCCTTTTTCTTCTGCTGCTGTTTGCGCGACCAGGCGCTGTCCGCTTGCTTGTCGACGCGCGGGGACTTGGCGGCAGACGCGGCCGCCGTCGGGGTTGGTTGCTGCTTGCTCATGTCACTAGAGGAATGGAATAAAGTGCATTAATCAAAAAGTAGAGATAAATTCAGACCATCGAACCGCATAAAGTCAAACATCTGTTGAACACTTGTCTAAAAAAAGTGTAACTACAAAACGACTCTTGATCAACGTCAATTTTTTTGGAGCCTATTCTGTTTTCCTCTGCTGGGCAGTCTCCACTTTCTCCTTACATCATGCCTGTCCCGTGAATAGGGCAGATCGTCACTACCCACGCCGCTGATGTCAGTACATCAAATTAAAATTCAGAATCTTGCCAGTTACTGGATATCTAAAGTCTATCTTCTTTTGGAAATCTAGTGGTCAGTTTTAAAAATATTTATTTAAAAGTGATCAGTCTCTTAGAAGAGAGAAATTACAAGGCCAATAGTATTTATATTCAAAGATTTTGTCTCTGCCTGCCTGTATTATTTTACCTGTAGTTGGTTAATGAATGCCTCATTGTCTATGGGTTAGTACAATATTTCAAACTTAGGACATTCACCCACGGTCCTATTTAATTCGGGCTAAAGGCCAAGTGTAAACGACCTATCCTTGTGTCGAGTGCGTCAATGTAGTATCTAGCTTCCATTCCTGCCATAGTTTTTTTAGAAAAGTGACTCAGTTAACCACAAATTTAGAAAATAATATTTTCTACTGTAGTGACCACTGTACATTATTTTTATATTCGCCTACGCATCAGCACGTGCTTGCGGGTTGACAGTCGGACAACGATAGAGCGACAGAGTACTTTATATTCTACCCCCACCGCTACCGATAACTGTCTATTCTTCATAGAATAGAGATAGAATATTGTTTACACTACCAGTGCAGTTGGCCTCTCAGCGGGTGTTAGAACAGCTATAACTTACTATTGGTCAGTAGCCGTGGTGGACATGCCCTGACTGCCCTTGATGACGTCACGTCGGACACCGCGACGTTTCCTGTACGCGGTGCGCTCGTACTTGGGTAGCCATCTGTTGATGAAAAAAACAATGGAATTAGCAATTCTTTTAACTGAGAAAATGAGACCTAGCTAGATCGATGACTCGCCCTCGTAATCCCCTATTTTGCAAGTCTCATCGAAATCGGTTGAGCCGTTTTCGAGAAAGCAAAAAATAGGACAGGGCTTTTTTTTTTTTTTTTTTTTTTGCTTGGTAAAATCATCAAATGAGTCCTCCCACCCCGGGCAGGGCGGGAGGGACTGTCAGACTTCTACTGACTAAAATCCACGGTGTCCTTCAGTAGCCTGTTATGTTCCGGGGTCACGGTAAGGAAATAATCCCGCGACCCCGGCAGGCTTTGGCCCTCTGAGAGGGGACCCCGTCATTATGCTGACGCTCTTTGAGGCGCGCGTGGGACACAACGCGCCGTCGACCCGGGCATGGTCCTTGGTCGGGCAGCGAGTTGCCCTTTACTCGCTGCCCGCATGCCCGCGCCTACGGTGGCCGGAGATCGTCTGCTGACGTCCGACGCCGCGGGGGCCTACCACTGCGGTTGGGGCGGAGGGAGGACGCTGTCCTCTCTCTCTCGCGGCCCGCCTCCTCCTTCACGAGCATTACTGCTTCGCAGAAGGAGGCGACCGTTTCCCACTCCGTCTCGCCCCGCAGCATGGCTGCGACCAATGCCGGGCGCGAGAGGTCTCCGCCTATCGCCGCCGTGAGGACACGTCGGTGCTCTGCCCAAGCTGGGCAGTCTTGCACCGTATGCTCTACTGTGTCCTCCGGGCGATCTTCGCAGTGGTGGCACCCGGGCGTCTCCTCCTTCCCTATCAGACACAGGAACCTCCCGAAACTTCCGTGTCCGGTGAGGACCTGCGTCATCCGATAGGTCAGGACGCCGTGACGTCTCTCCAGCCACTCCTCAAAGAGGGGTCTTACCGCCGCGATTGCGGCGTGCCCGAGTTAGGACAGGGCTGGCGAATTTTTAAGGCTTTATGTTAGGTCGCGGGACTTATACCATAACCGTGACCCCGGAACATAAAGGGCTATTGAAGGACACCGTGGATTTTAGTCAGTACAAGTCTGACAGTCCTTCCCTCCCTGCCCGGGGTGGGAGGACTCTTTTGATGATTTTACCACGCAAAAAAAGGCTTTAAGTTAAGGCCAGGTAATTATTTATTAATAAAATACATAAATAACTAAGTCCAGTATGTTACCTGATCTTCTAATTTGACGGTCCTTACTTTATTAGATTTCAGTAATGCTTTTAACACCGTCGATTTTGATATTCTGCTCGGCATTCTCTGCTCTCTTAACATATCTCCAACGGTAATTGATTGGTTTCGTAGTTACCTGTGTGGCCGCCGACAACATATTTGCATTGAAGGCTCGTCGTCTTCTTGGTGCGATACCTCTGCCGGCGTACCACAGGGGGGCGTTTTATCTCCTCTTCTTTTTGCTATATTTATAAATTCAATTTCTAATCATCTTCTTTCATCCTACCACCTGTATGCTGACGATTTGCAAATATATTCACAAGCTCCCTTAGACGAATTGTCAGAGGCCGTGAATATGATAAATAAGGATTTAGCACGTATTTCCGGTTGGAGTACTGCCCATGGCTTAAAAGTTAACCCGGTGAAGACGCAGGTCATTGTTGTTGGCAGCCCCAGACTGCGTTCAAGAATCAACTGGTTGCAGCTTCCCCAAATTATTTTTGAAGGTACAGTTATTCCTTATAGTGACAAAGTTAAAGACCTGGGTATTTACATTGATAAAGACTTCTCTTGGGGCCCACAGTTGCAAGAAGTGAGTCGCAAATTATTCGCATCCGCAGGATCTCTGCGTAGATTGCGCAATTTTCTTCCAACTGCCACCAAAACTGCGCTCGCTCAATCCCTCCTTCTCCCGATCCTTGACTATGCCGATGCCAGCTATCCAGATCTCACAGAAGCACAATTGAATAAGCTTGAGCGACTTCAAAACTTTTGTATAAGGTTTATATTTGGTTTGCGCAAATATGACCATATTTCAGAATTTCGCAATAAACTCAAGTGGTTACCTATTCGTCTTCGCCGGAATACGCACGTTTTAACACTGCTTTATAATATTATTTATAATCCCTTAACCCCCTCTTATCTCAAAGAGCGTTTTAAATTTTTACACGATGGACACTCTCGAACCTTGAGATCATCAGAGAATTTGATGCTAATGATGCCTGCACACTCCACAAAGTTTTATGACGATTCCTTCACGGTCCAGGCTGTCCGTTTGTGGAATGCATTGCCGTTAGCAGTCAGACAAGCACAATCGCTGGTTTCTTTTAAAAAGTCAGTTATAAATAATTTCCTTTCGCTTTAATGTATAATTTATATATGTATTTATATGTATTTGTATAATGTATGTATATATATGTATTTGTACCTATATGTATTTTTTGGGTCTATTTTATGTGTAATTTAATTAGGTGATTTGTTATTTTGGCGCATTAATTGTGCATGTATTTGCTGTGCACCACTAACTACCCTGTTTCTAAGATATTTTTAGTCCATTCAGAGGTTGTCTGGAAGATATCGCTCTCAGCGATAAGACCGCCGTTGTACCGTTAATGTAACAAAATTGTAAAATGCTGCTTTTTAATTTTGGTGTACAATAAAGTATATTCTATTCTATTCTACCTCTCTGGATCCGGAGGTTTGGAAAGGTCGGCGTTTGGCGGCAGCTTGGTCTTGCGCTTGCGTTTCTGTTTTTTCTTGGTGGCGAGTTCCGAACCAGGCGTTCTGTAATTTTTTAGGGAAATAAAATAATGTCAAATCAGTTTAAATCATAACAGCGAATAATAAGGTTGAGATTGTTGATGATTTTTGATGTTCCAGTAAAAATATTTTCTTTTTAGCGCGTTGATGACAATTTATATTGAGTTGATCCAAAATTGGGCCACGACTCTCAGAAAGTAAATTATGAATTGGGGAATAATAATTTTATATGTACAAAAATATTGTATTTATTGTAATAGTTTGAAAGAAAATGTGTGGAAATAGTTACCCAGGCGATTGTTCCTGTTTGCTTTGTACGGTTTTTTTCACAACCTTTGCTCCCATCATCCATTTCGATGATTCTAAGGCGTCTATGTCGATCTTAGTCTGAAATTATCAAACATAATAAGTTTTTTTTTCAGTAGCGAGATGCGGGGATTTACTATTAGGCATATATTTTTTTTAGCTTTTTAGGGATCACAAGTGTGATTTTCTTGATTGTTCAGTTGGGTAGGTCCAACTTTGACAAAGAGGTCGCCCGAAGATTCCAACTCGGATGGGCAGCATTTAGGAAGCTACGTGATATCTTCTCATCGAGAATCCCACAGTGTCTCAAGACAAGGGAGTTTAACCAGTGTGTGTGTTGCCAGTGATGACATATGGCTCTGAAACGTGGTCTTTGACTGCTGGCTTTACTAAGAGCTATGCTCGGAGTTTCTTTGCGGGATAAAATTCGGAACAACGACATTCGACGAACCAGAGTCATCGCACTGCACACAGCTCGTATGATTTGCAAGATAAAGTGGGTAATGGGCAGGTCACTTCGCTCGTAGAACTGATTTAGAACGTGGCCTGCCCATTACCGATAGGGAAAGAAGTTCTCGAGTGGCGACCATGGACCGGAAGACCGTAGGCCTCCCACTAGGTGGACCGATGACATCGTGAGAGTTGCGGGTAACCGATGGGTGCAAGTGGCGAATGGGCATTGTTAATTTTTTTTAATATGCTGTAATTGAAAAACCATTTCGAGGAATAGCGTTACTGATCATTATGATTTATTGTCCGCCAAAAAAGAGAAGAGGCCACGAAACCAGTGAGGAGGATTTCAACGACTTTTTCAAAACTCTAGGCAACAGATTTATTGTTGGTGGAGACTGGAACGCTAAAAATTCTCAATGGGGATCAAGGCTGACACTGACTAGAGGCCGCAACCTTAAGAATAGCATCGACAAACACCATATAAATATCCTCACAACATGTCAACCAACATATTGGCCCGCAGACCCAAATAGACTGCCTGACCTTTTAGATTTCTTCGTCTACAAAGGGGTGCCATCCTACTTCTTGGATGTTTCAAGCTGCCACGACAGCTCTTCAGATCACTCGCCAGTCATTGTTACAATGAGCACATATGTAATAAATCGGTCAAGAAATCAATACTTATATAACAACCATACAGACTGGGAAGCCTTTCAGCAATACCTCAATGACAATCTAGACCTGAAGATTCCTCTTAAAACCGACGAAGACATTGAAAGTGCTACTTCCTACATAACTAAATCAATACAGAAAGCGGCATGGATTTGTACTCCATCTGACAAAAAAACTACCGAAATTAAAACTCATCGCAACTTGCCGCAGGAAATCAAATGCCAAGTCCTAGAAAAAAGACGACTTAGAAGGGTTTGGCACTGTAGTCGACACCCTGCTGACAAAAGAGCGTTCAACAAAGCAGCAGCTGAACTTAAAAAAAATCTAGTTGAGATGGAGAATGAAACAATGCAACAACATCTCGAAAACTTAACGCCATCAGCTCCTGCTAAAAATGAGTACTCACTGTGGAAAATTGTAAAATCCAATAGAAAACCGCAACTAGCACAGCACCCGCTCAAAAAAGTAAATGGTGAATGGGCTAAAACGGATGAAGAGAGAGCAGAAGCGTACGGGGAGTTTCTTAGCAGCGTCTTCACCCCAAATGAGGACCTAGGAACTGAAATGACTGACCGCGAAGTGAGCTCATATCTTGAAAGTGACCTCCAACTAAGCCCCCCTCTCCAATGCTGCACGCCTGCAGAAGTGCGTCGCACCATCCTTGATTTGGAACTCAAAAAAGCTCCAGGTTTTGACCTTCTGACTGCAGAAATATTGCGAAACTTGCCGAAAAAAGGAATAATGTTCATCACCTCCCTATTTAACGCTATTCTAAGAACCTCGTACTACCCCAACATCTGGAAAGTTTCTCAAATAACTATGATCCCTAAACCGGGAAAGCCACCGCACCTTACGTCTTCATACAGACCAATAAGCCTGCTTCCTGTACTGTCAAAGGTCTATGAAAAAATAATCTCAAAACGGCTTAGTAAATACTTAAACGAAAACGCTACTATCCCAGAACACCAGTTCGGATTTCGAAGACGACATGCGACAGTAGAACAAGTCCATAGAGTGTGTGAACATATTAGAAATACTCTCGAAAGCAAAAAATACTGCTCAGGGGTGTTTTGATAAGCTTTTGATAAGGTTTGGCACCCTGGGCTGCTGTATAAACTGAAAAAAACATTACCACACAACCTATTCCTGACATTGAAATCTTACCTGGAAAATCGTATATTCTTTGTTAAAATTAATGATGCCGTCTCAGACTTTTACGACATAAGAGCTGGAGTCCCACAAGGCTCTGTCCTGGGGCCCCTCCTGTATCTGATATACACAGCAGATGTCCCTGAATCGGAAACTGTAATGACAGCCACTTTTGCCGATGATACTGCAGTGCTGACATCTGACGCCAACCCAGAAATAGCTTCCAGTAAGCTACAGTCGCACGTGGATAAGCTTTATACCTGGATGAAGAGCTGGCGTATCAAAGCTAGTGCAGCTAAATCCAACCACATCACATTTACCCTTAAACAGGGAGACTGCTCTGCTGTGAAACTGGGTAATGAGCAGCTACCACACAATACTGTAGTAAAGTACCTCGGATTCTACCTCGATCGCAAACAGACGTGGAAGACTCACATCCAAATAAAGCGCGATGAACTCAATCACAGATGGAGAACACTAGAGTGGTTATTGGGAAGAAAATCTCGACTCTCTGTCAATAACAAAGTATTGATTTACAAAGCAGTTATAAAACCAGTCTGGACTTACGGCATACAGCTGTGGGGATCAGCAAAAACCTCAAACACTGAAATACTCCAGCGGTTTCAAAATGGCGTGCTTAAAGCCATAGTGAATGCCCCATGGTATACAAGAATGGATGAAATCCATGATTATCTGAAAGTTCACACCATCAAAGAGGAAATCAGTATTATGACAAAAGCTTACAGAGAGAGGATAATAAATCACGAAAACCGACTTGCTCAGGCTCTAAGTAAATCGCTGCCAACAAGACGTCTTAAAAGACTGCACACTTGGGATAATATACACTGAGTAAAGCAATATGCAAAGGCAGCCTAACAATGGGAGGGCAAGCCTAACATGCCAAACACTCTCTTAAAACAACTGCTTATGGTTCAAGAACCGATCGCATGTTTGCAAATAAATATTAAAAAAAAAAAAAAAAAAAACTGATCATTATGTACTAATTAAAAATGAAAAATATTCATATTTCATTGATATTTTTAATAAAATACGTTTGACCTTCCTTGCCCTTCAAATGTTTAACACCTTCTTCAATCCTTTGGCTGTACACAGTTTTGTATCTTTGCCTCAGAAAACAGAAAATATAAAAAATATAAAACCGGCCAAGTGCGAGTCGGACTCGCCCATAAAGGGTTCCGTAGCAGCAAGTAAAGTTCTTGTAGTTGGTTGTAACTTTGCAAGGTAAATTGCGGTTTACGATTTATTAAAAAAAAAAAAAACTAATAAGTCGATCTCGTTCAAAACAATTTTCAATTGAAGTTTGCATGGTAATGCACATCAAATATTTTTTTTTGTTTTATCATTCTCTTAGTTTAGAAGTTATAGACGGGGGGGGGGGGGGGGGGACACATTTTACCACTTTGGAAGTGTCTCTCGAGCAAACTGTTCAGTTTAGAAAAAAATATGTTTGTAACCTCAATCACAGAATAATAGTACTACCTCAATATAATTTTTCAAGACCTATTCATAGATATCCCACACGAATGGATAAGGCGAAAAAAATATATTTTGAGTTTCAATTTTAAGTATGGGAGGTACCCCCAAAATTGGTTTTGGTTTTATTTTTGTGTGAAAGTCCTAACGCGGTTCACATAATACATCTACTTACAAAGTTTCAACTTTTTGTCGAAATTTTAAGAGCTATCTCTTGTAATTTCGACAAAAAGTGGCTGTGACATACGGACGAACAGACAGACAGACATGACAAATCTATAAGGGTTCCGTTTTCTGCCATTGGCTACGGAACCCTAAAAAATAAGTGACAAGTATTTTCCAGGGATGTCAGGCATAAGTACCAATTTCTTGGTATACATACCAGTTTTCAGTGTCACGTACCATGTACCAAGATTATTACTCGAGAAAAAAAAAACCAAGATTGGACATTGACCAACAATACAGAATAAACGACAAATTTTAGGGTGCAATCGAGTATTATTATTATTATTAATAGCCTTTATTTAACAATCTTACAAAACAAAAATATTAAAAGTAAGTTTACATTTTTTTCCCCTCTCTTTTATATATCTATTTATGCATTATTAGACACCGATATTGAGATTGTCTTGCGATTTCGCAAAGGCCTCCCCTGTAGCTTGCCACTCCTTCCGATTATGAGTCATCCTCCTCCAAGTAGCACCAGCCATCTTTCGAAAGTCGTCTTCCCATCTTAGGCGTTGCCTTCCTTTCTTTCTTTTGTTATATCTTGAACACCATTTGGTTACGTCCTTAGCCCATTTATTATTAGTACTCCTCAACATATGACCTACCCATCTCGATTTCAATTTCCTTATGCAATGTGTGATTTCGTTGATTTTAGTTTGGTTTCGTAATGTTTCTAGTTTGATTTTGTCTTTTAACTTGTCGTTGAGCATGCTACGCTCCATGCTATGTTGACAGGTCTCTAGATTTCGCATATTTTGTTTAGTAATGCTCCAAGTTTGACATCCATATGTCATTATAGGTAAAATGAAGAAATCAAATATTTTCTTAGATTTGGGAGGAACCCGAGGATTTTTGACAACCTTGTGTGGCCAATATCTCTTCCACGCAATCGAGTATTGCTTCCTTAAAAATCTTTTTTTTTTGAACATGAATTCAAATATAGCACGGACAAAAATCGCAGTCGGTTGTTAGTATTTATCCACTATACGGTTGGTAAAAATGTGTGTTTAGTGTTTACTGCCCTCTATTTAACAGTAAAAGAAAAAAAAAAGATTTTTCATTCGTATTTGATTTTCGACACATTTTACGGATGTACCAATATTTCATATTGGTACATCACAGTGGCAGTCTGACATCCCTGATTTTCTCAAGTGTCAATTTGTTAAGTTCAAAGATGTTAACAAACAAGTTTTTATTGTAGCTGCAAATTGCTTCATTAACTCGGTTAAGTCTGTTAAATCGGCATCGGCAATATAACATAAACTACAAGTAAAATAGAATACAGGAAGTGCTTTGTCCCAACTTGCAACAATAATACTAATAATAATCAAAACAACATTTTGTTCGTACTAAAGAAGATTTGCGAGAAAAGTGGTGTCGTGATGACGGCGTGGAATGTTGCAAGGTTTATACAATGTACTGTTGCGAAGATCACTTTGATGTTAGTATTTCAGAAGCCTTAGATTCCTTTGTATGTTCATCTAGGAGTAATTTTGTTTTGTAAATAATAACCTAGCGGGATGTAAGTGAGGTTTAGACAGTTGACGTTGTGTTGACAGTTTTTTAATTTTGCTCTAGTAAGGAAACGGCAGAACTTTTAGGCCAATGGTGACGTCACCTACCTCAAAAATTAAAATATTAAAAATAAAAAAACTATTGAGCCAATCATTAAAATATTCAAATTAGTTTCTCAAAATGCTCTATATTTGCAAAAAATAAAATAAAATCGAATGTTTAAAAAATTAAGACAATCCCCATTGTCGTTCAGCTTAGCGGTCTAAGGGGGAGGCCTATGTTTAGCAGTAGACGTCTTTCGGCTGATGATGATTAAATCATGTAATGTGGACCATTTGGAATTGGTTCAAAAAACCAGTTTTATACGCCCAAATGGTCGGTTCAACATTGCGCGGGATGATGATGGATAAATAATGCGGGTACCTCAAGTTGATGCAGCGGCGGCAGGCTCTGTGCGAGCTGCCTGGCCCGCGCGGGCTCGTGCTGCGCGAGCGCCTTCACGAGCCGCGCGAGGCTGCGCTGGTCCGCGGGCGCGGCGCGCGCCACCGCCTCGTGCGCCGCCGCACACGCCGCGCGCGCGCCCGCGCGACCGTGCAGCGCCGCCGCCGCGCGCCACACGCTGATGAGGGACGCGAAACGCTGCCGGGACAATTATAACTGTTCATGATGACGACGAGGACTAAGGGTCTAAAACAACCACTCAACATTCGTCGTCGGATACTCCATTTATCGGCTTTAAGCTATAAAACATCAAGCTACGACCAATAGGAGCCAATCAGAGGAGATGAAACCACGTGCACATGTTATCGTATATGATAAAATCGATCGTTTAATATAATGTTGTCAGTTAAACTTACCTCATCATTCTTGTAATGTTCGTAGACATCGGTGAACAACTGTGAAGCCTTCTCGAGCTCATTGTCAGCACACAACAGAGTGCACAATAAGCCGATCACTCCCGGACGGTACTTGAACTCACTTTCTTCTAGAAGTTTCACTGCGCCCTTGCGGTCTCCCTATAGCAGCAATAAATGAAAAATTACTGGTTTGTCTTTGTTCAACTATTTCGGAATATAGAGAAAATAATAGATAAGAAGTTATAAACGAAAAATTGTGAATGACCAATTATTTAGTGCTGTTGTGGCTAATCATGAAATTGTCGTTGCAAAAGAGGTCCAAATAGGAATGTATGCTCGATAGTGTAACAACGGACTTTAAAATATTTTTCGGTCGAAATAAAATTCTTAATCCAAAATTATGGATAGGTATAGGTATAATAAAAACATTCGATACTAAGCCGAACATAGAAAACATTTTTTTTTTTTGACAAAGTCAGGTAGTCAAGCAGCAGCAGCCTACAAGCGCTTATAGGAACCGGTCCATGCAGGTTACAAACGCTGATAAGCGCCGAACGTCACAAGGTCCGAAAATCTAATCGAAGCGCTGACGCCACCCGCCATTTAAAATGAATGGAAAAACTCTGCTTCAATCTGCTTTCTTTATGTAACCGTCACCTGATGGTAGATAGGCGCCGGCTACCAGCTTTCTTTCTGTATAGTCTTACTCCTTACCTGCGCCAACAACACTTGTGCCGCCGCCAAGGTAAGTGTTCCTCCTTGCTTCAACAACAGCGCCACCGCCTGTTGTCTCTTGCCTTCCTTCATCAAAGAGGAAGCTTCCACCAGCGCCGCGCGACGCTCTCCGTTGAACTCACGGACTAGTTTCACGCAGCATTGCTTGCAGAAATCAGGCTGGAATGATAAAAAACAAAAGTTTAAAGAAAACAGGAAACTTTAAATCCAGAAAACTAAAATGTCTTACTCTCATCTCTCTTACAACAAGGATTTTCACTGCGAGTTTTAGCCGTTAGTGGCGCTACAAGCTGTTAACGTAAACAACGTCAAGTCTTCTAAACAAATGTGTCATGTCAAACGCGTCATGCGCTGGTAGCGCCATGTGAGCCGATCTTCGCGTGCAACCTATAGTCTAGTAAGTTCCTAAGTTATATTGAACTTAAAAAAATATTCTTACAAAATGTTGATGAAGATTCCTTAGAAACGAAAGAAGATACCTTCAGCTTCATTATTTTAAACCTTGCCATATCCTAGGAATTTCTCCTGTATCTTACAACACACAATCATCCTGAGCAACTATATACTTGTAAGTTATACAAATAATTGTTCCGTGCGGGAATGTAACCCGCGACAACCAACACAACATTCGATCACCACTGCGTTAACTGTGCCGACAAAGTTGGCTCAAAAAATGTTAAATTTAAAACATAGATTTGTGACAATCTTTTTAAAATAATAATACTGATTAGTAATTTATTATAATCTAGACTTGGATTAGAATGCTAAAGAACCCTTTGTCGCGAGCATGCGGACGGCGGGTAATGGGCGACTCAATAATGCGCGCCTCAAAGAGCTGTTATCAATATGACATGATATAACGGGCGCCCCGTTAGAGGGGCATGCGGGGACTAACGCGCTACCCTGACCCCGGAACGTAAAGGGCTATTAAAGGACACCGTGGATTTTAGTCAGTACAAGTCTGATAGTCCCTTCCGCCCTGCCCACTTGATTTATGACTCAATTGATAATTATACCACGCCAAAAAAAGGAACCCTTTGTTAATTAAAACAGATGGGCACATACTTGGTTAGAATAAATAGCAAGTATGGCCTGGTTGTAGGTGATGGCCGCGCGCTGTCTCGAGTTCAGTTTGTGCTCTAATCCGTCTGCCGTCGCCGCCTTCATGCGCTTGCGGGAATCGAACACGTTAGTGTCCCTGGGAAATATGAAAAGGGGTTTAATTTGTGTATTTGAATTATTAAGATTATTGAAGATTTTCTGATGTTTATTACATTTGAAAGAAACATGATTTAGTCATTACAATTACGAACGAATGTGACAGGATGTATGAATTTGGATGACGCAAAATAAGTGTTTAAGGATTCTAGTAGTCAATAAGAAGGAATGAAGAATAAAGCGACTGCGGAGCCCATAGAACTATTACCCACCCCCTGTCCCGTACTCTGTGTAAATCCATTGCACTTTAAACGACCTGTCCGAAGCCACTATTAACGCCTTAAATGTGGTTGAGTCATGGTCGAAACTAATTTAGTTTTAGGGAATCATCGAAGATACGAGGAAAAAGTATGAGGAAACCCAGTAATTGCTAAATTTCTCAACACTCAATACATCTCTTCTTATGTAATCAATATCTTTAAGCAGTTAGATACATACTTTCGAGATTCTGCTTCTTCTAAAAGTTTTTGTTATAAAACAGTCTAAGACAAGGTATCGCGGCTTGGAACGCAAAGGTACAAGGTAGTTTCTTGTCAGTACGAGTCTGACCATTCCTTCCATTCCACCCAAGGTGGACTCATTTGATGTTTTTCCTAAATAAAAATACGTATGGCACTCGGGTACTGCCGCGGTAAACCCATTGCATAGCATCTTTAACAACTTAAGCATTTTCTTTTGTTTTTTTTTTTTAATTTTATGGTCTGCCACGTCTTTCAAGTGAAACGTCAAGAAAAACAAACACCGTGCCGAAGCCTGCCGAACTGAAACGACGTTAGACGATGCGGGGTGCTAGGTTTATTTTCGTTACGGAATTTCTTGATTCGGTCGACGCGCTCAAAGCCCGCGATAATAGCTTAAAAAAGTGCGAAAAAGAATACGTTAAATGCAAATGAAAGAGTTACCTGTTAATAACAACAATATTGTTGCTGGCAATAGCGACAAGAGCTTGATCACTTGGCTTGTCTTTCAACACGTTCTGGTAGATGGATGCAGCTTCCTTCTCCTTGCCCATCTGTTGCAAGCAATATGCTTGTTGCACCCTGTGGAAAATTGTGATAAATTAATTTTGGCTTTTTATGTTCCCGCATGTCAAGGTTCGCCTGCTCCTTTGCTTTTGATGGTTGCCTCTGATTTGACGTCCTAAAGATTCGTATAGTCAAATTCGGTCATTGATTGGTTACAAAGATTCAATCAAAGATAGCAACAGAGATAGATTACTATTCTTTAAAAAAAAGTTAAATATCTGTTGAACACTTGTCGAAAAAAGTGTCTGTATTTATGTTGGTATAAGGTCCGTTTTGCAATCACACCTTTTTTAGACAATTAGTGTTTAACTTTTTTTAGAAAGGCTTTTTTTAGTTTCCAGCGTTAGTAGTCAGTGCCCATCATAACACGACCCATCTTCTATGGCAGAATTGAAAGAAAAAGGGTCAAGTATTTTTGGCTGTCTGTCTGTCTTGTTTTGGATTTTCCTTGACCTGCTTATTGCCGAAAGTTGAAGATCCAAGAAAGCGCTGTGAAAGAGCACAGTGTGCATTTTCGCCTCTCGTGTCAATACTTTAGAGTTGACAATCTGGTGCATTGTGTGAACTCCAATATTATAGAAAAATCACCGAAACTGCGTTCATTTTTCCAGTACGCAGATACTTTGACGTCACGATTGCTGTAGTGGGCAAGCGTTTGACAGCTGCGCTTCGTGTCGTGAGTTCGATTCCCGCACGGATCAAAATTTTGTATGATCTACAAGTCGTTTTTCCGGGTCTGGGTGTTTCTGAATGTGAGTTTATATGTTTGTACACACGGCTACACATCAACCTATGGTATAACCAACCCAAATATGGTAATACCCAAAACTGGTATAAGCTGACCGTTCAATGTGCGAAAAGATCATAATTAAAGCGAGTCCAAGATAAACTGGTTTTGTATAGTTTGATGTGTAGCCGTGTGTACTGCACACACAGAAGAAAAAATCCTAGAGAAGGGAAAATGTTAAAAAAAAAAGAATTCTACCCTCACCTGATAATAGCCGCCTCCTCCTTCGCCTCCTCCTCAGTCCCTCCATCTTCAAGCACACTCTCAGAGCAGGCGTGTTCAGCCTTCTTCAACACTGGCAATGCTTCGTTGTACTTGCCGCGCATGGCCAGCGTGCTGCCCGCATTGTATGACAGCTCGTAAGTGTTGTCCTCGAATTGAGGGAGGTCGGACGTCTGGAACAAAAGTTTATTTTGATGTTTAACATCTTTAATACCTTTTTAGGGTTCCGTAGTCAACAAGGATTATTGTAGTTATAGTTTCGCCATGTCCGTCCGTCCGTCCGTCCGTCCGTCCGTCCGTCTGTCCGCAGTTTAGCTCAGAGACGCACAGTACTAGAGAGCTGTAATTTGGTGTAAATATACGGATTTGTTGTGCCGAAAAAGTGGTAAAATAAAATCTCGTAAAATATTTTTTTTTAGGGTACCTCCTGTACACGTAAAGTGGGGATGTTTTTTTTTTTTATCGCATACCCCTTAGTGTGGGGTATCATTAAATAGGTCTTTAAAAAATATTGATAGTTTTCAATAACAATTTTTTGATAAAAAAATTCGTTTGTGAAATATTAAGCTTAAAAGTGCTAAATTTTGCTCGACTCGAGTGTCCCCCCCCTCTACCAGCTAAACGGTTATGTTTGGGGGTGTGAAAAAATTCACAATAGTAGTATATATAACGAAGTTTAAAAGAAAATTATCATGACTAAGTAGGCTTTACAAGTTTACGAGTAATAGTCGACCAACTTATAAAATGTACTTGGATGACATATTTTCTTAAACAAAATGTATCGGAGAACATCTTCTTCAACTGCATATGTAAGTTTGTCAACTTTATTTTTACAGCTTTAATAGGTATGTTTTTACGGTATGTTTTTTGGGGATAGGTAGGTTTTTATCGTCCACTATTTTTAACTAACTTCAAAAAAGGAGGAGGTTCTAAATTCGTCGTAATCTTTTTTTTATGTGTTTTCCCCGATTTCTCAAAGACTCCTGGACCGATTTTGAAAATTCTTCTTTTTATTAAAATTAAATTCAGCGAATCAGTTTAGTTAGTTCGCATAAGTATTTTGATGGGCAACTACGGAACCCTACAGTGTGCGTGGCCCGACACGCACTTGGCCGGTTTTTTTTATATTAACGCAATAAAGACTGCGTCGCGAATTGTAATAAAAAAAGTTTTATAGCGAACAGGATTTTGATTGCAGCCTCTGGATTTCCTTATGGGAGTGAAATGGAACAGGATTAATTTATTTCCATCCATTTCAGATCATATTTATGCTGTTTATTAGATAGCGCGCGCTATTTGATTTGATTGAGAAAATGATTAATACAATATTAGAAATTATTTTTATATATGTATATTTTTTTATCTTTAAAAGCTCTAAGAATTTCTCCTGTGTCGTGGGTGCGTTTACAAACATAGAAACTCACATACACAAACACCCAGACTCGGAACAACTACTTGTAGGTCATACAAATATTTGTTCCGTGCGGGAATCGAACCCGCGATACGCAGCGCTAACCGTGCCGTAAAAGTTGAAAGATTTGATATTTGTAGGCAGGGCCTCAGTCGCTTGGTTGGTAAGAGCGTCGGATGAACGGAATCTGGAGGTCGCACGTTCACAATATCCTACTCGCGATTGAATTATTCTTTTTACTGAGAATTGGTACTAATTAGGAAACTTACAGGATTAAGTGCAGCCAGGTTAGCCACAACGGCAGACATATTTGCCTTTCTCTCATCTTCGTACTCATCGGTGGTATTCTTCACGATGTCACGGTACAAGTTGTAGCAGTCCTGGTACTGTTCCAGACGGTACAGGATTTGAGCCCTGGAAAGATTAGGTAATATTATGTTATTCAATGCAATCAAAACTTAATGTAACAAGGAATTGTTGGTTTTGAATAGTGGTAAATAATGTGAGTAAAAAGAAAATTATAACAAAACAAGGTAAGGTCAAAATAAGGATAGTTTGGATTTGCAGTTTTGAGAGTTTACAAGATATATTCTGGCTTCGTTGCGAGTCGCGCCGAGCCCTGCGAGCGTCACTCGCCGTGTCATGGCGAGCAATGGCTCGACTAGGGACTACTATCCAATCCGTAGATGTCAGATCGCGCTAATGGAGGGCGGGCGAGCGCGGGGCTCGGCACGGTACGTAATGTCGCGCGCCGTGAGAAGCAAGATTTAGATTTTTCATGATTTGTGAGATAAAACTGAAGTCTATGGTCCAGACTGTTAAGAATTTTGTAAAAAATGCTTACCTCAACTCCTTCAGAGCTGGAGTCAACTCGGGAGCATTATCAACAGTCTGCAGTGCCTCCTTGGGGCTGTTAAGACGGTACTGAGCATACGCCTTCTCAAAGTGCAGGTCGGCCGCCAACGCAGCATTCTTACTGTTATTCAGTACTGCTAGGGCTTCCTTGAAATTGTGCAGCTGGATGAGGCATACTATCTTGCAGTGGAATGCTTTCTGCTCATTGGGAGCTATTTGAAGGACTGGAATAGAAAATCAGTTTATTATTTCTAAGCATGCATGGTATGGCATGCATGTGTGTTATTGGTAATATCAAATATAGCTGTTCCCTGCGGTTTCAACCCCAAGTTACTTTCTAAGTGTGATCTTATTATAGCCTATATCCTTCCCCAATAAATGGACTATCCAACACAAAAAAAAAAAAACAATTTGAAACAGTAGTTCCTGAGATAATCATGTTCAAACAAACAAATACATCAGCTTTATAATATTAAAGTATAGATAGGCATGTTCACAGGTCTCTCAATGTGTTATTTAGCTCCATATTACCTAGTATAATATAAAAATATTACATTATAGATTAGTGAAATAACATTGGGCAAGTAATATTGTAATATTACTTGCCCAATGGTGGAGCTTATTTCACTAATCTTCATTAACAATCACCATTTATGGGAATTTATGCACAATATTCCCATTGCCACCTTGCAAAGCTTATAGGGGGAGGTTTTGCTTATTGTGTAGTAAAAACATAAACTATGGAGATATTCATAACATGGAACATCTAAAAACCTTTTACTGTTTAGAGCTAGACACAGGGTTTTTGGAATTTATCATTAAAAATATGTACGAGAGTAAGTATAACAAAAAAGAAATGTAGGATATTTCTATAACTTTACATCTCACAATTTCAAAATAGACACTGACCTGAGCTTTGCCTACAGTTTACTCAAATATCACTAGTTGTGGTAACATATGGATTGATTGAAATGTTAACATTTGAAGTCAAAACCAGTTTTACAGGGCACCTGTTACTGATGATGAGGTTTTAATAATTAATAAAGAGGTACAAGGAAATGAATATGGATAGAAAAGAAAATAGACAGTGATTTAAGTACATAAAAAAGTGCATCTGTTGAATATTAAGTAACTTAGTAACCATGACACCAGCTAATGGAAACACCCAAATTTTAATTTGTTTACAACATTTTACTACGAAAATCGACCAAAAATCACTTTCACATTAAAATCGCAGTATAATTATGGCTAGTTCATGTAATTTCGAAGATAAACATACAAGAAATCAAGAGATATGCAAAGAGATAGGGTAAGAAAGTGTGGTAATCTTATTTCGTCATTTATAAATGAACAGTGCATGCTTCTTGGAAAATATTATAGGGGGAGATTCCATACCTTTTCCCGTTGCTTTTAACGCTCTATCATAGTCACCACTTTGGCAGAATTTGTTTAATTCAATATAAGCCTGAACAAGGTTATTCTCCTTGTTAGCTGACATTTTTTTGACAACTTGGCATGACAAACGTCAAATCGTCATCGTCTGGATACGTTCAGTTTCACGCATGGAATATAAGAAAGTTAGGGCTTATGGCAAATTAAAATAATTGTGATACTTAGCTTTTACTATATCTAATTATACTATTTATATTGTTCTGCACTGCCCAAAAATATAGGGGTATCTGACAGATCTACAGAGAACTTTGGTCCTCGGTCTGCCGGGGTCGCCGGACTGTATAAAGGAGCCATAGGCCCGGCGCCCGTCGATTGTGGGCGCCGGGCCATAGAGGGCCAAATGCCTGCCTGGATGGCGGCTAACTTTTCAGGTGACTATGGAACATAAATGGCTATTGAAAGAACGCCGCGAGTCTGACAGTACCTATTGCACCACGGGAAGACAATTTTTATTTTAGCACGATAAAAAGTCTGTAAGGCCCCTCCCCCACTTTGAGCTGTGGCAGTATAGGCGTCATAGCGTCCTGACCTCCCGCACGACGCATGTCCGCAGGCTTCCGACTGATAGAGTATGAAAACCGAATTTGTTACCTACCCTAAAGCTAGAAGAGAGTGATATGAGCTTCATGAGTCCTCACGCAAAAAAGTTGATCGCTTTCTTTTAAGCATTTCGTAAAATTTAGATTAAATTTTCAAAAACAAACTTTGTGATATTCGGAGGTCCCTGTTTCAATAACAGGGATATCATTGTTTATCTAGGCACTGCAGTTAAGCATGTTCACCCATGTGTTCGCCATTATCTTTGTAGGTAGTCTATACATTGTACGTACAACAAAAAGTTTTCCAAAAAATATACAGAATTTAAAACACATAAAAGTCGAACGAACAAAGCGATGACAAAGTAAATTCGGCCAAGAGTTTTATTCAAAAGTATAAAAAGAATGAAAAGGAAGCATTGTGCAAGTTGGGGCGCTTACGCGGGCGTCGTGTGTCGAACTCATCAAAGTTAGACTTGCGGAAGTTCCACGACCAGCCAGTTTGTTGCTAGTTTTTGAACGTCGAAAAATTGAAAATTGTTGCTTTAAGTTCCAAGAATGTGGGTCATGACGTGTTTCATATCCGATTGGAAAGAGTAGACATATACTGAGGCAGAAAGCCATGGGATCATTACATGATCTACATATAGAATACCAGCTAATAGGAGGCCATACTCAAGTCTCACGATGACTATAAAAGAAACTCATACCTTCATTTCAATGCTAGCATGATTCTGTGTTTAGGCGGCGACCTTTCCCTCCCGTCATTGGTCGAGGCCATGCTGCGGGGCGAGACGGAGTGGGAAGCGGTCGCCTCCTTCTGCGAAGCAGTCATGCTAGCGAAGGAGGAGGCGGGACGCGTGAGGGAGAGGACAGCGTCCACCTCACAGTCCAGCCGCAGTGATAGATTTATCGCCGTGGATTTTATTAGTCAGTACAAGTCTGACAGTCCCTCCCGCCCTGCCCTGGGTGGAATTTTGATGATTTTAAAAAGCTAAAAACAACATGATTCTGTGTTGGTTAATTGTATAGTGTTCTTAGTGGAGTGTTCTGTAGCCTATGATTGCGGTTGAAAGTTAGCTGGAATATTTTCAAACCTAGATTCTTCTGCCTGATTCTAAATAGGAAATATCTCATGCTCCTATAGGTACCTACAATGTTGTGGCCAACCAAAACTTATCTACTTGTCTACTTGGTTAATAAACGCTTCAAGTCAAACCTTCAGCTCAGTCGCTCAGTCTCAGTGGGGCAAATCCAAACATAAACATAATCAAAAATTATATCACCCTGTAACACGATCCTAATTAATCACCCCAAACAAAAACAGTAAGAAAACTTCACCATAATAACGGCTTCAATGTCGCAGCCTCGACTCTCGCAGTCCGAGGATGTCGCAAGACAAACAACGTTAAAGTAACATCTATTGTCGCGGCGTCCGACGACCAACTCGACTTTTAATCGCATTACTAGAAGTTGCTGCGAACTTCAGCGCGAAGTTTCGTATTGCGATCCAGACGAAGTCGGTGCGATTGTGGTTTCTAAAGTAATTTCTATTAGGTAGAAGCTAGTAATGTTTAATCTAGCTGTCTTTAGCGGTTGATAGTAGTCTTTATTGTTTTTTTTTGTGTTACGTGTTTCTAATCTCATTTCTCAGCGAAATAAATTGTCGAGAGTTGAGAGGATATTTACACCATTTTTAGGGTTCCGTAGTCAACAAGGAACCCTTAAATATTTTCGCCATGTCCGTCCGTCCTCCGTACCTCCTGTACATACCTACACGTAAAGTGGGGATGATTTTTTTTCTCGCGTACCCCTTAGTGTGGGGTATCATTAAATAGGTCTTTAAAAAATATTGATAGTTTCCATTAACAATTTTTTGATAAAAAGATTCGTTTGTGAAATATTAAGCTTTAAAGTGCTAATTTTTGCTCGACTCGAGTGTCCCCCCCCTCTACCAGCTAAACGGTTATGTTTGAGGGTATGAAAAAATTCACAATAGTAGTATATATAACGAAGTTTAAAAGAAAATTATCATGACTTAGTAGGCTTTACAAGTTTACGAGTAATAAATAGTTGACCAACTTATAAAACGTACTTGGATAACATATTTTCCTAAACAAAATGTATCGGAGAATGTTCTTCAACTGCAAATGTAAGTTTTTCAACTTTATTTTTACAGCTATAATAGGTGGGTATGTTTTGGGGATAGGTAGGTTATTATTGTCAACTATTTTTAACTAAATTCAAAAAAAGGAGGAGGTTCTCAATTCGTCGTAATCTTTTTTTTTGTCTCATATTTCGGTTCGTCTGTTGAGTGGCGTGAGTCTAAGCCTTACCTATGTGCAAATGAACTCACAGTTGGTCGTATTGTAAAGTGGACTGCAGGCGATCGGAATTTTTTTAGGGTAGTAGGTTGTTGTGTGAAGGATTATTTTTCTAAGTAGCCGACGTAGCCTGTACCAATCAGACGGCCCACCTGGATCTGAACATGGTTGCTGTCCTTCCATTCCTGGATTCAGCTGAATATGAGTATTCACACATAACATTTACTCATGCATCGTATGAATCATACCTATTATACCTATATACCTGGCAGGCAGTAACAACTTAAACGATCTCACTTTACGTTCTCACCAAAAATCCATAACCGCTTTCTTATAAAGTGGAGTGCCGTAAGGCATTAGAGTAAAACCTCGGAATCCAAGGCCAGTCAATAAATCTTCATATTATAATTTTTTTGAAATGTGTTGTAAACAGAATATACTTAGATAAAAAAAAAATTGCCCGATCTCAATTTTTATTTTTTATTATTAAAAAAAATAATTATTATTTTACAGTAGACTCTCTTTTAAATTGGCCAAAAGGGAGAAATCAGGATCCATATGAGATACGAGAAAACTTTCTTGGGAACCTTTAACTTGATGTTGACAATTTTGGCGTTCATAATTTTTTAGTCAAGTTGTCCACAGAAATGAGTAAAACTGGTCATTTTTTTTTAATGCCGTTAGACTCCGTTCCATGTAAGGATCATTTCATTGTATCGGAAGAATTAGATTAGTCATAAGACAAGTCATAGACATAAAGTCGTATTAGTAGTGGTCAGTATTTCATTAAATTTGACCCACTCCTGTTGCACAGACATTTTCCTTCCCATACAATGAAAATGATCCTTACATGAAAATAAATCAAATAATATCATAAAAAAAAATTGGCAAGAATTGTCAATTTTTTCGTTCATACAATTTGTATGAAAAAATATTAAAACAATTGAGATCGGGCAATTTTTCTATATGTTGTTAAAAAACATTTCAAAAATTTATATGAAGATTCATTGACTGGTCCTGGATTCCGAGGTATAAACCTTACGGCAGTCCACTAATATCTGTACGTTCACCTTACGCGGAGCATCACTTACTAAATTACTCCACGCATAGGTACCTACTTTTGTAGTATTCAATCGTTTCTAGGGAAAGGGGGCCGTATTTTATCGAAGCCCGCTTGATAAATTGCGCGAAATTCAATTTAAACGGGTAATGTTTGTGTCCGTATTACTACGTCACTCGACGCCGGCCTATAAACTCTGTCGGTCCACTGAACAATTGAAATATTGAACCTTTAGGTACCTTGGTCCATAAAAATATTGGAGCTGCTGTACGGGTCGTGCCACTGAGTCGTGGAATCTATTGGAGTAATACGCGTTTTTTTTTAAATAGTTACCCTCAGCAGTCGGGTAAAAAGCAGAAGACAAGTCAACCTACATATTTATTGGTGATATTAACACAAAATGACAACAAATATGTTTTTAAGTGTTATCGTGCAGTCCACAGGGCCGCACTAGGACGGTACGCAATTGGGTGCACTCATTTATGTATTATTAATGTTAACTACTGAAAACTTAATAATATAATGCCATCTAAGCACCAAAATCTCAAGCTAAGTTTCACTGACAAAAAGTATATTTGCGTAGACACTTAAGTATTCAAATTACCCTTCATTTAGTATACGAGTGCCCCCTGGATAATCTAATGGATTAATGTACAAAGTTTTGTGGTCTAGTACGGCTTAAATTTCTTCATGACGCGCTATTAAGGTTTATTTATGTTCTCATAAAAATTGTAACCAAGGGACCGATGTACAACAACTGTCATCCAACTTTATATGTAATTTGTCAATATAAATCGTCCTTGTACCGACTAATTTTCGTGCAATACGCAAAGGGATAACAGATTAGAAAATTCCGTTAGTCTAAAAAAGGTTGACCCATTTGTTACCACGCGGGACACTTTTTTTCCTGACAAATTGCCTGAAAGTAATTTTAAGCCCAAGACCAGTTATTTATGTACATTACTTTAGCTTTATGTTCGTTCAGCAGCGTGTAGATATTCATTTGTGTTCTCTAACAGATCGTTGGTTTTACATCTACGAATTGGACCTTGTGGTCTAAATAAATTAATATCTAAGACTACCTATGTAGAAGCTGGGATTAATGGTTAGCCCTGATTTAGGCGTCGGCGTATAGGTACTGGTAACTTATGATGTCTATGAGAAATTAATACCTATTAAAATTATAATGAGGCGAATATTACTTGATACTCCATTCAGTGTATACTTAATTAATATTTGTTGCCAGACTAATACATTGAATTCCCAGGACAAGTGAATAAGATGTAATTACCAACTTCTAAGAATCTACTATATAATAAGATAATATAGAAAGACGCGTAACCTACGTGTAACAATATCAATAATGTAGGGATATCTAACATATTATAGTACCTACTCAATTTTATGTAGGGAGGCCATCATTCTAAGGTTTAAAGTTTCTCCTCTATTCCAAGTTTCGTAACAAAACATAGTTGTCGAGTGTGGATCCCTAAAATAGTTTTATAAAAAAAGTTTAAAAATAAAACTTCATTAAGCATTAGGTACATATTAATGTACTAACTACTACTAAGTAGGTACATCTGTATGGCAGGAGTTGAGGTTAAAATAGTTCTGACATAAATGATTCTTATCAAAAGTTCCCCGTTCTGAACCACGACTAACTTCCAAATTCCACTTTCCAAGACACACCGAAGTATTTCGCCCAAAATTGAAGTATTTAATTTCATGTGCGACATTTTCTCGTCTCATTACAGTAAATGAAACGACATCGGATGCATGTGGATGATGATTTGACGCAAATTGGACAGGTGTCAGGAATGCTTGGCGGTGCGGAGACGAGGCTGCGATCCTCAGATTCTACTCGTCGTTAGTAGTATACTAGACTTAACGAGTTTGGTTCTCGAGGTGGGTTAGGGTTGGCATGTGAGAAATATGATAATTTTAGAATTGAAATATTCTTCTTCAAATTTCATATTTTTGGAAACGTCTGAGCCAACTGGTACGAAGGCCCTCAGATGATGCGACTTTCATCATGCGACATCATCAGGTAGTGTGCCTCACATTGTTTCCTTTGCGTGAGTATCGTCACTTGAAAGTAGAGTTTTTGCGCGTTAGTTTTTCCTGTCGTCACTGTCGCAACGATGTCGTGGCGTCATGGCGTGTCGCTTCAGCTTATGCTCGGCAGTTAGTGTCTTATTAGGAATTATTTTTTTTAAATGCCTGTAAATTCTACTTTAATATAATCAATTAAAAGCCAAGATCTATTCACAAAGCCAAAACTTGATATTTTGTATCATGCATTAACTAAATGCGATTACTCAGTGAATCTATGTGCTTTTAAATAAATAAGCGTTAAAACATTCAGCATTTACTAGCTTTCGCCCTACCATATAACTTGTGAAAGAACGAGCAGTACTAAGAGCACACAGATTACTAGCAGGTCAATTCCTGAACTTTACCCGTTGACTTTAATCCCGTTCCAGGTTCCTCTGTGTTTGAATTTTGAAATAAACCGAACTGAATTACCAATGGAGTTACAATATTGTACGTTAGATCTCATTATTGCTGATGTGTTGGTAACGTTAGCGCTGCAGCACAAATGCACAAGCTCAGTGGCTATTTTGTTTGTGAGACTTTGGATTTCCGATTGATATCGCTTTGTGTTTTGGATGCAAAAGCTCAGTGACGTAACGAGACCTAATCTAAAGGGGGTAAGAGTAAGATCTTTCAGCAAGTTCCCTTTTCTTTCAGGACTTTTTTTTGCGCTTGTCGTCTTACTTGATACAAAATAAAAAAATACATCTAAAAATTATTAAAAAATACATTTAAAATTAGGCTTTCCATCTTTTTTTAACCGATTGTTCCCAGATAGAAATATAACAAAACCAAGTCATCGTACAACAAGGAACCGGGCAAGAAGCGGAGTCGCTAGATCAATCGGCTTAATCAGTTTTGCGAGGCCTTTTTGGCTATTTTAGTTACCAGTTAGCATCAGCTTTGCTTCTTGATTTTTTGGGTTTCCGTTCGTAGTTATTGCACATAGTCACATCGTATATTTTAAGTAGAGAAGTCATATAAAAAATTTAAATTTTGAAAAGCTTTTTCGCTTCATTTCTCTTTGAAAATCATCATAAAAATCTCACCTCGCTAGCCCTACTGAGAATGGGATGTCAGTAAACCACCTCTAGAGTCGAGTCGACAACGATCGTTCGCTATTGCCTAATAAAGGCCCGGTCGTATGAGATTTCAATTGGCGGCTCAACTGGGCTTCATTTTGCGAAGCACGACACGTTTCGCAATATTATTAATGGGGTGAAAAGAGAAAGTACGAATAAGGGGCGTTAGATAAATTTTGTGTTAACAGAAATGCATGGGCGTGATTGGAATTTTCGGAGTAGTTTCTCACGTTGGTCGTTATTACAATCTGTTGGACATTGGTGAATTATTAGTCTGCTCAGTAGAGGCTTTGGATCTTAGAAATGGTTTGTTTGATTGGTTTCATTAATATTGGACGTGATCTTGGGGATTGTGTGTATAAAATAATTTGTATGAAAGAAAAAGGGAGTGACAAACTGACAGGGTAGAATGGAAGGCAAACACGACACACAAGGTGATGATAGTGAAACACAGCATTTAAGTTAAGCTATTACCTAGTTACAGGCAGGGCCGGATTAACCATCTCGGGGCCCCTAGGCACAGCTCGTTTCGGGCCCTCCCTTTTTCATACCACAGCAACGCAATTTTTTTTTAGCGTGATAAAATCATCAAATGAGTCCTCCCACCTAGGGCAGGGCGGGAGGAACTGTCAGACTTGTACTGACTAAAATCCATCTGATATAAGTACCGCGACCCCGGCAGGCTTTGGCCCTCTAGAGGGGGGCCCCGTCATCTTGTTGACACTCGTTTAGGCGCGCGTGGAACACAACGCGCCGTCGACCCAGGCATTGTCCATGGTCGGGCGACGAGTTGCTCATTACTCGCCGCCCGCATGTCCGCGCCTATGGTGGCCGGAGTTCGTCTAGCGACGTCCGTCGCCGTGGGCGTCTACCACTGCGGCTGGGGCGGAGGGAGGACACTGTCCTCTCCCTCACGCAGCCCGGCTCCTCCTTCGCGAGCATGACTGCTTCGCAGAAGGAGGCGACCTCTTCCCACTCCGTCTCGGCTCGCAGCATGGCCTCGACCAAAACCGGGCGCGAGAGGTCTCCGCCTATCGCTGCCGTGAGGACACGGCCGTGCTCTACCCAAGCGGGGCAGTCCTGCACCGTATGCTCCACTGTGTCCTCCGGGCGATCTTCGCAGTGGTGACACCCAGGCGTTTCTTCCCTCCCTATCCGACACAGGTACCTACCGAAACTTCCGTGTCCTGTGAGGACCTGCGTCATGCGGTAGGTAAAGACGCCGTGACGCCTATCCAGCCACTCCTCAAATAGGGGTCTTACCGCCGCGATTGCGGCGTGCCCGAACCTCGGTTGCGACAGTCGTTCCCTCCATACTGCCCTGATATCGCGCCGGACCTCTTCCCGCCGCGCCTAGACTTGTCTGGGCAGCGAGAATTCTCCCCGGCGCTGCGCCTCCACGCGCCAATCATAGACGCGCTGGAGGGCAGTCGCCTCCAGATTTCAGGGCAGTAATCCGGCGAGGAGGTTGGCTGATTCACCGGCGATCGTGCGGTATCCTCGGATCATCCGGATAGCCATGACCCTCTGGCATGCGACTAGCTTTGCTGGTCACGTCCGAATGCTCAGGGCCCACTCTGGGGCCCCGTAGAGGGCCATGGACCGCACGACACCGGCGTACAGCCTCCGGCAAGGGCGTTTGGCCCGCTGAGATTGGGCAGGAGTCGCCTGAGGGCGGCTGCTGCCCGGTTCAGCTTTGGAGCCAAACGCAGGAAGTGCTCCTTGAAGTTCTACCGGCTGTCGAGGACGAGTCCCAGGTACTTCATCGTCCCCCTGACGCCGATGCGAACCCCTCCCACCGTTATGTGGGACTCCGATCGTGGCGCGTTTAGACGGCCATGAAAACACATGGCCTCTGTTTTGTGAAGCGCCACGTCGAGTCCCAACTGCCGGATCCTCGGACTCTCCCTCCGCCCCAGGACGAGCGTGTCGTCGGCTTAACATATTACGCCCACGCCGTCAGGGAGGTCGCCATGCACAACAACGCAATTTGGAAATGTTTACTGTCTGAGTTGCTGATTTCAAATTAATATATTTGTCATTTAATAAGCGATTATTTAAGTAAAAAACTAAATTAAACAAGATAATATATTAATAAAAGTGTCCAATACAAAAAAAAAATGTTAGATTAGTTTCAATACAATTAAAAATTCAGACATTCACCCTCACTCTTATAGTGTCAATAATGGGGTTTTTTACCTTATAATGTACAGGAAAAAGTTTCACTTTTACCGTGGTTTCATAAAACCACACAATACCCTTTTGTTTCATTTTTTAATCGGGAGTGCTGGGCCCCTGGTCATAGTGGGCCCCTAGGCACTGGCCTAAAGTGCCTTATGGATAATACGGCACTGGTTACAGGGACTTTTGAATTGACATTAACAGGGTGTAAAATCTGCAGTCCTTGGCTCAAGGCATAATAAATGTAGTTTGTTATAGATTTCTTTATATTTAACGATTATCAAAGGTCAGAATTTAAATGTTCTCAATTGGCATCAATATGTAAAGAAGATAAATCTTACTGTCGAGTCTAAACAAAGTGCTCACTTAGTATTTAGTAAGACCAAGATAAAGTATTGCTAGAATTTTGATTTACGAAAACCATTTCAATTTCGACCAAGCTGACTTTTAACCCTCAATAAATCTTCATATTGTACTAGAAAAAAGTATTGAAATTTTTTATTTTCATCTAAATTGAGCGCATTACGTATAACGACTATGACAGAGTTAATTTAAAAAGACGAGTTCAAAATATTAAATAATATAAGACAAGCACATAACATCATGCCATAACGGTGAGAAATTATAACGTTTCGATTCTTAATAATATATTTGAAGTTCAATGAATCTTCTTATCGTGCCAACGATGTTCTCTCTTACATAAGTAGGTAATTAGGTATACCAAACTGTAATAAAACATTGTAAAAGCAAATATTTTAAAAGAGTAACCATGGTGTTTCTTGCCGGTTCTTCTCCATGGAAACGACCAACCCGAAACGCGCCAATTTTTCGACATTTTACAAGTGCCCACTGAGGCCCATGTAAAATAAAACATTTTGATTTTGAATGAAATTGTAGGTGCCTCTATTGCCATTAACCTGGTACAAATCTAAATTGTGACACTGCAATTTAGCAGTGAAAAATACCATAACAGTTTCTTCATTTCATTAATTATTCAAAAAAGTTCATTTAATCAAATCATAGAAACATGAATAATTCAAGAACCACGGCGAAATTGTCTCAGTGAGTCTCACTCGTGCCTGTATTTCAGCACTATTGTCTCATGTTCACAATTTCACACAAATCCGTCGCTGTGAATACTGTGAAGTAGGTAATACATCAAAACGCGACGCTTCAGCCCGCGGATTCTAATCAGTAAGAGATAATGAATACCAGTGCAGTGTGAGGTATGGATGTAATTTATGACTGTAGCAATAGGTACAAACTGTAGGAATGTAGACTTTAGGACGATGTATTAAAAGAAGAGAATTGCGTTCATTATTTTGACGCGTTTCAAACATAGCTCAAAAGGTATTTATTTACTTATGATACATTAGTTGTGTTAAGATCCTCAAAGTTGTAGGTTCTACAAAGTTTGTTTCAAGACAAACTTGAGTAGTTAGTTACTATGTCTATTTTAGGGCTTTATCGGTGAAGTCAAATCTTCAGTGTCATTATTTTGACTTTCCAACTACGCGTAGATTCGTAATTTGTATCATATAAGATATAATATGTAGATGCTAGCTGTTGCCAGCGGTTTCACCCGCTGCAACACGAAAATTATCCCACGGGAACATAAAATCGAGATAAAACTATCCTTTGTGTTAATCCAGGTTATAAACTATCTGTGTACCAAATTTTAGCCAAATCCGTTCAGTGGTTTTTGCGTGAAAGAGTAACAAACATACCTAAATACACATACACATACATACATCCTCACAAACTTTCGCATTTATAATATTAGTAGGATTATACCTACACAACTGACACCATGCATATTATTATTAATGACAGAGAACCTGCCCGCATTGTATCGAACGTCGTTGGCATGGCTGATTAAAGAAAAAAACAAAAAAAAAAATTAAATCTTCTTTATTAACACGAACCTAAAAATTCCATTACCAAACGATCCGCAGCAGCGATTTAAAACAGACGTTTTCGCAAACTCAACGAAAAACCTCTCAAATGTTCGAATAGCGCGCATTAAAGCACAAATCCTCATTGGAATCGAGCCTAACAGTTCAATTATAGAGATCGGCTCAGAGCGAGGTTCTTGATCGCCTACATCTAGATTTGATTCGTTCTAACTAGACATCACAATCCGTTTACCGCATTCGACTATTGAAAAGTTTTCTACAATGTCCTCGCATTTTTATTAGGTCCTTGATTTTTTTTAACTGCTGTCTTCTATGGTTAAATCATGAAATGGTTAGTTCATGAAATGTTTTAGAAGTCACATGCTTTTGAATAAATAAAATTTAATGTTTTTCATTCCCCTGAAACAAAACGACCGCGGCTGAGCACGAGTGTAGCAGTAAATAAAATGAGAGAAAGCATTAAAAAGGACAGTAATAATAAAAGTAAGCTTTAATACCACGTATTATCTCTTTTAAGCCGTATGCAATTTTTCTACGTCTACAGTGGAGGCGGCCCGTGGGTTAATTTGGCCGATATCGGTGGTGCGCGGTGCACGGCGTTCAGCGGGCGATCGCACGGAAAATTGGTCTCCTTCGCCATTTGATTATGTACCAAGATCCCTTGCGAGAATTCAGACGATTCCCCGTGAAAAATAAATTGGACAATATGAGAGTCAGGTGGGGAATTTTTTAAAAGCTGTTTTTCGAATCAAAATTCTGTACACGAACCTGTTTTACGCTACAGTGAGTAGAACTCGTTTATGGAGATGATTAAAAAATTGATAGAATCGGGAATCGTTTTATTCTTAAACGCTGTGTATTATGTTGATTGGACTCCTTCATTATAATGGTTACGTTTCAGGATGAAGTATAATTACTTACTAAGTTTCAGTTATTAACAAACATTTAAGATCATCATCATCTGCCTGGCCATTTCCCATCTATGTTGAAGTTAGCTTCCATTATATCCAGATGCAGTACCCATACCATGAGTTGTCATTACGATACTCGATCATATGCATCGACCGCGTTTGGCGCTCTCATTAGTTGAGAGTTCATACAACCTTGGAGCGGGCCAATGAGAGCGCCAAACGCGGTCGATATCGATGATCGAGTATCGTAATGACAACTCATGGTATGGGCACCTACAGGTAGTCTAAAAACTTTGTACCTACCAGCTAAAAAACAAATTAATTCCTGACTAATTAAATTCAGTGTTAATAATACTCACACCAAAAGTACATCAACGAATCCACTAAAACACACACAGTTAATAAAAGCCGAAATTCCATTAATTCACCAACAGTCGGATAGTTACGGTAGCGAATGTATTTTTAAACTGGGTTTTAATTAAATGAAACGTCCATCCTTTCCGCGCTGTGAAATCGCGTTCAATCAATTACAGGGCATACCATTAGTTCTGCTCACACGCTTTAACTAGCACCTGTGAGTTGTGGGATAGATCTTGGCAATCAAGGCTTTGAGTGCTTGTTGCTGCAATCTACGTGAGTTCGTAAGTATGAACAAGATTTAGTACCTATTTATTAGCAGAAGAGATTTTTATTTTTTGTGTTTTTGTTAGGTGTGAGTTGAATAGTGAAACACACTCTTATGTTACTAAAACTGAACGTTAAATGTTTATGACATTAAAAATACACGGCTATAAATTGTTTTTTAATATCACCAAATATACACCCCAGCTACCTCCCTAATACGGCCCTGGCTAATATGAATATTTTATTAAATTCGACTTATATTTTATTTAAAATACTACTATTCTTAAGTAAGTACTATAAATAGTGATAAAAACTCGCACTAGGCCCTCAAAGCAACATTCATGTTCATACAAAAAAAAAAACATGTTTCATTTTTGGGTAAGTAATATATGATATAACTACAAAATCTCTAAAATTTATAAGAGATAACAACTGAATATATAATTTTATTTGATATAACGATCTGTTTATATAATAAACGATTCACATAATTTTATAATGACTAATTTCTATAAGCATAACAATCAATGAATATAAAATCGTTTTGTATACCGCTCAAAAGACATAAAACTTATTTGGTCTAATATTTTTTTCTTCCCGGCTTGTCATCTAACACTGATGTACCTACTAATAGTACCACCTGACATGAATCTTCGACGGAGCCCCGCTTCGCGGGCTCCTATTTCTCCGTATAAGGTTTAAAGTAACCTAACACGAAGGGGATGGCGGGGTCTTTCAGACTCTAGGTCCTCCTAGGTTCCGTGTCTAGGTCAAATAACTGATTAGTACCTGTCATGGTGGCTCAACGGAGCCCCGCTACGCGGGGCTCCTATTTTTGGGTGCAAGGTTTAAAGTAACCTAACACGAAGGGGATGGCGGGGTCTTTCAGACCCCGCCATCCCCTTCGAACCTAACCTGTCCGTGTCGGGGTGCCCCAAGTCCCGAGCTCGCTTCGCTCGCTCTTGCATCCTAGGTCGAATAACTGATTACTACCTGTCATGCTGGCTCGACGGAGCCCCGCTTCGCGGGGCTCCTATTTCTGGGTGCAAGGTTTAAAGTAACCGTCGGGGTGTCCCAAGTCCCGAGCTCGCTTCGCTCGCTCTTGGATACTTAATTTTTCTAATAACAATAGCAATCGTGAAGGCAAACAATCAAAGTTCAAAGGATAAACCAAAGTCATCAAAGAAAATATTTTAAACGTTAAATTATATGTTTCAAACGTTAAATGTAATGATTTTCGCTTAAATAAACGTTATATCAAATAAAATTATATGAAATGAGTTTGAGAGTAACACGAACATTATGTGTAGAGATATTATATCAACCGTTGGTATATCTCACGTTGATTATATCATGTGAACGTTATTGAAATGAAAATATATCAAATAACTTTATATGAAATGAGACGCACCCTTCATTTTTAAATAGCCTACTTCAGCACAAGCAGACTATTTTGCGCCGGAAAACTTTTTCCTATTATTTTATTTCTATAACTGTTCCCGCTTCTATTCCGTCTCAACAATAGTGAGCTAGCACAAAGCTAGCTAGGCAACAGACAGGTAACACGGTAAACAATGACTTTTGGAACAGTTCACAGTCGGGTAAGTTTCCCAATTAGTGGCCGCGTGATTATGACGAGCACGACCTACTCGCTGTGCCACGTGATAAATTGTTTTCACTACAACGCAACTGTGGTGTGATGTTTCGAATTCAATAATGAGTAGATTTGTGTTAGGTATGTTCCATTTGTAAGAGTTGTTGAGTATCTCGTTAGTCTAAGAGCCTATGCACACCACGTTTTTTAAACGCGCCGGTGCAGCGCAACTTACCCGCAAAAAGACGTAACCTATGGAAGGGAGGGTGACTATGCGAGTCCAGTGTGGTATGGTGAGTATCAAGAGGGCTGTGTTTTCTAATGGGCATCCATTAGAAAAGACAGCCCTGTAGGGGGCCCCAAAAATAGCGGGGCTCCGAGTTCCCGTGAGTGTAGCAATAAATATCGCCTTAGTTAAAAAACCAAAATTATCCTAGTTGTTGTGCCTCAATGGGGACTCATTTTAAAGTAACCAGCCCCTCTAGGTTAAATACGGCCCTGGTTACCGTTTTCTTTAATTGACACACGACTTCCGTATGATCATTTATAACTTAGAAGATACTTCTAACATAAATTGTAATAAAATACACGAAAGTTATTTTTATTCAGTCATCTCTTCATAGAAAGTCAGAAACACAAAACTTCTAAGTCCTTCCTTACTTAGTTCCCCTAACCCAACTAGGTTGTTTACATAGGAAATCTTATTCAAGCTCACTAAGACGTTGTGTGGAGTACCCGGGTTTACCTAATAAAGGACTGCTACTGTGTTCCGGTATGACGTTTCCGGATCACATTATAACGTCGAGATTCTGGCTCGCTTGCAAACAAACTCTCATCTCCTGTTTGTAACTAGGGACTCTTACTATGAATGGGTAACTCGAATCTGGGTTATGTTCGAGTTGAAGTTTTAGGTAGCAGAACTAAAACTGCAGAGCGCCATCTAAATGAAATGGTTGAAAATTAGATCTAGTACTTGTACTCAAACGCCATTGGGGCTTTTTGTCCCCAAACGAAAAAATTAAGAAAATATAGATAAGATATTTTTATTCGGTGTATATTTGGTTTTTCAACAGTATTTATAATGTGAAGTCAATGAAATGTCACGTATGCAGATTACGAACCCAAATTGCATTAAGTACACTTATTGCGTTACACTATTTTCTATCTACGTACATCTTTATAGAATACTAGAATGTAATTTACAATCAATGATTTTTAAAGAGAAACTACTACAGGCTGTCAGTTCTTCAGGGTACAGATTCTTACAAAACTGTAAGGTGGCCATGGATAGAGGTAGATGGAGGAACTTCATCTTTTTTTTTTTATGTGGTAAAATCATCAAATGAGTCCTCCCAACCCGGGCAGGGCGGGAGGGACTGTCAGACTCGTACTGACTAAAATCCAAGGTGTCCTTCAATAGCCCTTTATGTTCCGGGGTCACGGTAATGGAAAAAGTCCCGCGATCCCGGCAGGCTTTGGCCCTCTAGAGGGGGCCCCGTTATCATGCTGACGCTCTTTGAGGCGCGCGTGGAACACAACTCGCCGTCGACCCGGGCATGGTCCATGGTCGGTCAGCGAGTAACAGCGAGTTGCCCTTTACTCGCTGCCCGCATGCCCACGCATCTTCGCAGAAGGAGGCGACCGCTTCCCACTCCGTCTCGCCCCGCAGCATGGCCTCGACCAATGCCTGGCGCGAGAGGTTTCCACATATCGCCGTCAGAAACTTCGTCATGGAAAAAATAAAGGGAGTATCACGACCCTCAGTAATGAGAACTACGTCTTGAGAGGAGGGAGTCTCATAAAACACATGGTAGTGGTCTTGGCATTTCACATAACATTACAATGCATAGTCTTTTGTCACTTTAGTGGGGAGTTACCCGAGAATTTGTACAAGTTGAGCGAAATATTTGTGCTCAAATTACGCCAGCATAACAAGAAATCTTGGTTTATTCAGAGACGATACAGATTCGAGCATTTGAATTTGTGCCGACGGAATGATTCTATACATAATTATATTGGTTAATAAATGCTGTAGGTATTATTTAAATTGGAACATTTAAAGGTCGTACTTATAAATTAATTTTAGAAAATGGAAAAAATGGTGATGTTCATTGGGCACAGAACTTCGAACTTATATATGGCAACTTTTTGATCGAAGGCAGGTAAATAACGATATCTGGATATCACGGTAAAATTATTGCCGTGACAATGTGACATTATTGTATAATTAAAAAAAAAACGCCTTCTTTGTCGGAGAATACCGTGATGGTGTACCTATGTATAAATTAGCCAAAGGATTTTGTTTTTTTTTTTTAATTTTGATTTTTTTAAATTCGCCCCATTTCTTTTTTCCGCACGGATAGCAGGACAATTAAATAATAAAATCCAGCACAAAACTACCAGAAACGAGGATACAACGTGGAATCTGAAGAGAAAGTATACAGAGATTTACCTAATTAACCTAAATTTAAATTAACGAAATAAATAAATAAATTAATTTATTTCGTTAATTTAAGTGTTATTATAAATTCGAGGGGAAATTCCCCTCGAATATAGGGTTCCTACCCCATATTCGAGGGGAATTTCGGATCAGTACAAAAAGGTGACGTTTCTTCAAATGATCTACTATAATCAACGACTTTATTAATGGACTTAAAACATTCAGTTTGTTAAGTATTCCAAGAATGTCGAAACAAGGAAAGGAAAATAAGGCGAAGAAAATGAAAAAAGGTCATTTGCATTTCTTCCCTCCGTTTGGAAGTTCCTTAGGATATATCTGTGCTATAGGCGACGGGTCCAAGAATTAAAAAAAATAACGTTGAACTGGACCTTCGTCAGCTGTCACCGGCCTGCGACTCCCGTTCGAAATTTAATTTTTTTTTTTTTTTTTTTTTTTCCTCTTTGGCCCGCACGGTTTGTGCATTGAACCAATGTCATGTTTTATTTAATTTTTATTCATTAAAGGTAGGGAAACGGGATTATATTAAAAGCGGAATTTACGGAATTTAGGATATAGGATCAGTATACAATAAAAAAATGACAGTAATGAGTGATGAAAGACAAAAACATATTTACAATACAACTAAAATTACAATTTAATGTTATTGACGATAATGAATGATACTATACATTTATATACAGGAAAACTATTTGTACACAGTAGAGAAAATATTGAAGTAGGAAAAGGAATACGGAGAGATACAAGGTCATTAAGAAAGGAAGAACGGTCATAAAGAGGACAGGAGAAAAAAATGTGGTTTAAATCACCCACATCCAGACCACAAGAACAGGTGGGATCGTCTTTAATTTTAAGTCTGGCAAGATGTGCTGGAGAGCAAACATGACCCAGCCTCATACGTATGAGGGTGGAAGTCTCCATCTTGCCAAACTTAGCCCTGCCAAACCACGGTTTATCCGAAACATCGGGTTGAATCGTGTGAAAATATTGCCCCTTCAATGCACTGCTCGTTTCCCAAGCCACCTTCCAGGTGTCCCGAAGAAAAGTTTTGGGTAGTTCTAAAATATCTTCACAAAAAATTTTATTTGGTACTATGTCACCACATTGCACCGCATCACCTGCGAGAACGTTCGCCACTTCGTTTCCCTCAATGCCAGTGTGGGCTGGAACCCACGCAAAAAGTAAGTGTTTTTCCTTGGAAAAGATTCTGTACGCTAATTCCTTTATCGAAAAAATTATAGGAAAATGGGACTTATCTCCCAACAGGCATTTATCAATGGCTTGAAGAGCACTTTTAGAGTCTGTAAAAATGATAGCCTTTTTAAGTTGAAGAACTTGAATGTATTCCAAAGCCTTTAGAATACCAAAACATTCTCCCGTAAAAACGGATGTCTCCGGAGGGAGTTTTATTTTTTGCACGATGTTGAATTGGGGATGAAAAGTACTTACCCCAACACAACTCGTTGGAGAAAGCTTTGAAGCATCAGTAAAAATATGATGGAAGTCCGCATATTCAGTGAGAAAATTATTAAAATGTATACAAACGTTGGGGTCGGATTTACTGAAGCTGTTGAATTTAATATTGGGCCTAAATAGTAAACTATCGTAACTACAGCTGAATATGGGGAGTTTATTAGAGCGATGAAGTGGAGAAGATAGAGAAAGGTACTTTTTGTAACTTACAACTAAACAAGGAGCACGTTTATGAGACCAGTAATTTGAAGAATCTATCAGTGTAACTAAAAGCTGCAGTTTAGGAAGTAGAGGGTGAGCAGAGAACTGTATAATCCGGAATAAATACTTATCAGAGAGATACTGTCTTCTAATATATAAAGGAGCTTCTCCACATTCAACTTGCAATGCATTTGTAGGACTAGATTTCATGGCACCAGAAATTATTCTTAATGCTTTATATTGGATGCGGTCCCATTTTTTAAAAGCCATAACGCTACCTGGTTCAAGAGCAAATGACGCATAATCTAATGAACTTCTAATTATTGCATTATAAATTAATTTGAGAGAAAAAGGATGTGCACCCCACCACACTCCAGATAGGCATCTCAGCATGTTTAGGTGCTTTTCGCATTTATTACTAATAAACTCGCAATGGGGAACACTACTTAGTTTTGAATCTAAAATGACACCCAAATATCTGAAATTGTCTGTGAATGGAATGGGAGTATTGTTAAAGTGGATATTAATATGGGGAGTGTTTCGTTTTCGGGTGAATAACACAGCTGCGCTTTTAGATGTTGATAGCTCCAAACCATTTAGATGCAACCAAGAACCCAATTCGGATAGTGCGGAATTCATATCAAAACTAGCTTGTTCAATAGAATAGTTTGTAGTATATAACAACAGATCATCGGCATATTGAAGTACCCTAACATAATTAGATAATGCTGAATCTAAATCAAATGTGTAAATGTTATATAAAAGCGGACTGAGTACAGAACCCTGTGGGAGACCTCTACATACAATTTGAGATATCTCGCGGTTCCCTACTGACATGTTGACCGACCGTTCAGCCAGAATATTAATGATAAAATTCACCAAGTTAACTGGAACCTGCAAGGCCTTTAATTTATGTTGTAAGACTGATAAAATAACACTATCGTACGCTGCATTTATGTCGAGAAAAACCGCGACGGTATCTTGATTATTAGAAAATGATATTCTAATTTCAGATGTTAATATACTTATACAGTCAGTGGTACTTTTTCCTTTCCTAAACCCATACTGTGATTCTGCCAGAAGGCCCTTACTTTCCACAAACCATTCCAGGCGATTTTTAATTAAATGTTCAGCTAATTTTATGAGGATTGAAGACAAAACTATGGGACGATATGATGAAACATCAGAAGGCATTTTATTTGGTTTAAGGAATGGCAACACTATTTGACGTTTCCATTCAGCAGGGACATTTCCTGTTTCCATCACAGAATTAATGAGTTGTAAATAATAACTAAGCACGTTATCATTTAAATGAGAAAAAAAGGAATATGGTATGCCATCAATACCTGGGGCTGAATCCTTAGTTTTGTTGATAACAGCTTTTAATTCAGTCAGTGTAAATGAAGAGTCTAGCGTTGAATTAATATTTTGGTTATTGGTTATGAGAGGTAGGTTATTCTCAGGAACCCAAGGAGGAGCTAACTTATCTAAAAAGTTGCTGGCTAAAGAATCAGGGATAGGAGAGTGGTTGTTGTAAATGGATCTAAATCTACGAATATATTGCCAGACTATTGTGGGGTGAGTATTCGGTGAGATAGTTAAACAAAAGTTACGCCAAGATTCAAATTTTTTCTTTTTAATTAGTTTGCGGGTTTCTGATATTATGTTCGTAAGAATTTCAAAGTTAATATCTGACATATTATGGTTATAATTATATTCAGCCCTTTTACGTTTTTTAATAGCTTCGCTGCATTCTGAGTCCCACCAAGGAGGTGATGGAATTAATCTAGCATTGTTATTTTTTACAGGAAACAGTTCATTCGCCGCTTCGATCAATATGCATGCTAAGGCTTCAGCACAACTATTTTGGTTGTCATTAGAAATAACAGGCAATGAAGCAGCCTTTCTGTCAACAATATCCCTATATTTCTCCCAGTCATTACTCTTACTATTGGGTACTTTATGTTTGAGACTTGATTTCCGTTTTGATGCATTTGATTTAGAAAGAGGATAAGAAATTACTATTGGAAAATGGTCACTACCAAAAGTAGAGTCCAGGGTATGCCAAGTTAACGAAGAAGCCAGGTTTGGAGAACAGATAGAAAGATCAATCGCGCTTTGGTTCTGGTTAGGATCTGATCGACGAGTGGGTGCTCCTGAATTCAAGATACATAAGTTATGAATATCTATAATATCTAGTAATTCATCCCCATAAGAATTAGATATTGAACAACCCCATGATTGGTGATGACAATTAAAATCCCCCAGTATTAAGAATGGCTTTGGAAGAAAAGAAAAGAGATTGTTCATCTCTTGTAGTACAGAAGAAGAGGGGTGAGGAATGTATATAGATACAAGGCAAGTATTATATACTTGTATTGCTACAATAGATATTTCCTCACTATGAGGAGGTAGTGTAACTAATGAAAAAGGGATAGAATTCTTGATAAGTATGGCTACACCGCCATACCCATCAGCTCTATCTTCTCTAATGGTTAAATAACCATTAATTTTAAAAATGTGATAGGATTTGAGCCATGTCTCTGCTAGAGCAAAGACAAAAGGTTCATATTTGTTTAATAAATATATGACATCACTTTTTTTGTTTATTAGACTGCGACAGTTCCACTGGATTATTTTGGATGTGTTGTCCATTATAAATAAACTGGGGTATGTTAAAAGAAGAAGCAGCGTTGGACGGTGAAATGTTGAACTGAGAAAGGAGACTGTTTAATGCTGAAAGAAAATCATTAAGAGAAAAATTTGATTTTTTTTCAATATTTTGATTATTTAAGGCACAACCATTTGAAGTTTGGTGAGAATTAAAATCCTGAATTATGGAATTGTGTGCTTGTTTATTGTAACCTTGTTCGAATTTGGGAGGGGAACGTGGTTTAAGAAATACAGTTTTTTTGTAGCTTGCAGTAGTAGGTATTTTGTTGTTAGATGAAGAAGTGGTAGGAATGTTTTTCACAGGAGAAGATAAAAGAGTGTCAGCATAAGATTTAGTAACAGCAGGATGAAGTTTTGCTGCTTCAGCATATGAAACTGAATTATGAGCCATATATGTTTTAATCAATTTTTGCCTTGAAAATTCAGGGCAAGACTTATTGGTGGCAAAATGATATCCATCACAAAGGCAACATGAAGCATTCCTTTCATCTGTTTCACAACTATCCCCAGTGTGTGCCTGGCCACATTTGAAGCATCTGGGTTTGGACCTACATTGCAGTTTTGTATGACCAAAGCGGCAGCAACTAAAACATTGTACTGTAGGAAAGATATATAATTCAACAGGCAAAGCATTATAACAAATAAAAATTCTCTTTGGTAAGATCTGTCCGTCAAAAGTTACCACGATGGACTGTGATGGTTTCCAAGTTGTGGTGCCATCTACAATTGATTTAAAATTTAATCGCCTTATTTTTAAAATAGGACCACATCCAATTGGTACCGATATATTGTCTATGACTTCCTCCGGAGACCATTCCGCAGGAACCCCACGCACTAAGCCCATTCTGGTAACGTTAAACGTGGGAATAAATGCTTTAAAATCGTGTTTTTCGAGGCTATCATGATTGATAAAAGAATTTGCATCCACAAAATCAGAAAAGGAAATGCTTATTTTATTTCTACCAATTTTCTTGACACTGCCATTAATTATGTTTTGAAAATTATTCTGTTTTAAAAACCTCCCAAATGCGATGGGATGCAGCATAGAACCATCATTAGAATTTGTTAATTTTCTTTGTACATGTACAACAAAAGGCGCACTGTCCGTTTTGCTGTACAAGTTTCGGCCGATTTGTGCGGGACCTGGAGTCTGAGATGGGGGGGTCTGAGAAACTGGCAATGAGATAGTAGGGGGGGCATTCCGGGTATCTAATTCGTTTACAATAGTGACACTCGTGTCCACCGTGTCCGTACAACCACAACCCGAAGTTTCGGATCCATGGCCTTTCCGGGTTCTACGACGTTTATTGCAGTGTTTGCACACATGCACACGACTCCGTTTCAGAGCTTTGGATGTTGATGACCGCGACCCATCAGTTTCCATTCCTGATTCGTTTGATTGAATCGTAACATAACTGCCTGCCGGGGGAACTAGGTCCCCCGGATCAGGCGGATCATTCATCTTACACTAGAAATACAATAAAAAAACACTTACCACTACAGAAGAAAGATAGAAAACACTAAAACTAAATTAAAAGAGGTAAACTACGACACTAAAACTACGATTACTGATACTATATAATAATTAATTTCAAGTTTAAAAATGAGAAGCAAAAAGAACGCGTCCGTCGAGTCCGAGTTTCCCGCGCTTTTTCCGAAATTTAATTTGCCGCCATATTACTTAGAGGAGTTGCCATATACGAGGGTATACCTGAGATGTGTGGTAAAAAATAAACTTTATGGTAGTATTTTCTCCTGCACATTTTGAAGTGTCTCTATCACTTAAATAACTTACTTACTGATTTAAATCTTGCTAATGTTTTGTCCGGTAAGTTTCCTAAGTCAGGTAGAAAGTTATACAACAAAGAATCTAGAAGCTTAATCTAATTAATCATTCACAAACTGGCAGTTCAAAGTAAAAGTAAAGACAAAAACACTCCTCAGAGGGTTCTTTTTCGTCCAAGTAAAGAGATGTATAGACTATTATCGAATAATGAACACCGTCTAAAAATCCGAAGAGACCGGTCCGGACAAAACTTTGGGGGAGTCTCCGAAAAATAGAACTAACGTAGGTACAATCGACAAAGTTGAATGACCCACCATAAGCTCATTTTCCTACAGACATTCAAATACAATTAAGTCCAAATTCGCGTAAATACACATATCCATAGTAACGACTTTGATCTTTGTCAATTTGACGGATTCAAACGATTTATTGTCAAAATGGGTCATGATTCAACTTTGTCGACACTGGGTGAAAATATTCATTATTATGTTTATTTTCAATTTCATTTTTAAATCATCAATTGAAAACTCCCATCTTAGGTGAAGCGGAGGTGACTGACAGCCTGACAGAACTCCCACTGACTAAAAATCCAACCTGTTCCTTCCTTGGCCCAAAAATGAAAGATTTTTTTACCTCTGCGGACAGAAGTCTCTCGTCTGCACTGGCCTTTAGCCCCTTCGTACACAAGTCTCCGATACCATTACGACTTTGGTATCCAGCCTGGCTATTACGTATCTCGGTGTCTATAGGGGGATCAAGGGGGATCATCAAATAGCTGTCAAAAGGTAAATTTCATATTGGTTTTTGCATTTGCAATGAAATTGATAAATGTAATGTTCCCTAAAATCAACCATTCTAACGCTCTTGAGGCACTCCACTCATCAACTTTTACCTCATTACAGGTATCAAGCCATCCAAGTTTAGTGGACAACCGCTGTTCAGTGACTATCAAGTTTGCCAATAGCCCCGCTGCAGGTGACTATCGCAATACAAGTCCATAGAGGTTCGTACACAGGCACACGCCAAAGTCGTAAGGTATGGTATCGGAGACTTGTGTCGCCTAGTGTACAAAAGGGCTTATAAGTACACGTGTCCTGTTTCTTATGACGATGACGTGACCAAGTCGAAAATTCGAAACAAAACCTTTAATAGGCCTGTAGTGGATTACGCCCACTCCATCTTTCAGAGAGGTTTGTCTCCAAGCAGAGGAGAATTTTAAGCTGCCTATAGGTTTTTCCCGAGGCTCTCCCCTTACTAACGCGGTGCCAGAATTATCAAAAGGGGTGAAAGAGTAATAAATAAACTTAACAAATATACAAACTTACTTTTACATGTAAGTATTGTATTCCGTAAGATTACGCTTTTCTGCCATCAGAAAGTTTACTTTTCAGAATATTTTCCAGGTAACTAATTAATATGAACTAATCTAAGTTAAAACTACAAAAAATACAAATCTGCAAGTGGGACTCGAATCCGCGTCATCAGCTCTGCGATGCGTGACGCAGGCGTTAATACGTTTAAATATTTAAAACTTTATTTTCAATTTTTTCCTTAATAATCATAAATTAATTGTATAATTTTATCAATTTGTTGTCATATCAAACGGTTTATGGTAACATTCGTCCAAGTGTTAAATTGTCCACATGTCATATAATAACCTGATGTTATAATATATTTCTATTTTGTTAGAATGAAGTTTTGCAAAAATCAACAATTGGGCGTTTTTCCATTAGCCGGCACGGCACCGGCAACGGCGACGGCGCCGGCGCCATGCCGGTGCAATGTATGAACGCCGGGCCGGCGCCGGCGCCGGTAAGTGGAAAAACGAGCCATAGATTTTCATACATTTTTGCTTCCCCGGCACCGGCACGGCGCCGTCGCCGTCGCCGGTGCCGGTGCCGTGCCGTCTAATGGAAAAACGCCCATTGTTAGAATGACCAAATGACATATTGTACGTGATTCAAAATGCTAGGTATTGTGATAAAACGACGCCTGAATTTTTTTTGTCGGTAAATAATAGAACAAACTTACTTTTTTTTTGTTTCCATAGCCCTTTACGTTCCAATGTCGTTAAACAATTTAATTTGGTGATACGAAATCATTTGGATCACCTGCTGGAGTCTGTACATTATCAGTGTTGAGGACACCATCCAACCATTACTGCTTTGTAAATTCTAGGAAAAAGAGAGAACTAAAGTATTCCTAGAAATACCGAAGCGTCTACTGTACGCGTAGTATTGTATTTTTAAGCAATCATTTTCCTTAGCTCAAGCTTTATTTTATTCCAATAAAACTAAGTATCAAAGAAAGAAAAATTGAAACATCCCATAAAATATTAAAGGAAAAACAATGTTCATGAGTTTTACATCTATGTCACGCCCGCGCCCGATACACCCGTAGCAAAAGTTGTTGCTACGCCTCGTAGTCTCGTAGCAGTCGTAGCTATAGTATCTACGAACGATGTGCTACAGTGCCACGAATGCTGTATGCTGTAAAAAAATATCTTTTCACCTCACCCGCTCGGAAAGATTCTATTTCTCATTCAAAATCTGAGCGCAAAACTCCATTTTGTGCTCTAGAGCACAAAGTGTTGTTTAAAATTCGAACACGTCTTGTATTCAATTGTTTTCTACACTGCCAGGTGAGCCGCCCCCAGTATAGGTCAATGACCCCACTTCATTTCCTCGCTGTGTGAGGTGAAAAGTTGTGTGTTGCACTCGGCAGCAAAGTTTTTCTGCGTCTCGTACCTTTGAAAACTTCGCATCGCTCAGGATTCTATATTTGAACCGCTCGTTTCTCTCGCGGTTCAATCTTAGAATCCTTCGCTCGCTCAGTTTTCAATTCAAGTACTCGCGCCAAAAATCAACTTTGCAGCCTTGCATAACAAATAACTATTTCACCTCACCCGCTCGGAAAGATTCTATTTCTCATTCAAAATCTGAGCGCAAAACTCCATTTTGTGCTCTAGAGCACAAAGTGTTGTTTAAAATTCGAACACGTCTTGTATTCAATTGTTTTCTACACTGACAGGCGAGCCGCCCCCAGTATAGGTCAATGACCCCACTTCATTTCCTCGCTGTGTGAGGTGAAAAGTTGTGTGTTGCACTCGGCAGCAAAGTTTTTCTGCGTCTCGTACCTTTGAAAACTTCGCATCGCTCAGGATTCTATATTTGAACCGCTCGTTTCTCTCGCGGTTCAATCTTAGAATCCTTCGCTCGCTCAGTTTTCAATTCAAGTACTCGCGCCAAAAATCAACTTTGCAGCCTTGCATAACAAATAACTATTTCACCTCACACGCTCGGAAAGATTCTATTTCTCATTCAAAATCTGAGCGCAAAACTCCATTTTGTGCTCTAGAGCCAGTGCCGTATTATCCATAAGGCACTTTAGGCCAGTGCCTAGGGGCCCACTATGTCCAGGGGCCCAGCACTCCCGATTAAAAGATGAAAAAAGGGGATTGTGTGGTTTTATGAAACACAGTAAAAGTGAAACTTTTTCCTTCACATTATAAGATAAAAGCCCCCATTATTGACACTATAGGAGTTAGGGTGAATGTCTGATTTTTTTAATTGTATTGAAATTAATCTAACATTTTTTTTTTGTATTTGACACTTTTATTTATTTATTAACTTGTATAATTTAATTTTTATACTTAAATAATCGCTTATTAAATGACAAAATATATTCATTTGAAATCAGGAACTCGCAGACAGTAAAAATTTCCACATTACGTTGTTGTGCGCGGCAACCTCGGCGGCGTAATATGTTACGTCGACGATACGCTCGTCTTGGCGGAGGAAAAGTCGCACCAGGCGGCGGCCAACTTGGCGATGCAAGCGGTCGCGACAGTCGTTGGAAGGATCCGGCAGTTGGGACTCGAGCGACGTGGCGCTTCACAAAACAGAGGCCATGTGTTTTCATGGCCGTCTGAAAGCGCCACGATCGGAGTCCCATATAACGGTGGGAGGGGTTCGCATCGGCATCAGGGGGACGATGAAGTACCTGGGACTCGTCCTCGACAGCCGGTGGAACTTCAAGGAGCCCTTCCTGCGTTTGGCCCCAAAGCTGAACCGGGCAGCAGCCGCCCTCAGGCGACTCCTGCCCAATCTCAGCGGGCCGAATGCCTCCTGCCGGAAGCTGTACGCTGGTTTCGTGCGGTCCATGGCCCTCTACGCGGCCCAAGTGTGGGTCCTGAGCATTCGGACGCGACCAGCTTGCTGGTCGCATGCCAGAGGGTCATGGCTCTCCGGATGATCCAAGGATACCGCACGATCGCCGGCGAATCAGCCAACCTCCTTGCCGGATTGCTGCCCTGGGATCTGGAGGCAACTGCCCTCCAGCGCGTCTATGAGTGGCGCGTGGAGGCGCAGCATCGGGGAGAATTCCCGCTGCCCAGACAAGTCGGGGCGCGGCGGGAAGAGGTCCGGCGCGATCTCAGGGCAGTATGGAGGAAACGACTGTCGCAACCGAGTTTCGGGCACGCCGCAATCGCGGCGGTAAGACCCCTTTTTGAGGAGTGGCTGGATAGGCGTCACGGCGTCCTTACTCCTTACCTACCTACCGCATGACGCAGGTCCACACAGGACACGCAAGTTTCGGGAGGTACCTGTGTCGGATAGGGAGGGAAAAAACCCCTGGATGTTAACACTGCGAAGATCGCCCGGAGGACACAGTGGAGCATACGGTGCAGGACTGCCCCGCTTGGGCAGAGCACCGACGTGTCCTCACTGCAGCGATAGGCGGAGACCTCTCGCGCCCGGTTTTGGTCGAGGCCATGCTGCGGGTCGAGACGGAGTGGGAAGAAGTCGCCTCCTGAGAAGCAGTCATGCTCGCGAAGGAGGAGGTGAGCTGCGTGAGGGAGAGGACAGCGTCCTTCCTCCGCCCCAGCCGCAGTGGTACACGCCCACGGCGACGGACGTCGCAAGACGATCTACGGCCATCGTAGGCGCGGGCATGCGGGCGGCGAGTAATGGGCAACTCGCCCCCCGACCATGGACCATGCCCGGGTCGACGGGGCGTTGTGTTCCACGCGCGCCTCAAAGAGCGTTAGCAAGATGACGAGGCCCCCCCTCTGGAGTGCCAAAGCCTGCCGGGGTCGCGAGACTTATCTCATTACCGTGACCCTGGAACGTAAAGGGCTAATGAAGGACACCGTGGATTTTAGTCAGTACAAGTCTGACAGTCCCTCCCGCCCTGCCCTAGGTGGGAGGACTCATTTGTAGATTTAACCAAGCTAAAAAAAAAATGCGTTGTTGTGGTATGAAAAAGGGAGGGCCCGAAACGAGCTGTGCCTAGGGGCCCCGAGATGGTTAATCCGGCCCTGTCTAGAGCACAAAGTGTTGTTTAAAATTCGAACACGTCTTGTATTCAATTGTTTTCTACTTTTCGACACTGACAGGCGAGCCGCCCCCACTGCATTTCCTCGCTTAGTGAGGTGAAAAGTTGTGTGTTACACTCGGCAGCAAAGTTTTTCTGCGTCTCGTACCTTTGAAAACTTCGCATCGCTCAGGATTCTATATTTGAACCGCTCGTTTCTCTCGCGGTTCAATCTTAGAATCCTTCGCTCGCTCAGTTTTCAATTCAAGTACTCGCGCCAAAAATCAACTTTGCAGCCTTGCATAACAAATAACTATTGTGTTAATTACGCGATATCTTCGCCGAATTGTGAAAAATTCCAATATTTGATCCTCCTTTAAATTGGCTTTTTAATGCGAATAAATGATTTTGAATATCGTTTATGGTTTGGTGAAACATACTCTATAACTAAGCTTTCCGATGCAGAGTAGACACCCTCGGGAGGTAAAAGATACTACATCTCCATCTAAGGCGGTTTTCATACAACTCCTGAAGTGACGAAGCAGACATATGGACAGTGGGCGTAGAGGGGAGCGCCACTTTTCCGCGCGGTTTGGCGGTGTCCGCATAAGGCCATAATTTGATACAGGCCAATACCACGTTGAGATTCGCTCCTCCGTTCGACCGCGCGGATCAGCGGTGTTATATGTCGCTTAGCAGGTTTTCCAACTCGCTAAATTTCAGACCCTGTAAAATTAACTTCTACTCAGCACTAATTCGATATATATTTCAGCTTAGCTAGTACTACGGTAGAGTAAATAAGGCTATTTATCTAAAGTGTAGGTGTCAACGGAGTTAAATTACGTCAACAGCTAATCTCGAACTAAGCCAATCCGGTCGGTTCGAGGAATTTACAAAATACTCAACGCTTTGATTGAATTTGGAATTTTCGAGTGATCTGGGTAACTTGATGTTTAAACACATAAAATTCTCTCAGTTCTCTAGTTCGGACTAAATAAATACGAAAAGTTCGTTACCTATACCTATTCACGCCTCAACTACTAAATCGACCGTCATAAAATCTTTAACACGCGTTTTCAGGTGTACAGAAATGGGATCTATATATTAAAAAAAGTCTATACGTCCAAAAAAAACAATAATAATTTGCTTTTAATGTGCGTTTTCACAAAAATACAAAAATAAATGCGTGCGGCGAGTAATGGGCTCAGTGTCTGACCATGGACCATGGCACGGGTCGCTGCCGGCGCGTATTATGTTCCACGCGCGCCTCAAAGAGTGTCAGCACGATGACGGGGCTAACGAATACCGCGACTCCGGAAAGTAACGGGCTTTTGAAGGACACCGTGGATTTTAGTCAGTACAAGTCTGATAAATCCCTCCTGTCCTGCCCTGGGTGGGAGGACTCATTTGATGATTTTACCATGACAAAAAAAAAAACCTGTAGTCAAATTCAAAATTTGTTCTCATTTATGTACAATTTAAAACAAAATCGATTAAAGCTAGTCTACAGAGTCTAATACATTCTACGAGTAGTGAAAGTTGGCAACACAGTTGATAGCCCTTTTGGGACCTCAAGTGTATTAAAAGTTTAAATTGTGAGTGTTTTTGAGTTTTATATATAATGTCTTGGGCTACCGCCATGAAAACTTGTACTTCTTTGGATCAACTAAAGTTTAGATAAAGCAAGTTGCGCGCCAAGTTAAGCAACAGTTTTAATTGAATCCAAACAATTGCATCAACGAATTTTACGAGTTTCTAGGGAAATGTAAATAACATGAACGTTCTTATTTATCTTGCAAAAATATGTAACGATTTATTTTGTGAAGATATTTCAGCCTTATCATGAAGGTTTATTTTTTTTATGCAATTGGAGAGGCCTCGCAAACAAAAAAAATCTGAGGTCTGCGTTTTCGTGGAAACGTCGCAGAATCACGTCGAGGACTACTGAAAAGATTCAATTAGTGAACACGGATTGTACATTTATAAATCAAAACCTCCTGTAACTACAAACACCCGTGAACAGAAAACGCGACACACGACAGGGAGGTGGCTTCAAATGAAATATTCTCAGAATAATTACATTCACGACGAAGAGTTTCCGAAGTCTGTGTACATTATACGCAGGGCGCAGTTAACACAATTATGCGCTTAACGGCCTTTCTGTAACGCCGGTTCTTATTAACACATCAAGCTAATCTGACTAACAGATCTCCAGTCTTAACTCGTTAATTCCACTCAGATTTGTCTAACCGCACACTCAGGAATTCAACAACAAATCTTGAGTTATAGCAATTACCATGTAAATTTGCGAAGTTCGCGAAATAATTTAACGCGGTGTAGTCGCCGGATTCAAAACAATTTATATGTTAATTCTGTAGATATGGACTGAGTTCTGTACACAAACGAATTAGAGCCCAATGCTCCCGAACCACGAACAAGCTGGCACGTTGTCAATCGCGGAATCATCTACTTTATTGAGATGAGTTCGTATAACAAGAACAACAGAAGTTGTATGAACAGCTGTGTTCGACTCTTGAAAGTAACTACTACAATTCTACACTACACGAATCACACAGTATGCACTGCACAGAGACTGCCATTGCTACTGAAGCATCTGCATCAGAAATTGCAGTTGACAGTAAATAGTAAAGAAACTTCACTATGAAAAAGGCTGTTATTTTCAGCCATGCTCCAACAGAGATATAGGTACCATCCTATTTATGTCGTTACTTCATAAAGTCAGCCCACAAAAAGGAAATTATCCATTTATAATATTCCACACGAAAATGTTTCCTATTCTCGTGTGACAGTGACTATTTATGTTTAACTTTGGACTAGCTTGGAAATACAAATTGTACTGGGTCAGCGAAGTTAGAAAATGTATGTAGCTATGCAAGGTGTACAGTCTAGGTCTGGATTAAATCCAGGCAAAACAATAATGTTGCACTAGACGGGGGAGGAAATTAACTTTAGACGTGTTACGTTGTTCTTAATCATTTCTGCAGGATAACTTTATAAAGTTTTGTACTGTAAGGATTTCACTTGATAAACAAAGTAACTTGATAGTTTAATCAGTTCTTTGGAATCAGTTTTAAAAGTAGAACTTAAACCTAACAAAATGTTACAGCCTGGAAAACTCTACAACATTTAAGTTTAACAATACTGAACAAAGGAATACCGGTTCCATAGATGTTCCGTGTCAACGAAACCGACCTAAATCGACGAACATGAATATTTTCGAGCCATTTGCACACCGATCAGCACAATAGATTAGGTGGGACGTTGCGGGCATACCCTAGTATAACATGAGCGTTATTCGTCTCTGTTGGTGAAAAGCTTTAGCGAGTAAGCTCATCAATTTGGACCGACAAAATCGTGTTGGTAATTGAAAACACAGGCGGTGGGACAGTGATAGCTTATACGAGGGAACACGCAAATATACTACATAGCATTTAATCGAATCCAAATCTGCAACTGCGTTGCAATCGAGAACTCGCTGAATCAGAATCGATTAAGCTCGAAATTTCTCGTTAATCGATTTAGTCGGAATCTTGGGAGTTGTCGAAGTTCGCTGGCGTTAGTTAATATTCGTCTGATTGTATCGCATTGTGGGGTATCCGGTCTAACGCAGATAGATTTCGATGATGACTTCTTCGAATTTTAAATGTGGGACGGTTGTCGATCAGAATGTGATTGAAGAAGGTCCAAACGAATGATATTAATTTCGTTTAGAATATTTGAATGTTAAAACATGTTAAACCGTGTTATAGAGTTATTAAGCTATTTATTACAATAACAACTATCAGTTTTATTACCCGCAGGGCCAAGTGTGGGTATTTTGGAAGACTGTTTTAGTAAATGAAGTTCAAAAAGTGCGTACTTCTACTACTGAAAAGGTTGCGTACTACTTCCCGGTTAAAAAGGCCTTCTCATGGTGGTTTTGTCTAACGAGCTACAACATGGGGCTCTTCAAAACCGGCATCGTAGTTTCTGCAAGTTCAGCTACGCTGCTGGGGTCGCGGGATTGTCTCATCAGGTAACTGTGACCCCAGAACGTAAAGGGCTATTGAAGAATCACCGTGGATTTTAGTCAGTACGAGTCTGACAGTCCCTCCCGTCCCGCCCTGACCGGGAGGACTCATTTGGTCGTAAAATGGTCGGATACGCGCTGGCGATACCTAGGGGTATTCCAGGAGCCCAATAGGCTACGTTGACCGCTTTCCATCAGACCGGCTATATACATATTGTTGATTGATTGAAATTGAATGATTTTGATTGCATTCTTCTTTCGATGGAACATTATCATGGAAACTTTTAATTAACTCTTTGGTCTGATTTAACAAACAATTACAATATCTGTTGTTCCAGTTTCTGTTGTATTTTGGCTATTTGCCAGTCCTTGGCAATACATCAACTCACAGTGTGCTTCTTGTTCAGAAGATTGGGCGGTCATGCCAGTTATGATAAGAGTAATCAAGTACTTAAGTATGAAATGATAAGAATAATCAAGTTAGTCAGTAGACATCGCTTCCATCGCAACATGACAATAATATAATTAAGCTTTATTGTAGTATAGATAAGCGTTGTTTCTGGATGCTCACATAGGGTTATTTCATAGTAGCACAGAGTTGAAGTGTATCGAAGTGAAGTTGTACGAATGCAACACTCAGCCTTATAGTCTCGCTGAGACGCGCGCATTTGGTGGAATACGCGCGTCTTTTTTTAGGTTTCCATTTTGTTAAATCCTTTACATAAATCGTTTTATGTATTAATTCCGCAAAGAACGGCCGGCTCTCAGTAATTACATTTAAGTATTTTGAATATTAAATGAACCTTTTCAGTTTTTTTTAGGTATCTTTCATTAATATTTTTATCAACAGTATTCCGGAGAGATTATAATCATCTATGTCCGTAAATACTGAAGGGTTATATAACTAGGGAATTAGGCTTTTTTCATTTCCATTAAAGAAAACACAATTTTAACAATTAAAGTTCGATTATGATTGCTTTATTTGTGTATTACCGTGAAACATACCCAATGCCTCTGTATCTTATTTAGAACTTGGCAGTTCCTCTACCGTGCATGCTTTTTTCTAATTCGTGCTGTTCAAAAGAGTATAAAAGCTGTAGCTCGCCCTTAATATCTGCAACAATACAATACCTATGGTTATAATCGCGTTAATTTATTTAAAAACTAACAAACCAATACAAAATGTCAATCAAGCGCCAAAATATTCGTGTACCTGTATATCGGTTTACTGTTTATTAATACAAGGCAATGCACTAAACTTACCGCAATAAAAGTAGCCAGGGACATTTGATTGAAAGGTCCTGCTCTGAAGACGAGAATCTTATCAGTAGTAAGTCCAAGAAGCGCCACTTCTCTTTGTATCTTCTTATTCGCTATTGGCCAATTGCTCTCGAAAGTACTGTAGCTCACAAAGGTACTCTAAAATTCAAATGTTTTTTTCTTTTTAATTTCGAAGTTTTTGAAGTCTTTTCAGTTACGTCCTTCGTACACTGCGCGCCGCAAGTCTTCGATACCTTACGACTTTGGTATCCAGGCGACTAGGTATTACAATACAATTCCATAGAGGTTTGCACACAGGCACGCGTCAATGGATACCAAAGGGCGTTTTTCCATAAGCCGGCACGGCACCGGCACCGGCATGGCACCGGCGCCGAGCCGGTGAAATGGAAGCAAAAATGTATGGGCAGGACTCAACGCCGGGCCGGCGCCGGTAAGTGCAAAAGCGAGCCATATTATGTCTTCATACATTTTTGCTTCCCCGGCACCGGCGCGGCACCGTCGCCGTCGCCGGTGCCGGGCCGGCTAATGGAAAAACGCCCAAAGTCGTGTTTAAGAGCATCGTCTACAGAGCTCTCGTCCATACTAAAAGAGAAAACGTTTTCCTACCCCTAAATGTTATCCTATCTCAATGATTTTTTAGAATGCTTCTGACACAGTAAAAAACTGGGTTTATAGGTTTTTCTTTTTCCAAAAGTAACTCTTAGGCGCCTGTAACTTTCAAACTATTATAAATTAAAAAAAAAAAGAAAACCTATAAGCCTAGGTTTTTACTGTGTAAGAAGCATTCTAAAAAAACATAGAGATAGGATAACACGTTTTCTCTTTTAGTATGGACGAGCGCTCGGTAGACGATCCTCTTAAGGACTTGCGTTGTGTTGTGTACAAAGGGCCTAATCGAAAAGTCAAACCTGCCAGTTATGAAAAAAATACAAAAACAGACTCAGTAATTGCGTCGCGTTGTTTTCGTAGGGTTCTAGTTTGTAATGCACATGCAGGCCTAGAGCTAAGGACCCTAGGTCTACAAAGTTTTCGCCTAAAGTTGAGCATGCAGTATATTATTATAGCCTCCGTATATCCTTGTAAGACCAATAAGATTTGACTTAGTTTTCGCAAGATTTTTGGGTTAGTTTTTCCTAAAATGTAAAAAGTGCTGTTGGTAATATTACTAAAATCATCACCTCAACAGTAACTTCATTGGCGTACCAGTAGAACAGCAAGAGTTGGATCAAGCAGGCGACCACGAACATTATACTCGACGCCAGGGTGCCGATGTCATTATGAACCTGCACAAAAAGAATTTAGAACCGAAACTTCAAACATCGTAGTAGTATCAAAAAATTATAAATGCAAAGGTTTCTATAGGTGGATAGACGGATGGATGGATCAGTGGCGTTGCTAGGCTAGAATCGCCCCTTATCAAAACTACGTTTCGGGCCCTTAATCTAATCTAAGTGTAAAGTTTTGCAGAATAAAGACAATATAATAATTAGCATCCTGACTCGTGTTACTAATGCTATTACTGATGTCATTTTTATGAGAATTTTGAGGGGATCTAGAAATTTGGCAATGCTGATCGACTGATCCTAGCTCATTTATGAAAACTTAAACATATTATAGCCTTTTTGAAGATTGAGCTATGTTAGGAGTTCGATAATTGGAGCTTTATGGCTACGATATATAAGAGAAACATTACATGTTTTTATTTTATTCCAATCGTTGTGGGGCCTTGGCACTTGCAGGCCCCGTATTAGGGTAGTTCTTCAGAGACAAAATTTTCGATGTCTGTGGGTATATTTCTGTAACCAACTAACAAAACGGCATGTAATATTTTTTTCTGTACAGTTTAGATTTAGCTCTACCTGGGACAAATTATATTTTTTTAATAGTAGCTATCTAGATATAAAATAAAAAAAATTGAAGTCTGTTCTCCTGATTCATGTAGGGCGTCCGTTTCCCATTTTCCGGAACAAAATGGTCGATGTCGCATTTTCCTTTTGATTCATCAATATAAATTAAAGTTACATCGAAAGGTAATTAATTGACCTCTTACAAAAAAAATACATATTAGATATAACTATGTTAGTGTGTTTTTAATTAAGTAAATAAGAAGTGTCCGGCGTATAATACTGATTCATGTGGAGTAAGCTTCGCTTGACTGTACTTGGTCGAGGAATAATGATGAGAGTCTGGGATCCCATGTGGGGGGAAACCTGTCGTACAACGGACGTGCTAGAAGGCGGACGTGAGGCTGGCTGGCTTAGAACCTGGTGAAACAAAGGTAAATGTCTGATTCATCTGTGTTTGGTTTAGGTACCTTGCTGATTACAATGCCTAATTTATTAATTTTATTTTGCTGTTTTAAGACTTTAATCTGAGTTTCGTGTGATGCTTTTGGGTTACAGATTCGTGTAGAAAAATGATAATACTGAAGTCTGTTTGAATGATGAGTTAAGCATGATTTTAGGCAAAATAATGATTCATCTGTGCCTGATTCATATGTTCAAAAACCCATATGAATCTGAAAATAAATTAGTTTTCCTCTTTTCCAGCCAGAAAGAAGCACTTTTGATACGTTATTTTACTTTTCCATGTCAGTGGAGTGTGTGTGAGATAATTTTGACATTATTTTTCGGTATTTATTCATATGTCAAACTCTATCTATTTTATTTTATTTTATATTGCTGTTCACAACAATGCCACTATCAATAGTAGAAAAGATGGAAAAAAATATATCTATGAGAAAAAGAGACTCACAGAACGTACGAATTTTTCATCCTTCTAAGATGGAAAATAAGAAAAGATCCAGACAAGTATGCTGCGTGGAAATTAAAAATGAAAGAATTATATTTGAAAAAATAGAGAGAAAGAACAAAAGTAAACAGAGAGAATATTCTAACGTAGCATTAAAATAACTATCTAGTACCTAGTTATAACAAAATTCTCGCTTTTCTGTAAGTATTTATTTCTGTAATTGTTAGTTTAAAAACAAGAATTTTATTGTTGAATTGACCAGATTTTTTCCTTGATAATATGATCCCTCACTGTAAATAAATTAATTGTTTTATAAAAAAATATTATTGTTGTTATAATATTATGATTATTTTCTTAATATTTTCATTTAAAGTTTTCCATTTTTATTTCTGTTCCTGATTCATCTGTAAAAAATTCTGATTCATCTGGGCACAAAATTTTTAAACGTCGATATCTTAAAAACTACTTTGTAAAAAGGAGTCCCTCAAACGAATAAATGTTATTTGGAATATCTATTTTCATATGAACATGTGTTACTGAGCTGAAAGTGAAATTAAAATTTGACCATATGAATCAGTCAAAGAATCAAATTTCGAAGAACTACCCATTATTGATACGGCTGATACGGTGGTAGCTACGCCTCTGGCATGGATGTTTGTCACGTCAGAATGGTTGAAAGGATCTGACTGTTTTGTACAGAGATAGGCTATAGTCTTAAATAACAATAACACATGGGAAACCTTTCATTCCAGATTGTTTGTGTTCCAATGGGATAATTTACGACATACGAGCAACCAACCACATGTCAAATGAATCGAATTGTTTCCTTACCTCAGCAATCTGTATGATATTGACGCCCAGATTCACTGAAATGACCGCCAGGTACACGAACATCACAGGAGATATCAGTGCGTTGAATAGATGCGTAAACCTGAAACAGTATGATACGTACAGAAGTTTAATTATCACGGATTTCCATACCTCTACGAACGACAGCTGATGATTGCACGTAGTGATTGACACACTTGTCCATAAAACTTCTGACACGTGCCGTACAAATCATAATCTTGCCGATCAGACATCAATTTCATTGGCTGAGTATAGTAGTAAAAAACTACTATAGGTACTCAGCCAAGGATTTAATACTTACTCCACCAAAGTTGTATGGAAACGATGACACTCCGCAATGTTACGGTGGCATTTGTTTAAATTCAGAGCGTCAATCATCATCCTGCAATGTAAACAGGTGATCTTCAATTGCCCAGCGAAGAAGATCATGATAGATACCACGAGAGTGTCCCAACCAACAACATAAGCACTGACAATGTGACCCAGTACAGTCTGGATCGACATCGACATGTAGTAACCAGGAGGTTCATGATGGAATGGAGTGTATCCATCAAAAATATTTAAATAGATGCTGGTCCCGTTTACATTTATCTGATTCTTCTGATAGGGCTCAGAAAAAATGCTGAAGTTTGAAAAAAAGGCGAGGGCCCAAAAGAAGTATGACACCTTCCGATTCCTTTTGATGTAAGTATGAATTATTTCGTTATGCTTTGGGTCGTTTTTAGCTAACTGTCCCCGTTCTACAGAAGACATGTAGCCAATGAGAAGTTCCCACTTCTTGTAGTCCTTTTCAAAGAAACAGGACTTTAGGATGCCCATGTGGAATGGAGCGTACTGCAGAATCAGTTTGAGGGAGTCGGTGTTGAATTTGATGAAGCATCTGACATACTGGCTAAAGAAGAATGTCATGGTCATGTAGAAGAGAAATTGTTTGAAACGTCCAATCAGGGATTTGCGATTTGGGTGCCAAATACCAGTTAAACCTAATAGTTTTAAATGTGGTCCTATTGAAGGATATTCGGGGTCTTCGAGAAAGTTTAGAATGCTTAGAATTGAGAAGCTCGACATTTTGGAAAGTTGTGATCGCTTTGAAATACTCGTATTAAATGATACTAAAATTCTGTATAATTGGCGTGAGAATTCTTATGTGAAATGCAGTTGTTACGTGTATTTAGTGGCGAATAATAACAGGGTGCTTTTGCTGTTCAGATTTTCTATTAAGAATTCAGCTCTTCGACGTATGTAATTTCATATTGGTTAATTACAATGTACGAAATACGGAATTCCATTTCGTTGAAGACGTGTGTTATTTTATTAAATTGTTTTGAATATATATTATTTTTAATGTAGGCGTCAATGTACACTCGAAGACAAAAAAACTCAAAATGTATTAAAGATGAGAGCCTATCTGACCTGTAATCCCTTTTATCCCGGATTACAATATTTTCTGTACAATTAAATAAATTTTATGTATTCCATAAATCCGTGCCATAGTATAGGTACACAAAGCTTAATGTGCATTACTGTTCATACAAAGTAAACAATGGGTAGCCATTGCCAGAATAAAAAGAAATAAAATAACAGATGGATGGTAATGGCTGTGCTTGAATGGGACTCAATAATTATGTAGATGACATGATAAAACTGGGGAAGTGGGGACACATTAACGTATACCTAATGCTTAATTATGGCCAACATGAAAACTGTTTCCAATACTAAAAGTTTATAAAACTTAAAGGTACTGAGCTAATAGAATCTTCTAGCACTCGTATGACATTGATAGGATAGCATTGTTGGTTCTAATTAGTTTTTTTTTGTTCGAGAAACAAGATGACGCGTTACTTTCGATGTGGGTCAAAAGATCCTTGCACAACTATTTGTTCATTCAGGAACAGTAAGGCCTGACGCACATTATCGGCATCGGCAAGAAAAAGGAACTTTCGGCATTCCTACTTACAAGCGCACACTGTCGGAAACTATGTCTTGGCATGCTGCAACGTTCTTAGGGATGACGAGGCGTCCTTAAGCATGCCGCACCGTCCTGAAGCTTGCTGAATAGTCTCAGTATCGTATTCGCCTCGCACCGCAGTGCAAGCTACCCCCGAGTGTTTCTTTGGCGCTGGCGGCGCGGCGGGCGACTTCATGCTGAAGAATCCTGAAGGATCCCGAAGCAGCCTCAAAGCTGCCGATGCAGTAGCCTCAAGCATACCGAAGTGGTATTTTTGTTACTATACGATCATTAATAATAGAAATTTCTACTTTATTGGCTTGCAGTTAATGTATAATGCTTTTTATCACCTAAAATCCTTTTCCTTGCCGATGCCGATAATGTGCGCCGGGCCTAATTGTTATGAGATAGGTGTAGAATCATAGCGCCATCAAACTAAACCTCACCTTCAGTATCATCATAAGCATAACTCTGCAACAGTCTACTTCTAAGATGGCGTTGATGTCAGCGGCGAGTACTAACCAATTTTTGTCGCTACTAAACGCTACCGATTGTCTGCGATCGACCACGACGTCAACGTGGACGTCAGCGTAACAGTAATTAAAGTAATTGATATTACGTGTATATCTACAATCGCTCTACGGCTTCATTGTATGTTTGTACTATCAAGTTCGTTCTAAGAAGTTTTCAATTAATTATTCGCATTTCACAGTAATACTTATTATATTTAAAAATATTTTTTAAATATTTCCTGCTACCTGCTCTCTGTTGCTCTTTAACGACCAAACACTGTGCGCTCTCACAATATTTTAATGTGCATGCCATAAAATATACGTAAGTCCGTGGAATAAAAATTAAGCTCCACCGATAAAGTCTCGACTGTCCGGAGGCCATTACTGCGATGATAAAGGGGTATTGAAAGATTGAAATTCTGATATTGAACTGACCAGCTATACCATTCTCTCAGAGGGTTGTTAAAAATGAAAGTACAACAGAGTAAAAATCAGATGATTGCCCTAAAGTACTTATTTATTGTTTCCGAATCGTTTGGATGTTTTTTGTTTGGTTTCATAGTTTTACTAATTTGCTAATTATTTCAGTAAGTAGTTAGCAAGGTAAGCACAACAAGCACACCTTGGTAGGTGTAGATCATTACAATAGAAGCAACATACAACGCAATTTTGTTGCATATGAAATACCGCCTGTGAGAAAAGAAATAGCAAAGTTGTTTGTGTGCTAACTTTCTTTAATTTTGCTTTCGTTTTCGCATCGTGATTCAAACTAGGAAAATTGTTTTTCTTTAAATAAATAAAACAAAGTGACTACAAACAGCTATCTATTAGAGAGGAACAATGAAAGTGTTTCTATTTCCGAAGTTTTAGTAAGAGTCCCGGTTGAATGTTAAGCTTGTCGTTATGTCCAGATAAGATCACAGGCGGAAATTAAGAGGAAATTGTATTTGTTTCTTATACAGCGACGATGTCACAATAAAGACAATATCCTAGCGACGCTACGTATAAATAAATGTTAATTTTCTACTGCAATTAGATATTAAAATAGGCACATTATGTAGTTTAATCTCAAAGGAAATCTTGAATTTTATTTACAACAATTGGTGAAGTAAGTATCTACTACATAAATAGATTTTAAATATCTAACAAAGATATTGAACATAAAAGTTTATCAATTTTCCACGTCATCAAAAAGTCAGACGGTTTTGGTTCGATTGGAAAGACAGATTGGTGTAAGTTATTGATGTGCTGCGCTGGCGCCTGTACCAAGAAAGACTACAGATTACAGCAATATAAAAAATATTAATTTACAACTTACCGTCGCACTCCCACAACTGTGTCTGATGGGGCCCCCCTTAGAGAGCCAAAGCCTGCTGTGGTCTCGGGACAGTCTTATCAGGTTACCGTCATCCTGGAATATAAAGGGCTATTGAAGGAACATCGTGGACTTTAGTCAGTACGAGTCTGACATCCCTCCTGTCTTGCCCCGTGTGGGAGGACTTGTTTGATGATAATACCACGCTAAACAAAAACAAGTTTCACAATTAAAAGATAATTTATAATAAAGTCAGTTCTTAGATTAATATGTTAAAACTTTTGATTCTGTTAAACAAAGAAAATAATTAGTAACAATTATAAAAGAATCTGTTTGCCAAACATTTGCAAGAGTGTAATGAAACGTAACATTCATGACGCGGCGCGCGAGCGCCGAATGCGTCTGTCAAGTCAATTTTAAAATTTGACGGTTATTTTGACTGTTACGCGAACGAAAGATTTTAAAACGCCGCTGTTTATAAAACGGAGTTTTAATTAATAATTATTGAACAATCCTTGTGATTCATGAGACGTAAAGGAACCGTTACAGTTGTTGTTTGAGTTGTGGGCAGTTGTGTTGGTGAATTTCCAGTGGCGAGTGTGTTTGTTCAATGAGATATATTAAAAGTTTTGTGGTGATCTAAAATGGTTAGAATGGAAAAAGCCCCAGCGGTGGGCAGGCCAAAGACTTCGTCAACTGCCTTGGCACCGTCGAAGTGTGGATCTACACAAAACATGGCTGCAAACGTGAAGGTTGTTGTGAGAGTTCGCCCTTTGAACGAAAGGGAAATTGAAATGAACACACGCATAGTGGTAGATGTCGTGGATGATAAAATGCTGGTGTTTGACCCTAAAGAAGAGATCCGACCATTCTTCTATCAAGGAGTCCAACAGCCTAATAAGAATTTTTTAAAGCGCGCAAATAAAGAGTTGAAGTTTGTGTTTGATAATGTTTGTGGGTTGAATGCGACCAACAAGGATGTATTCGAGACTACCACGAAGGATATCCTGGCTTCTCTAATGGAGGGCTACAACTGTTCAGTGTTTGTGTATGGGGCAACAGGCGCAGGGAAGACTTTTACAATGATTGGTAACAAAGAGCACCCGGGCATCACATATTTGACTATGGAACATTTATTTTACACTATAAACTCTTTTGAAAAGGAGAGGGAGTTTGATATTGGAGTTTCTTACATTGAAGTGAGTAGTTTTATATTATTTTGAGGTTTCATAAACTAGGTAATTAACATAGCCCCAAGTTTCTAACAACTTTTATAAGTTAAACCTGAGAGCTATTTGTTGTTGATTTGTTTTCATTATCTAGGCAATAGTTTGATAGTTTCCATGTAATTTGGCCGATGAACTTTGTTAGTTGTGAACTAGGGATTTAATTAAAATAGGAATAACTTGATGTAATTCTTCTTGTATATGTAAATTAACTTTATAGAGCAATATTGTTATGAAAGTTAGTAAAACTAATCTACTACCTTTACTTATTCAGGCTTAAAGTTTACTATTTTCCCTATATCTACTACCCGCTTTTGCATGTGACTTCACTTGCATTAATGGCCTTCATTATCACACAAGAACATTTCAGACAGCCTCCGGCACTGAGCTACCCAAGACCAGTTCTGGTGATTATTCCTTACATCCCAACCTACACTATTTATTTACATAGAGGTGTAACTCTAAGGCAATAGGGTAGCTTACTGCATAAATAAATAAAAAAAACTGTTAAGTCATCATTTAGAGTAGGACTTAATGAAAAATAATGGACACATTTTTTTGTTTTTTTGAATCTATGAATATTGACAAAGATAAAATGCTTCGTAATTCGGAAGTGAGGGCTTGTGGAGCGTCATAATGCCTTTAAAATTATAATGACCAGTTGACGACTTTCAGTTTTTTTTTTGAGCAAAAAAGTCTATTGAAAGTACTGATAGCTGCCTGTATCAGCTTGTTGCTCCACATTCGATTTTATTTCTGCAGTTCATTAGTAACAACCACTTCACATGTACAGATTTTTTATGTCATCTCAGTAATTTTCTCTGCTTATTTTTATAATTCCAGGTGTACAATGAAAATGTGTATGACTTACTGAAACCCTCAAGCACCCCACTACAACTGCGAGAAGACTCAAAGTATGGTGTGATGGTTGCTGGTCTCACGCTGAATAATATCAAAACTGCGAGGGAACTGCTCAACATGCTGGAGAATGGCAACAAGAACAGGACACAGCATCCTACAGACGCTAATGCTGAGAGCTCCAGGAGTCATGCTGTTTTTCAGGTTTGTTAATATATTATACTTATAAATACCTATATTTAAACTTTTCGTTACTTCAAATGAATAGACGAGTATTATAAAGTTTGTGCAGACTGAAGACGAGCTTACACTGGAAATGGTTAATCTATGTATCTTGATGATAATTTTTACCCCAATGTAATTTTTTGATCAGTTCAATCATATATTATTTGTGTATCACCAGTAATTATGTCAGTCTTAGCAAGCTTCCAGCTTAGGTCTTTTTCGATTTATTATTTCCCAAAAATAGTCCAGAGTCTGAATTTGTGTATGTCAATATGATCTGGGATTGGGGGGGATTCTTACGTACATGCGGCTCATATCAACCATTTTTCCGGCAGGTTTATGTCAAAATGCGTTACAAGACAAGCAGTCAGCTTCGCATAGTGAAGTTGTCTATGATAGACTTGGCTGGAAGTGAGCGTGCCTCCGCTACTGGGTGCGTTGGTGAGCGGTTCAAGGAGGGTGCTAACATTAACAAGAGTCTATTGTCTCTGGGCAACTGTATCAACAGGCTTGCTGATGGGAGCAGTTATATTCCTTACAGGTATAATAATGTTGTTCAAAGTATTACTCGTATTATGTTAACGAAGTAGGCTAAAAGTAGTTAAGTTTCTGAGTGAAAAAAGGGTACAAAAAAAATGTTGAATTTATATATTTTAATCACTATACGTATGGTATACTAGTGCTATCGTTTTTTTAATTGTGTGAATAAAACTCTTCACAAAACTATTCACAAAATATAGATTACTTTTAGGCAAGCATGCTTCATTGTCGACCATATCATTGCTTACCATCAGGCGAGATAGAGAAACAAACGCAAACCTATCATTACAAAAAAAAAAAAACACGAAGAACACTAGGTCTAGCAGATATCCCTTCCTTCCACTTGACCCCACCAAAACGACACCACCGGTGGTGTCGTATGGAATCTCTAGTCCATATGACACCACCCTAGTGATGTCCAGAAACGCGTGTTTTTGACAAACAGCTCCCAATTCATTATTTTAAGTTATCTATAGGTAAACGATAATTAATAACCACCATTTGAGTGACAGATAAATATAAACTTTGTCAAATGACGTACCTCATTAATGAAACTGCTTGAACTTAATTGGAGTTTTCATATCAAGAACTTTGTATGTAACCTCACTAATAGCCGGTGGTTTCGTTTTGGTGGTGTCAAGTGGAAGGAAGGCAGATATCTATTACGCTGGAAGAAAGAGTTTTCTAGTATTAGAATCTTATTTCCTCGCTACCCAATTCAGATACGACACGGTTGGCGCAGTGGCCGAGCGATTGGATTGCTATACAGCGTGTCGCTGATTCGAATCCCGCACGGAACAAATCTTTGTATGATCTGCAAATAGTTGTCCTGGGTCTGGGTGTTTTTGTATGTGAGTTTCTATGTTTGTAAACGCACCCACGATACAGGAAGAACTAGTGTAGAGCAACTTTTTTTTTTAGATACCTGTTTTGGAGAAACCCTCTAAAACATAAACGCAAATAATTCCATTCTTTCCAGAGACTCAAAACTGACACGTCTTCTGAAAGACAGTCTCGGCGGCAACTGTAAAACTGTCATGATTGCCAATGTGTCCCCTGCAAGCGTTAGCTATGAGGACACATACAACACACTGAAGTACGCAGCCCGCGCCAACAAGATACAGCTCAGTATTAAAAAGAATATTGTTGATGGAGATATGAGGCTGTCGCAGTATGTCAAGATCAATGAGGAGTTGAAGAAGAAGGTTAAAGAGTTGGAGGCCAAATTGTCGTTGTCTAGTGTTAAGATGGTGTCCAGGGAGCCAGACTTGGCTAAGGAGAAAGGTATGCGTTATTTATTATTCACTCTCAGCTTTGATTGTCAATGCCATGATTTTTGTAGGGTATTTGACTCAAAAATTCTAATAACTACGTCAGGTAGATTCTCACATAATGTACCATCTGAAAATGAATAAATGAATGAATGATGTAACAAAGGTCCTGTAATAATTTTTGGCGATCTAAAAAGAGTGTCCATGGAGTTTCTTGCCCGTTCTTCTCCATAGAGATCTACTTCTTGGAATGGGCATCTACGGTACTTTCACAGTTTTTATGTCTTGTGACTGGGACTGTAGCACCATAACTATTTTTGAACTACCTATTTTTAATTTTTTGTCTATTGACAATTCAAAAGTGCCTGTAACTGGCTTATTTGAAATAAATGATTTTGATTTGATTTGATTTGATTTGAGATTATCTAAAAAAAAAGACACGTATTTTTCTCTTGTCACAAAAACCAAAATTGACGAAAATACGACATGTTTAAAATTGCCGAAACGTCACAAGCAAGTACAATTTTTACTTGCTTCTGACATCACGAGTCCCCACTCTCGAATTTTGATGCGTTATATCTTTGTAAATATGCCTGTACACAAAAGAAAAAAAAAACTTGATTTTTAGTTTTAAAACTCTATCTGACTGACTAATTAACATGCCTATTGTTCTTAGTAGTGTTCCAGAGTCCTGCTATGCTACTCGTCGTCAAACTTGTCATAGATTTATATGTATAGACAAACTATCTCAACAAGGACTGAAAGGGTTTCTTTTTAGTGATGTGTGATTTTTAACTTCTATGTGTTACAACATTAAGTAGAAAATCCACTGAAGTAGTATAGACTATAGTTTCAGTGCTGCCGCGGCGCTGATTCGCTGGAGAATAGTACTACTGACGTAGGACAACTTAAAGCATTGCATGCCTTAGTTTGTAATTTTCTCATTGTTATAATTATATTGGCATCTCATTTTCTTCTGAGATACGGCTATCGGGTCTTCACGACCGTGCCGCCTGTACACTGATGTTGTTAAGCTTGTTATGTTTCTAGCCTTATTCTCATATTTAAGGGGAATGTAGAAATTACAAAACACCATCTTCTGTGTTCCTTACGTGCACACTCTCAACTCTCATTCGTTTGTTACTTAAATTAAAATAAATGATTAATTCTTCTAGCAAAACAAGAATGGCGCAAGCGCATCTCGGAAGAAGAGGAAGTGTACAGTCAGTTGGAGTCCAAGCTGCTGAGCCTGATGTCCCGCCAGCGCGTGCTCGCTCTCCGTCAGCGGCTGCGCACGCGCGCCTTCTCACACGTCGCTGATCTCGCACACCGGTCCTCCTCTGAAGCTATGGAACAGGTATTTATGAGATTCATAAACATTGAATTTGTGAAAGATTGATAAGTTGTATATTGGACGTGTCTCCACGGCGTGTCAAATAAAAAGCGTGTAGGTGCCACCAAAACCTTGGTGTTTTTAAAAAGTAGACGACAAAGTGTAGGTTGTTAAATATAGTAAAATTATAGGAAGTCAAAATGCAGTCTGCCAAATGTCTAATACAAAATTAAATACGGGTTAACATTACGACCATCAAAATGCTGCTTTTGATTTCCAGCAAAACATAAAGTGATAAAGTTTTTGTAAGTATATTGAAGAGTATCATAATGATCTATATGTCCCTCTTCTTTCTGAATCTAGATGTGCAATGAAGAAATACCACGACAAGAGCGCGCAGCTGAAAATTACATGAAACAATCCGTAAGCCTAGACTCCAAAGTAATGACTGCCTGGACTAAATATGACGAGAGCAAAAAGAAATTACACATCATCTGCCAACAAGCTTTATCAGACTGCCCTGAATTAACAGACTTCGTTGACAAAGTACAGTTGCAGAGTGAACTACGACAGATTAAGGCCAGAGACAATCTGAGACAAAAACTATTGTCCATAGAGAATGATGAGATTGAGGCCTTCACGGAATACATGAGTGATATGCCGACTATGTTGAAAAAGTTGTATTTAACGCTAAAAGGTTACGACAAAGCTCCTCCAGCATTGACTTCAGAATATCTAGAGATTATGAAGAAGGCAAAATCAGCTAAAGGAATAACGTGGTCTGATGATGGCCATGAAGGTGACGCACATTTCAAGTTCATCTCAACACTAGATCTACACAAACCCTCCACAACATTAGAATACAGTTTCTCCAAAAAGGACGACGCTAACGCCACTGTAGACATAATAACCGACAGTGAGGACCTAACTGACATAGAGAATAAGGAACCAATAAAATTATCAGCCAAGAAACGCAAAGGCACACCAATAAAACTGCCTAATAACGAAACTATAATTATAAACGACTCCTTCGAGAGTCTGGACACGACGAGGAACTTGAATTCTGCAAAGAAAATCAAGAGGGAGTATGATGTAGCAGCTGACATTGAAAACTATGGAGTTATTGACCCTAAGGACTTGAATTCGACGTTTGTGTTGACTGGGAAGATGGAGGCAGCTTTGAAAAAGCCTCTGAAGACAGAATTCAAGATGGAACACGTTCCAGTGAAGAGGGGATTGACGGATAGGACGAATACCATGCCGCCCAGGACTATTAATTTTGGTGATAAAGGTATAGTAAACCTCTTTTGTAGCATTTCACTGTTATCTCTTCTAGCTAGCGAAACTCCTCAGGCATGATCAATATCGAGAGAAACAAATAGTGGATTAAAAAAGAATCATTGTCACTTCTGTATAGTTTTGCTACTTCATTTGACGATGAATCATCATATTCGTTATCACCACTCTTCTTTCCTTTCATAGTTTATTTGATGTTGGCGCAGAATGTTTTCATCATATAAACTAGGTATCTTTTCCTACTACCTTTTTAACCTACCTTTTTAACTAGTCGTCAGATTAGTGGAGCATTATAGTCATAATTTATAGATCATATTATCATATCTTAATTATCGTGTGTCTTTTCTCTTCTCGTCTTCCCCTACTATTATAACCACATTCATACTGTTCCAAATTGACGACGATGATGATAAATTAATGATCAATATTATTCTCTACAGCAAAAATAGTGAAGCCAGTAGTCGGCAAAGCGATACCGTTCCGAAGGCCGCCGGTACAACCGAACCCGCCTCAAACCAGGAGCTACGGCTTCGGGTCCAGTGTGCCGCGGGATCAGACGCAGAAGAATGTGCAAGGTACATTTCATTAGCAATCTTATGCATGTTGACATAGGAACCCTGTTTCATTACTACTTGGCAAAGTGATTTTTTATTGAAAAGCAGATTAACCTTTCTGGATATAAATTATTATGCATAGACTTTTGCTATTTACAAGTTTCCACAAATAGAAAATAGGTATTGAAGCTAAAATAGATTTAAATTTATTCAAAGTAGATTATTTAAGTGTAATAGGATTTAGGTATTCTACGAAAAATAAGTGGGGCGTGGGTACTAATATATTTTGGTTATTTTAGGTCAATCCAATATTTTACTTGAATGATTCATAAGTGCTTTGCTATATTATAGTCAAATGCTCACTTATGGCAAACATTTGACAACAATTTTATGTAGCCAGCCAGAAATCTTAGCTTTAAGAACGTTTTTCATTGTTCAAATGTTACAAATGGCAGTAGTAGCATTGTACTACAAAACTTGATAGTCACTTGTCTTTTAGTGGTGAAACAGGGCATAAAGATTTCGTTTGTCCTGTCTTTGTGTCTGTTTAAATCATTTTAATGTGGATTAATATCTATCTATACTTATAATAAATCTGTAGAGAGGTCAATTCTGTACATGAAATATATTTCCAAAATAACTATCAGGGGGTGATTAGGGATCGATACTGATGCCAAAAATGCAATCAGTAAAATTATTGTCTGTCTGTCTGTCTGTCTGTCTGTCTGTCTGTCTGTCTGTCTGTATAACCGTTATAGAAACAAAAACTACTCGACGGATTTTGACGAAACTTGGTACAATTATTTTTCATACTCCTGCGCTGGTTATAGTATACTTTTCATCACGCTACAATCAATAGGAGCAGAGCAGTGAAGGGAAATGTTAGGAAAACGGGAGAAGTTACTTCATACACGCTAATCTTCGGAACTACTGGACGGATTTCATTGGTTTTTTTTTTTGTTGTATAGCTATTAAGTCTGGGCAACAAACAGGCTATAATTTATCTTGGAAACTTGAACACCTGATGCAGAACTGCAATAGATCAGCTTAACTATATGACATACAAAAATAGCGCCATAGCAAAAATTGTTTCGCGTGTTGAGCATTTTCTGCTGAGAAAATAAATTTGAAGATATAGAAGACCTGATGTGGAACTCCAAGAGCCCAGCTACACTATTACGTATACAGTAATGACGTCTTAACAAGAGTTGTTCAGCCTGGTGAGCACTCCCTGTTGTCGTATAAAAACTGAAGATCTGGAACACCTGATGTGAAACTCCAAGAGCCCAGCTGCACTATAACATATATAGTAATGACGTCTTAGGAAGTGTTGTTTAGTCTGATGGGCATTTCCTGTTGACTTACAAAAATGAAAGATCTGGAACGTCTGGAATCGTCATGCGCGTCCCGTTGTTTTCCCGTCCCCAGGCTCTAAGAATTCGACATCAGACGTTTCAGATCTTCGATTTTGACGACCCCATTGTCGCTGGCATAAGCAACAGGATCCGCGTACGAAGTCGCTGGCAGAAGCTAGTTATGAATAAATGTCTAAATATTAATTCACTGCGTAAATTCCAAGTCACGGCAACCAAGTCGAGCGTTATTAATTCAACAATTCACATAAGGTAGTCATCGCCTAGTGTTGGTGAAAAGAAAACGGACATTAGTAACATTCTAAAACACGAAGAAATTCCGTTATAATTGTTGCCAAGCAAAGGCTTTATCGAAATTATTAACGCTTTGCGCTATTTGCGCAAGTGTCATATTTTATAAGTATAAATTATGTCCATACAATTACACATACGTAAAAAAATATAATTATGTTATAAATTATATGTAGGTATATTACTTTACTTAAATTTATTTAGCACCATTTTTTATCATATTGGGAGGCTCAAAAAAAAAGCAATAAACCCGAATAATAATATGTGTATAAAACAATATCGTCAAAAAAAAGTAATAGTTATTTGATAAGCAAGGCTGCAAAGTTGCAAAGGTGCAAACTGAGCGAGCGAAGGATTCTAAGATTCAACCGCGAAGCGAGCGGTACAAATATAGAATCCTGAGCGTAGCGAAGTTTTCAAAGGTACGAGACGCAGAATAACTTTGCTGCCGAGTGCAACGCACAACTTTTCACCTCACACAGCGAGGAAATGTAGTGGGACCGCTCGACCGGCTCGCCTTTCAGTGTAGAAAACAATTGAATACGAATGAAGTGTTCAAATTTTGAACAACACTTTGTGCTCTAGAGCACAAAATGGAGTTTTGCGCTCAGATTTTGAATGTGAAATACAATCTTTCCGAGCGTGTTAGGTGAAAATAAATAAAACAGCCTTCGTAAAAATCTGTTGCCCGTTTTAGTCCTACAGTGTTGCATGTAAATGGAGGGTGCTGTAGGTAAACATAAATATCACAGTGAATTAAAAAACAGACAAATAATAGGAGATAGTCAGATAGCCAACTATGGTCACGCGCCATAAGAACCATGCAGTACAGTAGGGACATTATGATACTTAACACCTAACCTTAACCTTGTGAATGTCCAAAATATTAACCCACTAACAATTCCCTTTCATGTCGTGTCCGTCTGTGTGCCGTATAACAAACTAATAGACTCAATGGCTCGTGGGAAGACGAATGTCACTCAAAAATCAGTCGGTTACAAAGCAGTGAGGGCGCGGGACAGGTTCCAGTCACATCCATACTCCCGACCACCACCTGTCAGCAGGAAATGACGGGACCACAGACAACAGGACTGTACAAAGTAGAGTATACAAAAAAGGTTTGTATTCGTCGAGTTTTTAATTAAGGATTTTGTTTGAAACTTAGCCAATTTTTAGACATTAAACTGATTGATTATAATCATGTTGTGTAAATTAATATTTTATTAAATTAAAATGTTTAATTTACTGCCTATTCAGGATTGGTTTAATTAAAATAGAATCTGTATATTAGAAATGGAGAAGGATCGTTTTGAAGAGAATGTCTCGGTAACAAATTAACTAGGTAGCTAATTAATTTGTTACAAAAATGTTTCTAAAGCTTCTAAATTTCAAATATACATTTTGTATAGCTAGATTTTAGGCAGTGTTCACACCAAACTTACAGTCGGCCGACGAATATGAGCCTCACGTTAAATTTGTATGGAAAGTCAACGTTTTCCGCCGTTTGACTTTTTCGTTTGTCATACATTTACTCAATCGGCAGCCTACTTTACGTTTTTGTGTGTATGTAACCTTACAGAAATAATAAACACACATGTCGAAGTTTGTCCTTAATTAGAGTTTACACAAAACAATTTCATAGAATGGTAAATATTAGGAATTCAAATAATATAAGTGTGGCAATAATACGTTTCGGACTTTCAATATGTACTCAGACTTGATCGTGTCTACATCGCGAAATTCGGACTAAAATTTAATCTAAATTGAAACTTCGATATTGGATATGTCAGAATTATTGAGTGTGTAGCTTTGATTGGACGCTCGAGAGCTAAACGCTCTGTTTTGTTCATTCAGGATTACTAACACTTTGTGGCAATACACTCGCGTTCGAAAAAACAAACCAACTAAATATTGAAAATCCAAATTGACTTTTCTACTGTTGACAATTTTGCTGGGTACTGAAATCACAAATTAAGTTTATTATCTTTTCTTTATGGAATTTATTAAATTAATTTAAATATTGACATTTAAATGAGAAAGAACATGTGGTATTTATAAGGGCTTCCATATGTGTATGCTAACTTTTATATACAAAAATATAGTATTACACATTGCATGTGTTGCTCAAATAAATGAACATGTGTGGTTTTATGGCACGCATTTTTATTTAACTTTTAAAATATCTCATCCCTAAATTGAACATATTTTTGGAATAAGACACAATATAGTTGGTCATAGACATTTTAATTTTATTGATAGACTTTCGACTAACCAGACTAAATTAAAAAAAAAACCATTCTGATACTCCAAAGTATTCTTTCGTTTTTCTCGACGTCTTTAAAAAACACTTCGTTTCTATAACTTTTAAGTGTAGTTTAAACACTAGTTTTAAAATGTTGCTTTAATATTTTTAATGATTTTGTAAGTGTATTCGATTTATCTAATGTATTGTATAAGAATTTTGCTTTTTTTATAATTTATTGTAATGTAACTTGATATTTTCGTAAATACTTGTATAACAGCTGGCCTCATACTAAATACGAAATGTTGAATTTGGTATTGGTATTTCAATTGGTTAAGCTGAGACTTAATTCATGCGATGTATTTGCAATATCACTGACATTTTGAATTCCACAGTATGGAGAAACATAATATAGAACTTTCATGTTCCATTTGAAACTTTTCAACCGCTATTTCTGTAACTTCATTTCACAACTATCGCGACAAGTCCGCAATGAAAGTATTTTATACTTTTGCAGATTTCGATAACATTTTTAAATGACGTCCTTGAAGGTAACGATTCTTGCCGATACGACTTTTGTATGAAATATTGTACTAAATTAGATTACTTTTGATACATTGATTGTTTTTCTATATTAGCTTTACAATTTACTTTGCTTTGTAAATTAATAATTTCTCGTACCTACTAAATAGCTGTTATTTAGTAAGTAAATAATAAAAGTAACGAATTGTAACTAGTGTTTAGAATTTTAATATAATTATGATGTACTTTTACTTAATACTAATGACTGAATTACTTTCTAGGCGTATTGTTTTCTGAGATTGAATTTTAATTAAGATTATGTGGAGGTTTAATTAAAGAAATTTGAATATTATGTGAAAATTGTTTCTTTTGTCACTCGACAGCGTCGCCATCTTTTCAACTAAGTATACAGGTGAATTTTTCAACTGGGCGCTGATTGCTGTAACTGGCTGTTTTCGAAACTATGAGGAATATCGAAAAACGAAGAAAGGATCTCGAGGCCGATTTTGACGAAAACTATAACTGCATCATTGAATTTTAGAAAAATGAATTATCCTGCCCAGGAATCGAACCCGCTGATTTTTGTTACGATATTCCGCATTGTTTCGGATATAGCCATCCACGCGCACCAGTTGAAAAATTCACTCTGTATATACTGCGTTTTTTATATAACAATGATTATCTATAAAAAGAATATTTTAGAATGATAAGTCATATTCACAACATACCTATAGTTCAATTTACTCTACAACATGAACTTCTTTGTCAATGGTTTTAATCATTCTAAAATCAACATAATTTATAACAGCTTAAAGATGATTTTCGAAAATACATAAACAGCCGCGTTTGAGTTAGGAATATAATCATTTTGGGCTTCAACGATAGTCCGTTGTGTTCTAATGCCATTAGAAAGGCATAGCCCATAGGCGCAACTGGCACTACCTACATATTTCATCTTATTAGGGTTAAGTTCACAAATACTGAGCGAATGTTCATGATACTTTTAAAACACTTAAGGATATTTTATTGACTATGATAAAAACATGTCAGGCTATGTTCGCGCTGTCGTCTGTAAAGTTAACCGTGAACCTGGAACGCAAAGGGTCTACTAAAGGAACAGGGTGGATTTTTAGTCAGTAAGAGCTTAACAGTCCTTTCCGGTCCAGCCAGGGCTAGAGGGATAATTTGAAGATTTTAGCACTCAAAAAAAAAACTTACATAAATTATGTTAATACGCGTTTATTGTACTTTTTTAAACTACAAAAAATACTCAGATACTTTTATATTCATTGATGCCTGAGTCCTTATCATGAGTTTTCAGTTAAAAAAAAAAAACGCACACCAGAGGCGCATGTTCCATTTTTCCATACAAGAAACGCTGCAAGTAAATACTGGAAAGACGTTGTAAAGTAAAATAGTGAAAAGAGGCATGGACCATGCCCGGTTCGATGGCGCGTCGTGTTCCACGCGCGCCTCAAAGAGCGTCAGCAAAAATGACGGGCCTCAGAGGGCCAAAGCCTGCCGGGGTCGCGGGATTTTATTTCCTCACCGTGACCCCGATAAACGGCTATTGAAGGACACCCTGGATTTTAGTCAGTACAAGTCTGACAGTCCCTCCCGCCCTTCCCGGGGTGGGAGGACTCATTTGATGATTTTACCAGGCTAAAAAAAAAAAGAAGGCGCTGTTCCATTTTTCATTATAAGAAGTAAATAAATATCCCATCAAAAACATAAATGTGAAATGAGAGCCAAAGCCAAGCATAATAGTTTGGTATTATGCCTTGGTTGTTGACTTCAACAAAAAAAGAAGTGAAATCTAAATGGGTGCCAAGTTCAATGGTCAGTTCTGAAATTTATTTAAAACAACATAAAATAGATTTCTTTTTATAACTAAGGATCATACATTGTAGCCTAATTTCTGACTTGGCTATTTCTCATAAAATACGAATTATATTGTAGCCTTCATAATTTCTAAACCTGTAACTTCTCAGTTTTATTTTATTTTTCCGAAAATTTGGCTTGCTGGTAGTACTAACCATCGAACAATTCGTATATGAGAACTAGCCAAGCAAGAAATTAGGCTACAATGTATGATCCTTAGTTATAAAAAGAAATCTATTTTATGTTATTTAAAATAAATTACAGAACTGACCATTGAACTTGGCACCCATTCAGATTTCACTTCTTTTTTTGTTGAAGTCAACAACCAAGGCATAATACCAAACTATTATGCTTGGCTTTGGCTCTCATTTCACATTTATGTTTTTGATGGGATATCATTACTTTTTGTACATAAATAATGATCTTACACTGTTGATCGCTAAATATTGAAACAATAAATAATAATAAATCTCAGTTAATAACTGTACTCTGTAGGGGATCAAGGGGATGTTAGACACGGGACACCGTTCGTTGCCGGCAAGAAGGGAAGTTCGATTTTTACGGACAAGGATTTACATTTATTACCAATATTTATATTTGTTCATTCATTGGTCTGTTTATAATAATATTATTAAAAAAAATTCATGTTCACAAAACATTATACTAATCGCCTGCCCATCTTAACACCGCGATTCAGGATCGTGACGCAATTGCACAACGCCATCTAGTGGGTTACGTGTAATAAATACGAAAATCAACTATTCTTAATAATAAGTACAAAGACGGGATTACATGGATTTTAAAAAATTAGGGTGGTGTTTAACTCGTTATATATTCACGTAGTAAAGATCATAAAATCCACATTTCACAAATAGAGTTTAGGCACTAATTAAGCAATGCCATCTAGCAAAGTAGCAATGCAATCCTTCATTGATTTAGTGCGTGGTGCAGTGAGTTTCTGAAAATGATAAAAGGTGGCGCTAGTGTTTGTAGAATACGGTTAGTTACGCTTAATAAATACGAAAATCAATTATATTCTTAATTATAAGTACAAAATTGGGAATATTTGAATTAAAAAAATTAGGGTGCTGTTTAACTCGTTATACAGGGTGTTTGGTCCATCGTGTGCCAAATTTAAATGGTCGACAGAAGGGGTCATCTGCTATCCTTTCAGACCCCTTAACACCCCTCATGCCCTGTGGATTTTTTTTTATCGACTTTTTATTGTTTTACTAAAAAAGGCTCAAATTTTACATTCAAATGCAATTTTATTTTTAAATATGGGGCGTAGAGCTCTAAATTTTAATTTTATTTCAATGTGTATTATTTAAGAGTACTTTTAAATACAAAATTAGTGACATTAGTCACTTAGTTTTTTTTTTAATTCACTCGCAAAGGTAAAACATAAATTAAAGCTGTACATGTTACAGCTGTTTATATGGCTACAGAAAAAAAAACCAGAAGCGACCGGAATCTTCCAACTCCCTCATTAATTCTCCAGTCTATCCCCTTGCTAATGATGTGCCACATGCCATAAAAATCTTTCAACAACTTTGTGAATTCGCTAGAATTGTGAATCAAGTGCCCCAAGGCTGATATACAAAATTACGATTTTAATCATTTTTTTTGCTTAAATGATACCTGACGTATAAGGTAACATCTGTCTCGTATCTCTATGTTTTAGTGGGATTTACTTGAAAAAAAAAATTGCAGTTTTAACGTTTATTTCATAATTGTTACAAATCCTGCTCGAATTGTTGGCCACTGTTGCAAATGCAGGCCCGACATCTATTTCGACAGTTGTTATACGAAGTCGTATTTCCTCCTTAGTAGTATTGAATGCCGCTTCCATGCGTTGGACTAGTACCTCCCTAGTTGGAACGTCCGTTGCGTACCTATACCAGCTCTTTGGAACGTCCCTAGACATAAAGTGTAACGAAGTTAGATCTGGGGAACGTGGCGGCCATGGAATAGGGCCATCGCGTCCAATCCACGCGTTGTGGAACACAATTGTTATGATATTCCTCGCAGTAACGCCAATGCGCAGTACAGCACTTTGAATACCATGGGCAAACGTTCATTAAATACGGGCACATCATCGGTCACTAATTTGAGCAGGATTTGTAACAATTAAATGTTAAAAATGCAATTTTGTTTTTTTTTACACGTAAATCCCACTAAAACATAGAGATACGAGACAGATTTTTCCTAACACGAATAAGATAAGATTTATAGGTTTGTCAGGTTATCATTTAAGTAAAAAAAAAAGATTAAAATCATAATTTTGTATATTAGCCTTAGGGCACTTGATTCACAATTCTAGCGAATTCACAAAGTTGTTAAAAGATTTTTATAGCATGTGGCACATCATTAGCAAGGGGATAGACTGGAGAATTAATGAGGGAGTTGGAAGATCCCGGTCGCTTCTGGTTTTTTTTCTGTAGCCATATAAACAGCTGTAACATGTACAGCTTTAATTTATGTTTTAACTTTGCGAGTGAATTAAAAAAAAAACTAGGTGACTAATGTCACTAATTTTGTATTTAAAAGTACTGTTAAACAATACACATCGCAATAAAATTAAAATTCAGAGTCTACGCCCCATATTTAAAAAGAAAATTGCATTTGAATGTAAAATTTGGGCCTTTTTTAGTAAAACAATAAAAAGTCGATTAAAAAAAAATCCACAGGGCATGAGGGGTGTTAAGGGGTCTGAAAGGATAGCAGATGACCCCTTCTTTCGACCATTTCAATTTGGCACACGATGGACCAAACACCCTGTATATTCACGTAAATATCATAAAAATCTACATCACACAAATAAAGTTTCGGCACTAATTGAGTAACGCCATCTATGTTCTGTTGAATAAATCAATCCTTCATTGATTTCGTGCATGGTGCAGGAGTTCCTGAATATGATAATAGATGGCGCTACTGGTTGTTGAATACGGTTAGTTACGCGTAATAAATACCAAAACCTACTATAATTCTTATATTTAAGTACAAAAACGGGAATATTTGCATTAAAAAAATTAAGGTTGGTATTCAACTCGATAAATATTCACGTAAAGATCTTAAAATCCACATGTAGAGATTTACAGGCACTAATTATAAGTTAAGTGAAAATTATAGTAAAATGATAAAAAATTGCGAGTTTCTGATTTTTTCCTTTGTATACACGTAATTACCTATCTGCATGCCAAATTTGAACTTTGTAGGTCATCTGGAACTGGGATATAGTTTTGATCTATAGGTCAGTCATAAAAATGACGATTTTTGGTCGTTAATAACTAAATAACCGTTTGAGATATGTTTATAAAATTTGGAACACATATCTATCTCGCCAGTCTCAATATATGTGCCAAATATGACAAGTCTAGGTTAAATAGTTTTTGAGTTATGAGGGGCTGAAAAGTGCCTCCAAATGGTTCGTGTAATATTACAATTTACACACTGTGAGCGCGCCTGTGCTTTGCTTTGGCTGGCCACGCTCAGTCGCGTGTCTAGACTGGAAAGACGCTGTAAAGTAAACTAGTAAAAACTCGTGATAAGGGTACCTACTGATAATGATGATGCGTAATGAATATGATGACTCAACAGACTGCCTCAACCGCAGTGCAAAAATTCCCGTTCCTGTATGCGACACGTCGAGCACACCCCTTTACCTCTTGCTAACTAGAACCCAACTATCCTCTTCACCCAGCAGTCTACTGAGTCTACACGACACCCTCACGACACTGCACCCCACAGTCACACTCCTGTTAATTTATTCCCATTTTTAACTGCGTTCCTCTCCACTGTGATCTGACCCGTATGTAGACCCCATTAGATCCGGGTGCACTCCGGGACAGGAGTCTAATTACGACGGGTACAAATTGAAGGCTTTGAAATACACCCCGGCTTTCTACATGCTCCCCGTACCATGCAGCTAAGTTCAAATGAGATATTCGATTCCAAAATTTGCACATACACAATGAATTTAGTGGAATGCGGCGCAAAAGGTGAGAGCTTTAAAGTTTTCGTGTTTGGTTTGAATTTTTGTGAATAGGATTCGCATATTTGTGGATTTCTGCAGTGTTTTTAGTCTAGGAAAATAAAGAATCAACAGTTTCATGCGAGAACGTGAATACTTTAGAATGCGAGAATGCTGACCATGTGATCCTGAGGTGCAGACAATAAAATCAGAATATTTTATAGGCGGTATATATTTGATCTTATAAGATAGAGAAGAGTTGCTATTTTACAGGCTTAAATAAGTACCTAATATTGAAGAAAAATAGCTAAAACTGTCCGGAAAAAAGTTGCGCTCAGTAACAGGATTAATTAACATCGACGTCACGTTTCGATTCATTCCACGCCGCGTCCCAAAGGTAGGCAAATAAAAATCAGGCAAAGGTGTCAACAAAAACGCGTCGAATCCTGAACGGACCGCAAATGAATTGATTCGGCGCAATCAATTTTTTCCCGCCCTTCTAGCGTTTGGGAGCTAGGGTACACACCGACTCATTCACTCCCGCCCTGATTATCGGTCAATCATTGAGTCTCACCGTTCAGTTAACTGGAAAATTGGTAATTAGGTATAGGTGATAAAATGTGGAAAGTGTGCTATTAGGAGATAAGAACAGTCAAGGACGAATGTCTGAGAAGTCTATTTTGGGATAATGTTTTTTGTTCATTAAGGCTTTGGGCTTGGCAGCCAATTATTTTCATGATGAAGAGTAAATTATTGGTTACTAAGTTGAATTTGGGGTGAAAATGACCAATAAGGCACTAATTTCATCATTTTGTAATCCACAATTTGAGTCTACCAGCCACCGTAGCAACTACACCATAATACAGTCAGTCCAAGTTCAATAGGCCGTTATGCTAGAAATCCGTCCTCGGACCTCCGCAGCAGCTATTTACATAAAACTAATTATCTTGAAGGATATCTACGTTTGGTGGTACGATCTGTTGACCAAGTACCTTCGGCAGGCTGAAAGCTGCGATTACTTTGTTATATAAATGCATAACTATATCAGACCAACATTAGTGATTTATCGTAAGACACACCTACCACGAATTATGCGGTGGCGGGGCGACGGCAGCACTTTACTAGTTTTTCAGTAGGTCAAGTTTAGTTTTTTAAGTTTCGTTGGTAAGTAATATTTCCATTTCCGAACGTAACGAAATTTTGAATTTTGGTTAAGAACAGCTGGGTCGATACCTGCGATACCTCTGCTCTGTACCAAACTTATCTATTTTTACCTCCCTAAGTATATTTTCTTTTAGAATTCTTTCTAGCATTGTGAACCGGACTTCCCGAGGGATAGTTTCGTCGTTCACAGATCACTGCCCCCATCGGAAAGTAAACTTCCAAAAAACTTCGGTTGTTTGGATTCTTTTTTACACGTGTGGGTTTGTTGTTCTTTCCAAATGGGATAATACGGGCCTAGGAGGAAGCATTAACTTTTTAGTTTTTAAATGTATCGACTTTTACTTGGTAGGGGAAAGGTGTACGAGATGATCCGTTGAGGCAAGATGATCCTTTGATATTGCAACGAACCCAGTAGCGTCATCTAGTTGTTTTTAATGGTAAAACGTAGTCCCCGATATTTCCCCGCCTCAGTCAAAAGTAGTGGTGTCGAGAGCGACAATTAAATTTTTTGAGAAAAAAAACAAATATTCCGTGACTTTGATCTAAGGTACGGGAGAGTTGAAGTTTATATCTAATTTGTTCTAGGTACTTTAATACTAGGCTGTGGTATTAGTTAGCTTTGAATATTGCTCTATTTTGTTTTTTTAATAGCATGGTAACAGTTGAAAGCACATAGTTTAAGTTATCGAACATTGAATAAAAAAGTTTATGTTGGGGCAAGATGATTATGTTACCGGTGTACAAGATGATCCCCACGGATCTTCTTGTACACCGGTAACAAACCTACTATTACGGGGATATTTTAACCATTTGTATGTTATTATGTTTAAGTTTATATATTTTTGGTTTAAGACTATGCCTCGTAATTATAAAAAAAACTAAACGCGAATTGTGGTCGGAAGACTCCATGATCAAAGCACTGGATGCTGTTAAAAATGGCATGCCATATAGCACAGCAAGTAAACAGTTTGGGTTGCCTGTATTATCACTAAAAACGCGGGCTACAGTCAAAAATAAGGTGGCTGTCAGTACAATCAAATATAGGTGAAAAAATAAACTCAGATTATGGTTTTATTTAGGTTATTCTCTTCCTGGATCCTGGGATCATCTTGCCCCTACCGCAAGGATCATCTTGGACACCGGGGTGTACAAGATGATCCTTTAACAACGTTTTAAAAATGTGTTTTTTTAATAGTAATGCATCTAAAAAATTAAAATGTTGAGTATGCCAACAATAAGATAGATAAATTTACTATGTATATACGTATTTACATTCGCGCTAAGTAGAATATTATTTGATCTACAAGCAATCTCCCTTAAGGGAATCATCTCGTACACCTTTCCCCTATCTAAAGTTTACCTAAAGTTTTTCATTTTGTCCGTTGTTACACAGCAGGGTCAATTCAGATTCTGTGGAGTCAGTCTCATACAAATTGTTGCAGTAGTTGACTAGTTGAGCCATCAACTGCCGTGCAGCGTGTCGCGGGTTCTATCTCCGCACAGAACAAAATATATTTGTATGGACTAGAAGTAGTTGTTCCGAGGTTCCAGGCCTGGATGTTTGTGTTTGTGAGTTTCTATGTTTGTAAACACACCCACGAAGCAGGATAAATTCCTAGTGTGGGGCAATGTTTTTCTGAAACAAAAAAAAACAAGAATTGATTGGTTAAAAAATAATAATGACGTGGCCTCCTTTCGTTCCAGCACAAGTGTCATTTTCTCAGATCTATTTAAAAAAAATATTTAAGAATCTTTTACAGGGAGGAACTAATAACGACGTGGTTTAAAATCAGACTTCTGAAACAAACGCAGAAAAGTACAGTCGGCGGCAAAAAAAAACAATAAGTATGAATTAATATAAGTCACCGAAACAGTTTCTTATTTTGATATTTTCTGCTTTTGATATTCCAAATCAAAGCAAATTCTTTTCATTTAGGTAATAAAATCAGCCAAGAGCAGTGGTGGCCCAGTGGTATTGGCCCCGACTTGCGAGTTGCGAGAGTAAGTCGTGCGTTCGAACTTTTGGTACAAAAATGTGTTGGATAGTCTAAGCTTAGTTTATCGAGGCTATAGGCTACAAATAACATCACGAAACGGCCAAAAGGACCCGAGAAGCGGAACGAAACCGCGGGCAACACATAGATTCATTATAATTTAAGGCGCGGGACAAATAGAAGTGGCGACTGGCGGTGGCGAGGCGCGGGCGTGGTGCGGGTGCGACGCCACTTTTTTGATATTTCATACAAAATGTACAGAAGTGGCGAGGCGCAAGACATACTGGAACGACCGCGCCACGCCCGCGCCCCGCCCGCGCCGTGCCATCTCAGTAATTAGTAGGTATGTCTTGCGCCTCGCCACTTCTATACATTTTGTATGAAATATCAAAGAAGTGGCGTCGCACCCGCACCACGCCCGCGCCTCGCTACCGCCAGTCGCCACTTGTCAGGGCCGGATTAACCATCTTGGGGCCCCTAGGCACAGCTTGTTTCGGGCCCTCCCTTTCTCATACCACAGCAACGCAATTTATCAATAATAGACCCTGATACCATTTTGCCCTGTCAATAATACCCACACTTGAGTTGCTGATTTCAAATTAATATTATTGTCATTTAATAAGCGATTTATTAAGTATAAAAATTAAATTATACAAGTGTAGGGGATGTTAGTCACCGTTGCCGGCACGAAGAGACTTTCGTTTATCGGACAAGGATTTATTGACACTTGACGTAACAATAAAATATACAATTCATTAATTAACCGACTTCAAAAAAAAAAGTAGGTTCTCAGTTCGACCTGTATGTATGTATGTATGTTTGTCCGCGATTATCTCGCGTTTGGCTGAACCGATTTTGATGCAGTTTTCAGGAAAGTGTTCATTACATTCTGGAGAAGGTTTTAATATATAACACTAATAGATATCCCGTGACGTTGCCCGCGTGGATCCGTTTTCCTTACTTGGATCGTACATTTTCAGGGACGATTGCATGTTAGTCCGCGATTATCTCGCGTTTGGCTGAACCGATTTTGATGCAGTTTTCAGGAAAGTGTTCAATACATTTTGGAGAAGGTTTTAGTATATAACACTAATAGATACCCCGTGACGTTGCCCGCGTGGATCCGTTTTCCTTACTTGGATCGTAGATTTTCAGGGACGATTGCATGTTAGTCCGCGATTATCTCGCGTTTGGCTGAACCGATTTTGATGCAGTTTTCAGGAAAGTGTTCATTACATTCTGGAGAAGGTTTTAGTATATAACACTAATAGATATCCCGTGATGTTGCCCGCGTGGATCCGTTTTCCTTACTTGGATCGTAGATTTTCAGGGACGATTGCATGTTAGTCCGCGATTATCTCGCGTTTGGCTGAACCGATTTTGATGCAGTTCTCAGAAAAGTGTTCATTACATTCTGGAGAAGGTTTTGGTATATAACACTAATAGATATCCCGTGACGTTGCCCGCGTGGATCCGTTTTCCTTACTTGGATCGTAGAATTTCAGGGACGATTGCATGTTTGTCCGCGATTATCTCGCGTTTGGCTGAACCGATTTTGATGCAGTTTTCAGAAAAGTGTTTGTTACATTCTGGGGAAGGTTTTAGTATATAACAATAATGGATATCTAGTGAAGTTGCTTGCATAGATCCGTTTTTGTTGCTTAATAGGATTGTAGATTTTCAAAGAAGCCGATTTAATGAAGATTTTTTTTTGTGGAATATCTCAACTAAAAAGGGAAAAATAAAAAACTTTTTTAAAAAAAGGGAACCGACTTCAAAACCATACACAAAAAACTATAAAATAACTTTTCTTTAGGAAGTCGGTGGCCATATGTCAATGAAATAAAAAAAAAACAAAGCCACCGACTTCCGAAAGAAAAGTTATTTTATAGTTTTTTGTGTATGGTTTTGAAGTCGGTTCCCTTTTTTTAAAAAAGTTTTTAAATTAATAAGTGTCTTATACAAAAAAAAACAAAATAGTTAATTTCAATACAATAAAAAAATTCAGACATTCACAGTTACTCTTATAGCTATATCTTACCTTGTATTGTGAAAAAAAGTTTCACTTTTACCGTGGTTTTATAAAACCACACAATCCCCTTTTTTCATGTTTCATCGGGAGTGCTGGGCCCCTGGTCATGGTGGGCCCCTAGGCACTGGCCTAAAGTGCCTTATGGATAATACGGCACTGCCACTTGTATTTGTCCCGCGCCTAAGGAATCATCTACACGACGAAGAAGAAAAAGTGGGTACAAGAGTGATGTTATGTTGTGAAATTCAATAGGATATAACCAGCAACTGGGGTTGATTTGATAATACTCGTATTTTTGAAGGGTTCTGTTATAATTATCTGTCTCCGAAACTTATCATCAGATATTTGGGACCCCAAAATAAACTCAAATCGTCCGATTTCTCTAAGGTAATGATTACACCCTAAGCTGATGATGACCATTGTACACGCCTGGGACTCACCCATTCAAAGGAGAATTTAATTGGTCCAGGGCGTCTTTGAGTAATCAGGAAACGGTGATTACTTAGAGACGCCCTGGACCACAAAAGATGGACCATACCCTGGTACATAAAAGGGGTACATATTTGAATATCGAAGATTAAAATATCTACGCTTAAAATATCGATGTTCAAAATATCGAAAATGAAAATATCGAATGACCATAAAATCGAAAATTAAAATATCGAAAGTTTAAAATATCGAATGATTAAATGATCTACGTCCAATATAGCTAAAATCTAAATATCTACAAAAGTTACATCGAAAGATATAAATATCGAAATACAGATTATCTAATGTCCTAAATATCGAAGTACAGATTATCGAATGTCCGAAATATCGAACCTAACAAGGTAAGTCGACGAAGCCCCGCTTCGCGAGGCTCCTATTTCTGTTTGCAAGGTTTAAAGTAACCTAACACGAAGAGGATGGCGGGGTCTTTCAGACCCCGCCATCCTCTTCGAACCTAACCTGTCCGAGTCGGGGTGCCCCAAGTTCCGAGCTCGCTTCGCTCGCTCTTGCATCCGAAGTCCGTCCAGCTACCTTGTTGGGTAGTAATCAGTAATTTGACTAAGGACGCAAGAGCGAGCGAAGCGAGCTTGAGACTTGGGGCACCCCGACTCGGACAGGTTAGGTTCGAAGAGGGTGGCGGGGGTTAGGTTACTATAAACCTTGCAAACAGAAATAGGAGCCCCGCGAAGCGGGGCTCTGTCGATTTACCTTGGTAGGTGGTTATCAGCAATTTGACTTATGGCGATATTATACGTTTTTCGATATTTCAACTAATAGGTATTTTTAACGTAGATATTATGAAATTAGATATTATGAACTGCGATGTATTAAACGTTGATATTTTGAATTTCGACATAACGTCTTTCGATATTTTGAATCATTCGATATTTAAATCAGTCGACATTTTAATCTTCGACGTTATAAGCGTAGATTTAGGTAACATTTTTCGATATTTTGTTACAATCGATATTTTAATTTTCGATATTCTGAACATCAATATTTTAAGCGTAGATATTTTAATCTTCGATATTCAAATATGTACCCCATAAAAGATCCCACCATTAGATAGTGAATTGGTGACAAAGGGACCACCTCGGCAGTGTTGGCTTTTCGAATAAATAATAAAAGTAAAAAAATCGATCCACAATATTGACGCAGAAATCGTTTAACGTACCGAACGTACTTATACAAAAAAAAGTCGAACATAGAACCTTCTCCTTTTTAAGTCGGTTAAGAGGTGAAGATAGAAATTACTCTCAGAACACTAGGATCGGTGAAACTAGACCAGATTTCAATAACATACGGCAATCATCTCGAGAAGTGAGGAAGTAGGTCAAATGATCTTCTTTGTTTAATACACAGAGTAGGTAAGTACATACTTTGTTTAATATCCAAACTGATTCAAACAGAAACCGACAATAATGGTCGGATTTTGACCTTAGTTTCCATCCATTAATGGTGAGGTTCTTCATAAAGATTCTTATTATGTAGTGTAGGTAATCCAGGTACTCTAACGTATAAAAAAAATAACCCCAATCCAAAATGGAAACAAGATCTCAAAAGGCAAGAGTCCGAGGCGTTAAAATCTGCAAGGTGCGCCCCGCGCGGCTCGCGCTGCTGACACATGTCAAATTGGTGTTGTCAAAGCAGGATTGCATCGTGCCGTGCCGCATCCGAAAAGCCGATAGTATACGTGTTAGTGGTTTTTGCTGAAATAATTCCCATTTCAAATAAATAATACAGGTAAGAGAGTTTTTAGCTATGAAATAATTATGTAAGCGACCTATGTTTTGTTTTTAGGTTGTATTCTGTCAAAGGTTAGGTTAAAATTAGGCAAATATGCCTGCTGTTGAATATTCCTAAATTAACGTGCTTACAAAATAATGGTTAATTCTATGGGTGAAGAAAAGTAATTTGCTTAATCCAGTATACTACAATTTGGGTCTTTTTTGAGACAAGTAGTGGCATCTATTAGATTTTAACGTAACTAGGAACAGTTTTCCAAGGTTTTTACGACTGCTCGACTTTTCTAAAAACGAATTAAAATTATTTCGTCAGTATTTTGCTCTGTTTGATATTTTTTTATTAAACAGTGTTAGGTACTGATTAAATTCCTAGTAACGACTACGAACTTGCATGGGATTGATTTTTATATTCGTTTATAAAAGTGTAAATTGGTCCGTTGGCCAGTACAAAAATGCACGTACATACAATTATTTTATTAGTAGCCAACAGGTTTACAGTTTTGTAGACATCTATTTTAAGAATATTTTTTAGCAAAAAAATTTTTGTTAATTTAAAATGGCGCGGCAAATACTTGAAACCACCTGCATAGATTGCATCATGCTGTCATGCAGTGTGATAGAAACGGTGGAAGGAGAACTCGATGAACAACTCACTACCGCGAGCGTAGCGCATTAGGGAACTTTTAGGTCAGCAAACTAAATTATACCTACCATCCAACATACACAGACGTGAAATATGTTAATTTGTTTTGGAAATCCAATTAGTTAGTTTTTACGTCATAGAATTGCACTTTCCATTCATAGTTTTATTTTATTGTAATACAATAAATTATTTGCAAAACTTATGCATTCAATTTATTAATGGTTACCACTACCGATAAAAGATGGCGCTGATTCCTAGGGTTGTCGTTTTCGCGGGAATATCGTCGTCACGTCAGAATTTTCGATAGCTTGTCGTTGCTGCAAATACGTGGAAACACAGTATCAATAATAATAAATTTAACTAATTGATTCTTATCTGCATGTTGTATTATTTTATTGGTTTCCCGTTATTGCCGGAAAAAGTTATCTACTTGCAGGACTTATCTAATAAATGAAATACGTTATCGCTCGATTTCACACATAGCAATTTCTAGACACGAGTTAATTTCATGCAATATGCAAAATATTTTTTTTTGCTTGGCTCTTTTGTTGAATTACTTATCGGAAACGTTATCGCTTACTTATACATAAACGTAAATTAAAAAATACATGTGACACTCGGAGACTGCCGCGTTGAAGCTACTGCATAATTTTATCTTTATTAAAAAAAAAAAAATCGCCTACCGCGTGTATTTAACGAAAATAATTTATTTAAAATGTTTGTGGTGCACTACTGTAATAAAGAACTTCTTTGTTGTAGGAGAATTTTATAAGTACGCACCTTTAAAGTAAAACCGTTACTAAACGAAAATTTTCTGGAATTGAGTTATCAATGCCATCTATGTAAAATATACGTAAACTTCAACATAAACTTGTCATTTTAATAAAATACTGTATTTTACGCCATCTGGCGGTAAATCAAAGCGTTACTAAACCGAGTTATGATCGGCTCACGAAATACAATATTGTGCCTATACCAATAAGAACGTGTTCATAGAAGACTGTTAGCGGAAGTTTAAAGTAAAACTGTTATTATTTGGATAAACACGGCGCTGAATGTACCAAAAAAAGGTAAGATGTTAATTTTTTTTAATAGGAAAAGTGTTTCAATTTGTTTAAACACAGTTTTCTGAGTTAATGAACAAAATTATTAATGGTAAAGTGTTACTATAATAGCATAAATCAAAATAAATAATACTGTAAATCAAAATAAAAACTTTTCTAAATCACGTGTTATAATGTAAACAGAGATCTATAATATCACCTCATTAAATGTCATAAAGAACCCTGCATTTAGATTTTATTGACAAAAAATGGTGACTTTTTTCTAATATTGGCTCTCCTGTAAAATTGTATAATTTCGTTTAGTAACGGTTTTACTTTAAAGGTGCGAGTAGGTTTCATTGTAAAAACTCCTGTTGTAGCTGGCCGTTTAGAATCAGTAAGAAAAAGTAAATTGTCTTGACGGATATTTTTATGATAGCCGAAGTCTCCCGAACTGAAACGACGTTAACCGATGCGTGGTGTCAGGTTTTTTCATTAGGATTTTTCGTTAGGTTTTTTAGAAAATTCTTTATTCGGTCGCCACGCTTCGCCGCGCTCAGAGCCCGCGATAAAAGTTATGCAATAGCTTAAAACTGAGAAAGGAATCCATGGTACTTAGGTACCTACTCTTAATTCAAAATAAATGTCTAAAGCCAGTTTTTTGAACCCTGCTCATCACTGCTCTTCTATAATGACGTTTGGTCGTTACACATCCTGGTTCAAATCGTGATACCAATTTCTGAAGCAAACGATGAGCACGCAAAAAAAAACATAGATATACGATATAATGATAAATTGAAAACCATGCAAATATTATTATTTGATGGCACGGTTAGCGCATAAAAAGTAGTAGGTAACTTATAGGTAATTAATTTAATGTCATTGTCCGATAACACCAATTAAGATTTGCACGCGTTACAATTTTGCAGACGAGAGTCGAGACGGTTCGATACAATTTTTAAGCACGGTTCATTGTTGGAGTCCATCGTTTTGATTCGTTGTTGGTATGTGTAGTTATAGTGTACTTTACATGACTGAATTCAATAACAACCACAAAAAAGTGCAAAATAACTTTCTTTCGCAAGTGCAAGTCTGTGGTAATTTTTGAAGTCGGTTTTTTGTTTTTTTTTACACTTTTTAGTTCTGGTATGCAACCTAAATTATTCCGAATCCGTAGTAACTTTAATAACATCATAAAAGTAAACAATAAGGGAAAAATGCTAATAAAATGAAAACTAATAGCCAAACTGATTGCATAACTTTCTTTTGAAGTCGGTTAAAAATGGTTTATAAACATATTACAGTCAGTTTACTAAAGATTTTCTTTTCATCGCAGCTTCTACCGTGCAGTGTATTTTTTTTTTCTACATTTATCGTAACTTTATGCCACTCCTTTGTTGCTATGGAAATCAGTGGTTATGAAGCACGTGTAACATTGCAGGGTTCTTTCGTTCAGAAATGAATATTCAGCAGTATAATTTTTCCTGTTAAAGGTTAAGGTGATTGCGTCGATGTAGCCCGCGAATTTCAAATTTTGGTCCATGTAAGTTAGATTTCGGAGATTTTACCAATTTACACCAAATCTATGTGAGAGCTAATGGAGCGAATGTTTTGATCATTCTTATATTAAAAATTATACTTGTTATTGCGGCGAATCATATTTTGATAAAGTTACAACATGTCATTGATATGCAAATTGCAAAAAACACAGGAAAATTTGAATTTCGCGGGCTAAAAAGCACAATGTCTAGGTACCTGCCACATTTTCATGCGGCCACGTGTAGGACGTAGGTACAGTAAATATTCTCTACTGTCTCAAGCCAATGATGTGAATACAATATTCATTGCATCAGCAAATCTAGGGATGAGTACCTGTATGCACCGGGGAAGTCCCGCGCTAAATATAGACAACAGCTGCTGAAGTGTAGCTGTTCTTAAAATATTATGGATAGAATCAGAGTTGCTTATTGATTAAAATTAAAACTGTTTGGTTTATTATATAATAAGTAAAATAATACAGTATTATAAGCACCATAAAACAGTGATGTGGCATTTACATTGGCTGTAACAAAACGAAGCGTATCAAAATAAAAAAATCTATTACTTAATACCTACTAGTATTAAGCTAATATAATGAGTTATGAACATAAAACACTGAGTCAATTGATTTTCAAGGTTTTCTTAATTTTTGATAGATAGCGCAAGGCGTGTCCGTTACCCAGGCCAGATGTTGTCGAAAATGGTCATTTGAATCTTATAGATAATTAGATTTGCGGATTCTGTAATTGTTGCGCACATTTTTAAATTTGTTGCGCTAATAGTTTTTTAATTATTTCACAAAAACATTTCCTGCTGCGGTAACGTTACCCCAGCCAGACCTTTTTCTTTCTAATGGAAATATTTTAATAAATACTAGCTATAAAATCAGTTGTCTAGATGAAGTAAATGTTGTGACTTATTTTGTATCTATTCTTTCTTCGGTTGCGAAGTTATTCGAGATTTTGCTGGAGTAACGTTTTCGGATTTGCTAGATCTTTGAAACGGTTAAGCGGATTCTTATCATATTTTGTACATGACTTCTTAGGAACTAGTTTAAATTTGTTTTGCAATAAAAAAACCAAAATAATACATAGCTTAAAGGTTATTTCATTAAATAGAAAAACACTTCAACTGGTCCCAGCACTCTCAATAAGGGGTCTAAAGACTTACTTTAAACATTATTTTGAAGCTTGTAACTGCCTTCAAATGTATCTGAAGTTTCATTAGTATCCTGTAAGTATTTAACAAGTTATGATGATATTTAGTTCCTCACGAGCACGGTCTTGATGCGCGCGGTGTTATTTGGCCACTGGATTGGATAAATGAACTGAATGTTATGTCAATTATTAGTTTTTTAGTTCGGTTGTATATCAGTAAAATTTCAGCTCAGTACATTGGATAATTAATGAGATAATACGATTAAAGTCATTAGGAAGTGAATGACCGTGGTAACCCGACCAAGTTTAGGTGGTTACGAAAAAGCGAAAACGCAGAACATTATACTATCTTTTGAAATGTTTAGTATAATACACCTTACAATTTCGGTACAGACGCGTACACTGTCAAAATACATAATAATATCTGTACTATTAAAATATTATTATTATCTACCAGTTGCACAAACTTATCAAAAATCACCGTTATAACATGTCGTCCGGTGGGACGCGGGAGGGGTGGGGTGAAGGGGTAATTTGAATTAAATTGAATAATAATAAATTTGAATTTAGGAACTTACCTACTTATTATTATTTTTTTTTCGTACTTAGTTTTTACCTGGACTGGAATTCTCAACAATGATAACGACACATTTATCCTTCGCTACAAAGTACCTATAAAACAAAGTTTCTTCCTGTTTGACTGTCCCTATTTGCTTAGATCTTTAAAACTACGCAACGTATTCTGAAGCAGTTTTTTAGGGTTCCGTAGCCAAAAAGCAAAAAACGGAACCCTTATAGATTCGTCATGTCTGTCTGTCTGTCCGTGTATGTCACAGCCACTTTTCTTCGAAAATGTAAGAGCTATCCTGTTGAAACTTGGTAAGTAGATGTATTGTGTGAACCGCATTAGGATTTTCACACAAAAATAAAAATAAACTAATTTTGGGGGTTGCCCCCATACTTACAATTGAAACTCAAAAATGATTTTTTCACCGAACCCATACGTGTGGTGTATCTATGGATGGGTGTTTAAAAATGATATTGAGGTTACTAACATCGTTTTTTTCTAAACTGATCAAAATGTTGCCCCCCCCCCCCTGTAACTTCTAAAATATGAGATTAATAAAAAAAAAATATGATGTACATTATCATGCCAACTTCAATTGAAAATTGGTTTGAACAAGATCAAGTAATTAGTTTTTTTTAATACGTTATAAACCGTAATCCGCAATTTACCTTTCAAAGTTACAACCAACTACAAGAACGTTTATAATATGTTCCTTGCTGCTACGGAACCCTTCATGGGTGAGTCCGACTCACACTTGGCCGGTTTTTTAATAGATATATTGATTCAAGTGGAAGGTTTTTGTGTATACATTGTCAACATATTATGACTTGAAACTTGATTAATGAAATTCATGACTTAGCGAACGATTTTTATCGTTGTCAATGTCGGGATACAATTTAGACAAAAAAAAAGTAAGTACTCTTCCTTTTTTTTAAACCAAAAAATAACAGAAAATTTCAAAAAAGCAAAATTACTACCTGTAATTTTAAATTGTGTTTTTTTTTTAAGTATAAGTTTAATAAGGTACTTTAAAAGTTTAATTGACATGATTATTTTACCTGTCAATAAAAAATCTTTAATAATCATATAGTTTTTTAAAAACTTGTGTACATGTCTGTACTAAATTTGTAACACTATCCTACATATTTTAGAAGGTAGCATAATGTTCTGCGTTATCGCTTTTTCGTAACCACCTAAACTTGGTCGGGTTACCACGGTCATTCACTTCCTAATGACTTTAATCGTATTATCTCATTAATTATCCAATGTACTGAGCTGAAGTTTTACTGATATACAACTGAACTAAAAAACTAATAATTGACATAACATTCAGTTCATTTATCCAATCCAGTGGCCAAATAACACCGCGCGCATCAAGACCGTGCTCGTGAGGAACTAAATATCATCATAACTTGTTAAATACTTACAGGATACTAATGAAACTTCAGATACATTTGAAGGCAGTTACAAGCTTCAAAATAATGTTTAAAGTAAGTCTTTAGACCCCTTATTGAGAGTGCTGGGACCAGTTGAAGTGTTTTTCTATTTAATGAAATAACCTTTAAGCTATGTATTATTTTGGTTTTTTTATTGCAAAACAAATTTAAACTAGTTCCTAAGAAGTCATGTACAAAATATGATAAGAATCCGCTTAAGGCCGTGTGGCACAGCGAAAGCGTCGTTTGATGAGTCGGAAAAGTTGCCACGCACCGCCACCAGCAGGCGCCAGTATCGCGAAATTAACGCAATCCAAAGTTTTATGTATTTCATTTCGTCAACTTCGACATTTCATAAAGTGTTCCCTTTACGCAAAATATATGTATTACTCTAGTAGAAATATTTTAATATAAGGATATCGAAACATTTACTAAAACAAAATGATAGAAATACTTATTGATGTGGATAAATATATTGTAAATATTTTTATCATTCACAGTCTTAAATTTATTTTATAACACTTTGACACAGATTTTGACGTCCCGAGATAACGAAAAAAACTACTATTTGGTAGAAAATTAATAAAATTGGCATACCTTGCGAAAGTGACAATACCCAATTATCTATTAAGCCCCAAACACACGCGCGCACGGGCATAGGCATGTGAGTTGTGTTGTTTTCAGTATTCTTTAGAATACCGTGACCCCAGAACGTAAAGGGCTATTGAACGACATCGTAGATTTTAGTAAGTATTACGAGTCTGACAGTCCCTCCCGCCCTACCCTGGGTAGGAGGACTCATTTGATTATTTTACCACGCTAGAAAAAGCCCCAAACACACGCTCCTTTTATTAACGTCCGTTCACAAAGCTGGTTGCGTGATATCTTTATATCTTTATTATGAGAGTGGAAAGCTAAGGGTGCTTGACACCCTGTCCTCCACCACCTGGTGTTGGTGCTAATTTTTGATGCATTTTGATGTAATGACAGACACTAGCGCCGCGTAAAATGGACATTAGTCGAGCCGCGGCTTGGATTTAGTGGTTTTTTACTCATATGAGATACAGGTACAGTACAACAATTGTCAGTAACCTCTTTATAATTAAAGTTATCTTCATTCTATAATATCTTTATCCACAGTATTTTTTTTTGGGACAAGGTCTTAATATCACTTTTCTGATAAATGAAACCTTTGAGAGATATCTATCGGCTCCAAAAGAATGAGCCCAGTGCTAATCATTTTTTTTTGCCTCCAAAGCAATAAATAGAGCGAGAAGCAACTTGTACCGAACACGCGGTGAGACAGCAATGACCACCAATTTTTCATCGCATTCGCAGCATTATACTATAGGCGATATTTAACAGGGTGGTGGGTGCTATGCCTTATTTGTAGTTGACAAGTAATTTTGAAGTATTCAAAATGACAACAGCAGTTTTCATTTAATTTATTTTAATCCTGTTTCTTCGAAATTGTTATAAATCTGTGACGAAACTAAATAAATAATAATAAAAGTGAAGTGCTTCTTATCCTATATCGCAGTTTGATACGATTAGAAGTTGTTTTCAGTTACATATTATCTCAAATTGTTGACTGCAAATCAGTGCATTTATCATTAGTTCATGTGAAATGGTATTTAGATGCATAAAGATTACATGGGAGGAGGATGGACACAGAGGAACCATCCGACAACAATAGTACGATATCACATATCGCATTGATATAATATCACTGTGAGTAATTTATTATATTGATAGGAACAATTCGTAATGTATAGAATCATACGTATTCTAACATTTGCCTTGTTTGCTCTGTAGGGGTCGTCAGGAATTTCCTGCGATGATTTTCAGTAAGTTTGGTTTATTTTATTCTTGATTTATTAATGAAAATAATGTGTTCTTTAAAACAGAAAGTTTACGTGACTTATTTACAGTCATGTCTGTTTAATCACGTCCCATTGAACACAGCGAAACATAGTTTTGAATAATCTATAAGCCTACGTATCATTCGTTTTATTTTCTCGATCTTTTTATCCATTTCCAATTTTATTATTACGAAAATCTGACAGCCGCGGTCTGAAAAAAAGTGTCGCAGGTCTAACCTGTAAGAGCCACGCTGGCTGACTGATTCGTCAAGGAACGAAAGTGATGACACTACTTTTAAAAGGCAAAAGATGAGAGGACGATAGTGAATGTGTGCTCAGAATAAAACGGCGTATGTGCCCAAACATATTGACGTCTTTTTATGAATTAAAATTGTTATTAATTGAAAAAATGTCTTTACAGAATGTAGATACTATTATTTTCTACAATTTAAAACAACATTCTTTCAATAACTCATAGTAGTTATTCCATAAAGTCCAAAAAATAAAAAACATAGACCGAACTTTGCATTTTTTTTGTATCGAGAAAATTTCTTTGAATCGTGTTTTCAACTTTGTGAGAATTTAGATCATATAGTCAATAACTATATTCCAAGTTGTAAGATCTGTAGTCCAGATATGTACGAAGAAAAGTAAAAAATAAAAACCGTATTTTTACTGACCAATCCCCTTAACCGTTTCAAAGATCTAGCAAATCCGAAAACGTTACTCCAGCAAAATCTCGAATAACTTCGCAACCGAAGAAAGAATAGATACAAAATAAGTCACAACATTTACTTCATCTAGACAACTGATTTTATAGCTAGTATTTATTAAAATATTTCCATTAGAAAGAAAAAGGTCTGGCTGGGGTAACGTTACCGCAGCAGGAAATGTTTTTGTGAAATAATTAAAAAACTATTAGCGCAACAAATTTAAAAATGTGCGCAACAATTACAGAAGCCGCAAATCTAATTATCTATAAGATTCAAATGACCATTTTCGACAACATCTGGCCTGGGTAACGGACACGCGCAAGGCCAACATCGTTTTAATCTGTCTAGTCTATTATTTTTATTGAATTCGTTATCGCTACGTGTACAAAGTCAAGTTCATTGTCAATGTCTATGATAATATGATTTATTTTTAGACTCCAAATTAACCACATCAAAACGGGTTTGCGAGATATCCGGGTCACGATGACCCAGTTCTTTTAGTAAAAAAATGTAAATGACCCACTTTATATTACATAAGTCAGATTGTTTTATCTTGCTCTTTAGATAACAATGCAATTTAGTCTTTATTCTGTAAACACTGTGTATTATTCGAATCGGAAGAAGATAATTTGGTACGTAATCGATTCTTTTTTTGCAGGCAGTATTAAGCTGCTCGGTTGATAAGATTTATCACCCAACAACAATTGACAATACAGACATTGTCCGAAATACACACATCAAAAGTGTCTAGGGATCAACATATATTTTTACAATAACTTTTCTCCTGATTGATATGAATTAAAATGTTCTTTAAGGATTCATCAAATAAAGTGTTATCGTTTGTCACAGTAACGATAAACCAAGTCACCTTTGCATTCATAAAGAAATTTGCCATTTTCCTAATAAAGGGATTTTTGACATTTGAACCACTAACATTAAAGTTCGAAAAAAAGACTGAAATAACAGTTTTCTTTAAAATTTTATTGGGTAACTTAAACAATTAATAATCCGTGTTTCTACCGCGAACACTAACAACACAAGAACATCGGTTTGGCATACTCAAAATGAGTTCATCCAAATCACGCTGTGGAATGGCCGCCCATGTTCGTTGCAACAACAAAAAAAGGTCTTCTTGCGACTGGATACCCTCCATATTCGGCAGAGCTCTTCTCTGTAGCATATCCCATGCATGCTCAATCGGGTTCAAGTCTGGCGACTGAGCAGGCCAGGGCAGGACATTGATGTTAGCTGCGGCGAGAGTCTGTCTTACAACTCTTGCGGTGTGTGGTCGTGCATTATCATGCATTAACTGAAATAAGGGACCGATTTGCACTTGTAGAGGAACGATGACGTCTGATACAATCGTCTCAGCATAAATTTGAGCGTTGAGGTTGCCTCTGATCCAAATCAACTCAGTTCTTCCGCCGATCCAAATACCCGCCCATACCATGATGGTTCCACCACTATAAGGATGGACTTCCTGGCAGGATTTTAATCGCTGTTGGCGTCCAGGGGTTCTCCAGTGTCGTATACGTCTTGTATCCGGTCTCATACCAAAACGAGACTCATCAGAAAAGCACACGAAACGCCATTGTTCTTCTGCCGAATTTCTGTGTTCAAGAGCCCATTGATATCGAATCCTACGATTGTGCATTGCTATAGGTGGTACCCGTAGCGGTCTTCGGGAATGAAGGTTCACTTCATGCAAGCGGTTTCTGACTGTTTGGTCGCTAATTAAGTTCCCTGAAGAGTGATGAAGCCTCACGGCTAACATCATGGCGGTTATTGTTGGAGCTCTTCGAGTTAAGATTTGAATGTATCGGTCTTGTCTCCGTGTGTTGCAGCGATTCCGTCCTCCATGGCGCTCAGCCACGGTACCAGTGCTTCGGTAACGTGTCCAAAGTCGACTGATAACACTCTGACTTGTATTCAGAGCTAAAGCCACAGTACGTTGCCGGGAACCAGCTTCTATCATTCCCACGGCTCTGAGCATTTCTTCCCTGCTTAAATGACGTCGCCGCTCCATAATAACGTTGGTTTTAATCAGTAGTAGGGAAACAGTAGCACTAATAATGTCTTCAATGCGTTGTATGTTTTTATAGGGAAAATATTGACAGCTGATTTTCATCTTTTACTCGAATTTGATTTACAGTTCCTGATTCAAATTATGAAATGCACCAAAAAGGATCCATATAAATTTATAAAATCATAAATTTATTACAAAGCCACATCTCAATCTCAAGAAATCCGCATAAAAATGCTTGATCCCTAGACACTTTTGATGTGTGTAGTAATGATAATGTGTAACGCAGTCATTTAGAATAATTGTCGAGATAGGCAGTTCCTTTATGAATCGAACCGCCGTTTGGACAGAGCTCTTCTAGCGTACCATCCCTGATTTAAATCAACGCCACTGGCCGGTTGTAACCCAATTTGATAATAGAATTTGGACGTATTTAACTCCCGAATCTAGTGGCCCAACCGACACTTCAATTCCACAAGTAATATTTGAATTAAACTGGAGACGATTCAACGCCCCTGGGGGACAGTGTCGCCAAAATAGGGTACTGGTCCCTGAAATGGGCTGGCGGCCTCAACACGGCCCGTCTTGTCAGGGTTAATTGATTTATGTATTCCACTCCCGTAGGCTCAGATTAATAGATTTGTTGCTTAAATAATAATCCGTGATGAATTTAGAATTGGCAATTTAAGTTAGTATGGAGATTCGACGTTATTGTTGTTCCAGATTTATTATCCTGGAATTGAAGGAGATTTGTTGGTGAGCTAGTCTCTGTCAATTGCTTTTTGATGGATTGGTTTACTTTATATTAAGGGTTATTATTATACTTATTCATTTTCATTGTAGCTCAAGCTGTAATAAACTTAAACTATTATGTATTCAATTGTCGACAGTGAGGATAAATTGAGTAGGTAGCACATTAAGTATCAATAAGGAATGTTTTATTAGTCGTAAACATGTGTAAGACAATATCAGAAACAAGTTAGTATAATAATACAATGTTTGTTCAACGTTTCTATTTATGTTCGAAATACTGTTTACTTCAAACCCCTGATAGAAATTAATAGCAAACAATCCACGTCCCACACTATTTTCAATTTGTGGTAACTAAACACACAGTTAGGCTCTTTGTTAAAGTGAATCAATGCTTTTAAAGTGAACGTTTAGTAACTCTGAGCCGACTCATCCTTATCCTAATGCTCTCGTTAATGGTTCAAGTTTCAAGTTAAATTCGGTTGCTTAATTAACTCTATAAGTTATCGGTTCTCGGTTCATTGTAAAACTAATGCAATCTTCGGCTTTTGCGGGAAAGCGTTTGTAAGTTTGTCTTAGACTAGTTTGTCACTTTTTTATGTCACTGGGACTTTTTTGGGTTTTGGACCTTGATTTTGGCTTATTGTAAATGTACAACCAAAAAACAGTACAGCTGCTCAGTTGCTTTTCTCAGTCGGGAGAGGTACGGCAAACTTTTTGTGTTCTAGACTATTAACGCTAAAATCTAAAAACTTGTTTTAACAAAAAACAGGCTTCTTTACCACTTTGCTGAAGTTTGTTTATTAGCTAGTGCTAGGACTTCATTAAAACTTTCTTTAGCCTTTCTACTGCATAATACGTCGTTAAAAACTAGGTAATCGTTTTGAATAATTTCCTGTCCATTGACTTAGTAATTTGGTAGCCGTTGCCCGTTACCAGGTAAAGTTCACTGTTTTGTGTTGACTGGATAATGACAGGGAATTTGCTTAATGATATTTGTTCGCAAACGGGGAGGGAGTTGACGCCTTCGTTGTTTTGTGAACACCATTTTCTTTTTTTTGTTCGTCTAGAACTAGTGACACAATTCGCGTACAAGCGATTCGATTAGTATTCTAATATATGAAACGTTTTCGTCGGAATAAAATCGTATAAATAACATAGCATTAAAATTAGTTTTTCTCTTATTACAGATCTAAAATGTGTGGAATTTGGGCGTTATTTGGCGTGAGTGAAGACTTATGTCCGTTATGCACGGAGAGCTTTGTGACAATCCGTCACCGCGGTCCTGACGCATGGCGCTTCGAAGCTGACGCTCGGGAACCATTAGCTATATTCGGATTTCGACGATTGGCCATTGTTGACGGACTTCACGGCATGCAACCGATGAGATTGCATCTCTATCCTCGGACAAACCTCATTTGTAACGGAGAAATTTACAACTTCAAGCGGTTACAAACACAATTCAAGTTCCCATACGAAACAAAGTGTGATGTGGAAGCCATCACACATCTTTATCACAACTTCGGTTTCCAAAAGACAGTGAAGAACCTCGATGGTGTGTTTGCATTTTGTTTAATGGACGGTGAGAAGAAAAAAATCTGTGTGGCCCGTGATCCTTATGGCGTCCGCCCTCTTTTCGAATATTGGGATGAGGAAAGAGGTGTCTTAGGAATCTCTTCGGAAGGCAAGGGTCTGATTAAGTTAAAACAAAACGGCAGCGCCAGTGCCACGTTAAGACAATTCCCGCCGGGACATTATGCGCAATGGACTATATTAGACGATGGCAAAGTCAAACTTGATTTTATCGAGCGGTACACGTCGCCCGGTATGCCACCGAACTTCGTGCCATTTGTTTCGGAGGCAGATTTGGAAGGCAAAAGCATAGAAGAGAAAACAGCGCTTCTCTTAGAAGCTGCGTGTGAAAAAAGATTGATGTCAGACAGACGTATTGGGTGTCTACTTAGCGGTGGGTTAGATTCGTCCCTTATTGCGTCTTTGGTAGTGAAACTAGCTAAGAAGCATAACTTACCATACAAAATACAGACATTCGCTATTGGTATGGGCGATTCTCCCGATTTGATAGCGGCTCGTTCGGTTGCTGATCACTTGGGCACAGAGCATCATGAAGTACAATTTGATGAGAACGACGTAAAGGAAGCGTTGGACAATGTGATATATCATTTGGAGTCATTCGACATAACGACAATACGAGCTAGTTTGCCTATGTATTTGTTGTCGAAGTATATCAAAGAGAAGACAAACACTACCGTAGTATTCAGCGGAGAAGGAGCAGATGAATTAGCACAAGGCTATATTTACTTCAGAGATGCTCCTTCTGAGAATGTTGCACATGAAGAGAGCTTACGTTTGCTCTCAGACATTTACTTGTACGACGGTCTCCGAGCGGACAGGACTACTAGTGCATTCAGTTTAGAGCTACGTGTACCATTTTTGGACATTCAATTTACTAACCACTATCTGAGCCTAGATCCAAAGCTGAGGCAACCACAAAACGGCATAGAGAAGCATTTGCTTAGGAGTAGTTTCGCTAAAAGTGGATTGCTGCCCGACACGATATTGTGGCGTCACAAAGAGGCCTTCAGCGACGGAGTTGCCTCTGTAAAAAAGTCATTGTTTACTATTATCGGGGAGGTAATCGCCGAAAGGTCGATAGAGGAGAACATTGTATATCCAGGAGTACAGCCCAAGACAGCCGAGTCGAAATATTACCGGTACGTGTTTGAGAAGTCGTACCCCGGCCAGCATGTATTTACTCCGTATTATTGGATGCCGAAATGGGTCGCTGGGGTGTCCGATCCTTCGGCAAGGTTTATAAAGCATTATGCGGCTAACTAAAGCAATTTCGTGGCTGTACAAAGTTGTAGAAAAAATTATTTGCGGCAACCGCTTTTTTATGTTGAGCTTAGCTCTTACGATTTGGTTTAAGTTAATTAAACATTTATTATTTGTACTTGTAATTAAACGACACAAAAATATATTAGATTATCTTCTTACATAGGGTTTCGTATCAATCAAATTTTAACTATTTCGTGATATGAGCCCACCTTTGTTTTATGACCTTTTAATACCACAATACTTATATGAGTTCTAAAATTATTCCTAACTGGGAAATATAGTTGAAGTTTATCAAAGTGTGTTAATTCCCAGTAATTGACTTACGGCGCTCCTAGCAACTTGACTTTCATTAATCCCAGGACAATTTCCAGCCTCCTCTGTTGGTCTTGGAGTAAAGATAATCTACTTTTGATGTTAATATAATCGTTTGGGCTGTATTGAATGTGATTGCTGTAAGCATTTGTTTTGTTTTTGTTTTACTTTTACATAATAATATGAATTATGCACCAGATTCGTGTTTATTTGTATTTTTAAAATATCTAACGCATTATTTTGAATAGTTGATCTTGACTGTTTCTTTTATACTTAAAGATTTTAAGGAAAAGTGAGAAATAAACTACAAGCATTGTACGTAAAAAGTTGATAACTAAAGCGTTTTATTAACCCTTAATTTGGCAAGACCAAAAAAGTTGTAGTAGAAAGTTGGCGTTAATATATTGTGTTAATATGCATTCAAACCTTACGGGAAAAATAATAAAAAACATATTACATGAAGGGTTTCCTGAAAACACAACGTTAAGTATACTCAACAAAATCCTATGGCTAAAGAATTACTATATATATAATAATTATATAATACATAAATAAAAAAAGGTTTACATGCAGTATTTTTATGTAGTAAGAAATTTTCACTTAGTTAACACTATAATTAACCATTAGTTTTGGCACAAATTTCGTCAAACAGATTGTCAGTAATGAAATCGATGAAATATGTAATTGAATTCGTTCTTTCTATCGGGACCCTAGAGCTTTCGAAAGCTTCTGGATCTACTTCAGCACAATGAAGGAAACTTCCATGAGACCATTTAAACTTAATTACATTTTTTTCTTGGGTACAGGGGTCATCTGGATCAGGTTAAGTGGAGTGGAGTGGAGACAGAACACAGCCTTCTGTCTCCGACGATTTGCTAGTAGCTGTAGTACATGTTGATAGTGGCGCAAAAACCAAGATTTGTGTAAATTGTAGAGGAGAATCACTTACCTGACTGAGAATGCATCATTTCATTTGAAAAAGTGCTAGAACTGTCATTTCAATAAGTCTCACCATGCAGACTTGTTGAGTATACTCTACATAACAAGATTACTCACCACCGAATTTTGTTGAGTATACTTATCAATCAAGTTCACTGACTCCTCGTGTTCTTATCCAGGTGAAAAATGGATTTCTAATATTTTTAACGTATTAATCACACAATAAATAAATAGAAATAAGCAAAATATGTATCAAAACTAGACCAAAACCCGACAAAAATAAATATTTATCTTTATGGCTCACAGATGACGTTGTCTCGTTGTCTTTTCTGGTTCGATACTGTCAAGTAAAATATTGACAGGCCGGTAGAAACTTTTTCCTACTATAATTAACTATCATTGAAGTATTTCAAGCCTATAAAATTTGAAGTCACGGAAGAAAATTTGACATCTAGATTTTTTCAAATGTTATGTTGAGTATACTTAACGTTACCAAATTAAGGGTTAACATTTTGTTTAACAAGTCAACTGTTGGCCTCTTTATAGCTTGTAATTTAATAATTTGAAAATTGTGTGATCTGTTATACTTTGAATTTTATTAAATTAATTCATTTGTCTCTATTGCGTTTCTATAAACTATTTCAACCAACCCCGCACATACCTACCCACAGTCACATCACATTGTGAACTGACCGAAAAGGCTGTAAATGAAGCTTTTACCAAAATTAAATGCAGTTATTGAACAGTGCATCTACGGTCCATGCAAGAAAATATTGCGGCTGCAATCATTTCTAACAGGTTTGACCTACATCCCCCATGGCTAACATATATTATTATTGTTAGGTTGGTACAAAGGTAACCAACGGAACTATTAAATATTATTATGCATCCGCTTCCGCTGTCGGTCTGTCTGTATTTTTATAGAATGTGTATATTTCTATTGCCGCTATCGCTATAACAACAAATCTACACTATAGATATTATTATAAAGAGGAAAGATTTGTCTTTTTATGTGTCGTGTGTATGTATGTCAGAAGGCAATAGAAAACATTTCTTAAATAAAAACCTTTTGAAGTGAAAACTTCTTTAGCGGCGTTGTACACTTTTTCTGTAATGGGTAAAAAATTTAAAACTCGCGTCAGGGTCACGTGACCGTCAGGGTCACGTGACCGTCAGGGTCACGTGACCCTGATCGAAAATGAGTAAGACGTCATTCAAATTAAAAATAAAACATAGTAACAAAAAAGTTTTCACTTCTACCGGCACTCCTGGAGTGCAACCTTTTTTTTTTTTTTTAGAAAATTGCAAATTAATGTGTCCGGAGGGTAACGGAGGGATTTGATTGGTTTAAAATTTCGTGAACAAATATTTGCATGACCTACAAATAGTTGTTTCAGGTCTAGGTACTTGTGACATGTAAGTTTCTATGTTTATAAATGCACCCACAACTCAGAAATTCCAAGTGTGTAAAATGAAAGTAAAATGATTCCCCGGTAGGCATCAGTAACGTCATATTCAACAAAAATATCACATTTTTTGAGAAGTAAGATTTTTTTCTTCTATATACAACGTGTAAGAGGTTAGCCACGGAGACGGACTAGGCGCGGTTGCGGGTGGCGGCGGCGGTTGGCTAATTGAACAAATGTATGAGAACGTATAAAACATGCCACGACGCGCGCGCGGCGGGCTAGAGCGGCTGCGGCTGACGGCGGCGGTCGGCGGCAGCGGTGGCGGGCGAGGCGGGCGGGTGGAAACAATACTAAGAGTCACTGAGTCAGTTTGAGCCTAGCCACGGAGCACAGCGGTTTTTCGAGCGGTTGAAAAGGGCTGGCGCGGGACGGATCGAGTGAAACAATTTTGTTTAGACGAATTGACGAGCGGCGGGATTTTATAATGGACAAAAAGGCATTTATTACAGAAATATTAAACCGACCACCTGTATGGATGTCCAAGCATCCACAACATAAATATAATAAAAATACTATGGGAAGAAATCAAACAGCTTTTTCCAAGTTATATATTAATACTTAATTTACTAATAAGTAGCAACCTAGGTGCAATATCGAACAATGTAGTGTTCTGTAGATCTACATACATAATAATTACGAGAAACTACGCGTCACTTTAGTTATAGGCATCCTAAATACGTCCACTTAGCCAGCCGCTACAGCCGCTACTGAATGTACCTACGTGGCATGCCACCCGCGCCCGCACAAGTCACCCGCGCCCGCGCTTAGCCTAGCCCGTCTACGTGGCCAAGGCGTAACGAATGCGCATAACCTCTCGTGGGGTAACTCAGCCAATGTTACTGAACAATGTTTGTTCTAAGACTTGGAAATTCACAAAAAAAAAAGATTTTTCATACTGATGGGCCCGATCGATTTCTCATTTTGTATGAAAAACCATTTTTTTGTTATTGTATAGGTATCTTTGTCCGTCGTATTAGAAGTCATAATGGTTAGGTAGGTACTAAAGGTACATTTGCCTTTTTAGGGTTCCGTAGTCAACAAGGAACCCTTATAGTTTCGCCATGTCCGTCCGTCCGTCCGTCCGTCCGTCCGTCCGTCCGTCCGTCCGTCCGTCCGTCCGTCTGTCCGCAGCTTAGCTCAGAGATGCCCAGTACTAGAAAGCTGTAATTTGGTGTAAGTATCCGGATTTGTTGCGCCGAAAAAGTGGTAAAATAAAATCTCGTAAAATATTTTTTTTTAGGGTACCTCCAGTACACGTAAAGTGGGGATGTTATTTTTTTTCCTGGCTTACCCCTTAGTGTGGGGTATCATTAAATAGGTCTTTAAAAAATATTGGTAGTTTCCATAAACAATTTTTTGATTGAAAGATTCGTTTGCGAAATATTAAGCTTTAAAGTGCTAATTTTTGCTCGACTCGAGTGTCCCCCCCCTCTACCAGCTAAACTGTAATGTTTGGGGGTGTGAAAAAATTAACAATAGTAGTATATATAACGAAATTTAAATGAAAATTATCATGACTAAGTAGGCTTTACAAGTTTACGAGTAATAGTCGACCAACTTATAAAACGTACTTGGATAACATATTTTCCTAAACAAAATGTATCGGAGAACATGTTCTTCAACTGCAAATGTAAGTTTGTCAACTATATTTTACAGCTATAATAGGTGGGTATGTTTTGGGGATAGGTAGGTTTTTATTGTCAACTATTTTTAACTAACTTCAAAAAAAGGAGGAGGTTCTCAATTCGTTGTGATCTTTTTTTTAATGTATTTTCCCCGATTTCTCAAAGACGTCTGGACCGATTTTGAAAATTCTTCTTTTTAAAATTCAATTCAGCGAATCAGTTTAGTTAGTTCTCATAAGTATTTTGATGGGCAACTACGGAACCCTACACTGTGCGTGGCCCGACACGCACTTGGCCGGTTTTTTATCCTTATTTACCTGTCTGTATCGACAACCTGTTTATAAAAACACCCTAAGAAATGGCCACTTGATTGCTTACATAGACCTTAATAGTGGGTAGGTACTTATGTAAAGGCAGACGTTCTTCGAAAAGACGGCACGTGCCGCAAAACAGCCACTGAAGTCGTAGTAGGTTATGTAGGTACCTAACAAACCTGACGCCCGCGCCATGAGCCTACTTAATTAGTTACAAAAAACTCAATCAAAATACCACAGCTAATTAATCACAACGCCAGCTAATTAAAGAAATCAATGAAAACGACACGCAGCCACGTTAATAAGAAAATGAACAGAATACAACACAGACGGAGCCCGGAGACTTTCACTAAAGAATCCGGCAAGTTTCCAGAGCTAATGGAACGGATTCCTATAAAGGTCGGAAGCAATCCGGTGTCGGATGCCGACCGGAATGCCGATAGACCGGCGTAATTAAAACTGCCACGTATTTTAACTGATATCCTGCCACCTGGATTGTTAGACCGGGAGATCTGTCGGAAGATATTACCCATTTAATTTGTAGGTAGGGACTAGCTTTATAAAGTAATCTTTTTAGAGGTTCTAATTTATTACCAGGCTGAATAATTATGTTTACTGATTACTGACTGAAATAATTAAAGTTTGTAGTAATTAATCTCCGGATGTAATGAACCAATTTTTAAATTTTTCTTTTGTTCCAGTTGAAAGCTACATTTTTCCTTAAATTGCACGTGTGCGTAGCCATTTGATTTTCTGTGGAGTAAAAAAGTTTTATTGATAAAAAAAAATATGAGAGTTAACGCATTTAAATTAGGTAAGACAAAGAGAGATAGAGACAAGTCCTTGAACTAGGTGTTCTTCACAGTTGCCGTATAATAATGCTCTAACAAGTACGCAATGCAAGTGGCAGTTGCTATGAAAGGAAAGTTTTTCAACATTTTCATAGTGATGAAACGCTGTAATACCGGCTGAAAATCTGAAAATGAAAAAGCAAACTGAATTTGAAGATAAGTTCTATGTCTGCATCCACTTGGGCACGCCGCAATTGCGGCGTTAAGACCCCTCTTTGAGGAGTGGCTGGAGAGAAGTCATGGCGTCCTTAGCTTCCGCCTGACGCAGGTCCTCACCGGGCACGGGTGCTTCGGGAGGTACCTGTGTCTAATGCGGAAGGAGGAAACGTCTGGGTGTCACCACTGCGAAGATCGCCCGGAGGACACGGTGGAGCATACGGTGCAGGACTGCCCAGCTTGGGCAGTGCACCGACGTGTCCTCACGGCTGCGATAGGCGGAGACCTCTCGCGCCCGGCATTGGTTGCGGCCATGCTGCGGGGCGAGACGGAGTGGGAAGCGGTCGCCTCCTTCTGCGAAGCAGTAATGCTCGCGAAGGAGGAGGCGCGCCGCGAGCGAGAGAGGACAGAGTCCTCCCTCCGCCCCAACCGCGGTGTAGGACGCCCACGGCGACGGACGTCGCGAGACGATCTCCGGCCACCGTAGGCGCGGGCATGCGGGCGGCGAGTAAAGGGCAACTCGCTGCCCGACCAAGGACCATGCCCGGGTCGACGGCGCGTTGTGTCCCACGCGCGCCTCAAAGAGCGTCAGCATAATGACGGGGCCCCCCTCTCAGAGGGCCAAAGCCTGCCGGGGTCGCGGGATTATTCCCTTACCGTAACCCCGGAACATAACAGGCTATGAAGGACACCGTGGATTTTAGTCAGTAGAAGTCTGACAGTCCCTCCCGCCCTGCCCGGGGCTGGAGGACTCATTTGATGATTTTACCACGCTAAAAAAAAAAAAAAAAATGTCTGCATCCACTTGAATTTTATTAGTGATTAATACATAAACAACAAAAAAAAAAAACATTCAAATCCGTCCAGTAGTTCCGAAGATTAGCGTGCACAAACACACAGACAAACAGACAAAAAAAATAATTAATTACAGTTTCGGGTTCGGCATCGATAAAATAACAAACCCTGCTACTTTTTTTTTTTGTATATTTCCATTGTACAGACACCACTTTTCTACAAATTTATCATATGTATAGATATCGATGGAAACCTTAGATATAGAATAACGATTTGTAATTTTCCCCTTTCAGTGAATATTGCTTGTTTGACAGAAGTTTTATAATCATCATCATCATCATCATCAGCCTGTATTTGACCACTGCTGGAAATAGGCCTCTCCCAAAGTATGCTATTAAGCCCGGTCTGCAAAAGGCATCTGGCAGAGACTGGATGAGCTGAGCTCAAGAAGCTAAGTATATAGGAAGAATAACTAAGTAAACAATGAAAAAGATCTCAGCCCAATCAAAGCTGATATTTAAGAACTACTTCAAACAATCATCTACTATAGACACATTTTAGCAACGCAAATATTATTATAAGTAAAACACCATTAGTTAACTTACCTTTAAAAAACAACTCCTAGCTCCCGGACTATAGAGGAGTTTTCTTCCTCTAGGAATTCGGCTCTATCGCGCTGCCGAATAGTTGTCGAACATTATTCGGAACAATTGGAAAGGTGAAATAAATCATTGGGACAAGTATTTTTCTTGTTACATTCATAATTTTAATCAATTCGAGGATCGAGGATACTCGAGCTTGCTTCTGTAATTTGATTAATCTGGTTTAATTCGTTAGGACGTATTAATTCAATCTAGGTTATTTGGGTGTGTTGTAATTTTGTAAGGTTTTTTGGTAACGCCTGAGGAACAGGGACTTTAAACCAATAATTAGTACTCTTTGTCATTTATATGTATACGAGCAAAGATAAGACTTTTCGAGAAAAAAACCAAAAGTTGAAGGTGTCTTAAGCTCATGGCATCCAAATGAGGATTTATTTCCAAAGAAAAATGTCGCCAAGTACTAATAAGTATGACCTTAGCATCCTATAAGGTTTTACGCGAACGTTTCACCGCGTTACGAAGATTAGATCAATTTTATATCGCCACCGTTACCCGGGTGACACCTGCCTGGCTCGTAAACCATATGTCGTATTCACTGACCGACATTTTGAAACTGTTTTATGGTTCGAGCGGTGCCATTTTTTTTCCTAGCCGCGATATTGCGATATTCAGCCGAGAATTGTTTTATTTTTTTTCAGTTTTTCGGATTTGGTGCAGATGTTTTAGTTTGATGCGTAACATATCACTGTTATGTTCTTTCATATTTTGATAGTTTATGAAATATTGCATGTTGTGGTAAAATGCGTGATTGTTTAAAAAATGTGTTGTGCTATTGACATGTAGCAAAAAAGTCTACACTACAAGAGCTGTTCAACCTAGATAATATATATTCTGAGTGCTATCTATTTGCACTTTCTTTTACAATTTTTCGAGTAAAAAACGATCTTAAAAGGCTCAAACAAACAGCTCGGTCTAGACAAGTAAGTTTTCTACCTACAAAATAATATAAAGCCCCAAATGCGCAAAAGAAAATGATACACGAACTGATCTGTCAAACGCACTGTAGATTGATGTTCGATGAAATACCCCTTGTGGGTGGAAAATTCATCTGAAAAGTACCGATACTGGTGTTTCGTGTTACACCCCAGGGACATATAAACTTTCAGTAATAAATGCGTGTAAAATAGTTTTTTCTTCTTCTTCACTTCGCTCCGTAGCTTACGTAACAGAATAAAAGTTGGTAAACAGGTGTTTACGGGAAAAAGGGTACATCTCTTTCCTGTTTTGATGAAAATGTTTGGTAGTTATTAGTCCGATATTTGAGCGGACCGGTTAGAGAAATATGGCTAGTTACCAAGTCTGCAGGCTAATTAGGAGTAGGCAGGTTGTTTTGTGAAGATATCTAGTTCATCATCATCATCAGCCTATAATGTTCCCACTGCTGGGACACAGGCCTCCTCTCTTATGAGAGGGAGTGGGCCATAATCCAGTACTTTGCAATATTTTGATGTCGTTTTGACTGGAGATTTTGAGTCCGCATTCATTATGTATGTTCATTTAGATATTTCATTCCTCTTCATACTTCAGGATATCTACAGTTACCTAAAAGGAAACAGGATTTTTATGATTGATGTGATTCAGGGTACTCGACACCTGCATAATATTTATTTCTAATATTATAGGGACAGCCAGACGACCTATCTGAAACTTTACAATTTTCCAATCGAACCTTCTTCTTTTTTGTGATAAAGTCGAAAATTTATTAGTCTTTGATAGATTGGGGTACCTAAGGTAATATGTTAGCGTCTATTTACTTGCCTACTGTATAATTGAATTTTAGTTTAGATAATGACCTAAATATTCCAGTCTGTTCTCTAAGATACATATATTCCGCAATATTGTAATCCCTTCTAAAGCTCAGCACGAGTTATTATGAGAGACAGATACCGCGCTAATTGCGCATGAAGATTGTAAGTAATTAACGAATTTTATCCAGATTTTGCCGTGGTACTGGTACTCATCACTTATATAAATACTGTAACTCTCCAATCAGGTTATTTACTTTCCAATCAATTTTGTATCATGTGTACAGCTTGGCCAGAACGTCTTGAAACGGAACTAATTATTTTGTTTGCTGACAACGTTTTAAAATCTTTGATATTTGATGTAAACAAAGACGCAGGTTTGTTAGATTTATTATTGTGCCATAAAACTAACGTACCTAATAAGTGAAAAAAAAAAACTAACAAAGTGCTGGCAGCAAGAGCACAGTGGCGACTTCCGGTTTTCTACTCTAATTTGCCAAGCTGTACTGATTGTTTGTGGTCAGGCGATTCATATTAGTTCAGAAATTATAATTATTTAAAAGCCGTATTTTTTATACCTAGTTGTATTTTAATAGATTGTTATTACCTTACGACTTTGGTATCCAGGTGACTATCGCAATACAGATCCATAGAGGTTCGTCAGAGTCAAAACCAAAATTAAGTACCGATCATTCTAGGAGGTATCATGAACAAACAATTACATTAACGATAAAAGCCGGTAGGTATGTTTTCTGCGATTTTCAGTCAATTCCCTATCGGGCTCTGAATGAGGGTTCGAAGTTGAAATATGTGAGGTATGGACGCTGAAAGTGATTTTAAATGGTGGCTCTTATTTTTCGTTATTTTTGTCCTTTTGCTGAAAAAGTTGATGTTCTTACTTAGGTAACCACTTAGTTTCTATAAGAGTTGAAAGGAAATTGTTTGTTTTGATATATGAAGGAATAATGAAACGCTTATGATTAAAAGAGTGGTAAGCATATACGATTCTGTATGGAAGGCAAAGGACAGAAAAGCTAAAGAAATGATGAACGGATTATGCGAATAAAATAGTAGTAGTGAACAATAACGTTATCTTACGTTACTTTGACAAAAGCGAATGGAACAAAGAAGAAAATGTAATTTTGCGATCACTGCCGTGATTATGGATAGTATAGCCAGTTATCAAAGAGTATTGTATAACGTGTACAAATGAGTTACCAGGTTGTAGAGGACTGATTCTGTCCTGGGTCTGATGTTACTCCATCCACAATACGATTGGATTGAAAGCCATCCCCAACAAAGTTGTGAAAAAGGCTGGTAGGCATACATGTAAATTGATTAATAAAAATCCGATGTCTCGGCAAAGAGGTTTCTGCATATTTTCAATCGAACGTTATATTAATGTGAAAGGTGAAATTGAAGTGAATTAATGTCAAAGGTGAAGTGGTCTCGTCTCGTCCATTAATATTAAATACCAAACAAAACGCAAGCTTGTTTTGACATCTCTGGTGTTGGCGTAATTGTTTAAAATGTTCTCCCGCCTGCCATATGTCGCCTTTTGTCCAAAAATATACAAAGCGAACAAATAGGTTTGACCTTAGTTTGTAGTTTGCCCTATATTTGAGAGACGAACATGATGAGAATTAATTTACTTATTTAATATTATATTTTCTGTTATATATGTAGATTCTAGATATGCCAATAAGATGTCAATTTAAGCTATCGAATATGGTGTGTCGATGTCCTTCCAAGAAGATCTATAAATAATTATGATTCTGTGTGATAATCTGTCTTTCATTACATAGCAATTTGTTTCGTGATGTAAATAAAGTCAATCCAAATCGATAGCAATCTGTTATGCTGTCTTTACAATCGGTAAGCAAGGTATTTAAAAAGTTAAGTATACAGGGTGGAATTTTGTAATGCCACCTAGAGGGAAAGTACCTACTCTTAATACTGCAGATAGAAAATTTTACTCAAAGGAAACATTCCTTTATTTTTGAATATAAAGCAAACTGAATTCCACCCTGTATAGTATTAAGGCTTTTGGCGGGCTCTCATTCTTTGACTTTTGGTCTTAGGATTTTAGTTTACATCGTTATTGAATTATCCATCCTAGTGTTTCGTAGCATGTGTATATCTTCTATATTTATATCTTGTATTTATATATCTTCTATAATATTTAAGCAAGCCCGGAGAATTTGTAAAACAAGAAGACGATTTTTTTCGGTATTATCAATAATCATGCAATAGAATACTTGATAGACCGTGCACTAGCTACTACGCAGCAGCATCTTTATGGTTTCTTTCTTTCTAGATCATGGCCTTACGCATTCGTGCGTAGTTTGTCCATTTTTCACACGCAGTTGGCGATGCCGCCTCCAGTTCAATGTTCACTCAATGAACTTACAATGAAGCGAACTAACAATGAAGCGAAGTTCAACTGCATAGCTTAGCTGTGGGTTGTGGAGCGCCGTCAATAAGAGTGCCAAAGCTGTTTTCAGCTGATCACTCGCTAAATACAGCGCTGTAGCGTTACAAGCTGCTTGTTTGTAATCCTGTGGGACTTGTGGGAGCCGTAACACTCGACGGGTAGAGGGTTATGAAGCTACTGGGATGCCTCGTTTATGTGTTGTTGTGGTACTTAGTACAACACGTTGCTACCTCTACCTATTTCATTTCAAATATGTTTCATGTTAGTAAACGTATGAAATTTTAGAAATCTTCTCCAGACGTTCCCAAAAGCTGATTTTATGTGACGCAAACAAATGTATAATTTCTCTTAGCAAATGTCTTTTGAATACGAATAGCTAACTATCATTTGTACGAGCCGCAACAATATGACCTGCAGTACTCATCATCTGCCTTGCCTTTTCCTAACTACGAGTATATTGGGGTCGGCCTCCAGTCAAACCAGCTGAATATCAGTATTTTACATGGAGCGACTGCCTGTCGGACTTCCTCAACCCAGTACCTGGGTAATACGATACCCCCATGGTAAGACTGGTTGTCAGACTTTAGAGTTTCTGACTAACAAATGACAGCCGGGACCAACGGCTTTACGTGCTTTCCAAGGCACAGAGGAAACACGTTATGACAGATCCATCCACAGACCAACCTCGGCAAGCGCGGCTTAACCCGGAAGATCGGGCTGTGCGGCTGTAATTATTTAGCCGCGACCTGTAGTACTATTCTCTATTAACACAGCCTTGTGACCGCCACGTTGGGACTGAACTTTGCTATGCTCTAAGGCTTAGAGTCTAAGCTACTGACAGCGACACTAACCCACTAACCAATCGTGCGACGTGAACGATGAGCGCTCGAACTTCGCGATTGGACGATCTGAAAGCTGTCGCGTCGTAGAGCACATTGTAGAGACAAGCGATGTAATTTTTTATTGAGAATAGCATAGCTGATCTAATTAAACCTAACAATTAACAACTGTAAATGAAACTTCATTTTTGAGTTCTAAGTTTTATCGCTGCATTTAATTTAAAAATCTTTAAAACCTAGCTTTATTTTTAAAATCTTGACCCTCAGTCAAATAAATTGCGAATACACCTCTACACTAAAAATCCTTATGCGCCGCGCTAAATAAAATGTAACTCCCACCGCGAAACGTAACAAAGTCGGTAAATCTAATAATTTATTTTTCCGTGTACCCACAATCCGTTATTTTATTAGCTTGCAACACTGCCGCTGTGAGGAATTAAAATATTTATGTTCATTGCCTCGGGCCCGTTTAGGGAAACATGGCCTTTGGAATTATTTTACGGTTTTAAATGGCCCTTCCCTTTTAGTATTCAGTGCGTTTGGGTTATGATTAGCTGTTCCCATGCTTCGGTCTCTTGAGGTTTGATTAAAGGAGCTTCAATCAGGTTTATCAAAAGAGAATTTGTGAGAAGTTCGACATAATTTTGGTTTGAGAAATACACCTATTTCTCTGGTAAGAACCAAGTTGGTGAAAAAACATAAATATCAGTTAGTTTCACTTGCATAACGAAGAGTACCAAAACAAGTAAGTTCTCCAGTGTGCTCTTTTGAAAACAAAACTGGCTGAGATCTTCTAGAGCAAGTTTCAAGAGCTTAGTGTCAGTCGTCGCGAGTCCTTGCGAAAGAGTTATAACTGCACTCTTCAAGACCGTTTGGTCAACAACTTCGCTGTACTTACTCGTTTCCATGCTCAGAGTATTTTTTTTTTAAGAAAATGGAAGTTTGATTGTTGTTCCATTTCATTACGTCGTGTCATTTTGCCAAAATAATTGAATGACAAACATCGCTGAACATTTTTCATTCCAATTTTTATTGTTGCTTAAATAAAAACATTTACTATGAAGACGAAAGCACAGCGGTGTTTAATTTCATTTCAATTATTCTATTTTATGTAAACACCGCAATAAAACACGACCGTAAAATTCGTTAAATGCCCGTTGTACTACCAGTACCAAGGGAAAAAAATTACCCGTTGTACTACCAAGCGATCTAGTAGTAGGTACCACGGGAAATTTTAATTTACCCGTGGTACTACTCGTTTACCGCCGGGGTCGCGGGACTATCTACACAGTTAACCGTGACCCTGGAATGAAAAGGGTCATTGAAGGAACACGGTAGATTTTAGTCAGTGCGAGACCGACAGTCCCTTCCACTCCGCACAGGCCGAGAGGACTCATAAATATAAAAAAAAAAACTGGTGCAGAGTAATAAGGAGATGGTATACGGAAGATTATACAGAGAACTGTGAGTAAATAAAATTAATCTATAATATAAAATAAGTGAGTAGCACCACGGGCAAAGAGATTTAAAAGAACCTATAGAGCGGGCATTGGGAAATTGTCATACAAAACTGTTGATGCCGTGCGTCAGTAGCGCTATCTAAGCGTTGCATAGCAACGCGACTACTAGACTGAGGGACTTTTTACCTATTGGTAAAAAGTTTTGGATCACAAAATTCTTCGTGATGTTCCGTCTATTGCTCGTATATAGTTTAATGTCTTTGACCACGGGTAAATTAAAATTTCCCGTGGGAGGCACTACTAGATCGCTTGGTAAAAAAAGTACCACGGGTATTTTTTTACCCATGGTAGTACTACTGGTAGTTCCGCGGGCAATAAACGTAATAAATAAAGAGTTTTTACCATCAACTTTATATAAAGGTACCTAAGCATAATAGTATACAGGTGTGAAGATACTTTAATTTACATTCCTCCTTTAACGGGTGCAAGTTAAGACACCTTAAGGAAATAAAGAGGTTACTGGAGCGAGTTATCTCGCAGAAAGCGTGGTAAAATTCTGATTATTGTATAAAAGAACTGATTTATTCCACTTTATCCACATACAGACCGCATTTTGAAGTCGACGTCTTCGCACAAACTTTTCGCGCTTAAAATTAAATTATTTATGTGCGCTGGCAAAACGAATAATATATATTTTTTGTCTCTGGAATTTAATATTTTTCATTTTAACGTGTTTTATGAGTCGCTCTTATTGAATTTTGTTGCTGCGTTATTTTTGATTAAGCGCTACGCTTTCCCCGCGTCTGGGGCTTGTGAAATTTTAAATATTCGGTGTGGGAGCGTTTTGGCGCTGAGTTTTCTTATTTTATTCATTCATACAGGTGTGTTTGTTGAGATGTTATGAAACGCTGCACTCTGTACGCATATTTTTGTAAGCGACGATATTATTTTTGCCGCCGGGATATGCTTATTTTTTTGGTTAAAGCTTTTACTTTTCTGATGAATATGCTGTTTTGTCAACATAGACTAGACGTGTTGTATAGCGTTGTTTGTTTAGGGAAGAAAGCCTGAATTTTATGGTTATGATCTAAATTGCTTTGCATTTGATACACCTAAATAATATCATAGGTTCTGCCGTAATCAAAATGTTTAAAAAATTCTAAAATAAGATTTCATTTTATAAACAGTGCCTCTATTGTTTATTCTTAGCAATTTTTGAATTCAGCAATTGAAGCCGTTTCACAAGTAATCTACTGTTACTTTATGTTCGTGGCACCAACAGCAGCACCGCGTACTTACAAAGCACCTTTTAAAACCTACGTCTCTCTTAATTGATTCGGCCGCGTAACTCCAACTTCTACATCAAACTTGATATATTCCTCTCATAATTCCATAATGAGTTTCATTAATGCGGTAATGGATTACTCGAGTTTCTCACAAAGGATTGAATATATGACGCCATGTTCGATGGAGATGTTAATTTCCGTAACTTTTGTTGCTTGCACGTGTATCCATTGTTTTTCAATATCCGGCTCTGTCTTAAACGTGAGTATCCGGATAACTATGCAAATAAGCTTGTGTTTTCTTTAAAATTATTTTTGCATAAGCGGAGAGATAATGAAGTTGTTTGCTTAAGAAACCACGCAAAGTACGGCATTTGATAGCGTAGCATATTTGATACTTACGTGTGTAACCTGTGTTCAGCAGTAGATGCTTTATAGGCGGAAATTATAGCTTGAAAAGTGTCCATATTGTGTTAACCTACGCTGTCTTTTTACGTTGAGTTCCATAAATAAGCCGACGCAGGGTTATGTGTTTCCAATTTTGTTGAGATCGGCTGCTAGTGTAACTGTGTAACTGACTAACTGTATGCAGCTGAATATCAGTATTTTATGTGGAGCAACTGCCTAAACAGGTAACCACCCAGTTAGTACTGGGTATTTTTTTTTTAATGTTGCCTTCATAGTTGAATTCCATAAATAAGTGTTTTACTTTTGATTGTCTATAATCTAGATGCAGAGCTGCGATGCAGATCATAAGATATTTAATCGACGAAAATTAAAAAAGGCACAGTCTCAATCAGAGATATTATGTTTTTTTTTTAAGTTCTAGTGATGTGCCCTGTCTATACACACAAAGGCCAGAAAATCCAATAAATGAAAGAGTTCTTTATTAAAACCCCATCAATTAAGCAAAATAAAACGCAAAGGTAACAATCAACACCTCTTCTAAACCTGGTCACATACAACCGCTTATTTCTGTTACCCGATTAACTTATCAGGGGTTTTGTACAAAAGAATCACCCTTACCTTACCTCCAGCGTGAGGAATCACCCTTCGGGTTTTTTCTAAGCAAGTCGAGTTTAATTACATTTGTAAATTAAGCAATGGGACGGGGCGAACGTGCGCTGGTTTCAGATAGGGTTTAATACAAGAAATAGAATCTTTTGTTCTTATAGCGGGCGGATAATTTGGTGCGAGCTTGGCGTGATTATGGTGGCAGCCATTAAAGATTTGAGGCGAGACTGAAATGTTATCGGTTTTGTGGGGGTTTTACAAATAGCTGTGCTATTGTTTTAGCTATGACTTTAGAAGTAAGCGTTTGAGCCTTTATTTTGGTTTAACTCTTTTCCTTAGTTAATATGAGAACCTCCTCCTTTTTTTTGAAGGTGGTTAACAAAAGAGACGTGGACGTGTGGCGGTGTCGCGGCGATGAATATTTATAGAATAGCAATACTGAATGAGCACGATCTTCGTACTGCAGAAAACGATGAAGAAAGAAAAATACGCTTCTTTGCATTAAAATTCCTCAAAGCTAAACAAATTAAAATAATTTTAATGAGACTTTTAAAGAGTTTATACCTATAATTAAGACACTTACCTGCTTGTAAAATACATAGTCCGTGAAGCTGTTTTATCCACTTCAAAATATAATCATATATGTATCTACAAAAACCGGGAAAATACTGGAACCATAAAAAACACGGTCAAATGAAGTTATAAAATTCCAGGAGTACTTTCAAACCGGAAAGCCGCAACTCAGTTCCCCGAGGTGTCGTTCTGTTGACAAATTCGATGGAAGCTGCGAATTATTTTTGGGCTCAATCGATCAATCAGAAGAATTCTGCATGTACACTGTGTAGTTTGTTGGAAGTTCTTGATGTATATGTGTGACGCAACTTTACGAGTACATTCCCTGTGGGGTTAGACACCACAGACTGCAGTATTGTCTCTCCTTTGTTTCCTTCTGGCCTCAATCTAGGTCAGAGTCAACGGTAAAGCCTAAAATGGAGCGAGATTACCCAGTAAAGAACTGGAACTCCTGCGCACCGAGACGGAGCACTCAGTAAAAAACGATTGGGCGATGGACTCCGATAGGCTGGTGATCGCTAGGCGGCGCTCAGCCATACTCGCAGACCTATATCTTGGTATACCGACAAGCGGAATACAACATAAGTGATTTTGATATACATCGACACTTCTCAGTTGCTTTAAGCTAAATCAACTATTATATTTTAGGTAAAAACTAGATAATATAACCTAATCAGAAAGCCAACCAACCGTCGACATTGACTGTTCGCTAGTCAATATATCTTGTAATACACTTATAAACTCCTCACTCCTATACCTCCAATTACATTTCGAGAAAACACAGCCCAATGACAAGCCGGGCACGAAATAAAACAATAATATCGAACAAGCGTTTGGCCGGAGTATTTTATTTTATTGGAAGTAATGTGAAGACAGATCACTGTCGACACGGATCGTGTCACTTTCACAAAAGATATTGTTCTGTGTTTATATTCGTGTTGTTGCGGACGAATCGATAGCTCGCACTTTGCAAAGGGGCGTAGGTTACATTTTTTTTAAAGTGATTATGTAACTTTGAAAATATGTTTTAGGAGATTTAGCATGATATCTAAGTACCTACTGGACGTTTAACATTAGTTTGTTTATTAACATTTCTAATACAATATCTGAGTATATTCCTCCTCTCTTTAGTGCGTCTCCCGCGGTGGCTGGGTCGTGAGGTAGACGCTGTCCTGTCCCTCACGACGCCCACCTCCTCCTTTGCTAGCATGACTGCTTCCCACTCCGTCTCGCCCCACAGCATGTCCTCGACCAATGCCGGGCGCGGGTGGTCGTCGCCTCCTATCGCTTCCGTGAGGACACGGCGCTGCTCTGCTCTAGCGGGGCACACCTCCATCATGGCCTTTAGACGATAGAACTTTCTACATTCTGTCATTTTGTATATATTCTTTCTTAGACAAAATCTATTCTTCTTACCCGTGATTTTCTGAATATCATCCACCCCCCTGGCCGTTCTTCTCACTATCATTAACCGACACAACAAAGAAAAAAAAAAGGTTTTCCGGTAGCTTAAATAAAGTACGACTAATAAACCCGACATCTGAAAGGTACATAAATGAAGTTGCTCTAACAATACAATGTTAGATCCCTTGTTATTGTTATTGGCTGTCAGAAATCACAATAGCCTGTTAATCTACTTGATACGAGATGAGACAGTTGATTAAATTGAATGAGGTTTTGGTACCACGGAGGTTGGGTGCTTATTTTTTTTTTTTAGCTTGGTAAAATCATCAACCAGGGCAGGGCTCGAGGGACTGTCAGACTTGTACTGACTAAAATCCACGGTGTCCTTCATTAGCCCTTTACGTTCCAGGGTCACGGCAATGGAATAAGTCCCGCGACCCCGGCAGGCTTTGGCCCTCTAGAGGGGGGCCCCGTCATCTTGCTGACGCTCTTTGAGGCGCGCGTGGAACATAACGCGCCGTCGACCCGGGCATGGTCCATGGTCGGGCATCGAGTTGCCGATTACTCGCCGCTCGCTTGCCCGTAGATTGGGTGCTTAGAGATTTGTTACTGTTTTATAGAAGCTGTGTTGAATAACTGGGATCAGGATAGGTTTGGTTTTCGTACGCGCCGCACACGCCGTTGTTTAAAATTATGGCGTCATCAGCACTATTGATTACTATAGATGGATTGTGTACTTCGGTGAATGTGCCCAAGAACTCCACGACCTCGTCACATTAGCCCCCTCCTTTCATCGCACATCTAGGCATGCGTCTAGACGCACGGCAAATTATCATCCTTACCTTGTTGCAATTCTACTAATTCGCACTAAGCGTTTCCAAACGTCTTTATAATGCAAACAGCGACGAAGTGGAACCCTCTGCCTGCGTCTGTGTTTCCGAACGCATTCAACCCTAATACCCTAATCTCTTCAAAGTTAGAGCGAATTCACACTTCTTCTGGGTAAACTCGCTCCATCGTCGACCTTGTATCTGTCACCCCGATCTAGACTAGATTAAGAGCAAACCCATACTACGTTAAAAAAAATCGGGTGTAAATGCTAATGTCAGATCACTTTGAAGTTTAAACTGGCCTATTCAATGTCCATACTCCAGAGAAGCTGTTTCCTTTAATTATAACAATAAGAGCACTTAATGAAGAGTTCTCAATTAGTGTCAATGGCGGCCGGCAAACATGTCGGACACCCTGTTCTCTGTTCAATTCTTGTTAAGAGCGACCCGCGCGTTAACTCTTGTAACTGAGATCTTGTGTGTGGCCAAAGAGTACGCGGGGATTAAGTTTTATTATGATTAAAGGACGGAATTTGTACAAATTACAGTACAAGTACTGCCTAAAGCTGCCGTTCACTAGAAACTTTTTTCACTGTGACTTTTTGTCACAGTCGAATGTACCGGTCGCGGAAATTATTTGTCACCATTGAGTGTACTCTCATTTATGGTAGTGCTAGTGAGCGGTTATAAATTATAGCAAACTGTATATACTATAAGTGATGGGGACCTATCCAGGACTTTAAATAAAATAGTGGACTGTAGTTATAAATTATAATAATTATAATCCAATAGGTTTACAATGACTGACGTTGGGAACTAAGGATTGCGCGCGCGTGCCGTCGGTGGAGGTCGGTTGCGAAGTTTCAAAGTCCTAGATAGGTCCCCAACAAATTGGTCCTTCGAGCCGGATGAACCAGCGACCTATGGATGATATTATGTAAATACAGAATTAATTAATAAAATTGGTTTGTATTTGATGTTCAGTCTTCAGTGTTGCCAGTTATTATTATTATTATTATTATACATAGGACGAAAATCAAAGATCAGGTAGATCTTTGATTTTCGTCCTATGTATGTTTGCAATAGGTATACTTTCAGGTATGACAAGATGTTTCTTTAAAACAGAAAAGTAAAGTGGATAATTTTGGAAAGTAAGCAAATCAAAATCGGACGGTTGTTGAAATTGTGCCTAAATGGAATTTTTGAAGACTGTCTGCATAGCCAATCTTAACCAAACTCCCCTTGCTGCGCAAACGCACGTAATCAAATTATGGTGATTAATCAACACTTTTTGAAGGTCAATTTTAGATCGGATAGAACATTCAATGCACCCGCTCTTCGTCACTTCCTAGTTTATTTTAAAAGAAGCAGCGGAATAAACCCCCAGCAAAACATTTTTTCTGTAAAGTTAATAATTATAAAAGAATTTGCTTTATCTTATTGTTCGGGCGTCTCCGGCGATCATCGGCTGCGCCGACTCGAGCTGCGGTGCGCGGGACATCGAGCCACAACTTCGCAACCGACCTCCACCGACGGCACGCGCGCGCAATCCTTAGTTTCCAACGTCAGTAAATTGTAAACCTATTTGGATTATAATTATTGTAACTACAGTCCATTGCTTTATTTCAAAGTCCTAGATAGGTCCCCAACAACCATAAATTTTATCTGGAAATCAAGCAACTAAACACCAGAAACGTTTTTATAATACAGTAATAGTGAATTACCGCTTCAAAAATGGCAAAAACAACGTTTATAAAAAAAATCCTATTATGACAGTGATTGACAAATGTCACGACAATTTCACAATGTATGAAAATACGAAAAATATGAAACAAGGTTTGTAGAAGATGCTCACTAGAGCCAGAGCCCGACAAAACGCACGCCCACCACCTCCGGAATCGTCGCTCAGCTCCGCCTCGCCACCGCCGGACCCAGGATCACCTACGTCACCGGCAGTGGCAGTTGCGTCGAGTTCGAGCGACGAGTATTTCTCCCCGCCGACGTCGCCAACACCTGTACGTCGGCAGGGGAGACACCGGCCGCCGAAGAGCTTGGGACCTAGGGGCCAACCGGCCCCGAGCCGGGTCCCCGCTACCGGTGGTTGTGTGCAGCGCATGAGATGGACTCAGTCCATAAATGAAAATGTCATGCGCGCATACTACGGGTCTACAGAGGGGGGAACTAGCCTTACTGCGTACCGTGTTAGGATGCTGTCTCTGTTCCAGGTACTTGAACCAACCCTAAACGTCTCGGCCCAACGACTTTCGGATCAGGTGCGGGTCATCCAACGTAATCACATGTTGGACGACACCGCACTTGATAGGCTGCGCTCAGAGGTACTAAGCAACCGTACCATCTTATCTCCACCACCACCAACGGCGCCGGCGCCCGTGTCTGTACACAGAGTCCCGCCGCGCTCTGTTATTTCTTCTGTTGTGGAGGAGGATGATACGGTTGCCACGGTAAGTAGCCAGTGCAACGAACGAGTGAGGAGCGCACTGGAGGATGCACTTTGTGAGTACCGCTCAACTCCCATTATGCTTAGACCCCGATTACCACGGCTACCCATGCACAGAAAAAATAGGGCGCTGGTGAGTGCCTTGAACTCGCTGCTTAAGAATCAGTTCGAGAGCAGCGAGGATCTTACCGATACACATTCGATCCTGTTTTGCGCGGCTGTTGCAGCATGTCGATTAGCTAATGTCAAGTTTCCGGACAGTGACACAGCTAATCGACCAAAACCAGCTGTACCGGCCTGGCAATGCAGGATTGAGCGTCGTATCGGCGAGGCCAGGGTACTCATCGGCAAACTATATTGCTTCAGGGAGGGAAATACACGACCACGTGTGATGCGCTTTGTGAGACGGGCATTCTCGGGGACTGACATCGGTCCTCAAGATTACATGTCCCGTGTCACAGAGCGCATCGACTTCCTGAAGCAAAAAGTTTGTGCATGGGCAAGCCGTATTCGGCGATATAAGCGACGGGTTGATCGTTACTCACAGAATCGCATGTTCCGGAGCGATGAGAGGTGGGTATATAGAGCTTGGGAGCGACCTGAACAAAGCTTGGCTGACCTGTGCCGTCCGGATGACAGCACCACGAGTACATTCTGGCGCAGCATTTGGTCGGTACCGGTCAGTCATGCTGAGGCTGACTGGATGCGTGATGTCGAGCGAGTATGTGAAACTATTCCAGAAATGGAAAAAGTTGTTATAACGCCACTAGATATAGCTAACGCGGTCCGTCCGTTACCCAATTGGAAATCTCCGGGGCCGGACGGACTGCATAACTTTTGGCTTAAATGGCTTACTAGTTCACATACTTGCCTGGCATCTCAATTCCAGTCATCCTTAGAGTCTGGGTCGCTACCCCAATTTCTAACAACTGGTGTTACCCACCTGCTCCATAAATCAGGTAGTACCACGGAACCCAAGAACTATAGACCGATCACTTGTTTGTCGACGGTCTATAAACTTCTTACGTCCATTTTGAGAGTGAAAATTAATACACATATTGAAAGTAACTCCATTATGTCTGCCTCTCAAAATGGATGTAGGAACGGGTCCCGTGGTACTAAGGAGCTGCTCCTCATTGACATGGCCATTAGCCAACAGGTTCGTCGATCTCGCAGGGATCTGTCCACATGCTGGATAGATTATAAGAAGGCCTACGACTCGGTGCCACATGCATGGCTCATGAGGGTGCTGGAGTTGTATAAGATAGATGCAACTCTACGCGCCTTCCTTGAGTCATGTATGGGGCAATGGAGAACGGTCCTTCGCTATCCAGGGTGTCGACAGATCCAGGCGAACGATGAACCTGTATGGATCAAGCGGGGAATATTCCAGGGCGACAGTTTGAGTCCACTTTGGTTCTGCTTAGCCCTGAATCCTCTAAGCACATTGCTGGAGGACTCAGGTCTGGGCTACCGGTTGAGGAGAGGCGGTCAGGTCATATCTCACCTTCTATATATGGATGATCTGAAACTCTTTGCCCCCAGCAGATTGCAACTAATGGAGCTACTAAGGGTAACTGAAACTTTTAGTAGCGCCATCAGGATGGAATTTGGTGTGGACAAATGTGCAGTCATGCATGTAAAGCGAGGGGAGATTATGGAATCTGAAGGGATTCAGCTTTCAGATTCCATACACCTTAGATCACTCTCCCCATCCGAGACCTACAAGTATTTGGGTATGTCGGAAGCGTTAGGCATTGCTGTACCGGACGTGAAACAATCGTTGAAGGAGCGCTTCTTTGGACGCCTGAAAAGGGTTTTAAATAGCCTTCTTTCAGGCGGAAACAAGGTGCGCGCCTTCAACGGTTGGGTCATGCCGGTGTTAATGTACTCTTTCGGCATACTCAAATGGACTCAAACTGAACTCGACGCCTTGGATAGGCGAGTCCGTACTCTGTTGGCCGCAAACCGGATGCATCACCCACGTTCATCGGTAATGAGGCTGTACATCCCGCGGAAGTGCGGAGGTCGAGGCTTTTTAAATGCTAAGACCCTCCACAACCGCGAGGTATGCAGCCTCAGAGAATATTTCTTGAAAATGGAAGTGGGTATGCACCGAGATGTGGTCACGGTGGACAAGGGACTCACCCCGCTGTCCATGGCTAAAGAGAACTGGCACAAACCTGTAGTACTCAGTGCTGAAGACCGCAGGGAGGTATGGCAAGGCAAGGAGCTACACGGACGCTTCTACCGGGCTCTTCATGGGCCTGATGTAGATTTCCTAGCGTCCGTGTCCTGGCTACGTTCCGGTGACCTCTTCGGGGAAACTGAAGGTTTTGTCTGTGCGATTATGGACGAAGTTATCTTGACGAACAACTACCGGAGACATATTATAAAGGATGGGACGATTGACGTGTGTCGGGCATGCCATCGTCCAGGTGAATCCATTAGACATATTATCTCTGGTTGTTCTCGTCTTGCTAACGGCGAGTACTTGCACAGGCACAATCTAGTAGCCAGAATCATCCACCAGCAACTTGCGTTGAAATACAATCTTGTGGAATCTGAGGTACCGTATTACAGGTATGTGCCCGACCCAGTTCTCGAGAAAGACCATGTCACGTTGTACTGGGATCTGCCTATCATCACTGACAGGACTATTGTCGCCAATAAGCCTGACATAGTGGTGATAGACAGATCAGCGCGCCGCGCAATGATAATCGATGTTACCATCCCGCATGACGAGAACCTCGTGAAAGCAGAGAAAGATAAACAAATCAAATATCTCGATCTGGCGCGCGAGGTTGTCGACATGTGGAATGTGAGCTCGGCCATCATTGTGCCGATTGTCGTGACTGCCAATGGCCTGATGGCAAAGAGCCTCGACGAACACCTTTCGAGGCTCTCCTTAGGGGGTTGGATCAAGGGCCTGATTCAGAAGGCAGTTCTTCTCGATACAGCTCGTATTGTGAGGAGGTTCCTGTCTCTGGAGCCCTAACCACCGGTGGCTTGGACCCCGCTCCCACACCGGTGGAACACTATTTTTTATATTTTTAAATGTTTTTAACCTTTTTTTGTATTTATTAATATTTAAAAATGTAATAAAATATGTAAAATAATGAATAAAGAGATAATAATAATAATAATAATAATATTCCACAACTATCACACAACGCCATCTAGTCCCAAGCTAAGCAGAGCTTGTGTTATGGGTACTAGACAACTGATAAACATACATATATATTTCTAAATACATACATATTATAGATAAATTACACCCAGACACAGAACAAATGATCGTGCTCATCACACAAACATTTGTCCTGGGTGGGAATCGAACCCACGACCTCCGGCATAGCAGTCAGGGTCACTAACCACTAGACCAACAGGCTAGTCATATGTATGTTTGAAATAATTATACAGTGACACTTCAACATTATCCCGCTGTTCTCATGCCCCCACACGGCAAGGGTTCAAGTCATCTGAACAGAGATAATGTGTCGGATCACCGCTTGATTAATTCCGTCCCGGCAGACACCCGACGTGCTATATAAACCTTGTGACACACTAATTAATCTGCCCTTCGTTTTATATACATAATAACGTATTTAAGAAATTTTGGAATGATTGAATGGAAATATTTGCGCTCTTGATAAGAAGATGAGTTAATATTGTTTGAACAAATAGAATGGTACTTTTTTAGGGAAAGTCAATATTCACATATTGACTTTGACGGCTTTTTGATCAAATGTTTGTCTCTTTCACAACTCATAAGAAAGACCCAAATACAAAGGCAAATGCACCTAAATAGTTTGATTTTTGGAAGGTTGAGACAGCGTTTCCCATATGCGTGGATGATCTTGCGCAGCCGCGGTTTTTATTCCTCGACACATCAAGGCTTCTTCTGACATTATTAATATCACGAATAAGCCTCAACCTATCTATAATAAAAAAAAGGAAATTCTTCTTAGCATAAGCATAGCAACTCAGCCTATAATATTCCCACTAATGGGACACAGGCCTCCTCCCTAAAGGATTGGGAGACTTTGCGGGTTGGTAGATGTGACATGACATGTGAACAAATTGTGTTCGATTTTTTGTTTCTAGTCTAGTTTACCAGAAAATGTTGATTAACGATGTTTTTCTTCACTGTTTTGAGAGTAGTAGTGATGAAATATATTACACAAAGAATTGGAAACGCCTTTGGTAGTGAAATCACTTTCAAAGGGGTTCGTTTTCTCTGAAGCTTATCGTACTAGGCTATCATTGGCTCTTTTGCGCAACATAACATAACTTTGAACTTTTAAATTCCCTTAAAATTAATCATGATTTATTTTGAATACGAAATGGGGCAATCTATGCTTCCTTTCTTAGTAAAATTCTCCAATACCCACACAATCTCAACACTATTTTATCTTCTAAGCTCGCTCGTACTTCACATGAAACTTTATGAAGATTACCCACCCTCTGAAACAGCCTAGTTCAACAATATCCATAAAACGGTTTCTGTGAAAGTAAACTGATCAATGCAGACCGCACTAAACAAAACAGGTATCCTCCCGGGGCTGTATGTATGAGGGATAGCTTGCCAGGATTCTGTGTGCCAAGGTTTGATGTGCGCCGGAGTGGGAAGATTTTGGAGGTGGTAAAATTTTGGTAGCAATAAGTATAACATCACGCCTGTGATCCCCAAGAGAGCAGAAGCCAAATGCTTGGTCACACGGCGCGTGATATCAAGTGTCGAGCTTGATTTTCTAGGGAAAGCGAGCCTATTTCCATAAACCGGAAAAAATCCAAATTCAAACTACGTATAGTAGCAGCTACGGAGTACAAACTAAACGACAGAAACGATTTGATTGCCATAGTAAAGTTTAAAGTTCAAAAGTGACTTTTAATAATAACCTTATTTAAATAAATGGATTGACTTTTGTATTTCAACATACGAGTAGTTAAACTACCAGCCTGAATTCAGAACAAAGTAGGTAAACTTTGAAGACAAAAAGGATAATTTCGCCATATGACTACGCGGCTACGGCGTAGCTAGTAGGATGCTACGCTGCGTAGCACACGAGCTATTGAGAACATGCACGACATCAGCGCCACCTAGCGTTCGCAACTGAGGATTGTATAGCGGCTGCCTTTTCAAAAAATAGGTATTTAGAAAAACGCGTGCTGTCTCTCTCGCTCGTTGAAAAACCCCCGATCGTGCGATAGAGAGCGTTGCAGCTCGCGACTGACTGTGAGTATTTTTTGTATGAAATTTGTCTCTCGGGAGAAAACGTTTTTCACATACTAAATCACGTCCAATCTCGTAGATTCTAGTGTCAATCGTTTCAGCATATTATATTCTAGGTTTGTAGGTTTTGCTTTTTTTCTAAAACTTCTTTGTTTTTAAAATACAAAGGTTTGACTTCAATGAAGATTTTGTCATAAAAATAGTAACTTTTAGGCGCCTGTTACTTTCAAATTATTATAAATTTTGAAAAAAAGAAAACTTATAAACCTAGTTTTTTACAGTGTCAGAAGCATTCTAAAAATCATTGAGATAGGATAACATTTAGGGACAGGAAAACGTTTTCTCTTTTAGTATGGACGAGCGCTCGGTAGACGATAGTCTTAAGGGGCTCTGACCGTTCTAATTGAAATCAGATTCATTAACAAATCACTTGGTTTTGGATTCCATGGCGATTCATTGGCACTGAACAAAATTAAATAAGCATAGGCAAACTGTATTCTATAACAAAATATCAATTAAATGATTAAAATTAGGGTTATGATGTTATTCACTTTTTCTCTTCACGGCAGCTAACCATCTCCTGCATTGTTCATCTTTCCAAGAACCGCTTGGGAATCAATAAAACTTAAATTTACTATTTCTGCTAGTATTCTTGCAGTTTACAACACAACAACTATTTTTTCCAGCGGAATAATGCGATTATAAAAAATTACGTACAGACGACAGAGCTGAATGTCAGAGCCATCGTATTCCGACTGCGCCCCAACACCTGCCGTTGAAGAAACTACGATATCTCGTCAGATATTCATTAAAATCAAATGATGTCATGGGCAATTTTATTCAAAATTTAATGCATGTAATGATTTATCATAAAAACATCATCGCAAGAAATGTATTATTTTAAAACCAATTTGATTTCCATAAAAAGGGTTATGGTGATTTAACCTTAAAAGATAGACATATGCTGTCGCGGACTTTATTTTAGAACATTTCATGAGGAACAATTCCGTCATACATATTTTTTGCGTAATGTAAATCGTTTACGCAGCGCACGCAATGGAATAAGCTCTCAATAAGATTTTCCCGATTACGCAAATTTTTCATTGCTGATCTGCTACTATTAGCCATAGCGTGATGTTATATAGCCTATAGCCTTCTTAGATAAATGGGCTATCCAACACAAAAATCATGTTTCAATTCGAACCAGTAGTTCCTGAGATTAGCGCGTTTTTGACAGTTGACAAAGCTGAATGTACTTTGAGGCAAAGCTGTCGGCACTTCTACTATTCGCCACCATGAGCGCTGCAATCGAATAGTACTGCCCCCACCTAGTACTTCGCACCCAGCGAATACTTTAATATGATAAAGCTGAATAATTTGTTTGGTTGAAAGCGCTAATCTCAGGAACTACTGGTTCGGTAGAATTTTTTTTTGAGTGATGGATAGTCTATTTATCGAGGAAGGCTATAGGCTATAATAACATCACGTTACGAACTAAAGAAGCCGAGCAATTGAGGTGTAAACACGGGAAACAGCTAGCAATAAATATACACCGAAATTTTTTAGTCGTCTTACAACGGCAGTCCAGTTCATGTATCCAATGACTAGTAAACGTTTAAAATAGGCATTTATGAGATTTGAATAAATAAAAAATAAAAACATTATTCATTATTATGCCGCAAGGCGTAGTTAGAAACACCCTTGTCTCAAAGAAAATGGAGATGGAATGATTTGCTCGACTTGTGCGCTGGGTGCCTATATTCTACAGTTTGATACGTAAACATTTTTAACAGGGTGTTTCATGATTCTAATGTACGTATTTATTAATTATAAAAAATAATAATGGAAGTATTTTATGTCGGATCAACGACGATATAATACTAGACTCGTAATAACAGGCGACCGATGTCTGCCAACACATTAGGCAAAAAAGTCTTATATTCGTCTCATTTCGACTAATCCTGTGAGCCGTAAACATACGTTGAGACAGAACAGACCTTGAGTTAGCCAATCACAACGCAGTACCCCGCCTCCCTCGCTTACGTAGTACCTCAGCGAGTTGGCAGAATAGTTTTGTTCGTTAGATCGTGCAATGCGTAGTCTAGTATTATATCGTCGTTGTGTCGGATACATTGAGTGGACCATTTTTGTAAGACGACTAAAAAGTCAGGGTGTACCTATTTGCCTTCTTTTCGCACAACTTTTTTAAATCTTCGTAGTTCCTTGTCGAAAGGTTGTATATTTTTAGTTTGATCCATCGCATCTCCCGTAGGCTCAATCTGTTGAGCGGACGAGGGTCGGCTAGCAAGCTTTAACATAACAAATTGGCGAACTGAACCGTCGGCCCACGTTGCCTACACTTTGTAGCCCTATGCTGATTTTTCAACACTTTGACTTTGTATTTATTTGTAGGTATTAATAAGATTCGACTAGATTTATTGGTTGTTCTTTTATAGGAGAACCCAATTTTTTAGGGTATTTTATGTAAGTGTTTTTGGAACAATGTTTTTTTATTTAAGTGTCGCACTCTAGTATTATGTATTGTGAGTACGTTTTAAAACATTTAAATAAGTATCTAATAATACACAAACATCAAGACCCAGAAAAACTACCTATAGTTCATTGAAATTTTCATTACGTGCTGGAATTGAACCCGCGACAGGCAGCGTAGCAGTCAATCATTTGGATCGTGGGACTGTCTTATCAGATGATCCTGAAACGAACACCTAGGATTAAAGTCAGTACAAGTCTTACAGTCCTTTTCGCACCACCTAGGAAGACTTATTGGATGATAATAACACGTAAAAAAGCAGTCAACCATTCAACCATCTGCGCTAACCGTGGCGCCCTATTCTTTAAGTACTGTTCATTTTTTTAGCTTTAAGGTTTGGTTGATAGTGTACGAACAGACTTGGACTGGCTATCGACAATGGAAACTGACACAAATATTCCAGAGCTGTCTACAGATTGTTGGTATGTATTCTTCTTTTTATTCGTCGTGTGGATGATTCCTTAATTATATAAGCTTCGACCAAAACTTTGCCACATTTACGGCGTTGGTGGTGGCCTCGGACAGGTCCCTTAGAGTGCAGGTGGAATTAAGACGGAAACACATCATTAACACCCGACGCCACCCGATGAAACGTGATGCGTGTTGAGTCAAATCAAATGTATTGTTTTCTATGACCAGAATCACACTATGAACACCCGACGCGACGACATGCGCTCACACGCCACCCGATCCAGACGTGCCAGGTCGGTGTGTTGCCGGTGGTGGGGTTAAACACGCCATCCGACGCATCACATGTAGTGTGTTTCTAGTCCAGACCCGACGCCACACGTCAGTCGTTCGAAAACTTCGAGAACTATCACGAGAGTATAGACACAGAAATCATCAATCCACAGAAAAGTCCGGTTAAGCAGCTCACAACTTCCTTAGAAAATGCTAGTGTTTCGTGGCGTCGCGTCGCGTGTTGGTTAATGTGCACGGTGCACATCGGATGTCGACACGTTTCGTAGCGTGGCGTGTTAAATAATGTGTTTCCAGCTTGCAGAGCACAAGTGAAGAGGTGGGCCATCATGATGGTTGTGATGAGGCTATGTTGATGGTACGTATTTAATAGCAGAGTGAGTGGCAATTAACAGTTTTCCATTTATCTGCTGTCACTTCAATCCCTTTTATATTTTGTTGAATGCATGCAGTTGTTAAGATGTTGAAAGCACCAGCGACGGGTGCAACAGAATTCAACGCTCAAGTGGGAATAAATTGAAAAATTTTAAGCGCGCGCGAATTCACTAATGAAAGTTTTAAATGACCGACGAAAAACAAAAACTGACCTCGTTATTGGGATTACAATTTTTTGTTTGCAGTTGAAAAAATATGTTGTGCAGCGTTCAAGTTGGTAGAACTGTGGGCATAGAGCGCAGCGTCGAGTTTGCGATGTTTTGTGGGCGCCGTTCGCCGACGGCACTGTGAACTTTTTTAAACTTTTTTTACAAATCCGGCCAAAACAATAGCCCGCGAATTTCATAAAGGGTCCCAAAGCGTCAACAACGTCCCGCACAATGGCGGGCGATTTGAACAATTAATCTTCGAGTCGAATCGAACTTTACCAAGTTGCTCGTAATTATTAAAACGCTGTGGTTCTTTTTAGGAAAATGTTGTCGAGATTTTCTTGTACAACGATGATGAGGGTAGAACGTAGAATTAATAAAAATCATTATCGATGAGGAAGTGAAAGTTCGAAATCGGGAAAGTTATGAATAACGGTACATTGTTAATTAGGATGGCCTTGTAATGGCACGTGTAGTATTAATTAGTGAGTTCAGTTTATTAATAGATGGTTCAGTTCATTTTTTTATAGAATAAATTCGAATGTAGCAAACTATTATTGAATTAACTTTTTAAATCAATTAAATAAACTGTATTGGATTGTATAACTGGCTGGTGCCCGCAACTCCACGTCATAAGCATATTTTGCGTGCTTATTAAAATAAATGATGATGTTGTTATTAACTCTTTTTTTATTAACTTTTCATTGTCTCTTTTGTGGATGGACATTGTGTGTTTTGCTGGGCGTAGTAAGACTTATAGAATCATGCTTAATCACTACTTATCATAATCAACCTTTAATGTTTTCTTTCCTGATACGCAGGCACTGTGAGAGGAGTGGCTATGATCCTAGCTCGGGTTGCTAAATTTCACATAAATTCGAATTTTTGACTCTGATATATGACGGTTTCCTTCGCCATACTTTTATAACAATAAGTTGTATTGTATACAAGTTAGGTTATTATCTCTCATTCTAATATTAAAAAGCTGAAGAGTTTGTTAGTTTGAACGCGCTAATCACAGAAATTTCGAAGTTCAAATTCAAAATTTATTTTTGTGTCGAATAGTCTATGTATCGAGGAAAGTTTTAGTTTATACCATGGTATAATAATATACTGTTTTTTTAGACCATGGTTTATACATATGTATAACATCACGCTGACCAATAGTAGCCGAGCAGCGGGCGAAACCGCCGACAACAGCTAGTTACACTTTAAGAGTAGGTTCAAAAAAAGTGAAATTAGTGGTGGAAAGTCAAAACACCGCCTACAAAGCCTCTCCCTTAATAAATTCAACCTAAAATCAACGTAAATGCAAAACAAAAAATGCTGCTTCTAAAACAGATTAAACATTCTTGGACCCTTATACGTTCCAGTAGGATAGCCCCTGTCCACCAGTGCAATTACTTGTGCCGTACGAAACTGGGATCACGACAGACCCAACTTGAATACGAAATAATGTAAATGTTAAATTGAAATTATATGGAAATGTATAACGGACGGCGGCGCGGGCGGGTTGCAAGAAATAGAGGTTGGTTTTCATTAATAAGTTTTGATTAGTATGAAATTTTGTGTTTTAGATGTGAAAGAGTGAAGTTTTAAGAGGAAAATCGTGTTTTAGAAGGTGTAAATTCTGAGTTCTTCTAAATCATGACGTAACGGTAATTTCACTGATGTTTGCACCGGAAGTAAATCCGAAGAAGTTAAATCTACAATACCTTCTTATTTTACCAGTAAAATTTTAACTTCATGTACTTGAAAGAAAGGAAGAAAGAAAGAAGATTGAGTTTATAAGCATCAAAACTTAAAACTCATTAAAACGAAATAAAAAACAAAACTAATCTTTGAATGCCAAAGGGCCTCAGCTCAGCATAATGCCAAGTGGCAGCACAAAGTTTACCACTTGACGCTGATTTTCAGCTGCAGCCCACGAGTGCCATACTTGGGGCGAGTTTTATCATCATCATCATCATAAACATATCAGCCGTAAGACGTCCACTGCTGAACATAGACTTCTCCTATGAGGGTTTGCCCATAATCGCCACGCTGGGCAGGCGTGTTGGCGATCGCAGAGACGTAGCTTCGCGACGAGGATGTGGAAGATCTACGAATGGCTGCCGGGACCAGAGTCTTAACGAGTTTTTATAAGGCACGGAGGGGTCTCAGTATGATGGATGGTTACCCATCTAAGTACTGACCTTGGCAATCAATTGACCCGTTATTATTTAACCAGATGCCACACGATAATGCATAATGTATTTTATGAATTAGTTCTTATACATACACATGCAACATGAAAATACCATTTGCAGCAGTCCGCAACTCTTGACGTACAGTCAGCCACTAAAATCTCTGACGTTATTAATGTCTTGGTCTAACTAATGTATCGCCGTGATTACAAAGTCGCTTGTATAATAGCGATGGGTCGTTGACGGTTTTTCCGTCAACGAAACGTTAACGTTGATTCACGTTTGTCAACTAGTTAATCAACTAGTTAAATTCGTCAACGAGTTGAATGAGTTAACGTGTTCATCTCGTTGACGAATTTAACTGTCAACTTGCAACGTAAACCGTTGATTCATTAAACGGTTTAATTTATAATCAACGATTGCGCGTTTTATTTAAGAAATAAGTTGATTCAAATTTTGTATTGGAAACGTTTTAAGTACAAACTAACATCTTAAATTGTGTGAAATAAAAATATTATTATTACATTTTTCACAGAGGTCTGTTCGCTCTACCTCGTGCGTCTCAAAAAATAGTACATTTCAAATAATACATTGGGATAATTAAACAAACTCCACCAATATTTATGTACTATTCTAAAAATAAATATTTCGAAAATCAACTCATTCAACCGCTCGCAATCTATGACTTTAAAAATATCGAACCATAAAACTCAACGTTGAAGATAACGTTTGCGTTCTAAAACTGAATATGAATCAACTAGTTGAATTCGTCAACGACGTTTATGAGTTGAACTCGTTCGTTCGTTCGTTCTCGTTAATTCAACGAGTTGAATTAACGAGAACGAACGAACGAGTCAACGACGTTTATGAACGAACGAACGAGTTCAACGAACAAACGTCGTTGACGAAATCAACTAGTTGATTCATTTTCAGTTAACGTTAATACGTTGACAGGAGATCAACGGTTGATTCAACTAGTTCGTTGATTCAACGCTCATCCCTATTGTATAATTAATTTGTCTGAGTGTACCTGTCGTGTGACTTGTGATTAATTGTAGTGTTTGTTTTATTGTTAAGATATTAAAATTATAGTTATTTTGAAGAGTTCAGTTCTATGTTATCTAGCTAACAATCATCTACTGCTGAAAACAGTGCCTCATCAACGGCACGCTATTAATCGAAATTCTCCGAAACTCTCTTCCAGATGTTACCAAATATCCTGAGAAAATCTTCTCACATCTTCATCACATTTGTCACCTAATTCAATTCAAAATAAAAGAATGTCGTCCTAAAGTTATAATTTTCGACGTCCGTTTCCACGTTACATTTGCATGTGCGCATATCAGAAGTTTTGGCGTTCCCCAAAAGTTTCACAATACGGACTTGAGAATTTGATTCCGATGGTCAGCACAATATAACATTAAGTACCTATTAGGTCTATTATTGATGAGTATATGTTTTACTAGCGGCCCGGTAGGTTCTTCGCTACTACGCCATTTATTGAATTCATTTGTTACAAAAAATGTGATAAATGAAGAACCGCTCGACCGATTTTGTGCAAACTTCACATAAACCATCTACTAAATACTCCGAACAAAGCCTAAACATTTGGTTTGGATAGGTGAGCCCGTTCTTGAGTTATAAAATTACAACGAAAAGTGGCATTGATTTTTATATATTAGATACTCTTATATATAGATATAGAGAATATGGGTGTGGTATAATCATAAAATAAGTCCTCCCGCTCTCTGTGGAGCGGAATTGACTATCGGACTCTTACTTGGCTAAAACTACAACCTGCTCCTTCGGTTACGTTTGCGTGATAAGTTACGTTTGCGTGATAAGTTACATAAACGTATTATTCCTAAGCTCTAATAGACCGTTACAATCCAATCAAAACTTTCAATTATAATCCATTTTCGTAACCGTTTCCCCAACACAACCCATACATACGTCCTTAGCCACGACCATCTTGTTTTCTGCGGTCGTACGGAGTATAAAGTTCGGAGGGTCCCTCAGACGTCCTCCCGGCCTCCGGAGGTCGGAGCGAGGATAACTAAAGACATATCGACTCTTATTTAGTTTATTGGATGGGTTTTCTGAACGTAAACTTAGTTTGGGATAACATAGGACCCTTGATCCGATCTTCCTTGTTTGTATTTTGTAGTTTTTTGCTCCGTTCTGCAGAGTTTTAGTTGTGGGTAGGTGGTTATTTTAATATTAAGATGGGTTTTTTGTTAAAGGATATTACGAGTAGGTATAATATTTGACTTATAAATAAGCTAATAGGTTTCTACGTTGCCGTAAAATTTTCAAACGAGGGAATAGAAGATTCAGCTTCTGAGTGTAATTTGCGGTAGCCTAATTGGTGAGGCGTCTGGAGTACTTTTCCAGAAGACGCGGGTTCAAATCCCACTCGCAGCTGATTTTTTCTTTCCCCAAAAATCATCTTTAGGTTTGCAAGGATCTGACAGGTAACTGTTTTAATCTTTTACGGTTTTATACTAAACTTACACCACATATTACTTACACTGTTACTTATAAGATAATCTTCCGTGATGGTAAGTGGGTACTTAGATTTGTCTGCTCGTAACAATTTATTTTCATCTACTCGCGTTCTCCAGTCAACCCGCGATCATGGCGCTTGCAACAGCGGAGCGTCAAAATATCGGGAGCTCAAAACAAATAACAATCACGGAAGATATCCCGAACGTGCCAGTGTAAGTGTATTTTATGTTAATTCTAAAGGAGCTCCCTCACCGATTATCGTAAGATTATAACTGTTACAAAGGTACTCAATAATACACTTACATTTCACTAGCTAATATTTTAGTACCACGTAGCGTCAGACTAGCCTTAAAGTCGATGAGGCGTTTGTCAGCCAAGTCTCAGTCCGAGCGGGGCTCCTACGAATCTGGCTGGCCAGGTTTGATCAATGAAGACCAGGATTCAAAATCGGGGGCTGTGCAGGCTTGGCTAAATGTAAATTACATCAGATCGTTCGTAAATTCATAAAAAGTGGGCGTTAAGTCAACTTAGTTATTACTACTTTCTGGTTTTTCGCAAGCCATCTCTGAAAATTGATTTTTAGTGTAACTAACGTGGAACTGTGGTTAGCCACTTGGTCCCTTCCGGTCCAGTCCGATTCTCTAGTGGTAAGCCAATAGCCAACGGTTCTCATAATAGATATTCGTAATTTTATTTATTTATTTATTTCTTCAACTTACATTTATCTTTACAGGTTTGCACCCAATGCGATAAATGCGCTTAATCTACCTTATTTACTTATTATAAATAATGCACTCCTTGTGAATTCACCCACAGTACACCAAAATAGGTCCGTTTCATCAGCAATCAGGTTAAGAGTGCGAAGCGCGCGCGTCAGCGGCGCCTCCCCTAGCAGGTTGGTCCGACCGCGCGGTTCTACCAGCAGACGTGGTCGCCGTCGACGCCACACATATCTGTCGGGAACACACAGGCTTACCTGCCCTGTAATGGATCAACCCAATAAAACTTTCCCCGACCTGGAAATCGAAGCCGGTGTAATCAGTTTAAACTTTGAGCTGAAAACGAAAACTGATCATAGAAAATAAATCATTACAAACTGTGAGAATTCAGGTGATTTCATAAGATCACTTTATTGACTAGATTCACTATTCCACTCCAGTCAGACGTCTCTTTCGTGGCGCGTAACATAAACCATTTCGTACTACGTGGCAAGTTAGCTTGCCACTTTTCTAATTAAAAATCGACCATTTCATCGTGTTACACAAAAAAAAAACCGTGTTCGAAAAACAAAATCAAGTTGCCATTCATTAATTAGGTAAAACCATAATCAGTGATTCCAATTACAAATAAAGTAACTGAATCAGGTAGCTGTTCAATATCAAATGAGCTGTTATTTTGCTGTTCAATTGATAATGACGTAATAATACATTATTTTAGTTGACAGCGCTGTCCGTTTTGTTATTATTAAATGAGATATTTTAATAAAGGACGGGCTGTTACTGGAAGCGAGTCAGACCAATATTTGAGTAGAATCGTAAACATACGTGTATAGTTTTAGTTATTTTTACTCTGATTTTGTAACTTTGATTGATTGAATTTGGTGTTGGTATTCAAGGTTAGTAAAATATATTTTCAAATCATAGTGATTTATATAACACTGATTAAGTATTATTTAAAAAATTGGAATTCACAAGTGCTTTGTAGGTGGTGAAATCATCAAATGAATTATCTGCCTCTAAGACTCTTACCGATTAAAAGAAGGGGTGTTCCCCTTTAATAGTTCCGCGACCTAGAGTCAACACCTAAATTTTGATATTACTTAAGAAATAATAAAGTCAAGAGCGAATAGGTTACTTCTAGGCAAGCTTGCTTTACCGTAGACCACATTTTAGCTTACCATCAGGCGAGCGAGATAGTGGTCAAACGCAAACCTATCGCTAAATAAAAAATAGGCTTCGCAATAATGTCATCATTTTTGTGAGTCTAGAATACTTATTTGAATGAATCGCTGTCACTCGCGCCATGCCTCAACCAAACTCGCCCCCGAATATAATTGAATGGGGTATTAATTTACCTAAAATCAGATTTCATTAATTAGCCAACTATCCTTTGTCTCATCGGGTTTAACAATACACATTGACGGCTAAATTAATTAATTGTTATTTAGTAAGACACGCCATTTATCATGATTTTCGTAAAATTCTGTGTTTCTTAAACAATGGTGTTGTTGTCTTTTGTTTGTAATGTTTTGTATTAACTGATCTTAACTGTCAATTACCTATCTAATTTTGATGGTTATTTACCCAGTGAAATTGGTTGAAAATTTGTTCTAAATTATGTGTTAACCATGAATTAATTAGGGGGATTTTACCCTCTTATTACCCAACTACGGCAAAGCCAAAAGGAGGGTTATGATTTTTTAACGACTAAGTTTTGATTTCTACTTCGCTAGCGTTGTAGATTTGGGGAAGGCTAATGTGCTAGCGTCTGTAGGTACATAGGGGTATCTACAATTAGGGCTGTATACAACCGGCTCAACCGTTTTACATGTGTTACCAGTTGTCCTAGTTGTCAGACAATGATTTCCCTTGTTTTGGTTGTTAAATACAAACAAACATCCGTTTCGTAACGAACATCAGCACTGTGATTATGTAACATAAGTTGGGCCTTTAAACCATTTCACAAACTGTCTATATAACCATATATGATGTTATATGTATAGCCGTAAATCAAAAGACATCACAAAAAAAAATCGTAATTTTTTCGTTCATACAAATTGTATGAAAAAATATTTATCTGATTTTGACCAACTTCCGCCGTCCCGATTTTTTTCTTCCAATACAATGAAATGATCCTTACATGAAACAGAGTCGAAAGGCAATAAATAAAAAATTTGGTCAATTTCACTCATTTTTGTGGACAACTCGCACTAGACCAAAAAAATAAAAACGCCAAAATTGTCAAAATCAAAAACGAGATAAAAGTTCCTCAGAAAGTTTTCCCGTATCACTTATGGATGCGGATGTTTCGCTTTTGGCCAATTTAAAAGAAAGATCCTGTATGTTAGTCGCGGGACTTATCAAATAACCGTGACCCTGGATTGTGGATTTTAGTCAGTACGAGTCTGACAGTCCCTCCCGCCCTGCCCTGGGTGGGAGGACTCATTTTCTGATTTTACCACAAAAAAAACCGGCCAAGTGCGTGCCGGGCCACGCACAGTGTAGGGTTCCGTAGTTGCCCATCAAAATACTTATGCGAACTAACTAAACTGATTCGCTGAATTTAATTTTAAAAAGAAGAATTTTCAAAATCGGTCCAGGCGTCTTTGAGAAATCGGGGAAAATACAAAAAAAAAGATTACGACGAATTGAGAACCTCCTCCTTTTTTTGAAGTTTGTTAAAAATAGTTGACAATAAAACCTACCTATCCCCAAAACATACCCACCTATTATAGCTGTAATAAAAACAAAGTTGACAAACTTACATTTGCAGTTGAAGTACATGTTCTCCGATACATTTTGTTTAGGAAAATATGTTATCCAAGTACGTTTTATAAGTTGGTGGACTATTACTCGTAAACTTGTAAAGCCTACTTAGTCATGATAATTTTCTTTTAAACTTCGTTATATATACTACTGTTGTGAATTTTTTCACACTCCCAAACATATCCGTTTAGCTGGTAGAGGGGGGGACACTCGAGTCGAGCAAAAATTCGCACTTTAAAGCTTAATATTTCACAAACGAATCTTTTTATCAAAAAATTCTTAATGAAAACTGTCAATATTTTTTAAAGACCTATTAAATGATATCCCACACTAAGGGGTACGCGAGAAAAAAAAAACATCCCCACTTTACGTGTACAGGAGGTACCCTAAAAAAAAATATTTTACGAGATTTTATTTGACCACTTTTTCGGCGCAACAAAACCGTATACATATTTACACCAAATTACAGCTTTCTAGTACTGGGCGTCTCTGAGCTAAGCTGTGGACAGACGGACGGACGGACGGACATGGCGAAACTATAAGGGTTCCTTGTTGACTACGGAACCCTAAAAAGACGGTTTATGTTCGTCTTTGCCTAACCCTGTATGGATTACACACTTGATGTTATTCAATATAAAAGGTCAATATAAAACAGTCTATCATTTGCTTTATAACCGTTGCTACTTAGCTAGACACGAATGCAGTTAGCTCAAGTAATTAGTAACGTAGGTACTTACAGATATTGGCGTACCTACTGCCATTTTATCGTCGGGTTCCTAATTAAACTTTAAATATCCAAACATTTGGCCCTACGTTACAGTCCAGATGTTACTTTGTGGTCTAAGATGTGAGAGGTAGCGGGTTTTATTAAGTATATTACCTTATAAGCATTTTTATGTTAATAATAATTTACTTAAAAGTCTTAGACACCTAGAAAATTAAAATTAAAACGCATGTGCGTCGTGTTATGTTTATTTTATTCCTTTTTTGTGGTATTTTTTATACTATTATGACAACAAGTAAGCATACGGCCTTCCTAATGAAAGCGGTCGTCGTAGTCTAATAGACGCCTGTAACACATGGAAGGCACGTAGAAACTTTAACACGCTCTTTTCAAAATCAATTCTTGTTTTTTTTAAATCTCCTTTTAGTGTATTGAAATTCGAGGAAGTTACAACAGTAAATTCAACGAACACTGTACGTAAGTACATAAAGATGTAGTATATCAGTTAGGCGAGTTGTCCTACAGAACGTTCTTCTCTTACGTTAGCGCTGCGCAGACAATATATGTAATTTGCAACAACTAATCGACATCAACCAATGGATGTAAAAAAAGGTAGTAAAAAAACACATTTAATGCTGTTTGCTTGGTTCTCAAGCTGAAACTTTATTACTTTACCTATTAAATGTGGAGTTTCACTAAACGTAGAAGCTGTACATAAATCTGTAACTTCAAGTCCGTAGACAAGTTGGGAACTAACTACGGGGCATGCCATAAAGCTGCACTCAAGTCAATATATATTTAGATGTTACACCGGTATTAGTATTCGTACCAGTCGTGATTAGGTTGATAAGTCGACTTACTTGTACATATTAAAATAATTATATTTTTATTAATAGTAGTAAAAGTAAGAGAGATAAACAAAAATTAACATGCTTGATATTTGCAGTGAAACAGACCGCAAAGAAAAGAAAAAAGCATAGAAAAGAAAAGAAAAGAAGCAATTCTAATGCCTATGAAGCCTTAAAAAAAATTGTAAGTCGTCTTATCAACCTATTACCGCCTGCTACGGATATATGGTGGAAGTACTGTGAGTTTTACATCGATAGAATATGTGGTCAGCTTAGGAATTGAATAATTCGTAAATGAAGTGGTTCTCACCTAAGTAGTCAAAAAGATCCTAATCCTAGATCTTAAAGAGACCCTAGAGGTTTCTTCTATTTCTGAACCAAAATTCATCAAATCGGTTCTGTGATTCAGGATCTGGAGTACTTAATACCTAGTTAAAAATAATAAAAATTGGTAACAAATTAAAGATTTAACTGTTAACTTTAAATTTATACCAAATTGATTCAAATCACGCTATTGTTTAAGGAGCTATCCCGGATTCCAAGTAAGTGATGCCATACTTCTGCTAGCGAGTGTAGAACTAAGAAACTTGTCAACCCTAGAAAAAATATGGGGTTCTTAACATCGCAAATGAAAAACTCGACACGAGCAGCCACGGGCACTCTCACACACCACGTTTATAAACACACAGTGAATAAAATAATGAGCTCAAAGGGAAGAAAAAGAAACAAACGAATACTAGATTAAAATTGCAATTAAAACTATACTTGTTCTACAAAGTTTTATTAGATCTCATATTTACATAGCCCGTCTGAAAGCGAGTTACGTTTTTTCCAGCAATAGTTCAGTATGAAGCCCGTTAGAGCCTTTTACTAAAACAACGAAGCTTGTTATGCATAAAATACGGATTTTTTGTTTGTAAGGTTTTGACGTTACATTCCATTTTTGGAGCTTTATTAGACAAAGCTGAATGAAAAACATGTAGGGTAACTGTGCCTGTGTAAGGCTCCATTGATGCAGGTAACGATGATAAAAGGAGATGGAAAGTTCAAGTATGTGGAAAAATTCAGACGGCTATAGAAATGGGACCTAGCACTGTATAACGCTGAATAGCTCAATATTCATATTTCACATAAAAAAAGTTTCTAAAACTTGTTATATCTTCATAATCATGATAAAAAAAAACGTGAACACCTACCATTAAAAGTACTACAAAAATCGCAAATATTGATATTGCTATAAACTTTTGCGTAGGCGTTTAGTTTAATGTATCTGCGATTGTATTTATTTATTGATGACCACATTTTTTGTGACCCACTCAGATTAATTAAATATCTTCAAACTACATTATTAATGATAACCACATTAATAATATGTTAGTTATATCGGTAAAGTCAAATAAACACGCTGGGCGCCTTCATATTGTATAACATGTCGTGATTGATAAATCCTTTCTGAACTCGTTGTTGAACCCTCTAATTAGCTAAGGATACATTTAAGAATTTCGAAATGAAACAAGAAAAATAGGAAATACTATATTTATTCGATAATCTGTGATTCTTATAAATAAAGTCTGAAAGAATACGAAGCGACGGACTGTGTTTAAATGTCATTTTATTACGTGATGATGGAAATCTGGGTGTGATGTTGTTAATTTCTGCAACTTTGAACTGTTTCTTTCCACTACATGGCGATGGCCTTGCAATGTTCTCACAGAACGACCACAAGTTATGCACTCCGTTGAATAGCCGAATAAACGAATTTCACCATTTGCTCCTGAATGCAGCAGTTCAAAACAAGGATGACAATGTTGGCTGAAAGATCGGCCTGTGCGGTTATATTTAGCCACGAGCTCCTCTCGAGTGTATATGACGCCGTAGTCTTCGCGTGGATATACCACAGTTTATGCATTGCATGATTCACAGTATACAAGTTAAGTCCGGGTCGAGAAGCGAGAGGTCGGTAGGTTTGCAAGCAGGAAGTCCAATAAACAAGCGGGGGTCAAGGAAAAGCAAAAGGAAGAATCACAACGAACAATATTAATAAGCAGAGCGCAGAGCGTTCAAATGACGTCTGACGTTTGTTTTTTTCTTAAAGAAGGGATTGGACTCAAAGTGTCACAGAAGCGATAAAAGAATCGATTGAAATCGTTAGAAAGTAGGATCGATCATATTTCAGTTTTTTTGAAGTGAAAACTTCTTTAGCGGCGTTGTACACTTTTTCTGTAATGGGTAAAAAATTTAAAACTCGCGTCAGGGTCACGTGACCCTGATCGAAAATGAGTAAGACGTCATTCAAATTAGTTAATTTCATATCTGTACTACTCCAGTTTTAAAATAAAACATAGTAACAAAAAAGTTTTCACTTCTACCGGCACTCCTGGAGTGCAACCTTTTTTTGAAGTGAAAACTTCTTTAGCGGCGTTGTACACTTTTTCTGTAATGGGTAAAAAATTTAAAACTCGCGTCAGGGTCACGTGACCGTCAGGGTCACGTGACCGTCAGGGTCACGTGACCCTGATCGAAAATGAGTAAGACGTCATTCAAATTAAAAATAAAACATAGTAACAAAAAAGTTTTCACTTCTACCGGCACTCCTGGAGTGCAACCTTTTTTGAAGTGAAAACTTCTTTAGCGGCGTTGTACACTTTTTCTGTAATGGGTAAAAAATTTAAAACTCGTTTTTTCTCTGCCACTCCAGCAGGTGTAGCATGGCGCCGTAGAAAGAGGTTTTGTCGACGCAAGAATAGACAAAATGACAGAACGTAGAAATATTTTTTGTGGTAATGTAAAAAATACGGAAAATAAACGTTCTTTTCTTCAATAGTGTACGAATGGTGTCATATTTGTGCAAAAAACAGTCGATTTGTGTAGAAATAACGATGAAATAACTTTGTCTTTTCTTGTTAGAATAGAGATAGAATCGCCATGCTACGCGTGCTGGGCAATATTCTCTTTCCACTCATACCTTTCACGATGTTGGGCGTCTTCCTTCCAGTTCAGACGGAACCTGTCCAGTTAATATTATTCTGCACAAAATATGAACTAAGATTAAACTAAGAAGCTCATTCCGAAGCTTTTAACGAAAATAATAAAGTTGAGTTTAGTGGACAAATCACTTTAAAACAATCCGATTTTCCGAATCAAAACGCATGAAAACACAATAAAAAGCAACGAAACGACTCGCCAAATACTGTTTCAACGCCAATTCTTAATTTCAGAAAACAAATCGTTTTAAATCACATTACTAAAAATCGATTAAATACAGTTTCTTTTTAACAATCTGGAAAAGCGTTATTACCCTTCCCTAGTTTTCATTACTTCGTCGTGACCAAGTCATGTCAATAAAAAATGAGCGAAAAGCAATTCAGATACTTTTTTATGTTTAACATTTTATATAAGTCTTAGGAAATTATTAAACATTGAACAATTCATTAATGAATTTTCAAATACTACGAGTTAAAATGAAAATCTTATAGACGACTGGGGCACTCGTTTAGCCATCTCCTTTGTACTTTGACTTTTAGAAAGGGTTAGGTTCCGTTTCGCTATGACTTACCAGAGGTCAAGAATTCTGTATTTTTAACCGACTTCCAAAAGGAGGAGGTTCTCAATTCGGATGTTTGTATTTTTTTTTTATGTTTGTTCGGGCATGATTCCGTCGTTTAACAACCGATTTGAAATTCTCTTTTTTTGTTGGATAGAGTATACTTCCGGAATGGTCCCATTCAAATTTTATCGGACTAGCACTTTTTGAAAAATAACAAAAATCAAGAAAATCCTAAAAAGTTTTCAACTTTGTCTACACCGATTACTCCGACGTTTCTGGTCCGATTTCGATGATTCTTTTTTTGTTCGATACAGTATATCTGCCATTTGGTCCCATAAAATTTTCATTTAGTTTGGTGAAGCAGTTTTTATTTTTAGCTCATTGTGTACATACATACATGGGCGTTGTTATTACCGGTGCTACGGATTACAAAATGTATTTGACAATAATTTGGGTTGAATGGTGAAACTAAAAAGGAAAAAATAAAAAACTTTTTCAAAAAAAAATGTAACTGACTTCAAAACAACCACAAAAAAAGTTCAAAATAACCTACAAAAAAACTTTTCTTTCTAAAGTCGGTGACAAAAAGTCAATAAAATAAAAAATTAAGTCACCGACTTTCGAAAGAAAAGTTTTTTGTGAAAAAGTTTTATTTACAGCGCACTTGAAGTTTTTACTGCATTATGAGAATAGGTCGAAATTAGGTAGGCTTTATTTTGGTACTTGCATCGAAATGTTGATAGGTACCTAACACAATATTGACAACCAACAGACAATCTCGTGTGGAAAACAGAATTATACTACAAATATATAATAAAAACATCAGAGATAGATTAGACAAATAAATTGTTTGAAACTAAATAACTTTTTATATAATAAATCACGGGATTTTTCTGCTCTTTAAAAGTAATTCCGGGATTTCTTGCATATCCACTTTATTCTTTCATTCTTTCGCAGCGTAAGTACAAGAATAACTCTACCTAATTTCGGAATTAGGTAGGTCGGCCTATGATTATGAGAAACGACAACTCTTAATTGGAAAAACGTCCCAAACAAGTACAATTATTACTTGCTGCTGACGTCACGAGCTCCCATTCTTGAGTTTTGATGCGTTATATCTTTGTAAATATGCATTGGTTTAACGAAAGAAAAATATGTATCCATTATTTTTCTAAACCCTAGCTGATGGACAAATTAAATTTGTAATTTATTGATGGTGTCAAATTCCCTGTTCTCCAAGTTGTTTCCTCAATACAGATTCCCGGAAACTCTCGACCTTCTACGACACTGATTACATAAAACGTTCTGAAATAAAAACAAAGCTTTTAAAGTAAAAACGTTAGTAATTAAGTTAATTATTGTGATGAGCACAATTAAATGCTTAATGGAATGCTCTTTTTTAACGACAACGTTTCCCGGGAAAGTTAGAAAGATAAACTTATATCGTCCAGTTTATGTCTTTAAGTAAACAGAATTGTTGCATAAGCCTGGAAAGAAAAATAATGGTTCTCGTACATTTTTTGTTTGGTTTGTTTTATTAATTTTATTTATTTGATACCCGTAAAAGTTCCTTATACTTAGACAAAGCACACAATAAGACCCCTGGGGTCTGTCTTAGCATGGATATGATCTGTCCTCTGCTGTTGCAGGCGCCCATAACCTACGGTGACCGCTTTCCATCAGTACCCTTATCACGAGTTTTTACTATTTTACTTTACAGCGTCTTTCCAGTATTTACAGCATTTCTTGTATGGAAAAAATGGAACAGCGCCTCTGGTGTGCGAAGAAGGAACTAATTTTTTCCTAGGTCAATTTGAAAATGTCAAAGTTCCAGTTTACTTTGCGTGAGATAAGGCCTCAGGAGGCCGTATGCTTGCTTGAAAAAATGTTGCTAGTTCCTAGAAAAGCCGAAAATTGGTTTATCCACCTTACAAAATAAAACCTATAGCTCTTTGAATGCTAACAGCGCTGTAGGAATTTTTGATTTTATTTCTGTATGAAGAGAACAAAGCGCTGGATTCACGTACGAGTATGAACATTTTTTTTGTTTAAAAGTGGGTGTTTGTTTTCAATAAGTGGGTCACTGGGGGTGGGGTCACGAATTTCCAATAGAATAATATAATAATGCACTTTTTGCACTTGTGTTTGTAGATGTTTCGCTGAACCGAAATGTTATGGTGTAACTCTTCGGTGTGACTACCTCGTTTGTTCAGTAGCTGTAGTAAGGGGGTTATAGACTAAAAATCCACCTTTTTCCGTTGGTTGCTCTATGCGTTCCAGCGGTGCTAGTCAGGCGACACACTCTAGTTCGCTCTTTGGGCTATTTTCAAATTCGCACCTTTGCTCAATTTAAAAAGAGCAGTAACAAGGTTGTTATTTGTTTCATAAAAAAATATCATAAAATTTGACGTTTTCCAGACGTGAGGTCTTCGTTTGTTCCCTTATGATTCTAACAAGATACAGAAATGGCAGAAAACCCACTCTTCTTGCGATTTTACCGTTACACGTATGGAACAAACAACCCAAATATATATTAAACTGGGTCCTTTTCGATTGATCCGTGACGGCGTGTAGCCGCCACGTCATAAAAAGATCAGTGGTGACCCAGTGGGAACGGGTTTGAAACTTAAACACTTCGATCCCAGCTAGGCATATTCATCATCATCATCATCATCTCAGCTAGGTATATTACTTTGTATAATTTGTTTCATCACCACTGCTTTCAAAACGGTAAAGAAAACATGGTGAGGAAACCTGCATGTTCTTTAACCAAAAAAATAATTCTCGGCCCTCATTGATAATCCACTTCCTCCTCTCATAGAGAGGAGGCCTTTTTTTAAGTGGTAATTATCATCAAATGAGTTCTCCCACCCAGGGCGGGACGGGAGGGTGTCAGGCCGGCCACATACATCAGTTTTCCTGCTCAGGAATCCTGATCCGTTTTCTATCCGAACACAGTGAATTTATACAAATGTGTGTGCATGTTTTGTGTGTGTTGTTCACATTTCATTCATCATTTCGAATTCCGAACGGAAAAAAAAACTTATGTATGTATGTGGTATCAGACTTGTACTAAGTAAAATTCACGGTGTCCTTCAATAGACCTTTACGTTCCGGGGCCACTGTTACCTGATAAGACAGTCCCGAGACCAGATAAGAGGTCCGCTGTGTGTGTAGCAATGAAAACATTATAGGCTAATTTTATTATGCTCATACTTATAAACTGGCTGAAAAAAGACCGTAGCAAGTGAACCTTCTTCCCTAACCTGTCCATCCTTATAACTTCGTTAGCAAGCTCTCACTTCGCTAATTTAATGAGGAAGCTGTCTTGTGTCAGGCACACGGCATCTTGATGAGTATGTAGCTGAAATTTCAACAAAATTGCAATATTTTGTACATGAAGTTGGACTAACTTTGTGTTGTGTACCTGAAAGGCGTCTATTAGGTAAAAAAAAAGAAAGTTTTTGCTATTTTACATGTGTTGTTTTACTGATTTTCGCTCGCTATGCATAATAAATGAGTAAAATATTAATTATCTGCGATAAAGGGTATAACTATTTTTCTCATCAGGTGACTAGGTATTTTCAGAGACCACGTAAGTTGATTTTTGTAAAATTTGGGACAATGAGATGGGGCAGGATAAAATACATAATATTTTTACAAAACTTTATTCAGTGTATAACAATACGGACAATAATAACCAAAGCACGGAGTAGGTAGATTGATTTTATGTCATAACATGGATAAGCCTTTTTCCCGGGATGTCATTTTAGTACTTACGGAATTGAATTGAAATGCCCGCGGACGAAGCCGCGGGTAACAGCGAGTTGCTTTTATGTTCCTAACAATTTTAATATTCCGAAAAACCTCATTAAAATTTCGGAATCCCGGACGCATGTTCATATATTATTAATAAATACGTTTCAGGTTATTGACCCCAAATCAATCTTCCTACTCCGGGCCTTCATAATAACACATACCATAAACTACTATTTTCTACCTAAGTTATTTTTTTAACGTCTGCGTCTGCTGTTCTACTTTTAAACAATAATAGCGCTTAGTATTAATACTAAGTAATTACTCACAAAAGTTATTGAAAACTATTCAAACACGTGCATATTTTGCGTAAACACACCAACTATGTTCAAACTACGTAAAGCTTACGCGGACGTGCAGCCTCTACGTAACGTATCATCTGCTAAGCGTGGCGATCATTGGATTATACTGCGAACAAACTTCCTTAAAGTTCGCTGAGCCAATTTATGGGACTGATTAGCAACTTACTGGCTACATTGTTGCAACTTGTGATTAACTTGTGCTTTAGTGTATTTAACTTCTAACTTAATTATATTAGGTACCTACATCTATTTTTTTGACGCGGGAATTTGATATGTTTTATTTAATTAATGTTATTCAATTTTCATTTACTACATTCATAGATAACTATCATAATACAATGCACTTTGTTTAACGTGGACTCTAAGGTTGAACCGGAAAATCCTTTGGTGGCCAGAAATTAACTTAAGGCCCCCAGCCAGGGCTTACAAACTAGGTGTTCCTATTTTGTAGAGGGCCTAGACAACTTTTATACGTACGTATAGGCGTCGTCGCTCTCATGTTCAGAAATTTTCAGGCAATGTTACGGAGGAAGGGGGAAAGGGAAGCAGTCACCTCCTTCTGCGAAGCAGTAATGTTAGCGAAGAAGGAGGCGGTATACTTGAGGTAGACGCCATAATTATAAATTAGTCCTTAACCTCCGGCCCCAAAGCCTCATCAATGCCGGTATACATGGTGGTGCACACCTTCTTGCAGCCTCGTTTGAACAGCATGATGGACTTGCCCAACACCAGCAGTTTTTGCGCCTTTCTGTGCTCGTTCGGCGGTGGTTCCCGACGGCGTTTGGAACGGCGATGAAGCTGAATTTCCACTCCAAAGGATATTGCTGCAAAAGCAACACATGCTATAACTATGCTATAAATTTAATAGACTAACGAAATGGGTTATTCCACTTAAATACCAAAAGGGCCTTTTGCGTTGAGTGGTGACTTTAAAAATATATGTGATAAATTCCACAAGATGAAGAAAAAGTCTCCTTTGTATTGTTTATCTTGGAATTGATTCACCCAGGTGAACCTGAGTATATCAATTCTGAGGTAAATAAAGGCCTCCGCTTATGTCGAATCATTTCTCCTGAAAGATAATATGAAATTCTTCCAGGGTAAAATGGGAAACCAAAGATGTTTAATTTATTCACCTGGTTGAAATCACCCTGGTGAATATAGTTGAATAAACCTATTTAATATGTGGACACATATGTTTAGGTACAATGAATTTAGAAGAAAATTCTAAATGTTTCTGGCTTTTTGTTAAGCTTTGTACACCCTAAGCGGGAAGACTCATCGAAAGGGTCTGTCAGACTCGTACTGACTAAAACCGCCGTGTTCCTTCGATAGCTCTTTACGTTCCAGGTTTAAGGTTTCTTGTTTAGACAGTCCTGTGAAAAATTTTTGAGGCCTGTGGTGTCCTAATTCATTTGAAAGCACGATGTGATTATTATTAATAATAAGTTAGAATTATATTTTGGCTGGCTGGTATCTAAATAATAATATTTATGTCAAAACTACCTGCCAACAGATATCCAATCCCGAGCAAACAGAAAGCTCCTCTCAACATCCTCAAAGAGACGGGCTGCAAACCTTTTGTGGATTCCCCTTGTGGCTGCAAAGAAACTTGGATAATAAATCAACAACAATTCCTAACTTATTGTTTAGGACCCCTGGAGGTTATTTTAAGATGTCAATGTAACCTGTAAATTAAGAAACAAATACAAAATTGAAAATGTATTGATAGACTAGGATTGCGGTTTTGCTTGCGGTATCGGTATGGCGTCGTAATTACCCACAGGAACGTCTTATCGGGGTAACAAGTGTCATGTATTTTAACCCCAATCATGGTCCGACAGTATGTCAAATGTCATCGAAGTTAATTCAGCTTGCTATAGACAGACTGATGTTACAATAAAACGACAGATAATAATATACAACTTACTAATATTGATAATGCTAGTCTGCATCATACCACTACTGGGCAAAGGCCACCACCACCACCACCCAGGGCAGGACGGGAGGGACTGTCAGACTTGTACTGACTTCAATCCACGGTGTCCTTCAAAAGCCCTTAACGTTCCGGGCCCACGGTTACTCGATAGTCCCGCGACCGTGGCAGGCTTTGGCCCACTAAAGGGGGGCCCCGTCATAATGCTGACACTCTTTGAGGTGCGCGTGGAACACAACGCGCCGTCGACCCAACCCCAGGTTTGGTCTAGCTCTAGATAATATAAATAAAAGTACCCCCTAAAGCACTTACAAGTGCCTCTTGGTTTAGGGGGCTTTAAACCATTTATGTGACGATAACGTCCGTACCCTTGCGGTAATTCCCGACGAACACACCGGTGAACTTGCTGTATAAAGCAAGTAGGTAGACGTAAACATTTTGTACTACGTACGGCTTGCGAAGAGGCCGCTGCAGAGTCTCCCATGACTTCACCACCTTGTTTGTCGCTCTCGGTGACTGGGTCCGATCTCCTGGCTTGTTCTGGGAGGTTCTTATACTCATCTGTTGTCATCTTCGCTATGATGCCGGCTTCGAAGAGTGTCATGACCCTATATTTTGAACAAACATTAGCCGTCGTACTACAGAAAGTTAAACATCTGTTGAACATTTGTCAAAAATACTGTCAACTTCAAAACGGCATTTGACGTTGATATGCGGATCGTTTATCAGTTACACTTTTTTTTAGAAAAAGTGTTCAACAGATGAATAACTTTTTGAGGTACGACGACGATAAGAATTTTTGATTAAATGTTTCGAGTTCAGCTAACTTTTTAATATATATTTTTTTTATGAAATCACGTCGGAGACGGTTGTGTAAGTATACCTACGTAAATAAAAACTAGTTTAAGTAGCCTATAACACAGTATAAATATCTACAGTAGTGGATCTCGGCCGCATGATAGAAATAAATACCTACAGCCGCGCGGTACGTAAACATGCGTTAGGGCTGTCCGACGCCCGTCTCCAGCATTTTAATTACATTTGCCTACTTTCTGTTTCTATTTAGTGTTGTGATTGTAAATATACTTTTCTTATATTTAAGTAAACAAATAAAATACTTTGTACATTGAAAAGGAAGTGCTCAATAAAAATGCGTGTTGTTTTTTATTAATAGATTTAATTTATTTTATAACTTTACGAGTAATAGTCGACCAACTTATAAAATGTACTTAGATAACATATTTTCTTTAACAAAATGTCTCGGAGAACATGTTTTTCAACTGCAAATGTAAGTTTGTCAACTTTATTTTTACAGCTTTAATAGGTATGTTTTTTGGGAATAGGTAGGTTTTTATCGTCAACTATTTTTAACTAACTTCAAAAAAAGGAGGAGGTTCTAAATTCGTCGTAATCTTTTTTTTGTGTATTTTCCCCGATTTCTCAAAGACTCCTGGACCGATTTTGAAAATTCTTCTTTTTAAAATTAAATTCAGCGACTCAGTTTAATTAAGTTAGTTCGCATAAGTATTTTGATGGGCAACTACGGAACTCTACACTGTGCGTGGCCCGACACGCACTTGGCCGGTTTTTCTAGTATTATTCATACACAAAACACAGATAATAAAACAAATATTACTGTAGCGCCGTTACGTAAAACGCACCCGTGACGATATAACAAGGGTCTGATTACGTCGTCGTGTGGATTCGCGTCAACCGCTCCTTCAAGGTCAGTGCGCCGCTCGCGCTACCTCGTACAGCGCATCGCTCGCGCAGGCAGTCGGCCTAATGCAACCGAGTGCGCACACTCAAATACGGAGCGAACTATGTACTCTTACGTTCCAAAATTCATGACTGTGTCAAAGTTTATGTAGTACACTGAATATACGTTGATTGTACACCGTACCGTAGGTAAATAAAGCTCACTGCTTCACTTCCGTGCCCGCCGACAATCCCACCGCGCCGTTACACCATGACTTTACTTTGAATAATACAAACTAACAAAACACACATGCACTGGAGTTTTAACACAAGAGTAAGTACCTACCGTATCATGATTCATTCAGAACCGCCTATAACTTAACTATTTAACTTGCCTCAGTAACTTCCCTTTACTTTATTCATTTTACTGTATTTATTAACCCAAATACCCTTTTTTTCGTGAGATAAAGGAAAATACATAAACATTAAAAAGTCACACATTATGTACCTACCTACTAGCACGGCTACTAGCTACTAGTAAGTAAAATTATTTTATAGTTAGTAGTCACCTTTCAAAGGTTGCAGGTAATTTAAAAAAACTTATGTCTGGATGCGTTATTGTTGACGTTAAACACCCAAACACAGCACAATATTTTCTACTTGTCATATTTGCTAAAAAAAAACAACGCACCGTCCGTTCATCACTACGGACACTACGGTACGGCCGTGACTGTCTGCGCCTCGAGCGCGCCCCGACATCGAGGCGCGTAGGTATAGCTCGCGTTTCGTCCGTTTGTAGGGAGTTCCAATACTGTTATTACCGTGCCTATAATGTCCCACACTGCTGGGGCATAGGCGTCTCCGACGCAGGGTTGGTGGATATCACATATTATCTTCTAATGTTTGGTTCTAGACAACACAGGCTACCTTCAATTTTCTTCAAAGAAAAGATCTGTCTCAAGATAATTTTAAAATCTAAATTTATGAAAGTTAACATTATGCATATCAATGTATAATTATAACAAGCATTTAATTTTATTTGCACTATGAGGTCAACATGATTAGTATATTTTCCTGCGTAAATTTTACTTACACATTGTTAAAAGTTTCTAAATAAGGACATCCGATTTGTAAAGCGATTGCAGAGTATCTCGTGTACAGTTTTTCGCTCAAGTGAAAGTTGTGGGACCCTGAAACAAAACTTCGCTCTGAACTTTCTGAATTTCGGGATGGTTGACAACCGTTAATTAAGGATATCAGACGGCTGTCTCGTGTTGCCAAGAATAAAATTGTAAAGTTTGTTTAATTGTATTAAATTAAGGGTATTCTATTTAAGGTTTTTAAAAGTCTTGGCATGCGGGATGTAAGACCGTCGTAGGCTTAGGACTTAAATTAGTACAAAAATCATAATCTGATTAGGCTTTACCAAACTATGTATGTTGGGGTACGAAGCGTAATATTTGGCAAAAGGGCTAGGCAGACGATAAACTCATCCTAGGATGTCTTGAAAAGATCGCTTTTAGCAATAAGACCGGCCTTTATAAGATCTAGTACTTTGTAACTGTGATTAAAATGGTGTGCGTGTGCATAATAAAGTGTATTTATCATCTATAATAAATCAGTACATACCAAATCTCTCAGTATCATAATACAACGTCTCCCTGCCACCCAAAACAGCAACGCGTCTACGGGAAAGCACTAGTCGCACGCCCATCTCTACGTTGCGCACGCGTTGAATTCGCTGGCGACGCATCAGATTCGCAAGCCGGCCGTATACACCTGTACCGTTCTGCAAAACGCACTTTACGTAACATCATTGCAAGTGTACAAAGTCGTGAAACCGACTTTTGTGATTATTTAAAATAACCCAGAACATAAGAGGCTGGTCTCCGCAACTTCACGTCATATGCGCGTATTTTGTGTGCGAATGCTGACGTTTAATTTTATAAATGAGACTTTTGAGACAACATTTAGAAAATCAGAACCTTTATTCTGATTTTCTAAAAGTTTCTAGCTTATTATAATCTTGGTGCTGATAAACTTAAGCATTGACTTGACTTGTACATTCTTGCGAATATTGCATTACAGTCAAACAAACGAGAGCGTTTTAGCATCAACATTCTAAGCGCGAGCGTTCTGGCATCCATTTTGCTGAGCCGTCTGTCAACTCTGACATCTTCATGAAGAATTGACAACCAACGACTAGAGTGTTCGCTATTTCGCGATATTCTTAGGCCGCAAATTCGCAACGGCGGGGCGTGCAGCGGGGCGTTGTTTCGAGCGTGCACGCTGGTCTACTGAACGTATGGATTTCTCTCTAGGTGTCTTCGTAGCAGCATTGGTAGCAGCGTTTAGAGCGTGCAGCGGAGCGGCGGCGTGACCAGTGTTTTGGGCGTTTTAAAGAGCGTCTACAAGTGATAATTATTTTGTTCAGTGTGTCAAGATTTGCCAGTAAAAGAAGTGGTGTGTTCATAAATCAAATATGGAATGGGAAGATATTGACGTATTATTAGAAGAAAATTCAAGAAAAACTAAAAGTAAAACAATTGAACTAAAAGATTCTTTAGGAGAATGTCTATAAAATGCTTTGATGATATACTAAACCGCATTGAAAGTTCAATCATCAAAAAAAATAGCTCGAAAAATATCGTTCCTTTGACGAGATGATACTTGGCCTTCAATGGTGGCCTCCTATTGGTTAGCGAACTTGGACGCCCCGCTCGAACGCACGCTCTAGCGAAGACTAGTAGCGTGCACGCTGAACGCCACGCTGCACGCTGCAACGCCCCGCTGCACGCTCCGCTGTTCCGAATTTGCGGCCTGAGATATCGTAAAAATGTTCGTAGCGATGTTTGGCTCTATGCTTGGCTCGCGTTCGTGGTTCAGTTCACAAAAATAAAAATGGCGAATGTTCGATGTTCTGTTATAAGTGGATGCTCAAGTCTATGAGCACCTTTTAATTCCGAGAAAGATACTTATTTTTTGCTTCATTGATTGGACTATCAGGACTAAAAACTGTGTAAAATTTCATACCAAACATAACACACTTTTTTGTGTACAAAAAACATACCTACGTTACTAATAAGCGTGTGATGATAGCTCCAATAACATTCACGTGAAATTGAAATTCAGTCTCTCAAATATATAAAACAAAATATTGTTTCGTTTAGCAATCATTTCATGGAAGCCTTAATCCAGCATTATTTACATCGGATCTATCACCGCTTTATGAAGCATAAAAATACGTAAACCTGAAATAACAAAGCTTATCGCTCGCTCGAATTTGCACGAAATCATAATATGCATGAATACATTGAGAGGAAATAAATGTACAGAATACTATAGGTAGATACGTGCGGACATATAAATCTCTTTTTTTTTACTTTGCCCTACACTAGGTTTTTTTTTTGTATCGCGGGTGCGTTTACTATCATACAAAGACATTAAACTATATACGAGCAATAGACAGGACATCACGAAGAAATTTGTGATCCAAAACTTATTACCAATAGGTAAAAAGTCCCTCAGTCTAGTAGTCGCGTTGCTGTGCAACGCTTAGATAGTGCTACTGACGCACAGCATCACCAATTTTGTATGACAATTTTCCCAATGCCCGCTCTATAGGTTCTTTTAAATCTCTTTGCTATCATATAAATAAACTCACATACACAAAATGCCCAGACACCGAACAATTACTTGTAGATCATACAAATATTTGCTCCGTGCGGTAATCGAACCCGCGACACTCAGCGCAGCAGTCCAATCGCTCAGCCATTACTTTTGACAGGCCTGTTGGTCTAGTCGTTAGTGACCCTGACTGCTATGCCAGAGTTCGTGGGTTCGATTCCCACCCAGGACAAATGTTTGTGTGATGAGCACGATCATTTGTTCTGTGTCTGGGTGTAATTTATCTATAATATGTATGTATTTAGAAATATACAGGGTGACTTTTTTACCACCGTCCAAAATTTTTCTAGACATTAGGTATCAATCACTAACCCCATTTTTGAAAAAAAATCGATACGTCAAATTGTCATATTAAATCATTTTCTCATCCGCTCTGTGTGGTCACTAAGCTAAACGTTAATAATATACACTTGCCGACGCATGAAACGGACAGAGCGCACCCCGCTGACCCCCCGCCCCGCCCCGCTACACCTGAGCGACACATCACAGCGCGGTGTCCAGATTCATCAACTTTTTATAGATAACATTGAGACGTGATATCTCGATATTTTTGTATTGAGTGATACAAAAAGAAAAAACACGTATTCAATGATTTTCGCCAAAGATTAATATATTAAAATTTGGATGGTGACTAAAAAATCACCCTGTATAAGTATGTGTATCAGTTGTCTAGTACCCATAACACAAGCTCTGCTTAGCTTGGGACTAGATGGCGTTGTGTGTTAGGTGTGGAATATTATTACTTCAACCGTGCCGTATAGCGAATGCACTCGCAGCGATTACTCGCTGTGTGTGACCCATCTTTTAGTAAATACTAGTTGGCCGGGCAAACTTCGTACCGCCTTAAAATCACCTTTTAAACCTTCCCTGGACTTCCAAAAATAATTCAAAACAAAAATTAGCCAAATCGGTCCAGCCGTTTTCGAGTTAGCGAGACCAACGAACAGTAATTGATTTTTATATATTAGAATAGTATTCCAAAACTCACTTCCAAAATAGCCAGTGAAGAACTATGGCTTTCCACTACCAGCTCATAGCCATAGTCCCTCATGGCTTCCTCCAAGGCCGGCAGGGTTCCAATGGGGCGTTCCCTCGAAGGCTTGGCTATCAGGCTGGTCAAGTTCGCCGAGTACATGTCTCCGATGACGTAGGTCGCTCCGAGGGAGATTAATACGGAGACCAGCCGGGCCTTGTGAGTGCTGGATGGCTCTTTGCTGGATGCTAGGACAAATGTTATAATGATACAATGTAATTTTTTAGATTTTGGACAAATATGAGTTTAAGAGTTAGTGCTGGGGTCTCTATACTGTCACATCAGGTAACCGTGACCCTGGAACGCAAAGGGCTATTGAATATCACCGTGGATTTAATCAGTACAAGTCTGACAGTCCCTTCGGTCCCGCCCTGGATGGGAAGACTCATCTGATGATTTACCACGTTAAAAAAGCCACCATGGTACACGATTAAATTAATACAATGTTACTTACACTGCCTCAAGAAAAGCGTGGTGGTGAACCAGCAGCAACTGCTGAAGAGTCCCAGCTGGTCACATTTACGTTTTTGCCATAGAGATGGAGCTGCGATCACTATCCAGAGCGCTGGACCCGTTACTAGCAAAGTCGCGAAGACTAGGGGCCAGACCTACGAACAGAAGGAGCAAAAAAATGTGAATATTGTATAGAAGTCTTTTAATAATTCTTATTACGATAACACTGTTCTGTTCTTTTTTTTTTAAATATACTGTGCCATCCAAACGAAAGTAATTTAGGTATTAAAAAGAAATTAGTGTCTACGCGTAGACTAATTCGTCCTAGAAAATATCTGTTGCGTGGACTTGTTGGTTTTGTTCGTATTGGATTGGCTCCGAAACTACGACCGATTTCAAAAATTCTTTCACCAGTGAAAGCTGCTTTGGTATTGAGTGACATAGGCTGTTGCCTCTTGGACCCCGCATTATTATGCGGGAACCAAGACGCTTCCAAGCCGGCTGAATTGGAAATTTATAGACGAGGCCAATGTTCAGCCTTGGGCGATGATGATGACGAAGAAAAATAACGAAAAACATATTTTTCTAATGCCGTTTACCTCCCATTGAAAAGGCCTGATGATTGCCAGGGTCTCGCTCAGCTTCGCTGGTGCATGCGTGAGGAAAGCTCCAGAATCTGCCAGAGTCATGAATGAGAACTCCACTGCTTGTAAGCGCTCCCAAGTCATGGTCACGTCACCTAAGAAGAAGTCTGCTTGCTAGAAAACAAGTAATCTTGATTCACATACACAAGGTAGTAAATTGGTTGTTGCAATTTTTCATTACGGTAGCTTATTTTTGTAGAGTAAAACTTAACATTGGCCTGATCCCCCGGACGTTAGAATCTCTCTTTGCCAATGAATTAACTATTAAGCAAATGGACTACCAACTTAAATGATATTTACGTGGAAAATTGACATATGATATTTATGTAGAGCTAGCTTCTCATGGCGAGTCATGAAATTCTAGAGGGATTCATTAAAAGTAACATGTTTTCTGGGATTATCCCAAAAAGATTATAGAAGAAACGTTGATACCCTCTTTCATCAAAAAGTTGGAAATAAACCAATAATAAATTAGATGTTCTGTGTTGTTTGCAAAACCTTTATTCATTGGAGAAATTATTTTCATTATTATTGTATCAAAACTTACACGTTTCCAGATCAGTCCGAGAGTACCCTTAAAAGTTCCGTTACTTGAAATACTTGACCCTTGGCTCCGGTCTGGTGGGTCATAGTATTTATACCTGGAGGAAAACGAACTTTAGATCTTTAAGAGTAAGGTCCAAAATTAACAGATGTAGTTTAGGTTTTAAGTGACCGTGACTAACTTTAATTAGGGAGAAAGTGTTTAAGGTGTAACGTGTAAGAATTTAATTTGTATCGTAAATAAGGTTCGTTTTCAAATTGTTAATGTTTGGACACTTCAGGGGTGTTGTGTTTTAGGGTGAATTGTTGCCAGTTTGTATAATTGTTAGGTAACAGCTAAACTTGCCAGTGCGTTGACAATTTTGGAGACAGAATTACATTTTCAAGAGTTGGTTTAGTTTCACTGTGTATCATAGTTCTTCAAATAATAGTCGGGATATCTGGGAAAAAGTAACAATCCTCAATAATGAGAATTTGTCAGTGGGGATTTCAGGAATAAACCACAAAATGCAGTCATGGTTTTTAACATCCGATACCAAAGTTACCATGAATCTATTGTTAGGCCCCTCGCCTACAGTGACTTTTTGTAGCGATGCTGTAAATTCGCTACGGGGCATCGCAGTCATCGCTACTAACGTGCGTCAGTCAAGCAAGGCGCTACGGAAGGGATCGAATAATTGAATTGAGTTTGTATCGCGACAGAAGAGCAACACTATCGCGTTTGCATCGCGACTGTGAATCGTGGTGTGGGCGTGGGCAAACAGCTAGCGACCGCATCATGGCGTTATCGATGGGATCGCGTGAAAGTATTGCGCGTAATCGCGTGTAAGTATTACTATTGTGTGATGAGCACGATCATTTGTTCTGTGTCTGGGTGTAATTTATCTATAATATGCATGTATTTAGAAATATATAAGTATGTTTATCAGTTGTCTAGTACCCATAACACAAGCTCTGCTTAGCTTGGGACTAGATGGCGTTGTGTGATAGTTGTGGAATATTATTATTATATTATTATTGCTACTGCATCGCTACAAAAAGTCGCCGTGGGTGAGGGGACTGTATTGTTAACCTGCTTCTGGACAAAGACATCATACATGACTGAATTAACAAATCTAAAACTACACTTGTTCTATGATCTAGGAATTAGTGCGTCGATGTCCCTTTGGCCTCTGCCTTGAACTTTGCGGTGTTCGGTAGGCCACGAAACACGGAACGGCATGTGTGACGTCTGCTCTGCGCATACGCTTATCGAATGCCTTTGCTGGACAAACGCTAGTGTCAAGGCGCTTTTACATAACTATAATATGTGGGTATGATCCATTTTAAAAATGGCCTATTGCTAGTAATTGCACTATTTAAATGGAAATAATTGTCGTTTGAAAATATAGTAAGACGTAATGATTTTATTTCCCTTACTTGAAATTCAGCTTCTTAGCGAGAAGAGCGAGCAGCTTATCGTCACGTCCGCCAGTAACAGTGATTGTGTTGTCATTGTTGTACTTCACGAAGTGCCATGGAGGTGCCTGGGAAAACATAATGTGAGTGTTCGGATACCGACAGTACTTACACAATCACAGCAATTTAGTTATTCATCATCCTAGCCTTTTCGCAACTATATTGGGGTCGGCTTTCAGTCGAACCAGATGCAGCTCAGAATCAGTATTTTACATAAAGCGACTTCCTGTCGTACCAACCCAGTAACTGGGTAATACGATATCCCATTGTAAGACTGGTTGTCAGACTTTAGAGCTTAATGTTTTAGTCTAAGCTTAGCATGGCAATATTCTCGCACTTACGTGGAGCACAGGAACTTCAAAGACCCTTCCTTTGAAGTCATCGTAGACCTTGTCGGGAGGTGGAAGAACGGGAGACTTGTACAGACTGCCAGCCCACCAGTTCACCAGGGTTAAATGATTCAGGCGATTTGGAGTACCCTGGTTGTAGTAGATGCGGAACCTGAAATTCCACTTTATCATTGATAATAATACATATTCCAGTTTCATTCATAATACCTGATGTCTGCCAAATCTAATCGTATCTTATAATAACTAAGGGATCGCGGGACTGTCTCCTCGAGTGACCGTGACCCTGGAACACAAAGAGCTATTGAAGGATCACTGGATTTTAGGCACTACAAATCTGATAGTCCCTCCCATTCCACCATGGATCATTTGATGATTTTACAAAAATTATTAACTCAAATTATTATTGCGAAAGTTTGCGAGGATAGATGGATGGATGCTTGTTACTTTTTCACATAAAAACTACTGAATGGATTTGGATGAAGTTTGGTACACAATTTGTTACCTTGATTAAAGATAAACACAAAATAATTTCAAAAAAATGGGTTCTTGTTCGTACACTAGAGGCATTGTTTGAATATGGACATTCAGGTGAACCACGGGCAAAAATAATTTCCCGTGGTACACATAGGTGAACCAAGCGGGTGGACCACGGGCAATAAACGTTTTTTCATACAAAAATGCAGTAAATACCTATCTACTTCAAGTACGCTGATAATAAAAAACAGTAATCTCGTGATAAGGCCTGTGGTTTTATAAACATCTGATTTATAATTGGAATGTTCTAAAAATACCCACAAAGAGAGCTAAAACTGTACCAAAACTAACTCCCAAATTGACACTAAGTCCATGAAGCACCTTAATCCTATTACAAACAAAAACTAAATTAAAAACAGACCTTATTGAACAACATTTCCACGTAAACCGAGTCCCTCGGCAAAATTAAGAATGACAGCTTCGTTGTAAGATAATAAAGCAAATAAGTCCCTCAATGTTTTCTTTGGCGCTTATAAAATATAGTGGGCATTCTTGGGCCAACTCGCAATCGGCATCCCAATCGAATTACATGGCACGTGATTGTCCAAGACTTTGTATTCGTTGTGGAGCTATTGAACTTCATAAGGAGGGGGGAAAAATGTAATTTTTTGCCCTACCCCCAGGCGGAGTGGCGGGCAATCAGTTGCTGTTGGTTGTTCTGGTAAAGACAGAAGGGTTTTTGGTACAGTTTATTACCCATCTCATTACAAAATGGGGTTTATAAAACATTTAATCTCGTAAAACTTCGGTTTACACAAACTTTATTATAAATCGTGGTTTTGCAATAAACCATGCCCTGTGACAAAGTTCGTCATAACAACTTTTTCATTGTGTTGTTGTTTTTGTGTTGTTTTCAACCAAAATGTATTTCAAACATGGTAGATTTAATTACTTAGACAATGGTTCAAATAACGGTACTAAGATCCACTTTTTATATCAAAGTTGTCGCTAGATGGCGCTGCATCTAGTTCAACGTGAAAATAAACGCTCCTATAAAATATTTGTTTAAAAATGATATAAGTGTATAAAAGTGTATAAAAACTAAGTAAACCTTTAACATATTAACCAATAACTAAGTGATAATGTTATCTACGAGTTTTATGAACAAACAGTGAAAATAAAACTATAAACACTAAATTCTAACAGCGTCTCAAGAAAGCATTAACATTATGTGACAATAATAGCAATAAACAAAAAATACAATAACTATAACAGAATTTCATCCAAAAGTACCAATAGAAGTGTGATAAATAAGAACAATAAAATCGAAGTGAAAAAGTGATTCATACAGTGTTTTTAAAATTCAACCGTCATACACAATATTGATTTTTGAACTGTCATCGTTTCTTTATCAACGAACTATAATACTCTGCTAGTAGTCAATAAATTCGGCAACGATCTTAACGCACTGGTGGCCTAGAGGTTTAGGCGTCGAGGTTACAAATCTGATCGACACGGCGCAAGTTCAAATCTCATATCCAAAAAAAAGTTCTTTTTGGAATCGTCAAAAATTCATAAAGAAGTTTATAAGATTACGACTGCAAAGTTCGCGTTCCAGTTCTAAAGTTTATTAGAAACGATATTCGATATTTAAGAGCCGCTTCACTAGTGCCCTCTTGTGCCTGAGTAGCGGATTTATTAGAAAAAAATATTGACTAACTCCGGGCAATATAACCAAGCACAAAAGTTCTGTTATAATAATTTGGTCGAAATAAATTATTATTAAATATACGTTATGAAGGGATTAAGTCTGATATTTACATTACACTACAAGATGACGCAGTGTGCTGGATGTGAGCAAAAAATCCCAAATAGGCAATATCTTACTTGCTCAATCTGTAAGAAATACTATGACCTCGAATGTTCAAATATCTCAAAGGAACAATATGCTCGCATGAACAGCAAGTGTAAGTTGACCTGGGAATGCCAGGAATGCAGGTGTAAAAAACCCAAAAATAGTAATATTAACACCCCTGCGAGATCGCAACAATTAGATGACAATTTATCAACACCAGAGCCTAATGTTACTCAACGTCGGAAACAAACACAGGACAACTTTGATGAAACTTTTTGTTCAGAAGACATTAGTATTCTCGGCGAGACATTATACAGCAAACCAGGTTTAAATAATAACAACCATCCTGAACTTAATCTACATAATTTGAGTGAAATGATATCCTTAAAATTAAAAGAAAATAGTGAATCAATAATACTAGAAATAAAAGCTACCATTCAAGCAGAAATTAATAAAGCCATATTAAAATTAAAGGAAGACATAAAACGAGACACAGGCGTATTGTTTTTGCAAAATAAACAACGGAAGACTGACATAGAGAAAATAAAAATTCAAATAGAAAGCCTTAATAAACAAACCGAAGAACTAAAAACCGAAATACTGAAACTAAAATCTGAGAACTCTCTTATAATTAAACAAAACTCTGAGGACGATGATAAAAAAATTGTGTTGTATGGACTAACCGAGATCTACAAAGAGCCTGAACAAAACCTACACGAAAGAATTAGAGCTATATTCTGGGACATTCTTGGAATAGATATTTTAGGCTACATAGAAGAAACTCATAGGATCGGAAAATATTATAAGCATCGAAACCGACCAATGGTCATTGAACTTATGAGCAAAAGACTATCAAAATATGCAATAGAAAATAGCCAATATTTCCAGGGAACAGGACTACACATTTCTAAACTTTTAAGCGTAGAAGCAAGAAATGAAAGAAAAATCTTGCGGGATAAAATGCTCGTTGCACGAAATAAAGGCCAGCGTGCTGTAATCAGAAATAATCGACTGTATATTGAAGGGGAACTCACTAATTATGAAGACGAAATCAAATCGTGCCATCCACTTAGTGAAGAAAAGCTAAACAATGTAGATAGACAAAGCGAATCCTATAGAAACCATACATTTCGAGAATACGAGGAAGACAACACTTTTCGAAAACAAAGAACAACATTTTAGTGTTTTATTTCAAAACATCCAAAGTCTATATAACAAGCAACATGTGATGGAAGCATTTGTTAACGAGAAACAGACGTATCAAGCTATATGTATTTGTGAAACATGGCTGTCAAGAGATAAATTAAGCATGATCAACTTTACCGGCTATAAAGTCGCAACATTCTTTTGTCGAGAAAATCGCGGCGGCGGCGGAGTTTGCATATTACTAGAAGAACAGAAGGACTTTATAGAAAGATCTGATATAAACGACATGTCACTTGAGTATATTTTGGAAGTTTGTGCTATTGAAATACCTAGCGATAACTTGTTGTTGGTAACAATGTACTGGAATAGAAGGGAAGAAGATGTCTTTTATAACCAACTCAACAAAATTTTAGCTTATGTAAACAAAAAATACACAAAATTAAAAACAGTCATTGGCGGTGACTTCAATATAGATATCCTTAAAAATAACTCCAAAGTCAACACTTTCTTAGACCTTATGTCCGAATACAGATACACACAACATGTGAAACAACCCACACACATAACTCACACATCGTCAACGTGTCTAGACCTAATATTTACAAACTTTAATACCGGAGATTTATACACATCTGTAAAAGAATTAGGTTTTTCAGATCATTGTGGTACAGTTATAAAATTTAAAGTGCCGCAGTGTCCAAAGCAAACCACTTGGTATACTGAAAAACGACTTTACACTGAAAATAACATTGAAAATTTCAAATCAGAATTAAAATCAGTAGATTGGAAAAATATCATTGTAGAAAATAATGATGCAAATCAAAACTATAATGTCTTTATTGACTTAGTAACTAAAATATTAAACAAAACTATACCAAAAATAAAAACCAAATTAAAATCGCATTATAAAAAATATTGGTTAACTAAAGGAATAAAGATATCATGCTTAAACAAAAGATTATTAAAAACTTTGAGTATAAAGTCTGACAATCCGATCATCAAAAAATACTATAGAAAATACGAAAAAATATTAAAGCAGGCGGTCATAACATCTAAAAAGCAGCACTTCATCAAAAAAATTAAAACGTCTCAAAACAAAATCAAAGCTATGTGGAGTATAGTTAACGAACGCACCAACAAAAAAATAGCTACAGGGAAACATAATATCCAATTACAAATAAACAATACTTTAATTTCTGATCCAAAACAAATTGTCAACAAATTCAATGACTTTTTTGCATCAATTGGCGAAGAGACCGCCCGCCCCGTAGGTAATGAGGCAAAAGGCCAGCCTGTTGTCAACCCGTCTGTTAATACCCTTTTTCTTAGACCTTTAGACTTTCGAGAAACACACCGAATAATTCGAAACTTAAAAAACAAAAAAAGCCACGGAATAGATGAACTGCCGCCATTCCTTATAAGACAATGCGCAGATGAACTTGCTGGACCTTTCTGCGTTTTAATAAATCAGTCATTTGATGAAGGTATTTTTCCTGACCAACTTAAAAAAGCTATAATAAAACCATTATTTAAGAAAGGCTCCAAAACAGACCCAAATAACTACCGACCAATAGCTCTTCTCCCTACGGCCTCAAAAATTTTCGAAAAGGCTATGTGCGACCGAGTATATAATTTTTGCGAAAGATTTAAAATCTTTGATGAAGGTCAAAATGGATTTCGGAAACATCGGTCAACAACTCTAGCTACCTATAAATACATGCAAGAAGTAATTAATGTCATTAATGAGAAAAAATATGCTGTTGGTATACTAGTGGATATGACCAAGGCTTATGATAAGGTCCAATTTAAAATCCTACTAGATAAACTTTACGGCATAGGAATTCGCGGAAATACTTATAAGTGGTTTGTCTCATACTTAAAGGATAGGGAACAATATGTGCAAATAGAGCATTACAGTCACGACCAAAAACAAATACTACAAGTAAGGTCTGATAGGAAAATAATAAATGCATCAATTCCACAGGGTAGTGTCCTTGGATGTCCCCTATTCCTCATCTACATCAACGACCTTCCCAAAATTATGGATGAACCTTGCGTACTATTCGCAGATGATATTTCCCTGCTGACCACATGCCAAGACAATAGTCAAGTTAACGAACAATTAAACACTATATTAAATAAAACAACAAAATGGATGGATGATCACAACCTTCAGATTAATTATAAAAAAACAAAACTAATGACTTTCAACCCCCCGCAAAAATCACCTTTACCCATCAATTTCACAACAAACGGCATAAAATTAGAAGTAGTTAACGAATTTACACTACTAGGACTTACAATAGACTCACATATTTCTTGGAAACCTCATATAAAAAGAATACGAGCTAAGCTGTCTAAATTTACTTATGCACTACGAGAAGTAAAAAAAACCACTGATTTACAAACTGCTTTAAGTACCTACTACGCCTATGCTCATTCTTGGCTCAGTTATGGCATTATAATGTGGGGAAATAGCACAGACTCACAAACACTTCTCATTCTGCAAAAGAAACTAATCCGTATCATTGTAAACATTGACCAAACAGATAGTTGTAAGCCTTTTTTTATAAAGCACAAAATACTAACCTTACCATCTCTCTATATACTGGAAATATGTAAATTTGTTAGGAAATATAAAAACTTCTTTATTACCCGCGGTGAAAAACATAGCGAACGATCTATTAGATTTAAGAATATGATAATGTTACCGTCATCGCGCATGAAAATGCACTCCAATAGCCCCTACGTAATGTCTATAAAAATATTTAATAAACTACCAGACGCATTAAAGGATGAAACTTGCAATATAAAATTTACAAATAAACTCAAGCAAATACTAATTAAAAAAGCATACTACACCATAAACGAATACTTAGATGATAAAAAAATTATTTAATTCAAACTGACACCATACACCTACCTTTAAAGTTGGTTAAAATTGACATTTATAAGTATTTACAGGCGACAATTAAAAATTAATATTGTGAACAATTTTTAACATTATATAATATTATTTTTAATTTAATTATTCCTAATTATGATTGTTTATTAATGTTTAGTTTTAAGTTTTCATTTTTGCTGTGCCCTACAGGGTCCATAATTGTACCTAGCTATGAGCATTATTATTTTAAGATCTGTATTGACATTATGGAATGCAAATAAAGATATGAATATGAATATGAATATGAAGTTTTGTAACAAGGAGAAATTTAAACCATGGTTCTGCAGATAAGACTTGATAGTCCAAGTTTAAACCAAGGTTTATTTGGTTTTTGTAACAGGAGTTTAATGTTTATTGTATTTTTTTTATTAATCTAAACATCCCGACTGCGTATAAAGTGAAATTGATACAAAAGAAACAACTTCTGTAGTCAAGAATATAATAACAGTCCCGACCAATACATTCATAATAAATCTTGTCAATACCCATCATTGGAAAGGTAACATTTGAGCCATTCTAGATTGTCCGTAAGTATTTTTTTTTGTTTTTTGAAGTATTTATACATCCGAAATACTCCTTCAGGTATTTGAAATACAATAAAGTACATTAATATTTTAAAAACTAATTGAATAAAAAAAATATAATGTGCATTTAATTACTTCGTATTTATATTAATTTCGTTTTAATTCCATCCATTCGCGTCAAACTATTTCTATAAACTTTATTTAAAATGATGACAAGCTAAAACACTAAACAAAGGATGGACCGTTATAATATTATTAAAACGTCAGTATGTCAAACGTTTCACACGAGCGTTTGTTTACTAAATTATGACGTCACTGTTCACTCTATAGACACAGTATGAAGATAACCAGTAAACCAACCAGACCATGATCACAGGAACCTTGTGTGTTACCAATTATGACTTATGGCGCCGAAAAATGGTCTCTTACTATGGGCATCATTAGTAAGCTCAAGATAGCCGAACGTGCTATGGAGAGGGCTATGCTCGGAGTCTCTCTGCATGACCGAGTCAAAAATGAGGAGATTCGTAGACAAACCAAAGTTGCCGACATAGCCCAGGCATTAGCAAGTTGAAGTAGCGGTGGGCAGGCCACTCGCACGCAGAACTGATGGCCGATGAGGCCGTAAGGTTCTCGAATGGGGACCACGTACCGGTAAGCGCAGCGTGCGACCTCTATCCAGAAGGTGGACAGACGATCTAATGAAGATAACAGGATCGCACTGGATGAAAGCCACTTCCCACAGGTCCTGTTGTAAATCTATGGGGGAGGCCTATACGAGTATTTAGCAGTGGACATCCTACGGCTGATATTATGATGATTTCTAGTTGAAATCATCATCTGACTAAATTTTTCCCTCATCATCATCAGCCTATAATGTTCCCACTGCTGGGACACAAGCCTCCTCTCTGTGAGAGGGAGTGGGCCATAACCCACCACGCGGGCCCAGTGCGGATTGGTGGATGTCACATGGCTTCGAATTTTTGGTTCTAGGACATGCCGGTTTCCTCACGATGTTTTCCTTCACCGTTTTTGAGAGCAGTGGTGATGAAATAAATTACACAAAGTAATGCGCCCGGCGGGGTTCGAACTCACGACCTACAACTCGTAAGTCGAGACCGATACCGCTGGGCCACCATTGCTCACCACTGCTCAATTTTCCCCTGGTGTCGGCTTATTGTCTAACCAGCTAAGCTGTTAACTAGTATTATACACGGAATAGCAGTTTGCATATCTGACCTGAGTTGAAATACCGTATATGATAATAGCAATAAGTCTACGGTGCCACAGATATTGCATTAACTAGTTAACGCTTCAAATGGAGCGGAAACCGATGTTGAACAGTAAAGTGAGGGAAATATTGAATGTTGCCAGTTATTTAATGGCGGGAAATGACTATTTAACTATAGCAATAGTGACCTATTATTGCGGTAGGCCTGTTTAAAATTCTTATGAATACCTGTTTGGAATTAATTATCGTAAATAATTATTCGTTCAGAGTAGCTCAGAAGACTTCTGTTCTGACTTGTGTCTTTGTCACAAGGAGAAAATAAAATAATGCTCATTACATACTTGAGAATTCAGGTCAAGTTTAACAGCACCTTTATTTTTTTATAATACACCTCATTTCCTATCTTCGGAGAACACTCATTTTATATAATTCTTATGACGTTACTGTTGTAATCTATAGTTTAACTAACTTTTTGTTAAATCCCAAACATTTAATACCTAACCAATTGTTAAAAATAATGTATGGGATTTTAACAACAGTTATAATTACCTACATGTAGTAGAGCGCTATGACATACTGAAAGAACACAGTTTCTGTCAATTTGACATCGTGATGCCCCCCGCATAAAAACAAAACACTAACGAAACAGCTATGCCTCGTATACCAGGAAGAAAACAACATGAGCTTTTGCCACTTTTCATTCGAATAAACAAAGTAAGATCCCGGGCTTCTAGACACTACTTATTTTCTTAAACGAATTGATAATATGATAAATATATACCTATCAAAATAAAATAAGGGCCACTCTATATATTATATTACACTTTAAACCGCACATTATGTCACACTGCGAATTGGATATATTTGTAATTTACAAATAATATGTGCATTATAAAGATTATTCAATTCCATTTTATAATACGAGTAAATTATCTTGTTATGATATATTTCAAGTGGTAATTTTGTTTCTAGTGACTAATTTGAATTCATAACTTATTTAATCAGATTTTTGAAATTATTTAGAATTTACGATTTGGTGTTTAAAATTTTTCAATTTTTTTCTTTGACTACATCAAACAGTCATTTATGCCATGAGAAAATTTAATGAACTGTTTTGACTGGGCTTCAGTGCTTCTTATACTGGGTTACAGCTGAATTATTTTTTTAATAAAGACAGATCTATCAGAGTTCAACAGGTTTCAGATCATTTCACTCTTGAAACAGAATGTTTTGGTGAGCTTTAAATTATAATCTCTATCTCGCAAAACTGAGCTTTCACTTCCTAACGAAGGTATTACATACATACCTTCGTTGCTCAAAATTGCGTAGAAAATGTGGTTCAACTCCACATTATTCCATTCGCACAGCAAGTAATAGTAGATACCTGAGTTCATCTTCGATCAATCGCCACTAACAGTGCATAGATTCGTTTATGCTCGAATTACGATGCTACAATTGGTCACTCAGGCTTTTCAACTGATTTCTATTGAAATGGTATAGAAAATGTTCGTTATTTAATACAGAACATTTCACCTTCAGTAAAGTAACACAGGGTTTAAGAGAAAAAAGAACTCTTTATTGGAACATTGAAAACATTATTTTTTCGATTTCATTATTTTATATGAAACTTGACACATTCCTGTAATTTCTCACTTTTCATTCAATTTCGCTTATTTTTACGATTTATTGGAATGCTAACTTATTTTTTTGTATTTTTAGTTCTGAGTAGTATTCATGAATAAATTCACAAAATAATATCAGGCGAAAAAGCCATAGCCGGTTGAGTGCTTGAACTTCAATGCTGCTAAGACGTGAATTTTTCCGCAAAAAGGAGCCAATCCGACCCGGTTCTATCTTTCTGACCATTAAAATGACAGGCCATCTTGACCTTTTTGGGGTGCCGTTGACATCGACCCACAATATTAGTCCACTTATTGAGTTGGCTGCAAAAAAGTTAGGTAGGTACATGGAGTGGGTACAGGTTTGCCAAATCCCAACTCGATGCACTTGAGTCAATTTAATAGCGCCCGGCATTGATCGAGTAGTCACCTCGAATCCTTATGCAAAGCAGTCATGCTAGCGAAGTAGGAGGTGGAACACGTGAGGAAGAGGACAGCCGCGTGACCTACGACACCGAGAAGCGATTTACGGCTCTGACCCGTATGTATGTAATATTTCCAGAACTGCACAGTTTTCGGATATGTTAGTTATTTTATCTACCCTCATATCGTAAAATTCGAAATACAAAACTCAAAACGAGTTTATAATGACATACTTTATACCATAGAGTATCGTAATTAAATTAAAAAATTAAATTATAACACTGTTTCTCTAACAAAACAATGTTATAATTTAATTTTTTTTCATTATGATACAGATTACTGGCCATAGATACATCTATTTCATTTTTTATCTGTGCACTGAGAAAAATGACCGATGAATCCATCTGAATTTATCCTCCCAAACAGGTTCCTTCTAGGGGTCCTTCTAATATTTACCTGCCCAAATGGATGATAACGAGTTTCCCTCCAAAATAAGGAAGGATATATATTTTTTTCCAACCTAAATAGAACGAATACTTCGAAGGAGTTTATTTCGTAGGAAAATCCGTCCAATAATTTAGAAGGAATTTCCTTCTTTATTTTGTGAATTTCATTGAGAAGGAATAAAATATGGATTTTTAGAAGGACTCCTGTCTTTCGGAAGGAACTCAATTGTACCTTCCATGTTTAATCCTTCTAAGTCAGTCGAATTTAAATTTTGGATGGTAATTCTCGTAGGTATTTCCACTCATGATCAAATAGATCTTTACTCCGACCAAAATAGTAGGATTATTTGGAGGGAATAAATTTGAAAGGTATAATTTGTAGATTTTTGAGAAGGAATTTCCTTGAAGTTAAGCTTTTGGTAGGAACTCCATCATACCTTCCAATCGAAATCCTTCTTATTTAGTAGGATTTCAATAACGTTCGGTAATTTCAGGTAGTAGTTTTTATTTTGTAACTTTTCCCATCAGATTAGAAGGACTATGTGAAAGGTATCCATTTGAAAGGATTAATTTGTGTGGATTTTTGAGATGGAATTTCCTTCTGAATTCTCCAAAATAGGGAACGCGTTTTTTCCAACTGAAATAGAACAAATATTGAGAAGGAATTTATTTTGTAGGAAAATCCGTCTCATAATAATTAGGTAGGAGTTTCCTTCAAAATTTTGTGAAGTTTTTTAGAAGGAATAAAATATGGGTTATTAGAAGGACTCCCCTTTTCAGTTTAACTATCGGAAGGAATTCAATTGTACCTTCCATGTTTAATCCTTCTAAGTCAGTTGAATTTAAATTTTGGATTGTAATTCTCGTATGTATTTCCACTCATGATCAAATAGATCTCTACTCCGACCAAAATAGTAGGATTATTTGGGAGGAATAAATTTGAAAGGTATAATTTGTAGATTTTTGAGAAGGAATTTCCTTGAAGTTAAGCTTTTGGTAGGAACTCCATCATACCTTCCAATCGAAATCCTTCTTATTTAGTAGGATTTCAATAACGTTCGATAATTTCAGGTAGTAGTTTTTATTTTGTAACTTTTCCCATCAGATTAGAAGGACTATGTGAAAGGAATCCATTTGAAAGGATTAATTTGTGTGGATTTTTGAGATGGAATTTCCTTCTGAATTCTCCAAAATGGGGAACGCGTTTTTACCAACTGAATTAGAACAGATATTGAGAAGGAATTTATTTTGTAGGAAAAACCGTCTCATACTTAGGTAGGAGTTTCCTTCAAAATTTTGTGAAGTTCGTTTAGAAGGAATAAAATATGGGTTATTAGAAGGACTCCCCTTTTCAGTTTAACTATCGGAAGGAATTCAATTGTACCTTCCATGTTTAATCCTTCTAAGTCAGTTGAATTTAAATTTTGGATGGTAATTCTCGTATGTATTTCCACTCATGATCAAATAGATCTTTACTTCGACCAAAATAGTAGGATTATTTGGGAGGAATAAATTTGAAAGGTATAATTTGTAGATTTTTGAGAAGGAATTTCCTTGAAGTTAAGCTTTTGGTAGGAACTCCATCATACCTTCCAATCGAAATCCTTCTTGTTTAGTAGGATTTCAATAACGTTCGGTAATTTCAGGTAGTAGTTTTTATTTTGTAACTTTTCCCATCAGATTAGAAGGACTATGTGAAAGGAATCCATTTGAAAGGATTAATTTGTGTGGATTTTTGAGATGGAATTCCCTTCTGAATTCTCCAAAATGGGGAACACGTTTTTACCAACTGAATTAGAACAGATATTGAGAAGGAATTTATTTTGTAGGAAAAACCGTCTCATACTTAGGTAGGAGTTTCCTTCAAAATTTTGTGAAGTTCGTTTAGAAGGAATAAAATATGGGTTATTAGAAGGACTCCCCTTTTCAGTTTAACTATCGGAAGGAATTCAATTGTACCTTCCATGTTTAATCCTTCTAATTAGGTAGTAACTTTAATTTTGGTTGATAATTGTCGCAGGTATTTCCACTCTAAATCATAGGGATCTTTTCTCCAATCAAAATAGTAGGACTATTTAGTTGGGATTTATTTGGAAGGAATAATTTGTAGATTTTTGAGAAGGGATTTCCTAGAAGTTTATCTTTTGGTAGGAATTCCATCATACCTTCCACTTGAAATCCTTCTTATTTAGTAAGATTTCAATTACGGTTGGTAATTTGGAGTAGGCAGTAATTTTATACTCAAACTTATTTCTCATCACTTACTTCTCATCAAAAAGAAGCACTACTTGGTATGAATTTTCTTCGAAATTAGAAGGAGTTTGTTTAAATTAGTTTTTGAGAAGGAAATGTTTTTAATGTAAATATTTCGATCAGATTTAGAAGAAATGTGTAAAATCCTATTTGATCGATTCCAATTATAGTTGTTAATTTTTTTGGAATGTTCAATCCAAATCACAAAGTATTTTTAGTCCTTCTGCAGTAAAAGGTCTTTTTGGAAGGAATCTCTTTCAAAGTTGTAAGTTAGTTTGTTCAAATGTAGGGGAAAGGTGTACGAGATGATCTGTTGAGGGAAGATGATCCTTTGATATTGCAACGAAGCCAGTAGCGTCATCTAGTTGTTTTTAATGGTAAAACGTAGTCCCAGATATTCCCCCGCCTCAGTCAAAAGTAGTGGTGTCGAGAGTGACAATTAAATTTTTTGAGAAAAAAAACAAATATTCCGTGACTTTGATCTAAGGTAAGGGTGAGTTGAAGTTTATATCTAATTTGTTCTAGGTACTTTATTACTAGGCTGTGGTATTAGTTAGCTTTGAAAATTGCTCTATTTTGTTTTTTTTAATAGCATGGTAACAGTTGAAAGCACATAGTTTAAGTTATCGAACATTGAATAAAAAGTTTATGTTGGGGCAAGATGATTATGTTACCGGTGTACAAGATGATCCCCACGGATCTTCTTGTAAACCGGTAACATATCTACTATTACGGGGATATTTTTAACCTTTGTATGTTATTATGTTTTAGTTCATATATTTTTGGTTTAAGACTATGCCTCGTAATTATAAAAAAAAACTAAACGCGGATTGTGGTCAGAACACTCCATGATCAAAGCACTGGATGCTTTTAAAAATGGCATGCCATAAAGCACAGTTTGGATTGCCTGTATTATCACTAAAAACGCGGGCTAAAGTCAAAAATAAGGTGGCTGTCAGTACAATCAAATATATAGGTGAAAAAATAAACCGAGATTATGGTTTTGTGTGGGTTATTCTCTTCCTGGATCCTGGGATCATCTTGGACACCGGGGTGTACAAGATGATCCTTTGACAACGTTTTAAAAATGTGTTTTTTTAATAGTAAAGCACCTAAAAAATTAAAATTTTGAGTATGCCAACAATAAGATAAATAAATTTACTATGTATATACGTATTTACATTCGCGCTAAGTAGGATATCTTTTAATCTACAAGCAATCTCCCTTAAGGGAATCATCTCGTACACCTTTCCCCTATGTTTTTGTGAAGAAACTTTTTTCAGAGTAGGTATAAATAGTCTGTTTAGAGTTTTAAAGGACTTATTAAGATTTCAGTGGGGTCAGTAACTAAGGAATTTGCACTCCTTAAAAAGTGCACATTAGCGCTTCCGTTGGGCACTGATTTGAATTAGTTGAGCTATCTCTAGATCGTTTGCAACGGTCTGCAGATAAGTAGCTCAACTGTTTCTTTTGTATTTTGTACATTTTGTAAACACTTGTATTAATCGTAAGTTTATTTGTGTAAATAAAAAGCTTAACGGTAATTTTTTATCTTCCTCAATATTAAAAAACGGTTTGGATTGAATTTCCCTCAAAGTTGGATGGAGTGTAAGGTGCAAATTAGTAGGATTTCATTCTAGTTGGTAATTTTAGAAGGAATGTCGATTCCAAATTAGAAGAATTCTTTATTCTACTGAAATAAAAGGATTGAGCGGAAGGTAATTCTTTTAAAGTTAGTAGGATTTCATTATGATGTCAAATCATAAGGAATTCAAAAAATGATTGCGCCTTATATTGTTAGGTTAGCAATCACCACTGCCACGCAGGATCTTTGCAAAAAAATCGAGTACCTACATAGCTGAGCTCTAACTCTTAACTAAGTTTTCTTGTGTTTGATTTAAAAAATAATAGGAACAGGCAAAAAATTAATACATCCAAAACGGGAAAATGCCTTAAATTTTCATGTTAGCAAAGCCGTGGGTGGCCGCTAGTAGTTACCTACATAATAGGAAAGACAGGTACCGGACTTGGATAAGTAGTTTTGGGCAGATTTGTAGGTAGGTAACAATACAATAATTATGTCATGTGGCAATCTTTGATTATAGTACATACTAATAAAGTATAGAGCCAAGTGTAGTGCAGTAGCTATGTCATGCTCAAACTTAAAACAGATTTAAACCTATCTAATTACCCTATGTAGGAAGGTATCTATCCGAATAGAATGTGTTCTACACAAAATTTCGTGCCTGTGCTGTTGACCGTTAATGAGTCCCTCTACCTGGAGCTAATACTAATAGCATTTACAAATCCAACTTCAATTGGATTAGAAGTGTTTGTAATTGCTTACAATATTTGACCTAATTAGGTACATATTTAAGTACTACAGTTCGGCTGGTGTAACTTGGTTACTTCCTTACTTGGTTACTTAATACGATACCCCTTGGTAAGATTGGTTGTCAGACTTTTTGGGCCACTTACTGCCTGTAACGTCTGTCATAGATCTACAGATAACAGCCGGGACCAACGGCTTAGCGTGCTTTCCGAGGCACGGAAGATACTCGGTATGTAATAGGCGGTCACCCATCCACAGACCAACCTAGGCAAGCACGGCTTAACCTAAAGATTGACCCCAGCGGCTGTTGTTATTTAGCCACGAGCAAAGATACCAAGTTGTATTAATTTTAATTTTCTTATCTGATTAATGTGATTAATAACTCTTCATGTAAGTAGGTACATAAGTATTTACTTAGTTTTTAATTTAACCCTTGCATGAGATCTTAATAATTGAGAAAACAAAAGCATAAAAACAAAAGCGGGATGTTATACCTATACCTACTATAATACCTAACCTAGTGCCTAGGTGGGACAGGATTTTAGATGAAGTAGGCTGGTAGGTACTTATACCTACTTTACCATCCTCCTCACAGCCTCATCGGCCCCTAGCCTAGACCATAAACAAAAATCTGAGTCGGCCTAATAAACCCAGCAGAAAGGCATGGTCAATACATGCAGGTGCAGCTGACTTTAATTTTTATAGATATAGAATTGAGTACCTCTATAATTATATTTTGGACGGATTACTGATAGGAAATTTCAAGAAATACCTTCCACGGTTCCTTTTTATTGTGGACGAAGGCGTATGAGGCTATGAGCAGTGTGACCAGATTAAACTTAACGAAAATACCGAGGAAGCTCAAAAAATACCGAAAAATACCGACCTACACAGGGCAAATAAACCAATCAAAATACTGATTTTCTTGACACATTACATTTACTAATCATCAGAATAAATGTTAGAAAAGGATTTTTTCATTTTTCTACGCAGTGTCTGAAAACCTCAAGAGGCCACGAGCGGATTTATATTCATGATGACAGAAGCAGATATCTTGTAAACTTTTCCAGGCATTAGTCGTTGATTTGTAATAATAATACTTTAAATAATTATGTAGGTATAGTAAAACAACATGTTGACGGTGGCGGGTTGATGAAACCGTACAGCTTGCGCGACCGATGTAGACATGCTGTTTAGTTTTCGAATTCTTATCTTTCAATGTCAATGCAGCAAAAACTATATGCGTGTGCCGTATTCACACACGCATAGGTACAGTTTTTTCTTCGTCTTTGATTTAATGCCAGTTTTTGCTCTGACTGTTTATTTTTACTGTGCGTAATGGATTGTCGTAGCTTTCAAATGACAAACAACACTCCATTTACATTGAAAGATAAGAATTCAAAAACAAAACAGCATGTTACCATAACTTTATCCAAAATATTTTTTTTTTATTTGTATATTTTATTAGCTAGGGTTTCATCAGTTCATCGGCTGATTCGTTGACATGATCTTCTAAACTAAAAAGTATATTTTGTGTTATTTCAGGATGCCAACCAAATATACCTACCTGCTTACAAACAAAGAACATACACACACACACACACACACATTTTTATGAAGGATTACTTACCTATTGGTTTTAACAAACAAATAAAATAAATATTGGTGGACATTCCATATTTGGATTGTATCAGCTACCAGTGGAGCTAGGTAGTTGATACCTACAATACTAAGATTTGGATATTTAGGACAAAGGGAGTTCGATACTTTCCAAATTTGGGGTACTTATGGGGGGGGCAAAAAAGCTATGCTCCAATTAGGCTTGACCGGTATTTTACCAAGTAGGTACTAACCGGATTAGCGATGGGCGATTCCGAGATGTTTTAACAATCGAAAGAATCGGAGTCGTTAAAATAAACCATCGAGTCAACCATCGACTCGCCGTTCTACAAAACAATCGAGAGGTTTTTCGATTGTTTCGAGTCAATGGAATCGACCGCTAGATTTCGATTGTTCGAATCAGTCACTCACTCACCGAGTCTCGCTTGGTCGCCAAGGTCAGTAAATTGCATTCATCGAGCCGAGGTGCATGTTAATTTTTACCTATAAATTTAAATAGGTAGATAATTATTAAGATTAAAAAACTATGCTACCTGCATATCTAATTAGTAAAAAACAGATTCAATAAGAAACCTCGATATGTTTTATTTATTTTCACGATTCCTTCTACCTATTTTTCGTACGTAAGTTAACTACTTACATTTTATTTCCGTCGCGGTATTGATTATTTTCGATTGCTTTTGTTGAAAGAATTAGTTTGTATTCGCAATTACAACGCAAGTCAAGAACTCGCAAAATTTTAAACCATCGAGGAACAACTCTCGAATGAACGCGCCATGCGCCATTCGCACTATCAGACCGAGTCGGACTCGAGTCCTAGTCGAAACAATCGAGAACCATCGAGATGTTCGAACAATCGAAACAATCGAATAAAACCTCTCACCATCGCGCATCGCCAAACCGGATTTATCTGATATTGTGTGTAAACGGTCAAACACGTTTTTTTTAATGTTTATTGTACTTTATTTAGGATTAAGTACTAGCGATCTCAATTAGTGCGCCATTGAAAGTGCCAAGAAACGCAGAGTGTGTGCGCGGAGTACGGTGATGAATATTATCAAAAATAAACTCCAAACAGAATGCTCACGAAAACCGTAGACCATAATAATTATTATTAGAGTGAGAAGTGTCTTAGTAAACCGCGGCGGGTGCAGAAAGTTTGAACCAACCAAAAAAATGCTAAATTTATTTAATTCCGAAAATGTGTACCTACAACAAACAAAAGAAAATGAGACTGAAGAAGTACAAAATATTTTTAATGAAACTTAGATAGTACAACAAACCTAAATAGTACAAAATATCAGTCTCATTTTCCTCTGGTATTTCGTCTGTAAATAAACGAATAAAAATAATTTTATTTTGTATTCGGTTTTTTTCTGTAATTATCGATTGGGTTTTTTTTTTAACTTATCATTTTGGGGAAATTTAAAAATCAGTTTGGGGGAAATCGTAAAATAGCATCTGGCAACCCTGATCATTGATGACACTGTCTGTAGAGCGTCCGAGTATATCTCTTGAAACTTTCTTTTCATTTCGGGCTTTCGGGTTGAGTGGTGGTTGAGTGCGTGTGCGTCGTGTTGAGATCCCGTTCCCAGAGGAGGTCGTGTGTTGTACCTACTTCATTGTGTGTTTTATGGATAATAATTTTCTTTGGTGATAAAAACCAGAGCAAAGTGGTAAGTGATCTATTTACGTATTCCATATTCATTCCGGGCAACGAGGTTATTGTTCAGAATAAAAGATGTCGGTGTTCGCTCGTTTGCATTGCAAATGGCCGGCATGCAAACTTGCATTGCTGAATTGTTTCGACTAATGTACCTACTAGTTTCTAATCACCTTGCCTACATTGCCGCAGGTAGTTAGGTATGCATCTAACTTCCTACACGAAAAAATAATAATTTCTTGTTGGTAGGTAACTAGGTAACCACCTATTGGTTTATTATATCGATCGATTTAACCAAATATTTTTGTAGGTGTAGGTATAACTAGTAGTAGAGTTCTTTCGCTTTCTTTGTGAAGAGTTTATAGATCCTTTTTGTGAAGGGCTCGTCCGGGGAATTACTACCACCATTCTATTTTCTGCCGCCAACCAGCGTTGCTGTTTCGGTTTGGAGGAGGTGCCAGGGCATCGTACCTGTAAGGCAATGGATAACTTTGGTTGGTTCTGCATTGAAGCCATAGAAGCTAATATCAAGAAAGTAATGGTGCTAATGAAACCAACTATAACTAGTTAATATTTGCAGCTTGAAAATCTGAGTTGGGTGGGAGGAGATTTGGGAATGGAGTCCCCCGCTCCCAGCACCTCAGGAGCTTCAGGAGCACAGGAGCTTCAGGCAGTGCTCCGACAGCTTGGGGCAGCTGATGAAACTGTAAAAAGCTTCCTTGGTAAGCATTTTGTACCTACCATTATAACATCAAAATAGTTTTTACCACACCTAAAAATTCAATTAGATAATCTGAATTGCTTCACCCAAAGACTATGGTGCCCCATACAAAATACAATGTAAGTAATAGGAAAGTACATTTTTTTTATAGTGTCAGTTTGAAGTAAATTTTAAGATTGTACCTATTTGAGGAATTTATCGGTTAACCTCTGGTGATACAGTCCTTAATTTTTTCTGGTTGTTGTCTGAACCTCGCCCTGTATTTCTTTATACTTTACGTGGCATTGCAACACATGCCGGGTACAGTTAGCTATGTATAAATCTGATAATCATCTTTTAGCCCTAAAAAGTCGACTGGCACTGCTGGACAAAACAATCCATGATGAACGTTCTATACGATAATACACCAAGATCTCCAGGTATTTGTGTTGGGTGTTGTGGTATCAGTACTAGAGTGTGAAGTCACTACCATGTTTTTGTTGAGTGTGGGTGGATTATGTTATGTCACTACCATGTTTTTGTTGGGTGTGGGTGTGTTGTTATGTATATTTTTTAAAGTAAAAACTTCTTTAGGCAGGCTCGGCACTTTGAAAGCATTTTTTGAGATGGGCAAAAACCTATAAACTTTTAACGGTAACCTGTAACAGTAACCTATAACCGACTCTTCTTCGGTAATGATCTTCAAACTTGGCCAAAAGTTGAGGAGAGGATAGGGTTTCTTTTTTGTTTTCACTTCTGTCGGCACTCCCAGAGTGCCACTGCCTTTTTATTTCCTTTTTGTCGGCACTCCTGGAGTGTCACTAATTTTTGTTTTAGACTAGATGTGTTATAATATGTATGCTGCACTTGGCCAGTTTTCTTAGATTTTGATTTAAGATCTTGCCTACAATGTTAACAATTCAGTTTCCACTAACAAGGTGTATTAAGACCATCCCAGAAATCTAAAAATAAAACAGCTGTTTCATACCAAAATTAAAAACTTCTTGGCCAATAATAATGTATGAAACACACTGACTGCGCTTCATGATCAGTCTGATAATAATTAATGATGATGATAATGATTTCCAAATCCAACAGACGATCTGTTTGTGGATGGATGGACGAAGATTTTATTGGTATGTCAGAAGTACTGTGAGAGGAATTTATGAAAGTGTTGTTAACCTTGGTTTATTTATGTTTCCAGTTAAATTAATACATTGTTATTTTGTATATTTTAACATGTATTATAATTATTGTCTCTTTTATTTGTATAATTTAATTACAGTAATTGGTTATAAACCATTGTAATTAAATAAATGAAACAGCTGTTTTGATTTTCATGATTATAGTGTTGGTTCCATAGAAAAAACTGTTTATTATTATTTATTTATTAAATCAGACAACTTTGTGGTCCATTTGTGTTAGTAAACTTACAGGCTATGTTAGTATGTCAAAGCAAAGCTTTATGTTAATGGGTAATTGGGTACTTTACTTACACCCCTTGAAATTTTCGGTAGTGGTCAATACACCTTGTTTATGTAAGTAAAAGTCTCCGTAAAAAAATTGGATTTGGACGTTTTGAAAATAACAAACTAACTAAGCGCCGCACTGTGGGCTGAAATCAGCGTTTCATAGACATTCAAATCATTTTTTCGAAAGTGTCATTTTTTTTCACATGGAAAAAAATACCACAAGAGTTAGAACAAATGTAATTGGTTCATCAGTCATCAATATCATTATCTTAGTCTAACTCAGAGTCCGATTCTATCTGGGAAACGTTTCCAACCTCTAAGACAGAAGAATCAGATTCAGGTAGCTCCAGCAGAGTTAATGTTTCTTCGAAAAAATATCTTTTTTTGCATTCATCGTAGGTCTTACTGATGAACTAATTACTTTTGTTGTAACTCTTGTTGTATTTTGTATAATAAAAATAAATAAATATTCCACAACTATCACACAACGCCATCTAGTCCCAAGCTAGATAAATAAAAATGTAGACATTGCTTAAACTTATATAAAATTGAAACAGCTCCGGTAAGTTACAAGAGCACTTGTGTTGGAGTTACCTCGCAACTTCCCTTACAAATCTAAAATAACAATGTTCAGACCGTTTTACAATTAGAATGATTAAAAATACCTAAATAAAAAAAAGATGTGTGTGTGTGTGTGTCTGTATGTGGTGTGTGTGTGTAGATGTTTATGAAACTCTAACTAAACTATTTTCATCTCATTTTTTATTTTACAAGATCTACTGCTGTAAATAATATATTATGTAGTATGATTATTATGGAAAAGCGACATTGTTGATGAACAATCTCGCACAAGCCTTAAACCTACAAATACCGACCTAATGCTGAATATCGCCAGATAGATTGCATTATATAATAAAAATAAAATAAAAAATAAATCTCATTTTTGTTTATTTATTTTGAGGGTTCTGTATTATTCTTTGCGCTAAATTAATTAATACCTTTTTTTTTAGAAATACCACTTTTTTGTGTCTTCTTAATAATTATTTGGGTTCTAGACTTAAATCCAAACTGGTCCATCAAAATTGATACATCTGAAAATTTTTTTTTTTTTTGATAAAACTGTTGAAGTTAATTGTTCTGATATTAAGCCAAATTGGTCCAACAAATTTGCCACATAAACCAAAAAATAAATAAATAATGTATCTACATTTAAAAAAAAAAAAGCGAAAGATTAATCTCCTAGAAGGGAATTAGGGCCAATTGTGCGATAGCAGAGTTATCTTATTTTTTAATGTTGTCTCCATACAAATTTTTAAGAAAAAATTCTCACTCTTCCATTTACGTACTCAATTCATGAAAAATATATATTTTTTGGCATGTAATTAGTCTCCTCAATCATTCCATGTGAAAAAAAATGACACTTTCGAAAAAATGATTTGAATGTCTATGAAACGCTGATTTCAGCCCACAGTACGCCGCGCTGGTTTGTAATGAACGCGAGCGAAAGGTCAGGTTGTGAGTAGGCGTTTGAATTAATTGTTTCAGATAATGGATATTCTTCTGTAGAGGAACTGAAATTTATCACAGAATACGATTTAAAAAGCTTGATACCACAGTTACTAACACGAAAAAAAATTGCATGCGCACTTGCTTCATGGCTGCTTGATAATGATCAAGAAGTAGAAGAAAATATTCTCTGGGTTAATAATTCAAATTTAATTCTCATTTTTTTTTAACTATGCATGGTTGTGGACTTGTGGTGTGGCATTAATAAGTTATTTATTTTAAAATTTGAATCATTAGGCTTAGTTCTCATATCATATAATTTTTCCAGACTGCTGGCGTTCATCCTAGCCAATCTGTGAGTAGAGGTGGGTCTAGGTGTGGGACCTCTACAAAAAGCAGCAGTAGTTCGGTTACAACCGCAAACACTGACAGTGCTCTAACAGAAGAAATAAGTGAAGCAGAATTATCATTATTCGACCATAATTTAGAAAACTTAGATTTATGTGTACGTGCTGCTGAAGACGCAGCGAATGTTGAAAGTTTCAATCCACCTACAGAGAAAAATATAATAGTAACCCGTAATAAAAACCCGATCTGGATCTTGCTAAATAAGGGTTCACTAGAAGAGAAAAGGATCGCCAACTTACCGGAAGACTGCGTCCTTGATGCATGCCAAATCAAAGTGGTGGCACAAAGTGTGGCACAGTATTTGTTTTCAGAAGCTACGCCGCCTAAACGTCAGGTCGCACCCAGTATTTGTACCTTCTGGACAAAAAGTTATTTTGAAGCCCTGTTCCCATGCACAAGTGCACACAGGTTTTATTTTATTAAAATAGAAGAATACAAAACAAAAAGCGGAAAACATGTTAACAAAACACGTCCCATTGGAGCTTTGTATACGCAACTAAGTTTACTTCGAAAGAAACTATTGGAAAAGGATCCGTCAGCAAAGTTGCGTACAAACAGGACCTCGCTACCAACACCACAGAGTACTCCACAAAAAGTTACTAGGGCATCCTGCCACCGGACAGCTGAAGGTATCACCGACTATTGCCCTCCAGGTATTTACAAAATTGTTATTGTTAGTTGCTTGCTTGAGATTATAGCCAGGGGATGAGAAGTGAGAAAGTGGGAATAAACTATGGGAAGCACTAAACTTAAACGTGCCATTTATGAAAATTATTCGTATTTAAATGCTTTCATTTTGTTTCAGAATCTGATCCGAACGTGAAAACCCAATTAACGAAATTGCGTACGCTTGTTCCGTCGCATACATCCAATGACCTACTGCAAGACTGGGTCGATACGCATGACTTTCGCATGAAGGAACTGAAAGAAACGCCGGGAACATTGTGGGATTACTTCCAAACTTATAAAGGACTCGCAGTACCAAGTGTTGGGCCGGCTCTAGTGAGTATTTAATATTTAAGTACATTGACAGCCTCTTAAGTCCGCATTTGAAACCAAGAAGCCGGAAAATCAAATGCATATTTTTTCTTGCAGATACAAAAAGACTTCCAATTGCTATACAAAGATTTGCCGCCATTGAACCAACTGCAAGACTTTGTGCTATCGAAAAAGACTTCTCTGAAAGAAATAGCGCTGCAAGTGCTTTGTAGATTAACTGCGGAAAGACAAAAAGAAATAGTTTCACTATTTCTTTCTTTGGTTGAAAGTAAGTACCGTCACGTTATGCCATAATAGTACTAAGAGCGAATTTATGTATTGTATTTAAGTTTTACATTGTTTGTACATTTTTAGGTGACAATGTAACACAACAAACTACCGGATTGCTCTTGCTGCTACCTTTCCTGTTTCCTGGAGTCTACCAAGTAAATAAACATTGGAAGCCGACAAAAAGTGATGTACTGGATTCATTTATTTTCAAAGTCGATACCGAAGCTGACGTTCAAGACGGAATCACTCGAATGCGTGATCACCTTAAAAATGTGCAAAATAGACTGAAATGGGAAAATCTACACCTACAACCATTTGTTCTAGTGGTAGGTACTTCTTGGACCGAAATTGATCAAGCGCACATTGTACTTGACCAAATAATATACTCTTTTCCCAGTGTATTGGAGGCCGTAGAAGTTTGCTTTCAACTGTTTCATTCGTTTCATGCACAATATCCACTTGAAAGTCATAACGTATGGGAATTCATACAACAAGCGGTCTACAATATTTATACAAAGTTTGATTGGAACCACCGCTCAACATCTGAATTGGCGGAACAGTTAGGCATCTCAATCAAACGACCATCTAAAAACGAGAGGAACTAGAACTTAGTATTTCAATAATGATAAGTTGCGGCCACTGCTCAAGTAAATTTTCCGAAGTAAATTCATTGATAATTCATTTAAAAAACAAATGCAATAATCTGCCGAAGTTAACATCTAGTGGAGCTGGTTATAAATGTGGACAAGGTTGTTTTGAAAAAAAATTTGATTCTTTAAATACACTGAGAATGCATTTGAATAGGATGCACATTAATAGTAAAACCGACCAAAATAGATACACTTTTGCTTCAAAACCATCGTTGCCAGTACCTGGTCAGAACTCGTTACCTACACACATTGAGAGTAATAATAATCAACATAGTTGTAGTAGTAGTCTGGAATCAGCACCAGGTCATGATTTTGTGCCATCAAGCATTAATAATGATTACGTCAGTAATAATAATCAACGTAGTGAGGAATCTCCTGTGCAATGTTCAATTGAGCAATTAGAAGTAAATCGTGAAGTTGATGGTATCAGTGTCTCTTTTAGCAACAAACAGTTATTAGTATATGAAACTGCATTAATGGTTAGTTCTTTTTTAGCTGACCCGTTAGTATCAAGGAGTACTGTTAAATTGTTTATAAAATCAATGACATCGTACGTCGCTAATGTAATACCGCTAATTTGTCCAAAAGAACAAGAAACTAATGCAGGTGGAGTGTTGGATGTAACTCAATCAGTTAAGGATTTCTGTAGTGAATATAAATGGAATAAATATTTCAAAGATTTAGGAACATTCATAGAGCCCTTGCAATACCAAACTACTACAGAATTAAGAGCTGAACTTATTGGCGGTAAAAGAAAACATGTTTTGGGTACTGGTCAATTTATTCCACTACGTTTTGTTCTGTGTAAGTTTTTTAGCATCCCAGGAGTTTTAAAGTCAATTGACGAATATGTTGACCAATGCTTACGTTCAAAAGTAGTTACAAACGTTGTTCGTACCTCTATTTGGTTGAATAAAATTCAATCGCTCGAAGCTAATGTCAAGATATTTCCGCTATTTGTATATTACGACGACTATGAAACTGGTAATCCTCTTGGCTCACATGCTAGCATACATAAATTAGGTGCAGTTTATGCGTCAATAGCGTGTTTACCTCCAAATTTAGCGTCACAGTTAAAATATATTTTTCTCTTCGCTCTATTTTATTCGTCAGATCGAACACGGTATGGTGGCAATTTTAATTGTTTTCATAAAGTAATTGATGAATTAAATTTCTTGGCTGATACTGGTATTGATATAAATATTCCAGAATATTTTCAAGGTCGTATTAAATTTCAATTAGCATCTTTAATTGGCGACAACCTTGGCCTGCATTCTATTTTAGGATTCGTAGAAAATTTCACAGCTAATTATCCTTGCCGATTCTGTCGAACTCATAAAACTGAAATAAAAACAATGTGCAGTGAGGAACTATCCTTACTTCGAAATGAAAGTAACTATGTATCAGATTTAAATCTACAAAATCCTAGTGAAACTGGTATAAAAGAAGAATCTCTGTGGAAACAAGTAGAAGGTTTTGACATGTTTAAGCAAGCATCTGTAGATCTTATGCATGACATATTAGAAGGCGTGGTACGTTATGCAATGAAAGACGTACTGAAGGGTTTACTATATAAAAAATACATCACTTTAGAGGAATTAAACAATCGAATAGCTTTTTTTAAATATGGTCCAGACTCGAACTGCAAACCACCACAGTTATGTAAAGAATCTGGACACATTGTGAAGTGGAAAATGTCTGCTATGGAAGCTTATAATTTTATCAGATACTTTCCATGTTTTGTTTCTCATAAAGTCCCATATGAAGACCAACATTGGACGCTTTATTTGCTACTCCGAAAACTTTTAGACTTGTCCATGACCGAAGCTGTTTATCCAGAAATTTGTGATGAAATTAGAGTTACAGTGAACGATTTCAACAAGTTGTATATTTTACTGAGTAACTCGCATTTAAAACCTAAATTTCATCATTTATTACATTACGCAGGCGTCATGGAAAAATTAGGCCCTCTTCATAATTTGTGGTCCATGAGATATGAGGCTAAGCATAGAACTTCAAAAATTTGTGCAAGAGCATCATGTAACAGAATCAATTTGCCTAAAACTCTTGCTATTAAACAACAGCTGCAATTGAATCACTTATTTCTGAAAAATGAAATTGTCTCCGATGTAGAACCTACTACTTGCCATAAACACTGTGACGTTGTGACATACGGAATTTTATCCAGCCAGTTCCTAATAGCACCTAACTCGAAAATTTTTTCTATGAACAATATTACCCTTAATGGTATTAGATACACACCTAACCAAATCTTAACATTAGATATTGATATGAGCAGTGGCGAACCGGGTTTTGTACAAATTTCTGACATATATTATGATGATAATACGAAGCAAGTAATTTTTGGGGGTCTGGCATTTGATACACTTTTTTATGATTTTCACGTTTGTGCTTATTGTGTCAGTAAGACGAACGTTAAAAAGTATTTTTCTTACAACGATCTAGGTTTTTTAAAACCGAATGTTCTGACAAAATTACCCCCTCATGGCTGGTGGTATGTCATTGTAAGAAATTCTTTCTATTAATTAAGCCTCTTTCTTATAGACAAATGATATTAATTAATTCTAATAGTAAGGGTTTTTGCTGCATACTGTCTTAACTATGACTGTATTTGAAAAGTGGTTTGATTTCTTTGTGTTTGTTTGATAAATAATTATCAGTTAAGTACTTTCTTTACAATTTATGGGCGATAAGAGTATAATTTTGCACTGAAATAAGGGTGGTTAGCTTTCATATTGGTCTTTATAAACGGTAAACTATATTAAGTTAATAGTAATATTATTATTTTAATAAGTCGTAGAAAACTAGATTAACAAATAGTATAAAACTAAAATCAGTTTGTATGGTAATCAAACAACCTTATAGTATATTCTACTTTGATACTTGCATTTGGTATTTGATACTTTTTTTAGATCTTTAACTATTATTACTGACTGTATTCAAACTTTTTGTACGTGACTTATTTGTTCGATGAATAATTATCGGATGGTTTCTTTGAAGTGTTTTTTACTTTGATATTTACTTTCATTTGGTATTTGGTACCTTTTTTATTATTGATTGTATTTGAACTTACACTCACCGGCACGGAATCTTGGCCAAGCGCGTATTTCGCGATAACAAGAGTTTTAAGTGTTTCCTATGATTATTTATGATGAAGGGTGATCTAAAAAATGTTTACCCTTAGTTCAAGAGGGTAATTTATCATGTTTGAGTGCAATATGACGTTATTTTTAAGTTTTAGTTGAACCCGGTCATCTGAGCGACTAAGTTGCTGTTTTAAATTTGTGTATTGTGAAAGTCTATTGTCAGGTTATTCAATTATAATTGTGATATCGTACGTCTGTTACTTCAATAACTAAAGGTGATTTAAATCCAATAAAAATGCCATTAACACCATCACAGGTTGCACAAGCTGTAGCGTTGATCAAACAAGGGCTGACACAGCGAGAAGTTGCTGTTATGCTGAATGTACCACGTTCATCGATGCGGTTTGCGCTGAAACGATACCAGGAGACAGGCCACTACTCCCGCAGACCAGGCAACGGAGGCATCAGATGCACATCAGCCCGGGATGACCGCTTTATTGTCCTGGAAATTTTGAGAAATCGCTACCTCACCGCTGTTGAGATACGCCAGCGACTCCATTTCACAAGAGGTGTCAATGATAGTGAACGTACAGTGAGAAGACGAATGGAGGAAGAGAATTTAAAAGTTTGTAGACCAGCACGCGTCCCAGATCTTCTCAGAAGTCACCGAGTAGCTCGACTTCGATTCTCACGAGAACACGATAGCTGGACCCATGACCACTGCATGGGTCCAGGTCTCAAATCGCTCTCCTCTTCTTTTCCACACTCGCTCCCGACCATCTGGAGCTCGTACCTAAAACGATTTGACACTCATCTGTGAACAGTACTCGAGCCCACTGCTTATGGGTCCAGTTGACGTGTTCTCGTGCGAATCGAAGTCGAGCTACTCGGTAACTTCTGAGAAGATCTGGGCCGCGTGCTGGTCTACGAGCTTTTAAATTCTCTTCCTCCATTCGTCTTCTCACTGTACGTTCAATATCATTGACACCTCTTGTGAAATGGAGTCGCTGGCGTATCTCAACAGCGGTGAGGTAGCGATTTCTCAAAATTTCCAGGACAATAAAGCGGTCATCCCGGGCTGATGTGCATCTGATGCCTCCGTTGCCTGGTCTGCGGGAGTAGTGGCCTGTCTCCTGGTATCGTTTCAGCGCAAACCGCATCGATGAACGTGGTACATTCAGCATAACAGCAACATCTCGCTGTGTCAGCCCTTGTTTGATCAACGCTACAGTTTGTGCAACCTGTGATGGTGTTAATGGCATTTTTATTGGATTTAAATCACCTTTAGTTATTGAAGTAACAGTACGATATCACAATAATTGAATAACCTGACAATAGACTTTCACAATACACAAATTTAAAACAGCAACTTAGTCGCTCAGATGACCGGGTTCAACTAAAACTTAAAAATAACGTCATATTGCACTCAAACATGATAAATTACCCTCTTGAACTAAGGGTAAACATTTTTTAGATCACTCTTCATCATAAATAATCATAAGAAACACTTAAAACTCTTGTTATCGCGAAATACGCGCTTGGCCAAGATTCCGTGCCGGTGAGTGTATTTTGAATAGTTAGGTAACCTACCTATTACCTATGTGATGTGTCTTTGTGTTTATTTGGTTGATTAATAATATTATCAGACACTTTTTTTGAAATTTAGTTAAAGTATAGTTGTCTTGGGCCTGGCATTTTTTTTTAACTTTCTTATTTTCAATTAAAACTCTCTAACTTTAAACACTCACGTGATAATAATTGACCCAAAAAAAGTATTTTTGAGTTCTCCAAGTTTATTCTTTATGCTATTTGCGTTGGTATAACAAAAGTACAAAAAAAAAAAAATCTTGTGATAATATGCTTTTTTTTTAAGAATAAGAATAATAAGAATAATAATTTATTTGCATAAAATTAACCATATTGTTACAGTGTGCAACAATCAACACCTGCTTGAACCAAAAAGAACTATTTTATTCATAAAATACCTAGTAAAATATAGTTGAATATTGAATTTTTATTCAGAATAAACAAATTTGATAGTTTTATAAACTTTGTACTCGAGCAGAGTTTTTGTTGCATTACTGTCTGTCTAATAGTTATTGAGTGTTTGTATTTGAAGTTATTTGTGTTTGATTAATTAATTTATCTAATTTTTGGTTTCATTATGTAATATTAATCAGGTAGTACTTTAATTCAATATATTTGATCTATATTTTTTCGATATCTGTGTTTTATTAATCTTCATGTTCCTTAATTTCAGAAGGTTTTGCTGTCTCAACTCGGAGATTAAAGGCTGAAAGTAGCTTGAATTACCTATCTACGACGAGGATAAATACCTGAGTTTTCCCGTTCAAGACCTCAATACCTTGCGATGAAAGAAATGTCTGAAGTTTGAAGATTTGGTTCCCGATTCCTGAATTACCTACCTACGACCGAGGAAAAGTTCACTTCTCCTCCATCTCAGATGGTTGTACTGTCTGAAGCTTGAAGATTTGGTTTCTGATGCCTGAATTATCTACCTATGACCGAGAGGAAAAGTATTTATACTGGGGTGCATTAGCATTTTTTTTCCATCTCAGATGTAACCCATACACACCATACTTTTCCTCTGTAATAGGTAGGTAATTCAGGTATCAGAAGGTAAATCTCTGAACTTCAGACGGTAACACCATCTGAGATGGAAGGAAATTCTGGTATACCAACCGTACTTTTCCTCCGTAATAGGTAGGTAATTCAGGAATCAGAAGGTAAATCTCTGAACTTCAGACGGTAAAACCATCTGAGATAGAGGGAAATTCTGGTATACCCACCGTACTTTTCCTCCGTCGTAGGTAGGTAATTCAGATATCAGTAGGTAAATCTCTGAACTTCAGACGGTAAAACCATCTAAGATTGAGGGAAATTCTGATACACCCACCGTACTTTTCCTCCGTAATAGGTAGGTAATTCAGATATCAGAAGGTAAATCTCTGAACTTCAGACGGTAAAACCATCTGAGATGGAAGGAAATTCTGGTATACCCACCGTACTTTTCCTCCGTAATAGGTAGGTAATTCAGGTATCCGAAGGTAATTCTCTGAACTTTAGACGGTAAAACCATCTGAGATGGAGGGAAATTCTGGTATACCCACCGTACTTTTCCTCTTTATTAGGTAGGTAATTCAGGTATCAGAAGGTAAATCTCTGAACTTCAGACGGTAAAACCATCTGAGATGGAAGGAAATTCTGGCATACCCACTGTACTTTTCCTCCGTAATAGGTAGGTAATTCAGGTATCAGAAGGTAAATCTCTGAACTTCAGACGGTAAAACCATCTGAGATGGAAGGAAATTCTGGTATACCCACCGTACTTTTCCTCCGTAATAGGTAGGTAATTCAGGTATCAGAAGGTAAATCTCTGAACTATAGACGGTAAAACCATCTGAGATGGAGGGAAATTCTGGTATACCCACCGTACTTTTCCTCCGGAATATGTAGGTAATTCAGGTATCAGAAGGTAAATCTGAACTTCAGACCTAAAAAACCATCTGAGATGGAAAGAAATTCTGGTATACCCACCGTACTTTTCCTCTTTATTAGGTAGGTAATTCAGGCATCAGAAGGTTAATATCTGAACTTCAGACGGTAATGCCATCTGAGGTGGAAGGAAATTCCGGTATACCCACCGTACTTTTACAAGCATCGGAAGGAAAAACCATCTGAAATGAAAGGAGAACGCAGACCACCTACCATATTTTTCCTTCTTTGTAGGTAGGTTATTCGGTAATTGGAAGGAAAATTTATCAATATCCTTCCCTGTCAATCCACCTGATTTGGTAGGTAGGATTGGCAGGTAATAAATATGGAAGGAATAAAAGATTTTCGTTTACCTTCTAAACTGTGTCCTTCTGTGTTGACTCACACGGAAAAAAGTGGTAGGTAAATATGTTGGATGGAAAAATCCTTCTTTGTTGACTCAGACGGAAAAACTGGAAGGTAATTATTGTTGGATGGAAAAATAATTTTGTTTACCTTCCAAAACATTACCGTCCGTTATATACCTTCCGTCTTGACTCAGACGGAAAAACTGGAAGGTAATTATTGTTGGATGGAAAAATAATTTTGTTTACCTTCCAAAACATTACCGTCCGTTATATACCTTCCGTGTTGACTCAGACGGAAAAACTGGAAGGTAATTATTGTTGGATGGAAAAATAATTTTGTTTACCTTCCAAAACATTACCGTCCGTTATATACCTTCCGTGTTGACTCAGACGGAAAAACTAGAAGGTAATTTTAATCAAAGGGAATTTGCTTTGAAATTTGGAAGGTTAATATGGAAGAAAATTATAAGAAGGAAAATGTGGAAGGTAAAACTTTCCTTCGAAACTGGCAGGAAAATTTCCGTGTGAGTCAACATGGCAGGTTATTCCGTCCCTATTTCGGAAGGTCTTTTTTCTCAGTGTGGCTGCGCGCGCTTTAAATAGGAATGTTGGAATTTTGACGTTTGTATTTCGGTGGATGAATATTAGTGTTAATTAATTTTTATCTTTTATTTGATATGTTCGTATTCAATAAGAGTAGATAAAGTAGTGTATGAAACTGTACATAACTAGGTATTATACCACTCGTGTGATACTATTAAAAAACTCGCTTCGCTCGTTTTTTAAACTCACACTCGTGTATAATACCCCTCATTATGTACCAGTTACATAAACTACTATATTAACACTTACTGCACACAAGTAAACATTGTACCTACAAAAAGGCAGACTTAATGCCTTTGGTTTTTATAGTCCAGTCAATAGGGACAAATTTAAAATTTAAAAAACCCCCGGCTTGAAAACCAAGTTTAAAAGGTAAAAAATAATAAAAAGAACTCAATTTTAAAGTACCTAAGTATGTATTAATATCTAATTTAAAAAAAAATACGTCGCGTTGGGGGACGGCTCCAAATTATGTATTACTTTTTCCGGTTCTCCTTTATGACAAAAATGCCTCAGAGAAGTTTAAAGGCAATGAAATTCCACAACAATTGGTATTTATATTTATTCCGTAGTTCCGTACGTCTAATAGATAATTATAAAGTTACAAGAGGGAGAACATCCAACATTCATAAAAATATCATCTACAGTTCTACACAGCTAATCGAGTATTTTGAACATAATTTCGGCCCCGCGAGAAATCATATTTCGGGCTTAAAATTATTATCAACCATCCTCTTAACACTTATTTTATCCATTTTGTTGATGGATGTACAGTGGAAAGTTTTTGAATCCCGTTAGATTAAATTATTTCATACCTCAGATCAAAGAATATAATAGGCTAATATAATAGGCCTATAATTTCTTTGATCTGAGTTTCATACAACCTAACCTCTTATCATAGTTAATATGAATGCTGTTATATAAGAAGTTGGTCAAGTCTCTTGAAAAGATCTGCATTCAGGTCATAGTAACACACACCACCATAGTCGATTATGGGGAAGATGAGGGACTGAACAAGGATTGCCTTTCAACAGCGCAGTCAAAGATAATCGGTGATACAGTTAATCCGTTCCACCTCTACAAGTTATGTCTTCCTATAATAGCAGACTGGCACTTGTCTGGGTTAACCGCTACCTCAAAACGATCAGATCAATTTTTCACGGATTTTCTGGGCGCACGTTATAGAGCCAAATCCTGCCGGCGTCGCGGGATTGTCTTATCCGGTATCCATAGCCTCGGATCGCAATGGATTATTGAAGGACACCGTAGATTTTAGTCAGTACAAGTTTGTATGTCCCTCCTGTCCTTCCCTGGGTGGAAGGGCTGATCTGATGATTTTACCACGTAATAAAAAGCCATACCACCAGGGGCATGGCCGGTGGTATGGTGGGTCCCGCAGCGAGCTATATTATCCAAACGAACTGGAATGTTTGGGAAGTTAGCAAGTCTGAAATTACATAGAATTACCAATTCAGAAAAAAAGCTATCAGTATTATTTACAATATTTTATTATCTACAATTATATCCACATTCGAATATAGTAGGAAAGAAAATACAATCAACACATTTTATATATTTATATTGCAAACAGATCAAAATTAAATTAATTCAAAATATTAGCATGTATCAAGAAAGGTATTATTATTCTTGGCGATTGGGAAAATTACTGGCCACCACTCATGACCTGCGGAAAATTCGAGGTACTACATTTTTCACATGGAATTTGATGTCATGACAAAGACACTAGCGCCGCGTATAAAGGTCATGAATGGTGGCATGTATTTTAAATTTTAATGATTACGTGATTAATGTCAAAATGGTTGCGAGCGATACGTCCTCCCTCAAAAGGCGCCCCGCGCCGTTTAAATCAGTTTAAATCAAAGAACAAACCGTTCTTGGTTTTATATTGAATTTTGTCATTGCATATTATAATTGTTTAATACTATTATTTAACTTTTAAATGAGCTAATTATTTTTTTAATGCAAGCTAACATAGTAACCTTAGTTATTCAATACTTTTTGATTGAATATTCAGTAAACATTGATAGATAAAATATATAATTATGGACGAAAAAATGTCAAATTCTTACTGTTTTGAAAAATTATTTTTGGTGTATTTCTGAATGAAAAATAAAAAGTGATCAAAGCAGTCCAAATATAAACTTTCAGATGTACCATGGACATTTTCAAATATTATTTTACTATTATACCTTCTCTGTAATTCGCTACCAAAGTATGACAAAAAGTAGAATTTTGTGAAACATCCTTTGCAGAGACAAGGTTTTTACTCATGTATGTAAACAAATCCAAAAATGTGTTTAAAGCACTCCACACAGAAAGAATCAAACTTTCTCGAGTATATATACTTTTTAAATTTGCGGCAATGACATACCCAGAATCAGGTTCCAAAAGTCACACAAAAACAACGAAACGTGTGAAAGCCCTCTTAACTATTGATCAAACCGCTGGCCATTGCTTCAAGCATAGCTGAATATAAGCATTCAGCATGTAGTGACTACGAGATCAGCATTTTGTGTCGGGTTGTGAACCCATGTTATTTTGAAAGTCAAGAAAAAAGAAAAATAAAAAAGTACAAAAAAAAATTCTCTTAAAAAAAATTGTCTCGATAATTTTTTCGCATACGAGATTCGAATTGTGCCGACGCGGTGTGTATCGGTAACCCAATTACACGGACGAAGGTACACGTAGGTAGGTATGTTCTTATTAAATTATTTCATTATCCATTAATTATCACTTCATCAGTATTTCCATTATGCTCTAGTGTAGGGACGGCAGGAGCTTTTATAAATGCATGTCTGCTTGTCTAGTTATTAATTGGAATGAGCATGTGATGTGATTGAAAAATAAACATAAAAAGTGTTAAATAATTATAACCTTTTTATCCATGACCAACATGGATGAAAGGTAAGTTATGGAATCGGTCTTTAAAAATGATGTTGAGATAACTAATTTCATTTTTTTCTAAACTGAACAGTTTGCGCGAGAGACACTTCTAAAGGTGTAAAATGTGTGTCCCCCCCCTGTAACTTCTAAAATAATGGAATGATAAAACTAAAAAAATATATGATGTTTATGGTAACGTACATATATTTCTTTAGTTTTCCATTAAAATTTTTTTGAACGAGATCAAGTAAATAGTTTTTTTTAATACGCTATAAATCGTAAACCGCAATTTACCTTTCAAAGTTACGACCAACTACAAGAACTTTTATTTCATGTTACTTGCTGCTACGGAACCCTTTATGGGCGAGTCCGACTCGCACTTGGCCGGTTTTTTTGTTTTATGGTTTCATATCGTCAAATGAGTCCTTGCCTAGTCATCATCATCATATCAGCCGTAAGACGTCCAGTACTGAACATAGGCGTCTCCTATAGACTTCCAATAGGACCAGTTGGTAGCGGCTTGGATCCAGCGTGAACCTGTGGTCTTCATAAGATCGTCTGCCCACCTTGTGGGTGGACGTCCTACAATACGCTTGCCGGTGCGTGGTCTCCATTCGAGAACCTTACGGCCCCATCGGCCATCAGTGCTGCGTGTCTTGCCTTGCATGTCAATGCAATGCCTTGGTTTTTTTATCGTGGTAACATCATCAAATGAGTCCTCCCTCAGAGAGGGATGGGATCTGTCAGAATTGTACTGAGTAAAATATAAAAGGGTATTTACCCAATTTCATTCGCAGAAATGTCTATCATTCTGCTGAAGTTACCTTTTTAGGCCCTCATTACTGCTACTGGAATTCAGGTGCACTCCTTGTTGAAAAAATAATTTTGAGGTAAAAATTTAACCAACCCTAGCTGTATTAATAACGGCTAGTATACATTTATTTTTGCTGTCTGGCGTTGAATGATTAATAACCTTAATATAGGTTAATTGTAATAATACGTGTAATTGATAAAACGTACCTATTAGTTAAATATTATATGTTTTGACTTCATCTGGTTTGGTAAAATACAAACCAATGGAAATGGGAAAACTTTAAGCAAATAATTATAATTATACGTTATTGTGTTATGGTTAGTTGGATGATCACTGCAGTTGACTCGTAACATGAAAAAGGTCCTTGTGGTTGCAAAAATTTAACTCGTAGCAGATTTTTGAGGAACGAAAAATTCTGCTACGAGTTCGAGTCGAACCCGCTTCTTCTGGATAAGTACTCGTAAGTAACGTTAAAACAATTGAAAAAAGATTCGGCCTTGACGAATGGGTTGCGAGGGCCTAATTGGAAAGGCGTCTGAGTTTTCACTCTTTTACTTTACAGCTTCATTCCAGTATTTACAGCGTTTCTTGTATGAAAAAATGGAACAGCGCCTCTGGTGTGCGAAAAAAGAACTAATTTTTTCCTTGAAAATTGTCAATTTGAAATTGTCAAAGTTCCAGTTTACTTTACGTCTCAAATACTGAAAACTCGTGCTAAGGGTACTGGAGTACTGATCCAGAAGACGCGGGGTCGAGTCCTACTCGCAGCTGGATTTTTCCACTCTCAAAAATCTTTACGAGACGTGATGCAGGAGTTATTGCCTATAAATATTAAATTTAAAACTAAAGTGTAGGTAACATACACGCTCTCTCTCGGGTTGGTGATGACTGCGACCCTCATGGCTTCCTTAATGGTCATCAGGAAAGTCTCGCTGACCGGTCCGTATGGCCAGTAAAAGAAGTACAGTATCATATTGTGGATCAGATTGTTCTCTGTCAACTGAAAATTATCAAAATTATGTATGTAGGGGAAAGGTGTACGAGATGATTCCCCTAAGGGAGATTGCTTGTAGATTAAAAGATATCCTACTTAGCGCGACTGTAAATACCTATATACATAGTAAATTTATTTATCTTATTGTTGGCATACTCAAAATTTTGATTTTTTAGATGCTTTACTATTAAAAAAACACATTTTTAAAACGTTGTCAAAGGATCATCTTGTACACCCCGGTGTCCAAGATGATCCCAGGATCCAGGAAGAGAATAACCCACATAAAACCATAATCTCGGTTTATTTTTTCACCTATATATTTGATTGTACTGACAGCCACCTTATTTTTGACTTTTGCCCGCGTTTTTAGTGATAATACAGGCAATCCAAACTGTGCTATATGGCATGCCATTTTTAACAGCATCCAGTGCTTTGATCATGGAGTGTTCTGACCACAATCCGCGTTTAGTTTTTTTTTATAATTACGAGGCATAGTCTTAAACCAAAAATATATGAACTTAAACATAATAACATACAAAGGTTAAAAATATCCCCGTAATAGTAGGTATGTTACCGGTTTACAAGAAGATCCGTGGGGATCATCTTGTACACCGGTAACATAATCATCTTGCCCCAACATAAACTTTTTTATTCAATGTTCGATAACTTAAACTATGTGCTTTCAACTGTTACCATGCTATTAAAAAAACAAAATAGAGCAATTTTCAAAGCTAACTAATACCACAGCCTAGTAATAAAGTACCTAGAACAAATTAGATATAAACTTCAACTCACCCTTACCTTAGATCAAAGTAACGGAATATTTGTTTTTTTTCTCAAAAAATTCAATTGTCACTCTCGACACCACTACTTTTGACTGAGGCGGGGGAATATCGGGGACTACGTTTTACCATTAAAACAACTAGATGACGCTACTGGCTTCGTTGCAATATCAAAGGATCATCTTGCCTCGACGGATCATCTCGTACACCTTTCCCCTATATTATAACAGTGACTCTGTTACTGGTTGGGAAAAATATTCGTCATCGAGTAACAGGTCCCATCGGGTAACACTATTACTCGATTAAAAAAATTTTACTGTAATTTTTTTTACGCCCTTTAAATTTTTAATTTAGTCATTTTTGTAAATATTCAGTTTTAGTTGTAAGTTGTGTTTTAATTTTTGTTAAGTTTTGCTGATCCTCAATTATTAAAAGAATAAAACCGTTTTATTTATTTTCTTTATAAATTGAGTTTAACTTTATTTATTTTTTTGGAATCGATTGATTTTAAATTAATTAACCGACTTCAAAAAAAGGAGGAGGTTATCAATTCGACTGTATTTTTTTTTTTTTTTTTTATGTTTGTTACCTCATAACTTGCGACTGGGTGAACCGATTTTCATGATTCTTTTTTTATTCAAAAGCTAGTGCTTCCCGTGTGGTCCCATTGTCACCATTTCAGGATCTGATGATTGGATCTTGGAGAATTCGAGGGCAACCCTCAAATTTTATTGGCTTACACATAGTTTTTCGCAAATCTTATGAAGTAATTCAAGTATTTGCGTATGGGAATCATCATCTCATGTACCTGAGCTGATGATGGAAGGTACAACTCCTCAAGTAAGAAAACTATGTTTGTGTTCGCATATCTCCGGAACTACAAGTCCGATTTAAGTAATTCTTTTTTTGTTGTACTAGGTATCGTTCAACTTAGGGAATACTGCAAATTTCATCAAAATCGGTTCAGTAGTTTTTGAGATAGGGAATGAATTAAAGAGATGTTAGCGATGATGTTATTACCGGTGCTACGGATTACAAAATTCTAGTGCACATGTAAGAAAATGATGTATTTGACAAGAATTTGTTGAATATTTAAACTAAAAAGACTAAAATTAAAACTTTTTCTAAAAAAAATGTGACCGCCTTCAAAAACAACCACAAAAAAAGGGTAAAATAACCTACAAAACTTTTCTTTCGGAAGTCGGTGGCAAAAGAGCCAATGACATTAATAAAAAAAGTCACCGACTTCCGAAAGAAAAGTTTTGTAGGTTATTTTACCCTTTTTTTGTGGTTGTTTTTGAAGGCGGTCACATTTTTTTTAGAAAAAGTTTTTATTTTAAATACTGTAAGCATTAGTGCATCCGTCGCGAATTTCAAAGATTTTCTTTGGAAATCTTTCCACAGTTTTTTTTTTTACAATAGTTGTTGATAATACACTGTTTTATTTTCAAAGTTCTTGTTAATTGTCAGGTTGGATGACTGTCTGTTTAAAACCAGTAACCCAGCTCAGTAGGCTTTAAATTAATATTAAGAATTAATAATGTTGGCGATGTAAATTGCAATTGTTGAATGGCCTTACAGTATCAACTGCATGATTTTAAAAATGTTGCCAGCCGTTAATAATAATTTTAAAAATAGATATAATATTTAAAGTGATTTATTAATGCAGTCAACGGCATCTTTTAATTAATGAAAATTGTGAAAATATTTTTGATGAAGTATGTTGTGATACTTACTCGTATGTTTAATTCTGTATGGTATTTACATGATATTTATTATTAACGGCGTATGGCAAAGCGAAAGCATCGTTTGATGAGTCGGAAAAGTTGCCACGCACCGCCACCAGCAGGCGCCAGTATCGCGAAATTAACGCAATCCAAAGTTTTATGTATTTCATTTCGTCAACTTCGACATTTCATAAATTAGTGTTTCCTTTACGCAAAATACATGTATTACTCTAGTAGAAATATTTTGATATAAAGATATTGAAACATTTACTAAAACAAAATGATAGAAATACTTATTGATGTGGATAAATATTTTGTAAATATTTTCATCATTCACAGTCTTAAATTTATTTTATAACACTTGGACACAGGTTTTGACGACCCGAGATAACGAAAAAAACTACTATTTGGTAGAAAATTAATAAAATTGGCACAGTTTGCGAAAGTGACAATTCCCAATTATCTAAAGCCCCAAACACATGCGCGCACGGGCAAAGGCATGTGAGCATAATGACGTCGCTCCCCCTTAGAGGGCCTACCAGGGTCCCGGGACTAACGAATACCGTGACCCCAGAACGTAAAGGTCTATTGAAAGACATCGTAGATTTTAGTATATACCCGCCCTGCCCTGGGTAGGAGGACTCATTTGATTATTTTACCACACTAAAAAAAGCCCCAAACACACGCTTCTTTTATTAACGTCCGTTCAGAAAGCTAGTTGCGTGTGATGCATTTTGTTATAATGACAGACACTAGCGCCGCGTAAAAGGGACGTACATGGACCTACAAAAAAGGCGGACGGAACTTCACTAAGAAACGATTGAAGCACCACAATGGCGGCGGCGTAAATATGTGTGAGTGTGTATAGGGATGCCAGATGAAGGAAAAAATTACCCATTTTTAAACAATATTTAATTAAGATCTCCCTTGAACTTAAGTTTAATTACAATTTTTTTGTGACGGATACCTATTTTTAAAATAAAGGTAAAATCATTTAAGCACATTGGATATTAAAATATTTACAACTCCTTTAATGTTAATAAAGTTTTACAATCCCTTTTGGTGATTCAAATTTTTGTAGACTTGTCTTTTGCTATCGACACATCTAGAAATCCCTTCTAATTTACTGAAGTGGTGGAAACGAATGTTTAAGTATTTTTCGGCTATAAATATTTAATTTAAGGCTGCATATTCTGAAAGTTGGCAACGTCGCAAAAAGCTGTCAAATATTTACAAGTTTTAATTAATTTGGCAAATTTTCTGTATGAAAATAAGAAATATCGCTCTGTAGTGCACTAAAAAAATGATATAGGAATGCAATTAAAACACTGAATTTGATGTTGTAACCGTTTCAGGTGTATAAAAGGCATTTGGAAGGCTTCTAAATGCTTTTTTTACATCTAAAACTGTATATTCGGTGTTACGATATTAATTATTGTATTCCCTTATAATTTTTTTAGTGCACTACAGAGCCATATTTCTTATTTTCATACAGTAACAATGCTAAATTAATTAAAACTTGTTAATATTTGACAACCATTTGCGACGTTGCCAGCTTTCGGAATAATTATACGCTCTTAAGCTATTTTATGTTCCATTCCTACACGTCTACATTCCTATTCCATGTCTACACTCCCTTATTATTTTTATACAATCATTTTTCCATGCATCATTTGCCGTGGGAAATCTGTAAAAATATAGAAGAATACAATAACGATAAATAGTAACATAAAATATAAATCTCCCAATTTAAAAATAATTTGAACCTTGAAATAGTTGCAACACTGATTGATTTCGAGATGTTTATTAAATTTATTGACGTAAAATCGAGAAATTAGCTTCAAATCGACATGCTTATCTATGAAAAGTGATCCCCTGGCTTTTTTAATTGAACTACTATGGTTTAGACAACTTTTTGCAACACATGACGGCATACTTTGGTTTTTATTAGACAAAATAACACCGTATAAAACCGCGAGTGTCGTTCGAAGCGTAATGGCCGACGGCTGACTTACTATGGTGTGAATGTGTGCGTGCTGGCTTGTCCACATTAGCGCACTGACTTACTATGGGTGCTTCAATTGTTTCTTAGTGAAGTTCCGTCCGCCTTTTTTTTTAGGTCCATGGGGACGTAATAGTTTTTACTCGTATATTATGAGGTACAGGTACACAGATTATTGTAGTACAACAATTTTATTGTCTGTAACTTCTTTATAATTGAATCTTCATTCTATAATATCCTATCAATTTTTTTTGGGACAAGGTCTTAATATCACTTTTCTGATAAATGAAACCTTTGAGAGATATCTATCGGCTCCAAAAGAATGAGCCCAGTGCTAATCATTTTTTTTTTTGCCTCCAAAGCAATTACCAGTGCGAGAGCAAATTGTACCGAACACGCGGTGAGACAGCAATGACCACAAATTTTTCATCGCAGTCGCAGCATTATACTATAGGCGATATTTAACAGGGTGGTGGGTGCTATGCCTTATATGTAGTTGACATGTAATTTTGAAGTATTCAAAATTTTGACAATACCAGTTTTCATTTAATTTATTTTAATCCTGTTTCTTCGAAATTGTTATAAATCTGTGACGAAACTAAATAAATAATAATAAGAGTGAAGTGTTTCTTATCCTATATCGCAGTTTGATACGATTAGAAGTTGTTTTCAGTTACATATTGTCTCAAATTGTTGACTGCAAATCAGTGCATTTATCATTAGTTCATGTGAAATGGTATTTGGATGCATAAAGATTAGATGGAAGGAGGATGGACACAGAGGAACCATCCGACAACAATAGTACGATATCACGATAGCATTGATATAATTACCACTGTGAGTAATTTATTATATTGATAGGAACAATTCGTAATGTATAGTATCATACGTATTCTAAACATTTCCCTTGTTTGCTCTGTAGGGGTCGTCAGGAATTTCCTGCGATGATATTCAGTATGTTTAGTTTATTTTAATACTTCATTTATTAATGAAAATAAAGTGTTATTGAAAAATGAAAGTTTACGTGACTTATTTACAGTCATGTCCGTTTAATCACGTCCCATTGAACACATCGAAACATAGTTTTGAATAATCTATAAGCCTACGTATCATTCGTTTTTATTTTCTCGATCTTTTTATACATTTCCAATTTTATTATTACGAAAATCTGACAGCCGCGATCTGAAAAAAAGTGTCACAGGTCTAGCCTGTAAGAGCCACGCTGGCTGACTGACAGGGTCCTAAAACTCAGTAAGTTTGCATTTTGTTCTGGGCTATAGTTCTGGTACTGGACTTTAGATGGCATGACTGTCTCAATTTAATATATATTGAAATACAAATAAAAAACAAGAAATATTGTTCGAAGATCTATAAAATTTTAACTATTTAAATTTGTTAAAAAGAAAATTAAATAAAATGAAGACAATATTGTATAAAATAATTCTATGACAACACTGATCCGTAGTAAAATAATGATACGTTTCATTTTAAGCACGCATTGAAACATAAAGCCGAAGTAAATTGACATATTCATTGTGATAATTTTTATTTCTCGCTCTTCTGCAAAGAAATAAACTGAGCGGTAATTAAAACAAATATTTAAATTTTAGACTTACTTTAAATTTATAAAATAGTTTTCAAATTACAATTTCAAGTCAAATATTTGCACTGCAAAAAACGTTAGTTACGGAACCTCCTTGTCGGCCATTCCGAAATTGTTGTTTTTGTTACCATGGTAACATATTAATATTATGTCTTGTGTCCACTCGTGTCAAACTCGATATTTTATGTTTTGTTTGATGTATTGAGAAAGTTTTAACCGTGATTTTCATTTACGACCTGGATAGTGGCTATGTTATTTGAACTATTGTGGATTGATTGTGTTCTTTTTACCCGACTGCGCGACGCAAAGGAGGGTATCAGGGTAATTACTCGTGCAGTGCCCGTGCATTCTCTTGGACTCATGGAGTTTTTCATTGGAATTTCCTGTGACCTAGTGTTATCTGTTGTGTGTTAAGTTGTTTTTTTAGTTTCTACAAACTTAATAAAATGTTGTAATACTCAATTTTGTGTTTTATTCTAAACAAAATAAACATTATATTATTATAAGTGAAGAAAGAAAGGGATAGCTATATAGCTATCCCTTTCTAGGATACTGCACATAAATGTGTGTAATATGTATGTATCTATAGACACACACATGCACCGCAAGTTCTGGTACTGGACATCAGATGGCGCTTGTCGTTGAGGTCAAGTATACCCCTTTATACAAATGTACTCTATGCTGACTGATGTGTCAAGGAACGAAAGTGATGACACTACTTTTAAAAGGCAAAAGATGAGAGGACGATAGTGAATGTGTGCTCAGAATAAAATGGCGTATGTGCCCAAACATATTGACGCCTTTTTATGAATTAAAATTGTTATTAATTGAAAAACTGTCTTTACAGAATTTAGATACTAGTATTTTCTACAATTTAAAACAGCATCCTTTCAATAACTCATAGTAGTTACGCCGTAAAGTCCAAAAAATAAAAAACATAGACTGAACTTTGCATTTTTTTTGTATCGAGAAAATTTAATTGAATCGTGTTTTCAACTTTGTGAGAATTTAGATCATATAGTTAATAACTGTATTCCAAGTTGTAAGATCTGTAGTCCAGTCATGTACGACAGAAAGTAAAATATAAAAACCGTATAAGTACTGACTTAGCCCCTTAATCTGATTTTATAACTTATTTCATTTTACTTTTATATTAATGTTTAAAGATTATTTTACAATTCTTTAATCTATATTTTTTAAATATTTTTAAAAACGACAAGAGCTCGCGTGGTTTTTGAAATTGTCCCTATTAAACTCTGTCCGTGTTACCACAAACAAGATAAACATCTTTTGAACACTTGTTTAAAAGAACTCTCAATGTCAAAACAACATTTCTCGTTGAAATAAGGGTCGTTATGCAGTTACACTTTTTTTAGACACGCGTTCAACAGTTGTTTATTTTTTTGTGGTAAGGCGGTGTGTATTGAATAAACTGTATATAGGGTGACTGGTAATTAGTGTACGATACTTAAACACGTGATTGTGCTCATGTTAACCAACAACTTTTACTATGGGAACAAACCTGAAAACGTGAAAAAAATCAGCTGTTCAGTACATTTATGTTTGCTTAATGTACTGAACAATTTAAAATATTTTTTATATTATTTTTTATATTATTAAAAATGGGTTTGCTCACAAGAACTGGAACTCCTGCACACCGACGGAATTCAGAAAAAACTGTTCAAGGGTCAATTTTCAGTTTTGAGGCATGTGTGGATAATGACGCCTGATACATTTACTAGTAGTGCAATCATCCATTGACAGAAAACAAAAATATTAATTATTTTAATTTTGATTAACTTAAATGTAATTAAAATAATTTGTATTTTTGTTATTTGTCTTACCTCAACACATGCCTCGAAATTGAAAATTGACCCTCAACTTCGAAAGACTTTGACATAGACAGTGATGAGGAGGAGCTTCTAAATGCTTTTATTTAAGAGTTTCGTTTTGCTTTTCAAACTTGTTTGTTCTGTTTTTTTACAAAATAAACACACATCTCTCAAACATACCTACAAATGTACCATCGTTTTAATTTTGATTGAAAAAATTGCTGGTTCCTATTATTGTTATCATGTTTAAATTACCTCAAACAGAATATTCTCACATTCATATGGTTCACAGAGGATGAGGCTGGTTCTTTGATCTGACACATCCAAAGCCTTTTTGAGGAACTTGTAATACTGAAACAAATATAACAAGGGAAATATTAATTAGATTTAATCTTATAAGTACCTACACCAGCAATTGCCCGTCACTTTATTGGGAGAATGTAAAATCAAGTATCTTTATTAATTATTTTTGAAGTGACCAAAGAGATTTAAAAGAAACTATAGAGCGGGCATTTTCCTGTGGAAAAATGTAGCCTTTATTAGAAAAATAACAATGAGGAAAACATAGATTCTTATAACATTATAAGACCAACAAGCAGAGTATCTATTGGTTCAACAGAAAGTGCTTTTTAGAAATAATCCAATTAATTCCTTCAAGAAGATATTTATCTCGGAAAAAAACCTTTTCTTTTAAAGGAATCAAGTAATTTGGGCTATTAAGATTGGGGGCGGACCTAGTTTGTCCAACAAGGTGGAGCACGGAGACAATCAATTTGGATTTGGGTTCCATGCTCCAACTGACGACGACGTTAGGGCTCGTGTACACAATGCCGCCGCCATTCGCTGGTGTTTGTTTTTTCGGCGGCGGCGACGCGACGTTGCGGTGGCAGCGTGGTGTCGGCGCGGTGGCTGCGCGGTCGGTAAGGTTAAAGGTGCGTTTAAACGGCGCACAAACACGAGAGCCGAGCCTGGCTCCGCTCGTGATTCAGCGCGCCACGTGCCGTTTAAACAACTACGCTCAGCGCGGCTCGGCAAAGTTTGCACGATCCATCACTTGTCGGTTTTTTCGACACGGATCAAAGGCGCGCGCCATCTTCGGCTCGGCTCGTGTTAATGCGCGCCGTCCAAACAGATGGTACAGAGCGCGCGATGAAGGAACGGTTCAACAGCGCGTTGTGTGCCGCATCTCCACGGACGGCTCGGCTCGCGTAGGATCGTGCTACCCAGAGCAGGCTTGCGTCCGAATTAAGCCGAGCCGCGCCTACACGGATGGTGCAGCGCTGTGCGGCTCGTGTTACAGCGGGCCGTTTAACCGCACCTATACACAGCATAGAGGCGCGGTGGCGGCGCGGTCGCTAAGTTATACACAGCATAGAGGCGCGGTGGCGGAGTGGTGTCGGCGCGGCGGCGGCATCGTCCACAGGAGCCCTTGTACAGTGAAACAAAAACTTGATTTAGTTACCTTTTGTTTATTTTCGTTAGTTGCGATGTTCAAATTAGTAGTTAGAACATCATGTCGGCTCAACATGCGGAGCAGTTCCAATAAGTCTTGTGATCTGTAAAAGTGAATTTAGTAGGCCATGAGCTTGAGACTCTATAATGCTAATACTTTATACTTTCTTTATATTATATGCAGATGTGTGTGATGAGAGCAGTGGTGGCCCAGTGGTATCGGTCCCTACTTACGAGTTGTAGGTCGTGGGTTCGAACCCCGCCTGGCGTATTACTTTGTGTAATTTATTTCATCACCACTGCTTTCAAAACGGTGAAGGAAAACATCGTGAGGAAACCGGCATGTCCTAGAACCAAAAATTCGAAGACATGTGACATCCACCAATCCGCACTGGGCCCGCGTGGTGGATTATGGCCCACTCCCTCTCACAGAGAGGAGGCCTGTGTCCCAGCAGTGGGAACATTATAGGCTGATGATGATGATGATGATATTATACGGGTTTGTTTGTAAAACATTAACAACTTTTCATGGGCTGATAGTACTTTTGATTATAAACAATTTTTACTATGAAACCAGCTCACAAAAGGTTGTTAAACTTTTACAAATAATAACTCTGTATAATGGATCAAGTATCTTGACTTGGCCTACGAGGTTATCAACCTGTGGGATGTAGACTTAGTGATCATTGTGCCGATAATCGTGTCGGCATTTGGCTCAATTGCCAAGAGCCTCGACCTTTATCTAAGAAGGCTGTCTTATGGCAGTTTGATCAAGTAAGCAGTATTTCTTGACACAAATTATAGTGGTGTATTATCATTAGTTCGTTTTATACATTTCCACTTCTAGTTATATAGAAAATCAAACAAGGACCTGAATTTAGAGATATAATAGTTTTTTTCGTCCATCTTTTCTTGTTTGGGTGGCAACATCATCAAATGAGTCTTCCCGCCCTGTGCGGAGTGAAAAAAACTGGCTTAACCTGATAAAACTTCACCCTGTTCCTTTGGTTGCCCTTTGCGTTCAAGGGCTGGAGTATTTCTTTAATACGGTCCCGTGACCTTTTGGCCCTGAGATATCAAGCACTAATAGAAAGGTTTTTCTTTTTTTTGGTTCATAAAAATAAAAAGTATTTCAATTCTCACGTAAACTCTTACCTGATGGCAGTAGAGTTTCCCCTCACTATCGTCATACTCTTCGACGGCAACGCTTGTGCAATATCTTTGACTGCTATCGAGAAGTCTTTGGGCAGTTTCGTCAGCACGTCTGATGTAATATCTCGGATATCGAAGAAACCGAAAACCGAGTTTACGGAAAGGAATATGAGCAGTATTTTTTGTATAAGGTTCATTTTTACCCGACCACGGTAAAATTTAAAACACGTCGCCGTTTAGAGGGCGAAACACGCCAAGGACACGCCACGCTACCGTCGCGCCGAGCTCGCTGTTTGGCAAAGCCTTTAATATTGTTATTATATTTATTGCCAATTAATACTTTGTCTTTTTTGATCGTGGTAAAATCATGAAATGAGTCCTCCTACCAATAGCAGGACGGGAGGGTCAGACGTGTACTGATTAGTCCACGGTGATGCTTCAATAGCCCTTTACGTTCCTGGGTCATGGTTACTCGACGAGACAGTCCCGCGACCCTTGAACACATTACCTTCAAAAATTTGTTTCTGTTTAAAACTTTGTCAAAACACACTGAAAAAGGTCTCCTAATCACAAAAACTTGAACACGATATAATAAATGACACTCATGTACTTCAAAGCAAAAAAATATGAGCTTGATTTAATGCCGTCTCCCAACTACTTAGTTTGACGGACTGACTTGTAACTAATTCTATCTAATATCTTATGAGTTCTTATGTTATATTTTGGGCAAAGAGAAAAACGCAGAAGCGACAGACAACCTTTGGGTGGTGGGCAGTGGGTAAAAATAATCGTGTGAAGCAAGACAAAAATATCCTATGTTACTCGTATCTATTCTATTATGTGTCCATAGGTACAAGCGTGAAAAAGACAGGCAGAAATATATATGGAAATATTTCACATCAAGCATCTTGTAAATAGCTAAAGCCTTACTGACGACAGATATTGTTGTATCTGTTATATGACTACACTATATCGCGGTATATAGGATGACTGGTAATTAGTGTACGATACTCAAACACGTGATTGTGTTCATGATAACAAACAACTTTTCTGCTGTTCAGTACATTTATGTTTGTCTAATGTACTGAACAGCTGATATTTTTTTCACGATTTCAGGTTTGTTCCCATCGTAAAAGTTGTTGGTTATCATGAGCACAATCACGTGTTTAAGTATCGTACACTAATTACCAGTCACCTTATAATGACGCCAACATCACCATCTAAATTAAAAAACAGGGTATAGAATAGAATAGAATAGAATAGAATAGAAAACATTTATTTGATAATGGACACACACACAGACATAATAAAAAATAAAATTCAAAAAATACAATAAGAATTTTGCTGAGCATGTCCACACCAAAAGGGTTACCAACTCAGCATATGCTGGGCGAAAAAGACACCCAGCGCTGGTTTTCAGTTGGCACCACGCAGTGACACACGGACGAGGGTAGGCAAAACAAAAAATAAATAAATAAAATAGTTAAATAACATAAACAATTGGAAATGTGTGAAGGGAAAAGTGAAGTGCATTAGATAAAATTATATTAAAATTTATTGTAATATGAAAAAAAAAAAAAACGTGTGCGCTATAATAGTTAGGTACTTAAAAGTATTTTTAATAAAACGCGCCCAGAATGACGCCACCAATGGCGGGGCAACCGACCAGTAGGGAGCGCTGCTTGCGGTATGGTCGTAAGACTCTCTTACAGACGAAACCTTTAAACGTAGATACCTAAATTTTGGTCAGTAGGTGCAGTTTATTATGTAGGCGTGTATGCCAAGGAGGGATTTTGCGAAAATCCACCTCTAAGGGGGTGAAAGGGGTGAACACTCTTGTATGTTAAACTTATTCCATGGTTATGTAATTTTAAAGCTTTTTTTTCATCAAATGAGTCCTCCCACCCCGGGCAGGGCGGGAGGGACGGTCAGACTTGTACTGACTAAAATCCACGGTGACTTTCAATAGCCCTTTATGTTCCGGGGTCACGGTAAGGAAATAAATCCCGCAACCCCGGCAGGCTTCGGCCCTCTGAGAGGGGGCCCCGTCATTTTTGGTCTCCGCCTATCGCCGCCGTGAGGACACGGTGCTCTGCCCAAGCGGGGCAGTCTTGCACCGTATGCTCTACTGTGGCGTGTGTGTGGGGCGATCTTCGCAGTGGTGACACCCGGGCGTCCTTTCCCTCCCTATCAGACACAGGAACCTCCCGAAACTTCCGTGTCCGGTGAGGACCCACGTCATCCGATAGGTCAGGACGCCGTGACGTCTCTCCAGCCACTCCACAAAGAGGGGTCTTACCGCCGCGATTGCGGCGTGCCCGATGTAATTTTGAAGCTTGCCAAGAATATGATCATAATTATATAAATAAAAAAAGATTGGCATTATTAGTTTTTTTTAAACTACCCTCTATTGGTTATATAGATGATGCTTAAGTTTGTATGGAAAAATCATAACGCGCGGGCCGATTAATTTGAAATGAGTATTTATACCTACTATATTTTAGATTATAAATAATCAAACACGTGTTTTTGGATTTTTCTAAAATATTCTGTTACAATAATATAAATATATGTAATTAATCCTATGATCTCATAACTGATCAAACACCTGACAGTTCTATTAATTTAGCAAGTCTTTGTCGCCTGTGCAACGAAGTATATCGGGTCACCTCCCCACGGGTCGGTGTGGATTGGCATTTGACGAGTAAAGTGGCTACTTTTCATCGGAAGGGCCCACATGACCGATGAGTTGAAAGCTTTTCCGTGTTGCCTTCTACATTCAACACCTTTGGTTTGAGGGATGAGGTTATACGTGGGTGACGCAGTTTTGATTCAGTATGACTGGATTTCATCTACCTCATACTTGTACCGACCCCCTTAAGCACAGTTAATGGATTCAGTCAAATACAAGAACACCAAAACGCATGAATGTGCTATCGTCAGCATAGACGAAATGTTGTAATGTGAAAGAAGATGCAAACCTGGAATTTGAACCCGGGACTTAGCAGTCTGCACGCTTGCGATTACTAGTCCAACGAACAACATAATATGTAAACTATAAAATGCTAAGTATTTAAAGTATATGTAAGTAACTGCACGGTTCGATCTTAAAGGTTAAGCCGCGCTTGCCAAAGTCAGTCGTGGATGGGTGACCATAAATAAAATAAAGAGTTTCCCCGTGTCCCGAATATCAAAAACGTACAAATGTACGTCTTTGAAAGTCGTCGCAGGTAGTCAGTGGCCTAAAATGCAACTAAAGTCTTACCTACTAAGGGGCCGGTGTCGTATTACTCAGTTCTAACTGGAGGTCAGATAAGCAATGCACCATGTAAAATACTGGTATTCAACTCCAAGCTTAGATTGGAAGCCGACCCCTGCATTTACAGATCACAAAAGATGGTAAATGATGTGGATGATAGTCAAAAAACGGTTCTCCATCCCTTCCAATTTCTGAACTTTGTTCGTTTTTCCGAAAATTCTAGAGGACTAGAAAAAATACCGCAACAAATGAATTAAATTCAGTTGAAATGAACCCACAAATGAAGGCAGCTTGGATATGAAAAATGTAAATATTTACAACGTCTTATTTAATTTATTCTTTGTTATGGTCTAGATTAAATTTGCCTGCCTAGGGAAATCACAAAGTAAAATTTGTTAAGTTGCCCACAATATTTCATTGTGTATTTTTCGGTGCTTACGCTGAAACTTGTTTCTTTTGATGAACAGACGTATATAAACGGCCTGTTTATATTACTGAAAACGAGTGAATTTCACCAAGATACCTGGTTTAAATCCGTTGTAACCATATAGTTTTAGGTCATAGTTTCTTAGAAGATGATGAGAATGAGAATTTAATGATGTATAGTGAAAAAATAGTACAAGGGACTAAATAAGTAATTCGTCCGAGGTAAATACTGTGCTTTTTATTACAAATAATAGCATAAATTATTAGCTAAAGAAAAAAAATGAGTGTTGATCGGATTGTCGCTTTCGCGCTTATTTTGTAAACAGCCATGCGATTCTCCCTAGGCCTGCAATGGGTAACTTTCAAACGGCCTATCAGGCATAATAATGATCTACTTTCAGAGTATGAGTAATGAAAAAGGATTTTATTGCGTTAAAGGATTTCGATACGAGGGCACATAGGAAACGTCCAAAAACAGGCACGAGATGGATAGGTTAGGTTCGATTTGCATGACGACGCTCCCGTCACACTATTTTTGGTTCTGCTAAAAACTGCAGACCAAAATAGGAACCCCGCGCAGCAGGGCTCCGTCATCGAATCTCCTATATCCCTACTAATATTATAAATGCATATGATTTAAAACTTTGGTGAGTCGAAGTACAGATTTGTCGCACAAGCGTTATTCGCACATTCATTATTTTGTCGGGTTGAGGTAGGCACTAGATTTTTTAAGACCAAGTTAAGCAGCCAAGCAACTTTTTTGTCAAAACAGTTTTCTTGTAAAGGAAATATTTAAACTTTTCTACAAGAGAAAACCTATGAACTACTCGTAAAGTACTCGTAGAACGTAGATAACGTGACACAAAGGGGTATAACTTTTAACCAAGCACACTTAAAGTTGAACAAAAGTTACACAGCACGTCCGTGTGTATAGTATAACAAGGTATTGAGAGAATGTTAGCATTTCGTATGCTCTATAGTTTACATTATTCAGCCACTTACATCTGGCTAAGTCGACTCATACAAATTGTTTGGAACGTGGACTGCCGGACGGTGTTGGAAAGTGAATTGAATTAAGTTAGTTGGTCGTTTGCATAACGATAGAAAATCGTTGGTAGTTCTGTTATAATGGTTTTTAAAGTGAAACTTTAATTACGTCGTCTCAAACTTTTTCGTCTGTGCGTTGCGTGTCGCGTGACGGTTGGCCGCGGAGTAGGGATAAAGTAAAAGGTGCGTCAGAGCAGCCGAGGCCAATGTGGCGGCGCCTATAGTTCGCATCAGCTGACCGTGTAGTTTAAAAAATAATGTGAAAAAGTTTCACTTTAACCGTGGTTTCAAAAACCACACAATCCTTTTTTTTTATCGTGATAGTATCATCAAATGAGTTGGAGGACTCATTTGACTCAGGGCGGGACGAGAGGGACTGTTAGACTTGTACTGACTAAAATCCACGGTGATTCTTTAATAGCCCTTTACGTTTCAGGGTCACGGTTACCTGACGAGACAGTCCCGCGACCCCGGCAGGTTTTGGTCCTCTAAGGGCCATCAGATTCCTGACAGATTTTTGAGGTGGGCGCGGAACACCCATCTCTCTTGATTAAGACAGAGATGGGTGATTACATGTGTGTCATCCCTCTTCATCACATGTCGATTCTAAGACGACTCCCTTTTAATTTAATCTTTGTAAGTTTACGACAGAACATTATACCGTATGGTTCATTAAGTGTTTCAATATCATGTCACACGGTGCTTTATGAAAATCCAAGACAATGTAACTAATGAGTTACGGAGTAAAAACTCTGTTGTTGTAAGAAATAAAACGATTACTGCCAGATTTGAACACAATTTACTTTGCAAGTTAACGTTTGAAACCTCTTCTAAATCATTTGACATTGGTCGAATGGCGTTTATATCTATCTATCTATATACATCAATCGTAGAAATATTCCCCAGTAACATAGAAAAAAAATGCTAAAATTTAGAATCTATAGTTTTGAAAAATATGGTGGATCATTTCAAAATACTTTCATTAATTTTGAATATCGTGCATAGATTCACAGTGTATAATGCGGTCCTACCTATCACATGTCACATGTTGTCGACTTGAGGGCTATCGGTCCCTGAATTATAAATAATCCCGTGAAATATCAAAATGTTGCCACTTATCATACGTCTGGAATAGTTCAATGTCACAAATAATAATGAAAACTTGCTTCAACAAAATAATGAAAACTTGACTAAGTGCTTCTTGCTTTTTTGCGTTTTATCTGCCATCAGAAAGACGACGAAGAAGACGCTGGATGCAGGTCGCTTCCAACCGGTATCTGTGGAGATCAAAAGGGGAGGCCTATGTTCAGCAGTGGACGTCCTATGGCTGAGATGATGATGACGATGATCTGCCATCAGTACCCTTAGCAAGAGTTTTCAGTATTTGAGACGTAAAGTAAACTGGAACTTTGACAATAAATTTCAAATTGACAATTTTCAAGGAAAAAATTAGTTCCTTCCTAGAGGCGCTGTTCCATTTTTTCATACAAGAAACGCTGTAAATACTGGAAAGACGCTGAAAGTAAAAGAGTGAAAAGTCGTGCTAAGGGTACAGTACTACAGTCCCAAAAAATAACCAGATTTGATCCATGTGGATTATCGTAGCGTCAGCAAGAGTGCTCATCCTTCAGCATTTGACAACAATGTAGCTGATTTCTGTCTGCTGTCGAAAATCTAGCTATATATTTAACTGTAAAACTAATCTAGTCATAATTCCGTGCGCGAGTTTGACTCGTACTTTGCCGATTTTTAGTGTGCTAATCAATTGAGGCCTTCAGTCCTGGGTGGAGCGGCTGTTCTTACCGACAAACATTTCATACTGTTCCTTCGGTTGTTCTTTGCGTTCCAGAGCCACAGTATCTTCCTTAGACAAACCCGCGACCCAAAAGAAGATAAATGTTGCGCTAAAGGCAAGTGAATTATCATGTCGTAAGTTTATTGAGACGAATTATGTTAGACGTCCTAGAGGCGACCTTATACAATGCAATTGTTTAACCATTCGAAACATAGAAATAGTGACATGGTTGTTAAGGTTCAAATTCGCTCATCAAGCTAGCAAAAGCATAACCTACAAAACTATCTATGTATGCAAATTCCTCGAAACATATTCTGCGTATTAGCAACATATCCCAATAGATCTGTCGCTATTATGCATAACTTGTGTGTGTAAGCTCTAACATACACCCGGCATTACCTGTTGTATCACCGCGGCGGGTGCCACAGGAAACTGTACATCGATGAGACTAGTTCCTTATGTGAAGGCGGTGGTTTAAGTGAGAAACTGCTAGCGTTTTTATTTTTTCGAAATAAAAAACTTTTTCAAAAAAAATGTAACCGACTTCAAAACAACCACAAAAAAGTTCAAAATAACCTACAAAAAAACTTTTCTTTCGAAAGTCGGTGACTTTATTTTTTATTTCATTGACTTTTTGTCACCGACTTTCGAAAGAAATGTTTTTTTGTAGGTTATTTTGAACTTTTTTGTGGTTGTTTTGAAGTCGGTTAGATTTTTTTTTGAAAAAGTTTTTTATTTTATCCTTTTTAGTTTCACTATTCAACCAAAATTATTGTCAAATACATAATTTTCTTACATGTGCACTAAAATTTTGCAATCCGTAGCACCGGTAATAACAACAGCCATATATGTATGTACACAATGAGCTAAAAGTAAAAACTACTACACCAAACTAAATGAATATTTTATGGGACCAAATGGCAGATATACTGTATCGAACAAAAAAAGAATCATCGAAATCGGACCAGAAACCTCGGAGTAATCGGTGTAGATAAAGTTAAAAACTTTTTAGGTTTTTGTTGATTTTTCAAAAAGTGCTGGTCCGATTTCGATAAAATTTTAATGGGACCATTCCGGAAGTATACCCTATCGAACAAAAAAATAATTTTTCAAATCGGTTGTTAAACGACCGAGTTACGCCCGAACAAACATAAAAAAAAAAAATACAAAAATCCGAATTGAGAACCTCCTCCTTTTGGAAGTCGGTTAAAAAAAGGCTTATGTTAAACAAAATATTATTTATAATTTCAGCGTTACTTAATCTGCTTTGCCTTTCGCTAATTTATTGTGGTCGGCGTTCTCTCTAAGATGTAGACCAGGGCCTGTAGCCATGTAACAAACGATAAACGCAAACGCTGAGTAGGCTTATAGATTTTCAAATTTATGTGCTTGGGTATTGTAGCGTATCTATTTAATAGATAAGTAAACACTATACGTGGTACCACAAAAACTTTTAAACGTCTGTTGAACACTTGTCTAAAAAAATGTCAGATTATGACGTTGAAATAAGGTCTATTTTGCAGGCACACTTTTTTAGACAAGTGTCCAAAAGATGTTTAAGTTTTTGTAGTAAGGCTGTATTTCTCTCACAGAAGTATTCGGACCTGCCACGAATGACACCTGTCAGTCGTTCCGGAATGGCGCTGACGCAGGCCTGGGCAGGATAAATAAACCGATGCTTGGTGTGTATGAGAGCTAGTCGTTTATCGATAAAACCCAGAAAACAGAGGATACTACAGGTATAAAGTTGAAGATTTAGTGAAGATTGCGTAGCGTTTTCGTTCTTTCCCGTTGCTAACGCTTTTTTTTTTTTTTAGCGTGTTAAAATCATCAAATGAGTCCTCCAACCCCGGGCAGGGCGGGAGGGACTGTCAGACTTCTACTGACTAAAATCCACGGTGTCCTTCAATAGCCCTTTCTGTTCCGGGGTCACGGTAAGGAAATAATCCCGCGACCCCGGCAGGCTTTGGCCCTCTGAGAGGGGGGCCCCGTCATTATGCTGACGCTCTTTGAGGCGCGCGTGGGACACAACGCGCCGTCGACCCGGGCATGGTCCTTGGTCGGGCAGCGGGTTGCCCTTTACTCGCTGCCCGCATGCCCGCGCCTATGGTGGCCGGAGATCATCAAGCGACGTCCGTCGCCGTGGGCATCTACTACCGCGGGTGGGGCGGATGGAGGACTCTGTCCTCTCTCGCTCGCGGCCCGCCTCCTCCTTTGCGAGCATTACTGCTTCGCAGAAGGAGGCGACCGCCTCCCACTCCGTCTCGCCCCGCAGCATGGCCGCGACCAATGCTGGGCGCGAGAGGTCTCCGCCTATCGCAGCCGTGAGGACACGTCGGTGCTCTGCCCAAGCTGGGCAGTCTTGCACCGTATGCTCCACCGTGTCCTCCGGGCGATCTTCGCAGTGGTGACACCCAGGCGTCTCCTCCTTTCGCATCGGACACAGGTACCTCCCGAAACTTCCGTGTCCGGTGAGGACCTGCGTCAAGCGGTAGGTCAGGACGCCATGACTTCTCTCCAGCCATTCCTCAAAGAGGGGTCTTACCGCCGCAATTGCGGCGTGCCCGTTCCCGTTGCTAACGCTTAGAAATCTTTAATAGATTTTCAACTTTAGGCTCTAGGGTATAAAGTTGAAAATCTATTGGGGAATAGCGAGCGTTAACGATTATCGTTTGCGACTTGGCTAGGTTAGGGAACGTTCAGATAAATACCCGTACATTACATGGAGTGACAGCCTATATGACCTTGTCAAACGCTGGTTGTCACCCTTCTAGCCTACTGACTACTTAGAAACTACTGCTGCTACGCAGTGCTTACCTATTTTGTGCGCTTGGGTGGAGCGTGGAGGCTATCAATTTCGATTTTGGGTCCCGTGCTCTAACTGATGATACTATTGTACAGTGAGTCAATAAATGCTTTAATTGGAGCACGGGAGCCTTTTTTGTAGTCTCCGTCCTTACACAGGTAGAGAAACTAGGTGGGGCACGGGTCCGCATCTGCTACTATAGATGACACATCTTCTTACAAATGGTAGCTAGGGACATTGGATTTGCGTGTTTAAGGCATAGAGGATCTCTGTGTTAGTAAATAAAGAATCAAATAAAAAAAAGACTTAAAAATCAGAATACCATTATATTTTAGTATAAGTACGGGTATTATATAAGAGCTCACGTTCTGGGTACCAGCTGCGTGGTCAAAAAAATCGTCAGGTTGTTTCTTCTGAGTACAAGTTAATAATATTTTTCATAATGATTACTTACATAGTACGTTCTGTTGAATTTTGAAATACTAATCCGCTATCGCTCTTCAATTGCACCATATCCACTACCTGCCACATGAATTTCTACCTTGCTGCATCAATTTCACAGACGGTTTCACAATGTGAGTGCCGAATATTTCACTCGATATTAATATTACAAGGTGGGAGCATGTGGGAAGCGTATAGTGATAATGTTTTTCGAGTATATTGTTAGGAAACACTTAAAACATATAACGGTAGGTACAGTTTTTTTTCTATATAGGCTTACTTTCTAAGCTATTTTCGTTAAAAGATCGTAAATATATTCGAGTTTATTGAAGTGTTTCTTTAATATATTATTACTCTGTTATTCCTAATATTTAGGATTTTCGGGAAAATGTTTCTTTACAGTTTGAGCGGCGACCTTTTAAAAGTGGGTGGGACTGGCCGTACGTCCAGTGCATAATTAAGTAATTATGTACAGGGAGTTGTGTCGCAGCCCGAAAGAAGCCTATGTCCAGCAGGGACATAGATTCTCTCTTTGGTTTACAATAGGCTTTTTAGATCGTTATGGTAACCTTAATTTAGTCGACCCAGTACAGAAGCGCTCCATATCTTACTGGCCACCGCAGCGGCGGGCAACCTTCTTGTAGGTAAGGGTTATAAAGTGGTAAAATAAAGTAACGGCAGGCTACAATTTTTACATTGAAAACGGCAAGAAGCTTTCTTTTTATTATTTATTTATATAATTAACGGTTATCCTCCTTATCTATTAATGATTCGTTTATAAAACAATCACGGGCTTCAAGAAGCCGTGCGGTGCCGCCCGATGCTACAGGCTAATGGGACTTCAGTTTCAGCCAATTTTACTCTATAATTTGATCTTTGAATATCGAGGGATTGTGAGAAGTGTTCAACTAAAAACAAACAGTTTTAATATTTGCCAAAAATATTCTTTACGTATAATTTAAGATAGACGTGCTCTTGACTCTAGTCTAGTTTTTTTATCAGACAAAATAATTTCTCATTTTTTCTTTTGATATTTGTTATATTTAAAGCTTCTTTTTCGTATTATTACAACTGTCTGGCTTTATTACGTTCACAGTAATAATAATTACCAGCCTAATTTATTTACGAAAATAAGTTAGAATAACAAAATAATATTTTATTTGTTTTCGTCCAAAGTTGTCTCATTCAATGAGTATAATTCTGTGGCCGTATCTAACGTTGCTAGTAATAAATTATTTAGTATGTCTGACAATGCGCGTTACTGACTGCCTCGGGCGATAATTAGCAATTGTTGTGTTGTAGGATTCTGCTGTTGTTGTACCAGAACATTAACCTATCCCAATATATCAAATTTCCCCAATTGAACATGAACCTTCTGTTGTGTTTGTGATAATATTGAAAAATCAGCAATCCGCACTGGGCCCGCATGGTGGAAAATATGGCCCACTTCCTCTCCCAGAGAGGAGGCCTGTGTGTTCAGTCGTGTTTTATGTATAAAGATTGTCAATCAAAAATTTGAAAAAAAAAATATTGTCAGCACAATATTTTAGCAAAATTTGTAGCATATCGGATAATGATTTATTTACAATGTTTTATGCAATACAGTAATGAACCTATGACGTCCAGGGTCTCATCTAACTCTGAATCAATTTTTCAAAATTTGTTCAGAGCTTTAGAAAGAGTAACAAACATAATTTCCCATTTTGAAATATTAAGTTCAATACGAGATGCACCTTAAATACATAGTAAACTAAGCCCCTTCGTACACTAGGCGACGCAAGTCTCCGATACCTTACGACTTTGGTATTCATTGACGCGTGCTTGTGTTCGAACCTCTGGGTTTGTATCGCGACAGCCGCTTGGATACCGAAGTCGTAAGGTATCGGAAACTTGAGTCGCCTTGTGTACGAAGGGCCTTACTGTTGCCTCTGTCTAAAATCCGGGATAATAGACAATGTCCTTCTCCAATTTCTAATTTATATCCGCCAAATTTCAACACGAACACTTTGACGGTTTATTAATGGAAACGTAACAGACAGAGAGATAGACAGACAGACAGACAGCTGGAGTATCGACACTGCGTTGTTTTCGTAGTGGCTTTAAATACTCGTATATGACCGCTGATTTTAAACCGGGGCTTTTTGAAGTGAAAACTTCTTTAGCGGCGTTGTACACTTTTTCTGTAATGGGTAAAAAATTTAAAACTCGCGTCAGGGTCACGTGACCGTCAGGGTCACGTGACCGTCAGGGTCACGTGACCCTGATCGAAAATGAGTAAGACGTCATTCAAATTAAAAATAAAACATAGTAACAAAAAAGTTTTCACTTCTACCGGCACTCCTGGAGTGCAACCTTTTTTTTTTTTTGAACGCAAGGCGATTTCCAATGTTGGCGATGGATAGCTCACCGTCCGATAAGGACCGAGCCCAAGTCGATGGCACGTTGTGTGCTACGTGTGAGTCAGGACGGGAAGACACCTAAAAAGCTGTCGCAATTATTTTAGTTAGGCCTTCAATTACTAGCCTTTTTTATCTTGGTATAATCATCAAATGAGTCCTCCCACCCAGGGCAGAGCAGGAAGGACTGTCAGACTTGTACTGACTTAAATCCACGGTGTCCTTCAATAGCACGTTCCAAGAGGGCCAAAGCCTGACGGGGTCACGGTATTCGTTAGTCCTTCGACCCCGGCAGGCTTTGGCCCTCTAAGTGCCCCGTCATTGTGCTGACAACATTGTGGAACACAACGCGCCATCGACCCGGACATGGTCCATGGTCGGACAGCGAGTCGCCCATTACTCGCCGCCCGCCTGCGCTTCCGGTGGCCGGAGATCGTCTTGCGACGACCGTCGCCGTGGGCGTCTACCACTGCGGCTGGGTCGTGAGGTGGACGCTGTCCTCTCCCTCAGGCGTCCCGCCTCCTCCTTCGCTAGCATGACTGCTTCGTAGTAGACCTTTGTTTCTATCTATGAGAGATCTGATAAAGTTTTTTTTTTGGAGTTCATTTCGTAGTAGGCTGAATTGTTGGGCATGTGGACGGTGAGTAATGGGTGACTCGCCGTTCGATCATGGACCATGCCCGGGTCCACGTAGCGTCGTGTTCTACGCGCGTCTCATAGAGCTGAAACCTTAGATGGCAAAAGCCTGCCGGGGTCGGGGGACTGTTTCATCAGGTACCCGTGATCCAGGAACGTAAAGGGCTATTGAAGGATCACCGTGGGTTTTAGTCAGTACATGACTGGGTAGGAGGACTCATTTGATAATTTTAACACGAAAAAAAAAGGTTGAAATGTTGTTAATGAATTGTTATTATCTTCATCTTCGTGTTGTAGTTGTTTATTGTCGGCAAATAAATAAATAAAAAAAGTCATAATCCAATCACAGTTTTGTGGTGAAAATAAGCTCTGGCTCACTAAGTTGTGGATTTTTCCACTACTCGGCGTGATAAGTAGAAAATTCCACGGAGTGTATAAACAATCGTGTTTACTCGTATTTACCCAAAATCTGTTTCTCAATTTTAAACGGATTATTCTAAAAAGGTTAATTGGTATATTATGTTTTTAAATTGGAATACTTATGGAATGATCGATTGATCCATCACCTTTCAAGGCTTTAAAATTAAACTAGTTCAGTTTTCTTTTTGTACGATTAAATAATGCTTAAAATATTAGCACAAAGTTGATTTCTGCACCTATTCAATTAATTTGTTCTATGGGTACCTTGAACATAAAAAGCCATTGAGTGTGGAATAAGGAGCTGACAACATCAACTAATTGCAAATCGAATAAGTCCATCAATGCAAGTTTTGAAAATTTTGATATTGACTATTTGACAGTAAATAAACTGTGACGTCATAACTAGTAAGAATTATACTTATAAGTGACGCATTGAGAATTTATAAGGTTCAAATATTTTTTGAAAATCTAACTTACATACCAATTCGATTTATCATTCATCGTGCCCATTGGTAGTGAAGCAAAAAAAAAAACAATGTAATCAAATTCCAACAAGAAGTTATTTTTAGAATAAAGAATAGTTTGTTGGAAAAGCTTTTTTCCCGTTGGCATGTAGTTGTAGCGGTGACCGCAGGCGTTCCAGCAGATTGGCTGCACCGCACACCGACCACGCCTTTTTAAAAACAATTACTGTTTCCTAGACTTATTGTGGAACATTTTTCTCGGGAGTAAAAACTTGAGTGTAGGACACGTATATATTCTGAAAACAAAATACATAATATGAAAGAAGATCGTTGATTGTTAAGCATGATATAACACAGAGCTAATAAAACAAGGTAGTCATTTAAAAACTAGTTTTTGTTGTTATTAAAATACTTATAAGTTACGATGGACAAATCTCGATTCGTCAAGACGAATCAAACGAGTCTAAACTCGATTTTGTGGCGTTTCATTAAAGAGTTTCTAAGGCCACCTTCCAGCTTCATCATCGAATCAGCTCCATGTCATCAAAATATTGCATTGTCACGCGATATACATAATACGTGCAAAAAATCAGCTCAATCTGAAACCGGGAAGTGAATCAAAAACTTGCGAGATTTGATTACAGACAACGGTACAGGTAAAAGTAGGTAATAAAAGCTTGTAAAAAGATGAATGTCATTTAGACCGCTAAGCGCCGTTTAATAATGCTAGGCTAGTAATTGAAGGGCTAACTAAAATAATTGCGACAGCTTTTTAGTTGTCTTTCCGCCTGGATCACACGTAGCACACAACGTGCCCTCGACTTGGGCTCGGTCCTTATCGGACGGTGAGCTACCCATTGCTCGCAGTCTCCAGGGCGTCTCCTATGGCGGCTGGGGCGTGAGGCAAATCCAATCTACGCACCTAGCAACTATCAAAAGGTCATCACCAATACAGTTATTATTTATTTGAAAAAAAATATTTTATCTATAAAATGAGAGACTGACTGTGGGCATTTAATTAGGCTACAAAAAAGTTGCTACACAGAGGGTCTAACTATTTTTTCGTACTTTGCATAATTACTGACTTTGCCAGACATGTTTTTTTAAAATTAAATTCTAACTAAATTGATGAGTTTCGAGAATTAGATTTTTTGGTTGGTAATAAGATTACTGCGCTATATTTTAATACGAAATTTCTTAGTTTTATATTATGAAGTTTTTTTAAAAAAAATTGTCTATTTTTGTATTTAATATTTTTTTAAATTACATGTCTAATGTTAGGATTTCACTCGAACACGATATTAAGTCAAATAAGTTTTTGGGGCCTGAATGCGTAGGTACTTTGCTGGAATCTAATTATAATATATCGTAAAACATTATATTTACTCTGTACTTTTAAGTTTCTAACCGAACAAGCTGTATGTCTGATGGAATTTCCCGTCAGCAAAAATTTACGAATTTTCCTAATCCCTTTAGCGGCTGCGGCATTTTAAAAAAGAAACCACACTTAATACAATACTATACACTTAATCTATACTTCAATACTTACTTGAAAGAAGATCGATGACTAATTGAAAAGTTTGTTTGTTTATTTGGTTGAAAGCGCTACTCTCAGGAACTAACGCTTCGAATTGAGAAATCTTTTTATGTTGGATAGCCCATTTACCGAGATTCTACATGACAATAAATCGATACAGTAGAAAGCGTGTAAGTTAGCGCAAAGTTGTCGAATCTTTCAGCTTGTTTGTTTAATTATAAAGTTGTTGTGGCAGCGCTGCAGCGCACCACATGCTAACAGTATGAACAACAACAACAACATTGTTGTTGGAACGCAAGTGGGAGGGGCTTACGTGATTAGAAAATACAATCCTGATAGTCTATTAGGGTTTGGATTTTAGATTTTTGTTTGTAGTTCAGTCTTCAATGTTGAGAGTCAATTGGATTTAGTTTTTTTTTATGCGAATTTATGACAGGAATATATATTTTTAAATTGAAATGGTTACTGAAAGTATCCGAAGAATTATCATTCCAACTATTTCCGAGTAAGTCAAAATCAAAAAGTCATGATCAAATATTTTTATTTCACATAGGCCCATGAGCACTTATAAAACGCCGACAACAGGTGCTCGGTTCGGGTTGGTCGTTTCCACGGAGAAGAACCAGCAAGAAACTCCATGCTTACCCTTATAAAATATGTTTTTACAATCCGATTGTTACAATTTTGAATACTTAATAATGTGGGTCATCCGCAAGATGTATTTTATAATTTTTAAAACCACCTTTATATTGGGACTAGAGCATGAAATGTCACAAAATAAATACTGAAAGAGTAACTCATTTAAACGAACATTTGTTCCAATTAATGACCCCCTTTTTAACCTATGTGCAGTGACACCTAATTAATGAACCCATGTAAAAAACCCTCATTTAACATAAAACGAAGCACTCAAAAACAGATTAGTTAATCAGTAATAATATAACAATGGCGGTAATGAATTAGTCGTAAAGTCTAACAGCTCGTAAGACAATTATAATGTTGGTTAAACCCTCAAATTAGCGAACGTTAACTGAATGATTGTGTCGTTAAGTGAGCGCCTCAATGGGCCTTTGTTTTAATTGTACGAATCGCGTGCGAATGAACGATACGTGAATATGAACGGAAATAATGGGAATTAAAGATTACGTTGTTTTACACCTACATTTGTATTGATAAATCTTATATTTAAGTCAATAGGTAGTAACCTTTATTTTATTTGTCGATTTAAACACTAAGCAGCGATGGAAAAATATATACAGGGTGATTTTTTCAGGGCGTGGACGGCTATATATCCGAAACTATGAGGAATATCGAAAAACGTAGAAAGGAGTCTCGAAGCTGATTTTGACGAAAACTGAAACTGAATCATTGGATTTTAGAAAAATCAATAGGTAATCCTAGCCAGTAATCGAACCGGCTGATTTTGGAAAAAAAATTCTCACCCTGTATTATTACACCATTTGATAGTGTTGCTGTATGGATCAAATTCTGGGAAGTAATCATATAAGGCAAACTTATTCACGCTTAGTTGAAAAATTCACTCTGTATACATTAATTGATTTACCTTTCAAAAGTTAATACTTACAGCAATTTACTTTTCACAGCACGCGTAGCATGGCGATTCTATCTCTATTCTACGAAGAAAAGACAAAGTTATTTCATCGTTATTCCTATACAAATCGACTGTTTTTTTGCACAAGTATGACACGATTCGTACACCATTAAATAATAGAAACATAATAATTATCTCTTGTACATTTTAAACAGTGCTATAAATCTTTAAAGTACGTTCTGTCATTTTGTCTATTCTCGCGTCGACAAAACACCTGTTTCTACGGTGCCATGCTACGCGTGCAGAGCATTCATTGGATATTGAACAACCATTTTTATTATTAGCAGTTTACCGTAGTCCAGTAACGTAAAAGGCAAGTAAAGAAACACGGTGGATTTTAGTCAGTACGAGTCTGACAGCCTTTTCCGCTCCATCGAGGGGGGAAGGACTTATTTGAAGATATAACCACTTTTTTTTTTTAGCATGGTAAAATCATCAAATGAGTCCTCCCACCCCGGGCAGGGCAGGAGGGACTGTCAGTCTCGTACTGTCTAAAATCCACGGTGTCCTTCAATAGCCCTTTATGTTCCGGGGTCACTTTAATGAGATAAGTCCCGCGACCCCAGCAAGCTTTGGCCCTCTAGAGGTTGGCCCCGTCATTATGCTGACGCTCTTTGTGGCGCGCGTGGAACACAACGCGCCGTCGACCCGGGCATGGTCCATGGTCGGACAGCGAGTTGCCCTTTACTCGCCGCCCGCATGCCCATAATAAAAAACATTAATAATGGTTGATAGTTTTCAGCTGTCAAATCAACGTACACTTTGATACCCCACCTATCATTATTAGAAATAACTATTTCCCCTTTCTACCCGATGCTATCTTCGCACCGGAAAGAATGAAGTCGTAGCGCCCCATTCTCATAAATGATCGTCGTGTTAAGTGAGCTATTACGTCATTAATTGACCGCCTCATTGGGCTTTCATTTTAATTATCCGGCCCGAGTGTGGGTGTATGAATGGAGGGTATTGTTGAAAAATAGTGATGAGCGTCTCATATTACTAAACTTAGTAGGTGTGATGATGAATAAGGGGTTATCCAAAAATTTTGGTGTGTATAAAAATAGTCTCACTGGTTTGGTTTTTTACCCGACTGCGACAGAGATGGGTTATGTTTTTACGGAAGTATACATAAGGGCGCTCACTCACCGCGAACATTCACCTGTAATGTAACGTTACAGATTCGAACATTCGAAGACAATAGAGCATTCACCTGTAATGTAACATAAAAGTGCGCAATTTGATGCTCTATTGTCTTCGAATGTTCGAATCTGTAACGTTACATTACAGGTGAATGCTCGCGGTGAGGGAGCGTTAGTGGTTACCAAATCAAAATCAAAAAATCAAAATCAAAGCATTTCGCACAGAACAAAGAATTGTATGGCAAGTAGTTGTTCCGGGTCTGGGAGTTGTGTGTTTCAATATTCGTAAACGCACAGACCTACAATACAAGAGAAATTCCTAGTGTGGGGAAATTTTATAAAAAAAACTGGTACCTAATTAAATTAAAATTAGGAAGAAACTAATAAAAGTTTGTCTTATTCTACTTAAAAAGTGCACTGACCTTTTAGTATCCAACCGAAGTGTTTTAAAATTAACTTATTCCATTGTAAGTGTAAGTTCGAGACCACTTAACGTTGTTACTAACTTGTCTCTTCGATACTCCAAGAAACAAAGAACGAATTATGAGGGAAACATTGTTTTGAAAGCTGTGTGTTTCGAGTCAAAATCCTGATGTACTGACTTAGTTTTTTATTTAGATAATTAAGTAAGAGGGAAAGAATCTTGGCGAACCGTACGGCAAGAGTAAGATAAGTACCAACAAATCAACTGGGCCCGCGTTGTAGATTACGGACCACTTTTGAAAGGTATAGGTTTTTTTTAATATTTTTAGTGTTACAAACAAGCATAATTGATTGTGTATAATGGTATGATTGATTGAAAGCGGTCACTGTAATCTATGGATGCCTGCAAAATTTAGACCCTGCAGAAAAGAAGAAAAAGTAACATCTAAATTATGCCAAATATAGAATTGTTTTTTTCCTGGAAATATTCTTTGACACCCAATTAAGGAAACAACCGTTTTCAATCAAATAAAAAAATGAACCAAAAAAAAAGACATTGTTTCTGTCAATCATCTAACAAATTCAAAACAAACCAACAATAAATCTCCAAAAATCTTCATCTCAAGATGTTTTTGTTGACTTTCACCCTAATTAATACAAACTTCAAAGAAGTTTGTATAAAGCCGTTTACGTAGAGCATCCTCCTTACTTATTTATGGTATAATCCCAGTATCGCCATAGCAAAATTCCAAGTCCCGCTTAACTCAATTCTTATCAACATCATACTTCTGAAAAATACTTGAAACTTTACACAAAAGAGACCCTTAAAGATATTTATGTCTAACGTTTTTAGGGTTCCGTAGTCAACAAGGAACCCTTATAGTTTCGCCATGTCCGTCCGTCCGTCCGTCCGTCCGTCCGTCTGTCCGCACTCCGCAGTTTAGCTCAGAGACGGACAGTACTAGAGAGCTGTAATTTGGTGTAAATATAAGGATTTGTTGTGCCGAAAAAGTTGGTAAAATAAAATCTCGTAAAATATTTTTTTTTTAGGGTACCTCCTGTACACGTAAAGTGGGGATGTTTTTTTTTCTCGCGTACCCCTTAGTGTGGGGTATCATTAAATAGGTCTTTAAAAAATATTGACAGTTTCCATTAACAGTTTTTTGATAAAAAAATTCGTTTGTGAAATATTAAGCTTTAAAGTGCTAAATTTTGCTCGACTCGAGTGTCCCCCCCTCTACCAGCCAAACGGTTATGTTTGGGGGTATAAAAAATTCACAATAGTAGTATATATAACAAAATTTAAAAGAAAATTATCATGACTAAGTAGGTTTTACAACTTTACGAGTAATAGTCGACCAACTTATAAAATGTACTTGGATAACATATTTTCTTAAACAAAATGTATCGGAAAACATGTTCGTCAACTGCAAATATAAGTTTGTCAACTTTATTTTTACAGCTTTAATAGGTTTTTTGGGGATAGGTAGGTTTTTATCGTCAACTATTTTTAACTAACTTCAAAAAAAGGAGGAGGTTCTAAATTCGTCGTAATCTTTTTTTTTATGTATTTCCCCGATTTCTCAAAACTCCTGGACCGATTTTGAAAAATTCTTCTTTTTACAATTAAATTCAGCGAATCAGTTTAGTTAGTTCGCATAAGTATTTTGATGCGCAACTACGGAACCCTACACTGTGCGTGGCCCGACATGCACTTGGCCGGTTTTTTTTTTATAGCGAACGATCGATCGCTCAAACCGCGGTTAGCTGTTTTTCAATGGCCAGGGTGAATTGAATTTTACCCCATTCTACTCTATTCCACCCCCATTCTGCCCTGTTTTCCTCATTCTACTCCTCTCACCCGTTAGTACAAGTTTAAAAAAAGAAGTTGAATACAAACCACTTTTAAAACAATAGTTGTTGAAGTTTGCGCAAGAATTTTTTAATTAAAAGATTTAAAATGACGATTTTTTTAAATGTTTTAATGAATACGTACTGAGCTTTTATTAAAAATGTAGATTACTTCGTTTATTTTTTTAAAGATTTTATTAATGTTTAGAGGTTTTATTGTTTTCTTTGATATTAAAATAATAAGATCCAATAAAATAAGATTGAAGAAATAAGATTAAAAGCTGTGATTTTAAAATGGAATAATCTTTTTTTAACGTTTTTCATTAAATCTGTTGATTTGTTTCTTAATATAATTGGTGGTGATACATAAAAATAAGCTGTCCTTAGACACACATAGATTTCTCCTAATCTAGTATTTAATTACTCGTTGAGTGAAAGAATAATCTCAGTTTAATTTCTGAGTAGATTAATTATAATATGATTCGAATCTAACTGTTATTGATGTGATTACATAAAAATACGAGTATAAGTAGACTTATAGGCCCTTACTTTCTTAACTTGACTTGGGCATTACCTGTTTAAAATTGCCATACTCAAAATCAAAATCAACCAAAAACATTATCTATGTCATACAGGAAAGAGATAGATGGTCCAAAATTATTTCTCTCTCTTTCTAGACAGTATGGCAGTCTCATTTGACATTTGGTTAGATATGGGTCAGTCAGTAAGTCTATGCATAACACTATATCGGATAATCCAAACATTTCTGATTCGAGGAGGAACAGTGGCAGAGCTCCTAGAAGTAGTCTTTGCTTATCAGTGGATCTATCTAACAAAAAAAAAAAAAAAGACGTGTGGCACTCGGGGACTGCCGCGGTAAAGCTATTGCATAGCATTTTGTATCAACTTATGCAATTATAATTTTATTTATTTATTTTATTCATGCAGTATTGCTTTTTCTTTGATATTTATTCAAGTTACATTTTTAAACATTTCTTTAAAAAAAAAAAACAAAAAAAAAACAAAAAAAAACAAAAAAAAAACAAATTATTATTATTATTATGGTTTTATTTTATTATTATTATTATTATTATATTAATAAATCAATAATTAATTAATTTTAATAATTAATTTAATAAATTAATGATTTAATTAAATTAATAATTTAATTAAATTAAATGAGCGTGAGGTTTTTTCGTTACGGAATTTCTGGATTCGGCCCCCGCGCTCAAGGCCCGCGATACAAGCTATGCAATAGCTTAAAAAAACAAAAACCCGACTGCATAAAAATACGTCAAAAAATTAACGTCAATAAAAACGAAAAAGAAAGGCCCATACTGTGGGTCGTTATGTTCTGCATTAGAATTTATGATTTGTTTTATGTGTGTATCGTGTATGTATATAAACTTACCCTCCTTTGCGTCGCGCAGTCGGATAAAAAGGCTTAACTTTCAATTTTCACCAACCAAACAAAACCAATCAACCTTCCTTCAATGGAACACAGTACAAAAACCCTTACGTAAACACAATAAAACAATTGACGTATTTGTCGAACAGTCACCTCGCTGCCTCAATACCGTGCCTCTATCGCTTTGTATCGTCGAAAGCTTTTAGGAGATGAGATCGAAGGACCTAGCGTCCCCTTACGTCGTCCTGATACGCTCCGATGACCGGCGCATTGTTTATTTAGTTAGTAATATTGAGTCAGGATAGGTGAGTGGTGTTATGTTATATGGGAAGTGGCTGATCGAATTTACGGCTTTGTAATTTAACGCTACGTAAGAGAAGGTGACATTTTGTGATTTGAGTCATAAAACAGAGGAAATATTGTTTGAACATGTTCAGAATGTTTCTGAAAAAGATGGCGGATTTACCCACTTTTCTATAAGACGATGGGCTAAATAATTATGCAGGATTTATAAATTTAACTATGTCATTCAGTACCAATGCAGCTTTCTACTGTAGTAAGTAAGTTTATTTGACAAGCCTTAGGCACAAAATGGTGTCACAATAATGAAATAGAAATTAGGAAGAACACAAAAGGTAGGTATCGTATGCCTCAAGGCTGTGTCAAATCAGCTCATTTCAGCAAAAAGCCAGGCCACAAAGTGCTTGACGCTGGTTTTCAACTAAGCCTGAAAATCGGTTCAGTACGTCTAAAGGTTACCTCTCAAATATAAAGAAACGTCTTTATAATATTAGTATTGATTTTATTAATATCATTACTATGAACCGAAAGCCTCTCGGAATATTTCCTTGATACTTTGATCATTCTTATTTTGAATCAGCCGCAATATAGATAGACCTAGATAACACAAGTATCACGATCTGTATGAAAACAAAGCGTGCCATTTATAGACTACATATTATGACGTCACAAGAACTATTTAGTGATGGGAAAACCAAATTGATTTAAAGACGCCGCCGCGTACGGTGCCCCCCTCGCCCCACAGCACAATTAACCATTTTACTATTGTAACTGACGTCCAACTAACGCTATAGATCGATTGAGAGAACGCGAAAGTGGCCACTAAAGTATTAATTAAACTTTTAATTTTAATACCAGGAATAAGCACAAACTTCGTGTTCCTTTTCATCGGCTTCATAAGGTGCATAATTCATTCGTTGGGGTTGGTATAACTTTTTATAATAAGTTACCGTCCTCTTTCCTAGATTTGCCATTTAACGTGTTTAAAGCAAAAGTAAAAGCTAACCTCTGTTCTAAGGCTTACTATTCTGTGAGTGATTATTTAGATGATAAGCATAGTTGGTCGCTGTGTTGAACAGAAGACATTGTCCATGTTCTTTCAACAAATTATTCTGTATTATTATCGTATTTGACTTTAGTTTTAATTAGTGATTTTTTTTGTGTGTGTTTATTCTCTTCTTTTTTAACGACAGTCGTAGGGTATCATCTAATACTTATGTCGGAGCTGATGAAGATTGTTAACTAACCTTGCATTGTATAGAGTCAATCTTTCTAGTATTATATAGTTTCACAGGAATCATTTTGTGAGTACAATGTACTTTATAACTTTCAATGAGTAGATACCCACGTCTTTTAATGACTTGAATGACCCTGGCGGTTGAGATTATGTCATGCTCACTCTAATGTCTCGCTGGCGGTGGCGCGTGTGTCGGATCATTTAGTTCCCTTCAAAATGGTTGAGCTGAGTGATGCTGATGCATGTGTCATGTTCGTGAACGGGCGCTGTCAGTCGTGACTGGTCATCTCTTAGCTGCCACGGTCTATTTTAATTATTAATAACTTTATTTTGAATTGTCTTTTTACTTTACTATGGACACTATTATCTTGCCACATCGTTCTCACAAAAATGTACCATCTGATGATGAATGATGTAACAAAATTTTGTAATAATTTTGGCGATTGAAAAAGAGTGTCCATGGAGTTTCTTGCTCATTCTTCTCCATAGAGATCTACACCTTGGAATGAGCACCTACGGTACTTTCACAGTTTTTATGTCTTGTGTCTGGGACCGTAGCACCATAACTATTTTTATACTTGTTTTATTTTATGTCTTTTGACAATTCATAAGTGCCTGTAATTGGCCTAGTTGAAATAAACGATTTGATTTGATTTGATTTGATTTGATTTGAAAGGCGCGTACAGACCATGTAACAATGTTATATAACACGTCCACACCATGTAACATTGTTATATAACATTGCAACATAAAACAATACCGTACACATTAGTTTAACAATGTTATATAACAATTGTCGTTTGTCGTTCTTCAGTGCTATCCACAATGTTATATAACATTCTGTGCCCACATCATCTGAAACATGTTATATAGCAATGTTATATAACATTTTGTGTCCACATCATCTGAAACATGTTATATAACAATGTTATATAACATGTTATGTTATATAGTCTGTACGCACCTTAACGATTTTTGTACATTACGCTTACACGCATTTTTGGCACGCCATGTAGTTGCTCTTGCGTTATCTAGGTCCATCTTTATCTGTGATCAGCCGCCACTTACGCCAAAGACAATAAATGCATCAGTATCGCCATCTGCGGCAATACAAAAAAACAATCAGTTCGAACTTAAAAATCGAAGCCGACCGTCATAATTATATCCGTGCATTATGAAATACAATCAAAATCGTGAAATACTTCTTCAAAACAGTGTGGTTGTCCCGGAAAACAGTGAATATCCAGTTTAACCTGACTAACATTATTCTTTAGCCTGGGTGAGTGTAACATTTACAATATCGCCAAACGCATTTAATTACGATGTCTTTTTAAGGTGTAAATTGTACGAAAATGAATTATTATACCCTTATTTTTTGCTAATTATGACTAGACTTTGATGATCTAAATAAAAATCACCAGCCACTGTGTTAGTGGTTGCCTTAATCAGCAACGATTCGAATTATTATGTTTTTTTTAAATAACTTATTATCAAGTATGAAGAAAGGTCTTAAAGTACCTACTTTTTACCTTCCTAGCTTCCTACCCTCCACATACCATAAAAAATATTTGGTGCCTAGCGATCTGGGCACAGATCAGCTACTAATACTCGTACATAAAAAACATACTTTGTAGATATTCATAAAAATAAAAAAAATCTCTGTCAAAATCAAATAAAGGTGTTCTCTCTTTCAATTTCTGAATTAAATTCTTTTGATCTCCAGGTGAGCATAAATTTTAATATCAAGTTACATATCGTACCCAATTTAATATTTATTGCCCAATTTTAATCTAATTTTCTCATAAAATAAAATGTTATTTAAGTCATGTCTGTGTTATTGCCAGTATGGTAATAATAAAAATTTGAACAAAGAGTTTCTTATGTTTTTATGCATAATATACTTGATCGTAATGATTGCTAGATCAGACTTTAATTTTGTTTTTCATGATTTGTTTGTTTGTAAAATCATTCTCGTTTTGTACTTAAAAATGGTGTTTCAATATTTTTACGTGACTTAAATGTAAATAGAAAGATCGCCAGACAAACATGAAGAATGATATTTATAAGGTCCTTGAATATTGATTACGTCTCTTTTAAAACAGAGGCCTTAGCACAACTGAATTTTATTACTTTACGTCACAAAAACGGAAAAACTCATGATAGGGCCTCTGATTTAAAAATAACTGGTTAGTCACAAACCCCTGTAAACGTAGGCGCGGGTTCTAACGCAATTTAGAAAAAATAATAGAATTTATGTAACCCTATTTAAAATATATGTTTTAAACTGACACTTAATGATGTTATAAAAGTAATATCTTTCATTATCAAAACGATCAGTAGAGTTACCGTGACGTCTTAAAGCAGAAGTCATTCCAGTGTGGGAGAAAGACAGGGCTATACAAATCGTCTAGCACCATCTCGTTCCCACAGTGAAATTACTACCTCTTTAAGACGAAATAAAACCTAGTTGAATATATAGGAATAGACGGACTAAAACAAAAATATTTCTCTGCACTTATAAGTAAGTTGTTACGTCACAAAGTTCACCTGTAGAAGTACACAGACATTTGTAACGCTCCTCGAAATTTGATTGAATAACTAGGGGTCAAACAAACTCGGAGGCACTTACTGTAAATGTTTTAGTTTGTTTTAATATAAGTTGTAGAACGTTGTTTTTCGGAAATTTAATATCGAAGTTTAATTGCGTTATTGAAATTGTTAAAAGTCTACTTTTGCTTCGAAATGGACCAGACGGTTTCACTAACAATAATTTTAGTTACCGTGACCTTTGCCTAAAGGCACTCCCTCACCGCGAGCATTCGCCTGTAATGTAACGTTGTTACCGCTCTGGCTCAGAATGTCCTCTTCCCAAAATGTCCCTTGGTTTCAAAACGTCCATTTTCTAAAAAGTCCACTTCCCATAATGTCCATTTCCCTAGATTCCCTAGATTCCATAGAGTCATAAAAAGAAACAAAAGTTAATAAGTAAAAGATGTTTACATAATATTATAAAAATATTAATGTCAAGCATTTAACACAAGGGAAATAATCATGAAATGTAACTGCAAAGTACTGACCAAAACTAAACTGCCCAAACTAGATTATAAAGAACCACCTGTAACAGACTAGAGGAATAGTGCTGTAAAACTTGTAAACCCCTATATAGAATGTATTAGAAGAAAGAACTGTCACAGATATGACCCAAATGTATTAAAATAACGATAGAAATAAAACCCATATATGTATTAGTTATAAGAAGAAGCAACAGAATGCGTAGGAAATAAGCAAATAGAAAAAGAATAGATCCATAAGACACTTGTAATAGACTTAAGTAGTAGTAATAAGCTAAAGTAAGAAATTGTAAAAAAAAAAAAAAAAAAAAAAAAAACAAAAAATTAAATAAAAGCCCATTATTTGCATAAAATGATTCGAAAATTTCATCGGTGAGGGAGAACAATCGAGCATCACAATGCGTACCTTGTATCAAATCTATACTAAATGTACGCGAATGCTCGTCAGTCACGGAGGTAGTATTGTAATGTAATGCTCAAAGTCGAATCTATAATGTTACATTACACGCGAATGCTCAGCGCCTTAAGGTTCAACTAGCCCACACTTGTTATTGAGCACAATGACCTAACCCTTTTCTTCTACCGTGACGCAATCACGGTCCCACCTTTATATTTAAAACCGAACCTTATCTAAGAGCTTTGAAAAATAAATACTTGCAGGTAAACCGTTAAAGTTTCCTCTAGTTTTACTAGTAAAAGACCCGGGCCCGGTTGCCGTCCCATCCGGAGTCAGGTGCTAAAACAGTGAGATAAACCGACCGAGGCCGGAAGCTCGTGCCACAAACGACGCCAGCCGAATTCTAAAGCGCTTTCAATTTGGACAGGTTATACCTTGCGCTGGAACCAAGGAGGATTGCAGTTTTAATTAAAACCTTTATGAAGTATTGTGTTTATTTTTTAACTCATTTCGTCTCATAGTTTATGTTAATTTTTCTACTGCTGTTTAACGTTGGAACTAGTTTTTTCAGGAAAAGAGGGTGTTTTAAAAATTGTGGAGGCTTTTTTTCGTTTTAACTTGCTGCTATGTTATGAGATTCTGTTAATGAAAGTAGAATGCTAGAATTATTTTATGTAGCTTATTTTTATTTTGTCTTTTTTGCTACTGTGTACTTCCTGATTACATGACTTGATGACTCTCTTGAATCTCAGAAAACAGAAAGTACGTCTTTCAACGAATTTCTTACATGTTCCCAGTTCTCTTTAAAAATAAAAATCGTTCTAACACTATTTTAAAGCCCAACAATATTTAACAACTGCGCAGCCAGCACTAAGTGTAGACAGGCCAGCATCTTCACTGGCACTACTAAAGGAAGCTCCAAACTTGCACCTTGGCGACGAAAACAGACCTATACAAATATATTAAGGACAGTTTATCGGCACTTTTTACTACATCCTCCATTGAGTTTGGTTTAAAAGGATCTTGTTCAGTGAAGCGGTGTAAAGGATACATTGGAATCTGTGTTAATAGTCGAGGTGGATGTGTGCAAGCTTAAATAGAGTGTACCATGTCTTTCAATGGCTGTTACGGGACTATTTTATAGGGAATAGCTAAGTAAGTTTTGGCCTTTTAACTGGTTTAGTAGTTCGGTTACTATTTATAAAGTGATTTCGTCACCTATTTTACGACAGAGACTGTTAAGGATCGCTCAAATAGTACAAACAAACTGCATACGGGGCTCAGGGCACTGTTACGTAACAGATAATGTCTGAAGTATTGCAAATATTTGTCCTTACTGCTCAGCCAATCAGCAATCTATCAATCAGGAATCTATCGATCTCCTGGCTGCCCTCATGCATAAGCACATGCAGGAAGCAGGAAGGCGGGAGGGTGGGACTGCATCCTGCATGCAAGCCTGGATTTTTCACGCGGAATTAAAACTAGATATTTTTATATAACATTTAACGTCATGGATTTTCGCAAAGTAACGCCTGATTCTATAATCTATTTTGCGTATTGATGATAAAACTAACCAAACATTAAAGAATCAATGAAAAAAAAAAAACAAATATGCATTGATTTTTAACATTCATGCATTGCAATGACAACTGGGTAAACATCCAGAAAGACACACATTGCGATAGCGTTACATCAGAACGCACATCGTTGGAGTGACTGCTGCAATAGACATAGGCTTCCATTAGTCAGTGCCACAACACTATGGCCTCTGCCTTTAACAAAGAAAACATAGAATACGATGGAGTGAGCTCAGTTTTCATCTGGAGGACATCTAACTCCGATCGATAGAGCTACTTTCCTCTCAACTAAAGATAGCATAGCAACATTATTTCTCACAAAACAGTAAAATCGACACACCCAAAAATTGTTTCTCCAATAAACGTTTGACCTTTGCCAGAGGAGCGAGCTCAATGAAAATATTTTTTCAGTCGGATACTTCTTAAAATACTTCGTCATTTACAATATTAGGCTGTTTGGCTGTTTGTTCAGGACAAGGCTGAGTTTCACAAAACTAGAAATGTACTCAACGGGATCGGATTTACGTTGAAGAGGGAACCGTGATGGCGGAATAATTAAATCAGGGTTAATTTAATCGGGCTAATACTGATTTTGGAAAATATTTGAGTGGACCCGGATTTGATGTTTTAGTCCGTTGATCTGTGCTCCTTCTTTGTGTTAGTAGAGTTCCACGAATGACATTAATTTTCAGTTTCAGTTCGTATCGGCTAATATTTAATATTTTATTTAATGAGTAATTAAATAATAATAAAATTCTACAGCAATTTGAGGTTGGTATATTTGCTCATTTGTTTTCATTACTAACATAATAATATATTATGTGTTCATTGTTTTTACTAATTCGTTTCGTTTCGCTATAAAAATGTTCGTGTAGACCAATTTACAAATTAGACATTATTTTATTTTTTAATCTAAGGACTTTATTCTTTACATTGCCCAAACAGAGAATTTCTCCGTTGTTGAGTAAACAAACATTTACATTCAAACACACAAACACCAGGAACAACTATTAAGTAAGTCATACAAATATTTGTCGCGTCCGGGAATCGAACTAGCGACATGCTGCGCAGCAGTCCCTCGCTCAGCCACAGCTCCAACTAATAACCAGTTGGGGATATTCACAAATGTGTTGCCACAGCCACAGCTCCAACTAATAACCAGTTGGGTATATTCACAAATGTGTTGCCACAGCCACAGCTCCAACTAATAACCAGTTGGGGATATTCACAAATGTGTTGCCACAGCCACAGCTCCAACTAATAACCAGTTGGGGATATTCACAAATGTGTTGCCACAGCCACAGCTCCAACTAATAACCAGTTGGGGATATTCACTAATGTGTTGCCACAGTCACAGCCCCAACTAATAACCCGTTGGGGATATTCACAAAAATGTGTTGCCACAATTAAAAGCTTAGAAGATGCATGCTTGTGTATGCATCATCTAAGCCTTCGATTCGTTCGCGGGACTGTCTCACCAGGTAACCGTGGCCCTGGAACGCAAAAGACTATTGAAAGATCACTGTGGATTTTAGTCAGTACGAGTCTGACAGACCCTGCCGTCCCGGCCTAGCCTCCCGAGGACTCATTTGATGATTTTACCACGATAAAAAAAAGCCTTCGATTTATGGCAAGAACTAAGAAATGTGATTTCAACCGTTCTTCCAAGACACAGGCTTTTCACCAGGATAACCCCACAAAACATAGGCCAAAATAATACAGAACAGTATCAACACCTTTACCTTCTCGACCTATTTTCTCAAAAACAAGCAAGCGCAGTCCCCAAAATTTATTCAAGCATACCTGGTCAAGTGACCCTCTTCAAACCGAAGACGCTTCACCAACCGACGGGCAAACATCAACAAATTGATCAATGTTGCCACTATATTGCGTAGCTCTCGGGTTGTCGCACACTTTGAATATCAAGTGGCACGGATTTATTTTACTATAGGCCCAAAGCATACGCTGTGGGGAGATGATTCAGGAGTCTAAGATCAGAGAACTAATGTCACTGGCATTCCGCGGCATGTTGAAGTGGAAGTGGGCCGGCCATGTCTGTAGACAGACAGATGGTCGATCGAGCAGACATGTTATGTTAGAGTAGAAACCGCGTATGCACAAAGGTAGTGTGGGACGCCCAAAGGCTCGATCGATGATTGATTCGAAGAAGGAGGCTCGGAGCGGTTGATTGTTGGTACTTTTTGGTAGAATTTTACGTCCAGCAGTGGACGACAATTGGCTGTAATATGTAACAAAAGCCAAAATATTATTTTTCCTTCCACTCCGCTAATCGCGCTCGCTACATTCTATCCAACCGCTGTACCTAGCCCCCTTTGTTTTGTGCCACACGCAATACGCCATCGCACAGTCAGCTTGCACGCTTTTATCGCCTTTGTGGTAAAGGCGGCCATATCTTAAGGTTAGGCCTCTAGAAACGCGAGCATATTGGGGATTAGAATCCACTTTGCCATATAATAGAGTCTAGTATTAGTTGTGAAAATCTGAAAGAGTTTTTGGTTCTATGGTTGAGAAGAAGCAACTTTAGCGGCCTAATAAAATTCTCCGGTGTTGTCTGTATTTTTGTTCATAACTATCAAGAATTGACTGGGCAGCACGTCAATGTTCCTAATGTCTTATTTTGTTGCACGGAACGATGTGATCACAAATTTTTAGAGGTATACTGAGCTGATGAAAGTTATCTACCATATTGTGAAGGGCACTACATCTAATTTTGGTACTTATAATGACTTTTAAGCCAATTAACGTTCCGTGATTCAAAACTGTTTATTTTCTTGATCGTTCCTGCTACGTTCGTCTTACAGTTCGCCGCCTCTCTGGCCCATACAAAGATCTGTTGCATCAAACATTTCCGGGTAACGTTTACGGCTTAGTAAATGTTCTGTAGTACATTTGCTTACTACAAAACACTGTTTTTTCACGAAGACTTCAGTAGAAGGAAGTTCTTGTTCCTTTAAGTAAGAACTAAGTAAGAGCTGAACATTTGAAAGCTTTCTTTTCATCGTTTTAACGTAGATTCCGAGATTTGATAAGTGGTTTGTCTTATTTTATCTTTAAAACACGTCGAGCTTGAAAGTTGTAGTGTTTCACAGTGCGTTTCATAGCTATTCCTTGTTTAAGAATATTATATTATGATTTCAAAGAATTATGTTAAATTTTATAGTAATTAGTTGTTGAAGCATGATATATAACATTTAAAATATAAAAGCCGTAGACGTAGCAAACCTTATATTAAATAAATATTCAAGAGTAAGTGGGTTTCCGCAGTGGTAGGCGCCCACGGCGACGGACGTCGCTTGATGATCTCCGGCCACCGTAGGCGCGGGCATGCGGGCAGCGAGTAAAGGGCAACTCGCTGCCCGACCAAGGACCATGCCCGGGTCGACGGCGCGTTGTGTCCCACGCGCGCCTCAAAGAGCGTCAGCATAATGACGGGGCCCCCCTCTCCGAGGGCCAAAGCCTGCCGGGGTCGCGGGATTATTCCCTTACCGTAACCCCGGAACTTAACAGGCTATGAAGGACACCGTGGATTTTAGTCAGTAGAAGACTGACAGTCCCTCCCGCCCTGCCCGGGGTTGGAGGACTCATTTGATGATTTTACCACGCTAAAAAAAAAAAAAAAAAAAAAAAGAGTAAGTGGGTTTCAAGAATTTTCTCCAAAAGAGTTTTGTCTTTAGTTTGGAGTACTTTGTATGTAGATCGGTAACCTTTTATTAAAGGTAAGCGGAAAAATAAACAATTCCTTGATTTTGTAATCAAGGTATTTATTTTTCGCCAAAACTCAGCGGCAGCCCAGAATTCATATGAATTTATCTGCATTAAATAGTCACTATATGGCCTATACATCATGGCACAGCTGGTCTTAGTCATTACAGACTCAAAGTGATTCAATATGTCGTATTTTAAGTGTCATTAATGTCATTGTGGTCTATAGTCTCCGCCAGATAAGTCTGGAATAAAATTATTTGACCCCCGTGTACCAATGTATTCCAATATTTCAAAACGATAAGAAAAATGGAAAGAAAGTGTCGTAACACGATCAAAACTTATCGTGGTACCTTGACCTGACCATAAATATATTTTATTTTGAAAAAACCGGCCAAGTGCGTGTCGGGCCACGCGCAGTGTAGGGTTCCGTAGTTGCCCATCGAAATACTTATGCGAACTAACTAAACTGATTCGCTGAATTTAATTTAAAAAAGAAGAAATTTCAAAATCGGTCCAGGCGTCTTTGAGAAATCGGGGAAAATACATAAAAAAAAGATTACGACGAATTGAGAACCTCATCCGTTTTTTGAAGTTAGTCTAAAATAGTTGACAATAAAAATCTACCTATCCCCAAAATATACCCACCTATTATAGCTGTAAAAATAAAGTTGTCAAACTTACACTTGCAGTTGAAGAACATGTCATGTTCTCCGATACATTTTGTTTAGGAAAATTATGTTATCCAAGTACGTTTTATAAGTTGGTCGACTATTACTCGTAAACTTGTAAAGCCTACTTAGTCATGATAATTTTCTTATACTACTATTGTGGATTTTTTAACACCCCCAAACATAACCGTTTAGCTGGTAGAGGGGGGGGACACTCGAGTCGAGCAAAAATTAGCACTTTAAAGCTTAATATTTCACAAAACGAATCTTTTTATCAAAAAATTGTTAATGAAAACTAACAATATTTTTAAAGGCCTATTTAAGGATACCCCACACTAAGGGCTACGCGAGAAAAAAAAAATCATCATAAAAAAAAGTCTGTAAAGGAAAGCTCGGGGTCCGGAGCTAGGAAATGTGATTATAGCCAATCCGAGGTGTCATCGTGACGTGGACACGTTTGATTGGCTAACACCTCCCAACAGGGCTATCGTCGGATTTGTTGTATTCACTGAAAAACTAGAACAACATTTATCGTAAGTTAAATTAAAGCCATAAAATGTTACTATGTTATTCTATTTTTTTAATGACGCGTCGTTTTCCACGCGCTCCTCAAGTGCTGTGAGCAATCTAATGGAGCCCCCACAGGGGATCAAATGCCTGCCAGGGTAGCGGGACTGACCCAACCATGACCCTCGAACTTAAAGATCTATTGGAGGAAGACGGTGGTTTTTAGTCAGTACGAATTTGACAGGCCCTCCCGCTCAACACTGGGCGGGAAGACTCATTTGATGATTTAACCATCACCTAAAACTGTAAACAACTTTAAGAGAAAAGAGAGTAGTTTCTTGAGAAAAGTAAATTGATTACACGGTTACGCAGAAAACTAAGATATTTAGCTACTAGTGTTAAATTTTTAATACCTTACGACTTCGCTAACCCAAAACACAAACACCTTGGATTGAAATTCAAATGCCATCACAATATAATTCGCTACAGAGGGGAGGGCCTCAATTACATCAGTCGTGTACTTTTGATCCCCGTTTCATTACTCTGACACGTTCGTCAGATCTTTCATTTAAAACTGCCTAAGTCCACAGAGGTGATGTCGAATAGGATTTTGAAGGCTCTGGGTTTGAGAGTTGGTTAACCTTTGCCGCTTAATGTAATCCCAACTAGTCCTAACTCCCACCTAATATTTTAATGAGAAAGTAATTTTGTTTGTTTATTTTAATTCACGTCTAAGCCACTGATAACCGAAGAGGAGAAAGTTCTCGAGTGGCGACCACGGTCCGTAAGACGCAGAGTAGGCAAGCCTTTTAATAGGTGAACCGACGATATCGTGAGAGTCGCGGGAAACCGATGGATGCAAGTGGCGAATTGTTAAAACATTGAATAAAAGTTTACTTTGCGTCACAAAGACTGGAAAAATCATGATAGGTATTTAAGAGTTACAAAAAAACAAAAAAAAAAACCTGTTCGTTATTCTGTAGGTACTTACGCTTTGCAATGTTCACGTAAATAAAACAGTTTTTTACTCCATTCCTCCGTCTTCACGTTTTTAAAAGTAGTTTTAATTGGGCTTAATCTTATTTAAACCGATTTAATTTCCCTAGACCTAGATCTAGACTACCAAGCCGGTAAATAAATGAAAGGTTACGTGTGAAATGTAAATAAAACCACTTCGTAATTAGTAGGTGGAGTAAGTCTTGGTACTACGTATAATCCAGGTTTAAAGGCTTGAAGGATTTCGTATTTAAATTAAGGTGTATGCTACTTTAATAAATGTATACTCTTTGCTGTAAGCTTATTATAATGTTCTGTGAGAGAAATGGATAGGAGTCTCGTAGAGTTTTAAGAGGCCTCGTTATCTAATTCCAGTTTTTGTCTGCAACTTTACTCGTGTTAATTAAAAAAATAAAAACATTTCGGGTTGTACTCTGCCTGAAATATTATAATTGAATCATGATAAACATATACGTGGCGCCATCTATTATCATAAAAACGTGATTGCTGTTTTCATCAGGAACAGAACTTTCCGAAATAAAATGTGCTTTATATCCATTAATATACTTTCAGGGTGTTCAGTTCAGTGACAGTTGTGAAAAAATAACAAAACAAACCAACTTTATTTGGTTTTCAAAATAAACAACACACATATGATCATCATGGGCATTACTAATTACAAAGATCCATAAACATAATTCAGGCAGGCATTAAACCGTAAAACAATGCAAAGATAAACATGTACTCGTAACAATTATTCGCACGTTCCACGATAATAAATCGCGGACGTTTGAGTGTCAAATGTGTTACAGAAATATGAGCTTATGGGTGGTGCAGACCGGCCGCAATGTTTACACTCCATAACGGTCAGTTCACACCGAGACGCGACCCGGCGCGACTTGACAGAACGATACTGCAAATGTGTATCTTATCGTGTAGTAAATAATGTTAGATTTTGAGTCGATATTAAAATGCAGCGCGGCGCCGCGCTGCGTCGCGCTGGGTTGCGAAAGGTGTACCTTTTCATGTAGGAAATAATAATAATATTCCACAACTATCACACAACGCCATCTAGTCCCAAGCTAAGCAGAGCTTGTGTTATGGGTACTAGACAACTGATAAACATACTTATATATTTCTAAATACATAAATATTATAGATAAATTACACCCAGACACAGATGATCGTGCTCATCACACAAACATTTGTCCTGGGTGGGAATCGAACCCACGACCTCCGGCATAGCAGTCAGGGTCAGTAACCACTAGACCAACAGGCCAGTCAAAGACAATCAAGGAAAATCAATTTCAAGGAAACAGAGTTAGATTTTGAGTAGCTCTATTGAAATGTGCGCACAGCTTCACGTTTCGGTCTGAGCTGACCCTAACACTTGCGTAAGTAACATGTATATGTGACGTGTTACTCTGTTGACTGCCTCGATGGTCTCGTGGTTGCAGTAGTAGTAATAATAGTACGCGACTGCAGAGCGCGGGGTTCTCGGTTCGTTTCTCGGGTTGGGCAAAAGATCCTTTAGGGTTTTTAGAGCCAAACGCCTGCGGAGTCGCCAGACTGTCTGAAAAGGTAACTGTGACCACAGAGATTAGACGCAGGACCAACAGTTTGACGTGATTTCCGTGTATATAATACATCTAACTTTCAAACTACTGGCTGCAAGGAAAATAACAAATGTAAAAACTCTCGTACTGACTAAAATCCACGGTGATCCTTCATTATACGGTGATGTGAAGGACTTTTTTATCGTGGTAAAATCATCAAATGAGTCCTCTTACCCAGGGCAGGGTGGGAGGGACTGTCAGACTCGTACTGACTAAAATTCACGGTGTCCTTCAATAGCCCTTTACGTTCCCTTCACGGTATTTCGGTCACGCGACCCCGGTAGGCTTTGGCCCTATAGAGGAGGACCCCGTCATTATGCTGACACTCTTTGAGGCGCGTGTGGAACACAACGCGCCGTCGACCCGGGCATGGTCCATGGTCGGACAGCTAGTCGCCCATTTCTCGCCGTCCGCATGCCCGACGTGAAGGACTTTGAAAAATAAAGATCATACTTGATTTGCACGATTTTTACCTTGATAATTATTGAGATAATTCCGGACTCTATTGTCTATAGCTGATAAGGTAACCGCAACAAAATCTGTTTTTAGATAATTCCTAGTTTTCGTACACACGACAAAAAAACTTTGTATGCGAATAGGTCTACATCACAATAAAACATACTTCTTGGATTATTGGCTACATGACAAGTTACAAATATATTTTATCAATAAAAATGCGCTCAAGTAAACTTATCTCTTGATGAAAAAATCCGTCCTAAACCGGATGATAACACCTTTTGAAAAAGATTTAATATAAGATAGGTAAAAAGAAAAATCGTTCGAAGTTTGCCAGACAACTATAAATAGAATGACCTAAACATAACTTTTTTTTGCCACATTTCAACGTCCTGACATTGCTCGGATTACCATCATACTTTTAAAAAGTCCCGATACTTGTCAAAATGTACGGTCAACAAAGAGATTGTTGTTTTTTTTTTTAAACGTTGCCCCTCACTAGGAATTTCTCATACAAATGTTTGCTGCGACACGCAGCACAGTAGTCCAATCGCTCAGCTTCTGCGCTAACCGTATCTTCAATTGTATTCAGATAGCATGTTTTAAACGGTTTGACCTATAGGCTTAATTATAATCCATACTCTAATTTTATAAAGCTGAAGAGTTTGTTTGATAAAACGCGCTTATCTCAGGAACTACTGGTTCAAAGTGAACAATCGTGTGCTTTATAAGACACACATGCTATGTGTGAGTTATGAATCATCTTCCAGGCTTCACTCGCCTCAACAATGTCCGATAATTCCTGAAATATCCCGCGCTGCAAACAAGCCCAGTGAATCAACTAAAAACTAATTTATTAACATCGAAGAGGTCGTTATTAACACCATGGAGTGGCTCAACAAACAGTTACTGGGTGAAGGAACACAGCCTTCTAACGTCATTATTTAGTCCAATTTGCAGAATTAGCTTGATAAATGTGTTTGAATTAGCGTTTTCGTAGACCGATGCGCGCGCCGTAGCTCGTAGCCGGTGCTACGGTGCTACGCGTTCAGTGTTACCGCGCCGGTCGAGACCGCTACGCGCTACGTTCGCGACGCGATTCTCAATCGTTTACGTATTAAAGAACCTTCGTATGATTTGTGACGATATCTGTGATTCGTTCTTGTGTTGTTAGTGTTGTGATTAAAGTGAATGTGAGTTTTTATTAGGTAAGTTTATCGATGTTTTTTTTTTGTCAATGGAAGATTTAATCTATTTTCATTATTTATTTTAATCAATTCATTGGCTAGGTTTCGTTTTCTTAGGAAACGCTTATGAAATTAAAATGAATGATACGTATTAAGAATATCAATTTTTAGTTGTTTTCTTCGATCGGGAAAATATTATCCTGAGCGAAATTGAGGAAAAAGATCAGAATTTTAAGTGTTTATACTTAATTTAATATTTCAATATTTTTTCCGATATACACTGAATTGTTAAAGCTTGCGTAAATTGTTGATTTGCTATGGGAGTCAGGAAAAATATTTGCCTCAATATTGTAACGTTTTAGACATAAAGACGGAAATTTATTTAAATTACAACACACCAATCATTATCTACTTGTCATAAATCAAATCATACAATAATGATAGTTCGACATGTAATTCGGATATGAAAAAGATAAACGAAATATATGAGTGTCGTTTAATAATACAACACAAAATAATAGAAATCATACAAAGACATAATTAGTCGTCTTCCTTGATTGAATCCCGTGGATTCCCCGGGGACTAAAGCAAATCTACCGGGAACGAATCATAAATTGATTTTGATAAGGATTAGTAAAAATGATTTCATAACTCAAGCTTTTTTGTATGAACTTGTATGGCTTCCCAATTATTGGGATGAGGATTACATCAAATACTGTAGATACATGACATGTTATTTCTGGTTACAGGAGTATGAAAGTTAATGATACAACCCAGTTACTGGGTTTGTTAAAACTGTGTGTGCTAGGACAAAAATAATGTATGTAATTTGTTGTAAGTAATTAATTTTGTAGTTGGTTTTATTTAAAATCAAGTCACAAATTAATACTGTACCCAAAGACAAATAAAATAGGTACTGGTAAATTGTTAGGTTGGCACTAATGACTAAATTATAAGTTCATTGAATTATGAACCTTACATAACAAGTAACTGAATAAAAATGGCAAAAAAAACAAAGTGACTCATTGTTCCCAAAATTAGAATGATTTTTGGCCTTCTGCCTTGCACACTAGGTTTATTTTCGTATGTATCAATAATTGATATCCTACTGCGATCACTAATCTGTTTGCTAAGGATTATGTTACTGGCAATATTTACCTATGACCATTGGCGGTATAACATGATATGAGCTCATAAATTATGTACATACTAGCTGTTGCCAGCGGCTTCACCCGCTACAACTCGAAAATTCTCCCACGGGAACGTAAAATCGGGATAAAAACTATCCTATGTGTTAATCCAGATTATAAACTATCTGTGTACCAAATTATAGTCAAATCCGTTCAGTGATTTTTGCGTGAAAGAGTAACAAATATAACTACATACACATAGACATACATACGTCCTAGTCATACACATACACATACATACATCCTAGTAGGATAAGATGGTAAGTAAGAATAAGATGTAAACGGTTTCGTCATGAAGCTCTTGATGGTTTCATTGAACTGTTCACTGTACTGTCGGCACTGCGGCCATGGAATGCAAAGGGCCCATGAAGGGACAGAGTGGTTTTTAGTCAGTAAGAGTCTGATAGTCAGGGCGTAGACTTTTACACCGCAAAAATAACAGATAAGTATATACTCATAGCGATGTTAAAAATAACGTATTAATTTTAACTCTAGTATGAAGTGTTTAATTTAACTAAACACACATAATTATGGTGGTACTAACTGTTTACATACCAAGTTGTAATGAGCTTTTTAACCGCTTTGATATTGCAAGCTCGTCGCTTATTTATCTAAATAAAACAGCATTAGATAAACAAAGAATGAAAATAAACCGACTATAACGAATATACAACTCACGAAATTTTCCATTAAACCAAAAATATATATATTTATGGAAATGGCTTTAGGAAGGAAATCGCTGCATACTGAGAGCGTGAATGAGACTTTGAAACAGTAATAATGTATTTAATTTAATGACTATACTGAATTTACGAGTGGCTGTAATATACTTAGTTTATTTTTGTAACGAAATGTACTCATATAAGTTACGCAACTGCGGTAAAAGTTTTGTCTTACTACATCTTGATTATGGAAAGTTATTTGTTGTGTTATTTATTTATATATTTACCACAACTTAATCTATTATTACAGGGTTTACCCTAATGCGAAAGTTAAGAACATAAACTAAAATAAACGATATATTTATACAATAACCAAATTATAACAATAAAACATACTAAATACCTAATACAGGGTGACTTTTTTACCACCGTCCAAAATTTTTCTATGCATTAGGTATCAAAAAAATCGATACGTCAAATTGTCATATTAAATCATTTTCTCATCCGCTCTGTGTGGTCACTAAGCTAAACGTTAATAATATACACTTGCCGACGCATGAAACGGGCAGAGCGCACCCCGCTGACCCCCCGCCCCGCCCAGCTACACCTGAGCGACACATCACAGCGCGGTGTCCAGATTCATAAACTTTTTATAGATAACATTGAGACGTGATATCTCGATATTTTTGTATTGATTGATACAAAAAGAAAAAACACGTATTCAATGATTTTCGCCAAAGATTAATATATTAAAATTTGGATGGTGACTAAAAAATCACCCTGTATAAAGACTATTAGTTTAACTTATTTTGATGTTTTGTGATAGACCTAAATCGTTCCAAATAAATATTTTCTTCATTTTCAATTTGTGATGTAAAAATAAATGATTTCAATCGATTTTTTCTCTGAAGTACACATTGTTCTGTGTTGCCTGTATTCGTATGTAAAGAAGTAATCTGTTATCTACACAAGACAAGAGTAATTTATTATTTATTTTCACGCTTGCTACCTAAGTGTTGGTTATTTTAACTAATGATTTCACTTAACCCCTGATGAGTGGAATTTACGTGCCGTAAGATCAAAAATTAGAACATATTATATACATAATCAATAATATTAGTCACTAATATTAGTAACAATAGTCACGAACACCGTTCAGTACAATTGTACTTAGATACGTATTTTAATCTAAAAGTGATTTTATATTTACTTAAACACTATTAAACTGATTTACATTCGTAACGTCTCCTCTCAATAGACTCAGTTGAAAATCAACTTCAGGCTTCTAGTGGTTAGCAAAATGATGGGGCCCCCAATAGAGGGCTAAGGCCTGCCAGGGTCGAGGGGACTGTCTCATCAGGTACCGTGACCCAAGAACGTAAAGAGCTATTGAAGTATCACCGTGGATTTTAGTCGGTACAAGTCTAACAGTCCCTCCCGCCCCGCTCTGGGAAGGAGGACTCATTGGATGATTTTTATCACGAAAAAAAAAAGGCTTATAGCGGTTTGGTTCTTTTGCTGAACTGAGCCTATTTGACACAGCTGTGAGGCACACAGTTGCTTTTGTGTTCATCGCTATTTTTTTTTTTCTGTTACAACAATGTGTGCTAATTTATGGCAAAATTATTTTATTTTAATTTAAAAAAATGTACGTTTTATCTTTCTTTCTTTATCGTAGATAGACAACGATTGAAATTTTTAGACAAGAACCGTTTCAAATTAATAATAAAACAATAATTTAAAAAGTTGCATAATTAAACATCACTTAGGTCAGCCATTAAGTTACCACGTCATTTTTCCTTTTCGACCTATAATTTATTCCCGTACATTCGTCGATAGATTGTACGCTACATTAAACTGAACACGAGTATTCGAGTCAGTTGATCGGGAAGACAGCCAGCTGTAAGGTTTTGTTTTACGCATTTTAATTTACGCACGAAGAGGCATTTGAGAATCATTCGAATTTGAATTCCTCCGTATTTTTTTCCTCTTTTTATTCGATACTCTTGCATAGAAGTTATCACGGCTGGTTTTTTAGGCGTAATTCGTGAAGTGACAGAGGAGAAAGTAGGTACAGATTTAAGAGCCTATACTACCTCAAATGGCTTAGCAGAAACCTGTGATACGTCGAAAATACTACAGCATTAATTTTGAAATAAATATATGGTAAAGTTGAGGATTAATGTTAGGTCTTATGTTTGGCGAAAACATGATTCCATAAAATTTTCTCGATAGAAAAAAATCCCAAAGTTACCTCTAAATTGAACAATAAAACGCTGGCAATCAGAAAATAATTAAAATTAGATCATGAAACTTTTTATACTAACTGAACTAACTATAAAGCAGGTCTTTTGTTTTTTACTTTTTTGAATTTCCTTTTTTTTCGCCGTAAAATAAATAGATTTGCGTGTAGACAGCTAAAAGAAAGAGCAAGCAATAGTGCGTGGTACGTGCAAGTGCGAGCGAGTAAGATTATACTGAAGTACTATAGACCCTTAAGGTTCCATGTGATCTGGGGCGCGTTTATTGCTAATTATTATTGGGATAATATAGGATAATAATCCAGTATCCGAACTGCAAGTGTGTTAAGTACTTATTTCATTTCATCATCATCGTTTCATTTCATTTGATGTGATGTGGAGCGAACCTATTACCATTCATTTGGATCATTATCTGAAATGCAAGTATGTTAAGTATGTACTTTGTTGGGATTGATTTTTCGGAATAGCATTTCGGCCTTTGAAAGTCAACAAACGTGACATCACTTTAGGCCCTACCAGAAAACCAGCGCTGTGGCAATTAAATGTCGCAGCACATGCTGAGATAGGAGCCTTTTGGCCTCGCACAGGACTATTTTGTTTAAATTGTTTTTATTTTGTTTGGTTTTACCTTTTGTTGTTTTTGTTTTATATAATTTTGTTTTCCTTTTTTGTTTTTATTTGTGTAATTCTGTTTGTTCTGTCCTGTGTGCGTCAATAAATCTCTTTTCTTTCTTCTTTCTTTCACTTGCACTCCTACTTGTAATATAAACTCCAACAACTTTGTCACATGGTTCAATTTACATTTCTAATAACTTGCTCCTTACTTGTGCCCAAAAATATAAAAAATGTCTCATCAGTCCAATAAGGTCCTTTCCTATTTGGAAATTAAAACTTTACAAAATAAGTATATAACCCATTTTCTCATTAAGTTATTTATTTTTCTCTGACTTTACTATTACATGTTACATTTTATTCGTTATGAACTCTCAATATAATTAACTGATTTATTTGACAATGGCACGTCTAATTTGACAGCTCTGTCAAAATATTTTTCAATCAATTATTCTATTAATGTGCGAAGTATAATTAAATCTCAGGAGTTCTTGAGAAAACAAACTTTCAAAGAGGCCGACAAAGTACATTGAACTGAAATAATTGTTTGCGTGAGATTATTTACTTCATTGAGTCTACTCTAAGGAATCCTGGTATTATTTTTTATATAAATTGATTTATATAATGTTGTTTAAGAACATTTTTATCGTGGTTTTTACGCAAAGTGCCGTGAAAAGGGGAAAGCGTTAAGGGAGGCCTTTGCCCAGGGGTGGGACCACAGAAATATTAAAAACTTCTGTAATATATCTATGGGTAGGACAGAGCAGGCCTGAAAAAAAAATTTTGCCACACACTAACTAGGAATTTCTCCTGTTTCGTGGTTGCGATTACAAGCATTTTTAACTCACTTATAAACAAAACACAGCCACACCTGGGACAACTGCTTGTAGATCATGAAATAAATTATTTATATTTAATGATGAATTGATGGTGGTTGAACAATCGGACTGCTGTGCCGCGTGTCGGGGGTTCGATACCCGTAAGGAGAAAATATTTTTATGATATACAAGTAGTTATTTGTTTGTAAATGCACCCACGATACAGGAGAAATTTTTAGTTTCAGACAATTAAAAAATACATATTTTTGTGTCGAACCGCAGCAGTCACAATAATTCCTTAGCCGATTTATTCCCGTTGAATCCCACTTTTGGATCCCATTTTTTAGATATTCCCGATGAATCCCATTTTAAATTCCCGTTGAATCCCACGTTATGACAACATGTGTACATATCAGAAGAAAAGTGTTACCTTTATTTTAAAGATTTATTCTCTGTTACTAATTTATGAATTTTACAAAAAAAAGTTCTAAAACAAAAGCAATTTTGTTGTTGAAAGTACTCACATTCAGATTTATTAAAGTATGTGGGATCCAACGGGAATTGTTTTTGGGATTCAACGGGAATAAAACGTTTTTCTTTTGTTATGGGATTCAACGGGAATACATTTTAATTTTTTGTGGGATCCAACGGGAAAAATATTCAAGTGGGATTCAAAAGTGGGATCCAACGGGAATAATTCACTTAGCCAACCGTGCCGCCACCCCGCTCTACTGTATCTACATGATTATTAGTACAAAAACGGTACGTTACCGCTACCAACATAACTTATTTACTTCAGGCTAGCTAATTACGTCTGTGTAAGCGGTAGGTTCACCACAATAGCTTAACTTTGCACTGGATAGTTACGCAAACTATTATACTACATAATATCCTCACTATTTACTTTGTATTTAAATAATTAGGTACCCTATTAGTTTAAGGAATATTAAAAGATGAAGTAAGAAATAGTTTTATTTTTTATCTGGCGACTAGTTGTCCCCGTGGTTTTACTCCCGCTACTTGGCTTCTATTAGTTTTAGCGTGATGTTTTATAGCCTGTAACCTTTCTCAATAAATAGACCATCCAACAAAAAAGAAAAAACAATTTTCAATTAAATTCTTTCCTCAGAGCAGCGCGTTCTAGCAAACAAACAAAAAAAAAACCCTTTAGCTTTTATATTAAGTAGTATCGATAGTCTTGCGTTTGGTCACTATCTCGTCTTATAATAAACGATGAAGTGGTCGACGGTGAGGCACGCTTGCCTAGAAGTAATGTATTCACTCTTGACTGAAAAAACCCAAGGTTGTAGCTACCCCGCCAGGATATTCCACCCGTTTATTTATTTTTTGAGACGATGTGGCCTCCATGTGATGCCAGAGTTAATAAAAATATTTTTTAGATAGAACGAGTAGAAAAAAAAAAACAAACAAAGACTCATCATCTGGAAGGATCTCATGGGAGCAGACAGAAACCACAAAATACACTCGCGAGTAAAGTATGGAATCACTACTCCTCTGATTTCGTGCGACCTTGAGTACTTAATGACTAGTTTTTTATAATAAAAAAATGTATCATATTTTTAAAGGTTTAACTGTTTACTTTTAATTGATCCCAAATTCATTAAAATCATGACTAAATCCATATTCCCGTCATGTTGTATCAAATAATGTAGTATGGCCAACTTATTTTCAATTAAGAAGCTATTAAGTATCAATTCCAAGTAAGTGGTTTAATACTTTTGTTTGATAGTGTAGTAGGTACACTCCTTTCACCTCAAATATAAAGTAATAATAAGCCCTAATCATCTTTGAAATAGTAAGATTTTAAATACTGTGATATCTGATTTTAAACTCTGTTTTAGGCTATCACGGTTATTTTCACAATTTAAAATGTCACTTACGGGATATCTTCCGTGATTATCAGCGTCGAAATATCGGGAACTCAAAATCATAAACAATCACGGAAGATATCCCTTATGTGACATTTTAAATATCTGATTTTAGTTACCATTTGTTTTGTATGATAATTTCAGAATGTTTGTTAACTAATTGGCCTAATTTTACATTAAGGTCAATAATTTGATATTTATGAGTTTCGTTGTTTACTATACTTTAATATACTTTTATTGTTGCAATATTTGGACCTTAATATAGAATTATTAATTTCAAGGTAAAAAAAGAACGTTTAAATCTGCATAATTGTATATTACTGACTGCATAATTCATACTGAAATTAAGTTAAAACAACCATTGTGGCAGGCATTAATAATAGTTTGAATACTTCAGTAATCAAAATATTAACACAAGTATAACGGTAGCTACGGGGTAGTGTCATAGTTGCATTACATCATTTTAGAATTAAACCACACATAATTAAAATATTACTACAGCAAATTTAATTTATGAGTAATGCAAACAATAATTGTTTGATAAGTGATTTTAATTAAAATGATAAAATTATTTTGGAATAATAGACGCGGGTAAGTTTTACCAATTTTAAAAACACCGTATCTTCTTCAATTTTAGTTTATGTAACGTAAGAAAAAATACGGTTTAAATATTGTTTGCTAATTTCACTGATGGAGTAATATCACTTCAAAACAAAATAAAGTTTTCTTAACCAAATTAGGGCAGTGGTGGCCCAGTGGTATCGGTCCCGACTTACGAGTTGTAGGTCGTGAGTTCGAACCCCGCCAGGCGCATTACTTTGTGTAATTTATTTCTTCACCACTGCTCTCAAAAACGGTGAAGGAAAACATCGTGAGAAAACCGGCATGCCCTAGAACCAAAAATTCGAAGACAATATGTGACATCTGCCAACCCGCACTGGGCCCGCGTGGTGGATTATGCTCCACTCCCTCTCACAGAGAGGAGGCCTGTGTCCCAACAGTGGAACATTATAGGCTGATGATGAACTAAAATAAGGATGCACTAATTTGGTGAAACTTAATTTTGTTCCACCCTTTATTTTCTTGAACCTGCGATTGCACCCATTTACGAGAATCTCGTCTCCACTCACAACACGATGTTTATTATCGGACCCAACAACTTACACTTTAGTTTGCACAGGACGACACATTTGATTAATTTCAGGAGTCCGCATAACTCCTGTTACCTGCGGAACCCATCGCGAATAACTCGCATCAATCATGCCACTGATGTTTTCCTGTTTGTTTGAGCAGAAATAATGACACTTTTGGGCTCTGTTAAAGTTTTGGATATGGACTTTAAAATGCATTGTTAGTTGGACATTTTTGATTGAGGTTATTAATTAACTGTCTTAATAGTTTGTTGGTTACAAGTACTGCTGATCATGCGGTCCTGGGTTCAATAACTTAATATTTTAAGCAGCCACCTTTACAATATCATAAACAAATACTGTAACATTTATCCAATGACTAGATTCGAATGTAAGAAAAGTGTACAAGGATGGCTACTAAAACTTAATTATGAAGACACCGAACATCTGCTTAAGATATCCACTTAGTCACTCAGTGTAACTCAAACACAATTTCACATCCAAGTCTAATTATTTTAAACTTACGACATTACACATACATACACTACACATACATACACCACACAGACATTACATATTCTTAAACACTCACTCACCCCAACACACTTACATTTACAAGTTGTTCACTCTATTTTCTGTTTAATTTTACTGTTTTTTTTACTGTTTTATATTTCTACTTCATTTTTCTGTGACAATGAAACTGCACTAATACCCCCGCTGCCCCTCGTGGGAACCTGTGTACCTTAATGTAATTATTTCCTTATGGAACACTGGTACTCATAACACAAATTAGATCTTACTTTGAGTACCAGAGTTCATAATACGCTAGTTCTAAATTAACTGGTGATACAAGCTCTTAGCGGATTATAGTTACTAGTGTTATTGTTCACTTTTTTGCGAAATAAAGAATTTATTATTATTATTTATTTACTCCTGTAAAACCTAAGTACACATGAATGCAATTAAATATTTTGAGTTTGGGTTAAAAAAAAATAGGCTATTTTACTCAAAAAATAAAAACTTATTAGTCCGAAAGATGGATTATCAAAAATATTTGACCCGTATGTTTTCTTTTTTTGCGTAAACCAAAATAGACGAAGATCCAACGTTTCTAAAAATCACAAAACGTCATTCGGTCGGTATAATTTTACAGGCGTTATGACGTCACAAGCAACTGCTGACAAAGATAGAACGCTTCGAAATTCGGGAAATTTCAAAGCGTTCTATCTTTGTAAATTTTCATTGATTTAAAAAAACAAAAAATCCATGTGCATAATTTTTTAATACTCTAAATGACGAACTAAACAGATTTTCAATGTATTTATGAAGTAAACTACCCTATTTCTTCGTCGAAGCAAGTGGTGCTCTGTAAGCGTACGCAAGTATCCGATACCTTTCGACTTTGGCATCCATTGACGTGTCTGTGTACGAACCTCTATGGATTTGCATTGCGATAGTCGCCTGGGAACCAAAGTCGTACGGTATCGGAGACTTGCGTCGCCTCGTGTACGAAGGGGCTAAGTACCTGGATTGGATGAACGTTATTGCGTTTCCTATTCGGGAATTCTCCGTATCAGTCCGGAATTTGTCCTCGGTTAATGGCAATAAACCCACCCCTTATACAAGGGGTACAAATTGGCTCAATATGGATGTGGTTACCTTCAGCATTCTCTCTTCGGACGTGTCGGATTGTTTTTCCATTGAACAATGTGCATGCGTGAAGAGAGATAACAACTACTATGTCTATGCATAATTGTATATTGGAACTAACTTCTCAAATAATTTGTTTCAAAATTATTCGTTAAAACTATCTAGTTTGCTAGTTATTTGTGGCGACTTGTAAAATATAATATTCCACAACTATCACACAACGACATCTAATCCCAAGCTAAGCAGAACTTGTGTTATGGGTACTAGACAACTGATAAACATACTTATATATTTCTAAATACATAAATATTATAGATAAATAAATTACACCCAGACACAGAATAAAATGATCGTGCTCATCACACAAACATTTGTCCTGGGTGGGAATCGAACCCACGACCTCCGGCATAGCAGTCAGGGTCACTAACCACTAGACCAACAGGCCTGTCAAAGGTAAAAGGTTTTATAATAATCAACAAAATTTTACTTTGATACGGTCAGTATTTTTTTAAAATCATTATGCTGTAATGTAATATCGTCACAATAATCTCCATAAGTAAACAAATAATTAATGAACGACTCGAAAGATTAAAAAAAATTTCTTTTGTTTTTTTTTTAAACTTTTCCTCGCAGGAATTTCTCCCGTGTTGTGGGTGCGTTTACAAAGATTGAAACTCACATACGCAAACAATTAGATCCGGAACAAATCAAATCAAATCAAATAATTTATTTCTTTGCAAACATGGGTTGGGTTTAAAGACATAGATGTATAGCATAAGGTAAAGTTCATTCTATATTTTACCATCACATGGGTATGCAAATTGTTTCAGAATATAAATAAAAAATTGTAATATAATGCAATAGAAATCAATGTCAGTCCTGTTACAGTTACAGTTAATCATAATGTATCCAACATGTCTTAATCGGGATTACGAGTATCCCACATACAACAATATCTATTTCAGAGCTACGAGCTACCTTATTTTAATGTCAATAATAAATTTTGATGCAGGTCAATTTATATTTTATGTCAAACGTCAAATAATTATGTCAAAATGAATATAAATCTAAAAAAAATAACAATATTTTATATAAGATTGCAATAACAAGTCATAGCACATTTTTAAGAATTAAGATTAAAATTTGATTGAATTCCAATTGGATTTTATAATATATATAATATATAATATCACGTCATTGAATACAATTTTTTTCTCGTTCAAATATATCGGATGTAGAAGGCATCTATCATTTAAGTATTCTAACTACTTATAGGTCATATAAATATTCGTTCCGTGCGGATATCGAAACCGTGACACGTTACGCTGCTGTCTATCGCTCAGCGACTACCTACCGTGCCATGCTGTCTGGTTTTATATGAGTAATATTTTAATTAAGGAAAAATAAATCATTAGTGAATTGCTGGCGACCACACGTACGAAGCCGGGTGGGACACTAGTCGTATTTCAAAGTACACCATTAGGCCATTACCTGTGCGTCAATCACACGTGTATAAAATAAGAAACTACAATTAGGTGCCAAAAATACACCCTTGTCGCGATATATTCCCGTTTTTTATTTTCATATTATGGTCTCAGTTACTTTTGTGACGTTGATGTATGGAGTAACACCTCATTTGTCACCAGCCGTTGAAAGCTTGAAAAGAAAATGATGGTCACTCGTGTTATTACACTTATATTTTGTTGTATTTTTTCATACTAAGCTTTAATATTTGACATCATGCTTGTAGTCCATTAAAGTGTTGTAGGTACAGAGGTGATAAGCATTCTGCTGGGGTCGCGGGATTGTCTAAACAGGTAACCGTGACCCTGGAACGTACTGGGTATTGGAAGAAACACGGTGAATTTTAGTCAGTAAGAGTCTGACATTCCCTTCCACTCCACACTCTTGTGCAGTGTTGAACAGAGATGATAAGAATAGAATAGAATATACATAATAGAAAATTATTTCAAAATGAAAATCAAAGCATTTATTTCAAGTAGGCCAGTTAAAGGCACTTTTGAATTGTCATAGACAAATAAAAATAATTTAAACACTAAAAAGTTATGGTGCTACAGTCCCAGTCACAAGACATAAAAACTGTGAAAGTACCGTAGATGCCCGTTCCAAGAAGTAGATCTCTATGGAGAAGAACGGGCAAGAAACTCCATGGACACTCTTTTTAGATCGCCATAATTATTACGGAACCTTTGCTACAGCATTCATTTTGAGGTGGTACATTAAATCTTATATATAAAATTTCCGTGTCACAATGTTAGTTACCGTACTCCTCCGAAACGGCTCTACCGATTTTCACCAAATTTTATATGCGTATTCAGTAGCTCTGAGAATCGACTACTATCTATTTATATTTTTAATTTATATGGCAAAACAACGTTTGCGGGGTCAGCTAGTTTATTTGTAAAATTTATTTGTTATTAGACACAGAAATAAAAAAAAAAAAAAATTAAATAGATCGACCGGAGCGTCGCGCAGTAATTGTGATATCACGGTCCCGCATGACAAGAACCTCGTGAAAACAGAAAAAGATAAACAATTCAAGTATCTTGATCTGGCTCGCGTGGTTGTGGACGTGAATACAGCAGTCATTGTGCCGATAGTCGTGTTTGCCAATGGCTTAATTGCCAAGAGTCTCGAACAACATCTGAGGATGCTCTCGCTGGGTAGCTGGATCAAGCGCTTGATTCAGAAGGCAGTACTCCTGGACACGGCGCGTATTGTTAGGAGGTTCCTCTCTCAAGAGCCCTGACCACCGGTAGCCCGGACCCTGATCCCGATGCTGGTGGACTGCTATTTTACTGGAGTTATATTTTTTAAATGTTTTTTTTTTGTAAAATTAAAATGTAACATTTTTTTTTTGTAAAAAGAGAAAAATAAAATTAAAAACAATAAGAATTATGTTGAGCATGCCCATACCAAAAAGGTTGCCAACTCAGCATTTGCTGAGCGAAAGACACCCAGCGCTGGTTTTTAGTTATTATAAGTAATCGCACATTTTGTCGGACTGTTATTACATCAAATGGTTACAAGTCCAAATTCTGGGAAAATCCGATGGCACTTAACTCAAGCTTCCTAGCTCACAGCTATAGTGGCATAGCTTTAGCGACCCTAATTTAGCTAAAAGCTTAGTAGACCTCATCAGGACGGCCTGGCTCGCGACCGGAGTACCAGTGCCTTCGGACGACAATCATGTCAGAGGGTCTAATTTCTAACCACGAAACCCGTGGTTTCGGCCTTAGTTACGGGCGATTTGACAACGAGATCGAACTAAGAATGAATGATATAATTACGATTTAACAAATAGCTCCTTAGAGACCGTCCCACCACTCATGACCTGCGGACGTTATTTACGTTCGTTCATCCATATTATTATCAAGTCTGATCCGTGTATTTCGTGCCTAACAACAAACATGGTTGGCACAGTGACTGAGCGATCGACTGCGCCACTGCGTGTCGTGGTTTCGATTCTCGCACCGAACTAATATTTGTATGGTCTACATCTACGCGCATATGACGTGGAGTTGCGGATACCAGCCCGTTATACAATACAATACAATACAATGGTCTACATCTACTTGTTCCGGGTCTGACTGTTTATGTGTGTGTTTAGTGTTTGTAAAGCTTTATTGAGTACATCGCTTTGACATTTTTTTTTAAAATCTGTGATTTCAAAACATTTTTTGCAAAAGAGTAAGTATGGAGTTTCTTTCCCATTCTTCTCCATACAAACCTACCTATGCGAATGGGTGTAGATTGTAGAATCAATCCCATCCCTTCCTATTTCCTTTCAAAAGTGCCTCTTTGATGGCCTAATTAGAATAAATGATTTGACTTTGACTTTGATTAAACACACCATACGATACATGAGGACTACGTAGTGTAGCGTACGTTTAAAACACGTACGTTTAAAATACGTACAAAAAATTACCTTTTTTGAGAAGTAATAGAAAAGGTGGCGCCAGTAATAAAGAGGTTGCGCCACTTCTTTTTTTGTTAAAGACGCCTGACGGAAAAGTATTGTGTTCGACTCAATTTAAAACTTCTTAAAACCTACACCTGGTAAGAACTATCGGATTTTCTTAGCGGGCTCTGTAGTAGTGTGTCTGGGCCACAGAAGTGCTTCCCTAGATGTGCATTTCGTTTATGCTTCAGTGGATTACATTCACTGAGGTGCAATACGGTTTTATCAGTTTTTGCAAACTTGTGCGGGGGAATGGAAGCCTGTGTTTTCTGTTTTACGTTTGTTGAAATAAGTTGTGACTATAGAGGAGTGCAATGATAAACTTGTTTGACTGGGAAATACCTGAGGGGCCTAATGAGTTATGCCGTTATGCAAAATTGGATATTAAGTATCATTATTTAGTGTAGTCGTCATTTTATACATTAGAACAATATTTTTGTCAATGTTTTTGATTCTTAATAACAAGTTTGTATGTTTCTGATCTAAAATGTTGGGCCTAATCATCAGAATTTCTGAACCAATCCAGAAAATTCTTATAGTACCTGATTGGTAACTAAATTATCCGAGTGTTACAGGCCAATAAAAAGAAAGATCTTCATTAGCGACACTGTCAAATGGCTTAATAATACAGGGCATGTTTTTTTTCCAAAATCAGCGGGTTCCGTACCTGACCGGGATTATAGATTTTTCCAAAATTCAAAAATACCGTTTTAGTTTTCTTCAAAATCGGCCTCAAGACTACTTTCAGTATTTTTCTATATTGCTCAAAGTTTCTAGCCAAATATAGCCATCCACCAGTTTAATCAGTTGTTCACATAACATTTACGATAATTTTAGGTTCTTTTGTCCTAATCATCATTTGTCCAAATGATAACTTGTCCGAACGTTATGCCACATAATATCAAATGCCAAAACATTGAAATCCCTACATACAAAATGTCCTAAATCCGTTTTTCATAAATATTGCAATCCATAATATACAAAACACATAAAATTGTTTTCCATAAAAGTTCTGAGTTCTAAATTCAAATTACCTAATGTTTATTAATCCTAATAATTTTGTAATTAATCAAGTTAGTATTATAAAAAAATTTACTATGAACTTCTCTCAGCAATGCAAGTAAGCATGCAGCATGCAAGCAAGCATGCGGCAAGCAAGCAAGCATGCTACAAGCAAGCAAGCATATTGCGGCAAGCAAGCAAGCATGCGGCAAGCAAGCAAGTATGCAGCAAGCAGGCATGCAACAAGCAAGCAGGCATGCAGCAAGCAAGCAGGCATGCAGCATGCAAGCAGGCATGACACATGCAAGGGAGCATGCAGCATGCATGGTTTCTGCCACGGCTCCGGTGCTGCGGGGCTCCGGCGGTCCCACGCGACTTATCGTCGCAGATGGTTTAACAGTCACCACCGCGGCTTCGCCTTGCTGGCCGGCAAGCCGGCCAGCCTCAGCTGCGGGAGCATTACAGCCACCTGCTCTTCAAGACGCGGCCCGCCTCGCCCCTCCGCGCCTACGCGATTTTAAATTACACTCTAGGGGTAGGACCAACGACTATATATTACTAGACTACGCATTGCACGATCTAACGAACAAAACTATTCTGCCAACTCGCTGAGGTACTACGTAAGCGAGGGGGGCGGGGTACTGCGTTGTGATTGGCTTACTCAAGATCTGTTCTGTCTCAATGTATGTTTACGGCTCACAGCATTGGTCGAAATGAGACGGATATAAGACTTTTTTGCCTAATGTGTTGGCAGACATCGGTCACCTGTTATTAGGAGTCTAGTATTATATCGTCGTTGGGTAGGACAAACAAGACTGCGTGGAGTCGCATTTACAGCGATTCGTTTCTGTCACTAAAACCTAATGTTTAACAGTTTTTTAGGACTAACTAATTTTATTACAAATGAATATTCGGAATCTTAAACATTATGAAATGCAATACTTAGGTCATGTGATTTTATTTCTTTCAAAATTAGGAGGTGCAATTATTATACAAGTCAATATTATGACAAAATAGTTTTAGAAGTAAAGATAATTATGGTACAGCACCTTACAACAGAATTTCGAATTTTTCAACATTATGGTTAGTGATGTTTATAGAAAACGTGTTATGGGTTATGATTTTCGGACAAACAATTTTAAGAGACGAAAAGGGATACCCAATTTTATCTACAAATAGTGTTTTTTGCGCCTCTATAATACATCTAACCTTGTTAAAATAGATTTTGAATTTAATTAAAGCGTTATCGGAGAGGTCCTCGACCGAGTTCCACTGGGAGTTAGTCTATCCAAGTCAATATTTACTTATTTACTTCAGATCGGACTGATGTCAAAGCGTACCTTAATTATAATTAAATTGACAAAGTTATTTTGTTAGAAGTAACTTTTAAAGTGCTACAATAAACACAGTGAAATATTTTGATTAAATGCAACTTGGTAATTGAAAATTGGATTTTAATAAGTAGCAACATAGAGTTTATTTTCGACTAGCTTGCCTGTGAGTTTACCCTGCTACTCGGCTACTGTTGGTCGTAGCGTGATATCACAAAGTATAGCTTATAGCCCTTCTCGGGAAATGAACTATTCAAACACATTTTCTTTCGATAGGAATCACTAGTTCCTGAGGTTAGCATGTTCAACCGTGAGGTGGCGGGATTGTTTCATTAGGTAACCGTGGCCCTAGAACGTAAAGGGCTATCGAAGGATCACCGTGGATTTTAGACAGTACAAGTCTGACAGTCCCCCTCCAATCCCGCCCTTAGTGTGACTCTTCAAAAGATTTTAGCAAAAAAATCAGTCAGCTTAACAAAAAAAAGGTTTTCCATAAATGTCTTATATGCACCAGAAAATATAATAATGAAACCGACCGCACACAATATTTCAATTTCCTTTTAAAAAAGTAATATTAAAATTTTACTTGATATAATTTTTGTAACACCATACGAAAGTTTATTCCCGACTTTGCCCAAGTTCTGACGAGTTTCCCTATGGAAAGATTTCAGCGGAGTCTATAAGGAGAAGTATGCTTGGTATCTCTTTGGAACAGTGGATAAGTTTGTGTTGATCCGCGAATAAGATATAAGCTAAAGGGCGTGGATGTTGAAAAGGTTAATTAATAATTCAGAGTGTTGACTCTCTTTGTTATGATTTTATTTATTACGACTTCTAAATAATAAAATACAAACTTTCAACTCGATGATAATGGAGCTTCCTGCAGGAAAAGGCAAGAATTAACAATATTGATTAAGTCATTTTGAGTTAACAAACCCATACACAACCTTTGCTTTGTTTAAACTAATATTTTGTCCATAATTATTTAAAATATTTTCCATTGTAATATACGTATACTGGTGGCCTACCCTTAGGGCCGAAACACATAACCGCGTTGCGTCGCCGCAACGCTAAAATCGGCAGTAGCGTCACTGCCGATTTAAGCGGCGAATGAAATAGCAGAGTAATGTCTTCTTAATAACAAATAAGAAATACATTTTTCACGATGGTCCATGGCAGAGACACGTCTATCCACAATAAAAAATCACGACGAACTGGTTACCCTACCGAACGACAATAAAACGCTCTTTTTCACGACGCCGCAACGCCGCAACGCAAACTGCCGATTTTAGCGTTGCGGCGACGCAACGCGGTTATGTGTTTCGGCCCATAACACCCTTAAAACAATCTCTGCTTAGCTTGGGACTAGATGGCGTTGTGTGATAGTTGTGGAATATTATTATTATTATCTCTTTATTCTTCTTTAAACTTATAAATTACATTTTTAAATATTTTTACTATACTATATATACTACTATAAAGAGAAATAAAAAACATTTAAAAATACCTATAAATAGCAGTCCACCAGTACCGGGAACAGGGTCCGGGCTACCGGTGGTCAGGGCTCTTGAGAGATACGCGCCGTGGCCAGGGGTACATTATTATTATTATGAGGTTTTAAAGTGTGAGTAGTTCTGCTGTGGGAAAGAGATGGCGCTAGACGACTTGTATAGCTCTGTCTCTTTCCAACAGCGGAACTTCTTACGATTTAAGACGCGATGGTAGGCCACCTGATTAGTATTAGTAAACAAACAGTAAAGTAGGTACCTCGCATCTCACGCACGAAGTGTGAGTTGAAACCCCAGCAATTACCAATCTTTATCATCTCATAACTTTGAAATATCAATTTGGACATCACTTTCATTGAAGGAAAACATCGTTAAAGCTATTGTCAAACAGAGAGGCGTGCTGAAAGCGAAGCGAAGCGAAGCGTTTTTGTTTGTAATGTATGCAATTGTTTGAATCCAGTCACATAGAAAAGCGAAAGCGATCCGATAGTCTATGTGACGGGCTTCAAACAATTGCATACATTACAAACAAAAACGCCTCGTTTCGCGTTCGTCACGCCTGTCTGTTTGACAAAGAAAGGATGGACTTAATATGAAATCAATATAAGTGAAATCAGAAACATGTGAGGTCACAAGAAGCGTCTTAATTAACTTTGACACAAGATATGGAAAGAACATACGATTGTGTTTTTTTTTTTTTTTTTTTTTTTTTTTATTTGACTATGGGAATCGTTACCTGCCCTGGGATCTGGAGGCGACTGCCCTCCAGCGCGTCTATGAGTGGCGCGTGGAGGCGCAGCGCCTGGGCGTGACCCCGCTGCCTCGAGAAGTCGAGGCGCGGCGAGAAGACCTCCGGCGCGATCTCAGGGCAGTATGGAAGGAACGACTGTCGCGACCGACGGCCGGGCACGCCGCAATTGCGGCGGTAAGACCCCTCTTTGAGGAGTGGCTGGAGAGAAGTCATGGCGTCCTTACCTTCCGCCTGACGCAGGTCCTCACCGGGCACGGGTGCTTCGGGAGGTACCTGTGTCTAATGCGGAAGGAGGAAACGTCTGGGTGTCACCACTGCGAAGATCGCCCGGAGGACACGGTGGAGCATACGGTGCAGGACAGCCCAGCTTGGGCAGTGCACCGACGTGTCCTCACGGCTGCGATAGGCGGAGACCTCTCGCGCCCGGCATTGGTTGCGGCCATGCTGCGGGGCGAGACGGAGTGGGAAGCGGTCGCCTCCTTCTGCGAAGCAGTAATGCTCGCGAAGGAGGAGGCGCGCCGCGAGCGAGAGAGGACAGAGTCCTCCCTCCGCCCCAACCGCGGTGTAGGACGCCCACGGCGACGGACGTCGCGAGACGATCTCCGGCCACCGTAGGCGCGGGCATGCGGGCAGCGAGTAAAGGGCAACTCGCTGCCCGACCAAGGACCATGCCCGGGTCGACGGCGCGTTGTGTCCCACGCGCGCCTCAAAGAGCGTCAGCATAATGACGGGGCCCCCCGCCTGCCGGGGTCGCGGGATTATTCCCTTACCGTAACCCCGGAACATAACAGGCTATGAAGGACACCGTGGATTTTAGTCAGTAGAAGTCTGACAGTCCCTCCCGCCCTGCCCGGGGTTGGAGGACTCATTTGATGATTTTACCACGCTAAAAAAAAAAAAAAAAAAAGGTTGCACTCCAGGAGTGCCGGTAGAAGTGAAAACTTTTTTGTTACTATGTTTTATTTTAAAACTGGAGTAGTACAGATATGAAATTAACTAATTTGAATGACGTCTTACTCATTTTCGATCAGGGTCACGTGACCCTGACGCGAGTTTTAAATTTTTTACCCATTACAGAAAAAGTGTACAACGCCGCTAAAGAAGTTTTCACTTCAAAAAAAATGGGAATCGTTACCTAGCTTCAATGTAATGAAGTTAAACAAATTAATCTCGTATTTCTTTTCCTAATTCCCACCATATTGTTGATAAAGCCTCTTACGAAACGGAAAAGAAATAAATCAGACAAGACAAATCGGAGATAAAGTCTGACACACACACATGTGTTGAACTCGTTGTACACACACACACGAACTATGAACACACATACAGCAATATATCTAATTACTTTGTACCAAAATATTGCAGTACGCTCGCTGTAAACACCACTGAAGTGCCTTGCCTTCTTCAATTTCATTTCATTTGAATCAGTTTGATTCAAATAATAATTATACTAGTATGTATGTTACATTTTTTTTGTTTCAGTAAAAATATAATATAAGCTCGGTTATCGTAAAAAAATTCAATTCTGAATATCAATACTTAACATTGGCTGTTGCTCACTGATTTGAAGAGTAGAGAGACCTTTGACGATTGACTTTCATCATAATTATTTATACATGGTATTTTTTATGTAGTGCGGATTAATAATTGTGATCTTTAATTTTAGTATGATATTGCATGAATTTTACATAACGTATTTTATATATTTTCATACAAAAAAAGGTTGCACTCCAGGAGTGCCGGTAGAAGTGAAAACTTTTTTGTTACTATGTTTTATTTTTAATTTGAATGACGTCTTACTCATTTTCGATCAGGGTCACGTGACCCTGACGGTCACGTGACCCTGACGGTCACGTGACCCTGACGCGAGTTTTAAATTTTTTACCCATTACAGAAAAAGTGTACAACGCCGCTAAAGAAGTTTTCACTTCAAAAAATACTAAAATTATAATTTATTTAACGTTTATTTTGAAACATGTTTTATTTTTCACGTGCTTGTGACGTGTACATGATGCTTGTTTTCTCGAATGCTCATACGATTTACTGATGTTGGCCGTGGTTTCCGGTCTAAGTATATCTATCTTTATTAGATGAAACAGCTACGCATCTGCAGCTTTCAGGGCTCTTTGTAATTAAATACCATTAGCTTAAGTTATTGGCCAATGAAGCATGCATGTGAGAGGAAATACAGAACTAAAGTAAAATCTTTAGGTAAAATCTATTCACCAGTTGGGGTAGATAATTCCTTTATAGATCATAATCTTTCTGAATTTGAAAACCAGAAGAAAATACTTCACCTATAATAATTACAGATACAATCAGCCCAACTTTGAATACCCCAAACACACACACACACACTCACACATCATTCACATAAACACACCCCCCCCACACACAGAAGAAGTCACCAGTGTACCCCACAACTAATATTAAAGATGTTCGATAAGGCACCGTGTGTCCTATCAAGCATCTTGTTCTATTGTTTCCGCAAGGCGCGTCCTTTGAGCGTGATTTTCAAGCGGGGCCAAAGACAATTGTATTTACGAAGATATGGCCTTTGTTTGTACAGTTGTAGGTTTTTAAAGTGGGATCGAAGAGTACTGGACTTACTATAGTTTATTTACTTTGTAGGGTGGAGAAATAAGTACATGTTAAGGCATCAAGGCATCCTCACACGATACCGCTCGTCCGCGCGGACGGGTGGCAGTCACCGCCTTTTCGCGCGGACCACCTTGCATGCATAGTACATTTGCTGAGTCCAGAAACCGGAGTTTCGACAACCACATCAATCTCTGATATTCGATAGTCTTAAATGAGACAAAACATATCTGTCAGCTCTACTTAATGCACTGGGAACACGAGTGTATTGAAAGTAAAAAAATAATAGTACTACCATAACCAACTACTCCGGGAAACGCGGAAATGTGGTCGTTTAATTAACGTACTTGTATCCTATTTAACTTATGTATTTGGACAGTTCATCATAATAATATATTCTAACCACCCAAAGATTAGTGCGAGGTATGCATTGGCGTTGACTGTGTCAGGACCTATTTCAAATCAATTAATCACGTCTACAACGTCTCTTTAGACTAGTCATAGGTATTTCTTATAACTTTAACTATATCTCTGTTCCTTTTCTTCTACTGGTCTTGTTAACTTTCCCTAGTATTTTAAAGTTGTTTCAACCGTTAAACGGCAACTCGGTAAAGATCTATTTTCATCTTGACAAACAAAAGAGCATTGCGTTCCTACCTCCATACTTGGGTCACGTGCGACTACAGATGTTATCGTTTCACTTCAAGTGGTGTACCCGGCGTTCACTGAGGAGCGAGAAGACGTTCCTTTGTACGTTTGTTCCGTACTTTGATTTCATTCACTTTAATTATATTAAATTAGTAGTATTTTTAATCTGTTGCTTGAGGAGCTCGTGGCTAAATAATAACAGCCCCACAGGCCAATCTTCCGTTCCGGGTTAAGCCGCGCTTGCCGAGGTTGGTCTGTGGATGGGTGACTATCTGTCATAGGGAGTTTCCTCCGTACCTCGGAAAGCACGTAAAGCCGTTGGTCCCGGCTGCTATTTGTAGATCTTTGACAGTTGTTAATGTTAAGACGATGCTCATGTCTAAGCCTGACATCCAGTCTTACCATGGGGTATCGTATTTCTCAGTCACTACCCAGTAACACAACCCTGTGGAGGTCCAATAGGCAGTCGTTCCATGTAAAATAGGTACTGATATTCAGCTAAATCTGGTTCGACTGGAAGCCGACCCCAATATAGTTCGGAAAGGGATAGGCAGATGATATTAAACTGTTGCTTCAATTGCATAATGACTCTAGAGTTTAGGAACAGGTAGGCCGATTTATGATCTATTTGTTGTTTGGACACGGTATGGTAACTTTTCGAAGGCGATTCTTTAACGATACTCTTCTGCATGGGAGGAATGTCCAAATATAGGCGCGGAGCACTATGTAAAATTTAAATTTTTCCAACTCTATCAGACCGCGTGAACGATCGTTAATCATCGTGTGTTAACTGCCTAAGTAGTCTTTAGTAGCCATACACCATCCTGCCTATCGACGATCGATTTGACGCTTGCATTTGTTTCAAATTGCAATTGTTTAAAAATGCCAATTTGATGGCATGACATGCCAATTTGATAGGTCATCAAATCGATTTGACACAACGTCAAATCGGCAGCAGTGATGCATTTGGCTGTTATTCGGTGACGACAGCTACAATTTTATAAATTTGTAGCTATCGGTCACCGAATAATAGCTAGATCTAGCTATAAAGTTGCTAAGTTGGCATCGCTGCTGCAGATTTGAAGTTGTGTCAAATCGATCGTATGATAGGCAGTATGGTGTATATGGACGAACTGCCAATTTGAAACAATTGCAAGCGTCAAATCGATCGTTCGATAGGCAGGATGGTGTATGGCTACCATTAAGTTTAGATTTATTCGATTTATGTAAACGATCTGTGTAACATAAAACAACTAATCAATTGCCCATTTTTTAGCTTTCATATCACCACATGATTTGTCTGTACGATATACCAAAACTGTTTTTACCTGGAGAAACACTAGGCACACAAGAGTAGCTCACGTCCACACTCGGTCACGTCCCGCGACAGATGTTATCGCGTCTCTTGAAGTGGACTACGGGACGTTTGCTGAGGACCAAGCTAAGACTTCCCTTTGAAAGTTTGAACAGTTATTTGATTCGATTTTGATTTCTCATTAAATTGTAGTAGTGATTAAACCAAAAGCTCTATGGGAGCCTTCAAAATTAACTTCTCTGTCCAATCATTTTTATTTTTTTTACAGTATCACGTACCATAAGGGAACAGTGTATAAGACAGGGACGCGAGGTATAATCGGGACATACACTCTTTGGGCATACTTAACACAACACTAACGTAGCGCAAGCGCCATCAGGACGGCATGAAATCGGCCATTAACAAATGGCGTCCCCTATCTGGTTGCTATAGTTGTTGAGTAACTTCAGTGCATTCCCTTAAGTTCTTATTCCATATTTTGTAACCTTTATAAAGTTATGCAGCAGTACTGCCACAGTATTGCTCACACTATGTAGCCTGCTGTGTTGCTGCCGAGCTCGGAATCATCTCATATTATATTTATAGTCTCAGTGGTTTTTACTACCTTTCCCTATGTATACTATAGGGGAGGTAAGCCTAAGGCGGGTAGCCCGTCTAAAACGGGTACCCATGTTAAATTACGCGTCGTTCTTGCTAATGAGTATGTGTGCGTGCAGGACGCGTCGCCTTTCCCTATGCATGCATGCATACCCGTTTTAGGCGGGCTACCCGTCTTGGGCTTACCTTCCCTACGGGTTTCTGTATAGTATACATAGGAACCGGTATTGCAACAGAAGCGTGTTCCCAAGATAGAAATCGTACCTTTACCGTTTAAATAATAATTCATTGTTCATTCATGTCATTTCGTGTTGAGTTGTTTTCGAAATAATAATCTTCTTAACTCAGTTCTAGGGCCGTTCACATCCGTCATACCGTTCTTAGTTTAATATATCGACATATTAAACTAAGAACGGTATGACGGATGTGGACGGCCCTAGAGTTACCTAAACTATTTTTACCTGAGCAAACACTATCTACAAAAGAGCAGCTCGCCTACACACTCGGTCACGTCTCGCTACAGACGTTATCGCGTGTCTTGGAGTGGACCACGAGACGTTTGCTGACATAAGGGGACTTACAAAGGGACTTTCACCCTTCATTGGAGACTACTGTTCTTCGATGTAATGTAATTGAGTTGTTTTCATGTAATTAAGGAAAATGGAGCATTGTTTTTTGGTATGAGTAATTGAGTAGTTTCATCGGATCATATAATTATTAATGTGTTGGCTAGTTTCTTTTTTATTTTGGATGCATCGGTATTTTTGTTAATTGATTTGATTTTTTCTTAGAATTTGGTTAAGGATTTCACCTGGGTCTTTATCTCGTCTTCTTATTTTGTTTATTTTTTGAAACTTTAAAAAACTAATGGTTTCTGAAGTGCAGGGCTGAGGCCTGCCAGTCATGGTTTATTTACTTAGCATACCATGACTCATCACTTTCCTAGCCTTACAGGACAACTGTTACCCTATAAAACCCTCTCGTTTGTTTTTCTGTAATGTAACATTCGTAAGAATACTCATTACAAGTGAATATTCAAGTTCATCAGGAATTTTACGTAAGTACAGTAGAATCCCGATTATCCGAACCTCGATCATAAGAACATCCGGTTATACTGACTCATTCGTCTCGGCTCTAATTACGTTATAACTCGTTTTTATACATATAAAGTAAATCGTATTACATCATCAGCCTATTGCCGTCCACTGCTGAACGTAAGCCTCCCTCAAAGAGCGCCAACCCTCCCGGTCCTGGGCAGTCCAAATCCATCCGCTGCCAGCCACATTCTTCAAATCATCGACCCATCTTGTCGCAGGGCGTCCTACACACGTTTGCCCATTAGCGGTCTCCACTCTAGCACTTGTCTGCTCCATCTACCATCAGTCCGTCTACAGACGTGGCCGGCCGACTTCCACTTCAACGTGCTTATTCTACGCGCAATGTCGATTACTTTGGTTCTCTGGCGAAAGACTTCGTTCCGAATTCTATCCGCCAGAGAGACTCCGAGCATTGTTCTCTCCATTGCACGCTGAGCAACCTTGAATTTGTGGACCAGGCCTATGGTAAGTGTCCACGTTTCGGCTCCGTAAGTAATTACGGGTACGATACACTGGTTATTAACCCTGGTTTTGAGGGATTGTGGGATCGATGATTCGAAGATATGACGCAGCTTCCCGAATGCCGCCCTGCCCAAGCGTATCCTTCTGGTTGCTTCCTTCTCGAAGTTGGCCCAGTTGTATAGTTTGGCCTACATACATCCAATTACATAATAAAAAATATCAAAAATTTAAATATTGTTTGATTTGCTTTAAAATCGGTTATCCGCATTTTCGTTTATACGGAATGCCCCTGGTTTTATTTGATCCGGATATTCGGGATTCTACTGTAGGTATATGCTATAGTATTTTGCTGGCTGTAGTACAATCTCTGTTTAAGCCGTCGAGGAATAGGCGTGATTTTTTATGATGAATATTATAGGTTTTGCCTTTTCAAAGATACAGTGGTCTCGGCAAATTGTTTTGTAGTATAAAAGCATTCCCAAATGAGCGAGTAAATTATGTTCTTTGATCATTTATGTTCTCTTATGGTATTAATAGTTTATGAAAGACGATGATGTGGTTTGTATTATGTAGAATATTACTTATTTGATATTTAAGACAAGTTTCAAACATAGTGGATTTGAGGTAACCTACTTCTTTACATTTGTGGTACCTACATACAGCCTGTCTGTACCCTTAAATCTTTTAAACTTAGTAATGGTTTTTGATGTGGATTTTACTATAGTTTAGAAATTTTGTATGATAAGTTTAATGTATAAAACATTCTAATTGGGTAGTTAAATAATAGAGAATATTTAATAATTTGTGATCAATTTTTATGGCTTTTTGCTCCTATGCAAAGTCTGAATGGGTGTCTAGTAATAGTAATTCGTCTGTAGTAAAGTAAAGTATTTTTGTCTTAAACTGCATCAACTGTCATACAATTCGTCACACCCATACACTGATGGCGCATACTGTCTATGCAACTATCTGTTCGGGAGAATAACACCGATCAACTTATTCCCCCACTGACATAATGTATTTGTGTAAGTTACATGGTCTAATGTCTAAGCGCGAAACCCGAGATTTCGGCCTTAGTTACGGACGTTTTCTACCCCCCATAAGCCCGAACTAAGAATGAATGATATTACAATTTGACAGATAGCTTTTTAGAGTTGCGGAAAATTCGTGGTACAACCTGTTTTTGTTTGCAATAATAATATGATATAATGACATAAACTCTAGCGCCGCGTCAGTAAGACTTCAGTCGTGGCTGTTTTGACATTAGTTGCATTCGTACACCCGTATCCGTGCCCAAGTCTTTGTTTACGGACTTAGAAAGTAGAACCCCCGGGTGTTTGTGTATGTGAGATTAAATGTTTGTAAACACATCCACGATAGGATTAATGCCAACCATGGCGGAAAGTTTAAAAAGTAAAAAAATACCTGAACTTGTGTTCTAATGCTATATTAAACCAACGGCCGGTCCATGGCCCTCTACGGGGCCCCTGTGTGGGCCCTGAGCATCCGGACGCGACCACAGAAGCTGGTCGCATGTCATGGCTATCCGGATGATCCGGGGATACCGCACGATTGCCGGCGAATCGGCCAACCTCCTTGCCGGATTGCTGCCCTGGGATCTGGAGGCGACTGCCCTCCAGCGCGTCTATGAGTGGCGCGTGGAGGCGCAGCGCCGGGGCGTGACCCCGCTGCCTCGTGAAGTCGAGGCGCGGCGGGAAGAGCTCCGGCGCGATCTCAGGGCAGAATGGAAGGAACGACTGTCGCGACCGAAGGCCGGGCACGCCGCAATTGCGGCGGTAAGACCCCTCTTTGAGGAGTGGCTGGAGAGAAGTCATGGCATCCTGACCTACCGCTTGACGCAGGTCCTCACCGGACACGGAAGTTTCGGGAGGTACCTGTGTCTGATGCGAAAGGAGGAGACGCCTGGGTGTCACCACTGCGAAGATCGCCCGGAGGACACGGTGGAGCATACGGTGCAAGACTGCCCAGCTTGGGCAGGGCACCGACGTGTCCTCACGGCTGCGATAGGCGGAGACCTCTTACGCCCAGCATTGGTCGCGGCCATGCTGCGGGGCGAGACGGAGTGGGAAGCGGTCGCCTCCTTCTGCGAAGCAGTAATGCTCGCTAAGGAGGAGGCGGGCCGCGAGCGAGAGAGGACAGTGTCCTCCCTCCGCCCCACCCGCAGTGGTGCACGCCCACGGCGACGGACGTCGCGAGACGATCTCCGGCCACCGTAGGCGCGGGCATGCGGGCAGCGAGTAAAGGGCAACTCGCTGCCCGACCAAGGACCATGCCCGGGTCGACGGCGCGTTGTGTCCCACGCGCGCCTCAAAGAGCGTCAGCATAATGACGGGGCCCCCCTCTCAGAGGGCCAAAGCCTGCCGGGGTCGCGGGATTATTTCCTTACCGTGACCCCGGAACAGAAAGGGCTATTGAAGGACACCGTGGATTTTAGTCAGTAGAAGTCTGACAGTCCCTCCCGCCCTGCCCAGGGTTGGAGGACTCATTTGATGATTTTACCACGCTAAAAAAAAAAAAAAAACCAACGGCCTACGTATTGAAGATCAAATTGCTCCTCTTTCTTATAAAATACTGTACATTGACCTCAATATAATGAAAGCGGTGGCCAAAACAAACAGAAAAGGTTGGGAAGAAGATGAATACACGATGACCATGCAGTATTATGTTTAAGGATTTGTCCACACCTGACGCAGCGGTCTTAATGGATATTTAATGTTTACTGAGGAGATAGCGCCGCCTTTTAGGGATACCATGGAAAGCCCACCGCACAAATGTCTCATGTCTGTTAAAATAGAGAAAGCGCAACCACTCTCTTCAACCTGCCTGCAACGTGTCCTAAAATACTTTGGTCACATTGCTCGTAGAGGTACCAACAACATGGAGCGGCTAATGGTGACCGGAAAGATTGAGGGCAAAAGACCTAGAGGCCGAAGCCCAAAATGGGTCTGATCAAGTCTCGGAAGAACTCGACATGCCTATCAGCACTGCACTCCATCATGCCACTGACCGCAACAGATGGAGAAAACTGATTGATAAGTTGAAACGGAGTCACGATTCTCAGCAGTGAGAGAACGATTGAGAAGAAGAAGAGGAGATAGCGAATAGGAAGGAAGACGACCTACACCGATCTTATTGGTGAAGTACTTCAGAAAGGCCGGGTGCGTAGAACTCGCAATCGGCGTGCGTGTATGACCAGATGTATGAATGTGGATGAGGCGAAAGGAGTATGTAAAGATCGTAGCAGGTTCACTCTGTAGTTTTTGCCTACCCCCATTTTTTTATCTTGGTAAAATCATCAAATGAGTCCTCCCGCCCAGGGTTGGGCGGGAGGGACTGTCAGACTTGTACTGACTAAAACCAACGGTGTTCTTCAGTAGCCCTTTATGTTCCGGGGTCACGGTAATGAGATAAGTCCTGCGACCCCGGCAGGCTTCGGCCCTCTAGAGGGGGCCCCCGTCATCATGCTGACACTCTTTGAGGCGCACGTGGAACACAACGCGCCGTCGCGTCGACCCGGGCATGGTCCATGTTCGGACAGCGAGTCGCCCATTACTCGCCGCCTGCATGCCCGTGCTTGCCTACCCCCATGGGAAGAAGGCGTGAGTTTTTGTATGTATGAGGAGTTAGCGATACTGAGCTCTATTTCTCTTGCATACCTACATATTTCTGTTAACTAATATTATGGTTAGATAAAATTCGGAATATGTGTGACTGATTTGATTCTGAAATAATGGTTTAAGTTTTTAGTGCGTTTGTATTTCAAAACGCTGTTATAATAAGGTAACTAATTAATAATCGTCTAGTGGCTGAAAGTCGACCATAAATAAAATATAATAATATATAGGTAATATAATATTCCACAACTATCACACAACGCCATCTAGTCCCAAGCTAAGCAGAGCTCGTGTTATGGGTACTAGACAACTGATAAACATACTTATATATTTCTAAATTATAAATATTATAGATAAATTACACCCAGACACAGAACAACTGATCGTGCTCATTACTCAAACATTTGTCCTGGGTGGGAATCGAACCCACGACCTCGAGCATAGCAGTCAGGGTCAGTAATATAATATATTATAAATTACTACAATTACAAATTTGCAAAATTATAATTATATTTTTTAGTTATAGCTTAAACCATTCATCCGTTCATCCAAACATCCGAGATTTTTCATTTATAATTCGTTCGTTAACTCTGGCTGGAGGTTTTATATTCAAGGTACACTACAGAACGACGATAACTTGAGCCATCTCAATCAATTCGAAATTTAAACAATGATCAAAAAATATTTCGTATTTTTTCCATGATGATCTTTTGTAAAAGAGTAGGTATGATAGGTTTGCCATATTATTATCTCAGATAAAAATAGATTAAAAAAAAACCTCGGGACCGCGTTACTGAGAAAACGGATACCGCGCTTATAAGTGAGACCCGACCCTAACAATGAACGTTTTCACTGAAAATAGATATAAAATGGTTCACAAAGAATATCATCCGCTCTACACTCAACTATTGTGACAAGGAACTTTAAGATGATATAATATTCTTTATGTAAGAAGGTACTATCTCGCGTGGCTATGTACCTAACAGCCTTCCCGGTGGACTACAAGTTTAAATCGAGCTTCCCTAGGACAGTCTGTGGATGGGTGATCATTCAATACATAGTGAGTTTCTGAGTTCCTCCATGTCATAACTGTTGTACCCAGTTGGCATTTCTAAAGTCTGATACACCAGCTTTTTGTATTAGATAACTATTTTTGTTTCTTTTTGTTTGATTATACAACTGAAATGTCTTTATTAAATTTCTTGTCGATTTATTATGGCCAAACACAGACATAAAAGTCCCATCGATATAATGGTGGACAATTGGACATCCCTCCGGTACGTACATTGCGTTTTGCCAATACTTTTACTGTACGCACAGCTAAGGAATGGAAATCCCTTATCTGTATTTCCCGACAGCTATAACCTTGGGGTCTTCAAGTCAAGAGTGAACAGGTTACTTCTAGGCAAGCGTGCTTCACCGTCGTCACATCTTCCTTACCATCAAGCGAGATAGTGGTCAAAACGAGAACCTCGTTAAATCATACCTTAACAGTAGCTGGATCTAGAATCATTGGATTCCACCGCTAGATTGGGACTGGATCAATGTACAGTAGAGCGTCGATTATCCGAACTAATTGGGGGACATGGGTGTTCGGAAAACCAGTTTTTTCGGATAATCAAACTACCTATATGTTATTTGTTTGAGATGGGTTTGCTCTTGAATCTAGGTGACAGAGAAAAAGCCTACAATGAAGCGAGCTTACCCAGAAGAAACCCGTTCACTATAACTTTTTTACGACGCAGGAAGTGAGTTCTCCACTACTTACTTTGCTGTGCACATTATGAAGGAAGATTGTAAGCGCATAGTGCGAATTGGTGGAATGGAAATAATACAGAACGCACCTATAATACAGAACGCACCTCAAACTCAATTACTTAAAACTAGTTTCAAACAATCAAATAAATGCTTTGAATCTAGTTTTAAGTAACGCTTGAGTATTCTTAGTTAGGTAATCCCGCGTCTCGGGCGGGCCTAGCAGTTCGGATAAGCGGTCGTTCGGTTAACCGACGCACGTTCGGATAATCGACGCTCCACCGTAAACATGTTTCAATCCAGTACAAAGCGTCCAGTATCCAGAGCTGGATAGGAATAGAACACCTCCCCATTTTTTATCCAGTGGAACTGTTTTTGAAAACAAAAAAGTTTATACGATCTAAATGCCATTGTTTTCGTCATTTGACGTCACGGTCGCGGCGCAGTGGCTGTGTGATCGGCTGTCGCGCAGCGCGGTGCAAGTTCTATCCCCGCACGGAACAAATATTTGTATGTTCTGCAAGTAGTTGTTGTATGGGTGTTTTTGTATGTAAGTTTTTATGTTTGTAAACGCACCCACGATGCAGGAAGAATTTCCTAGTCTAGTTTTTTTATTTAAATTGTAGCATAACTTTTGATTTCCACTTCTAAGTTTACATAGAAAGATAGTTTCATCAGCACCATTACATTTGAAAAGCGTCGGGCACCTGTTGCCCGACATTATGGTGAAATGGGCCTGTTTGGCGCAGTCGTGACTCACACAGTATATGCCTATATTCTTGTTTGGTCACAGAATACATAATAGTACTACGTCTTAGAATATTGTATTACCTACCTTAAAATTGTTTAGCTTTGAGTTCTATTTCATGTAATACTGTGTGCACTTGTGGCGTGTGCCAATAAACGTTTTTTCTTTCTTCTTTCTTTCACCACATTCCTTTTAACTTAACACATTCATACACCAAAACATCCCAAGCGATCCCAAAACCCAGAAAACCGTCCCATATTAGACGCAGTCCTAATTATTTTCAAGACGGGACCTGCGCCGCTTGACTCCGTTCCCTCCGTAACGAGTGTACGTCCCGACTCCCTCTCCAATGGCCCTCTTGTTAAAAATGCATGGAAACGAGCCGTAACACGTGGTAACTACCTCCCTTTAGCACGCCCTACGAGTGTTCCTACCTATCTCTTTGGAAGACGGCTCTGTTTCATCGGCTTTTGATGGCTTATTTCTCGTGAGTGGTTGTATTGACTGGTGATTTTGGTTAATAAAGAGGATAAGACACGGTTACTCATCTCACTCATACTCTCAAAAATTGGTTGCTTAGAGTAATAGTCCAGTATGTCGAATGCAATTGAAGAATCTACCTAACGCAAATAATACAGTGGAAAGAATTAAAAAAAATAGTTCGGAAGTAAGAATATTTGAAGACTTAAGGGCTTCACACACAGCAGCTATAATGTAAAGATGTACACTATAGCACGATACATCTCATTACATCTTTCCATAGAAATCGTCAGGAGACCACACACTGCAGCTATAATGTACATAATTATATTTTTACATCTTCGAATCTCTATGGAAAATTGTTATGAGATGTATCGTGCTATAATGTACATCTTTACATTATAGCTGCTGTGTGTGAAGCCCTTTATTGAGTGGATTAACAAAACAACAACGCCAGGAGAATTATAGTGAAGACGATTAACAAACATTTTTAAATAATTATTATTATGAATAATTGGTAGGATTATAATTTATGATCTGACGGAAAAATGCTTTAATTTTTAATTAATTATACGAAAATCGTTTCACAAGTATCAATTAAACAAGACTTAATTAACTTAACTCCCGTTCCACCAAAAGCCACAAACGTAATTCCCACATTTCGCCACCCTATCATTACATGCACAAGTCTTCAGTTAAAGTCGCAGTCGTTGTATGCAATTGCATAGCGTTTTGTAGATAAAGCCGGGTTCACAAAGCCGACGACAAAGAGCAGACAGTCTTTGTGTTCTCGATATTGTCGACAAATGACGCATACCTACCATTGCCTTTTGAAGGTAATTCTGTTGTCGTGAACGTTTGTTTTGTCTCCGTTTCGAAATGTTTGTGAATTGTGATGTAGTCTGTTCTATGCCTAAAGTTGGTGAGGAAAGAGTTGTGTTAGGGGGTCTAAAGTTATAAAATATTTATTGAAATATGTAGTACAGTTTCGCATTCAATACGATTGTGTTTTGGAGGTTTATTTTGGTTGTGTATCTAAAGTTTCAGAATATTTCTCGCTTGTTTTGCTTTTCCACTGAAAATGTTAGTTTATCAAAGACGAGAGACGGCCGTTTTGTTGCTGTATTTTAGTCTTGTAACGTTTCGAATACTTGATAGTTATTGAAATATTCCATAGCTTGCCTCTTTGATCTAGTCGGGTTAACTTCAACAAAAGGTACGCCGTCTTCTTGTGTCATAAAATATAACTTGTAACGTGTACTTCTGTTGCCATGGAGGTTCGTTTTGTCTACGTTTTGAAAGGTTTGCGAATTGTGACTAAGTCTGTCTAAGCCTTACAGTTGGGAGGGAAGAGTATTTGTATTGTGTGTAACGGGTCTTAAAATAAGTAATATAGAAAGTATCTTAGGAATATATTTTGTTACTGTAGTTTTACTATATATTCTACTGATAACTAGTCTAGTAAGTTTGTCTCTAATGGGATTCCATTCCGCAACGCCATTTCCAGCCTCAGGCACTGCCGACGTGGTGGTTGGCGAGTAATGTGGAGCTGGACGTCCGATTATGAATCAAGCCAAGGCTAGAGTCAACGGCGGTTCGTGTTTCACCTGTACCTCAGGGAACTTTCGGTAAACTGACTGGGCAAATAGCCTGCTAGGGCCGCGGGATTGTCTTAGAGAGTACCGCATTCCTGGAATACAAATAGCAACTGGAGCTACAGTTTGGTGTGAAGTCTAACAGTATTGCCTATGCCCATCTATTTGAACAAAAGTCATCATAATTATTGTACTCTATTTTCATAAACCAATAAGCCTCAAATAGGAATTTGTATCCATTAAAAACTTTCAAAAACTAAATGCAAGCCCATTTATACTAAATACAAACTGCATTTAAAAGTAATTACAACAAACTAAATTACGAGTAGTTTGCGGGATTTATGCACATTATTACAAAGCAATGCGTGATTTTTCCTGAAAGCATTTAATTTTAATACTCGGCTGAACATAATTGTACCGTTTACTGTACATTTAATGTACACTACAGTTGAGAACATGCAATGTGAGTTGTAGTAGCGTATAGTTTTTAACGTAATTATATTGTATTTTTGTCTATTTTCACTTATACAACAGTACTTATTTGATAATTCACACTATTTAGCCAGGTCATCATCACAGCCCCACTGGTGGACCGAAGGTTAAGCCACGCGTGCCTATGTGGCCTATGGATACTGTCCAAGGTGTTTCTTGTTACCCAGTAACTGAGTTGTGCTGGTCAGATAGTCTCACTCAATGTAAAAAATTCAGCTGACTCCGTTTGGACTGTAAGCCGACTAAAAAAACGTTTTTTTGGGTACGAGGCATAATTATTAAATACAGCAATAATGTACAGTAATTAACCTGATTTTCTTTATGTGTACAAGTTTCAGGGTCACGGTTACTTAATGAGACATGTCCCGCGACCCTGACAGCCCCGTCAGATTGCTGATGACTGCTCTTTGAGGCGCGCATGGAACACGATGCGCCTTCTAACCGGGCATGATCCATGATCGGACGGCGAGTTGCCCATTACTTGACGTCCGTATACCCAATGTTCCTACTGCTAGAACAACATCTTCATTTATCATCCAAAGACCGTCAATATATAGTGAAATCTGAAATTCAATTAAAGGAGAAAAAAGTTGAGAACAAGTAAAAGTGGAACACACATCTCTAGAAATATGCACATACATTATCTTTCGTCTGAAGAAGCTACTAACACCGGCCCGATATATGATTTAGAAGGCATTATGTGGTTCCAAAAATATTTCTGGATTATTCGAGCGTAATCTCAAATTGAATGTGCAAACATAGGTGTTTTTTTTTCCAAAAAATATTAGCCACACTAGAAATTACACCTGTATTGATGGGATATGAAGCGCACTTCTTTTTTGTTTCAAAATTGCTTCAGTGCAGAACCATGGCTGGTAACTATAGTATCGTTAAATCTTCACTCAAAATTTTCTTTATGTTCAAACTTCATTGTTCCAATTAACAAGTAAAAATATTAAATTTATTTCGTAAAATGTTAAAAAATAATAAATTCAAACAATGACAGAGCAAAAATATCATTCGGATCCTATTTAATTGGACATCCTGCTCCTGTTCATTACTCAAAAAAAGTTTCCACCTACTGTGCGCATTTAAAAAAATAAAATTTATAGACTCACAAACGGAAAAAGGAAAACGGTGTTACATTTTACCTTTTCAACGCAAGGAAATACGATAATTTCGGAGAAAAAAAAGTTGAAATTATTAGCCTCCTTTTTCTCCCAGGAAAATAAAGAAAATAAATTGTTGGAATAGAAAAAAAAATCTATTCTTAGTAGGGTCCACAGTTTTATTGTTCTGGCAAGTAAATAAAAAGGCGATAAAAAACTATCAGGCTATAAAATAGGACTTAAGAAGATCGAAGCCTCGTTTTGAGATCGACGTTTCGATCAAATTCAGTAAATACAGATACTCCGTTCACTGTGGCTGCCTCGAGGCGAGAATAAATAAGATGCTGTTACTTGAATACTTAAGCAAGGGAAATAGACAGACTACTGAATTGCTGTTTACGATAAGTTATAATATATAAGTTATATTTAAGTAAGTATCAGTTAAGTTATAAATTATTATATTATGTGGTATGAGTTTCTGTTTTTCTTTCTTTTCATCTCTTGGCTTTTTCTTGATGCCTTTCAAATGTATGTCGGCGTTATCCTGTTTCTCTTTTCATCAATAATTTTAAGTCACTTAATGGCCTGTGTAGGTCTCAAATCTCCCAAATCTTTCCTTTTTTTGTAATAAACTAATTATCAAAAACCAATCCCAATGTATCATACGAAATAAAATATTGAAAATAATTGATGTAATTAGCATTAACGAGGAGGCCCACCGACGTCTTCCAAAAGTTGGCTTAGTTGGTAAGATTCTCGTGTGTACTGAATCCGTAGGTTGAATTATTCTTTTCACAAAAAAATCTTCGCAGAGTGTGCTTAAATTTATTAAATCTAATTTTTTTTTTTTTTTTTTTTTCCTAGCCTGCTCTGTCCCACTCCTGGGCAAAGGCCTCCCTCCACTCCTTCCATCCTTCACGACTCTGTGCCTCCTCTTTCCAATTCGGGCAGAATCTGTCCAGTTCGTCCCGCCATCTCCTGCGTGGTCTGCCGCGACCTCGCTTCACTATCTCAGGGTACCAGTATTGTGTTATTTTGGCCCACAGTTCGTCTGGCATGCGGCAGACATGTCCTGCCCAGTCCCACTAAATCTAATTATCTATATTAAAATAATATTATACACTTATACAACTATATTATCTGACAAAAAATCTTTATTTCTTCAAAAGTATCCTTAATTTTGAAGATTGTTTGGCAAATAAAAAGACATTTCATAACCCTTATTAGTATTTTATACAAAATAATCCAAAAGTTAACAAAGGTAAGCCTAAAAGAAAGCCTGTTCATACATAACAATGTCAATTTCAAAGAATATACGTACACACATCAAAAAAACTTTGCGATCACTTGTAAATATCGGATTTTTTTTTTGTTACGGTAGATTATATTATGATTTCTTCTTCTTTTCTTTTTAGATTATTATTATAGGTGTTTCTATCTAAAGAAAACCATAACAATTCTTGCTAAAGTTCCACTTAAAAAAATATCAGCATTTTGCTAGTGATCGCAAACTTTTTTTGGTGTGTGTACTAACGAAAATGAAGACACTATGTCACCGAGGCAGCCTCGAGGCAGAAATAAGTAAGACGTTGTAAGTACCATACTTTATTCAAGGTAAAGTTATACCTATAAACGTAAATAGTAATTTGGGACGAAACTTGCTAGGTCTTAAAGTTGAGTCATTAATTTTATCTTATCCCCATTTATTCGAGACAAAAGAAAAATATGAAAGATCTGGACTGGTTGCTTGTTTTGACGCTGGTTATGTCGAGACGTTTTAGTGAAGGTACTTTTGAACCCCTTTTGAGCAGTGGTGGCCCAGTGGTATCGGTCCCGACTTACGAGTTGTAGGTCGTGGGTTCGAACCCCGCCAGGCGCATTACTTTGTGTAATTTATTTCATCATCACTGCTCTCAAAACGGTGAAGGAAAACATCGTGTGGAAACCGGCATGTCCTAGAACCAAAATTCGAAGACATGTGACATCTACCAACCCGCACTGGGCCCGCGTGGTGGATTATGGCCCACTCCCTCTCACAGAGAGGAGGCCTGTGTCCCAGCAGTGGGAACATTATAGGCTGATGATGATGACTTTTGAACCATCTGTACTAATATTATATGGCTGAAGAGTGTGAGAGTGTGTGAATTACTGGTTCGGATAAAAAAAAATTGTCTTGGATAATTCATTTATCGAACAAGGCTATAGCATCACGCTACGTTCAATACGATCCGAGCAGCGGGGTGTGAAACCGCGGGCAACAACTAGATATTTATATGGTTGATTCAAGATAAGATTTTATTTACCATGCGTTAAGGATCGTAATAACTTGTTCTTTGTACGCTTACGCTGGATTTTGTGTTCGACCGATAATAAACGCGGACATCGGTCGATCGTAGTTATATCAATGAAAATTCCTATTAGGGTCGAAACTGCGTTAAGCGGATGCCCGCGCGGTTCTATACAAAAGTGCTACGTCGCGGGGACCCGCGCGGGCGTCCGTCGCGGGGAGGTGCGCCCCGCACCCACGCAACGGAGCCCGCATCCGTGCGACGGACGCCCGCGCGGGTCCCCGCGCGGTGCCACGCGCCGTGTCACGTGCGGCCTTTTTCAGTCAATAAGGGTTCCTTGTTGACTACGGAACCCTAATAAAAATCTTCAAATTGAACTAGCGACACTGCGTAAATCAGTCTACGCGACGGGGACCGTCGCATACCCACGGAGCCCAGCCGTCGCGGTCGCCCGCTTAACGCAGTTTCAGGCCCTAAGGGCTACACAATGCGGCGCTGATGAAATGTTACGCGTGTACGGCTAGGTACGTAAACACGTACGGTACAGCACGAGTGGCGAGTACGAGCAGGACAGAACCGTGAATTAGAAATACATGTACCAGGACATCATAATAAGTACTCTAAGATAAAGAAGAACCACAAAGGCTTTACTATTAAGCAGGATACTGTTTAAAATTTTCATTTGCGGATAAAAGTTCAGGAGACAATTCATAAAGTGAACACAAAGAGCATTGAGACATTGCAAATGGTTCTGTTCAGGAACTTTGTCTATTGCAGCTTGACTGTGGACCTTTTGTGTTACTGCTGAATAAGCTAGTGTCAGTTTTGACGCTGTGCTGGTAGCGATTGAGTGGGGTTTTGAGCTAGTGTGTGATTGAGATGGAAAAAACGGTAAATTATGGGACAGGACTTTCCCCAAGAATGGGATGATAGGCTGACAGGTGACATCTTTTTTCTGGTGTTAGAACTAATTAAGGTGCCTCTAGGTATCTCACAGGTCTCTAAAATGGCTTAAGACTTATATCCACTGTATCCAGAATGAACGTCAGTCGACGTTAGAATCGACATTGATGTCCAAGATAAATTTGATGTAATTTAAATAAATATACAACATTATTTTTGGTATGCAAAATGAAAAACCTGTCTAGTATATTTGTATAAAGAAACTATGTACATAATACAAATTTCAAAGCTGTATCATGAAAAATCACAAAGTTATAAGCTTGTTATGTTATGGTTGTCCGTTCAAAAACATGCCCATTTCGCGATACCCCTCCGCAACCTCCTCCTCCTCCAACACTTTTCAATACTCAATACGTTTATTGCATTCCACAATGTGAACTTAGGTGGTAGGTACATAAAGATACATACAATAGTTTTGGAGCATTGTGGGCCCTGTCGGGCATAACAACATAAAAATAAAAAATTAGGAAGAGGGCTATTATAAATATTTGTTGACAACTTCAATATTAATATTTTCTTTATAAATCTATGATTAATATACTCTTTTTTTGTGTGTAGGTAGGTGGGCTTATAATTAATTGTATCACATAATTTTTGCATCAATATTTATTTAATTTATACATGTATTATTATTATTTGTATTATAGATTATTATTGCGTTTTTCGGTATTATTACTTACTTATACTAAATTGTTTGACAATAGGTACCTAACCGTACAGTGATTGTATTGTAATTAACTGGTGATAAAATTTAACATGGTTTAAAAGTTATTGAAATCGAATCTGTTACTGATTCTGAACAAACTATATTCAGGTTGCATACAGGTACTAAACATACATTGAAAAAGAGATTGAACTCACAACCTCGTGCATGAAATACAAGTTGGTAACCTCTGAATCATCATTACTAGGTCATCAATATCAGTATGAATGAGATGAATGTGTCATAAACTCAGGTTTTAGGCTAAGGTTACACTAGGCCGCGACACGATCTGCGACACATGAGCGATTAAAACAAATAAATGAATGCTCACGTATGGCTACACTATACATCAACGATTCCACGTGTAACTCGTTTCGCTCTTCCAGTCGTGCTGCATGTCTCTGCCTAGGTAATGTGGCATAAGCTTTAATGGCCGGGTGATTTTGATTGCTGAACTTTCCCTTAAATGTTCTTCTTCTTAGATGAGAGATCAGTAACAAAATAAACAAAATGTTGAAACGATGATGACGATATCCCGAATTTTTAGTTACTTGATGAAATTTTTAATAATTTTGATTTAGGACTTATACATTTTATGGCAATTGGTTTTATGTATTTTGTATAAATTATAGATTGTTATATTTATGACAAACGAATTAAGGACATACAGTATTTAGGAATTTTTAAATGTTATGGCATGCGATATTATGTGAAATAAATTCGGATAAGTAATCATTCGGACAAATAATGATTAGATCAAAAGAAATTATGGCACATTATATTATAGATAAAAAAGTTAGGTAACACAATAGAGAACCGTCGAATGGCCCTCTTTAGTTAAGCTTTTTTTTTTTTTTTAGCGTGGTAAAATCATCAAATGAGTCCTCCAACCCCGGGCAGGGCGGGAGGGACTGTCAGACTTCTACTTACTAAAATCCACGGTGTCCTTCAATAGCCCTTTCTGTTCCGGGGTCACGGTAAGGAAATAATCCCGCGACCTCTTTAGTTAAGCTAGCCAATTCAATTTTAGTTTACATAGACTCTGTTTATAATAATTTGCCTTCTATCCTACTGGTATATATTTCAGAAGAGGTCTTTATTCAATATTTGATTAACCTTTGTTAAGTCCAACAACTTGTTTATCGGGTACTGATGGTCTATTTCTATTAAACCCGACACTATTAGTACTATAAACCTTTTATGTATTCAACATTATGAAAATAAACAAAACGGTAACTATTACTATTAACTGTTGCCAGTGGGTTCGCCCGCGTGGAGTTTGTTAATTGTCTTAGGAAATTATACTACCGGGATTGAAGTGTCCTGCCTGGACTGTCATCTACCTCTGTGATGAATTTCATCAAAACTCGTTCAGACGTTCAAATGTAACAAATCAGGTCCGCGCCGAGCCCTGGCAGCGCCTGTGTCCAAACCCTAAGAAGCGCCTCTTTTTTGGTCGCGTTTCGACAGCTGTTGACAGGAGACACCCCACCCCTAATAGTTTAAACATTTTTCCTAATATTTTTATGTCACCGATTTCCGCAAAGCAACGCCTGTTTATAACTTAATACAATCATGTCGCTACCCCCACCGAATAATATCGTAATCGATAAATTCAAATTTTACAGGAAAAATAAAACAGTGTTTTTTATGATTATTGTAAAAATTATCCAACCTAAGAGAATGATTTATATATCAAATGAAAGTTATTTTTTTATAGAATCATTCTAAATAAACATATTAAATTTTTATTTTATTAGGACCGAGTTATTAAAGAAAATATATTTTACTGGATACGTTAGACAAACATTATTTCGCAACAAAACATAACGATATTATTCGCGTAAGAACAAAAAGACAGCGTGCACAATAATAGTATACTACAATGTTATTCGTCAAAAAATGACATCCAAACATAAACGGTAATTGACTGTTACTGGGATTTTCGCCTATAAAATATACATTTTAATTTATATTATTGTTTGAATACTATTTTATTCTTAAATTGCCTGTTAAGTAATATCCATTATTAGAAATATAACATTCAATAAAACTATGGGTTTCTGATAAAAGAACACTCATCATCATCATCATCAGCCGGAAGACGTCCACTGTTGAACATAGGCCTCCCCTTAGACTGCCCCGCCAAACGACAATTCGCTACTTGCATCCATCGGTTGCCCGCAACCCTCACGATGTAGTCGGTCCACCTAGTGGGAGGCCTACGCTGCGTCTTCCGGTTCGTGGTCGCCACTCGAGAACTTTTGTTCCCCATCAGTCGTCAGTTCAACGAGCGATGTGGCCTGCCCATTGTGTCACTTCAACTTGTAAATTGTATGAGCTACGGTGGGTGACTCTGGTTCTTTGCCGAATATCCATGTTCCGGTTTTTTATCCCGCAAAGAAACTCCGAGTGTCTAAAAGGCCAGCAGTGAAAGACCACGTTTCGGAGCCCTACGTATTCACTGGGAACACACGCTGGTTAAACACCTTTGTCTTGAGACAGTGTGGGATTCTGATGAGAAGATATCACGTAGCTTCCCAAACGCTGCCCATCCGAGTTGGATTCTTTGGGTGACCTCATTACAGTATAACTGTATAACTGAACAATGTGGCCAAGGTAAGCATAATGGTCTACAACTTCGAGGGTATCATTCCCAACAACAACCGATACGTGTGCCACATGGACGTTCGACATGATTTTCGTCTTGCCCATGTTCATTTTAAGGCCGAACCGTTGGAAAACGATACTGAGGTCGCTGAGCATAGCATTGAGGTGCTCCAACGATTCTGCTATGATGACTGTAATCATCGGTAAAACGAAGGTGACAGTGACTGATATATTCGCCATTGATGTTGATGCCGAGTCCGTTCCATTCCAAGAGCTTGAAAACGACCTCCAACGCGGTCGTGAACAGTTTCGGAGAAGTAACGTCTCCCTGTCTCACGCTTTACTGCAATTGCTCTCTTCTTGAAGTCGGATGGACATGGTGGCGTTTCTATACAAACACTTCAACACTTCGATATACCTATAGTCGATATGCCATCGTCGGAGGAACTGCAATACTGCCCAGGTTTCGAATGAATCGAAGGCTTTTTCATAGTCCACTAACGCTAAACATTATGGCCGATTATACTCCTCGTCTTCTGTATAATCTGGCGGAGCGTGTGTATGTGGTCTATAGTACTAAAATCTTTTCGGAAACCGGCTTGTTCGGGAGGCTGGAAGTCATCAAACTTGCGTTCGAGACGGTTCATAATGACTTTTGAGAACAGCTTGTATACATGGCTCAGAAGTGAGATTGGCCTGTAGTTCTTCAGCAAGGCGTTGTCACCCTTTTTGAAAACAACCTGTGTAGTACCTTCAAACATGACGGAATTAAATAACTTCTGGAGGACTAAAAGTACCGGTTTTCCACGCGCTCTCAGAAGTTCAGTTGTGATTCCGTCCTCACCCGGCGGCGCCTTGTTATTCTAGAGCTGATTAAGAGCCATTCTAATCTCATACAGGCTGATGTCCGGGATATCCTCATTGCAGTGTCGAGTCAGTTTAGCTTTTGCGTATCGAGCTGTACCGACACTGGGTGGTGATGTGTATAAATGTCCGTAAAACCTCTCAAGCTCTCTCAGAATCTCCGGTTTCGTCGAAATGATGCTGCCGTCATTAATCTTCAGATTGGCATTAAAATTTGGCTTTGCCCAATAGACGAATTTTTTGCGAAGACTTTTGAGCCCTGGTTCCGCTCGATTACCTCTTTGATCCGTGCCGCACTATTGGCACGCAGGTCACGTCGCATTGATTGAGAGATTCGTCTATTGAGTTTGCATATTCCGACATATCAGCTGAAGATTGCAGCCTCATCTCGATTCGGTCTTGCATCAACTTGATGGTTCCGTTCGAGAGCTTTTGAGGTTTATTGCGGCGCGGGTCTTAAAAAACCCCACAGCTTGGACAGTTTCCACCAACCCATTGTTAATCTAGTCCACAGTTTCGCATTCGGTTAGGCACTGGAAGCGATTGTACAGTTCGAGTTGAAAATCTTCGGGTTTCTAGATGTGGGCAGGACCAGGTTGGAGCGTGGACTTTACCAGACGAAACCTTTCAAGTTTCACATTAATATTGTGATCGCTAGCGGTTTTTACCTTGGGGATCACAGAGACATCACTGAATATTCGCTTCTTGGTCTTCATGATGAAGTCGATCTCATTTCTGATAGTACCATCGGAGCTCATCCACATCTACTTCCTGGATGGCCGCTTCTGGAAGTAGGAGTTCATTAAATGAAGTTCTGCCTTTTCCATGAAGTCGACCAGTCGCTGGCTCCTATGGTTTCGCTGCCCATACCCAAATGGCCCCACTCTCAACTCATCGCCATTCCGTGCGCCCTTCACGTTGAAGTCCCCCATAACAACGGTGAAGTATGTTTCGGAGGTATGTATGGCCTCGGATATCTCCTGATACAATGCCTCTACTTCATCATCAAAATGTGTCGAGGTCGGCACATATACCTCTATGACCTTTAACGAATACCGGTTGATTATTGTAAGTATAAGGTGTGTTTTACCCTACTCGACAAACTGTCGACTTTCATAACGTTGATAATCTTCTCATCGGTCGTCAGTGTGCGGATTTTGTGTGTTACCAGGGCCAATGTCCGTTGGGGGGTTACCACCCCCCAACGCCACATACTCAATATTATTCTATCTCTTTGTTTATCATTAGGAAAAAAGAAAGCGATGCGTAATGCATAATAGATAATACAGCAATCGTAGATTGAGTGTAGATATCACCTCGGTAAACTATTGCAAAAGTAATTGCTATTTTTTTTTAAATACATTATTAAACAGTAACCAGCATTACCGTACTTTTGAAATAAAATCTCTACAGGAATAGTATTGTTATAACACTTTACTATAGAACGAGTTTGCTGTTCTTACTCGAATAATATCGTTATCGTAACATATTGAAATTCTTATTAGCAGTGCTATCCGTAATCACTAGAAGCGATGTTATTCACGTAAATAAGTACAATAAATCTGTAACGGAATATTAGGGCTATGGTTATTAAAAAAATACTAATTTGTAAAGTACTCGTAGGAAAAATGTGAAAAAAATTGACAAGGTGTAAGAGAGTACCTACATGATGAATATGCAATAAAACGCAAAGTATCGTTATATCACATTACGATATTATTCGGTGGGGGTAGCGATGTAGATTTTTTTTTTAATTACTTTAATCGGACTTGTAGTTCCAAAGAAGATTTTTTTTTAAATTACTTTAATCGGACTTGTAGTTCCAAAGATATGTGAAATCAATCGATGCCTACTCTTTACTGTACCATCCATTATCAGATCAGCTCAGCTACATGAGATGATGATTACCATACGCAAGTACTCAAATTACTTCATACGATTTCAGAAATACGATGTGTGGGCCCATAAAATTTGCGGGTTGCCCTCGATTTCTCCTGGATCCAATCATCAGATCCTGACTTGCTGACTATGGGTCTATGAGACCACTTTAAAAGCATCTTCTTTCGAATAAAAAAAGAATTTTGCAAATCGGTCCACTATTCGCGGAGTAATCGCGTAACAAACACACAAAAAAAGATAATTACACCATCCACATAGCAGTAATAAAAAAAAATGCTCACAAAATAAAAAGTACCTAACTAACCAAATCGGATGAATTTTTTATGGAAGCAAATGGCAAGTATACTGCATCGAACATAAGAAGAATCACACTAATCAAGCAAGAAACCTATCCCAACCTCCCAACCGTTCATCGTCCCGTTTTCTTTTCCTCAACAAATTCGGGTAACCAGATAATGAAGTCTTTTTTTTCTTGTTCACTACCACTCATCGTGAAAACACTTTAAAATAATCCGTAACACACACTTAGTATTGTTTTTAGTGTGTTTGAACATAAACTTCGCACGGGACGTTCATTCAATACGCACCTAGCACCCACTTTGGATAAAGTTTCTAATTGTTTATAATGTTGCTGTCTCCGGGTCGCATCAGATTTCGTTAATACATATAAACTCATGATGATCATCACTATAATAGTCAGCTATTGTTTTGACTGCGGCGTTTCTTTTGATTTTAAAACGCAGACGCAGCACTTGAACTTCGTGTAAACTCATACCCGAAATAAAAACAGTAGGTCAATTTAACTAGTGCTTATGTCTTGCTGTCTAGGGAGACTTGTATCTACTTACTTATTGATACTGAGGAATAATGTATGTGGTTGTGTGAAAAAATAATTTCATTAATTGGCATAAATCATCCGGCGCCCCTACTGCCCTGGCGCCTGTGTGCGCCGCACACATCGCACACAGGGGCGGCGCGGCCCTGTAACAAATATTCATCCATCTGTTCATCAGTCCAAATATCTAAACTTTCGCTTTTATGATATTAAGTATTTGTATATCCTGAAGATAGTAGTATTGGAAATTATTTATATTTTCATTAAACAGATGAAAACGAAATTATTAATTTTAACGAAACACGCTGAGATGTTATTTGTTATTGTGATTGAGTCAATAATAAACGAAAAACTTTTTCAACGAATCAAGGAAAATGTTCGCAATAACCAAAATTGTTGAGTCTAAGTTAAAATTGACTTAAGTCTTTATCAGAAATCAAGGTGTTTTGCTTTTCAATAACGTTAATAATATAAATTCAAGCGACCTTCTTCATAGGTACCTACAACCATTGTTGTTAATAACAATCTTGTTAACGTATCTTGAATGACAGGTCACAATATTTCTTGAATTTATTTGATGTCGCGTTTGACGCAGTGCCTAATGGTAGCCATACACCGTCCTGCCTATCGAACGATCGATTTGACGCTTGCAATTGTTTCAAATTGGCAGTTCGTCCATATACACCATACACCATACTGCCTATCGTACGATCGATTTGACACAACTTCAAATCTGCAGCAGCGATGCCAACTTAGCAACTTTATAGCTAGATCTAGCTATTATTCGGTGACCGATAGCTACAAATTTATAAAATTGTAGCTGTCGTCACCGAATAATAGCCAAATGCATCACTGCTGCCGTTTTGACGTTTAGTCAAATCGATTTGATGACCTATCAAATTGGCATGTCATGCCATCAAATTGGCATTTTTAAACAATTGCAATTTGAAACAATTGCAAGCGTCAAATCGATCGTCGATAGGCAGGATGGTGTATGGCTACTATAAGCGATTGACTACTGTGCTGTCGTGGGTACGATTCCCGAACGGGTCAAGTAATTGTATGATATACAAGTTGTTGTTCCGGGACTGTGTGTTTGAGTATGTGAATTTAAACGTATGTCAACCCACCCGCGATGCAGGAGAAATTCCTAGCGTGGGGAAAATATTTTTTTTTTTTCATTCAGAACTTCTTAGTAGTAGCACGTAGCAAGATGTAGAAGAACTCTGCTTAAACCTTTAGGAATTACAAGCGTGTTTTTTTATATTAAGTTAATACTTCAAGCTCAAAAATGTGCAAAGTCGCACTTTATGCCAAACAATATTATGCCTAACTCGTAATACGAAAGTATTCATATACTCACTCATAACTATTACAAGTAAGTAAACATATAAATACTGTAAATATACAGTACAAACCAATCAGCAATCAATAAATAAATAATATATACTTACTGAATATACAGAAATACACAATAAGGCTTACTCAGTTCCAATCGAAAGGTCATGTAAAGGATTTAGTTCGCAACGAGAAACTTTTATCGAGGTCAATGATTAAATTGGACACAAATTGTGTATTGTATTAGGTATATGTATACCTATATATACATATATGCTTAAGAATAGTTCTTTGATTTTTTAGGCAATTTTGTATGTTTCAGCATGGCCATCCAACCTGGCAATAATGCTGCCAGCGTTCTGGGCACTTATTTCGTTGACAACGATGAGGATGAATTTTTTGATTCTCTTTGTTAGTTACATTCATCATCATCATCATCAGCCTATTAATGTTCCCACTGCTGGGACACAGGCCTCCTCTCTGTGAGAGGGAGTGGGCCATAATCCACCACGTGGCCCCAAGGCGGATTGGTGGATGTCACATGTCTAAGAATTTTTGGTTCTAGGACATGCCGATTTCCTCACGATGTTTTCCTTCACCGTTTTGGGAGCAATGGTGATGAAATAAATTACACAATGTAATGCGCCTGCCTGGATTCGAACCCACGACCGACAACTCGTAAGTCGGGGCCGATACCACTGGGCCACCATCACTGCTCTCTGTTATTTACATAAAACCTTTTTAAATTGTTCATTAAAGTAAATGTTTCTTTTAAATAATCATGTTTATCTACTCGTATATTAATATATACATAACATATTAAAACATTTGAAATATACAAAAAATATTAACGCCTTAAAGAGGCCGAACTCTATACTGAAATAAAAAAGCAATCACCTTCTGTAGGCATTGGACCAAACTGTTCTTGATTATCTGTGATATTTTTATTTTCGCAAAAGTGCGACAAAGATAAGAAAAAGGCACGATTAACGACCTAATCGTAGTGCGATAATTGTCAATTTTCGAGGAAGTATAATAATATTGAGAAAGACTAATCTAAAAAATGTTAAATAGAGCTCACAAGTAAAACTATTTATCAATGTGTGTAAGCAAACAAAGTGAACATAATTTAAAAGCCAGTGACCTAGAAAAGGCGATACGGAGTCTTCTAAACTTAGAATTCAATTTTGTTGCAATTTTATTATTCTTCAGCAATTTGGTAGACACATTGTATGTAGCCGTAGTAGTGTAAGCTCTATTGGAAAAGCTGGATCGGAACAGCTTAAAGGCTTTTCGGCTTGGAAGCTGGATTTTAGGTAAAGTTGTAGTGATAATATTAGTTGATTAAAAATAAAAAGGTACCCACGGTTGCTACATCAAATAATGATGTTCACTGGCCGCAAGCAGCCTTTCCCGGTTTAAAACATCTCTTTAGAGCGTAGATGTGACATACTTACTGAATAAAGAGTAACTTGTGATCCCTTAGTCAGTCGATATTCAGCGCATAGTACTGTCGTTACCCTTTATAACACCATTAAATTGGTGGTACACAGCTCCTAAGCAAAAGCTAATTATGAGTTATAAGAGCTGTATACGGCCTTGTACAGCCATTGTGCAGCTTTTTTACTCAGCTTTAAGCATGATGGAAATCCGTTATTCTGCTGATAAGCAGCCTCGTACTTGGGTAGTTACGGTCGTTTTGACAACGAGCCCGAACTAAGAATGAATGATAATTCGATTTGACAGATGCTACTTAAAATCCGCACCAACACTCATTACCTGCGGAAAAGTGGTACTAATTTTTTAATCCAAATTGATGTAATGACATAGACACTAGCGCCGCGTCAAAAAGACTTTAGTCGAGGTGGTATTATCCGTCCGCAGATTTTGACGTTAGTTACGTTCGTATATTATTATCCGTGTCCGTTCCTGTGTCTTTGTTAAAGGACTTAGGGCGTGGCCCCATGTCTCCGGCGCGGCGCCGTGCCGAGCTACGGTGCCGAGCTACGGCGCCGCCCGCCGGCGAGCGGCGCGGCGCCGTGCCGCGCTACGGCGTCGTGTACCGGCACGTACCCTATGTTCAGCAAGTGTATCCAAAGATAAAAATTACAGTTTTGATTTGATATGGACCGCGAAAGGCGTATCCTGGTTCTGTTGCTAGTGTATACATATGTATGTATGTAGTCATACGTATGTCTACATCAAAAAAAAAAAATCTATGATAAGAATAAATAAGTTAAAATAATTTCTTTTATTTCTTACCTTACGGTGCGTACAGACTATGTAACATAACGTGTTATATAACTGTAATTTTTATCTTTGGATACACTTGCTGAACATAGGGTACGTACCGGTACACGACGCCGAAGCGCGGCGCGGCGCCGTGGCTCGGCACGGCGCCGCGCCGCTCGCCGGCGGGCGGCGCCGTAGCCCGGCACGGCGCCGCGCCGCTCGCCGGCGGGCGGCGCCGTAGCCCGGCACGGCGCCGCGCCGCCGCACGGCGCACGGCGCCGCGCCGGAGACATGGGGCCAGGCCCTTAGAATGTAGACCTGGTTCGGAAGAGCAGTCACGGGAAGAGGTTTTTGGCCAGTAGTGAGCTGTTTCTGTTAGCCTGAAACTAACTATAGTTTCTGCCAGATAAGTGTGGAATAAAATACGTGACCCCCGTGTACCAACATATTGCAATATTTCAAAACCATTCGAAAAAATGTAAAGAAAATGTCGTAGAACGACCAAAAGCAACGTATCGCGGTAAGAGGCGATCTTGACCTTATATTTAATTTTGTAATTCGAAAGATAGTGTTATGAAATTGGAACGATGCATTATTAGGATCAATGACCTTTATTCCAGACTTATTTGGCGGGGACTATACCTATAACTTCATATATGAAATGCATCGAACAGGCTTATAGCCTACTGTAACAAGAATTGAAATGCACGAGAGGCCTTGTCTGAATTGGAAGCCAAACTGTTTAGACATTAAAATTATCTAACAAGATAGCTAGTTGCTTAGTTATTCCACCTAATATTATTCCTTGGAGAGTCGATTACATGTCGACACGACTGGGTACGCTAAGTGGCTTCACTTCGTTTGTCAAAGTCAAATAGATGCAGACGGGAGTAAATGTAGAAACTATGTGTTTGACACAGTTATAACATATAGCATAGTGAAATGTTACGGTTTCTAATTCAAGAAGTTTCTGAAAGACTAAAGTGCAAAATTGTTATTTGAACAGTTGTTTGCTTTGGTATCTAGCTCTGGAATTTTGTATGATATTAAATATATTTTTGAGGAAAGAAAAGTTTAGCTGCGAGTGCGATTTGAACACTTGTCTTCTGGATGAGTACTCCAGTCGTCTTACTAATTCATCATCATTATCAATCATAATTATATCATTGAGATAAAGGCCTCGGCCTACGGCCTCGGCCTTTATCTCAGCTCGTCCATCAAGTGCTGCATGCTGACCGCGCTGTGTCGGCCTGGAGCTGCGCTACGCTGCGCTGTCGGCCATCATTAGTGCGACCAGCAAAGTAGCCATTATAGGCCGCGGCAGTAATGTAAAAAACAAAAACAAAATAGCGGCCGGCAATGTTTTGCCGGCCTGTTAGTGCGGCCAGCAAAAACATTGCTGGCCGCTCCTTGAAACAGACCGGCAAAGTCGACTTTGCTCAAATAAGGTTGTCAAAATAATGACCACATTACATGCATTTTTGAGTAACATTGATTAATTACATAATTTGGTGGACTTGGTGCTTGAAGTTTTGGAGTGAAGTACAAGTTATATCAATGATTTCGTCACAGTTATTCAAAATTTTACATTGTATATTCATTGCATACTGTAGTCTTGGAACTGGGAAATTAGACCCTGACCCTGTATTGTCCCACTGATGGGCAAAGGTCTCCCTCATAACATTCCACTCCTCCCTTTGTGCGGCTTTCTCCGGCCAATCTCTCATAAACTTGACAAGATTTCCCTCTCTGTTTTCTAGGCCTCCCTCGGCAACGATGACGATGACGTTAGTCAGACTAATATAAAATTCTTCTTTGTTCCTCTAACCCAATCAAGGAAATACCACACTCTTTCAATTACTCCACCCTTTCTTTCAATTGACCCAACCCTGCAAGCTTCCCCCTTGCTTTCACTTCGAGGTGGTTAAACATACATTGTGCATTTACATTTATTTGCCATACCAATGTAAATGTCCAGGGTTTCCGTATTTTTGAGTCACAGTTGATGGCTGCAACATTGTAGGGGTTTGTGAAATACAACATGGCGGCTATGCAGATTCATTTGATGGAAGATGAGGTACCGTGTAACGGTTCTGTTTGGTTCAAATTTTAATTTAGTAAAGTTGGAGACGGAGTATTTTGGTTCAGTTGTTTGACGCATGATGCATTTTGAGTAAAGTTTATTAATCAAGTGGGAAATTTAACAGTTCAAAATGCACACAGAATGCTAGCTTTTACTTTTGTAAAAATATTTGATGTGAAAAAGCCCGGCAGAATTATTGTAGTGAGCATAATGAGATAGAACCAAGATAGGTCAATATCCAGTTATAATTGAAGTGGTTTTGTGGTTGATGATGTGTTGGTTAAGAATTTGGGAAAGATTTTATGAAAAAAACTCTTAATTCTGCAATTCAATACCCTCCGTATTAATGCAGAAATCATAAAGACGGAAAGAAAAACATAATTTAATCATTCGAAATATGACCACGTACGTAACCAACTAGCTACCACCTGAAACCAAGTCACCACTGACCGCAAACCAGTTACAATTCAACTTAAGACTAACTTACAGTAAGTGGTGGCTAAGTTAAATTCAAGATTACAGCGCCAACTTGGTCCAGCTTAATTCAATTCTAAGCACGGTTTAAAACTTACCATTCTGGATTCAGTTTGGACTGCAACTGTTACAGATTAATTGTAATCTAAGTTTGATTCAGTTTAAATTGAATTGTTTTGTAATTCATCTGTTTGGCAACTGTGTATGTTTGTTGCAAGTGATTGTTGGTTCGTGTTTGGACTACTACGTGAGTTTTGTTTGACTGGAAAGAAATAATTGAGTCTGAGTTGCAGAATTCTACAACCTATGAATGTTAAAATGAAGAATGCCACATTACATTATGTATGGTAGTTTTTTTTTGTATTCGCGTGGAAGAAGTGTAGCTAAGCAAGTCAATGAGTTGCTTTGCTTCTATGACTATGCATCCTAACTTCTACGCTTTAACTACAAAAAAGTTAAACATCTGTTGAACACTTGTATAAAAGAACTGTCAACTGCAAAACGGTATTTGACATTGATATAAGGGTGTTTAAGCAGTAACACTTTTTTAGAAGTGTTTAACAGATATTTAGCTTTTTGTGGTACGACGGATTGAGTTCAGTCCATACGCCAGCTAACTGACAAAATGTTTGTAATAGATTTTCAACTTTATCACAAAACAAAAAGGTTCACGTTCGATTAGCAAAATTTGACAGATTCGCCAGTCTTGGTCTATTTTTTTAATTATGTGTATTGAATTATAATTTTAGAAAAAACGCATCAAACGGAAAAAATACTTAATACTTTTAGACTTTCACTGTGTCTAAATTGCGGTAATTCGACCTTCATTATATCCCAAAAGTTACTTAGCCGAAAGTACCAAATTTATCCATACATCTATACAAACTATGTGTATTCAGCTTTATAAAGCGAGCACTTAATACTTGGAAACTAACGTACAACTTTATCCGTTACGACAAAACTCGGGAAAAACAAATAATTCACTATCTAATTGCCGTTTTTGCAACAAGAAAATGTTGCTGCAATCACTACAGAGGCGTTATTTACTGAAAAAATGTTTGGCCACGTACTGGCAAGGGAAGTGGGCTGAAATATTTAGTGCCGTAGGACTTCTTTTTGTATGGAAGATTCGTTTTTTATGCGTTATAAGGTCTACTATTGAGATAATTAATCAGCGTTTCAATCAAATCATTTCGTCTTTCTGTAGTTTATTATAATAAGAAGGTAGACCTCCTGTTATGATTGTTATCTAAAAATAATTCGATTGCAGTCTCTTTAAAAAAACTTTGAAAATATTAAACAAAAAGAAAAACGCGTCATAAATTGAAAGCCCCATAATAAGTCACTTGGCAACCTCACAATGTTGCCAGGAACAAATATTTCTCTACCTAATTGCCCTTTTTTCAACAAGGAAACGCCGCTGCAGTCACAAGTGGTTCCATTTAGTGGAAAAAATGCTGGGTTACGTTCAAAAGAGGCCATATTACACTGCTCGTTGCAACAATTAAATTAATGTCTTGGCCCGACGGGCCTAATTAGCGCCCACTACGATTTAATTGGCTCTCTTTACTTTTTTAGAAGTCCCGCTGGCAATTTGGCGAACGTTTTAAATATTGTTTGGCTTAAAATGATGGTTTATGTAGCCAAGAATGAAAAGTGTAGTAGAGTGTTCCATTTATTATAGCGACAATGGCCAAACATTAAATGGCGAATTTCGTCAATTTATCTGAACTCTTCCAACATGTTTAAATTTAGTCACGCGAGCCCGGCAGGCTTTGGTCCTATAAGGGGGTCCCGTCATTGTGTTGACGGCTCTTTGAGGCGCGCGTGGAACACGACGCGCAGTCGACCGGGGCATGGTCCATGATCGGACAGAGAGTCGCCCATTACTCGCCGGCCGCATGACCGCGCCTACGGTGACCGGAGATCGTCCTGCGATAATATAAACAGTAAGGTGAACAGTTTAGAGACGGATGCGTGTAACTAGCAACATATTGCAGGCATACCGCATGCAAGCACAACATTAAACTGAATGGGTGTCCCATTCCCCTTAATTGACTCCTATAACTTGCATGGCTTTACAAGCCTGCGAATTGCTTCAACTGGTTTTTGTTCTTTTGTAAATAAAAGGCGAAAATGCTTTTTTAATGGGAAAATATTTTTATTTGCGAAAAAGGGCTTATGTTCTTTGAAGGTACAGCATTTGTTATGGAAAAGACATTGTGACACGTTAATGATAATTATTATGCTGATCCGTCCAAATTGCCCTTGTGTACGGTCACCAACAGAGATAAGTTTCCAGGCAGCAAGATTTGAACCGTTTCCCTATAATAATATGTTCTATGCATGCTACATGCTGTTATGTATGTATGTGCCTTCTTGTTGTATGCTATATACAGCCAAAGAAGTTGGTATGTATCTGCGTACCAACTAAATCTAAACAGTTTTCCAATGTTGTGTTATAAACTGCAATGTGTCTACATTGCAGTGTTTAAAGATTGCTGCTTTTAACTACGAAGCTACATCCACGCGACAGGACTCAAAACGGTAATGACAAGTAAATCCGCAATTACCCTATCTAATGAGCCCAAGTAATTGACAAGATCAGCCATCGCTCGGTATGAAATAGAAGAATTAGAAAACTCCTGCTTTACAAAATTATGAAACCCAATTTGTATGTTTATCATTCCTCCCCCGCCATTACCATATTTAACAAAAACTTATTCTATTATCCAGCGACCCACTTACAAGTCCGCAATAAGCGTTACTTCTGATTCTTGCTCCGTTTCGCATTAACATCTGCAATCTTAATCTTAATAAACGATTAAATATATGTTTGTTCATTACGGCGAAAGTTTTGCGTGGATCTTCTTGTTTGTGTACCTAGTTATCAGCACAAATAGATATTTTGCAAAATAACAATTATAACTTTCTATAGTATCTACGATTTAGACAAATCAATTCAAATTGGAGGCTTTTGGGCTCGGAGGTTTTAATTGCTTTGTGTAGTATCCTGTAATTTTGAAACGTTGTTCTAATTTAAACAGCCAGACCCAGAACAACTATAGTCACCGCCAAATAAGTCTGGAATAAAGGTCATTGATCCTAATAATGCATCATTTGAATTTCATAACACCATCGTTCGAATTTCAAAATAAATATAAGGTCAAGATCGCCTCTTACCACGATACGTTGCTTTTGGTCGTTCTACGACGTTTTCTTTACTTTTTTTCGAATGGTTCTGAAATATTGCAATATATTGGTACACGGGGGTCAACGTATTTTATTCCACACTCTGGCGGAAACTATATCTGCAGGTTTAAACAAATATGCTAGAATCGGATCTGCGACACGCATACAGCAGTAGATTGGTCAACTACTGCACTAACTACTAGCTGTTATCCGATCTTCTTCTATAAATCCTAGTAATTTCGTAACAAATAAGTGGCGCCACTAGCTGCGCCATCACGTAACCCTAATGACTGGTTACAATAATGATTCTGATTGTATTTCATGTTATTATTAATTACTAGGGAGGTATTGTTTGTTTGAAAATGTTGTTCTCAGGAGTAATTATAATTAATGTTTGGTAGTTGTATTTTAATTAATGGCCTAGGAATTTAGTAGAGTAGTACTTGTATGATTTGTAAATCTAATAAGTAATAATGTTTTGAGGTTTAATATTTTGAAAACAGTGAAATACGACAGGGTCCTATAATCAAACATAATATTCGGGTTCGTTCTGAGTCACGGATTTATCTAAGTATGATACCGCGGCGCTGGAGTGCAAAGGGCAACAAAAGGAACTGGGTGGATTTTTAGTAAGAAAGATTCGGAGTTTAGTGCAAGAGACGGATTGTCGATTTGCGTTTTTTGTTCAGCAGTGCATAAGCTTTAAGCTTGTGATAAAAATCTGACAGTCCCTGCTGCCACCACCCACGGAAGGAAGGACTCATTTGATGATCTTTTAACCCAAAAAAAAGCAGCCAGTAGTTTCTGTGAGTTTAAGATTATTTAATATGAGTTATGAAAATGATAACAAAAACAATATCATGAACAAAACAAACATGGATTAAATATTCTTAAAATTGATTAATCTCCCTGAAATATTCCTTAATACACTGAACCAACATTTTTCACTCGAAACGAACAAAATTTACAGATGTAAACGTAAAATATGGACCAATTACCAACACAAAATTGGATTTTAATTGATAATAATACTTAAATGAGTGGGTATTACGGCCATTTTATTCTACGTACACGCCCAAATAATGCCGTCAAGCATTTTAAAAAAGAGGAACATCAAATAAATGGTCGGTTCTCACAAAAGTTGACTCTGTTACAATGTTACAGTCACATGAAAAATGGACTCGTTTTGAACAATGCGCTGAAATATGAGCCAGAGGTAGAATTGGACGATTATTGTTTTTATTTAGTCCGTAATAAGGCCACGCTTTTAGATTATTCTTTATCTAGCTATTGCCAGGTAAAACTCGATATAGATAGAAACGATCCAATTTGTTAATCCATGTTTTATCTATCTGTGTATAATTTTATCAAATTCCGTTCAGTGGTTTTTGCGGGAAAGGGTTACAAACATCCATCCATCCAAACAAACTTCCACATTTATAATATAAATAGGATAATTGGGATTAACCCACCACACTATTTCCAATCCACTGCAACTCCTGAACGCCAGAATCAACAGTGGCAACCACCAGAAAAGCGCCGAGACAATGAAGCTCGACGTGTCCCGGAGAATGAATTTACCTGTCTTGGATCCTGCAAAGAAATTAATCAGAAAAGAATAGTGGAGAAGTAGGAAAAATAATATGTTTCCACTTCCCTCCATGCAAGCAGGAGACAGAACAAAACAAGGCCAATAGGCATAAAGAGACATTACAACTGGGAGAAGCCCAGTTGCCTAGCATAAGTAGGATTAGTAGAAAGTAGGATATATTATGTAAATATAATGTTGGCGACCGATTTGTCTGAGGATTTTCAGTTAGTCTCAAATGATTAAAACCCTATTACTTCATTTGCTTTTTGCTTTTCACGGCAGTGGTAACCTCTCGAGATATTCCATTAACTTTTTGTTTCATATGGTAAGATCATTAAAGGCCTTTTTAATCCACAGATCGCGATCTGATCCGGCGAAACGATCTGAAGGCAAGCGATCACTGTAAAGGCATGCGATCACTCTAACGCGTTGCGATCTGACGCTGGCAGTTGAGAAAGCACGTATGGACATCCATAGGTTGCACAGATCGCATTTTCTATACGAAATTCCTATGGAATATATTGTAGTGTACATCAATATTAATTACAACAACATTTATAAGATTTAACACAACAAATTACCAGTAGTTTCGAAGGAAGTTTTCGGTTCCCGGAACTCAATAAAGCCCAGACCTAAGTAAAACGCCTCAAGGCATTGAAACTTAGTAAATACATGTGTTTGCACGTGTTTGGTCTGACTTGTGGATTTGGTGCCGAATTTTGAATAGATAGAATTACCTATCTATACTTATACTATAAAGCTGAAGGGTTTGTTTGTTTCAACGCGCTCATCTCAGAAACTAACGGTTTGAGTTGAAAAAATATTTTTGTGTTGGATAACCCATTTAAAATGAGTTATTCCAGTTTCTTTTCTGTTTCTAAGATTTTATTTTATTGTAAAGGATGGATCGACACACATCTATTTATTGTCATTTAACTGTGCTAATTGGCTGATTACTGTCTCTTAAGATACAGGTTTACCTAGTTTAAGAGGCAGGGATATAACTTAATACTGAGTTAAGATCTAGCATAGAACCTGATTTATACAATGTGTTGTACCTATATCTATATCATAAGGAATCTAAGCTTCCATCTGTATTTTTGTTTTATGGCAAATAAATTTATTATTATATTATTATGACGTTTATTTATTTACTATACATATTAATACATTTTTAAATATTTTAAAAAACAAACGCATAAAAAAACATTTAAAAATATAAAAATAGTAGTCCGCCGGTATGGGAGCAGGGTCCAAGCTACCGGTGGTTAGGGTTCCAGAGACAGGAACCTCCTCACAATACGAGCCGTATCAAGAAGTACTGCCTTCTGAATCTGGCCCTTGATCCAACCCCCTAAGGAGAGCCTCGAAAGGTGTTTGTTCGTCGAGGCTCTTTGCCATCAGGCCATTGGCAGTCACGACGATCGGCACAATGATAGCCGAGCTCACATTCCACATGTCGACAACCTCGCGTGCCAGATCGAGATATTTGATTTGTTTTTTGTCTTTCTCTGCCTTCACGAGGTTCTCGTCATGCGGGATGGTAACATCGATTATCATTGCGTGGCGCGCTGATCTGTCTATCACTACTATGTCAGGCTTATTGGCGACAATAGTCCTGTCAGTAATGATAGGCAGATCCCAGTACAACGTGACATGGTCTTTCTCGAGAACTGGGTCGGGCACATACCTGTAATACGGTACTTCAGATTCCACAAGTTTGTATTTCAACGCAAGTTGCTGGTGGATGATTCTGGCTACTAGGTTGTGCCTGTGCAAGTACTCGCCGTTAGCAAGACGAGAACAACCAGAGATAATATGTCGGATGGATTCACCTGGACGATGGCATGCCCGACACACGTCAATCGTCCCATCCTTTATAATATGTCTCCGGTAGTTGTTCGTCAAGATAACTTCGTCCATAATCGCACAGACAAAACCTTCAGTTATAATAATAATATAATAATTTATTCAATAAGTAGTTTGTACATTGTATACAAAGTTGTCTTAGTGGTAAATAAATACAACCAGTACAACACATAAAGTGGGTCATAGGACTCCCTTTCCTAAACTAGGCAGAAAATCTGTCTGTATCTTAGGAAAGAGTATCCATTAACATGTCTTATAACGATTACAAAAAAATATTGGTACGTGCGCAGTAGGTGAACAAAGTACTTTTGTAAAATTAAATTATAAACATTAAACGTTAAAAACAAAAATTAAATAAAACATGAGTGCGCGGGTGTATGTGGGTGTGTGTGTGTGTGTGTGTGTGTGTGTGTGTGTGTGTGTGTGTGTGTGAGTGTATGGGCGTGTGTGTATATGGGTGTGTGTGTTTGGATGTATGTGTGTGAATGTGGGAGTGCTTACATGCTTGTGTGTATGAGTGAGTGGGTCTGTCATGTTCTGTGTGTAAGCCTATCTCTTTACTGTACAGTGGTAAGAAGCTCTTCAGTATCACTATATGTCAATTTCTGTAACCAGGTCTTAAGCTTGTTTTTTAGCTCGCCCTTAGTCAGAGCGTAAATATTTAATTGTTTGTGGGCTTTATTGTACAGCCTAGCACTAAGGCCATTTAACTGACGTCTAGCAAAGGCAGTCCTGCATGAGAAAACAGGACATAAAGGAAAGCCACGGCGCCGCTGACTGACAAACTGCTTATTGAAAGAGATCAAAGAATGCTTGTAGAGGATGGATCTTAAGACGTACAGTTTCCTAACTGTTAAGACATTGCATTCTGAGTATAGCATATGTGTAGGGTAGTCACGAGGTTTACAGTGAATTACTTTTAGCACAGCCCTTTGGGCTCTTTCTAGTTTTAATAGCTCAGTTTTATGAGTCCCTCCCCACACAGGGATACAGTACATCAGGATTGTTTGACACAGAGCTAAATAAACCATTCGGAGAGTATTTTTATCCGCTGAAAATCTTAAATTTTTAAAAATGTAAATTAGTCTTCTAGTGCGAGAGGTTAATGACTCCAATTGACTGGTCCAGTCAAGTTTCTCATCAACGAACACCCCGAGATATCTTATGGATTCCGCTATAGATAATGAGAGACACTTGCAAGCTTCTGTCTTTTGCTGACAGTTATGGGCTTTTAGATTACCGGTTTCTACAGCTGGTTTTGATGTATGCGGTAGAAAGAAACGTAAAAATTTGGTCTTATCGACATTTAAGGTTAAAAGGTTGCTTGCTAACCAATGCATTACTCTCCGCAATGCGTTTTCTGAATGCAATTTAGCGTCATCCCAATTCTTACCATATGCTACTAGTGCAGTGTCGTCTGCGTAAGTGAAAATATCACAGTTGACTAAAGGCAGTTTACAAAGGTCGTTTATATAGATTAGGAAGAGGGTAGGACCCAAAATACTTCCCTGGGGGACCCCGAACTTAATCTGTTCTTCTGCGCTAATTATATTGTCAATCTTGACGGATTGTCTACGGTCAGAGAGATAATCTTTAAAGATTTCAAGAGCTAGACCACGTATGCCTATATTTTCCATTTTCTCTATTAGTTTAGAAGTACAAACAGTGTCGAACGCCTTACTGAGATCTAGAAAAATGCCATAACATTTCAGTTTTTGGTCTAGTTTGTCAGCTACCGACTGTACCAAGTCGACTACGGCATCTTCCGTAGAGATTCCATGTCGGAAACCATATTGATTATTGGCGAGAATGTGGAATTTGTTTAAGTATTTGGTTAGGCAATTGTTAAGAATTCGTTCCATGATTTTAGATAAAGCGCTTAAGACAGAAATGGGGCGATAATTTGAGATCTGATCTTTATCTCCAGTTTTGTACACAGGTGTAACTAACGCCGTTTTAAATGCCCTCGGGAAAACCCCTTGTGAAATGGCAAGGTTGCAGATACGGGTGATGGGAGGCACGAGGACGTTATGAGCCATTTTTATTAGTTTGGCTGGTATGTTATCCCAACCGGTGGCACAGTTATCCCGAAATGATTTTATAATTAACTCCACATCACTTTCACTAACGGGGAGAATTGCGATCGAGTTTAGCGTGCTGTGTTTGGATGGTGGGTCTCCTTCTGTGGGGAAAGAAATTATTTTAGATGCCAGTGTCTTACCTACATTAGCAAAATAATTATTTACTACATTAACTGAAGATAAAGGGTCCGTGGACAATGTCAAGAGATTCGTGGCCGGCTGCTTATTTATCCCTGTATGGGTGAGCTTTTTAACGACTTTCCAAGTTTCTTTACTATTATTTTGAGCTCTAGTAAATTGAAGTTTTTCATCAGAACGTTTAAGTTTACTGATGAGACGGTTACAAAAATTTCGATATCTTGTATAAGTTATTTTGAGAGTAGTGTTTTGCGGGTCTGAATTAACCTTAAGATGCATGCTATCTCGATTTTTAATGCAACGGATGAGACCGGGTGTCATCCAAGGCTTGATTATTCTAGCCTTTCTTGGAATTTTGATGAGTGAGGTATGAGTTAGAACAATGCCTTTAAGAGTAGTGATTAAATTATCTGCAGCAATATTGGCATCGGTAGCGTTCATCACCGGGGCTAAGTCAGCCTTTTCTACATCCTTTAGAGCATTAGAATAATTTAAACGGGTGGTTGTCTGTGGAACTAATTTTCGGTTCACTTTGATTTTATCTAAACATAAGGCCGTAGCAAGATGATCTGTAATACTTGTTTCCAATACAAAGGAGTTTGAAGAGGATTTAGATTTGAGTAAGATATGGTCTAGGCAAGTGTTAGAGCTTGGTCTAGTGGGATGTAGAAAAGCCGGCGAAAAACCCAGTGTAGCAATATGTAGAAGATACTCGTGTGAATGAGGGTCCTTGTTGTTAGGTTTAATATCAACATTCAAGTCTCCCATTACTATAACAGATTTGCTGCTTTTTAAGGCAGACGCAGCAGTTTCCAAGCTATTATAGAAATTAGTTAAGTTAGTATATGAAGGTGAACGATATATACCAATGATTGCAGTGTCTTGAGTACGACAAATTAGGCAATTTGCGTCGACGAAGAAAGACGGTTCTGTTACAGTACATTGTAGGTTATTTTTAACATAGATTACTACACCATCGTTTTGAATTGGGTTTTTTATGGTAGAATACGATGTATAACCATCCAAAGTAGGGATTGGACCAGCATTTTTCAGCCAGCATTCCGTCAGTATTACAAGATCGAATTGGATAGGCATCTGAGCAAGGACAATTAAAAAATTGTTAAAGTTTTTGTGAACACTACGAATGTTAATGTGAATAATCTTTAATGACGATTGTGCTACCTTTTGCAAAGAAGTGTATGATGGTGGGGCACAGACTTCAAAAGTAGCTACACTGTGTTGATCGATTTCATCAAGGATATTATTTATACAAGCCATTTATAATAATTAATAACACAATTTAAAGGTAGGTGTAAAGGAAAATCTATTTGATGTGTGGAATAAGTTGAGATTAATGTATTTGATATAATGTAGTGTGGAGGTAATTCTGACAGTTTTTGTAAAGAATAAGGTCCGTGTAATATTATTAAAATAGGTAAAATAAAAAAATGTTTAATATAGAATAAATCGTAATTGTAAGCTAAGTGGTGTGTAAATAAAATGTTATGTGTGTGAAGTGCGCTTGTTATGTTAAAAGTTTCTACAATTATAATTACGGGACATTTACATACTATTTTTAAGTAGTAGATAGCCAAGAAGCAAGACAGGGTAATTATGTAGCACAAGGTTAATAGTCACATTTTTTTCAGTATGTTCGCTAGACAGTCTTCCGTCCTGACAGTGTGAGATTCTTTGCACTCCGGGCTTTTACGTAGTAGAATCTTGCCATTTGATATCCAGCAAAATTTGAAACCATTTTTCTTGGCAAAGTCTCGAGACTGCAGGAATAATTTCTTCATTGATCCAGGAAGATATTCGTCTACATATATCGGTTTCTTGTCGCCGATTATGCCTACCACTTTTGTGCTCAATTTGTCCTCTAATTTCCGGCTTTTGTTGAAGTTGCGAGCTGCCGACAGGTAGTTGGTTTTAGTGTGCACAGAAGAAAACTCGGTCACAATAGTTTTATTCGTCCCAGGTTTGGCTGGTAAACGATATATATCTCGTATTTCGGACATTGATACTTCACAGTCGATACTTTTTCCGATCTGGGACACAATATTTATCATGTCCTCAACTGATTCGTTTTCTTTGTTCGGGACATTTCTAATTTCGACAGCAGATGACCTCGAACTCAGTTTGATATCTTGAAGTTGCCTCTCTAGTTTGTTGATTGTTTCAGCGTTTTTATCTCGGGTCTTCTCAAGGTCCAGGACTTGAAGCCTCAGGTCATCATAGTACTTGTGCATACAGTCCATCGACTTCTCGATTTCTGAGTTTGTTACTTGTATTTGATGCACTTTTTCCTTGAGATCAGACATTTCAGAGAAAATTTTGGCAAACGTAACTTCTTGTTGTGTTTTCATAATGGTCAGAGTGGTCATAATAAGTTCAAGAGAGACATTGCTCGAGGATTCCTGTTTGTTAGGTGACAATTCCATGCGCGGCCGCTTGTATCTCGCAGTAATGTTCCTTTGCGGAGAGGGGGTCACTTCAGAGTCAGAGTGTGAGGACTCCCTGGTTAGGTTTACATTCATAGATTTTGATGGTGAGCTCTTTTTCGCGTTAGGCATGATAGATACCAGAATGTTTACGTTGAGTAGTAAACAAAAGAGTACATGCGACTATAATCTGCTACGGCACAGCGATGTTGCGTACAAAGTAGACAGTGACGTAGACGCAGCGTAGCACTCGTAGCGCTCGTAGCACAGCTGTAGATCACTCGTAGCAGATGTCGGTATCGGCTACGCCGCGCGCATCGTAGGAGATAGTAATATTCAACACTCACAGTTACTTGCACGGTGGCGCAGCGGTACAAGCATCCACTTCCCACGCAGCACGTCTCGGGTTCGAATCCCACCGACCAATTAAAAAACACTTTTCAACTTTAATGCTGTTGTCCCTTTCACAGACCGCCCACAAGGCGGAGTTAGTCCATATAAACTCCACAAGAGTGACAAGAAATTCAAATTTATCGCAGTAGCCAATAAGATTAATTTAAAATTAAAATTAGAATCAGAAATTAGCACACGTCCACCCGCTAACACGACCAGAGCCGAATCCCAAAAAGGTCAGTTTCCCCGAAGAGGTCACCGAATCGTAGCCAGGACACGGACGCTAGAAAATCTACATCGGGCCCATGAAGAGCCCGGTAGAAGCGTCCGTGTAGCTCCTTGCTTTGCCATACCTCCCTGCGGTCTTCAGTACTGAGTACCACAGGTTTGTGCCAGTTCTCTTTAGCCATGGACAGCGGGGTGAGTCCCTTGTCCACCGTGACCACATCTCGGTGCATACCCACTTCCATTTTCAGAATATATTCTCTGAGACTGCACACCTCGCGGTTGTGGAGGGTCTTAGCATTTAAAAAGCCTCGACCCCCGCACTTCCGCATTTTGAGAGGCAGACATGATGGAGTGATTTTCAATATGTGTGTTAATTTTCGCTCTCAAAATGGATGTAAGAAGTTTATAGACCGTCGACAAACAAGTGATCGGTCTATAGTTCTTGGGTTCCGTGGTACCACCTGATTTATGGAGCAGGTGGGTAACACCAGTTGTATATATATTATTATTATTATTATTCCGTTCTTATCCCCCAAAACGGATCCCCTAGGGGATCAGTTTTATTATTAATTATTTTCTATTCCACTCCGATCCCCCGTAAAGTCAATTGTCTTTTTTTTTATTCAGATACCCTGACACATTATTAGGACAGTCAGCAACAAAATATTTGTATAGGTTTTATAAAAACTGTATATTTTTACATTAACAACTGCTATTCAATTTACTGTACTAGTGTCCATTAAAAAGAGTAAGGGTATCAGAACGGAATGATAAATTACAGTGGATCAGAAAGGAATTAAAAGTAAAAATATTTGACAGGGGATGAGTTTGGGGGATGAGAGTGGAATAACTCTTTAAAATCACGCTATCCCGCGCAATGTTGAACCGACCATTTGGGCGTTTAAAACCGTGTTGAATAAATTGACATGCCACGATGAAACACTGCAACCCCAGCCAAGTTTAAGAGGTGTCTTAAAACTCTCTTGAATACAAAAGAGAGTACTCACAGGTCTTATGCTAAATTGTTCTTTACTTTAAAAGGTACACTAGATAAATATTACTTATAATAAACATACTAACATTTTAAAAGCTATGACTAATAGCAGCCGAGCACTGGGGATGAAACCATTGTAGGGACGAATATTACAGGCTGAAAATGATCATGATAATTTAGAATGAAATAGTAGATTATTAACCAAGGGGATAAAGCAGTGTCTTCTGTCGCGGGTGACGATTTAAATCGAGAGCGTCACGAAGGACTCGAGGTTTACTCCCGAGCGTAGCGAGGGTGTTAAAACCTTAAATCACGAGCGAAGCGAGGGATTTAAGACGAGTCCTGAGTGTAGCGAGGGATTTAAGTTCACCCAAGACTAAGACAGCTTTATCACCGAGGAAAATACTCTACTTTTCGTACCATTTGCGAAAAAAAATAACACAATAATAATATAAGATAAGCATTTAATAAAAATAATGAAAATTAAAAGTAAAAGTTAATATTTGAAACATTGGTCCAATTATTTATTGAAAGAGTAATATTTTTGTTGGGTACATTTATTGTTGATGAGTTAATTTGAGTATTTCTCTGTTCAAGTTGCGTCTGAGGAACTTGCGTTTCATTGCAGCTAGTAAACGTCGGAGATAGTGGTGGTGGTGCAATGTCAGTTACGGACGAAGATAAGATGCCAGAAGTTGATGGTTGTGGCTCTGATGGATTAAATTTTATGTTTTTGTTAATTTGACTGCTTAACATAGTTTTATTCGCCATTGAACTTTCAATATACCCCTCAGCTACTCCATCAGAGCTCCAACCACAGTGTCTTTTTATTGACGTAATATCCGCCCCTGAATCCGCCAAGAAAGTCGCCGAAGTTCTTCTAAAGCAGTGACCGGTGTAGAGTTCAACATCTTTAAGTTGTAGATATTTTGCAATATCCTTTGGCATGTTGCTAATTTTATTTTTGCCGATGGCTTGTCGAGTACATTTCCCATTCCGATAGTTTATAAAAAATCTACTGTTTTCCATGTTGGTGGGACGTAATGCTTGGTATTTGTGAATGATTTTAGTATATTCTCCTTGTACAATGAATGAGCGATTTTTCTTTGTCTTAGTTTCCTTTACATTAATCAGCAGCAACTCATTGGAATGATTTTCAACGTCCTCCACCTTTAAGTTTACAAGTTCACATCCGCGGCAGGCACCATTGAGTCCAAAAATTAAGGCCACCTATAACAAAGATAAAAAACAGGTAAATATATAGAATAATTACCATTACTAAGATACGAAATATTCATAGTTATATCATGTACACTTACTTTTGTGGCCAGATAAACTTCGTCAGGAGCTTCATTAAGAAATTTTTCCACATTTTGAGTCGTAAAAATTTTAGACTTCTTTGCGCAATGCCCTTCTGATTTTCTTTTTAAAAAAGCCAGCAATTTCGTAAATCTGTTTATTTCAATGCTGTGTTTGATGCTTATTGTAGCTTTCAGTTTTGAGTATATGCACCAAAGTGTATTCGGATTCTTTGTCTTGGATAAATAATCAAAATAGACAAGAAGTACTGATTCTGAAATTGATAGGCCTTTCGCACTTCTCCACGTTGAAAATTCTTCAAAAGTTTTTAAATAATTTTCCTTGGATTTTGTTGGAAGCAAATTATTTATAATTGCGGCAGCATTTGCACTGATGGAATCAGACAATTCACTGTCACTGTCGCTTTGATTTAACATCGTAACTTATTTTTCCCACGTTTTTATATTAGAATATTAATTTATTCATAAAAATAAATTAAAATTGTATTTAAAAAAACAAAAACGCGGCAAATTCCTAGACTAATATTTTTTTGTCGGAAAAGCAAAGGCATCAAGCTCATACGGCCTCGACGGTTTTCGTAATTGTATTGAATAATCATAACTGCATAATAAATGCGTATTCCTTTTTCAAAAAGTTGTATAATGCTTTAAATACAAACTCAATGTTGTAAAGACAGACTGATGTAGTTCGGTATCGGTAAGTATTCCAAATTCAAATCACATTCTCTCCCTAGAGGATGAATGAAATTCAGTACAACTTTCTTTCCCTAGGGAAAGCTGTTTCTAACAGGTTAATAATGACTATTGTTATGTACGCTTTTTGTGGCATAGAATGTCACTTTTTTGAGCAAGTGGTACGAAAAAAGTATTCTCTATAGTCTATACTATAATAATATGGATGTGGAACAGATGATCAAATTGATTTTTGATCCTGTGACCAACATTGTAATCGCGAGGAAATAACAAGCTTGTAATTCTTTTGGATCCAGTATTGATTATGATTTTTTAATACCATTACTTGTTTTTTTTTTTCAAACTAGATGTCTGTTTTCCTTGAATATATTAGATATTCGTAGAAAACTATCGCATAGCTTTATCCCACAATAAAAAACCCATCATATTGGAAGATCTACACTTGTCAATAGATTTTCGAAGAACTTCAGGGACAGTACACCCTTTTCCCTAGTCAAAAATTAACAAAATTGTTGCACAAGAATGCAATAAAGACACAAAATGAAAAGGTTTTCAGCAAAGCAGGTAACAGTGTTACTTTGATACAATTATGTTGATGAATCCAAGTTTCGCTGAAGTTCGCAGGCGTTTCTACAGTTGCGCTGGATTGTTCTGTCAACTGCTTTGTCTTAATCCTGTTATTTGTATTAAGCAGGAAATCTCTAGGTATTGTACTTTGGGGTGTTATTTAGTTGTTAGTTAGGATTTACCTAGACCCAAATAATCTTCAAATTAATCAGAGGTGGAATTAATCACCTGATTCTAGGTGAGCTTTACATGAATAATGTAAGGCTTACGCATAATCAGCCTTTTAATGCGTCCTTTGCTGGGACACAGGCCTCCTCTCTGAGAGAGTTTTGGCCGTAATCCACAACGTATAGTGTGGGTGGTGGGATTTTCAAGTCTTCGAATTTTCGTCCGTGGTTAGGCGGGTGGATTTTCATTAATTTAAACACGTGTGTTTAGTATCGACGATCCCTTCCATTTCTCCTCGATCCTTGCTCTTTCTCGCGGTACTGTGTTTATCTGGTTACCGTGGCCCTAAAACGTAAAGGGTTATTCATGGAATACCGTACATTTTAGTCAGTACGAGGCTGACAGTCCCTTCCGTTCCACCCAGGGTGGAAGGACTCGTTTGATCATTTTACCACGATAAAAAAAGGTGTTGCCACTTGCTTACTTGATAAATTGCATCAGTGAGCGGAGTTTACGCAGTTAAGTTTTGTGCCAAGTACATTTAAACTTTCTCCCATCAATGTGCTTTAGAAAGAAAATACAAGTCCATGTGATTTGAAGTCCGCTTCACTGTTTGACCATTTAGATGACGAGTGACAGTGTGAGAGACAGTGTCATGTGAGAATCACCTTTGAGAGCATTTGTGATAACGATTTAACATAATAAAGTCGATATTTCCACTCCTCTTTACAGTTACAACAAAAAAAAAACGAATTCCAATCTATTGTTCCAGACAGGATCTGTAATATTATTTAGACAAGACTAAAAATAAATGCTCATATAACTGTTCCACGTGTTTAATAAAAAATAGACTCAAGGATATATTACAGAAGGTCGGGTACGTGGCCGAACCCAAATTAATCAGTAGACAGATCTTTTTAGGATTACCTAATCCCTACCTGAAGTAGGGACACATACTTGTCCTTACTATCTTGTGACGTGTGGTCATTCCAGGTGTTGGTAGCTAGGTACTGGGTTGGAGATTTATATTATTTATGTGTACATTTTAAATTGGTCCCTGATGTTATTTAATTTTAAATTACCTTTGACAGTCGTTGCAGTTAGGCCCCTCGCCCACGGCGACTTTTTGTAGCGATGCGATGCTGTCGCGCGTTCGCATTGATACAATGACGCTACTGTGGAAGCTAGCTGTTTGCCGTCATTACGTCACACACTACGATTCAAAGTCGCGATACTGGCGCGCTTCTGCAGCGATGTAAACGCGCTTCAATAACTCGTTCTCGACTCACGCGCCACCCACTCAGACTCTGTTCTCTCCCCGATGTCGTCCGACACGGCTGTGCATTTGCATCGAAACAGTCGCGATTCTAACTCATTTAGAATTTGTATAAAAATGTAACATAACACGTTTTTAAATAACAATGTGTTTGATAGACAATCATAAATATAATAATGCATGTTATATATCAAACGTCAATTGGATATCCTATATATTGCGTTGATTTCTTCCATTTATTAACACTTGCATAAAGTTTATCTCTAAGAAGAATAATAAAACACAGAAACAAAATAAAAGTCTAATAGAAAGAATACACATATCCCCGGATCTGTCGTAACGTCACGGCTTTACCGAGTCTATTTCGCGACAGTACGATATTTATCAATAAAGGCCTCACTTGACCGCGGCCTGCTGTCAGTGAGACAGTCGTAAATCTATCTATATTTTTATGTTCATTCTTTTATATGGCACGAGGAAAGCTAAGGTCCTTAGATGTATGTGACCTCGTGCGAAAAAAGATATAAATTGACACAATAAAAAAATACTCTTCCTTCCTGATTTAATATTTCCTTGATTTACCTGTCTATTGATGTACGCCAAAATAAATAAATAAAAACTGTACGTAGGTTATGTAACATAGAATTAGATTTTAAATATTTTGTGCGCAGTATAAGGCTGCTTTTCCACTAGATATGTGCTATGTTTCGTTGCTATGGATAAGTTTGCTATCCACCAATCATATTTATTGCGCACATAGCATAGCACTGGTCGAAACGGATTTAACTAAGATATGTTTTTTTTACATCGAAGGATGCGTGCTATGGATGTGTCATACGGATGCGTGCTATGAATGCGTGCTATGGATGCGTGCTAAGGATGCCTGCTATGGATCGTCTTCCCTATTATCGATACATCGCATAGCTCGAGCTGCGTATCTTCACTTTGCGGCGGCGATCTTCATAGCACATCTTACTCGCACCGCTACATAACTTAGCATCAGTGGAAACGGTCACATAGTTGCGAACCTCAGCTTTTACATTCTTACAGCATGGCTTCATAGCACATTTCTGGTGGAAAGGCACCTTACGTTTGCGTTGCGAATCGTAAGGCCAATCGTGCTCACATTCGGATTTTTCTTTCCGCAAAAAAACTTAATTTAATTTAGATTCCTTTGTTTAAGAATTTTGTGTTGATAATTTCCCAAACTAAAAGAAATTATCAACAAAAATTTCGGTGAACTACTTACTGGTTAAGTCAATAAAGCGACCGCGTTCTGTCTTTATCTCTATATTTTAAACAAAACTTAAGGGCACCTAAGTTTAGAAACGAAAGCTTTTGAAAGCCTAACCAAGATTCTGATCAAATCTGCTGCCAAATAGACGAAAATAGACATGATTTTTGTTACACTGATTGAAAAATGTATGTATATCCTTATGTACCCTACCACCTAAGTTCACATTGTGGAATACAATAAATGTATTGAGTATTGAGTAAAATACAGAACACTAGCTGATATTCAATCAAAAGTTGAGAATTGACATGAAATAAAAATGAAATGAAATTATTTATTTCAGACCAAGCATTCAGAAATTGGTGCAAGTCCAAATTATGTTAGTAACAAAAAGTAATATATAACAAATTAATCTGATAAAAATAATTTGACAATATGATAACGTAATAAATGCACAATTCAATAAAAATATCATATTATTATAATACTTTAAAAAGTCTTAATTTTTGGCGTAACGGCCTTGTTACTCCCAATGTTCATTTATTTTCAGACTTCAAAACCTTATCCCTAAAAAAACCCATTTAATCTGGTGCAGCAGCAGTCATTCAAAAGTTATGCACGTACAGACAGGTACTCGTACTATGTAAAGATGTATAACCCGTGCGGAGCCGGGGCCGTCAATAAGCCATGAAACTCCCATCCATCGCATCCGCGCCATGTTGTGACGTCTCTGCAGAATATTATCAATAAGGTCCTCTTGACCTCCGCTGTCATCAACACAATCGGATTTTCTTTTATTTCCGTATTAACATTCCGTTCTGGACTATAACCAATTCTTAGAACTGACTCTTAACGGTAGGCGTGCTCTCGATACGAAAATACATAAGTTTGGTGTATTGTGTGTGGAAGCAGAAGTTTAACTTTTTTTTTCGTGTTATTATCATCAAATGAGTCGTCCTACGCAGGGAGGGGCAAGAGGGATTGTCCTACTTGTACTGATTAAAATCCACGGTGATCTTTCAACAGCCCTTAATGTTCTAGGGTCACGGTTTCCTAATCAGACAGTCCCGCGACCACAGAAGTTTAAATTGTATCTCCAAAACTGCTGAGTCTACAATACTGAAAAAAAATCAGATAATAGTCCTTTGCCATTACAGGAAAATTTTACAGAAGTCCATGATCTTAAACATAATTAAGTTATAGATCATGGTATAGAACTTTTCATGCACGAGTACAACTCAAAGTACATCTTTCAAATTCTTGAAATATTTTTTGTAATAGTAAAGCCGAGTTCATATTAGTTCGTATTTATTTCGGTTGGATCCCCTGCTGATTATATTATTGAACTGAGTCATCAGATGACATGGGTGGTGCTAGAAAACTTGTATATATCTGTCTCGTTTCCCTCACTGAAACTACTCTGGCTCACACACATCAGTCACGTCACGTCACCGTCACGTCAACGACAACGACTCTCACTGATATATCAAGGGCCGCTGACGGACCGGTAACTGACGTGACTCCTAGTATGACTTTGTTCCCAACAAAGTCATACTAGGAGTATAGAAACATTTTTTTTAACCGGGACGGTGACGTGACGGTTACTGATGAGTGTGAATGCACCTAATGACGTCATGGTAGGCTACCTGCCGTATCCCTTTAAGTAATATGCTTGCATTAGTTATTGCATCCAACTTGGCAGCACAGAGTACACCAGAAGAAACACCAGAGAGTGTTATTCAGTAATCGGATTACGACAGCCCAGTAACCATAAGCAATATGTAGATACTGCCCCATCTATGTTACTATACAACCTTAACGCTCATGCACTCAGGTATACAACGTAATATGGATTTGAATTACAAAACAAAATAGTAGTGGTAGAGTGGTAATATCTTAGTGCATAAATAAATTGAAAATCTGTGTAGTGCCTCAGTTAGAGTACTGAAAAGTAATGAACACGTTTTTTTTTTGGTTTTTAGTCAATGAATATTCGAAATTCTGAAGTGGGGGGCTTGTGACGTAGTAAGGCCTGTAAAATTACCGACCGAGTGTCGTTTTGTGACTTTTAGAAGCGTTGTATCTCCATCAATTTTGGTTTAACTAACAAAAGAATAAATAAGAATCAAATACTCGTATTTTGTGATAATATATCTTTCGGACTAATTAGTTTTTGAGTAAAATAGCCGATTGATGAGTGTTGTGTGATATTTGGTAAATGAAATGGGTGGATTTTTCCATGTGATTAAAGCACTTTCCGCCATATAAATTACGAAATCTTATTTATTAATTTATTTGGCTTACCAACAATTGTTACACTGATACTTAGGTAAATACAGGCGTAGTTTAAACTAAGTGTACAATATCGGCAACTTTCAAACGTCCAATTGATATGTTGCAGTTTTGCTACTTAAAAATATACGCAACCCGTGCCGTGAGCAGCACAATACAAAAATAATGCCTTTTATGGTCTGGCCAATTGTGGTCCTGGTATGGCCATTGCTGCGCTCCTCCTGCTAGCTGGACACTTTTGGCACAAGTAACTCGATTTGCAATGCACGCAACTTCCAGGGAATTGAAGAAGCTTTAGTATCATAGCATCGTCTTATATCTGAGAGGAAAAGAAATTAAGGGTAGGTATAACATGGGCATCAGTATTGTAGTTAGGTAAACAATGAGTTGTTGTATAATAGAGATTATCATAATCTCTAAACAACTCAATGGGGGGTCTCTTTATTGGTAGATACAGGCTATAATATTAGCAATACAGTATGACACGAAAATAATGAAAAAATCATCACTATCGAACAAAACAGACTGATGTAATCAGCGTCAACGCAATACATCAACACTCTTCAAAAGAAACGTCAAACAACGATAAGCAAACATTAGAACGAATGATAAGATTAATGAACGAATGGAACGGGAGTAATTTACGCGCGATTACGCGCCGCTCATTCGCGTACTTCATTTCACTTTGCGCCAGTATTTCGTACTTCACTCCTCACTCCGACTCGCGTAATTCGTTTGAATATTCTGAATTTAACTTCGTTTGCTGTCATGCGACCGTGTAAGCGTATGTGTGTCAACTAACTCCGCTCGGGATTTAAAGAAAAATATTCTTATTTGATTTGACTTCATTTGGGGACGTTATTCAAGAATTACTGTCTCATGGCCATGGTAGAAATACAGTCAGTACCTACGTATGTCGTTCGTTCGAGACGAGTAGACGGTATCCTTACCATCGAGGGAATAACTTGTATGAAGTTAGCATAGAAACGTGGAGATTGGTACAAGAAAAGAGAGCCTTGAAATAAGCTAAATCTTCTGAATTTAGACTGAGGAAGATAATTAAATATGTAAGTTACTGACATAGAGATGTGCAGGGCATTATGTGTTTCAAATGATGATTTCTTGGAGGGCTATCAAGAAACATCTTAGAAGATGCTTCTTTTAGAATGTTAAGACCGGTTTGAGACATGGACAGATTAGGGAAATATTGCGTAGAAAGATAATGTCTTCTTAAGTAGCACCAATTGAGCTGGACACTAATTCGTATCATTAGTCGACAAGTGTCTCCCGTGATCTGTCAAAATGAAATGAGTAGTAAGATTTCACTACTACTACTACTCCTTGCATTGAGAAAACTATGAAAAAGGAAGTGGTTCAGTAAAAAAACTTGAAAGTATTCTGTTAACATTACCATTTCAGAAGTTTGTGAGTAGACAAAGTGCACCAAAGCCATTGAACTTCGAAACAGCTGCTTACAAACCACACTAAAATAACTCCAGAAGAAAGCTGATAAAAATAATGTCAAGTTCCCGCTGCATCTCAAAGAAACACATGTGTATATTGTTTACAACATTTTCAGAACATAGTGAAACTTCTGTAATACTATTATTCTGTATCACCGTTGACCTAAAACTCTACTATCCAAACTTATCTACGATGTAAACGATGCTTAGAAGCCATGTGACACTACACAACAAAATTCAACTCTAACCTATTCATTCAGAGTTCATTTTTGTCTGATAGATTTTGGTAATAGTATTTTCAGGGTCTACTCCTATTCGGTGCCGATATCTGTGATGCGATCGGGTGCTAGGCTGTTTTGTTTCCTTATTCCGAGAAATACCTATATAAAGGATGAGTGACACTTTGCCGGATTAATTTAGTGTTAGAAGCTCTTGAAATACGATAGATCGGGCCGAGATTTTGGATTTAGTGGGCTGTAGTTTAGACGAGTCGAGTAATTTAGTGGAGTCGATGTAATTGTGTCCTGTAGGTATCTATTGTTTTGGGACAATAAGCTTGGTGATTGTTTTGTCTTAAGGTATTTTAAGATGGTAGTGATGAGGGTCGCTATTGTATTAAGTTTGATACTGTTTCTAAGATCGATACTCTATTGAGTCGTCGTTTCTGGAAATTGCTTTTATGCGTAAGGAGCTGGATTATTACGAGATATTTTAATATAACGGGTATTTAAATATTGGAATACCATTGCTTTTCTCAAATCGAAAGACAGAAGTGATGTTTATTATTGCTTTTGAGAAGTAGCATATACGAGGTGAGAAATATTGTAGTTTTTTTTGTTTTTTTTTTGTTTTATAAAGTTCTTTATTGTTTAATATAAAATACACAATAATTGTAACACTTACACATTAAGTAACAATTAAGAAGAAATATTGTAGTAACACCGCTCATAGAACTTTGTTTACCAAGATGGCAACGTAATGTTACACGAGCGGTTTACCTACCCATGTGGTAAGGTAATCCGTAGGTACTAAATGCCATCTCTATGCAAAGACGTCGGTAAACCCATGCATCTGCTTGTAGACAAGACAAGTTGTAGTATAGATAAACAGTTTATTTAGTAAAAACAGCAATCCCAAAGACTGGCTTAATAACTTTTGATTTTTTCTTTTTTTAATTTTGCCCCACACTTGGAATTTCCCCTGTGTCGTGGGTGCGTTTACAAACATAGAAACTCACATACACAAATGGCCAAACCCGGAACATCTACTTGTAGGTCAAATATCTGTTCCTTGGAGGGATCGAACAGGCGACATGCTGCGCAGCAGTCAATCGGTCAGCCCCTGCAACAACCGAGCTTCTTTATTTATTGTATTTATTTGTTATAATATAATTAAAAAAAAGTTTAGTTTAGTTCAGTTATAAAATCGGTTCCGTATCAAAATAATTACATTCATTTTAACTACTACCGATATAACTACGGTCAAAATACCTATCGGTTGGTATAACTAATGGTCGTTTCACATAAATTTGTTATAACTAATGTACTTACGTACGTACGTTTTATTCACCTACGGTTAACTCATCTACGGTTAATTCACCTACGTTTAATACACCTACGGTTAATTCAACTATGGTGTATTGAGCTATTAATATCCCTGTTACGGTATGTGTGATAACATACAAACGTCGACGGAGCACCACTTCGCGGTGCTCCTACTTCTGGGTGGTTTAAAAAAAAACTGTCTTTGTCGGGGTGCCCCAAGTCGTTTTTACGACATTTTTTTTTCTCAGTCCCCTTTACACACATTCCTGTCTAAATACCACCTAAACAACTTTGTGCTTTTGAACGAGAATAAGACGGTCAACTTCAGGGGCACCCAGAGGTTCGGTTTTGTTAGGTTCCTTTAAACCTAAGGACAGAAAAAGGAGCCTCGCGTAGCGGGGCTTCGTCGACCTTACTTCGAAAGCCCTCTTCCTCCGTTTTAGAAATAAAACGAGCGCGTTTTACTTATTAAAAAAATACTGTAGGCGAGTCGTCCATTAGGTATTTCAAGCGTAGTTAATACAACCAATATCTTAAAAGAACATTAGATGAATCGTTCGATAGTGCAATCAATTTTAGCTCAAACAAAATTATGTCAGTTGAACAGTAGTTGAGTCGTCCAATATGTCTCTTGAACTTATGTGAGTCAACCGTAGCTATATCGACAGTAGTTTAAATGAACGTAGTTATTTTGATACCCATAAAATCACTTGAAAACTTTAAATCCATTTTATTTTTGTAAACATCATAATTCACCACTGTCTCTCTATAATTCAATTCACCTTTTATCGCTGTCCTGCAACAATCCTGCAGTGTTTGATTTGCATCGACGATTCACTCGTAATCAGCTTAACTTGGATCGAATGAAAAAGAGTAATGGAGTGTAAAAATGTGAATGTACCGTGACCTGGTGGAATGTTGATTCGGCGAACTATTCCAATGGAACTATGGTAAAACTTTTTTCTCGTGTAAATTGAATTGCACAGAATAGTGATTAAATCAAAATCAAAAGTCATAATATGACTTTTGATTTTGATTTAATCACTATTAAATCATTTTCACCATTATAACGAAGTGTATAACAAATAAAATTTGATTGATTGAGTATGTGACTGTAAAAGTGGGAGAAGAGAAGTATCCACTATCTCGTATCGTATCTATCACTCTTGATAAAAAAAGAGTTTTTATTTTTTTTCTTTATATTTCACTAAGTTCCAGGTTCCAGCTGCCTCTCAAACACGATCTACAGTGATCAGATTCGGAAGCACTCAATCGACCACGAACGCAAGAAACTCAAACAAAATGTGGTCGATTTATAGATCTTTCAAACACACATATCGAGTACTGTGCCCCCAACCTACAGTGAGCCGGCGCATAAGAGAAGTAATTTCAACACAAAAATCTGTGAACAACACCACATAACTGTGAATTTCACTTTTTTTATAAAACTTTGCCCCACTCTAGGAAATTCTTCCTATATCGTGGGTGCGTTTATTAACATAGAAACTCACGTATACAAACACCCAGACCCGGCCCAACTACTTGCAGATCATCAATGATATTATAAATAAAAAGAGGTAGATATCGCACTAGCACGCACAAACTGTTGAGGACAAAGTAAGACAATTGTTGCTCTTTGCTATCTCTTTATATCTTAATACGTTCCGCATTATCTATCGCTGTTGTAGTTTTAAATTACTATAATAACAATGCAACAATTCTGAACGCCATTCAGTATGAACATGGCGTATCTTTCTTTATAATGTCATTGCAGATCACACAAATATATTTTGTTCTGTGTGGGAATCGATCCCGATTTAATAACAGATAGGACCAAACCCTGCTGTGCTGGGGTCACGGGTCTCATCAGTTATCCGTGACGCTGAAACATAAAGAGCTATTGAAGGACACCATGGATTTTAGTCAGTACGAGTCTGACAGTCCCTCCCATCGCGTTCTCCCACCCATTGATGATAACACCACGCTCCCGTCGCGCCCTGGGTGGGAGGACTCATTTGATGATTATATGTACTTACCAAGAACGAAAAAAAATTACATCATGTATTGAAAACTAGTAACCTTACCAACAAAAGAACTCCAAGACAACTTTCCCCCGTAAATCGAAGTCTCCAGTAAATACGACACCTCCAATAAATAAAGAAAAGAGACAAACACCCACGTAATTGTCGCCGTCTACGTAATTAGAAGTTATAGCGATTGCAACTAACAAACAACGCTTTTAGCTAATTTATCGGCGAATTTCGACAATTGCCATTCGGTACTTAGCGACTAGAATATAATTTATTGCCTTATGGCGGATTCGATGGTAACTTTTAATGTTATATTTAATGGGTGGAAAGCTGTTATGTGATTCGAAAAGTTCATGTAACTTTGTTAGTGATAATTGCGTTTTATTTACATTGTTAGACTGCTTCGTTGGTCAACAGTTCCTGCTTGCTGGGGTCGCAGAGCTGTTTAATTAGGTAACCGTGGCCCTGGGTCGTCAAGGGCAAATGAAGGAACATGGTGGTACCTCCCGGGTCGCGGGACTGCCTTATCAGGTAGCCCTGGTCCTGAAAAGTAAAGGGCTATTGAAGGATCACCGTGGATTTTAGTCAGAACGAGGTAACCAGTATGGTGGGAGAGGGCTTATTTGATGATAAAAAGGGTGTTAGATTATTAGTAAGTCTGGTACGAGTTTGGTGGTCTCTTCCACTCTACCCAGGGTTTTGATAATTTCACTACCCCTAAAGCAAGAGTTCAGGGGCAGGGCCATGTTAATCGTTCACGTGTCCAGTTTAGTCAGTCCCGCGAAACCCTGGGCCCTGTCGGTAGCTTGGACCCTGTTCCTCTCATCGTTCGGCTACTATTTTGTATATTCAGAAAAAAATGGTTTGATTTATTTTTGAAGTTATGAAATGTGTTTACGGTAAAAATTTATAAAAAAGACAATGATCCCTTAAGAGGGCTTTGTTAAAGAATCAAAGGTTGTTCAAGTGTATCGTCCCAGTTAGCAAATATTTTGATCATGACTTTCCAAATATTTCGCGAAGCGACTACCAACGAAGCTCAGCAACCCGCGAGAAATTAGGTCAAATATAAAGTTACCAGTAATTGCAATTAATTTAAGGGTAATAAGATTGTGAAGTGGCGAATTTAGAAGAGGATTCGATAACAGAGTATTTTATGAAATTGTGGGTTGTGTTAGACACACGCTTTACAAATAAGTATTTAAATTCATCCACGTGGAGTTGGTAATATTATATATTATTATCACGGGATCGAGCTACCAGGATAAAATATATTCTATGTGTTTAGTTTATCCAGGTTATAAACTATTTGCATGCTTTTGATCGATAGCACTGGTGCGCGGCACAAATTTTCACTCTTGTGGACTCACTCAAGCAAACACGAACAATATTTGCGCGTATGTTTTAAGAATGTTCGCGCACATATTGTGTGCATTAGCAGTGGACTCGTTATCTTTGCGCGCGCATCGCTTGACTTGGTTCATTGAAAATGTTCGCACACAAATATGCTGCACTGTGCGCATTACCACCTTAATACGTGTAAATACGCACACTTTTTGGGTGGAATCGTACAAATAACTACATCCATCCATTCTTCCATCCATCTTCACATACTTTCGTAATTAAAATAGTAAGATAACGAGTAGCGCTGTGTTGGAAAAGGAGACTCGGGCGACTCGCTGGTTACTTTTTGTCGCGGGGTCCATGATCCGAGCGTTAGAATCCAAACTATTGCTGGTGACATTTTGTTTCCCCACCGACTGCTATAACAATATATGGGAGTGCGCTGATTATGGTGATATAAGTCACAGTGACAAAAAAGTCAGAGTGACCAAAAGTTTCCAGTGAGCGACAGCTCTAAATCAAAAAATAAAACCACCGCAAGTTACAACAAAGTTACCAATATTAAAATATATTCGCCATCAACCAGCTATTAAAGTTATTATAGTTATTTATACAAGCGATTAAGTCTGATTAAGTGCCGATTCACACATCAGCGGGTTGCGGCGACCTGATATTGACGGCCATTAAATGTTGGTCCATTTTACATTTTCCGGACATTCTGTAAAATGTCCGTCTGATTAACATCAACGTACTCTGAATGAGTCTGGAGTTGAATGGTTTTGGATAATTAAGTCGGTGTTTTGTAATTATATAAACATGGAAACATATCTCGTATTTTTTTTTACTATCTCAAAACCTTTAGGTAATAGAGAAGCATAAAATTTAGGACACAATCATCGTGGAGCTTCACTCTCTCGGCGCTTTTCTGATGGTTGCCACTGTTGATTCTGGTTTGTAGTGTGGTGGGTTTATCCTATAAAGAAGAGAAGAATTTTAATTTAAAAGACTCCAATACCTTTTTATTTGTGGTAGTAAAATCATCAAATGAGTCCTCCCGTCCTGAGTAGAGCTTGCCCTTTGCGTTTCAGAAGCACGGTATCCTACCTAGATTTATCACTGGATTGTGGTTTGTAGCATTTGACTATTTAGAACCAACCTGAAAATTATGAAAAAAGGTAAAATTAATCAAACCAATAGGCTTGACTTTGACTTTGATTGTTTTTCTGATGACTTACTTTATTAACCTACTTTTTTTTTTCTTAGGCCACCCCTATTCCTTTCATCAATTCTTCATAATTTACCTACATATTTTGATTGCATCAATTAAATCTTAATGACGAAACAGTTCCCCGAAATAGTTTACAATCTAGATAAAGCTACATTTATAAGATTACCTACTGTTCTCAAATATAATGGGAACATTCGCATTCACTATACAACCCCATACAATAGGGGGTGTTAGTGTGGGATAACCCCTATCAATTCATTGGGATTATTGCCTTGACTATGTTGACGTATAACAAAGTGAGAATTGGGTAGAATGGGGTATTGTGTTACAACTTCTATCTATTCATGAATACTTGATGTAACTTTAATAATGTAGAAGATTCCATATGGATAAGGGCAAGGAATCTCCATCAATCTCTATGTATTTATACTAAGCCCCTGCGTACACAACGCGACGCAAGTCTCCGATACTTTATGACTCGGGTCCACCCTTTATAGCAGAACTTTTTACGTCATAATTTTATTTTGCATAGCAACGGATAGCATAAACCTCTTTTCGCAGAAAATCGTTTGGCATACACTCATTTACCATAACACCGAAACCCATAATTTTGTAAGTCAGAATCATCTTTAGGCATAAATTTCATTTCCATAATAATCAATAAGTATAACCATCATTTCGTAGAAAGTTCACAACCAGAATCATCTTTTGCATAATTGTGTGGTTTTTATTTCCCAGACAGTAAGATGATGCAGTAAGCATTCAGCACATGCAGCAGGCATGGCTTCTGTCACGGCTCCGGCGCTGCGGGTCTCTGGCGGTCCCACGCGAGCTAATCGTCGCAGATGATTTTACGCCCACCACCGCAGCTTCGGCTTACTGGCCGGCAAGCCGGCCAGCCTCAGCCGCGGCGGTGTGCGTTAAAACCACCTGCTCCTCAGCTCACGGGCCGCCTCGCCCCTCCGCGACTACGCGATTATAAATTACACTCTAGGGGTAGGGCAGACAAGACTACGTGAAGTCGGTTTTGCAGCGATTCATTTCTGTCACTAACTTTTGTAGCACACCATATTGATTTTATAAAACAATTTTTTAATTTTTTATTATGACTATTAAATTATTTCTATTCTAAAATTCTGTGATCTTCGAAGTATACCAAGTCAAATTATTCCAAATAATCGGCGCTCTAAATAAACGTTATGCTAAATGAAAATATGCAAAATTGTAACTCTGACAAAAGTAATTATGCCCAATACAATTCTGCCATCTTAAAAGTATCCCAATTTAAATTCGGACATAAAAACATTAGGCCAAAAAACAATTATATTAAAAAAAAATTATACCATAACAATGTTCGTTTAAAAAAGTTTCTGCCAAGTGAGTTCTGCCAAATAGGTTTCGGAGAAACAAGTTTCTGCCAGATAGAGGGCACCCTTATGACTCTGGTGTCCAGGCGAGTATCGCAATACAAATCCATAGAAGTTCGTACAAAGGCACGCGTCAATGGATACCAAAGTTGTAAGGTATGGAAGATTATCTCCTAGCCTCGCGAGGCTAGGAGATAATCTTGGAGAATCTAAGCATGAAAGTTTTACAAAAAAACAAGACGCCTATCAAATCTGCCCTAAAATAGCGTGTCAAGACCTCTCCATTAAACAATGTAACAATACGAGAAACATAGCTAAGTCCGGGCAATAATTCAGCAAATTTTCAAGTAGTGCCAGCCATATTTCATTTTATAACATTTTATCTCGGGACGACCGGCGCCTTACATCTCTGACTTTGTGTCGTTTCAACAACTCCTGTTTATAATCCGTACCTTAAAGTTTATTTTCTCTTTTGACTTCAGAACTATTGCTGCTTACTTATCTGGTTTAAAATGTAAGCTTATGAATTCTTGGGATGTTATGTTTTTATATAAAAAACCTCGTGAATACCTGGTCAGAATGGCAGCTCTTGTTTACAACCTTTTGCAACAATTTATTTTTTCATTATTTTTTTTATTTATTTAGTTTGGCTTCCAGTTTCACAAGACACATCTGATTGCCTACATGTTACAAGGAGGTGTCTATTGGACCTTAAATCACACATTAATTAAAATTAGGGTAGCTGCATTGAAATTCTGTTCCACCATTTACCATCCTGTACTATCACTGTGGGTACATTAAAAATGATTTCACGTGAGAAGCGCGCAATATAATGAAACATCGGTTTAGAATAGATATACGAGCAATCAAAAATATTCTAAGTTATTAAAATATTAAATTGTAAAATAATTATTTTCTGTTCTGTTTATTAACAGAAAGAAAATAAAAGTTGCATGATTGGGTTTTATGAAAACTTTTTTCACTGAAAAGTCATACTAAAAATCGTTTATTCCCATCCGCCCCCTTTGAGCTTGCCACCGGGGTGGTGGTTGGCTCTAATTGGTGGCGTTTACCACCCCGGTGGTGGTTGGCACTAATTGGTGGCGTTTACCACCCCGGTGGTGGTTGGCACTAATTAGTGGCGTCTACCACCCCGGTGGTGGTTGGCACTAATTGGTGGCGTTTACCACCCCGGTGGTCAATGGAACCTATTTAGTTTCATCTGCCCCCTTCGTAGTATTTATAAGTTTTAAGTTTATAGTACAGGGGTTTCTTTGGATTTTGTATTGGACAATATAAAAAATAAAACCACTGGATACCATAAGCAATAAAAATAAAGTTTAATAATGGCAAAAAAAAAATTGGAACTATAAAAATAACACTAGGCAAAAAAATAGTTATTTGAAAACTGAGTAAGCGAAAGATTCTTAGATTGAACCACGAGTGAAACGGGCGGTTCAACCGTTCAAATATAAAATCCTGAGCGTAGTGAAGTTTTCAAAGGTACAAGACGCAGAATAACTTTGCTGCCGAGAGCAACACAACTTTTCACCTCACACAGCGAGGAAATGCAGTGGGGGCGGCTCGCCTGCCAGTGTAGAAAACAATTGAATAGAAGACGTAAATTATAAACAAAGCAATGGGAATAAGAATCCAAATTATGATTTTTTTTTACCGATTTCTAAAAAAGGAGGAGGTTCTCAATTCCACATCATCTCATATACTGAGCTGAAAGGTACAACTCCTTAACAGTAAGGAGTAGGCATCGACTGATTTAGTAAATTATTATGTTTGTGTTCGCATATCTCCGGGACTACAAGTAGTATTTAAGTAGTTATTTTTTTGTTGTACTAAGTATCGTTCAACTTAGGGAATACTGCAATGCATAAATACGTACAATGAATTTTCACCGGGAAATTTTGAGTGTTGCCTAGTGTAATTTACATGCTGTATAAATAAAAAATTAAATTCTCTATATTTTTATAGGTAAGTAAAGTTTTAATTATGTCGGTACGCACCATTTCCAAAAAGTGGCCTACTGTTATTTGTTCATTCAATAACGCTAATTGAGCATCTTGAATGAAGTCGTCATTGAACATAGATTTTTGAACCCTTTTTTTAAATATGTTATTTTGTATTTGAGTTTCTTTAACGGTAACTAATGAAGCATCTTCTTCTATAATATTTAAAAAATCATAATATTTGGATTCTTTTTTCCCATTGTTTTGTGTTTGTTGTGCCAACCTTCTATAAAATTGTTGGTTCGGTGGCGTTGGCCATACACTGACAAAATTTCTAGTAAATCAGACTTTAGCCATTGTTTCTCCATATAGGACCTGAATTTCAATAATTAAGTATCTTCAGTATTATGACGCGTTATATATTTCCAACTATTTAACAACTCGTTACGAGACAATGAAGGTAATACTGCACTGAAATAAAGTAAAGATAGCGAATAACTTTTATATTTTGAACAGTAATTCTGTTGTAAAGGTTGCCAAGGTAACAATAGAAACAAACAAGTACAAGTTGATGTATCTCTCTTCACACCCTCGGAACTTTTTAGAATGTTGATATTTTGTTCAGACCAATATTTCCACGAAATAAACCCCTGTACTATAACTACGAAGGGGGCAGATGAAACTAAATAGGTTCCATTGACCACCGGGGTGGTAAACGCCACTAATTAGTGCCAACCACCACCGGGGTGGTAAACGCTACCAATTAGTGCCACCACCACCCCGGTGGCAAGCTTAAAGGGGGCGGATGGGAATAAACGCTAAAAATGGTTCCAAATGAGATTTATCCTTTTACATTCAAATAGTATTACATATTCGCTGTTTGCTATAAAATTCTAAACTAATTATTTAATGACTAGAAATTCGCTAGCTGCTTTGGCTTCTGATTTACGTCAAGTTCAAAGAACAATGAGTGATTACGCAGTAAGATCAACATGCCCCATTTACTGGTAGATAAGCTAACAGCCGAAAACCCTAGGGCTAAAATCCAAGGTACGAACGGTTGTCAGGCAGTTTTAGCTTTTAGCTCCTCGTGTAAGCCAACATCCCAGTTGCCATGTCAACTGATGGCAAAAATAGCTTACATACCTTACTTAGAGCCTTCGTTCATGAGGGCCAAAGCCTGCCGGGGTCAAACGAATTACCGTGACCCCGTAACGTAAAGGGCTAAGGCTAGGGCTTAAGTTTTCCGTATATTATTCCTTCCCAGATTTTTTTTATCCTTATTAGCAACACTATCGAATGGTGTAATAATACATGGTGTAATTTTTTGTCCAAAATCAGCAGGTTCGATTCTTGGCCAGGATTATTGATTTTTCTAAAATTCAATGATGCAGTTTTAGTTTTCGTCAAAATCGGCCTCGAGACTCGTTTTAACGTTTATTGATATTCCTCATCATTCCTCACTTGAAAAATTCATTCTGTATACTATTGCGAAGCTGTTCACTCTTTAGTTAAACACGAATCACCTGCCTGTTCGTAACCACGTGCTTGTCAGAAACAGTCGCGCGTTTTCACGGGTGCTGTAGCAATGACGTTGCGTGTTTGTATCGCTAGTGTGGAGCGTTGCATCGCTTGAATTAAGCGTGGTTATAGCGCGATAGCAGTGGTACAGAAGTGCGTTTAGGTTCAATAAGTTGCCGTGTGCCAAGGCCTTAGAAACAGTAACCTACTTACTCAATACATACAACTACATTTCCAATATGCCAATACAATCACTTGCCAACACTGCGAACAAAGTAAAAGGAACATTCGCAATCAATCACCAAATCAGAGTCTTTCTTTTCTTACAAAACTTATCTTTACGAAAATGTCAGGCCAATTTTACCCATTCATGAATTTACGACATAGAAACAAATCAAAACACGGTACAAACAATGGACTATAAATCTTGCTGGCAATTTCAGATGCGATCTTGTGAATCGGGGCAGGTACCGTGTTATCGCGCACAAGTGACGTATTATTTGTTTCAAATGGCCCTCTAATAAAATAGACAGGCTGTATAGTTTTGATTTATAGGGGCTTTGTTAAGGGCAGACGGGAGGCAGCGGAGTTACTATAAAGTTAATGATTTGGTTCTGATTATTAAGATTGGGTGCTGCGTAAAGTATCGACAAGGTTTGTTTACGAGAAATGAACTATCAGGTTGTTGGAAATTCTTGAAAAATCATCACTTTTCGTTGTGAGAATTTCGTTCAAAAATACAAGGTACTATTCTAGTCTAGTTTTCCGTTCAATAATGGGTAAAACGAACTCAAACGTATGTACATACGAGTATTATTATTTAAATTTCTCCCAGCACATCGTTTTGTAAAGCACAGTAACCTATTTGGCAGACTGGTACACATACATAAAAACGTTCCTTGAACTCCAATCCCAGAAGCAAAAGCGAATTATTTTTATCATTTGTAAAAAATTAAACAAGTACTAAGCAATATTTTTTCTTACGAACACTGGCGGCCACATTAACGTCTCACACAAAAAATAAAAATATATACAAAAGAATCAAGAACAATTCTGGTGGTGCATTTAAACTGAACACAGGTAGATAGTGTCAGTGGCAATCGCGTAGCCTGGAGCGCTCAGCTCGCAGGTGCACGCCGAATTATACACATAGAAGGCGGAAAACAGCGAATTGAGGCGAGAATTTTGTGCGAATTTCGCCGCGATAACGCCCCGTCCGATTGTCCGCCGCTGACGTCTGGGAACAATTTTCGCTGTTTTATTTTTGTACATGTACATTGTTCTTTTGTAATGAAGTGTAGTGTGCAATCGCGTTTCATTTACTCAGGGAATATTGCTGCGAATTTTCGTCCTGTGTTATGAAAATCTTTCTACTTAGATGATCGAAGTTTGAGATAAGTTTTGCTGAACCGACTTGGAAAGTAGCACTTTTGGGACCAGTAGTGATTAATCTAACGAAAATACTTTTCTGCTAACGCCTACATTAATTTCTTACATCTTTATTCGTTGAATTTTGACAGAAAATATGCTCTGTTGTGTTTAAAACATCTTTGGAAGTCTGTCACGTCCACACTAACATAGAAATATAAGAATCACCAAATACTACTACGAGTGTGCGTAGTTTTATGTAGTGTAAAGGACTTTTGCCCTTACCCGCGGAGATATCAAATTATATAAAGGAAAACATTCTGAAGAAACAGCGGAAAAGTATTGAATAGGAAAGTAAAATGTTTGTGTAATATTTTACGCATAGAAGCTACAATATGGTTGGTACCGATCGTTGATATTGCTCGTTCGGTAAGATATGGTTCTTCTAACAATTTGACAGCGGGTGGTTTTTTGGCACGGATGTGTAAAATGTGTACAATATTGTTGTAATGTTAGATTCAATGATCGTTGAAGAAGTGATTATAGTTATTGGATATTTTCAGTTTTCTTCTTTATAAATTTCTATTTTACGTAATTATTTGTACTTAATGAACCAACTTTAATACTTAAATTATACTTACTCAAAATAAAATAACCATTGGAATGTAATAATTATGCTACATATAATTACAGCAATTACATATAATATGTGCTTGGCAGATTCCCATATATGTTAAAACACAGGTCTCCTCTGTATAAGAGGAGATGGACTTTATTCCTCCACCCTGCGGGGTGATAGACGTAGATGGTAGGTTTAAAATGAAAAAAAGAAATCCTCTAGTTCTTTATCTCAACCGAACATAAACTCCACAAAAAACTTCAGAAACAACCACAAAAAAAGTGTAAAATAATAAAATAAATAATATTTTGGAAAGTGGTGTTAAAAAATGCTCCAAAAAGAAAAACTACTCAACCAAACTGAAATAAATTTTTATGGGACCAAATTACAGATATAGTACATTGAAAAAAAAAAGAGAATCAGCTAAATCGATTCACCCAGTCGAAGTTATGAGGTAAAAACATAAAAAAAAATACAGCCAAATTGAGAACCTCCTCCTTTTTTTGAAGTCGGTTCGCTTTTTTAAACATTCTTAGAAAGAGCAAAAAAAAATCTTGTGGAGCTGTCGCGTAACTTAACAAACCAAGTATCAGCCACAACAATAATGTCACAGCTAATACTTTAGACTCGCAGTCACTTACTACGGCTGTAAAAGTCTCTCAAGTGTTACTGCTATTCTACTATCTCCCGTTTTAAAGACGTCGAGATAGGACTAGTAGATGTTAAAATAAAATTGCTATAACTTTACAAAGTCGGAAATGTCCTGTTTTGTGTGACGACATGACTTTGTTTATTACTGTGTTAGACGGTTTTAGTATTCAATAAAAACTATGAAATTATAATGACTTTAGATGTAGAAGTTTTATTGTGAGACCATTTGTGTCTCGGAAATCTCTATAATAGTGGTTGTGTTTCTCTTTGACCTTTTTCTATTTACTTATAATAAATTACTTGTTACCGATCTCTTTTTTACGCTTTCTTCTCGATGTCAAAACATCGAGACTGTTTTTTCTGTTAGTCCAACATTATTAGAACCTTCTCCTAATGTACAGGGTATCCCTGGAGTACGCATGAAATCGAATAGGAATATTGGCGAAGTCATTTCCAAGATGCTATTTGTGTGTTCGAAAAAGCATTTAAATCCCGTGCGATAAGGGACCATTTTTTGTTCCTCTCGAGATTTGAACTCAGCTCTCATCAGTCTCCTTCACTACCACGAAATCTACTTCTACATTTTTTTTCTAATTAAACCACCTCTTTATACAAACTACCCTCTCAAATGAAGTCTTTTTAAAAAGATTCAAAAGAGCAAGATGTAATGAAGTTCAGAAAAGAGTTGGTCAATAGAGGTGCGACATTCATGACCGCTCTATTCAGCTCTATAAAACATAGAGGGGTGCTCTCTAGCAATTTGCTCTAGTTAAGGAAGCTCTAAATGAAGTTGCATCAAAGCTTTGAAGGGTACACGTTGAAAGGTCTTCAAAATTAGGTAGACGTCATTTTTTAGAAATCCACTGTGATCGTAGGTGGAAGAAAAAAGAAGATTGCTTATTACTAGTGAACTATCATGGAGCAGAAAGTGTACTATGCGCACACAATAAGGGTGAAAGTATGATGGCACATGTAACGTCAAGCACGCTTTTCTGACATTGGACGCTCTTAAAACAATATTCATTCATGAAAATAACAGTTACAAGATAATAGATTTTATTGAAAGTTAATTTGTACGAAGTGTTGAGCGTAATTTTCAAGTAACAGACTCGTATTCGTGCGTGAGTTAACACTGTATTTGTATGAAGTTGAGCCATTTTATACTTATCTTACGTATATAAAATGAAATGTTGTGAAGAGAACGCAAAAACTACTGAAACAATTTGGATGATGTTTTGCATTTCGCACTCATTTTTTTTTTTTAACTTTGCCTGGTTCAATTCCCGCACGGAACAAATATTTGTATGACCTACAAGTATTTGTTCTGGGTCTGGGTGTTTGTGTTTGTGTGTTTCTATGTTTGTAAATGCACCCACGACACAGCGGAAATTCCTGTTGTGGGGCAACGTAAAAAAAAATACATAGCACCACCCGGACGAACCCGTGGGCATCTGCTAGTATCTATATCATATTTCTTAACTGTGAAAACTCAGTATTGGCCCTGTTTCAGTAAGTACTATTAGCAGGCATACTTAACATTAATTTTCTTCAATTTCAAGCACAATTCGCAGTATATTCACGGCGTGTTTTCACGGTTGGTCGCTGAAAGAACTGAATTGTTCAATTTAGTAGGTACGCGATTCCTGGAAAAAAAAACAAATAAAGAACCGTTTTCCAGGAAAATTCTTAACATTACACATGTAGGGTTTTATGACAGTAATGACGTATTTTATTACTTTCTAGTATCATATTCACGGGTTCACTCGAGTGAAGTGAGAGTGGGTAGTTTGGTTTGGTATGTTACATCGTGACAGTACTAGACAACCACGCCGATGGACTCATCTGCGTGGTTGTCTAAGGGGGAGGGCTTTGTTCAGCAGTGTATGTCTTGACATGTAGAAATTGCCACCTCTTCGGAAAAATCTACCATAGCTGAACATCTGCTGCAGTCAAGGACCCAATCACTGGATCGAATTTCACAAGCCAAGTATTTTTTCCATATACTAACATTACATACCAAGGCTGACTAGAGAAGCAATTGAAATAAGAAAACACAAAAATTTCAATCGAGAGGATGGCTTAAGTCGCGGGTCACATAGAAATGACGTAAGACGTAGACAAAATTTATACAGGCGTTGCGACGTAAAACGCACACAGAAGAAACGAGGCGCGGGCGCGACTCTCATACATTTTCGCACGTCCGCGACTCGTCCTCGTCTTTTCTATGTGGCCCGCGCCTCTTATTATGTGGAATCCAGTTTTAAATATACTTAAAAGTGACTTAGTGTCAAGTTCCAGTAGTGCGCGTAGCAAGAGACAAAGAAAGAGGGTAGACAGATTTGTCTGTTCCTAACAATTTATTTTCATGCACCCGCATTCTCCAGTCAATCCGCGATCATGGCCCTTGCAACAGCGTCGAAATATGGCAAACTCAAACAAATATACATTTAATTGCGGAAAGTATCCCGTAAGTGACATTTTTTTAATTCCTTGGCGTGTTGTTGATCAACGAAGGGGGTAAATTTTTTTTTGGCTTCAATTCTCAAGGCCTTAGGTACTAGGAATCTGGACATTTTATACTTAATAAATAATCATGACTGTAATCATTTTAACCTGTGTATAATCTATAATAATAAATCTGCAACAGTTCTCTGTATTCAACTCCTGTATTTGATAAACGGCTTACCCTAGCAACATAAAACCTCAATACTCTTACAAAAACTGACCCTGATCATCTAATTCGTTCAAGCGTTCAGGCACTAGAGGGAATTGCTCTAAAGCTTTTAATCTATCCAATAAAATTGAAGAATCTTTATTGTAAAAAATATGATCCCTCTCTTACTAGCGATGAGATCGGCCGAGCAAGCTTGGGGCTATAAGATTCGATGTCAAATGGATTTTAATTGTTAGTTCAGAGAGAAGTTAAACGTTGAAATGACGGTTTTTTTATATTTTTAGTTTCGGTCGTTACTGTTTCATTTTAAATCATTATGTGTTTCATGATGAATTTATAGAAGAAGTAATAATTATCAAGGTAAATTCGAAGCTCGATTCATAGATTTATTAGTTAACTTGCTCAACAAATGGGTACTTTTATTATCAGATTGATTTTGACAGTTCAAAAGTGCCTGTGTAACAGAAGAAATACATGTTTTGATTTCAATATATTTTTTAAAACGTAATTCCAAACGGACAAACAAGATATACTGTACCTTATAGGCCATAGTTGTTTATTACTTAGCAACCGGATCTTTGAAAATATAGATGTTCAAAGCTACAAAATTATTGACAGCCTTGAAATATGAAAAACATCCACCTCCCGTGTCCAATTACATGTCTAAAGAAATCGCTACGCTCCACAATCCATACAGATACGGCATTCATGCATCACTCAGCGAACGATTGAAAAATGTCGTGCCAGCTAACAGACCTATTTAATTAACTTTCCCGAGCATTATGACCGGTTTATACCCGGTTTTTATGCCCGACCCGGGCATTGTGTGGACTCAATATCGGTTGCTTTATTGTCGACGGTTCCAGTCAGAGGACGCTTTGTCAAGTGGTCGGTGGCTTGGCAACATTATAAGGTTGGGTAGGTATATACCCGGATACCCGGATAGGTCGTAAATGGTAGTTGTTGCCATTTATTACCCGTTAACCGATCGATTTGAAGGTAAACAATAGGGTTTATGTATGCGATGAGACGGTAGGTTTAGTAGTTATTATCTTTATTGAGTGATGAAAGTGATGCCGTCGTTAGGTTTTCTTTGTATTCTGTTTGTTGTCTCAATGGGGAATATTATGTGCATTAAATTTTGTTATATTTGTCTTTAGTTTTTTGATTGACTCTCAAACTACTGGACCGATTTCATAAGTGCGATAATAAAAGTGCATGAGTGAAAATGCTAAACCTTTACCACCGCAAAAACAGTTGCAACGATACACGATTAAAATCCTCAAAACAAAGCTTTGAAATAGATAAAAACATGAAAACAGAAAAACCCACAAATAGATCTATTTCGCTTTCAACTCTACAAAAACAGATTACATCAGTGCCTATTAAATTGATACCATTTTCTTCAATACTCTGACGTTTCCTCGGAAGACACCGATGTGGGGCTGGGGGGTACATTTTTTATCACTTGCTGGAGGCGTGGGTGATCAATCATTGATGTAAGAAGCGTTTACACGAACGAATTACGGCATAGCACGGTAAAATGGTTTACTGATTTTAATATGGAATTATGAAAGTGCTTTCTTCGCCTTTAGAAATTATACAAGGGAAATAGTACTTTGGGATTTTCCATAATAATATACATCAAAGTGGTTTTCTTTTCAACAAATAGCTATGTTTTAAGGCTTCCGTCTTCTTTTGACAAAATTGAATCGCGTTCGGCCAGTCGATCGTACGTCAAATTTCGGGCTCCCTTCCCGCAACCCCCCGCATACATCCTGCCTACTGAATTATTATAAAACAATTTTGATGCGGTAAGAACATTGCTCTACTAAGGATAATTTAAAAGGAGTTATAGAAATTGTTGCTTAATAAGTAGTTTTAATATGACTTGGTTTGTAATAATACGAGTATCACACAAGTGTTTTAATAATAATAATAACAATCATGTTTAACTAATTAAACCTAAAAAAAGGTCAGTGCAGCAGTGATGCTGGCGAAGGAAGAGGCGGGACGCGTGAGAGAGAGGACAGCGTAAACCTTACATCCCAGCCACAGTGGTAGACGCCCACGGTGACTCGGTCATGGTCATCTCTGGCCATCGTAAGCGCGTAATGGGCGACTCGCTGTCCGACCATGGACCATGTCCGAGTCGACGGCGCTTTGTATACCCTTTGTAAACCGAGAACGTAAAAGGCTATTGAAGAACACCGTGAATTTAAGTCAGTACAAGTCTGACAGTCCCTTCCGCTTAACCTGGGGTGGGAGGACTCATTTGATGATTTTACCATGATAAATAAAATAAATATTTAAAAAAACAAAAAACCCAACTGCGTAAAAAAACTAAAAAGAAAGAAACAAGCCCAGTAGTTTAGAATTGACTCATTCACACTCACAGTCGGGGCCCATTCAAATTATACCAATCAATTCTTCCCAAGGGGCCCCGACTGTGAGTGTGAATGAGTGAATTCTAAACTACTGGGCTTGTTACTTTCTTTTTAGTTTTTTTACGCAGTTAGGTTTTTTGTTTTTTTTTTAATATTTATTTTATTTTACTTATTTTAGTTTTTGTTAGCATTTATCAGTCCAAATTAAATTGAAACATATGTTATTTAAACATTTTGGTAAACCATTTTTAAAATCCTTTGATTTGACACCCCACTTGATAGAGTGTGAGAGATCTTAAAAAAATATTTTTAGTTAGGAACCCTTTGCACGCGAGTTCGACTCGCACTTGGCCAGTTTTATGTACCCAGTGACACTCTCACGTTTAAGACGAATCTAACGACACCTCTCAAGTTAAACTCCATCAAGCCGTTTAGGCTGCAGAGCAACACAAAGAAATATACATACATACATACACTCGAAAAACATAACCCTCCTGGCGCAGTCGGGTATAAAAAGTCCTGGGCCATGCCCGGGTCGACGGCGCGTTGTGTTCTACGAGCGCCTCAAATAGCGTCAGCATGATGACGGGGTCCCCCTCTAGAGGGCTAAAGCCTGCTGGCGTCGCGGTACTTATCTCATTACCGTGACCCCGGAACATGAAAGGGTTATTTGAAGGACACCGTGGATTTTAGTCATTACAAGTCTGACAGACCCTCCCGCCCTGGCCGGGGTACCACAGTAACATCCAAGGACTGCACTCCTTGTCATAGGCACAGTCCATTACCACCTGGAGACAGAGTAACCAACGCTTTTGTTCATTGCTGGATTTTAATGAAGGAGCAATGTTAGCGAACGTGAATGTGATACAATAACTTACTATCGTTAAGCAATTTAAAAAACAGGTTCAAACGATTTTCGACCTTATTGACATTTATGCAAAAACCGTATTTTAATGAAGGAGCAATGTAAGCGAACGTGAATGTGAGAAAAAACAAACCAAATTTTAAATGTTAATAAGGTCGAAAATCGCTTGAAGCTGTTTTTTAACTTGCTATCGTTAAGCAATTTAAAAAACAGGTTCAAACGATTTTCGACCTTACTGACATTTATTCAAAAACCGGATTTTAATGAAGGAGCAATGTAAGCGAACGTGAATGTGAGAAAAAACAAACCAAATTTTAAATGTTAATAAGGTCGAAAATCGCTTGAAGCTGTTTTTTAACTTGCTATCGTTAAGCAATTTAAAAAACAGGTTCAAACGATTTTCGACCTTACTGACATTTATTCAAAAACCGGATTTTAATGAAGGAGCAATGTTAGCAAACGTGAATGTGAGAAAAAACAAACTAAATTTTAAATGTCAATAAGGTCGAAAATCGCTTGAAGCTGTTTTTTTAACTTGCTATCGTTAAGCTATTTAAAAAACAGGTTCAAACGATTTTCGACCTTACTGACATTTATTCGTAAACCGGATTTTAATGAAGGAGCAATGTTAGCAAACGTGAATGTGAGTAAAAAACAAACTAAATTTTAAATGTCAATAAGGTCGAAAATCGCTTGAAGCTGTTTTTTTAACTTGCTATCGTTAAGCAATTTAAAAAACAGGTTCAAACGATTTTCGACCTTACTGACATTTATGCAAAAACCGGATTTTAATGAAGGAGCAATGTTAGCAAACGTGAATGTGAGAAAAAACCAACTAAATTTTTAAATGTCATTAAGGTCGGAATTCGCTCGAACCTGTTTAGTTACTTCTCCATATCTCTGCTATATAGTATAATTATAATGTCCTCAGGACTACATTATGTTAACTTTATTTCAACAGAATCGGTTCACAACTGAAAATTTTGTAGGAAAATTGACAATTAATTCCTTTTTTTCTACCCTTAAAGGCCGCGTTTAGTTTTGATATTTAAATGGGACCAACTTTCAGATACACTACGTACAACAAAAAAAAAAATGAATTTTTGAAATTGGACCACGTAAGAAAAAGTAATGAATGGTCATAAATAATATATATATATATATATATACATGTCGAATTGAGAACCTCCTCCTTTTTTTCCGTCGGTTAAAAAATATATTTTAATTTAATCAAGTAGAGCAACCTGAGATGCGTAACTGTGCGTAATCACCGTTAGAGCGAGAGAAGGTGCGAGCGAGAGGGACCAATAAAAATTCGTCGTGGACCTCACGTCCGATCGCTCCGGCCGTCCACCGGCCACTAAGGAATTTCTCTTGCAATTATCGTTTATAAACACTTTTTGAGAGGTTATTTGAGATATTTTTTATTGTTGAAAAAAAGTGCTTTAGGTACAATTTTTTTTTTGTATTTGCTTTATTGATCTGTCGACATCAAAATAATCTAAATATTACATACCTATGATGCATAGTTCTTATGAAAAAAACTATTTATTGAGAGATAAAATCCGAGAATTTTGATAATATTCTGCCATCTTAATTTAGAAAATGAAAGATAAATATAAAAAACTAATCAGCGCAGTTTGAAGACGAGGATATTGCGGTCATTATGCGCTGCTCAGATTTTTAAATTAATTCTTCATTGTCTCAGATTGAGTGCACCAACGTAACTCGAAATGACGTTGGGCAGGAAAGAGCTGATTTGAACGCTTGATTTACCGTATATAATCCACTTAAATCAACTTAAAAAAATAACTAGCTATTACTTATATTATGGTTATTTATGTGCAATAATAATATTTCAAGCTATTGCACTATTTTGTTCAAAAATTACAAACAAAGTTACGCAAATAATTCGGCGCGAGTGAATTTTACAAGACCTGAGCCTTAAGATTTTCTTAATTTTTTGGCATTATCGATTAATAAAAAAAAAAGGAATTTTTGGGTGGTTAATAAAACGAATAGTTTGGAATAGGTGGTTAAAACGAATGGTTTGATTTTTCCAACCCTGCTTGTAGATCATACAAATAATTTCCCCGTGCGGGATTCAAACCCGTGACACTGCGCAGCAGTCAACCGCTCAGCCATCTGCACTAACGTGCCGTCAAAGTTTTTGATCTCGTTTTATACCATTATCCAAAAAAACAAAAAAAAAACAATAAAATTTGTTGATGCCTATATGCAGTTTAAATCTAAACACACATTATTTCTAATAATACAATCGTCGCTACTAGGTTTAATGTTAAGTACCTCACGAACAGAAAAAATAATTAAAACTACTAAAAGATAAATCTTACTTGAATAAACAGCGCTAACATAAGAATCGCAATAAATTCTTTAATTACTTAACGTTAATTTTCTGTTAACTTAATATAAATTTACTCGACTTAATGTTAATTTCACTTATCGAAGTTGTTAATTGTCTAGAGCAGTTATTTTTAGTTCTAAACTGGAGTTTGGGAACGACCGAAGTTTAGTATTTTAAGAGAGAAACTGTCATTTAGAGACAAAAAGACAGTTTAGTGTAGTCCATCTTGTCACAATGACTGTCGTAACTAAATGGACGTTAAGGTTCATCCATAAATTATTAAGTCACACATTAAGCGGTGGTGAGAGCGAGTGGTGTAATTAACTTTGTGACAAACTTATAAACTTTGTAAAACATTTTAGTACATCATCTTGTAAGTTCAGATGTCCACAATCGCGTCATTTATTGCGTTTCTTTTTCGTCGTTTTAAAAACACCAAATGAGTCCTGTCCAAAGTGGAGCGGAAGGGTCTGTCTGCCTCGTGCTCTACGTTTAAGGGACTGTTCCGCGCCCCAGCAGGCGTTTGACCCTCTATGGGGTCCCGTCAGATTGCTGATACGAGTACTTCTTTGAGACGCGCGTGGAAGATGACGCGCCGTCGAATGCGGGCATGGTCCATGAACGGACGGCAAGTTTGCCATCTCTCACCGTCCATTGTCCGTACTAAAATAATGCGTCTGGCGCCAACAGAAGTTCGGCAAGTCGTTTTGCCTAATTTTAAAAAGCGAGAGAAATAATCTGGCTTATCAAAGAATAAGCCAGACTATTTATTTTTATTTCTGAAAGCTCTATATTTAATAAGAAAGTAGACCATTAACCAAAAATATAATTTCAACGAAATTGGTATTGCTATTTTAAAGATGTATTTCAACTTTGACATTTAACGTTCGGCGGCTACGACTGACGTAGCACGGGCTACACTTCGCTACGGCGTAGCCGACGTGTCTACGGAGCTACGTGAGGTTGCTACGCTTTTTTTATCCGTCCTAATTTTATGTTCATTGGTTCTACATTTATATCATCACTTAGAGGTAACTGATGAAAGAAGTTTGCCATAGTTTATTGTTTTCCGATATATTTTTAAACGTTTGTTGTGGGCTAATGTTTTATTTATGATATGGTTTAGTAAAAAACATTATGAATTATAAAATAAGGACGTAATATTAGAAGATGCCTCTTTATAGTTTCTCTACACTCTGATTTTATTCTACTTAAAAAATGGAATCAGGTCACAAGATTCAAAAACTTTGAAAGTGCTGTGTTTGCCCATACTAAAGCGTAGATCTCTATGTAGAAGGACGAGCAAGATACTCTTTTTCAGTCAGAGAAATATATATATAACCTTCAACAATACCCTATACAACACCTTCGTTACACCATTCATCTTGTGATTATAAATTATGTCAGAATGATGTCGCAAGTGAAAAGTATCTATAGTAAATATGAAAAATACAACAAATAATTAAAATTAGAAATAACTAAAATTAACCGTGGCAGCAAAGAGACGACCAGTCCACGCTAACAGCGTCCGAATTCGCGATATTATCATGTGTCGTGTTTACGAAAATGCCATCAGCAGCACTCACCGGGCAAAATTTCATTTCTTGGAATTCTTTTTTGTTAATATTGACTGAAAAAAATCTAAAAATACGTCACTTAGATTATTATCAATAAATAAATAACACGTATTTTTTCTTTTGTTGTGTTAACCAAAATTAACGGAAATGAGACGCTTTCAAAACTGCCAAACATCACAAGCAAGTTCAGGGGCCTTACTCTTGAAATCAATCCCAATCTCGATCGTATTCCAACTCGATTCGTTTTAATTCCAATATTCAGAAAATTGGCACTCTTGAACGAAGTCGAGAGTGAGATTTGAATCGACTGCATGTTTGACTACACCTACACTGTTTGTCATGGGGTGGCCATACAAAAGAAAACGTTAATTACTAAATTTAAAAATATTGAATTACTCATTAAATCAATAAATAAATGTGTGCTGATATTTATTTTCGTTCGAGTAAAGTCGATTTCATTTAGTTCCAAAAAAATCCGCCCAATACTGTTCCAATCGTGAGCTAGTGTAACATTCAAGAGTGCCAAATGACAAGATCTCGATCCCAATTTCCAATTTCAATTGAGATCGAGTGTCGAGAGTAAGGCTGCAGGTTTTACTTGATCTGACGTCACGAGCGAATTTTGATGCGTTATATCTTTGTAAATATGCATTGATTTAAAAAAAAATAATATTTAACCATTATTTTTCAAAACTCTAAAGCTTTTGTCAAACAGACAGGCGTCGCGAACGCGAAGCCAGTGGTTTTTGTTTGTAATATATGGAATTGTATGAAGCCAGTCACATAGACTATCGCATCGCTTTCGCTTTTCTATGTGACTGGATTCAAACAATTCCATACATTACAAATAAAAACGCTTCGGATCGCATTCGCTTCGCTTGTCTGTTTGACAATAGCTTTACTGACTAATTATTTATATTAATTTGTAATTTATTGATACTAACAACATGCTTATTTAAAGAAGAAAAAATAAACGTTACTGCATTATTGCACTGTAATTAACACCAGTCATTAGTGTTCCTATTTTCTCCAAGTACTAAGAAATATGTTAATACTAATCACTTAATACGTACCTCGTTCTGCATGTTAATACGAATATTAACATGTAAATTAAACGTCTAATAGCAGAAGGCTATTGTGAAAAATGTAGAACAAAAAACGTTCCAGCGTCTTGCACTTTTTGCTCAGATGTTGCAGTTTTTATGGCGGAAAAATGTGCTTTATTTTGATTAGCATAAGAGTTATTAGTTTTGTATTTAGTAGTATGACTTTTAAATGCTGTATTTAAGTTAAGTGAGGGTAGATTTTAAGCAATAAGTTTATCAACTTGAAGTTTCTGTGTTTATTATAATTACACTATAATTTATGAAATAGATTTTGACACGATTTAACACGGTATTAGCTATTGTATTAATTAAATTTATTTTATATAGGGTAAAACTTGGTAATACGCCCCAGTTGACAAAACGCCCCGTCATCTCGCCGTATACCAGTAGTTCCATTCTAAACTTACCGACCGGATGTTCACGCGAGTGTGATCACTGTTAGCGAATAATATAGCCGAGGCCGATGGTTAAATCAAATGGGGCGTTTTACCTTACTTTACCTTTATGTACATAATATATTATTTCACATTAAAATTCTATAAATTTACATTAAAAAACAATTAATTCTGTTGAGAATCTAATGTAATGAGTATTTTTGACGAAACCGTATTCGTGTTAACTCTTAAACATTTATTTATGAAAAACAATAACAAAGAATTCGAAACATGCAAACTAATTCTTCATTTAAAACTTCCAAAGTCGACGAACTGCCAAAGGCCTTAAAAATAAAGATTGCATTATTCGAAAACAATTTTCGCTTCCAGTTTAATGCTCACTAATTTCCAGTAGTAAATAACGCTTCGAGCACTAAAATGAATCCCAACTAACCCACAACCTTGCCCGGTTATAAAATAAACATTTAAGGCCCCTTTTATAACTAATAAACTATTTGGAACAAACATTTTATGGCCCTAAAATATTTATCCGAAGTAGTTCCGGCTTTCCGAAAGATATTTCATGTAATTTACGTAAGTGAACCTTCCCTTAATTAAAATCTATGTTCTTTGTTCCAGGTGTTAGAATATTCTGGAAGTTGTGACGTCATGGAGTCTCCGTTCTGATGTGAGCGCGAAATTATTTCAATTTCGTAGTGTTGTGATGTCGGAGTTTTTGTGATGAGACTTTACATGTGAAAGAAAATGGGGACGTTGAGGTTCGGTGTTTCGTTGCTCATTTGTTGGATATCCGGTAAGTTTTCTTTTTAAATTACTGTTTATTTTATTCCGAAATATTATTTATTAGTATTTTTTGTAACCTACAATTTTCACAGTTGTTCTAAGCAGTGACATAAATAATAATAAATGGCCCATAACTATCAGAATGAATTTCAGTCAACAGTTACTTCTCAACCGTTTTGTTCGGGTTATGCTCTGAATATCTCTCCCGGAGTATAATATTTATTTTTATAAACCCAATTTAAAGTACTAACTTTTAATTGGGTTTATAAAAATGTTTCTCTCCGTTTCTTCTTTCAGAAAAGCGATTGTATTAAGGGTAGCATGCTGTCATCCAAGTAATTCATGCATTTCTCGTGGTTAGTTGAGGCTCCATGTCAAGGCACCAATCCTATGTTTTACGGGTTCGCACCTAATGTAGCATATGCTGCCAAACCTTATTTTAAATACTCGTTTTAAAACACACAGCACATTAATAAGTAGGTTTTTGGTCCAGGAATTTGGGTCAGACGTAATTTAGAACGTATTTAACTTCAAAGATGCTCTCGGTTGAACGTAATTTAGGATTTTGGCTTACGTTTCGTTTTAAGACGAGGTCGATAAGTACGGTTTTGCTTTGTAGTGCGAAAATAAATAAGTAGCACTACATACAGCATTTATTAGAAACGTATCGAAATATTCAAGGGTGTGGACGAAGTTTTTTAGTGGAACAACCACCAAATAACATAAAAAACTAGCGCAAATCGTTGACGTCATGGAAAAACACTTGCAACCAAAACCAAGTGAGTTGGCTGAACACTAAATGAGGGCCAAAATATGTCAAAAACTGGTTCCCAGAGACAGGCAGGCAGGCCACGAAGCAGATATTGGAACGAACTGGATTTGCGAGAACTGGAAGGAGTGGAGGGAAGTTTGCCCAGAAATGGGACATAGGAGGCTAGGAAAGTTTTGTTTGATGGTCAAAATCATATCCTTAAATATGACCACACATTTTTGGTACACTCTGTAGATATTCAGCACATTTAATTTTATACGAAACCAGGAAAGTCGGATTATGCCTACGGCAAAAAAAAAAAACAATTAAAAAGTTCCCTTACTTTTTCAAATAAATCAATCTCAAACTCATTTTTCAGAGCCCCCGTCTAAAAAACGTTACACAATCCACAAATTGAATTCAGAACTCGAATTCGAAAATGTAACCCCGACTACCCTAATTAAGATATAAAAAAAAAACTTGTTCAAATCTCCATAAATTAACTCGTTTCTTAATTCAGGAATTAAAAGAAGGCTTTTAGTTGATTAACTTTTCAACGGGCACTGGAGGTTCTACGGGACCATAAATCAAGCATAATACAATTACAGTAATGTTTGATTAAATACGGCTGGTTGGTGCGTCGGGCGGCAAAGTTAGCGGAATGTTGCTACTACCGGTAGCAGCATAGTGTCAACATTGTACCGAGGTGTAGAGAAAATGTTGGTTAAAACTTGTTGAGTAATTAGCTAATGCTGTCGTGTGGTGCATGTTTGATTTATATTCGGTCTGAAAGTAGTAGTGTGTACAACATAGTCATTTTATTTTTAAATATTTCCATATTATGATTTGACATTATACTAACGACGACATGTTGCTAGGGTTCCCTACGTCCGAATGAAAAAACGGATCCCTTACAAGATCACTCATTTGTTCGTTTTTTCGCCCTGTATTGTTAATTTTCTACGAACCTACTTGCCCGATTATTTGGATATTTCTACAAAGTCCCAAATATTTACTAATAGAGCACAAAATTAAACACAAAATACCTAATTTTGTTAAAATCACACCATTCACAATATTAGCTAATATATCAACAGTTTCCAGTCTATAGGCAGTTTTATTTCTATGGATGTGCTCCTATTATTACCTTAAAAAAAAACAGAATACTTTTTAATATTCCGGCTAATTTCAATAATAGTATTCGGGATACCTTAAACAGTTGTTTTTGTTTTCTTTCTGGTAAAAGTATTTTTACAAAATCTATGAAATGTATTTTAGCCAGAATCTGTCACACATGCTTAAAAAAAGACGACTCTACAGAGCCATCTCTAAAACACGAAGTCCTCATTGAAGCTCTGGAAAAACAATCGAAACAAACATTTTTTTGTTCCTTTATCGCTCTCTTTATAGCCCCAACATAGTGTTGTTTCAGTCCTCATAACGAGATTCCGACTTTCAGTATATTTATTGCTTTCAAACGTTCGAAGTTAATTATGAGCGTGTGTTGTGAACTCAGTCGGAGTTATGTCTATTACGAGTTCTTGTTTGTAACAGGGATTTGACCAAGAAACTCATTGAGTAATAAGGCATGGGAGACTGTTTCCGCGAATTCAGTATACGATTCTAGGAACACTAGGGGTCAACATGTCACGTAAGATGCTTCTTACAGCTACTTATTTATTTAGAGTGAAGTGAAAAACTTTGTGAAGTTACATTTTTTTTGAACATGTTTTATTCAACAGTGCCAATTACCGGTGCTTTTGGCTTTTACGCTGACAACGTGTGTTGTTTTGGTTAATCGAGGTCATTTCTGAAGAAATTTATATTTGCCTAAAAAGACGAACTTATTCAATCTTTTTCTGTAAAATGCGCATCACTAGTTATAACCTAGTTTTCCTAATAACGTGGTGAGTACTTATGTGGAAAAATGAACTTAAAAACGGATTACTAGATATTACCAGTTAGATAGGTCACTGACACTGAAATATAACTTAAAATCGGATTTCCACTATAATTTTTGTTTTACTTTGTAATATTTGGGCACTGTTGTAAGTGCGGTCATACACGGATAAACTGATCACTTATAAACAAAATAAATGTCGTGCTTTAAGTTGTAATGATAGAAGTAGAAAAGTTATGAAATATTAAAAGAAACATAACTCCGAATAAATAAAAAAGATTGCTTTTTATTTGATTCCTAAAATAATCTTAGAGGTTGATTTCTCACATAATCTGATTTGATCAGATTTCTAATCCCTTTTTTCATCGTATTACTCATAGTATCCCCAGATCCCTTTCAAAGTAATATTATAATAATGTCCCTTTTCGACAATTGGTGAAAAATTGGTACTGGCAGCCATTGAAAAATGCTCCCACGAGCGTCCCTATCATATCAATATCTCAGAATAGAGCCACCGTCCTAAAAATGCGTTCAGACGATAAATACATTTGAATGCGTTTTAGATTATATTCAAAGCATATAATTCAATTTGGACAAAAATCAAAACACACCGGAACAGAAATTTCAGGGACCCGAATAATATATTCCGAGGAAAATCCGATATTATGATTATTCGTCTTCGAGAATCCAATAATTCGTTATATTGAAGAAAGTTTCCTTCTCACAAACTTGCCAGTTCAATATGATTTTCTTTGACCCAGCTCCAGCCATTATTAGTATTATTCTTCGTTGCCAATATCACGATTGCTTTTCGTGCCTAAATGTCAATTTTATTAACTGTTTGTTTTAGCCGCTGAAAAGGAATATTAAAGTTGGCAAATCAATGTCTATTTGTGTAAGGAAAGGTAAATGTATACTGTGAGAAACTGAGTGTGTAACAAAGAAAATATTCCAGCATTTGCTCTTCTCTTACTGTAGTTAAAAGGTTTTATGCTAAAAACTTCTTTGTTGCTAATAAAGAGTGATTTACATTAATTCTATAATATGTATCACCAATACGGTATCTATTACCTTTGTAATGAGTGGCGAATAGTGATTATTAACCTGACATGATAATGCACTAACAATTTTATTGGCACTAAAGAATTCAAAAGAATTAATAAATAGCGCTGCACTTTAGCGATGATTTTAGGTGGTGGAACTTTTCCATAACGCTAAGCTCGCTAGAATTGTGGACTAAATATAGAAAAGAAGTATGAGGTACGACGTCTGAACACAGCGTCACTGGATTATAATCGTAACGTGGTCTATTCCGATCCAGCGCTGGATACTGGTGGCCTACCAGCGTGAGTAGTTAGGCTGTGGGAAAGAGACAGAGCTATACAAGTCGTCTAGCGCCATCTCGTTCCCTGAGCAGAACCATGGTAGGTCACCTGGACACTGCATTGGATTGAAACATGTTTACATCACACCTTTGCCAATCCGGCCGCTGGAATCGAATGACGCTGGATCCAGATACTGGATCAATAAAATCACCTTTAAAGAAGAATGAAAATGGATTTACTGGCAGATATCACACGTGTATAAAATATTAAAAGTAACCTCAATAAAAATACCTGAATCACAAATGTTTTGAATCTCTACTGGAATTTTACTCATTTTGCTTTATTCGTTGGAAGTACCTTATTTCCGTGGTGACAAAATATCAACCAACCAAAAGAAAAATGAAAATCTAAATGCATGCAGAATTAAAATAATTTTAAAAAATTAAGAAAGCAGTGTAAACGCACGAATAAGCAGTGATCGGACCAGTGAACGTACAATTGAACTAATGAACGAACTGAACATTCACTTTACACGACTGAATGATTACTCTGGGGACACTGGTTTTAATCGGTCATGTAGAAGTCATTTCTCGAAGAAAGTCTGTGTAGTTTCAACTAAGATATTTTGCACAACTTTGATCGCATTTCAAGTTATAAATTAAATTATTGATCTTCAATTAACGCTTGTTTGGTTGGTTTATTTTGTGAATTATATTTATGTTTACTAACACATTATACATATGTCGGAGCCACCGGTATTGTTCCGTCAGATTCAGGCATCATGTGGGCAGAGTTTGGGTCTCGTGCAATGAAAATACACTGGGTGCGGTTCACTTGGTTATTTTAATTTTAAATCACAAATTAAATCAAACACAATTTAATTTATTCACTCACGACACTTATAATGGGCACAACGAATCGAGTACAGTTTCGGGATGTCTTCACACTACTGCGGTCAGGCACAGAATGCGCTCCTCGCCGCTCCGATGAAACATCACGACTCTGTATAAGCGCACGCAGACCACGTGATACTCAAAATGGCGCGCTTACGATTCGTTTGCTGTCCGTACTATTGACCGGATCCGACACGGCCATCCTGCGATTCACACGTCCTCGTGTGATCTTCTTCTTCTTCTTCTTCATCCTCTTTCAACCACCTCAGTGTAGGCCTCCTTCAACTCTTTTCACTCGTCCACGTGTAATAATCACTCTGAAACACAAAATAGTCCACGACAGAATACTGTTCCACTCGGTCATTCCTGACCAAACTCTATATTCAGTTCTTTGCTGAAAATAAGGGAATTTCAGAACTCCACTGTACCATTAAAACCAATACTCTTTAACTAAATCAAACATTGGGAATAGCCAATTGAAAATACAGCAATCACTACCCTAGGCCACTAACAAATACCCTAGGCCACTAACAACTACCCTGGGCCACCAACAACTACCCTGGGCCACCAACAACTACCCTAGGCCACCAACAACTACCCTGGGCCATGTACCACAGTCGTTCGAATCTACTTTCACAACTCTATTGCAAAAACTACCAATTTTCCAGTGACCTTCGCCTGTCGAGTAAAACTTCTAACGCCACGGCTCTCTAGCCGACCAGCAATCACATTGCTTTCACACATCCAACTCATGGATCAGAACTTATGTGCGCATCCACCACGTGGATCGCCCGTGTGCATCACTCGCTGACTACACACTATGGTCTCTCAAGACTCCAACCTCCGCCAGAGCCACCCGCGCACCGCGCATCCATGGACACCAGGATGTCAATAAGATACGGACTACGGCTACGAAACAGCTACTGGTACGGTCGAAAACAATACGGCCGATAGACCGTTTTACTTAACCTCTCACCACAACTTAATCAGAATCTACGGTAACTTCGACTGGTACATGACCCGTTGGCATATTGTTTGTAGGTACACTTAGAGTTCAAGGGGTTTCAATGTGTAACAGTCACCATCCCAAAATCTTTATCACTCTAAACAAACCCTTGAACTTTGGATCTAACTAAGACTGATCGGAAATCCCAGAGCATTCAAGTACCTTTGCAATTGTATTATCACAATGCAGCAATATTATAATCAAAACAGCAGGAATCAAATTCGTGGCCTGTGGCTAACACTAGCCCCACTAACAAACCTCTGTTTGTTTCACACCGTTCACCATGAACGCACAATACACGACCTCCGCCAGTGCCATCCGCACACCGCGCTTCCATGGACACCGGGATGTCAATAAGATACGGATTACGGCTACGAAATAGCTACTGGTACAGTCCGACCAGCCGACCTAAGATTCCACACTATCATCCAACTCAACGTCTCTACTTCAAAATGGTACTTGAACCTCAGGCATTCCCCCCAAATCCAAAGCACTTAACCACCACTATGCTTCACTACTTACGCAGTAGTGTAAATCACTGAATACTTAACCAGTTCTTTACATTGTAGCGCTTAACCAGCGTTACAAATCCGATCACTAAGACAGTAATAATAATAAAAGCTTAACCAGCGATATTAACTCACTAACGCATAACCAGCGATAGTCAACATAAAGAACACAAGGCACCAGAGGCGTAAGTAAAAATGAAACGATTCACCTGTGTTGTAACGTGTCTGATGGTGGTTGCACGATGCAGACATCGACGCGTCGCGCCGCGCCTTGGACTGGTCCGCTGCCACTGCCGCCACTACTGCTCGTACAGCGCACGGCTATGTGACCTGGCTTGCCACATTTGAAGCACACCAAGGTCTTCGATGCCGGCTGCTGCGTCACTTGACTTGATGCTGTAGGTCTTCCCTTCGTATCCATCGCCTTACTTCTGCACTTAATACGCTTATGGGCGTTTTAGCACAGTTATAACACTTAATTGACGTTATTTTTCCTCGCTTGGTGTCACTTGTTTTCGATGATTCACAGATAGTGTACATTTTTCGCATCAGATATGAAACGACTGGCGAACGTGGGTAATGTTTCTTTATCACTTGGTTTTTCACCACTCATTTTGGGGTACCCGCCTTTGCGAAATAAATCTTGTTGTAAAAAGTACCTTAAATTCCTTTGTAGGCTATTTGAGATAGCCAGGTTGATGCTTCACCTTTAACGCCTTGCTCAGCGTCAAAATAAGCTGGCATCCCTCCACTGCACTCCCGTTAAAACAAAAGTCGGTGGTGGCGCACCACGACCGCGCATCGGAATCCGGTTTGTCGGGGTCGAATTCCGGCAATAAAAACTTGTTTTTTTTCACTGGCTGCGTTTTCAAAGTTTGCTGGTTTTGCATTTCAAAAAGTAACTAACTTCCACTGATTGTTATTGTCACTGTTCCCGCGTGTAATTTCATTAGCACGATTTGATCCCAATTCTGATGTCGGAGCCACCGGTATTGTTCCGTCAGATTCAGGCATCATGTGGGCAGAGTTTGGGTCTCGTGCAATGAAAATACACTGGGTGCGGTTCACTTGGTTATTTTAATTTTAAATCACAAATTAAATCAAACACAATTTAATTTATTCACTCACGACACTTATAATGGGCACAACGAATCGAGTACAGTTTCGGGATGTCTTCACACTACTGCGGTCAGGCACAGAATGCGCTCCTCGCCGCTCCGATGAAACATCACGACTCTGTATAAGCGCACGCAGACCACGTGATACTCAAAATGGCGCGCTTACGATTCGTTTGCTGTCCGTACTATTGACCGGATCCGACACATATTTAAATGTACGAGTAACATAATATTTTAAATGCTACATCATCATCATCATCATCATCATCAGCCGGAAGACGTTCACTGCTGAACATAGGCCTCCCCCTTAGACCGCCACGCCGAACGACAATTCGCCACTTGCATCCATCCGTTGCCCGCGACCTTCACGATGTCGTCGGTCCACCTAGTGGGAGGCCTGCCTACGCTGCGCCTTCCGGTCCGTGGTCGCCACTCGAGAACTTTTCTTCCCCATTGGTTGTCAGTTCTACGAGCGATGTGGCCTGCCCATTGCCACTTCAACTTGCAAATTTTATGAGCTATGTCGGTGACTCTGGTTCTTCGCCGAATATCCATGTTCCGGATTTTGTCCCGCAAAGAAACTCCGAGCATAGCTCTTTCCATTGCTCGTTGAGTGACTCTCAGTCTCTCTAAAAGGCCAGCAGTCAAAGACCACGTTTCAGAGCCATAAATCATCACTGGCAACACACACTGGTTAAACACCCTTGTCTTGAGACACTGTGGGATTCTCGATGAGAAGATATCACGTAGCTTCCCAAACGCTGCCCATCCGAATTGGATTCTTCGGGCGACCTCTTTCTCGAAGTTGGACCTACCTAACTGAACAATCTGTCCCAGGTAAGTATAATGGTCTACAACTTCGAGAGTATCGTTCCCAACAACAACCGGTACGGGTGCCACATGGACATTCGACATGACTTTCGTCTTGTCCATGTTTATTTTAAGGCCGACCCGTTGGGAAACGATACTGAGGTCGCTGAGCATAGCATTGAGGTGCTCCAACGATTCTGCCATGATGACTATATCATCAGCAAAACGAAGGTGAGTGATGTATTCGCCATTGATGTTGATGCCGAGTCCGTTCCATTCCAAGAGCTTGAAAACGTCCTCCAACGCGTTCGTGAACAGTTTCGGAGAAATACCGTCTCCCTGTCTCACGCCTTTTTGCAATTGGATTGGTTTCGTGCTCTCTTCCTGAAGTCGGATGGACATGGTGGCGTTCCTATACAAACACTTCAACACTTCGATATACCTATAGTCGATATGACATCGTTGGAGGGACTGCAATACTGCCCAGGTTTCGATTGAATCGAAGGCTTTTTCATAGTCCACAAACGCTAAACACAATGGCCGATTATACTCCTCTGTCTTCTGTATAATCTGGCGGAGCGTGTGTATGTGGTCTATAGTACTAAAACCTTTTCGGAAACCGGCTTGTTCGGGAGGCTGGAAGTCATCAAACCTGCGTTCGAGACGGTTCGTAATGACTCTTGAGAACAGCTTGTACACATGGCTCAGAAGTGAGATTGGCCTGTAGTTCTTCAACAAGGTGTTGTCACCCTTTTTGAAGAAAAGAACAACCACACTCCTGTGCCATGCTTCTGGCGTAGAACCTTCGAGTATGACGGAATTAAATAACTTCTGGAGGACCAGAAGTACCGGTTTTCCAGCCGCTCTCAGAAGTTCTGTTGTGATTCCGTCCTCACCCGGCGCCTTGTTATACTTGAGCTGTTTAAGAGCCATTCTAATCTCGTACAGGCTGATGTCTGGGATATCCTCAGTGTAGTGTCGAGTCAGTTTAGCTCTTGCGTAAATGCTACATGTATAGCTTGAAATACTGTTCTGTTGAAGTTTAGAAAAACAAAGACGCCTTTTACCCGGGAGGTCCTACCCATTTGTAGTATGTACGCACATATTAAAAAACATTAAAAAAAAATGTCCGCAAAGGACAGTTCGTTTTTTCTTGTTGAACATACTTTTCAGATTCATAAATATATAATTTAAATAAAGCATAATTTAAATAAAACATAATTTAAATTAAATACAATGACTTAGAACCTAAAACCAAAAATTCGAAGACATGTGACATCCACCAACCCGCACTGGGCCCGCGTGGTGGATTATGGCCCACTCCCTCTCACAGAGAGGAGGCCTGTGTCCCAGTAGTGGGAACATTATAGGCTGATGATGATGATGATGATAATGACTTAAAATGGTACTTTATTATTCACTTAGGGATTCTTAGTTTAACACAATTACTATACCTACTTCATTCATTTAAAATCCACTCCATCAACCATCAGGAAAAATAAATACACAGACAACATCTATCCCAACCATCCCTAAATAAATTCCACATAGGCATAGACAAGAATAAGGCCGTTCAAAAACTCCATAGAGCCGTTTAGTTTAAAAATTTCCAAGCTACTGCAGAAACTAGGGTTGCCATAGATTTGCTGGTGTCGAAATCGGGACTAAAAAGGATTTTAGATTTGTATTTTCTTCGGCTTCTAATAGTTTTTGGCCATCGCGGCCCCCAAGCATTTTAATAAAACCTTTGCAAGAGTAGTAGTACGTAAGACTAACCAAATATCACTAAAAAAATATTCGTTGACAGGTGGCTTCGTTCTTCTTTCTGTCCTTAAATCACTCATAAAATTTTTGCCTCTGATTCAATGTTAACGAATTCCGGATTTTTTTTCTTAATTCTGGGACCCATAATATATATGCTCTCATTCCGGGACAATCTCGGTGTCTCCCGACCACCTGGCAACCGTAGCAGAAACAGATTGTCCGTAGGGACGCGGCAATTGTTTCACTTGACTCCGAACTTCCACTGCATAGTGAACAGTTGATGCACGGCTTTGCATTCGCTTTTACATTTTTATTTTTCTCCCTTTAACATGTAAAATGGGGTAGGGTTCGCAGTTTCAAAGCCTATTTTAGCATTGGGGGAGAGAAACTGTTGCTTTGGAAATGATGGCTCTAGTTTAAAAGGTTATAGTGACATAGTTTTAGAATGATGTTCGCTGCAAATGAAAAAATTCTGATGAATTCCAAATTGGTTTATTTTGTTTCAGTAGAACATAGATAATATTTAATACTAGCATAGCTCTCGGCCACCCTCTTAATGGGAAACTATTAAAAACTTAAATAAATATTAAATCAAAATTTGAGACTCCTAGAACTTAAAGTAACGACATATCAACCCTAAAAATAACCCTTTAGGTGTCGAATCTAAATCCCGTATTAGGTAGCGTCTACGTCACAAAAATCACCCCTTTGCAAAATTTGAGACTCCTCTCATCTTCTCTTACCATAAGGCGAGATATATAAATACATGCTAAAACTACAGTTACCTCTGTAAATAACAAGAAGCACTTCATATTTCCTTTTACCAGATCTGTATGTAAATCTACTTTTAAACTACCGTCAATATAATCTATGCAGAGGAAGAAAATATTATTCAGTTCAGTCCAATCGTGCTTTGAGTCGCTTCGAGTAGAAATTTTGTCTCAAAGACGTCGGTAAAAGGTTACTCGATAACGGGCTTGTGATGTTGATTTTCCGTTGGTCTTTTTATGTATTTCAGTTCTTTATGTGGGTTAAAGAAGGTTGTTTGTTGGCTTTTCGCGTGGAAACTCAAAATTAAAAAGGGTGAATTTATGTCGAACATGCATGGATTTTCTTTATTTAAATTAGGCAAAGGAATGTTGTTATATCTCAGAACTTCAGAAGTAGGTACAAAATTGCTTTTGTCAATTATTTTTACGTACAAATATAGGTATTTGTGTTTATAAAATGGAGACAGGTTTTTTCAACATTTGGAAGAATTGAATTAACACATTCTGAAATGACGATAAATCACTAGTTTTATTGCAATTTATTCACTAAGCATGACTTAAGTTTTCTTTGATCGATTAAAAATTCTTAATCACATAGGTATTCCTATGTAAACTTCGTAAAGGATCAAAATGTTGAATTTACCTGGTGGATTTTTCGAAAACTTTCTTACTTTAAATCCTGTGCTGAAAAAATAACGGATACAAAAAAATACGTGAGGCACTACAGTCAGCCACGTCAATCAACTGAAACGTCAAGAAAAACAAACACCGTGCCGAAGTCTGCCGAACGGCAACGACGTTAGACGATGCGGGGTGTTAGGTTTATTTTTGTTACGGAATTTCTTGACTCGGTCACCGAGCTCAGAGCCCAAAGAGATAAAAGCAATGAATTAGCTTAAAAAAAGTTATACGCGAACATAAATTATATTATTCGACTTTGTTTAGGTGTAATTAAACAGACTACTCTGAGACAAAACACTGAAAGGAACTCTATCTGAATCTCTCTTCAACTCCTCACTATTTTTAATCTATCTGCAACTCCAATTACAAGTCAATATACAAACAAAACTCATCTTTCAAGATGTCCAGATGTCCCACATAAATCTCCGACTATTTGCTTCCTCGTCCACTGCTGTTGAAATAATGCCAGATTTACGTCCACCGCCTGCAACCTCTGTTTCTGAGTATAATAAATTGAATATTAGAATATACGGTTCGAAAAACGAAGTGTCGTATTGAAATATCATTTTTCACGTCGTTTTCTTGAAAAATGCTTGTTTTATACTACTTCCATTAATATTCGTTGTTTGCTTGTTGTGACTTGTTATCTCTGTGAGTGATTCTGCCTCCTTTTTCGTTAACCCTTCCCGATATTGTACGTGACAAAACAGAAAAAACCTAGTTTTCTTCTGTGTCAGAAGCATTCTAAAAACCGGCCAAGTGCGTGTCGGGCCACGCACAGTGTAGGGTTCCGTAGTTGCCTATCAAAATACTTATGCGAACTAATTAAACTGATTCGCTGAATTTAATTTTAAAAAGAAGAATTTTCAAAATCGGTCCAGGCGTCTTTGAGAAATCGGGGAAAATACATAAAAAAAGATTAGGACGAATTGAGAACCTCCTCCTTTTTTCGAAGTTAGTTAAAAATAGTTGACAATAAAAACCTACCTATCCCCAAAACATACCCACCTATTATAGCTGTAAAAATAAAGTTGACAAACTTACATTTGCAGTTGAAGAACAAGTTCTGCGATACATTTTGTTTAGGAAAATATATTGTCCAAGTACGTTTTATAAGTTGGTCGACTATTACTCGTAAACTTGTAAAGCCTACTTAGTCATGATAATTTTCCTTAAAATTTCGTTATATATACTACTATTGTGAATTTTTTCACACCCCCAAACATAACCGTTTAGCTGGTAGAGGGGGGGGACACTCGAGTCGAGCAAAAATTAGCACTTTAAAGCTTAATATTTCACAAACGAATCTTTTTATCAAAAAATTGTTAATGAAAACTGTCAATATTTTTTAAAGACCTATTTAATGATACCCCACACTAAGGGGTACGCGAGAAAAAAAAAAACATCCCCACTTTACGTGTACAGGAGGTACCCTAAAAAAAAATATTTTACGAGATTTTATTTTACCACTTTTTCGGCACAACAAACCCGTATATTCACACCAAATTACAGCTTTCTAGTACTGGGCGTCTCTGAGCTAAGCTGCGGACAGACGGACGGACGGACGGACGGACATGGCGAAACTATAACCGTCTTATTCCAAAACGCCGACTAAATATAGTACTGGGATTAGTTCTAGGTTTAAACCATGGACTAAGAAAAACCTTATTATAAAATGAAGTTTATCACTAATCCTTGTACTATCTATGGTACTAAAGATAAACCCGTGAGACCCCTAGTTTATCCAAGGTCTAACTTTAGTACTATTGTCAAATGCCAATTTCGACAAAAAGTTGAGGGTATCGTGGCTTAAAATTTCTGTGTTTATTGATTTTATATCGTTAAAAAATGGATATTAATATGATTGCCTTGATTGTTAAATAAAATAGAAATACATGAAGAAAAAATATAGTTTTATTATAAGCCACAAACTTCAAAGTTAAAAACAAGAGTGTTGCGTAGCAACATAGGAAGTCCATAGAGTTTTTACTAGGTATGTACCTACTGTATGAAGGTGTGTATACTTCACATTGATGGACTTAGAAGATATGGAGATGCTTGAGACTTCTCGTCGATCTGTGATACGTTGTCATCGTGGAAACCCATTTGAAATTGAGTGACGAAGATTTTAAATTTTAGATTTTCAATTTGACCACACAAAGCTTCTCGCACAGAACCACAACAGCAATACAGTACAATATTAAGAACAATGAATAAAGAACTGTTTATTACAGGATGCAATGCAATAACATACTTAAATATTTGGTTGGACCATTGGACCGTCACATTCGCATTTCGAATTATGCGCAGCGAAGCTGTACTCCACGTTCTTTGATAAAAATATAAATTGATAAAAAAACGCGATATGTGTGTTCGTTGCGCTCCTTCAAGAGGATGGAACTTGGACAAAGAAATTAAATGATTTGTTTGTTAGGAATAAAGAGTTATTATGCATTTAAAGTATTTAATACCTATCAACATTAGTAAAAACGGAATGTCATATTGAATGAAGCCAGTGTAAAAGAATGAATGTTTGTCCTTTTTTCATTTTTTATCTGTGTATAATATTTAAACCTTGGATGATCTTTGGACTAACTGATCTTCAGTTGGTCTTAGATTTGTATTATGAACACATTTTAAGCCTGGTACTAACTTTAATACCGTAACAATCCTAGAATATTTAGTCCAGGTTTAAACCAGTACTAACTCAAACTTTTGTAATAAGACGGTAAGGGTTCCTTGTTGACTACGGAACCCTAAAAAGGGACGTTGCCACCCACAACACTTGTTTTTGGCTAAATAGGTAGTAATGTTTTATGGGTCAACTAAGGCCGCATCCAGGGGTGGGTTATCCCGATATTTCCAGACACTTATTTTGGCCTTTTTTTTAATACATATGTCCTTCCGCTCTGCGTGCAGCTGAAAAGACTGTCAGTCTCTTAAAGTCCACCATATTCCTTCAGTTGCTCTTTGTGTTCCAAAGACACGGTGCCCTTTTAAAACAGTCCCGTGGGTGTAAATAAGTCGTTAGAATCCCAGAAAAGTTTGACAACCAACCAATCCTACCAACGAATATAGTTTTATTCAGTTGGTAAGAACTGTAACATACTACATAGAAGCCCATAAAATGTCTGCATGATTACCTCTTCTGACAATGTTATAGGAAGAATACAATACAAAAATAGCCATTTCTATATTTGAACTAAGTTACCCCGTGCAGCTGACTCAGCATGTCGAGAACCGGCTACGTCTGTCCGAATCGACGTCATTACATTAGTCTCCACTGCGAAGCTGACTACAACAGAAAATGATACATGCAAATAGCCACAACACAGATAACCAATCCTACCGTTCACTTCGTACTATCGTTCTCGAATAGTTCACTCACTCATTCAATTGCGTTCCATACATTCACGGATTCACACACGCTTAGGTTTACCGCGTAAGTGTTGTACATGTGTGGGTAAAGATTGATGAATGTGTAAGTTTGAGGTGTGACTGTGTGCGTGAGTGAGCGAACTGTTTTTCCCCGTGGTGTTCGTCCAGCCAGCGTGACCCATATACAGCTCGCTGTGGCGACATAAATTATGAGACCAATTGTTTCCTACATGCCTATTGTGTCTTCCATTGCATTTATTTAGGGGCTATTTTGTTAAAATGGCAGTCGGCCATTCCTCTTTTTGTGTTCTAAATAAAAGTGATTTTTATAGACTTAAAAATTTATTAGGGACGTTTAGGTAATTGGGATGTTAAATTGGGTTCAGCATGAATGCTCTTTTCTTAATGTAACTATGCGAGTTGATTTCTTATACGTAGGTAGTTCCATTCATTTATGGCTGAACAATTTATAGTTAATGTAGAAATAATTTCAATAACTCTAAAGACCAAATATTATTCGAAACAATAATATTATGTTCATCGTAAGTTATAAGTAGTATCAGCAAAAATAATAAACAAATATATAAATAAGCTAGGAAAAATATCTTTTATTCTTTTTCAAGCATCTCCATAATTCGTTTTGGAAGCTAGTTCAGAGTCCATAAGAAAATAAAACTACACACGGTATATATTTTCTCGTTATTTATGTATGTAAATGGCAATTTCGCGACCTATTTGTCTCCCTTCACTATATATTCCCGCGACGGATCGCCTGACGTTGTTTCCGCCCGCTGCCCCTCGATAGAGTTAAAAGTTACACTAGAAGGAACTATTAAAATTACCTCTAGGATTACATCTTTGCGCGGGCGGCGAGTATTGTGTAGCTCGCCGTCCGATCAGGGAACATGCCTAGGTCGTTGGAGCGTCGTGTTTCACGCGCGCCTTAATGACCTGCTAGCAATCTGACGGGGCCTCCATAGAGGACCAAAAGCCGGCCTTGGATTTGACCAAGCGGGTAGCAGTGGAACGTAAAGGGCAACTAAAGGAACTCGTTAAATTTTAGTAAAAACGAGTCTGAGATCATTTCTCTCCACCCATGGCGGGAAGACTCATTTGATGACTTTACACAAAAAAAAAAGTAGTTTGACGGCTCGGTTAGCACAGTGGCTGTGCAATTGGACTTCTGTGCAGCGTGTCGCAGGTTCGATTCCCGCACGGAACAATTATTTGTATGATCTACAAGTAATTGTTTCTGGTCTGGGTGTTTGCGTACGTGAGTTTCTATGTTTGTAAACGCACCCACTTCCCACGAAATTCCTAGAGAAGGGCAACAATTTTTCATAAAAAAAAAACAGTTGTAACGTAAGCACAGGCTAGGATTGATTTGAAAACGTTTCAACATGAACCGTCTAATCTGGGGTTCTTTCTGGAATTCCAAACTGCAATATTCTCTTATATTAGTAGGCCCTGTCTAATCTGAAATCGTGAAAAAAATATCAGCTGTTCAGTACATTAAGCAAACATAAAGGTACTGAACAGCTGATTTTTTTTTCGCGTTTTCAGGTTTGTTCCCATAGTAAAAGTTGTTGGTTATTATGAGCACAATCACGTGTTTAAGTATCGTACACTAATTACCAGTCATCCTATATTCTCTTATTAGTAGGCACTGTCTAATCTGCATCCCTTCGAATCCGTTTGTGTTATAAAAAGAAATGAGTTTACATTTGAAATTAATTTTCTTGATGGCAGTATGTCGCTACACAGAGAGCTTAAAACGTAGCCCAATATAAATCAAACGCATAATCAAAATATATTTAATAAATTTTTATGTTTGTAACATAGTTTACTATAAACCTTTAGTTACTGAGTTAATTATTCAACTATAAACAGTTCTAACTCAGTAATTGAAAACTTTTCACAAACATGTTCTATTTATAGAACAAGTATTTATATAGAAAAAAAACCGTAGGTAAGTTTATCTGGTATCTAACAGTTAAATCAAGATAAAGATGACTGTATGAAAAGAAAACTATTTTCTTCAGTCTTCTACTTCATGATACTGGCTCTTAATAATAAAAGAAACATGTTCTACTATAAACAATCATTCACTCACTCCCTTGTACAAAGAAAAAAATAAAATATGTAGTTAGTATACCATGAGTAGAGACGTTATAGGCTGATTATACATAAAATATAATAAGTATACACCTCAGATCAACAATACACGAACATTAACTATGTTTTACGAGAATCTATTACACAAAATTATGGTAACATAACAATGTTTGCGAAAACATCGTTCTAAGCCTACTTATTTGTGCCGCATCTAGTATTTTCCGTGATCATACTCGATTATTATCCTGTTGACGTGTTGTGACCAACAAAGTGATGCATGAGCGTGGTCTGGGATTGTTTTGATACTAACAACCTCTTTTGTTCACTATTTGGGACGGTGTTTTTTTCGTTTATTTGTCAGTATGCTGATGTGGGGATATAGAGTTTTAGTGTGTTGAGTATCAACTCTTTTACTGTTGTTTGGACGTGGTTTATGATTTTATTTGCTTGGATCAATTCCTTTAACCTTTTCTTCTTATTAAGTGTGTTTGCGTTAGATATTGGTATAGTTTCGATTTTTATCTCTAATTTTAGCTATAAAGATGTACTGAGAAGTCATTAGAAAACTGAAGTATCTTTTCCTGTTATTTATTTCATGAATTTATATCAACCGATATTCTTTTTGCAGTTACCATTACATTGAATTACAATATAATTAATAAAAAAAACTCAGTGAAAAAGCTTCTCATAGTACAGTGTTGGACATAGGCTCTGTTTCTGAAGCTGCGCCACATCATTCTGTCTTTGGCTTCTTATCTTATCTAGTGGTATCGCAAAAAATGTTCAGTATCACAAAAAAACCTTTTGGCAAAAATGACACTAACGCACAATGTCACATGCACACAGTGCTACTTTAGCAAAAAGTCACTTACGCACAATGTCACATGCACACAGTGCTACTTTAGCAAAAAATCACTAACGCACAATGTCAAATGCACATAACGCTACTTTAGCAAAAAGTCACTTACGCACAATGTCACATGCACACAACGCTACTTTAGTAAAAGTCACTAACGCACAATGTCACATGCTCACAAAGCTACTTTAGTAAAAAGTCACTTACGCACAATATCACATGCACACGACGCTACTTTAGTAAAATTCACTAACGCACTATGTCACATGCTCACAAAGCTACTTTAGTAAAAAGTCACTTACGCACAATATCACATGCACACAACGCTACTTTAGCAAAAAGTCACTAACGCACAATGTCACATTCGCACAACACTACTTTCGCAGGATTTCATAGAATAGATACTAATGAGACCTCATACTAACCACTACCAGAGAAGGGTTACAATGAAAACAAATTATTACGCACACCTTATAGATAGCAACGTTAATTAGTGAACATCGAATTGGGGGTAGTCCTACCACTACGTTTGGATGACAACTGGGAATAGACGGTTGACTAATCCAAAACGTGTTTGCACTCAATTATTCATCAGCAATATTAATTAACTTTGATAAAGACACTCATATTAAACCAAGTAAGGCAAAGATTATGTCGCACGTGTAAGTAAAGATCACGAAGATATTTATTATAGATCATAATGTACTGTTTGATGTCGACTTAAGGCGTGAAGTAAAGGAAATCGGAGATTAGTGCGAACAACCAAACAAACTCTTCAGCTTTATAATCTATACATCTTCTATCTATCTTTAGCTATACTTATAATAAATCTGTAGAGAGGTCAATTCTGTACATGAAATATATTTCCAAAATAACTATCAGGGGGTGATTAGGGATCGATACTGATGCCAAAAATGCAATCAGTAAAATTATTGTCTGTCTGTCTGTCTGTCTGTATAACCGTTATAGAAACAAAACCGACTCGACGGATTTTGACGAAACTTGGTACAATTATTTTTCATACTCCTGCGCTGGTTATAGTATACTTTTCTTCAAGCTACAATCAATAGGAGCAGAGCAGTGAAGGGAAATGTTAGGAAAACGGGAGAAGTTACTCCATACACGCTAATCTTCGGAACTACTGGACGGATTTGATTGTTTTTTTTTTTGTTGTATAGCTGTTAAGTCTGGGCAACATATAAGCTATAATTTATCTTGGAAACTTGAACACCTGATGCAGAACTGCAATAGATAAGATAAACTATAAGAGATACAAAAATAGCGCCATAGCAAAAATGGTTCCACGTGATGAGCATTTTCTGCTGAAGTTATAAATTTGAAGATATGGAACACCTGATGTGTAACTCCAAGAGCCCAGCTACACTATTACATATACAGTAATGACGTCTTAGCAAGAGTTGTTCAGCCTGATAAGCACTCCCTGTTGTCGTATAAAAACTGAAGATCTGGAACACCTGATGTGGAACTCCAAGAGCCGAGCTACACTATAACATATATAGGAATCACGTCTTAGTAGTAAGTTGTTTAATCTGATGGGCATTTCCTGTTGACTTACAAAAATGAAAGATCTGGAACGTCTGGAATCGTCATGTGCGTCCCTTTATTTTCCCGTCCCCAGGCTCTAAGAATTCGACATCAGACGTTTGAGATCTTCGATTTTGACGACCCTGTTGCCGCTGGCATAAGCAACAAGATCCGCGTACGAAGTCGCGGGCAGAAGCTAGTATTATTATAAAATGTAAAAAAAAACCAGCCAGGAGCATTACTTTGTGTAATTTATTTTATCACCACTGCTCTCAAAACGGTGAAGGAAAACATCGTGAGGAAACCGGCATGTCCTAGACTCATAAATTCGAAGGCATGTGGATTATGTCGCACTCCCCCCTCTCACAGAGAGGAGGCCTGCGTCCCAGTAGTGGGAATATTTAAAGGCTGATGATGATAATGATACAGGTGATGGATCTTCAGATTTTTTTCTTAAGTAATAATTTTGGGGCAACAAACACTCCTTCTACAGGTCAAAATCACTTTTTTTTTAGGCATTTGCGTGCGAAAAGATTCTCTTTGATGGCTCTGTTCTACGGAAATGTCGAAAGAGAGCATTTTCATACATTTTCCTTTTTTTTAAATTATTTTGCGTTTTGTAAAACATAAATGTTGACCTTTTGACTGACGCGGATTTAAGCAATCTTTGCTTGTGAACAGGATTATTTTAAGATAAAGCAAAGTGCTACGCGGATTTAAAATGCGAACAAAAATAATAAAGGTTCCCGCTGGTATTTTAAATCGGTTGCACGTGGAAACCAAGGATCAGGAACAGGGGGTCTACTCTTTTAGCCCGTCAACTAAAATACGAGCCCGCATAAATATAACTCAAAACTTTTGAGTAAACTCTACTCCCTATTAGTTCTGAATTCGTACAACATAGTTATGGAGACTCTGCAAAAATTGTCCAATCACGTTGTGACAAAATTTTAGTTCGTATCGCTTAATCAGAAAAATAAATAGATCAACAGCTAATCTTATGCCGTAAGTGATAAAAAATAAGAGCTCCGAAACTAAACTAATAATTCTGTTTTAGCGTCTCTATTAAATAGCTCACTGTCCTAAAAGGACCAGGCCAGATTCGGCGGTGCGAGATAGACCCACGCTCACCTCAAAAATCTGTCTGACGTTACCCGAAAGGACCAAGATCTGCCAGTGTTGTGGGAATACTTGGAGAAGTTTCAGCGGCCCTGGACTTCCAAGGGTAATTTGAGGAACAGGGTGTATTTTAATTGGTACGATCCTGATACCCTTTTACCCCTGCAGAAATAATTTGAGGTATCTTCTAACGCTCGCGGGACATTACATACACATATTTTTTCGCACATATTTTTCCGGAACAATTGAAAATTGCAAAGGTTGTGCCACTTTATAAAAAGGGTACAAAAACAGACCCTAAAAATTACAGATCGATTTCGCTTCTTCCAACACTTTCAAAGATTTTTGAAAAAGTTTTGAAATTTCGCTTATTAACTCATCTTCGTTTAAACAAAGTTCTAAATGATAGACAGTTCGGTTACCAGAAAGGAACTGGCACTGGAGATGCCATTTATAAACTTTTAGATGATGTGACTAGCAAAATAAATCATAAATTAATGGTAGCGGGTATTTTTTTGGATTTATCTTCCGCTTTTGATACTATCGATCATAATATACTTATTGCTAAATTAAATTATTATGGTGTTAGAGGCAGAGCCCTTCAATTATTTACTTCGTATCTAAAAAACAGGAAAATGTATGTAGAAACCAGTACAATAGAACATGATGGACAACGTAAAACACACCATTCATCCATGACTAATATCACCACTGGCGTACCGCAGGGCTCCATACTAGGTCCCATCCATTTTATTATTTTCATAAACGATTTGATAAATTATATTAAAAAGGTGATTCCAGGCATTGATCTTGTAGTTTTTGCCGATGACACAAATGCTGTAGTAGGGGCGAAAAGTATAAGTGAACTGACTGACAAGATCAATACTGCGTTGGCAGCTTTTCAGTTTTGGTTCAATAAGAATAGATTAATTATAAATATTAAAAAACGAACATTATGTTATTTCGAACCACTTCTGGAAATAAAGATAATATGGATATAACCCTTAACAATGAAAAGATAGAATTAGTGAGAGACGTAAAATTTTTAGGTATTCAGTTAGATGATTTACTGAACTGGAAAAAAGAACTAGCACACATAGACTCAGCTATATCATCTGCATGTTATGCATTGAGGACATTGAGAGACGAAATAAGTACAGAACAACTTAAAATGGTGTATTATGCTCTTGTCGAATCCAGACTACGATACAGTATACAGTTTTGGGGGAAAAGCTATGGTTATAATATTCAGCGAGCCTTCATTCTCCAAAAAAGAGCAATACGTACAATTGTGAGAATAACACAGAGAGAAAGCTGTCGATCTCATTTTCAGCGTTTAAATATTCTTACTTTGCCCAGCTTATACATACTTGTGTTGCTGGCTAATTTTAAAAAATATGTCCACGAATACGAGTCTGAAGCAGAAAAAATAGTCAGGGAAAACACTCGGAGAAAAGACTTTAAAAATAGAGTTGTACCTAATTTCAACATTGTCAAGCATAGCCCTCATTATCAAGCTGTACAAATATTTAATAGACTGCCAGCGGATTTGAAAATTTTGTTATATACTACCTCTTTTAAGGCGAAACTCAGAGCATTTCTGTTGGATAGAAACTTGTACTCAATCGACGAACTATAATTAAAAGGAAATCAAAAGGGGAGGCCTATGTTCAGCAGTGGACGTCCTACGGCTGAGATGATGATTGCATGTTTAATTTAGAATTTATGTTGATATATTTTTTTGTTTATGATGTATGAAATGTATTGAACACAATGTAAATTGTTCCTGATAAATAAATTAGAGATGGTGGCCGCATACTAGCGCGTGTGTTTTCACCTTTCAGCGTCACTCGCACCATAACTTTAAAATACAAACGCGAGTGGTTATTAGCGAGATAACCACTCGCGTTTGTATTTTAGTAGTTAAGTGACCCTTTAGTCCTCAAAGCCTGCCGGGGTCACGGGACTCACGATTACCGTGACCCCAGTACGAAAAGGGCTATTGAAGGACACCGTGGATTTTAGTCTGTACGAGTCTGATAGTCCCTCCCGCCCTGCCTTGGGTGGAGGACTTATTCGATGATTTTACCACGATAAAAAAATGGCCCTTTAATGGGTCAAGCAAGTCAGAATGAAATACATAAAAAACATTCACATTTCTGTATTTATTCACAATGGACAATTAAATCCAATACAAGTCGTATGAGTAGGTACCACTAAGTGTAAACACAAGGGACGAAAACTTGCAACATTTAATGAATACACCGGTTGAACGCTTCGATACCGCGGTCCACTTGAAAGTGTGAATCTCTCAGAACTATAGAAACGTTTCGGTACGAGCAAGTATCCTACTCCTACCAAGTGTTCCCTTTGCAATAGTTTGCGGAACAATTTGAAAGCGTTCTCCTTTTGTCCGTATTTATGTGACTAAGCTCCAGTTTGTCTATTAAAATTGATGTCTTTTAAATTTTTATGTAAGTAGATATGTTTTGGGTTACTTAAGATTAGTAAGATCAATGAAAAATGTGTAGGGAGATAATAAATGTAATAAAACTGAAGATTTTTTTGTGAAAAAAGTTTGTAATGAAGCAATATTTTGTATTGCGACAATCGGTTAATTAAGGATAACAATAATTATACATAAAAATCATGTACTTTATTCTCGACTAGCTTTTCTCCGTGGTTTCAACCCCGATGCTTGGCAACTATTGGTCGAACTGTGATGTTTAATAGTCTATAACCTTTAATAACCTTCAACTTTTTTAATTCGATCCAGTAGTTCCTGAGATCAACACATTCTTTGACCGAGAAATAGGCCAGCCCTCTGGTGATGATAAATTGATTGAAAATCAATCGGGGTTTTAAGAGTTTTATAGAAAAAAAAACATTGTGTGAATTACCCAATATAAATAGTTTATCTAAAGACATTTATAGGAATTTGATGAGAGACATTTTGATGACGTTACATTTTTTTCAAATATCGAAATGTCAATATCGTTCCCAATAATCCAGAAAACACCTCTATACCAAGACTAAATATTGTAATAAAAAATACATCTTACGGATTCTGTAACGTAACGCAATAAACTCTACGTGACGACGCAAAAAATATATTTTGCGAAGAAAAAATTATGTTTGTCACTTGTTTTTGAGGCAAGAAGTTATTTTTTGATGAAAAAATAACAGGACAGCTAGAAAAACAGCTGAGACAAGTTCAAAACAAGTGGAGACAGGGGATAGGGTAGTATCGGATGTCGTTGGACTGTGGTATTTTTAGATACGATCTAGGACTAAAATGTTTTGTGAAAGCTTCATAAAAGGTTTACGCATTGAAGATTTATTATATTGTGTGGGTTTAATTAGATGTGACAAGAATGTCTTTTCAGAAATGTGGATGTCAGTAAATAAGAATTTCCGTAATAAAATGTAATGTTAGATGGTAGGACACGGATTATCACCGGGCTAGAATAGGGTGGTTTATTTTTCAGCGAAAATCAATACCTACATCTGGGGGCACGGTAGTGCCCCCGCCAAGACGAGCCAAGCGAAGCGCAAGGGCACTACCTACCTTTTCTCGAAGTGTTTCGTCGTTTTTTTGAACCATCATAGAGTTGGTTTCCGATGTACCAGAAAGTTCATATTCGCAGGATATGATGCCAATAATAGACTTATTAGGCATACAAAGTATCAATAGAATAGCTACAATACTTTAGATTTTATTGATATCTAAAATACACGGATTTCGTCACTGACACACTGACACACTGATGATCATCAAAATGTTTGGCTACTTCCTGAAGTGCTAGAGGGCTGAAATTCGGTATGTAGTCTAAGTTTAGTATACAACCAACAAAAAAATTCATAAACTTATAACTTTCACCCCCCATCCCCCTAAAATGGGGGGTAGAAGCTAGTATGAGACCTTAAAATGTTAGGGTACTTCCTGAAGTGCTAGAAAGCCGAAATTCGGTATGTAAACAAAGTTCAGTATACAAAAAACATCCTCCATCCCCCCATCCCCTAAAATTGGGGGGGGGGAGGGGTAGTAGTTATTTCCAATGAACTTCTACAATATGGGTATCAAATGAAAGGGCTTGTTGAGAGCAACTAGAAGAATAATGTGACGTCATTCTAAATCCAAGATGGCGGACCATCTAAGATGTCGGTATAGTTTATTTTTAATGCACTTCTACAATATGGGTATTAAATGAAAGGCCTCGTTGAGAGCAACTCGATGCATAATGTGACGTCGTTCTAAATCCAAGATGGCGGAATAGTTATTTTTAATGCACTTTTGCAATATGCCAAATGAAAGGGCTCGTTGAGAGCAACTCGAAGAATAACGTGACGTCATTATAAATCCAAGATGCTAGCAACCTACAAAAAGAACTGAAATCCCACCAAAAACATTTCATGTAAAATGTTGCCAATTCGAGCACATAAGGTTTGCCCTACCAAAAAGATATCAGATCTCATGTAGAACCAAGCTTCTGAATCTACGCGGCCTAACTCTACCGACCCTAACTTCACAAATTCTACACATCAGTATAAATGTATAGCTTGGCAGTTTCGTTACTTACTTCAGAAACTAAATATTACCTCCATGACGGTAGCGAAACGGTGAAGCCATACATTTTTACTGATGTGTAGAATTTGTGAAGTTAGGGTCGGTAGAGTTAGGCCGCGTAGATTCAGAAGCTTGGTTCTACATGAGATCTGATATCTTTTTGGTAGGGCAAACCTTATGTGCTCGAATTGGCAACATTTTACATGAAATGTTTTTGGTGGGATTAATGTTTTCTCAATGTCAAAGTCAAAGTCAAATAATTTATTTCAAATAGGCCATCAAAGAGGCACCTTTAAACGTCGAATATTAAAATTAAGTAAATAGGATGGGATGGGATTGATTCTACACCCATTCGCAAAGGTAGGTTGTATGAAGAAGAATGGGCAAGAAACTCCATACTTACTCTTTTAAAAAAAATCTTTGAATGTTTTTATATTTTATATTTATTTGTCTTACAATTGATCAACCATAAGTACAGCGTGGCTGAAGCTATTGCTATGGTTTTATAATCGTTGTCTTCATCACTGTTGATTGTCATCACCATCAACCATAGACCATCATCACCCACACTGCTGAACAGAGGTATAGACAGACCTCTGTTACTGTTAATTCCCTGATCAAAGTTAATGACGACAGATTACCTACTTTTTATTTGGGTCGAATATAGTCTATAAGCCTATAATAAAAATAAAGCTAAGACTACCCTGTTCCTTTCATTGCTCTTTCCATTTCAGGACTATGGTACCTTTTTTTTATCGTGGTAAAATCATCAAATGAGTCCTCCCACCCAGGGCAGACCGGGAGGGACTGTCAGACTCGTACTGACTAAATTCACGGTGTCCTTCAATAGCCCTTTACGTTCCAGGGTCTTGGTAATTCAGTAAGTCCCGTGACCAGGACTGTGGTACCTTGAACAAGATTTACCCACTATTATGACTGAAAAAAAAATGGATTTTTAAGGTTTCATAAATAATTATAGGTGACACACAATTAATTAATTAACTCACAACCCAATCAAGAACTCAAAAAGCCAATAAGATTGCTCACCTAACGAATACCCAGTAATTACGGCTGTTATTCCGCCGGTAGTCCTGTGGCCCATAAAGGGTTCCAGGCCATTGGGCAGGCCGCAACGATAAATCACCGGTACATTACTCCTGAACGAAGAGACATGTGACGTGTACAGGTAGACAGTGACGGAGGGTTAGGAAGGAAAGAGAGGGGGCAGTATGTAATATTCTATTCGCTAATTGGGTTGGAGATTGGTTGAAAGCTTTATCGATACGGGATATGCTTTTGGGAGGCAAAGTGTGATAGTTTAATTATGATGGAAAGAGAAGGGGCACATTCTATTTTTAAAATATAGATGAGGAAAAATGAAAAAAGATTTTTGTCTTATCTAGATAATGGCGGTAAAGTTACTAAGCCATTTTTCAAAATATAACGATAATGTTCTTCTTTCATCTGATCTTTGTCAGCTTGATTGTCTGTGTGAGTTAAAATATTTACAATCGTGCCTAGAAGGTACTTCTACTTCCAACCATGTAGTTAAACTGTAAGTTAATTTAAAAACACCCTTTTTTAAATAGGTATTTGGGTAAATACATATTTTGTTCTCATTTGAGTTGAGCTTTTTTTTTATCGTGGTAAAATCATCCAATGAGTCCTCCCACCCAGGGTGGGACGGAAGGGACTGTTAGACTTGTACTGACTAAAATCCACGGAGACCCTTGCCCTTTACGTTCCAGGGTCACTGTTAGCTGATTACGATTACGCGGGACTGTCCCGCGAACCCGGCAGTAATTGATTTGAGCCTGAGGCAACGTTTTCCTAAAAAAGGGGAAAAACGTACAAACTGTAACTGAAATAAAACGACTACATAAAAACTTTTTGTAAAAACATCGAAATATTGTTTTGCTCATCGTTTCGCCTCGAATCGAATACAACTAAAACAAAAATAACAAGAAAATCACCATTCCTTTTATTAAGAACACAGCCAGTCCACTCGACTTGCGCCATTGAAAACAATCGAAGCCGACTTGCTGGACGAACGATTGGCAAAGCGCAGCTTCAGGCAGACAATATGTCTTTTGTCGCTAACTGTACATAGTCGAGCGTTCCATTGTAATGGTAAACTGTGCTAGATTGCGACGCGCCGCCGACTACCGACATTGCCCCCTGAGATTATACACCTACTGTGCTCGACTGTACCGCGTAGATAGGTGGAGTGGGCTGTGAGTGTACCCTGAGGACTGGTTGATTGAGGTGTTTAAGGCTCATTTGTTGATTTCCAGTGCTTGGGACAGTGACAGCCTATCAAATCAAGCTAGATGAAAAAAATACGTGTGGCACTCGAGGACTGCCGCGGTAAAGCTATTGCATAGCATTTTTTAACAACTTATGCATTTTATTTTTATTTTTGGCTATGGTCAGTCACGTTAATCAAGTGAAACGTTAGGAAAAGTAAACACCGTGCCGAAGTCTGCTGGAACGACGTTAGACGATGCTGGGTGTTAGGTTTATTGTCGTTAGGTTTCGCCGTGCTCAGAGCCCCTGATAAATGCTAGGTAATAGCTTAAAATATGAGATATTAAACTTAAAAAAATATACATACATTAAAAAACATATTCAAATCTATAAAATTAGAGAAGCGATAAAGTAACAGCGAATAAAGCGATAAAGATAGAGAAAAAGTAATTACCTACTATCAGAAAAATTCCATACTATCATAATTGCATCATCAATTCATCATTCATCTTCATGCATTACTTTAATGTTGCAAATGTGGCCAGGAGTCAAGTGCAAGCAATGAGCCCATAATATTCCCACAGCTGGAATACTTATCTCTTCTCTATAAGAAGGCGTGGTTATAACATAATTATATAACGAAGGATAAAAAAATAAATGTTACAGCACCAAACTGAGATAGGATCCTTTTGGCCTCGTACAGGATCTTTTTTTTCTCTTTAACTGTTTGTTTTCTTTTACCCTCGTTTGCTTATTGTTACTTGTTAAATCCATATTATATACATATTTTACATCTATTATTTAAATTGTCCTGCGTGAGAATAATAAAAGCGGTGGATTGAAATTGCATAGTCATTTTTTGGAAATTGTGCAGCCACAACTACTCAATTCCTATATATTCGTCACATAAAGAAACAATTCGGATAAACGCTCGTTTATGGAGAGTAACTACATCAGTGCAATTACTAATCAAGGATTCGAACTCAACCAAGCACTGGCATCATGTAAACGGGTCGTAAGATGCGAGCGATGTGTGCCTCGAGTGTTAATACAGTTAGAGACGCAAAGCTTTGACTGCAACGTTGTTGGAAGCAAGAACGTTTTGTTTAGCTCAAAGGGAAGATGAAGTAAATGTTTGTTTTGGGGTCTCTGGAAAATAGAACATACCATAAATATTGTCCCTATAATGTAAACACGCTGATAATTAGTTAAACACTAGCTGTGGCTAGCGGCTTCACCCTCGTTTAATTAAAAAATGTATCCTTTGCATGGTACATCTTTTAAATTGACCTACGGAGGTAAATTCCCATCCATAAGAGATACGAAAAAACTTTCTTTGGAATCTTTAGCTATTTTTATTTTGATGTTAATCATTTTGGCGTATTTATTTTTTTGGTCAAGAGTGAGTTGTCCGCAAAAATTAGAGAATGTTTTTATATCTTACGGATTAAGATACGAAGACTCTCTTTTGGCCAATTTAAAAGAAGGAGCCTGTATATTAATACATCTGGATCAACTGTATTCTAGAATGTGAAGCTCGTGGCTAAATAATACCAGCGGCACAGGTCAATCTTTAAGGCAAAGCCGCACTTATCGAGGTTGGTCTGTAGATGAGTGACCATATACTCGTAAACCATAGCAAGGTTCCTTCGTGCCTCGGGCAGCACGTAAAACCGTTGGTCCCGGTTGGTCATATGTACATCTTTGACAGTCGTTAATCACAGTCAGATGCTCGAAAGTCTGACAACCAGTCTTACTAAGGGGTATCGTATTACCCAGATATTGAGTTGTGGAGGTCAGAATGATAGTAGATTTGAAATTTATTGATGCTGTCACCATTCCTACTACAAAATTAAAATACTTTGAAACTCAATTCCAGGAGTATTTCGTTCAAACTGACAAACACAAAGTTGGAAACCACAAAAATACTTGATCAAATGTTATAAGCACCAACTATTTTCATTTTCGACGGGGCCACACCTTATTGTGGCACAAACAATGGACCAGTCGATGCCGTCGTGCGAACCAGTTTAATATGTGGTGTGAATGTGTAAATTTAATGGGAAATAGATAGTTCAATAAATCTTCAATATTAGCTATTTGCATACAGTATCAGATGGGGCGAGTGATGTACGGGCTTATTTACCCCCAAGCTTAATATTATAAACATGAAAGTGAGTTTGTTTGTTATGCTTTCACGTCTAAACGTTGAAACGATTTTGATGAATATATATTTATTTATAATGGCTGCTACACACCTTACGATAAATCGATACAATTAGTCGGTACAGTTCAAACTGCAACGATAAATCGACAAGTGTGTATGAGAAAAATCGAACAAACTGTACAGTTTTTCTCATACACACTTGTCGAATTGTCGTTGCAGTTTGAACTGTACCGACTAATCGTAACGATTTATCGTAAGGTGTGTAGCAGCCATTAGAAAAGTACAGCCACATCACATACATTTAACATTAAAATTTACAATTTATAATAAGAGCGGTCTGATGCAAGTGACAATAATGGCGTACATTACATTCACAATTCTTCGGTCCGGTGATGAAAGACAATTATTATTAAAAGAAAAAAAAAATGTTACTTATTGAAAGTTGAATTGAAAACTATGAATATAATATATAATGTACATTAAATTCCTTTGCAGCAGTTTTTTTGAGTTAGTCCTAGCACTGATATAAAATAAAGAAGGCATAAACCTGGTAGGCTTATTCATTATTGCTGAATGGCGTTCTGTGAGAAGATAAACAAATAAATCAACAATGTCGAATTTAGCACTCATTTATTTCGTCCGATAACATAATAATAATCATAGTTTCGTATAATAATTGTTTTATGTGAGAGAGTTATAAGTAAGAGCGAGTTAAGGGTAGCTCGCCGTCCGATCAAGGCGATCAAGAGTCGATGGCGCGGCGCGGAGTGTGCAAGGAGCTGTCAGCATAATTGACGAGACCTGCCAAATGTTAGAGTTGCAGAAGGAGGTTTCAAGGATATTTTTTTAGCTTGCTAAAATCATCGATTGAGTCCTCCCGGAACCCAGGGTAGGAATGGATTTTCTGAAACCCTAAAATAAGTTATCAATCGTTGCGCGTCGTCGTTTTAAACCAGTTATAAGGCGTCATATTATTATGTTGTAATTATACTCAAGACATCTCGTTATTGTCTTCTTTTAACTTTTTTTCAATTAATTTTTTTATGCCTCAAGTGTAGCAAAAATGAATGGTGTACTCGAAAACATAGCAGTAATATTTGTATGAGAAAGCTTTAACCTCCATAAAATCAATATCTAGGTAGGTATATAATAAAAGACAATTTATGTACTCCGTAAGTAAACAATATTCAATCCAATTGTTCATGCTCACATAAATTTGAATAAATTTCATAAAATCAGAATAAAATTGATTGAATTAAATTTTGTTGAATACTGTGGATTTTATTAGGAGCTTCAACTCAATCTGTATATTGATTGATTAATTATTATTAGAACGTCTTTTTTCTTATATTTTAATCTACCCTAACAAAAAAGGTTTCGATTTTTCTCAGAAATCGCAAACTTTTTTTGATGTGTGTACCTATTGGGTTTTAATTTTGAAACTGTTTACAGTTTTAAAAATAAGTATTTAGAAAAAAATTAAGTCCATTTATTGGTAAATAATAATAATATTCCAAGTCATATGTGACATCCACTAATTCGCAGTAGAGTAATCCTTCATATAGAGAGGCAATCAGCGTCCTATCTAAGGGGCTGATTGAGATTAATCTTTTAGAGAAGCATTTGTATAAAGCATACCTAATCAGTTGATAATATTCCTAATTCCCACTGCTAGGACACAACCCTCAGGTCTATAAGGGACTGTGGATCCACAACGCAGGCCCAGTGTGTGTTTTAATAATTTTAACTCTCACCTTAGCTCAACATTATCAACTTCACACTAGCATAATAACGTAAATAAACCATGTAACTTTATCAACAGAAATAAGTATATCAAAAGTATTGAATGTCAAAAAATATAAAGTTATATAAAAAGCGACTTTAAGGCGCTCTCTCACCGCGAGCATTACCTGTAATGTAACGTTGCAGATTCGAGCATTTCATCAGTGTCATCATTTGTAAGGTGTAATGCTCAAAGTCGAATCTATAATGTTACATGACACGCGAATGCTCCCTGTGAGGGAGCGCCTTTAGAGGCAAACAAAATTCCATGCGGAGTTACAGGCCACTTTGTATTCCGGTGAAAGCGGGGAATGTCACACATTCGATAGCAGTCAAACGTTGTAGACAGATCGCGAATGTTGGGACAGTTTATGGTATAAAAGAGTTCTTTTTTACCCGACTGCGCCAGGAGGGTTATGTTTTTAACTTTTATTGTGCCTGTATTTTTAGGAAAAGTTTATGTTTGTTGCAGTTTAACTATGAAAGAGAGTTGCTGACGTCATTTATCATGACACGTCCCGCACCTCTTAATAAGGGTGCTCCCACATCTATCGACGCGGAATCGGCTTTTTCCGTCGCCCTTTCTCTTTCTGTCGCTTAGAACTGCCATTTGCTAGACTGAGACAATGCGATAGCACGCGGCCGCCTCGAGGATGCCGCCGCGTGCTATCGCATTATGCTTTCTGTCTCGATCTAGCAAATGGCAGTTCTAAGCGACAGAAAGAGAAAGAGCGACGGAAAAAGCCGATTCCCCGTCGATAGGATGTGGGAGCACCCTTACACTTGCAAGCGTTCAAATAAACAATTACATCGTATAAAAATAACCGAAACTTGATTTAATACACTATCAAACTTTAGTTTGCATAAACTATTTAATTGTTATACGTTAATTTCAAGTGATAGTTGATAGTCCACTAACTTTGCCATAGTAGTTGTTACTCAATTAGATCTTAATTTACAATATTCGAATCTTAAAAAGTATGTATGTAAATATTTTTTTTGGTAAAATTTATTTATAATATTCAATTTACATCTAATAAACTAAAGAAATATAAAAATACTAAATTAAAATAAAACTAAACTATTAAAGAGCATCGAAAAATCATAACTACCTAATAAATTAAATTGTAAACTGCTAATGACATCGTGTAATCGAAACTACCTACAACCGTGAAATTAGTTTTTAAAGACATTAAAAGTACGTGATGTTATGCAGAATCCGACTAACATTTTATTAAAATACTAGCTGTTGCCAGCGGCTTCACCCGCTACAACTCGAAAATTATCCCTCGGGAACATAAAATCGGGATTAAAACTATCCTATGTGTTAATCCAGGTTATAAACTATCTGTGTACCAAATTTTAGCCAAATCCGTTCAGTGGTTTTTGCGTGAAAGAGTAACAAACATACCTACATACACATAATATATACATCCTCACAAACTTTCGCATTTATAATATTAGTAGGATAAGTTCAGTGGTTTTTCTGAAGAAGTTGGTGTTAGATAAAATGACTACGTTTATATTTGAAGTTATATTAATATGTAGTAAACGTATTTAGAAGTCATAAAAAAATTAAAGTTTATACTTTATACGTGCTTCTCTTTCATACAAAAAACACCGAATGGATTTGAATGAAGAATGGTACACAGATAGTTAATAACCTGAATAGAATCATTTTTATTTCAGTATGACGTTCCCGTGACAAAACTCGGGCGAAGCTGCTAGCAAAAGCAAGTCATTCATAAACTTGCACAGTCACACACATTCTACAGCTTAAGTCGCTTCTAAAACCTACCCAAATGAGTCCAAACAGGAACACACAGAGAAAAACTTTCCCTATTATTCATACCTCGATAAGGCCGCAATATCCGCGGAGCTAACACTTAAGATCCACGGGGACTGACATTTAAACTTGCCGAATTCCATTCCCCAAGCCCTCAACAACGTCCGACGTTACTCGCCTTATCTACAACGTTGTACATTTACAAAGGTTTTACATATAAATTGCGACCATAGAAAGCACGGGAGAAAAACTGTGATAGCTCGCATGGGAGACCCCTTTTCGACACCCTGTTCACGACCTCAGCTATTGCTTCTTGTGAGGCGTTGTAACCAAGTAAGTGCAGATCCTTCGAAACTACTGGTCCTGAGGAATATAGGCAATAAGGGGAGGGGTGAGCGAGTAAAGCCCGCTACATTCCCTTCCACTCCGGAAATGTCAAACTCGTAATGATTAAAACTCACGCGGTGGCTCGTTTGAACTTTCTCCTAGCTTCTTCACGGAATTGATTGAAGTCAGATGTCATTTGATTCACTCGAGTCAGTACCGTCGCGATGCTTTGACTCGTATGTTCTAAGTCGGTCGCTGTCGCTAACACTTATGTCTCGTTTCAACGCGTAGGTTGTGGCTAAGCATTGAAGGCCAGACAAAGACGCTGAGCGGCCAAGATATTTATTGCGCTTTCGGTTATTATTGAAAGTTAGTTTGGCCTTTTTGATGGGGTTCGCTCTTTATGCTAAATTGAGCCTGTTGAGTTATTTAAACTCGTTAATTATAGATTGTAGTCTACTAAGTAAGACAAGCGACAATTTGGTGTTGGAATGATAGTCTACAAAACTTTTTTTATACGTGGAAGTGACACGCTTTTTTTATACGATGATAGAGACTGTCAGACTACTCTCTACTCGTACTGACTAAAAAAACACGGTGTCCCTTCAGTATCGTTATATGTTCCGGGGTCACGGTTTCCTGATGGAGGCTTCAGCTGTAACAGTTTATACAGATAACTGAAACATTTTACCATGATAGTAAGTAAATACTTTAAAACACCTCTTGTAGTACTCATATTGCTTTTTGCACATCCACCTAAGCACGCCAGCTGTGAGTAATAAGCACGTTAACCAGAGATAAATCAAAAAGGAAAAAAAAAATACTTATTAGGCCTGTAATTTCACCACTACAATAGTTAGGTACCCTTGAATCTGGCACGTAGATCTAATCCAAAGACTTCTCTCCTTCTTTTTGATAACGCGGCAAAGGAATTTCAAATAACACAGCCCACCCTTATAATGTCTTTAGTCGCCTAAAATTAGTCCAACGAACATTAAAATAAGGAATATTTTTTATCAGAATTCGCTTGAGTGATTTCTTTAGAACTTACGCCCGAAGAAAGTCAGTGAAAAACCTTTGGTTAGCGTCAAAGACCACTTTATTTCGGTCACGTAACCTTCGTTAATGAAAATAATAATTCCGTCATAGAATTAGGACGGGGCAATGTGCCTTTTTGCTAAGAAACCGAGTGGTGGTTTATTATTATCCTTTATTTGCCGTTCTGTTCTTATTTTTGGAGAAATGAATTGTTTGTTTGTTGAACACCTCTCTACTCTACATAAATAATTATGGAGTTTCTTGCTCATTCTTCTCCACACGAACCTACCCTTGCGAATGGGTGTAGAATCAATCCCATTCTTTTCCATTTCCTTTAATTTTAAAAATCGACGTTCAATAGTGAAATGATTTGACTTTGATTTTTCTATACCACTAAAAATGTTATCAAAAGCTGAGCGCAACTGCGAACTGCAACGAGTCGTAACTGTTTTGACAAAAATTCTGTATTACCATCGGTAGCCATGTTTGCCATCTACATAAAAGGCCGCCTGGCTCGAGACCATATACACTACAATAATACGAAAAACAAGAAATTAAGTAGGTATTATGAAATTCGGAGTTTTGAAATTCGGGACATCGTAATTCGGAATAAAAATCGGTGTATTCGGGTTTATCCCTCGCGACCACTATCCTATCGAATTTCAGCGTCAAACAGTTTTTACTGCGTTCCGTCTCTTTTCTGAATGAGGCTCTACATAAGGTCTCATCGGTCATTGAGATCAAAACCAAATCGCGATTAGTTACAAAAAAAAAAAACATTGAAAAAGTCACTCCGATTAGTTGGATGTCGTTGTCATCGTGGTTTTGCCTTTGCAAACGTCTTCAAAAAAGCTCCTTTAATATTTATTTGAATTCGTAACGTGAATTGTGTAGATGGCAGTGTTCAATAAATACGAGTGTGTAAGCATTTCATTTATGCAATCTGTATCACAATGCTTCAAACTGTCGTAAATATTTTTCTCATTGTGCAGTTGACAATGAAAAGTTTCTGTAATCGTAATGAGGATTGGCTGTTTTACCCGACAAAAGAAAACCCCAACTTCAGGGATTGGTTTCACTCATTTCTTCACCGGTAACGGGGTACGGTTTTACCCGAAAGATCTATCTGACACTCGTGACTGGCGAGCAATATGCAAATGTATATATGGCAAGAACAAGCAGGCATATATTATCCGACAGTTATTACTGTGATTTTTTTTTTAAATTTGAATATAGAATTTTACGGTCCTTTTTAAAACTTTATTTAATTAGTCTGCTTATTGCTGTAAGTGTGTGTGTTGTACATACTAACTTTGAAAATATACACAACTGCGCACTTCTACAAAACACCTGACAGAACCACTTCCAGGCAGCTTATTAAATTAACTATGAAGGTGGAATGTAAAGGAAATTACACGTTCCTTTGTAGAGTTCTCGTTTATTCATTGTGAGCCTCTGTTGAACGATCTCATCGAGGTAAAATATGCAAAGAAGAAAATGTGTTCCGTAGTGGAAAAACCTGTATATTTCAAGGAAAATAGTTAATGAATATTTTTTATTTTATTTTGAATGTAACCACTGCTGAATGTTCCTTATGAGTCCTTGGTTTGTTTTCTATCCGATAGAATCAATTAATCCTTCCATGAAACGAAGACATCAGTATCATAATTATATTTTTTTTTCTGGGAAAGGAACATTTTGCGAAACGGTACATTCCTTGACAGGTACATTTTGTGAAAGGAATATTTTGCGAAAGAGACATTCTGCGAAAGGTACATTTTGCTACCTGTGGACATTTTGTAAAAGGGATATTTTTTGATTGAGCCCCTTTTGTTTGTACAAATTAGCACAGTACAAAACAACGGAAGTAAAATTTCTGCAACAGACAATGAATTGATCCTTAGATGAAAAAAAGACGTAAAAATTGGCTTATTTAACTAATTTTTATGGACATCACGCACTTAACCAAAATGTTGCCAATTAAACAGAGCTAAACTTTGCTGGTATTTCTTATGGATTTCGATTTCCCCGTAATGATAATGTCGACTTAAAAGAATAAATCTAAATATTGAATGATAATGATTGATAAAACAAGGTAGGTAAGTTATTATGTGAACTCATTTTGTTTAAAATACATTTTACCTTAAATGAAAGTTTTGTTCTTTTTCTGAGTAACAAAACTCTCAGACTCAGCTAGAGGTTAGTAATAAAAATAGTACATCACAAGGCACATAGGTTACCTAGAAATTCTCCGAATTAAAATAGGTCACTATTTTGGGAGAATGAATATTTTTGTTACACTTTCTGAAAAAGTTATGTACTACCCAATTATACATTTTCAGGCAAAGATTCTGTATATTATTTCGTCTACTATTAGAATTATATAATACTAGCTGTTTCAAGCAGTTCCACTCGCGTTAAGTTCTCCCGTGAGATCGTACTACCAAAATTGAGTATTTTACGTATCCAAGGAATCAATCTGCGTGCCAGTTTCATCTAAATCCTTTTTAAAGTTTCTATGTGAAACAGTAACAAACATTCATACACAAAAATGCGAAAATTTTTGAATATACAAATGTTTGCACACATTTATTTCAATAACATTTAAAAATAGAATGTAATTCCTACCCACATGAAAGAACTTAAACTTTTTTCCGTAGAACAATTACCATAGCAAGCGTGGGCGAAGCGTGGCTTAAGCTAGTATTATATAAAGATGAAGCAAAGTTTTCATAACGAAATCTTCCTAATATTTTAAACCATCTAAATTCTTTTAAATCCTATCAGATGTAGTCACCCACAGCGTCCATTGTCGTCGCGGTCAAAGAATGACAGCGCTTTGTTCCACAAACCAACAATGAAGTACCCACGGGGCGCTCGCGTCACCGAACATTATTCTCTTTTTTGTCCACACATAGTTTTGTATTGACCACTGGGCTGTTCGCGATGCACTGTGGTTTGGTTTGTGGGTGACAGTATTTAGAGTTTGACTTTATTAATGAACTAGTTTCTGTTCGTGGTGTTGCCCGTATATTATAACTTCACGGGAAAACTCTTAAAAGAAAATATTAGAACGTACTATAGCGGGATACTTCAAGAAAAACAACGTTCCCCTATTTAAAAAACGTATAATTCTTAAATATTTTCAAAATGTAAAAAAAAACATAAAAGAAATCAGTTGGGTTGCGATTGTGCCAGGTTATCGATAGTATCTAGTATTGAATTATAAAACAAATTGGTTGCACACAATTAAAACTGAGTTATTATGCGATTATGTCAGATTAACCAACGAAAGTATGAATTAATTGTTACTTAATTTATTAAGGGAAAACCAAAATCTTGAAATTTAGAGGTAAAATAATCAAGCGAACCTTGCGGTAATTAACTAATTGGCCAATGCTAATTAACGCGCCTCGGTAAGAATAGAAAGATTGTGTAAGATAGTGGTTTTTAAATGCCTAAATCCTCACACATACCCTGAGTAGGGGTTGTATTGCTAAGCCTTACATAAAAATATCAATTTTAACATTAAAAGAAATAAATAAAACAGTAAAATGGAAATGCTCAGCTGGATCCTGTCAGGATGACGAGACGCGCTGCCGGCCTGCTGCGGAGCACCGTGTTGATAACCTCGGTCAACACAGAAACAGGTCTTCAAAAAAATCTGGCTCTGGATCACATTTGCCGGCTTAAGAGCCTGGCAAATTCAGGAACCGGAAAAGGCTGTACGCGACCACACCGGGTCGCGGCGGAGCGTTGCTCCAGACTGCTTTCTTATAAACTTATGGGTGATGCCGTACTCAGCGTTTCCTGCACAACGTAGAAAAGAAAAACAGGCGGCATGAGACCAAAAATACGGACTGAACAGAAGACAAATTTGCAGAAAAAATCTATTAAAAAAAACTTACCGAACCATGAGAAAATTTTCAGATTACGCCATTCCGGCGAATAGAAGAGCAATATATTTATTTTGCAGCACTGATATACTCACTTCACTGATTTAAAGCCCAGATTTACAACGAAAAAATAAAAAATTCAGCGATTAAACGTATCGGGCAACAATCCACTACCAACTGACACAAAGAAAAAAATCTTCACTTTTTTTCGAGAACAGAAACAAATTCAAATTTAAAAAGATTCAGAACTTAAAAAAAAATTGAGTCAAGGCTTCCAAAAACAGGTTGCATAACAATTTCTATTAAAAAAGGTGCTACTCAAAAATGTAGCGTTTTTTTAAAAACGCTGCAGTACCCAATATTGCGTTACCCAATATTTTCTTTGATTTTGTTTTTTCTTCATTTCTCGTCGTCTTAACAGCAACAGGAGCAGAATACGTCTTTCGTGGTCCATATCAAACCAAAACTGTAATTTTTATTTTTGGATACACTTGCTGAGCGGGTACGCAGCGTAGCGCGGCACGGCGCAGCGCCGTCCGCCGGCGGCAGTGCCGTACCGTTGCACGGCAAACGGCGCCGCACCGTAGATCAAGGGTCTACGCCCTATATAACATACACAAACACCCAGACCCGGAACAACTACTTTATGTTGATCATACAAATATTTTCGGGATTTATTTGATCGCTCTGTCAGGCTCCCGACAGTGCTTTGAAACTGGTTGTCAGACTTTAGAGCTTCTGACTAACAGGACGACTTATCAGTCATTTCTCAAACCAAACTCACAAAGAAACAATCTTAATATCCACGAAGGAAAGATAGCTACAATGTCTCTTAAGTAAAACACGTACATTTTCAGACCATTACCAGTCCTATACAATGTAACATTATGAAATTGACGCTTTAAAGGTAATTGTGCTCTGCATTGCAGGAAATAATACTGAACAATGTCGCCCGTTCCTCTTTGAGACATTTCTTACAAATTGCCGTTAAGGAATTTTAACTCATTCCTTTCAGTTTTTGTTTTTTTTTTTTTGTGCATTGACGTGCAAATTGTCTAGGGATTTTAGAAAATGCTTTTAATATTGAAGTGTTAATTAAGAAGATTATGAGTCTATCACTGCCTACCCAGTATCACTACTGGGTAGGCAGTGATAAACTGTTTTGATATAGAAAAACGAATTTTAATTATTATCGTTTATTATTGACTGCGGGTAACAATAATTCACTAGGCTAAAGACAAAGCACGAAATTTTAAAATTAAACACACAAGTAATAGAAATTCGGAAATTCGATCAAAATCAAAGCATTTATTTCAAGTAGGCCAGTTACAGGCACTTACAAAAATGTTATTAAAGATTAAAAAGTTATGGTGCTACAGTCCCAGTCACAAGACATAAAAACTGTGAAAGTACCGTAGGTGCTCATTCCAAAGCGTAGATCTCTATGGAGAAGAATGAGCAAGAAACTCCATGTACACTCTTTTTCAATCGCCAAAATTATTACAGATCTTTTGTTACATCATTCATCATCAGATGGTACATTATGTGAGAACGATGTGGCAAGTTATTAGTGTCCATAGAAAATATAAAAAAGACAATTCAAAAATAAAGTTATCAATAATTAAAATAGACCGTGGCAGCTAAGGGATGACCAGTCCCAACTGACAGCGCCCGTTCACGAACATGCATGACGCATATTTATCAGCACCATTCAGCTCAACCATTTTGAAGGGAACTAAATGATCCGACACACGCGCCACGATAGTTATAAATTTATGTATCAAACTGCAATGCAGTATTCTAAAGAAGCGGTCTAACCCTGGAAAAATCTTAGGCTGGCTAAGATTAAAACCAAATCTAAACTGAAACATCTGACTTCCGCGTGCCACAAAAGTATCGTGTTTGTTGTCATCGAAACATATTTTGTTAGAGTCCGCGTCACCACTCTTGAGCTTTTGAGGCGCCGCTAGTGTTTGTTATTACATCAAATTGCATAAAAAAGCGAAGTAGGTACCTCGAATTTTCTGCAGGTCAAGAGTTGTGTCCCGGACTCGGGTTAGCCTCAGATTACATAATTATAATATCATTGGGGGTTAGAACCCCCAATGATATTATACAGGGTGACTATGCATTAGGTATCAATCACTAAACCCATTTTTGAAAAAAAATCGATACGTCAAATTGTCATATTAAATCATTTTCTCATCCGCTCTGTGTGGTCACTAAGCTAAACGTTAATAATATACACTTGCCGACGCATGAAACGGGCAGAGCGCACCCCGCTGACCCCCCGCCCCGCCCCGCTACACCTGAGCGACACATCACAGCGCGGTGTCCAGATTCATCAACTTTTTATAGATAACATTGAGACGTGATATCTCGATATTTTTGTATTGATTGATATAAAAAGAAAAAACACGTATTCAATGATTTTCGCCAAAGATTAATATATTAAAATTTGGATGGTGACTAAAAATCACCCTGTATATAATCTGAGGCTAACCCCCTTATTAATAAACGTGGACTATAGTTACAACCAGGATAATCTTCGGACTAACCATACTCGTACATTTTTAAGGATTAACCTTGGCGTAACTTTACTCCTCGTTTTATTAATAAGGGGGTAAGTGTGTCCGATGGAAAACAGCATAGAGATACACAAGGCCCATAAAATACATGTCAAAACGTTTACTTTTGAAACGTCAAAGAGTTTTTTTTTTTATATATATAAAATATGACTGGCTATAAACAAACGCGTTCAATCTAATATGTGATAGTGGCGCGGTATCCGAGGTGTGGTGACATGTGACCGCGTATTATTGAGTGCGGGTGAAAACTGTGCGGTGATCGGTTTAGATGTGTTGGCTTTTTGATATGGAGGTTTATGTTTTCGTAGATAAGGTTTAAAATTGAATGATCACTGATGTAAAGATGAAGAAAAGTTGGTTTATAACTAGAAGTAAGTTGTAATGGGTTCATATTTCAATACTATTCAAACCATTCATTTCAATAAATGGTGTCACTCATGTATTTTATACCTAAGATGGTCATCACACAGAAAAACAATTAAAAGGTAATTAAAACAAAAAAAAAAGAAGAAAAGACTTTTTACTTCATAATTAGCGAGATTATGGAAATCTAGATCTTTTTAACTTAAAGTAGAAGGCAAGCAGCTTTAAATTATTCCCAAATAAAATAAAAGTTAGTTTTATTCGTATACTTAAATCATAATTTACAACAGTAATATAAATTACAACATATAACACAGCACAATCAACGTTCATCCACGAAAAACGTGAATAAATTAAAATAATGAAACAAATGAGCGAAAGCCAATCGGCGTTCCTGCGGTTATCCCGGTAAACGCAGGAAGCGAGCATGCAACCGCGGGTTCCGCAGCAAATTAACATAAAAATCACACGGTAAATGTTGAATTAAATGGAAGAAGTGGAAACGATGTCGAGTTTTTCGTGTGTTAAATGTACGCTTGTTGGATCTGTATTTTTATGCTTTTTTAAAACTTTTCAGTTGAAAATGTACGCTCTCATTGGTAGTCATAATTTCGGAACGTACCTCAATCGTTACAACTTTCAAGGTAAATAGAGATCGCTAGTTTTTTGACGACTTTTTAGACAAATTGGCGTCTATTCTTGCTGGGGGTGCGTCAAGTCATGTATTAGTCATTTTTCAATTAACAGCCATTCTTATTGTGTCACTCAATCAAATTGATTTAGGGACATAATTAAGACAAACCTGTTTCCTAATTTTTTGGCACTTGCGCTCCCAAGTTCGGTTTGGTACAACAAAGAAACGATGGAAAACATGGAAGAAAGGAAGTTATGGCTAGAAAATAAGTGACTGCTAAAATGACGATTACAAAGAAGAAGAGAAAATTTAGGAGTCAACTCGACAGACCTTAATTTTCTGCATTTTGGTATGAGGGCAAATTGCAAATTGAGATATAAGCAGGAGAATGATATGAAAAATATAAAAAAAAAAACTTAAATCTCCAGAACAAACTACATACTCTAAAAACGCTTACGAAACAAGAACCAATACGTATTTTAATACCCAATTTATGGTAATCTGTGGTCTATAGTCTATTTCCCTCTAGTTTCACAAGCCAAGCATTTAAATGGCCCACATTAAAATGTTGTTCTTCAATCTATCCACGGGGTACCGTTAAGGGTTGCTCGTACACTGTTAGCGACTACAAAAACACCGCAAAACAACATTAACATAGAAAGAGTGATTTTATAAACCGCGTGCGTGTTGTCTCAGTGAACATGAGACATTATAGGGTTGGCAAACTGTTGGAGAGGGAGAAATGTGCGTACGAGAATTTTGTGAATATTTGTGGGATAAGAATTTTAAAATGGTTTAATAAAAAAAAGACACGAGAACAGTGGTTGCTTATAGGAAAACACTGGAATTGTGAAATGATCGCTGGTCCGAAGACAGGAATGATTATTATAAATGTTAATGATTGATCACGAATACTTTCAAAGTGTTGATGGAAAGAATCTATATATCCTAGAATCACGACCTCAGACTCTCACGGAGAGGTGACCTGTGTTTCAATAATGCTCTTATCCTCATCTTGCTGCGTAACGTAAATAGCGCATAATTACAGACAACAAGGTACAGATAGTTTTTTGATTACAGGCTCAAATATGGCTGCAAGGTACAGAACTGTAGTCGACGACCATAAGCGCACTTTCATGTGAGCATTCACCACGTATCATCACGCTCTTCTATGCCGTGTAACTACCACGCCCTGTAACCAGATTAATCAATCCACATTTTTCTAAATTTTCCCTTGTGCCAACCCTAAAAGCCATATAGGTGACAATGATACCTATGTGTGTGTAAACCGTCTATTTTTACGCGTTCCTTCGTAATATTACGTAAGCGCGTCTTTATGGAAAACTAGCTCTGTGACCCTTTTCTTACCGTTTCTGTCGTCAAATAGAACTCATACCATTCTCTTGATGTACCAGGATTTGGTGGCTGTTTTTCTTCCAATCTTCGTCTGGCAAATAACGCTGGCAGTTCGTATTTGATTGATAGACTGGTATATTGTTTCTATACACCACTACTTGATCCACCCACTACTTGTACCATAAAACGTATGTTTTATGGTACAAGTAGTGGGTGGATCAGGAATGTTATGGTTGTGTATTGTCTGATTATTGTTTTGTTTTGTATGATATGTTTGTGTAATCTAGAACATTTTGGCATGACTGCTGCAAGGTTTTCGATTTTGAAACAGTTATTTTTGATCTCGGTTCCTTTATCTTTTATTTTGTGACAGGTTAAGTTAATTTATAACCGTCTTCTTAGAAAGGTCACAATGTTTTTTGAAAAATCTTACACATTATTTTTTAAATAAAGCTTGAATTGATTCTGAACAACAGAGGTGCGTCACATTATTGAAGACATTATTAACACAGACTGAAAATGACACCTGAAACTTGTTACTAGTTTCCAATCACTATTAACTAAAACGCAATTGCGGTACACCTTTGTCAACCAAAGCTAAAACAAAATAAATTAAAACAATTCACCTACAATTTCGGTAGGTACACAAACACCAATTACAATTACAGCACAATTTACCCAGTCACATTTTAATTAGGACCAAAACACTGGAGTACTTATATTTCATTCACTTGGTTTAGTCTGACACCCGACCGTTTTCAAATAAGCAAGTTGGGGTGTAAGTCAAACGATTTAGAAAGTAAATTGAGCTCTTACAACCCCGAAGGGAATGTAAGACTTCCAATTTTGTTGCATAATCACGGGTGTGTGAGGACGAACGTTTCGCATGGTTTTATTGTTTCTGTCCTGTTTATGATTTGGAATGTTCAATTATGTATTATTAGAATTCTGTTTTGTTTCTTGTGTTTCTCATCGGATACATTTTGTAACAATTTGGTGTTAGAGTCCGCCTGATCTCCATAATATGTTGGGAAAATAAGTGGTAGAGCTTATTTTGAATGTACCTATGTCATCCATTTCTGTACCTACATAATGTATGTAGTAAGTGCTCTCAGTAAGTTCAGGTAACATATTAGTTACTGCACAAGTTCCTACGCCTCTTAAGCTCCTGGGTTTAAGATCTAGGCTTATATATATAGAAACTCTAGACCTAGAAACTACTAACCTTAGCTTGGCAATGTTCAAGATGAAACTCTGTTGTTGTTACACTGCAATCCTACCAAAATAAAATAAAATTACAGTGTCACAAATGCCATGTCCATCGTTCTAACTCAAAATATAATTATTTGGCGTCTGCAAAAATCTACTAAAATATACATCAACAACCTCTTTTATTTGTTTGTCAAAAAATGTACAACATTCATTAAAAATACTCCTCAGAATCCGTAATGACGTATTCCAGCTACACAGTAGCGTGTCATGAAAGTCGGTGTAGTGTATTTGAAACTGTTTATAAACACACCCTTAGGCCCCTCGTTACCCCACTGTGCATTGAAATAGAGTTGTCGAGTATTTTGAACAAAAAAGACTTTTGAAACGACGCCGTAAATATCAACAGATACCGCACAGTGGTTTAGGAAAATTTGCCGGGAAAAAATGCGACACGGAAAGGAGTTTCGAAAAATGTTGGTGTAGATAAATTAAAATTTTTCGTGCGCTCTTCCTGTGGTGCGTAGTTGTTTTGTTTTTTAATGAAGTCGCTTATGTCATACGGTGCAGTTAGATAAAACTACGTTGGCTGCGATATATGAGTTTTTCCCTTTTTGTACATTTTTGTGAAGAATATTACGAAGTTTTTTCTATTTACTCGTACATACATCTCTGTATTAGTTGTTCCCCGTGGGTCCACCCGCTGCTCGTCGCTTATTAAACAAAGCGTGATCTTATATGGCCTATAGCCTTCCTCGATAAATTCCTGAGATAAGCGAGTCCAAGCAAACAAACTCTTCAGATTTATAAAGTAAGTATAGATTTTTTTTATAATATTGCTTTCAGTTGTGCGTTAGAGAACATAAATTATAATATTTTAAGCATTTCTGTTTGTTTTGATTTAAACAGTTTCTCAGTAAACATGCAGACTGCTCTAAATTGGTGCCCTTGGCAGTTCCGCTAACTCAGAAAAGGGAATCTTGTGGCACAACATTATTATACATGCGTAACAACTATCTAACAACGGAAGTTATGCAAGTAACTCTAACACACTTCCTAGCAACTAGAAGCAAATCTAATTTCCAAGCTAACTTTACAGTAATTTCATGTGTATTTAAATCCAAACAAGAGCAAATAATAGATATATTATATTATGTAACAGTATACATAGTTTCTCAACAGCCCTTAGAATAACACAGAACCATTAAGAAAACGTTGTTCTTGCTTACTGTACCCATTAGGCGTATAAAACTATCGTTAATCCCGCTCTTGACCCAAACAAAACCAATTATGCTTTCAATAAATCTTCGAACGTGTCCAATGGTCAACCCACGTAGTTCAGATATATTCTTACAATTTCCTCCTTCCAAAATTACACGTTAATAAGCAAAATACATGATTGAAAATTCGTTATCGTTAAAAGCAACATTTTTAATTTTATTATTCTCCCAGTTTTGATAATTAAAATTATGTTGCGTAAACACAGTGCAATGGTATTTCGTTTTTAATGGATTCTTTGACTTTTTGTTATTCTTTTGCTCAATTTTTGTTCATGATAAGGTTGACGTTCCTTTGACGGTTTAAAAATAATTTTCATGTTGCTATGGGAAATATGATGAAATTAAAAATGATAAACATTTCCTGTGTCTGACATCGAACTTTGATTGGTCATGTTTTAAATTAAAAGTTCGGAATTGCGAATGTCAAATCTTTGCCGCAATGACAGACTGATGTGGCAATATAATTTTAATGGCTTTTGGACGTACTGTAACGAACAGCCATAATTTCATTTGAATCCGTTAGTGGTCTTATTACCATTAACGGTAAAGTGTGACTACCATAATAATCACAGAAATATACATTATCTTTTTTGTAAATAATCTTTTACGTCATTTAAGTCTATTTATCCTTAAAAAAACCTTTTACTCGTTTATTTCATCTTCAAAAACAATCTTCATCAGATCAAAGCAACCACAAAACAGATCTCGGGAAACCGTGTATTTGTTCCATTTGTTCTAAGATCAGGGGAGAGAAGAAAGGGCCGGGGAGGGGCAAAAACAAAGAGTTACTTATCTTCCCCAGTGAGTTGTAACCGTCAACTAATGGAAATTGATTGCTAAGGGCGCAACTATTGGCCACTATTTTGTCCCTGGCCAGTAAGAAGAGAATTTGGTTGAGTTTGAATTTGGAATTAATAAGTTATGCTCTTTGTATCTGGGTTCTATTCCTATTATCATAAATAATGAATGATTAATCTGGATAGGAAAACGGCTTACAGATAAAAATACGTGTCGAATTGAGAACCTCATTTTTAATTTTTCGATGGTTAAAAAGGGTTTGTTCAAAATGAAATGAACCTCGTTAAATATTACGATCAAAAGACACTCCCAACTTTAAGCAAACTAAAGGTAAAGGTGCCAACTCGTTGACCAGATCTGGGCTGACTCAATTTAGATTTCACCGCTGAGAAAAAGATTTAAGAAACACTACAAAACCACTAAATCGTACATGTTTAAGATATTTTACACACTAAATAGCAGTGGAATAAAATCTCAAAATACCTGCATTTAACCAACCACATGTGTACTTTGCACGAGACAATATCGAACTATTGTATCGGCTCCAATGAGTCCATTCGAAACTATTGACAGGTCGAACAATCATCGGTTGTGTGACTGTGTCAAAGGCATTGACAGGTTGATATCCAATAAATTGGAAAGCCTCCGACTGCAACCGACTTCTCCCGAACTGTCCCGAATAATTTCGATACGCTTTGATGTTCGCACCGCTTTTCAACTGTCATTTCATTTTATCCATGTTCAACTTTGTTTCGTATCTAGCAGAAAATTGTACGGACATGGGATGGCCATTTAAAATATTGGCTGCGGTTGGATTTGTTACGGATAAAAATTAAAGTTGGGACGTGTTGGTGACGTCAGTTTTGTTGCTTATTTTGGTGTAGAATTATTTATTTTATTACCACGCTATCTTTTCCCCGGAGTTTCGATTTTGGTGTCAATTACTCAAGTATTAGGTGTACTCACAGAAATCTAGTCTATCGTGCAAATACCTGAGGAGACGGTGGAGCAAACGGTGCCTCTCTGGCGCCCGGCATTGGTCGAAGACATGCTATGGGGCGAGAAAGCATGGAAAGAGGTCACTTCCTTCTGCGAAGTAGTCATGCTAGCGAATGAGGAGACGGGACGCGTGAGGGAGAGGACAGCCTCCACCTCACGACCCCGCCGCCACCTAAGATGCCCACGGCAACGGAAGTCGCGAAGCAATTTCGTCGGCCACCATAGCTGCGTAGGCGCGGGCATGTGGACGGCGAATAATGGCGATTTGCCGTCCTATCATGGAACGTACCCGGGTCGACGGCGGATCGTGTTCTGAAGGGGCCTTAGAGGACTTATTAATTGATAATTTTTGCACGATACAAAAGCATACAAATACCTAGTCAAAATGATTTGAATTGGATTATTTATTCATTTTGACATCATTTTCAGTTAGGGTAAATATATCTAAATCAATTATTGCATTTTATAAGACCTTAACAGTGCAAACAAAAAAAAAAGTTTAACACAGTTCTTTTAATAATTTTATTTCTGTGGATTTGGAGATTTTTATCAAACCGTTCTATTTTTAAGGTCGAAGTTATGAGCGCAAAAGACATCAAATACATATTTTATTTAAACCAACCAGCAATTGCAAAAAAATTCTTCTAAAAAACGTTTTTGTACAACCTTTCAGCTCTATACCAAACTGGTCGATTACAGCCAAGCCGTAACAACATTGTGTACCCACTACCCTCTAGTAGGTATTACGAAACAACTGCCAACAAACGTACCGATCTGTGACCAAGGCGTGGTGTTTGAGATTAGCCCCAGTGACAAACGGTTATAACAATGGGGGTAATGCGGCCGGACGTGTAAACCTAGCCTTAGAGGCAGTCTAAACCCGGTCTTAGACCTACGTCCGGGATAAATTGAATTTACGGACGCCACTCGTAATTAAGATTTGGGATTAAGAGTTATATTAAAACGTGATCTTTTATGAAGTGTGGAATGGATGTAAAGAGGTCGGGTATTACGCCAGTTGTTCTGTTGACAATGGTTTTCTTTTCTCTTTTTATAACTGGTTGTGATCTATTAAAGAGCAGCGGTGGCCCAGTGGTATCGGCCCCGACTTACGAGCTGTAGATTGTGGGTTCGAACCCAGCCGCCGCTTTACTTTGTGTAATTTATTTCATCACCACTGCTCTCAAAACGGTGAAGGAAAACATCGTGAGGAAACCGGCATGTCTAAGAACCAAAAATTCGAAGACATGTGACATCTACCAACCCGCACTGGGCCCGCGTGGTGGATTATGGCCCACTCCCTCTCACAGAGAGGAGGCCTGTGTACCAACAGTGGGAACATTTATAGGCTGATGATGATAATCTATTAAAGATTAATATTTTTAGATGGCTTTGGCGACCTTGTTTGGTAGCATTTTAACGAGAGAATCGGAGGAATAATGAAGAATGGTAGATCTTTGAATCTATTATTGACTTTATCAGAAAATATCCTGTCTTCTGTTTACGTAAATAAAAATTGGTTGCCTTATATAAGTTGTGATGTAGGTAGGGATAGAAAAAATACAACTTGTTTTCACAATATCTTTTATATAAGAAATTGTAGACACTTGTTGTGAAAATAAACAAGCTATTTCGCATCAAGAGCCTACTCCATTTCTTTTTTGTTAAAGAGAAAAGCTTTAATCTTACGCCATATTATAAAACAAAAGGTACCAAATAGGTATTTTAACGGATCATTATTCGCTGATATTAACACTTAGCTGCTGCCTTCTTTAAAAACAATAAAAACGATGAGAGTTATTCTCAGTTAAGCGAACGTCTCAAATATACAAGAGCACGTAACTTCTAGATACCCTGAAAAAACTTATAATCAAAGTATGACATTGAAGAGACACTGGGTCACGGTACTGCGACTACAACAAGGGTGAACATTTGAACAATGACAATATAAATAAACAATGACATCTGTCAACTGTCACTTGAAAGCTACGTTTAGCAAAAAAGTAATTTGTGAAAATAATTTTTCATTATAATATTTTTATATGATTATTTTTATTGATTATTTATATTAAGAGCGTGCAAGTGTTAGAAAAGGTATCCCTTTTCGTGACCTAAAACTGTTTGTCCGAAAATCATTATCCATAACACGTTTGCTATAAAATTCAGTATCCATAATGATCAAAAGTTCTAAATATTGTTTTACATAATTATCTTCACTTCTAACGCTGTTCTGGCATAATGTCCACAACCTTTATAAGTACTCTTATTTAAGCTTTATTTAGTTTTTAATGCAAAAAACAAGCCCGTTTATCTAAATATCTGACTGGCAAGAATGCCCATATTACTTTATGGCCCACAATAATGTATTTGGTATCCTTTTTCTTCTCTTAAAACTGTTAGTCCGAAAATCATTATCCATAATACGTTTGCTATAAAATTCACTAACCATAATGACCGAAAATTTTAAATAGGTATTGTTTTACATAATTATCTTCACTTTTAACGCTGTTCTGACATAATCGAATATCATAATAATTGAATCTCTTAATTTTGTATGAAATAAAGTCATTTGTCCTAAGTATTGTATTCCGCAGGCTGCTTCCGATGGCTTCCGCAGGGGGCGCTCAACGGTGGACGCCATCATGCGCGTTAGAGCCCTCACGACGGGGGATGCAGTGGCCCGGGGCAGGGTCGTCGTGGCGGTGTCCTTGGACATCTCCAACGCCTTCAACACCCTGCCCTGGAGTTGCATCAGGGAGGCACTCCGGTATCACCGGGTGCCGACCTACCTCCGTCGCACAGTCGAGGACTACCTGACGGACAGAGCCGTCATCTACCCCGGTCACCGGGGAGAGTGGAACCGGCGAGAGATGTCGTGCGGTGTCCCACAGGGATCGGTCTTGGGACCGCACCTGTGGGACATCGGTTTCGACTGGGTGCTGCGCGGCGACCTCCCTCTAGACGTCAGCGTAATATGTTACGCTGACGACACGCTCGTCCTGGCGGAGGGAGTGTCGCACCAGGCGGCGGCCGACCTGGCGACGCGGGCGGTTGCGATAGTCGTCGAAAGGATCCGGCAGTTGGGACTCGAAGTGGCGCTGCACAAGACAGAGGCCATGTGTTTTCATGGCCATCTGAATGCGCCACTGACAGAGTCCCACATAACGGTGGGGGGGGTTCGCATCGGCGTCGGGGGTACGATGAAGTACCTGGGACTCGTCCTCGACAGCCGATGGAACTTCGGGGAGCATTTCTCCCGTTTGGCCCCAAGGCTGAACCGGGCATCAGCCGCCCTCGGGCGGCTCCTGCCCAATATCGGCGGGCCAAACGCCCCCTGCCGGAGGTTGCACGCCGGCGTCGTGCGGTCCATGGCCCTCTACGGGGCCCCCGTGTGGGCCCTGAGCATTCGGACGCGGCCGGCAAAGCTGGTCGCATGCCAGAGGGTCATGGCAATCCGAATGATCCGAGGATACCGCACGATCGCCGGCGAATCGGCCAACCTGCTTGCCGGATCACTGCCCTGGGATCTGGAGGCGACTGCCCTCCTGCGCGTCTATGAGTGGCGCGTGGAGGCGCAGCGTCGGGGTGTATCCCCGCTGCCTCGAGAAGTCGAGGCGCGGCGGGAAGAGCTCCGGCGCGATCTCAGGGCAGTTTGGAGAGAACGACTGTCGCAACCGAGGTACGGGCTAGCCGCAATCGCGGCTGTAAGACCCCTCTTTGAGGAGTGGCTGGACAGGTCCCACGGCGTCCTCACCTACCGCATGACACAGGTCCTCACCGGACATGGCAGCTTCGGGAGGTACCTGTGCATGATAAAAAAGGAGGAAACGCCCGGGTGTCACCACTGCGAGGATCGCCCGGAGGACACGGTGGAGCATACGGTGCAGGACTGCCCAGCTTGGGCGGAGCACCGCCGTGTCCTCACTGCGGCGATAGGCGGAGACCTCTCGCGCCCGGCATTGGTTACGGCCATGCTGCGGGGCGAGACGGAGTGGGAGGCCGTCGCCTCCTTCTGCGAAGCAGTCATGCTCGTGAAGGAGGAGGCGGGCCGCTTGAGGGAGAGGATACCGTCCTCCCTCCGCCCGAGACGCAGTGGTAGACGCCCACGGCGACGGATGTCGCGGGACGATCTCCGGCCACCGTAGGCGCGGGCATGCGGGCGGCGAGTAAAGGGCAACTCGCTGCCCGACCATGGACCATGCCCGGGTCGACGGCGCGTTGTGTCCCACGCGCGCCTCAAGGAGCGTCAGCATAGTGACGGGGCCCCCCTACAGAGGGCCACAGCCCTGCCGGGGTTGCGGGACATACGTATACCGCGACTCCGGCACACAAAGGGCTACCGAAGGACACCGTGGATTTTAGTCAGTACAAGTCTGACAGTCCCTCCCGCCCTGCCCGGGGTGGGAGGACTCATTTGATGATTTTGCCACGTAAAAAAAAAAAAAAAAAAAAAAAAAAGTATTGTATTTCATAATGTGTATTATTCCGAATGTTCATCCGAATGTTTAGGTTTCATGAAACCCCTTCGACAGAAAATAGGAGCCCCGCGAAATGGGGCTCCGTCTACCTCACATTCGTGACCAAATGTTTACGCTCTGTGTAAAGATAAACAAAGGTATGCCATATTATTAAAATTAAAAAAAAAAAAAACGGAGTACTTGGGATACAAGAGCGAGCGAAGCGAGCTCGGGACTTGGGGCACCCCGACACGGACAGGTTAGGGTCGAAGTTGATGGCGGGGTCTGAAAAACTCCACCATCCCCTTCTTGTTAGGTTACTTTAAACTTTGCACGCAGAAACAGGAGCCCCGTCGCGTCGAAGGAAGGGGTGACCTTCCTTGTTGGGTGGTAATCAGTTACAAAATAAAAAAAAAATTGAAACGATGATAACGACAACCGTAAATTCTTTTTGGTACTTTATGAAATTTTCAATAAATTTAATTTAGGACTTATTTATAATATTTTATATGAATTGGTTTTATGCATTTTGTATATTATTGATTGTAATATTATGACAAACGAATTTAGGGCATATAGTATTTAGGAGTTTCAATATTATGGCATGTGATAATTATGTGAAATAATTTGGGGTAAGTAATCATTCGGACAAAATAATGATGATTAGATCGAAAGAAATTATGGCACTTTAAATTATGGATAAAAAAGTTAAGTAACACAATAGAGAACCATAATGTATTCACAAGGAGGCGTTTTCATCGCGCAAACAGCCTGTATGCACGGTTCCTACTCTCGTGTGCACGGATGAGGTATGTGTACAATACAGTCATACACTGATTCGTTCTCGGCTAAAAGTGTTTCAGAGCAGTCGACACTTTACTGCGATATCGTTGCGTGTTGCCAGCAATGTAGTTGCACCACCGAATCGATTAAAAACAAACGTAGTGCGAAGGGTTTCGATTGAATTGCACCGTGGGTTTCGATACAAACGCAGCGGAATTTTTAGATAGTCTTTGTACTGCGAATGTATCTACTTTTGGAACAGAATAGAGTGAGTTATGGAGTTGTCTTGTCTCTCATATGGTTGTGATATTCAAATAAAATTATCAGTTAACAAAAGCAATGATTAGAAAAAAAAGGGTTATAGTATATTACCACCAGCCGTGCCGCAACTCTTTTAAGACTAAACTATTCAATTTAGGCTCAACAACATGATTTTATGTTAATCCGTAGACACCTTCGACCCTCCTTATTAACGCTTCTTTACACAAACAAAATATTCAACCAAATTATCATAAATACAAACTTCATCACATAAATTCCAAGCCTACTTCACCTGGTAACAGTGTAGTTCGATACAGAAAGCACTAAACGTTCGTCTCTTGTGTCCGATGCCGCAGGTGCCACTAACTATCGCCTCTCAGCCGCTACGCGCGCAATTTATAGTTAATGTGTGGACGCCTTAGTAAGTTGCTGTATCTCAGACTAGGCTGGGTGTCCTAAGGGTGTCGTGAAATATTGTCGTTGATTATTAATGTTGTTGTACCTGCAAATTGAGCTTTATAGATAGTGAATATTTTATAGGTCTGCTTTGAGCGGCCTCGCTTTCAATATTTTATAAACAATAAATGCATTAACGTATGCGTAGCGAATTTCAAAGATTTTCTTTGGAAAAGAAAAATTCGAACCGCGTGAAGGATTCAAACCCTCAACCTCCAGATTCAGTACATCCGACGCTCTTTCCAAACCGAGCCAACGGGGTTGTGTATGAACGTGCCTGTGTACGAACTGGATTTGTATTTAGATCAGGGTTGCCATGATTAAAACAAGTTTTAAAACACATGTTTAAAATAGTGTCTAAAACAGTTAGCATTTAAACCATGTTTTTAATCACATATTTTAACTACTTTCATCGTGCATGAATGAATATAAAATGAAAATAAATTAATATTATAGTATTTAAATAGCTTGATATCAAACCATTTCAGTCATGCTAATGCAACGCTAATGCTTTGTTATATTTTAAAGCTTTCATTGGCATTTTAATTAAACAGTACTTAAATAAAAACATGACATTTTTTTGATCTGTTTTTGTAAATATTTAATTAGATGCTATGGCGAATTTAAAAAGATCTGGTCTAGAAATCAAGCGTAAATAATTTATTTATAAGTTTAGACGTCAACCTATGAGATCGAATTTATTTGAAATAGTATCCTTAACTTAAGAACAAAAAAAAACACACACACACACACGGATTAGGAAATACCCGTAACGTTTAAAGAAACTACGGTTTTCGTACGTACGTTAGCGATAACTGGCAAGGTAAAATTGGTTTATGAATGATCGGTTCAGATATTTAAGAGTGAAAAGGTAATAAAAAAACATACTCCCGCATATAAAATACTTTATAATGAGCTATTCTTCTCCATTTGACATTTACCCAGATGGGTTGACTTTGCAAATAATACGAGTACCTATAACCTAGTCATATTGTAACATCGCGTGTGTTAATTAATCTTTACAGTTATCAAACGATATTATAAAGTTTCAAGTAGCTTTAGGCAGTTACTCATGGACCCAGTATTTATAAAATAATGACTGTAGGCATGAAAATGTGTAATATACATATAAAATCGAGCCTAAATTTTGTAATTTCGGCTCAAATTTTGAGCACGATGAAAATGTCTCAGTGTTTAATTATAAACAAAATATTTTTTGATAAAGGACGATGTTCCCTGTAAGTGAATATTCAAGAGCTTTAACTATTGAATATTCACTTATTCAGTCTTTTATAGTTATGGATTAAACCCAAAGATTTTATAGAAGTAATTCCAAAATTATTTGAATTTACGTTACATTCGTAACGCTTTCGAGGTAAAATCTGTAATAAATAGGTAGGTTGTATGTTGACAAATTCTCTTGCAAACAATGGTTAAACTAGCTCAAATATGAACCGAACTAATGCTTACTAGGTATTTAGTTAACATTAATTATAATCATGACGAACATTCGCAAAGCTTTAAACTAATCGCGTCAAACTGTCATGATCTCTTTATATCGTTAAAATTAGATTATGTCCATACAAATCTCGTATTTATGAAATGTGAGGATTACAACGGTAGATTTAAAATTAATTTTGGAGTTATGAATACATTTTAGTGACAACCTAAAATATTGTTTAGTTTTAAATTACTATTTTTATAGAAGCTTGGACATACATACATTAATAATCACATTTAAATATATTATAAACTAGCTGTGCCCGCGACTTCGTTCGCGTGTATGTTTTATAAAATTGGCAAAGTTTCATACAATATTTCATCCCCGGTTGTTAAACGACGAAGTTATGTCCGAACAATCATAAAAAATATATTAATTATGTTTAAACATCCGAATTGAGAACCTCCTCCTTTTGGAAGTCGGTTAAAAATAAAGTCTTCATTAAAAATCCAGGTTTAGATAGAACCTCTTTCTTCTATATCGGTGAGAACACCTGAGTTATCGAGGTCACAATTCACTCATCGCGATCGCCTCGAAAATACATAAATCATATCCGCAAAGTTGTGACTCGACCACTTCAATTTCTCTATAATTTACGTCTTCGCTTGTATTTCTATCTGACTGCCCTAGATACCAAAATGGTGTGTAAATGTATGGATAAAATTAATGTCATAATAAGAAATATACATCAATAAAAAAGACAATTAATTGTAAATAATACCGAGACATTACAATGAAAAAAACCATTTGAAACCGTGATGTATATTTTTGTTTTAAATCTCAACCAATAATATAATGTATGATAGATGTTTACAAACATTTTAAACTTAAAAGCACAAATACCCACACCCGGAACAACTACTTGTTTTAGTAACTTATACCTATACCAAAATCAATAGGTAATTGAATAACCAACTTTGAGGAGCTCGTGGCTAAATAATTACAGCCGCACAGGCCGATCTTTCGGGTTAAGCCGCACTTGCCGAGGTTGGTCTGTGGATGGGTGACCATCTATCATAACGAGTTTCCTCCGTGCCTCGGAAAGCACGTAAAGCCGTTGGTCCCGGCTGTCATTTATAGATCTTTGACAGTCGTTACTGTTAGTCAGAAGCTCTAAAGTCTGACAACCAGTCTTACCATGGGGTATCGTATTACCCAGTTACTGGGTTGTGGAGGTCCGACAGGCAGTCGCTCCATGTAAAATACTGATATCCAGCTGAATCTGGTTTGACTGGAAGCCGAGCCTAATATAGTTGGGAAAAGGCTAGGCGATGATGATAAATTGAATAACCAACTTTCTCCACTAATATCTAACAACTACTACAGATCACTCTCAACTCCTCATATCAATCATCATAGCTAAACAGACTACGTCTACGTACATACGAGTATCTTCTACATAATATTATGTAAACGCGATACTAACCTATTTCCCAAGTAATATAAGGCCATTGTTTAGTCGAAACTAGGCATGTAGCTCATCTAGTTTGACACGATAACTGGGACAGACGCCTGTGGAAATACTAATTAGCCTGCGAGATGTGTTGGCAGTTACTTTCAAGTACAATTTGTGGGAGGGTGTGGAAAAATGAAGCGTTTACGTGATGTGTATTGAGGCGTGTGAATTTTGACCTGTACCCTTAGCACGAATTTTCAGTATTTGAGACGTAAAGTAAACTGGAACTTTGAAAATTTCAAGTTGACATTTTTCAAGGGAAAAATTAGTTCCGTCTTCGCGCACCAGAGGCGTTGTTCCATTTTTTCATACAAGAAGCGCTGTAAATACTGTAAAGTAAAAGAGTGAAAATTCGTGCTAAGGGTACTGGTTAATTGGTATTAGACTGTAAAGTAAAGAGAGCAGCGCGTATTTTTGATTACGCGGTGTTCTAGGAATTCAACATGAAGCAAAGCGGCACGATTCAATGCGGTGTGTGAGGCGGCGAGTCTGTCCTGTGTACGCGAACTCACAGCTTCCACAAAAAAAGGCATTGCAAGAGAGAACTCTTGCAATGCCTTTTTTTTCGCGAAACAATCAAATCAACAAATCAACTGATCGCGTCCGCTTCGCTTCGCCTGTCACCACAATTCTCATTCCCATTTCTTTATTCTAACTATAAATAGACTCTGAGATTAATTTCTTAAAGTTTAGATCCTTTGGTCGCGGGACTTACCAAATTATCGTGACCCGGGAACGTAAAGGGCTATTGAAGGACACCGTGGATTATAGTCAGTACGAGTCAGAGTCAGTGAAAGTTCCTCCCGCTCTGCCCTGGGTGGGAGGACTCATTTGATGATTTTACCACGAAAAAAAAAGTTTAGATGTTTTGACACAAATTATATTTTTCATCATCTTTATCAGCCTGTAATGTGTCCAGTGCAGAGACACAGGCCTCCTCTATTAAGAAGGAGTGGGCCGTAATCCATAGCGCGGGCCTTGTACGGATATAAACATTTAAAATACTCAAAAGACAAAACCCTCTTAAAACTACTAACCATCACCTCAACGCAATACCCTGAACTATGAAGTAAACTTTTGGTACCAATAAAATCAGCAGCACTCGATCACGTTGCTCACAAAATATATTAACGGTGTTCATATAAAAAGGCTGAGGTCTTATCGGCACGAAGCAGCCGTTTGAGGCAGGGTCAGTCGAATAAATATGGATTAACCAGAGGAAATATGAGAGAACATAGCAGGAATAAAACCCTTGTTAGCCCTACAGTACAGCGGCGGTAATAATATGCCGCGAGTCAGGGTGTTTTTTTTTTCACAGGGGAAGTTGTATTTGTTTTTCTGATAACATTGTTGTATGATTAGCTTCAAAAATCTTTTGACGTTAGATAAAATTAGCTCTTTGCCTCACATTTGCCCCTTTCAAGTTTTTATGCAAAATCAAGACAAGTAATCTATAACAAGGCTTTCAAATGGGTCGATTTGCCTGGTAACCTAGCCATACAGACAGCCGAACGACCAGTCGTATCGCTTGCACATATTAGTAGTAAAAAAAACTAGTCAAATTGTCATTTAGACGGTCGATTTTCGCCATCTGACAGGCCGTATAGCTAAATTGATCCGCGTTAATGCTCAATAAGTTCAAGGTTCTGGTCAAGATCAAGGTTCATCTCTGCATCAAAGTAATTTAAGCGTAATAAACTCGTATAAGTTCCACAGAAATTGTTAACTCTTCATCACACCCCAAAACTGTCAGGGACTCCCAGAGACCCCATATGTATCTGACAAGGTCGGAAAGAAGGCCTGCTTAACAGGGTCATATCGAGTTAGAGGGACAAATTTCACTTCACTCTTCTTTGTGTGCGGCAACAAATTCATGTGAATGGAATATTTTTAAGAAATCACCCATTTCCGTGTAGATTGACTGACTTTAACTTTTTTTTTTTAGCGTGGTAAAATCATCAAATGAGTCCTTCCACCCAGAACAGGGCAGGCGGGACTGTCAGACTCGTACTGACTAAAATCTACGGTGTCCTTCAACAGCCCTTTACGTTCCGGGGTCACGGTAATTCGAGAGTCCCGCGACCCCGAGTTTAAGTAGCTGGGCAATATTATTTGTTGGTAATTTAGTTAGGAATGAGGTTATACGAGAACCTTGCGGGTTCTCAAAAATTGAAAAGGGTATGCTTAGATGTTTTGGTCATGTTGAGAGGATGAGGGAAAGGCGACTAACAAAAGGAATTTATAAGGCAGAGGTGAGTAGAAACGAAGGGAAGGGACGCCCTAGGAAGACCTACAATGATCTTAGGTGAAGTGCTAATACTTGCAATCGGCGTGCATGTATGACTAGATTTACTCGTATTAATGTGGATGAGGCGAAACGAGTATTTGTGTAATGATCGTAGCAACTGGCGCTATGTAGTTTCTGCCTACTCCCATTAGAAGAAGGCTTGAGTTTATGTATGTATGTATGCTAGTATATCTTAGTATTCTATTTTTAATAGAATAGAAACGCGTTACTTTACACCTAACTAAAATAACAAACATGCGAATGCTTGGATGGATAAATGTGTGAAACTCATTCAATTCATCTGGATTACGCAGGAATGGTTGAACGGTTTTGGATGAAATTGGGTATACTTACATATAATTTATTATCTGATTTCACACAAAGAATATGTTTGATCCGGTACAACGTTCCCGTGGCATATTGACTACCACGCGCCGGTGGCGCCACGGGCGGACTCAAAATTCCTAGAATCCTATTCACAGCTATAAAAATTCTCCATTTTTTGAGCTTCAAAATAATGAGAAAAAGACCAACACGAAAGCTTGAAGCGAGAGTTCTTACTCCACCTAGCTAGACGATAAACGTGGCACAGAATTATTCGGTTTACTCAGTCTTACTTGCAATTTGTACAAATGTCACTAACAAGGACTAAGTTTGTTGAATGTTTCCAAGAAGAAGTAGGTTTAACAAAGTCAGTTATGTTTTTGAAATATTATTATTATGTTTTAAGGTGTTTTTGGAGTTGAATTCGGCTAGATTTTTTGATTCGGGATTTTTATTGTCTTTGTCTTATAAATTTTATCTTTCAGTGAACTGCATGGAGTGGTTCATTGGTTTAGTGGTTGTGGTTATAAGCAACTGAGCATAAGGTCACGGTTTCTTTTCCCAGGCCAGGCTAAGTGTTATAGAGTTTTTGCACTACGAATTTCGAAGTAGCAGCCAAGGAGTCGGTATTTGTGCCCGGTTCATGGCAATAGGGTACTATTAGGTACCTACACCTCTGCCTGAACCTTAGGAGATCAATTATACATGAAGTTTTGTTAAGTTAAAATTTGCTACTATTAGGACTAAGGTCTCCGGGCGGGCTTTAAGCGAATTGGTGGAAGTCTCGACAAAAAAATGTTGTTGAAGTTGTGAGAATTAAAATCTATATTATAAAATAAATTACACAGTAAAACCAGGTTCCAATCCTCACTCACGTAAGTCAAGGCCTTTGCAACTGGCCACCATTGCCCCTCAGTTCGTTTCACTTAAAAGGAATCTGTTTGTGGCAGGCCTTAATTCGGAATCCCAAAAAAATCATTGCCATTCCCTAGACCCAAGCCCATTTTTTGCCCAACAAAAGGGACCTTTAAATCAATCCCACCTTCATCACTACCAGTTGATACCCAAGGAAAGGGATACCCAATAAAATAACTACCCATACATTCTACTTCGATTCACGACGAAAGCAAGCCAGCCGGCGTAACAACCCGAAACCGACGCTAACGTGTATAAATAAGAGCCCCCAAATTCCCCAATTTATTTTGCGTCACCCCCAACCCGGGTTGAGTAAAATATTCTAGTTGATGCCCGTTGGAGCGGCACCGACCACTACAGACCGGATTAGCTTATGTGCTCCTGGTACTAAAAGGATTTTTCTTTTGAATTTTTTTGGATTTTGGTATGTCTATCTTAAGTTTTGCGAATTTTTGAGAGCGACTGGCACTGATGCGACATCTTTGACAATGGAAAATTCTAACATTGTTAGTCATTCATCAGCATATGAATAAGCCGTAATTTTTCAGCCTTGAGTTCTTGTCACTCATCCTGTCGCTTATATTTTTTTCATGGAACATGTTTATTGTCAAGTAGATCAAATTTGAAACCAGTCGACAGACGACATTTCCCGAAATAATACTCGTAAGCTTACACAGACAGATATCAGTTAAACGTATTCTCTTTTCTAAAATAAAACATTCAGACAATTCTTCGTCTACCTAACCTTTGACATTTAATCGAGACAACATGACATTTCGAATATCTTCTATTAACGTTACCTGGAATAATTCGATGTTGATCCGATTGGCGGCTGATGGTTGACTATTGTTAGGGTAATGTCGAACAACAAGAGAATATTTGTACAGAGTACGCACACATATTCTCCGAACGTATTAGTTCGGATAAAGGCACCCACGCTGTAGATAATCCTGCCGTGGGTGTTATGAATGCAAAGCGCTCTCATTGAAGAACTTTTCCACCTTTGTAAGTAAGAATAGCTTTTATAGCTATGGCTTGTAAGTACTGGATGGCGTTGATGATATGGCATAATAATGAGACCGCGTATTCTAAGATGTGTTTGAACTCGATCGTGGTAGATTACCTGGAAAATAATATATGTTTGTCATCTTCTTGTTAACGTCGCGATGGCAATTATGGAGTTGGTTTAAGACTATGGACTTCGAAAATTCAGCTACGAGTGGGAGTCGAACCCGCGTCTTCTGGATAAGTACTCCAGACGCCTTACCAATTAGGCCATAGGAAACACTAGTTTTGTTATTGCGTAAAATATATAAAACTATTTAAACTATGGACTTCGAGTTTGGCGCCTGCTTTAGCGTCCATCATTTCCTGTAATAAAGAAAGAAATGAAAACTTTAGTTTGTTTAGTGTCCCGTCGTTAATGGCATAGCACCTCATTTATTTAATTGTTAATTTAACTGATATTATTATTTCTTTCACCTACAGGAAGCATATTATCAGCGAGTAACATAACCTGTATATTTTCAAATTACACATGTGCGAAGCCGAAGCAAGTCGCTACTGTCATAAATATAATAAAAGTTGATCAAGATTCGATCAAAAATTTGTTGTTAGGCACACATGCTGCGGATCTAAACTAGGATTCAATTTGCATTTTAAAAACCAAACTAGAGAACGATGACAGCATGAGTCCACGTCCAAAACCGACCAGTGTAGCTTGAGCCTTACATTGACCATTCCCTTTCCCGAAAGGTGCTGGTTAACAAGGATCAGGGAGGGGAGTGGTAGTTCGGTTTAGACTGGGTGAAGTTTAGGCACTTTTTACGGACGTTTATCTAGATATACGCAGATGGGTCAGACACATGTGTGAGATGAGTTTCATATTGAACGTGAATTTTTAGGATTTTATGGTCATGGGGTTGGATTTGGTCTGTTATGATAGGAATTTATAGATAAAAAAAATGATTTACTTTAAATAGTTTTCCTAATTAAAATAATTATGGTTTCTACTCAAGAAAATGTATTTTCGACAAAACATTTTGTATTTTAAACAGTGATCGGAATACAGTTTCCAATTCTAGACTCTGTTCGTTTCTCGAAGATTAGTTAAATAAATTCTGCCTATTCCGATCATTGATCATAAATAATTTAAAAAATGCCATAAATTGCCATAAAGTTTATTGTTAAATAAAATATTTACAGTCTTACTACAAAACAGTTAAACATCTTTTGAACTTAAAGGAAGTGTCGGCATTTGACGTTGATTTAAGGTCTGTTTTGCAGTTACACTTTTTTTGACAAGTGTTTAACAGATGTTTAACTTTTGGTAGTAAGACTGATAAAGTCTATAGAAAATACGTTAGTTTTTGTAAGGTTTGTTGTCTTTTGATGGATAGGTAAACGATATAGATAGGCCACACTTATACTCCTTGATACAATTCAATGTCCATTTTGATAAAATTATAGTCACAAGCAAATATGACTTGATGTCACAGAGGACCTCCCTGTAGAACCCCCAGTAACTCGCACTTGACCACATTCATTTCATATTCCGAATACATCAAACAGTGACGCCAACAGAATAAAATAAAACGGTGTGTATGAAATGCATGCTGTATTTGAAAAAAGAACTCCCTTTCATGTTAGATTTGTTTTCCAATATAGTCGTTTGATTCTTTTATAAATATTTCTAAAGCTGACGTTAGAATAACTTTTAGTGAATGTCATGATTTTTTATTGAGGTATCTATTTGTTTTTGTTGTTTGATAGTTTTGACCTTTTCAAAATGAAAACTGTTTTCCGAAAGGTTTGATTTCAATAAGAAACATTTCTAAATTGTTATTTTTTTGTTTTACTCTAGATTTCCAGCCTTTCCCATATTAAAATCGATCCCATTAACTGTTTTTTTTTTACTATTTGGAATGAAAGCTAAATGTTACAAGAATAATGTGTTGGCGACGTACGAATTTACACGATTTAAGCAATAAAGTTAGGGGCATGGAAATCATATTAAAAAAATGTACAAAATAAAATGTTTAATTTACGACAACAATTTGTGTTATTCTGGGCTACACTCAAAGCATTTCTCGTCGATTTTAGCAATATTAGACATTTATTTTAACTCACAATTATAACAAAAAACAAGCAAATAACAACGTCATGCCAAAAGATCAACCAATAATTATTACAAAGTAATTTTCCTACCCCCATTAATCTTAAACAATTCAATTGAGATCGTCACCAATCCCAGTTACATTGTTTTCCTTGCTTCACGTGATTGAGTAATTAAGTCCCTTCGTCTTGATTGTCTGTGGGTTGTCCAACATCAAGTCTTTAAGGAATTAAGGACCTTTTGGTAGTAGGGTACTTCAGACTCGGATGTAGGTATATAAATGGGATTTAGGTTTTATTGTGTGCTTCTGTTCAAAGGTGGTATTAGTTTAAAGGGTGTTTGAATCTGGTCAAGGGATTAGACATTTAATTTACTGATTGGCCAGAACTAATAATCACTCAACGAGCAATGGAAACAGCTATGCTCGGAGTTTCTTTGCGGGATAAAATCCGGAACATGGATATTCGGCGAAGAACCAGAGTCACCGACATAGCTCATAAAATTTGCAAGTTGAAGTGGCAATGGGCAGGCCACATCGCTCGTAGAACTGACAACCGATGGGGAAGAAAAGTTCTCGAGTGGCGACCACGGACCGGAAGGCGCAGCGTAGGCAGGCCTCCCACTAGGTGGACCGACAACATCGTGAGGGTCGCGGGCAACGGATGGATGCAAGTGGCGAATTGTCGTTCGGCGTGGCGGTCTAAGGGGGAGGCCTATGTTCAGCAGTGGACGTCTTCCGGCTGATGATGATGATGATGAATAATCATCGTCTCAAATAAGTCGTCCCACCCAGGGCAAGACAGGAGGGACTGCCAGATTTGCACTGAAAATCCACGGTGTCCTTCAATAGCCTTTTACGTTCCGGAGCTAAGGTTATCCGTTAAACCCGTGACCCGGCAGGCTTTGGGGGTCTTCATTGTCTAAGTCTTAATCTCACTTATATTTTGAACTCTTAAAACTTTGTGAAGATAAATGTGTGGATGTTTGTTAGTTCCTCTTTGACGCTAAAACTACTGAACGGATTTGAATAGTATTTTTCACACAGATAGTTTACAGCCTGGATTAGCACATAAGATACTTTTCACACCACCTGCTCGTAAATGTCAAATTATATGTCTGCTAACTGGCCGTAAAGCAAGGCATTGTTCCCTCCCACTCGAGCCGGGAATAATATATGTACTGAATTTCATTATTCCCGTGGGAATAATGTGATTTGAATTTGGAACCTCAAACAAAACATAGTATGAAAACTTTGAACGAAGGAATTGAAGCAGCGGCGGCTGCCCCCCGGCAGTCCCCACTGCAACAGCTGATCGCTTGCTGAGGTGGGCACCACAGCATGCTCACGTTCGAAGGTTGTCGTACCACATCAAATTTCAAAATTCGAATTTATTTCCTCGCAGGTGGTGTGAAAAGCAGAGTACTCACCTCAGGAATAAAGCTGCCTTTGTCTTGGGCTAACTTAAATCCCTCGCTACACTAAGGATTCTTATCTTAATTAACACTTGAACCTCCTCGCTGCGCTCCGGAGGTTCACCCCCAGAATCCTTAGTGTCGCTTCGGGATTCAATACGCCCGTGACGTAAGGCACTGCTTTATTCCCTTGGTGCGTAATCTACTATTATATCCCAGTTTATCGTTCCCCTGGGATATTATTCGACATAAAGCTATAGTAACAGATAGTAACTCATGACGACCAAATTGTATGAGCAGTTATTGTATTACCTCCCAATCACAGAGCTTTACAAATCTCTGAAGTAAAACAAAGGGAGAGAAGATCCAGCAAAGCGTTCCAGCAAGCTACTCTGGAACTTTGAAAGCCTTTGATCTTAGAGTTGTGTAGTTTTGGACTGTCGCTCACATAATATTAAAGATTTGGTCATCGAATCAAGAGAATTGGGTATTTGACTAATCAATTGACATACTTTTTATATAAGCTAAACAAATATAAGCAAAACGCGATTCTTCCATAGATTTTTAGAAGTTAATCGGAGTTTTTTATCTCAGAATAAGACAAATTGTGTTTGAAATTACTATATGGTATTTTATAAAAGTGCACTTTCTTGTAAAGATTACAGCTGGATTTATCCTTTTTAGGGTTCCGTAGTCAACAAGGAACCCTTATAGTTTCGCAGTGTCCGTCCGTCCGTCCGTCTGTCCGCAGCTTAGCTCAGAGACGCCCAGTACTAGAAAGCTGTAATTTGGTGTAAATATACGGATTTGTAGCGCCGAAAAAGTGGTAAAATAAAATCTAGTAAAATATTTTTTTTTTGGGTACCTTCATTACACGTAAAGTGGGGATGTTTTTTTTTTCTCGCGTACCCGTTAGTGTGGGGTATAATTAAATAGGTCTTTAAAAAATATTGATAGTTTCCATTAACAATTTTTTGATAAAAAGATTCGTTTGTGAAATATTAAGCTTTAAAGTGCTAATTTTTGCTCGACTCGAGTGTCCCCCCCCTCTACCAGCTAAAGGGTTATGTTTGGGGGTGTGAAAAAATTAACAATAGTAGTATACATAACGAAATTTAAAAGAAAATTATCACAACTAAGTAGGCTTTACAAGTTTACGAGTAATAGTCGACCAACTTATAAAACGATACTTGGAAAACATGCTATTATTTAGATTTAAAACGGGATATTTACCATGTTTACTATTTGTTTTGAGTTTCCGATATTTCGGCACAGTTGCAAGTGCCATGATCACGGATGAACTGAAGAAATTGCGGGTGGATGTTTAAGTGCAAACAAAACGGTCTACCCTCCTTCTCGCTCGTTTTTTGCGTTCGACACCACTACTACTGTTACTCGTCTCACTCACAACACGATTTTGTTCCCGACACACAAAACTCACTGTATCCGCTCGCGAACTAGTTTCACTGTCACTGGGTTCCAGGCCAAACATATTTTCCTAAACAAAATGTATCGGAGAACATGTTCTACAACTGCAAATGTAAGTTTTGTGAACTTAATTTTATAGCTATAATAGGTGGGTATGTTTTGGGGATAGGTAGGTTTTTATTGTCAACTATTTTTAACTAACTTTAAAAAAAAGGAGGAGGTTCTCAATTCGCCGCAATCTTTTTGGAACGAAGTTCCTTATCGCGCGTTGTGAAAGGGGGCTGGACGGAAATTCTTACGAAAAGTTGTCACGACACTTTTGCCCGACTGCGCGACGCAAAGGAGGGTAATGTGTTTATTACCATGGAATGGAATGGACTGGACTGGACTGGACTGGACTGGACTGGACTGGACTGGACCGGACCGGACCGGACCGGACTGGACCGGACCGGACCGGACCGGACCGAACCGGACCGGACCGGACTGGACCGGACCGGACCGGACCGGACTGGACTGGACCGGACCGGACCGAACCGGACCGGACCGGACTGGACCGGACCGGACCGGACCGTACTGGACCGGACCGGACCGGACCGGACCGGACCGGACCGAACCGGACCGGACCGGACCGGACTGGACCGGACCGGACCGGACTGGACTGGACTGGAGTAGAGTCGTGGCGATTATTTTTGTTGAGTGTATACAGTAACTTCGTTCCGGGTGTCCCTTGACACCTCTCAAGTTTTTTTTTTAATGTATTTTCCCCGATTTCTCAAAGACGTCTGGACCGATTTTGAAAATTCTTCTTTTAAAATTAAATTCAGCGAATCAGTTTAGTTAGTTCGCATAAGTATTTTGATGGGCAACTACGGAACCCTACACTGTGCGTGACCCGACACACACTTGGCCGGTTTTTTTTTTTTTTACGTGGTAAAATCATCAAATGATTTCTCCCACCCCGGGCAGGGCGGGAGGGACTGTCAGACTTTTACTGACTAAAATCCACGGTGTCCTTTAATAACCCCTTATGTTCCGGGGTCACGGTAAGGAAATAAATCCCGCGACCCCGGCAGGCTTTGGCCCTCTGAGAGGGGGCCCCGTCATTTTTGCTGACGCTCTTTGAGGCGCGCGTGGAACACGACGCGCCGTCGACCCGGGCATGGTCCATGGTCGGGCAGCGAGTTGCCCTTTACTCGCTGCCCGCATGCCCGCGCCTACGGTGGCCGGAGATCATCTGCTGACGTCCGACGCCGCGGGCGCCTACCACTGCGGTTGCGGCGGAGGGAGGACGCTGTCCTCTCTCTCAAGCGGCCCGCCTCCTCCTTCACGAGCATTACTGCTTCGCAAAAGGAGGAGACCGCTTCCCACTCCGTCTCGCCCCGCAGCATGGCCGCAACCAATGCCGGGCGCGAGAGGTCTCCGCCTATCGCTGCCGTGAGGACACGTCGGTGCTCTGCCCAAGCGGGGCAGTCTTGCACCGTATGCTCTACTGTGTCCTCCGGGCGATCTTCGCAGTGGTGGCACCCGGGCGTTTCCTTCTTCCCCATCAGGCACAGGAACCTCCCGAAACTTCCGTGTCCGGTGAGGACCTGCGTCATCCGATAGGTCAGGACGCCGTGACGTCTCTCCAGCCACTCCTCAAAGAGGAGTCTTACCGCCGCAATTGCGGCGTGCCCGAGCTGGATTAATCCTAACTTAATCATTGGAAAGTGTGTGAGGGTGAATTAATGGATAGATGTTTGTTACTCTATCACGTCAGAACGGCTTAACAGATTTGTTTTATTTTTATTGGATAGTTTATAAAAAAAAATGTTTGTGGTGTCAAATCATCAAATGATTCCTCCTCGCCCCGGGTGAAACGGAAAGTACTGCCAGATATATATATCTTACTGATTAAAAATCCGCCCTGTTCCTTGAATAGCTCTTTACGTTATAGGTGACCTTCTGAGATAATCCTACGACTCACAGTAATTGTAATCTGGAATAACACATGGGATACTGTTTATCCCAGAGTTATTTTCCCGTTGGATAATTTTCGAGAGTTTTCGAGACGTGAGCGAAGCCTCTGGCAACAGCAAACGTTTGAATGTACATGGCATTTAATTAACATTCAACTAATAAAGCTTAAATTGTTTTTCTTATCACAAAATCTGCTACTTCATCAAAAATCTCTTCAGCAATGTTTATGCAAATAACATCTTGGCCCCGCAAAATAAATTTTAATCTCATCAGGAATATTAAATGCCAGACTTTCTCCACTTTGAAATTAGAAATAGTTTTTCTTAACCCTTTCAATTTTTCTTCAAGATTAAAATTCCTGGGAATTTTCTCATGATAGTGTTTTTAGGAGCCTTTTTTGTCCCGTTAGCGTTTATCGCTGTGATATCTTGTAGGAGAACCGCAGTCCTGGAACGCACTAGTATTATGAAAGAACAGGGTGATTTTTAGTCAGTAAGAGCCTCACATTTCCTTAAACTCTCAAGGTAACACATGTGATGAAGAAAAAAAAATGTAAAGGTTTTTTTATAAGCGTCTTCATATTGAAATATCATCCGTCCCTTGTGACGTCACGATATGATACCGTCATTTGCAGGCTAGGATATCTGATTCGGTATCTAAAGAGGTCCTTCCGGGAATTGCATGCGTCACGGAAGCGGCGAGCGAAGATGAGGGTAATGCAAGCCGGGCACGCTGTTAAGATAAAGTACTTTATAAAATAAACTTGATTTTGTTAAGAAATTGCTCTTATCTTACTTCTATTATAAATGCGAAAGTTTGTGACGACAGATAGAGGTTTGTTTGTTACTTGTTTACATAAAATCAACTGAACTTTCTATGAAATGGATTTTATAAGTAGGTACTGATTATGGAAACATATTTTGGTTATTAATAATGCTGCTTTACTTATCCTTCATGTAATAGTTGGCGATACATGAAGTCAATGATCATTTTGGCTGTTGTATTATTTTGAATAATGCAAAAGTTGTAATGATTTTGAAAACCATATTATTGGTTTTAGAACTAGTCTATTTACAATAAACTGTAAAAAAAAACTTTCCAATGTACGAGAATCCCTGAAGTGTTGTTCATCAATTATTTTTCAACGTGTACAAGAACAAAAATCACGTTAACAGTCTCGGAAAATATAAATTACATATTCATGAACTGGTACGTTTAGTTCTCGTTTTTGTCATAGCAATTAGGAATTTACTTATCATTCGAAAACAAAGAAGCCCAGTAATAATACAAACAATTAGACAAAACATTAATTTTATTAGAAGCCCCGTGGTTCAATTAACTGACATGGAAATTATAAAGCTTTATCGTCACATAAACTTGAAACAGAAATGGTAATTAAAGCGTACCTTGTTCCATTTTGAGTAACGAACTAAGGCGAGGGTCCCTCTGACGGCGAGAAAGCGAATGCTTATCGACGATGTTCATGCTCAAGAAATGCATAAGAGATTGGTGTGGCGAGTACCGCCTCTCAAGTTGGATGGTGGTTGGTATTGCGCAGTATGTGTGTGTCCGGCTTAGGCATGTAAGAACAGGCGTGTGTAACGGGCATTACAAGGAAACGAGCAGCCATCGACAAGCCCAATCCTGGTGTCAGAGACCATAGTGTGCATGCGTCAAACGCACGCTTTTACTCATCTCCCCGCATGTCTTAAAAATCTTTAAACATCGCCCCCGCAAAGACAATAAAATCCTAAGTATTATCCCGTAAGCCTTGGGGATTTACCAGGAACTAATAATAATCCCATATTAACCGCGTCTTGTGTAATTTGTGACCAAGACTTTATCATAAGTGAGTGGTGTGGAGTGCACGAGGCAGGTGGCCACCTGTGAAGACCTCAAGATCGGACAAGGAAGAACCAGGTACCGCTTTCCTTTACTTGCTAGAGTTAGACCACAATACGTCGTCTACCACCATCACTCCCAACTTGATATTTCATAAAAATAGGCAATTGAATCATCACGCAATCCAGGTGTTTGATTGTAATACGTCCTTCATTCCCGCAGAGAAACACGGCTATTTACACGCCTGTCCCTCCATTAGTTGGTCCTTTCGAGCCTAGATAGGCATCAGTAAAATAAAGTACAAATACGTACAAGTCATTACATTACGTACATAACATTCCATTAATACCTAACGTAAAATGGCCACCCGCAAGCAAGAAGCTAAATTAGCTCAGCTTACAGCCAAAAAGCAAATGATTTTCGCGCGATTTAATCGCTTATATAATGATTCCAGAAACATCTCGAACTTTGATTCGCGTTCAAATGAGTCATTCCTAGCGCAGTCTGAAACGATAAATGAACAATACAGTACATTTGAAGCAATAATTGAACAGATCAATGAGTTGCAGTTTGAGATTGACGAAACTGCACCAGATTATTCGAATCTAAGTTCTATTGACGACTTATATTCCTATATTAAATACAAGCGTAATCTCATACTTTCGAGCAGCGAAACATCAGATAAGAAAGGCGGTAGTCGCATAAAGTTACCACCCATAGACCTGCCATCATTCGACGGTAAAACGGAAAATTGGCCCATATTTTATGAAATGTTTCGCAGCAATGTTCATTTAAACACTGAGCTGACGGACTCGCAGCGTGTGCAGTACTTGGTCAGTAAATTGACTCATGATGCCTTAAAACTAACTGCAGGCATTGTTCCCACAGGTGATACATACAGTGTTATGTGGAACGGTCTCGTTAAAAGGTATCAAGATAAGCGTAGTTTAGGTATTCATTATCTCAATAATATACTGGACATTAAAGCATGCGCCGGCAATGCTGCTAGTCTTAATACATTTGTGGAACGATATTCAGCGTCGGTCGCTGCCTTAAAACAGTTAGGCATTCCAGACTTGTTGGATTTTGTGTTGTTACACTGTAGCTTAAGAAAAGTTGATGCGCAAATCGTTCAACAGTTTGAAAGCCGTGTGAGTGGGAAAGAATTACCTTCATATACGGAGTTTATAGCATTTATGCAAGATCATGTCAAGGTACTTCAGCGCTCACACGCTAGTAATTCACAGACGGAACCGCGTGCTAAGTCTAGTTTAGCTCATAGTCGAACAAGTAATACGCAAAGTACCGCCAAGTCGTTTGTGTCACGCAACGAACCAGTTTCGAATACCCGATGTCCATTATGTGATAAAGATGACGTCGACCATCGACTATTTGATTGTCCGCTATTTAAAAAAATAAATACACCGCAAGCTCGTTTCGAATTTATTAAAAATAAACGTGGCTGTATTAATTGTTTAAGTCTATCTCATTCTTTAGCTAAATGTAAGTCACGAAACGTTTGTAAAAGTTGTAAAAAGACGCATCATTCTTTGTTGCATTTCTCCGAAGTAAAAGGTGAATCATCGCCCGAGCCTGCTACAAGTACCTCTGTTTCACTTAGCGCCGCAATCAGGACGTGTTTACCGATCGAGTCAACTATTTTGTTAGCGACCGCGCAGGTATATGCATATAATAGGGACAGCAGAGATAAGGTGATGATCAGGTGTTTATTAGATAACGGATCGCAAAATAACTTAATTACTGTGGAATGTTGTAAACGTTTGAACTTACACATAATTAAATTACACCATTCATCTTTACAGGGTGTTGGTATGATCTCAAAACCTGTACATGGCTTTATTCATCTCAATATAGAATCTCGGATTAATCCTGACAATAGGTATTATATACAAGCGTTAGTTGTTGATTGCATTACAGATAGACTTCCTGCTAGATTTATTAGATTAAATGACGATAATAACATGTCATATTTAAATAACTTACCGCTAGCCGACCCGACCTGGAATGTACCAGGTGGAATCGACGTCGTGCTTGGAGCACAGCTGTTTCCTTTTATTTACCTTGGAGATAGGGTTGACTCAGGCACCCGCGCACCCCCAGCTATATTGACTAGTTTCGGTTATGTACTGATGGGTGATATTGATTGTAACAATAGTGATATAACACACACTACATCTTCGTTTACCGCGCTTGCAAACATTAAAGTCGAGTCAAGTTTGCAGAAGTTTTTTGAGCTAGAGGAAATTCCATCTCAACGTTTTATTAGTCCGGACGAGTTAGAGTGTGAAAATAGTTTTAATTCTTCAGTCTTATTTAAGGACGGCAGATACTTTGTCGATTTACCTTTCGCGCGCACCCCTTCCGAGTTAGGCAATTCACGCGGTGTCGCCCACAGGCGGTTACTCGCGCTTGAGCGTAAATTCACGTTAGTACCTACCCTACGCGAGAATTATAATAAAACTATCGCGGATTATATAACTCAAGGGTATTTATCGGAAGTACCGGACTCTGAATTGACAGAAGAAGGTTACTACATACCGCATCACGCCGTTATTAGACCGGACAAAGACAACATTCGAGTGGTTTTGGACGCTAGCGCCAAGACGCACTCGGGGTTGTCGCTCAATGACATTCTGCATGTTGGACCTAATTTACAAGCCGACTTATTTTTGTTATTACTTGATTTTCGTACGTTCCCTGTTGCGATGACAGCTGATATAAAACAAATGTTCTTACGTATCGGTGTAAATGAGCACCACCGCAAATATTTACGAATCTTGTATCGTTTCAACAAAAACGAACCTGTACGCACCTTTCAGTTTAACCGCGTTCCCTTTGGACTAAAGCCTAGCCCTTATTTAGCGATGCGCACACTGCGTTACTTAGCGTGTGAGCATAGCGACCGCTTTCCTGAGGCTTCTAAATTGGTAGAAACTCAGTTTTATATGGACGACTATGTCTATTCTGTTTCGGATGAACAGATTGCTATGCGTCTATCCCGCGATTTAATTGATTTGTTTAAAGTAGGTTCCTTTGACTTAGTCAAGTGGGCTACTAATTCACCCGCTTTATTGGAGATTCTCCCAGAGTCTCACCGCTTACCAGTTAATTTTTCTGGCATGGATAATGATGTCCATAATTTTAAAATCCTTGGATTAACCTGGGAACCCGCTCATGATTATTTTTCCTTGACAACAGTCGCCGTAGATAATAAATGCACGAAGCGCGCGATTCTATCGCTAGTTGCCCGCTTATTCGACGTACTGGGCCTAGTAGCACCCGTTGTGCTGTACGCAAAGATCTTAACTAAGGAGCTTTGGTTAGCTAAAATAGGATGGGATGAAGTTCCTCCGAACTCCATCACCAATCGGTTTTCCGCTTTTACGAGGGATTTTCCCACACTCTCTTCTCTAAAGGTTCCTCGCCACATTGGCGTCTTTAGAGGAGCTGTAGTGAATATCGTAGCCTTTTGCGACGCCAGCTTTAGTGGTTATGGTTGTTGTATTTATTTACACATTACCGACCCTACAGGTGTTATCACCGTCCGGCTTTTATGTGCAAAGTCCAAAGTTTCCCCCGCTAAAATAACAACACTAGCTCGATTAGAACTTGTCGCCGCTTTACTTCTGTCTAAACTTGTTCGCGTGGTCAAGAATAAACTTTCCGCTCGTGTACCTATTGCAGGTGTCCACGCTTTCTCGGACTCCACCATAGCTCTCTCGTGGATCCACTCATCTCCCCATAGATGGTCTATTTTTGTCAGCAACCGCATTGCCCAAATACAGGAAAACGTACCGGCTTCTTGTTTCAGCCACGTGTCTGGGAAAGAGAATCCTAGCGATTGTCTGTCTCGCGGCATGCTGCCATCTGATTTAATTGAACACTCGTTGTGGTGGAACGGCCCTACGTGGCTCCATCAGCCCATGAGCGAGTGGCCTTTAAAATTCTCTCCTACTAAATGCGAAACATTGCCGGAGTTTAAATCAAAGACTTTTCTTGTAGAAACCTCAAATACTGAACCGCGTATTTTAGACACTATAGCTGACCGTGTTTGCTCATGGAATAAATTGTTACGTGTATTTATGTACATTCTTAAATTTACGAACAGACTACATAGTCATAGCTCTGATAAAAACATCACATTCGCCGAAAATTTTATTATTCGAATAGTTCAAAGTTTGCATTTTTCTAACGATTTAAATTTAATTAAAGCAGGCGAACTTCCAGCTAAGAAGTTGCGCTGCTTGTCTGTCTTCGTTGATAGCTATGGAATCTTACGAATTGGGGGCAGACTGTCGAAGTCTGACTTACCGTATGAAGCCAAGCACCCCGCGCTTTTGCCTAAACGCGACCGCGTAGTCGATCTAATTATTGATCACTATCATAATACATACTGCCATACGGGCCCCGGGTTATTGACGTCCATTATAAGGCAGCGGTTTTGGATATTGGATGGCCGAACAGTCATACGTTCCCGTTGCCGAAAATGTAATACTTGTTTCCGTCTAAATCCTAAGCATCCAATACCCAAAATGGCTGAACTGCCTGGATACCGCGTCCGTGATGCTAAAGCCTTTGTACACACCGGTGTAGATTTCGCCGGGCCGCTTGCTTACATACCTATTCGACGTAGAGGTCAACGATCGCAGAAACTTTATTTATGTTTGTTCGTATGTATGGTGACTAAAGCCATACATATCGAGCTTGTATCGGACCTCACATCTGAGGCTTTCCTATCAGCATTTAAGAGATTCATTTCCCGCCGCGGTCCAGTGTCTGTCATGTATTCAGACAATGGTACCAATTTTGTTGGCGCTAAGGCGCAACTAGATGATATTTATTCTTTCCTATTAAATTCGACTGTTCAAACGGATATTAAAAATGAGCTTCTTAAATCACGCATTGAGTGGACAAGAATACCGCCGCGAGCCCCGCACTTCGGAGGTATGTGGGAATCGAACATTAAGAGTGTTAAAACTCACTTGTTTAGAGTCATAGGTAAACAGCTTCTCACTTACGAGGAACTCTCGACCGTACTGGTGCAAATTGAGTGCCTTTTAAATTCTCGACCGCTTAGTGTTCTTTCATCAGACCCGCATCCGGAGGTACTCACGCCCGCGCATTTTTTAATGTCCAGTCCACTCACGTATTTGCCTTCTTCTGAATTGACAGAAGAAAACATGATCCTAACAAACCGCAAAAGGCTTTTGGATCAACTTGTGTTATCCTACTGGAATAAATGGCGAGTTGAGTACTTGCACACGTTGCAAGTCCGCCAGAAATGGTGCACTCCCGATCGCCCTATAGAGATCGGTACTATCGTTCTCTTGGGACAAGATAACGTTCCTCCATTGACTTGGCCATTAGGCATCATAGAGGAAGTTTTTCCGGGATCGGATGGCATAATTCGAGTCGCTTCAATAAAAACCGCGTCAGGTACATATAAACGTCCTGTCACTAAGTTGTATCCTTTGCCAACACAATAAAGTAATATTACTACGTAGTTCAATTAGTTTATAGTATACCATTGCCATTACATAGTTATAATTTAGATTAATTCGATATAACTTAGTCAAATCAAACCGCATTTCATATCGATCCCGAGTACTATATCATTGTGATAGAGTTTCGGACTGCTGCTTAGGTTTCCCTTAATATTCTCCAACAACTAGTTACATATGTCATCACCGCTTGTTAAACCGCACCAGCGCTGCATAGATTAGCTGCTTTGAAAGGTCTGGACCTTTCAAGGCGGGGAGTATGGTGTGGCGAGTACCGCCTCTCAAGTTGGATGGTGGTTGGTATTGCGCAGTATGTGTGTGTCCGGCTTAGGCATGTAAGAACAGGCGTGTGTAACGGGCATTACAAGGAAACGAGCAGCCATCGACAAGCCCAATCCTGGTGTCAGAGACCATAGTGTGCATGCGTCAAACGCACGCTTTTACTCATCTCCCCGCATGTCTTAAAAATCTTTAAACATCGCCCCCGCAAAGACAATAAAATCCTAAGTATTATCCCGTAAGCCTTGGGGATTTACCAGGAACTAATAATAATCCCATATTAACCGCGTCTTGTGTAATTTGTGACCAAGACTTTATCATAAGTGAGTGGTGTGGAGTGCACGAGGCAGGTGGCCACCTGTGAAGACCTCAAGATCGGACAAGGAAGAACCAGGTACCGCTTTCCTTTACTTGCTAGAGTTAGACCACAATACGTCGTCTACCACCATCACTCCCAACTTGATATTTCATAAAAATAGGCAATTGAATCATCACGCAATCCAGGTGTTTGATTGTAATACGTCCTTCATTCCCGCAGAGAAACACGGCTATTTACACGCCTGTCCCTCCAGAGATAGTTCCGTGTAAATAAACAAATTGTTTTAGACGCGTAAAATCATATTTTTAGCAGGGCTCATTGAAATATGCAGCGACCTCTCGCGCCCGGCATTGGTCGAGGTCATGCTGCGTGGTGAGATGGAATGGAAAGCGGTAGCCTCCTTCTGCGAAGCAGTCATGCTAGCAAAAGAGGAAGCGGGACGCGTGAGGGAGAGCACAGTGTCCACCTCACGACCCAGCGGCCGCGGGAGACGCCTACGGCAATGGACATTGCGAGGCGATTTTCGGCCAGCATAGGCGCGGGCATGCGGATGGCGAGTGGGGCGGATGGGTGACTTGCCGTCGGACTATGGACCATGCCGTCGCATGTCACGGGTGATTGGTGCATTGTTAAAGTGGTGACAAGAATTTTCAAAAAGAGTACTCGTGCGTTCATCTGTGCTCGCCGGGCGGAAAGAACACTAACTAAGATATCTTTATTAACAAGCAAACAATAATCGCCTGTCGTAATCGCACATTCGCCGCTCTTCACTCGCGAATATATACGCGCTGGTACCTAATCGCTGGCAGTAGCTAGTACCTTAAAGATGTCCTGTTTCCCTTTTAAATGATTTTAATTTGTACTACGATGTGCAATGCAAGGCTTTGAGCTCATTTTAATTGATGGGATGCATGCAATGTTTCTCTTTTAAGGTAATAATTTTAACTTTGAAGGTTGTAGACGAATTGTTGTGGGTGTTTATGAATATGAAACAAATTCAACAACTTTAAGTAGAGTGCAGTTTGCGCTAAAATTTTGTATTAAATGGGTATAATCGTAATCACAATCGAAGCAAATTTAAATGTCATAAAATATTGTAACAAACTTAATAAGCAGTCTATTGTTGAGCCGCGGGACCATCTGCGGCGTGGGACCTCACGACACCATGGCCCCGAAACGCAAAAGGCAAACGAAGGAACAGGGTGGAGTTTCGGTCGGGGGTCTAACAGTCCGGGATAACTCATAATGATTTAACGACACAACAAAAAAATTACTATTGATCAATATTGTCGAAACTACAAATCGACACTTAATATCATCCCATCCCACTTTGACATAGTACAGATTATATACGAAGAGATTACCCCACGTAACCTTTAATTTACGGATGATTAATACTTAAAATTGTCGCCCTTTAACCTTGAACAGTGGGCTAAAACTTGGTAACTTGATAAAACCGACCAGTTGGGTAACAGACGATCTTGTTAGAGTGGCCAGAAGAAACTCGATAGGCATAACACAAAACCGCGTAAAAAAAGAGGTTAGTTTAATTAATCATCGGTCGCACCGTGTCGCATCGTGCCATGGGTAAAGTCCCTAATGGTAGCCATACACCATCCTGCCTATCGTACGATCGATTTGACGCTTGTAATTGTTTCAAATTGGCAGTTCGTCCATATACACCATACACCATACTGCCTATCGTACGATCGATTTGATACAACTTCAAATCTGCAGCAGCGATGCCAACTTAGCAACTTTATAGCTAGATCTAGCTATTATTCGGTGACCGATAGCTACAAATTTATAAAATTGTAGCTGTCGTCACCGAATAATAGCCAAATGCATCACTGCTGCTGATTTGACGTTGTGTCAAATCGATTTGATGACCTATCAAATTGGCATATCATGCCATCAAATTGGCATTTTTAAACAATTGCAATTTGAAACAATTGCAAGCGTCAAATCGATCGTCGATAGGCAGGATGGTGTATGGCTACTATAACACATAATGCCGCCTGATCGTGCGATCAAGCAGCGTTTATCGTGTCTCCGCACGGTTTACCTCCGAACCAATACCATCACTGCCTCTGATGGACCACGCGAATGAGCACTGTCCTCGTAAATGGCCCTAATATCGCATTTACTCCAAAAAAGTTTTATTGAAATTAGAGAAAACTTATAAGGTACCGTATTGGATGTGCCGTTGTGTCGCCAGCAAATAATATGGTGTCATTTAATTTGTATTGTTGTTCGTGTTTTTTTGTGCGTTCGCGATTATTGGATACGTTGGTAGGTAGTTATTGCAAGACCACGTGTAACTTCGATTGGGGAAAATATTTTATTCTAATGAATAATTTTAATATAACACAATCACGCAAAAAAGGAAAGATATCAATGTCTAAGATTAGATTTTTGTGACCGAGAAAATGCTCCGATGATGGATTTAAAAATGAATGATGTCACTGTTTGGATTCATATTTAAAGAAACTTGATCTAAAAAAAAGACATAACAATGTCACTTGCAGAACAATCGTAAACAGGAATTTACAAAATTTTCTCCTCATCAATTACAGACTATCCAAACTAATTAACGAGGACCTAATTTTCCCATCAAATTAACCTCAAAGAGCTCGTTTCCTTCACGTCAAATAAAAGTAAAAAGTCGTCTGGGGCCTTTGATTCAATAATATTTAGAATTCTCATTATTATTCCCATTGAACATTGCAAATAAATATCAAATAGACCTAGTGGTTACACACGCAATGTATCTCGGTTTCTGTTAAAACAAACTTAACCACAGCACGGTGCGGTTACTGATATTTCGGCCAATAATAATCCGCCATGCATTTAATAACATGCCTGACTAATAATCCTATTTGCGTTATAACTGGATATAGTAGAGGCGAGAATAACCTACAGGCAAAATGGCACGAAAGCTAATTTCTGTATGTGCGACTCATGACGTGATTGGATTGATATTTTGCGTTGTCGATCACTACAAGTGAAAATGAAATGGAAGTGAAAATCTACTAATTATGACATTATGAGCCTATGCACACCACGTTTTTTAAACGCAGCACGTTCAGCGCGTTTCTAAAACGCGCTGAACCGGCGCGTTTAAAAAACGTGGTGTGCATAGGCTCTATGATGTAATTCAACTGATATAATGTCGTTGAACACCGCACTTTTATATTGGCAGTGCCACTGTGTCGTAGGACGAATTGCTCTTCTAGTTCGGTCGGAGCTGCAAACCAGTCATTTTGCAGTGCATCTCGTCATGGCATGGGTAAAATGCAACATAACATCCTGTAATCCCTGACGGTTAGGCAGAGGCTACCCACTATAGGGCCAAGACCGGGATTCCTTTCCGCTTAGGTATACCTTTCCAGAGCTTACATTGGGTAATTAAAAAAAAAACTTTCTACGTCCCGTCCGTCCTCTCTTAAATCTGTATATCGACGCTTGAAAGGCAAAAATTACCAAGCGACATGTAGCCAACTTTACAGGAGAGCTTTTTAAAGTTTTTATTTTTGGAAAAAAAATCGTATAAAATCACCTATTAGTCATAACTACGTAATTCCAACGAATTTTAAATACATTTTACAGGCTTAATAAACTGGCATTTAAAGATTATGGATTTTCTCATTAGTTTATGAAATAGTGTCGGTTGGTAATAATTTTATAAAAAATCACAAACAGGCAAAAGTTACTTACCGACATCAAAATTTAATGATAAAACAACTAAAATTAACTAAACCCGATTATTTTATTATTGTGTTTGAAGCAAGATGACGTATCCTGGATTGGCGCATGTTTGTCTTACAGGAAAAATGATCTATATAGAAAAAAAATATACTTTTCTAATAGCCAATTTTAACCATGGTACAAATTAAATAAGGTTAGTGTAGGTTTTTTTTGAATAAGTAACAATAAATTTAGGTTTTAATACACAAAATTAAAAACTTTTGGTTAAAGCTTTTCGTCACCATCATCACAGTTTTCAACGTTTCACTGGATTTGACACGTGTCAACTATCGCACTGTATTCAGGTACTCGAAATTACTGAGTTGAAAATAAAAAACATTATTTCAAAGAGGAAACGGTTAAGTTGTTTCGAATACAGTCATTGCCTTTTTTTTTTTTTTTTTTTTTTTAAGGTGGTAAAATCATCAAATGAGTCCTCCCGCCCTGGGTGGGGCGGAAGGGACTGTCAGACTCTTACTGACTAAAATCCACCCGTGTTCCTTCGGATGCCCTTTACGTTCCAGGGCCACGGTATCCTGGGTTAAGAAAAAACCCGCGACCCCAGCAGGCATTTGGCGCGAAACACGACGCGCCACCGGCCCGGGCTTGGTCCCTGGTCGGACGGCGAGCTACCCATCACTCACCGTCCGCAAGCCCGCTCCGCCGCTGTGCCCTCTGCTGATCAGAGGGACACGCATTGGAGCGTCCACACGACAGGCTATTCGCATACGGGCAAAGAGACCCCTTAGACACACAGTGCCTAAGGAAGAGTTTTTGCCCGCATCCCAGGGTGCACCGGCCCGAAAAACTGGTCTTCCCCCCGGACGTATCCGAGAGGGAACTCCAGTCCACGGGCGCACGTGGAGGTTTCCTGTCTTAGCACCCCACAGTCATTGCCTTGAAGATTTTATCACTTTAAAAAAATTAGATGTTGTCCATCAGTTTGCCGTATATGATAACTTCCCAGAATTTAATCCTTATTAGCAACACTGTCGAATGGTGTAATAGTACAGGGTGTAATTTTTTTCCAAAACCAGCGGGTTTGATTCCTTGCCAGAATTATTGAATTTTCTAAAAGCCAATCATGCAGTTTTAGTTTTAGTCAAAATCGGCCTCGAGACTCCTTTCAACGTTTTTCGATATTCGTCATAGTTTCGTATATGGCAATCAACGCCCAGTTCAAAAATTCATCCTGTTTATCATAATGAAATTCATCATCATCATATCAGCCGTGGGACGTCCACTGCTGTACATAGGCCTCCCCCATAGATTTCAAATAGGTTCGGTTGGAAGCTGCTTGCAGTCAGCGCGATCCTGTGATTTTCATCAGATCGTCTGTCCACCTAGCAGCGGTGCCTTAGGGCGTGGTCTCCATTCGGGAACCTTGCGGCCTCATCGGCCATCGTTCTGCGTGCTATGTAGTCTGCCTACTGCCACTTGAACTTGCTGGTTTTCTGGGCTATGTCTGCAACTTTAGTTCGTCTACGAATCTTTTCATTTCTGATTCGATCACGCAGAGGGACTCCGAGCATAGCCCTCGCCATAGCTCGTTGGGCTACCTTGAGCATACTAATACATATATATAAACTAGGATCAATTCACGAGCCGGTAATTGACGATGAAACACTTAAAAATTAATTATTATCGGCAGCGAAACAAATCACTTCTACACTGTGCGGTTGCACGAAAGGAAGTGATCCAAGTAGATATACGAGTCAACAACTTATCACGTCTGTATGATATCACGTTTCCCTGTCTTACGCTTTTTCAAAGGAATCGCCTTCCAACTCTGCACCTGTACTCGGGCCGACATAGTGGTATTGTTTAAGCACCTAAACACTTCGATATACCGATAGTCAATACGACATCGTTGGAGAGATTCAAGAACTACCCAGTTGCCCACATCTCCACCGATTTAAAGTCTTTCTCATAGTCCACAAACGCCAAACATAAGGGCAAGTTATACTCTCCGGTGTTCTGTATAACTTTCCGCAGCATGTGTGTGTGGTCTATGGCCACCTTTTCGGAAACCGGCTTGTTTGGAAGGCTGGATGTCATCAAACCTGCGGTCGAGACGGTTCGTGATAATGTTCCTTCGAAAACAACTTATAAACGTGGCTCAAGAGCGAGTTATTTCTTAATAAGGTGTTGTCATCCTTCTTAAAGAAAAGAACCACCAACTTCCACCCACTTTCATAAGCTCTGAAATGACTCCATCTTCACTCGGCGCCTTATTATTTTCAGCTGATTAGGGGCCATCCTAATTTCGTAAAGGCTAATGCCCAGGATGTCTTCAATGTAGTGTCGGGTTAGCTTGGCCCTTGGATCTGTGGCCACGCTGCTAACAGGTTTGGCGACCGAAGCTTATAGCTGCGCATAAAGGTTTTCGACCTCCTTCAATACCTCTGCTTTCTTTGCATCTTCTCGTTTCAGCTTTGTCAGCTGGCTTTGCCCAATAGATACATCTCTTGCAAACACTTTCGTCGTCGTCGTTCGTCGTCTCTTTAATGTGGTTAGTATTAAAGAGATCACCGTGCCGCAAGGATTTTGAATTTGTCTATTGATCTGCCTATATGACTCGGCGTCACCGAAAGTCTGTAGTCTTAATAAGCGTCGTTCAGTCATGAGGTTGAGAGTGATGTCGGAAAGTTTCTGAGGTCTATTTGCACGGCGGGGTATAAAAGACTTAGAGCATACCGTTTGGTCAGTTTCTACGATTGAACTGTTATTAATGGCTTATGTTTAACTTACCACCAGATATAGTAACATATAACAGACAAAAATAGTAAATGATCACCAAAATGAAACCCGCATTTTAATGTAAAATTATAACCAGTTTTAACATTTCGCTATCCTGTTTAATCAAAATGACTCCAAATAAATCATTGTCAACCCAAAAGTAGTAAATGATCACCAAAATATATTCATTAAAATATGTCATAACGAGGTGCAATAAAAAAAAATCTACCTAAGCAGGGTCGACGAAGCCCCGCTCCGCGGGGCTTTTATTTCTGTGTACAAGGTTTACAGGAACCTAACCAAACCGAACTTCGGGGTGTCCCTGAAATCTTGCTAAAGCGAGTTTTAGATTTGGTGCACATTCAGTATAGATTTGGTGATCATTTACTATATTTGGTGTTCGAATACAATTTGAAGTGTAGTAGCTAAGGGTATCAAAGCATTTTATGGTGGTCTTTATATTGTTGGTCTGTAATGATAGAATAAGTTTTTTTTTTTTGATAAATAAATAAATAAATAAAAAATAAATAAATATTTAATCCCGTTATTAATCTCGTCCACTAATGCAACATTTTCGTAAATTTATTCCATGTATTGGAATTGCCATAACAATTTAACTTATGAGACTTATTTTGTATTGCATGAACAGAAAACCAGTTCCATGGAACTACTGGGATAAAAAAAACCAGTAGTTCCATAATGGAACTAGAAAATGGAACTGCTGGGATACGGCGAAAAGTTTTAGGTGAAATGAAATTCGGTTAAATATTTTTCGAACTTATGATACGCAAGACGAGTAGGTGATACATCAATATTTCGAGCTACGCGACGTACTACGTGCGATGCACGCGATCACGCGGTTTGCCTAAGCGACAGTTGAGTGAAGAATAATCGAAATTATTTGACCAACAGCCATTCATGTTCTGATTTGCAACGCGTTCATGCGACAAAACAAAATAGGTGCAATGGGAATAAACTGATTTTTGTACAAATTTCATATCGGAAATAATTATCTAAATGACAAAAACAGTAAAAAAACGGCAGGTAAAATATTACCAAACGACAATTTTTTTTTTTTTAGGCAGGAAAAATAGTACTATATTACGTTTTAAAGTACACTGTATTTAGGAAGAAAATACTAAATGAAAATGAATACATAATTAAGGTGTGTTAAAAAGCCTTAAATGAAGAAAAATATAAAATTATAATCAGGTAAAATTTCTTAAGCAATGCTCACACAACAGATACCGTAAAGTAAAATACACTTAATGTTAAGTCGCATTAATTCAAGTCAAGGCAAAAGTTAGTTTAGTGTTAAAACTTGAAATTAAATATCTACCAAGTGAAGTTTATTCATAAATCGGTAAAATTTTGGTCGCTTAGTCGCCGAAATTAATGAAAATTTGTACTTTTTTAAGTTACCAAGCGACAGCAAAAGTCTTCCTAGCGGTACGAGAGTAGGATCAATCGACGCAGATTTTTTTTCTGATTTCAATGATATATATAACTCAATATCGCCCAAAATGTCGCTTGGTAACTTTTGCCTTTCAAGCGTCGATATATTTTACAAATGAGAAAAACTACTGTTGAAAAAATCGATCATGGCCGGTTTAGTCTTATTTTGAATTGTTTAGCTGCAAAATCACAAGTTTAAGCCCTTCGTACACAACACGTCGCAAGTCCCCGACACCCTACAACTTTTTATTTAGGCGACTACCGCAATATGAACTCAGGCAGCGAATCGTGCCTGTGTTTGAGCCTCTATGGCTCTATTGGGTAGTCACCTAGTTACCAGAGTTGCAAAGTATAGGATACTTACGTCGCGTTGTGTATGAAGGGCCTTAGGTCAAGGAGTTTGAATCGAGCACAAACTATTTCTTCACTTTGCGCATGTTTAACTTAGCCAAGCTAATGACTAATGAGAAAACTTTGTTATGCATCACTAATTTTAGAGCTTTTTAAAAAAGTGCATGTAACTTACGTAAAAAGCATTCATAAAAGTTTTGAAGCATTTTTACTTCCTAAATTTTTTGTTAAATGCAATATTTTTGTTAATTGTTAGGTTGTGTTTAAGGTGGGAGTTTTAGGATTGTTAATTTTAAAAGTTTGGTGAACGTTTTTATTTGTTGGAATTTATCAATATTCTGCGTGAAAAATATGAGCAGCAGCATCATCTTGTTTGGTAGTAACGTGCAATTGTGGATACAGAAAATATTTATAAAACTTATAAATGATGTCCGAATTAACAAAAGACTATAACGTAACCTTCTCAAAATAATAAAAAAATATAACGAAAGAAAAATGTATACACAGTTTTCTAGTTATAATTATATCTCCTATGTTTTAAGGAAGGACTTGACTTTCCTTTTAAACGTTCACAAATCCGGACTTAGGGTCGCTATAGAACATAAACCGCTGAAAGGAAAACATTTATCCTCTCATTGAATCCCTCACATATTTTACCCATAACTCTCCATCGAACTCAATAATCCTTAAGCCCATCTTGAAGACAAAGAATCAAATTCCAAAAAAAGACCATTTCTCTTAAATAAGGCACTCTTACTTCGAAAGGTATATCTTTCGTAATCCGAAATCACTTTGTAAAGACACATTTGACCCGGATAACCTAACAAATTGTACGTGAATTAGGGTCAAATAAGACTGGTTAACGTTCAGATCAGTCCATTACCTAAATAGCTTGCTCGGCTCGATACGAAACCAATTATGTTTTATATAAATCTTTACAGTACATACATTCGATTGAATTGTTCGGAAAATGTTTCTAAGGATTTCCTTGTACGTTTTGTTTTCGTTGATGGATATTTATGGTACTCTTAGAGCAAAGATTTATGTGGGCACAATGGGGGAGCAAAATGGTTAAGAAACATTATTGTTATAAATCAGCTCAGTGTCCCACTGCTGGGCAAAGGCCTACCTCCCCTCTTTCTGCTTCTCACAGCTTTCTGCGATGGTGGTCTAGAGCTTTATAAGCGGTCCATGTTATCTCGCCATTTTCACTTGGGCCCGCAACGACGTCGAGTTCTCCCTTTTGGTACCCAAGAAACATAAAAAACAAAAAAAAAAAAAACTTTTTTTTTTCAGTTGCTTCCTATAATCAACGAACCATCGCATAATGTTCCGACTTCGCTCGACCCACAACAGAAAAATTCTCGATAATTCCAAGCTCCAATTTTCCCAATACTCAACACAGTTTACAAATTGTGACTGTCTCCACGAAAGATAAGAAAAGACACGGATATTTCCCGAAGTTTCCCTTCGACAGAGCAAGACTTTTACTTAATTTATCACAAGGCTTCGGGTTCCGTAGTACGGAGCAACGTTACATCACAAATTAACAAATTAACTTTTTCCTGTTATGACTTATTAGCTATTACTGTTTCCGACTATTGATTAATGTTTGGTGGTTGTTTAGCTCTCTTATTATACGTGGAAATGATATTTGATCTTTCCGTGTCTGGTTGAGGTTTTGTTAATTGTTTCCTGAGATGATTGGTCATAATTATATTGTTGAAATGCTACAAGTTGCTACTTTCGCTATTGAATGTTGTCTGACTCGAATTTTCTTTCTAACTTACTTTCCAAGTTAGCATTCAGAGCTTCAATGATGCGGTTCTAGTCATCCCAGTGTCTAGCTGGGACCAAAGGCTTAGCATGCTTCTACCAAAGGATTAACTGAAAGGAAGACCACATCCATAAACAGACACAGCGTGGCTTAACTTTGAAGATCGTTACCGTTATCTTGACCGTGCGGTTGTTCTTTTATTATAATATAGTCAAAGCCAAATAGACTTCATATATTTATTTACTTACCTATTGATCACTTAAATAAATAAGCCAAAAATCAATATGGTTAGTATCGGATAGCACAAACCACGATGAAACCGCGACCATGTTGTATCGCAGGCATGAGCATTTTCTCGAATCACAAACATGTCCCAATAAACATAAAACCACATACCTCACGAGATATACTACCAATAAAATTTCCCAGAAAGCCAATATTTTAGTGGTAGGTTCTTGACCGATTTTTGCCCAAGTTTTCCCGACAGTAAGTTGCGTGCCTTGATGAATTGCACCCCGGCACGCGCATACGATCACTCATACCTTCTGTCAAATGTTTCTTTTTATGTTCCCCTGGTGCTAGTGTTTCTTTATATTGGTTTTTCTTCAGTGTAAAAAATGTATTGCCGAAATAGAAGCCGGTCCCTGGAGTAAAATTTATCTAATGCTGGAATCATTTTAGGGTCTAAAGTTAAATAAATAAATAACGACTTATTTATTTATTTATTCTAACTCATATTTTACTAGATGAAAGCTTCAAACCAATTTATTTTTTTGAGAATTGAAATATATATTTTACACGTGTTTTTAAGTGCAAACTTGGGTTAAAAGTCTGGGGACATAGATGTGTAGAAATGTCCGTTCATTGACACCGAGTGTAGATCTGTGGTTGCAAAATTAAACAAAATCATCTTTTAGGATTTAATAAGAACCCTGAGTTTAGTTAGAATTAATATTTGGCGGTCTCCTGTAACTTCAAGATTTGTTTTGGCACAGACTCACAATAATTTGAATACATTTATAAAATTCAGGAATAATTAATAAAATTTTAAATTGTCATCCGGTTGGCGATGGTATTGTTCTGTCTGAGGAGCTAATTTTATCTATCAAATTAACAGAAATTGAAAACTCGTGAAACACTATAGTAAAGCTACCCCTGGTAACGTTATCCCCGGTAACTTTACCATATCCCTTCTGGAACTTCACGAAATTATAACGAAAACGCTTTCACACTATCTGCACCTTTTATACTTCATCATAACTAAGAATTTATGTGGTTCATAATTGGCAAGCCTTGTTTCAACGCCGCGGGAGACGCCCACGGCAACGGAAGTCGCGAGACGATTTCCGGCTACCGTAGGCACAGACATGCAGGCGGTGGGTTATGGACGACTCGCTGTCCGTCCGACCGTGATGGACCATGCTCGGGTTGACGGCGCGTTGTGTTCCACGCGCGCCTCAAAGAGTGTCAGTAATCTGACGAGGCCCCCTAAGAGGGCCAAAGCCTGCCGGGGTCGCGCGACTGTCTCACCTGGTGACCGTGGCTCTGGTACGTAAAGGGCTACTGGAGGATCACCGTGGATTTTAGTCAGTCAAGTCTAACAGTCCCTCCCGTCCCACCCTGGGCGGGAGGACTCATTTGAAGATTTTACCACGATAAAGAAAAGTCTTGTTTCAACGCACTCTTGAGTAACAATTAGACCTCTTCGAATGCCTTTGTTCACTGGTTTATGCGACTGACAACCAAGTCTACTTTACCATTTTGGTTAATCATCATCACCATCGTAATCACAGCCCGACCTCACCACGTCCATGGTTCCACCGCAGTAAAGATAGGCCTCTCTTTTCATCCCACTATTTCCCTCTTTGTTATTCATACTTCTAATTAATCTACTCCTTGCCCCAGCTAATTAAACCCATTAGCCTGGTTACTGCAAGTGGGTGTAACGATAAATAAATCGGGCGTGTGTCTTGTAATTGTGTTAGGCGCAGGCGTCGCTTGCTGTAATGTAATTGTTCGTTGTTTGCGGTCAAAGTGACCCACTGGCGAGCTGGGTTGAAGTGTGGGCGAGTAGCGGATTGAAAAGCAGCGGTCCGGGGCGGTCCGGGGTAATATGTTGGCTCGCAGGTTTGCTCGTTGCTCAGCTGAAGTCAAGGTAGCGCTATTCAAAGCATATTGCCAATCATTCTACACGAGCAGCCTGTGGGTTAACTATATACTCGAAGGACGTACAGCGCTCTGCGGGTACAATACAACAATGTATTCAGGATGTTTTTGCGGTTCTGGCAGTGCGTCCGCGATGTTTGCCGATGCGCGGATGACTTTTACGCAATAAGACGCAAGCGGGTGTCGTCACTGCTGGGTAGATTACGCGGCAGCAGTAGGGTAGTTCTTCGAAATTTGATTCTTTGACTGATTCATATGGTCAAATTTTAATTTCACTTTCAGCTCAGTAACACATGTTCATATGAAAATAGATATTCCAAATAACATTTATTTGTTTGAGGGACTCCTTTATACAAAATAGTTTTTAAGATATCGACGTTTAAAAATTTTGTGCCCAGATGAATCAGAATTTTTTACAGATGAATCAGGAACAGAAATAAAAATGGAAAACTTTAAATAAAAATGGGCTTTGTATTAAGAAAATAATCATAATATTATAACAACAATAATATTTTTTATAAAACAATTAATTTATTAACAGTGAGGAAAAAATCTGGCCAATTCAACAATAAAATTCTTGTTTTTAAACTAACAATTAAAGAAATAAATACTTACAGAAAAGCGAGAATTTTGTTATAAATAGGTACTAGATAGTTATTTTAATGCTACGTTATAATATTCTCTCTGTTTACTTTTGTTTTTTCTCTCTATTTTTTCAAATATAATTCTTTCATTTTTAATTTCCACGCAGCATACTTGTCTAGATCTTTTCTCATTTTCCATATGAAGGATGAAAAATTCGTACGTTCTGTGAGTCTCTTTTTCTCATAGATATATTTTTTTTCCATCTTTTCTAATATTGATAGTGGCATTGTTGTGAACAGCAATATAAAATAAAATAAAATAGATAGAGTTTGACTTATGAATAAATACCGAAGAATAATGTCAAAATTATCTCAAACACACTCTACTGACATGGAAAAGTAAAATAACGTAACAAAAGTGCTCCTTTCTGGCTGGAAAAGAGGAAAACTAATTTATTTTCAGATTCATATGGGTTTTTGAACATATGAATCAGGCACAGATGAATCATGATTTTGCCTAAAATCATGCTTAACTCATCATTCATACAGACTTCAGTATTATCATTTTTCTACACGAATCTGTAACCTAAAAGCATCACACGAAACTCAGATTAAAGTCTTAAAACAGCAAAATAAAATTAATAAATTAGGCATTGTAATCAGCAAGGTACCTAAACCAAGCACAGATGAATCAGACATTTACCTTTGTTTCACCAGGTTCTAAGCCAACCAGCCTCACGTCCGCCTTCTAGCACGTCCGTTGTACGATAGGTTTCCCCCCAGGTGGGATCCCAGACTCTCATCATTATTCCTCGACCAAGTACAGTCAAGCGAAGCTTACTCCACATGAATCAGTATTATACGCCGGACACTTCTTATTTACTTAATTAAAAACACACTAACGTAGTTATATCTAATATATATTTTTTTTGTAAGAGGTCAATTAATTACCTTTCGATATAACTTTAATTTATATTGATGAATCAAAAGGAAAATGCGACATCGACCAATTTGTTCCGGAAAATGGGAAACGGACGCCCTATATGAATCAGGAGAACAGACTTCAATTTTTTTTTATTTTGTATCTATATAGTTACTATTAAAAAAATATAATTTGTCCCAGGTAGAGCTAAAGCTAAACTGTACAGAAAAAAATATTACATGCCGTTTTGTTAGTTGGTTACAGAAATATACCCACAGACATCGAAAATTTTGTCTTTGAAGAACTACCCAGTAACGATATTCTGAAGATATTTTGCAGTAAATTTCAGTGTCCAATGCACTCGCTTTGGGTACGCATTGTAATTGGGACGGTAAAATAAAGTGTTGTAATTGCGACGGTAAAATAAAATGTTTTAGATATAATTGATTTTGATTGCTTCTTTTTTGGTGTACAGGTTCAAAAACGTTAAGATATCAAACCGTCCAACCGTTTTAAAAATCCTAATTAAAAAGAACCGCTTTAATCTCAACCAACCTTTTTTAAAGCCCCACCCTTCTTTCCGCTTACCACACATCTCGATACACACCACAAAAAAAGAGAAAACACGACACTGGAACAAATGTTTCTGTACATTACTCCACTAAATTGATTTACCGTCTGTATCCGTTGCTAGATTGGGACCGAGTACCAACATATTGAATCAAACGTTATTTGCAACGAAATGAAGGAAAATGTCCTTTTTTTGCTGATCTTTTATGAAATTGTGTGAGTTGATATTATTTTGTCGTGTGTAGATACTGTTTTTTTTTTACTTGAGTATCTGACTATCCGGTTTCGGTTGTCATCTTCAGGTAACGTTGACAAAGTGTTTATGTTAAGGTACAAAAACGTAATTTCTGTTATTGAGTTGTTGTAAAATATCGCTTTTCGTGTCTGTACGGTCAACAAAACAGATAATATGTATACAGACAACAAGTTTGCATGCTAATGTTGTTTGTGTAGGTTGATACCCAGACACATTGAAAATAACACAACATTGGAAACCATTTAAAACTAGCTATGTTCGAAATAAGTATATCAAAGCATTTAAATAATCAATTAATAGAAACAATAATATAATTATCATTTAGTTTTAAAATTATTTGCTTTTAAACTTATTATTAAAGTTCAGATTCTAATTATAATGTTCTATTTCAATCAATCTTATGCAAAACATTTCTTTGTGTACGTTTAACAATCAGTCTTTGAAATAAATAACTTAATCCTGAACGAATGCGTTAATAATAATTATAGATTTGTAAGTGGAATGGAGAAATGGAATTGTAACACGTTAATAGATCTCAGGTATTACACTGAGGTACTTAAACGTATATCAGTAATGATTGCGTCACACACAAATATTAGTTCAATAAAAAGAAATATAGGTAATTATGGCACCTACTGTCAATTAGTTTTGAGTTTATTTACACAACTAATTGTTCCAATTATACATATTTTGTATTGTAAAAGGGTTAGAAACTTCTGTTTTTTTAGTGTTTAACAAAAATATATACAAAAAAATTAACCGCCTTGGTGTACTTTGTTTTTTTTATTTCGTTTTCTTTTTTGCCACCGACTTCCGAAAGAAAAATTATTTTTTGTGGTTGTTTTTCAGGCCGGTTAATTAAAAAAAAAGCATTTGTTGAGAGCTAAATGAGCCTTGTCTAACAAACATTTATTAATATTCTTCTTCTTCTTGTTCCAGACGCCATTGCTCTCCGGGATGTCCAACTGATAGCGCCATCGGCCGTCAAACTCGGTGACACAGTGCTCCTCGGCTGTAAGTGGACTCTCGAGGGAAACGAAACGTTATACAGTGTTAAGTGGTACCGAGGGAGGCAGGAATTCTTCAGTTATCTACCTAAGGAGTATCCGTTTACAAGGATCTTCGCGCAACCTGGGATTGATGTTGATGTGAGTAGATTTTTATTTTTATATACTAGCTGCTGCCCGCGACGCCGTCTGCGCGAATGCGTTGAAGAAATAAAGGTTCACTGCTCGTTCCCCGTACGTGATAGCGTGATAATAATTATGTAGCCTATATTGGTTTGTTTATGTAAAGAAGTCGGGTCAACATACATAATTATGTATGTTGACCCGACTTCTTTATAATATTCGTGTCGAAGTAAATCCACGCAGTACTTTTTGAGTTTATCCCGGATATACGTACACCAAACAGACAAAAATTTAAAAAACATTATTTTTGGCTTCGGTATCGATTGTAAATCACACCCCAAGTATTCTTAAAAAAAATATTCAATGTACAGTTTTGACTTTCCTACCATTTTATTATTGTGTATAGATTTTCTTCTTAGTGTGTCGCTGGCAAACTAATTTGATTCAGTCCAGAACTGATCTAGGTTAGATGGTTCACTCCATCTGTTTGTGCTTCAAAAGCGTCTATTTTTTCAGTTCAACAATGGACAAGACTTAAACGTTCTGTATACAAAAAGTTAGTTATTAAATAGTTTATCGACGCCAGCGGCGCATTCGAGCTACGCCTCGCCCATCAAAGCACAAGTAAAAACAACCATATTTACAGTCGACTGACGTGCCAATGTTTCCAACTTTCTGGGCACTGATCCTTTTGACAGCGATATGGACGTATTTTTGATGTTCTGTGAATGTTTTTACATTCTTAGCATATTTCAATTATAAGTATTACTTCATGTATAGTTTTCTTAAAATAAAAAGAAAAAATAAAAGTCGACTTTAAATAGATAATAATCTAATGCAATGTCACGTACAAACTCGTTGCATTATTTACTTCACACAAAATTGTGAATTGCACATTTGTTTAGAAACGTGACAACAACTACCAGTCAGACAACTAAGGTTTGTCGGTGGATCCTCCGTTTTCAACAGAGTATACGCCCTATTCCTTACAACTTGGCGTTCGTGTTTGATTGTACGTTTTGATTGTACTTTTACCAGTATAGGGGAAGTAAGCCTAAGACGGTTAGCCCGCCTAAAACGGGTATGCGGAGCGTACGGGCGTCGTTTTTGCTAATGAGAATGTGTGCGTGCAGGTCTCGGTGTTTCATGAGGAGAGGAAACGCGTCCTGCACGCACACATTTTAATTAGCAAGAAAGATGCGGGCGCCCGTACGCCGCCGCATACCCGTAGGCGGGCTTTCCGTCTTACCAGCAGTACGAATAGATGTACTTTGCTAGTAGAACCAGCGATTTCATGTACACCCTTGGTGAATATTTTCTCACAATATAACTTTTAAAATGTGTCTGTTTGTGATCATGAACATAGCTTTATTCGCTGAACTGTAAAACTAAAACACTAGTTAAGCGCTTTAGTAATAGCCCCGTGAGTTTTCTCCCAATGTTTACCTTCAAAAGGAAAACTATACGTGTAAATCCTAACAACCACACAAAGTTTACCATCGCAATGATGTAAAAAACTTCAAGGAAACGCGAAGTGCAAAAATCAAACTAGCAACTTTGGAGCGGATCATAAATATCCGATACAACGTCCCGTCCTTTAATCCGCAAACCAGCAAAAACACTTAACTCATCTAAGTAAAGTTATGCAACGATCACGACCTCAGGCCATGCAACTTGTGACGAAAGTTAAGAAACATGCGCGTCACTTGTTTCTTTTACGTGAGTACCGTGTCTGTAAAAGTCGTATTGCTCGTGTCTGATTATATCTGTAGCGTGTATGGGGATCTGAGTATATTGGAGCAGTCTTCAGCTCGCAGAAGTTCCCCGTACGGTTTTACTACAATTAGTTGATATTTTAATAGGTTTATGCAAATACACGCTGCATCTAGCAGACTAGTAGACTGGCAGACTAACAGTAACCATGTAGACTTTTCCGGTAGCCAGAAATACACGCCAGCCATTTTATTCCAATAGCGTGTAAAGCCGGCCTTTACATGTTCTAAACACAACATTTCTTTAATTACTCTTCTCTGTAGATGTCGCATCTTGTACTTCGTGGTCAGACAGTTAACCTACATCCGAACCATAATTCGATGACGTTACGTTATCTGCGACCGACGAACTTTTAACTTGAAGTTCAGCTTTAAGTAAAGCAATGGCGGTCTGGTATAATAATTTTTCAAATTGTGTTATTTCGCTGAGTCCACTTCTAGTTATTATAATGAATAACCCGCTCGGATTTTTATGGTTCTGTTAAAAAACTTGGAAGTTTTTGAATTATGTTAAGTGTTATGTCTGTATTTATGGTCGTTGTCGACTTATTTCGCTTTTGTTTAACTTTTAAAGGGGATAAGAATTAAGTCAAGAGGCGCTTTTATATTCTACAATTTTAATATATATTTTTTATTTATTTAACAATGATATTTATATAATAAATCGCAGAGGCAGAGGTGCACATAAAGTGAGTGATACACGTACGTTTAATCTATTGTCAACGACTGGGCACATATATGTAGACTCCGGGGCTGCTACGGAGACATTCCTAAGAGAAAAGTTCAAAAACGCTTTGCCCGGAGTGGGAATCAAATCCAGGAACAGTACACATTAAGCCATGCAACAGAATTATAATTATTATGTTGACCGTTCATTGTATGGAAGGATCAAACGAAGCGAGGCCAAGATAAACTGGTTATGTATAGCTTGGTGTGTACATTTTCTGGCAGTTCAAAAGTACCTCGGCTTCATACCTTTCAGAGAAACTTGATATAGCCGTATGAGAATGTCGTAGTGAATCATGGTCTTACGTTCTATCCGTACCTAAGACCTCGTTTAAGGACACGAGGCGCGTGTAGCGGTGCGTCGGGCGGAGCGGGCAGCTCGAAACACAAATATACGGAGATGAACAGAGCGGTCAAGGTTTACGATTAACACGCGTTTGTTTGACTTCATACGGAGGACGCCGTGTTGGTTGGCTACACCGTACATCAGCGATACCACGTGTAACTTGTTTCATTCTTCCAGTCGCATCGATTTAGCCTCAGCCTGAATGACAGGAAGCCGCGTTGGACACCGTAAACTGAGAAAATAATTCACGCAGCACGCTCCGCCCAACGCACGCCAAATTTATTTTGTTTGTGAAGTAACACAAACAAAATAAAATTATAGGAACATGATTCATAAAATACTGTTATAATAATATGTCAATACAATCTATATCTATACATATAATAAAACTGTAGAAAAGTAATTTTTGTACATTAAAAAAAAACTCAAAAAATATAGCCAGGGTGTTAAAGGACAACCAATAGAACCCATTTCTAGCATTTTTAGAATTTTTGTCTGTTTGTCTGTTTGTCTGTTTGTATGTTTATTTGTTCGGGCATCACGTAAAATGTACGAAAGCTTTGTAGATAACTTTAATACACAACGACTGACCGTAACTTGAAGTAACATTTAGTTTTTGTTTCATTGGAATCGGTTCAGTCTATCAAAAGATATTTGAATTTAAAGTGTTCCATCTAAGTAAAATTACAGTCAGTTCACACCGAGACGCGCAGGTCAGTAGCGCGATCTAGCTTCGAATGGAAAAACTACTTATTCAAATAATTAATTTAAACATAATTATTTCACCGCACGGCAGATGGCGTTTAAAGAAAACCTGGAATAGAGGTGTTATTGAAGTAACATTTAAGTACGGTATTTTGTTTCATCGTAATCAATTCACACCCGAAATTAAATAAAGCGATTTAAAGGAATCGAACAGAATGGAATGGAATGCACTGGACTGGACTGGAATGGAATGGACTGGACTGGAATGGAATGGAGTGGAGTGGAGTGGAGGAATGGAATGGAGTGGAGGATGGAGGAATGGAGTGGATTGGAGTGGAGTGGAGTGGAGTGGAGTGGTGCGGGTGGAGTGGAGTGGACCGGGTGGAGTGGAGTAGAGCGAGTGGAGTGGAGTGAGGCGGGTGGAGTGGAGTGGAGCGTGTGGACTGGAGTGGAGCGGGTGGAGTGGAGTGGAGCGGGTGGAGTGGACCGGAGCGGATGGAGAGGAGTGGAGCGGGTGGAGTGGGGTGGAGCGGGTGGAGTGGTGTGGAGCGGGTGGAGTGGAGTGGAGCGGGTGGGTTGGAGTGGAGCGGGTGGAGTGTTTTGGAGCGGGTTGAGTGGAGTGGAGTGGAGAGGGTGGAGTAGAGTAGAGCGGGTGGAGAGGAGTGGAGCGGTTGGAGTGGAGTGGAGAGGGTGGAGAGGAGTGGAGCGGGTGAAGTGGAGTGGAGCGGGTGGAGTGGTGTGGAGCGGGTGGAGTGGAGTGGAGTGGAGTGGAGTGGAGTGGAGGAATGGAATGGAGTGGAGTGGAGTGGACTGGTCTGGACTGCAGTGGAGTGGAGTGTAGTGGAGCGGGTGGAGTGGAGTGGAGCGGGTGGAGTGGAGTGGAGCGGGTGGACTGGAGTGGAGCGGGTGGAGAGAAGGGAGCGGTTGGAGAGGAGTGGAGCGGGTGGAGTGGAGTGGATTGGGTGGAGTGGAGTGGAGCGGGTGGATTGGAGTGGAGCGGGTGGAGTGTTTTGGAGCGGGTTGAGTGGAGTGGAGTGGAGAGGGTGGAGTAGAGTGGAGCGGGTGGAGAGGAGTGGAGCGGTTGGAGTGGAGTGGAAAGGGTGGAGAGGAGTGGAGCGGGTGTAGTGGAGTGGAGCGGGTGGAGTGGTGTGGAGCGGGTGGAGTGGAGTGGAGTGGAGTGGAGTGGAGGAATGGAATGGAGTGGAGTGGAGTGGACTGGTCTGGATTGGAGTGGAGTGGAGTGTAGTGGAGCGGGTGGAGTGGAGTGGAGCGGGTGGACTGGAGTGGAGTGGGTGGAGAGAGGAGAGCGGGTGGAGAGGAGTGGAGCGGGTGGAGTGGAGTGGAGCGGTTGGAGTGGAGTGGAGCGGGTGGATTGGAGTGGAGCGTGTGGAGTGTTTTGGAGCGGGTTGAGTGGAGTAGAGCGGGTTGAGAGGGTGGAGTAGAGTGGAGCGGGTGGAGTGGAGTAGAGCGGAGCGGGTGGAGTGGAGTGGAGTAATGGACTGGAGTGGAGTGGAGTGTAGTGGAGCGGGTGGAGTGGAGTGGAGCGGGTGGACTGGAGTGGAGCGGGTGGAGTGGAGTGGAGCGGGTGGAGTGGACTGGAGCGGGTGGAGAGGAGGGGAGCGGGTGGAGTGGAGTGGAGCGGGTGGAGTGGAGTGGAGCGGGTGGAGTGGAGTGGAGCGGGTCTTTTTGTCGCTTTACGTTCACGCGCGCTGAAATAGGATTAAGAGTAAGTTCCATTAATTTTTTTTCCATACCAACATTCATTTCATTCATTTAACAATATCGAATTCAAATCGATATTTATACAAACTACTCTTATCCAATAGCAATTAAATGGTACTGCCTTTGAACAACAGAGGGCGTTTATTACAAACACGTCAAATATTCTTGAATTCGAAATACCTACAAGGTTTATAAATGAAAAACGTGGCGAGAATTAAACGCTTCGCACTAAAAAATACAATGTTAAATTCCGACATCCACGCGAACGAAGTCGCGGGCACAGCTAGTTTATCCATAAAACATGAAATTATTCGACATCAATAAATAAATTAGGAAAGCAATTCAATTTCGCTTGTGCGTTGTTTTTTATTTAAATAAATATAGCCTCAAAGAAACTAATTAAATTCCTTACCGTTTTCGGGTGAAGGTTGGATTACATCATTAAGAAAATGTTTTGGCAATGTTATAAAAAATCTTCGTAATAGAAAAAAATATGGAGAGAGTTTTTGGTTAGATGAAACAATAATATTGTATGATAGCTATATTATCTTTTATATATTTAATTAACCAAACTTGAGAAAGAAAAAGATTCTTGTGTTGTCTCGAGAACTCAAGAAACAAGAAGCGTGGGAGTTGAACGGTAATCTTTAGGCTGATTTTCTGGGTTATTATTATGTTTTATTTAAATTTCCATTCATAAGAAAGATTCTTCTCCAAATAAAGCTAATGTAAAATCAAAATATGGTAGTAACGGGGCCTCAACGTACAAGTTTTATGTCGTAGGTTGGAATAATCCTGCCAGCATTGTGTAATTTATTTCATCACCACTGCTCTCAAAACGGAGATTAAGAACAGCTTAGTAAACCGACTGAACAATTCGAAGATAATTGACATCTACTATCTCACGCTTAGCCCATATTGTGGATTACAGCCCCTTCCTACAGAGAGGTGTCTTGTCCACCAGCTGTAGGAATAATATACACTGATTATGCCAAACGCTCTTATTATACAGCTCATCATGTTCCAATTCTGGGCAAAACTCTCTTTCTACTATTTTTACGGCTGCCCAAAGTCAAGGTCTAGTCTGTCGTAAGCTGGGTACTCACTTGGCAGTGTTGCATGTAACGTATCAAATACTGTATCAAACTCAAATGGGTACGGCTCGTCCGAGCACACTGCGAGCCGCCTTTGTGTTACTCTGGCTTACAGCGAGCGGTTCGCAGCGGGCTCCTGCCTACGTGCCTACTCACTTGATACCGTATCTGATACGTTACATGCAACACTGTTAAGTGAGTACCCAGCTTTAGAGAACTAATGATAATTAGAAATAACAATAATGGCTTTTGCATTCCTGTTAAGATTCACATAAAACGCCTATGAAGTAATATCAGTCGTAACTAAGTTTCCTATTTAACCCCAAAGTATTCAACTGAAAAATTTCGCTTAAAACATTTTAAAAAGAACACAGCATCAACCCTCAAACTGCAATTCACAAAAGATTATAACCCTCTAACCGCGCCGTACTTTTTCTCTCCCAGGCCAATTTATTATGCAATCTTCGTCCGTTTACTTGGCTGAGCGGTAGGATCGTACTTACCTTGTAAAGGGAACTTAGTGGGCGAATGTACACAACTAAGGCTTAGCCTCGGGAGAGTTTCGGGTAAGTGATGCGATGTATTAGATCAACGTTTGCTCGAAGACATATTATTTGTTGTTACAAAATAGGGTTAGGTTATTTTGTGGTGAGAATACTTTAGTTTACTGCATAAATAAATTGAACAACGGGTTACTCGTTACGTCAGAGTATTGAAAAATAAAGGGTTGTTGTAAGTACGTCACAAAAATTATTCCCCTCGAAAAAAAGTTTTGATCCTGTTCTCCTAGTACATTCTGTTTAGATTACGAACTTATAACAACCCAAAATAAAGAACATACATAACATATTATTTGTTTTTTTTTTTAAATCAATGAATATTGACAAAGATAAAACGCTTCGAAATTAATACGGGAGTGAGGGCTTGTGACGTCATAACGCCTGTAGAATTAAACCGACCAAGTGACGTATTGTGATTTTTAGAAGCGTTTTTATCTTCGTCAGTTTTAGTTTAAGAGCGTATATTCCGAAAGCTGGCAACGTCGCAAATGGTTGTCAAATATTAACAAGTTTTAATTAATTTAGCATTGTTACTGTATGAAAATAAGAAATATGGCTCTGTAGTGCACTAAAAAAATGATAAGGGAATACAATAATTAATATCGTAACACCGAATGTACAGTTTTAGATGTAAAAAAAGCATTTGGAAGCCTTCCAAATGCCTTTTATACACCTGAAACGGTTACAACATCAAATTCAGTGTTTTAATTGCATTCCTATATCATTTTTTTAGTGCACTACAGAGCGATATTTCTTGTTTTCATACAGACAATTTGCCAAATTAATTAAAACTTGTAAATATTTGACAGCTTTTTGCGACGTTGCCAACTTTCAGAATATGCAGCCTTAAGTACTAAAATAAAAAATACGTGTCAAATATTCTTGTTAATCTATCTTTCGAACTAATTGAATTTTTTGAATAAAATAGCCTATTCGTGGTCGTTTGGTGCTGATCTCTTTTTAAAGTATTTTTTTATTGTTTCGTAAAAAGATTATTTTTATTTCATTTAAAATAAGGTCGCGTTTGTCCACTATCTCGCCTGATGGTAAGCAATGATGTAATCGACGGAGACGTACGCTTGCCTAGAAATAACCTATCCACTATAATTTTATAACGAACTAAAAAATAAAAAGGCCTAGGATACCGTAGCCCTAGAACGTAAAGGGCAACTGAAAGAATAGGGTCAAAATTTCAATAAAAAAGTATTTGATATTTCCTTCCGCTCCAGCCCTGAGTTACGTGAAAGGAAATATGGTGGGAGGATTCATTTGAAGAATATTCCACCCAATACCACAAAGTTGAAAAAGCTGCTTCTGAGCATAACGCCCCAGAGTCCGACTTTGAGAGGTAGTGTTTTAATCACAAATTCTGAACCAGCCCGTAGTCTATATCAGCTAACGGCACTAGGCTCGCCGCCTAGTACGTAGGGCTTACCTCGTGAAATGTGGACATAATTATTATGTGCATAACACTTCTGTTCTATCCTTTGAGAATTACAAACATGATGTTTTACTTAAGTGATTTTCCGTTTCAAATTTAGATTTTGTGGAATTATTTTCTGCGGCATTTGTTTTCGACCGCTTAAACGGATTGCGTAGCAATGTCCGAATGCTCGTAGCATTCGTAGCACTGCTACGCCCTGCTACAGATATCCGTAGCAGCTTCTACGTGTGTAGCACACAGATTCTTATAAAAGCATGTGGAGCGTAGATTGTTTCACGAACTTGCCAAGAATGTCTATATTATATTTGTGGAAATAATTTCTACGGCATTTGCTTTTGACCGCATAAACGGGTCGCGTAGCAATGTCCGAATGCTCGTAGCATTCGTAGCACTGCTACGCCCTGCTACAGATTTCCGTAGCAGCTTCTACGTGTGTAGCACACAGATTCTTATAAAAGCATGTGGAGCGTAGATTGTTTCAAAAACTTGCCAAGAATGTTAATTAAATACGGTACTTTGTAAATTATTTAGCCTCTTCGGTGCAGTGGTTCGGAGGGCCATGTTTTTTGAGGTTTTAAGTTGTATCCTAGTTTGAGGAAATTAATGATAGAACCACATTTTTTAAGCTAAAGGAAAAGATTTTGTTATTTTTATTTGCTTTAAAATGCAGTTATTGATTGATTTATTTGTTTGTAAAAGCACAGCACTGTTTGTTATTTTTTAACGAAACAGTGGTAACAGTGACTTTGTCACAACACAACACGTCAAATATATTTATAAATCGTTCAGTCATAAATCCTTTAAGTCCAATATATGGCATTTTAGGGAGATATTTCGAACAGAAATAGACTTAATCTTAAAAATGTATACGTAGTAGTAAATAATATGTAAACCTTATCTTTGTACGATCTATGTATTGGTTTTCGGGAACTACCCCTTTGGTGCTGTGAAATCAAACTAAAGGATTATGTTACTAAGCCCTCTGTTAAATTGTAGCCGCATTTATCTTTCTATCTGACTCTCTGAAAATGTTTTAAACTCTAAAAGTACCGAAAAAATTTCATATTTTTTTCACAAAAAGACGCAGGCTGTATAATTTATTATGGTTTTGTGTTAAAAAAAGATACCAATTTTTTTCATTCCTACACGACCATCATTTCAAAAACGAAAAAAAAAAAACAATAATATCATTTAAAGTCCCCCCTAAAGGTGGGTGATCAAATGCCTCCAATACCATAGCCTGACCTATTCGCAGTCCGATTTTGTTTAACTACTCCCAATAAACAGGCTTTATAGGCCGTTAACGCACTTTTCATGTTTTATTGTCAACCATTGTTAGGAACATCGCTTTACGACTGCCACTAAAAACATACCGTTTCATATAAATAAGTAACTGCTGATCTAACATACATTTATTTTGTTGTATTTTTTACGAAGATTTTACTACGCTTTTCTTGTAAATTGAGCCTTAATATGCTGGTCTATCGCCTTTTTTGTATTGCATATAGAATATAAGCATAAATAGCTGATAATTTGTCAACTTCTGGACATAGAGCTTCTCTGGCTGCAATTCGTATCCACGCACCCAGAATGGAGGTCTTATCACGAGTTTCCACATTATTGTGACGTTAAAGATTTTGAACTTAATTTGATGAATAAAATAAAAATAGTTCTTCGATCAAATATTATAGGTCAAATATTAATATATTAATATATAACTTAATTTGATGAATAAAATAAAAATAGTTCTTCGATCAAAATATTATAGGTCAAATATTAATATATAACTTAATTTGATGAATAAAATAAAAATAGTTCTTCGATCTTTCATACAATTTACGTCACAATACGGTCAAATACGTAGAGTTCATGATAACTCTGGTTTATCTATTTCTCATCATATTTTTGGTTTTAGAACAAGCTTGTTTCCTTTATGATATTTTCTATCACCGTCTCACTAAATACTAATTATTGTAAATTATATTATCTTTTTTTTTTATAAGTGTGGGGCAAGCCCACACTAGAAATTTCTCCCGTGTCGTGGGTGCATTTACAAAAATATAAATTCACATACACAAAAGCCCAGACCCGGAACAACTACTTGTAGATCATACAAAAAAAAATGCTCCGTGCGGGAATCGAACCCGCGAAACGTAGCACTACCATAATATTGAATGGCTAAAATTTAAATGCGCATCAATAATTCTTTTTGTATACCAAATATACTGAATGTGCACCAAATCTAAAACTCGCTGTAGCAAGATTTCAGGGACACCCCGAAGTTCGGTTTGGTTAGGTTCCTTTAAACCTTGTACACAGAAATAGAAACCCCGCGAAGCGGGGCTTCGTCGACCCTGCTTAGGTAGATTTTTTTTTATTACACCTCGTTATGACATATTTTAATTAACATATTTTGGTGCACATTAAGTATATTTGGTGGAACACAGGCAAAATTAGGTAAATGAAATGGGAATAAATTGAAGTACTTTTAAATACCATCCATATTCAATGAAGTTTAGTTGTTTTTTATACTGGTCCTTCATTCATTACTAAACAGCACTGCGAGTAGAGACGGCATAAGCGACGCGATTAAACGCCATTTAGACTGGTATAAAATATTTTATGCATGTGCATGTACTGTTTCATGTTCGGAATACAAATGTTACTGATTGTTACGAATAAAAGGAGCTTTACTTTATGTATTAAGGCTTATACACGATCGTAAGCCACGATCTTTGAACGTTTAATGGATGTTTTAAATGCGCATAGAGAGTTCATGTTAACCTGCCCTTAATGTCTATTAGATTGCCTATGTATCTAAAACCATAGAAAAGATATTACTACAACTTTTATTTTTATGATGCCATTTTGTGCTTTGGCCAGTAACTAGGAGATTTAAAGTGTAATTTCGGATTTTCGTTGAAATTAATTCGTCGTCGGATTGCAGTATAAGTGAGGTTGTGGACTGTCTACATATAATATAAATAATAAATAGAGTTTATTTAAAATAGTATTTTTGCTCAGCATGGAATACTCGTAGGTATAGCAGAACATTGAAGTTTGGTTGAAGAGAAAATTAGATCCGTTTTTTGACTTTTTGAAATACGTTATAGTAATAAACAGGCATTATACGAGTAGCATTGCATTTAATACACGGGTTTTTCTTAACAAAAAAAAATAATGTCATTTGTGATTTTGAATGTTTATAAACACGCCCACGATACAGGAGAAAATTTTAGTCCGGGTCATTTTTTTTAAGTTGATAGAATATTAATTTTACACATTTATGTTTTGTGATAAATCCGTAGTCGCATTCAGACTTGTCTCAACACTCGCGTTAAAATATCAATTGCTGTACATGTCTTTTGTGTTCATTACAATTGACTTTAACACCTTTCAAATTCAAAAAGCCCTCATTGAAAACACCGACAAGTACTTATGTAACAAGTCCCATTCAATGAGGTACCTACCTCGTAATGAAACACAATCAGTTCTTATGATTTTAACGATGAGACCTGCGTCCATTGCGGCATTAATAGGTCGTTCCAAATAAAGACATTGCCTATAAAAAGCAATGTTAACGTAATTGCGAGATATTATCGTATCCAATCAAATAATCCCGTTCCGTTTTACGACATTATTTTTACGTACGGTCTTTGTGAAATTGATTTTTTTTCGGTGACAATTGAGAAGGGAAATTTTTCGGGAGACTTAATTTGAATGATTGATTGTTTTCGCTAGCAGGTGTTATTTGGTTTGCTAATTGATTTGCTGGATCAAAAAGTTTCTTTTTTCTTGTAATTAGTTCTAATTAATCGACTTAAAAGAACAAAGAAGGAGCGAACAATGTTTATAAAGTTTATTATCCGCGTTTTTGTGTTGGTTTTTTGTTAGTCCTTTCCGAATTACATTAAGGTCCAGCTGCATTTGACGGTTCTAATCAGATACTGCTCAGAGCCAGTTTTATATGTGGGGAAACCCTACGAAGATGATGAAAGATTAACAACAAATGTTATGCATGTTCTTCTTACGTTTGAAATAAAGAACATGCGTTCACATTTTTAAAAGCTCTAAAAATTTTTTGAGATAAAAAAAAAACAAATGATTTTATCCAATTCATAAAAATCGGCATAAAAGTATTAAAAAAAAATCATAATAAACAATTTAATTGATAAAATGCGCTACAAAGAAACCAAAAATACTAGAAGGCAAAAAAAGGATTTTGTTATATTTTACACTCCATGATTTTATGTCCAAGATAAGTATTCCCTTAGTGAACCGTGATTTGATTTCAAATCCTCTGTTAGAAGCGGCTTTTTGTGTCTTGGGGACTGAGATAACGAATTCAATTTGTTTTGTAGTCTTTCTTAATCTAAATGTTATTTATAATGTTTTCTTCTTGCTTATTTTATTGATAAACTGGCTCTTTTTAAGTTCGCTGGGAAGTAGATATATCAATTATGTTCCGGATAGATTGTATCTATAAATTGTATGTAGTGGAGTTAATACTGGCATTGAAAAATAAACTATTTGAAAATCAATATCATCTAGCTAGCCGTTATTGACTTTATTCAGATTGAGACTGTATAGATTGTATACTGATTCACTCTTAAATATGGAGCTACTGATTTATCTGACCTCCCAAAACATAATTAATGAATGTTGACTAATGGAGGTAATATCTACGTGTAAGTCATTCAGGGTTACAAGTTTTTTTTTTTTTAACTAAACAGTCATATTATATAAATCCGCGTACAGATACTACGAAGCATGCAGGAGGCATGCACTATACATACCTAGACTTGGCACAGTGACATAGTGTAGTAGTAGTAGTATTTTACACTGACGAACAGTGTAAAATAGACCAGTAAAAATGGTATCGGAATGTTGTGTTTACACAGATCGCAAGGATCACACTGAGGCGAAGTTCGTAATCAACGCGTGTAGTGAATGCTCACAGTGAGCATGCAGACACAGCCTGAGGCATGTGTGGTGACGAATAATATGACTGAACGCGGTTCTAGGTTGCCATTCAAATGTCATAATTTTGTTGATTGTTATTTATTTATTACTAAAATACATTACATTACATTATAATTAAGATCAATGCCCCACAAAACCGTTTCCACGGTTTGTCTGCACAAAATAGGCAACAAAAACGTTTAAAGTGCGGAACCTTAAATATGACAAATAACAATATATTACAAACTCTCAAGTAAGAACAACTTAAGTAATTTGGCAAACATGACGCAACACAAAATCATGCGCATGTTAGAAATAGGATGTATATTCTGTTATATTTATATAATATCTACTTAATTATCAAGTTTTTAGGTATATAGGATGGTTAATGTTATTTATTTACTGTATGTAAATAATATCTCCGAGGACTTATTTATATTAATGTTTATAAATGAAAGCACAAATCCAGATTAGCTATTTATTACCAAAACTACCTCCTTTCGCAACCCTAGGTCTTCGTGGAGAAGAAAGGAGAACAGAAACTCCACGGCAACATAATTTATCCGTTCACATTATAAAAATACATAATTTACAGGAATATTCTTATATCATAATAAATATCAAATAACTTACATTTTTATTGTAGAACATTATGACACACAATATAACTTTCAGCATCACACACTTTCATTCTCTATTATTACATCACATTAAATAACCAAGACACCACTTCAGACACGTCTTAACTCTTTGAACAGTTGAATAATAATGACTACCAAAGTGAGGGTACATCTACTTTTATAAACTTAGTATTGTACCACTTCCATCAAATATTACCGCCATTATTGACCAATCACAGATCGTCAAACATTGTTGTTAAATAATTAATAAAATGGGCAACAATAAACAAATCCTGTACAGTAGAACCATTTTAAAACTTAATTAGATAATTTACAAATTCAGTAAGTATTTATTTGCAACCTTAACTTGATTCGATATAAATTTGGACATGCAACTGATTTCGTTCTGAAATCAGTTGATCGCTGTTAATATATTACTATTATTACTTAGATATATCCTATATCTATCACGGCCATACTGACAAGTACTTCGCTCTCGAAGTACACGGCCATACTGACAGGTACTTCGCTCTTGAAGTGTATTATCCCTTTTTTTTTCTTTCCTTTATTTCCTATATTACATTTTTTTTTGTTTGTCAATTGCCTAGACGTGTCAAGTCCCCTCCACCCGCTGCTCGTGGGATAGACTTGCACCAAGCAAATGACCGACCAGCAGAAACAAATTTCTGTTTTGCCAATTGCCTAGACATGTCAAGTCCCCTCCACCCGCTGCTAGTGGGATAGACTTGCAACAAGCAAATGACCGACCAACGGAAACAATGTTTTCATAACTTCAATGCCCAGTTTATAATGTCAATACTCAGTTCATAATGTCAATACGCAGTTCATAATGTCAATACGCAGTTCATAATGTCAATACTAAGTTCATAATGTCAACACTCGGTTCATTATGTCAGTACCTACTAAGTTCATAATGTCAGTACTAAGGTTCATAATGTCAGTACTAAGGTTCATAATGTCAGTACTAAGGTTCATAATGTCAGTACTTACTAAGGTTCATAATGTCAGTACTTACTAAGGTTCATAATGTCAGTACTTACTAAGGTTCATAATGTCAGTACTTACTAAGGTTCATAATGTCAGTACTTACTAAGGTTCATAATGTCAGTACTTACTAAGGTTCATAATGTCAGTACTTACTAAGGTTCATAATGTCAGTACTTACTAAGGTTCATAATGTCAGTACTAAGGTTCATAATGTCAGTACTAAGGTTCATAATGTCAGTACTAAGGTTCATAATGTCAGTACTAAGGTTCATAATGTCAGTACTAAGGTTCATAATGTCGGTACTATGGTTCATAATGCCAATAGTCAGTTAATAATTACAATAGTTAGTTCATAATTGAAATAGTCAGTTCATAATTGCAATAGTCAGTTCATAATTGTAATAGTCAGTTCATAATTGCAATAGTCAGTTCATAATTGCAATAGTCAGTTCATAATTACAATAGTCAGTTCATAATTACAATAGTCAGTTCATAATTACAATAGTCAGTACATAATTACAATAGTCAGTTCATAATTACAATAGTCAGTTCATAATTACAATAGTCAGTTCATAATTACAATAGTCAGTTCATAATTACAATAGTCAGTTCATAATTACAATAGTCAGTTCATAATTATCGACCTCGCTGGTTAACAATAGCCTCTGGCCTTGACATATCAGTCTTATCACCTGCTGCGCGTGAATTTCAGAAAGATATCAGAGCAGTGACCGACCAGCAGTTTATAATCCTTACTTACAATCTTACTTATTATAACCTTACTGGGCAGATCAAACACCCCACCGTCGTCTGTGAAGTTCAATCACCCAGAGTTAGTGAATGTCATACCACAGCTAAGGTTTTAATTATTCTTCTTTATCTTTACATTATAATGAAATCGTAGAGCTGTCATTCCTGTACATTGAATTTTTTTTTTTGTATTTTTTTTTTTCGAGATAAAGGATCGATTCGGATGCCAGATCAACATTATTTTTTTAAAGTTGTAGATCAAATTTTCCTCAAATATTCCTAATAATATGCTTCTGTTAATAGGCTATGTATTATTACGCTATTATCTCATGTATGTTTTGAGTTGGAAGCGAAACCACTGGATATTATTTATTCGTAATTTATTGTTTCGAGGAGTAGGAATTTTAAAGATTCGAAAACAAACGAATCTTTATTATTTTGTGTTTATTCGTTTTGAATTAGTGCTCAAAGCAGTGCATAGATTCTGTTTTAAACGACAACAAGTTTTACTCATCGAGTTAAATAATAAGCTATTTTTAATGTATCACGCGGTATGGTGAAGTTCCCCCTTCAAAGGCAATGCGCAATGCTATAACAAATTGCAGCGATACTGTAAATCGACCAAAAAATGATAGTCTAGTGTTTAAGATAAACACGGATCTTTGAAATTAATTTCGCTCAAACAAGGACGTTTCCTATGCAAACTATGTTACATTATTGATCTAAACTTATATTATAAATGCAAGTAGGTATGTTTGTTTTACACCTTTTTACGCAAACTACCTACTGAATCGATCGTCCCAAAATTTTGCATTACTTTGTTAGGAGCATAGACGGATATAGGGTATCTTTCATCCTGAAGAATAGAAGAGATCTGTTGCCGAGAAAAAAAAACAATTACATTCACATTCCAGATGGCGCCAATTACACGACCGTATTGTTTCTCAAATTCTAAATTAACGCAAGCGAAGCCGCAGGCAAACACTAGTATATAATACAATGATGTCTTTAAACTAATACATCATACAAACGATAGCAAAATAACACTTATTTCACTAAATGTCTAGATTCAACTAAAGTGATCGTATATCAAGTACAATATAATTATTATGATGTCTCTATCACTTGTTCATTTTTCATTTTCTTTTGCATATTATTGTGTATGCTCTGTGTCTGTCTGTACCAATAAATATTATATCTTTCCTTTTTTTTGGCTACGTGATTTGCATTATATTTTTAAAAGAAATTCACGACTCGGTTATTCTGACAATATTATTATTATTGCAAATAGTACTTTCAAGTCGAGACCTTTTCAAAACCACGTTTTTTTTTTACCGATTTAATAAACTATACTTTTAGGACTAAGATTCAAATCGTATTTCGGTTCCTTCGATCAAATACTAGTTTTCACATAATCCAAGTCCAGTCTTGTTCCATCCCATCATATTTAAGTTTTTAAGACATCTTTTTAAATAGTCATAATTAAGGCACCTTTTTATTTTGTAACAACTCTTGCTTTTTCTATCAGAGGTTATATAGGTATTATCAGTCTGTAAGTTTAAATATTACTTTATGAAGACCATTCATCATCATTGTGAGAGGCGCGACAGTTTTTTTTTTTTTTTTTACTTATTTTTTTAACAAACAGTATATAATCAAATTGTTTAAAATTGATGTTTCATTTCTAGACTAGATCTCTTATTTTTTTGACTCGCAATAGTAAATAAAATATTTACAAAAGTCGATCAAAAACATTTTTGTATGCCGCGTAATCTCTTCTCGTAGTATCGGTTCTAATGTTGATTTTTACACTGAATGGCATAGGGACTTGCCTAGAGGGACCAGCGGGGGTTTAATTTGAACTAAGAATTCTATTCTATGAATAGAGGAAACACCAACATAACATAATCTTCTATACTATATCTTCTTTCTTTTTTTGTTCTTGCGTTTATAGCGTTTTTTTTTTTTTTTTTTAAAGCTACTTTCACCCTGAGTAACATCATGTTCACCCATGCGAAGCCGGGACGGGCCGCTACTATATTTTAAAATGAGGGGAATAATCACTTATCACTAATCCATTATCAGTCGAAATTAAGGACCACAATTTTGATTTCGTAATAACTAATGTTTTTTTTTTTTATTAATTCATATATTATGTAATACATTTAGTTATACATTTGATTGTATAGAAATTTAAATTGTCATATACTAATGTTTCAAAATAGGCGTTATATTGTCCTGTTACTAAGCTACTGTACCTGGTACCAAGGCATTTGTTTAACTAAATAAATTAGATACTTATCCCAAAAATAATGTTTTATTTAAATACAGTCCCAGTGAAAGTTCAAAAATGTGACGTAGGAACAGCATAGGTTTTACGTCAAGCTATTCATACTTTTAAATATTAATTTATTTTCATTTTATATCTAGTCATCTGCCAGAAAAGGTAACTTTAGAACTTTTTTTTTTGTTTTCACAATGTTTAAAGCTTGTGTTAATCTTTGTTTTTAAACGTGTGATAAAAAAACACTGTCAAATGCAAACAGTTTTCAACCTCTGTTTCAAAGAACTTGGTTTAATCATGCCAACCCTGGTAAAAATGTAGTCTCAACTCTCATTTTTTGGACCAAAAGTTTTTTTTTTTTGTTTTTTTTTTTTATCTCGTTTACCCAGTTTACTTTATCAACAACTGTTTACTGTTTTTTTTTTTTTCGCGTTTAGCGAATTTATATACTTTTATGCAAAAGAAACTTGATTTGTCAATTTTTCACTGCTGTATTATTGTTTGGCCAACAAACAATTTTGTTGGCCCTGGCACATTCAAAATTAGATGTGTTTTCAATTTTCTATTAATCGATACTTCTTTTCAAATACTTAACCACTCAAGTTGTTATTGCTTGAAAGGTCACCTTTATAAAATATACACAAACTGTTTCAGTGTGTAACTATGTAACAGATGCTGCAGTTTCATCAACTGACCATTTTTAATTTAAACAAACATTTTTATAAATAAAAATATCTAGTCTTTTTTTTTTTGCAACTGCCCAACATCACTTTGTTTTGATGTACTTATTTTCTATTCAATCTCGTTAACATGTTAATAAAGCTTAACCTTTCAGCAATTTAAAAAAAAAAAATAACACGATCTACATCTAGGATCTTTCCATCTCACTTTTTTGATTACAACGTTTAAAAGCAGAGCCTTTGGAGGCCTTACCGACATTAGCCAATAATTTATACTGATGTGGTGCAGGAGTTCTCGTTCCGTTATCCTCAGCCTGGCTTCAATCCTTTTCAGCAGCGTCGCAGTGCCGCTGTTCAAGACGGCAGCACGTTGTCATCGCCCTTCTGCAGTCGATTCATCCACCCGATGACGCAGGGGTGCAGCAGGTGCAGCAAGGGTGTGCTGATTGATAGCTCCAACGTTGATTATGAAAAATACACAAAAAGTTCATTAGAAATTATAAATAGGTTAGGGACTTATCCCACTTCTGATGTTAGAAATAGGATGTATATTCTGTTATATTTATATAATATCTACTTAATTATCAAGTTTTTAGGTATATAGGATGGTTAATGTTATTTATTTACTGTATGTAAATAATATCTCCGAGGACTTATTTATATTAATGTTTATAAATGAAAGCACAAATCCAGATTAGCTATTTATTACCAAAACTACCTCCTTTCGCAACCCTAGGTCTTCGTGGAGAAGAAAGGAGAACAGAAACTCCACGGCAACATAATTTATCCGTTCACATTATAAAAATACATAATTTACAGGAATATTCTTATATCATAATAAATATCAAATAACTTACATTTTTATTGTAGAACATTATGACACACAATATAACTTTCAGCATCACACACTTTCATTCTCTATTATTACATCACATTAAATAACCAAGACACCACTTCAGACACGTCTTAACTCTTTGAACAGTTGAATAATAATGACTACCAAAGTGAGGGTACATCTACTTTTATAAACTTAGTATTGTACCACTTCCATCAAATATTACCGCCATTATTGACCAATCACAGATCGTCAAACATTGTTGTTAAATAATTAATAAAATGGGCAACAATAAACAAATCCTGTACAGTAGAACCATTTTAAAACTTAATTAGATAATTTACAAATTCAGTAAGTATTTATTTGCAACCTTAACTTGATTCGATATAAATTTGGACATGCAACTGATTTCGTTCTGAAATCAGTTGATCGCTGTTAATATATTACTATTATTACTTAGATATATCCTATATCTATCACGCACATGATGCGTTGAGGCGGGGCACTGCGGCCGCGGAGAGTCCTCTCACATAGATAACACGATGCGCTGCGACACTGTACCGGTCTTGCAACCTCCAAAATAATTCGGGGAAGGGTGAAAGCGTTGAGGCGTTGGAGCGGCACTTGACGACGTTGGTTAGTTGTTTTGCGTCAGCAGGTGGGGCAGTCCTGCGGCGCCTTACCGCTCTTGTGGCGCTCATACCGTGTAATTCTTGCGGTTCGGAGCCGCAGCGCATCGTGTGCTCCAGCACTTACTTAGTAGTTCTCACCTGAGCCCTTTAGTGTATAATAAACCCTTTGTACGTTCCTTCAACATATTTTATTCATCAAGTTTCAAAGTTCCCAAAAACTCATAACTAACAAGCTTTCGTTTCAATTCCCATGACGTCATCAAATCTCCAGATTATTCAAAACCAGTCAAGGCCGACCGTGACGTGACCTTCGAACAAACTTTCCTACAATCAAGTTTTACGACAAGATAAGTGGGTAATGTATCATCCTTCCCTGTTTCCCGTCCCATCAGCATAACAAGTCCGGGATTATCTATGGTCCAAGTTTTTTTACAGTATGATTTTTTTTTTTGCGAATTGCCGCGTACACACTAGTTCGACGATGGCCGAGGAATGGGTCTTGCTGGCCTTTATTGGTCCTGTATGGCTTACGGAACACCAACGATTGCTTGTTGGCGTTTGCCGGTGATCCAAAGCGTGGCGGTAAAGGAATTAAAACAATCGATCCATGTCGGTGTGGACGGTCAGCGAAGGCGTTCGATGGCCATGAAAGGCAATAAAAGAGCTGAATGGACTATTCAATTGGTTGTGTAATCTAGAGTGGGGCAACTTGCTGGCGAATATTTTACACAATCGTTTTAATAATCTCGTATACCTATTATGAAAAAAAGAAATACGTTGTTTGGCACAAGTCACGTACAACAAACTGATAAACAACGAATATAAGTAGAGAGTTAGAAAAACTTAATTATCTTAGCGTCATAAAAATAATAAAAATAAAGAAAGTTTGAAATATAAATATTGTGAGCTTCTCGAATGCACGAACGGCGGAACTTTTACTGTCCAGAATTTTCCTTCCCATATAATGAATTCATCCTTACATTATACTAACTCAAACAGCGCAGCGTCATAAAAAAAAATGTTTTTTTCGATCGTACAAATTGATTTATTTTTTGCTTTTGACCAACTCCGCCGTTTCGATTTTTTCTTCCGGTACATGAAACAGAGATCTTATCGAAATGATCCTTACATGAAACAGAGTCGATGACATAAAAAACTGCCTAATTCACTCATTTGTGCAGAGAACTCACACTTGACCAAAAAAAAAGCTCAAGTCGCTTATCAAAGTTTTTTCGTATCTCTTACGGATTTAAATGTTGGCCAATTTAAAAGAAAGACCGTTTAATTATGATTGTCCCGTTAGTAATTTACTTATTATGCCGTTGAAAACATGAAAACCTTTAACTCCTTATGAAGATTAAACCAACTTCACATTAATTACAACAAGTATAGTTTCTATAACCATTTAGCAGATAAAGGCATGCAAACACAGCACTTCGCAAGATAACTTTTGTCTAATAAGTCGATAAAGTTGCCAACTATCGCGCAACTTTGCAAATTTAATATCGAAACTCATTGGCCCGAAAAACAAGCTGAGGGTTTACGCTATGGTCGAGAAAATGGGTAAGCAGAATACTTTTTACTTAAGTGGATACCAGGAACTTTACTGTATCGATATTGGGATTTTTTTCACTGTAAAAAACATGCTTGCTTTTGTATTTTTTTTTGGGTTCCGCACCTCAAAGAAATGGGCCTTTATAGATGCTATGGGGCTCCCGTTTTCCTTTACCATTTAAGTGTTTTCAATTCAATATCTTTAGAACTTAAATCGGGATATTTAGTATGTTTATTGCTTTGAATTTCCGATATTTCAGCACTGTTGCCAGCGCCATGATCACAGTTAAATGTTTAAAATATTTACCAAAGCTTAGATTGTTTTCACGTTGTATCGAATAGTTTTGCACACGTTTTAATCTTGACAAGTCGTAACAAAAACATAGTGTTTATTAATATTAAAAGTTGTAAAAATACCTTTCTGAAATAACGTCAATCATATTTTTTAACAAGTCTTATCACATTGGGTTTCCGGTTTTTTATTTCTTTATAACAAGATTTTAATTGTAGGTTTGCGTATAGAAAGGTAATTACTAAGTTTAGTAACGGTGCAGTAAAAAATAGACTAACAATAAATAATGCATTTTAATTAATGTTGAGCAAAATATCTATTAATAACAATTTTTACTACCTTCGACCTTCGTTGGTCGAGAAACCACTGTAACCCTAGTCGCACATAAGTAAAGAAACGTATACGTTCCAGGAAGCTATGTTATACGGTCGAAAAATGACACAACTTGTATGAGGAGCCAAAATGTGAATTCCACGAAGTCTTCAGATAATTCATTTAACTTTACTGGAAACTAATTGAATTTTAACAATGTTGTTTTTGCTACTCTATAGAAACAATATTCATTAGTTCAAAAAACGTCGAGCTTATCGATCCATCTACCATCTCGCTGACTCAGAACTACGTCCAAACAGCAATAAACATCCCGAAACAATACAAACCCGTTTACATTTTCCAGCCATAAAAATGGCATCGAAAAATATTCATGAATCATCATAAATTACCGCTAAAACAAACGTCGCAAAACAAACCGTATCAACATTCCACCAATCGCACCCGAATGATCGAATCATCATAATATCGATTATATCGAATCCTGACTGTAAACATAATAGCCGTGCGCAGCCGATTGTAAATCGAATCCGATTCAAATTGAAACGATTACAGTAACACCTTCATCATTGTTATTGCGTGTTTATTAGATTCGGGTCGGTTTTTGCCCGAAGGTAATAGGCCCGTTTTAATGGGTACCCCGTATAGAGGACGTTATCTTTATCGTAATGTTGTCGTATCGTCCGGTATGACACGGACGGTAAGTGGTGGAATGAGATTAGAAGCTTTCTTGTTGCCTTAATTTCGGAGGCGGTTTTTATACCGTTTTTGGACGATGTTGCGTAAGAGGAAGGGATATTATTAAGTGGCCTTGCCTATACGTACGGCTTTTTGGTAAATAGAATAAGAAAATGGGAATGATTCTTTGTATTTCAGTTTTGAACACGATAATTTTATGGTGGTCATTGTTCGGGTCGCGGGACTGTCTGTACAGTCAAGTGTACATGTAACCGTAACCCTGGAACGTAAAGGACTATGGAAGGAATACCGTGGATTTTAGTCAGTACGAGTCTGACAGTCCCTACCGCTTCACCCAGGGGGACTCATTTGGTGAAAAAAGGTACTGTCATTGTGATGCAGCGCAGGCAGGTCTCCCATTAGTTGGACCGACGATATCATGAGAGTCGCGGGCAACTCGAGGGACGCAAGTTGTGGCGGGTTGTCGTTCGGCGTAGTGGTTTAAGGGGGAGGCCTTTTTATTCTTTTTTCTCAAAAAACATTGCCCCACACTACGGATTTCTCCTGTGTCGTGGGTGCGTTTACGGTTTTCCAATAAAATTCCGCATAATCCCAAAGGGCAAGTGTACAAAACCGCGAGAAAAGGCTAGTGAAGTAAGGAGATCGATGCGAGTTGAGCGTGCCTTCTTGAGAATCGACTTGTTCTTTTCAAAAAACGTTGCTCTACACTGAATTTCTTCCTGTCTCGTGCGCTTACAAACTTATAAACTCACATACACAAATGCGCAGACCCGAAACAACTACTTGCAGGTCTTACAAATCTTTGCTCGGTGCGGGAATCGAACCCACGACACGCTGCACAGCAGTCCGATCGTCAGCCACTGCGCTAACCGTGCCGTTGTCTTTGTTCAGCAGTGGCAGTCTTCTGGCTGATGCTGTTAATGATGATGAATTGTAAGGCAAAGAAATACTGTACAGACCCAAGAAAATGGTTTATTCCACTTTGTTGACCTGTGTGATATCACCTGGGTGAACAAAGTGGATCACTTGGTGTCCTCAATTCACCTCGGAAAAATATCACCTGAGTGATATCACCCAGGTGAATTGTGGACACCAAAGTTGTCCACTTTGTTCACCTAGGAAAAATGTCTGGGTGAACAAAGGCGACTTTTCTTACGCGATTTAGTGGACTTTGGTGTCCGCAATTCACAGCAATTTTACACAGCAAAATTACGAAATGTTTTTATTGTTACATAATTAAACTAGCTGTTCGCTGTGGTTTCACCCCCACTTCTTGGCTCCTATTGGTTGTAATATGATGTTATAGCCTATAGCCTTCCTTGATAATAGACTATCCAATACAAACATTTTTTTTTCAATTTGGACCAGTAGTTTCTGAGATTAGTGCGTTCAATCAAACAAACTCTTCAGCTTTATAATACCTATTAGTTTTTATTATCTAAAAACTTTGATCAGCTCTGTAGTTTTTGTTTTTCAGATTTTAAAATATTCAAAATACAAACTTTTTCTAGGACAGCGAAAATAATTTCATGTCAGCCGCTCAAACAACGTCTTGTTTTTGTTTTAATTTTGTTCTTTTAAAACTGTTTGGAAAAGGTTTTGCTTTTGAATTTAAAAGACATGATGAGACGTTAAATAAATAAAATAGGACCATTTTTGGTCCTATTTTATTTTTTTAACGTCTCAAAATTTCATCTAGTTCACAGTTGCTGGAAGCATAATGATAATATTATAATCCTTACTAACAATATAAAATGCGAAAGTTTGGGTGCATGAATGTTTGTTACTCAATCACGTCAAAACGGCGAAACGAATCTTGATGAAATTTTTCTCAAATATAGGTTAAAGTGTGAAATAATAAATATAAATGTTTATCTTGAAAAAAGATGTGACGCCTTTTTATACAACAAAAAAAATATTGTCTACTACTAGAAAACACAAAAGAAGGCCTAAAACGATAAGATTTTTTATGGAAAATTTGTAATTGTTGCCAATGGGAAATTCTATCGGACACACCACTTGCACCTAAGGTTTACCACAATCCATAACCAAGTAAATGTCACTAACAACACTCATTCTCCTAGATACCAGAGCACTCAACGCGAAGGATGCTATTCCAAGGCCCATAATCGGCTCAGGATAGCCCACTACACCTGACCACAAGCGTTAAACCAAATTAACAATGTATATACGCCCTAATTATACATCGGGGTACTTGAAACCCGAGGACGGCTTTATGTAAGGATTGCTCGGGTGATGAAGCTGTTAACGATGATGGTCCTGTGGTTTTGTTAGGGTATTGGAAAAGGTCGCGAGACTGTCTAAGCAGGCAGACATGGAACGCAAAGGGCAAGTGAAAGTATAGGGGGATTTATTGCCAGTAAGAGTTTCACAGTTCCTAAAGCGAGGGAGGATTCATTTTTGATGAATTTACTACTCAAAACGGATAAAGACGTAATTCATTTGCCAAGCCGAGATGGTTGGATATATCGATCAAAATTTAATTGATAATTTTCAAGAAAATTTATAAGTATAGAAGCTCTCTTTGCAGAAATTCATGATTAGAAACTTAGAAAAAAATATGTAGCTTTTTTCTTTTGTCTGGTAATAAATTAGAACTAAATATTTTTTCCTAATATTTCAAGAATCCAAATACCTTCATCATCATCATCATCATCAGCCGATAATGTTCCCACTGCTGGGACACAGGCCTCCTCTCTTGTGAGAGGGAGTGGGCCATAATCTACCACGCGGGCCCAGCGGGTTGGCAGATGTCACATGTCTTCGAATTTGATGGTTCTAGGACATGCCGGTTTCCTCACGATGTTTTCCTTCACCGTTTTTGAGAGCAGTGGTGATGAAATAAATTACACAAAGTAATGCGCCAGGCTGGGTTCGAACCCACGAACAATACAATTTGTAAGTCGGGGCCGATACCACTGGGCCACCACTGCTCTCCAAATACCTTGCTTGTACTTATTACAACTTTTTTGTTTATATCAGTCTCTGAGGCACCTGAAAATAATAGTTCAAAATATCTCAATTGAATAACTCACACACGCCCCTAAAATATGTTATCGCTTAGATTCTTTTTTTTACTATGGTAAAATCATCAAATGAGTCCTCCTACACAAATGGCAGGGCGGGAGTGACTGTCAGACTTGTACTGACTAAAATCCACAGTAATCCTTCAATTACCTTTTACGTTCCAGGATCGGTTACCTGATGTGGCAGTCCCGCGACAAATCGGTTAGCTCCTAAGTTCTATTTATAAATTGTATCAGCCCTGATGCCTTTGTCACACTGACGGACGAAGCGAATGCGTGCCGAGGCGTTTTTGTTTGTAATGTATGGAATTTTTTGAAGCCTGTCACATAGACTATCGGACCGCTTTCGCTTTTTTATAAGACAGGATTCGGATCGCATTCGCCTTCGCCTGTCTGTTTGACAATAGCTTCAAAGTGCCCGTTCTTAGTTAAACATATTTATACATAATACGGTTCGAATTCACGCTGATACGGGTCAACTACACGCAATCTCTGAAGGTTGCAGTCACTTTATTGAAATGTAACTTAGAACTTATTGACGCACGATGGGACGGTTTTTTGGGTTTCGTGAACGGTATAGGGAGTTATTTCAATTTCGTATTTCTTAGGCAAGGGTCAGATTTTTATTAATGTACTTGAATTTTATGATTACTATTGGTCACTTTTTGGTAGTATTGGTCTTCACTAGACATCTAAATTATGTAAGTATTTAAATCACTTCTAAAAGTTAGGATAGGCCGATAGATATCGAGGGCAGCAAAGAATCAAAGACACAACTGCATCAATACTTTTTCAGATTAGTAATTGAATTCAGAATTCATTATTTTATCAAGTGATATGTTTATTTCATTAGTTTTTTTTTAATATTAAGCTTATTTTATCACTTTTTTAATCAAAATCAAAACGATAGTTTCGCGTTTGAGTACCAGTCTTGCCTGATGGTAGGTGAAGATATGGTCGACGGTGAAGCACGCTTGCCTAGAAGTGACCTATATTAATAATAATAATATTCCACAACTATCACACAACGCCATCTAGTCCCAAGCTAAGCAGAGCTTGTGTTATGGGTACTAGACAACTGATAAACATACTTATATATTTCTAAATACATACAAATTATAGATAAATTACACCCAGACATAGAACAAATGATCGTGCTCATCACACAAACATTTGTACTGGGTGGGAATCGAATCCACGACCCCCGGCATAGCAGTCAGGGTCACTAACCACTAGACCAACAGGCCTGTCAAATGCTAATGCCTATTCACTCTTGATTTTGTGGGTAGCCGCTTTTTCTTTGCTGCCATCACTATGACTTTATTCTTACGATCTTTGGCTGATGTGGGAAAAATCGTTTAATCCAGCATGACCGGAAGCTGCTATCTATCACGACGTCTTCTGGCTGTCATCATCGCTCAACATAATTATCGAAAGCAAAGTACAAAATTCATAAAATATGATTTGGGAAGTACTTAGGTAGGAAATAGATTTCTAATACTAAATAAGAGCTCTCTTGTTATCCATAAAGAGGTCTCCCTATTGTACTACAAACGAACCAACGAAACATTTACATAAGGAGATGTAACCTTGTTGTAGCTAAACAAAGTTTTCTGAAATACAAAAATCTCGACAAGCGACTGTTTGCCTAACACAAAAATAAAAAGGATAAAGAATGTTATCATGTAATTTTATTCCATATTTTTGATGATACAATCACTCTACGGATTTTTCTGGCCGACGTAATTAATTCGGCAGTATTTTTTCGTAACGAATAAAATCAAATACCTGGCGATCGGCAAACTCCATTTTACGTCATCGAATTATGTTCAGTGTGCTTAGTGCGATTTTTTTATGTAGACTAGAATTCACAGTTATGTTTAACTGCGTTTGCGCTCTTATTGGCCTGCTCCAAGGGCGTGACAGCTCTCAACCAATGAGAACGGCCTTGCTACAATCATACATAAAAATCGTTCTAATATTATTCGTAAGTTATTAAATATCCTCACTGATAATAAACGTAAGGACCGTAATTACTACGCGGATATGAGGACGGCGAGTAATGGGTGACTAGACGTCCGATTATGGATCATGCCCAAACGACGCGTCGTGTTCCACGCGCCTCTAAAGCTATTGTCAAACAGACAGGCGTGACGAACGCGAAGCGAGGCGTTTTTGTTTGTAATGTATGCAATTGTTTGAATCCGGTCACATAGAAAAGCGAAAGCGATCCAATAGTCTATGTGACGGGCTTCAAACAATTGCATACATTACAAATAAAAACGCATCGCTTCGCGTTCGTCACGCCTGTCTGTTTGACAATAGCTTTAGAGCTTTCAGCAATCTGACGCGGACCCACATAGAGGGTCAAAGCCTGCCGGGGACTGTCGTATCAAGTAACCGAGAACCTGGTATATAAAGGGCTATTGAAGGATCACCGTAGTTTATAGTCAGTACAAGTCTGACAGTCCCTTCCGTCCAGCCCTAGGTGGCAGGAGTGATTTGAGGATTTTCCGAAGTAAAAAAGGACCCAATTACTACATTTCCTACCGTATGTCCGATAGCATTAATCCAGATACAAGGGGCTAAAAGCAGTTTTCATTTCGAATTCTAAACAACGGAATTTAATGAAAGATTCGCATATCCACTGTCGTTTCTATCGTAAAAGATATCTGACAATGGACATTCTTTTGTCCTGAATTTTATGTCTGTTGGGGGTATATTATAGAGAAGTGGATAGAGGTTGGAAATATTAGATCAGTGTGCCTGTCTATCTTGTCTATGTACTAGTAACTATTCTCTTTTGAAACAATAGGGCGGGGTTTAGTTGTAAGGCAGTGTAGACATGCAGAAGCATCACCGAAGATATATCCCGAATGTGATATTTTCTGTGATATATATAGGTTTTTAAACACTAACATAATAATTTCTTAATAAATTAAGTACGTTTATTTAGTGGTTGAATATATTACTAAGAGCCAATCGCATCTCTTGGTAACTGTTTAGACAATAGGCATGTTAATAGCATCAATAAATTCCGTTAGCTAAAGTTTTGAAAAATAAAGGACAGGGATTTTTTCTTTTCTATCAATGCACTTTTATTAAGAACGCATCAAAATTATAAAATGGGAGCTCGCGACGTTTTGCCAATTTTAACAGTGTTGTAATATTATCTTCGTTCATTACTATGGGTTAGGTAACAAAAGAAAAAGTGGGTCAAATATTTTTAGATGATCTAACTCGGGGACCAATTAGATTTTTTCCGTCGAATCTCTAAGTTGCGTGGTTGAGCGGTGAAGCTGATCTTACGTCGTATTGCTTGAAAGTTGACGCTTATGACATCGCACTGCCCTGACCCCTCTTTATACTATGCCTGAGATATCGTTCTTCGGCATTGTACAAAGCCACCACCTTAACCGACTGAAGACTCCTAAAACAACTCATTATCACTGAAAAGTTATATGTCTGAATCTATTATAACGTAAATATAACACACAAGAAACTTACACTACACTTGCACATTCGCACCATAAAGATTGCGTGCGAAACCATTGTAAAAAAACATTTTTTTTTCTTTTTTTTTCTATAAAAAAGGGTTCGTTCCTCACACGCAACAAATATTTGTATAATCTGTAAGTAGTTTTTCAGAGTCTAGGTGTTTATGTATGTAAGTTTTTATGTTTGTAAACGCACCCCCGATACGAGAAAGAAATTCAGTGTGGGGTAACGTTTTTTAAGAAAAGAACAAGTCGATTCTAAAAAAGGCACGCTCAACTCGCATCGATCTCCTTACTTCACTAGGCTTTTCTCGCGGCTTTGTTCGCTTGCCCTTTGGGATTATGCGGAATTTTATTGGCCAAGCGAGAGACGTGACGTGATAAGACGGGCCTTAATTGGTTACTGTACCCAAAGGACGGGGACACAATTCATTCGTAACGCAGAAGATTTTTTTTAAATAGAGAAAGGGTTTTGAGATTTTAAGGTCGATTGTGCTGTGATGATAACGCTGGATATCAATCATAATTTATCTCTGTCATGAGAGAAAGGTGGCTGTAATCTAACCGACTTGACAGAGAGGAGGCCTGAGAACCAGTAGTGGGGACATTAAATTATAAACTGGTAAACCTATGCCATAGCATAAATGCTTTTCTAATAGTGCTCATAAGCACTATTAGAAAAGCAATAACATCACGGCTGCTATTTTTATTAAGACTTAATAATAAACTGGGAAACTTTGTAAGATTGAAATTGCTTTACACATAAATTATTATGTAAAATAGATTCGTGGACCCAAATAGATTTGTGCGTCACTTAGGATGAAAGAGACTATTCATAGAAGATTTAGATTTGTATAATTCAGGTATACATGTAGATGTTACTTACTAAGTTATAAATAGCTTCAGTAAGCCCCGCTTGGTAAGATCACCGCCCGCCGTGTCCTCACGGAGACGATAGGCGGCGACTTTTCGCGCCCGGCATTGGTGGAGGTCAAGTTGCGGGCCAAGACGGAATGGGAAGCGTTCGCCTCCTTCTGCGAAGCAGCTAGCAAAGTAGGAGGCGGGACGTGTGAGGGTGAGGACATCCTCCATCTCACAACCCACCTGACGCGGGAGCTGAATTTGTATGTGTGAGTGTCCAGTGCAAACAATTTCTCACTATCTAGAGATTTAGAATATTTATAGATGAATTTAAACACAAAAAATACCCGGTTCATTTTCTAAAAATTCTACGAAAAAGTCTCTAAGGACCTAAAAATGTAAATGAACATCGATTTTTCTTCTCCAACGTTTTTCGTCATATTTCACAACAGCGAATGCACTTTGGATGGGAACTCGTCTGGCCGTGGCTTGCCAAATCACCTAATATCAGCACTATGGCATCCGATTCAGTGTACTTTGGGGGAACTATAGTGTGAAATGTTAGTTCAGACACATATAAGTAGAAAAATAAGCAGAATAACAAATGGATGGAGACTTCAAGTAAGTATTTTTCCAATCTTACAAGACTGGTATTTTTTTTTAATTTCACGTACTTAACGTTAATCTGTTTGAAAATAAATATTTATATTAACTGTTTACCACTCTGTATCTATGGGGTTTCCAACGCACAGTGCACAGTAGTACCCTAGAGACATAATAATAATATGAATGTTTGTAAGTTCCTATGGCATTTCTTCTTGCATGGATGTTGAAGAAGCATTACGGTTCTTTTCCTATATTTTTCTCCAATGTCAACGAACTTTGTATTGTATTTCTGTAGAACAAGAGAAAAATTCCCACAAGAAATTGAATAAAGAATTTCAAGATTATTTATTTATTCTTAAAGGAGACAAAAGTTTTGTTTTCGCAGATACGTCAAAGTTAAAAATAAGAACCTATACTTGAAGCGTTTTAAAAGTTTCCTACCGTCGTTGTTCTGAAGTGTAGTAGGGTGTCGGCGATATAAAGGACTTCTCGCAACTCCCGTTTAAATAACAACCTGAATTGAAACGTGAGACTCCAACATAAAGTTCGAAATCGGTAAAAAGTACACTTTATGGATTTATTGCACCAATGTTTTATGTTTTAGTATGCATACAGTTTGATTAGTTTTTCGGTGTTGGTCGAGACAATAATATATGCAGTTTTTTTAAAAGTTATATTTTTTAAATGAAGTTCTTTATTTTATTGTCAATAGCTCCACAAAATTAGGTTGGTTTTTGTTTTTGATACAACAGTAATTTTTTTTTTGTTTCGTATAATTTTCACATGAGTCCCAGCCGGTGAAGTGAAAGGGACTATTAGAACCTTGCTGACTAAAAGTCCACCCTGTATCTTCTGTTCCCCTTCGCGTTCCACGTCCCCGGCACTTGAAAAAGCTTGAAAAATACACGAAGTATCAAAAATCCTATATTTTCATGTACCTACTTGTGACGTTATCTTTTGGTGTATTTAAGTAAACAGCCCGAGGTTACTTTTAGCAAATTATCTACCTACGCTGGGCTCAGGAATTTAATAATGTTTGTTTTGGGTCATCGGGGAATAAATGAAAAATGTACTAAAGCGTATTAACTTAGGCCGCTGTTTACGAATCTTTTTTTAGTACTAATTTGTTTTTCTATCACATATTTTTAAGAAAAACAAATCTGAAGGGTAAATGACATTTTAAACGAAATAAAACAAAAATACTCGACAATATTCTAAACCAATCTTCAGGAACAAATACGTATTTTTAATTTAAAAAATAACACTATTATTTCAATGGGAACATACAATTATCCCAATATGAATATTTCCCAATAAAAATCAGTATCCCGAACTAGCGTAGTAAAATTTTATCGCGTAATAAAAATGGAGTGTTCGAGTTTAGTACGAATATCGACAATCTAAGAAAGGAAGGTCCCAACCTTATCTGGAAGAACTGACAAAATAAAACGCGACAGAAATCGTAGTAATCTCACTGATTCCGATACAATAGAAATTTTTATTCCGGCGTTTGGGAGGGGAGATTATGAAGCGAGCATCGTTCGAACAATGGGCCGCTCAACTCTTTCTGTCATCAAAGATAATAAAGGGGAAAATATCGTGAGAAATTAAAATGAGCTCGGAACTTGGTCAGTAAACAAGAACGGGTGGGGACTGGCAATTTTATTTTCCAATGTCGGATCAATAAGGAGAAGTGGGACACAGGATATTGCTGGACATTGAAATGGAAAAAAAAATGTTTTAATTACGCTCTCGTCGGCGTCGCTTTGAGGAACGCAGACGTTGAACTTTGTTGTGGCTATTCAACCGTTTATTGGACACTGCTTTTTAAAAGATTTCTGCTGCATTTTAGTTATTCTAGCTTTTGTTTTTGTTGGAAATTTTCTTGAGTCACTGGTACAGGAGAAAGGAAAGATTTCACTTCAAAGGAATAATATTTTTGTTACCAAGATTTTTGGTATCATCAGCCTATAAATGTTTCCACTGCTGGAACACTAGCCTTCTCTCTGTACGAGGATGTGGGCCCGAATCCAGATTGGTGAATGTCACAAGACATCGAATTTTCGGTTCTAAGACATGACTGTTTCCTCACGATGTTTTCGTTCACCGTTTTCAGAGCAGCTGTGATGAAATAAATTATATAACAAAGTAATGCGCCTGGCTGTGTTCGAAACCTTGACCTATAACTGGAAAGTCGGGGCCGATACCACTGGGCCATCACTGTTTACCAATGGCCCACCACTGCTCACCTTTTTGTATGAACACTGCATATTTAAAAAATACATTTTATAAAACAAACACAATATAGGCAATATAGGCAGTCATGTTCCACAAAGCGATATAGACAACCTATTAATGAATAGTCTAAAACAATAATTCATTTGGGTTGTATTGTACCAAAATAGTAAACATATTGTATTTCTGAGTTTTTATTTCACGTATTGTATTATCTATCTTCTATCTATACTTATAATAAATCTGTAGAGAGGTCAATTCTGTACATGAAATATATTTCCAAAATAACTATCAGGGGGTGATTAGGGACCAATACTGATGCCAAAAATGAAATCAATAAAATTATTGTCTGTCTGTCTGTCTGAAACTTGGTACAATTATTTTTCATACTCCTGCGCTGGTTATAGTATAGGTACTTTTCATCACGCTACAATCAATAGGAGCAGAGCAGTGAAGGGAAATGTTAGGAAAACGGGAGAAGTTACTCCATACACGCTAATCTTCGGAACTACTGGACGGATTTGATTGATTTTTTTTGTTGTATAGCTATTAAGTCTGGGCAACATATAGGCTATAATATCTTGGAAACTTGAACACCTGATGCAGAACTCTAATAGATCAGCTAAACTATAAGAGATACAAAAATAGCGCTATAGCCAAAATTGTTCCCCGTGTTGAGCATTTTCTGCCTAGAAAATAAATTTGAAGATATGGAACACCTGATGTGGAACTCCAAGAGCCCAGCTACAGTATTACATACCTATACAGTAACGACGTCTTAGCAAGAGTTGTTCAGCCTGATGAGCACTCCCTGTTGTCGTATAAAAACTGAAGATCTGGAACACCTGATGTGGAACTCCAAGAGCCCAGCTACACTATAACATATATATGAATAACATCTTAGCAAGAGTTGTTTAGTCTGATGGGCATTTCCTGTTGACTTACAAAATGAAAGATCTGGAACGTCTAGAATCGTCACGCGCGTCCCGTTGTTTTCCCGTCCCCAGCCTCTAAGAATTCGACATCAGACGTTTCAGATCTTCGATTTTGACGACCCCAGTGTCGCTGGTATAAGCAACAGGATCCGCGTACGAAGTCGCTGGCAGAAGCTAGTATAATAATAAACCACTGAATTTAGGAATGGAATCATGATATAAATTTGATTTTAAACATTTCATACGCGTGTCTCGTTACATAGCGGGCCAATTTATGAATAGCACTCAAAAATTACTGAATAAAAGGCTGGATTATGTATCTCAATATTCAAAGTTCATATTTCAATGATTCCAATCACACAAATGGGATTTAGTTTGCAAAAACCCTTTATTTGGGTTGTTGTAAGTTCACCACAAAAATTATTCCCCCCGAAAAAAAGTTTTGATCCTGTTCTCCTAGTACTTTCTGTTCAGATTCCACATTGTGCCCTTGTTTTCGGTAGTTTTGTGCTGAATTTTATAATTTAATTGTTCTGCTATTCCTGTGCGGAAAAAAATGGGTCGCATGTAAAATAATAAACAAAATTGAATACAAAAAATAACCTTTGCCTAATTTATACATACTTATTTTCGTGGGGAACTATTTTTGTGGCGAACTTACAACAACCCATTTATTTTAATAGATGGACTTACAACCTTTGTAGAAATTGTAAAAACTAGCAGGCCTAGTGGCCTATCGACGTTATCTTAAAGTATGAGTGGTTGCGCTCAGGGAACGAGATGGCGCTAGACGGCTTGTATAGCTCTGTCTCTTTCCCACAGCCTAACTACCCACGCTTTAAGACGTCGTGGTAGGAAACCTGAGCTGGGCTGCCTGTCTTGCGACCACCTTCTTGACGGAATCCGGTGCCAAACAGTTTTACAGTGTCCCATCGGTGCGCAGGAGTTTCAAATCTGTTTACTTTTTCCAATCGTTGTAACTGGTTAATGCAAGTATCTTGTAGTTAAGAAAGTTTTTATTGGCATTCAAAATTGATTTCAAATCTGCAAGCTTTTTCTTAAATAATAATCTTATAGACGAGGTGTTTGGTAAAAAGTGTATATACATAATTGTATAGTTTGGTCCAAAGACCTAAGATCGCAGATTTTAATCATTTGAGACGTCTCGCCTTTCTACAAACATGCGTCATAATCCTTTCATAGAGTGATATGTGTCATATAGATAAATGATAGTCTGTCGCTTATTATTTTTATTCCTGTTATCCTGCGGACTAAGAAGTGTGTGCGAAATATATTATGCGGGATACCTAATGTAAAGTTTACATTAACCGACTTAAAAAAAAAGGAATATTTCAGTTCGACCCATATGTTTGTATGTATGTTAATTTGTCCTCGGTTATCACGCGTTCGGTGGGTATTGAAGCAGTTTTCAACAAAGTGTCCGTTACATTCAGAAGAAGGTTCATAGATCCGTTATAGCTACTTTGATGGCAGATTTCCAAAAACGTCGATTATTCGTTTATAAACTATCCAAACTAAACAACCTTTTTTTAGAAAAAGGAGCCGACTTCATTAACAAACACGTAAAATAACTTTTCTTTCAGAAGTCGGTGGTAAAATTCAATGAAATAAAAAACAAAGCCTTAAAAAAAGTTTTTTACACATTTTCTTCAATAATTCCCGTAAATATTTAGGTAAAGGTCGTTAGAGCTGCTTCTAAACAACACTTTTGTCCGTAGATATCGAGATCAACGTCCCAACAAGTGGTGCTCCGCGAGGCTGCGCGCACGCTGGCAGGCAGGTACCGGTGCGAGGTGTCGGCGGACGCGCCCTCCTTCCACACGCAAGTGCGCTCGGCGTACATACATGTTGTTGGTAAGTGATACGTGCTTACTTTAGTAAGAGGCAAGCTTAGAGTTAAGGTTTATACTGAAGTTTATATTTAGTATCTGCCTAATAGTTTCCATTGATGATTTTTGGGAAAGTAGGCTGAGGCCTAGAAACGATAACTGATAGATCTTCTCCCTATGGAAACCTATAGTCCACTCCCTCGCACAGAGAGGAGGTCTGTTTCCCAGCGGTACATTATATACTATTTATCTAATTATGTTTATTTATTTATTATTCTATTTATTTCAGGCATCAGTGGCCCATATAAAATACATAACAAAAATAAAATAAACAATTTATATACTAATACATATAAAAACATGACAATAACTTAAAACTACGGCACACGAAGTGACAGTGTCGTGTTACACTGCGCGGTGTCACGTAGACTGCCGCAAAAACCTCGTTAGACTACACGTTTCGGCCAAAACTCTTCCTTGAGGTACGTGTCGAGATGCTGCGTTGGGACCCGCACCACAAATGAGTTGAAGCTGGTAATATTCAGCGGCTCCAACTTTGCGACCCTCACGGTTCAGTAGGTCTTCACTTTCACATACTCCACGATCTCCTCAACCTTCGTGGAGTGATGTAGTCGGGACACATACAGCAACGTCGTGTTGTAACGTTACCATAAAACGTTCAAACAAGGAAAATAAAGTTTCCGCTTCAAACGAGTGTGTTGCGATGACCTAATTGGTAAGGCGTTTGGAGAACTTATCCAGAAGACGCGAATTTGAGTCCCACTCACACCTGAATTTTTCTTTCCTCAAAAATATTTGTTGTCATCTTTATGGATTTATATAGATACCTACGTCCAGCGTTCACAATAAAAAACTAGTTTAATTGTAAAAGAAACTATGAAGTAATGAGGTCGAAACCCGTTTAACTATTTTCTTCTTGTACAAAAAGCTCTCAGTTTTATATTTTCATTCCAGCCGCTTACTTAATAGTCAATTAGAATTTTCTTCCCACGCAAACAACACTTTATTTTGTTTTCCTTTTTAATTAACTGCGTTCCGTAAGTTTTAAGAAGCTTTGTTATTCTTAAGAGGTTCTTCAGTGTTGACCATTTTACTGTGGTATTGACAGGAGTTTGGTTAATTGTAGTTTTCTTCCGAGTTGCGTTTTAATATTTTTCATTCTTTTTTACCTCTAATTTTGAAGTCAAAAGGCCTTATCACAAGATATCCGTGGTATATTTACAGCGTATTTGAAATATTAACTGCGTTTATTGTATGGAAAAACTGAAAAGCCCCTCTAGTATAATGTATACGAATGAGAAAGTATTTTAATTCCTTCTAACTAACGTCAAAGTTACAGTTAAAGTCACCGAAATCTCTGTTTGTCAAAGCCTTGAAGACGGAATTCGCGTGTGACTTGAATTGTGATTATAATCTAAGAATGACCTAAACTAGACCTACGCGATATAAATTAGTGTAGATAATGCGCGGTCGATAGAATCCCAAGTAATAAAAATAGCCAGTTCAGTAGCAATCCGTCTACTAAGTAAACATTTAATCCTAAAATCGGCTCAGAAAATAGAACGAACTTAGATAATAAGTACGTAAGTAAAGCCTTCTTATACAGCAAAGCTTAAGGAATAAATTGTATAAATCTCAGCACAATTTGTAGGTAATCGCATATATTTGCGAGTAAATCTTGTGGTTCCGTAAAAATAGCCGCTATTATCATACACACAATGCCTATGAGCCATTGTTGGGGACCTATTTGCATGGTGGGATGGGTAGCCATCGATCCGACTACGCTCTTAGTTGGCAGAATAAGAATGAACTAGTAGTTTTACTTAGATAGAACATAAATTAAAATACAAGACGTGATCAACTTGTAAAATACTTGCTGCCCTCTCCGGCTTCGCATAGATTCTGATTTAATTTTCGACCTACCCGGTAGATTTTCCGAAAACTTTCATAATCCTTGTAATTGTGAAAAAACGCAAAAAGAATTATTCCATTTGGTGCATTCGTTCGGAAGTTATCTGCGTACAGACTGATTTAGGGTAGTAGCACACATAATAGTATCAACTTGGAAAGAGATCGTCATCGTATCGCTTTTCGCGTTGCCGTCAAACAGGCGTCAACTTAACGAAAGCACGTTACCGTTAAAGCGGATCACAAGCTCCGTAACGTCAATTCGGATACATTTAGGCAATGCCTCGCTTACGGCTCACCAACTGCTGGTTGACCTCACTGGCGTAAGAACAGGCGTAAGCGCGGGGCCGAACAGGCGTAAGCGCGGGGCCGAACAGGCGTAAGCGCGTGGACGACAGCGACGTGCTGTAAGCGCGGAGACCGTTGGTGGAACACGCGCCACACTTCAGTTTTTACTAGTCTGGAGGCAAAATGTTTATCAAATCGTTCGATTACTATATGACTCAAGTTGATATATTAGAGATCAATTTCCGAGTTGATAATAGCTAATAGAGCTACGACCTTTAAGCGACTTTGGTTCATACGATGTCAAGAAAACAAAATAATAATCCTTCTGCAGTCCTTTTAAACATGTCTGTTAAACATGTTTCTCAGTACAACATAAACATGTTCGTAAAACATTTTTATCCAAAGCCGATGTTCGTTATTAAGGAAACTTCTCAATATTCAAAGTACATATCGAGAATGAGGGGAAGCAAAAAATAGTATACGAAGAAACGTTTCGGAGTTAAAAACGCGGTCAGGTGTTCAGAGTAAAATGTTTTTTGTATCGAAAATTGCTGTGTACCTAATATTGGTATGGTTTTTGTGGTAGTCGTAAAGAGCAGGGAGAAAATGTTGATATTAGGTAATGCTGCTGTAAAGTATATATTATATTTAAGGTAGTCGATGCGATCGGTATTTATGAGTGATCTATATGTATAGTATTGGTTATTTTTTTTTTGGTATTTTTTTTCTTATAAGTGTGTGTTTCATAAGTCTTTATTCCTATTAGTAGCCAGACAATTACGTATATTATTTTGAAACAGTGGAACTTTACGCTCTGTTAACGTCAGATGGAGATGTGAGCGGTGACTTAGCGTCCTGATTTTTTTCTTCGCAAACAATGAAATTGTCCTTACATAAAACAAAGTCGAAAAGCATTAAAAAAAATATTTTTTGTGGATAACTCACACTTGAGAGAACAATGAAATATGCCAAAATTTTTAACATAAAAAATGAGCTAAAGGTTTCTAAGATTTTTTTCCGTAATAGATATTATTAAGGTTTCTAAGATTTTTTCCATAATATATTATTATCTCTTATGGATGCGGATTTCCCTCTGGTGGCCAATTTAAAATAATAACCCTGTATAGTTTAGATTTCTAATTATTACGTGGTGTTTACAGTAAAAATTACTAATGAAACAATAACCGAGTAAATCGCACAAATATAATAAATATTTAAAGCTGGTTGTTGTCCACAACCCACAGTCGTTCCTTATCCTCCATAAAATTACAATCACTAAGTACTAAGAGAGGGTTCCATTAGCACTATGAGATTAGGAAATTATAAATAGCAGCCCCGAGTCTAGATTTGTGGCCGATTAATGGAAATAGGCATGCCCTATTACGAGCTTTAGACACAACTGGTGAGATGTACAACATTATATACAGTATCTTACCCCTCTGGAATATACCTAGAGGTATCATGAAATTTAGTAAACATGGACATATTTGTTACTTTTGCGTGCGATAATTGTTTTGGGGTTAACTCAATAGCAGCCAAAAAAAAAAAAGTAAGCAAAAAGGTTTATTTGACTAGCAAGAGCACACAATATAAATAAACAAAAAACAAACAAAATATTGACATTAAAAAATGAAAAGTGTGGGTGTACTGTTCTGTTCACCTCAGCCTTGGATATAGAAAGCGTTACCTATGTCATTCCCGCAAAAAATGGCTGAATTGATACGAATGTTTGGCACAAAATAGTACCTACAAAAGATTACTTTTATCCTAATAATTGATTCAGACGAAGTCGCAGCTGGAAGCTAGTAAAGCATACAAATAAGTGTGAAAAAGATAGAGTTCAAGGAAAGAGAGAGGAGTGCTCAGATAAAGTAGCTTTTTAGTTTTTATCCTCATGATTTAACACCCCACGACAGCCAGCGTAAATCTGACATAATCTTGGCCGGATTCTCTAGAACAATTCATTTTCCCATTACAATAAAAAAACTTTACCATAGTATATGATAGGATTTCAGATAAACGTTCATGTTCAAGTTTACACGATCATGAAATCTCTCGAACAGTATATTCAATGAAGACGGAAAAACATTTGTAATTTATCTGGAATTCGAGTTCTTGGCACAAGATGCAGGTATACGAAATGCCGGGAAACTACGTCCCTCTAGTTCGACTTTAAGTGACATTAAAGTACTTTTATCTTTGTGTAGTATATGTAAGATTGAATATTATGAAGTTTGGAACTCCTTAATGGGTTTTAAAGCTATTGATTACAAACATTTTTCAGTAGATCATTAGGTAAAGAGTTTCTGTCATAGAACTAAAACTAGACAAAATAACCAAATTAGTGCTGGATACGAATTTTAATAAAATCTGTCAAGTTTTATCAAACTGGGCCCATAAAGGTACCTAAGAGATACCCATATTATTACAATAATGAGAATGGATGGATGTACAATTGTACATGACTGTCACAAAAACTTTAGAACGGATTTACATATGGTACTCGGATACTTTTTACCCCAGTATGACGGTACCGTGAGATAATTACCAAACTTTACGTGGGCAACGTCTGCATAAGCACGAAAATAAAAATTATGGAACTTAACCTCTCGGACCCCAATGCGCCCCAATGGCACAATTTTGTGCCACCAAACCCCGACCGATTTTAAACTGTATTTTTGGAAAAATAAGTCTTAAAATCGTACAGGTTTTGGTGGCAAAAATTTTTTCCCGGGGCTCGAGAGGTTAAAGTAAAACTGCGTTTTATTAAAGAACAAAATGATAGTGAATTTCAGCAATTCGATTATGACTTTTAAGCATCCTAAAAGTGATATCCACTCTTTTATTCTCTTAGATATAATAACCGAGATACTGCTAAAGAAAATATCAATAACAACAGCCCATTTATGGTTCATTTATCAAAACGTCACGAGGAAAATGATTATTACGGCAACTTATATAGGTCCTTTTATAACATGAAGGTCGCAAAATCCTTTAGCACTTTTTCATCCGGCGGTCAGCCATTTTCCTATTTTTTACTGACAAACTCGGCTGCGTACAAATTGAAACGTCTTCCTTTGAATATGGTTAATTTAGTGGAGTCCGAGGACGAATTTTTTGTGCTGAAGTTTTACGTATAAAGTTGGGGAAATAAAATGGTACGGTTGTGCGAGAGTGTGGTTTAAAGGAGTGACCACGCTTATTGATATGGAATCGAATTGAGTGGTACTATCTCTTTCAGACTATAACCTCTCTGTATCATCCTTTTTTTCAGCAGTTTTCACGTGATTGAGTAACAAGCATCTATAAGTATATCAATACATCCGAACTTTGAAAAAAAAAAACACATTCATAATACGGCATTTAACACGGCATCACAGTCATCGAGGAGTTCGGTAGAGGTGTAAAAGTTTCTCTAATTATGTTTAAGTTCCATGTAAAAGATGATCAGACTTTTGCTAAATACACAATTACACATATACCTGGCTAAAACCCACTCTCGGTAGCTGCCACTGAGAAGTTTCATATGAAAAACAATGTTCACCCTGAGAATCACCCTTACGAACTTCATGTTTAGTAGTCGCACTTATAAACACTTGACTCTTCATGTCAAAACCTTTCCGTCTGTGATGTTGAATCCCGTTATCTATTCTGACAATAACCAAATAAAGCCGTTTTTGCTTTGCATGGACATAAAGCTCTCTCTGACCGGTACAACCCGATGAATGTGGTCACTCCTTTATATGTAAATGTTTGGTGTTCCAGTCAGGAGATGAATGGTGGTCCTAATATACGGAAAAAGATGAGTGTGGTTTGGTATACTGGTCATGTTTCGGCATGGAAATGAAAGAGCGGACAGCCACGTTTTGATTTGTAAGGCGTAAAGGAATTAGATTATCATGGCGGTTTTTCGTTTTTTAATTCGTTTTTGTGGGAACGTATTTGAGTGGTTTCTGTAACAAAAAAATCATCTAAGTTTTATTCAAAGTTAGTTATATTTTTTTCACGGCTACCCCGATTTACAGGCCACATTATTATTATTATCTTTTGGTTGTTTTCGCCTATATGGGTGAATGTGTAAAAGATAATTTGATTTAAAATTAATAGATACTGCACATGACATACCTATCAGTTACTTTTGATCCAATATTGCCAGATACACCCTATACATCTAGTGCCGAATTAGCAGTATAACGAATTGCCAATGCCCTTATTTCAACCATACAAAAAAAAAACATGGCCGCAAATACGCAACCCACCCATAAGTACCGTAGAATCTGACTGAACGTAATAAAATCAAAACAAAATGGCGACTGTTAAATGTCAATACTGTTATTGTGTGTAAGTCCGGTTTTATTTTTAAACTTTCACCTTTTTCGAAGAGAGTTTTATTAGTAATTTTTCGTTTACAGCCTTTTAAAAATCCGGGATTGATGTAGCTATAAATTTTGTGGCTACTTTTTAAAGCTGAATTTTATAAGTCCGGTGTTCAAGCTGGGTTTTAAATGAAAATACGGTTTTTTACTATCAACCTGAGATTTTCGAGGCAATGGGTTAGTGATTTATTTACCTGTGGATTTTTGTTTTGTGGGTGTTGTGCCTTAACTTTGTTGTGCCGTGAAATATTACTTAGATTTATTTTAAATTAAAACAAAACAATTGCTTTATTTAATTTATTTAGTATCGAAAACACATCGGAGCGCGGTGGGAAGAGCTCCGGCGCGATCTCAGTGCAGTATGAAGGGAGCGACTATCGCAACCGAGGTACGGGCACGCCACAACCACGGCGGTAAGACCCCTCTTTGAGGAGTGGCTGGATAGGCGTCTTGGCGTCCTGACCTACCGCATGACGCAGATCCTCACCGCGGACACGGAAGTTTCGGGAGGTACCTGTGTCGGATAAAAAAGGAAGAAACGCCTGGGTATCTCCACTGCGAGGATCGCAGCCTTTCATAGAGGGCCAAAGCCTGCTAGAGTCGCGGGACTATATTATCTTGGTAAACGTGACCTTGGAACGTAGAGGGATATTGAAGGGTCACCGTGGATGTTAGTCAGTACGAGTCTGTCAGTCCCTCTTGTCCCACCCTGAGTGGGAGGACTCATTTGCTGATTATTCCACGATAAAAAAAAAATTAACATTGTTGAAAAACAGAATTCATCATGATGTATCAGACCCAGTCAATTCTTAATTATGTTGCGGTTGGTTTCCAGTCAGACCGAAAAGAAAAATAATAAGTAAAATAATAGATAATAATTGGGAAATCAAGGAACACAACAAAGTAAGTACCTAAAACGTTATCAAAATTACATTAACCCATAAATCCTGTAAAAAAAATAAACACAAAAAACCATAAAACAGTCGGGTATACACAAAAAAGTACGTAACTTTTAAAAATATAATATGAGCCAATCTTCGTGCGACGTTTATGAATATTTGACCGCAAAACGTACACTCAATTACTATAGGAGTAAACGAGGGAGCCGGAGGGCGTAATCACGTATAGGTATTTTATTACGTTATTTGACCGACCGTGGGTGGAAAAGTAAATTAGCTTGTTGCTCTATGATGCGGGGGCCGTGGGTGGAAAAACTTCTTACCCTTTTCATGGTATTTTTGTATTGTTTTAGGATCAGAACTATTGCTTTTGTGTAAGTGAGACGGGAAGAAAGTTTAGTGTTATACTTTTGGTATCGAGCTACAGAATATAAGTATGTATTATGTAAGATTGGTTGTAGACGGCGTTCTTTGTTTCTACCCATATCTACCGAGAAATAACGAGAGTTACTTTAAACAAATTTTCTAAGGTTTTCAAAAAAAAAACTTGTATGTTGTGACATAGGTATTCTTTATGAAAAAATAAATTTTTCCATGTTAAATATTGTATAGTATTAAAATACTTTGCTAACATACCTCCTAAAAACACGATCTGATCTGAGAAAATAAACCCTTAAACAAAATTGAATCAAATAAAAGTCAACCCTTTCACAGATCACCACGGAACCCCACCTAATTCCCTCCATTCCTAACTATACAAGTACCAATACCGATATTAAAAACAATAAATAAAACCTAGCACACAATTTTGGCTTCAATGGAACCCTAAAAATTTACGGACAGCCCTTTTCAGCCGAATACAACTTTACATTGTATGGGTTATGAAAATTTTCACACGACGACGCGACGCCGAAATTGACAATGGTTGGAAAAAGTAATGTTCTGCATTATTTTTGCCCGTATTTTACTTTTACGGTTTAAAATATTGTACGTCTTTATAGTATGCTATAAGAAACCTGCGAGCTAGATTAAAAAAAAAACTGTTGTAATTTAGAACAGATCAGCATTAACTGCTTTTGGCAATCCCAACTAAGTTGAGTTCCACTTCCAGTCTAACGAATGCAGCTACATTTCAGTACTTTACATGGAGCGACTGCCTATCTGACTTCTACAACTCAGCTAGTACTAGATAATACGATATTCTTAGGTAAGACTGTATGTTAGACTTTCAGGCCACTGATTGCCTTTGTCATGATAATTAATTTCTAATACTCAACAAGAACTCGCATGCGAGTTTCACTACATTGCAGTTTTTGTTTGATCAACTGAATTTGTTGTACCTATAAAATCCGCAATGTAACGCAACGCGCGGGCGTTCTTGCATCGTCTAAATGAGGCTTTAGTCACAAAATATAGTACGTGTTAGTTATGAAGAAACAAATACGTTAATATAGTTACTAAAGAATAGATCCGCAGAATAAAACAAGGCCACGCTATATAACAAAACGAACTAAAAATAAATGACTCATCTGTTCAACTGCCAAGAATGTGGTAAAAAACACAATTCCTTCACAACTATTTACATAAAATGCACAAGAAAAGATTACAGTGGGGCCACGTTTTATAATGATAGAACTTCTTTTTAGCTCTCCTCGCCCCTGTATTTATTCTTTCAACAAGAAGCCATCATACAATTAAGTAGCTGTTAATTCCTTATTTATTTTCCAAGCTATGTTGGACGTCAAGTTCATGCAAAAATAAGCTGCGAGCGCGCAAAATAAGCCGCTTGGTTGCCCGTGAACTGTTCACAATCGAGACAGCTTTGTTTGTTCGTGTTACGGATGCTGTGTGGTAACTGACTGTTTTGTAAACATTTTATTAAATAACACCGCTATTTTCGATTGTACTGTTTTGGAGATGTCGTTTTGGCAACTTTGATTGTTGGTTGGTTACAGTTATTTTTGGATGTTGTTTATGTTTATGAAAAGTTATTAAAGGTAGTTGCGTTTTTAAAGCGCAATTATACCGCGCGGTATTCATTATCATAATAACCCTAACATAAAATACTTTTTTGTACTGTTGGGTGAACAGATGTTCCCTACCAGAAATCAACGACCGATCCATTGTTCACGTCTCAAATAATAACTTTTAAGTTTCACTATTACTTCTTGATATTGAACCCAAGTACTCAGAACTTTCCACTCTAAAACCAATATGGAAATACATCAAAATATCATAAAATTCTCGATGAATATTGCTTATCGTAAGATCGTACGAAATGTTATTGGCTCAAGAGAGCGTAAGATTCTATGCAAGAGGGGTTTTTATCGGGACCATTCCTAAGATGTGTTTATCCAGGTGGAAAAAAATTATGGGGTCTCCTTCCACTTTACGGGGTTATCTTTTCATACTTTAATGGTAATTTAATAAAATACTTAACGCTTTTTGTTTTTAACACGAGTTTATCAAGAACAAGTGTGAAAAAGGTGCGAATTGTCGTGTCTGGTCATGTTTTGTTTTAACAAATTAACAAGCCACTTATGGCTCAGTTTCATTGGTCGTTAACTCGTCCGGTATACCGCATACGGGGAGTCCTCGTATGCGAGATAACAACCAATGATTTAATACACTTTGGGGTGGTCTACCCTAGCTTTAGGCAAACTACATGCTGCGGTAAGGCCCACCCTCTTTGAGGAGTGACTGAACTAGCATATATTTGAGTCGTGGGGAATGCACCAACGAAGGCGGCTAAATAAAAAAAAATAGATTATGAATTGAATAAACAACTCCTAGTTATAAAATAGTGCTATCATTACACTTTAGCTAAACATCGATTGAACACCTTGTCTAAAATAGCTGTCAACTGCAAAACGACATTTGACGTTGATATAAGGGTCGATTTGCAGTTACAATTTTTTTAGGCAAGTGTTCATAAGATGTTTAACTTTTTGTGGTACGACGGTTTGTGTTTAATTTTCATTTAATTTGACACAAATACAACATTGTCCATTTTCCAGTTAACAGCTTCTTACCACAACCCAGCCAGCCTTTGCTCAGCTTGAGCCTTTTATTCTTCAGTTTGTTTTTTTTTCTCCATTCTTACTGCACAGTGTACATGCAAGCGGTTGCAAATCTGATTTGTGTATCTCCAAGCTTTGAATCGGACCACTAGCATTTTAGTTTTAGATAACTTTGTTCTCATAAAATGTCTGTTCGATAGAGTTACCAGATTTAACCAGAACTAAGTGGGATTTATTTAGTTGCAACGGATTTAGAAAAGCAATTAATTTGGTTGTCTAGCTTTTTATTTTGCTTTCTTTTTAATAAAAATAGCTTGTAGCTGCGGCTTTGTCTGCCAGGATTTTACTTATTGTTTGCACTATCAGAATAAAAAGTACCTATATCCTATATTTTAATCCAGATTACAAACTATCCGCGTGTCACATCCAAACTAAGTTACGTAGTTTTGCGTGAAAGCAAACATACATACATCCATTGACTCAAATTTTCTCTCAAATGTTCTGAAATGATTCAGGATATTTTTTTTTTATTCTTTGGTCAGTTCTACAAATTTATCATGTATCATGGGTGCGTCCACTATCATTGAAACTCACATACAAAAACACGCGGACCCGACTTTAAAAAAGAAAGTTTAATTAAAAAAAGAATGTCTTCAAAATCGCACACACATGATTGTAAGTAGTAGCAGGATGTCTGTCTTAACTTTAAAAACTTTCAAACTGGCAAGTATAATGCAATGGATTAGCCGTTAAGAACAGAACGACAAAAATAAATATTAGAAAAAAAAAGCAAGACACAGGCACTTTAGGAGACTTAAATAATATTATGATAACGTGCACAAGGCAGGCTCACATTCTGCTCCAGACAGGCCAAGCTAAACAGAGCCTAATAATTTACCAGATGATATCACAGACGCACAGAAATCCAGCTACATTACAGAGGTCAGTGGACACATTGCATGCTTGTCCACGTCATGCAAATTTTGCATTAAACTGGTATAAAACATTGCTGAGTGAAACACGTCCGTGCGAACTTACCCTATGTTTATGAGTGGGTATGGAGCTCACGTGTGTGTTTCGTAGAAGCTTGGCTGTTTAAACTGAAGTATTTGACGGAAGTTTAAAACAAAGCCAGTTTAGTTTAGGCTTTAGGTGGAAGTCACTTCAATAACCCAGTCACAAAACATAATAACTGTGAAGTATGCTGTAGGTGCCAAAGCGTTAAATTATACTCTGGAATGACTCAAGCGTTACCTTTTATCTCGATATTACGATTTCGCGGAATAATTTTCGACGTAACATTCAGGTGAAGCCGCGGGTTACAGCTGGTTTTATTATAAACTGCGTTGATATGGTTACGCAACGACCTTTCCTCAATCAATTCTTATTCTTCCACTTATCTCAGTTTAAAGCTACTAAGTACCAATCTGGAGGATAAATTCCTCATTAATCTTCTTCAAAGGAGCTACACTCTTGTCAGTACACCTTCTACCTCTTATCTATTGAGAACCATTTCCTTGACCCACTTTTCACTTCCTCTTTCAAACGTGTTAAACATAATTAAGGGATAGTATTCCAAACCAAAATGATGGCATTTCTTTCATAACTTAAAAGCTGAGGCACAATATTGATGCAATGGAATTTAGACCTAATGTTCTAAAGGTGAGCGGTGCAGTATACATTTATGTCGAGCCATTATACTTTTACAATAATAGTTCTAGTCAGTTTTATCGTAAAAATTACGACCACTTTAAAATAAAATTACCCACTCCATCAACTTAGAACACATTATTTCCACGCATCGTATTTATTAAGAAACTTCTACATACGACATTTTTATTTTTCTTTCATTTTATACTACAGTTTTTACAACCACATAGTTCACAAACTCTTAAGTCCCATTCTTATAATCATATCAAAATCATATTCGAAGATTACGTGACGAATGTCCTCACAAGTTTCGCCACAAATAAGCTAGCGTTGGTGAAAAACGTTCCCACTTTTCTAATAAAACGTAGAAACTTTTGTTACTGGTTGTCTGTCATCACAAATCCATGGTTTCCTTGAATCTTTTGTAGGGGATTTCTTTTACCCCTTGATTTATGTTCATATGCGTTTCCCCTACCATTTATATGGGGAAGAAGGCTTACAGCTCTGTAAGCCTTATTATTAAGTCATTTTATTTCTTCAATTTCCATTTACGAGTCTGATTATCAGGGATATGTGTTGTCTTCTGTTCGTGATTTTGTTTGGGAGCAAAGTTTTTGTGTTTTGCTGCCATGATGGATGTTCTTTAGCAAGTTGTTGGGAATAGTGTATTAGTAAGGATTTGATGCCTCTGTCTGTGTTGATGAATGGAATTAGGGGTTTGTTTGAGGATTATGATAGAATCAGTATGTCGGATTAACCAGTCTTAGAAAAGAGAATCGTATTACCCAGTATGTAACTTGGCGGCACTGTTGGCGCAGTGGTTGACCGATCGACTGCTGCGTAGCTTGTCGCGTGGGTTCAATCCCCGCACGCAACAAATATTTGTATGACCTACAAGTAATTGTTACGGGGCTGGGTGTTTGTGTGAGTTTCTGTGTTTGTAAACGCACCCACGACACAGGAGAAATTCCTAGTGTGGGTAAACGTTTTTTTTTAAATAAATAAAAATAAGCACTATATGTAAAGTACTGGTATTCAGCTACACCTCCGTGTGCACCTTCCGGCCATATTTTTTTTTCGGTTGGAATATCATCAAATGAGTCCTCCCGCCCCGGGCAGAACGGAAATGATTGTCAGACTTATAATATTATGTACTAATGATTGGCTAACTAAAAATCAACTTTTTGTTACGTGGGCCAACTTTTTGAAAAGGGTAGGCACAAGGAGACAATAAGTTAGACTAAAGCTAAAATAAATACATCTATATGTAAAACAGAATTTTATCGCACAATGTGTGGTTTTAACTTGCACTGTTAATGTTGACCCATTATTGTGTAGAGCTATTATTATGCCAGCCATGAAGGCTACAGTCTACAGTCATGTTTGCAGAGTGCAGAAAACTTGACCACTAGACTTGTCATGCGCACTTAGCCCCTTCGTACACTAGGCGACGCAAGTCTCCGATACCTCACGATTTTGGTATTCATTGACGCGTGCTTGTGTTCGAACCTCTATGGGTTTGTATTGCGATAGCCGCTTGGATACCGAAGTCGTAAGGTATCGGAAACTTGAGTCGCCTTGTGTACGAAGGGCCTTACATATTCGTACTTACTGCGCGTCGACTCCTGCGAGCTGCTAACATGAGGGTAAAATGGATCGTGCTTGGCTAGCATTATAGAACCGGCCATAAAGTGAAATAAGTACCAATCAAATTTTTAAGCATGTATTTTCTTTAAGCGAATTCACAATCATAATCTTCACTTATAAAATCACACACTAAATAAATAACGACTTATGAAACGAAAAACACTTATCAAATAAAATTTGAATTTTTAAAATGTAATTAATTAATCATAAATATTTTAATTTATATTTTACAAAACACTCTTAAATTTCCCAAGCTACCGCATACCGTAGCAAAAGGATACGGACCCTTTAGTCATGGAGCCCTTAAAAAAACACTTGTTAAATTCAAGTATAAATTGTCCAATTTAAATCCATTGTACGAATGAATGCGGGCTCCTTTTTGATTGGATATAAATGACCTCTCGATGTCAAATTGCCTCGAGGACATCCATTAAATACGTAAAAAAGGTATTTTACGCTGTACGTATTTCTACGTTGTAAATTAATTTAAAATACGCACATATGCGTTGATAGGCGTGCAGGTTAATAGATTGAAAAAGCTTGTAATTCCTTTTAGATTCATTATTTGAATGAACATAAGGTACTTAAATTTATTGAAATACTTAATTGAAATTGAATATCAAAAGTAACGTACATCACACTTACTGAATACGTCAAAATTACCTTATTATTTATTAAAACACAACCACTTACGAAATTATGCTAATTGACTGCCATTACGTTTAATTTGAAAATGGAATCAGTGAAGGCGTGAGCGCTAATCGACATTAAATCGATATTAACGATCACTCGAGTGGATGTCAATTCATCGATACTCAAGGGTACCCGTGCATGCATATAGAAAATGCACGACGTAGAACTGAAACGATTTATTATTTGACGACGTGTGAAACGTAAAACGTACGCGACTAGAGATGGGAATATTCCCAGTTTTTTGTTATTCGATTTTGCGAAATACTGTGAACTTGCCAATGTTAGGAATGCGTTGTTACTGCTTCGTAACAAAAATAACAGAAAAAGTCTTGTTTTTATATCAGTTTCGCACTGTTCTGAAAAGCTAAAAGTCAAATGTTGTGTGAGCAAAAACGCTTGTCCTGAAGCACACTGTGAAAAAAATGTTTGACAACAATGAGCGAGTATTGTATCTTTCATGAATGTAATTTAAAAAAATAACTTCAAATTATCTATCATTTTTCTTTTACTATTATTAAGTATTGTTTTTTTTTGGGGTGTAAAATTCAAACGTTCTTTGCGTTCCAGTGTCGCCGTACCTTATTTTATTCATCATCGTCTGCCTAGCCCTTATTTCAGGTCAGGTCAGGTTACGGTATTTTTGGTCGGTTTCTAGTCTAGTTATCATAACATCGGCATTTTGCAATAGGGACTTCCTTACTGACATTCACAACCCAGCAAGTATTGATAGTACATTTAAGCAACTTTTAGATATTATTTTAGTATCGCAATAACAACGCGAGTTAGGAACGCAAGGGACCGTAAAGTGTCAGGCTCGTTTTAGCCAGTTGGAGTCTGATAGTCCCTTTCACTCTACTCAGGGCAGAACTCATTTAGTGAAGTCATTTATTGAAAAAATCTAATGTTCTAAAACACGAAGCCCCTTTTCTTTATTTTCACTTTAGCTTCATAATACTGTTAATTGACGGTAATTTAATAATATTTAACATTCAAATTGACAAATAATTTATGCGAAATAAGGCTTACCGTAGGTTCGCGGCTCGTAAAATCCAATTGACTCGCGACCCGCGATTGAAATCTATTATTGATGGCGAATTCAAAATGGCGACTATTCATTAGTCCCTCGATACGTGAGCTTTGTACGTATCAGAGTCGAATCGATTCTGATGACACGAATATTCGATTTCATGTTTAATGAGAATCGAGTGATGTTTACATTATCATTTTCGAAATTACGAGTTGATGTAGTGAGCTTAAATTTTGTATTAGGGACAATGTATCTTTGTTTGTTTAGCCAAAATGCATTCGATTTTGATGAACACGGTCGTGTTTATAATTATCTGCTTAAAGGATTATGTAGTTTTATCATTTCATCGGTTTTCCCATCATGTAACGTGTTTGTTTTTGTGTTCAAACATGATTATAATAGTTACAAGAATATATAATTTTTTGACTAAATATTTCGGTTTTTTTAACATTCTCTGAGAAATGATTGCGTAAAGGCAGGATACCTTACGGTTAAATATGGAAAAATGTCCTTTTGTCCTTTTTTGGCAAGCTTTTCTAATGTCCCACTCCATTTTTGGGCAAAAGCTGTCCCATATATTTTCTAATTAAAATATTGGAAGTACTACAGTATTACAGTACTACAGTATGTACAGTAATAATTTATTTTAATATAATAGCAGTTAACATAATTAGCATCAAGTACATAAATAATAAGCTAGACGGTAAACTTTTTTAACTTAAACGAAAACTGAAACTTGCTAAATGGCTTAAACTATAAGCTCTCAACTTGCGCAAAAGTACACAAACAACTCTAGAAAAACTATTTTCAGGCTGAAAGTAAGGGGTAAGTAATATATGATATAACTACAAAATCTCTAAAATTTACAAGAGATAACAACTGAATATATAATTTTATTTGATATAACGATCTGTTAATATAATAAACGATTGACATAATTTTATTATGACTAATTTCTTTAAGCATAACAATCAATGAATATAAATTCGTTTTGTATACCACTCAAAAGACATAAAACTTATTTGCTCTAATTTTTTTTCTTCCTGGAAAGTAATCTAACACTGATGTGCCTAGTAATAGTACCACCTGCCATGAATGTTGGACGGAGCCCCGCTTTGCGGGGCTCCTATTTCTGCGTACAGGGTTTAAAGTAACCTGCCCCAAGTCCCGAGCTCGCTTCGCTCGCTCTTGCATCCTAGGTTAAATAACTGATGACTACCTGTCATGCTGGCTCGACGGAGCCCCGCTTCGCGGGGCTCCTATTTCTGGGTGCCAGGTTTAAAGGAACCTAACCTGTCCGTGTCGGGGTGTCCCAAATCCCGAGCTCGCTTCGCTCGCTCTTGGATACCAAAATTTTCTAATAACAATAACAATCGTGAAGGCAAACAATCAAAGTTCGAAGGATAAGCCAAAGTCATCAAAGAAAATGTTTAAACGTTAAATTATATGTTTCAAACGTTATATGTAATGATCTTCGCTTAAATAAACGTTATATCAAATAAAATTATATGAAATGAGTTTTAGAGTAACACAAACATTATGTGTAAAGAAATTATATCAACCGTTGGTATATCTCACGTTGATTATATCATGTGAACGTTATTGAAATGAAAATATATCAAATAACTTTATATGAAATGAGACGCACCCGAAAGTAAGCTCATATATTTTCAAACAATGTACAAATCTTTCAGTTCCGACAAACTGGCGCTTTAACTCGACAAGTATCAGGCAGGTGGCGCTACCGGCGTCGCGGGAAGTGGCGGTAACGGCCTACTTCCGGCACGTCGACGCCTCGGGCCTACACACCTCGTTATGTTGGCACTACATAGGAATTAGACCTCTTTTGTTTTTTTTTTTATGTTGGTCATTCGGTTGTTGTGCTGATAAGGATGGAAATTGTTTGATAAGATTGTCATTACATTTACAAAGGAGACAGTAGACAGGCTTTGCGATTGAGAATGCAAGTGACAAGATCACGACGGTTTTCATACCGAACACGTCATCTATCTTCGCTATCGCTTGCATTTAATAATACAGGAAACGGTAGGTACGTGTGAAATGAAAATAATGCATTAAAGTACAGACGCTAGCACCTCGAACAGCCGAGATTGGACCAGAGCACTAACGACCAATTTTCAATTATCATTTCCCAAATAAATCAATAGACATGAGTTCAAACCGAATTAAGACCCCTATTCATAGTGCCGTCCGCACATGAGATACGGCACAGTTTCCCACATAGGACAAAGTTCAGCAAAGTCTTGACCAGTGAGAACGGACATTTATAATTAATACGCGGATGGAACCAGTGATTTATAATGCGTAAAGTTGTAAAAGGTTAACGACCTTTTGACGTCGTGAATGTTTTATTGTGTTGGGCAAAGTTACGCTGACGATGTTCTTTAAAGTTCAAGGATTATTTTAAAGGCTTGGTGTTCCAAGTTTCAGTACTTTAACTTAAATATAGTTGAGATTGTCAAGAAAATTGATTGGAAATTAAGTGTACATAGGTCATGTTTTCGTGGTCGTGTTTAATAATAAAAACTAATAGAAAGACATGGTATGTACCAAGATGTTACAATTATTTGGATCAATAAACATAATTATAAAACTTGATTTTGAATTGTAATAGTTAATTTTGATGAAATTTAAATGACGTACATTCACAAGAACCGTGAATACACTTACAAAAAATTCAAGACATGAGACATTTACCAATCTACACTGTGTTCGCGTAGTGGATCGTGGATAACTTTCTCTCACAGAAAGTAAACCTATATCCCAGTTGTGGTATCATTGCATGCTGGTGGTATGATAGATAGAATATTCTTTATTGCACACCAAAATGATTACACAGCTATTTACAATATCACTAATTCCGTGGGTACTCTACACACTAATGGTCTTATCGCTGATAGCGATATCTTCCAGGCAACCTTTGGGTGGACTAATGGGACTTCAAATGTAGAGCTTTATTTTATATGTAGTCGGTAGTCAATGCACTACAAATTAAAACACAAACATAAAATAACCAAAAAATAAATACCAAACATAATATAAATAATTAGCGGCCTGTCCCGGCTCCGCACGGGTGCAATCTCTAATATATTATGCATGGTAGATGTATACTACGTGTAACGTTAAATGTGCAAAACCTCTCGTGGGGTAACTCGAACAATGTTTGTTCTAAGACTTTTGAAAAAAAAAAATGGTTTTTAATACAAAATGAGAAATTGATCGGGCCCATCAGTATGAAAAACCATTTTTTTTTAAAAGCCATAATAACAAAAATTGTTCAGTAACATGGGCTGAGTTACCCCACGAGAGGTTTTGCGCATTTACCGTTACACGTTGTACAAACCCTCCTCTTGAATCACTTTATCTATTAAAAAAGCCGCATCAAAATTGGTTGCGTAGTTTTAAAGATTTACGCATACATAGGAACAGACAGCGGAAAGTGACTTTGTTTTATAATCTATGTAGTGATAATACACAATGTAAAATCGCGACAATTAATAAAAGATCTATAAATGACTGCTGCAGGGAACATCAGCTGTAGGTGGTGTCTCAGTATGCAATGGATGGTCATTGGTCACCCATCCATGGACCAACCTTAACATGCGTTACTTAACATAGACTTTTTTTTATTATCCCGCGAGACAGCGCCTTTAATAACCCCCTACCAATGTACTTAATAGATTTTTTCCTGCAATTAAAGAAACACCATTATCACTCGCCATGTCCCAACTAATAAGTTACGTGAGTGTGATATTAACTTTATTATTGCGACAGTTTTTGTCGCCCTCCTACCCAATAGTGTTTCTCGTACAGTTCCGCAAGAAACATTATGAACGATATATTATTATCTCACATTTGTGGGAAATGAAGATTGGTACGTGTCGCGGTATCAATTCGGAGTTTTTTGGCGATTTTTAGAAAATTACTAAATTAATAATACGAAGCAATGGAAAATGTTCATTATTACATAATTACATGATTATAAAACACATTTTTTTTTGTGACTCAGTCATTTAATTTGTACCAATAAAAGCTTTCTTATAAAGCTGGTGCATTACGGAACCCCGTAAATGAGGGAATGAATATTTATTTACCTGTAGTATATCTTGCAACTCTGACCATATAATTCTTTGCGCTTCTGGATATCCCTACCCGAGTGCAACGTGATTCTCCGGTCAACGCTCGGTCGCTGCGGCTTCACAAACGGTCCAATACTAACTACGTCGCGGCTTTAAACTGAGCTCGATCTCGTTTCCCCGAGCACTGGGACACACGCATTCAATATGTATGATTGTATGGCTTATTTTTGTTTATTTTTGGTTTCGTTCGCGTCTGCAATGCATCGGTTTATTTGTCAAAATGTTATGTTTGTTTTTTGTTCTGTATGCTGTTAACACTTTTGTGTGCGATGATCTTTTCTAAACTTTTTCGGAGTATTGAAGTGTTTTTGTGAATAAAAACATTAAGAAAATTTAATTAATAATTGTACGTTTTCAAGTAGAATAATTATTTTCTTGAAAGCTACACACAATTATTTGAAATGCTCTACTTTTGTTTAAAATTTAAGCCAGATACCTGTATACTTACAGGTATCTAGCTGAATTTTATGCATTTACTGCTTTATGAATATTCCGAAATAAAATTTTGCAAACGCTTATATTTATTTTAAGCTTTATTTTAAAATGAAAAGAAGAACATCGTTTTTAATTTAAGTCCTATACTAAGTTTTATGTATATTTACAATTACCTATACTCTTTGAGGCTTGCCCTCGAGAGGCAGTACTCCTGGCTGGAAGATCAGATCATAACAATAATTATCATCAGAATCAAAGAAAAAGAGAAAATGTAGAAGCAGAATTGAACTCAAAGATGCGAAATAAAGACTCAAGTTAAACAAAAGCTTGCTACCTCAGGTATACCAGCACGGGCATGCGGACGGCGAGTAATTGGTGACGCCGTCCGATTATAGACCACGCCGGGTTGACGGCGCGGCGGCGCATCCTGTTCCACTCGCGCCTCAAAGAGTTGTCAGCAGTCCACCAATACTAGACACCCAATAGTGTGTGTCCATAGTGGAAGCCTAGGGCCTAGGCCTGTGGCGGGCGCTATGGCGGGTGTAGTGGCGGGCATGATCGATGTCCACAGTGCCGATCAAGCATTTGTTTTTTGTTGCGGTGACTTTGTTTTGCAAACCGGAGGTACCTAGTAATCTTGTTAAAATAAATAAAATATAGATTACTTAGGATTGTAAAAAAACTATTGAAGGACGACTTACTAGGACGTAAAAGGCTATTGATGGAACACCGTGGATTTAAGATGTTACGAGTCTGACAGTCCGTCCCGTCTCGCCTCGGACGGGAGGACTCATTTGATGATTAACCACGATAAAAAAGGCTATGCCAGCTAAAATATGTTTTACTCCAATTTCAATAGGTAGGTACTCTATTTTACAAGACTACCACCGATCCAGATTGTTCCTATTTTATAAAAAGCGTCTTGTCCGTCAGGCTTGTTCAAGAGGAAAGGAATTGCATTGTGGAGTAGTAAATTGCTTGCCGTAGAGAATAAGTACCTGGTACTGTAATCGTTTTCTGTAGATTCCCTCTTTTATTGAAGTCTTTATTCCATGTTGTCGACTTAACAATAGTTATATTTGAAGCAGTCCATGAATATAATTTCTGAGAAACTTAAATTGTTCTTTGTTGTGAAAGCTTTATGGCAAAAATTCGCTTATGAATTCATATGAAAAATGTTGTACAGAATTCCAAATCTCAAATCGAATCGAAAGCAGGTTACGAGCAACATTGTACATAGTTTGGTAGTCTTTACACTAAAATAATTATATGTAAATCAATACTGCGTAACTTAGCACGAACACCATTTATTTCTCTACGGCTGAAGAACATTGAACGTTCGGTCGCTAAAATAATGAATGCAAATTCACAGAAAAAACTAACCTTTTACCGACTAAAATGAAGTATGTTATTTTGCAGTAGAAATGTCTTGAAAACGAATCAATAGAAAGCTTTTAAGAATACCGTGTGAAAAGTTATTCTTTGTGAAACTTTTTGAACTAAACTTCACACTAGGTACTCAAATTGACGGACTGTGAGCGGGAAGCGTGGCAAGTCGAGAAACGCTTATTTGAAACTTTTCGTAGAATTCTCGATTGAAATTTTGCATATTGCGAGAAATCACGGAAAGCGCACTTTTTTAAAAAACCGATTGTTTCTGGTCCATTTAACTTAGAGTTATCGGATTTTGTCATCTTAATAATAAGTTTATCGAGAAACGAGGGTGTGGCCCCAGCAATACAGTTAAGGGTTTTTAGAATTTCGTAATTCTGACACAATCGGACTTTACACGGGGTGCTGGGTTACTCAATCAACTAGGTTATGGAGGTCAGACAGCCAATTACTCTGTGTAAAATACTGATATTAGGCTTCCGGACCGACCCCAACATAGTGTTTACATTCTTTTTTTAATTTTTCCTTTCGCAAGTCTGCTGGTCTTTTGAATTGAAAACAGTTTTTGTTCCTTAAGTTATGATAAGTTTTGTACTGATGTTATTTCTTGTGTGTAAATTGTTATAAAAATAAAACTTCAATGTGGCAGGATCCAGCGCCGCGACTTTTTTAAATTTTATAGCACCATTTTTTTTAAATTTTTGTTTTTTTTTTTTTAATATTTCCCACGTTTTTATACACTCGCTTTTCTTGTTTGTTTGTTTGTCGTTCCGGTTGGACTTTTGCAACTCAATTATGAGGCACTTCCCGATAAGCTAGCAGGCTGAAATTTTGCAAACCCTCTCAGTTCTGGTGACAATACAACATGACTAGCTAAGAAACTTCATAACAAATCCAATATGGCGGCCTCCCCAAGATGGCAGACAGGCTATTTGAAATGCACCCCCATGATATGGATATCGAATGAAAGGGTTTGCTGACAGGAGTACGAATAAAATAGTTATATGACTTAAATCCAATATGGCGGACAGGCTTTGAGGCACTTCCCAACAAGCTAGCAGGCTGAAATTTTCAGGGTAGCTTCAAACCCGATGAACAAAGATAAAAATAATTAATAGATTTAAAAAAATCTAAAAACACACGTTTTTAAATATCCTAAAAATAAGAAAATAACCCAACGGGGTTGAGAGAGGGGCCACTCAAAACGTGGGGGCGTATCATTGCAAGTTACACCCACTATCTATACACTTCATGTAAATATATCCCATAAATAATCCCTTGAATAATATACGCCCCCGCGTTTTGAGTGGCCCCTCTCTCAGCCCCGTAGGGCTATTTTCTTATTTTTAGGAAATTAAAAACGTGGGTTTTTAGATTTTTAAAATCTAATACCTAATTATTATTTCTTGTGTGTACATTGTAGTGAAATAAAACTTCACTGTAGGCGGGATCAGCTCTGAGACTTTTTAAATTTTATAGCATCATTTTTTATTTTACTGTTTTTTTTTTTAGTATTTTTATTTGTTGTTACTTTTTATATAATTTCTGGTAATTGTTGTGGTACTGGAAGTGCTACTAACATCTAGACAGATAAATTTGAGGGCAAAAGCTAGTACTCGATAAAACAACATTTTGTGTCTCAGTTTCAAAACAGAACGTGGCATCGCCAGCCGGCACGCAACATGCTACATAGTCTATGTGTAACATATGTTGCAACTTGTAACATTTCACCAAAGTTTAATGCGTGTATCGCAACACTAGTAACAGTGGCGACACTGGGAAACTTTGTGCAAGCTGCTGTAATGAGCCAAACGTACGTGATACTATTACAAAATATTCGTTTGCTGAATTCCAACTAATTGTTATTATTTGTAAAGTAATTAGTAAAAAGAAAACATGAAATAAATATCAGTTGTGTCTGTGTTTAAAACAATTAATAACAATAAACGAAAAAAAATATTTGTTTTTGTTTCTCTTTTGTTTTAATTATTGAAGAACCTGTAAACTGATTTTGATGGAACTTATTATATATCCTAGAACAAGTTACAATCTCTGTTCAAGGGAGGATCTGTTTGCTTCTCACGTTAATTTATACTTGTTATCACAAACGAAAGAAAACATTTACCGGTGTTTTGCTAGGGATTTTATTCCACTACTTGTTCTACCTTGTTCAATATAAGGCCGAGACTTAAAATATTATAATTATATTATGACAGATTCAAATTATATTTTTTTTTGTCAAACTTTGCCCTTCACTAGAATTTTCTCAGGTACATTTAAAAATATTTAAATCTAAATACGCAAACACCTAGAGCAACTACCTCAAGAAAAATATTTGCTCCGCGTGGGGCGATTGCAAATAATCTAATAAATAGACCATGTAATCCCACCGTACTATTCTTAACCACTGTAATTTCTGAAAGCCCGAATCAACATTGGCGTCCACAAGAAAAGCCCCAAGACAATGAAGCTCGTCGTGTCGCGGGGAATTAATTTATCTGTCTTGAATCCTGCAACGAAATTAATCAGAAAAGAATAGTGGGGAAGTAGGAAATTAAGGGGGTATGATGGGAAATCACACACTTAAGGCAAACTTAAGACAAAAAAACTAACGTAGCGCAAGCGTCAACAGGACACCATTTTGTTAATGTCCGCTTGCAAAGGACGTCCTGATGGCGCTTGCGCTACCTTAGGGCGGCCGCATACATCAGTTTTTTTTTTCGTTCGGAATTCGAAATGATGAATGAAATTGAACAAGACATACAAAACATGCACACACATTTATTTTGTGTGAATTCACTGTGTACGGATGGAAAACGGATCAGGATTCCTGATCAGGAAAACTGATGTATGCGGCCATGCTTAGTGTTGTGTTAAGTACCTATGCCTTAAAGCCTTTGTTAAACAGACAGGCGATAGCGAACCGAACCGAATCCTGTCATATAAAAAAGCGAAAGCGGTCCGATAGTCTACGTGACAGGCTTCAAACAATTTCATATTACAAACAAAAACGCTACGCCACGCATTCGGTTCGTCTGTCAGCTTGACAAAGGGATTAGTGTGTAGGTACATGTCCCCATTATACTTCGCGTCCCCGCTTTATTATACACTGTTCCCCTACATATTTTCTACTTCCGTCCATATCTAGACTGGCCTGTTGGTCTAGTGGTTAGTGACCCTGACTGCTATGCCGGGGGTCGTGGGTTCGATTCCCACCCAGGACAAATGTTTGTGTGATGAGCATGGTCATTTTTGTTCTGTGTCTGGGTGTAATTTACCTATAATATGTATGTATTTAGAAATATTTAAGTATGTTTATCAGTTGTCTAGTACCCATAACACAAGCTCTGCTTAGCTTGGGACTAGATGGCGTTGTGTGATAGTTGTGGAATATTATTATTATTATATCAAGCAGGAGACAGGTAAAAACAAGGTTAATAGACACATAAAGACATTAACAATTGGGATAAGCCCAGTTACCTAGTCCATAGTCCAGTCAGCTTCAGAGAAATCTCACCCCCTTTGGTGGTAATGTCGCTAACAAAGGGGTGAGTTTTCTCTGAAGCTTACCACACCACGTATAAAATACTACAGATCATGGATGTCTGTATTGATTTAATCTCTCTACCCTTTTGAGAATTCACAAACGTTCAGTATGATTCCTAGAAATTCTTTTCACATCTGACTAATATTACGTAAGTTGACGCCTTATTCCTTGTTCCCAGGAGGGTTGGTAAAAAAATGTAATAACACGGTTCATACCCGAGATTATGGTATCCATCAAAACATATTTTTTGTTAAGATAGGGCCACCCTCTGGTATCAGAGTTAATTAAGCCTCCTCTGTGAACACCACAGGCCTCTAACATGACTTAGGACTTATCTATATGTCTATACTAATATTACAAAGCTGAAGAGATAAGTTTGTTTGAACGCGCTAATCATAGGAACTAATAATGGTTCGCATTGAAAAAATCTTTGTGTTGAATAGTCCATTTATCGAGAAAGGCTATAGGCTATAAATAACATCACGCTATGGCCAAAAGGAGCGGCAAGGGTGAAAACCCAGTAAACAGCTAGTATATTTAAATAAGTCCAGGTTTCCTCAGAGAATGCTTGGCATATCATGGAACCAATTCCAAACAAATGTTTCCGTACTAAGCGAACTCGGCGTCAAACAGCGTCTATCTTCCATCGTTCAGAGTCGAATCCTCACTTACTTCGGACATGTTTCTCGGCGAGGAGACCCGTCTGTGGAACGCCTTGTGGTACAGGGCAAAGTGAATGGCACCAGAGCTCGAGGCAGATCACCAATGCGCTGGACAGACCAGATCAAGGCTGCATTGAATGGTCCCCTACACGAATGTACCAGGAAGGCAGCGGTGTGAGAGGAATGGCGGCGAATTGTGAAGCGAGCCACCACCCCTGATGTGACGACTACGACCACTCTGCCAAAAGTGTAGCGACTGAGAAGAGGTTTCCTCACGATGTTTTCCGTCACCGATGTCAGTAATGCCCAAGATAAACTTACAAGGTACATGTAATGAAAAAGACACAATTATTGTACTTGCCTGGGTTTGAACTCGCAAGCTTATACATGAGAAGCGACGTGCTAAACTTCCGGGCCATCACCACACAACACGGTCTCGCCATTTCTTCTCTTTGGGTATATTTCCAAGAACAGCTACCTAGAATTTTCTATTGTAAAAACAGTGGGAACATGACATGTAAATGTTAAGTATACTACAATATCGCATTGTAGCCTGTAAGGCTATTTGTAGTTATGTTTAAAGTGAATAAATAAATATACTGACGGTTTTTTACCATAAAGTTTGGTAAAATTACAAAGTTGCCATTTTTTTTCCTGGTGATAATATCATCAAATGAGTCTCCGCCTAGGGTGGAGTAGAAGGGACTGTCAGACTCATTCTGACTAAAATCACGGTGTTTTATCAATAGCCTTTTAAGTTCCAGGGTCATCGCGAACATCGGTGTCACACCACACCAAGATCCTTGCACACTGGTTTTGCTTTGTCCGTAATGGGCTATACTCATAATATGAAAGGTTTTAGCACAAGCACACGCTGAAAATTGATGATTATTGATCGTATCCGTAAAGCTCAATCGTATCCGTATGCATGCCGATTGCAAATATGTATGTTATACTGATTGTGATTTTCGCAAAATAGGACCAAAATTACAATTTTATTCAAAGAAAGTTGCCGCAGTGGGCTTAACGATTAACTGGAACAAATATTTGTAAGACATACAAGTCGTTACGGATCTGGGTGTTAGTGTATGTGAGTTTTAATGTTTATAAACACACCCACGATAAAGGAGAGTGAGGTTCAACGTTTAAAAAAAATGTACCTCAACCTACTTCAATCTGATAAAATGTGCCCAATCGAACATAAACCTTAATTTAGTGTGATAAAGTTAAAAACTATTCGGGTTGCTTGATGCGCTGCGGTTGTACCTGAACTTCCTGAACAATAATCTCAATATAATCATTGTACGTCCGTTCAGGGCGTATCTTCATTAATTCTTATAATCCTCCATCTTTTGATCAAACCTAAAACAAGTAGTCAAGCAAAAAAAGTCAGACTTCTTACCTAAATCATGTATGGAAAAATTGTGCTGCCTATGTGCGAATCATGTCTTCAGTAATTAGACGATACATTTTCTGTGGAACACATTAACCTAAATGGCCACATTTTTTGTCCTTCTCTAACAGCCCGGCTGGGCGAAAAAGTAAAGGATGCTAGCATTGTGAAGGAGGAAGCGATTTGTGATTTATGTTAGGTACGGGTTTTTTATTACTTATCATTTGTTTTCTTATTTACATTATTAATTACAACTTAGTTATTTTAAAAAAATACCTTTAGACTACATTTAAAAACTACATACCTATTGGTTTATATGATTTCAGTGTGATTTACAGCCGGTTTAAATTCATAGTTTTGCGTGTAAACGAAAAAAAAATTAATATAACTAAATACACGCCTCTTTCCCATAAGCATCGGCAGAAACCTGCTACAATTATTCTAACAAACTCATTTTTCCTTGTCTAGGATTGAATCATACTCGATAAGTAAACATGAAACCACTCCTAATTCACATTGGATGTTTATCAATGACCCTGAATAAAACTTAACCCTTTATTTTCGAATTCACATCACATCCATTTTTTTATTCTATGTTTATTCTACACATTTTTGTTTTTCAAATGTTATTTTTTTTCTAATTTATGTATCTGTAATGGACTGAATATTGTTCGGAATAAACGAAATCAACGATAACCAGAAATTACTCTTATTACCTTTGTCACTCAAGACCAAAGCAGTTTTCAACAGGTGAAAAAAAAACTGAAATCGGTACAGCAGTAGTTACGGAGCCTATTCCATACAAACAAACAATCGAATCTTTCCTATTGATAATATTAGTGACTAGTTGATGCCCGCGGCTTCGTCCGCGTGGATGTCGGTTATCGTGACCAAACGTCGTTTTTTTGCGATAAAAGGTAGCCTATGTCCTTTCCCAAGCTCTAGTGTATCTCTGTGCCAAATTTCATCAAAATCGGTTGAGAGGTTTAAGCGGGAAAGCGTAACAGACAGACAGACAGACAGACAGAGTTACTTTCGCATTTATAATATTAGTTTGGATGAAGATGATTTGATTCAAAGAAAATCTTATAAAAATATTAAATTCAAACGGTTCCCGCACTATGCACTCACCCCGCTTGCCTTAGCTAATGGTGATTAAATTGAATTTTTGCGGCACAGTGTGTACAATGAAATGATAACAATCATGTTTTTGTTTCAACAAAAAAGAGATATAAATAGGGTAGGCAAAAGTATTTTCTGATTTTTGTTTTAATTTAATAAAAATAAGCATAAAATGATACGCTGATACTCGTACCCCGGAAAATTGTGTTGCAACCAATTTTATGAGAAACAAAGGCATTCAATAAACTATTAGTCAATTATTATAATATTCGTAACACGGATTTTTGCGGACAAGCAACGATCACTACCAATATCATTTGATTCGCCGTCTATACGAGTACCTGACTTTTGGAACGAGCTGTGTCATGTGCCAAAGGATATTACATTATTTCATTCTTCTATTCACGATTATCGCTTCTACATGATAAGTCTCACTTATGCCACAAATATCTGCTGGATAATTTTATACACCAAAGAATAGTCTTTCTCTGTATCATCCATACGAAATGTGTATGTTTTATGACACACAATACATGAGCTCAAACTCTTCCGGGAAAATAGGCGTGCTCTTACAAAGAGCTCAAGTCTAAAAATAACCCAACCACATTCTTCCTTAACAACGCTCCAAATGCTCAAAGTTTTGCCTAGCCGTTCGTATATCTACGTACATGTGAGTACCTCCCTACCTATCATGAAACAGTTCAAACGCACGGCTCACAAACGCAACACAAATTAAATCGGCTACTTGGATTACCAGGGTAAATGGTCCAATTAGTGTTTCGGTGGGTCGACGCTTCGGAGTCAAGACAAACGAGATTGCCTGCTACGGCCACCTGCTTCGCTGTTTACGAAATGGAATTTTGTTCCGTCTTGATTGTGGTCCGCTCTATTTAAGTTGTGACCGGCCGACAATTGTCTCACCCTAAAATCGGCATTGAATAGATTCGAATTATTCTGATGTTTCAGTACTAAGCTGTAAAAAAAAACGTTAGGATTACAGTTTTGTGTAGTAGATACAGTTTTATTTACACAATAGTTTTATTAAATTCAGCTGGATTTTTTAACAGATTTCGGGAAAACGGCATTCGAAAGTGTCTGGTATTTCAATAAAAATATGGATAACAATTCCGAGCAGAAAAATACATTGAAACATAGAATGTCAGTTAGTTTTATCAATAAATGGCCCTCAACAAAACATACTTTAAAGCTAAACCATCAGCATGTATCTACCATTCGAAAACTATCAAACGAACAAAGCACAAATTTAATGCTCCAGGCTTTATCACAATGCAATGAAATGATATAATTGAAAAGCCTATTTGCCGGAAAATTCAGAGTGTATGCAATGGTAATTTGCATCGAACATTAGTTCATAGTGGATGCCTGCAAAACGGTATAATTCCCACATTATAATCAACCGCAATTTTGATACTTTAGGAGATTTTACTGGAAATGTAGGAATCTGGTTTATATGCAGTAAGCTTTATGGTGATGAATTTGTGGTATTTCAGAGGTTAAAACGACTTTTCCCCTTTTTTATGTAACGGAGAACTTATTTTGTTAATTTGATGGGAAAAAGTGATTCTTCGTTCGTACAACAGAGGCGCTTTTTCTTTTTTTCACACAATAAACGCCGTAAATACTTCAAGTACGTTACTGCAGAAATCATAAATGATAAGGCTTCTGGAAAAACTATCAAAGGTAACTCCTCAAATATAACAAGACTATATCAAATTGTGTTAAACAGCAGTTTTTTTTTCTCGGTATTTTAAAGACCACGTTTGACCCACGGTTTCTCTCGCATGGAGATCAAAAATTATACTACAGAAACATACTACCATGACAAGTAAGTCCTTTGTCATAATTATTCTATTAAAAATGTCTCATTCATCCATCCAGAGTCAGTCTGACTTTAAAGCCTGTGAAGGTTACTTAAAGTTAATAATAAATAAATAAATAAAGACTTGAAGTTAATAATTATTACGCATAGGTTTTTTGAAGAACAGATGGTGTAACATTATCATGAAGTGTTCAAACAAGGAAATTAAAGCTTCGGCCTCGACGGCGTAGTAGCGATAGCTTAAGCAGTAAAGCTATTGTCAAACTGACAGACGAACCGAATGCGTGGCGTAGCGTTTTTGTTTGTAATGTATGGAATTGTTTGAAGCCTGTCACATAGAGTATCGGATCGCTTTCGCATTTTTATATGACAGGATTCGGTTCGGTTTGCTATCGCTTGTCTGTTTGACAAAGGCCTAACGGCTCATGTACACGACGCCGCCGCCGCACCGCCGGCCGCCGAAAATGAAACAATAGCGAATGGGCGTTTTTCCATTAGATGGCACGGCGCCGGCACCGGCGACGGCGCAATGGCGGCGCGGTGGTGGCGCGGCGGCGGCGGCGCGGCGGCGGCGTCGTGTACATGAGCACTATGCGTCTGGAGTTCTTTCCCAGAAGACGCGGGTTCGAGTCCCACACGCAGCTGAATTTTTATTTTATCAAAAAACTTAACGATATGCTACGCAGGCGTTAATACGTATTAATATTTTTAACACTTTAATTACCTAAACAAGCTGGTAATTAGGATGGCCGCCTTTTAATTTTCCTATTCATTATTTTTCCTCTTTTGATTTAATTAACCAATGAAAATTTTTAGCCAAATCATTGACAGCAAAAACAACATTATCAAGTCTAGCCATTTCTACACATTGTATGCTACAATGTAATTATACATTTAGAATAACACAACAGCGATTAAGAATCTTTATGAACATGAAAATAATATTAAGCGAAACCTCTCTGTGTCTTTTTGGTAAATGTAATACTCTGGTTTAAGGGCGCAATTTCCTTTCCTTGTAATTGGGTACTTAAAAACGTTAATGTAACAGTAGAAGAAGATATTTCCAAGACAATAAGGAAATAGAGATTTTGTACTATAATTATTATTTCAGATTATTAATTAAGGGTTATGATTATAAGCGCTCGAGGCTAAGTAAACAGCTAAACGTGCAGATCTTCAACTACCAGTTGTTCAAACTAGTAAATTCTACTGCTGATAATGAGATCTTTCGTATAATTTTTGATTCGGGCAAAGTGTTAGTTTATGAGTATCAGGGAATGTGTTCACGCCTTTCAATTCGTGCCCTGACTGGGTTACGAATACACAGCCCTGGGTTGTAAAGGGCAACTGGATTGATTTTATACAGTACGGTTTTTTGACAGTCCCATCCGCTCCATCCACTCATTTGATTATTTTCCACCTCAAAAAACAAAAAAGGCCGTGATAGATGTACGAACATAACTATACGTCAACATTAAATTGAGGACGGATAATGTCGCCATGACTGAAGTCATTTTAACGCGATGTTAGTGTCTATGTCATTACATCAATTTGTATTTAAAATATGTAGTACCTACCTCAAATTTCCGCAGGTCTTATGAGTGGTGGCGCGGAGGCTCTTAGGAGCTAACTCTCAAATCGTGATATCATTCATTGTTAGGCTTGTTGTCAAAACGTCTGTTACTTATCCCGAAACCACGGGTTTCGTGCTTAGAGATTAGACACCCCACGAGCGAGCGACAACGATGACAGAGCGCCAGCCTCTTTCACACTTCACTTCATCCACGACGCCGCCAGCCCGGGGCGGCCACCAAAGCTAATAGCACAACGTAACTTCATCATTTCGACAAGTCGTCCATAATTTCATCAAAGGCTTATCCACCCTGCTCTGGTCGACTGCGCGTTGTGTTCCTCCCGCGCCTCAAAGAGTGTCAGCAAATGACGGGGCCCCCTTCTAAAAGGCCAAAGGCTGCTGGGGTCTCGGGACTAACGAATTTCCTTGACCCCGGAACGTTAAGGGCTATTGAAGGACACCGTGGATTTCAGTCAGTACGAGTCTGACAGTCCCTTCCGCTCTGCCCTGGGTGGGAGGACTCATTTGATGATTTTACTACGATAAATAAGAAGTTCTATCCACCTGCCAGCCATCACGCAGCACCTGCGTGTACACCTTGTAATTGCTTATCACAATAAACACAAAAGGTAAATAACTCAATTCATTTTCAAACACTTTTTTGTTAGAAAGCAGCGTAAATTCTGACCAACAATGACAGACGGCATAGCGGCATACTATACGTTACGATTTTGAAACGATTTATCTGACGATTCCGACTAACGATCTTTTAGACTTTGCAGGCGATTTGGAACGTCACATTTTTCATACGACCTGTCGCACAAATTCACAAAATGTTGATTTGAGAAAGATGAAAATGGATTCTGTAAAAGATAAGGGAGAAAAACTCACCGGTGTCGAGGGACTAACGAGCTACCTACCGTGACCACGTAAAGGGCTATTAATTAAAGAACACCGTGGATTTTAGTCAGTACAAGTCTGACAGTCCCTCCCGCTCTGCCCTGGGTGGGAGGACTCGCCGTCCTACTACTCATTGGTTTTTTATTAATCAAAAAGATAATATATTAGGTATATAGAAAGAGTATTTAATAATAATGAATTCATCCTTCATAACGTGCACGGGAAGAAAGAAGGGAACTCACGACCTGCATCCGAGTTCCTGAACGCTTACACCCTTAATGGGCGTTTTTCCATTAGCCGGCACGGCACCAGCACGGTGACGGCGCCGGCGCCGTGCCGGTGCAATATTATGTATGAACGCCGGGCCGGCGCCGGCGCCGGTAAGTGCAAAAGCGAGCCATACGTTTTCATACATTTTTGCTTCCCCGGCACCGGCACGGTGCCGGTGCCGGTGCCGGCTAATGGAAAAACGCCCATTCTCTTCAAAGTTTTAGTGAACAGGGTTTTTCTGTGTAAGGTAACGAAACAGCCTCGACACAAGTAGGTACTATTGTAACTTACTGGGGCTGCCTCAATGTATGTATGGTTCATTATAATGATGAAATAAATATTTTTGCATTTTGTATTTTTTTATTTTGGATAAGATAACTCTAACCCCATTTACCCCACATTAACAGTCCCACATCAAAAGCATCGGGCATACGAAACAAAAACACACGAACACACAAGCACAGTAATTACATTCGAAGCTAAATTACTGACGGCATCTGTCGACAGTTGGCACTGTCAGCCACATTTCTTCGACGCGACGTCTAAACTGTCGGCAATTGGCAAGTTCGGGCGTGTTCAAAGATTAGCTTAGTTGGCATATTGCCATTGTGACAGTTGACCTGCACATATTGAGCAGTATATAGTGCTTAGGAACGGATCGTTGGCCTAGATCTAGATACACCTAGAGTGGACGTTTGATTGTGAAGGATTGAGCGGTGTTTGTGTGAATTGAGAAAAGATTTGGCTGGTGGGTAGTGGGAGCTTTCGTGGCTAATACAAACTATCCCAAACCTGTCTTAAAATAATATATAAATAAATATACATAAAATATAAATTAAAAACGTTGCCTCAAACTAGAATTTTTCCTGTGTCGTGGGTGTGTTTACAAATTAACATAGAAACTTACATACACTAACACCCAGATCCGGAACCGGTTACCGTTGAACCGATCGTCTTGAAATTTTGAATAGTTGTCAGGTGTAAAGCAACCTTTGCCTAAAATAGCATAAAAAAACACGTTCGTGAAGCCGTGACCAAAAGCTAGTTTCTCTATGTTTATTAAACGTTGCTGAAGTCATGTAAAATAGATATTTTAAATAGTTACATCAGTCAGTTCATATCATGTATATAGAAGCAACATTGCCTCCGTACTTGTTTAGAAGCGTAATTCAAAATTTTCATTTCGCTTATCGGATTAAATTAATATAAAATAATAACGACAAAATATTTGAATTTAATTAAAATCATTAAGTAATCCGCAGCACATTTTGGTAACGGTCGCATATTAAATTTTATATTAATTTAAGGCAACAGATAAAATAGTTCATGAATTTATTTTGTACGTTTGATTTTATCGTAACTATTTCAATAATTCATTATATTACCAAATATACTTTCCTTTTTTCACAAAAAAGTTTTCTGAATTTCATTAAACACGAATAAAATGTGTGAATAAACTTTTTAAAGTTTAAAAAAATCTTCAAAGAATAACTTTCGTTCAAAGTAATATTACTGACAAAATGAACGAAGAACATTCAAAGATTCCTTCTATCAAGGTTATTGAACCCTCAACGAAATTATTATGATCATTACCTATATTTTACTAATCAGTTGCATCTTATAATAAAGCACCTAATTTCTAAAGCTAGACCACAGTGCCAAAGTCTAATATACTATAATCTAGTAAGCGGTTTATTTGAATTGTCGCGAACTCTGACCACATTCGGAGTGTGGTCGCAACGGACAATTATCGAGTCTAAATCCAAGGCATTAATAACCTAGATAGCTATGCACTTGACTTGTGGTTAAACGATTGCATAATACTGTCTTCAGCAGCGTTCAGATTTGTGGGGTTTTAGAAAAATAGAGATTTGCTCCGTTTTTGCTATGCGTTTAATGGTTGGTATTTTTTTCTATGATGGACCGTCTTTTTGGTTAAATAGTTTTTGTGTTTAATAGGGTAGTTACTGCATAAAATAAATTGAAAATCTGTTTAGTCAGTAATATTACTGTCTATATCTGTTCAGTTAGAGTATACAACATAATATTCATATAGCGGCCCGGTACGTGCTTCACTACTTTGGCAGCAAAATCCCCAATAACAAAATGATCCGCCATTTATTGAATTCATTTGTGATAAAAAATGTGATAAATGAAGAACAAACGTGCAAACTTCACATAAATCATCTACTGAATACTTAGTCCGAACAAAGCCTAAACATTTGGTTTGGATAGGTGAGCCCGTTCTTGAGTTATAAAATTACAACGAAAAGTGGCACTGATTTTTTAATAAGTATTATAGATATTTCACTGGAATTCTATTAATTGGTTGTGGCAGTCTGTCTAAGTTAATAGAGTTGGAATTCTAAGTCAGTAAAACTGTTTTACATCGTAATTTTTAAAGGTATAAAGGAGGTACACATTGTTTCCGAAATAACTTATTTTGTTTTTACAACAATACTTACAAAATACTAATAAAATGCGGTTTTCGTCAAAAGACAGAGTGATTCAGATTAGCACACCTCCAAACCAGATTGTGTCGCTAGTATGAAAGGTTCAAAAGTGTTTTGACTAAAGCATTTTTAAGAAAAATCTCATAAAATATTCATCTTAAGTTTCATAGCGATAGTTACCTCTTTATTGCATCACACACAGCACAGTCCAGTTGACCCGGATCACACAATATTGTTTATGCGCCAAGTAAACGGCCAGCGCATATCAATTCAATTTATCGGAGGCTTTTGAGGACATTTTGTGCTTTATATAGTGTAGAGAACAGTATAGGCTAAAATCTTTTGTATTTTTAAACTAGCGACAACACCTGGATTTGAACAGGTGTAATTTGAATATAAACACAGCCAATTCTACTTGCTGATATCGTATAGCTTTCAATTAGTGAAAAAAATAAGTTTCAGAGATTAATTGCTTTGAAACAAATGTACAAATCTTTTCTCGTTATAATTTATTATCTTTTGCGGCACCAACCACTAATCTCCTCCAATTATAGGCAATATTAGTAATTGACAATGTAGCATTATATTTGTGAAAGATTTTTGAAATTGGTCCACTATTTTTTGAGTTATATCCCTTACAGACACAGAAAATACAAATGTTTTCTCTTTGTATTTATTTATTTATTACATTAAATAGAACGGCCGAAGCCAATTATACTATTTAATCATATTACAATAAACACATTTTAACAATTTTTACCACACTTTCATGCATTCTTCTCACAAAAAATCAAACATTCCAACAATAACAACTTCCATTCATCCGCAATAAATCAAAATCTGGGTTTGAGTCCAGGAGAGCATTGAGATCACTTAGTGATCTCAATGCTCATCATCATCAGAAGATAATCTATAATAATATTACAATCCCCTCTGGATTGTAATATTATTATAGATTATCTTCTATAGAGCAGATAAAGGATTATAAAATATTGTTGTGAAGTTTGATTAATAAATGTATAAATGCGAGTATTTAGAAAAGAAACTGTGTATTTAGTCGTATTGATTTAATATAGCGCCTACGCTAAGGTCCACATGCAACATTGGTAATTAAATAATATGTTTAAAGCTAAACTAGATGGAAACACATCATTTTGTATCAACTCAAATATTTGACAATAATGTGAGGATCAAGCGAGCTTAATTTATAACACAATCACATTCCACAATAATTCGCCAACATCCCCAAAGATGTCAGAAACAGCGTGCATTTTCACCGAATTTTTCATGAAACTCGTAACAGTATGCGAGTCACGAACTTGCCGAATGTTATGCTTGGTCAAATAAATTAAAATTCCCAATGCAAGTGGCGAGTGGAATCGTGAGGAAACTGCCGTCACCGTGTTTTTTGCTCAAAAATAACATTTAAAAACGAAATAGCGCTATTTTTCATGAATGGCTGCAAATAATTTTTACGAAGCGTTTTTTTTTCCTGGAATTCATTTCGTGTATTTGTTTCAAGTAGGCTCATTGACTTTTGATAGTAGTTGAAAAATTTATTCATTAATAATATTTCATTAATACATTTATTTTATTTCCAAGTCACTGAATTCGTGATGAATGAATGATAGGAATAAGATCCTCTTAATACGACTGATATCTAAAAATATATTATTATCCTAATAAGATTAACCGTACTTAAGGATTCTTCTCACAAGGACCAAAAGGGCACGAGATACAAATGTCGCGTGTGGGCGTAATTGCGGATTGGGAAGCCCTACAAAATACACGACTGTTATTTTACGTAGCCTTATCGTAGCGCCGCGCTACGAAATGGCTACGAACGCCTACGAAATAAACTTAATAATGAAAATACAAATACAATAATTACATAATTTGCGTGTCATTTTCTCTATTATTATTATATCTATAGTTATTTTTTTCGTTAAACTGGATGAAGTTGAATAACAATTTTTACATGGGGAATCTGTCATATTTACACAATCTTATTATTTGGGTAACATTTAGATATTGGCAAAATTCGTTGATAAGACTTTTTAACAGACGTTCTAGCTTCTGACTTCCGATTACGACTGTCAATGACTGATTTGACAGTCGTAATCAAATGAAATAATTTATGATAATATGCAAATGAAAGTTACGACCAATGGCTTAGCGTGCTTGCCGAGCTACGAAGCAATACCGGTAGGTCTTTGATGGTCAACCCCCGACAAATTGACCTGAACAAGTCTAACTTAACCTTGTTCATCGACCCTTACATCTGTTGTTATGTAGCCATGAGCCGCTCAGAAGATAAGAAGAAAAAAACAACAACAAAGCCACACCAAAGCAGTAAACCTAAGTTAATACAACCTTAAATCGTGGAACTCTTTGACGAAAGAGTCATACTCGTATCTCGACTGAATATATGGAATTAGAATTACTTATTATCGCCAGAAATTCGTACGTTTTATGACACTAAAGCTACGCTCCACTTAATACGTACGTAATCTACGCGGATATAATAAAATATACGTCACAAGATAATAAGTCAGATCATCAAAAAGTTTTATGGCACAAATTATTAATGTAGCAATGAAAAAGTTTTGATTCGATTTTATGCGAAAACGATCGTGTTTGTTGGTTGGTATAAGCATCCGAGATCCGATCAACAGATAAGATGTTGTAAAAACTTTGTTCATCAGTGTTGTTGTTATTAAGTAGAAGATTTTTGAAGAGATTTCAAGTTCGGAGAAGACTAAAGTTTCTGCAGTATCGTTATTTGTATTTGTGACTTGTTTAGTGTTTTTTTTTTAATCCAACTGTTTAACTATCACGGTTCATGAGATATAGCCTGGTAATAGAATGACAGACAGACAGACGGCCAGCGGGGTCTTCGTAATAGGTACTCATTGGGGATTAAGTAAATCCTAAAAACAGCAGCTTGCATTTTGACTTGTTTTTATATGAGCACAGATGTATAGAAACAGCTGATATTTTTGACATCAGCGGCACTCTTCTATCTTAAAAAAATGTTTTTAGTGATGAGTAATGTACCTATTACCTCTTAATAGGTAATTGCAAGATATGGATGTTTGTGAAGGTATTTGAGTTTAAATGTTTTAAACGCACCCGACGACTAAAAATCGATCTCAGCTCGAGGAAAGTTAGGAGAAACTGAAACATTGTAATCTCTTGCAAAGACGAAAGTCGAAAACAAATTATCATAGATTAAAAAAAAACATTGTTAGCAAACAAAAAATAATCTTTAATATTGTTGATGAAACTTGTGCCTGACTCTATGTGCAAGACGCATAGAGTATGTAAAGTACTTACATGTAAGTTCTATTTAAATGAAAGTAGGTAGCAAAAAACTTACATTTAATAGAAAATCTAATAACACGGTTCGTGTACTCAAGATTTTACCAGCCATCAAATGAACCTGTTATTATAACACATAAACTTTTTCTATTTCCACTACGATACCCTGATACGCCATCTTTACTGTCATATGTTTTAAATGACACACCAGCAGCACATAAACGAACGCTGTTTTATTTATCAAAAGGGTTAGGAAAACTATAGAAAGTTGCCTTCTGCGATATTTACATACTCATTCCTATACTTCTAATACTTGTTTGCGGAAAGAGAAAATTGAATTCGAGATAGATAGATAGAATATACTTAACACAAACATTTTTTACAAAATATTATTAATTTTGTAGTTACAATGGCGGTCTTGTTACTATGAGCGATATCTTCCAGAAAACCTATAGATGTTTTGTACGAATGTTAAATACAAAGGGGGAGATAGTCAGTGGTGCACTGAAAATACAACTTAACTAACACACGAAATTACGAGCAGGATTTGAACTTATCCTTAGGGAACGCTACTGCGTTACTTTGTGCTGGAAAAAAGACTACTACCTTATACCTTTCCTTGAAGATCCGTTCAGGCGTTCTGACGTGATTGAGTACTAAATATCCATCCATTCATCAAAACATTCTCATTTATAATGTTATCTATGGATATACAATTTGCGTCAAATGTAAGCATTACCTTGTATAAATGCGAAGGTACCTCTTGTTGGTCGTATTCGTTAATCTTCATAATTACCAAACCATCAAAGCGTATTCTTTTCAAATTTTGTTACTATCATTCATTCATTACAAAACAGTTAATCAATACACCATCATTATGTCCACATGAAGGACTAAGTGCGGAAACCAAAACCCCTAACATAGAACATAGAACATACACCATCATTATACGCGACGTGTTAATTGGCCGTGCTAATCACCTGTAATATCCGCATATCCGCACGGCAGTATATCCGCGGGTATCCGCGAGTATCCGCACGACTAACTGTTATTGCTGCTTTGAATGGTTTATTTGCTATGTGCAACACAATTTATGAGTGTGTCCCAACACTAGTCGGATGATTCGTTTTTTAATATCCGTGTTTTTGGCTGACAAAGTTTTTTGTAAGCGTTTTGTTAAAAGATATTACGTTAGGAAAACAATTTAGAAAACAATATATTTATAGAAAACAATTTATTTTGAAAATGAAACGAGGAAAATAAACAAATACTTATGTTTATATTTCATGAAGGATACATCTTAATGATAAACAAAAAAAAAACTGTTTTCATTTTTCTTTTTGGCTTTACAATTACTTTATTTATTATTTCGAGGTAAGATTTTAAGAGTACAAGCTTATGAGAGTTCAACAGTACGAAAATAAGACTACCTACACAAAAATGACTAGGTATAACTTTCACATTAAAAACATCTTTCAATAATCCATGTCAGTCATGTCTGAAGATAGACAATGAATGCCAATACTTCATAGATTCGCGTTCTTTATTCTACTACATAAATATTCATGGAGAAAAGGGGAGTATTTTCAGGAGAGAGAAAAGTACACAAAATAATGTACTGCTTTGCACCTCGAAAGCTTTGGGGAAGAGGGGTCAAAGTGGCACAGTCACGATACAATTACCTCCTACGTGCCGATGGAAACTCGCTTCTTCTGACAATATTCCCCACCAAATGTTTAAAGCAACCCATTAAAAACTATACAAGGAATCCTCACCCAACTTTCCCTGATTTTTCCGATTTACGTGATAGACCAATAAATCATACTTTTCTACGAAAAATATGAATAAAATTGAGTGAATCTGAATAAAGCGAACCGTAAGAAATAATATTTCATTCGAACGCCGATCAGTAGGTACATTTAGATGAGACAGAATAAGTCGTGAGAATAAAAGAGCGAATACTGAATTTATGAATGCGATGAACCGTGAGAGTAGTGACGATGAAGGGGGGAAGAGGGGAAGCCGGGGGTACATGCATATTTGATTCCGTCATAAACTCAATTTACAGCTAATCTCATCTCAGATTGTCGAAGAAATAAAATTTCACACGCCGTTGGTTCACTCGTGAATGTAAATAGGGTAGGCGCGAGGACGTGAGTGGGGCACGTCACTGCCGGGGCACGCCTGACGCCGCGGGGCGGGGGTACTAATAAAATATACTCGGCGGAGTTCACGGCTCATTTAGCACGAGACGCCCGCGCCGGCAAGAAGCTCGGCGACAATTTAATATTTCGCCTTTAATTCCGAGCACTAAATTAAGCACCGGCCCGTAATCTCGAGCTGTGCCGTTAAATTTTTGTCCCCGTGATCAGTATCGGCGGGTGATCGATTTTACGGGCCTACCGGTCTCGCGTTTCGTACGGTTGTAACTTTTTAGTGCTCCTTTTATTACGACAAACGATTTTAATCAAGCGAGTTTTTGTTCAGAGCGGACGCCATTAGCGCCTTGGAGTCGGAATAAAATTCGAAGTTAAGTCGCATTCGAAACTCGAGAATTTGCTTTTAACTTCGTTTGATAGGTCGCTTCGGCGGCGTTTAGTGACCTTTACTTTACTCTATAAAATAAATCTATACAAACTGCTATTTGAATTTTCAATAAAGAATCCGCGGGAGTTCAGTGATTCCGCAGTTAATCGCGGTTTTATTCGGAGTTCGGAGACTTTTCTGCGTTGAAAAGATCGTGAAAGTCCGATGCGCTGCCAAGCATCTTCGAAAAGTTTTAAATTCAAGGAAATCGGTCGTGAAACTCTCATTCGTGTGTAACTATCCTCAAAAAGCGTAAGAACAAAGTCAAACGGGCGGCGAGCTCCTGCGGCGTGTTCTAAACTAGACTTGTCACAAGAAAAATGTTGTGAACCTTCAACAACAACATCATTTGCTGAAAGTTTCAGGCGATGTTCAATATTAAGAGCAGCCTAACAAGCCCTCTTGTATTAAAGTAAACGACGAATAAAACTATAAAGATTCTTCTTACAAAATTTCTCTTAACATTGATGAATATTAAAGTACCTACTTTATATTATTTTCATTACCATTTCTTTTATATTTTATTGAATTCCAAGGTGTTATTGAAATTCAAGTAGGTAGATAATTTGAATATTTTTATGTTTTTTTTTTACTTCAGAAAAATTCCAGAATGGTTGAAGGAATATTTCGTAATTTACTAAATTAAGTACTATCATTCTTGATTAAGATACATAAAAAAAAATCTTTTTAGCGGCACTGCTATTTTTAACCGACTTCCAAAAGGAGGAGGTTCTCAATTCGGATGTTTGTATTTTTTTTTTTTTTTTATGTTTGTTCGGGCATAACTCCGTCATTTAATAACCGATTTGAAAAATTATTTTTTTATTGGATAGGGTATACTTCCGGAATGGTCCCATTAAAACTTTATCGAAATCGGACTAGCACTTTTTGAAAAATCAACAAAATTCAACAAAAACCTAAGAAGTTTTCAACTTTGTCTACACCGATTACTCCGAGGGTTCTGGTCCGATTTCGATGATTCTTTTTTTGTTCGATACAGTATTGTTAATACCGGTGCTACAGATTACAAAATTTTAATGCACATGTAAGAAAATTATGTATTTGGCAATAATTTGGGTTGAATAGTGAAACTAAAAAGGATAAAATAAAAAACTTTTTCAAAAAAAAATGCAACCGACTTCAAAACAACCACAAAAAAATTCAAAATAACCTACAAAAAAACTTTTCTTTCGAAAGTCGGTGACAAAAAGTCAATGAAATAAAAAATAAAGTCACCGACTTTCGAAAGAAAAGTTTTTTTGTAGGTTATTTTGAATTTTTTTGTGGTTGTTTTGAAGTCGGTTGCATTTTTTTTTGAAAAAGTTTTTTATTTTATCACAACACAATTTACAACGAGCATAATTTTTTAAGGTATTTTTATTGCTATTTTTTATTTACAGCCTATTTTGTGTCCCTGTGTTGGGCAAAGCCTCCTCTTTATCCTTCCAAATATTTTTGTTTTATGTCTAGTAACCTAATGAAGAAAAACCTTTATATAAAATGAAAAACGCAAAGATACCTATCTTTTTTTGTAAACTGTACGTAAAACTCGTTTAATTTACACATCTACGTCGTAAATCTAACAAAATCATGGTCACATTGCCAAGTTTCTAGCACAGCTCTGATTCAGGATCTGATTATGATAAGGTATCTAACAGCCAAAACTTTGGATTCCAGCTAATTATGCCAAATCTCTGTTCAACCCTAACAAGGAAACTGAAAACTTTATCTAAAATTCGATTGTGGGAAAAATTCTGCCATTCTGAAAACTTTTCTTCAAGGACTTTGTTTTTAAAACTTTTCATGGTCTAAGTTCGTTTGTTTAGTTCTTTTGCAACTGTTTCCACCGAATAGTAATGCACCTCTAAATTCGTACAAGCCACATATTTATTGCCGGTATTCTGAAAGAATTGTTGAAAAATAAGCTTGTTGGATACATTTTGTAGGCATATTTCGGAGTTTGTGAACGTCAAAGCAGTTATATGATTTTGTTCGAATATTTAGATTCAATTTGAGAGTCTTTTTTTGAGAGAGAGCGTAAGAAGCCGAAGTTTTAATGCACTATTATTTAATTATTATAGTTTTGAATATTTTATAGCAAATTGGCTTTGAGATTAACTTTAATATTTCAAAAATCAATTATAACACTGCTAATCACTTTTTTATTTTCTTCAAAAATAAACAGAATAAGAGATTTCAAGATAGGGTCAATCAGGGTAATTGTAAACGTTTTTGAAAAATACCTTTTGAACTAATAAAATTTTGGCTTTGCAAAAAAAAAAATTGGTAGTTAGAAAAGAAGAGTTAATTACTTTGATTGTATAGTAATTTATCTAAGAGCTGCAACATCAACCATTTGAACTGCGTCATTAGCGGCTTTGAAAATTAAGTGTTTACATTTTACCCTGACTTTAAAACAAAAAAAAATATATTTTGGGGTAAATGTAAACATCTAAGGTAAGCCTACGTGATAAGCATTATAATTCCGCTAACTCGTTTTCACTGTTTTGAGTCTCATAAATGCAAAAGATTTTGTTCTGAGCGTCTACCAATATACAGGGGTAAATGTAAACAAATCATACAGATTCGATATTTTGCATTAACTAAATTATGGGGTGATTGGAAACATTTAATTGTTTTACGGGTAATTGTAAACGAATTATGGAAACCCATACATTTTTAAAGGGGGTAAAAGAAAACAAAATATGTAGGAGCGCTGTCTATTATTTGTTTTTAAATTAACTGCAACCATGAGATGGTTATGGTACATAATGCCTTAGTAATCAAAACAAACATAGTCTTCATCATCCATCAATAAAAACTCTGTTTCTTTTTCATTCAAAGTAAGCAAATTTACGTTTTTCACAATCATAGTAGCTGGTATAGTGTCAAAATACTCCTTAGCGAGGTTTTTTAGTTCTTCTTTTATAACGGGAAGGTCAGAAGACCCATTTGTGCCCGAGTTTTAAGGCAAGCAGCTATGTGTTCTTCCACGCGAGCTGGCAATATGGCAAAAATCTTCTTGTTTTCCTTTACATCCTAACAGCGTTTTTTAAGTCCGTTAAGGTACCTATATTTTGTCTCTTTTTTGGATGTAAACGCGTGGCATTTTGAAAAAGTACTTGAAAAGAAATGTTTACGTTTACCCATCACTATGTTAGTAGCAGAAATGATAAGAGTTTACAATTACCCCACTGTTTACAATCACCCCCTAACCTGTTTACAATTACCTCCACCCAGTATATCGTATGGGAAAATGTAAACACTACTTTGCTGCTTGTTATATTGATGTTATTGATGGAAAGCTTGAAAAATGCAAAGATAATTCCATTAAATCAAAGCGAAAAAAACAATCAACAACTTATCTATCAACTTTTCTTACAAAATATTTTACGATCAAATTCGTGCAAAAACTTGAAATCAATTTTTCTGCAGACAACTTTTCGTAACACTGAAATTGAGATTAATTTTCTGAAAAATGATTAAATTGCTCTTTGTAGTAATGGACAACAGATTAAAATAACGTTCTGTTTCATGACCGTCAACCTAAATACATTATTAAAAGTTTAATGGGAGTTGTTTCCAATCACCCCAGTTTACAATTACCCTTATTCAGTCCAGCACTTATTCAGTCCAGCAAATGAACTAAATGCACTTAAAAATAAATTTATAATTATAATACTTTAACATCATACAAACCAAGTAATAGAGAAATAGCGGCATAAACAAGGACTATTTTAAATGTGTAGATATCTCGTGATATGAACAAAAGCGAACTTCGGAACATACTTTAATTTCAAGACCGAGGAGAGAGGAGACAAACCTGAATTTCTGCATTTATTTATGAAATGAAATGTTTTCTCGGAAGTACGAGTATGACAACCAGTCTTACCAAGAGGTATTGTTGTACCCAGTTACTAGGTTTTTGTTGAGAAATATGCAGTCACATAATGAAAAATACTGATATTTAGCTGCATCTCGTTTGACTGGAGGTCAACCGTAATATAATTGAGAAATGAGCAGGCAGATGATGATATGATCTTTTTGGGCAGATATAGTTATCAAATGAGTCTAGGAGGGTGTGGAAGGGTGTTTTTTCAATGAACCCCTTTTTTAAGGGTCACGGTTACCTGCTCATCTTCATAAAAAAACATGATAGTAACTTTTTTTAACAAACCTTTTATATAAATAAAATATCTACCTAAAAAGGCACACCGCAAAGAAGTGTTCTGTTCCACAAGTGTAACAAACACATTATATCTGCCGGTGTCGCCTCACACAAATTATGCTGTCGCATTCAAAGAGCTCCTGGCAAATTGTTAGCATACCCAGCTTACGTTGCCAACATAACTAATACTTGCATAACAAAGAAGATTCAAGCTGCATATTTTGTTACCGTGAGTGGTTTCATGAAAAATTCTTTCATACATTTATTTGGAGCATTTTGAAGGTAGTTTGAGTATCTTTTTGTGACGCTATCACGCCGTTGACTCGGGCATGGTCACCCATTACTCGCTGTCTGCATGCCCACATGCCTGCATGCCTAAGGTGACCGACAGTCGCTTGGCGACGTCTGTTGCCGTGGGCATCTCCCGCGGCCGCTGGATCGTGGGGAGGGAGGAGACTGTCCCCTCCTTCACGCGTCTCGTCTCGCCCTGCAGCATAGCCTCGACCGATGCCGGGCGCAAATGGTCGCCGCCTGCGTAAGGACATGGCGGTGCTCTGCCCGAGCGGGGTCTGGTGAGGCCCTGCGTCATACGGAAGGCGAGGCTGTCGTCTCTCCGGTCACTTCTTAAAGAAAGGGGGTCTTATGTCGCGATTACGACATACCCGTTCTTCATTTGCTCTATAAATTACAGCCGGAAAAAAATTTGAATGCCAGCTAGATGCTAGCCTAGAGACGCACGGATAGAGTCTATCCGTTTTCAATATATTTTCTTTATTTCTATTCCATATCTTGCGGTTGAATATCTATGTCCAGAGTGGTAGCGGTACGGAAAAATGCCAGCTCGTAGTTTGAACTCAACATCCTATTCCGACACGCCTCGTATACTGCATTTTAAAATACGAAAAAAACGGAGTAATAGTAAAAAAAAACAAAGAGTATTTATAGGTATGTAAGAACCGTGGGTACCAGGTGGGATTTGTGATACCTATATACTAAGCCCAGGGGAAAATGCGTTAGAAATGATCTGCGTAGCTAGGCGACGCTTCAAAAGAAAAGATGTGTGACCTATTTGAGGTTACAACGGAGGTCCATTTGCGTAAAATATTGATACGAGTCGATAAAGCAGGGCATGAGCAGATTTATGATGTAGTTGGACGAATTCATCATCATTCGTTGGGTCAAACCATATCTGTCTCCTTTCTTCATTTTATCTACAGTCAGTTCAATAATACGAACTACTGTTACGTTAAACAACAATTTCGAATCGAAGTCATGTTTGGCAATCGCTATTTAAAATATCCTCATTATTTTAATAAAATTACTGTGGCACAATAAAATCTCTGCATAATTCTGAAGCAATTACAAAATATGAGTGTGAAGTGCAGTTAATTGCGCATTACGTGTGGGTTGATAAACTTTGCAGTGCTGCTCTGGAGCTGCGTATCAAATTGGCCACGTAATCCCTCTGGCTCGAAGCCTGACACAAATAGGTGGACGGAATTCGATACGGTTGATATTCTGAGGGCGATGGTAAAACGATATTACGGAAACGACGACGTTTGAAAATATCATCATTAGCATCGCTTCATCTTGGAATGTCCCACTAATTGGTATAGGCTTTATTGTGTGAAATATTCTAAAAGTAAAGCTAGGTACTCGAAAAATTACGCACGGTGAACGGTACTAAAGTTGAATCAGAGACGTTACGAATTACCGTAGCATAACCTAAAACATAAATGTTTAGAATAGATTGCTGACTTCGCGTATTTACTCGCTGTGCTAAGAAAACAGTATTGATCTAGTGAACTTGAACAAAGATGTCGTAATTATATGTGAATCAAATCGTCTACATATTTCAATTAGGCTATCAAAGATGGGATGGGATTGCACACCCTGTTTTTTTTTTTGTGGGTGGCAAAATCATCAAATGAGTCCTCCCGCCCTGGGTGGGGCGGAAGGGACTGTCAGACTCTTACTGACTAAAATCCACCCGTGTTCCTTCGGATTCCCTTTACGTTCCGGGGCCACGGTATCCTGGATTAAGAAAATTCCGCGACCCCAGCAGGCATTTGGCCCCATGAGGGGCCCTGTCGGTGACGCGTGAAACATGACGTGCGCCACCGACCCGGGCTTGGTCCTTGTTCGGACGGCGAGCTTACCCATTACTCACCGCCCGCAAGCCCGCTCCGCCGCTGTGCCCTCTGCTATTCAGAGGGACACGCGTTGGAGCATCCACCCGACAGGCTATTCGCATACGGGCAAAGAGACCCCTTAGGCACACAGTGCCCAAGGAAGAGTTTTTGCCCGCATCCCAGGGTGCACCTGCCCGAAAAACTGGACTTCCCCCCGGACGTATCCGAGAGGGAACTCCAGTCCACGCACGTGGAGGTTTCCTGTCTTAGCACCCCATTGCACACCCTTAGTAATTATTTTACTAAGCGATTATTTAAACTTCATTAAACTACCGTTTAAAAAAAGTCCACATATAAATCTCAATACGAGTATAATAAAGTCTAGCGTGAGCTGGGATGTCTGTTTACGAAAAGCGATAGATTAAAAACAACCCACACACTAAGGTAAAATGAAAACGACTAAGAAAATACACACGTCACTTCCAGACGTATCTAATTTAGTTTTCTACTTTTTTTTCTATTTAAAGTCAATTAAAGTATTTGATCGAATAGCTGTCGCTGATTGGCTAAAATAGGTCTAAAGTAAAAAGAACTTCTGTAAAAATTACTTTTAAGGTAAGCGTCCACAGGTCCGCATCGTACGTATCGGACGCATCGCATCAAACGGATTAATTAGACTGCGTCCACTGTGTCGGCAGCGATCGGATTGCCGACGCGAGTATCAGCAATAGGATTGCCGATGCCATCTTCATTTGGATTTTTCTAGTGATCGTACGTTTGGAACGTGTTTGTGAAAAAGGAGGAAAGCGGTGCAAAAGTTGTCATTGCTTGTTTATTAGCAGAAGAGGTATGTAAGAAAAAAAAGAACAAATGGTTCAGTAAGCTTGCGGGGCGCGTCCACTGATCGACATTCCGTATGACGTCATCGGTACGCATCGCATGTAGGCATTGCCGATGAGCCGTCCGTCCGTACGATGCGTAACAGTGGACGCTGTTGTATGAGTTTTAATACAAGGCAAACTAAAATCCGTTACGTACGATACGTCCGATACGTGCGATGCGGACCTGTGGACGCTTACCTTTACAAGGGCAAAATATCGAAGAATATTTTAGCAAATGATTTCAGTTCAAAGTAAAATGTTCGGTACGAATTTGTTACTTAGAAAAGTGTTCAAATGCTATTAAAATGCTATTTATAAATACTTATTAAACCACTGGTTTAAATTCAAAGAATCTTATTTTTGTGTTGGATGGTTCATTTATCGAGGCAGGCTATATGCTAAATAACTCTACGCTACGACCTGTAGGAGCCGAACAACGGGGATGAAACCTATATATATAATAAACTAGCATGTAAAAGCTATGGTTATAATTAACTAGTTCCTCGCAGTTTCACCCCACTTCTTGTCTCCTTTTGGTCACATCGTGATTCTCTAAAGCGTATAGCCTTCCTCGATAAATGGACCATCCAACACAAAAATATTTTTTGAAATTCGAACCAGTAATTTCTGAGATAAGCGCGTTCAACCAAACAAACTCTTCAGCTTTGTTATAAGTTTAGATAAATTAGCATTGCTCTAACACCCAATTTTCATACTACATTTTTTATATCGATATCCAACCGGCCCTCGCAATGTGTCCTCTCAAATAGCAACCCAGTAAGGCATCGCAGGTTTACCGAATAACATCCTCCCGCTTCGACTGAAATGTGGCTGAATACCACCCGATTGAGCTGTAAGTGACTGGTTTACGTACTAAACTTGGTTTAAAACTAAAAAGTGATTTAAAATGAAACCTATACGGTCACGGCACTGTTAAGCTATTGTCAAACAGACAGGCGTGATGAACGCGAAGCGAGGCGTTTTTGTTTGTAATGTATGCAATTGTTTGAAGCCCGTCACATAGACTATCGGATCGCTTTCACTTTTCTACATTAATTATTAATTAATTAATTAATTATTATATTACATACTGTCTGTTTGACAAAGCTATTGTCAAACAGACAGTGCAGGTAGGTACTAAGCGTTTGACCGCTGCGCTGTGTGTCTCGGGTTCTATACCAACACGAAACAAATATGTGTATGTGTGTTTGAGTTTATATGTTTTTAAAACGCACTCACGGTATTGAAAAAAAAAACATTTTTGAGCTTATTTTTTTTTAAGGTAAAAGAAAGGTTAAGAATGGAAAGTATTCTTAACCTTAAAAAAAAAGTATTATTAATTATTTTGAGCTCCCGATATCGCAAGTTATTGACTGTCAACCCGCGATATCGCTTGCAACAGTGTCAATATATCGTCGCCTTGGAGTCCAATAGAGCTATTCCACAGAACTACACTTCTGAGTTATGGACGTTTAAAAAATAAAGGATGCAGGTAAAAACAGTTATTTGGAAATAAACCAGTGTCATATTGTAGTACAGGTTTCAAATTTTTACCCTAGACTATTAAAACGTGTAGCTATTGAATGCTATAATTATAAATTACCAAAATATCATGGTTTTTAAGTTATATGGTTTAGGTCTATTGGCTACTATCTTATGTATAACTCGTAGTACGGGGTGTAAGTCGCTTAACTCTCTTGTCTCGTTGACTTTTTTGTCTTATGACATTATAAACTAACTAGATAAAAAGGCGTAAGCGAAGTAGAATATTTGAAAAGAAATACAAAATAATTACTTTTTCATTTATTTTTCATTAGCTTCTGCCCGCGACTTCGTACGCGGGTCTTGTTGCTTATGCCAGCAGCAACGGGGTCGATAAAATTGAAGTTCTGAAACGTCTGATGTCGAATTCTAAGAGCCCGGGGACTGGACAACAATGGGATGCACTAGACGTTTCAAGAAGTTCCAGATCTTACATTCTTGTAAAACAACAGGAAATTCCCATCAGACTAAACAACATTTGGCGGCGACCTCCATGACGGCGTCGGCGTAATATGTTACGACGACGACACGCTCGTCCTGGCGAAGGGAGAGTTGCACCAGGTGGCGGCTGACCTGGCGACGCAAGCGGTTGCGACGGTTGTTGATAAGATACGGCAGTTGGGGCACGACGACGTGGCGCTGCACAAAACAGAGGCCATGTATTTTCATGACCGTCCGAACGCACCACGTTCAGATTCCCATATAACGGTGGGAGGGGTTCGCATCGGCGTCGTGTGGAAGATGAAGTACCTGGGACTCGTTCTCGACAGCCGGTGGAACTTCAGGGAGCAATTCCTGAGATTGACCTTAAAGCTGAACCAGGCAGCAGCCGCCTTCAGACGACTCCTGCCCAATCTCAGCGGGCCAAACGGATCCTGCCGGAGGCTTTACGCCGGTGTCGTGCGGTCTATGATATCCCTCTACGGGGCCCTCGTGTGGGCCCTGAGCATCCGAACGCGACTACTAAAGTTAGTCGCATGCCAGAGGGTCATGGGTTATCCGGATGATCCGAGGATACCGCACGATCGCCGGCGAATCGGCCAACCTACTTGCCGGATTGCTGCCGGCAATAAAATACGATAAATACGCTGGAGGCGTAGCGCTGGGGCGAATCCGGGGAAAGAGCTCCGGCGGGGAACGACTGTCGCAACCGAGGTCCGGGCACGCCACAATCGCGGCGATTAGACCCCTCTTTGAGGAGTGGCTGGATAGGTGTCACGGGCGTCCTGACCTACCGTGTGACGCAGGTTCTCACCGGACACGAAAGTTTCGGGGGGTACCTGTGTCTGATAAGAGGGAAGTAAAGCCTGGGTGTCACCACTGCGAGGATCGCCCGGAGGACACGGTGGAGTATACGGTGCAGGATTGCCCCACTTGGGCAGAACACCGCCGTGTCCTCATGGCGGTGGTAGGCGGAGACCTCTCGCGCCCGACATTTGTCGAGGGAAGACGGAACGGGAATCGGTCGCCCCCTTCTGCGAAGCAGTCATGCTCGCAAAGGAGGAGACGGGCTGCGTGAAGGAGAGGACAGCGTCCTCCTTCCACCCTAGCCACAGTGGTGGACTCCCACGGCGATGGATGTCGGATCTCCGGCCACCGTAGATGAGGGCATGCGGGCGGTAAGTACGAGTCTGACAGTCCCTCTCGCCCTGCACTGGGTTATGTGCTATAGTGACGCTGGGCGCTTGGAATTCCACAACAGGTGTTCCAGATCTTCAACTTTTATACCTACGTCAACAGAGAGTGCTCATCAGGCTGAACGAACAAGTCTTGCTAAGACGAATTCCTATAAAATAAATGTTATAGTGTACCGCCGCAATTTATTTTTTTCGGCAGTGGTTTTTACCCGACTACGGCAAAGCCAAAAGGAGGGTTATGATTTTGACCGGTATGTATGTATGTATGTATGTATGTATGTATGTATGTATGTTTGTCTGTTCCCTCATATCTTCTAAACTACTTATCATTACATGGCAAATGAGGTGTCGTTAGAAGCGTCTGAGTTGTCCCCTGGTTATAGGGTAGGTGACGTGTCACCAAATCCAATATGGCGCCCTCTGGGTGATGTAAAATCGTGACCGAAAAAAAAAATTTTTTCGCACAATATCGACATGGGTATCAAATTAAAGGGCTTGATGTGCACATTTGAAATATATATACATTATATAGCTTTTATATACATTATCAACAAGCAAAGTAATCCTATAAGAAAAGCTTATATGTCTATCATTACTTATAACGTTCTTGGATTGGCATTGCGGTAGAACTTTTAACTTATAATAGCATTTGCCAAGCCTTAACATACTCAAGTGCAATCGTTCTTATATCTAGGTCTTACAGTTCGCTACAAGACTGACATCCAAAACATTTATAGGAAATGTTTACTAGTAATAGCATTTCACAAGCATACTTATCCTCAAGAGTAATTGTCTTTATATCTCAGTCTTGAAGTTAACTGCAAGATTATCTTTTAGGAGACTTTTAGGAATGGATCTCCTATAATAGTTTTCAGTAAAACTAAATAATGCTGAATAATATTTTGATCTTAGAGTAGCATTTTGTGAGAGAAAATGATATTATAACATACTTAGCTAAAACGATCACAAGTTTGTGCCGTCATAGTCTTGTTCGAGAGTCTTTTTATTCTAATAGTACTTAACAAGAGCGCTATTAGATCAATAAAGCTTAAGTAAGTTTGATGCAATCAAAATATTATGTTTTCTTGACTGCATATGAAATGAGTAGTAGGTCTGTAGATATTGTTCATATAAACTGGATATCCACACCCATTGCAGCTTTCGGATAACACAAAATGTGTAATTGTCCAAGGCCATCTCATATTTCTTAGTAAAATCAATGAGGATTTTGTCAAAAAACAGTTGACATCGAGAAATATGACCATCTTGTTAATTAAATCCTAAAAAAGGAAAATCAATAATTAGCAGGGAAACTTCAAGGGAACCCTAATTTGTTTTAAAATGGAGGTGATTTATCTGGACAAAAACTGCTACAAGTACTAATTTACCTACGATGGTTCTAAAAAGTACTTATGAAGAGCAATTTTAAAACATGGCGGATGAACATGACAAAATCACGAAATAATTTATTTATAATTATAATAAGCTAATGTGTTATTTTTCAGAGGGCATTGTAAAATAAACTAAATTTTGGTACACATTTACGGTAAATATGACTTCCCCACGGGTCACACACTATATTTTAAATGTATTAGAGTTAATATGTTTTACAATAACACACAATAGTGGCAATAATTATTTTAGTTATCTTTTTTTATATTAATTACCACAAAACCACAGAAGCAACAACAAAGATAACCTCATAAAATATACTTATAACTCATATCTAAGTACATTACTAGTGTCTTTTAACACAAAATTGCTCCAGTAAAATACTTATGTCAGATATTAACAAGAGCATTAATACTTGATATTGTCATAATATTGTAGGCTCATATCATTAAAGGAGCAATTGCGCTTCGTCAAGTATATTATAAGGCTTACTAACATTATGTAAGTTAATTATAAGACTATATAGGTAAAACTGATCCTGTAACTGTACCCAAATCAAGCTTTGAAGCATTTTACAAGACTTTTATAAGTAAAAATAAAATTAGTCTTGAGATCGTTATAAATACTGATTTTGCTTGTTGGGATAATAGCTACTTTGCCTGTTTCTAACAGTATCAACATGGGTATGAAATGAAAAGGCTTAATGAGTACATTTGAAATTTACTCGCTACCTCTGCTTTTATTATTATATACCTACTTATCAAATAATTAATAATATGTATACCTAACCCCAAAATAGTGTAAATAAAAAATAAGTTAAAAATAACTAAAACCCGACTACGACAAAAACGTGCACTGAAAAGTATAAAACAAGAACAATATTAATTTGACCGATATTGTGCTAGCCGTGGTCGTGTGCCACCTGTGGTTGTTTCACACAATCTTCGTTAGGTAGGTGGCACACGACCACGGCTAGCACAATATCGGTCAAATTAATATTGTTCTTGTTTTATACTTTTCAGTGCACGTTTTTGTCGTAGTCGGGTTTTAGTTATTTTTAACTTATTTTTTGCGTGAAAGAGTAACAAACATAATACCTCCTACACACATACATCCTCACTAACTTTCACATTTATAATATTAGTAGGAAAGGATGAATTATGCATAAAAACCTTCCTCTTGAACCACTCTATCTTTTTTAAAACCGCATTAAAATCCGTTGCTTAGTTTTAAAGATCTAAGCAAGCATACATAGGGACAGGAAGCGGGAGGCGACTTTGCTTTAAACTATGTAGTGAAGTGATGATGAAGAATTAGATAAATACTATTGCCGTTTAGTTCACAAAAATCAGCGACCACCGTCACTCCCAAATCTCTCCCTCAACTCGAACCAAACTAAACAATGCATGTTGCACGCACGAACTCGTCAAAATTGAATGAAGAATGCGGATTGGTAAACAGGAAAAACACGTTTTTTCTCTACCAGTTACATGTTCCCAAATAATATCGACAGAAAAGTCTAGAATACAGTTTTATAGAATACAGTTTAAGTTCTAGAATACAATCATGAGCTCTTACAACTGTTGACCACTCAATAATTCTCAATAATTATTTTCTATGACTTGTAATCACAATGAATCTAAGCTGCATACATTTTTTGACTCCTATTAAAACTACTCTTATATTTATTGGCAAATTTAAAAATAACCTGCTTACAATTATAATATCTATTAGATGTATTGACTATTATAAAGTATGTCTCTTTGTGAGTACGGTAATGCACTTAACTCCATTTCGCAAAAATTGTGGCTTAGCTCCATTGGCCTCCAAGGCGACGATATCAGAAATTTAAAATAATTACCAATCACCGATGATATCTCATAAGTTACAATATTTTTTTTTTTTTTTTATTCCACAACTATCACACTACGCCATCTAGTCCCAAGCTAAGCAGAGCTTGTGTTATGGGTACTAGACAACGGATAAACATACTTATATACAATGAGGTTTTACCAATAGAGACGTCATACACATTGTAAAGAAATAAAAACATGGCGATATTTTAGAAACATATTGTTGACATGGCAATTGTCAACGACAGACAATGACGTTTCATCGGCTCCCAGCTAGAGTGAAATGGGGAAAAATAGGCATAGAAGGCAGAATGAAGAAAATAAACAGTTTTTTTTTAAATAAAAATGTTTATTTACAAATTTTATTCAAAATCAAATCAAAAGCATTTAATTCGAGTAGACCAGTTACAGGCACTTTTGAATTGTCAAAGACATAAAAAATATAATTAATCATTACAAAGTTATGGTGCTACAGTCCCAGTCACAAGACATAAAAACTGTGAAATGCCTATTCCAAGAAGTAGATCTCTATGGAGAAGAACGGGCAAGAAACTTCATGGGCACACTCAACTTTGGTTGTGCACCACGATTCTGAAAAAAAAAAACAAAATGGCGAGTGACCGATAGGCTCACCCTCCATAATAAAATCTGCTATCCCCTTTGTATAATAGCTTATTTTCTTAAAATTTTATTATTCTCTAATATAAAAGTCGGTGACAAAAAGTCAATGAAACAAAAAATAAAGTCACCGACTTTCGAAACAAAAGTTTTTTTATAGGTATTATTTATATATTTTGAAGTTTTTTTGTGGTTGTTTTGAAGTCGGTTACATTTTTTTTTGAAAAAGTTTTTTTTTTGTAACGTACCTACTTGTCTCTTTCCACAAAGTGTTGAGAACAAATAGTTGAGTAGGTATGTCGTTGGCATCCATTACTCTTCTCGTCGTTGTTTTCTTACCACTTGTGTCCATTTTTCTTTTATTAAACCGTCTTTAGGAAATCTAAATCAAAATAGAAATTAATTTGGAAAGTCAATTAATGTTGTTGATTCTGTTGTTGATTGTTGTGTTGTTGTTGTTGTGTTTACCTACAATGGAAATACCAGTGGTGAAAAATAATATTGGAGTCGTACGGCCATATGGGGCCATAATTATGGCCGTACGACCCCAACATCCTCTAGCATCGTTCAAACTGACAACACCGCGCGCCATTTTCTCGTTCTCTCTGTCACTCATACATGCAACGCACTATTTGTCTCGTTCGTGTAGGTGGCAAAACGGCAACAGCGCGACAGTAGTCATTTTTGAGTAAAATAAAATTTTTGATTTTCCGTTCTAAATAGATTAGACGATACTTACAAATGAAAAGACACATCCTTCTTGCTTTTTACAGCCGGCCCAGTATAAGTATTGCAGTTTCGAAAAACACAAGTAGGCATCTTTGTTTATTTTTTACCTATCAAACTCCCGCTGACATAAATTGGCATCGCAGCCAGACGCAGGACGGACTGAGTTGACTCGAGATAATTAGCTTGTATTTGTATCGCCACGCAGACGTCAGTAAGACGTATCTACCTCAGATTATATATAATATATCATTGCTTATATATTTCTAAATACTAATATCTTCTTCTATATTAATAATTTCGTCAAGGGGTACGGTAGACTCGATCGAAAGCTTACCTAAATAATAAAACATTAAAAAATAAAGATTTCGAATCGACAACATATAACGGCAAAATTCGGATTGTTGAGTATTTTGTAAAATTCTAATGGTTCTGACCAGATAGATTGCAGCCGCCATATTGGCCACTGACGCGAAACGTCACTAACATCGGATATCAATGTTGAGAAGTTTTTATTTCTTTTCTTTCTTTTTGGCAACCGAGTCGATAGCACTGATAGCATGCCAGTGTCATGAGGTGTATTAAGTAGTAACTAAACCTCCTCAACACGTTTCAACTGTACGCTATCCATTAAAAAAAAACAATGTACTGTAACATAAATTAGTGTCCGGCAGATAAAGTAATTGCAAGAATTTTCCTTTCTGATCGAGAACGATGAATTACCTCCGGCTACTTCTAACTTCTTCACATGAAAGGGCCGACTTGCTTCGGAGAGGAAAGAACCTATGAAAATATTATTTACTAGCTTCCAGTCCCGGCGAGTGGACATGATATTATATAGCCTATATGTTACTCAGGGGAACGTAGCTTTCTACTGGTGAAAAATTTTTAAAGTCGGCGCAGTAGTTTTTGTGTTTATTCATTACAAACTAACATGTACATTAAAAACATACACACAAAAATACAAATCTTTTCTCTTTATGATATTAGGAGTCTGAAACGTTTTACCAACAGTCGTTTGGTCCATGAACTGTTGGTACGGCGAATCCCCGCTGCCTCGACAAGTTTGGTGTGGCGGCAAGAGATCTCAGGGCGGTATGGAGGGAGCGACTGTCGCAACCGAGGTCCGGGCACGCCGCGATGGCGGCGGTAAGACCCCTCTTTGAGGAGTGGCTGGATAGGCGTCACGGCGTCCTGACCTTCCGGATGTTTCGGGAGGTACCTGTGTCGGATGGGGAAGGAGGAAACGCCTGGGTGTCACCATTGTGTGGATCGCCCGGAGGACACGGTGGAGCATAAGGTGCAGGACTGTCCCGCTTGGGCAAAGCATCACCATGTCCTCACGACGGCGATAGGCGACGACCTCTCGCGCCCAGCATTGGTCGAGGCCACGCTGCGGGGCGTGATAGAGTGGGAAGCGGTCGCCTCCTTTTGCGAAGCAGTCATGCTAGCGAAGGAGGAGGTGGGAGGCGCGAGGGAGAGGACAGCATGCACCTCACGACCCAGCCGCAGTGGTAGACGCCCACGGCGACGGACGTCGCAGAACGATCTCCGGCCAAAAGGCGCGGGCATGCGGGCGGCGAGTAATGGGCGACTCGCTGTCTGATCATGGACCATGCCCGAGTCGACGGCCCGTTGTGTTCCACGCGCGCCTCAAAGAGTGTCAGCACAATAACGGGGCCTTTTGAGGGCCATAGCCTACCGCTGTCGTGGGACTTATGAGTTACCGCGTGACCCCGGAACGTAAAGGGCTATTGAAGGACACCGAGGAATTTAGTCAGTACAAGTCTGACTATACCTCCTGCCCTGCTCTGGGTGGGAGGACTCATTTGACGAGTTTATGACGATAAAAAAGCGTAATAAAAAAATGATTTGTATCGGTATCCTCCAACAGCGCTTCGTACTAAAAAATACATTGTTAAGTTCCGAAATCCACGCGAACGAAGTCGCGGGCACAACTAGAACCTTGAGAACCGATGACTACAGAAATATCTACCTACATTTTGCACCTAGATGTGTATTATGTTATGAGTCACGTTTCACCCGAGCGAAGCCGGGTTTTCATCTAGTATTATAGATAAATGACACCCAGAAACAGAACAAATGATCGTGCTCATCACACAAACATTTGTCCTGGGTGGGAATCGAACCCACGACCTCCGGCATAGCAGTCAGGGTCACTAACCACTAGACCAACAGGCCAGTCAACTACATCATATATTACATGTTATGTTCTTTCACAACGGTCTAGTGACTTTTATACCGAAGAGATTTTTCTCTTAAGTGGTCGTTGTAGGAGTCTCTTATTGCATTTCAACTATGAAAGTGAACGTGATCAGCATAATTATTTAAATGGCATTTTATTTTGAAATAGAAATTTTCTGAACGCCAATTTCGGTGAAGAAATTAGTTTTTGGACTTTTATTTGTATTGAATTGTGTAACGGGCTGGTATCCGCAATTCCACGTCAAAAGCGCTTATTTTGCCTGGTTTTTGGACTATGTAAAAGTAAGCGAGGTGAAATTGATTTCATTCTAGTGCCGTTTTATCTAACCGTAGTAACGTTTTATTGTTCATTCTTAATTCATTTACTAAATGAACAAAGTGACTTATTAAATTTCTATTTACACATCTCTTTGTGTCCATTTTCCTCCATTACCAGTCCCTTCATCTGCTAAAACAGCCTCCAAATTGTTTCTTTTTAAACCCACATACCAAAAAATAATCCGTAATCATCTTCAAGCGCCTCATCATAACCCAATCAGCTAATGCGATCCATTTTCCATTCCCGAAAATTTTGCATACCACCCCACGACCTCTAATCCGAAGCAAAATAAGCCAGACATCGAAATAGCTAAAAGATTGCAACGCGAAAACGTTTCTTAAACCCGAAACGCACGATTTAACACCAAAGCTTTGGTAAGGGTCAGTTCACAGCGAGACGCGACACTGCGCGCACATTTCAATAGAGCGACATTAAATCTAAAATACTACGCGAAAAGATACACATTTCACCAATGACTCCGGACGCTCAAGGAGGAAACGCTCGCTTTTGATAGTGACTCAAAATCTAACTTTATTTCCTAAACGAAAAGATACGCATTTCCAGTTTCGTCGCATCACGTCGCCTCTTGTCTTGGTGTGTATTGACCCTTAGACGAGTATTTCGGCAGCCGATTGCCCATTACGGAGCGACGATACACGAAATTTCAATAAAACGCAATTGACGATGGTAGAGCAACGTAGGGAGCGAGGGATCGCTAAGCAAGTTTGCTGGTTATCGTTGATTTGATAGTTTGACTTGTTCAACGAGGTGAATTTTGTACTTTTTTTTCTTTTATACCGTTTTTTGTTTGTTCTAAGTTTGCTAGATTTTTTTTTTCTTTTTATGTCGTTAGCTTTGTATTGCTTAACGGAACAGTAAGGCCATAAAACTTGCTTCTATTAAATACTGAACTTGGATTATGTAACAAGTAACATGTGTTATGGATTAAGTAACATTAAACATTATTTTTTCCTTTTGTAAGAAATATTTAAAAATGAAAAGTAAGTGTGCAGTGATAACTTAAATACCAAGCTAAACACCAACATTTGCGACAAGTGATCATTCCAAATTCAAATTCTTACAAAGCATAATCCACTCCATAGTTTCCTTGGCATCTTATTACCAGAATAAGCCCGTAGGATGATCAAAATCAAGTTGCTTTTAAAAGAGGGGAGTATATTTACTTAGTTTAAAGTGAGGGGGCTTCAATCAGGGGTAACAGTGATGTCCTGAGGGTCGTGATTTCATGGAGTAAAGGCATGATTGAATTCAATGAACCGGATTCAGGGGTGATATTTATATATGTAGGTAATAGATGATTTAAAAAAAAAAACAATTTAAGGATTAGAACGAAATTGTGTAAAATGGTTAAAAAAAGACAGAAAACTATATTAGTCACAAAAACACACAACATTAACAAAAAAAAAATGTACACAGAAGAAAAGGAAAGATTTGTGTCCCCACAGCTTGACAAATAGGATATAGTCTTATCTCGTTCAAATCACTTTAACATAAAATCATGAAAACATCAATCTTTGAGGTATTATGATGGAACAATAGTAAATAATTATGCAACATTACCTATGTTGAACATTCGTGAAATTCAGCATTGATTTGACCTATTAAACTGAATTGAAGGCTCAGTGACATACCTACATATTACATGTTGTGTTGATCAATAATCCTGACTGCATTGGACCTGTAAACTACCTTTTATGTTAATGGTTTACGTAAGAATAATGTCATACTTTACACCAATCTCTCTCTCTGTAGTCGGTCCCTCATGTCTGAGGATCGTGGTCAGCTTCAGAGTTGCACCTGGATCGGATGATCCGCCTCCACCGGTTTCTGTCCAGCGCATCCTTTACCACCGAGTAGAATTTAGAGGACGATGATTCCTTCACCTGATCTGTCCATCGAGTTGGTGAACGACCGCGCGATCGTTTGCCTTCGGTGTTCCCAACCACAATCAGTTTCTCCAAGCTTTCATCGCCTCTGCGCACCAGGTGGCCGAAATAGGAGAGAATACGTTGTTGGCATATAGTTGACAAGCGAGTTTTTATTCGAAGCTGACTTAGGATCGATGCATTGGTGCGTTTCGCAGTCCACGGTATTCTCAACATTCGTCTCCAGCACCACATCTCAAAAGCATCAATCCTCTGTCTTTCTCGTGCCAAAATGGTCCATGTTTCCACTCCATACAGGAAGATAGGGAATACTAGGGCTCGTATCAGTCTGATCTTCGTTTTTATGCCAATTCCTCTCTTTTTCCAGATGTTGCTTAAACGTGTCATAGCGTCTTTAGCCATTCCTATTCGCCTTTTAATTTCGGGGACACAGCTACCATCGTTGCAGATTTGAGAGCCGAGGTAGATGTAGTGGTCGACGATGCCAATGCCAGGAATGTTGCAGGTGACATTTGTTAGCTTCCCGGCTCGATCCACAATCATTAATTTGGTTTTAGCTCTATTCACTGCGAGACCGATGTCGTCACTTTCACTCTCGAGTCTTTGGAACAGCTCATTCATATCTTCCATGGATGTAGCAAGGAGAACGGTGTCGTCGGCATATCGGAGATTTGATACTCTTTTTCCCCCTATAGGGAAACCTTTCTCCCAGTGTTCGATAGTTTTCCGAATGATGTACTCTCCATATATGTTGAAAAGGGAAGGAGACAATATACAGCCCTGTCTCACACCTTTTTTAGTTTGGAATATATTAGAGCATTCATTACCTATCCTAATGAAAGAACGATTATCCGTGTATAGACTCTGGATCAGACCGACAAGGTGATCAGGTACTCCCATTTCCAGTAACAGTTTCCAAAGTTTATCCCATTGTACACAGTCAAAAGCTTTTGTATAATCTATAAAGCAAAGGACCACGGGGTTGTTGAATTCCCTGCTCTTCTCAACGATTTGGCGGATATTCAGTATCTGTTCCCGCGTTCCTTTGCCCTTAACAAAACCAGCCTGCTCTTCGGGTATCTGCCGGCTTAAAAAGTGGTAAAGACGTCGATTGATGACGTGAAGGAGGATCTTACTTGCATGAGATATTAATGCTATCGTTCTGTAGTTTCCACAGTCTTTGGAAGAGCCTTTCTTGTGTAGGGGTATGAACACTGATTCTGTTACACCAATACAATATATGATTTTTTCAACTGCGCGTGGATATAAAATATCATTAGCCTTATCACATGATTTCCCTGCCGGGGTTGCGGGACATAGGTATACCGCGACTCCGGCTCATAAAGGGTTACCGAAGGACACCGTGGATTTTAGTCAGTACGAGTCAGACAGTCCCTCCCGCCCTGCCCGGGGTGGGAGGACTCATTTGGTGATTTAGCCAAGAAAAAAAAAATAAAAAAAATAAACATGATTTCTGTATTTTATTTACAGCGTACGTGAAGTATTTACTGCATTTATTGTATGGAAAAATGGAACTACGCATCTAGTGCACGAAGAAGGAACTAATTTTTTCCTCGACTAAGTTCCAGTTTTCTTTACGTTACAGAAACAGGAAATTCATGTTAAGGCCTCCGAACCTTGAATAATATTGAAAAATACTGAAAGGAGTCTCGAGACCGATTTTGAGGAAAACTAAATTCTTAGAATTTGATCCTTATTAGCGACACTATTAAATGGTGTAATAATACAGGGTGTGCTTTTTTTCAAAATCAGCGGGTTCGATTACTGGGCAGGATTTAAAATTTATGTAAAACACTCAGATGTAAAATTCACCCTTTATAACGTTCGTCATGTATGTACGTGGGGAGTATCCACGTCCTAGCGGTCCACCGCGGCGGGCAAAGGTACTACAGCAGGCTACTGTAACCTGAGGAGTCGATGGAAGAATGCCATTGCGGTGGTTGAACTCAAGGCCACCTGTCTCGCGATCACCATCCTGTCAGAGTCAGATGCCAAACCATTTTTGAATTCGGGTGGTATACAGTTGCAATTACTTCTAGGCGAGCTCGCGCCATCATTGCTCCTGGGCTAGAGGCCAATACCAAAATATTAATAAAAAAGTCAAAAATAAAACAAAATAAAACGGGTTTTCAAAACTACTCGTACCTAACACCCCTCACAATGTTCCGGCCGGATAACCGACACTACGTACTCTGTGACGAATGTCCTATACATTCGTCATTCGGGTACCCGGCACCGACTAACCGGAGCGTGTGAAAAGGCACTTATCATCCATTAACGAGTACTTCAAAAAACTTCTATTTTTCCACCGCAATCAATTCTCATAACTAAGTTAACCACTATAATAGCTAAACTCGCGTGTTTACAGTTTACTAAACTTGTTTAAAAAAGGAGAGAAGACTCGCAGAACGGTTCGCGTGTGTATAAATCATACGAGCAGTGCCATTCAGTCGCAGTTCAGGACTGAGAAATATGTGACCCGTTATATTTATAGCCGGGCTATCGCCGAAGAAAATTGTCTTTTTCGATCAAAAATGTATAGATAATGTATTGATAGATTGTTTCGTATTCGATTTTCGCTTTTTATTGGGTGAATATGTATCATATGTGATGTATGCGTTTGCTCTTCGTATGCCGAAGGTTATTTAAGCAGTTTACTATACCTAGTTGTTATTTAAATTAACCCGCGTGTGGTGCCAAAAACTAAAATTCATCATCAAAATTGTTAAAAACACATTACAGTTGAAAGACCACTGAACCAAACATAAAATATTGATGTCGGGGTCCTGTAATTCTGTAAGTAGTCCAGAGCAGGGCAATGACCTCTTCTTTTACAGTTAACAATATACTATTGATTACTTCGCGTTCTTATTTATATTCCAGTCTCATCAGCTTCCTAACATAAGTCAATGTTATTATAGTATCGTATATTTTGTAGGGTATTTCTTAACTAATCGCATAGATCGGGCGGCAAAACTGGATTAATGTTTTGCCGATTAAATTGACCTGAATCCGGCAGAAGCAAATAGAGCGGGAGCCAGGCCAAAATATCGTTAGTGATTTCTTCCCAAGCCATAATTAGTAGACTACTTAAGGGAGTCATATCATAAAGATTCGTGGAAGTCAGCTGCTGTTCCGTTGGTGGGATAAGCAGCAATCGCCGTTCAAACACGTAGAAAAAATATTTTTTTTTAGTCATTTCCTCCCAACTGAAATCTGGTTTATATTGAAGATTACCTTGTATCACGAAGAATAAAACCAATCAGCCGACGGTACCATGGTGGGATACACGTCAGCTAGTCACTCGAACATGTAATTTTTTATTTTATTTTCAGTGATTTCCTCTCAAGCCAAATTTAACCAGATGAAAGTTTACATGTAGTTATGGCTAAAAACAGACGTCAGCTGGCTGTATCTCGGTGGAAAGATCGTCAGCTGATACTTTGAAAATTACAAACAGGACTAAGGCTCTCAGCCTAAATATGCATTTAGTCCAAAGTTTTCAATTCCTCCCTACAGAAAACCTGTTTATATTGACGCTTACTCAATATCACGATGAAAAAATACATTCAGCTAATGTTTACAGACAGTTATGGATCAAAATACAGAGTTATTCTTATTAAGCTGGGCATCAGGAAAATATGTGATTCCGTAAGAGATACGAAAAAACTTATTTAGATAGCTTTAGCTCTTGTTTCAGCATAAAATTTTTGCATTTTTATTTTTTTGGTCAAGTGTGAAATGTCCACTAAAATGAATTCGCTAGGAACAATATTTGGATTATACAAAATGTGCAATACCTTAAAAACTACTTAACCGATTCTCATGAAACAAACTGTACAATAGTTTTTAAAACAAGACCAACACATTAATATTAGTTCCATTGCAATAACCCCATAAACCAAAAATTACATTTTCAAGTTACGTAATTATGATCAACATAATTATCAAACTTTAGTACAATTTTCTAGTTGGTTTCGTTAAGATATTATGTATTTTTATTAGCTCTAATAAGAAAAATACAGTATTCTATTAAGAGCCTACCCAAGTAACACAAACGTGTCTAGAAACGTACTACTAGATAGCTTATAGAATTAAATTGAATTGTCTACCATAAGAATAAAATATCTATAAGCAATCTTCTAGAACGCTTATAGACAGAGTTTAGTAAAAGTGGGCACATTCTTGTACCCTCTCTTAAGAATGAGTTAAGAAAACATGACTAGATAGAGTTCAGATCAAATTGACTTATGAGATGTTTCTAGTGTCTCTCTAAACCGTTTATAGACCGCACGTTTATCTAGTAGCGTACTAGTAGATAGTTTATAGATAGAGTTAAGACCTTTAAAGGAATCATTGCTCGTCAAGTTTTAAAACCAAATGATCTTAAGACTAACAACTTTTAGTAACATTTTACTAGTGACGCATAATGGCGTGGAAGTTACAAGAGTTATTTTACATAATAATATTTGCATCATGGCGTAACAAATTTATTACTTTTTATTAATTTGTGTTTTAATAATGGGTAAATGAGCAAATCAATATGCGATTGAAATTCTATCGTTGAATATTATGTAAAACTCTTGTAAAATAAGAGCGCCCGCTGTAAATGCAAGATTTAACATTTTTTTTTTTTCAAAATATGAATATTATTTGGTATAAGCAAATTTTCGAATTTACATTTTAATGCTTAAATACTCATTTTATTTAAAATATAGTAATTTAAAACATATCAAATGTCTAATTAGACATAATTTAATGATAAAAACATTAAAATACGTAACAAAAATTATTTGAAGCAAAAAATAGGGAATAAAAATGGCGTCCAGATAAAATTTACTAGAAAACCGATTTCTATAGAACAAACAGTCTAGAGATTTTTTTTGTAGTATGGCTCTAGAATAATTTTACTTACTACATACTAAACTATCTAGTGAGAGAATAAACAGATTTAAGAGTGGTTTAAAATTATCTAGTACCTGTCACTCTGTATTCCTTTTTATCTTGTCACAGTATTTCTAGACGTTCTTCAGTGAATAGGTAATTTCATGTGTTGTGACCGTAAGACCATTTTATGCAGTAACAAACCAATATAATTAATCAATACAAGAGGGTACCCGAGTAAAAAGTATTTCTGATTTATTTAAGTATAAACAATGTGAGAAATAATAATTATAATTGTAATTACATTAATACCCTTTCATTTGATACCCACATCATTGGGGTGGATTTCAAACAGCCAGTCCGCCATCTTGAATTTAAGTCACGTGACTACTTTTTCGTATTCCTGACAGCAAACCCTTTTATTTGATAACCATATCACGGGGGTGCATTCCAAATAGCCTCTCCGCCATCTTGGACGTCCGCCATATTGGATTTAAGACACGTGACTATTTTTTTCGTATTCCTGACAGCAAACCTTTTTATTTGATACCCATACCCATATCATAGGGGTGAATTTGAAACAGCCAGTCCGCCATCTTGGATTTAAGTCACGTGACCATTTTTTTCGTATCCCTGACAGCAAACCCTTTCATTTGATACCCATATTATGGGGGTGTATTTTAAATAGCCTGTCCGCCATATTGGATTTAAGTCATGTGTGTGACAGCAAACCTTTTCATTTTTGATACCCATTTTATATCATCAACAATTTTCTTCTTCATTTTTCTTTCTTTTTAAATACTTGCGGATTTTTTGACGAAAACCACCAGATCTTTTAATTTGTTTCATCTTCTCCATTGCATAAACTCATCCAATTTAAATTTCTAGTACAAATGCACTTAACTAAGCCACTTTTAAGGATAAAAACTCTAAAAACACGACTTCTCTATCAGTTTTCTAGACAAACTTAAAAATATCTAGTAAAGTATTTTATCTAGACTGAAGTATCTATAGAAAAAAAAGATAAGAGTACCTACCATTAGCTAAAATAGAATATCTGTAGAAAGTTTTGTCTTCAAATATATCGTTTTATCTATAAAACTACTTCAAAATAGGTACCTTTAGGCTTTTTTAACTATTTGTAGAGCATTTTATCTAGAAACATTCGTTATAACTATAAACGTACTTAAAATAAGTGTTGTATAGAACAAATGCTCTTAAAATAATAAAGCTTTAGATAAAAAACTCTATAAGATTAAACGTTCTATATCAAACCCATCTTTAGAAAGCCCGTATCTAAAGATTAACCCTGAATAGACAGTCTATAGACAGATTGGTTTTAAAACTTCCAGACTGTGTTACTTGGGTATACTACCTCAAATGGCTTAGCAGAAACCTGTGATACGTCGAAAATACTACAGCATTAATTTTGAAATAAATATATGGTAAAGTTGAGGATTAATGTTAGGTCTTATGTTTGGCGAAAACATGATTCCATAAAATTTTCTTGATAGAAAAAAATCCCAAAGTTACCTCTAAATTGAACAATAAAACGCTGGCAATCAGAAAATACTAAAAATTACATCATAAAACTTTTTATACTAACTGAACTAACTATAAAGCAGGTCTTATGTTATTTACTTTTTTGAATTTCCCTTTTTTTCGCCGTAATATAAATAGATTTGCGCGTAGACAGCTAAAAGAAAGAGCAAGCAATAGTGCGTGGTACATGCAAGTGCGAGCGAGTAAGATTATACTGAAGTACTGTAGACCCTTAAGAATTTAGCTCAAACAAATAACATAAAAAAATCTGATTAGAAAAATATATTAATGAGAGTCTCCTTACAAACAATATTTACCTACATCTTGTCGCACCTCCCACTACGTGCACACCTCTCGTCATAGCGATGGTCTCATCGCCGACTTTTAATACTTTCAGAAAAGCCCATAAATGTATGGAGCGTGATGCATGTTAAATAATGTACTTTGACCAATTTCCGCTATCCTGATTTTTGTCTTCTGATACAACGAATTGACCTTTACATGAAACAGAGTCGAAAGGCATTAAAAAATAAATCTTAAATGAGATAATTATGTTGACCATAACTACGTAACTTGAAAATGTAATTTTTTTGTTTATGGGGTTATTGCAATGGACTTTATTGTAATGTGTTGATCTTGTTGTAAAAACTATTGTACAGTTTGTTTCACGAAAATCGGTTAAGTAGTTTTTAAGGTATTGCACATTTTGTATAATCCAAATATTGTTCCTAGCGAATTAATTTTAGTGGACATTTCACACTTGACCAAAAAAATAAAAATGCTAAAATTTTATGCTGAAACAAGAGCTAAAGCTATCTAAATAAGTTTTTTCGTATCTCTTACGGAATCACATATTTTCTTGATGCCCAGCTTAATAAGAATAACTCTATATTTTGATCCATAACTGTCTGTAAACATTAGCTGAATGTATTTTTTCATCGTGATATTGAGGAAGCGTCAATATAAACAGGTTTTCTGTAGGGAGGAATTGAAAACTTTGGACTAAATATATATAGGCTGAGAGCCTTAGTCCTGTTTGTAATTTTCAAAGTATCAGCTGACGATCTTTCCACCGAGATACAGCCAGCTGACGTCTGTTTTTAGCCATAACTACATGTAAACTTTCATCGGGTTAAATTTGGGTTGAGAGGAAATCACTGAAAATAAAATAAAAAATTACATGTTCGAGTGACCAGCTGACGTGTATCCCACCATGCAACCGTCGGCTGATTGGTTTTATTCTTCGTGATACAAGGTAATCTTCAATTTAAACCAGGTTTCAGTTGGGAGGAAATGACTAAAAAAATATATTTTTTCTACGTGTTTGAACGGCGATTGCTGCTTATCCCACCAACGGAATCGCAGCTGGCTTCCACGAATGTTCATGATACGACTCCCTCATGTAGTCTGCTAATTATCGCTTGAGAGGAAATTGGTCACGGACATCTGTTACGGGCTCCCGCTCTAAAATATGTGTATAGCAATATCACACTATTTTTTTAACTGTCGCACTGTTGATCAAAGGTATCTTTCTTCCTCTAAGTGGCAGTGGATTATACGACGGCACGGTCAGCGCAGTGGCTGAGAGATTGAACTGCTGCACAGCGTGTCGCGGGTTCAATTCGCACGGAATAAATATTTGTATAACCTACAAATAGTTGTTCCGGGAATGGGTGTTTGTGTATGTGAGTTTCTATGTTTTTAAATGCACCCACCATAGAAATTCCTAGTGCGGGGCAACACGACGTTTAAAAAAATGGTTCCATAATGTATTTATCTATTTCCATCTCCCTGATTTACGTCGTCCTAATAGGCCCGTTAGCTTACCATCACACAGACTGTTGTCTGTGTGCACGTCAATAAACCATTTTCTATTGGCAGCGGTTTCCAAGCTGCAGTATACACATGTACATGTACTTATATTAGAAGAATGAATAAAAATAAATATTCTTCAGGGGACGAGTGGGCCCCTCAAAACTTCCAGGGTACGAGTGGGCACAGGGTGCGAATCTTAGGGTACGAATGGGCTCTGACCCGAATTTTGTGATGATTTTCACTTCTAGTGGTCAGCAACGCGTACCAGTGGAATTGCATCAAATTACGATATAAATGAGGAGGCTTAGCCCCTTCATACACAACACGACGCAAGTCTCCGATACCTTATGACTTTGGTATCCAGGCGACTATCGCAATACAAATCCATGGAGGTTCATACACAGGTACTCGTCAAAGCTGACAAAGTCGTAAGATATCGGAGACTTGCGTCACGTTTTATACGAAGGGCCTTACACTCAACAAATAAGGTTACTACCATTGTTATTCTGTATTTTCCACTACAATAGCGTAATTCTCATCATTCTATCCTCTTCAATCACATAGCCGATTAGCAATCTCTTGTGTCACTCACACACAAAATCCTCTTATCAAGTAGGAAGATTCACCTGTTATATTATTCCTTCCTTAATTGGGTTTGTTTTCTTTGTAATATGAGTGTAAAAGACTCGACGGCTGTATTTTTCCGGATTTCAGGAGTACCAACGAAGATGAATGGCTCTTCTAAATCATTATGTTGTCTTTTGGAATTTTGTTTATATTCCAGCTTATATCTGTAGGACTTTTGGAGGAAGGTATTTTTAAAACGGTTTGTCTCTTTTGTTTAATATGGTAAAAAGATTCGCAGTAATATATTAATTATTATCGTGTTAAATGTGCAATTTTTATGTTGGGTCGAAATTAAAATACTGCCATGTACGTGAAACACCAATTCTGAAAGAATGTCGCTTCTATTAAATTCTTTTAAATTACTGGTGATGTCATAGAAGTTACGTTAATAGTAGATGCCATGACACAAGCAAGCTTTTGGCGAAATTTTAAATAAAAAAATTATTCAAAATGTAAGTATATTCGCACAATATAGAACAGATCCCTTATCACAAGATCTCTGCATTTTATTTACAGCGTACTTGAAGAATTAATAATAAACAGAGCCTCTAATATTAATATGAACGAGGAACCATTTATCCTTCAAATTAACGTCAAATGAATAGTCATGGGCCTTAGTTTTTAATAGTAAGTCATGATTTCTCTACCTAATTATAAACACACAATAATCATACAAAAATAAATATTATGTTCACAAACACAATCTCCAGTACGCAAGTCTTAAGTCTTATCAATCTTTTCTATTCTTACTTATCTGTAATATTTGGTACGAGTTTCCGGGACTATTACTGCAATCAAAGAAACTTAGCCACTTTATCATGTCAGTTCCTGATATAACAGATCAATCCCGATAAACGGAATGTATGTAAGAAAGGCAGCGATGTTTGGAGGGTTACATTCATTTGGAGGCCGAATATTATTGTGTTAACCCTTAAATTAAATGGGAGTGAGAATAGTATGCAATTTTATTATTATTTTGAGTGCACTGTGCTTTTCATAGTTGTTAGTTGAAAGCGGATCTCCTTAGGGCTGAAAAGTATTACTTTCATCCCGCTCTACAGGCATGTTCTGACCTACTTTCCGAATATGAGTAATGAAAAATCGGTTAAATTAGTTTAATGAAATGGCACACTCTTTATTATATAATATGTACATCAAATGACTATAAAAACAATGTCACGCTAGCTGCCAGTGAATCACCACCCTAACAGTCAGCCAAGCAAAATGAATTGTTGTGGTGCTGCAGGGGATAAGCGGCAATCTGTCACCGCTTATGCGCAATTTACTCTTATCTTTATCCCCGTAGCGCGATGGTGAAATGTCTCCCGTGACATATCAAGCATGGCATTCGGTTTTCTGTGTTGTTGAAAAGCTATGTCGTAGTTTGTCAACATTCATTGTGTGCATTGTTATTTTTAATGTTATAGTTATACGTATATTTTTGGGAGCTTTAATTATATTGGCAGTAGGGTATATTATAGTGGCCAATTTTGGAGTGAGTTGAAAAAAAAGATGACTGTTTTGGTTCCAATAGCTCACAATCATGTCGAAGCTTCACAACATTGTGAACATCCCAAACTGCAGGTTTCCATTAACCGTTCTAAACAAAAATTTGTTCCAAGACCATCATTATCAGAAAAATATCAAGATACTGATTGGGATTATATTTTTAATCTATGTAGGATGTTAATTAGAATGCATCATAATTTTAAGATAAAATAAACTTGAACGCAGCGATGAGTGAATGAGAGAGTATGTGTGGGAGGGAGAGGGAAGATAATGGCGAGTGAGCTAAGAAACGAGAAAGACGTATCCGTTTTTTAAGAAGTTTAAAATTAATAAAGAAAAGAAGTTTTCAAGAAGTAAAGTTTTATTTCGGTCATCCACACCACCCTACAGCCTCGTCCGGGATCGACCGTAATAATAAAGGTGTAAATACGACGAAAGAAGAAGAATTAAAACACCGGTACAGCGGCAACGGCCATTACGAAAACCGCGTGCTCGCGCCCCGGTGAAAAGATAGTAAAATTATATTTTACGTTACGAAGCGAAGACATCATGGAAAGAGCCGATACCATGGAAACTAAAAACCCACTCTTGCAATATGGTATGCTGGACACCATTATGAGATTCAACGGTGAAGACATGACCTACTCGTCTTCGAAGTGGGCACAAGACATTGAAGACAATGCCGACATCTTCGGTTGGACGGCTCAACAAAAACTTATTATAGCCAGAAGATCGCTTACAGGAACGGCTGAGTTATGGTTACGTACGGAAAAACCATTCAGATCGTACGAAGAATTGAAGAATGCCCTGTTAAAGGAATTTCCAGATTCTGTAAATACTAAGCAGATGCATGAAATCATGGCGGCTCGGAAAAAACGTAGCAATGAGAGCTACTACCAATATATGCTCACCATGAAGGAGCTCGGCAAGAGAGCAAAGTTTGCCGATTACGTTTCAATTCAATATATTATTGACGGGATTGCCGATTACGAGCAGAACAAAATTGGTCTGTATGGTATTACAACGTATGCGGTTCTCAAGGAAAAGTTGGCGCAATACGAAGTCATGAAGCAGAAAATGTTGAAACAACGAGGAAGTTCAAGCGGTACAGGCAAGCAGCGTGAGTGTCGTGAATCCACAAAGCAAGCTAAAGCAGATGACATGAACGCCAGGAAAACTCTAGTGACAAAGTTCATCGTTGTTTCAAGTGCGGAGAAAGAGGTCATTTAGCGAATTCATGCACAAAAGGTACCAAGTGCTTCAAATGTAACCAATACGGCCATATTGGTACCGAATGTCAAGTTGGTAACAATGACGAAAGCGGAAAAGGGAAAGGCGAACCATCGACAAGTCGGAAGGTTGGCAATACGCGAGGCGATGGCGGAAGCAGCGGAGGCGGAGCATTGGCACGTTCCATGTTCGCTCACCATCAACAATCAGATGACGGAACGGAGAGTGAACGAGATAGCACGCTAGTGTCAGACGGGAAAATAGTCAATCAGTGTCATAGTTGTCAATTTCAAAGTAGCGTACTTAATGTAAACAATAATATTGCAGTGAATAGATCTGTTAAAAATGTTATTATAGGTGGTATTACAGTGAAGTGCTTAGTGGATACGGGTAGCGATCTTAATTTAATATCTCACGATGTATTTACGATGTTGTCAGTCGAATATGAATCCGAATCTATGTTGTTAACCGGCCTTGGTTCGAGTAAGGTGTATTCAATGGGTAAGTTTAACATTAATTTGATAATAGATCGTCATTGTTATGAGGTTTGTTTTCATGTAGTGCCTAACGGTGTAATTCCGTATGCAGTTATTCTCGGGCAAACTTTCCTAGCTAATACTATTATGATGATTAACAAGGGTATCATTGAGATAAGGCCTCAGAGTTATGATAGTTCGTATTTACAGTGTTTACTTTCTAGCTTCACTGATGAAAGTGAAATACCAATTCGAGTTCAAACTATAATAGACAATTACAAACCTTTAAAGATAAAAGAAGCACCAGTAAAATTGAAAATAATATTAAAAGATGACATACCAATAGCACAGCGTCCACGGCGTATAGCTTTGCAAGAGGAAGAGATTGTGAAACAGCAAATAGAAAATTGGTTGGCTAATGGAATCATACGTCCTAGCTATTCTGAATATGCCAGTCCCCTTGTTTTGGTGAAGAAGAAAGATGGAAGTACGAGAATCTGTGTGGATTACAGAAAGATAAACCAGAAGATGGTAAAAGATGAATATCCCTTGCCTGTAATCAACGATCACATAGACAAATTGTGTACAGCTCGAGTGTTTAGCACTTTAGATTTAAAGAATGGATTTTTCCATTTACCAGTAGACGAAGACTCAATAAAGTATACTGCGTTTGTGACTAGCAACCCAGAAGGTCAATATGAGTTCCTACGGGCACCTTTTGGTTTATCCATTTGCCCCAAATTCTTTACAAGGTATATAAACATTATTTTCGCCGACTTTGTAAGAAGAGGAGTTCTACTCATTTTCATCGATGACCTGATTATACTGGCTGAAGACGAAAACCAGGCAATTGAAAGACTACAAGAGGTGCTTAAGGTAGCTGCAGACTATGGTCTTGAGATAAATTGGAAGAAGACGCAATTACTACAAAGATCAGTGGAATATCTAGGTCATGTGGTCTGCAATGGAACTGTGCAGCCATCAAAGGAGAAAACCGAAGCAGTTTATAAATTCCCTGAGCCTAAAAATCTTAAAGAAGTTCAAAGTTTCATTGGATTAACCTCTTACTTTCGATATTCCAAATTATGCAATGATAGCGCAACCTTTAAGTGACCTATTAAAGAAGAAAGAATTTTATTTTGGAGGAGATCAAAGAAATGCATTTGCGAAATTGAAAGAAATTCTATGTTCTGAACCTGTTTTAAAAATATTCGATCCACAATTAAAGACTGAACTACATACAGATGCCTGCAAGTATGGATATGGTGCTATACTGTTGCAAAAGGATCCTGCAGACGGTAGCATGCACCCAGTTCACTATATGAGCAGAAAGACCGGTGAAACTCAGCAAAAGTGGTGCAGCTATGAATTAGAAGCACTGGCAGTGATTGAAGGTGTGAAAAAGTTTCGTAGATACCTTATAGGAATTCCATTTTCCATAGTGACTGATTGTGAAGCTTTCCAGAAGACTTTAACAAAAAAAGACGTTTCAGCTAAAGTAGCCAGATGGATCATGTACCTGCAAGATTTTAACTATACTGTTCTGCACAGACCTGGTGAGAGGATGCAACATGTTGATGCCTTAAGTCGAAATATCTGCATTATTCAAAGTGAACTCCATTTTCGTATACAGAAGGCTCAAGAAGAAGACGAAGGCCTGAAGGCAATAAAAGAAGTTCTCAAGGACAACGAGTATGAAGACTATGTGCTTGAAAATGACGTCATTTATAAAGGGGAAGATAAGAAATTGGTTGTTCCTGAATTAATGGATCTTGAGATTATTAGAAGAGCTCATGGTATTGGACATTTTGGAAAAAAGAAAATAAGAGATATAATAGAACAAGATTATTACATTTCCAAGTTAGATAATAAAATTGAAAAAATAATCTCTGCATGTGTGCCTTGCTTACTAGCTAGCAGAAAGACAGGAAAGAAAGAAGGATTTTTAAATCCGATACCAAAAGGAGATCTGCCATTAGATACACTCCATTGTGATCATTTAGGACCTTTGGATACTACCAAGAAAATGTACAACTATATTCTAACTGTTATAGATGGATACACGAAGTTTGTTTGGATATACCCAGTTAAAACTGTTACAGTGAAGGAAACAGTTGATAAATTAAAATTACATCAAAAAGATTATGGAAACCCAAGACGTATAGTGACTGACAGAGGAACAGCGTTCACAGGAAAAGAGTTTGAAGATTATTGCCAGGAAGAGGAAATAGAGCATATTACAATAGCAACAGGAATACCTCGTGGAAATGGTCAAGCTGAAAGAATGAATCAAATAATTATCTCTGTATTGGCCAAAATGTGCATTGAAGAACCTGCACTGTGGTACAAATATGTCAGTAAAGTTCAAAGGGTAATAAATAGTTCATATCAAAGATCCATCCAGACATCACCTTTTGAATTATTAACCGGGACTAAAATGAAGCTTAAAGAAGACATGAAGATTTTAGAACTTTTAGAAGAACAAAATAGAAGAGAATTCATAGACAAAAGAGATGAATTAAGGAAAGAAGCAAAAGTTCAGATATTAAAAATTCAAGAAGAAAACAAAAGAAGTTTTAACAGTAAAAGGAAGGAAGGACAGAAATACAAAATAGGGGATATAGTAGCAATACAAAGAACTCAATTTGGAAGTGCATTAAAATTAAAACAAAAATTCTTTGGACCTTATAAAGTAGTAAAAGATTTAGGAAAAGACAGGTATGAAGTTAGGAAATTAGATAATAGTAAAGAGGGACCTAAACACACCTCTACAGGAGTAGATTATATGAAAAGATGGCCTTGAATGATGTCTTGTTAATATTATAGTTTATCCTTAATAAGAAAATAATAATTAATATTTCATACTTACCGTCGAACACAGCTAACTTACCATTTTATTTAATAAAGTGAGTGATGTTGACAGGATGTTCTACTCATAACTAGCAGACTAATTGAATTGTATCATTCATTTTATCTCATTGTAAGATGTAATTGAGTACTAATAAATAGCAAAAGTCTGTTATTTTGTTTAAAATTAAAGAGTTTAGTATTTGCCTAGTTGGTGTAACTTAATATGTCTAGCTATCAGTAATGTAATAAAGAAGTGAAACACCTACCTTGTAACTAACCATGATAGTAATTCTGTGTAACAAATTATTGTACCTAAATGTTTAATAGTAAGACTTTACCTAGATAATACTCAGGTGTTGGTGTATTGTTAAGGAGTGAATGGTTGTGTGAGTGTATTTTAAGTAGTGATATAAGGTGTAGTTTATTATTTTACCATTGTAATTTTAGTTGTGAACCTTAAAGATTGTTAAAGAAATAGTCTAACATCATTGTGCTGTAAACTTTATTCAGCTTAGTTTATCTTGTTGTACTAGAGTCAGTCTGAGGACAGACTGAGAGCAGAATGGCCGAGTTGTAGGATGTTAATTAGAATGCATCATAATTTTAAGATAAAATAAACTTGAACGCAGCGATGAGTGAATGAGAGAGTATGTGTGGGAGGGAGAGGGAAGATAATGGCGAGTGAGCTAAGAAACGAGAAAGACGTATCCGTTTTTTAAGAAGTTTAAAATTAATAAAGAAAAGAAGTTTTCAAGAAGTAAAGTTTTATTTCGGTCATCCACACCACCCTACATCTATGTATTTTTATTTCTATGCAATCTATAGGTAAAACTCAGTGTCAGTCTAAAGGAGTTTACTGTTTCATTGTTATCATATTATTATCTAAACTGATATTATAAAGCTCAAGAGTTTGATTGAACGCGCTAATCTCAGGAACTGCTGGTTCGAATTGTCAGTTTCTCACAGCTTATACCCTATTTGGTACTCCCCGGGACTCAAACGCTTGATTAAAGAGAAGGCCAAATACCTCCGTAAATTTAAAACGTATGGCAGACTTTCAGACCAGGCAACCTTTAGGCATTTACGTGAGCGGGTTAATAAGCTTGAAGCTGATTGTTACAATAGCTACTTAGCAACTACAGAAGCCTCTATCGAAACTAATCCTAAGCGCTTTTGGAGCTTTGTGAAACAGCGTTCTAAGTCCAGTGCCATGCCCAGTTTTCTAAAGTATGGTGATGTGACGGTTTCCTCTCCTGAATCTATCTGTAACGCATTTTCTTCTCACTTTCACTCTACTTTTCTTGACCCAATCAATGACGTACCTTCTACTTTTTGTTCTCCCGAAACTGCTACAAGTTCCAATGCACCCTCGGATATTCACTCAATCGAGATTGACCTAAATGTAATAGTTAAGTTGTTAAGTAATATTGATCCATCTAAGTCCGCTGGTCCGGACCATTTATCACCTAAATTGTTGATTGGATGTGCTAAAAGCATTGCCTTACCAGTGTCCCTATTGTTTAAGAAATCCCTATCCTCATGTTGTGTTCCCCAAATCTGGAAGTCTGCCTTTATAACTCCGGTGCATAAGAAGGGGCACAAAAATGAAATAGTTAATTACAGACCCATCTCTAAACTGTGCATTTTAGCTAAAGTTTTTGAGAGGGTTATCTACGATCAAGTCTATGCAGCGCTGAATCAGTCTTTTAGCCCTTCTCAGCACGGTTTTCTGAAGGGTCGTTCAACTGTATCCAACCTAGCTTTACTCAATGACTTCTTAACAGCCCGAATGGACGTTGGAGCACAAGTCGATGTCGTTTACACAGATTACAGTAAGGCCTTTGACAGAATCGACCACAACATTCTAAAAGCAAAGCTTTTCAACAATGGTATCAGAGGTGATCTGCTACGCTGGTTTGCTTCTTACCTTGAGAACAGATCCCAGGCCGTGGTCATCAGTAATTATATGTCGAGCTGGGTTTCAGTCCCTAGTGGTGTTCCCCAGGGCTCCTTGATGGGTCCTTTGCTTTTTATTATTTATGTAAGCGACATCGACTCGTGTTTTCATAATTCAAATTTGCTTTGTTTTGCTGATGACATGAAGATATTTTCTGCAATATCGTCAGATGACGACATGAATGCTCTGCAGTCCGATTTGGCGAGATTGGATGATTATTGCTCCATAAATAAACTGGATTTGAACCCCACAAAATGTTCAGTTATATCATTTACCAGGAAACGATTACCTCTCCCAACAACCTATGAACTTAAAGGACAATTATTACAGAGGTGTGACGGTGTACGTGATTTGGGTGTCTTTCACGACTCCAAACTGTTGTTTAACATTCATATTGAGCAAGTAGTGGCCAAAGCTTCAAGATCGCTGGGTTTCGTCATGAGACTCGCGGGGTGCTTTAAGAAGGCCAAAACTCTAAAAATTCTCTATTGCTCCTTTGTTAGAAGTCATCTCGAATATGCATCACAAATTTGGAACCCGTGTTACCATAAATATATCGATCGAATTGAGAATGTACAAAAAAGATTTATCCGTTTCCTATGTTTTCGGCTACGTATACCATACCATTCTGAAAATTACATAAACCTTTGTAGGAAATTTCATTTACAGCCACTCATAAATCGTCGACGACTAGCAGATTGCACGTTTCTTTTAAAAATTTTATCTAACGACATTGACTGTCCTGATCTTCTGAACAAACTGTATTTTAATGTACCTCAGAGGTCAGTTAGATTTAATCCGCCTATATCTGTTCCCTTTTCTCATTCCAATTATAGGCAAAACTCATATATGGTGCGAGCGAGCAAAGACTTTAATATTATTTGTAAAGAGTTCTCCCTCGACCCGTTTATTACTAAATCCCACTCTGTACGCAGTCAGTTGAATGCGAGCTTTTTCAAAGGGCCATAATCTTCATTCATTTTAGTTAAATTTATCTTTATATATTACGTGCTTGTTAGATCCTAAGTTTTCTAATACTTTTCCTATTTCTATCCGTGAGAACCTGTTATTGGCTCTGTGTTGCATGTTACCACTGTTATTCATTTGTTATAGCTGTTGGTTCTCCTTAAATAAATAAATAAATAAATAAATAAATAAATAAATAAAAAATTGTTTTTGTCCATTTATCGAGGAAGGTTATAGGCTACATAACACACACACTCATGCTACGATCAAAAAGTGCAGCACTGAACCCGAAAGGATCAACTAGTCTGGCATAAGATTTTTACATAATAATACGAGTATCTTCAAAACATCTAGAGAAATAACACCACACACATTTGACATGCTGCAAAAACAAGCTTGGCGTTATGAAAACCTTCTTTAATCAACTAAAAGATGAGGTTTAATAATAATCCCGTACAAAAACAGAGTACCATCTTACAAACCACAACAAGCGCAAAGCGTTAAACCCATACCTAATTTCACTTAACTTTTTCATTATAAATCCTTCCTTTCAATTCCACTTCCTCGTATTTGGGCGGAAATTAAACCGGGTGTAACAAAAAGTCTGCAAACATTCTTTGTCTCAAAACAGTGCTATAAAATGTTTGAGCCGCTGGTTTCTTGTAACCCTAGTGGTATGATTCCACCAAAATAGTGTGCGGCACTTTTGTTCGCGCACTTCAGCAGTGCGCGCACTAAGCAGGTATACTGTTTAACCTCTGTGTCCACCGGCAAGACTGTACAACAGCAGTACAATGTTCGTGCAAAATTTGTTCGTGTTTGCTTGTGTGAGTCCATCAGAACGAACATTTGTGCCGCACAGCAGTGTGCCGCACACTCTGCCGCACTTCAGTGGAATCGTATCTTTAAAAAGTTTCTGCTATGCAAATTTATGTTTTTATGTTCCGGATCGATTGTGATGAATTCCGTGTCAGTGTACAGTTAGCGGGCTATTTTATTATGGACTGCGACGATATGAATCGAGTTCAAAATGTACCGCGTCGCTTGCGTGGGGTTTAGTTTTTGTTTGGTACATTGCAAGTTTGGTTTGTATTGATTAGTTTTTTGTGCCAGTAAGCTGGGTCAGGATTTAAATACCTATTAAAATACTTACTCTCAGTCTCATATAGCAATACGGTAAAACATAGTCGAAAGTGGATCGTTCTGTATCCAAATCTGGTTACAAATTCACTTTACAATAATTTTTCTAGATGTGCTTTGAATTATAAGTTGAATAGTAGTAATACTTGAATTCCAGTTAGTCGCGTACGGTCGGTCGCGCGTACCATTATACATTGTGTTCTTTAGGTATAGCATACTGTGAAGCTGACGTCAGAGGCGTGAATTATATCACGTTTTCTTAATGAAACACATGACAGACATACCAAACCGACGTCGAAGTCAGCGTCAGCAAGAATTCAAACATAAAACCACTACATCTTACAATAAAGTGAGATGTCCTGCACTCTCACAGAGGGGAGGTCTGAGTCCCAGCAGTGGGGACATCTCTATTGTCCCTCGCCTAAGATGTTAATGTCCTGGCTTGAAAGGGGGACGTAAGTACTAAGAGTCTAATCAAACGAGGTGTTTCACATATTTCGTTGGCAGTTATTGTTATTGATATATTGTTATTGAATATCTACCATACAAGAAATCCACAGATGCTGCCACGTTACTACCCATGTTTGCAAAGAGATAAATTATTTGATTTACCGACAATCTACATTTACAGCGCGGAATATGCCACATTAGGAACAAACTCATAAATCCAAGCCATCATAATTGAACAACACATCGACGTTCAGTAATCGCTCCAACCATGCCGCAGAACTAAGCCTTTGGAGAAGTATTGCGTCGCAATGGATTCTGACACTCACTTGCAATCAGTCTTTGAGGCTTTGCTTGCGAGGAAATTGATTATCCACCTTCAAGTTTGATGAAATCCCAGCGTAGGCAATCAATAACTGGGGGCTTAAAGTCGAAAGCGTAGGTTTTCTGGGTTACGGCGTATGTGGTTTTTTTGTTGAATTTTTGGAAATTAAAAGGTACCTACGGGGCGTTTTTTTTTTTCAGTTCGATATTATTTTTTGAATAGGTACATCATACTTACATTGGTTACTTAAATTCAACGTTGTTAAAACTTTGTATTATCGTGGAGTGGAAATCCTAGCCTGCTTGTCGTCCTAGCATTCGTCATTAAAATAAATTGTGTATTATAAAAATTGCGCGATACGGAAGACAGTTGATTTTCGGGAACGCGTGTCTGTCAATCAACGATAGGTACAATGTCTGTGCATCAACTTATAGGCTACGTTTGATTAATACAATTCTACTACAACTAAATTCACGTAAGCTTGACATACTTTTATTCATATTCACAAATTCTTTCGTTAATTAAAACCTGTGTTCCAACATAGTATATAGCCAACTATTACTTTCACAGCATTGCCACAAAACAACACTAATGTATTCTCTTTCCTTTGTTTCAGGTAAGCATCTGACACACTTTATTATCTTCACGTTTGTTTTCAAGTTAAGTTATAACTTAGTACGTTTATAAAAAATATTTATACTGACTTTATTTACTTGTAGTTCTAGATTTATAAGTACCTAATGGCAAGTAAGCCTAATTTAGACAGGCCTCTTCTCTGCGTGTGGGAGTGGGCCGTAATCCACCACGCAAGACCAGTGGGGGTCGGTAGATGTCATATCATCATCATCATCATCATCAGCCTATAATGTTCCCACTGCTGGGACACAGGCCTCCTCTCTGTGAGAGGGAGTGGGCCATAATCCACCACGCGGGCCCAGTGCGGGTTGGTGGATGTCACATGTCTTCGAATTTTTGGTTCTAGGACATGCCGGTTTCCTCACGATGTTTTCCTTCACCGTTTTGAGAGCAGTGGTGGTTCAGTGTTTACTGCCTCAACTTAAGGCTGCCTCACAATAGACACACTAACCGTATTGCTACAAAAAAAGTTAAATATCTGTTAAACGCTGACGCTAAACTATTCACTGGAGAGCCAGTGGACAGTCAGCCCTATGAGTCTATTTTACGAGCGTGTTTCTTTGTAATAATATCACTCAAGATTAAAAGTGCTTATTATTTTACCTAAAGTCATCGATTATTTGGATAAAATATTAAAGTGCACTCTGTAACCTCATCATCATCATGCTCAAAGCGTTAATCCCGGTTGCTTCGGCGGTTAGGTAGGAAGGCGGACCTCGGTGCCCGGGGTCCGCCTTCCTACCTAACCGCCTCCACTTCGCACGGTCTTGTGCATCTCCTGCCGTGAGCCCGTTAGCACGCATATCGTCACTTACGAAAAAAAAGTAAAGTTTAAAGTGCACTCTGTAACCTGTCAGATATTATAGTTGAGTGACTTGATCAAGACTGATAGTATGAATTAGTGGATGTTCATGTTAGCCAATCACAAGCATTATTTTCTATATTGCGACAGATAATCTAAATCTAAAAAGTAAATATATTTATGTTACCTTTACACGCCCAATTATCTGAACAGATCATCCTGAAATGCAGATAGGTGGTAGGTTTACAGAGACGGATATGGGTTACCTGTCATCCCAGAAAAGTACTGATTCCGAGAAAAACAGCAATATTGATCAGATGGTAATAGATTGCGCCACATGAATAGATTGTCAAATCTATAAATAAATGCAAAAGATGTCTCTAAAAGCTAGTATGATCATAACCTCGGAACTGAAGTATTATTTAATAATAAAATATTGGATCAATACCAGACATAAATAACTTTATCACCAAAACACAACATCATAAGAAAAACCTTCTAAAAACTCCGAAATTTTCGAAGGTAAGACCTCCTTTGTCCGCGATATACGTTAAGCTAGGTGTGAAAATGGCCTTATACATAAAAGATCGGCCGATTTGAGTGCGGTCGAGAGTTCGATGGTACCGTGTTAGTTTCTCTTAAGACCCGCCCCGCAAATAGCGTCCTCACCTAGAATCTCTGCGGGGGCAAAGATCTGAAATGATAGTGTACTTTGTTGAAATATTTCAGGGTTTGAGGGTAAATACTTGGGGCGTGAGTGGGTTTCATTTAAACCGTACTGATACAATGGCTTAATAAAATGTATGGTAGCTTGGTGAGTGTAGTCGCTGATCGAGTGAAATGGCGTGCGATTGGAGAGGCTCATGTGCAGCTATAGGCTGATGATGATGATGATGATGGTGATAAATATTGCACATGAAAGTGGGAATCGTCGTTTGTTGCAGTCGGTTAATGCGTTGTGATTGCATAATAGTTAACACCAGAAGCGTGAGAGGGTTATTAAGACTATGTTGTACAGCGATAACCTAAAATTTACTGTAATTTAAATTTATAGACATTTTTACTCACAGTGATTTTTTTGCAAATTGGTAGACCACGACCTAGGTTCGTACATAATAATTATTATCCTTAACCTACCTGCACGTGGGATAAATTTAGTCCTCCATGAGAACGAAGTCTTGCCCAAAAACTGAAGAAGTTTGTACCTACCTAATAATTAGGTCGTCTAGCTAAAATTGTTAGCAAATCTGAGTCTCTAACGATGATTCCCTGCCTTTTTTTAAAAAGGACAAAATATTTTAAATACTCTAGTTCTAAGCCTCTTCGTAAACCAAAGTCGTAATGTATCGGTGACTTCCGTCGCCTGGTGTACGAAGGAGCTTATACTTAGACGACCTACTTATTGCATTCAATGTTTAGGTCGTAAGTCTGGGTCTCTAACGACGATGTTGTCGTTTCTTAAGGAGGATAATATTTTTTTTAATTCGCTAGCTATAAGGCTGAAATTACTCCCAACGTTTCCTCTACCAAGTACCTTACAGTTATAATATAACAATCAGTTTTCCACTCACGAGCGGGGCACTATTTCATAAACATGGCGATGTGTATCGCCAAACTTGGTACACGGCTTCCAAAACACAAACTTTGTTGGGAACCCAACGGACATAAATGCCCAACTTTGTTTTATGGCTGCATTTTATTCAATGCTATGACGTCATTCCAAAATGTCTTGTCGTTTGAGCCAGTGGGGTACTAGGGTATTATGGGAAACTGAAGGTCGTGAGATAGTAGTAATACCATTGGATGTTGGCTTTTTGTCGCTGTAGACAGCGTGTTACAGTTGACAACGTTTACATTATTTTTTCTTTAGCCCTCGTTTTTCCATTGCTGTCCAAGACTTGTTTTAGTCACCTCGAATTTGCCCTCGTGGTAATGAGTCCAGTCGTCCCGTACCTCTTTCTGTAAGTCTTAAGCCTCATTTAGACGGAGCAAGAACTCGCATGCGAGTTTCACTAGATTGCGGCATTTGTTTGATCAACCGAATTAGTTGTACCTTTATAGTCCGCAATGTAACGCAACTCGCGTGCGAGTTATTGTATCGTCTAAATGAGGCTTGACAGTCTCTTCCATTCCACCCAAGATGGATGGCGGGACTCATAAATGATGATTTTATACTTAAAAATATATAAATAAGTACCTAGGTACCAACAATATTTTTTTACTAGCTTCTGCCCGCGACTTCGTACGCGGATCCTGTTGCTTATGCCAGCAGTCGGGGACGTCAAAATCGAAGATCTGAAACGTCTGATGTCGAATTCTAGGAGCCTGGGGACGGGGAAACAACGGGATGCGCGAGACGATTCCAGACGTTCCAGGAAATGCCCATCAGACTAAACAACTCTTGCTAAGATGTCATTCCTGTATATATTATAGTGTAGCTGGGCTCTTGGAGTTCCACATCAGGTGTTCCAGATCTACAATTTTTATAAGTTGACAAAGAGTACCCATCTGGCTGAATAACTCTTGCTAAGACGTCATTGCCTTATATGTTATAGTGTAGCTGGGCTCTTGAAGTTCCACATCAGGTGTTCCAGATCTTCAATTTTTATACATCAACAGAAGGTGCTCATCAGGCTGAACAACTCTTGCTAAGACGCCATTCCTGTATATGTTATAGTGTAGCTGGGCTCTTGAAGTTCCACATCAGGTGTTCCAGATCTTCAATTTTTATACATCAACAGAAGGTGCTCATCAGGCTGAACAACTCTTGCTAAGACGTCATTCCTGTATATGTTATAGTGTAGCTGGGCTCTTGAAGTTCCACATCAGGTGTCCAGGATCTTCATTTTTATTCTCTTAGCAGAAAATGCTCATCACTTGGAACAATTTTTGCTATGGCATCATTTTTGTATCTCTTATAGTTTAGCAGGTCTGTTGCAGTTCTGCATCAGGTGTTCAAGTTTCCAAGATAAATTATAGCCTATATGTTAACGGGACTTAATACCTATACAACAAAAAAAAATCATTCAAATCCGTCCAGTAGTTCCGAAGATTAGCGTGCACAAACACACAGACAAACAGACAAACAGACAAATAGACAAAAAAAAAAACCTAATTACAGTTTCGGGTTCGGCATCGATAAAATAACAACCCCTGCTACTTTTTTTTTGTATATTTCCATTGTACAGACATCACTTTTCTACAAATTTATTATATGTATAGATTTCTTGAACTTTCTAAAAACCTAATTTAAAAAGGGGTTGCAAAATATCTACATCTAAACATCTTATTTCAATTGGCTTCTGGGTTATCTTTCTCAATATATCCTCGCCCACGTTTCAAAAACCTCACAGGACATCTTAAAAATAAAATAACCATAAAATTAGTTAAAATATAAACAAATTGATCACCTCGGCTTGAAAATACTCACAATTAGGTATTAAAACATCCATCAGAACATCAAACAACATCTCAAAGTTCACAGTAAACATTAACCCTAAAAACACTCCTAAACAAATTATTTCCCTTTGAATGTCCTTACTTATTAATACACCTTTAAAAGAGCAAGGGCCATTGTACTCGAGATCACAAACAAACGTATCTGTTGTCCGACTTATGAATATTAATACAAGGGAAAAAAATCCATTATCTTTTGCGATGAGGGCCCCTCTTGAATACATTACGGAGAGTTCTAAGTGATATATACTACTTGTTATGGCGTGGTGATAGATATTTTCTTTGCTAAGCACAGTTTCTTGGATGTTTCTTTTGAGTTAGTAATTATAGCCCACACTGGTGGCCTTCCATAACGTCTTAAAGCGTGAGTCTTTAGGCTGTGGGAAAGAGACAGATTTATACAAGTCGTCTAGCGCCATCTCGTTTCCTGAGCGAAACCACTCACGCTTTAAAATGTCATGGTAAGCCACCTGGGGCCGTATTACGTCTTAAAACCAGGCTTGTTCCAGTGAGTGAACGAGATGACGTTAGATGACTTGTATAGCTCTGTCACTTTCACTCGCCGGAGCTAGCCTGGTTTTTAAGACGTTGTGATACCCCCCTGTACCTACTACTGGGACACTCACATCCTTTCTTCGGTAGGAAATAGGTTGTTATTCACTATGTAGTTTCCATGCGGTTTAATTGAAATAATCTACTTGATAAAGTGAAATGAGTAGGTATTATCTTTACCGATTATATTTTTTTTTAGATACATTTGAGTAAGTTATCAGCCTACAATACTCCTAGTGCAAGGACACTAATACCTTTTTTTACGGAAGGAAATGGCCATCAATTGTTGGATGGTAGACGTTAAATTTATTTTACTTAACACGTGTCATCTACCAAGTCGGATATTACAACTACGGAAAAAATTGATCAAAATAAATAAGAAATTGAAAATGTCCGCCGTTCCTCAAAGAATAAAGTAATTGTCTAACAATGTTACCCGGTAAATTGTATTGTCAAACAGTAGTCAAGAAAAAGAAGCCGAAAATTTTGGAAGAAAATTCCATTCAATCTAATCATTTCCACGAAAAAAGCAGAACAGCATGCACAAAAGTAATTCAAAGAAAATAAACCACCAATTCATTCAATCTCGAATTATTTAGGGAAATAACTGATCCTGACAACACCCACTGGAATTCCCACCGTATCACCGTTTCTGAATGCCACTTGAATTAATAAGAAATAAGTGGGTTTTCCTGGATTACAACTTAATATTAAGTCCTTTTAATCTTTAAAGAATTTACTTTGTTGTCTATTTTGTATCAATAGGGGTCTCTTGAACTTTTTCAAGTCGTACTTTCCCCTAGTTCTTGAAGAACTTGACCTTACTTAGACCCTTCAGACTATTTAAATTTCATTTGGCCGTCAATGAATCTGTGTGAACAATTTGGCAGGTATTTTTGGTATTCAAAGTTTATGTTCAAGTGTACCTATGCGAGTAATCCCCGGAAGTAATGTTTTTCTTTTTATTACAAAATTATTACTCTAAACAGATTCGTCTAGACTATAATTATATAGATCAAGTTATACGAGGACCAATCAGGTTAGTGATGACTTAAATGGTGTTTTGAAGAAACAGCCACACAAATTCGAGTGTACGGGTATTACGTGTAATATTGCATATTTTTGATACCAAAAGGCGCTTTCACATTCGACGATAAGGATATCGACATGATATCAGTTGGATGAGTAGTTTCATACATTTCTGATCCGAAAGAGGTTTAGGCCTCAAAGTTATAAGAAACGGGGTGGAAAGTTTCTAATTTTCAAGTACTTTAGGAGGATTATAACAACCAAACGGATTTCGTGTAGGCGATAGGTAATTGTTTTCAGGCAGTTATTGATTTATTTCAAATGACTCTATCTTTTTAATATTATATGGACATCACATATAGTACGCCATTAATAATGTATAAGCCATTGTTTATAACGTAATCTCATTAACAACGAACAACAACTCGTAACTTCAAACAATTTTCATCACCGACTCGACACTCATAATATCCCTTCACAAACATACTTATCCTGTAAACGAATCGGGTCTCCCGAGACAGTCGCGTGCAACTAACAATTCTTCCGACTTTTACCCCGTAAATACAGTTACCAAGTTGGTCAGATGCGGCAAATTTATTAAAAGGAACAAATATATACCTAAGAGGTACGGTAATAAGATTTATAGTTCACTCTTAACATCTTGGCTAACTTGGCCGTCATTTTTGTCCACTCTATCTAGTTAATGGTTTCTTTTATAGAATTAAGTACGTAAGATTACGTCTTTGTTTTGGATAAAGGAAAATTATCTACAGTTTGTATTTGACGGGTTGTGTATTATTCCAGTTTTACAATCTTTATATAAATTGTAGTGTTTTAGGTCCTTGGCAATCATAAAAACTAACTGTTGCCAACGGCTTCACCTTCGTAAGTCTAGAAATATCCCACGAGAACGTCATTCCGGGATAAAAAGTATCCTATCAGGGCGTGAATTTAACCAAACCTGTCCTTTATGTAAAAAAAAGTAACAGTCAATCATCCGTCCTCACAAACTTTCAATTTGGTTTATAATATGAGTTACTTAAAAGAATTTTGATAATTATTTATGTGTAAAAATGAGAAACAGACAAGTGTGGCTTGTATTTCTAAACGTGACACTAAAATAAAGGTACAAGTTGAGTTTTCACACAATTTTAGCCCTTAAGAACGATACATTTCGAAGTTTATACACCGTTTATTCCCTACACCCAGACACCCAATATCCGAAATCTACATAAATCTTCCCCAATAAAGACAAGATGTTCTCGCCGTAAAAAGTAACAGTACTCATTAAGAATAGATGTTAAAAACGCTTAAATCATCCCAAACGTTTGACGTAATCAAATAAAATCGCTGTCTAGATTAAAGGAGCTGCTTGGCTCTTGATTTAACATAATTTGTTCCAAGGAGATTTCGTTTTATTCTTTTCACTGCGTCACTCTGGTTTGTGACGTCAGTCTTTTAAAGTTAAGTCATTAAGCTTAATTGGATTTTGGATGCTGCGGATGTGGTTGGTTTTAATACCGGGTCAAATTAATTTAGCTGGCAGAACTCCACAGACATGATTTTTATATCGATATCTTCCTGAAGTTTCGCTAATTTATTTAATGTGATCTTCTTTCATTCTTTTGTTGCATTGGTTCGCCTAAATAGCTGAACTAATTTTGGATAAAATTGTTTTCTAGGAAGATCATCACCTGGGATTTTTTTCTCAATATAAACTTTCTACGTTATTAGACTTTCAAGAACATAAAAAAAGTTCTACACAATTACTCACAAGGGCAAAATCACGGTCAAAACCGGGTAACATTAAGGGGATTGGTCAGTAAAAATACGGTTTTTATTTTTTACTTTTCTTCGTACATATCTGGACTACAGATCTTACAACTTGGAATATAGTTATTGACTATATGATCTAAATTCTCACAAAGTTGAAAACACGATTCAATGAAATTTTCTCGATACAAAAAAAATGCAAAGTTCGGTCTATGTTTTTTATTTTTTGAACTTTATGGAATAACTACTATGAGTTATTGAAAGGATGTTGTTTTAAATTGTAGAAAATACCAGTATCTACATTCTGTAAAGACATTTTTTCAATTAGTAACAATTTTAATTCATAAAAAGACGTCAATATGTTTGGGCACATACGCCGTTTTATTCTGAGCACACCATCACTATCGTCCTCTCATCTTTTGCCTTTTAAAAGTAGTGTCATCACTTTCGTTCCTTGACGAATCAGTCAGCCAGCGTGGCTCTTACAGGTTAGACCTGCGACACTTTTTTTCAGACCGCGGCTGTCAGATTTTCGTAATAATAAAATTGGAAATGGATAAAAAGATCGAGAAAATAAAAACGAATGATACGTAGGCTTATAGATTATTCAAAACTATGTTTCGCTGTGTTCAATGGGACGTGATTAAACGGACATGACTGTAAATAAGTCACGTAAACTTTCTATTTTAAAGAACACATTATTTTCATTAATAAATCAAGAATAAAATAAACCAAACTTACTGAAAATCATCGCAGGAAATTCCTGACGACCCCTACAGAGCAAACAAGGCAAATGTTAGAATACGTATGATTCTATACATTACGAATTGTTCCTATCAATATAATAAATTACTCACAGTGATATTATATCAATGCTATCGTGATATCGTACTATTGTTGTCGGATGGTTCCTCTGTGTCCATCCTCCTCCCATGTAATCTTTCTAAATACCATTTCACATGAACTACTTAATGATAAATGCACTGATTTGCAGTCAACAATTTGAGACAATATGTTACTGAAAACAACTTCTAATCTATCAAACTGCGATATAGGATAAGAAGCACTTCACTTTTACTATTTTTTATTTAGTTTCGTCACAAATTTATAACAATTTCGAAGAAACAGGATTAAAGTAAATTAAATGAAAACTACTGTTGTCATTTTGAATACTTCAAAATTACTTGTCAACTACAAATAAGGCATAGCACCCACCACCCTGTTAAATATCGCCTATAGTATAATGCTGCGACTACGATGAAAAATCAGTGGTCATTGCTGTCTCACCGCGTGTTCGGTACAAGTTGCTTCTCGCTCTATTTATTGCTTTGGAGTCAAAAAAGATCAGTACTGGGCTCATGCTTTTGGAGTCGATAGATAATATATCTAAGGGTTTCATTTATCAGAAAAGTGATAATATTACAACCTTGTCCCAAAAAAAAATACTGTGGATAAGATATTATAGAATGAAGATTACTTTAATTATAAAGCCACTAAAACCACTAAATCCACGCCGCGGCTCGACTAATGTCCATTTTACGCGGCGCTAGTGTCTGTCATTACATCAAAATGCATCAAAAATTAGTAACAACACCAGGTGGTGGAGGACAGGGTGTTAAGCACCCTTAGCTTTCCACTCTCATAATAAAGATATAAAGATATCACGCAACCAGCTTTGTGAAAGGACGTTAATAAAAGGAGCGTGTGTTTGGGGCTTTTTCTAGCGTGGTAAAATATCAAATGAGTCCTCCTACCCAGGGTAGGGCGGGAGGGACTGTCAGACTCGTAATACTTACTAAAATCTACGATGTCGTTCAATAGCTCTTTACGTTCTGGGGTCACGGTATTCTAAAGAATACTGAAAACAACACAACTCACATGCCTATGCCCGTGCGCGCGTGTGTTTGGGGCTTAATAGATAATTGGGTATTGTCACTTTCGCAAGGTATGCCAATTTTATTAATTTTCTACCAAATAGTAGTTTTTTTCGTTATCTCGGGACGTCAAAATCTGTGTCAAAGTGTCATAAAATAAATTTAAGACTGTGAATGATAAAAATATTTACAATATATTTATCCATATCAATAAGTATTTCTATCATTTTGTTTTAGTAAATGTTTCGATATCCTTATATTAAAATATTTCTATTATAGTAATACATGTATTTTGCGTAAAGGGAACACTTTATGAAATGTCGAAGTTGACGAAATGAAATACATAAAAATTTGGATTGCGTTAATTTCGCGATACTGGCGCCTGCTGGTGGCGGTGCGTGGCAACTTTTCCGACTCATCAAACGACGCTTTCGCTTTGACACACGGCCTTAAGCTCTTGTCTGACTACAATCTCACCAGATAATAAACGACATTGCGGTCACGATTAACTAAATTACCTACAACTAAACTATTTATTCATTAATCTTCGTAGCTTTTCGATTGCAATCTATACGAAGTCGGACGAGTATTAGGCTATAAGTTTTTGAGTTATCAGTACCTTCCATTCGTTCCTTCTTCATCGATTGTGTCTTGTACTTATACTTCAGGGAGGAGTTAAGAATTTGCGGGTGACGCCTAAGGAGCTGCATATCGCGGGACTATTTACAGCCACCGCAGGCGCGTTCACCTAGTAACTCGCCGTCTTTTCAGGGCCCAGGCCTGGTTCGACCGTGCGTCGTGTTTCACGCGCGTTCAAGGAGCAAACTGACGGGGTCTATTTGGGACCAAACGTCTGTCAGGGTCGTATAACTGACATAAAGGCACCGTGTTCATAGAACGCAAAGGACAACCGAAATAACAGTGTTTTTGGGCAGTTAGAGTTTGACAGTTAAAATCATCAAATGATTCCACCCGCGTTCAGTGTGGAAGTTCTTTCCACTTCTCATTTGATGGTTTACCACCCAAAACAAAGGGCGTAGTTACTAACTGAACAAGTTTTCGACAATTGAAGACTCCCATACCATGTTAATGTTAATGTAATTTAGGTTTATCGTATTGATTATCTAAAATTAGTGATGATTGGATGTTAATCGGGCCGTTCGAATTGCATATCAATGAAATTGTATTGCTAACGATTCCATTGAACGTTTAATTGAAATTCTATAAGTCAATTGTTTAGATCAAAACGGAGATAGTAGCGCGGCCATTTTGTATTATAATTATGATGTTGCTGACAATACCTTAGGCCACCTATACACGATGTTCGTACAGTTAGCCAATGATCAATATACAATTATACACAGACTGCTCAAGCAGAGAAATCAACTGCTGTAGTCTGTGGAAGCTCCATGGCCAACTGCTTCAGGTCTGTATTAACTGCTCTTGAAGCAGTTCCGTATAAGTGTGGACGTAGAAGACTAGTCTGCTATGCAGTCGCAGCTTAAAGCAGTCGATCCTCCGTATTAATAATAATAATTTATTTAATGACAACAAAAGGTCCAATGGTTAGTAATAACTTATCTACTAAGGGTTAGTAACACTTAAAATTACTGCCGCACAAGCAATGCTAACCAGTGCCTAAGCACCGGCGCATCGTACAATAACATAACATTATCATGGTCCATTTTTTCGCATATTATTTATATAATTCAAATAAGTTTTTTTCAATTATAAAATCGAAGTACATATTTACTTTTACACCGCACTCATGCTAGCGCCTAAATATGAATACTACGCTCCTAACCTTTCTGAAGATCATCCCCTATAATCACTGCTCTTCCAAGCGAAAACTATAAAGCTTTGTCTTAATCAAAGACGATTGAATATATTACTTTGAAATGTTATTCTCGTAGAAACTGCCCGTCACTGTGGTTAGAAGTGATTAATTAATCGATTGATTTATAGCCTCAGCCGTGAGTTTCTTTGATACAGAATAATACTGTTTTTTGGATGAATAGAATAGATTTAGTCGTAAAGGTAATTTCTCGTTGGGTTAATTAAAGGAGTGACAATTGGACGTAAGAAATTAGGAAAGGTAGGAGATTTTCTTTTTCTCTTGTTGATAATCAGATTCATTTAAGACTTGGGACGAGTAGTCTTTAAGCAATATTAATTAGATTTTATCTGAATATTTTGCAAATTAGTCTTTTTGGACTTTGAATCTTTGAATTGACTGATGTTTATTTGTCAATATTTTTTTTGTCCCGCACGTTTTTTGCAAAGTGATCATGATACGATTTTTTTGAGGCATTATGAATTTAAATGCAGATAAAATCTTGTAATTTTTGAAGATTTTTACAAGACAAGTATGTCTTTCTGTTTTTACGGATCAGTATTTAATTAGATTTAAAATACATTTCTGCTAAGGTTTTACAAGCAGATCCCTAGCATAAGTAAAAAAATCCATTTCAATACACATTTTATAAGAAGTACATTTCTGACTTTCTCTAGCTCCTTTTTCCACATATGAATATTCTATCCGCTATCCTTATCGTGCAAGCTAACCACGTAACTATTACGGTTGCAGTTTAAAGTAACAAAGTAAAATGTATTAGAGCGAATAGCTCCCGTGCATTAGCGGTGAAGGCGATAAATGTCCACTTGCCATCAGGGTGCATAGTGAGCGATGCTAGTGTGTAGTTAGCAGCTTCTATGGCTTTAGTTTCAGCCTTTAAAAACTGTTGGATAATTTGTTTAGAAAATAATACCTTATTTAATTTATTTTAAGTCCAGCGCGACTAGGTCGGAAAGATTCCGTGGGCGATGGGCCTTGATTTCTAGAATGGAAAACGATCCATTCTACAGGGTGAAATCGATATCATGAGCAATATTTTAATCTAAGGCTCTACTCACGATGCTGATTGCATTACGGCTAATAAATCGCAAATAAAAAATATTATTAATGCAATTATGGACACCTTTAAAAATGTAGTATCTCGCATAGCAAAGGCTTATTATTGCAAATAAGCACTAAAAGTAATAAAAAATAAATCATTAACCTCAAAAGTCTTAAAGTATCAAAATTTTAAAGCGCATTAGACGGCGCGCGGAACGAAAAGTAATCAAACATCAAATAATATTTAGCGAAGATACTTGCATTAATAATGTTTTTGAGTTCTGTATAACGATTAGTATCGTTAGTAATGCCCAAGTTTAAAATATTGCTCTTTAATAAAAATACACCCTATATAAACCTAACTATAAAAAATATTAAAAAGCTGAAGAGTTTGTTTGAATGCGCTAATCTCAGCAACTATTATTGGATTCAAATATAGCAGCTCATAATTTAGGACTCATAAAAATTAGTAGTAATTTTTAGCCGTGGTAGGCCTTGTTTTGATCTGTCTCCTGCATGTTAATTTCCGTGCAGGACCCAAGACGCTCAAATTCATTTTCCGGAACACGTCGAGCTTCATTGTTTACCAACGGAAGAAACTAAAATCAATCTGGTAAAGAGAGGAAATGCCAGAATTCTATTTATGTTATGGAAAATTGAAAATAAGACCCTTCAAATACATAGATAAGGTATTGATTACACTTTTGTAGTGCCTTCATAACAAAACACATAATTTACATCCTATTCTACTTCCTACTAAATTCTACGAATTATAATATTCAGGGTCACGACCATGGAACGTAATGGGCTATTAAAGGACACCGTTGATTTTGTCAGTACGAGTCTGACAGTCCCTCCAGCTCTGCCCTGGGCTGGAGGACTCATTTGATGATTTTATCACGATAAAAAAAAACTGAAACTGAATGTTTTATATTTTCACGCAAAAACTACTAAACGGATTTGGTTACCATTTGGTATACAGGTAGTTTATAACCCGGATTTTTAGTTTTTAGTACTAATATATATTATGATGTTTTGTATTTTAGTTTTTATCCCGATTTTATCTCCCCATGGGATCATTTTTGAGTTGTAGCGGACATAACCGCTAGCAACAGCTAGTAATTTAATGTATTAAACAAATTCCAGAACACATAATTTACATACCAACCGATCGAACAAACATAATTATTATCTTCCAACAAAATCGATAAATCTCTCAACTTGTAAAGAAAAGATCGCCAATAAGTGATAGGTCCGTCACCTGTCACTGTAGGTCGGACCTCGGTTCAATGCGGGTGGACCCCAGTGTAATCCCCACGATTTAACCGCCGCGCGCCGCCTTGATCCCCTGATTCCAACCGCGAGGGGTTGTAAAGGGGAAAGGGGGGCATGTAATTAGTTCCCTGTTTGACTGATGAAATTCTTCACTGTTAAGGAAGGTGAGGAAGATAACGAACAGCGTTTTGTTAAAATAAATGAGGAATAGGGTTTAGGGTCGAGGGATATATTGGGCGGTTTTGGGTTAAGCTAGCTTTTGTTATTGCAGAATAGGGTTTTTTGGCAAGTATTTCTACTCTAGTTTGAAACTTCAGTATTTGTGTTTTTTTTTTATTTAATGGTTCTCGTTTGGTTTATAGAGTGGAGTATCAAAAAAAAAACCTAAATGAATATTGGTCAAGTAATTTATACGCAATGCTGACTATCCAAGATATTTTTGAAAATACATTTCCGACTAAGATATTTGTTGATGACGAAACCATTTTATCGATAACACATTAATAAAACCAAGAAAACAAGTTCATAAAATACCTATTACAAGATACTTCTCGACAATAAATCACAATTCTCCAACAAACAAGTTTTCTATTTAAAGCAGCCATTAAACAAGACATTTACTTCGTACTCGGCAAAGGCATAATTACTAATACTATGAAATCCAGCCCTAAATATAACGCTAACATAATTAATATTCACAGAGACATAAACGTGACAGGAGCAATCACTCAAGTACGCAGACTGTTGTAGCTTTTACAGTACGAACACAGAGTAAGAAATACAGAAGACGCACCTTTGATCATAATTCTTCAGTCCTTATTGTAAATTGGTCGGTGTAGTTTGTCTTCTTCTTTCATTCCTCTTAGTCATCATTCTTATAGTCCTAAGTCTTCCACATTTTTAAGTCTTACTAATTATTGAGTCATGTAACTTGATTATAGATAATTCTATTCTATTCTTTTCGACGTTTTCGCTTTATTGCTATATAATATCCTTTACATAAAACATCTATCGTTTCTTTCGTCTCCTCATAATGTTACATCTTTGCATATTCATAGTATAGTAACTTTATTTGTACCAAAGTAGCTTTATTTTTAATTTTTTACAGTAAATAGAATTATATTTAAAAAATCCTGTCATAAAATTTTACCTACTAAGATAAATAAATTAAATAATAGTATATTTCCTAGTAGTATAGTATTAGTATCTTTCCTCACCAAATTTTTCTGATCCATAAATACAATGTGTCCCAGGGATAAGTCACCGCCCGGCGTTTTTTGAATATTTGTACAAAATTACTTTAGTTTTTTTTTGTAAAGACGCGTGACGTGCTGCAGTTTTTTACGATATTTCCTAAGTTTGTTCATCTTTTTCCATTATTTCATCATATTTTATCAATTAAAATCATTAATCATAACTAAAACGTAGTAAAACATTTACTAAATAAAAAACAAAATCAAAATTCGAGGAAAAAATAACTTTTCTTTTCAGTTTTTTTCAAAATAAATCTAAAAAATGCCCCCTTAATATCTTTCACGAGTCTTTACAAAAAAAAAATATTATAAAAAAAACTAAAGCCGCTAAGTCACAAATATAAATGTAATTATTAATAATTTTGTACAAATATTCAAAAAACGCCGGGCGGTCACTTATCCCTGGGACACATTGTCTATATAATATTGTGACAATCTACTTTTTGTAATTTATAATCTATTTAATGTTTTAATGGGACACGACTTTCCTTATTTGCGTTTATAAATTCTAATTAGTATTGTTTTATGTATTCAACGCTAACGTCTTATTATGTTAATGTTAAAATAAAGCTTCTGCATCTAACATGTTCTGTAGTTATAAGATATCATAGTACTACATAGAAACCAGAACCATTCACCAAGCTATCGTTAGGTTATATACCAATATTGGATGTTCATTGTAAGTGTAAGAGCGAGACGGAAATTCACGTGATATTGCAATATATTCATAAATAACAAAATGAAATGGTATTAGTCTCATATTTTGCATTGAGAGTTCTCGGTAATACTTACAGTTCCTTAAGTATTTCAATGAAAACAAAATAAAATAAATAAAAATTTCATGTGTTTCAAAAAAGTGCAAAGTCAAGTTATAGGATTTAATTTGTTTAAATAATGTTCTATAATTAATATTTTCATGGTTTGTAATCAGTTCTTGAGAATATTTTATGAGGCACCTTCGCGTGTGAATCGTAAATATTTTATTACAGTAATTTCAAAATTTCATGATCGTATAATAAAACCAACCTTTTACTTCGATAGTTAAAATTCTTGTTTTATTGAACAAATACTTAGTTTTATTTTAAAACCATTACCTGAATTGCTAGCAATGTTGGTTTGAAATTCTTAATTGGAAAATAATGATCTGCCTATAATAGCTTGGGTTGTACTAAAATAACTCGCACTGCAGAAAAATTATTAACTAATCAATATTATTTAATTAATGATTGTGCCCGCGACTTCGTTCGCGTGGATGTCGGAACTTAACAATGTATTTTTTATCAAATTGACAAAGTTTCATACATCCCCTATTTTATCCACTTGGGGGTAGAATTGATCAAAATCCTTTCTTAGCGGATGCCTACGTCATAACCTGCATGCCAAATCTCAGCCCGATCCGTCCAGTGGTTTGGGCTGTGCGTTGATATATCACTATGTCAGTCAGTCACCTTTGAATTATATAATTATTTAGATAAAGAAACCGTGTGTTTTTAGTATGTCAAGTTTGACATGCCCCTCCACTATCCTAAGATGGGGAAAGACCACCAAAATTTTCACATTTTTAACAAGAATAGAGGCATTAAGTTGCTATGTATTTATTCCCTTCTTTACTCCATTTAAATCAACTTTCCCTTCGTAAAAGATGTTCTTTCTCGTATATCTTAGCGCTAAAACAAACAGTTTGTCAGGCAAGCGAGCTGGCTTAATGACTGAGCTTCGTCTACGTCCGTCGCACTAGATTATAGTGTATTGCAGTCCCGCGTTCCTATGTGGAAGCTGCATTGTTGGGAACATTGACGTGTGAGGAATTTGCGATTAAATAAATTAGCTTTTGTGGTAATTAATTGTGTTTTTCTACTGAGTTATTTGTCGGAATAATACAGCTTGTAGTATTTTTAGGGTAAGGCGGCCTACCATGATGTATGGACTGGCCTGTTGGTCTAGTGGTTAGTGACCCTGACTGCTATGCCGGGGGTCGTGGGTTCGATTCCCACCCAGGACAAATGTTTGTGTGATGAGCATGATCATTTGTTCTTTGTCTGGGTGTAATTTATCTGTAATTATCTATAATATTTATGTATTTAGAAATATGTAAGTATGTTTATCAGTTGTCTAGTACCCATAACACAAGCTCTGCTTAGCTTGGGACTAGATGGCGTTGCGTGATAGTTGTGGAATATTATTATATATGATGTCTTAAAGCGTGAGTTTTTAGGCTGTGGGAAAGAGACAGAGCTATACAAGTCGTCTAGCGCCATCTCTTTCCCACAGCCTAGACTGGATCGCGTTAAGAGTTCATGGTAGGCCACCTGGTCGCAGGACTGTCTTATCAGGTTACTGCAGATCTGGAAAGCAAAGTGCAAGGAAGAGGTTCATTTTAGTCAGTCAAGGCTGAAGTTTCAGATAGTAGGCTCTTGCTTTGATCACCTATCCAAAGATAGTCTTAGACAAAAGTTTTTTTTTAAATTTCTCACTCATCTAAGTACAAACCTTGGCAAGTGTTGCTACCATCTGTCGGCTAGCTCTACCACCCGGTTGCTCATTGGTCAAGTCGCACGCAAATTGCACGCGGTTCTGCACGATGTATTTGGTTTGGCCAATCTTACTCAATTTCTATTACATTTGCACGTATGTGAGTACTATGTACTACTTATTTTTGACTCGATTTTGCTCTGGTGGTTGAGAGAATGTCATGTTCACTCAAATGTCTCGCTGATGGTGGCGCGTGTGTCGGATCATTTAGCTCCCTTCAAAATGGTTAAGCTGAATGGTGTTGATATAAATGTGTCATGTTCGTGAACGGGCGCTGTCTGTTTGGACTGGTCATCTCTACGGTACACAGTTTTTATGTCTTGTGACTGGAACTGTAGCACCATAATTTTGTAGTATTCAATTATATTTTCTTTGTCATTGACAATTCAAAAGTGCCTGTAAATGGCCTACTTGAAATAAATGATTTGATTTGATTTCATGAAATAATTCCAACAGAAGCAATAGGAAAAATGTTGTACATAAAAAAAAATATCTTTGTTTGTCTAAACCAAATTGGGGTGAAAGTAGGGTTAAAATGGTAATTTACAATATTTAATGGTACGCCCCCAGCGAAACCTAGGCAGTCATTATCAGCACAACTTTCTACTTTTATCGGCTGTCTAATGTTTTTACTATCGCAGTATCAGTTGTTCTAGCAAAATTGGAGCTGACAAGGGAAAAGAATTTGTAAGTGGTGTACATAAAGTTTATTATTATGTTTCCACCAATTACCAACACGGGAGTACCGGTTAGAACCACTAGGCCCGAGGGGAAAATAAAAAAGATTATTCGAAGAACACAGAACTTAGTATTTATATTTTCCCTAAAGTATTTTAGGCTACAAATCACGTACAACTTAATCGCGCAACTGTTGAATCGCTAAATGAAATCGTATAAAACCACTAATTCCGGATTTTGTGGATTTGCGGTTTTAATGCCCTCCCTGAAATGGAAAGTGAAATAAAACTGAGAGATTATGCTGTTAATGTAGATGACTATCAGAATCTGGTAACAATTGTCTAGTACTTTGATTTAATTGAATGAAGCGCTTGATTAATTGAATAAAGTTAAATCGGCCAAGTGCGTGTCGGGCCACGCACAGTGTAGGGTTCCGTAGTTGCCCATCAAAATACTTATGCGAATTAACTAAACTGATTCGCTGAATTTAATTTTAAAAAGAAGAATTTTCAAAATCGGTCTAGGAGTCTTTGAGAAATCGGGGAAAATACATAAAAAAAAGATTACGACGAATTTAGAACCTCCCCCTTTTTTTGAAGTAAGTTAAAAATAGTTGACGATAAAAACCTACCTATCCCCAAAAAACATACCTATTAAAGCTGTAAAAATAAAGTTGACAAACTTACATTTGCAGTTGAAGAGCATGTTCTCCGATACATTTTGTTTAGGAAAATATGTTATCCAAGTACATTTTATAAGTTGGTGGACTATTACTCGTAAAGTTGTAAAGCCTACTTAGTCATGATAATTTTCTTTTAAACTTCGTTATATATATTACTATTGTGAATTTTTTCACACCCCCAAACATAACCGTTTAGCTGGTAGAGGGGGGGGACACTCGAGTCGAGCAAAATTTAGCACTTTAAAGCTTAATATTTCACAAACGAATTTTTTTATCAAAAAATTGTTAATGGAAACTATCAATATTTTTTAAAGACCTATTTAATGATACCCCACACTAAGGGGTACGCTAGAAAAAAAAAAACATCCCCTCTTTACGTGTACAGGAGAAACCCTAAAAAAAAATATTTTACGAGATTTTATTTTACCACTTTTTCGGCACAACAAATCCGTATATTTACACCAAATTACAGCTCTCTAGTACTGTGCGTCTCTGAGCTAAACTGCGGACAGACGGACGGACGGACGGACGGACGGACATGGCGAAACTATAAGGGTTCCTTGTTGACTACGGAACCCTAAAAACGACTTAATTTACTTAGAGTTTTTTTTTTATTGAGTTAGTATTGGCTAGTTCCTTCAACTTTCACTGAACGAATGCGTGAATCATACAGTCTTAATTTTTCTAAATCATCATAATCTCTCTACCTTCATTTCACTTTATTTATGGTTGCGCAACACGTTTTCTTCCTCCATTCTTCCTTGTCAGATGTCACAGCATCGTTTCCTATATTTCTGTGCTGTCATTCCGTAAACAATTCATCCACCTTTTATTGGTTTATCTCTCTCTTATGCTGCTAAATGAAGAAATAAATTGGACTTTTTAATTTATGTCATTACAACATAATATCACAGATTTTTAGGCAACGCAGGCAATGGCGTTTCCTTAGCGTGCTTACTCGCCACGCTAGAGCCGACGATTAGCGGGACGTTAGCGATTTTCATAGTAAGCACGCCACGTTACCGTCGCGCTACGCAGAGCGCGCTTTTTGGCAAAGCCTTAAAGCTATTGTCAAACAGACAGGCGAAGCGAATGCGATCCGAATCCTGTCATAGAGAAAAGCGAAAGCGGTCCGATAGTATATGTGACTGGCTGCAAATAATTCCCTACATTACAAACAAAAACGCCTCGCTTCGCGTTCGCCACGCCTGTCTGTTTGACAATAGCTTTAGTGAAGTTGTGTAGCTGTTGCTACGCCGTAGCACGACCTCGTAACTACACTGGCTACGCCTGCTACGGATTCTTAGTCAGCAGCCTTAATTTAGCTAATCTTGTATTGTTTTTGATTATAATATTAGACTGAAAGTTGAATGTTTACATGAAAATATATCTAAAGCTATGGAAAAAAAGTTATAAAAATACAATTTAGCAAATAAACGAATTTTGACATCCAGAATCCAGACTAGATCAGTAAGACTGAATCCTACTCTATATTCCAATATTCAACTTTATATTCTATCATACTCCATAAAACCGTGAAAATTCTAATAAAATGTTGTTTTTGTATTCACTGTAGATACTGCTCCTAAAGACGTAACAAAAATAAAACAGTTTCTGTATTCTCTAATAAATATTCAGGATGTCGTCTGCTTATATTCGGTAAAACGATCAAACGACATTCAGTAAATTCACTTGTACATTATTTATTTCTCCAGATACATTTATTTTTATGCCCATGCTCCTTCGATTTGTGTACAAGGTTAATTCAACATGATTGTACATGTACAATGTACATGTTACTGATAATACAAGTATTTCGGACATTTTATGAAAGGACTAGTCATTCTATACGGTGTCAGATAATCTAAGCATCGTATAAATATGTTTTATGAATCCTTAATCATACTAAACCTTGCCAACTGCACAGTCAATGAATTTTATTTGCCCATAAATTGAAGGGATTGTATCGAATACTAGCACTTCGCCCGCGACTGTGTCCGCGCGTATTAAAACATAGCCTAAGTTACTCACAGATAATTTAGCTTTCTAATGGTTAAAGAATTTTTAAAATCGGTCCAGGAGTTTTTGAGTTTATCCATTACAAGCAAACAAATTCCTCTTTATAATATTAGACGTGTAGATAAAAAGACAAAAAACAGGTATAATATTATGGCTTACCAATATATTACATATATTATCAGCCTATTGCCGTCCACTGCTGAACGTACGCCTCCCCCAAAGAGCGCCAAGCCTAATAACTAATAACCGTATACCGTAATGACATACGGAGCCGAAACGTGGAACCTTACCATAGGCCTGGTCCACAATTTCAAGGTTGTTCAGCGTGCAATGGAGAAAATTTCTCTGGCGGATGGAATTCGGAACGAAGTCATTCGCCAGAGAACCAAAGTAATCTATATTGCGCGTAGAATAAGCATGCTGAAGTGGAAGTGGGCCGGCCACGTCTGTAGACTGACAGATGGTAGATGGAGCAGAATGATGTTAGATGGAGCAGACAAGTGCTAGAGTGGAGACCGCGAATGGGCAAACGTAGTGTAGGACGCCCTGCGACAAGATGGTTCGATGATTTGAAGAATGTAGCTGGCAGCGGATGGATACGGACTGCCCAATATACTTTGGGCAAATAACCATAAAATAGTTGGAATATTCCAACAAATGCAATAGGTCGAGTCAGAACCATGAGAAAACGCGCGACATCCAAGCAATGCAGTGAGCGCCGAGCAGTGCTATGGCAGCGGCCAGCGAGCGCCACATGAAAGAAAGAAAGAAAAAACATTTATTTGGTGCAAAAGGGACCACGATAGACACACATTTAAGATAAAATAAAAGAATAATTTTTGTGTGTCAAATATGCCCAGTTCAGCATAATGTCGAGCAACTAGTGCTCGACACTGGTTTTCAACTGGACCATGCATGTTGGGTGCCTCAAATGATTTACAGTCAGAAGTCACTCTCGTCATCCCGTTAATACTGCATTCATAATAATCGATCCTCGTTGCATAGAATGCTTTCACATACTTTTACTTTTTTTGTTTAGATTTTCCCTGAAAGTTTAAGACATTCTACTGTATGCCGGATTATCTAGATTGGCGGTAACATAATATACATTAAATTCACTAACCCTGACATATCTCGAAAGAAGAACATTTCAATGGAATGTAATTTGAAAATAACGAGATCAGACATGGAGAAAATACTTTTACTTGAAACGAAGTCGCAAATCTACTGTAGTCTACATTGTAATCATTTCTTAGAAATATCTACATACATTGCTTGTTCGTTCGGAGAAAATAATAGACATAGGAATAGAGTCGTTGTATAAAAATATTGATGGGATGTTTGAAGTATAGATATGTAATGTTGTGTGTCTACATCGTGTCTCAGAAAGACATGGTAATTTTTCTTTATTTTTTCTAGTGAAAAGTAACTATCGCTAGGCGGTATTACAAAAATACAGTCATCGTCTTGAAGATTGATCAGTTTTTTTTTTTGTAATAATACGTTTTTTTTAAGTTTGCCTTTTTTTCCAGAATCAGCGGGTTCCATTCTTGATTAGGGTTATTAATTTTTCTCAAATCCAATGATGCAGCTTTAGTTTTCGTAAAATCAGCCTCGAGACTCCTTTAAATGTTTTTCGATATTCCTCATAGTTTCTGAGATAGCCATCCACGCCCAGTTGAAAACTTCACCCTGTATACAAGCCAGAGGGATAACATCGCAAGCACTGCCTCCAACTATATTGGGACAAAATATCAGGCACAGAAAATGTTACCATGACAAAAATATCACTCATAGAATATATATTGCCATGACAAAAATACACAGATCTGAGGAAGGATGTGTTTTATTAGGTGAATTATTCGGAATCAGTGATGAGCGTAGTTCAGATGTCGCCTTTATTTACGAATAATCCCCTATTTACGAATAGTCTCTATTTTTGTGTAGCTTTGTTATTTATCTTTTTCTGATGTTTCTATTGTTCAATGTGGTTGGGTTTCGTACAGCGGATTTAGGCTTAAAAGCTTTATAATAAGCTAGGTTTTGTGATTTATGAAATAAAGATTTTGCTATAAGTTCTTTTTGTTATTTTTTAGTGGTTTTCTTTTATGTTATGTTTGAAGATAATCTGATCAGTTACTTAATAATGTACTATCGACAAAGTTGAATCATGACCCATTTTGACAAAAAATCGTTTGAATCCGTCAAATTGACAAAGATCAAAGTTGTTACCATGGATATGTATGTTTACGCGAATGTGGACCTAATTGTATTTAAAGTCTGTAGGAAAATAAGCTTATGGTGGGTCATGATTCAACTTGGTCGATTGTACTTACCCTCCTTGGCGTTCAATGAACATTATTTTCCTGTGAATAATTAATTTCTCTTTTACAGTACGTATGGCAACATTAAGCATGTAACCGCCAAAGAAATGTAGAGAGACCTATCGTACATCCGTCTTAAAAAAACAGTTTGACATTAGGAATATCTGTTGTACCTATCGTAGGTACGGTCGTGGTATACAAAATATTTAAACTAACACAAACACGACCACATTTACCAGACCCGATACAACTGAATATATTATTTTTACTCGTCATTTTATTTGGTAGGAACAGTTTCTGAATCGAGTCGGGTTTTGATATAATCCAAAAATAATGAAATGTGAATGAAAAATGGATTAGATCATCAGCATTCTTGAAAAATCGTCATAGTGTTGCCTCCTCACAATAATACAACCGTCCATATTATTTCATATGGCAACATCACAAGTATGACAGTATAATTTGCAGTTCCATGATGATTGATGTCGTTCATAATGTGTCGCTTGAACATTTTTCATAGCAAGCGATGATTTACGATGCTTCCTTAATTACAGTTTAATCAACCAATTTTATAATATTGGCAGGCGAATCCAAGATGATGATTTTGTGTTTATAAAACTGTACGGTACATTTTATAAGAATGATCAAGTCTTTTTTCCGAAATAAATGAACCGTTCGTTTACTTCGGGCACACAAGCGCAATACACAGATCGAAAGTCATTATCACAATATGTTATTTAAAAAAACCGGCCAAGTGCGTGTCGGGCCACGCACAGTGTAGGGTTCCGTAGTTGCCCATCAAAATACTTATGCGAACTAACTAAACTGATTCGCTGAATTTAATTTTAAAAAGAAGAATTTTAAAAATCAGTCCAGGCGTCTTTGAGAAATCGGGGAAAATACATAAAAAAAAAGATTAGTTAAAAATAGTTGACAATAAAAACCTACCTATCCCCAAAACATACCCACCTATTATAGCTGTAAAAATAAAGTTTACAAACTTACATTTGCAGTTGAAGAACATGTTCTGCGATACATTTTGTTTAGGAAAATATGCTATCCAAGTACGTTTTATAAGTTGGTCGACTATTACTCGTAAACTTGTAAAGCCTACTTAGTCATGATAATTTTCCTTCAAACTTCGTTATATATACTACTATTGTGAATTTTTTCACACCCCCAAACATAACCGTTTAGCTGGTAGAGGGGGGGGACACTCGAGTCGAGCAAAAATTAGCACTTTAAAGCTTAATATTTCACAAACGAATCTTTTTATCAAAAAATTGTTAATGGAAACTATCAATATTTTTTAAAGACCTATTTAACGATACCCCACACTAAGGGGTACGCGAGAAATAAAAAAAACATCCCCACTTTACGTGTACAGGAGGTACCCTAAAAAAAAATATTTTACGAGATTTTATTTTACCACTTTTTCGGCACAACAAATCCGTATATTTACACCAAATTACAGCTTTCTAGTACTGGGCGTCTCTGAGCTAAACTGCGGACAGACGGACGGACGGACGGACGGACGGACGGACGGACATGGCGAAACTATAAGGGTTCCTTGTTGACTACGGAACCCTAAAAAGAAGATTTTACACTATTTTTTGAAAATATTTTCTTTCATCTTTTTACGTCTATGTCTTAATTTTGTCTATTTAAATACGTGGACAAGTCAGTTATTTTCAAAAATAAGGACTTTTTTGTATGAACACGCTCTTGTTTTCAGTGAATGATGGTAAGAAGCTCTCTTTGTCATAGAGGATAAAAGATCTGAAAACATCTAAATCCATGCTTCTTCCACCGCACTTCTACCACTAGCCTTGGAAATAGGGAGTAGAGACCTACTAACAAGATTTAACGATGGTGTGGGCATATATACCGTGGTCTCGTTTTAGTAGATTTAAACAGAATTAGGTATGCTTCGGTAGGTAGTTCATCTTCTGCGTTACCAATTTTATAGCAGATATTCAACTAGGATGACTATTTTACGTCCATACTCATAAGTTTTCAAACTTTTCATTTTACTGTTTTACAAATATCACGAGGTAATAGTCAGAGTGTCGTCGGCTGCCAATCTATTTTTACACAGTTGTTAAAGAAACAACTTTCAACCTAAATGACCTCCAAACGAAACTGTGATAAAAAAACATCGTGTGAACATCACAGGTTCACTAAGCATTTTCTACTGATATTGTTCAGTGTTCAGTACACCGCTCCGATTTGATACATTATAGCAATTCTCTTAAAATTTCAGCGACATTGTGAAGGTTTAATGTAACTTGAAGCCGTGTACAATGAGTTATGTCGTATCAGTGTTCAAAGTGACTTAATGTACTCTGTCGTGTGTGAGAAATTGATCCTAAACGTGAACCCTGGAGACTGGGTCATTGAACTTGTGACCTTCATTAAAGTGTGCTCGAGAGGTGTCTTTTTTCAGTTATGAATCCCGAGTCAGTAGCTCAGAAGGGATTGGAAAGCATAGTTATTAAAATTATGTATCTGAGAGTTTCAGTCGACATGAACTGAAAATTAATCTATCGTTATATTATTATTAAAAAAACTTTTTCTAAAAAAATGTGACCGCCTTCAAAAACAACCACAAAAAGGGTAAAATAACCTACAAAACCTTTCTTTCGGAAGTCGGTGGCAAAAGAGACAATGAAATTAATAAAAAAAGTCACCGACTTCCGAAAGAAAAGTTTTGTAGGTTATTTTACGCTTTTGTGTGGTTATTTTTGAAAGCAGTCACATTTTTTTTTTTTAAGTTTTTATTTTACTCTTTTTAGTTTAAATATTCAACCACAATTCTTGTCAAATACATCATTTTCTTAAATGTGCACTAGAATTTTGTAATCCGTAGCACCGGTAATAACATCGTTAACATCTCTTTCATTCATTCCCTATCTCAAAAACTACTCAACCAATTTTGATGAAAATTGCAGTATTCCTTAAGTTGAACGATACTTAGTACAACAAAAAAAGAATTACTTAAATCGGACTTGTAGTTCCGGAGATATGCGAACACAAACATAATTTACTTAATCAGTCGATGCCGAACTAGAGGAGTTGTACCTTTCATCATCAGCTCAGCTACATGAGATGATGATTTCCATATGCAAGTACTTAAATTACTTCATAAGATTTGCGAAAAACTATGTGTGAGCCAATAAAATTTGAGGGTTGCCCTCGATTTCTCCAAGATTCAATCATCAGATCCTAAAATGGTGACAATGGGACCACACGGGAAGCACCAGCTTTCAAATAAAAAAAGAATCATGAAAATCGGTTTACCCAGTCGCAAGTTATGAGGTATGAAACATAAAAAAAAGAAAGAAAATACAGTCGAATTGTTAACCTCCTCCTGTTTTTGAAGTCGGTTAAAAAGCTGAAACGTTTATTTGGTTGAACGCGCTATTCTCGGGATCTACTTGTTTGAACTGAAAAAAATTGTTTTATGTTGGATAGTCCTTTCATCGAGGAAGGCTATAGGCTATATAACATCACGCCACGACCAATAGGAGCCGAGCAGCGAGGTGAAACCACGGGAAACAGCTAGTTAGATATATTTCATTAAAAAAAGAAAAAGTATCCATTGTCAACCTTCAAAATACAACCGCAGATACACACAGGTAATGACACCAATTTCTCGCGTACGCAAAGGAAATTTTCCTCATCCGACACGGAAACAGCCACTCATTTATACAAAAATAACTTTCAAAAGACATAAAAAATACTACAATTTGCATCACACAAACAAAAGGCTCTCACAACCCCACGAGGACCGATGAATCAGTGAAAATTTGCCGAAAAATACTTATACCCTTACATTAGCTTCGAAAATTGTTGCTACTATAAAAAAACGACCGCCATAACGTGTGGGAGTGGAATTATTATAAATCTTCATGATATTACCATAGACCAAGTTAGGGAACTTTGCTCTCTGCCGAAATTCGCTTGGTAAGTGGGCTGTAAGTCATCCAGTCCTATATGGTAGCTGTAGGCCAGTACTTCTTGTTTACGATTCAGTATCGCGCGTTAATATTACCAATGTTTTTGGGAAGTTACTTACGAACTTTAGGGGAGTATCCACAGGGTTATTTGAAATGTTGAAGTAACTGATACGCTAATAGCGATACTAAATCAGCTAGGATAGCTAGGATCTGTTAGTTTGTAGATGTACTACCATTTTCTGTTATTGTTCACATTAATTTTACAATATGGTTAAAAATGTATATACATATTTTGAAAGTAAAAATTAACAATTCATTATACTTATAAACTATGTATTAACTTGTATAATGAAAATCAATCAATACTGCTAAGTATATGCTTCTATTTCCTGTTATTTTTTTGGGAAAAACGCAACAGCTACCTACTGAGAAATTCTTTAAACAAAATTATAATCATTCTGGATTTGTGGCCCATGCCCGTAAAACTTATTAATATAACTGACGAATCGCCGTATATATTGCCCTTCATTTATAGGCACATATTTGTCCGACCATTTGGGTGTTAAAAGCGTGATATTATTTCTTTATCTTTAACAAAACAATAATTCGGTGAGTTTCTGCAGTAGAGGCTGTAGAACGTTCGTCGCCAACTATTTTTGTGGGGTTACAACTGAGTTATAACGCGAATGTCCCCGCTGAAAGGTAACGACGAGGTAAAAGTATGTTATTTCTATATTTACACCAAAATAACCCTTATTACGTTACTACTACGCGTTTTTACCCGAAACCGTTTTAGTTTATCACGTTTTGGGAATTTATATTGTTTAGGTGGAAGCTTGATTACACTTTGGGTCGCAGTACGTAGAATTGACGCAGGTTTTATTGCTTGAAAGAGTCAAAGCAGGCCTGAAAACGTCAAAAATTGTGTAAAATTTAATCAGCGCTCCCTCTAGCTTCAGCATCTTATCAATTGCAGAACAAAACCTTCTCATAGAGAAAAAGCATTAATTTGAGTGTTGAGCACCTCACTAGTACATTGGCTGTTACTCGCCGACTATAGACAGCTGCTGCTGAGGACATGATTTACAAAGCACACAGGGCGCGCTTCCTACTCTCAGGTAATGCGTCCTAGTCACGCGTATTTGTCACTTTTTTTTTAAATTTCTTTAGCGATACTTTCGCTTTTGATCACTACCTCGCCTACGCGCGCCCACTCATTATATTTCTATTGCTTTCCCAACAACAACGTAACCCAACTTTACACTAACCATAAACTCTAGACTAATCTCTTAAATCACCACACCCTGTCTACTAGACCTCACCACACACTCCTCGCACCACGACATGAGGCCACAAAAACCTACCCCGGTTCGGAAGCCAATGATTAGCAATGCAAATGCAGGGACAGTCCCCCAGAAAGATCCGGTCCCTGAATGTAAAGTATCTAAGTGATATTTCGGATTTAAATTGCAAAAACGTGTTGAGAATCACTTAGAGGCGCACCATACGTTATGTTGTGGAAATAAGTTTGAGTGCAAGTGTTCGGTCTTAAGTATGTACGTGTTATGGGTTTTGAGGGGAAATTGATTGATTTTTTTGGGAAGCATGGTGGTTTTTTTTTATTTATTGCTGTATTTCGGAAGCGCACGTTTAACCATCTTGGTTGATAAATGATTATATAAGCGAGTCGTTTCCAGTGATCAAAAGCGTAGATGTCTGGAAGTTAAGTGATATTTGATTGTTTCGCACACTTTTTTTAGCTTAAATTTATCAAAATGATTCCTCCTGTATCTATGTAGAGCGGAAGGGACTGTCAGACTTGTAAGACTTGAAAGTGACTAAAAATCTCTGTGTTCCTTCAATTGACCTTGACAATCCTGTGTCATATAGTTACCCGGTTGGATAGTTCCGCGACCCCGGCCGTTTCTGTATAGTCTAAATACTTTTCAAGAGCAGTATACAGGTTAAACTATCACGTATGAATCGTAGACCCGACGCCAGACAGAGACCAAGATAACATAAGCTTATCAGAGTCCTGTGTCCGCAACCGGTCCGTATCTCTTTGTTTCACAAAACCTTACAGGAGTTTCTTCCATTTCGTTAAGAGTTAAGGTGGCTTCAATATTCTCAAGGCCATGCCTAACTATTAACACAGGCAATTGAAACTGAATGACAACGAACAGAAGCCTCGACTTTTACTTATCGTAATAACGCTAAACAGCTGCCATGGTACACCTCTTCAAATAAATAATAAAGACAGATAACAAAGAGCAAGAAATGAAAAACATTTTGCATATCAAGTTATATCAAAACCGTATAAGCATGACGAGATAAATTCACAAACATTTCTCCTGAATTATAGAAAAATACAAGCCATTATATTTTAGTACCAGCCTTTCTGCAGTTTCCTAGCTCGAAAAGAAACAGACTTGCATGAGATAAATTCCCTAGGAATTTTCTTGTAAATTCCAAACAAACCTGTAACTTCATTTTAAACTTTACACACAGCCACATAAGGTTCAATTTGTGAAATGGTGTAAATTGATGGAAGCGAACATTTGTCAGTGTGAGGGTAATCTGTTTGTCTGTCAGTGCGTCAACACATCGCCCGCTTGACGCAAAGTCGGTGATTCTTCTTTGTGATACTGATTGACTGGTTGATAAGCGAAATTCTACTTTGATTCGAAAGGCTTACGGTTAGGAGTCGCTTGATTGATGTACACAGAAACGACAGACGACAAATTAGAAGTTTGAACAGAGATAAGTGGGTGGGTCTTATTTTAATACGTATTTAAATAAGAACTTGTAATAATGGTAATGGCAATGGGTCTATTTCTGAAGGCATTGATGTTAAGTGACATCTATTTAGGTGAAAATTAAGTCGTGTTTCGAATGACAGAAAGAATAAAGTTTTATTTAAAATAAGGATAAGGTAAATCAGGGGAGGCACGCACTCGGCAGTGGGTGAATGTGGAGAAATAGAAGAAAATAAGGAACCGTATCTTTTTAATTAATGTTTTTAATAAAGTTTCAAGGAAGAAGTTTTCAAAAGGTAGCTTTTTTAATTTACTTTTAAACACACTCGTATCCTTTGGAAATTAAAGCACGGATGCGTAAGAAAAAAATGTGATATTTTATTTTAAAATTGCACAGCTTATCTTTCTGTAATATTTGAAGTTGGAAGAGTTTTTATGATTTATTTTCAGAGACTTTCTGTTAAAGGTGGATTTCTCCGGTATTCATATACAATAAAATATATAAAAAAATACTTCTTTTGAGGCATTTCCGAACTGGATGGGGAGTGAAAATGTGCATGTCTTTTGACTAAATATTAAACAGAAGATCAGAAAGACATAAATAGTCTGAAGAACCGCATCAATAGGGTATGACTGAGGCTCTTCAGAAATGTCACGAGACTCGCAACCGGTGCTAGTAACACATCGACGTGGACGAGATGAAAGGAATTTGCAGGGATCCTAGAAGGTTTCTTTAGGAAAAATGCGAGTTTATAATACCTACGTTTTTAAACTTAATAAGATATCGACTAATTAAAAACTAGCTGCTGCCCACGACGTCGTCTACGTGAATGCGTTGAAGAAACTAAAGTTCACTGCTCGTTCCCCGTAGGTGAAAGCGCGTTGCCCCGACTTCTTGATAATATTCGTGCCGTAAATCCATGCAGTACTTTTTGAGTTTATCCCGAACAAGCATACAGACAAACAGGCAAAAATTCTAAATACTATATTTTTGGCTACGGTATCGATTGTAGATCACACACAAAGCATTCTTTAAAAAAAAAATCAATGTACTGTTTGGACTTTCGTACCGTTTTATAATAATGTATAGATAGGCTTCTCGTTACTTTAACAAAGATAAAGCAATTTTACGAAATCCGGATACTTATAAGTCAGCATCCACCTTATTAAAATTGCAAACAAATGGTGCAAAGACAAAATGTATTAATCTCCTAAGACAGAGTGCACACGAGCGTCAAAAGAATCGCGCGTGACTTTACTAAATATTTCGTACTCCACATTCGAGTCGCGAATACAATCGGCGAATTTATCGGATAGGAATGCGAAAACGGACAACTGTAGTTCGGATATTTTATTGTTCTTTGACTACAATGTGTATTGTGCTTTGTTCATATCACACGACTGATAACCCGAAAAAAGCTATTCTTCTTTGTGTATATTCTGTGGAATTTTTGTTTCGGGACGATAAGGCTGCGGTTCACTGAGGCGGAGCGGGGCAGAGCGGAGACGAGCTGTGCCGCCATTCACCAATCACATGGCTGATGCGCATACGGCTGGCTGGCTGGCCACGTGACACATATGTATTCAAGCCATGTGATTGGTGAATGGCGGCACAGCTCATCTCCGCTCTGCTCCGCTCCGCCTCAGTCGAACGAAGAAATCAACGGCAAAATTAAATTGATATGCTTTATTTAGTTACTATAGCGCTACACCCTGGTTTTGTACGGGTTCACTTTTTTGACGTGCCTAGGTGCCTACCCGATATGACAGTTTTTCAAAAACTTTCTTACATAAACCTTGTTTTAACAATAACGAATATTTATAAAAATAATATTATCTCATTTGGTACTGTTCTTTGGATGAAATACGCGTACAACGAGACAAAGGCGACTTTATTTAATACTAGCTGACCCGGCGAACTCCGTACCGCCTGAGAAACGATTAAAAAAAAACCTTTTAAACCTTCCCTGGACTTTCCAAAATAATTCAAAACCAAAATCAGCCAAATCGGCCCAGCCGTTCTCGAGTTTTAATCAGACTAACGAACAACAATTCATTTTTATTTATATAGATTAGTTAAAAAAAAATAACTGTCACTATTCGAAAGCGACAGACTATACAATATTGTGAATGTTTTTTTTTAATGAAATACATTTAAAATATAATGATATTGAAATTCCGTGATATCATGATAACATGTCATCCTGAAAAATTTCTTAAACTCGGAACTACCGTGAAGTATTTGTAAACTGAAAATCAATATTTATTTGTTTAGTAGGTCTATAATACTCGTAGAATAAAAAAATATTTATTTCATATTTGAAACACACGGAAATAATGAAAAATAAAATTAAAAACACAATAAGAGTTTTTTTGAGTATGTCTACACCAAAAGGGTCACCAACTAACGGTTACCAAGGTAGTAACATTTTAGTATTAACTTTCATTTCGTTGCAAACGTGATTTAATCATCAAAGAAAGTGGACCACTAGAAACTGAATCCCTTTTCCACATCCCAAAACTTACCTGCCAAAGCTACCAAAAAATTTGCATGACAATATTTGCCTCTCAGCCGCGATACGGCCAGCAAAACAATATCAATTATTAAAACGAACAACGACAAGCTCATCGGTGTTATTTCCCGGGAGTTCGGTCCTCCCGCTCCATTTCACTAGAACTAACCGGGCTGGTAACGGTACGGTTTGTGTTGCGGTACAAATTAGACTCATCACTGGTTTTAAATACGAAATGTTGGATTTGAAAATGGATTGTGAGTATTTTTTTAGAGTTTGTGTTAACCCTTAAATGCATAATGTTTTGTATTTTATTCAAAAGTTATTCAAATAATAAAACATGATACCAACATTGCTGAAAAAATAAAAAATAATTTTTTTTGCTTAAATTTCTCTTAAAAATGAGTAAATAAGCAAAAAATTTGAAAAATTACCCCCTCCAATATTTTCTATTTATTTTTATATTAAAATTTTTTTTTTCGGTTTATGATAGTGTATTTTATAACAATTCTGTTTCATATTTTGGAATTACAAAATTGCGATTAAAACTATTTTTTATTAATTTTCCAAAAAAAGTTGGGTTCCCAAAACCAAAGAGGTCTTAGCCAAAACATCACTGTCCATATTGTAAAATTTAAAAAAAAAAAAAAAAAATTGGAAAAAATAAATGAATGCTTATTGACAGTAAATAGGTACCCTAAATAATTAATAAATTTATAATATAATAACATATTTCATTTGTTTTATTTTTAATGAAATAATATTGGGTATGTTCCCAAAACGGCACACTATGCATTTAAGGGTGCCAGCATGTCGAGCTGTATAGGAGAACATCTATTTCATTTTCATACTCTGAAACTAGGTAAGAACATGCCTGATGAGCGGGTTGAAAGTTATGCTTTGCAGACCTAGAGAGAATCACTTTCAACTGACAGCCGCCAGATAAAAAAAAATAAACTAGTTCTATTTTGACATTTCTTTTGAACCATTTTTTTTATTTATCTATTAAAACGTTGCGCCACACTAGGAATTTCTCCTGTATCGTGGGAGCGTTTACAAACATAGAAACTCACATACACATTTGAATTCTAACTTTTTTACTGCAACTTAATTACAGCGCGATTCAATTAAAATAACGTGGTTAATTAATAAGAAAACAGATATGATTTTAACATAATTCACATAGTTTCAACGTTTCAACTATTTCTTTAAAATAACATAGATTTAGACAAAATCTTTGCGGGTCCATAAAATACTCCTGTGTCATAAAATTACAAATCTCAGTAACCAATACTTCCTGACCATCATACTTTGTCTGTCATCATATGATAGTGAACATGAACGTATCATTAAACGTGATAGCCTAACCCTTGTAAATGGTAGGAATTGGGAAAAACCATAAACAGGACGTTTATCTATAATAAACGTTCGTGGGAGAATCGCGGAAGTTGACCCTTCATAAATAATAGTTTATGACTGCTGTACCGGTTTTTTTACAACAATGTCGCCAGTAACTTTTGCTTAGTTTACTATCGACCGCAACAACGTTATACGAGTATTATAATTATTGTTATGAGAACTCGGTTTCATGTTATGGTGGTCTCTTTACTCCGCACTTTCCACCTAATAGCGTTGCCTTCTATGTACGTTTATTGAATAATTTCACAAAAAGTGCACTGTTTCCTATCAGATACAGAAGTTAATTGTAATATGTATGATATCGCATCGGGCAACTCTATAATCATAGCCTAGTTACATTTAACCCTCCATAGTTAGATGGAGAAAACTAATAAGGTACCTATACTACCACATTCTTAGGTCCTTTCTTGTCAACAACCACTGGCGTAATTAAAATTAAAACTAAAAAGCAAATTCTTGGATCCAACATCGTATACAAGCCAATATTAAAACCGATGCCACTAAATTGAGCCACCACATTAATGCTCCAATAGTCTGCTTCGCAACACCTCATTTTAATTTCGCCGCAAAGCGCCAACTCCAATAAAAAAATAATCCCTCCAAAGAAATTCATATCGCGAAAAGTTGCAACGCAATCGTCACGGCACGCCACAAGCCTTAATAAAAGTGAAGCGAGCTACATATCGATTATCGCAATCGTCGAACCGAAGCGGTCGTTGCTATCGCTTCGATAAATCACTCGCTCATACCGAATCGAATATGCTCGCGAGTCGCGAGTAGCGATAAATGATCGCGTGCTGATGCGCTCGTGTGTCCACGGACTTAGGAAGATTGATGGATTTTATTGGTAAATATTTTTATTAAAATATTAGGTTTAGTGGGTAGGGGCCCAAGTAACACAAACGTGTCTAGAAACGTACTACTAGATAGCTTATAGAATTAAATTGAATTGTCTACCATAAGAATAAAATATCTATAAGCAATCTTCTAGAACGCTTATAGACAGAGTTTAGTAAAAGTGGGCACATTCTTGTACCCTCTCTTAAGAATGAGTTAAGAAAACATGACTAGATAGAGTTAAGATCAAATTGACTTAAGAGATTTTTCTAGTGTCTCTCTAAACCGTTTATAGACCGCACGTTTATCTAGTAGCGTACTAGTAGATAGTTTATAGATAGAGTTAAGACCTATAAAGGAATCATTGCTCGTCAAGTTTTAAAACCAAATGATCTTAAGACTAACAACTTTAAGTAACATTTTACTAGTGACGCATAATGGCGTGGAACTTACAAGAGTTATTTTACTTAATAATATTTGCATCATGGCGTAACAAATTTATTACTTTTTATTAATTTGTGTTTTAATAATGGGTAAATAAGCAAATCAATATGCGATTGAAATTCTATCGTTGAATATTATGTAAAACTCTTGTAAAATAAGAGCGCCTGCTGTAAATGTAAGATTTAACAATTTTTTTTCAAAATATCAATATTATTTGGTATAAGCAAATTTTCGAATTTACATTTTAATGCTTAAAATACTCATTTTATTTAAAATATAGTAATTTAAAACATATCAAATGTCTAATTAGTCATAATTTAATGATAAAAACATTAAAATACGTAACGAAAATTATTTGAAGCAAAAAATAGGCAATAAAAATGGCGTCCAGATAAAATTTACTTGAAAACCGATTTCTATAGAACTAACAGTCTAGAGATTTTTTTTTTGTAGTATGGCTCTAGAATAATTTTACTTACTACATACTAAACTATCTAGTGAGAGAATAAACTGATTTAAGAGTGGTTTAAAATTATCTAGTAACTGTCACTCTGTATTCCTTTTTATCTTGTCACAGTATTTCTAGACGTTCTTCAGTGAATAGGTAATTTCATGTGTTGTGAACGTAAGAGCATTTTATGCAGTAAAAAACCAATATAATTAATCAATACAAGAGGGTACCCGAGTAAAAAGTATTTCTAATTTATTTAAGTATAAACAATGAGAGAAATAATAATTATAATTACATTAATACCCTTTCATTTGATACCCACATCATTGGGGTGGATTTCAAACAGCCAGTCCGCCATCTTGAATTTAAGTCACCTGACTATTTTTTTCGTATTCCTGACAGCATACCTTTTCATTTGATACGCATATCATGGGGGTGGATTTTAAATAGCCTGTCCGCCATATTGGATTTAATTCACGTGACAATTTTTTTCGTATTCTTGACAGCAAACCCTTTCATTTGATACCCACATCATTGGGGTGGATTTCAAACAGCCAGTACGCCATCTTGAATTTAAGTCACGTGACTATTTTTTTGTATTTCTGACAGCAAACCCTTTCATTTGATACCCATACCCATATCATAGGGGTGAATTTCAAACAGCCAATCCGCCATCTTGGATTTAAGTCACGTGACCATTTTTTTCGTATCCCTGACAGCAAACCCTTTCATTTGATACCCATATTATGGGGGTGTATTTTAAATAGCCTGTCCGCCATATTAGATTTAAGACATGTGATTTTTTTTTTCGTACTCTTGATAGCAAACCTTTTCATTTTTGATACCCACATAATTATCATCAACAATTTTCTACGTTTTGGAGGAAGTTACTTAGCTACTTAGCTTCTTCGGTCGACTCTTCTTCATTTTTCTTTCTTTTTAAATACTTGCGGATTCTTCGACGAAAACCACCAGATCTTTTAATTTGATTCATCTTCTCCATTGCATAAACTCATCCAATTTAAATTTCTAGTACAAATGTACTTAACCAAGCCACTTTTAAGGATAAAAACTCTAAAAACACGACTTCTCTATCAGTTTTCTAGACAAACTTAAAAATATCTAGTAAAGTATTTTATTTAGACTGAAGTATCTATAGAAAAAAAAGATAAGAGTACCATTAGCTAAAATAGAATATCTGTAGAAAGTTTTGTCTTCAAATATATCGTTTTATCTATAAAACTACTTCAAAATAGGTACCTTTAGGATTTTTTAACTATTTGTAGAGCATTTTATCTAGAAACATTCGTTATAACTATAAACGTACTTAAAATAAGCGTTCTATAGAACAAATGCTCTTAAAATAATAAAGCTTTAGATACAAAACTCTATAAGATTAAATGTTCTATATCAAACCCATCTTTAGAAAGCCCGTATCTAAAGATTAACCCTGAATAGACAGTCTATAGACAGATTGGTTTTAAAACTTCCAGACTGTGTTACTTGGGGGTGGTGACAAATTTGATAGAGGAAGCACTTTTGGTGGCTTATTGCAATAAGCGTGGGGAAAATCCCAATATAAACATATGTAATAGAAATATTGATTTAATTTAGCTGTTTTGATATTACATTCATATTCACCTATTGAACGTGAAAGTGTGTTTTTAACCGACTTCAAAAAAAAAAGTAGGTTCTCAGTTCGACCTGTATGTATGTATGTATGTATGTATGTATGTATGTATGTATGTATGTTTGTCCGCGATTATCTCGCGTTTGGCTGAACGGATTTTGATGCAGTTTTCAGAAAAGTGTTCTCTACATTCTGGAGAAGGTTTTAGTATATAACACTAATAGATATCCCGTGACGTTGCCCGCGTGGATCCGTTTTGCTTACTTGGATCGTAGATTTTCAGGGACGATTGCATGTTTGTTCACGATTATCTTGCGTTTGGCTGAACCGATTTTGATGCAGTTTTCAGGAAAGTGTTTGTTATATTCTGAAGAAGGTTTTAGTATATAACACTAATAGATATCCCGTGACGTTGCCCGCGTGGATCCGTTTTGCTTACTTGGATCGTAGATTTTCAGGGACGATTGCATGTTTGTCCGCGATTATCTCGCGTTTGGCTGAACCGATTTTGATGCAGTTTTCAGGAAAGTGTTTGTTACATTCTGGAGAAGGTTTTAGTATATAACACTAATAGATATCCCGTGACATTGCCCGCGTGGATCCGTTTTGCTTACTTGGATCGTAGATTTTCAGGGACGATTGCATGTTTGTCCGCGATTATCTCGCGTTTGGCTGAACCGATTTTGATGCAGTTTTCAGGAAAAGTGTTTGTTACATTCTGGGGAAGGTTTGAGTATATAACAATAATGGATATCTCGTAAAGTTGCTCGCATGGATCCGTTTTTGTTGCTTAATAGGATTGTAGATTTTCAAAGAAGCCGATTTTATGAAGATTTTTGTTGAATATCGCAACTAAAAAGGGAAAAATAAAAAACTTTAAAAAAAAAAGGGAACCGACTTCAAAACCAAACACAAAAAAATGATAAAATAACTTTTCTTTCGGAAGTCGGTGGCCATAACTCAATGAAATAAAAAAAAAAACAAAGCCACCGACTTCCGAAAGAAAAGTTATTTTATCATTTTTTTGTGTTTGGTTTTGAAGTCGGTTCCCTTTTTTTTAAAAAGTTTTTTTATGTATCTGTATGGAACTGTAATATTACACTTTGGTTTTCCATTTATGTGGCCTGGCATTTGTTTGCGACATTCAAAGTATTTTCTTAATAATTAAACCGCCAATTAAACCTACATAAACATAATCGCGGACAAACATACATACATACATACATACATACATACATACATACATACATACATACATACATACATACAGGTCGAACTGAGAACCTACTTTTTTTTTGAAGTCGGTTAAAAATTCAAAAACCCCCTTCTACTATCCAAAGTTTGACAACACACAAAGGTACGATCTACAACACTATTGGCTAGATAAAACCAGTCCAACCAGCGATTGCGATGACAGCTAAGTGACATAATCACAGCTGTCATCGAGTCAACTCGGTTTGAAATCGGAATCCCACTTAAGTTGGATCGAATCGTTCGAAACTGTAGCTGTGCGACGAAATATCGATGGCTGTGATTGGTCCAATTAATGGAGTTACATTTATTTTTAACATGCTGATTGATGCCTGTTTATATGCCTTTAGTAAGATTACTTTCAAATATGGAACAGCATCGTTTTAAAAGATTATGTGAGATACTTACGCATCTAACTAGCATCTAATAATTTAATATTATTCTAAATGAGAAATTTTTTGAGGATGGATGTTGATTGCTCCTTTACGCAAAAACTACTGAACGAATTTCGAATTTACATTTGGTACAGAGATAGGTGTGAAATAATGCATATTACCTTTTATCCTAGTACTAGCCTCATTGTTTCTCCCCCACTGCTCTGTATCTAATGATCGTAGTGTGATGTTTTATAGCCTATGGCCTATTTTTTCGATTCAAACCAGTAGTTTCTGGGATAAGCACGCTCAACCAAACAGACATCAGCGTGATATTATTCTATCATAATATTTCGTTCCAGTGAGATAATTTTCATAAGAGACGCGCAGCCAGTCTAATCATAAATCTCATAGATATAGGTTACTGGGTTTATTCACTTAACTTTTCAGTGCATTTATTTCTACGAGTATCAGCAAGTTCTATTAAGAGGTCCACTATAAGCCATTGTTTCATTTTCGCTACTGCCTGACACTTGAGATAGTGACACAATATTTTTAAGCTATTGCATAGCTTTTATAGTGGGCTCTGAGCGCGGCGACCGAATCAAGAAATTCCGTAACGAAAATAAAACTAACACCCGGCATCGTCTAACGTCGTTTCAATTTGGCAGACTTCGGCACGATGTTTGTTTTTCTTGACGTGGCTGACCAAAGCCTAAAAAAAATGCGAAAGTTGATAAAAAATGCTATGCACCGCGGCAGCCCCCGAGTGCCACACGCATTTTTTTCTTTTTTTAGCTTGTGCTAATACCGATATATTTGTGAAAACTTTTGAATGGATTGCACAAATTAAAAAAGTCAGCAGTAAACTACATGATGATGTAATAATAATACGAATCTCGACTGCTGACGGTAGAGTGCCCTCAAAAGCCGGACATGTAAAACTATAACAAGGGAATCGATATTATTAATTGAATGCCAATCACCCACACGAGTGTTGATAGAAAACAGTAATGGCATCCGCATACAATAGCCCTTTATACGCTTTACTCAAACACGCGGGAACTAACAAAGTTTGTACTTTATTAATTAAGCTATCATTGGTTCGAAACAATTGAATTAATCGTACCAATTCAATTTGGATTATAGTGTGCGTGTGATGAACGGAAAATGTTTTAACAACTTTTATGGTTGCACGTGGAAAACGTTTCTTATTTAAGTTGATATTTTCTAGATAAAAAAACAACAATTTATTCATAAAGTTTAACAAAATAACAAAAATCTCCTCAGGTCTGGAAACTAATAAATATGGAAGCGTGAAAATCATAATTTTCCTAAATCCAGATACTTTTTGAGGCCACGCAGTCGCAGCGGTAGTAGACAAAATTTCTGATAATCCAAACTCCAATAAAAACAGAAGAGGAACTACAAATCACTTAAGCTTTTCAATTTCACTCATAACCTGGCACCTGTCCCAAAAAGTCCAATGTGAAATTTTATTTCATTTTCGACAACAGATTTCTTAATAACCTCCCGACCCTCGCATTGTACGCCAACTTGCAAATTAAATTAATCCAGGGCCGGATTCAATATCGTCGCAGATCGGGCCATCAAAGTCGGGCCATAAACCTCCGAGATCACTAGCCCATTGAATTCCCCGGCCGAAGTGAAAGTTTTCACTTGCCACAAATGTGTTTTTCTTGTTAGAACTAAGTGTATGGCTATGATTTTAGCGATTTATTGTTAGCTTTGCTAGTGTGATAGTTTTATTAGTTCTACTTAGTAAGTAATGGGTGCTTATTTATTGGCTTGAGAAAGCTTCTGTATCTGAGTTAAATCTGTCGCAATTTTAAGTGCACTTTCACTGCTTAAGTATTTGTAGCCTCGCGATATGCATCTTAAACATCTTTGATTATTTAATATATTTAGATGTTGTAAAAGTAAACAAATAAATTGAAATTTTTGCTGTATGTCATAGTTTGTTACATTTCTATCATTGACGTTCATCGTTGTTTAGCAGTAATTCCTTCTTTAGTTTTTGATACAACCATCGCCACTTCCATCCCACGGTAGATCGCGATTCTCACGATGTCGTCGGCGGCCCATCTACTGCGACGCCTACGCAGCGTCTTCTGGTTTGTGGACTCAAGAACTTTTTTTCTCCATCGGTTATCAGTTCTACGAGAGATAATTGAATCGAACATTTTTTTTCACCAAGTCTTTCCACAATGGTAGTGGGACTCACAACTTGCCGTGACCCCGGAACGTAAAGGGCTATTGAAGGACACCGTGGATTTTAGTCAGTACGAGTCTGACAGTCCCTCCCGCTCAGCCCTGGGTGGGACGACTCATTTGATGATTTTACCACGCTTGAAAAAAGTCTTTCCACATTAATTTAAAATGGCATACAAATACAACAGTGCCAGTCTGTTGTCACCTCACACATACATCGTACAGGCGAATGTTACGTGACTTATATTATGAGTAAGTATATGCGGGTTTCCACGTCAACCATTCCTACGGCGTTTTAAGCTACTTGATTTGCATAAGTGAGTTTGGGAAGTATGTAGCCGTCAGTTGGCGGAGTATTGTGATTTAACGTGGAGTTCGTGATGTTGTGGAATATGCCTTTTTGACCTATTGAGGTATTTATGTTGAATATTTTGACGTTGGATTAGCTGCATAGGTTTATATACCGACAATATTGTTTTTTAAGGTACATTTTCTTTGGTGTACTAATCCTATCACATTAGTCAGACTAAGGTTTCGTGTCCACAGTCGTGGAGCGAGGCTGTGTAGGCTGAGGCTGAGGAGAAACGGAGAAATATGAACCAAAAGTTTGTTTTTAATCGTTTAAATGAGTCTTCCCACACAGGGCAGGACGGGATTGACTGTCAGACTTGTACTGACTAAAATCCACGGTAGTCCTTCAAATATCCCTTTACGTTCTAGGGTCAGGTTTACCTGATGAGACAGTGCCGCGACCCCCACAACCAATAGGACTGCACCACTAATATTAACCACTGAAGAGGAGCGAGGACTTAGAATTCTATTGCCGAATTTCTCCGTTTCTCCGCTCCTGATGAGAAGTAGCCCAAATGAGAAGTAGCCCAAATGAGAAGTAGCCAAAATGAGAAGTAGCCATAATGAGAAGGTAGTCCATTATGGAGCCGGTTACCCAAATGAGAATTAGCCCTAATGCGCCTAAACCCTGTGAACCAGCCAACCTGATTCACTTGTTTTGCTGTGCTCGGGTTCATTTATTATGATCTAATTATGCGTCCACGCCTTAAAGCTATTGTCAAACAGATAGGCGTGGCGAACGCGAAGCGAGGCGTTTTTGTTTGTAATGTATGGAATTGTTAGAAGCCCGTCACATACCTAGACTATCGGATCGCTTTCGCTTTTCTATGTGACTGGATTCAAACAATTCCATACATTAAAGTAAAAACGCTTCGGATCGCATTCGCCTGTCTGTTTGACAATAATAGCTTAACGGTTAAAGGATTTGAGAAGAAAGGTCCCTCAAGAACCCGATTAATTTTAATGGGATAATTCATAACTTGTAGGCAAAATATAGTATTTAATATGATTAGTGTAGGCGGCTCTACATCACAAATGTATGTAATGCACCTCACCTTATCGCATTTCCTGGATTTGGCGCACTTCCAAAATATGCAGGTAAACGCGTTTAATATTTTCTTACACCACTAAACATAATAACGCAGGTATTTCGCACAGCTTTTATTTAGTACCGAAACGAAAACATTAAAGTTTATTTTGGTACCGAAACCCGGATAGGCGTTACCGGTACGCTCATTTCATCGTCACATATTAAGTTTGATATTTCAGCTATTTTACATTCAGGCAAGACCCCTGTTAAATCTCGGTCAGGCGCCAAGTCAAGGCAATATTACAATATTGCTTCGTAGGTTAGCATGACATTTATCCAAAAAATCTGTAAAATAAAATAAACGCGTGAACTTGTCAGTTTTTGAAATTTTAGTAAATATACTTAGTGTTGAGTATAGCTGTAGGTACCTATTTTAAAGTAGACTTAGTACCTACTTCTGCATTTCATAAAGTGTATAACTAGAAATTGAGTTTAATTGAATTGTTTGTGTGTAATGTAATTATTGTAAGCGCATCCACGTTACAGAAGTAATTTCCGGAGTGTGAGCGTGTAAAAAAAGCTCCATATTCCTGTGCTAGCCTCTCCTTATACTAAAATTTGCTGTTGCAAACGGCTGCGACCGCGTGCAAGTCCTATCTCAATAAAATATCTGAATAAAATATATTTATAATAACTTATCTATGTACTCATTTTCATTCATATCCTTTCAGCCGTTTAGACCAGTTTGAGACAATCCATTGTAGATCATCCATCTAAACATCCAAGCTTTCGCATGTACAATATTTAATAAGGAAAGTATTAAATCAGGTACGAACACCAATCATAATTTCGATAGATTCCAAAGCAGCGCCCATTTCCCTAATCTCAAAACCTGAGCCCGAACCAAATACCTACCTACTTAAGGCGGTACTCCAAAATAATTCCCCATACGCTAATCTTAATGCGATCTCGTTCCTTAACATCATAATATAGGCTAACGAGGGTTCACCTTCAAGTGATTTTCTTGTAAAATTTTGACATCGCATGTTTTAGAGATTACCTCCGTGTAATTATAATTGCGTAATCATGTCTTACGGTAAATTGCTTTACTTTGATATTCATAACGGGTGTGTATATATATATGGATGTTTTGTTGAAATTATGTCTAAAATTGCTTTTGTTATGAAGGTATTTTTTGTTGAATAGTATCATATTTGTTTGAGCTATTAAGGAAAATTAAAATATCAAAATTATAACTACTAGTATAATAACTAAAAGTTCGGTTATACTGCATAACAATTTTGTTTAACAAAACTTGAGAGGTGTCAAGGGACACCCGGATGGAACGAAGTTACTGTATACACTCAACAAAAAATAATCGTCGCGACTCTACTCCAGTCCAGTCCAGTCCGGTCCGGTCCGGTCCGGTCCAGTCCAGTCCAGTCCGGTCCGGTCCGGTCCAGTCCGGTCCGGTCCGGTCCCGTCCAGTCCAGTCCAGTCCAGTCCATTCCATTCCATGGTAATAAACACATTACCCTCCTTTGCGTTGCGCAGTCGGATAAAAGTGTCGTGACAACTTTTCGTAAGAATTTCCGTCCAGCCCCCTTTCACAAAGCGCGATAAGGAACTTCGTTCCAAAAAAATACGAATGTGTGAAATAGGCAGACCACAAAGCCATAATTTTCTGCGTGACTTAGTATAATAATTGTTTTATTAAACCAAATAAATATACCGAAACATGCGTGTTTAAATTTCTTAGCACAGCAAAGAGTAAAATTTTGAAATTTCTTAGATATTAAAAGTTTTTAACTGTATTGGTTATTAACTATTATTACTAACTATCATTACAACTTAAAACTGTAATATTTATAAATTGTAGATCGTGATACGTTCCATATAAACAGTATGTTTACCATCGCAGTACAAAAAAGTAAAAAAATAAATAAACGAAACTGTCATATAACCCGTTTTTAATAAGCTCTAACTTCTACCATCTGATAATGTTCTGCTAAAACCAACTTTAAATTAGAAAACTTAAAAGCAAAACGGTACACGAAATAAAAAAAAGTTAAAAACATTTACAAAAATAGCTCGTTCAAAGTCAAAAGCATTACTTCAATCTAATATTCCGCAATTTAAATATTGCATTGCCTTAACGCCCGTGCCAGTCGCGTATTATCAAACACCACTTGAACACGGTTTTGCGTGAAGCGAATATAAATTTAAACCTTTTTGACATTTTGAAAAACGCTTTGAAATAACATTTTTGAAGTTCAATATAATACACTTATTTGTTTTTACTAAAGAATTGTTATAATTTGACGTATAGGCTTTAATATAACTGCCGAAATGTAGGCGTTCCTTTAAATACACCTCTGCATAAGATCAGGGATACTGGCAGGCGTGAAGTAGTGTATTTTGTTTCTTTTCACGGACCGTAAACATTCCACACACTGTGATATTAACGTAGTTTATTTTTTTTTTCTTTAAATAACTCAAACTAAATCATTGTACTAAAATAAACTTAGCTATAAAAGACAGCGAAATACTCTTACACAACGCTGTCAGTTGGTAATGCACCAACGTTATTATTAAGACTTATCATCAATGTTTCTCTACAAAAGTGAAAAGTAACGAACAATAAACTCATATCACAACCAAAAACGTAATACATTTCAACACTTTCTTCACCAAAAAAGCCCTCGTCCTCGTCGTCGCCTCACGGTTGAAGTAGCATTTCTATTTACGCTTCATTCGGATTTGAATTACAAAGTCGACCGCACCTTCGTGTCGCTACCTCGAAATATGAGGTTTGCTAACTAAAGTGCCTGCTGCCTTTGAGTACGGTCCTGGTTTAATAATGCGTCTTATAACGCCTTTAAATTCGGGTTCCTAAATAGTGAATTATGTTGCGCAAACTTTAGTTCAGGAAATAGAATTAGAAGAGCAATGCATATTGTTTTTTTTGTTTTTGTTCGTTTTGTTTAAACCCACACACAACACAGGAGAAATTCCTGGTGTGTGTGTGTGAAACTCATATACACAAACAACCAGGCGCGGAACAACAGCTACTTGTAGGTCATCCAAATTCCTTTTTAGTCAGTACAAGTCTGACAGTCCCTCCCGTCCTGCCCTGGGTGGGAGGATTCATTGAATTATTTTATTAGAATGGTAACCAGTATCATCAGCTCGATGGAATTCCTAAGAGACTTTTGGCCTTTAAATAGTTTAAAACCAAACCAACAAACAAAATAATATCTTCAGCCCTAACCACTTAAAAGTCTACTTTGGACAAAAAACACAATATTCCCTTAACAGATTTAACCTTCCAGACCTTCGTAAATTAATTACTCAGAATGTTTACCTATCCTGGGCAGGTTTATTACAAAGCTCAACTGACCTCATAGCCCCACTCTCAAAATCCCGTTTTAAATCCTGTCAGATTCCCAGTTAATTTTATAATAGTTCCTAAAAGGATCAAGGGAGGTTTATTAAATGAGTTTCTAATACCTAGACTTGTTTGCGGACAGCGAACTAGATTATTCCTGGAACGGTTTATTGTAACAAGGGTTAAGTGGCAGATGAATTGTTGAACGTTTAAGGCTTTGTCGAACAAGCAGCTTGACGCGGCGCCAGCGACAGTAGCGTGGCGTGCCCTTGGCATGCTTACTTACTTGGCTTGGCGTGGCTTGGCGCGGGTTGGGGACAGCCCGGCGGGAACGTGGCGTGACGTGATCTTTAGGCGTTTCTATGACAACCGATATAGGACGCGATGCTGACGGAGCGAGAGACCCTCGCGTGGTTTCCGTTGAGACTATCGCGTTGCGCTTAAAACCCACCAGGCTCGCGTACGTCAAGGCTGTCATCGCCGCGCTTCTTAACTTGATGTTTGGCAAAGCCTTTAGTCGACTGAAATGTCAGAAGACTCAATTTTATTTTTTAACCCGCCATTGGTGACGTCAATTTGACTTACACATTCGGTGACGCCGGTCTCACGCACCGGGATTTTAAACTTAATTATTTTCAAGAATTAACTAATAAATGTACTCGTAGTTGATTTTGAGTTGAGTTTTTGATTGTTGTTAAAATTAGGTATACTTTTGAAAATAAAACGCCGGTATATCTTCAATCACAGCTCGTTTATTAGAAGTTATTTATTGGTACTTGCAACACTTAAATTGATGAAGTTTTAGTTATAACTTTTCTAAAATGCAAAAACACTAACAATCTTATAGTTTAAAATTTTCGTGTCAGCCTTATCCAGTCTTATGACATTTTGAAATATCCCAAATAATATGAGGAGGTGTCGTTACTTGAAGATTCCAGATCACTCAGATGCTCTTCGCTCTCCAAGTTTCGTATTTGATCTGGGCGGAATCTTCCGGTGTGGAATCACTTTCAGCTTCGCTGTCTGATGACGGTGGTGACCCATCAACTTCACGTAAAAATTGTTCTTATAAAAGAGCCTCCATGCGTCTCTATTCGCGTTCGTAATTCATTCTGAAACTAAATTTATGATTTGATAAACACATGCGCATTTTTGCTATAAAAAATAAAAACCATGTTAAAAACTTACTGATCATAGTATAATACTATAATAGTACACAAGTTCATCAAATGTACAGTGAAAGTAAGCGCAAAACGCCATCAAAATATGTAAAAACCAAATATTAAAATATGACGTTTTAACTTACGTGTTCGGTGACGCACGGTCTCACGCACCGGGTTGGTGTGAAAACTCGGGACGTGTGCACGCTACGACTTAGCGGGGTTAACATACGGCGGAGGGCGTGCAATAAGGCAGCTACTCAAAATCACGGCACGATTCGATGGCGGGTGTTAAAGTTATCATCGTTTTACTAACCACCCGGTCTCACAGACATACAGGTCACCAATGGCGGGTTAAACATGTTGGTTAGTTTAAATTAAACAACATTTGTGGAGTCGTAACCATCATCTTGGAAAGGAGTACAGAATTGCAGATAGAGTTATCTGGCACACTATTAGTTGCACATAATAGAGTTTTTTACTGAAAATTATATCTCTACAACTTTGATGTTGTAACTTTTGTCACATAAACAAAAATATAAAAGTTATAAAGAAAAGTCATAAAAAGGAATCGAAAATAAAAGAACATTACCTGGTATGTTTTTTGCGTGTTACTCATAAAATATTAAAAGGGTTTAATTTCAACATTTAATTCTGTACAAATTCACCAGTCCTATGACCTATACGACTGATAAATATTTTATAGGAGTCACAGCAGAAATCCAATTAATTAACAGGTTCTCTGGTTCGAATCAATCAATATTAAACATTCAATTTATCAATCTCATTCAATTAATTGCTACCTCGCAATTAATTTGTATACATCGCTTGAAGATGGCTTGAACGTTCAATTACATGAAAAGCGTGTTTACTTATTAAAAGTCAATTCAATAACTTCTTTGTATAAGGTAATTTCTAGTCACGAATAGACTATTTTAATCAAAAATTTTATTCGTCCGAAACATAGATTATAAGATAATATTAGACGTGTATTTTAGTTTGTTACGTAAACCACAACTGACGAAGATACAATAGGTACTTCTAAAAATCACAAAACGCAACGACGATATAATACTAGACTCCTAATAACAGGCGACCGATGTCTGTCAACACATTAGGCAAAAAAGTCTTATATCCGTCGCATTTTGACCAATCCTGTGAGCCGTAAACATACGTTGAGACAGAACAGACCTTGAGTTAGCCAATCACAACGCAGTAACCCGTCCCCCTCGCTTACGTAGTACCTCAGCGAGTTGACAGAATAGTTTTTGTTCCTTATATCTATCGTGCATGCGGAGTCTATTATTATATAGTCGTTGACAAAACGTCACTCGGTCGGTACAATTTTACAAGCGTTATGACATCACAAGCCCCCACTCCCGAATTTGGAAACGTTTTATATTTGTCAATATTCATTGATTTAAAAAAAAACAAAAAATACGTGTTCATTATTTTTTGATATTCTAACTGACAAACTAAATAGATTTTCAATTTATTAATGCAGTAAAATACCCTATTCCTGACTTATTCTTTTTGATAGAAAAAAACCCCTTTAAACTAAAACGTGGTGCTTTTACTTCCATTTTGGTCCTTGAGAACCCTCACTAAAGTACAGTCGCTGCCCGGTTCTCTATTGTGTGACCTAACTTTTTTATACATAATCTAATGTGACATAATTTTTTTTGTCCTAATCATCATTTGTCCGAATGATAACTTGCCCGAACTTAATACACATAATTTCAAATGCCATAACTTTGAAATTCCTAAATACTGTATGTCCTAAATTTGTTTGTCATAAATATTACAATCTATAATATTCAAAATACATAAAACCGATTGCCATAAAATACATAAGTCCTAAAGTTTGTTTTGTTACTGATTACCACCCAATAAGGAATATCGACGGAGCCCCGCTTCGCGGGGCTCCTATTTCTGCGTGCAAGGTTTAAAGTAACCTAACACGAAGGGGATGGCGGGGTCTTTCAGACCCCGCCATCCCCTTCGAACCTAACCTGTCCGTGTCGGGGTGCCCACAAGTCCCGAGCTCGCTTCGCTCGCTCTTGGATCCCAAGATCTTCGGTTTCTAAGCAATTTAATGAAATATCAGTTTTACTATACCTAATTGAACATTCGGAATAATACACATTATGTAATACAATGATTAGGACATATGACTTTATTTTATACAAAATTAGGAGATTCAATTATTATGATACTAGATATTATGCCAGAACAGCTTTAGAAGTGAAGATAATTATGTAAAACAAAATTTAGAACTTTTGATCATTATGGTAACTGAATTTTATACCAAACGTGTTATGGATAATGATTTTCGGACAAACAGTTTTAGGTGACGAAAAGGGATACCGTCGCTGCCCACTTATCAACTCGACTTAGTGTCTCCTAAACGAAGGACATGTGTCACGCACGCTCTGAGTAAAACGAATGAACCACGCATTATTGCCAAATAAGCAGCGGCACAACAATGTATCTCCTTTGGGTATTAGCGGCTTCCCAATGTTTTGTGTTCCTAGTTTTGTCAGCGTTTTTTGTGACCGACTGTACGGATTTAAAACAAGTTAGGGTTGGGTTCTGGCCCTTTATTTACTTTGTTTATAATTGTAAAATTTTGTTATCTTAATCTAGATGATATTTGTTGTAATATTAAAAAACTTGTGCCTCACAAATCAATGAAATTAAGTACTTAAGTCTTATTCATTTATCTTTATAAAAGTTTCAGAATTAGCAGGGTGGAATTTAGAAGATATCGTCAAATATAGTACCTATTTTCAAATAAACAACATAATTACCTATCAAAGGACATTATTATTAAGAAAAGAAATACAAGCCTAAAAGAACGACACGAAAAAAGCTGCTGAAATTTAAATAAATAAGAATAAATGAATTGGTGAGAAATAAGTATTCAGCATTGCTCGTTAAATAGCTAGCTATGAAAAACTGAGTGGCTCATTATATGGTAATAAAGTGGATTTTAAAGGCAAACGTCTTATTTTCATCAACATCCCGACTTTTGTGCGGGGATTTTCGACGATCCAAATTAAAATTTCATGGTCCTAAGGAATAATGAAGAGAACTTTTTGCATTTGGAGAACTCGAGGATTTGATCTTTTTGTAAACGTGTGTTCTTGTTACTTAATTTGGAATTTACTTAATAGTAGATAGGTATTTGTACGTTTAATCTAGTTTTTTTTTCTTTCTAGCTCAACTTTTAGTTCTTGGCCTGTTTTGAATAACTGCGTCTTTGTGAAACTAGATATTTTTTTTCGCAGGATCATGCTAACGGGATACGAAACGAAACATTTAAAATGCTTTTCTAAATGTGAATCCATATTATAATCGATGAAAGATTATTTACTAAATATGCACAAAACTATGTTACCTAATATTTTGCAAATAATAAAGAAAAAAATAGTAATAGCTCATAATTATTCAACCTTATTTAAAAAACACAGAATACATTCCCTCATAATTTCCATAATGCTAATATATGAAAGTCTACAGACTCTTAAGTTTCAACCCACGAACATGAGTGTGAAATCTGGCAGGATGTTACGGTCAGCGGGTGGTCGTGAGGCTCTACCTGGCTGGTATCCGATAGGACCCTTAAAAATGAAGAACTTACCATTCTGGTTAGTTCCTCATTTTAGAATTATTTTCGTTTAAAACTAGAACTAGTTTCGTGATTCTTGCGTCTTGAATAAGCATAATGATTTATCAATTAATTGTAGATATTGATCAATCATTCATTTTGCTTATTTCAAGATGCAAGAATCACGAAACAATAACATTTTTATGGATATCACAAAGTACGAAAACAGCTTTTATTGATTGCCTTTGACCTTTTCAAAAAAATTTGAGTGAAAATTTATCTCTAATTCTAAAAATGTTAAAATGTTTATGAATGTTGGTTCACCTATTATTGGCGACTGTATAAGCCTTGTACTCTTACATATGTAAACTATTTATTAATTTATATACAGAAGCTGTTGGTGTCCCTTTGTTAATAAATAAATAAAATAAAAAAAAAACCCTGAAATACGTAGTATCTGTGACAACTGACATGACAATACATGAAATAAAACAATACACTCTTTACTCATAAACATATTTCTACTACCTTTTTTTTTTTTTTTTAGCGTGGTAAAATCATCAAATGAGTCCTCCAACCCCGGGCAGGGCGGGGCGGGAGGGACTGTCAGACTTCTACTGACTAAAATCCACGGTGTCCTTCATAGCCTGTTATGTTCCGGGGTTACGGTAAGGGAATAATCCCGCGACCCCGGCAGGCTTTGGCCCTCTGAGAGGGGGGCCCCGTCATTATGCTGACGCTCTTTGAGGCGCGCGTGGGACACAACGCGCCGTCGACCCGGGCATGGTCCTTGGTCGGGCAGCGAGTTGCCCTTTACTCGCTGCCCGCATGCCCGCGCCTACGGTGGACGGAGATCGTCTCGCGACGTCCGTCGCCGTGGGTGTCCTACACCGCGGTTGGGGCGGAGGGAGGACTCTGTCCTCTCTCGCTCGCGGCGCGCCTCCTCCTTCGCGAGCATTACTGCTTCGCAGAAGGAGACGACCGCTTCCCACTCCGTCTCGCCCCGCAGCATGGCCGCAACCAATGCCGGGCGCGAGAGGTCTCCGCCTAATATTTCTACTACCTACGGAAACATTGAGTATCTTCGCTTTATTTATTTTCGCCTTACCTATAAACCATTAATACTCAATCCGACAAGAACCTACCTCGTACATAATACATTCATTCTAAGTCCTTGCATCCGGGTGAATTTGTTTTCTTGAAAGGAACCTTTGTAGGGTTAACGTGGATCGTAATGCTGGTATTATATCGGATTGTTTTGTTTGTTTGTACGATTACCCCTGTCGTATTTCGGAGACAATGTTCGTTCGATGTTTTAGGGTTTTCCGTGAGTCTGAATATCTCCAATTGTCCGTCTGTCCGCCCTTCACAGTCAATTTTCTCCGCGAACCTACTTGACCGATTTAGTTGTTTAGTAAACATATCAATTCCTATAGCCCAAAGTTGAATAAATTTTAAAAATAAACGATAATAATAAACTTTTCTGAAATAACTGCGTTGTTATGCACGGTGTCGCATGTACAATTTTACTGATGTGGGTACGGAAAAAAAAATATAGCTCCTAGCTTGATCTCAAAACTCCAAACGAGTGCCTAAAAATATAAATGGATCTGAAAAAATACGAAAAGTTAATATTAACAAACATACAAACATTAAAGAGTATATTTTCCATGTTTGCTTAAAGAAGCTCAATGCCAAGAGCTTAACACAGATAATCACTTTAAAATTCTGTCCCATTTCATTTGAATTTTTAAAACCTAATTTATGTCAACACAAATTTGTCCCAATGGGCGCGAAAATTTTCGCAATTAAAAGGGTCTGGCCCGGTTTACCCCTCTGGGTCTTTTTAACTTATTCTGAAAACGTCCCTTATTTTGAAGATTTAAATAACTATGGGAGTTTTAATCGCTTTCGTTACAAAGCAGAATAAACATGGACGATCATGTTGATGCTATGACAGTGGTGAAAGGCGGGCATTTTGAGGGACTATCTGTAATAGTACTACATTAAAAAAGGACCTCGAATCGAAAACTTTCTCATTCTTTTTTGAGTCAAAGGGGCTGCCTCCACGAGCGAGAGAATCGCGGCGATATTATCGTCGTGCCACGTATTTCCATACACTCTCTATGAACCCGTCTCCACACGGCGATATTATCGCGGCGATTTGACAAGTGGCAATGTGTGACATTAGTCGGGCGTATCGCCGCGCGCTCGTGGCGCTCTCGCAGCGAGCGCGCGGCGGGCGCGCGACGACCGCGTTACCAGTAGTGAAACAAAACAAAACTATAGCACAACGACTTGTCGCGGACTCGCGGCGATTCCATTGCGAGTCGTCGCGCGCGCGCGGCGATTCCGTGACGATACGCTGGCGGAATAAACGCTCGTCGTGGAGATTCTCCGACGATAGAAGGACGGACTCGCAGCGTTTCCCTCGCCCGTGGAGATGGCGCCTAAGTCCCATCGTGCACGAAGCGACGCAAGTCTCCAATTCCTTACGACTTTGGCATCCATTGACACGTGCCTGTGTGCAAACCTCTATGGATTTGCATTGCGATAGTCGCCTGGATACCAATGTCGTAATCCTCTCTCTTGTTATCCCCTTTGATCTAACAGATACGAGTACTAAGACTGTTTCACGATCGGTGTAACAGAATACCGAGGAAGTATATCGGTGTTAATTAGTGTTCTGTGTTACAAAATGTTAACTCCGTATTCTAAACATGAGAGCTATGTTTTTTTTTTTTAGCGTGGTAAAATCATAAAATGAGTCCTCCCACACCGGGCAGAGCGGGAGGGACTGTCAGACTTGTACTGACTAAAATCCAAGGTGTCCTTCAATAGCCCTTTATGTTCCGGGGTCACGGTAAGGAAATAAATCCCGCGACCATGAGAGCTATGTTGGGTTAGTGCTAACATCCCCGACTGTGTCGAAGATTTACGTACTCCACTTTGTGCTGTTTATTTTAACACCACTACTGTCAAAATAGTGAACATAATCGAACGTCTACACTGAGGCCACAAGGTGCATTAGGGGCCCACTCCAATTCACAGAGCCTGTGATCTAGTAGAAACATTTTACAAGCAGGTTATACCAAAATAACTTCAAACAAAACAAAACAAACGCAATCATTGTCTCCTCACCAAAAATTCACGCTTCATAAGAACCAAGCCTCCATAATCATCCATGAAGGACAAACATTACCAATTCACTCTCAAACACTATGTGGAAACGAAAAAAAAAACGATTCCTTCGTTCCGCTTCACTTGTCATGCTTCGCAAAAAAGTAAAACATTGCCTCTTGGATCCAACGAACTGGCAAAGTCAATACACTCGACACGACGGCAAAGCTGGGCTAACGAGCCCATCACTCGGGAGTCATGGCAAATATTATTTCAAGACGGTAACGTAGATTGAAAAACTTGAGTGTATTTAAGTATTTCCGGCTTTTGTTTCTGTTTCGGTTTAGTTCTTAATCTGCATTATAGGGGAAATGTATGAGTTAAGTTTGAAGAGCAATGAAAGAAAACTATTATTGTTTTAAGTAGTTTAATATTTTTTTTACATTGTCTTGCCGTTGACGTTGAGTTATTACACAACGTGGTTAGGACCTACCTACCGGTCGTGGGACTAACGATTACCGTGACCCTAGAACGTAAAGGCTATTGAAGGACACCTTGGGTTTTAGTTTGTACAAGTCTGACAGTCCCTCCTGCCCTGCCCTGGATGAGAGGACTCATTTGATGATTTTACTAAGCTAAAAGAAAAAATACCTACCTAACATTTGATTTTTGAGGAGTTGTTTTATTTCATGTTTATTGTTAATTCATTGAATAGATTTGTATGAATAGCCTATAATGTTCCTAATGCTGGGACACAGGCCTCCTTTCTGTACGAGAGAGGGCTATCCACCATGCGGGCCCAGTCCGAGTTGATAGATGTCACATGTCTTCGAATTTTGTTCAAGGACATGTCGGTGTCCTCACGATGTTTTCCTTCACCGTTTTGAGAGCAGTGACTGGCTTCGATCCCACGACCTTCAACTCATAAGTCGCGGCCGATACAACTGGGCCAACACTGTTCTCTATTAGATTTAATTGTTAAATATTTACAATGACGTTTCAATGGAAAACTAGTAATTTCTAAACATAAAAAAGTAAGTAGGTATATTGCTCATACAGAACAATAAACTTTAAGATTTTACCAAGACCTTGATAGATGAAGTCATTTCATAGAGCGGGAGCCCGTAACAGATGTCCGTGACCAATTTCCTCTCAAGCGATAATTAGCAGACTACATGAGGGAGTCGTATCATGAACATTCGTGGAAGTCAGCTGCGATTCCGTTGGTGGGATAAGCAGCAATCGCCGTTCAAACACGTAGAAAAAATATTTTTTTTTAGTCATTTCCTCTCAATTGAAACCTGGTTTATATTGAAGATTACCTTGTATCACGAAGAATAAAGCCAATCAGCCGACGGTACCATGGTGGAATACACGTCAGCTGCTCACTCGAACATGTAATTTTTTATTTTATTTTCAGTGATTTCCTCTCAACCCAAATTTTGCCTGATGAAAGTTTACATGAAGATATGGCTAAAAACAGACGTCAGCTGGCTGTATCTCGGTGGAAAGGTCGTCAGCTGATACTTTGAAAATTACTGTACAAGCAGGACTAAGGGCTAGTACATACTTGCGGAAACCGCGCGTTCATGAATCGCGCGGTTCGAAACCGCAAAATTGTTATGCAATCAGACTCCGGAATCGGTTATATGTGATTATCGTACAGGGATAACGTCCGTTTGAAAATAGAGGTCAGCGAAAAATCGATTTATTTATCATCTCCACTAACTCTTGCCAAGCTTGGTTATGATAGTTTTATTTGAGTAATCCTCACACTGAATATCCCATATTGCATTTCTCTTCTCCACTTCATCAATAAACAGTTCAGTGTCGAAACGAACCGTGCCAAACTCACGAGCTGTGATGTCCTAACCGCGCGGTATCCGCCACGCAACTGAACGCAAAGTAAAGACTCCATAGTAATAGAAACGCGCGGGAGCAGCGCGATTCTATTTTCTGGCGGTTCACTAACCGCGCGGTTATGTCTGAACGATTACTTAATAACTCATACATATAAGACTCTCTCCTCTACTCCGCTTCTTTATACGCGCGCTTGTATCATCAATCCAAACGCAATAACAAATCTGCGTCTACGGCGCCGAAGAGGCGCGTTCCTGAAACGCGCGTCTTCTGCGCGTTTAGAATACGCCGTATGCGATGGGCCTAAGGTTCTCTGCCCATTCTTTGCACGAATATGCAAAACGATCATAATGAACTCTTGAAAAAACGTATAAATGGGTCTATTGATTTATTTTCTCAATTAGTGAAAAGTATAAGAAATAAAAAGCTTTTCTATAAAGAAAACCCCCAATCATTGCTTGATTCATTGTTTGATGTTATTGTCATTTACATTTTTCATTTACATTACATATAAAACAATTAAAAATACAAAATAAACATGTTGTTATGAAACATATATCAATGGATATCTAGTTCGGACCTCAAAGATAGGAATTTCTTCATAATGCAAGCCGGATCGAGAAGCTCTTCACGTAATCTCCAAGCCAGAGCCTTGTCTCATCATTGAAGATCGTGCGGGAATCCTTCTGATTCTGTTGAACCGGTTAACGGACCTTCTTGATCAGGGTGTCAATTACTTATTCACTCTAGTAAGAACAGTTCCATAACTTGAACAAAATAACGAAATACAACAACAAAATCATTTAATATTGATTTGAAACCTTATGACAGCAGAATGATTTGACAAAATTAGACATTAAGGATGACACAAGTTTTTTTTCCAAATAATATTTTTTTATGGCTTCTTCTATGTGTCATTATGACAGACACTCGTTTCCCTTATGTCCGTTTTGATATTGCAAATAAATTACGTTTAGTTATTCAGATCTATTAAAATATTTGTTTCTTCACATTTTATTTTCCGATCTTTCCACCGAGATACAGCCAGCTGACGTTTGCTTTTATCCATATCTTCATGTAAACTTTCATCAGGTAAAATTTGAGTCGAGAGGAAATCACTGAAAATAATATAAAAAATTACATGTTCGAGTGACCAGCAGACGTGTATTCCACCATGGTACCGTCGGCTGATTGGTTTTATTCTTCGTGAAATAAGGTAATCTTCAATATAAACCAGGTTTCAGTTGGGAGGAAATGACAAAAAAAAATTATTTTTTCTACGTGTTTGAACGGCTATTGCTGCTTATCCCACCAACGGAACAGCAGCTGACTTCCACAAATCTTTATGATCCGACTCCCTTATGTAGTCTACTAATTATGGCTTGAGAAGAAATCACTAACGATATTTTGGTCTGGCTTCCGGTCTATCAAGACCAATCTTTCTTCGAACAGATTTTTTGCATCGCATTTCTTTTAAAGATTGCATTTACAGCCAGCTGTCGGTTTGGTTGATTTCAACATCAAAGATTTTTAAAAGATAGAATTTTCATATAAACTTCAGCCGTAGGTAAGTATATCACACACTCAACTATTCCACTTATAACTACGTAATCCTTAGAGAGAAGACTTCAAAGACCCAAATTATAATACAGATCAACAGATATACGAAACATGTAAATAATTTCGATTCTCAGGCCCAAACTATAAGGTCTAATATCCAACATCTGTTTTTAATAATAACTTTAATAATATGATTCTAATACATTTCTTAACCTAATCCTAGGCAGTCTAGACGTATTTTGTTTGAAGTTTACTATGAAAATAATATTAAATAAAATGTTTTAGGGTTTGAAAGCGCAAATTAGTAAACTATTTGCCAATCGATGGTTATACCTTTATTTTAATGTAGACAGAGTAATAGATAATATGAATTATATACTTAGACATAATTTTTTTACTTTACTTTTTTTTACTTTTTTTTTTGTTATTTATTTATTTATTTATTGAAAACTCTTAACTATCATTACAGGTCTAGAAACCTAATGCGACAGCTAAGCTATTTATAATATATTAACTATTTTAAATTACATCTATTACTAAGAATTTAAAGTTACACAATACATTAACCCAAAATTCCTTACAACTAAACGAATACAACCTTAAAATAATTAATAACCATTCATACAAATTTAATTTCAATTTGGTTCTAATTTAAATCCATTTTTATTTCAATTTGATAATAATTTGATTTCAGTTAAATTCCCAATTATGTTCAATTTGATTTGAATTAATTTTAATTTTGAATATCGTCAATATTGAATTTTAATTATTTATAACATGTCATCATTACACCAAATTAACTTAAGCTTGAAAAATAATTATATAATAATAAAATAAAACAATAAGAGAAACCGCAAATTTAAAATAAACAATAACATAAAATTACGTTAATGAATTGCTTCATAACATAATATATATAACATCACTCTTGCAAGTTCACCAAAGCAACAGGAGAAAATGTCCAGCCTATTCTGAACCCCGTTAACAGTACGAATTGCCTGCGTGAGAGGTGCTTTAGCCAGCAAGTTGGTCCTGGCAGTTGGCACAGCCAGCAGTGGCGGGCGCCGCCGCCTCCACACGTAGCGGTCCGGAACAGAGAGCCGCAAACACTGAAGCACTCCCGGATTGTGCTCCTTACCCCGGAGTAGTTTTATAATATAGAGGACAAGAGAGAACTGTCGTCGCACCCTCAATTCATTGTACCCGACCATGCCAAGTACAAACAGGGTGGGGTACATCAGCGGGTGCAATGGATAAACCCCGTACAGTCTGAAGTACAGGTGACGCGTGAACTTATTTTGCACGCGCTCCAGCATGACAGAGTACTTGGCTTCATGTGGAGCCCATATGACAGCAGCATACTCCAAGTGACTCCTGACTAGAGCGTCGTATAAAACCCTAATAGTCGTAATATTCGTGAACCCATGCGACTGCCTGAGTACAAAGCCGAGGTTTCTGTACGCTTTCTTACATATCTCTATGATATGCTCGCGAAACGTAAGATCTGGAGTGAGATATACTCCTAGATCACGCACTTGTGTTACTCGCTGCATGGGTACTGCCTCAGCTTTGTACTCATAGCGGACAGGGGTGCGCGCACGACCAAAGGACATTACCGAGCATTTGGACACGTTGAAGTAAAGCTTGTTGTCATGGCTCCACTTCACCACCCTATCAATGTCACCCTGGAGTCGCTCACAGTCAGACTCGTCCCTCACCTCGAGCAGCAACTTGAGGTCATCTGCGAACAATTATATACTGCCCTCGTAAATGAAAACACAGTAGGTAACTCCGAAAGTGCCATTTTGAAAAATGCGTTTAAAGTTTCATTGATATATCGTTTCGTTGTGACGAAATATTTAAGTTAGTTTGATAATTTATTTTTTATATGTTGTTAAACGAGTAAAGCTTTAATTATGGGTACAAAGAACAAAAATGTTTTATTTGTTTTTATTTAATAAATTATTTATTGTTAGAGATAAAAAATAGGAAAATAATTCATACTTTTTTATTTAAGCTAAAACCCAGTCACTGCCTGCTTACTTGGTCTAGGTTAGTTTTACAATCATGTTACTGTGTATTAACTATTTATAGACTGGAAATCTAGTGATAATTCGACACAGTAACTGTACACATACCTAATACTGGGTTGAAACCTAATAACAGTAAGCTTCGATTACTTAGCTGAATACCAAGTAATAGTGAATATGCTGTATTTAAGACAAAAAGATTATAAAACCTAAAACAAAGTAAGAAGCACCTAAATATACTGTGTTCTATATTAAGCTTTTTCATTTGTGTATGATTCCTCAAAATTATGATTACCGTGGTTTTGACATTAAAGGCATTTAAATTGTTTAAATAAACTTGGGCAAAGCTGCTTGCAAAAGCTAGTGAACTTGTCTATGAAATAAATCGATTTAAACAAGTTCATTGAATAAAGTTAAGCCCACAATGCCAATAACCAATTATTCACCATGTAGTCTCTATATAAGTTTGTAGATTAGTATTTAATAGTTCTAATTAGATTTTGAGGCGGTGATTAAGTTTATCCATTAGAATTGGGAATATTTAAGTTGTCTATGATCGTAAATAGTGGAGCCAATTTATACGTGCTAATGGCTAATTTTATTAATGCATTATGTTGAATTAAACATGTTTTACTGAGAAAAATATAAAAAATATAAAGCGTATATTTTTTATATTTTCTCAATAAAACATGTTTAATTCAACATAAAAAAAACCTTAATATATAATGCATATAATGCATTATATTATCACTAGCTGTTGCCAGCGGTTTCACCCGCTGCAACTCGAAAATTATCCCACGGGAACATAAAATCGGGATAAAAACTATCCTATGTGTTAATCCAGGTTATAAACTATCTGTATACCAAATTTTAGCCAAATCCGTTCAGTGGTTTTTGCGTGAAAGAGTAACAAACATCCATACATCCATACATCCATACATCCATACTTACAAACTTTCGCCTTTATAATATTAGTAGGATTTGCCTTGAGCACGTTGCGCAAATGATGAGAATCAGATCTCAGAAGTACTTACCAGCAGCTGTAATTAAATGATAACTAATCAATTAATAATATCCTATTAATTAATATCCTTTACCTAAAATTAAGCGACCCTTATATTCAGAACATTTTATTCTTACCACTGTTCTATTTACAAAACTTTCCAAATTCGGGACACCAAAAACTCATCCCGTATTTAATCGAACCACAAATATTTACCGACATCACGTCACCCAAACCTGAAGTTTCCAAGTCAACCAAAGTTATTTATTTTTCATGAAATCTGCGGTTGACACTAAAAGGCGCTGAACAACAGAGCCATGATTGGAAACTTCGTACAATCTAATTGAATTCCTGAAGAGTAAGGAAGGAGGATGACTTAAAATATTTTTTTCTTACAAATTCTAAATTTTGTTCGAAGAGACATCAAAGGAGTTTTACATTGATGGGGTCGTTAGATGAATTTTTGTGCGTAAGATTCTTTGGGAAGTCTCTATTTCAGGGTGGTTTGTGATTATGAAAGTTTACTGGAGTACAGCCAATAAGCATAATCCAGTCTATAGTGTTTCCTGCTGGGACTCAGGGCTCCTTTCTGTGTCAGGAAATGGGCTGTAATTCATCAGGCTGTGTAGATTGGTAGTTGGATGTTTTTAGTCTTCGATTTTTTGCACATGCCGATTTCCTCATCATGTTTACATTCGAGAGCAATGGTAATGAAGTAAATTACAGAAAGTATCGCGTCCGTCTCTGTTTGAAACCACGATGCACAACTCGTACGTCGGGGCTTATCACTGGGCGATAACAGATCCAGTCAACGAACAGGCAAAATAAGATTATCTGATTTATTTCACAATTTGCATTAAGTGTAGAAATAAGCAAGTACGAAGAAAAAAAAATAAGACAAACAGTAATTATTTTTAAGGAAATCTAAAATCTATAGGAAATCTAGCTTACCTGTGAAAAATAAGTAGACATTTACAATAGATATTTCTGTATCATTATTATTTTTATCTAGTATATTTTAGAATTGTCTTAACAGAACACATGCAACTTAGATATCCAATTCGTGATGCTGCGTTCATCCTTGACAAACGTTGCTTCTTTTTCTACTTTCCAAAGAAGACAGGCTCAAGTTTATAAATAAAACAAAAAAAAATATCGTCGAATGAGAAAACGCAAAAACTTGGCTAGTTCATCACCCACAAAGAACAAGTCGTTTAAAATTTCAACTCTTTCAAGTTTCACGGACTGAACAAGTAATTCACTTTATTTTCCGGTATTCTTGTGAAGGAATGGGAATTTTGAAAATATACAATACTAGCTTTTTCCACTGGTTTGATCTACGTGGAAGTCGAAAATTATTTATTATTCAAGTGTTCTGACCGTTCTGCCGTTCTAGTGAGATTTAGGTAGGAAAAAAATGTCCAAAAGTTGTAGTTACTGTATTATGATTTAGTAAGGTAGGCATATTGATCGACGTAATGAAAACTTAGCATTCGATTATTCCTTATCGGTTCTATTTTAATTTAACGCAGTATTTATCCAATTTGTAGCTATTTTTCCAATATTACTATGATATACCAACCCGCACTGGGCCCGCGTGGTAGATTACGGCCCACGCCTTCTCACAGAGAGCAGGCCTGTGTTCCAGCAGTGGGAACATTATTATAGGCCGATGATACCATGATTACATTTTATTTGGTTAAAGAAACCCACCAAATAGTTCCATAAGATTTTATGAATAAGTTTCAGTAATCGATATTTTACTAACGATAACTCTGTAACGACACGATTGGCGAAATGCTTGACCGTGCGGCTGTTGCGGAGCGTGCTGTGGGCTCCAAACCCACATGAAAAATACATATATTTGTATGACCTAAAAGCACTATTTTCGGATGTTTGTGTATGTGAGTATCTATGTTTGTAAACGCACCTACGACAACAGTTTAGTAGTAGGCAACGCTTTCAAATGGAAATTAAAAAAAAGGTTGCACTCCAGGAGTGCCGGTAGAAGTGAAAACTTTTTTGTTACTATGTTTTATTTTTAATTTGAATGACGTCTTACTCATTTTCGATCAGGGTCACGTGACCCTGACGGTCACGTGACCCTGACGGTCACGTGACCCTGACGCGAGTTTTAAATTTTTTACCCATTACAGAAAAAGTGTACAACGCCGCTAAAGAAGTTTTCACTTCAAAAATTGTGCACTGGACTTGAAAATTCTTATTTAAGGACAAAATAGGTGGATACTTAAAAGCTAAAGCCGATTAAACATAAAACACAACTACACAATAACCAACATTTATTTATCTTTGTTTTTCGGGACACGGCGGTTTTCCTTATATGTCATAAGCAATCATCTGAAGAGGAGGGTCTCGGGAGTACGTGAGAGGACTTACTCTAACGTTACCGCCGTACTTGCCTCTAAAGCCGGGAGGTATACGTGGAATCACTTCACTGAAGACAGTGCACTGACAGATAACAAAGAGGTTGAAACCACTGAAATAAGTAAAACGGTTGAAACTGTATTGGGGTATTTTAGTTTTGGTTTTATTTAAAAAGGAAATATCAATATAGGCTATAGGCTTTGACATATCATCATGACATAATATCATAACTTTACGTCTTACCCAAAGAGATTTAAAAGAACCTATAGAGCGGGCATTGGGAAAATTGACATTTTCTTCGTGATGTCCCGTCTATTGCTCGTTTATAGTTTAATGTCTTTGGTCTTACCACAAGAAAGATAAACATCATTCTGTTGAAAGCTTGTCTAAAAACGTGTAAATGCAAAACGACCCTTTGATCAACGTGAAATGTCGTATTGACGTTGACAGATTTTTTTAAGTTGAACGCTTGAAAAAAAAAACTGTTTATCTTCTTCTTCTTCAAATATCTATCTCTCCTTTTTTATCTTTATGTGGTAAGGCGTTAGAATTATGAATAAGACATACATATTAATCTTAGGTAGGATATTTAGGAGTTTTAAATTTTGTGCTCGTTCATATCCATAAGAACACATCAATTGGAATAGAAAATACGTCCCAACGGGAACAACTAAAAAATGGGATCAGAAACTTGGATTCAACGGGTCTAATAATTTTTCAAAATGGGCAATGCGTTTCTGCCAAATAAGTGCCTAAGTAAATAGTAAAATTAATTGATTCGCGTGAATTTTAACGACTAGCACACACACGACTAGACACACGAGCGAAACCTGCGACTTCGGGTTCGTGTGTATAAAATTTAGAATTTGACAATAAATTCGGGTTATACACATGGTGCCATCTATTTGTTTTTCTGCTCGGGAGCAGTATTAGATTTTAGGATGTAGTGTAAGGGACTTTACTCATGGCGAGATGCGATATCGAATTTCATCGATTGACGATATCGGTCAGATATCACACAAGCGTCCGGCCGAAGAAAATGTATGGACGATCGCTAGTGTTTGCAAATGGAGTCGCACGGATTGACGATATCACTCACAGATCTCCTCGATATCGAATTGCATGTTACGTCCTAAAATGACAATGCACATGATTCTGTGTTCGGAATTCGATTGCGCAAGTTCTACTCGTCTCGTGCGACATCTTTAGTCTTTGGTTTGCAGCGCCTTTATGTCGTAGTAGTAAGGTGAATTTTTGAAGTGCACGGTCGAATTGCACTGCATCACTCCATTAGTAAATACGTGCGACTCAAATCGGCAATCGACTCGATATCGCACGAATCGCGTCGCGTCGCATCGCGCCATGAATAAAGTCCCTAAGTCATCATTGCGAACTTTAGGAGTGTAAAGGTAACATACAAACTTAGGCCGCTTTCACATTAGGACGTTAGCAGCGCGACAGTAGCGCGGCAGAAGCACAATCCTTCACATTTTATATGAACAGCCGCGCATAAGCAGCATCTGTCGTGCGACTGTCGCCCAAATGTGAAAGCAGCGTTACTTTCTTTCATTTCTAATATTAGTTAGGATTAAGATTAGGAAGTGCACTGAAATAAAGCATATTTTAAATATATTCAAAACGTAATTGTACAATGCTAAAGTACAGAAAGCTTAAGTTCATAAATAACCATTAATTTGTAGATCTTATCGTGTCCTGTGGTACTAAATTTTGGGTAAGAGATTATAACGTAATTTGAAAAGGTTTTACTTAATTTCACAACAGATTAGATTATGTTCCAGAAGGATATATGTATATTTTGATCTGTGAAATATTGCTTGGAATTAATTACATGAGTGGATTCGTTTACGTTTATTTAAGCAGACAATTGCTGGAAAACCTGAGTCTGATTTATCGGGTTGTTGTCACGAAAAAAAGTAGGTATGTATAAATTAGCCAAAGGTTTTTGTTTTATTTTTGATGATTGTAAATTCGCCCTATTTCTTTTTTCCGCACGGAAAGCACAACAATTCAATATTAAAATCCAGCACAAAACTACCGAAAACGAGGACACAATGTGGATTATGAACATAAAGTACTTGGAGGACAGGATCAAAACTTTTATCGTGGGGAAATTACAGCAACCCGATTTATCAGTGTAAAGATTGGCGCAATCAAAGACAGCCCAATACAGAAATCCAAGTTATTTTCATCAATTTATAGTCATATCACTGAAAAAACACTAAAAACTTATTATATATTTTGTAGTTCATAAAAAATGGTCGCGGGACTTAAGAATTACCGTGAACCAGGAACACAAAGGGATAGTCAAGGACACCCTGTCCTGGTTGGACTCATGTGATGGTTTTTAAACCACGATATAAAAAAAAAGTTCATAAAAATGCCTGCAAAAAGTCTGTCAACTTTTATAACAAGTTGGTATTGTACCTACCCTCAGTTGGCTAGTCCGAATCGCATTTGACCGGTTTTTCGCAAATAAATCAATATTCCATTTCTAAACAAATACTATAATTGCCTACAAAAGTAATTCCTTTTTCGGATTCTGGCATGAGTATCCAAACATCAATCATTTATTTCATAAGCATTCGAAAACATTAAACAAAAGGGTAGCCTCGTATTGAATTAATATTTACTATCCAAACAACATCAAATTACCAACATAAGTTTCGACAAACATACGAAATTGTTATGCAACACGCAACGCAACATGTTACGCTGTTACGCAAAATGTTTGTATTATAATAGGCGGTAGACGTCGGCAACGTTAATACTTCGACCTTAGCCGAGAGCACGTATGTTTGCAGATATACTTTACAAGTTTAGACCTAACGGAGATATGGAAGCAGATTATGTACGAAATGGGTTCTCGGAATTCGGGATTTGGGGAATAAAATGTGTCTTTGTGGGTTTTCGCTTGAGATTATGAGAGGTATTTTTCCTTGTTTTGTTGTTGCCTGGTTGTTGGGTAGTTTTTGGTTTCTTTGAGTCTTTTTTTATAATATGGGTTTGCTCTTGGCTTGAGTCTAGATCAGGGGTGACAAAGACAAGGTCGACGATGGAGCGAGCTTACCCAGAAGAAGCCTGTTCACTCTAACTTTGAAGAGATTAGGGTTGTATTCGGAAACACAGACACAGGCAGAGAGTTCCACTCTTTCGCTGTTCGCAGTATAAAAGACGTTTGAAAACGCTTAGTGCGAATTGGTAGAGTAGCAATAAGGTAAGGCCGGTAATTTGCACTGCGTCTAGATGTGCGATGATAGAACCGGCTGCCGAATGAGGTCGTGGAGTTCTTGGGCACACTCTCCGAAGTAGAATCTGTAGAAAATCGACAGGCAGGCAATTTTGCGGCGATGAGTCAAGCTATGGAGCTTGGCATTCACCAATTTTACGTCGCCAATGAGCCTCCTAGTTCTGCGTTCCACTGAGTCAAGATCACTCTCTTTGAGGATAATGGCAAAATTATAGTGTCGTGGGGAATTATAAAGAGCGTCACAGATGGGGTTCTGTGGTTTTTGCCTAGCTTCACGCAATAAAAGCGTTATTATTGTTATTATAAGCTTGTGTCGTCCCACTGCTGGGCATAAGCGTTAGTTTACTCGAAAATTATCCCTCAGGATCGCAATACCGAGACAAAAATGGTACCTTTTGTGTAAATCCAAAAAACTATCTGTGTACCAAACATCCAAATCCGTTTAGTAGTTTTTTTGCGTAAAATAGTAACAAACATCCATACTTCCATCCTCACGAACTTTCGAATTTATAACGGAAGTAAGATTATAATAGAGTTAGAAACTCGTGGTCAAAATGATTGCATAGTCCCTAATGAGAGCAAGGATAGGTGTATTTTTCCTTTCGCAACTAGTAGTAAACTTATCAAACTAATTCATTATTATCATCTCATGCTATAGTGACACACTATGTCAACTTCAGTCGACCACAACATCTCTAATTGGGTAAGATAGGCGTAACCACAAGCCGGGATTAATTACATCCAACAAAAGAAAGTACATTTACAAAACAAAAGACAACAGCCACGTTACTCATCTTATTACCAAAATCAAATAAAGAAAGACATTCTAATCACATAACCAAGTAACTGGCCTAATGTCTTAACGAACTAAAATCAAATTGAGTTAATTTAATAAACTTTATCCCCCGAAAAGAGGGAATTCGTGTCACATTTGTACCTTGGGGGCCTAAATAATACCCCCGGGGACTTAGGGTACTTCCTATATTTCATCTCGCTTATAATTGCGAGCGTTTAGATCGCTGTAATTGTGGTAGCTTGGGGGCCTAAACGATTGCTAGATTGCAGAAACATTGTGATCAATTATTGCGTGTTATTTAGAACATGTTTTGAATCAATTATTTTGTTGTTTTGATTAAGGTTGTAAGTTTGTTGAGTTTATGGGAACTAGCTGTGTGTTCAAATGTTGTTATGTAAACATTTGATGATTTTTTTTTTGAAAGTTGTTGTCGAATTAAATAACACATTAACCGTTTTGTGGCTATAAGCAGTAAACAGAAGTTTGAAATTCGTAGAATATGAAAACCATATAAATGATATTATCGTATCCACCCATTACAATTCAGACTTATCAAAAAAATGTTTAGACTATACTGCACTCAATAGTTTGAGAAAAAGTCAATACAGTAAGTGAATGGACATTTTCTCGTCATCTTATATTTGCCTTTCCCCAGCTAAGTACCCAAAGTACCCAATAAGTAATCCGAAATTCAATAATAACATTAAACAATTGTATCGGAATAATCAGTTTTTTTTTTCGTTTTTGCAATGTGTCCGGTTCCGGTGTCTGTACAAACTTTAAAGGGAGTAAAGATCCAGCACTATTCAGTCAGTAAAATTATTTTACGTCGGAACCGAACCCTCCCAAATAGCAGCCAGTTTTGGGAGCGATTGGGTTCCGACCCCACAATATGTAGAATAATTTTATCGACAGAATTGAGCTATACCCTTTAAAGGAGATGGGAAAGTTCAAGTATGTGCAAAAATTCAGACGGCTATAGAAATGGGACCTAGCACTGTATAACGCTGAATAGCTCAATATTAATATTTCACATAAAAAAAGTTTCTAAAACTTGTTATATCTTCATAATCATGATAAAAAAAAACGTGAACACCTACCATTATAAATACTACAAAAATTGCAAATATTGATATTGCTATAAACTTTTACTTAGGCGTTTACTTTTATGTATCTGCGATTGTATTTATTTATTGATGACCACATTTGTGACCCACTCAGATTAATTAAACATCTTCAAACTACTTACTAAATAATGTGATACGTGCTTAAACTTAAAATAAAGACAGTTTTCACAGACGATATAAGTAGGTAAGTAGTTGTAATGATAAACAAACGATATCGTTTACTTGATTTACATAGTTGAATACAGTATACCTAAACCTGTTTGGAAGAACTAATCTATCTAATAATGATAACCACATTCTTATTATTATGTTAGTTATATCGGTAAAGTCAAATAAACGCGCTGGGCGCTTTCATTTTGTTGTCGTGATTGATTAATCCTTTCTGAACTCGTTGTTGAACCCTCTAATTAGCTAAGGATACATTTAACAATTTCGAAATGAAACAAGAAAAATAGGAAATACTATATTTATTCGTTAATCTGTGATTCTTTTATATAAAGTCTGAAAGAATACGAAGCGACGGACTGTGTTTAAATGTCATTTTATTACGTGATGATGGAAATCTGGGTGTGATGTTGTTAATTTCTGCAACTTTGAACTGTTTCTTTCCACTACATGGCGATGGCCTTGCAATGTTCTCACAGAACAAGCACAAGTTAAGCACTCCGTTGAATAGCCGAATAAACGAATTTCACCAGTTGCTCCTGAATGCAGCAGTTCATAACAAGGATGACAATGTTGGCTGAAAGATCGGCCTGTGCGGTTATAATTATTTAGCCACGAGCTCCTCTCGAGTGTATATGACGCCGCAGTCTTCGCGTGGATATACCACAGTTTATGCATTGCATGATTCACTGTATACAAGTCAAGTCCTAGTCGAGAAGCGAGAGGTCGGTAGGTTTGCAAGCAGGGAGTCCAATAAACAAGCGGGAGTCAAGGAAAAGCAAAATGAAAGAATCACAACGAACAATAATAATAAGCAGAGCGCAGAGCGTTCAAACGACGTCTGACGTTTGTTTTTTTCTTAAAGATGGGATTGGACTCAAAGTGTCACAGAAGCGATAAAAGAATCGATTGAAATCGTTAGAAAGTAGTATCGATCATACTTCAGTTATTTTTTTTTCTCCCCTACTCCAGCTGGTGTAGCATGGCGCCGTAGAAAGGGGTTTTGTCGACGCAAGAATAGGCAAAATGACAGAACGTAGAAATATTTTTAGCGTTTTAAGCATGGTAATGTAAAAAATATGGAAAATAAACGTTCTTATCTACAATAGTGTACGAATGGTGTCATATTTGTGCAAAAAAACAGTCGATTTGTGTAGAAATAACGATGAAATAACTTTGTCTTTTCTTGGTAGAATAGAGATAGAATCGCCATGCTACGCGTGCTGGGCAATATTCTCTTTCCACTCCTACCTTTCACGATGTTGGGCGTCTTCCTTCCAGTTCAGACGGAGCCTGTCTAGTTAATATTATTCTGCACAAAATATGAACTAAGATTAAACTAAGAAGCTCATTCCGAAGCTTTTAACGAAAATAATAAAGTTGAGTTTAGTGGACGAATCACTTTAAAACAATCTGATTTTCCGAATCAAAACGCATGAAAACACAATAAAAATCAACGAAACGACTCTGAATCTATCGATTCCAGCCAAATACTGTTTCAACACCAATTCTTAATTTCAGAAAACAAATCGTTTTAAATCACATTAGTAAAAATCGATTAAATACAGTTTCATTTTAACAATCTGGAAAAGCGTTATTACCCTTCCCTAGTTTTCATTATTTCATCGTGACCAAGTCATCATGTCAATAAAAAATGAGCGAAAAGCAATTCAGATACTTTTTTATGTTTAACATTTTATATAAGTCTTAGGAAATTATTAAACATTAAACAATTCATTAATGAATTTTCAAATACTACGAGTTAAAATGAAATTCTTATAGACGACTGGGGCACTCATTTAGCCATCTCCTTTTTACAGACTGAAACCAGACACATTGTATATTATTCACTAGCTAGACCATCCATCGTAAAGGTATGCTACGGTTAGCCCAGGGGCTCCGCAAAGACTTTGTGGGGAGAATATTAGTAGTCTATAACTCTCTACAATCAAGTCTAATATCAACCGATGGATGAAGAAGTCGGTTAAAAATAAGAAACTGTTTTGTACATCCTATTACATTTTTACTACTTTTAATAAAATTACACACTTTATAAACTTACATATTGTAACATGATTACCTACTACTAGCTCTAGCTAGTAGTAGTAATGTAATAGTAATGCACGTAATAATCTCTTTTATTTTGGGGATCGGTCGAAAATATCGCTTTTCAAAACGGTTCCGCCACCAAAAAAGTTTGAGACCCGCTGTCCTGGATCATATAGCTCATGTTCTCTATTCCTAACTTTCTTCTTCTTTTTTTTTTCACAGAACTACCTCCAGAAAAGCCAACCATAAAAGCGGAAAAGGGATGGTACGCGTCAGGGGACTCCCTCAGAGCACAGTGTTCTTCGCCGCCGGCTGACCCTCCAGCCAACTTGACGTGGCTGCTCAATGGAAGAGATGTAAGTAGAAGTCATAAACTCATTAATGAAAACCTCTGTAAGTTGATGCTGATGTACAATCGACAAAGTTGAATCATGACCAATTTTGATAATAAATCGTTTGAATCCGTCAAATTGATAAAGATCAAAGTCGTTACCATGACTATGGATATATTTACGCAAATGCGGAACTACATAATTGTATTTGACTGTCTTTAAGAAAATAAGGTTATGGTGGGTCATGATTCAACTTTGTCGATTGTACTTATCACCTTTAAAAAAGCTGAAATACTGGGAACAAAAAGAAGATCCCATCAAAAACATAAATGTGAAATGAGAGCCAAGCTCAATAGTTTGATATTATGCCTTGGTTGTTGACTTCAACGTAAAAAGAAGTGAAATCTAAATGGGTGCCAAGTTCAATGGTCAGTCCTGAAATGTATTTATAACAACATTAACTATATTTCTTTTATAATTAAGGATCATACATTGTAGCCTAATTTCTGACTTGGCTAGTTCTCATATACCTAACGTAATTAATTAATTCCTAGCGTAATTAAATCACGGCGCTGATGTCGTCTAAATACTTTTTACTTACCTTCTACAAATCTAAAACGCTACGACAGGTAGCTTATGCAATCACTTCAAAGCTACGACACGTAGCTTATGCAATCACTTCACTGCTACGCATCTTGCTACGCCGTTGTAGCAAGTGCTACGAACTACGTTTGGTCATTGTTTTTCAACTAAATTTTGTTTATCAACTAAACAATGTTGCGAGAAATGCGTTATTCATTAAAAAATTGTGTTCTCGAAAATCGGAAATCGTACTGAATATCAATATGGCGGGTTTAGTTCTCACAAAGGCATTGTGGCAAAGAAGAACGCATCAGGATAAATATTTACAAGTACGAGTATCTTAAAAAAAGTTAGATTTTTTTTTATTGTTTGTGCCATTTGTCAAAATCTCCTAAAACAACAGTTTAGTCAGTAATAAAGAGGAAAAATAGACTTATTCTGACCAGGAGACCAACAACGTAAAGAAGATCCGTTCCCAAATCTCGCCATACCTCAAGCCCTCCAATAAACGTCACCGTGATGAGGTCATAACACCAGCTCGTTAGCGCGGCCATCAGCGTGCATCCTTCGCGACGTCGAGTTAATTAATGAGCAATGAATCACCGACGTTAGCATCGATCGTGTTGTGTGTAACCGCTGCTTTACTTATGAGCGCCTGGTAACTGCCACTCAGTTGAGGATTTAAACTAACTCGTATTCACATGAGCTTAATAAATATCGTGCCTATCAAATAATGTATTACCAGCATATTACTACCTCCCACTGCTCGACAAAGGCATCTTCTAGTGCAGAGAAGGCATAATGATTAATCACTACACTAAATGTCTAAAAAGTGTAACTCCAAAAGGGGGGTCCTTATATCAACGTCATAAGTGCCGTTACGTAGTTACATCTTTATAAGACTAGTTAACTATTTGGTAGTAAGTTAAATTGTTTAAGAGTCCGAATTATGCCTATTAGTTTGTCTTTATATAATAATTCTTCATGGTTTCTCCTGATTTTTCCATGAGTACCTACATTGTCATGTCACACATAACTCACGAACACTTCGCAGTGTTGCACTAGTAAGGCCGTAGGTTAATACATAGTTTTTTTTTTCGATTGGGCTTAGCGGTGGTAGCGTCGCGTCGCCAAACTATTAAAAATTTAACATTTCTATACTTAAACCAACATTTCTTACAGTTTCCCCTGTACGCAAAATATTTACAAACTCAAAATGATAATAAATTATACTAATACCCATTGTTGCAGATTAATATTTTCTTATTTAAGTCCGTCAGACTAAGTAAATATTAATTTATAAGATTTTGGCACAGATTTTGATGTCCCAAGATAACTGAAAAAACTAATTGGTCGAAGATTTCCGAACATTGTCATAGCTAATTATCTTTTAATCCCCAGACACACGAGCGTTTTATTAACGTGCGGTCACAAAGCATGGTCACGTGTTATGATTCGAGAGTGCAAAGCGGAGGGTGACTGGTTGGTTTGGTTGGTTTCACCAACTGATTTTGCATTTTACTGTCTCGAGTTCTCGCCACGACCTTAGTCCTGGGAAATTTTCGTGGTACATCATTTTTAATGCAATTTGATTTAATGACATAGACACTAGCACCGCGCCAAAAGGACTTCAGTACCCTTAGCACGAATTTTCACTCTTTTACTTTACAGCGTCTTTCCAGTATTTACAGCGATTTTTTTTGTATGAAAAAGTGGAACAGCGCCTTGGTGTGCGAAGAAAGAACAAATTTTTTCCTTGAAAATTGTTAATTTGAAATTGCCAAAGTTCCAGTTTACTTTACGTCTCAAATACTGAAAACTCGTGATAAGGGTAGATAAAATGACGGAATAACTTTTCAGATCTTTAGTTACATTTTGTTTTGAAAAATAATATCTTTCCGTTCTAATTCCAAGAGCGTTAAAATTATGTGATAAAATTGTGTCAGCGCATTCGGAGTAGAGTCATAATAGAGTAATATTTGTCCTCACAGTATTCTAGCCAATATTCAAGCCTAATAATACAGCAAGAAAACCTGACATAAACACAACATACCAACAATAATGAAATCAATTTGTGCTGTTTCGCCGCCGACGTCACAGTTTGTCGTTGTTACGTCGCGGCGGTTGATAAATGACCCCAAACAACTAGTTCGCTTGTTTTATCTCATACTAGTATTTCAATGTTTAATTTCTTTAAACGAGTATGTATGTGGAATATTTTGTTTTATTTTGCTCCTGCTCTATATTTTTTGTGTTCCAAGAATTGTTTTTTAGGAATGTTACCGAATAGTGGGCACTTTAGCACACACTTCTAGGAACAAAATAATTATCAGCAAACCTGTCTATTTGTCGATATCCCGGTTTTACAAGACTGCACAGCAACTCCGTGACCATTTTAATCTTTCCAATTGATTTCAAAGTCCACAAGTTTTTCACATGAAAATTTTCTGTTACTTTTATAGTCATTATTGATGTGATCAAATACTGTCTCTAACGATAGCTTCTCACGGCACGTTTTATCACCTACACAAATAATAAAAAGTCTTGAGTGTGATCGAACCCGTTATCTGCAAAACAAAAGCCAATCGATCGTCTACCGCACCAAAGAATCCGTTTTATCTTTCTCAAGTGTAAAGTAATTAATTTCCTTTAGCTTGGTAATTATTCTGTAAACCTATAAGCCAGATTAAAATAAAACGTTCTCTTCTAAAAATTGAATTGTTAAGAAGTAATTATCGAGATAAGATTTTGTCTGGTAAAATGAGTTTGTAATTGAATGTCACTCAATATGATTAATGTTTGAGATTTGATGCATTCATTCATTTCGTATCAAGATTATTCCAATTCAAATTCGATAGGTAATAGGATTAAGTTCTCATTTTCACATCATTTCATCTTTATTATTGAACGGTAACATTATTGTTTGATAATAATAAATGGCCCCTGATTTTATTCGAAATATTTGTTATTAGAGTAGTCCGGTGTTTGTTGTGAAAACACTGGCCTCGTACACCTTTTTTCTGTTTGTTTGACATGAAATAGTTTTCGAAAAAAGGCACAATTAACTACTAAAAACATTTAATTTGCAAGTTATTATAATTATACAGAGTACACCTATGCTTTACAAGCATAGTTTGTTGATATTTTCACCACTATGCCATCGTAGAGCAAACAACCGCATTTTTTAAAATAAAGACTTCCTACACTGTTTCGACTCCATTTCGACTGTATATTGAGGATTGACAGTGTAGTTAGTCTACACCAATACGTCGACAAGTATTGGTGTTCGTACTAAAAGGTTATGTTTCTATCAATTCGTCCAGAAAAAAAAAAACGCGTAATGCCATGTTTCAACAAAACACTTCACATGTTTTCCTTTTATTTAAACGGTTATCAAATCAAATCCAATCATGTGTGTAGAGAGGCTTTTTCAGTGTTCTCTCATATTTATGTCGGAGTTTGAACAAATTGAATCGAATGTGAACATCTGGGGGCACGGCAGTGCCCCGCCAAGTCTCGAGCAAAAGGGCACGGCCGTACCATCTTTTCTCGAAGTGATTCGCGGCTGTTTCGCCCCCCCTATAACTTCGAAGTGGACAAAGCTAGGAGTTTAGATTTTCGGTGAATAATAGTAGGCATTAGAACAAGCTTAAGTTCGAAATTACATGCCAATTGAATGAATAGTTTAGGAGTTACGGTCGATCAAAGTTACACCATTTTGTCACTCACTCACTGACCGATCATCAAAAATCTAAGGTACTTCTAGCAGACTTAGAAACTTCAAATTTTGCACCAAGATAGGTCATTAGCCACATATAAAGGAAAAATTATAAAAACATTAAAATATAATATACCTTAAAAAACAATTTTATATTTGCGGTTTGGCAAGAACATTGTGTATGGATTTTGACTGCATTGTTAACTTTGTTCGTTGTTTAAGTTAGTATTCAATTGGATGAATACATACATAGAATAGAAAGGAATAATATAAATGTAATACACAGACTATAATTAATATAAATTAATACATAAAGTTCATAATTCATTAAATTAATAAAGCTAAAACTCCATTGTATTGCGATAAATATTGTATGCGCGCTCGATAGATGGCGTTGTACCTGTCTGAATCGCGCTATGGTTTCGTTACAGAGCGCAGTCTAAGTAGTACTTTAAAATAATTCAATAATTTTCATTTGATAGCGCCATCTATCTATGAACAACCATTTCGAAACTAAAAAAATATTGTAGCGATATTCGGAGTAGATTTATTATTGTTGCTGAAACAGTTATTTAGGTAAATAGTTTATTAATATAACATAGACATAGTTACATATCTAGTTGTTTACGTGTTATTTAGTTTAGTTATATTTTTAGTTTGTAAGTTAGCAGATATATATTTATTTAGTTATTTGTTAGTTAGTTTAGTTCTATTTAGTTTGTTAGATAGAGAATGGGTCCTAAGCAAAAAAGTAGCTAAAGTCCAAGAAATTATTAGGACACCTAAAAAAAAGAAAGAAATACACTTACAAAAAGTAAATGAGATCCCACCAAAAACATTAAATGTAAAAAATGCCGAGTCTCTCGATGCAGTCTTTCCATCGTAAAAAGTTTTGAGATCTCACAGAAGCCAAGTCCTATTCAAATTATTTTGTAGTTATAAATCAACATTTAGTAATTATATCAATAGTTTTCTTTATATTATAACTATAGTGACTTGGCAATGAGCACAAATTAACTTGCTGCCTGAAATTATGTGCAAATGTTACTGACGAGACCTGTGATCAGATTATTTGTTATGTGTGAATCATGATGGTCACTACCGACTACATGTTCCAATACAATAATTAAGAATACCTTACGGGCCATCGCTTTATGAAAGTAAATGATAAATGTTAAGAGAATATATAAAGTAAAAGAGAATGTTTACGCATGCGGTGTGTGTAACTTTCAACTCCTCCAAATATGCCGTTTTATTTGTTTTTACTTGTGCTCATTGCCAAGTCACTATAGTTATAATATAAAGAAAACTATTGATATAATTACTAAATGTTGATTTATAACTACAAAATAATTTGAATAGGACTTGGCTTCTGTGAGATCTCAAAACTTTTTACGATGGAAAGACTGCATCGAGAGACTTGGCATTTTTTACATTTAATGTTTTTGGTGGGTAATATTGAGTGCTACCATTCTTTAACGTAGTGGGAATCCAGTACTCAAATATTGATGTATCTCAGTTAATGTTATCGGTGAGATTAAAAGTGCAGTTTTAAATTTTCCGATTGAATAGATAGACTGGCTTTTAAATGTTTTTGTACGGAATTTTATTTACGAAATGTTTTGTAACGTGCTTTAATTTGACATGTCAGCATTTATTTTGACATTTTTAAGGCACTTGACTATTACGATACCGCCAGATCCATGACAACTACTCAGAACTATCGGTTTTATTTTTCATAGGTACTTTTTATTTGTTTTGTTAGAAATCATTAAAAACAAGAATAAACGGAATCATTATAATAAAAGCGCCATCTTAAAAGTGATTCTTGGTAACCTTTTACGTCTTGTATTCTTGAACCAAACAAACCTGGTTTTGCTTCCAAAATTAAATTAAATTACAACCAAAAGCGTTTACACGTGCTCCTTACTCTTCACCGCTGTATTAAACGAACACGGCCGCAGGCGAGACTTCGTTTCAAAATATAGCTCACTTACTTCGTTTTTAGTGTAAACAGCATTTTAAAAGCGTGCATTACTGGGGGCAATATAGCTCGGCTTGTAAGTGAATATCGGCTACGGGTATAGATAGCTATTACCATTAGCATCAACTATATTGAGTACTTATCTCGCAAAGTTGCCCGTTTTAGAGCAATTTTTAAGCAGGTATGTACATGTAGAAGAACGTTATGTGATCAGTTTTAAGATAGGTAAGTTCTTTTATAGAGAATGGATAGTTTTATAATAGTTATCAATAGTTTTATCATACTTAGAGGTTACAGATGAGCAATAGATATTTGCATAAACATAAAAGAATAAAAGCAGTATACTCTTAGCATTAAAACACAGGCCCCCTATCTGTAAGAAAGATGGCTTCCGCCACACAGGCCCAGTGCGATTGGTAGATGTCACATTTGTCATGTCGTATTTTTGACTCTAGGTAGGACATGCCTGTTTCCTCACGTTAATTCCTTGCATCATTTTTTTTATGGTCGCTCTCTCTGTGACATAATAACATCAATTTAACCTCTATAAACAAAAAGACAAAAACGCATTTATTCCAAAGACCATTCTGAAAATTATATTTACCAACAAACAACCGTCGCTGAAACTCGTTCAATTAAAAAATGCTGAGAACTGAACGTCAAATATTTTAGTACCTATGGAATTTTAAACGGTCGGTATACAAAGAACTTTTGCTCTGAGCACGAGAAAAACAAGCTTAGGCGACGTCCGAGTTCTCAATAAAGTGATCCGAGTGAACAAATACTACGTCCAATAGTTTGTGCCCTGTCTGCTTGGAACTTTCAGGTTTTTTCAGGAAATAATTTTCCTAGGAAATTGTTTGATAGCTAGCAGCTTTTGAGTTTTAACTTTATTTTGTTGTTGTTATTCATATACAAAGTTAGCCCACCTTTTCGTGGACAATTTTACTCTCTCTGCTGTATTATAAGGCTGGTTTTATAGTCACGCCGCTAAACGCGCCACAACAACGCGCTGAGCAGCGCGTTATTAAAAGCGCGCGCTTGAATAGCTTTGTACTGTAAAACCGGATTAGTAGCGCGCGTTCGGATCTATGAGAGAGTCATGTACAGCATTAACCCTTAAGGTCAAACAAGTCAACATTTTTTCCATAGAAACTTCGTTGGGGTTTTACTCCACTATTTGACAAGGTACATCCAAAATTAAACATGGTATCGTTTTGTCTCATTATTAATTTTGTCTGTACGAAAGCAGAATTGTAAAATATGAAGCTATTAAAAAGTTACGAGCTTCTAAAGATTCGTTTTTTTGCTAATTTTAACACAACTTTAGGTGTAAATTAGAAGCTAAAGAAGCATCAAATTTCCAAAACGAAGTCCGTACCGACACAGCAAATTTATCGAAGAATTTAATAAATTTTATTTGAAATTAATTGGTGCCGTGGTTTTTTCATAAAACCCCAACTTCCAAAGGCTTTTTCGTATTTTTTTTACGCGCGCCTTTTACTCTGATTGATCGTGCATCTCACTGAATAAGTTTTCCCCTGTTTTCTCCACGGGGGGATGACGCTCGCGCACACATGAACAATATGGCTCGATTTCCGGTGAAATATCATGGTTTTTTACCATGCCTGCCAGTGAGTTCGAGCTCGCGACTAGCGCCGCCTTAAAGGCTACAATGAATTTGTATACTGTTATGACTATAATGGGTGAAAAAACACCCGGATTTAGTTATTTGAGTAAATTAAATAATTCAATATATGTTGCACCTTTTTATTATGTATTCTTTAATTATAGATCGTGCTCTTTGATATTTTAATTTATAGGTTTAATTAAAAAAAAATTAAAACAATTTAATTTGCGTGTGAAAAAGGGTTCTCAAGATTATGGTAATTTTTGAAGGGGTATGGAAAAATTCGAAAAAAAAACTTATTAATTATGCATTTTTATCAGTCTTTATATTTCTTTGTAATCACAGATAAGGCTTTAATTTGGCATGGAACTTATCTTTATACCTTCAAAAAAACGAATTTTTAAATCAAAATGTAGTACTAGCAATCTTTTTCAAAGTTGCTTGTAACCTAACATAATATCAAATTAACATCTTTTTAGTCATAACAAACTTAACAATAAAGAAAATTAACAATCACTTCTAACTTGTAATAATTTTTGGATGATGATGCCAGTAGGCATCTTCTATTTCTTGGTCCCTCAGTCGATGCATAATCTGAAACAAAAATAGCATAAGGAAACAACACAGTTAAAAATAATACACATAAATAATAATAAATATAATAAAATATCAAACATAAAATAGTATATCTACACATATTCTAAAAATAAAACATTTTAAGTTCATTACTTACGCTGTAAGTCAGTAGCCCACTATGACTACAACGGGTGTAAAAACACCGGGTTGCGAGTGTACCTCGGGACTGGCGCGAACGCGCAACCTCTCTTCCTGCGTGATCGAGGGCTACTCTCGACTTATGAGAATACACGAAATCGCAAGGCGCTGCGCTAAAAACGAAAAAAGATACCGACACAAAATTAAACCACCCGGGTGTAAAAACACCGTAGTAGCCTTTAAGGGTTAACACCTCTCGGACCCCAATGCGCCCCAATGGCACAATTTTGTGCCACCAAACCCCGACCGATTTTAAACTGTATTTTTGGAAAAATAAGTCTTAGAATCGGTCAGGGATTTTTGGCAAAAATTTTTTCGCGGGGCTCGAGAGGTATCTCACCATTCGCATCAAAGGCGTCACGCTATATCGCATAATGGCCGTAGAAGTGCACGAGTGCCGCGCGCGCTTTCGTAGCGCCAGGGAACAGTGAGCCTTTCCTGAACGGCGCTGATGAAACACGCGCCTTTGAAACGCAACTACTACCCCATAATATATTTTTATACTTTATAGTTCACAAACAAGTAAACTGGCTCGCTGGTACTATTAAGTATTCTGTGCCGCAGGTAAGAGGTATCGTCTGCGCGTTGCTAATTCTGCACCTTTATTTCACGCGCTTTTTGAGACTGTGTAGAAAGTTGAAAAGAACGTTGTTCCTACAGCAGTACCCACCAAGAGGGATAATAGTTTCTCCTAGCTGTTGTGTTGGACCAATGATACTTCTAGACTTCTTCTCACTCGTATCTGCAGACAGAACTCAGATAAGGTACATGACGAATGCGAGTTAAGGTCACAAGTCACTTGGACCCTGAAAGGTTGCCTATCACCTAGCAAATACGTACTGTAAATCAATATAAGTCACATGTACCTAGATTTTTTTATCGTGGTACGAGTACAATCATCCAATGAGTCCTTCCAACTAGGGCGAGAAGGTAGGAACTGTTAGACATGTACTGAGTAAAATTCACGGTGATCCTTCAATAACCCTTTACGTTCCAGGGTCACGGTTACAAGATGAGACAGTCCCGCGACCCCGGCAGGCTTCGGCCCTCTAAGGGGACCCCGTCAGATTGCTGACAGCTCTTTGAGGCGCGCGTGGAACACGACACGCCAAAATCTAGTACCTAATGTAGGTAATAGTCGCTTTCACCAACTGCAGTCTTTCAATACAAGAAGAAAGTTAAATACCTGCTTTGAAAAAGACATAATCATCACCATCATCAGCCTATATTGTTCCCACTGCTGGGCCACAGGCCTCCTCTCTATATACACCGAAAAAGACATCAAGATTGTCTATTCATGAAATCGTGAGTCGTTTCTAAAATAACGACCAGCAAAAAAATTTAAGGACGGGTTTTAAACGGTAACAAACGGTTGGTACACTAAGAACATTGTTCGTGAACGAGCAAAACAAGCTTAGTTGAACGTCAAGACTTTCCTATAAAGTGATCTGAAGCTACGACTTCAGATCACTTTATAGGAATGAATAGTATGTCAAACAAAGTAAGATACGTACTTGTGTTTTGTGAATGTAGAAAACAATAGTACCTATTGAAGTTATTAAATGGGGTGTTAGGTAAACAAGTTAGTCATTTTAAAAAACTATGCTCTTCTTAAAAACATTTTTTTTTTTGTTAAAAAAAATATTTACCATAGATAGACGAAGTACTCGTTAAAAATATGCTGTGATAAACTTATATCTTAATTTCGCCGAGGCCATCTTTTGAGGGTATTTTTATGAATGAACGCGAGATCCAACCTTGGAACCCAGACTCCACGGCAAGCTGCCATTCATCTTCAGCAAGTTTTGATTACAAACAACGTGACAGGTAAAACTAAATAAAGGCTTGTAATATAGAGCTTTTTAAAGTTTATATACTTATTCTTAGATTAAAGTTGGATGTCTTTCTGTTAAACAATAGGATCTGCTATTATGATATCTTTTTGGAATCGGTATTTGGTAGGCATATTTGAGAACTCATGGGCATTAAGAGTGTACATTTTTTTACAGAAATCGCTCTTGAAGTTGCAGATAATGTAATTTTTTTTGATTAAAAATAGAGAAGAATTGCTTTTTCTTGAAGTTCTCGAAACGTACTTAATAAAACACATTTATTCACGATAGCTCTAGTATTCAGCAGTTATTAACAGAATAAATCAGAACAAGAAAAATACATATGCTTCTTTATTTTATTACAAGCAAATGTATAACAAAATGTAGAAAAATTATTAAAAAAAGGAAAAAAAATATATATATCTCCGGAACCCTCGGGTAAAAATGGTTAAAATTTTAGTAGTTTATAGTAAATTATCTGGTAAATCGAACCCTTAACGACACACCCTGTATACTGCTGTGGTCGCCGCACTGTCTTATAGCTTCTTGGTCCTGGAGTTTAGACAGTAAGAGTCGGAGTCCCATCCAGCTCCTCCACGCGAGAGAACATTAGATGATTTATACAACTCAAAAAAAAATAGAAAAAGAGCGAATTAAGACTTGGCTCAAATGAAACCTTATTTGTATAGCATTTGCATAATATATTTGTATAACATTTGCATAATATATTTGTATAGCATTTACATAATATATTTGTATAGCATTTGCATAATATTTGTATAGCATTTGCATAATATATTTCCTAAAACCAGTCCTATCAGATAACTGCGAATCCGAAACGTAAAGGGCTATTAAAGGACTCAGTGGATTTTAGTTAATACGAGTCTAACAGTCCCTTTCGTCTCGGTATATGTGAGAGGACTAATTTTATAATTTTATCACGTATAAAAAAACAGTAATTCGTGTCATACAGGTATGGATGATTACAACTAATTCCCTGCTGCTACGGCTTAGGCGTAAAAAGCTCAATTCGCAAAATGGCAACCTAGTCGCAATAAGACAAGTTTTCATAATGGAAAATTCTCTAAACGCCTGATACTCAAAGTGGCCAAGTCTCTGAAAACCTAGCTTGCAAAATGGCAAACGTTCAAAATTGATTTTTTTCTACGTAATCAGAGAAACCTAAGATTTTTTCACCCTGTTTAACTAAATTGTGATGCGAAGAATTCTTAGATTAATAAGATTTACACACCTAAATGTAGAAAAAAAAAACATTTTGAGCATTTGCCATTTTGAGAATTAGGCATTTAGAAAATTGGCCATTTTGAGAATTAGGCGTTTTGAGAATTGAGCATTTTGAGAACTTGTCCTTTTGTGACTAGGTTGCCATTTCGGGAATTGGGATTTTTGCGCCTAAACCTCTGCTACGAGTGTTACTTGCGGTGTAGCTGAAGCATTTCCTGGGTGAACTAGAATCTAGACTACTCTTTTTAAAGAAAACAAAAGACTAAAAATACAATACTTCCAGAAGAATACTGCTCCTCTATAATTGGCTGCATTTTTCTTAGCGTGTTGTTTTGTTTCACTAGTTACAGCCGTACCAAGAGTCGAGCAATACTTTTTCAATTGCTTCCTTCTCTTACAAATAATGAGCTAAACCAACAACCATTATTAGTTGATGGCGGAAAAGTATTGTACTTTGAAAGTTTTCAGTTGAAGGAGTTTCAGATAAAATGTTGGAGGAGGTTCTCTGTTGTAAACTTAATAATTGACGAAACTGAAAGCCAAAGAAAAGAGATATTGTATATTCACAATAAGCCAACTTTGTGCCACAGCGCAGGTTCAATTCCAGCATAGGACAAATATTTTGTGGACTAGAGGTAGTTAGTTTTTGCATAGGTACATTTTTAAACAAAAACAAAAAGAAGTTAAGTTATTTTGGAATTCGGTTATTTTCTGTTGCAAAAAAGATTTTTCCGTACTTATTTACTTTATAAACGACTGTCAGATGACTAAACGCTCTGAAAGAGATATACAGCTTTACTACAAAAACTTAAACATCTGTTGAACACTTGTCTAAAAACAGTGTGACTGCAAAACGGCCCTTATTTCAACGTCATAATCTGACATTTTTTTAGACAAGTGTTCAACAGACGTTTTAGGCGCTGTACATAGCGAACACTCTGTAAACGACTAGTTTTACGTCGCAAAGTTAGCCGTATCTGTACATGCCACAAGCCAGGAAAAAATACAGTGTATAGTCAAATGTATAAAGTAAAGACTTTAACAAAATCATTTACAAAAGTGGTCTAGAAGTACGAAAAAAAATAATTGTCAATATGACCACGAAAAAAAATTTTTCGTCTCGAAATTCTCAATTTTTTCAGCGGTAACCATTATATTTTTTGTAACTATAACAGAGGAAATTTCATATACTAAAGACATATCTAATTTCTTTTTAACTCAGACCTGTAATTTTTTAAATATTAAGTTAAAACTGCAAAATTTCTTACATTTTTTCTTACAGTTTGCCCCCGCACGCAGCTGCTTCACCCCCGCGACTGCCTTTGCTACATAGAGCTTGGGGGCAGCGCCTTAATAGTTTTTGTGGTACCACGGTTATTGTTACAAACACAATCATTTAGATGAATTAAATGTTGTGTAAGTATTAATGGACCTTTCAAAACTCCCGTAATTTTGTAAAGAGTATCCCAAAATCCCACCCATGTTTGCCAAACAATTTAAAACAAACAGCAAACATCAAAAACATACAAATATCGTTCCCGTGGACCTTTCGTCATGCAAAATTGACGTAACAGTGTAAAAATATTACTTAACCCTAACACTTCTCATCAACCTTCCTCAAATTGAAGCGGACATCCAAAATTATTGTTACATACACGTAATTGTGTTTTAATTCGACAAGCTTCGGAGATACTCGGGTGATAAACTCAGCCTATTTAATAAACCTTTCAACCCTTTATCGCGACGGGAGTATAAAGTCCCATCGGGGGTCCTTTGTGCCGTTTACGTCACTTTGTTTGACAACCTTCCACGATTTAGGTCGAATTTCTGACGTTTCCTATGATAAATGTTTGGCACAAGTTTTGGCCTGGGCCTTGCGGATGGATTAAAACGGACGTGTTTTAGTTTACATGTCATTGTTGTTTCGGTAACGTGGACTATCCGTCTGTATTAATTAATCTTAGTTTGATTTATTACTACCGTGACAGGAGGCAAGACATTTTTTTTAAAGAAATTTTGCCCCACGGGAATTTCTCCTGTATCGTAGATACATTTACAAACATAGAAACTCACATACACAAACAAGCAGACCCGGAAGTACAAGTTGCAGATCATACAAATATTTGTTCCGTGCTGGGATCGATCCTGCGACACGCTGCTCAGCAGTCGATCGCTCAGCCGCTGCCGAAACCGTGTTGTCAAACGATATTGGCAAGGTTGATGTTCAATTATTAACGATTTAGGCCGCTGCCTCGAATCTTGCGGGCAGCGGGGCGGCGGCGGGCGGCGTCGGCGGCGCGGGTGCGGCAGGATGTTATGCGTATAATCAAATAGACCGACTCTCGAAAACAGCGGCGCGGCAGCGGGGCGGCCGCGGCAGCGGGCAGCGAGCGGTGTACTCGACAAACAGTCACCGCCCGCTCGCCTGCTCTCTAGTGTTTTGACCACAATAAATAGAGCGTTAGGAATAAATTTGAATAAAAAAGATGTTGCCGTCATTGTTCAGACATTTCGTTCGCGAATAAAAACAAATATCTCGACGACAAAATCATGAACACAACACTACTCGGCTATAGTGACGCGCGATCTGCCCGCTAGTTTCGGGTCTGCGACGAACGCGCCGCTCCCGCGCCGCCGCTGCCGCCGCCGCCGCCGCGCCGCTGATGCCCGCAAGATTCGAGGCAGCGGCCTTAGGGCGTGGCCCCATGTCTCCGGCGCGGCGCCGTGCCGAGCTACGGTGCCGAGCTACGGCGCCGCCCGCCGGCGAGCGGCGCGGCGCCGTGCCGAGCCACGGCGCCGCCCGCCGGCGGGCGGCACGGCGCCGTGCCGCGCTACGGCGTCGTGTACCGGCACGTACCCTATGTTCAGCAAGTGTATCCAAACATAAAAATTACAGTTTTGATTTGATATGGACCGCGAAAGGCGTATCCTGGTCCTGTTGCTAGTGTATACATATGTATGTATGTAGTCATACGTATGTCTACATCAAAAAAAAAATTCTATGATAAGAATAAATAAGTTAAAATAATTTCTTTTATTTCTTACCTTACGGTGCGTACAGACTATGTAACATAACATGTTATATAACTGTAATTTTTATCTTTGGATACACTTGCTGAACATAGGGTACGTGCCGGTACACGACGCCGAAGCGCGGCGCGGCGCCGTGGTTCGGCACGGCGCCGCGCCGCTCGCCGGCGGGCGGCGCCGTAGCTCGGCACGGCGCCGCGCCGCCGCACGGCGCACGGCGCCGCGCCGGAGACATGGGGCCAGGCCCTTAAAGTTTTAGTAGTCAAACGCTGTGTTCGTCCCTATAACTGTCCAGCAGTGTGCACATTAGGACCTCGTCCGTACATGATGCTGCAATGTTCCCACAGCTAGAACACAGGTCACCTCTCTATGAGAGGGAGTGGGCCGCAGGTAATCCTACACGGGAGTCGCGGATTGGTTATCACAATATGTCTTCCATTTTTTGGTTCTAGGACATGCCTGTTTCCTTACGGCATTTTCCTTCACCGTTTTGAGAGCAGTGTGAAATAAATAACAAAATATAGGCTGGGTTGGAATCCAAACCTACAACCCGTAAATCGTAGTGGTTACCACTGCTCCACCGCTGCTACTCTAACATACCTACAGTCCTACATACAACACCATAATAAACATGCCACAGTACCCGAACCTTCTCACCGTGGGTAAATTGAACTCCAAAATCCATCATACGTTACCCACACCCAATAACCGCTCCTAGCTGTCAGCCAGCCCACCTTGTTATGATCCGACCCAACATAATGGCGGAAATGTAATTAAATGTCAGATTGTACCAGGATCAAAGGTTTAGCTAAACCCATTACAGAGCGCTCACGCACATTTTGTTTCAGATCCATTCGGTTGGTTGCCACAGTAGATGTATGGGGATTAATATACAGTATTTCAAGTAAGAATAAGGGGTCTGACACAAATTAAGCATGATTCTACTGATCTGTCGCTGATTCGAGTCGTATGGCGGCCATGTTCATGCCGCCTCAGTTGAACGAAACTGACATACAGTGTTGGGCAAATTTTAATTGAATTAACAATTAAAAACTAACAATTGACCAATTGTAATTGTGAAAAATATAACTAACAATTATTTAATTGTTAACTGTAGCAGTAACAATTGATTAATTGTTAGTTGTTATTTACTACAATCAACAATTAATTAATTGTTAGTTGTGATTTACAACAATTTTATTAACAATTAATTAATTTTCAATTGTTTTGTGAATTTTAATTAAAAACTAACAATTAAAAATTCCTGCTCTATAATATACAATTATACAGCCGGTTTATATAAATAATTAATATACCCGTGTGCAGTGTAGGGCGTAGTTAACCACTTTTTTTTGTAATCTGATTACTAACTACGATTAAAAGTAGTACTACATGTATTTACAACTACATGTAGTAAACTACTTTTGCCAAAAGTAATCTAACCACCTTTTTTCTATTTTTGGCGAAGTAAAATCAAATGAGTTCTCCAACCCAGGGCAGAGCAGGAGGGACTGTCTGACTAAAATCCACGGCGACCTTCAATAGCCGTTTACGTTCTGGGGTCAAGGTTGCTGTTTAGTCCCGCGACCCCGGCAGGGTATAGCCCTCTAAAGGGGGTCCAGTCATAGTGCTGACACACTGTCTGACTAAAATCCACGGCGACCTTCAATAGCCCTTTACGTTCCGGGGTCAAGGTTGCTGTTTAGTCCCGCGACCCCGGCAGGGTATAGCCCTCTAAAGAGTGCGTCATAGTGCTGACACTCTCTGAGGCGCGCGGGGACCACAACGCGCCAGCGACCCGGGCATGGTCCATGGTCGGATAGCGAAATAATAATATAATAATATATTCCACAACTATCGTACACAACGCCATCTAGTCCCAAGCTAAGCAGAGCTTGTGTTATGGGTACTAGCGACAACTGATAAACATACTTATATATTTCTAAATACATACATATTATAGATAAAATACACCCAGACACAGAACAAATGATCGTGCTCATCACACAAACATTTGTCCTGGGTGGGAATCGAACCCACGACCTCCGGCATAGCAGTCAGGGTCACTAACCACTAGACCAACAGGCCAGTCACCATTACTCGCCGTCAGATTAAGAGTCAAATAAAGTCAGACTCTGGGTTAAGTTCAGATACAGACTCGGTTAGACCCTGTCAGACTCGGTCACACTCTGTCAGACTGACATCCTCTGTCAGACTATCGGACTCTGTCAGACTCGATCAGACTCTGTCAAACTCTGTCAGACTGTCAGATTATGTCAAACTGTCACTCTGTCAGACTCCGTGAGACTATGTCCGACTCTGTCAGACTTTTTCAGACTGTCAGACTCTATCAGACTGTCAGCCTCTGTCAGTCTGTCCGACTGATAAACTGTCAGACTCTGCCAAACTGTCAGACTGGTTAATTTTCAGACTCGGTCAGACTCTGTCAGACACTGTCAGACTCTATCAGACTACGTCAGATTCTGTGAGACTGTCAGATTCTGTCAGGCTCCGTCAGACTACGTCAGTCTCTGATACTTTTTCTGAGACTCTGTCGGATTGACAGACTGATACACTGTCAGACTGTCAGCTTCTGACAGTCTGTCAGCCTCTGTCAGATTGTCCGACTGATCAACTGTCAGACTCTGTGAGATTGTCAGACTCTGTCAGATTGTCAGCCTCTGTCCGACTGTACGACTGATAAACTGTCACACTCGGTCTGACTGTCAGACACTATCAGAGTCTGTCAGACTACGTCAGATTCTGTCAGACTTTCAAACTGACAGATTGATAAACTGTATGATACTCAGTCATCATAGTGCCCCCCCACCCCCACCTATTCCTATAGTAATAAACAGTTATGTTGGCAACAAATAAAAGAAGATTAGACTAATTTCGTTTTGATACATAAAGTTATTTGTTAGTTTAATTGTTTCAAAAAACAACTAAAAAAGTTAATTGCAATTATTTTAATTACGAGTTACAATTGACATAGTACGTTAATCAAATTAATTTAATTGAAAGGTGCAATTAAAAGTTTAATTGCAATTAATTTAATTGTAATTAATTTAATTGCAATTACTTTTTTATTCAATTAACAAGACAATTGACAAATTAATTGATTAATGCCTAACACTGGACTTAATATAATATATTATCTTACATCGCAATGATACTGAAGGTTGAAATACAATTGACAATATGTACCAAAAAATGATAACTATCATAATGACATTGACAGAAACCTGATTTCAAACGTCTAATAGTTTTCCGCCAATCACAACAGCTTGCATCTCTAGGCAGCGGATTCTCATTTTCCTAAGCATCAAAAGGAACCTTTTTTTGATCGTGATAAAATCATCAAAAATGAGTCATCCCACCCTGGGTGTAGTGGAAGATACTGTCAGGCTTGCACTAACATCCACGGTGTTCCTTAAATAGCCCTTCACGTTCCAGGGTCACGACCTACTTAGGCAGTCCCGCGGCTGCGAGAAGCTTTGGCCCTCTACAGCCCTTCAGATTGTTGGTTACTCCTTGTGGCGCTCGTGGAATACGACGCACTGTCAACCAGGGCATGGTCCATCCACGCTCAGGTTCCACGCTCAGGTTCCACGCATACCCTAGAATACTGGCTTCCCCACGGTGGACAGTAGCCGAGAATCCTGCGAACCCTACACCAGCCTTTGGACCTGGCGATCGACGCGCGAGCACACTTCTCCTGCAGCGGCCAGTGACGTCAGGGGAGTGCTAGACCAGTGAGGAGGTTAATCGCTGTAGGCCCTAACCCAATCTATCGACCCTCGTCTACCGAGCTATTTAATAAAATAATGTCCAATTTACTGCCTACCTACATTTTTTATTTAATATCCTCCTAAGAATACCTGTGCCTAGGTTAGGTAGGATAAAGTAGAGTAGCGGTAACTTTAGTACCGGGACACTGGCAGCGAGTCACCAATTACACCCTGTCCGCATGCCCGCGATCATAAAGAACCTTAACTTGAGAGTAAGCTGCTGTAGCATCAAAACACTTGTTATATTATATCTGTGCAGTGCAACATATAAAATTTTACTCGACAAACCTAACACCGCAACGCGAATTTATTGAAAAACAGAGTCGTTTTGACTTACTGGTTATCTAAATACCGTGACATTACCAAGTGCGGAGTCCGGAACTTGTTAACCGACGCGACGTGTTTGGAAACCGACGTGTGTAAAGTTAATTGTAAGGTATTCATTACCTACGAGTCTTAGATTGGTAAGTTGAGGGCTTATTGTTAGGACTGTATTTGTCAAAAATTCGATGTTTTCAAATGAATAGCATAACTTCCTAATTCTGGATAGACATATTTGTATTTCTATGTCTCGAACGTTACCTTTCACCAATAATGAATAGTTTTTAAGAAAGCTGTACGCTTTAGAAGTTTTTTTTTTTGGGTTAGCACAGTGGGGAGCAGTGGTGGCCCAGTGGTATCGGTCCCGACTTACGAGTTGTAGGTCGTGGGTTCGAACCCCGCCTGGCGCATTACTTTGTGCAATTTATTTCATCACCACTGCTCTCAAAACGGTGAAGGAAAACATCGTGAGGAAACCGGCATGTCCTAGAACCAAAAATTCGAAGACAGGTGACATCCACCAATCCGCACTGGGCCCGCGTGGTGGATTATGGCCCACTCCCTCTCACAGAGAGGAGGCCTGTGTCCCAGCAGTGGGAACATTATAGGCTGATGATGATGATGATGACAGTGGCTGAGCGATTGAAGAACTGCGCAGCATGTCGTGGGTTCGATTTCCGCACGGAACAAAATATTTGTATTACCTACAAGTAGTTGTTCTGGGTGTCTGTGAATGTGAGTAATTGAGTATCTATGTTTGTAAACGAACCCACGACACAGGAGAAATTCCTCGTCCAGGGCAAAGTTTAAAAAAATACCTTTAAACAAAGAAACCGTTTAGTTTCCTCGTATTGAGAAAGACAAGAATCGTTTTCTAGAAATAAAAAACAAATAAATAAAAATAGTGCTCTTAAACTATTTTCAAAATAAATAGTACATCCTAAGTAACTACTTGAAATGTAGAAGTACCCTCGGACAATAAAACTCCTTTATCGTTAAATAGCAGCTTTTAGAAAACTTTGTTAGGCAAATAAAAGTTGGCACTTTAAAACACAGTTCCTTTTGTCTCTGCATTGTAGTTACAAACACTTTTAAACGTGTTATTTTATTAGTTCAAGCGAAGTTTATATCAAGATTGTTTACTTGGTTTGTTTTGCTTTTAATTGGGTTTTCATTGATTAAAACGTTGGATGGTTTGTTTTCCTTTATAGGATGAGGGCGTGGTCATTAGCCTGCCTAAAGCAATGCATAACTGTCTTTTGTAGTGTAGCTAAAGCAGTATTTACACGACAAGTGACGCGAATGTCTCGCACGAACGCGCCGTGTAGTGATCCTCACCGCCTATCTACGTGGCGTAAGTACATCCACAAAATCTACTTGGCCGCTTCCGCTTATCAGCGGACGAGGTTTACATCTACAACCCATTTTCTTAGTCTTTCAGGCAATCACAAGGCATTTCGGCGTATTTCAAGACTGCACATTAGTCAATGCTCTAAAACGTTAATAAGACTAAAATAAGCCAAATACAGCTAAAACCTAACGTAAAAATAACCTAGAATTATTTATTCTACTGTTAACCGACAAAAAACTCTACACAAATCTCCCTTGTTGAAAAAACCTGTGTACCTTGGTTTTGTATTCCCCTGGCGCCGGCCAACGTGTTGCATTATTCCGCCATTCCCTCAGGTTTGCGTCTGACTTCATAGGATTACTTATTCGATATGTGTCGCAGCAGCAGCGTGAATTATTGTCTTGTTTACACCTAGGGCTGCCACTTCCAATTATGGAATGGACTCGAAGCTGGAATGTTTTATTCGCACTTTAGGGTTGTCACAATTTCGGGTTGGATGTGTAGTGTAGTGTGATTGACGGTTAAGGCCAGTTTTAGTGCTTGACTGACCGTCAGTGCGTACCGTATGCCATGTTTGATCAAAATTAGATACTTTGATCACTAAAAAGTAAAGATAAAATCAAACAATATTATTGAAGTTTGAACTAGTCGGTTCTATTATTTTTACTATGACACACGTATCCGTACGGTCGGTCCACCGATCGGTGTAGCACTGAACGTGTTAATCGCGTCAGTCGACCGACAGCACGCATGCGGACTCGGTTGACCGACGGTCCTCATAAGCAGTGCGTAGCAATACGCGTGCGTACGGTCGGTCGAGCAGTAATGATTTGTGAATTTTCATACAAATGACAAGCGCGAGTGACGTACGCACCGACGACGACTGCAGGTATTAGGAGGAGAATATAAAAGAAAATTGATTAAAATGAGATTTCCATGAATATCAATGATATTAATGCATATAGTGTCATAATGTACTGAATTGCAAATACTAGTTATACAAAATGAATAAGTAACGTTGATAATGCTTGAAATTATTGCACACATTATCTATGAGCTCATTAACTTGGACGTCACCGACAGCCATGACAGGTGGTGTAATTTCAGTGTACGAAAAAGACAGAGCTATACATATACAAGTCGTCTAGCGCCATCTCGTTCGATCATAGTGGGATTACTACCGGTATATGACGTCATGGTACAACGAAGCCAAGTCAATGAACTCATATCAGTACCCTTAGCACGAGTTTTCAGTATTTGAGACGTAAAGTAAACTGCAACTTTGACAATTTCAAATTGACAATTTTCAAGGAAAAAATTAGATCCTTCTTTGCACACCAGAGGCGCTGTTCCATTTTTTCATACAAGAAATGCTGTAAATACTGGAAAGACGCTGTAAAGTAAAAGAGTGAAAACTCGTGATAAGAACGTGAACATCTCCTGCCGCACGAGTTTTTACCCTGCGAGCTCTTAAATTCTTTAAAAAAATATTTTATCAAGAATTTTATACAATTTTCCTATTTTCTATAAAAGTAATTACGTACTTGCCAAAGGTTTTCATAATATAAATGTTGTCTTTGAATAGCAAAAAAAAAAAAAAAAATCCCAATATAATTTATTATGTACCTGTACCAAGATTATTATTTCTTTCAATTACAAATTGAAAACGTTTCCTGGAACGAATTCTTCATCAAAGTATTTCTAATAAAAAAACAATTTGTAATTTAAACCTGTGCGTTGCTAAAATAATTTACGATTCCCGCTTACCGTCGATTTTTTTAATCTTTATTTAATTTAAAACTGATCAATAGTATTATAACTTACTAAGAAGTTCTTTGAGAGCTTTTTTTGATGATCCCATCGCATTTCCTGAAACACTGAACACAGCAACTGCTGAAAGTCAGAATCACCTGTCGCACCCACTACTCGAAGCTCGACGAAATCCTTAAGGATAAATTTTAATATCTTGGATTTCGATACGAAATTAGTCAGAAGTAAATACGAGAGGAGTCTTTGAGGGCTTGACGTACAATAGTAAGAAATTTATTCTTATAAAAAATATTAGTTAGGTATTTTATACGCAAACTTGCTATCATTGATGTCACTACATCCCATAAGGCAAAAAGTTCATAAAAAAGATTTCTTGTAGCTTAGATTGTAATCAAAAGCCAACCTTTACAATCTAAACTAAATAACGTCTAACTAACCTGTCTGTACAAGCAACCAAGGTACTATATTTCTTACATTTTAAACCGCTGCTTCATTAAAATGTATTCATAAAACCCGTGTCACATTTTTTAGACTTATCTAGGTCTAGTCTAGTCTAGGTAATAAATTGTAAATGTATACGACAAGTTTAAGTTAGGACGGATATGACAGAATAAAATTATGAGAAAGACAATGGGCTACTATGTAAAGTATTACGATGAAAAACGTTGGTTTTGCCTCGCAGAGTGAATAGAAAGATAAAACTTTAACTCGGATTTGAATACGGTATGAAAATTTAACCTATAATTTCATGACCTTTGAATTCTATTACTTCAATAATCATGTCGCACCCCCAGATCAACAAAGACGTAAGTGCAGATACGTCAAATTTTTTTTATTGCTGTTTTGGATAGCATACGTAAAGATACATGTGCTCAATTTTTTCCGTGCAATTTAGACTTAAAATGAAGGTTTTATAACAAAAAAAAAATTTTTGGCGTCATTTAACTTTAATATTTTTTCAAATAATAAAGTCGATAAACCAACATAAGCACGTAAAATTTCATTAAAATACACCTAATCATGCTTAGGTTTTTGTTCCATCAAAAAAAGCAAAAAACGTATAATTATATCTCGTATTATGCTTTTTAATGCCTAATAAAAAAACGATTTTCTTAAAATAATACCGATTACATCCCATCACAAATAAAAATAATCAAACAAAAAAAGCCGTATTTCTATGTTCACGGGTGCACTCGCACACAGTTTCGAAATAATCATGCTTACGCCTTTTTTCTTTCGCCTTTCTTGATCTAGTTGGCGGAAGTAATCATGAACTCGTCACATAAACAAATCGAAAGGTCTGGGTACTTACCCTTACATCGCATGCGCGGGTGTGGATTATTTGTTTAGTTTTCATAACTCACGCGCCGCTCAGAGACAACTGCACGTAACGATTTGTATTTCCGAGTTAAAAAGAAGTTTAAAGAAGTGTTTAGGTACTGAACGGAATTAAGTATCCCTTTTTTTTCAGTCTACACTGTCTCACTGCTGGGCAAAGGCCTCCTCCAAGTTTTTCCAAGTTTTCTTGTCCAGCGCCACTTCGAACCAGTCCTCACGGTGTGAATCCAGCTCGTCTCGCCACCTTTTTCTAGGCCGGCCTCGGCGGCGCCGTCCATCTTCAGGCACCCACTGTGTGGCGGCCTTCGCCCAGCGGTCAATGTTCATGCGGCTGACGTGACCCGCCCAGTCCCACTTCAGCTTGGCAGCTTTCTTGCCGACGTCCAGAATGCCCGTTTTGGAACGTATCGTGGTGTTGCGAACTCTGTCCTGTCGTTTGATGCCCAGAATGCTGCGTCCATTGCCCTTTGGCAGACTCCAAGGCGGAACCTCTGCGACTCGGTAAGCGATCAGGTTTGAGCACCGTAGGTTAGGACGGGCAGGATGCACATGTCGATGAGTTTGCGCTTTAGGGAGATTGGTAAATCACCCTTCATAAGCGTCTTCTTGGACCAGTAGCTTTTCCAGGCGTTTTCGATTCGGCGATCGATTTCTCTTTCTTGCCTGTTTTCGAAAGATACTAACTGGCCCAAGTAGATATACTCATCGACATATTTAATATCCTGACCATCTACCTCGACCGTACGCTTAGTGCTGTTTGTCATTATTTGTGTTTTAGACCGATTCATCGCAAGTCCCACCAAGGAGTTAGCCGTGCTCAGTTCTTGGAGCATGGTTTGTAGTTCAAAAGCTGTAGGGGCAAAAAGAACAATGTCATCGGCAAAACGGAGGTTTGTCAGCCTCTTATTGCCGATTTCTATACCTTTAGTCGCCCAAAAGGCTGCCAGAGTTTTAAATATCTCCTCAAGTGTGCTGGTGACGGGCACGCCGCGATTGCGGCGGTAAGACCCCTCTTTGAGGAGTGGCTGGAGAGACGTCAAGGCGTCCTTACTTTCCGCCTGACGCAGGTCCTCACCGGGCACGGATGCTTCGGGAGGTACCTATGTTTGATGCGGAAGGAGGAAACGCCTGGGTGATGTCACCACTGCGAAGATCGCCCGGAGGACACGGTGGAGCATACGGTGCAGGACTGCCCCGCTTGGGCAGAGCACCGACGTGTCCTCACGGTGGCGATAGGCGGAGACCTCTCGCGCCCAGCATTGGTCGCGGCCATGCTGCGGGGCAAGACGGAGTGGGAAGCGGTCGCCTCCTTCTGCGAAGCAGTAATGCTCGCGAAGGAGGAGGCGGGCTGCGTGAGAGAGAGGACAGTGTCCTCCCTCCGCCCCACCCGCGGTGGTGGACGCCCACGGCGACGGACGTCGCAAGACGATCTCCAGCCACCGTAGGCGCGGGCATGCGGGCAGCGAGTAAAGGGCAACTCGCTGCCCGACCATGAATCATGCCCGGGTCGACGGCGCGTTGTGTCCCATGCGCGCCTCAAAAAGCGTCAGCATACTGACGAGGCCCCCTCTCAGAGGGCCAAAGCCTGCCGGGGTCGCGGGATTATTTCCTTACCGTGACCCCGGAACATAAAGGGCTACTGAAGGACACCGCCGATTTTAGTCAGTACAAGTCTGACAGTCCCTCCCGCCCTGCCCGGGGTGGGCGGACTCATTTGATGATTTTACCACGTTATTCGGAGAGAGCGGATCACCCTGCGTGACTCCCTTTTGAATTTGAAATGTGGGTCCTTCATTACTGAGTTTGATGTTTTCGGTGCTGTTCTAGTAAATACTTCTGAGGAGGTCAATATACTGCGATTTTAATTCTTGGTTTTCAAGAGCTTTAAATATTGAGGAGTGTTTAATACTGTCAAAGGCTTTAGAATAATCTACGAAGGCTAAGTAGAGAAGTTTATCAAATTCTGAGTATTTTTCTAGAAGTTGGTTCGAAGTCTGCAGGTGGTCGGTTGTTGAGAAACTGGGGCGAAATCCAGCTTGTTCAGGTGGTTGATGTTTATCCAATTTATCATATATACGGTTATGTATTACTTTAATAAAAGTCTTGTAGATGTGAGAATGATGTTAAACTTATTGGACGATAATTGCCGATTTCACTTTTGTCGCCCTTTTTATGCAGAAGGAATATGTTTGAATGGCACATTGTTTTTGGAACTTTTCCGGACCGTAAAATGGTGTTAAATAGGTTAGTAAGGTGGGGCAACAGAGTGGAAGATCCTGTTTTGAGTGCTTCTGTGGTAATTCCATCTTCTCCAGGACTTTTATTGTAGCGCATAGTAGCAAGCGCTTTGTGCAATTCATAACCATTTATGGGGGGGATGGAATCGGATAGATTATATTCAGTATAGTTATCGTATGATGGATGCTCGGAATATAATGATTTATAATATTTTGTGGCAATTTCCATGATTTTACAGGTATTTACAGATTTATTGATTATATTTTACAGGTACATACTTTGTAGGTGTTGTTTGTTCCGGTAACTATTGCATTGTATTGTTTTTCTGCGTCTGTTTCATCGATTTGAAGTTCCTTAAAATAATTAGACAGTTCCTGGTTGAAATGTTGGAAGTTATTAACGAGGGTCTCTTTAGACAGTCTTTTAATTTGTTTTATAAATAATTTGGCTCGATGGATTTTAAAATCTAGTCTGATTTTAACACGAATGGGTGTCTGAATATGGTCTGAACTATATTTGATCCTGTTTATGACATTAATATTTTTAATAATAATTATATCTATCGGATGACAAGATGTAGTCGATTTCGTTGTGCGTGATGCCATCTGGTGACACCCAGGTCCATCGTCTTTGCGGTTTCTTCATATAGAAACTGTTGACTATGTGCATGCTCTGTCCAAAGGCAAATTAAGTGAGTCGAGCGCCTCGCTCGTTTCGATCTCCTAACCCAAAACTACCAACTGTGTCACCACAGTCCAGTTCTTGCCTTCGTCCCACTTTTGCATTAAAGTCACCAATAACCATATTCCAGGTGCCTTTATTTTCGTCGCATGCTCTATTAACAAGATCGTAAACATCTTCTACATCTTCATCTGAATATGCAGATGTTGGTGCATATACCTGAACAAGAGTTAGAGTTTTGGTAGGTGTTAGTTGGAACTTGACCACAGTGACACGTTCAGAGTATCCTAAAAATTCAATTATGTTGTCCTTCCACTTCTTTGCCACCATGAACCCCACTCCGTGTTGGCCACTGGTTTCACCGAAGTGGAAGAACACGGCATCGTCTCTTTCCTCTGTTTGCTCACCTTCTCGTCTCTCTTCTGAAAGTCCCAAAATGTCCCAACTAATATCCTTTAGGGCATTTACAAGCTCAATCAACCGCTCATCTTTCAGCAGCGTCCGAACATTGTATGTAAGAATGTTGAGTGTACCGGAGTCCTTTATGTAATTTGCCGTAATTGTCGTTTGACGGTTAGTCGAATATCTCGCCAGAGATTCTTAGCTCCCCTGACACCAGGGCTGTGCTCGCGCCCGTCTACGCCAGCACAACTGCTGGAGTCGCCGGGCACTTGGGGTTTTTTTTTCAATACTAATATGATTAACATTCTTTTGTGTGAATGTTTAGTAATTGGTATAATAAATAATTTTAAGATTTTTGTTGTGATTATTAATTTTAATATTTTGAGGTCTTAATAAGAATTTCTATTTAGTTACCGTTCTGATTTAATCACAAAATTAAAATTATAATTCACTGTTAATTTGATAATCTTTTATCACTAATAATCTGTTCTGTTATGACTATTATTATAATAAAGTGCAATTTTCTAAAAACCTTTTTTATTACACCACTGAAATATATTTTACCTAGAAACTTAATATTACTTACAGTTATGGTTTAATTGAACATACTGTTATAAAAAGGCCGTATTTAGACTTAAAACTATATTTTACTTTTATTTTTTAACAAACAAAGCCGTAAATGCATCTTAAAATTCGATAAGTAAAATAAAATTAAGCAAAAAAGGGCTTAAGCAGTACTTAGCCTCTGTATTTTATCATAGTATAGAACTTCGTAACAGACGTAAGCATGAGTAGTTACAGTATTAAAAATATTTAGAAAGCGATGATTGGAGTAAAAAACATTACATTTGAGGATTGGTCTTAAATAAATAAGGAAAACGTCTGTAAAACTTTAAACATTAAATACTGATTACCAATTTAATTTAAGGTGTTTCGAATGTAAACAAAAAAAAAAGGTTGTTTTTTTTACTATTTTTTGATATATAACAATAGATCATAGAGTCAAAAACAAAGTAGATATACCTGGTTAAACAGTTTTTTTGCTCCCCTGTAAAGTTAGTGAATTCCACTTACGCCTTTATTGGCCTGGGTGTGCGATGTGTGAAGCCGTCAATATGTATATATAATTATAGATGAACCAAAGAAGACATTATGTTGTATGTTAAGAATAAAATAAAAGTACAATACAATCCTTCCTTGTAACCGGAAAAAGACACACATGACTTTGTGAATTCTATGACCTCAATCAACCAGGATTAGATTCATACAATTAATTTGTAATAGACACTTTGCATTGGAGAACAATGGTGGCCCAGTGGTATCGGTCCCGACTTACGAGTTGTAGGTCGTGGGTTCGAACCTCGCCAGGCGCATTACTTTGTGTAATTTATTTCATCACCACTGCTCTTAAAACGGTAAAGGAAAACATCGTGAGGAAACCGGCATGTGTGGGTAGAAACAAACATTCGAAGACATGTGACATCCACCAAACCGTACAGGGCCCACGTGGTGGATATATGGCCCACTCCCTCTCACAGAGAGGAGGCCTGTATCCCAGGGAACATTACATATATAGGCAGATGATGACCCAACTAGCAAAATAATCCTGGCATGCGATTAAAGAATGCTACCTGGACTTATAAAGCTCCTGAGAAGGTTTTGGTAGTTGCTACTACGCTTTTAACAGCATAAATACGTGCTGTTTTTACTCAAGTACGTTTTATCCGATAATTTGTACTTATATCCGTATATAAAACCATATTTCCTGACATATTTAGGATCAGGACTCCTATAAAAGCATGAAATAAGAGTAGTTACACTCAAGAGTAATTACTCCGGTAAGTTAGACTTATATGCGCCTATAAGATAACGTCTGCGGGCTATTTAAATCCTCATACTCTTGCAGAAGCATGTACCAGGAAGATATGGACTGAGGAGCTATTGCTCTTGTTATTTTTACTTTTAGCCTCATATAAGCTAATATTTTGTGGCCAATATAAGTAAATTAAAGTTAAATCACTATAAGTCATTTATGTATCTGGTATGGTTCAACATAAGCTTAGAAGTAACTGTTAAATGAATTTCATATCCACGTTTTATGAATAATAAACACCAAGATTATAACAGCACTCGGTATGACAAAATATTTTTTGTATTATATATTTTTTTAGTTTTATCATATGCCGTTTTAAACCTAGACATATTTATATTGGCATTCCACAGTAGTGTTATAGTCTAAGTAATCTCAAACAATCCTGGTTAAAACTCTTATGAAGCCACTTTTGCTTGTAACGACCAGTACAGGCGAAAACACGCTTTATATAGTTTTGAGAAATTCTATTGTAGGACTTGACATCAGCCATTTTGATTACAACAGTGTGACGACCGTTTTGCGAATTTTAGCGAGGGTTCCGGACATGGCACATTTAGAAAAAGTTAGAACTACGAAAGTACCAAGTCTATGAGCGATATTGAAAGTGAGGAAGAACTTTCGGATTATAACAAAAATTTAGAACTGTGTCATTCTATTAAAAACTGGGTTTACACTTCAATATTTCTCATTCTGCATTAAACTCTTTACTTAAAATTTTAAATATGAGATTAAACAATGTTTTGCATAAAGATGCACGAACATTACTGGATACCAAGAAAGAAAATCTAAACATAAGTGTTTCAGCCCCAGTGCACTATTGGCACATCGGTTTGGTCAAATGTTTGAAAAAAATAAAATGACAATGTTTTTTATTTACCAAATGAAATTTTTCTAAACATAAATGTTGATGGATTACCAGTTTTCAACAGTTCGAGTTTTGGCTTTGACAACCGGGACATATCTCAGATAACAAGAAATGTGTAACATTCCAAGGCCATTTTAAGTTCTTTAAAGATCTGAAATCTTTTTTGGTTAAAAATCGATCGATATCCAGGAACATCGGCATAGTCTTGTTTAAATTGTCAGTAACCTATTATATAATTAAGTTAAACAATGTTTAACCTAGCACGTAGGACAAACCTGTTTAAAAATATGTTTTTAACTTATCAATATAATATCAATCGATTTCATCTGGGCACATTGCGGAACCCTAATCGGTAACAATGGCGAATATGCTTCGGTTTTGAGATATTCCAATATAGAACCAACATACTTACACACATCAAAAGTGTCTAGGGATCAACATATATTTTTGCAATAACTTTTCTCCTGATTGATATTAATTAAAATGTTCTTTAAGGATTCATCAAATAAAGTATTATCGTTTGTCACAGTAACGATAAACCAAGTCACCTTTGCATTCATAAAGAAATTTGCCATTTTCCTAATAAAGGGATTTTTGACATTTGAACCACTAACATTAAAGTTCAAAAAAAAGACTGAAATAACAGTTTTCTTTAAAATTTTATTGGGTAACTTAAACAATTAATAATCCGTGTTTCTACCGCGAACACTAACAACACAAGAACATCGGTTTGGCATACTCAAAATGAGTTCATCCAAATCACGCTGTGGAATGGCCGCCCATGTTCGTTGCAACAACAAAAAAAGGTCTTCTTGCGACTGGATACCCTCCATATTCGGCAGAGCTCTTCTCTGTAGCATATCCCATGCATGCTCAATCGGGTTCAAGTCTGGCGACTGAGCAGGCCAGGGCAGGACATTGATGTTAGCTGCGGCGAGAGTCTGTCTTACAACTCTTGCGGTGTGCGGTCGTGCATTATCATGCATTAACTGAAATAAGGGACCGATTTGCACTTGTAGAGGAACGATGACGTCTGATACAATCGTCTCAGCATAAATTTGAGCGTTGAGGTTGCCTCTGATCCAAATCAACTCAGTTCTTCCGCCGATCCAAATACCCGCCCATACCATGATGGTTCCACCACTATAAGGATGGACTTCCTGGCAGGATTTTAATCGCTGTTGGCGTCCAGGGGTTCTCCAGTGTCGTATACGTCTTGTATCCGGTCTCATACCAAAACGAGACTCATCAGAAAAGCACACGAAACGCCATTGTTCTTCTGCCCAATTTCTGTGTTCAAGAGCCCATTGATATCGAATCCTACGATTGTGCATTGCTATAGGTGGTACCCGTAGCGGTCTTCGGGAATGAAGGTTCACTTCATGCAAGCGGTTTCTGACTGTTTGGTCGCTAATTAAGTTCCCTGAAGAGTGATGAAGCCTCACGGCTAACATCATGGCGGTTATTGTTGGAGCTCTTCGAGTTAAGATTTGAATGTATCGGTCTTGTCTCCGTGTGGTGCAGCGATACCGTCCTCCATGGCGCTCAGCCACGGTACCAGTGCTTCGGTAACGTGTCCAAAGTCGACTGATAACACTCTGACTTGTATTCAGAGCTAAAGCCACAGTACGTTGCCGGGAACCAGCTTCTATCATTCCCACGGCTCTGAGCATTTCTTCCCTGCTTAAATGACGTTGCCGCTCCATAATAACGTTGGTTTTAATCAGTAGTAGGGAAACAGTAGCACTAATAATGTCTTCAATGCGTTGTATGTTTTTATAGGGAAAATATTGACAGCTGATTTTCATCTTTTACTCGAATTTGATTTACAGTTCCTGATTCAAATTATGAAATGCACCAAAAAGGATCCATATAAATTTATAAAATCATAAATTTATTACAAAGCCACATCTCAATCTCAAGAAATCCGCATAAAAATGCTTGATCCCTAGACACTTTTGATGTGTGTATATTGGTCCTATATTACACTTGGACATGCTAAAAATACTTATTTTAGCACTATGTTACACTTAGAAATGCTTACTAAGAAAATGTCGGCTGCCTTCATAATATTAATTTAATATTAATTAATACTAAAATGTAAATAAGCAAATTTCAAGAGGCGCTTTAAAATTGTAACCCAAACCACCACAGATTTCACAGAAAATTCATATTCCCCTATGAATAAGCTACCTACTATAAGACTAACAATAACTTTTTCTATTGTGGTTGACATTAATAAATTCTGATTCATATAAATACTTAAACACAAGAAGTTAAAAATATTTTCACAGCGCACAACAACTTCCGATAGTCTCTTCGACTGTTCTAATTATGAGCTTACAGCAGCATTTCTAGGAGCGTATTAATCAAATTTACTACTATAACTTACTTATATTGAGATTAACAGGAGTAATTGTATTGACGTAATTCTATTTAAGGAGCAATATGGGCGTAGATGGCATTTCAGCGGACTAATATAAATACGTTTTAAGTAAAAGTAGACTTATAAAGTGGGCCCTTTTCGCGACTTATATGTGGATATAAGTCTCATATAGTCCTCGATAAATGTGGTTCTAGGATAGCATTAAAACCACTTTTTGCTAGTTGGGGACTTTGCATTACTGATAAAAAAAAAGGTTGCACTCCAGGAGTGCCGGTAGAAGTGAAAACTTTTTTGTTACTATGTTTTATTTTAAAACTGGAGTAGTACAGATATGAAATTAACTAATTTGAATGACGTCTTACTCATTTTCGATCAGGGTCACGTGACCCTGACGCGAGTTTTAAATTTTTTACCCATTACAGAAAAAGTGTACAACGCCGCTAAAGAAGTTTTCACTTCAAAAATGGCATAAAAAAATGGAGGGTTAAGGAAAAATATGTACTTTCCTACAACCAAAAACTAGATTGTGAATTAGGCAGTTATAGTCACTTTACGTAAAATATTAGGAATTTTATAAGTTTGTTATCCGACTAAACGGTATGAAACTAACATTTCAGTAAAAAAAAGGTTGCACTCCAGGAGTGCCGGTAGAAGTGAAAACTTTTTTGTTACTATGTTTTATTTTTAATTTGAATGACGTCTTACTCATTTTCGATCAGGGTCACGTGACCCTGACGGTCACGTGACCCTGACGGTCACGTGACCCTGACGCGAGTTTTAAATTTTTTACCCATTACAGAAAAAGTGTACAACGCCGCTAAAGAAGTTTTCACTTCAAAAATTACCGTAATTTTCTGATGATGACATCAATGGACTGAAGAAATCGTTTTAGTCCGACAGCTAGATCATAAAAAATCGTAGACAATTTTTTGAAGTGAAAACTTCTTTAGCGGCGTTGTACACTTTTTCTGTAATGGGTAAAAAATTTAAAACTCGCGTCAGGGTCACGTGACCCTGATCGAAAATGAGTAAGACGTCATTCAAATTAGTTAATTTCATATCTGTACTACTCCAGTTTTAAAATAAAACATAGTAACAAAAAAAAACTTTTTTAAAAAAAGGGAACCGACTTCAAAACCAAACACAAAAAAACTGTAAAATAACTTTTCTTTCGGAAGTCGGTGGCTTTGTTTTTTATTTCATTTACTATGGCCACCGACTTCCGAAAGAAAAGTTATTTTACAGTTTTTTTGTGTTTGGTTTTGAAGTCGGTTCCCTTTTTTTAAAAAAGTTTTTTATTTTTCCCTTTTTAGTTCAGATATTTAACAAAAATCTTCATATAATCGGCGTCTCTACAATCCTAGTAAGCAACAAAAACGGATCTATGCGGGCAACCAGGGCCTGATTAACCCTTAGGCAAATTAGGCTGCAGCCTAGGGCGCGAGGATCGGAGGGGGCGCTGAAATCGTGTCTATGATGATGGTCCTCTCCTCTTTTTTTTAAACATTTAATTTTTATTTTTTCTCTAGAGTAAATAGTTAAAAAATACTCAAGTCGAATCAACTTCACACACTAGATGACCACGTTCATGGTGGTCAATGTCAATGGCAACTAAATTGTCTATAGAAACTAAGCCAATACAAGTCACGCAGCCAAACACGACATAGATTTGGTTTTCTACTTGGTAGCCTGCAGTCACTTGTCATGATTTTGGTCTTATAATGCGTGAGGTACTTTGCCTTTAAGTACTGTCAGCTTAAAAAAATGGTTTGCCACCCTTGAATGTCATCGGGCACGCCGCAACCGCGGCGGTAAGTCCTCTGTTTGAGGAGTGGCTGGATAGGCGTCACGGCTACCTGACCTACCGCATGACGCAGGTCCTCATCGGACACAGAAATTTCGGGAGGTACCTGTGTCTGATAAGGAGGGAGGAAACGCCTGGGTGTCACCACTGCGAGGATCGCCCTGAGGACACGATGGAGCATACGGTGCAGGACTGCCCCGCTTGCGCAGAGCACCGCAGTGTCCTCACGGCGGCGATAGGCGGAGACCTCTTGTGCCCGGCTTTGGTCGAGGCCATGCTGCGGGGCGAGACGGAGTTGGAAGCGTTCGCCTCCTACTGGGAAGCAGTCATGCTCGCGGAGGAGGAGGCGGGATGCGTGAGGGAGAGGATAGCGTCCTCCTTCCACCAAAGCCACAGTGGTAGACGCCTACTTCGATCTCCGGCCACCATAGGCGCGGGCATGTGGGCGGCAAGTAAAGGGCGACTCGCTGACGACCAGGACCATGCACGGGTCGACGGCGCGTTGTGTTCCACGCGCACCTCAAAAAGTGTCAGCATTGTGAAGGGGACCCCCTCTAGAGAGCCAAAGCCTGCCGGGGTCGCGGGACTTATCTTCGTACCGTAACCCCAGAACGTAAAGGGCTATTGAAGGACACCGTGGATTTTAGTCAGTACGAGTCTGACAGTTCTTCCCGCCCTGCCCTTGGTGGGAGGACTCATTTGATGATTTTTACCAGGATAGAAAAAAAAAGGCTGAATGTCATGCAGATTAAAAACAACGTCAGTTTCGCTTGCAGATCGATCTTAAAATTTTTATAGGTAGTATCTGATAGTGAACCATCTAAACATTTTCACACTACTCTACTACTTTTTAGGCCGTCGTCCGTGACACACCTGGCATGGCGATGGCGGGGGCGCATCCTCATAATTAGCCTAGGGCGGTCAGAACTCTTAATCAGTCGCTGCGGGCAACTTCACGAGGTATCCATTATTGTTATATAATAAAACCTTCTCCAGAATGTAACAAACACTTCTCTGAAAACCGCATCAAAATCGGTTCAGCCACACGCGAGATAATTGCAGACAAACATGCAATCGTCTCTGAAAATCTACAATCCAAGTAAGCAAAAAAACGGATCCACGTGGGCAACGTCACGAGATTTCTATTAGTGTTATATACTAAAACCTTCTCCAGAATGTAATGAACACTTTCCGGAAAACTGCATCTAAATCGGTTCCGTCAAACGCGAGATAATTGCGGACAAACATGCAATCGTCCCTGAAAATCTACGATCCAAGTAAGCAAAACGGATCCACGCAGGCAACGTCACGGGATATATATTAGTGTTATATACTAAAACCTTCTCCAGAATGTAATGAACACTTTCCTGAAAACTACATCAAAATCCGTTCAGCCAAACGCGAGATAATCGCGGACAAACATACATACATACATACATACATACATACATACATACATACATACAGGTCGAACTGAGAACCTACTTTTTTTTTTGAAGTCGGTTAAAAAGTTTTCACTTCTACCGGCACTCCTGGAGTGCAACCTTTTTTTCTTTTGTTAGGTACGTAACCCAAAATAATTGACGTTGTTACGACACTTTTAAAATTCCCAATACGTCACTTAATACGTCAATTATCCTGGAATTTTATGCGATATGTTATCTCCATAAATATACATTACTTCATCGAAAACAAAAATACGTTCCTTTATTTTTCAAAAGTCTAACTACGACTACCTAGATTTGTAATTTATTGTTGGTTTCAACATGCCTATTCGTTCCTCAAGATAGATTTTATTTTATTTAATAAGGGGCAATAAACAGCTACAATATTATGTGTTAACATTATTATACCAGGTTTATCAGCAGTATTAACAATATTGCAGCACAGATAACAAAATTCAAATTAGTAGGAATGTAAAATGCCATCACTATTTAAGCAGAAACTACATAATTATGATGACATTAAACGTCATAAAAGAAATTGATTAATTATTTGAAACCAAAAAAAAACACAAAAATTTGATAACAATTAATATGATAAAAGTGGACTAATTCTCTTTAAATAGGTACAATAAGTACATCAAAATTCGTTAAGTTAAATTGAAAATAAAATCTATACGTCATATAATAAAATCGTAGAAAAGCAATGTTTGTGCACGCTAATCTTCGGAACTACTGGACGGATTTTTGTTGTAAAGGTATTAGGTCTGGGCAACATAATAAGCTATAATAAAAATTATCTCGGAAACTTGAACACCTGATGCAGAACTGCATCAGGTGTTCAAGAATAAAATGTAAATTAAATTAAATTAAATTCAACCAGCTAAAGTATAAAGCTATTGTCAAACAGAGAGGCGTGGCGAAAGCGAAGCGAAGCGTTGTCATTTGTAATGTATGGAATTGTTTGAATCCAGTCACATAGAAACGCGAAAGCGATGCGATAGCGTTAGCGATCCGAAGGCGTTGGCGATATTACAACTCAGCGAGGCGTGGCGAAGGCGTTTGCGAAGCGTTGCCGAACTAATAGTAATGGCTGGCTTTGTATGCACGACGTCAAACATAGAGCGATTCCGAAGCGAAGCGTTAGCGAGGCGTTTCCGAGGCGAATCCGAGACTTGACAGTGCCACAGTGACACTGTCATGCCTATTTAAAAACTAATATTATTTACAGACAAAGACATTAAATACGAGCAAATTAGCTGTTCTGTATTGTGAGAAATGTGGAATAATCGAGGACGTGCATCATATCTTGACCGAGGATGAGTGGAGCGAACGCTTCTGGTGAAATCTGTTTGGTCATCACGCTGGATATTGACGACAAGCTCAGGATGCGCACGGAATTTACTTTCACTGGTGCTGTGTAAAGCTACTGTGTAGAGTAGCACATAGCCCGGGAGTGATGCTGAGGGAGCTGTGTGGTGGAGGCGGCACGCGCCACCGCTTGCTGTGTCCGGTGGTCAGGCCCAACATACTGACTAAAACACCTCTCACTACAACAATCCGTGTAATGAACGAAGATCATGAGCGGTTGTATTTTCATGCGGCTTGAGTGAATAACGCGTACAAGTTCTTTTAAATGAAGTTATTTATGTAAGAAATCTATAAATACATTTTGTTGTTGTAATTTGTATTTTTATGTTGTTATGTGACACATAACTACAGGTCTGGTACAGCAGTAGGCAACAGTGCTGCGCAATAATAACACCTTTACAGAATATAATATAAATTATGAGGATCAGTATACCTAGTACCGCTGTATTCGTTTGCTATCCTCTTAAAAAAAAACTTACGTACTTACGTAATAGGGCACCATGTAAAAACCAAACAACATAATTATTATTCAATTATTTTATTGTGATAATAATATGATCTATAACAACAACTTCAAAAATATGGTGTAACACATTACCATACAAAATACACAATCATTACATTTTTTTTACAGAATACGCACGAATGAACAGTATTTTCAATCACATGATTATGATAATAGCAGTTTCCAAAATAGGCCTGAAATGTATTATTACATTGAAATCATGCTTCAGCAATCAATTGATTAATTCAAAGACATTGTGACACAAAGTCTTGGCATTCAAAATATCATCCTTTTAGTCCTCCTTTTGATGTACTGTTCTCATCTTCAACAAAACGGCGGCTGGGCCAATGCAAATTAAAGATACTTGGAACCTCCTCAATAAAAATATTACTGTATTGTTTTCCTTATGTAAACCAATCCAGTTTTCGAATAATCCGTTAACCGTATCTTGAGAACTGTTATAGTCTAAAGACAGTCACAAATGTGTGTTTGGTCAATACTCAGATCAAAGAAAAAGTTAAGGTTAATGAATATTATTTACAAAACTAAGTTTCTTATCGGATACTGTGGCAATTTGGAGAACTAAGTATGTACACACACACAACAGCTGCACATTTTCTTGTTGCATATTATCAGATCATTACTTTACGCAGTCTATGAGCAAACAATCACGGAAAAACATGAAATCAAGAAATAAATAAACAATCAATATCAATAGACGTCAATCTGTGACAAGTTCACGGTATCACTCTTTTTTATAATATTTTTTTGTCATGACTTCAAGGCTTTTATGCCAAACGGTGTGGCACAATGATATTAAAGCCACAGACTACATAGAAATACTACGTATGTCAAAACCGCATGTTTCTTTTTAAAGGAGATGAGTCCTCCCATCCAGGGCAGGGCAGGAGGGACTGTCAGACTTGTACTGACCAAAATCTACGGTGTCCTTTAATAGCCTTTACCTTCCGGGGTCACGGTAGCTCGTTAGTCCCGCGACCCCGGCAGGCTTTGGGCCTCTAAGGCTAAGTCTACAGAGCCAAAGCCTGCCGGGGTCGCGGCCCGTCATTATGCTGACACTCTTTGAGGCGCTCGCAAATTTATGAAGTTTTATGTCATGGGTATCGTTTTCATGGTTTTCGAGGGTGTTGAAGCCGATAGTGCTGTCAAAGTGTAAATCCAAGATGCCGGCTGCAAAAAATATCAAGTTTTATGTCATGGGTGTCGTTTTCATGGTTTTCGAGGATGTTGTAGCCGATAGTGTTTTCAAAATGTAAATCCAAGATGGCGGCTGCAAAAATTATTGAGGTTTTCGTCATGGGTGTCGTTTTCATGGTTTTTGAGGGTGTTGAAGCCGATGTTGCTGTCAAAATAGAAATCCAAGATGGCGGCTGCAAAACATATCAAGTTTTATGTCATGGGTGTAGTTTTCATGGTTTTCGAGGGTGTTATAGCCGATAGTGTTGTCAAAATGTAAATGAAATGTGACTCACAAGTTGTTGTGTATTTAACTGAGTCCGAGTTATATATCGGATATAAAGATTTATATCCGAGTTATAAATCTTTTACTGGTATTAACCGAAATCATGAGATCACCTTGTAAACTAGTTATTTTAACTCGATTGTTTGATCACTACAGAACACAGATTTTTTAATAAATACAGTTCACTTTCAAAAACATTAAGAGTGACAACCCTTATGCTGCAGTGGAGCCTGGGTAATTATTTCTACAGCTAGGCCTAGTTTCCTTATAGTCCATATTTGTTATCATATAAGTGCGGGAGAGATAGAAACTTCTTACTCATTTTGTCTATGAATGTATTACTCTAAATTTTGTTTGTCATTAGTAGTCATTAGTGCTGTCACTAATAAGTCTAAAATATTATGTAAATTTTAAGCATATCAAAACTTTTATTTATGAAAGTTTTATCAGTTAAATCCCTAACCAATCGTGAGGTGCGAACGGTGAGAGTCGTCGTGTCACGTCGAAAAACACATCGTAGATCCAGCGATATGATTTCTTATTGAGAATAGCATAGCTAGGCAAAGGTGACTGAGGCAACGCCTACGATGTAGCGAGCTTACCTAGAAAAAGCCTGTTCACTCTAACTTTGAAGAGATACGAATATGGATGACAAATTCAGTAAACACTTTGTTATGCTCTAATTAGTATGAGTATTTGTGTTGAGATGAGGACATGGAATAAGACGAGAGTCTTATCTCTGGTAAAAGTACATACCCTAGTCGAACGGAAGGTTTAATGGAGGAAGATGATTTATTGCAAGACTTTGCCACACGATGCCTTAGAATTATTAATCAATTGATTCATGGAAAATGACCTATTTGGAAACAACGCGATTGTCATAATACTTATTTATTTAAAAGTTAAAACTATTCAGTTCAATACTTCAAGAGACATAATTATCGCCAAAAAATAGTATGGTAATGTTTTAGACATTAACAAAATATTACTGTATAGGCAGGATTCCTCGATATTGTTGATAAAGATAATTAAATAAACAATTTTAAAAATGTTGTTTTTATTTTTACATAGTACACCTATTAAGTATTTTTATATTAGAGGGTTGTAAAAGGGCCACTACCAGCCAGCGCCGACTTACCAACGGGTTTAGAACCTAACAGCTCAGTTCGTGACAATGGGAAGAGACCAGACGACATGACGTTGGGAAATTGGAAGGCGGGTGGGCCTTTGGTGTGTGGCGGTATTGGTGTCGACACCGTTGCGCTATCTTATATGTAAGCACAGCGGGCTGTGCTGTCGCATTTGCTGTGGTTGCTGGGACCCTCAAAAGGCGTGAAATATACAGCATTTATACCACTTCAACTGCATTTTTGACAGTGGTAACCAGTGATGACATCAGCTGGCGTTTTAGTGAACCAGGCAAAAGCCAGTCGACGCCAATTGGGTAATATTGTAGGTTGATTTGCTGGCGTCTGTACTACGCGAAGAAAACTTGAAAAACCTGAGTCGATTTCATCAATTAGCGCACCTTATCTAATAAAAATAATTCAAACATGAAACATTACATAAACGAACATTCTCCATGAAATTTCTCAATAAATTATCGATGTTTTACAAGAAAGAAAATAAAGAAAAAGAAAAATCTGGCAACACAAAAAACGTGCACGCTTCGGTCTCGCTTTCCCGTATTTGCTCTGTTTGACGTCGTTCATAAAAAGCCAGCTAATACAACTGTCACGCCTCGCTTCGCGGGCACGCCTTTCTGTTTGACGTGGTCTCTGACGACTTCAGTTTCGGCGCGATATCGCTTCATATTTCCATACATGACGTAACAAAAACGCACCGCTTCGCCTTCGGATCGCTATATATTCGGCACTGGCTTCATACAAAACGTCGGTTCGCTGCACCCAGTTTGACGTCTCCTTTCGCTTCGCATTCGCCTCGGAATCGGATCGGAATCGGATCGCCTCGCTTTCGCCTGCCTGTTTGACAAAGGCTTAAGAGATACAAAAATAGCGCCATAGCAAAAATTGTTTCAAGTGATGAGCATTTTCTGCTGAGAGAATACATTTGAAGATATGGAACACCTGATGTGGAACTGCAAGAGCCCAGCTACACTATTACATATACAGTAATGACGTCTTAGCAAAAGTTGTTCAGCCTTATGAGCACTCTCTGTTGTCGTATAAAAACTGAAAATCTGGAACACCTGCTGTGGAACTCCAAGAGCCTAGCTACACTATAACATATACAGTAATGACGTCTTAGCAAGAGTTGTTCAATCTGATGAGCATTATCACTATTGATGTATAAAAATTGAAGATCTGGAACACCTGAAGTGGAACTCTAAGAGCCCAGCTACACTTTAATTATAGCAAGAGTTGTTTAGTCTGATGGGCATTTCCTGTTGACTTACAAAAATAAAAGATCTGGAAGGTCTGGAATCGTCACGCGCGTCCTGTTGTTTTCCCGTCCCCAGGCTCTAAAAATTCGACATCAGACGTTTTAGATCTTCGATTTTGACGACCCCGTTGCCGCTGGCATAAGCAACAGGATCCGCGTACGAAGTCGCGGGCAGAAGCTAGTAGGTAATATAACTAAAAATAGATATGGGAATAGGACTTAAATTATTAGATACTACTCGTATTATTACACAAGATTTTATAAACATTGAATTTTAATTGTAATTTTGAATTAACAGAAATGTCTATGTAATAAAATTGCGATTGTAGGATTATAAATGTATAGATGCAGAATTTAAAGAATTATTTAAAACCCAATCGCAACGAAAGTAACAAAACACACCCGGATAACATAACACGGAAGCTCCCAAAACATTTCCTGCTATAAATTATTTGTACACCGCACCAACGGCAACGAGTAACACCTCCTTTTTCCAACGTCGGTCCACTGCTAATTTCTCTACGGCAAAGGTACAAAAGTCATGTATGAGAAATTTATTCAGCTAGCGTCCGCGCTGCCTCTTTGTGTTGCTAATTCCATTTTATTCTTTTCTATTCTGATGTCATTTACCTCGGAGGTACGTCGCTATAATATTCAACGGGATCTTGGTAAAATCCTGCGTACTAGGTAATCTTTTATTTTACTTTTTTGATGTATAGCCGTTTTTTGTTTGCTGTTTGGTGGTGTTAATTGTGTTATGAAGTTCTTTTTAGTGCTTTATGAGGATTTCTGTATATATTTTTATTTTACTCTGTTTTTTTTTTTTTATTGGTTACGCAGTTGTGTTACAAACTAGATCTCACTCGCATCATATTTTATTTTGTTATTATTGTTCGATATACTTACATTTAGATTTATTCGAATAACAATGAAAACGAACATCACTTAAGTATAACAATAGAAACCTTTCAAAACAACTTAAAAAATATTTTTCTTAAAGAAAACTTTTGAAAGTCACACTCAGAATACTTACAAAACAATTTTTAATATCTTTTTTTCATCGCAGCTACCTACGACAAAACTTTTTTAAATTATCGACTTATTTTTGATTGTTTGAAATATCGAAAAAAAATATGGCGTTCCTAAACATCAAAGTAAATAATAATATTTTCAAATCAAATAATATCGAACGGAATACTTCGCGGGCTGCCCAATATACTTTTGGATGAACATAAAAAATTGAAACCTCTTTTTCTTGTAATAATTGACAGCTTACATATTGTATTGTAAATTCAACATAGCGATCATCGGTCAATATTTTCTTAATTTAAGTTTGTGCGAGAAAATAAGATTTTTTGAAGAGGGAAACAACTTTCTCTTTATTTTGTCAATACATGAACAAGTAGTGGAGTAAATTGACAATTTGCATTTAGTTAATACTGTTGACTGATGCCAGTCAATCGTCTGTCCACCTGACCAGTTGTCTTCCCACATTCATCTTCCCTGTCAGTGGTCTCCACTCAATCACTTTTTCCACTTAAAAATTGGTAAATTTTCTCTTTAACCCTTTCCCAGACCCAACATTTCTATTACAAATTCAATAACGTGTCACGCTGACCACGTCACGCACGCAACATCCACGTGACGCCGTGTCAGGACAGTTTCCTATAAAATAACAAAAATTCTCCGTACACGTCACACGCGCCGAATTAAACAGTGCATGGCGGACGACCTGGGTGAAATTTTGAAATAATGTTTTGTTTTTTGTCTAATCTCTGTACTCTAACTTATTATTCTATTTATGACAAATAAAAACTATAAAATCAAAGAATTAACTTTTTTAGTATATCTACTGAAGTTTAAATAAAGTTTAAAAAAAAATAACTCACTCCTCGTGTAAACATCTATTGAACTATAGACTCAGTGATCAAAGGCTAGATAAGAGTGACCTTTCATAGACCGAAGTTTTGTCAACACGTGATGGGTGGATGACAAAACTTCGGTTTTAGACAGGGTTTTTACGTGATAAGCTGTCAGCAACAGTTCACGTCTATGGGGCTGCCTCCACGAGCGAGAGAATCGCGACGAGTCCGCCCTTATATCGTCGGATAATCTCCACGAACGAGCGATAATTCCGCCGCGTATCGTCGCGAGTCGTTACGGTATCGCGGCGATTCCGCGGCGACTCGTAACGGTATCGCCGCGTTTCCTTGACGTCACGTTGCAAAAGAAGGGATTCAGTTACGTGCCAGACGGGAGCAAAATAAGTAGTGTCTCAGTCGATAATATAATTCATTATTATGGATATAGTGTTGTGGGGTGCTTCTGCGAGTACGCTAGTGAATATGCAGTTATTGTTATTGTTAAGAATGGACGCGCCCGCCGCGCGCTCGTCGCGAGAGCGCCGCGAGCGCGCGGCGGTCGCGTTGCTAGTCGCGGCGGACTAGCGACGATGTAATGACGTTTTGCGCGCTCGTTGCCACTCGTCGCATCGCGGCGATAATATCGCCGTGTGGAGACGGTTCCATAGAGAGTGTATAGAAAAACGTGGCACGGCGATAATATCGCCGCGATTCTCTCGCTCGTGGAGGCAGCCCCTAATAGTGCAGATCGCAGAAGGAATTTCGTTTGCAAAATATGAGGACCGCAATCTGTTTTATGAAGTATGCAAATGGGTTCTTGGACTATTTAAAAATGCATGTTGCCAGTGTCTGGAGTGGTCCAGAAATTTGTAAAATACTACCGCACTACACGTAGTAAAATCCTTCCCTTAAAACTTAATCACCCCTTTTCACCAATTGAGGGGGCGATTTTTGAAAAACCCTAAAACACGTGTTTAATTATTTTTGATCTAATTTCCATATACCGGGTTTCAAATTCATCGGTTAGCACGTTATGATTTTTCTATACAAACTTTAACATCGTCTAGAGTATCATTGGAGGGTAGTTATAAAAAACTAATAATGCCCATTGTCACCACCTCAAAGGTGAAATCCTTTCTTGGTGCTCACCTACATGATAAATTGCAACTACCATCCAAAATTCAGGTTAAACGTTTAGCGCTTTAAAATCTTTCCCTTTAAACTTGAATACCCCTTTTCACTAACTTTGGGGGTGATTTTCGAAAAATCCAAAAACACCTGTTTGATAATTTCTGTTTTCGTATATAAATACTGATTTTCAAAGTAATCGGATCACTCGTTATGATTTTTCCATACAAACTTTAACATCGACTAGATCACAAATGGAGGGTAGTTTTAAAAAACGAATAGTGCTACTCTTTTTTATTTACTTGTGTTCTTATTAGTGGTAAGTTTCAAGTTTATAAACCCAAGGAATAAGATTTTTCATACAAACATTTTCACCCCTTTTCACCCCCTTAGAGGAGGATTTTCGCAAAATCCCGTCTTATTGCTACCCTACATAATAGACTGCAACTGCTGTCCTAAATTCAAGTTTCTATTACGTTTAGCGGTTTCGGCTCTAGTCGAGTCTTAATAAAAAACCCTGTTCTTTTAAATATATAGATATTTATGTATTCATATGTTTTTCTACTATATTTTCCAATCATTTTATCAAGGTTTCGTCATAATAAAGTATAATTAGTATGTAATGCCATATCATATGAAATTTATTCAGATCAAAACCCACAAATATCAACGTTTTATTGATCTGAGACCACAGTGCGGATTTTTTTTTTGGACCACGATAATTGCAACATCAAAAATATATATCTTGACAATCCTAAAAATATATTACAAAACTCAAAACTCGGTCCTCATATTTTGCATACGGATGTCTTCTGGCGGCCTGGTCTATAAAGAACCTTTCCGTATTTTAGAACCAAACATTTGACAAGAAAATATAAAATCATTTGTAAAAAAATATTTGAGAGGTATTTTTGCAAAAAGATGGAAATTTCGAAATTAAATCATTTAAGTAGCAGTGATAAATTCCTACAATGAAATATTTCAAAAAGCCTGGACTTTTATGTACCTACGCGCCTAGTTACTTAGAATCCAATTTATATCAAATTAAAAAGTGTGCATATTAGGAATTAAAAGAACAACCCCAAAAGGGTTTTTTTTTTACTATTCAAACCAAATTAATTAATTCTTTTAAAATTGCCTTCTACCAAAACCCAAAAAAATAAATAGCTTCACCCAATATTAGCTCTGAAACTCTTAGGTAGGCAGGTTTATCAGCTCTACCCAGTATTTTTCCAATTAGGTATACCCAATTCCAAATATACTTAACAATCTCGTTAATCCCAAATAAATTGGACAAGCTGAAATGGATTACCGATAATAGGAGATGTGTTTCATTCTTTACTTTTATACTAACTGAAAGGCGGGTCTTTGTTTTTAGATTCCAAAAGAAAAACTTTTTTATGAGCACGTACGTGCCTAGACGCATGTTAGAAAAGGATTAGGAGTTTTATTGAGCATTATATTTTTGATAAGGTGATCTGAAGTATATATTATTATTTTTCAGGCACTTTTGAATTAAAGTAAAATATAATTAAGCTACACGCGTAGTAGTATAGTATATTTATAAAAAACGGGCAAGAAGCTCTATGGATACTCTTTTTACTCTTTTTTAATCACAGACTAAATCATAACAGAGTTTAGAAAGTAAAGTATAGAATTTCGTCATTATTGCCAATGGGAAATCCCGGCTGATCAAATAATAATAAAAAAATATCTCCAACAAACCAACAAAAACAAACCCAAATTAATAAATCCGTTACTCATTTTTCACTTTGCGCTTCATTACGGCTTTCAACGGAAGCCACATAAATAGTATCGTAGTAAAACAGCAATGGCAATGACAAAACAATGTTTCACGGAACAGTAGGCTCTTGGTACTGAAATTTATGACCCAATTGGACGTAATAGGCATCCGATGACAGTTCCGTTCATAATAAACCCCAACATTGCTCGCTTGATAACTAGTGAGGGATTTAGTAGTTATCGATAAATATTTTGACGATAAATTATTATTATTGGGACTCGTAATAATATAAATGTTTGTGTTTGTGAATGCATGATTATCTTTTTTATGTTGAGTGTTTTAATGTCATAATATTAAATACGAGTAAGGTAGAAAAATGTTTATTTTTGAAAGACTGAATCCTTTAATCCAAATCTGGAAACTGAATAGATATCTGTGAGAAAACGGCGATCCAAAAGCATAGAAAAAGAGTATTTTCGTTTGAAATGATTCAATAAACGCCAAACATAAAAAAGCAATCTAATATCTTAAATGCGCAATAAAATCAAATAACAGTTTACTTTCTTTTGAAATTGAAAAATAAAATGGTTTATAACGAAAATGAGATTGTTAAAATTTATCGATAAAGGTGTGTAATATCCCATCTCTATCGCTAGAGCATTCTGTCCGCAATGAGCGATGTAACGCTCAATCATAGCCGCGTCTCTATCGCCGCTATCTAGAGACGCCTGGACTCTATATAGCGTTGACTGATCACCGTCTAGTCTTAGTTGTAAAGGGTTTTATTCTATTGTAGAGAATGATGGGTCTAGGATGGGAGATGAGCTCGGTTTCGGAAAAGATTTCAACAGGAAAACAGTGGTTTTCTCGTTTTAGGTGTTAAGCATGGAAAAAAGTCTGTAATTAACATTTGACGACATTAGTTATTATCAGGCAACTTTGGCCCTTAGATACTTGTTATAAAAATACAATTTGTGGTAAAGCAAATAATATAAAACAACGTCAGTAATGCACTTCACTCGTGCCTTTCAGTCGTATTCCAAGATCTGTTTTAAAAGCGTGTACGCTGCGCCGTACAACACTTCATACATTTCGCAATGACAGAACCGATTTTCACGATTTTCATACGCATAAACAGGATCCATGTGTCTAAAAATGTATAAAGTAAAAATTAAAAGGTAATTTCAAATCCCTATTTCTACAGAATATAAAAAATTGGCCTTACTTAGCTGTAATCCGATTTTTTCTAAAATGTTCTCTGATAAGTTTTAGACAAAAGTATCCTTAAAAAAATAATTTCCGTAGATGCTAAATACAATATTGCGACTAAAATACTGTTATAATAATAATTACAGTACCAAAGCTTAGACAGACGTCCTCTACATAATCTCTAATATCGTTCAAGGTAACCCTTTACCTACCACTGAGCAAAAACAAAGGTGAAACTTTGAGACCATAATTAAAATTGAACCATTAGTAACGCTGACTGACGATTCTGTATATTATAACAAGTTTGAACCAATTAATTCTTCTATAACTAAGTACTTATTGAACAAAGTTTAAATTTAAAACTACGTAATGGTAGGGTTGCCATACTTTGCTATTTTCAAAGTCAAGTCCGGGATTTGAGCCTGGTATTCAGCTGCGAGGTTTATTATATAACACCACGGTTTTAGATAAATTTAGAAAACAACAAAGCATTGTCTGTGTAAATAATAACAATAAATTGATATGACGGTTCGTTCCAAAACATTTTTTATCGCAATTTTGATCCGAGATACAAGGTGATAATGCATTCGCTCAATTTTGCAGTGGCGAAGTAGTATCCAAGGGTAGGCATGTGGCAAAGGGCGGGCTTTAGTTGAACTGTCTGTAGGTCGCAGGACTGTCTAAACAGGTAACCGTGACCCTCGAACGTAAAAAGACTATTGAAAGAACACCATGGATATTAGTCAGTACGAGTTTTGCTCAGTCCCTTACGCTCCACCCTAAATGGAAAGACTGATTTGATAATTTTACCACGCTAAAGAAAAAATGCAGTTCTCTAGAAAAGTTAGAGGAGGCCTACACCAAAACATACGCGTACGCGTATATTAGTTTAAATCTATGTAGTTGTTCTACAACTATTGTAATGTAAACCATTTGTTTCAAACCAAAGCTTATTATCTTATCTTTCGTATGTCTTTTTTTTGTTCTAATCAGAAGGGCAGGTCGCTATTAATAAAACAAATTTTATGAGTAGTACAAATACTCGTTCAGTAATTTACGCCACTGCTTTCATTTATTTTTTTCTAGAAACCTGGTAACCCTACTCAAAGGACGCTATAGGCGAAGTATGTTCTGCCGTTACGTCAACTTGATAGTTAATTAAAACTAGCAAAGTTTCCTTTAATATTTTTTGTTAGACGATAATGGTTATATTATACTTATAGTTACCTACTTAAATTTTACATGGTTCGCTAAAACAACACAAACAACTTTTTATCTTTTTATAATCATTATACTTTTTTTATTTTGTTTGTTTACGTTGTGTGCTCCTGTTGGCGTCAAATAAACCTTATTTTCTTTTTTTTTTTCTTTCTACAGGAATTAATTTCATAGATTTATTGAATGTTAAAAGAAATGATTTTAATAGTTTGGTGGTTTATTACTTCTGTGGTGTGACTTTCATTCGCAACATAGATGCTGCTTGGAAGTCAAAAACTATCCCGAGATAATTTAGTAGCAAGCCTGTCGGGGTCTCGGGACTTATCGAATTACCGTGACCCTGGAACGTAAAGGGCTATTGAAGGACACCGTAGATTTTGGTCAGTACGAGTCTGACAGTCCCTCCCGCCCTGCCCAGGTGGGAGGACTCATTTGATTTATTACCACGATAAAAAAAAAAGAAAATATAGTAGCGGGGTTCTGAAGGTTTCCATGATTGGACTTAATATGCATTTTACCATCAATTGGTTTTTGACAGCATCAATAATTTGCAAGTATTCCGTCAGTACAGTCAATGAATAATGACAAAGAAAAAACTCATTAAAACTCTGTAGTCGGCTCGTGACGCCAGACCGCACTAAAAATATACCATTACGTGACGTATTGTAAATTTTAGAAGCGTTGGTTTGTAATATTGGTTTACGTAATAAAATGCCAGACTAATTACGTAGATTTTTTCAGTGGACTAGGCTTTTCATTGTATATTTATGTACGTACAACATTCAAAACTGCATATTAGTTATGATTTTTAAAAAATAGACTGAAAGTTACTGTATATTATACTATGCATACCTACACAACATGATTTACAAAATCTTAGTTATTAATTTGTAACTTAACTGTATATAAATTAACATAGCCAGAAATTGCCTAAAATAGAAAGGTTTGCTTTTTTTTTTTTTTTTTTTAGCGTGGTAAAATCATCAAATGAGTCCTCCAACCCCGGGCAGGGCGGGAGGGACTGTCAGACTTCTACTGACTAAAATCCACGGTGTCCTTCAATAGCCCTTTCTGTTCCAGGGTCACGGTAAGGAAATAATCCCGCGACCCCGGCAGGCTTTGGCACTCTGAGAGGGGGGCCCCGTCATTATGCTGACGCTCTTTGAGGCGCGCGTGGGACACAACGCGCCGTCGACCCGGGCATGGTCCTTGGTCGGGCAGCGAGTTGCCCTTTACTCGCTGCCCGCATGCCCGCGCCTACGGTGGCCGGAGATCATCTAGCGACGTCCGTCGCCGTGGGCGTCTACTACCGCGGATGGGGCGGAGGGAGGACTCTGTCCTCTCTCGCTCGCGGCCCGCCTCCTCCTTCACGAGCATTACTGCCTCGCAGAAGGAGGCGACCGCTTCCCACTCCGTCTCGCCCCGCAGCATGGCCGCGACCAATGCTGGGCGCGAGAGGTCTCCGCCTATCGCAGCCGTGAGGACACGTCGGTGCTCTGCCCAAGCTGGGCAGTCTTGCACCGTATGCTCCACCGTGTCCTCCGGGAAGAAAGGTTTGCTTAGGAGAAAGGGCTTTCCCTTTCTTCTACCATCATCATCATCAGCCTATAATGTTCCCACTGCAGGGACATAGGCCTCTTCTCTCTGTAAGAGGGAGTGGGCCATAATTCTCCCACCAATCCTCTCTATTTTAGACCCTTCCCGGCAGTGGGACATAATAAGGGCAATAAAAAGAATATGTGAGTTCATACAATATTTTTATACGGTACCTATACGTTTTTTTTATTTATTTTCCTGATTTGTGTACAAAATTTGTTCTACGTTTCAAGTAGAACAAATTTTGTAAATCTCAGTTAAAACAATCATGATTTTTTTCCGAATTAATAAATAATAATATTCCTTTTTCCACAGATCCAAGGCAAGCCAATAATCCAGCAGAGAATTCTGCCAAGTCCTGTGGTGTCGATTGACGCCCCCCATACCTTCAGGAGTACAGTCACACCAGTCGATGACCACAACAACATCATATTCAGTCCATGGAAGGCTTTTGGGCCCTTTGTCGATACCATACAGGTACGAAATATTTTTAAAACAGTAACAAAATACCGAAAATGTTGGATAGGAATTCCCCTTTGGTTGAGTTGGCGAAAAATTGTGGTGTTGAAAAATGTCTCTTTTTTTGGTGCGAAACATTTTTTTGAACAACTGTTTGTGGCCAAAAGTAAATCGAGAGTTAATTGTTTAGAATCGTTTTTTTTTTACCTTTTCTAGTTTGTCACTGAACGATGAATTTTGACACTGAACGATGGCCAATTTTCTCAACGCGGCGATAACTGTTTAAGACCTGTAAGTGTGATCATCGCTCTATATTAAAATGATCACTAAAATGATGATCACATTATTATACTATAGCATAGCTGACAATGTATCCTGTATGTGTAAAACCTGATAATGTCCTAAAATAAAAATAAAACAGGATTATAAATCTCTATCGATGAAAAAAAAACATTTATATAAGAATCAGTTAATTGATAAAATTCACTGTACCTTACTTTTTATAGCGATAAGACCGCCCATTGTGTCACCCTATATAAAAGACAGAGTTTAATTTTACTGTAATTTGTATGGTGTGCATACTAAACAGTATTATATCTATCGTTAGGAAGAAGCTACTGCCAATCTGATTGGCATAATCGCTCAAGTAGCCTTTGAAGACACTCACAGAGACTGAAACAGCTCCTCTAATCAAGAACTAAGCTGAAATCCCTTGAGAACCTTACGAGTCCATCACAAATCCATCCTAAAACAACTTCATTGTACAATCGGCTTAAGATTACCGAAAATTGATATTTTCTATAGAAAGCAGAAGCTTTCACAACAAATATTGCTCTCTAATTGGTTTTTGACGTTGATTAATGATGTGATGAAGCGTGCTCGCCCCCAATCGTCTCGCTGCCGTGAACATATTCATTATAGAGGGTGAAATTGTAGTATTTTGGCAACGGTTTGCGTGGTGTAAACATTTTTTGTAGCAATTATTATTATAGACACGGTTGGCGCTGTGGATTAGCGATTGACTGCTACGCTGTAGTTGTGTGCGTTCGATTCCCGTATCGAACAAATATTTTTATGATCTACAAGTGCTTGTTCCGTGTCTGGGCGTATGTGAGTTTCTATGTTTGAAAAGGCACCCAAGACACAGGAGAAATTACTAGTGTGAACAAAAAAACATGTTTCACATCATTACTTTTGTACTACGTCAACAGGAGGGTGAACTCCTGCCAAGTCAAGACACGGTGGTGCTACCATCGCCCAGACACCACGACAGTTCAATAGATGAAGATGCCACAGATCCGATGCCGACTGCAGAGACATCCAACAAGGTATTACTTTTGTACCACTTTGTGTACTCATAGTTTTGATTATTTATCTTTTTTTGTAAGAATTTTCCTGTATTTTCTGTATTACTTAAATATTATATTTTCGTAAGTTTCAAAGTGGACTTTTATCGGCCTTTTTCCACGTATTTTACTTAATGTTCTTGAAATTTAAGAGAATTAAATAAAATAAACAATAAAATTATTATTAAAAAACGATTTCATGTAGAATTTCGTAGTTCAAGAGAGCTCTAAAGTATATATTTTTAAATTCATAAGAGTACTAATGCACTTAAAATTCAATGTTTTGGAGTATCTTGATTATAAAAGCTTTCAACTTTATTCTAATCTTTAAACATTTGATGTTTCCTCTAAGGAATTCTTGAACCTGTGTTTTATTCATCGTTTTAGAATTTTCAACAGAATTAGTTTTTTTTTTTATTTATGATAGGTTGGCGTTCGACCACTATCTCACCTGATGGTAAGCGAAGATGTGGTTAACGAGCAGTAGGCCCGGTATCCACCAAAGCTGAGAGGAGAGGAGATGTGTTTGAATAACCAATCAGATGTCCACATCTCCTCTCCGCTTAGCTTCAGTGGACATCTGTTGACATCTGATTGGTTATTCAAACACATCTCCTCTCCTCTCCGTTTTGGTGGATACCGGGCCGTACTCCATGCATGACCAAACTTGCGCTTTATACAAGTAAAGCAGCTGTTCAGTTATGAAGTACCGTCTCACAATGGAGAGGTTCCAGCCGACTGTGCCTTTGCCTCAATGAATGGCCCAAAATTGAGGGTTGATGTCAATGGTAACCCCAAGAAGGTCAAGATGGTCAATTATTGGTACGGTCGCACCTCAGAAAGATGGGCCGGATAGAATTGGCTCTTTTTAGCGGACTCGTTTTTATTCCAATAGATGGAATATGTTGTTCTTTTTTCTTTTCTATTTTTTCACACAACCTTAGCTCTTACATTCTTCATTTGTCCAGGTGGCATCAATTAGCCAGTTGTCCTTCATGGTGCGTCCGGACAGCTTCGAGCGCGGCCAGTTGCGGCTGACCTGCATCTCCACAGTTCACTCGGTGTACAGCGAGCAGGCCGAGCTGGTCATCAATGAGGAGCGGCCACAAATCGCCTCAGTCCTCGGAACGAGAGACGCAGCGGGAGGTAAGAGCGTGTTTTACTTGACAGTGCAATGCCAATTAATACTTATTGCCACAAGATAAATCAGTGACAAGCAATCTTGTCCAACAATAATTCTATAGTTAGATTAATACTCTGTACCTCTCTGTATACATATAAAAAAAAAGTTTGTCATCACTAGCATAAGCTGTTTTTTTTATTTTATTGAAAAACAAATGAACTGTTTTATTGTTTTTATATTCTAAATCTATATTTTTAAATAAATAATCTAAAAAAAAGAAGAAATCATAATTTAATCTACCGAAAAAAAAAAAACGAGTTTTCAGTGTTCGCAAACCTTTTTTGATGTGTGAAATATTTAAGAGACAATTAGGAGAAATGTAGTAGGGAAACTGTGATCTCATATCTTTGAGATCATAATATATCAGTGACATAACTGCCAAGTTAGACACATTGGAGACAGAGACTGGAGGGAGAGGGATGATGAAAGCTCAAGACCGGGCTCAGTGGCGTTCATAGGAGAGGCCTATGTCCAGCAGTGGACGAATACAGCCTCATGATGATTACCAGCTGGTTATTACGGAAGGCTGTTCGTTTCATACCTATTACGGTAGTTGTTGTCCATTACGTTGTTAGAATGAGTAAGTGTCTAATGTAATATTTAAATGTCTTTGTTTAACATCAACTTGCGGATTTGGACTTCAAAAAGAATATTCGAAAGAAATATAATTACACCAAAAGAAATTATTGCTAACGACGCGACGCGACGTGTAAATTTACACCACGTTCCTCGTTTCAAAGAACAATAATTATGTGTCTCATTTTTTGCTCAGAAGTATTATACTGACCTCTTTAAATAATAGCTTATTAAAAAGTTCATTTCCGGAAGAGAAAGCGAGTATTATCGCTACTACAAAAGAAAACAAAGGACAATCGACATCGCACAATTATGGAGTCATAAATAACAACGAGAAATGCCTCGACCAATTACTTTCACAAGTAGAACACGCTGTTAATGTGATCCAAGCTCAATTTCAGAAAAGCAATAAAAAGGTGAATTAAATGACGATAAATACTATTATTACAGTACGTGGAAAACACTCCGATTCGTATAAATCATCGCTTTTATCGAAGCATTTAAAAGCGTTTTTCGACATTAATCACGAACGGATCGAAAGCTTTCACGGTTCGTCACGGTCCAATAAACAACATTATGCAGTACCTGAACCCGGCAATTGGAAATATACTAGAAAATTGGCCTCATTCAACACGAATAGGCCAGGCCAATATTTTCCATGAGAAATTTTCTCTGCGATTTAGTTTTGGTATCTCGCCTGAGTAGAGAATCGCTAAGAATTTTTATTTCTCGATGTAAACACAACGTTTGAATACGTAGAAGGCAAACCAATCCCACTCTACAATTCAAATATTTGCAGCAGCCGACTTGCACTGCAATTTACTACGAGAACTTTTCCAGAACGTTGCATCTTGGCAAATATATGAAATGTGCAAAAAATACATTGTAAACATAATTATTTTGCTGATAGAAACTATTCTTAAGGAGAATGTGAACTGTTGCGGCGAAGATTGTCGATAGCTCCGCTATTAATCGCTGCACACACTTATTTGAAATCGCTTAAAATAGTTGAAAACATCGCTTTATTGTGTTAAGATAGTTTGCTAGCGTGTGCAAGGAACGGTGCGGTTTCTGAAGTAAAGTTAATAAGTTCTATGTTTCTCGGTGCGAAGCTGAACAATATTGACAAGATTTTTAAATTATTGGTAGATAGAATTGCCCTGATAATTGTAAGTGCAGTAATTCGTCATTTTTGCGATTTTCACTTTTTTGCAAAAATGACACCTCAAGGGGCTAATCTATACATAAAAAAATAATTTTCATGTATTTTTAAATTATATACATGTTTTTTATATAACAAGATACGCAGTACTTGCACCAAATTATTACTTTTGCTAACAGGATATACAGTACTTAGCATGTGCTAGAAGGTTGTGCAGTACTTGCTATGGTTACTACAAGTACTACTAGTAATTCGCAACGTATACTAACTAAAGCTTAACGCAGTATTCAACATGTTAGGAACACAACAGGAAGGGTTATGTTCAGATGAGAATAACTCCAAAAATACTTAACTTATAGAGATAATTTTGATACCATTTTATAGCCTGATACAAATACTTTTAATTTAATGAAAACCTAAGCAAAATACCGGTGTACTTTCGAACTAGAGTAAAAATGTGAAAATATTCAGTATTTTTTATATACAATTTCGTGTTTGCCCGAGTTTTTTGGTTCATTTTACATATTATTTAGAAAACTTTCGTAAGTTTTTAAAAAGCCTCAACGTTTAACTTTACAATAAAGTCATTTGTATGTATGTAGGTCTCTTGGATTCAAACATATTTGCATTTTATTGTACATACCCCAGTTTAACCGATCAAAAAACTAAAATGGCTGCTATTCGCGAGGTGTTGGAGTAAGATTTTTTTTTAAAGCAGTTTTGTCGATGAAAATGAGTTTTTAACTTTCCCTTTAAGTATCGCTAGTTCAAAACCAAACACACTGTATAGTATCTGATAGCTGAAGTAAAAGGATAATAAATCTTTCAACTAGTACCAGGCATCATAATTATTATTAGCCTTTATTTAACAATCTTACAAAACATAAATTAAAAGAAAAAAAAAAAAAATGTAAACTTACTTTTAATTTATGTTTAGGCATCATAATACGAAACGATTAATAAATAGAAGCGCAGTATTGAACACGTGCTAAGTGATTTTGCAGTAATGAACACAAATACTGCCTTTGGGCTTTTTTTTTTTTTTTAGCGTGGTAAAATCATCAAATGAGTCCTCCAACCCCGGGCAGGGCGGGAGGGACTGTCAGACTTCTACTGACTAAAATCCACGGTGTCCTTCATAGCCTGTTATGTTCCGGGGTTACGGTAAGGGAATAATCCCGCGACCCCGGCAGGCTTTGGCCCTCTGAGAGGGGGGCCCCGTCATTATGCTGACGCTCTTTGAGGCGCGCGTGGGACACAACGCGCCGTCGACCCGGGCATGGTCCTTGGTCGGGCAGCGAGTTGCCCTTTACTCGCTGCCCGCATGCCCGCGCCTACGGTGGCCGGAGATCATCAAGCGACGTCCGTCGCCGTGGGCGCCTACCACTGCGGCTGGGGCGGAGGGAGGACGCTGTCCTCTCTCGCTCGCGGCCTGCCTCCTCCTTCACGAGCATTACTGCCTCGCAGAAGGAGCTGACCGCTTCCCACTCCGTCTCGCCCCGCAGCATGGCCGCAACCAATGCCGGGCGCGAGAGGTCTCCGCCTATCGCAGCCCGCAGCCGTGAGGACACGTCGGTGCTCCGCCCAAGCTGGGCAGTCTTGCACCGTATGCTCCACCGTGTCCTCCGGGCGATCTTCGCAGTGGTGACACCCAGGCGTCTCCTCCTTTCGCATCAGACACAGGTACCTCCCGAAACTTCCGTGTCCGGTGAGGACCTGCGTCAAGCGGTAGGTCAGGACGCCATGACTTCTCTCCAGCCACTCCTCAAAGAGGGGTCTTACCGCCGCAATTGCGGCGTGCCCCTGCCTTTGGGCTTAGAGATACTGTCATGTTCACAAGTCTAGATAGAAGAACAAAATGCAGTAATGCGCATTTTATCCAAAAGAAATAATAAAGGAAAGAAAAAAAATACATCAATACAAAGTTTGATTTTTTTCTTATTTTTCTGGTATATTTAAATAAATATTTAATTCAGACTTGTTGTGTAGATATCACAAAACACGTTTACCGCGTATATCTCGGAACCGCCAATTTGCCAGTACTGCATTTACAATTATCAGGGCAGAGATACGAATGAACACATTTGAATTAAGTCAGAACTATGTGTGAGAATGGAGATGAAAAAAATGAAAAATGAAAAAAAAAATTATTTCATAACAAAAGTAAACTTAACAATATTGAGGTTGACTTCTCCTTTTAAGTATAAAAACACTTGTGCCAGGAGAATGTGTATCCGGAGAGATCTGTTATTGAAATCCCTAAATCAATTTAGAATCAAACAAGTCCCGTTTAGTAATAAAGAACATTGAAGCATCGCATTACTCTAAATTATTATTATAAATACGAGTTAAGAAGGATGGATGGATGTTACACTTTCATTTTTTCATTTCACAAAAACTGCAAAAACGATTTTACACAGATAGTTTACAATCTGTAAATTACTCATCTTACGGCTTACGCTAGCTTTTAAATAAAATATCTGGTTGACCGAGCTTCGCTCGGTTTTTAAAATGTCTATATCTTGGGAACCGAGCTTTTCTCGAACCTGGGACCGATTGATAAATCGATTCCTTGAGCCGAAAAACCCCTAATCTGTAACTTTCATGAAAATCCTTGGAGCCGTTTCCGAGATCATTATATATAAATATATATACAAGAATTGCTCGTTTAAAGATATTAGATTAATCAAGTTCAATTTATGATAGTAGTAATGTCACCAAAGTTAAATTACAAAAATCCTTCAATACCAATTTCCAATGACCCGGTTTCACAAAAAAACCAACCAAAAAAAGAACCTTTTACATAAAACAAACTCCATAACACCTCAAACAGATTGCCTCTAAAGTGAACCCGCGCTCCCATTCAGATTCACTCAAAACATGGATATTGGTGTTCGTCAATACCCGAGTATTAACAGATCGTGGAACGCAGAATCGGCAAATCCTTCTATATGTAGGCAATCACTCAAATATTTGCCAGTGTTGGCTTCTAGTATGAGGCTGTTTGCAGACTGGGAGCGTTCCGGTCCACTAACCAAAGGTAATGTTTAGCGTTCACTGCGTTGTATTCACTGTGAGCAAATAGTTCACATTTGCCGTCACCTTGGATTATCGTGTATTTGCATATATCGAACGTTTGTTGTAGGTATAATTTACTCTTAAGAATGCGCTACAAGCGAAATCTTCAATTTTGGATTGGATTTTTAGAGTACTAAATCGTGTTTAATTCGGAAAAAAAGTATAGGTTGGGAAACTTCATTATATTTGCGAGGGCAGAGTCAAACAGAAAACATAAAAAGACAAAATTTTCTCGATAGAAAACGATCACAAAGTTACTTCTAATTTTCACGTCTTTTTGATTTCATTCTATTTTGGTTCGTCCTACAGAAATATAAATTAGATCAATATGAACACAATTACGTAGCCGAGGGACGTGTCTGGCACTTTTTTGAAATATTGTTTATGATAAAAGTTATCATTGTTCTTACCACTCGGCGCTTACGACGTTTTTAAACCGTGTAGAATGTTATTTTCCATTTCGTGTCACACTAGAATCTGCGTCACGAGTGAAGGTCTGCGGAATCTCGTGGTACTAATTTTTTTTAATGCAATTTGATGTAATGACATAGACACTAGCGCCGCGTCAAAACGACTTCAGTCGCGGCTCGGGTTCTAGTTTCAGGCATCATTTTGTTTCACCTGCCAGTCGGCGCCGCTCTATTGAGACGGGAGGACTATGACAGTTTACTCCGCGCCCGGCGGCTATTAAAATAATAATATTTTTGTTGATATAATCAGAGAAACAACACATAATACAACAAAAACACGAGAACTAAAATATTTAAAGACTGAAATAATTTCAAATAGCCGAATACCATTTTTTTTTAAATTTCTTTTGCCACATGCGCGCAAAATAAACAGTTAGTCAATTGTACTGCTGGTCGAGTATTTTTCAGCACGAGGTCCGCTTGTTTTAGATTATTATTTTTTTATAGATCTCTTCATTTTACATACTTATAAAAAAACATAGTGAGGTACAGATTACTATTTGATAAAAAATGGAAAATAAAAAAAAATAATTTATCACATTTTGATATTATTACCACAAATAATGTATGTACGAAATACACTCCTAGATATTTCAATAAGGTCGAAAATAGCTTGTACCTTTTTTTACCTAGCTATCGTCAAGCAAGTTAAAAAAACCGGTTTAAGCGATTTTCGACCTTATTGACATTTAAAATTTAGTTTGTTTTTCTCACATTCTCGTTAGCTGACATTGCTCCTTCATTAAAATCCGGTGTTCGCATAAATGTCAATAAGGTCGAAAATCGCTTGAAGGTCGGAAAACATTTGCTTAACGATAGCAAGTTAAAAAAAACAGATGCAAGCGATTTTCGAACTTATCGACATTTAAAATTTAGTTTGTTTTTCTCACATTCTCGTTCGCTAACATTGCTCCTTCATTAAAATCAGGTGTTTGCTCAAATGTCAATAAGGTCGAAAATCGCTTGCATCTGTTTTTTTTAACTTGTTATGGTTGTCCCTTGACACCTTTCAAGTTTTTAATCGTATTTTGGTTTAAAATAAAATGAATAATACTTTTTTTTTACGAGTGTACATGCGCGAAAGGTCGCAAAGGCTAACTTCACGATCGCCTCTCTCGAGAATCGTACAGCACGTGCGGCAACGCAGGCCGTGGGTGGAGAGTGGACGAAGATACGTAAGTAAGCGTACGGAGAGCCGTAAGCGAGGGTACGGAAAGCCGACCACTAGTCGACAACGCACTGCACCGCGGTTCGTGAGCTTGTCCGAGGCGATGCGATTACGTTACGATTCCGATTAGTGTGCGTTGCAGTAAGGAGTTTCATACAAATAATACTGAACGGCTTTTGTTGATACGGTGACGATCCCTTTCCGTTTTGATAAGTGTGTTGCGACCCTAAATCTGCTCTTTCAACAGCGTTTGGGCTCTTACACATAAACACGTTACGACGACGCAACGTGGCACTGCACGTTGCGTCGCCGTTGTCGTAACGTGCCACGTTGCACGGCACGTAAAATCTTGGATTCATTGGATCACGGATTTTCTTTGTATCTGTTTCTGCTTTATCCGTGTTCATAATATTAGCAGTAGGAGAACACATCTAGTGTGGTCCATTTCTCGAAACTAACTGGGGCAATTCTAAAAATCCAACACCGTCAATATGACGTCGTTCAACGTGGCACGTTGCATCGTCGTGACGTGATTATTTACGTTGCTCGACGTCGATTTCCACGTCACGGCTCGTTACAACGACGCAACGTGCAGCGCCAAGTTGCGTCGTCGTAACGTGTTTATGTGTTAGAGCTCTTTCCTGGTGAAACTCGGTAGAAAAAAATGCTATGATTAACTTATTTCTTAATTTCGCCGAGAACTATCTATTGAGGATATTTTCATATGTGAAGGCGAGCTCTAACCGTGGTACCCAGACTCCACAGACGCCTGCCATTCTCTTTTACTTTGTAAGTAAGATTCGATATTAGGTAGAGGTTTTGGTTCCTATACATAGCGCACACGCGATAATATATTGTTTGATTCTAATGCCGTTTGCAGAGTACAAAGGTAGAGAAAAACATGCAATATGTGTTTTTATTGAATACTTCCTACATCATTCACAACAAATGAAACATTTTTAAAACAAAAAACATAACAATCAAAATCACGAAACTACAATGAAAATCAATTTAATTAATGAAATGAAAAATGCAGAACTACTGCGTGCGATGGTACCGTGCGGCGGTACACACTTATTTCAAGAACAGAGGCCGAGTCACATACTTGACATACTGTAATAATACATATTAGGTGCACTGTGGCACTGCAGTTGTTTTGTTTTTTCAAAGAAGTTTTGCAGAGCGCGTCGTCACAGCGCCCGTGGTTGTTATTGGTACTAGAGCAGAGGCATGTGAGGCGCGAGGGTGAAATCTGAATTTTTCCTGGCATTGTACCCGCTCTTAATACTATAAAGAGGAAAGATTTCTATTTTTGTGTGTGTGTGTGTGTATGTAATGAATAAACTCAAAAATGACTGGACCGATTTCAAAAATTCTTTCACCTATTGAAAGCTGCTTTGGTCGTGAGTGACACAGACAGGCAATAAGGGGGGTGAAGCCGCAGAAGCTAGTAATACTATTACTATTCTTCTAACGATTTTCTTAAGTGGTAAAATCATTAAATGAGTCCTTTCGCACTGGGTGGGGCAGGAAGGACTGTCAGACTCGTACTGACGGATCTGACTATCTTATTAAGGTAACCGTAGTCCCTGTCTTCTCGCCCTGGTACCTTGACCTTACCACGATTAAAAAAAAGACTTGTACTGTTTGAACGACGCGCGCTAGACGACTTGTATAGCTCTGTTTCTTTCCCACACTGGAACTACTCTCGCTTTAAGACATGTCATGGTAGGCGTCTTAAAACCACGCTTATTCCGGCGAGTGAAAGTGACAGACCTATACAAGTCGTCTAGCGCCATCTCATTTACTCACTGGAACAAGACTGGTTTTAAGACGTTGTAATACTCCCTCAGGTGTGTCTAGTGAAACTGGAAACCGACCTCAACAAAGTTGAGAAAAGGCTAAACAGATGATGATGAACAAAAGGAGTTTTCCTAAAGAATCTAAAGAGGAAACCCAAAAATGTCATCCGTAAATAAAATGGTAACTTTTCGAAATGTCAAAAGTTAAAAGGAAGATTAAACAAGATTTTTCACGAACATAAAGCCGAATATAACACCGGTAATATTCGTGTTGTCTTTCTAAACGTACGTGTTATGAGAAGCGAGATACGACTGTACGACAGACAACGACGAGGGATATTTATGTCGTAAGAGACCTTGCCCGTGTTATTGGATTTACACTCCTCGGTGCTACGTCTAAAGTGAAAATTCCAAAAGCACCCTCAATGTTCTTAATGGCATTTCAAATTTCCTCTGTTGACATTGGTAAATTACTTTATATAATAATAATAATAATAATAATAATAATATTCCACAACTATCACACAACGCCATCTAGTCCCAAGCTAAGCAGAGCTTGTGTTATGGGTACTAGACAACTGATAAACATACTTATATATTTCTAAATACATACATATTATAGATAAATTACACCCAGACACAGAACAAATGATCGTGCTCATCACACAAACATTTGTCCTGGGTGGGAATCGAACCCACGACCTCCGGCATAGCAGTCAGGGTCACTAACCACTAGACCAACAGGCCAGTCATTAACATTATTGGCCAACTTTGTGTGAATGTCAATGTCAAAGGTTATTAGCAAATAAATACTTATACTTGTAGTAGTGGAAATGTATTTTTGCTTCGAGATAAACAACTTTTTTCGAGAAAAGGGGAGAAAGATTCTTGTAAGCGAAAATGTCGCAATTTCATGAAAAAACATTTATTCAACAAGCATTCAATATTTTCAATTAATTTAGTGGATGAATTAAGTATCACAGGTGTTAGTGTTATTTACGGTTTCATTCTGATTGGTTTAGTAGTTTTTATTCTGTGAGCATTTCTTTGCATATTGTATTCTTATGATACCCCGACGATATTATTACTGGTACTACGGATTATAAAATTCTAGCGCACATGTAAGAAAATTATGTATTTGAAAAGAATTTGAGTTGAATACTCGTTTAATAACTAAAAAAGTGCCATTTAAAACAAAATATTTACCAACTTCAAAAATGTGTAAAATAACTTTTATTAATTCGGTAGCAAAAAAGTTTTTGAATTAAAAAACATACTTATTAGTTACATAATTGACACTTTTTTGAAGTTGGTCAATTTATTTTTTAGTAAGCAAAATCGTTATTATGTATTATATTGCTGGAAATGTCTCACCAATGTTGATCCTAAGTCTGTCCTGTCTCGACAACATCAAAAATAACGTAAAAAATCCTGCTTTCAATATCTAATCTAAACCCTACGTAAATATAAACAAAGTTGATATTTTTTGCGGTCGGCGATCAACATTGACAACTCGAACCCGCGGCCCAACTAATTGAATTGTGGAGCTAGCTAAAGCTAATATCACACACCTTCAAAATATGGGAAAGAGTCATCAACCGCAGACTACGGCAACTCACTCAGGTGTCTGAAAACCAATGCGGGTTCGTTCCTGAAAGGTCGACAACTGATGCCATACATTCGATCAGAATTCTGATGGAAAAACATAGAGAGAGCCAAACCGACCTACACATGGTATTCATCGACTTGGAAAAAGCATTCGACCGTGTTCCAAGAGAACTTATCTGGCAAGCTTTAAGAGCACAAAATGTCCCAGAGCACTACATATTTCTGGCGAAAGACATGTATCACGCTGTTAAAACTAAAGTGCGAAGCCCAGCTGGAACAAGCGATGAGTTCGATGTGATGGTCGGAGTCCATCAAGGTTCAGCGTTGAGCCCGCTGCTCTTTGTCCTCGTAATGCAATACCTTACGGCGGAACTACAGCGCCCCCCACCATGGGATATACTTTATGCTGACGACATTGTATTGATCAGCAAAGACCCCAACAATCTTCAGCAAATAGTGGAAGAATGGCGAGGAGCGCTCGAGAGAGCCGGTTTGCGGGTTAGCAGAGAGAAGACCGAGTACCTGCACTGCAATTTCAGTGGCACAAACAGCAGCAACACTATCCATCTGCAGGGCACCCCACTAAAGGTAGCCGACCACTTTAAATACCTTGGCTCAATCATCTGCAATGATGGGACAATAGATGCCGATGTAACCCACCGTGTGAACACCGGGTGGATGAAATGGAGGGAGCTATCTGGGGTTCTATGTGATAAAAGGATGCCCGTTCGCACTAAAGGCAGAGTCTACAAAGCAGCAGTTCGTCCGTCCATGACATACGGTGCCGAATGCTGGCCACTGAAAAAGCATCAGGAGCAAAAACTCCATGTTGCAGAAATGAGAATGCTAAGATGGGCTGGTGGGGTAACGATGCTGGACCATGTCCAAAACATCCATATTCGGGGCAGTTTTAAAGTAACGCCTGTACCGGAAAAGATCATGGAGAGCCGCTTAAGATGGTACGGTCATGTCATGAGGCGACCATCGGACCACATGACGAGAAAAGTGCTCGATGTTGATACCCAGCCCAGAAGACGCGGTAGACCCCGCCTTACATGGATGCAAGTCATTGAAAAAGACCTGAAGAAGATGCAACTAACATCCCAGACGACCCAGGACAGACCGTCCTGGCGAAGATTGACCAGAAGGGCTGACCCCAAATAAATGGGATTAAGGCCAGGCAGAAGAAGAAGTTCATAATAGTTTACAAACTGCAAACTTTGGTACAGCATGGTTTGATAACAAATTTACTTAAAAAAAAACTTTTTCAAAAAAAAATGTGACCGCCTTCAAAAACAACCACAAAAAAGGGTAAAATAACCTACAAAACTTTTCTTTCGGAAGTCGGTGACTTTTTTTATTAATTTCATTGTCTCTTTTGCCACCGACTTCCGAAAGAAAAGTTTTGTAGGTTATTTTACCCTTTTTTGTGGTTGTTTTTGAAGGCGGTCACATTTTTTTTTGAAAAAGTTTTTATTTTACTCTTTTTAGTTTAAATATTCAACCAAAATTCTTGTCAAATACATCATTTTCTTACATGTGCACTAGAATTTTGTAATCCGTAGCACCGGTAATAACATCGTTAACATCTCTTTAATTCATTCCCTGTCTCAAAAACTACTGAACCGATTTTGATGAAATTTGCAGTATTCCCTAAATTGAACGATACCTAGTACAACAAAAAAAGAATTACTTGAATCGGACTTGTAGTTCCGGAGATATGCAAACACAAACATAGTTTTCTTACTTCAGGAGTTGTACCTTCCATCATCAGCGCAGGTACTTACATGAGATGATGATTTCCATACGCAAATACTTGAATTACTTCATAAGATTTGCGAAAAACTATGTGTCAGCCAATAAAATTTGAGGGTTGCCCTCGATTTCTCCAAGATCCAATCATCAGATCCTGAAATGGTGACAATGGGACCACACGGGAAGCACCAGCTTTCGAATAAAAAAAGAATCATGAAAATCGGTTCACCCAGTCGCATGTTATGAGGTAACAAACATAAAAAAAAAAAAAAAAAATACAGTCGAATTGATAACCTCCTCCTTTTTTTGAAGTCGGTTAAAAATACGTTTTGTGAATAGAATTTGAAGAAAATATTGTACAGGGTTTTTTAATGGAGGCTTTATTATAATGTTGCCACGTTCTCATGTAGTACTTCTACACTAATATCTATTACATATCTATCTATACACATATAAATAAAATTGGAGTGTCTGTTTGTAATATTGAAATAACCGATTTTTATTACATGCACACGAATACACGGTACATACACTAAAATAACATTTTTACATTTTTTTTCCGTCTGTCTGTTTGTAATGACTAATCTCTGAAATGGCTGGGCCGATTTTGACGGGACTTCCATTGGCAGGTAGCTGATGTAATAAGGAGTAACTTAGGATATATTAGAAAAAAACATGTTTAAAAAAAATACATTGTTGAGTTCCGACATCAACGTGAACGAAGTCGCGGGCACAGCTAGTTAAGTATAAGTATAGAGGAAAGAATTGCATTTTTATAAAGAAAAAACACAAAAACGAATGGACCGATTTCAAAAATTCTTTCTCCAGTTGCAAGCTGCTTTGGTCTTGAGTGACATAGGCATTAAGGGGGCAGACAAAATCTAGTATGCTATAATTTGGGTAGAGATATTAGATAATTTCAGTTGCTGGTTATGCAGATGTGATGGAATCCATCCGAATTCAGTGGCCTTACCACCTTAAAATTAACTGTTCCTAACTATCCAGTCGTACTATTACGTTAGTACACAGCCTAATAAATTCTCTTTCACTTGTCTAATCCATTTTCCCTAACCAGAAACAAGCTCCTTGAAATCTTAATAGTGCCGTTGGTCTTCATCAAACGAAGTCAATAACCATAATTTTTACGGTAAATAAAAAGAAATGGACTCACTTATTTTCATGATATTTCTTTGAACAAACAACTTTTCCGTAGAATGTCTAGACGTCAGACGTTCTCAAAAACACAAACAACAACGAATATCGGAACTACGTATTTTGTATCGAATGTTACCGTTGAACTTATACAGAGTGAGTTTTTCAATAAGGATGTTGTAAAGAGGGCAATGCCCACAGCTTTGGAACAGAATGAAAAAAAAATACTGGCTAGAAAAGTATGTGTTAGTAAGTGCATCACGGTCGTAATTTTGAGTTTCTTAGGAGCGAAGTGCCCTAACACAGGCAGATAATGCCTAAAAGGTTACTTAAACCACTAGATGTAGTACTTGTTTTATTTTATATATTTTATATGTATATTTGTTAATTTTTTGTGTTATTCTAACAAGCTGTCATATTTCTATTTATTTTAAAGTACTGTAAGATTTTACTTAAGTTTATATTTTTCAAAAAGTAAATGTCAAAAGTGTGTTTATTTAAGTTTTCACCTGCACATACATTTCATAAGTAATATAATATATAAAGGAGGCGAGCCCTTGATCATTGACCAAATACAGTTTTAGATTTCCGAACTGCTGCGTAAAATACTCCGATTGAAATAACAAATAGCCAATTTGATAATCAAACTAAAGCTTCAAAATTGACTGTAGAGCGGTAAAACCTAAACAAAGCTTAATTCTGACATCAATTTAAACTTAAGAAAGAAAATATTATGAATGTTTTAGAAAATGACTTCAGAGCGGTTTTTACAAAAGTAGGGCGGCACCCTATATCTAAAGTCGAAAATTCTTTGACTTTTAGCCGTGCGGTGTGAGTGTATAGTATGTCCCAAAAGGGTTTCATAAAAAGGCAAATTGCAGGTTTATGCTTTGCATACCCAGTTCACTGAGAACGTTATTGAAAACCTCATCTTGTATCCAGCGCATAGATTCCAATGTCTAGACAGAATACATTACGGTAGTCATTCAGTGATTATCGGAGCTGTGCAATAACCGGTTCAGACGGTAATCGGTGCATTCTAGAAATTATTGGCTATTGTCTCTCTAGATAGTGTAGTTCTTTCAACATTATTTTATTGAATAACCGACCTTATTGCAAAAGGACTAAAGATTACTGTCATTAGTATTCAGAGGCAAAATAATAGTAAAAAGGAATTGTATGTATTTGATTTTAGTTCTAGAATATTATAGTTTTTTATTATTATAGATTTTGTTAAAAGGAAGGACTTAGTGTTGAATGGCATGGAAAATGACAGTAGTAATAAGTTTCAGCTTGATTGACTTTTGCAGTTATGTTTTAAGTCTCCTTTCTTACTCCAACTCGAAAATATAATCTTAAAGTAGGTAGGGTAAACGCCCAGTCATTGGACACTTAAGGACCTTCTATAGATGAAAAAATATTTTTGGACACATTTATGAAGTTACAAGCTAGAATCGTTATTATTTTGCTTATACAATGTGTATGTTAACATAATTTGCTTTTAAAAATTATATTTTATAGCATATACATAACAAAAAATCCTGTTAAAAAAAAGTACCCAAATATATAGTCATTGGACAGAATTTCTATTGTTGGACAGTCTATACTAGTTAATGGACAGCACAATTTAACTCATTAATGTTCAAAAGAAGATTAATACGCTAAGTTATGCCCCTTCATTATTCGCTATTTTAACGATTTATTTTTATACATCGTTAAAATAGCGAATAATAAAGGGGAAATTTATAAACAACATTTTTTATCTACATATCTCTTAGATTCTAAGACTTATAGAAGAAACATTAATAATCACAGTTGCTTTCAAAACTATTCCGTCTTAGCAGCTCTAATGTAATACAAAAAAAAATGCTTTCTTGTAAGCATTAAACAAAAAAAGATACCTCTTTTATAATTCACATCAAACAAAAAAATTACCTGAGTTCTATATTTTCTCAATCAGCACCGAATGTTAATTATTAAGCACATTTTTTGTAGAATCGTAGCCTTTCTTTTTACCCCTTGGGCATCTTTGATTTATCTACTTCTAAACACTGTTATCAGACACCGTTAGTTAGGTAGGTTTTAGTTTGGACAAGGTGTCCAATGACTAATTTTAATCTTATAATTAGTCATCGGTCTTTGGACAGGGTGTCCAATAACTGATTTTAATGTTAAAACTAGTCATTGGACATTGTCCAAAGACTAGTAGAAGGTGCCTAAGAGCAACACTATTAAAAATGGTTCCTTTAGCCTAAAGTTATACGCAGTAGAGTCCAAAATAATTTCAATTATTTTTAATTTAAAAATTGCAGTTATTGGACGCTTGTCCAATAATTAGATTTTAATCAAAAAAGTTTTCAGTTATTGGACATTACATAATAACCTAAAAAACGTATTTGACTGTATGTAATCATATTAAAATCAGTACAGAATACCATTATACATTTCTGCGCAAACTACTAAGAACATAGGACTGTCAGGTAGAATACAAATCGTTAAAACATGTAGTAGTTAAACTTACCAAATTCTTTATTTCTCATTAGAATTACCGGTAACCGTCCGGACGCCGAGAAAATTAATTAATTTTGACCAATTACTGCCATCTATTAGAAATGTTTTAAACTTTTAAGTATCACCTATAAACGGAGTACATAAAGAGTCATTTGCATTGTTAGACTCTTGAATCATAACTTTAATAAAAACGATTAAAGGGAGTTCTGTCCAATAACTGATAGTGTCCAATGACTGGTAGTTTACCCTATAGTTAAAAGGTTATTTTAAGTAAGTAATCGCTTCACATCTGACAAGTCAATCTAACATACTTATTTTATTTTATTTTGAAAAATAATTTGTAATAATGCGATTTGAAAATAAGATTTGCTCTTTTTAGAAATAACTCGTATTTTCTTACACGGTCATAATTAAGCAAAAAATGTGTCTTTAGTTCTATTATACAAAATTCATGTTTTGCTCACCCCTTATTGTTTCTTTAGTTGATTAGCCAGCTAATTGCTATCCGGCATTACAGTAAATTCTTATTAAACAAAAAGTAACATTAAGAAACAAAATCAACTAATCCCAAACAGAGTAGAAAAACGTGTAAAGCAATGAAATAATTACGTTTAATTTACGATAAAACGTTGAAAAAGAAAAAACAATAATTAAATATTCATTACGAGGAATTATCGCGTTTTCTTATTTTCGACGAAAATTCGGCGAAGGCCTTGGCACTTTTTTGTTAAGTGAGATACGTTGGATTACTGCGCTCAGGTAGATTTTATCGATATCGATATTGCGTTTTTACTGCCTGTATTTCATTCGTATTGATGGTGAGCATTAAATCCTTTTAACGTCTTTCTTAAAAGCAGTATCTTTGAATTGATTTTTGTTTTTTTTTTACACTAAATTTTACCTTTGAAAATGGGCAAAAATACAGTATAATATATTCAAAAAAAAGATAAGCATTAAACACGTTATGCATACCTAAGAGAATAATTTTGTTTTTTTTTTCATCAAATACTGTTTCTTCGATGACATTAAATCACATTTATACTCATTTAATAATCAAATTTAATGATTATTAAAAACAAAACAAAAAACCTTAAAATGCTTTGTAGAACCTTTTATCCCAAGATAATAGATACCCGAGATGATTCAACGCATTATTTTTTATGACACTGATTAGCTAACATACATACATTTTAACGATAATTATATTATTAACTACAATTTATCAAATAAGTTGGAAAGAAAATTCAGTTTAAAGAAAATTAAAACTATCGATCTTTTTTCGAGTAAGTCCCACCTCTAGTGGAGACTCCCCATTAACGCTATTACGCTAATGATTCGCCGGAGCAGGACGCCCCCCTAATTACAAAACAAAGCTTTTTAATAAAGATATTTCTTTTAACCACCCAGTGCCCACTTCTAAGGGTCGCTGACAGGATTTGACTTTTGTGTTATTGGTTTTTAGACGATGTTTTAATAATAATTGGTTCTATTTGACATTAAATAAAGCTTAAATAAATCGTTATTTTCTTTTGCTAAATAAAAATATTTATTTGTTTTAGTCGTGAAAGTAATAAAAGTAATTTGTTTTTAAACTAAATGTTGCAGCGAATTATGTCATTTTAATGACATAATGAATGATATCGTGCTTTGTCTACTACACACTACACATTGCTCTACTTATAAATATCAAAACGAAAAAAATGTGAACTACCAGAAACCTAATACGTAGCTTTCCATCTATCAGTAATGAAAATTCCAATTTTAGCTAACCATTATTCAAAAAAACCTCATTTCTAAACTGAGCAATTCCAAATTCAAACAAAAGTCACGGCCGCCATTAAAAACGAAAAAATATTATAGTAGTTGTAGCTTTGTAACCCTGCGAATGCGCTCCTCCGAAAAATTAAAAAAAAAACAATTGCCTCGCACCGCTCATATATAACCCAGACAATAGTTACAAGAAATATATGAGCCATATTAACAATACACGCAGACATTTTTATACATTTTTGTTCTACTAGCACCGACGCGCTTAAACGGAAGCAATAACCTAACAGCCCGGACGTTTACGCCATTTTATTCATATAAAACCGGCAATAATGCCAGTGTTTGCATAGAGAAATATAAAATTATTCAATTTTTGTTTGTGGATTTTTTTAACACTTCATCTGACATGTTGATTGTCAAGTTGCGTTGTTAAATGAGAGATTTTATTGTTCAGGCGGTAAAAATGTGTTGTCAAATTCTTAATAGGCAAAAAATGGGTAGGTATTTTTTTTTGTTGTTGTCATGTTTTGTTGGCCTGTTACTGTTAAGCCCGAGCCTAACTTTTTATTTATGGGCAACGGAATAAAGCATCGTATGAATTTATTGACCTCATCAAAAAGCGATGCAAAGTGATGATTAGATTATAAGTTAGGGTACATTTTTAATTCATTTTTTTTATGTCAAAAGATGATGATTTTGAAATGATTTATGAAAATTTGAAATGATAAACGCAAAACTACAAACCCAACCAACAATAATAAGCTTTTATGAGCTTATTGGAGTACCGTGGAAAATAACTGTTTCTTTATCATGGAGAAGTTCAGTTCGATGACCATTATCTTTAATTATGAACAAACTTAACTATTTTTGTAAGTGAGAAATCGTCCCGGGATCGCGGGACTTATCGAATTACCGTGACTCTAGAATGCAAAGGGCTATTGAAGGACACCGTGGATTTTAGCGATAAGAGTCTGACACTCAGTAGGTGGGAGGACTCATTTGATAATATCACCACGTAAAAAAAAAGTGAGAAATCTTATTCCCACTCTGGGTAACGCAGAAGTCACAGTCAGTTTTCAATTGCCCTTTGCGTACAAAGCAACGGTATTTTTAAAAATTACATAATCATAATCGCGGCGGAAATTTGTCCCATCGTGACCCGTCAGTTATGCTGACAGCTCTATAAAATGCCGATCTTTCTGATTGATACCTTCTCTATATCTTAACCAAAGGGAATGCGACATTTTTTGACTAAAACTAATAAGTGAACGGAAAAACAAAACAACATGTTTATTTTCTGATATTCAAAGAGCATAATAAAGCAAATAGTTTGAATAACGTTTTTTAATATAGATTTCAAATACTTTTCTCTGTCGACTGGCGCTTCTACTAAGTAGATAGCGCAGGTGTTTTCTATTAGTCTGAAACCTATTAAGAGATCTATTTTCAAGTCTAGACATTTCCGGTTATTAAAAAAAAAAGAGCTACGCAGGCGGTGGTAGGTTTCACCGTCCTAGACCACCATCCTGTCGGACTTCGACATCAAACAGGTTTTACTATAATCCCAGTTGCCCCAAACTAGAAATTTTACCTGAATCGAGGATCCGTTTACAAACATTTTAACTCACATTATGCATATGTCCCCAAACCCAGAAAAATTACTTATAGATCATACAAATATTATTTTGCTTTGTGCGGTAATCGAACAGTCACCAACGTCATTAAACACAGTCATATCAAATGAAATTAAAAACTCAAGCTAGGATGACTTGCTTTATCCAATAACGTATTCAAACCAACATCACAACACACAATTATTCAAAGAAAAACATATTCCGGAGCTGTATCTCAAACATCCCTAGAGTCTTTTAATCTAAAACACTCTATAAATAAACGAAAAACTAAATCCACACAAGCTCAGGAAAGACGTGAAAATTAACTTTTTCAACCGCTCGCGAAGTGCTTGCTCGATGCACTCTGAATAATTAATAAAACGTGCATTACTTTTATTTACGGTGCTGAGAGGGTTATGCCTGCATAATAGGTTCAAAGATAATGTCTATAAGAACCGTTTTGCATATTTCAGCAGCACTAAGTCTGCTCCGTAACTTTGTACCAGCGCCCGACGTCAGTTTGTTTTCTTTATTTCTTTAGTAAGTTCGTTTACAAAGGTTTTGATGGCTTGGGTTAAGTTGAAATGTCTATTAAATATTCAAGGAACTATGGCTTTGTTTTTGTATATTGAGTTAGGAACGAAAGATTTATGATTGAGTTTGCAAAGTCGATTACTTCAGGGTCCAGATATTTTAATCTCGATTATTAAATGCGAAAGTTTGGATGTTTATGATTCAGTCACGTTGAAAAGGCTGAATAGATCTTCATGTTTGCCTCAGAGATAGATTGTTGTCTGGAAAATATAGAATACGTATAACTATATGTCGGTATTACACTCCTGTGGGATAATTTTCGACTTGGATGTAGCTGCTGACATCAACTAGTTTCGAATAATCTTCAACATCGCGATCTACTTCTCGCCGCCACTCTCCTAAGTTTAGTTCTCTCTCTCTGATTTCACCTGCTTTTAACCCATTTACGATACAAATATTCATTCGCCACATTTAGTAGTGACATTGTGTCAGGTGCCTACCCAAAGTTTAACCAAAAATCCATCACGTTTAACGCCAAATTGAAATTTGTAATTAAACAGTGTATTTTATGTTAATAGTATTACCTACCTATCACAGAGAGTCAATTTGCACAGGTAACCTCTAACATTGCAAACTGATATGGCGGTAATGAGAAAGAAATATACGAGTAGCAATATTCAAAATAATATATTTGTATGGAAAACACGCACAGTCCAACACACAGAAAATGCATCCACGCGCGTTCATGCGGATCACGCGCATACACGCGGAGAAACATACACCCCCGCGCGTAGGTGCGGGGCGAGACGCAAGGTATGGCACACCGAATCCCGCAGTGCCGCGCGTGATTTTGAATGCTCAGTACTGCACCACAGAGAACGGCGAATAAATAAATGAGAGCCGCCGTGCGTGAATCTACAAAACGCACCTACGCGCGTGAGTGCGCAAAAAACCCGCACGATGATGCAGATCTGCACTCCCGCAGGAACGCGCGTAGGTGCGTCGACACGCAGCATGCAGCATGATGCGGGGCAGTGTGAGAATCGCCTTAGACGTGTGTTTGAAAACAGCAACAGTATCACTACTATACGACAGTTTCAAAAACAAAATATTACCAAATCTAACACCGATCTTTACAAATACCAGTCTCACTTTTACCAAAGCGAGCACACATCGCGTTGTGAGCTCTTACATTACCATATTCTAGTCCGCAGGTTTCGTTTCCATCCTGCGATGGATTCCCCGATTCCCACCAGTATTTGACTTTGAAACTCAACTAATATTATATTGAAATTTAATGGGATTTGAGGAACTAGATCGGCAGTTCTGGATTCTGTTAGGTGATGCACATGTAGTAATGTTTGGTTGGCTGTTACTTGGTTAATGTTGGGAATAGAGATTATGCATGTATGGAATAGTTTGTGGCGTTATCGATTGCAGCTGAGGATTTGATGATCTGTGTGTTGTGTTGGTTGTTACGTGTTGTGCTTGCTATTTTGAATACTGTATATAACATGGCACTTAATTAAAGCTGGCAATATTTAGGTTCACTATTAAGTAAACCTCTCATTAACTTTTTCCACCACATTTTATAAAAAAAGTTTCTTTATGACACTAATTTAGTTATTAATTTATTAATGCATGCCTGTGCTTTATAATGCTGAGCGCAAATTATTTATCTATAACAAAAACAAAACTCTTAAACATTTGAAATATAGAGCAAAACACACTCATAATCTCTGAATACTAAAAAAGTATGGACCAAAGATAAGTCCTTGTAGTACGCCACATACAAGAAATATTTTTTTGCAACCTGCACAATTAACTCATTTATTTTCAATTAAAATATTAATGTTATTAATACTGAATTGAACAAACTCCATTACAAAATCAACTACTAAAAGCATCGCCGAACAAAACGACAGCATGACATACACAATCAAACGCTCAATGTAAAACAGTTTAACTAACATTCGACGAATCCCGCCGAGAATTAATTTCCGATGTGGATGATAATGAACAGGCTGCACGGGTCATTTGCATCGATATACCGATGTCGTTCATCGAAATGAGCGCACACTGCAAATTTGGCGAACGAGCCCGCAAAACCAGTGTCAATTGAGGCCTACTGCAATTGTTACTACAAACAGAGAATTGTTAGTGAATTTCATATTTTTGAGTCAATTTGTGTTTTGTAACCTAGTTTTCTGTTTATGTTGTGTACAGATTGGTATGAACTGGTTCCAAATACAGTTTTACCCTCTTCATTTTTTCATAGCAATGAGTATTAAATTTTATGGTAATTTTTCGTCTCTTCTCAATTAATTATTTATGGTCGGCGCAGCATGTCTCTTTACTGAAAATGTTACCACTAATTAAAATTTTGTGTTCAGCAATAAAAATAATCAAGCAAAGACTTCATCGCGATTTCAGAATATCGATAGCCTTTCCCTTTTTCCAGCCTTTCGCGTCGGTAGAAACCAGTTCGAGCCGGATATTGCACGTCCATTGTTGTAAAATTCATTCATATTTACTTTTTGCATGTAAAGTGCGTGATTGATATCCGATTGCTGAAGGCAATTAGATTTAATGGATTTTCAGTTTTCCGATATATTCATATAATAATATTATCGAGTATGTTTTGAATAGAAATACCTGGCTGGTTATGCTTTTGGGAACCTTTTAAAATTATTCTGCGCCTGGGTGTCACCACTGCCAAGATCGCCCGGAGGACACGGTGGAGCATACGGTGCAAGACTGCCCAGCTTGGGCAAGGCACCGACGTGTCCTCACGGCTGCGATAGGCGGAGACCTCTCGCGCCCAGCATTGGTCGCGGCCATGCTGCGGGGCGAGACGGAGTGGGAAGCGGTCGCCTCCTTCTGCGAAGCAGTAATGCTCGCTAAGGAGGAGGCGGGCCGCGAGCGAGAGAGGACAGTGTCCTCCCTCCGCCCCACCCGCAGTGGTGCACGCCCACGGCGACGGACGTCGCGAGACGATCTCCGGCCACCGTAGGCGCGGGCATGCGGGCAGCGAGTAAAGGGCAACTCGCTGCCCGACCATGAACCATGCCCGGGTCGACGGCGCGTCGTGTCCCACGCGCGCCTCAAAAAGCGTCAGCATAATGACGGGGCCCCCCTCTCAGAGGCCCAAAGCCTGCCGGGGTCGCGGGATTATTTCCTTACCGTGACCCCGGAACAGAAAGGGCTATTGAAGGACACCGTGGATTTTAGTCAGTAAAAGTCTGACAGTCCCTCCCGCCCTGCCCGGGGTTGGAGGACTCATTTGATGATTTTACCACGCTAAAAAAAAGTAAAAATCTGATGTAGTAGATGACAAAATTTATTGGTCTACTTAGAGGAAATAAAAAATAACCACTTATAAATAACTGTTTAAGAATGAAAGCGGAAACAAAGAATGTTCTTAAACCAAAGAACGGTTCAAGAAAGAACATAAAACAAAGATCGAATGAACACAAAGAAACTGTAGGAAACAGAGTAACTAAAACAGGAGTAAACTCCGACATCCCTAGCGACCTTCGCAAAGCTCTCGAGTAGACGGAACTGCGCACAATGACGGGCACATTGCGAACACGTAGGTAATTGCATGACATTGCAACTGCCGCCCTCCGATATTGAACAACCAGTGCTTTGGAGTTATGCTTCTAAGTAATTTTGATTCTCATGCAGATTTTATGGATTTTGAAGCTGTGTGGTGTGATGTTTTGAATGACAGTGTATTTATTTATTTCTACTTTTTGTTATGTACATCACACATGTTACAGATATACTAAGTTTAAGTTTAGTAAACATTCTAAATTGTCAAAATAATATGTACCTTTGTAAATATATCATACTAGCTTTTGCCAGCGGCTTCGCCGTCTACTACTCGGAATATATCCCACGGGAAAATAAAATCGAGATAAAAAATATCCTTGTTAATCCAGATTATAAACTATCTGAACACCAAATTTTATCCAAATCCGTTCAGTAATTTTTGTGTGGAAAAGTAACAAACATCCATCCATCCAAAAGAACTTTCACATTTACGAGTATCATTAGTAGGATTTAAAAAGCGACTTTTCAAGACTACTTTCGTATGTTTTTTCAGGAAGAGGATTACAATACCGCAGCGTACTTTCTAGTATCGGATGCAGTTGTTTGTTGCATATCTCGTAACTAAATATTTGTAATGGCAGCAGTTATGAGATAGTTTAAGATCTACTTAAAAAACGTTCTTTTCTTTCTGAAGTTGGTTCTCTATTTGTTTCCTGTTTTTCTTACAAGACTAAAATGTTATGGGCTTTCCTGCTCATTTTTCCCGTTCTATACCTTTTGTATACCGGAGCGAGGTCAAAGACCCTCATGTCTTTACCTGAAATGTAGACAAATATAAAGAATATTCCTGCTACACATCGTTTATAGAACATACCAATTTGTAAGTCAAACAGCAATCTTTGTTTTTGCTGAATCAGTTGGGGTGAGAAAATATATCAGAGTGTGATGATGGATGTACGAATAGAAACGAGAAAAGAAAATAATTAAAATTCAGTACAATTCTACTTCTTTGCAGTCGATGGGAAACCTTATGAGGTTCGTTATGAGAAACCTTATAAATTCGAAAGTGTGTGTATGTAATTTTGAAATCCGTCCGCTTAAGGACGGATTGAGGTGTAAAGAGTGAGTTTATTGCCATAAACCAGGCATGATGCGATAGGTACTGTTACTGTAACAGATATTATACGAGTACATAGTATTACATAAAAAGCCAATAACACTTTTTCCAACCAGTGAGTCAAACCTCAGACTTTTACTCGGCAGTCGTAACCACTAGCCGAATGAGGCAGATTCACGTGTGAGTAAATCTTTTTATGAAACGAAACATAGAAGAAGTATTTATTTCACGAACTTTGAGCAAATGGTTTTCAACTTTTGGGGTTGAGCAGAACGTTGAAAATTCATCAGCATCATACTTTGCCAATTTTGGCGTCCTTTCAAAAAACGCTATGCGAATTTACAACGAATTTCTTGTCAAGAATGTACCCAATTTTAATGAAATTACATATTTAGTAATCTATTTTGTTTACGCTTTCACTTTGATTATGAGAAAAACCTATTAAAATTAAATCCGTAGTCACATCGAAACTATATTATTATTCTTCGAAATCTCATTTCTATGGCTTGTCACCATAGTAACAGTACATTGGGTAGCGGATTTTTGGAGTGGAAAATTGTTAGAACGAATTTCTACACAGATTATGGTATTAATATTGATACCATGCAGGAAGTAGAAGTTTGGGGCCACAAACTTACAAAAATAGGTAAAACATTGGTATTCAGCTGCATCCGGTAAGACTGGAAGCCCGTCACAACAACTTTAACCTGTAATATTATAACTAACAGATTAAACTTTATTTTTGATATTTTTCCCATAATTTAGCCTCTTCGTACACAAGGCGACGCAAGTCTCCGATACCTTACGACTTTGGTGTCAAGGCGACTATAGGGATACACAAATACACATCCATAGAAGTTCGTACACAGGCACGCGACAGTGGATACCAAAATAGTAAGGTATCGGACTTGCGTCGCCTTGTGTACGAAGAGGCTTGAATGCCACAACCAATTCCACGAAAACTAAAATGCTGTCGTAATCAATTAATCTCATAACGTTTTCCATGGATAAGAACCAATATTATTCTGTACAGAAAAGTGTTCTCTTCTTACTCCGATGTCCGTACAGAAGTAAGAAGGAGATTGGTAATTAGCTCCGTCTGTCAACAGACTGTCCCTTCTTAACGTTTAGCAATAAAATACTTTGTGCAAAATTTTTTTTTGATAGCGTAATTTATCTTTGTTATCTTGTTAGTGTTATTTTTATATGGAAATTGTTTATTTCAAAGCGAGCAGCAACTCTCAATCTTAGTTGAACCGCATAGTACGAAGCCAGATTGTATACTTAACACTTTCACTGTCCGCGCAGCAGACACAATACCTAAACAATAGTCGTGAATCACATGTGATTCATCGGACAGGGAAGTGGTTAAGTAATTGTAAAAATCTTCAAGGGCAGAAACAACATTGGGATAATGGCATGATTATATTAAAAAAATAAAAAGAAAACAAAATCTTTTCCGCATCACCAAAACATTACTGCCGCTAATAAAAGTGCAAGTGTCAACAAGGACGCACAATTTGTCACGCAATCTTCTGACACGTGACAGTCATGGCGTCGTAAGATACGTGACAAGTGACACTCATGGCCGCGTTAGGCCGTGTTACTTGTCACGCTACCACTCTAGCTGGTTGCAGCTACTGGCCGTGCTAGACAGCTTGACGCATTTTGACCTACTACACTCCTTGATTTTATTAAGAGTGCTATAAAATAATGTCATTCTAAAACGAATTTTCGAAAGTTACTATTATTTACAAGTTGGTATTTAGCTGAGCCATCCCAAAGGTGGCGACAATACTCCATGCAGGATCGGACTTGTGCTTTGTAAAGAGTTAATAGCTGTCCAGGCGTGAAGTACCGCTTCACTCTATTTAGGATGCCCAGCTTTTTGGCTGCAAGTTGAGCTTTGAACTCAATGGTGGCGCCAAAGTTGAGACTAGAAGTCAACTCCATGCCTAGGAACTCGAGTCGGTCACTCAGAGGTACAGATGCACCCCGAAAAGTGGGAGTTTGGTCCAATCGTCTCTTATAATGCGGACAGCGAAGGAGTGGAACTCTCTGCCTGCGTCTGTGTTTCCGAACGCATACAACCCTAATCTCTTCAAAGTTGGAGTGAACAGGCTTCTTCTGGGTAAGCTCGCTCCATCGTCGACCTTGTTAGTCACTTCTGACCTAGAGTAAGGTCAAGAGGAAACCCATTACGCATATTTTTTTTTTTTTACGTTGCTATTCTGTATTCTTGGTGCGTTTAGAAACACCTAATACACACAAACTCTCATAGGCAGAACAACCACCTGTATATTTTACAGTACTGTAATGATAATAATAATATGTCCTTACTACTACGACTATTCTATAAATACATTGAGAAGAAGGCGTTGTTACTAAACATAAAAATTGTTCACATAAAAAAATGGACGTGATATACATTGAAATGTCCATAGTAATTAAATACATACTATAATGTTATCTTAAAAAGTTTGAATATAGAATATTATAGCATAGACCGTGATTCCTAATCCAATCGTTATGAGAATCACGGTCTATCAAATCTATGCTCGTAATAAAATAAAATACTATCTCATTTCAAGTACTTTCTTATACACAAAACTTGTATAAGGGATGTAACGTAACTTATATTTCTTTCTATTAACCTTCGACATCCCTACTTCTGACAAAATATTACTCACATAATTTTGCTGACTTCCGTCAAAACAATATCGTCGCAAATCTTTTAGATACCATTGTTGGTATGTCTAGATAAGATGCTGTCATTGACTTCAGCTTACATTAGTATAAAAAAGCTTCTTTTGGTAACAATGTCAATGTCTGTCAAAATTGAAAGTGTTCAAAATTATTTTAAGTGACAATTTCAAACGCAATTAATAAACTATTACATTTACAGCAAAATTTAATAAATGACGCAATGAAATACTTGCGTGATCAACAAATAGTTGTTCCGTGTCTGGTTATTGGTGACGCGGGTTGAAATATAGTGTTTAATTTATTGAATTGTGGTGCATAATTCTATGATTACGTTTATCTCTACAGTGAAAGTGTTAATTCCAGACAGTAAAATGACAGCGCAACTGTCACTGATACAAAGAAATTTAGTACATTTCATTCATGTACAAATGTCATTTTACTGACTGGAATTAATAATCGTACTTTACGTATAAGTAGTAGTAAGTGGTATACGCGAATCTACTCGCGTATACCCAGAATGCGGCAATTATTCTTGGCTCATTCCAAAATTAAAATCTTTCTAATCAAACGCAGAAGCTGAACCGATCTCTACCGAAATATGAGCTCAAACACTAATCTAATTTATACGAAAATGCTCCAATATTTTTCTAATATAGTAATATTCCCGGACTCCGCCATGCTTTCCTCAAAATATTATCATATAAACCCAATAATATTTTATCGTGAGAGGCTAAATAATACGTCGGCAACATTTGGTGGTTATATTGTTACGTGGCCGTTATGTACCGACCAGCGGGTATGTGCAAGGTTGAAGGTTTCGTGTAATGAAAACGTTTGGATTTAGCCTCAATATGTCTCAATATTTTCTGCTGTGTAAAACAGCTTCCATTGCAAAATCTTAGCCATTTCAGCTGTGCAGAATGACAAATAACTAAGAATGAGTTCGATTTCTTACAATTTCACCATATCTATATTTTATTAAATTAGTAAAATCTATAACAATTCTCACACACAAAATTATATGGAACATTTGCCCAAAGTAAGCTATGGAGCCGTCTTTGTTGCGTAACTTTTATAGAATAGATTAAAAACAAATTTTCGTAAGCAGCCTATTTGAAGGCGAAAAGAAACTTTTTACCTCATCCAACTTTAATAGCATTAGACCTTCATAATCTGTAATTAATTTACATTCAGTGTATCTCGAAGTACTTTTTATCTTCTGCGGGAATTAAAGGTTTAAACCCCAGACGGGAAAAAAGAATGTTGTCGCTTTTTGAAACTTCGAGAAAAAAGACGGAGCCTGAATAAAAATCACTACATTTGTCACAGCATAAGAATTGGAATTAGACAAATTCGTCCGTTAAATTAAGGCCATTCCGGATGGAGAACGGAATTCGATTTGGGGTAAATCTCCCACTCGACTGGGGAAATGGGGAATTTTCCTTTACCGCGCCTCGCGAACTTAAGCGATGCTCGGGATCGCACGTGATTGGATAAAATAGAAAGTGTATTTACTTCTAATTTGATTTTAAATTGGATACAAATGGATGGCGATTTTTTTTACTTAATCCGCCAAAGAACGGGCGCTCTGAGTAAATTATTTGGCTTAGAGACTCGAGACGTGAAAATTAAATCGATCAATCGTGGACAGTATTCAAATAAACAGTACTTTCAGCTCACTGATAAATATTTAAACAGCTTTTCAATTAAGTCGAGGCTAAGTAATACTCTAAAGTAGGTACGACATATACATAAGAAATTACATTTTTAAAAGGGGACTGAAAATTTTTACTGGGTTACCTATTTGAAATTCCTGCATTAAAATACCAGCAAAAAGTATGAAATTACTTTTTATAAATGCATTACTGAATATTTTCATCTCTATGTTGGTACTATTTCAATATGCTCTTTATTTGTTTGAGTAACTATTTTAAAATAATACGTAAAAGAAGTAATTTAAAATGAATACAAACTAAATAAATACGACAAAAAAATTACCTATTTACGTCGCCCAATTCATTGCTCGTACGAGTAATAAATTTACTTTTTTGATAAAAAAACAATCAATACACAGTCATAAACCTATTTTCCGCTACCTTTTATGGTTTAAGCCTTCACAAGTCACTCACGCCCAAACTTTTAAATCAATGTTTTTTTTGTCTCCATTTGAGACCTTCTCACGCTTTACTCATTATCTTTGACAATAATTCCTGTTCCAAGAAACTCGGTAATTAGAGGAAGTTACGTTAATTAAATTAAGTATAATAAATACCTAGTACCTACTTTTTTTAGGAGTGAATAATTCTTTGTTTGCGATTAACATAATTTTTGGATTTTAATGTCATCAAAATGGTCCTCCCGCCCCGGAAGCGGAAGGGACTGTCAGACTCTTAGGCCCTTCGTAAACTAGATGACGCGACACAAGTCTCCGATACCTTACGACTTTGGTATCTTGGTGACCTTACGACTAGAAGACTTGCGTCGCCTAGTGTACTTTGGTATCCATTGACGCGTGCCTGTGTCCGAACCTTTATGGATTTGTATTGCGATAGTCACCTGGATACAAAAAAGTCGTAAGGCATCGGAGACTTGCGTCGCCTAGTGCATGAAGGGGCTTATTGACTAAAAACCACCTTGTTCCTTCGGTTGCCCTTTGCGTTCCATAGCCGCGGTACTCTGTTTAAATAGTCTCGTGATGTAGATAATCCCGTGGCCTACAAATAACCTGAAAATGCAATTGATATGTGACAGATTGCAATGGAAATCTATTTGAATCATAATTTTTCATTGTCATGTCATAAAATCAATTCCTGATTGACTTTGTGACTTGCAATCAACTATTATAATCCAAACAGCAATATTATAGTGATGAAAATGTCATTGTTAGAAGACAAGACTGATTCATGTCATGATAATTATCACAGTTCTTAAAGATCTTTTTATTCCAGAAAGAAAAATTGGATTAGAGGGACGTTCTCGGCCAACGAATTTTTATTTGCGAAAAAAAAAAATCTTTACGATTCGCAACGCAGAAATCACGCGGATAAACATGATTAAGTAATTTTAGGAAATTTAAATAAAAGCAGTAAGCAAAACATTATGAAACTACTCAACCAACTATTATAAATTATAATTTTCTACTAAAACTATCTTATAAAGTGAGTTTGAAAGTATTAAATCTCCAAAAAATATTATTCTCTTCAAATGGTTAGCGCCTAATAAAAAGCCACAAGCAATATATTACGACACACTAAACAAGTAACATAAAACTGAGGAAAATTAAACATAAAGCCTTGTTTATATTCGTATTATGTTCTTGTTCAACAACACAATTATAATTATGTAGTTTTCGTTTATTCTGTTTTTATGGTCGGTCATTTAACCACAAACTTTTCTTGAGATTTGATAAGTCTTCTTAGATGGATAGTTTTTTTTTAAACGTTGCGCCGCAAACTTCTCCTGTGTCGTGGGTGTGTTTACAAACACATAAACTCACATACACAGACGCCCAGACCCGGAATAACTACTTGTAGATCATACAAATATTTGCTCCATGCGGGGATCGAACCCGCGACACGCGCAGTCCAATCGCTATTAGCAACTACACCAACCGTGCCGTTAACGATAATAAGATAGAATATTCTTTATTATGTACACCATACAAATTACAAATAATATCCAATACACAATATCTGGTCGCGGGACTTATTCTATCACCGTGACCCCGGAACATAAAGGGCTATTGAAGGACACCGTGGATTTTAGACAGTACAAGTCTGACAGTACCTCCCGCCCTGCCCGGGGTGGGAGGTCTTATTTGATGATTTTACCACGTTAAAAAAAAAATACACAATATCTTTTAAATAAGGTGAAATTGGGTGAGTTTATCACTAAAAGCGATGTTTTCAAGACAACCTTTGGATGGATCAGAATAACGACGAGATTCGAGCGCGCCTATTACTGACATGCGCATTTGAGCAAGGCATAGTCATACTGTTTCTACTGAAAAAAATGTCGTAAAAGCGGCTATATATTGCATTGGCTATCCAGTCTCAAGTTTTCCGATGACCTTTTTATTAGAATATGTTATATTAGATAAAATATCTATTATGTCTCGATGTTCAGCAGTGGACGTCTTCCGGCTGATGATGATGATGTCTCGATGAACTATAGGTTTAAAAGAAGTTCATAGTTCATCAATAAAAATGCTACCACAATTCACTATTTAATTTTTTATTTATTCTTTAGTTCTTTCACAAGCGTATAATGTTTGCTTTTACTAATATAGGTATTTAATCAAGCTCAGCTTTCTTTCTTTCTTGTTACTAGAGTCTAGCCAAATACGATATCTTTTTACACTACTAAACACGTTAAAGGAAATTCCTTGCAAAACCTACACAGTACATACGAAACTACACAGTCTCTACAAATAAATAAGTATACCTTTTATTAAATATTTTCAATTCACTTCTTGAAAAGACTACACTTAGACCAGATTAAGTGATAAGTATAATTAGGTAACTTAGTGTAAAAGCTTGAGAAGTTTTTACAAAAGTAGTAATATAGTGCCGTTTCCCTGCATCTGTAGCTTAGTGACGTCTAGAGAATAGCAATGGCTTAGTAACCTTACTTAGCTAGAGATGGTGGATGTCGATACCAGAGATTGGTTTGTATCGATACCAGTTCAAGAATAAGAAATAAGAATTCATTATGATAGTCTAATTTTAATTTTCGTGCTTGCAGCTGCAGTTTAAAGAAGTAGAGTTGTACCTATAGGCAGCTGTTGTTTTATATCGCTCTATCGATACAGGGTCAAGAACAAATAAGTCTGAATTTTGATGTTGCTTTCATTTATCGGTTTTTAACGTCATATATTTTTTTGAGTTGCTATAGTTTATTAGAGAAAGACGGATCCAAACAGTCACTATAATCATCTTAACTTTATAAGAGAGACCAAAAATTTATTCGCCTTTTAAGGTATTGTGAAGAGACAGAAAAAACTTTTTAAAAAAAGGGAACCGACTTCAAAACTAAACACAAAAAAACTATAAAATAACTTTTCTTTCGGAAGTCGGTGGCTTTGTTTTTTTTTATTTTATTGACATAATATGGCCACCGACTTCCGAAAGAAAAGTTATTTTATAGTTTTTTTGTGTTTAGTTTTGAAGTCGGTTCCCTTTTTTTAAAAAGTTTTTTATTTTTCCCTTTTTAGTTGAGTTAATCAACAAAAATCTTCATAAAATCGGCGTCTTTGAAAATCTACAATCCTATTAAGCAAAACGGATCTTTGTGAGCAACTTCACGAGATATCCATTATTGTTATATACTTAAACCTTCCTCAGAATGTAACAAATACTTTTCTGAAAACTGTATCAAAATCGATTCAGCCAAACGCGAGATAATTACGGACAAACATGCAATCGTCCCTTAAAATCTACGATCCAAGTAAGCAAATCGGATCCACGCGGGCAACGTCACGGGATATCTATTAGTTTTATATACTTAAACCTTCTCCAGAATGTAATAAACACTTTCCTGAAAACTGCATCAAAATCCGTTCAGCCAAACGCGAGATAATTGCGGACAAACATGCAATCGTCCCTTAAAATCTACGATCCAAGTAAGCAAATCGGATCCATGCGGGCAACGTCACGGGATATCTATTAGTGTTATACACTAAAACCTTTTCCAGAATGTAATGAACACTTTTCTGAAAACTGCATCAAAATCCGTTCAGCCGAACGCGAGATAATTGCGGACAAACATGCAATCGTCCCTTAAAATCTACGATCCAAGTAAGCAAATCGGATCCATGCGGGCAACCTCACGGGATATCTATTAGTGTTATATACTAAAACCTTCTCCAGAATGTAATGAACACTTTCCTGAAAACTGCATCAAAATCCGTTAAGCCAAACCCGAGATAATCGCGGACAAACATACATACATACATACATACAAACATACATACAGGTCGAACTGAGAACCTACTTTTTTTTTGAAGTCGGTTAAAAAGGGCAAGTACTACTGAAATAGTCACTTACTATCAATTTAAAGCAGATACGATATAAATTATGCACATATTGTTAATCCTATTCACGCTATATTTTGTTATTTGTTACAAACGTATTGCCGCAGGGTGACGTCGACAATATTTAGAATAATAATTAATTATAAGCACTGTTTTGTTTTGTTTCAGCTTATTTACATTTTGGTAGATAAAAACATGGTATAGCTATATTAGGATAAATTATTATAGCCTAGAGGTATACACCTATACGGGTACTAATTTGCATTATTGCTTGATGAATTGTTTGTGTAATAGAATATAATAATTATATTATATTATCAGCCTATTGTCGTCCACTGCTGAACGTGCGCCAACCCTCCCGGTCACATTCTTCAAATCATCGACCCATCTTGTCCCAGAGCGTCCTACACTACGTTTGCGTCTTGCCCCGTCCTAGATTCGGTCTAGCTACGCTACTGTCAGGCACTGAAGACACTTCAAACCATGTTATCGGTATCGATACCTATAACACATATTCGCATCACTAAAGTAATAGACGTTTGAATTTTGGACATATTCCAAAGCATTTCAGTTTTATCCTCGATGTCTCGGCGGGCATAAATTAAACGGTTTCATACGAATACAGTTTTGTTCTGTTGTTCAACTCGAATTAAGACTTTATTTATACTCATTGGGGTTGTTGTTCCAAGTGTGACTGTAAAAGTTTAGAACCAGAGTCGTATCTTCAATTAAATGGATCCCGACTTGGATCCCAAAAGCAGGGATGGGAATCGGGAAAAGAATTATGTTTCAAATAATATAAAATATTATGCATGGTGATTTTTAGTGGGGTACAAACAGTGCGCTAGAATAGCATGTTAAAATTATGGATGAAACTTTTTCCAAGAAAAAAGGACCTCATCCCTTTTCTGCTACAAGTACTTTCGAATCCTAATTTCGTGAAAATTATGCATTCATTATAATTGTTTTGTCAACACTAGCAGTCCTTTGCTGGGTATTGTTTCTTCCAAGCTGTCCTACAACGTCCTGCCCCTCGTTTTTCCCATCCAGTTTGTCCTAGCCACCATTCAATAATCTAAAAACATAATTTAACTTACTACTTCTTACTAATATTATAAATGTGAATGTTTGTGAAAATGGATAAATTTACCTATGTATGTGGCTCTTTCCCGCCTAAACGACTGAACGAATTTGGATGAAATATGGTGCACAGATAGTTCATAGCCTGGATTAACACGTAGAATTTTGAGAAGTTCAGCTTCTAAATAAGTGGTTGCGATAGCATAATTGGTAAGGCGTCTGGAGTACATATCCAGAAGACGCAGGTTCGAGCCTCGCTCGCACCTGAATTTTTCGTTCCTTAAAATATTTTTGTTTAAAAACGAGGGGTAAATTTTAACACTCCTAGTTGTTACTTTAAATAGTTGAAAAGTTTCGCTTCACGCTCCAAATAATGCTGGACAGTTTAAACAAGATAATCGTGTTGAAACATTTAGTATTTCTGGAAGAATCTTACTTGAATATTAAGGCTAAGAGGATCGGACCAAGACAAAGTGACATTTAACAGTAATAACTATATTAGAGTACACAAATTTATTTTATCTTCTGGGCTATCCATTGGAAGATTGTCTCACTTATATGCAACTAGCGAGCCGCTCCGCCTCCGCGGGGGTGCAATCTCTACTATATTAGGCATGTTATATTTATTAAACCTTCCTCTTAAATCACTCTATCTATTAAAAAAACCGCATCAAAATCTGTTGCGTAGTTTTAAAGATCTAAGCATACATAGGGACAGACAGCGTAAAGCGACTTTGTTTTATACTATGTACTAACTTAACACTAAAACTTTAGATCCTACATTTTTATTGTCTTCTAACTAGGTCTACAAACCTAGGACACTGATAGAACGTCTCCCGGCTTATCCCATCGATCCTGCCAATACATCAGGGGGACAGTAAAGCCAGCTATACATCAACACGTCCTGATCCGACGTATCGTTTGACATCGAAAAAGTAATATGTCTCCTCAAGCTGTATATAAAACCTTAGCGAAATGAAACGGGTCCGCTATCAAGCTGCGGCCCGTCAATCTTATTGTCATTCAATTTGAATTTCCGCTTAGGACCGGTTTTTTGTGAGGCCTTACTAGAGGCCAGTAAAACAGCGAGTTTAACAGTGACTTTAGTCCTAAGAGCGGATTTCGATCGTGAAGCTCAACACAATCAGCAGTTTTAAGAGCAAGAGAAGAAGGAAAGAGTGACAATAGCATAAAACCCAGATTTCAGGTTTCGTCAGGAAAAAAATATTAAAGTCTAAAGCTTCAGTCCCACGTTGGGCGCCAATTTAAGAAATCAGATTAAGTGCTTATGATTTTAATTGACTTCAACTCTCATTTGGACAAAAAAATATCTGTTTTACACAAAACATGTCATCCACATAATAATATTCTAACAGAATAAGGTGTGCTCAGTAATTTCTAAAGAATGCACTTAAATAAATTCACTGCTACTTCGTAATTGCGAATTCAAGCTCAAAATTACACATCACTCAGCCCATCGTTTCAAGCACACCAAAACTACTCCATCTTTTCCGCTGAATTCGTGGCCCAACATCTAGTCTACCCGGGCGCCGAGGCCGAGAAAAACCTAACATTTGTCACTGCATCGGAATCTGTTGAATTAGACGCTTCAAGGGTTCCCCGGATGGGAATTTGAGCTTATTTTTTGTTTCTGCTCCATATTATAGAACATTCCAGAACATTCCCTGCGTAATGGCGTTGCTGTATCGCAATAACGTATCTGAAACGACGGTTGGATGCTTTTTTCTCGCTTTACGATTTTTAGTTGATGGCTTGATATGATTCGCTTTAAGGCGGGCGTTACTTACGCTTCGGAGTTTCGTTGCTCTCGGAATATTAACTTCGGATTTAGAGGAAAGGGTTCGGGAATTTAAACGGTTTTTGCTGCGATTTATATGTCAATATTTTTTCGTTGTCGTGTTATTAATATCTGTGAATGATTTAGTGGGTTAAATTGGGTTTATTTTTTAATTGGTGCTTTGTTTTCTACTTTCCCTTTGATAAATAAAACGTTCGCAGTCGCTAGAGACTAAACACAGATGAGATTTTTTTTTATTTGGGAGACAGAAATGGTTTCTCATTGTCGCATTGTTAGTTACATTAAGAACCTGCTGCTCCTCGTGGTTTTATCTCCGCAGCTCGGCTCCTATTGATCGTATCGTGACGTTTTAGCCTATAGCCTGCTTTGTTAAATAGACTATCAAACACAAAAATATTTTTTCATTTCGAACCAGTAGTTCTTGAGATAAGCGCGTTCAACCAAAAAGACCTCTTCTGCTTTAAAATATTAGTATACATAATTATCTTTCAGCTCTTTTAAAAATAAATTGAAGTACAAACTCTGTCACGTCTTTTCTCCAGCAAAAATACTAGGAAATAGAGACTGACTGGGATTTTGATTTAGGTATTGTCTTTGACTGACTTTAGAAATGCTGCTTAGCAACATTCTAGTTGAAAACAACAAAAGTGTTTTTTCAATATTCGTAGTACACATTTTTCACCATCCTCAATAATTTTTACACCACTAACCAAAAAAAGAAGTCTTATATACTAAACATACTTTTAAACACACAAACATGAGATAATGCCCTCCACACAGCTCTGGTTTACGTTCATCGATATGAGATCCATGACAAAGACGAATGGTTGTCTTCCCTTTAACATAGGAAACGTCAAACAACCGTCTATGAAAGCTCACACGTTCAGGAAAAGGATGGAAGTTGCTGAAATCAATGTGTTGTCCCGTTTTCTATTACCGTGTTTGGTTTTGAAGAATAAAAATATTTTAAGATTAAAAATATATATTATGTAAAAATGTTCATTAAATAAAAACTAAGTACTAAAGCAAACCGAATGAAATTTTATGAGATCAAATGGCGGTATACTGCATCGATCAAAAAAGAATCCCACAAATCGGACTAGAAACATCGGAGTAATCGGTACATACATACAAAAAATACCGACCGAATTGAGAACCTCTCTCCTTTTTAAAGTCGGTTAATAAAGACAGATACTAATTTGAAAGGACAGAACAGAGAGCATTCTTTATTGTGTGGTAATACATTTATCATCAAATGCGACTTCCCGTTTAAGGTTGAAACAAAGAGGACTGTCAGACTTGCACTGACTAAAACAGGTGGACTGCAATTGAAATTATGAGCATATCACGCAACTGAAGGTTTAAGGTAAAGTATAGGTGTAAGTCTCCTTTGAACATTAGGCCAGGGACTCCGGGGTCGCGGGACTGTCTCATCAGGTAACCGTGACCCTGGAACATTAAGAGCGAAGGATCATCGTGGGTTCTAGTCAGTGCAAGTCGTACAGAGCCTGTAGCCAAACGGCAAGCGACAATCGTTAACGTTCAGCAGTCGCTAATACATTTTCAACTTTATACCCCATCGCATAAAGTTGAAAATCTAGTAAAGACTGCCGAGCGATAGCGAACGAAACAAACGAAATCGATCTGTAATCTTTGATAGATTTTCAACTTTATGCAATGGGGTATAAAGTTGAAAATGTATTAGCGACTGCTGAACGTTAGCGAATGTCGCTTGCCATTTGGCTGGCCAGATTCTGATTTTGAAAGTCTGAATTAACTCTAGGTAATCTTTTTATCAAAGGATTAACGAGCTCCACACTGGTAAAGTCGCCGGCAACATTCAACAGTATTGTCATATTAAACAATACTTTTTTTTTAATCCATTAATCAACCATATTATAGTGTATCTATATACATATTAGATATGTAAACACTATCTCTCTCACATAAGTATTCGGACCTGTCACAAATGACATAATCTGTCAGTCATTACGGAATGGCGCGGTCCCAGGTCGAGACAGAGGAATTATACCGATTCTTGATGTGCATGAGAGCCAGTGAAATATAGATAAAACCCAGTAAACATAGGATACTACAAGTTAAAATCATCAAAAAGATGATTTTAATTTTGATGATTTTAACACGATCAAAAAAGGCCAGAGACTGGTCAAACGCTAGCTGATAAATAATTGAACTCCTATTTACTTTACTAAACGAGAACCTCCATAATCTTTAATAATGAATTAATCAGTAACTTATCCATCAAGCTTATCACCCTCTTCAGAACAAGCATCCATTTTAATTACTTTGTTTTTAATACTTTTTATATCTCAAACTTCTGGGAAAAAGGCCCCAATGAGGCTCTTGTATAAAGAAAAGTACCTACGGTAATTTTGTAATTTTGTTGAGTTGGGGGTCGATAATAGAAATGGTTACATTTTAGTTTGTTTGTTTATTAACCGACTTCAAAAAAAGGAGGAGGTTCTCAATTCGTCGGAATCTTTTTTTTTTTATATAGGCTAACGTTTGACCACTATCGCGCCAGATAGTAAGTCAAGATGCAATCGACAGTGTAGCACGCTTGTCTAGAAGTAACCTATTTACATTTACTTGACTTCAAGACCCCGGGGTTGCAGTTATCAGGAACTATAGACTCCGGCAGAAAATTTCACTCCTTTCATTTTTCATTTCCTTCGATTATTCGACAGTATTTTTTACATAAACATCACCTAAAAAGAAGCATATAATAATATGATTTCTTCTTTTTCAGTTCCTAATTTAAAAATATAATAATAATATTCCACAACTATCACACAACGCCATTTAGTCCCAAGCTAAGCAGAGCTTGTGTTATGGGTACTAGACAACTGATAAACATACTTATTTATTTTTAAATACATAAATATTAAAGATAAATTACACCCAGACACAGAACAAATGATCGTGCTCATCACACAAACATACTAATGCCCTGGGTAAGAATCGAACCCACGACTTCCGGCATAACAGTCAGGGTCACTAACCACTAGACCAACAGGCCAGGCAAATATACATTAGTATAATTAATATACAAAAGTTCCGCACAGAACAAAATGTTTGTATGATCTGTCCGGGTTGGGTGTTTGTGTATGTCTCTATGTTTGTAAACGCACCCACGATACAGGAAGAAATTCCTAGTGTGGGGCAACGTTATTAAAAAAAAAAACAAAATATCATCTCTCTGAAGAATATAAAACAGATCAATTGTTTTTATAAAGATAAAAAAAACAGTAAGTCAAATCTAAACAGTAAACACAGCTAAACAGTAATCACAAACTTTTTGATGTGTATATTTTATCTTCTCATACTGCTACACAAAATAAACGTAAATACCTACAACCACTAATATATTATGAGTTTGTACAAAGCCGTACCTAACTTAATTTATTCATCTGAGATGTAATTCTGGCAGGGTCGCCATGAGATGTATGTAAAAGGTTAGGGTAATAAAAGAGAAGATCACTGCTTGGTTCCCATTGGAAAAGTATAATGAATACTCAATAATTATACATGAATGCATTCAAGTAGTACATAGCGCAACGTAAACAATAATATGAGACGCTAATATAAAGGAGCATACTTACTAACAATATAAAGGAACATACACACTTCACATCACTTCGTAAGAGGTTTCTTTTCAAAAAACTACTAATTAAGACTTCGATTTTAGTAAACCAAAGTCTGTCGTAAGTAATTACTGGTATCTAAAAACTACGAGAAAAGTATGTCCGAAGCTATCAATCAATTAGACTTTTTAGGTATTAGGTCTGTTTGAAAGTAACGGCGGAAAGTTTTTGTAACTTTGATGTTTCTTTACAAGAAGTTTTTACAAATGCGATGAGTAGGTATTGGAAGATTCATTAAATAGAGTAATATTAAATGATTTGAGGTAATAATTATAAAAATCTCATTGAAATACATCAATCTAAGGACTCTAGAACAAGTTACTAGGGGCCCAGACGTCACGAAATTTCTTACAAGTTTCTTCGTTCAAATTTCTTCTCAAGATATCTAAAAAAACGATGGATAGATTTTACGAAAGGAAAATAAGCCAAAAAAAAATAAAAATTTACAAGTAAGTAACGTCCGATTGAAATAAGAAAACTATTGAGTGTGATGGTTACCATGCCTTACATATTTTTCAGACAATATGCTAACCATGACACTTCATTTTTTCAGGGGTTCTTTCTTGATAAGTGGCGTAAAAGTTCGATTTCAAATCAATCGGATTTATCAAAGTCATTGTGACCTTTTTGTCATGTAGAGAAGGAGATGCTCATCAAACGTAACTCAAACAATATGTAGGTATGATAGACAATAAAAACACGAAATAATTGCCTCAACACGCAAAGAGCTCCATAAAATCTGAAATCCCAAAAACTACGGTACCTAATAAAAATAATTCTCGCTTTAGCGACTATTAAACAATTTGAGTTTCGCGAACATTTTGCATGTTACATCCGATTCAATTTGCGAGTCACTTCATTAGTGATGCTCGCTTGAAGGTATAACGAACTGACTACCAGTTTGAAATGTTTTATTATTAAAATACATGTTCAGTTTTATGCTAGCCTAGTACTTTTGTATTTAAATCCGGGAATGGATTTATAACTTTTGTCGTTAATTTTATATTATGCTCGACTCATTAAAGCGGTGGATTAAAATCAGGTTTCTTCAGTCATGTTAATCGCCCCATCGTTTATGCCCATAGGTCTGAATGCTTATACGCAAACACCGCACCGTTCATTTTTGTAAACACAATATACAGGAGTAGGTGTGGGGAAAAGTAAAAAAAAAGAAGTTTTTTCAAATAAAACGTATGGTGTGGGTGTCAGAATAACGTACCAATAACCACGTCTTTCAATACATGGTGACTGTTTGTTGGTTATCCCTTACACCGAGTATTACTAGCAGTTATTCCTTCTCTTTCGTATACGGATCATTTGGTCACCATCAGATGTCGGAGTTAATTAAAACCTCTTGGAACTTAAGAGGCCTCTGACATGGCTTCATTATTATGGCAATTACTCGTATTGTGAACAGTACTTATTCAATCAAATATTATAGTTCTATTGAAATAGAAACGATAAACTACTTACATGAAAATTACTCATTTGCATTCCATTCAAGTGTTCCAGCATTGATAGATTTCACAAAATATCAAATTGTCACAAAGCGATGTCACCAAAATTCAATAGAACGTGTATTTAATTAATGATTTAGTCAAATATAGGTATTTAGAATTGAAATTAAGCCACATTATTATGTTTACGCATTTAATATTTGAAATTTGCACAATTTGTGTAAAACACTAAACTAATTAATAATAAAATCAGTGCTTTCTGCTTCCTGGGTATCTACATGACTATTTACTAGTTTTCAGTATACAATGTAGCAACTACAAGTAAGTCAGGTAATTTCCAATCTTTTCACCTTCATCGGACCTCTATCGTTAATCTGTTGACGATGGAAATTATAACGTATCTCAGTTGCTACTAACTTGATCCCTTTCTTTTTCTATAACCAATCAGTTAAGATGTCCAAATAGAAGCAGCAGTCTGAAACAATTTACGTGATTTAGATTAAGAGGATCGTCTACCGAGCGCTCGTCCATACTAAAAGAGAAAACTTTTTCCTACCCCTAAATGTTATCCTATCTCAATGATTTTTTACAATGCTTCTGACACAGTAAAAAACTAGGTTTATAGGTTTTCTTTTTTTTCAAAAGTAACTCTTAGGCACCTGTAACTTTCAAACTATTATAAATTTTGAAAATATGAAAACCTATAAACTTAGTTTTTACCCGACTGCGCGACGCAAAGGAGGGTAATGTGTTTATCAGTCTATGTATGTATGTATGTATGTATGTATGTTTGTTTCTATGTGGCGTTCTAGAGACCAAATGCGTAGGCCGATTTTGATAATTCTTACATCAATCGATTCGTCTTAACCTTGCGAGTGTCACTAAAGACATGACAGTAATAAAAATTCACCGCAGCGACAACCAGACGCCATATTGTCAAAATGAAAAAAAAAAATGTCGATAAAATATGTCAAGTGGGGTGTCGTTGAATAGGTATTTTAAAATAATCTTTAGGTTCCTTTCATCATTTTTCATTTTAAATAATAGTTTAGGATATAATAACGATTTAAAGTTGTTTAACAAAACAATCATTCTCGCTAATTTTCTTATTACTTATTGATTTATGGTTTTATTTCAAGTATGAGTGTGAATATGACATGTCAGAAATAGGAAAAAAATAGTCACGTAACTTAAATCCAATATGGCGGACGTCCAAGATGGCAGACTGGCTGTTTGAAACCCACCCCCATGATATGGGTATCAAATGAAAAGGTTTGCTGTCAGGAATACGAAAAAAAATAGTCACGTGACTTAAATCCAAAATGGCGACGTCCAAGATGGCAGACAGGCTAGTTGAAATGCACCCCTATGATATGGATATCAAATGAAAGAGTTTGCTATCAGGAGAAAGAAAAAAAATAGTCACGTGACTTAAATCCAATATGGCAGACGTCCAAGATGGCGGACAGGCTTTGAGGCACTTCCCGATAAGCTAGCAGGCTGAAATTTTCTGGGTAGCTTCAAACCCGATGAACAAAGATAAAATAATTAATATATTTATATTCGTAGGGTTGTGTTCTTATTTTTAGGACATTTTAAAACGGGGGTTTTTAGATTTTTTTAAATCTAATAATTATTTAAAAAAAAAAAACTGTACACAAGCTGCAACGAGATGTGGTTGACTTAAGTTCACGCATTTTGCTAAAGGTCAAGCATACGACCGTATAGCTTTGAGCCGATTTAGGTCTCTAGAGGGACTAATCGGATGATTCCCTTTATGTCGAGTCCCGTTACGTCGAGCCGAAAACCTTGTCTCGCTTCTATTACCCCTATGTCGAGTTTAGTTTTCTGTCCCGTTTCTATTCCCTTTATGCCGAGTTTATTTACCACGCTTCTATAACCTTTATGTCGAGTTTAATTATATGATATTTTAGAAGTACAGTCACGTCCAATGAAATGAATACATGCACATAATTTAGAATTATTAATGATTGGAATTGTTATTAGGAGAACTTGGGATCCAAGAGCGAGCAAAGCGAGCTCGGGACTTGTGGGCACCCCGACACGGACAGGTTAGGTTCGAAGGGGATGGCGGGGTCTGAAAGACCCCGCCATCCCCTTCGTGTTAGGTTACTTTAAACCATGCACGCAGAAATAGGAGCCCCGCGGAGCGGGGCTCCGTTGAGCTTCCTTTTTTAGGTAATCTTCACCTATACTTGTATTAATATTATTATGTTTTTATGCCATTGGCTTTTAATTTACATTCCTGACTGTACTTGTTCACCAAACTCGACATAAAGGTAATAGAAAGCGTAAAATATCAATACTTTGGAGAACAATAGACTTCCAGACTCGACGTAACGGGACTCGACATAAAGGGAATATATTGACTAATCATCAGTAGTTTAGACCACCGCAAGTTACTAAATAATTCCCACGATATTAACTCTCTCAATGAAATGACTAGATTGCGACCATCTTATAACGAATTTAATGAATCGTAACTAAAAAGTATGAAATAAAAAAATAATTAAAAAAAACAAAAAACCCGACTGCGTTAAAAAAAAAAACTAAAAAGAAAGAAACAAGCCCAGTAGTTTAGAATTCACTCATTCACACTCACAGTCGGGGCCCCTTCAAATTACACAAATCAAATCTTCCCAAGGGGCCCCGACTGTGAGTGTGAATGAGTGAATTCTAAACTACTGGGCTTGTTTCTTTCTTTTTAGTTTTTTTTTTTAACGCAGTCGGGTTTTTTGTTTTTTTTAATTATTTTTTTATTTACTGCGTAGGAAGCATTCTAAAAACTCATTGAGATAGGATAACATTTAGGGGTAGGAAAACGTTTTCTCTTTTAGTATGGACGAGCGCTCGGACGACGATCATCTTAAGATAGAAAATTAATCAGTTAGTATTTTCAGATTTTTAGCAAATTATATACATAGAACATACATACACTCGCCTTCTCTCCGTGAGGGTAGGCAGAAATTGAACAAACGCCAGACGTAACACTCCTAATTTATACTCCTTTCCTACATCTGGTCATGAATGCTCGACGCGGCTGGGACAGGCGCATCCTATCCGTAGGATAGAGGATCGTGGAGCTCGGCGCAACTCGTGATCTTACGCGCCATGTGAAGCGATGGTCTAGGGAACCACGCAGCTGACCATTCAGAAAAATCACAAATAAGACCAATGCAGGTCTTCCCAGTGCACCCTCATCCGGCGTTGCTACTCACGTTATCTTTACGCACCTAATGCTTGCGTCACACGGTGCGTAATATGATGCACTGCGCTCCGCACCGCGCCGTATGAAGGCAGCGCGGGCGTTATTGACTGACGCATCCGAGCTGACCGAAGGCCGGGCGTGCCGCAATTGCGGCGGTAAGACCCCTCTTTGAGGAGTGGCTGGAGAGACGTCACGGCGTCCTGACCTATCGGATGACGCAGGTCCTCACCGGACACGGAAGTTTCGGGAGGTTCCTGTGCCTGATGGGGAAGGAGGAAACGCCCGGGTGCCACTACTGCGAAGATCGCCCGGAGGACACAGTAGAGCATACGGTGCAAGACTGCCTCGCTTGGGCAGAGCACCGACGTGTCCTCACGGCGGCGATAGGCGGAGACCTCTCGCGCCCGGCATTGGTTGCGACCATGCTGCGGGGCGAGACGGAGTTGGAAGCGGTCTCCTCCTTCTGCGAAGCAGTAATGCTCGTGAAGAAGGAGGCGGGCCGCTTGAGAGTGAGGACAGCGTCCTCCCTCCGCCCCAACCGCAGTGGTAGGCGCCCGCGGCGTCGGACGTCAGCAGATGATCTCCGACCACCGTAGGCGCGGGCATGCGGGCAGCGAGTAAAGGGCAACTCGGCCATGGACCATGCCCGGGTCGACGGCGCGTTGTGTCCCACGCGCGCCTCAAAGAGCGTCAGCATAATGACGGGGCCCCCCTCTCAGAGGGCCAAAGCCTGCCGGGGTCGTGGGATTATTTCCTTACCGTGACTCCGGAACATAAAGGGCTATTGAAGGACACCGTGGATTTTAGTCAGTAGAAGTCTGACAGTCCCTCCCGCCCTGCCCGGGGTGGGACGACTCATTTGATGATTTTATCACGTTAACAAAAAAAAGGCACAGACGAGCTCGTGGCGTGGTGGGATGCGTGACAATACGCGCCGTGTGAAGCAACCATTGTTATATTTTTGGAGAACCTCTTTTGATCGTTTGTTTTAACCGACCACATGCGGTTAAATCTAGGTGTATCCTTCCTTCACAGGAGCAAGTCGACGGAGCCCCGCTTCGCGGGGCTCCTGCTTCTGCGTGATTTAAAAAAAAATAACCACGAAGAGGATGGCGGGGTCTTTCAGACCCCGCCATCCTCTTCTAACCTATATAAACTGTCCGAGTCGGGTTGCCAGCAAGTCCCGAGGTTAGACCTAGTTCTAACCAGCTAAACCTTGTGCTAACCGAAGATAACTAGGATACACCTAGGTTTAACCGCATGTGGTCGGTTACACCTAGGTTTAGCCGGTTAAACCTAGGAGTAACCACACTTCGGGTATTAGCCGTAACATATATACACGTCATATTACACAAAAAAATATTATATTAGGTATTCTATTCCAGAAAAGAAACTGTGCGAATTTTCATAACTTAATTGCTAATTAGTATGAGGGGAGAATGGAAGAAAAAAACGTGTTGCGCCGACCCCAAGTAAAATGGGATAAGGGCAGGAAGATGAATTGCTAATTAGTATAAAAGTTAAAGCGCCATTGCTGACATTAACTTTAGAACAGACAAAACAATTATTGTATTAGTAAAAGTTTCTCACAGTATTTGTATATAAAAGTAAACGCTCGAAGTACAGTCGGCTGACTGTAATGCTGACTTTTCAGTGTTTCTATTTGACTCGGAGATGTTTGAAAGTTAAATTAATGTTGATAACGTTTGTCTTTTACAAAAGATTTCAGTCTGTTGTTAGAACCGAGATTTAATAATTTGTTGGAGACGTAAAATGATAAAAGTATAATTGTGTCAAAGTTGATTTTAGTTTTATTTTGTTTGGGCTTGATATTGTCATTGGTATTGAATTATATATCTCAACATTATCATGTAAAAAATGAATTTTTATTACAGTAGACAATAAAGTTCTCCTTTCGATAATGGCGGCCCATCTCATTGCCATTGCCCATCTCATCCATGGATCGAAGAGTACTTACCAAATCACTGAGTTTTTTTTTAGTTTAATAAAATCATCAAATGAGTTCTCCGGCTCTGGCTGGAGCGAAAGGGACTATCAGACTCTTACTGACTAAAATCCAAGGTGTTTCTTCAATACGTTTACGTTCTAGGTTCACGTTTACTTATTTCATTAGTCCCTCGAACTGATAGCGCCCTCACTACGTTACGGGCGCCAAACCCCGCCTCGAGACTGAAATAAGTAACTTTCACCTTTCGGATAACAATGTTCTATTGTGTGAAAGAGTAACAAACATACTTACATCTTTCCATCTATCGCATTTATAATTTTAAACAGTTTAATTTCAAACCAAATCATTCCTCTACTTTTGTGGTCACCCAATACACTTTGTCTTGATTTACAGGTAGATTTCCATCCAAACTACTGTAATTAAGTCGGCGGCGTATCGGTGATTTAGTTCCGATACTAGACCCTGTGCCTATTATTAATCTCCCAACAGATTGAGGACGATATTGAGACGTCTGTGGTTCACAGGCTTCAGATATCTAGGTCTGCTAGAATGTAGACATACAATAGTGTTTGCAAGCACTGATATAATAATGTTAACCTCTGCTGGCTACTGTTTGTTGGTCCGACAAAGCTATTATAGAAGCATTAACAGCCGGTTCACGATAATGTATTTTTTTTCAGACGGTTCCCCTACAGAAAAGATGAAAGAGAACTGTCTGTCTTGGTATGGAAATGCGATGAGGAGGGATGACGCTCATGTGACTGAGGCCCGTATTAAAGAATGTCACTCAATACTCAAGCATTACATTAAACTACATAGATTCAACCAATCAAAGGAGATGTTTCATTTTCGGCCATTAGAAGTACATTATATCAAAAAAGAGGAAAAAATACCACAAATTCGGGAAAAATATTCTCTGGTGGATTTGAGCCTGATTTGTTGTGTACAAAATAAAATAGTTTTTCAATTATTGCCATGTTTTATTCAACATGGCGTCTCGTTTGCTTGCATAATTCATTCGTTCTGAAATTATGTCTCATCAAATTAATGATAAGTAGAAAAAAAAAATAAAAAAATGTCTGTATTCTTGAAGTGTACAAATAAAATATTATTCTATTGTACATATTTTTGAGTAAATATAATTAAGTAACACGATTTCATCGTTGCAAAAATGTTTTATTCGAGTTTCTGAACCCTCAAAATAACCGCTTGTTGATTGGCGTAAAAGACCAAAAGCCATGCCATAAAAATATTTATAAAAAAAAACGTTCTTGAAGTGTTAAAAATAAACTAATATTCTATTTAAGGTACATATTTTTGAGTAAACATAATTAAGTATCACAGTTCTCATATTAGAAGACTATTTAGGAAGTTGGTTCTGATGAACAAAAACAAACAAAACAATTCTAGGTAATGAAAATGTCATCTCTACAACCTATCATGGCTGTCATAACTCTAAGGACAAACGTCAAACATTTTTTATTTTTATCTTGTACATAAAATCCATTTAATATTATGAAAAAAATGTTACTTTATTCTATTCAGGGGTAAATTTCCCAGCTTTGATAAAATGTACATGTTATGGCCGGAGCGCCATATAAAAGTGAAACGTCTCCTTTCTTGAATCTAGTTTTAAGTAATACTTGAGCATTGAGTGGCGTTCCGTAAAACGGGCCTAAGAGAGTGATGAGTATGAATGTTGATGGATGGAGAGGAAAAGGAAGGCCAAAGAAAAGATGGATGGATTATCTAAGGAATGATTATTTATGAAAGAAAAAGGAGTGTATGATACTGTGACTCCGGGTCGATGGCGCGATGTGTTCAACGCGCGCCTCAAAGAGTGTCAGCATAATGACGGGTCCCCTTTAGAGGGCCAAAGCCTGCCGGGGTCGAGGGACTACCGAGTAACCGTGGCCCCGGAACGTAAAGGGCTATTGAAGGTCACCGTGGATTTTAGTCGGCACAAGTCTGACAGTCCCTCGCGTCCTGCCTGGTTCCGAGGACTCATTTTTGATGATATTACAACGTAAAAAAAGTATTATTGACGTCGTTTCATTAATAAACATGAATAATTCTATACCTGTTTCATGAATAAAGCTTGAAATAGATCCTCACGATAACCTTTTTCCTTTCAGATATTCATAGAAACGGTAGAAAAGTTAAATGAAACCTATTTCTATATCGAACTTGTACAATTACGCAGATCTGTCCAACCTTTCAACCTACGCAATTACAGGCACAAAATTTCAATTTCAACGTAAATAATAACACGACAACCAATCATTTCAAATTGGACCTTGTAACTCGGTGCGAAGTAACATTTTACATTGAAACTGTTGTAAATTCCGTGCCAAAGTTATTGTAGCCGTTTGTTTATAAAAGAAACAAAAGCGGGAACTTATCGGGAATAAATGAGAGCAATCGGTTAAACTGTGATCGTAAACAAGGTGGGTTCGAGTGTGGGGTGTACGGTACCCGGGAACTTGCTTTGTAAATTAAAAATTGTAGTAAATTGGTTTTGTGAGTTGTGTGTCGCTTACATTTCTTTGTTTTGTGTAAAACGATTGTGCAAAGGTTTTGAGCGCTTTGTGTAAGTGTAGTACATTTCCTATTGGGTCCACGTATTTTGTATTGGTACTGTGATGGTCGATGTTTCCTTTGTGAAAATTCATCGAGTTATTTGATTAACTATCACGTACAGTTGTATTTTAAATTCTTTAGTTTTGTATCAGTATGATTGTGGATGCGCGACCGTGTTTACTACCTTACAAATTGTCTTAGGATAACACATTCAGAATTTGTACTTCAACAAAGTGAAAAGTATAATTAAACATTTTAGCTAATAAAACGCATACGGATGCGTTTTATGGAGACAGCTTCATTCTTGAATTTACATACATAATAAGTTATAATATTCCATTTCCAAAATAAAAAAGCACTCAAACGCTCTTTTACATCACCTCTAATCATAACGTTCCATGTTCAAAAATACAAAAGAAGCCATCCTCGACCCTTACAAGTATCAAGTAGATCGGAAAACTTCGGAGATTATCGCTGGCCGAACTTTTTGAAACTTTTAATAATGTAAGTGAAAAAAAAAAGAAAAAAAAAAGAACTTGGGTAATAATTCATGTGCTGCGGTACAGGTGTTTGTAACGACCCCCAAATGATTCAGTTGTGAACTTGTAAAGTGTTCAAATTTTTCTACTTGAACTTTTTAAGGCTTTATTAGGTGAAAAGGTCTACAATTGGTTTTGTTGTGCTTTGTTTTAATGTGAGTGGTACTTAGATAAATTATTAGCTACTGTGTTTTTCTTTTTGTATTAGTCCTGAAACAGTTATTGCTGCTGCTAGCATTTTATTGGGTAAAACCGCTTTTTATTTTGAATTTACTTTTTAACTTCTACATTTTTATAACATTATTTTCAAGTCTATAGTATTCGTCTAATAATTTCAACTGTTTAAATAGGTGTTATTCCATTACGTGAAACACATCCTTAACTTAAAAAATCGAAATCTCTGACAAATATTACTATTTCAACCCAAAAAAACCCTCGATTTGGCAACAGTCGGGGTAAATTATAAAAAACAACCAATTCCGTGTTACTTCGCTGGCTTCCTTCCATTTCCATTAGCGGATGTTTAGCCAAAGTGTTTCCCAAACTTGCTCCCATTAGGAACAGTCCTTTTTGTCTTTGCCCCCAAACTTTTTTTTCATTTGCTGGTTTCCCCTCTTTCGCCGTTATGTGGATTTTTTCTTATGTAAGTTGAGGAATGACTAGTGAATTAGTTTTGGTGGTATAGCTGTGATTGTTTCTATGGCGATCTTTACACGACCGCGTTCGGCGAGAGGCTTTGAGGTGATCGGCACTAACAGCATGAAAAATCATAAAATGAGTCCGCAAATACCCAAGGCGGGATGAAAGTGACTGTAAGACTTGTAATGACTAAAATCCACAGGTTCTTCAATAGCCCTTTGCGTTCCAGGGTCACGGTTACATGATTAGACAGTCCCGTGACCTCAGCAGACTTTGGCCGTCTAAGGGTCCGTTCACACAGACCGGCTCGGAGAGGAGAGCAGATTCTTATCACGTTGAAAACTGAGTTTTTAATATTTGTAGTAAAGTTTATTTTTGCATGTGCACTGCTTTTGTCATTAAGAATGCTTGAACGCGCTTGCTACCGGCTCCAAGCGCATCCGACCGGCTTTAAGTGCATCCGACCGGCTCCGAGCGCATCTGACGGGCTGCAAGCGTATCCGACCGGCTGCGAGCGATTCCGACCGGCTGCGAGCGCATCCGACCGGCTCCGAGCGCATCCGTTTTCAGGTCGCTTCCAGCCGGTCTATGTGAAATAGTTGGCGGCTCCGCTCCAACTCCAAGCGCATACGATCCGGTCTGTGTGAAAAGAAAAACGCGCCGATGCTCTCCGAGCCGGTCTGTGTGAACGGACCATAAACGGTAGAAGATCCTTCAGTATGCTACCATGCTACGCTAAGTCGTGCTACACTGTCAGTGTATACCGGTCGTTAATAAGATCTGCTTCACCACCCGACTACGCGGTCAGTCTTGTTCTTGAGGTCATTGAGTTGATATTTTAAGGCTAACCTTAGATTAACATTTCGTTTTCCAAAATGATAACAATCAGGATTGTTATCATTTTTGAAAGTGATAACAATCCTGATTTTGTATACAAACATAAATAGGTATTTATGTTTGGAGTAAATTCAAAGGACAATGTCCGGAATGGCCCTATGCAACAAAATGTATTGGAATACACGATAAATAACTGTCTATTTTATTATATTAGTTGCAAATACTTTTGTAACACGGACTAGCTGTATGCCAAAATGAACAATAAAAAGTATTTTACGCGACTAATAACATCAATGGCCGCCATCTTCACCAAACGTCATGTCGTGCGTTTATAGAATAGGGATGGCCGATGGATTGTAATCGATCGACTGAATTTTTAATTTCCATATAGTATAATTTATATCGATTTTAAATCGATTCGAATCGTAAGCCAATGTATCGACTTACGAAAAATCGTATAAGTAGATCGATTTTTATAAAATCGATTTTATGTTTCAAGTTTACATTTTTATAATGTAAATATTATCCATTTTATGAAAAACAAGAAAGATATTAAATGATCTCTTATCAGTAAAATCAGATTTTTTCGGTTAAAAAAATCGATCCATTGGACCTGAAAAATCGACTCTTCGATTAATCGATCTTAGATCGTCGTCCCTAGTCACTAATGTCACTGTCAGTCTAAAACGAATTCTAAGAATACAGGTAGCTATGTTTTAATAGATTCTATGCATTTAAACGTTGAACTTACAATACACTTACGCTTTAGAAAAAAACTGCATAGGTACCTATCCAATTATCTAGGGAGGTGCTTAAAATAGCTAAATATTTTATGACATTGCTTTTCAGTTTTTTAAAAATCACTAATCTATGAAAAACTATACCTAATAGTCGTTGTTATGGTTCGATTATAACCTCAAAATCTGATTCTTTTTTTGGAATATATCTATTCTGCAGCTAGTCCGCTATAAAAATAAGATCATATAGGAGTTTACTAATGATCGACAACACAAAATATAATTTTCCGATGCTCTTGGTTCCAGGGCGAACAATGTATGGGCGCAGAGCAATCTCCTTTGTAAAGTCTCACGGAAATTATCTAATTCTCCTGTAGTTAATCAAGTTTACTTCTATTCCAGTACGTACCTTCTTAATGAAGGATAAATACAATCAAAAAGTATTATGAAAACGTGAACCCTAAAAATAACTAGAAACAGTTTCTTTTTCAACGAAACAGCAATTTATGTTAAAATTATCTGGCCGACCTTCTCAAGGTGGTCTTTGTGCGTAAAACGTAATATGTAGTTTCCTTTCTTACGATAGGCCGGCTCAAAGAGTCGCTGTTTACCCGGCTACCTACCCCCATTTTAACGTTATAATACCCTTTATAATTCAGCCGTTAGGCTCTACTCTTTTATTCATCAGGCGACTAGGCTGCCCTGTTAAGGCTGTATGTCTTAATATTGTCGCCAAATACGAGATAAAGGTTACATAGTTTTATCTTGTTATGTTTCTAGGAGCTACGAGTGTTTTTTATTTTTATTTTTGTGGTCGTGCAACTTTTCATTACTTGGTTATGCAGTAAAACACTTTGCCAGTGTCAACAAAATATTTTTTGTTTCTAACTTTTGGTTGCAGACCTAAGTTGAAATCGATCAAATAAATTCTACCCATAAGCTATTGTCAAACAGACAGGGCGAAGCGAATGCGATCCGAATCCTGTCATATAAAAAAGCGAAAGCGGTCCGATAGTCTATGTGACAGGCTTCAAACAATTACAAACAAAAACGCCTCGCTTCGCGTTCGTCACGCCCGCCTCTCTGTTTTACAATAGCTTTAGTGAAGCAGTAAAGCTATTGTAAAAAAAGACAGGCGTTTTTGTTTGTAATGTATGGAATTGTTTGAAGCCAGTCACATAGACTAACAGATCGCTTTCGCTTTTCTATGTGACTGGATTCAAACAATTCCATACATTACAAATAAAAACGCTTCGGATCGCATTCGCTTCGCCTGTCTGTTTGACTATAGCTTAAGATTCGTACTAAATAAAAACCTTGGTTCAATGCCTTGAGTCAGGCCCATCCATTCTTTTAACGTTTTGGTAAGTAAGTGCTCAATTTTTTCAAACTTATAAATAAGCATTTTGTGTTACATATTACGAGTATCATTTTCTATAAAACAAAGAAAACCATATACCTAATATCCCACTGGGCTGGCTGTACATTTCGTTATTATTTTTGCGAATTTATTTTTAATCCTGCTTAATATTCCTTTGAATTATTTTTCATTGTTTCGATCCTAGAGCAATTAATTCAAAAATTGAATTTTCATTAGGTACTTTTCGTAAAGAGAACGTTTGAGTTATTACATTTCTCATTGAATTGACCTAATTTTGACTTTGAAATAGTTCTGTATATAATAAATTAGACCTATCAAGTTTTATTTACGGTTTCAAGTTTTGTTTGTTTCGCATTCATCATCGTAGAATATCTTGATTGTTAACAGAGTCTTCTTGGAAGTCTGAAGGTGGCAAAGTTTTCTAGAACATTGCTTACAATAAATGGATTCATTGTATTTTGTTTTAAATATTTAAGAAATACTGCAATTGGCTTACCGTTTAGTGACGACCCACGAATTCAAGGTCATGGTCGATGCAAGGCCTCTTGCTCAACACAAATGGCACGGTACTTTTGAGGTAAACACTGCCATGTACGTGTATGTCGCTTTTCACAAGCGACCATCACAGATTCCATCACCTGAGGACGTTTATACATCATCTGGCGTAATAGTTCACGCCATACCATCTAAACTTCAACACATTCCAGATCCTACAACTAATCAAATGAAATCTCTCAAGTTCTAAGCGACTGTAATCAATCTTCTACGCATGGTATACCTAATGGTACGATTCCACCGAAATAGTGTGTGGCACATTAATTTGTTCGCGTACTTTAGATGTGCGCGTACTAAACTGGTGTAGCGTTTAGCCTCTGTGTTCACTGGCAAGCCTGGAACGAACATATTCATTGAACTAAGTCTGGCAATGCGCGCACATAATTATAACGGGGACCACTGTTCACGTGTACATGCAGACGGCGGGTAATAGGCGACTCGCTGTCCGATGGACCATGCCTGGGTTGCGTCGAGTTGCTGTCAGCAACATGACGGGGCCCCTTAGAGGGCCAAAGCCTACCATGGTCGCAGGACTAGACTAGACAGAACCGTGGCTCCGGAACGCAAAGGGCTATTGAAGGACATCGTGGATTTTAGTCAGTACAAGTTTGACAGTTCCTCCCATCCTGCCCTGCCCTGCCCTGGGTTGGAGGACTCATTCGATGACTTTACCACGTAAAAAAAACTGTTCACTTGTATTTAGAAGCACAGAAGTAGGTAGGTATGCGGGTGTGCGCGAACATTTTAAGAATGTTCGCACAAAGTTTGTTCGTGTTTATGAGTACACCAGCGAACATTTGTGTCGCACACTACCACACACCGGTGGAATCGCATCTTAAGAGTAATGAGCGGAGATTCCTGCGTTTACGTCACCACGTAACGTGGAACAATACCGGCTTATAATTTATGTGCTTGGAAGCCCCAGTAGTACTGTTAGTGCTGTATCGCATTGGCTGAGAGAGATATATATGTTACGCTATGCCAAGGATGAGCAATAACTTTGTAGCATTGTAGGTGTTGTGTCACAGAGTAATTTTAGAGATTTTACTCTTATAGCGATCATCCTAATTTCTGTTACTTGATATTACTCATTAAAAGACACTATGATTGCATGTATTAACATTCGTAGTCTTTTTCCATCATTATAAATAGGTAATCAAATTGTATAATATATTTTAGATGCAAAAGGAGCCTCAAAACAAAGCTAAAATAAAGTAAAATTCTATCAGCTATAACGAAGGAATAGTCAAAAATGGTAACCAAAGTTGTTGAAAGTCGTAAATACAAAACGGTTTTAAAAGCATGAAGCCTCTAGAACAATACAGAGTCAATATATAATTGGTCAACTTTGAAACAGTAGTCTTCAATTTTACAGTACGAGGAATACATCTGTCAAAACCCATGACATAACAAAGTTTCGGGCACACATTTGCAGCGCATACTAAACGTCGCGTCGCCCGAACGTACCAACAATATTGTCAAACGTGTCGCGATTCAAATGTTAGTATGAACGTCACTCTTAATTTAAAGGATGACTGAATATTTACGTTCAGGTGAGACCTGACTATTAAAACTCTTTTTTTTTAAATAGATATTGGGGTTTACTGACGATTGAGTTCGAAGCTCTGATAGAAGCACTTTAATTTATTAATTTTCTGGTACTGCTTTTATAAATGGCACAAGTCCATCCTGCTCTTGGGGGAGCACTCATATTTTGATGATTTGACCACGAAAAAAAAAAATTCAACATTAACGTGGTGGGTTACACCCCACTCTCTCTCATATTGGGTTGACCTGCGTCCAAGCAGTGATAATATAATAATTTAATTATGCTGTGATTAATTAAAGGATTCTTTACAGTTGAAATTAATAGGCAATCATTCCAAATGCTCAAGATATAAAGACTCCTGAAGAGTTTGTTGTGTGAGGATTAATAAAACAAGAGAAGTCATTTTTGATCTACATAACATTTAGATAAATGATATAAATGTAGGTATATTAAAAGAATGTGAAAAAAAAGGATTTTGAACTACAATGACATTTAGTCTATTGATATAAATGTATATTAAAAGAATGGGAAAAAAAGGATTCGTCCCAATAATTAACTACTTTCATAATTTCCCTTTTACTAATATAATATTGCTGATCATCTCACACAAATCACGTAGCGCATGCTAAGTCTGTACTTATCTGTAGCTAAGATTGTCAAACACGTATCGCTGTTAAGCGACAGTTAATCTAAGTTTATCGCACGAGTTCTCTCGATCCTGGTATGCATGTAAGTCATACACTTGCTATGTGGCATATTTGCTTGTACTCATGATGACTACTTTTATGGTAACTTTTCGTTGAATTGAAGATTATAAAAGACCTTGTAATAATGCTGACTATCTTTCTTTTTTAGATGAATTATACCGCCTCTGGGAACACCACAGACCTCTGGCATGACTCTTATATGTATTTATTATATTAGTCCAGGTTTCCTCACGATGTTTTCCGTCACCGATATCAGTGATGTACTATCTTGCAAAATTCAATAGAATATTCAAATTTTATAATTTGAACAATATTTCACAAAAACCTCACCACCACCTTATTTCATATTTAATTAATCATAAAACGAAAATGATCATGAAATCTTCCACTGAAAGCTGTCTACCCCTCATTCCCTTGATTTACGTGCCAATATCGTATATCGTTTGTAAGACGCCGAAGTAACTGAATAATTAGTGTAAAAACACCCGCGGGCGCTAAAAGCAAATAAGTTTTGTAATAAATTATAATAAAAGTGTAACCTGAAACTCCATTATTCAGCCGAGGAGTCGGTATCTGGCTGATAAAGGCCGGCTCAGATAATACCAGTTTAAAATAATCTTTTGTTTTAAAATGAAACGTTGAAATTGAAATTATGGGTCTGACGTGCCTGTTTTTTTTTTTCTCTGAAGTAGGTACACTTTTTTTTTTTTTGTTACACAAATTACAAATCTATACATATAATAAAACTGTAGAAAAATCGTTTTTGTACATCAAAATAAAATCCAAAAAAAATAGCTAGGGTGTTGAAGGACAACTAACAGAACCCATTTCCAGCATTTTTAGAATTTTTGTCTGTTTGTCGGTTTGTCGGTTTGTCGGTTTGTCTGTTTATTTGTGGCTCCATCACGTAAAATGTACGAAGGCAATGTAGATAACCTTTATACACAACGATCGAGCGTAACTTGAGGACTAATTTAGTTTTTGTTTCATTGCAATCGGTTAAGTCTATCAAAAGATATTTGAATTTAAAGTGTTCCAGACCCAGAAGTAAAATTACGGTAAGTTTACACCGACGCGCAGTTCAGTAGCCCGATCTAGCTTGGAATAGAAAAACTACATACCTATTCAAATATGGTGTGGACTGGAGTGGAGTGGTTTGGAGTGGAGTAGAGTAGAGTAGAGTAGAGTGTAATGGAATAGAATGGGATGGTTTGGGATGGAATGGAAAGAAAGAATAGGTTTTTATTAGACTCACACTAGAATGGGAATGAGTGGGATGGAGTAGGATGGAGTAGGATGGAGTGGGATGGAGTGGGAGGGAGTGGGATGGAGTGGGATAGAATCGGATGGAGTGGGATGGATTAGAATGGAGAGCGATGTAGTGAGATGGGAGTGGGATGGAGTGGGATGGAGTGGGATGGAGTGGGATGGAATCGGATGGAGTGGGATGGATTAGGATAGAGTGGGATGTAGTGGGATGGAGTGGGATGGAGTGGGATGGAGTGGGTTGGAGTGGGATGGAGTGGGATGCAGTGGGATGGAGAGGGATGGAGAGGGATGGAGTGGGATGGAGTGGGATGGAGTGGGATGGAGTGGGATGGAGTGGGATGTAGTGGGATGGAGTGGGATGGAGTGGGATGGAGTGGGATGTAGTGGGATGGAGTGGGTTGGAGTGGGATGGAGTGGGTTGGAGTGGGATGGAATGGGTTGGAGTGGGATGTAGTGGGACTGAGTGGGATGGAGTGGGATGGATTAGGATGGAGTGGGACTGAGTGGGATGGAGTGAGATGGAGTGGGATGCAGTGGGATGGAGTGGGATGGATTAGGATGGAGTGGGACGGAGTAGGATGAAATGGGCTGGAGGGAGATGGAGTGGGATGGAGTGGGATTGAGTGGGATGGAGTGGGATGGAGTGGGCTGGAGTGGGATGGAGTGGGATGGAGTGGGTTGGAGTGGGATGGAGTGGGTTGGAGTGGGTTGGAGTGGGATGGAGTGGGTTGGAGTGGGTTGTAGTGGGATGGAGTGGGACTGAGTGGGATGGAGTGGGATGGATTAGGATGAAGTGGGACTGAGTGGGATGGAGTGGGATGGAGTGGGATGGATTAGGATGGAGTGGGATGTAGTGGGATGGAGTAGGATGAAATGGGCTGGAGTGGGATGGAGTGGGATTGAGTGGGATGGAGTGGGACTGAGTGGGATGGAATGGGATGGAGTCGGATGGAGTGGGATGGAGTGGGATGGAGTGGGATGGAGTAGGATGGAGTGGGATGGAGGGGGATGGAGTGGGATGGAATGAGATAGAATGGGTGCTCTAATCCAGTAGCAATTCTTCTGAATCTGAACGACAGAGGGCGTTTATTATAATCACCTCAAATATTCTTGAAAAATAAATTCTAAATACAGGGATTATATGAAAATGCGATTTATAAAAAACGTGGCGAGAATTAAGCGCTTCGCACTAAAAAATACATTGTTAAATTCCGACATCCACGCGAACGAAGTCGCGGGCACAGCTAGTATACAATAAGATGATTATTATAACTACCAGATATTGAGTACTTGAGCTGTTCCTCGTGGTTAGACCCCCGCTGCTCGCCTTCTATTGGCTGTAGCGCGATGTTATATAGCCTTTCTCTATAAATAGACTATCCAACACAAAAATAAAATGTATTTTTTTATTCGATCCACTAGTTCCCGAGACTAGCGCGTTCAACCAAACCAACAATCTCTTCAACTTTATAATATTATTAGTTTACATAGATAACCCTTTAATCATAATCATAAGAAATAAAACTTTCAAAAATAAATAACAGTAAAAAACGGGCACTCCATTGAAAATTTAATATCTAACATAACCATTTTACGAGCTCCATTAAGATCTTAAAATAACATGACTTTTTAAGAAGGCTTAAGATGTAAACTCAACATTAAGATTTCACCAAGACTTATTAGCTAAAAGCGTCAGGTAATTAAAATTATTTATTATACTTTCAACGTTACGTCGTCGCCTCCGCCTTAACGAATTGATCATTGCGATTTTCCTTATCCTTAGAACAATGATAATTTGTGTTTGTCTTCCAGCCTGTACTTCTAATGTAATGTTGTACTTACACAATAAAATATTGGGTAAAACTAGGTAATACGCACTAGTTAACAAAACGCCCCATCATTCTAGCACTCGAACTTCCTGCTAGAATTTACTTGCGATTGCGACCGCTATTGGCGTACATAACAGCCCTTGGCCTCGGCCATGTTGTATGCCAGTGGCTACAACCGCATGTGATTCCGAGCAGTAAGTTTGACCGCTGGAATGACGAGCCGTTTTGTCAACTAGGGCGTATTAACTTGTTTTACCCTATAAACCTTTAATAAAGATGAAGTGTATTATTATTCTTAGTACACTTTAAGCTCAAAAGACTAAAAATACTTTCAAACATAATATAACATTCTTAGAATTTTAATAACTCTCCATCTCTCCTTATAATCCCGTCTAAACAACTCCCAATTCAACATCCACGTTAAATTGAATTAAGACATAACGATAAAAGTGTAATTACCATAAAAACTGCGTGTAGATAAATGGGCGAGACAGGGGAGGGACCAAGAGGGAAAGGGAGGATCGCATAATTATGTACGAGCCTTTCATCTTACCCCATAATTATGTTTGAGGGTCGCGAATAGTGGAATGTATTACGGATAATGTTCTGGCTTATCCTTTTAAGCCAATTTATGAAAACCTGTGTTTTGGTACTGTCGTGGAGTCGGCTTGTTATTATTTTGTATGTCGTTTATAAAAGAATATTAGAATCAACTTTTCATATCTTATTACCTGCATTCTGTTTTGATCTCTTCTCTGTATGATTTGTTGTTTAAAAAAAAACGTTTTATGAGCGATGGCGTTAAAATAAATTACACAAAGTGAAGAACCTCGCTGGTTTCGAATCCATGACAAACAACTTGAATGTCGAGACCGATACCACTGCACCACCACTGATCTTACTGAAGCACATTTGATCTGAAGTAAATTGTAAGAGTACCTATAGTGTAAGAGCATTGCTCAAATTAATTATAAGTTTAATAACTAAGTAGTTACAATAGCAGGGTAAAGTCAAGAAGGTACCTGTGAAAGGTAAATCAAAGCGTTTAAAAGGCTGATTTCAGGTAGACTATCAACAAATTCGTCACTAATGAATACTTCAACAGCCAAAAACTTTAAAATCCAATGAATTTTAAGCTCTTTGGGCCTATTAACAAAGTCCAAATTAAAATTACATTTAGCAACTTTAATAGAATTTTCGTCAAGTCACGCAAAATTAAGGTCTAAAACTGTTCAAAATTATATTATTTTCTTAATACTTAAATCTGGTCTGGAACATTTTAATTTGGAATGACTATCAAAAGCTATTTAAAACGAATAATTGAAGGGAATCCCATCCAGGCGCTGCTTTCGAAAGGATAAATAAGATTATATTAAAATCTGCTCGGTTTTAAGATTAAGATTGATGTTTTGTTTTAATCTTGGATAATTAAAACCAGAGGCACACACAAAGATTATCATAATTAAACTAGGGGTCCGCAGCGGCTTTGTGTGGGTTCATATTTGTGACCTACCTTTTGGATTTCCCAAAACTTGCATAAATGATGCTAATAACGAACACAACACAAAAAGAATCATGCAATAAGTAGGTACATTTGTTCGGAAGTTTCACGGACAGACAGTCTTATGGCATAAATTAATATTCTATCTCAATCCAAATATTATTCCTTTGTTTTTGAACGATACGCGAATTAGGTCGTTGATTGGTTAGAGACGGTAATCCAACCAAAAATAGCAACCAAAACATGATATTAATTTTCAACGCTTTAATAAGCGACTTGGTTTTATACCTACTACTTAATTAGAGTAGTAGAACTGGTAGTAGTTAGAAACTTGTTGAACTTGACTACTTAAACTAAACGTAAAGGGCTATTGAAGGACACCGTGGATTTTAGTCAGTACAAGTCTGACAGTCGCTCCCGCTCTGCCCTTGGTGGGAGGACACATTTGATGATTTTACCACGCTAAAAAACAAAAATTGTGCCACGTGACCGTAGAACGATCAAATGAGGGAATAGAATATTCAACTTCTGAGTGTGTATCTAGAGTACTTATCCAGAAGACGCGGGATTTAATCCCACTCGCACCTCAATTTTTCTTTCCTCAAATATCATCCTAATTAGCTGAAAAATGGATGCTCACTGTGTACAAGGTGAAGGTTTCATAAAGGGTCAAATAAGGAGCCATTTTAGGCCTATCACAAAAAGATCAAGTCCGTGACTCAGATTCTGATGTAGAACTAAAGTTCAGGATGTAAGAGTGCGGTTTGAAGCTCTTAAGTTGTGGTGGGCAGGAATCTTCTCAGTCGCTACACTCTTGGCAGAGTGGTCGTGGTCGTCACATCAGGGGTGGTAACTCGCTTCACAATTCGCCGCTATTTCTCTTGCACCGCTGCGCGCTGCCTTCCTGGCTTACTTCAAGATATAATAACACCAGATGGAGTAAAGCCCAAATCACAAACCCATACTTCGTGGACTGCTACTGATAAAATACTTTTTTTAGAGCACTTTATCGCCTCATGGTTAACGAAAACCTGGGCGACGATGAAGCACGCTTTTTTTTTTTTTAACGTCGTAAAACATCAAATAATGAGTCCTCCCACCCCGGGCAGGGCGGGAGGGACTGTCAGACTTGTACTGACTAAAATCCACGGTGTCCTTCAGTAGCCTGTTATGTTCCGGGGTCACGGTAAGGAAATAATCCCGCGACCCCGGCAGGCTTTGGCCCTCTGAGAGGGGGCCCCGTCATTATGCTGACGCTCTTTGAGGCACGCGTGGGACACAACGCGCCGTCGACCCGGGCATGGTCCATGGTCAGGCAGCGAGTTGCCCTTTACTCGCTGCCCGCATGCCCGCGCCTACGGTGGCCGGAGATCGTTTCACGACGTCTGTCGCCGTGGGCGTCCACCACTACGGGTGGGGCGGAGGGAGGACACTGTCCTCTCTCGCACGCGGCCCGCCTCCTCCTTCGCGAGCATTACTGCTTCGCAGAAGGAGGCGACCGCTTCCCACTCCGTCTCGCCCCGCAGCATGGCCGCGACCAATGCTGGGCGCGAAAGGTCTCCGCCTATCGCAGCCGTGAGGACACGTCGGTGCTCTGCCCAAGCGGGGCAGTCTTGCACCGTATGCTCCACCGTGTCCTCCGGGCGATCTTCGCAGTGGTGACACCCAGGCGTTTCCTCCTTTCGCATCAGACACAGGTACCTCCCGAAACTTCCGTGTCCGGTGAGGACCTGCGTCAAGCGGTAGGTCAGGACGCCATGACTTCTCTCCAGCCACTCCTCAAAGAGGGGTCTTATCGCCGCAATTGCGGCGTGCCCGGACGATGAAGCACGCTTGCCTAGAAGTAAACTAAGAGTATATTCACTCTTGTCTTAAATTCTAATTTGAAAAGCCCAATAACACTATACCCGACCAGGAAAAGGCTTTACAAATAATGTAAAATTGGTGAAATCAGTGTATATCAATGAGAATTTGGAACGTGAATAAATAAATTGAATTAGATGATGTTTTCAAAGGTATTAAATACGTCTTTTAACGTGGTATCTCGAGACTGTTTCTTAATTTCCAATAAATGCGAAATATCACGCTTATTTGAGCGTATTATCAAATGTTTCACGGAAAGATAAGCAGAGTGAATAGGACAAATTAATTAAATAAGACTTATATTCATGTATTTTGTGATAATGTGATATGAAATGTATAACAGAGAAAATTTAATCCTTTTGGCTTAGTTCAGACTTCGCAGGAGGCTTATGGAAAATAAATATTTGCCATTTAATTTTGATTAACACTATTTTCATTGTAGGTGTTAACCCCAAAAATCATTAAATTAGTACACAAAAGTTAAAAAAAGAAAACTTTCTGATTCTGATGATTTAAAAAACTAACTTTTAAACATAAGGCCTCCCAAATAACCTGCGAAAAAAAAAATTAATAGGAAGAATTTTCATAAATATCACACAAGACCGTTTGTCCGTGTAGTCCCAATGCAAAAATTAATGATCCCACACTTAACGGTTTAAGCTGTATTATAATCGATGAATTTAATATTTAACAATGTAGATACAAGCTTTTTGAGATGTTCATAAATCTGGCAAGGGTACTTTATCCAACGTAATGCATCAGAAAACCTTTTAAAATAACCAAATCAACATAACCCAATCAGTCAACAATTTCACCTCCTAACCTCAGGTAAAAAAATCACTTCAAAATTCATAACCCAAAAATGTTTGAGCACAAAATTTTTATACGAGCGTAATTCTGGTCGTATTTTAAACGGGTCTATAAATTAACTGAGCACAATACATTGTGGATAAATCGTTGTCACATAAGAATGCCGCTATGGGACGGCTGGGAAAGAGGAAGGGGATGGTGGGAAGGTGGGAAGTAATAACTAGGGTACTCTGGGACACCGCAGTTAGCTCCGCGACTTGTTATTGCGTTGCATTATTTATGTGTGTGTGTGACAGGCTTTAGTTGAGTGGTTGGAATTCTGGTGAAATGGATAGGGTTAAGAGGTAAAGGTGGTTTTCATTGTTATGGGAAACATGGATATTGTTAAACGATTAAACATCCTGACTAGTATTCTAACATTTGAAAAACCAAAGCATGTGTTTTGAAAATTTTTGAATCAATTTTGTTTTCCATTTTGCAATAAAAATAATTTCTCAACTAATAAAAGTCAATTTATATAGTTTGAAAAATTGTAAATTAAAAAACAAAACAACTTATTGCTGTTCTTTTTTTATTTGTAACGACGTCACTTCTTGGAAACTTAAAATAATTATTTTAAGTTTCCAAGAAGTAGACAATTCTAGGGCTAGCTGTTAAAAAAACAAGAGCTTTTTAATTTTCTTACGATATTAGTGTCAGTTGTCAGATTAAACACGTCTACGAGTCTTGTAGGAAACTGGGTGGCTAATTAATTATATAGTAGGATTTCTACTGGATTAAGTTGTAAATACACAAATAAATTGTACATTCTAGCTTGTAATTTTATCAAAGATGTTTGTTTTTCTCACTACCTAGATTATAAAATTATATATAAAACTAAGTACATATTAAAAATGTTGAAATGACGTCCGAGTGCTCATAATGATTTTAAAGATATCGCCAGGCGATAAGTCGACTCTTCACGTGACCAAAAGTCTAGCCTATTCCTAAACCAAAGAATCAGCATTGCCATACAACATAGCCATGCTGCCAGCGTTCTGGGCACTGTTCCTGTTGACAGCGATGTGGATGTATTCTTTGACACCCTTGGAATGTTTTTATCTCTTAATTTTTGTACATGTTCCTATTAAGTTTTTATATATAGATTGTATATCATCATCATCATCATATCAGGGATCACCCTCTGCTGGGTATATGCCTCCCCCTTTTTTGCCATATCTCTCGGTTCTGTGCGTCTCTCATAATTTGTATATATCTATTAATTATAATAGTACTCGTAGTATTTAAATGAAAAATAATCCGTCATCTAAATAATGTAAAAAAAAAAACATTTTATTTAATTTTTTTGGTTATTTTCAAGTGACAGTAAAGTTGACAGTTGGAGGTCATAGTCACCCTTCAAAGTTGATGTGCACAGCAGTACGTACAAGTATGTAGACGTAAAAGAAGAACTTGTCTACACTTTACCTGTGACTTCTGTGGTTCTAAGCCCTGTTAATTTTCTGACTAATCTGAAGACAAAAAATATTATTTTCATTATATTTCATATCACCAAATATTCCACTTATAGGTATAATTTAAAATTCATTTAGTATCTCACAAAGAAAAATGAACAAAAAAGTCTAACCTGTCATTGGCAGTTTCTAGCAAAAGTCTTTGAGTAATAAATAAAATAAAAACTGATTGATGTTAAGAGACAAAGACTTTAAAAGGTTTCCTTTCAAATTAAAATAAGGGGAGTAATGTATAATATATCTCACTTTAACTTGAACTAAAGTTACGTTGTTAATTTATTCATCTGTATTAGAGTGCTTCACAAAGCTACCAAGAAAACATTTGTATCAATTTTCTTGTGAAACGAAATGAACAATTTTCATTATTGTTGTACTTTTGAGAAAAATGTGAAATATTTTTAATTTCAAGTTTAATTTCAACACAACAGGTCAACTGTTATTATGATTTATCTTTTTTAAGAGCAAAATAATCGAAACTGTTTCATATCGGGGGGAAAAAATGTACTTATTTTATTACAAGCCTATTTAATTTCTTTTTTCATTTATATTAATGAACAAAGATAATGTTTTTATTTTAATAAGATAGATTATCAACTAACAATTTCAGGGCACTCATAAAAACAATGAAAACATTCTACGCGGGAAATACTTTAAACGTAGGAAATACCTGAATATCTAAACACTTTAGCAAACCGATTGGTTTGCTAAAGTGTTTAGATCGTAAAGCAATTAGTCGAGGCAAATTCTCGCTGTTTAAAGAAAAAAAAAGTGCTTAATTAATCACAAGAGCTTTACTATGCAAAAAAAAATAACTCCAAGAAGTTTTTCCGAGAAATATTTGAGTTTATACCTAAGGCGCTTGTTCTACTGCAAGCGAGGAAGTATTTGCGATACAGTCTAAGCAGGGTACCGTGGCACTAGAACGCCACGGGTAACTTATGAATCAGGGTGAACATTTAGTCAATTAGAAAATTTTGGTTCTTACTGCCCCACCCGGGGTGGGAGACGATTTTAACAATCGGAGCAAAAAAGAGAAGTCTTTCTAAAGACAAGATTCAGAAGAACAATAATATTATTCTTTTCCAAATACAAGCAATCGAAAATTTTCTTTGAAAAGAAAAATTCTGTCGGATGTACTGAATCCGAAGGTCGAGGGTTCGGATCCTGCACGCGGTTAGAATTTTTCTTTCCAAAGAAAACCATTGAAATTCGCTACGCATGCGTTTAATAAATATATTTAATATACAACGTGTAACGTTAAAATAAAAATTAATAATTTGGTTTTTCATACAAAATGAGAAATTGATTGGGAAAGATTTTTCATACTACAGTATGAAAAATCTTTTTATTTTGCGGATTTCTAAATGTCTCAGAACAAAAATTGTTCAGTAATATGGGCTGAGTTACCCCACGAGAGGTTTTGCGCATTTGCCGTTACACGTTGTATGCAAACAAACAAATTTTACCTCTTTATAAAATTAATATATATAGTATAGACAAGCAAACGAGATCTTACTTGAAAGGGAGACTCACTTTGAAAGGGAAAAGAAAAAGACTCACAAATAAAAACTATATCGGATCACAATCGTTCATCATTATTTATGTCCATTTAAACTGCAACACATTCGTAAAAATGAAATGAGTTGAAACCTATCAATCCGATGCAGTACACATTCGCTGATGTCTATCAGCAGCATTCTACAAACCAAAAAAAAACATTCGTGGTTTCATTAGCCCTACATTAAACTCGCCACCCGCTGACAATATGACGGCAGCCTTACATTCTCCTCCGCCTGATCTGTCCATGTTTACACTATGCTCAAGAAATAAGATGAGATAAAACCGTATTTATGACAACAGAATCGTATTTGCTTTTATCATAAACCGTTTTGTTATTTGTCGTGGTTCGTTTGTCTGTGATGGATATTGTTGACGTAATCTGTTGTGGTGGGTTTTTGATGTTCTTTTAATTGTTTAATCTGTGCTTGATTCTAAAACTTTCTTTTTTTTTTATTGGAAGTGCCTTTTAAATACATAGTTCAGAGTGTGATGGAAAAGTGTGCTATCTCAGCACACTTTTACTGTACCTATAGACTGAGCAATTTTAAGCCTACAATAAACTGGTCGCGAGACTTACGAATTATCGTGACCTCAAAACGTAAAGAGCTATTGAAAACACAGTGGAATTAGTCAGTACCAGTCTGACAGTCTGCTCTGCCCTGCCCTGATGGGAGCACTTTGATGATTTTACCGCACTAAAAAAAACCTACATAAACTAAAAAAATCTCCTCCTCAACGCTGTTACCCAGTTTTATGCCCGAAACACCTGGCGGCGTAGCCACGTTGCCTGGTGACGCCAAGCTTTAGAATAACCTGCAATTTTTGCAAACACTGAATTGAGATTTCGCAGTTGGCGTAGTGGTTTAGTCGCTAACTGATGAGCTCACGATACTGGATAAATACTCGTACATAAGTTAAGACAAAGTACAAAAAAAGGTTAAAACAAAAATTTAACAAACTGTCGCACACGTTAAATTGATTTAAAAAATACACTTCAATGATTTAGCCAAAAGACGAAAACCCAAATCAAGATACCGTTCCGAAAATACCCTAAATCATTTGTATACGATGCACCCTTCACAGTATCATTAAATTCTACTTATCCGAAACACCGCGAACTGGCCTGTGTCAATAGCGTCCAACGACTACCCATTTGTTATACGGAATTCTGTTTTCGATGTTGATAAGAAGCCCGGGTTCTGATCGATAAAGATATTGTGACGTCGACTGAGGTCAGCTTAGGGATGGCAAGGGGTATTTTTTGATCGTTTTCAGCCGCACAGGCCGATCTTCTGGGTTAAACCGCGCTTGCCGAGGTTGGTCTGTGGATGGGTGACCATCTATCATAGCGAGTTTCCTCTATGCCTCGGAAAGCACGTAAAGCCGTTGGTCCCGGCCGTCATTTGTAGATCTTTGACAGGCGTTACTGTTAGTCAGAAGCTCTAAAGTCTGACAACCAGTCTTACCATGGGGTATCGTATTACCCAGTTACTGGGTTGTGGAGGTCCGACAGGCAGTCGCTCCATGTAAAATACTGATATCCAGCTGAATCTGGTTTAAATGGAAGCCGACCACAATATAGTTGGGAAAAAGGCTAGGCAGATGAGATTTTGTATCGTGGGTGCGTTGACAAGCATAGAAATTCACATACACTACCCAGAATTGTTTTGGTTTGTTATTTTTTTTTTTAATTAGGGTTTCTTTTTTTTTCACGTAAGTTTAAACCTTTGTTGTTGCTGTGAACCTATGTCATATCACTGCTTGACAGAGACCTCTCCCTATAGCGGGTAAAAATATCTCTAGAGATGTTGCCGGGGTCGACGTAAAGGGCTACTGAAGGACTCCGTGGATTTTAGTCAGTACAAGTCTGACAGTCCCTCCTACCCCGCCCTGGGTGGAAGGACTGATTTGATAATCTTACCACGCTAAAAACATAGAGATAACGTTATCTGAGAAACTCTTCAAAATGAATTTACAAAAAATACTTTTTTTTTTTTTTTTTTTTTTTTTTTTAGCGTGGTAAAATCATCAAATGAGTCCTCCAACCCCGGGCAGGGCGGGAGGGACTGTCAGACTTCTACTGACTAAAATCCACGGTGTCCTTCATAGCCTGTTAGGTTCCGGGGTTACGGTAAGGGAATAATCCCGCGACCCCGGCAGGCTTTGGCCCTCTGAGAGGGGGGCCCCGTCATTATGCTGACGCTCTTTGAGGCGCGCGTGGGACACAACGCGCCGTCGACCCGGGCATGGTCCTTGGTCGGGCAGTGAGTTGCCCTTTACTCGCTGCCCGCATGCCCGCGCCTACGGTGGCCGGAGATCATCTAGCGACGTCCGTCGCCGTGGGCGCCTACCACTGCGGCTGGGGCGGAGGGAGGACGCTGTCCTCTCTCGCTCGCGGCCTGCCTCCTCCTTTACGAGCATTACTGCCTCGCAGAAGGAGCTGACCGCTTCCCACTCCGTCTCGCCCCGCAGCATGGCCGCAACCAATGCCGGGCGCGAGAGGTCTCCGCCTATCGCAGCCGTGAGGACACGTCGGTGCTCCGCCCAAGCTGGGCAGTCTTGCACCGTATGCTCCACCGTGTCCTCCGGGCGATCTTCGCAGTGGTGACACCCAGGCGTCTCCTCCTTTCGCATCAGACACAGGTACCTCCCGAAACTTCCGTGTCCGGTGAGGACCTGCGTCAAGCGGTAGGTCAGGACGCCATGACTTCTCTCCAGCCACTCCTCAAAGAGGGGTCTTACCGCCGCAATTGCGGCGTGCCCGGCCTTCGGTCGCGACAGTCGTTCCTTCCATACTGCCCTGAGATCGCGCCGGAGGTCTTCGCGCCGCGCCTCGACTTCGCGAGGCAGCGGGGTCACGCCCCGGCGCTGCGCCTCCACGCGCCACTCATAGACGCGCTGGAGGGCAGTCGCCTCCAGATCCCAAGGCAGTAGTCCGGCAAGGAGGTTGGCCGACTCGCCGGCAATCGTGCGGTATCCCCGGATCATTCGGATAGCCATGACCCTCTGGCATGCGACCAGCTTCTGTGGTCGCGTCCGGATGCTCAGGGCCCACACAGGGGCCCCGTAGAGGGCCATGGACCGCACGACGCCAGCGTACAGCCTACGGCAGGAAGCGTTTGGCCCGCTGAGATTGGGCAGCAGTCGCCTGAGGGCGGCCGCTGTACTGTTCAGCTTTGGGGCCAAACTCAGGAAATGCTCCCTGAAGTTCCACCGGCTGTCGAGGACGAGTCCCAGGTACTTCATCGTCCCCTTGACGCCGATTGGAACTCCTTCCACCGTAATGCTGTAACTCGACTGTGGCGCGTTACGGCTGCCATGAAAACACATGGCCTCCGTCTTGTGCAGCGCCACGTCGAGTCCCAACCGCCGGATCCTATGGACGACTGTCGCGACCGCTTCCGTCGCCACGTCGGCCGCCGCCTGGTGCGACTCTCCCTGTGCAAGGACGAGCGTGTCGTCAGCGTAACAAATTACGCTGACGCCGTCAGGGAGGTCGCTGCGCAGCACCCAGTCGTATCCGATGTTCCACAAGGGCGGTCCCAGGACCGAACCCTGTGGAACACCGCACGACATTTCTCGCCGGTTCCACTCTCCCCGGTGACCGGGGTAGATGACGGCTCTGTCCGTCAGGTAGTCCTCGACTATTCGGCGGAGGTAGGTCGGCACCCGGTGATACCGGAGTGCCTCCCTGATGCAACTCCAGGGCAGGGTGTTGAAGGCATTGGTGATGTCCAGAGACACCGCCAAGACGACCCTGCCCCGGGCCACTGCATCCCCCGTCGTGAGGGCTCTCACGCGCATGATTGCGTCCACCGTCGAGCGCCCCCTGCGGAAGCCAAACTGGCTCTCCGACAGGTTCGGGCCCACTCGATTCAGGTGCCCGGCGAGGCGGTCTGCAATTACTCTCTCAAAGAGCTTGCCCACCTCGTCGAGCAGCACAATGGGCCGGAATGCGGACGGAGAGTCCGCAGGGCGCCCGGACTTCTGGATCAGGACCAGTTTCCCCGTCTTCCAAGGAAGCGGGAACCGGCCCCTCTCCAGGCACGCGCTTAAGAGCCCCCCTAGTCGAGGCCCGAGAGTCCCGAAGGCCAGGACCCAGGCTTTTCCTGGCAGGCCGTCGGGTCCTGGGGCAGTATTTTTGGCTTTGAGCCGTTGTACCGCCACTCTCAGGTCTACCTCGGTCACCTCTGGAGCGTCGTAGACATCGTCGTCGCTGTGGTCCGCGTTTGCGTCAGCTTCCTCCTCAGATTCCGTCGGAGACGGAGCCATGGGCGGGGGAGCATGGTCCCCTCGCGAAGGGAACAGGGCGCTCACCACGTCCTCCACGAACTGAGGCCGGAGACTCTGCGTCAACGGGGGAGCCCAGGGGCGGAGCTTTTCTCTCACCCACTTGTAGGGGCGGCCCCATGGGTCCCCGTCCAGAGTCCCCAGCATCTCCTCGCGGGCCAATTCCTTGGCCCGCCAGATCGCGTCGCGGAGGGCGGTCTTCGCTGCCCTGTAGCCCTCATGTAGCTCTGCCTCTACAGTCGCCGCATCCGGAGGTCGGGTGCGGCGCCTGCGGAATCTGGTGTACCGGCGGCGCGCAGCAACGCACGCTTCGCGCAGCGCTGCTAACTCGCTTGACCACCAGTACAGCTGACGCCGGGCGCGTCCTTGCCGGACCCGGGGCATGGCCACGTCGCAGATCTCCGACATGGCCTCCCGGAACCACTGAGCCTCGTCGTCAATGTCGGCAGGCCTGTCCGGTGGTGACACCCAGGCCTGCACGATCGAGGCTTCCAGGAATAGCTCCCGGTCCAGCTGCTTCAGCGCCCATCGCGGACCACTTAGGTTCCGCCCACTTGAAACCGGCGCGTCTGAGGTCTGGGTAGAGACGTCGAACCGGATATACCGGTGGTCGGAATAGGTCTCCACCTCCTCTACAACGCGCCAACCAGTGACGCGCGGCGACAGGCTGGGGGTGGCGAACGTAAGGTCCACCACCGACTCGCCCGTGTACCGCACGCACGTGGGGACGGAACCCCGGTTCTCGATCACCAGGCCATGCGCACGGGCCCAGCGCTCGAGCTTCCTGCCCCGCGAGTAGTCCGTGTTCCGGGAACCCCAAGCCGGACTTTTGGCATTGAAGTCCCCCAGGACAAGCGCGGGGAGGGAACCGAGGGCGACGACGATGTCTCCCAGCTCCTCTAGGGAGTCGTGGAACTCGGCGATAGATCGGTTCGGGGAGAAGTAAACGCCTACCACGGCGATCTCCCCGAACCGGGCTGCGACAATCCCGTGCCCCCTCTCGACACGATCGAGGGGCGGGGTACCGGCGGCGGCCGACGAAATTAGGGTCACCGAGCCGTCCAGGTCCGCTACCCAGTCATTCCTGGGCAGGACAAAGTACGGCTCGGCGACCACGGCGACGTTGATCAACCACTGCGCCATGCTCTGGAGCAAAAGATCCTGAGCAGCGGCGCAGTGGTTGATGTTCGCCTGGAGGAAGCGCAATGGAGACATTAATCTGAATCCATTGAGGCCTCCTCCAGGGCCCTCCTCGAGGGCGTGGCCACGGCGGCGGCGGCGGCGACGGCGGCGGCGGCGGCGGTGGCGGCGGCGGCGGCGGCAGCAGGAGCTGCGGTGGCGGCGGCAGTAGCGGGGACAGCGGCGGCAGAGGGCCTACCTCTGCTCTTGGTCTTGGCGGGCGGGGCGCAGGACTTGCCCCCTGCCCGGTGATCGGCCGGCTTGCCAGCCGCCGCACAAAGGAAGCAGTGCGGCGGGGCGTTGCACGAGCCGGCCTTATGACCGGGCCGACCGCAGCGGAAGCAATCGCCGCTGCGGTCCACCTCCGAGGTGCACTTGCATGCCGTGTGGTTACCCACTTGGCAGCGGAAGCACCTCAGAGGCCTGGGTTCCAGCAGTTTCACCTGCGCGGACACCCAGCCGACCAAGAGCCTTCGGCCCTCCCCAATCTTTTTCGCCGCGGACACGGGGCAGCTCACCGTCACCGACAGCAGCCCCGCGAAGTCCGGGCGAAGGGTGCCAGCCTTGATCTGGTCGCCAGGGCATTCCCCAACCCTGGCGACGGCGGCCACCACGTCCCCCTCCGTGATCGAGTCGTCCAGGCCCATTATGCGCAGATCTGCGCGCTTTACGGGCCTGGACACCCGAGCCTCCTCCGCATCTAAGGACGCTCTTAGCCGTTCGGCCAGAGCGTCAGCGGTCGGACCACTGGAGGCGCCGGGAATCGACAGCAGCCTGGCCCCCGTCGCGGTGACTTGCACCCGGAGGCCCCCGTCGATTCCCAACTCCCGGAGGTTCACCGCCTCCTTCGCCTTCGCGAACACATCGCGGTACGTCACGCCCCTTTTCACCGCGTCCGGCTGCAGAGTTATTACTACAGCCGCGGTCTTGGGGGCGCGGAGTTTCGCCGCGACGGTTCGCTTGCGCTGCCGTCTTCGCTGTCGCCGCCTTTGTTTTTTCGCGGCCCTGCTCTCTCCCGCCACCTGCCATTCGGCATCGGTTGGGGGAGGACGCGAGGGCTGCGTAGGCGGGACATGTTGGGACGGCTGACTCGCCGCCGCCGCCGGAACACCCTTTTTCTTCCCCGACTTCTGCGGGGCCGCCTTCGCTCCAGCCGGTGCCGCCGCCGCCGGAGCCGCTCTCGCCGTGGCCTGTTTGGGCGGTGCCGGCTTCGCATTCGCCGCATTCGCCGTGGCCCGCCTCTCCGGGGCTGGCCTGGGCGGCGCGGAAGCCGCTACGGCCGCGTAGGAGGAAGCGAGCGGGGGGCGCAAGACGCGGTTCTCCAGCGCTGTAAAGCGCTGGTTGAAGGCCGCTAGCTCCTGCCGCACCAGATTTAGGACAGCGTTACTGCTGTCGTCTATCGGTGCGGGCTTCGCCGGCGGCTCTTTCTGCCGCGTTTGCGCCTGCGCCTGTGTCCGCGCCTGCGGGACCTCCTCTCGGCTTCGCCCTCTCCTCAGTCCGGCCAGCTCCGCTTTCAGCTGGAGGTTCTCCTTACGGAGAGCCTCCATTGCCGCCGTGAGCTTGGCGAGCTCCTCCCGCATTTGGGACACTTCGTCCGGTGGGCTTGATGCGGGCGGAGGCCGTCCGATGCCGCCCGACACCGCCGCCATTATAGTGGCCGTGGCCTTACTTATGGCCAAGTCCTTTGTGGCCTTCTTACCGGGCCTGCCAGGCTTGGCCTTAATGGTGCGGATGGCGTTCTCCACCAATTTTTCTAGGGAGGGCTCAGCTTCCCGCCCTCTACCGCACGTCCCGCCTCGGCCGTTACCCCGCACACTGGTGGGGATTTTACGGCTTGAGGCGGCCTCCTCCTCGGATGATGAGACGTTGTCCCGGGAGCGCTTGAGGAACTCCTTCCTCCTGTTGTCGGCGCTCCCTTCGTCCCTCTTTGTCGTGCTTCCAGAGCCTACGCTCTGGAAGCTCACGGCGTCTGATGCCGAGTCGGAATCCGACTCGAGCACCATCGCCCCCTTCTTTTTTGGAGCGGCACTCTGTGCCCGCTCGGTGTTCGGTGCCGGTGAGTCGGACGTACTGGAGAGATCCAGTGACTCCTCCTCACGGGCACGTGAGCCCCCCTGGCTCTTTGCGGCGACTGCCGGTGAGAACTGTGGATAAAAGTGGGTGTTGCCCCCCCCAGAATACGGTAGGGCAGACCGGACGTGTCCGGTGCGGGATTCTCCAGCTGCGGAGCAGCTGGTACCCGCCTGGGGTAGTAATTCTTTCAACAACTTTTTTTCCATTTCGTTTTTTCACTTTTTTATAGAGGTGAGTTCCTCTATCCTAACCCCGAATTTCCCTCCCCGGTTCACTTCACGGTTACGTCTATAGACTAGACGCGTACCGGAAGTGAACATTTCCCCCCCTGACCCAGTCTCAGACGACTGGGCCCGCGCCGCCTGAAAGCTCGAGCTAACTGCTCGATCCTCCAGGCGGCGCGCCTTTCCCCGGTGTATCCCTCTTAGTTTGCAAGCCCCACCACGACGACAACGTGGAGATACGACGGTGGGGGAGATACGACGGTGGGGTACAAAAAATACTTATAAAAATATAATGAGCATGGTTTAGTAAGTGTGAAACATGAAAATCAAGACGTTTATGGAAATCAAAATGTGGCATAACCCTAACTGGTCACGAATTCACGATACTCCACTAGGGGAACGGGTCACCATGCCCCTAATACGCTTCTTCTAGCCCCAAATCTATTGTTCATTTGATCTAGTTTATTAAATAAAGATCCTCTTGGTAACATGTGGTTTGGGGAAAAGTAATATTACACTGTCCACTGGCCATCGCGTCTCTAGCAGTTTTTGCATTCGTCCAATTTTAACACTCAGTATTTTTCGGAGGAATTTATTTTCTGACATGACTTTTGGGCCCTAATACCTATTGACATAAATTTGACAATGTTAAATATAAGATTTATTGCTTTTTTGCTGATGTTAAAGTCAAATAAATCTTTCATGTATTGCTATTATTGTTATAACACTTTTTTTTGCGATTTCAAACGTGTACAGACCTGAAATATATGAATTTATTTTCTCTCTGATAATTCGAGCCTTCTCTATGACTCCCCAAATATCTAAATTATTACCAAACCCATGTATTTACTAACAGTATCAGCTATTTTCCCGATATTGTTATTCCGACCCGATACCGAAATATTTTTGCCAACATCATGTATTGTTTTCTTCATACAAATATTGATAAACAAAAAGGGATTTCTGATACACAATACAGACGATATTAGTTACTGATTAAGGGAAAGTTGTTCCAGTTAATTAGCTAATTAGACTTGACAAGTCTTTAATGAGGATACTGTTAGTGTTGAATGAGAAGCTTGCTAATAGTTTCTTTCTACATCATGAGATAGGTATAATTTCAGGGATTGCCTGCTCAAGTTCTCGATTTTTTCGAATCGTAAGGTATCGGAGACTCGACGTAAGGGAAGCCCCTTCGTATGGAAAGAAAAAGTTTTTATTGGACTCACACAGGACAAAACAACAACATAAAATGAACAGAAAACATAATAACGTAAAAAACATAAGAAAAATAAAGTAATACAAAATAATTAAGTCCTGTACGAGGCCAAAAGGCCTCAGCATGTGCTATGACGTTAAAAAAAAAGTCACAGCGCTGGTTTTCTGATAGGGCCCACATAGGGTATACAACGTGGCGCAACTTTGGCAAAATTCTTATGTTATGTTATTTCGATGCTTATTTATATTCTTCTTCCGCAGGCCCTGTGGCAGCGTCATTGCTACTTCTGCTCGTCAGCAATACTTTTGCTATGTGGGACGTCATATTTAGGTAAGTCAAAAGTTTTATTAACATGAAACGAAATAAGGGCAATTGCTGTTTACATTTTGAATTCTTATTTTTTACAATATTTTGTTTCCTAAATATTTAAGTATTACCTATAGGTACTAGTAAAAACATGTATAATAGAAAAAAAATATAGTAGCACTTAAATAATGTAATGTCGTATGTATACCAATGTAATGCCAGAGGGTCTAGCACGTTTTTTCACCTTTTTGTGACAAAAAAAGAAACTTTGACTTTAATTTGATGCAAAAATTAGATCCTCAATCGTACAGCAGAGGCGCTTTTTAATTTTCCACTCAATAAACGCCGTACATACTTCAAGTACCTACCCTGTATGTTAAGAACGGAAATGTTGTGCTATCCTAAATTCATTCATATTTATTTGGAATTAAATAATTTGACTATTTGGCTGAATGCGATGAGCACCTTTTCAAGGATAAATTTCAGTTTCATCCTTGAAGGGAATTTTACCATACCTACGAGTGATCGCGGTTCAGACTCTTCAACAGTGAAATCGGCTCTATGTTGCATAACTTTAACCCAGATTTAAAAGCTTTTAATTTCTTTTTCGTTATTTAAAATACACACATCAAAAGTGTCTAGGGATCAACATATATTTTTGCAATAACTTTTCTCCTGATTGATATTAATTAAAATGTTCTTTAAGGATTCATAAAATAAAGTGTTATCGTTTGCCACAGTAACGATAAACCAAGTCACCTTTGCATTCATAAAGAAATTTGCCATTTTCCTAATAAAGGGATTTTTGACATTTGAACCACTAACGTTAAAGTTCGAAAAAAAGACTGAAATAACAGTTTTCTTTAAAATTTTATTGGGTAACTTAAAACAATTAATAATCCGTGTTTCTACCGCGAACACTAACAACACAAGAACATCGGTTTGGCATACTCAAAATGAGTTCATCCAAATCACGCTGTGGAATGGCCGCCCATGTTCGTTGCAACAACAAAACAAGGTCTTCTTGCGACTGGATACCCTCCATATTCGGCAGAGCTCTTCTCTGTAGCATAATATTATCCCATGCATGCTCAATCGGGTTCAAGTCTGGCGACTGAGCAGGCCAGGGCAGGACATTGATGTTAGCTGCGGCGAGAGTCTGTCTTACAACTCTTGCGGTGTGCGGTCGTGCATTATCATGCATTAACTGAAATAAGGGACCGATTTGCACTTGTAGAGGAACGATGACGTCTGATACAATCGTCTCAGCATAAATTTGAGCGTTGAGGTTGCCTCTGATCCAAATCAACTCAGTTCTTCCGCCGATCCAAATACCCGCCCATACCATGATGGTTCCATCACTATAAGGATGGACTTCCTGGCAGGATTTTTTCGCTGTTGGCGTCCAGGGGTTCTCCAGTGTCGTATACGTCTTGTATCCGGTCTCATACCAAAACGAGACTCATCAGAAAAGCACACGAAACGCCATTGTTCTTCTGCCCAATTTCTGTGTTCAAGAGCCCATTGATATCGAATCCTACGATTGTGCATTGCTATAGGTGGTACCCGTAGCGGTTTTTGGGAATGAAGGTTCACTTCATGCAAGCGGTTTCTGACTGTTTGGTCGCTAATTAAGTTCCCTGAAGAGTGATGAAGCCTCACGGCTAACATCATGGCGGTTATTGTTGGAGCTCTTCGATTTAAGATTTGAATGTATCGGTCTTGTCTCCGTGTGGTGCAGCGATACCGTCCTCCATGGCGCTCAGCCACAGTACCAGTGCTTCGGTAACGTGTCCAAAGTCGACTGATAACACTCTGACTTGTATTCAGAGCTAAAGCCACAGTACGTTGCCGGGAACCAGCTTCTATCATTCCCACGGCTCTGAGCATTTCTTCCCTGCTTAAATGACGTCGCCGCTCCATAATAACGTTGGTTTTAATCAGTAGTAGGGAAACAGTAGCACTAATAATGTCTTCAATGCGTTGTATGTTTTTATAGGGAAAATATTGACAGCTGATTTTCATCTTTTACTCGAATTTGATTTACAGTTCCTGATTCAAATTATGAAATGCACCAAAAAGGATCCATATAAATTTATAAAATCATAAATTTATTACAAAGCCACATCTCAATCTCAAGAAATCCGCATAAAAATGCTTGATCCCTAGACACTTTTGATGTGTGTAATTGAACCCTGCTTTACATTTGTTTCTGCTTAAAATTAAATTAATTGAAAAGGAGAGAATTTACAGTAAAATAAACTGTGTAATTTTTATTTACTCTTAATGTAAATAATGTATTCTGCGCCATATCCATTCCTTATTCCATTTTCATTAAAACATTTTAATTCAATTATAATTCAGTTTCCAAATATTTTTCATTGAAATAAATAAAGCATTTTTTTTCAGGAATATCCTGCGATGATGTCTTGCTTCGGACGACTGGAATGCTCCGATTTATATGTAAATAAGAGGGAATTTTAAAAATAATAAACTGAGTTTTAAGTTAGAATAACAAGATATTGTAATGTAGATAACCGTTACACGTATACGGGGCTGTCAGTTACACACGTGGTGTCATTATGTTTTATTTATTATTTTAAAATTATACAGGCTGTGAGAGACAAAGAAACTAAGAAAATAAAAAAATATCACGATGTTTACTATAAACTGAATGGACAAGTTTCTATCTTCGTGGTCTATAATATCGTGTTAATTCATAATAATTATTATTTATAATAATCACTTAGGTACCTAAGTAAATTGGGTTGGTTCCTAATCAAAAGAAAAAGCATTGGTTGTTTTTTAACATTAAAAGTATGGCACACAGATGCTCCCAGAGAGGAGAGCCAAGATTGTCACTTACGGAGCGAGAATTAACATCTCCGGATCAGGTCAAATATGGTTAGAACTCATGTAAAAGTAACAATTTCGAAGAGAAAAGCAAACTCCTGCCCAATGAGACACGATAAACAATAATAATACAATGAAATAATGATGATGGATTACATTAATTTATGGAAACAATATATACTTAGTGCTTAACCAGATGAAAAGAGTTATTTTTTTAGGTCAAGCAAAGACTTTTCATCGTTAACAATGTTAGAACGAACCTCCCCAATATAGACTGAAGGTTAAATGTGGTGAAAGGCTTAACCATCATAAGCCATTTTGTGGCTAAACCTAAAGCAATCCTGGCAGTTAGCCGAGCTAATGCCTAATGGGTTTATGCATAATAATAACATTATAATAATGCTCTAACTGTGCAATTATCTTTAAACCAATCATAAATCATAAATCATAAATCATAAATTGTTTATTTGCTGATCAAAGGTTTACATAAAGTGGTGTTAACATTATTTACAATATTGTTCTCCTTGATCTACCGTACAGGCATGCAAATTCCACTTAGTATTAAATTCCATTCATAAAAAATAGAAATAAAAAATAAATTAAAATCAAAACATCAATAAAATAATAATAAATAATTAATGTCATAACAATCCAGTATTTCAAAATATTAGTTATAATTTAATTTCAACAGAGCCATGTCCATAACAAAAATATAGGTAAAGCGAATAATTATGTAACTATAATAAAAACAATTAAAATTAATTTATCAGGGCTATGTCAGTACACAAAATTACAAAATCAAAAAAATTAAATTACAAAATTACATTATCAATATATTTATATAAGTCAACTATAAAATAATAATAATATTTTAATCTTATCATTTGCCTTCAAGAAAATCATTAATTCTATAATAGGTTTTACTAACTAAATATTCAAGTAAACGCTTTTTGAAGAGATTACCATTTAAGCTTCGCAATTTATCCGGTAACCGATTATAAATTGTTGGCGCCATGCAGTATACACTCTTACGCAGTAATGCTGTTTTTGCTACATTTAAACGTAATACATTTTGTGTGTTCTTTCTCCTATTACGAGTGACTGTATCTGCCAGAGTCTCAAAAAGATCAGGGTTTGATTTTATAAAAGTCGCGATTTCAAAAATGTACATACACGGTAATGTCAGTATTTTATATTGTTTAAAATATGGTTCACAGCTATCTGTAGTTTTAAGATTAAACATCGCTCGTATGCACCTTTTTTGGGCTTTAAATACCAGATCTTTATTTGTCGAGTTGCCCCAAAATATAATACCATATCTGAGGTATGAAGCAGTTGTTCCATGATATGCTGTTAGTAGGGCATCAATATTAAGCGTGAATCCAAGTTTAAATAGAGCATACGCTGTACTGCTTATTTTTTTACAAAGTTCTTCTGTATGCGTTTTCCAGTTTATGTTATCGTCAATAGTTAATCCTAAAAACTTCGTTTTGCTAACTTCGCTAATTTCTTTATTATTATAGTTAACTTTTAAATCCTCAAATTTAGGTATTCTTTGGGTAAATTGTATAAGTTTAGTTTTATTTATATTTATTTTCAAATTGTTATTATCTAGCCAGTTTATAATATTCATTAAGGCAGCGTTTATGTCAGCTTCGTATTCATTTTTATTTTTACATTTTATAGCGACTGTACTATCATCTGCAAATAATGTTAAAGGATGATTGGTAACTTTAGGTAAGTCATTTATGTATAAATTGAATAACGGGGGGCCTAAAACAGTACCCTGTCCCACGCCATATTTTACTGTTCGCATGTGAGAAGTATATGTTTCTTCTCTTTTGTTACACTCATTTATGCGTTTTATTTCTACGAACTGTTTGCGATCTGTCAAATACGATTCTATAAGACTTAGAACATTGCCCCGTATACCATAATGATCAAGTTTTGCCAGCAAGACGCTATGATCCACATAGTCAAATGCTTGAGTCATATCACAAAAGATAGCGGAGATTGGTGTTTTGATATCTAATTTTGTCATTATTACATGCAGGAAATCATAGATCGCTCTATTTATGCTCTTCTTCTGTCTAAACCCTTTTTGCTCTTCAACTAGGATATTGTGTTCTTCCAAATATTTGTACAATTGCTTATGGATGAATTTTTCAAAAACTTTTGAAAGTACAGGTATGAGTGTAATGGGTCTGTAAAACTCCATAAGTTCTCTATTTTCTTTTTTGAAGAGTGGTTTTACCACAGATGTTTTAAGACCATCAGGATAGATACCCGTGGAGATACTTAAATTTATGATGTGGCTTAAATGTGTTGAGATACACTGGCTTGTAAATTTAACGACCTTGGTTGATATTTCATCATGTCCTACACTGTTTGTGTTTTTTAAAGATGATATAATCGTTTCAACGTCTGCGGGAATACAAGGTGTAAGAAACATAGATTTATTTCTTCTGTCTATGTGCTTAGTGACTTCAGTACCACTATTTGCAACAGGAACAATTTTGTCGACAAAATAATCACTGAAAGCATTCGCTATCTGCTGCGGATCTGTAACTATTTTATCGTCACCTATCCTTAGTTTGGAGATAGTACTGGGTGAGGGGTTCTGCTTTGATTGGTTAATGATTTTCCACGTGGTTCTGATTACATTTTTAGATGTTTTTATGCTATGGATATTTTGAGAGCGTTGTGTTAGCCTAATGATATTTTTGTATTTTCGTGCATAGTTTTTATAAGTTTGTCTGTTTATTTTATTTGGCTTTAATCTAAATTTCCATAGCAGTTTTCTTTTTATTTTACTACATAATTTTATACCCCGTGATACCCATTTACTTTTATTTGTTGATTTTATTGTGGTAATTTTATATGGAAAACACAAATTGTAAAAGAGTTTATATGTGTCCATAAATAAATTGTAAGCTATATTTGGGTTATCGGTTAAATATATATCCGCGAATGATAAACTCTTAATACACGTTTCAAATTTGTTGAGGTTTTCTTTACTGTAATTTCGTTGTTTTACACGCCAGAACCCAATTTCACCTTGTTTTTTAACAGGACACTCTATTAGTTGTGCAGTATGATCAGACAACGAAAATTCGATAATTTGAGACTTGCATTGTTTTCGAAAATTATGTAGAAAATTATCAATACAGGTTTTACTTTTTAATCTAGTAGGTTTTCTAAATTCTATACATAGGCCAAATTGTGATAGCAAACATTCAAATTCCATAGAAGTCCTATTGTTCTTTATAATGTCAATATTGAAATCACCTGCAATAATTACCTTTTTATTTCGCTTACCACAGATTAACCTCAAAAGCATTTCCATCCTTTCAAAAAACACATTCAAGTTATTAGGTTTAGGAACTCTGTACAAACAAATTACAATAATTTTACACATAACCAATTCTACACCACAACATTCAAAAGTCCCACATAATGATAATCTCGTGATTTCTTGCATTTCTTGCCATTGATGTCCTTTTTTTACTAGTATGCATGCACCTCCTCTATTGATCTCTCTTCTACTATATATTGCGGCTAGTTGGTAATTCGGTACAAATAAATGTTTCTCTAATCCTGACATGATAAAATGCTCCGTAATACAGACCACATCAACGTTTATATTTTTCTCACTTAGTTCTTCTAGACAAACAGAGAGATTATCAGATTTGCTGAGTAAGCCCGCAATGTTCTGATGCAGTATTTGTACATTTTCATCACAGAAAAAACTCAGTATCATTTATTTCGCCGCTATTATTTTGCTCAAATATATTAATCTTGGCCTCAATGATATGGTTCTTTATTGTCATCAATATGTCGTTGAAAATAGTCCTCATTCCGGTGTTGTTCACCCTTCCATCATATTCAGAGAACATCGTTCCATCTATGGATAGATTTTGATTTGAGTCGACCAAAGTAGCGTATTGGTATGAATTTATATCAAGGCAGAGTAAGGTACCAAACATCTCTACTCGCCAGTTAAATACTGTAGTGTAATAGCTACATTTATACGTGGGGAGGCACAGTATAATATTTGTGTGACGTATTTTCAATAGGGTATCTCTTAATTCCAATATAATATTAGCATAGTTATTTGTAGTTCTAAAATCCTCTTCTCCTATTAGTATTACACAATAATCATTTTTTGTAAAAGAATATAGTTTTTCATGTAGATTTTTGATCATATGTAGAATTCCACGTTTCGGTGAAAGATAATGACACAGCTGCATGTCCCCAAGCGTCTCTAAAGCGATTGATAGAACATTATTGGTCTTGTTTGAACTTATTAAGCATATCTTCTTTCGATCTGACCGTTTTGTATTTAGGGCCGATGTACCCTCCATATGCAGTTGTCCTTGTACGATTGGTATTTTCAGTTCAGATTGTGTTAGGCTCTCTATTTGTTTTGTAAGGGACATGTTTTCTCGTTGTATGTCTTCTAATTGTTCTTGTAAGTGTGCAATTTTCTTTTTTTGTTGCAATGATGCTGCTATGTCGTCATGTGGTTGAAGGTTTGAGGTTGAAGATGGTGAAGAAGTAGTGGGAGACCCTTGACGTCGCGGCAGAGAGTGTCTCCTTTTGTCGCATCTTTTGTATGGACTTCTTCTTATTATTGTAGCCGAGTTGCAAAGGGATTTCAATAGTTTTACTTCTTCGTTTAACATTTGTATCTGTCTGTTGAGACTGTTATTTTCCAGTATAATATTTTCCAGTTCACTCTCAGTGCTTTCCAGTTTATTGGTAAGAATAGATATTTGTTCTTTCATTTCAGAAATATACAGTTCGTCGGTTACAGTACAATCCATACTCTTAGACATTATATTATTAGGTGTATCATACCTTTCATATGAGGTTTCAGAGTCGGTAAACAATTGTGAGTCCGTTATATTAAGAGTATCTTGGGTTGCAGGTTTAATCGTCTCAATACTCTGATTTTCATTTACAGCCTGTGCAATTTCTATTGTTGTCAGGATAGGTTCTAATATCGTATTAGTATTTTTCTTTCGCTTTGTAACATTAGATATATCGCTGGAATTTGGTACTTTTTTATTTTTCATGTTTTTCTGGATACAAGCTTTACATTTCCAATTTTTTTTTGATTCTTGGTTCATTAAACGGTATGTCTGTTCGGGATAGCCATCACAGTCTGGTTCAAATCTGTTTTTGCAGATTGCACACATTGCAGTACTTTTTATGTCAACATTTTTTTTACATTTGAAACATGGTACTAGTAACGGCATCTTGCGGCCACTATTTGTACTCATACTATTGTTAGATGCCATCTTTCCGACATGAGCTCACCGTGATTTTGTTATTCGTCCCTAGATGGCGCTACTCCGACGATATGGATCGAACGTAATTTGCAAAGAACTTTAGTTCCTTGATTCCGCTACTCATCCCTAGATGGAGCTATTCACTATGTTGTTCATGTGTGATGTCAAATTTATCATGAATGACTGTCCAGGATTTCGAAATAACGGAAGAAAAAAAATTTTCACTGTTTTGAATTTTATCACAAAAGTTGTACTAAGGTTCGTTCAATATGTACTTGTATAGTATTTCGCAAACTTTAGTTTAAGTCACTGCGTATTCTTAGAGTTGGTAATATCACGTTAAATACACTTTGATCCACATTACACTTTCAGTCATTTTTTCGTTATTCACATAGTTTTTTTTGAAGATAACATTATATGATCACTATTAAGTCTTATTACACAAGTTCATTATATTTATTGAGACTATAACACACTATTACTATTTTTGTCCGTTTACAAATACACGCCCGATGTTTACGTGCCGCAAGCGACATCTACAACACAACACAAATCAGCAACACAATCAGATTAAGGATAGCTATACGATCTATTGCAATACACTGGTGTACACATAATAGTTAACACTTTCATTGTCCGCGCATCACAGTAGCTAAACAATGACCCTGCTTGTGCAATATTACTATCGTAGAAACGAGTTTTGTCGACGGACGTATAGACAAAATGGCGGAACGTAGAAAAATTTATGTCGTTTAAATGTAGAAAAAAAATCTGTTACTGTTCAGTCGTCTACGGATCAAGCCACACTCGGGAAAAAAATGACAAACAAAGAATTAACTTTGTTTATTCTTGGTAGAATAGAGATAAAATTGGTCATACTCGTATTACGCGTGCTGTGCCATAAGTGGTTCATGGGAATTCAAACGGGTTTAGCGTTATAAGGGAATATTGAGCAATTGATATTTCGGCAGAAAATGCAGAAGTTTCGATGACTACTAAATTCCCTCAGTCTGTTCACAAAAAAAAACACTCAATTCTCTGCTGGACATAGGCCTCTACCATGCTACTCAAAAACACCTTTTCTTTAGGTTCATAAATATTTTCAAAGCTGTCCTGCTCTGTCCTCTGGGGTCTGTCAGACACCTACTGACTAAAACTGCTTCTTGGTCTTCGAATACGTTCAGTCGGACAGCTCGAGTCGGCGAACCCACCATATTTTCACCTGTGCCACATGGACTTGTCCTGGCTTCCACTTCTAGTCTCTCCCAGCCACCATTTTTACCCGCCTGCTTCACAAAGAAGGAGATTAAGTTCATCAGGCCATTGAAATAGAGCTGTCTCACAGAAAAAAACTGTGGATTCTGAAACCTGGGTATTCAAAAAACCCATTTTTAAATTTTAATTAAAAGCTATATATAATATACAGTTTTATTTTGACATCGCATACAACGAATTTTCACTACATAATAATTTATACTTTTTGACAAACACGTGTTTATTAGTTTATATAGCATTTGTGAAAAGCCACGTAATTAAGGAGTGTATATAATTATGTAAAATATAAGTGATAATAAATTCATGGATGTCCTTGTAATAAATTGTGTGATCCGTAGAATTTAGCAGATAAATAAGTATTAGCCAAAATAAAATTTAATAGTGTCATCACTCGATGTGGACTAAAGTTTTTCACATGAAGAAGTGAACACACGACGCAACTTTTGCAGACTACCTAAACCTGCAAAAAAGTTGCGCAACTTTTATTTGATATTGTTTTTTAATTTGTATAAAATTATGTGTAGCTATCCTGTTACTCTTCATTGAGCTTAGAAAAAGTTACTGATATGTTTAATAAATAAAATATAAATTAATTGTGAATCGCCAAGGCTAAGGTAAAATTGTAATATAAAATAATTGGAAATCTTAAAACTCATGCAGCTACTAAAGACATCTATTGTAAAAATGTTTTCTAAGAGAATAAGACCTTCTGAGATTCTTATAAGCGTGAATCCTTCCTTTTAATTAAATAAATATTGATGTTATAAGTTGTAAGACGGTTTCTTTATATATATCGACGCTTGAAAGGCAAAAATTACCAAGCGACATGTAGCCAACTTTACAGGAGAGCATTTTAAAGTTTTTATTTTTGGAAAAAAAATCGTATAAAATCACCTATTTGTCATAATTACGTAATTTCAACGAATTTTAAATAAACCTTACAGGCTTAATAAACTGGCATTTAAATATTATGGATTTTCTCATTAGTTTATGAAATAATGTCGGTTGGTAATAATTTTTATCAAAATCACAAACAGGTTAAAGTTACTTACCGACATCAAAATTTCATGGTAAAACAAGCAAAATTAACTAAACCCGATTATTTTATTATTGTGTTTGAAGAAAAATGACTTATCCTGAATTGGCGCATGTTTAACTTACAAGTAAAATGATCTGAATAGAAAACAAATATACTTTTCTACCATCCAATTTTAACCATGGTACAAATTAAATAAGGTTAGTGTAGGGTTTTTTTGAATAAGTAACAATAAATTTAGGTTTTAATACACATAATCAAAAACTTTTGGTGTAAGGTTTTCGTCACCATCATCGCAGTTTTCAATGTTTCACTGGATTTGACACGTGTCAACTCTCGCACCGTATTCTGCAATTCGAAATTATTGATTTGAAAAAAAAAATAGCATTATTTCAAAGAAGAAACGGTTAACTTGTTTCGAATACAGTCGTTGCCTTGAAGATTTATCAGTTTCTTTTTTTTTAATTAGATGTTTTCCTTTATTTTGCCTTTTAAGATTACTTCCCAGAATTTGATTCTTATTAGGAACGCTATGGAATAGTGTAACAGTACAGGATCTAAAAGCCAATCATGCAATTTTAGTCAAAATCAGCCTCGAGACTCCTTTCAACGTTTTTCGATATTCGTCATAGTTTCGTATATGGCCATCCACGCCCAGTTAAAAAAATCATTCCGAATATCGCAATCAAATTCATCATCATCATATCAGTCGTAGGACGTCCACTGCTGTACATAGGCCTCCCCCATAGATTTCCAATAGGACCGGTTGGAAGCTGCTTGAAGCCAGCGCGATCCTGTGATTTCTTCAGATCGTCTGTCCACCTTGCAGCGTTGCCTCGGTTCGTAGTCTCCATTCGAGAACCTTGCAGCCTCATCAGTCATCAGTTCTGCGTGCTATGTGGTCTGCCTACTCCTCAGGTTTGCTGGGCTATGTCGGCAACTTTAGTTCGTCTACGAATCTTTTCATTGCTGATTCGATCACGCAGAGGGACTCCGAGCATATCCCTCTCCACAGCTCGTTGGGCTACCTTGAGCTTACTAATGAGGCCTGTAGAAAGAGACCACGTTTCGGCGCCATAAGTCGTCACACATTTGCCGAAAACTTTGAAGCACTGAGGTATTCCGATGAGGAAACGTTACGCAGTTTCCCGAACGCTACTCGGCCATATTGAATTCGGCGGTTGACCTCTTTTTTGAAGTAGCGATATCTTTGAAAAGGGCATAAGACAAGGAGACGTGATATCAAACAAACGTGATAAGTTATTGACTCGTATGTCTACTTGGAACAAACCGTCGGATTAGGTAGGTCTACTACCTCCTCACGTCTGTATGTAACGACGATATAATACTAGACTCGTAATAACAGGCGACCGATGTCTGCCAACACATTAGGCAAAAAAGTCTTATATTCGTCTCATTTCGACCAATCCTGTGAGCCGTAAATATACGTTGAGACAGAACAGACCTTGAGTTAGCCAATCACAACGCAGTACCCCGTCCCCCTCGCTTACGTAGTACCTCAGCGAGTTGACAGAATAATTTTCGTTCCTTAGATCGTGCATGCGTAGTCTAGTATTATGTCGTCGTTGTCTGTATGATATCACGTCTCCTTGTCTTATGCCCTTTTCAAAGACAGAGCTTTCCAACTCTGCACCTGTACTCGGGCTGACATATTATTATTGTTCAAGCACCTAAACACTAAAACCGAAAGGATAAAATCCGGAACATGGATATTCGGCGAAGAACCAGAGTCACCGACATAGCTCATAAAATTTGCAAGTTGAAGTGGCAATGGGCAGGCCACATCGCTCGTAGAACTGACAACCGATGGGGAAGAAAAGTTCTCGAGTGCCGACTACGGACCGGAAGACGCAGCGTAGGCAGGCCTCCCACTAGGTGGACCGACGACATCGTGAGGGTCGCGTGCAACCGATGGATGCAAGTCGCGAATTGTCGTTCGGCATGGCGGTCTAAGGGAGAGGCCCTTGTTCAGCAGTGGACGTCTTCCGGCTGATGATGATGATGAATAAACAGTTGACCCTTCACCACAGAACAGTGGTGGTCCAGTAGTATTGGTCCCGACTTACGAATTGTAGGTCGTGGGTTCGAACCCCGCCAGGCGCATTACTTTGTGTAATTTATTTCATCACCACTGCTCTCAACTCGTGAGGTAACCGGCATGTCCTAGAACCAAAAATTCGAAGACATGTGACATCTACTAACACGCTGGGCCCGCGTGGTGGATTATGGCCCATTCCCTCTCACAGAGAGGAGGCCTGTGTCCCAGCAGTGGGAACATCATAGGTTGATGATGATGACCTAAACACTTCGACATACCGATAGTCAATACTACATCGTTGGAGAGATTCAAAAAAAGCCCTGTTCCCCACGTCTCCACCAATTTTAAGGCTTTCTCATAGTCCACAAACGCTTAACTTAAGGGCAAGTTATACTCTCCGGTCTTCTGTATAACTTTCCGCAGCGTGTGTTTGTGGTTTATGGTAGCCTTTTCGAAAACCGGCTTTTTTGGAGGGCTGGAAGTCATCAAACCTGCGGTCGAGACGGTTCGCGATGATGTTCCCTCGAAAACAACTTATAAACATGGCTGAAGAGCGAGATAGATCTGTAATTTCTTAATAAGGTGTTGTCACCCTTCTTAAAGAATAGAACCACCAATTTCCACCCGCTTTCAAAAGCTCTGAAGTGATTCCATCTTCACCCGGCGCCTTATTGTTTTCAGCTGATTAAGGGCTATCCTAATTTCGTAAAGGCTGATGCCCTGGATGTCTTCAATGTAGTGTCGGGTTAGCTTGGCTCTGTGGCCACGCTGCTAACAGGTTGACAGCCGAAACGTATAGCTGTGCATAAAACTTTTCGACTTCCTTCAATACCTCTGCTTTCTTTGCAACTTCTCATTTCAGCTTTGTCAGCTGGCTTTGCCCAATAGATACATCTCAATAGATCTCTCTTTAATGTGGTAATTAGTATTAAAGAGGCGTTTATCGTGCCGCAAGGCTTTTGAAGTCTATTGATCTGCCTATATGACTCGGCGTCACCGAAAATCTGCAGTCTATAAATAAGCGTCGATCAGTCATGAGGTTGAGGGTGTGATTGGAAAGTTTCTGAGGTCTATTTGCACGGCAGGGTCAAAAAACTTAGAGCCTACCGTTTGGTCAGCTTCCACGAAACTGTTATTAATCTCGTCCACTACTGCAAAATTTTCGTAAAATAAATTCTTATTTAGCTACTGGGATAAAAAAAAACCCAGTAGTTCGATAATGGAACGTGACAATGGAACTACTGGGATTCGGCGCAAAGTTTTAGGTGAAATTAAATCCGGTTAAATATTTTTCGAACCTATGATAGGCAATACGAGTAGGTGATACATCAATATTTCGAGTTACGCAACGTACTTAACTGCGATGCGCGCGATCACGAATTGCCTTAGCGACAGTTGAGTGAAGACTAATCAAAATTTATTTGACCAACAGCCATTAATGTTCTGCTTTACAACGCGTACTTGCGACAAAACAAAATAGTTGCAATGGGGATAAACTGATTTTTATACAAATTTCATATCGGTAATAGTTACCTAAGTGACAAAAACTGTAAAAAAAAACGGCAGGTAAAATATTACCAAACGACAAAATTTATCTTTTTTAGGCAGGAAAAATAGTACTATATTACGTTTTAAAGCACATTGTATTTAGGAAGAAAATACTAAGTGAAAATGAATACATAACTAAGGTGTGTTAAAAAGTCTTAAATGAAGAAAAATATAAAATAATAATCAGGCAAAATTTCCTAAGCAATGCTCATACAACAGATTGCATAAAGTAAAAAATACCTAATGTTAAAACGCATTAGTTCAAGTCAAGGCAAAAATTACTAAATATAAAAACTTGAAATAGAATATCTACCAAGTGAAGCTTATTCATAAATCGGTAAAATTTTTGTCGCTTGGTCGCCGAAATTGGTGAAAATGTGTATTTTTTTAAGTTACCAAGCGACAGCAAAAGTCTTCCTAGCGGTACGAGAGTAGGATCAATCGACGCAGATTTTTTTTCTGATTTCAATGATATATATAACTCAATATCGCCCAAAATGTCGCTTGGTAACTTTTGCCTTTCAAGCGTCGATATTAGCTTTATTTTGTAATCGTTGTAAAGAATCTATCATAAGGTCTTCGTAGTGACATGTTAACACCCTTATAAATAATCTATTATTTAGAAAACCCCAACAAGAATTCGCAAAATCTACACGCCATTAAATATCCAAAAATAAATAAACAGAACGATGTTAAATTCTAAATGTGGCATGATAATATGGTAACTGATTTGTGAAAATAGGCAAAAAATGTTGCTCCTATGATCTTCCTGCGTGTAAGCTAGTATCCTGTTAAAGTATTGACACATTTCGAATTATATGAAAAACAAAAATATTTTGCCTCGTAGAGGGATATTTTTCTTTTTTTTTTTGTATTCTCAAACCTCGCCTCATATAAACGCATACACCTATTTAATTACAAATCTGACGAAAAATTACCAATTTTATTTCAGCGATATGTAACGTAATTTTGCCATGCTTACTTAAAATCTCCATTCATTTCCATTAGTGCAAATGCTGTTAATTTTACAAAATCAGATTCATTAACAAAATATTTTTTAAAGTCTGGAATCTTCTCAAATTCGAAACGCAAAAGCGTTCCAAATATCTACGTCTTATTTCAAAGTTAACGGGAATACAAGTAAGCATTAAGTCTTATAATAAATCTCGAAACACGCAAAATATGCCCAAAAAGTAACTTGTAAACTTGCCAAGTTTAACATTAGCATAAAAATGCCAAAAAACTTCTGAACGCTGATAAAATATTTTTTATGCTTAAAATAATAATATAATATATCGTAACAGTTACTTGGAAAAGTGTTGTGTATCCAGCAGTCGTAAGGTGCCTGGCCACGACTAACAAGCTCAAGCGACACGCGTCTTGGGACAGCAGCTGCATAAAAATTGATGACAGAAATTATTTCAACCACGTCACGAGTAACCGCAACGCAAACGAGCTACGAAGCGAAAGAAATAAGTAATTCTATTTGGTGGAGAGGGGCATCCCGTAATTCAACCTAGGTTTTTATCCTCGGCTTAACCAGGCAATTTTTTTGGATGTTTTAAGCCTTACAGACATAGACAAGAAAGAAGCGAATAGTGTCCGTGTTTTTTTATTAGAGTCGCATCGCATGGCGTTACCAATGGAGCATTAGGTCGGCCACACACCTTGCCACAGATTAAAGATTTATTAGAATAATATTCAGTATGATGGAGTTTCTGATCGTATTATGTGGCGCTAAAAAGTGTTGATGTTTGCATAATGATTCAATTCGAAATTCATTTGTCAAAAGTGATTGATTTAATTTAATATAAACTTAGTAGGAAAACAAAATTCGTTTAATTAAATCAATCACTTATTTCAAATTAAAAACTATCTTACTACATAATGTAAATCCATCAAAATCACATTAAATAAAGATAACTGTATGTATTAAAATGATGTAGACAATATTAAATTCGTGTAAGAAATCTATTGAAAATAAAACATTGATAAAATAATGAATTGTTAGTGAAACGTGTCTCTGAAATATTTGTTTATGTGGAAGTTTTATTTATAATATGTATAGCTATTAGAAATAGTGATTATTTCGTTTTTAATATAAATTTTATACGATGAAGTTTCATGTTCTACCGTTGATTTGCTCAATGATGTTGTAATTTTCATTTGATGAAGTCTGTTAAATAAATTATATAAATAATATATTCCTTTGTTTTATTGATTAAAATCCTCGTCATGTTAGATACTGCCAACCTTGCAACACTTTTTCATAGATATTGTATAATATAAATTATAATATTTATATATAATATTAATATAATTTAATATACAATAGGCTATTTTACTCAAAAAAATTAAGTACATCGAAAGTTAGGTTATCAAAAAGTATTTGATCCGTATTTTTTCTTTTGTTGCTAAAACCAAAAAACGACAAATATACAACGCTCCTAAAAATTACAAAACGTCACCCGGTCGGTATAATTTTACAGCCTCTATTATACACTTTCAAATTTCGAAGCGTTTTTTTTTTTCAATATTCATTATTTTACAGAGAAAAAAAAAATTCGTGGCAATTATTTTTCAATACTCTAACTGACGGACTAACCTATTAGTTGATATTAATTTAGTGCTATTTATTTTTTTCCTTTTTTTGTTGTCAATCCTATATATTTTTGATTTTACCTTTTGCTATAAATACGGGAATGAAACAAAGAAACAAAAATGTTAAAACATAAAAAGAACATGCAGCACTCCCATTTACACTAGTGGACTAAAATTTAATTATTATAACGACTGAAATTAATGATCTTTAATTTAAACTCGTTAGGTGTTGCTAGGTTAACAAGTATGACAGAAATTATTACAAAAACAGCCTAATGTCAGACTATTTTATATCAAAGCCTATGTGTCATTAAATCTCGACACAAATGTGGCGCTCATTAGTTTTATAACATTGGCGTAAATTAGAACACAGACACGCTATTAGTAACAACTGTGCCGTAAATGTGATAATTAATTCTACTAAGCAACACAAGTATTAAATTTTGTTCTATAGATAGTACTTTCAAGAGAATCTCTATTATAGAGATTGTTAAAGGTAAATATTACATGGTAGAACCTTCTTGGAAAACAATTCTATTCTTTTTTTTATATGGCGCTGCTGTCTCCTGAAATCCAGTAACTTAGGGCATTATACAGACAGTAGTTAAGTAAGGAATTTTTGTAGAAAGAACATTTCTATTCCAGATAGGACTTGAAACTGCGACCTTCCGACTCATCACGGTGAAATTTTTTTCATTACAAGAATCATTCTTTACAATTCGGGACGAAGATAATGCGCATATGAATAAAAAAGGAGTTAATTAAACTATTAGTGTTAAAATGTATTGCATTTAACTAAATTGCAAAATATTTTTAACCAGCCTTAGTAACATCGATTCATGTCAGCTTTTCGAACTTTTGACAAAATGTAACGACTGAAAAAGATGTACACGTACAGTTCATGACAGCCGAGCCCAGCGAGCTTTCCAAAGGGTTTTCGGTGTCGAGGGTGTTTCGATCACTGGATGTGCTCTCAAACTCAAATATTACTTAACCTAGAAGCTTGTTCTTTTATAAAACCACTGATAAACACAGCACTAAACGCCACTAATCTGCTCCACCTGCCATCAAAACAAAACATAATCTTCACCTCAGTTAAAAGTAAACACAGACGTTTTGCAAGATAGCAGCATATAAAATGTTATACGAATCTCCTGTAGACGTCCGCTCAAGAATATTGCCTAGTGGAATTACAGGTATAACAGATGGAATTACAGATATAACAGGTGGAATTACAGGTGAAACAGGCGGAATTACAGGTTTAATGCTGCGGCATAGAATATATAATGCTGCGGTAGATTTTGCTGTGCTGACAGACAATGTAAGTAGGGTTAGGTTTTCTTGGCCAGTTTTTCGTAAAGATAAAAGACAGAAAAAAAGCAATTTATTAATTGAATGAAAATCAGCTATTTCTTTTAGTTTGCTGTATGTTTGGGCACGCCGCAATCGCGGCGGTAAGACCCCTCTTTGAGGAGTGGCTGAAGAGACGTCACGGCGTCCTGACCTATCGGATGACGCAGGTCCTCACCGGACACGGAAGTTTCGGAAGGTACCTGTGTCGGATAGAGAGGGAAGAAACGCCCGGGTGTCACCACTGCGAAGATCGCCCGGGGGACACAGTGGAGCATACGATGCAGGACTGCCCCGCTTGGGCAGAGCACCGCCGTGTCCTCACGGTGGCGATAGGCGGAGACCTCTTGCGCCCGGCATTGGTCGAGGCCATGCTGCGGGGCGAGATGGAGTGAGAGGCGGTCGCCTCCTTCTGCGAAGCAGTAATGCTCGAGAAGGAGGAGGCGGGCCGCGTGAGGGAGAGGACAGCATCCTCCCTCCGCCACAACCGCAGTGGTAGACGTCCACGGCGACGGACGTCGCATGATGATCTCCGGCCACCGTAGGCGTGGGCATGCGGGTGGCGAGTAAATGGCAACTCGCCTCAAAGAGCGTCAGCAAGATGACGGGGCCCTCCTCTAGAGGACCAAAGCCTGCCGGGGTTGCGGGACTTATCTCATTTCCGTGACCTCGGAAAATAAAGGGCTATTGAAGGACACCGTGGATTTTAGTCAGTACAAGTCTGACAGTCCCTCCCGCCCTGCCCGGGGTGTAAGGACTCATTTATTTGAAGATTTTACCACACTAAAAAAAAAAGTTTGCCGTATTTTATTAGATACTTCCCAGAATTTGATCCTAGTTAGCGGCGTTAGGATCGTTTAATACCTAACACAACATGTGTTTTTTATTCCAAAACAACGGGTTCGATTCCTGGCCAGGATTATTGATTATTCAAAAATAAAATGATGCAGTTTCAGTTTTGGTCAAAATCAGCCTCAAAACTCCTTTCAATATTTTTTTGATATTCCTTGTAGTTACGGATATAGCCTTTCACGCCCAGTTGTAAAATTCACCCAGTTTATTAGAATGTTGGCTTTTCTTAGTAGTTTCTTTAGAAAAAATACAAATGAAGAGAAGACAGAATTTTAAGAAAACAAAACAAGTTATTAAGAAGATTCTACGTAGTTATTTCCGCGCAGATCTTTATACTCATTTTCACAATAAAAATTCGTATTAATATCTCCTACAAAATAATTTAAACAAGAAGATAGGCACGAACCACAATCTGTGAACCAAAATAACCCACAGACCACATAACAAATCAGTTTGGAAAACCAAACCAAAATCAGATTTCAAATATCAGTAGCCGACTCCCTTTTCGATAAATCGTATCGGTCTCTGTCTCGGTTTTGGTTTGGTCTCGTCTTGAATTTCAAACTTCGGTAATAGAATACGGTTAACTGGTTAACCACAGAATTGATGGCTCGTAGCTTATATTATTTACGCTCATCTAATAATGGAATTATTATTTTAAAACTGTCGCCATCTTCGCCTACGAAAATTTTCACACAGTATAGAAATATCGGGATAAAAGGTATTCTTTGTGTTAATCTGGATTAAAGATTGACTACCGATGTACAAAAGTCATTCAAATCCGAACCAACAACGGCCAGTTCACACCGAGACGCGACGCAACGCGACGTGACGCAACGATATTGCAAATGTGTATCTTTTCGTGTAGCAAATAAAGTTAGAACGCAGCGCGGCGCCGCACTGCGTCGCGCTGGGTTGCGAAAGGTGTACCCTTTCGTATAAGAAATAGAGTTAGATTTTGAGTAGCTCTATTGAAATGTGCGCGCAGCGACACGTCTCGGTTTGAGCTGACCCTCACACGAGTTTTCCCGTTTTTGTCACGTGAAGTAAACGGGGACTTTGACGTTAATTTGATGGTTAAAATTAGTTTTTTGTTCGTACACTAGAGACACTCTGTGCTCCCGAATACGTAGAATTCATGCTAGGGCATCCGTTTAGTAGTTTTCATTCGAACGAGTAACACATAAAAACATACGTCTATCCATTCTCCCATCTTTTTTTTTCATTTTAATGTTAAGTTATATTAGATTACTAGCTTGAACCCGCGGCTTTGCTCGCGTTAAGTTTGGAGATAAATGAATCTCCATACTAAATCTACACACATCAAAAGTGTCTAGGGATCAAGCATTTTTATGCGGATTTCTTGAGATTGAGATGTGGCTTTGTAATAAATTTATGATTTTATAAATTTATATGGATCCTTTTTGGTGCATTTCATAATTTGAATCAGGAACTGTAAATCAAATTCGAGTAAAAGATGAAAATCAGCTGTCAATATTTTCCCTATAAAAACATACAACGCATTGAAGACATTATTAGTGCTACTGTTTCCCTACTACTGATTAAAACCGACGTTATTATGGAGCGGCAACGTCATTTAAGCAGGGAAGAAATGCTCAGAGCCGTGGGAATGATAGAAGCTGGTTCCCGGCAACGTACTGTGGCTTTAGCTCTGAATACAAGTCAGAGTGTTATCAGTCGACTTTGGACACGTTACCGAAGCACTGGTACCGTAGCTGAGCGCCATGGAGGACGGTATCGCTGCACCACAAGGAGACAAGACCGATACATTCAAATCTTAACTCGAAGAGCTCCAACAATAACCGCCATGATGTTAGCCGTGAGGCTTCATCACTCTTCAGGGAACTTAATTAGCGACCAAACAGTCAGAAACCGCTTGCATGAAGTGAACCTTCATTCCCGAAGACCGCTACGGGTACCACCTATAGCAATGCACAATCGTAGGATTCGATATCAATGGGCTCTTGAACACAGAAATTGGGCAGAAGAACAATGGCGTTTCGTGTGCTTTTCTGATGAGTCTCGTTTTGGTATGAGACCGGATACAAGACGTATACGACACTGGAGAACCCCTGGACGCCAACAGCGATTAAAATCCTGCCAGGAAGTCCATCCTTATAGTGGTGGAACCATCATGGTATGGGCGGGTATTTGGATCGGCGGAAGAACTGAGTTGATTTGGATCAGAGGCAACCTCAACGCTCAAATTTATGCTGAGACGATTGTATCAGACGTCATCGTTCCTCTACAAGTGCAAATCGATCCCTTATTTCAGTTAATGCATGATAATGCACGACCGCACACCGCAAGAGTTGTAAGACAGACTCTCGCCGCAGCTAACATCAATGTCCTGCCCTGGCCTGCTCAGTCGCCAGACTTGAACCCGATTGAGCATGCATGGGATATGCTACCAGGCCCGAAGCCACCTAACATGCCGATTCCTATCGGCTTGTCTTTCGAAATATAGCAACTACTAGTATCTATTATTTTCATTTATCATAAACAAATTATGAAAAGAACAATCAAAAAAATAAATAAACGCCTACAAATTTTTTACGCGCAATTTCAACTCACGCCAAACAGACAAAGTTTGTAAGCCGCAAGGCGAATCCGGAATTCAGTTCATAAAATTCAAAGTTTCTCTTGTAGCGATCGTGAGCTTGAGGCCACATAACACCGCTAGTTTAAGGACGCTCGGAAGCCGAATATTACCGGCTTATGATAAGGATAGAAATATGAAATGCGTACGCCAGAACGAGATGGAATGATACTGGACTTCGTAATTCGTTTAGATAGTATTATTTGGATGACAGATTCACATTAGTTTTGGTTCGCGCTTATTTTTTTTGTATTTCTTGTTTTCACCTGTCCATTTGCATTTGATTTGGTATTATTGTTGTTTATAAGTTTTGCGTAGTTAGGGCATTAATAACAAATTTAGTTCAGTTCAATGGTATTGTTTGGTAAGTTTTCACCGTAATGTTAGTTTCGAAGTTTTAACTAGATGGCGTTGTGCAATTACGTCACGATCTTGAATCGCGGTGTTAAGATCTGTAGGCGATGAGTATAGGGTATTGTGAAAATGATTTTTATGTAACTTGTTAATAATTAATTAACCGACTACGGAAATTAAGGAGGTGACTCAATTTATTCGTCCTTAAAATACAACGTTGAATTTGTTTATTCTTTGTTCGTGGCATAACTTCATCGTTTATGAACCGATTTTGATGATTCTTTTTTTGTTGGAAAGAAGATGTTTTAATGGTGGAAACTTGATAAGGAAATCAGGGTTTGATGATAAAGACCAGAGAAATCGAGTGAAACTTTCAAAAATCGTAGGGGCGACTAGTATGTTTGTAAGTTTTTTCATTAAGTTTTGGTCCGGGTTCCCTTCCAAGAATATTTACCCCACGCCACTGTATGCTACAGAGAAGAGCTCTGCCGAATATGGAGGGTATCCAGTCGCAAGAAGACCTTTTTTTGTTGTTGCAACGAACATGGGCGGCCATTCCACAGCGTGATTTGGATGAACTCATTTTGAGTATGCCAAACCGATGTTCTTGTGTTGTTAGTGTTCGCGGTAGAAACACGGATTATTAATTGTTTAAGTTACCCAATAAAATTTTAAAGAAAACTGTTATTTCAGTATTTTTTTCGAACTTTAATGTTAGTGGTTCAAATGTCAAAAATCCCTTTATTAGGAAAATGGCAAATTTCTTTATGAATGCAAAGGTGACTTGGTTTATCGTTACTGTGACAAACGATATCACTTTATTTGATGAATCCTTAAAGAACATTTTAATTAATATCAATCAGGAGAAAAGTTATTGCAAAAATATATGTTGATCCCTAGACACTTTTGATGTGTGTATATCTATATCCTACTAATATTATAAAGGCGAAAGTTTATGAGTGAGAATGGATGGATGTTTTTTACTCTTTCACCCAAAAACTACTGAACAGATTACGATGAAATTTGGTATATAGGTAGCTGAAGATCCAGAATAACACATAGGGTAGGTAGAGAAGATGTAGGGTAGGTGTAGGGTAGGTGTAGAGTAAGTGTAGGTAGGGTAGGTGTAGAGTAGGTGTAGGATTGATTACTGGGCAGGACAACGTCTGCCGGCTCAGCAAGTGAGGTATAAAAATGGATAGCTGTTCGTTAGTCACGCTTTAACTTGCAAAAGGCTGAACTGATTTGGCTGATTTTCATCATCATCATCATCATCATCTCAGCCATAGGACGTCCACTGCTGAACATAGGCCTCCCCTTTTGTTCTCCACAGATACCGGTTGGAAGCGACCTGCATCCAGCGTCTTCCGGCGACCTTTATAAGGTCGTCTGTCCACCTTGCTGGTGGACGTCCTACGCTGCGCTTGCTAGTCCGTGGTCTCCACTCTAGTACTTTTCGACCCCATCGGCCATCTGCTCTGCGAGCAATATGGCCTGCCCATTGCCACTTCAGCTTGCTAATCCGGTGGGCTATATCGGTGACTTTAGTTCGTCTACGGATCTCCTCATTTCGGATTCGATCACGTAGAGAAACACCTAGCATAGCCCTCTCCATAGCTCGTTGAGCGACTTTGAGCTTTGAGATGAGGCCGATAGTGAAAGACCACGTTTCGGTGCCGTAACTCATCACTGGTAACACACATTGGTTGAAGACTTTCGTCTTGAGGCACTGAGGTATGTCGGACGAAAAGACATTGCGTAGTTTCCCGAACGCTGCCCAACCGAGTTGGATTCGGCGGTTGACCTCTTTCTCGAAGTTGGACCTACCTAACTGGACTACTTGTCCTAAGTAGATATATGAGTCAACAACTTCGAGTACCGAGTTTCCAACAGAGACTGGGGTGGGCACAACATTGGCATTTGACATAATTTTCGTCTTGTCCATGTTCATTTTCAAGCCCACCCGTTATGAAACTCGGTCGAGGCCATCGAGCATCATGCTGAGTTCCTCCATCGACTTTGCCATGACTACGATGTCGTCGGCAAACCGAAGGTGAGTGATGTATTCGCCGTTGATGTTGATGCCAAGTCCTTGCCATTCCAGGAGCTTGAAGGCGTTTTCCATTGCGGCAGTAAACAGTTTCGGGGAGATAACGTCCCCCTGTCTTACGCCTCTTCTCAATGGAATCGCCTTCGTGCTCTGCTCCTGTACTCGGACCGACATGGTGGCGTTATTATACAAGCACTTCAACACCTCGATGTACCGATAGTCAATATGGCATCCCTGGAGTGACTCAAGTACCGCCCATGTTTCCACCGAATCGAAGGCTTTCTCATAGTTCACAAACGCTAAGCATAATGGCAAGTTATACTCTTCGGTCTTCTGTATAACTTGCCGCAGTGTATGGATGTGGTCTATGGTACTATAGCCTCTTCGGAAACCGGCTTGTTCGGGAGGCTGGAAGTCATCAAGTCTGTGTTCGAGACGGTTCGTGATAACCCTTGAAAACAGCTTGTAAACATGACTTAGAAGCGTGATGGGTCTGTAGTTCTTCAATAGGCTGTTATCACCTTTTTTGAAGAACAGCACCACATCACCTCTACTCCATGTTTCAGGCGTTTTGCCCTCGGAGAGGACGGAATTAAAGAGTTTCTGGAGGACTTTAAGTACCGGTGTTCCACCCGCTCTCAGAAGCTCTGAGGTGATTCCGTCCTCGCCCGGCGCCTTGTTGTTCTTAAGCTGCTTCAGGGCCATCCTAATCTCGTACAGACTGATGTCCGGGATATCTTCGGTATAATGTCGGGACAGCTTGGCTCTTGGATCTCCTACCAAGCTGTCAACGGGCTTTGCGACCGAAGTGTATAACTGTCCATAGAACCTCTCGATCTCGCCTAAAACCTCTGCTTTGGTCGACGCTATGCTGCCATCCTCCCGTTTCAGCTTTGTCATCTGGCTTTGCCCAATAGACTTGTTCTTTGCGAACACTTTAGAGCCTTGGTTTCGCTGTATGGTCTCCTTAACACGATTCGTATTAAAGAGACGCAGATTGTGTCGCAAGGACTTAGATATACGTCTATTGAGCTGCCTATATGACTTCGCGTCATCGGAAGACTGCAACTGTAGCAAACGTCGTTCAGCCATGAGGTTTAAGGTTTGCTCGGTCAATTTCTGAGGTCTATCTTTACGACAGGGTCTAAAACGGTGCCATACATCAACAAAGAAAGGGAACGGCTCCCGTCTTCGCCGATTGATGATATAACAATAGGGCAGCAAATACATTTTTAAAAACCTAGAAATGACCCCACCTAAATAAACCTAAAATTTTAAAAACGATTTTACCTCACTCCTTAACTTCCACCCCTTGCCACCCCCACGGCCCCCGTTACCACACTTTAACAAATAGTGCTTAATTTGCAACCTTATAGCCAACCAAATACTAAAATTAACTGATCTTGCTCCGCCCCCCCCCCCCCCACTTTTACCCGCACGCCCTCCTTTTACCCCCTTCCTTAAACAAATCATGCTTAGTGTGCAACCGAATAGCCAAACAAATAATAAAATTAACTGATTTCACCCCCCCCGTTACCCCCCCACTTTACCCACCCCCCACGCCCTCCCCTTACCCCCTAATTTTCAACCGAATAACCAACCAGATACTAAAATGTACGGAATTTTATACAACCTTTCCCCCCCTTTTTTACCCCTTAAAGGGCGAATTTCCAAAAATCCTGAAACACGTCATCCTTTATTTGTTATCAAATAGCTATATTCCAATTTTCATCGATATAGCTTCAGAAATGACCGAGTTTCATACAAACTTCCCCCCCCTGTTTTACCCCCTTAAAGGCCGAATTTCCAAAAATTCTTTCTTAGTGCTCCCCTACGCTTCAAAAGGAACCTATTTTCCAAATTTGGAGTCTCTAGGCCAAGCGGTCTGGGCTGTGGCTTGATTAGTAATCATTCAGTTTGCCTTTTATATATATATATATACTAGTATTTGCGCGTTGCGCGAGCTGCACGCAGCTCGCGGGGTCGTGTTTTGGAGAAGTATTCCTTACTTTTATAAAATTTTGAGAACCCATAAGAATCTTTAAATGAATTGGAAAATCCATAGTCCTCAAAAGATTTTGTAAATTATTAAATTATATAAAAAAATTTAATATTCTGAAAACCCTTATAACTAATTCAATAAAAAAAAGAAACAAAAAAAAAAAAAACACTAAATTGAGAATTCCTTTGGATTAAAAGAATTTTAAAATCCGTTAGAGCACTTAATAGATTTTGAAACCCCTAAAGAACCCCTAATCCAATCTAAAACCTTATTAAAAAACCGGCCAAGTGCGTGTCGGCCACGCACAGTGTAGGGTTCCGTAGTTGCCCATCAAAATACTTATGCGAACTAACTAAACTGATTCGCTGAATTTAATTGTAAAAAGAAGAATTTTCAAAATCGGTCCAGGAGTTTTGAGAAATCGGGGAAAATACATTTTAGAACCTCCTCCTTTTTTTGAAGTTAGTTAAAAATAGTTGACAATAAAAACCTACCTATCCCCAAAAAACATACCTATTAAAGCTGTAAAAATAAAGTTGACAAACTTACATTTGCAGTTGACGAACATGTTCTCCGATACATTTTGTTTAAGAAAATATGTTATCCAAGTACATTTTATAAGTTGGTCGACTATTACTCGTAAAGTTGTAAAGCCTACTTAGTCATGATAATTTTCTTTTAAATTTCGTTATATATACTACTATTGTGAATTTTTTTACACCCCCAAACATAACCGTTTGGCTGGTAGAGGGGGGGGACACTCGAGTCGAGCAAAATTTAGCACTTTAAAGCTTAATATTTCACAAACGAATTTTTTTATCAAAAAACTGTTAATGGAAACTATCAATATTTTTTAAAGACCTATTTAATGATACCCCACACTAAGGCGTACGCGAGAAAAAAAAAAAACGTCCCCACTTTACGTGTACAGGAGGTACCCTAAAAAAAATATTTTACGAGATTTTATTTTACCACTTTTTCGGCACAACAAATCCTTATATTTACACCAAATTACAGCTCTCTAGTACTGTCCGTCTCTGAGCTAAACTGCGGACAGACGGACGGACGGACGGACGGACGGACGGACGGACGGACGGACGGACGGACGGACGGACATGGCGAAACTATAAGGGTTCCTTGTTGACTACGGAACCCTAAAAACTCAGAAGGGAGGCATAAGGGGCAACTTTGAAAAATGTTTTTTTGCTTTTCCGAGCCTCCTCTAAACGAATCCGTAAATAAAAAGAACACGGGTCTCTTAGTGTCTGAGAAACGATTGGGAGGGGGGGGGGGAGCCAAAAAGGAGAGGCTTAGTACTTTTGCCTTACTAATGAGAGTTCATCCACTCAACCTTCGTTACGTCCCATGATGAAATTGATGAACATTTCGAAAATTATCGAAGCCGCCATCTTGGATTTTGATTTTGACCTCGCCATCGGCTTTAGCATCCTCGAAAACCATGAAAACGACTCCCATGATGAAATTGATGAACAATTCGAAAATTATCGCAGCCGCCATCTTGGATTCTCATTTTGACCTCGCCATCGGTTTTACCACCCTCGAAAACCATGAAAATGACATCCATGATGAAAACTTGAATTTTATGCAGTCTGCATCTTGGATTTTGATTTTGAACTCACTATCGGCTTTAGCACCCTCGAAAACCATGAAAACGACTCCCATGATGAAATTAATGAACAATTCGAAAATTATCGTAGCCGCCATCTTGGATTCTCATTTTGACCTCGCCTTCGGTTTTATCACCCTCGAAAACCATGAAAATGACATCCATGATGAAAACTTTGAATTTTATGCAGTCTGCAACTTGGATTTTGATTTTGAACTCACTATCGGCTTTAGCATCCTCGAAAACCATGAAAACGACTCCCATGATGAACATTTCGAAAATAATCGAAGCCGCCATCTTGGATTTTGATTTTGACCTCACTATCGGCTTAAGCATCCTTGAAAACCCATGAAAACGACTTCCACGAATAACAATTCGAAAATTATCACACCGCCATCTTGGATTCTCATTTTGACCTCGCCATCGGTTTTAGCACCCTCGAAAACCATGAAAACGACTCCCATGATGAACAATTCGAAAATGATCGCAGCCGGCATCTTCATTTTGATTTTGACCTCGCTATCGGCTTTAGCATCCTCGAAAACCATGAAAACGACTCCCATGATGAACAATTCGAAAATAATCGCAGCCGCCATCTTGGATTTGGATTTTAACCTCACTATCGGCTTTAGCATCCTCGAAAACTATGAAAAGGACTCCCATGATGAACAATTCGAAAATTATCGCAGCCGGCATCTTCATTTTAATTTTGACCTCGCTATCGGCTTTAGCATCCTCGAAAACCATGAAAACGACTCCCATGATGAACCATTCGAAAATTATCGCAGCCGCCATCTTGGATTTGGATTTTAACCTCATTATCGGCTTTATCACCCTCGAAAACCATGAAAACGACTTCTATGATGAACATTTCGAAAATTATCGAAGCCGTCATCTTGGATTTTGATTTTGACCTCGCCATCGGTTTTAGCACCCTCGAAAACCATGAAAACGACTCCCATGATGAAATTGATGAACAATTCGAAAATTATAGCAGCCGCCATCTTGGATTCTCATTTTGCCTCGCCATCGGTTTTAGCAACCTCGAAAACCCATGAAAACGACATCCACGAATAACAATTCGAAAATTATCGCAGCCGCCATCTTGGATTTGGATTTTAACCTCATTATCGGCTTTATCATCCTCGAAAACCATGAAAACGACTTCTATGATGAACATTTCGAAAATTATCGAAGCCGTCATCTTGGATTTTGATTTTGACCTCGCCATCGGTTTTAGCACCCTCGAAAACCATGAAAACAACTCCCATGATGAAATTGATGAACAATTCGAAAATTATAGCAGCCGCCATCTTGGATTCTCATTTTGCCTCGCCATCGGTTTTAGCAACCTCGAAAACCCATGAAAACGACATCCACGAATAACAATTCGAAAATTATCGTAGCCGCCATCTTGGATTCTCATTTTGACCTCGCCATCGGTTTTAGCACCCTCGAAAACCTTAAAAACGACTCCCGTGATGAAACTGATGAACAATTCGAAAATTATAGCAGTCGTCATCTTGGATTCTCATTTTGCCTCGCCATCGGTTTTAGCAACCTCGAAAACCCATGAAAACGACATCCACGAATAACAATTCGAAAATTATCGTAGCCGCCATCTTGGATTCTCATTTTGACCTCGCCATCGGTTTTAGCACCCTCGAAAACCATAAAAACGACTCCCATGATTAAATTGATGAACAATTCGAAAATTATCGCAGCCGCCATCTTGGATTCTCATTTTGACTTCGTCATCGGTTTTAGCAACCTCGAAAACCATGAAAACGACATCCATGATTAAAGCTTTGAATTTTTTGCACTCTGCATCTTGGATTTTGATTTTGAACTTACTATGTTCTATGTTCTATGTTAGGGGTTTTGGTTTCCGCACTTAGTCCTTTATGTGGACCATTGTGCGTGAGCCATAGTGGCCTTGGTGGCTTATTCCAACCAGCCCACCTCCCTCCAGAAGTTGATCAGGTTCTTTGGTCTGTGGAGAACATCTGTGTAAGTCCTGGGTGTCCCGAGGGTTTCTGTCCTGATCTGTGTGACACCTGTGCACTCGAAGAGCACATGCGCGACGGTTTCCTCAGTCTCCATGCATGCCCTGCACAGGGGGCTGTCCGTTATGCCTATTGTGTGGAAGTGTTTGTTTAGGGAGCAGTGTCCCGTTATGGTCCCTGTCAGCAGGCGCATGCCGGTCCTGTCCAGGCGTAAAAGACGTCTGGTTAGCCTGCCATCTAGGGATGGCAGGGCTTCCTTGGATTGCCTGCAGCCTGGTGTCGAGGTCCACCATCTCTCTGCTTGTGTGAGGGTGCGCTCCTGCAGCCATCTACGTATCTGGTTGAAAGGGATGGGTATAATGGGTTCAGGTCCGCAAACTGATGCGCTGGATGCTCTCCTAGCTAGTTCATCAGCCGCGTCGTTGCCCAATGATCCGCTATGTCCTTTAATCCATTGTAGTGTCACTTTGTTGCGTTTAGATACCGTTAGACGTTCTAGTGCATTGTGACATTCTAGTATTAAGCTTGAAGTGGTATATTGTTTCTCCAACGATTTAAGGACTGAGGCACTATCAGAGAGTATACGTATATGGGTGTCCGTAACTCTTCTGGCCTCTATCGCATATGCTGCTTATATAATGCCCATGCATTCCGCCTGGTAGACGGTGTTGTACATTCCCAGCGGGCTGGATATATTTATGTTAAGGTCGTGTGAGAAGACTCCAGCCCCGGTTCCGGAATCATTCTTTGATCCATCTGTGTATATCCTCAGCTCTTTCGGGCCTGAGTAGTCACACTGCTCTTCTGCAAGTGTGATATTGTAGTGCTTTTCAAAGTGGTATTGTCTTGGGGCTTTGTCGCATGGTGATGCCATCATTGGCTGTTGTTCGATCGCATCATTCTTAATTCGCGTGTGTTTAATTCTGGAGTCTTTGTTTAGGGTTCCCAGGGCATAAAGCCTAAAGGCGGCTAGGGCCGCCTCTTTCTGCACGATGAGGTGTAGAGGTGGCAGTCCAAGCATTGCCTGTAGGGCAGCGGTGGGTGCAGTTCTCATGCAGCTAGTAACTGCCATACAAGCAAATCGCTGCAGCTTTTCGAGGTCTTTTTGGGTTGTGCTCAGGTTTGTTCTGGGCCACCAGACCAATGAGCCGTACGTGACTGTCGGTCGTATGACAGTGGTATATAGCCAGTGAGTGATCTTGGGACTGATCCCCCAGTTCCTGCCAAGCATTCGCTTGCATTGCCACAGGGATATGCTGGCTTTTGTGGTGATGTAGTTGATGTGTTTTGCCCAATTCAGCTGTTTATCCAAAAATATGCCCAGGTATTTGGTTTCAGTTGATAGGCTTAGGGTGGTACCAAAGAAGCGTGGAAGCTGTAGGGTCGGTAGCTTCCTCTTTTTTGTGAAGAGAATCAGCTCGGTTTTTGAAGGATTTACAGATAGCTGGTGTTTGTTGCACCAGTCCTCCACTATTTTCAATGCTTGGCGCATGAGGTTGCACAGGGTATTTTCGTGAGTGCCATTTATTATTATGGTTATATCGTCGGCATACCCTACAGTGAAATAACCATTTTCATTTAGTGTTTTAATGAGGTCATCTACGACCAGGTTCCATAGTAGCGGTGAGAGGACTTCCCCTTGTGGGCAGCCTTTCGCCACGATGGGCCTCGTAGTGTCATTTACTGTAACTTGTACAGCTCTTTGCTTGAGCATGTTGCTAATCCATCCGCTCAGGGTTGGGTCTATGTTGTGCCTGTCTAAGGCCATGTTGATGCTGTTGAACGTGGTTTTGTCAAAGGCGCCCTCAATGTCAATAAAGGCGGCCAGTGCTGAGCATTTGTGGTCCACTGCACATTCAATCTTGGATACTACGCTATGTAGCGCGGATTCCGTTGATCTGCCCGTGGAGTATGCGTGCTGTTGTTTGTGAAGCGGTTTTTCCCGAAGAGGTCCGTCTTGGAACTCGTCGAAACGTCTTTGAACTCACTATCGGCTTTAGCATCCTCGAAAACCGTGAAACTACTCCCATGATGAACAATTCGAAAATTATCGTAGCCGCCATCTTGGATTTTGATTTTAACATCACTATCGGCTTTAGCATCCTCGAACCCATGAAAACGACTCCCATGATGAACATTTTGAAAATTATCGCAGCCGCCATCTTGGATTTTAATTTTGACCTCACATATCGGCTTTAGCATCCTCGAAAACCATGAAAACGACATCCATGATTAAAACTTTGAAATTTTTTGCAGTTGCCATCTTGGATTTTGATTTTGACCTCGCCATCGGTTTTAGCACCCTCGTAAACCATGAAAACGACATCCATGATGAAAACTTTGAAATTTTTGCAGTCGCCATCTTGGATTTTGATTTTGACCTCGCCATCGGTTTTAGCACCCTCGTAAACCATGAAAACGACATCCATGATGAAAACTTTGAAATTTTTTGCAGTCGCCATCTTGGATTTTGATTTGACCTCACTATCGGCTTTAGCATCCTCGAAAACCATGAAAACGACTCCCATGATGAACATTTCGAAAATTATCGCAGCCGCCATCTTGGATTTGGATTTTGACCTCACTATCGGCTTTAGCATCCTCGAAAACCATGAAAACGACTCCCATGATGAACATTTCGAAAATTATCGCACCTGCCATCTTGGATTTTAATTTTGACCTCACTGTCGGCTTTAGCATCCTCAAAAACCATAAAAGCGACTCCCATGATGAACATTTAAAAAAATGTCGCAGCCGCCTTCTTGGATTTTGATTTTGACCTCACTATCGGCTTTAGCATCCTCGAAAACCATGAAAAAACTTTTCGAAAATTATCGAAGCCGCTATCTTGGATTTTGATTTTGACCTCACCATCGGTTTTAGCACCCTCGAAAACCATGAAAACGACACCCATGATGAAATTGATGAACAATTCGAAAATCATAGCAGCCGCCATCTTGGATTCTCATTTTGACCTCGCCATCGGTTTTAACACCCTCGAAAACCATGAAAAACGCCACCCATGATGAAATTGATGAACAATTCGAAAATAATCGCAGCCGCCATCTTGGATTCTCATTTTGACCTCGCCATCGGTTTCAGCACCCTCGAAAACCATGAAAACGACACCCATGATGAAGTTGATGAACAATTTTCGAAAGTCATAGCAGCCGCCATCTTGGATTCTCATTTTGACCTCGCCACCGGTTTTAGCACCCTCGAAAACCATGAAAACGACTCCCATGATGAACATTTCGAAAATTATCACAGCGGCCATTTTGATTTTGACCTCACTATCGGCTTTAGCATCCTCGAAAACCATGAAAACGACGTGTCTCGCGCCCGTCGCGTAGAAGGGCCTTAAAAGATTTTGAAACCCCTTAAGAACCCCCTAATCCAATCTAAAACCTTATTAAAAACTCAGAAAAAAATGGCCGAGCCTCCTCTATACGAATCCATAAAAAGACTGAACACGGGTCTCTTAGTTTTTGAGATACGATTGGGAGGGAGGCCAAAAAGGGGAGGCTTGGTACTCTTGCCCTACCCATGAGAGTTACTTGTAAGTTTGCTTGTCGTCGCTCCTGAGTTCCACCGGAAAGCTATCGTGACCTCATCCCTACGCTTCGCTTTACCGCTATATAGTTTTTCCGAGATACGATGGGTGGAGGGGTGAAGAGGGGGAGATGGGGGAGTGTTGAAAAATGATTTTGACCAACTCTGGGCCCCTTGATATGTATCTGAAAAAAATATGTTGCAAGTATGTTAACCTCCAAAATCCGCCTAAAGGGGGAAGAAGGGGGGGAACTTTGAAAAATAACTTTTACTTTACCGAGCCTCCTCTATACGAATCCATAAAAAAACAAAACACAGTTCTCATAGTTTCTGAGATACGATTGGGAGGGGGGGGGGGTTGGGCCAAAAAGGGGAGGCTTGATACTTTTGCCCTTCTCATGAGAGCTACTTGTAAGTTTGCTTGTCGTCACCCCTGAGTTACGCTTCACCCACTCTACCTTCGTTACGCTACGGAGGTCGCCGGCTCGCGTCGCTCGCCACCTCCCCCTTCGCTCCACTCGGTCTCGCAGGTTCGCTCCACTCAGGACCTACCTACCACCGGTAAGCTATCGTGACCTCATCCCTACGCTTCGCTTTACCGCTACATAGTTTTTCCGAGATACGATGGGGGGAGGGGTGAAGAGGGGGAGAGGGGGAGTTTTGAAAAATGAATCTGAAAAAAAAAATGTTGCAAGTTTGTTAACTTCCGAGATCCGCCTAAAGGGGGAGAAGGGGAGCAAGGAGGGAGGGAACTTTGAAAAATGGTTTTTAGTTTTCCGAGCCACCTCTATACGAATCCGTGAAAAAACAAAACACGGGTCTCTTAGTTTCCGAGATACGATGGGGAAAGGGGAGAGGGGGGGCGAAAAGGGGAGGTTTGGGATTTTCCCATACTCATGAGAGTTACTTGTAAGTTTGCTTGTCGTCACCCCCGAGTTACGCTTCACCCACTCAACCTTCGTTACGCTACGGAGGTCGCCGGCTCGCTTCGCTCGCCACCTCCCCCCTTCGCTCCACTCGGTCTCGCAGGTTCGCTCCACTCGGGACCTACCTACCACCGGAAAGCTATCGTGACCTTATCCCTACGCTACGCTACGCTTCGCTTTACCGCCACCTAGTTTTTCCGAGATACGATGGGGGGAGGGGTGAAGAGGGGGAGAGGGGGGAGTTTTGAAAGATGATTTTGACCAACTCTGGGCCCCTTGATATGAATCTGAAAAAAAAAATGTAGCAAGTCTGTTAACTTCCGAGATCCGCCCGAAGAGGGAGAAGGGGGGCAAGGGGGGGGGGGATTTGGAAAAATGAGTTTTAATTTTCAGAGCCACCTCTATACGAATCCGTAAAAAAACAAAACACGGGTCTCTTAGTTTCCGAGATACGAAGGGGGGAGGGGTGAAGAGGGGGAGAGGGGATGAAATTGATGAACAATTCGAAAATTATAGCAGCCGCCATCTTTGATTCTCATTTTGACCTCGCCATCGGTTTTAGCACCCTCAAAAACCATGAAAACGACTCCCATGATAAATCAATGAACAATTCGAAAATTCTCGCAGCCGCCATCTTGGATTTGGATTTTTACCTCACTATCGGATTTAGCACTTAGCACCCTCGAAAACCATGAAAACGACTCCCATGATAAAATTGATGAACAATTCGAAAATTATAGCAGCCGCCATCTTGGATTCTCATTTTGACCTCGCCATCGGTTTCAGCACCCTAGAATACCATGAAAACGACTTCCATGATGAACAATTCGAAAATTATCGCAGCCGCCATCTTCGATTTTGATTTTGACCTCACTATCGTCTTTAGCATCCTCGAAAACCATGGAAACGACTCCCATGATGAACATTTCGAAAATTATCGCAGCCGCCATCCTGGATTTTGATTTTGACTTCACTATCGGCTTTAGCATCCTCGAAAACCATGAAAACGACTCCCATGATGAAAATTATAAGCAATTCGAAAATTATAGCAGCCGCCATCTTTGATTCTCATTTTGACCTCGCTATCGGTTTTAGCACCCTCGAAAACCGTGAAAACGACTCCCATGATAAAATTGATGAACAATTCGAAAATTCTAGCAGCCGCCATCTTGGATTCTCATTTTGACCTCGCCATCGGTTTCAGCACCCTAGAATACCATGACAACGACTTCCATGATGAACAATTCGAAAATTATCGCAGCCGCCATCTTCGATTTTGATTTTGACCTCACTATCGTCTTTAGCATCCTCGAAAACCATGGAAACGACTCCCATGATGAACATTTCGAAAATTATCGCAGCCGCCATCTTGGATTTTGATTTTGCCTTCACTATCGGCTTTAGCATCCTCGAAAACCATGAAAACGAGTCCCATGATGAAAATTATAAGCAATTCGAAAAATATAGCAGCCGCCATCTTTGATTCTCATTTTGATTTCGCTATCGGCTTTAGCACCCTCGAAAACCATGAAAACGACTCCCATGATAAAATTGATGAACAATTCGAAAATTATAGCAGCCGCCATCTTGGATTCTCATTTTGACCTCGCCATCGGTTTTAGCACTCTCGAATACCATGAAAACGACTCCCATGATGAACAATTCGAAAATTATCGCAGCCGTTTAGCACTTGCGCCCGGCATTGGTTGCGGCCATGCTGCGGGGCGAGACGGAGTGGGAAGCGGTCTGCTCCTTCTGCGAGGCAGTAATGCTCGTGAAGGAGGAGGCGGGCCGCGAGCGAGAGAGGACAGCGTCCTCCCTCCGGCCCAACCGCAGTGGAAGGCGCCCGCGGCGTCGGACGTCAGCAGATAATCTCCGGCCACCGAAGGCGCGGGCATGCGGGCAGCGAGTAAAGGGCAACTCGCTGCCCGACCAAGGACCATGCCCGGGTCGACGGCGCGTTGTGTCCCACGCGCGCCTCAAAGAGCGTCAGCATGATGACGGGGCCCCCCTCTCAGAGGGCCAAAGCCTGCCGGGATTATTTCCTTACCGTGACCCCGGAACGTAACAGGCTATTGAAGGACACCGTGGATTTTAGTCAGTAGAAGTCTGACAGTCCCTCCCGCCCTGCCCGGGGCCGGAGGACTCATTTGATGATTTTACCACGCTAAAAAAAAAAAAAAAAGCCGTTTAGGACTTAGCACCCTCAAAACCATGAAAACGACACCCATGTCAAACAATTCAAAAATTATCGCAGCCGCAATCTTGGATTTGGATTTTAACCTCACTATCGGCTTTAGCACTTAGCACCTTCGAAAACCATGAAAACGACACCCATGATGAACAATTCGAAAATTATGGCAGCCACCATCTTGGATTTGGATTTTAACCTCATTATCGGCTTTAGCATCTTCGAAAACCATGAAAACGACTCCCATGATGATCATTTCGAAAATTATTGCAGCCGCTATCTTGGATTTTGATTTTGACCTCACTATCGGCTTTAACATCCTCGAAAACCATGAAAACGACTCCCATGATGAACATAACCAAAATTATCGAAGCCGCCGTCTTGGATTTTAATTTTGACCTCACTATCGGCTTTAGCACCCTCGAAAACCATGAAAACGACATCCATGATGAAAACTTTGAAATTTTTTGCAGTCGCCATCTTGGATTTTGATTTTGACCCCACTATCGGCTTTAGCATCCTCGAAAACCATGAAAACGACTCCCATGATGAAAATTATAAACAATTCGAAAATTATAGCAGCCGCCATCTTTGATTCTCATTTTGACCTCGCTATCGGTTTTAGCACCCTCGAAAAACATGAAAACGACTCCCATGATGAACATAACCAAAATTATCGAAGCCGCCATCTTGGATTCTCATTTTGACCTCGCCATCGGTTTCAGCACCCTCGAACACCATGAAAACGACTTCCATGATGAACAATTCGAAAATTATCGCAGCCGCCATCTTCGATTTTGATTTTGACCTCACTATCGGCTTTAGCATCCTCGAAAACCATGGAAACGACTCCCATGATGAACACTTCGAAAATTATCGCAGCCGCCATCTTGGATTTTGAGTTTGACTTCACTATCGGCTTTAGCATCCTCGAAAACCATGAAAACGACTCCCATGATGAAAATTATAAACAATTCGAAAATTATAGCAGCCGCCATCTTTGATTCTCATTTTGACCTCGCTATCGGTTTTAGCACCCTCGAAAACCATGAAAACGACTCCCATGATGAACAATTCGAAAATTATCGCAGCCGCCATCTTGGATTTTGAGTTTGACTTCACTATCGGCTTTAGCATCCTCGAAAACCATGAAAACGACTCCCATGATGAAAATTATAAACAATTCGAAAATTATAGCAGCCGCCATCTTTGATTCTCATTTTGACCTCGCTATCGGTTTTAGCACCCTCGAAAACCATGAAAACGACTCCCATGATGAACAATTCGAAAATTATCGCAGCCGCCATCTTCGATTTTGATTTTGACCTCACTATCGGCTTTAGCATCCTCGAAAACCATGGAAACGACTCCCATGATGAACATTTCGAAAATTATCGCAGCCGCCATCTTGGATTTTGAGTTTGACTTCACTATCGGCTTTAGCATCCTCGAAAACCATGAAAACGACTCCCATGATGAAAATTATAAACAATTCGAAAATTATAGCAGCCGCCATCTTTGATTCTCATTTTGACCTCGCTATCGGTTTTAGCACCCTCGAAAACCATGAAAACGACTCCCATGATGAACAATTCGAAAATTATCGCAGCCGCCATCTTCGATTTTGATTTTGACCTCACTATCGGCTTTAGCATCCTCGAAAACCATGGAAACGACTCCCATGATGAACATTTCGAAAATTATCGCAGCCGCCATCTTGGATTTTGAGTTTGACTTCACTATCGGCTTTAGCATCCTCGAAAACCATGAAAACGACTCCCATGATGAAAATTATAAACAATTCGAAAATTATAGCAGCCGCCGTCTTTGATTCTCATTGTGACCTCGCTATCGGTTTTAGCACCCTCGAAAACCATGAAAACGACTCCCATGATGAACAATTCGAAAATTATTGCAGCCGCCATCTTGGATTTTGATTTTGACCTCACTATCGGTTTTAGCATCGTCGAGAACCATGAAAACGACTCCCATGATGAACAATTCGAAAATTATGGCAGCCACCATCTTGGATTTGGATTTTAACCTCATTATCGGCTTTAGCATCCTCCAAAACCATGAAAACGACTCCTATGATGAACGATTCGAAAATTATCGCAGCCGCCATCTTGGATTCTCATTTTGACCACGCCATCGGTTAAAGCACCCTCGAAAACCATGAAAACGACATCCATGATAAAAACTTTGAATTTTTTGCAGTCACCATCTTGGATTTTGAGTTTGTCCTCACTATTGGCTTTAGCGTCCTCGAAAACCACGAAAATGACTCCCATGATGAACAATTCAAAAATATCGCAGCCGCCATCTTGGATTCTCATTTTGACCTCGCCATCGGTTTTAGCACCCTCGAAAACCATGAAAACGACATCCATGATGAAAACTTTGAATTTTTTGCAGTCGCCATCTTGGATTTGGATTTTAACCTCACTATCGGCTTTAGCATCCTCGAAAACCATGAAAACGACTCCCATGATGAAATGATGAACAATTCGAAAAAATAGCAACCGCCATCTTGGATTCTGATTTTGACATCGCCATCGGTTTTAGCACCCTCGAATACCATGAAAACGACTCCCATGATGAACAATTCGAAAATTATCGCAGAGGCCATCTTGGATTCCGAGATACGACGGGGGGAGGGGTGAAGGGGGGGAGTGGGGTGAGTTTCGAAAAATTATTTTGACCTACTCTGGGTCCCTTGATACGAATCTGAAAAAAAAATATGTTCCATCTCCCTTCTGAGATCCGCCTAAAGGGGGGGTAAGGGGGGGGGGGACTTTGAAAAATGGTTTTTACTTTTCCGAGCCTCCTACGAATCCGTAAAAAACAAAACAGTTACTTTCCGAGATACGATGGGGGAGGGGTGAAGAGGGAGAGGGGGGAGTTTTGAGAAATGAAAAGAAAATGTTGCAAGTCTGTTAACTTCCGAGATCCGCCCAAAGGGGGGAGAAGGAGGGCAAGGTGGGGGAACTTAGAAAAATGAGTTTTACTTTTCCGAGCCTCCTTTATACGAATCCGTAAAAAAACAAAACACGTGTCTCTTAGTTTCTGAGATACGATTGCGAGGGGGGGGGAGGCCAAAAAGGGGAGGCTTGGTACTTATGCCCTACTCATGAGAGTTACTTTTAAGTTTGCTTGTCGTCACCCCCGAGTTACACTTCACCCACTCAACCTTCGTTACGCTACGGAGGTCGCCGGCTCGCTTCGCTCGCCACCTTTCCCCCTTCGCTCCACTCGGTCTCGCAGGTTCGCTCCACTCAGGACCTACCTACCACCGGATAGCTATAGTGACCTTATCCCTACGCTACGCTACGCTTCGCTTTACCGCTACCTAGTTTTTCCGAGATACGATGGGGGGAAGGGTGAAGAGGGGGAGAGGGGGGAGTTTTAAAATATGATTTTGACATACTCTGGGTCCTTTGATATAAGTCTGAAAAAAAAAATGTTCCAAGTCTCTTCTGAGATGTTCCAAGTCTCTTCTGAGATCCGCCTAAAGGGGGGGAGAAGGGAGTCGAGAAGGGGAACTTTGAAAAAAAAAATTTTTATTTTCCGAGCCTCCTCTATACGAATCCGTAAAAAAACAAGACACGGGTCTCTTAGTTTCCGAGATACGATGGGGAGGGGGGAGAGGGAGGGCGAAAAGGGGAGGTTCGGGATTTTTCCCATACTCATGAGAGTTACTTGTAAGTTTGCTTGTTGTCGCCCCCGAGTTACGCTTCACCCACTCAACCTTCGTTACGCTACGGAGGTCGCCGGCTCGCTTCGCTCGCCACCTCCCCCCTTCGCTCCACTCGGTCTCGCAGGTTCGCTCCACTCAGGACCTACCTACCACCGGAAAGCTATCGTGACCACATCCCTACGCTACGCTACGCTTCGCTTTACCGCTACCTAGTTTTTCCGAGTTACGATGGGGGGAGGGGTGAAGATGGGGAGAGGGGGGAGTTTTGAAAATTGATTTTGTTCAACTCTGGGCCCTTTTATATGAATCTGAAAAAAAAAATGTTCCAAGTCTCTTCTGAGATGTTCCAAGTCTCTTCTGAGATCCGCCTAAAGGGGGGGAGAAGGGAATCGAGAAGGGGAACTTTGAAAAAAAATAATTTTTATTTTCCGAGCCTCCTCTATACGAATCCGTAAAAAAACAAGACACGGGTCTCTTAGTTTCCGAGATACGATGGGGAGGGGGGAGAGGGAGGGCGAAAAGGGGAGGTTTGGGATTTTTCCCATACTCATGAGAGTTACTTGTAAGTTTGCTTGTTGTCGCCCCCGAGTTACGCTTCACCCACTCAACCTTCGTTACGCTACGGAGGTCGCCGGCTCGCTTCGATCGCCACCTCCCCCCTTCGCTCCACTCGGTCTCGCAGGTTCGCTCCACTCAGGACCTACCTACCACCGGAAAGCTATCGTGACCACATCCCTACGCTACGCTACGCTTCGCTTTACCGCTACCTAGTTTTTCCGAGTTACGATGGGGGGAGGGGTGAAGATGGGGAGAGGGGGAATTTTGAAAATTGATTTTGTTCAACTCTGGGCCCTTTTATATGAATCTGAAAAAAAAAATGTTGCAAGTCTATTAACTTCCGAGATCCGCCTAAAGGGGGGAGAAGGGGGGCAAGGGGGGAGGAACTTTAAAAATTGGTTTTTACATTTCCGAGCCTCCTCTATACGAATCCGTAAAAAAACAAAACACGAGTCTCTTAGTTTCCGAGATACGATGGGGGGAGGGGTGAAGAGGGGGAGAGGGGGGAGTTTCGAAAAACGATTTTGACCAACTCTGGGCCCCTTGATATGAATCTGAAAAAAAAAATGTTGCAAGTCTGTTAACTTCCGAGATCCGCCTAAAGGGGGGAGAAGGGGGGCAAGGGGGGAGAACTTTGAAAAATGGTTTTTACTTTTCCGAGCCTCCTCTATACGAATCCGTAAAAAAACACAAGTCACGGGTCTCTTAGTTTCCGAGATACGATGGGGAGGGGGGAGAGGGGGGGCGAAAAGGGGAGGTTTTGGATTTTTCCCATACTCACCAGAGTTACTTGTTTACGAATCTGTCAAAATATACCCACCTCCCCCTTCACCATCTGGGAGAACAATGATGTCAATCAGTGAGTCAGTCAGTGAGTGGTAATCGAGCTTTATATAGTATAACTAGTATTTGCGCATTGCGCGAGCTGCAAGCAGCTCGCGGGGTCGTGTTTTGGAGAAGTACCTATTCCTTACCTTAATAAAATTTTGAGAATCCATAAGAATCTTTAAATGAATTGGTTATATAAAATATTTTTAATATTTTGAAATCCCTTAGGTATAACTAATTCAATAAAAAAAAGAAACAAAATTAAAAAAAAGACAAAATAAATTGAGTATTCCTTAGGATAGTTTAAATAATTTTAAAATCCGTTAGAGCACTTAAAAGATTTTGAAACCCCTTAAGAACCCCCTAATCAAATCTAAAACCTTATTAAAAACTCAGAAGGGAGGCATAAGGGGCAACTTTGAAAAATGGTTTTGTACTTTTCCGAGCCTCCCCGATACGAATCCGTAAAAAAAAGAACACGGGTCTCTTAGTGTCTGAGATACGATTGGGAGGGGGGAGGGAGCCAAAAAGGAGAAGCTTAGTACTTTTGCCCTACTCATGAGAGTTACTTGTAAGTTTGCTTGTCGTCACCCCTGAGTTACGCTTCATCCACTCAACCTTCGTTACGTCCCATGATGAAATTGATGAACATTTCGAAAATTATCGCAGCCGCCATCTTTGATTTTGACCTCACTATCGGCTTAAGCATCCTCGAAAACCATGAAAACGACTCCCATAATGAAATTGATGAACAATTCGAAAATTATAGCAGCCGCCATCTTGGATTCTCATTTTGACCTCGCCATCGATTTTAGCACCCTCGAAAACCATGAAAACGACACCCATGATGAAAACACAAAAACTATCCATCAAAGAAAGAATTTTTCAATTCTAAACCAAACAAAACAAACTTAACAGTTTAGATAAAAAAATATGATATTTAAAATATTATTGTGTTAGGTACGCGCTTACTGCCCCTCGAACACTGCATTTTTTGAAGTCACCATCTTGGATTTTGATGTTGACGTCACTATCGGCTTTAGCATCCTCGAAAACCATGAAAACGACTCCCATGATAAATGATTCGAAAACTATCGCAGCCGCCATCTTGGATTTTGATTTTGACCTCACTATCGGATTTAGCATCCTCGAAAACCATGAAAACGACCCCCATGACGAACATTTCGAAAATTATCGCAGCCGCCATCTTGGATTCTCATTTTGATCTCGCCATCGGTTTTAGCAACCTCGAAAACCATGAAAACGACAACCATGATTAAAACTTTGAAATTTTTTGCAGTCGCCATCTTGGATTTTGATTTTGACCTCACTATCGGATTTAGCATCCTCGAAAACCATGAAAACGACCCCCATGATGAACATTTTGAAAATTATCGCAGCCACCATCTTGGATTTGGATTTAAACCTCACTATCGGCTTTAGCATCCTCGAAAATCATGAAAACGACTCCCATGATGAACAATTCGAAAATTATCGCAGCCGCCATCTTGGATTATAATTTTGACATCGCCATTGGTTTTAGCACCCTCGAAAACCATGAAAACGACACCCATGATGAACAATTCGAAAATAATCGCAGCCGCCATCTTGGAATCTCATTTTGACCCCCCCATCGGTTTTATCACCCTCGAAAACCATGAAAACGACTCCCATGATGAACAATTCGAAAATTATCGCAGCCGCCGTCTTGGATTTGGATTTAAACCTCACCATCGGCTTTAGCATCCTCAAAAACCATGAAAACGTCTCCCATGATAAATATTTCGTAAATTATCGCAGCCGCCATCTTGGATTTCGATTTTGACCTCACTATCGGATTTAGCATCCTCGAAAACCATGAAAACGACTCCCATGATGAACATTTCGAAAATTATCGCAGCCGCCATCTTGGATTTTGATTTTGACCTCACTATCGGCTTTAGCGTCCTCGAAAACCATGAAAACGACTCCCATGATGAACATTTCGAAAATTATTGCAGCCGCCATCTTGGATTTTGATTTTGACCTCACTATCGGCTTTAGCATCCTCGAAAACCATGAAAAGGACATCGATGATTAAAACTTTTAAATTTTTTGCAGTCGCCATCTTGGATTTTGATTTTGACCTCACTATCGGCTTTAGCATCTTTGAAAACCATGAAAACGACTCCCATGATGAACAATTCGAAAATTATCGCAGCCGCCATCTTGGATTTTGATTTTGACCTCACTATCGGCTTTAGCGTCCTCGAAAACCATGAAAACGACTCCCATGATGAACATTTCGAAAATTATCGCAGCCGCCGTCTTGGATTTGGATTTAAACCTCACTATCGGATTTAGCATCCTCGAAAACCATGAAAACGACTCCCATGATGAACATTTCGAAAATTATCGCAGCCGCCATCTTGGATTTTGATTTTGACCTCACTATCGGCTTTAGCGTCCTCGAAAACCATGAAAACGACTCCCATGATGAACATTTCGAAAATTATTGCAGCCGCCATCTTGGATTTTGATTTTGACCTCACTATCGGCTTTAGCATCCTCGAGAACCATGAAAACGACATCCATGATTAAAACTTTTAAATTTTTTGCAGTCGCCATCTTGGATTTTGATTTTGACCTCACTATCGGCTTTAGCATCTTTGAAAACCATGAAAACGACTCCCATGATGAACAATTCGAAAATTATCGCAGCCGCCGTCTTGGATTTGGATTTAAACCTCACCATCGGCTTTAGCATCCTCAAAAACCAGGAAAACGTCTCCCATGATAAATATTTCGTAAATTATCGCAGCCGCTATCTTGGATTTCGATTTTGACCTCACTATCGGATTAAGCATCCTCGAAAACCATGAAAACGACTCCCATGATGAAATTAATAAACAATTCGAAAATTATCACAGCCGCCATCTTGTATTTCGATTTTGACCTCACTATCGGTTTTAACACCCTGGAAAACCATGAAAACGACATCCATCATTAAAACTTTGAAATTTTTTGCAGTCACCATCTTGGATTTTGATTTTGACCTCACTATCGGCTTTAGCATCCTCGAAAACCATGAAAACGACTGCCAGAATTAACAATTCCAAAATTTACGCAGCCGCCATCTTGGATTTCGATTTTGACCTTACTATCGGATTTAGCATCCTCGAAAACCATGAAAACGACTCCCAATATGAAATTAATAAACAATTCGAAAATTATCGCAGCCGCCATCTTGTATTTCGATTTTGACCTGACTATCGGTTTTAACACCCTGGAAAACCATGAAAACGACATCCATCATTAAAACTTTGAAATTTTTTGCAGTCACCATCTTGGATTTTGATTTTGACCTCACTATCGGATTTAGCATCCTCGAAAACCATGAAAACGACCCCCATGACGAACATTTCGAAAATTATCGCAGCCGCCATCTTGGATTCTCATTTTGATCTCGCCATCGGTTTTAGCAACCTCGAAAACCATGAAAACGACAACCATGATTAAAACTTTGAAATTTTTTGCAGTCGCCATCTTGGATTTTGATTTTGACCTCACTATCGGATTTAGCATCCTCGAAAACCATGAAAACGACCCCCATGATGAACATTTTGAAAATTATCGCAGCCACCATCTTGGATTTGGATTTAAACCTCACTATCGGCTTTAGCATCCTCGAAAATCATGAAAACGACTCCCATGATGAACATTTCGAAAATTATTGCAGCCGCCATCTTGGATTTTGATTTTGACCTCACTATCGGCTTTAGCATCCTCGAGAACCATGAAAACGACATCCATGATTAAAACTTTTAAATTTTTTGCAGTCGCCATCTTGGATTTTGATTTTGACCTCACTATCGGCTTTAGCATCTTTGAAAACCATGAAAACGACTCCCATGATGAACAATTCGAAAATTATCGCAGCCGCCGTCTTGGATTTGGATTTAAACCTCACCATCGGCTTTAGCATCCTCAAAAACCAGGAAAACGTCTCCCATGATAAATATTTCGTAAATTATCGCAGCCGCTATCTTGGATTTCGATTTTGACCTCACTATCGGATTAAGCATCCTCGAAAACCATGAAAACGACTCCCATGATGAAATTAATAAACAATTCGAAAATTATCACAGCCGCCATCTTGTATTTCGATTTTGACCTCACTATCGGTTTTAACACCCTGGAAAACCATGAAAACGACATCCATCATTAAAACTTTGAAATTTTTTGCAGTCACCATCTTGGATTTTGATTTTGACCTCACTATCGGCTTTAGCATCCTCGAAAACCATGAAAACGACTGCCAGAATTAACAATTCCAAAATTTACGCAGCCGCCATCTTGGATTTCGATTTTGACCTTACTATCGGATTTAGCATCCTCGAAAACCATGAAAACGACTCCCAATATGAAATTAATAAACAATTCGAAAATTATCGCAGCCGCCATCTTGTATTTCGATTTTGACCTGACTATCGGTTTTAGCACCCTCAAAAACCATGAAAACGACATCCATCATTAAAACTTTGAAATGTTTTGCAGTCACCATCTTGGATTTTGATTTTGACCTCACTATCGGATTTAGCATCCTCGAAAACCATGAAAACGACCCCCATGACGAACATTTCGAAAATTATCGCAGCCGCCATCTTGGATTCTCATTTTGATCTCGCCATCGGTTTTAGCAACCTCGAAAACCATGAAAACGACAACCATGATTAAAACTTTGAAATTTTTTGCAGTCGCCATCTTGGATTTTGATTTTGACCTCACTATCGGATTTAGCATCCTCGAAAACCATGAAAACGACCCCCATGATGAACATTTTGAAAATTATCGCAGCCACCATCTTGGATTTGGATTTAAACCTCACTATCGGCTTTAGCATCCTCGAAAATCATGAAAACGACTCCCATGATGAACAATTCGAAAATTATCGCAGCCGCCATCTTGGATTATAATTTTGACATCGCCATTGGTTTTAGCACCCTCGAAAACCATGAAAACGACACCCATGATGAACAATTCGAAAATAATCGCAGCCGCCATCTTGGAATCTCATTTTGACCCCCCCATCGGTTTTATCACCCTCGAAAACCATGAAAACGACTCCCATGATGAACAATTCGAAAATTATCGCAGCCGCCATTTTAAATTGTCATTTTGACCTCGCCATCGGTTTTATCACCCTCGAAAACCATGAAAACGACATCCATGATGAATACTTTGAATTTTTTGCAGTCTGTATCTTGGATTTTGATTTTGAACTCACTATCGGCTTAAGCATCCTCGAAAACGATGAAAACGACTCCCATGATGAACAATTCAAAAATAATCGCAGCCGCCACCTTGTATTCTCATTTTGACCTCGCCATCGGTTTTAGCACCCTCGAAAACCATGAAAACGACTCCCATGATGAAAGTGATGAACAATTTGAAAATTATAGCAGCCGCCATCTCGGATTCTCATTTTGACCTTGCCATCGGTTTTAGCAACCTCGAAAACTATGAAAACGACATCCATCATTAAAACTTTGAAATTTTTTTAGAGCCGCCAGCTTGGATTTTGATTTTGACCTCACTATCGGCTTTAGCATCCTCGAAAGCCATGAAAACGACTCTCATGATGAACATTTAGAAAATTATAGCAGCCGCCATGTTGGATTCTCATTTTGACCTCACCATCGGTTTTATCACCCTCAAAAACCATGAAAACGACATCCATGACGAACAATTCGAAAATTATCGCAGCCGCCACCTTGGATTCTCATTTTGACCTCGCCATCGGTTTTAGCACCCTCATGACCCCATGATGAATTCGAAAATGATTGAAGCCGCCATCTTGGATTTTGATTTTGACCTCACTATCGGCTTTATCATCCTCGAGAACCATGAAAACGACTCCCATGATGAACAATTCGAAAATTATCGCAGCCGCCATCTTGGATTCTCATTTTGACCTCGCCATCGGATTTAGCATCCTCGAAAACCATGAAAACGACTCCCATGATGAACATTTCGAAAAATATCGCAGCCGCCATCTTGGATTTTGATTTTGACCTCACTGTCGGCTTTACCATCCTCGATCCATGAAAACGACTCCCATGACGAAAGTGATGAACAATTCGAAAATTATAGCAGCCGCCATCTTGGATTTTGATTTTGACGTCACTATCGGCTTTAGCATCCTCGAAAACCATGAAAACGACTCCTATGATGACATTGATGAACAATTCGAAAATTATAGCAACCGCCATCTTGGATTCTCATTTTGACCTCGCCATCGGTTTTAGCACCTTCGAATACCATGAAAACGACTCCCATGATGAACATTTCGAAAGTATCGCAGCCGCCATCTTAGATTTGGATTTAAACCTCACTATCTTGGATTCCGAGATACAATGGGGGGAGGGGTGAAGGGGGGGAGTGGGGTGAGTTTTGAAGAATGATTTTGACATACTCTAGGCCCCTAGATACGAATCTGAAAAAAAAAAAACTTCCATGTCTCTTCTGAGATCCGCCTAAAGAGGGGGGAGAAGTGGGTCAAGAGGGGGAATTTAAAAAAAAATGATTTTTTCTTTTCCGAGCCTCTTCTATACGAATCCGAAAAAACCGAACACGGGTCTCTTAGTTTTATAGATACGATTGGGAGGGGGGGTGAGGCCAAAAAGGAGAGGCTTGGTACTTTTGCCCTACTCATGAGAGTTACTTGTAAGTTTGCTTGTCGTCACCCCTGAGTTACGCTTCACCCACTCAACCTTCGTTACGCTACGGAGGTCGCCGGCTCGCTTCGCTCGCCACCTCCCCCCTTCGCTCCACTCGGTCTCGCAGGTTCGCTCCACTCAGGACCTACCTACCACCGGAAAGCTATCGTGACCTTATCCCTACGCATCGCTTTACCGCTACCTAGTTTTTCGGAGATACGATGGGGGGAGGGGTGAAGAGGGGGAGAGGGGGGAGTTTTGAAAAAAGGGCCCCTTGATATTAATCTGAAAAAAAAAATGTTCCAAGTCTCTTCTGAGATCCGCCCAAATGGGTAGAAGGGGGCAAGAGGGGGGGAACTTTGAAAAATGGTTTTTACTTTACCGAGCCTCCTCTATACGAATCCGTAAAAAAACAGAACACGGGGCTCTTAGTTTCTGAGATACGATTGCGAGGGGGGGGGGAGGCCAAAAAGGGGAGGCTTGATACTTTTGTCCTACTCATGAGAGTTACTTGTAAGTTTGCTTGTCGTCACCCCCGAGTTACGCTTCACCCACTCAACCTTCGTTACGCTACGGGGGTCGCCGGCTCGCTTCGCTCGCCACCTCCCCCCTTCGCTCCACTCGGTCTCGCAAGTTCGCTCCACTCAGGACCTACCTACCACCGGAAAGCTATCGTGACCTTATCCCTACGCTACGCTTCGCTTCGCTTTACTGCTACCTACTTTTTCCGAGATACGACGGGGGAGGGGTCCAGAGGGGGGAGGGGGGAGTTTTGAAAAATGATTTTGACCAACACTGGGCCCCTTGATATGATTCTGAAAAAATAAATGTTCCAAGTCTGTTAACTTCCGAGATCCGCCTAAAGGGGGGAGAAGGGGGGCAAGGGGGGAGGAAATTTGAAAAATGGTTTTTACTTTTCCGAGCCTCCTCTATACGAATCCGTAAAAAAACAAAACACGGGTCTCTTAGTTTCCGAGATACGATGGGGGGAGGGGTGAAGAGGGGGAGAGGGGGGAGTTTTGAAAAACGATTTTGACCAACTCTGGGCCCCTTGATATGAATCTGAAAAAATAAATGTTGCAAGTCTGTTAACTTCCGAGATCCACCTAAAGGGGGGAGAAGGGGGAGAAGGGGGACAAACTTTGAAAAATGGTTTTTACTTTTCCGAGCCTCCTCTATACGAATCCGTAAAAAAACACAAAACACGGGTCTCTTAGTTTCCGAGATAGGATGGGGAGGGGGGAGAGGGGGGGCGAAAAGGGGAGGTTTGGGATTTTTCCCATACTCACCAGAGTTACTTGTTTACGAATCTGTCAAAATATACCCACCTTCCCCTTCACCATCTGGGAGAACAATTATGTCAATCAGTCAGTCAGTCAGTCAGTGGTAATCGAGCTTTATATAGTATAACTAGTATTTGGGCGTTGCGCGAGCTGCAAGCAGCTCGCGGGGTCGTGTTTTGGAGAAGTATTCCTTACCTTAATAAAATTTTGAGAATCCATAAGAATCTTTAAATGAATTGGAAAATCCATAGTAGGTACTTAAAAGATTTTGTAAATTATATAAAATATTTTTTATATTAAGAAAACCCTTATAACTAATTCAATAATAAAAAAAAAACAAAGTAAATTGAGAATTTCTTAGTTAAAAGAATTTTAAAATCCGTGAGAGCACTTAAAAGATTTTGAAACCCCTTAAGAACGGTAATCCAATCTAAAACCTTATTAAAAACTAAGAAGGAAGGCTAAGGGGCAACTTTGAAAAATGGTTTTTACTTTTCCGAGCCTCCTCTATACGAATCCGTAAAAAAATAGAACACGGTTCTCTTAGTGTCTGAGATACGATTGGGAGGGGGGGGGGGGGGGGTAAAAAGGAGAGGCTTAGTACTTTTGCCCTACTCATGAGAGTCACTTGTAAAATTGCTTGTCGTCACCCCTGAGTTACGCTTCATCCACTCAACCTTCGTTACGTCCCATGATGAAATTGATGAACAATTCGAAAATTATAGCAACCGCCATCTTGGATTCTCATTTTAACCTCGCCATCGGTTTTAGCACCCTCGAAAACCATGAAAACGACACCCATGATAAAAACACAAAAACTATCAATCACAAAAAGAATTTTTCAATTCCAAACCACACAATACAAACTTTTCAGTTTAGATAAAAAATTATGATATTAAAATATTATTGTGTTAGGTACGCGCTTACTGCCCCTCGAAGACTACATTTTTTGTAGTCGCCGTCTTGGATTTTGATTTTGATGTCACTATCGGCTTTAGCATCCTCGAAAACCATGAAAACGACTCCCATGATGAACAATTCGTAAATTATCGCAGCCGCCATCTTGGCTTTGGATTTTAACTTCAGTATCGGCTTTAGCATCCTCGAAAACCATGAAAACGACTCCCATGATGAATAATTCGAAAATTATCGCAGCCGCCATCTTGGATTCTCATTTTGAGCTCGCCATCGGTTTTAGCACCCTCAAAAACCATGAAAACGACACCCATGATGAAATTGATGAACAATTCGAAAATTATAGCAGCCGCCATCTTGGATTCTCATTTTGACCTCACCATCGGTTTTAGCACCCTCGAAAACCATGAAAACGATACCCATGATGAAAACACAAAAACTATCCATCACAAAAAGAATTTTTCAATTCCAAACCAAACAAAACAAACTTTTCAGTTAAGATAAGAATATGATATTTAAAATATTATTGTGTTAGGTACGCCCTTACTGCCCCTCGAATACTGCATTTTTTGCAGTCGCCATCTTGGATTTTGATTTTGAAGTCACTATCGGCTTAAGCATCCTCGAAAACCATGAAAACGACTCCCATGATGCACATTCTCACCATCGGTTTAAGCACCCTTGAAAACCATGAAAACGTCATCCATGATGAAAACTTCGAAATTTTTTGCAGTCGCCATCTTGGATTTTGATTTTGACCTCACTAACGGCTTTAGTATCCTCGAAAACCAGGAAAACGACTTCCATGATGAACAATTCGAAAATTATTGCAGCCGCCATCTTGGATTTGGATTTTATCTTCACTATCGGCTTTAGCATCCTCGAAAACCATGAAAACGACTCCCATGATGAACAATTCAAAAATTATCGCAGCCGCGATCTTGGATTCTGATTTTGACCTCGCCATCGGTTGTAGCACCCTCAAAAACCATGAAAACGACATCCATGATGAAAACTTTGAATTTTTGCAGTCTGCATCTTGGATTTTGATTTTGACCTTACTATCGGCTTTAGCATGCTCGAAAACCATGAAAACGACTCCCATGATGAACAATTAAAAAATTATAACTGCCGCCATCTTGGATTCTGATTTTGACCTCGCCATCGGTTTTAGCACCCTCGAAAACCATGAAAACGACATCCATGATGAAAACTTCGAATTTTTTGCAGTCGCCATCTTGGATTTTGATTTTGACGTCACTATCGGCTTTAACATCCTCGAAAACCACGAAAACGACTCCCATGATGATCAATTCGTAAATTATCGCAGCCGCCATCTTGGATTTGGATTTAAACCTCACTATCGGCTTTAGCAACCTCGAAAACCATGAAAACGACTCCCATGATGCACATTTCGAAAATTATCGCAGCCGACATCTTGGATTTTAATTTTGACCTCACTATCGGCTTTAGCATCCTCGAAAACCATGAAAACGACTCCCATGATGAACATTTAAAAAATTATCGCAGCCGCCATCTTGCATTTTGATTTTGACCTCACTATCGGCTTTAGCATCCTCGAAAACCATGGAAACGACTCCCATGATGAAATTAATGAACAATTCGAAAATTATAGCAGCCGCCATCTTGGATTCTCATTTTGACTTCTCCATCGGTTTTAGCACCCTCGAATACCATGAAAACGACTCCCATGATGAACAATTCGAAAATTATCACAACCGCCATCTTGGATTTTGATTTTGACCTCACTTTCGGCTTTAGCGTCCTCGGAAACCATGAAAACGACTCCCATGATGAACAATTCTAAAATTATCGCAGCCGCCATCTTGGATTTTGATTTTGACCTCACTATCGGCTTTAGCATCCTCGAAAACCATGGAAACGACTCCCATGATGAAATTAATGAACAATTCGAAAATTATAGCAGCCGCCATCTTGGATTCTCATTTTGACTTCTCCATCGGTTTTAGCACCCTCGAAAATCATTAAAACGACATCCATGATGAAAACTTTGAAATTTTTTGCAGTCGCCATCTTGGATTTTGATTTCGACCTCACTATCGGCTCAAGCATCCTCGAAAACTATGAAAACGACTCCCGTGATGAACATTTCGAAAATTATCGCAGCCGCCATCTTGGATTTTGATTTTGACCACACTATCGGCTTTAGCATCCTCGAAAATCATGAAAACGACTCCCATGATGAACATTTCGAAAATTATCGCAGCCGCCATCTTGGATTTTGATTTTGACCTCACTATCGGCTTTAGCATCCTCGAAAACCATGAAAACGACTCCCATGATGCACATTTCGAAAATTATCGCAGCCGACATCTTGGATTTTAATTTTGACCTCACTATCGGCTTTAGCATCCTCGAAAACCATGAAAACGACTCCCATGATGAACATTTAAAAAATTATCGCAGCCGCCATCTTGCATTTTGATTTTGACCTCACTATCGGCTTTAGCATCCTCGAAAACCATGAAAACGACTCCCATGATGAAATTAATGAACAATTCGAAAATTATAGCAGCCGCCATCTTGGATTCTCATTTTGACTTCTCCATCGGTTTTAGCACCCTCGAATACCATGAAAACGACTCTCATGATGAACAATTCGAAAATTATCGCAGCAGCCATCTTGGATTTCGATTTAAACCTCACTATCGGCTTTGGCATCCTCGAAAACCATGAAAACGACTCCCATGATGAACATTTCGAAAATAATCGCAGCCGCCATCTTGGATCCTCATTTTGACCACGCCATCGGTTTAAGCACCCTCGAAAACTATGAAAACGACATCCATGATAAAAACTTTGAAATTTTTTGCAGTCGCCATCTTGGATTTTGATTTTGACCTCAATAACGGCTTTAGTATCCTCGAAAACCATGAAAACGACTCCCATGATGAACAATTCGAAAATTATCGCAGCCGCCATCTTGAATTTGGATTTTGACATCACTATCGGCTTTAGCATCCTCGAAAACCATAAAAACGACTCCCATAATGCACATTTCGAAAATTATCACAGCCGCCATCTTGGATTTTGATTTTGACCTCACTATCGGCTTAAGCATCCTCGAAAACCATGAAAACGACTCCCATGATGAACAATTCGAAAATTATCGCAGCCGCCATCTTGGATTTTGATTTTGACCTCACTATCGGCCTAAGCATCCTCGAAAACCATGAAAACGACTCCCATGATGAACAATTCGAAAATTATCGCAGCCGCCATCTTGGATTTTGATTTTGACCTCACTATCGGCTTTAGCGTCCTCGAAAACCATGAAAACGACATCCATGATGAAAACTTTGAAATTTTTTGCAGTCGCCATCTTGGATTTTGATTTTGACCTCAATAACGGCTAGTATCCTCGAAAACCATGAAAACGACTCCCATGATGAACAATTCGAAAATTATCGCAGCCGCCATCTTGAATTTGGATTTTGACATCACTATCGGCTTTAGCATCCTCGAAAACCATAAAAACGACTCCCATGATGAACATTTCGAAAATTATCGCAGCCGCCATCTTGGATTTGGATTTTAACCTTACTATCGGCTTTAGCATCCTCGAAAACCATGAAAACGACTCCCATGATGAACAATTCTAAAATTATCGCAGCCGCCATCTTGGATTCTCATTTTGACATCGCCATCGGTTTTAGCACCCTCGAAAATCATTAAAACGACATCCATGATGAAAACTTTGAAATTTTTTGCAGTCGCCATCTTGGATTTTAATTTTGACCTCACTATCGGCTTTAGCATCCTCGAAAACCATGAAAACGACTCCCATGATGAACATTTAAAAAATTATCGCAGCCGCCATCTTGCATTTTGATTTTGACCTCACTATCGGCTTTAGCATCCTCGAAAACCATGAAAACGACTCCCATGATGAAATTAATGAACAATTCGAAAATTATAGCAGCCGCCATCTTGGATTCTCATTTTGACTTCTCCATCGGTTTTAGCACCCTCGAATACCATGAAAACGACTCTCATGATGAACAATTCGAAAATTATCGCAGCAGCCATCTTGGATTTCGATTTAAACCTCACTATCGGCTTTGGCATCCTCGAAAACCATGAAAATGACTCCCATGATGAACATTTCGAAAATAATCGCAGCCGCCATCTTGGATTCTCATTTTGACCACGCCATCGGTTTAAGCACCCTCGAAAACTATGAAAACGACATCCATGATGAAAACTTTGAAATTTTTTGCAGTCGCCATCTTGGATTTTGATTTTGACCTCAATAACGGCTTTAGTATCCTCGAAAACCATGAAAACGACTCCCATGATGAACAATTCGAAAATTATCGCAGCCGCCATCTTGAATTTGGATTTTGACATCACTATCGGCTTTAGCATCCTCGAAAACCATAAAAACGACTCCCATAATGCACATTTCGAAAATTATCGCAGCCGCCATCTTGGATTTGGATTTTAACCTCACTATCGGCTTTAGCATCCTCGAAAACCATGAAAACGACTCCCATGATGAACAATTCTAAAATTATCGCAGCCGCCATCTTGGATTCTCATTTTGACATCGCCATCGGTTTTAGCACCCTCGAAAATCATTAAAACGACATCCATGATGAAAACTTTGAAATTTTTTGCAGTCGCCATCTTGGATTTTGATTTTGACCTCACTATCGGCTTAAGCATCCTCGAAAACCATGAAAACGACTCCCATGATGAACAATTCGAAAATTATCTCAGCCGCCATCTTGGATTTTGATTTTGACCTGACTATCGGCCTAGGCATCCTCGAAAACCATGAAAACGACTCCCATGATGAACAGTTCGAAAATTATCACAGCCGCCATCTTGGATTTTGATTTTGACCTCACTATCGGCTTTAGCGTCCTCGAAAACCATGAAAACGATTCCCATGATGAACATTTCGAAAATAAACGCAGCCGCCATCTTGGATTTTGATTTTGATCTCACTATCGGCTTAAGCATCCTCGAAAACCACGATAATGATTCCCATGATGAACATTTCGAAAATTATCGCAGCCGCCATTTTGGATTTTGATTTTGACCACACTATCGGCTTTAGCATTCTCGAAAATCATGAAAACGACTCCCATGATGAATATTTCGAAAATTATCGCAGCCGCCATCTTGGATTTTGATTTTGACCTCACTATCGGCTTTAGCATCCTCGAAAACCACGATAACGACTCCCATGATAAACATTTCGAAAATTATCGCAGCCGCCATCTTGGATTTTTATTTTGACCTGACTATCGGTTTTAGCACCCTCGAATACCATGAAAACGACTCGCATGATGAACATTTCAAAAATTATCGCAGCCGCCATCTTAGATTTTGATTTTGACCTTACTATCGGCTTTAGCACCCTCGAATACCATGAAACCGACTCCCATGATGAACATTTCGAAAATTATCGCAAAGGCCATCTTGGATTCCGAGATACGATGGGGGGAGAGGTAAAGGGGGGGAGATGGGTGAGTTTTGAAAAAAGACTTCGACATACCTACTCTGGGTCCCTTGATATGAATCTAAAATAAAATATGTTTCAAGTCTCTTCTGAGATCTACCTAAAAGGGGGGAGAAGGGGGGCAAGGGGGGAACTTTGAAAAATGGTTTTTACTTTTCCGAGCCTCCTCTATATGAATCCGTTAAAAAAACAGAACACGGGTCTCATAGTTTCTGAGATTCGATTGGGAGGGGGGGAGGGAGGCCAAAAAGGGGAGGCTTGGTACTTTTGCCCTTCTCGTGAGAGTTACTTGTAAGTTTGCTTGTCGTCACCCCAGAGTTACGCTTCACTCATTAAACCTTCGTTACGCTACGGAGGTCGCCGGCTCGCTTCGCTCGCCACCTCCCCCCTTCGCTCATCTCGGTCTCGCAGGTTCGCTCCACTCAGGACCTACCTACCACCGGAAAACTATCGTGACCTCATCCCTACGCTTCGCTTTTCCGCTACCTAGTTTCTGAGATACTATGGGGGGAGGGGTGAAGGGGGGGACAGGGGTGTGTTTTGAAAAATGATTTTGACCAACTCTGGGCCCCTTGATATGAATCTGAAAAAAAAAATGTTGCAAGTCTGTTAACTTCCGAGATCCACCAAAAGGGGGGAGAAAGGGGAAAGGGCGGGGGGAACTTTGAAAAATGGTTTTTACTTTTCCGAGCCTCCTCTATACGAACCCGTAAAAAAACAAAACACGGGTCTCTTAGTTTCTGAGATACGATTGGGAGGGGGGGGGTGGGCCAAAACGGGGAGGCTTGGTACTGTTGCCCTACACATGAGAGTTACTTGTAAGTTTGCTTGTCGTCACCCCTGAGTTACGCTTCACCCACTCCACTTTCGTTACGCTACGGAGGTCGCTGGCTCGCTTCGCTCGCCACCTCACCCCTTCGCTCCGCTCGGTCTCGCAGGTTCGCTCCACTCAGGACCTACCTACCACCGAAAAGCTATCGTGACCTTATCCCTACGCAACGCTTCGCTTTACCGCTACCTAGTTTCGGAGATACTATGGGGGGAGGGGTGAAGGGGGGGACAGGGGTGTGTTTTGAAAAATGATTTTGACCAACTCTGGGCCCCTTGATATGAATCTGAAAAAAAAAATGTTGCAAGTCTGTTAACTTCCGAGATCCACCAAAAGGGGGGAGAAAGGGGAAAGGGCGGGGGGAACTTTGAAAAATGGTTTTTACTTTTCCGAGCCTCCTCTATACGAACCCGTAAAAAAACAAAACACGGGTCTCTTAGTTTCTGAGATACGATTGGGAGGGGGGGGGGGGGGCCAAAACGGGGAGGCTTGGTACTGTTGCCCTACACATGAGAGTTACTTGTAAGTTTGTTTGTCGTCACCCCTGAGTTACGCTTCACCCACTCAACCTTCGTTACGCTATGGAGGTCGCCGGCTCGCTTCGCTCGCCACCTCCCCCCTTCGCTCCACTCGGTCTCGCAGGTTCGCTCCACTCGGGACCTACCTACCACCGGAAAGCTATCGTGTCCTCATCCCTACGCTTCGCTTTACCGCTACATAATTTTTCCGAGATACGACGGGGGGAGGGGTCAAGTGGGGGAGAGGGGGGAGTTTTGAAAAATGATTTTGACCAACACTGGGCCCCTTGATATGATTCTGAAAAAATAAATGTTCCAAGTTTGTTAACTTCCGAGATCCGCCTAAAGGGGGAGAAGGGGGGCAAGGGGGGAGGGACTTTGAAAAATGGTTCTTACTTTTCCGAGCCTCCTCTATACGAATCCGTAAAAAAACAAAACACGGGTCTCTTAGTTTCCGAGATACGATGGGGGGAGGGGTGAAGGGGGGGAGAGGGGGGAGTTTTGAAAAATGATTTTGACCAACACTGGGCCCCTTGATATGAATCTGAAAAAAAAAATGTTGCAAGTCTGTTAACTTCCGAGATCCACCTAAAGGGGGGAGAAGGGGGAAAGGGGGGGGGGGGGACTTTGAAAAATGATTTTTACTTTTCCGAGCCTCCTCTATACGAATCCGTAAAAAAACAAAACACGGGTCTCTTATCTTCCGAGATACAATGGGGAGGGGGGAGAGGGGGGGCGAAAAGGGGAGGTTTGGGATTTTTCCCATACTCACGAGAGTCACTTGTTCACGAATCTGTCAAAATATACCCACCTCCCCCTTCACCATCTGGGAGAACAATTCTGTCAATCAGTGAGTGAGTCAGTGAGTGGTAATCGAGCTTTATATAGTATAATAACTAGTATTTGCGCGTTGCGCGAGCTGCAAGCAGCTCGCGGGGTCGTGTTTTGGAGAAGTATTCCTTACCTTGATAAAATTTTGAGATTCCATATGAATCTTTAAATGAATTGGAAAATCCATAGTCCTTAAAAGATTTTGGAAATTATATAAAATATTTTTTATGTTGTGAAAACCCTTATAACTAACCCAATAATAAAAAAAAAAAACAAAATAAATTGAGAATTTCTTAGGATAGTTAAAAGAATTTTAAAATCCGTTAGAGCACTTAAAAGATTTTGAAACCCCTTAAGAACGGTAATCCAATCTAAAACCTTATTAAAAACTAAGAAGGGAGGCATAAGGGGCAACTTTGAAAATGGTTTTTACTTTTCCAAGCCTCCTCTATACGAATCCGTAAAAAAAAAGAACACGGTTCTCTTAGTGTCTGAGATACGATTGGGAGGGGGGGGGGGCAAAAAGGAGAGGCTTAGTACTTTTGCCCTACTCATGAGAGTCACTTGTAAGTTTGTTTGTCGTCACCCCTGAGTTACGCTTCATCAACTCAACCTTCGTTACGTCCCATGATGAAATTGATGAACATTTCGAAAATTACCGAATCTGCCATCTTGGATTTTGATTTTGACCTCGCCATCGGCTTTAGCATCCTCGAAAACCATGAAAACGACTCCCATGATGAAATTGATGAACAATTCAAAAATTATAGCAGCCGCCATCATGGATTCTCATTTTCACCTCGCCTACGGTTTTAGCACCCTCAAATACCATGAAAACGACTCCCATGATGAACAATTCGAAAATAATCGCAGCCGCCATCTTGGATTTGGATTTTAACCTCACTATCGGCTTTAGCATCCTCGAAAACCTTGAAAACGAATCCCATGATGAACATTTCGAAAATTATCGAAGCCGCCATCTTGGATTTTGATTTTGACCTCACCATCGGTTTTAGCTCCCTCGAAAACCATGAAAACGACACCCATGACGAACAATTCGAAAATAATCGCAGCCGCCATCTTGGATTCTCATTTTGACCTCGCCATAGGTTTTGGCACCCTCGAAAACCATGAAAACGACTCCCATGATGAAATTGTTGAACAATTCGAAAATTATCGCAGCCGCCATCTTGGACTCTCATTTTGACCTTGTCATCGGCTTTATCACCCTCGAAAACCATGAAAATGACATCCATGATGAAACTTTGAATTTTTTGCAGTCTGCATCTTGGATTTTGATTTTGAACTCACTATCGGCTTTAGCATCCTCGAAAACCATGAAAACGACTCCCATGATGAACATTTCGAAAATAATCGAAGCCGCCATCTTGGATTTTGATTTTGACCTCACCATCGGCGTAAGCATCCTTGAAAACCCATGAAAACGACTTCCACGAATAACAATTCGAAAATTATCGCAGCCGCCATCTTGGATTCTCATTTTGACCTCGCCATCGGTTTAAGCACCCTCGAAAACCATGAAAACGACTCCCATGATGAAATTGATGAACAATTCGAAAATTATAGCAGCCGCCATCTTGGATTCTCATTTTGACCTCGCCAACGGTTTTAGCACCCTCGAATACCATGAAAACGACTCCCATGATGAACAATTCGAAAATTATCGCAGCCGGCATCTTCATTTTGATTTGGACCTCGCTATCGGCTTTATCATCCTCGAAAACGATGAAAACGACTCCCATGATGAACAATTCGAAAATAATCGCAGCCGCCATCTTGGATTTGGATTTTAACCTCACTATCGGCTTTAGCATTCTCGAAAACCATGAAAACGACTCCACTGATGAACATTTCGAAAATTATCGAAGCCGTCATCTTGGATTTTGATTTTGACCTCGCCATCGGTTTTAGCACCCTCGAAAACCATGAAAACGACACCCATGATGAACAATTCGAAAATAATTGCAGCCGCCATCTTGGATTTGGATTTTAACCTCACTATCGGCTTTAGCATCCTCGAAAACCTTGAAAACGAATCCCATGATGAACATTTCGAAAATTATCGAAGCCGCCATCTTGGATTTTGATTTTGACCTCACCATCGGTTTTAGCTCCCTCGAAAACCATGAAAACGACACCCATGACGAACAATTTGAAAATAATCGCAGCCGCCATCTTGGATTCTCATTTTGACCTCGCCATCGGTTTTAGCACCCTCGAAAACCATAAAAACGACTCCCATGGTGAAATTGATGAACAATTCGAAAATTATAGCAGTCGCCATCTTGGATTCTCATTTTGACCTCGCCAACGGTTTTAGCACCCTCGAATACCATGAAAACGACTCCCATGATGAACAATTCGAAAATTATCGCAGCCGGCAACTTCATTTTGATTTGGACCTCGCTATCGGCTTTACCATCCTCGAAAACGATGAAAACGACTCCCATGATGAACAATTCGAAAATAATCGCAGCCGCCATCTTGGATTTGGATTTTAACCTCACTATCGGCTTTAGCATTCTCGGAAACCATGAAAACGACTCCCATGATGAACATTTCGAAAATTATCGAAGCCGTCATCTTGGATTTTGATTTTGACCTGGCCATCGGTTTTAGCACCCTCGAAAACCATGAAAACGACACCCATGATGAACGATTCGAAAGTTATCGCAGATGACACCTTGGATTCTCATTTTGACCTCGCCATCGGTTTTGGCTGCCTCGAAAACCATGAAAACGACTCCCATGATGAAATTGATGAACAATTCGAAAATTATCGCAGCCGCCATCTTGGATTTGGATTTTAACCTCACTATCGGCTTTAGCATCCTCGAAAACCATGAAAACGACTCCCGTGATGAACATTTCGAAAATTATCGAAGCCGCCATCTTGGATTTTTATTTTGACCTCGCCATCGGTTTTAGCTCCCTCGAAAGGATAGGAAAACGACTCCCATGATGAACATATCGAAAATTATCGCAGCCGCCATCTTGGATTCTCATTTTGACCTCACTATCGGCTTTACCATCCTCGAAAACCATGAAAACGACTCCCATGATGAACATTTCGAAAATTATCATAGCCGTCATCTTGGATTCTCATTTTGAACTCGCCATCGGTTTTATCACCCTCGAAAACCAATAAAATGACATCCATGATGAAAACTTTGAATTTTTTGCAGTTTGCATCTTGGATTTTGATTTTGAACTCACTATCGGTTTTGGCACCCTCGAAAACCATGAAAACGACTCCCATGATGAAATTGATGAACAATTCGAAAATTATCGCAGCCGCCATCTTGGATTTGGATTTTAACCTCACTATCGGCTTTAGCATCCTCGAAAACCATGAAAACGACTCCCATGATGAACCATTCAAAAATTATCGCAGTCGCCATCTTGGATTTGGATTTTAACCTCATTATCGGCTTTAGCATCCTCGAAAGGATAGGAAAACGACTCCCATGATGAACATATCGAAAATTATCGCAGCCGGCATCTTCGATTTTGATTTTGACCTCACTATCGGCTTTAGCATCCTCGAAAACCATGAAAACGACTCCCATGATGAACATTTCGAAAATTATCGAAGCCGTCATCTTGGATTTTGATTTTGACCTCGCCATCGGTTTTAGCACCCTCGAAAACCATTAAAACGACACCCATGACGAACGATTTGAAAATTATAGCAGCCGCCATCTTGGATTTTTATTTTGACCACACTATCGGCTTTAGCATCCTCGAGAACCATGAAAACGACTCCCATGATGAAAAACTCGAAAATTATCGCAGCCGCCATCTTGGATTCTCATTTTAACTTCGTCATCGGTTTTAGCAACCTCGAAAACCATGAAAACCACATCCATGATTAAAGCTTTGAATTTGTTTGCAGTCGCCATCTTGGATTTTGATTTTGACCTCGCCATCGGTTATAGCACCCTCGAAAACCATGAAAACGACTCCCATGATGAACATTTCGAAAATTATCACAGCGGCCATTTTGGTTTTGACCTCACTATCGGCTTTAGCACCCTCGAAAACCATGAAAACGACTCCCATGATGAACATTTCGAAAATTATCGTAGCCGCCATCTTGGATTTGGATTTAAACCACACTATCGGCTTTAGCATCCTCGAAAACCATGAAAACGACTCCCATGATGAAATTGATGAAAAATTCGAAAATATAGCAGCCGCCATCTTGGATTCTCATTTTGACCTCGCCAACGGTTTTAGCACCCTCGAATACCATGAAAACGACTCCCATGATGAACAATTTGAAAATTATAGCAGCCGCCATCTTGGATTTTTATTTTGACCACACTATCGGCTTTAGCATCCTCGAGAACCATGAAAACGACTCCCATAATGAACAACTCGAAAATTATCGCAACCGCCATCTTGGATTCTCATTTTAACTTCGTCATCGGTTTTAGCAACCTCGAAAACCATGAAAACCACATCCATGATTAAAGCTTTGAATTTGTTTGCAGTCGCCATCTTGGATTTTGATTTTGACCTCGCCATCGGTTTTAGCTCCCTCGAAAACCATGAAAACGACACCCATAATGAACAATTCGAAAATCATAGCAGCCGCCATCTTGGATTCTCATTTTGACCTCGCCATCGGTTTTAGCACCCTCGAAAACCATGAAAACGACTCCCATGATGAACATTTCGAAAATTATCACGGCGGCCATTTTGATTTTGACCTCACTATCGGCTTTAGCATCCTCGAAAACCATGAAAACGACGTGTGTCGCGCCCGTCGCGTAGAAGGGCCTTAAAAGATTTTGAAACCCCTTAAGAACCCCCAATCTTTAATCCTTATCCAATCTAAAACCTTATTAAAAACTCAGAAAAAAATGGCCGAGCCTCCTCTATACGAATCCGTAAAAAAACTGAACACGCCTCTTAGTTTCTGAGATACGATTGAGAGGGAGGCCGAAAAGGGGAGGCTTGGTACTCTTGCCCTACTCATGAGAGTTACTTGTAAGTTTGCTTGTCGTCGCCCCTGAGCTACGCTTCACCCACTCAACCTTCGTTACGCTACGGAGGTCGCCGGCTCGCTTCGCTCGCCACCTCCCCCCTTAGCTTCACTCGGTCTCGCAGGTTCGCTCCACTCAGGACCTACCTACCACCGGAAAGCTATCGTGACCTCATCCCTACGCTTCGCTTTACCGCTACATAGTTTTTCCGAGATACGATGGGTGGAGGGGTGAAGAGGGGGAGATGGGGGAGTGTTGAAAAATGATTTTGACCAACTCTGGGCCCCTTGATATGAATCTGCAAAAAATATGTTGCAAGTCTGTTAACCTCCAAAATCCGCCTAAAGGGGGAAGAAGGGGGGGAACTTTAAAAAATAACTTTTACTTTTCCGAGCCTCCTCGATACGAATCCATAAAAAAACAAAACACGGTTCTCATAGTTTCTGAGACACGATTGGGAGGGGGGGGGGGGGGGTTAAGCCAAAAAGGGGAGGCTTGGTACTTTTGCCCTTCTCATGAGAGCTACTTGTAAGTTTGCTTGTCGTCACCCCTGAGTTACGCTTCACCCACTCAACCTTCGTTACGCTACGGAGGTCGCCGGCTCGCTTCGCTCGCCACCTCCCCCCTTCGCTCCACTCGGTCTCGCAGGTTCGCTCCACTCAGGACCTACCTACCACTGGAAAGCTATCGTGACCTCATCCCTACGCTTCGCTTTACCGCTACATAGTTTTTCCGAGATACGATGGGGGGAGGGGTGAATAGGGGGAGAGGGGGCAGTTTTGAAAAATGATTTTGACTAACTCTGCGTTCTTTGATATGAATCTGAAAAAAAAAATGTTGCAAGTTTGTTAACTTCAGAGATCCGCCTAAAGAAAGAAGGGGAGCAAGGGGGGAGGGAACTTTGAAAAATGGTTTTTAGTTTTCCAAACCACCTCTATACGAATCCGTAAAAAAACAAAACACGGGTCTCTTAGTTTCCGAGATACGATGGGGAGGGGGGAGAGGGGGGGGCGAAAAGGGGAAGTTTGGGATTTTCCCCATATTCATGAGAGTTACTTGTAAGTTTGCTTGTCGTCACCCCCGAGTTACGCTTCACCCACTCAACCTTCGTTACGCTACGGAGGTCGCCGGCTCGCTTCGCTCGCCACCTCCCCCCTTCGCTCCACTCGGTCTCGCAGGTTCGCTCCACTCGGGACCTACCTACCACCGGAAAGCTATCGTGACCACATCCCAACGCTACGCTACGCTTCGCTTTACCGCTACCTACTTTTTCCGAGATACGACGGGGGGAGGGGTCAAGAGGGGGAGAGGGGGGAGTTTTGAAAAATGATTTTGACCACCTCTGGGCCCCTTGATATGAATCTGAAAAAAAAAATGTTGCAAGTCTGTTAACTTCCGAGATCCGCCTAAAGGGGGGAGAAGGGGGGCAAGGGGGGAACTTTGAAAAATACTTTTTTCCTTTTCCGAGCCTCCTCTATACGAATCCGTAAAAAAACAAAACACGGGTCTCTTAGTTTCCGAGATACGATGGGGGGAGGGGTGAAGAGGGGGAGAGGGGGGAGTTTTGAAAAATGATTTTGACCAACTCTGGGCCCCTTGATATGAATCTGAAAAAAAAAATGTTGCAAGTCTGTTAACTTCCGAGATCCACCTAAAGGGGGGAGAAGGGGGAAAGGGGGGGGGGAGTTTGAAAAATGGTTTTTACTTTTCCGAGCCTCCTTTAAACGAATCCGTAAAAAAACAAAACACGGGTCTCTTAGTTTCCGAGATACGATGGGGAGGGGGGAGAGGGGGGGTGAAAAGGGGAGGTTTGGGATTTTTCCCATACTCACCCGAGTTACTTGTTTACGAATCTGTCAAAATATACCCACCTCCCCCTTCACCATCTGGGAGAACAATGATGTCAATCAGTCAGTGAGTCAGTGAGTGAGTGGTAATCGAGCTTTATATAATATAACTAGTATTTGCGTGTTGCGCGAGCTGCAAGCAGCTCGCGGGGTCGTGTTTTGGAGAAGAATTCCTTACCATAATAAAATTTTGAGAATCCATAAGAATCTTTAAAAGAAATGGAAAATCCATAATCCTTCCTAAGACTTTGTAAATTATTTAATTATATAAAATGTTTTTAATATTCTGAAAACCCTTATAACAAATTCAATAAAAAAAAGAAACAAAATAAAAAAAAAATCTAAATAAATTGAGAATTCCTTAGGATCGTTTAAAGAATTTTAAAATCCGTTAGAGTACTTAAAAGATTTTGAAACCCTTTAAGAACACCCTACTCCAATCTAAAACCATAATAAAAACTCAGAAGGGAGGCATAAGGGGCAACTTTGAAAAACGGTTTTTATTTTTCCGAGCCTCCTATACGAATCCGTAAAAAAAAGAACACGGGTCTCTTAGTGTCAGAGATACGATTGGGAGGGGGGGGAGCCCAAAAGGAGAGGCTTGGTACTTTTGCCCTACTCATGAGAGTTACTTGTACCTCACCCCTGAGTTACGCTTCATCCACTCAACCTTCGTTACGTCTCATGATGAAATTGATGAACATTTCGAAAATTATCGCAGCCGCCATCTTGGATTTTGATTTTGTTCTCACTATCGGCTTTAGCTTCCTCGAAAACAATGAAAACGACTCCCATGATGAACAATTTCAAAATTATCGCAGCCGCCATCTTGGATTTGGATTTTAACTTCACTATCGGCTTAAGCATCCTCGAAAACCATGAAAACGACTCCCATGATGAACATTTGGAAAATTATTGCAGCCGCCATCTTGTATTTTAATTTTGACCTCACTAACGGCTTTATCATCCTCGAAAACCATGAAAACGACTCCCATGATGAAAAATTCGAAAATTATAGCAGCCGCCATCTTGGATTTGGATTTTAACTTCACTATCGGCTTTAGCATCCTCGAAAACCATGAAAACGACTCCCTTGATGAACAATTCGAAAATTATCGCAGCCGCCATCTTGGATTTTGATTTTGACCTCACTATCGGCTTTAGCATCCTGGAAAACCATGAAAACGACTCCCATGATGAACAATTCGTAAATTATCGCAGCCGCCATCTTGGATTTTGATTTTGACCTCACTATCGGCTGTAGCATCCTCGAAAACCATGAAAACCACTCCCATGATGAACATTTCGAAAATTATCGCAGCCGCCATCTTGGATTTGGATTTTAACTTCACTATCGGCTTTAGCATCCTCGAAAACCATGAAAACGACTCCCATTATGAAATTGATGAATAATTCCAAAATAATCGTAGCCGCCATCTTGGATTCTCATTTTGACCTCACTATCGGCTTGAGCATCCTCGAAAACCATGAAAACGACTCCCATGATGAACAATTCGAAAATTATCGCAGCCGCCATCATGGATTTTGATTTTTTCTTCACTGTCGGCTTTAGCACCCTCGAAAACCATGAAAACGATTCCCATGATGCACATTTCGAAAATTATCGCAGCCGCCATCTTGGATTTTAATTTTGACCTCACTATCGGCTTTAGCATCCTCGAAAACCATGAAAACGACTCCCATGATAAACATTTCGAAAATTATCGAAGTCGCCATCTTGGATTTTTATTTTGACCTTGCCATCAGTTTAAGGACTCTCGAATACCATGAAAACGACTCCCATGAAGCACAATTCGAAAATTATCGCAGCCCCCATCTTGGATTTTGATTTTTACCTTACTACAGGCTTTGGCATCCTCGAAAACCATGAAAACGACTACCATGATGAAAATGATGAACAATTCGAAAATTATAGCAGCCGCCACCTTGGATTCTCATTTGACCTCACTATCGGCTTTAGCATCCTCGAGAACCATGAAAACAACATCCATGATTAAAACTTTGAATTTTTTTGCAGTCGCCATCTTGGATTTTTATTTTGACCTCGCCATCAGTTTAAGGACTCTCGAATACCATGAAAACGACTCCAATGAAGCACAATTCGAAAATTATCGCAGCCGCCATCTTGGATTTTGATTTTTACCTTACTACCGGCTTTGGCATCCTCGAAAACCATGAAAACGACTCCCATGATGAACATTTCGAAAATTATCGAAGCCGCCATCTTGGATTATGATTTTGACCTCACTATCGGCTTTAGCATCCTCGAAAACCATGAAAACGACTCCCATGATGAACATTTCGAAAATTATCGAAGCCGCCATCTTGGATTTTGATTTTTACTTCACTGTCGGTTTTAGCATCCTCGAAAACCATGAAAACGACTCCAATGATAAACATTTCGAAAATTATCACAGCCGCCATCTTGGATTTGGATTTTAACCTCACTATCGGCTTTAGCATCTTCGGAAACCATGAAAACGACTCCCATGATGAACATTTCGAAAATTATCACAGCCGCCATCTTGGATTTTGATTTTGACCTCTTTATCGGCTTTAGCATCCTCGAAAACCATGAAACGACTCCAATGATGAATATTTCGAAAATTATCACAGCCGCCATCTTGGATTTGGATTTTAACCTCACTATCGGCTTTAGTATCCTCGAAAACCATGAAAACGACTCCCATGATGAACATTTCGAAAAACATCGCAGCAGCCATCTTGGATTTTGATTATGACCTCACTATCGGCTTTATCATCCTCGAAAACCATGAAAACGACTCCAATGATGAACATTTCGAAAATTATCACAGCCGCCATCTTGGATTTGGATTTTAACCTCACTATCGGCTTTAGTATCCTCGAAAACCATGAAAACGACTCCCATGATGAACATTTCGAAAATTATAGCAGCCGCCACCTTGGATTCTCATTTGACCTCACTATCGGCTTTAGCATCCTCGAAAACCATGAAAACGACTCCCATGATGAACATTTCGAAAATTATCGAAGCCGCCATCTTGGATTTTGATTTTTACTTCACTGTCGGTTTTAGCATCCTCGAAAACCATGAAAACGACTCCAATGATAAACATTTCGAAAATTATCACAGCCGCCATCTTGGATTTGGATTTTAACCTCACTATCGGCTTTAGCATCTTCGGAAACCATGAAAACGACTCCCATGATGAACATTTCGAAAATTATCACAGCCGCCATCTTGGATTTTGATTTTGACCGCTTTATCGGCTTTAGCATCCTCGAAAACCATGAAAACGACTCCAATGATGAACATTTCGAAAATTATCACAGCCGCCATCTTGGATTTGGATTTTAACCTCACTATCGGCTTTAGTATCCTCGAAAACCATGAAAACGACTCCCATGATGAACATTTCGAAAATTATCGAAGCCGCCATCTTGGATTTTGATTTTTACTTCACTGTCGGTTTTAGCATCCTCGAAAACCATGAAAACGACTCCAATGATAAACATTTCGAAAATTATCACAGCCGCCATCTTGGATTTGGATTTTAACCTCACTATCGGCTTTAGCATCCTCGAAAACCATGAAAACGACTCCCATGAAGAACATTTCGAAAGTTATCGGCAGCCGCCATCTTGCATTTTGATTTTGACCTCACGATCGGCTTTAGCATCCTCGAAAACCATGAAAACGACTCCAATGATAAACATTTCGAAAATTATCACAGCCGCCATCTTGGATTTGGATTTTAACCTCACTATCGGCTTTAGCATCCTCGAAAACCATGAAAACGACTCCCATGAAGAACATTTCGAAAGTTATCGGCAGCCGCCATCTTGCATTTTGATTTTGACCTCACGATCGGCTTTAGCATCCTCGAAAACCATGAAAACGACTCCCTTGATGAACTTGATGAACAATTCGAAAATTATAGCAGCCGCCATCTTGGATTTTGATTTTGACTTCACTATCGGCTTTAGCACCCTCGAAAACCATGAAAACGACACCCATGATGAAAACACAAAACTTATCCATGGTTTTTTCTTTTCCGAGCCTCCTCTAACGAATCCGGAAAAAAACAAAACTCTGGTCTCTTAGTTTCCGAGATACGATTTAGGCCAAAAAGGGGAGGCTTGGTACTTTTTCCCATACTCATGAGAGTTACTTGTAAGTTTGCTTGTCGTCACCCCCGAGTTACGCTTTACCCACTCAACCTTCGTTACGCTACGGAGGTCGCCGGCTCGCTTCGCTCGCCACCTCCCCCCTTCGCTCCACTCGGTCTCGCAGGTTCGCTCCACTCAGGACCTACCTACCACCGGAAAGCTATCGTGACCTTATCCCTACGCTACGCTACGCTTCGCTTTACCGCTACCTAGTTTTTCCGAGATACGATCGGGGGAGGGGTGAAGAGGGGGAGAGGAGGGAGTTTTGAAAAATGATTTTGACCAACTCTGGGCCCCTAGATAAGAAGCTGAAAAAAAGAATTTTGCAACTCTGTTAACTTCCGAGATCCACCTAAAGGGGGGAGAAGGGGGCAAGGGTGGGGGGGACTTGGAAATTGGTTTTTACTTTTCCGAGCCTCCTCTATACGAATCCGTAAAAAACAAAACACGGGTCTCTTAGTTTCCGAGATACGATGGGGAGGGTGGAGAGGGGGGGGCGAAAAGGGGAGGTTTGGGATTTTTCTCATACTCATGAGAGTTACTTGTAAGTTTGCTTGTCGTCACCCCCGAGTTACGCTTCACCCACTTAACCTTCGTTACGCTACTGAGGTCGCCGGCTCGCTTCGCTCGCCACCTCCCCCCTTCGCTCCACTCGGTCTCGCAGGTTCGCTCAGGGGTGAAGAGGGGGTGAGGGGGGAGTTTTGAAAAATGATTTTGACATAGTACTCTGGGCCCCTTGATATGAATCTGAAAAAAAAACAAAACACTGGTCTCTTAGTTTCCGAGATACGATTGGGGGGGGGGAGGCCAAAAAGGGGAGGCTTGGTACTTTTGCCCTACTCATGAGAGTTACTTGTAAGTTTGCTTGTCGTCACCCCTGAGTTACGCTCCACCCACTTAACCTTCGTTACGCTACGGAGGTCGCCGGCTCGCTTCGCTCGCCACCTCCCCCCCTCGCTCCACTCGGTCTCGCAGGTTCGCTCCACTCAGGACCTACCTACCACCGGAAAGCTATCGTGACCTTATCCCTACGCTACGCTACGCTTCGCTTTACCGCTACCTAGTTTTTCCGAGATACGATCGGGGGAGGGGTGAAGAGGGGGAGAGGAGGGAGTTTTGAAAAATGATTTTGACCAACTCTGGGCCCCTAGATAAGAAGCTGAAAAGAAGAATTTTGCAACTCTGTTAACTTCCGAGATCCACCTAAAGGGGGGAGAAGGGGGCAAGGGTGGGGGGGACTTGGAAATTGGTTTTTACTTTTCCGAGCCTCCTCTATACGAATCCGTAAAAAACAAAACACGGGTCTCTTAGTTTCCGAGATACGATGGGGAGGGTGGAGAGGGGGGGGCGAAAAGGGGAGGTTTGGGATTTTTCTCATACTCATGAGAGTTACTTGTAAGTTTGCTTGTCGTCACCCCCGAGTTACGCTTCACCCACTTAACCTTCTTTACGCTACTGAGGTCGCCGGCTCGCTTCGCTCGCCACCTCCCCCCTTCGCTCCACTCGGTCTCGCAGGTTCGCTCAGGGGTGAAGAGGGGGTGAGGGGGGAGTTTTGAAAAATGATTTTGACATAGTACTCTGGGCCCCTTGATATGAATCCGTAAAAAAAACAAAACACGGGTCTCTTAGTTTCCGAGATACGATTGGGAGGGGGGGGAGGCCAAAATGGGGAGGCTTGGTACTTTTGCCCTACTCATGAGAGTTACTTGTAAGTTTGCTTGTCGTCACCCCTGAGTTACGCTTCACCCACTCAACCTTCGTTACGCTACGGGGGTCGCCGGCTCGCTTCGCTCGCCACCTCCCCCCTTCGCTGCACTCGGTCTCGCAGGTTCGCTTCACTCAGGACCTGCCTACCACCGGAAAGCGATCGTGGCCTTATCCCTACGCTACGCTACGCTTCGCTTTACCGCTACCTACTTTCTGAGATACGATGGGGGGAGGGGTGAAGAGGGGGAGAGGGGGGAGTTTTGAAAATTGATTTTGTTCAACTCTGGGCCCCTTGATATGAATCTGAAAAAAAAAATGTTGCAAGTTTGTTAACTTCCGAGATCCGCCTCAAGGGGGGAGAAGGGGGCCAGGGGGGGGGGGGGACTTTGAAAAATGGCTTTTACTTTTCCGGACCTCCTCTATACGAATCCGTAAAAAAACAAAACACGGGTCTCTTAGTTTCCGAGATACGATGGGGGGAGGGGTGAAGAGGGGGAGAGGGGGGAGTTTTGAAAAACGGTTTGGACCAACTCTTGGCCCCTTGAAATGAATCTGAAAAAAAAAATGTTGCAAGTCTGTCAACTTCCGAGATCCGCCTAAGGGGGGGAGAAGGGGGAGCAAGGGGGGGACTTTGAAAAATGGTTTTTACTTTTCCGAGCCTCCTCTATACGAATCCGTAAAAAAACAAAACACGGGTCTCTTAGTTTCCGAGATACGATGGGGAGGGGGGAGGGGGGGGTGAAAAGGGGAGGTTTGGGATTTTTCCCATACTCACCAGAGTCACTTGTTTACGAATCTGTCAAAATATACCCACCTCCCCCTTCACCATCTGGGAGAACAATTCTGTCAGTCAGTGAGTGAGTGAGTGGTAATCGAGCTTTATATATTACTAGTATTTGCGCGTTGCGCGAGCTGCACGCAGCTCGCGGGGTCGTGTTTTGGATAAGGATTCCTCACCTTTATAAAATTTTGAGAATCCATATGAATCATTAAATGAATTGGAAAATCCATAGTCCTTAAAAGATTTTGTAAATTATATAACATATTTTAATATTTTGAAAACCCTTATAACTAATTCAATAAAAAAAAGAAACCAAGTTGAAAAAAAACAAAACAAATAGTGAATTCCTTAGGATAGTTAGAAGAATTTTAAAATCAGTTAGAGCACTTAAAAGATTTTAAAACCTCTTAAGAACCCCTAATAAAATCTAAAACCTTATTAAAAACTCAGAAGGGAGGCATAAGGGGCAACTTTGAAAAATGGTTTTTACTTTTCCGAGCCTCTTCTATACGAATCCGTAAAAAAAAGAGCACGGGTCTCTTAGTGTCTGAGATACGATTGGAAGGGGGGGGAGCCAAAAGGGAGAGGCTTAGTACTTCTGCCCTACTCATGAGTGTTACTTGTAAGTTTGCTTGTCGTCACCCCTGAGTTACGCTTCATGCACTCAACCTTCGTTACGTCCCATGATCAAATTGATGAACATTTCGAAAATTATCAAAGCCGCCATATTGGATTTTAATTTTGACTTCACTATCGGCTTTAGCATCCTCGAAAACCATGAAAACGACTCCCATGATGAAATTGATGAACAATTCGCAAAATTATAGCAGCCGCCAACTTGGTTTCTCATTTTGACCTCACTATCGGTTTTAGTACCCTCGAATACCATGAAAATGACTCCCATGATGAACAATTCGAAAATTATAGCAGCCGTAATCTTGGATTCTCATTTTGACCTCGCCATCGGTTTTAGCACCCTCGAATACCATGAAAACGACTCCCATGATGAACAATTCGAAAATTATCGCAGCCGCCATCTTGGATTTTGATTTTGACCTCACTATCGGCTTAAGCATCCTCGAAAACCATGAAAACGACTCCCATGATCAACAATTCGTAAATTATCGCAGCCGCCATCTTGGATTTTGATGTTGACCTCACTATCGACTTTAGCATCCTCGAAAATCATAAAAATGACTCCCACGATGAACAATTCAAAAATTATCGCAGCCGCCATCTTGGATTCTCATTTTGACTTCGCCATCGGTTTTAGCACCCTCGAAAACCATGAAAACGACATCCATGATGAAAACTTTGAATTTTTTGCAGTCGCCATCTTGGATTTTGATTTTGACCTCACTATCGGCTTAAGCGTCCTCGAAAACCATGAAAACGACTCCCATGATGAACATTTCGAAAATTATCGCAGCCGCCATCTTGGATTTGGATTTTAACTTCACTATCGGCTTTAGCATCCTCGAAAACCATGAAAACGACTCCCATGATGAAATTGATGAACAATTCGAAAATTATAGCAGCCGCCATCTTGGATTCTCATTTTGTTCTCGACATCGGTTTTAGCACTCTCGAAAACCATGAAAACGACATCCATGATGAAAACTTTAAATTTTTTGCAGTCGCCATCTTGGGACTTTGATATAGACCTCACTATCGGCTTAAGCATCATCGAAAACCATGAAAACGACTCCCATGATGAATTCGAAAATTACCGCAGCCGCCATCTTGGATTTAGATTTTAACCTCACTATCGGCTTTTAGCATCCTCGAAAACCATGAAAACGACTCCCATGATGAACATTTCGAAAATTATCGCAGCCGCCATCTTGGATTTTGATTTTGACCTCACTATCGACTTTAGCATCCTCGAAAACCGTGAAAACGACATCCATGATGAAAACTTTGAATTTTTTGCAGTCGCCGTCTTGGATTTTGATTTAGACCTCACTATCGGCTTTAGCATCCTTGAAAACCATGAAAACGACTCCCATGATGTTTCGAAAATTTTCGAAGCCGCCATCTTGGATTTGGATTTTAACTTCACTATCGGCTTTAGCATCCTCGAAAACCATGAAAACGACTCCCATGATGAAATTGATGAACAATTCGAAAATTATAGCAGCCGCCATCTTGGATTCTCATTTTGTTCTCGACATCGGTTTTAGCACTCTCGAAAACCATGAAAACGACATCCATGATGAAAACTTTAAATTTTTTGCAGTCGCCATCTTGGGACTTTGATATAGACCTCACTATCGGCTTAAGCATCATCGAAAACCATGAAAACGACTCCCATGATGAATTCGAAAATTACCGCAGCCGCCATCTTGGATTTAGATTTTAACCTCACTATCGGCTTTTAGCATCCTCGAAAACCATGAAAACGACTCCCATGATGAACATTTCGAAAATTATCGCAGCCGCCATCTTGGATTTTGATTTTGACCTCACTATCGACTTTAGCATCCTCGAAAACCGTGAAAACGACATCCATGATGAAAACTTTGAATTTTTTGCAGTCGCCGTCTTGGATTTTGATTTAGACCTCACTATCGGCTTTAGCATCCTTGAAAACCATGAAAACGACTCCCATGATGTTTCGAAAATTTTCGAAGCCGCCATCTTGGATTTAAATTTTGACCCCACTATCGGCTTTAGCATCCTCGAAACCCATGAAAACGACTCCCATGATGAACATTTCTAAAATTATCGCAGCCGCCAGTTTGGATTTTGATTTTGACCTCACAATGAGCTTTAGCATCCTCGAAAACCATGAAAACGACTCACATGATGAAGATTTCGGAAATTATCGCAGCCGCCATCTTGGATTTGATTTTGACCTCACGATCGGCTTGAGCATCCACGAAAACCATGAAAACGACTCCCATGATAAACAATTCGAAAATGATCGCAGCCGCCATCTTGGATTTTGATTTTGACCTCACTATCGGCTTAAGCATCCTTGAAAACCCTGAAAACGACTCCCATGATAAACAATTCGAAAATTACCGCAGCCGCCATCTTGGATTTGGATTTTAACCTCACTATCGGCTTTAGCATCCTCGAAAACCATGAAAACGACATCCATGGTGAAAACTTTGAATTTTTTGCAGTCGCCATCTCGGACTCTCATTTTGACCTCGCCATCGGTTTTAGCACCCTCGAATACCATGAAAACGACTCCCATGATGAACATTTCGAAAATTATCGCAGCCGCCATCTTGGATTTGGATTTTAACCTCACTATCGGCTTTAGCATCCTCGAAAACCATGAAAACGACTCCCATGATGAAATTGATGAACAATTCGAAAATTATAGCAGCCGCCATCTTGGATTCTCATTTTGTTCTCGACATCGGTTTTAGCACTCTCGAAAACCATGAAAACGACATCCATGATGAAAACTTTAAATTTTTTGCAGTCGCCATCTTGGGACTTTGATATAGACCTCACTATCGGCTTAAGCATCATCGAAAACCATGAAAACGACTCCCATGATGAATTCGAAAATTACCGCAGCCGCCATCTTGGATTTAGATTTTAACCTCACTATCGGCTTTAGCATCCTCGAAAACCATGAAAACGACCCCAATGATAAACAATTCGAAAATTACCGCAGCCGCCATCTTGGATTTGGATTTTAACCTCACTATCGGCTTTAGCATCCTCGAAAACCATGAAAACGACATCCATGATGAAAACTTTGAATTTTTTGCAGTCGCCATCTCGGACTCTCATTTTGACCTCGCCATCGGTTTTAGCACCCTCGAATACCATGAAAACGACTCCCATGATGAACAAATCGTAAATTATCGCAGCCGCCATCTTGGATTTTGATTTTGACCTCACTATCGGCTTTAGCATCCTCGAAAACCATAAAAACGACTCCCATGATGAACATTTCGAAAATTATTGCAGCCGCCATCTTGGATTTTGATTTTGACCTCACTATCGGCTTTAACATCCTCGAAAACCATTAAACCGACTCCCATGATGAACAACTCGAAAATTATAGGACCCGTCTCAAGCAGTGAGGGCTCCGGACAGTATTACCAGTCTGAACATAATATCTGACATTGTTCTTAATAATGTAATACAACCTGAGATGAATAGTTTTGGATCTTCAATTAGTCTTAGTGACTGTCATTCAGTTTTGTTCTCTGACAGTATAGGCAGAGGGCTAGGTAATTTATTGAGTAATCATTTAAGTTATTGTACTCTAAATCATTGCATGCCACATTCTAACTACAAACAGATAATGGCATCAGTCACAAAAAATGTGTGTTATCCTAATACCACCATTACTATATTTATTGGTAATAGTTCTAAGATTGGAAAACAAGACATTACTGACTGTGTAGCAGAGTTGTTAAAATTAGATTGTAAGAAAATTATTTTGTGTGCATTTCCCTATTTTGAGAAGCTATCTAATAGAAAAAACAATCATATACATAGGCTGAACAACCATGTACAGTTCTTAGCAACTCATTATAGTGACAAACTTTTATTTTTAGACATCAACACTGTTGTTGATAAACTTAGGTCGACCCAGGATTCAGCATATCTGCCTATTAGATATAGACATATAATAGCTAGTCTATTAAGTTTTAATATTCACTCAGACATAAGTAGTATGTCTTCGTCTTGTTGTGTACATATTGATAGTAGTAGTTTTAGTAATAGTTTTAGTAATAGTTTTAGTTGTATGAACGAGGATCCATGTGTCACCATGGAAGATTCCCAATCTCAAGGTGGGACTACTAGTAGTAGGATATTTTTGCCTGGTGATGGCATGGGAGTACCGGGGCTTCCTCCGGATAGTATTTATCTTTCTTTAAACTTGTAAGTGAGACAACAGAAGGTACCATTAGCAATATAGCATCTCGTAAAGACAATGTATCTTCTTGCAATCAATTATTTAGTTTAAAAAAAGGGCCTCAGAATACCTTGAAATTACTCCATCAGAACATTCAAGGTATTTCTTCGAAATTATTGGAAATCGAAATATTTTTAGAAAAAACCATGTTTGACATCATCTGTTTTACCGAACATTGGTTGAAGGATTACCAAATGTTAATTAATTATAATAACTACACTGTGGGCAGTTGTTTTACCCGTAAATCTATGCTGCGTGGAGGTTCCTTAATATTAATTAAAAAATGTATAAAATGTAAAGAACGTAATGACATAGTAGGTCTCTCTGTTGAACATTGTATCGAACTGTCCTGTGTTGAGCTAGATAGGCATGTAATAGTGTGTGTGTACAGACCCCCAAAATATCAAAATTTCTCCTTATTCGAATCAATAATGGAAGATGTCCTAGTAAAGCTTGCAGACAGTAATAAATCCGCAGTTATTTGTGGTGATTTTAATATCAATATTTTGGAAGAAAATTTAAATAGCAATAGATTATTAAATCTTTTTAAGTCATTTGATTTGACTAATATTTTTGTGGAACCTACTAGGGTGACTCCAACTTCTGCTACTTGTATTGATAATGTTTTCTGCAATTGTGATTATTTGGATAAAGCAATAGTTAGTTGTCTGCCGTCTGATCATAGTGGACAAACGGTAACTTTTAAGTGTAAATCAACTAAACAACAAGTTCAGATTTCATATAGACAAATAACAACTAACAAATTAAATAAATTTAATAATTCCGTATCCAATAGATTAAGTGTTATGAGCCCTAGTGTTGACGACACTAGAGTTAATAATTTTTATAATGGTTTCTTTTCAATAGTTCATACCGAATTTAATAAATCTTTTGAAAAGAAGACTAAAACTATTTGCCCTAAATTTGTGTTTAGTGACTGGGCGACTGTAGGTATAAGAAAAAGTAGGGAAAGACTATTTGAGCTCTATGGCCTTAAGCCTTACATCAACACTGAAACTTTCAACAAGTATGTTTCTACATACTCAAAAGTGTTCAGAAATACTTGCAAGGCTGCTAAAGCCATGTACATAAGTAATAAAATCAAAACATCAGATAATAAAATAAAAACAGTTTGGAAAGTAATAAATGATGAGACTGGCAGGAAAAAAACACGGAGCACCAAGTATACGTTGGAGACACCACATGGTCCTATAAGTTCAAATCGAGATGTAGCTCAAGAATTTGTAAATTTCTTTACTGATATACCATTAAAGACCACGGAGGCTCTAAACTCCTCTCCCGATATCGCAATTGCTTTATTAAAGGCAAACGTGTCTGGCTGCTCGGCTGAATTTGTATTTAAGCACATAAACCCCATGACGGTTATTAAAGCTTTTCGGCAAATCAAAATTAAGCTAACAGAAGATCTTTGGGGAATGTCAATCAAAGTTTGTACATCCATAGTAGAGACTATAGCACCATACTTGGCTTTAATTTTTAATTTATGTGTAGACCAAGGAGTTTTTCCGGACTTAATGAAATTCAGTAAAGTCATACCTCTTTTTAAATCCGGAGACACTAAAGACACTAATAATTACAGACCTGTATCCGTGTTGCCCGTTTTTAGCAAGGTTTTTGAAAAGGTAATGCTTGATCAGATGCTTAACCACTTTAACACCAATAAAATTTTACATGATCAACAGTATGGTTTCACCAAGGGACGTTGTACAACTGACGCCGGTGTCACCCTATTGAAGCACATATTTACTGCATGGGAAGAGGCACAAGACGCCATAGGAATATTCTGTGACCTCTCCAAGGCATTTGATTGCGTAAATCACGATACTTTGCTTTTTAAACTTGAGCATTACGGTCTAGGTAAACTTGCAATTAGTTTGTTAAAATCTTATTTGTGTGATAGACAGCAGCAAGTTCAGATAAATGGTGTGAATTCGGAAGGTTTAAAGGTAAAAATGGGGGTTCCGCAAGGCTCAATATTGGGTCCTTTTCTCTTTCTTGTATATATCAATGATCTACCCTATTTATTCAAAAATCAACCTCACAATAATATGGTGTTATTTGCTGATGACACTTCCCTAATTTTTAAGATAAATAGACGGGCCCAAAATGTAGATAACGTAAATAATGCTTTACGTCAGGTCCACGATTGGTTTACTGCAAACAACTTAGTATTAAACGGAAAAAAGACCAAATGTATAAGATTTGCTTTACCAAATGTTAAAACCACAAATTATGATATAGTATTGAATCAAGAGAAACTTGAATTTGTCGATAAAACAGTTTTCCTGGGGATTACGCTTGATGCACGGCTACAATGGAGTCCCCATTTAACAACTCTTGCGGGGCGGCTAAGTTCAGCAGCATACGCTGTTCGAAAAATCCGTCAATTTACCGATGTAGATACTGCTAGAATTGTCTATTTTAGTTACTTTCACAGTATCATGTCTTATGGCATTTTATTGTGGGGACGGGCTGCCGACATCGAATCTATTTTCATTCTGCAAAAGAGAGCCATCAGGGCCATATACAATCTCCGTAGACGCGATTCTCTCAGAGAACTGTTTAAGGAAATTAACATTATGACAGTACCTTGTCAATACATCTATGAAAATATAATGTACGTTAGGAAAAATCTGCATCTTTTTAGTAAGAGAGGTGACAGACACAACTATCACACTAGAAATAGGGATCGGTTAGTTCAGCCGGGCTTCAGACTCGCCAAAGTGGACTATTCTTTCATGGGGTACTGTTTAAAGTGCTATAATAAAATACCACAAAATGTTCTTGAATTGAATGAGACTAAATTTAAATCATGTATTAAACGCACACTATGTAAGCGGGCTTATTATAAACTAGGCGATTATATAGCTGATAATAATGCTTGGCTCCATGCTGGTCCTGCTCCACCTGACAGTGTAGGATAAAATATTGATAGCGTTTTTTTTTAATATTCTTGTTGGAGCTGCTGAAGATTGTACAACTGGATTTGCATTGTATAGACTCAATCTTCCTAGTATTATATAGTTTCATAGCCAGCATTGTGTGAGTACTATGTACCTCGGAGCTATCATTCACTGAGTACCTACGTCTCTTATTGACTTGAATGACCCTGGCGGTTGAGAGTATGTCATGCTCACTCAAATGTCTCGCTGATAGTGGCGCGTGTGTCGGATCATTTAGTTCCCTTCAAAATGGTTGAGCTGAATGGTGCTGATATATGCGTCATGTTCGTGAACGGGCGCTGTCAGTTGGGACTGGTCATCCCTTAGCTGCCACGGTCTATTTTAATTATTGATAACTTTATTTTTGAATTGTCTTTTTTATATTTTCTATGGACACTAATAACTTGCCACATCGTTCTCACATAATGTACCATCTGATGATGAATGATGTAACAAAAGATCTGTAATAATTTTGGCGATTGAAAAAGAGTGTCCATGGAGTTTCTTGCTCATTCTTCTCCATAGAGATCTACTCCTTGAAATGAGCACCTACGGTACTTTCACAGTTTTTATGTCTTGTGACTGGGACTGTAGCACCATAACTTTTTAATGTCTAATTACATTTTTATTTGTCTATGACAATTCATAAGTGCCTGTAACTGGCCTACATGAAATAAATGCTTTGATTTTGATTTTGATTTTGATTTTGATTTTGATAGCAGCCGCCATCTTGGATTTGGATTTTGACCTCACTATCGGCTTTAGCATCCTCGTAAACCATTAAAACGACTCCCATGATGAACAACTCGAAAATTATAGCAGCCGCCATCTTGGATTCTCATTTTGACCTCGACATCGGTTTTAGTACCCTCGAATACCATGAAAACGACTCCCATGATGAACAATTCGAAAATTATCGCAGCCGCCATCTTGGATTATGATTTTGACCTCACTATCGGCTTAAGCATCCTCGAAAACCATTAAAACGACTCCCATGATGAACAACTCGAAAATTATAGCAGCCGCCATCTTGGATTTTGATTTTGACCTCACTATCGGCTTTAGCATCCTCGAAACCCATGAAAACGACTCCCATGATGAACATTTCTAAAATTATCGCAGCCACCATTTTGGATTTTGATTTTGACCTCACAATGAGCTTTAGCATCCTCGAAAACCATGAAAACGACTCACATGATGAAGATTTCGGAAATTATCGCAGCCGCCATCTTGGATTTGATTTTGACCTCACAATGAGCTTACGCATCCTCGAGGACCATGAAAACGACTCCCATGAAGAACATTTCGAAAATCATCGCAGCCGCCATCTTTGATTCTCAATTTGACCTCGCCATCGGTTATGGCACCCTCGAAAACCATAAAAACGACATCCATGATGAAAACTTTGAATTTTTTGCAGTCGCCAACTTGGATTTTGATTTTGACCTCACTATCGGCTTTAGCATCCTCGAAACCCATGAAAACGACTCCCATGATGAACAATTTGAACGAAAATTATCGCAGCCGCCATCTTGGATTTTGATTTTGACCTCACAATGGGCTTTAGCATCCTCGAGAACCATGAAAACGACTCCCATGAAGAACATTTCGAAAATTATCGCAGCCGCCATCTTTTAATTCTCAATTTGACCTCGCCATCGGTTTTAGCACCCTTGAAAACCATAACGACATCCATTATAAAAACTTTGAATTTTTTGCAGTCGCTAACTTGGATTTTGATTTTGACCTCACTGTCGGCTTTAGCATCCTCGAAACCCATGAAAACGACTCCCATGATGAACATTTCTAAAATTATCGCAGCCGCCATTTTGGATTTTGATTTTGACCTCACAATGAGCTTTAGCATCCTCGAAAACCATGAAAACGACTCACATGATGAAGATTTCGGAAATTATCGCAGCCGCCATCTTGGATTTGATTTTGACCTCACGATCGGCTTGAGCATCCTCGAAAACCATGAAAACGACTCCCATGATAAACAATTCGAAAATGATCGCAGCCGCCATCTTGGATTTTGATTTTGACCTCACTATCGGCTTAAGCATCCTTGAAAACCATGAAAACGACTCCCATGATAAACAATTCGAAAATTACCGCAGCCGCCATCTTGGATTTGGATTTTAACCTCACTATCGGCTTTAGCATCCTCAAAAACCATGAAAACGACATCCATGATGAAAACTTTGAATTTTTTGCAGTCGCCATCTCGGACTCTCATTTTGACCTCGCCATCGGTTTTAGCACCCTCGAATACCATGAAAACGACTCCCATGATGAACAATTCGTAAATTATCGCAGCCGCCATCTTGGATTTTGATTTTGACCCCACTATCGGCTTTAGCATCTTCGAAAACCATGAAAACGACTCCCATGATGAACAATTCAAAAATTGTCGCAGCCGCCATCTTGGATTTTAATCTTGACCTCAGTATCGGCTTTAGCATCCTCGGAAACCATGAAAACGACTCCCATGATGAACATTTCAAAAATTATCGAAGCCGCCATCTTTGATTTTGATTTTGACCTCACTATCGGCTTTAGCATCCTCGAAAACAATGAAAACGACTCCCATGATGAAATTGATGAACAATTCGAAAATTATAGCAGCCGCCATCTTGGATTCTCATTTTGACCTCGCCATCGGTTTTAGCACCCTCGAAAACCATGGAAACGACTACCATGATGAACATTTAAAAATATCGCAGCCGCCATATTGGATTTTGATTTTGACCTCACTATCGGCTTTAGCATCCTCGAAAACCATGAAAACGATTTCCATGGTGAAATTGATGAATAATTCGAAAATTATCGCAGCCGCCATCTTGGATTCTCAATTTGACTTTGCCATCGGTTTTAGCACCCTCGAAAACCATGGAAACGACTCCCATGATGAACATTTAAAAAATAATCGCAGCTGCCATCTTAAATTTGGATTTTAACCTCAGAATCGGCTTTAGCATCCTCGAAAACCATGAAAACGTCAGCTCCCATGATGAACAATTCGAAAATTATCGCAGCCGCCATATTGGATTTTGATTTTGACCCCACTATCGGCTTTAGCATCTTCGAAAACCATGAAAACGACTCCCATGATGAACAATTCAAAAATTGTCGCAGCCGCCATCTTGGATTTTAATCTTGACCTCAGTATCGGCTTTAGCATCCTCGGAAACCATGAAAACGACTCCCATGATGAACATTTCAAAAATTATCGAAGCCGCCATCTTTGATTTTGATTTTGACCTCACTATCGGCTTTAGCATCCTCGAAAACAATGAAAACGACTCCCATGATGAAATTGATGAACAATTCGAAAATTATAGCAGCCGCCATCTTGGATTCTCATTTTGACCTCGCCATCGGTTTTAGCACCCTCGAAAACCATGGAAACGACTACCATGATGAACATTTAAAAATATCGCAGCCGCCATATTGGATTTTGATTTTGACCTCTCTATCGGCTGTAGCATCCTCGAAAACTGAACACGGGTCTCTTAGTTTCTGAGATACGATTGGGAGGGGGGGGGGGAGGCCAAAAAGGGGAGGCTTGGTACTTTTGCCCTTCTCTTGAGAGTTACTTGTAAGTTTGCTTGTCGTCACCCCTCAGTTACGCTTCACCCACTCCACTTTCGTTACGCTACGGAGGTCGCCGGCTCGCTTCGCTCGCCACCTCACCCCTTCGCTACGCTCGGTCTCGCAGGTTCGCTCCACTCAGGACCTACCTACCACCGGAAAGCTACCGTGACCTTATCCTTATGCAACGCTTCGCTTTACCGCTACCTAGTTTCGGAGATACGATGGGGGTAGGGGTGAAGAGGAGGAGAAGGGGGAGTTTTGAAAAATGATTTTGACCAACTCTGGGCCCCTTGATATGAATCTGAAAAAAAAAATGTTAAAAGTCTGTTTACTTCCGAGATCCGCCTAAAGGGGTAGAAGGTGGGCAAGGGGGGGGGGGGACTTTGAATAATGGTTTTTACTTTTCCGAGCCTCCTCTATACGAATCCGTAAAAAACAGAACACGGGTCTCTTAGTTTCTGAGATACGATTGGGAGGGGGGGGGAGGCCAAAAACGGGAGTCTTGGTACTTTTGCCCTACTCATGAGAGTTACTTGTAAGTTTGCTTGTCGTCGCCCCCGAGTTAAGCTTTACCCACTCAACCTTCGTTACGCTACGGAGGTCGCCGGCTCGCTTCGCTCGCCACCTCCCCCCTTCGCTCCACTCGGTCTCGCAGGTTCGCTCCACTCAGCACCTACCTACCACCGGAAATCTATCGTGAGTGACCTTATCCCTACGCTACGCTACGCTTCGCTTTTCCGCTACCTAGTTTCTGAGATACTATGGGGGGAGGGGTGAAGGGGGGGGGAGAGGTGTGAGTTTTGAAAAATGATTTTGAGCAACTCTGGGCCCCTTGATATGAATCTGAAAAAAAAAGTGTGAAAAGTCTGTTATCTTCCGAAATCCGTCTAAAGGGGGGAGAAGGGGGTCAAAGGGGCAACTTTGAAAAATGCTTTTTACTTTTCCGAGCCTCCTCTATACGAATCCGTAATAAAACAAAACACGGGTCTCTTAGTTTCTGAGATACGATTGGGAGGGGGGGGGGGGAGGCCAAAAACGGGAGTCTTGGTACTTTTGCCCAACTCATGAGAGTTACTTGTAAGTTTGCTTGTCGTCGCCCCCGAGTTAAGCTTTACCCACTCAACCTTCGTTACGCTACGGAGGTCGCCGGCTCGCTTCGCTCGCCACCTCCCCCCTTCGCTCCACTCGGTCTCGCAGGTTCGCTCCACTCAGCACCTACCTACCACCGGAAATCTATCGTGACCTTATCCCTACGCTACGCTACGCTTCGCTTTTCCGCTACCTAGTTTCTGAGATACTATGGGGGGAGGGGTGAAGGGGGGGGAGAGGTGTGAGTTTTGAAAAATGATTTTGAGCAACTCTGGGCCCCTTGATATGAATCATGGTCAAAGGGGCAACTTGGAAAAATGCTTTTTACTTTTCTGAGCCTCCTCTATATGAATCCGTAATAAAACAAAACACGGGTCTCTTAGTTTCTGAGATACGATTGGGAGGGGGGGGGAAGGCCAAAAAGGGGAGGCTTGGTTATTTTGCCTTACTCATAAGAGTTACTTGTAAGTTTGCATGTCGTCACCCCCGAGTTGCGCTTCACCCACTCAACCTTCGTTACGCTACGGGGGTCGCCGGCTCGCTTCGCTCGCCACCTCCCCCCTTCGCTCCACTCGGTCTCGCAGGTTCGCTCCACTCGGGACCTACCTACCACCGGAAAGCTAATCATGACCTTATCCCTACGCTACGCTGCGCTTCGCTTTACCGCTATGGGGGGAGGGGTGAAGAGGGGGAGAGGGGAGAGTTTTGAAAAATGATTGTGACATACTCTGGGCCCCTTGATATGAATCTGAAAAAAAAAATGTTGCAAGTCTGTTAACTTCCGAGATCCGCCTAAAGGGGGGAGAAGGGGGGCAAGGGGGGAGGAACTTTGAAAATGGTTTTTACTTTTCCGAGCCTCCTCTATACGAATCCGTAAAAAAACAAAACACGGGTCTCTTAGTTTCCGAGATACGATGGGGGGAGGGGTGAAGAGGGGGAGAGGGGGGAGTTTTGAGAAATGATTTTGACCAACTCTGGGCCCCTTGATATGAATCTGAAAAAAGAAACGTTGCAAGTCTGTTAACTTCCGAGATCCGCCTAAAGGGGGGAGAAGGGGGGCAAGGGGGGGGAACTTTGAAAAATGGTTTTTACTTTTCCGAGCATCCTCTATACGAATCCGTAAAAAAAACAAAATACGGGTCTCTTAGTTTCCGAGATACGATGGGGAGGGGGGGGAGGGGGGGCAAAAAGGGGAGGTTTGGGATTTTTCCCATACTCACCAGAGTTACTTGTTTACGAATCTGTCAAAATATACCCACCTCCCCCTTCACCATCTGGGAGAACAATGATGTCAATCAGTCAGTGAGTGAGTGAGTGAGTGAGTGGTAATCGAGCTTTATATAGTATAATAACTAGTATTTGCGCGTTGCGCGAGCTGCAAGCAGCTCGCGGGGTCGTGTTTTGGAGAAGTATTCCTTACCTTTATAAAATTTTGAGAATCCATAAGAATCTTTAAATGAATGGAAAATCCATAGTCCTTAAAAGATTATGTAAATTATATAAAATATTTTTTACATTCAGGAAAACCTTCTAACTAATTCAATAAAAAAAGGAACATAATAATAAAAAAAAACAAAATAAATTGAGAATTCCTTAGGATAGTTAAAAGAATTTTAAATCCGTTAGAGCACTTAAAAGATTTTGAAACCCCTTAAGAACCCCCTAATCCAATTTAAACCTTATTAAAAACTCAGAAGGGAGGCTTAAGGGGCAACTTCAAAAAATGGTTTTTACTTTTCCGAGCCTCCTCTATACAAATCCGTAAAAAAAAATAACACGGGTCTCTTAGTGTCTGATATATGATTGAAACTGGGGGGGGGGGCCAAAAAGGAGAGGCTTAGTACTTTTGCCCTACTCATGAGAGTTACATGTAAATTTGCTTGTCGTCACCCCTGATTTACGCTTCATCCAATCAACCTTCGTTACGTCCCATGATGAAATTGATGAACAATTCGAAAATTATCGCAGCCGCCATCTTGAATTTTGATTTTGACCTCACTATCGGCTTTAGCATCCTCGAAAACCATGAAAACGACTGCCATGATGAACAATTCCAAAATTATCGCAGCCGCCATCATGGATTTGGATTTTAACCTCACTGTCGGCTTTAGCATCCTCGAAAACCATGAAAACGACTCCCATGATGAACATTTTGAAAATTATCGCAGTCGCCATCTTGGATTCTCATTTTGACCTCGCCATCGGTTTAAGCATCCTCGAAAACCATGAAAACGACAACCATGATGAAAACTTTGAATTTTTTTGCAGTCGCCATCTTGGATTTTGATTTTGACCTCACTATCGGCTTTAGCATCCTAGAAAACCATGAAAACGACTGCCATGATGAACAATTCCAAAATTATCGCAGCCGACATCATGGATTTGGATTTTAACCTCACTGTCGGCTTTAGCATCCTCGAAAACCATGAAAACGACTGCCATGATGAACATTTTTAAAATTATCGCAGTCGCCATCTTGGATTCTCATTTTGACCTCGCCATCGGTTTAAGCATCCTCGAAACCCATGAAAACGACAACCATGATAAAAACTTTGAATTTTTTTGCAGTCGCCATCTTGGATTTTGATTTTGACCTCACTATCGGCTTTAGCATCCTCGAAAACCATGAAATAGACTGCCATGATGAACAATTCAAAAATTATCGCAGCCGCCATCTTGGATTTTTATTTTGACGTCACTATCGGCTTTAGCATCCTCGAAAACCTAGATAACGACTGCCATGATGAACATTTCGAAAATTATCGCAGCCACCATCTTGGATTCTCATTTTGACCTCGCCATCGGTTTAAGCATCCTCGAAAACCATGAAAACGACAAACACAATGAAAACTTTGAATTTTTTTTTGCAGTCGCCATCTTGGATTTTGATTTTGACCTCAATATCGGCTTTAGCATCCTCGAAAACCATGAAAACGACTGCCATGATGAACAATTCCAAAATTATCGCAGCCGCCATCATGGATTGTGATTTTGACCTCACTATCAGCTTTAGCATCCTCGAAAACCATGAAAACGACATCCATGATGAAAACTTTGTAATTTTTTGCAGTCGCCATCTTGGATTTTGATATTGACCTCACTATCGGCTTTAGCATCCTCGAAAACCATGAAAACGAGTGCCATGATGAACAATTCCAAAATTATCGCAGCCGCCATCATGGATTTGGATTTTAACCTCACTGTCGGGTTTAGCATCCTCGAAAATTATGAAAACGACTGCCATGATGAATATTTCGAAAATTATCGAAGCCGCCATCTTGGATTTTGATTTTGACCTCACTATCGGCTATAGCATCCTCGAAAACCATGAAAACGACTCCCATGATGAACATTTTGAAAATTATCGCAGTCGCCATCTTGGATTCTCATTTTGACCTCGCCATCGGTTTAAGCATCCTCGAAAACCATGAAAACGACAACCATGATGAAAACTTTGAATTTTTTTGCAGTCGCCATCTTGGATTTTGATTTTGACCTCAATATCGGCTTTAGCATCCTCGAAAACCATGAAAACGACTCCCATGTTGCACAATTCGTAAATTATCGCAGCCGCCATCTTGGATTTGGATTTTAACTTCACTATCGGCTTTAGCACCCTCGAAAGCCATGAAAACGACAACCATGATGAAAACTTTGAATTTTTTTGCAGTCGCCATCTTGGATTTTGATTTTGACCTCAATATCGGCTTTAGCATCCTCGAAAACCATGAAAACGACTCCCATGATGAACATTTCGAAAATTATCGAAGCCGCCGTCTTGGATTTTGATTTTGAGCTTACTATCGGCTTTAGCATCCTCAAAAACCCTGAAAACGACTCCCATGATGAAATTGATGGACAATTCGAAAATTATAGCAGCCGCCATCTTGGATTTTGATTTTGAGCTCACTATCGGCTTTAGCATCCTCAAAAACCATGAAAACGACTCCCATGATGAACATTTCGAAAATTAATGCAGCCGCCATCTTGGATTCTCATTTTGACCTCGCCATCGGTTTAAGCACCCTCGAAAACCATGAAAACGACATCCATAATGAAAACTTTGTAATTTTTTGCAGTCGCCATCTTGGATTTTTATTTTGACCTCACTATCCGCTTTAGCATCCTCGAAAACCATGAAATAGACTGCCATGATGAACAATTCAAAAATTATCGCAGCCGCCATCTTGAATTTTGATTTTGACCTCACTATCGGCTTTAGCATCCTCGAAAACCATGAAAACGACTCCCATGATGAACATTTCGAAAATTATCGCAGCCGCCATCTTGGATTCTCATTTTGACCTCGCCATCGGTTTTAGCAACCTCGAAAACTATGAAATTGACATCCATCATTAAAACTTTAAAATTTTTTGCAGTCACCATCTTGGATTTTGATTTTGACCTCAATATCGGCTTTAGCATCCTCGAAAACCATGAAAACGACTCCCATGTTGCACAATTCGTAAATTAATGCAGCCGCCATCTTGGATTCTCATTTTGACCTCGCCATCGGTTTAAGCACCCTCGAAAACCATGAAAACGACAACCATGATGAAAACTTTGAATTTTTTTGCAGTCGCCATCTTGGATTTTGATTTTGACCTCAATATCGGCTTTAGCATCCTCGAAAACCATGAAAACGACTCCCATGTTGCACAATTCGTAAATTATCGCAGCCGCCATCTTGGATTTGGATTTTAACTTCACTATCGGCTTTAGCACCCTCGAAAGCCATGAAAACGACAACCATGATGAAAACTTTGAATTTTTTTGCAGTCGCCATCTTGGATTTTGATTTTGACCTCAATATCGGCTTTAGCATCCTCGAAAACCATGAAAACGACTCCCATGATGAACATTTCGAAAATTATCGAAGCCGCCATCTTGGATTTTGATTTTGACCTCACTATAGGCTATAGCATCCTCAAAAACCATAAAAACGACTCCCATGATGAACAATTCGAAAATTATCGCAGAGGCCATCTTGGATTCCGAGATACGATGGGGGGAGGGGTGAAGGGGGGGGGGGAGTTTTGAAAGATGATTTTGACGTACTCTGGGCTCCTTGATACGAATCTAAAAAAAGGGGGGATGAGGCCAAAAAGGGGAGGCTTGGTACTTTTGCCCTACTCATGAGAGTTACTTGTAAGTTTGCTTGTCGTCACTCACCCACTCAACCTTCGCTCCACTCAGGACCTACCTACCACCGGAAAGCTATCGTGTCCTCATCCCTACGCTTCGCTTTACCGCTACATAATTTTTCCGAGATACGATGGGTGGAGGGGTGAAGAGGGGGAGAGGGGGGGAGTTTCGAAAAATGATTTTGACTAACTCTGGGCCCCTTGATATGAATCTGAAAAAAAATGTTGCAAGTCTGTTAACTTCCAAGATCCGCCCAAATGGAAGAAGGGGAGCAAGGGGGGAGGGAACATTGAAAAATGGTTTTTAGTTTTCCGAGCCACCTCTCTACGAATCCGTAAAAAAACAAAACACGGGTTTCTTAGTTTCCGAGATATGATTGGGAGGGGGGGGAGGCCAAAATGGGGAGGCTTGGTACTGTTGCCCTACACATGAGAGTTACTTGTAACTGTAAGTTTGCTTGTCGTCACCCCTGAGTTACGCTTCACCCACTCAACCTTCGTTACGCTATGGAGGTCGCCGGCTCGCTTCGCTCGCCACCTCCCCCCTTCGCTCCACTCGGTCTCGCAGGTTCGCTCCACTCAGGACCTACTTACCACCGGAAAGCTATCGTGTCCTCATCCCTACGCTTCGCTTTACCGCTACATAATTTTTCCGAGATACGATGGGTGGAGGGGTGAAGAGGGGGAGAGGGGGGAATTTTGAAAAATGATTTTAACTAACTCTGGGCCCCGTGATATGAAACCGAAAAAAAAAATGTTGCAAGTCTGTTAACTTCCGAGATCCGCCCAAATGAGGGAGAAGGGGGACCAGGGGGGGGGGGGGACTTTGTAAAATGGTTTTTACTTTACCGAGCCTCCTCTATACGAAACCGTAAATAAACAGAACACGGTTCTCTTAGTTTCTGAGATACGATTGCGGGGGGGGGCAGAGGCCAAAAAGGGGAGGCTTGGTACTTTTGCCCTACTCATGAGAGTTACTTGTAAGTTTGCTTGTCATCACCCCCGAGTTACGCTTCACCCACTCAACCTTCGTTACGCGACGGTGGGTCGCCGGCTCGCTTCGCTCGCCACCTCCCCCCCTTCGCTCCACTCAGGACCTACCTACCACCGGAAAGCTATCGTGACTTTATCCCTACGCTACGCTACGCTTCGCTTTACCGCTACCTAGTTTTTCCGAGATACGATGGGGGGGGGGGGGGTGAAGAGGGGGACAGGGGGGAGTTTTGAAAAATGATTTTGACCAACTCTGGGCCCCTTGATATGAATCTGAAAAAAAAATGTTGCAAGTCTGTTAACTTCCGAGATCCGCCTGAAGGGGGGAGAAGGGGGCCAAGGGGGGGGGGACTTTGAATAATGGCTTTTACTTTTCCGGACCTCCTCTATACGAATCCGTAAAAAAACAAAACACGGGTCTCTTACTTTCCGAGATACGATGGGGGGAGGGGTGAAGAGGGGGAGAGGGGGGAGTTTTGAAAAACGATTTTGACCAACTCTGGGCCCCTTGATATGAATCTGAAAAAAAAAATGTTGCAAGTCTGTCAACTTCCGAGTTCCACCTAAAGGGGGAGAAGGGGGGCAAGGGGGGGAACTTTGAAAAATGGTTTTTACTTTTCCGAGCCTCCTCTATACGAATCCGTAAAAAAAACAAAACACGGGTCTCTTAGTTTCCGAGATACGATGGGGAGGGGGGGGAGGGGGGGCGAAAAGGGGAGGTTTGGGATTTTTCCCATACTCACCAGAGTTACTTGTTTACGAATCTGTCAAAATATACCCACCTCCCCCTTCACCATCTGGGAGAACAATGATGTCAATCAGTGAGTCAGTGAGTGAGTGGTAATCGAGCTTTATATATATACGAGCTTTATATAGTATAATATAACTAGTATTTGCGCGTTGCGCGAGCTGCAAGCAGCTCGCGGGGTCGTGTTTTGGAGAAGTATTCCTAACCTTAATAAAATTTTGAGAATCCATAAGAATCTTTAAATGAATTGGAAAATCCATCCATCCATCCATCTTGGATTCTCATTTTGACCTCGCCATCGGTTTTAGCACCCTCGAAAACCATGAAAACGACACCCATGATGAAAACACAAAAACTATCCATCTCAAAAGAATTTTTCAATGTAATTTCTACAATTTTATTAAATATAAGTTCCTGTACCTCGGGTTTCAATGCAACCTACCTGCCCGCCCGACATAATTGGCGTATGATATTTAAAATATTATTGTGTTAGGTACACGCTTACTGCCCCTCGAACACTGCATTTTTTGCAGTCGCCATCTTGGATTTGGATTTTAACTTCACTATCGGCTTTAGCATCCTCGAAAACCATGAAAACGACTCCCATGATAAATATATATATATTTTTTTTATAACCTGCTACTTAGCGATCTGTTTCTTTCCAACAATAAACTATAATATGCTGTCAGATTTTCATCAGCTATTTTATTCATAGCAGAGATGTGCGACGAACGGTCCAATCCTCATATTTAGTCTGCGAATCTTGTCGCTAATTTAGATATACTATTCCTCTTAAGGCGAGAGAATCTTAGACTGCCCTCTTCATGCAGTTTGGCAGCTAGCTCCTTTATATGTTGTGTAGCGTTGTAGTCGATTTTCTAAAAAATCAACTAAACGCGCCTCACTAGTAACGCGCCACATCCCTAATCTTCCACATACGAACGCGTCATCGCTTGGCGGCGTTCGTGTGTGGCTATATAAACTCACGCGGTTCACTATACGGCCTCTTTCTTTTACGAAGCCTCAATACAACAACCCCAACCTAAACGGGTAAGTGCTCATGTGATTTCAATTGTTCACTGTCCTGCCAGATCGCATTTCTATGTATTTCTTTGTCTGCGCGGTCTGGCAGCCATTTTATTGTATCAGCGTCATTATAACCTTTACTGTCGAAAAGCTATAATGTAAATCATCACCTTTTCTTCATTGCACCTCATTGTGAATGCGCCCACATGCTTTTCGCATCCTACGCTATGCTTACCTCGCCACGCTGCGCCTAGCTGCTCGCTTAAATCGCCTGGCCACGCGGCGAGGAACCATCGGGGATGCCTGGGGCATGTGCGCGCATAACTACCTCTAATTGTAAGCCACCGCGATGGGTGAGTCTTCCACCAATCCCCTTGCTTTGGGCTTGCGGCTGAAGGACCCACACATCGACGGAGGCTTGCAGAGCTACGGCACGACGCTTACGCACGCACCCTTCTCCGCACTCGTTCCAGGGTTCCAGGCTACGGCTAACATCCCGACTTACGGCTCCAAATTAAACCGTTAGGCGTCCCGCTGCCTCCCTGCCTACCGCGGGAGAAAGACGCCTAACAAGCCGCGCGGCCGCTAACGCCGTCGGACGTCTCGTAGGTGAGACCCACGCCACCACGTGCCTTGCTGTGGTCTGCCTGCGCGGGCCACGTGCCTAGCAGAAGGCACTCCCTGCCTACCTGCCTGTCGGCCACCCACGCGGCGCGTGGGTGCCGAGACCTCACGCCAGCCGCGTGTGGAGGTCCCTGCCGGAGCGGGCCACGTGCCCTGCTGTGCCCTGCCTGCGCGGGCCACGTGCCTAGCGGAAGGCACTGCCTGCCTGCCTACCTACCTGCCGGCGGACGCGTCTGCCACGCGCTCGCCTCCTGCCCTGCACCGTCGTCTTCGGCGTTCTAAAGCCCAGGGCAGTACCTTTCTTACCAAGTGACCAGTGACAGTGCTTAGAGACCGTAGAACCTACTACCCTGAATCTATTCTGTGTGCTCATGCTCTCTTAATAAATGTATTAAGTGACGGTTGGTTTTATTATCTATCCACCTAGAAACCCGCTTGCCACAGTTGGTTCAGTCGGAGTTGATATTTCACACGGTTCTTACGTTTAGATCTAAGTTCACATATTTGTTGCTTATGTGTGGTAGAATATTGAACATGGCTCATATTGTTTTGCTCTGAAACTATGATAAATAATTCGAAAATTATCGCAGCCGCCATCTTGAATTTTGATTTTGACCTCACTATCGGCTTTACCATCCTCGAAAACCATGAAAAAGACTCCCATGATGAACAATTCGAAAATGATCGCAGCCGCCATCTTGGATTCTCATTTTGACCTCGCCATCTGTTTTAGCAACCTCGAAAACCATGAAAACGACATCCATGATTAAAACTTTGAAATTTTTTGCAGTCGCCATCTTGGATTATGATTCTGACCTCATTATCGGCTTTAGCTTCCTCGAAAACCATGAAAAAGACTCCCATGATGAACAATTCGAAAATTATTGCAGCCGCCATCTTGGATTCTCATTTTGACCTTTTTTGAAAGGAACGCGGGAACAGATACTGAATATCCGCCAAATCGTTGAGAAGAGCAGGGAATTCAACAACCCCGTGGTCCTTTGCTTTATAGATTATACAAAAGCTTTTGACTGTGTACAATAGGATAAACTGTGGAAACTGTTACTGGAAATGGGAGTACCTGATCACCTTGTCGGTCTGATCCAGAGTTTATACACGGATAATCGTTCTTTCATTAGGATAGGTAATGAATGCTCTTGTATGTTCCAAACTAAAAAAGGTGTGAGACAGGGCTGTATACTGTCTCCTTCCCTTTTCAACATATATGGAGAGTACATCATTCAGAAAACTATCGAACACTGGGAGAAAGGTTTCCCCATAGGGGGAAAAAGAGTTTCAAATCTCCGATATGCCGACGACACCGTTCTCCTTGCTACATCCATGGAAGATATGAATGAGCTGTTCCAGACTCGAGACTGAAAGTGACGACATCGGTCTCGCAGTGAATAGAGCTAAAACCAAATTAATGATTTTGGATCGAGCCGGGAAGCTAACAAATGTCACCTGCAACATTCCTGGCATTGGCATCGTCGACCACTACATCTACTTCGGCGCGCAAATCTGCAACGATGGTAGCTGTGTCCCCGAAATTAAAAGGCGAATAGGAATGGCTAAAGATGCTATGACACGTTTAAGCAACATCTGGAAAAAGAGAGGAATTGGCATAAAAACGAAGATCAGACTGATACGAGCCCTAGTATTCCCTATCTTCCTGTATGTAGTGGAAACATGGACCATTTTGGCACGACAAAGACAGAGGATTGATGCATTTGAGATGTGGTGCTGGAGACGAATGTTGAGAATACCGTGGACTGCGAAACGCACCAATGCATCGATCCTAAGTCAGCTTCGAATAAAAACTCGCTTGTCAACTATAATTATGCCAACAGCGCATTCTCTCCGATTTCGGCCACCTGGTGCGCAGAGGTGATGAAAGCTTGGAGAAACTGATTGTGGTTGGGAACACCGAAGGCAAACGATCGCGCGGTCGTTCACCAACTCGATGGACAGATCAGGTGAAGGAATCATCGTCCTCTAAATTCTACTCGGTGGTAAAGGATGCGCTGGACAGAAACCGGTGGAGGCGGATCATCCGCTCCAGATGCAACTCTGAAGCTGACCACGATCCTCAGACATGAGGGGCCGACTACAGAGAGAGATCGGTTTTAGCACCCTCGATAATCATGAAAACGACATCCATGATGAAAACTTTGAATTTTTTACAGTCGCCATCTTGGATTTTGATTTTGACCTCACTATCGGCTTTAGCGTCGTCGAAAACCATGAAAACGACACCCTGAACAACATTTCGAAAATTATCGCAGCCGCCATCTTGGATTCTCATTTTGACCTCGCCATCGGTTTCAGCACCCTCGAATACCATGAAAACGACTCCCATGATGAACAATTCGAAAATTATCGCAGCCGCCATCTTTCATTCTCATTTTGAACTCGCCATCGGTTTTAGCAACCTCGAAAACCATGAAAACGACTCCCATGATGAACATTTCAAAAATTATTGAAGCCGCCATCTTGAATTTTGATTTTGACCTCACTAACGGCTTTAGCATCCTCGAAAATCATGAAAACGACTCCCATGATGAAAATTTCGAAAATTATAGCAGCCGCCATCTTGGATTTGGATTTTAACTTCACTATCGGCTTTAGCATCCTCGAAAACCATGAAAACGACTCCCATGATGAACATTTCGAAAATATCGAAGCCGCCATCTTGGATTTTGATTTTGTTCTCACTATCGGCTTTAGCTTGCTCGAAAACAATGAAAACGACTCCCTTGATGAACATTTCGAAAATTATCGCAGCCGCCATCTTGGATTTTGATTTTGACCTCACTGTCGGATTTAGCATCCTCGAAAACCATGAAAACGACTCCTATGATGAACATTTCGAAAATTATCGCAGCTGCCATCTTGGATTTGGATTTTAAATTCACTATCGGCTTTAGCATCCTCGAAAACCATGAAAACGACTACCATGATGAACATTTCGAAAATATCGAAGCCGCCATCTTGGATTTTGATTTTGTTCTTACTATCGGCTTTAGCTTCCTCGAAAACAATGAAAACGACTCCCATGATGAACAATTTCAAAATTATCGCAGCCGCCATCTTCGATTTTGATTTTGACCTCACTGTCGGATTTAGCATCCTCGAAAACCATGAAAACGACTCCTATGATGAACATTTCGAAAATATCGAAGCCGCCATCTTGGATTTTGATTTTGTTCTCACTATCGGCTTTAGCTTGCTCGAAAACAATGAAAACGACTCCCTTGATGAACATTTCGAAAATTATCGCAGCCGCCATCTTGGATTTTGATTTTGACCTCACTGTCGGATTTAGCATCCTCGAAAACCATGAAAACGACTCCTATGATGAACATTTCGAAAATTATCGCAGCTGCCATCTTGGATTTGGATTTTAAATTCACTATCGGCTTTAGCATCCTCGAAAACCATGAAAACGACTACCATGATGAACATTTCGAAAATATCGAAGCCGCCATCTTGGATTCTCATTTTGACCTCGCCATCGGTTTCAGCACCCTCGAATACCATGAAAACGACTCCCATGATGAACAATTCGAAAATTATCGCAGCCGCCATCTTTCATTCTCATTTTGAACTCGCCATCGGTTTTAGCAACCTCGAAAACCATGAAAACGACTCCCATGTTGAACATTTCAAAAATTATTGAAGCCGCCATCTTGAATTTTGATTTTGACCTCACTAACGGCTTTAGCATCCTCGAAAATCATGAAAACGACTCCCATGATGAAAATTTCGAAAATTATAGCAGCCGCCATCTTGGATTTGGATTTTAACCCCACTATCTGCTTTAGCATCCTCGAAAACCATGAAAACGACTCCCATGATGAAAAATTCGAAAATTATAGCAGCCGCCATCTTGGATTTGGATTTTAACTTCACTATCGGCTTTAGCATCCTCGAAAACCATGAAAACGACTCCCATGATGAACATTTCGAAAATATCGAAGCCGCCATCTTGGATTTTGATTTTGTTCTCACTATCGGCTTTAGCTTGCTCGAAAACAATGAAAACGACTCCCTTGATGAACATTTCGAAAATTATCGCAGCCGCCATCTTGGATTTTGATTTTGACCTCACTGTCGGATTTAGCATCCTCGAAAACCATGAAAACGACTCCTATGATGAACATTTCGAAAATTATCGCAGCTGCCATCTTGGATTTGGATTTTAAATTCACTATCGGCTTTAGCATCCTCGAAAACCATGAAAACGACTACCATGATGAACATTTCGAAAATATCGAAGCCGCCATCTTGGATTTTGATTTTGTTCTTACTATCGGCTTTAGCTTCCTCGAAAACAATGAAAACGACTCCCATGATGAACAATTTCAAAATTATCGCAGCCGCCATCTTCGATTTTGATTTTGACCTCACTGTCGGATTTAGCATCCTCGAAAACCATGAAAACGACTCCTATGATGAACATTTCGAAAATTATCGCAGCCGCCATCTTGGATTTTGATTTTGACTTCACTATCGGCTTTAGCATCCTCGAAAACCATGAAAACGACTCCCATGATGAAATTGATGAACAATTCGAAAATTATAGCAGTCGCCATCTTGGATTTTGATTTTGACGTCACTATCGGCTTTAGCATCCTCGAAAACCATGAAAACGACTTCCATGATGAACAATTCGTGAATTATCGCAGCCGCCATCTTGGATTTGGATTTTGACGTCACTATCGGCTTTAGCATCCTCGAAAACGACTCCCATGATGAACAATTTCAAAATTATCGCATTTGCCATCTTCGATTTTGAATTTGACCTCACTATCGGCTTTAGCATCCTCGAAAACCATGAAAACGACTCCTATGATGAACATTTCGAAAATTATCGCAGCCGCCATCTTGGATTTTGATTTTGACGTCACTATCGGCTTTAGCATCCTCGAAAACCATGAGAACAACTCCCATGATAAAATTGGTGAACAATTCGAAAATTATAGCAGTCGCCATCTTGGATTTTGATTTTGACGTCACTATCGGCTTTAGCATCCTCGAAAACCATGAAAACGACTCCCATGATGAACAATTTCAAAATTATCGCAGCCGCCATCTTCGATTTTGATTTTGACCTCACTATCGGCTTTAGCATCCTCGAAAACCATGAGAACGACATCCATGATGAAAACTTTGAATTTTTGCAGTCGCCATCTTGGATTTTGATTTTGACCTTACTATTGGCTTTAGCATCCTCGAAAACCATGAAAACGACTCCCATGATGAACAATTCGAAAATTATCGCAGCCGCCATCTTGGATTTGGATTTAAACCTGACTATCGGCTTAAGCATCCTCGAAAACCATGAAAACGACTCCCATGATGCACATTTCGAAAATTATCGCAGCCGCCATCTTGGATTTTGATTTTGACTTCACTATCGGCTTTGGCACCCTCGAAAACCATGAAAACGACATCCATGATGAAAACTTTGAATTTTTGCAGTCGCCATCTTGGATTTTGATTTTGACCTCACTATCGGCTTTAGCATTCTCGAAAACCATGAAAACGATTCCCATGATGAACAATTCGAAAATTATCGCAGCCGCCATCTTGGATTTTGATTTTGACCTCACTATCGGCTTTAGCATCTTCGAAAACCATGAAAACGACTCCCATGATGAAATTGATGAACAATTCGAAAATTATAGCAGCCGCCATCTTCGATTTTGATTTTGACTTCACTGTCGGATTTAGCATCCTCGAAAACCATGAAAACGACTCCTATGATGAACATTTCGAAAATTATAGCAGTCGCCATCTTCGATTTTGATTTTGACGTCACTATCGGCTTTAGCATCCTCGAAAACCATGAAAACGACTTGAATGATGAACAATTCGTAAATTATTGCAGCCGCCATCTTGGATTTGGATTTTGACTTCACTATCGGCTTTAGCATCCTCGAAAACGACTCCCATGATGAACAATTTCAAAATTATCGCATTTGCCATCTTCGATTTTGATTTTGACCTCACTATCGGCTTTAGCATCCTCGAAAACCATGAAAACGACTCCTATGATGAACATTTCGAAAATTATCGCAGCCGCCATCTTGGATTTTGATTTTGACGTCACTATCGGCCTTAGCATCCTCGAAAACCATGAAAACGACTCCCATGATGAAATTGATGAACAATTCGAAAATTATAGCAGTCGCCATCTTGGATTTTGATTTTGACGTCACTATCGGCTTTAGCATCCTCGAAAACCATCAAAACGACTCCCATGATGAACATTTCGAAAATTATCGCAGCCGCCATCTTGGATTTTGATTTTGACGTCACTATCGGCTTTAGCATCCTCGAAAAGCATGAAAACGACTCCCATGATGAAATTGATGAACAATTCGAAAATTATAGCAGTCGCCATCTTGGATTTTGATTTTGACGTCACTATCGGCTTTAGCATCCTCGAAAACCATGAAAACGACTCCCATGATGAAATTGATGAACAATTCGAAAATTATAGCAGCCGCCATCTTCGATTTTGATTTTGACCTCACTGTCGGATTTAGCATCCTCAAAAACCATGAAAACGACTCCTATGATGAACATTTCGAAAATTATAGCAGTCGCCATCTTGGATTTTGATTTTGACTTCACTATCGGCTTAAGCATCCTCGAAAACGACTCCCATGATGAACAATTTCAAAATAATCGCATTTGCCATCTTCGATTTTGATTTTGACCTCACTATCGGCTTTAGCATTCTCGAAAACCATGAAAACGATTCCCATGATGAACAATTCGAAAATTATCGCAGCCGCCATCTTGGATTTTGATTTTGACCTCACTATCGGCTTTAGCATCTTCGAAAACCATGAAAACGACTCCCATGATGAAATTGATGAACAATTCGAAAATTATAGCAGCCGCCATCTTCGATTTTGATTTTGACTTCACTGTCGGATTTAGCATCCTCGAAAACCATGAAAACGACTCCTATGATGAACATTTCGAAAATTATAGCAGTCGCCATCTTCGATTTTGATTTTGACGTCACTATCGGCTTTAGCATCCTCGAAAACCATGAAAACGACTTCCATGATGAACAATTCGTAAATTATTGCAGCCGCCATCTTGGATTTGGATTTTGACTTCACTATCGGCTTTAGCATCCTCGAAAACGACTCCCATGATGAACAATTTCAAAATTATCGCATTTGCCATCTTCGATTTTGATTTTGACCTCACTATCGGCTTTAGCATCCTCGAAAACCATGAAAACGACTCCTATGATGAACATTTCGAAAATTATCGCAGCCGCCATCTTGGATTTTGATTTTGACGTCACTATCGGCCTTAGCATCCTCGAAAACCATGAAAACAACTCCCATGATGAAATTGATGAACAATTCGAAAATTATAGCAGTCGCCATCTTGGATTTTGATTTTGACGTCACTATCGGCTTTAGCATCCTCGAAAACCATCAAAACGACTCCCATGATGAACATTTCGAAAATTATCGCAGCCGCCATCTTGGATTTTGATTTTGACGTCACTATCGGCTTTAGCATCCTCGAAAAGCATGAAAACGACTCCCATGATGAAATTGATGAACAATTCGAAAATTATAGCAGTCGCCATCTTGGATTTTGATTTTGACGTCACTATCGGCTTTAGCATCCTCGAAAACCATGAAAACGACTCCCATGATGAAATTGATGAACAATTCGAAAATTATAGCAGCCGCCATCTTCGATTTTGATTTTGACCTCACTGTCGGATTTAGCATCCTCAAAAACCATGAAAACGACTCCTATGATGAACATTTCGAAAATTATCGCAGCCGCCATCTTGGATTTTGATTTTGACTTCACTATCGGCTTAAGCATCCTCGAAAACGACTCCCATGATGAACAATTTCAAAATAATCGCATTTGCCATCTTCGATTTTGATTTTGACCTCACTATCGGCTTTAGCATCCTCGAAAACCATGAAAACGACTCCTATGATGAACATTTCGAAAATTATCGCAGCCGCCATCTTGGATTTTGATTTTGACGTCACTATCGGCCTTAGCATCCTCGAAAACCATGAAAACGACTCCCATGATGAAATTGATGAACAATTCGAAAATTATAGCAGCCGCCATCTTCGATTTTGATTTTGACCTCACTGTCGGATTTAGCATCCTCAAAAACCATGAAAACGACTTCCATGATGAACAATTCGTAAATTATTGCAGCCGCCATCTTGGATTTGGATTTTGACTTCACTATCGGCTTAAGCATCCTCGAAAACGACTCCCATGATGAACAATTTCAAAATAATCGCATTTGCCATCTTCGATTTTGATTTTGACCTCACTATCGGCTTTAGCATCCTCGAAAACCATGAAAACGACTCCTATGATGAACATTTCGAAAATTATCGCAGCCGCCATCTTGGATTTTGATTTTGACGTCACTATCGGCCTTAGCATCCTCGAAAACCATGAAAACGACTCCCATGATGAAATTGATGAACAATTCGAAAATTATAGCAGTCGCCATCTTGGATTTTGATTTTGACGTCACTATCGGCCTTAGCATCCTCGAAAACCATGAAAACGACTCCCATGATGAAATTGATGAACAATTCGAAAATTATAGCAGTCGCCATCTTGGATTTTGATTTTGACGTCACTATCGGCTTTAGCATCCTCGAAAACCATCAAAACGACTCCCATGATGAACATTTCGAAAATTATCGCAGCCGCCATCTTGGATTTTGATTTTGACGTCACTATCGGCTTTAGCATCCTCGAAAAGCATGAAAACGACTCCCATGATGAAATTGATGAACAATTCGAAAATTATAGCAGTCGCCATCTTGGATTTTGATTTTGACGTCACTATCGGCTTTAGCATCCTCGAAAACCATGAAAACGACTCCCATGATGAAATTGATGAACAATTCGAAAATTATAGCAGCCGCCATCTTCGATTTTGATTTTGACCTCACTGTCGGATTTAGCATCCTCAAAAACCATGAAAACGACTCCTATGATGAACATTTCGAAAATTATAGCAGTCGCCATCTTGGATTTTGATTTTGACTTCACTATCGGCTTAAGCATCCTCGAAAACGACTCCCATGATGAACAATTTCAAAATAATCGCATTTGCCATCTTCGATTTTGATTTTGACCTCACTATCGGCTTTAGCATTCTCGAAAACCATGAAAACGATTCCCATGATGAACAATTCGAAAATTATCGCAGCCGCCATCTTGGATTTTGATTTTGACCTCACTATCGGCTTTAGCATCTTCGAAAACCATGAAAACGACTCCCATGATGAAATTGATGAACAATTCGAAAATTATAGCAGCCGCCATCTTCGATTTTGATTTTGACTTCACTGTCGGATTTAGCATCCTCGAAAACCATGAAAACGACTCCTATGATGAACGTTTCGAAAATTATCGCAGCCGCCATCTTGGATTTTGATTTTGACCTCACTATCGGCTTTAGCATCCTCGAAAACCATGAAAACGACTCCCATGATGAAATTGATGAACAATTCGAAAATTATAGCAGTCGCCATCTTGGATTTTGATTTTGACGTCACTATCGGCTTTAGCATCCTCGAAAACCATCAAAACGACTCCCATGATGAACATTTCGAAAATTATCGCAGCCGCCATCTTGGATTTTGATTTTGACGTCACTATCGGCTTTAGCATCCTCGAAAAGCATGAAAACGACTCCCATGATGAAATTGATGAACAATTCGAAAATTATAGCAGTCGCCATCTTGGATTTTGATTTTTACGTCACCATCGGCTTTATCATCCTCGAAAACCATGAAAACGACTCCCATGATGAACAATTTCAAAATTATCGCAGCCGCCATCTTCGATTTTGATTTTGACCTCACTATCGGCTTTAGCATCCTCGAAAACCATAAAAACGACTCCCATGATGAAATTGATGAACAATTCGAAAATTATAGCAGCCGCCATCTTGGATTCTCATTTTGACCTCGCCATCGGTTTTAGCACCCTCGAAAACCATGAAAACGACTCCCATGATGAACAATTCGAAAATTATCGCAGAGGCCATCTTGGATTCCGAGATACGATGGGGGGAGGGGTGAAGGGGGGGAGTGGGGTGAGTTTTGAAAAATGATTTTGACATACTCTGGGCCCCTTGATACGAATCTGAAAAAAAAAAATATGTTCCATGTCCCTTCTGAAATCCGCCTAAAGGGGGGAAAAGGGGGCAAGAGGGGGAACTTTGAAAAAAATGTATTTTTCTTTTCCGAGCCTCTGCTATACGTATCTGAAAAACCGAACACGGGTCTCTTAGTTTTTTGGATATGATTGGGAGGGCTGAGGCCAAAAAGGGGAGGCTTGGTACTTTTGCCCTACTCATGAGAGTTACTTCTAAGTTTGCTTGTCGTCACCCCTGAGTTACGCTTCACCCACTCAACCTTCGTTACCTTCGCTCCACTCGGTCTCGCAGGTTCTTTCCACTCAGGACCTACCTACCACCGGAAAGCTATCGTGTCCTCATCCCTACGCTTCGCTTTACCCCTACATAATTTTTCCGAGATACGATGGGTGGAGGGGTGAAGCGGGGGAGAGGGGGGAGTTTTGAAAAATGATTTTGACTAACTCTGGGCCCCTTGATATGAATCTGAAAAAAAAATGTTGCAAGTCTGTTAACTTCCGAGATCCGCCCAAATGGGTAGAAGGGGGGCAAGGGGGGGGGAACTTTGAAAAATGTTTTTTTCTTTTCCGAGCCTCCTCTATACGAATCCGTAAAAAAACAGAACACGGGTCTCTTAGTTTCTGAGATACGATTGCGGGGGGGGGGGGAGAGGCCAAAACCTCCCCCCCTTCGCTCCACTCGGTCTCGCAGGTTCGCTCCACTCAGGACCTACCTACCACCGGAAAGCTATCGTGTCCTCATCCCTACGCTTCGCTTTACCGCTACATATTTTTTCCGAGATACGATGGGTGGAGGGGTGAAGAGGGGGATAGGGGGGAGTTTTGAAAAATTATTTTGACATACTCTGGGCCCCTCGATATGAATCTAAAAAAAAGTCTCTTCTGAGATCCGCCTGAAAGGGGGGGGGAGACGGGGGTAAGAGGGGGAACTTTGCATAAATTGTATTTTTCTTTTTCGAGCCTCCTCTATACGAATCCGTAAAAAAACAGAACACGGGTCTCTTAGTTTCTGAGATACGATTGCGAGGAGGGGGGGGGGGAGGCTTGATACTTTTGCCCTACTCATGAGAGTTACTTGTAAGTTTGCTTGTCATCACCCCCGAGTTACGCTTCACCCACTCAACCTTCGTTACGCTACGGGGGTCGCCGGCTCGCTTCGCTCGCCACCTCCGCCCTTCGCTCCACTCGGTCTCGCAGGTTCGCTCCACTCAGGACCTACCTACCACCGGAAAGCTATCATGACCTTATCCCTACGCTACGCTACGCTTCGCTTTACCGCTACCTAGTTTTTCCAAAATACGATGGGGGAGGCGTAAAGAGGGGGAGAGGGGGGAGTTTTGAAAAATGATTGTGACGCACTTTGGGCCCCTTGCTATGAATCTGAAAAAAAAATGTTGCAAGTCTGTTAACTTCTGAGATCCGCCTAAAGGGGGAAGGGGGGAGAAGGGGGGCAAGGAGGGGAACTTTGAAAAATACTTTTTACTTTTCCGAGCCTCCTCTATACGAATCCGTAAAAAAACAAAACACGGGTCTCTTAGTTTCCGAGATACGATGGGGGGAGGGGTGAAGAGGGGGAGAGGGGGGAGTTTTGAAAAATGATTTTGACCAACTCTGGGCCCCTTGATATGAATCTGAAAAAAAAAATGTTGCAAGTCTGTTAACTTCCGAGATCCACCTAAAGGGGGGAGAAGGGGGAAAGGGAGGGGGGACTTTTAAAAATGGTTTTTACTTTTCCGAGCCTCCTCTATACGAATCCCTAAAAAAACAAAACACAGGTCTCTTATTTTCCGAGATACGATGGGGAGGGGGGGGAGGGGGGGCGAAAAGGGGAGGTTTGGGATTTTTCCCATACTCACGAGAGTCACTTGTTTACGAATCTGTCAAAATATACCCACCTCCCCCTTCACCATCTGGGAGAACAATTCTGTCAATCAGTCAGTCAGTCAGTCAGTGGTAATCGAGCTTTATATAGTATAATATAATAACTAGTATTTGCGCGTTGCGCGAGCTGCACGCAGCTCGCGGGGTCGTGTTTTGGATAAGGATTCCTTACCTTAATAAAATTTTGAGAATCCATATGAATCTTTAAATGAATTGGAAAATCCATAGTCCTTAAAAGATTTTGTAAATTTTTAAATTATATAAAATATTTTTAATATTCTGAAAAGCCTTTTAATTAATTCTATAAAAAAAGAAACAAAAGGATGGTGGGCAAAATACACCCAGCTCCGCCAGCCATATACTAAGTGTGACTTAAAACATCTACCAAAAACATGTATTTTTTAATATGACGGCATCAAAAATATCCCAGAGATTTAAACATAGGTACCTAAACTAAAAAAATATTTTATTATTATTTCGGCTTGCGGGTTTTTTTTTAGCGTTGTAATATCATCAAATGAGTCCTCCCACCCCGGGCAGGGCGGAAGGGACTGTCAGACTTGTACTGACTAAAATCCACGGTGTCCATTCAGTAGCCCTTTATGTACCGGGGTCACGGTGATGAAATAAGTCCCGTGACCCCGGCAGGCTTTAGCCCTCTGAGAGGGGGCCCCGTCATTATGCTGACGCTCTTTGAGGCGGGCGTGGGACACAACGCGCCGTCGACTCGGGCATGGTCCATGGTCGGGCAGCGAGTTACCCTTTACTCGCTGCCCGCATGCCCGCGCCTACGGTGGCCGGAGATTCGGCTTGCGGGTAGTCGAGTTGTTATCGCCGCAGTCCTTTTGGGCACTTTTAGGTTACATCGTGGTGATTGTGCGCTCTTTTGTTACTTTACGATACTAAATAAATAATTACTGACTACACGCTTCGGATTTTGGTGTGCTTTGTGAATTGTTTTTTATTTTAACTGGAATCATGTTTCATCCTAGCCGTGGAACAGTTCCTCTCGCGCCCAGCATTGGTCGCGGCCATGCTGCGGGGCGAGACGGAGTGGGAGGCGGTCGCCTCCTTCTGCGAAGCAGTCATGCTCGCGAAGGAGGCGGCGGGCCGCTTTAGAGAGAGGATACCGTCTTCCCTCCGCCCGAGACGCAGTGGTAGACGCCCACGGCGACGGATGTCGCGGGACGATCTCCGGCCACCGTAGGCGCGGGCATGCGGGCGGCGAGTAAAGAGCAACTCGCCGTCCGACCATGGACCATGCCCGGGTCGACGGCGCGTTGTGTTCCACGCACGCCTCAAGGAGCGTCAGCATAATGACGGGGCCCCCCCTATAGAGGGCCACAGTCCAGCCGGGGTTGCGGGACATACGTATACCGCGACTCCGGCGCACAAAGGGCTACCGAAGGACGCCGTGGATTTTAGTCAGTACAAGTCTGACAGTCCCTCCCGCCCTGCCCGGGGTGGGAGGACTCATTTGATGATTTTGCCACGTAAAAAAAAAGCCGTGGAACAGTTTGTTTGATTTGTAATCGATCAGTATTACGTAGACGACGATTTACTATATCCAATCTACTGTTTAAACAAAACCCAACAGTCGCAAGATTGCAAGAGTACATACATACCTATTATTATGTTATTATTAAACATGCACTTTAGCATTATAATTCGCGTAAAGTTCAAAAGTAGCTTCTTATCGTGTTTCAAGGCGCGGGCCCACCATGCTGTGCTCGGACACGCGGCGCATTTTAGCTGCGCGTAATAAGTTTGACAACGTTGGTCTATGTTTCCACGGGAGTACACGAATATGGCCCACGACTATGTATAGCGCCCACGGCACACCTAGAGGCTACGCACGTGTCACTGCAAAACTGCACTGCGATAAGCGAACTGTCACATAGTCATGGGTCATATTCGTGTTCTCCAGTGGAAACGTGGACCCAAGTCGATAGCGTTGAGCTACGTTTGACGTACGTTTATATTACAATAAAAAAATATTTGTAAGTTATGTTTGTTTCATTAAAACCTAGTATTGAAATATTAATAAATAGAGAACCCCAGGACAGAATTTGATGTCCATTGGCACCGAGGAACATGGATGTGATACCTACTAAAGTGTTCTCCAGTGGAAACGTGGACCCAAGTCGATAGCGTTGAGCTACGTTTGACGTACGTTTATATTACAATAAAAAAATATTTGTAAGTTATGTTTGTTTCATTAAAACCTAGTATTGAAATATTAATAAATAGAGAACCCCAGGACAGAATTTGATGTCCATTGGCACCGAGGAACATGGATGTGATACCTACTAAAATAAAGTAGTAAAAGCTGTGGCGGATGTGGGTGTGCCGCCCATACATTTTTGCCCACTATCCTTTTACAAAAGAAAAAAATTGAGAATTCCTTAGGATAGTTAAAAGAATTTTAAAATCCATTAGAGCACTTAAAACATTTTGAAACCCCTTAAGAACCCCCTAATCCAATCTAAAACCTTATCAGAAGGGAGGCATAAGGGGCAGCTTTGAAAAGTGGTTTTAACTTTTCTGAGTCTCCTCTATACGCATCCGTAAAAAAAAGAACACGGGTCTCTTAGTGTCTGAGATACGAGAGGGAGGGGGAGGGGGAAGCTAAAAAGGGGAGGCTTAGTATTTTTGCCCTACTCATGAGAGTTACTTGTAAGTTTACTTGTCGTCACCCCTGAGTTACGCTTCATCCACTCAACCTTCGTTACGTCCCATGATGAAATTATGAAAAGTTCGAAAATTAGAGCAGCAGCCATCTTGGATTCTCATTTTGACCACGCCATCGGTTTTAGCACCCTCGAAAACCATGAAAACGACATCCATGATGAAAACTTTGAAATTATTTGCAGTCACCATTTTGATTTTGATTTTGACCTCACTATCGGCTTTAACATCCTCGAAAACCATGAAAACGGCTCCAATGATGAACAATTCGAAAATAATCGCAAACGCCATTTTGATTTTGAATTCACTATCGGTTTTAGCATCCTCGAAAACCGTGAAAACGACACCCATGATGAACAATTCGAAAATTATCGCAGCCGCCATCTTGGATTTTGATTTTGACCTCACTATCGGCTTTAGCATCCTCGAAAACCATGAAAACGACTCCCACGACGAAATTGATGAACAATTCGAAAATTATAGCAGCCGCCGCCCGCCATCTTGGATTCTCATTTTGACCTCGCCATCGGTTTTAGCACTCTCGAAAACCATGAAAACGACTCCCATGATGAACAATTTGAAAATTATCGCAGCCGCCATCTTGGACTTGGATTTAAACCTCACTATCGGCTTGAGCATCCTCGAAAACCATGAAAACGACATCCATGATGAAAACTTTGAATTTTTTTCAGTCTGCATATTGGATTTTTATTTTGAATTCACTGTCGGCTTTAGCATCGTCGAAAACCATGAAAACGACTCCCATGATGAACAATTCGAAAATTATCGCAGAGGCCATCTTGGATTCTCATTTTGACCTCGCCATCGGCTTTAGCATCCTCGAAAACCATGAAAACGACTCCCATGATGAACAATTCGAAAATTATCGCAGCCGCCAATTTGGATTTTAATTTTTACCTCACTATCGGCTTTAACATCCTCGAAAACCATGAAAACGATATCCATGATGAAAATTTTGATTTTTTTATGTCGCCATTTTGGATTTTGATTTTGACGTCACTATCGGCTTTAGCATCCTCGAAAACCATGAAAAATACTCCCATGATGAACATTTCAAAAATTATCGTAGCCGCCATCTTGGATTTTAATTTTGACCTCACTATCGGCTTTAGCATCCTCGAAAACCATGAAAACGACTCCCATGATGAACATTTCGAAAATTATCGCAGCCGCCATTTTGGATTTTAATTTTTACCTCACTATCGGCTTTAGCATCCTCGAAAACCAGGAAAACGATATCCATGTTGAAAATTTTGATTTTTTCATGGCGCCATCTTGGATTTTGATTAAGACGTCACTATCGGCTTTGGCATCCTCGAAAACCATGAAAATGACTCCCATGATGAACAATTCGAAAATTATCGCAGCCGCCATCTTGGATTTTGATTTTGACCTCACTATCGGCTTTAGCATCCTCGAAAACCATGAAAACGACTCCCACGACGAAATTGATGAACAATTCGAAAATTATAGCAGCCGCCGCCCGCCATCTTGGATTCTCATTTTGACCTCGCCATCGGTTTTAGCACTCTCGAAAACCATGAAAACGACTCCCATGATGAATAATTTGAAAATTATCGCAGCCGCCATCTTGGACTTGGATTTAAACCTCACTATCGGCTTGAGCATCCTCGAAAACCATGAAAACGACATCCATGATGAAAACTTTGAATTTTTTTCAGTCTGCGTATTGGATTTTTATTTTGAATTCACTGTCGGCTTTAGCATCGTCGAAAACCATGAAAACGACTCCCATGATGAACAATTCGAAAGTTATCGCAGAGGCCATCTTGGATTCTCATTTTGACCTCGCCATCGGCTTTAGCATCCTCGAAAACCATGAAAACGACTCCCATGATGAACAATTCGAAAATTATCGCAGCCGCCATTTTGGATTTTAATTTTTACCTCACTATCGGCTTTAACATCCTCGAAAACCATGAAAACGATATCCATGATGAAAATTTTGATTTTTTTATGTCGCCATTTTGGATTTTGATTTTGACGTCACTATCGGCTTTAGCATCCTCGAAAACCATGAAAAATACTCCCATGATGAACATTTCAAAAATTATCGTAGCCGCCATCTTGGATTTTAATTTTGACCTCACTATCGGCTTTAGCATCCTCGAAAACCATGAAAACGACTCCCATGATGAACATTTCGAAAATTATCGCAGCCGCCATTTTGGATTTTAATTTTTACCTCACTATCGGCTTTAGCATCCTCGAAAACCAGGAAAACGATATCCATGATGAAAATTTTGATTTTTTCATGGCGCCATCTTGGATTTTGATTTTGACGTTACTATCGGCTTTAGCATCCTCGAAAACCATGAAAATGACTCCCATGATGAACAATTCGAAAATTATCGCAGCCGCCATCTTGGATTTTAATTTTGACCTCACTATCGGCTTTAGCATCCTCGAAAACCATGAAAACGACTCCCATGATGAACAATTCGAAAATTATCGCAGCCGCCATCTTGGATTCTCATTTTGAACTCGACATCGGTTTTAGCATCCTCGAAAACCATGAAAACGACTCCCATGATGAAATTGATGAACAATTCGAAAATTATTGCAGCCGCCATCTTGGATTCTCAATTTGACCTCGCTATCGGTTTTAGCACCCTCGAAAACCATGAAAACGACATCCATGATGAAAACACAAAAACTATCCATCACAAAAAGAATTTTTCAATTCCAAACCAAACAAAACAAACTTTTCAGATTAGATAAAAATATGATATTTAAAATTTTATTGTGTTAGGTACGCGCATACTGAACACTGCATTTTTTGCAATCGCCATCTTGGATTTTGATTTTGACGTCACTATCGGCTTTAGCATCCTCGAAAACCATGAAAACGACTGCCATGATGAACAATTCCAAAATTATCGCAGCCGCCATCTTGGATTTTCATTTTGACCTCGCTGTTGGTTTACGTTTGTAATTCTATTACGTTTATAATTCCCATTCATTCTGGTCTAAGTTTGTAATCGCCATCTTGGATTCTCATTTTGACCTCGCTATTGGTTTAAGCACCCTCGAAAACCAGTAAAACGACATCCATGATGAAAACTTTGAATTTTTTACAGTCGCCATCTTGGATTTTGATTTTGACCTCACTTTCGGCTTAAGCATCCTCGAAAACCAAGATAACGACTCCCATGATGAACATTTCGAAAATTATCGCAGCCGCCATCTTGGATTCTCATTTTGACCTCGCCATTGGTTTTATCACCCTCGAAAACCATGAAAACGACATCCATGATGAAAACTTTGAATTTTTTGCAGTCTGCATATTGGATTTTGATTTTGAACTCAGTATCGGCTTTAGCATGCTCAAAAACCATGAAATCGACACCCATGATGAACAATTCGAAAATAATCGGAGCCGCCACCTTGCATTCTCATTTTGACCTCGCCATCGGTTTTAGCATCCTCGAAAACCATGAAAACGACTCCCATGATGAACATTTCGAAAATTATCGCAGCCGCCATCTTAGATTTTGATTTTGACCTCGCCATTGGTTTTATCACCCTCGAAAACCATGAAAACGACATCCATGATGAAAACTTTGAATTTTTTGCAGTCGCCATCTTGGATTTTGATTTTGACTCACTATCATCTTTAGCATCCTCGAAAACCATGAAAACGACTCCTATGATGAACAATTCGAAAGTTATCGCAGCCGCCATCTTGGATTTGGATTTAAACCTCATCATCGGTTTTAGCACACTCGAATACCATGAAAACGACTCCCATGATGAACATTTCGAAAATTATCGCAGCCGCCATCTAAGATTTTGATTTTGACCTTACTATCGGCTTTAGCATCCTCGAAAACCATGAAAACGACTCCCATGATGAAATTGATGAATAATTCGAAAATTATCGCAGCTGCCATCTTGGATTTGGATTTTAACCTCACCATCGGCTTTAGCATCCTCGAAAACCATGAAAACGACGCCCATGATAAACAATTCGAAAATTATCGCAGCCGCCATCTTGGATTCTCATTTTGACCTCGCCATCGGTTTTAGAACCCTCGAAAACCATGAAAACGACATCCATGATGAAAACTTTGAATTTTTTGCAGTCGCCATCTTGGATTTTGATTTTGACGACACTATCGGCTTTAGCATCCTTGAAAACCATGAAAACGTCTCCCATGATGAACAATTCGAAAATTATCGCAGCCGCCATCTTGGATTTGGATTTAAACCTCACTATCGGCTTTAGCATCCTCGAAAACCATGAAAACGACACCCAACATGAAATTGTTGAACAATTCGAAAATTATAGCATCCGCCATCTTGGATTCTCATTTTGACCTCGCCATCGGTTTTAGCACCCTCGAAAATCATGAAACCGACTCCCATGATGAAATTGATGGACAATTCGAAAATTATAGCAGCCGCCACCTCTGATTCTCATTTTGACCTCGCCATCGGTTTAAGCAACCTCGAATACCATGAAAACGACTCCCATGATGAACAACTCGAAAATTATCGCAGCCGCCATATTAGATTTTGATTTTGACCTAACTATCGGCTTTAGCATCCTCGAAAACCATGAAAACGACTCCCATGATGAAATTGATGAACAATTCGAAAATTATAGCAACCGCCATCTTGGATTCTCATGTTGACCTCGCCATCGGTTTTAGCACTCTCGAATACCATGAAAACGACTCCCATTATGAACATTTCGAAAATTATCGCAGCCGCCATCTTGGATTCTCATTTTGACCTCGCCATCGGTTTTGGCACCCTCGAAAACCATGAAAACGACATCCATGATGAAAACTTTGAATTTTTTGCAGTCGCCATCTTGGATTTTGATTTTGACTCACTATCATCTTTAGCATCCTCGAAAACCATGAAAACGACTCCTATGATGAACAATTCGAAAGTTATCGCAGCCGCCATCTTGGATTTGGATTTAAACCTCGCCATCGGTTTTAGCACCCTCGAATACCATGAAAACGACTCCCATGATGAACATTTCGAAAATTATCGCAGCCGCCATCTAAGATTTTGATTTTGACCTTACTATCGGCTTTAGCATCCTCGAAAACCATGAAAACGACTCCCATGATGAAATTGATGAATAATTCGAAAATTATCGCAGCCGCCATCTTGGATTTGGATTTTAACCTCACCATCGGCTTTAGCATCCTCGAAAACCATGAAAACGACGCCCATGATAAACAATTCGAAAATTATCGCAGCCGCCATCTTGGATTCTCATTTTGACCTCGCCATCGGTTTTAGAACCCTCGAAAACCATGAAAACGACATCCATGATGAAAACTTTGAATTTTTTGCAGTCGCCATCTTGGATTTTGATTTTGACGACTTTATCGGCTTTAGCATCCTTGAAAACCATGAAAACGTCTCCCATGATGAACAATTTGAAAATTATCGCAGCCGCCATCTTGGATTAATATTTAAACCTCACTATCGGCTTTAGCATCCTCGAAAACCATGAAAACGACACCCAACATGAAATTGTTGAACAATTCGAAAATTATAGCATCCGCCATCTTGGATTCTCATTTTGACCTCGCCATCGGTTTAAGCACCCTCGAAAATCATGAAACCGACTCCCATGATGAAATTGATGGACAATTCGAAAATTATAGCAGCCGCCACCTCTGATTCTCATTTTGACCTCGCCATCGGCTTAAGCAACCTCGAATACCATGAAAACGACTCCCATGATGAACAACTCGAAAATTATCGCAGCCGCCATATTAGATTTAGATTTTGACCTTACTATCGGCTTTAGCATCCTCGAAAACCATGAAAACGACTCCCACGACGAAATTGATGAACAATTCGAAAATTATAGCAGCCGCCGCCCGCCATCTTGGATTCTCATTTTGACCTCGCCATCGGTTTTAGCACTCTCGAAAACCATGAAAACGACTCCCATGATGAACAATTTGAAAATTATCCCAGCCGCCATCTTGGACTTGGATTTAAACCTCACTATCGGCTTGAGCATCCTCGAAAACCATGAAAACGACATCCATGATGAAAACTTTGAATTTTTTTCAGTCTGCATATTGGATTTTTATTTTGACTTCACTATCGGCTGTAGCATCCTCGAAAACTGAACACGGGTCTCCTAGTTTCTGAGATACGATTGGGAGGGGGGGGGTGGAGGCCAAAAACGGGAGTCTTGGTACTTTTGCCCTACTCATGAGAGTTACTTGTAAGTTTGCTTGTCGTCGCCCCCGAGTTACGCTTCACCCACTCAACCTTCGTTACGCTACGGAGGTCGCCGGCTCGCTTCGCTCGCCACCTCCCCCCTTCGCTCCACTCAGTCTCGCAGGTTCGCTCCACTCAGCACCTACCTACTACCGGAAATCTATCGTGACCTTATCCCTACGCTACGCTACGCTTGGCTTTTCCGCTACCTAGTTTCCGAGATAGTATGGGGGGAGGGGTGAAGGGGGGGAGAGGGGTGAGTTTTGAAAAATGATTTTGAGCAACTCTGGGCCCCTTGATAATAATCTGAAAAAAAAAAGTGTTAAAAGTCTGTTAACTTCCGAGATCCGCCTAAAGGGGGGAAGAAGGGGGTCAAGAGGGGCAACTTTGAAAAATGCTTTTTACTTTTCCGAGCCTCCTCTATATGAATCCGTTAAAAAAACAGAACACGGGTCTCATAGTTTCTGAGATTCGTTTGGGAGGGGGGGGGGAGGCCAGAAAGGGGAGGCTTGGTACTTTTGCCCTTCTCATGAGAGTTACTTGTAAGTTTGTCTTCACCGCCAAGTTACGCTTCACTCACTCAACCTTCGTTACGCTACGGAGGTCGCCGGCTCGCTTCGCTCGCCACCTCCCCCCTTCGCTCCACTCGGTCTCGCAGGTTCGCTCCACTCGGGACCTACCTACCACCGGAAAGCTATCGTGACCTGATCCCTACGCTACGCTACGCTTCGCTTTACCGCTACCTAGTTTTACCGAGATACGATGGGGGAGGGGTGAAGAGCGGGAGAGGGGGGAGATTTGAAAAATGATTTTGGCCAACACTGGGCCGCTTGATAAGAATCTGAAAAAAAAATGTTGCAAGTCTGTTTACTACCGAGATCCGCCTAAAGGGGGGAGAGCGGCAAGGGGGGGGGACTTTGAGAAATGGTTTTTACTTTACCGAGCCTCCTCTATACGAATCCGTAAAAAAACAGTACACGGGTCTCTTAGTTTCTGAGATACGAATGCGAGGGGGGGGGGGAAGCCAAAAAGGGGAGGCTTGGTACTTTTGCCCTACTCACGAGAGTTACTTGTAAGTTTGCTTGTCGTCACCCCCGAGTTACGCTTCACCCACTCAACCTTCGTTACGCTACGGGGGTCGCCGGCTCGCTTCGCTCGCCACCTCCCCCCTTCGCTCCACTCGGTCTCGCAGGTTCGCTCCACTCAGTACCTACCTACCACCGGAAAGCTATCGTGACCTTATCCCTACGCTACGCTACGCTTCGCTTTACCGCTACCTAGTTTTTCCGAGATACGATGGAAGGAAGAAAGGAAGGGTAAAGGGGGGGAGAGGGGTGAGTTTTGATAAATGATTTTGACATAGTCTGGGCCCCTTGATATGAATCTGAAAAAAAAAATGTTACAAGTCTGTTAACTTCCGAGATCCCCCTAAAGAGGGGAGAAGGGGGGCAAGGGGGGGAACCTTTGAAATATGGTTTTTACTTTTCCGAGCCTCCTCTATACGAATCCGTAAAAAAACAAAACACGGGTCTCTTAGTTTCCGAGATACGTTGGGGGGAGGGGCGAAGGGGGGGAGAGGGGGGAGTTTTGAAAAATTATTTTGACCAACACTGGGCCCCTTGATATGAATCTGAAAAAAAAAATGTTGCGAGTCTGTTAACTTCCGAGATCCACCTAAAGGGGGGAGAAGGGGGAAAGGGGGGGGAGGACTTTGAAAAACGATTTTTACTTTTCCGAGCCTTCTCTATACGAATCCGTAAAAAAACAAAACGCGGGTCTCTTAGTTTCCGAGATACAATGGGGAGGGGGGAGAGGGGGGGCGAAAAGGGGAGGTTTGGGATTTTTCCCATTCTCAACAGAGCTACTTGTTTACGAATCTGTCAAAATATACCCACCTCCCCCTTCACCATCTGGGAGAACAATTCTGTCAGTCAGTGAGTGAGTGGTAATCGAGCTTTATATAGTATAACTAGTATTTGCGCGTTGCGCGAGCTGCACGCAGCTCGCGGGGTCGTGTTTTGGAGAAGTATTCCTTACTTTTTTTAAATTTTGAGAACCCATATGAATCTTTAAATGAATTGGAAAATCAATAGTCCTCAAAAGATTTTGTAAATTATTAAATTATATAAAAAAAAATTAATATTCTGAAAACCCTTATAACTAATTCAATAAAAAAAAGAAACAAAGTTAAAAAAAAAAACAATAAATTGAGAATTCCTTAGGATAAAAAGAATTTTAAAATCCGTTAGAGCACTTAATAGATTTTGAAACCCCTAAAGAACCCCTAATCCAATCTAAAACCTTATTAAAAACTCAGAAGGGAGGCATAAGGGGCAACTTTGAAAAATGTTTTTTTACTTTTCCGAGCCTCCTCTAAACGAATCCGTAAATAAAAAGAACACGGGTCTCTTAGTGTCTGAGAAACGATTGGGAGGGGGGGGGAGAAAAAAGGAGAGGCTTAGTACTTTTGCCCTACTAATGAGAATTACTTGTAAGTTTGCTTGTCGTCACCCCTGAGTTACGCTTCATCCACTCAACCTTCGTTACGTCCCATGATGAAATTGATGAATATTTCGAAAATTATCAAAGCCGCCATCTTGGATTTTGATTTTGACCTCGCCATCGGCTTTAGCATCCTCGAAAACCATGAAAACGACTCCCATGATGAAATTGATGAACAATTCGAAAATTATAGCAGCCGCCATCGTGGATTCACATTTTGACCTCGCCTACGGTTTTAGCACCCTCGAATACCATGAAAACGACTCCCATGATGAACAATTCGAAAATAATCGCAGACGCCATCTTGGATTTGGATTTTAACCTCACTATCGGCTTTAGCATCCTCGAAAACCATAAAAACGACTCCCATGATGAACATTTCGAAAATTATCGAAGCCGCCATCTTGGATTTTGATTTTGACCTCGCCATCGGTTTTAGCTCCCTCGAAAACCATGAAAACGACACCCATAATGAACAATCCGAAAATAATCGCAGCCGCCAACTTGGATTCTCATTTTGACCTCGCCATCGGTTTTGGCACCCTCGAAAACCATGAAAACGACTCCCATGATGAAATTGATGAACAATTCGAAAATTATAGCAGCCGCCATCTTGGATTCTCATTTTGACCTCGCCATCGGTTTTATCACCCTCGAAAACCATGAAAATGACATCCATAATGAAAACTTTGAATTTTTTGCAGTCTGCATCTTGGATTTTGATTTTGAACTCACTATCGGCTTTAGCATCCTCGAAAACCATGAAAACGACTCCCATGATGAACATTCCGAAAATAATCGAAGCCGCCATCTTGGATTTTGATTTTGACCTCACTATCGGCTTAAGCATCCTTGAAAACCCATGAAAACGACTTCCACGAATAACAATTCGAAAATTAAAGCAGCCGCCATCTTGGATTCTCATTTTGACCTCGCCATCGGTTTTATCACCCTCGAAAACCAATAAAATGACATCCATGATGAAAACTTTGAATTTTTTGCAGTCAGCATCTTGGATTTTGATTTTGAACTCACTATCGGCTTTAACATCCTCGAAAACCATGAAAACGACTCCCATGATGAACAATTCGAAAATTATCGCAGCCAGCATCTTCATTTTGATTTTGACCTCGCTATCGGCTTTAGTATCCTCGAAAACCATGAAAACTACTCCCATGATGAAAAATTCGAAAATTATCGCAGCCGCCATCTTGGATTTGGATTTTAACCTCACTATCGGCTTTAGCATCCTCGAAAACCATGAAAACGACTCCCATGATGAACATTTCGAAAATTATCGAAGCCGTCATCTTGGATTTTGATTTTGACCTCGCCATCGGTTTTAGCACCCTCGAAAACCAAGAAAACGACACCCATGATGAACGATTCGAAAATTATCGCAGCTGACACCTTGGATTCTCATTTCGACCTCGCCATCGGTTTTGGCACCCTCGAAAACCATGAAAACGACTCCCATGATGAAATTGATGAACAATTCGAAAATGATCGCAGCCGCCATCTTGGATTTGGATTTTAACCTCACTTTCGGCTTTAGCATCCTCGAAAACCATGAAAACGACTCCCATGATGAACAATTCGAAAATTATCGAAGCCGCCATCTTGGTTTTTTTTTTGACCTCGCCATCGGTTTTAGCTCCCTCGAAAGGATAGGAAAACGACTCCCATGATGGACATATCGAAAATTATCGCTGCCGCCATCTTGGATACTCATTTTGACCTCACTATCGGCTTTACCATCCTCGAAAACCATGAAAACGACTCCCATGATGAACCTTTCGAAAATTATCGCAGCCGCCATCTTGGATTTGGATTTTAACCTCATTATCGGCTTTAGCATCCTCGATAGGATGGGAAAACGACTCCAATGATGAACATATCGAAAATTATCGCTGCCGCCATCTTGGATTTTAATTTTGAACTCACTATCGAATTTAGCATCCTCAAAAAGCATGAAAACGATTCCCATGATGAACATTTCGAAAATAATCGAAGCCGCCATCTTGGATTTTGATTTTGACCTCACTATCGGCTTAACCACCCTTGAAAACCCATGAAAACGACTTCCACGAAGAACAATTCGAAAATTATCGCAGCCGCCATCTTGGATTCTCATTTTGACCTCGCCATCGGTTTTAGCACCCTCGAAAACCATAAAAACGACTCCCATGATGAAATTGATGAACAATTCGAAAATTATAGCAGCCGCCATCTTGGATTTGGATTTTAACCTCATTATCGGCTTTAGCATCCTCGAAAGGATAGGAAAACGACTCCCATGATGAACCATTCGAAAATTATCGCAGCCGCCATCTTGGATTTGGATTTTAACCTCATTATCGGCTTTAACATCCTCGAAAGGATAGGAAAACGACTCCCATGATGATCATATCGAAAATTATCGCAGCCAACTTCGATTTTGATTTTGACCTCACTATCGGCTTTAGCATCCTCGAAAACCATGAAAACGACTCCCATGATGAACAATTCGAAAATAATCGCAGCCGCCATCTTGGATTTGGATTTTAACCCCACTATCGGCTTTATCATCCTCGAAAACCATGAAAACGACTCCCATGATGAACATTTCGAAAATTATCGAAGCCGTCATCTTGGATTTTGATTTTGACCTCGCCATCGGTTTTAGCACCCTCGAAAATCATGAAAACGACACTCATGATGAACGATTCGAAAATAATCGCAGCTGACACCTTGGATTCTCATTTTGACCTCGCCATCGGTTTTGGCACCCTCGAATACCACGAAAACGACTCCCATGATGAACAATTTGAAAATTATAGCAGCTGCCATCTTGGATTTTTATTTTGACCACACTATCGGCTTTAGCATCCTCGAGAACCATGAAAACGACTCCCATGATGAACAATTCGAAAATTATCGCAGCAGCCATCTTAGATTCTCATTTTAACTTCGTCATCGGTTTTAGCAACCTCGAAAACCATGAAAACGACATCCATGATTAAAGCTTTGAATTTGTTAGCAGTCGCCATATTGGATTCTCATTTTGACCTCGCCATCGGTTTTAGCAACCTCGAAAACCCATGAAAACGACTTCCACGAATAACAATTCGAAAATTATCGTAGCCGCCATCTTGGATTCTCATTTTGACCTCGCCATCGGTTTTAGCTCCCTCGAAAGGATAGGAAAACGACTCCCATGATGGACATGTCGAAAATTATAGCTGCTGCCGTCTTGGATTCTCATTTTGACCTCACTATCGGCTTTACCATCCTCGAAAACCATGAAAACGACTCCCATGATGAACATTTCGAAAATTATCGCAGCCGCCATCTTGGACTTGGATTTTTACCTCATTATCGGCTTTAGCATCCTCGAAAGGATAGGAAAACGACTTCAATGATGAACATATCGAAAATTATCGCTGCCGCCATCTTGGATTTTAATTTTGAACTAACTATCGAATTTAGCATCCTCGAAAAGCATGAAAACGACTCCCATGATGAACATTTCGAAAATAATCGAAGCCGCAATCTTGGATTTTGATTTTGACCTCACTATCGGCTTAACCATCCTTGAAAACCTATGAAAACGACTTCCACGAAGAACAATTCGAAAATTATCGCAGCCGCCATCTTGGATTTTTATTTTGACCACACTATCGGCTTTAGCATCCTCGAGAACCATGAAAACGACTCCCATGATGAACAATTCGAAAATTATCGCATCCGCCATCTTGGATTCTCATTTTAACTTCGTCATCGGTTTTAGCAACCTCGAAAACCATGAAAACGACATCCATGATTAAAGCTTTGAATTTGTTTGCAGTCGCCATCTTGGATTCTCATTTTGACCTTGACATCGGTTTTAGCAACCTCGAAAACCATAAAAACGACTCCCATGATGAAATTGATGAACAATTCGAAAATTATCGCAGCCGCCATCTTGGATTCTCATTTTGACTTCGTCATCGGTTTTATCAACCTCGAAAACCATGAAAACGACGTCCATGATTAAAGCTTTGAATTTTTTGCACTCTGCATCTTGGATTTTGATTTTGAACTCACTATCGGCTTTAGCATCCTCGAAAACCGTGAAAACGACTCCCATGATGAACCATTCGAAAATTATCGCAGCCGCCAACTTGGATGTTGATTTTAACCTCACTATCGGCTTTAGCATCCTCAAACCCATGAAAACGACTCCCATGATGAACATTTTGAAAATTATCGCAGCCGCCATTTTGGATTTAAATTTTGACCTCACATATCGGCTTTAGCATCCTCGAAAACCATGAATACGACTCCCATGATGAACATTTCGAAAAATATCGCAGCCGTACTCATTTTGACCTCGCCATCGGTTTTAGCAACCTCGAAAACCATGAAAATGACATCCATGATTAAAACTTTGAAATTTTTTGCAGTCGTCATCTTTGATTTTGATTTTGACCTCGCCATCGGTTTTGGCACCCTCGAAAACCATGAAAACGACTCCCATGATGAAATTGATGAACACTTCGAAAATTATCGCAGCCGTACTCATTTTGATCTCGCCATCGGTTTTAGCAACCTCGAAAACCATGAAAACGACATCCATGATTAAAACTTTGAAATTTTTTGCAGTCGTCATCTTGGATTTGGATTTAAACCTCACTATCGGCTTTAGCATCCTCGAAAACCATGAAAACGACTCCCATGATGAACATTTCGAAAATTATCGAAGCCGTCATCTTGGATTTTGATTTTGACCTCGCCATCGGTTTTGGCACCCTCGAAAACCATGAAAACGACTCCCATGATGAAATTGATGAACACTTCGAAAATTATCGCAGCCGCCATCTTGGATTTAGATTTTAACCTCACTATCGGCTTTAGCATCCTCGAAAACCATGAAAACGACTCCCATGATGAACATTCCGAAAATAATCGAAGCCGCCATCTTGGTTTTTTTTTGACCTCGCCATCCGTTTTAGCTCCCTCGAAAGGATAGGAAAACGACTCCCATGATGGACATGTCGAAAATTATCGCTGCCGCCATCTTGGATTCTCATTTTGACCTCACTATCGGCTTTACCATCCTCGAAAACCATGAAAACGACTCCCATGATGAACATTTCGAAAATTATCATAGCCGCCATCTTGGATTTTGATTTTGACCTCGCCATCGGTTTTAGCTCCCTCGAAAACCATGAAAACGACACCCATAATGAACAATTCGAAAATTATAGCAGCCCCCATCTTGGATTCTCATTTTGACCTCGCCATCGGTTTTATCACCCTCGAAACCCAATAAAATGACATCCATGATGAAAACTTTGAATTTTTTGCAGTCTGCATCTAGGATTTTGATTTTGAACTCACTATCGGCTTTAGCATCCTCGAAAACCATGAAAACCCCTCCCATGATGAACCATTCGAAAATTACGAAAATTACGCAGCCGCCATCTTGGATTTGGATTTTAACCTCATTATCGGCTTTAGCATCCTCGATAGGATAGGAAAACGACTCCAATGACGAACATATCGAAAATTATCGCTGCCGCCATCTTGGATTTTAATTTTGAACTCACTATCGAATTTAGCATCCTCAAAAAGCATGAAAACGACTCCCATGATGAACATTTTGAAAAAAATCGAAGCCGCCATCTTGGATTTTGATTTTGACCTCACTATCGGCTTAACCATCCTTGAAAACCCATGAAAACGACTTCCACGAAGAACAATTCGAAAATTATCGCAGCCGCCATCTTGCATTCTCATTTTGACCTCGCCATCGGTTTTAGCACCCTCGAAAACCATAAAAACGACTCCCATGATGAAATTGATGAACAATTCGAAAATTATAGCAGCCGCCATCTTGGATTCTCATTTTGACCTCGCCATCGGTTTTATCACCCTCGAAAACCATGAAAATGTCATCCATGATGAAAACTTTGAATTTTTTGCAGTCTGCATCTTGGATTTTGATTTTGAACTCACTATCGGCTTTAGCATCCTCGAAAACCATGAAAACGACTCCCATGATGAACCATTCGAAAATTATCGCAGCCGCCATCTTGGATTTGGATTTTAACCTCATTATTTATTTATTTTATTTATTTATTTACACTTTATGCACAGGTTACAAAAAACGTGTACAACGGCGGACTTAATGCCTTGGGCATTATCTACCAGTCTACCTTAGGGTGATGCAGAGACAAAGACAAAGTAGGTGCAACAAACCAGACAATTACTTAATAAGAAAATGAATACAAATATTAATTACCACACATATACAGTATATACATACAATACATATATACATAAAATACATACATACATACATACACAGTACCTATACAGAAATAAAGTGGAAACTAACAACCAGTTAACTTTGAGATGAATCTGCCAGCTTCTTAGTAACATACTCACGAGCCTTCAACTTGAAAGTGAACCGACTGGATACCGTCCTGATATTCCGAGGAAGCGCATTCCATAGGAAAACTGCCTGGATTGGGAAAGAAGATTTAAGAAATCCAGAACGGTGAGAGGGACATCGTAGAAGACGATTATTACAAGATCGAAGATTTTTGCTATGTGCAGAACATAAATGTTGGAAGTGAGAAGTCAGATAGGACGGAGAAGTGGGTTTGTGAAGAAGAGAAAGCAACATTATCGGCTTTAGCATCCTCGAAAGGATAGGAAAACGACTCCCATGATGAACATATCGAAAATTATCGCAGCCATCTTCGATTTTCATTTTGACCTCACTATCGGCTTTAGCATCCTCGAAAACCATGAAAACGACACCCATGATGAACGATTCGAAAATTATCGCAGCTGACACCTTGGATTCTCATTTTGACCTCGCCATCGGTTTTGGCACCCTCGAATACCACGAAAACGACTCCCATGATGAACAATTTGAAAATTATAGCAGCTGCCATCTTGGATTTTTATTTTGACCACACTATCGGCTTTAGCATCCTCGAGAACCATGAAAACGACTCCCATGATGAACAATTCGAAAATAATCGCAGCCGCCATCTTGGATTCTCATTTTAACTTCGTCATCGGTTTTAGCAACCTCGAAAACCATGAAAACGACATCCATGATTAAAGCTTTGAATTTGTTAGCAGTCGCCATCTTGGATTCTCATTTTGACCTCGCCATCGGTTTTAGCAACCTCGAAAACCCATGAAAACGACTTCCACGAATAACAATTCGAAAATTATCGTAGCCGCCATCTTGGATTCCCATTTTGACCTCACCATCGGTTTTAGCTCCCTCGAAAGGATAGGAAAACGACTCCCATGATGGACATGTCGAAAATTATCGCTGCTGCCATCTTGGATTCTCATTTTGACCTCACTATCGGCTTTACCATCCTCGAAAACCATGTAAACGACTCCCATGATGAACATTGCGAAAATTATCATAGCCGCTATCTTGGATTTTGATTTTGACCTCGCCATCGGTTTTAGCTTCCTCGAAAACCATGAAAACGACACCCATAATGAACAATTCGAAAATTATAGCAGCCGCCATCTTGGATTCTCATTTTGACCTCGCCATCGGTTTTATCACCCTCGAAAACCAATAAAATTACATCCATGATGAAAACTTTGAAATTTTTGCAGTCTGCATCTAGGATTTTGATTTTGAACTCACTATCGGCTTTAGCATCCTCGAAAACTATGAAAACGACTCCCATGATGAACCATTCGAAAATTATCGCAGCCGCCATCTTGGATTTGGATTTTAACCTCATTATCGGCTTTAGCATCCGCGAAAGGATAGGAAAACGACTTCAATGATGAACATATCGAAAATTATCGCTGCCGCCATCTTGGATTTTAATTTTGAACTCACTATCGAATTTAGCATCCTCGAAAAGCATGAAAACGACTCCCATGATGAACATTTCGAAAATAATCGAAGCCGCAATCTTGGATTTTGATTTTGACCTCACTATCGGCTTAACCATCCTTGGAAACCTATGAAAACGACTTCCACGAAGAACAATTCGAAAATTATCGCAGCCGCCATCTTGGATTCTCATTTTGACCTCGCCATCGGTTTTGGCACCCTCGAATACCACGAAAACGACTCCCATGATGAACAATTTGAAAATTATAGCAGCTGCCATCTTGGATTTTTATTTTGACCACTCTATCGGCTTTAGCATCCTCGAGAACCATGAAAACGACTCCCATGATGAACAATTCGAAAATTATAGCATCCGCCATCTTGGATTCTCATTTTAACTTCGTCATCGGTTTTAGCAACCTCGAAAACCATGAAAACGACATCCATGATTAAAGCTTTGAATTTGTTAGCAGTCGCCATCTTGGATTCTCATTTTGACCTCGCCATCGGTTTTAGCAACCTCGAAAACCCATGAAAACGACTTCCACGAATAACAATTCGAAAATTATCGTAGCCGCCATCTTGGATTCTCATTTTGACCTCGCCATCGGTTTAAGCACCCTCGAAAACCATAAAAACGACTCCCATGATGAAATTGATGAACAATTCGAAAATTTTCGCAGCCGCCATCTTGGATTCTCATTTTGACTTCGTCATCGGTTTTATCAACCTCGAAAACCATGAAAACGACATCCATGATTAAAGCTTTGAATTTTTTGCACTCTGCATCTTGGATTTTGATTTTGAACTCACTATCGGCTTTAGCATCCTCGAAAACCGTGAAAACGACTCCCATGATGAACCATTCGAAAATCATCGCAGCCGCCATCTTGGATGTTGATTTTAACCTCACTATCGGCTTTAGCATCCTCAAACCCATGAAAACGACTCCCATGATGAACATTTTGAAAATTATCGCAGACGCCATCTTGGATTTAAATTTTGACCTCACATATCGGCTTTAGCATCCTCGAAAACCATGAATACGACTCCCATGATGAACATTTCGAAAAATATCGCAGCCGTACTCATTTTGACCTCGCCATCGGTTTTAGCAACCTCGAAAACCATGAAAACGACATCCATGATTAAAACTTTGAAATTTTTTGCAGTCGTCATCTTGGATTTTGATTTTGACCTCGTCATCGGTTTTAGCACCCTCGAAAACCATGAAAACGACATCCATGATGAAAACTTTGAAATTTTTTGCAGTTGCCATCTTGGATTTTGATTATGACCTCGCCATCGGTTTTAGTACCCTCGAAAACCATGAAAACGACTCCCATAATGAACATTTCGAAAATTATCGCACCTGCCATCTTGGATTTTAATTTTGAATTCACTATCGGCTTTAGCATCCTCGAAAACCATAAAAACGACTCCCATGATGAACATTTAAAAAAATATCGCAGCCGCCATCTTGGATTTTGATTTTGACCTCGCCATCGGTTTTAGCACCCTCGAAAACCATGAAAACGACTCCTGTGATGAACATTTCGAAAAATATCGCAGCCGCCATCTTGGATTTTGATTTTGACCTCACTATCGGCTTTACCATCCTCGAAAACCATGAAAACGACTCCCATGATGAAAGTGATGAACAATTCGAAAATTATAGCAGTCGCCATCTTGGATTCTCATTTTGACCTCACTATCGGCTTTAGCATCCTCGAAAACCATGAAAACGACTCCCATGATGAAATTGATGAACATTTCGAAAATTATCGCAGCCGCCATCTTGGATTCTCATTTTGACCTCCCCATCGGATTTAGCATCCTCGAAAACCATGAAAACGACTCCTATGATGAACATTTCGAAAAATATCGCAGCCGCCATCTTGGATTTTGATTTTGACCTCACTATCGGCTTTACCATCCTCGAAAACCATGAAAACGACTCCCATGATAAAAGTGATCAACAATTCGTAATTATAGCAGTCGCCATCTTGGATTCTCATTTTGACCTCACTATCGGCTTTAGCATCCTCGAAAACCATGAAAACGACTCCCATGATGAAAGTGATGAACAATTCGAAAATTATAGCAACTGCCATCTTGGATTCTCATTTTGACCTCACTATCGGCTTTAGCTTCCTCGAAAACCATGAAAACGACTCCCATGATGACATTGACGAACAATTCGAAAATTATAGCAACCGCCATCTTGGATTCTCATTTTGACCTCGCCATCGGTTTTAGCACCCTCGAATACCATGAAAACGACTCCCATGATGAACATTTCGAAAGTGTCGCAGCCGCCATCTTAGATTTGGATTTAAACCTCACTATCTTGGATTCCGAGATACAATGGGGGGAGGGGTGAAGGGGGGGAGTGGGGTGAGATTTGAAGAATGATTTTGACATACTCTAGGCCCCTTGATACGAATCTGAAAAAACAAAAGTTCCATGTCTCTTCTCAGATGCGCCTAAAGGGGGGGAGAAGTGGGTCAAGAGGGGGAACTTTAAAAAAAATGATTTTTTCTTTTCCGAGCCTCTTCTATACGAATCCGAAAAAACCGCACACGGGTCTCTTAGTTTTTTTAGATACGATTGGGAGGGGGGGTGAGGCCAAAAAGGGGAGGCTTGGTACTTTTGCCCTTCTCATGAGAGTTACTTGTAAGTTTGCTTGTCGTCACCCCTGAGTTACGCTTCACCCACTCAACCTTCGTTACGCTACGGAGGTCGCCGGCTCGCTTCGCTCGCCACCTCCCCCCTTCGCTCCACTCGGTCTCGCAGGTTCGCTTCACTCGGGACCTACCTACCACCGGAAAGCTATCGTGACCTTATCCCTACGCTACGCTACGCTTCGCTTTACCGCCACCTAGTTTTTCCGAGATAAGATGGGGGGAGGGGTGAAGAGGGGGAGAGGGGGGAGTTTTGAAAAACGATTTTGACATACTCAGGGCCCCTTGATATTAATCTGAAAAAAAAAATGTTCCAAGTCTCTTCTGAGATCCGCCTAAAGGGGGAGAAGGGGAGCAAGGGGGGAGGGAACTTTGAAAAATGGTTTTTAGTTTTCCGAGCCACCTCTATACGAATCCGTAAAAAAACAAAACACGGGTCTCTTAGTTTCCGAGATACGATGGGGAGGGGGGAGAGGGGGGGCGAAAAGGGGAGGTTTGGGATTTTTCCCATACTCATGAGAGTTACTTGTAAGTTTGCTTGTCGTCACCCCCGAGTTACGCTTCACCCACTCAACCTTCGTTACGCTACGGAGGTCGCCGGCTCGCTTCGCTCGCCACCTCCCCCCTTCGCTCCACTCGGTCTCGCAGGTTCGCTCCACTCAGGACCTACCTACCACCAGAAAGCTATCGTGACCACATCCCTACGCTACGCTACGCTTCGCTTTACCGCTACCTAGTTTTTCCGAGTTACGATGGGGGGAGGGGTAAAGAGGGGGAGAGAGGGGAATTTTGAAAAATGATTTTGACTTACTCTGGGCACCTTGATATGAATCTGAAAAAAAAAATGTTGCAAGTCTGTTAACTTCCGAGATCCGCCCGAAGGGGGGAGAAGGGAACCAAGGGGGGGGGGGACTTTGAAAAATGACTTTTACTTTTCCGAGCCACCTCTATACGAATCCGTATAAAAACAAAACACGGGTCTCTTAGTTTCCGAGATACGATGGGGAGGGGGGAGAGGGGGGACGAAAAGGGGAGGTTTGGGATTTTTCCCATACTCATGAGAGTGACTTGTAAGTTTGCTTGTCGTGACCCCCGAGTTACGCTTCACCCACTCAACCTTCGTTACGCTACGGAGGTCGCCGGCTCGCTTCGCTCGCCACCTCCCCCCTTCGCTCCACTCGGTCTCGCAGGTTCGCTCCACTCAGGACCTACCTACCACCAGAAAGCTATCGTGACCACATCCCTACGCTACGCTACGCTTCGCTTTACCGCTACCTAGTTTTTCCGAGTTACGATGGGGGGAGGAGTGAAGAGGGGGAGTGGGGGGAGTTTTGAAAATCGATTTTGACCAACTCTTGGCCCCTTGATATGAATCTGAAAAAAAAAATGTTGCAAGTCTGTCAAATTCCGAGATTCACCTAAAGGGGGGAGAAGGGGGCAAGGGGGGGGGGACTTTGTAAAATGGTTTTTACTTTACCGAGCCTCCTGTATACGAATCCGTAAAAAAACAGAACACGGGTCTCTTAGTTTCTGAGATACGATTGCGGGGGGGGGGGGGGGAGGCCAAAAAGGGGAGGCTTGGTACTTTTGCCCTACTCATGAGAGTTACTTGTAAGTTTGCTTGTCGTCACCCCCGAGTTACGCTTCACCCACTCAACCTTCGTTACGCTATGGAGGTCGCCGGCTCGCTTCGCTCGCCACCTCCCCCCTCCGCTCCACTCGGTCTCGCAGGTTCGCTCCACTCGGGACCTACCTACCACCGGAAAGCTATCGGGACCTTATCCCTACGCTACGCTACGCTTCGCTTTGGAGGGGTGAAGGTGGGGGGGAGGGGGGAGTTTTGAAAAATGATTTTGACCAACTCTGGGTTCCTTGATATGAATCTGAAAAAAAAATGTTGCAAGTTTGTTAACTTCCGAGATCCGCCTCAAGGGGGGCGAAGGGGGGCGAGGGGGGGGGAACTTTGAAAAATGGTTTTTACTATTCCGAGCCTCCTCTATACGAATCCGTAAAAAAACAAAACACGGCTCTCTTAGTTTCCGAGATACGAAGGGGGGAGGGGTGAAGAGGGGGAGAGGGGGGAGTTTTGAAAAATGATTTTGACTAACTCTGGGCCCCTTGATATGAATCTGAAAAAAAAAATGTTGCATGTCTGTTAACTTCCGAGATCCGCCTAAAGGGGGGAGAAGGGGGAGAAGGGGGACAAACTTTGAAAAATGGTTTTTACTTTTCCGAGCCTCCTCTATACGAATCCGTAAAAAAACACAAAACACGGGTCTCTTAGTTTCCGAGATAGGATGGGGAGGGGGGAGAGGGGGGGCGAAAAGGGGAGGTTTGGGATTTTTCCCATACTCACCAGAGTTACTTGTTTACGAATCTGTCAAAATATACCCACCTTCCCCTTCACCATCTGGGAGAACAATTATGTCAATCAGTCAGTCAGTCAGTCAGTGGTAATCGAGCTTTATATAGTATAATAATTATATATAGATAGATAAATGGATCACACCACGGCAGAAAAGTATTTTTATAGTAATTTTATTATTTGAACAACCATCGGAACATATTACGTTTTATTAATTTCACGTCATCGTGCAGGGAGGTCAACGTCACAATCTTGGTATTTTATAAGGATCTTTTCCTTTCAATGCGGCCCTCATTACTTCCCCTAGAGTATCGGAAAAGGGGACTTCAGTGGGTCGAATGTGAACATATTTATCAGCAAGAAAAAATATTTCGTTTTCATGAATCGAAGGAAAAATCAGCATGGTAATTTAGGTACTGTATTGCACTTGAGAAGGGTTCAAGATGTTGTAAGAAAACGTTGTAAGTTTGAAGGAGAAGGAAAATCTTAGGCATGTTTTTATTCATTCAGCAGTGGTGGTATCGAGCAGTGGTGGCCCCGTGGTATCGGCTCCGACTTACGATCTGTTAGATCGTGGGTTCGAACTCAGCCAGGCGCATTGCTTTGTATAATTTATTTCTTCACCACTGTTCTCTTAACGGTGACTGAAAACATCGTGAGGAAGCCGACACAATCATCACCGTGACATCTACCAACCTGAACTGGGCCCGCGTGGTGGATTATGGCAGATTCCCTCTCACAGAGAGGAGGCCTGTGTCCCAGCAGTGGGACGATTTATAGGCCGATAATGATGATGATGATTTACCTATTTCTAAGGGAAATTGTCCATTGCCTAAAAAGACTTTCATAATTTATGTTGATTATACATAAATACATGTTTGAACAATGTAGACCCTTTGACGGCACAGTTGATGGGTTGGTTTCATCCACCCAGCTGGCCCTGCCCCGTTAACGGGTTAGTTGAGAAAAATTGTATCATCAACACCGCTATGGTCAACATCTTGGACTTGGTCCCATCCAACCCGCTGCCTACTAGAAAAAAAGGGAAATAAGCAATCGTTTTCTTTGATACTTATTATCCCGCATTTTGCAATGCAACAGCAACAAGAAAACGTGAACTTTCGTCTTAACTAAAAACACAAGTATCACCACGGCGAAACACACACACACACACACACACACACACTACACGATAATTTAAATTACGTTAAGGAATCCTCAACAAGAGATTGTGGGGCATGTACACACTTAAAATTAAGAGATCCCACCCCGTTACTGGAATACACAATTCAACTATCCAGCATAAACTAGTCTGTAAGTTCAGGGAGAATGTTTTGTGAGAAGGTTCAAGATAGATTGGTTCCTGTGGGTGGTACCTAGATTATAATAAATGTTAACGTTTGTGTGAAGTCATTTTACTTTGTTGCTCGTTAACTTTTGTGACTATACTAGTGACATGTTATGATTATATTACAGTCACCACAAAGTTACAGATTTGAACAATATCACAGCCTACGACATCCTCTTAGTAACACGACAGCTAAAATTAAAAAAAAATGGAACCGAATTCTAAGATAAAAAAAAAAATATTGAAACAAAATAGTGTAAAATAACTATTAAAAGGATAAAAACCGGCCAAGTGCGTGTCGGGCCACGCACAGTGTAGGGTTCCGCAGTTGCCCATCAAAATACTTATGCGAACTTACTAAACTGATTCGCTGAATTTAATTTTAAAAAGAAGAATTTTCAAAATCGGTCCAGGCGTCTTTGAGAAATCGGGGAAAATACATAAAAAAGAAGATTACGGCGAATTGAGAACTCCTCCTTTTTTTGAAGTTAGTTAAAAATAGTTGACAATAAAAACCTACCTATCCCCAAAACATACCCACGTATTATAGCTGTAAAAATAAAGTTTACAAACTTACATTTGCAGTTGATGAACATTTTCTGCGATACATTTTGTTTAGGAAAATATGCTCAAACTCAAACTCAAACTCAAATTCTTTATTGCATTCATGTGTACATAGGTGTTACAGAAGTAAATAAGTTTCAACATGAAGCCCGGTTAGGGCACGGCAACATACATAATTACATTGATGAAAATACAAGCATCCAGTCAGTTATATATCACAATTATTCAATTAATATAAATATTGTATCTTACCATTTTATATTGTAGTTCTTCTATTATTTTTTTTATTTTATTATTTTATATATTCTGTTACCTATTTATATTCGATTATTATTATTATTATTTTTATGTAGGTTTAATATGTATAAGTGTGTGTCATGTATGTGTGCTTCCTAGTGTAAGTATTATTTCTTTGGTTATAAGAGTAATTAATTATTTATTTATAAGTATCTTATTTAGCAATGTTTTATTCTAAGTATTCTGCGACAGTGTAAAAGCATTTTTGTGTTAGATATTCTTTTAATTTTCTGTTATATGTATTGAATTTGGTTTCTTCTTTAATTTGTTTCGGTAATTTGTTAAAAATTTTTACTGCCATGTAGTAAGGGCTACGGTGAAGCATTTTGATCCGAGAGGGTGGCAGATATAATCTATCTTTATGACGTGTGTTTACGTTATGAGTGTCTTTTATTTTAGGGAAGATGTTACTATTTTTAAATACAAATATGCAAAGGTCATGTATATAAATAGAAGGTAACGTTAGGAGTTTTAATTTGACAAAATATGGCCTGCAGCTCTCGGTATTGTCAATATGAGCCAGTATTCTAACACATTTTTTTTGCATTATAAATATTTCGTTTGCATTTACGCTGTTCCCCCATAACATCACTCCATATCTTAGCCACGAGTTTGCATAGGCGTAATATGCCGATAGTGCTGTTTCTGTATTTGTGCTGTGTTTAAGTTGAAACAGGGCGTAAGTAAATTTAGATAGTTTAGATTTAACCATTTCTATGTGCTTTTTCCAATTGAGATGTGTGTCAATGTTTATACCGAGTAAGTTAAAAGTAGTTACTAATTCTATAGGGGTGTCATTAAAAATTACATTAGCATTTAAGGGAGGGGCTTTGTACGATCTAAATTGTATAATTTTGGTTTTGTTGCAGTTAATTTCTAAATTGTGATCCTGTAGCCAAAGTGTCACTGTCTGGAGAGTATTTTGTAAGATTACATTTGGGTCACAATTTTTATCACATTTTACAAGAATGGAAATATCATCGGCGAACAGTACTGGTAATGTAGTTTGTTTATTTAGAATTTTTGGGAGGTCATTAATATATATTAAAAATAGTATGCAGCCCAGAACACTGCCTTGAGGGATGGAGCATGTGAGATTTCTCACCTGAGATCGCACTGTTATAGTCTCCCTATCTTCAATACTATGATGTTCGATCTGAACTATTTGCTTTCTGTTGTTTAAATATGATTTGAACCAATTATAAGCCGGGCCACGTATTCCAGAACCGTACAGTTTTGTTAGTAGTATATTATAAGATACTTTATCATAGGCTTTTGACATGTCGAGAAGCAGGCCTAATGCATACCTTTTGTCATTTATTTGTTGGAGAGCTGTTTGGACATATTTGTAAACTGCACTTGTTGTGGATCTTGTTTTCCTAAAACCGTTTTGACAGTCGTCTAGAATGTTATATTTTTCTAGAAAAAAGTTTAGTCTGTTACACATAGCTTTTTCAAAAATCTTTGAAAAGGTTGGCAATAATGCTATGGGTCTATAGTTGCTAGGGGTGTGGATGTCATCTTTTTTATGTATAGGTTTTACTAGGGAAATTTTTAGTGAGTCGGGAAATTCTCCTAACTCAAAGCTCTGGTTTATTAAGAATGTGAGTGGAGCTGACAATTCTTCTGCACATTGTTTTACTAATATAGGGGGTATGTCATCTATTCCGCAGCTATGCTTATTTTTTATTTGTTTTATTATATTTAATGTTTCCTTCTGGCTCACTGGGCGAAGGTACATTGATGTAGTTGGTGGGTGCATTACTGGACGTCCAGTTTTTATAGGATCATTTGTGTTTGTATCTGTTGTTATTTCACCCACTGTTGCAAAAAAATCATTAAATATATTTGATATTTGTTTAGGGCATGAAGTTGTTTCATTGTTTACCTTTAGTGTTATATTTTCATATTGCCTTGTCATAGATTTGCCAGTTTTGTTATTTATAATGTTCCACATAGTTTTAGTTTTATTATCTGACTTTTTCATTTGTCTGGTGTATTCAATTTTTTTTGAAAGTGTTATGCTACGCTTTAATATTTTGCTAAATTTGCTATGATATGTTCTTATGACGTTTGATTTAGATTCATTTAGAATAATTCTTAGAGCTCTTTTGTGTTTACATGATATTTTTAGTCCCGTTGTCATCCATCCCTTACCTTTTTTAGATTTTAATTTTACTCTTTGTTTTGGTATAAATTTATTTAAAAGCTGTGTTATATTCATGATGAAAGTGTTATAGTTTTCGTTAACGTTTTTATTTGTATTTATAGTTTTTGCCCAATCAATTTCCCTTAATGCATTTTTAAAATTTATCATGTTTTTATCTGTAAATAATCTTTTTTGTTTATACCATGTTCTGTTGTTGTTTATATATAAGCAGTTTGTATTTAATTTTATGTTAATAGATTTGTGATCAGAGAGTCCGTAATCTTCGACATATTCTTTCTTTATTAAGGGCTTGTAATTTATAAAAAGTAAATCTATACAAGTGGAAGTAGTTTTTATTACCCGTGTGGGTTCGCGAATTATTTGTTTTAGATTATGTGAGCGCATGAAGGTAAGAAGGTTTTCTGTTTGTTTGTTTTTTTCGAGTACATTAATATTGAAATCTCCTCCAAACACGATATATTTGTTTTTATCTCTAGTATTTAATCTATTTAAAAGCTTTTCCATCTGCTCATAAAATACATTTATATGGCGATCTGGACGGTATAATCCTATGAATATACAGTTTAAGTCAGGAACTTCAATTGCACAAATTTCTATTATAAATTCTTTGGAATAATTTACTATATCTATTCTTTCTATAAATTTTACATTTTCTCTTATAATTAAGCAAACTCCTCCACCTTCTCTAGTTTTTCTACAGAATTGGGATGCAATTTTATATCCTTGAATAGATAATGAGTTACAAAAATGATCATTTCTCCATACTTCTGACAAGGATAGAATATCAATATTTTTTTCTAATAACAAATTTTCAATTAAATCTATCTTATTTCCTAGGCTTTGTATATTTTGAAAGGTTATCGTCATATCATTAGCGAAATGTCTTATTTATTACATTTTTTGACTTATAATTTACTTTTTGCGATGAGATGCTGGGGATTGGTTGCGAGCTCGAGAGCTGAGTCCGTGCATTTTCCCTCTCCATGACGGTTTGTGTATCTTCCATGACTTTATCATCAATAAGATTTTTATTGTGTGGCATTTCCGTTTTAGCTTCGTCAGGACTGATAAATTCTTTTCCATTTATAAACAATTTGTTGTTCCTTATAATAGCATAATCTCCATTTTTACGTGCCTTTATTAGGTTTTGTCTTAGTTGATTCCTTTCCTCAAGTGTTTTCCTATCCATGTATTTTTCAATAGTTATTCCAGTATTCCTAAACATACCCGCATTTTCCAGGATGTAGTTAGTCATTCTCTTGCTTATCAGTTCAATAGCGAGGGGCCTTTTATTCCCTCTTTTCCCTATGCGTTTAACATCTTCTATATAAGGATTTATATCTATACCCATAACTTCGTAAAATAGTACGGACGTGCGTTCATACAGGTTTGTTTCTGTCTCACGAAGTTCTTCTGTTAATCCGTAAATTACAATTCTCTTTGTATTTTCTAGGTTCTGAAGTTTTTCTTGAATATTTTCTATTTTTTTATCGACTTTATTTATTTCTTCTTGGTAATCTTTTTGGGCAGTTTTAAACGCATGGTTAACGCTATGTTCTTTTTGAATATTGTTGATTGTATTTTTAATTTCTGTTTGAATTATTTGTTTTAAATCTGCTAGTATTGTTGATTTAATCTCATCTAATTTAGCATCTAGTAGCAAGCTGATGTTATTCAATGTTAAATGCTCATTTCCTTCAATATTTTGACAGCCGTTTCCAGACTTGATGTAATCGTTTATAGTATTAGTCATAGTGTCACCAATAATTTCTTCTACAGAGAGGCTATCATTCACGGGACTATGTTCGAGTATGTCATAATCTGCTAAACTCGGATTATGAGTTGGTTTTTGTCGCAGAGTAATATTTGCATCAATTGTCTCAATTTGAGTGCTACTTTGAATTGTTTCTTTTATGGGGGTGTTTAAATTATTCCCTTTAGGCATTTTGCACACGCAAGCCTGACATTTCCAATTAGATTTGTGATAGCTTGTCATAGTGGAATGAAAGTGACTTGCTGGGATATTCGCGCATGGTAAATCATAGTAAGCACTAACTGCTATCCAAGTACGTTTTATAAGTTGGTCGACTATTACTCGTAAACTTGTAAAGTCTACTTAGTCATGATAATTTTCCTTCAAACTTCGTTATATATACTACTATTGTGAATTTTTTCACACCCCCAAACATAACCGTTTAGCTGGTAGAGGGGGGGGACACTCGAGTCGAGCAAAAATTAGCACTTTAAAGCTTAATATTTCAGAAACGAATCTTTTTATCAAAAAATTGTTAATGGAAACTATCAATATTTTTTAAAGACCTATTTAATGATACCCCACACTAAGGGGTACGCGAGAAATAAAAAAAACATCCCCACTTTACGTGTACAGGAGGTACCCTAAAAAAAAATATTTTACGAGACTTTATTTTACCACTTTTTCGGCACAATAAATCCGTATATTTACACCAAATTACAGCTTTCTGGTACTGGGCGTCTCTGAGCTAACCTGCGGACAGACGGACGGACGGACGGACGGACGGACATGGCGAAACTATAAGGGTTCCTTGTTGACTACGGAACCCTAAAAAGTATAATAAGAACAGAAACTTATTATTTGAAGTGTAGAATTATTCCTAGAGCGGTTTGTACATTAAAAACGCTCTCCTATAAACCCCGGTTTTTGACATGTCAGTTTGTACGTAGCGACCATCGATACATAAAAAACAAAGATACCGACGAATTGGGAACCTCCTCCTTTTTTTTAAAGTCAGTTAAAAATGTGTTTCTACAAAAAATTTAATCAGCATCAAATCCATACTTGTCCCTCTGTATCAGAGGGCCATCTATAAAATTTGTTAAGAACTAACATCAAATTCTTACGCCGCGGTACTTCGCGAGAACTACACAGAACAACTCGACAACAACTGTAGGGCAGTACCAGTAACTCAACATGAACAACACTTGTATGGCTGGACGCGCAGTCTCGAGCACACACGAGGAGACTCGCGCTGCGAACTTTGAACTTTTAAGCAAATACAGTTCGTTCATTCAATGACATCAGGTGAGTAGAAAATGACTTAAAATCAAAATTAAAATATTTTATTTTACATGGGCCACTACGGGCACTTATAAAATGTCAAGAAAAAAAAATGGGGAGGTTCGGGTTGGTCGTTTCCATGGAGAAGAATCGACATGAAACTACATGGTTACTCTTTTAAAAGTATTTGACTGCTACGTAGACCCGTTTTTTGGGGTGATAAAATCATTTAATCAGACCGCGTTGAGTGGATCACGAGTCTCTTACTGACAAAAATCTACCCTGCCTCGTTTGACCTTCGCGTTCCAGGATAAAAGTGGACCAAAGAGGGCACCATTGACCTAGACCGCAGTGCCCTAAAAGAACAATCCCGTTACAAATGTGAAACTGGCCATAACAAAAGGTGGACCTGTCATAAATTAATAGATTAAAAAATCTAAAAACCCACGTTTTTAAATGTCCTAAAAATAAGAAAATAACCCTACGGGGCTGAGAGATGCGGCGTATATTATTTATGGGATATACTCGTATTTACATGACGTGTATAGATCGTGTGTGCTACTTGCAAAGATACGCCCCCACGTTTTGAGTGGCCCCTCTTTCAGTCCCGTAGGGTAATTTTCTTATTTTTAGGACATTTAACAACGTGGGTTTTTCGATTTTTTTAAATCTATTAATTTCTTTATTATTTTTATCTTTGTTCATCAGGTTTGAAGCTACCCTGAAAATTACAGCCTGTTAGCTTATCGGAAAGTGCCTCAAAGCCTGTCCGCCATCTTGGACGTCCGCCATATTGGATTTAAGTCACATGACTATTTTTTCGTATTCCTGACAGCAAACCCTTTCATTTGATACCCATAACATAGGGGTGGATTTCAAACAGCAAGTCTGCCGTCTTGGACGTCCGCCATATTGGATTTAAGTCACGTGACAATTTTTTTCGTACTCCTGACAGCTAACCCTTTCATTAGATATCCATATCATAGGGGTGCATTTCAAATACCTTGTCTGCCATCTTGGACGTCCGCCATATTGGATTTAAGTCACATGACTATTTTTTCGTATTCCTGACAGCAAACCCTTTCATTTGATACCCATAACATGGGGGTGGATTTCAAACAGCAAGTCTGCCGTCTTGGACGTCCGCCATATTGGATTTAAGTCACGTGACAATTTTTTTCGTACTCCTGACAGCTAACCCTTTCATTAGATATCCATATCATAGGGGTGCATTTCAAATACCTTGTCTGCCATCTTGGACGTCCGCCCTATTGGATTTAAGTCACGTGACTATTTTTTTCGTATTCTTGTCAGCAAACCCTTTCATTTGATACCCATATCATGGGGGTGGATTTCAAACAGCCAGTCCGCCATCTTGGGGAGGCCACCATAATTATTGGATTTGTTATGACGTTTCTTAACTAGTCATGTATTGTATTGTCAATAGAATTCAGAGGGTTTGCAAAATTTCAGCCTGCTAGCTTTTCGGGAAGTGCCTCAAAATTGAATTGCAAAAGTCCAACCGGAACGACAAACAAATAAACAACAATCAAGAAAAGTGAGTGTATAAAAAAAAACGTGGGAAAATTACAGTGATAATGCTATCGATATTTCCTGTCATATTGTTTACGGTACAAATCAAGAATTTGTTCGGTAAATAACGCGATAAGAAATATCAGAAATGGGAATTTTCCTACTATGTTAAAACTGGGTCACCATTTAGTTGTTCAAAAACAACAACCTACAGCTAACTACAGCAGTATGAGTATCGGATGTATTGGACCTTTGCAACTCAATTAGTACTGGGACAACTCACGAGCGCGATCCTTTCCGGCGATCGGATCTAACAATACGATTGACTTTGACTTTGACTTTGATCGCTTGCGAACTCTGTAACCTATGGATGTCCATATACGCATTCTCACTGCCGGTGTCAGATCGCGTTCAGCTTTTACAGGATCTTGCGCTGTGCGTAAGGAACGTTAGTACTGGGTAGTGCAAAATTGCAGGTCCCTGGAGCCACATACTACATTTAACGTTTACAAATAAAAGCTGGCACTAACAACTTGACGTAAACTCGGTGTGTAATGAGTAGCCACCCATCCATAAACCGACACCATGCAAGAGCGGCTGTACATTGAAAATCTACCTGATTATCTAAGTAGGTTCTTCCTGTAAGAAAGAGCATCTAACCCTAAACCACTATTCATACATAGTATAGTTCAGGAAGCTCACATCACGACTTGTAAACGTGTTTACACTGGCACGAGTCAAGGCATACCGCGTGCCACTCCGCTTGATGCTTCACGTTTATGATAGCGCGTTAGACGCTCATTTATTCTTCTTCACAAAGCGTCAACGGAAATCTGAAGGATGATTCATGCTACACCGTGCCGTGTCCCGTCCGGGCCCCGGACGGGGCACGGTCGAACATTGTGGTGTACTTTTTGTATGAAGTGATTCATGCCTCTTCCGTGTCCTGGACGTGTCCCGTCCGGGCCGCAAGAATTAATCACTTCATCACATCCTTGAATCGAGTCAGTTCAGAGGCGTTAGCACAAGATTTCCATATCTTACCTACAGCTTACTTTAAGTATTTACGGCGTTTATTGTATGGAAAAAGGCAAAACGCCTCTAGTGTACAAACGAGGAACTATTTTTCTCCATCAAAATGTGATAGTTCCGGTTTACTTCACGTCTCAAAAAACGTGAAAAGTCGTGTTTTCGCCTCTGAACTTAGCTTGGACGCTACATGATGTCAAGCCAGTGTACTTACATGATTAAGGACTTTATTTTGAATCATGTAATAGTTACGAAAATGATTTAGGATTAGTTATTTAAAATTTTCTTATGACATACTGGATAAACATTAAACCAATCCTAAATATCCCATCCTTCCTTCCCCGCCTAATTTGAATTTACCGCCATAATTGCGAGCGACGCTATCCGCTCGCGCTGCACTCCCGCTCTCTGGCGGCGGGAACAAGACCTAGAGTCTCAAAATCGCGCGCGGCCACGCGTAACAGCTCCCGAGATCATCCGATAAAATAAATGTGAAAATCAATAATAAACCAACTTCGCCAACAAGTGATTGACTGATTAGTTCCCGTAACCCTCTGGTGTCGTGAATCAAGAAAAATCTGAAGAGTACATTGGATACCTACACGCTCCTGCCGGCCGACCCTTCAAGTCCCGAGCGAAGCGGTACCTCCAGTCCCTGCCCTTTCCAGATCCCAGGTTAGTGTCTGTTCTTTTCTCGTCATCCGGAATCCCAGGGTTGCGGTACTAGCATCAGGTAAATGCAATCCTTGCTGCAGACGAAGTCCCAACATTTAATTTGGTGCCTCCTGTGAGGACGAGCAACCTCACATTCGCTTTATAAATATAAAATCTCGTTGAATGAGTACATACGGCATTGTATTATCGTGTATTCTTACGAATATAATAAGTCACAAGTAAGAATAACGAGTAAAATAAAGTAATTTCATAGTTTTTAACAACGCTTCGGCGTAGGTACCTACATACAGTCGGGTTCCCGCGTAAACGCCGCGTCGCTGGCCAGCGGACCACGATTGTAGGTATTCATACTCATTCATTCTTTCTAATAGTTTGCTCAGTAAAAGTTATCGTATTTAGTTTTGAATTTAAACTTATATTTTGAAAGGTAATTCTCGTATAACTGTTTCCTGCAATAACTGATGCTAGTATAAAGCTAACGGATAGTTTCATGGTCAAATAGTTGTGCTTGAGAAAATACTTATGTACCTACATAACTTCAATTGTTACGACTAAACGCGATAGTTGATTTGTGTGTCTAAATTATTACGGAATTATTAAAATTCTATAACACTTTCATTTTTATTAATAGGTATAAAAATTGCCTATAGCTTAATCCAATTGCAGTTCGGATAGTTAGGTACTTACCTACATCTACCTATCTCCTATTAAACATCGCGACAATACATACCTACGCAGGTTAATATGTCTGTTGAGGCGGAATTACAGACGTGCCTTAAAAGGCGTGAATATGATTTTAAATGTATGCAGATAATCTACGATCTGTCGAAAATAGTCCAAAAGGATAGCTCAAAGTTATCCACCTTCAAGGCTAGATATAAAAAAATTGATCAGATTAGGGCTGCTTTCATGGAATCTAATGAACATGTAAACAAATTACAGTTACAATTAAAACCCAATTCAGAAATAGAAATTGGTCCAATGTTGTCATTTGATGAGTTATATTACGCTTCGGCTGAAGTTGCCGAGTCTTTGCTCGCGTCGACGACCGCGGCTGCCGCTCCGTCCGCGTCCGCGTCCGCACATTGTCGTCGGGAGGATTCGATTGTTCAAGTGAAATTACCAAAATTGGAAATTCCGCGTTTTGATGGTAAAATCGAAAACTGGCAGACCTTCAAGGACAGTTACATCCCGCTTATTCATGGCAATAGTTCCCTTTCGGACACGGAAAGGTTTCATTATTTGTTGTCGTGTTTGTCTGGATGTGCGTTGACCTTGGCCAAGGGCGTACCTATAACCGCGTCGAATTATCCCGTAGTTTTTAATCTTTTATTAGATCGTTATGACAACAAACGCATATTAGCAAATACATATTTAGAAAAAATATTATATTAACGCCTGTCAACAAACCGTCTCTCGAAAATTTATCCGAACTGACCAATTCTTTATATGAAAGTGTAAACGCGTTACGTGCGTTAAAAATTGATGATCTCAGCGAATTTATTTTATTTCACATCGCTTCGCGATCACTTGATCTCGAAACCAAAAAACGGTTCGAGTTACAAAATACTCACGAGATTCCTAAGTTTAATGATTTAATTGTTTATTTACAAAACTATATAAAAATTCTGGAAGTTAGTCAACCTTTCTCAGTTTCGACTACTCCATCGAATTCTAATTATATTCGAAATTAGTCCGAGGTATGGAATACTTGTAGTAGTGTTCTCTCGCTACGCCTGACGCGATTTTTAGATTTATTCTTTGATAAAAATAAAAGTTATTTTAATCAAAGTAATTTTTGCAATCTGAAACAAAATAAAAACGCCGCGCCTGGCAACACTGCATTTAAGTGTCATTCGTTTTCTTCGCGCCCACAAGACGCAACCGGAAAAGTTTTATGTTCTTTAAAATTAGTTTAATAAATGTATTAAACACAAACCAAAGATGCCAAAACACAATATAAATAGTGAAGAAGACAAGGAAAGGAATAAATTGCCCCGAAAGAGTGAAAAATACAAATAAAGATGGAGGAGCTCATTAACTGTAAGTTTTTTTTTTTTTTTCACTGAAGAGAGTTTATTGACGGAAAGATATGATAATGTGTGCTACATTCTCGTTGAGAATTTATATTTACGTTGTTTTAAGGGTTTACAACCCCTCATTTACTTGGAGTTTAAAATATGAAGGTCTATCACGTATATACTCGTCCAGTTGGACGGAAGTTAAAAGCAACAAATAAATCTCCTTGTGGACTTCTGTCCTCTGTCCATCATGACATTATGGGTATGTGTTACATTTTGTCTCTTTTTCGTTGAAAAAGTTTTTGCTTCGGATCGATATAACATTCAGTATTTCCAACAAACAATGTAGGTACACAAGTCCTGTTGAAATTAAGATAGTTTGTGTTACATTCTATCTCCTTCCCGTTGGGAAGGCTATGCTTTGCACCAATTTAACAATAGAAGAATAATAATATGATACACAAGTCCCGTTGAAAATTAAGATAGTTTGTGTTACATTCTATCCCCTTTCCGTTGGGAAGGCTATGCTTTGGACCAATTTAACAATAGAAGAATAATAATATGATACACAAGTCCTGTTGAAATTAAGATAGTTTGTGTTACATTCTATCTCCTTTCCATTGGAAAGGCTATGTTTTGGACCAATTTAACAAATAGAAGAATAATAATTATGATTGGGTAATTTGTGTTACATTTACCTACCTCCCGTTGGGAGGGCTACACTCAAGTATAAATACACAAGTATTCTTCGTGCTACATGTTAGCTATCTAAGAAGAAACAGGGACACTCCCTCTCCCTTAACAAGAAAAGATCCTATAGCATCAAACATAAGCTGCCTCTACACAAAGTGATGAAATATTGATAAAAATATACTATTACTTGAGTTATGACTGGCAGGATATATTGCCATAATGTAAATATTATAACAGTACCTAATGGTCATGATCTGATTACCGAAGCAATCAAATGTACAGCCTACTATAGACTACATATATGTATATACCTACTTACTCTGAACGTTTGGGTTGTCAGATGGGTGCCCAAACATGTACTATGAGGCAATATGGTCAGTCATGAGAACAATTCCGATACTTTTGCTCTAGAACAGCAACCAGAAGCAGAGCCATCTGGCAATAATATTTTTCTGCCTTAAGTGGGCTAGACCGGTTCTAAGAGGGATTATGTGTTGTGAATGTATTGAAAGAATTATAATAGAGGGAAAGGAGCAGACTTACATAAGCCTGCACTTGTACCAAATGATGCATACAATATAATATGACATGCCTGGAGACAGCATCCGTTGACTACTCAACCTATACTGGCAATATATGTATTAATAATGGAAGGGACTACTATTACCAATCTTAGATAAGACACTTCAACTTACTAAGAGGCAACAAGTGAACTGAAATTGGTACCTATCAATTCAAAATAAAAGAAACGGTGTGACTTCCACCACCGTGAAAGGAGCGACCAATAGACTTCATACAAATATTATTACTGGAAATACAAATAAGTCAATTCCATGAAACTACTAGCAGTTCAAACAGCCCTGCCCACCTCCATAAGACAGAGGAATCTATCTATACAAATTGAGGAACAAGCCAACAACAGAAATACCTCAAGCGACAACAGTCATTTTCCAGCTGACCCCAGGACAAGTACCAGTAACAGTTAGTGGTAATGTTTGCTGCTCCCTTTGTATATTTCTATTCATACTGAGAATCTATAACCAAAGAGTCTGTTATATAAGACTGGGTAAGAGTACCTACTAATTGTTTAAGATAAGATTCCATTTATAATATATCTTTCAATGAAACTGAGAGACTTATCTTATTCTAGAAATAAATAAACTTTCATAGATAAGTTCTGTTAAAAACAGCTGATCAATTTTATCCATGATTTTCTATAAACTCACAGATTTATAATAAATCTTTAAATGTTAAATAATGTCATCATAATCAACCATGTCAGTCTAGAATATACAAGGACTGTATCTCTATGAAAATCAGATCTTAAGGGTGCAAACTATTTAGTAGCAATTAAAGAATATGGTTAGAAACTTTTGTGGTTCACATCTAAAAAGCTGTACAATAGGTCCTTCCACTGACCCCTGTGTATTTAATCAGTTTGGTAAACTGTGTTAGTTAATAACCTAGATGACTAATCTGCCCCGGATTAACATAATTATAAAAATGCCTTGTTGTGCAAGCGTACTAAGAAAATCAATCGATTATTTATTTTTGATGATAAACAAGGAAACAGCTCAAATGCCTGCCCCCTCAAGTTGTGAATGGTCAGGACTGGTGATCAATTCTAAATGCATGACTAAATGCTATGTTTTGTTTATGAATACTCAATATTAAGTTTTTCCTCAATTATTAGAATATATTATTAGAAAATTTGGTATCAATTTACATGGCTACCTATCTCATAATGCAGTTTAGTTCACATAAACACTTTATAGAAGAAACATTTTTCAGCCCTAGAGTAGAGATTAAGAGGAAATAAAGTCAGAATTACTTTGGGGAAAAAAGAACATTATTAATAGTTGTAAAGATATTATACAATGTATCTAGACACGCGGGAGCGTGTCAAGCCAAGTTCTGGAGCGCAGCTCACCTTATTCTTAATTTAAGAAACATTTTCAGATGCATTACTAAGTGGTTGGGATAAACATTACAAGGGGTAAAGTACCTACTAGAGACTGTCAGTCTGGAAATAACAACATGTAAACTATGTAAGAGTTCATAGATGCATACTTTACCTGGTAGAACTTCGTGATTAAAATAAAAACTGTGTTATTTTACGTAGATCTGACAATATTACTGCAATAGCTCATATAAACTGTGTGGGAAGAATACAATAGGTACTCTTCTAGAAACGGCACTGATTTTTGCTAAATCAGAAATAATTTATTTTGCAAAGACTGTGGGTACAAAATAAGGTGTTCACATTTTAACATAATGGCTCTTCCACATTCTACCTAAAGAGGCTGACTTTGAGTCTCGTAATCCAATGTAGTTAAAGAATGGAGACTGTCTAAGTTTTCAATTTTAGAATAAACGATCATTTTGGCCACCCAAATCCTGATCCAAAGTCTCATAATTTCAATGTAGATAAAGAATGGATACTAAGTTGTCAATTCTATAATAAATAATTTTGGCCGTCCAGAGAGACCTTAATTTGCATATCGAACGATCATAAGAGTCCAAAGTATATTTCTTGGGATAGGGGTCCCTAAATGGAATAATCTCTTTTTTATATGTTTTTCCCCTTTCTTAGTTTACTGCTTAAAGCTCTCCTTAAGATTAGAACAGATAGGGCTAAAGAAATATAGTCTTAACAATTTGTGACATTACAACCATGAACTAGCTATCCTCTACAACTAACCCGGGGGGCTTGTTTATTATCAAGCAGGCAATTAAGAGGAGAATGATACATGTATGTATATTACCTATATAATTCTTAATTGTGTACCATTTTACAAAAATAACTTAAAAGACTCAATTTTATGCACAAAAGTGAGTAATTGATTTTGATAGGTAGATTATCGCAGAATTTGCTGGAACAATACAATAGTATCCCGTGATAGTACTGGTCTAATATAAAAGACTAAAAATAAATTTATCAATGTATTTTATTTATTATAACTTCATCCGTGATCAGGGCGCTTGCAACAGTGCCAAAATATCGGAAACAAACCAATAAAAAAAAAAAAAAATATATATATATATATATATTTAGCAACTTTAATGACTTGACTTATTTAAGTCTTCAAAGAAATCAGTTAATTGTCACAAATCGACACTCCTATAGATAGTCATGTAGGGTCAGAAAATAGAATTAAACATTTATTTTAAGGGATTTTCCAAACTATGCCCAAGTAACGCAAAATAAAAATATTTTCTGGGATTACAACAGTGTTATTACATTTAATAGCTTCAGTTAACAAAACTTTACAAAGAAGTTTGTTAGGTTGATTGCGTTAGCCACAACACTATGTATCCAAACTTAGTGGTGTAAAAGTACCAATAAATTATTAAATAGATTAGTAACAAAGGTGCTATTAAATTAATTAATTACAGATATTCCATAACACTCAGGTCTGTACAAGACTAGAATGTTCATCAGACTGGTGTTACCTTCCTTAAGTAATAAACCCAAATATGTCTACACATAAACTATCATAGAATAGGATATAAATATATATATATATATAAAAAAAAAAAAAAAAAAAAAAAAAAAAAATAGCAGCGGGGCCTTATACAGTCAATTAATACATTTGTTTTCGGAGCATTCTACCAGACATGCATAATTCTTCAAATGCACATAGACTAGGCTTAACGGTGGACTCTACTGCAGGCAGTGAGGGGTCTTCGAGGTCGTTTACCTTGGTAGATCACTATAGCAGACCAATAGATGTACTTTGAAATAAAATTTGCCGGGACATTACATTTCATCAAGTTTTAATACCTGTAGTTAATTAACCTTATATTACGTCAATAATAATTATACAACACATTTAAGAGGTATATTCAAAGTTAAAGACTGTGATTGTCTTAGACCGGCTTTGATAGTATTAGGAAATAAGAAGAATTTTAAGATTTTCGTAGATTATGCAGATGAAGTGTGACTCCAGATGTTTAGTCTTAAATATTTGGAATTTGAAAGATAGGATTTTTTCATTTAAGTCAAGGTTGCTATGATTTTCTGGTTATATACACAAGCAGACGTATATCAAGATAATTAAGTTTTAACATTATATATATAATTTTATGTTCTCTGAACATCTACAAGTATTCCATACCTCGGACTAATTTCGAATATAATATAAGGATTAAACGAACTTACCAAGTGAAGTTCTATCCTTATTATATGAAGAAATTAGTCCGAGGTATGAGATTCCCACCCTCCCAAGATTAACTTTCAATTAATCTTCCCTTATGGCGGTACCTGGTACCACTGCTCTAAACTAAATGACACTTAAATGCAGTGTTGCCAGGCGCGGCGTTTTTATTTTGTTTCAGATTGCAAAAATTACTTTGATTAAAATAACTTTTATTTTTATCAAAGAATAAATCTAAAAATCGCGTCAGGCGTAGCGAGAGAACACTACTACAAGTATTCCATACCTCGGACTAATTTCTTCATATAATAAGGATAGAACTTCACTTGGTAAGTTCGTTTAATCCTTATATTATAATAAACAGTTTCGAAATAAGGGTCAGCAAAAGTCATCATCATTGGTAGCATCTACAAACCAAAGTAATAATAATAATTCGTCGGGCTCCGTAACTTGTTTATGTTGTAATGAACATCATTCTATTTACCGATGCGGCAAGTTACATTCTATGACACTTGAACAACGTGAACAATTTGTGCAGAAATTTAAATTGTGTACCAATTGCTTTAGGCCAGGTCACGATAGCAATAATTGTAAATCTAAAACCACATGTTTTATTTGTAACGCAAAACATAATACGTTATTACATGTGGAAAATAAGAGTTTATTAACGTGTTCGGTTCAGTCCAACGAAAATAACGAATGTTCCGCTAAAGGTACGAGCACACTTACCTGCATAACGTCGCAAACTGCGAGTACAAATAATAGTACGAAGATACTTGGCTCAGCAGTGGTGCGAGTACGTCACACGGACGGATCGCTCCAGTGTGCACGCGCCGTTATTGACAGTGGTTCGATGGATTCTTTTATCACTAGCGCATGCGCGCGCCGCCTAGGTTTACGTATTAAAAAATGTAATTTGAACGTTACCGGGCTCGGACAAAGTAACGTTTGTGATATAAAGGGTTATACTTTTGCTTCGATTATACCTCATTCTCGTGAGTCTCCTAAATTCGATTTACCTTTAGTAGTCTTACCTAAAATTACTTCTATGATGCCTTCATCAACACTACCGTTGCATGTCAAGGATCATTACAAGCATCTTGATCTCGCCGACCGCGACTTCGATAGATCCGGTCCGATCGATCTACTGTTAGGTGTCGAGTGTTTTGATCAAATATACACTGGCTCACGTTTCAATCCCGGTCCCGGATTACCTTGCGCTTTGTCTAGTGTGTTCGGCTGGGTGATAAGTGGCCAATATTTTCATAACACACCATCTGATAATTTAACCTGTGAATCCGTTACGTCACTTCTCGTGTCGTCTTGCACGATCGAAGATATCGTTCAACGGTTCTGGGATTCGGAGGAACCGCCGAAATGTAAAATTTCCGGTTTTGAAGACGAAATTTGTGAACAAATGTATAAAAAGGGTACATACCGTACACGTGAAGGTCGGTACGTAGTTCCTTTAATGTTAAAGGAGGATGCCCCTTTGTTGGGTGTTTCATCTCACCAAGCTTTTAATCGCTTTCTTAGCTTAGAAAGGCGTCTTATTAATCAGACCGAGCTGAAGGCTGATTATAAAGAATTTATGCACCAGTACGAAGAGCTAGGCCATATGCAGCTTGCAGACTCTTCGACTACTAATCGGTACATAATTCCACATCATTGTGTCGTGCGTCCAGAGAGTTCTACGACACGACTTCGAGTAGTCTTCGACGCTAGCAGTCGGACCACAAATAATCTTTCTCTGAACGATATAGTTCATGTTGGACCGAAACTTCAAATTGACATTGTCGATTTAGTTACGAAATTCCGACTTCATAAAATTGTTTTCACTGCGGACATTTGTAAAATGTACCGCCAAATATTGATACGTCCTGAGGACAGGTGTTATCAGCACGTTTTGTGGCGTGACGAGCCTAACGAGACCTTAAAAGAGTATGAGCTGAATACCGTGACTTATGGAGTCAGCAGCTCCCCTTACTTAGCTATTCGCACTCTGCGTCAACTTGCTGAGGACCACGGTTCTGAATACTCAAGTCGCGCCGCTCAAGTTCTGTGCGAAGACACGTTCATGGATGACGTCACAACTGGCTGTTCATCTCTTGAGGAAGCCAAACAATTAAAAGAGGATGTCACCTCGTTATTGTCAAAGGGTCATTTTGAACTCCGTAAGTGGAGTACGAATACTCCAGAGCTGTTGTCTGATGTTCCTCCTGACCATCTTCAGACTTCTAAATCCTTCGATGATGTTGGAAATGAGTTTGTCAAGATATTAGGGATACGGTGGAATCCATCTTGTGACAATTTTTCCTATAAGTTTTCAGACTCCTTTGACGTTAAATTTACTAAAAGATCTATCCTCTCAATAGTGGCACGCATTTTCGACCCACTCGGTTGGTTCAGCCCGGTAGTGTTTTCAGCGAAATCACTTCTACAAGAGATGTGGCGCTTAAACTTAGGTTGGGATGAAGCTATTCCATCACATTTAGCTAAAGTGTGGCATTTAATAGCGGCCAACTTATCTGATTTACAAAATATTTCACTTCCGAGACTGATTATGCCTTCCAATCCACTCGAAATACATTTAGTAGGATTTTGTGATGGTTCACTGAAAGGGTATGGCTGTTGTGTCTATCTTTGTGTAGTGGTGGATGAAGTCACCACCTTTACTAACCTGTTAATTGGTAAATCTCGAGTAGCTCCGTTAAAACCGACTACGATAAACAGACTTGAGCTAAGTGCAGCTGTGCTTCTAGCTAAAGTTATGTCACACATGTACAACTTACTCAAAGATAAAATTTTCATAAATTCTATGAAGGCCTACTCGGACAGTACCACCACGCTTTCTTGGCTCAACACATCCCCTCATTTACTAAAAATGTATGTGGCAAATAGAGTTGTGCAAATAACCGATTTAATTAGTCCCGAATTTTGGTTTCATGTGTCCACTGAGGATAACCCGGCCGATTGTTGTAGTCGCGGTGTTATGTGTACAGATTTAATTGACCACCCACTCTGGTGGAATGGTCCGTCCTGGTTGCAAATGGCGCCTAATAAATGGCCTTGCAAACGTACGTTGCTCGTAAATGCAGAACTGCCGGAATTAAAACCGTCTGTTCCCTGCAGCTTACACGTTACTGAATCTGAAAATTCGCTTCTGACGTTAACTTCTAGACTTTCTTCTCTTACAAAGATTCAACGAACTTTAGCTTGGTGTTTCCGTTTTATATCAAACTCAAAGGTTGTTTCCTCAAATAGAAATTTTTCCCCTCTCAGTAGTTCTGAACTAGAAACATCAATGAAGAGACTAGTCAAGTTTACTCAAGACCATTATATGTCGTCTCAAGTCAGTCAAGTGAAAAATCAAGAGCAATGCGACAAATCGATTCAAAAACTTTCTCCTTTCTTGGATGAGGATGGTTTATTGCGAGTGGGGGGTCGCATCGATGAGGCTAATCTATCGCCATCTGCGTTACATCCTCTCCTCTTACCTAAATTAAGTCCATTGTCAAAGCTGATAGTTGAACATTTCCATTTAAAATATCTGCATTGCGGTCCAAGGACTTTACAGTCCCTAATTCAAAGAAGGTTCTGGATAATCGGATTAAGATTACTTATTCGTACCACCCTCTCGAAGTGTGTGCGTTGCTTCAAAGTAAAACCAGTGTCCAGCCAACCCATGATGGGCAAGCTACCAGCTGCTCGTCTTCAGCCCTCTCGATGCTTCCAAACCACAGGAATTGACTTCGGTGGTCCATTCTTTCTAAAAGAAAGTCGTCGACGTGGAGCTAAAACCTATAAAGCATACATGTGCCTTTTTGTTTGCTTAAGTTCGAAAGCCGTCCATCTGGAGGCCGTTACTGAATTGAGTTCAGAGGCATTCCTCGCGGCTCTGGATAGATTCGTTTCCCGTCGCGGAATGTGTGATACAATCATTTTCGATTGTGGCACTAACTTTGTAGGTGCAAATAAATACCTTAAGGAAGTAGTTAGTGAACTTCAAAAACATCACTCGGAAATATCAGATGGTCTAGCTATTCGGCAAATAAAATGGAAATTTAACCCGCCAGGTGCACCACATTTCGGTGGCATATTTGAAAGTGGCATAAAGTCCACCAAATATCACCTCAAACGTGTAGTTGGCGTCCAAGTTTTAACACTAGAAGAATTTATTACGATTCTCGCTAAAGTGGAAGCTGTGTTAAATTCACGCCCGCTTTGTACTTTATCTCCGGATCCGCAAGAATCGAACGTTCTGACTCCAGGACATTTCCTGACGGGAGGTCCTTTAGTTTCACTACCGGAGGAACCTATTAGTGAATGCTTATGTCCACGTTCTCGTTGGCAAATACTTAAGAAAATAACACAAAGTTTTTGGCTTGCTTGGCAACGTGATTATCTGCATACACTTCAACAAAAAACTAAATGGTTAAAAAATACACCTAACCTCAAACTTAACGATTTGGTCCTTGTAAACGAACCTAATCTTCCACCTTTGCTTTGGAAATTAGCTCGTGTAGAACAGATCCATCCGGGATCAGATAATATAGTCAGGGTTCTGACTCTTCGAACTGCAAACGGTAAAACTATGCGCAGGCCAGTAGTTAAGGTCTGTCCGCTACCTATTAATTAACATTTTTTATTATCTTAATTCCCGAACAATATTGTGTATTGATCAATATTGTTCAAGTAGTTTAGTTTAGACACTAATTAATGATCGTTAAGTTTTAATTTTTATATTTCTCGAGCACTGCTAGTGGATCTCTGGCAGTCCTTTGGCTTGCGAAATCCTGGTCGATTTCGAGTGGGGGGAGATGGATAAACATTAAACCAATCCTAAATATCCCATCCTTCCTTCCCCGCCTAATTTGAATTTACCGCCATAAGGCCTTTGTCAAACAGACAGGCGATAGCGAACCGAACCGAAATATGCCATATAAAAATGCGAAAGCGATCCGATACTCTATGTGACAGGCTTCAAACAATTCCATACATTACAAACAAAAACGCTACGCCACGCATTCGGTTCGTCTTTCAGTTTGACAATAGCTTAATTGCGAGCGACGCTATCCGCTCGCGCTGCACTCCCGCTCTCTGGCGGCGGGAACAAGACCTAGAATCTCAAAATCGCGCGCGGCCACGCGTAACAGCTCCCGAGATCATCCGATAAAATAAATGTGAAAATCAATAATAAACCAACTTCGCCAACAAGTGATTGACTGATTAGTTCCCGTAACCCTCTGGTGTCGTGAATCAAGAAAAATCTGAAGAGTACATTGGATACACGCTCCTGCCGGCCGGCCCTTCAAGTCCCGAGCGAAGCGGTACCTCCAGTCCCTGCCCTTTCCAGATCCCAGGTTAGTGTCTGTTCTTTTCTCGTCATCCGGAATCCCAGGGTTGCGGTACTAGCATCAGGTTAATGCAATCCTTGCTGCAGACGAAGTCCCAACACATACTTTCTTCTACTTTCTTTCACATAATAATGTAATTTAACAAAAAAACGTGTAGCAGTCTGGGACTGCCGCGGTAAAGCATAGCATTTTTATTAACTTATGGAATTTTTGTTTTCTCTTTTTATGTTAGGCTATGGTCCACGTCAATCAAGTGAAATGTCAAGAAAAACAAACACCGTGCCGAAGTCTGCCGAACTGAAACGACGTTAGACGATGCGGGGTGTTAGGGCCTAGGTTTATTTTCGTTAGGGAATTTCTTGATTCGGTCATAGCGCTCAGAACCCGCGATAAAAGTTATGCAATATCATTCTTAAAAAACAATATTTAATACGTATACCGTTTCTTGGTTATTTATTACCTATTTGCTACATAAGAACAGAGTTAACCAGTTTCAGAAATAATAAAACCTAACTATATAATGCACCACACGTGTTTCTTTTTTCGTTATCTGCCTACATTCGAAACTGCACTCAAGTGTTATTTAATACGCTGCTTTTCATCCTCCACCCAGTTCACAAAGAAGCAGCATCAAACGCACAAACATTACCGCGCCCACAACTCCCGAAAGCACGCAAAAGAAGGATGGAAAATATTCGTATATTTTCGTGTATTTTCGTATATTCTTTCATTTGTTACGTGACTAACGCCACTCAAAGAGGCTTATTACGTTTGACAGGAGCCATGTACGGCCTGCGAGTTCTGTTTATTTACTTGAACTCGCGTGAGATTTTCACGTTCCATGTAAACGGTCCAGGTTTAGTGGACTTATAGAGGATTGGACGGATTGGTTTAAGAAGAAATTGGGTATCGTGTGTGTTGGAAAGGCGTAAAGGCAGTTTTTTGTGCCTTTTTTTGGGTTGTGTTAGAAATATTTTTGGTTAGAAATTGAGGTGTTTTGTGGTAACCGTTTTTATATTATTAAGACTGTAGAACGTTACCTGCCCTATTAGTAAATTGTGAAGTAAAATTTTGTCAAAGTTAATCCATAAAAATAATTATGGTTAGTATCAAGATTACACTGATTGTAACTTTAGTTCGCGTTTATTAATAAGAGTGTGGGAGTATAAGAATAGGCACGCCGCAATCGTGGCGGTAAGGCGACGGCAACGGACGTCGCAAAACGATTACCGGCCACCGTAGGCGCAGGCATGCCGACGGCGAGTAATGTATGACTCACCGTCCGATCATGTACCATACCCGGATCGATTCTTTGACCAGAGGTATTTTGTGGCAAGAATTTTGTTAAAATTTTCTATTTGATTTTAACTCGACGAAAACTATAATTTATCACGATGCAGAATTTAAATTTGTTATAAATGATAAATGATATTTATTTTGCAAATAGGTTTTCACAAACACTTTTACAAGTCAAAACACTTTTTTTTTATAGCTAGATGAGGCCGGTGTTTCGTACCTGACTACTCTGAGAAGAAACATCCGAAACAAACTCAGAGGTCATCGTCTCTTTTAAAGTCCAGACATTAAATTGGTTAGTTAAGTCATGCGAGGACCCTGCAGGTTTGTGTCCGAGATGGTCTTTTGAAGAAAGAGCCATACAGATTTGAGTGGACCTGTCCAGTCAGTGCAAGCATTTGTCAGTTATCGTGAAGCTCGACTCATAACTCAAGGAGCTCAACGTAACGACGAACAGTACCAAAGAAAGGACATTTGGGTAGGCCACATAAATAACTCAAACTGTCAGACAATCAAAAATGAACCGGATGAAAAATAGAAAGCGTGACCCACAAAGATCCTCACATTCACAACAAACAGAATTAAAAGTAATATTCAAGAAAAAAAAACAAAACCTTTAAAAGGAATTAAAACATTCATGTCAAGAACATTACATGTCAAAATGTATATAAAAATAATTGTAAATGTCAGTTTGTATATAAAAAAAATAATCATACATGTCAGACGGTAAACAAAACAAAAAAGTAAAAAAGAAAAAAAAATACACAATAATACATGTCAATATGTATAGATAAAAAAAACATACATGTCGAATTGTATATGAATAAAAAAACATACATGTCAAGTTGTATATAAACAAAAAGAGGAGAAAAAAAAAAAAACATGTCAAAAAGTATTAAAAGTCATAAATGTCAGGGTGTATAAAGTAAAATAAAATAATCGCATAATATGTCAGAGTGTATATAAAAAAAACGAATAAAGAAATAAATCAACAAATAAATCACCGAGACTGTAGAAACTTCATTCACTGAGCAAAAAAAAAAAAAAACCGGCCAAGTGCGTGTCGGGCCACGCACAGTGTAGGGTTCCGTAGTTGCCCATCAAAATACTTATGCGAACTAACTAAACTGATTCGCTGAATTTAATTTTAAAAAGAAGAATTTTCAAAATCGGTCCAGGAGTCTTTGAGAAATCGGAGAAAATACATACAAAAAGATTACATTGAATTTAGAACCTCCTCCTTTTTTTGAAGTTAGTTAAAAATAGTTGACGATAAAAACATACCTATCCCCAAAAAACATACCGTAAAAACATACCTATTAAAGCTGTAAAAATAAAGTTGACAAACTTACATTTGCAGTTGAAGAACATGTTATCCGATACTTTTTGTTTAAGACAACATATTATCCAAGTACATTTTATAAGTTGGTCGACTATTACTCGTAAAGTTGTAAAGCCTACTTAGTCATGATAATTTTCTTTTAAACTTTGTTATATATACTACTATTGTGAATTTTTTCACACCCCCAAACATAACCGTTTAGCTGGTAGACGGGGGGGACACCCGAGTCGAGCAAAATTTAGCACTTTAAAGCTTAATATTTCACAAACGAATTTTTTTATCAAAAAATAGTCAATGGAAACTATCAATATTTTTTAAAGACCTATTTAATGATACCCCACACTAAGGGGTACGCGAGAAAAAAAAAACATCCCCACTTTACGTGTACAGGAGGTACCCTAAAAAAAAATATTTTACGAGATTTTATTTTACCACTTTTTCGGCACAACAAATCCGCATATTTACACCAAATTACAGCTCTCTAGTACTGTGCGTCTCTGAGCTAAACTGCGGACAGACGGACGGACGGACGGACGGACGGACATGGCGAAACTATAAGGGTTCCTTGTTGACTACGGAACCCTAAAAATTGGAGCAGTTTAATCCCATGCCTTTTTGTCCTCTAGATAGTGATTGACATGATAGTAGGCTTTCTGGCACAGTTTCCGTTTAATAAAAGATTTGAATTTATTTATACTGAGCGTTTGAATATGGGACGGAAGTTTATTATAAAAACGTATACCCTGGCATCTAAAAGTAACCCCAGCTTTTTTGAGCCGGGTAGCTGGAACTATGAATTTGTCTTTATTCCTTGTGTCTATATCGTGTAAATCACTATACTTTTAAAAATAATCGTAGCACTTTATTCATTTTTGGAGCGTAAAAATCATTAAAAAGTCCTGCATGATCAGACTCTTAATACCACTCCTTTTCTAAGTGTTCCAGGGCCGCGGTGCCCTTTTTAAAGATAGCATTACGGTTCTTTATGTTTTATACCGCTAAATGACAAATAATTTTCAAAAATCATGATAAGTACCATTTTTCGCCAGATTTATAAAGCAATGAATTTCATTTCATACATTTGCGGGCTATCGTGATGCAGCTTCAGTTACAAAGCATGAGTTTTACCATAGAGAAATAGTTAGAAAAAGTTTATGCAGCATGTTTATAGTACGTGAAACGACAGACTACAAAAAAGTGGACAGGTTTTTCCCTAGTTTTTTTTTATCCTTTTCGTTACAAGTTTTAGCTCTGAAACCTTTTTTTAGGCGTAATATCATCAAATGGGTCCTCCCAAACCTGGATAGAGCAGAAGGGAATTTCAGAGTCATACTTAAGTTCTTTCGGTTGGCCTTTGCATTCCAGAACCACGATATATATATAGTTTAGATAATCCGGCTACAACAGAATCTACCGAAACAACTGTGTCCGGTGAGGACTTGCGTCAGGTAGAAAGTGAGGACGCCGTAAGCCTTTCAGTCCTCCTATATTATGTTGCGGCGAGTCCTATGCACTTAAAGTTTAGAAAACCTCTATTAGACTCTTTGACCATCAAAATGTCAAGAATTTCATTTTGATGGTCAAATAATCGCTTGTTACCAATGTAATGAACCTGGAGCATTTAATTATTTACAGCCAATCAAGGAATTTAACACCGTTAGCACGGTGTAACATTCACTAACCTTAGGAGACCGTTAATAAACATGAAACAAAGCATTTAACTAACTATTAGAATTTTGTGAAATTGGCCTTTAATATAATTTTCTGAAATATAAATTTCCCCACATCAGTAAAAAATATAGAAATGATATGAAAGGAAATGAAATTATATAAATTTAAACAAGTAGGTCTTTTTACAAACTAGATGAGACCGGTGTTTCGTAACTGACTATCTGAGAAGAAACAGCCGAAACAAACTCATGTATTTTTTAAAGTCTAGACATTATACTTAACATTGACGTTTCAAACAAATCTTCAAACAAACACTCACATGCCATTTATACTTCTCCTCCCACAAAACTTCATAACAGCCCTCCATATTGATTCAAAAACTACGAAGTTCACTTTAAACCATTCACATTGAAACTCATTACAGCAACTCTAACATAACTTTAAAAGCATCTCATTCCACTTGGAACTTACCTTTGAGAGAGCTCTGCTAATCTATGCAAAGAAAATTCTATAGATTTTCAATATCCTGAAAGAATACTTTGGTTGAAGTTTAATAAGTTATTCGGTAATATTTGTGGAGTTATGAACCTGTTTGTTTGTGGGATTTATGCTGCTGTTTGTAGAGCGATATTGGCGCTAAAGTAGAGCTTGACTTTGGACTTTTAGAGCAGGTGTTTTTAAAATTAGCTATAATATAAAAATCAATTGCTGTTCGTTAGTTTCGCTAAAACTCGAAAACGGCTGGACCAATTTAGCTAACTTTTCTTTAGAATTTTTTTTGGAAGTCCAGGGAAGGCTTAAAAGGTGATTTTGAGGAGGTACGAAGTTTGCCCGGTCAGCTAGTCTTACATATAAAAATCTATTGCTGTTAGTTAGTCTCGCTAAAACTCGAAAACGGCTGGACCAATTTGTCTTATTTTTGTTTTGGAAGTCCTGCGGCCATATTACAACGTCTTAAAACCTCCGGTTGGGTTGGCTTGTTCTGGCGAGTGAAAGTGACAGAGCTATACAAGTCATCTAGCGCCACCTCGTTCACTCACTGGAACAAGCCTGGTTTTAATACGTTGTAATACGGCCCCGGGGAAGGTTTAAAAGGTGAGTCGAAGGAGGCGGTACGAAGTTTGCCGGGTAAGCTAGTATATTAATAGATAAACAAAATATAAAATTAAGAACCAAGTTATAGAAAGTGACTAAGAAAGGCACTTGTTAAATATTCTGCAGTTTGGGTTTAAACATAGTCATCTACATTGTTACAGTCATTACAAATCCAATCAATCAAAACCATTGAGTTTAATGTTACGTCAAGGCCACACTGATGGGATGCCCCGTTAATTTTCGCGATAATAGTTCTTAAATTTTCATATTATAATCGTCCATTAACGCGATAATTAACGGCACTTCCCGTTAGTGTGGCTTCAGTGTTAAACAAAAGTTTTAAAATATAAGAGGTTAGAAACAAAACTAAATATAACAAATGTTAGTACTTGAAAGTCAAGCTATTTATTGGTCGCCATTGAAAACAATCACATTCTTCATAATATTATTATACTTATTCATTCAAGAAAATTCAGCCGGCTATTCTCACCAATCTCCAAATACATAAATTCGCTTACCCTAAACAATGTTATAATGTTCAAACATAAATAAAATAAACGGAACACTTTCCGGCGTGAAAATCCTGTTTCACACATCCAACAGAATAGGTACCTTTAAAAAAGAAACAATTGCCGCTTTCAGGGAAATTGCCTTTTTTCTACGACTACAACTTACTAAGAATACAAATGAAAATTTTATTTAGTCTCTTCACTACACACTTGAAACTAATTTACTGGTTGTCCTTTATTTTTAGTACGATCTTTGTATTGAGTACCGTGCTCTTTTTGTTCTTAATTTAGATTTGTGTGAGAAGTCCTTTTAGACCCTTTTGGCAAGGCAATTACGTTTAATTTTGACCAAATATTGGGTTAAAGTGTTTATTTCTTTTTTTTTTATTGAAATCTTTCTATTTCATTTTGACTAACAAGCAGTGCACGTGACTCAGTCGAATATAGAAGACTGGCAAGTATAATTCCACTCTTCGTTTTTTTTTTAATCTTTATTGTAAGAGTTTTTTCGCCAACCCGAAAATAAATATAACGGGGAATCGTTATCAGAGGGGTTGGGATATCGGAAATAACATTCAGAAAATCTTCGTTATCACTTTTAATTACTTGCTAACACACACTGAATACAAAATAATCAAGGATGGCAGAGATATCGCTCGATTAAAAACTTAGGAACGCGAGAAGTTTAACATGGCGGAGCAACCAAGATGTCTACCCAGCTTGCCGGACCGATTCAAAAGTGTTCACTTCACTAAACTGTCCGCCCAAGTGGCCTACCCCACACAGGTTAGCCAACATCTGTCAACGTCACTACCTGTCAACTTCGAATAGCTGATTAAACTTCCGAATCGACATTTGACTCGACTATTCGCTCGGTGTTGCCATTTGCTCCCCATGCTAACCATCTCCAAATTATCACTAATTTGACGCTCCTAAACAATCTGTCAATTCTAACTTAATAGTTACTCCAATGAGAGATAAATGGCGTTATTCTAAATTCACAATAATCAATAGAGATTCTAAAATGCGTATCGGTTTTGATTCCAGGCCGACGATAATAGATGGCGTTATTCTAAATTAACAATAATGAATAGAGATACCAAATTGTGTTTGTTTTGATTCCGCAGCATGATAATAGATGGCGTTATTCTAAATCATTGTGCTTCTGTGTTCATTCTGCGACACGGCCATTCTGACAATTCACACGTCCTCGTGTGAGACATTCGTCCTCGTGTGAGACATCACATCCTCGTGTGAGGAATCTGGAATGAGAAAAAAATCTCGAACAGTAATCATTCTAACCGTTCGGCCATTCCTGACCCAAATGGAAAAGGTTTTCTCATCAAAATAATTACAGGGTCTAATAAAAATTACAACAAACTCTTTCTCTAAAAGCTGGCATGTCGAACAACACCCATACACATTAAAATAATAGGAAACTCATTAAAATATTGCAGTGCTCATACTCTGACCTCCATCCGGTCTTCATCATCACACATTATAACCTCCATCCGGTCATAAGCATGAAATCTATCGACCTCCATCCGGTTTTCAAAACGTAACCTCCATCCGGTTACAAACACAACACCATCAAGATAATCATTTCGAGCCTTTATCAAAATAATTTTAAGAAGGTTTGTTCAACATGCTACCTTATTTTTCCTATAACGTTACAGATTATAAGAAAACTCTTACTATGCTAGATACTTTAAATGTTAAGTTGACTACTGCCAAATCAAAACAAAACAAACTAAAATGAAAGAAGAAGGCACATAATAGAAATTGGCACAAAATTAAGAAAGCATTATGACTCTACCAAACATATCCACGGCACTTAACCAGCACCATGCATCACTACGCACCCAGTCACTGAAGTACTTAACCAGTACTTAACATTGTAGCGCTTAACCAGCGTTACAAATCCTATCACTTAACCAGTGATAATAACAACGCTTACCCATTGATATTAACCCTCTAACGCTTAACCAGCGAAAGCACACATAACACCCTTAACCAGCGATTCAACAGCTTACGCTTAACCAGCGAAAGTCTACATCATTACACGCTTAACCAGCGATTTTACAGCTAACTCTTAACCAGCGAAAGCCCTATCATAACACGCTTACCCAGCGATTTAACAGCTAACGCTTAACCAGCGAAAGCCCACGTAATCCGCTTAACCAGCGATTACACTACTAACGCTTAACCAGCGATAGCCAACACAACTCGCTTAACCAGCGATTCAACAACTAACGCTTAACCAGCGAAAGCCCACGTAATCCGCTTAACCAGCGATTACACTACTAACGCTTAACCAGCGATAGCCAACACAACTCGCTTAACCAGCGATTCAACAACTAACGCTTAACCAGCGAAAGCCCACGTAATCCGCTTAACCAGCGATTACACCAATAACGCTTAACCAGCGATAGTCAACTCAACTCGCTTAACCAGCGATACAACAGCCAACGCTTAACCAGCGAAAGCCCATGTAATCCGCTTAACCAGCGATTACACCACTAACGCTTAACCAGCGATAGTCAACACAACTCGCTTAACCAGCGATAAAACAGCCAACGCTTAACCAGCGAAAGCCCATGTAATCCGCTTAACCAGCGATTACACCACTAACGCTTAACCAGCGATAGTCAACTCAACTCGCTTAACCAGCGATACAACAGCCAACGCTTAACCAGCGAAAGCCCATGTAATCCGCTTAACCAGCGATTACACTACTAACGCTTAACCAGCGAAAGTCAACACAACTCGCTTCACCAGCGATTCAAAAGATGACGCTTAACCAGCGAAAGCCAACGTAATCCGCTTAACCAGCGATTACACTACTAACGCTTAACCAGCGATAGTCAACACAGCTAACGCTTAACCAGCGAAAGCCAACGTAATCCGCTTAACCAGCGATTACACTACTAACGCTTAACCAGCGATAGTCAACACAGCTAACGCTTAACCAGCGAAAGCCAACGTAATCCGCTTAACCAGCGATTACGCCACTACCGCTTAACCAGCGATAACATCACTACCGCTTAACCAGCAATAGCCAAGTAAAGTTTAAGTTCAAACACTAAACATAACACAATTAAGACTGACCGAAAATCCTAGAGCAACCAAGTACCTTTGCAATTTGTACCATTACAATGCAAGAAACTAATCATCAAAAAGCAGGAATCAAATTCGTGGCCTTTGGCTAACACTAGCCCCACCAACAAACCTCTGTTTGTTTCACACCGTTCATCATGAACGCACAATACACGACCTCCGCCAGTGCCACCCGCACACCGCACATCTATGGACACCACCGGGATGTCAATAAGATACGGACTACGGCTACGAAACAGCTACTGGTACGGTCTGACCAGCCGACCTAAGATTCCACACTTATCATCCAACTCAAAGCCTTTACTTCAAAATGGTACTTGACCCTCAGGCATTCTCCACAATCCATCAAGTGCCCGCTACAATCAGGCAACACATGAAAACAAATCTCAATACTAATGTCACAGATCTCCATCAAAGTCAAAATCTATAGGCTACAGACTTTAATAAAGAACACAAGGCCCCAGAGCCGTAATGAAATGAAAATTGCTCACCGGATAATCCCAGTCGACGCGCTCAGGAGGCACAGGTCAATCCTCTCCTCATTAACAGGCTTCGACGCCCCGGAGTCGGCGCCGCTCCTCTCATGTCGCCGTGGCAGTTGAAGCAGGTGATCCCGGATGCATGAGGCTTCGCAGTTGTCGATGGACCCCTCTCGTTGCCATCGCTGTGGTTGTGGTGCTTCGGCGTAGCTCGAATATCCTGTTTCACGTCTATGCGGTAGCAGTGCATGGATTCATGACCCGGCTTGCAGCAGGTAAAACACTTCAGAGGTTTCACAACACTTTTCGCTTTTTCTTCACAAAAGAAACGCTTGCAGCTCTTGTTGTAGCTGGCCACGTGTCTTGCAATAAAAAGTCGCTTAAAATCAGTCCACCTCATACCAGGAAACGATACGGTAGGCAGCCAGGCAGAAAGAAGCTCCTCCCTTCAAGGCGCGGCTTATAGCGACCATAAGCGGGGCGCCAGGTTGATCTTGGTACGAAAGCACATCACTGTAGTCGTCACTCAAGCACGTGCATCCACATTTTTTTTTTCTCAGGATCGAAATTCGGTAAACGAAAGCCATGTGGTGACGTAGTAGGTGTTTTCACGGCTTGAATCAGTGTCAGAAAATCCAACAAACACATCCATTTTTCATCACTATAGTCTTTTTTTTCGAACACGTGGGTCGTCGTGGTCCATCCCACTTCTGATCTATCGTTATCAGAGGGGTTGGGATATCGGAAATAACATTCAGAAAATCTTCGTTATCACTTTTAATTACTTGCTAACACACACTGAATACAAAATAATCAAGGATGGCAGAGATATCGCTCGATTAAAAACTTAGGAACGCGAGAAGTTTAACATGGCGGAGCAACCAAGATGTCTACCCAGCTTGCCGGACCGATTCAAAAGTGTTCACTTCACTAAACTGTCCGCCCAAGTGGCCTACCCCACACAGGTTAGCCAACATCTGTCAACGTCACTACCTGTCAACTTCGAATAGCTGATTAAACTTCCGAATCGACATTTGACTCGACTATTCGCTCGGTGTTGCCATTTGCTCCCCATGCTAACCATCTCCAAATTATCACTAATTTGACGCTCCTAAACAATCTGTCAATTCTAACTTAATAGTTACTCCAATGAGAGATAAATGGCGTTATTCTAAATTCACAATAATCAATAGAGATTCTAAAATGCGTATCGGTTTTGATTCCAGGCCGACGATAATAGATGGCGTTATTCTAAATTAACAATAATGAATAGAGATACCAAATTGTGTTTGTTTTGATTCCGCAGCATGATAATAGATGGCGTTATTCTAAATCATTGTGCTTCTGTGTTCATTCTGCGACAAATATAATAGTTATCACCTTCAAATAAAATAATTAAATAACTAAATGTAAGTGTTTGTACTACATTCTGGCTCTATTCGCTTATTTTATACAGAATCGTAGTCTAGTTCTTCGTTAGTTCAAAATATTGACCCCGTTATCTTACACAAAAGTTTCTTTTATATATTTTTCCTTGTTTACACTTGGCTGATAATGCGACTTTGTTAATGTTGCCCATTTTACTTCCAGACTAGTTTTTCAAACCCAATAAAATCTTATTTCGTACCAACTAAGTACTGTTTTGAACTGTCTTGGATGGCTAGTCAAAAAGTAGCTGTCTTGTTTTCGATAGAAAATTTCAGAAAACTTGTTGAAAATAAATTTAGTTCATATAAATTGTAGGATTTATGTTTTTCTGTGGAATATCAAGATACAAATAGACTAATAAGAAATGGCTAATAAATAAAGTGTAATAAAAACATACTTACCAAAAATATTTTTTACTTTTTTTTTTTGTAGAAAATTTTAATGTTTTTTGTTCTTGAAAGTTAATAAAAAGCGGTATAGAAAAAACAGCATAATTTATCAACACAAATTGTTTTACGCGCCAACAACGTCGAGACGCTCCTACGTGAAAATATTCACCAAATAATCCTCTTAACACCGTTTTCTATTTTCTTTGATGGACACAGTTTCTACAACCTTCTTAAAGTAATGAGCAACTATATTCGCAGTTTTCATATAAATAGCCGTAATGTTGATGTTCAAAAATTCGTTTCTATATTGATCACTAGCTCGACTATATTACCCTTAGATCTAAACGGTCGCGTGACCGCGACCGTTTAGATCTAAGGGCCGCAGCACTGGAATGATCTGGGCAACTGAAGAAAAAAAGTGGTTTTATTCGGTCAAGTCTTACACCCTTCCACTTCATCTGTAGCAAGAATTCGGGAAATGTGCGTTAACCTTTTCAACCCGTCCTTCAAGGAAGTTTCACTTTTACCTCGGTTTCATAATTACACAATCTTTTTTTTTTAAGTAATTTGTAACTAAATATTCTGTGAATATTTCAAGCGTCTATCTGTCGCCATTATCAATATATTATATACAATCTATATAATATTCAATGCCACTTTTCGTTGTAATTTTATAACTCAAGAACGGGCTCACCTATCCAAACCAAATGTTTAGGCTTTGTTCGGACTATTTAGTAGATGGTTTATGTGAAGTTTGCGCAAAATCAATAGAGCGGTTCTTCATTTATCACATTTTTTGTAACAAATTAATTCAATAAATGGCGGATCATTTTGTTAATGGGGATTTTGCTGTCAAAGTAGCGAAGCACGTACCGGGCCGCTAGTTAAACATACAAATGAATGTGATTTTTTGCAGCCCCCTTAAGCATTTATTTTATTTGTTTTTTTAATGTTTGCAAACGGCAACAGAAATATATTATCTGCGAATATTTTATCGGTCTAACTATCACGGTTCATGAGACACAGCCTGGTGGCATACGGACAGACCGACGAACAGCAACCACAATTTTTTTTTAGCGTGGTAAAATTATGAAATGAGTCCTCCCACCCCAGGTAGGGCGGGGCGGACTGTCAGACTTGTACTGACTAAAATCCACGGTGTCCTTCAATAGCCCTTTATGTTCCGGGGTCACGGTAATGAGATAAGTCCTGCGACCCCAGCAGGCTTTGGCGCTCTAGAGGGGGGGCCCCGTCATATTGCTGACGCTCTTTGAGGTACGCGTGGAACACAACGCGCCGTCGACCCGGGCATGGTCCATGGTCGGACAGCGAGTTGCCCTTTACTCGCCGCCCGCATGCCCGAACATCAGCCACTTAGTAACAGGGTCTCGGTTTAACCATTGGGTAAAAACAAAGTATTGAATAAAAATTCATTCATAGAGCACGTTTGAGAATCTCGTTTTCTTGTTGCAGTGTTACAGCTTGGTAAAGTTTTTTAATTTAAATTCGTGTTCCCCAGGACAATGCAATGTTACATTGTTGAACAATGTGCAGTAGACGGCCAAGTTTTCGTGACTTCTGTACACTCGTAAAACATTGATTCGTGGAACGACAAGGCTACGTACTAGGTTTATACAATTTCAAACAAGAAGAAATACCGCTAAGGGCCTACATCCTTTAGAGGGCCAAAGCCTGCCGGAGTCGCGGGACTTACAAGCTACCGTGACCCCGAAACGTAAAGGGGCTGTTAAAGGTCACCGTGCACCTTAGTTAGTACAACTCTGACAGTCCCTCCTGCCCTGCCCTGGGCGGGAGGAATCATTTGATGATTTTATCACGCTTAAAAAAAGGGCCTACATCCGCTTTAGCCCCGTAAAACAGTGCCTTGATAAAGCAAACGGTTAATTTTAAAAATATTTTTTTTATTTATAATTGATTCATTTAATTTATTTTACACGGGGTCTTTCAGTATGACTTATAGTACTTATAGTAGTAATGTACGTATAAACGTCCCTCATCGCGATAATGTGGCCCCAGCATTTATCTGGGTTCAGTAACCTTACCTATGATCGAATACACACGGGAATATATAGATAATTATAATACAATGGTAGCCAAAAATAATATAGTTTTCAGAATTTTTGTCTGTTTGTCTGTATTTAGTATGTCCGGGATAAACTCAAAAAGTACTGCATGGATTAACTTCAGTCACGAATAATTATTAAGAAGTCACATAATTATAGGCTACATTATTATCACGCTATCACCTACGGGGAAAGAGCAGTGAACCTTTATTTCTTAAACGCATTCACGCAGACGACGTCGCGGGCAGCAGCTAGTGTTAAACTGTATAATTTTTACGTCTTCATGTTGTACTACGAGTAAGGCACCATTTCAGAAATATAGAATCAGCAGCCTTTTCAACTTGGATAAGGAAAATCTAATATTAAGGCTCCTACACACAGTGCCGCCGGGAAAGCCAAGCCAAGCCGCGGTGCACCCGGCGGCATTAAAACCCGCTGGCTTTGCCACACAAAGGAGCCGCCGGCATGTCCGCTGGGGTTACGCGGCTTGCCGGCGTCAGTTCGTTCCTGGCATTCAAGCGTCGTTCTATGTGACTGTCATAACCGGAATAATGCTTGGCTAGTCCAGTCATTAAAGCCTAAACCCGAAAATAATTAGTAACTTGCTGAAATTTTAAGGGGTTCTTAAGGAAGGTAAAATAAGATACCGGGTGATTTTGCAGCGTTCTGGGGTGTACGGAAAGGGTTGAAAAGGGGTGAAAAGGGGTTTTTTGCTAATAACATTGCCAAAAAAATTTGTAACACGCTGCAAATTTGGAATAAGGTTGTTCTTACGGTTTTGTAACGTGTATTAAATTTGCAGCGTTTTGCAACATACGGAACATTGTTTTTTTTCAAAACAGTGCAATTAGTTAAAAACAGGGCTAAGAAAATTAGTAACACGCTGCAAATTTGGAATTAGGTTGTTCTTACCGTTTTGTAACGTGTATGAAATTTGCAGCGTTTTGCAACATACAGAACATTGTCTATTATTAAAAAAACAATGAAATTATTTAATCACACGGGTGAAAAAAAATTGTAACTCACTGTAAATTTTGTAATTAAGTTGTTTTTACCGTTTCGTTAGGTATATCACATTTGCAGCGTTTTACAACAAATTGAACATTGTTTATTATTAAAAAAACAGTGCGATATACGTTACGAAACGGTAAAAATAACTTAATTACAAATTTACAGCGAGTTACAAATTTTTTTCACCCGTGTGATTAAATAATTTCATTGTTTTTTCAATAATAGACAATGTTCCGTATGTTGCAAAACGCTGCAAATTTGATACACGTTACAAACCGGTAAGAACAACCTAATTCCAAATTTGCAGCGTGTTACTAATTTTCTTACCCCTGCTTTTAACTAATTGCACTGTTTTTTTAAAAAAACAATGTTCCGTATGCTGCAAAACGCTGCAAATTTAATACACGTTACAAAACCGTAAGAACAACCTTATTCCAAATTTGCAGCGTGTTACTAATTTTTTTGGCAATGTTATTAGCAAAAAACACCTTTTCACCCCTTTTCAACCCTTTCCGTACACCCCAGAACGCTGCAAAATCACCCGTTATGTTATTTTACCTTCCTTAAGAACCCCCTAAAATTCCAGCAAGTTACTAATTATTTTCGGGTTTGGGCTTTAATGACTGGACTAGGCGGCTTTGCGCGGCTTGTACTTGCGCGGCTTGCATTGCCGGCGGCATAGCCGGTCGGCATAAACCCAGCGGCATTGCCGGCGGCATAGCCGGTCGGCATAAACCCAGCGGCATTGCCGCTGGCATGTGTGTAGTAGCCTTTAGAAAACTGATGAATTTGTTTGAGTGAACGTAATAATTTTAAAACCGCTGGTTCGAATTAAAAATGTTTTTGTGATGGATAGTCCATTTATCGAGGAAGAGAAAGTTATATAATATGACGCTATGACCAATATAATAATAGGAGCCCAGTAGTAAGTGAAATCACGGGGAAGAGCTCTAGTATTATAATTTTCTTTGAAACTATTGATTTCAGAGATGTTAATATTCTGTGTCCAAAGCTGATCTTCTAAACCATTAAAAGTTAGTTTGATAAAACATAGTCTGTGGAAAGACAGTTAAAAAAGTTCAAATTGATTTAGGCGTTTGAACGTTTCGCCCTAATTTGTTTAGATTGTTATCGTTTTATCGTTCTCAAGTAAGTGACTTTTTTTGAGAATAAAGTTCTTAAAACCTATAGTTTTATCTTTGCCTGTTTTCTTTTGAAGTTTCGTGAAAAATGTAGGTTATATCAACGCTTTTCTTGTGGAATACCTACTCTTTTGGGTTTAGATAGCAATTTAGTTTTCATAAGATAATGAATGAAAAAACACATCACGTCTTTTAAAATACAAGGTATCGTAATTTACACGACAATTAATTCCAGAAGAAAAATGTAAAACAAGAGGAGAAGGTATTAATTTTTTTTTAGCCCTTTTATTATCTTACCGAAGTTATTGAACAAATTCAACACAAAATCTGGCCAGTACTAATTCGAACAGCAAACCACAATAAATTACGAAGTAATTTTATAAGTGACCACCGCGTTGATTTTGACGATTTACTCGGCATTTGCACACTGCGTGGAAATTTTAAAAATAAATATTGGACGGACAAAAACAAACACTGTTCTTCCGCTCTCGCTGAAATAAATTACACAAATTGCATAAAATCGTTTCGTGTGTTTGGCACAAATTGTATGAATAAATAAACATAAATATCGATTTTCGATTTAATAAAAAAAAAAACCGGCCAAGTGCGTGTCGGGCCACGCACAGTGTAGGGTTCCGTAGTTGCCCATCAAAATACTTATGCGAACTAACTAAACTGATTCGCTGAATTCCGGTTTAGCTTAGGAGTTTCCATGGCCACTTTCCAGCTCTATCATCAGAACCTGAAAAATATCCAGCACCAAAGTCCATGTAAAGAAGAATGAAACGAGCCCAAAATAGATAGGGTTGCGTTGTTGTACTATAAAGATCCCATGGCCTCCTTCTAGCTCCATCATTAGAGCCAGGAAAATATCCAGCACCAAAGTCCATGTAAAGACGAATCAAATGAGCCCAAACTCGATGGGATTGCCTTATTGTATTACAAAGATGCCATGGCTACCTTCCAGCTCCACCATAAGAGCCTGGAAAACATCCAGTACAAAAGCCCATGTAAAGACGAATCAAATGACCCTAAGCTCAGTAGGATTGAGTTTTTGTATAAGAAAGAACTCATGATTACCTTCCAGCTCTCATCACTCTGCGTCTGACCGCCACCGCGTGCGGACGTGTCCTCGTGTGCGCTCCGTGCCTGTGTCGCTCATCCGTGCGATTTTGTCGTGTCTTCACGACAGCTCTCGGTAGTCTTTGACTACCACAACCAACTGTCCTTTTTAGGACACATCACAAACGTTCCGTGTTTCGCGAATTTGCCCCTTCAGGGAAAATCCACAGTTTCGTGGTTCTTGGTGGAAACCTTACGGTGTTAACGAAACCAAGAGGGTGGTGCCCCAATCCATCCCGCCAAACCCCTTCAGGGCGAGGTTAATTTATTGGAGTCGGGAGCTAGGACTACGGCCTTGGGGGGACTCCTAGTCGTACCTAGTCTCTGGTTTTCTTCACAGCAACACACCTGGTGTCGGTTGGGTGTGTCTACCCCTTCGCACCAGACCCACATAGGGCCCTGTTGCACATTAAGATTGGCAACAGGTTCACAAGCTTAGGGCACACCTTAGGTACTCACCTCCCTGCCATACACAATCCCTCGGCAGGGGAGGCTACTCATCCCCGGGCACACCCACCCGGGGAATTAGGCTTGATAGTGTAGGCTTTTTCCCCTGAGAGCTTCACTCTCATGTCCCCGCATCATGACGACTCTTGAAGTCCTCCAAGAGGAGGTTAAACTCCTGTGGAGCTTAGTCCACCGCATGGTCAACGATGACCGATTCGACGGCGACTACAAAGCGGAATATACCGCTTTGAAGAAAGTCCGCGAAAGTAGGCGCGAAACCCCCGCTCCCCCTTCTAATCCAGCTCCTTTGTCTGCAAAGACAAAGGATTCCGCAGTCCGCGCTCCCAAAGCCGCTTCCGCCAAAGCGGCTATTGTCCCCAATGTCCCCATTTCTCAAGAACCCATTGTTCCTCAAACAATGGCCCCCTCGCAGGTGCGCTCCACACCTGAGCCCGTCCAAATGGACACTTCGGTCCCCATCTCCGACTCAGAGCACGCTAGTGACTCTGCTTGCTCCTCAGACGAGGATTTCACAGTCGTGCTAGGTAAGCGCAAGGGAAAACATTCCCAAGCCCAAGCCTCCAAGGCTAAGAAACCCCTCGCGGCCCCCCCCACCCCCTCTCCCCCGATCTCTCGCGTCAGCTCCCCCACCCCACCACCGGCCCCCACTAGCCGCCCCTCCAGCCCTATGGCTATCCCGACCCCGCCTTCAACTTCTGCCAAGAAGAAGAAGGAGAAACCCCCTCCAATTGTCCTCCATGACCCGTCCAGATGGACAGAGGCATCAAGGTTGTGCTTGGCCCAAAAAATTAACTACATTCAGGCCACCAGCACACCAAAGGGCATAGCCGTCAAAACCCCCACCTCCTCGGACTATAGAGCCCTTATCCACCTCCTAAGATCCCACAAGATCCACCACCATTCCTTTGGTCTCCCTGAGGAAAAGCCCACCCGTGTGGTGATAAGGCGAATCCCCAAGGAAATCACCACCCAGGAAATCCTCGATGACCTGACCGCCCAGAACATCCCAGTTTCCGCCGTCCACCGCCTTCACAAGGCGAGAGGCGGAAACCCATACGACATGGTTCTTGTCGTTTGTGACCCCGTCGAGTCAGGCCCCCATCCCATTTTTAAGATCACCACTGTGTGCTCCCTGTCGGGTATCTCTATCGAGAAACCCTACAAATCCCATACCGTAGGACAGTGTCACAACTGTCAGAACTACGGACACAGTCAGGCCCACTGCTTCGCCCCGGCCAGATGCGTGAAATGCCTAGGCGATCACGGTACTGCCGATTGTCCCAGACCCAAAGACAGGGCCCTCTGCCTTGAACCCCCGAGCTGCGTTCTTTGCACTCAGGTAGGACACACCGCGAACTATCGCGGCTGCCCCAAAGCCCCCAAATCCACTTCTCCCAAACTGGCGAAGCGCGCAGCCGCCCGCCAGCAGAGGGAATCCCCATCTGTGAAGATTCCCTCCTCACAGATGCCCGTCAGGTTAGGACCCCAACGTCCCTCCCCTTGGAACGCGCTGAACCACCAAAAGGCTTTCCCAGCCCTTGGCCCAGCGCCTCCCAAACCCATTCCCGGTCTCCTAGACACCCCCATCTCCCAACCCGTGGCTCCCGTGACCGCTCCCGCGGTCATCACCTCCACCCCCGCGTCCTCTGGTTCCGTGGCAGACGTAGACGATGAAGACTTAAATGTCATCATCAATGCGTACAAAGCGGTCCAGAACTACAAGAACATTTTGAAATCATCGGCGAGACAATTGGCTGCCCAACTCAGGGCCGCCAACGGTAACCCCGATGAGTTCAAAATAATCTTGGACTCTCACCCCCAGGTGGGTGACGCCCTTCAGGCCCTCCATCTTCTTACTTAAATTTCCAATGGCTGCCACAAATAGGAATACCCTTAAACCGCGATCCCTTAAGCTAGGATTCTTTAACGTCAACGGTATCCAAGGTCAGCGAGACGAACTCGCTACCTTCCTCCGCGATCACCAGTTAGACGTTCTCCTCATCCAGGAGACGTTCCTCAAACCCCACCACCGCGATCCCAAAATAGCCAATTATCAGCTAGTCCGTAACGATAGGTCCCGCTGCCACAAGGGTGGCACTCTCATTTATTACAAAAAGTCCCTGCATTGTATCCCCTTAATCCCACCAACCCTCGAGTCACTCCTCGAGGTTTCAGTCTGTCGGCTAGCCATGACCGGTCATCAACCGATCACCATAGTTTCCGCCTATTTCCCTCCTGCTAATACAGCAGAGGACCACTCTCTCTTCGTTAAGGACCTCACCTCCATCTTCGGCTTGAGTGACTCCGTTATTCTAGCGGGCGATCTCAATGCCAAACACCCAGCTTGGAACAGCACTATTACCTCCCCTAGAGGGAGAGTAGTGTTCAACCTAAGCTCCACCCTTAATTTTGACCCCATCGCTCCTTATGAGCATACTCACTACCCTCACGACCCCAACTCCCGTTCCGATGTGCTCGACATAGCGCTTCTCAAGAATATCAACCTCAGGTTGAATTCCATCGAGACGTTACACGAGCTCAACTCTGACCACCGTCCAGTGCTCATGCACTTAACTCCACGCACGGGTCCTTCCGACCCGAGCCAGCCCCCCCCAACCAGAGTGATAACTGACTGGAAGAAAGTAAGCGAAAAGCTGAAATCAACCACGTCTCCTCACCTGGACTCCATTCCCGATCACATTGTCTCTGTCGCAGACACGACGGCCGCAATCGACTCGTTTACGGAACACGTGCGATCCGTACTGACGGATTGCTCACGGGAAGTCCCAGACACGAGAGATCGTAAATGGAAACTCCCCGCTGACGTACGTGCACTGATAACCGAGAAGAATGCGGCCATTCGTGCCTACAGCAACTTTCCATGCGATTCGAACAAGGCTCACATGCGCAACTTGCAGCGTGCTGTAAAGAAACGCATCAGTGAGGTTCGTACGAATCGCTGGAATGACATGCTCAGCGACCTCGAGCCAAACCACCTAGCCTTCTGGCATCTGCAACGAAAGTTGCGTGCCACAGAGGATGCCTCTACGCCTCCTCTCACTCGCCCCGACAAGACCATCGCTTTCGAGGACTCCGAGAAAGCCGAATGCCTAGCCGACAGCCTGGAAGCTCAGTGCACTCCGAGCACCCAACCTGTAGACAACAGTCACCTCCTCAAGGTAGACTCCGAAGTAGAACGTAGGACCGCCCTACCTCCTGTAGAAGACCCTGATGATCCTCTGCCTCCAGTCACTCCCGACGAAGTGCAAGACATCATAAAAGGGCTCCGACCCCGGAAAGCCCCCGGTTCGGACGGTATTAACAATAACGTCTTTAAACTCCTCCCTCCCCAGCTCATTATGCTTTTGACCGCCATCTTCAATGGCGCTCTAAGTAACAACATCTTTCCCCAGGCGTGGAAAGAGGCCACTGTAGTCGGTTTCCCCAAGCCAGGCAAGCCCAAGTCTGAGCCCACGAGTTATCGACCCATCAGTCTACTGAACGTTCTCGGCAAAATCTACGAGAGGCTTATCCTTAAGCGACTCAAAGATTACGTCGAAGCTAAGAGCCTCATCCCCAACGAGCAATACGGCTTCAGGGCCGGACACTCGTGCGTCCAACAAGTCCACCGCATAGTCGAGCACATTAGCGCGGGCTTTCAGCGCGGTGCGATGACTGGTGTTCTATTTTTCGACATAGCGAAAGCCTTCGACAAAGTCTGGCACAATGGCTTATTATATAAGCTTTACCAACTGGGTGTGCCAGACCGTCTCGTGCTCATCATACGAGACTTTTTGTCGAATCGCACCTTTCGCTATCGCATAGGCGACGCCCTCTCCTCCCCACACCGCATCCTAGCCGGTGTCCCTCAAGGCGCAGTCCTCTCGCCCCACCTATTCTCGCTGTTTACTAGCGATATCCCCAAGAGCAAGAAGGCTCAGTTAGCTCTCTTCGCGGACGACACGGCCCTGTATTACACAGGCCAAAGTCCTACCGCTATAGCCCAAACCCTCCAAACCTCAGCCAACGCCCTAGGCGACTGGTTCAGGAAATGGAGAATTGAGGTTAATCCAGATAAAAGCCAGGCGGTCCTATTCACCAAACCGCGTAAGCGACCAGTAGACCCCACCCCGATCACTATGTACGGCAAGCCTATTCCTTGGAAGAAGCAAGCCAAGTACCTAGGTGTGACCCTCGACAGTCACCTCTCCTTCCGAGACCACATCAAAGCAGCTCGTAATCGGGCTGCTTTTGCTATGGGTAGGCTTCACTTCCTGCTCATTCCGAAAAGTCCCCTGTCCCGCAAGTGCAAAATGCGCTTATTCACGGCGGTAATCCGCCCCATCATGACTTACGCGTGTGCCATCTTTGCGCATTCCAATCCCCGCTACCTCTACAAAATGCAGGTCCTCCAAAACCGTTTTCTTAGGAAAATCACGGGAGCCCCGTACTATGTCCGTAACGACACCCTCCACCTAGACCTTAGGATCCCCACCATCGCTCAGTTCATGAAGCGCATTGCCACGCGCTTCTTTGAAACTGCAGTTAGGCACCCCAATCCGTTAATCGCATCGTCCGCTCGATACGATCCATCGCGTATTAGCTCCGTTCGCCGACCAAGGCATACCCTCATCACCCCCGACGACCCCATCACCCTCCTCCAGGAGAGCCGTAGGGAAACCAGTACGCTGCGCAAACACAGACGCAGACCGACTCCGTCATTCCGCCCTCGCCGCCGAGGCCGCCCGTCGCGACGCCCAAGTCAATGCCCTCCCCCCCGTCCCTTGCAAGAGCCAGCCCGCGATGCTGAGCCAGTAGTTTTAAATTAGCCCCTAAATAATGAAATATTTAGTTATCCAGCCTGTCCCTTGCTGTCCTCTGTCAGTGACGCCCTAAGCCGAGGTCCGTACCCCACAGGGGGTGCCCTTAGCGTGTGGTCACTTAGTTTTTAATCTAGTTTGTAAGCCCCTGGCTGGAGGCCTTAGAGTCATCTATGGCAACCACAGGAAAGTCCGGATAAGCAGCACACAACCTCTTATAGGTTGACCTGCGAGATGCCCGTATCAAAAAAAAAAAAAAAAAAAAAAAACCTTCCAGCTCTATCATCAGACCATGGACATCATCCAGCATCAATGTCTATGTAAAGACGAATCAAATGAGCCCAAACTCGATGGGATTGCGTTAATGTATTACAAAGATCCCATGGCTACCTTCCAGCTCCATCATAAGAGCCTGGAAAACATCCAGTACAAAAGCCCATGTAAAGACGAATCAAATGACCCTAAGCTCAGTAGGATTGAGTTGTTGTATAAGAAAGAATTCATGGTTACCTTTCAGCTCTTTTTAGGGTTCCGTAGGCAACAAGGAACCCTTATAGTTTCGCCATGTCCGTCCGTCCGTCCGTCCGTCTGTCCGCAGCTTAGCTCAGAGACGCCCAGTACTAGAAAGCTGTAATTTGGTATGAATATACGGATTTGTTGTGCCAAAAAAGTGGTAAAATAAAATCTCGTAAAATATTTTTTTTAGGGTACCTCCTGTACACGTAAAGTGGGGATGCTTTTTTTTTTTCTCGCGTACCCCTTAGTGTGGGGTATCATTAAATAGGTCTTTAAAAAATATTGATAGTTTTCATTAACAATTTTTTGATAAAAAGATTCGTTTGTGAAATATTAAGCTTTAAAGTGCTAATTTTTGCTCGACTCGAGTGTCCCCCCCTCTACCAGCTAAACGGTTATGTTTGGGGGTGTGAAAAAATTCACAATAGTAGTATATATAACGAAATTTTAAGGAAAATTATCATGACTAAGTAGGCTTTACAAGTTTACGAGTAATAGTCGACCAACTTATAAAACGTACTTGGACAATATATTTTCCTAAACAAAATGTATCGCAGAACTTGTTCTTCAACGGAAGTTTGTCAACTTTATTTTTACAGCTATAATAGGTGGGTATGTTTTGGGGATAGGTAGGTTTTTATTGTCAACTATTTTTAACTAACTTCGAAAAAAGGAGGAGGTTCTCAATTCGTCCTAATCTTTTTTTTTTTTCCCCAATTTCTCAAAGACGCCTGGACCGATTTTGAAAATTCTTCTTTTTAAAATTAAATTCAGCGAATCAGTTTAATTAGTTCGCATAAGTATTTTGATAGGCAACTACGGAACCCTACACTGTGCGTGGCCCGACACGCACTTGTTTCGGTTACGATTCTATCATAAGATCTTGACTTGATGATCATGGGACCAATTGGAAGGTGTACTCTTTCAATCAAAAGATTTTCAAAATCGGTCCAGGCGTCTTTGAGAAATCGGGGAAAATATATTAAAAAAAAAGATTACGACGAATTGAGAACCTCCTCCTTTTTTTAAGTTAGTTAAAAATAGTTGACAATAAAAACCTACCAATCCCCAAAACATACCCACCACACATTACAAACACTACTTACATTTGCAGTTGAAGAAGATGTTCTCCGATACATTTTGTTTAGGAAAATATGTTATCCAAGTACGTTTTTTAAGTTGGTCGACTATTACTCGTAAACTTGTAAAGCCTACTTAGTCATGATAATTTTCTTTTAAACTTCGTTATATACTACTATTGTGAATTTTTTCACATCCCCAAACATAACCGTTTAGCTGGTAGAGGGGGGGGGACACTCGAGTCGAGCAAAAATTAGCACTTTAAAGCTTAATATTTCACAAACGAATTTTTTTATAAAAAAATTGTCAATGAAAACTATCAATATTTTTTGAAGGCCTATTAAATGATACCCCACACTAAGGGGTACGCGAGAAAAAAAAAAACATCCCCAGGTTACGTGTACAGGAGGTACCCTAAAAAAAAATATTTTACGAGATTTTATTTTACCACTTTTTTGGCGCAGCAAATCCGTATATTTACACCAAATTACAGCTTTCTAGTACTAGGCGTCTCTGAGCTAAGCTGCGGACAGACGGACGGACGGACGGACGCACAGTGGTCTGGAAATCGAGCTCCATACTCATAGAAACTTAAAGTGAGGAATTAAAAAAATAAAAATTGTAATGGCTCTGGTATACCTCCCTTGACATCATATTAAAGTATGGATGGTATAAGTTACACTAGGCGTGAGAAAAAAAATATTTATGTTTTTTTCGTATGGGAGAATACACTAAAAGTACGTTTTCTCGAAACTTAATAGAACTGTTAGGCTGGTGCTCACACGAGCTATAGTCCCATACACGGCGATCAAGATGACATACAATTCATGTACCGTTAGGCGCCGCTTCGCACGTAATAAATTTTTGAAATTTTGAATTTTCGACATGTGATTTTTCAAGTCTTTGGCTTGGTTAAATGACGTTGCCAGTCGATTTATTTATATTATTATACGATTAAGCCTGCGAATGACCATTACGATGACATAATTAAAAAAAAATGATTGTTTAAGTTTTTTTGCGCATTCTAAGAACTAACTCAGAACTAATTATTTTCTTCTAAGAACTTCTCCAACTTTTTCATTTCCGAAGGAGTAGCTTTACTTATATCACATGTCTGCTCTGCTTTACAACATGGCTTCCCATAATAATCCAATAGAAGGCTGCAGTGCTTCAATCTCAGCCTCAATCAAAGCCTGTTCTTCCACGGTGTTTCTTGTTTTCGTTTGAAAACTTAAAATAAGTAGGTCTGTAAAACATGGTGGAACATATTTAAAAAAAGTATGAGACACGGCTTCAAGAGAACATCAAATTGCCTGAGATCGTGAGGGTAAAAATGACTACTTCTGTAGTGTCGCAAAGTAGAGCAGCAACCATGTTCCAGTTCTGACTTTGGTGTAAATGAGGGTACATCAACATCCTACACACCGGAGACATGCAATGTTGGAACATCAACACCGGTTGTGACGCCGAGAAAACCATTCGTGGAGCTAAGCTAGCTATAGCAAAGAAGGAGAGTGGAAGAGATCCAAACGCATAGCACCGAAAGCCTTGCTCATGCAACTGGTTTGAAAGCACAAAACAAGAATGTACCTAGAAGATAACATTTACTCTGCTAGGTTGACCTCATTGCATTGAGGAAAGCCTCTCTAGCCACTTCTAAAGAGAAGTGGCAGTATATTATAACATTAAGATCTTGTGCAAAAGAAGAAGGAATACCATTGTATCCTTCTTGTACTGCCATCCCCGAAGCAAAGAACTGCTAACCCCCAAAATATACCATAGACATCACGGAAAGAGAGGTTAAAGTAAAGCTCCAAGCAGTTTTGGACATAACTGTGGCTAGGCTTGGAAAGTTGTCACGTGTGCAATCTTAGCTGGATGGCAAAGAGTTGATATATGCAAATGGGGCTTTGATGGTACTTCAGGGCAAAGCTTGTATAAGCAAACTATGGCAGACGAAGACGATTGCAGTATTTTTATGTGTTCTTTTGTGTCTCTGCGTTTAGTGGCAATGAAAAAGTATGGGAGAACCCAAATCCCACCCAGACCTATTCATTTTAGGTTTACAAACGAAAACAAGTTAAACATCGTAAAGGGCTGGCTCTGTTTGAGGCTGAGATTGAAGCACTGCAGCCTTCTATTATGGGAAGCCATGTTGTAACGCACTCAATGCTAATGATAGCTTCAATGAGATCAAAATACCTAAAGCTGTGTCAACCAAGTCTTCGGGATTCTCCGTTACCAGTTAAATGATATCTGCTAGGCACATTCTTGTTTTGTGCTTTCAAACCAGTTGCATTAGCAAGGCTTTCAGTGCTATGCGTTTGGAGCTCTTCCACTCTCCTTCTTTGCTATAGCGGGCTTAGCTCCACGAATGGTTTTCTCAGCGTCACAACTGGTGTTGATGTTCCAACATTGCATGTCTCCGGTGTGTAGGATGTTGATGCACCCTCATTTACACCAAAGTCAGAACTGGAACATGGTTGCTGCTCTACTTTGCGACACTACAGAAGTAGTCATTTTTACCCTCACGATCTCAGGCAATTTGATGTTCTCTTGAAGCCGTGTCTCATACTTTTTTAAATATGTTCCACCATGTTTTACAGACCTACTTATTTTAAGTTTTCAAACGAAAACAAGAAACACCGTGGAAGAACAGGCTTTGATTGAGGCTGAGATTGAAGCACTGCAGCCTTCTATTGGATTATTATGGGAAGCCATGTTGTAAAGCAGAGCAGACATGTGATATAAGTAAAGCTACTCCTTCGGAAATGAAAAAGTTGGAGAAGTTCTTAGAAGAAAATAATTAGTTCTGAGTTAGTTCTTAGAATGCGCAAAAAAACTTAAACAATCATTTTTTTTAATTATGTCATCGTAATGGTCATTCGCAGGCTTAATCGTATAATAATAAAAAATAAATCGACTGGCAACGTCATTTAACCAAGCCAAAGACTTGAAAAATCACATGTCGAAAATTCAAAATTTCAAAAATTTATTACGTGCGAAGCGGCGCCTAACGGTACATGAATTGTATGTCATCTTGATCGCCGTGTATGGGACTATAGCTCGTGTGAGCACCAGCCTAACAGTTCTATTAAGTTTCGAGAAAACGTACTTTTAGTGTTTTCTCCCATACAAAAAAAACATAAATATTTTTTTTCTCACGCCTAGTGTAACTTATACCATCCATACTTTAATATGATGTCAAGGGAGGTATACCAGAGCCATTACAATTTTTATTTTTTTAATTCCTCACTTTAAGTTTCTATGAGTATGGAGCTCGATTTCCAGACCACTGTGGGACGGACGGACATGGCGAAACTATAAGGGTTCCTTGTTGACTACGGAACCCTAAAAATTACGTAAATGATGCACTATTGAATTTTACGTTAATCCATCGATATTAAAATGCATACGACATACTGATGATGTAGAGGTGATTGAGTGACAATTATACAGGGTGAATTTTTCAACTGGGCGTGGATGGCTTTATCCGAAACTATGAGGAATGTAGAAAAATGCTGAAAGATTATTGGATTTTAGAAAAATCAATCATGCTGGCCAGATAAATAAATCTTTATAAAATCCATCGGCCGTTTAAGCGTGAAAACATGTAATCTTAAATATTACTAGAAGACAAAACAGTAACGAAATAAAAAAAAATACCCATACCAAACAAAAGTGTCTCCCAGGCACCTTGTACTCGAAAGCCATACCTTTCAATTAACAAATAAGGCGGGCTATAAGTAATAATTACTTGTAGCCCTATATATCACGATTTATAACGACAGCCGAGTGTAAGTGAAGGAAATACGCGAGTTAAGGGCAAAGTTCCCCGGCCTCTGAGGGCAAAAACTCACGGTAACGACCGCCAACGTATCAGGGAATATCACCTATACGGCTTTACCACAGAGTAGATAGGTACAAGAGGACTGAGGCTCGAGCATGAATTCTACATTATTTGGCCAAATAGTTTACTTGAAGTATTACGATGACGTAAATTGAATAGAAAATAATTTTAAAAAAATCGTGGAACATGTAAGTTAAGCCGGCCCACTGACTTCATGTCACTCAGCGTGCTATGGAAAGGTCTATGCATGGGATCTCGCTAATACAATCCGGAATGAGATTGTCGAAAACTGTAGCAAGCTGAAGTGGCATTAGGCTGGTCATATCTGCCGCAAAACCGACGAAAGGTGGAGTAGGAAGGTTCTCGAATGGAGACCGCGTGTAGGTAAACGTAGGGCGGGACGCCCCCGGCAAGATGGACCGATGACCTGAAGAAGGTGGCTGGCAGTGGCAGGATGAAAAGAGCTGGAGATCGTGCGCGCGATCTGTGGCGCCCCCTGGGACAGGCCTATGTCCAGCAGTGGACTGCAATAGGCTGAAATGGTGATAACATTACGAACGAAGACTAATTTTATCAATCAAATAAACGTTAAAGTCCCCGTGTATTTTTACTTCACAAAATTGTGGAAACATGTGATAAGGCTTCAGATCTATACTGTTCAAACGCACACACTTACAGAAACGCTTCATGCGACTAATGCCCTTGCGAAGGATTGTTTGAAAAGTCAACTGGAAAGTCGCGTTACAAGTTTTATCGCCCGAGATCTTGCACTAGATCTAAAAAAGAGTTTAATGATTTTTTTGGAAGGCATCACTGTCTACAAACGGAATTTCATCAAAATACACAAGAGTTTCTCATTTAAAATTATTACCTGCGTTAGATAATTACGAAAACTTTTTTAAGAAATCTTTAATTTTATATGTTTTTATAAAGACGAGTACATTTTTATAAACATACATTTTGTCGTCCGAGTGAAAAAGGTCGTCAAAATAAATTACCAAGAAAAACCACTCACTCTTTCGACGCCTGGTGGCCTACCATGGCGTCTAAGGCGCTCCCTCACCGCGAGCATTCACCTGTAATCTTCTTTACATAATTATATTAAAATCGTAGAGCTGTCATTCCTGTACATTGAATATTTTTTTCTTTTTGTATTTTTTTCGAGATAAGGGATCGATTCCGGTGCCAAATCAACTTTATTTTTTCTTGAAATTTTCTTTTTCACTTTTTGTGTTTCATTTTTTTTTTTCATAAGAGTTTCAAATAATAAAAAAAAATGTGCATACTTTTACTTCAATATTATTTGCAATTTTAATTCATTACTATTTTTTTTCAATAGTTCTCTAGGATATAAATCTACACTGATTTTAAATTGTAGGTAGTAAGTTGGTTTTTTTTTTTAATTGTAATTGTTTCGAGGTGTAGGAATTTGAAAGATTCGAAAACAATCAGTGTTTCTATTATTTTGTGTTTATTTATGTTTTGAATTGGTGCTCAAACCAGTGCTGATTCTGTTTGAAACGACGACAAGTTGTACTCATCGAGTCAAATAATTAGTTATTTTTAGGTATCACGCGGTATGCTAAAGGGAGAAGAGCAATGCTATCGTACGTTCAATTTGCAGCGATACTGTAAATCGACCAAAAAATTATGGTCTAATGTTTAAGATAAACACGGATCTTTGAAACTAATGCCGCTCAAATAAGGATGTTTTCTATGCAAACTATGTACCTAGGTATAACATTATTGATCTAAACTAATAATAAAAATGCAAGTATGTTTGTTTTTTTACCTTTTCATGCATTACTACCTACTGAATCGATTGTCCCAAAATTTAGCATATACGTATATGCTAAATTTACAGCAACGTACGTTGTCAGGAGTATAGACACGGATATAGGGTATCTTTCATCCCGATTATCAGAAGAGAGCTGTTGCCGAGAAAACAATTACGTTCATATTCCAGATGGCGCCACTCACACGATCCGTATTGTTTCTCAAATTCTAAATTAACGCAAGCGAAGCCGCGGGCAAACACTAGTGTAACATAAAAGTGCACAATTTGAGGCTCTATTGTTTTCGAATGTTCGAATCTGTAACGTTACATTACAGGTGAATGCTCGCGGTGAGGGAGCGCCCTTAAAGCGTAGCGAGTAGTTAGGCTGCGGGAGAGAGACAGAGCTATACAAGTCGTCTAGCGCCATCTCGTTCCCTGAGCGGAACCAATCACGCTTTATGACATCGTCATGGAGGCCACTTGTATAAGACATATTATTGCAATACATCGCCGTCGCTTAGGGCGGGTGGTACAATAGACCTAACTGGATAACCTGACGGAAGTTACTGACAATAGACAGTGATTAGTTATAGTTACATATTCAATACAATTATAGGTGTGTGATAAGTCATTAACGGCACGATTGGCAAAGCATATCGTGGTTTTGATTCCCGGACGAAACAATATTATCTTCTATCATCATCATCATCAGCCTATAATGTTTCCAGTGCTGGGACACAGGCCTCCTCTCTGTGAGAGGGAGTGGGCCATAATCCACCACGCGGGCCCAGTGCGGATTGGTAGATGTCACATGTCTTCGAATTTTTGGTTCTACGACATGCCTGTTTCCTCACGATGTTTTCCTTCACCGTTTTGAGAGCAGTGGTGATGAAATAAATTACACAAAGTAATGCGCCTGGCCGGGTTCGAACCCACGACCTACAACTCGTAAGTCGGGACCAATACCACTGGACCACCACTGCTCTCAAAAAGTATAGGTAATTAGATGCTGGTATTAAATAAAAATAGCAGACATATTTATATAGATGATGTCATCATTGACATCATTTTAGCTGAAATACTTTCACTGTTGGACTTTATTCTGAAATAAGGTCACGCGCTTCTCATATTACTTACCTCAAATGTAATGCGCCGATAATTTCACACAAAAATTATTAAAATCTTTAATCGAAAAAGTTTATTCATTCAGTTAGCTCTGGAAATTTCTTTTATGTATTTGATTTGTTTTAAAGTGATAATTGTGAGTGATTTCTATTAAAATACCTGGCACTCTCAAAGTCTCAATAGAATTATTCTCTTTGAGGAATTAGCTCTCGACATCAGCTTTTAGTTCCACGAACCAGATTAATCGAAATTCTAGCTAAAAAGCTCACTCAAGCCTACTCAACACCCAACATTTATCTTTCATCCCCCACCTATTTCGTAGAACCTTTATCAAAATACAAGGTTTTACCCGCAGCTTGGTTCGCATTGTGGTTGGAAATAATAGCTGAAAAAAAAATTAGAAAATAAACCCGACTGCGTAAAAAAACTAAAAAGAAAGAAACAAGCCCAGTAGTTTAAGATTCACTTATTCACACTCACAGTCGGGGCCCATTCAAATTATACCAATCAAATCTTCCCAAGGGGCTCCGACTGTGAGTGTGAATGAGTGAATTCTAAACTACTGGGCTTTTTTCTTTCTTTTTAGTTTTTTTACGCAGTCGGGTTTTTTTAAATATTTATTTTATTTTACTATTTTTAGTTTTTGTTAGCATTTATCAGTCCAAATTAAATTGAAACATATTATAAGTTATATATATTTTGGTAAACCATTTTTACAATCCTTTAATTTGAAACCCCACTTGATAGAATGTGAGAGATTAAAAAAAAATATTTTTCGTTCGGAACCCTTTGCACGCGAGTTCAACTCGCCCTTGGCCAGTTTTATGTACCCAGTGACACTCTCACGTTTAAGACGAATCTAACGACACCTCTCAAGTTAAAATCCATCAAGCCGTTTAGGCTGCAGAGCGTGCCAAAGAAATATACATACATACATACACACCCTCGAAAAACATAACCCTCCTGGCGCAGTCGGGTAAAAAAACAAATATGACGGCGCTTTGAACCTTTTTGGAGAGTGACCTGAAACGTCAGGAAGGACAGCGAACATTTTGAAGTGCTGGTTGACGTTTCTTCACTTTGACACCTCTGACACAACCCCGGGCTATTTTGCATGTGGCTGTCGGACGAGGTAATCCGCTGGCATCGCACTGAAGCAAGACGTGTTCGGTGGAGTGTCGTTGTATTCCAATTAATTAGAAAGTAATGATTGTAATTACATCCGTATTTGCTGAAATAATAATTATCATCAACACGTGATTTTAATTCTCCTCGCACGCCTACCCACGATTGCTCGGCAGCCGCAATGAACCCAGATTTGAATGATAATGGCAAGGTGCCGTTAAATAAATAATTTACAATCAGTTATTTTTACTTGTTATCTAAATAGGGTTAAATGAAAATCACTTAATCTCAATATTTGATAATACCGCCACGTATGTATATTACACTCGGGAATATAACTAGATACTTTTTTTTTATCGGATTATCAATTTCAAAGTCGGAACCCAATCCAATGTGACCTACTGATACTCGTATTATATGATCATATGAACTGGTGAAAAAAAACCTTCAGTACCCGAAAGGTTATCGGCAAACACTTAAAGAGATAAGTAATGGAATATTATATTTCCATCTTCATCGCGATAAAGACGTTTAGCATCGAGGCTGTCATCACTTGCCGTCAGTATTCAGTATTGAGGCAATCTTGGAACCGTTAACGGCTCTGAAATGGTGTTTTTATGATTTTTTCCCCCATCAACAGAGTGCCTAAAGCTCTATTGTTTCACGCAGCGTGATTTATTCTAACTTCTTCAGTTTTGATGTAGAACGTCTGATTTGCAAAATCTTTATCTAATGTTAAATAAAAGGGAATTATCAAATACCAACACAAAAGAACTTAGCTATTGATGACGAGATATTGTTTTAATTACTTGAGAGTTATGAATTTGAGTGAGTGAAAAATTAACTAAACTAACGACGACTTTTGATTAATAATAAAATCCACAAGCTTATAAAAAGTGGGTTGTGATTAATCCGTTTCAAATATTATAATTCTGGCCGTGCGACTAGATTACTAAGTGAGCGACTAGACATGCAGAGAGGACCACTTTAATAATTATCATGATAGAGACAATTTTTCCAATTGAGGTTTTACATAACGTTAGACAGGCCTGTTGGTCTAGTGGTTAGTGACCCTGACTGCTATGCCAGAGGTCGTGGGTCCGATTCCCACCCAGGACAATGTTTGTGTGATGAGCACGATCATTTGTTCTGTGTCTGGGTGTAATTTATCTATAATGTATGTATTTAGAAATATATAAGTATGTTTATCAGTTGTCTAGACTAGACATAAGCAGAGTTTGTGTTATGGGTACTAGACAGTCTAGTACCCATAACACAAGCTCTGCTTAACTTGGGACTAGATAACGTTGTGTGATAGTTGTGGAATATTATTATTATATATTATTAATGAACCGTTAAAAGTTCACAGGGGCACCCCGAGTTTCGGTTTCGTTAGTAAACCTTGCACGCGGAATAAAATGCCGCTTGGTTTAAATAAATCATTTGCCATAATACATATATATTGAAAAAAATGCAGGACATAACTTTGACAGTCAAACAAAAATAAAATTATTTGGTCGGTCAAATACTATAAAGCCACTCAATTTGTAAATAAATCAAATGAGTGGTTGTAAGTTGCTATTCTGTTGATTTTTCGTCACTCAGTCAGTTGCTCACTTTTTTTTTATTTATGTACACAAAACACACAAGAACAAGAAATAACATTTAGATAAAAGAGCATAAAGGCACTGCTTATTTCATTAAGAAATCTCTTTCAGCAGACCAACGACAGAAGAGAGATACACATCAAAACGTAGACACCTAGTGTACAAAAAAAGTAAAATAAAATATAAACATATAACATACTTTATAATAAACATAAAATGTAATGTAATTTATCATCAAATGAGTCCTCCAGGGCAGTGCAGGAGGGTCTGTCAGACTTGTACTGACTAAAATCCAGGGTGTCCTTCAATAGCCCTTTACGCCGCCGTACGTAAACGTAAACGTTACGTCCGCATCGTCACTGTGCTGACACTACAACGCGCCGTCGACCCGGGCATGGTCCATGATCGGACAGAGAGTCGCCCATTACTCGCCGCCCGTATGTTCGCGCCCGGGTGGCTGGAGATCGTCCTGCGATGTCCGTCGCCGTGGGCGTTGGTAGACGCCCACGGCGACGGACATTCAGTCATTCAGTCAGTTGCTCACCGAGTAATATTATAAGGAAAATTTATAATTTTTGTCAATTAAAACTTTACAGTCACTCGTTTTAAATACTAGGTCCCTTAAATTAACAACGATTCGCAGAATCACCAAGTTTTTGTTTTTCATTAATTAAATCAGTAGTTGTTGGTCAGTGGTTTTGGGGTCAACTCGTGCTGATTATTATATTTATGAAGTATGTTGAAACCCGATCACTTGTATTATCAATAATAATTATAACTCCTAATTCCCTGCAAAGTGATAAATGAAGGTATCGTATGCAATCCTGGACTGACCATGTTCTAGAATTCAAAATGCGTAAACCTGTGACATGTACCAGTTAGCTAACTAGGCACACGAGATGGATTTTCCATTCTCTCTTACGAAGAAGAGACTTGTGAAACGGCTGGGACACAAGTCTCTTCTTCGTAAGATGAATTCCTCGTGGGAGGGATTTTTCTGTTTATTATACTGATTTAGCTAAGTATATATACATATTACTATTGGACCTTTTACTAATCAAACAATAGTATAATCCAACAATTTATTCAACATAATATTTTACAAATCAGACCTTCTGCGTCAGGACCTTTAAATTCCCGTCAGAGATGTATGAGGTGTTTAGAGATGCGCCAAAGTGGATTTAAACGCGTTCTCTGTGAAATAATGTCAGTTTACTACATAGAATGATATGGGAGCGGATTTGATGCTCTGACTTATGACATTTTGTTTAAAAATCCCCTTTTTCCAACAAACAAGTTAAAAAAGAAAGAAAGAAAAATAAGTTTATTGACACAGGCCATAAGTACACACAACATAAACAAAGAAAGCAAACATTTAAAAGAAAACTAACAACTAAACATTAATATTGTGTGTCGACTGTATTAGATACAAGAACTTGTAGAGTATTTGTCAAAAATATATTAATTATTTGTTTATAAGATGTATTGAGACTGTTTTAACCATTTAACTCTGCATAATTCTACTAGTTAAGTATACAACATTTTTACACAAATTATTTGAGAAACGTAATATCTAATCGACCGCAGCGCACGATGTTGCAAAAATTTGAAAAAACTGTGGACAATCGTGGAGTGACATACCGAGACGTGTCAAGTTTAATATGCACCACTACCCTTAGCACGAGTTTTCAGTATTTGAGACGTAAAGTAAACTGGAACTTTGACAATTTCAAATTGACATGTTCACATACATATACGAGTGAGCGAAAATCACTGAACGGCACTGACACTGATGAGTACGGATAGAGTCGTACAAAATGTATGGTACAATATCATAATATGATACATGTATGGTACAATATCATAATATGATATTGTACCATACATGTACCCTTAGCACGAGTTTTCACCCTTTTAAGGCCTAACCGCACACAACAGTCAACAGACACATTCCGTATCGTACCGTTCCCGATCACGTCAAGAAACGGTACGGTACGGAATGTGTCTGTTGACTGTTGTGTGCGGATAGGCCTTAAAAGAGTGAAAACTCGTGCTAAGGGTACAGATTCTACTTAAGTAGGTACTTTTATATTATATTTTATTAAATTTTTGATAAGTTTATCAAAGCGAAGCCCAAAGTGCTTATCAAAATATCTGGTTGCCAAGAATTTTCAGATTTCATGGCCCAAATAATGTAGTTTACTAGAAGGTACTGTCATCGCGCACAAATCGTATGTGATCCTAGGAACAGTACGCAAAATATGCCCTTTGACGTAGAGTTGTGGAAACCAGCCCGATAAACAAAGCTATACAATAGTCCCAAGAATTCGGGTGAAGCTATTGTTGGCTGTGCATTTCATTCACAATGGACAACACGATTGACGCAATAGTCAACATGTCACATGGAACCAATATCAAAATCAAATTTTTTTTTTCACATCGACTATGCCTTTGTTAAAACGTCGACACATAGGTGCACGGTTCGGGTTGGTCCATGGAGAAGAATCAACAAAAAATCTATGGTTATTTATTACTTTAAAACATTTTTGTTGTTACAATCATACGTATATATTATGTACAAATAGTTGATCCGGGTCAGGCTTTATTTGTGATTTGAGATTAAATGTTTTTTTTTCGCTCCTACGACAAAACTGCCTAGGTTGGGGCAATATCAGAAAAAAAAACCAAAGCAACAACAAACGAGAACCTAGTTCATGGCTTGGGACGGGATAGAAATCGTGTGAAGTAAACAACACACTTGGGTCGCTTGGCGCAAGTTGCTTTGCCTGGGGTCATGGATGAACCGTACCTAATCATTACCGTACGACTTCACGCCAGAAATGTCTGGGTACCTATAAGTACGAGAACTTCTGGTTGCAACCGTGACAGCAAAACTCACTAGTTATCTTTACAACATTTCTAATAATAAATAATAAGTAAGTAATAGATACTCTTATAAAAAGGACTTAGTATTTATTACTAGAAATGTTGTAAAGTCAACTAGTGAGTCTTGCTGTCACGGTTGCAACCAGAAGTTCTCGTATACATTTCTCTGCGTGTTGAAATAGAAATTCAATACACAAAACTTCATAAAAACCAGTTGTGAGTCTGTGTTCTTGCACCCACATCTGTCATAATTATAAAATACAGATTTTTATATAACGCTGATAATGCTACGCTAAAATGGGACTGGGTAAGACAGTTCAGCCATAAGCTGGACAAACTGTGATCCAAATAGCACAAAACTGATACAGTATTGTGTGGTGAGATCGCGGCAGACCACGTAGGAGATGACGGGATGAAATGGACAGGTTCCTTCCGAACTGCTGGGCTATTCTCTACAAGAAATCACATCGCTAGGCTCTCAAATGCGCTCTTTGATGAGACGGCTTTGAGATAGTTCAATCGCGCAGCGCGAGCGGTGAACGTCGCTGTCAGTTGCCTAATGAATAGCAAACTTTAGTCGCAGCGTGGCGTAAGCGCAGCGGCCGCGCTGTCTACAGGGCTGTGTTTATAGAGAATGCCGTTACTGGAAGGAGGACGTACAGTACCGCGAAAGGTGGAAGGAGTGGGGGAGGCCTTTGCCCAAGAGTGCGACAGAGCGTGCTAGAAACGAAAACAAAAATGCTACTGTTGTTCAAACAAACATAAAACTCTTTTATATCAATCGACGATAAACCGTCACAATTTATAACAATATGATTTTTACTGTCAATTCATCGTGAATACGTAAATATGTTAGCCGTAAATTTTATTGCTCGTTGCCATTTGTTGCTGTTTTTATTGTGTTGTTAGTTAGGATGCTCATAAAGTGTTCTAAAAGGACTGAAAATTTTTATTTTACTTTTTTACACACGCACACTAACGGGCCGCGGTTTAAACGAATCGTTTTTTAGCGCAGATCATCAGATTTTACTGACAAAAAACTAACACGTTTTTCAGGTCTTTGCGATCCAGGACCACGGTAACACACGATTTAAATCATCATTATCATCGACCGGAAGACGTCCACTGCTGACAAAAAAGCCTCCACCTTAAAGTAGCCATACACCATACTGCCTATCGTACGATCGATTTGACGCTTGCAATTGTTTCAAATTGGCAGTTCGTCCATATACACCATACACCGTACTGCCTATCGTACGATCAATTTGACACAACTTCAAATCTGCAGCAGTGATGCCAACTCAGCAACTTTATAGCTAGATCTGGCTATTATTCGGTGACGACAGTTTCAATTTTATAAAATTTGTGGCTAAACTTTTTAGATACTTTTTCTAGCACCTTTTCATTTTCATCATGAGACTTTCGAAATTAGTCAAGTAGTGTCCCGAGTGGAAAGACAAGATAATGCAACAGTGGCTCATTCTACATATATAATTAAGTGGCATTCTGAAGAAATAGTTCAGTTTTGGATTAAAATAAAAAAAATGAAATTCTTCCGGTGACAAAATATATTATTTAAATATAGAAGGTGTTAAAAAATTAACTGCAGGAATTTCGTGTGCGTACTCGGTATCAAAAACGACGACGATGTTTTTTTTTTTCAAGCATTTTTTTATTTTAATGAATTTGATTGCTCTTTGAGGTCGTTCACCATCGTTTGTAGCGTTCTCAGATATATATATTTTGTAACCGGAAGAATTTTTTTTTTTAGTTAAACCCAAAACTGAACTATTTCTTCAGAATGCCACTTATTTATATGCAGAATGAGCCACTTTTGCATTATCTTGTCTTTTCACTCGGAACACTAATGCTTGACTAATTATGAAAGTCTCATGATGAAATGAAAAGGTGCTAGAAAAGTAGCTAAAAAGTTTAGGCACAAGTTACACTTTTTAGGTACTTTTCTAGCACCTTTATAAAATTGTAGCTATCGGTCACCGAATAATAGCTAGATCTAGCTATAAAGTTGCTGAGTTGGCATCACTGCTGCCGATTTGAAGTTGTGTCAAATCGACCGGATCACCTATCAAATTGGCATGTCATGCCAATTTGATGGATTCCACGCCAAAACACGGTCAATTCTAACTGATCAAATTGGCAGTATCATGCCGATTTGACAAATAGGCAGTATGGTGTAAGGCTACCAGACTACCACAAATTCGTCACTTGCAAAATAACCATTTACACTTCAAAACGCTCTAAAAATGTAACGTTAAAAAAGTGCCCGTGCGCACTACGGTTTTAACGCAGACAGAGGCTTGTGAAAACTCATCCCGCCATTTGTACACCAACTGGCTTTGGTAAATGTTTGCTTGGCTCGATATTGCACGCCACATGACGCTTTTTGCTCCCACTCTAGCCACCGACGGCTGTTTGAAATCATGTCCTGTTTACAGAGATAACTTCCCCTCGAATCGTACGGTTACATAAGTCGTTCAAATGTTTCGCGTTTGAAGTGAGGGAAACTAATTTGTGGGAGATGCGTTGTGTACATTGTCTTGGTTGATATTGTTGTGTTTCAAGGCAAATACTTCTGCTCATTAATTCTTGCGTGTCTTCGGGCAAGCTCGTTTAAGTACAGACCCCTTTCCATCGGCGGAGACTGAGGTTAAGGGGCGATCTTATTGCCATCACCAAACATCTCAAATCCAGACTCAATGACTGCTATTGAAAAATCCCTAGAATGAAAACCCGAATGAAAACCCAGTAGGTAACACTTAAACACCCGGGAATCGACCCCGAGACCTCATGGTCAATAAGACCACCGACGCGCAGTCCCGTTTCACAATTAATAAAATACAAGTTCTGCATAATGAAATTAAAAAAAAAGCAACGGAATTGGTTGAATAGGGGATGGAAATTGAATTTCAAATTCGGTATTTCTCTCGAATATTAATTGAAATCAGTAAAGTCCCGTTGAAATATCTTTCCGTTTTTTTTAGATTAAACTTAAGGTGCAATGAATTGACCAGTGAAAGCCTATCGTAGTGGTTTAGTTACATGACCACATCACGCATTTGGTTCTCTCCTGGAACAAATTTTGTAAGACTAAAGGTACGGTATTAACATCCAATGATTGTAGTACAAGACAAATCACTGCAGGGTTTTTTTTATCTTTCATTGTGTCGGTCTGAGTTACCAAAATTTTGTCTGGTAAAAATATGCTAAAATTATTATTTAAATGGGATTACCCATAGAATCAGAAAAAAAATCTGTTGGCATTGGTTATTTTATTTATCCATAGTTGCTTATAATTTTCATCCTTGGTATTATTTTTATTTATGTATCGTAACAGACTTGTCGTTTAGACAACAACATGCTAGTATTTTTATGTAAACCCCTCTTCATTTCGTGATGTTAAATGTAATGAAAGTTGGCAATAAAATTGTTGGGGCGGACGTGCACATGGCCGTTTAGAGACGTCCAGGAGCTCAAACTTTCAGCTGGCCATTTCATCGGCAAGGGGATCTCATAAATATTTAACACATTGCCAGTTCAACGCAACACTTTTATTTTGAACGTGTATTTGACGCGTATTTCGTGCTCATATAATCTGCATATTCGAGGATGAAAAACTGTGATGTCAATCAAAGCGCCATTTTTTTGTGCGTGTCCAAATTGGATGTAACGAAATTTGAAAGCATAAAGAGTTGGTATATTGAGGCTTTATCAGGTTTTTGTGTAACTTAATGGCTTTGTTACATGGGATAAAACATAAATTGTGACGGAAGTTAAACTGATAAAATTAAGTACAATAACTTTTTGCTGATGCCACGACGTGGTATTTATTTCCTTTGGAGAATATGAAGTAAAAGATAATTATTAAATTATCTTTTTTGGATTTTAAAATTATCAAATAAGTTATCTCAGACTATACTTACAAAAAATTCACCATGTTCATTCGGTTACTCTTTGCATTCCACGGTATTCTGGTTAGACAGTCCATTGCGATATTTGTTTGATCAACTGAATTCAATGTCCATTAATAGTCCGCAATGTAGTCAAACTTGCATGTCCTGCTTTTTTGCTAAATGGCCCTGTATTTTTCCATTATCAGGATCAATCCAGTTGATCCGTGCACTGCGCCAGAGTAAAGTGCTCGAGGAGCTAAACTTTTCTTACACCGGCCTTTGCGTAGGAGTTGAAGTTGGAGCATTGTTGCGCATAGAATCCTTGAAGAAGCTGGATCTTAGCAATAATCGGTAACGTAATCATTATCCATGTTGAGCTGAACTTATAATGAATGGAAACACATCTGCTTCTGTATTATCTAGGCAAATACACTTTGGTATTTTTGAAAACAGATAGGTAGTCTAGTATCAAAAGTCCTCTTTCTATAATCACTTACCTGTGAAGACGGTTCTCAATTCTTTCTGGTAAGGAGGTGTAAATCACACCTCAATTTAAAATGTCGTTTTTCTATTAAAACTGACAGTCTTACATTATTACAATGCTAAGGTACAAATTTTCTTTATCAATGTGCCAATGAGATAAGGTTACAAATGGTTAGGCGTGCTGCACACTCTTTCGAGTCGGTATATTCGATTCAGCGGTATCGTTGAACAAGAAAGCCGATTCAAAGCAATATATGTATTTATAAAAAAAAAGTTATATATTTATAAAAAAAAGTTTATAAAAAAACTAGCGCTGTGACAAATTATTAAAAAAGCACGGAAGTATTTTTTATGATTGGTTTTTCTTTTGTTGTTTTTCTCATAATTTTGTTTTCTTTATATAATTTTGTTTGTTCTGTGCTGTGTGTGTCAATAAATCCCTTTTCTTTCTACTAATCATGTGAAGAAAAAAAAAACAGAGAGTCTCCATGATTGCAACGAAAGTCAAAAGAACAATTTTTGTGTAAGACTTGTTGCATATCTGTCTGTATCTTTGTTATGTACAAACATCACACAAATACAATGGAATTTAATGCAGTTTTCACCAATGCATTATATAGGCTCCATTAGAAAATAGTAGGTATATGCTCCATTTTACCGCAAGTAAATCATTTATTATTTTTTTATAAATTACATTTACCACGCGTGTAAAGTTCCGCAAAAGGTGGTTGCATATAAATTTTTGCTCTCAACGGCATCTTCATTCGGCACAACCATGACTAAAACAGTCATGTTTCGAGTGACTTGACAGGACTTTTGTTATTCCGAATGACTTTATTCACAATGCATTCGATTTTGCCTCTCGGCTGTATCGCACAATGCCGACCCTGAGCATGTTTGCAGCAAGCCTAACGAAGACTCACGAGCTCCGTTTCCCTATTAAGTGCAAATGAGACACAATTATGTCTATTTTCAGACAGACAGAGACACTTGCTTACCTGAAAGATAAATAAGGACATTAAAAGAATGGCGCGTCATGCGATGCTCGCAAATTACGGACACTTTAGTATCCTGACCCAAATTGAAGATGAAATTTCAAAAATTTGTTTGTGGTGGTAATCAGGATGTTAGCCTCCGGTGTTTACGTGATAATACGTAATAGAGTTGTTTACTGCATAAATAAAGTGAGAATCTACCTATTTAGTCTGTCCACCAAAGTATTGAAAAATAAAAAACACGTATTTTTTTATTTTTTCGTATTGACAAAGATAAAACGCTTCTTTTAATTTTTGGAAGCGTTGTATCTCCATAAATTTTGGTTAACAAAGGAAAAAATGCGGCTAAAATATTTTTTGTTATCTACCTTCCGCGACTACTTACATTTTTAGTAAAATATCGTATTGTACTAAATTATTATTGAAGTAGCTTTTATTTTATTAACTAAGCTTTCTTTCAGAGACTAACAACACGAGCCGCTAAAATTATCGCCAAGAACCTCATCCTGGCGAAAAGTTTACATACTTTAGACCTGTCTTGCAATCCACTTAATCCTCTAGAAGCTTTGCAAATACTCCTCAGTTTGCAAAATGAAGAAGTCCAGCTTATGGAACTTTTCATGAATTTTATTGAAGTTGACAAAGAATTTGCCAAGGTAAGCATAATCTGGGTGTCACCACTGCGAGGATCGTCCGGAGGACACGGTGGAGCAGACAGTGCAGGACTGCTCCCCCTTGGGCAGAGCACCACCGTGTCCTCACGAAGACGATAGGCGGCGACCTGTCGCGCCCGGCATCTGTCTAGGTCATGCTGTGGGATGAGACGGAATAGGAAGCGGGCGCCTCCTTCTGCGACGCCCATGGCTATGGATGTCGCGAGACGATTTCCAGCCACAGTAGCAGTAGGGTTTGCGGACGGTGAGTAATGGGTGACTCGCCGTCTGATCATGGACCATGCCGGGGGTCGACGGGGCGACGTCTTCCAAGCGCGCATGAAAGACCTCTCATCAATCTGACGGGGCCCTCTTTAGGCCCTGCCGGAGTCGCGGACAGACTAAGAATCACAGTGGATCTTAGTCTGTATAAGTCTGACAGTAATGGGTGAGAGGACTTGTATAAGGTTTAGTAACGAAGTTATATCGCGAGGGAGTAAAATTGGATATTGTTTGACATTTGTTTCGATAGATGGCGTTGTCGTCGAAATAGATCGCGATATGGTTTCGTTACATGCGAAAGTATAAATTGGTTGGAAATTAATTTCTATTTGTTGTTGTGAGCAGTACATTGTGAAATAAACGTGTTAAGTTTACCAGTGCAAGTGTGTTTAAATAGCAACCCACTCCATACAGACCCGCGGTGTACATGGTCCTTCGAGCCGGATGTGGTCGGAGTGTTTTTGGTGATTTCCGGTGGTGGTAGAAATCACCACCCTTCGCTTCGTTACTGGGCAGTGGATCGCTGTCCAGAGCAATCTCCTCAGTGGGTACCAGGTGTGAGGTACCAAGAGCTGGAGGTGGAAGACCGGTTGGCGCAGGGAGCAGCCAGTGGAGCGTGGTGCAGCACTACTGGTGGCAGCAGCAGCCGGAGGGACGAGGCAAGGGAGGAGAAGAGGAGCAGGCCGTGGACACGGAGGGCGCCACTCTTATGGTGCAAACACATCGCAGAGGGAGTTCCTCTGAGGGACATCAGCAGTTGAGTGTCAGTGAGTGAATCAGTGAATAAATCGTGAGTGCGTTTGCCATTATTATGAGGAAGAGTTTAGTGGGAGGATTCCTAAAAAGTGAAAGTTAATTTGAATTCTATTCCCATTGGAAAGGAGATAGCCCACTTTCCCTATATCTTGGGGCCTACATGTTACAGTCATGAAATTGGTGTTGTTTTTTAAGATAATACACCTAGTATTATGTCACTTAATTTCAATGAAATTGACAGTTTGTATTCTGAGATTTTTGAATTTGAAAGTATGGCTAAAGTGAGGTTAGAAAATGGATTAAATGACAAGCAACAATACAATTAAATCAGAAATCATTGTTATTTAACTGGTTTGTTATACAATTACAGTTACTGGTAATCGCTTTACATGTAATTATAACCGAAACATGATATATTTGTAGTATGTACCTAGATCATGTTTTCAAAAATACACTAATAAGATTGCAATAATGTCAAAGATTAATTGTAAACATTTTTATTAATAAGGTTTATGATATTGTGTTTGCAATGGTCTGGCTAAGAGTATAAGAGTCTATACCGTACAGTTAATGTACACATAACTTAGCAACACTTAGGTGCCTACCGGGACTGAAAATAAAAAGGAACACAGTTTTTCTATATTTAATGTATTTTGTCATTTAATCATCTTCATAAACAACTAAGTAATATATTGTCAAGAAAGTATGAAGGAGGTGATTATGTGGTCTTGATACCTAGCTCAACTCAAATACCATCTATAGACATAATGTGTGCATAACACCCTAATATGCGCCTGCCAACAATACAATAATATTGCAAGATTGCTTGCCTTTCAGTTAGAGAGCTTCAACATGAACACATTCACCGGCGCAAGCACAACAAATGACAAAAAAGCGAATGAATTGACGTCGAGTATAAGTTCATGTTTAAGGTGAACGCAGACCTAGCCGCACCGCAGTCTCCGCAGTCCCCGCAGTCATCGTTTCTTACCGCTTCTGCGGCTACTGCGATGCGGGTGAGTGTGCGAGGTTTCATAGAACTTCTAGAATTCGTAATGCGGGGACTGCGGAGACTGCGGTGCGGCTAGGTCTGCGTTCACCTTTAACAAACAAATGAAAAAATACTTGACATATATTTTCGAACCTGACACAATGTCTTTTTAGCCACGTATCCATACTTAGCTAGTGAGAGTTTGTACTAATACAATAAAATGCATTTTTCACAGTTTTACAACTGTATTTTTTTTTTCTTTTTTGTGTTTTCGTTACATGATAAAATGACGATAATTTTGCAATACAATAATTGACTGTAACGCCTAGGCCCAGATATGGGCATTCTCCTTTAACTTAGTCGTTATTGCGTAGTTTTGGGACTTGTAATAATTTTAAGTAAAAAGTGGTAACGACGGGGAATCCATGCCCGATTTGAACTCCAGTTGAATATTAGTGAAAAGACTTGTAAAATTTTAAGAAATTTAATTACTTTGTTCTTTTAAATAATTGTTTAGATATATCATAACATAATGGAATCGTTCAGTGGTCTACAGGACGACATTAAATCTAAAATGTTTAAAGCTAAGGGTAATTTCAAAAAGTCCCCTAAAGAACGGCTAACAATTCCATATGTTGAAACAAGGCTTGATAACTTAGAGCAACAATGGAGCTTATTTAGAAGCACTCATACTAAAATTATAAGTCACGTTAAGAGGAGTGATTTGCTTAGTTCAGACTATCATAAAAATTGTGTATATGACGATGTGGAAGAATTGTATGTCGAATACAAAACTGATTTAAAAGATATGCTAAGCAAATTAAAATTAACAGAACCAGAGTGCAAATTAAGTTCCATTGGTAAATGCGAAAGTTCAGCTACACGTTTCAAGATGCCTGAAATAAAAATCCCGATGTTTTCCGGTAATTATACGGAGTGGCAGACATTTAGAGACTTGTTTTTGGGGCTAGTGCATGAAAATACTTCTATAGACGATGCCCAGAAGTTTTACTACCTCAGAGGACATTTAACTGGGGAAGCTGAACAGCTATTGCGAAATATTAAAGTGTCCTCCGATAATTATCAAATTGCTTGGGAAAAGTTGGATAGTATGTATAACAATAAACGGTTTCTAGTTAACAGCATCTTGAATCGTTTGCTAAATCAAAAGAATATAATGTTTGAATCGGCTTCGGAAATAAAGAAATTAATTAGCACAACGTCGGATTGCTTAGATTGTATTAAAAACCTAGGGGTAAATGTTTCATCCTGGGACATATTGGTAATTCATATTATAAGTGCCAAATTAGATAAAGATACTCGAAAGGCCTGGGAGTTAAAGGTATCTTCAGAACCAACTGATGAATTACCAACGTTCGTGCAGTTCTCTAAATTCTTAACATGTCGATTCAGAGGTCTGGAAAATTTAGAACCTAGTTTAAATAGTGATAAGAAGGTTATTAAGTCTTTTCATATTGTTAAAAATAATGGTGATACCACGTCATGTGCATATTGTGCTGAAGGTCATAAAATCTATTTATGTAAAAAGTTCCGTAAAGAAACTAATGAGGCGCGTCGTAGTTTTGTACAGGAAAATAGATTGTGTTTTGTTTGCCTTTGTAATAACCACACTGCAAAATTCTGTAAAAATACTCATAAGTGCCAGGTGTGTAGACGCCGCCACCATACTTTATTACACCCAACAGGTGTTTCTGGGTCTGGTGTTGGGGAAACTAGCAGTATTGCTCGCGGGGAAACCTCGTCGTCCGCTCGTAGGTCGATGAAGGAGGATATAAATAAGTATAACAGTGAATTGACCGCTCAAGCGGAGGGGTCAAGCAAGCCGGTAGTTTCTTGTCTTTTGACAGGTGGTCAGAAAACTGTTCTGTTACCTACAGCTTTGGTTAAAGCTGAGTCGAAAAATAGGAACTATCATGTAATTAGGGCTTTGCTAGACCAAGGGTCACAGGGTTCTTTCGTTACGGAATCCACAGTCCAATATTTAGGATTGAAGAAAAAGCCATCAAGGCACACTGTATTAGGTGTAGGGGGTGAAAGCGTAACGTCTAAATTCACTGTTGACATTAATTTGAGGTCTAGAATAGATCCCAAATTCCAAGTAAAGGTTAAAGCTTACGTCTTGAAGTCAGTCACGGCCTTTCTCCCAGATACAAAAGTACCTAGGATAGAAGGGGTAGACTTGACCGATGATGATTTGGCTGATCCTGAATACCACAAACCCAATAAAATTGACATTTTATTAGGGACTGAGGTTTGCAGTCAAATCATACAGGAGGGTATAAAAAGAAATATAAGTGGAACTCTTTTAGTGCAAGATACCACTTTTGGATGGATATTATCCGGTGCTTGTGAAATGGATACTAAGTCAAAAGTTCATTCACACATTACTGTGATGCACAGTGTTCAGGCTGTTGGCATGGTGGGCGGCCAGTTAAAAGGACATTTTGCATAATGTCCTTGGTGGGCGGAATGTATAAGGTTTAGTAACGAAGTTATATCGCGAGGGAGTAAAATTGGATATTGTTTGACATTTGTTTCGATAGATGGCGTTGTCGTCGAAATAGATCGCGATATGGTTTCGTTACATGCGAAAGTATAAATAGGTTGGAAATTAATTTCTATTTGTTGTTGTGAGCAGTACATTGTGAAATAAACGTGTTAAGTTTACCAGTGCAAGTGTGTTTAAATAGCAACCCACTCCATACAGACCCGCGGTGTACAGACTCATTTGATGATTTTTTTTAATTAACACAATGTGATTCCTATAGGTAATAAAATTGATGTTCGCGCACCGATTCATTTCATAAGATTGCTTTTTAAAATAGCATTCCACAATTAAATAGTAATCGTAATTTAGAAACAGAAAGAAATAGACTAAGTAGAAACAACTATAAGTTTTTCCTTTAAATGGAAGTTTGTTAGCCTAGGTCTTCACCTTTTATCCATGTCCGAATTTAGCAGTACTCGTACGATACAATGCACGCTTTACTAGACAAATCAACCTCCAAACACAGTTCTACCAACCAACAACAGTTAATTATAGCAACACTACCCAACAATGCTCATCTGGACTGCACTTATCAACCGCGTGTCGACAGCCCAAAGCGTTCGGTTTGGAAAACACGCCACCACTACCGCCCTCTGGCGGAAATTGATTGCACATGACATGACGTAACAAGCTGTGGACAGCGCATGATGACGTCACGACTACGCTTCAATATCACGTGACCGCAGCAAAGGCACTCAAATTGCTTCAATTAGTAGCCAATTGATAGCTACTTTTGGATAATTAGTTTGAGTATGGGATACGGGTTTGTTATTCAGAGAAGCGGTTGTAAGAGCTGTTTTTTGTTGAATTGATTAGTTAATGTTTTCATTATTTTGTGTAGAAAATTGACAGCAATCTAAACTGAGTCAATCCAAAACTGAGCTACGAATTTGTGCACCGTCACAAACGTTCAAGTTTTTTTTTGTGTTGTGGCACAAATTTTATCTTATACCTAGCTAAGCTAAGACGAACTTTATTACTTAAGATTATCTTTAGCTCAATGATACGTATACGTATTTCTCATTTAAGAGTCGATTTAAAAATTCGTAAAATTAATTAAAAAAAAACATCATTGTCATCAAGTCATCAAAATTAAATAAAAAATTATGTTAACATTTCAAAAGGTGAAGAACAAAACCAACACTTGTTTTACATGATAGCGGGAACAAGTGAAAAGAAAAATAGCGTGCACAAGAAGCCGTTAGTTTTAATTTGCGACGTAAGTGCATGCCGCCTTAAAAGATTAAAGAGTAGACGCTGCGGCTCTAATTACTTCCCGTACAAGTGGGCTAGAAGATACTTCAGTACTGGGACTGTTTGTATGATACACAGTAGTCTATAGTATTCAGAATTTGATGTTTTAAATTTCTTCTGACTGAATGTCTTCTGATTATTATTATTATTTAGGAAACAATGAAGCATTCTCTCACTATTGCTGTACCTGAACATAACTTGATGATGACGGACTTCACTGGCTGATAACTTCAATAAAACAGCATCCCGGAAGACACGGTAGAGCATACGGTGCAGGTCTGTCCCGCATGGGCAGAGTACCGCCGCCGCCGTCACGTCCTCGCAGAGGCTATAGACGGCGACCTCTCGCACCCGGCATTGTTCAAGGTCATGCAACGGGACGAGACGGAACGGGAAGCAGTCACCTACTTCCGTGAAGCAGTCATGATAGCGAAGGGGAAGGCAGACTGCATGAGGGTGAGGACAGCCTCCGCCTCACAAACCAGCCGCGATTTCTGGCCATCGCAGGCGTAGGATGAAGGTGGCGAGTAACGGGTGACTAGCCGTCTGATCATACACCATGCCCGAGTGGACGGCGCGTCGTTTTCCATGCACGTACTAAGAGACCCTAGAACGGAAAAGGCTGTTGAAGGACACCGTGGATTTTAGTCAGTACGAGTTTGACAGTCCCTTAGGTCCCGCACTGGGTGGAAGGACTCATTTGATGATTTTACCACGATAAAGAAAAATGTTTCAGCATAATTATCGCTAGTTCTCCACGCGTCAATGAAGGTAGTTGAACAATCTGTCTCGTCTAGACGGTAGTTGATTGGCTGTCCGGATGCCCCGCGTTGTGGACGCTGTCAATTAAGTCTGTGAACTTAATCAACATTATGCTTGGCTTGCATAGACATTGTACCTACACTGTGGTCTTGCCTCTACTTAATGGTTGATTGGCAATGGTGATGCATGAGTTAGTGACCTAAACGTAAATACTTTGACAAATTATTAATTGATACGTCGGTTTTTTAATGTTGACAAATTATTAATTGATACGTCGACTTTTTAATGAAAATACTCAAGTATCCTTTAACATGTAGTTCATAACCAAAAACATAATCAGTTTTCCTCAAAGATGTATCAATTCAAACCAATGATTAAATATTGTAAGAGAAAATATTTCATTTGACAGCTTTGTCATAGTTTCAAATTAACTTTTTTTGCCTACGAAAAAAAAGGTAGGTACTAATAATGTAATTAAATTCTCTTCTAGAACGTTCCTCAAGATGACTCCACAATAGACTACAAGATAAACTACATTACAGTCTTATACATTACACACGAAAACACACGTGTTAAGCTCAGAAGAGGTGGGCAATGGTGTACATATAGGTAAGTACATATAACTGGGTTGGTGTACTTATAATTTCACCATTGCCATTGCATTGCACCATTACAACTATTGGAAGTCCGAAGAAGTAGGAAGCGAGCCTATTGCCAACAACCGGTGATGAATTCAGACTGCTACTGAGAATATTTTGATGGAAAAACCCAGTAACACTTTGCCCGTTCTTGAAAACAAACCCAGGTCCTCTTCTCCCCACGGCGCACATACGTAGATTTTAACTATTTAGGCGGCCAAAAAGCCATTTTAGAACAACAATATAATAATGATTTAACCAATTAATCGGGTAGTTAACAGTTCCTAGTATAAAACGATACCCTCTCCAACAGTCTTCGATGCGTATGACACTACCCTCGAGTAGTCGGAACTCGATAGTTGCTTAACGTTTACGTGCCAGTTATCGACAGCTCTCCCAAACTAACAACTTCTAAAGTGCATAATTATTGTTGGAATAATTGTTTTCAAGTGAAAGTCATGGATTGCAATAATTCAGGTAAGGACCTATGTTTTACAACAATAATATACTTGATTATCCTTTTTCTTAATATACTTTTAATTTGTCAAAGATAGGTCTATGACATGTGATTTTTTTTTGTATTTTAAAATGTTTAGAAGCTTTTTTAACTTACTTCAGGGTCCGTCCGGGTAATAATTTATTTATTTCTCAATACTTGACATATTTCTCCATATAACGACAAAATAATTAGCCGCGGAAACCCGCGCTTTTCAAAATTAAGAGCAACTAAATGTTTCAAGTCAAAAATGAGCAAAATACCATTTTGCTGCTTTTTTTTATTTTATATCAATTTACTTTTTGTTTTAGGTCCGTCTGGTGCTTCGGCTACTACAGTAGTGACTCGGAAATATTTGTTTGACCAGATACAAAAACAAAATTTCTCAAACTTAAATGAAAAACTCGATTTTTATGAAAATTATCTCTTGAATTGTTACGGAGACACCGAAAATGCTAAAAAGTCTTTAAAGCACAAGTTTTCTTAAGTGAAAACCGAATTTAAGCAAAGATTCGCTACTTCCTATTGGCCAATTATCGGAGGAGGCTGCAGAAGCCCGGAACAAGCATTTCCGGTCATACCGGCTTAACTTTGCTAGAAAGTTTTCCAGGGAGGAATGTAATTTAGATATATTTAATAGGCTATTGTTAACTTCGGATCCTCTAATTAGCTCTAGACAAATTAAAAAACCTTCTCGCAAAGCATTCCTTCCAGAAACAGTAGAAATGTTGATGTCTGCCGAACCAAATAGAGAGTCAATGGAGGAAGGCTCTCAAAGTGAGTGATATTTAGTTTTATGTTTATTTAGGTGTAGGTAGATACAGGTGATGTAATTATACCTTATTTTTATTCATTTAAAATATTATTTGAACTTTGTTTTACTTTTTTGAAAATTGCTACTATATTTGTGTATAAAACTTGTGTAATTAAATAATAATATATATTTTTGAATTGAAAAGGGTTTATTTTAATTTAATATAGTACTTGGAACTAATTAAAACCAAAAAATATTTTTGGCCGCCTAAATAATTAAAATCTACGTATGTGCGGCGACGGACGTCGCAAGACGATCTCCGGCCACCGAAGGCGACTCGCTGTCCGACCATGGACCATGCCCGGGTCGACGGCGCGTTGTGTTCCACGCGCGCCTCCAAGAGTGTCAGCATGATGACGGGGCTGGGTCTCGGGGGGCGAAGCCTACCAGGGTCGCGGGTCTTATCTCATTACCGTGACCCCGGAACATAAAGGGCTTCTGAAGGACACCGTGGATTTTAGTCAGTAAAAGTCTGACAGTCCTTCCCACCCTGCCCTGGGTTCAGGACTCATTTAATGATTTAACCACGATTAAAAAGAAAAAAAAAGGTCCTCTTGTCACCAGTGGTGTAAATAACGTAATTTGATAAATTCATTTCACATAACAGTAGGTATTTGATCATATTCTTAATACAACTTCATAGAAACTTAATTTTGATCCTTCCTTACCAAAAAAACCCTCACAAACATCAAGATAAACTCGCTATAAGCATTCAAATCGTAAAGGATCTTCTTTTAGTATTATAAAGCTATTTCTTTCCCCACATTTAACTAAAACGAGCTGCGAATGGAGCATAAAGTCCCTAGATATTTTTAACAGTAAACTCTGAAAGTGTATTATTTTCATAAAAATGTGAGATTCACTTTAAAATTTAAATAACTGTCATAGAATTTTAACGAGGTACCGTGAGTCGTCTTTAAAAATGCTTGTGGTTTAGTTAAGTAATTATATTCAAAGTGCCTTAAAAGCTGATCATTATTTCATCACCTTCACCATTCCAGTCCAACATGGAGCAACAAGGAAAGGGTCTTACTACTTTTCCTTCAATGGGCATCTTCTCGTACAGGGAAAGCACGAACATTGATTGACATGATGCCCTAAAACAAAAATTTGAAGCCATTTGTTTGGGCCTGCATGGCATACAACCTTTTTCTTCTCATAGCAGAGACCTGTATCTCCGTTTTAGAATTCAGGCCTTGAACAACACATTTTCAAAAACCGAACATTCGAAGCCAAGTGTCAATTACCAATGCTTATTCATCCCACGTGGCATCACGACCCACTTCCATCACAGCGGTGGAAGCAAGAATCTGTGTAACAGGATACAGGCCTTTACAAGCCCTAGATAAGTCCACTAGCGAATCATTGGGCATGATGCTCATAATGGAGTAAAAACTGAACATAATCTGAACCTCAGTTTGCTTCAATTAACAGCTGGTAACGCTTTGGTTGAGGCTTCGAAGACAGCGGGAAGCAAATGAAACATATTTTTTTTGAACGAAAGGGTTTTTTTTTACTTCAGGAACATTATTGTTTTAATAACTTGTTCGTTTTGAACGTGTGAGTGATTTTTCACTTAGAGTAAAATAATTATCATCGTTTAACACCAAAACTTTAGCTGTAGCTAAAGTTTAAATATAGCCATAGATGCGTGCTTGAATTCCAAATTTCCGATTATATTTGCGTTAACATTTAACCCTTTTCTTTACCGCTTTTCTAGGGGCCGTATACCTATAGCTATTTATTGTACACAGGAAATTAAGCCCTTTGTCGTTCACCCGTCTGGCTTTTAAGATTCATTTTTGCTTGCGTACCACGGAAACTGCCACTTCCTCGTAACATTGCTTACCTTGCTAATGGATATAGTAATTGAAATATGGACTCTATTTATAACTCAATATGGGCTGTTTTCCAGTGATTTCTGAGGTGTTGCGTATTCTTTTCCTGGTGGTGTAGTCCAGAGCATCGCCGTAGAGATACGGCCTGCTGTTGTGCATTGAAATATAGATAGGTATATTATTTAGGGACGATGCATTTAGGCGTACATTTTGTGGGACTAGTCAACTTGTTTTTTATATTTAGTTATTAACAGCGGGTCTAAAACGGCCTATTATTAGCTTTATTCTAAATGATTCACTTTGTGACTGAGTTGCAAAGTGAATCATTAGGAATTTGCTAGATAGTGGCCGTTTTTAGGGTTCCGTAGTCAACAAGGAACCCTTATAGTTTCGCCATGTCCGTCCGTCCGTCCGTCCGTCCGTCTGTCCGCAGCTTAGCTCAGAGACGCCCAGTACTAGAAAGCTGTAATTTGGTGTAAATATACGGATTGGTTGTGCCAAAAAAGGGGTAAAATAAAATCTCGTAAAATATTTTTTTTTAGGGTACCTCCTGTACACGTAAAGTGGGGATGTTTTTTTTTTCTCGCGTACCCCTTAGTGTGGGGTATCATTAAATAGGTCTTTAAAAAATATTGATAGTTTCCATTAACAATTTTTTGATAAAAAGATTCGTTTGTGAAATATTAAGCTTTAAAGTGCTAATTTTTGCTCGACTCGAGTGTCCCCCCCTCTGCCAGCTAAACGGTTATGTTTGAGGGTGTGAAAAAATTCACAATAGTAGTATATATAACGAAGTTTAAAAGAAAATTATCACGACTAAGTAGGCTTTACAAGTTTACGAGTAATAGTCGACCAACTTATAAAACGTACTTGGATAACATATTTTCCCAAACAAAATGTATCGGAGAACATGTATCTTCAACTGCAAATGTAAGTTTGTCAACTTTATTTTTACAGATATAAAGTGGGTATGTTTTGGGGATAGGTAGGTTTTTATTGTCAACTATTTTTAACTAAATTCAAAAAAAGGAGGAGGTTCTCAATTCGTCGTATTCTTTGTTTTTTATGTATTCTCCCCGAATTCTCAAAGACGCCTGGAACGATTTTGAAAATTCTGCTTTTTAAAATTAAATTCACCGAATCAGTTTAGTTAGTTCGCATAAGTATTTTGATGGGCAACTACGGAACCCTACACTGTGCGTGGCCCGACACGCACTTGGCCCGTTTTTTTTTTGCTATTTTTTCTAAACGTTGGCCACACTAGGAATTTCTTCTTTCATGTGGGTGCGTTTACAAACATAGAAATTCACATGCAAAAATACCCAGACTCGGAAAAACTACTTGTCGATCATACAAATATTTGTTCCGTTAGAATTTATTGCCTGTTTTTCAGGCAGCTATTTATGTTTTATAAATTCTGAACTATCTCAGTAGTTTGTATTTCACTAGTTTGTAGTATTTTTGCAGTTCACACAATTTTGCTCAAGTTTGCCAACCCTACCGCTCCTGCTGCACGAACGCAAGTGATTCGGCTCGTTTTTCAGTCCGGTGCACATTACTGCCCGCGACTGTACTACAAACAACATTAAACTTTTTATCTGCGACTGTACCTGTCTGTCTGCCATTATAAAATCCATCTGTAAGGATTCATTCGTTTTATTCATTTGTGTTTAAAATCGTGCGGTATTTTTTTCGAAAAAAAGGGCTTTTAAAAAACTTGGATGGGTCTTTGTCTATAACCTATCAACGACTGAATTAGCTTAGTCTTTAACCCCCTTATTAATAAAACGAGAAGTAAAGTTACGCCAAGGTTAATCCTTAAAAATGTAGGTATGGTTAGTCCGAAGATTATCCTGGTTGTAACTTTAGTCCGTTTTTATTAATAAGGGGGTAAGATGTCCAATCAGGAGCAGCCGTCAAAAACCAAGCAATGGGATTTGGATTTACATTAAATATAGATAAAATCTGCTTAATCATGAAGTCACCAGTCACCATCAATCAGAACTCATGCGATTATGAAACTTAAAGGCTAAATATCCTAAACTACACGAACTAAAACTAATACAATATTCCAACAAGGTTTAGCACCTAGCATATTAGTTCCACCCTTCACCATACTATTGATACCTCTCGTTAGTCCGTGACTAACTTATATAATATCATTCATAATTCGGGTCGAGATCGAATTTTATGTAATCGTGGTAGCTTGGTGTAAATTCTGAACGCGGTCGCCGCCTGGCTATTGGAAGCACTCGTGTCACCTCGCACTCTGGTAGAATAGAGTGGATGAGACTGGTCATTAAAAAAATATTTTGAGCTTTATTCTGATGTACAGTGCTTTGAGGATCTTTTGATGAATAAAGTCGGTAGCAGAGGGCTGTTGGTGTATTTTTTTTTTCGAAAAACCTAATGGCGGTTCCTGTTCCAAAAACGGTCACTATATTATACGGGATATAAAGATACACTTTCGAATAAATAATTTATTGATATCATAGCTGTTTCAATTGTATATCTATAATATAAAAATGGATCGCTAAATGTGTTGCTAAGAGCAAAACTTGAAAACGGCTGGACCGATTCGGATAATTCTTTTTTTGTTGTGTTTGTAACCATCAGGACCAGGTTAATAAGGGCTAAAATAAACTTTTTTTTAAAACTTTCTGTTATGAAACGCATAATGTATGTTATTCGTCATCTGTTTTTCGTTCCAACTGAAGTATCATTAAGAACGTCTATTTGGAAATCATTGACAGCAACGTCGATGGTCTAGAGGTAATACAATTGGACCGATATATTTAGGGCACAGGTTCGAATCTTAGGATGGTATTTAATTTTGTTTTTTTTTTTTGTGAATGCATTTTTTTCTTAATTATGCTGATGGGATTAGAAAAAAAAAACAGAGTTTTTTAAACAACAATTTTTTTGTTTTTTTTTGGGATGTTTAAATTATCAAATGAGAACTCTCGCCTTGGATGAAGCGGAAAGGACTGTCAGAGCACCAGACTTGACCTGAAAATATAAGCATGTACCTAATTGTAAGACTACCACATACCAATGACTTCTGATAGAACGACGTTTGTCGGGTCAGGTTTTTACTGTTTGCTTACTCGCCAGGAAATCAAACAAGACGTTTACCATAAAGTTCTCGGACACAGATGTTTCGGGAGGTACAGGCTGTGTCTGATGAGGAAGGTGGAAACGTCTGAGTGTCACCACTGCGAGGATTACCCGGAGGACACGTGCATACACGACAGGTAGAGCATATTCGGTGCAGGACTTCCCCGCTTGGGCCGAGCACCGCCGTGTCCTCACGCAGGCGATAGGTGACGACCTCTCGCGCCCGGCATTTGTCGCGGCCATGCTGCGGGGCGAGACAGAGTGGGAAGCGGGCGCCTCCTTCCGCGAAGCAGTCTTGCTCGCCAAGGAGGAGGCGGGACGCGCGAGGGAGAGGACAGCGTCCATCCCTCACCCACGCGGCAGTGGTAGACGCCCACGGAGACGGTCGTCGCGGGACGATCTCCGGCCACCGTAGGCGCGATGCGATTAATGGGCAAAATGGAATTTTATGTTCTTTATTAATTTTGTATTTATTATCAACTTTCTTTTTAGGGTTGCTCTAGGGTTTGGCTAAATGGTAAAAAACGGAACCCTCATAGATTCGTCATGTTTGTCTGTCTGACCATCCGTATGTCACAACCACTTTTTTTTTCGAAAGTATAAGAGCTATCCTGTTGAAACTTGGTAACTAGATGTATTATGTGAACCGCATTAGGATGCCTTTCCACCAGAGATGTGCTATGTAGCTGTGCTGCGAGGATGTAAAAGCTGAGCTACGAAACTGTGTGACTGTTTCCATTGATGCTACGCTATGTAGCTGTGCGAGTAAGATGCGCTATCACAATGTAGCTGCGCTACGCAGGGGCCCCGCTACCATAATTATGTGCAAAGTATGCAATGCACACGGGCGCCAAAGCCAAGGGCCCAAAAAAAATGTTTAAAAAAATATATCAAAAATAATTTTGAAATAGGAGTTGAGAATTATAGGATTACGTTTAAGTACCTACTAAAGACTTCAAATATTTGATCTCACTCTTAGATTAAAACTTGAAGTCCGGAAACGTTTTACTTTTAGAGCTGACTGCGTTCGCTCTTCTATGAAGAATTACCATATCCTATTCCAAAAACCTAAAAAATTTCGCGCTCGCTTCGCTCGCGCTTCAAATAAGGTTGACATTTGCTTTTCTTGGGCTCTCTTTTGATAGCTCATTTTGCAATTACAAATGCTTCTTATGTGGTCTACATAATTTTAAATTTTAAGTTTGTCTTCTCTAACATGGTATGGCACTCTGGGTGTGAACTTCGAGTAGCACTTTATGGTTTATTTTGTGTTTAAGTTCCGTGGCGGCAAGCTTTACAGTCCGAGGGCGCTGAATTTTAAAATACACCACCGACCTACACCCATAAAAAAAGATAATTCAAAATGCTTTAAGGGGCGCCAAAATCCTTTTTTGCACACAGGCGCCAAAATCCTATATTGCACACAGGCGCCAGTAGTCCTTACGGGGGCCCTGGCGAACGAAAATGCGCCGCCACGAGGTAGCTGCGCTACTGAGATGCGTAGCTGCGCTACGAAGATGCGCTGTCACAAGGTAGCCGCGCTATAAAAATGCGCTGCCACTAGGTAGCTGCGCTATGAAGATGCGCTGCCACAAGGTAGCTGCGCAGCTCGAGCTATGCGATGTATCGATTGTACGGAAAACGACCAATAGCATGCATCCATAGCACGCAGCGATAGCACGCAGCCATAGCATGCATCTTTTCATATAAAAACACATCTTAGTTGAATCCGTTTCCACCAGTGCTGTGCTATGTAAATATGATTGGTGGATATCAAACGCATCCGCAGCAACGTAGCATAGCGCATGTCTGATGGAAAAGCAGCCTTAGGATTTTCACACAAAAATTAAAATTTTGGGGGTTCCCCATACTTAGAACTGAAACTCAAAAAAAAACTCCAATTCCATACGTGTGGTATGGGGTACCTATGGATAGGTCTTTAAAAATTTTATGGAATTTACAAACATCTTTTTTTTCTAAACTGAAGAGTTTGCGCGAGAGACACTTCCAAAGTGGTAAAATGTGTCCTCCCTCCTGTAACTTCCAAAATAAGAGAATGACAAAACGGAAAAAAAAATATAAATATGATGTACACTACCATGCGAACTTCCTGCGAAAACTGTTGAACGAGATCAAGTAATTAGTTTTTTTTTTTTATATGTCATAATTCGTAAACCGCAATTTACCTTTTCAAGTTAACTACTAGAACTTTTATATTATGTTACTTGCTGCTACACGGAACTCTTTATGGGCGAGTCCAACTCGCCCCTGGGCGTTTCTTAAATAGCAGAATAAGTATTAAGAAAAAAAACTAAAAGAATCGACTGTTTAGGCGGTACGAAGTTCGCCGGGTTAGCTAGTATATTATATTATTATATCATATTTATTCCAGATCGAAAGATATCAAGGAAAAACTGTCAAAAACAAGGTAGTAAAACTACTTCCTCGGATGAAGTCCATACACTGTTATAGTAAGTGTTACTACTTACCTAAAAACCAAAAAATAGGTATTCGGAACTTACAGTAGGTACTTATTTCAAAAAATACTTTTTTGAAAATGACCAACGTAGAAATTGATTATCTTATTTTTTAAAAGCACTATGTCAGTAAAAATTTTATCCCTAACTTCTGTCATACATTTTGCATGTTGTCTTGCCCCGAACTCAGCCTCAAACTTCAAAGCGACCCAAAAATCAAACATAACAAGTTAAACGTCTTCAAATAAACATGTTTTCGTGTGTGCAAGCCGTCAAACATTGTTTGACAAACATGTTCGTGGCGCACTTACTGGCATAAGCAAATATTTTAATGGAAATGTGACTGCGCAATTTCAGTTTCGTGAGTACTTTTCATGTCTGAACAGTTTGATGTTTTTTTAAATAATTTATTTTTATTTTATGGGGTAAATTTTGTTACAAAATGGAAAAAGGAGGCAGTCTTTGCACTCGTGTTGATGTTTTTTTTTTCAGTTATTTATTTATCAGTTGCCTCTTAATTCACTATTTAATTTCGTTCCAATGTTTGTTTGTTTGATTAGAAAAGCCTTGTCTTAATTTTTAACCTAATTAACTTATAATGATGTCGTTTGGTCCTGAGAATAAGTAATGATCATTTTCACTAGCACAATATATCAACGTATTTCTTAATTTGAATTCTAGGTTAAGTTTAAGGTAGTTTTAGTTGTATCACGGGGTACCTATATCAGCTTAAAATAACTACCAAGGCGTCCTTCATTTCCACTGGCTATACTCTCACAATATTCCCAGATTTACCTTGAAAACAGAACTTAATAAACCAAATTCGTAGAGTACAATGAAGTAATAACATCTGCCTTAATGAGGCCTAAAGCGATCGCACGCAGGCCAAGCATGTAAGTCAATTTTCCACCCCCTTAGCCGTAAACAGGATCCATAATGGAGGACAAGTTGGCTCCAACGGTAATTATATGGTTCTGGACCTTAATTACCTAATGGGATTTATATTTAGGTCTGATATATTATCATTATTGTGGTACAAGTCTAATAATCTATCTATATCTATACATATAATAAAACTGTAGAAAAGTAATTTTTGTACATTAAAAAAAAACTCAAAAAATAAAGCCAGGTTATTAAAGGACAACCAATAGAACCCATTTCTAGCATTTTTAGAATTTTTGTCTGTTTGTCTGTATGTCTGTTTGTATGTTTATTTGTTCGGGCATCACTTAAAATGTACGAAAGCTCTGTAGATAACTTTAATACACAACGACTGAACGTACCTTGAAGTAACGTTTAGTTTTTGTTTCATCGGAATCGGTTCAGTCTATCAAAAGATATTTGATTTTAAAGTGTTCCAGAAGTAAAATTACGGTCAGTTCACACCGAGACGCGTAGGTCAGTAGCGCGATCTAGCTTCGAATGGAAAAACTACTTATTCAATTAATAAACTTAAACATAATTATTTCAACGCACGGCAGATGGCGTTTTAAGAAAACCTGGAAACGAGGTGTTTTTGAAGTAACATTTATGTACGGTATTTTGTTTCATCGTAATCAATTCAATTGAGAGCAGTGGTGGCCCAGTGGTATCGGTCCCGACTTACGAGTTGTAGGTCGTGGGTTCGAACCCCGCCAGGCGCATTACTTTGCGTAATTTATTTCATCACCACTGCTCTCAAAACGGTGAAGGAAAACATCGTGAGGAAACCGGCATGTCCTAGAACCAAAAATTCGAAGACATGTGATATCTGCCAACCCGCACTGGGCCCGCGTGGTGGATTATGGCCCACTCCCTCTCACAGAGAGGAGGCCTGTGTCCCAGCAGTGGGAACATTATAGGCTGATGATGATGATGAATCATTTCACCCGAAATTAATTAAAGCGATTTAAAGGAATCGAACATAATGGAATGGAATGCACTGGACTGGACTGGAATGGAATGGACTGGACTGGACTGGACTGGACTGGAATGGAGTGGAGTGGAGGAATGGACCGGAATGGAATGGAATGGAATGGAATGGAATGGAATGGAATGGAATGGAATGGAATGGAGTGGAGTGGAGTGGAGTGGAGTGGAGTGGAGTAGAGTGGAGTGGAGTGGAGTGGAGTAGAGTGGAGTGGAGTGGAGTGGAGTGGAGGAATGGAATGGCGTGGAGTGGAGTGGAGTGAAGTGGAGTGTAGTGGACTGAAAAGGAGTGGAGTTGACTGGAGTGAACTGGACTGGAGTGGAATGGAGTGGAACGGGTGGAGTGGAGTGGAGCGGGCGGAGTGGTGTGGAGCGGGTAGAGTGGAGTGGATCGGGTGGAGGGGAGTGGAGCGGGTGGAGTGGAGTGGAGCGGGTGGAGTGGAGAGAAGCGGGTAGAGTGGAGTGGAGCGGGTGGAGTGGAGTGGAGCGGGTGGAGTGGAGTGGAGTGAAGCGGGTGGAGTGGAGGGGAGCGGGTGGAGTTGAGTGGAGCGGTTGTAGTGGAGTGGAGTGGAGTGGGAGGAGTGGAGTGGAGTGGGAGGTGTGGAGTGGAGTGGGAGGTGTGGAGTGGAGTGGGAGGTGTGGAGTGGAGTGGGAGGAGTGGAGTGAAGAGGGTAGAGTGGAGTGGAGCGGGTGGAGTGGAGTGGAGCGGGTGGAGTGGAGTGGAGCGGGTGGAGTGGAGTGGAGCGGGTGGAGTGGAGTGGAGCGGGTGGAGTGGAGTGGAGCGGGTGGAGTGGAGTGGAGCGGGTGGAGTGGAGTGGAGCGGGTGGAGTGGAGTGGAGCGAGTGGAGTGGTGGGGAGCGGGTGGAGTGGAGTGGAGTGGAGCGGGTGGAGTGGAGTGGACAAGTATATAAAATTGTTCCAGCAACCTTTTCAAAATCTAAATCTTACCTACATAATGATATAAGCTGAGCCCAAATCCTTATTTTTTGTTAATCTTTTTGTATGTCCGTTGTAGGTAAGTAGTACATGTTTCTTTGACAAAAAATCTAAGAATTTTATTTGTTTTGGAGTTTTAACTCTTTTTGTCGCTTTACGTTCACGCGCGCTGAAATAGGATTTAGAGTAGGTTCCATCAATTTTTTTTCCATACCAACATTAATTTAATTCATTAAACAATATCAAATTCAAATCGATATACAAACTACTCTAATCCAATAGCAATTGAATGGTACTGCCTTTGAACAACAGAGGGCGTTTATTACAAAAACGTTAAATATTCTTGAATTCGAAATACAGGGTTTATAAATGAAAAACGTGGCGATAATTAAACGCTTCGCACTAAAAAATTCATTGTTAAATTCCGACATCCACACGAACGAAGTCGCGGGCACAGCTAGTTATTTCATAATAGTAACTATATTAACATAAATTATATCAGGCTTAAATAAAAATCACAACTGTTATGATTATTATTTAAGGCTGATATATATTATTGTGATTTAAAGAACAATGCCCAAAACGTCCCCACCCTTGTAGCACCTTAAAACCTATGTTAATCGAAGGATCATAACCGTCTTATCATTTTATTGTTCTACGGCGAAACTGAAATGTGCATCCGAAAAAAGTTATATCGACATGAAGGAACCGGATTCAGTCACAATACTATGTTCCCGATCACGATGGTTTTCTCTTTAATTATTACCGTGAAATGATTTTGTTCGTTCGTGGCTAAATTGAGAAGCTCGCGGCTAAATAAATACAGCCGCACAGGCCGATCATTCGCGTTAAGCCGCGCTTACCGAGGTCGGTCTGTGGATGGGTAACAATCTGTCATTGTAATTTCCTCCGTGCCTCGGAAAGCACGTAAAGCCGTTGGTTCCGGCCATCATTGTAGATGACTTTGACAGTCTTTACAGTCAGAAGCTCTAAAATCTGACTACCAGTCTTACCATGGGGTATCGTATTACCCAGTTACTGGGTTGTGGAGGTCCGATAGGCAGTCGTTCTATGTAAAATACTGATATTCAGTTGAGTCTGGTTCAACTGGAAGCTGACCCCAATATAGTTGGGAAAAGGCTAGGAAGGTGGTGGATGATTTTGTTCGGAGTTTTCAAACAACTCTTTGGAACTGAATGAACAGCCATTCCTCAAAAAGGGTCCTACCGCCGCGATTGCGGCGTGCCCGGAGTGATGAGTGTATGCCTCGGCCAGCGACTTGTACTAATACGCGATGGGTCGTATCGGGTGGCCGATGCGATTAGGGGTTTGCAGCAAAATTCAAAGAAACGCTTGGAAAGGCGTTTCATGAACTGAAGAATTTTGGGGAATTTAAGATCTCCTGACTTTCTTGAGGAACCGGGTTTCGACAGTTGGTGGCTGCGCGCATGTCGTTAGTTTCGTTTGCTACTGTAGGGTTGGAAGGCATTAAGAGAATTTCGTTGGGCTAGCCAGTGCCTGGGACAATATTGCAATAGACATCTGAAAACACCGAATAATGTATTTGTTGCGATAAAAAGTAAACGATTTTATTTGTATTTAAAAAAATATTTTTATTTGAATACTCCTAAAAAACGGTCAATGGTTACTTCACAATAACGATATTCATTAGAATTCTTCATTGAACTTTTTACTGCTCCGTGAGTTGTTTCCGTGCGGAAGTCACCATTCAGTTCCAAAGAGTTGTTTGAAAACTCCGAACAAAATCATTACCACCTTCCTAGCCTTTTCCCAACTATATTGGGGTCGGCTTCCAGTTGAACCAGATGCAACTGAATATCAGTATTTCACATAGAACGACTGCCTATCGGACCTCCACAACCCAGTAACTGGGTAATACGATACCCCATGGTAAGACTGGTGGTCAGATTTTAGAGCTTCTGACTTTAAAGACTTTCAAAGTCATCTACAATGATGGCCGGAACCAACGGCTTTACGTGCTTTCCGAGGCACGGAGGAAACTACAATGACAGATTGTTACCGATCCACAGACCGACCTCGGTAAGCGCGGCTTAACGCGAATGATCGGCCTGTGCGGCTGTATTTATTTAGCCGCGAGCTTCTCAATTAAGCCACGAACGAACAAAATCATTTCACGGTAATAATTAAAGAGAAAACCATCGTGATCGGGAACATAGTATTGTGACTGAATCCGGTTCCTTCATGTCGATATAACTTTTTTCGGATGCACATTTCAGTTTCGCCGTAGAACAATAAAATGATAAGACGGTTATGATCCTTCGATTAACATAGGTTTTAAGGTGCTACAAGGGTGGGGACGGTGTCCATACATTTTTGAACCTTGTTCTTTAGGTCAGATATCATTGTTGTGATTTATATTTAGATCTGATATAATTATTGTGATTTTTGTTTATGGCTGGTATAATTATTGTGATTTTTATTTAGGGCTGATATAATTGTTGTGATTTTTATTTAGGGCTGATATAATTGTTGTGATTTTTATTTAGGGCTGATGTAATTGTATGTGTAATCTAGGTACGTCTTATTTTTACCAATTGCGCGTGAATCCATGCTGTGATAAAAATAAAAGATCGGCTCTTTCATTATTCTAGCGTGGCAAATAAACAAATTCATTTTCACGAAATACACGTAGGATTTTATTGTATTAATAGTACTCTGCCCGCGATTTCGTCTGCGCGTGATTCTAATTTCGAACTTAGTGAATTTAAATGCCCGGTCTCTCCTGATTGAATACTTTTGATCTAAAAATGTATCCAACTAACTGCTTCTTAAGCATTTGACGGTCATAAAGCTCTCTTGCGACTGAGTCCTTAACATTTCACAAGTTTTGAACAATTTAGGAACTAAACTACTGACATTGATGTGTGTGTACATATGTATATTGCATGCTTCATGTACATCATAATGAATATCTACAACATTTACCTATGTCTTATTCTTGAAATCCTATTTTAACAAAGCGTCAAACAGTAATTAGTGCGCAAGTCAGTCATTAACGTTTCTTGCTATCATTAAGGCGCTACAAACTATATCTTGTGTTGCCTAAATAATGTCTGGAATATTTGAAGCACTTTTTTAGAATTTTGACTGAAGTTTACCAGTTTCCAGCATAAATAAGCCACTAGTCTTATATTTATGGACAAAATTTATTATTTACTAGCTTTGCCCGCGACTTCGTTCGGGTGGATGTTGGAAGTCAACAATGTCTTTTTTATTAAAATAATATATTTTTTCTAAAATAAAAGTAGCCTAAGTTACTCCTTATTACATCAGCTACCGTTCAATAGAAGTCCCGTCAAAATTGGTCCTGCCATTTCAGAGATTATCAATTACAAACAGACAGAAAGACAGACAAAAATTGTAAAAAATGTTATTTTAGTGTATGTACCTATACATATTCGTATGCATGTAGTAAAAAACGGTTATTTCAATAATTCAAACAGACACTCCAATTTTATTTATGTATGTATGTTTGTATACATGAATAGATGTATACGAGTAGATTACCCCCCACTAGAAAACGTTAAACGTTGCCCCACACTAGGAATTTATCCTGTATCGTTGGTGCGTTTACAAACATAAATTCACACACACAAACGCTGAGACCCGGAATGACTAATTGTAGATCATACAAATATCTGCTCCGTGCGGGAATCAAACCCGCGACATGCGGCACATCAGTCCGATCGCTCAGTCACTGCGCCAACCGTCAATTGATTTCCAGATTAAAAGCCACCAGTCTTATCCACACTAAGTAAACGAAGACGGTACGTATATCCACAGTAACACCTCGGCCTCACCCGCCGGCGGCCACCAGACATTATTTATACCCCGGCGGCGCCCTAACGTGACATATTTTAAAGCGACCGTTTTAATAAGTCGCCTTTAACCTGCCACTTTTGCGTCGTAGATTTAACAGAAGAGACTACGTGGTCACGCATTTGGATAGTGGGGATTAAAATGGGCTAGATTGTTTTTTGTTTCTAATTGGATTTGAGGAACTGAAGAAATTGTGGCGAATAAACAAAGACCTATCAACCAGTTAAGCCCGGTTTCCACCGCGAGCGGAACGGACACATTAATTACTCCTTTAAACTCGCAAGCGCAAACTGCATACTTGTATTTCCACCAACAAATCGTTTTTGCGTTCCCAGAGCGAGCTCATTTTTACTCTTTTCACCCGCTGGGTCATTAATGTGTTCGCTCCGCTTGCAGTGGAAACCGGGCTTTACGCTAGATTTTTTCGTCATAGAACACTTAGGGCTGATTTTTCAATAATCAGATAACTTTTATCTGAGGTATAAAAATGGCGGTTTGACAGCTTATCTTTTTTTTTTATTTTTTAAGGTGGTAAAATCATCAAATGAGTCCTCCCGCCCTGGGTGGGGCGGAAGGGACTGTCAGACTCTTACAGACTAAAATCCACCCGTGTTCCTTCGGATGCCCTTTACGTTCCAGGGCCACGGTATCCTGGGTTAAGAAAAAACCCGCGACCCCAGCAGGCATTTGGCGCGAAACACGACGCGCCACCGACCCGGGCTTGGTCCCTGGTCGGACGGCGAGCTACCCATCACTCACCGTCCGCAAGCCCGCTCCGCCGCTGTGCCCTCTGCTGATCAAAGGGACACGCGTTGGAGCGTCCACATGACAGGCTATTCGCATACGGGCAAAGAGACCCCTTAGACACACAGTGCCTAAGGAAGAGTTTTTGCCCGCATCCCAGGGTGCACCGGCCCGAAAAACTGGCATTTCCCCCGGACGTATCCGAGAGGGAACTCCAGTCCACGGGCGCACGTTGAGGTTTCCTGTCTTAGCACCCCTTGACAGCTTATCTATAGAAAATATGTTAAACCGCTATTTTTATTCCTCAGATAAAAGTTATCTGATTATTGAAAAATCAGCCCTTAAGCTCATGTTGCTTTGACACGTATATTGCCTGCAATATACGAATTATTCCCGTTGGATCCCACTTTTGGATCCCATTTTTTAGGTATTCCCGATGAATCCCATTTTTAATTCCCGTTGAATCCCACTTTTTAACAACATGAGTACATATCAGTAGAAAAGTGTTACCGTAATTTTAAAGATGTATCTTCTTCGTTACTTATTTATGAATTTTACTAAAAGAAGAAGTTCTACGAGATCCGGCCACCATAGGCGCGGGCGGACAGCGAGTAATGTTACCTTTATTTTAAAGATGAATTCTCTGTTAGGTACTAATTTATGAATTTAACAAAAAAAAAAAAAAAAAACTAGTACACGGCGGTGTTCTGCCCAAGCGGGGTAGTCCTGCACCGTATGCTCCACCGTGTTCTCCGGGCGATCCTCGCAATGGTGACACATATCCGTGTCCGGTGAGGACCTGCGTCAAGCGGCAGGTGAAGACGCCGTGGGGCCTATCCAGCCACTCCTCAAAGAGGAGTCTTACGATTGCGGCGTGCCCGAACCTCGGTTGCGACAGTCGCTCCCTCCATACTGCCCTGAGATCGCACCGGAGCTCTTCCCGGCGCGCCTCGACTAGCGACTTGTCGAGGCAGCGGGGATTCAGCAGCACTTTTGCACATAGAAAATTAACCAAGATATCCAGATAATTATAATCGTTTCAAAATAATACCACAACAAAATAATGACTGCCTGGAAATGTCATAATTGCGGCGGTAAGATCCCTCTTTGAGGAGTGATTGGGGAGGCGCTACGGCGTGGTCGCCATTAACCTAACGCAAATCCTCCCAGACACGGTTGTTTCGGGAAATACTTTAGCAATTAGGCGGCAGGCGAGAGGATAAGGGAGCAGTCGGAACGCGTGAGGGAAAGGACATCGTCTACCTCTCGCCCCAGCCAGCGCTGAGCGATGACGTCCAGGGCGTCAGAAATCACGGGTCATTTTCCAGCCGTTTCTGGACGGGGAGTCCGGGAGCCGTCCGACCAAGGACAGGCCCGAGTCACGGCGCGTCGTGTTTCACGCTTTCCTCAAGGGAACTGATGGAGACTGGATCATGGGGCCATACGCCTAATATGACGAAACCGCAAGCAGAAGCTAGTTTTATGATAGCAATTTTGTCGTTGAAAGTACTTGCATTCAGATTTTTTTAAGCATGTGGGATCCAACGGGAATTGTTTTTGGGATTCAACGGGAATAAAACGTTTTTCTTTTGTTGTGGGATTCAACGGGAATTAATTTTAATTTTTGTGGGATCCAACGGGAAAAATATTCAAGTGGGATTCAAAAGTGGGATCCAACGGGAATAATTCCAATATACGTGGGGTCGCTTTAGGGGACAGAAGTACCTGTACTTCTGTCCCCTAAAGCACCTGTAGGGACATGAAAAATTTCAGCTTTTATAAAACTGACTTACTCTTAGCTCTGTACGTTTCACAGCATTCGCTTTCAAAACTGAATGATCAACGATTTCCTGAACGGCAATCTCACAGGGTCAAAGGTCGCTGTAACTTAATAACTTGAGTCGCATATTCCGCTAGTAAGCTATCTGCTCGTATTCGGCTGGGTCCTGTAAAGTACGGAATTTTACAACCGGGTCGCTGTGCCCCGTCTATTTCCTACGAATGTCGCTTCCGAATCGGATCTCCCCGCGGAATATTCCAGACAGTACAGATAAAATAAATTCGGATTCCAGTTTTATTCTACATCCGTGGCCGGTCCCTGGCCGGCGCCTATATAACTTGCGAGGATTACCCTCGCCACCTCCTAAAATCTAAAGCTAGTGGCATCTGTAACTAATTGATGTGTTCTCTGAGGAATAAAAACTGCACGATTAGAACCCTGATAAAGGTACTCTTGTTTATCATCCGTAGTTACAAACTCCGATTTTGCTACTAAATTGTTTATACCCCAAACGGTGCGTGCAATTTTCGGCTACCCAATAAAATATACTGAAATGTTTAGAATTTCATCTTCGGAAACAGGTTGAATCACTTTTGTTTTCAACTTTTCCGAAGTTCGAGTTGATAATTTAGGGCGTGGGAGTGTTGGCCGCTCGCTAAATCTTGTACACACGCGACCTATAGCCGGCCCGATGATTTACAGGGCAATAAAGTTTTTAATTTCAAGTGGAAACATTCCATTATCGCAGTTTCGTTTTTAATAAGTGAGGGTCGGAGGTGGACAGCCAATTCCGCTGTGAAATTGAAAAAGTTAAACGACAACATCTAGTACAATTGGTTTTGGGACGATGGCACCGAACTCATATCGAAGGCTGCTGAGTTATCTATTGGATTTATAGAGCACGAGCAACGATTATGGAAATTCAACAAAACTGGGATGAATGTAATAAGTTTAGGATACATCTAGTTATTTGGGGAGGTATTGAAAGAAAGAAAGAAAGAAAGAAATATCATTTATTTGGCACAGTCAGGGCACACACAATAAGATACAAAAGAAAGAGAAATAAACAATAAAATAACTTAGATCTATTAATTGTACATTATTGCTTGCCCCACGGCTGCCCCAAATAGGCCCAGTTCAGCAAAAATGCCAGACAACTAGTGCCTGACGCTGATTTTCAACAGGACCTGTTGTATTGCTCCTGTAACTAAAATTGGAATGGTGTGTTTGAAAGTTTCAGAAGGTTTGTTTGGGGTTCTGATTATCGATTTAACCCTTTGTTTACACATCTAGCTATATTGATAGTACTCACTCTCTACAAAACAACTCTTTTATATTAAAGTCGTATTGAACTGTTAAGGCAATATTATATTCTCTTTATTCAAAACGCATTATAATTATGTTACTGAAAGCATAAGCTAGAGATGGTCTCCAACTCAATTCTTCAAAACTGACCAAAAGAAATAACAAAACACTACAGTTTCCCCCTTTTGCCTCATAATACCTGCCATCATACCTGCCCTGCATGCGACCTTCATACCTGCCCTGTCTATAGATCCAAAAACAAAGGAAGTGTAGCATCACCTGATGATTTTCCCACGCGAGTTGTAAAACTTAAATGGCGGAAATGCTTTACTTAATAGTCGAGTGGCTGTAAACTTGTTATACCTACAAATCAATTGGAATATTGACGTTAAATTGTGCAAGAACAACTACAGATTTTATTTTTAGCAAACCATACAATTTACCTTAAACACAATGATTCCTTGAGCCGAAAGGTGTCCAGCCAAATTCAGTGTGGCATATTTTAAAGCGACCGTTTTAATAAGTCGCCTTTAACCTGCCACTTTTGCGTCGTAGATTTAACAGAAGAGACTACGTGGTCACGCATTTGGATAGTGAGGAGTAAAATGGGCTAGATATTTTTTTGTTTCTGATTGAATTTGGGGAACTGAAGAAATTGTGGCGAATAAACGAAGACCTAGCAACCTCCTAGGCTCCTAGTTTATTAAATGAACGAAATAATATCTAGGTATCATCACACGCTTCACGGTTCTTTTGGAGCAGTGGCTGAGCGATCGACTGCAGCGTAGCGTATCGCGGGTTCGATGCTTGCAAGGAACAATTATTTGCATGATCTGCAAGTAGTTGTTCCTGGTCCGGGTGTTTGTGAGTTTCTGTCTCTAAGCGCATAAGTTACAGACAGAAGACATTCCTAGTGTGGGGCAATGTTAAAAATAACATACTTTGGTGTAGTTCTAGTTTATAATTGTTGTGCTAATCAGTATAGTTTTATGGAAAGCAAATTTCTTTGACTATCTCAGAAACGCGTGACAATTTACACTCGTATCTTATATAATCTCTTTAATTCGACTGGCCTGTTGGTGTAGTGGATAGTGACCCTGACTGCTATACCGGAGGTCGTGGGTTCGATTCCCACCCAGGCTAAATGTTTGTGTGATGAGCACGATCATTTGTTCTGTGTCTGGGTGTAATTTATCTATAATATGTATGTATTTAGAAATATATATGTATGTTTATCAGTTGTCTAGTACCCATAACACAAGCTCTGCTTAGCTTGGGTATAGACGGCGTTGTGTGATAGTTGCAAAAAAAAAAAAAAAACTTGGAGCACACAATAACTGAAAGGTGTAAGAAAAAAATTGGATAAAAATTTACAAGCTCAGAAACGGTCCTCTTTTTTTAGGTGGTAAAATCACAAATAAGTCCTCGCACCCAGAGAAAAGCGGAAGAAACAGTCAGACTGTTACTGACAAAAATCCACCGAGTTTCTTCTATAACGCCTATATTCGCCCTTTACGTTGCAGGGTCATGACCTGGACAGGTCGCGATCCAAATCTCGTCTTCATAACATTAACTTGAGTAGGTACTTATACTTCTCAACAAATATTATGAAAACGTCCCTAATGCGAAAAGGACCATAAAATAATATCAGAAAATGTGACATCCCTTTGAAACTACTGCGATTACAAGCATTAACTAGAAACGTTAAACTAGTTCAAACAGATTGATTCAGAATATCGTCACATCTCTGGATTACGTTGTATCTAAGTGTGTCACTACTAAGCAAACTTACTTATACTTGCTGCCAGGAATAGGTAAATTCAACTTAAGCTAGAGAGAACAGGGTTGAAGGTCGAGTGTTTCTTCTAAGTGATTATTCGTTAATAATTCTGGAGTGGACCCCTAGGGTTGAGGGTAAGCTGGTTATGTTACCCTGAGGGAATCGGGAGTGACTGATTTCTATCGCAACGGCCCGAATCCTGATAGCTTTTGTTGCCTGCCGGATTATTTTTTTAGGCAGCCCGCTTTTAATCCAATATAGTTCACGGAGACACTTTGAAAATGGAAAATTTGATTCTGCTCGATACGGAGAATGGATTTATTTTATTTTAAATTCATGGTTACTTTTGAACTGTTTTGTTTCGTCCGTTTTTCTTTTAAAATAATGTTGGAATCGTTAATTTTTGCTATTTTTTTAGAGTTCCGTAGCCAATTGGCAAAAAACGGAATCGAGGATTCGTCAGTCTATCCTTGCGTATGTCACAACCAATTTTTTTCCGAAATGATGAGAACTATATTCATGAAACTTGATAAGCAGATGTATTCTGTGAACCGCATTTAAAATTTCACACAAAAGCAATACATTTTGGGGGTTCCCCATGCTTAGAACTGAAACACACGTGCCGTACCGCTAAAATGCAAATTTTTGCAAGCTTTTTACAACTTCTTTACTACAATTTTTTGCAAGCTATGCAGCTAGTGACTAGTGACACACCAGGCTAACGGTTAGTCGCCAGGCAAATCGACCGAAATCGAATTGCCTGGTGATTTACCTGTCCCCATTAGCAATTAGCTATAAATTTCTTTTGCCCATGTAAATGCTTCATAAAACTATAACAACTTAATCAATTGCATCCCTTACAAATGTACAATTTTCTCGAAACTGAACTCTTTCTAAAATCAGATTACATTTTCGAACACCGTCTCAAATTCAATAAATCAACATCGAGAAAATCAAATAAAATAACAAAGTTACAGTGAACATAACTGGAAACAAAGACTTGTTGGATGTTGAGGAACATCCACGATGTCCCGGCGAATCCCTAGGGACGTCCCTACAGCAACAAGTTATGGATGATAAACGCTTTTGTTGGCACATCCCTAATTGATTGTTGCCTCTGGTGCTTTGTGTATGGAGTATATTATTTGATGTGACCTTTTGTTTATTTAATCATTCATAAGTTAGTACGTAAAGTTGGCATACATTATTGAATCGTTTTTTTGTTCCGTACCTCAAAAGAAAAACCGATATCTTATAGGATCACCTTGTGTGTAAATTCCTAGAAGGTAGGCCACTGAGAATTGATGATGATGAAAAAGGAAGAAAATTTACCCCTTTCGTTGAATCCCTACGTCACACGCCATATAGATATTTATTTATATTTATATTATTTACATTTTTTTTTTTTTTTGTGTTTGGTTGACATTTCACTATATTATTATGTTTCAAATCATTTCAAATTCTGACATGTATTAGTTGACATTTTACTTCGTTTTATTTTATAATTAGTTCAAAATTTTTAATGTTTTTCTTTTATATTTTTGTACTTATGTGAATATGGACTTACATTGTCTGATATAAATAAATTATTATTATTATATAAAAAAGTGGCTTCATGGAAAACGTTACGTTTTGTTTTGAACACTTTCTGTGGACAGGACATTTTATAATCTAAGAATGATGAAATGAAATAAATAAGATGTTCTTGTAGAGTTTACCACTTTACACGCTCACCTTTATACAAGCTATTTTCTATAACCAAGTTATCTCCAGTATAGGTAAGAGCAGGGCACAGACGCTGTCCCGCCGGTACATAGCTAGTTTACGCGCAAGATGCTGCGGATTAGCCCGGCCCCACTAAATTGTGCGATCTAACCGAGTTACAGTTTCGCCGTATATTCTGTTTAAACTTCCGGCTAAATTAACTCGGCGTTTGCGTTGCTTGAGCTATGGGCTTTGTAATTATTTTGTTAGTATCGCGGTTTGTAGTGTATTTTGTATTCCTTGCATTATTATTTTTCGTCTGTATTTCAGATAGGCTCTATTTTTTTAATAACTGATGTTCAGCATCTTGTAAGTCTGACCTTAAAATAAATGGGAAAATGTTAAACCTTTTCTTATAAATAACCACAACATAAACAAAACAATTTACATCATTGGAATTGAAGAAACCTACGTTCACATGATGTTTTTTGTCCATTTCATACAATTGACGAAAAAGTTACTTGAATGCAAATTTTTTTCAATTTCCTCCTGCCAGTTCTGAAGGAACCTATCTAGTTTTCCATCTATCTCCTTCATGGCCTGCCGAGACTCCGCCTCAATATCTCAGAAATAAATAATATCTTGCCCAGTCAATGTAAGTTAGAAAATAATTAAACAAAAATTCAACCCTATACAATGTGTCCCAGGGATAAGTGACCGCCCGGCGTTTTTTGAATATTTGTACAAAATTATTAATAATTACATTTATATTTGTGACTTAGCGGCTTTAGTTTTCTTTTTGTAAAGACGCGTGACGTGCTGCAGTTTTTTTACGATATTTCCTAAGTTTGTTCATCTTTTTCCATTACTTTTTTTTACTGACTAGCCGTCATCATAGTTTATTAATTAATTTTTTTTATTAAACATAACTAAAATGTAGTAAAACATTTTTTAAATAAAAAACAAAATTAAAATTCGAAGAAAAAATAACTCTTCTTTTCAGTTTTTTCAAAATAAATCTAAAAAATGCCCCCTAAATATCTTTCACGCGTCTTAACAAAAAAAAAAAAAAGAAAAAAGAAATCATAAAAGAAAAACTAAAGCCACAAAGTCACAAATATAAATGTTATTATTAAAAAAACGCCGGGTGGTCACTTATCCCTGGGACATATTGTAGATATATCAACTGAGATAGCCATTTCTCATCCTTGCCAGTAAAGAAAGCAATTAAAATCACAAAACGCCAATCAACTTCAATCATTACATCCCATACATCGTTATCACTTGTTCCGCAAACGGAGAAGAATAAAAACGAATACAGGCGCACTTCATTACGCGCTTCCACAGTTTGTTAGTTCGGGGCCAAAAGAAAAAAAATAAAAATGTTTCATTTGCCTGCCTCCCCGGGACGATCGTAAAATCTGAGGAAAGAGAATTATGGCTTTGTTTACCTTTCTTTTTGGAAAATTTTTATCACTCAAGTATGTGCTTAGGTTGAATGAGTACCTTTCACGATGAGTGCTAATTTTGCGGTTAGTGGTGTTTGGATTCTATTTTTGACTATAGATCTTCATACCCGGATGTTTTTTTATGTCATGTTTTTCCCCCAACCACTTGGTTTTTATTCGTCATCATCATCAGCGCTATATAAATGTTCCCACTGCTGGGACAGGCCTTCTCTCTTTGAGAGGGTAAACCACGCGGGCCCAGTGCTGGTTAGTAGATGTCACATGTCTTCGAATTCGTGGGTCTAGGACATGCCGGTTTCCTCACGATTTCTTCCTTTACCATTTTGAGAGTGGTGCTAAAATAAATTACACAAAGTATTGCGCCTGGCTGGGTCTGAACCCACGACCTGCAACTTGTAAGTTGGTGCCGAAACCTCTGGTTTTTGTTTTTTTGTTACTCACAGTTTCTTAAGAATGCGCTACAAGCGAAATCTTCAATTTTGGATTGGATTTTTAGAGTACTAAATCGTGTTTAATTCGGAAAAGAAGTATAGTTTGGGAAACTTCATTATATTTGCGAGGGCAGAGTCAAACAGAAAACATAAAAAGACAAAATTTTCTCGATAGAAAACGATCACAAAGTTACCTCCAATTTTCACGTTTTTTTGATTTCATTCTATTTTGGTTCGTCCTACAGAAATATAAATTAGATCAATATGAACACAATTACGTAGCCGAGGGACGTGTATGGCACTTTTTTGAAATATTGTTTATAATAAAAGTTATCATTGTTCTTAGCACTCGGCGCTTACGACGTTTTTAAACCGTGTAGAATGCTATTTTCCATTTCGTGTCACACAAGAATCTGCGTCACGAGTGAAGGTCTGCGGAATCTCGTGGTACTAATTTTTTTTAATGCAATTTGATGTAATGACATAGACACTAGCGCCGCGTCAAAACGACTTCAGTCGCGGCTCGGGTTCTAGTTTCAGGCATCATTTTGTTTCACCTGCCAGTCGGCGCCGCTCTATTGAGACGGGAGGACTATGACAGTTTACTCCGCGCCCGGCGGCTATTAAAATAATAATATTTTTGTTGATATAATCAGAGAAACAACACATAGTACAACAAAAACACGAGAACTAAAATATTTAAAGACTGACATAATTTCAAATAGCCGAATACCATTTTTTTTTAAATTTCTTTTGCCACATGCGCGCAAAATAAACAGTTAGTCAATTGTACTGCTGGCACTGCTGGTCGAGTATTTTTCAGCACGAGGTCCGCTTGTTTTAGATTATTATTTTTTTATAGATCTCTTCATTTTACATACTTATAAAAAAAACATAGTGAGGTACAGATTACTATTTGATAAAAAATGGAAAATAAAATAAAAATTTAATTTATCACATTTTGATATTATTACCACAAATAATAATGTATTAATAATGTATGTACGAAATACACTCCTAGATATTTCAATAAGGTCGAAAATAGCTTGAACCTTTTTTTACCTAGCTATCGTCAAGCATGTTAAAAAAACCGGTTCAAGCGATTTTCGACCTTATTGACATTTAAAATTTAGTTTGTTTTTCTCACATTCTCGTTAGCTGACATTGCTCCTTCATTAAAATCCGGTGTTTGCATAAATGTCAATAAGGTCGAAAATCGCTTGAAGGTCGGAAAACATTTGCTTAACGATAGCAAGTTAAAAAAACAGGTGCAAGCGATTTTCGACCTTATCAACATTTAACATTTAGTTTGTTTTTCTCACATTCTCGTTAGCTGACATTGCTCCTTCATTAAAATCCGGTGTTTGCATAAATGTTAATAAGGTCGAAAATCGCTTGAAGGTCGGAAAACATTTGCTTAACGATAGCAAGTTAAAAAACAGGTGCAAGCGATTTTCGACCCTATCGACATTTAAAATTTTGTTTGATTTTCTCACATTCTCGTTCGCTAACATTGCTCCTTCATTAAAATCAGGTGTTTGCTCAAATGTCAATAAGGTCGAAAATCGCTTGAATCTTTTTTTTTAACTTGCTATCGTTGTCTTTTCCTTTCAAGTTTTTAATCGTATTTTGGTTTAAAATAAAATGAATAACACTTTTTTTTTACGAGTGTACATGCGCGAACGTTCGCAAAGGCTAACTTCACGATCGCCTCTCTCGTGAATCGTACAGCACGTGCGGCAACGCAGACCGTGGGTGGAGAGTGGACGAAGATACGTAAGTTAGCGTACGGAGAGCCGTAAGCGAAGGTACGGAAAGCCGACCACTAGTCGACAACGCACTGCACCGCGGTTCGTGAGCTTGTAGAGCAAGAGCCCGTGAACCCCAGACCTACGTTATTTTATAAAGGCTGAAAGTTTGTCAGCGGATGCTCCCAACACTGGTAAGACGATGGACCATTTATGGAGTTTGGGTTATGGTGGTTTTGGCAGGTAAACGGTACTAAAGGTGCGTAAAATATAAGTTTACTTACGTCATAGTATAAAAGCTGATTTTTATGTATAATACTCGGGTAATATGTAGATGATGTTTCCTCATCAGCCAGACACTTATCATGGTGGCAACCCCTTGCCAGACACCCTTAATGTTCACGAAATTATAAGTTTACTTACGTTATAGTATAAAAGCTGATTTTTATGTATAATACTTGGGTAATATGTAGATGATGTTTCCTCTTTAGCCAGACACTTTTGATAGTTCCAACCCCTTGCCAGACAAACATTGTAAATAGACCAGTCAACGGATGTTCAAAACAAGCTATAGAGGGAAAGCCTTGGAACACAATTTTTGACTACACAACTTTGTTTGGACTAGTTAGGAAAAGAACATATCGAAAGTCCCCATCCCTAGCCCTTGAGCTGTACGGGAGGGAGGAGTTTGAAGGTACCTACCACTTTTTGGTTTTTCGATTAAATCTCGGAAAGTCGGACCCACCGCTAGGACCCAGCGGCATAATATATTTATGAACAAAATAAAAGGTGTATAAATCCCCATAAGTTTTATTCAATAAATGTTTCCAGGTCTTGTTTAGTTTTCGAGCTATCTGCCTTTTTGCATTTGGAAAGTTGTATTTCATATCGCCAAAGGTCCAGAAAGCATGAACAGTCTTTTCAGACCCTCCCTTTACCACCTACAATGAACAAAGCCAAGTGAAACCTGCATCTTGAGGCGATATGAGCCTCCAGCTAAAAGGGTTTCTTACTATGCTCACAAAGCTATAACAAATTCTTGAATTCGCGGTAGCCACCATCAAGCTTGATATTTTTTGTTTTCCTTCCACCGAAGGAGCAGTAAAAATTGCTCAGAAACTCATTCTAGATTATAATTACATATAATTATTAGGTAGGTACATGTACAGGGTTTTGATTCTAAGTTGACCGATAAGGAGAAATCCGCTTCCATAAGAGCTACAGAAAAACGATCTTAGGAACCTTTAGCTTTTTATAATGTAAACAATTTTAGCATATTTAATTTTTAATCAAGTGCGAGGTGTCCATAAAAATGAGTTGCCAATTTTTTAATGCCCTTCGACTCTCTTTCAGGTAAGGATCGTTTTATTAAATTGGAATAAAATAATCAAGACGGCGGAAGTTGGTCAAATTCAGCAAAAAATGTTTTCATACAAATTGTATGAATGAAAAAATAATTTATTTTTTTATGATGCTATTTGGTTTAGTGTCATGTTAGGATAATTTCATTGTATGAGAAGGATAATATCTAGGCAACAGAATTGGGTCAAATCTTATAAAACGACACGAATCTAACGAAATATAACTTAAGTTGTAATGTACCTAATACAAATTAAAGTGACATTCGGCGCAACTTGGAGGGTCTGAAACACTGATGCTGTTTTCTGGATCTTTGGCGACATCAAATACAACTTTCCACATGCAAAGAGGTAAAAATGATTTTAACCAATATTACAGACTTTCAAGAGCAGATATCTCGAAAACTAAACAAGACCTGGAAATGTTTACTGGATTAAACTTATAGAGAATTTATTCAGCTTTTATTTTGTTCATACATATTATGCCACTAAGACCCATGGTTTCCGACTTTCCGAGATATAAGCGAAAAACCAAAAAGTGGTACCTTCAAACCCCTCCCTCCCCCTTAGCTCAAGGGCTAGGGATGGGGAATTTCGATATGTTCTCCTCCTAACTAGTCCAAACAAAGTTGTGTAGTCAAATATTGTGTTCCAAGACTTTCTCTCTATACCTTGTTTTGAACATCCGTTGACTAGGCTATTTACAATGTTTGTCTGGCAAGGGGTTGGAACTATCAAAAGTGTCTGGCTAAAGAGGAAACATCATCTACATTTATTACCCAAGTATTATATATAAAAATCAGCTTTTATACTATAACGTAAGTAAACTTATAATTTCGTAAACATTAAGGGTGTCTGGCAAGGGGTTGCCACCATGATAAGTGTCTGGCTGATGAGGAAACATCATCTACATATTACCCGAGTATTATACATAAAAATCAGCTTTTATACTATGACGTAAGTAAACTTATATTTTACGCACCTTTAGTACCGTTTACCTGCCAAAGCCACCATAACCCAAACTCCATAAATGGTCCATCGTCTTACCAGTGTTGGGAGCATCCGCTGACAAACTTTCAGCCTTTATAAAATAACGTAGGTCTGGGGTTCACGGGCTCTTGGGCTATTGTCCGAGGCGATGCGATTCAAAATCAAAATCAAAATCAAATCGTTTATTTCAAGTAGGCCAGTTACAGGCACTTTTGAATTGTCAAAAGACAAAATTAAAATAAAATAGTTTAAAAAATAGTTACGGTGCTACAGTCCCAGTCACAAGACACAAAAACTGTGAAAGTACTGTAGATGCCCATTCCAAAGCGTAGATCTCTATGGAGAAGAACGGGCAAGAAACTCCATGGACACTCTTTTTCAATCGCCAAAATTATAACAAAATCTTTGTTACATCATTCAACTTGTGATGGTACATTATTGTGAGAACGATGTTGCAAGTGAAAAGTGTCCATAGGTGATTAATATAAAAAAGACAAAATTCTTTATAATTTAAATAAACCGTGGCTGCTAAGAGATGACCAGTCACGACTGATAGCGCCCGTTCACGAACATGACACATGCATCAGCATCACTCAGCTCAACCATTTTGAAGGGAACTAAATGATCCGACACACGCGCCACCGCCAGCGAGACATTAGAGTGAGCATGACATAATCTCAACAGCCAGGGTCATTCAAGTCATTAAAATACGTGGGTATCTACTCATTGAAAGTTATAAAGTACATTGTACTCACAAAATGATTCCTGTGAAACTATATAATACTAGAAAGATTGACTCTCCGATCTGATTACGTTACGATTCCGATTAGTGTGCGTTGCAGTAAGGAGTTTCATACAAATAACACTGAACGGCTTTTGTTGATACGGTGACGATCCCTTTCCGTTTTGATAAGTGTGTTGCGACCCTAAATCTGCTCTGCACGTTGCACGGCACGTAAAATCTTGGATTCATTGGATCACGAATTTTCTTTGTATCTGTTTCTGCTTTATCCGTCTTCATAATATTAGCAGTAGGAGAACACATCTAGTGTGGTCCATTTCTCGAAACTAACTGGGGCAATTCTAAAAATCCGACACCGTCAATATGACGTCGTTCAACGTGGCACGTTGCATCGCTGTGACGTGATTATTTACGTTGCTCGACGTCGATTTCCACGTTACGGCTCGTTACAACGACGCAACGTGCAGCGCCAAGTTGCGTCGTCGTAACGTGTTAGAGCTCTTTCCTGGTGAAACTCGGTAGAAAAAAATGCTATGATTAACTTATTTCTTAATTTCGCCGAGAACCATCTATTGAGGATATTTTCATATGAGAAGGCGAGCTCTAACCGTGGTACCCAGACTCCACAGACGCCTGCCATACTTAGGTAGAGGTTTTGGTTCCTATACATAGCGCACACGCGATAATATATTGTTTGATTCTAATGCCGTTTGCAGAGTACAAAGGTAGAGAAAAACATGCAATATGTGTTTTTATTGAATACTTCTTACATCATTCACAACAAATGAAACATTTTTAAAACAAAAAACATAACAATCACAATCACGAAACTACAATGAAAATCAATTAAATTAATGAAATGAAAAATGCAGAACTACAGCTTGGCCAGAACGGATTGAAACGGAACTAATATTTTTATTTCTGACAGCGTTTTAAAATCTTTGATATTTGATGTAAGCAAAGACCGCAGGTTTGTTAGATTTATTATCCAAACTAATATTATAAATGCGAAAGTAACTCTGTCTGTCTGTCTGTCTGTTACGCTTTCCCGCTTAAACCTCTCAACCGATTTTGATGAAATTTGGCACAGACAATCTTTAGACCCTGAGAAAGAACATAGGCTATCAAAACACCACGCGGGCGAAGCCGCGGGCGGAAGCTAGTTGTGCCATAAAACTAACTTTATAAGTGAAAAAAAAAAAAAACATTCAAAGTGCTGGTAGCGCGAAGACAGTGGCGACTTCCGGTTTTCTACATTTTTATGTCAAGCTGTAAGTCTGCGATGCGATGGTACCGTGCGGCGGCGGTACACACTTATTTCAAGAACAGAGGCCGAGTCACATACTTGACATACTGTAATAATACATATTAGGTGCACTGTGGCACTGCAGTTGTTTTGTTTTTTCAAAGAAGTTTTGGAGAGCGCGTCGTCACAGCGCCCGTGGTTGTTATTGGTACTAGAGCAGAGGCATGTGAGACGCGAGGGTGAAATCTGAATTTTTCCTGGCATTATACCCGCTCTTAAACAATAAATGTGAAAAACAAGCATACTATTTTTAACCGCTCACAGCGAGCATTCACCTGTAATGTAACGCAAATTCGAAATAGGATGACAATCGAGCATCAAATTCACACCTTGTATCAAATCTATACTAAATGTACGCGAATACTCGTCAGTCAGGGAGGTATTATTGTAATTTAATGATCGAAGTCGAATCTATAATGTTACAATACACACGAATGCTCCCGGTGATCATCGATTCCTTTGGACGCCTGAAATATCAGAAGTACCTTCGATTTGCTAACCGCCTGCAACTTTTTAACGCCTTTTATAGGTTTTCAAAAAAGAAGCGACTGACGCTCCTTTCTAATTTCTTCACGATGAAAGTTGAGGGGATAAAAAGTTTCTATGAAATGTGATTACACCGTAAGTCCTACAGTCAGCACAATTAATTTTAAAGAACGCTTTTCAATTTATAATCCTCTTGATAACAGTGTTATATATTTCTCCATGTCATCGAAGGAAGAGAGGGAGCTTGATAGTTGAGTGTCGAGACTGATGAGAGTCGTTGTACAAATACGGTTAAGTCTATCAAAGCGATTGCCTAACTAGAACATTATGTACCTGCCAAAGTATTAAATACGAATTTCACAAACAAAATTAAATAAAACAGAAAGTGCCACTTCAACGTACTTAGTTCTGTATAGTTGGTCCCAAATTCGCGATGTTCAGATGATGCACTCGTAAATACGAGGCGCGCTGCAAATTCCCAACTTACTGTACCTGCTATGGCCGTCCGCTTTATTTATTTCGTTTCGGTGCACATTGAAGGCATTGATTCAGGGATGCTCCTCATAAAAGCTGAAATAAAAACATTTTTTCTTCATTCATTCATTTTCACATGAAAGCGTTTGTACAATTTTCCTATTATCGCTTTCAGCGAACCCAAAAACATTGCGCTCATGAAGGACACTATTTTGTCAATTATACCAAAAAAAAGTGACATAGGACAGCGTATTCACGCTTCATTCTGCATTCGTCTACTGCTGGACATGAGCCTCTCCCTAGATACGCAATTGAGCTTTTCTCATGCAGTCTCTGCCGGCTACGGGAAGTTTACGTCTACCCCCAACACTTGTCTGTCCTGTAAGGCCCTTCGTACATTAGGCGACTCGGGTATCCGATACTCCAGTCGAATACCCAAGTCGCGCGACTCTAGTAGCGCACGATCCGTACACAGCGGCGACTCGAGTCGTAAGACTCAAATCGTCTATTCGGCCACCATTCTATATTCAACCTTAATAATACATTGTACAAAACACAAAATGTACATCTCATAACATAAATTAAAATGCTTCTATTTTAAAAATGACGAGCGCATTCCTATTTCAAATTTTTGGAATTAAAAAAACTTATTCAAAAAAAATGTAACCGCCTTCAAAAACAACCACAAAAAAGTGTAAAATAATCTACAAAATAACTTTTCTTTCGGAAATCGGTGCCTTTGTTTTTTTTCTTTTCATTGTCTTTTTAGCCACCGATTTCCGAAAGAAAAGTTATTTTGTAGATTATTTTACACTTTTTTGTGGTTGTTTTTGAAGGCGGTTACATTTTTTTTAAAAAAGTTTTTATTTTACTCTTTTTAGTTTAAATATTCAACCCGAATTCTTGTTAAGAACATTATTCTCTTACATGTGCACTAGAATTTTGTAATCCTTCGCACCGGTACTTACATCACTCATGTACACATTAAGCTAATAAAATTTCATATCTCAAAAATTACTGAACCGATTTTGATGAAACTTGCAGTATTCTCTAAGTTAAATGATACCTAGTACAACAAAAAAAGAATTACTTAAATCGGACTTGTAGTTCCGGAGATATGCGAACACAAAGTAAATCAATCGATGCCTACTCCTTACTGTTAAGGAGTTGTACCTTCCATCATCAGGTCATCAACCTGAGATGATGATTATCAGATGCAAATACTTGAACAGCTTTAGAAAATATATGAAAATGGTACTACGTGCCTATAAAATTTGAAGGTTGCCCTCGATTTCCCTAGGATCCCATCATCAGATCCTGACCTGGTGATCATGGGACCAATTGGAAAGTATACCCTTTCAAACAAAAGAAAACAATTCCAAATCGGTCCAGGCGTCTTCGAGAAATCGGGGAACATACATAAAAAAAAAAAAAGATTCCGACGAATTGAGAACCTCCTCCTTTTTTTGAAGTCGGTTAAAAATTGGCGCGTATAGAGGAAAAAAAACCATTTTGAAAGAATATGGTTCATAATTTCGCCGCGCCAACCGGCTACAAGGTAGCTCGATTTGTTCAAGCTTTGACTTTCAAGGTGGTGACCATGGGTTCAATCCCCAGGTAAACATAGAATTTTTCTTTTTTCGTGTTTCAGTTGTTTTTTAGAGGTTTATTCAATTTTTTTCTAGGTTTTTTTTTTATAGTTTTCTTTTATTTGCACCGGAACGCTGACGCCCTTACTGCTATGATGATGACCGTGGTTTCAAATTTCAGATTTGAATAGGTTTTTTTAATGTTTTCGTTTTCTTAATTACTTTATTTTTGTCGTATGTGCAAGTACATGACGAAGCTGGGTTAAAGTAGTAATGTTTGTAACGAAACCATAATCTATATATATAAAATTCAAAACTGACTGACTGATCTGACAACGCACAGCCCAAACCAGTGGGCCTAGAAACTTGAAATTTGGCATAAGCTCTCCTTATACCACGTAGGTGAGCACTAAGAACGGATTTTGCGAAATTCGGCCCGTAAGGGGTTGTTTTTGGGGTTGATAGTTTGTATGAAACTTCGCTACTACAGGTGCTAGGAATTCCAAATTTTGCATGGGGTGTCTTTTTAGAACGTAGATGCTCACTATGATGGGATTTTGCAAAATCCGACCCCTGAGGGGTTTTTTTTGGTGTCGATAGTTTGTATGAAACTTTGTTACTACAAGTGCTAGGCGTCCTAAATCTTGCATGGTGATACTTTTAAAGATGTAAATGCTCACCAAGATGGAAATTTTGTGAAATTCGACCCCTTAGAGGTTGTTTTTGGGGTTGATATTTTGTATGAAACTTTGTTACTACAAGTGCTAGGCGTCTCGAATTTTGCGAGGGGGTTTTAAGACCTAAAAGTACACTAAGATGGTATTTTGAGAAATTCAACCCGTAAGGGGTTTTTTTGGGGTTGATCGTTTGGAGACTCAAATTTTGCATAGAGGTTCGTTTTTGGACGTAATTGCTACCTGCTACTGGTATTTTGTGAAATAAGACCCCAAGGGGTTGATTTAGGGGTTAATATTTTGTATAAAACTTCGTTTCTACAAGGCTAGGAGTAATAAATGTTATAAGGTTGTTCTTTTATGATAAGATTTTAGCACAGGGGTTCTTTTAGGATGTAGGTTTTCACTAAGACGGAATTTTACAAAATTTTACCTCTACTAGGGGTTGTCTTTGATGTTTATAGTTACAGGACTAAGATTTTGCAGGGGGTTCTATGTAGAATATAACGAAATTCGACCCCTAAAAGGTCGGTTTGGGGTTGAAGTTAGGAGTCTCTTTTGCATTGGGATTATTTTTACGTGACGGGATATTGCGGGTTGATAGAATTTTTGTTGAATATTGATTTAGATTTTCCAACAGTATCCCATATAGAGGGTGGCCGGGACTAGAAATTCACAAAGGCAAAGTTCGAAAATCACGCGGTCGAAGTCGCGGGCGTAGTGCTAGTAATTTATAAAAGTACAAAAAGTTTGACACCACGCTCGATAGATGGCACTGTCGTCGAGTTAGATCGCGCTATCGTTTTGTTAGGTTCTATTGAAGGACACCGTGGATTTTAGTTAGTACGAGTCTGACAGTCCCTCCCGCCCTGCCCGGGGTGGGAGGACTCATTTAATATGATGATTTTACCACTTAAAAAAAAAGCTTATACCATGCTAATTATCTATTAGAATATTCTTTTGAATTTGACAAGCCTGTTGGTCTAGTCGTTAGTGACCCTGACTGCTATGCCGGAGGACGTGGGTTCGATTCCCACCCAGGACAAATGTTTGTTTGATGAACACGATCATTTGTTCTGTGTCTGGGTGTAATTTATCTATTATATTTATGTATTTAAAAATATATAAGTATGTTTATCAGTTGTTTAGTACCCATAACACAAGCTCTGCTTAGCTTGGGACGAGATGGCGTTGTGTGATAGTTGTGGAATATTATTATTATTAATTGTAATGATACAAACAAGGATATTTTTCTACCTCAGATACTTTAATAATAAATTTTAAAATAATAGATACAAATTTTTCGTCGGTTAAAAATCGCGAAGACTTGGGTATCGGCGATCTTGATAGATGAGTAGCGAGCGACTAGAGTCGGCGACGCATGTCGGCGACGCGACCTGTGTACGAGCCTCTATGGATTTGTATTGCGATAGTCGCCTGGAAACCAAAATCGTAAGGTATCGGAAACTTGCGTCGCCTCGTGTACGAACCTTCGTACACGAGGCGACGCAAGTTTCCAATACTAGAGTTTCGCCACTACTCATGCCCTGCGGAAAATTCGAGGTTCTAAATTTTTATAATGCAATTTGATGTAACGACATAGACACTAGCGCCGCGTCAAAAGGTCATGATGGGTGGTCAAGAATATGAATTTATAAAATGGCTGACACATGACTGTGACGATCAAAGTATATTTTTTAGGGTTCCGAAGGTTCAAAAAAAAAACGGAATCTTTATAAGATCAGTCGTGTGACAGTCCGTCCTTCACAGTTAATTTCCTGGGAACCTAACATTAATCCAAATCCAAATACTATAACATAATTTAAAAATTTTATTCAATAAAATAGAAAAAAAAACCATCTCTCCCAACTTTTTAATAAAATGCATACAAAATTATGATTTGATAGAGGATTGTAAATATTTTTCTATCGTTTTAAAATAATTACTTTCCAAAAATGATTCAAGAATATGCTACGGAACCCTTTATTCTGTGAATAAAATTAAAAATGGTAAATAAATTGTTCCGCCATCTTGAAAGTCGCGGAAACTCAAGTCGCCGCGATGTCAGCAGATAGGTAGCGCGCGATTGGCGTCGCGCGTCGCGTGCGTGTGTACGAACGTATATGCATTTCTATTGCGAGAGTCGCCTGGATACTGAAGTCGTAAGGTATCGGAAGAGTATCGGCCTAAGAGATGTGGTCATTCCAGCCTATCAGCAAGTTTGGTGCTCTGACGGATCACCTCATTCTGGACTTTATCCATCAGATTTATACGTTCGTTCCAAACCTTTAAAGTAATAGTCTAGCCTCACTGTGAGTCTATTGGCAATGTGGTATGGACGAGACTTGCCGGAGTTTACGAAATGCTGCCCAACCCAACTGAATCAAAAACAATAAGCTCTTTTCTTATTTATTTAGATTCGCGTTTGACCACTACCTCTCTAAGAGGAGCTCGTGGCTAAATAATTACAGCCGCACAGGCCAATCTACCGGGTTAAGCCGTGCTTACCGAGGTTGATCTGTGGATGGGTGACCATCTGCCGTAGCGAGTTTCCTCCGTGCCTCGAAAAGCACGTAAAGCCGTTGGTCCTGGCTGTCATGTGTAGATCTTTGACAGTCGTTACTGTCAGTCAGAAGCTGTAAAGTCTGACAACCAGTCTTACCATGTTGTATCGTATTACCCAGTTACTGGATTGTGGAGGTCCGACAGGCAGTCGCTCCATGTAAAATACTGATATCCAGCTGCATCTGGTTCGATTGGAAGCCGACCCCAATATAGTTGGGAAAAGGCTAGGGAGATGATGATGCGTTTGACCACTACCTCGGTAAGCGGTAAGCGAAGATGTGGTCGACGCTAAAGCACGCTTGCCTAGAAGTAACCTGCTCTTAATGGAGAAGCAAAAACATCAAAACGCAATTTTCGTAAGCATCGGTTTTCTTTTTTGTTTTGCCTAATGAAACAATTGATTCGTGCGAGTCATCCAATAATCCAGGTACGCTTTTTTTATTACTGACCATTCCTAAACAATTTAATTGGCAGCAATCAATTAGCTATAATTGTTGCTCTACAGTGAGTTGTTGTTTTACTTTATCCACTGTTCATTTTAAATTAATTTGGAATGCAAGAAGAATGTTGTACGAGTATATTTATTTGCTTTGAAATTTTTACTTATTGTATAATTAGTAGGTTCTACAATATTACCTTATTCAGCAGTGGACGTCTTCCGGCTGATGATAATGATGATGATGACAATATTACCTACAAGACGAGTTAGGCCCTGACTCATCTTATATAACTTTTACAAACCAAACCTGTTACAAACCAAACCTGTTACACGATGTTATAGAACTTTTACAAACCAAACCTGACCAACATGCGTAGCATGACCAATTCTATCCCTAGTCTACTAAAAATAGACAAAGTATAATCATGGTTATTTCTATACAATTTGACTGCTTTTTTTGCTCGAGTATAGCAGATACGATACGCAGACCTTTGGAGAATAGAAACTTCTTTTCAAACATTACCTACCGTGAAAATCTTTCTACATTCTGTCATTTTGTCTTTTCTTCAGTAGAAAAAACCCGTTAGTACCTGTTAGGCGGAACAGAGATTAGAGATAAATCCTTTAGTTCACCTGAACTCCGATCAGCCCTAGTCTATATGTTTGTATTTGCAATAAACATGCCTCTAAACTGTAAACCATTTAGGTAAGTGTTTTATGCAGACTGAACTTCCATTTAGATATTGAAAACTTGTCTGGACCAACGGGTTTAGATCGGTATGGATGTAGATTTGTGGCTATAAATTAGGTCATTGATTAGCGAATTTGGGTTAGAAATGTTTGGTTATAGAAAATAGGTAAATTGATTTTGTTAAAATATTAAGACACATGGTTTGTTTTCTTAACCTACTCGTAAAGTACATTTATACATTTACCGTTTTCTTACCATCGATTAAGAAACTGATAGTACCTAACTATCAACTTTTGATGTAAGTAATTCAAACAAAGGTACATAATTATTATAAAAAATGAGTAATTTTTGTAAGTTTGTTTGTAGGAAGTAATCTCTGCGACTACTAAAAATATTTACGAATTCTTTCACAAGAAGAAAACTAAATTATTCTTGAGCACCATTTAGGTTACATTTTATTTTCAAATTGCACCATTGGAGCCAGGAATTTTCGCTTGTTTTTTTTTTAAATATGATAGTTATACGGATAAACTACCTATATATTTTCAGTCTGATTATTATCAATGGAAAATGCACGGTAGCTGGGCAGCAATGACGTTGAAAATCGAATTTCAAAACTGATTTTACCGATACTGAAAGTGATATTAAAATATCTGATCTAAATCGAACTTCACTTATTTCTCGCATATGAGAATCCCCTCTAAATCTAACTTTCTTCGGATATTACACAAAATAACTCTGCTATCAATATCACAAGGCCACAATATCTGAATATTGCAATAATCCTAAGTATACCAAGTTCTTTCGGAATCAAAGTTTCCCTTTTCCTTCAAATACCGCGGTAACAGCTGATGCGTGACTTTTTAGTTTCAACTTGCTTTAGAAATATTGCTGATTGAAATGGTTTCTGGTTGTATGTGGCTTGCACAGTACTTTTTACTTTAATCTTTGTTGGACTTTTTGTATTATGATATGCGGTTTTTTAAGAACTTAAGCTATTGTCAAACAGACATAGGCGTGGCGAACGCGAAGCGAGGCCATTTTGTTTGTAATGTATGCAATTGTTTGAAGCCTGTCACATAGACTATCGGATCGCTTTCGCTTTTCTATGTGACTGGATTCAAACAATTCCATACATTACAAATACAAACGCTTCGGATCGCATTCGCTTCGCCTGTCTGTTTGACAATAGCTTTAAACTTGCCCCACTCTAGAGTTTTCTCCTGTGTCGTGGGTACGTTTACAAACAAAGAAATTCACATACACAAACACCCGAACCCGAAACAACTACCTACAGGCTATACAAATATTTGTTCCTTGCATGGATCGAACCCGCGACTCGCTCCGTAGCAGTCGATCACTAAACCACTGCGCCAACCGTGCCGTCAACTTACGATTTATTAATTCAAACGAATGTTCAACCGATATTTTCTGCTGTCATATTTTGACGTAGGACAAGTTGAAATACAAATTCAATAAAAGTACTTTTGGCCCAAGCTGTGCGTGTCAGCCTTGACCGAGAAGTGGTTGACATTTTAGGGTAGGCGTTTGAGGCACTTCTTACTTCAATACTTCTTCAATAATTCCTAAAAATAGAAATGCAGACCTGGCTGGGAAGTAGCGGGATTAAATCAACCCTAGCATTTAAAAAATATACTTGAAGCATTTCGAAATTTTAATATATTTAAAATAGGAAGCTAATGCTGGAAAAATTAACAAGCCAGTCAAAATCTACACTTTCGTTTGGGCTGCCTGCCTTTTTCCAACCATCTTGGGGTCGGTTTCCAGTTCAACCTTATACAGCTGAAGATCTATATTTTACAAGATGTATCTGCTAACCTAACCTCCACAACCCAGTAACTGGGCAAAACGATACTCCTTACCTTCACATTCAAAACATCTCATATAAATCACATAGTACATAACATATGGGTCAACAAGCACCCGTATCGCTGGATTCACCAACGTACTCGACCAACGAATTCAATTTCCTAGTGTGTGGCTAAATTATATAATACGCAGCCAGTTTCCCCTCGGCGGACGAATCTGCGGCCATCGTGGGCCTTCGTAGACCATCATCACGCAATTATTGTTCCAACCTTCGTACTGTAGTTTAGTAGGGAATGGGATACCAATTTGTTTGGCACTTCCGTGGTTTTAAGGAGCAAGTCGTTTATTTTAAAAAGTGCTTTGTGTTATCAGTTGACAGAGTCTCTCATAACTGCGCTAAATTCCATTCTCATTTTATACTCAAGATGTTTTGTACTACCGTTTCAATCTTCCAGAAAGCATAGCATTAATATTACCCGAGTCTTCCAAAACTTTGCGAAACAATGTGAGTGTATCTACCATCTTGCATCACCCTACCACCTGTGCAGTGCAGTCGATGATCTTAGTAACTTCGTCAGTAAGTAGAATACGCGTAGTTTTGGAGCAAAAAAAAATTGGATGAAAAACTTTAGACGCTTTCATAATCTTGGCTCCCAGTCGAACAAGATTCATATCAATATTTTAAATGGCTACGATACCCTTTGGCTTCTGGCTGACTTTTGGCTGTATGTCAGATTTTCGAGCTTCTGAAAATCATTATCAAAAATCTAAAAATAACAGCCGAGCCCAACGGTTTTACATCCTTTCCGAGGCACAGAGGAGGCTCGCTATGACAGATAGGCCCATTCGCAGACCAACCTCGGCAAGCGCGGCTGCTTCCATAATATTAGGTACATAATTAAAACTGAACCCAGAAATAACGCATTAAACAAAGAAATAAACTCCGATCGCTGGCAACCCAAGCTAGGGTCACTAGAAAGGAATAAGGAAGCCCCTTCAATTTGCACGTCCATAAACATGCTTTATGAGCTGTTGTCGGTGATGGACATAAGAGCATTATTCGTGCGAACGGACCGGCTACGGAACCATTATAATATATCGCGTCCATGTCACTAATTGTTTCCGGTTACTGTTCCCGTAGTTAGTGTTGTGGGAGCGCGCGTAGGGTCTGCGGCAGAACCAGTATCAGGAGTGTTGCCCGCGTCAGGCTCCGACATGGCGTAGGTGCTCGAACAAGAAAATCACACGCACTCAAATCAATATTGTATTTCGTAATAATTAATCTCAACATTGCACTGTACAAAATACGTTAACACGAAAGTAGGTGAAGAGACAGTTTCAGAATGGTGCTGTCGCTTCGACAGTTTGTCTAAGACTGTTCGTCCCACACAGCGTCAAGCCCACTATGACTCTGTCCACGTGATCTAGTCACGTGCTTCACCAACCAACGTCACAATACAAATCAGCAACTATTAATTTTAAAATCAACCGAATATCCGACACGGCCAGAACTGACTATCACACGTCCTCGTGTGGTGGTGGCATGGAACCTGTAAACAAGGAAAACACAACTTAAAGTTAACTGTTGTCTCGGCCTACCTGACCAAGATTCAGGTCACTATCAAATTATGAAAGACATCTGAATTTAAAGGTCCAATCGCATTAATTCAAAATAATTAAAACTCGCGTCAAACAGTGGATAGTCAAATAAAGCAACAGTACACTAATTGCACACACACTTGCAACCCGGCTACCCTAGGCAGCAAATTCTAGTGACACTGTCACCCGGGGCTTACCAAGCCCAAACACATTATCATAAGTCTCCATGACTTTCGGCTACCCTAGGCAGCAAATTCTAGTGACACTGTCACCCGGGGCTTACCAAGCCCAAACACATAAGTCTCCATGACTTTCGGGTCACTCCAAGTCGACCAAACACAATAGTCTCTACGAGACCCGGGCCCCCGCCACAACGCCTGCCGCGCACTGTCGACAACCGCAGCCACGAGTGACTGCAGTTACAGCTACGACTAGACGTGCGGTGCGGCCAAATAGTTACAAGTGTGCATACAATCAAACAATTGAGCCTTCATTAGTCTCTTCATCACTCTCGGCAATAGGATCAAGCTCTGGAGGAACTCTACTTTGAGGCATTTTCCGAATGCGGTCATGAGCGTACTTGTACGTTCTATTTCCTGCCAGTGATTTTAAAATATAGCGATCGTTTTCAAGCAACTCAACAACTTTGAAAGGACCTTTAAATTTGGGTTCTAATTTTGTTTGGTTTCTCTCTTCATTTTTGATTAAAACCAAATCACCAACACTGAAATTAACTTCTTTGGCCTTAGTTTGCGTTTGAAATATCAAAATCAACATCATAAAAATCAATTGCGGGAGGTAATTCGCAACAACCTACATTTTGAATTTTCGAAATACGTAGGGTAGATTCAGTTAAATGTACCGCACAACCAAGTGTCAAAATATCGCGTCCGATCATAACATCGTATTTCATACAATCGTCAGGTAGTACGTAAAATAAAATTGACAGTTTGTTATTATTCACAACAACTTCGCTTAAAATTTGTTCTGTGGTTAAAAACATTCAAATTATTACCAATACCAAGTATTTGAACTTTTAAAAGTGTGCGTTTGCCCGAGAATTTAGAAGCTACACTTTGTTTAACGATGAACATTCGGCGCCGGAATCAAAACAAAATGAATACGACTCACCGGATTGTTGTAGCTGCCCAAGGACTTCGCGAACTTCACAGTTGTCCACGCATCACTGCGGGATGGTGTTCGGGCCGGAACCGCTGGCTTCGTGAGCGCCTGCGGTTGTGCTCGTTCCAGACCGACTGCACTGCGAGGAGATGTGACCTTTCTCGCCACATCGGAAGCAAGTGATGGGTTTCTTGAACGAAGAAGTCTGCCCAGAAGGCCTTGTAGTGGTTGCAGTTGTAGGAGGCATTGGCTTGTCGCCTCTCGTAGAATTAGACTGGCGGGCACGGCGGCGGTCGCATGGCCTTAATCAGCTGCATCATGGAGCGATTTTGAGTTTCTAGCAAAGCCTGCCATAACACTGCGTTCGGGCCTGGGAGCTGTGGTTGTGGTGCGGCGCGAGTAGATCCCAATTCTGATGTGGGAGCGCGCGTAGGGTCTGCGGCAGAACCAGCATCAGGAGTGTTGCCCGCGTCAGGCTCCGACATGGCGTAGGTGCTCGAACAAGAAAATCACACGCACTCAAATCAATATTGTATTTCGTAATAATTAATCTCAACATTGCACTGTACAAAATACGTTAACACGAAAGTAGGTGAAGAGACAGTTTCAGAATGGTGCTGTCGCTTCGACAGTTTGTCTAAGACTGTTCGTCCCACACAGCGTCAAGCCCACTATGACTCTGTCCACGTGATCTAGTCACGTGCTTCACCAACCAACGTCACAATACAAATCAGCAACTATTAATTTTAAAATCAACCGAATATCCGACAGTGTGATTAATTTTGATTATTTTTGGGGTTGTTATGTTTTATTTTAATGTTATTTGGGTACTGCACTGTATGTTATGGGAGAATGAGGGTTTATTGGTGTGTTATGATTTTTTATAGTTGACAACCCAGTGTGACCTTTGATTTGCAGTATTCTCACCATTCCTTACTAGTTACTCTCTATGTGTAATATCTAAACTCTAGACGATCGCTCTTTTTTGGGGGTGAAACCATCAGATGAGTCTTACCATCTTTGGTGAAGTGGAAGGGAATATTCGTCTCGTACTTACTAAAATCCATCATGTACCCTTCAATTACTATTTACTTACTAGGGCCGCGGTATCCTGCTTAGACAGCCCCTTAGGGCCGAAACTGCGTTAAGCGGATGCCCGCGCGGTTCTAAACAAAAGTGCTCCGTCGCGGGTCGGTGCACCCCGCACCCACGCAACGGGGACGGACGCCACGCGGGTCCCCGCGCGGTGCCACGCGCGGTGTCACGCGCGGGCTTTTTCAGTCAATAAGGGTTCCTTGTTGACTACGGAACCCTACTAATAAAAATCTTCAAATTGAACTAGCGACACTGCGTAAATCGATCTCCGCGACGGGGACCGTCGCATACCCACGGAGTCCGTCGCGGTCGCCCGCTTAACGCAGTTTCAGGTCTTAACCCTTGTATGCGCTTGGGCATATTGGAACCGATACGACGTTAGACGACGTAGTTGATGATGTCTTATTCCTCCTCACGCATTCATGTTCTTTCTTTGCCAGCATGACTGCTTCGCAGAAATAAAGTGGCTGCTTTCCCATTCCTATCGCTCCATCCGCTCGGTCCGTTTGGGTGACTTTGTGACCCTTGATGTATAAGGCAGAGTCTATCTAATAGTTTGGTACACATTTCATCAACTACATTAGTTACATGAAAAGAAAGTGAGCTTGGAATTCTTTTTCAGAGCACAAAAACCAAAAAATGAACTAAATCTGATCAAAATCGACAGCGCACCTCTAAATTCGATTATAGACCCAATATTTTCTGAAACCCATAAGCAGACAAAGTTCGAAGGGTACATCGATAATGATGTCGTCCGTTCTACCCAACTCCCTTGATTGGGTGCTTAAGTCCTCGATTTAGCGATTAAGCGTGGATCCCTATGGTATTATTTTGGCTAGAATGTTTTGTTATAGGGTTTTAGGGACCCGAAGCTTTGGTACTACGGAATGACCGAGGGTGAACTGTAAAGTTCATCACCCGTTTGTCTTATACTCTTGTCAGTGACTATTAACGTCTTGGCCACGCCCAAGCGATAAGCGTCATGCGATAGCTATTGCGGTAAAATGAAATGAAGGATTTGATTCGGAGTATGGCTCAGTTCACTACTATGCAATTTGCGGGAGTGATGGAACTTAAAGGAATGATGCGCACGGTTGTATGCTTGTCGCGTGGTCGTTGAAAGTCGCACCGCCCGAGGCTGGGAACCTAACAAAAGCAAATACGGTTATGGGAACTTTACCGGCGATGAAGTTTTATAATGGTAGGGGTCGGCAAGCGTAGTGTGGGATGCCCCCAACTTGATGGACCGACGACCTTAGGAAAGTAGCTAGGACAAACTGAATGCGGACGGCAAAGGACAGAGTGATGTGGCGGACCCTGAGAGAGGCCTATGACCTACAAAATCTTAACAAAATAGACTTAAAATCCAGAATCCTAAAACTGTTTTTTTTTTCACATAAAAAATCAAATGAACTGTATTTGATAACTCGCTGTAGAGTAATACATAATAGGGTAGTTTCCAGGGTCAAAATAAATACATTCTATTTAGTCCGTATTTTAGATTATAAATAAATATTGGACACGTATTTTTTCTTTTTTCGATTAAACAAAAAAGAACAAAGTTATTAGCCTATTTAAGTTACCTGTGACGTCACTCTGCGCGAAAAATGCCACGCATCGTGACGTCACACGTAACTTTAATAGGCTATATCTTTGTCATTTTTGGTCTAATTTACAAATAAAAAATACGTGTCCCTTATTTTTGAATAATCTAAAAGACGGACTAATTACATTTTTTTAGGCAACTAGCCTATTATGCTGCCCCTTTTTTATCGTGTTAAAATCATCAAAATGAGTCCACCCGCCCAGGACGCGACGGAAGGGACTCCCAGACTCGTACAGACCTAAATCCACGGTGTTCCTTCAAAAGCCCTTTACGTTACGGGGTGCCTGTAAACTTAAAAAAACAGCACCGCGACCCTAAGTTGTAAATCAATCACAGGATAATAATCCTTTTTTCCCTACGGTACTGGCCACAAAAAGGTAACGTAATGTCATCCCATCAATACAACAGTCCCAGAAATAGCCCCAAAAGCTGTTCTGCTGACTAATATCCAATACAACCAATATACCTATGTGCTAGGTTAATAAGTCAGTGAGCTCACGTCGAGGCAATTTGCGGAGGTAGGGAGTCTCAGAAAAGTTGCTCGGTAACGAACCGGTCCCAATAAAATTGCTCGCGTTTAAACGTTCCTACGTGTTTTCTTGTCTACAGTCAATGAAAGCCCAAAGCCCAAGCAAGTTTTTGTTAAACATTAATTTAATTAAATAAGTGTCTGGGGTGTTTGGTTCTGTAGGTGGTAACTGGTAACTAAGGAAAAGATTAAACAAAAAAGTGATATAAAAATCTTGATGTAGGTAGAAATAACTGCATTTAGAAACACAGTGAATTAATTTAAGTCATGGCATCATTCTTTTCTTGTTGGTAATTTCATCAAATCCTCCTGCTCTGGGTAGAGTGGAAGACTGTCAGACTCATCCTGACTAAAAATCACCGGGTTTCTTCAGCAACCGTCAACATAGGGCTGTTTTAGGATTCCTTACGACAGAATGAAAAAACGGAACCCTTAGGTCAGTCGTGTGTCCGGCTGTCCACCCTTCACGGTCCATAAAATAACAAGATAATCAGGGGGGCAAAATGGAAAATAAAAAATTGCAAACTGCATCGTGTGCCATATTAAATGAAAAGGCTTAGTATGTGGATTTATCTCAACAAAGAAGAATGGGAAAGAAACTCTATGGAAAAGAAGAAAGCAAAACAAAAGTAATTTTATTTGCACATTAGAATTTTATTTTATTTTGATTCTGATGTTTAGACAGGAGGGAGGTATCCTATAAACCTAAATGACATGTTAACGAAACAATTCTTTGTTTACAAGAGTTATCAGGGCAGTGCCCGACACGTGTGGAGTTACGGAACGTTATCACTCTCGTGTAATTACACGCCCGGGTGTTGTTGTGTTAAATTTTTACGAGCCACTACGGATTACTTTCGGCTCGCGTTTGTATACTGCTATTAACATTACGGTTAGACGAAATTACGGTTTTAGGAGATACTTATGAAATTAGAATGAGATTTGCTTAAGCTCGTCAGTTTTGCAGATTTTAGACTTTCTGTACTTACATAGTTTGGATTTGAAATGATACGTTGCAATATCACTTTAATAAAGAGATTTCTTGGGCCGCTTTCACTATCAAATTATTGTTTTGGGAACGCATGAAAGACAAACAAAAAATAAACATTATTTTTATTAATTTAGAAAAAATAAAATAGAAGATCAGAGAGAACATCAGAGAAGTAGAACGTAAAATCGTTTACTATCATGCGCTTTCTGATAAATTTTTCTATCACTCGCTAGGCTAGTCCAAACTTATTGCCAAAATAGGAGCACACTATTGTTTTTTGAGCGACTCTGCGATTGTGGTTCGAATTCGAACAGTGCAGTGCACTTACCACGGTCATAGACGAACTTATCACGGTCAAGGTCGCACTTATCAACAATCTCTTTGATTAAACACTTGATATTAGTCGTAATCTAATTCCTAAACTGAACTTGACCTTGACCTAATTCTAATGTCAAGAACGACATGGTATAAGGGTACGGGAGCCACGGCAAAATTTCGTCAGTCATTTTCTCTCAAGCGATAATTAGTAGACTAGTAGTAGACTAGATGATTAATGGAAGTCAGCTGCGGTTCTGTTGTTGGAATAAACAACGATAGCCTTTTAAACACGAAGACATAAAATATAATGCTGTACAGTCATTTTCGCCCAACTGAAAATTTGTTTATACTTAGATTGCTTGAGGGGAAATTGCTTAGGTAAACCTATCATTGGCCCCTGGGCCAGTACGTCTTTGTAAGAAAACAAACACTTTAAATTAAATGAGTTAAGTTATTTCCTTCAACTGGTCGTAAATGCTGACTACGGGGGTACTTAGACATTATGGTGTTTCCTAGCTACGTCCTAGGGACCAGCCATTATGCCATTAGGGTCACTTTAATACTTAGTTGCAGTTTACTCTGAATTTCCTCTTTTTTTCTAAAAGGAATCGTGGTAGTGTAATGACAAATACTTGAAACGTTGAAAATAAAGTAAACAAGTAAGTAAAATAGGTAAAATGAAATCAAATGTTTCTATTTCACATAGACCCATGAGGGCACTTATAAAACGTCGATAACAGGTACTCGTTCGGGTTGGTCGATTCCATGGAGAAGAAGCGGCAAGAAACCTCATGGTTACTCTTTTAAAAATATAGTATGCGGTTTTACAAACTGATTGTTACAATTTTTGAATAGTTACGTAGATATGTGAGAAAAGCGTAGGCCTGATAACAAAGGGCAAGTCCTTACGAAAATTAGCGCTACAATAAAAGAAAAACAAAAAAATTAAAATATACGCACGACCTACAATGTTTTCACATTCACAAATAAGGGCTATGAAGGAATCTATAGAAAAAAGAAAGCTAATAAGCTGGGTTACTTCTGAGATATATCTTAAAATATTGGCAATCAAGCCAATATTTTTGTTTTAGACCATGGAACAAGCCAGATTTTAGTCAATAAGATCGTGAGAGTCCCTACCGCTCCATCGGGCGGAATACCCTTGATGTCTTGAATCCCAATGATTTTACCAACCCAAAAAAACTAGGCCGTGGAGAACGCAATTTTCTAAAAAAGAATCAAACTACTGAAAATCATGAAACTATGGCATTGAACTTCCAATTGCCTAGTTTATCGATTTGATTAACAAACAAGTATTTCCTGACTGTACATGTCATGTACCGACGTTTATGAATATTTTTAATTATTTCTTCTTGGTCTAGCGATGGGAACTTTGTGTGACAAACTATCCTCAAAGCTGATGGAAAAAACATAAACAATACCAACATTAAATGTCAGAATGGCCACATAATCTTCAAAAAAATATAAATATAAAAACTTAATTATTCATGAAAAGCAATGAAAATCCCATGATACATTTCAACACCCTTCACCTGAAAAAATAAACCTGAATTATTTCCCATAAACGTTTCAAAATGTACGCTTGACGTTAAAAACAATGAAACAAAACGATTTAATTAAAATAAAAAGCAAAAAGATTAAAACACGAGCCTATGATTTAAACTCGAGTTATACCATTTTAATGGCGTTATAAATCTGTTGTGATAAAGGAATTTTATCTGATGTCTGTTTGAAGTATGGCATTTTGATTGGTGGTTTAAACCCTTCTTTTTGTGAGGCAATCTGTTTACCAAGACAAGGGTGTTTCATCTAACTAGTTGTCCGATCACACGTCCTTAAAATTTTAAGTAACGTAGCCTTTTTTATCCCATATCATCCAGAACTGGTCGCGGGACTAACGAATTACCGTGACCCCGGAACGTAAAGGGCTATTGAAGGACACCGTGGATTTTAGTCAGTACGAGTCTGACAATCCCTCCCGCCCTGCCCTGGGTGGGAGGACTCATTTTTTGATGATTTTACCACGCTAAAAAAAAAATATAATCCAGAACTGAGAATGTTAGACTTATACTGGCTTAAATCCACGGTGATCCTTCAACAGCCCTTTACGTTTCAGGGTCACGGTTACGTGATGAGTCAGTCCCGTAACCCCGGCAGGCTTTGGCCCATTAAAACCTTAAAGGTCTATAAATAGTGCACACACAGTAAAACGTCAGGAGGATGAGCCTGTGGCTAAGTAGTTACAGCCGCACAGGCCGATTTTCTGGGTTAAGCCGCGCGTGCCGAGGATGGTCTGTGGATGGGTGACCATCTGTCATGTTTCCTCCGTGCCTCGGAAAGCACGTAAAGCTGTTGGTCCCGGTTGTCATTACTAGATCTTTGATAATCGTTACTGTTATTCAGAAGCTCATATTATTATGTCTGACAACCAGTCTTACCATGGAGTATCGTATTGCCCAGTTACTGAGTTGTGGAGATCTGATAGGCACGCGCCATGTAATACTGATATTCAGCTGCATCTGGTTCAACTGGAAGCCGACTCCAATATAGTTGGGAAAAGGCTAGGCAGATTATAACATAGTGAAACGTCACCCTGAGACGTAAGAAATGGATTGAAGAATTCGACGCAGTAGTTATGAACCTCGATGGCTTGGTTGGAAAGAGCGTCATTTGTACTGAATCCGGAGTTCACAGGTTCAAATCCTGCTCGCAGTTCGATTTTTTCTTTCCACGCCCTTAAAGAGGCTGTGAAGAAAGCAGAAAAGAGCGTTGTGCCGATAGATAATACTTTCGGAAAATTCTTTCAAATGTTATTATTGCAAATACTTGGTAGCTCGGTTAGATATGAGCGTCGGATGTACTGAATCCGAAGGCCGCAGGTTCGAATCCTGCCCGTGGATCGAATTTTTCTTTCCCAAGAAAATCTTTATTATTGCAAATGTTTGTTTCCTCCTTCATAATATCAGGCATGTAGTAAACTGATGGTGGGCGAAGCTATTACTTGACAGTACTTGTGCTCTTACGATCCTAACTACATGAGAAGGCTGAGCCCTTGACCGCTGAGTAGGTATAGACATGAAGAAATGTGCAGAAGTAAGTAACCTCTTTTAAATACACACATCAAAAGTGTCTAGGGATCAAGCATTTTTATGCGGATTTCTTGAGATTGAGATGTGGCTTTGTAATAAATTTATGATTTTATAAATTTATATGGATCCTTTTTGGTGCATTTCATAATTTGAATCAGGAACTGTAAATCTAATTCGAGTAAAAGATGAAAATCAGCTGTCAATATTTTCCCTATAAAAACATACAACGCATTGAAGACATTATTAGTGCTACTGTTTCCCTACTACTGATTAAAACCAACGTTATTATGGAGCGGCGACGTCATTTAAGCAGGGAAGAAATGCTCAGAGCCGTGGCAATGATAGAAGCTGGTTCCCGGCAACGTACTGTGGCTTTAGCTCTGAATACAAGTCAGAGTGTTATCAGTCGACTTTGGACACGTTACCGAAGCACTGGTACCGTGGCTGAGCGCCATGGAGGACGGTATCGCTGCACCACACGGAGACAAGACCGATACATTCAAATCTTAACTCGAAGAGCTCCAACAATAACCGCCATGATGTTAGCCGTGAGGCTTCATCACTCTTCAGGGAACTTAATTAGCGACCAAACAGTCAGAAACCGCTTGCATGAAGTGAACCTTCATTCCCGAAGACCGCTACGGGTACCACCTATAGCAATGCACAATCGTAGGATTCGATATCAATGGGCTCTTGAACACAGAAATTGGGCAGAAGAACAATGGCGTTTCGTGTGCTTTTCTGATGAGTCTCGTTTTGGTATGAGACCGGATACAAGACGTATACGACACTGGAGAACCCCTGGACGCCAACAGCGATTAAAATCCTGCCAGGAAGTCCATCCTTATAGTGGTGGAACCATCATGGTATGGGCGGGTATTTGGATCGGCGGAAGAACTGAGTTGATTTGGATCAGAGGCTCAACGCTCAAATTTATGCTGAGACGATTGTATCAGACGTCATCGTTCCTCTACAAGTGCAAATCGGTCCCTTATTTCAGTTAATGCATGATAATGCACGACCGCACACCGCAAGAGTTGTAAGACAGACTCTCGCCGCAGCTAACATCAATGTCCTGCCCTGGCCTGCTCAGTCGCCAGACTTGAACCCGATTGAGCATGCATGGGATATGCTACAGAGAAGAGCTCTGCCGAATATGGAGGGTATCCAGTCGCAAGAAGACCTTTTTTTGTTGTTGCAACGAACATGGGCGGCCATTCCACAGCGTGATTTGGATGAACTCATTTTGAGTATGCCAAACCGATGTTCTTGTGTTGTTAGTGTTCGCGGTAGAAACACGGATTATTAATTGTTTAAGTTACCCAATAAAATTTTAAAGAAAACTGTTATTTCAGTCTTTTTTTCGAACTTTAATGTTAGTGGTTCAAATGTCAAAAATCCCTTTATTAGGAAAATGGCAAATTTCTTTATGAATGCAAAGGTGACTTGGTTTATCGTTACTGTGACAAACGATAACACTTTATTTGATGAATCCTTAAAGAACATTTTAATTAATATCAATCAGGAGAAAAGTTATTGCAAAAATATATGTTGATCCCTAGACACTTTTGATGTGTGTATAAAAACAGGTCTACATTTTGAGGTTTCACAAACGTAGTATGTATATAAACGAAATGTACCTATCTTATCACGAAGTAAAAGTATTATAATACACACATATTTAATACCACTATACTATTGTTACTTTGAGATACAACTCGTTGCTGCTGGAGCTGGGTTTTTTTTCTATGAATCGTGAGCATTCTCCTGAAAAAAAATAGTTCCTTCTTCGCACACCAGAGACGCTGCTGTTCCAATTTTCCATACAAGAAACGCTGTAAATACTGGAAACACGCTTTAAAGTTAAATAGTGAAAACTCGTGATAAGGGTACAGGTAACCGTGGCCCTGGAACGCCTATTGAAGGATTACCGTGGATTTTAGTCAGTACTAGTCTAGCAGTAGGTCTCATTTCACAACGCTAAAAAAGCGGTCTTTCACAAAAATATAATTATTTTAAAAGTTTTCGGAACTAATACATTCCTCGCCAAGGCTCTTTTGCTACGTAGCCAAAATAATAACTAAGCCGCCAACTTGTTTTTTCAGTACATTTCACAATATTTACCAATAGCGCCTCCTATCAACAAGAACAACATTCGAACTCCAAAAGGTCTTAGCAAAACTATGAAACTAGATCGAAGTAATACCAGGAACCATTTTTACTGAGCACTTTATTTTTAAACCCTCAAACAAACAGGGCACTTAAATTCGACCTACTAGCATATTCCTTTTTAATTTGAACTCAGTAGCCGACGAGGCAAAAGTAGTTAGCCAATAGTTTTGGCAAGGCCCGTGAGGGGAAACCATTCATATTGACTAATGCTTCCTTCTTGCTCCTTTATTACCTACTCCCGTCTTACTGGAAGATATCTGTAGCTAAAGTAGCTTCGGTTCGACGCCCGACCCGAAGAATTATCTCGGTGCTCTGTTTTTTGCGAGAGACACGCTTTTGTGTTGGTAAATAAAGTGTGGAAAAGGATGAGGGCTTTTTCAGGCATTTGTTTACTTTTACATTAAAAATGAGCTTATAACAAGGTTTTCTTGAATTTATTTTCGATATATTTTTAAATGCGCTATTGATGACGCTTCGATGGTAAATTAAATTCTTCAAATTGGATTATGTATTTCGAATTTAGCGCCAAGAGACACGAAATCATCGTAATGAAAACGAAATGATACCGTCGCCCTCGCATAGAGCGTACCTTGACCGTGCACTAACAGGGCCGCGCGCGTACCCACTGTTTCAAATAATGACAGACATCGCTCCAATGGGATAAACGCCTACTTATTGCAAGGTTGTGACGACGATCCAGGCAGTCCTGCGAGCTACGGGCCACTCCGCCGCCGTGAGCCGACACTACGCCCGGCCAATTGCCTCTAATGACACCACTCGAACGCGTATCCGTCCAATCAACTCTTAAGACAAGAGGATCCTTCAGTCTGCTGGGCGGCTCGACACTATCGCACCGCTCGTGGATTGCTCTGGACCAGACCCAGTGAACACCGAGTGATTGATAAGGAGTGATGTGAATAATATGTGAACAATGAATGCAGTGCTATACGTATGCTCCGATAGCATACATACGTCGTGGGAACCTCGATAACCCAAGTCAAAGCATACCAGTAACGATGATTGATTGAACTTTTAAAGTGAAGTAACAAATTGGACATCATGAATGGGATAAGCGTGGCGGCTGAGAAGCCGGCGACCGGAGCCGAGGCACCGGCGAAGGATGAACCCAAGCCCAAGAGAACGGGGGTTCGGGAGAAGCTCATGCAGATCCGGTCGAATATCACCGTGGAACCTATCATAGCTTGTTACATAATGTCCAATGTATTCTCAGGACTTGCAGTGCAAAATCTGAATTTGGAAAAAGCGTGTAGAGTTAATTTAGGGTATGATGACGAAGTGTGTTCCGCGTTAAATAGGCGGCAAACAGAGAACTATACATTACAGGAATCCGAAGTCCAGAAGTTGACCGCGTCAGTTCAAGCGTGGAAAAACGTGGCCCAAACAGCATTTCCGTGTATTTTAGTTTTGTTTGTCGGTTCGTGGAGCGATAAAACAGGGAAGAGGAAGGCATGTATACTGCTGCCTATAGTAGGGGAAGTGTTGTGCTGCACGAGTTTCATCCTAAATACATATTTCTTCTACGAATTACCTTTGGAGATAACGGCCCTCTCAGATCTGTTTCCGTCACTGACCGGAGGATGGATAACAGTGTGCGTCGGTGTATTCAGCTACATTGGTGATGTAACGACAAAAGAAATGAGAACATTCAGAGTAGGAGTTGCCAATTTGTGTATGTCGCTCGGAATACCTTTAGGTATGTCCCTGAGTGGTATTCTACTGCAGCAGATCGGTTACTACGGCATATTTTTAATATCAAACTGTCTCTATCTGACAAGTTTGATATATGGATACATACGACTGAAAGATCCAGTTATATCTCCGGAAAGACAAAGAGTAAGTAGTCCATGAACAGTATTTGTACCTCATAAATTGTATTGAGCATAACAAAAATAAATAAATCTGTAACTCATTTAGTTATAAAAGTTAGACCCAAATCTAGGACTAATGTAGTATCGATATGTGTACCGATAAGGCGCGTTGAGGCCATACATCATTTGCAGAGTAGCTCGACAGCCCGGTTAGTCCTATGTCTAAGTGATAAATTGCTGCTCGCTCACTACGCAAATTCGAACCAAGGGGGACATCGTAACGCAATCAGCGATTTTACGCGAGGCTCGCAGAGGTGTCGACTTGGATTTATATCCCTCCGATCCTTTGACATTTTCACTAATACTATATAGGATTCACCATTATTGTGATACATTGTTACATTTTCCAGCACATTTTAATAGTTTTTCCACAGTGATTGATGATAGCAGTTGCGCCCGATCGAACCTTTTATAAAAAATAATTTCTCTTTTTTACGATTTTTGTTGTGCGTATGATAAATTTGATGGACTTTGCCAAATGTATCTTTTTGTTCTTTTTATCCGGCAAAGTTTTGATTGTATCTTTTTTTTATGTTGGAAATAATTTTTCGTAAATCTCTTCTTTGGCAGTTCTCATGAAAAGCGTTGTAAACACAATCTGTATGCATTTCGTATGCTAAAGGGAACACGAAAATAAAGTGGGGATTATTGCAGGATTTTGTTTGAAACCTGAAATTGCACTTATTCGTCGGTTCATCCCGGCCGGGGGTAAATTAAATTCACTTCGCTTTATAATGAATTTATGTGAAATTAAATTTTATCTTTGTACTTTGAACGTCCAGGGCTGACTGCGCCGTGAAATCTCTTTGTTTAGTACAGCTTAACTAAAACCAATTAAATGTTAATATTTTTGTTTGAAACGTCTTAACTAAGTAAGTAAGTTATCTATCTTGTTGGAATGGGGAGCATTTGTGCGAAGAGTCGCTTATTGCTTATCTACATTTATCTGAGTTTATATTTACTTAGTTATGATTTATATTCAAGGAAGAAATAAACTTGTTTCCAGCTGGTTATCCGCCTACACACAATGAGCATCGTTAGCTGCTAGCTGCACTTACTGCGGCATTCATAGCTATTATGACTATGCGTAGGTAGTTAAGTACTGCTACACTCACTCAATGTTTACACTTATAGGAGTCTTCTCTTTGTCAAGGAAGCCATTCATTGATGACTGAACAGATCCAGAACTAAAACCAGATATCTTAAGGTATAAGTTGAGAAATTTGCGCTGAAATAATAGAATTTTCTGTTTTTATTCGGCATAACTGATAGGGACTCTTATATTATACACAATGGACAATAGAACAATGTAGTTTTTACTCACTACGAAACTGATAGTGCACCATCCTGGGCGGGAGTAGGTAATGATTTTCACCCAAGAGAGGCCGACGTTATAATTAATAATAATAATAAAAGATTATTCTCAAACAGCTAAATAGTCCATAGAAAAGTTAGTAACAAAAATCTTATTGAATATGTTAGTAAAATGTCAATAATAATGGGAAGAAGATATGATTTTTCATTGACCAACTTGAATCACAAATAAAAACTTGATTTTATTTTACTTTTTATAATTTTTGATCTTCAGAAAGGTAAGAAATCTGTGCTACATAAAATAATTAAATATGATTTGCTCACATCTGGCTACAATTGCACTATTTGCTAGGTTTAGCGAACCTGATAAAAGGAGGATTATGCAAAATATTTCTAAAATGCACTTACGAATATCTACAATGTGTGAACACAAAACTAACGGACAAAACTCCTAGTTACCCCTATTCAAAATTGTTCTTGTAGAATTATGTTAAAGTTCAACTTGTTATGACATTATTTACAGCTTAGGCGCGGGCCACATAGAAAAGACGTAAGAAGAGAACGCATCGCGGACGTTCGAAAATGTATGAGAGTAGCGCCCGCGACGCGTCTCTTCTGTGTGTTTTACGTTAGACGCTTCTATATATTTTGTATGAAAGAGACGCCGAAGAGACATAATTATGTCTCCGCCCTGTCTGCGTCTTACGTCTTTTCTATGTGGCCCGCGCCTTATTTAAAGTAACATTTACATCATCCTTTAACTGTATGAGGAAATCTATCAAAACTATATAAAAATATTATAAAGCTGAAGAGTTTGTTTGTTTGAACGCGCTTATCTCAGGAACTACTGGTTCGAATTGAAAAAATATTTTTGTTTTGGATAGTCCATTTATTGAAAAAGGCTATAGGCTATATAACATCGCGACTACGACCAAAAGGAGCCAAGCAGCGTTAGTGAAACAACGGGGAACAGCTCATAGTTACATAATAATGCTGATAACAATGTATTCCATCCACTATTCGAGGCTTTTTCTCATTCACATTATCGGTTACTTTTATGCTGTTTTTGAATTCAAACCAGTCTTACCAAAGAGTGTCTTAATATGACCACCACAACCCAGTTTGTTTTGCGTTGTGGAGGTCATTATAATTATAACCAGAGGTCGGAATTAGGTAGAGTTATTTTGGTACTTGCATCGAAATGTTGATATTGATATGGATATTCCTGTGATTTCTAATAGACAATTTCATGTGGAAAACAGCATTACAAATAAAAAAATATAATAAAACATCAGAGATAGATTAGACAAATAAATTATGCAATCTTAAATTCCGGGATTTGGAGCATATCCACTGTATTCTTTCGCTGTATGAAATCAGTGTAAGTACATGAATACCTCTACTTAATTCCGACCTATAAATATATCACTCGACTGGTCAGAAAGGCACAAATTCCGTTAAAAGATTGTAATTTTTACTGTTTGAATACTGATGTTTAGACTTCAAGCCGACTCTATCATGCTTGGTAAAAGGCTAGGCAGTTGACATCTCACTATTGTGCAAGGGCCACAGTTACCCGAGATTCCTTTAATTACCTCGACAGTAAACTTTAAGCGTCGTACCACAAAAAGTTAAACACATCTTGTCAAAAAAAGTTTAACTGCAAAACGACCCTTATATCAACGTCAAAACAGCATTTGACGTTGTCAGTTTTTTTAAGACAAATGTTCAACAGACGTTTAACACTTTTGTAGTAAGTTCGTAAAAATGTCCATCATCGCGCATATCTAACGGCGGTGTGGCCCCAACGTTATAAAAAACACGACAAAATATGAAACATGCTTTAACCGCCAAAATATCCTTGTACAGACCCACAATGTCGTAACCTCTAACAATCTTGTGTACAAACAAATGAAGCGTGGGCCACAACTGCATACTATAATTCGTAACGATAGCATCTTTAGCTATTAATTAATTGGTTGGCAGTCTGAATCCTGTTGATTTGCAATGGCTGTTTCAAAATCAACAAACACGTACAATCGTCAAAATTGGGAAGATTCGGTAAGAGCAGTGGCCTAACATGATTAAATTTAGTGATTATGTTGTATAATAGTCTTCTATTACAGGATCAGCCCGTGGGTTGTCGTGGGTGGGTGTGTTCGTTCTTCGACGCGCGCCATGTCCGGGAGACACTGACGGTTGCCTTCAGGACAGGACCAAGGCGGAGGAGACTCAGGGTATCTCTACTTATTGTCGTCGTCTGCGTTATTTTTGGACCTCTACATGGTAAGTTATCTAGGTTTAATAAATTAAAAATTCCCATGCATTTCAAAAAGGCTTAAAACTTTCGAACCGATTTTGATAAAACAGGTGAGTGGTTCCGAACGAGATGGCGCTAGACGACTTGCATAGCTCTGTCTCTTTCACACAGCCTAACTACTCACGCTTTAAGACTTCATGGTAGGCCACCAGGTCTAAGTACCATTGTCTGAAAACCTGCTTACAAATAAAAAAAAAACGCATTCATATCGATTTATCCGTTTAGAAGCCACAGTGCCACAGACAGACATTAACAAGGTGGTCAAACTTATAACATCTTTCTTTTTGCATGGGGGTTAAAATGTTTTTACTAGTTGGTGTAAAGACACACCGTAAGGCAATAATCACATGATATTGTAGAGGCATAATGTAAAAAATAAAAAACTTTTTGAAAAAAAGGGAACCGACTTCAAAACCAGACACAAAAAAAATATAAAATAACTTTTCTTTCGGAAGTCGGTGGCTTTGTTTTTTATTTCATTGACATAAATGGCCACCGACTTCCGAAAGAAAAGTTATTTTATAGTTTTTTAGGGTTCCGTAGTCAACAAGGAACCCTTATAGTTTCGCCATGTCCGTCCGTCCGTCCGTCCGTCCGTCCGTCTGTCCGCAGCTTAGCTCAGAGACGCCCAGTACTAGAAAGCTGTAATTTAGTGTAAATATACGGATTTGTTGTGCCGAAAAAGTGGTAAAATAAAATCTCGTAAAATATTTTTTTTAGGGTACCTCCTGTACACGTAAAGTGGGGATATTTTTTTTTTTCTCGCGTACCCCTTTTTTTTTTTTAGCGTGGTATAATCATCAAATGAGTCCTCCCACCGCGGGCAGGGCGGGAAGGACTGTCAGACTTCTACTGACTAAAATCCACGGTGTCCTTCAATAGCCCTTTCTGTTCCGGGGTCACGGTAAGGAAATAATCCCGCGACCCCGGCAGGCTTTGACCCTCTGAGAGGGGGTCCCCGTCATTATGCTGACGCTCTTTGAGGCGCGCGTGGGACACAACGCGCCGTCGACCCGGGCATGGTCCATGGTCGGGCAGCGAGTTGCCCTTTACTCGCTACCCGCATGCCCATCTCGCGTACTCCTTAGTGTGGGGTATCATTAAATAGGCCTTTAAAAAATATTGCTAGTTTCCATCAACAATTTTTCGATAAAAAGATTCGTTTGTGAAATATTAAGCTTTAAAGTGCTCATTTTTGCTCGACTTGAGTGTCCCCCCCCTCTACCAGCTAAACGGTTATGTTCGGGGCCGTGAAAAAATTCACAATGGTAGTATATATAATGAAGTTTAAAAGAAAATTATCATGACTGAGTAGGCTTTACAAGTTTACGAGTAATAGTCGACCAACTTATAAAACGTACTTGGATAAAGAAAGAAAGAAAGAAAGAAAGAAAGAAAGAAAGAAAAAACATTTATTTGGCGCCACGATAGACACACATTTAAAATAAATAAATAAAAACACAAAGAAAAGAAGGAAAAAATAAAAAACTTACACCTAAAACAAGAAAAAATATATATATATATATATATATTAAAAGAATACTATTTTTTGTGTCTCACGGCTGCGCCAAAAAGGCCCAGTTCAGCAATATGTCGAGCAACTAGTGCCCGACGCTGGTTTTCAACTGGACCTGTAATGTTGATGTGACGGATGTAAAACAGCTTGTTAGTGCTACTACATATATAAAATATACTCGTAGATATAATACAATAGTAAAAAGGTATAAATAAATATTTAAAAAATAAAAATAATATTATAAACTAGGTACACACTAACCTACATTATGCATTGTAGGTAAATACGAATAATAAATAAACAAATAAAAAAGGATGATCGTGTGATAGTAGGCTATGTTGCTAATTAGGTAGTTTGAAAACCTGTTTAGCTTGTTGCCAGATTTCTTACTTCTTATCTGCGCACACTTGTTACAGTTGTTACTACCCGATGCATTTCGTTAACAAAACGCCACAGGCAGCCAGGCGCGGCGGACTAGCCTATTTAAATCGTCTATTTTATTTTTGTGTGCTTTACAAAAGGAATATATAATTATTGTGTTGGTCATGATGATTATGTCAGGTCAATTTAATGTTTTTAAGGAAAGTGCAACAGGAAAATATGTATACCTAATACGTGTTTGGATAACATATTTTCCTAAACAAAATGTATCGGAGAACATGTTCTTTAACTGCAAATGTAAGTTTGTCAACTTTATTTTTACAGCTTTAATAGGTGGGTATGTTTTTTGGGGATAGGTAGGTTTTTATTGTCAACTATTTTTAACTAACTTCAAAAAAGGAGGAGGTTCTCAATTCGTCGTAATCTTTTTTTATGTATTTTCCCCGATTTCTCAAAGACGCCTGGACCGATTTTGAAAATTCTTCTTCTGATTGAAAGAGTACACCTTCCAATTGGTGCCATGATCATCAAGTCAGGATCTGATGATGGAATCCTGGAGAAATCGTCTGAACTCTTTTAATTTTAAATCGTTCTTGAAGCGATTTGATAACAACTCAATCCCGTCGAGTTTCGGCTCGTTAGAGTCGTCTTTATTACATATACATTGATGCTGGATGATATCCATGGTCTGATAATAGAGCTGGAAGTTAACCATGAGTTCTTTCTTATACAACAACTCAATCCTACTGAGCTTAGGGTCATTTGATTCGTCTTTACATGGGCTTTTGTACTGGATGTTTTCCAGGCTCTTATGATGGAGCTGGAAGGTAGCCATGGGATCTTTGTAATACAATAACGCAACCCAGTTTGGGCTCATTTGTTTCGTCTTTACATAGACTTTGGTGCTGGTTAGACGTTATGAGTTGGCTACTGAATCACTTAGGTACCTAATAAATGTAAATATACGTTAATTAAATTAAAATTAAATTCAGCGAATCAGTTTAGTTAGTTCGCATAAGTATGATGGGCAACTACGGAACCCTACACTGTGCGTGGCCCGACACGCGCTTGGCCGGTTTTTTTGTGTTTTGTTTTGAAGTCGGTTCCCTTTTTTTCAAAAAGTTTTTATTTTTTTATTTTTTCCCTTTTTAGTTGAAATATTCAACAACAAAAATCTTAGTAAAATCGGCGTCTTTGAAAATCTACAATCCTAGTAAGTAACAAAAACGGAGCTATGCGAGCAACTTCACGAGATATCCATTATTGTTATATACTAAAACCTTCTCCAGAATATAACAAACACTTTTCTGAAAACTGCATCAAAATCGGTTTAGCCAAACGCGAGATAATCGCGGACAAACATGCAATCGTCTCTGAAAATCTACGTTCCAAGTAAGCAAAACGGATCCACGCGGGCAACGTCACGGGATATCTACTAGTGTTATATACGAAAACTTTCTCTAGAATGTAATGAACACTTTGCTGAAAACCGCATCAAAATCCGTTCAGCCAAACGCGAGATAATCGCGGACAAAAATACATACATACATACTTAAGTAGGTACATACAGGTCGAACTGAGAACCTACTTTTTTTTTTGAAGTCGGTTAAAAAGTACAGTGAAGTGGATGTTAATAATGAATAACTAAAAGCACAGCAGCTACATCGTGATAACAATATAATCTCAGTTTAAAAATATTAATTTTCTAATAACATTTTCTTTGATTGAACACTAAGACCTATTTCATTGACTAGTTTTTGTACAAATTAAAAAGGTAACACAAAAACTTTTTTAAAAAAAGGGAACCGACTTCAACACCAAACACAAAAAAACTGTAAAATAACTTTTCTTTCGGAAGTCGGTGGCTTTGTTTTTTTATTTCATTTACTATGGCCACCGACTTCCGAAAGAAAAGTTATTTTACAGTTTTTTTGTGTTTGGTTTTGAAGTCGGTTCCCTTTTTTTAAAAAAGTTTTTTTTTTTTCCTTTTTAGTTCAGATATTTAACAAAAATCTTCATATAATCGGCGTCTTTGAAAATCTACAATCCTAGTAAGCAACAAAAACGGATCTATGCGGGAAACTTCACGAGGTATCCATTATTGTTATATACTGAAACCTTTTCCAGAATGTAAAGAACACTTTTCTGAAAACCGCATCAAAATCGGTTCAGGCAAACGCGAGATGATTGCAGACAAACATGCAATCGTCTCTGAAAATCTACAATCCAAGTAAGCAAAAACGGACCCATGTGGGCAACGTCACGGGATTTCTATTAGTGTTATATACTAAAACCTTCTCCAGAATGTAATGAACACTTTCCTGAAAACTGCATCTATATCGGTTCCGTCAAACGCGAGATAATTGCGGACAAACATGCAATCGTCCCTGAAAAACTACGATCCAAGTAAGCAAAACGGGTCCACGCGGGCAACGTCACGGGATATCTATTAGTGTTATATACTAAAACCTTCTCCAGAATGTAATGAACACTATCCTGAAAACTGCATCAAAATCCGTTCAGCCAAACGCGAGATAATCGCGGACAAACATACATACATACATACATACATACATACATACATACATACATACATACATACATACATACATACATACATACATACATACATACAGGTCGAACTGAGAACCTACTTTTTTTTTTGAAGTCGGTTAAAAATAGCAACTACCTAATTCAAATTACGATGTCAAAAAGAAATGACGAATAATCGTTATTATTATTTATTTATTAATGTTTCTGTAATTAAAAAAAGTTCAGAGCAAAGACTTAAATAATTAGATCTGCCTCTGATGATCGGAAATTGAAAATCTGTTAAGGCCGTCACATAGAGTATTGAAAACAAATAGACTCGTATTTTTTTGTTTTATTAAATCAATGAATTTTGACAAAAATGAAACGCTTCGAAATCCGGGATTGACTTGTGACGTCATAACGCCTGTAAAATTATACCAACCGCGTGACGCATTACGATTTTAAAGCCGGAAACACATTATTTAACACGCCACGCGACGCAACGTGTCGACACCCGATGTGCACCGTGCGCATGTCGTCGCGTCGGGTGTTCATAGTGTGATTCTGGTCATAGAAAACAATACATTTGATTTGACTCAACACGCATCACGTTTCGTTGGGTGGCGTCGGGTGTTAATAATGTGTTTCCGGCTTTAGAAGCGTTGTATCTTCGTCAATTTTCGTTTACGTAACAAAAGAAAAAGTACGGTTCACATATTTTTTGATAATCTTACTTTCGGACTAATAAAATTATTTCAGTAAAATAGCCTATTAACCCAACTGAAAAAACTGTGATCCTAGTATTATTTAGCCATTTTCATCATCGACTGTCAAACAATCCACTATAGTGTTAAGGCAAATCTGGTGGCCTACCATGAACTCTTAAAGCGTGAGTCTTTAGGCTGTGGGAAAAAGATGGCGCTAGACGACTTGTATAGCTCTGTCTCTTTCCCACAGCCTTAACTAGATCGCATTAAGAGCTCGTGGTGAGGCTTCTGACTGTAAAAATGTTTGTTCTTAGTTCCAACAAAAAACTAGTCTTTTCAGACACACTTTCAATAATGAAACGCTAATCTTTTGTAAAGAAGAATCTAATCAATCTTTGCCTCCGTGAAACCAGGGTATGTACTGTTAACTAATTTGAAACACTTTCTTAGAAAACACCTTAAAGCAAATTACATTTCTTTTTATATTTAAGATTAGTGGGTATTCGTTCGTGTAATTATTTCCACTTAGGCATCAAAGAGAATTAATTGGGGATGAAAATATTTCCTTTTCATACTTACCTTGTATTCATACAATAAATAAATTTCATTACATGATAAAATATAAATAGATAGGTATTACTGTTTCAAACAGAAAGATTTTGTTGTGATCGTAAATTTTTTTGAAAATAGATTCTTTCAATGCTGTAAATACGTAAATTAAAAATGTAACCGACTTGAAAAACCACAAAAAAATGTTTAAAATAACCTACAAAATAAATTTTCTTTTGAGAGTACGTGGCTTTGTTTTTTATTTCATAGACATTTTTATGTTTTTTGTTTTATCCTTTTTAGTTTAAATATTCCACAAAAAACCGGCCAAGTGCGTGTCGGGCCACGCACAGTGTAGGGTTCCGTAGTTGCCCATCAAAATACTTATGCGAACTAATTAAACTGATTCGCTGAATTTAATTTTATAAAGAAGAATTTTCAAAATCGGTCCAGGCGTCTTTGAGAAATCGGGGAAAATACATAAAAAAAAAGATTACGACGAATTGAGAACCTCCTCCATTTTTTGAAGTTAGTTAAAAATAGTTGACAATAAAAACCTACCTATCCCCAAAACATACCCACCTATTATAGCTGTAAAAATAAAGTTTACAAACTTACATTTGCAGTTGAAGAACATGTTATGCGATACATTTTGTTTAGGAAAATATGCTATCCAAGTACGTTTTATAAGTTGGTCGACTATTACTCGTAAACTTGTAAAGCCTACTTAGTCATGATAATTTTCCTTCAAACTTCGTTATATATACTACTATTGTGAATTTTTTCACACCCCCAAACATAACCGTTTAGCTGGTAGAGGGGGGGGACACTCGAGTCGAGCAAAAATTAGCACTTTAAAGCTTAATATTTCACAAACGAATCTTTTTATCAAAAAATTGTTAATGGAAACTATCAATATTTTTTAAAGACCTATTTAATGATACCCCACACTAAGGGGTACGCGAGAAATAAAAAAAACATCCCCACTTTACGTGTACAGGAGGTACCCTAAAAAAAAATATTTAACGAGATTTTATTTTACCACTTTTTCGGCACAACAAATCCGTATATTTACACCAAATTACAGCTTTCTAGTACTGGGCGTCTCTGAGCTAAACTGCGGACAGACGGACGGACGGACGGACGGACGGACATGGCGAAACTATAAGGGTTCCTTGTTGACTGCGGAACCCTAAAAATGAGTGAAACTAGCCAAATTTTTTTTAATGGCATTCAATTCTGTTTCATGTAAGGATCATTTCATTGTGTCGGAAGAAAAAAATAAGATCGGCGGAAGTTGGTCAAATTTACCAAAATATTTTGCAGTAAAAAGTCGTATTAGTATTGGTCAGTATTTCATTAAATTTGACCCACTTCTGTTGCACAGACATTTTCCTTCCCATACACAGAAATGATCCTTATATTAAACGAAATCAAATAACATCATAAAAAAAAAAATTTGGCAAGAATTGCCAATTTTCTTCGTTCATAGAATTTGTATGAAATAATATTTAAAAAATTGAGATCGGGCGAATTTCTTTTTTTAACATTTCTCTATGTTGTTAAAATAACATTTCAAAAATTTATGTGAAGATTTGTTGTCTGGTCCTGGATTCCGAGGTATAAACCTAACGGCACTCCACTAAATCGTCATAATAAACCTTTTCGTAGATATTTTGAGATCTTCAGTTTTGGTCTGAGGTAAATTTTTTATAAAACTTACCATTTAAGTGAAAATCGGGAAACACTCATAATTATTTTTGACGTTTGAAGTTGTTTTTTTTTTTTGTAAAATCTGGAATTACTGGGAATTCTCAAATGTTGTTTTTTATTATGTTTTGAACAATTTTACTCACTTTCAGCTGGATGTTAATCAATGAACCTTTACTCTTCTTTGGCCGTATTTGACCGGACTTAAGGTACTACCATCCTCGTGTGTTGGTTGCAGGTGAAATGAACGTGTTGTACCTGTTCATGAGGTACAGGTTCAACTGGGACGAGGTGCAGTTCAGTATGTTCTGTACTTACAGCATTATCACTAATTTAGTAGGTAAGTCTCAATAAAAAACAAAACACAGCTTATTACGTTACTGAGGCATTTAAATGAGTCGATTTATCACAGCACACAGTCATATCAACTCGGATAGGAATCGTCAACGTGTCGCCTTTTAGCCCAGTAATTTTAGGCATTTAAAGCCCCAATCTGCGAAAAAAATTCTAGTGAGCTGAATTTTTCGGAGAAGAAGCGAGTAAAGGAACTGAAAGAAAACCGCTCTCAGCGCTCTACTCAATAGTTAATTCTACAGAAAAATGTAAGCGGCATTTTTTGTAGATAATTTTACGACAAACAATTTTATAATGACTTGAATTAACCTCCGAGCAATAGGTCAGGAGATATTTTCAGCTCACTAGGAATTTTTCCGAAAATAAATTTAAAATGACTGGACTATTTTGCCTAACCGTCAAACAGGCGTCAACCTAACGTGAGAACGTAACGAAAGCGGATCAGCGGTTCTGATACGTCAACTCGACAGTGCCGCTACGCTCACCGATTGTTGATCGGTTGAAACCACACCGTAGATCGTGCTTGTCCCTTGTGTCTCCTTGTGCTTTTCGGTTTGAGCGTGAATATTAATTTCGGAAGCTAATCTTACGGTCAGTTCACAACGCAGCGCGACGACGTGACGCAATGCGACGTGCTGAACGATACTGCATGTGTATCTTTTCTTTTAATAAATAAAGTTAAACTTTGAGTCATTATTAAAACGCTTGTTGCGTTGCGAAAGGTAGGTATAGCTTTTCGTGAAGTTAATAGAGTTGTTAAATGTGGACGCGGTGTCGCGTCTCGGTGTGACTTGACCCTTAGACGTTCTTACCAGGTACGCTGTTCTCCATCAGCATCTTCAGCGACTTCATGAAGCTGGACGACACGGTGGTGGGCATCATATCCTGCACCTCCAAGATCCTTGCCTCCTTCATCTTCGCCTTCGCTAGTACAACCACTGAGATTTATATCGGTAAGCAATTAGCTCCGTTCTGGTAAAGACTTGATATAGAGAGAAGTTGAAACTATGTTTTTCTTACCTTAGATCATTAAGTAAGATTATAAACTGTCCAGATTCTTAGTAGGCCACTGAGAGTTAAAGCCAAAAACACGGAAGAAAAATGATCTATCGATCGATTCCTACGTAAAACACATGAACATCTCCAAGGAGAATTTTAAATGTGTGCGTGGAGCTCACTCACACATTTATATACAGTGGCTTCACTAAAAACGTACGTTTTGTTTCGAACACGGAATCTGTACATTTTATTATAATCGAATAGGTTTTTAGGGATCGATCAAGCCGCATTTATATGGTGGTTGCTAGTACAATAACTTATATAGTTTTTATGAGTTGCAAGTATTTAAGAATACAATATCGAACTTGTTCGAAAAAGCTACCTTCTCTTTTCTCATGTTATAGTGGGTAAAATTTGTGAGTTTGTTTGTAGGAAGAATTAGTAAAACAATTTTGAGAATTCTTTCATTAGTAAAAGGCGTAATTATTCTTGAATGTCATAAGCTATATTTTATTTTTAAATTACATCTGTGCGAGTAAAGCAAGCGTAAATTGCAAGTACATAATATAAATGTATAGCAATGAAACGGTACCCTTTAAAACTAATTTATTTGTTACAGCACCTTTGGTAGAAATCTTCAACGGGACGTCTTTCATAGCAATGCGTTCTATTGCCTCGAAACTAGTAAACAGCGAGGAATTGGGTAAGTTTCAACAGATTTACTTCGTAATAAATAGTTGATCTATAAAACAATTATTGCGGATATTACGCGAATTCGTCTCAGAATTAACTGAATGATATCCATTTATCATAAAGGTCTCGTATTATTTATTTCATTAATTTATAAAGGGAAATGACAAGAATCGGCCCGATTCATGTTGTGTCAAACAGAATTTTTCTAAATTAAAGATAATTTATAACATAAAACAATAAAACACATAATAATTTGAATAGAAAAATAATATGCAAAAAATAAATAAATTTAATTAATCATTCAAATGTTTATTATAAGTTAAAGTTAGAAGTATTGAGCAGTCAACTCCATACAAATTTTTTTTTTGGTACACTTCATAAGGAAAACGAATCATAACATTAAATTTTATAAATGTTTCCTTTTTAATGATATATAGTTCATCTTTGTTGGGTTTTATGGGCCGAGGCTTCAAGGGAAACTTGGCAATATCTTTTATCCTAATAAATTGTATATTTCATGTTGCACCTACTATGTTTAGTCTCTACATCAACCTAAGGAAGCTTGGTAGAAAATACCTAATGTTCACTTGTGCGTTAAAAAAAATAGCCTATAATGTTTCTACTGCTGGGATAAAGGCTCTTCTCTGTGAGACGATGTGAGCTGAATCCACCATACTGGCCTAATACGGCTACAGCGTGTACCAGAAGAGTGGTAAATGTGTGCGCGCCAGTATCTGAGCAATTTGTCCATGGGATTGTAATCGTAATTTTAAAAACATAAATTAAGAAAGAAAGAAAAGATTTATTTGGACTCACACAGGACAGAACAAAATAAATCTTAAGAAAACGAAATTATGTTAGAATATAAAATGTTAAAATTGGTCTCGTACGAGGCCAAAACACCCGTATCTCAGCATGTGCTGTTACATTAAAAAAAAAGAGAATCGCAAAACAATACGATATTTATACGAAATTAAACATTTTCACCTATTGCGGTCTACTGAATCATGGAAATTACATTTTATAAATAAATGTATGATGTATTTTTCCAATATGTTTATAACCGCAAGGTTTCACATGATGTTTCAATATCTGTGTCTCCTACACGTAGTTGTTCCGGTTCTGGGCGCTTGTGTGTGTAAGAGATGTCTAAGTGTTTGTCAACATACCCACGATACAGGAAAAAATCCTAATGTGGGGCAAAGTTTAATCAATGAAAAAAGTATCATTCTCGCATTTTTCCTCGTCATCCGATATGGGCATGTTGGTGATACGTGCGAATTGCACGAACGAACGTGCTAAATTAGGTGACACTTAACAAAAGGTTAAGGAAAAGCTTACAAATACTCGGTTATTTTTAGCATTTTATTGAGTAACAGGATATTCCCAACATAATGGGTCAGACCACAAACTTTTCTAAATAAAACTATACGTCAATTAAACGTCAATAAATTCAGGAGTAACCTATCAATGGGATGACTAAGGCGCTGCGCAAATGTTGTTGTCTTTGATGCCGACACGGCGCACCATAACAGGGAGTGAGTGCAACTTTACTGGACACAAGATGAGAGATGTTTTCTATGCTCGGGGAGTGGAATGGTGGTGGACTGTCATTCAGGAAAATGACAGAAACAACAGTGGATACCACCAGAAAAGGACATTGAAGCTTGGCGTAGTCCCGAATAAGGAATTTGTTTGTCTTGAATCCTGTAACGAAATTCATCAGAAAATAAAAGTGGAGGAGTAAGAAAATACGCAGTTCCCATTTTTATGCGTAAGGCATTTTGTTTTTGATCTCTGACATCATCCAGCTACTGGGACTCATAAGACAACCTCAAAAATGAGAGCAAACTTTACCCAATTAAACTTAACACGATAGAACTTAAAACATTGGATAGGAGCCTTGGGACAAGCCCAGAGCGCGTCATTAAACACGGTCCCTTTTGACCTTAACTTAACCTCAACTTGAAGCGGAATCATTTCACGACAGATTCGGCTAAAGATAAACTGAACTAAGGTTTAAAGTTTAAGTAACCAAAAAGTTAGACCAAAAAGATACAGGCCCGTCAAATTTTAAATCTGTTTAAAATGCTATTTAATTTGAAGTTTATGTCCATTTGCATAGTGCACATACCTATTTACTTAAGTGAATATAACTTACCTACTTGATGAAATGAAATAAAAAATGAAATTTTCTTCACCTTCTGTCAATCTTCTCTGATGAAATGTTTTGAGAGCAGTGGTGATGAAATAAATTACACAAAGTAATGCGTCTGGCTGGGTTCGAACCCACGACTTACAACTCGTAAGTCGGGGCCGATGCCACAGGGCCACCACTGCTCTTCTTCTTGGAAGTCATATTACTACCAAATATGTAGTTGTTATTTCAAAGTAGAAACCAGTATTTCACGTGAAAATCTTTTTTTTCTTTCCAGGTAAAGTGAACTCTCTCTTCGGTCTGGCCGAGGCCATGATGCCCCTGGTATACGGTCCACTGTACTCCAGGGTATACATGGCAACACTGACTGTCCTGCCCGGTGCTGTGTTCCTGCTTGGAGCTGCTATGACTGTACCTGCTGTGGCTATATTTGGGTAATTTCCCTTTTTTTTTCTAGTTTTTTACTCGCGTTCAAAAGGTCCTATGAGGTACAAGCAACTGCAAAAGTCTAAGAAAAAAAAAAACAAAATAAAAAATATCATGTTCAATGATACGCGTATTACAATAAAACTGGAATAAAAATATGTGAAAATACAAAACACACCTTAATTACCCAAGTAACACAAACGTGTCTAGAAACGTACTACTAGATAGCTTATAGAATTAAATTGAATTGTCTACCATAAGAATAAAATATCTATAAGCAATCTTCTAGAACGCTTATAGACAGAGTTTAGTAAAAGTGGGCACATTCTTGTACCCTCTCTTAAGAATGAGTTAAGAAATCATGACTAGATAGAGTTAAGATCAAATTGACTTAAGAGATGTTTCTAGTGTCTCTCTAAACCGTTTATAGACCGCACGTTTATCTAGTAGCGTACTCGTAGATAGTTTATAGATAGAGTTAAGACCTATAAAGGAATCTAAAAGGAAAGGAAATCTGAAAGGAAGAAAACCTTTATTTTGTGTTTCTTTGGATTTATTATTTGATTGTTAACCTTAACTGCTCACAACTGAAAATGATTTTCAAAATGAAATAAATGTCCACGATACTGAAAATAATCTAAGTACAGACTTTCGCAACTCAGGTTCCCAAGATACAGGTAAAACCTAGTTTGGGGACCACCGATCAAACAACCAATGTTCAAAATTAGTTACAGATGAAACAATGTTTAGATTTAAGGTTATCTATGTAACAGTGAAATAAATTTATTCTTATTCTTATTCTTAATCATTGCTCATCAAGTTTTAAAACCAAATGATCTTAAGACTAACAACTTTAAGTAACATTTTACTAGTGACGCATAATGGCGTGGAACTTACAAGAGTTATTTTACTTAATAATATTTGCATCATGGCGTAACAAATTTATTACTTTTTATTAATTTGTGTTATAATAATGGGTAAATAAGCGAATCAATATGCGATTGAAATTCTATCGTTGAATATTATGTAAAACTCTTGTAAAATAAGAGCGCCCGCTGTAAATGTAAGATTTAACAATTTTTTTTCAAAATATGAATATTATTTCGTATAAGCAAATTTTCGAATTTACATTTTAATGTTTAAAATACTCATTTTATTTAAAATATAGTAATTTAAAACATATCAAATGTCTAATTAGACATAATTTAATGATAAAAACATTAAAATACGTAACGAAAATTATTTGAAGCAAAAAATAGGCAATAGAAATGGCGTCCAGATAAAATTTACTAGAAAACCGATTTCTATAGAACAAACAGTCTAGAGATTTTTTTTGTAGTATGGCTCTAGAATAATTTTACTTACTACATACTAAACTATCTAGTGAGAGAATAAACAGATTTAAGAGTGGTTTAAAATTATCTAGTAACTGTCACTCTGTATTCCTTTTTATCTTGTCACAGTATTTCTAGACGTTCTTCAGTGAATAGGTAATTTCATGTGTTGTGAATGTAAGATCATTTTATGCAGTAACAAACCAATATAATTAATCAATACAATAGGGTACCCGAGTAAAAAGTATTTCTGTTTTATTTAAGTATAAACAATGTGAGAAATAATAATTATAATTGTAATTACATTAATACCCTTTCACTTGATACCCACATCATTGGGGTGGATTTCAAACAGCCAGTCCGCCATCTTGAATTTAAGTCACCTGACTATTTTTTTTTGTATTCCTGACAGCAAACCTTTTCATTTGATACGCAATTACGCATATCATGGGGGTGGATTTTAAATAGCTTGTCCGCCATATTGGATTTAAGTCACGTGACAATTTTTTTCGTATTCTTGACAGCAAACCCTTTCATTTGATACCCACATCATTGGGGTGGATTTCAAACAGCCAGTCCGCCATCTTGAATTTAAGTCACGTGACTATTTTTTCGTATTTCATACAGCAAACCCTTTTATTTGATACCCATATCATTTGGGTGCATTTCAAATAGCCTGTCCGCCATCTTGGATTTAAGTCACGTGACAATTTTTTTCGTATTCTTGACAGCAAACCCTTTCGTTTGATACCCACATCATTGGGGGTGGATTTCAAACAGCCAGTCCGCCATCTTGAATTTAAATCACCTGACTATTTTTTTCGTATTCCTGACAGCAAACCTTTTCATTTGATAAGCATATCATGGGGGTGGGTTTTAAATAGCTTGTCCGCCATATTGGATTTAAGTCACGTGACATTTTTTTTCGTATTCCTGACAGCAATCCCTTTCATTTGATACCCATATTATGGGGGTGGATTTCAAACAGCCAGTCCGCCATCTTGAATTTACGTCACGTGACTACTTTTTCGTATTCCTGACAGCAAACCCTTTCATTTGATACCCATATCACGGGGGTGCATTCCAAATAGCTTGTCCGCCATCTTGGACGTCCGTCATATTGGATTTAAGACACGTGACTATTTTTTTCGTATTCCTGACAGCAAACCTTTTTATTTGATACCCATACCCATATCATAGGGGTGAATTTCAAACAGCCAGTCCACCATCTTGGATTTAAGTCACGTGACCATTTTTTTCGTATCCCTGACAGCAAACCCTTTCATTTGATACCCATATCACGGGGGTGCATTCCAAATAGCTTGTCCGCCATCTTGGACGTCCGCCATATTGGATTTAAGACACGTGACTATTTTTTTCGTATTCCTGACAGCAAACCTTTTTATTTGATACCCATACCCATATCATAGGGGTGAATTTCAAACAGCCAGTCCACCATCTTGGATTTAAGTCACGTGACCATTTTTTTCGTATCCCTGACAGCAAACCCTTTCATTTGATACCCATATAATATGGGGGTGTATTTTAAATAGCCTGTCCGCCATATTGGATTTAAGTCATGTGATTTTTTTTTTCGTACTCTTGACAGCAAACCTTTTCATTTTTGATACCCATATATCATCAACAATTTTCTACGTTTTGGAGGAAGTTACTAGGAAGTTTCGATTCTTCTTCGGTCGACTCTTCTTCATTTTTCTTTCTTTTTAAATACTTGCGGATTTTTCGACGAAAACCACCAGATCTTTTAATTTGTTTCATCTTCTCCATTGCATAAACTCATCCAATTTAAATTTCTAGTACAAATGCACTTAACTAAGCCACTTTTAAGGAAAAAAACTCTAAAAACACGACTTCTCTATCAGTTTTCTAGACAAAGTTAAAAATATCTAGTAAAGTATTTTATCTAGACTGAAGTATCTATAGAAAAAAAAGATAAGAGTACCATTAGCTAAAATAGAATATCTGTAGAAAGTTTTGTCTTCAAATATATCGTTTTATCTATAAAACTACTTCAAAATAGGTACCTTTAGGCTTTTTTAACTATTTGTAGAGCATTTTATCTAGAAACATTCGTTAATAACTATAAACGTACTTAAAATAAGTGTTCTGTAGAACAAATGCTCTTAAAATAATAAAGCTTTAGATAAAAAACTCTATAAGATTAAATGTTCTATATCAAACCCATCTTTAGAAAGCCCGTATCTAAAGATTAACCCTGAATAGACAGTCTATAGACAGATTGGTTTTAAAACTTCCAGACTGTGTTACTTGGGTAACTACTGCAAGTAAGTGCCTGTCATAGTAATGCCGTAATGCTCGATGTAGGGCATGTGAAAGACAATCAGGCGTTTCACTCCTTAATTTCTATCTTTCATTCTTTATAGTTCTTTCAAAGTCTAGGGGCCTATTTTCTAAGAGCGATGAAATGGCCATACCAAAATAACTCGAACTTTTGAGTGGAACCTAGTCACTGTTATGCTTCAATTCATAAGTTTTGACGACACATCGAGAGTATAAAGTACTATCTAATCTTGTTATAATTAATATTTATTTCGTCCATCTAACTAATCTTAGGTCCGTATATGATTATGGAGTATAACGCTCCCGATACTTCGGCTGAAACTACGACGGCGGAAACTAATTCAGGGGAACACAAAAATAAATCGAAGGTGTAAAATATCCGGGGTCGCGGGATTGTCTCCGGGGTTGCGGGACTGTGTCATCGGGTAACCTGGAACGTAAAGTTACCAAGTTTACCAAGACTAAAAAAAGTGTAAATGAATCGATAAATAAACCGGTCCAGTAATGTTGGATTTCGGCAACTGTCACTCGACTATCGATTTATTGGAAAATGAAATGAATTATGCAGATTTTATGTATGTTAATTCCTTTAATCGATGTCGTTTGTACGGAAATCAAAGTGAAAATTCACTCTCTTGGTTGAAGTATTACAAAAATGAAGGCTGCGGGAATGCTTTAAAGGGTAACCGCGGCCCTAGACTTAAAGAGAAATTCAAGGATCAGTGTGTTTTTGTCTTTAGCAAGACTGTTACTTAATCCAGCGCGGAACTGACTACTTGCTCATCTGATGATTTTACATCACACATAATAAAAACTTAGCTACACTATAAAGTTGAGTTTCTTTGAACACGTTAAATTCAGGAAGCACTGTTATACAACATGTAACATAATTAACGCACATCCTGAAATTAGTTTGTTCAGAATCGTTTACTGAATCGATTTCTATCATTTTTAATGTAGGTAATTTTTTTATCAAAAATAATTAATACTTCGGAAATTATAGTCACATTACCCCTATACAGTTAAAACTAAGATAGACCGTAAATCAAGGCAACAAGACATAAAAGTGAAGTTTTATTTGTATTAATACAAATTCCGTCATTCAATAAAAAATAAAGAAAAATAAACCTTACTGAAAAATAACTAATTTAGTTAATAACAATGCATTTACATGTTAAATTAAAAATTCAATATATGTATTATGAATATAACATAATATTCCAATTGGGGTGTCTGAGGGTGTGCGTTAATTACGTTACATGTTGTATAGAACAGGGGTCACCAATTAGTTTCGCTCTGGGTCCGCTTTAAAACATGAAATGACCATCGCGATCTCAGAACATTTATAAAAAAAATGTATAAATAATAGGGGACAAGCTAGTTTATTATAAGTTCTTCTTATCATCGTCATCAGCCAATCATGTTTCCAATGCCTCCTCTCTGTTAGAGCAAATGGGCCCAAATATCACCACCCTGACTCAGTGCGGGGTAGTATTTTTCTTAATATCCTTTTGAATAAAAAGCGATGTAGGAATTTCAGCACAGATGCTTACTTTTTTTTTTTTTTTTTTTAGGTGGTAAAATCATCAAATGAGTTCTCCCGCCCTGGGTGGGGCGGAAGGGACTGTCAGACTCTTACTGACTAAAATCCACCCGTGTTCCTTCCTATACCCTTTACGTTCCGGGGCCACGGTAACCTGGGTTAAGAAAAAACCCGCGACCCCAGCAGGCATTTGGCGCGAAACACGACGCGCCACCGACCCGGGCTTGGTCCTTGGTCGGACGGCGAGCTACCCATAACTCACCGTCCGCAAGCCCGCTCCACCGCTGTGCCCTCTGCTAATCAGAGGGACACGCGTTGGAGCGTCCACACGACAGGCTATTCGCATACGGGCAAAGAGACCCCTTAGGCACACAGTGCCTAAGGAAGAGTTTTTGCCCGCATCCCAGGGTGCACCGGCCCGAAAAACTGGTCTTCCCCCCGGACGTATCCGAGAGGGAACTCCAGTCCACGGGCGCACGTGGAGGTTTCCTGTCATAGCACCCCACAGATGCTTACTTGAGATAACATTTAATTTATTATTATTATTGTTATTACTGTATACACTCAACACAAATAATCGTCGCGACTCCACTCCACTCCACTCCACTCCACTCCACTCCACTCCACTCCACTCCACTCCACTCCACTCCACTCCACTCCACTCCACTCCACTCCACTCCACTCCACTCCACTCCACTCCACTCCACTCCACTCCACTCCACTCCACTCCACTCCACTCCACTCCACTCCACTCCACTCCACTCCACTCCACTCCACTCCACTCCACTCCACTCCACTCCACTCCACTCCACTCCACTCCACTCGGAACTTCGTTCCAAAAATAAAGGACTAGCTACCAAGGAGGTAATAAATGATTTGATTGATATATAATTTGATTGATATAATATTCCACAACTATCACACAACGCCATCAGAGTCCCCAAGCTAAGCAGAGCTTGTGTTATGGGTACTAGACAACTTATAAACATACTTATATATTTCTAAATACATACATACATTATTATAGATGAATTACACCCAGACACAGAACAAATGCTCGTGCTCATCACACAAACATTATTTTGTCCTGGGTGGGAATCGAACCCACGACCTCCGGCATAGCAGTCAGGGTCACTAACCACTAGACCAACAGGCCAGTCAAATGATAAGTTATTATTTTGAATAACATCATACTAGAAAAATTATGACACGGTTTTAATTCAATAATTACACTTCCAATTGAGGCCCTAGCACAAATAAAGGGTTACACACATAACAAATCATTGTTTTTTACTAAGTATATTAGGTACGAATTCATGGTCTGAAAAACCTGAATCACGTTAAAATCCACAATGTCATATTATACTAATGATAGACATTACCGTCTGCTCTGAATCATAATGATTGTCATTATATAAAATCACGTACCTACGAGTATATAAAAATACTGCAAAATTGTTTGATTATAGCAAAATAATACAATACAATGGGTTTTTTCTACTGTGATCGTTATAATGAGTAAATTATAGATTTGTTTTCAAATAGTTTAGGTTTACCGTGGGCTCCCAAACATTCGTTAGTTTCGAGAACGATTTCTTGAAAGAAATAAACCATTACTAATAATAAAATCGTCTATAATAAGCCTTTTAAAATTACCTAGAAATGTAATAGTACTATTAATCGCTTTGTTGTCTTCGTATATTTTTGTTTACTTTGTGATATGGAAGCCAAAAGGATCAAATATTAGTTCCGCTAACAACTTACAGGTAAACAATGCCTTGATCTAATTTAAAACCAAATAAAGGATAAGTACTAATAATAATAATTTATTAAAAAAAAAAAAAACATTATTACAAAAAATGGGTGTAAACAAAGCCACTGAAATATAATAATTATAGTTAAGTCTTATAAATATAAATAAAAACAAGTGTATAACTAAAGAACATCAGTACAAGATATTTAACTAGGGAATTAAATTATATGTAGCGACCTGCCTGAACTAAGTTAATAAAAACCTGTGTTTCAGGCCATCACTTCAACTCCATTTAATTGGGGCTAATTTGTGTAAAACTAGATCAAAAATAAACATACCATCATCGAATATAATAATAAGTAAACTTATAAAATAAATAAATACTTGCAAGGTTTATACTATCCAAATAATATTGATAAATTGATTAAACGATATATTGATACAAAAGTAACAAAGTTATATTTCTGCGGTACTTATTAGTTATCTTATAATATGTACGTAGCACTGAAATGTCTTGATTTTAATGGTCACCCATCCGCCAAAGGGCGTCTGCAAACTTTGTTTAACTTTTAACCATTGTACTTTAGAACCCGTGTGTTGTTGTTATTAGTGTTAAACTGTATTAATTGATATTTAATACCTCCCAAACATCATCATGCGATTCATTATAATTAATCATGTGTAGCAATTAAACAATTAATACTTGTTTGTAAACAATACCAGATTTAATATTGAAGACGATATGTATTTTGTAAACACACGTTATTTCACAATCCTATTGATTATCATTCATGTAACTGCAATCAATCCTCGTTACCTCTCGAGATACCAATTCAAGTGCGTATCGGAAAAAAGGCTTGTGCTTACTCAAGTATTAGAAGTCCTACTCACTTGCTAGGGCCGATATATTCGTTCCTACAGTGCCGACCCGAAGCAGTCCTGCCTTTTTGGCTTTCATTTCAAGGTTGAGTTGAATTCGAGCTCGAACTAACTTTAACAATACAATCGATTTTTTATCATCATCACTAGCCTACAGCAGCCTGCTGTTGCCTTTCCAATTAGACACCACTTTTTCTCCCAAAAATCCCCAATCATCAAATGTTAACTCTTGTCCTGAGTTGACTTCCAGACTCGTACTGACTTAACCATCTTAATCGTTCAGTTGCCTATAGCGTTCCAGTTTCACAGTACCCTGTTTGGACAGTCCAGCAACCCCAGAATAGCACACCACCACCACCACCACCTTCGTATAAATCTAACCTTCGACTTAGGACCAGTGGTTTGGACCATCGCTCTGGTTCGTTCCTGGTGCAAAGACTGGCTATTGCCATTCAGCGTGGTAACGCTGCTAGTATCCTGGGGTCTTTTGTGCCAGGAACGTCACGGGATGGTTTATTTGAATAAGACAGACAGACAGACATTTTTATTTTTAGACGAACCATATTATGTCTTTATAGACTTTTAATTATTTTAATGATAATGATTTTAATTTTTTCATGGTTGGTTCAAGAATTATGTATGTAGATAACAATATAAATAATATCAAAGTAATCCTAAATACCTTCGAACAATGCCGAACCGAACATTGTGAACTAACCTTAACATACCTATTTTAATAAAATTATATCCGTACCTTGAACGAGAATAGACAATAATGACTAATAAGTTAAGAACTTGTCTACTAATCTTATGGGACAATTGTATTCGTTTCGTCATTTCCCGTAGGGGATTCTCATTTATAGAAATTAAGAGCACGTGTTTGTAAAAGGAATGTACAGTCGTGAAGAAAGATTTTTTACAAACCTAATTTAGGTTTAAAGAAAAAAAATTGATAACCCACCCCCGTTAGGTATTCCACTTTGGGCACCGGGCACCTGAGAAAAATATTGATAAGAGCCGGATGTGAAATAGTTAAGGTGAAATTAGTTCAGATGCCATTTCAGCGGGTGCCCAATTTGGACCTACCTCCGTTTTACATAAGTTTTAAATATATTCTTTATTAGTTTGAGGTTATAAAACTGCTGAATTTTGGCGTTTTATAAGTGCTGATATTTATCAGCCATTTGGATTAAATCACGTTTGGATTCTACTTCGCCAAGGATGTCATATTCCCTTTCCAAGTACTGACCAAAAATATCCAATTTAATCTGTACTTGTTGATTTATCACGTGTGGTTTGAATCTTAACTTCTTAACAATTAACCCTTGATAGGTTAACACTACATGCCAATGGTAGTAGTAATTTTGTTTTAAGCTAGCATAATATAATACTAAAGTATTATTTAGATTTAAATAAAAAAGAGCACAGATTAAGCTGGTTTTTTGACCACAGACAATGCGATCTAATTAATGTACATTATATTTAATCTCTTAATCAAGTTACCGTTATTTCCAATAAATAAATTATAAATAAAACCTACTCGGTCATTGTATTGGCAAACCAGTTGCTAACACACTTTTTGTTTAATACGTTGATAGGAAGTAGAGGCTTGACTAATTGTGCCAACCTTTGAGTTGGTACAGTTAGTCAAATAGAACCAAATTTTTTGTGAGTCCAACAATTGTAGTTTAAAATTAAATTACCTAATTATTTACCTAATTATGACCTACTTTACTCATAAAAGATAATGATAATGAGTTGACAATGTATCAAATTAATGAACACTAGGTGTTTCCAAGGGCTTCACCCGCTACAACTCGAAAAATCGGGATACTAACTTTGCTGAGTTAAATCAGGTTATTAACTATCTGTGCACTAAACATCCAAATCTATTCAATAGTTTTTGCTTTGAGAGAGTAACCAACCAATCTCACTTCATTCCTATTTATAACATTAGTAAGAAGTAAGATATTTTTTTGTGTTTTCTGCTCATTAAGTATGTAATTACCATTATCAGGTTTTAAGGAAAACGGTAATGATATTGTTATTTACCCAAACATGCACATTAATTATATAAAATTAATTTGTTTGTTTGTGTTTACACTCATTACTAGTACTAATTTGTTTTTAAGGATAATGTAGGATAAAATATTAATGAAGGATATTGTAAATGGTAATGATATTGATTTGCTATTTACTCAAGAAATACTTTAATTATATAAAATTAATTTGTTTGTGTTTACAACTCATTACCGTTTCTAAACAGTTCTTAAAGAAATTGTTTATGATTATTTGTCATTGAATGAAGTACATTCATAATTATTATCATCTCACCTCGTTATATTGTCGGAGGCGATGTCAGTAAGGTTCTTATGAGTGTGCGTCAATATACTCGTACCACCGTCAAAAGAAAGATGGTTGTGACTGTCAATTATGTCAAAAATGAGTTTGTAAACTATTCAGCAAACAAAATTATATCTTACAGTCTTACACACAATGTTCTAACTCGTATAGAGTTTCATTAAAAAACCGAATAGCTAAGTTACGACGATATGAATCTGGTACCTGGTACTGTGTTTACGAGTGTGAGTTGACCTTTAGTATTGGGTTCTAGGTTATTATGAATTTGTTTTTTCTTTCCAAAGGATTCAAGACTTTTTAACCATTTTTTTTTAAATTTACATAACAGGTTTGACTTCTTACAGTTAACAACTTTCTTTTTCCTTTAATTTTTTACCTTAAATTAATTTATGTTTATCACCATCAGCATTGTCTGTGACGCGCAATACAACCTAATTTTATGAGTATACACAGACATCTGTTATAATATATCGACGCTTGAAAGGCAAAAATTACCAAGCGACATGTAGCCAACTTTACAGGAGAGCATTTTAAAGTTTTTATTTTTGGAAAAAAAATCGTATAAAATCACCTATTTGTCATAATTACGTAATTCCAACGAATTTTAAATACATTTTACAGGCTTAATAAACTGGCATTTAAAGATTATGGATTTTTTCATTAGTTTATGAAATAGTGTCGGTTGGTAATAATTTTATAAAAAATCACAAACAGGCAAAAGTTACTTACCGACATCAAAATTTAATGATAAAATAACTAAAATTAACTAAACCCGATTATTTTATTATTGTGTTTGAAGCAAGATGACGTATCCTGGATTGGCGCATGTTTGACTTACAGGTAAAATGATCTATTTAGAAAACAAATGTACTTTATTAACAGCCAATTTTAACCATGGTACAGATTATATAAGGTTAGCGTAGGTTTTTTTTGAATAAGTAACAATAAATTTAGGTTTTAATACACAAAATGAAAAACTTTTGGCTAAAGCTTTTCGTCACCATCATCACAGTTTTCAATGTTTCACTGGATTTGACACGTGTCAACTATCGCACTTTATTCAGCTACTCAAAATTACTGATTTGAAAAAAAGAAACATTATTTCAAAGAGGAAACGGTTAAGTTAATTCGAATACAGTCATTGCCTTGAAGATTTATCACTTTAAAAAAATTAGATGTTGTCCATCAGTATGCCGTATATGATTACTTAACAGAATTTAATCCTTATTAGCAACACTATCGAATGGTGTAATAGTACAGGGTGTAATTTTTTTCTAAAACCAGCGGGTTCGATTCCTTTCCAGAATTATTGGATTTTCTAAAAGCCAATCATGCAGTTTTCGCTTTAGTCAAAATCGGCCTCGAGACTCCTTTCAACGTTTTTCGATATTCGTCATAGTGTCGTATATGGCAATCAACGCCTAGTTCAAAAATTAATCCTGTATATCGTAATGAAATTCGTCATCATCATTCAGCCGTAGGACGTCCACTGCTGTACATAGGCCTCCCCCATAGATTTCCAATAGGTCCGGTAGGAAGCTGCTTGCAGTCAGCGCGATCCTGTGATTTTCATCAGATCGTCTGTCCACCTAGCAGCGTTGCCTTAGGGCGTGGTCTCCATTCGGGAACCTTGCGGCCTTATCGGCCATCGTTCTGCGTGGTATGTAGTCTGCCTACTGCCACTTGAACTTGCTGGTTTTCTGGGCTATGTCTGCAACTTTAGTTCGTCTACGAATCTTTTCATTTCTGATTCGATCATGCAGAGGGACTCCGAGCATAGTCCTCGCCATAGCTCGTTGGGCTACCTTGAGCTTACTAATGAGGGCCGTAGTAAGAGACCACGTTTCGGCGCCATAAGTCGTCACACATTTGCCGAAAACTATGAGGCACTGAGGTATTCTGGACGAGGAAACGTTACGCAGTTTCCCGAACGCTACCCGGCCGTGTTGAATTCGGCGGTTGACCTCTTTTTTAAAGTTCAACCTGCCTAGGTTTGTTCCAAGTAGATATACGAGTCAACATCTTATCACGTCTGTTTGATATCACGTTTCCCTGTCTTACGCTTTTTTCAAAGGAATCGCCTTCCAACTCTACACCAGTACTCGGGCCGACATAGTGGTATTGTTTAAGCACCTAAACACTTCGATATACCGATAGTCAATACAACATCGTTGGAGAGATTCAAGAACTGCCCAGTTGCCCACATCTCCAACGATTTAAAGTTTTCTCATAGTCCACAAACGCCAAATAAGGGCAAGTTATACTCTCCGGTGTTCTGTATAACTTTCCGCAGCATGTGTGTGTGGTCTATGGTAACCTTTTCGGATACCGGCTTGTTTGGAAGGCTGGATGTCATCAAACCTGCAAGCTATGGTCGAGACGAGTCGTGATGATGTGAGTAATTTCTTAATAAGATGTTGTCATCCTTCTTATAGAAAAGAACCACCAATTTCCACCCACTTTCAAAAGCTCTGAAATGACTCCATCTTCACTCGGCGCCTTATTATTTTCAGCTGATTAGGGGCCATCCTAATTTCGTAAAGGCTAATGCCCAGGATGTCTACAATGTAGTGTCGGGTTAGCTTGGCCCTTGGATCTGTGGCCACGCTGCTAACAGGTTTGGCGACCGAAGCTTATAGCTGTGCATAAAGGTTTTCGACTTCCTTCAATACCTCGGCTTTTTTGCATCTTCTCGTTTCAGCTTTCAGCTGGCTTTGCCCAATAGATACATCCCTTGCAAACACTTTCGTCGTCGTCGTTCGTCGTCTCTTTAATGTGGTTAGTATTAAAGAGATCACCGTGCCGCAAGGATTTTGAATTTGTCTATTGATCTGCCTATATGACTCGGCGTCACCGAAAGTCTGTAGTCTTAATAAGCGTCGTTCAGTCATGAGGTTGAGAGTGATGTCGGAAAGTTTCTGAGGTCTATTTGCACGGCGGGGTATAAAAGACTTAGAGCATACCGTTTGGTCAGTTTCTACGATTGAACTGTTATTAATCTCGTCCACTAATGCAAAATTTTCTTAAATTAATTCCATGTATTGGAATTGCCTTAACAATTTAACTGTTATTTAACCTAAGAGACTTATTTTGTATTGCATGAACAGAAAACCAGTTCCATGGAACTACTGGGATAAAAAAAAAAACAGTAGTTCCATAATGGAACTAGAAAATGGAACTGCTGGGATACGGCGAAAAGTTTTAGGTGAAATGATATTCGGTTAAATATTTTTCGAACTTATGATAGGCAAGACGAGTAGGTGATACATCAATATTTCGAGCTACGCGACGTACTACGTGCGATGCGCGCAATCTCGCGGTTTGCCTAAGCGACAGTTGAGTGAAGAATAATCGAAATTATTTGACCAACAACCATTCATGTTCTGATTTGCAACGCGTTCATGCGACAAAACAAAATAAGTGCAACGGGAATAAACTGTTTTTTGTACAAATTTCATATCGGAAATAGTTATCTAAGTGACAAAAACAGTAAAAAAAAACGGCAGGTAAAATATTACCAAACGACAAAATTTATTTTTTTTCGGCAGGAAAAATTGTACTATATTACGTTTTAAAGTACACTGCATTTAGGAAGAAAATACTAAATGGAAATAAATACATCATTAAGGTGTGTTAAAAAGTCTTAAATGAAGAAAAATATAAAATAATATTCAGGTAAAATTTCTTAAGCAATGCTCATACAACAGATACCGTAAAGTAAAAAATACTTAATGTTAAATCGCATTAATTCAAGTTAAGGCAAAAATTACTAATTGTTAAAACTTGAAATAAAATATCTACCAAGTGAATTTTATTCATAAATCGGTACAATTTTTGTCGCTTAGTCGCCGAAATTGATGAAAATGTGGACTATTTTAAGTTACCAAGCGACAGCAAAAGTCTTCCTAGAGGTACGAGAGTAGGATCAATAGACGCAGATTTTTTTTCTGATTTCAATGATATATATAACTCAATATCGCCCAAAATGTCGCTTGGTAACTTTTGCCTTTCAAGCGTCGATATATATTTTATTATACTTTGTGACTTTTTAGTCGTCTTACAAAAGTGGTCCACTCAATGTATCCGACATAAAATACCTATAGGCGCGTTTAATATTTTTTTATCATTTACAATATTTTTATCATTAACACACACACAACTTTGCCGTAGGTATATTATTATGATTACTTCCCAGAATTTGATCCTTAGTAGCAAAACCAAGCAAAACTATCGAATTTTTTGAACTGTTTTTATTTTTTGTCTTTTGACAATTCAAAAGTGCCTGTAACTGGCCTATTTGAAATAAATGCTTTGATTTGGTGTATGTAATAATACAGCGGGTTCGATTCCTGGCCAAGATAATAGATTTTTCTAAAATCTAATGATGCAATTTTAGTTTTCGTCAAAATCGGCCTTGAGACTCCTTTCAACGTTTTTCGATATTCCTCATAGTTTCGAATATACCCACACACGCTCAGTTAAAAAATGACCCTGTATGGTATAAAGTCCTGTATGAGAGTCGTTTAAGGGAGTATCGGAATAAACTAAATTCGGAAACTATTTATAGGCATCTGTGGCCAATGCAGGGCTTACAATGCCAAAGTTAGTGCCAAAGTTTTACGAAATTACTATCCGTATAGTAAGAGCCCAGCCTTGTTCTTGTTAATATCGATTTGAGTAATAAAGCTAGAAGTTGGAGGAAACGCCTATGTATTTAATTTGTTTCAAAATGTTCAGACACTATTATTTACTTTAACTTTGAAATTAATGATGGCCACGCTGTGATATTAATTACTTTCAATGCATACTTTAAATATGCGTGTATTTTAATTAATAGCGTTAATGACACTCATGTTCGTGACAGTCACTACAAAAAAGAGGATAACATAAAAAAAAACTTTTTTTTCAGCGGCTGTTGCTTGATCCGATCTCTGCTGTTTACGTAATCGTATTTATTAGAACATAAATAAATAAGTCAATAAACAGTCATTCTACACTAGCCAAAAAAGCAATTAGGAAATACGCAAATGAATTCGCTGTATAGAAATAAAAAACAAATTCTTTAAGATCATCGAGTGCCTCTTTTTTACCGCTTCGCTGAAGACGTAACAAGGAAGTAAAAAATCTCAAACAGATGCAAACTGACCGCAGTGCAAAACACTCTGTCCGCGACTGTACACGACAATATCACAACTACATATATTACGCGTTTGAAAACTGTCCATTACATCATTTTACAATCGATCCTTACACTCGACACGAGTGTACTATTCACATTTTCCTCTCCAAACGATAATCGTCCATTCATTGGTTGCAGATGGATGTATTTCGAACAAAGGGAGGACACCAAGCAAGTCGACGAGATGGAGAACGTGAATAAGGACGTGTAGTACCACCACTCACCATCGAACACGCACCAGTTTATTATAAGTGAAAGTGTTATTGGACATTATACAGTGTTTTGAATAAAGTGTGAATGTTTAATAAAATTCCTGTCGAGTTTCAACGTGGCTTTTATTCGATTTTAACGTGGAAACAATCGGATGTTTATAATATCAGAGTGACATCGTGCGATGGATCGCATTTGTTTGAGTTTAACGACGTGTTAAGTTTATTTTCGATTACACCGAGTGTGTTTGTGGACGCATTAAAGACTGATATGGCAACATAGGAGTGTTTGCTTACATACAGCCGTACAATAGGACGCCGGCGACATCCCAGCGACGCCGGCTTACCAGTAATTCAATATTATACTCTATTTATCTTGGTGCTGTGAGGATGTGCTCTCAAATATAACAACAATGTGACCCAACTTTAAAGATTTACTCGGATCTCAGGCGAGGTACATGTTCCTTGTTCCATATTTCAATCTCCAGTGAGTATTGATTTTATATTTGAAATTTTATACAGTAATTTGAAAAAGAGTTTCTAAAATGGATAAAGAAGAAAAAAATGTTGAGAAAACGTCTCGCGACGAGACAGCAGAGGAACTACCACTAAAAACTGAAGCAAAAAAAGACGCACAGAGCATGACCTTTTTTCAAAAAATAAAATTTATCAAATCAAATATAACGGTAGAACCGGTACTGGCCCTGTTTGTAATGCCGAGCGTGCTAGCTATGTTAGCGACACAGAATTTGAATTTAGAGAAAGCATGCAGGGTCAACCTAGGGTTCGGCGATGCGGCTTGTACCGCTTTGAGATTAAGGAAACGCGCTAACTATACATTTGAAGAAGATGAAGTACAGAAGCTGATAGCGTCAGTGCAAGCATGGAAGAGTGTGGTGCATACAGCAGTGCCGACGCTGCTGATGCTCTTCATAGGTGCGTGGAGCGACAAAACAGGGAAGCGCAAGATATGCATGCTGATGCCGATCTTCGGGGAATTCATGACGTGTCTATTGAACATGATAAACACGTACTTTTTCTATGAGGTTCCGGTGGAGTGGACCGTATTCATGGAAGTCATATTCCCGGCTATGACTGGCGGCTGGTACACAATGTTCCTCGGCACTTTTAGTTATTTAGGAGATATCACTTCGAAGGATTCAAGGACGTTCCGAATGGGGATACTGAACTTGTGTATGACTGTTGGATTTCCCATAGGAATGGGGTTGAGTGGTATCCTACTGCGGGTCATCGGGTACTACGGAGTATTTTCTGTCTCTGCTGCATTGCAGTTTATCAATTTCTGTTATGTATTGTTCCGTATTGAGGACCACACTTGGCTCGAAAACAAAGACAAGGTTTGTATTTTACGTTTATTTACTCAGTCAATTTATTTATATTTATCAATCAAACCGGTTATTATACGTAATTTGTATAGCTTGATTCTCTTGAGCATTTTAATTTCACGATAATTTATTTTATATTAGATTCTAAGAATTTGATAAATATTATGCAATTTATTTAAAACCTATCTTTTTTTTAGGTCAAAAGAACCGGCTGCACAGGTTTCCTACTAGAGTTTTTCGACTTCCACAGTTTAAAAGAGACTGTTGAGATAGCATTCAAGAAAGGACCAAACAACAGGCGCCTGCGCATTTGTCTCGTATTGAGTGTCGTCTGTTTGACATTTGGACCAATGTGGGGTATGTATACTTTGCTATATTCAAACATATAATAGTAAATATACACAAAGCTGTTTGAGCTTAGTACATAACATTTACCTAAGCAATGACGGAACGTGTCGGTTTAGAGTTGGGTAATTCCCATTGAAATTACTGCGTAAAAAATTAGTAGGTAGATCATCATTATAGACAGACAAAAATGAAAAAAAAACGCCCATAATTACACAGTACATTACAGGCGCTATAATTCATAAGTACATACAGATTCAGTCCGTGACTTCAACAAAAAAAAAACTTATTCATGCTTGAAAAGCGAGCAGTATCTCGTTTTAAATTAAAATTTCGTTAAATTCAATAGGTGGAAAGAAACTACAGTTGGCCTACCATAACGTCTTAAAGCGAAAGTGATTTCACTGTGGGAAAGAGACAGCTATACAAGTCATCTAGCGTTATCTCGTTTCCACACTGGAATAACTCTCGTTTTAGGACACATGGTAAGCCAGTGAACGCGTATTACATTCCTGTCGACTCGTCTATATTGTATACATCAAGGAGCCTAAACAGGCAACTTTAGTACAACGATCATCATTTCAACTAATTTAGGTAGGTTACCAGTCGAACCAGATGCAGCTGTATATCAACAATTTACGTGGACCGACTGTCTATCTGACCTACACAATCCATAAAAAATCCCCACCTATCCAGCCACTACCTAAATAGTCTGTTCTACTGCTTCCAACATAGCAAGAATAGCAAAATCATAGAATTTCTTACTTTTATGATTCTTTCCAGTAGTGGACTGCGACAAGCTGAGTTGATTGATTGATTGATGATTCTGCTATATATATCTTTTTAGACCCCGTGGTCATAGATACCAATAAGGATGAATAAAGAACCTCACCAATAAGGATGTTTACGTATCTAATTTTTGCCTAAAATTCTGTAAAACGGTAATTCCCGCAGCTATATTTGTCAACTTGAGCATTTGGCTCCAGTTGACAAATATAGGTATAGTTTATAGATTAGAAAATAAATATTTCAGCGTATCCACGTATAGGTAATTCTATGCTAATGAATTTCTAAATATAGGTATGTACGGGTTTTTACAGTAATTTTCACACTAGTGCATGGGCTCTCCCCAAAGCAGTTTATCTTATAATCCTTGCTAGTTTACAGCAGCATTTAAAAAAACTGATATAACTATGTGTCGTGAAAAAAATTGCTGTATACAGGGTCATTTTGATTTGATCTTTCATGGTTGGTTTCATAGTAAAAGTGGTTTATAACCATAAGTACATTCAGTCCATGAAAGGTTGTTAATGTTTTACAAAAAACATAAATGCCCCACAGAAGTTGACAAAAATATGCAGATCCAACACGTCTACATTGCTATCAACCGGGCACACGGGTTTAGGTGCTAAGAATACTAGTGACTAAATCTTATGAAAAACAATCAAAACCTGCTTGATTGTTCTTAGAATTAAACCCACTATTAACAGATTTATATTAAAACTAACTTTTGTCAGCAGCTTCGCCCACGTGGGTGTCGAGAATTATGTAATTTGAATTAATATATTTACACATTCATATGTTATATTAATACATTTATATTTCTACTAGGATAAAAGGTAGCCTAGATATCTCAATGGCTTCTATGGCGTTGTTAGTTCATAATACAATCGTCAAGATGTCTATAATATTGGCATCATAGCCGTGAAATCTCAAGTAAAAATATTGTATTCTTTTTTGCAAACTTTGACAACCTATAGCTCCGATACCCCATGGATTAGCATATTAAAAATTGGTACGATTATTAAGACAGTTCTAGTTAGTTACACAGTTTGTTCTGATCAATTGCACTTGGAAATTTGGTGAATTATGACACCGTCTCTCCTTTCAACCAAACACATTAAAAAATTATAAAATTAAAGTCACGTAATTTGGTTATCAATTTCTAATAGATGTGGCGAATTACCTACTAATAATAAAGAAATTAATGTCATTCAGAATAGTGATCATTACGTAAACATTATAAATTGAATACTTATGACAGTGCTATTGACAAACTACGTTTGCCCAAGGCACAGAGAAGGCAGCAAATATTGAACGACTATGACAAACATATCGGTATCTATAAACATTATGTCGATAACCTATTTTTATTCGGTTGTTGTAATTTCGTCGCAAAAATAATCCCCACGAAAAAAAGTATGTATAAAGGGGTTTGAAGATTTTACTATGGAGCGTGGCTGGCATACCTACGGCCGCCATTTTGATTTTTTTTCAAAATCGCGGCCAGCCATGAAACCTTTATAAATCGATAGCTGACATCAATAACAACAAAAAATATTATGACACCAACCCTCGTAAAGTGTCCGGTTTCTGAGATATGAAGTGTTAAAGTTGACCACATTAATTCGAAATAACAAAGGCTTAATATTTTTTTATAAAATATTTTAGTAATTAATAATCCTGGTCTGGTAGAAAAAGAAAAACGTAGAATGTGCCAGCTGCTTCTCTTCCGGCAGACCGTAAAAGTCGGTCGAGGGATAGGGCAAAATGTAAGATCCATAGCCCCTCAGCTTAAAACTCTTTCAATGGGCAGCAGCGTTGGAAGACTAATAAGATGAAATAAATGCGCTCGCAACGCGCAAACGCCTGCCAATCTCGGAAACCGGACACTTTACGCGGGTTGTTGTCGTAATATTTTTTGTTGGCATTAATGTCAGCTAACGATTTATAAAGGTTTCATAGCTGGCCGCGATTTTGAAAAAAAATCAAAATGGCTTCGGTAGGTATGCCACAAATCTTCAAATCCCTTAGCCACCGGTTTTTGGCTAATTTATTGTGCTAATTTATTGTTTTTTTTTATTATTTTGATTATTGTGCATTCGGCCCATTTTTTTCCGCACGGGGGTAGCAGAACAATTAAATTATAAAATCCAGCACAAAACTACCGAAAACGAGGACACAATGTGGAATCTGAACAGAAAGTACTAGGAGAACAGGATCAAAACTGTTTTTCGAGGGGAACAATTTTTGTGGCGAACTTACAACAACCCTTTTTATTTATTCTGGATAATTATACAAAGTTTCTATCTTCTATGTTTTTTGTTTTGAGTACGTGGCCTACCATAACGTCTTAAATCTAAAGCAATTCCAGTGAGTGAACGAGATGGCGCTAGATGACTTGTATAGCTCTGTCTCTTTCCTACAGTGGAATTACTCTCGCTCTAAGGCGCGGGCCACATAGAAAAGACGTAAGACGGGGACGCGTCGCGGACGGGCGAAAATGTATGAGAGTCGCGTCCGCTGTGTGTTCTACGTCGCGACGCGACGCTTCTATACATTTTGTATGAAAGAGACGCCGAAGAGACATAAATGTCTCCGCCTCGTCTGCGTCTTACGACTTTTCTATGTGGCCTGCGCCTAAGACGTCATGGTAGATCACCTAGACTAGAACTAGGTGTAGATCATACAACTAATAGGTATTTAAAAGGGCATCAAATTATAATTATGTATAGCGACTTTAAAAATTGGAAATAAATACACACATCAAAAGTGTCTAGGGATCAACATATATTTTTGCAATAACTTTTCTCCTGATTGATATTAATTAAAATGTTCTTTAAGGATTCATCAAATAAAGTGTTATCGTTTGTCACAGTAACGATAAACCAAGTCACCTTTGCATTCATAAAGAAATTTGCCATTTTCCTAATAAAGGGATTTTTGACATTTGAACCACTAACATTAAAGTTCGAAAAAAAGACTGAAATAACAGTTTTCTTTAAAATTTTATTGAGTAACTTAAACAATTAATAATCCGTGTTTCTACCGCGAACACTAACAACACAAAAACATCGGTTTGGCATACTCAAAATGAGTTCATCCAAATCACGCTGTGGAATGGCCGCCCATGTTCGTTGCAACAACAAAAAAAGGTCTTCTTGCGACTGGATACCCTCCATATTCGGCAGAGCTCTTCTCTGTAGCATATCCCATGCATGCTCAATCGGGTTCAAGTCTGGCGACTGAGCAGGCCAGGGCAGGACATTGATGTTAGCTGCGGCGAGAGTCTGTCTTACAACTCTTGCGGTGTGCGGTCGTGCATTATCATGCATTAACTGAAATAAGGGACCGATTTGCACTTGTAGAGGAACGATGACGTCTGATACAATCGTCTCAGCATAAATTTGAGCGTTGAGGTTGCCTCTGATCCAAATCAACTCAGCTCTTCCGCCGATCCAAATACCCGCCCATACCATGATGGTTCCACCACTATAAGGATGGACTTCCTGGCAGGATTTTAATCGCTGTTGGCGTCCAGGGGTTCTCCAGTGTCGTATACGTCTTGTATCCGGTCTCATACCAAAACAAGACTCATCAGAAAAGCACACGAAACGCCATTGTTCTTCTGCCCAATTTCTGTGTTCAAGAGCCCATTGATATCGAATCCTACGATTGTGCATTGCTATAGGTGGTACCCGTAGCGGTCTTCGGGAATGAAGGTTCACTTCATGCAAGCGGTTTCTGACTGTTTGGTCGCTAATTAAGTTCCCTGAAGAGTGATGAAGCCTCACGGCTAACATCATGGCGGTTATTGTTGGAGCTCTTCGAGTTAAGATTTGAATGTATCGGTCTTGTCTCCGTGTGGTGCAGCGATACCGTCCTCCATGGCGCTCAGCCACGGTACCAGTGCTTCGGTAACGTGTCCAAAGTCGACTGATAACACTCTGACTTGTATTCAGAGCTAAAGCCACAGTACGTTGCCGGGAACCAGCTTCTATCATTCCCACGGCTCTGAGCATTTCTTCCCTGCTTAAATGACGTCGCCGCTCCATAATAACGTTGGTTTTAATCAGTAGTAGGGAAACAGTAGCACTAATAATGTCTTCAATGCGTTGTATGTTTTTACAGGGAAAATATTGACAGCTGATTTTCATCTTTTACTCGAATTTGATTTACAGTTCCTGATTCAAATTATGAAATGCACCAAAAAGGATCCATATAAATTTATAAAATCATAAATTTATTACAAAGCCACATCTCAATCTCAAGAAATCCGCATAAAAATGCTTGATCCCTAGACACTTTTGATGTGTGTATGTTTTGGTCGTTTTTGTATGTAGGTACCTACTTAGTTACATACACAAAATACCTATGTTTAGGTATTTTATGTATTGCTATTCATTGTTTAAACGACAGAAAAACGTTGAAGTACGTAAGCTGCGGTTTTACAATAGGTATGTTGGATAATTTCAATGGGTTGTGGTGACAAAGGTATTTTTATATTATATTTTCATGTCGGTTATAATTTATTTTAAAAGTATGGATATTACTTTAACATTAATGAATGACATGGTTATTATGTCGTCATACATCATATACCTAAATAGACTCTAAATAGACTATAATTATAGTCTTGGTTAACAAATAACTTACGAGATCCACTGCAGTTGTTAATCTTATTTGTTTAATTTAAAAAAAACACGCTTTTTCAGTGAAGTCGCTCAAAGATTTATTAATTTGATACACCATCGTCTTGTTTTTGTCGTGGTAAAATCATCAAATGAGTCCTCCCACCCCGGGCAGATCGGGGTGGAACTGTCAGACTTGTCCTGACTCAAATGCACGGTGTCCTTCATTACCCCTTTACGTTCCGGGGTCGTTATTTTTCGTTCGTTAGTCCCGCGACCAGCACCATCGTCATTTAGGCCGCTGCCTCGAATCTTGCGGGCAGCGGGGCGGCGGCGGCGGCGGCGCGGAATCGGCAGGATGTTATGCGTATAATTAAATCAAATGGACCGACCCTCGAAAACAGCGGCGCGGCAGCGCAGCGGGGCTGGAGCGGGCAGCGAGCGGTGTACTCAACGAACAGTCACCGCCCGCGCGCCTGCGCTCTAGTGTTTTGACCACAATATATCGAGCGTTAGGAATAAATTTGAATAAAAAAACTTGAGAGGTGTCAAGGGACACCCGGATGGAACGAAGTTACTGTATACACTCAACAAAAATAATCGTCGCGACTCTACTCCAGTCCAGTCCAGTCCGGTCCGGTCCGGTCCGGTCCGGTCCGGTCCAGTCCAGCACATTACCCTCCTTTGCGTCGCGCAGTCGGATAAAAGTGTCGTGACAACTTTTCGTAAGAATTTCCGTCCAGCCCCCTTTCACAACGCGCGATAAGGAACTTCGTTCCAAAAAGATGTTGCCGTCATTGCTCAGACATTTCGTTCGCGAATAAAAACAAATATCTCGACCACAAAATCATGAACACAAGACTACGCGGCTATAGTGACGCGCGATCTGCCCGCTAGTTTCGAGAACGGGTCTGCGACTAACGCGCCGCTCCCGCGCCCGCCGCCGCCGCCGCCGCCGCGCCGCTGCCCGCAAGATTCGAGGCAGCGGCCTTAGGAAATCTTATGGTAGCCATACACCATACTGCCTATTTGTCAAATCGGCATGATACTGCCAATTTGATCAAATAGAATTGACCGTGTATGGGCGTGGAATGCCAATTTGATGGCATGACATGCCAATTTGATAGGTCATCAAATTGATTTGACACAACGTCAAATCGGCAACAGTGATGCCATCTTAGCAACTTTATACCTAGTTAGCTAATTTTATAAAGGTGCTAGAAAAGAACCTAAAAAGTGTAACTTGTGGCTAAACTTTTAGCTACTTTTCTACAGGGACGGTTAGGCCACGTACACACGGCGATTATTTTCCCGTATACCGTATACGAGATTTTATCGAATAGTGTTGACCACTTTTAGGACAACTTCGCACGGTACACGGTAAAATATATTTCTCGAACACGGGATTTTCCCGTATGAACGCCGTGTAAACTATTTTTAAGTTTTCATTTATATACTGTTGTCACTGCTCTATTCGATAAAATCTCGTATACAGTATACGGGAAAATAATCGCCATGTGAACGTGGCCTTACCAGGAAAATTAAGGCTTTTCGCACATAGGCCGCATGTACACTCGTAAAAAAAAAGTGTTATTCATTTTATTTTAAACCAAAAAAAAAGGTTCAAGCGATTTTCGACCTTATTGACATTTATGCAAACATCTGATTTTAATGAAGGAGCAATGTTAACGAATGAGAATGTGAGAAAAACAAACTAAATTTTAAATGTTGATAAGGTCGAAAATCGCTTGCACCACTTTTTTTAACTTGCTATCGTTAAGCAAATGTTTTCCGACCTTCAAGCTATTTTCGACCTTATTGACACTGATGCAAATACCGGATTTTAATGAAGGAGCAATGTTAACGAATGAGAATGTCAGAAAAACAAACTAAATTCTAAATGTCAATAAGGTCGAAAATCCCTTGCACCACTTTTTTTAACTTGCTATCGTTATGCAAATGTTTTCCGACCTTCAAGCGATTTTCGACCCTATTGACACTGATGCAAACACCGGATTTTAATGAAGGAGCAACGTTAGCTAACGAGAATGTAAGGAAAAGCAAACTAAATTTTAAATGTCGATGAGGTCGAAAATTATTCGGTCTGTTCGGTCTGTTATTCATCCTTCGTTGCCTAAATAGGCAAGTACAGACCAGTAAATACTGGTCTGTACTTGTATCTACAGTACTAAATTGCGAACTTTGGTAATGAAAGAAAATGGGGGTGGCCGGTGGCGACTACCGACAATTTTGTAACTAAATTACATCGCAATTTAGTGCCACCTACCGACATCGTTAGAAAGAGATAGGCATATAAATTACCGGTATATGTATTGTTACTTTTACCGATACTCATTTTAGTTATTAGGTAACGGATTTACAGATATCGTTATTAATATCGTTACATTTTTATCGTTACCATAACGATAATTCGTAACGTTATAAAAAAAATAACGGTAATCCGATCCCTGCTTTTCTAGCACCTTTTCATTTCATCATGAGACTTTCAAAATTAGTCAAGTATTAATGTCCCGAGTGGAAAGACAAGATAATGCAACAGTGGCTCATTCTGCATAATTATGAATAAGTGGCATTTTGAAGAAATAGTTCAGTTTTAGGTTTAACTTTAAAAAAATGAAATTCTTCCGGTTACAAAATATATCTGATCTGAGAACGGTACAAACGATGGTGAACGACCTCAAAGAGCAATCAAATTCATTAAAATAAAAAAATGCTTGAAAAAAAAAATATCGTCGTCGTTTTTGATACCGAGTACGCACACGAAATTCCTGCAGTTATTTTTTTAACACCTTGTGTATTTAAATAATATATTTTGTCACCGGAAGAATTTCAATTCTTTTTTACTTCAACCCAAAATTGAACTATTTCTTCAAAATGCCACTTATTTATATGTAGAATGAGCCACTGTTGCATTATATTGTCTTTCCACTCGGGACACTAATTGACTAATTTCGATAGTCTCATGATGAAATGAAAAGGTGCTAGAAAAAGAAGCTAAAAAGTTTAGCCACAAATTTTATAAAATTGTAGCTGTCGTCACCGAATAATAGCCAGATCTAGCTATAAAGTTGCTGAGTAGGCATCACTGCTGCAGATTTGACGTTGTGTCAAATCAATCTTACGATAGGCAGTATGGTGTATGGTGTATATGGACGAACTGCCGATTTGAAACAATTGCAAGCGTCAAATCTATCGTTCGATATGCAGGATGGTGTATGGCTACTATTAGGCTGTGTTTTATCGAACAAACTTGCAAACACAAACACACGTTATGTAAACTTCAAACTTGCAAACACAAACACACGTTATGTAAACTTAATAATTATTGACTCCAATCAGCTTAGTCTAGCCGAAAGAATGTGTACAACCCTTTTTTGAGTGGAAAATCATCGAATGAGTCCTCACTTCCTGAGTGGATCGGAGGGAACTGGAAGAGTGCTACTGACTAAAGACAAAAACCACCCTGTTCTTTGGGTTGCCCTCTACTTTCCAGGATTATGGTTTAGACCAGCCATTCTCAAAGTGTGAGAATTCTAGTAGCCTCTAACTCTCTTCGATCAAGTCTAATATCAACCGATTGATGAAGAAGTCAGTTAAAATAAAAAACAATTTTATACATCCCATTAGATTTTTTCTTCTTTAATTACAGTAAACACTTACTTTGTAATGTGCTTATTGTCTATAGAATTCACGTAGAAGTTTTTTTTATTTAGGGGTTCCGTCTAAAATATCGCTTCTCATAAGGGTTCCGCCATCAAAGTTTGAGAACCGCTGGCTTAGACTGTATCACAATTAAAATACCTACAACCCTTTCATTATAAATACTACCAAATGAAAACCAAAAGACGTCACATTAACGAGTAGTTCTACAAAAACAATCGACGACACGGCGCGCGTCGTTCAGAAACGCAGTTAACCAGTGGTGCATTGCTATGTTGAAACATCGAGCAAACGAATAAATCACAGGCATATTGTAATGTACAGTCAGCATTAAAAGTCGATGACCACATTCAGATTTTCAAAATTACTGTACATTATATCACCCATAAATCGCTCAACAGGATAGGTACCACTATTGAATGAACATCATTAAAGTTCAAAATTAACTGAACACTAATTGTCAAAAGTCACTGAACACCATTTTGTCAAAAATTGCTGATCGTTATGATACCCGAAAATATCATAACATTCAGTTTTACAAAAGTTAATGAACAATACAAAATGCTTGTTTTGGTTATCCAGTATAATCACGGCAACGTCCAAGAGTAACTTAACATCATAAATAACAAAAGTCACTGAACAATCTAAAATGCTTGTTTTAGTTAAATCTAGTAAAATCACGGCAACGTCCAAAATTAGCTTAACATCATAAATGACAAAAGTCACTGAGCATTACTTTGTTTCGGATACGTAGTGTGTAAACTTATAACTACTATGAAAAGTAGCTGAACTGCAAACTAAAAAATCTTCAGAGTTATAAATCCAATCTTGTCCTATCCAAACTAAAGCATGTAAAAAAACTTTTTCAAAAAAAGTAACCGACTTCAAAAACAACAACAAAAAAGGGTGAAATAACCTAATTAATAACTTCTTTCGGAAGTCAGTGGCTATATTTTTATTTTCATTGATTTTTGCCACCGACTTCCGAAAGAAGTTATTAATTAGGTTATTTCACCCTTTTTTGTTGTTGTTTTTGAAGTCGGTTACTTTTTTTGAAAAAGTTTTTATTTTACCCTTTTTAGTTTATTTATTTATTATTTAATCAACCCAAATTCTTGTATTGTAAAATACATAGGTATTTGTCAATATGTTGTAATCCGTCACCACATAAATAGGTATCCATTTCTCAAAAACTACTGAACCGATTTTGATGAAACTTGCAGTGTACCCTAAGTTGAACAATACCTAGTATAACAAAAAAAGAATTTATCTTTATATATTAAATCGGACTTGTAGTTCCGGAGATATGCGAACACAAACATAAAAACATACATATACACATACATACATAATATACGCTTTCGAAATTTGGCACATTTGTTCAGACGCTTATATAGACCAACATATTCGAAAACTGGACAGTTCTGGAAATATTACATACATACGGGTCGAATTGATAACCTCCTTTTGAAGTCGGTAAAAAAAGAAAATTAAATGGATGTAAATTACGAATTTAACTTTCCAAAATTATTATTTTTTCATACTAAGTATCAATGAGAAATATTAGAAGAGGGTGTTCAAGCGACAAGCACATTTTTTATTTTATGGTTCTGTAGAACGAACGAGCGAAAACGAAAATAAATGAGAAATTAGAACTTGGCTCTTATTTCACATTTATGTTTTTGACGGGATTTCATTACTTTTTGAACATAAATATTATTAGTAAGTAGCCTGTGCTGATTGTTACATGTGTAATTACAGTTACACGCAGTAGGTATAAATTTAGTGTGCCTAAGGGAAAAAAAATATTAAAACTAGAACTCCGCCGAACTTAGGTCTCTTCCTATGTGAATTTCAATTTAATTTTTTTCGTGGGATACTTTGTTCATTTTTTTCGTGGGTTTAAAACTGAAGACCTATGATGAAATTGAACTATTTCTGCAAGCTACATCAACATCAATTTGAAATAAAAGTCTTTCACACATGCACCGCACACACACACGCATACAAACGCGTAGACATACACACATACACTCACACAAATACACATCACATACACAAATAAACACACACACTCACTAATTTCTTTAGTATTGTTATTATTAGTTTGTTTATTTTATATATTTTTATTGGCTAGATTTTGTTATTATTATATTTTTTTGTTATTTTGTGCACTACTTTTACCATTCCTTAAATTGTCATCGAGGAGCGGGGCCTCCTAGCACAGGTATACTTTTTACTTAAAAGGGGGTCCCTGTGTAAGATTTATTGTAAAAGTTGTACAAGTTTCTGCAATAAAACTTTTTATTATTTTTATTATTTATTTATTATTATACTTTCGGAAAATCTAAATACATGCAGTGTCACCTCAGTTGATTTTAGGTTTTCAAGAGGAAGGGGTTGTGGATGGGTCAAAATTAAGTCCAATAGGACCGCCTGGAGGACACGGTGGAGCACACGGTGCAGGACTGCCCTGCTTGGGTGGAGCACCGCCGTGTCCTCACGGCGGCGATAGGCGGAGACCTCTCGCGCCCGGCATTGGTCGCGGCCATGCTGCGGGGTGAGACGGAGTGGGAGGCGGTAGCCTCCTTCTGCGAAGCAGTCATGCTCGCGAAGGAGGAGGCGGGCCGCTTGAGAGAGAGTATACCGTCCTACCTCCGCCCCAGACGCAGTGGTAGACGCCCACGGCGACGGATGTCGCGGGACGATCTCCGGCCACCGTAGGCGCGGGCATGCGGGCGGCGAGTAAAGGGCAACTCGCTGCCCGACCATGGACCATGCCCGGGTCGACGGCGCGTTGTGTTCCACGCGCGCCTCAAGGAGCGTCAGCATAATGACGGGGCCCCCCTATAGAGGGCCACAGTCCTGCCGGGGATGCGGGACATACGTATACCGCGACTCCGGCACAGAAAGGGCTACCGAAGGACACCGTGGATTTTAGTCAGTACAAGTCTGACAGTCCCTCCCGCCCTGCCCGGGGTGGGAGGACTCATTTGATGATATTGCCACGTAAAAAGAAAACGCTGGTAAGAAAGTTATCATTAAGAAAGGATTTTACGAGAATCCAACTCTAAGAGAGTGAAAACCTTTTTATTTGAAATCTAATTACTTGGGATTATAATTTAAAACACAGGAAAAAGATTGGCATTATTAGTTTTTTAAAACTAATCTCATTTGGTGATTTTGATGACGTAAAATTTTGTATGGGAAAATAACATAACACGCAAGCGGACAAATTTGAAACTCAGTATACCTACAGAAATGAGATAAAATTGATCAAACACGCCTTTTTTAGATTTTTAGAAAATCACCCCCCAATTTAGTGAAAAGGGGTATTCAAGTTTTAAAGGAAGGATTTTATTGCATGCTTTAATAAAAGCAAAACTTGGCCTATATATTCTTTCAATTTATTAAAAGATGCGTATTAATCTGTTTTCGTTGTATATCTTATTCGTTCGGTTTAGTATCTAGAAACCATATTTCTCTTTTAATACAGGTTATTGTTATTAATTTTCCCTCAAAATGAAGTCAAAATAAGTTAATTAAGCCCTATTGGACTTAATTTTGACCCATCCACAACCCCTTCCTTTTCAAACCTAAAATCAACTGAGGTGACACGGCATGTATTTAGATTTTCCGAAAGTATCCCACGAAAAAATTTAAATTGTAATTCAAAGAGGAAGAGACCTAAGTTCGGCGGAGTTCTAGTTTTAATAATTTTTTTCCCTTAGGCACACTTTTATACTTACTGCCTGTAACTGTAATTATACATGTAACAATCAGCACAGGCTACTTACTAATAATATTTATGTTCAAAAAGTAATGAAATCCCATCAAAAAATTATAATTTTGGAAAGTTAAATTCGTAATTTACATCCATTTAATTTTCTTTTTACATGCTTTAGTTTGGATAGGACAAGATTGGATTTATAACTCTGAAGATTTTTTAGTTTGCAGTTCAGCTACTTTTCATAGTAGTTATAAGTTTACACACTACGTATCCGAAACAAAGTAATGTTCAGTGACTTTTGTTATTTATGATGTTAAGTTACTCTTGGACGTTGCCGTGATTATACTGGATAACCAAAACAAGCATTTTGTATTGTTCATTAACTTTTGTAAAACTGAATGTTATGATATTTTCGGGTATCATAACGATCAGCAATTTTTGACAAAATGGTGTTCAGTGACTTTTGACAATTAGTGTTCAGTTAATTTTGAACTTTAATGATGTTGATTCAATACTGGTACCTATCTTGTTGAGCGATTTATGGGTGATATAATGAACAGTAATTTTGAAAATCTGAATGTGGTCATCGACTTTTAATGCTGACTGTACTAGACATTTACAAAATGTCCGACCATTCATACATGTTTGAATTAAATAATTGACTAGAAGCCATTTGAATTTTGATGAATGAATACTGACACTTGATGTTACAGTGGACTGTCTGGCTCGTTATAAACTAGAACGGGTGAATATTTTTGTTTATAGGTATATTATATACTATGTTTTATTAGTTTGTTGGACAAAAAAATTCAAACTCTGTTGAATGGGTTATAAATAAAGGCTTATCAATGGCGTTTTGATCTGTGTAAATGTTTGAAAGCGTATATGCTGGGTTTGTTGTAATCTCTATTGACTTTACTTTAACATTTTTTTTTTGTTTTTGATGAATTCCAACTAGTGCATTTCAAAGATAATGCAACCAATTGCTTTAAAATATTTTTATGATGATTACTCCATAGCACATTACTTCTATGTCAATGACTGATTTCCTCTGATAATGACGATATTTTTAAATAAATTCTTAAGTTAGGTATCAATTTACTATTAAAGTGGGTAATGATTATTGTCAATTTATTTACTAAATATATAAGAAACTTCAGACGATAGACATGAGTAACACGTTGTAAATATGTAGACAATGCAGTATAAGTACAGCTTAGATAATACGTATAAATAGAGATTATAATTAATGTTTAACAGCTCTATTACATTGTTTTCTTAATAATTGAAGTAAATAATTGATTAATGTTATTAGTTAAAGGATAAGAAATGCTTACTCTTTGTCTTACACACAACGTGTGTTATCAATTACACAATAATATACATGCGCCATTTGTAATTTATTTTATTGTGACTAGTACCACGTGCTATTTTCAAGGAAAAGGCATTTTATGGGATTAGGAAAGGTCGCGGGGCTTTTTGATCAGGTGACTCGTGACCCTGGAACGTAAAGGCCTATTGAAGGATCACCGTGGATTTTAGTCAGTACAAGTTTGATGAATATGCAACGATAAAAAATTATATTAGAAAAATCCTATGGCGGACGACACATTCATCTACTATCTATTTCAGCAGTCGTGCAAGTGTATAAGCGAGCATAGAAAAGACTATTATTAAAGAGAGAATTAACGGTATTCCCTGTAAGTGTTGCTCCCGCAGAAGAGTCGGACAGTCCCTTTAGCTCAACCCAGGGCCGGAGAATTCTAAATTAGTTTTTCAAAACAATCCTAATCCAAAACAGTTACATTAACAGCAGAAGTGCTACCAAAACTTTCGATTATATTTTTCATAACTTCAGAAAAACTCAGAGAAGTTGGTAAAAAGCATCAAATCTTGGAAGTAGTATGTCATCATTCATAGTGGAGGTAGTTGCTAGTCCTCAAGGGAAATTACTGGCTAGCCGACCTAGGCAGTGATTGCTTTAGTGAAGTTCGGCCTTACATCATACCCTGCTACTTGTTGTTATTTACATTTCATAACTTCTTCTTGTTATGATTGTATCTTGCAGGTTTAAATTGGTTTTACAGTCTATGGAAGTAGATATAATGAGAGTGATCTAAGCCAAACTATAATATCTATTATTTTTGTGAAAATGAGGTCGTTTTAAATAGAAAACGCACTATAAACATTGCAAGTAAGAGTTAGTGAATAGATTTAAGATAAGAGATAAGACTACACCAGAACTTGGATTAGGAATTTACGATACTTTTTAACCCAATAGTGCATTTCTGTGGGATATTTTTCGACATATTCAGTTCACTATTTGTACTCAAGCGAAATAGTTATGAGAGAAAAGTTAATTATAATAAAAATTAATGCTAAAGCACTAGGTTTTTAAATTACAGAATATTTTAAAAAAATCTTTAAACGTGATATACAAACTGCTACAAAGCGCAGGAGTACAAAAAGAGATGTTTTTCTTTTATTAGGCGCTATATTCAGTAGAGTGGTCATGTCCGCCGCATAACCGACGATAGGTGGAGTAGGAAGGTTCTCGAATAGAGACCGCGTGTAGGTCGTCGTCTTCGACAAGATGGACCGATGACCTGAAGAAGTTGATGAGATCGTGCGCTGTAGCGCTCCCTGGGAGAGGCCTATGTCCAGCAATGGACTGCAATAGGCTGAAATGATGAATGATGATGATGATTCAGTAGAGTGACATTTGTGCGTATTCGCAAACGTGAAGATTTCCGAAGCGCATGTCTTTTCCAGTCAAACTGTACCCATCGTACTATAATAAAGTTAAACATCTGTTGAACACTTGTCTAAAAGAACTGTCAACTGCAAAACGGCATTTGACGTTGATAGAAGGGTCATTTTGCAGTTAAATTGTTTTTTAGAAAAGTGTCCAACAGATGTTTAACTGTTTGTGGTAGTACGACGGTTAATGATCGTAACAGGATTCTCTCTTTGTTTGTAATGGCTGACATTAATAACTAATTTATTTGCAGGTGAGCTGAGTGTCATGTACATATTCACTCGATACCAGTTCAATTGGGATGAAGTGAAGTACAGCATCTATTCGACGTACAGTCTGGTCACACACTCTATAGGTAAGTAGGTAAACCTATGTTTCTTCATTATTCTTCTCTTGTTTTGACACGAACTAAATTTAAAAAAAAACTGTGTGTGTAAATTATTTTCCAATCAATCAGTTATATCCATTTGTTTAGTTACAGGAAGTAGTACCTACCAATAGTAGTACCTAGTAGAATTTCTCCTGAGTCGTGGGAGCGTTTACAAACATAGAAACTCACATACACTAACACCTAACTTAGATGTATTTGAAAAAATTGAATAATAATTTCAAACAAAAAAATATCTAAAGAAATCACTGAATTGCTAGTGCATTTAATAAAACAGTTACTTTGAATGCAATCGTGATTGCAATTAGTACCTAACATTAGTTACCTCTCGTATACTTTACAGTATGTATTATTTGTCATATTGCTTAATTCTGATTTATATACAACTCAACCCCGAGAGGTCGAGTTTGGACAAATGAGTCTCTCGGCACTAATAACTACGAGTACCTCGTTGGTATTTATTGTGTAGGGGGTAAGGGCGACTTTTGACTTCTTCTCTAAAAGTGTTTCGTCTGCGTTTAATTCCCTGGTCATATCAAATGGTATTATTGGAGTTCTCCATAGTGATAATTCAAAATATTGTAACTTAATAAGATTTATTGGTAGTTTCTTATGATTTTATCATTATGAATGCAATCAGCACATTTAAACCGCAATCAGGAACCGTAAATAACGATAATTTATCGGAGGGCTCTTTTCGTGGTAAAATCAACGAGGGGCTGTCAGATTTTTGTGATTCTTCAATAGCCCTTTACGGTCCAGGGTCACGGCGGTACCTGATGAGACCCAGGCAAGGTATGGTCCTCTAAGGGGGTCTCCCCAGATTGATGATCATGATTGACGTCAGATTGCTGACAGTTCTCTGAGCGCTTGTGGAACACTACGCGCCGTAGGCCTTGCCATGGTCCCATGATTGGACGGCGAGTCATTTATTGCCCACCGTCTGCATGCCCGCGTAACTTAGTGATTTAAATGCCAAAAGTAATTTTGCTTGCCTGTTACGTTTTCACTTCAAATAGCTAAACTGACTGATGCATTTTCGTACAGAAATACATAATATAAAACTTTTAAGGCAGTAATAGACCAAAGAAGACCAAAAGATGATGATGAAAGGATGATTGAGCCAGCGTAACGGTGACCAAAAGCTTCGTCGGTATAAATATTGAACGATATTCCTTTGCCTACGTTTCTGTATGTATACATTATATTTTTCAGGTACATTATTCTCGATCAGCGTGTTCAGTAAGAAGCTGAAGGCGGACGATGCTGTGCTCGGCATGATATCCACCAGCAGTAAGATCTGTGGAGCTATAGTCTTGGCCTTCGCTAGGAATGATTACGAAGTGTACTTATGTATGTACCCCTTTTTATAAAACATAGTATTTTTTTAAATTTTGATTAAGTTCTTGCTTGAAAAGATTGGATGAGAGCAGTTAAAAAATGGAATAAAAAGTGGTGCTTTAAATAAATCATGTATCAGTCGTACAATACCCTTACAATTCTAGTTTGTTTTTATGGTCTAAAATAATTATGAATTTTCTTTTTCAGCTCCTCTATTAGAAATTTTAAATGGTACCTCAGCGATAGCTCTACGATCAATTGCATCGAAACTAGTCTCTTATCAAGAATTAGGCAAGTTTTTACATAATTTTTACAACAATACCCCTAGTTACCTTAAATTTTGGTATTCTAACGTAAATACCACAAAAACCTTGCTACAAATAATTAAACATCTGTTAAACACTTATTTTAAAAAAATGTAACAGCATAACGAACTTTATATCAACGTCAAAATGCCATTTTGCAGTTGACAGTTTTTTAGACAAGTGTTCAACCGATGTTTAATTTTTTGTAGTAAGACGGATAATTAATAATTAATGTCTATGGAACCAGTATGAAATCATCCACTGTAATGGAGGACACCCATACTCATTAACTACAGTTTAATGTGATGATTGACCAAAACGGCAACAAAGTGTCTAAGTTTACGTAGGAATATCAAGAAAGACATTTTATTACGTATCCATTTTTCCAGGTAAAGTGTACTCTCTGTTCGGCGTGGCAGAGACCATGATGCCGATCATCTTCGTTCCTCTGTACTCCAGGGTGTACATAGCGACCCTGACCGTGCTGCCGGGGGCTGTGTTCCTCATGAGTGTGGCTGCTACTATACCTGCTCTTTGTATATTTGGGTAAGAGTTGGTGATAATTTATTTTGTTTCTTCTTCTTTCTTTTTTAACGTTGCCCCACACTAGAATTTCTCCTGTATCTTGGGTGCGTTTTCAAACATAGAAACTCACATTAATAAACACTGCTACTTGCAGATCATAATACGGCGAAAGTTGGTCAAATTGTGCTTTTTCTTTTTGCCATCGATTTATCTACTGGATATTTAAATGACTTTGGTCTAATTTTTTGGTAATGACTTCTCCCAGCAATTCCGTGGATCAGTCCGTCAGCATTTGGTGTTTTTAGTCCCGATCAATTTCATTACATTATTGAAATCCTATACAGTAAATTGAAACCTCAAAAGTAATTTATTTTTTTGTAGTTATCTGCGTCCTAGGTGACAAAAAAATAGTCACAAAGAATATAGATCATAGCAAAAATATAAGACAGAAAAGTCTAGATTTCTTATCCATTTATTTATTCGGCGACAACTCCTAATGCGTTTTTCTCAGCCAGATGTTGTAAGGATTTGTTTTCAGAGCTGAGGTATGGAGCTAACATCTGCGGTATATTTTAACATGTATTTATCTAACAAAAATTATATTAAAAGCTCTTCATCATTTTGAGGTTGACTGTACTTGAATTAAGTGGGTACTTGACGATAGAAATCCGAGACAGAGCTGAATTGTAACGTTAAATAAAAATACGAGTCTAAAAGCTCTTTTCATAAAATAAAATATCTTTTTTGAACATACACAGCACAATGTATGTGTATCTCTTAAGATATTTTATTTGTTATCACTTAATTGAAGGCTTTTTTTTATTTAACTTATGTTATCCCACTGCTGGGAAAAGGTCTCCGACCTTTGTGTGGCTTTCTTCAACAAATCTCTCATAAACACGTCTAAGTCGTCACGCCTGCGTCGCCACTGGACTAACTCAAAATGGACCCACGCGATCACTGGACCCAGTCACATTCTTTAATGGGTCGACTGGACCCACTGACCAATTGAATTATTAGTACAGTCGCGGAGTAAAGCCCACTCTTTTAATTCCGTGATTCCCATTTTATGTTAGTTGAAAATAAACTGAATAGAGTATTGTTATATTTTGACAAGTCAATTTCGCGCTCTATTTTTTTTTATTTGTGTTTTGGTCCAGTTAACCACTAAAATATAGAAAATAAATTATCTGGTTTAGTGAACTCCCAGTTCCAGATCAAAGCGGGTCCAGTTGCCGAAAGACTCATTGTTGCTTCAAGTATAATTCAAACACTTTCTCTTTTTTCCAGTTGGTTCTACCACCAGCACAAAAAAGATGACAAAGAGAAGAGACTGACCGTGCCCAACACTCCGCCCTTGCCCGGTGATATTCCTGTGATGCCAGCTTAGCCTGAAAAATACTCAATAACTTTGAACTATGATTGAGATTCTCAGTCAAACCAGTACACACAGGTTATGGGGTGACTGTGGACTCGCGGACTTTGACAGATACGAGTATCTGGGCGAACGCTTCACCTTCAATAAAAATGATAATCCGTCAACATAAACTGTCGGATCACGATTCACGATATTTTAATTTATCGACGTGTGTATTGACGGATCACAAATATTTTATCGGTACAATTCTGAATCAAATAAATAAATGTGTTGATAATTATCACGATATTCATTAACGTGTAACGTTCGCCCAAGAAATCGGTGTTGGAAATCTAGTCCACGATCAGTTCATAATTATACGAGTTTGGTTCGAACACACCTCTATGAAAGACATGTCACAAGATGTCTATTCTTGGAAAGGGACCTAACTTTAGGGCTGCAGTATTTGTATATTTTGAATAATTTATAGTTTTGTTCTATAATTATGTTCTTTTTTGTGATTAAATGTGTTGATAAATATTTTTGTTCAAGTTTTCTTTTCAACTGTGGCAACCTTGCATTCCCTACTGATAAAATTTCCCTCATATTAAAGTAATTGTCCCTAATATGCTCTACATAGACGTAGACGAAATTGCAGCATATTGAATTGCCTCGTACACACATCAAAAAAGTTATTGATTACTAACTTATACTGATATTTAAAGAAACACAATTTATTTCATAAACTATTGTATATTCTAAATCTATATATTTTAAATAAAGAATCTAAAAAGAAGAAGAAATCATAATTATAATCTACCTAAACTTTTTAAATGTTAAAAAGTTACTTTTTAAGTTTCGGTTTTTCAAAATGATCCTAACTTATTTGAAGTGTGTATTACCCAAAGTCTCCAATTTATTTCCAACTAGCTGTTGCCAGCGGCTTCACCCGCTAAAACTCGAAAATTATCCCACCGGAACATAAAATCGGGATAAAAACTATCCTATGTGTTAATCCAGGTTATTAACTGTCTGTGTACCAAATTTTAGCCAAATCCGTTCAGTAGTTTTTGCGTGAAAGAGTAACAAACATACCTACATACACACAAACACATACATCCTCACAAACTTTCGCATTTATAATATTAGTAGGACATACAGCTACAGAGTAACACACATGTCCTTGTCTCCATTATCCACAATTTAAATAATTCGCCATCAACCGTCCACAGTAACAGGACAATGAATATCTCTGTCGAGAGACTAATTCATAGTGACGCGAACACACCAGGTACATGCGAGCACACCGTAAATATCACTTACTGGAACACCGCGTCACGCGCTGTTTGCCTCGTATATCCGAATTATATAATTTACCTGGGAACTATGATTTTGTGGTACACTCGTGTCGACATGTGTTTGAATGCAGAATTTGAGAACTGTAAAGGTGGGAGAGCATTATTGGATTTAATAAGCTTCTAGAATTTAACTTTATAGTTTTTATTGCAGGTGGCCTACTGCGTCGTCTTAAAGCGAAAGTAATTCCAGTGTGGGAAAGGGACAGAGCTACACAAGTCGTCTAACGCCACCTCATACAGCAAATTATCGGACGCGTCCGTCAGCCGCGGCTGAGAGACGCGGGTTATTCATTATCTAGCCAGTACATTTAATACTAACCAAACCTACACTGTGCAAACTGCCGCTCGTAAGACGCGGACGTGACCTTGAGCTTTCGGACGTCCGAACAGAATCTGGCCAGCTATCATCCGAACTACCGTGCACACTGCTAAGCCGCGGCTGACGGACGCGTCCGATAATATGTTCTCAGCTTTACTCTCATTTTAAGGTGTCATGGTAAGCCACCAGATCTTACAAGTGTCTGCTTTACAGTAAATTGCACAGAAACTCAACACCAATGTCACAGTATTTGTCATGTTAGGTACGTAAAGTTTTTTGTTTTACTATCAAGTTGAACTCAAAAGCCGTACCATTTCTAAAGAAATAGGCAAAACTGTAGAACGCCATCGCTAAAAATTCTTATATTATACTTTTTCCTCGTTAGAAATCACGTTGTTCTACGTTTAAACGTTTCTGTTACACGAAGATCATCGTCAAATAGACCACCTACAATAACCATGACAAAAAACGACGATACCCGTAACCCTTACTTCTCCTTTAGTACTACCTTCACATTTCACATGATATGGACACAAGGGGTAGATACTGCCAGTACACACTACGTATACATCACCAATTAAAACAAACTAGCTTGCGTTACATAAACAAATTCCGCTGAGCATGTCCACAGTTTAAACCACCTCAATTCTAAACTAAATTAATTCATTAAAAACTAGCACCTTCACCTAGAACTGAGCGCCGCCGTCGTCTGGAATAGCAAGAGTTTGAAACTAACCCGCACCAGCGACACTTGTATTATTACAACCAGCTAGCTCCTTTTGCCAACCATCAAAAGCACTTTACAGCGCTGTCAAAACATTTGTACAGCACCTTAAGTATAACAAATTCTATTCCCAGTAATTGGCCCTTTGACAGTCACAGTCGAATCTACAAACGATGTTAGATGTATTTTTTATACAGCGAGAATCGAAAACACTAAATCAAATATGTGAAAAAGAGAACTCTTTTACGATAGCGCCTGTTTTTTTTCTCTGTTTTCGCTTTTTCGTTATTTGTGAACGAATAGTGTTCGATATACGAATGTGATTTTCATGTCCATCGATAGAATTTTAATGGAAATGTAGGCATTTTGAAATTGTTTTACAGTATTGATACGGTCAGTTAGCCGACTTGTTTGTGTTCGCTGTGATATCATAACTTTTAAAATAAAATCAAAGGATTATTTTTTACTGCTGTTTTTTGTACAACTTGCTAATTTAGTTGTGGATCCTGCTTAAATATGTTTCAACAGAAATAAGATCACTTTACAGCACTACTGGTAACCAGCCCGAATTAAGTAGACTAGATTGAGTTATTTGTGTTGAATATCAAGATAAAATCTTGGACTTTGCACATGTATCGATTGAACATGAACATGTCTAATGATACTTTGGGGAAAGATAAAGATCAAGATAAAGATAATAAGCACGTGTAACATGAAACATTATGCACATTTAAATGGTGACATAATTTTTACAGAACCAACATGTTTTGCTTCACTCGGCGTACAAATGTTTGGAAGTTATTATTTTATTGAGAGTAACAACTATGCAAATGTCACTTAAAATATGTCAAGATTATGATAAACAGAAGTAGGAAAAATCATCAAATTAGTCTTCCTGCGCTAGGTGGATTGGAAAAGCCTGTCAGATATTTCCTGACTAAAAGTCTACTAGGTTCTTTCTGTTCCATGGTTAGTTGTTAGTATTCCACGAATTGCTTTTGTACTAACGTGCCAAATCAATCATAATTTACCCGCGCAGCATAATTCTTAGGAAGTCAGAATCCACACCATAAGTGACCCGAACTCCTCAAACTCGACGCGTAATCAGAATAATTGAGTAAACTTGTAATTTATTCGTCATATAAACCAAGTTTAAAGACTAAGTTAATCAGTAAAGATATGGTATTCGCGTTAATTAACTCTCACACTCGCTATGGAAATGATTGCGTGGTGGGATAAAGTGGTTGGTGTGGTGAAAGCTAGGCGAATAATTTATTTTGGTAGCTCAACGATGTTTGGTTACACATTGTTATGACTGACAAGAATATGCAAGTACTTGTTCTGTTTTTTAGTACATTTTGGTCCATATCTAGTACATTTCTAGTACTCTTCTTACTACTGATACTTAACAGTCCTCTCAAGCACATTTGCCGTTTTAAGAGCATGGTTAATTAAATAATTGACACGAGTAAAGAGCCTATCGGAGTTCTAATTCACAACCTGCAAGACGTATAACTCGACGTTTTGACTTTTGGGACACGATTGCCGTAACGAACTTTTTTTTTATCATTTAGGTATTCACAATCCATATGTTATTTCAAAGGAACAACTTATGGCCCTACGTCTCACAGTGGTCCGGATTTTCAAAAAGGTGGACATAGGATCGAAAATGCATATTTAACTTAACAAAAAATGGTTTCGTATAGGAAATTTAACGCTGATTAATACTTATTACTACAACTTTTCAAAAAAACTGCTCCTTCAAGTCAAAAAAAAATATTGAAAAAAAAAATGTATGGGAGAAAATCTATTTTATTTTATTCTTCCGCTCAGTATCAAAGTATAGCAAGCAAACCTTATATTCTGGTAAGTACTTATTGTCCTTAATACGACGACATATAAATTGCTTGCGTATCCCTGCGGCCTTGGCGCCTACGATGCTTTAAAGTTTAAAATTTTAAAGTTGAATTATCTTAACATTATTAACGAGTTTTTTCTATTGAAATTAATCCAAAATATCATTTTTAATAAAACAAGCCCCCCCCCCCCCCCCGCGCCCCAACCGTGTATTAGACTCGCCCCCCATTACTTGGGACTTAAATATAACTGGCGAAATGACAGTGTACTATAGTGTAAGTAGTATACACCTTTGCAGAACCCTTGGGGAATATAAAGCGTGATTTTATGATAAAATAAGCACTTATTTTTTTTATAACTATTTCTTGTTATACATAAATAATACTAAAATACTCAATTCTAACAATAACAACATCACTAAATCTGACACGTTTACATTAATGGATCATGTTCAGACTGCAACTGCTGTATATCCATATTTTCTGTTTCTTCTGTTACTACCTCAGGCAACAACAAAAGCTCTTTAACATCAGGAAAAAAACCGAATTGCTTTGAGTTGCTGTATTTTGGTCGAATATGGGATAAAAATGGGTCTGAACTAATTAAAAAATTATGGAGCAAGTCCTCGTTGGTCTTCATGCTGTTAAATTTTCTTGTGTGATATTCACGAACTCTTCGAAATTCTTTATTTCTTGCTTCTCCCGCTTCTTCGGAAAGAATGCCAATTGGTAGGAGGCCAAAGTGATGACAAATGTCTGCACTGTGTATGAGTAGCTTGTGCACACTTGCGGGCATATAAAACCATAGCTATAGATGAACAGAGATCTCAGCTGTTTCTCTGCAATAAGTCTTGAATTCTTCAATATTTATGGCACATCCTGATGAAATCGTTTGAAGAATAACTTCAAAATGCTTTAGAAGGCCTTTGTCAATATCGGTTATTTCGGCAGATTTCTCATAATCTCTAAAAAACCTTCTGGCTGTGTTTCCGTCGTTTGTGGTTCCATAGCCTTGCTTCACAAAATCCTCAAGTATTCCCATTTGCTGTTTGACTTCTTCTTGTATCAAATACTTCTTGTTTTCTTCTATTTGTTGCTGAGGTCAACAAAAGGCTTCCTAATCTGAACTTCGGTAGATGTGCCCACAGTTGTTGTACTAGATGTCGACGGAATCACAGCTGCTGTAGTATCGATGTCCACTGTAGTATTGTCTGACGAAATGTTTTCGATAACTTCATCTTGGGCTTGAAAAATCTCGCATAAATTAACAGTAGTGCAATTTGGCCAACTAATATTTGATTGTAACCACGCAGCATGTCTATTCATGAAAGTCTTCTGATTTCTAGAAGCACTTGCCCATCTGCGATTGATACCTATTACTGATGTAGTTCTTCAAAAAAGTCTTGATTATTTCTAAATCTTCTGAACATGTTTCAACTGGCATATGTAGAATAATAGCTTCATAGAGTCGTGCCCAATTTTTCATGTCTCCTTCAACACGGAGGAACATAAAAATGTCCAAGTTTGTAACAAATGCAGTCATAACGAAACTCATTAAACTTTCACACAGCACGGATAATTAGGTATGTTAGTTCCTCAAGGGTTGAGAAACAAGTGCCTTTAATTGTTTCATGCACATAATTAATAACAAACACACGCGCGCAAGTAGTGACTGACAAAATTAGTACCAAATCTTCAACAGCCAATCAGCGTCGTCGATATATCCGGTGGTGGGGGTAAATGATTCTTTTATCACAGGAGTCGTTTCAGTCAGTTACAAATTGGCAACGAATCAGCACGTGTCTTTAAATACGTATCTAAAGTTGAAGACTTTTATTACTATTTTTTTATTAAAATAAAATAAACAAATACTTGCCAAATGCTTGAAATCGTATGTTATAATTCTTATATAATTAAAAAATGATATTTTAAATTCAGCATAATTGAAAAACTCGATAATAATTAAAAAAAAAAAATCCCAATTGAAATTTTAACTTTGAAGCATCGTAGACGTCAAGGCCGCAGGGATACGCAAGCAATTTTTATGTTGTCTTATTAAGAACAATAGGTACTTACCAGAATATAAGGTTTGCTTGCTATACTTTGATACTGAACGGAGAAAAAAAATAAAATAGATTTTCTCCCATACATTTTTATTTTCAATATTTTTTTTTTTTACGTGAAGGAGCAGTTTTTTTGAAAAGTTGTAGTAATAAGTATTAATCAGCGTTAAATTTCCTATACGAAACAATTTTTTGTTAAGTTAATTATGCATTTTCGATCCCATGTCCACCTTTTTGAAAATCCGGACCACTGCTGCCTTAGTGCCGTAAAACAGTGACTTTATGAAGCAAACCCCACCTTAACGGTAAGGGTTTTGATTTGGAAAAAAAAATGATTTAAAGTACTTTATTTCTTATGCGACTTATAGTTTTACCTTAAAAAAATATTTTACAACACGCTTTTCTATTCCTTATTTTGCAAACTCCTCATATACTACGACTATCATTTTAAAATGTTTTTACACAGACTAATTGGTCGTTGGGGGTTCTTCTGATGGTTCATAGTTTATCTTAATCAATGAATGATTTCAAACAAAAACTTATTAAAAGTTAAGGTCTAATTTGTCAGTCGTGATCGTGAGCCACGCGTGTGTGAATCTAAAGGCGCTCCCTCACCGCGAGCATTCACCTGTAATGTAACATAAAATGCGCAATTTGATGCTCTATTGTCTTCAAATGTTAGAATCTGTAACGTTACATTACAGGTGAATGCTCGCGGGGAGGGAGCGCTCTAACGCCGTTCGCTTGCTCAAGGCCATTGGCGAATAATACGCCTTAATATTGTATGAAATGTTATGTATGTACCTACCCTTATGTATTTATCAACCGTAGACGATTATGATCCTGTTACTAAACAGCGACCTGAAATAACAAAAAAATATTTTACATACATTCGTCAAGTGCACACTGCGTCATCATTAAATTGTCAATTGATATGAAATGAATACTAATTAACAGAAAAACAGGCCATCTCAATGATAATTGTTTATTAAATATTACATAAATACGAGTAATACGATGTATTTGAATAATTATGTTTTCCGACATATATCCCTGATTAATGAGGTTGCAAATAAATCAATGTTTGTTGGAAGTAACAGTGTTATAAAATAATTCCAATTCGTCACGCCACGCGTGTCCATGGAATTTATTAATTTATGTTTATATTTTCTAAAAAACATGTTAATAAAATGATGTCAAAGTTGAATAGTATTTTTATGATACAGCACAATCTACCCCATCTGTCATATTTTGTTCGTTTCTCGACCGAGAAAATCGTTTATCGCTATTCGCTTCCTTGAGGGCAACAAGATGATGACCTTTTATACAAAAAATACAGGAGTACGAGTTAATTAGGGTAGGGATGTCGATTCTTTCCGAAAAAGATCGATTTTTGAATCGATTCGAATCGTGACCTAATGAATCGATCCACAAAAAAATCGAGGCCAAAAAGATCGATTTCTGAAAAATCGATCTTTTTTTCAAGCTTTTGTTAGAGGCCAAAAAGATCGATTTCTGAAAAATGGATCTTTTTTTCCATCTTTTGTTTTTTAATGTTATAGAGGCCAAAAAGATCGATTTCTGAAAAATCGATCTTGTTTTCAAGCTTTTGTTTTTTAATGTTATAGAGGCCAAAAAGATCGATTTCTGAAAAATCGATCTTTTTTTCATACTTTTGTTTTTTAATGTTATAGAGGTCAAAAAGATCGATTTCTGAAAAATCGATCTTTTTTTCAAGCTTTTGTTTTTTAATGTTATAGAGGCCGAAAAGATCGATTTCTGAAAAATCGATCTTTTTTTCAAGCTTTTGTTTTTAAAATGTTGTATATACCAAAAAGATCTATTTCTGAAAAATCGATCTTTCTTTCAAGCTCTTGTTTTTAATGTTTTATATGGCCTCTATAACATTAAAAAACAAAAGCTTGAAAAAAAGATCGATTTTTGAATCGATTCGAATCGTGACTTAATGAATCGATCCGCAAAAAAATCGAGGCAAAAAGATAGATCTCTGAAAAATCGATCTTTTTTCAAGTTTTTGTTTCATAATTAAATCTATTTTATAATTAATGTACCTAATATAAAAATATTTTATTAAAAAGAAGATAAAATATTTTAATTTAACCTTTTTTTTTCAGTAAAATCTGGTAAGTAATTCAATGATAAAAGATATTTTTATTATTACCATAACGAAACATCAGATTAGGTATAAAACAAGGCATTAATTTTTAAATGACATTTGTTCGTTTACAAAGTTAAGGAAATAGATAAATAGCATATACACTTCTCATCAAAAAAATCGAAACACTTTCGTTTTTATTGTTTTTGTTCTAATTTTTTACAAAAGAGAATTAATTCCATGAAAAAAAAACATTACTGTGTAGCTGGCAGTTTGGTCATTACAGTAAGAAGAAAAAAATCAAAATTCGAAATAATTTCATTTGTTTATCCTATAAATGAAATTAATCACTGTTTTGAGACAAATGTGTATTTAGGGTTGGAGTACGTTTCTCGTTTAAAAACTAAAAATTAGCGCTTGTCTTTAAACTTTCTGTTTCTTATTTCATTTACTGTGACTTTGGGACGTCTGAAAAAACTTTTTTTTCTAAAACATATGGATACTTCGCCCGCAGAAGCCGCCCAAGTGGTGGCATTGCTGGATTCTGGACTTAGTCAGCGTGTTGTGGCTGCAAGATTGCATCTAAGCTTATCATCTGTTCATAGAGTCTACAAACGCTATCGGGAGACTGGTTCGTTCACGCGCCGTTCAGGATCTGGCAGGAATCGGGTCACTTCTGAGCGAGATGATCGATTTATTGTAACAACTATTTTACGAAATCGACGCCTTAACGCTTTTCAACTGCAGCAGCAGCTTCGCGTTGTACGAAGAGTAGCTGTAAGTGACTCTACAATAAGAAGAAGGTTGAAGGAACGCGGATTGGCACCGCATAAGCCAGCGAATGGGCCGAAATTAACTGCAGACCATCGAAGAGCGCGCCTTAACTTTGCACGCGAGCACCTAACTTGGTCATACCTTCAGTGGAGCAAAGTACTGTTTTCTGATGAGTGTAAAATTATGCTGTATGGTAACGACTGAAGGAACAAGGTCTACAGAAGAGATGGAGAACGCTTTGCACAATGCTGCATTGAAGAAAAGGTCAGCTATGGTGGCGGTTCGTGGACGGTTTGGGGAGGAATCAGCGCCGACGGTAAGACAGAACTTGCCTTTGTGTCTGGGCCACGGCTGCCTGCACTAAACTCTCATCGGTACATCGAACAGTGTCTTGAACCTCATGTGATGCCCTATGCACATTTTATTGGCAACGACTTCATTTTCATGCACGACAATGCTAGAGCTCACACCGCGGGCGTCGTACGAGATTATCTTACCGAAGTCGGTATCTCCATTATGGTATGGCCAGCAAGAAGCCCGGACATGAATCCCATTGAACATCTATGGGATGAATTAAAGAGACGAATTCGAGCAAGAGATCCAGCCCCAGAAGCACTTAGCCAGCTGCAAAATGCAATCCAAGAGGAATGGGATAATATACCACAACATGTGATCGTGACTCTCATCCGATCGATGAAGAACCGTATGGAAGCAGTAATAAGAGCTCGCGGAGGGAATACAAGTTATTAAATAAACGTTTCTTACATTTTTTTTTCATTTACGCGTGTTGTTTTACCCATTTCCTTCATATTCCATACAGGGTAAAAATTACTCATTATACAAAATACGAAACCTATGAAGACTTAATTTGAATTTAGAACATTAACATTAGGATTTAAAAACCTCATACTACTCACTATTAAATGACATTTTACATTTATTCCTAAATATACACATTTTTCTGATAATCCTTATCAAATCATAAACTGCGAGGTGTTTCGATTTTTTTGATGAGAAGTGTAGTTCCCAATGCTTCATATCTAAACTTTTTAAAAACAACAGTCTGTCAAGTCTAGAGGGATTCAACAGGAGGTATTGCTCATCGCTTGCGATGTTTTTGAAACACTCATAAAATACGGGTACATTCAATTAACTGTAAATACTATTTAGGTTTATACAAAAAAAAAAAAAATCGAATGTCGATTTTCAGGGGTAAAGTATCGATTCACTTTAGGGTTCTGAAAAAATAATCAACTCGTACTTCTAACCAAATCCCAAAATACAAATTAATATGAAACAAGAAAACTGACTAACACGAAAAACGATCTCGTTGCGAAAAATAAACGCGATCAAATTTCATTTTATTTAAAGCTTAATAAAATGTTCTTGGAAAATGTTTACTTCAAAAGATACTGGCGACGACCTCAGTGATGACAATCTCCGTTTCAAAATAATATAAACCACTCATCATCTGCCGAGTCATCCACATCTATGAAGCTGAAAACCAGTATTTTCATTGATACAACTTACCAATAACATTCCATATCCTACTTCGCCAAGCTCCTCGTACAGAACAACCCCAATCTATTCCTAACTTCGCAAGACACCAAAAACTCGTGACAAACGACACGAGTGTAAGTGAAAAGCAATGTTTTGTGCGGACTGATTTGCCTAAATCTAAATAATGGCGGTACCTAACTACGTACAATTATATATTCCGAGTGTTTTGCCCAAGGAATTATACAGACAACTTCGGGCCACGACCGTGCGATACATACGTGGTCGTGATTCTGAGTAGCGATAATAATGCATTCTATAGGAGCAATTTCGTTTTCGTAATGGAATATTGATGGTAACAGCTTTTGAACGCTTTCTCAATTCGCTGTTCGGGGTAGAACGGAGCAGGTGGAACAAGTGTCTGGGATTGGAAGCCACATGGAAAAGCTTAGTGAGAACCACAGCTAGATAGATTCAAGACTTCAAACAACAGACTGAAACATAATGCATGCTGAGAACGGTATAGTGGCGCAACTTCGTAGTGAGCCTTCTCAATTAATAGTGATCTGACCCAGTGCGAATGGGACCAAGTGCGAATAGGACCAACTTCGAACGTGGTACGAAGTGCGAATGGGACCAAGTGCGAATAATCCCTTTGCACTACTCAGACACGGACTCATTGACATGGGTCTAAAGAGAAGAACTAAGTCCCTCATCGTATCTTAACATTATTTATTTTCATATTATTATCGTCTCTCACAATATTCCCCAGAGTAACTGAGTTGTCTCGGAATAAATCTTCGCTTTTATGATTGTTAGCCGAGTCTGTTTTGAAAGGCTCTAATGGTAGCATATATTATCATAACAACTTGGAAGAAGAGAAAAATGTGAATTCCTTTAGCTGTGACAGGCAGGCCTAAGAAACGTTGGCGCGACTAGCTGATCTGACCGGAAAAGAAGATCATGGAGGAGGCCTTTGCCTAGCATGAAAATCTTTAACTATGGGACCACACATGAAAACGCAAAAAAAAACAGCTATTTCAAACATTTGTGTGAAAATGTTTATGTCAAAATGTTTTTGATGGCTACAAATATTGAAAATGTTTTTGAGCTGGCCAGAAATGTTATGGCAAAACATTGAAATAAAAATGTTGCGTGTTTAGACGCATCTTTAGAAAATAAATAAACAAAAGCGTTGATATTATATTCAAAGTTTAACGTAAGACCACAAACAGCTTTGCTTTACTCATTTAACCCTAACTTCATTAACTAAAAATTATAGAAAAGTCCCAGTGTATACCAATAAAGCCTCTAAGATACAATAACATAAAATAAATCATCAAACCACGGATCATCCAGCCACGTAAGATCGTTAATTTTCAAAACAGTATTTAAAATTTGAAAACCTCATTAAGATAGGCGAGCTTCCACATAAAAGGGTTTGAAATAATACAAAAGGTAATTTTCGCTTATTCATTAAATGTAATTAAAAGAGGGGGTGGTAATGGCGGTGGCTTCACGAAATTAATATCATGCAAAATAACAGGCAAGTCAGTGGATGGTTGATATTCGCTTAATAGTCGTAAGCGAACAGCTGAACGGCTCGTTAGCAGATGATACAAGTTGGCTGGCACTTTTTAGAGGGGTAGGGTATGAGAAGTTTGACATTTGTTTATTTTTCGAAAGAAAATTCTGAAATAGTAATTGCAGGGGTATATGCGATTTAAAACTGAAAAATAGTTGTACTAGAATATAATGGTAAAGGGGATAGCATCCGCCATAAAAAAAAACTAAAATAATATTATAGGTACCAATAGTTTTAATTATTCCATACGAGTAGGTCTTTTTTCTTTCAATTATGTTTTGACTGAATTCAGCAAAAAAAAAATCAACTAGCTAACCTCAGATCAAAGAAATACGCAGATAAAACGCTCAGAACACGCGAGTGTGTCCACCTAAGTAAATAGAAAATCAAATCGAATTACATATTATTTTCTTTGTTTTTGAGAACAACTTTTACAATGTTTAAAGACACGAGACGGCATATTTTGGCAAACAACAACAACGACGCGTAGCTTGGCACGACGGCGACGCATAGCTTGGTACTTTTGCGAGTATGTATTTACTTTTGATTTTGTAAGATAAGTTATGATAAAATATAAGATAAAATATTTATTTGCGTAAAACATGGTATAAAAAGGTATTTGCTTTGGTGGACACACTCGCGTGTTCTGAGCGCTCTATCTGCCTATTTCTTTGATCTGAGTAGCTAACTAACTATATAGGGGCGTTTTGTCAACTAAGGCGTATTATCTAGTTTTCCTTAGTCTTGTATGATTATGTACTGAAGATTAGATACTACAAATTGCACCATTATAGAGACTGGTCTATCTCATGAGTACATTTCTATATACTCGTATATTTGTTTGAATTATTGCATAAATGGTCTATATTTAAAGTCAGCTTCATTATTGCTGCACTTATAACAAGAAAAACCCAATAATTGGAGTTTTACACTCGATAGTAAAGATGAAACTGTCTGTCACTAAACATATACAAATAGCTATGTTACAGTACAAGTGATTTTAAATCTTATGGTGATGAAATAAGGTCGATTACACTACATACCAAGTACATAAGTACATCGTTGTTAAGCTACCACCACTTAAAAGCCAGGTTAAACAGGCATGTTATGATTTCAGCACCAATTAAACGTGTAATGGACTATTAGCTAATCTCTGGTACATTGGTAATGCAATAATAATACGCTTCGCAGAATACTTAGCTCTCACTGCTATTACATAGTAATCATTGTTGTATTTACTTAGAGATTAACAAAACACAAATGACAATACAATTTTTTTTTTGATAATTTTGGTACTTCTTGTGGAAAGAAAAATTCGATTGCGAGCAGGACTTGAACCTGCGACCTTCTCATTCAGTACACCAGACGTCTTATTAACTAGGCGACTAGTTGGACACTTCTACAGTAGATGGTACCGATTTGACAATAAATAGCCGAAGAAATGGAAAAAAAATGACTTTGAGAGCATGACGACGATTGCCTAGCTCAGCTGGTACAAGCGTCTGGTGTCTGAGTTCAAAGGATTATAATAAGGAAGGCCGATGTACACATCCATTTTAAGACTTAGCCCCTTCGTACACTAGGCGACCCAAGTCTCCGATACCTTACGACCTTGGTACTCATTGACGCGTGCCTGTGTACGAACCTCTATGGATTTGTATTGCGGTAGTCACCTCCCAAGTAACACAAACGTGTCTAGAAACGTACTACTAGATAGCTTATAGAATTAAATTGAATTGTCTAGCATAAGAATAAAATATCTATAAGCAATCTTCTAGAACGCTTATAGACAGAGTTTAGTAAAAGTGGGCACATTCTTGTACCCTCTCTTAAGAATGAGTTAAGAAAACATGACTAGATAGAGTTCAGATCAAATTGACTTAAGAGATGTTTCTAGTGTCTCTCTAAACCGTTTGTAGACCGCACGTTTATCTAGTAGCGTACTAGTAGATAGTTTATAGATAGAGTTAAGACCTTTAAAGGAATCATTGCTCGTCAAGTTTTAAAACCAAATGATCTTAAGACTAACAACTTTTAGTAACATTTTACTAGTGACGCATAATGGCGTGGAAGTTACAAGAGTTATTTTACTTAATAATATTTGCATCATGGCGTAACAAATTTATTACTTTTTATTAATTTGTGTTTTAATAATGGGTAAATGAGCAAATCAATATGCGATTGAAATTCTATCGTTGAATATTATGTAAAACTCTTGTAAAATAAGAGCGCCCGCTGTAAATGTAAGATTTAACATTTTTTTTTTCAAAATATGAATATTATTTGGTATAAGCAAATTTTCGAATTTACATTTTAATGCTTAAAATACTCATTTTATTTAAAATATAGTAATTTAAAACATATCAAATGTCTAATTAGACATAATTTAATGATAAAAACATTATAATACGTAACAAAAATTATTTGAAGCAAAAAATAGGGAATAAAAATGGCGTCCAGATAAAATTTACTAGAAAACCGATTTCTATAGAACAAACAGTCTAGAGATTTTTTTTCTAGAATAATTTTACTTACTGCATACTAAACTATCTAGTGAGAGAATAAACAGATTTAAGAGTGGTTTAAAATTATCTAGTAACTGTCACTCTGTATTCCTTTTTATCTTGTCACAGTATTTCTAGACGTTCTTCAGTGAATAGGTAATTTCATGTGTTGTGACCGTAAGACCATTTTATGCAGTAACAAACCAATATAATTAATCAATACAAGAGGGTACCTGAGTAAAAAGTATTTCTGATTTATTTAAGTATAAACAATGTGAGAAATAATAATTTTAATTGTAATTACATTAATACCCTTTCATTTGATACCCACATCATTGGGGTGGATTTCAAAGAGCCAGTGCGCCATCTTGAATTTAAGTCACGTGACTACTCTTTCGTATTCCTGACAGCAAACCCTTTCATTTGATAACCATATCACGGGGGTGCATTCCAAATAGCCTGTCCGCCATCTTGGACGTCCGCCATATTGGATTTAAGACACGTGACTATTTTTTTCGTATTCCTGACAGCAAACCTTTTTATTTGATACCCATACCCATATCATAGGGGTGAATTTGAAACAGCCAGTCCGCCATCTTGGATTTAAGTCACGTGACCATTTTTTTCGTATCCCTGACAGCAAACCCTTTCATTTGATACCCATATTATGGGGGTGTATTTTAAATAGCCTGTCCGCCATATTGGATTTAAATCATGTGTGTGACAGCAAACCTTTTCATTTTTGATACCCATTTTATATCATCAACAATTTTCTTCTTCATTTTTCTTTCTTTTTAAATACTTGCGGATTTTTTGACGAAAACCACCAGATCTTTTAATTTGTTTCATCTTCTCCATTGCATAAACTCATCCAATTTAAATTTCTAGTACAAATGCACTTAACTAAGCCACTTTTAAGGATAAAAACTCTAAAAACACGACTTCTCTATCAGTTTTCTAGACAAACTTAAAAATATCTAGTAAAGTATTTTATCTAGACTGAAGTATCTATAGAAAAAAAAGATAAGAGTACCATTAGCTAAAATAGAATATCTGTAGAAAGTTTTGTCTTCAAATATATCGTTTTATCTATAAAACTACTTCTAAATAGGTGCCTTTAGGCTTTTTTAACTATTTGTAGAGCATTTTATCTAGAAACATTCGTTATAACTATAAACGTACTTAAAATAAGTGTTGTATAGAACAAATGCTCTTAAAATAATAAAGCTTTAGATAAAAAACTCTATAAGATTAAATGTTCTTTATCAAACCCATCTTTAGAAAGCCCGTATCTAAAGATTAACCCTGAATAGACAGTCTATAGACAGATTGGTTTTAAAACTTCCAGATTGTGTTACTTGGGCTGGATACCAAAGTCGTAAGGTATCGGAGACTTGCGTCGCGTTGTGTACGAATACTTACTTGCCGGGCGGTATCAAAACGTGACTTTTACTTAAGTACTTGCTTATTTATTTATGGTGTGTATATGTCGGCCTTAAGACAAGAAAGTAAAATATGAATATAATAATAATTAAGTAGAAAACTATTTAATTATATCCATTGCGGAAAACACTGCATGATGTTATGTATGATTATGATATTTACTACAATACTACTTTATTTTTGTAAGCCTACTACAAACAGTCAGTATTATCTGCTATGTTTACTGTGATAAGCTTTATAAACCAGCCAATAAAAATTTCTTACATTTTGAAGAAGATGTCTGAAAATTGTTTTAGAAATGAATTTAGGAGCAATTATCATTGCGAATAATTAGGTTTTTCGTAAATTATTATGTTTTGTTAGTTTAAGATAAATTTTATCATTAAATAAATGCTTATCTGGCAGGTTTCTAACCAAGGGAATTTTCATTTAATTGTGGAAATACATAATATTATGTTCAGTCGTAACATCAACAGTCAGGAGTGTTGTTATTACAGTCTCATTTTAATTCCATTATACAATTATTGTTGTCTGAGTGAGAATATTGTCATGTGATGAGTGAAGATAGAGCTGCAAAAATGGATCCTTCTAAAAATGAAGTCAAGAATACTCAAGAGGTAAATGAAGAAGACAATGATGAATCTTCTCCTCTTAAACAAGAAACAGAAAATAAAGAGAAGAATGAAGAAAAAAAGAAATTGACATTCAGAGAAAGATTGAAAGTTATTAAAGACAATATAACTGTAGAACCCATAATGTTATTCTATGTTATACCTGGCATGCTCACATCTTTAGCTATACAGAATTTAAATTTAGAGAAGGCCTGCAGAGTGAACCTTAATTATAGTGCAGAAGTATGTGATGCACTGACTGCAAGACAAGCTGAGAATTACACTCTTCAAGAACAAGAAGTGCAAAGAGTTACAGCAAGTGTCGCTTTGTGGAAGAACATAGTTCAAACAGTGTTCCCTGTTATAGTAATGCTTTTTGTTGGAGCATGGAGTGATAAAACTGGAAAGAGAAAAGCAATTATAATGCTTCCTATACTTGGAGAAGTTTTGTCTAGCCTTGGATTAATTTTGAACACTTATTTCTTCAACTTGCCTGTGGAAGTGTCTGCGTTCGCAGAAGTTATATTTCCAGCTTTGGTGGGAGGAGGGTACACGAATTCTATTGGTGTCTATAGTTATATTGGTGACATCACAACCGAAGAGGACAGGACTTTCAGAATGGGATTGTTGAATATGTGCTCATCCGTAGGTTATCCCATTGGAAGTGCTCTGAGTGGGGTACTGTTCGAATGGGCGGGGTATTACGGTGTATTTTCAGTCGCATTGTCTCTACATTTATTCAGCTTGCTTTATGGTTACACGTTTTTGAAAGAGCCGAGGCAAAGAGCTGAAAAGAAAATTGTAAGTAAACGTTCAAGTTTCTTTGTACGGTGTTCTTTGTTATAATTTAAGATTTTTCGTAACAGTTTGGTTTTGGACCTCGTAATCACTCAAAATTGGTTTAAATGTCTGCCTGTTTGACATTTATTACCATTATTATCATTCGCTATCCCGACTCCAAGAAGTTTTTTATTACTTGGATATCACCATTGAAAACATCCGAATCACAATGCAACTGACTATTATTTTTCAGGAGATCAATAAACACGAAAATAAAGGCTTCCTTCGGCAGTTCTTCGATGTTAGCCTGGTAGCCGATACATTTGGGGTGGCTGTCAAAAAAGGTCCTGGAAATAGAAGACTTCTCATTTGTCTGCTGCTCATAGTCATGTGCGTTGTCTATGGACCTATGTCAGGTAAGTGGTTGTGCTTTATTATTGTACCTCTAGTGCATCCACGCCTTGTCAGTTAAGGTTAAATACTATAAGACTTCGGGGGGAAATCCCAAACTAATAAAATCATCAGCCGCCATGTATCCAGAATGTTACTGCTACGGACTGTGGGAGTCCGTAGTAGTCCGTAGAGGAGTTTTTGATGAAAAATTCCAATAACCCTTAGCCCGATCTGGAATTCTTTCTGACTGGCACCGCTTCAGACCAAGGAAGCGATATATATGTGGAAGCGATATATTATTATATTTATTTTATTGACTGACATATTTAAGTGACATGACATTTTACTTGCTTATCTTTTTTTATCGTGGTTTAAATAATCAAATGAGTCCTCCCGCCCTGGGTAGGTGGTACCTTTGCGTTCCAGGGTCACGGTTGCCTGATAAGAAAGTCTCACGACCCCGGCAAACTTACGCCCTCTAAGGGGACCCCATCAGATTGCTGACATCTTTTTGAGGGGCGCGTAGAACTAGAGGCGCCGGCGTCGCAGTCGACCAGGGCATGGTCCATGATATGACAGCGAGTCACCCATTATTTGGCGACCTGCCTCAAGGAAGATTTTTGGCCGAAAAGTATGTTGTATCGGCGTTTTCGAGGCCGGCTACGCGACACCTCGCAGCGTAACACGACGCCGTCACTTCGTGTGCAATAGTTTTAAGTTGATTGTTTTAAAAATATGTATTAGTTTATAGTTATCATTTTTTTTTATACTTATATATATATATATTGTGTTTTTATGGGCCTTAGTTGCCTGAAATAAAGGATAAAATAAATAATTAAAATTACTCGCCTTTCGCACTCTGTGACGCCTGATAAATCTATATAATTTATGTATCAATGATTTGTTAGATCACAGCAAGTAACTTATTAATTGGTAATTTTCAGGAGAATCCACGGTAATGTACCTGTACACAAGATATAAGTTCCACTGGGATGACGTACAATTCAGTATGTGGTCCACTTACGTTATTATCAGTAACTTGTTCGGTGAGTAACTATATAATATAATTGAGAGAGAAACCTCTGTTATGAGTACTTCAGATAAGATATCTTTGGTTAGATAATCATCATCATCCCGATGGAGTTAAAAACCTTGTAACTTTAACCAATTCTTTCAACATTTGGAGATTTGCATAGAAAATACTGAATCGATGTTTTTCTAAGTGAATGCCAATCCTACAGATAGCAACGCAACATTATTGTAGAGTCGTTAAAAGAAACATTTTTTTTTATTCACACGTAGGTTTCTGATTCTTTAAATTTCTCACATGCAAAATAAACATTTGTATAATTCTGACTTAAAAATCTGTGTAGGTATCTTTTGGTGGAGATCCAAAAAAAAATAATATTATAAAGGAATCTTTTTTCAGGAACGTTCTTCTCCATTACCCTGTTCAGTAACTATATGAAGCTGGACGATGCCTTGCTTGGTATCATCTCAAACACCAGTAAGATCACCGCAGCCTTCGCCTACGCATTTGCTAGGAGGACCTGGGAAATCTATTTAGGTAAGGTATATTTTGTTCCTTTTTCATTTCTATACTCACAACTTGGTTTGAGCAAGTCAGTTGAGTACACGGCTGAAATCAAACAGATAACTTAACTTCAAGCCAAAATCAATTGAACTACGGAGGGCTCCTCGATAGATGATCGTTGCCTCCTACAAAAGCCACCATTTGCTGCTTGTTTTTATCAATGATAAAGACCTACCTGCCGGGGTTGCGGGACATACGTATACCGCGACTCCGGCACACAAAGGGCTACCGAAGGACACCGTGGATTTTAGTCAGTACAAGTCTGACAGTCCCTCCCGCCCTGCCCGGGGTGGGAGGACTCATTCGATGATTTTGCCACGTAAAAAAAAAAACAATGATAAAGACATAATTATGTCATGCCAGTTTTTATTGATAATAATGTATGTGTTGTCAGTCTATCGATTGTTTTATTAATTGTCAGCATTTGTTGATTTATATTATTTCACTAGCTTCTGCCCGCGACTTCGTACGCGGATCCTGTTGCTTAAAATGCCGGCGACGACGGGGTCGTCAAAATCGAAGATCTGAAACGTCGAATTCTAAGAGCCAGGCTGAACAACTCTTGCCAAGACGTCATTCCTATATATGTTATAGTACACTATAACATATATAGCAGCTACAGCTGGGGTCTTGGAGTTCCACATCAGGTGTTCCAAATCTCAATTTTCATACGTCAACAGAGAGTGCTCATTAGGCTGGACAACTCTTGCTAAGACGTCATTCCTATGTTATAAAAGTAGCTGGGCTGTTGGAAGTTCCACATCAGATGTACCAGATCTCCAATTTTTATACGACAACAGAGGTTGCTCATCAGTCTCAACAACTCTTGCTAAGACGTCTTTACTGTATATGTTAAAGAGTATCTAGGCTCTTGGAGTTCCACACCAGGTGTTCCAGATCTCAATTTTCATACGTCAACAGAGAGTGCTCATTAGGCTGGACTACTCTTGCTAAGACGTCATTCCTATAATTATGTTATAAAGTAGCTGGGCTGTTGGAGTTCCACATCAGGTGTACCAGATCTTCAAATTTTATACGACAACAGAGGTTGCTCATCAGGCTCAACAACTCTTGCTAAGACGTCTTTACTGTATATGTTACAGTGTAGCTGGGCTCTTGAAGTTCCACATCAGGTGTTCCAGATCTTCAATTTTTATACGTTGACAGAGAGTACTCATCAGGCTGAATAACTCTTGCTAAGACGTCATTCACTTATATGTTATAGTGTAGCTGGGCTCTTGGTGTTCCACATCAGGTGTCCAGGATCTTCAAATTTATTCTCTCAGCAGAAAATGCTCATCACCTGGAACAATTTTTGCTATGGCACCATTTCTGTATCTCTTATAGTTAAGCAGGTCTGTTGCGGTTCTGCATCAGGTGTTAAAGTTTCCAAGATAAATTATAGCCTATATGTTAACGGGACTTAATACCTATACAACGAAAAAAAAAATATTCAAATGCGTCCAGTAGTTCCGAAGATTAGCGTGCACAAACACACAGACAAACAGACAAAAAGACAAAACGACAAACAGACATACAGACAAAAAAAAAATTAACTACATTTTCGGGTTCGGCATCGATTTATTAACAATCCCTGATACTTTTTCCATTGTACAGACACCACTTTTCTACAATTTTTTCATAAGTATAGATAGATATAGATATAGATGTTCGACCAATTGCGGCTAAGCCCCTTCGTACCTTGCGACTTTGGTATCCGACTATCGCAATACAAAACCATAGAGATTCGTACACAGGCACACGTCAATGAATGCTAAAGTCGTAAGGTATCGGAGACTTGCGTCGCCTTGTGTACGAACGGGTTAAAGAATTAGAAGAATTCAATTTGATAGGAGAGCAGTGGTTGCCCAGTGGTATCTGTCCCGACTTACGAATTGTAGGTCGTGGGTTCGAACCCCGCCAGGCGCATTACTTTGTGTAATTTATTTCATCACCACTGCTCTCAAAACGGTGAAGGAAAAAATCGTGAGGAAACCGACATGTCCTAGAAACAAAAATTTGAAGACATGTGGCATCTATCAACCCGCACTGGGCCCGCGTGGTGGATTATGGCCCACTTCCTCTCACAGAGAGGAGGCCTGTGTCCCAACAGTGGGAACATTATAGGCTGATGATGAATTTGATAGGCGTTGAGTTACTATTGTGATAGCGACTGTGTCTGTTACATTGATTTATGCAATATACTCAAGTTGTTCTATGCCAGTGTTAATGTCAGAAATAACAACACGTAGATATTCTTGGTCCAGTCATTTTTTATCGTTGAAATCAGAAGTAGCGGATATTTTCCCATCGAGTTATAGTCATGAGTCAGCTCACCGCCATTGATAAACAGTGTCAAAATGTCTCGAATGCACTTGGTCCTTTATCTACCACAATACGTATTGTACACGATGACCGATAAAAATAAATAAAATCAAGCCTGCGTATGATTAATACTACTTTCATTCGTGACTCACGAGGAGCTCGTGGCTAAATAATTATAGCCGCACAGGCCGATCTTCCGGGTTAAACCGCGCTTGCCGAGGTTGGTCTGTGGATGGGTGATCATCTGTCATATCGAGTTTCCTCCGTGCCTCGGAAAGCACGTAAAGCCGTTGGTCCCGGCTGTCATTTGTTGATCTTTGGCAGTCGTTACTGTTAGTCAGAAGCTCTAAAGTCTGACAACCAGTCTTACCATGGGGTATCGTATAACCCAGTTATACTTGTTTGTGGAGGTCCGATAGGCAGTCGCTCCATGTAAAATACTGATATGCAGCTGCACTGGTGCGAATGGAAGCCGACTCCAATATAGTTGGGAAAAGGCTAGGCAGATGATGATGATTCGTGACTCATTATAATCTAAATTATTTGATGGATGGACACTTGAGATGATTCGCTCTCCATTACTTGTACCTAGATATTGATATCGGTAATCGATTTTAATATCCGTCATCTAGTTATACCTCTCGATGACTTAGATTGTTGATAAAATTATATGAGTCAGTATTATCGAATGTATGGATCTGTGACAAGTTCAGCCACGTAATTTATCTTCGGGAACACCTATCAATTGCGTCCCAATTAGAAAATTCAATGACGGTGAGGAAATAAATCTGTTTTATAATTTTAAAATACTGACTTTATCTAATCTAATATCTTTAAACGAGCAATTCTTGTATATTTATATATAATCAGGATCTCGGAAACGACTCCAAGGATTTTCATGAAAGTTACAGATTAGGGGTTTTTCGGCTCAAAGAAACGATTTATCAAATCGGTTCGAGTAAAGGTCGGTTCCCAAGATATAGACATTTTAAAAACCGAGCGAAGCTCGGTCAACCAGATATTGGAACGTATAATGTGAAAACGATGTAGGTATTAAAGTTAGTTCAAAAGTTGTTTCACCACGTTAATAGAGACTTACGGAATAATAATTATAATGAACTTCATTTTGTAAAAAAATATATTTCAAATATTATTAGGTTCTCTGTAGTCTACAAAGGTTTTAAGAAAGTAGAAAGAATCATTATTCTGACATAGTACGTAATATCCTGATATTATTATGTTTGAATCCACAGCTCCAATGATAGACATGTTAAGTGGAGTGTCATACATTGCAATGCAGTCTATAGCTACGAAACTCGTGGATGAAGAAGAATTTGGTGAGTAACTACGGATAAATTCATACATAAAAATAAACATTCGCCTATGACGATACCATCCACTTATCCTTTCATCAGCGCACTAATATTTTATAACCATCCTAGTGTGCCGACATAAAATAACCGATACGTGCACTGAAAACTGAAAAAGTTTGGGATCTTCTGTTATAGAATGTTTCTATTCTTCTATTTTGCAGGTAAACTGAACTCGCTCTTCGGATTAGTAGAAGCCATGGTACCCTTACTATACGGGCCGCTCTACTCCCGGGTCTACATGGCTACCATCAAAATTTTCCCGGGGACGGTCTTCCTATTAGGAGCATTGTTGACAATGCCTGCTTTTGTCATATTTGGGTAAGAATAATAGTCCTTTTCGGGGACTTAGATGTTAATTTGATGGATAAAGGCGCTTTTTCATTTTTTCCATATACCATTCTACGTACGTTCATATCATTCTACGTACGTTCTAAGGCTGCGTTTTGTGCGAGGATGTGTAGCGAGGAATGTGTTTGTAAAGAACCAATAGAATCGCTTCATTTACCTCTCCTCGGCCAGCACAGCTCTGGTGGAAACGGCTCAGCGGAGCTAGATTTTTGCACATACAAAACAAGTAAAGGATGCGTGCGAGGGATGTGTACGAGGAATGTGTGCGACGAATGTGTTGCGAGGGATGTGTACGAGGGATATGTTGTGTCTCCGCTCCCACTACACCGCACCCTTTCATTTCACAGCTGCGCAACGTATCCACGCACCACATATTAATGCTCATTTTCACAGTTCCGCTACACATCCTCGTAGGCACATTTTCATCGCACAGCTTTGGTGGAAACGCCCACACATTTTCACAGCACAGCTAGACATCCTCGCACAACACATTTCTACCACACATCTCTGGTGGAAACGCAGCCTAAGAATTCATGTAAGTACGTTACTTGTGCGGTAAAATACGGAAATATTCTGCTAAAGATGTAGAAGTTTTTAAAACGAGCACCATGATAAAGAATCTTGTGCTGTAAAACGTATATTTTTTTCCACTTATTTCTATCAGAGCAGTGATGGCCCAATGATATCGACCTCGACTTACGAGTTATAGAGCGTGGGTTCGAACCCAGCCAGGTGCATTAATTTGTGTAATTTATTTCATCACCACAGCTTTCGGGGAAGGAAAACGTCGTGAGGAAACCGGCATGTCCTAGAACCAAAAATTCGAAGACATGTGACATCTACCAATGGATTATGGCCCACTCCCTTTCACAGAGAGGAGGCCTGTGTCCCAGCTGGAACATTTATTATACGCTAATGATGATGATGATGGTGATTTTAATCTAATATTAAATTTCTCAATACAGTGTTAATTCATAGACTACACTGCCGTTACCACCGACTACTCCTTGTTGAGTAAACAGCATAGTTATTCTACAAATCTACTCTCTATCACAATATAGGAAGTGATACCGATGTTTCGAAGTGATATATTGCTATCTCTTCCTAAATTGATAAAAAACAAATGTCTGATCCTTCAATGTATTTACAGATGGATGTACTTCCAACACAAAAAGGAGAGATTGAAAAACGAAACAACGGTTGAAGACGGCGAAAAGACATTGGATGAGAAATTAAATCAAAATTAAATAAATGTTCATTTCTGGGTCCTATTTATTTTGTAACAGGTCTTGTAGTAGCAGGCGACTGCTAGGGATCCTGCCCTCCTAGGCGCAGAATACACAGAAGCGATGAAAGATTCGGATACGATGCGGATGTGGATCGGATTTGTTGTCGCTTCAAATTTTATTCGTACAAAATGTATGAAAGAGATGCGTCGTAAATTACACAGAAAGGATGCGGCGCGGATTTATCACTTGAAAATCCGCGCCACCTCGCTTGTAAATTGGAGCACAGCAAACGCATCTTCGTCTTCTGAAGAGGACATGTTTTGCAACAAAGTCAGCCTGTACAATAACGATCTTTAGCAGATCTTTGCCTTTTATATGTAATTTAAGTCGCATCGGTGCCGTATCCGTCTCTCATCCACATCGTATCCGAATCCTTCATCGCATCTGTGTATTTTGCGCCTTAGCCAAGTCACAAACGATAATCGTAACGCTCGGTACTCCCCAATAGATTTTCAACTTTATACACCAGAGCCTAAAGTTGAATATCTATTAAACATTTCTGAGCGTTTAGCGACTGGAAAGATCGAAAACGCTATGCAATCTTCACTAGATCTTCAACTTTAAACCTAAGCACACAGATCTTCAACTTTATACCCAAGCACATAAAGTTGAAAATCTATTAACCCCTACTCAGCGTTTGCGTTTATCGTTTGTTGCATGGCTACAGGCTCTGGGGTCTTTGGTATTTGATACCTAGGTCAGGCTCTATCATCCTGCAGTACTATTCTCTATAAACCCTGCCTTGTGATGGCGCGGCCGCAGCGCTGACGCCACACTGGAACTTTCTATCATTTTCTAAGCTACTGACGACGCGACGCTATCTAATCGTGCAGTACAAGCGGTGAGCTCTCGCGCTGCACGATTGAACGATCTCAAAGCCATCTCGTCGAAGAGCTCATCGTAGACTCCAGCGATGAGATTTCTGACCCTGAAACGTAAAGGGCTATTGAAGGAAAACCGAAAATTTTGGTCAGTATGAGTCTGGCAGTCTCTCCCGTCCCGCTCGGGGCGGGAGGACACATTTGATGATTTTCCCACCGTAAAAAAAACTGAATCTTAAGAAAGCAAAATGAAAAGTATTAAAATTAAAGTATTGTCTCGACCTCAGCAGCACGCAGCAGTACTGCTGCGGGACTACTGGGCCATATTATGGCGTCTTAAAACCAGGCTTGTTCCAGTGAGTGAACGAGATGGCGATAGACGACTTGTATAGCTCTGTCTCCTTCACTCACTGGAACAAGCCTGGTTCAAACGCGATATCCATGTAGTTCCATTGTCTAGTTCCATTATGGAACTACTGGGATTTTTTTCTCCCAGTAGTTCCATGGAACTAAAATACCTCTTCATCTAATCCCATTAGTTCCATTAAGTAGTTTAGATACATACCGTACTGAACTTATGACACCTCGAACTTATGCCAGCCTGGTACTTTTGTTAGTAACTTCTAAGTTCTCAACTTGTAGCTGCAATTCTGTGTGGACGGTGAGCTGCCCATATACTTTCATGGCCCAGTTACCTCTTACAAGAAAAGGTGGAACTGGTCCCCATGCAGTTTCGAAGTGGACGAGTTGCCCCCTAACCATTTTATCTTGCATAAACAGAATGCCAGTTCCATGGAACTACTGGGAGAAAAAAATCCCAGTAGTTCTATTACGAAAAAGTATTTTAATTCCATGGAACTACTGGGATACCGCGGGTTCTAAGAGGTCATAAGACGGCCGCTGATCCCTATAATTATATTTATTTATTTATTTATTTATTTATTTAAAGACTATGGAAGACTTACAGCTAAATACAATAGTGATAAATAACAGTACGATAATCTGACAGCCAATTACAAGTCTTCACGTTTAGAACCCGTTTGTTATAAAAGAACTGTGGAGCAAATTGTACATACCGCCAAATAATGCCATAAAACTAAAAATTAAATACGAGTATAATTTTACAGGTCGAGACCATCACCTAATTTATGTAAAAAACTAATACAATACAGTTAGGACAAGTATAAAAATAATTTTAAAGAATAACAAAGTCCAAAGATATTATGCATTAAAAAAGTTCTTAGATAAACGCATTTTTGCCGTGGTCACACTCGTTTCAAAAATATCAAAGTCGAGGTGTTTGCACACCTTATTAAAATACCCACTTACACGCACAATGTACGAATTTTGTCTGTAATTAGTGTTTGTAAATGGCACTCGCAGTGGTGGATTAAACCTTTTGGATTTGCTTGGAACATTGAAGTAGAAAGAAGACAAAATATCAGAACAGTTTATGTCACCTCGAACCGTTTTCAACAAAAATATACAATCGGAGATCTCACGACGATTAATCAAAGGTAAGAGATGATATTTTTTACAAAGACTAAGATAGTTACTGGAATGATACGGAACTCTTTGATGAAAACATAAAAATTTTATAAATCTTTTTTGTATGCGCTCAATACGGTCAATATATTTGTGATAACATGGACTCCATATTTCAGATGCATATTCCAAGTGGCTTCTAACAAAAGTGCAGTATAGAATTTTCAAAGTCTTGGCTTGAGTGAAGCACTTGGATAATCGCATTATGAAACCAAGGGATTTCGAGGCTTTAGCGACAATGGAATCAACATGCTTATCAAAAATAAGTTTGGAATCGTGATGAACCCCCAGATCACGAATAGTACTAGATCTAAGTAATATATGACCACCAAGAGTATATGTTGTGGCTAGGCTTGAACGTCCACGGGAATACGTTACAACTGAGCATTTTATTGGATTCAGATCAAGTTTGTTTTTTCGACAGTATGCTTCGAGATTCTGTAAATCAGTTTGAAAGGCGATCATGTCCGAAGTCGATGATACTGTAGCAAAAATTTTCATGTCGTCAGCGAAGCACAGTAATTTACAAAAGGTCAGACAGGAGTCTATGTCATTCACATAGATGATAAATAATAGGGGACCTAGCAATGAACCTTGGGGGACTCCGCTGGGGACTAAAACCCAGCTAGATACATAATTATTCAGCACCACAGCCTGAGACCTGTTTTCAATATAAGAGGAAAACCAGCGAAGCAAGTCTCCGCGGATGCCGATGCTCTTTAACTTCTGTAACAGGATGTGGTGGTCAATTCGGTCAAAGCACTTGCTATAGTCCGTGTAGACAACATCGACTTGTTTACCGTGGTCCATTGCGTCAGTGATGTAGTCATTAAGCAAAATTAGATTAGTGACAGTGGATCTACCCTTGAGAAAGCCGTGTTGGAAGGGACTAAAGGATTGTTCAAGAGCAGAATAGACCTGGTTATAGATTATCCTTTCAAAAACCTTGGCAATGATACACAATTTGGATATCGGTCTGTAATTAGTGATGTCTGTCTTGACTCCTTTCTTATGTACAGGAGTTATGAATGCCGATTTCCAAAGTTTGGGGACAACACAAGCATCTAAAGATTTTTTAAATAGAATTGAAATAGGAAGTGCAATGGATGCAGCACAGCGTACGAGAAGCTTGGATGAGATATTATCCGGGCCCGGCGCTTTCGATGTATCTAATTTTTTAAGTAAGCTGGCTACGTCCTCAATGTTCACTGTAATACGATTGATATCGGACGATAAGTTAAACGATTCAATGACAGAAGAAGAATTGGAACTAGAGCTATCACCATGATTGAGATTAGGATCTAAGAAAGTGGAGTGAAAATACGTTGAGAATGCCTCACATATGGACTCACCAGTACGCAGAGTTTGATTATTAAAGTTGAACGTGCTGGGGATTGTGTTTATATTATGACGTTTTTTAACAAAGGTCCAAAATGTTTTCGGATTATTTTTTATAGACGTTTCAGTAAGTTTCAAATAATTAATGTAACATTGACTTTCTAATATTTTTACCCTATCACGAAGAAGTTTAAATGTTAGTTCGTCGGACTTATTTCCATAAGTTTTAAATTTTTTGAAGTATTTGTATTTTTCTTTTATTGTATTTATTAGTGAGGAACTGTACCAGGTTGGATATGATTTATTGCGACAAAGTTTCTGAGGTATATAATTGACTTGAAGATTATGGATAACATTATTGAAAAAACTTACAGATTCATCAGGTGATCTTATTGCGAACTCACTTTCCCAGTCAGTCATACAAATGTCACGATTAATGGATTCATAATCACCCTTATCGTACAAAAATTGTATACGTGACGCACACTGAAGGGGAGGTATCTCAACAAGATCCATTGTAATTAACAATGCTGGGTGATAATCATCAATTGGTACCAGTGGGTTAAAACTTTCAGTCACGTTGGCTGACTGGTTCGAGAGCACTAAATCGAGTATTTTACCGTATTTGTTAGTCACGCCATTGTACTGACCAAGATCAAGAGTACATAACTCATCACCAAGTAATACCTCATCACTACTCCTAAGGTTCGTTGGGACGAACGATATGTTGTCAGATGGGACCCAACTTATTCCGCTCATATTAAAATCACCGATGATAAGAAATTTGTCCAAACCATTACCAATCACAGACCGATTTAATGTCGAAAGAAAATTTGACAACTGAGACGAAAAGGAAAGACCCCGATTTTGTTTACATAAATAAATCCCACAGATATGTAGATTAAAATAGTTGCGTGTAATCGAATTCTTCAAGTGTATGCTTATCCAGAGGTCTTCGGCTGTAGAATTAAAATTTTGTTGACATGTCACTGATAATTCTCGACGAACAGCTATTAGAACTCCTCCACCGCGTGACTGCCCAGTCAGTACGTAATCCCGGTCGCGACGCCACACAATATACCTCTCATCAAAAAATTCCGAGTCCATAATACCATCCAATAACCAAGTCTCAGTGAGAACAATAACATCAAAAGAGCTAGCTAACATTTGACGATAGAAAGTATCGGTTTTAGTTCGTAAACCGCGAACATTCTGATAGTATAATTTTAAACCAGGTAGATTAACATTAACGTTGGTAGCCATCACTTAAAAATATTAACTAAATCAGGGTTATTGCAAAATAAATATACGTGAAGTAGGTAAACGGTTACAATTATTATTCGTAGGCAGCAATTATTCGACACTGAGCGGCAAACAGCTGTGTGAGAAGGCAAGCAGTAATGCGTAGTGCGTGCAAGCGTGAGCGAGCAAGACATATGGTTTAGCTTTAACACTTTAAAGTAAACAGCGCGATAAGAAACATAAAAGATTTTTTTAACAGGACAAAAGAGAGGTGTTGGGCTCATTAGTGTGGCAGAGGTGCTAAACATTTTGTAACATCTAAGTAAAACAATAAAACTATAAAACAGAAAAGATTGTATACAGTATAAATTGCATATTAAGCGAGTTTGTTTAAATCCGATTCCTTTCTCACTATGATAACTTTACAGTTAGTGTTTTTTAGAACGTGAATTTTTCCGTGCTTCACCCAAACGAACTCATAATTTTTGTCACTGGCGATGGTTTTAACTTTACTTAGCAGCTTCTTATATTCCACACTGAGGTGGTCATTAACAAATACACGCTGCGAAGTGCCTTGGAACCCGATATCAGATGTGGATAAGTTCTTAACCGCTCGCGCTGCCGCTATGAAATCTTCTTTGACGTATCTGTTTAAAAAACTTACTATAATAAGTTTGTCATTGGAGTTGAAGATCGGCACCCTCGAAACGTAGTTGATCAGTGTTTTGGGGCAGCTATAATTAACTTTGCGACCAATGGTTTCAATAATCGTGAATAAATTCTCATCTTTTCGTACTGGAACTCCTTTGATTTCAATATTGTTTAGTCGGGACCGCTGATCACTTGATGAGAGTTCAAACTTCACTTTAGATAAATCTGTCTGTAAGTCATTCATAGCCAGCTGCATCTTTTCAAGTTCAGCTACTTTTATTTCAACTTCGGAAATCCTCACTTCAAATTCGTCGAGTTTGCCACTAGTACCTTGACATGTTGACTTCAATTCAGAAAGCTCATCCTTAATCACCTTGATGTCATCACTAAGTGTTGGTAGATTAAGTAGTTGACGCTTCATGTCCCGAATTTCACTCAGGATGGTTTCGAGAGACGCTTGGTCCGAAGTGGGTACAGCTGGAGATGATATTCTGCAGGCCGAGCACTTCCATTGTGCCATTCTAGTAGCACCCAGCTTTCTCCATCCAGCTTCAGATATGTTGGCACATCCAAAGTCTAAATACTTTTTACAGCTCCCACACTGGACACCATCGTTGAACTGCACGGTACACGATGCGCACGTTTTCATTTTTTTTTTTTTTTTAGGAACACTAAACGTAATCAGTGATAAAAACTTCTCGAAATGTAAAAAAGGTTGGCGATCTATTTAATTGACTGGCGCGTATGGTACGGCTGAGTGTCCACAGTCGAGTGATATATTATCTGTAGCTAGATTCAGTGCTGTCGCCCTGCCTTCCACCTTGCCCAGAATCAGCGAGTCAGGCAGCACTGCTGCGTGCTTCCGAGAGTGAAATCATACCTTTGAAGATTAGCACTTCGTCAATAACAGAAGACTAAAACGCCGCCTCTTTACGGTAGTCATCTATCGGTACAGCTGTCAATACAATAAGTAGAAAAAGTGAAAAACGTGATCATATAAATTTGTCTCTGTAGAAGCAATGGTTTATGAGTCATAATCAGAAGTCGGAATTAGGTAGAGTAATTTTAGTACTTGCATAGAAATGTTGATATTAATATGGATCTTTCCGGGATTTCTAATAGACAATCTCGGGTGGAAAGCAGTATTACAAATAAATAATAATAATTAAGACATCAGAGATAGATTAGACAAAAAAATATGTGTAAAAGTAAATAACTTTTTTATTTAACAAATCACGGGATTTTTCTACTCTTTGAAAGTAATTTCGGGATTTGGGACATATCCACTTTATTCTTTCGCTGTATGAAATCAGTGTAAGTACATGAATAACTACCTAATTTCGACCTATGGTCATAATGCATTTTTACAAACCTGCCTACTATAAACAAAGAAATAGTGGAAATATTAACCATAACACAATATAAACCACACCTGTATTAGTCAATACAAGTATTCATATTGTATGGGGCCTAATCTTCTAGTCAGTACTGAAAAAATATATGTGTTCCTAGCGAATTCATTTTAGTGGACATTTCACACTTGACCAAAAAAATAAAAATGCTAAAATTTTATGCTGGAACAAGAGCTAAAGCTATCTAAATAAGTTTTTTCGTATCTCTTACGGAATCACATATTTTCTTGATGCCCAGCTTAATAAGAATAACTCTATATTTTGATCCATAACTGTCTGTAAACATTAGCTGAATGTATTTTTTCATCGTGATATTGAGGAAGCGTCAATATAAACAGGTTTTCTGTAGGGAGGAATTGAAAACTTTGGACTAAATATATATAGGCTGAGAGCCTTAGTCCTGTTTGTAATTTTCAAAGTATCAGCTGACGATCTTTCCACCGAGATACAGCCAGCTGACGTCTGTTTTTAGCCGTAACTACATGTAAACTTTCATCGGGTTAAATTTGGGTTGAGAGGAAATCACTGAAAATAAAATAAAAAATTACATGTTCGAGTGACCAGCTGACGTGTATCCCACCATGCAACCGTCGGCTGATTGGTTTTATTCTTCGTGATACAAGGTAATCTTCAATTTAAACCAGGTTTCAGTTGGGAGGAAATGACTAAAAAAATATATTTTTTCTACGTGTTTGAACGGCGATTGCTGCTTATCCCACCAACGGAATCGCAGCTGACTTCCACGAATGTTCATGATACGACTCCCTCATGTAGTCTGCTAATTATCGCGTGAGAGGAAATTGGTCACGGACATCTGTTACGGGCTCCCGCTCTATTGGGTGCGGTGACTGTTCGCCGTAGGCAAGATTATTTATCTTTTCAAGTTACACATTTTTGGAGAGAAGAGATGTTATAAGATAAAATATTTTTTTTATCAGGTATGTTTATAATATAAACGAACGAACAGCCGTTTTACTATAAAAGTATATCAGTATTTCACAAGTGAAACATAAAAGAATAAATTGAAACAATTCGGAGTATAGTTGTTAAATTCAGTGATTCAATATCATCATTTATACTACTGATACTTATGTCAATAGTATTTAATGTCAATATTGTGTACACACAATTTAATGAGAACCCAAGAAAATATAAGTTCTTAGAAGTGACCTCGAGCTGATAAAAGAAGAAATAAACGAAGAAGGTGATGAATCTAATATTCTTCAAGTAAATACAGAACAAAACGAAGAAATACGAAAATGACTTTCATACAAAAATTGAAACTCATAAAAGATAACATAACTGTAGAACCAGTAGTGCTATGCTATTATATAGCTAGCAATATATCATCGTTGGCCATTCAAAACTTGTATCTAGAAAAGGCCTGCAGAGTTCATCTAAATTACTCCACAGAAATATGTGATACTCTGACGTCAAGACAGGAAGGGAATTATACCCTTGAAGAACAAGAAGTTCAAAAAGTTACAGCAACTGTGACAATGTGGAAGAATGTAATTAAAACAGTGATCCCTGTGATATTAATGCTTTTCGTTGGAGCATGGAGCGATAAGACTGGAATAAGAAAAACAATCATGTTACTACCGATTGCTGGAGAAATTTTGTCTACCATTGGCTTAATGTTGAACACTTATTTCTTCAACCTACCTTTCGAATTGACCGCTTTCACAGATGTTATATTTTCATCTTTAGTGGGAGGAGGTGCTGTGATGAACATTGGTGTATACAGTTATGTTGGTGACATCACAACCAAAGAAGAGAGAACCTTCAGGATGGGGATGGTGACCATGTGCTTGTCTGTAGGCTTTCCCATCGGAACTGCTTTGAGCGGAGTATTATTTAAATGGGTGGGCTATTACGGCGTATTTTCGTTGGCAACAGGCATCTTTGTGATTAGCTTGTCATACGGATACAAATTTTTAAAAGATCCAAGAAGAACAAGTGGAAAGGGAAAAGTAAGTAGGTTGGCAAACATTTTAGTTTGTAGATACTTCATGAACCATGTCAAGATTTGTAATTTCACATCACATGTTAAGATTTCAAATTTCTCTTCTGATCACATTTATTTTCATCCGTGTAATTCTATTACCAAATCGTCATCATTATCCAACATAATTACTTAGCATAAAGACTCCTTAAATTCCAAAAAAAAATATTATCTTAGGTTCTTGTGAAATAAATATCGTTTGGAAGTATCTAGTGATGTACAACTAGTTTTAGATATCAGGTATTCGTATAATTTCACTTAATTTTCAGGAGGTTGAAACACACGAAAGGAAATCCTTCTGCCGAGAATTCTTCGATGTTAGCCTAGTAGCTGATACATTTATGGTTGTCATCCGGAAAGGTCCTAATAACAGGAGACTAATGATTTGTCTACTGCTCCTTATAATGGTCATTACCCATGGACCCTCCGTTGGTAAGTACCTGATGTTGGTCTTTACAATCTTCAAGTTTCTTTTCAAATCACAGGAGTTTTTATGCTTATTGGCAGGAATCTAATTGTTATCAATTAGATACCTGCTACCATAAATAAAGTACATACGAATCCTACTACCTACTATAATCCTACTTTCCTATTAATATTGGAAACGTGAAAGTTTGTTTGGATGGATGGATGTTTGTTACTCTTTCACGCAAAAATCACTGAACGTATTTGGATGAAATTTGTTGAATTAACACATTAGGATAGCTTTTATTCCGATTTTATGTTCCCGTGGAACAATTTTCAAATTGTAGCGGGCGGTGCCGCTGCCAATAGCTAGAGTGTATAAGTGGCTCCCGTATTTTATATTTCTTACTTTGAAATTTAATCCACAATCACATGCTTAGCATTCGAGACTACTAAAGCAAAGAGACGAGCTACTATATGTAAATTACCGGCCTTAGTTTGTCTTACGGGTACTCATAACTTTATAAGTTAGACGGATACATACGCCCACTCATTTTTAACCATTCAACGAGTATTTCTAAAATATACGAGCACATACGTCACAAAAAAAGCCCAGATCAAACTAACAAAGACATTTTTAATTTTCAGGTGAAGGTGCGATAACATACTTGTTCATAAGATACAAGTTCCACTGGGATGATGTGCAGTACAGTTTGTGGACCACCTACGTTATCATAACTAATTTAACTGGTGAGTAATGTGTGCATACATACCTACACTTCAATATTCTTTTGACGCGGTGTTGTTAATAGCAAAGCATAGATCCCGAAGATACTCCTTTCTTTCTCATCTATTGTACGATCATAAATGTAACTGAGACCTAAAGGGCTATTGAATAACACCGTGGATTTTAGTCAATACGAGTCCGGCCCTGGGCTGGCGGACTCATTTGATGATTTTACCAGGTTTAAATAAATGAAAATGATTTCGATGAATACGTATAGTAATCATCGATTCATTAATGACTGTATAAGATATCACACAAGACATTATTGGCCATTTTGTAGCCATTACCACGCGTAGCATGACCAATCCTATGTTTATCTAATATTCTAAAGATAGACAAAGTTACGTTTTATGCCTTGTTGTCTTGTCTTTTTTTTTGCCCGACTTATGCTTGACTTGTAGACTACTGAGCAATAGACACTTTTTTTCTACACTTAAACATTGCCATGCCTATGACGATTGAAATCTTTCCACATTCTGATATTTTGGCTATCCTTTTCGACGACGACCTTTTCTTTCTTTTTTTAGTTTTTTTTTTTAGTTTTAAATGTTATTTTATTTGGCAATTAGTGTACTTTTGGCATTTAGTGTACTTTTGGCATGTGCCAATAAATATTGATTAAAATAACTTAATTACCAACTAAAGCTAAAAATCTACAGATATTACCAACTACATATTATTTATGAAGGAGACTAATAAAACAAAAAACTAAATTTAAAATGTATAAAAATCACAAAGTTTTTTTTTTTCTTTTTTATAAAAGAGCAAGATACCCTCGTATTAGCGCCATGAATGCTTAGTTAGGATGCAAACCAATTTCAAAGAATCAATTTAATTTTCAGGAACGCTCTTAGCTTTAACCGTGTTCATTAACCTGCTGAAGATGAGTGATCCGTTGCTCGGCATCATGGCTAACATCAGCAAGATCGCTGGAGCCTTCGTCTACGCTTTCGGCAAGAACACCTGGCAGATGTACCTGGGTAAGTTATTTGTAGCTAGAAAACGATCGAGCTGGGGCATATAATAATAATATGTAAATGTTTGTAAACGCAACCTACAATACAGGAATTAATCCTAGCGTGGGGCAAAGTTTAAAAAAAAAAGATTCGTTTTACATAACTGGGCCAAGTGACTCCTAAATGTTTTTGGTATCTCAAAAACGCACCTTAGATAAGAAGTTCATGGGGACGGCGAGTAACGGGTGACTCGCCGTCCGACCATGGACCATGCCCGAGGCAACAGTGTGTCGTTTTTCACGCGCGCTTCAAAAAGCTGTCAGCAATCTGACGACGGGGCCCTTAGAGGGTCAAAGCCTGCCGGGGTCGCGGGACTGTCTCATCAGGTAACCGTGACTCTGGAACGTAACGGGCTATTGAAGGACCGTTGTGGATTTTAGTCAATACAAGTCTGACGGTCCCTCGATCCCGTCATGCCCTGCGTGGAAGGACTCATTTGAAAATTTTACCACAATAAATAAAAGATAAGAAATTATTATTAGTATAAATGAATATGGCTGCGGTTCCACTGAGGCGCGGTGTGGAGCGGATCTGTGCCGCGATTCACCAATCACATGGCTTGAAATCCACATGTGCATCAGCCAATTGATTGGTAAATCACGGCACAGCTCGTCTCCACTCTGCTCCGCTCCGCCTCCGTGGAGCGCAGTCAAAACATGAAATTAAAGTAACGATACCATCTGATGTACTGTTTCCAGAAGAATTAAATAGCTTTAACATCGTTCCCATTATTGACTTTACTTTTTCACAGCTCCTACAGTTGACATGTTCGGCAAAGTCACGTACGTTGCAATGCTGTCCATAGCTACAAAAATAGTGGATGGACAAGAATTTGGTGAGTAATTATATGCCTTCTTTAATTGGATTTGAATTCATTATCGCTTGTTACTTCATCATCTTAGTGTTAGGGGACGACCAATGCTGGATTATTGGCCTCCCCTATTGGTCATGTCTGCCCCAGAACTGACCAAAGGTGGAGTAGGAATGTTCTCCAATGGAGACCGCGTGTAGGTAAGCGTAGCGTGGGACGCCCCCCGGCAAGGTGGACCGATGACCTGAAGAAGGTGGCTGGTAGTGGCTGGATGAAAAAAGCTGGACATCTTTCGCTGTGGCGCTCCCTGGGAGAGGCCTATGTCCATATTTTTGATAATCTAATTAATGACATACATGAAATTTCAATATTCTCCTGTTCAAAAACTCCGCTACTCAAGTAAATAAAAAAACATGCTAAGTTGTATCTCTTTTTTACAGGTAAACTGAACTCTATCTTCGGACTAATAGAAGTCGCGGTGCCCTTAATATACGGGCCCCTCTACGTACGTGTCTATAAGGCCTCACTCGATGTCTTCCCTGGAGCGGTTTTCTTATTGGGAGGATTTCTGACGTTGCCTGGTTTAGCCATATTTACGTAAGTACTCTCGTTATATAATTAATTTAATATAGAAGTAGTAATAACTCGAGGAGCTCGTGGCTCTATAATTACAGCCGCACAGACTGATCTTCCGGGTTAAGCCGCGCTTGCCGAGATTGGTCCGTGGATGGGTGACCATCGAGTTTCTTCCGTGCCTCGGAAAACACGTAAAGCCGTTGGTCCCGGCTGTCATTTGTAGATCTTTGACAGTTGTTACTGTTAATCAGAAGCCCATAGTCCGACAACCAGTCTTTCCATGAGTGTCGTATTGCCCAGTTACTGGGTTGTGGAGGTCCAATAGACAGTCGTTTCATGTAAAATACTGATATTCGGCTGCATGTAGTTCAACTGGAAGCCGCCCCCAATATAATTGGGAAAAAACAAGGCACATGCAAGAAGTAGTAATAACATGTAGTTCATAATAAACCAAAAGATATTTGTTAAAAGGTATGCTATGCTAGTCCTGAAAACTTAAACTCTCGGCAATCTTGCGTAATTTATGATTAGAAATAATAGAGTGTTAGAGCAGTGGTGGCTTAGTGGTATCGGCCCCGACTTACGAGTTGTAGCTCGTGGGTTCGAATCCAGCCAGGCGCATTACTTTGTGTAATTTATTTCATCACCACTGCTCTCAAAACGGTGAAAGAAAACATCGTGAGGAAACCGGCATGTCCTAGAACCATAAAGTACATGTGACATCCACCAATCCGCACTGGGCCCGCGTGGTGGATTATGGCCCACTCCCTCTCACATAGAGGAGGCCTGTGTCCCAGCAGTGGGAACATTAATAGGCTGACGATGATGATAATAGAGTAACGATATTTTTTTTATTATTTGCAGGTGGATGTATGTCCAACACAAAAGAGGAAAACTGAATAAAGAAGCAGTGAGAAAAGAGAGTGAGAATCAAGAGGTTACAGAAATAAAATAAAGCAAAATGTGATTTAATTATTTATAACTATATTTTTTAATGTAATTTTATATCCATTGTAAATATTTAAGCTATCTTTAAGTATAACATCAACAATGCCAAAATAAATGTATACTGTATTATAGATACTATAATCTGCTCTCATATTATATAGAGGAAACTTTTGTATTTTTGTGTGTGTATGTTTATTGTAATAAACTCAAAAACCACAGCGCCGATTTCATTTTTTTTTCCACTATTACTAAGCTACATTCACCCTGAGTATATAGGCTACATTTATTGCTAGAAAAGATATGTATGTACACCCGCTCGAAGCCGGGGCGGGCCGCTGGTAATAATTATTTATCTATAGGTACTAGTAATATACAGGGTGGATTTTTCAACTGGACGTGATGGCTATATCCGAAAGTATGAGGAATATCGAAACACGTTGAAAGGAGTCTCGAGGGGTACATATTTGAATATCGAAGATTAAAATATCTACGCTTAAAATATCGATGTTCAAAATATCGAAAATGAAAATATCGAATGACCATAACATCGAAAATTAAAATATCGAAAGTTTATAATATCGAATGATTAAATGATCTACGTCCAATATATCTAAAATCTAAATATCTACAAAAGTTACATCGAAAGATCTAAATATCGAAATACAGATTATCTAATGTCCTAAATATCGAAGTACAGATTATCGAATGTCCGAAATATCGAACCTAACAAGGTAAGCGAAAAACGTATATATCGTCCTTAGTCAAATTGCTGATAACCATTTACCAAGGTAAGTCGACGGAGCCCCGCTTCGCGGGGCTCCTATTTCTGTTTGCAAGGTTTAAAGTAACCTAACACGAAGAGGATGGCGGGGTCTGAAAGACCCCGCCATCCTCTTCGAACCTAACCTGTCCGAGTCGGGGTGCCCCAAGTTCCGAGCTCGCTTCGCTCGCTCTTGCATCCGAAGTCCGTCCAGCTACCTTGTTGGGTAGTAATCAGTAATTTGACTAAGGACGCAAGAGCGAGCGAAGCGAGCTCGGGACTTGGGGCACCCCGACTCGGACAGGTTAGGTTCGAAGAGGGTGGCGGGGTCTGAAAGACCCCGCCATCCTCTTCGTGTTAGGTTACTTCAAACCTTGCAAACAGAAATAGGAGCCCCGCGAAGCGGGGCTCCGTCGACTTACCTTGGTAAATGGTTATCAGCAATTTGACTAAGGACGATATATACGTTTTTCGATATTTCAACTAGTAGGTATTTTTAACGTAGATATTATGAAATTAGATATTATGAACTGCGATGTATTAAACGTTGATATTTTGAATTTCGACATAACGTCTTTCGATATTTTGAATCTTTCGACATTTAACCCTTAACCACCTAACATACGTCTCACAGACCCTGTTAGGTTAAAAATCGTGAATATTTTTGCGAGGGAGTGTCGTACCACCTTGTTTCTTCCTATACCTTTTCCCAGCGTCCCTCAATACTGTGCAACGGCTTGTCGGGGTTGGACAGTTGCGCGTTTGCCTCAGGTGAGCAAATAAATACAAGCTGGGGTCTGAGAGACGTATGTTAGGTGGTTACGTGATTATTGTAAATTGTGTATTTCTTTATTATTTTAGTTATAATAGTACATAGACAGTCCGTTATTAAGAGTTGGTTTTAAAAAGAATTATCACATGACGATAATATACCAAACGACCATTATAATGATGCGGAGAATGTTGATACAAACCACGTTCTGGAAGAAAGTTGCGCGTTTGATTCCGAATGCGAATGGCCAGATACAGTTCAACTAAATACTATCACACAGTGACATTCCTTCACATAGTGTTGATCAAGTGTTTTTTAACTGAGGATGACGTGCCGTTGGAGGAAGTTCGGCCAAAAAGAAGTAAAGATATTTTATAATCGCTTTCGTTGGTCATCAGCCTCGACCTCTTCGCGATCGCAAACTTTATAACATAATATAGTGGAGGAAAGAGAAGCTATAAATACAGCATACCGGAAAGAGCTGAATGCATATGGCACGTCGTGAAAGTAATGTGAAATTTCACCGTAAGATACGTGTCGGTGTACAACGTATCCTCCAGAACAACGTGAACCCTCTAGCAGTTGTCCCAGGCACCAGCAGTGCTGAAGTGCGATTGATAATTCGTAAAAACAGTAGGTACTACTTGCCAGTGTACTAAGAAACGCAAAAAAAATATATGTGTTTCGAATGAAAAGCGCTAATTCTTCTTGAATGCTCAAAGATGTGTTTTCGATGTCATGAAAAGATATAAGTTTAGAGTCTGCAATTTTGTTTAATTTATTATTTTAATGAGAATTTTTATTTTTTTCCTTGTTCCTCGTTGATTGAATAGTACAAAAAAATTAATAAGAATTTTCTGATGCTGAAAATATTTTATGCAGATCTCAACTTCCAAACGTATTAGTAAGTAAGCCTAAAATAGGAGCTTGCAACAATGATTGGGTGTTAAAAATGTAAAATGTTGAATTTCATGTGCCTTTTGTTTCTAATATTAGAGTTTAATAATGTTCAAAATAGATTTTTTACTAAAAACAATACCGTTCCTTAATATTTTTAACAATAGTGAATTATTTAACTCGGGGGTCCCACAGACGTATGTTAGGTGGTTGTGTGACAATAACATGTGCTAGGTAGTTAAGGGTTAAATCAGTCGACATTTTAATCTTCGACGTTTTAAGCGTAGATGTAACATTTTTCGATATTTTGTTACAATCGATATTTTAATTTTCGATATTCTGAACATCGATATTTTAAGCGTAGATATTTTAATCTTCGATATTCAAATATGTACCCGTCTCGAGGCCGATTTCGACGAAAACTAAAGCTGCATTCATTCAATTTTAGAAAAAACAATAATCCTGGCCAGGAATCGAACCGGGTGATTTTGAAAAAAATATCAGATCCTGCATTATTACACCATTCGATAGTGTTGCTAATAAGGATCAAATTATATGAATTAATCATATACGGCAAAGTTAAGGAATTAGCAGATTTTTGTGTAATTGCTATTTTGCTATGTTACTTGTACCTACTGAGCCATAATTTATTCGAAATGATAAAATTTCATTGTTTTCAATAATTCACTGGATTTGACGTCTCAACAATCCCACTATATTTAGCAATACGAATAAATGAGATTAATAAAAAATAGCATTATTTCAAAGACGTAACGGTTAACTTATGTTTCAAAAGGAGAAATTCCTAGTGTGGGGCAACGGTTTTTTTTTAAACAAAAAGAAATCGTTGCAGGATTTAAGACAGGTAAATTAATTCTCCGGGACACGTCGAGCTTTATTGTTTCGGCGCTTTTCGGGTGGTTGGCACTGTTGATTCTGGCTTTCTGGGAGGTCACTGGGAGTTGCAGTGGTTTGGGAATAGTGTGGTGCGTTTGTCCTAAAAAAAAGGCCGTGTCCAAGCCTGTTGCCGGCTTCATCTTCATCACAGCGGCAGCGCTAACGAGAACAAAGCCTAGCAGCCCTGCTAGCCGAGTCAAAAAAACGAGGAGATTCTCAATTCTGTCGGCTTTTTTTTTTTTTAATACATGTACACCGATTACTCCGAGGTTTCTAGTCCGATTAGTGTGATTCTTTTGTGTTCGATGCAGAACACTTGCGTCCCATAAAAATTTCATCCACTTTGATTCAGTACTTTTTATTTTGTGAGCATTTTTTTGATTTCCGCTATGTAGATGATGTGATGATCTTTATTTTTTGTGTGTTTGAAACGCGATTACTCCGCCAATTGTGGACCGATTTTCAAAATTCTTTTTTTGTTGTACTAGGGATCGTTCACCTTAGGGAATACTGCTATTTTCATCAAAATCGGTTTTGAGATAAGAAATTTTATGCTTATGCCAGCACTGCCGTGCAGGCCCTAAAGTGCAGTATGAGGAAAAAAGCGGTTTCGAGAAAACCGCGAAAAACTTTTTAACACTGTTTTTTATAATATTATTGATGTGTATGGTGCATATTTTTATTGCCACTTAGTCCTAATGACAACAAAGATGGTATTTACGAAAACAAATGTTAATTTAGTTTATTAGATTTTAATTCAAATCGGATTTTTTAAAATCATAGCAGTTACTGCACGCAAAAAATTACTCATATGCAGATTAAAATGCGGTAAAAATACTCGATACCACAAAATTTTAGATTTTTTTACTACTTTGCAGACTAATTTGCAGCATAAGACTTTCTTTTACTGCATTTTAATTTGTGTCTTGAACTAATTGCACATGCAGTATAAGAAAAAAAAACAGTCCAAATTGCTTTTTTTTTTGTTTTTTTTTTTTTAGTTTCTGTTCGTTTTTTTTAAATTAATTCCACCTTATTTGTTGATGTCTAAACGTATAAATCAATTATGTTTCATTTCTAGACTACATCTTTTCAAATTCGCCATTTTTGTAATGATTTTTTACGAAAACAATCAATGGAAAAGAAACATGTGATGTTTTTTTTCTAATATTTTTAAGTATTATTTCATTACAATGCCATTAAAAGTTAAAAATATGACATAGCGATGGCATTAGACTCAAATGGTTTTTGTTTGTCAAACTATTAAGACTCCTGAATATTAATTTATTTTCATTTTATATGCATTCATCCGCCTTGAAAAGTAGTTGAAACGGGTAATAAAACACTGTTTAATTTCAAACAGTTTTAAACAGGTGTTTTAAAACAACTTGTTTTAATCATGCCAACCTACTCAGGTTGGCATGATTAATTAATTATAACAACTTCTTCCAACTTACGAGAATGTTTTAGGTAAGAATTGACAGAAAAAAATACATTTTCACCTCATCCGCTCGGAAAGATTCTATTTCTCATTCAAAATCTGAGCGCAAAACTCCACTCCGCGCCAAAAATCAACTTTGCAGCCTTGCATAACAATAGTTATTTGTTATGCAAGGCTGCAAAGTTGATTTTTGGCGCGAGTACTTGAATTGAAAACTGAGTGAGCGAAGGATTCTAAGATTGAACCGCGAGAGAAACGAGCGGTTCAAATATAGAATCCTGAGCGATGCGAAGTTTTCAAAGGTACGAGACGCAGAAAAACTTTGCTGCCGAGTGTAACACACAACTTTTCACCTCACACAGCGAGGAAATGTAGTGGGGGCGGCTCGCCTGGCAGTGTGGAAAAGTAGAAAACAATTGAATACAAGACGTGTTCGAATTTTAAACAACACTTTGTGTTCTAGAGCACAAAATGGAGATTTGCGCTTAGATTTTGAATGAGAAATAGAATCTTTCCGAGCGGGTGAGGTGAAAATAACTATTATGTACTTATATTAAAATTGACGTTTATTTTATATTAAGTATTATTAGTCCAGTCAACGGGGAGTTTTGCACTACAAAAGGTGGTGTATCTTTTTTTTTTTTTTGTATTGCTTAATTGTTTATGCTACTCAATCAACGAAAAAATTAAGTTTTCGATCTCGAGGAGTGTCTGCGTTAGCCACCATCTTGGATGGAAGGGGTCCAAATTCGTTCTTTAACACATAATGCTTCAACAGTTGACTTTATGACAAAAATGTCTAAGAGATCTGATGACTTTATTGCGAAGGTAAACGTTGAGGTAAAGTTTTCTAAAAAATAAGAAAATAAAAACATGGGAAAACACTAAATTGTACACAAAAATTACTCTTTTTTTTTCACTTATTTCAGTCTAGCTCGAAAAGTAACCCTGATTTTTGCTTGGGTTTTCGTGGTAAATTAGAAGTATTTGACTGATTGAGAGAGAGAGTTAGCGACAAATTCTGACTAGAACGTAGTAAAATATGATCTGTACTGCAGTGAAATTAGTAAAATCGTTCATGTTACCAATTATAATGCAGTAACAGAGTGTCATACTGCGTTTTAATTAGCATTTAAGTTATTTTAATCTCTTGAAAAATACCGACTATACTGCAGTAAAAAATGAACATACTGCACTTTAGTTGGTTTTCATGATACAAACTTACTTCAATAACACTAAATAAAATACCACATTTTAGTACTTTGCTGCATTTTAATCTGTAGAATACGTGAATTATAACTAGTGATCAATCATGCAGTATTAACACTTTTGGTACAAAAACGACTTACTGCGTTTTAATTTATATTCCTCAATATTTTTTTCGGCGTAGAATACAGATTTTTTGTGGTAATATCGATATTTACTGCATTTAACTTGGTAGAGTGACGGATCGTGGTAGACGTAACTGCTATAACTGTATTTTAGTTGGTATTATAATGTATTTAGTAATGTATTATATAGTAATGGATAAGTTAACTATTTATTATCAAAATTGTAGGGGTATACGCACTAAACTTAATGTCTTATATATGAATATATTATCTAACTAGCTGACCCCGCAAACGTTGTTTTGCCATATAAATTAAAAAAAAAAAGTTCGAAAAATAGATGTTGGCCGATTCTCATAGATACCGGATAAGCACATAAAATTTCATCAAAATCGGTCAAGCCGTTTCGGAGGAGTATGGCAACGAAAACTGTGACACGAGAATTTTATATATTAGATATAAGATATTGCAATTTGTGTATAATATATTTATTTACCAAAATGTAACATCTGGAAACGACGACAATTATGATCTACTTGGCTCTTCATATTTTATTCAAATACTAGCTGTGCTCGCGACTTCGTTCACGTGGATGTCGGAACTAACAATGTGTTCTTTAATGGCGCGAATCCCTATCGGTGAAAGTCTCCAGACTGACGTGAGAGGGCGTCATGCTCTCGGTCAAAGGCGCTTTGCGGTCCTCGCTGCTTTCTTGGGAGAGCAAAGTCGCGGTCAGAATTCTCTGCGAACTTAATGGCCATGCTGCGGGGCGAGACGGAGTGGGAAGCGGTCGCCTCCTTCTGCGAAGCAGTTATGCTCGTGAAGGAGGAGGCGGGCCGCGAGCGAGAGAGGACAGCGTCCTCCCTCCGCCCCATCCGCGGTGGTAGACGCCCACGGTGACGGACGTCGCTAGATGATCTCCGGCCACCGTAGGCGCGGGCATGCGGGCAGCGAGTAAAGGGCAACTCGCTGCCCGACCAAGGACCATGCCCGGGTCGACGGCGCGTTGTGTCCCACACGCGCCTCAAAGAGCGTCAGCATAATGACGGGGCCCCCCTCTCAGAGGGCCAAAGCCTGCCGGGGTCGCGGGATTATTTCCTTACCGTGACCCCGGAACAGAAAGGGTTATTGAAGGACACCGTGGATTTTAGTCAGTAGAAGTCTGACAGTCCCTCCCGCCCTGCCCGGGGTTGGAGGACTCATTTGATGATTTTACCACGCTAAAAAAAAAAAAAAAAAAAAAAAGGCTCACTTCACGATATTATGATTCCTGGGACTTTTCGCATTTAAGCTACGATGCGACAGGTTTGTTTTTTTCTAGAAGGGATTTTAAAAAAAACTGAACCAAACAAATAAAATGTTTGTTGTTTCATTCATTAAGAGAATGAAGACTAATAAAATTTCAAACTACGTAGTAAATAAAACTATAACTTGACTCAAATAGCAAGTTATTATTTACTTCGCACTTCAAAATGAATGGGCCTCTGTCTCGGTAACTCGGTCTGAGCTGACCCTAGATCGAATCTAACCAAAACATTTCGAAAGATGAGGGTCCCACCGAGACGCGAAGCGACGCGCCGATGCGCGCACACTTTTAAGAGCCATTCAAAATACGACTTTATTTTTTACGCGAAAAGATACACATTTCGTTGTGACAATGTTGAATACGTTGAGCCACTCAGTACTGCGCCGCGTGTCGTCTCGCGGTGTAGACCGACGTATCTCCACGTAGATGCGCGCCCCTGCGCCTGCCGAGGCCGCATGATGAAGAGCACGCCGCGTGGCGCCGGTCGACGCCTTTCGACGCCGTGAGGCGTAGCCGAGGCTGCCACGTGGTGACGTCTCTACTATTTTATATTTTTGTTCAGATTTCGTAAATCTTTACGAAATCATGCAGTTCGTTCGAGCGCTCTTTTTTTTTTATCGTGGTAAAATCATTATCACCCAGGGCAGAGCGGGAGTGTCCTTCAATAACCCTTTACGTTCCGGAGTTACGGTAATGAGATAAGTTCCGTGACCCCGGCAGGCTTTGGCCCCGTCATCTTGCTGATGATCTTTGAGGCGCGCGTGGAACACAACGCGCCGTCGACCCGGGCATGGTCCATGGTCGGGCGGCGAGTTGCCCATTACTCGCCACCCGCATGCCCGCGCCTCCGGTGGCCGGAGATCGCCTTGCGACGTCCTTAGCCTTGGGCGTCTACCACTGCAGCTGGGGCGGAGGGAGGACTCTGTCTCTGTCGTCTCCCTCACTCGGCCCGCTTCCTCCTTCGCGAGCATGACTGCTTCGCAGAAGGAGGCGACCGCTTCCCACTCCGTCTCTCCCTGCAGCATATGCATATGCCAAGCGCGAGAGGTCTCCGCCTATCGCCGTCGTCAGGACACGGCGGTGCTCTGCCCAAGCGAGGCAGTCCTGCACCGTATGCTCCACCGTGTCCTCCGGGCGATCTTCGCAGTGGTGACTCCCAGACGTTTCCTCCTTCCTCATTAGACACAGGTACTCGTACCTCCCGAAAAATCCGTGTCCGGTGTGGACCTGCAACGCCTATCCAGCCACTCCTCACTACGCAGCCCGGCTTCGTGAAGTCTGGATGCGCCTCGCGACGTCGCAATGAGTATCGTGGCACAGCGCGGCTCATCATGGCGCAGCGAGGTGCAGCGCGGCGCAGCGTGATACCTCAGGCCTCTTCACGCATCGTCGCGTCGCTTCGCGTCTCGGTCTGAACTGACCCTGTATGATCCCTTGCTGGATCGTACATTAACGATTAGATGATGGTGGAAGAGAATAAAAGATGGTTTGGTACTGAACACTGATTGTATTAAAATTGTACCAATTGACAACTGTGAGTACACGCGGCGGTGACCGAACGCGAACTATTGCGCACGCGGTACAAAACTGCTTGATTAACGTAAAAAGATACAATATTATGAATAAATGTACGGTTGGACCGTACAGACCCTTAAAACCTATTATCTTTGCTAAAACGAATACGCACGCAGTTGATCGAGTAATGGCGAGAGATGGCGCTGGTTCTATATTCGGACACACTATTATAATTTTTATTAATTTACATTTTGTTATAAGATGTGAACTGATTACGATTAAATTAAAAACTTAATGTAAGTTTAATGTAATATACTCACAAATTGTTGCATATAAATGTGACGTGAAGTTGTGATACCAATTGCACATAATCCCAATAAGTTTTTATAAAATAAAAGATTTTTTCTAAAATAAAAGTAGGCTAAAATATTCCTTATTACATCAGCTACCTGCCAATAAAAGTCCCATCAAAATCGGTCCAGCCATTTCAGAATGTTACGTGAAGTTGTGATACCAAGTGCACATAATCCTCGGGCACGCCGCAATTGCGGCGGTAAGACCCCTCTTTGAGGAGTGGCTGGAGAGAAGTCATGGCGACCTACCGCTTGACGCAGGTCCTCACCGGACACGGAAGTTTCGGGAGGTACTATCGCGTCCACCGCCGCTTTACCACCACTAAGCTCATTTTTGCTTGCACTACACGCTCTCTAGCCCCGCCCCGTTTCCTTTGTATAGAAATAATGAATGAAATACAATACCGATCGGCGGAGCGCACTGACGGACGACGCACGCCAAACGAGTTTTTTTTTTTTCAAACTGCTATTTTAGTTATAAAAATACTTTAATTTAAATTGGCCTGCGTTACTGATCATTTTTAGGGTTCCGTAGTCAACAAGGAACCCTTATAGTTTCGCCATGTCCGTCCGTCCGTCCGTCCGTCCGTCCGTCCGTCTGTCCGCAGTTTAGCTCAGAGACGCACAGTACTAGAGAGCTGTAATTTGGTGTAAATATACGGATTTGTTGTGCCGAAAAAGTGGTAAAATAAAATCTCGTAAAATATTTTTTTTTAGGGTACCTCCTGTACACGTAAAGAGGGGATGTTTTTTTTTTTTCTCGCGTACCCCTTAGTGTGGGGTATCATTAAATAGGTCTTTAAAAAATATTGATAGTTTCCATTAACAATTTTTTGATAAAAAAATTCGTTTGTGAAATATTAAGCTTTAAAGTGCTAAATTTTGCTCGACTCGAGTGTCCCCCCCCTCTACCAGCTAAACGGTTATGTTTGGGGGTGTGAAAAAATTCACAATAGTAGTATATATAACGAAGTTTAAAAGAAAATTATCATGACTAAGTAGGCTTTACAACTTTACGAGTAATAGTCGACCAACTTATAAAATGTACTTGGATAATATATTTTCCTAAACAAAATGTATCGGAGAACAAGCTCTTCAACTGCAAATGTAAGTTTGTCAACTTTATTTTTACAGCTGTAATAGGTATGTTTTTTGGGGATAGGTAGGTTTTTATCGTCAACTATTTTTAACTTACTTCAAAAAAGGGGGAGGTTCTAAATTCGTCGTAATCTTTTTTTTATGTATTTTCCCCGATTTCTCAAAGACTCCTGGACCGATTTTGAAAATTCTTCTCTTTAAAATTAAATTCAGCGAATCAGTTTAGTTAATTCGCATAAGTATTTTGATGGGCAACTACGGAACCCTACACTGTGCGTGGCCCGACACGCACTTGGCCGGTTTTTTGTTTTTAAAACTTTGTTGAAATTGGCTTACATTACGTTGTGTTTGTGTGTCGGAAATCCGGAATAGTTATACAGAATTCTGTATTTTTTTTAAATTTGATATAGGAAACTTAAAAAAAAATCTTATAATAGTGACAGGCAATAGGTAAGCTAGCGTAGTGTTTGTAATCCCGTTAAAGAAATTTAAAATGAGGGCTTAGCAGGTAAAAAGTTGATCTGATCTAGCTGGATTTCATCTTTGGGAAAATTCCTTGCCTGTTAGTCGTGAGCGGAGCTCGGTCACCCAAATATTTTACTAATCTAAATATAATATTTTTTCTAACTAGAACTTTGTTTGTTAAATCTTATTATCGTTTAGGTATTAATTAAAAATGAAATAATATTAAGGGTTTATCAATTTTACATAAACTAAATAAAACAAACAGATATTCATAAAACATTTATTAGCTGAAAAGGGATACCTTTTAATTGAAACAAAATTATATCTATTTTACCCTTTATATACACCTATTTTGGTTTTTTGTGTTAAATATGTGTAGACTATAAAACTGCGGTTCGGGCCCGATTTCTTTTGTCATAATATAGATATTAGTACAAAGCATGTTTTTACTTCGGAATGCAATTTGACACAAAGAAATTAGTTATGCAAACAAAAGGCGGGCGCCTTTTGTTTATATTTTTTAGCAAAAAAATAAAGCTACAAACATAATACATAATGCGCTTTGTTATTATCACTCTATAAACTTCGTCGGCAAAGGATTAAAATTCTTTGATACCTTTTGCTATTTCTAATTGCTTTGTTATATTGAGATATAACTAAAAATGGGAGTTCGGGTTTCTCCAAGATATTGATATCATTTTTCAATCAAACTAATCTGAAGCTCATTCGAAATAGTCGTAAATAAGAGAAAGTAATACTTAATGTTTCTATTGGCATTGAAAAAATAAGATTAAAAAATTTACATTTTGGACACAACCAGCGAAGACCTAAAATGTCCGGTATAGTCGAAACGTAATAGGATAATAATATGAACTTTGTGACCATTTTACAAATTGTAATGTAATGTAATACATTACAATTTGTAAAATGGTCACAAAGTGACAATCCATCATATTAACGGCGTTTGTAACTATTTTAAGAAAGTTATTAATGAATTAGAATTAATTGGATACTAATTATGAATCACGTTAAACGATTCATATTAGTATCCAATTATTCAAAAGGTCCGGTAAGCGCGCCAAAGTTCGTCAGAAAAATTCGCAAAAAAAATGTACAGAGGATACGTCACGAAGCTGCGTAGCGCAGATTGCAACTAATTATGTTGACGCTTTCCTGATAGGCCCACACTTTAAGGGGGCGTGGCTCGGCGCCTCCGCAAGGTTTAAGCGAAAAATTTTTTAACTGGTCATGCTTAAATGGCGCCGATAGTACCTGTGTCTGATGCGAAAGGAGGAGACGCCTGGGTGTCACCACTGCGAAGATCGCCCGGAGGACACGGTGGAGCATACGGTGCAAGACTGCCCAGCTTGGGCGGGGCACCGACGTGTCCTCACGGCTGCGATAGGCGGAGACCTCTCGCGCCCGGCATTGGTTGCGGCCATGCTGCGGGGCGAGACGGAGTGGGAAGCGGTCAGCTCCTTCTGCGAGGCAGTAATGCTCGTGAAGGAGGAGGCGGGCCGCGAGCGAGAGAGGACAGCGTCCTCCCTCCGCCCCAGCCGCAGTGGTAGGCGCCCACGGCGACGGACGTCGCTTGATGATCTCCGGCCACCGTAGGCGCGGGCATGCGGGCAGCGAGTAAAGGGCAACTCGCTGCCCGACCAAGGACCATGCCCGGGTCGACGGCGCGTTGTGTCCCACGCGCGCCTCAAAGAGCGTCAGCATAATGAGGGGGCCCCCCTCTCAGAGGGCCAAAGCCTGCCGGGGCCGCGGGATTATTCCCTTACCGTAACCCCGGAACATAACAGGCTATGAAGGACACCGTGGATTTTAGTCAGTAGAAGTCTGACAGTCCCTCCCGCCCTGCCCGGGGTTGGAGGACTCATTTGATGATTTTACCACGCTAAAAAAAAAAAAAAAAAAAGTGCACATAATCCTATTTTTTTTCTAAAATAAAAGATTTTCCTAAAATAATAGTAGATTAGTAGCCAAGGGGGGTGCGTCTCATTTCATATAAACTTATTTGATATATTTTCATTTCAATAACGTTCACGTGATATAATCAACGTGAGATATTACCAACGGTTGATATAATTTCTTTACACATACTGTTTGTATTACTCTAAAACTCATTTCATATAATTTTATTTGATATAACGTTTATTTAAGCGAAAATCATTACATTTAACGTTTGAAACATATAATTTAACGTTTAAACTATTTTCTTTGATGACTTTAGCTTATCCTTTGAACTTTGATTGTTTGCCGTCCTGATTGCTATTGTTATTAGAAAAATTAAATATCCAAGAGCGAGAGAAGCGAGCTCGGGTCTTGGGACACTCCGACACGGACAGGTTAGGTTCAAAGGGGATCGCGGGGTCCAAAAGACCCCGCCATCCCCTTCGTGTTAGGTTACTTTAAACCTTGCACCCAGAAATAGGAGCCCGACGAGCCAGCATTACAGGTAGTAATCAGTTATTTGACCTAGGATCCAAGAGCGAGCGAAGCGAGCTCGGGGCTTGGGGCACCCCGACACGGACAGGTTAGGTTCGAAGGGGATGGCGGGGTCTGAAAGACCCCGCCATCCCCTTCGTGTTAGGTTACTTTAAACCCTGTACGCAGAAATAGGAGCCCCGCGAAGCGGGGCTCCGTCAATCATTCATGGCAGGTGGTACTAGTACTTGGTACATCAGTGTTAGATTACTTGCCAGGAAGAAAAAAAAGTTAGACCAAATAAGTTTTATGTCTTTTGAGTGGTATACAAAACGATTTTATATTCATTGATTGTTATGCTTATAGAAAATAGTCATTATAAAATTATGTCAATCGTTTATTATGTGCTTTCCTAAGACGCAGCGTCGCCTGGAAGAATGCTGTTGTAAATCCGCCTTAAATTGATTATCTGAGGTTAAAAACTTACCCAAATGTCCATAGATCTATACCTGTCTCTTTCTTTCACCAACGTGCATCCTTTTCTTACCGTGAAAAGTGCTTGACATCGCAGCTGTCAACTTCATAGCGTTTGTAAATTTTGCCGGTAAGACGTCAGAAAATTTTCCAAAGTTAAAAAAGTGTTGAAATACAATAATTTATTGTATTTATTTAGCACGCAGCGTTTATTTAGAGTACGTGACACGTTTTCTTTTGTGAATTAGTGTTTTAGAAGGATTACGAACTAAATTGAGTGGGTAAGTGTGGTGTGAGGTGACGAGGTTTGAATGTCGATGCTCAGGCGGTAGATCAGCATTCAATACGGTGAGACATGATGACTGGTCATCATCTTCATCCTTGAACGACGAGAGCATAGCCTCACATACACCCAACAGAAGACGCAAAGTCACGTAAGTACAAACAAGTTCAAACTTGTCCGGACCCTCGCGCCTCGTGTAGAGACACAAATTCAAGACGAGGACCTTAATTCTAGTTATTTAACTACTTGTATTACCTCCTCTAACAACGAGAAGGCTATCCTACACCAAATATTTTGAAAAACAAAAAAAAAAAAATATTTGTCTATTTCGAAGTTTTTGGTATGGAGTTGGATGAAAGACAATTTATTCCACTTCCAATGAAGGATTACAAGCAAATCCAAAATTTAATCAGATTTGTCTGATACTTTTTTTTACAAAACCCCCGTACAATCTTGTATCGCTACTCCTTGTTTTAACCGATTTGTTGCGGAGGGCATGTTTCAGTGCCATCACTTTCTTTTGCGTGTGACGTTAAGCACGGATGCGTGTCATTGTAAATCGGTTAAAGGTCTTAAAGTTAATGATTAATTGTATCATTTTATCAAGACCAAAGATTAATAAGTTTCAACGGAGTTGTTATTATCCAACAATATTTTGGAATTGAGAAAACTACTATGATTAACATTACAGGACTTGCTTAAGTGGGTATCGGATACCTTAATTATTTTCATTTTAACACATACTTTGAAGAGATTTTGATTATTTTTGGTCCACCAACGTCGGACTCATAATTATCTATTTAGTTTTAGGCTTTGCACCCTATCAAAGCTTCTTTAGGTGGACTTAAGGTCCAGCTAATTAAACAAGTGTAAACAAAGAACTATTTGAATATTTGACTATTCAGAACATTTAGAGGGGTTGTCTAAAGGACCATGCTCATTCAGGGCAACCACAGGGAGCAAGCAATCATATTTTGAAATTAATAACAACTTACCATGTTCCATTCGGAACCTCCCCTTGGTATCTAGTCAAAGATGTTTATAGAAAAGTTTGCAACCCCAATTACAAAAGGCCATATAGGTACCTATTTCGAGTTTACTATATCAAAAGATTTAGTGAAAAAAAATAAAATAAAAAAAAAAATATATATATATATATTTATTAAAAATGGGTTATTTCCCATATTAGACCGCGGAGGTCTCAATTCATAATGCCAGTGAAACATTTGTGAAGATATACATTCATTCATAAATTACTATGCTTATTTTTAATTACCAATTGCAGAGACACAACGGAGTCTCCTCCTTGTGATCTATAACAACAAAGTGCTGCTGTTAACAGCCTTTGTATTTGTCCTATCTATGGCTTCAATTATGTCGTTGTGCGAACGATGTTTCTGTATAATTATTGTGTGCCTGGACTGTTGTTCCTGGTAAATCAGGATCGTACAGTACTTGTTTCTCAGATTGCGGAAACGCTGAGAATATTGGAAATCTTGGGGCATCACATAAATCATCACAAGTCTGCTTGAGTCCTCTCTTTAAGCAGAATATATTGGTCTAGTATGGGACACCCAGCAAAACTGGGTATAACGCGCCTCCAATAAAATAAATAAAGATTAAACTATTTTTTAACAAGATAGAGCAATTTAATCAGTTATCCACAAAAAGCTCAGACTTTATTGGTTTTACTGAATTATGATAATTACGAAGTATCAAAAGAACTTTAATGTTGCAGAAGGTAACTGTTTCTAAAATTGTTCTATCAAAACAGGTTACTAGAGAAAAGTGAAAAGTTTCCTCTGCCTGTTCAACAAGGGTGGTTAAAGCCATAGAGTACAACTCAATACCGTAGAGTTAAGAAAGGTGCAACTCACTTCTTGACCACGGATACACCCAACTAGGGGTAAGGAGCCCAATTAAACATCACTTACTCATCTGTAAGGTGGGATCCATGCCAGATGCTTTTGTTATTGAAATTTTGTTTCTGAAGCAGATGTCGTATTTGCACACATAAATATTAAGTCCGACAACAGGACTCTTATTGCATACCTCAGAAACGAAGGGGGAGGGGGAAGATACATACCCTTGCAATACTAAGGCTGACAAACAGGCTTCAAGAGACTTGCAAAGCAGTTGCGTCTAACTCTCTCAGCCACTTACTCCCGGAGAGTAAACAAAATTGCGGATCGCCTCTCAAGGGACCGCAATGTACCAGGTTGGCATCTTTTACCCCAAGCCGTGGAGGCAAACAAAATTGCGGATCGCCTCTCAAGGGGCTGCAATGTACCAGAATGGCATCTTTTACCCCAAGCCGCGGAGGCAAACAAAATTGCGGATCGCCTCTCAAGGGGCCGCAATGTACCAGTGTGGCATCTTTTACCCCAAGCCGCGGAGGCCATGTTAAAGATGTGGGGCGTCCCAGACGTAGATTTATTCACGTTATGAGAAACGGCTTTCGTAACAAAACTGCAAAGTACGTTAAAATTAGGTTCCAAAACCTTATGTTATATGCGAGGTTTACAGCCGACAATGGGACTGTCGGCTGGGCTGGGCATTCCCCCACCCAGCGTAATACTAGAAGTATGAACTACTTATTTGAACAAGGCACAATATTACAATCGACAAAGAATTATGACCTTGATCTTTGTTATTTTGACAGATTCAAACGACGAGTTGTCAAAAAGGGTCATAATTCAAATTTGTTGATAGTACATTCTACTAACGGCACAGTGCGCCAAATGCTTCTCACTACTCGATCTGCAAGCGAGAGCGATAGCCAGAGCGGGAGCGACTTCCGATAAAGTACCTGCGGAAGGTCTTAGATCGGACTACAGTCAAGTGCCCTGTACAGGTGGACAAAATTCCGATAAAGAACCTGTGGAAAGTCTTAACATATTGCACTACAAGCAAGTGCTTGGCGCAGGTGGACAAGTTATCCCCCCTAGCTTGGAAAATTAAGGGTGGGCTGACCAAGTCTCTCCCTAAACTCTAGCGGAACAAGACTTATTAAAAAAGTAACTGGCGGACATCTACTTTTACAACAATATAAAGCCCTATTTAAAAGATGGTGATCCTGGTGTTACACCAATCAAATTAACGCTGAAACACCTGTAGGTGTATAAGCTGATAAAGTAAAAATTCCAGGCTAAATTGTTTTGAGAAAACAAACTAGATTATAGATTCTATTTGATCTATTATATTTTGCCTGCATAAGTTTACTATCTCAACTTACTGAGCAACATCTGAGGTAGATATCTCAGGACAATCTCATTCAAAAAGTTCTAGAAGCTTTTTCACTTCCTAAAGCTTGCAGTACAAAAACTGCTAATAGGGTACATTACAATATTACTTTGTTTTAATTGACTAAAGAACTCTGCATATCCAGATTCTTCATTTAAGATAGGCGAATAGCTCTAATATTATTGCGACCCTCAGGTCATAGAATTCATGATCTCACATCAGATCGAGATAATTAGAGAATAGCCCTGAAAATCTTATTTCTATGAAAAGATGAAATCAGTCTTTGTCCAATATTTTGGTATAAAAACAGAATCAAAATCACACAGACAGTAAGGTTCGTCGTTGCGGAAACATCAGGACCATGTCTGTCTACCCTGTTAGAACTGTCTGAAAATAGAAAAAACACAGTCACAAAATTCTTCTATCTGGAAAATTAAAACCAGCTTCTACACAAGTTGGGAACAGAGCATTACTTTCAAAGTTGCTAATATTAGTGCCCCACTGGGCAGTTATTACAAGTTAGCTATTATAGCCTCAAGAAGCTACTTGAAGAAAATACTTGTTCAAGCAGTACTTGACAGTGGAAAACTGATAGAGTTATAAAATGTAGGTATCAGAAGTTTTACTGTCAACCAGTAAACAAGATTGATGACACCAACTCCAATGTTTATTTATTGCAGTTAGATTTATGCAATATTCATTATATAAATAATTGTCTTCATTGGTTATACCTTTAGAAGACATAACTTTATCCTGGATAAAGATTTAATTTAGAATTATCTTCTTGTACCAGGTACCTCTATCAATTGGCTACTATTTTGATTTTTGAAGATTGAAGAAGTTACTAATTGTAAAGTTACATTACAGATCTTGTTACAGTGGGGTTTGATGAAGGGTTTTTGAAGAACTATCTTTAAACATAATTACCTATGCTTTGAAGACATTATTATAATTCATTCATCATAGCGTTTGTGTTTATCACCAGCAGATACCAAACAGGTCTTCCAGGCGACGCTGCGTCTTAGGAAAGCACATAATATGACTGTTTTGCATTCCAACAAAACAGGTATTATGTGTTGAATAAGACGCAGCGTCGCAGCAAGTCTCTTGCTGGTACCTCGAAGACTCTATGAAGTTGACAGCTGCGATGTCAAGCACTTTTCACGGTAAGAAAAGGATGCACGCTGGTGAAAGAAAGAGACAGGTATAGATCTATGGACATTTGGGTAAGTTTTTAACCTCAGATAATCAATTTAAGGCGGATTTACAACAGCATTCTTCCAGGCGACGCTGCGTCTTATTCAACACATAATACCTGTTTTGTTGGAATGCAAAACAGTCATATTATATTAACAGATCGTTATATCAAATAAAATTATATATTCAGTTGTTATCTCTTGTAAATTTTAGAGATTTTGTAGTTATATCATATATTACTTACCCAGCCAAGGGCTGTAAGGCATCAATTGCAGCCCGAGATATTTAGGCGCACGAGCGCAGCGAGGGCGCCTATAGTTCGAGGGTGCAATTGATGCTTACACCCGAGCTAACTACTCTGCTTTACATCTCGATTGTGAGGTAAGTAGAAAAAACCGGCATTGCAAGAATAAAACATTTTATTAGTTAATTGCTGCTTCAGCTTCCATTTTCATTGATTCGGGAGTGCAGCTTAATTAAATCTTCATCACTTGCAGTACTCATGTCTTTTTTCCTAATATCTCGTAATTATAAAAAAAAAATCCCAAAAACAAACAATATTATATTTAAAGTAAAAGTTTTCTATTCCCGCCTTTATTCATCTTTTTTTTTTTTCAAGAACGTGATTTGAGCTTCGCCGTTCGATATTTAAAATTGATGACTATTATACTCGAAGACAAGGCTGAATAGCGAAGCGACCTCTTTTGTCATTAGGCTGAATGCATGATGTCTATTGCCAGTATGATGGTTAGATGTACGTGAACTTTTTTTTTTAATTACTTACCGCCCTAGGGCTTTTCTAGCTACATTAATACCCTAGAGCGCTAATTGGTTACTTACAACCCCCATTTGGGGGTAATAAGGACCTACTTACCGAATATGAGAGATGTAAAAGTAGCTTAAGTTATTCCTTGTTACATCAGCTACCTGCCATTAAAAGTCCCGTCAAAATCGGTCCAGCCATATCAGAATGTTACGTGAAGTTGTGATACCAAGTGCACATAATCTTATTTTTTTTCTAAATTAAAAGATTTTTCTAAAATAAAAGTAGCGTATGTTACGCCTTATTTTATCAGCTACCTGCCAGTAAAAGTCCCGTCAAAATCGGTCCAGCCATTTCAGAATGTTACGTGAAGTTGTGATACCAAGTGCACATAATCCTATTTTTTTTTCTAAATTAAAAGATTTTTCTAAAATAAAAGTAGCCTATGTTACGCCTTATTACATCAGCTACCTGCCAGTAAAAGTCCCGTCAAAATCGGTCCAGCCATTCCAAAGATTAGCCGTTACAAACAAACAGACAGACAGACAGACAGACAGACAAAAATTTAAAAAAATGTTGTTTTGGTGTATGTATCGTATATATATTCATATGCAAGTTGAAAAAAACGGTTATTTCAATATTACAAACAGACACTCCAATTTTATTATAGGTATAGATATAGATTGTTTCGATATAATAATATTGACAGAAACCTGACTAACATCGCAAATATGTATTTGATACTGAGTTCATAGATGAACGCTACACAGTCTATAGGTGTGATCGCAGCCGTATTGCGACCGGTAAAAAAGAAGGTGGTGGAGTTCTCGTGGCCGCGCTCAAAACCTTAGGCTCCACTCATGTACAATTTGATCACCCAATTAGTTCTCAGGTTGAACTTATTATCATACAATTTCAAGACACACAAAATAACAGCAAATACGTGGTCAGTGGAGTATACATTCCCCCAAAATCACCCGAGGAAGTATCATGTCATATTACGATTTATTGAATCAAACGTTGGAAAAATTAAAGGCAGATATGTTTTATTTGCTAGGTGATCATAATTTACCATATATTGACTGGCTTCCAAATCCTGATAGTAAAACCATAGCCTTATATTGTAACGGTAATTCCTCACTGTGCCAGCTCACAAGCAACTTTATGTCGCTAGTGAATGCTGCACAGTTTAACAATATTTTAAACTACAATGGTCGTATTTTGAACTTATTGATCAGCAACAGCGACTGCACCACATACACACCGTCATCAATATTACTACCAATAGATGACAATCATCCGCCTTTCTGTACTACGATTGAGTATCAAACGAATAGTAAACATATCTTACAGACAAAAACGTTAAAATACAATTATTATCAAGCAGATTATGAACAAATTAATAAGGATTTATGCGAAATTGACTGGAATGCCATCTTCAATTGTCGTTCTGTGGAATATTGCGTCAGTAAATTCTATAATATAGTTTTTGGCTCAATTTAAAAACGCACTCCCTTGAGTCATCCCAAATCCTCGAAATTTCCAATATGGTTTTCTAAATCGCTCATACGTATATTCAATAGTAAAAACAAAGCGTGGATTCGGTGGAAGACTTATAATAATTTGTCAGACTATGAGCAGTTTTCTTTTCTTAGAAGAAGATTCCTAGTAGAATTTAAAAGAAACTATACGAATTATATTGATAGTGTTGAGGAAAACATAAAAAACATGTTAAATCAGTGTGGACATTGTTGTCAATCGCAAAGCCAATTCTGGTATACCTGACACTATATTTTATAAAAATCAACATAGACTAATGACCCTAATAGGATATGTAATCTGTTTTCCGAGTTCTTTCAGTCAGTTTATGAACCCACCACATTTAAAAGTACCGAATGGGCGCCCCCGGACACGTATGACGACAAAAGTGATATTATTAATGGTATCACTTTTAGCCCTGATCAGGTTTTGTGAGCAATTAAGTCTTTAGACATAACAAAGGGCCCAGGCCCGGATAACTAACCTGCATGTTTTATTAAAAGAACAGCTGATAGTATATACGTTCCTTTACATATCATCTACAATAAATGCATAACAGAAGGAGCATTCCCTGAGGTATGGAAACGTGCTAACATAACGCCAGTACACAAGACAGGTTCCAAACACGATGTCGAAAACTATCGCCCAATCTCTATCTTGTCTGCCATAACTAAGATTTTCGAGAGACTGGTACACAGTGCTATTTACCCAACAATTCATAAAGTCATTTTACCTCAACAACATGGTTTTGTCCAAAAGAGGTCGACAGTTACAAATTTATTAACTTTTACAGATTATCTGTTTAATAATATGGACCAACAAATACAAGTAGACGCTGTGTACACAGACTTTCGAAAGGCTTTTGATAAGGTACACCATGCTTGCTTCTTAAAAACTAGCGTATAATGGCATCCGCGGTGATCTACTTCGCTGGTTTGCGTCATATTATCAAATAGGTCGCAGAGAGTTGTAATTAAAGGTTATCAGTCTGTTTCTGTGAATGTAACTTCTAGCGTGCCTCAGGGCTCAATTCTGGGCCCACTACTTTTTATTATTTTTATTAATGATATTGGAAAATGTTTTGTACACTCTAAATTCTTACTTTATGCAGACGATCTTAAAATTTACCGAACAATTCGCAGCAATGCTGATGCAATATTACTCCAAGAAGATCTGCACAGGTTCTCTGGATATTGTGTTAAAAATAAAATTCAATTCAGTACATCTAAATGTGTATATGTTACGGCTAATACCCGAAGTGCGGTTACACCTAGGTTTAGCCGGTTAAACCTAGATGTAACCGCACTTCGGGTATTAGCCGTAACATATATATAACTTTTACTAAAAATAAAAATATAATACAAAATAACTATATATTAGATAATGCTACATTACAAGTCTCATCGGTGAGGGACCTTGGTGTCCTGCTGGATAGTAAACTTCACCTTGACGAACATATACAATAAATTATGAACAACGCCTATCGAATGTTCGGTTTCGTAATGAGATCTTCCACAGACTTCAGGCATACTGATACCTATATTCATTTATATAAGGCATTGATTAGATCACAACTCGAATATGCGGTATTAATATGGAACCCTCTATACCAAAAATATATAGACATGTTGGAAAATATTCAAAAAAAAATCTTTAAAGCCTTGCGTTATCGCTGTCGTAATCAATTACATTGCCCCACAAATTATGAATTGGTAAACTTAAAATCTAGACGCCTTTTCCTGGAAACTATGTTTCTCTATGACTTGTGCAATGGCAGATATGACTGCTTAGACCTAATTAGTAAACTAAGCTACGTTGTTCCGAGGACTGTCATAAGACGAGAGGTGCGCGTTCGACCACTTTTTGCTGTTTCCTCTTGCCGCACTAACGCTGGAGTCCGGGCACCTCTTAGTCGGATGGCTAACAACTTTAACACTGATTTTGCAACACTGGACTTGTTCTCAACATCAGCTAGTAAGTTTAGAAGATCCTTGAACCACATAATTAACACACCTAAGTTGTAGCACGCAAGACAGATACTTATTAGAATTGTTCCCAACCACAATTTGTTAGCTATTATGTATTTTTTGCCTTTTATTTTTTTTAAGTTCCTTTTCTATGTCTTTCTTTTTTTTACCAGCCTTTTTTTTGTTTTGGTCGTGTTTTTGTAGTTCCCATAATTATAATTTTACTTTGTTAAAATGTGGATAACGTTGTGAGTTACACAAATAGCAATATTATTATGTAATGTCTTTAAATTAAGAAAATTGTGTATCTGTTTGTTTTCCCGAAATAAATAAATAAATAAAACGCCGCCTTTTTACGGTAGTCATGTATCAGTACAGCTGTCAATTCAATAAGTAGATAAAGTGGATAAAGTGACAAAAACGTGATCATATCAATTTATCTCTGAAGATGCAATGGTTTATGAGTCATAATCAGAGGTCGGAATTAGGTAGAGTTATTTCGGTACTTACATTGAAATGTTGATATTAATATGGATCTTCCCGGGATTTCTAATAGACAATCTCGGGTGGAAAACATGAGTATTACAAATAAATAATAATAAAGACATCAGAGGTAGATTAGACAAAAAAAATGTGTAAAAGTAAATAGCTTTTTTATTTAACAAATCACAGGATTTTTCTGCTCTTTAAAAGTAATTCCGGGATTTAGGGTATATCCACTTTATTCTTTTGCTGTATGAAATCAGTTTAAGTACATGAATAACTCTACCTAATCCCGACTTATGGTCGTAATGCTATTCATTTTTACAAACCTGCCTACAATAAACAATGAAATAGTGGAAATACTAATTATAACACCATATAAACCACACCTGTATTAGTCAATACAAGTATTCATATTGTATGGGGCTTAATCTTCAAGTCAGCAGTACTGAAAAAATAAATTCGAAAATCGAGAAAAAAACAAGCCAAACCTAACAACAGTCAAAATAATCTATACAAGGTTAAGTTATTACTAGGCCTTGGGTGCGGTGACTGGTCGCCGTAGGCAAGATTATTTATCTTTTCAAGTAACAGGTCTTCGATAATCATAGCACATTTTTGGAGAGAAGAGATGTTTTAAGATAAAATATTTTTTATCAGGTATGTTTATAATATAAACGAACGAACAGCCGTTTTACTATGAAAATATATCAGTATTTCACAAGTGAAACATCAAGAAATATACTGACATAGTTCGGAGTGTAGTTGTTAAATACAGTGATTCAATATCATTTATACTACTGACACCTGAGTCAATAGTATTTAAGTAATGTCAATATTGAATACACAAGAGTTATTGGGAACCCAAGAAAATATAACTTCTTCAAAGTGAACCCGAGCTCACAAAAGAAGAAGTAAATGGTGAAGGTGATGAATTTATAGAAGATCTTCTTTCTCAAGTTAATACAGGAAAAAAAAACAGAAGAAGCAAAACGAAGAAATACGAAAATGACTTTCATACAAAAATTGAAACTCATAAGAGATAACATAACTGTAGAACCAGTAGTGCTATGCTATTTTATAGCTAGCAATATATCATCGTTGGCAATTCAAAACTTGTATCTAGAAAAGGCCTGCAGAGTTCATCTAAATTACAGCACAGAAATATGTGATACTCTGACGTCAAGACAGGAAGGGAATAATACCCTTGAAGAACAAGAAGTTCAAAAAGTTACAGCAACTGTGGCAATGTGGAAGAATGTAATTAAAACAGTGATCCCTGTGATATTAATGCTTTTCGTTGGAGCATGGAGCGATAAGACTGGAATAAGAAAAACAATCATGTTACTACCGATTGCTGGAGAAATTTTGTCTACCATTGGCTTAATGTTGAACACTTATTTCTTCAACCTACCTATAGAATTAACCGCTTTCACAGATGTTATATTTCCATCTTTAGTGGGAGGAGGTGCTGTGATGAACATTGGTGTATACAGTTATGTTGGTGACATCACAACCAAAGAAGAGAGGACCTTCAGGATGGGGATGGTGACCATGTGCTTGTCTGTAGGCTATCCCATCGGAACTGCTTTGAGCGGAGTATTATTTAAATGGGTGGGCTATTACGGCGTATTTTCGTTGTCAACAGGCATCTTCGTGATTAGCTTGTCATACGGATACAAATTTTTAAAAGACCCAAGAAGAACAAGTGGAAAGGGAAAAGTAAGTAGGCTGGCAAACATGTTACTTCATGAACCTGTTAAGATTTCAAATTTCTCTTTTGATCACATTTATTTTCATCCGTGCAACTCTATTACCAGTCGTCATTATTATACCAAAATATAAATATCACTCCCTAAATGAAAAAAAAACATCTTGGTTTCTTGTGAAATCATTATCGTTTGGAAGTATCCAGTGCGGAATATATTATTATCAGGTATACGTATAATTTCACTCAATTTTCAGGAGGTTGAAACACAAGAAAGGAAATCCTTCTGCCGAGAATTCTTCGATGTTAGCCTAGTAGCTGATACATTTATGGTTGTCATCCGGAAAGGTCCTAATAACAGGAGACTAATGATTTGTCTACTGCTCCTTATAATGGTCATTATCTATGGACCCTCGGTTGGTAAGTAGGTACTTAATGTTGGTCTTTACAATTTTCAAGTTTCAAATTTCTTTTCAAATCACAGGAGTTTTTATGCCCTCATGGGCAGGGAATCTAATTGTTACAATTAGATTTCTGCTACCATGAACAAAGTACATACGAATCCTACTTCCTACTTTCCTATTAATATTATAAACGTGAAATTTTGTCTGGATGGATGGATGTTTGTTATTCTTTCACGCAAAAATAACTAAAGGTATCTGGGTGAAATTTGTTGGATTAACACATTGGATATAGTGCGAGAGCCGGCTGCAAAAATACCTACCTTATCGGCTACCCCAATAGGCTATGTATAGATCGTTAACCGACACCTAAACACGTAAAAAAAATCAGGTCTGCCAGAGCCGATCCTGCCGGGTCATAGAAATAATCGAGATTTTTTGACGTAATTTTTTAGTAAAAATTACGTCATAAGATACCCGAATGAAAGTGCTGGCAGCAGTTAACCATTGATTAGTTATGTAAAAAAAAGTGGGTCTGCCATTGCGCACCTTGCCGGAAGTACTTGGCAGACCCCTAAAATATGCCCTTCTGAAACACTAAACCTACCTCATCGAGTACCCGGATGGAACCAACGCTAAATAATAACCAAGATGCCTCTGATAATGGATCAAAAGGTCTGCCAGGTCTAAGCTTGCCGGGACTTAGTGTTCAAAGCATTTGAAGTTGATAGGGAGCATAATTTAACCTGAAGTCAAAATAACATTTAACATTTAAAATAACATTTTTTAAACATTATTTTGTTTCTAATTTTATAGAAATTTATGAATATTAAATATTTTATCATAACATTAAATAAAACAACAAGTGTAGAGATACGAGTAAAAGATGTACATTCAAAATTTAGCAACAATCACTACGAGTTCAAAATCATGCTCACAATTTATATACTTATCTACAACTATCAAAACTTACTTTAAGTTGGCATTAAAATTACCTGAATTCTGTATATATGTAGGTTGAGGGAACTAAGTAGGCTTCCGAGTGTAGAACCTGTTATAGCGTAAATCATCGTAGGAACGCCGAAAGGTAGTCAACGCCTAATCAACCTGACCACCACCAGGATCTTTCTCATCATCTCAGCCATAGGAAGTCCACTGCTGAACATAGCTCTCCCCTTTAGATTTCCACATATATGTAATATACCGGTTGGAAGCGATCTGCATCCAGCGTCTTCCGGCGACCTTTATAAGGTCGTCTTTCCATCTTGTTGGTGAACGTCCTACGCTGCGCTTGCTAGTCCGTGGTCTCCACTCTGGTGCCTTTCGACCCCATCGGCCATCTGCTCTGTGAGCAATATGGCCTGCCCATTGCCACTTCAGCTTGTTAATCCGGCGGGCTATATCGGTGACTTTAGTTCGTCTACGGATCTCCTCATTTCGGATTCGATCACGCAGAGAAATACCGAGCATAGCCCTCTCCATAGTTCGTTGAGCGACTTTGAGCTTTGAGATGAGGCCGATACTGAAAGACCACGTTCCGGTGCCGTAACTCATCACTGGTAAAACAGATTGGTTGAAGACTTTTGTCTTGAGGCACTGAGGTATCGGACGAAAAGACATTGCGTTGTTTCCCGAACGCTGCCCAACCGAGTTGGATTCGGCGGTTGACCTCTTTTTTGAAGTTGGACCTACCTAATTGGACTACTGTCTTGTCCTAAGTAGATAATAATGTTCAACAACTTCGAGTACCGAGTTTCCAACAGAGACTGGGGTGGGCATGGCATTTGACATAATTTTCGTCTTGTCCATGTTCATTTTCAAGCCCAACCGTTGTGAAACTCGGTCGACGCTATCGAGCATCATGCTGAGTTCCTCCATCGACTTTGCCATGACTACAATGTAGTCGGCAAACCGAAGGTGAGTGATGTACTCGTATTTGCCGTTGATGTTGCTGCCAAGTCCTTGCCATTCCAGGAGCTTGAAGGCGTCTTCCATTGCGGCAGTAAACAGTTTCGGAGAGATAACGTCCTGTCTTACGCCTCTTCTCACTGGAATCGCCTTCGTGCTCTGCTCCTGTACTCGGACCGACATGGTGGCGTTATTATACAAGCACTTCACTTTAGAGCCTTGGTTTCGCTGTATGGTCTAACACGATTCGTATTAAAGAGACGCAGATCGTGTCTCAAGGTCTTAGATATGGGTCTATTGAGCCGCCTATATGACTTAACGTCATCGGAAGACTGCAACTGTAGCAAGCGTCGTTCAGCCATGAGGTTTAAGGTTTGCTCGGTCAATTTCTGAGGTCTATCTTTACGGCAGGGTCTAAAAAACATAGACCCTACCGTGAGGACAGTTTCCGCTAGCCCGTCGATGTGATCTCGTTCACTGAAACTACACACAAACATTCGACTTTTTTTGATTTATACAGTTATCGTACCTACTCAGGTATTGACAGTAAATGGCTAGTCAACCCAACCATTAATGTTTAAACTTTGACCTGATTTCGGTGGACTAGAAAGATCCTGGTGGTGGTCAGGTTGATTAGGCGTTGACTACCTTTCGGCGTTCCTACGATGATTTACGCAATAACAGGCTCTACACTCGGAAGCCTACTTAGTTCCCTGACCCTACATATATACAGAAATCAGGTTATTTTAATGCCAACTTAAACTAAGTTTTGATAGTTGTAAGTATATAAGTTGTAAGCATGATATTGAACTCGTAGTGATTGTTGCTAAATTTTGAATGTACATTTTTTATCTCTACACTTGTTTTTAGGGTTCCGTAGTCAACAAGGAACCCTTATAGTTTCGCCATGTCCGTCCGTCCGTCCGTCCGTCTGTCCGCAGCTTAGCTCAGAGACGCCCAGTACTAGAAAGCTGTAATTTGGTGTAAATATACGGATTTGTTGGGCCGAAAAAGTGGTAAAATAAAATATAGAAAAATATTTTTTTTTAGGGTACCTCCTGTACTTACACGTAAAGTGGGGATTTTTTTTTCTCGCGTACCCCGTAATGTGGGGTATCATTAAATAGGTCTTTAAAAAATATTGATAGTTTCCATTAACAATTTATTGATTAAAAGATTCGTTTGTGAAATATTAAGCGTTAAAGTGCTAATTTTTGCTCGACTCGAGTGTCCCCCCCCCTCTACCAGCTAAACGGTTATGTTTGGGGGTGTGAAAAAATTCACAATAGTAGTATATATAACGTCGTTTATAGGAAAATTGTCATGACTAAGTAGGCTTTACAAGTTTACGAGTAATTGTCGACCAACTTATAAAACGTACTTGGATAACATATTTTCCTAAACAAAATGTACCGGAGAACATGTTATTCAACTGCAAATGTAAGTTTGTCAAATTTATTTTTACAGCTAGATATATTAGGTGGGTATGTTTTGGAGATAGGTAGGTTTTTATTGTCAACTATTTTTAACTAACTTCAAAAAACGGAGGAGGTTCTCAATTCGTCGTAATCTTTTTTTTTATGTATTTTCCCCGATTTCTCAAAAGCGCCTGGACCGATTTTGAAAATTCTTCTTTTGATTGTAAGAGTACACCTTCCAATTGGTCCCATGATCATCAAGTCAGGATGTGATGATGGAATCCTGGAGAAAACGTGGGAACTCTTTAAATTTTAAATCATTCTTGAAGCGATTTGATAACAACTCAATCCCGTCGAGTTTCGGCTCGTTAGAGTCGTCTTTATTACATAGACATTGATGCTGGATGATGTCCATGGTCTGATGATAGAGCTGGAAGGTAACCATGAGTTCTTCCTTATACAACAACTCAATCCTACTGAGCTTAGGGTCATTTGATTCGTCTTTACATAAGCTTTTGTACTGGATGTTTTCCAGGCTCTTATGATGGAGCTGGAAGGTAGCCATGGGATCTTTGTAATACAATAACGCAATCCCATCGAGTTTGGGCTCATTTGATTCGTCTTTACATAGACTTTGGTCCTGGATATTATTAAAGGTTTTGATGATGAAGCTGGAAGGTGGCCATGGGATCTTTGTAGGTAATACAATAACAATCCCTTCGAGTTTAGGGTCATTTGATTTTTCTTCGCATGGACTTTGGCACTCGATGTTTTCCAGGGTCTAATGATGGAGCTGGAAGGTGGCCATGGTGGCAACTACGGAACCCTACACTGTGCGTGGCCCGACGCGCACTTGGCCGGTTTTTTTATTTAATGTTTTGATAAAAAATATTTAATATTCATAAATTTGTATAAAATTAGAAACAAAGTAATGTTTAAAAATGTTATTTTAAATGTTAAATGTTATTTTAACTTCAGGTGAAATTATGCTCCCTATCAACTTCAAATGCTTTGAACACTAAGTTCCGGCAAGCTTAGACCTGGCAGACCTTTTGATCCATTATCAGAGGCATCTTGGTTATTATTTAGCGTTGGTTCCATCCGGGTACTCGATGAGGTAGGTTTAGTGTTTCAGAAGGGCATATTTTAGGGGTCTGCCAAGTACTTCCGGCAAGGTGCGCAATGGCAGACCCACTTTTTTTTACATAACTAATCAATGGTTAACTGCTGCCAGCACTTTCATTCGGGTATCTTATGACGTAATTTTTACTAAAAAATTACGTCCAAAAATCTCGATTATTTCTATGACCCGGCAGGATCGGCTCTGGCAGACCTGATTTTTTTTACGTGTTTAGGTGTCGGTTAACGATCTATACATAGCCTATTGGGGTAGCTGATAAGGTAGGTATTTTTGCAGCCGGCTCTCGCACTATAGCTTTTATTCTGAATTGATGTAACCGTGGAACAATTTTCAAATTGTAGAGGGCGGAGCCGCTGGCAATACCTACTATATAAGAGGCTCCTGTATTTTATTTTTCTTAGTTTGAAATTTAATCCACAATCACATGCTTAGTATTCGAGACCACTAAAGCAAAGAGACGATGGACAAGCGACATACCGAAAGTCGGAACAGACTGGTAGGGGTAGGAAACTTTTCTATTTGCTAGTACAATTCTCAAATTTTGAAAGCGGGTCCAAACGACCATTACAAAAATGCATTTGGTCGTTTGTACCCGCGGGCCCGCCAGAGCGGGGTCAAACGACCAAAGAGCCCTACTATAAATTACCGGCCTTTGTTTTTCCTACGGCTAATTATAACTTTATAAGTTAGACGGATACTTTTAGCCCACTCTCTTTTGACCATTCTACGAGTATTTCTGAAATATACGAGTACATACGTCCCAAAAAAAGCCCAGATCAAACTAACAACGACATTTTTAATTTTCAGGTGAAGGTGCGGTAACATACTTGTTCATAAGATACAAGTTCCACTGGGATGATGTGCAGTACAGTTTGTGGTCCACCTACGTTATCATTACTAATTTAATTGGTGAGTTATGTATGCAATATTCTTTTGATGCGGTGTTGTTAATAGCAAAGCATAGATCCCGAAGATACTCCTTTCTTTCTTTTATAATCTATCGTACGTTCATGAATGTAGAATAGTTTCAAATATACACAAACTACGAGTACATATTTACGAAAGAGATTAATATAAGTTAAAAAACTAAATTTAAAATGTGTTAATAAAAATCAAAGTTTTTTTTTTTCTTTATAATAAAAGAGCAAGATACCCTCGCGTCATGAATGCTTAGTTAGGATGCAAACCAATTTGAAAGGAACAATTTAATTTTCAGGAACGCTCTTGGCTTTAACCGTGTTCATTAACCTGCTGAAGATGAGTGATCCGTTGCTCGGCATCATGGCTAACATCAGCAAGATCGCTGGAGCCTTCGTCTACGCTTTCGGCAAGAACACCTGGCAGATGTACCTGGGTAAGTTATTTGTAGCTATAAAGCAATCGAGCTGGGGCATATAATAACATGCAAATGTTTGTAAACGCACCCACAATACAGGAATGAATCCTAGCGTGGGGCAAGGTTCAAAAAAAAGATATTGATTCGTTGTACATTACTGGGCCAAAATATGACTCCTAAATGTTTTGGTTTTTCAAAAACGCACCTCAGATTAGAAGTTCATGGGCAGGCGGACGGCGAGTAATGCGTGACTCGCCGTCCGATCATGGACCATGCCCGAGTCGACGGTGTGTCGTGTTACTCGAGCGCTTCAAAAAGTTGTCAGTAATCTGACGAGAGGGCCGTTAGAGGTTGACGTCTAACGCCCCCGGCAGGCTTTGAAGCCTGTAGAATAAAGCAGGCTTTGAGGCCTGCCGGGGTCGAGGGACTGTCTCGTCAGGTAACCTTGACCCTGGAACGTATAGTGCTATTGAAGGATGAATGTTAGTGAATACAAGTCTGACAGACCCTCCCGTCATGCAGTGGTGGCAAGTCTCATTTGATGATTTTACCACGTTAAAAAAAATAGGAAGTTCATATTAGTTTACATGAATAAACATGGTTTTTTTTTTATCATAAAATTGAATATGTTGAGAACTCAATAACCATCAATCTCGCGTAAATGTACTAAAGAGGGAATGCGGTCACAGAATCACAAATTAATGAAAAACATACAAAATAACTCTTACAACAACATTCTCTTTGCCCAAGCTTTCATAGGCAAATACTGTGTCTTCCATGTCAGTTAGAAACAGTACTTTTAGATCTTTGTACATTGAAAGACATTCACCACAATATGTACACAGTTTTTGGCGGAAGTTTGAAGGCCAGAATGTAGCTCCCATGTGAATTCTTTTCACTCCTCTGGGCCTCACACATTCTAACTTAGCTTTTTTTGAGGAGATATCTTCTGTTAAATCAGTGCTGACTTTCCGTTTATGTTCTTTAGCGTTTTCTGTGACATTATTCACTTCATTCTCATTTTTAGAAGGCTCAGTTTTGTCTGCGCTTTCATTATCGTCAGTACTTTTCAATTCACTGTTGGTTTCATTCAAAGTCGTTGTCTTATCGTCATTATCATTTAAAGCTATATTTTCTTGACTAATACTTTCATTGGCCATATCAGACTTTTCTTCTGCATCTGCTGATACATTCTCGGGCTTGTCTTCATTTTCATCTTTACTGTCCCAAGATGAGAGTACCCAAAATGAACCTGCAAGTGACAACTTGCAGGTTCATTTTGGGTTGTAGTATCGTTCATTTCAACATCTGCATTTGTAATACTTTTATCATTAGATTCAGCAGTGTCTTCAGCCTTGTCAGGTACATTATCAAGATTGTTGGTTTGTTCACTGGCACTCATTTCAACATCTGATTCGTTTGTTTCAACATTACCAGTAATTTCCTTACTTTCAGTAGATTCATTGCTAGGTTCTTTAGTTTCCTCCTCTTTTTCTTTCACCTCATTAGCTGTTTGTAACAGTTCGTCAATAGCATGCATCACTGAATCAGCCTTCTCTGCATCATTTACGTTTGCATCTTCTTCGGTTTGAGATGTGTCTGGTACTCCAATGTTGCCTGTTGCATTTTCATTCTCCACAACTGTGTTTTCTTCAGACTTATCTTCACTGTCATTTGCAGTTTCCTGAGTTGGCTCCTCTATCTTTGTTTCAACCTCATCCTTTTCTTTATTATCATCCGAAAGTGACATACTTTCCGCAGGTTTTTCTTCTACTAGTGTGTCTGCCTTTTCTTCTGAAGGTGGATTGTTACCATCACCATCTTCATCACTTATTGATTCTTTTTCTCCAATTTGTTCTGTAGTTTCAGTTTCCTCTTTTTCTTTTGTTTCATCAGTTTTTTCTGGAACACTAACATCAGTGTTTTCAGTTTTTTCAGATGATGCCCCACTGTTCTGGTCTGAATCAGCTATGGGTGTATCTTCTGCAGCATCTGATTTGTCATCAGATTTCTCTGAAGTTTCTGTTCTTATTTCTTTTTGGTCCTTTTCATTATTTGAGTCTTCAGGCTCAGCTACTGCATCAGATTTAGAAGGTTCTTCTGTTTCATTCTCAGCAGATTTTTCTTCTGGGTCTGCCATCTTAGATTCTGTACCTAAATCTTTATTATCATCATCAGTGTTTGACTTTTCTGCTTCTTCAGTTTCTAATTCTGATGACTCAACAATACTTGACTCATCCCGATTTGTTTCCTCGCTTTTTTCAGCAGTTACACTTTCATCATTTTTTTTGTCTTCTATACTCTTTTCCTTATCCTCATCCATTTCAACATCCCCATTAAGAGTAATTAAAGTAACAATACCATCTGATGTACTGTTTCCAGAAGAATTAAATACCTTTAACATCGTTCTCATTATTGACTTTACTTTTTCACAGCTCCTACAGTTGACATGTTCGGCAAAGTCACGTACGTTGCAATGCTGTCCATAGCTACAAAAATAGTGGATGGACAAGAATTTGGTGAGTAATTATCTGCCTTTTTTTGGATTTGAATTCATTCTCGCTTGTGACTTCATCATCTTAGTGTTAGGGGAAATACTGGATTGTTGGCTTCCCCTATTGGTCATGTCTGCCGCAGAACCGACGAAATGTGGAGTAGGAAGGTTCTCGAATGGAGACCGCATGTAGGTCAGTCAGCGTAGGGTGGGACGCCCCCGGCAAGATGGACCGATGACCTGAAGAAGGTGGCTGGTAGTGGCTGGATGAAAAAAGCTGGACATCTTTCGCTGTGGCGCTCCCTGGGAGAGGCCTATGTCCATATTTTTGATAATCTAATTAATGACATACATGAAATTTCAATATTCTCCTGTTCAAAAACTCCGCTACTCAAGTAAATAAAAAAAACATGCTAAGTTGTATCTCTTTTTTACAGGTAAACTGAACTCTATCTTCGGACTAATAGAAGTGGCGGTGCCCTTAATATACGGGCCCCTCTACGTACGTGTCTATAAGGCTTCACTCGATGTTTTCCCTGGAGCGGTTTTCTTATTGGGAGGATTTCTGACGTTGCCTGGTTTAGCCATATTTACGTAAGTACTATCGTTATATTATAATTAATTTAATATAGAAGTAGAAATATAACTCGAGGAGCTCGTGGCTCTATAATTACAGCCGCAAAGACTGATCTTCCGGGTTAAGCCGCGCTTGCCGAGATTGGTCTGTGGATGGGTGACCATCGAGTTTCTTCCGTGCCTCGGAAAACACGTAAAGCCGTTGGTCCCGGCTGTCATTTGTAGATCTTTGACAGTTGTTACTGTTAATCAGAAGCCCATAAGTGTGACAACCAGTCTTACCATGGAATATCGTCTTGCCCAGTTACTGGGTTGTGGAGGTCCGATAGGCAGTCGTTTCATGTAAAATACTGATATCCAGCTGCATTTGGTTCGACTGGAAGCCGATCCCAATAAAGTTGGGAAAAGGCAAGGCACAATACAAGTAGTAGTAATAACCTGTAGTTCAAAATAAACCAAAAAATATTTGTTAAAAGTTATGCTATGCTAGTCCTAAAACTTAAACTCTCGGCAATCTTGCGTAATTAAAAGTTTATGATTAGTAATAATAGAGTAAAGATTAAGTTTTTTTTTTTTATTTACAGGTGGATGTATGTCCAACACAAAAGAGGAAAATTGAATAAAGAAGCAGTGACAAAAGAGAGTGAGAATCAAGAGGTTACAGAAATAAAATAAAGCAAAATGCGATTTAATTATTTATAACTACTTTTTTTAATGTAATTTTATATGTAATAGTATCCATAATTGTAAATATTTAAGCTATCTATAAGTAACATCAACAATGCCAAAATAAATGTATACTGTATTATACTATAATCTGCTCTCATATTATAAAGAGGAAGTATATTTGTGTGTATGTTTGTAATAACCTCAAAAACCACAACGTCGATTTCATTTTTTTTTTTTCATTATTACTTAGCTACATTGAATTATTCCTGTTGGATCCCACTTTTGAATCCCACTTCACCCTGAGTAACATAGGCTACATTTATTGCTAGAAAAGATAAGTCCACCCGTGCGAAGCCGGGCCGGGCCGCTGGTAATAATTATTATCTTTACTATACAGGGTGAATTTTTCAACTGGACGTGATGGCTATATCCGAAAGTATGAGGAATATCGAAACACGTTGAAAGGAGTCTCGAGGCCGATTTCGATAAAAACTAAAACTGCATCATTCGGTTTAAGAAAAAACAATCCTAAGGCGATTCTCACACTGCCCCGCATGATGCTGCATGTTGCGTGTCGACGCACCTACGCGCGTTCCTGCGGGAGTGCAGATCTGCATCATCGTGCGGGTTTTTCACGCACTCACGCGCGTAGGTGCGTTTTGTAGATTCACGCACGGCGGCTCTCATTTATTTATTCGCCGTTCTCTGTGGTGGTCGTGCAGTACTAAACATTCAAAATCACGCGCGGCACTGCGGGATTCAGTGTGCCATACCTTGCGTCTCGCCCCGCACCTACGCGCGGGGGTGCATGTTTCTCCGCGTGTACGCGCGTGATCCGCATGAACGCGCGTGGATGCATTTTCAGTGTGTTGGACTGTGCGTGTTTTCCATACAAACGGAGATACCTACAAGCAACGGAAGAACAAGCAAAATAAAAACAGTAAAATAAAAAACGTTTTTCAAAAAAAAATTAACCGCCTTCAAAAACAACCACAAAAAAGGGTAAAATAACCTACTAAATAACTTTTCTTACGGAAGTCGGTGGCAAAAAAGACAACGAAATAAAAAAAACAAAGCCACCGACTTCCGAAAGAAAAGTTATTTTGTAGGTTATTTTACCCTTCTTTGTGGTTGTTTTTGTTAATATCCCACGCAAATAATAGGTCTTCATAGCAGTATTTAAAATCAAATAAACTTAGGCTAAATACTAACTACCACAAAAAGATAAACATGTGTTGAACGCTTGTCTATAAAAGATTAAACTGCAAAACGACTATTAAATCAACTTCAAATGCCGTTTTGAACTTGACAGTTTTTTTAGACAAGCGTTCAAAAGATGTTTAATTTTTTGTGGTAAGACGGTTTGTGTTCTGCTGACGTCTGTCGCGCATACTACGCTGCTTTTTCTCAAAATACGCGATCGATTGTCCGCCACCGACATCGTGACAGAGTTGTTCGTATGGTAAATGACTAGTACGAGTATGGTAAAATTATGCTGTCATTTTTTACGATAGATATTGAACAACATGAATAAAGTAGATAAATATAATGACTAATTCTTAATCTTATCAGTTGAGGATAACACTGCCAGGCACGAGTATGAGTCATTATGCTGTATATTTTGATACAAGTTTTCTTTTAAAATGATTAAAATTGATTAATATTATGATACAATTGAATTCCTTGAAATTTTTAGTTCAAAATAAAGGTAAGATCATTAAAATTAAAATACATTTTATTACTAATGCCATGACTTCCTTTATTAGGAATTGATCGTAAAATTTCAACATACGTTTTAGTGATTAGAACATTTGGGTGGTTTTATTATAAGCCTTGAACTTCCTAACTTCTGCATACTTACTACTTACTCTCGTACTGACTAAAGTTACCTGTTTAGACAGTCCTGTGAGCCCAGTAAGCGTTTAGGCCTCCATGGAGGCCCCGCAATAAATGCTTTTTCATAGCTGGCGTCAGATCGCGTCGCATTCTCACTTTACAGAGATCGCGCTACGTGGGTAAAGGCCTCAATGTCGAAAGCGTATTTTGAAAGATACAGAGACGGGAACTACACTATTGTTTAAAGTGCAATGATATCTGATCTGCATAAATGAAATAGTACATTATGATATAAGTGCGGTAAGTTGATCATTACAGCTGAGGCGATATTGGTAGGACGAGCCGTAAGGCGAGTGCTATAAGAAAGCAGAGGCTGTAATTATCAAACCGCACGTATGTCATACGACGTTTTATAACACATTTGTGAGTAAATAAATAAAATCATTACATCGAAAAGGAAAAGCAAGCGGAATAATTTTTACTTTTTCACAAATTAGCGATGCGCGCGCACCAGCATCTTTTGTTTATGGCAAGGGCACAAAAAACAGCCAGTATTACTAATAAAGTAAATTAATTCTTTTGTGGTTTTATTACAGATAAATGGTTGTAATTAATTGTCAAAATTAATTAAATTATAGAATAAAATGTTTATTAATTATATTTCATCTCCAAAATTTAATTTTAATAATAAAATGTTGACCGCTTTTCTGACATAAAAAACCAAACACAAAAAAACTATAAAATAACTTTTCTTTCGGAAGTCGATGGCTTTGCTTTTTATTTCATTGACATAAATGGCCACCGACTTCCGAAAGAAAAGTTATTTTATGTTTTTTTGTGTTTGGTTTTGAAGTCGGTTCCCTTTTTTTCATAAAGTTTTTTATTTTTTCCTTTTTAGTTGAGATATTCAACAAAAATCTTCATAAAATCGGCGTCTTTGAAAATCTACGATCCTAGTAAGTAACAAAAACGGATCTATGCGAGATGCAACTTTGCGAGATATCCATTATTGTTATATATTAAACCCAGAATGTAACAAACACTTTTCTGAAAACTGCATCAAAATCGGTTCAGCCAAACGCGAGATAATCGCGGACAAACATGCAATCGTCTCTGAAAATATACGATCCAAGTAAGCAAATCAGATCCACGCGGGCAACGTCACGGGATATCTATTAGTGTTATATATTAAAACCTTCTCCAGAATGTAGTGAACACTTTCCTGAAAACCGCATCAAAATCCGTTCTGCCGAACGCGAGATAATCACGGACAAACATGCAATCGGCTCTGAAAATATACGATCCAAGTAAGCAAATCGGATCCACGCGGGCTACGTCACGGGATATCTATTAGTGTTATATACTAAAACCTTCTCCAGAATGTAATTAACACTTTCCTGAAAACCGTATCAAAATCCGTTCAGCCAAACGCGAGATAATCGCGGACAAACATACATACATCGCTACCCCCACCGAATAATATCGTAATGTGATATAACGATACTTTGCGTTTTATTGCATATTCATCATGTAGGTACTCTCTTACACCTTGTCAATTTTTTTCACATTTTTCCTACGAGTACTTTACAAATTAGTATTTTTTTAATAACCATAGCCCTAATATTCCGTTACAGATTTATTGTACTTATTTACGTGAATAACATCGCTTCTAGTGATTACGGATAGCACTGCTAATAAGAATTTCAATATGTTACGATAACGATATTATTCGAGTAAGAACAGCAAACTCGTTCTATAGTAAAGTGTTATAACAATACTATTCCTGTAGAGATTTTATTTCAAAAGTACGGTAATGCTGGTTACTGTTTAATAATGTATTTAAAAAAAAATAGCAATTACTTTTGCAATAGTTTACCGAGGTGATATCTACACTCAATCTACGATTGCTGTATTATCTATTATGCATTACGCATCGCTTTCTTTTTTCCTAATGATAAACAAAGAGATAGAATAATATTGAGTATGTGGCGTTGGGGGGTGGTAACCCCCCAACGGACATTGGCCCTGGTAACACACAAAATCCGCACACTGACGACCGATGAGAAGATTATCAACGTTATGAAAGTCGACAGTTTGTCGAGTAGGGTAAAACACACCTTATACTTACAATAATCAACCGGTATTCGTTAAAGGTCATAGAGGTATATGCGCCGACCTCGACACATTTTGATGATGAAGTAGAGGCATTGTATCAGGAGATATCCGAGGCCATACATACCTCCGAAACATACTTCACCGTTGTTATGGGGGACTTCAACGTGAAGGGCGCACGGAATGGCGATGAGTTGAGAGTGGGGCCATTTGGGTATGGGCAGCGAAACCATAGGAGCCAGCGACTGGTCGACTTCATGGAAAAGGCAGAACTTCATTTAATGAACTCCTACTTCCAGAAGCGGCCATCCAGGAAGTAGATGTGGATGAGCTCCGATGGTACTATCAGAAATGAGATCGACTTCATCATGAAGACCAAGAAGCGAATATTCAGTGATGTCTCTGTGATCCCCAAGGTAAAAACCGCTAGCGATCACAATATTAATGTGAAACTTGAAAGGTTTCGTCTGGTAAAGTCCACGCTCCAACCTGGTCCTGCCCACATCTAGAAACCCGAAGATTTTCAACTCGAACTGCACAATCGCTTCCAGTGCCTAACCGAATGCGAAACTGTGGACTAGATTAACAATGGGTTGGTGGAAACTGTCCAAGCTGTGGGGTTTTTTAAGACCCGCGCCGCAATAAACCTCAAAAGCTCTCGAACGGAACCATCAAGTTGATGCAAGACCGAATCGAGATGAGGCTGCAATCTTCAGCTGATATGTCGGAATATGCAAACTCAATAGACGAATCTCTCAATCAATGCGACGTGACCTGCGTGCCAATAGTGCGGCACGGATCAAAGAGGTAATCGAGCGGAACCAGGGCTCAAAAGTCTTCGCAAAAAATTCGTCTATTGGGCAAAGCCAAATTTTAATGCCAATCTGAAGATTAATGACGGCAGCATCATTTCGACGAAACCGGAGATTCTGAGAGAGCTTGAGAGGTTTTACGGACATTTATACACATCACCACCCAGTGTCGGTACAGCTCGATACGCAAAAGCTAAACTGACTCGACACTGCAATGAGGATATCCCGGACATCAGCCTGTATGAGATTAGAATGGCTCTTAATCAGCTCTAGAATAACAAGGCGCCGCCGGGTGAGGACGGAATCACAACTGAACTTCTGAGAGCGCGTGGAAAACCGGTACTTTTAGTCCTCCAGAAGTTATTTAATTCCGTCATGTTTGAAGGTACTACACAGGTTGTTTTCAAAAAGGGTGACAACGCCTTGCTGAAGAACTACAGGCCAATCTCACTTCTGAGCCATGTATACAAGCTGTTCTCAAAAGTCATTATGAACCGTCTCGAACGCAAGTTTGATGACTTCCAGCCTCCCGAACAAGCCGGTTTCCGAAAAGATTTTAGTACTATAGACCACATACACACGCTCCGCCAGATTATACAGAAGACGAGGAGTATAATCGGCCATAATGTTTAGCGTTAGTGGACTATGAAAAAGCCTTCGATTCATTCGAAACCTGGGCAGTATTGCAGTTCCTCCGACGATGGCATATCGACTATAGGTATATCGAAGTGTTGAAGTGTTTGTATAGAAACGCCACCATGTCCATCCGACTTCAAGAAGAGAGCAATTGCAGTAAAGCGTGAGACAGGGAGACGTTACTTCTCCGAAACTGTTCACGACCGCGTTGGAGGTCGTTTTCAAGCTCTTGGAATGGAACGGACTCGGCATCAACATCAATGGCGAATATATCAGTCACTGTCACCTTCGTTTTACCGATGATTACAGTCATCATAGCAGAATCGTTGGAGCACCTCAATGCTATGCTCAGCGACCTCAGTATCGTTTTCCAACGGTTCGGCCTTAAAATGAACATGGGCAAGACGAAAATCATGTCGAACGTCCATGTGGCACACGTATCGGTTGTTGTTGGGAATGATACCCTCGAAGTTGTAGACCATTATGCTTACCTTGGCCACATTGTTCAGTTATACAGTTATACTGTAATGAGGTCACCCAAAGAATCCAACTCGGATGGGCAGCGTTTGGGAAGCTACGTGATATCTTCTCATCAGAATCCCACACTGTCTCAAGACAAAGGTGTTTAACCAGCGTGTGTTCCCAGTGAATACGTAGGGCTCCGAAACGTGGTCTTTCACTGCTGGCCTTTTAGACACTCGGAGTTTCTTTGCGGGATAAAAAACCGGAACATGGATATTCGGCAAAGAACCAGAGTCACCCACCGTAGCTCATACAATTTACAAGTTGAAGTGACACAATGGGCAGGCCACATCGCTCGTTGAACTGACGACTGATGGGGAACAAAAGTTCTCGAGTGGCGACCACGAACCGGAAGACGCAGCGTAGGCCTCCCACTAGGTGGACCGACTACATCGTGAGGGTTGCGGGCAACCGATGGATGCAAGTAGCGAATTGTCGTTTGGCGGGGCAGTCTAAGGGGAGGCCTATGTTCAACAGTGGACGTCTTCCGGCTGATGATGATGATGATGAGTGTTCTTTTATCAGAAACCCATAGTTTTATTGAATGTTATATTTCTAATAATGGATATTACTTAACAGGCAATTTAAGAATAAAATAGTATTCAAACAATAATATAAATTAAAATGTATATTTTATAGGCGAAAATCCCAGTAACAGTCAATTACCGTTTATGTTTGGATGTCATTTTTTGACGAATAACATTGTAGTATACTATTATTGTGCACGCTGTCTTTTTGTTCTTACGCGAATAATATCGTTATGTTTTGTTGCGAAATAATGTTTGTCTAACGTATCCAGTAAAATATATTTTCTTTAATAACTCGGTCCTAATAAAATAAAAATTTAATATGTTTATTTAGAATGATTCTATAAAAAAATAACTTTCATTTGATATATAAATCATTCTCTTAGGTTGGATAATTTTTACAATAATCATAAAAAACACTGTTTTATTTTTCCTGTAAAATTTGAATTTATCGATTACGATATTATTCGGTGGGGGTAGCGACATACATACATACATACAGGTCGAACTGAGAACCTACTTTTTTTTTGAAGTCGGTTAAAAACTCTTTGCTAAGATTTAAAAAAGTACCGTTCGTTTTAGACGGAGCATCTTGATAAACCGTGCGTTTTACTTTACCAGTACCGCACTAGTGCGTTTTACTTTACCATTACGCACTAGTGCGTAATATGATACATTACGATACTGAAATAGGTGCAGTAAGAGACCTTTTACGAGCAAATGTGTTATAAAATGTATATACAGCAATATTAATGTTCAATCAAATAATTTGGGGACAAATCATGTATATCTGACAAATGTATTTTTTTGCGAATTAGCCTTTCTATACCTGGTAACATACAGTACAATCTATGGTTGACCAAAGTTACTGTGTCAGTGACTGTTCCTCGTAGGTTTTTATTGATTATAGTATCTTTTTGGAGGTCGATATCGATTTACGATTAAACATTTTTATCAGATATCGTTTTAATAAAAAGGAAAGCCAATCGTTTTACCATAATAGTATAGTATAGAATTTCAAAAGCGAAACATCCAAACAGGTCAGAAACAAGGAGTGTTGTTGTTAAAAATAATCATTGAATAAGTTACATAATCATTAAAGTGATATCAAGAAACAACATTGACATGTCAAGATAGTGTTTAAAAAATGGATCCTATTAAAACTAACCCAGAGGTCACACAAGAACCGGTAAATGAAGAAGGTGAGGAATCTACTCTTCTTCAAGAAAGTCCAGAACAAACAGAACAAGTGGAACAAAATGCAGAAGCAATCAAATTAACTTTCTTGGAAAGATTAAAATTAATAAAAGACAACATAACTGTAGAACCAATAGTTGTATGCTATGTAATAGGTTGCATGATTCCTTCGTTAGCAACTCAAAACTTATATTTAGAAAAAGCCTGCAGAGTTAATCTAAATTATAGCGCAGAAATATGTGATGCTCTGACTGCAAGGCAGCCGGGCAACTATACTCTTGAAGAACAAGAAGTACAAAAAGTAACAGCAAATGTGACAATGTGGAAGAATATAGTTCAGACAGTGTTCCCTGTGCTGATAATGCTTTTTATTGGAGCGTGGAGTGATAAAACCGGAAAAAGAAAAGCAATCATGTTAATACCGATAGCAGGAGAAATTTTGTCTAATATTAGCTTAATGTTGAGCACATATTTTTTCTACTTGCCTTTAGAAGTAACCGCTTTCACAGATGTTATATTTACCTCTTTATCGGGAGGAGGTTCTACGCTGAACGTTGGTTTATATAGTTATATGAGTGACATCACTACTGTAGAAGACAGAACCTTCAGGATGGGGATCTTGAACATGTGCCGGTCTGTAGGGTACCCCATCGGAACTGCTTCAAGTGGTCTGTTATTTCAATGGGCGGGTTATTACGGTGTATACGCGGTATCATCATGCATCCACTTCATCAGTTTGATTTACGGTTGCATACGTATAAAAGACTCGAGACAAATAACTGAAAGGACAAAAGTAAGTAAACTGGCCAGCGAAAAATACTTGAATTAATTCTAAATAAGTGCAGACGGCAGCACATCAACAACCTGTCTTTTTTTATTTGTTTTTGAAGTCGGTTCTTTTTAAAAAAAAAGTTTTTTGTGATAAAGTGAAAATCTGTTCGCGTATTTTGACAGATTGGGGGTGCTGGCGTCTGTACTTTACACTACTGTTCGATTATTTTTCATTAATTTTCATTTGTGTAACTCTTGTTATTGTCATCATCATCCTGACCTATTTGTCACGCAAAATATACAATACGGCTAACCAACCTACCTTTAAATCCTAAAATATATGAATGTTTTCATAGTGCAAGATTAACCACTGATGTACCTACGGTTGAGTTGAATACATCAGGTTCATAAATGATTTCAGAATCAGCCACACGAAAGGAAATCCTTCTGCCGCGAATTCTTCGATATTAGCCTAATTGCTGATACATTTATGGTCGTTGTCCGGAAAGGTCCTGGAAATAGAAGGCTCATGATTTGGCTACTGCTATTTATAATGATCATTGTCTATGGACCAATGGTTGGTAAGTTGATCGTCTCTTGTCAATCGTCTTAACAACTCTCCACTCCAATCACAGTAGTCTTTATGCCCTGAACAATAAGATTCTTTCTTAACAAGAAGTGAAGTTTTTACAAGCATTATTCAGATGACTCCTTATTTAATTTTTTCTGGCATTATAATTTAATCCAGAATCTCATACTTAGTAGCCCCGAACGCTGAAGCTGAACTAAACATATTATGTATGAATTTTCAGGTGAAGGTTCGATAATGTACTTGTTCATAAGATACAAGTTCCGTTGGGATGATGTGCAGTTCAGTTTGTGGTCCACCTATGTTATTATCACTAATTTGATAGGTGAGTAACGTACGCATAGATTTCGTAAAAAAAACGTCAGCCTCGTAGTTTTGTATCGGTCTACTCAATCGATCATCCCTTGAAAATGATGATGTTTCTTACCCAAAATTTTTCTTGAACCTTTTTACCGCAGCCGTCATGTACACTATATTTTCTTTCGTGTATGGATCCCAGTTTTTGGTGTGTTTTCCCTTGTTATGTGTAGGTTCTTATGGCATGTGCCAACAAATGTATGTCCTTTCTTTTTAATCGTAGCAAACTAATTTCAAATGACAATATCATTTTTCAGGAACACTCTTAGCTTTAACTCTTTTCATTAACTTCTTGAAGATGAGTGATCCGTTGCTCGGCATAATAGCTAACGTCAGCAAAATCACTGGAGCGTTCGGCTATGCTTTTGCCATGAATACATGGCAGATGTATTTAGGTAAGTACTCGTAATATTTATTCTTGTAAACAATCGAGCTATTTATAATTATATCTATCTGATTATTTTACCAGGACTATAAACATTATAATTATACTATTGACGTATTAACTATATTTTACCTGTTTTATCCACAGCACCTACAATTGACATGTTCAGTAAAGTCACATACGTTGCAATGCTGTCCATAGCTACAAAAGTAGTGGATGGACAAGAATTTGGTGAGTAATTATAATATGCCTTCTTTGGTTTAGATTTTCTCACACTCGTGACTTGTAACGTGGGATGTGTGTACTATCTTTTAATGGTTATTTGCGTATCACCAAATATCAATATTGTCCAATAAGATTGCTTCGCGATTTGAGAATATTTAATAAACTTATCAACGGCCAATAGTCCACCACCAGACAATACTCTGTCAACAATCTGGTTAAGGGATTATCGGGACACCCTGTTTCTCATACTCCTAAAAGCCCTCCCACGCCTTCCGTGATCGTCATCCCAAAATAAAGAAAGATAGAAAAAAGAGTATGCCATCTATCTTTATATCTATATACTTTTGTTCTTTTATCGCAGACATAAGCTGAAAGTGGAAAAGAGTTCAGAGTACAATCAGTCCCTGTGTTATTTTTTCTCGATTATTAAAAGGCATTCAACACTGTTGACCACTGGGCCGTGTTTAACTCTTTCTATCGCTGTCTAATTTACGCTCAGTATGTTGGTATACTAAATGATTTGTGCGATACGACAACAATATTCAAGTCAGACTAGGTTGTCTTACCACTCTAATATCAAACAGGAGTGGAGTGCGACAAGGTGATACTATTTCGCCTAAACTTTTCACTGCTACTTGGGAAGACGTGATAAAATCCTAAAAGGGGAAAAACTAAAAAATTCAATATTCATCTAGTTGTCAATAGTTTTTGTGATGACCTAATTTTGTTAAGTTTTGGAAGTCTTGCTACACATTCTAATAGAAATCAACGATGAGTCATTAAAAGTTGGCTTTTACCTACAAGAAGCCATAAATAAATTAAAAACCACATGCTAAGTACTATTTTTTATTTTACAGGTAAACTGAACTCTATCTTCGGATTAATAGAAGTTGGGGTGCCCTTAATATACGGGCCCCTCTACATATGGGTCTATACATCCTCTCTCGATGTTTTCCCTGGAGCGGCCTTCTTATTAGGAGCATTTCTGACGTTGCCTGCTTTAGCCATATTTGTGTAAGGAAACTCCACTATCTCAATTAGAAACTAAAAAATAGGCACTATCTAAATACATACATTATTATTTCTATAGAAGTACTAAAATGTTGTAGTTCATCATTTATCCAAAAATAATTGCTAATACTTTGATGCTGAAAAATCTTGCGTTTTTTAAATAAAAAGTAATATTTCCATAATAAGTTACTAGTGATCTAATGATGAAGTCTTTAAAGGTTATAATTTATTTACAGGTGGATGTATATCCAGCACAAAAGAGGAAAATTGAATAAAGAAAAAGTGACAGAGGACGCCAGAGACGGTGAAAATGAAGATGTTACAGTTGTAACGTAAACAAAATGTAAAATATTTTGTGAGTAGTTAAATTGTATGTTATATTGTCCTCTTTTGTAAATATTTAGTTCAAATGAATTGCATCAAGTCATTTTAATTGCTGTAAGTTTAATAGAAAATTAACAAAGCCAAAGAAATTGAAAGAATAAATTACATTTCACATGTTTCTAATTCATGCATCGTTTTTTTTTCTCTCGCATAAATATGGTCTAATTCTTATCATTAAAACAGAATTATATCTTGTTTATTATTTGTTTTGAGTTTCCAATATTTCGGCAATATTGTAAGCACCATGTTCACGGATCTTTTCAAATCCCGTTTTGAGCCGTTACAATTTTGTTATTTCTAGATATACCTACAAAATTAAATCTCTTTTAAAAATTATCAACCCAACCTATATTAATGATGGCTACTTATCTGTTAGATTAGCCATCGCTGCAGGAAATATTATATCGCACAGGTGTGTGCCCAATAGGTATTTATCTAGCCTTGCTCTAATAATGTTATGTGACATTCGAGGTATTCCTCGTAGCGCTCCCGTTTTGAAGCGCTCCTATCTAAGCGCTCCTGTTTCATTCCTCCAAGCGCTCCCAAAAGGAGCGCTTAGAGGAACGATTAAAAATATTAAAATTTATTTCCTCAAAGCGCTCCCACGTTTAAAAATAGGGAAAAGCATGAAGTAAACGTAATGAATTATATCGATATTATTTTTTAAAACTCATGTGTGCATCATCGACATCGAAGTTGCTTAACCAAATTACGAAATTGAGAGATCATTTTGCTTTCGGCACTCTTATGTGTATGAGCGCAATACGTTACTAGGTCCCGGCTCAGAGCGGGTGATTTTAGTCAGTAGGTGGTTTTAGTCAGTAAGAGTCTGACACTCTCTCGCCCCGCCTAGGACAAGGAAAGTCATTTCTACCATTGACGTAAACGATAGACAACTCATTGCCATAATTCTACGAAAAACTTCCGACAAAACATTGAGGTGTGCGGGGAGGGGGGTAATAATGGGAAACATAATGGAAAGAAATCATAAGCTTTCTAAACAATAAAAGAATATGAATAGGTACATAATATGTCGGCAGAATATATTCATCTATTTGGTGGACTAAAGCAGGGTTTTTCAACCTTTTTCATGGCAATGGGGTCGCCCCTTAGTATGAAGAAATATTTCGAGACCCCCTACCTGTTGCTTTTTTCAAGCATTCAATTTTGACGGCACGGTTAGCAAAGTGGCTGAGCGATTGCACTGCTGCGCTGCGTGTTGCTGGTTCGACTCCTGCAAATATTTTTATGATCTACAAGCATGAGTGGCGTAATTTAAAATTGTCGGCGCCCTGGGCCTGTACAGCTTGCCGCCCCAAAATTTGAATTAAAAAAACTGTCTAGTGCGAGTAACTGTGCACCGACATTTCCACACCGCCTTCTAGAAGAAAAACTTAAAGCAGGAGTATACACTCATTTTGTACTACAAATATAAGTTTTTAAGTTCGTAAACGGTAAGAGTACGCTCGCTGCGTAGTTCATTTTTCAATAGTAGTTTCCACAAAAGCATTATTGAAAAATGAATTATGTATGAAAATCGAGGTCATTAGGTCATGGCAACTTAAAACATATTTTCAAGAACGAAAATTTATAGATTTCTGGACTATGAAAAGCCAAATCTACAAAGAAGATTGAACGCAGAGTAAGTACTCTAAAAGTTAAACGTTTCCGTAGTACGACAGAACAAGTTTTAATCTAAAAACGAGATAAAAAAATTAAAGACTTGAAGAGTGAGCGCGGCGTGTGACAGTAAATCTACTATTTCTACACCAACATAAGACAAGTTTTCATTGAAAAGTGACCTAAAAAGTTGACTTCTTATTACCTTCACAAGCATACCCTTCATTAATGGGCGAGCGTAGCGAGGCGGAAAAATTTTAGCATATTAAATTAAATTCAAACCTGTGGGTCGCGACCCCCCAGGGGGTCGCGAGTGTCGCGACCCACAGGTTTGAAAAACCCTGGACTAAAGGATTTACAAAAAAAATACCAAACCCGTGCGAAGCCGGGACGGGCCGCTAGTTGTATATTATAACAATGTGTTCTACTTATTATCGATAATTTCAGTTAGTATAGTCCCATCTCTATCCGAAAGTTAATAATGGGAGCGCTTCGAGGAAATAAATTTTAATATTTTTAATCGTTCCTCCAAGCGCTCCTATTGGGAGCGCTTGGAGGAATGAAACAGGAGCGCTTAGATGGGAGCGCTTCAAAACAGGAGCGCTACGAGGAATACCTCGATTCATGAGGTATTCCTCGTAGCGCTCCCGTTTTGAAGCGCTCCTATCTAAGCGCTCCTGTTTCATTCCTCCAAGCGCTCCCAAAAGGAGCGCTTAGAGGAACGATTAAAAATATTAAAATTTATTTCCTCAAAGCGCTCCCACGTTTAAAAATAGGGAAAAGCATGAAGTAAACGTAATGAATTATATCGATATTATTTTTTAAAACTCATGTGTGCATCATCGACATCGAAGTTGCTTAACCAAATTACGAAATTGAGAGATCATTTTGCTTTCGGCACTCTTATGTGTATGAGCGCAATACGTTACTAGGTCCCGGCTCAGAGCGGGTGATTTTAGTCAGTAGGTGGTTTTAGTCAGTAAGAGTCTGACACTCTCTCGCCCCGCCTAGGACAAGGAAAGTCATTTCTACCATTGACGTAAACGATAGACAACTCATTGCCATAATTCTACGAAAAACTTCCGACAAAACATTGAGGTGTGCGGGGAGGGGGGTAATAATGGGAAACATAATGGAAAGAAATCATAAGCTTTCTAAACAATAAAAGAATATGAATAGGTACATAATATGTCGGCAGAATATATTCATCTATTTGGTGGACTAAAGCAGGGTTTTTCAACCTTTTTCATGGCAATGGGGTCGCCCCTTAGTATGAAGAAATATTTCGAGACCCCCTACCTGTTGCTTTTTTCAAGCATTCAATTTTGACGGCACGGTTAGCAAAGTGGCTGAGCGATTGCACTGCTGCGCTGCGTGTTGCTGGTTCGACTCCTGCAAATATTTTTATGATCTACAAGCATGAGTGGCGTAATTTAAAATTGTCGGCGCCCTGGGCCTGTACAGCTTGCCGCCCCAAAATTTGAATTAAAAAAACTGTCTAGTGCGAGTAACTGTGCACCGACATTTCCACACCGCCTTCTAGAAGAAAAACTTAAAGCAGGAGTATACACTCATTTTGTACTACAAATATAAGTTTTTAAGTTCGTAAACGGTAAGAGTACGCTCGCTGCGTAGTTCATTTTTCAATAGTAGTTTCCACAAAAGCATTATTGAAAAATGAATTATGTATGAAAATCGAGGTCATTAGGTCATGGCAACTTAAAACATATTTTCAAGAACGAAAATTTATAGATTTCTGGACTATGAAAAGCCAAATCTACAAAGAAGATTGAACGCAGAGTAAGTACTCTAAAAGTTAAACGTTTCCGTAGTACGACAGAACAAGTTTTAATCTAAAAACGAGATAAAAAAATTAAAGACTTGAAGAGTGAGCGCGGCGTGTGACAGTAAATCTACTATTTCTACACCAACATAAGACAAGTTTTCATTGAAAAGTGACCTAAAAAGTTGACTTCTTATTACCTTCACAAGCATACCCTTCATTAATGGGCGAGCGTAGCGAGGCGGAAAAATTTTAGCATATTAAATTAAATTCAAACCTGTGGGTCGCGACCCCCCAGGGGGTCGCGAGTGTCGCGACCCACAGGTTTGAAAAACCCTGGACTAAAGGATTTACAAAAAAAATACCAAACCCGTGCGAAGCCGGGACGGGCCGCTAGTTGTATATTATAACAATGTGTTCTACTTATTATCGATAATTTCAGTTAGTATAGTCCCATCTCTATCCGAAAGTTAATAATGGGAGCGCTTCGAGGAAATAAATTTTAATATTTTTAATCGTTCCTCCAAGCGCTCCTATTGGGAGCGCTTGGAGGAATGAAACAGGAGCGCTTAGATGGGAGCGCTTCAAAACAGGAGCGCTACGAGGAATACCTCGATTCATACCTAATAGAGTGACATTACCTTTTATTTTCGTTTTTTACGGATTTTTAGCATACCTACGATATAAAATTTTACTAAGTTTGTTATTTGAGATATTCTCCGAAAAAATGTCTCTGTCTTTGTCGAAAACTCAGTATGACCTGAGAAAGATCAGGTTCACGACCAAGGTTTCAGTAAGTTTTCGGAGGCACGAAGTTATCACACCATCCGATTCCAAATCTCGGCCTGCCAGGTTCAAATAAATTCTTAATAGAAAACACATACACGGTGGCGTATACGATGCAGGTCTTACCCTGCTGCGCTTGGGAAGAGCCTCCCGGAGGCGATAGGAGGCCACCTCTCGCGCATTGGTCGAGACCATGCGGGGCGAGGCGGAATAGGAAGCAGTCACCTTCTGCGAAGCAGTCATGCTAGCGAAGGAGGAGGCGGACGCGTGAGAGAGAGGACATCCTCCACGATAGGTATGGACATGCGAGCAACGAGTAATGGGCGACTCGCTATCTGACCATGGACCATGCGGGTCGACGGCTCGTTGTGTTCCACGCGCGCCTCAAAGAGTGTCAGCAAAATGACGGGGCATCTAGAGGGCCAAAGCCTGCCCGGGTCGCGCAACATACGCCTGGGCGTCTGGCCTCTGCCCTGGGCGGGAGGACTCATTTGATGATTTTACCACGATAAAAAAGTGCATACTTGTCCTTGCCAACATAATCTATGCTTTCGTTCATTATGGAGACGTGGAAATTACAAATAATATACGATCACAATCGTTTACCCATTATAAAGTGCTCTGCCTATGTAGGCATCTCTGAAATAGTTCAATTTTGATTTAGATTTTGAAGAGATTTGGATAAAATTCAGCAAATGTTATTTCAACTAAACGTGTTTTAAATTAGTCAGTTGGTAATTTCTGTGAAAAAAAAATGGTTACTGTGTCTCTCGGCTCTCAGCTTCCTTTTAAATACATAAAATAAAAACAAACAACCCCATAATGTGAGTATAAGTACATAATATATTCATCACTTGACCCGATTGATCAATCAATTACTCCCGATGGCTTTAACAAAGCCCCCAATTCATCTTGCACACTTTGTTTTTAAAGCAAAAAATCCATTAAATTTTATTTTAATTGTTCTGCTTGTTGCTTCTCGTTGTCCTCTTTTAGGGCTGCGTTCCTCAATCTGTCTTTTTTGTGTTCGAAGTACAGCCACCTGTAATAATGCAATTTAAAGTTAAAAGGTTCTTTAAATATATTAACGTAATGAAGAGAGGTGACTTGTTAATATTGTTTTTTTGGACGCAAAAAGCACTTAAATTCGTTCTTGAGAGTAAATACTCTTTCTAACTAGTAATCAAATATTTTTAGTTTAAAGCTATTTACCTAATTGAAAAAATTGAGCGTCTTGTAATAACATTGCAAAGAGAACGTACGTAGCAAAAAAGGAAGTAATACAAAAGTTTAGATAATTTATTGACATAAAACAATTTTAGCAATGTAGTTCATTGAATTGACGGCACAATTGGCGCTGTGGCTGAGTGTAACAACTGTGTTGCATTGCAGCAGACCATAGAGACTCCATGATCTGGGAATAACCACTCTCCAAGCTCCTTCGTACAAAACGTGACGCAAGTTTCCGATACCTTACGACTTTGGTATCCAGGCGACTATCGCAATACAAATCCATAGAGGTTCGTACACAGGCACGCGTCAATAGGTACCAAGGTCGTGAGGTATCAGAGACTTGCGTATCGTATCAGAGAGGGGCGAAGAGTGATATAGTGATAGGTATAGTGATTGAGTTGAACTGTCTCTTTTTTCTAAGCTAAACATTAAGGTTTTTTGAAAGAAAATTTTTGTTGCGAGCAGAACCTGCATCCGCGAAGCATTTGATCGTGCGTATAAAAATATTTCAACTATAGCTAGATATAGTTAAATTCTTACCCAAATATAGCAATAGCAGGCAATGTCATAAATGCTCCTAACAGGAAGACAGCCCCGGGCAGAATGTTGAGGGTTGCCATGTAGACTCTGGAGTACAGGGGCCCGTATATTAACGGCATCGTGGCTTCGGCTAGCCCGAACAGTGAGTTCACCTTGCCTTAAAAGTATAAAATACATGTTTAATTAAAAGAGCAACAGTTCAAAGAGCTGAAAGTCGGTAATTTCTCACAATTAGCATTTTATGAAGAAGATGGCAAAATTTATCGATGTATCCAAAGTAAAGTAGGTTGAACCCCATGTTGTTCGGATTATTTCAAGGAATGCACCCAGTCACCTCGTATAGTAGAGTCCCCAGATAGACTGGCAGCTCACGAAACAAGACAGAATCAGACAGACGATAGTCACAATGGCTTCAAGTGTAGTCTTGCAGCTTACAACTTGCGTGCTGTATTTTATGGTTCAAAACTAGGTAATGTCACTTTCTTGGCGGTACATCACAGAGTTGTCCTTCGTGAGCCTGACTCGTTCCTAACTGATTTCTATTATTTAGATACGCATACATTTATCACCCCATAGCAAATCTGAAATACTTGAAAGCAAGCTTCCAACAGGTCCTATTGTAAATCTATAGGGGAGGCTTATGACATCCTACGGCTGATGTAAGTATGATAATGATGATAGCAAAACTAGTTTAATCACAAGGTTTTGTTCAAAAGAAAGAACATTTATGTGGTGATCTGTATGTTGATGTCTTTCAATAGTCTGTACCACAAGCAAATTGCTTCCTGCCGGGGTCGCGGGACTGTATCATCAGGTAACCCGCAACCCTGGAACGTAAAGGGCTATTGAAGGATCACCGTGGATTTTAGTCAGTACAAGTCTGACAGTCCCCTCCCGTCCCGACCTGGAAGGTATTTGATGATTTTACCACGATAAAAAAAGGAAATTGCTCACCAAATTCTTCTCCATCGACCAACTTAGTAGCAATTGATCGCATTGCAATAAACGAAGTGCCATTCAGGATCTCCAGTAGCGGTGCTGTGGACAGAAAACAATCTTGTTTACTTTCAAGATACATTTCTCGATCTGTTTGGGACTCCATTGATTTTAATCATCAGTTATATAGTCTGTAGCAAAAGCTATGAGCGATACTGATGACGCAATGGAAACCTAATAGAACAACAACATTTTTATGGAAGAACACCACCATGTATCACACACGTAAACGGAACGCAACCAACACATTCACAAAATTTCATTGAAATCGATTGGGTGCTTTCAGAAATCCGCATGCAGAATTATAGTAACAAGTGATTTTGATATTTTAAGTTTATATGGGTATGATTCATTTCTAAATGTCTAGTCCTGCATACTTTACTCCGTTTTATTCTAGTTGAACCATGCTCGAATCTACGTGAGTCATGCTAGAACCCGAAAGCGGATAAAAGTGTCATAGCCACGGCCTAATACAAGTCTTTGAAATTAAATCACAATACATCATTTTTAGAATCAACATTCAATTATTGAACACTATCGATAAACAACAATGTTCTCTAGTTTTATTCTCTCACAAATAAACCCATGTTCTTTGGCTTTTATTCAATAAAGTGAACTTATATAAAAATAAATAAACAATTGACCTTAAGGTGAAAGGTGACTTTAAGATTTAAGTTACAAATACATAGAATAGACGGGTCAGAGCCCATTCGTACCGTAAGATTCGCACCCTGTGCCCACTCGTACCCTGGAAGTTTTGAGGGGCCCACTCGTCCCCTGAAGAATATTTATTTTTATTCATTCTTCTAATATACGTACATGTACATGTGTATACTGCAGCTTGGTAGTCCTGGTACAGTCGCGCAGAAAAGGGTAAAATAAAAAATTTAGTAATTCGGTAGATATCATGTTTATTTCAAATAAGATTAACTTTAATAAATGCCTCTAGGCTCTAGGCATTAAGTCAGTTTTCAAAATAATTAATCAACTTTTGGTTTCTTGTACATTTGTAAATATTTAGCAAAATATATGATAACTACATAAGTATAATAATCTTTATGCAGTAAAATAAAACTGTGTAAATATTTAAATAAAATCTCAGTAATAATAACTGAATTTTAGATAAATTTACATCCAGTGTACAAACAAATAACCAAATATAAATACCAATATAACAAAAATAACAATTAATTGTTAGTACTTTGTACAGTCAAAGAGATCTACAAAATAATGCAATATTACAATAACTTTGTATTAAAGAAATATAAAAAGTAAAATCAGTCTTTTTCAACTATGTAAAACCAAAATTTTTACTAACAACAAATACACATGCAAAATCACAATGTCCTAGAAACTAACAAAATACAACTCTTTTTACAAAAATCAGCCTTGATTGACCATCATATAAATCACAAAATAACCTAATTTGCTTGCGCGCAGATACTCTGACTAAGATTACCCCTCCCGCTTTGGCATTCCACACCCCGCGCACATCTGGAGAGTACTTACCAATTTTAACGCAATTTTTGGACCAAAACAGAATTAATGTTAGAACGTTGATTATTTTTAACTGACTTCCAAAAGGAGGAGGTTCTCAATTCGGATGTTTGTGTTTTTTTTTTAATGTTGGTTCGGGCATAACTCCGTCGTTTAACAACCGATTTGAAAAATTCTTTTTTTGTTGGATAGGGTATACTTCCGGAATGGTTCTATTAAAATTTTATCGAAATCGGACTACCACATTTTGAAAAATCAACAAAAACCTAAAAAGTTTTCAACTTTGTCTACACCGATAACTCCGCGGTTTCTGGTTCGATTTCGATGATTCTCTTTTTGTTCGATATACTCAGTATATCTGCCATTTGGCCCCATAAAATTTGGGTTGAATAGTGAAACTAAAAAGGATAAAATAAAAAAAAAAATTCAAAAAAAAATTTAGTTTACCGACTTCAACACAACCACAAAAAAACTTTTCTTTCGAAAGTCGGTGACAAAAACAAAAAGTTTATTTCGTTAGACGAACTTCATTTAATAAAAGACCAAAGACACATGGAACAGTCTAGAAAGTCTCAGTCTAAAAAGAGCTAGACTCTAGCTCTTTTTTCAATGAGCTGTTATAATTTATTAAATTAATTCCGTTAATAAACTGTTCACAAGTGTACTCTGTTAACCGTTTCATAAGTAAAATATAGCTTATTTTATCTCACGGACCAATAGGCACCTGAATAGGTGCCGAATCTTTAACTTATATTGTATTATATTAGAGGGGACGAATGGGTACCTTAGAAATAATATTTTTTATTAAAATATTAATTGGTACCCTACCAGGAGACCAATGGGCACCTATATAGGGGCCGAATCCACAACTTTTATGCTGGGGTACGAATTTTAGGGGACGAATGGGCTCTGACCCGAATAGACATAATACTCGTATATAAAAAATAATAGTAAAAAATATAAACCGATTGACGTTTTTTATGTGAGAAATAAAATATCAAACGATATCATCTATTTTCTTAAATTGCGTCAACTGCTTGATCCGGTTAATCTCAGACTGGTAAAATGTGATATTACTCTTAGGCCGCGATCAGAGCCACGCACTGCGTCGGGGGGAGCGTGTGCGGCGTTCTTATAATTCCACGGCGGCTTCCTATCATTCACCTACGTTCGAATACTTTCAATAAATAATTTCAAAGTAAATGACAGGAAGCTGCGTTGGACGCCGCGGTAAACGGCACGTTGGATGCCGTGGTATACGCCACGTGAGACGCCGCGTAGCACGCCTTGCTGCACGCCACGCTGAACGCCCGATGCAACGCGTGCCCTTCAACGCGGCTTCACAAATAGCCTCGCGTTGAAGAATAGTAATTTGACTCGGTAAATAAGGCGCGGGCCACATAGAAAAGACGTAAGACGAAGATGCGTCGCGGACGTGCGAATATGTATGAGAGTCGCGTCCGGGCCCCGTCTCTTCTATGTGTTTTACGTTGCGACGCTTCTATACATTTTGTAGAGAGAAGAGATATTGTCTCCGCCCCGTCTGCGCCTTACGTCTTTTCTATGTGGCCCGAGCCTAAGCTGCTAATTTTCTTCTTAAAGTCTATGAACTCTAATCCATTCATCCATTTTTTAAGAAAGCTCTTTTTTTATTTTTGTTTATTTTTATTGAGCAATTTGAATTCCGATTACTTTTTATTTATATCCCAGCTTATAATAAGCAAATATAGTTTTTAGTTTACTGAAATTACGTGATCTTTTCAAGTGGCGCCTTGGGTAGTAGAATCAACATTCAACTTTTTTTATCATATTTATATTTCATCCGTGTATCAATGAAGGTAATGACACATGTATTGTTAATTGTTGCAGAAGAGATAAAATACCCAATGATAACCTTCTCAGCGTATCAGTTGACAAATACTGCATACAAATATTGTGAGATAATTATATCGTAAATATGAATGACTACTTTGTTATAAGCTCTTAAGCTTCAGAAACTCCTAGGACAGATAAAAATTACATAAATATTACGTAAAAGAGTTTTATATTGATACCTACAGCTTTAGTGACCAAAAAAGTAACAGATTCTTCATCATTGAACATTTTTTGTGACTGGGTGATCCCGGGCTGATAATATGATGATGATGATGAACGTTTTAAAAAAAGATTAAAATTGTATTTGGCTAATCAACAATTAATAATAATGACCCTGATCGAAAATTTTTTAATAGTTTCGTTTAGGCGGCGCAGGGCGCTTGCGCGAATGTTCGTGTGTGTTTATGTTACAGCGTGTCACGCACATCCATGGATGGTGACATCTGATGCATCGGCTGTCTGTGTAGTGGCCACACAGCTGTGTATTCGTAAAATTCGTGTATATAAAGTGTTTAAAATATGGAAATAAATGTACAACGTTAATATTCAAGTTTTTACTTCTGCCGGCACTCCCGTAGTGTAACCCGTCGTTTTTTATTTGGTTTCTTACTCAGGTTTCTTATATTTAAGTGAACAATGTATGTCATTTCTAAGAAATAAATATTTGTATTAGTACCCAAAAGTCTCGGGCATCTGGACTAATGATTTATAGTTATTGTTTTTTTTTTCGACTTTATGCGTCGGAGATTTGATTTTCGAACAGAAAAGGAGAATGTTGACCACTATTAACTTCTACAAAAGTTACGCTCACTATATTCGCTATTTTCAAATGTCAATTGACAGTGACAATTGACTACTTCCGGTGCCCATGAACGAGCTGTTACAATAATAATGTCATAAAAGCCAAAAACAAATACGTAAGTATTTTTCAGTCAGAAGGTAAACAATCAAATTTTTTCAATTAAAATTATGGCTAAAATGTAAACATTTGTATATTTAATTTTAATTATTTCTGCTGCAAAGTAACTGTTCTGCGCAAATTTACAGACAAAGGCGATTATTTTATCTAAGAAAATAATATCTATCACAACACGTGGATTACTATTGTACATTTATTTACGTCATCCTGAGCAAATAATGGTATGAATGCATTTATATTTAGCAAACTGTAGTCATTAATCAATCGACACAGACGCAAGGGGCATGTGTTAGCAGTCAATTTGCAAAATGGATAACAAGATAGATCTACAAGTATATCCATTTATCATGAGCCGTTAATTTAAAGAAAGTGCTGAGAATTATTAATAGAATATTGGTTTATGTTAAACCACCTTTTTCATAAATAAGTATTTTTTCATCCATTTGCATGTTTATTAATCCTTTTAGGCCTTTGTCAAACAGACAGGCGATAGCGAACCGAACCGAATCATGTCATATAAAAATGCGAAAGCGATGCGATACTCTATGTGACAGGCTTCAAACAGTTCCATACATTACAAACAAAAACGCTACGCCACGCATTCGGTTCGTCTGTCAGTTTGACAAAGGCCTAAAAGGATTAATAAACATGCCTTCGCATTTTTATATGACATGATTCGGTTCGGTTCGCTATCGCCTGTCTGTTTGACAAAGGCCTTAGAGTTTGTTTAGCATAAGCCAGATACACTATTCCCAACTTCGGAAAATCATAATGAAAAACAGAGACGACCACCAAGAAACTCTGAGATAATGAAGAAACTAATACTAAAACACAAATGATAAAATGTAAACGTAGATATTAGAATCCATGTACGTCCAAAAGCGTATCGGAAAATACTGAGACTGACATATATACAACGTGTAACGACAACGTGTGCGCTATTAACGTTACACGTTGTATGTATATACACTCGAGAGCAATGAATCCGGGTCACTTAAAGAATCCTAAAAATCTCGGAAACTAAAAATGCTAGGTTAATGCAATAAATTGTATTTAATAGACAATGTAATACTCCCTAAATGAAAGTATTAAAACTTCTTAGTTATTGTAAAGTTATATCATAAAAAAATCAAATTTGAAAAAAACTTTTTCAAAAAAAAATGTAACCGCCTTCAAAAACAACCACAAAAAAGGGTAAAATAACCTTCAAAACTTTTCTTTCGGAAGTCGGTGACTTTTTTTTTATTAACTTCATCGTCTTTTAGCCACCGACTTCCGAAAGAAAAGTTTTGAAGGTTATTTTACCCTTTTTTGTGGTTGTTTTTGAAGGCGGTTACATTTTTTTTTTGAAAAAGTTTTTATTTTACTCTTTTTAGTTTAAATATTCAACCACAATTCTTGTCAAATACGAGTACTTACATCATTTTCTTGCATGAGCACTAGAATTTTGTAATCCGTAACACCGGTTAATAACATCGTTAAAATCTCTTACATTCATTCCCTATCTCCAAAACTACTGAACCGATTTTGATGAAACTTGCAGTATTCCCTAAGTTGAACGATACCTAGTACAACAAAAAAAGAATTACTTAAATCGGACTTGTAGTTCCGGAGATATACGAACACAAACATAATTTACTTAATTAGAGGAGTTGTACCTTCCATCATCAGCTCAGCTACATGAGATGATGATTACCATACGCAAATACTTAAATTACTTCATAAAATTTGCGAAAAACGATGTGTAGTCCTATAAAATTTGAGGGTTGCCCTCGATTTCTCCAGGATCCAATCATCAAATCCTGACATGGTGACAATGGGACCACTCCTGAAGTATCTCCTCTCGAACAAAAAAATAATTTTGAAAATCGGTCCACAATTGGCGGAGTAATCGGGTAACAAACACACAAAAAAAAAAAAAAAAACATACCGTCGAATTGATAACCTCCTTCTTTTTGAAGTCGGTTAAAAAAGGCCACTTTCAGATGGAACTACGAAATTACAGCATTTGGTTTTGCTTTTGTTTGTAATCTGTCATTTATGTGGGTACATAAACCATGTTGATAGTGCTCTATATTCATTATTCAAGCTGAAATTATGTCGCTTACGCCTGAAGAATGCACCAGAATACTTACAATGCTGGAAACCGGCCGGAGTCAGCTCGATACAGCCAGGACTGTCGGTGTGTCGCTGTCAACAGTACAAAGAGTTCTCCGACGTTACGAAGAAACTGGTTCTAACCTACGCAGACCAGGAACGGGCAGAACCAGGTGTACCACAGCACGAGAAGACCGATACTTGGTGAACACCATGCTTCGAAATCGCTTTCTCACAGGAACTGAACTCACCAATCAGTTTCGACGCCTCGGAGGAAGTAACCCAAGTGCATGGACAGTAAGACGTCGGCTTGCTGAATCTAACTTAAAACCGCATAGACCTGCAAACGGCCCTAAACTGGAGCGTGGGCATCAAGACTAAGATATGCCCAGAGCCACGTAAATTGGAGTATTGAAGATTGGTCAAAAGTTATGTTCTCCGACGAATCAAAATTTATGCTCTACAAGCACGATGGAAGACACAGAGTTTATCGAAGACCAGGGGAAAGATTCAAGCAAGCATGCATCGAAGAAAAAGTAGCCTACGGTGGTGGGTCTGTACTTGTGTGGGCCGGAATTTCTTCTGAAAGTCGCACAGAGCTGGTGATCATAGAAAACGGCTCTTTAACTAGCGTAAGATATGTGAAAGAAATCCTCAATGATCACGTTGGTCCATTTATGGTCAATTTAGGTGAGGATGCTATATTTATGCATGACAATGCCCGACCTCATACAGGTAGGATTGTGAATGACTACCTTCAAGAGATGAACATTACTCGTATGGAGTGGCCAGCGCGCAGCCCGGATATCAACCCGATCGAGCATGCTTGGGACGAGCTAGGCAGATGCGTAAAACAACGAAACCCTCCCCCAATCACGCTTCGTGAGCTCAAAATTGCTCTCACAGAGGAATGGGAGAATATTCCCCAAAATCGTATAAGGAACTTGGTGTACAGCATGCCAAACCGCGTAAACGCAGTAATGGAAGCACGAGGAGGCAATACGAAGTATTAAAATTCAAGAAAATCGTAATAAAGTTCAAAAATTTCATGTTTCCTATTTTTGTTTTAAGGAGAGATCAGCAGTTTTTTTCTTTATGTAATTTTGTGTTAATAAAATGTATGGTGACTCGTATTTTTTTTACTTTCATTTAAGGAGTATTACATTGTCTATTAAATACAATTTATTGCATTAACCTATCATTTTTAGTTTCCGAGATTTTTAACATTCTTTAAGTGACCCGGATTCATTGCTCTCGAGTGTATTTACATGAATACACGGTGTCAAAAACAATAATTATGATATTAAATAATCGTTTAATTTATTGTAATAATCGTTTTTCTTATAGTGTTTATTCAATGCTAATAAAATTCTAAATATTTATATGGGATACTTATTATTCTTTAATGAAATACAAAAAGAAAACATTATCGAATTAAAGGTCACGTAAATACGTGACGTGAAAGTAAATACTTTACATCTGAATTCTCCGAAATGATGAGCAGAGGTTTTTCAGTCCCTGATTTCATACACATCCATATGAAGCTTATAAAATAAGACAAGTAATTTTCGAAAAACTTCATATTGTTGTGGTGCGACGGACAGCAATTAAACTTATTGACAACAATTAAAACATTCATTCTCGACACTCCCATAAAGTAGTATCATAAAATCGTACAATTAATCCTAACCGAAACCTCTTAAATATAAACTATAACCCGTTCACAAAGCCGTAACCAGGCTAAATTCATTTAACGCTAGTTCAAATGCAGTATAACTTACAACAGCTATTCAAAAGTTTAGGTTTATAGTAAGGGCCCAGTGTTTACGACTGCCGAGTTTAGTACATAATCCGTTGGTATATGATGCTGTTATGTATTTAGTACTCAATATGTGATCGCAGCTTTGTATGTGCTAGATGAGGCAATGCTAGGAAAATTCCGTGGAATAAGACGCGACGAAATTCCGTTGATTATAATCTAAAGGAAAGTCCTCACTAAAGCTATTGTCAAACAGACAAACGACGCGAAAGTGATCCGAAGCGTTTTTATTTGTAATGTATGGAATTGTTTGAATTCAGTCACATAGAAAAGCGAAAGCGGTCTGATAGTCTATGTGACTGGCTTCAAACAATTCCATACATTGCAAACAAAAAATTGCCTCGCATCGCGTTCGCCACGCATGTCTGTTTGACAATGAGTATTGGCTTCGCTTTCTTTGTAAAGATTATGTTTCGTTATGATGAGCTTTTTTTTTTGCAACGAATATTGAGTAGGTCTTCAACCTAACAAATACTAAAAAAAAACACTTTCCTTTTTAAATAAAGTTGTGTCTAAACGTTTACGCAGCAATTATTAATGTAAAACAAATTAGCAGAGTGAATATTCTTGATGACTGCGCACTTTCAGAACAATTTAAACTACGCTGGAGCCAGTCCAGTAACGAAATCAAGCTGAATTATTAAATTGATTGATATTTTATCGCGTGGCTGTAAGTAGATGGACTAACAATCATAAAAAGACGACTGGGGCGAACTGGATGCTGAAGACGTGTGACAGGTTGTTGTGGCGAAACTTAGAAGATAATTATCTAAAATTAGATAACTTAGACATGAAGTTTTGGAGTCGATAGAACTGTATTCTAACTGTAACGGCATAGTACAATCACATGTAGATCTCCACGTCGTGCAAAAAATATGGAACTAAAATCAGTTTTCTTGTGCATTTAGATTCTGTCTTTTGGGAACATATTGAGGGTCGACAGCGCGTCGTATTCCACGAGCGCCTCAAGTAGCCATGTAATGGGGCCAAAGCCTGCCAGGGTCGCGGGACTATCTCTTAAGGGAACCGTGACCCTGGACCATAAAGGGCAATTAAAAGACACCGTGGATTTTAGTCAGTACGAGTCTAACAGTCCCTCCCGTCCCGCCCTAGGTGGGAAGACTCATTTGATGAACTACCACATAAAAAAGACACATGAACCTGATCTCTTTATCTCTAAATAATATGTATTATTTAATAGCTGTTGACAGCGGCTTCGGCCGCGTGCGTCTCGAAAATTACCCCTCCTAGTAATATCGAGATAAACGGTAGCCTATTTGTTTGTTATTCAAGTCTATAACCATATCTCGACTCTGAGCCTTTCATCAAGACCAATCATGCCGTTCTGACGTGACTGAGACACCATCACGTTTATAATATTAGGAAAATTTGGTTGATGATTGGTTAAATCATCATCATCAGCCTATGAAAGTTCCTACTGCTGGGACACAGGGCCCCTCTCTGTGAGACATCTGTGGTCCATCATTCACCACGTGAGCCCAGTGCGGGTTGTTAGTTGTCACAAAGTCTTCGAAGTTTCGGTTCTACGAGTAGAACATGCCGGTTTCCTGACGATGTTTACCTTCACCGTTTTGAGAGCAGTAGTGATGAAATAAATTACATAAAGTAATACGGCGGCGGGCTGGGTTCATCCTACGACCGGCTCGTAAGTTGGGGTCGATACCACTCGGCCAGAACAGCTCTCATATTCTCTTGTCAAATTAACTACTACGTTAAAGATAAAGCAGAAATAACATAATACTCACCCAGATATATCTCCAAGTTGTTCCGTGCGAAGGCGTAAGCGAAGGCTGCGATGATCTTACTCGTGTTTGATATGATGCCGAGCAATGTATCATCCAGCTTCAGATAATTACTGAACAGGGTTATTGAGAAGAATGTTCCTGAAATATAAATAATGAAAACATTCAAAATAAGACTAACACTGAGACTGAGATGGTCTGGTTTGCAGTTCATCTATGATTTTCACCAGTGTAAAGATTCGTGTAAAGATTCGACAAAACTAAATTAGTCGAACTTTAACTTTGTGTTCAGAAACAATAAAATCAATTAAATAATGCATTCAGAAAACAGATCAGGGGCCGTATCATGGCGTCTTAAAACCAGGCTTGTTCCAGTGAGTGAACGAGATGGCGCTTGACGACTTGTATAGTTCTGTCACTTTCACTCACTGGCCACAAAACTGGTTTTAAGACGTCATAATACGGCCGCAGGTTGCCATAGCATTGCAGTATGTGAAGTATGTTTGCGCCGACTCGTGTAGGTTGTTTTACACTATAATGCGATAGCCCGCAGCTTCGATGTTCTGTCCGTGGTCAGCCACTTAACGGTTTTAAAATTGTTTTCTGACAGAGTAGACTACACTGTATTATCCAGGTGACTATCACAATGCAAATCCATAGAGGTTCGTACACAACATGCGTCAATGGATGCCAAAGTCGTAAGATATTGAAGACTTGCGTCGCCTTGTGTACGAAAGGGTTTACAGGTGCCACAGTGCGTTGTTCGCATAAAAGTCTTCGCTCAAAATAAATACCTTGATTTTGAATTCAAATCTGAGGTAGTGAGGAAGGTAAATTGAATACTTTTATTCTTACATTCTACAAGGCTTAATTATCACTTAATATCGTGGGATATTGAACCAAAGAATTCGTTTGAGTAATGCCAAAATAATAATGTTATCATTTTGACATTACTTGGCATAACAAACTCTTTCGTCAGTGAAACTAAGCCAGGTTCGGTTTAAAGGACTTATCCACTTTATGATTCGTTTTTTTAAATGATTAATGAAGGAAAACATCCGTCGTTTGAACACCACATTACGCACAGAGACCATTGGTCATAACTACCGGAATCTGATGATTACCTGAGGTAATGGTAATAAGGAAGCAATTTACATGAAGAATTGGCACGTGCTCTGGCCTCCAGCAGAGAAGACGTTTGCTAAATTATTTCCATGTCATTCCACAGAGGCAATGTCGAGACATTTTCTAAATTTCAAAGGAGGAATGCTATCAAAAGTATGGACAAATGGACATGACCTTATAATACTAGCTGCCAGTTCACAATTTGTCTGCCTTTACTTTATACCAGTTTATTCGTGTGTGGCGCATATTATTTCCGTACTTCTCAAATTAGGGGTCTTTCCATGAGTCCTCTATAAAAAATCTATAAAAAAAAGACAAATTCATAATGTGTACTTACCCATTAGATTGGTAACGATAGAGTACGTAGACCACATGCTGTACTGAACCTCATCCCAGTTGAACCTGTACCTTGTAAACAGGTACATAACTGTGAATTCACCTGAAATTTTACAACTTATTATTATTATGGACAATAGTAATATTATCTAGCTAGATAATTTATTTCAATTTAGGTTAAACATTTTCCTACAAAACAATATCTTCGGCACCATTTCGATACGATAGCTTTGGAATGTTTTTTGCTGACATTATTTCGATGGAGGCTTTTTATATCATGAGAGGTATCGCTTGCACGTTGCCGACCTTGCAACAGTTTGAGGGTGTGAAAAAAATAGGAAGGAGCGTTGTTCAAACAGTAAAGGAAGTTTCGATAAAATGTGCTTACACGGGGATACCTTTGCTGTCAGCACAGGATCATCTATCAAAAGAACTGGCTCACCCTCAACTGAATGACATGCAGACAATCTACTCGACCGGACATACGAGAATCGCTTGCCAGTCGGACCATGGCGATGTCCCCATGTGTGATTGTCATTAGAGCCATTGAGACGTCTATTCAGCAGTGGACGGCAATTGGCTTATCAAATCTCTCAAAGTAACAAAAATACAATCTCCGTAACCTAATATTGTTTAAACCGAGCACACACTGGATAATTTTAAACCTCCAAAACTTTTGCCATCCTTATGAACAATGCATATTTTGTTTGAACTTTTATGTCCTCATTCATCGTAAGCGTTACCACTTAACGTTTTAAAACGCCCAGGAGAACCACGAGGTATTATTTTTGTACATGTATGGAAAAATATTTAAATAAGGTGATGTATTATTTAAAACGTTACTTGTGTTTTTTTTTTTCATGGTTTTTCATGGTTCTTCTATGTATGTTTGTGAAAGCTAATGTCTCTAAAATCTCTATATTTACGTAACATTGTATTGCCCGTCAAACGCGCGGTAAGGTAAAAAAAGATATCGTACCGTATTCACTTACCATGCATAGGTCCAAAAACTACGCACACTACAATAAGCAGTAGGCAAACTCGTAGTCTTCTGTTTCCAGGACCTTTCCTGAAAGCCACCCTGAAAGTCTCCATCACCAGGGCAACATCGAAGAATTCTCTGAGGAAACATTTCTTTTTGTGTTTTTTACTCTCCTGGAAAAGTATTTACCTTTTATAAATTTTAAAATCAAAAATAATACTGCCGAGACTTGAGAAGGACTGGGAGCGACTCATACAAAAAAAAACATGAATTGCATTTTTCTGCTGTACTGCGTGTCACGAGTTCATTCCACGGAACAAACATTTGTATTATTTCCGAGTAGTTGTTTCGAGTCCAAATATTTTATTCCTGTGAGTTCAAATGTTTTTAAACACCCACGATACAATAAGCAAGTTTTATAAATTAATTTTGGTCAAAATTGAGTTCATAACGGAAAACCAATTATTTTAACCTCAATAGATAAATTACTATCATATAGATATAAAATACGATTAGAAAAATCTCTAACTGATTAGATATAGAAAAGCATCACAAACTACTGTTATTTAAATCACAACAGATTATAAAGGAGAAATGAACTGTATATTTATTTTTCTTCTCTTGTAATAAATTGAGTGGGCAAAATGTTTGTAAAAAATATTTTATTTTTAGTGCCATTTGTTACAAGATGGGTTCACTAGTATTTTATAAAATTAAATAAATATCTGCCCGGTAGAAATAGTACCTATATTTGCATGCCAAAATGGTAGGACGTACAAGGATTCTTCAACATTTCTGTAAACACCTTATTGTAAATACCTACATTCTGAGCAAATAAATGAATATTATTATTATTAACCAGCAGTGGGAGATTACAGGTTAAAATAAAACTTGAAAATTTCAAAGTAACGATTCAAGATAAATAGTACTTACCAGTTTCTTTTCAGCCCTTTGCTTCGGATCTTCCAAGTAACGGTATCCGTATATCAAACTAAATAAATACAAGGAGGATGACACTGAAAATACACCATAATACCCCACCCAGGATAACATGACACCGCTCAAAGCACTTCCAATGGGATACCCTAACGACATGAACATATTCACCAATCCTACTCTGTAGGTCCTGTTTTCCTCGGTAGTAATATCGCCAATATAACTAAAAACACCAATAAAATTCGTGAACCACCCTCCTGTGATAGCTGGGAATATAGCTTCTGTAAACGCACACACTTCAACAGGCAATTCAAAGAAATACGTGTTCACGATGAAACCAAGACAAGCCATAAATTCTCCAACTATAGGCAGCATTATACACGCTTTCCTCTTTCCTGTCTTATCACTCCACGCTCCAACGAAAAGGATAAGTAACACAGGGATCGCTGTTTGTACCACATTCTTCCACACTGCTATACTTGCTGTTAGTTTTTGTACTTCTTGTTCCTCAAATGTGTAATTCTCCGTCTGTCTTAAATTCAGTGCATCACATACTTCTGCGCTATAATTTAAATTGACTCTGCAGGCCTTTTCTAAATTTAAATTCTGTATTGCTAACGATGCTAAAACACTGGGCATAACATAGCATGCCATTATTGGCTCCACAGTTGTGTTGTCTTTAATTAGTTTCAGTCTTTCTCTGAAAGATAATTTCTTTTTCTTTTCATTTTTCTCAGCCTTTTCTGTTTCTTCTGGATTTGGCTTAAGAGGAGAAGATTCATCGTTGTCTTCTTTATTTACCTCTTCTTTTGTGTTCTCTTGTTCACTCTTAGAAGGATCCATTTTTGCAATTTGGTTTTCACATGTCAATGTTGTATCTTAGGCGTCAGGAGTATGTAATGATTATATTCTACAACAATACCCCTCGATTGCGTCTATTTGTATTTCAACTGTTTGTTGTGGTGCTTATAACATTAATTATTTTATCCGACTCAATATTTATAATGTCTCGACTTGATAGTGATAAGGAATATCACAGGAGCCAATTGCGTGCATCTGCTTTTTATCTAGGCTTTCTTACACCCATCATAAAATGATTGAGGGCTTAGAAATGTAAATTATAGAATTTCCTTGACGTGGATGCTGGTAAACACTTATAAAATCTATTTTAGTTTTGCAATGTAAATAAATAATTTGCGTTTCCTAAAATATTCGTTGTGAAGTTAATTGGTAAGAGTTGCAGACATGTTAATGATACAGTATTCAGCTGTAGACGACCGACACACGACTCAACTCTGAGGGAGGTTTGAATGAACGCAGTCATACACAGCCGGGCTGAGTTAAGTGCCTGTAGGTACCTACGAACACATTTAAGCGCCGGTGACGGGAACCAGACGGTTTTTGTACTTCTTGTGCTCATTAGTGTAAATCGAGTTTTGGACTCCTTTCGTACAAAGTAAAGAGTATGCTTATCACCTTTGTTTTGAATGATTTCTAAGAATTATTAGAACATGTTGTTATGATCGGGTTCCACTATTGTCTCGTGGGTAAATATTTGTTTTGTTTACGACACGATTTTGAGGAAAAAGTTTTCATTAATAAAATAATAATAATACCTAATATTCCACATATTATATCACACAACGCCATCTAGTCCCAAGCTAAGCAGAGCTTGTGTTATGGGTACTAGACAACTGATAAACATACTTATATATTTATAAATACATACATACTATAGATAAATTACACCCAGACACAGAACAAATGATCGTGCTCATCACACAAACATTTGTCCTGGGTGGGAATCGAACCCACGACCTCCGGCATAGCAGTCAGGGTCACTAACCACTAGACCAACAGGCCAGTCAATATTACTTTTAATGAAAAGCATTTTTTTTTAATTGTATTTTCTTATTAGTTTTTAGTTAGTGGTTCCCAGAATTTTAATGAAATGGGGTTTTTTGCTTTATAATCATTGAAAGTTCAGTATTAAAACCTACAGAAGTATTTAGCGTTTTCGCCGAAATATAATAATATCCATTTTATCTATGCTACCATTTGTTTATAGGTAATAAAGCTAGTATTCTACAGAATGGCTACATAAGATATCCCATTTGCCGGGTTTTTTCCGTTTCCATTGGGACAGCCAGGCAGATGATGATCATTAGCTGATGAAGGTCTCACGGAATAGATCACTGGTTGAATGGACCACTAGTTTCAACGATCTAATAGGAAGCCCTGTTTAACGACTCCCGGTTTTCTTAGCAAAGGTAATGACGATTAAGGTTGAAGTGCTAGTTTGTGTATTAAGCATTTATCATCAGGAACAATATTATGTGGGAGCTGTGAAATATTTCAAATTTTGAGGGAAAAAATACCTATCATGTGTCAGACATTAGTGAGATAGCGGCACTGTCTAAGCAGGACACCGTAGCCGTGGAACACAAAGTGTAATCGAAGGAACAGAGTGGACTTTTTGTCAGCCCTGGTCATTTGATGATTTTAGCACGATACGCACCTCGAGTAAATTACTTATTTAGTCCCTCGAACTATTAGCGCCCTCACTACATACGTTACGGGCGCCAAACCCCGTCTCGGGACCGCCTAACATTCAAGTCATTTTTATATCTCGGTAAAATCGTCAAATAAGTCCTCTCACCCAGAACATGGACGGATTAAGGTACTGTCGGACATGTACTGACTAAAATCCACGGTGATCCTTCAATAGCCCTTTACGTTCCAGTGTCACGGCTACCTGATGCGACAGTTCCGCAACCCTGGCAGGATTTGGACCTCTAAGGGGGGAGCGTCAAATTGTTAATAGCTCTTTGAGGCGCGCGTGGACAAGACGCGTCGTCGACTCGAAATATGGAATTAGGCCCGGTATCCACCAAAGCGGAGAGGAGAGGAGATGTGTTTGAATAACCAATCTGATGTCAACTGAAGGTAAGCGGAGAGGAGATGTGGACATCTGATTGGTTATTCAAACACATCTCCTCTCATCTCCGCTTTGGTGGATACCGGGCCTAACATGGAGCGTGTAAATTGGCCTTTAGTCACATAATGAAACATCAAAGTATTTAAAAAAGTTTATTTCAAACGTTAGGTACAAATTCAGCTAGTTTGTCTTAAAAATAATTATCATTATAAACTACTAATATCTGGAGTAGTGGGCCACCCAGTGGTATTGGCTACGACTTACGAATTGTAGGTCGTGGGTTCGAACCCGGCCAGGCTCATTACTTTGTGTAATTTATTTTATAACCACTGCTCTCAAAACGGCGAAGGAAAACATCGTGAGGAAACCAGCATACCCTAAAACCAAAAATTCAAAGACATGGGACATCTACCAATCCGCACTGGGCCCGCATGGTGGAATACGGCCCACTCCCTCTCACAGAGAGGAGGCCGGTGTCCCAGCAGTGGGAACATTTATAGGCTGATGATGATAGTGAATATCTGGAGTTACTCGGTATCTACTATTATATTATTAGCTATCTAAATTAAACTAAGAGTAGTGCTTCGATTAACCGGGGTGCTCTGAAGCATTCTTCTGTTTTCTGACTTCTTTTCTGTGGTCGTAGAATAACCAGCTGGAAAAAAAAAAAAAAATTAGGGGAAAAACCAAATGACTCATTTTTTATTTAGCGACGATAGGATCGCATTTGACTCCTTTCGCGCATGATGGTAAGGTAAGCTGGCCATACAACATACTGCCTATCGTCCAATCGGCATGACGCTGCCGATTGGACCAGTTAGAATATTGATCGTGGGTGGACGTGGATTGGCATGACAATTAAATTTGATTGGCTTGATCATGGTGAATGCATCCTTCCGATTGGAACGTGTATGGGGGTCGCTGCCGATTAGAAAGTTTGAAGAAGCCTGAATCGTCATGCCGATTGGACGATACGCAGTATGGTGTATGGTGTATATGGACGAACTGCCAATTTGATCAAGCCTGAATCGTCATGCCGATTGGACGATAGGCAGTATGGTGTATGGCTAGCATAAGGTGAAATTCGATTGGATTGAAGCCTAAAAGACCAAGGTTATAACAGTCAGTAAATACAGACTCTGACAGGCAAATTTCACTTCTCAGCTCTACGTGAAATAAACCTATTAACTTGGCAAAGCGCGTTGTAGGTGAGGGTGCCTCATTTAGTACCTAGGTCAGTCTATTACTGAATAAACATCCACCCAGTTCTTTCAGCATCCTTTTGCGACACAGGGTAACGGTATTGGGATACCGTTAGACAGTCCCCGGTAAGCATTTAGTAGGTATACGATAAGATAGAGAGTGGAGACCGAGAATGGGCAAACGTAGTGTTCCAACACTACGTCCTGCGGCAAGATGAGTCGATGATTTGAAGAATGTGGCTGGCAGCGGATGGATGCGGACTGCCCAAGACCGGGAGGGTTGGCGCTCTTTGCCCGGCCTACGTCCAGCAGTGGACGGCAATAGCTTATTGATAATATATACGATAAGATTTTGAACTGAATCCGCGTCACCTTTTTTAAATGCAGCAGCAGGATTCTAAATTAGGTTTTTTTTTGTCAAATAATAAATGTTTTTAATTTTCAGAAGCATATATCTCATAGAAGTTTTCCATCATGTCACATCAACAATAAGGTTGTGAACAAAAAAATCTAATTAGTACTTTAGTAGTTCACTGATTCAACATAAGAAAAAATACGTGTCCATTGTTTTTCAAAACTTAACTACTAATTACATAAGCAATCATTGATGCTGGAAAGTACGTAGAGCCGTTGGTCCCGGCTGTCATTTGTAAATCTTTCACAGTCAATACTATTAGTCAGAATCTCATAAATCTGATAACCAGCCTTACCATGGGGAATCGTATTACCCAGTTACTGGGTTGTGGAGATTCGATACACAGCCGCTCTATGTAAAATACTGATATTCAGCTGCATCTGGTTTGACTGGAAGCTGACCCCAATATAGTTGAGAAAGGGCTAGGTATATGATGAAAAATTGATGCAGAAAACTAGCCTAATGAGTACCAAAATACTCACATGAGTACGATGATAGCAGGGATCGTCATACTAGCTCCCAGAAGGAACACAGCACCAGGCAGGACTTCCATGGTGGCAGAGTAAACCTTGGTATACAGTGGTACGTAGATCAAGGGCATCAGGTTCTCCGCTAAACCAATCAGGGAATTCACCTTACCTGGAAAAATATACAAGATAAAAATGAGAGGTTCGTACCTCTCAGGGGGTGCCCTTAGCGTGTGGTCACTTAGTTTGTAGTAATTTAGTTGTAAGCGCTTGGCTGGAGGCCTTAAGGCGCTCCCTCACCGTAAGCATTGCATTACAATACTACCTCCCTGACTGACGAGCATTCGCGTACAATTAGTATAGATTTGATACAAGGTGCGCATTGTTACGCTCGATTGTCTTCCGTCACTGATGAAATGTTCGAATCTGTAACGTTACATTACAGGTAAGGCAGGGCTCGCGGTGAGGGAGCGCCTTTAGAGTCATTTAAGACATTCACAGAAAAGTGCGATTAAGCAGCTCACAACCTCCACTATGTTGACCTGCGAAAGGCATTCTTGAAATGAATGCAAATCAATAACAAAATTAATTACCTACAGTTAAAAATATCGGCCAAATGGATTTCACGTCATGTTCATCAACAGTTTGGCGAGTGAAGTTAACATGACGCTTACATTACAGATAAATCATTTTAACAATAAATCAACCCAGTTTATGTTTTGATTGATTCATAACATATTTTAATTATACTAATTTAAAAGTACTTTTTTCGCAATCAATGTAGGCACAATGAATCAGGTTACATTTAATAAAGAATCCTTGTATTCATATTTCAGTTATTATACAGGGTGTCCAGTAGTAAATGGATAACCTTGGAATAAGTCTTGGTGGGTGAAAAAAGGCCAAAAAAAAATGCTTAGTAGTAAGTACCTAACATAATTATGTCACTTTTAAGACTATCGATATTTTTGGTACCATAGATAACATTCTTGCTTCATTCTTCGTCGGTTTTTTTATTGTTGAAGTAGTTAACGTTAACTGAGCTGATAGGTCAGTAGCATGTAGCATAAAAAAAACCCATAGCAAATACGCAACACGGGTGACCGATAATTTTAAAATCAAATGCGCTTGCTCACCTGTGTTGCCATGTTTTTTTTATGTTACGGTCTCATAAACTTTATCACAATAAATATTTTACTCAGTTTGTTCATTAGAGCACTAATTCAACTTGATTTTTTTTAAACTTTGTTATAGCAGTATTAATACTGTCTGTCGCTCATATGACTTAGGGCTGGTTTTTCAATAGTCAGTTATCCGTTAACTGAGGAATAAAAATGGCGGTTTGACAGCTTATCTATGGAAAATATGTCATACCGTTATTTGTATTCCTCAGCTTAACTGACTATTGAAAAACCAGCCCTTAATCAAATTGATAATGTATGGAAAATCTTTACTTACCCAATTCATTAGGTTCTACAAGTTTCGTGATAATTGACCTCATTGCCAACAGCGAAGTACCATTCAGAATTTCAACCAGAGGCGCTGAAAATGAAACAAAAGACGATGTAAGTTTTTAAATACCATTAACTAAAATATTATAATAATTTAAACTCGGGTCACAATTATTTTATCGGTACATTAATTCTCGATCAAATAAATATTCACAATAATAAATGTTCACCTTAGAATTTACGAGTAATCCATCATAATCCGTGATCATGGCGCTTGTAAGCTATTAGATAAGACACGTAAGCTATTAGATACATGCTGTTATATCGAAAAAACAAAACAAATAATAAACATGTAAAATGATGGTAAATGTCCCGTTTTAAAGTTTAATGATAAAACAAAAGACGATTTAGAGAAAAGCATCAAAATAAAGGAGAATGGGCAAACGTATAATGTAGTCAATTAAGTAGGCAAGAAAAAAAGGGTAACCCTCGAAATGCGAGATAATAAGCTGGATAGTCGTATACACCCTCCTTCTGGCACTCGTAAAGTTTTCTTGAAAGTCTAATGAAATCTCGCACCTATGTCGTAAGGTTTTAAGGTTGAATCATAAAAAACTATTTGTCGCGATTTAAGTTTCATTAAAAAAAAAAAAAAAGGTTGCACTCCAGGAGTGCCGGTAGAAGTGAAAACTTTTTTGTTACTATGTTTTATTTTAAAACTGGAGTAGTACAGATATGAAATTAACTAATTTGAATGACGTCTTACTCATTTTCGATCAGGGTCACGTGACCCTGACGCGAGTTTTAAATTTTTTACCCATTACAGAAAAAGTGTACAACGCCGCTAAAGAAGTTTTCACTTCAAAAACAGGTTACATTTGCGACAAATTTTGTTCATCATGCGCTCACTAACACATACAACTAATTATATTACAAATCCATAAAATCCATACTTTTCTATTTTATACTTTACATAAAGTTATCTTGATTTTAGAACTTATTTATTAGTTAAACCGGATTCGAACAATTCAAAATTAAAAACTCTTTACATCTTACTAATTATAAAGAGGAAAGATTTGATTGTTTGATTGTATAGGTTCTGAAACTACTGTACCAATTTCAAAAATTCTTCCACCAGTTGACAGCTGCTTTGGTCCTAAGTTCCATACGCAACAAGTGGGGTGGACGAAGCCGCTAGCAAAAGCTAGTAAGGCAATAAAAAAGAATGGGGTCAATTAAAAACTTACATCGGAACGTACTCATTATCATGATAAAGAATACCGTATTTCACGATAACAATTTTATTTATGTTCTTGATAATATTAGAAACAAAAGACGGGCAGTAAGTAGGCAAATAAAGAGCGGTACACACTTTACTTATCATTTGATTCAAAGTCAACAAAGTTCACAGCAAAGTCAGTTTCATATAGGTATGTATTTAATTTTCACATTAACATTTAAACAATAATCATACGCAGGGGTCTTCTTTTAGTATGTGGAGTACTTACCTATGATAGGAAGCCCTAGTCTTCATAACTTACAAAGTAAGAGCAACATATATTTTATATGTGTGTGTATGTGTGAGTGTGTTGTGTGTGTATTGTGTGACTCTTATTTTATGACATGTGCCTTTATGTCCTAGTACCTAAAGGGCTTCACACACAGCAGCTATAATGTATATTAATGTCCATTACATCCCGGGATGTATAGCTTTAAATTATCTTAATTTATCACACACACAACAGGTAATGTAATGTATATTTCCCTACATTTCATAACATCCTTTTCGAAGAGAGATATACGGAAATGTATTGAGATGTATTAAGATGTATCGAAATATAAATGTATATTTTCGTATCGCTCAGTACCTTCGATTCGAAGATGTAAAAATATACATTATAGCTGCAGTGTGTGGTCTCCTGACGAATTCTATGGAAAGATGTAATGAGATGTATCGTGCTATAATGTACATCTTTACATTATAGCTGCTGTGTGTGAAGGGCTTGAGTCTTGCTTTTTAGCCAGTTTGTTAGAGATTTTTACACTCTCAAAGAGTCATGAAATTCGTAAATGTTCAAAGGTGGGATCGATGTTACAAGCCGTAATGTACTTACTAGGTATTTGCAGCGAGCAATGATCCGCTTGTTGACAATTGCGAGCGCATTATTTTGGTATATTCGGTTTAAAAATTAGTTAAAGTCTTGAAGAAGTAACGAACGGTTAGATAAAGTTGCATTCTCATTTTTTAACCGACTTCAAAAAGAAGGAGGTTATCAATTCGACGGTATGTTTTTTTTTGTGTGTTTGTAACGCGATTACTCCGCCAATTGTGAACCGATTTTCAAAATTATTTTTTTTTTCGAAAGGAGCTATTTGTCTGTCTGACTGAAGTGGTCCCATTGTCACCATGTCAGGATCTGATGATTGGATCCTGGAGAAATCGAGGGCAACCCTCAAATGTTATGGGCCCACACATCGTTTTTCGCAAATTTTATGAAGTAATTTAAGTATTTGCGTATGGTAATCATCATCTCATGTAGCTGAGCTGATGATGGAAGGTACACTCCTCTAGTAAAGACTTGGCATCGACTGATTTAGTAAATTATGTTTGTGTTCGCATATTTCCGGAACTACAAGTCCGATTTAAGTAATTCTTTTTTTGTTTTACTTGGTATCGTTCAACTTAGGGAATACTGCAAGTTTCATCACAATCGGTTCAGTAGTTTTCGAGATAGGGAATGAATGAAAGAGATGTTAACGATGTTATTACCGGTGTTACGGATTACAAATTTCTAGTGCACATGTAAGAAAATGATGTATTTGACAAGAATTGTGGTTGAATATTTAAACTAAAAAGAGTAAAATAAAAACTTTTTCAAAAAAAAATGTAACCGCCTTCAAAAACAACCACAAAAAAGGGTAAAATAACCCAGAAAACTTTTCTTTCGGAAGTCAGTGGCAAAAAAAGACAATGAAATTAATAAAAAAAAGTCACCGACTTTCGAAAGACAAGTTTTCTAGGTTATTTTACCCGTTTTTTGTGGTTGTTTTTGAAGGCGGTTACATTTTTTTTTGTCTTATTTACTTATTAATGTTGATTTTAATGTTATTATAAGAATAGTTCAATTATAACGTCTGGCAGTTGCATTTAATGCCAACCCTAGTAAATGTGTACCATTCCTTATTAACCAGATTAAAATGGAATGATTAAGTCATTTTATCATAAAAGGGTTATCGAATAATCTACTTATAATCGTACGAGTATAGTGGAGTTTGTAAGGCTGTTATCAACAATGAAAATGATTGTGTGGCAATCAATCGAGGATCAGACGGGCGAACATGACATATGTGCTACATTTTTTTTTTTTACCTGTGCATCAACGCCTATTTTGGTCGCGGGACTGTCTTATCAGAGGCCTTACCACGAGCTCTTAACGCGATCCAGTTTAGGCTGTGGGAAAGAGATGGCGCTAGACGGCTTGTATAGCTCTGTCTCTTTCCCACAGCCTAAACTGGATCGCGTTAAGAGTACGTGGTAAGGCCTCAGGATATCGTGGCCCCGAAACGTAAAGGGATATTGAAGAACACCGTGGATTTTAGTCAGTACAAGTTATAACGGTCCCTCCAGTCCTGCCCTAGGTGGGATGCTCAATGATTTTATCACGGAAAAAAACGCCTATTTTAATGTGGTAAAATCATTAAAAAAGTCCTTCTGTGTGGAGCAGAAGGGACTGTCAGAGTATTACTGACTAAAAATCCACTCTTTTCTTTCGGTTGCTCTTTGTGTTCCTGTGGCAATGGTTGCGGGTTAAAATCTTGCTCGCAATCGATTTTTTCTTAACCGAGCCTGATATTTAGTACAAATATCGGATGCGCCAGTCCACGTCCCCTTTCTTCAAAACGCGAGAGTTGCGGCGTGGAGCGTTTTATTACGAGCCGTGTGTAGCCGGCCTTAAATACCTATGGATGTCGAGATAAAAATGTGACTATAGACATCCGCTTGGTAATTAGTGTAATCACTTTAATCAAAAACATTTCCCAGAATTTCATATAAATTCCATTAATGGCCTATCAAATCTACGATCATAATCGTTTTCCACTTTGTCTAAAAAAAAAACTGATTACAATTTATACAAATTAATCATTGGTATTTATGTCTCGTCAGTTTCAGACTAGTTATAACATACAGTCATATTTATTGGAAACGAAATCAATTACGATTTTTCCTTCCCATGTGAGTTATTAGGTAACCTTTTATCCGAAGTATTTATTGTTTTCTGTTTCTCTTTAATAAAGATAATTTACAAGGAGAACTGACGAACGTAAAGGGCAGCAGAAAAAACAGGGTAGATTTTTAGTCAGTAAGGGACTTTACCCATGGCGTGATGCGACGCGATTCCACCGATTCCAACTACAAGTGAAAATCAAACTTGCTACTAAGAAAAAATGATGCAATTCAATTGACTTGACGTCGTCACGGTAATAATATCTATCAGTACTAGAACTCCCTACAAACGGACGAAACGCGAGCTATACCTACGCGCCTCGATGTCGGGGCGCGCTCGGGGCGCAGATAGTCACGGCTGTACCGTAGTGACGAACGGACGGTGTTTTGTTTTTTAGCAAAATCAGTTAAAGTACCTATTTTAATATGACGAGTAGAAAATATTGTGCTGTTTTTGGGTGTATGAATTCAACAATAACGCATCCAGACATAAGTTTTTTTTAAATTACCTGCAACCTCTGAAAGGTAAGTACTGACTATAAAATAATTTTACTTACTAGTAGCTAGTAGGTAGGTACATAATGACTTGTGTGACTTTTTAATGGTTATGTATTTTCCTTTATCTCACGAAAAAAAGGGTATTTGGATTAATAAATACAGTAAATTATATGAATAAAGTAAAGGAAAGTTACTGAGACAAGTGAAATAGGTAAGTTATCACGTTGAACGCCATGGCGGTCAGTGCTGACCGACAGCGAACTTTTCCTCCAGGCCAAGCAAAAATCACAGTTCCGTCCAAATTTAGACCAACTGTTTTTTTAATCAGATACTTGTATCTAACGTCCAAATGTATGTTTTTATTAACAAAAGTTAACTTTAGTCATTATTTATGGAGATAGTAAACGTCAGACAGCACTGACCGACGCGGCTCCTAGAGACGAAAAAGCGACTTTCGGTTAAAGGGGGCCGCGCGGGTCGCGGTGTCAGGTCATCCCGCACCTCCAGAGTTTGCAAGCTCGCCCGCCCTTACACAGTTTACGCCCTTATCTTGAGCTAAGACGTCGTTACATCGGACAACTGTTTCAATAGTGTATTTATCTACATCTATACGTATATTATATAAAAGAACAGGGTTTTTTTTAAGACTGTTGCAGTCTTCTATGTAGGGAAGCAATAAGACGGAATTTTACGAAAATCCTCCTTTATGGGGGTGAAAAGTGGTGAAAACGTTTGTATGAAAAATCTTATTCCTTGGGTTTATAAGTTTGAAACATGACGCAAATAATAACACAGGTAAATAAAAAAGAATGGCTCTATTTAAACTACACTCCATTGGTAATCTAGGAGTTGTTAAAGTTTGTATGGGAAAATCATAACGCGTGAGTTGATGAATGTGAAAATCAGTATTTGTATACTAGATCAGAAATAATACACGTGTTTTTGGATTTTTCGAAAATCACCCCCTAAGTTAGTGCAAAGGGGTATTTAAGTTTTAAGGGGAAGATCTCTAACCGCTAAAGGTTTAACCTAATTTTTGGTCGGTAGTTGCAATTTATTATGATGTGAGCACTAAGAAGGGATTTTGCGAAAATCTACCTATAAGGGGGTGAAAAGGGGTGAAAACCTTTGGATGTAAAATCTTATCCCTCTTGAAACTAGGTACGAATATGAGTATAAGTAAATAAAAAAGATGGACATTATTAGTTTTTTAAAACTAGGTTCCATTGGTAATCTAGACGTTTGTATACACACACACACATATAAACATACTCACAAATACACACAGGCACACGCAAACACACAAACCTTGTGGATTTATAATATTACTGAAGCACTCATCGATAACGCTGCTTACCATTAAAAAAAAAAAAAAAAAAATTTGTGAATAATTATTAACATGTCAGAACCAAATAAAATAAAATAAAATTAATGTCAACAGGTAAAATGAAATAAGAATTATAGAAAATATACAAAAAAACAAATAAATAAAGAAAATTAGTGAACATTAGTGAAAGATATTTTGAAATCAGATGAGTAGTTTTATACAGGGTTACTGGTAACTCGACGTATTCCTTGCAGGACGACATAGTAGGGCTAAAATGCAACAAATTAAGCCACCAAATGTTCTACCGAAGTTCAGTAGTTTTTGAGTTACTTAGATTTTTAGTTTTTTAAGAAAAATCCCAGATTAAATCGTTTGGAGCCAATTTAAAAATGATATACGGCGCGACTGTACTGTAATTTAAGTTAATATCATAGTTGATGCCGTAGCAGATCTTTGTTAATAATTAAAAGTTCAAAAATACCAAAAACTTTGGCAAATATCACTAAAGAAACATTTATTTCTTTGTGATTTTCGCTATTACTTCATACAAAATGTTGTCTAGTGAAAAAAAAATATACTACGCCTGATGTACAAATTACTAGGAAAATATCCTTGTCTTATCAGCTATCCAAAAAGGTATGAAAGTTAATACAAAGTTAAGGACTACATTATGTGCATCTCACAAAAAGGTGATTATTCGGAAATCAATAAAACAATTTCGTGAATATTAGTATTATTTTTAATCAATATCAGTTTAAAAACTTTAATTACACTTTCACACGTCTTGTTCGATGTGCTGCCCTCGGTTTCTAATACTTGTTCTTATTCGCTTCCTCACTTCAGTTTTTGTGATTCTTGATGTGATTGTTGCCCTCATCTGGTCCGCTGCATTAATTATTCTCTCCCTTAGTTCTTAAATTGAATTTACTGGGATCACATAAACTAGGTCTTTCATATGACCCCAGACGTAATAGTCTAGTGGCGTAAGATTAGGGTTTCGTGCAGGCCACGGAATAGGCCCACCGCGCCCTATCTATCGATTTGGACAGTTTTTATCCAGCAATTGTCGAATTGTGATTCGGAAGTGGGCTGGACATCCGTCATGTTGATAAAGCATGTTTGCTCTTCTGTCTTCCGGTACATCCGTGAGCAGTGCTGTTAAATGATTTCTTAGGAAATCTTCATAAAGTTCCCCATTTAGTGTTCGGGGTAAAAAATGCAATTTTACTGCTTTTTTATGCTCCTCATAAAACTCTTCCCTTCCCTGTCACACATGCAAAAGTATTGACAGTCATACCTTTCTGAATAGCTGATAAGACAAGGATATTTTCCTAGTTATTTTTACATCAGGTGTAGTATTATTTTTTTTCACTAGACAACATTTTTTATGGAGTAATAGCAAAAATTACTAAAAATTGAATGTTTGATTAGTGATATTTGCCAAGGTTTTAGGCATTTTTGAACTTTTAATTATTAAAAAAGATTGGCTACGGCATCAGCTATGATATTAACTTAAATTTCAGTACAGTCGCGCCGTAAATCATTTTTAAATTGACTCCAAACGATTTAATCTGGGATTTTTCATAAAAAAACTAAAAATCTAAGTAACTCAAAAACTACTGAACTTCGGTAGAACATTTGGTGGCTTAATTTGTTGCATTTTAGCCATACTATGACGTACTGCAAGGAATACGTCGAGTTACCAGTAACCCTGTAGATTACTTTCTACATCCACACTCACAGTCCTGCACAATTTACTTCTTTATCCTCATCAGCCCGGAGGAATCTACTGCTAGACAAAGGCCTTTCCAATTTCGCGCCATACAAATTTTCACTCATAAGTAATTGTTGTTTTTCTTCTGTCTTTTACGTTGTTCAAAAACCATCGTAGTTCGGCGTAACTAGAGGGCCACGCGGGTCAATGAATATAGGATTTAGTTTGATAGCACTGCCCTACGGCCTGTGTGGATGGATCAAAAACACTCGTAAAACACGGTCAGCACTGACCGACGCGGCCCGAACGGAAAGTCTAGTTGTCGACTATCTCTGACCGACGTGGCTCGAATGGGAAGATGCATTTTTTTTGTTGGCAGTCAACGTGTTATAGGCGGTTCTGAATGAATCATGATACGGTAGGTACTTTCTCTTGTGTTAAAACTCCGGTGCACGTGTGTTTTGTTAGTTTGTATAATTCAAAGTAAAGACATGGTGCAACGGCACGGTGGGATTGTCGGCGGGCACGGAAATGAAGCAGTGAGCTTCATTTACCTACGGTACGGTGTTTATAAACTATATCACAGTCTTGAATATTAATCTAGGAACGTAGATTACAGTATATCTAAGGCTCGCGCGTACATACATACATTTTTATTGAACACTTCCTATTCAATATACAAAGTATTTTATTTGTTTACTTATATAAGAAAAGTATATTTACAATCGCAACACTAAATAGAACAGAAAGGGCAAATGTAATTAAAATGCTGGAGACGGTCGTCGGACAGCCCTAACACATGTTTACGTACCGCGCGGCTGTAGGTATTTATTTCTATCATGCGGCCGAGTTCCACTACTGTAGATATTTATACTGTGACGTCGTCGTGGCGATTGTGTTTTGTTTTTTATCTACCTGTTGATAAACCATGTAATGTTGACCATTTGAGACTGGTTCAAAAAACCGGTTATAAACGCCCAATTGGTCGGTTTAACATTGCAACGTGTTTTATGTCATATGTCATAGTGGTAAGGTTGATTTTTCACTTGTAGTTGAAATCGGTCGAATACCAATCACATCGCATCATGGGTAAGCTCTCAAGAGCCTGACGGTCACTTCCAGAGAAACAGAGCTGGACGCATTTCATGAGTTAACCAACCAAAAAAAGTAGGTAAACGCAAAACGGAACGGCAAAGCGGCCAAATCTGACTGACACTCTATAGGGTGGATTTTTTTCTGTCGATCATTATAATCCACTGTGGTTTGGCATTAAGGTACCTCTCGAAACTGCCTTATCACAAGATTTCTGTATTTTATTTACGGCATACTTGTAGTATTTTTACTGCGTTTATTGTTTGGAAAAAATTAGAGAGCGCCTCTAGTCTACGCAACATGATATTTTTTTCCTTCAACGTCAAAGTTCCAGTATACTTTACGTCGAAAACCTACCTACCTACGCTAATATCGACATGCACAGTGGCTGAGCGATCGACGGCTGCAAAGCATGACGCGGATAGGATTCCCACACAGAAGCAAAATATTTGTATCAGTTTTTTTTTGAAAAAAACGTTGCCTAGGAATTACTCCTGAGTCGTGGGTGCGTTAACAAACGTAGAAACTCACATTCACAAATACCTAGACCCGGAACAACTATTTGTAGGTCATACCAATATTTTGTTCAGTGCGGGAGTCGAACCCGCGATACGTTACGCAGCAGTCCAATCGCTCAGTCACTGCGCCAACCGTACCGTGTGTATGATCTACAAGTAATTGTTCCAAATCCGGTTGTTTGTGTATGTGATTTTGAATGTTTGTTTACGAGCCCATCACCATCATCAGTCCGAAGACATCCACGGCTGAACGACAATTCGCCACTTGCATCCATCGGTTGCCCGCGACTTTCACGATGTCGTCGGTCCACCTAGTGGGAGCTGGGAGGCCTGCCTACGCTGCGTCTTCCGGTCCGTGGTCGCCACTCGAGAACTTTTCTTCCCCATCGGTTGTCAGTTCTACGAGCGATGTGGCCTGCCCATTACCACTTCAACTTGCAAATTTTATGAGCTATGTCGGTGACTCTGTTCTTCGCCGAATATCCATCTACTCCGAGCATAACTCTTTCCATTGCTCGTTGAGTGACTCTTCACGAGCCCATGTATATGAGAAATTCCAAGTACGAAACAACTTTTTTTTTGGAAATTTTGAAATTCTTCACTGTTGTACTTACCCAAATAAAATATTTTCTCATTTGGAGCAAAACAATAGACGAATGAAGCCGCGACCTTGCTCAGTGTCGAAACAATGCCAAGCAATGAGTCGTGCCATTGTAGATACTTGCTGAGGACCATTATTGAGAATACTGTACCTGTAACGAAATAATTACCATCTCAATAAATTGTCTCCCAGTAAATAACGAGTGAGGGACCTCAAATTCACAAATAATGAAGCCAAATGTTTATAGGTCACGTCATGTCGAATTTTGGTCACCCTTCCGAGAGCAGCGGTGATGAAAAAAAAAATAACACTTTTTTAGAAGTCGAGTCGGTATTCTCCAAAAACTTTTTTAGTTTACACTTTTTAGTGGGTCTTTTTACATGTGTAATATTTTCTTGTGAGATTGCGTACACAATGCATACAAATGCGTAGCAGCAATCGCCGCTGATTTGCTGTAATTTATTGAAGAGTTGATTTCTCCAAGATCCGGACTGATGTCCTGACCTTATTAATATGGGACCATTTGTGAACTTTCAAACAAAAAATAATTTTCCAAATCGATCCAAACGTCAACGAGAATTCGGGGAATATAAATTAAAAAAATATGAAAAAGAAAGATTCTGACGAATTGAGAACCTCCTCTTTTTATATAAGTCGGTTAATTACACTCTTAGGCGTATTGCTAGATTTAAATCAACGACTCTCGTCAATCGAGGGGGTTTGTCTCCACGGATCCCGGTATCAGATTGAATTAGCCACGGATCACGGCAACTTGTTTCCACCGATACCGTGATCCGTTTCCAACACAAAAAAAAAATGTAGCCACCGATCACGGTATCCGAATAATAAGAGTTTTATTAAAGTTTAATTTCTTTTGATTTGGGAAATTAGATAAAAATCACATCAGGTTGAAAAATAATCCAGCACTGGAGTCATAAGGATGGAATTTAGGAAGAGTAGTGCACTTGCTGGACTGCACTCGATTGCCAGAACTATCAATTCATCCACTTAATATAAAAGATAATGATTGAGGATAACCCAAGAAAAAAAAAACAACAGGCTTGAAAAACATTTTACTCTGTTTCTTGTCTCTGCGCATCGAGATCAGTTTCCAAAAATAATACAATTTATATCTTGTAGCCTCGATGATAGGTGATCGGTGGCTACATTTTTTTTATTTTTTGCGTCGGAAATGGATCACGGTATCGGTGGAAACAAGTCGCCGTGATCCGTGGCTAATTCAATCTGATAGCGGGATCCGTGGAGACAAACCCAATCGAGGCCGTTACTCTGTAGTAACGCTATGCATCCTTTTAGTAATTCTTATTTTAAATGTTACATTATTCTTTTCATTAAGATTTTGATGCTCTAAATAGGAAAACTAAGTAGATATCATACGTAGGTACCGATACAATAGAGTGCATTTTACCTTGAATGAATACAACGACCCCCAAAGACGATTTAAGTGTATCACTAAAAATAATAATCTATCATTCGACCTAACCATTGTTCAGTTTATTATTTCGGAACAAATTAGTAATCGTTCGTATGATAATTATTATCATAGTCACACATTGTAACCGTAATGCTTTTTCGGAGAATCACGGGAAGTGATTACACTAGGGCTACACTAACGGGATATACCGAGAATATGAACACTTAAAGACTATTATCGCATAAATCAACGGGAAATGCCGTAAGTGAAGCCCTGCTACTAGTCAGCACTTCAAAGCTACAAAAACCGTCAATTTAATTAGGTACTTTTTTTTCTATGTTATATGGATCGTAAATGAACTTTTCGATCATTAAAATCAAAAGGCAAAATAGGCTACATACTGATGGGTCATTTCATTAAAAACGTCACATGAAACAAAACAGTACTAGAAAATCCTAGAAGAACAAAGTGGTTAAGTAATTTATTCTATTCTATTTATTTATTAAGCATGGAAAACTTACAGCTAAAATTTAAACAATAAAATTAGTCTTCACTTCTAGGAGCAGATTGAATAGCAATATTGTAATAGCCAAAAAAAAGTAAAAAGAACGAATTGGTAAATAAAATCGGAAACAAATTTTTTTAAACACTTAAAACTTACCAATAGTATGAGTAATGAAGTTATAAGTCTGGAACAAACTGAATTTGACCTCATCCCAGTTGAATCTGTACCTCGTAGACATGTACATGACTGCTATTTCACCTGAAAATCACAAATAATTTGGAATAAGAATCTCTAGATGATCACTGAGTAGAGGTATGGGTCGAAAAGATTTTTTTTTACATTATACATTCTGGCCAATCGTAGTCGTACATACTACTTTTTATGAGGTTCTTGCAAAGGATGAAATAAAAAGTAACCGACTTCAAAAACACAACAAAAAAGGGTGAAATAACCTAATGAATAACTTCTTTCGGAAGTCGGTGGCTATATTTTTTATTCTCATTGATTTTTGCCACCGACTTCCGAAAGAAGTTATTAATTAGGTTATTTCACCCTTTTTTGTTGTGTTTTTGAAGTCGTTTTTTTGAACAAGTTTTTATTTTACCCTTTTTAGTTTATTTATTTATTATTTAATCAACCCAAATTCTTGTATTTGTTGTCTTACATGTGCACTAATCTTGTAATCCATCACCACATAAATATCCATATCTCAAAAACTACTGAACCGATTTTGATAAAACTTGCAGTGTACCCTAAGTTGAACAATATCTAGTATACCAAAAAAAGAATTACTTAAATCGGACTTGTAGTTCCGGAGATATGCGAACACAAACATAAAAACATACATACATACATACATACGCTTTCGAAATTTGGCACATTTGTTCAGACGCTTATATAGACTAACATATTCGAAAACTGGACAGTTCTGGAAATATAACATACATACGGGTCGAATTGATAACCTCCTTTTGAAGTCGGTAAAAATGTTTTATTTCATCGAGCGAGTATTTTGGTTTAGGGATACATGGACAATAATAATACGTTAAAAAAATAAGTGCACGTTTCGGGGGGTTGTTTTCATTAGAGAAGAATCCGTAAGATACTCAATAGTGTGCGACTGGGCCTTCTTTTATAAGGTGCAAGTCCAGCCAGCTGCATGCGATATCACAGGCCAAAGCCGTTGCATTAAGATAACATAGGATGTACAATTAATTATAATCAAAGGCCTTACCAAAAATAGGTCCAAATAAAACGCAGACGACTCCCAGAAGAACACAAAGTCGTTTTCTTCTGTTATTTGGAGCTTTCCTCACGACCACACTCAAGGTATCTTTGACGTTCCTCCAATCGAAGAACACCCCGAAAAAGTGGCCCTTCCCTTGAGTATCATGCTGAAGACAAACATAACTTTTCAAAGAAATGCAGAAACTATACACGATTGAAGTGGCAATGTACAGGTTTTGATTTTAGTTACGATATAGATGTCTGCCCCTTTTAAAACTGACTTCATACCAAGTCTAGACGTTTCAAATTTTGACTAGTCACTTGAGCTTATTTTTTCTTCGGTTAAAAAAAAACAGCTGTGCAAGAAACTCAGAATTCAACGTGTGCAAGTTTAATATGCTTATAAAGTCAAAACCTCGGTAGAGCCTAATTCAAATGTTATTAATAAAGAAACAAAAACGCTGTTTAGAGACAGTTTCATAGTGTAACATTGTGTGAAATATATGTGATATTGATTGATAATTATACAGGAATCTACAGGTAACTAAAAGCTTATGACAAGGAAAATACATTTAGTATAAACAGTGTACTGCTTACCTTCTTTTGTTCTTTATTACGTGGAGGGTCTCTCACTATAAAAATGAGATAAACCAAGTTGAAAGTCTGTAAGACTGTTGTCAATCCATAGCATCCATAGTATCCGAATTTCTTCAACAAGATTCCACTAACACCCATGCCAATAGGAAAAGCCACAGTCATACTAAAACTTACAAGACCTAACCTAAAAGTCCTAGTCTTTTCTGTCGTAATACTGCTTATAAAAGCAAATGCCGTGAGAAAACAAACGCACCACCCACCAGATAGACCCTCAATAATTGCTTCCGTGAAAACCAAGACTTCTAATGGGAGCTGATGGAAGAAATACACGTTGATCATATTATTGATACCGATGAGCATTTGTCCCGATACTGAAATCATTATGAAAAACTTTCTATGCCCTGTTTTATCAGAGAAGGATCCGACAAAAAGAGCTAAAATACAGGGTATTGTAGCTGACAAGTAGGTTCTCCAAGAAAGAGCTCTAGCGAGTAATTTTTGTGTTTCTCTTTCGTATTCATTCTGGCTGCCCACATCTTGCGCTTTCAATGAATTACATATTTCGTCTGTGAAGTTAAGGTTTACTCGGCACGCCTTCTCAAGGTTTAGGTTCTGTGATGCCGTCAAGAGTATCATTGCTGATACTACAAACATCAATAAAACGGGCTCTATGGTTATATTCTTTAACATGTATACCACTTTTTCACGAAAAGTCATTTCAACATCTTTTTCTTCATTTTCCTTGAGAGGATGTTCTTCTGTAAACTCTTCATATTTTCTATCTTCCAATTCCTTGTCCGTATTTGTATTTCTATCTTCCATTTTGTAATCACATTTATAAAGTCATTTATTTTCTTTTAATAATATTTGGTTCGATAATTCACTTGTAGATATGACTGGTGCTGAATATGAACTGTTTATTATATCTCATTTGTAGTCAATAAAGTTATAATGATTAGCGATACATGTATATCAGATGTATCGTACAAATATAGGGAGCGTGTGATATGGCCGTACATTAATAACACGCCCGCCTACATTGTGTATATCTAAGTAGACTAATCATAAATAATCTACTACGATGATTGTAAAATCATACTTATCAAAGTTATTGTTCGTGCTGGCGTTCTATAATAGAAATATTTTCCTATGTTTCATTCTAATTAAATCTAAATGAGTGTTACTTTTAAGCATTATTGTACCACGTTCGTACGTTTTCGACGCTAAAAATAAAATAACCTCATCTTTGTTGATTGATTTTAAAGAGTACATTCATTGAAGCTTAAAGGTAAAACAGTTTGATATGTCATATTTTCTTCAGTTTTATTTTCTCCTATGATGCAATGGCCACCATCTGTGTAAGCGAGACTCATTATATTTACGTGGGAGTGACAGAGACAGGTATTAATAGGTCAATTTACGAAATTCCTCCTGTTTTGTAACCGGACTTTATACAATATATTGCAATTTGTGTATAATATATTTATTTACCAAAATGTAACATCTGGAAACGACGACAATTATGATCTACTTGGCTCTTCACATTTTATTCAAATATTTGTATAATAATAATAATAATTGAAATACAAACTTGTGGAATCTGAAGTACCGTATTACAGGTATGTGCCCGACCCAGTTCTCGAGAAAGACCATGTCACGTTGTACTGGGATCTGCCTATCATTACTGACAGGACTATTGTCGCCAATAAGCCTGACATAGTAGTGATAGACAGATCAGCGCGCCGCGCAATGATAATCGATGTTACCATCCCGCATGACGAGAACCTCGTGAAGGCAGAGAAAGATAAACAAATCAAGTATCTCGATCTGGCACGCGAGGTTGTCGACATGTGGAATGTGAGCTCGGCTATCATTGTGCCGATCGTCGTGACTGCCAATGGCCTGATGGCAAGGAGCCTCGACGAACACCTTTCGAGGCTCTCCTTAGGGGGTTGGATCAAGGGCCAGATTCAGAAGGCAGTACTTCTTGATACGGCTCGTATTGTGAGGAGGTTCCTGTCTCTGGAAACCTAACCACCGGTAGCTTGGACCCTGCTCCCACACCGGCGGACTACTATTTTTATATTTTTTAAATGTTTTTTTATGCGTTTGTTTTTTAAAATATTTAAAAATGTATAAATATGTATAGTAAATAAATAAACGTCATAATAATAATATTCCACAACTATCACACAACGCCATCTAGTCCCAAGCTAAGCAGAGCTTGTGTTATGGGTACTAGACAACTGATAAACATACTTATATATTTATAAATACATACATACTATAGATAAATTACACCCAGACACAGAACAAATGATCGTGCTCATCACACAAACATTTGTCCTGGGTGGGAATCGAACCCACGACCTCCGGCATAGCAGTCAGGGTCACTAACCACTAGACCAACAGGCCAGTCATTATAAACGTATCTTTATGATATAAGTACATTTATGTGTTGTGAACCTATTACATAGTAATATTTTAAATGACAACAACATGTCGCTTAGTTTAGCTCGAATTGAAGGTAGATATCGAGCACAGTTTTCCGGTCGGCATGTGCGGAATGAAAGCAACAATTTGTGATTCAGAGAGGCTTTGCTATGGAACAAGATACCTTTTGCTATGAGTCTCATGTTGACCAATCAAAGTATGTGTCAAGCACATCTTTTACATTTACACAATTACAAATTGTGCTGATGATTTGTGATTACACATAAAGGACCTAGTTTTGCATTCGTCAAATGAACATTACATAATCTTTCTTAAACATGAACTCATAATTATTAAGGATATATTTGAAAAAAAAAGAATCTGTCAGTGGGTTTTCTACATCTTCCAATGTATTTTTTAAACAGTAGAGATAATTTACTATTTGTTGTAGACTTAGTTGATTTAAATAAAATTAAGTAAATAGCTGGATACCTACAATAATATGTGACACAATCTTATGCAGTGTTTTAATCAGCAGGAAAGATTACGAAGTATATGTGTAAGTAGTTATTTAATTCATACAATCTGGTCCCTAAGAATTGCGTTTATTAAAATTCTGTATTATTCGATATCTTAGCCACTTCACGATATAATAGGTACAGTGACTAAGAGATCGACTACTACTCTGCGTATTGAGAGTTCAATTTCCGTACGAAACAAATGTTTGTACACATAAGATTTACAAATAGTTATTCCAGGTCTTGTGACGGCAAAAAAAGGCAAATTTTAAAAATTATAATGAATTATAACTATTACCTAGCCTTTTATTTTTATTTCACTTTAGTATTCAGATCACATGAATCCATATTTTTAGTAAAACATGAACAACTTAAGACGTGTAAGTGTTAGTACAACAAATTAACTAACACCCATGTCAGATTGATATAATCCCACCAATTAATGCATTCATTTACAATTATCATAATAATTAACAACATAAACATACACAAGACTTGACAACATTTGACATAACAATATCAAAACACAATTTTTAGGGTTCCGTAGCCAAATGGCAAAAAACGGAACCCTTGTAGATTCGTCATGTCTGTCTGTCTGTCTATCCGTCCATATGTCACAGCCACTTTTCTTCGAAAGTATAAGAGCTATCCTGTTGAAACTTGGTAAGTAGATGTATTATGTGAACCGCATTAGGATTTTCACACAAAAATAAAAATAAAACTAATTTTGGAGGTTGCCCCCATACTTACAATTGAAACTCAAAAAACCCATACGTGTAGAGTATCTATGGAAAGGAGTATATATTGTTACAAAATTCTTTTTTTGTTCGAAAGGAGATACTTCTGAAGTGTTCCCATTGTCACCATGTCAGGATCTGATGATTGGATCCTGGAGAAATCGAGGGCAAACCTCAAATTTTATAGGCCCACACATAGTTTTTCACAAATTTTATGAAGTAATTTAAGTATTTGGGTATGGTAATCATCATGTCATGTAGCTGAGCTAATGATGGAAGGTACAACTCCAGGACTTGGCATTGACTGATTTAGTGAACTATGTTTGTGTTCGCATATCTCCGGAACTACAAGTCCGATTTAAGTAATTCTTTTTTTTTTGTTGTACTAGGTATCGTTCAACTTAGAGAATACTGCAAGTTTCATAAAAATCGGTTCAGGTGTTTTCGAGATAGGGAATCAATGAAAGAGATGTTAACGATGTTAATACCGGTGTTACGGATTACAAAATTCTAGTGCACATGTAAGAAAATGATGTATTTGGCAAGAATTGTGGTTGAATATTTAAACTAAAAAGAGTAAAATAAAAACTTTTTCAAAAAAAAAAAAAATTGTAACCGCCTTTAAAAACAACCACAAAAAGGCTAAAATAACCTACAAAACTTTTCTTTCGGAAGTCGGTGGCAAAAAAGACAGTGAAATTAATAAAAAAAGTCACCGACTTCCGAAAGAAAAGTTTTGTAGGTTATTTTACCCTTTTTTGTGGTTGTTTTTGAAAGCGGTTACATTTTCTTTGAAAAAGTTTTTATTTTTTTTCATAAAGTCAAATCGGTTTTTTAACGTGTACCTAAATATGTAAGTTTATGTAAAAGTGAAAGAACTATCAGGTACCTTCTTTGTTACAAAAACCAACGGAATAATTACTGAAGGTGAAACATGACAAAGGTTATAAAAACATTAAGTATCGTAATCACTGATAAGGCAACAATAGTTATTTGTTATGCAAGGCTGCAAAGTTGATTTTTGGCGCGAGTACTTGAATTGAAAACTGAGCGAGCGAAGGATTCTAAGATTGAACCGCGAGAGAAACGAGCGGTTCAAATATAGAATCCTGAGCGATGCGAAGTTTTCAAAGGTACGAGACGCAGAAAAACTTTGCTGCCGAGTGCAACACACAACTTTTCACCTCACACAGCGAGGAAATGTAGTGGGCGGCGGCTCGCCTGCCAGTGTAGAAAAGAAGAAAACAATTGAATACAAGACGTGTTCGAATTTTAAACAACACTTTGTGCTCTAGAGCACAAAATGGAGTTTTGCGCTCAGATTTTGAATGAGAAATAGAATCTTTCCGAGCGGGTGAGGTGAAAAGATGGATTAAACGACAGTTGGTCTGTTTTCAATGATATAACTCTGTATCAGCCTACCAAGTCAATTTCATCACATTTATTAGTTCCCAGAAATGTTCAACTTTACTACGTTACAAGTACCTAATTATATTATGCATTGAATGTCGACATCTGTCCGCCCTCAAAATAATGGGATGCAAAAAAAGAGGTTTCCCGCTTGATCAATTATTTTAGAGCAACGATGTTAAAACGGGTCTAAAAAGGAAGAAACAAGAATAGTACCTTTATACTCTTGTATCTGTATTACACATTACGTTTTCTGTGTACACATATAAATAAATAGATAAGAAAATATGTAATTAAAATACAAATCCACCTGCCGGGGTCGCGTGACTATCTAAGCAGGTTACAGTAACCCTGGAAAGTAAAGGGCGAACGAAAGAAAACCAAAAAAAAATGCACACGTACATACAGCGGCTCTACCTTGTCCATTTTTGTACCAATGCATTTCTGGATTTATAAAATGTATACATGTAAACTTTTTTGGGTGGTAATTTCATCGAATTAGTCAGCCAGGGTGGACCAGAGGGGCCTGTCAGACTCGTACTAACTAAAATCCACCGGGTCGGTTCTTTTGTTTGACAAATACTGCCTAAGGCAGCGTTTCCACTAGAGATGTGCCGAGGAAATGTGTCGTGCGAGGATGTCTAGCTGTGCTGTGAAAATGTGTGGGCGTTTCCACCAAAGCTGTGCGATGAAAATATGCCTACGAGGATGTGTAGCGGAGCTGTGAAAATGCGCATTAATGTGTGTTGCGAGGATGTGTAGCGGAGCTGTGAAAATGGGCATTAATGTGTGGTGCGAGGATGCGTTGCGAACAAACAAACTCCGTCTATGGACTGGCTGGTACAGTATGCGCAAACCTCGCAACACATTTCTCAACACACATTCTTCGCAACACATCCCTCGCACACATCCCTCGTACACATCCCTCGCGTGTTTTGTATGTGCAAAAATCAAGCTCCGCTGAGCCGTTTCCACCAGGGCTGTGCTGACCGAGACGAGGTAAATGAAGCGATTCTATTGGTTCTTTACAAACACATTCCTCGCTACACATCCTCGCACATCTCTGGTGGAAACGCAGCCTTATCGTATGCATAGACCAAAACCTCTTCAACCTACTTATCTATATTCCTTCCAGTGGCGTAGCGAGACCGAATCTAGGAACGGGCAAGACGCATCTGCGGGGCCCTTTTCTTTCAGGACGGAAAATATTATGACTTGCCCCCGCTTTTTACGCGAAGCCCCTTTTAAGTTTTTGTTGTAAGATGACTTGGTTCATCCAAGTCATCTACAGCAAATGTGATTGTCAGCAGCATCAGCTTTTCAAGGCCTTTTTGACTATTTCAGCTCCCAGTTACAAATGAAACGTAACCAAGTTGTCTTGGAACATGAGGCCTCGCGATAGCACTTAGGTTCTTTCAGTTCCCACTCATCGGACACCACAGGTATATAATTGTAGGTCATATTCCTTTCTTTTTACTGATTAGTTGGAAACTTATGATCGCCTTAGTGCGATCGCTGTTGAGCGCGAGGCCCATTCAGGTGCGAGGCCGGGGGCTAGGGTCCGCTTCGCCCCCGACTAGCTACGCCACTGACTCCTTGTGTCAGTAGCAGTGAGAAGTTATTTTTGTTTTATAGTTTGAGCTTCTTTCGTGCGCTCTATTTGAACCTGGATTATTGTGATAACAATTCATTTTATATGTCTTATTTATACAGGCTTATTATAAAGTTATACATATATTACACATTGTTGTGCAACCGTCTCACAGGAAAGTTACTCAAGCGTATATAGAACATAATCTTACTAATTCTTAAGTAACTGATGATAAAAAGTTTCGCAATGAATCGATTACAGATTGTTTTGTTGTAATAATAATAACAAACAAGAAATAATCAACTTGATATCGAAATCAATCATCTTTCAATAACAATAAATCCAAAAAATTGACTATCAATGGAAGCCTTCGTAACTCGTAGCGTGCTACGCCGTAGCATGATTCGTAGCCACAAGGTTGTGAGCAATGAATTCTGCTCAGAGTTAAGTCTTGAGTCAATACAACATTATTTTTAGTATATGCGAAACCTGTATATAGTTTGTTCAGAATCAGTAACTGAATCGATGACATTAACTTTTACACCATGTTGTATTTTGTTCTATTTTTTTTTTCCTTTTTGCATCAGTTAATTACAGTACAATCACCTTACGGTTAGGTACCTAGGTATTGCCTAACTATATATTACCAATGAGGAGGAGCGAATTGCGCAGGGTAAATTGTCCGCCCGATAAGTGCAACTATAACGGCTTTTATCGTATGTTAATGGAACATAATATTTTTTTTTGTCGTTTAAAAATGGTCAGAAATCATTATTATGTCGTCTTTGACTGCTGGCCTTTTAGAGAGACTAAGAGTCACTTAATGAGCAATGTGCAATGGAAAGAGCTATGCTCGGAGTTTCTTTGCGGGATAAAATCCGGAACATAGATATTCGTCGAAGAACCAGAGTCACCGATATAGCTCATACAAGTTCAAGTGAATGGGCAGGCCAAATCGCTTGTAGAACTTACAACCGATGGGGAAGAAAAGTTCTCGAGTGGCGACCACGGACCGGAAGACGCAGCGTAGGCAGGCCTCCCACTAGGTGAACCGACGACATCGTGAGGGTCGCGGGCAACCGATGGATGCAAGTGGCGAATTGTCGATCGTCGTGGCGGTCTAAAGGGGAGGCCTATTTTCAGCAGTGGACGTCTTCCAGCTGATGATGATGATGAATTATTATGTATGTAAGCACCGTACGCGACGCATGCACCCGTTTTATGATATTATGACGTCATCAGCATTATTCGGATGCTCTCAGCAATTTCATATGCTTTCATAATATATCGAATTCTAAAATTTCGTCGCGTCCGGTGTTGACAAATGTCCGATCAGTTTTGTAATCCTCATTATCAAAGAATTAAGTATGACTTGCTTGAATTTGTCCCGACGATCAATTATACGCCCTGTATATACAACTATAACGACTCGTATTCTAAAACCTTCGTAGTGAAAAATTGTTTTTGTTGTTTGATAATTAATAATTCTTTTCACAGAATTACAATGACTACGTTAAAATTCTCCATTTGATCAATTATACTCCCTGCAAATGTAACTATAACGGCTTTTATCGTACAACTTTTGTAGTGGAACAAATATTTTTGTCGCTTTATAATCCTCCTTATCTAAAAATTGACAATGACTTGCTGTAATTGGTTTGCTTGAGCAAATATACTCCCTGTAGATGCAACTATAATGGTTTTTATTGTACAACCATTAAGTTGAACAATTCATGTTTATTGACTATAATCCTAAGCTCCTTTTCGCAGAATTGAGCATGATTTGCTTAAACTTGTTCAGAAGACCAATTATACACCCTGTATTTGCAATGATAAGGGCTTTTATTGTACAAACATTTTTTGCTACTAAATAAATACATTCTAATTTTAAATGTAATTATGCCGCCAGTTCTGATAAAAATTGACATGTATTTTTTTATCTTAAGAGGATCGTCTATCGAGCGCTCGTCCATACTAAAAGAGAAAACGTTTTACTACCCCTAAATGTTATTCTATCTCAATGTTTTTTTAGAATGCTTCTGACACAGTAAAAAATATTTTAGTTTTATAGGTTTTCTTTTTTTCAAAGGGAACTCTTAGGCGCCTGTAACTTTCAAACTATTATAAATTTTGAAAAAAATTAAAACCTATAAAGGGTAGTTCTTCAGAGACAAAATTTTCGATGTCTGTGGGTATATTTCTGTAACCTACTAACAAAACGGAATGTAATATTTTTTTCTGTACAGTTTAGCTTTAGCTCTACCTGGGACAAATTATATTTTTTTAATAGTAGCTATCTAGATACAAAATAAAAAATTTTGAAGTCTGTTCTCCTGATTCATATAGGGCGTCCGTTTCCCATTTTCCGGAACAAAATGGTCGATGTCGCATTTTCCTTTTGATTCATTAATATATATTAAAGTTATATCGAAAGGTAATTAATTGACCTCTTACAAAAAAAAAATACATATTAGATATAACTACGTTAGTGTGTTTTTAATTAAGTAAATAAGAAGTGTCCGGCGTATAATACTGATTCATGTGGAGTAAGCTTCGCTTGACTGTACTTGGTCGAGGAATAATGATGAGAGTCTGGGATCCCCCGTGGGGGGAAACCTGTCGTACAACAGACGTGCTAGAAGGCGGACGTGAGGCTGGTTGGCTTAGAACCTGGTGAAACAAAGGTAAATGTCTGATTCATCTGTGCTTGGTTTAGGTACCTTGCTGATTACAATGCCTAATTTATTAATTTAATTTTGCTGTTTTAAGACTTTAATCTGAGTTTCGTGTGATGCTTTTGGGTTACAGATTCGTGTAGAAAAATGATAATACTGAAGTCTGTATGAATGATGAGTTAAGCATGATTTTAGGCAAAATCATGATTCATCTGTGCCTGATTCATATGTTCAAAAACCCATATGAATCTGAAAATAAATTAGTTTTCCTCTTTTCCAGCCAGAAAGGAGCACTTTTGTTACGTTATTTTACTTTTCCATGTCAGTAGAGTGTGTGTGAGACAATTTTGACATTATTTTTCGGTAATTGTTCATAAGTCAAACTCTATCTATTTTATTTTATTTTATATTGCTGTTCACAACAATGCCACTATCAATAGTAGAAAAGATGGAAAAAAATATATCTATGAGAAAAAGAGACTCACAGAACGTACGAATTTTTCATCCTTCTAAGATGGAAAATAAGAAAAGATCCAGACAAGTATGCTGCGTGGAAATTAAAAATGAAAGAATTATATTTGAAAAAATAGAGAGAAAAAACAAAAGTAAACAGAGAGAATATTATAACGTAGCATTAAAATAACTATCTAGTACCTATTTATAACAAAATTCTCGCTTTTCTGTAAGTATTTATTTCTGTAATTGTTAGTTTAAAAACGAGAATTTTATTGTTGAACTAGCACTACGCCCGCGACTTCGTCCGCGTGATTTTCGAACTTTGCCTTTGTGAATTTCTAGTCCCGGTCATCTCCATATGGGATACTGTTGGAAAAACTCAATCAATATTCAACAAAAATTCTATCAACCCGCAATATTCCTTCTTAGTGAGAACCTAGGTCCTAAAACAACCCCCATGCTGAAACTCCTACAATGTTTCATACAAACTGTCAACCCCATAAACAACCCCTTAGGGAGAGAATTTCAGAACATAGTGCCTTGGTGTGCATTTACGTCATAAAAGAACAACCTTGCAAAATTTAATACTCCTAGCATTTGTAGAAACGAAGTCATACAAAATATCAACCCCTTGGGGTGTATTTACGCAAAACACCCGCAACTACGTCCAAAAAAGAATGTCTATGCAAAATTTGAGTCTCCAAACAATCAACCCCGAAAAATCCCCTTTGGGGTCGAATTTCGAAAAATTCCGCCAAGGCGTGCATCTAAGTCCTATAAAGGAACCCGGTGCAAAATTTGAGGCTCCTCGCACTTGTAGTAACAGAGTTTCATACAAACTGTCAACCCCAAAAACAACCTCTTAGGGATCGAATTTCGTAAAATCCCGTCTTAGGTATTACTTACGTCCAAAAAGAACCCCTATTTAAAAAGGACATCATTTTTTTTGGGCCTTTTCTGAAAGTGCCGGCCAACGAAAAAAATTGGTACCTATGGGTAGAACTAGTCATTTGGAGCAATAGTTATTATAGCACAAAAGTTGTAGGATTGCTCTCGGCCAAGTTATACAAGTTCGAAGATTCGTAATTTTCATACATTTTTTAATTTCTGAAAGTGCCGAGAATCACCAAATAATGCTAAGTATTGCTAGAACTAACAACCTCAAGCAATTTAACGTAACGCCTGTAATCCCTGAACACCTCTGCCCAACCCGGGCAGAGGTGTACCGAATTAAAATGAATAATAATCTGTTTATTTTTTTGAAAAGTACCTAATGAAAACATTTTAAAATATACAAATCAGCTGGTGGGACCAGGCATCGGGAACAAAATCGAAGCTGTCTGTGGTAGGCCTCTTGGGAGAGCAACCTCCTAACAATACGAATCGTGGCCAAAAGTACTGCTTTCTGAATCAACAACGTTTTTCGGGTAGTAAAATCATCAACCGTGCTACGGTACCTATCCTGCTGAGATAGTCCCGCAAGCCGGTAGGCGTTTGGCTCAATAAGGGCCACTGAAAGCTTATTTAGACGCGCGGGGAACACGACATGCTGTCCTCCTCGGCCTGATCCTTGATAAGACAACTAGCTCCGCATTATTTGCCGACCGCGACTAGATTGAGATTTCGAGGGCGTCCTCTTTCGCGTGTTCTGCCTCTTCCTTCGCTGTAATTACTGCTGCAGAAGAAGAAGCAGCCTTCTTTCCGGATGACCAACGTGTGATCTGGAACGGGATCCTCCATTATTATGTGTATGAGTGGATCACCCGAATAGCCATGATCCCCTGGTGCGATTAGCTTGTCTGTTCGCTTCCTTATGGAAACGACAGACACAGGGTTCCCGTAGAGGGGCTTTAACCGTGGTACGGTTAAAGCCCCTCCCACGTAGAGCCTTCAAGAATCGGCGTTTGCCTCGCAAGGTTCGGTAACAGCTTGAAGGCAGCCCCGGCTCGATCCTGTTTTTGTTCCAAACGTCGGAAATGCTCCTTGAAGTTACACGGGATGTCAAGGACGAGTATCAGTGGAGTCTCGTTGACTGGACGGTGAGGCAAACCCGTCTCACCGCTAATTGTGGACCCGAAAGTATCGCGTACCAAAAGCTATGAGGCTCTTTGAGAAACAACAATTAATGTATGAATGAAATGTAGGTACCGGCTCGTCGATTTCTTAGTATCTGGAACGCAAAGGGCAACCGAATGAAGAGGGTGGACTTTTAGTCAGCAGAAGTCTGTCAGTAGATACATAGAGCAGTGGTGGCCCAGTATAGAGCAGTGGTGGCCTAGTGGTATCGGTCCCGACTTGCGAGTTGTAGGTCGTGGGTTCGAACCCCGCCAGGCGCATTACTTTGTGTATTTCATTTCATCACCACTGCTCTCAAAATGGTGAAGGAAAACATCGTGAGGAAACCGGCATGTCCTAGAACCAAAAAATTCGAAGACATGTGACATCTGACAACCCGCACTGGGCCCGCGTGTTGGATTATGGCCCACTCCCTCTCACAAAGAGAGGAGGCCTGTGTCCCAGCAGTGGGAACATTATAGGCTGGTGATGAGTCTGACAGTCTCTACAGCTCAGCCCAGAGCGAGATAACTCATTTGATGATTTTATTTCCCCCTAAAAAGGGTTGATTCAAAAAGCAGCAGTGCTGATCACGTCTCTTATTGTAAGGAGATTCCTCTCCCAAGACCCCTAACCACAGGCAACCTTGGTTCTGTTCCCGATGCTGGTCCCACCAGCGGATTTGTATATTTTAAAATGTTTTTATTACTTTTCACAAAAAATAAACAGATTATTATTCATTTTTATTCGGTACTCCTCTGCCCAACCCCTCAGGCATTACAGGCGTTATGTTAAATTGCTTGAGGTCGCTAGTTCTAGCAATACTTATCATTATTTGGTGATTCTCGGCACTTTCAGAAATTAAAAAAATGTATGAGAATTACGAATTTTGGAACTTGTATAACTTGGCCGAGAGCAATCCTACAACTTTTATGCCATAGTAACTATTGCTCCAAATGACTAGTACTACCTATAGGTACCAATTTTTTTCGTTGGCCGGCACTTTCAGAAAAGGCCCAAAAATGTATGGAGCCTGAATGTTCTCCTTTGAATCTCAATAGTATCAACCCCAAAAACAACCCCTTAGGGGTCGAATTTCTCAAAACTTCCACCTTGGTGAGCATTTACATCTTAAAAAGTACCACCATGCAAGATCTGAGATGCCTAGCACTTGTACTAAAAAAGTTTCATACAAAGTATCGACCCCAAAAACAAACCCTTCAGGGGTCGGATTTCGCAAAATCCCGTCATAGTGAGCATCTACGTTCTAAAAAGACACCCCATGCAAAATTTGGAATTCCTAGCACCTGCAGTAGCGAAGTTTCATACAAACTATCAACCCCAAAAACAACCCCTTAGGGGCCGAATTTCGCAAAATCCGTTCTTAGTGCTCACCTACGTGGTATAAGGAGGGCTTATGCCAAATTTCAAGTTTCTAGGCCCAGCGGTTTGGGCTGTGCGTTGTCAGATCAGTCAGTCAGTTTTGAATTTTATATATATAGAAGAAGATAGATTGACCAGATTTTTTCCTTGATAATAATATGATCACTGTTAATAAATTAATTGTTTTATAAAAAAATATTATTGTTGTTATAATATTAAGATTATTTTCTTAATACAAAGCCCATTTTTATTTAAAGTTTTCCATTTTTATTTCTGTTCCTGATTGATCTGTAAAAAATTCTGATTCATCTGGGCACAAAATTTTTAAACGTCGATATCTTAAAAACTACTTTGTAAAAAGGAGTCCCTCAAACAAATAAATGTTATTTCGAATATCTATTTTCATATGAACATGTGTTACTGAGCTGAAAGTGAAATTAAAATTTGACCATATATGAATCAGTCAAAGAATCAAATTTCGAAGAACTACCCTAAACCTAGTGTGTTACTGTGTGGACGAGCGCTCGGTAGACGATCCTCTTAAGGGCGCCTTTCCACCAAAGATGTGCTATGCAGCTGTGCTGTGAGAATGTAAATCTGAGCTACGAAGCTGTGTGACCGTTTTCACTGATGCTACGCTATGTAGCGGTGCGAGTAAGATGTGCCATGAAAATGCGCCGCCGCAAAGTAGCTGAGCTAGGAAGATGCGCAGCTCGAGCTATGCGATGTATCGATAGTAAGGAAGACGACCCATAGCACGAATCCATAGCACGCATCCATAGGACGCAGCCATAGCACACAGCCATATCACGCATCCTTCCATATAAAAAACACGTCTTAGTTGAATCCGTTTCCAACAGTGCAGTGCTGTGCTATGGAAACCAAAGAATATGATTGGTGGATATCAAACGCATCCGCTGCAACGTAGCATAGCATCTTCTCTGATGGAAAGCAGCCTTAATCAGTTAATATTTTAAAAAACAAAACGCTTCAGGAAGAGTGGGGGGTTCGTGACCTCAGATTCCAGTAAAAATTATACTGCGTTTTGAAGATTTGTGAATTTTAAAAGGTTCTAATGTGCTTTTGTTGATTTCGGTTTACGTAATAAAAAATCCGGGTCAAACATTTTATGATAATTTAACTGACGAAATGCCGGACTTAATTAGATATTTTTCACAGTAAAATTGCCAAATGAGTCTGTCTTCAATCAATTATACTACCTTATAATGTATGTAATCTTTAAAGCCAAGACAGTACTGTTAACGCATGATGTTGACGACGTGCATATTTGCTATTACTAAACCGTAGGCGTTTCGTCGTTGGGCCACCTACCTACACGTCATGACTCAAAATTATCACATCATCCCCGGACAGCCAATAAGAGGACCTCAAAGGATGCCATCGACGAAGCACCAATAGGAGCAGCTTAGGAAGATTCCGTCGAACGTTAACCACTCGGGTTTTCTAGAATAACTAACACATTCGAACCTCAACCTTGCTCTGTATAACTGCTTTTTCAAACCATTAAATTTTGAACCGTTTTCATATTGTAAATTACTAACTCTCATTGAAATATACCATTTTATATTTGGAGAAACCAAGGAGTATCATTCCATCTAATCCACAAGCACAAATTGAAGAGGAAAGCGCCTAACGCATGAACATAATTTTTGATCCTACGAGCCACATACAACCAACCAGCCCAGGGAGGTGGAGAATCAGACGTGGACACGAACGAGAGACGCGCAACTCGGTAAGACGTGCCAGCCAAGACTCCCAATCAACATCCTCTTTCCTTGTGCTAACAGTGTTTCTCCTATCAAATTCCAGTGCATCATACTTACACGCGAGATCGGGCAGGAGCCGCAGTGGCTACAGCCTCTACGCTCCAGACGCTGAAATCGTGTTCGCAAAAACGTGAGTACTCCAGGTTCCTATATCCACCAGAATGGCCGAGTCAGGTTCTACTCATCTAACGGCTGCTCCTAGATCGCCACTTAAATCTCCGTTAATTGCACAAATTAACGCCCTCACACGCAAAAGGGGAGTAATTAAGGGTCGATTGTCCAATTTGCAAAAATATGTTGAGTCATTCCAACAGCCGTTAGAAGCTAACAAAATTTTTGAATTCAAATTACGTATAGATAGTGCTACCTCCCTGTTATCTGAATTTAACGACCTTCAGTCGCAAATTGAAGAGTTGTGTGATAATTTAGATGAACATTTGGAATATAGGGAACAGTTCGAACAAAGATACTTTAGTGTCATCGCGCGAGCTAAGTCTTTGTTGTCTGAGGATAGTAAAACACCTAACAGTTCCAATAACTCTGATCCATTACAACTAGTAAAGTTACCTACAATTCAATTACCGACCTTTGACGGTTCTTATGAGAATTGGTTGGAGTTTAGAGACACCTTTTTATCCTTAGTGCATAACTCCACACAAATTAGTCCTATTCAGAAGTTCCACTATTTAAAATCAGCTTTGAAGGGTAGCGCTGAATTAATAATCGACTCACTAGAATTATCAGCCAATAATTACAGTATTGCGTGGGAGTTACTCACTAATAGGTTCAATAACAGCCATCTATTAACACACAATCATGTAAAGGCTCTTTTTTCCACACAAGCTTTAACTAAAGAGTCACCCGTGTTATTGCGAAAGCTCGTCGATACAATGTTAAAACATCTACGTGCACTAAAAACACTCGGTGAGCCGACCGATTGCTGGGATACACTCATAATTTACATGATTACGCGGAAGGCGGACCCTGTTACCGAGCGAGAATGGGAAGAGTATGTACTCGCACAAACGGTAAAATGTCCTGCCGATACGAAGCTTAGGTTGAAGGTAGAAGATTTAATTCGTTTTATCGGTCGGAGAGCGGACATGTTAGATAAACTATTAGGGACGCATAGTAAAGGCACACACGACAAGAAACACACTAATGCGTCCGCTTCTAAAGTACACTGTAACGCTTCTTCGTCCGACACTACGAAACCACTGTCACACAAAACACAGTACAAACCTTGCCCTATGTGTAAGGAAAAACATCCGTTATTTTCATGCCAGAAATTCCTTGATCTGTCCGTAGCAGACAAACATAATTTAGTCACGCAAAATAAATTATGTACAAACTGTTTGCGCTCAGGACACAAAGCAAACGACTGTCCGTTAGGACCGTGTAGAAAATGTTGTAAGAAACATAACACACTACTACATCGTAACGAGTCAGAGGACAACACGCAAAATCAACCTCTCTCATTAGTGACAGTAGGACAAGTTTCGCAACCCGCATTAGAATCACACACACATAATGCGAATTGCGACGGCAACCCCACCACACAAGGGCCAGTTGCTGCCAAACCGGTTCTGTTGTCCACCGTGTTAGTCGAGATAGCCGATATTCGAAATAATTATCACACGACACGCGCGCTTCTCGATAACGGTAGTACACGATGTTTTATCACAGATGCGTTATGTAAAAAATTACAGTCACAAAAAATACAGTCCACTTACAATATAACAGGTGTAGGTAACTCAGTTTCCCAGTGCACACAGACCTGTAATGTTACAATTAGGTCCCTGGTGGGTTGCTACACTACACACATACATTGTTTAATTTTACCCACAATAACTGCACAATTACCAGCAGTGTCTTTATCTAGAGGTGGTTTTGACATTCCTGTGAACATACAGTTAGCCGATCCCTATTTCTTCGAGTCTCAACCCATAGATATGCTCATTGGTGCTGACCAGTTCTGGGACCTCCTCGAAAACGGAAGATTCCGGTTGAAAAGTGGTCCATACTTACAAAACACAAAATTAGGGTGGATCATTTCAGGGCCTTTGAGTAATTTTGCACATAGTCATCACGTTTCATGTAATGTCACATCATCATTGGATGAACAATTAAGAAAATTTTGGGAGCTCGAGGAGTTAGGCAGATCGACTGATGTCCGCAGTGATGAGGAGCAGGCTTGTGAGAATCATTTTATAAAGACCACCACACGTGACTCTGATGGCAGGTTTTGTGTTTCCATGCCCTTGAAGGAGTCCCCTGACGCATTGGGTGACTCATTTCTTCAGGCCGAACGTCGTTTCTACGCACTAGAGAAATGTCTGCAACGCACACCGGCCTATAAAGAGTTATACATGCAATTCATCCATGAATACATAGCAATGGGTCATATGTCACGTATCCATACATACAACACACCACACTACGTTCTACCACACCACGGTGTATTCCGCGAGCATAGTACTACCACGAAGCTACGAGTTGTATTCGATGCAAGTGCCAAAACCACGACTGGAAAATCACTCAACGATATACAACGCGTAGGTCCAGCAATACAGGGTGACTTGTTTGCTATTTTGCTCCGGTTTAGGCAACACAGATGGGTAGGATGTGCAGACGTCGAAAAAATGTTTCGACAAATTCTAAAGGATCCGAGTCAGCGGGATTTACTCTTAATCCTATGGCGTGACAATCCCACAGACCCATTAGAAATTTACAGGCTCAATACTGTCACCTACGGAACCGCGTCCGCACCGTTTACTAGCGTACGTTGTTTAAAACAGCTGGCATTGGAATGTTCTGACCCATTGATTCGTACAGTCATTCAGGATGATTTTTTTGTCGACGACCTAGTGACCGGTGCTGACAGTATTGAGTCGGTAAAATATATAGCTAAGGAAACAACTAAAGTATTACAAGGTGGTTGTTTCCCACTTCGCAAATGGATCTTCAATTTTGATCAAGATCCACAAGAGTTTCCGTCTCATTCAAAGGAACTTTCACTCGGGGAAAACGCACATCACAAAACCCTAGGTTTAGGCTGGTATAATCAGTCTGACACTTTGCACTTCCACACAGAATACACAAATGACAGTCGGCAATTAACGAAACGCATCATATTGTCGGAGGTATCTAAAATTTTCGATCCATTAGGATTACTTAGCCCTTATGTAATGACTGCAAAGGTTTTACTTCAAAGGCTATGGCTATTGAAATTAGGTTGGGACGATATGTTACCTAGTGACGTCACACGCAGTTGGTCACAGTTCGTAAACGGTATAGCATTGCTAAGTACATTACGAATACCGCGGCACGCTATAGGTATCAATGCTACTCGCGTAGAACTACATTTATTTACCGATGCTTCACAAACAGCTTACGGCGCGTGTGCTTACATTCGTTCCATAACAGACAATGGCATGGTTACAATGAAGTTACTGTGCGCTAAAGGAAAGGTTGCGCCCTTGAAACACGTCAGTATACCACGGTTGGAATTGTGCGGCGCCCTTTTAGGAGCCCAGTTACATGACAAAATCACAAAGTCTCTTCGTTGTACCTTTGATAGTGTCACATTTTGGACAGATTCCACTATTGTAATCGGTTGGTTACGCATGAATCCTAACTCTTTAAAACCTTTTGTACAAAATAGGGTCGCGGAGATACACGAATTAACAAAGGAGATGCCCTGGAACCACGTTTCTGGTAAGCAAAATCCAGCTGATCTAGTATCACGCGGTGTGACTTTGGACATACTTAGTTCATGCACGCTGTGGTGGGAGGGGCCATCTTTTCTTTCAGACCCGTCATTTAATATAGCCGATCAAAATAGCTCGGACCACATAGACTACACAACACTTGATTTACCTGAGATTAGGTCTCAAACACACAGTCATAAAATCTCGGATACGGATAGTTGGTTCCCGTTTCATCGTTTCACTCGATTCAGTCACATGAGACGTGTTTGTGCCTATTTGTTACGTTTTGTATATAATGTGCGAAACAAAGTTGCAAGGCGTACGGGCTCATTAAACGTCAGCGAGTTAAACGAAGCACTAACTATTCTCACAAAGGTGTCACAGTCACAATCATTCCCCGACATTTTAAATAGTTTAACAAAACACAAACCGTTAAATCACTCACACAATTTAATAAAATTAAATCCATTCATCGATAAACAAAATGTAATTAGAGTCGGGGGACGTTTGTGCAATTCACCAGAGTTTTCTTATAGCAAGAAGCATCCAATATTATTATGCAGCAAGCACACATTCACGCGGCTGTTGTTTACCGCTGAGCATGAGCGACTAATGCACGCCGCGCCGCAGGCCCTCTTGTACACACTCAGAGAGACGTGGTGGCCGGTCGGGGGGAGAAACCTCGCCAAACAAGTTGTGCATAGTTGTGTTCGATGCGCTAGGTTCCGTGCCAGGCCTATTGCACCTATTATGGGTAACTTACCTGCACAACGCTTGTCTCCAGGGTTTCCTTTTATGACAACTGGTGTGGACTATGCGGGACCAGTTCTCATATTGAACCGTAAAGGTAGGGGTGCTAGAACCGTAAAGGCATACATATGCATATTTATATGTTTCACTACGCGTGCGGTTAACTTGGAACTGGTAGGTGATTTGTCAACAGACGCTTATCTATTAGCTCTCAAGCGTTTTGTCTCGCGCAGAGGCAAACCGTCACACATTTTTTCAGACAACGGAAAGAATTTCGTTGGTTTAATGAATTTGTTTTCAAAATTCCTTTCCAAATGTTCACAAAATATCATAGATTACGCTACTTCACAAGATATTAAATTTAGTTTTATTCCCCCTTACGCTCCGCACTTTGGTGGATTATGGGAAGCTGGGGTAAAATCATGTAAACATCATTTACGCCGTGTTGTAGGGAATTTGCACTTAACCTATGAGGAGTTCAACACTGTTTTAACACAAGTGGAAGCAGTCCTGAACTCCCGGCCTCTTAGTCCTATGTCCACAGATCCCCATGATTTTCAACCCTTATGCCCAGCTCATTTCTTGGTTGGCCGTCCGCTGACAGCGCCGGTCTGTGAGGACCTGATCGACAAATCTCCACACCGTCTGTCACGCTACAAGCGAGTGGAGCAGATTCGACAACATTTTTGGAGCAGGTGGTCCACAGAATATATTTCCGAGATGCAGACCAGGACAAAGTGGAAGTCAAAGCAAGCTGATCTGAAGCCAGACACACTGGTACTTATAAAGGATGATCACGCACCGCCACTGAAATGGTGTCTTGGCCGTATCATCAGCATCGTTCCAGGCAGCGACGGAGTTGCACGAGTGGCTGATATCCAGACCGAAAAGGGCATCATAAGAAGGGCATTTTCCAAGATTTGTCCACTGTGGGAGAATGAAGCTGAGCAAACGCGTTGAAAGATCATCTTTCAAGGCCGGGAGGATGTTAACGCATGATGTTGACGACGTGCATATTTGCTATTACTAAACCGTAGGCGTTTCGTCGTTGGGCCACCTACCTACACGTCATGACTCAAAATTATCACATCATCCCCGGACAGCCAATAAGAGGACCTCAAAGGATGCCATCGACGAAGCACCAATAGGAGCAGCTTAGGAAGATTCCGTCGAACGTTAACCACTCGGGTTTTCTAGAATAACTAACACATTCGAACCTCAACCTTGCTCTGTATAACTGCTTTTTCAAACCATTAAATTTTGAACCGTTTTCATATTGTAAATTACTAACTCTCATTGAAATATACCATTTTATATTTGGAGAAACCAAGGAGTATCATTCCATCTAATCCACAAGCACAAATTGAAGAGGAAAGCGCCTAACGCATGAACAGTACAAAACTAGAAACTGGAAACAATATTTAAATTGTTGTATAATTCCCTTATCGAAAGACTTACTTACGGATGAAAAAAATGTACATTTATGGTGAAAAATAAATTTACTAAAACTAGCTACACAAGTATCGTTCCATACCTGCAGACTCAAACGGGCGCACGAAGGGACGTATGTCAAAACGGGCTCCCTCTCATAGTACTTGGAAACACAATCGGAAGCATGTGCGAAGTCTACCGGGGCGAGACGCAGATGTTTAGATTGATACTGATATGTACCCGCCTCCTGAAGTGCTCACAAACTGGCGAAGGGAGTCCCAGTCCAAAGTTCCGGTCACTGATATACTGTGGAGGCTATCCAATTGACAGCGACATGGAAGTCCGTCTTTCCTTTATGTGCAGGTATTATCCCCTACTGATAATACCTGCACATAAAGGAAAGCACACAACATTGCTTTGCATTAAGTGGGTAGGCTGGATGAGCGTTACTAAGGTTTGTGCTCGAATACGAGAAAGCTCGAAAAAGGGATTTGAAGGTTTTGGTCCTATTGGTCGTCCACCATTTTAATGTTTTTCAAAGTGGTCTATGAAAGTTAAATATTTAAATAGAGGACTTAGCCCCTTCTACACAACGCCAGTCTCCGATACCTTACGATTATCGTCGACGTCAATGGATACGCCATTGACACGTGCCTGTGTACGAACCTCTATGGAGTTGTATTGAGATCGTCAACTGGATACCAAAGTCGTAAGGTATCGGAGACTTGCGTCGCCTACGAAGGGGCTTACATAAACAAAACATAATGGACATAATGTCATAAATCGTCAGGTTGTCAAATCGGCATGATACTGCCAATTTGATCAAATAGAATTGATTGTATATGGGCGTGGAATGCCAATTTGATGGAATGACATGCCAATTTGATAGGTCATCAAATCGATTTGACACAACGTCAAATCGGCAGCAGTGATGCCATCTTAGCAACTTTATAGGTAGTTAGCTAATTTTATAAAGGTGCTAGAAAAGAACCTAAAAAGTGTAACTTGTGGCTAAACTTTTTAGCTACTTTTCTACAGGGACGGTTAGGCCACGTTCACACGGCGATTATTTTCCCGTACCTATACCGTATACGAGATTTTATCGAATAGTGTTGACCACTTTTAGGACAACTACGCACGGTACACGGTAAAATATATTTCTCGAACACGGGATTTTCCCCGTATGAACGCCGTGTAAACTATTTTTAAGTTTTCATTTATATACTGTTATCACTGCTCTATTCGATAAAATCTCGTATACACTATACGGGAAAATAATAGCCATGTGAACGTGGCCTTACCAGGAAAATTAAGGCTTTTCGCACATGGGTCGCATGTACACTCGTAAAAAAAGTGTTATTCATTTTATTTTAAACCAAAATACGATTGAAAACTTGAGAGGTGTCAAGGGACCACGAAAGCAAGTTAAAAAAAGATTCAAGCGATTTTCGACCTTATTGAAACACCTGATTTTAATGAAGGAGCAATGTTAACGAATGAGAATGTGAGAAAAAGCAAGATAAAAAAACAGGTGCAAGCGATTTTCGACCTTATCGACATTTAAAATTTAGTTTGTTTTTCTCACATTCTCGTTCGCCAATATTGCTCCTTCATTAAAATCAGGTGTTTGCATAAATGTCAATAAGGTCGAAAATCGCTTGAAGATCGAAAAACAATTGCTTAACGATAGCGAGATAAAAAAACAGGTGCAAGTTATTTTCGACCTTATCGACATTAAAAATTTAGTTTGTTTTTCTCACGCTACCTTGTGGCGGCGCATCTTTGTAGCGCAGCTACCCTGTGACAGCGCATCTTCGTAGCGCAGCTACCCATCTCCATAGCACATCTTACTCGCACAGCTACATAGCGTAGCATCGGTGGAAAAGGTCACACAATTTCGTAGCTCAGCTTTCACATCTTTGTAGCACAGCTACATAGCGCATCTCTGGTGGAAAAGCAGCCTAATAGATGGGTATGTTTTGGGGATAGGTAGGTTTTTATTGTCAACTAACTTTAACTAACTTCAAAAAATGGAGGAGGTTCTCAATTCGTCGTAAGCTTTTTTTTATGTATTTTCCCCGATTTCTCAAAGACGCCTGGACCGATTTTGAAAATTCTTCTTTTTAAAATTAAATTCAGCGAATCAGTTTAGTTAGTTCGCATAAGTATTTTGATGGGCAACTACGGAACCCTACACTGTGCGTGGCCCGACACGCACTTGGTCGGTTTTTTTAACTTGCTATCGTTAAGCAAATGTTTTCCGACCTTCAAGCGATTTTCGACCTTATTGACATTTATGCAAACACCTGATTTTAATGAAGGAGCAATGTTGGCGAACGAGAATGTGAGAAAAACAAACTACTGTACTGTACTGTACTGTACTGTTTCTTTGTGAAAGAACCGTTACTCTATAGAGTTTTGAAGTGGTTCAAAATTCACCATGCAACTAATGGTCAGTTCACAGCGAGTCGCGACGCAGCGTGACTTGACACGACGATACTGCAAATGTGTATCTTTTCATGTAGTAAATAGAGTTAGATTTTGAGGCGCTCTATTGAAATATGCGCGCAGCGTCGCATCTCGGTCTGAGCTGGGGCCTTACCACGAGCTCTTAACGCGATCCAGTTTAGGTTTAGGATGTGGGAAAGAGATGGCGCTAGGCGACATGTACAGCTCTGTCTCTTTCCTACAGCCTAAACTGGATCGCGTTAAGAGCTCGTGGTATAGGTCCTGAACCAGGAACTGGTTGGTTTCTAGTCAGTCAAGTCTGACATCTCTTTTAATGGCGAGAGGACATTAAAACATTAAAGAAAAGAAAGGGTTAAATAGGTTATAACAAAAACACGAACAAAATAAATTACTAACAATATTCATTTAAATTAATTCTTTCTTTTTATTGCATTCATTCTGTCAATTAATTTTCATCCATACACATGGTGTTTTACGGTTGTTTTTACTATAAACAGGCTTCGGTCTCGATTTGCAATAAGGCACTAAAAAAAGTGTAGATTAACTTAATTTACATTTAGTTTATTTATTCAAATACAATTCTATACATACAATTACAGAATGTGAATTTGGTTCCTAAAAAAATAAATATTTTTTTTAATACATGTTAAGTACTAGTATATATTCTATGGTACTAGTAAATATTTTTTTACAAAAGAACTTTCATATATACAAATCAATTTTAGCGTCTAAAGTTCATTGAGGCACATAATCCAGCAAAGACTTGCATTTAAACTAAACAAAGCTTTAATTTCGGATAAAAAGAAAAAACAAGCAGCAGAATTCGAAAACAAAATAAGATAACAGTAATTTGTATCTAAAATAACATGCAGTAAAGTCCATATTACAAAGTCACTTTAGGTCTGGGAAATATGAAGTTAATGAAGTCCTTCGGGTATCGTAATTAGCTTGAATAAGTACTTATTATAATTCTTGTTTTGCAATTATTTGCAGTATCTGCAGAATATCTAAAAAAAATATGGTTCATGCTTTGTTTAAATATTTACAAACAAAAAAAATAACATACATTTATAAATTTTATGTATTATCCTTAATAAAATAAAACATTATGAAATACAGTTCGCCTCTAACTACCACACTGTTCTTCAAAACTTTGTGACAGGTTTTGATGTGGTTTTCATAATTATCTTGCTGATTATTAATATAGGACATTAATTTATTCACAATCTTCATAATAAAAACAATTCAATATAATTACTATCTACTCATACATTCACATACAATTCTTAGCTATGTTGCAAAGTTTAAAACTGTATTTAAAATTAATAAAACAGAAACCTAAAAAGACAGCGCAAATTCGCCACAATAATTCGATTTTTTCTTAAATTAAAATAAAATACAAAATATACAACCAAATTAAATCTAGAATTTACAAAAACTCTCGAATCGTTTTGAAAATAGTGGAATTTTTAAAATTAACTGGGCTTAATTTTTAATAGTTTGTTTTGTGAAAATATAATAGACAGTTCAACGAATTGAGAACCTCCTCCTTTTTTTGAAGTCGGTTAAAAAATAAAATTACGTATTAATCACGCACGAGTAGGTACTCGTATTAGTCTCGAATTTTAAATAATAAATCCTACACAGTGTGGTGAATGCTTTTTTTTATTTGGGTTTGGGTTTTCTTTTTACTCTAGTATCTCTAGTTTAGGAATCAGTCTAGTGTAATACAGGAATGCTATTAACATGCCGCTTTTCTGAATTTTCTTTTCTTTGCTCAAACAACAACAAAATTGAGACAAGCGCCAATGTAATTTTAAGTTAATTAATAGACGTCGATACTCTGTACAATCTTCATTGTTACCGTAGGTATAGATTTGTTCACCAATAGTGTACGCTTGAATAATATCTATCACAAACTCATCTGTATATCGCGCTACTCTTCATACAACTTTGCCCAGTCATTGGGATACAAAATGGATGATTTTCTTACCCTAGTACATTAGTCAATGGTAATACTTTCCAACTATTTAACATGTAAGGGGTTATTTTTTAACAACGAAACTGAAGAAAAATTCGATTGAAGAAGAATTCGACGGTTTTTTTTTTTTGTTTATACCATTAAGGTAACTCATCAAATGAATCTTTCCCCCTGTGTGGAACGGATGGGACTGCCAAATTTCTTTCAATTTTCCTTTACGTTTCATGGTTACCTGTTTAAACAGTTCTTCGAGCCAAGATTTCAACCCTGTGAGCATGACTCAGTTGATAACATCGTCGGGTGTCAGAACTTCAAATTCTACTCGCAATCTATATTTTTTTCCAAGAAAGATGTTTCTTTCACGACGCAAGCGTTAGTTAATGCGTATACTTAAATACTAGACATAAAGTTACGGATGTTTATAAACTGTCCTTGTCAAAATTCCAAAGAAATTATCACACGGATAGCTTGAGAACCCGTTGTAAAGGCCCTGATCGTTTAATTTCATTAGTGTAATTAATCCTAAGTAATACTAAGGTTTTCAACAACTAACTTTTCTTTCCCATTTCACTTTTCTCTTTATCTGTGGGTGACGCGATGAATTGTAGTGGGTCTGATTTCTTGGCCTCAGCCTCTTTAGCGTCCTTCTTTTCTTCTGCTTCTAGAGCCTTCTTTCTTGTGCTCTTGAGGCTTTTTCTGTGTTGGATGTAGAAGAACCTGGAATGGGATGAATTATATTTGAAGTTTTGGTGATCGAAATTTTTTAAGAAAAAGGAGCGCCTGGATATAATGGCATTAGTTAAGAAATTACGATGAACAAATAATAAAGGAGTAGAACGTTTCATAGGCTCATAACCATTTATCCTCAATAATTTCAGTTCAACCCTGATCATGCGGATGGCGCTTACAACAGTGCTGAAATATCGGAAAGCCAAAACGAATAATAAACATGGTAAATACCAAAGATTTTCTTGGGAAAGGAAAAATCGAATAGCATGCAGGATTTGAACCCGCAACCTCCGGATTCAGTACATCCAACGCTCTTTCCAACCGAGCTACCGGGGTTCTTGACTACTGCGTCGAATTCTTCAATCCATTTCTAACGTCTCAAGGTGACGACGGTTCATAAAATATGGTAAATACCGTTCAAGGCGCTCCCACACCGCGAGCATTCACCTGTAATGTAACATACGTAGAAGTGCACAATTTGAAGCTCTATTGTCTTCGAATGTTCGAATCCGTAACGTTACATTACAGGTGAATGCTCGTGGTAAGGGAGCGCCCTTAAAGTTCTAATGATACTGAGTAATAAAGTCAGTTTAAAAACTTATTTTAGAGCTATTCTATGGCTATTCTAGCGTGGAGTGGTCAAATAATACACCACGTGACCTAATGAGTGGGTAAATGTCACATTTCTTCGAAATGTTGGTCTAGGACGGATTAATAGGTTTCCTCACGATGTTTTTTCTTCACCATTTTGAGAGCAGTGGTGATGAAATAAATTACACAAAGTAATGCGCCTATCCACGTTCGAAGCCACAACGGATGAATTCGTGATTCGTAAGTCAGGGCAGATACTATTAAGTCACGACTGCACATAGTACAACCACAGAATAAATAATGGTACAACTTACAGAAGTATAATCGAAGGTGGTACAGCAATAGCCGCGCTTGTCAGGAACACGGCACCCGGCAACACATGCAGAGTCTTCATATACATCCAGGAGTAGAACGGGTGGAAGACCAGCGCTGCCAGAGTCTCCGTTAGGGAGAACAGGGAGTTTACTTTAGCTAGAAATGAGAGATTATGAAGACTTTTAAAAGTTTTAAGTTGTTAAAATACTATGTTTTCGGCCATGCCTAAAAACTGTCTGGCCCATCACATCCTGTAATGCTATTCTCTGAAGCCTCAACGCTGTGGCAGCGCTGAAGCTACGGTCTTAAGTAGAATATCGACAATATGCTAATGCATATGCACCAATTTTTAAACCTTTCTTTCATCTTCTCGTTTACCTAACAATTTTTTTTTGTGAGACAACAAATATTTTTTTTGCCGCATCCGTCCACTTGGGGTCAATTCGGTTGATACGTAGGGGTTTGTAACACTTCAAGGCCCAGATTACTGCTCGCAATCCGGTTGCCCCTCCAACATACATTGGGCGTGCTATTAGCATCACTGTTGACAACTGAGTGCGAGGTCAAAAGGTCTGATACCCGTGGTATGCCACTATTAACAGACCAAATAAATAAATGATATTGTTCAGCTCACCAGTTTCCTGCTTGTCCACCAATTTTGATATGATGGAGCGCAGAGAGGTGAATGTGGTAGCGTTCAGTAGTTCAGCAACTGGCACTGCAATCATACACATATAATTAGCGTTTAAAGTTCGAACTACTGAAACATAGGCCTCCTTTATGTGAGGAGGAAACACAGGCCTCCTTGGTATGAGGAGAAAACACAGGCTTCCACTCTGTGTGAGGAGAAAACACAAGCTTTCCTTTCTGTAAGGAGAAAACGAGGAACAAGCCCTAAAGCACCACCATGGACCAGTGCGAGTTGGTAAATCTTTCTTTCTTCATAATTATTTTCATGGATAGAGTAACGTAAAGTAAAGCAGCCTCTGGTAACCTCACAAACCCTTTAGATAGCTTTAAACTTATATTGGTTATACAGTCCAGAGATCTTATCACAAGATTTCTGTATTTTATTTACACTTACTTGAACGTACTATACGTTACTTTTATTTACGTAGGTTGAATTATTTACTACGCCTCTAGTGTATAAACGAGGAACTATTTTTTGCATCAAATTAACGTCAAAATACCAGCTTACGTCACGTATACGTGGCAAGCCATACAGGCTTCAATGTTTTTCCACCACCTATGTCAGTGAAGTCCAAGACAAACTTGATAGATGGCACATGTCTTAAAATTCTGGGCCATACCAACTTCTCACCACCTTTTCCTTAACAGTTTTAAGAGCAATGCTGATAAAATATCTTGTTCAAAGTCAAGCGCCTGTCTAGGTTCAAATCAACGACCTATTTCCAACACGACTGGGCCGCCACTGCTGTGCAATTGTGCACGCAATCAAATTAATAACCGCCATTGAACCGACCGTTATTCAAATGCATATTATCATAATAAAACTGGAATATGAAGTGGAGATGGCGCGGTGACGCTTTTGTGTTCGAATGGTAATTCAGTATTCATTTCAAAGTAATTGCAGTGGTATGGTAATGGTGGATGTTTTTTGATATACTGGGCAGAACTCATGCAATAGAGATGGTTATTTGGAGTGAAAGGAGATGCATAAGCCTAAGAAGCCTATAATGTTCTGCTTTTACAAACTTTCTCTATAGGAGAGGGAACAGTTTGTAGTTGCTATGATACATCACGTTACGAGTTTCTTGCCCATTCTTCTCCATAGAGATCTACGCATTAGAATGGGCACCCACGGTTCTTTCACAGTTAATAAGTCTTATGCCCGAGACTGAAGCACCATTTCTGACGGCACGTTTGGTGCAGTGATTGACCAATTGGACTGCTGCGCTGTATGTCGCGGGTTCGATCCCCACACGGAAAATATATTTGTATGATCTGCAAGTAGTTGTTTCGGGTCTGGGTGTTTGTGTATGTGAGTTACTATGTTTGTAAACGCACCCAAGATACAGGAGAAATGAAAGGCACCTTTTTTTTTTAATATGATTTTTGATCTGATTTTATTTTTTTGTCTTTTGACAATTCAAAACTGTCTGTAACTGGCCTACTTGAAATAAATGATTTGATTTTGATGCGGTGATTTCCGTTTTTTAACGTTTCTCCACACCTGGTGTATAATAACTCACATACACAAACGCCCAGACTCGAAACAACTGGGTACAAATAGTTCCTCGGGGCAGGGATCGAACCCGCTACACGACATACCATGGCAGTACATGGCCGTTGTATTAACCGGTCAGTTGAAATCGGCCGCCGATTGGATGTATTTAAAAATATCGTGCTTTTTGTTTAGTTTTTCACCTATCATGAAATGATCCTTGCACCTCTAAAAAAGGTTACAATTTTAAATATTTTACCTAGATACATTTCGATGTCTGTGGTGACGAAGGCAGTCCATATGGAGCCCACAAACTTGCTGACGACGGAGACGAAGCAAAGCAAACAGTCATCGATCTGCATCTTTTTGCTTAACACTGTTATTGAGAACATCGCACCTGGAACAGAAAAATACCGTTAATTTTGACAACCTCCTTTTTTAAATCGGTATATATGTTATGGGCCAAGTGATTAATTCGGGCAGTATTCATAATGCCCGGGCAGTATGAATATCAGCCATATTATATTTATTATACCATTATACCCAGCCATATCGAGCCGAGTGATTATTGTGAATTAAAGACTAGTTCTTCAAAATGTCGACGGAGCCCCGCTCTGCGGGGCTCCTACTTCTGGGTGTTTTAAAAAAAATCCATGAAGAGGATGGCGGGGTCAGACCCCACCATCCTCTTCTAACCTAAATTGTCCAAGTCGGTGTGCCATTAATCACATGGCTCAATATGGCTCGGCATTATTCATACTGCCCGGGCATTATTAATACTGCCAGCATTTATCACTTGGCCTATGACATATACTCGTATATACTTTTGTTAATAATTTGCTGAATTACTTGGAACAAACCAACGTTTATTTTTAATATCACTGACAGAGGTAATTTAACTTATAAATTACACACCATTGCATGGACAAGAAAGCCCCTTCGTACACAACACGACGCAAGTCTCCGATACCCTACGACTTTGGTATCCAGGCGACTATCGCAATACAAATTCATAGAGGTTCGTACACAGGCACGCGTCGATGGGTGCCAAAAGCGAAGGGGGCAAACTGTCTGTACATACACTTTTTTTAACATTGATTCACACTTGGTAGGTAAATGTCTCTTGTGTCGTGGATGCGTTCATAGACATTACAATTTTGATATATCTTCTTTTCTTTAATTTAAATACGGTTTTATAATAACGTATTATTGTAATGTTTTGTGAGAATATAATAGAAACATACATTTTCTAATTTATTTTCCTTCTTATATTCTTGTAATTACGTGTTTACATTCTTTTCCATTTTAATAACTTTTTTTTTTTTTTTTTTTTTTAGGTGGTAAAATCATCAAATGAGTCCTCCCGCCCTGGGTGGGGCGGAAGGGACTGTCAGACTCTTACTGACTAAAATCCACCCGTGTTCCTTCGGATGCCCTTTACGTTCTGGGGCCACGGTATCCTGGGTTAAGAAAAAACCCGCGACCCCAGCAGGCATTTGGCGCGAAACACGACGCGCCACCGACCCGGGCTTGGTCCTTGGTCGGACGGCGAGCTACCCATTACTCACCGTCCGCAAGCCCGCTCCGCCGCTGTGCCCTCTGCTATTCAGAGGGACACGCGTTGGAGCGTCCACCTGACAGGCTATTCGCATACGGGCAAAGAGACCCCTTAGGCACACAGTGCCTAAGAAAGAGTTTTTGCCCGCATCCCAGGGTGCACCGGCCCGAAAAACTGGTCTTCCCCCCGGACGTATCCGAGAGGGAACTCCAGTCCACGGGCGCACGTGGAGGTTTCCTGTCTTAGCACCCCTCCATTTTAATAACTTTACAAATTTTTGGGAAATTTCTATCATGTTGTACATATTTATTATTTAATAAAAACATTGATTTTTTCTGTCATCACCATGCAGATATTTAATTAATTTAAAACACACAATGATAATGTGACTGTTACTTAATATATTTTTTTTTTTTACTTCCTACCCTAAATATGGCTGTCATTACCTTTTAGCGTTCAAAATTGGAGAGGTTCCTTTCAAATCTTTAGACGGTGCACGAAGTTTATGAGATTAACGTTTTAAAGTCCCTTTGAAAAATCAGGGGAGGCAGCCGGCACTCCCTGGCCTCTCATTAAAGGAAAAAAGGTATATGAAAACCTGGATATACATTTCAAGGTCGATAGTATTATTTTTATGGTTTAAGCCTCAAGAAAAATGTCCTTTGTTCTTCAAAAGTTTTAAAGTTTTTAAATAGGCAATTTATATCAACTGATTTCAAGTGTTATATCTATAAACCTCGTAGGAGAGAGCGAGATGAACTTTACTGAACAAAATTATCAACCAGTGGTCCATTTTGACCTTGTATCAAAGGAATTTGAAGTCATGGGAGATGGAGTATCTTGTCCATTCTTCTCCATACGATATAAACCTTGCTTGTTTCTTTTAAATTAAAAAAGTAAGAATAATGAAAGCAAGCCAAAAATATTTATCAAAATATCTAGATGGCAAGAATTGGCAGATTTTATGGAGCCCAATAATGTGGTTACTGGTAGTGCTGTCATGCGCCAGCGGCGTATAAGTAGGTACTAATACAATTCCGAAGTGATATATACTCACCGAACGAGTGCAGTACTATGGAGTAGCTGAGGTAGACGCTGAACTTGACCATGTCCCAGTTCAGACGATTCCTCACGAATAAATAAAAGACCGTGTGCTCCGCTGTAAATAAAAAATCAAAATATATTAATTATTTTTCCATTCTCGCTCTCATTCTATAGTCGTTGGATGCAGGTAAAAAAAAACCAAAGACACAGGGTTAATAAGTTCCATGGTGGAAGACTGATTTAACCACCTAAAATTCTCCATGGTCTTAGGTTAAAGCTGGGTACACACGGCGCGTAATTACGAGACGCACTGTGTAAAAGCAATGCCGCGGCGGCGGCGGCGGCGGCGCCGGCGGCGCGGCGCGACTCGGGCTGGCGCTTGTGGAGGCACGGACGCGCGCTTTGCGCGGTTCGTAATATCACACACCGTGACAGGCTAGCTTTATAATACATCTATGGCATTTCAGAATAATATTAAAAGCCTTTCTTGCAGAATAAATTACAAAAAGTTGTTACTTACATGAAGTAGGTCCAAAGAGTAGGAACACCATCAGTAGAGTAAGGATGATCTTGATCTTCCGGTTGAGCGGCCTCGGTCTGAACGCGACCGCCACTGTATCCACTACATGAGACATGTCGAAGAACGACACCTTGGAGTTCGACGGCCTCTCGATCTGGAAACCATGGAGAAAGATAAATAGATTTCATTTATATGTGTACTAGCGGTAGCTTATAGGCGGGCCGCGTGAGGGAGAAGACAACGTCCTCCCTCCGCCCCACCCGCAGTGGTGGACGCCCACGGCGACCGACGTCGCAAGACGATTTCCGGCCACCGTAGGCGCGGGCATGAGGGCGCCGAGTAAAGGGCAACTCGCTGCCCGACCATGGAACATGCCCGGGTCGACGGCGCGTTGTGTTCCACGCGCGCCTCAAAGAGCGTCAGCACGATGACAGAGCCCCCCTCTAGAGGGCCAAAAGCCTGCCGGGGTCGTGGGACTTATCTCATTACTGTGACCCTGGAACATAAAGGGCTATTGAAGGACGCCGTGGATTTTAGTCAGTACGAGTCTGACAGTCCCTCCCGCCCTGCTCGGGATGGGAGGACTCATTTGACCTTTTACCACGCTAAAAAAAGAAAAAGCGGTAGCTTATAATTATTGTTTGTATAGGCATCGACAATATAAGAGAGATTCCTAGCGCAGGCCAAGGTTTAAAAAAATGTATAATGATGAGATGTCGAATGATAACGATAGTGCAGTATGCAAAGTGTAAGTCTTTCAACCGAATTAACTCGCGAACAAAAGTATACAATCACTCCGATTTCATTCCATGCGATCTTGAGTTCTTAATAACTAGTCAAGAATAATAAAAATGGTTCAATTTTTAAGGTTTATCATCATCTGCCTGCCTTTTCCCAACTATATTGGGGTCGGTTTCCAGTCGAACCAGATGCAGCTGAATATCTGTATTTTACGTGGAGCGACTGCCTATCGGACCTCCACAACCCAGTAACTGGGTAATACGATACCCCATGGTAAGACTGGTTGTCAGACTTTAGAGCTTCTAACAGTAACGACTGTCAAAGATCTACAAATGACAGCCGGGACCAACGGTTTTACGTGCTATCCGAGGCACGGAGGAAACTCGCTATGACAGATGGTCACCCATCCACAGGCCAACCTCGGCAAGTGCGGCTTAACCCGGAAGATCGGCCTGTGCGGCTGTAATTATTTAGCCACGAGCTCCTAGGTTTAACTGTTAACTTCAAATTGATATCAAATTCATTCAAATCACGCCATTTTAAAACGAGCTATCTTGGATCAATTCCAAGTCAGTGATTCCATACTGTTGCTGAGTTGTGTACACTATATTCTCTTAAGGTAACTTGACGGATCTATAGAGGTAATAAACTTCCTGTAACACTATCGAGGCCATAATGTTTTACAGCTAGCACTTAACTAAACCTAAATGCAGTCGTTATCGATTCACCAGCCATTGTTCAAGATAGTATGGAGACAAAGCTGTAAGCACTAAATTGTAGCGCATTGTGCGCTGCGATATTCAAGTCATTTATCAATATTTCTCTGTTTTCCAATATGAGAATAAAGGGACAAATAACTACGGGCTTACGGGCGGCGAGTAATGGTTAGCTTGCCGTCCGATCAGGGACCAGAGCTCGGGTCGACACTGCGTAATATTCCACGAACGACTCTAGGAGCTGTTGGAGTCTGCCAAGGACGTGAAACTGTCTAATCAGGATACCGTTACCCTGGAACGAAAACGGGCGGCTGAAGGAACAAGGTCAACTTCTAGTCAGTAAAACTCTAACAGTCCCTTTCACTATTTCATTTCCTCGACCCAGGGCGGGATAAGGCTAATGAGCATAATTATGAATTACACATTGGTTTAGACATTTACGAGGCAATATCCCATATCACTTTCCCAAAACGAGAAACGAGGAAGAATTAAGAATCTCTTCATAATTACACCCCATTGGATGTTTCTTTTTAACCGACTTCAAAAAAAAAGTAGGTTCTCAGTTCGACCTGTATGTATGTATGTATGTATGTATGTTTGTCCGCGATTATCTCGCGTTTGGCTGAACGGATCTTGATGCAGTTTTCAGGAAAGTGTTTATTACATTCTGGAGAAGGTTTTAGTATATAACACTAATAGATATCCCGTGACGTTGCCCGCGTGGATCCGTTTTGCTTACTTGGATCGTAGTTTTCAGGGACGATTGCATGTTTGTCCGCAATTATCTCGCGTTTGGCTGAACCGATTTTGATGCAGTTTTCAGAAAAGTGTTTGTTACATTCTGGGGAAGGTTTTAGTATAAAACAATAATGGATATCTCGTGAAATTGCTCACATAGATCCGTTTTGCTTAAAAGGATTGTAGATTTTCAAAGACGCCGATTTTATGAAGATTTTTGTTGATTATCTCAACTAAAAAGGGAAAAATAAAAAACTTTTTGAAAAAAAGGGAACCGACTTCAAAATCAAACACAAAAAAACTATAAAATAACTTTTCTTTCGGAAGTCGGTGGCCATATGTCAATGAAATTAAAAAAAAAACAAAGCCACCGACTTCCGAAAGAAAAGTTATTTTATAGTTTTTTTTGTGTTTGATTTTGAAGTCGGTTCCCTTTTTTTCAAAAAAAAATTTTTACGAAAAGGTACCATAGAGGATTTTCCTCCTTCATAAAAAGTATGAAAGAGAGAAAACTTTCAACAACAACCTAGAAGTCCAAAAAATTAGACTAAACTAATTTTGTTCTTGACGTTGTATTTCATTCAAAAGCCGTATTAGTACTACCCTTGTTTATTTACTAGACAGAATTGTACTGTCGAAAATCCCTGCGATTGACCAAAGGCTGGGCCATCGTATGACCTACATAACCCAGCTAGTGCTACTCCCACCAAAGTTGAAGAGATTCGTCAGCATATCATAAGTAGTTATAAACAATGATCTGTATCCTGTCATTTACTACGCATGCGTGATAGGCATTCGGGCCGTCAGTACTTCCTCTTTCTTATTACATGTCCTTAGATCTTTTTATCTACATGGTTTAAAATAAAGTCGTTTAAGTTTGTCTGTACTCACAAAATTTTCGAACGACTGCACTTTGTTCTATTTGTTATAGTCAGGACATGATTTATATGTTAGATTTTCGGAAAATCGTCCGGGTAGATGAAATTTGCATATTAGAGAACCTATCTATACCAAAAATGGACTCAAAAATTGTCATGAAGAAGGCAAAAAACACGACTGTTGTTATTTAATTAGGCAAATGGTTACTAAAAAATCATATTTCGTCAATAGGGTTTAAGAATTGTACAAAAACAAGATTATTACCATCAACTGAAGTCACACTAAACTTTTGGATTCCTCTGAGACTTTAAAACTCAATACAACCTCTTTAGACTTGAGAAAAGAAAAACAAAATCCCATGATGACAACACTTGCCTAAACCACAATCAAAATTAAACCTACGTCCATAAAAATGATCAAATATGGAAAAATACTCAATTAGCATGTTCCACTGTTTCCGTGAAAATTTCAGTTTTCTCATTAAGTGTATAATTCAACAAATGCCATATTTTATTGACTCATTTGACCCTGAATAGACCCTGAAAATTATAAACTTTTAGATAAAAAATAAGATTGCATGTGTTAAATATAACACTTGCTATCTAAAAGTAATAAAGCATTCATTAGTTATTTTTATTTATTTGTTTTTGATATGATCATACGTTTTAATTTCTAAAGTTGATTTACAATACACCTTTACAAAAGACATTGGATATGATATCGGGCATCTACCTATTTCATTTAATATCATCGTCGAATGTTGCTAAATGAAAGATAATACATAATATCAATAAAACAGAAAATAAAACTTTTTATAACTCGGATATAGTGATAATGGACTAAAGGACGTACAGTGGGTCAACAAAAAATTAATTATCAATTACAAATATCCAAACGCGAAATTTTTAGCGAGTACAAAGGTCCATGGAAAAAATTGTTCAGCTGGGAAGTCAAAATCACACCCTTTTTTATTGTTTTTATTGTTGAATTTTGAAAATTTTAATTTATATATATTTGACAGTTTTTTTTATGATGTTATTCGTGTGACTAATGTCAATTTGCATGCCAGGAGGTAAAATGTAGCCGAACTTATTTATCTGTGTATAATAACTAATTCTGATTCTGATTCTTAAAAATTCAAAAACGGCTCACTCTACACTTTTCTTAAAGTTTGAAGTATTACGCCTTCGCCGCGTATCGTAAAGCTTTTGAGGAAAGCCTTTTTCAGTAAGGTCTGGCCTCGACAAGAGTTGCGATAGCTAGTTATGGCGTCTGGGAGATCTAATCCAGAAGACGCAGTTTCGCGTGCCATACGCAGCCGCATTTTTCTGTCCTTAAAAACTTGCACTTTTCTTGTTCAATATGGAATCGATTTTAAATGTTGATAGAGCGTCTAAAGAAGTGTTTGAATGCATTAGTGTTGCAATCTTCTTGATGATTTGTACTTTTATTTCTTTTTTGTGTTGTCTATTTTCATGTATTTTTTTTTATTATTAGAATAAATTGTCAGTGTGGTTTTAGCTTGGAAAACGCTGTTAGAAATTTTCTTAGTTTTATTGTCGCATCTCATACAGTCAGTGACGGATTAAGACTACTTGATACCCTACCCTAAGCAATTGAAGACCTTGGTGGCCCCCTATCCACGGGTTTTTCGTGGTTAAATACATCAAGTGGGTCCTCCCGCCCACCCACGGCGGAACTGACAGATTTGTACTGACTAAAAGAGGCGTGTAAAACAGCGGCCGACGCGATATTAATTGTTTACAACCGGTGTATTGCTGAAGGTGTTTTTCCTCGTTTAAGGAGACATGGCTTTATACGAATAATACCTAAAAGCGGCGACAAGCTACCAGATGACCCTAAGTCTTACCGGCCCATATAATCCAGTCATTAAAGCCCAAACCCGAAAATAATTAGTAACTTGCTGAAATTTTAGGGGGTTCTTAAGGAAGGTAAAATAAGATACCGGGTGATTTTGCAGCGTTCTGGGGTGTACGGAAAGGGTTGAAAAGGGGTGAAAAGGTGTTTTTTGCAAATAACATTGCCAAAAAAATTAGTAACACGCTGCAAATTTGGAATAAGGTTGTTCTTACGGTTTTGTAACGTTTATTAAATTTGCAGCGTTTTGCAACATACGGAACATTGTTTTTTTTTTTTAAAACAGTGCAATTAGTTAAAAACAGGGGTAAGAAAATTAGTAACAAGCTGCAAATTTGGAATTAGGTTGTTCTTACCGGTTTGTAACGTGTATCAAATATGCAGCGTTTTGCAACATACGGAACATTGTCTATTATTGAAAAAACAATAAATAATAATAAAATAATAATATATAGTTTTTTTTAATAATAGACAATGTTCCGTATGTTGCAAAACGCTGCAAATTTCATACACGTTACAAAACGGTAAGAACAACCTAATTCCAAATTTGCAGCGTGTTACTAATTTTCTTACCCCTGTTTTTAACTAATTGCACTGTTTTGAAAAAAAACAATGTTCCGTATGTTGCAAAACGCTGCAAATTTACACGTTACAGAACCATAAGAACAACCTTATTCCAAATTTGCAGCGTGTTACTAATTTTTTTGGCACCTTTTCACCCCTTTTCAACCCTTTCCGTACACCCCAGAACGCTGCAAAATCACCCGGTATCTTATTTTACCTTGAGGTACCTGTGTCTGATGCGAAAGGAGGAGACGCCTGGGTGTCACCACTGCGAAGATCGCCCGGAGGACACGGTGGAGCATACGGTGCAAGACTGCCCAGCTTGGGCAGAGCACCGACGTGTCCTCACGGCTGCGATAGGCGGAGACCTCTCGCGCCCAGCATTGGTCGCGGCCATGCTGCGGGGCGAGACGGAGTGGGAAGCGGTCGCCTCCTTCTGCGAGGCAGTAATGCTCGTGAAGGAGGAGGCGGGCCGCGAGCGAGAGAGGACAGAGTCCTCCCTCCGCCCCATCCGCGGTAGTAGACGCCCACGGCGACGGACGTCGCTAGATGATCTCCGGCCACCGTAGGCGCGGGCATGCGGGCAGCGAGTAAAGGGCAACTCGCTGCCCGACCAAGGACCATGCCCGGGTCGACGGCGCGTTGTGTCCCACGCGCGCCTCAAAGAGCGTCAGCATAATGACGGGGCCCCCCTCTCAGAGGGCCAAAGCCTGCCGGGGTCGCGGGATTATTTCCTTACCGTGACCCTGGAACAGAAAGGGCTATTGAAGGACACCGTGGATTTTAGTCAGTAGAAGTCTGACAGTCCCTCCCGCCCTGCCCGGGGTGGGAGGACTCATTTGACGATTTTACCACGCTAAAAAAAAAAAAAAAAAAAGTTACTAATTATTTTCGGGTTTAGGCTTTAATGACTGGACTAATAACATTATTACCATCTTTGGGAAAGCTCTTGGAGCGTCTTATCGTCCCACGATTGTTACCGGACGGACCCAAATTCCATAAAAATCAATTCGGTTTTACTGTCGGCAAATCAACCGTTGACGCGGCACTTTCTGTTAGAAAAATGGTTAATACCTCCGAGCACAAGTACGTAGTAGGAATCTTTCTAGACATTTCCGGGGCTTTTGATAACGCATGGTGGCCAATGCTACTACTTAAGATAAAAGCTCGTGGTTGCTATAAAAATATATTTAATCTTCTTTATTCGTACTTTTCTAATGGATCCGCTAAACTTAAGCTTGGACATCATTCCGTATCGAAACCTCTTACCATGGGCTGTCCTCAAGGTTCGGTTATCGGTCCTCATTTATGGAATCTAGGCTTCTATGATTTCCTCGCGATTCCTCTTCCAAGTGGTTGTTCTTTAACTGGTTATGCGGACGATGGCCTTCTGCTCATTCAGTCGAGTACTCGTGCTGGACTCGAGAATTTGGCTGACACTTGCCTACGATTAATATCTCAGTGGGGCGATCGAAACCGCCTGACCTTTGCACCACAAAAAACCTATCAACTCATTTTAAAGGGTGACCTTAAATCGTGGCCTAGTATTAAATTCAATAATGTTCCCGTTAAGAGAAAACAATCGGTGTGCTATCTTGGTTTAGTCTTAGAGAGGAATTTCACATTCATAGAACATATAAAAACGGTTGGTGAAAAAGTTAAAAATAACTTTTATGCCCTAACGAGAATATCTAAATCTACTTGGGGTTTGTCATTTTTAACCTTAAAAACTATTTATGGGGCTACTTACTTGGGCTGTGTGTGCTACGGGGCACCTGTTTGGGCCGATAGAGCCACCATGGGTGCGGCACGACGTAAATTGCTTCAAAGTCAGCGCTTGGCTTTGTTATTCTTAAGTAAAGCGTATAGGACCGTCAGTACTGAAGCTTTACCGGTACTTGCTGGTGTTCTACCAGTAGATCTTGAAGTGCAACGACAATGTACTTTTCCGCACGGGAGACCACTGACGCTGATTTTCTACCGCAACGTGACCGTGATAAGATATCTCGATTATTCAAACCCCAGAGCGACGTCTGGGAGGATCTTTTATCCGAATGGCAAAATAGGTGGGATAATTCTATCAAGGGACGGCACCTCTACCAGTTCTTTCCATCCGTTCGTGAGCGGCTGGCTAGGACGTGGCTCGAGGTGGATCACTGTGTTGCCCAATTTCTCACCGGACATGGTAACTTTAAAAGTAAATTGTTTTCCTTCAAGCTTGTTCCCTCGCCTTTTTGTCAATGTTCGACACCTGACTGTGAATATGAACAATCAGCACATCATATTCTTTGGGAGTGTATTCTTTGGCAAAACGAACGCAATATTATGTTGGATGCTGTTCAGACTACATCTGGAGTCATTTATTATACGGACCTTGTCGAAACTCGAACAAACTTCCGTGCGTTCAAGCGTTTTTGCCATATCTATTATTGGAATCAAATATAGCAGCTCACAATTTAGGACCCATTAATATTAGTAGTCATTTTTACCCGTGGTGCTAGGCAACTGGGCTTCTCCCAGTTGTAATGTCCCTTTGTGCCTATTGGCCTTGTTTTGTTCTGTCTCCTGCTTGCATGGAGGGAAGTGGAAACATATTTTTCCTACTCCTCCACTATTCTTTTCTGATTAATTTCGTGCAGGATCCAAGACAGGTAAATTCATTCTCCGGGACACGTCGAGCTTCATTGTCTCGGCGCTTTTCTGGTGGTTGCCACTGTTGATTCTGGCTTTCAGGAGTTGCAGTGGTTCGGGAATAGTGTGGTGGGTTTGTCCCATAAAAAAAAAAATGACTAAAATCCAAGGTGATCCTTCAATAGCCCTTTACGTTCCAGGATTACGGTTACTTGATGTGAAGATCCCGCGACCCCGGCAGTCTTTGGCCCTCTAATGGGGTTCGGACCGTCAGTTTGCTGACAACTCTTAGAAGTGCGCGTGGAACACGACGCGCCGTCGACCCGAGAACGGTCCATGATCGGACGGTGAGTCACCCATTCGCCATCTGCATGCCCGCGCCTACGGTGACCGGAAATCGCCTCTTGACGTCTATTTCCGTGAGCGTCTCCCACTATGCCCTGATGCCGGATACCCTAATGACGGATTTTTTTGTGCTTCTTCTGGTGTGCCCACCAGAAGTGATGCCCTAAGCATTTGCTTAATTTGATTAAGGGTTAATCCGTCACTGCATACAGTCCATTATTCCTATCGCCAAGATTTTGTATTTGTATTACCATGTTTATCAGAATATCGATAGTTTAAACATAACATAACCTATCTTGGTTACCATTGTATTTTGTTATATAATACAAACACAGACAGATACAACACAAATTGTAATAAACTCTTATCCAATTAATTCAAATATTTACAGCAATATGAAAGCTATGAATGTATCATACATAGTACTGTGCTGAATACATAATAGGGTGTGTAAATAATGTACTAGCAAGTAAATAACATCGTAAAATGATATGGAGCGCATTGTATTTATAACGGATGGTATAAATTAGTATCAGAATAAATCCCTGTAATGCCTGTGTCATTTACGTGACGATTTTGTTGTTGTTTGGAAGACGACAGTCACTGTTGTATCTGTACAGTAATTTAACTTGTGGCAGTTACTAAATGGATAAATAGGTATAACTAAATGACACACACTTGACATAATTCATCACTTTCTTTTTTTTTTTCATTTTGTCAGTATGGCGTCTGGTTGTCGCTGTGGTGAATTTCATTACAGTCATGTCTTTAGTGACACTCGCAAGGTTAAGACGAATCGATTGACGTAAGAATTATCAAAATCGGCTTACGCATTTGGTCTCTAGAACGCCACATAGAAACATACATACATAGACTGATAAACACATTACCCTCCTTTGCGTCGCACAGTCGGGTAAAAAGGAGTAAATGATTCCGTGGCGTCAGACGCCGAAGCATTATTTTCTCCTTTTCTAAATCAGAATGGAAGAAAGTAACGGGTAGGAACGGGTAGCCCCGACCCCAAGCACAATGGCATTCGGGCAGGAAATGATGATACTGAGTTGGAATCCAACAAAATCTGTTGGATTGAAACCGAGATCTTTCAAACCCATTTCCAAAAACAATCGAAACCCATTAAAAATTATTTCAAATAACTTTACCTGAGCGTTCGTCATCGCATGACCTAAAATATTTTTCATAAATTTTCCGATTTTCTTATCTCCAGCGGTTGGTATTAGGGCAGGGTTAATCTCCTAACCGCTTATTAAATTACGCAAATATGCACAGTAGTGAAAAATTATCTACTTTAAATAGAAGGTATTGTGAAAGGCCTACATATAGAGTGCTATCTTATCTCGGATTAACAAATACTATCCGTTAGATTTGGTATAGCACACCTAATTTAAATTGAACAAACATAGTTCTAAACTAAGTTTTATTAGTCACGTTTTTACTCGATTTAGAGACCCAGATATTTGAACTTCTGAACTTCGGGCTCGAAACTTTCTTATTCTATTAAGCAAATTAAGATTCCAATTATATTATCAGATATTTTTAAAAAATCTACACTGGTTTATGCTAAATTTATCATGCATAATTTAGGTTAGTGCAACGGTTACAAATAATATTAATATTTAATATATTAATATTTAATATTAATTATTAATATTTAAAATACTGATACATACATTTTTTTATATATATATAAATGATAATAAATTAATTTAAACTACCGTCAAGTAATTTGTATGTACAAAATAACTAGTTTTTATTTAAATTGTGGGTTTTCATGGGTAAGCGTAAAAACGTGTAATTTCCCGCCATATTGAAATATCCGACGCTTTTTATGCTGATTCATTATGACGTTGAAATTTAATCTTTCTACAAAGAACATGCTATTGTAAAAGTATCCAATTATCATATAAAATACTGATAAAAGCATAAAGAAAATAGCACAATGATCGATTATCGACTTGCACAGAAGTCAATGAAGGGGAGTACTATGTATTTACGTATTATATAGGTACCTACGCAGGTTTATAAAGATTAGATGTAGTTAGGTACTATGTACCTATTACGTTAGTGAATTTTGTCATACTTGTACATTTAGGCAAGAATTCATGATCTCTATTCTATAAACCAAAAGGCAATTCCTAGGCTGCTAGGACGACTTATTCGACGTAGCCTTACGTCACTAGTTTAATGAATAACTGTGGTTTCTACACTAGGGCAGCGCTGCATATAAGACTTTGCCCCTAGAGAAAAGCACTAAGTGGCCATCTACCATCAGTACGTATTGTTTTTGCCTTCAAATTGGTTTTGTGAAATATCGATTTCATCACAATGATTTCTCTAGCATTTTTAATTTAACAATGGACTTTTAAATAAATAACTGCATGTCTTAGTAGTAGGTTTGAAGCTAAGATCTAACGTCTAAAGTCGCATCTATTTCCACTACACCATCATGTTCTCTGTTGGTTAAAACTATTATGTTCAAATCATGATTTTGTTCTTCCTAATAATGTTTTGCATAAATACTTACGAGAAAAATGCTTAAAACGATCACGTTTGAGAAAAAATATAATTGAAATTCACATGTTTAACAAAAATTGTAGACATCTTCACAATGAAGTTTCCCACAATTTCTGATAATCGTGTCAACAACACATTACTTTATTTATAGTTATTACTTTGGAAATAATCACTTAGTTTCATGTATATTTTGCTGATTAAAGAATAGTTTTATACGTATACGAAAAAAAAGTATCAGGTACATGTACTTTTAACAGCGGACACCCGTGTAGGTTTTAGCGGACGCCTTAAAACCCGATAAATTCAACCTGAGACAGTTTAATTTTCTTCCACATGCATGCAGCGTCTACAGCTACCGATTACCGAATGTTCGGTGACAAATGTTCATTGTAACAGGTCCCGGTAGCCGCTATCACAATACAGTCCAATTTATCAAGCAATTTGCTGTTACCGGCCGTTGAACTTTGGGTAGTTCCCGAATCGGGTAACTATGCGGCGCTGTCAAGTCAGGTACGTGAATGTAATGTATCATCTTTATCTGACAACAAACCTTAAAGCTAAGCGTTAAGGAGACATGTTCATAAAGTATTTCAATTTTCCGAGTTTTCCAAACGTTACCGCCACGCTCTAAGCTAAAGGGTGGCACAAACGGCAACCGTAATGTGTACAGAGCGATACGAAATAATACATTTATGATAGCTGGAAAATAAGTCAATCAGTAAGTATATCAGTGAAATGAAGGGAAACTATATATTACATTACTTGTTGTGTGCGTGATACATTAAGATAATTTAAAGCCATATATCCCGGAATGTAATGTACAATCGACAAAGTTGAATCATGACCCACCATAAGCTTATTTTCTTACAGACTTTCAAATACAATTAGGTCCACATTCGCGTAAACATACATATCCATGGTAACGATTTTGATCTTTGTCAATTTGACGGATTCAAACGATTTATTGTCCAAATGGGTCATGATTCAACTTGGTCGATAGTACATACATTAATATACATTATAGCTGTCATGTGAGAAGCCCTTAATCCCGCCGATTGGAGTGTGAGTTTTAGTTTCGTCAAGCCATTTCAGAGGTTATGTAAAATAAAATTCGTAAAATAGTCTCAGATAAAGTTCACATTTTGAATTGTGAATCTATGAACATTTTACGAATTTCATTTTACGAGTAATATACCTATTGTATAATGATTCTACTAAATAGTTTCTAGGTCCTCTTAGAGGTACAAAGCGATGGCCGATCAAAGGAAGCTTTCGAGAAAAAAGAACACTTTGAAAGATATAAGGAATTACTGATGGCTATTCAATATTTATTGATTTGAAAAAAAATGTCCTTAAGATTGTCGTCTTCCGATCATGGACCATGCGGGAGTCGACGGCGCGTCATGTTCAAAGCGCTCCTCAAAGAGCTGAATCTGACGGAGGGAGAGCCCTAGAGAGCCAAAGCCTGCCGGGGTCGCGGGCCTTCTTTATTGGGACAAACCCACCACACTATTCCCAAACCACTGCAACTCCTGAAAGCCAGAATCAACAGTGGCAACCACCAGAAAAGCGCCGAGACAATGAAGCTCGACGTGTCCCGGAGAATGAATTTACCTGTCTTGGATCCTGCACGAAATTAATCAGAAAAGAATAGTGGAGGAGTAGGAAAAATATGTTTCCACTTCCCTCCATGCAAGCAGGAGACAGAACAAAACAAGGCCAATAGGCACAAAGGGACATTACAACTGGGAGAAGCCCAGTTGCCTAGCACCACGGGTAAAAATGACTACTAATATTAATGGGTCCTAAATTGTGAGCTGCTATATTTGATTCCAATAATAGGTATGGGGTCGCGGGCCTGTCTCATCAGGTAACCGTGGCCTTGGAACGTAAAGGGCTATTGAAGGATCACCGTGGATTTTTAGTCAGTAGTCTGACAGTCCCTCCCGCCCGCCCTGTGAAAACTCATTCGATGATTTTATCACGATAAAAAAAAATGTTAAGTTCAAAGGCAGCCAGTATTCATTGCAATGAATTATCACATTACATTATTACCTTTTCGTGGAATCTATCGTTATAACATGAGTAAAAAATAATCGTGCTAACATTAAAGGACAAACAATATAGGTAATCCGTAGAGTGTAGGGTGAGATGACTAATTATAAACCTAGCCACCAATTAATAACTATATCAGAACTGTCAAATATTACTGATAATGAGACTATTATCTAGTAATTGTGTGATTAGTTCACACGATGGACTAGTTATTATTATACGATAATTAATACAATTATACTATAATTAAGACTATCGTCTACCGAGCGCTCGTCCATACTAAAAGAGAAAACGTTTTCCTGTCCCTAAATGTTATCCTATCTCAATGATTTCCCATTAGGGACTGAGTTTTTGAATTTCACTTTTTTTTGTTTTAACGTTATATTTTAGTTAAATGTTGACCAGATAATACTATTATAACTAAAAAAAAAAAACATAATCTCCCAATATTGAGTTTTAGACTGTTGCCATATGGCAACGCTAGGTCAAACTAGGTACAATATTTTACCGTTTCAAAAAAATATAAGCTTTTGAATATTTATTTTATTTATTTAGTATAATAATATATTTATGAAAATACACCAGGTAATTACCTAGAATTATAATTTTCAAAACATTTAATACCTAAACCAACGTCACATTTTGAATATATGTATAGGTAACTCTTCTTATACTTTTACAGTTAGCTCCAACACATTTGCGTTACTTTTCTACTGATTTTGGAAAATGATTTGCTCCGTCATATCTAACTCCTTCCAAAACCCTACACCCACATCTCGAGGTAGATGCTCGACCACCAGATTTAGACCAGCTGCTCAATATCCTTTCCTGATTTGCACATCAGGATCCAGACATTGTTTATAGTAATACCTACTAGCCACATAAAAGTAGGTCTTTGACTGCTGGCCTTTTAGAGAGACTGAGAGTCACTCAACGAGCAATGGAAAGAGCTATGCTCGGAGTTTCTTTGCGGGATAAAATCCGGAACATGGATATTCGGCGAAGAACCAGAGTCACCAAGTCAATGGGCAGGCCACATCGCTCGTAGAACTGACAACCAATGGGGAAGAAAAGTTCTCGAGCGGCGACCACGGACCGGAAGGCGCAGCGTAGGCAGGCCTCCCACTAGGTGGACCGACATCGTGAGGGTCGCGGGCAACGGATGGATGCAAGTGCCGAATTGTCGTTCGGCGTGGCGGTCTAAGGGGGAGGCCCATGTTCAGCAGAGGACGTCTTCCGGCTGATGATGATGATGATGACAATCCAATCCTGTAATTATTTACATGACATGAGGTCTGTCCCTCCCATGAGATTGGGTCCCGGTACTTTTATATTTTGTTGGCTGGCTTTGGAATACCCATCCGTCAATCCCACAGGATTTACTTTGTGATCACTAGAAGTGACAGTCACAACTGAATTATCCATCCACCGTATTACAACAACATCGCCTTGAGAGGCATATTTGTATGACCCTCTTGCATTTTTTTCATAGATCCAACCTTTGTAATTGGGCAATCTTTTGGCAATCTGTTCTGGTGAAGCGTGCCTGTTCCTCCATAACCTATTTCTTTCAAGTGAATCAGAAGTCAAAGGCTTGGACTCACTTCATTCGGCTCAATATATTTATTTTGCAAATCATCATCAAGTTCTTGTTCCAATAAATGTACAATTTTATGTAACTTCAATCTAAAAAGATAAATTATCACTTTCATGAAAAATGTACCTTTATGGACCTAGCGTTGCCATATGGCAACATACAAAAAAACTTCCTTGACGTCAAATCTGCATAAAAATTATATACCATATAGTGTTATTGTAAACTTGAGATGTATCTGAATATTTATTAGACAAAGAAAAAATAAAAATCTACGCAATATAGAAATAAATGAAACTTATGTTTTTTTGTGCTCCATTTCTGCAAAATTTCTGACTACCAATAAATGAATCAAACACTACCCACAAAATAGAACAAGAAATGACCACAAATCGTTTTTTATCTGTGACTTGGATATCTAACTTTACATTGTCATCACAAAAGCTTATCTGAGGTTGTTAGTTTTTGATATATAATCTGTAAATGAAATGGATCACTCACGTTGCCATATGGCAACGCTAGTCTTTAATGGGTTAAGAATGCTTCTGACACTGTAAAAAACTAGGTTTATAGGTTTTCTTTTTTCCAAATTTATAATAGTTCGAAAGTAACAGGCGCCTAAGAGTTACTATTTTTATGACAAAATCTTCATTGAAGTAAAACCTTTGTATTTTAAAAACAAAGAAGTTTTAGAAAAAAAGCAAAACCTATAAAACTAGAATATAATATGCTGAAACGATTGACGAAATCTAAGAGAGATTTGACAGAATCTAAGAGATTGGTCGTGATTTAGTATGTGAAAAACGTTTTCTCCCGAGAGACAAATTTCATATAAAAAATACTCAGAGTCAGTCGCGAACTGCAACGCTCTCTATCGCACGATCGGGGTTTTTTCAACGCGCGAGAAGGACAGCACGAGTTTTTCTAAATACCTATTTTTTGAAAAGGCAGCCGCTATACAATCCTCTTAAGTCGGTTATTTTAATGCAAGTTTTTAATGACCCACGTTATTTTTCTTTACATGTCGTTTTTAAGAAATCTATGAAGTTGACTGTTTTTCTTAGATCTTTTTTGTTACATTTGGTTTTTGATAACTTTTAGCTTGTATCTTTTCATGAAATCATAGGATTTTTTAAAGCAAGCCCGGTTATTCCATTAGTTAACTTTTAACAGGTTTTTATCGAACATTTTTTGTGTTAGTTTTACCTACAGTGGGTTTTACGTGTTTAAAAGTTTTTGTAAATACTACTAACATGAAAACTGCAACTTGGAGAAACCCACCAACTATTTGACTACTAGATAAATAGCGTTAGTAAAAAGTATTTGAATAAATAATTAGAGTTTGCTGTGACACAGCGTGGTTTTTGTAAAAACATCTTATGAGACCTCCACTGCCTTGGGTACAAGTCCGATTTAAGTAATCCTTTTTTTTTTTGTTGTACTAGGTATTATTCAACTTAGGGAATACTGCAAGTTTCATCAAAATCGGTTCAGTAGTTTTTGAGATAGGGAATTTTTTGCCTACTTGGATCGTAGATTTTCAAAGTCGATTGTTTGTGGTTGTTTTTGAAGGCGGTTAATTTTTTATGAAAAAAGTTTTTTTATTTATTTTTTATTCATCGTGGTAATATCAAATGAATCCTCCCGCTCAGAAGGAGCAGGAGGTATTATCAGACCGTACTGACTAAAAACCACCGTGTTCCTTCAGTTGCCTAATAGACTGTCTCACGACCCCAACAAGCGTTTGGCCCTCTATGGGGCCCCGGGCAAAATCCACGACGGGCGAGCGAGTCAACAATAACTCAACTTCAAATAAACTGTTTATGTAATAATGTGAGTTTTATTTATAGGTACAGTCAGGTTCAAAAATGAATTATAAACTTCTCAAAGCAATGGGGATGGCAACTCAAAGCTAATCGTAGATGGCGCTGCGATAGTTGGTCCCTACGTCAGATTAATGTCAACCTTGTACAAAAAACAAACAAGATTTATTGTTGTAAAAATTGAGTATAAGTACAAAACAAATATGGAAAATTATTCGTCAATGCAAGTGCATATACTAAAAGAAGAATTAAGACGCCGCGGTGCATCTACAAGAGGAAAAAAAGTGATTTAAATGAGTGGTAATACATTTGATTTTACCGTAATAAATCCACAATTACTTGTAGTTGAGGTTTCAATTTTTGAGTTTAGGTATGTTTTACCTGTCCTCTCCTATAACAAGAATATAATGCTGCTTCTGACTTTCTATTTTGATAAAATATCATAATGTTTTAAGTCAATAATTTTACCCCTTTTTTCTATTTAGATTCGAGAAATATCACAATTTATTTAATTTCTTAACACCACAACTATCACAAAACTCGTTCCAGGTGTTAACCTCCAATAGAAAAGTAGATATTATTTTGAAAAGTGTATTCGATTGTTTAGTTATTGTATAATCATAGAATTTCGTTAATAAACTCAACTAACGGCCTGTCTCGGCTTCGCAAGCCTGGACATTTGTTTATTATATAGCTTTTCCTTAGTTATAATTCAATTTTTGTTCTCAAGGCAGTCACAGCAGGGGTGCTAAGACAGGAAACCTCCACGTGCGCCCGTGGACTGGAGTTCCCTCTCGGATACGTCCGGGGGGAAGACCAGTTTTTCGGGCCGGTGCACCCTGGGATGCGGGCAAAAACTCTTCCTTAGGCACTGTGTGCCTAAGGGGTCTCTTTGCCCGTATGCGAATAGCCTGTCGTGTGGACGCTCCAACGCGTGTCCCTCTGATCAGCAGAGGGCACAGCGGCGGAGCGGGCTTGCGGACGGTGAGTGATGGGTAGCTCGCCGTCCGACCAAGGACCAAGCCCGGGTCGGAGGCGCGTCGTGTTTCGCGCCAAATGCCTGCTGGGGTCGCGGCTTTTTCTTAACCCAGGATACCGTGGCCCCGGAACGTAAAGGGCATCCGAAGGAACACGGGTGGATTTTAGTCAGTAAGAGTCTGACAGTCCCTTCCGTCCCACCCAGGGCGGGAGGACTCATTTGATGATTTTACCACCTTAAAAAAAAAAAAAAAAAAAAAAAAAGGCAGTCACAGCAGCTACCCATTATTTCTTGATAGAGGGAATTGTCGTAAATTTGTATGTTCCATCATTTTTACAGCTTATTACACAACATCTAGTCATTTTACATCATAAAATCGTTTTTTTTTAGAAAATTCCTTTGATTTGACAGTTCTTTTGGGACCAAACTGTCACTTGTCACTTTGACACTTGCCTTCCCTATAGACTGACGCTTCACTTTGACTTACGACCTTTTGTTATAAGTTGTTTTATTACTATACATATCAAATTAACTTTTGATATAGGTAGTTCATAATTTCAACTGTTAATCTACAAGTAATGCTGGCGCAATGGTAATCTTGCTCGGATAGAACTTCTGTTCGTTCGATTGCGGATGATCGAATCCCACTTTTTTTTTCCCAAATACTTTATTTAATTTAATTTTTAATAATTACTTTATTCTTTTTGTTATTTTTAATAATTTTTTTAGTAGGAATTTGATAATTAAAATTGATTTTTGTGTAACTACTAATATAAGTCATTAGTGTTGTGGGTCGTTCGTTATAATCACAGATATAGGTCTATCTATATCTATGGTTAAGTTTAATAAAGTTTTGTAGGTAGATCGTAGAAAAAAATAAAAGTGAATTATTTCGATTTGTGCGGTAGGCATAACTATGTTATCTCGTTTGAGTCTCCTAATTGAACGTTGTTGATTCTTGGTTATTTTGTGTGACTATGTAAACAGCATATAAGTGTTACACTGTCCTGTGGTTTTGCAGAGAAATATTAACAATTGGATTTATATAAATATTGAGGGCGAACATTAAAGCCCTGCATAAATATGTGGATTAAACTTAAAACAAATATCAAATGAAACCAGACTAAGTGTGAGTATTAACATTTTTTTGATCATTCCACATGTTAATAATTATATTTTTATAAATAAGGTTCCCTACTCAAAAGTATTTGTTTAAAAGTAAAAAAAGTGATTGATACTTAGTATGTGGTTTTAAAGTTTTTTCTTAGTAGTAAAATAGATCAACAGCTGTTTTTGCATAAATAATATAATAGTATTCTATGTTTTGTTCCAGTGACGAAATACTATGAGTCTATGGGATGAGATATGGCATGATGATGAGATGAGTTGTTAAGAATAAACAGGGACGTCAGGGACGTCCGGGAATGTTGAATGAATACGAAGGAAAATGGTTTCCATATAACTAATTCAACACAAAATTAATAACCGTTCATCGTGTACTCAACATTGAAGGCTACTACGACTATCAACTAAAAACTGTTATGTTTAAAGGAATAAAAAAAAAACGTTAAGATTGTCTCGAGGACCTTTTATTGATATGAATTTTGTTTATTTATTGTAAATAGACTGAAAACGTAAACATCATTTTTGATAACTTATTATTCAAGGATTAACAATTGAGGTATGGTTTCAAACATCTTTTCGTAAAGAAAACGATCCTTAAACTTACCTCAATAACTTGTAACAGGGTATTTTTTTATGTAGTTTGGATATTTTATACCGTGGTTCTATTTCAGAAGTAGAACACATTTCCATTATATCACTTTATTTCACTAAATCGAATTTGGTGAAACTGAAGAAACTTACACCGCGGTACTGGAACGCAAAGGGCAACTGGCCCTTTGCGTTCCAGGGCCGCTATGCCCCGTTACTGTTACAAAATAATCGCCTTTTAGCATAGCAGCCCTGGAGCGCAAAGGGCCAGTTGCCCTTTGCGTTCCAGTACCGCGGTGTCAAAAAATTTTTGTTATTGAGCATAACAAGTTTCTTCAGTTTCACCAAATTCAATTTAGTGAAAAAAAGTTATATTATGGAAATGTGTCTTGAGCGTAAAGGTCAATTGGCCCTTTGCATTCCAGGGCCTAAGATAATCTGTCTGAGTCAGAATAACCCAAGTCACGAGCTCACTTCGCTCGTTCTTGCGGACCTGGAAGGCAAAAGGCAACTGCTCTTTTGTGTTCCAGGGCCTACCTAACATGTTCGAGTCGGGATGACCCAAATAGCGAGCTCGCCTTCCTCGGTTTTGCGGCACTGGAACGCAAAAAGGCCACTGGCCCTTTGTGTTTCATGGCCGCGGTGCCTTGGTACTGTTTCCAAATAAACGGCTTTAATAATGATAACTTTGTTAAAAATGTCCGCAATGTATAAAAATACCCTGTAATTGCTAATCTATATATATAAAAGAACAGGGTTTTTTCTTTTGACTCGACTACAGCCGAAACCGCTAAACGCAGAAATTTGAATTTTGGACAGCAGTTGCAGTATACTATGTAGAGTGGCAATAAGACGGGATTTTGCGAAAATCCTCCTCTAAGGGGGTGAAAAGGGGTGAAAACATTTGTATGAAAAATCTTATTCCTTGGGTTTTTAAACTTGAAACTTGGTGTGAATATGAGTATAAGTAAATAAAAAAGATGGGTATTATTAGTTTTTTAAAACTACCCTCCATTGGTAATCTAGACGATGTTAAAGTTTGTATGGGAAAATCTAAAAGCGTGAGCTGATGAATTTGAAAATCAGTATTTGTATACTAGATAAGAATTAATGAAACACGTGTTTTTGGATTTTTCGAAAATCACCCCTCAAGTTGGTAAAAAGGGGTATTCAAGTTTTAAGGGGAGGTTCTTTAACCGCTAAACGTATAAAATGAATTTTTGTCGGTAGTTGCAATTTATTATGTAGGTGATCACTAAGAAGGGATTTTGCGAAAATCCTCCTCTAAGGGGGTGAACAGGGGTGAAAACGTTTGTATGAAAAATCTTATTCCTTGGGTTTATAAACTTGAAACTTGGTGCGAATATGATTATAAGTAAATAAAAAAGATGGGTATTATTAGTTTTTTAAAACTACCCTCCATTGGTAATCTAGACGATGTTAAAGTTTGTATGGGAAAATCTAAAAGCGTGAGCTGATGAATTTGAAAATCAGTATTTGTATACTAGATAAGAATTAATGAAACACGTGTTTTTGGATTTTTCGAAAATCACCCCTCAAGTTGGTAAAAAGGGGTATTCAAGTTTTAAGGGGAGGTTCTTTAACCGCTAAACGTATAAAATGAATTTTTGTCGGTAGTTGCAATTTATTATGTAGGTGATCACTAAGAAGGGATTTTGCGAAAATCCTCCTCTAAGGGGGTGAACAGGGGTGAAAACGTTTGTATGAAAAATCTTATTCCTTGGGTTTATAAACTTGAAACTTGGTGCGAATATGAGTATAAGTAAATAAAAAAGATGGGTATTATTAGTTTTTTAAAACTACCCTCCATTGGTAATCTAGACGATGTTAAAGTTTTGTATAAAAATTGAAAAGGGCTTCTTGAGGATTTAAGGGAATAGAACTTTCTCAGCAGTGCGTAGTGATCCAGTATAATTTTGTAAGTGAGCATGACATGTGAAATTGAACAATCAATGTTTAACGCCTGATATAATTCTAATAGCTACAACTAATACTAATTAACATTGCGCATAAATATTTTGAAGAATAAAAGTGAGGGACAGTCATGCGTGAACATGCCCCCGGCCGTTGAAAGCTCGCCTTTCAACCAGCTGCTTCCAGTTACGAACAAATCCTTGAAAAGGTCTCCTAATAGCTCTTCTTGACGTCTCAACTGCGGAGATCTGCCATCATGCTGTCAGTGCCAGGATGAAGAGCAATAACTCAACTAATCTTCTCCGAAGGCGGCAGGATAACGTCCCTTATTATAACGAGGGAGTTCAGGTTTAAGTAGTCCCTGGCCAGTGCGCCACTTGAATCGCTGCTGGAGACAGTCCTTGCCCCATTTAATCAAAATTATGTCATAATTTGTCGACATGTTAATGGAGCTTGAAGTGATGGTCAGAGTAATATTTATCTGTCTCATACTATTTAATTCGCCTAAGAGACGTTAATGGCCCTCTAGTTAAAGTGACCTGGAGTGAGAGGCAATAAGTCTTCAGCATTCGACGGTAAAGGTGTAAGTGGCTAAAATCTAAAAATACCATAAATCTAAAATAACTCGGAGTTAAGCTCCTATTACGTCGAATAACAATTTCCCAACACTCAATAAAGAATTGGTCAATTGGACACCCGCCTCCTAATGACAGCTGAAATGTGGAGATTAGGCTAAAATAAAAGAAGTAACCTTCAGTTAAGGAGTCACAGTTCGACAACAAAAAATTTGCAAGTTCATTGCAAAAATAATATTATAATAAATGTTGAGAGGTTTATTCTCCGAGACATAAACCGACGTAATGCCTGTAAATAATTACTACACGTCAAATCACCAACCAACTTTAAAATCAAATAAATGGCCTTAGTGTTAAAGCACATGAAAATACCTTTACCAATCTACATTCACAACCATGACGACTAGCCGAGATTATAGAATATTTGTAGTCAACTGCTACGTATTGGAAAGGTAGGTCAGCTGGTGAGAGTCTGCTCAATTGTGGATTACCCATATGGGGAACAACTGTTTGTTCCATAAGTAGCTGACATATTGACGATTACAAGCTCTGGTTATTACGACCACCAAGAGGCCAGTATATGTCTGTTATTTTATTTAATAATAATTATTTTAATAATAAGAAATGTTAATAACCTAATAATTGAGAAAATGATAGCTAAGTATGTAAGCTTATAAGTGGACTGTATGATAATTATTATGATGTTTCTTCTCGAATGAAAACTTGGAATGTGGTCTACCACTGACATGAACATAAGTTTCATCGAGAAACACATTTAATTTTAATAATGATTCTAATAAAATGAAATGATAATCTTTTTAAATGAATAAAGGGATTTTAATAAAAGTCAATACTCGTAAGTCATTCGGATAAGTTAATTTTGAATGACTATACAATACAACAACAATGAATAATAATAAAAATCATCTTGTTGTTTCTTAGAACTTAAATGCGACGTAAGTATAATTATGTGAACCGTCATAACATGCGTTACGAAATAAGACGAAAAAGTATAACAAAATAAAAAATAGAACGCAGTGAAATCATGAAATAAGATGACCGAATAAACTCGATCAGTTTTTTAAATGAATGTAAATGTAAAGATCATCATATTTGGTTAAATTTATTAATGAGGAACAAAACATGATTTCTGGTTGTTAACAATAACACATTCCGACATATTATTATGATCTATGGAAATGAACTCAGACGTACAATCCAAAGTTTTGTCAAGTGAGGGTATTTTAAGATTTCTGCGCTCAAGTGACAGAAAACATCGTTTCGCGCGACGGAATGAATTACCCCGACTACCTGACGATTGGTCAAATTGTGTTTTACCGTTAGACCGACCAGCTGATAAATGTGTTGTATTTTTTATTATAAAGTGGTTTTCACACTGTTTTTAGTTAAGTGAGTAGATGATTTTCGACACGCTTTTTCGAGTTGCGAAAAACGCATCTTTTGGTTTTGAGTAACATCTAACTCACGAGAACTTGAAGAATTTTTAAAATTAGTTTTTAAATGAGTGAAATTACATTTTATGGCTGATGAGTGAGACCTAATATGATGATAGCCGCCGTTAATTGGGCCACAAACTAGCCAACCAAGTCTAGTTTGTTGAAGTGTTGGTTTCTCATCACCTAATATAATTTTATCTGATTGTAATAAATTCCAAAATACGTCAGCACCTAGAATTATATCAATTGGTGCGGGTGTATGGAAATACGGATCAGCTAACTGAATATTTGGCGGCACGTTAACGTGTACCTGCCTAGTGGGAACGTTATCTGTGATTGTGGGCAAGACCAAACATGTTAAATCGTTCGTGTAAGCTTCATTCAAGGACTGTATGTGAACTCGACACATTTTATTCACCTGTGAGAAAGAATTATTAATTCCTTGAATGGACTTGTTAGTTTTTAAATACGGCAGATTTAACTTTTTAAATAATTGTTCTGTAATTAAACTCGATGAACTGGCTGAATCGAGAAGGGCGCGTGCAATATGCTCTTTATTATTGGCATCATAGCACCTAATTAATGCAGTGGACAACAAGATGTCGCCTGCGCTGCTTGCATGCGAATGCGCTGTGACATTAGCTGAGAGCGCAACGTGAATATTATTGTCCGCGGTGGAAGATGCCTCAACCTTATCGTTATCGGTCATCCCGTCAGCTGATTGACTTGAAACCGGTTTTGATTTGAAATCTGTGTTATGAATTAGCGTGTGATGTTTGCGCTTACAGATGGTGCAACCGGATTTCTTGCAATTATTGGGATAGTGACCGTGACGAAAACAATTGTAACAGACTTTGAAACGAGGCAGTATCGACATTCTTTCGTTGACATTCAGTGCTAGAAACTCTGGACAAGAATTAAGAAAGTGATCGCCATTACATTTTGGACAACTTTGTGATGATGAATTATTGCTATTTGAATTAGTGTTTTCAGTTGAAACCATAGCTTTAATTTTGACATTATTCTTTAAATTATTTGTAGAATTACGTGATTTCTCCAGTGTTTCCATGAAATCAGCACGATTTTGTATGAATTCGATAATGTGCTGAAGTGTGATTCGCTTTGACTTATCCAAATGCCCTTTGTGTTCCTCCCATTCTCTAAATGTTTTATTGTCAAATTTTTGACGAATGATATAAATCAATAACGTGTCCCAATTATGAATAGGTTCGCCTAATGTTTTGAGTGCTCTAATGTTTTTGTTAACATTATCTATAATGGACTTTAATCCAGTTGAGGACTCCTTTGTGATCGACTCGATGTTGAACAATGCCGTAACGTGATTCTCAACTAATAACCGTTTGTTATCGAATCTCTCACAAAGAAGTTCCCATGCTTCATTGTAGTTTTGAGCAGAAAACTCAATTAAATTAATAAGAATAGCAGCAGATCCTTCCAATGACGATCTCAGGTAATGAAACTTATTTATCTCGTCTATTTCATCATTGTTGTGAATGAGGCTAGAAAATGTGTCATGAAACTCGAGCCAGGTATCGTAAGATCCCGAGAATTTTGGTAATTTGATGGTTGGTAATTTGACGAATTGACGCTTATAACTACTGTGACTAGATTTAATTTCATCTTGTTCCGATTTAGAGTGGTTATTAATCATAATTTTGGCTTGAGCCATTAATCCATAATATTGGGACTCAATCGAGGTTCTCTCAAGAGATTCAGCGTCGATGTTGTCGGAAAGGCATTCTATTTTTAACTGAATGTCATTGAACTCATCATAAAGATTTTCTAATTTATCGACACGCAACTGTAACTCCATTACCTGACAGGGGGTTAACTCAGTATCTTTTAATATACTCATGTACGTTCCAAATACTGTTAGTCTGCCTTTATAACTGCTACGCTTCTTTTTAAGGTCCTTAATGTCAGTCATTTTAGAAGGTGGGTGTCGTTGACCCTGAAATTATACAGTAATAATGTTAAAATATATAAAAATAATTATTTATAACAAAGACTAATCGTGAAGAGACCTAACCAACAATAGGCGTAAAATAAGAACTAAATATATAAGTTTGACTTAAAATTTTGTCACTACTAACTTAATAATTAACTGCTGTAGGTAGGAATATAATATGTACAATTTAAGATAATGTAACGGTTTAAAATGACTAATTTTACAAAGATTTACAATGCATAAGTACTAAAAGGTATTTACAATTGTATTTAAAATAACTGAAAAGCTAGCTAAATAATGTAACATATAACGCTTATGCTACTGTACTGTATTATAAGTACTGGCTAACTATACTGAGCATACAAATTAAATAAACCTTATTAATGTGAATAATATATTATGCTTGTAAATAAACTTAAATAAAAACTAACTTTGTAAAATAAAATACAAAAAACACGTTACTGACCTTTTAAATCCTAGGTACCTAATTGATGCAAAAATTACCTGAATAATATACAAATTTATCGAGTGCTGGGTGGAAATTAATAAATAATTATAAACGTTGAATGAACACTGTCCGTATTTAATAAACCACTAATGTCCAATCCACTTTTTCCTTCCCAAAACTCTGTGTTGCACTTTGACCTCGTCACTCCGGTACTTTACGGCGATGATTTATTTAATTATATTCCAGATAATAATCCTTAATTCCTCTTCTGCTGGTAACCTTTTGGTATCCGGTGCATGAGGACCATGTATAAAAATTGAAAAGGGCTTCTTGAGGATTTAAGGGAATAAAACTTTCTCAGCAGTGCGTAGTGATCCAGTATAATTTTGTAAGTGAGCATGACATGTGAAATTGAACAATCAATGTTTAACGCCTGATATAATTCTAATAGCTACAACTAATACTAATTAACATTGCGCATAAATATTTTGAAGAATAAAAGTGAGGGACAGTCATGCGTGAACAAGTTTGTATGGAAAAATCTAAAAGCGTGAGCTGATGAATTTGAAAATCAGTATTTGTATACTAGATAAGAATTAATGAAACACGTGTTTTTTGATTTTTCGAAAATCACCCCTCAAGTTGGTAAAAAGGGGTATTCAAGTTTTAAGGGGAGGTTCTTTAACCGCTAAACGTATAAAATGAATTTTTGTCGGTAGTTGCAATTTATTATGTAGGTGATCACTAAGAAGGGATTTTGCGAAAATCCTCCTCTAAGGGGGTGAACAGGGGTGAAAACGTTTGTATGAAAAATCTTATTCCTTGGGTTTATAAACTTGAAACTTGGTGCGAATATGAGTATAAGTAAATAAAAAAGATGGCCATTATTAGTTTTTTAAAATTACCCTCCATTGGTAATCTATTAGACGATGTTAAATTTTGTATGGGACAATCATAACGCGCTAACCGAAAAATTTAAAACTCTGTTTGTTTTTGTGTTTTTCGAAAATCACCCCCTAAGTTGGTGAAACGGTGTGATTAAGTTTTAAGGGAAAGATTTTACTGCTTGCTTTTATAAACTCTAAACTGGGTATAAATTATCTCTAAATCGAATAAAGGATACGTATTTATTTATATTTAAAAATCAACCCCTAGCAGGGTGAACATCGGAAAATCAGTTTGTCTACACTAATATTTCAAAAAGAGGAAAGATTTGATTGTTTGTTTGTATTGAATAGGTTCCAAAACTACTAGACTATTGATTGATTTTCCAAAAATATCCTATAAGGAGGGTGACCGGGCCTTAAATTTACTGAGTTCGAAGTTAGAAACACGCGCAGACGAAGTCGCGGGCAAAGTGCTAGTTAGCTTATAATAATACATAAGTTACCCTTGTTAAAACCACTTATTTTAATTTGAAGAGAATAATAATGTTTTATTTTGAATTTTTAAATTTTCTTATTTATTGTTTTATATTACTTATATTAATTTTAATAATTTCATAATTTTGTTTAATTAAAAAAAATGCATCTATGATTTCGACATCTTTTTCACATTATATCCAGGTCGAGTAATAATATTCATAATTTTAGCAGTTTTATAACTTTAAACATAGAATTATAATAATTTCAACTAAAATATATTAATACATAAATTGTTATTACATGTTTTTTTTTTTATTATAAACCCTGTAGGTAATAAATTATCATCATTAGTAAAAATTTAAAACGAAATAAAATGACAATAGGTAGTAATAGACTAACGAAACGAGTAAAAATATTTGACTAACAAAAACAGATCGTGACCATTGCATTGCTTTCATTAGTAATGATCTAACAATATGATTGTGCCGATAGCGTGGGTTCACGATCAATGAAGTTTGAGTTCGAATCTTAACTTTTGAAATGTCAGTTGATATTATGATAATATTTTTAATAAATAACTTATTTATTTTTATTTTGTTTTAACGCTTATTTATTTTTAAATAAGTTATATATTAGTTATTGAATTAAGTATTATTTTTGTGTTTATATTAATTTTTGCTTGCATTTTGAGAATATTTAACAATATCGTTATAATTATATTAAATCACACGACACTAACCAACAAATACAAGAAAAAACACACGGAAATTCCAAACAAACGCAATAAAATTTGTGTGTTAAAAATTATAATTTTTAACAATCGAGTAAAAACCCACAAAAAGTCTATCAACTGCTGCGTGATATTTGAACTCGCACCTCTTTCGACTAACGCATTTATGTCCTAAGTGCCAAAACCACTTAGCCAACTGGACTCATATTTAGGCGTTGAAATTATGAACTTAATAGTTGAAGGATTATTGTGTATCTCGAAAGTAGAAGGTCATAAGTCACACTAAACGTTAAGCAATTTCTTTGATAGCGTACGCATGGAATTTTGATCGCCACTGTACAAAATTAACAGTTTTTTTAATACTTAATCAAAATACTAGTAATATTTTGAAGATCACACAACTGGTGTATTTACCCTAAACTCGTTATCTTCACCTAAATTATACACGAAGATAAATATCCATAAAAACAGAGTTTTATCTCGTCCAGATTAAGGTAACATTCGCGCTCTATACGTGCCCTAATCTCTGTAATCACATTACGATAACAATACTTATTACCTATGTTAATGACTTACATAAACAAAGCATTCGTTCATTTAAGTTTTTTTTGTGACTACTACTATTGTTCCTTTTAACAATGTTTGTAAACAACTAATTAGTTTAAAACAACTCCTTGTAATGTAATCGATACAGGATTTTAGCTTATGTGTACTAGATAATTATTTGCTTTTCTTGCGTTTAAAATATAAGTATCAAACAATGTTTCCATTTTTTTTTTTGGTGGTAGTTCTATCAAAGCGGGGCGCACAATGATTGTTGACATAACCGTCCCGCATGACGAGAACCTTGTGGAAGCTGAAAAAGAGAAGCAAATCAAGCTGAATCCAAATGTCGATTTGTGGCACTTGGATTCAGCGACCATTGTGCCGAAAGTCATGTCGGCCGATGGCTTAATTGCGAAAAGCCTCGACCAACATCTAAGGATTCTCGTTAGGCAGCTGAATCTTGAAATAGAACCTTGGGTCTGATTCAGAAAGCACTTCTTTTGGGCACGGTGCACTTTCTTAAGAGGTTCCTTTCTTTGACAACCGCCGCTAGCTTGGACCCTGTTCCCTGTATCAGTGCCACTATTGATTATAATTTTTAATTTTTTTTTGGTCTTGTTAAAATATTTAAAATGTAACGATTATATGAAAAAATAATGATAATAGAAATCGTGGTAACATACTTATCCCGTTTTAGGTTCAAATGATAAAGGTTACATCCACCACTCTACATACTTACTATTCCTATATTCAGTACGGTATATGTAGTATACCTAATAAAAATATAAGTAATTAATTTATCAGCATGTAGCAACATCTTGTCAGTTCGATCTAGAGATAATTGCAAATGATTGCAATGTCTGGCTTATTTTATACGATTGCAAATATTGATTCATTATCACTTGTATATTTTTCTTCTTCTTACAAGAAACTTCGTGTAATAACTTTGTGTAATAGTGTGTGAAAATGGCATAGTTGCCATTTTCACAGAGTTTTGATGATGAGATTTTTTTTTAAACATTAATGCTGTCTGATTGCTTTAAGACTATGTCAAGTACAAACGAACTTGATATAAATCAATATGAACAGTTCAGTACTTTCACTATGGTTCCTTTAATAAACATGAACTTTAGATAATTCTTTAAAAATAGATTTTTTTTGGATTGGAACCCTGTTACTAATTGCACCAAAACAAATTAAAAGCACAACATGGAATGATTATTTTAATACGTTATTATCATTAGAATATAGTGAACGATATTTCGATAACGTTTGAGATATTTCGGCACTATTACAAGTGTCACTATCACGAAAGAACAGTGTGTGTTCTAAAGAGAATGATAAAGGACCATGTCAGTTTAAAAACAGGACAGGAGGAACAGGAGGGGCAGGAAATAGTGGATCAAACGAGCTTATGTAAATCAAGTAAGGGCTTTGCTGCAGAACTATTTTTAACTGCAAAAACCTACAACTACCACCCCGTCTGGTTTGTTCTTGATTTTTGCCCACCCTGTATTTTTATTAGATTCTTTCCTTTCCTAGACTATATGTTTATTTTGATGAACAGTAAATAAAACGCAAATATTGATTAAGACTTTTCCTACGTACCTTGCTTCGTTTTTCGACTTTATGTAACTCCATAATGTATGTCAAAAGATATCAAATGAAACATTTCTATCAATCTCTTAATCCTATTACTCTAATAGATACGGACCATAATCTATTGAATTTAACGCAGATTATCTGAATATATCGAAATTAAAACGATGTCATGAATATTGGGCATTTTGCGACAGAACCATAAATGTAAATAAATGTTGATGTTACATCAGAAAAATTTTGATTCTGAAAAAGATAAAGAAGTGCCTCTGTTTGTGCGCTTTCTGAGTTGAAATCTTTTATGATATGCGATATACAACATCAATGCGTTTAAAATGTATGCTGTGTGTACGGTACATGAAAATGTATGGTAATTTGGAGACTCAGATGACCACATTATCTAAGGAAAAACCCAGTTAATACTGACTTTAAGATCTCGTACTTGCTAAGATCTCTGGTCACTATGGGCCTATAGCCAAACAGCAAGCGATAATCGTTAACGCTCAATAGTCGTAAATACATTTTCAACTTTACATCCCAGTGCATGAAGTTGAAAATCTGTTAATGAAAACAGCGCTTTTTCGTTTGTTTTGTTCGCTATTGCTCAGCAGTCTTTAATAGATTTTCAACTTTATTAGTTCAAGCAAATGAAGTTGAAAATCTATTAAAGGCTCCTGAGCGTTTACGTTTATCTTTTGCCGTTTGGCTACAGGGCCTGTACCGACTGTCAAAGATCTACAAATGAGAGCCGGGACCAGTGGCTTTACGTGCTTTCCGGACACGGAGAAATATCGACATGTATGTAAATATTGACATCTATATATACTGCTATTATTTACCCATGAGCGCTTTATTTAAATAATGTGCGGAATTCATGGTCATAATTTACGCTCTGATAGTTTTTTGGCTATAAATAAAGGTTTGATGTAAAAACATCACTATGTAACAACATTAGTATGTTGGAATGACCACAAAAAGAATGAATAAATTACATAGTTTACATGAAAACAGTGTTTGCCTAGAGATGCGTAAAATTGGTGAATGCCAAGCTCCATAGCTTGACTCATCGCCGCAAAGTTGCCTGCCTGTCGGTCTTCTACAGATTATACTTCGGAGAGTGTACCCAAGAACTCCACGACCTCATCCCACCAGCCCCTTTTTATCGTCGCACATCTAAACGCACGGCAAATTACCATCCTCACCTTATTGCTATACCACCAATTCGCACTAAGCGTTTCCAAACGTATTTTATAATGCGGACAGCGATGGAGTGTAACTCTCTGCCTGCGTCTGTGTTTCCGAACGCATACAACCCTAATCTCTTCAAAGTTAGAGTGAACAGGCTTCTTCTGGGTAAGCTCACCATCGTCGGCCTTGTCTTAGTCATTCCTGACCTAGATTAAGGTCAAGAGCAAACTCATCTCACATAAAAAAAAGATACCTGCTATTGATCCATCTGTCAGGGACATAAAACCAAAACGATTGTGTTATTAATTCACCAGGTGGCCTACCATGACGTCCAAAAGCGTCAGTGGTTCCGCTAAGGGAACGAGATGGCGCTAGACGACTTGTTTAGCTCTGTCTCTTTCCCACAGCCTAACTACTCTCGAAACGGTGAAAGAAAACATGATGTGAGGGAACTGACATTTCATATGAGAAACAAGACATGTGACATCTACTAACCAGCATCGGGCTCGAGCTGGGAATCATTGCAAGGTCTTCCTACAGAGGGAAGACGAACCACAGGCCATGTGCCGAGAGTGAGAACGTTATAAGCAAACTATGCATAGTACAAATGTACACTGTTTCTTTTTATCGTGGAAAAATCATCAAATGAGTCTCCCACCCGGGGCGGGTTTGGAAGGAACTGTCTGACTCGTATTCTGACTAAAATCAACGGCAATCCTTCGATAGCCCTTTACGTTCCAGGGTCACAGTATACTGATAAGACAGTCCCGCGACCCCTATGCATTGTATCGGTGAGTTGAGAAAATGAACGGAATATACGGTTTTAGTCGAATTTGTGACGATTCCGGTAATTATAGCTAGAAATTACGAACACATAATTACATATTTAGAATGTGAAATGATTGTTTTGAGGTGAATTCTATGATTTGTGAAAATAAAATATCATTATCGGAAATTGGTAATAGCAGTCATAAATACAGGCAAACAGACTAATTAACCTGGAATCAAGGGTTTATTAGAATCGGTTTTCAAGTTCTTTTGAAAATGAATCTTTGAAAGGTTCAGTTTTTGGCGAAAAGCAGAATAAATATTTCTCATAAATAAATTCATAACATTATGTAGGTATTTGAAAAAGGAAAGTTTTTCAGTTTTACTTTTACATCGCCAACTCGTGCTAGCCTAAAAAACTACTAATACGAGTACTACGAGTAACATCACTTATTATTGTAAATATTTTGACCATTTTCAACAGAACTTCAAATTGAATTCTTAGACTTTCAATAGTAAACAAATAATTCTTCATAAGTCTAATCTTAATTCCATCAATCAATGAATTACCTTTTTTAAATTACAATTTAAAGATAATTATTATCTTCTGCGGACACAGGAAAAACAACAATAAATACGGAAAAATATTGTTTTTGGAAATGCTTATCACCTATCCTATATTATGAAAAGGTGAAGTAAAGTCAACTTACCGGAGGCAGATCCTTGTCCCGGAGCCACTGGTCAGGTTCCTTCAAACAAAAGGTACCATACAAAAGCACCAGTATGAACATCACAGTGGTCATGGAGAAGATTCCGTAGTATCCCATCTTCTGCAGCAAGAATCCACTCATGCCGATACCAATGGGCAATCCAGCAGTCATACAGAAGTTAACCAGTCCCACTCTGAATGTCCTCGATTCTTCCGAAGTAATATCACTTATATAACTGAACACACCTAAGAACATAGTCACCCAGCCACCAGTCACAGCTGGAAACAACGTCTCTAGGAACACAGTGATCTCCACAGGAATCTCGTAGAAGAAATATACGTTGACCAAGTTGTTCAGGGACGTTAACACTTCTCCATATATTGGCAGCATTATGCATATCTTTCTCTTCCCAGTTCTATCACTCCACGCTCCTAGGAACATTATTATGATACATGGTAACGCTGTCTGGATAACGCCTTTCCAAATGTCTATTGAAGATATCAGCTGCTGCACTTGCTTCTCGTACTCTGTGTAGTTTTTGCTCGTTTTCTTTATGAGCGCATCGCAAACTTCATCTCCAAAACCTAAGTTAACACGGCAAGCCTTGTCCAAATTGAGATTGCCCATAGCAAACCTTGAAATAACACTTGGTATAATGAGACCAGCTAACAAAGGCTCCACTGTGATGTTATCTCTGATGTATCCCAACTTCTCGCGAAAACTTTTGTCTTTATATCTTTGGATAACATCTTTGGTCAGAGGTTTTTCCTCGACGTCCACAGGTTTGACTTTTTCTTCAGCCATTTTTATGTATTTTCCACTGCACTGGTTAGTTGAACTATACCACATTCATTGTTTATAAACAGCACTCGAACACGACCGACTGTCACTGTCGCAATGTTTGATTTCACATAATGTCTGATACATTGATAGACAGAACGGTTACCTTATTATTTGTCTTACCGATATACTGTTTGGTATCAATTACTCGTTTATGATGATAAAGTCGGATTCCAATTAGATAAGGAGCTTTGTTGTGGGTGATTAAGGTACGCACTAAATGTAATTGTGTTGTAGGATCGTGTTATTGTTTGCTAGTCTCTCACTCACTGTCCTCTGATGTCCGATCAGGTCACCGGTTGTGTCGCAACTGGCATCTAAATGAAAATCAGTGTTAATATAAAGTAGGATGTTATGAGATTACGTTGGTCAATGTACACACATGGTGAGTTTATAACCGCGCGGATTCATTAAGCGGAAGGTTCGGTTATACTTTGGACTTTAAAGCAGAGTGATTGCAATGAACGATAGCGTATATTCAGCGATGGATATAAGTAGTTACTTGTAATGAAAACGGTACGTTCATTGGTATAGGTAAATACTTTGCTAATGGACTATTTAAGTAATTTAATCAATAGTCACTTCATTCTAATCCTCTATTTGAAAATATCAAACGATACCAACAAAGTTTATAAACAAATCGTTTATACAATGAGCATTCCAGAACGTAAACATTTTTGTCTACAAAACAAAACCTTCATTTTGTGAAAACAGACACAGTATAGCGAGTGTGGACTCATGCTTTGTTTAAATAGAGCCTGGACTTTAAGAAAGTGCACATCAGAGGTGCGCTTATATCGACTATAGTCACTTAAATTGAAATCTGTATCCCTCTCTCCGCTTTAGTGGAATCCGGACCTTATACTATAATCTCAACTACAGTTTGTACACAGCCTTAGATTAGTAACACATTATCGCAAAAACTTGAACATAAATATAAACTGTAAATATTGAACTTGCTTGTAGATGTCTGTAAATAAAACATTGTCCATTTTCTAGTACTTGAATTTAAGTTTACTCTCTTCTTTATAAATCAATATTGAAAGCAATAATAGCCTTGCGTATATACAACGTGAACGTTAAATGCGCAAAACCTCTCGTGGGGTAACTCAGCCGGTCAGCCATGTTACTGAACAATGTTTGTTCTAAGAGTTTCGGGAAAGAAAAAAATGGTTTTTCATACAAAATGAGAAATTGATCGGGCCCATCAGTATAAAAAACCATTTTTTTTTCTAAAAGTCTTTGAAAAAAAATTGTTCAGTAACATGGGCTGAGATACCCCACGAGAGGTTTTGCGCATTTACCGTTACACGTTGTATAAACCCTTTCAAAACAGATTTTACTGTAGCATTTTGGTTTCAATCTCGTGGCCTCAATCTAGCACAGAGGCAAAGATGAGGTCTAAGATGGAAAGTCACCCAGAAAGAACTATAGGACCCTATCAATAAAATAAATAATAATCCGTTAATATTTACGATACTTATAATTCGCACGATTGTGAGAGACTCACTGAATCTGTTGATATTTCAAGATTATTTTTTCTTTTTTGAAATACGTTGGCCCACACTAGGAAATTCTCCTGTTTCGTGGTTGCGTTTCATCATCAGCCTATAATGTTCCCACTGCTGGGACACAGGCCTCCTCTCTTGTGAGAGGGAGTGGGCCATAATCCACCACGCGGGCCCAGTGCGGGTTGGCAGATGTCACATGTCTTCGAATTTTTGGTTCTAGGACATGCCGGTTTCCTCACGATGTTTTCCTTCACCGTTTTGAGAGCAGTGGTGATGAAACAAATCACACAAAGTAATGCGCCTGGCGGGGTTCGAACCCACGACCTACAACTCGTAAGTCGGGACCGATACCACTGGGCCACCACTGCTCGTTTGCGTTTACAAAAATATAAATTTTTACTTGTATATCATACAAATTATTGCTCCGTGAGGAAATCGAACCAGCGATACGCAGCGCAGCAGACCAAACTCTCAGCCTTTTCGCTTTTTTAGTTTCAAACCCTTGTTTATTCCCTGTGAATGTTTTCTCTTGGATGACTTGAAAAGAACAAAAAAAAAACGTGTAACACTCGGGGACTGCCGCGGTAAAGCTATTGCATAGCATTTTTATCAACTTATGCATTTTTTTTTAGGCTATTGTCAGCCACGTCAATAAAGTGAAACGTCAAGAAAAACAAACACCGTGCGAAGTTTGCCGAATAGAAACAACGTTTTACGTTGCGGGGTGTTAGGTTTTTTTTCTTTACGGAATTTCTTGATTCGGTCGCCGCGCTCAGATCCCGCGATAAAAGTTATGCAATAGCTTAAAAAAATTAATGGAGACTTACGGAGGAGTGAAACAGAATAATCATCTACGACAATTAGAAGATCACGATCTGATTCACTGATTATAAGCCAACTTACAATATAATTGAAACCCCTCACAATAGTATTATTTGCTTCAGTATCAGCACCAGTGTGTACACAATAGACATTATCAACTAATATGATCTGAATGTAACACGTGCCTGTTTGCAAAGGGTTTCATTATGTTTGAGCTGTCTCCGAGACGAGTCCTTGTACTATAATTGGAGTGCCAAGCTAATTCCTAGTGTTGGGAACGATTATATGTATTACTGAGCGATGCATGCAAATAGATCTTATGTTGAGGTATTGAAAGCTACTACAAAACCTACTATGGGAAGTTGTATGAAAATAAAAGCATTTAGCTTAGATCTCCAACTTTTTGGGGATTAATCCCTATAGTACCTATAGTGTAAAAAAATATCGTCGGCATTTTCTTATTATTTTTATTTAACGATGGGCTCGCAATGTTCGGGGATTAATCCCCAAAAAGTTGGACATCTAAGCAAAGATGTGGGCGACGGTGAAGCAGACTTGCCTGGAAATAATCGATTTATCGGGTACAATTTCAGACACCGTTGTGGTGACTGAAATACCTACGTGTGAAAATAACACTTGTCACTTTGCACAACATCGTAACCCAGGAGCGTACCCATAGGAGGCTCATGATAGAGTGAAATCTGAGTGCAGTTCTCAAATCTAAATGAATGTACAGTTGGTTGGTTGTACCACTTCATTAGACTAGAGCTATTTCAATTACATGCTAAATTAAACACTAGGGGAAAACTAGGTAATACGCCCTAGTTGACAAAACGCACAATCATTCTATCATTCAAACCACACTCGAAATCACACGCTAGCAACATGACCCTCAGCCTCAGCCATTTTATACGCCAATAGTGGCCCCAATCGCGTGTTGTTCCAAGCAGTAAGTTTAAGTGCTAGAATGACGAGGCGTTTTGTCAACTACTGCGTATTACCTAGTTTTATCCTATAGGCATAGAATTGGATCACACAATTCAGAAGCTGTTTTCATTGAAAATGCTGTTTTCATTGAATGACTCACTGTTTTCATGCAAACAACAAAACTATACTCTACCAATCATTGTATCCAATTAGAAAACAGTCAACAAATAGCATCATCACCAAATCACCATCCTCTGCCTAGCCTTTAGCGTTCCAACTATATTGGAGACTTCTAGTCTAACTGGATACAGCTGAATACCAGAAATTTTCGTTGAACAACTGCTTATCTGACCTCAACAACCCAGTTAATGGGTAATTAAGTAAAGTATGACAACCAGTCTTACCAAAGAGTGTTTCGTTGGTAAGGATGGTTGTTATGCTTTCGGGTTTTGACTAACAGTAACGACTGTCAAAGATCTACAAACGACAGCCGGAACCGTACGAAGTAAACTCGCTACAGTCGGTCTGTAGTCACCCACCAACAGACCAACCTCGGTAAGCGCGGCATAACCTTGAAGATTGACCAGGGAGTCTGTTGTTATTTAGCCACGATAGTCACTCAGACTAATATCAGAGGCACTAGCACGAGTGTGTGGCATACACGTAAAAGAATTACAACGATTTTAAAATCGAATATACAAAATAATATTCCTTGCTAAGGAATAAGGAAAAATTGGACCCAAGTAAAAAATATTCCTTAAAATTGATAAAATTGTTATAAATTGATTGATTGACGGCACTGTTGGCGCAGTGGCTGAGCGATCGACTGCTGCGCACAGTGTCGCGGGATCGATCCCCGGACGGAACAAATATTTGTATGATCTACAAGCAGTTGTTTCGAGTCTCTATGTTTGTAAACGCACCCACGATACAGGAAGAAGATTTCTTGTTTAGAAAAACGTTGCCCCACACTAGGAATTCTAGTGTGGGGCAACGTTTTTCTAAACAAGAAAAGAAAAAAACAGAAAGAAAATATTCCTTGTCCAATTTCTGGCGCAAAATCAGTTTATCTCAGAGATTCTGATATCCATTTATTGGCGCAAATTAAAGATATACATAACATTTAATCGAAGTAGTCACTTAACGTTTATTTAAAGATATACATAAATCCGTAACATTTAATCGAAGTAGTCACTTTACGTTTATGTCATGTACATGATACGTTTTATTATATTTTTAACTCAAGCCTTTAGTATTTGACTGAAGAAATCTAATTAACCCGTCAATTGGATCTCAGAGTCGATAATCAAAAAATATTTAAACTTTAATTTTTCTTTAGTTACGGAAACCAAAATTGATGAAGATACGATAAGACACTTTTAAAATTGGCAAAACTTCCTATCCAGGTACAGTTTTTATTTACAAATAAATCTATTCTGATTCTGATACTTACCTCGACCCCACTCCTGAATTATTATGTGTTATTTTTTTTGTATATAAATATATGCATTGGTGTAACGAATGAAAAATACGTGTCCATTATTTTTCAAAATTCTTGCTAACGGATTAATTAAATTAGTAATTTATTGATGATGCCAAATTGTCTATTATCTGTTCACCAGGCTCCCCTCATTAATTAACAGCCTCCGTTTGGCCACATTCATCATCATAATCAGCCTATAATGTACCCACTGCTGGGACACGGGCCTCCTCTCTGTGAGAGGGAGTGGGCCATAATCCACCACGCGGGCCCAGTGCGGGTGGGTAGATGTCACATGTCTTCGAATTTTTGGTTCTAGGACATGCCGGCAGAGCAGCGGTGATAAAATAAATTACAAAAAATAATACGCCTGGCGGGGTTCGAACCCACGACCTACTACTCGTAAGTCGGGACCGATACCAATGGGCCACCACTGCCCTATGCCGTCCGTCCACATTGCCTGGAGTCATTATAAGCCGGAGCATTGAAGAAAGGATTCTAAAATGGCGGCTTGTACTTGCGTTGACAGATAGTACAGTCAGCATATAAGATTTCAAATTAAAGTTTTTTTGAAATTGAAAATAAAAAAAACAAGACTGGATCAAAATAATTCTCAAACTTAATCTAACAATAAAACAAAATTCAACAACAATAATCAACAGGTAACAACGGAAAAATAACAGAAAACTAAAAAAAATATTCTTAAAAATATCACTGAGCGCGTCAAGACACATCAAGACTATTTTTTTTCTGCTTACGCTACACGCGGGAGTGAGTATAGACGGCACTAGAGTGCGAGCGAGAAGACACGATAGGCGCCGCCATTTTAGAATCCTTTCTTCATTGACCCAGGTTATACCAACATGTGAAATTCACAATCACAATTGAGAACACGTGAATGGTGGTGCTAAACGTGTGATTATCAGACATTTATCTCCACGCGACGGTCACAGATCTATGGACCGGAAAAATACAGGAAGAGCAATACAAGAAAATTATTTAATAGATATGTTTTGGTAAGTAGTTTTTATTGCTCGAACGTCAAATCTATGCTATGATTATTTGACAATTTTAAGTAGTAATTCTGTCAGTTCAGTCAAATTTGCCACCTGCTAATTTAACACAGATCATCATAATCAGCGGGTGGAGAGCGGTCGTCGCCCAGTGATAATGATTTTGAAGTTGGTTTTAAAACCAGATAGACCACTCTTCGATGATCGAAGTACACTGGTCTTTTAAATCGTACTGAGCCTGAGTGTACAGTCAGCTTCAGAGATATCTCCCCCCCTTTGGTAGTGATGACAATAACAAAAGGGGTGAGGTTGCTCTGAAGCCAACCATATTTTGCAACAACATGGTTGGCAACAACTTTCACCCAGCAATGAGACCACCATAGGCTGATCATGTATATTATGATCAGCAGTTTCATAAAGCAATAGCTTTATGAAACTGCTGATCATAAGATTACATTCAATAGAATGTAATCTGATGTTAAACCTTTGTTGATTGACTGTAGTTATTTTGCTCCGTTAATCATAGCAGTAAAGTAGTCGTGAATTTAATAGCGTATTATATTAATAATAATAATAATATTCCACAACTATCACACAACGCCATCTAGTCCCAAGCTAAGCAGAGCTTTTTTTTTTTTTTTTTAGGTGGTAAAATCATCAAATGAGTCCTCCCGCCCTGGGTGGGGCGGAAGGGACTGTCAGACTCTTACTGACTAAAATCCACCCGTGTTCCTTCGGATGCCCTTTACGTTCTGGGGCCACGGTATCCTGGGTTAAGAAAAAACCCGCGACCCCAGCAGGCATTTGGCGCGAAACACGACGCGCCACCGACCCGGGCTTGGTCCTTGGTCGGACGGCGAGCTACCCATTACTCACCGTCCGCAAGCCCGCTCCGCCGCTGTGCCCTCTGCTATTCAGAGGGACACGCGTTGGAGCGTCCACCTGACAGGCTATTCGCATACGGGCAAAGAGACCCCTTAGGCACACAGTGCCTAAGAAAGAGTTTTTGCCCGCATCCCAGGGTGCACCGGCCCGAAAAACTGGTCTTCCCCCCGGACGTATCCGAGAGGGAACTCCAGTCCACGGGCGCACGTGGAGGTTTCCTGTCTTAGCACCCCAAGCTAAGCAGAGCTTGTGTTATGGGTACTAGACAACTGATAAACATACTAATATATTTCTAAATACTCGTACATACATATCATAGATGAATTACACCCAGAGATAGAACAAATGATCGTGCTCATCACACAAACATTTGTCCTGGATGGGAATCGAACCCACGACCTCCAGCATAGCAGTCAGGGTCACTAACCACTAGACCAACAGGCCTGACGATATCGAATTAGTTAACGTTTCTGTTGAATAGCCTTACTGAAACCGAGTGAAGTTAAACGTTGGTTATTGCACTTGTCGCGAAAATAATTTGTGATTTTCAGATTAGGTTAGCATCTTCATATTTTTCAGAACATTTTCGAATAGGTAATGGTATAAAAGTGAAATTAGACGATTTAAAATGTTCACAGAAACAGACATTTTAAATTATTTCCTTTTAAAAAAGACTTATAAAAATTTTGTCTGATAACTTTTTAGACCTAGTACGAAGTTTCATTAACTTCGGTTCAGTAATTTTATTAAAATAAACACTTTAAAGTTTGTATAAAGTTCCGTACAGCATTTAAACGCTATTATCATAAATAAAGAATTACCAAAGAACTAAAATATTTTTGTTTGTTCGAACGTTTAGTTTGAAGGTTCATACACAAATAATATTAATCTACCCTTTTTTTTACTTAAAGTACAGTACTTCATCAAATGAAACAGTGACTGCTTTGAGTTAATATTCCAATCGCCTTGGACTAACACTTCAACCGTGAATGAACAAAAAAGGATAATTTGATATTGTCTATGTATGTTTAAGTATATCGGATAGTCAATAATAAAGTGTTTTTTAATTATTCGTGTTGTTGATCACAACCATCAATCGAATACTTACTTATTTGCGACTGGACAAATACTTGAATATTTGATTTTATCAGTAAATAGTTTGTATTTCTACGTATATGTTAACTTTCCCTCCTCACCACGCATTTGACTATAAGAGTTGAATAGACGGCACGCTTGGCACATTGGCTGAAGGATTGGACTGCTACGCAATGTGTTGCGGGTTCGATTCCCGCACGGAACAAATATTTGTATGACCTATGAGTAGTAGGTAGTTGTGCCAGGTCTGGGTGTTTCTATATGTTAGTACTAGCTGTGCCCGCGACTTTGTTCGCGTGGAAATTGACAAAGTTTCATACAAACTTTCATCCCCTATTTTATCCCCTTGGGGGTAGAATTGATAAAAATCCTTTCTTAGCGGATGCCTACGTCATAACGTCAACCTGCATGCCAAATTTCAGCCCGATCCGTTGCAGTGGTTTGGGCTGTGCGTTGATAGATCACTATGTCAGTCAATCTTTCCTTTGAGTTTTATACATATATTTAGATTCTTATGACATATTGTTGAAAAAATTCTAATGAAAATAAAACTGCTAAAGGGAATCGAACACAGTACACTTGTTGCAGAAAATGAACTCTACTGTAATCAAATCGTAGCGGCGGCGGGCGGCGCTCCCTCACCGGGAGCATTCGCGTGTAATGTAACATTACAGATTGGACTTTGAGCATTACATTACAATACTACCTCCCTAACTGACGAGCATACGCGTACAATTAGTATAGATTTGATACAAGGTGTGCATTGTGACGCTCGATTGTCTTCCGTCACTGATGAAATGTTCGAATCTGTAACGTTACAAGGTGAATGCTTGCGGTGAGGGAGCGACTTTAGTAAGAAAATGCTTAGGATTGGTGTAGGAGTTGATAACGCTACTTGTTAACAGTAGAGTAATAGGAAGATCTGTTTTGAGCGACACAAAACATTACACTTAGAGGTTGTATGGATGTTGTTACTCTTTCACGCGGCAACTACCGATAGCCTAAGAGCTACTTGCAATTTTGTGAAAGTGCTTGAGGCACGCTGAAAACTTGTCCAATACTTAAATTGTCCCTAAACACAAAAATGCAGACCTGGCTTTCTCCGTCGCCGTACAGATGAGAAAAGCAGCGGGTACGATTCCTGGTAGTAATTTTGATTGCATAATTACTTGAATACGAGACAGTAATAGCAACTTATATTAACTTGAATGAAAACATGAATAAAAAAACAAATAAATTCCATTGATACTGTAAGTATTATCAATTTTACCAATCATACATTAATCTTCTGCAGTTGTGTCAAGGTTGAAAATCTATTAAATAAATTTGACAGATAGAGGTAGGTGGATGTTCTGGCGTCTGTATTTGTTTGTTTTTAGGGTTCCGTAGCCAAATGGCAAAAAACGGAACCCTTATAGATTCGTCATGTCTGTCTGTCTGTCTGTCCGTCCCATGTCACAGCCTTTTTTGACGAAAGTATAAGAGCTATCCTGTTGAAACTTGGTAAGTAGATGTATTATGTGAACCGCATTAGGATTTTCACACAAAAATAAAACAAAAACCAAATTTGGGGGTACCCCCCGTACTTAGAATTGAAACCCAAAACATTTTTTTTCGCCTGACCCGTACGTGTGGAGTATCTATGAATAGGTTGAAAAATGATATTGAGGTTACTAACATCATTTTTTTCTAAACTGAACAGTTTGCGCGAGAGACACTTCCAAAGTGGTAAAATGTGTCCCCCCCCCCCTGTAACTTCTAAAATAAGAGAATGATAAATAAAACTAAAAAAAATTATGATGTACATTACCATTATAATTACCATTATAAACTTCAATTGAAAATTGGTTTGAACGAGATCGAGTAATTAGTTTTTTTTTAATCGTCGTAAATCGTAAACCGCAATTTACCTTTCAAAGTTACAACCAACTACAAGAACTTTTATATTGTGTTACTTGCTGCTACGGAACCCTTTATGGGCGAGTCCGACTCGCACTTGGCCGGTTTTTTATAATCATACATTAGGAAAAATAATACATTCTACCATTAATTTGTTCACAAATTTAATGACATTATTAAAATATTCTTAAACAAAATATTCACCTACCATGACATTCGCGGTCATGGGAAGATGAACATTTTGTTTTCAATGAAAACAGTTCTTATTCAAACACGACTTTATTTTTGAGTTTGTTGTGAAAAAAGGCAAAAAGTTATAACAATTTATAAATTCTGTCAATCCATCATGCACATTATACGAGTTATTCGTTGCTTTGTAATAGTTAAATTAATTTTATAATATATAATATTTTAGTACCGTATTGTATCAGCCTACTAGTTCAGTCATTTTAGCTTAAATTAGGTAAGAATCTCGGAATTCGAGATACCCAGCTGTAAGTCTGTAAATACTTGTATTTGGACACCCTAAAAGTTGTCTCAAAACCTACATAATATGGTAGGGTGTACGCAAATATAAAATTTCAAAGTCAATATATCATATACAGTAAATACAATCAGTCAAGAACGACGTCTCCTATAACCCCTCAAAGGATCTAGGTCGACTTAACCAGTAACCCTGTATATGATATATTGACCTTGAAATTTTATAATTGCGTACACCCTACCATATGTAGGTTTTGAGACAACTTTTAGGGTGTCCAAATACAAGTATTTACAGACTTACAGCTGGGTACCTCGGATTCCGAGGTGAACTTACTAATTTGACTGGACTATACCTCAATCTGTCTTTCAATCATACGAGCACTTTTTTCGCTCTACATTTTTTCAAATGAACTGGCTGGGTTCTATATTCAAATAATCCTGTATTCTAAACTAACCTTTTCTAACACCGACTCTTTTCTCCATCCAGGCAAGTGACACACTAAACGCACGTGTAGCCAACTAAACTAAACGGGAAACTTGTACACAATGGTACAGTACTACACTGAATGGCCATTCTATTCGATCTTATTCACCAATTACCTACTTGTGCCATTTGTGGAGACGGCTGGACATTTGGGGTCATACTTTGGAACTATTCTGGTAACCTCGTGCGACACGTGATGTTTTATAACAACGTATTGCAGTGGAAAGATAGTAAGGGTAATTGTAATTCGCCACAAAATTAATTCCCTATAAAAAAGTATGTATAAATTTTTTCCGGGTTGTTGTAAGTTCGCCACAAAAATTATTCCCTTCGAAAAAAAGTTTTGATCCTGTTCTCCTAGTACTTTCTGTTCAGATTCCACATTGTGTCCTGGTTTTCGGTAGTTTTGTGCTGAATTATTATAATTTAATTGTTCCGCTATCCCCGTTCGGAAACAAATGGGTCGAATGTATAACAATTAAACTAAAACAAAAAAAAAACCGTTGGCTGATTTATACGTACTTTTTTTCGTGGGGAATTCATTTTATGGCGAATTACAATTACCCTTTCTATCTTTCCATTTTTGTAGCGAACTTACAACAACCTGATAGGAATTGACTAAAGACAATTTTTTGCACTGCACAACTGCTGTTTCGACGCTGCGTCCGCGCCCTAGAGAATAGCATTACAGAACCGAGAGCTATGTCCACATGTGTTGAACGGAGTAAACACATTCCTATCGCTACGTTCCCACTATTAAAAGAGAAATTTGACTTTCTTCTAGTTATTCCAGTTAAGTAGAAAAGTTTCGTTTATCTTTATCTTTACATATAATAAAATCGTAGAGCTGTCATTCCTGTACATTGAATATTTTTTTCTTTTCGTATTTTTTTCGAGATAAGGGATGGATTCTGATGCCAAATCAATATTTTTTTTTTGAATTTTTTTATGTTTTTTTGATTTGATCTATCTCCTAAACTACTGTTAAGTTGTCAATCAAATTTTCCTCAAATATTTCTAATAATATGTTTCTGTTAATAGGCTATGTATTATTACGCTATTTTCCCTGGGAGATAAGCAATTTTGAATTTTGTTGTTTTTAAATGTTTGTTTGGAGTTGGAAGCTAAACCACTGGATATTATTTATTCATTTTTTTCTCAAATATTCCTTAAACTGCTCTTCAATTAATAGGATATGTATAACTACGCTATTCTCCTTGGGGGATTAGCAATGTTATAATATGTTGATTTTCAGTCATTGTTGACATTTGTATAAGAACCGCTATTTGAAAACTACTGTCAGCGTACTAGCCAGTCTGGTTGGTAACCTGCTTGACTTTCGTGCAAGGGGTCTCAGGATCAAATCTTGCAATTTTCATTTTCACTTTTTGTGTTTCATTTTTTGTTTTTATTTGTCCTAAAAGTTTCAAATAATAAAAAAAATTTGCATACTTTTACTTCAATATTATTCGCAATTTTAATTCATTACTATTTTTTTTTTCAATAGTTCTCTAGGATATAAATCTACACTGATTTTAAATTGTAGGTAGTAAGTTGTTTTTTTTTTTAAACTGTAATTGTTTCGAGGTGTAGGAATTTGAAAGATTCGAAAACAATCAGTGTTTCTATTATATGTTTTGAATTGGTGCTCAAACCAGTGCATAGATTCTGTTTGAAACGACGACAAGTATTATTTATTTTTTAGGTATCACGCAGTATGCTAAAGGGAGAAGAGCAATGCTATCGTACGTTCAATTTGCAGCGATACTGTAAATCGACAAAAAAATTATGGTCTAATGTTTAAGATAAACACGGATCTTTGAAATTAATGTTGCGCAAATAAGGATGTTTCCTATGCAAACTATGTACCTAGGTATAACATTATTGATCTAAACTAATAATAAAAATGGAAGTATGTTTGTTTTTTTACCTTTTCACCCTTTCTCAAAGTTAAGCATATACGTTGTCAGGAGTATAGACACGGATATAGGGTATCTTTCATCCCGAATAACAGAAGAGAGCTGTTGCCGAGAAAAACAATTACGTTCATATTCCAGATGGCGCCACTTACACGATCCGTATTGTTTCTCAAATTCCAAATGAACGCAAGCGAAGCCGCGGGCAAACACTAGTTATTATAATAAAACTAGAATCAAAGTTCTACTAAAATCAACAGGCTATTAGTTGACAACATATTCAAAAGATCTGATTGTAAAGATACGATTTCACCGGTGTGGGGCAGATATTCCTGTGCACGTACACGTGAGCAGTGGAGTCGTAATTTGTGCATGTATGGCTATCACAAACTGTGATTTCCGAATAGTTGAGCTGTGGCCTAAATTTTCATTGCTGAATATTTATTTACATATCTACCAATAATTATGAACTCTAATTAATAACCGCTTAACCGTAGTAGTAACTTGTAGCCAAGAACTGGATAAATAATGACGAGATCAACAAGTTTTTGCATGGAAAACCATTTTTTTTAAGTAACTGTTCCTAACTCCGCTGCACGCAAGGGTACTGTTGGCACAGTGACAAAGCGATCAAATTGATCCGCATGGGTCAAATATTTGTACGACCTACAGACAGTGTAGCATGGCGCGATCAAAAGACAAAATGACGGCATGTAGAACTAAAAACAAAAACTATTTCTATTCTTCAGTGTACGAATCGTGTCATACTCGTGCAAAAAATAGTAATCGTAATTGTATTGAATTAACCATAAAATTACTTTGTGATGAGTTGCTTTTGTGTGATTAGATACATACGTATTTTAATGACTTGAATAACCCTGAAAGATGAAAGTTATGTCATGCTCACTCAAATGTCTCTCTGATGGTGGCGCGTGTGTCGGATCATTTAGCTCGCTTCAAAATGGTTGAGCTGAATGGTGCTGATACATGTGACAGTTTGTGAACGGGCGCTGTCAGTTGGGACTGGTCATATGGACACTTACTTGCTACATGGTTTTCACATAATGTACCATCTCAAAATGAATGATGTAATAATTTTGTCAATGGAGTTTCTTGCCCGTTCTTCTCCATAGAGATCTACGCTTAGGAATGGGCACATATAGTACAGTACTTCACATAATTATCTTGTGACTGGGAAAAGAAATAGATATAAAATTATAAATAAAAAAAATAATGGTGCTACAACCATATTTTTTTATCTATTACTTTTTTGTTTTTTACAATTCAAATTGCATGTAACTGGCCTACTGAAATAAATAATTTGATTTTTTTATAATCTTGGTAGAAAAGATATAGAATTGGTCATGCTACGCGTATAGCTAATAGTTTCGGCCCACAGGCAGTCACCACCGGTTATAACCAGGTATGGATCCCACCCACCCAAAACACATGTAGGGTCCTGGAATTAATCTGCTATTGAATAATCATTTCTAAATTGTTGCCGTTCATCGATCGCTTGTATACTTGTATAATACCCGAAGTGCGGTTACACCTAGGTTTAGCCGATTAAACCTAGGTGTAACCGCACTTCGGGCTTTAACCGTAACATATACACTTGGATATTTTTTTCATACTTATTCATTATTATGAAATTGTGAAGATAACAATAAGCACATTTTGCAATAACACTATAGATATTGTTATCTATTTATCATTAAATAAATAATGCAAAAAAATTCCGTATAAATAATATTTTTATTTATAGATAGAAAAATAATACTAAGAAATACATTATGTACAAATTATATGTAATTATGACATACTTCTTCATAGGATTGAAGATCATAATTAGACGTAGATGATATAGCATGTTGATAGCATCAATAAATTGCTAATAATGGATACGTTATTTTTCTTTTGTCAAATTAATGCATATTTACAAAGATATAACGCATTAAAATTCGAGAGTGGGAGGACTCGTGACGTCAGAAGCAAGTAAAAACCATACAAGCTTGTGTAGTTTTGGTCATTTTTAATTTGTCGTATCTTTGTCAATTTTGCTTTACATAAAAAAAAATACGTGTCAAATATTTTTTGAAAATCTTACTGACGATAACTTCACCTTGTATAAACTTTTTTGTTTTAATAATACAACGATTTGGTTTGGTGAAGCGTACTTGGTTGGCATTAAATCAGAATACAAACTAATTCCAAATGTAAAAAAAAAAAAAAAAAACAAAATAAAAGTAAGTTAACCTAACATTAGAACACAATAAAAATAAGTCATTATTAAAAAATACTTAAGCACAATATTCTATAAAAACTAAAAAAAACATTGAAATAAAAGAAAAAATATTATTCATCTCTTATTCTTGGCGATCTAATGTCAGCACGGTCGGCAACACTGAGCGCCCAACCACACACACAGGCAAGTACGCGCAGGCCGGGCTTGCGCAGGCAAAACTGTGGTGAAGCTTGTGCGTATGGTAGGCCTATATGACTCGTATAGGCAAAGTTGCGAAGAAAGATTGAGATCAAGAAGCAACCAAGACAGATTATTAATTTCTAGCGATAGTCAATTGTTCGTGAATTTCACTCGACTTGCGTTGAATGAAGTCAGTTGACGTCAGGCTACGTTGTTGTGGATAACGATTGGTCGTCATCAATGTCATTTGACGTCGACGACGGTTATCCACATGCCATAAGCAGTAAGCTGGCTCAACTTGGACGATACGAGTAATATCATCATCGCAATGTCACTAATTCTAGCACCCACAATAAGGTTTTAAGGCAGTGCAATTAAAAAAATATATACATTATAAACAATTTTATAAGCCTCCTTTTTCTTTTTCTTCTTTTGTAGGAACAATTTCATATGTAGTCTCAATATCTTTCGTTCGTGTGCGTTTTTCTGCCAGTTCTTTCCGATGCTGTGAAAAGAACCATCTGTAACAAAAATACAGCGTTTACAAACATACAATCACAAACATCTAGACCCGCAACAAATACTTGTAGGTCATGCAAATATTTGTTCCTTAGGAGGACTGAACCCGCGACAAACTGCGCAGGAGTCGATCGCTCAGCCACTGCGTCAAGAATGCCGTCATCGTAATTCTGACGACCTTCCATCGGCTTAGCAAAACCAACATCATCAGTGAAAAGTGCAACTAATAATTTCATTTCCGGCTTTTAGAATCATTCTCTGTCCATTTTTCACAGAACAAAGAAAATATTTTGATGACTTTGTCTTGACGTCAATTGTTAGAATTTTCCGAGAGGAATTGTCGGACATTGTTGGTAAATAAGATCATTATAACAACTACAGTGATACGTAAGTGGACACTGCATATTTCTGACCAGCTACTAGGGCGGAGCAGTGTCGTGTTCTCATAGAGGCGATACTATACGAGTAGTTAGTGGCGACCTCTCGTCTCCAATCACCTCCTTCAACGAAGCAATAATGCTAGCGAAGGAGGAGGCAGAACGCGTGACAAAGAGCCAATCTTCCTCCTTACGTTGCAGAAGCGGAGGTAGATACCCAAAAGCTCAGGGAAGGGAAATTCCGATCACCGTACTCGCTGTCCGATCAAGGACCAAGCCAGATTCGACTTGCTTGCGATCAAGAAAACGTTTTTCATAAATCACCCCATTTCCCAAAATTTACTAATCAACCATAAACTTACATGAGCATTAAAATCGCCGGCAGAGTCATGATTGCGCTGAACACGTAGACGGCACCACTGAACACTGTAACAGTGTTGGAGTAAAGCTTGGTGTACGTAGGGTCGAAAATCAGTGCGGCCAGGGTTTCCACCAGACTGAACAACGAGTTCATTTTACCTGAAAATTTGAATACAAGAATGGTAAGCGCTTCTGCCAAACAAGAGGTCTTTATGGTTTGATAATCTAGAGTTGTGGACATCAGACCGTTAGGCCCGGACTCCACCGGCGGAGGCAAGTGGAGATGTGTTTGACAAACCAATCAGAAATCCTAGTACGAGATCCGGTAGAAGAAATATATACCCTCATCTGTTATTTGAAAATGGCATATGATACACGCTAGATACTCTAAACGACAATATTTTGGTGATAGGTTGTCGGCCTGAATCGCGTACCGTCAATGTTAATTCATAAAAATTGTCCTCAAAAATTTTCGTTCCACTTCCCTCACCTATTATTTAAAAAAATCAAGTATTAGCTGATAGAATATACATCAAGGAATCTAAAAAATATAGGTTGTCGGTGTCTAACCCTGTCCTTCTAATTAGTTGTCGGGTTTAAACAGGTGAGTTACCGTAGATAATATACCCTCATCTGTTATTTAATCGAATCAGATATCAAATGATAGGTTTTTTTATTCTGAATCCAACAGTATTTAGTTGTCGAAGCAAAACTGTGGCTGAATTTCGGTTGTCTAAATTTTAATCGTAAAATTTGTTCCATAAGCGTTGAAGAACAAAAGACAAGATAATGATGCTGGTGTGCAGTTCTGCACCAGACAGGTCGAAAAGTGTTTGGAAGACTAGTTTCACTTCCTGCTAAGGTCGCGGCAATAGTGTGAAGTGTTGTGCGCAAAACTGTATGCGGCAGACAAAGATGAAATCAATTCGTTTTAAATAATTTTCCGACTAAGTAAGCACGTGCCATTGACCAAACACTGGATTCAACTCAGACTAGATCTTCTTCTATAATATAAAAATGGATCGCTAAATGTGTTGCTAAGCGCAAAACTTGAAAATGGCTGGACCGATTCGAATAATTCTTTTTTTTGTTGTGTTTGTAACCATCAGGACCAGGTTATAGAGGACGAAAATTATCATGTGGGTCCACCCGTGCGAAGCCGGGACGGGCCGCTAGTTAATAATAATGATACATGTTCATTTATTATCGGCAAATAATTTAACTACATTTAATTAAGAAACCGGGTGGTTTCCTTATTACTTCTGGCTGGTTTAAAAAATACATAACCACGAAGAGGATAGCGAGGTCTGAAAGACCCCGCCATTCTCTTCTAATCTAAATTGTCCGAGTCGAGGTACCAGCAAGTCCCGAGGCTGCACCTAGTTCTAACAGATAAAATAATATGACTTTAATAAAAATGTAACCGCCTTCAAAAACAACCACAAAAAAGAGTAAAATAACCTACAAAACTTTTCTTTCGGAAGTCGGTGACTTTTTTTATTAATTTCATTGTCTTTTTTGCCACCGACTTCCGAAAGAAAAGTTTTGTAGGTTATTTTACCATTTTATGTGGTTGTTTTTGAAGGCGGTTACATTTTTTTTGAAAAAGTTTTTATTTTACTCTTTTAAGTTTAAATATTCAACAACAATTCTTGTCAAATACATCATTTACTTACATGTGCACTAGAATTCTTTAATCCGTAGCACCGGTAATAATATCGTTAACGTCTCCTTCATTCAATCCTTATCTCGAAAACTTCTGAGCCGATTTTGATGCAACTTACAGTATTCCCTAAGTTGAACGATACCTAGTACAACAAAAAAGAATTACTTAAATCGGACTTGTAGTTCCGGAGATATGCGAACACAAACATAATATTTTACTAAATGAGTCGATGCCGAGTCCTTACTAGAGGAGTTGTACCTTCCATCATCAGCTCAGCTACATGAGATGATGATTTTCAGATGCAAATACTTGAACAGCTTTAGAAAATATATGAAAATTAATGGTACTATGTGCCTATAAAATTTGAAGGTTGCCCTCGATTTCCCTGGCATCCAATAATCAAATCCTGACCTGATGATCATGGTACCACTTGGGAAGTATACCCTTTCAAACAAAAGAAAATAAATCCAAATCGGTCCAGGCGTCTTCGAGAAATCGGGAAAGAAACACAAAAAAAAAAGATTCCGACGAATTGAGAACCTCCTCCTTTTTTTGAAGTCGTTTAAAAATAGGGTTATGTTCAGAAAATATAGGAAAACAAATAAAAGTATAATAGATGTTTTTTGCTACTAACATTATGAAGTTGAATGCTTCGGAATAGGAACATTATAGACAGAGTAGTTAGGAATGTGATTGTTAGGATGAAAAATGTTAGGAAGACCATTTTCGGGTTTCCAATTATCAGAGTTAAAATTTTAGGTGAACTTTGGCGCGTCCCTCCCAAGTAACACAAACGTGTCTAGAAACGTACTACTAGATAGCTTATAGAATTAAATTGAATTGTCTACCATAAGAATAAAATATCTATAAGCAATCTTCTAGAATGCTTATAGACAGAGTTTAGTAAAAGTGGGCACATTCTTGTACCCTCTCTTAAGAATGAGTTAAGAAAACATGACTAGATAGAGTTAAGATCAAATTGACTTAAGAGATGTTTCTAGTGTCTCTCTAAACCGTTTATAGACCGCACGTTTATCTAGAAGCGTACTAGTAGATAGTTTATAGATAGAGTTAAGACCTTTAAAGGAATCATTGCTCGTCAAGTTTTAAAACCAAATGATCTTAAGACTAACAACTTTAAGTAACATTTTACTAGTGACGCATAATGGCGTGGAACTTACAAGAGTTATTTTACTTAATAATATTTGCATCATGGCGTAACAAATTTATTACTTTTTATTAATTTGTGTTATAATAATGGGTAAATAAGAAAATCAATATGCGATTGAAGTTCTATCGTTGAATATTATGTAAAACTCTTGTAAAATAAGAGCGCCCGCTGTAAATGTAAGATTTAACAATTTTTTTTCAAAATATGAAAATTATTTGGTATAAGCAAATTTTAGAATTTACATTTTAATGCTTAAAATACTCATTTTATTTAAAATATAGTAATTTAAAACATATCAAATGTCTAATTAGACATAATTTAATGATAAAAACATTAAAATACGTAACGAAAATTATTTGAAGCAAAAAATAGGCAATAAAAATGGCGTCCAGATAAAATTTACTAGAAAACCGATTTCTATAGAACAAACAGTCTAAAGTTTTTTTTTGTAGTACCTATGGCTCTAGAATAATTTTACTTACTACATACTAAACTATCTAGTGAGAGAATAAACAGATTTAAGAGTGGTTTAAAATTATCTAGTAACAGTCACTCTGTATTCCTTTTTATCTTGTCACAGTATTTCTAGACGTGCTTCAGTGAATAGGTAATTTCATGTGTTGTGAATGTAAGACCATTTTACGCAGTAACAAACCAATATAATTAATCAATACAAGAGGGTACCCGAGTAAAAAGTATTTCTGATTTATTTAAGTATAAATAATGTGAGAAATAATAATTAGAATTGTAATTACATTAATACCCTTTCATTTGATACCCACATCATTGAGGTGGATTTCAAACAGCCAGTCCGCCATCTTGAATTTAAGTCACGTGACTATTTTTTTCGTATTCCTGACAGCAAACCTTTTCATTTGATACGCATATCATGGGGGTGGATTTTAAATAGCCTGTCCGCCATATTGGATTTAAGTCACGTGACAATTTTTTTCGTATTCTTGACAGCAAACCCTTTCATTTGATACCCACATCATTGGGGTGGATTTCAAACAGCCAGTCCGCCATCTTGAATTTAAGTCACGTGACTATTTTTTCGTATTCCTGACAGCAAACCCTTTCATTTGATACCCATATCACGGGGGTGCATTTCAAATAGCCTGTCCGCCATCTTGGATTTAAGTCACGTGACTACTTTTTCGTATTCCTGACAGCAAACCCTTTCATTTGATACCCATATCACGGGGGTGCATTCCAAATAGCCTGTCCGCCATCTTGGATTTAAGTCACGTGACTACTTTTTCGTATTCCTGACAGCAAACCCTTTCATTTGATACCCATATTATGGGGGTGTATTTTAAATAGCCTGTCCGCCATATTGGATTTAAGTCATGTGATTTTTTTTTTCGTACTCTTGACAGCAAACCTTTTCATTTTTAATACCCATTATATCATCAACAATTTTCTACGTTTTGGAGGAAGTTACTAGGAAGTTTCGATTCTTCTTCGGTCGACTCTTCTTCATTTTTCTTTCTTTTTAAATACTTGCGGATTTTTCGACGAAAACCACCAGATCTTTTAATTTGTTTCATCTTCTCCATTGGATAAACTCATCCAATTTAAATTTCTAGTACAAATGCACTTAACTAAGCCACTTTTAAGGAAAAAAACTCTAAAAACACGACTTCTCTATCAGTTTTCTAGACAAAGTTAAAAATATCTAGTAAAGTATTTTATCTAGACTGAAGTATCTATAGAAAAAAAAGATAAGAGTACCATTAGCTAAAATAGAATATCTGTAGAAAGTTTTGTCTTCAAATATATCGTTTTATCTATAAAACTACTTCAAAATAGGTACCTTTAGGCTTTTTTAACTATTTGTAGAGCATTTTATCTAGAAACATTGCTAATAACTATGAACGTACTTAAAATAAGTGTTCTATAGAACAAATGCTCTTAAAATAATAAAGTTTTAGATAAAAAACTCTATAAGATTAAATGTTCTATAACAAACCCATCTTTAAGAAAGCCCGTATCTAAAGATTAACCCTGAATAGACAGTCTATAGACAGATTGGTTTTAAAACTTCCAGACTGTGTTACTTGGGCTTCCAAACACTTTTCGACCTGTCTGTACAGTTTCGCGCACAACACTTCATACTATTGCCGCGACCTTAGTAGGAAGTGAAACTAGTCTTCCAAACACTTTTCGACCTGTCTGGGTGCAGAACTGCACATCTGCATCATTATCTTGTCTTTTGTTCTTCAACGCTTAGGGAACAAATTTTACGATTAAAATTTAGACAACCGAAATTCAGCCACAGTTTTGCTTCGACAACTAAATACTGTTGGATTCAGAATAAAAAAACCTATCATTTGATATCTGATTCGATTAAATAACAGATGAGGGTATATTATCTACGGTAACTCACCTGTTTAAACCCGACAACTAATTAGAAGGACAGGGTTAGACACCGACAACCTATATTTTTTAGATTCCTTGATGTATATTCTATCAGCTAATACTTGATTTTTTTAAATAACAGATGAGGGAAGTGGAACGAAAATTTTTGAGGACAATTTTAATGAATTAACATTGACGGTACGCGATTCAGGCCGACAACCTATCACCAAAATATTGTCGTTTAGAGTATCTAGCGTGTATCATATGCCATTTTCAAATAACAGATGAGGGTATATATTTCTTCAATGTATCCTAGACTATCCACATCTCCTCTCCGCTTAGCTTCGGTGGAAATCAAAATCACTTTGGTGGAGTCCGGGCCATATACTTTTTTTTTGTTATCATTTTCTGTGCCACTCTTGAGCAAAGGCCTCCCCCATTCGTTCTTCTTCTATCGATCAAGTGCTTCTTCATGCCAATTCATGAGGAAGCCATCTAAATTGTCCCGCCATCTACTCCTTGGCCTCGGCTGCGATCACATTTTTTTTATATTTTAAAATAAGCATTTTTGTTTTATTTTCTCTAGAATTTTATTAATAGTAAGCCGGAATCTGGATTAGTGTGACCAGAAATTGATTAGACTCGCCTTCTGTGACATTTGACACTTGGAACAAACGGGCGAAATGTTCGAAAGACGCACATCTCTGCTTAATTGTTCAAGGAAAACCACCAAGATATTTTGTTTATTGAATAAAATATTGCCGAGAATAAAGTTAGATAATTCGAAGAAGAAGCAACAAAAAGCACAAGTTGTATCTGTCAAGTTTTTATACACAATCAACTTGTCTTTCATCAATGTTTTGACTAGTGGAAATTCTGCTTTTTTATTGCCTCAGGGTTTAACCGTTAAACACATGTACATAGTAAAGTAAAAACTTACCCATTTCTTCACTAGGTACCAGCTTAGAGGCCATCGACCTCAGAGATGTGAATGTGGTCGCGTTCAAAATCTCAATTAACGGAACTGTAAAGTTAAACATTGAAAAAATAAAAAATATCATGTATCACACTAAGAAGGGCCATCTGTGTTGTATATTTAGGATCATAATTTCATTTCACTCATGTTTCATGAACATACAGACATTGTATGATTGTATGTGAAAATATGCTGAATTACTCTTTCAAGTAAAACCACGAAGTAAATAAGCGTAAGAACATCGTCAATTCACTTTTCCAGGCAGGGTATTTTTGTATACTTTGGAATTATTATAGTTAGGAATTATTCCTGTATCGTGAGTGTATTTACAAATATTTTAACTTTTTTCAGAAATCAAATGCAAAAGTCATTTATTCAAATTAGGCTGATTTTTCACACGCCGTGTGAGTAGGTAGGAGGCAACCCGACCCCCGACGCACACAAACTCGAGCACACAAACAGCCAGACCTCGTAAAATGACCTGTAGATCATAAACAAACTTGTTTCGTGGGAAAATCGAACTTTCGACATGAAATGCAGCAGTCGATTGCAAAGCAGTAGGGCCACGGGGTGGATTAAGGCCCACCCCCTCTTACAGAGAGCCTGTGTCTTTGCAGTAAGAAAAATTCAAGCTCATGAAAATTCTTATGCTACCAAATCCAGTATTAAATACTTACCCATAAACATCTGAAAGTCTGTCTGCACGAAGGTAATGAGAATGGAGCCGGCAAGCTTGCTGATGATGGAAATGAGACACAGCATCGAGTCATGGAAGCCCCAGCGTTTGCTGAACACGCTGATGGAGAACAATGCTCCTGTAATGATAAATGATATTTATTTTGTAAGTTGGTTATAAAAGAACACTTTTACACGTCACAACCAATATTTTTTAAAGCTAGATGTGGCCGGTGTTTCGTACCTGACTACTCTCAGAAGAAACATCCGAAACAAACTCAGAGGTCACAGTCTCTTTTAAAGTCCAGACATTGTTTTGTTCAGATCATACGAGGATCATGCGGGTGTCTGGGATGGTCTTTTGAGGAAAGAGCCACACAGATTTGAGTGGACCTATCCAGTCAGTGCAAGCATTTGTCAGTTACAGTAGCTCGACTCAGAACACAAGGAGCTCAACGACACGACGAACAATACCAAAGAACGGACATTTGGGTAGACCGCTTAAATTACTCAATTTTTTTTAAAAAATGTAATTAGTCCGTCTTTTAGATTATTCAAAAATAAGGGACACGTATTTTTTTATTTGTAAATTAGACCAAAAATGACAAAGATATAGCCTATTAAAGTTACGTGTGACGTCACGATGCGTGGCATTTTTCGCGCAGAGTGACGTCACAGGTAACTTAAATAGGCTATTATCTTTGTTCTTTTTTGTTTAATCGAAAAAAGAAAAAATACGTGTCCAATATTTTTTTATAATCTAAAATACGGACTAAATAGAATGTAGTTAATTTGACCCTGGAAACTACCCTATTGTCAGACAGTAAAATTATTATAAATCAAAAGCAAAACTTCCCCACATTCCTGTAAAAGGATAGATATAAATAACTTTAGTAGATATAGTTGAAGCTCAAGAGTTATAATGTTCCCGAGTTACTAAGGGACTTTACTCATGACGCGATGCACCACGATTCGGCCAATTCCAACTACAATTGAAAATCAACCTTACCACTACTAAGAAATAATGATGTAATTCGATTGACTTGACGTCGTCGTGGCGATCGTGTCTTGTTTTTCATCTATTCGTAGATATCAACGTGTTGAAGCAGCAACAGTGCGTGTTGCTGGGATCCGAATCATACTTTTAGGTGCCTATGATTCTTTAACTGTACAGTAGAGTATTATTTTTTTAATTTTTGATTATACGATATGATAGAGATAACACATTCTTGACACAGTAGCTGCTTTGCGTTGCCACATTGGTTGCAACCTAAGTCAGTCATGTGTCGTATCCGCTATGTCATTTTATGTTATTCCGAGAGTTGCTTGACATCTTTGGGTATAAATGATGTGGGCTATTTATTTTTTCTACTCTTTCAAAATTAAATAAAAAGATTTAAAACGTTTTGAAATTCGTCAAGGACCTTTTTTGCCACAAAAAACAGGTCATCAATTTTGTCTATGGGTATTATGGGAAAAGTCTTATACTAGTTTTCAGCGTGCCTCAAACACATACACAATGGTTTTTGATGATTAGTATATGTACAGCTGCGGTAGATTCATATTATCTTATCCATCCAAAGGTCGTCTGGAAGACATTGTCAATACCGATAATGCTGCCCATTGTAAAATATTCATGTAGGTCTTTGTATATTCTTTTTTTCTTGATGTTACCATGTATTATATTGAAAAATTATACAGAACAGTTTTTGTAAACAGGTAGGTTTGGTAAACAGATAGTACCCATTTTGACAGATTAAACCACTAAAATATTCGAGCATTAGGATGAGTCATGAGTCTATATTTGGTTTTGTAATCAAACTATTGAAATTTTTTTTTTTTTTTTTAATTTTACTAATGAAATAAATTAAACTTAAGTGTTAATAAATACGAAACGAATTCAATCCTTTTTTAACTTAGTATACATTATTCTCTTACATACAAAAAACACTAAACGGATCTAAACACATAAGGTACGTTTTTATCCCCGAAAAATCCTGCAGAAAATTGGTGGTACATTTTTTAAATGCAATTTGATGCAATGACATGGTCACTAGTGCCGTTATTATTATTCGTCCGCAAATTAGACTTTGACGTTAGTTAAGCTGGGTATCCACTATGTTCGCGAACCTCTTGGTCTCCGCGCTCTTGCAACAGCTCCGCATAGTGGATACGTTTGCAAACTTGGAGCGCGAACGGTGCGCGCTCCGCGCTCAGCGCTCCGCGCGGTGGCGGTAAATTGGGCGAACACAAGGGGGAACTCAGTCTGTTCGTGAACGCGCGAGAGAGAGATGCGATGGAGATGCGCGTACCGTCTCCATCAGAGCGGTTACGGAAGCGCGGAGCGCAAGAGGTTCGCGAACGTAATGGATACCCAGCTTTACGTTCGTACATCCTTGTCCATACCTGTGTCTTCGTTAACAAACTTAGAAAGTAGACCCCCTGGTCCTTGATTGGACGGCCAACGACCCTAGCCATAAGTTGGATGAGAGTTACCTGAATAACTACCAAAATGCAATAACTCATAGACCAATATACCCCTTAAAGACACATATAACCCTTCAAGAATTTACAGACGCGATATTATATCCTATCACAAAGAGTCGAAATACTCCGTTAGGTTTTAAAAAGAGTTCACTTTGAAGTAAGTTGCCGTCTGTAATATGAAAAGATGCACGTTATTGGATACTGAACGTACAACTTCACTTGTAAGGCCGCTGCCTCGAAACTAGCGGGCAGCGGGGCGGCAGCGGCGCGGCGGTGGCGCGGTAGAGCGGCGCGGCCGTCGCAGACCCGTTCTCGAAACTAGCGGGCAGATCGCGTCACTATAGCCGCGTAGTGTTGTGTTCGTGATTGTGTCGTCGAGATATTTGTTTTTATTCGCGAACGAAATGTCTAAACAATGGCGGCAACATCTTTTTGATCCAAATTTATTCCTAACGCTCGATTTATTGTGGGCAAACACTACGGCGCAGGCGCGCGGGCGGTGACCGCTTGACAAGTACACCGCTCGCTGCCCGCTCCCGCCCCGCTGCCGCGCCAGCACGATTCAATCGCGGTACGGGCCTGACTGCCAGTACCGCGATTGAATCGTGATGTGTTATACACCAAAGAGGGTACCTTCCGAACAGAAGTTACACTACAGAGCAAAATTATCTATATAATAAATATGAATATTTGTACACAACAACGCCTGCGTCGCGAATCGTAACCGAAAGACGTTTATGGAATGAAAGATTCGACATCGCTTCTCTGCGATAGCTTAGTTGGTTAAATGTCTGGAGTCCTTATCCAGAAAGAAGCAGTTTCGTGTCCCTCTCACAGTTTAGTTTTTGGCGTTTAGAGGAACTAACGCCAAGAATACGCCACGCTCACTAGCTCCCGCTGCGCCGAGATTGTTGTTTGGCAATGTTTTTAAGGGCAAAATGGCGTATAGTAGGTACTCACCAATAGAATGTGTTATAATGCTGTAAGTCGAATACAAGCTGTATTTAATAGCATCCCATTTCAGCTTGTACCTCACGTACATGTATGTGATCAAGTGCTCACCTGAAAAATTAAAAAAAAGTAATAATAGCACATTACATTACAAGTGCGGAAAGGCTGTCGTTGCTAAGAGTTCCGACAAATGTCTACCCGAGCCGAAGGCGAGGGTTGACACTCAGTCGGGACAAGTTGAAATGATGACGGTTCCGCACGTGTACTGAGCGACTATTTTTAATACAGTTGCGAGAAAATGAAGCAATTTAATAAAATAACAAAAACACAATAAACTCATTTTCTGCAACAAACAACTAAACTCGCAAAGAAAATTTCTGGAAAATGGCCCCAACCATAGAATACAAGCAGAGTTTTTTTTTCACCCATTTTGGTAGGCAAAGGGAACTACTCGTATGCCCATACAGGTTAGTCTTCAGGAGATTTTTTTTTTATTGATATGAAATGAAAATGAAATTTAATGAGATGAAATGAAATGAAACCTAAGCTAACTCATTCAATTACGGGCACGCCGCAATTGCGGCGGTAAGACCCCTCTTTGAGGAGTGGCTGGAGAGACGTCATGGCGTCCTTACTTTCCGCCTGACGCAGGTCCTCACCGGGCACGCATGCTTCGGGAGGTACCTGTGTCTAATGCGGAAGAAGGAAACGCCTGGGTGTCACCACTGCGAAGATCGCCCGGAGGACACGGTGGAGCATACGGTGCAGGACTGCCCTGCTTGGGCGGGGCACCGCCGTGTCCTCACGGCTGCGATAGGCGGAGACCTCTAGCGCCCGGCATTGGTTGCGGCCATGCTGCGGGAAGAGACGGAGTGGGAAGCGGTCGCCTCCTTCTGCGAAGCAGTAATGCTCGCGAAGGAGGAGGCGGGCCGCGTGCGAGAGAGGACAGTGTCTTCCCTCCGCCCCACCCGCAGTGGTGGACGCCTACGGCGACGGACGTCGCAGGACGATCTCCGGCCACCGTAGGCGCGGGCATGCGGGCAGCGAGTAAAGGACAACTCGCTGCCCGACCATGGACCATGCCCGGGTCGACGGCGCGTTGTGTCCCACGCGCGCCTCAAAGAGCGTCAGCATAATGACGGGGCCCCCCTCTCAGAGGGCCAAAGCCTGCCGGGGTCGCGGGATTATTTCCTTACCGTGACCCCGGAACATAACAGGCTACTGAAGGACACCGTGGATTTTAGTCAGTACAAGTCTGACAGTAAGGGGTGGGAGGACTCATTTGATGATTTTACCACGAAAAAAAAAACTCATTCAATTAAATCATTAAATCTGATTTGAAATAAATAGTAGCTTCTTTTTAGAAATCGTATTTGTATGAATCACAAAAACTCTTTAGTAAAAACTTCATGGTTGGTTTTTCTTTTTAATAGACATTATTTTGACAGTTGAGAAAGAGAACGCACGAGTTCGGGAAAGGTAAAAAAAAACTCTAGTATGTAATAGCCGACTTCCCGAACGCTATGCCTTCCTGTAATGCGCCACTTTTTGAGCAACTGTATTAAAAAGAAAGTTCCACGTGGCAAACTATATTTTACGTTGTGTATGAAAGTCCAGGACGTAGGAGTGTGGGTAGCTGGCCCAAAGTGGGGGTGAGCAGAACATTTGGCAAGACGTGGTGATGGCCGGTGGAATAGAACCCTCACTGAGTGGTTACTGAGATGCGGTAGAAGAAATGTGGGCCGACCAACGGCCTGGTGGGTGGACAAAGTCCAGCGGGGTTATTGCGTATTTCTGTTGACAGTTCAAATGATGGTCACTTGCTTTGGTGACAATCAAATAGCTGTCAAAAAGTAAATAATAATATCTATTGGCTTTCGCATTTGCAATGAAAATGATAAATGTAAATGTTCCCTAAACTATTCTAACGCTCTTGAGGAACTCCCCAACTTAGCTTCATAACTGTCGATAAAATATAGAGGTGTCAAGCCATCCAAGTTCAGTTGACAACTGCTGGTCAGTGGCTATCAAGTTAGTCAATAGCCCTGCTGAAGGACAGGGTATAACCTGGATTAGATATGCGCAGCTCAGGGTTACACTGGGGTAACATGACACAAAAGGGAGGAGGCCAGCAGTGGGTGGAACAGAGATGCAAATTATGATGATGATGATTTGCGACATCGCACAGTTTATTTGTTCGTTGGCACCAACCGTTTGTTTTGCGCAAAATAAGCAATTGACAAAGAAGTTTTTACAAAGAATCGTATTTCTTATCTTTATCTGAACATAAACTCTCCCATTGTGTGATACAATATCCGTCATATTGACATAATAACTGGGCTTGTAGAAAATATTTAGTTAGTGATACCAGCATATTGTAATTTACTGATAAAAGGTCATTCAACGTCAAACATGTACCAAATGCAGTTATAAGTAGCATCACTTTAAAACATAAGTCTATTATAGAGAAAATAGTCCTGTTCATGGATTTTAATCAAGGAGACCAATTTCAGTGAAGGCCAGCATTATATTACGCATATAATGACACTATAACAGAATCATAATATGAATGGCGATCAAAATGATTTTTGTTGCGTGAAAAAAAATCTGCAGGGTCAACAACGCGCAGTCGATGTCGAACCTGTGGTATTGCAGGCGTCCATAGGCTATGTTGGCCGCTTTCCATCAGGCGGGCCGAATGCTTGTTTACCACCATAATGGTATTAAAAAAAAACTTTTTCAAAAAAAATGTAACCGACTTCAACACAACCACAAAAAAAGTTCAAAATAACCTACAAAAAACTTTTCTTTCGAAAGTCGGTGACTTTATTTTTTATTTCATTGACTTTTTGTCACCGACTTTCGAAAGAAAAGTTTTTTGTAGGTTATTTTGAACTTTTTTTGTGGTTGTGTTGAAGTCGGTTACATTTTTTTTTGAAAAAGTTTTTTATTTTATCCTTTTTAGTTTCACTATTCAACCCAAATTATTGTCAAATACATAATATTTTCTTACATGTGCACTAAAATGTTGTAATCCATAGCACCGGTAATAACAACGCCGATTATGTATGTACACAATGAGAACTACCAAAAATAAAAACTACTGCACAAAACTAAATGAAAATTTTATGGGACCAAATGGCAGATATACTGTATCGAACAAAAAAAGAATAATCGAAATCGGACCAGAAACCTCGGAGTAATCGGTGTAGACAAAGTTAAAAACTTTTTAGGTTTTTGTTGATTTTTGTTGATATTTCAAAAAGTGCTAGTCCGATTTTGATAAAATTTTAATGGGACCATTCCAGAAGTATACCCTATCCAACAAAAAAAGAATTTTTCAAATCGGTTGTTAAACGAGGGAGTTATGCCCGAACAAACATAAAAAAAAAAAAAAAAAAAAAAATACAAACATCCGAATTGAGAACCTCCTTCTTTTTTAGAAGTCGGTTAAAAAAGCAATATACCATTATGAAATATTATCATATTAATATCGATTTCTTTTTTTTTCTGCCCTTTAGAGAGAATTTAACCTTACACGCGGGCGGAGCCAAGGATTTAAGGGGAAATTAAAATTGAGAAAGTGGATGACACTGTAGAAGTGTAGAGAGGAAGTCGAGTGCTGAGTTTATTATAATTATCCTCCAGACGCACTCTGTCTTTTTTTTTATTTACAATTGTGGTGCATTTAGACGGACTTAATGCCGCAAGGCATTATCTACCAGTCACCTTTGGGTCAAAAGAAGAAGCAGATGGAATAGGTACAACAATACTAATAAAACAATTAAAACTAATACATCTAACTATCTTATCTGATCCGTCACAACAGGAGAACGATCTGGTGGCCTACCATGAAGTCTTCAAGCGTGAGTAGTGTCGCTTAGGAAACGAGATGGCGCTAGACGACTTGTATAGCTCTATCTCTTTCTCGCAGCCTAACTACTCAGCTTTTAAGAGCTTCTTCGTTCTAATCTTTTGGACGTGTATTCGCCTTTCTACGTAGAAGACTGTAGTTTGCTGTGCACTTGAAGAAGTCGATTCTGACTACTTTAAGCAGTCATGTCCATGTGTGACCAGCGTATTAAGTTATTTTAGAAATACATTTACTTACCATGGCTCGGTCCATATACTATGGCAACCACAAGAAGCGTCAAGATGATCTTTTTCCTATAGTTCGTCTCTCTCTTCTTGATCGCCACATCTGCTGTTTCTTTCACCAATATTACCATGTCAGAGCAAGTTACTGGTTCTACCTGGAAAGTGATTATACGAACTGTTACGTATGAGAAAATACACACAATAAGAATGTAACAAAAACAGCAACAAGTACACAATTCTGAATAAGCAGCTCCACTCCTCGTAACTCCACTCCTCTTTTCCGCAAGTGTGAGTTAAAAAATCTGCTGTTCAAGACATTTTTACCGTGTTTTTCTTTTTGTATGGAACAGGTAGTTTTTCTTGCCGATTTTTATCTTTCTATTTCCAGATAATATAATATTAAGTATAGAAAAACAATAAATACACAATAAAGAAGTTGAATAATAAAAGGATCTTAAAAAATGTTTACCTTCTCATTCTTATCAGTCCGTGGCTTAGTGTTACTCTCCAAGTAAAAGAATCCGTAACAAAAAGTCATCAAGTAAATTACTCCAGAAATGATAAATATTCCGTAATATCCCAACACTTTCAACAGGATCCCACTCAAAGCTGTTCCAATAGGTATTCCAGCAGTCATGCAAAGATTCACAAGCCCCACTCTGAAGGTCCTAGACTCTTCATCAGTAATGTCACTAATGTAGCTGAAGACTCCGAGATAAACCATGACCCAGCCGCCTGTCACAGCCGGGAATATAGCTTCAAAGAACATTGTCACTTCAATAGCAATTTCATAGAAAAAGAAGGTGCTAAGCAAATTGGAAATGCACACCATAAATTCTCCGAAGATTGGTAACAAAATACACACTTTTCTATTCCCTGTTCTGTCGCTCCAAGCCCCCATAAATATCACGAGCAGCGTTGGAATTGAAGTCTGTATCACACTCTTCCATGATTCTATGTTGGAGATTATCTTTTGGACTTCGCCTTCGAACTCCGTCAAGTTTCCTTTCCTATCAATGAGTGCATCACAGATTGAGTCATTGTAGTTCAGCTTCACGCGGCAAGTTTTATCCAGGTTCAAATTCTGTATCGCAAGTCTGGCTAACATCGACGGTATTATGAGACCTGCTAGAATGGGCTCTACCGTGATGTTTGACTTTATTCGCCATAGTTTTCTTACAAAACTTTCCTTCTCAGGTTTACAATATTTGATATTTTTCTCTTTTATTGTGTCGTCTTCAATCGGCTCATGTTTTTTTTCAGGTTCTGACATGTTGTGTTCACGCAACGAAAGTGTTTGTCAAACTAACAGCAGATGTTATTATATTAAAAGATTATTTCTCACATATTATCTTAAAGGCTTATTATTTGTGGAGCTTTAGATGTATAATATGTACGGCTTGGTCCAAAAAATATAACAGATATTTTGTATACCAAATAATGGGTGTTGTTTTTTTAAATCATTTTATTTTTACAAAAGAGGTTTGGTTCTTATGGAATATTTTCTCAGCTTTTTTAAAAAAATGGAAACACTTCATAATTTGTTTATTGAAAAGCAAAGAGATTTAAAAGAACCTGCTCGTATGTAGTTTAATGTCTTTGTTGAAAAGGCATATTTACATTGGTCCAATAGCTGGATCCAGTGTCAGTGGATTCCAGTGCATGTTTCAATCTAATACAGCGTCGTTTGATGATTTTTATGAACCTTATAAGTGCCACAAAAGGTGTTAGTAAGAATGGTAATGATGGTTGTCTAGACGGATGGATTTTTGTAATAGAGTCACAAAAAAGTACGCGACGGATTTGAAGGAGACCTGGCACACATGTAGTTTGTAACCTGGATCCTCTTTGAAAATAACAGACCTCCACAGAGGCTAAGCAGTGCACATAAGCCAGTTCATAATATTTTTGGTTGTGTTCAAAGTTTCAAACCCACCCTGTAGACAATAAGACTTATCAAAGTTAAATAATTGTACATTAGCTAACTAGTATTTACGTAAAGTATTTCGCCTGCCACTGCAACTTGATGGCCTGATAAAATTGAGTACATAATGTAATCAATTGTCTCGTATTTGCTCTTAGATAGGTTACTTGCGCAATTAACTTGTTCGAAGCATAATACTTATATACCTAATATAAGTATTTATATCATCATGGCTAAAATGATTAGATTTTTTTAAATGTCATCTTGTAATTCGAGCTCAAGTAAATAAACTGTTGTCGCACAATAGTTTGGTGTGTTGTTTCAAAATTAACCTAATGAATAGTGTTTTTAGAGTCCTAAATGATTTTTTAAGTAGTTCATTTATTTTGTAATTGCATAATGTGGTGCAATTCGTACAAACGTGATGTCCATTAAACTACACACATCAAAAGTGTCTAGGGATCAAGCATTTTTATGCGGATTTCTTGAGATTGAGATGTGGCTTTGTAATAAATTTATGATTTTATAAATTTATATGGATCCTTTTTGGTGCATTTCATAATTTGAATCAGGAACTGTAAATCAAATTCGAGTAAAAGATGAAAATCAGCTGTCAATATTTTCCCTATAAAAACATACAACGCATTGAAGACATTATTAGTGCTACTGTTTCCCTACTACTGATTAAAACCAACGTTATTATGGAGCGGCGACGTCATTTAAGCAGGGAAGAAATGCTCAGAGCCGTGGGAATGATAGAAGCTGGTTCCCGGCAACGTACTGTGGCTTTAGCTCTGAATACAAGTCAGAGTGTTATCAGTCGACTTTGGACACGTTACCGAAGCACTGGTACCGTGGCTGAGCGCCATGGAGGACGATATCGCTGCACCACACGGAGACAAGACCGATACATTCAAATCTTAACTCGAAGAGCTCCAACAATAACCGCCATGATGTTAGCCGTGAGGCTTCATCACTCTTCAGGGAACTTAATTAGCGACCAAACAGTCAGAAACCGCTTGCATGAAGTGAACCTTCATTCCCGAAGACCGCTACGGGTACCACCTATAGCAATGCACAATCGTAGGATTCGATATCAATGGGCTCTTGAACACAGAAATTGGGCAGAAGAACAATGGCGTTTCGTGTGCTTTTCTGATGAGTCTCGTTTTGGTATGAGACCGGATACAAGACGTATACGACACTGGAGAACCCCTGGACGCCAACAGCGATTAAAATCCTGCCAGGAAGTCCATCCTTATAGTGGTGGAACCATCATGGTATGGGCGGGTATTTGGATCGGCGGAAGAACTGAGTTGATTTGGATCAGAGGCAACCTCAACGCTCAAATTTATGCTGAGACGATTGTATCAGACGTCATCGTTCCTCTACAAGTGCAAATCGGTCCCTTATTTCAGTTAATGCATGATAATGCACGACCGCACACCGCAAGAGTTGTAAGACAGACTCTCGCCGCAGCTAACATCAATGTCCTGCCCTGGCCTGCTCAGTCGCCAGACTTGAACCCGATTGAGCATGCATGGGATATGCTACAGAGAAGAGCTCTGCCGAATATGGAGGGTATCCAGTCGCAAGAAGACCTTTTTTTGTTGTTGCAACGAACATGGGCGGCCATTCCACAGCGTGATTTGGATGAACTCATTTTGAGTATGCCAAAGCGATGTTCTTGTGTTGTTAGTGTTCGCGGTAGAAACACGGATTATTAATTGTTTAAGTTACCCAATAAAATTTTAAAGAAAACTGTTATTTCAGTCTTTTTTTCGAACTTTAATGTTAGTGGTTCAAATGTCAAAAATCCCTTTATTAGGAAAATGGCAAATTTCTTTATGAATGCAAAGGTGACTTGGTTTATCGTTACTGTGACAAACGATAACACTTTATTTGATGAATCCTTAAAGAACATTTTAATTAATATCAATCAGGAGAAAAGTTATTGCAAAAATATATGTTGATCCCTAGACACTTTTGATGTGTGTAGGTGCTTAAATGGTCTCTCTTCTTAAATCTTTACAACACAGTTTGGGTCCAATAACTTTCCATATTTGGTATTTATTGAATACAGATAAACGGCGTAAACTTGGCTAAATAATTGCAGACGCACAGGCTGATCTTCCAGGTTAAGCCGCGCTTGCCGAGGTTGGTCTGTGGATGGGTGACCATCTGTCATAGCGAGTTCTTCGTAGCTCGGAATGCACGTAAAGCCGTTGGTCCCGGCTGTCATGTAGATCTTTGACAGTCATTGCTGTTAGACAGAAGCTCATAAGTCTGCCAACCAGCCTTACAATGGAGTATAGGTATCGTATTGCCCAGTTACTGGGTTGGGGAGGTCCGATAGGCAGTCGCTTCATGTGAAATACTGATATTCAGTTGCATCTGGTACGACTAGAAGCCGACACCAATATAGTTGGGAAAAGGCTAGGCAGATAATTATGGACACATTTGGGTCACTCCAGCAGCACGCGACGCTTGGAACCGGGTTGGTCGACGAAACAAAAGATGAAATGGCAGAAGGTAGAAATATTTTTACCATTACAGGCATGGTAATGTTTAAAATAAAGAAAAGCAATGTTTTTGTTCTTCAATGCCGTACAAACTGTACCATTTCCCTGCAAAAAAAACAGTAGATTTAACAAAACCCTTATCCCTTTAATTGGGGTCGGCGCAACACTTTTTTTTCTTCCATTCTCCCCTATCAAACTTGTAACAGTGTACATAAAGGTTATAATGTCTTGTTATTAAAACAGTATGGCTTAAGCCTTAGTTTAAGTTAATTTAAAAAAAAAAATAACGAACAATTTACTCATTAATTTCTCAGAAATTTCGAAAATACCAGATAGATGAAATGAAATACGTTTAAGAGTGGTATGATGATAGCATAGTTGGGAAGGCGTCTAGAATACCTACTTATCCAAAATTACCCATGCTCGAGTTCTTTTGGACAAAAGCTATACTAGAATAATTATTGAAATACTATCTGTTGCCAGCGGTTTCACCCCCTACAACTCGAAAATTATCCCACTTGGCCATAAAATCGGGCATAAAACTATCCTATGTGTTAATCCATGTTATAAACTATCTGTGTACCAAATTTAATCTTAATCTGTTCAGTAGTTTTTGGGTGTGAAATAGTAACAAACATTCATTCATCCAAAAAAACTTTCACGTTTATAATATTAGTATTAGGAAGTAGGATAGGATATCAGTAGAAAGTAGGATAGTACGATAGGATATCAAAAATATCTAATTAATTTTTGAAAGAAAAAAAAAGTATTCAAATTCGCCTGCAAATACTATTTTTAATTCTTTATTATGTTAAGGAAAACCAAATAAATATTATTATTTAGATTTAAAACGGAATATTTACCATGTTTATTATTTGTTTTGAGTTTCCGACATTTAAATAAATGATAAATGATCTTTATTTAGCAAATTGGTTTTGGCAAACTCTTTTACACGTCAAAAAGACACTATTTTTAAACTAGATGAGGCCGGTGTTTCGTACCTGACTACTCTGAGAAGAAACATCCGAAACAAACTCAGAGGTCACAGTCTCTTTTAAAGTCCAGACAATTGTGTATTGGTAAAGTTATATGAGAACCATGCAGGTGTCTGAAGTGGTCTTTTGAAGAAAGAACCACTCAGATTTGAGTGGGCCTGTCCAGTCAGTGCAAGCATGTGTCAGTTACCGTGCAGCTCAACTCATAACATAAGGAGCTCAACGATACGACGATCAATACCAAAGAAAGGACATTTGGGTAGGCCGCATAAATAACTCAAACCGTCAGACAATTTAAATAAAAACGTAAAAAAAATAGAATAATATTATGTAACCCACAAATGTCCTCACATTCACAAATTCGTAAAAAAAAAAAAAAAAAAATTAATTAAAAAAAGACAAAATTAAAATTACAAAGTAATTCATGTCACAAAATAAAAAGTACCTATAAAAAAAAGACACAAAAAGAACAAAAACAAAATAAAAAGTATATACAAAAAGAGAATGACATAGAAAATGTCAAAATACAAAAAAAATATAAATAAATTACAAAGTAATCATGTCAAAATAAAAAGATGTAAAATTAAAATTAAATTTCGGCACTGTTGCAAGCGCCATGGTCACGGATGAACATTCATCCGTAAACATATTGGTAAATGTCCCGTTTTAAATCTAAATAATATGTAGTTGTTGTGACCATGTCAGTCTAAAATCAAATAAATATTTATAGTAATAATTATGTTTTTATTCATAATAACAATAACATTAAAAATAACGTCTCAACCCAAAGATTCAGGTACCCTAGTCCAGACGCGACTCGTAAACGTCTTGAAGTAGTAAAAATATGTGCGAAATATTATACTATCGATTTTGGAATTGGTTGAATTTAAGTTACGGCTCAGCGCGATCGACTGATGTCGGTTGCGTACATTCGGATGTACGCAACCGGATGTCTCTTTGGTGGAGAGCGGGCTTTAGGGTGCCTTTCCACCAGAGATGTGCTATGTAGCTGTGCTGCGAGAATGTGACCGTTTCCACTGATGCTACTACGTTATGTAGCGGTGCGAGTAAGATGTGCTATGAAGATCCGCAAAGTAGCTGCGCTAGGAAGACGCGCAGCTCGAGGTTTTCGATGTATCGGTAGTAGAGAAGACGACCCTATAGGTCTTAACACGCCTCTATAGCACGCAGCCATATAGCACGCATCCATAGCACGCAGCCATAGCACACATCCATAGCACGCATTTTTCCATACAAAAACGCATCTTAGTTGAATCCGTTTACACCAGTGCTATGCTATGTAAACCAATGAATATATTTTGGTGGATATCAAACGCATCCGCAACATGCAACGTAGCATAGCACATCTCTGGTGGACAAGCAGCCTTACAGGGATTCAAAAACGACCGTTGGCATAGGTACCACGTCACACTCATTCTTCACAAACATAAAAACAAAAACAAACAAATGAAACAAATCCTTCATTCATCAGTAAGTCACTCTCCTATCATCACTTCATGTTCAAGATCTATGCTGTTGATAAGTGAGTCCTTCTTCTTCTTCTTCGCTTGCAATTCAGTATCGCTTAACACTTCTCCATTTACAGGTTTAGTTCTAGCAGCGTCTTTCCTGTTTTGTACGAAGAACCAGCTGAAAAAAAAAGTAAGGAAAAAAATTTTTTTCTTTTTATTTTAATTTATCAAATGAGTCCTCGGAACCCTGGGTGGAGTGGATATCAGATTTGTATTGAGTAACATCCATCGTATTCCTTCAGTTGCCCTTTACGTTCCAGGGCCACGGTTACCTGGTGAGACAGACCCGCGACCACACATTAACGTCTGAGGAAATTCAGTTACGAGTGGGAATTGAACCCGCGTTTTTCCAAGACATTTGCAGCTGATTTTTTCTTTCCTCAAAAAAGAAGTTACTACTATACTAGATATTTAATTTTCACTAGATAAGCTTTAATCCCCGTGATACAAGAGGACTACTTTCATCAAATTGACTGTTAAGATTAAGATTTCTTGCTTGCTATTGCTACACTTAATCTTCAGCTCATACTAGTACATACTGTGAATACAGATTTGAAACGTGGCCCAAATGATAACTATGACCTCCTTAATGTATCTCAATTTTATACTAAACTTCTGTCAACGTTTTCTGCGCCTTTTGGAATACTACAGCATTTTTTTTATGAAGAACAATATCGTCGTATCCTACGAATAGTGCCCTAACGAACATAGGGGCTTTTTTCTTTTATTGCATGATTCAATTCTGCTCATCATACCACATATAACCAGTTTAACAAAGCAATTAAAACCAGTACAGGTTATCAAATAATAAGGTTTTCTAAAAAGCCACAATTTTAAGCACTACGTTTTCAACGTAGAATAAAGCCACAACTGCCGTCGCGCCTTCATTCTTCGTGCGCGGGCGCGAGGTTTGCGTGCTAGCGCCGCGCCATGCGCCATTCGGCTACTATTCGGCGGAACGTGGAGATTGTTAGTTGCGGCGAGCGTAATCTGATTTTCAAATAAATATAACATTTTTGCGTGTACCTCAAGTGATTTTAAGATACAAATTATATTTTCTTAATTTGTACTGCATAGATCAAGTTCAAATAATATAGTATCAACGAGTTTGTACTTAAATAAGTCATTTTAATTATTTATTCATTTTCAATATAGAGTACATGTAGAAAAAAACCCTCATGGTGATTGTGGCCGTTTTCTATGGAATGGCTAAGCCCTAATTACGTTTATGTCTTTCTTCTAGGTTCAAATTATGTTTTTGTTTTTTATGTTTATGACATACCTACCTACAATGAAAACACGCATCACAAATATATAAACAGGGCTTTATGGCGGTATATATGTCTTCGACATTTCCGCAGATAAAGGGCATAATGTAACTTATTGCTCAAGTCCAGTCCTACTAAGTCTTAACGCAACGGAGAATAAGGATTTAAGGGACAAAAATCGTATAAAATATAAAGATAATTTATTGAAAATAATACTAACCAAACCATAAAATACCAATACACATTATATAAAACCACCAATACATATTTGTTCACATTTAATTTAAAAAACACAAAAAAGTGTCTCCTGAAAAGTAGCTAATATGCAGTTACGCCCCTATTCGTAGGATACGACGATATATTTCTGCGTGTAACAAATAGCTCTTAATCTAAGTTAGGCTCAGTTTAAAGTTTTTCTCAAAAAACTATGAACATAAATTGTGAAAGTCTTAAGCTGAATAATTTATTTTTGTAATTGGCTAAGTTATAAGTACTAACTAACAATATTTGCTAATCTCATCTGATTAAAGTTTTAGTCTTGACAGAATGCGTCGCGAGCCTAATTAGTAATGAAGAAATATTTTTATTGTACTTTAATGCCTATTTCTGTAATTTGTGTTTCTTAAAATAATACTTAAGTCTTCTTAATGGTGCTTATAACAAAAATGTTGTTAATTGGCACAGTGACTCATGAATTTATTGAAAGTCATTTTAAATATTTTGATGAGGCGATAGGTTTGTCTGTGTAGACCAACCAATAAAAACTATTCAATATTTTGATCGAATTATTTTTTTTCCAATTTTGCCTACACTAGGAATTTCTCCAGTACCTACCTTTCCGCTACTTCAATTCATGAGACATTTTGTGTGCATTTACCGGGAATTGAACCCACGACACGCACCGCACCAGTTCAGCTCAGTAACTGAACCAACCAAGGCGTGATTGCGTTATATCTTGACTTCACTCTTACCAAGGTAAAGGCCAGGATTGGGTCACGGGAAGCGTCAACACAGGAAGAACTTTTAGCAATAGTGTGGGGCATCGTTTCATAAAATAATAAGAAACTATGCAACCCTAGATGAAATTTGACGGAACGGTAGGCGTAGCGTGTCGCGGGTTTAATTCCCGCACGGAACAAATATTTGTATGACCTACAAATCGTTTTTCCGGGTCTGGGTGTTTGTGTATGTGAGTTTCTATGTTTGTAAACGCACCCACGACACAGGACAAATTCCTTGTGCGAGGCAAAGTTAAAAAAAAATATACAGGGTGACTTTTTTACCACCGTCCAAAATTTTTCTATGCATTAGGTATCAATCACTAAACCCATTTTTGAAAAAAAATCGATACGTCAAATTGTCATATTAAATCATTTTCTCATCCGCTCTGTGTGGTCACTAAGCTAAACGTTAATAATATACACTTGCCGACGCATGAAACGGGCAGAGCGCACCCCGCTGACCCCCCGCCCCGCCCCGCTACACCTGAGCGACACATCACAGCGCGGTGTCCAGATTCATCAACTTTTTATAGATAACATTGAGACGTGATATCTCGATATTTTTGTATTGATTGATACAAAACGAAAAAACACGTATTCAATGATTTTCGCCAAAGATTAATATATTAAAATTTGGATGGTGACTAAAAAATCATCTTGTATATACAATACTCACGCAAAAAACAGCAATGGTGGAATAGTAAGCACGGTGCTAACATAATAAAAGATGCCAGCATCTATCTCCAATGTGGTCATATATATCCAGGAGTAGGTCGGACCGAATATCATGGAAGTCACCACCTCCGTCAGATTGAAGAATGACGTCATTTTCCCTGGAATCACGTACGAATTGCTTACATAACACTCCATTTTGGTGTTTGGTTAAGAAGGCAGCTTTTTGTGAGGTGAAACCACGGAATAGAAAAAACCACGGGGGAAACGAATGTTCGAAGTCTATTTTGTTTGATACTTTATTTGTATGTGTGTGTTTTTACATTCGGTATTGTTTCTTTCTAAAGAAACTTTTGGTAAACGAAAGTTTTGTATTTAAGTAATCCGGCATAATGTGTAAATAAGAGATATCGAGCTTTATTATTTAGAATTTAAGATGAAGTCTTTTCTTTTTACCCGACTGCGCCAGGAGGGTTATGTTTTTTGAGTGTATGTATTTTCTGTTAATGTTATTTTCTAGTTCGTTCAAAATTATGTAATTCTGATCAATCGAAATATTTAGTCAATATATTAAGTTTGATGTTTTTGAAGTTCTAAGTAAGTTTAGATTTTCTACAAATAATAAGACTCCAACAGTTATTAAATTTTCTGTTTAAAATGAAAAAAATTGAAATTAATTAGTAATTCATAGTCTTACAAATGGGCATATACATTACTGAAATACATACAAATCTGAACTAATCAATTAACTCCTTCTCAACGCTGTCAACTGGTAATGTGATGGAGACTGGCGGGCGTTGCCTCATTATATGGCAATGCTTCGCCTCTTACCTAGGTCGGCCTTGGGTCACGGGAAGCGCCAACAAGTCAACGATAAATATCTTGAAGCTGTGAGCACTCGGGCCCCATGAAATTACTTACTATTATTAAAATTAGATATTTTTTAAATACATTACCTAGTTCATCGCTCGTCACTAATTTGGATGAAATCGACCTCAAAGCAGTGAATGATGTTGCGTTGAACATCTCCACAGCAACCGCTGGAAAAAAAACAATTGCTTATGTAATCAATAATGTGGCGATGAGCATACGACCCAAAATAGATTACAAATTTGAATTTAATTTAGCAAAGAATGTGCATAAGCTAATAATGAATTCATATAAGCATTAGTGACTGGGCCCGCTTGGCTAGGCTCCATCAAGTGGACCAAAAACTATCTTCTTTCTACTAGAACTGACCACAAAGTTTTATAGAAATTCTTTAGACGATTTCAGGGATTAGCGTGTACAAAGTGACACGTAGTTTTAACCGACTTCCAAAAGGAGGAGGTTCTCAATTCGGAAGTTTGTATTTTTTTTTTTTTTTTTTATGTTTGTTCGGGCATAACTCCGTCGTTCAACAACCGATTTGAAAAATTCTTTTTTTGTTGGATAGGATATACTTCTGGAATGGTCCCATTAAAATTTTATCGAAATCGGACTAGCACTTTTTGAAAAATCAACATAAATCAACAAAAACCTAAAAAGTTTTCAACTTTGTCTACACCGATTACTCCGAGGTTTCTGGTCCGATTTCGATGATTCTTTTTTTGTTCGATACAGTATATCTGCTATTTGGTCCCACAAAATTTTCATTAAGTTTGGTGCAGTAGTTTTTATTTTTAGTTTTTATACATGGGCGTTGTTATTTTCCGGTGCTACGGATTACAAAATTTTAGTGCACATGTAAGAAAATTATGTACTTGACAATAATTTGGGTTGAATAGTGAAACTAAAAAGGATAAAATAAAAAACTTTTTCAAAAAAAAATGAAACCGACTTCAAAACAACCACAAAAAAAGTTCAAAATAACCTACAAAAAAACTTTTCTTTCAAAAGTCGGTGACAAAAAGTCAATGAAATAGACATGGGTAGTTCGCGAACGATTGAAGTAAATGAACTAGTTCATTTCCCAAAATGAACTAGTTCATTTCCCAAAATGAACTTTTCATTCATTCACTGGCCATTCAAATGTGTCTTTAGTTCAGTGTTTCTTTTCGCTTAGTTACTCTATTCACCCTAATAAGTATGAACTTTATTGTAATAGGAATATAGTCTTTACGGGAAACGGTAGGTCCGTTTCCCGTAAAGGCTATATTCGTATTAAAGTATGAACTATGAAGGAATATCGATATTCGTATAAAACTGAACTAGTGATTTAGTGAAATGCATCATTTCTCTAAATCACTAGTTCAGTGAACTAGTCCAATGAACTAGTCCAGTAAACTAATTCAGGGAACTAGTCCAGTGAACTAGTCCAATGAACTAGTTCAGTGAACTAGTTCAGTGAATCATCTCATTCAAGAAGTCGTTCTGATTTGTTGGACTAAATGAAGTACTGAATGAATGAATGAACTACTTCATCAAGTGAAAAGATATACTTCATTCATTTTCTTTTTACTGACACATTTTGCGCATCTCTACAATGAAATAAAAAAGAAAGTCACCGACTTTCGAAAGAAAAGTTTTTTTGTAGGTTATTTTGAACTTTTTTTGTGGTTGTTTTGAAGTCGGTTTCATTTTTTTTTGAAAAAGTTTTTTATTAGATGAGTAAAGTTGTTAAAACTTGGATGCTTTTAATAAAGCTATGTGATGTTTAGTATTGCGAGTTTTTTTTGCTGCCATATATGACAATAAAAACACTTTATATGCAGTCAGACTCGCACTTGGCCGGTTTTTTGTTATTTTTGTCCTCTACGCTAGTAATGGTAATGCATTACTATTGTCGAGGACTAAAAGCAAGCTCATATTGGACCATGAAACAAAACAACTTACCGATGTACATGTCCATAGTATTTCTTGCCAGGCCAGTATAGAGGGCGCCGATGATTTTGCTGCCGTTGGAGATCAGGCCCAGCGTTGAATCGTCCCATTTTAAACGGTGACTGAACAGGCTTATTGATATCAATGCTCCTAGAAAAGGAATGAGAGGAAGAATTAATAAATCTACTATTCAGGATAATACTGCTGAGACTGAAGCATCCTCTTTAAGAAAAGGAGTGGGCATACACGGGCTAGGTGGATGTTACAATAATATACTATTATCACCCTTGAAGAAAGACAAAAGGGAAAAAGGACATCTAGCTAGACGCAGATATGGCAGATAGAGTAAAGTTTTGACCAAAGTACGGCCAAAGGTAAGGTTGATGACATCGTCAAAGTCGCGGGGAACTGATGGACGAGGGAGTCACAGAGAAGTATGACGAAAAAAGGGGGAAACCTACACCTAACTGGGTAATCCCGGGCTGAAATGATAATGATGAGACTAGAGATAGGCCGCTACCAAAACAACGCTACAGTGATTACTCCTCTTGAATCCAGCGTCTTAAAGGATATTTAATAGGTGCTCGGTATGTGGGGGGGCTAGTCACGTCACGCCGCAAAAGACATGTAATATGACATATAGATAAGAAGATTATAACCAGTTTCGTGAGCCAATTAACACAGCTTATGTTGTAAAAGCAAAATAAACAAGTAAGAAATATTTAACTACCGTCAGGTGAGTATCAGCAGTCTCATTCGAATTGTTTGTTTTTTACAATTGCTGTACTCTTTTGTCTTGTTACGATATAGTCTGTGTATGCGCAGGATTGCCTCAGTAGTCTAGTGGTAGTAATTGTTACTGCTGAGCGTTTAGTCCTAAGCTCCATTTTCAGGTCGGGCAAAATTTTCTTGGTAAAATGGGTAATTGAGTTTTCTTTTTTTTATATAGCAACCTGACGTCTGGAGCACTCCATATTCTCTAAGCATACAGATTAGTGCCAACGCGGCCTCAGCGGCGAAACTACGGGACATGTTCAATAGATTTTCCATTTAATCATGTAGAGCCCAAAATTGAAAATCTACTCAAAGACAAACTACAGTTAGACGTTAAACGACGAGGACAACGAAGACGACATAGAGATTATCTCTGCTGGACTTACACCCAGATAATAATAGGCATGCTCTAAGTACATGACATAAACATAACTGGAGAAATATGGGTTTACCTACATAATACTCCTCGGCCCAACGCTTCAGGGATCAAGCATAATATTTTCATGTTTACCAAATACATTTCTCAGAAATACTTACCTAGCCTAGGTTGCCTAGGTTGTGGGACTGTCTCATCAGCTAACCATGACCCCGGGACTTAAAGAGCTATTGAAGGACACCGTGGATTTTGGTCAGTACCAGTCTGACATCCTTCCCGTCCTGCCCTGGGTAGGAGGACTAATTGAATGTTTTATAACGTAAAAAAAAAACTTACCAAGTGAGTGGGCGCAGATAAAGAAAGTGCCGTAGAAGCTGTACATCAGGGCATCCCAGTTGAAACGGTACCGCGTGTACAGGTAGCGTACCGTGTATTCTCCTGAAAGTTACACTATTCATTTTTAAAACCATAGAAAGAAAGATTGAGAAGTCTTAAAGCCAACTTTAAAATCCTCAACTGGTCATGTGACCAGTTGCCTCTCCCAAATGATCGACTATAATTTTAATCAACTTCAGAAAATCTTCTCCTGCATTCCTGGGACAAATAACCCACAAAAGATTTCCTCAGGCATCATGAATGACTAGTTGATTGTGTTGATTAATCCCAGTTCACGTTTTACAGCATAGAAGAAGAGAGAAAGGGCCATTTTTTGCGATCATTCTCTATTTATTTCAGAGAGAAAAATCTTTTAAACCAAATATATAAAAGTCGTTCTAGTTACTTTACAAACTAAACAATGATATAAATAATTCCATAGATCCCAATGATAATTTGGATTTATGTCCGGATTTCAGTACTACCGTTGAATAAAATATTAGACTTGAAACAAGTACGTACCGTGAGACGGGCCGTATATAAACGCGATCGAGGCCAACACCAAAATGGACTTTGTCCTCCGCTTATTAGGTCCGTTCTTGAATGCAACAGTACAAGTGTCTTTTACGTGTTTTATGTCGAAAAAGGATTTTAGGAAGCCCCGTACGTCGGTCGATTCATTCTGCAATTATAAATCCCATTATTAGACCTGTTCTACATGGATGGCTTCTGCCGTTGTGTTGAAAGATGGAAAAGTGACGGCATTACCGTCAAGAAGCACTTGAAAGTGTTTCTGTTTACATAATAGATAAATAGAAGATGGATAGTCATTGCTACTTTAAACAAAGTGAAAGAAAAAACGTGTCGACGACCAAATGTAAAGAGGTGAGCCTTTATTATATCGCCAAAAAAAATGTAACTACGGTAGGCAGATGATGATACAGAAAATGATTATGATGAACTTTAAACAAACGTGGACTGTAAATAAGACCCACACAGAAACTTCTATAAACATAACTTCAAGAAAATCAAAATTATAATTATACGAGTATTATAATATCTAAAAGTCCCTTAATTTTTCCAGTCCGATAAATATTTCTATGGAAATGGTACATTGTTCCTCTTTTAAACGACTCTTTAATTTAATATACCAGTTTTGTTGCAACCTAGACCGTTATAATTATAAAGAAAGGTAAACCAATGTCATAAATATGTAAATTGTGGTAATTAATTTGAATCCAAAAGGTAAACCTTACAAGTAGGTAAGTAAATATTGGTATTTCAGTGACCGCTTTCAGTAATTATGGGATTTATGGTCAGTGCTCTTTTTACGGAAGAGGCCTCGATATAATGTAGACAACCAGTAAACACAGTTATTATTATTCAGTTTTAATTTCGAATACAGGTTTATTTATTAATGTTTATATGAAAAGAGAGCATACTAAAGGCAAATTCACACCTAACGGCGACGCTGCCACATTTCAATGTAGTGACTTAAAATGTAACTTTATTTACAGACGCGAACAGAAAAAGATACACCTTTCCAGTATAATGTAGTTTCGTCAAGTCGCATCGCGTCGCGTTTTGGTGTGAATCGACCCTAAAAGACACGTGAGCAAACGGTCACAATTTGATATTTTTGTCGCTCTACGAGTACTAACCACCAAAAAAATCATCATCGTCAGTATCAAAATAGATTTGGAAGATACGAAGCTATTGACAGGCCTGTTCGTCTAGTGGTTAGTGACCCTGACTGCTATGCTGAAGGTCGTGGGTTCGATTCCCACCCAGGACAAATGTTTGTGTGATGAGCACGATCATTTGTTCTGTGTCTGAGTGTAATTTATCTATAATATTTATGTATTTATAAATAATATATAAGTATGTTTATCAGTTGTCAAGTACCCATAACACGCGGAGACCTCTCGCGCCCGGCATTGGTTGCGGCCATGCTGCGGGGCGAGACGGAGTGGAAAGCGGTCTCCTCCTTCTGCGAGGCAGTAATGCTCGTGAAGGAGGAGGCGGGCCGCGAGCGAGTGAGGACAGCGTCCTCCCTCCGCCCCAACCGCAGTGGTAGGCCCGCGGCGTCGGACGTCAGCAGATGATCTCCGGCCACCGTAGGCGCGGGCATGCGGGCAGCGAGTAAAGGGCAACTCGCTGCCCGACCATGGACCATGCCCGGGTCGACGGCGCGTCGTGTCCCACGCGCGCCTCAAAGAGCGTCAGCATAATGACGGGGCCCCCCTCTCAGAGGGCCAAAGCCTGCCGGGGTCGCGGGATTATTTCCTTACCGTGACCCCGGAACAGAAAGGGCTATTGAAGGACACCGTGGATTTTAGTCAGTAAAAGTCTGACAGTCCCTCCCGCCCTGCCCGGGGTTGGAGGACTCATTTGATGATTTTACCACGCTAAAAAAAAAAAAAAAAAAAGTACCCATAACACAAGCTCTGCTTAGCATGGGACTAGATGGCGTTGTGTGATAGTTGTGGAATTTTAATATTATTATATTATTTTCACAATACGTCACGTCCATCTACTTTTACATAGTTCTGAGGCCCTAGCACAGATTACGCCCTATCATAACTTTCACGTTTTTGTGACGTAAAATAAACGGCAATGATAATATTGAAGGAAAAATTAACTCCTCGTTCGTACTCTAAAGGCGCTTATACAATTTTCCAAACAAAACGCAGTAATAATTCAATTACGCCATAAATAAAATACAGAAATACTGTGCTAAGGCCTCTGAACTCCCAGATTTTCGTGTGTTTAATTCATGTCAATATTGATTCATTTAGATGAAGTCGGTTAAAAAACAAAAAATGCCACAAACGGAATAGATTGCTATTTATGCTCCATGCGTATAGCTGAGACTTTGTTTTCAGATTTATTTATTTTTTACTTTGTCCTACACTATAAGGCCCTTCGTACACAAGGCGACTCAAGTTTCCGATACCTTACGACTTCGGTATTCAAGCGGCTACCGCAATACAAACCCATAGAGGTTCGAACACAAGCACGCGTCAATGAATACCAAAATCGTAAGGTATCGGCAACGACTATATAATACTAGACTACGCATTGCACGATCTAACGAACAAAACTATTCTGTCAACTCGCTGAGGTACTACGTAAGCGAGGGGGACGGGGTACTGCGTTGTGATTGGCTAACTCAAGGTCTGTTCTGTCTCAACGTATGTTTACGGCTCACAGGATTGGTCGAAATGAGACGGATATAAGACTTTTTTGCCTAATGTGTTGGCAGACATCGGTCGCCTGTTATTAGGAGTCTAGTATTATATCGTCGCTGGGTATCGGAGACTTACGTCGCCTAGTGTACGAAGGGGCTAAGAGTTTATCCTGTGTTGTGGGTTCCTTTTTAACCGACTTCAAAAAAAGGAGGAGGTTCTCAATTCGTCGGAATCTTTTTTTTTATGTATGTCCCCCGATTTCTCGAAGACGCCTGGACCGATTTGGATTTTTTTTCTTTTGTTTGAAAGGGTATACTTTCCAATTGGTCCCATGATCATCAGGTCAGGATCTGATGATGGGATCCCAGGGAAATCGAGGGCAACCTTCAAATTTTATAGGCACATAGTACCATTTTCATCATCATCTCAGGTGGATGAGCTGATAATGGAAGGTACAACTCCTCTAGTAAGGAGTTGACATCGACTGTTTTAGTAAATTATGTTTGTGTTCGCATATCTCCGGAACTACAAGTCCGATTTAAGTAATTATTTTTATGTTGTACTAGGTATCGTTCAACTTAAGGAATACTGCAAGTTTCATCAAAATCGGTTCAGTAGTTTTTGAGATAGGGAAGGAATGAAAGAGATGTTAACGATGTTATTACCGGTGCTACAGATTTCTTACATAATTATGTAAGAAAATGATGTATTTGACAAGAATTTTTGCTGAATATTTATACTAAAAAGAGTTAAAAAAAAACTTTTTAGAAAAAAATGTAACCGCCTTCAAAAGTAACCACAAAAAAGGGTAAAATAACCTACAAAACTTTTCTTTCGGAAGTCGGTGGCAAAAATACAATGCAATTAATAAAAAAACCACCGACTTCCGAAAGAAAAGTTTTGTAGGTTATTTTACCCTTTTTAGGGTTCCGTAGTCAACAAGGAACCCTTATAGTTTCGCCATGTCCGTCCGTCCGTCCGTCCGTCTGTCCGCAATTTAGCTCAGAGACGCACAGTACTAGAGAGCTGTAATTTGGTGTAAATATACGGATTTGTTGTGCCAAAAAAGTGGTAAAATAAAATCTCGTAAAATATTTTTTTTAAGGGTACCTCCAGTACTTACACGTAAAGTGAGGATTTTTTTTTCTCGCGTACCCCTTAGTGTGGGGTATCATTAAATAGGTCTTTAAAAAATATTGATAGTTTCCATTAACAATTTTTTGATAAAAAAATTCGTTTGTGAAATATTAAGCTTTAAAGTGCTAAATTTGACTCGAGTGTCCCCCCCCTCTACCAGCTAAACGGTTATGTTTGGGGGTGTGAAAAAATTCACAATAGTAGTATATTTAACGAAGTTTAAAAGAAAATTATCATGACTAAGTAGGCTTTACAACTTTACGAGTAATAGTCGACCAACTTATAAAATGTACTTGGATAACATATTTTCCTAAACAAAATGTATCGGAGAACAAGCTCTTCAACTGCAAATGTAAGTTTGTCAACTTTATTTTTACAGCTGTAATAGGTATGTTTTTACGGTACGTTTTTTGGGGATAGGTAGGTTTTTATCGTCAACTATTTTTAACTTACTTCAAAAAAGGGGGAGGTTCTAAATTCGTCGTAATCTTTTTTTTATGTATTTTCCCCGATTTCTCAAAGACTCCTGGACCGATTTTGAAAATTCTTCTCTTTAAAATTAAATTCAGCGAATCAGTTTAATTAGTTTTTTGATGGGCAACTACGGAACCCTACACTGTGCGTGGCCCGACACGCACTTGGCCGGTTTTTTGTGGTTATTTTTGAAGGCGGTTACATTTTTTTCTAAAAAGTTTTTACAAACATAGAAACACATACACCAACACCCAGATCCGGAACAAGTACTTGTAGCTTGTAGGTCATACAAATATTTGTTCCGTGCGGGGATCAAACCCACGACAGCGCGTAAGTCATACAAAAAGTAGTCCCCGGTGGTGTATCGAGGTCGCAGGACTGTCTCATTGGGTAACCGTGACCCTGGAACGTAAAGGGCTATAGAAGGGGACCATGGAAAATCAACTGAAATCACCACATTGGTGATTTCAGTGGGTCGAACCCGCGCAACGACGATATAATACTAGACTACGCATTGCACGATCTAACGAACAAAACTATTCTGCCAAGTCGCTGAGGTACTACGTAAGCGAGGGAGGCGGGGTACTGCGTTGTGATTGGCTAACTCAAGGTCTGTTCTGTCTCAACGTATGTTTACGGCTCACAGGATTGGTCGAAATGAGACGGATATAAGACTTTTTTGCCTAATGTGTTGGCAGACATCGGTCGCCTGTTATTACAAGTCTAGTATTATATCGTCGTTGAACCCGCGACACACAGCTAAACAGTCACTGCACGACTCAAGCAATACGACACGTTACAAAGTAAGATAACAAATACTCGTATTATGCATGATTTATACACGTTTTACAAACAGTATGATATTATCGCCCAATCAAAATATAACCTAGTTAGTTTATTGAATAAATATTCAATGAGTGAACAAACAAACCTTGCTGTAGTTACATTATCTCTCCTTACATCATGTTCTCATACAAAATTATACCCTCGTATAATTTTGTATGAGAACATGATGTAAGTAAAACTAATACATGTTAGGTGTGCTCCTTGTCTGGTTGTCTGTATACAATAAAAGATGAAACCTGGCTGACGGACTGGACAATGAACACCAGCTGAAACCACTGGGTTTATGAACACGAAGTGCATCACAAACGTTCCCTAAATGACGTAAAAGTGCACTAAGAACGGATTTTAGAAAATTCATGCTCTAAAGGGGGTTAAAAACGGTATGAAAGATTGAATTAAGATTTCATAATAAAGTAAAACTTTGAATGTAATGCGATAAACGTATCAACCACATTGATAAAGATGTGTTCTGTGACGTGAAATTTTTTGGAAATTCCTTATTGGGGTTGAAATTTCCAAAAAATTTGGAACATGTAATTGAAGATCATTGGGGAAAATACGAAATACTCGCGGACAAATTCGCAGGCGAAGTGTTAGTGAGCTATTAAAAGTGAAAATAGTTTTCTGATTGTGTTATTTGGCATTTACTTACCCATGCATAACTAATCCAGTTTAAACGAATTTAAACTTTATTATTCTATTTTTTACCTGTGAAAGATAAAACCGACTTTCTCGTATTCTAATTAACTAACCTTTTTCGGTTTCACAGTCATAGGTCTCTCCGGATCTTTAATGTAGACAAATCCATAGACAATACTGAAAAGATTCAGTAAAGCGCTGACAGTGAAGACACCGTAGTATCCTGTAAGTTTCAGTAAGATACCGCTGAGAACAGATCCGATTGGCCCACCAGCTGTTAGACACAGGTTCGCTATCCCCACTCTAAACGTCCTGGACTCCGGAGTGGAGATATCACTGATGTACGCAAACACTCCCATGTATGTGGTGATCCAACCACCCGTGATCGCTGGGAAGAAACCGTCGAAAAACATGGTCACTTGCACCGGTAGCTCATAGAAAAAATATGCATTGAGGATGTTGCTCAAACACATGAGCAGATCGCCTATGATAGGGAGGAGAATGCATATCTTTCGCTTTCCAGTCCTATCGCTCCAAGCACCCAAAAAGATGATCAAGAAACTCGGCAGTGCAGTTAGAAGAACGCTCTTCCACATCTCCATCCCTGCTATAAGTTCTTGGACGGCCAACTCTTCTCTCAGGTATTGAGTTCCCTCTTTTGCAATGAGTGCATCGCAAACTTGATCGCCAAACTGCTTGTTCACGCGACATGCTTTGTCCAGATTGAGGTTTTGGTTCGCCAGTCTGGACAGCACTCCTGGTATCACATAACACGCCAGCACTGGTTCCACAGTAATATTTTCCTTTATCACCGCAATCTTTTCTTTAAATGTTTTCTTCTTCGGTTTTTCTTTCACTTTCAAAGGCTGTTCTTCTGGGGTGCCCATCTTTTCCAACGGTGCCATGACTACTAAGTTCCACAGGGTAGGAAAAGTTCTCTATGACATGTTGAATGCCAATTAAATATTAACTTATTGTGATAGACTTAACTATTGTATTTATAGATATTTTATCAGTTTTTCAAAGACGCAATCGAGGAGACAAACACTGTTTTGTTTGTTTGGTATATTTATGAAGGAGCAGGTTATTTATTCTGACGTAATTTTATAAGGCGTGTGTGATGATGAAATGTCTATATTGTTAAAATGCAAAATTCTTAGTACACATTATTAATGTAACTATTATAGTCCAACGTTCACCTTTCATTCACTTTCCGTTATAAACGTCCCTTACTTACTAACTTAGAACATAAACGATACAAATCGTTTCGACTAAACTAGATGTCTCTGCTTTGCAATTCCAAGGTAAAAAACTCCAAAAATAACCTCTTCATAATTTAGTCCGACGAACACAATTACATTTATTTGAAGCCAATACACAGGTACTGTTTTATATGTATGCATAGTTGGTATAACATAAAAAGCGGCATACGAATTTTCATGTTTACAATGAAGGAAAAACTCAACTTAATTTAAATTTCACGATAAACATTTATATGTACGCAGATAAAGATAAATTAACTTAGACTAACACAAAAAAGCAAAACAAAAAAAATAGAAGGTGCATTCATATTGTGAAACATATTTCTATTTAGTCCCTTAGTAATCATGCCTCTGCCTCATTGTTAAAAAAAAAAGTTAGAGAAAAAGTCTTTTGAAGTAGCCACGACTTTTGATTTGAGTTTACTTTTACGCTTTTTTTTTGGGACAAACCCACCACACTATTCCCAAACCACTGAAACTCCTGACAGCTAGAATCAACAGTGGCAACCACCAGAAAAGCGCCGAGACAATGAAGCTCGACGTGTCCCGGAGAATGAATTTACCTGTCTGGGATCCTGCAACGAAATTAATCAGAAAAGAATAGAGAATGAGTAGGAAAAATATGTTTCCACTTCCCCCCATGCAAGCAGGAGACAGAACAAAACAAGGCCAATAGGCACAAAGGGACATTACAACTGGGAGAAGCCCAGTTGCCTCGCACCACGGGTAAAAATGACAACTAATATTAATGGGTCCTAAATTGTGAGCTGCTATATTTGATTCCTTACTTTTACGCTTGTTACGAGTATTTGTAGCATATTTTATACAATTTTTATAAAACAGGTTATATGAATCTATTCTATAGTCTTTTGTCCTAATGTTTATTTAACAGGTTTTATTTTCAAATTTCATGCTCTAACACGTATACGACGCGTTGTGATAAGATATTGAGTTCGAGCTACGAGCTAACATTTTTCCGTACCAACACTAAACTGAAAATAGGTATAATGTATGTAACTTCACACAGTAGAAAAAATCAGAAAATATTATGTAGAATGCATCAGAATATGTATACATACTATTTTATGTTAATGTTGTGTGTGCTGCTGTGCTTAATCCTTCTCCTTCCTTTTTCATGTATTCTAATTTTCAACTCACCTTTCAACGTCCTGTCATTGGTTAAATACATGTTTGCCTCTGCTCGTGTACCTTACACATAATTGTTCTACTACTAAGGCCACATTAAGAACTGTTAAAAAAAAAACATAAAAAAATAACAAATGGTTAAAAATTGTAAAGGATTTAACAAATTGTTAGTGCGTAACTAGCTAAAGCTACGAGCGAGTAAAATCTCTTCCTCTCTTGTAGCTAATCTAATAGTATCCCTAATCAATTGCCCACTTCACTTGCAATCTAAAAAGTGTTAGAAACACACTCGTATTCTGTACCACATCCAATTTGTCAATTTTATAAAAAATAAAGCAAGCAATCTAGATCGCGGCGTCTTAATTTGCGGTTTAACAAAGCCAGATGGGGATTTTCATTAAAAACTTGCTTTGAATCCTGTATGTGATGTTGGAAAGCATGTGGAGATTTATGTAGTGCTTCTCAAGTATCAGGCTTTTGTCTACACAAGAAGAAATCTGTTATATCTACAAAAATAGGTACTCCTACAGTATAGTACTAATATACTAGTCACGGGGAATGAATTTACCTATTTTGAATCTCTTAATAGAAAAGAATAGTGGAAGAATAAATACATAATTTCCAATCCCACATAACAACCACCCATGTCAAATACTTATCTAAGAGATGATCGAAAAGTCGCTTAAGGTGCGTACAGACTATATAACATAACATGTTATATAACATTGTTTTATAACATGTTGCAGATGATGTGGACATAAAATGTTATATAGCATTGTGGACAGCACTGAAGAACGACAAACGACAATTGACAATTGACTTTGACTTTGACTATAATATAACAATGTTAGATGGTGTGGACGTGTTATAGAACAATGTTATATAACATTGTTACATGGTCTGTACGCACCTTTAGACCTGAAATGCTGTGAGCGCTAGACAAGATTTGAGATACAACTATCGAAAAGACAGGATGACTTGGTAACTAGCCTTTTATGCTCCCAGTACGAATTTCTTTAACTGCGCCTTGTTGGCCGACCATGACGTCATAAAGCGAGAGTAATTCCAGTGTGGGAACGAGATGGCGCTATACGACTTGTATAGCTCTGTCTCTTTACCATATGGTAGGTCACCAGGGGGGGTATTACAACGTCTTAAAACTAGGTTTGTTCCGGCGAGTGAAAGTGACAGAGCTATACAAGTCGTCTAGCGCCATCTCGTTCACTCATTGGAACAAGCCTGGTTTTAAGACGTTGTAATACCCCACTGGCCGCCCCTCCAGTTTCTGTCTGTGACTGGGCACCATTGGCATATCCCTATAATTTCTGGCACTGCTTGTCCTCTCGCCACCTACATCGCCACGTGCCTATTAATCTCAGTGAACTTGATTCATTGCACGTCTAGAGCCAGATGTGCATTTAAATTAAAAGACACATTATTTTTATATATCTGCGCGGAGAAAGAAGAATGTGTCGTGGTAACGCTGCTCACAGAATGTGCGCGCTCTTGAGTCAATGCACTTTTATTTAGATGTAGGAGGTCCACGGTTTTAGTGTGCTACGGATAAAATCTGTCTTGGTTGTGTGCCTGTAATTTTCTCACTGATAGACACAGGCCTCTTCTGTATGGGAGGGCTGTAAATCACGACGCGGGCCATGCGCGGGTATGGTCTTGTAACAAAAATTGTGTTTAAATGACATTTGCAAATTTATTCATGCCAGATTTCATTTATATTTATTTTTACATATTGTCTATTAGTGTTATAATCTGAAGTAGTAAGTATATCGTAAATAGCGAAAAGCATATGTACGAGATTGCCATTCTAAGCCACTTCTTTCAATGGAATGTCAGTGGTTGACCATTGGATCAGTCATAATGACGCTATTATATTAGTAGATTACCAAACTCGTCACAATCAAAAATTCTGACACTATTGAAATAGCAGACTTGAAGCCCTGGATTCCACGATTTCGACAGCCATCGAGACGCAAAAGTTTTATTCCTTTCTTGGAATGTTTCAAATTAATTAAAAACGTAATTCTTGCGATTAAAAACGAAGAAAACGACTGTCAACAAACTCACTACCTAGTACCTAAATATCTTGTCGTTCGGCAGTACTTTCTAAAGTATTTCGATTACTGAACCTAATCGAAATACTTGGAGCGATGGAACGAGCTCGTCGAACTTACCTAAACGCCCTTTAAAATTCCTAACATAGTATCTTCTTCATATGGATTAAAGAGAAAATGGTTTAGGCATTGTGTTCCTAGATATTTCGAGTAGTCTACAATTTGAATGTATTCTGTTATTTACAGTATAATACACAAGTTGACGCTTAACACTAAGGCACTGAGAGCCTTTCAGAATATATCAGCGGGTGTGACATTTTAGTTTCTTTTTTTAATTATTAGAACATCAAGGTGATATAGGGACCTTTTAACCTCGTACAGGACTAGTCTATTTTATTTTTAGTTCTTTTATAGATATAATTTTGTTGTTTTTTGTTTTTTTTTGTCTTGTGTGAGAAAGAAGAAGAAAAAGTATTTATTAAATAAATACTTTTTTTTTCTTACTGAAACTTCAAAACACCTGCTAAAATCCCTATTAATAATATATAATTAATAAACATTTTTAATTAATCCACCATCTCGAGCCCAAGTGACTGCACTTGCTTCTCACTGATAGGAGGCCTATGTCCCAACAGTGAGTACATTATAGCCCAAAAATGCAACAAAACCTTAAGGCTGCATATTCTGAAAGTTGGCAACGTCGCAAAAAGCTGTCAAATATTTACAAGTTTCAATTAATTTGGCAAATTTTCTGTATGAAAACAAGAAATATCGCTCTGTAGTGCACTAAAAAAATGATATAGGAATGCAATTTAATCACTGAATTTGATGTTGTAACCGTTTCAGGTGTATAAAAGGCATTTGGAAAGCTTCCAAATGCTTTTTTTACATCTAAAACTATATATTCGGTGTTACGATATTAATTATTGCATTCCCTTATCAATTTTTTAGTGCACTACAGAGCCATATTTCTTATTTTCATACAGTAAAAATGCTAAATTAATTATAACTTGTTAATATTTGACAACCATTTGCGACGTTGCCAGCTTTCGGAATATACGCTCTTAACATCATTACTTTCAGACTTTCAAACCGTAACGAAAATAAAACTTCAGTTTTCATTCACTAACAGTTCCTTAAAGCCAAAACTATCCATCAAGTAAATCCTGGTCACCGTAGTTTGTTGAAAAATGTTAGGGAACGCTCGTGGCGCGTCGCCATTGTTTTCTAACACTAATTTACTGGCGACATATTTTTCTGCTTACTGCGAAGAATTGTTGGCCGTTTCTTTACACCTACATTTTCGGTATTAAAGGTGTATGTTATGGGAGATTTTGAGCTTAGTACAATAGCTTTTGAGAGTCTGTCTTGAAATAAGTTTGTCTTTAAGTCTGAAATATCGGGTTGACGTTTGCTATTATCATCATTAGCCTACAGCCGTCCCGTATCATGATAAAGAACTAATAATAATTTTAGCCAACGTGGCAACCACTTACTACTAGCCATCACTAAACACCTTTATTCCTCCCATGGTAAAAAGAAAAATAATTAAATTCCTTTAAAGTACCGCCCTAAAACAGGTATTAATCTGGCGTAGCTCTTTCGTAGTACAGGCGTAGCTCTATCGTAGCTCTGGCGTAGCTCTATCGTAGCACTGTCGTAGCACTGGCGTAGCACTGGCGTAGCTCTATCGTAGCACTGTCGTAGCACTGGCGTAGCACTGGCGTAGCTCTATCGTAGCACTGGCGTAGCTCTATCGTAGCACTGTCGTAGCTCTGGCGTAGCTCTATCGTAGCACTGACGTAGCACTGGCGTAGCTCTATCGTAGCACTGTCGTAGCTCTGGCGTAGCTCTATCGTAGCACTGACGTAGCACTGGCGTAGCTCTATCGTAGCACTGTCGTAGCTCTGGCGAAGCTCTATCGTAGCACTGACGTAGCACTGGCGTAGCTCTATCGTAGCACTGACGTAGCACTGGCGTAGCTCTATCGTAGCACTGTCGTAGCTCTGGCGTAGCTCTATCGTAGCACTGACGTAGCACTAGCGTAGCTCTATCGTAGCACTGTCGTAGCTCTGGCGTAGCTCTATCGTAGCACTGTCGTAGCACTAGCGTAGCTCTATCGTAGCACTGACGTAGCACTGGCGTAGCTCTATCGTAGCACTGTCGTAGCTCTGGCGTAGCTCTATCGTAGCACTGAGTAGCACTGGCATAGCTCTATCGTAGCACTGTCGTAGCTCTGGCGTAGCTCTATCGTAGCACTGACGTAGCACTGGCGTAGCTCTATCGTAGCACTGTCGTAGCTCTGGCGTAGCTCTATCGTAGCACTGACGTAGCACTGGCGTAGCTCTATCGTAGCACTGTCGTAGCACTGTCGTAGCACTGTCGTAGCACTGGCGTAGCTATATAGTAGCACTGACGTAACGATGCAGTACCCTGGCGAGATTTCCAGATATTAAGCATTTTCACTTTCCGTTACATACATAATATATATACATGGATCCTTTTAAAATATATCAAAAGAGAAACCAAATAAAAGTGCCAACAGAATTCGATAAAGACCCCGCCTTGCCTTGCCTCGCTGCCACCCGTATCGCATCGCTTCCGCCGTATGTGCCGGGCTAAAATAGTATCTAAGTATTGGTAAACAAACATTATAATTATTGTGTGCATTTCCGAGATAATTTTAGTCTGATCGTGATTGCTTATCAAATGGTATTTATATCATAAAGTCTTCAGAACGTCCTCTACTTTCTATCTTTAGTCACTTTAGTCTTGTTTTTGACAAACATTGAGACAGATGATGTAATTTTTAATGTATCTGTAGAAAATTGTACAATGACCTCGTAGCTAATTATATCGTCGAAGTACAAAAAATTAAATTGTGTTAATATTAACACAAATTATATTGATTTTTCTGGCAAAAGCTGGCGAGACGAGCTAGATTCACACCGTGAGAGCTGGTTCGAAGTGGCGCTGGACAATAAAACTTGGGGGAGACCGCTGCCCAGCAGCGGAACAGTGTAGCCTGAAAAAAAATTGATTATTACAGGTACACGATATCTTGTACCTGTAATAATCAATATAATTTGTTATACACCAGTTTTATAAGTAGGCACACCATTAAATAAGGCTTTATAATTACGTCTTGTGGCTTTCTATATGTCCATCTCTCTATAAAAAGTTTTCATTTTTTTTCATTCACTTCAATAATATAAAGTTGTCGTTTTTTCAGTTACAAAGATCAAAGATCGGTTAAACTAAGTTCCATTCCATGTTCTTATAAATACCGTACAACTAGAACAAAATATTTCTTCTAAAACACTAACATATTGCAGTAAAAATGAACCTAAGAAGATTCTATTAACCTTTTGTGACGTTAAGAAAATACCTCCTTTATGAGGATAGCTTGTATTGCGAATAAAACAGTCTAGCGCCCTTAATATGTGGACGGTGTAACTATTAGAAGGTTACGACCCGACTGCTCTAGACGAGGTTGTAAAGTGAAAGAAATTAATATAAACAAACACGGGGTATATGGCCAAATGCAAGCTGGAAATTCGTCAGTTTTTAACCGACTTCAAAAAAAAAGTAGGTTCTCAGTTCGACCTGTACGTATGTATGTATGTATGTTTGTCCGCGATTATCTCGCGTTTGGCTGAACGGATTTTGATGCAGTTTTCAGGAAAGTGTTCATTACATTCAGGAAAGTGTTCATTACATTCTGGAGAAGGTTTTAGTATATAACAGTAATAGATAACCCGTGACGTTGCCCGCGTGGATCCGTTTTGCTTACTTGGATCGTAGATTTTCAGGGACGATTGCAGGTTTGTCCGCTATTATCTCGCGTTTGGCTGAACCGATTTTGATGCAGTTTTCAGGAAAGTGTTTGTTACATTCTGGGGAAGGTTTTAGTATATAACAATAATGAATATCTCGTAAAGTTGCTCACATAGATCCGTTTTACTTAATAGGATTGTAGATTTTCAAAGACGCCGATTTAATGGTTTTTTGTTGATTATCTCTACTAAAAAGGGAAAAATAAAAAATTTTTGAAAAAAAGGGAACCGACTTCAAAACCAAACACAAAAAAGCTATAAAATAACTTTTCTTTCGGAAGTCGGTGGCTTTGTTTTTTTTTTAATTTCATTGACATAAATGGCCACCGACTTCCGAAAGAAAAGTTATTTTATAGCTTTTTTGTGTTTGATTTTGAAGACGGTTCCCTTTTTTTCAAAAAGTTTTTTTATTGTAAAATGTTTTACAAGCCTTTCTAACACTGAATTTTGAGCACTTATTACAAAATATTTATTCTATGAGTGATTGATGCGGACCCTCGATGCGGACTAATCTATACGTCTTATATTAAAAACCTGTTTTTTTTTTGGTTGAACGAGCTAATCTCAAGTACTACTACTGTGTGTGATGGATACTTCTAGAGGAAGACTATCGCTATACACCGTGTCTTTTTAGTCGTCTTACAACGGCAGCCCAGTTCATGTATCCAATGACTAGTACACGTTTACCTACGTTTACAATAAAAAAACAGGTGGGTATGAAAATTTAAAAAAATATTTACTAATTCGTTATTAGGACGCAAGGAGTGGTTAAAAACACCCTTGTCTCATAGAAAATGGAGATGGAATGATCTGCCCGACTATTGCGCTGGGTAGGTAATTAGGTATACTTACTCTAGCTTGATACGTAATAGTACATTATGATATAAGTGCGGTAAGTTGATCATTACAGCTGAGGCGATATTGGTAGGACGAGCCGTAAGGCGAGTGCTATAAGAAAGCAGAGGCTGTAATTATCAAACCGCACGTATGTCATACGACGTTTTATAACACATTTGTGAGTAAATAAATAAAATCATTACATCGAAAAGGAAAAGCAAGCGGAATAATTTTTACTTTTTCACAAATTAGCGATGCGTGCGCACCAGCATCTTTTGTTTATGGCAAAGGCACAAAAAACAGCCAGTATTACTAATAAAGTAAATTAATTCTTTTGTGGTTTTATTACAGATAAATGGTTGTAATTAATTGTCAAAATTAATTAAATTAAAGAATAAAATGTTTATTTATTATATTTCATCTCCCAAATTTAATTTTAATAATAAAATGTTGACCGCTTTTCTGACATAAAAACTCTTTGCTAAGATTTAAAAAAGTACCGTTCGTTTTAGACGGAGCATCTTGATAAACCGTGCGTTTTACTTTACCATTACCGCACTAGTGCGTTTTACTTTACCATTACGCACTAGTGCGTAATAAGATACATTACGATACTGAAATAGGTGCAGTAAGAGACCTTTTACGAGCAAATGTGTTATAAACATTATAATTACAATGTTGGTGTTTCATATTTGTAATGTACCTACATATAAATAATACAAATTAATATTAACGATTTAAAAAAAAAGTCGCCTAGAGGTATTTTAGATCGGATACATTAAGTGGACCACTTTTGTAAGACGACTTAAAAGCCACGGTGTATAACATCACGTTTCCGACCAATAGGAGCTGAGCAGCGGGTAAAACCGCGGAGATCTGCCAATAAATCTCATGAGACAAAAGATATTCTTCTTCAACTCTTCATGAACTGACGAAGGATTTCAAAATCACAGCTGTTTACTATTCAGTGGTGAATCAATAATAGTACATTATGATATAAGTGCGGTAAGTTGATAATTACAGCTGAGGCGATATTGGTAGCACGAGCCGTAAGGCGAGTGCCATAAGAAAGCAGAGGCTGTAATTATCAAACCGCACGTATGTCATACAACGTTTTATAACACATTTGTGAGTAATTAAATAAAAATATTACAGCGAAAAGAAAAAGCACGCGGAATAATTTTTACTTTTTCAAAAATTAGCGATGCGCGCGCATCTGCGTCTTTTGTTTATGGCAACGGCACAAAAACAGCCAGTATTACTATTTACTAATAAAGTAAATACATACTTTTGTGTTTTTATTACAAATGTCAAAATTAATTAAATTAAAGAATAAAATGTTTATTTATTATATTTCATCTCCCAAAGTTAATTTTATTCATAAAACGTTGACGACTTTTCTGACATAAAAACTCTTTGCTAAGATTTAAAAAAGTACCATTCGTTTTAGACGGAGCATCTTGATAAACCGTGCGTTTTACTTTACCATTACGCACTAGTGCGTTTTACTTTACCATTACGCACTAGTGCGTAATAAGATACATTACGATACTGAAATAGGTGGGTAGTTCTTCGAAATTTGATTCTTTGACTGATTCATATGGTCAAATTTTAATTTAACTTTCAGCTCAGTAACACATGTTCATATGAAAAAAGATATTCCAAATAACATTTATTTGTTTGAGGGACTCCTTTTTACAAAATAGTTTTTAAGATATCGACGTTTAAAAATTTTGTGCCCAGATGAATCAGAATTTTTTACAGATGAATCAGGAACAGAAATAAAAATGGAAAACTTTAAATAAAAATGGGCTTTTATTAAGAAAATAATCATAATATTATAACAACAATAATATTTTTTTATAAAACAATTAATTATCAGTGATCATATCACGGAAGAAATCTGGTCAATTCAACAATAAAATTCTTGTTTTTCAAAATAACATTTACAGAAATTACATTACTGAAAAGCGAGAATTTTGTTATAAATAGGTACTTGATAGTTATTTTAATGCTACGTTATAATATTATCTCTGTTTACGTTTGTTTTTTCTCTCTTTCTTTTCAAATATAATTATTTCATTTTTAAATTCCACGCAGCATCTTGTCTGGATCTTTTCTTATTTTCCATCTTAGAAGGATGAAATATTCGTACGTTCTGTGAGTCTCTTTTTCTCATAGATATTTTTTTTCCATCTTTTCTACTATTGATAGTGGCATTGTTGTGAACAGCAATATAAAATAAAATAAAAATGATAGAGTTTGACTTATGAATAAATACCGAAAAATAATGTCAAAATCTCACACACACACTCGACTGACAGGAAAAGTAAAATCACGTAACAAAAGTGCTCCTTTCTGGCTGGAAAAGGGGAAAACTAATTTATTTTCAGATTCATATGGGTTTTTGAACATATGAATCAGGCACAGATGAATCATGATTTTGCCTAAAATCATGCTTAACTCATCATTCATACAGACTTCAGGATTATTATGTTTCTACACGACTCTGTAACCCAAAAGCATCACACGAAACTCAGATTAAAGTCTTAAAACAGCAAAATAAAATTAATAAATAAGGCATTGTAATCAGCAAGGTACCTAAACCAAGCACAGATGAATCAGACATTTACCTTTGTTTCACCAGGTTCTAAGCCAACCAGCCTCACGTCCGCCTTCTAGCACGTTCGTTGTACGACAAATTTCCCCCCACGTGGGATCCCAGACTCTCATCATTATTCCTCGACCAAGTACAGTCAAGCAAAGCTTACTCCACATGAATCAGTATTATACGCCGGACACTTCTTATTTACTTAATTAAAAACACACTAACGTAGTTATATCTAATACATATTTTTTTTGTAAGAGATCAATTAATTACCTTTCGATATAACTTTAATTTATATTGATGAATCAAAGGGAAAATGCGACATCGACCATTTTGTTCCGGAAAATGGGAAACGGACGCCCTATATGAATCAGGAGAACAGACTTCAAATTTTTTTTATTTTGTATCTAGATAGCTACTACTAAAAAAATATAATTTGTCCCAGGTAGAGCTAAATCTAAACTGTACAGAAAAAAATATTACATGCCGTTTTGTTAGTTGGTTACAGAAATATACCCACGGACATCGAAAATTTTGTCTCTGAAGAACTACCCAGGTGCAGTAAGAGACCTTTTACGAGCAAATGTGTTATATAATATCTTAACATTTAGTGTGTTGTCTACCTGATCAAGAACTATCATTCATAGATCTTTTGTAGTCATTACAGTTTTCATAGTTATTATCCAGTAGATACTACTCGTAACTAGGTTGTGAAGGTAAGATAGGCAGTGGCTTCATGAGAAATAATATGGTATTCAGCTGTAGGTAGACATTTGATGTAAATATTCGATCAAGAGTCTTTCAGTTGGATTTAGCAATGTACGTTCAATGATTTTATTTACCACAAAATCTATAAAATATGGGTCTGAATAACTATTGGATTACTAATAGGAATAGAAATAAAATATGCTTTTCTTTTTTATGTGGTTAAAAACCACCTTGCAGCTTAATATTTATTGATCTAATATACAGAGAGCCAATGTCGTCGTAAAATTCACAATCGCTTAAATCTAGTAGGAGCAGTCTCATAGGTAGGACACGGTGACGACAAGATGGTTACTTTACAATATTTTAATATGCCGTTCACCGCTATTTAGTAAAGGAAGATATCAGAGCGATGCGCAATGTTATGCTCAATGCATAAAACGGTCACACAAAATATGTAGGCGCTTCATGCACTGATAGCAATAATACTTTGCGACACAGAACTGATGGAAAGAACAGCTTTATACAAAGGGAAATAATAATATTATTATGATGGCAGAATCATTCGTCCGGTGAGCAGTACGAGGTCGTTGAGTTGTTGTCATCAGCGGAGATCACATGCCTAAGCAGCCTGCTGCTTCTCAGACTTCTCATCAGCGACGACGGTAGCGCCAGTCGCGACGGAACCGCCCTCATCAGGAGACACGGTGCATGCTAGTGCTGGGAACTTCTGGTACAGGACAGCGCGGTATCTGGGATGGCTGATACCATATACAATAGGGTTGTACACGGCATTAGCCTTAGCGAACAGTGAGCCCCAGATAGTAGCCAGAGGACTAATGGGCGCGCTCTCGAACACCCCCGTGTAGTTGATCACAAGGTACGGGGTCCACGCCATGAACCACAGGGAGATCGTCATCAGAGCTACCTTAGCCAACTTGCACTCAGCGCTGGTGTTAGCTGCCTCGGATGACCTGAGAGAAGCCACGTTCATTTTCTTAGCTTGATCCCTCATAGCCTTCTCGTGAGCGGTAACAGCCTGGACGATGTAGTAGTACGAGTAGATGATCAGTAGAAGTGGTAAGAAGTACACGAAGACGGAGTAAACCAAGATGTAGCTTCGGCTCATCCAGTCCTTTGATAAATAGTCAGTTCCGCAGGCAGTCATGTTTCCCTCAGGTACGTACCGGTTCCATCCGAAGAATGGCGCAAGAGTCCAGGCGAGTGAGAACAGCCAGATTCCGAGTATGCGCTGAAGAGCTCCAGTCTTAGTCATTGGCTTGGCGGCAATACCCTTCACGATGACGTTGTAGCGGTCGAAAGCGATCATGGTCATGGTCCATATAGATGCGCATCCAAATAGTGAGCCAGCGCAACCATAAAGTTCACAAGCAAACGGACCAAATACCCATGTTTCATTGTAGCAATTAATAACCATAGCTGGAGCCATAGCACACATCATGAGGAAGTCGGAGAAAGCTAGATTCACTACCAGCAGGTTTGATGGTGTCTTCAAGCTCTTGGTGGTCGAAAATATGTAGATGACCATACCGTTGCCAGCAATAGATATGAATCCAAGAACGCCAATTGTGAATCCCAAGAGTGCGTGCCAGAGTGGGTTCATAGGAGGAAACTGGTACCAGTGAGGGTCGACCATGTGGAGCATGTCGGCTGGTACTTTGTCCACGACGGTCTGGTTCACCGTTCCATGCATCGCTTGGCCTCCCCAAGCTTGCAGGGCTGCCATTCCAGGTCCTATATCTGCCATCGTTATGTTGAATGCAGTTTTTTCAAATCAGGAGAAATCTCGGCCAGAGATGGATGTTACAAGATACTGGAGAAAATCGTTAGACGAACTACTCCAGTTTGTAAGGTGAGCCCGTAATGTGGGAACTCGCCGAGGCTGTGGAGACTACTCGTCTTTTGCTGTTCCTTCAACGTCTTATATACTCAAACTTATAAGGATTAGACACGACGTCGTCAAGAAAATCGATATTCATAATTAGATATACGAATCTAAGAAGGTAAGCTCAAGACTTAGTAAAATTTGAGTAGCAGGGGTAGGCTCGCGTGTTCGTCAAGGTTCCGTAATTAAATCCTTATGACGAATTTTATGACAGCCTGTTTTTGGACCTTTCTGATAGATTTTAGTTTATAGAGGAAGGAGTAAAGACGGGACATCGTCCGGTATCATAAATTAAAATGCCGCTCGTACGTAAGGCTCCGAAATTATACTTTGTTTAATCGGAACTATTATCAGAATAATTTTGTACTTGTAGTGACTCACCTGGTTTTGGAGAGGGATGGGAACAACAAACAGGCATAAAAGAAACCGTTTGAGCAGGCGCAGAGGAAAGTATAAGCGTCAATGAAATTATGTATGTGTATGTTAGCTTAAGCATAATCAACCCATAATGTTCCCACTGCTGCAACTCTGTGAGAGGGAATGGACTATAATCACAACACGCAATCCAGTGCAAGTTGGTGGATTTCAGGTGTCTTCGATTTTTTTTAGTTTTAAGTGATGACGAAACGCTCACGATGTTTTCTTTCATCGATTTGAGAGCAGACGTGAAGAAATAAATTATCTACACAAATTAATCATCATCAGCCTATAATGTTCCCACTGCTGGGACACAGGCCTCCTCTCTGTGAGGAGTGGGCCATAATTTAATCCACCGCGCGGGACCAGTACTGGTTGGTAGATGTCACATATATCTTCGAATTTTTGGTTCTAGGACATGCCGGTTTCCTCACGATGTTTTCCTTCACCGTTTTGAGAGTAGTGGTGATGAAATAAATTATACAAAGTAATACACCTGGCAGGGTTCGAATCCACGACCTACAACTCGTAAATTGGGACCTATACCACTGGGCCACCACTGCTCTCCACACAAAGTAATGCGACCTACAAACTCGTAAGTTGGGGCTGTTACCGCTGCTGGGTCACCTGCAGTGTTCTGTCGGACGTGTATGCTACGATCATCTTGTACTATTTGATTAAAAGTACTTACATCCTAAAATAATAGGTGTTACTCGAACCTACTACACAGAAATTAAGTATTACGAGGAAATGGTGAAATTATCAACAAAATAAACACATTTTTTTTTTTCAAATAAATATCCTACTCTCTTTAAAGTATTTGGGACGACCCTACATGACCCGTGGCGCTAGCTGTAACATGATCACCCGCGGATGTTATGTGATACCATACCGTAACTTCTTAGTTTTGTTTTGAGGTGTATGTCCATTATTATTGGTAGGTATATACAACACTTCCAGGATCGCCGGGAGGACACGACGGAGCATATATGGTGCAGGTGTGCCCCGCTAGTGCAGAGCACCGCCGCGCCGTATCCTCACGGAAGCGACAGGTGGCGGGGACCTCTCGAGCCCGGTATATGTTCGGAATTGGAAGCCATCGCCTAATTCTGCGAAGCAGTCATGATAGCGAACGAGGAGGTGGGTGCAGTGAGGGAGAGGACAGCCACCGCCTCTCGACCCAGCCGTCGTGGGAGACGGCCATGGCATCGCACGTGGCGAGGCGATTTCCGGCTACCATAAGCACGGGCATGCGGATGGCGAGTAACGAGTGACTTGCCGTCAGGTCATGGACCATGTCTAGGCCGATGGCGTGTCGTGATGGAGCCTCCCTTGAGAGCCAAAGCCTGCCGGGGTCGCGGGACTACCTCATCAGGTAACAGTGACCCTGGGACGTAAAGGGCTATTGAAGGATTAGTCAATGATTTTGGTCAGTACCAGTCTGACTGTCCCTCCCGTTCCGCGGAAAAAAAAAGCAGTTGATGAACTTAATTAAGCTTTCAAAGTCAAAGTCAAAATTATTTATTTGCGTTAAATGTGGTATGTACAAAGATGGTAAAAATAGATAAAAGTTCAATCACATTTCGCCATAAAAATGGCATGCAATCATTATTAAAGTTTTAGGTTACACATCCTTTCATTTATTAATAGTTATTGAAAAGCAAAACATTTTTTTATAATACCTACCTACTCAATTTATGCCATCATAAACCTACATAATATCAACATAATAATTATTATTTGGGGAGCGACTTTGTAACTGGCCCTAGACAGCGAAGTATTCGTTGTGTGCGCGATGACAGCGCCCCTAGTGGCCGCAACTATTCAGGACTTGTCATCTGTCAAATCATGTCAACTAGATGATAAGATATCTTTGTGATATTAAATTTCGACTAGTTTTTCAACGAAATTGAAAAAATAGTGTAAAAAGTGAGTGTGTATATTATACCTAGCGATTTTCTTCCTCGTGGAAAATATGGATATTATAATACGCACGGGATTTGAATCGGTTAAGCATAAAATACATTTCCAACCTCAAACTGAGCAAAAAGGGAAAAAATTAGTATTAGCACAGCATGTGAGAGAAGTGGAAGAGCTTAGAACGAACGGGAAAAGTTAAAGTTAAAGTTTTCGTATTAAATTATAAAGAAAGTTATGAAAATAAAGCAACTTGACACATGACAGCCCAGAATTAATTCACATTTCTGCCACGTCGTGCGCTACGATCGATTTGCCGTTCCCCACCACCCACTTCGCACATAGTCAGAACAGAAAAACGTGAACAGGAACGGTTCTGTCAAAATTGACGTTGACGAATGATGCAATACTAATGTCAAATTGACAAGTAACGTGAACCAAATCAAAGTCGCGCAGTAGTTCAACACTCACAAAAAAAAATATTGTATTAAATTCGCCTTTTAGTAAATGGTGTATGAATGAACAGTCAAATACAGTTATCCAAGGACTCTACATAAAAACCAAGAAGAATCACATCAGCTCTGACCTCAAAATAGGTTAGTATTGACGATGTGTTAAACATCAACTTTTCGTAGATTTTGGTATGAAGTTGAGTTATATCCGCTGTATTTTACGTAAAATGAGTTCATCCGCTACTGTGCCCTTGGCACCCATCGGCGTGCGTGGTATGAAAGTGCTTGATCGAGATAAATTCTTGCGCAACATAGAAGTGCCAGTTCTAAAGGTCAAAGAAGAAAATTTATCCAAAATCACTCAAATTTGTAAGTCGTACTTCCTCAAACTTGAAGCTTTCAAGCCAGTAAGAAGCGTAGAAGACGAAGAAAATGAATTATTCAAGAAATGCATTTATATCAACCCTGAAAAAGTGAGCCAGTGGGTAGACCTCAGTGAAAGTGACCGCACAGCTTTGGAACCATTAGATGTAACTGAGAAGAATTTTGAACACAAAGAAATTCAACTAACTTATGACAACTGGCGTTTTGAAACTATTTTCAAAGCAGTACTTCCAGAGAATGAAGAAGGTGTCAGTGGTTTCTCTCAAATTGGTCACATTATACATTTGAACTTAAGGGAGCATCTTCTTGAATACCGACCCCTGATTGGTCAGGTGCTAGTTGATAAAATAAAGACTTGTAGAACAGTAGTCAATAAGAGCAACAGTATAGATAATACTTATAGAAACTTTAGTATGGAACTGATTGGCGGGGATGATGATTACTTCGTAACAGTAAAAGAAAACCTCTGTATGTTTCAGTTTGATTTCTCCAAAGTGTACTGGAATCCTCGCCTAGGGAAGGAACATGAGAGAATATTAAGTTATCTAAAACCAGGAGATGTACTATTTGATGTATTTTGCGGAGTTGGACCGTTTGCAGTACCGGCAGCCAAGCGGAAAACCAAAGTGTTTGCCAATGATTTAAACCCTGACTCTTTCAAGTGGTTGAATCATATTGCTAAAAATAATAAAGTGAACATGTCATTTTTCAAATCATTCAATCAAGATGGGAAGGACTTCATATGTGATGTATTCAAGGAATATATAATATCTTTATGTACCGGAGAAGAAAAGTTGAATGGAAAAATTCACATTACTATGAATTTGCCTGCAATGGCTGTGGAATTTTTGAAACACTTTAATGGGTTGATAAAAGATGAAAAACTAATGGAGAAATTTAACCAAGAAATTATTGTTTACATATATTGTTTTGCATTAGGAGATGATCATGTTGAAATTGCTAAGAAGATGGTGAATGAAAACATTGGCTGTGATATATCTTCACTAATAACTGATGTGTTTGATGTGAGAAATGTGTCTCCAAATAAAGAAATGATGAGAGTGACTTTCAGATTGACTAAAGAGATCTTATTCAGTGAAAGTGCAGTTTTAAGTGAACCTCCGTTAAAGAAACTGTGTGTATAGTAAATAAATCAATTTTGTTTTGTTAATTGATAACACTAACTTTTTTAAAGTATGTCTGATAAATTATGTAATAAATTATTTTTAAACATTGATAATTGAATTCCTTTTCATAATTATCTTTTTTAGTTTTTCCTATGTAAGTTGAGTCATGTTGCCAAATCATTATAGCATTACTTTTAAAAAGCACTGATTCATTCGTGAATGAAAATTAAATTAAATTCATTTTCATGACCAATAATTTCAGATAACTCAATAAATGACTGATAAGATCAGAATCAATCTGGAAAGTAAATAAAAAGTAATATTGTACTGATGCAATAGAGATTTTTATCAGAATTGGTATGATAATGAAATGCTACATAAAAAATGCTAAATCAGAAATGCTTTGGATCAGGGGATCTAAACCACTTTAGGCAATGTAGCTAATAGCATTGCGATAAAGTTGTGCTTCATCTATTGCTAGACTAGAATTTCCCATTTTACTAATTTTATCGCAAAGCATATTGTATTATTGCTAATCCGACTTTTTAAGACCCGGAGTTCGACACGACACAAAAACAAAATCAATTTAATTCCGATACACGCACCGTAGCTATCGATTACTCAAGCACTGCACTAAGCGTACCATTAAGCTAGATTGCCACAGAACGTGATATTGCAGACATCTGTCTATCAGAACCAGGCTGCGCCGACGAACCATGGGTAGGGTAGCGCAGACACGGCAGTCGAAGAAGAAAAGCGATGCCGCGTAGCTGTCCGTAGTCATCAGCCGTGTGAGTCTGTCCGCCAACGACGATATAATACTAGACTCCTAATAACAGGCGACCGATGTCTGCCAACACATTAGGCAAAAAAGTCTTATATTCGTCGAATTTCGACCAATCCTGTGAGCCGTAAACATACGTTGAGACAGAACAGACCTTGAGTTAGCCAATCACAACGCAGTACCGCGTCCCCCTCGCTTACGTAGTACCTCAGCGAGTTGGCAGAATAATTTTTGTTCCTTAGATCGTGCATGCGTAGTCTAGTATTATATCGTCGTTGCTGTCCGCAATATTACGGACCGTGGGAATCCAGCTTAACGGCATGGTTCACGGCAACGCAGTGTTGCTATTTGTGTATGTGAGTTTGAATGTTTGTTAACCACGAGCCAGGACTACAGGAGTAATTCCTAGGGGCAACGATAGTAAAAAAAAATAACTTAATCTAAAATGTGTGCTCTGCCTTCATCTTCGTGTTTTTAATGACTGTAAACGTGGCGAGAGTGGAACGCTTAATTATTTTCCTTAGAGATTTGTGCGTCATCTTACTAAACCAATAGAAAAAAAGTGTGTGAAAAAAAAACTTTTTAGAAAAAAATGTAACCGCCTTCAAAAATAACCACAAAAAAGGGTAAAATAACCTACAAAACTTTTCTTTCGGAAGTCGGTGGTTTTTTTATTCATCATCATCATCATCTCAGCCATAGGACGTCCACTGCTGAACATAGGCCTCCCCTTTTGATCTCCACAGATACCGGTTGGAAGCGACCTGCATCCAGCGTCTTCCGGCGACCTTTATAAGGTCGTCTGTCCACCTTGCTGGTGGACGTCCTACGCTGCGCTTGCTAGTCCGTGGTCTCCACTCTAGTACTTTTCGACCCCATCGGCCATCTGCTCTTCATCTGTTTTTTTATTAATTGCATTGTATTTTTGCCACCGACTTCCGAAAGAAAAGTTTTGTAGGTTATTTTACCCTTTTTTGTGGTTATTTTTGAAGGCGGTTACATTTTTTTCTAAAAAGTTTTTTTTTAACTCTTTTTAGTATAAATATTCAGCCAAAATTCTTGTCAAATACATCATTTTCTTACATAATTATGTAAGAAATCTGTAGCACCGGTAATAACATCGTTAACATCTCTTTCATTCCTTCCCTATCTCAAAAACTACTTAACCGATTTTGATGAAACTTGCAGTATTCCTTAAGTTGAACGATACCTAGTACAACATAAAAAGAATTACTTAAATCGGACTTGTAGTTCCGGAGATATGCGAACACAAACATAATTTACTAAAACAGTCGATGTCGACTCCTTACTAGAGGAGTTGTACCTTCCATGATCAGCTCATCCACCTGAGATGATGATTAACAGATGCAAATACTTGAACAGCTTTAGAAAATATATGAAAATGGTACTATGTGCCTATAAAATTTGAAGGTTGCCCTCGATTTCCCTGGGATCCCATCATCAGATCCTGACCTGATGATCATGGGACCAATTGGAAAGTATACCCTTTCAAACAAAAGAAAAAAAATCCAAATCGGTCCAGGCGTCTTCGAGAAATCGGGGGACATACATAAAAAAAAAAAAAAAAGATTCCGACGAATTGAGAACCTCCTCCTTTTTTTGAAGTCGGTTAAAAAGAGTGCCGTAATTAGCTTTTTATGCGACCATTACAAGCTTCTGGCCCTGATCTGGCCAATAAATTGTTCTCCCGGTCCGGCCATTTCTGCGCCCCACCAGGGTATGCACCAGCCTGTGCCTGAGCGCCGTTGGCACAGACCCTATTTTCGGCACTGGAAAAAGGGATTAAAATAATAGGTCTAGTACTTAGGTACCGAGTTGCACTGCCTCAAAAACGACACTGCTGGACTCTGCCAAAGTGCTGCAGCATGATGGATGACGTTATTTACTACGTCTTAATACGAAAAACATGACTAACTATTATCTTACATGTAACTATTCGTTTTAATGACTTGCACATCTATTCGTGCGATCAATGCAGAGTTAACCGTGTCAACAATACACTAGAAGTAGGTACCTTTAACTACTTATTAGTTAATTACTTTAAATAAGGATTGAGAAACCGTAATATTGGTAATTTAAATAGATATTGATTCTCGAATTGAGACCACGCACTGGCAAGCGCAGCATTGGACGCCCACCTTCAAGGTGGACAGACGATCTGATAAAGACCACAGAATCGCGCTAGATGCAAGCCGCTTCCGAGCGGTCCTATTGGAAATCTATGGGCTCCCCCATATATGCCGCAGCAGTGGACGTGCATGGGGATAACCATGTCGCAAAATATTGCTCTTACAAAAAAACATTCAATGTCATCTATACTAATATTATCAAGCTGAAGAGTTTGTTTGGTTGAACGCTAATAGGTGTCCAAAAAACTACCGACCTAATTGAGAACCTCCTTCTTATTGAAGTCGGTTAAAAAAGTAAATTCCGCATAGATGCACAACTAGTAAAGAATAAACTAGGCAAGTGAAACCTGTTATTAGTTGCCGAATTTAAATACCGCATTTAGTTAAAAGAAGTTTCCTTTATTGGTAACCTTCGTTATCAGCTGTTTAAAGAAACACATTGGTAGTATTTAACTAACTTCGAACGAACCATACATGTAGCTCCAAATGGCTTGTCATGTATGGGAGAAATAAGTTATTGAGAAACTAGCTTGATAACGCGAAGTTGCTCGTATTTTTATCTATATTTTTATTTCATTGTAACGCGTTCATTCGTTTCTTGCACGCAAAAAAATACGCGCCTTAGATATGAAGTTACATAACACAATAACAGCCTAATATACCAATTATAAATACATCTTCATCATCATCAGCCGGAAGCCATCCACTGCTGAACATAGGCCTCCCCCTTAGACCACCACGCCGAACGACAATTCGCAACTTGCATCCATCGGTTGCCCGCGACTCTCACGATGTCGTCGGTCCATTATACATACAATCAATACCAATTATTTATAAAAACAGACTATCTCTTGGTCTCAGTCTAGCCTAGAAGCAAAGATGAGACCTAAGGTAGAGGGAGCTCACCTAAAAACGACTGGAACTCCTGCGCACCGACGGAACAAGCAAAACCTGTTTGTCACTGGACTCCGACAGAACGGTGATTGCAAGGCTGCCGATTTACCCCAATGAGATCACTCAACCCTCACCGTAGGTGTCAGGTAGCCTTTCCTGTGTCTGATTGAGAATAAAGAAACGCCTGGGTGTCACCACTGCGAGGATTGCCCGGAGGACACGGTGGAGCATACGGTGCAGAACTGCCCCACTTGGGCAGAGCACCGCCGTGTCCTCACGGAGGCGATAGTCGGTGACCTCTCGCGCCCAGCATTGGTCGAGGCCATGCTGGGGGGTGAGACGGAATAGAAAGCGGTCACCTCCTTCTGCGAAGCAGTCGCGCTAGCGAAGGAGGAGGCGAGACGCGTGAGGGAGTGAAGAGCGTCCACCTCACGATCCAGCCACTGCGCGAGAAGCATATTATAAATTCATAAATGTTTCTTATACTATTCGGGTGTCTGACTTGTAAAAGAAAATCTACACACATCAAAAGTGTCTAGGGATCAAGCATTTTTATGCGGATTTCTTGAGATTGAGATGTGGCTTTGTAATAAATTTATGATTTTATAAATTTATATGGATCCTTTTTGGTGCATTTCATAATTTGAATCAGGAACTGTAAATCAAATTCGAGTAAAAGATGAAAATCAGCTGTCAATATTTTCCCTATAAAAACATACAACGCATTGAAGACATTATTAGTGCTACTGTTTCCCTACTACTGATTAAAACCAACGTTATTATGGAGCGGCGACGTCATTTAAGCAGGGAAGAAATGCTCAGAGCCGTGGGAATGATAGAAGCTGGTTCCCGGCAACGTACTGTGGCTTTAGCTCTGAATACAAGTCAGAGTGTTATCAGTCGACTTTGGACACGTTACCGAAGCACTGGTACCGTGGCTGAGCGCCATGGAGGACGGTATCGCTGCACCACACGGAGACAAGACCGATACATAAAAATCTTAACTCGAAGAGCTCCAACAATAACCGCCATGATGTTAGCCGTGAGGCTTCATCACTCTTCAGGGAACTTAATTAGCGACCAAACAGTCAGAAACCGCTTGCATGAAGTGAACCTTCATTCCCGAAGACCGCTACGGGTACCACCTATAGCAATGCACAATCGTAGGATTCGATATCAATGGGCTCTTGAACACAGAAATTGGGCAGAAGAACAATGGCGTTTCGTGTGCTTTTCTGATGAGTCTCGTTTTGGTATAAGACCGGATACAAGACGTATACGACACTGGAGAACCCCTGGACGCCAACAGCGATTAAAATCCTGCCAGGAAGTCCATCCTTATAGTGGTGGAACCATCATGGTATGGGCGGGTATTTGGATCGGCGGAAGAACTGAGTTGATTTGGATCAGAGGCAACCTCAACGCTCAAATTTATGCTGAGACGATTGTATCAGACGTCATCGTTCCTCTACAAGTGCAAATCGGTCCCTTATTTCAGTTAATGCATGATAATGCACGACCGCACACCGCAAGAGTTGTAAGACAGACTCTCGCCGCAGCTAACATCAATGTCCTGCCCTGGCCTGCTCAGTCGCCAGACTTGAACCCGATTGAGCATGCATGGGATATGCTACAGAGAAGAGCTCTGCCGAATATGGAGGGTATCCAGTCGCAAGAAGACCTTTTTTTGTTGTTGCAACGAACATGGGCGGCCATTCCACAGCGTGATTTGGATGAACTCATTTTGAGTATGCCAAACCGATGTTCTTGTGTTGTTAGTGTTCGCGGTAGAAACACGGATTATTAATTGTTTAAGTTACCCAATAAAATTTTAAAGAAAACTGTTATTTCAGTCTTTTTTTCGAACTTTAATGTTAGTGGTTCAAATGTCAAAAATCCCTTTATTAGGAAAATGGCAAATTTCTTTATGAATGCAAAGGTGACTTGGTTTATCGTTACTGTGACAAACGATAACACTTTATTTGATGAATCCTTAAAGAACATTTTAATTAATATCAATCAGGAGAAAAGTTATTGCAAAAATATATGTTGATCCCTAGACACTTGATGTGTGTAGTATTCATAGTGAAATGTCTTACCGAAACAAGTACGGTACTCGTGCATTGATTGACAGTAATAACAACAAGAAAAGCCACGTGTCTCTTAATCAAACTTTGTAAAGAACTGATACCTTATCACCTATCTTATGTTGCAGATGTTGTAACATCTATCAATACTTTGTTTCTGCCCAGTCTCAATGTAAAGGGTGGAAGGTCGCAAATTACTTTGCAACAAACAAGAAAATAATAAGACTATTATCGTCCTAGTCGACTTAACCATAGACAAACACCAAGAAAACCCTTTACTTATATGGGCCTATAAATCGCCAAATGCCATAAAGCCAGTTTCCTACCAGTCCGGGGGAAAACCACGACGTTAAAAAAGGGAGGGAAAGTTATGGTCTACTATCCGTGTGTATCTGTTTCTACTCTGATGCTCCAAAACCAACCGTTTTCAATGCATTTTTTTTACTAAAATAACAGACTCCCATTTCCCACGTTGCATTGCGTTACAGAGATAAATGAAGTCTCCGGCGGTCAAAGGGTTAATAACTCATTTAGCGTTAACTCAGAGATTACAAACAAATTCTCATCACAATATAATTACTTCTTATTTATTATCATATCACAATAAACGACCTTGGTCCTAAAATTCGTAACGAACAGACAATGTAGAAACATTACGAATTTTTATGAAGCATAAAGTTGAACAATCAATATCAAGCTAAGCTACGCTGCGCAATGCTATGCTGTTGGTGTTAGCTTCATATACAGGGTGTTTGGTCCATCGTGTGCCAAATTTAATTGGTCGACAGAAGGGGTCATCTGCTATCCTTTCAGACCCCTTAACACCTCTCATGCCCTGTGGGTTTTTTTTTGATCGACTTTTTATTGTTTTACTAAAAAAGACCCAAATTTTATATTCAAATACAATTTTCTTTTTAAATATGGGGCGTAGACTCTGAATTTTAATTTTATTTCAATGTGTATTGTATAAGAGTACTTTTAAATACAAAATTAGTGACATTAGTCACCTAGGTTTTTTTTAATTCACTCGCAAAGGTAAAACATAAATTAAAGCTCTACATGTTACAGCTGTTTATATGGCTACAGAAAAAAAACCAGAAGCGACCGGGATCTTCCAACTCCCTCATTAATTCTCCAGTCTATCCCCTTGCTAATGATGTGCCACATACCATAAAAATCTTTTAACAACTTTGTGAATTCGCTAGAATTGTGAATCGAGTCACCCAAGGCTTATATTCAAAATTATGATTTTAATTTATTTTTTTTTGTTTTTTTGATACCTGACAAACCTATAAATCTTATCTCATTCGTATAAGGTAACATCTGTCTCGTATCTCTATGTTTTTGTGGGATTTGGGTCGACGGCGCGTTGTGTCCCACGCGCGCCTCAAAGAGCGTCAGCATAATGACGGGGCCCCACTCTCAGAGGGCCAAAGCCTGCCGGGGTCGCGGGATTATTCCCTTACCGTAACCCCGGAACATAACAGGCTATGAAGGACACCGTGGATTTTAGTCAGTAGAAGTCTGACAGTCCCTCCCGCCCTGCCCGGGGTTGGAGGACTCATTTGATGATTTTACCACGCTAAAAAAAAAAAAACATGTTTTTGTGGGATTTACTTGAAAAAAAAATTTGCATGTTTAACGTTTATTTCATAATTGTTACAAATCCTGCTCGAATTGTTGGCCTCTGTTGCGAATGCAGGCCCGACGTCTATTTCGACAGTTGTTGTACGAAGTCGTATTTCCTCCTTAGTGGCATTGAATGCCGCTTCCATGCGTTGGACTAGTACCTCCCTAGTTGGAACGTCCGTTGCGTACCTATACCAGCTCTTTGGAACATCTCTAGACATAAAGTGTAACGAAGTTAGATCTGGGGAACGTGGCGGCCATGGAATAGGGCCATCGCGTCCAATCCACGCATTGTGGAACACAATTGTTAACATCCTCACAGTCAAACGTCAATGCACAGAACAGCATTTTGAAATACCATGGGCAAACGTTCATTAAATACGGACACATATCATCGGTCAATAATTTGAGCAGAATTTGTAACAATTATGAAATAAATGTTTAAAATGCAATTTTGTTTTTTTTTTTACACTCAAATCCCACTGAAACATAGAGACACGAGACAGATTTTTTCTTAGACAAATAAGATAAGATTTATAGGTTTGTTAGGTATCATTTAAGCAAAAAAAATGTTTAAAATCATAATTTTGTATATCAGCCTTAGGGCACTCGATTCACAATTCTAGCGAATTCACAAAGTTGTTAAAAGATTTTTACGGCATGTGGCACATCATTAGCAAGGGGATAGACTGGAGAATTAATGAGGGAGTTGGAAGATCCCGGTCGCTTCTGGTTTTTTTTCTGTAGCCATATAAACAGCTGTAACATGTAGAGCTTTAATTTATGTTTTACCTTTGCGAGTGAATTAAAAAAAACCTAGGTGACTAATGTCACTAATTTTGTATTTAAAAGTACTCTTATACAATACACATCGAAATAAAATTAAAATTCAGAGTCTACGCCCCATATTTAAAAAGAAAATTGTATTTGAATATAAAATTTGGGTCTTTTTTAGTAAAACAATAAAAGTCGATCAAAAAAAAACCCACAGGGCATGAGGGGTGTTAAGGGGTCTGAAAGGATAGCAGATGACCCCTTCTATCGACCATTTCAATTTGGCACACGATGGACCAAACACCCTGTATAATACTGGGTTAATTTTTCAACTGGACGTGGATGGCTATAGCCGAAACTATGAGGAATATAGGCCAATTTTGACGAAAACTAAAACAGCATCTTCGGATTTTAGAAAATTCAATTATCATGGCCAGGAATCGAACCCGCTGATTTTGAAAATCACCGCCTGTAATTATTGAACGATTAATGAAAGATATTTATCTGTAGCACCCACATTTCGCCAATCAAGTCCCGTTGGTGGGGTCGCTGGACTCTTGTAAACAGGGCACCTAGGCCATGGAACGCAAAAAACAATCGAAGGGATAGGGTTGAGAGCCTGACAGTCTATTCCGCTCCGTCATTTCATGATTTTACACCCATAAAAACAAATAGACATGAGTGATAAACACATTATTTTATTACCCTCCTTTGCATCACGCAAAAAAAGGACCCACTAAATATAAGTAAGTTTTTGCAAGACAAAAAAAACAGCAGAAAAGCTAGCACAACGCAGCATATCTTAACACTGGTTAGTCACCGTAACATCGCAATTAATTGCCAATAAGTAACTAATGAGTGTGTTCCACGTTTTCAGTTTACAACGGGACATGCTACCGGACAGTGCGGTGTCAGACATGGATCTACCCGACGTCACCGATATCTTGCGGGAAACTGAACAGGTAAGATATAATTAATTGTTGGTTGCATTAGGCATATGTGATTATTTTCTATTTAAATTAATACCGTTCGATTTCATTTAAACTTAACTTTATGCACAGCTGTCGGACATTAAAGCTAAGAAACTCTTTTTTTATGTGGCACGATCGCTCGATATTCATATTGACCGTAATTATTTATGACTAGCTGTTGCCAGCGGCTTCACTCGCGAATAATTAAAAAATGTCCCACGGGAACGTAGTACAGGGGTAAAAAAAAAAAAACATATTTTATGCGTGTATATTTTTTGTGTGATGTTACTCTCACACATAAATTATACCATTCATCCAAGAGAAAAGTTTTCACATTTATAATATTAGTTAGACTGGTGATATTCTAGTAGGATGTCATCGATGATTGGTCCTTGCGTCATCATCACCTTCTAGGAAATAGCCTACTGTACCTCTACCATGAGTTGTCATCGGAAACTTACTCGCTAGCGTCGAAATCGCTAGCGTACTAACTTGGATCAAATAGATTTCGATATTGCTGGCACCATGAGATTAATTGAATCTTACGCAGGCGATAATGTAAGCTCGATAGATGATGTCGTGTTGCTAACTTCACTACTTATGTTTTGTTTCTTTCTATCTCACAAATAAGAGGAGAGAACGGCTTATAATACGTCACTGTCGTCTATTGTTCGTTGACCTTGCCCTTGTATCAGTGATTCACTGACACTGCGTTGTGTGGTTTGAAAGTTTCTATTAATAGATTATTTGGATTATTTACTACAAAGTGCCTCACTGTTTCAATTATTGGTGGATTTCATGAGATGGAATGTTTCTACTTGGTATTCAATTATTTAAAAAACGTAAAGTTATAAAATTCCAAAATAGTTCCTTCTAAACGCAGGTAAATGTGTAAAAATATGAAAATGTGGAAGTTACCTATTAAGTCAACCAAGTTCAAGTGTCTAAAGACGTGAGTATCGCAACAAATAAACAATAATGTGCACAAATCGTCCAACGCTTCTTTAAAGGGTCCGTCAATTTTTAGATATTTTTTTTCACTTATATTTTAGCTTGAAATTCATGTTGTAGTTCCCAAATTAAGCGGCCACTAACATATTTCATGTTAAAAAGCTCTTGCAAGCATTATTTTGACTTTTTATACTCAAAAACGTTAATAATTTTAATGTAAATACATGTTTCACACGCCAAAATGCTAGTGAGCTACGTAACTACTATCGTAAGCGTATCGTTCGCTAGCGCCTGTAGTATTAGTGACTCATGGTACCGTTTTGTATGGTGACAGCTGAAAAACGTTAGTGACTATCGTGTAGATTACGTTAGGTTTTTAACCAATCGTAATCTACAGTGCTCATGGTACGAATTTTAATTCTCACTGTTACCGCTAGGGGCGCTGTACAATATTTCATACAAATAAATTACGGAGACGCTAGCGAGTTTTGGCTGTGTAAACTCATGGTAGAGGTACTGATTGTGCTTTTTAAAAAATATGCTCATAAGGGTTTCTTATAATTCAGCTGATTGTATTGATAACCGATAATGGTTATCATCAACCTCGGTATACCTAGTGCTTGTGAGCACTGCTGGCTACGCATTGTCTCAGGTTTGTATTATACTTTATTTTCGTTTTTACCCTTTATTGGCCTAGTTGAAATTAAAGGTTGATCTCCGGCCGAGCGATTGATTGCTGCAATGCGTGTTGCGGTTCGATTTCCGCACGGAACAAAATTTTTTATGATTCGGGTCTGAAAGTGTATGTGAGCTTAATTTCTTTAAAGGCACCCACGACACAGAAGCAATTCTTAGTATCTAACCTGTTAACAAAAAAAAAAAAAGTTCCCAGATTCCCACCAGGCACATCCATTAGCAGTGCCAGCTTCCATTTGTTTGATGGCAATAGGTTATAGCTCCCTAGTACCCAATAATGACGTAAAATAGTTGTTTGTAACAAGAAATACTTCTTCATAACAGGTACTAAGACAATGCTTCACAACATATGAAATAGACGAGGTGTTCCTCTCATTCAACGGCGGAAAAGACTGCACAGTGCTCCTAGACATAACTTTAAATGTATTACGAGAAATGTACAAACGTGACGACATCGCCAGTGAACTTAAAGTTGTGTACATCCGAACTAATGGACCATTCAGGGAAATAGAGACCTTCGTAGAAGAGATTAAGGAACACTATGGTGTGACGCTGCTGGTGACGGATGGTGAACTGAAGAGTACTCTCCAAAGACTGTTGGATCAAGATAATAGACTAAAAGCCGGCCTCATGGGTACGCGGCGAACGGATCCTTACAGTGAGAATATGCAGTTTATGCAGGTAATTATTATAAACTAAAATACTAATTAAAGCAGTTAGATTATAGACCACTGAGAATAAAATTGAAGCTATAAACACGGAAGAAAAATTGCCGCCGTCGTTCGATTCCTACGTAAAACAAGTGAACATCTCCAAGGAAAACATTTAAAAAATGTTTGCGTGCCGCTCACTCACACATAAAAAATTGGCTTCACTAAAAACGTTAGGTTTTGTTTCAACATCATCAGCCTATAATGTTCCCACTGCTGGGACACAGGCCTCCTCTCTTGTGAGAGGGAGTGGGCCATAATCCACCACGCGGGCCCAGTGCAGGTTGGCAGATGTCACATTGTCTTCGAATTTTTGGTTCTAGGACATGCCAGTTTCCTCACGATGTTTTCCTTCACTGTTTTTGAGAGCAGAGGTGAAGAAATAAATTACACAAAGTAATGCGCCTGGCGGGGTTCGAACCCACGACCTACAACTCGTAAGTCGGGACCGATACCACTGGACCACTGGGTTTTGTTTAGAACACGGAATCTGGACATTTTATAATAGACTTGGCTGATTTTTCAATAGTCAGATATCTTTTATCTGAAGAATAAAAATGGCAGTTTGACAGGTTATCTATAGAAAATATGTCAAACCGCTATTTTTATTCCTCAGATAAAAGTTATCTGACCATTAAAAAATCAGCCCTAAGTTAAACACAAAATATAACTAGCTTTGCACGCAGCTTCATTCGCCCCGCGCCCTCTTCCCGTCTACAGACTATCGTCAATAGAGTGTCATCTACATATTTGTGTATCAATATTTGGCAAAATCGGTTCAACAGTTTAGACCTGGAGCGTTTTTTATTTATTTAGCGATAGCCATTTATAATATAACTGGGGGATAAAGCAGGTTCAGATAGAGTCAAGATGTGATTACCCCACTTGAAAACGTGGTTGCATTTAAAGGGGGGAGGGGGTAAACCACATCGCGTCATTGTCAGCATGCATCATCCCTGGCTAACAGTTTATAGAATGTGGGGTATGTTATGCGAATAAATATGTAGCTGGTATATCCCCTGTCCAGTGCATTACTTAGAAAATTTCATAACAATAGAAATCCGATAAAAACCTGTGTAAACATCCAGATTATATCAGGTGTTAGTAATTGAACGATAAACTGAGTTGATGAATAAGTACATAGTAATAATACTAACAAAAAAAGTACACAATTACAAACATTAGATACTTTTTTGTTATATACGTAGAAAACCAAAATGGATACGACGCGTGATAATGATCGGTTTTTTTTGTTTGTCTTGAACATCACTGTTATGACAACGGTGAAGGAAAACATCGTAGGGAAAAGCTCTAAAACTATCATTATTTATTTATTTCAACTTTGTACACAAATAAAAACGTTCTACGATGGCGGACTTAAGACTAGGCATCTACCAGTCTACCCTGCAACGGAAAGAGCTATTGAAGGAATACCGTGTATTTTAGTCAGTAAGTACGAGTCAGACAGCCCATGGGTGGGAAGACTCATTGATGACCACCACATATTACCACGTAACAAACAAAAGTGCAAAATTAGGCAAATAATTCGAAAAATATGAAAACCTGTCTTTGACATAATCGCATCTAGATTCGTTCCTTCTCGAATTTACAATTTTACGTAGAGATATTTTTAAAGAAATGAAAAAAATCAGATTGCGAGCAGGGCTCGAACCTGCGTCTTCTGGATAGCAATCTGAATTTTTTCATTTCTTTAAAAATATCTTTGCGATGACGCGACGCAGGCGTTATTGCGTATAAAAATATAACTTTAATTTTACGTAGGTACGCCAATCACAAGTAACTTTCCTATTTTTAACCGACTTCAAAAAAAGGAGGAGGTTCTCAATTCGACGGAAACTTTTTTTTTTTTTTTTTTATGTATGGTCCCCGATTTCTCGAAGACGCCTGGACCGATTTGGAAAATTTTTCTTTTGTTTGAAAGGGTATACTTTCCCATTGGTCCCATGATCATCAGGTCAGGATCTGATGATGGGATCCCAGGGAAATCGAGGGCAACCTTCAAATTTTATAGGCACATAGTACCATTTTCATATATTTTCTAAAGCTGTTCAAGTATTTGCATCTGATAATCATCATCTCAGGTGGATGACCTGATGATGGAAGGTACAACTCTTTAAGAGTAAGGAGTAGGCATCGATTGATTTACTTTGTGTTCGCATATCTCCGGAACAACAAGTCCGATTTAAGTAATTCTTTTTTTGTTGTACTAGGTATTATTTAACTTAGAGAATGCTGCAAGTTTCATCAAAATCGGTTCAGTAATTTTTGAGATATGGAATTTTATTATCATATTGTGTACATGAGCGATGTAATTACCGGTGCGAAGGATTACAAAATTCTAGTTCACATGTAAGAGAATAATGTTCTTGACAAGAATTAGGGTTGAATATTTAAACTAAAAAGAGTAAAATAAAAACTTTTTCAAAAAAAATGTAACCGCCTTCAAAAACAACCACAAAAAAGTGAAAAATAATCTACAAAATAACTTTTCTTTCGGAAGTCGGTGGCTAAAAAGACAATGAATAGAAAAAAAAAACAAAGGCACCGACTTCCGAAAGAAAAGTTATTTTGTAGATTATTTTTCACTTTTTTGTGGTTGTTTTTGAAGGCGGTTACATTTTTTTTGAAAAAGTTTTTATATTAATTACATTCATTTATTTCTTGAACAGAAAACAGACCCCAGCTGGCCGCAGATCATGCGAGTGTCTCCCCTCCTCAACTGGAACTACCATCAGATATGGAGCTACACCCTTCAGAGAAGAGTTCCTTATTGCAGCTTGTATGATAGAGGGTGAGTTATAGAATCTCTTCCTTCCTAGCGTTCTTCCTTAGAGGACCAAAGCCTGCCTTGGTCGCGCGACTATCAGGTAACGGGCTATTGGAGGACACCGTGGATTTCAATCAGTACAAATCTGACAGTACCTCCCGTTCTGCCCTGGGTGGGAGGAAGCGTTTGAAGATTTTGCCAGTTCTACCACGTAAAAAAGCTTGTCGATGACAATCTATACTGATTCTGCCAAGAACTGGGTCATGAGTTTAGAGCCAGAAGTGTTCATCAGCTCCTGTAACTTTCCTGCTAAATAGCTAGAATTATTTCGTGCTAAATGTGCCTCCCAACAACTCCCCAAGCTACCTGCCATGTAAGGACATGTTAGGCAGCTTGGGGAGGGTTGCGAGACTGTCCACGCTGTATAACTTTGCCCCTTTTTTATCGTGGTACAATCATCAAATGAGTCCTCCCCTCCCACACAGGGCGGGACGAAATGGACTGTCAGACTCGTACTGACTAAAATCCATGGCGTTCCTTCAATAGCCCTTTACGTTCCAGGGTCACGGTTAACTGATGAGCCAGTCCCGCGGCCCTGGCAGGCACCGTTGACCTGGAAAAGGTAATCGAAGGAACAGTGTGGATTTTTTGTCAGTAACAGTCCGTTTCGCTCAACCCAGAGACGCAGGACTCGTTTGATAATTTAACCACTCTCAAAAAAAGACCGCTTGGTGAATTTCGTTATATCTTAGTAGTTATAAGCCTTTAGAAAAATGCAGCCGTCCATCCTCATGACATTATCCTATAGACATCCATATTGAACTGAATATAACAATAAACTCTTCGAAACTTCGAAATCTCAGGAACTAAATTCTTGTTTATCGCAATTCGTTTTGACGACGCATCTTAAAGCTTTTTCGTTTAATTTGCGATTGGCTACTTTAATGGAGTCGTTCCAAACCTGTACTTTTCTGGTAAAACGTTTCTCATTCCTCTTTAAATTTCAGGTACACATCAATAGGCAGTGTACAAAACACCTGGCCGAATCCAGCACTAGCAACCAAAAACAATTTCGGTGGCATTTCGTACTTACCCGCGTGGAGGCTATCGGATGCGTCCCTAGAACGGGCGGGTCGGGGAACTGCGCCCAAGATAACCGTCAATGGAAATGGTACTTACAACACGATCAACGGCCACAGCATTGAAAACAGTCATAAAGGCAATAGCGATCATATACATCCGTCTTGTGTATAACTGATTATGGAATGAGTGAATGGTAAACTTCTACTGATTGTTTGTAGGTAACTTCTGAGAAAAATGCAATATGCTACAAGTTGTCTATTAAGACGATATTTTGAGAAACTTGCTGTTTCGTCGTGTTACTCACTTCGGGGCAACATGCTCTCAACCTTTGTCTTTTCATGAAGACATCTTGGATTCTCAGCTTCAGACAGCTTTCAGCTATGATTTTTGTCATCTTCCTAATAACCGGTAATTGTGTTGAACTTATATGTTGAGCACATCACAGAATAAACGAAATACTTTTTACTATAAAGTTTCCAAAAGAAAAGTATTTAAAAAAAAATAACAATCAGTAGCTGATTACTTTGCTCAATGTAAACGCGCCCTTAGTCCGAATTAAATCTCTACTGATATTTTATAATAATTCTATTTTATTTAAACGGGTCATAAAAGTACCGATAACTAGACAATTATATAATTACTTTAAAAACAATATTGAACTTGTCAACTTATCAGAAAATAAAATATACTTTTAAAATAAAAAAAATATTTGTGTTAACGAGATAAAAGAATATAAACAAATATGTTCCGATATTTTACAACATTGTATTATTACAAAAATCTCTTTGAGAAAAATGGTTAAATGTTTTTTGTTACGTTAAATGTATTGTCCTGAAAATTGTTTTGTTGTTAAACTCAAAGCAGTAAGATGTTAGCTATAAACTACTTAACATAATGATGAGAAAAAAATTGCTGAAAATTACCCATCTTAACTTATAGTTATAAAATTATGTTCAAATCATTAGAACTTAAACATTACAACTTGCAACGCATCAGTGCGGAAATTTATGAAACTCAAAATGAATAAGAAACATAGTAATTGTCCCGTTTCTAGTAGTGCTAACTATAGTATTAGTGGCCATGTCACTATAAGAACTTATATTCTGTTCAAAATTCCAATAACCTCATTGAATGGTTGTGTTCTAAGCTATACTTTGTATTATAATTCTAAAGATTTTTTGTTTGTTTAGTAGAATGCGCTTATCTCAGGATCTACTGGTCCGAATTTCAATTTATTTTTGTATTGGATAGTCCATTTATAGAAGAAGGATATAAAACATCCAGCGTGATGTTCTAATATAGCCATGGACCAATAGGAGGTGAGTAGCGGGGGTAAAACGAGCGATTACCTATAAACAAAATAAACTGTTCACAACAATACTTACTAAACATTACTTTTTGATTTTATGTACTTAATTCTAAAGTTCTTATTTGTCACTTATTTTGTAATAAAAAAATAAATATCACATGTTGGTTTTCTTAGAGGTAATAATTTATTGTAGGTACATAAGCGCTGTGCCTAATGGACCTAGCTATAATGAATTTACTTATCTGTGATGTTAGTATAATTGTGCTTTTCTCTGAATATTTATTATATTTATGCAGGCAAGTCTACATCCAAGTGACAGCAGTTTTTTTTTTTTTTTATTAAGTTTATTTGCACGTTTTAAATGCATTAAGTTTACCAAGTGCACATTAGCTTTAGTTAATTTTAAAATGAATTGTTTTCTCCTATATACCACAGAATTTTGAAGATCCGTTATTTGAAATATAAATGCAGATAAAGAGATTGTTCAAAGTTATCGGCGCTGACGCTAGAGCCGGTCAAAAAGATCTCTCGGACAAAAATTCTGTAATAAAAAAGCTAAAATATATAATTTCGTTTAGGACGACACGACTAGAGAACGCAGCGAAGCAAATGTGCCTAAAGGCTCACTATACCGGCACGGCAATGGCACGGCTCCAACCCAGCACTTAACTTGTCATTCAAATTAGAGCCTAAATCATGTGTCGTATAATATTTTACATAATGTCAATCTGAAAATGCCAACGGCGGGGAGTCGGCGCGCTTACCGCTACCATACAACTCGCCTCGAAGCCCGCGCGCTGCAAGCGAGCAGACGGCGTGATTACAGCGGGCCGGCCGCGTGCTTACGGCGCGCCGTCTCCGAGTTGCTAGCGAAAGAAATGCCTTATAACAATTATGTTCACTGTGACAGCAAGCTTGCACCTCGCAGACTGCGCGCGGACGACGCGCAGTTAGCACGCTAACGGCTAGCCGTAGCCTAATTCGAGGTGACGCCGTGCTGCAGCTGTGCAGTTGCGGTGCTGGTATAATGTGCCATGACCTTTATTCGCTATCGGCTCAAGCCGCATGCTCGTCAAGAAATGTAAACTCGTTTGAATGTAATGAAAATGGACGCATTTGCATAGAATAAACAGATTTCCACCTACTCGCATCTAAATCGCCTAACACTTTAATAGCTGCGTTGACGATTAATAGGGTTTCAAAAAAATATTTTAGTTTAAATATAAATATTTTTAGGTATTTAATTGTTTTGTCTTATTTATTTTTCGAATTATTTGTGTGATGTTGTAAAATCCTATGCAGCTTCAAAATGTTCTTGTAAATTAAAGTTCTCGATTGTTTTAATATTTTGCAACAAGTCTTGAATATTATTATGACGCACGTATTGTACTTTTTGTTTATTTATTTTCGTAATAATTTGTAAATTGTTCTCGCAATATTATATTTTTTTATGATATTTTGCCCGGTTATGTCTGCACATACTTTTGTTTGAGTAAAAACACATTAATTAGAAACAAAATAGTTTTATTTTATTTATTTGAAAGTGGAACGTGGGATTTTTTTGTAAAATTACTGTTATCCATATTTACAGTTTATTGGCTTAATTTTAAGTTAATAATTACGTGTTGCTACTGTTGTTATTTGGTTTCACGTGTTTCCTGATAAACTCCTGGAACATCGCCACATCAGCCGGTTTGTCATCTGAAACAATCACAATACCATCATCTCTGAAGACTTCAACCACGGCGTAGCACGCAACGCGGTTCGATATTTTAAATATCCGGTTCGAAGGACCAACATTTAAATTACCTGATTTAAACAATGGTCCTTCGATTCGAACCGGATAGAAACCAAATAATGAAAAGAGGGTTCCGAGCCTGCTTCTTCGTCCGCTAAGCTAACGTTGTCCTAATCTAGGAACATCTTCTGTTTAGTGAAAAAACATTTAAACTCTCATACACAAAACAACAAGACCCGGAACAACTAACTTTAGGCCATAACTAAAGTATTTTTCTGTGTGGAAATCAAAACTGAGACACGAAATGCAGTAACCAATCGCTCAGCTAGTGCGCTAACCGTCCCACCAATCAAGATAATTATAATAATAAGAACGAAAGCGGAGTCCTTAGTTCCACGAAGAACAGGCCTACAGGCCCTTTGACCAAACGGCAAGCGATAATCTTCTATAATATAAAAATGGATCGCTAAATGTGTTGCTAAGCCCATAACTTGCAAACGGGTGGACCGATTCGGACATTCGGGTAATTATTTTTTTGTGTTTGTAACCATCAGGACCAGGTTATAGAGGACGAAAATCATCATGTCTACCCGTGCGAAGCCGGGACGGGCCGCTAGTCGTTAATAGATGTTCAACTTTATGCACTGGAGTATAAAGTTGAAAATGTATTAGCGACTGCTGAGCGTTAAAGATTGTCGCTTGCCGTTTGGCTATAGGCCCAGGCATGAAAAGTGGTGTGGCAACTTCGAAATAATATTCTGAACCGGCAGCCCTGCCAATTTTCATTCAGTCATTCATTTCCTGCATCAGTATGAGTCGTTCAGTTGATTTGATCCTTTCATGGCGGACGACAGAAAGGACAGGGTTTTACTTTAGAACCTCTAAGGCTGAGACTCCACCAAAGCTGTGTCGAGCTGTGCGGAGTCGAGACGTGTTTTGAACAACCAATAGAATTGCGTTATTGACACAGCTCCACTCCGTAACGCAATTCTATTGGTTGTTCAAAACACATCTCGACTTGCACAGCTTTGGTGGAGTCTCGGCCTGACTCAGCAGATTTATGTTTCTCTGTGGTGTTCCTCTATTATCAAAGTATCTGTATAATTATGTGTGTTTGTCAAAGTAGTGCAATAAACCTAATTGGCAACTGATACCCAAAGTGGCTATTGCGTTTCTACTATTGCTATGGATAACATACCTATCTCGGGTTGATTCTCTGTGCCCTCTTCGTCACTTGAACTCTCATTCGCAGGATGTTTGAGGTACATATCACTGAACTCTCGACCCCGGGAAACCTCTTCAATGAGCTTCTTTTTGTCAATCACTGTGTCGTCTGGACCTGAAAACATAGATCTTGCTTATGTCTAGTCACATTTTCGTTTTTTTGGGAGATTAAATCATAATGAGTCGTCGCGCCCTCATCATCATCAGCCTGTATTCGTCCACTGCTGGACATATCCCTCTCCCTCTCTCGTCGCGCCCTGGTTGGAGCGAAAGGGACTGTCAGACTGACTAAAATTCACCCTGTTAGTTGCCCTTTGCTTTCTAGGGTCACCATGGAGCTACCTTTACAGACTGTCCCATTGCCCCGAGTTGCTGTTTGTTTGGTCTGCCCAGAACTTTAAATTGATTACTTGACTATGTGTTCATTTTCTAGGAATGGTGGTATTTATTAATATTTGTAGCTACGATATCTAGCCAAAATAGCAAAAAATCATAAAAGTACCTTTATTTTTTAATTCCTCTGCCTTTCGTTTCTCTTCTTCTAGTTTTTCCGCGCGCATTTTCAGCCAGTCTGCTTTGTATTCCCTAAAAATGAAGTAATACCTCTATTAATTAAGTAATCTTTTAAAATAAATTAATGTATTGTAGGAAATACTATTCTATGAACATACTTTTCGTATTCTTCCGCAGCATCATCAACCAGCTTGAAGAATTCATCTAAACCCTGAAAACAAGAACAGAAAATGCGTTGAAACTGGAAACAGGGTTATTTTTACTTCATGCGAGTTTCGATATAAACGAAAGTCTAATTTGCTACTTAGCCTCTACTTAGCTGGGAAGAATATTAACATAATAAATAAATAACAATCAATATGTTCGTACAGAGAAAAGAAATAGCAAGAGGCAGCAGATTCACTGTCGAACCATTGTAAACATTACGTCCATTAGATAAAGCTCAAAATTAAAATACTAACATCTCCAGTATGTGCGCTAACACCACAGCAACGTAGGTCAGTATAGAAGGTGTCGAGTGCGAGTGCCATGGACCGCGTCAGGTTGCCAATGTATGTGTTCCCACCTTCCGCGTCGCCCTCCCCCTCTGCATCCAGTGCCTCTTGGAAGGCCTCGAAGTCTCGCATCCATTCCACGGCATATGCATTGTCTACTACATCTGTCTGAGGAATAATTTATGTTGATTTTTGAGACAATAGGGTCACTCTATACTAAAAATGGTTGTTTGCTTGAAAGCACTAATCTCTGGAACTACTGGTTTGAATTGGAAAGTTATTTTTGAGTAGGATAGTCTGTTTATCAAGGAAGGCTATGGGCTGCATAACATCACGCTACAGCCAATAGGAGCTGAGCAACGAAGATCAAACCACGGGGACCAGCTAGTTTTACTAAAAACTTAAAATTAAATGACGAAATTTGGATATAACATGTCTTAATCTGAAGAGAGAAAAAAAATGTGATGCATCCTATTGTTTCTGAAGCTATTTTTAAACAATTCAACTTCCAAGACTAATGCTATCATGATGCTTAAACTGTAACAAAGGATGTGGATTAAAGTCAACGGCTTTGGCATGTCAAATAAAAAGTTAAAAAAACATGCCTCCTCCAATCTTAAAGAAATATAAGTATTGTCTCTTCTAAAAGATTAGTAATAATTATCTTGAAAATATACCTTGTTCCCAAAGCTTGTAGACTACTATTTTTTTTTTCTTATTTGAAAAGATAAGTTAAAGAAAAAAACTTTTTATCCTTGAAAAGTTAGCTGCTAAATCCCAAAAACAAGATCATTTGATCATCACCATAGCCTTGACCCAAGTATTTGGGGCTACCTACCAGTGTACCTATGCAGATGCATCTAAATATCAGTCTTTCTATCTAATCCCCATTGTCCTCTACAAGAAGAAAACAAACAAGAAGGAAACATACCTTATTCATTACAACGATAAAAGGCAGCCTTGTTTTGTATAATATTGAGCAAGCATACAGCATGTTGGACATAAATGTGACCGGTGAGACACTGCGGACTGTGTCCATTACATATACAACTACAGTGGGACATGTAGATGCTAGTGTCTCTGTTACTATTGTGCCTGAAGCTGACCATGTGAACACTTCTATTTGACCTGAAAGTTATTAAAAAGATAGAATAAAACTTTTTAAATAATTGAATTTGAAATATTAGTCTGGCAACATTGAACTCTTTAAAAAAAAAGTTGACTCACTAGGAATTTCTGATGTGTTGTGGGTGCGTACAAACATAGAAACTCACATACACAAACACCGAGAACAATTATCTGCAGGCCATACAAATATTTGTTCACGGCGTCAACCACGTTGTCATCGTCAAAATTAAATAAAAATAATATATTCTGAAGTTTTTTTTAATTTTACCAACCCTTGTGAGTGTGTTTACAAACATAGAAACTAAAAGTATACTGCCTACTGCAATTCACAGCTGGACATTGACACAGTAATTATAGTTTTGGGTGACAGGACTATTAGGAAACTGTGGCCCCGGAACGTAAACGGCTATTGAAGAACACTGTGGATTTTAGGCAGTAGAAGTCTGACAGTCCCTCCGGTCATGCCTTGAGTAGGATTTATTGATGATTTTACAACATAAATAAAAAAAAGATTTTATAGTTTTAGATATAAATAAAATGATCAACATACCAGGAGTGTCTATAATGCAGTACTTGTGTTTCTTTCCAGCCTTCTCTATCAAATCAACAACTTGTCCGAACTTTGTGGAGAATAAATTGAGAGCTGTCACTATACCACCGTTGGGCCCCAGTCCGTATTGTTTCATCACCTCTTTGTAGTTCACTGTGTCTCTTATATCTGAAATAAAACAAATTGGATATTGCAGTCTAGTTTTGATAACCATATCCTACTAATCTTATAAATGTGAAAGTTTGTTTAGATGGATGTTTATTACTCTTTATGAAATATAATTTCAATGAAATTTGGTACACACATACCTAGTTCATAACCTGGATGAACACATAGAATATTTCATTTTTAACATATTTTATGTGCCCATATAACTTTCGAGTTGTAGCAGGCAGAGCCGCTGGTATCAGCTAGTATGTTCATATTCTTACATAAGTATTACATTATTTTGTTAAAGTTGTTTTCTTTTTGTGTCTAAAGCAATAAATGATTATACCTATAAAGTGACTTTATTTAGGTCTTTTTTATTAAAATCATCATACCTTATAATTTTCTTACTTTAATCATCATATCGAACCTTATAAGAAACTTAGGTCAGTGGGTGGTCTTAGCTTAATAGTGATGAGAGTTTAGTGGATTATTGTTTAATGCTTACCAATGTTAGCAGGGTACGGGACTTCTCTACACGCCGGATCTAAATTGATAAGGTAAGGTCTAGAGCCCTCCACGACCTTACTGGAGAGTCGCCGAGTAAACGAAGTCTTTCCAGCACCCGCCATGCCTAATTAAATAAGAAATATTTAGTAATCAAGCCCGCTTAGGTGCAAAACAACAATATTAAACAAACTAACCTAAAATGATCAAACATATCGGCTTTCTTGAATCTTCCTCCATTGCTTCAGACTTAGATTCACTTGTAGATGCAGACATCTCTTGTTTTGTGTAAGTTTTCCTTATTTTTTTTTTCTATATATATTTACAATATTTTTAATTATTTACTGTAAACCACAATAATTATTCCAAAAATATTTTGTTGCTCACCGATTTGACATTGACTGAAGGGTTGACATCCATAGACAAATGTCAAAATTGTCAATGTTTTTTTAGACCATGAATGAATGTACCTAATGTAAATTGTCGTCTGGCTGTACAGCTTGACATAAAAATGTAGAAAACCGTAAAGCTGCGAACATATTATCGGACGCGTCCGTCAGCCGCGGCTGAGGGACGCGGCTTATTCATTATCCAGCCAGTACATTTAATACTACACTGTGCAAACTGTCGGTCGTAAGACGCGGACGTGACCTTGAGAGTTCGGACGTCCGAACAAAATCTGGCCTTCTGTCTGGCCTTCTGTCGTCCGAACTACCGTGCACACTGCTAAGCCGCGTCCCTCAGCCGCGGCTGACGGACGCGTCCGATAATATGTTCGCAGCTTTACGGTTTTCTACATTTTTATGTCAAGCTGTAGAGGCTTTTCATCTTTTTTGCTTGTCGTCTTTTTACCCGACTGCGCCAGGAGGGTTATTTATCATGGATGATCCTTCCATGTGCCTCTATGGTTTTTTGTTTATGGAGATTGGCTGGGAACGTTGCGAAAAATCTTTATTAGGACTTGTTTATCTAATAATTTGTTTGATAACCTTATCGTTCGTCGTGTTTGGTTCCTACCAATCTTTACAACTACCACTAGTGCCAATTTTATTGTTTGTTCGAACCAAAGAGATTTAAAAGAACTATAGAGCGGGCATTGGGAATATTGTCATACAAAATTGTCGATGCCGTGCGTTAGTAGCGCTATCTAGCGGTGTATAGCAAAACCACGTATTAAAATAATTCATCAGAATATATTTCAGCTATTGCGCAATAGATGGCACTGCCGAGCCCTTATGATAGAGGTGCAACATTAAAGAATGACATAAATTATCGATACATTAACATCGATAAAGTTAGCTAGGATTTAAATATTTTAATAATTAAAAAAAGTGTGTAAGGGCAGAACGGAAATAAAATTATATTATAAGTTATTAATACGATCTTATATTATTAATTTATGAAAAAGTCTTTTGTTTTACCTACTTCCACCGTCTTGATTTTATTTTTCCCCATATAATGAGCCTTACATGAACTGACAACCAACGAGACAGTCCATTAAATCATAAACAAGTAAGTATAAGAAATTTTTAATTACTCTTCGACAAGTCTTCCACTTAATAAATATCGATAGTTCATATCGATAAACAGACAACTCTAATTCCTTAGCAAAATACGTACAGCTACCACAGCTACTGAGCAACAGATGGCGTTTATTTCAAAAATGCAAATGTTCTAGAATAATATCAGAAAATATTGAAAAACATCTTAAATACTAGGTAAAAATAAAAAATATTTACGAAAATAAATTGATTTCAAGTCCACTTGTTTTCCCGTACCTAGATTTGCAGTTTGGCGAAGCGAAACTAGGCAAATTTTACATTTTGTCGCACGGTCACACGAACTGTCAGGCGGAACGTCTCGAACTGGACTGAGCGACTTTTTACTTATTGGTAAAAACTTTTGGATCACAAATTTCTTCGTGATGTCCCGTCTATTGCTCATATATAGTTTAATTTCTTTGGTTCGAACAATGCTTAGCATTGAAACAACATTTTACATAGGTATAAACTGAAAAAAAAACAATATTTTTAACGTTTTTTATTATTGTTTCATTTTATTTTACAAACTTCAACCTTAATTGTAGACTTAAAAAAAATTACTTATTAAAAAGTAATAACAAGGCATCTATTCAACGTCAACGTCGCGTCTGCGCAACGTTGACGCTGCGCAGACGTTGGAGTGTATACTCTCTACTTAGTCTGTGCGTTGGAGAGACGCTGGTCTGTGGAGTGACGAGTGTATACTCTCTACCTAGTCTGTGGAGTCACGCAAAGGCTCGTAAAACGCCAATGAGATTAGTGGGATAGCGGCCTTATTATGTTTAGTCTCTGGCCAAGATAAAAGCCAGCTCTTGGGTCACGGGAAGCGTCAACAAGTCGTTTAGATATCCATAAACTATTTACATTATATTTTCAAAATTGTAATTATAATGAACATCATAAAGAAAAAATTACAGTCCTCGCGGAGTTATTGGCGCTCTGACATTAAGGTGCGTTTACACGGGTAATTTTTTGCGCATAAATTGCACGGCAACACGGCACAATCTCGAGTAGGTACAGACGCCAGCACATCAAGCTACCACAATCTGTCAGATTTCTTTAATAGAATTTCAACCTCATCACAAGAGTAGAAGGTTAATGTTTGATTGATAAAATCTGACAGATTCGGGTAGGTTGACCTGCTGGCGTCTGTACATACATAATCAGTTTAACGCTAAATTAAAAAAATGCGCCAATTTTGCTTCTTAATGATCCATTTATATTCCATTTCCATTGACTCACGATAATAAAAACGCAACAAGCCACTGCTGCAAGAAAAATTTCCTCCATGGCGAGCGCAGTTTTTCCAACTGAATTGCTCGTGTAATTCATATCGCTCAATATTGAAGTTGTAAAACATTTCTCCAAATTGATGCCGTTGCCGTAAATTCCTAGATATTTTGTCACGTCGCAACCGATCATCATAGCTCATGATTGAGCAATTTTTGTTGCCATGTGAGCGCGCCTTTAGGGGGTTTAAAAGGAAGCATATTTTATAGTAAATAAGATTACAGTAATCGTAACACACCAAACTTGGTCTTGGTAGTGATACAGGATCAACTATCGCAAGTAAATCCCGCGACTGTGAGGATGTAAAAATATCTGTAGGTACCTATAGATGCAAATAGGTAAAGTTTTTATTTTCCATTACAATTGTCCTTTTAATTAGTCATTTCATATTTTCTCTTTACTTTGTGCACAAGTCTTCGATGTGTATATAAAGATCCTGAATACACGAATGTCGCTCCACAATCTTTGCAAACAAGAGTTCGGTTGCCTAAATGACTGTTTATATGTTGCACTAGACATTTTTTTATCTGCAAAATTAAAATAAATTTTCTTTAAAATTAGTTAAATATTGGTCAGAATACGGGCTGATATGTCAATCTTGACCAAGGCAGGCATTGTTTTGCAATACTACTTTTGGTTTTGGTTTCGAAACCCGGGTTTTTAGCCATTCACAGAAGCAGTTTCACAACATCGGGGTCAATATTAGAGCCCACTTAGCTCGGCATATCTTTTCTCCTCTTCTGTTTATGTACAAGTCTTCGATGCATATAAAAAGCTGCAGAATAAACAAACGTGGCTCCACAATCACCGCAAACATGGGGTCGATTACCTAAATGACTGTTTATATGTTCCTGTAGAGATTTTTTAATCTGTAAAATTAAAACAAAATCTCTTTAAAACCTCTAAAATATTCGCTGTCTTCGTGGAATAAGTGAAACGAGAATGGGCTAATATTTAAGGTTACAATCGTTAAGAGCGCTTATTCTGAAAGTTGGCAACGTCGCAAATAGTTGTCAAAAATTAACAAGTTTTGATTAATGTTACTTTTCTGTGTGAAAGTAAGAAATATGGCTCTGTAGTGCTCTAAAAAATTGATTAGGGAATGCAATAATTAATATCATAACACCGAATATATAGTTTTAGACGTAAAAAAAGCATTTGGTAATTTTCCAAATGCCTTTTAAACACCTGAAACGGTTATAACATCAAATTCAGTGTTTTAATTGCATTCCTATATCAATTTTCTAGAGCCCAACCCGGGAATCGAAACCAGGGCCTCATGCTCAGAAGAGGCAGACAACGAGGCAATCAAAAAACCATAGATTATGAATACTTACAGTAAAAGATTTCCCGCAATATTCACAGATTCTGGGTTTCGGCTGCGGCTTCTGCCCTTTGTGGACGAAGCGTATGTGTCTTTCCAGAATTATTTTATTTTTACTATCCTTAAATGGAAATATTTTTAATTAATCATTTTGTATGTATAAAATAATATTAATTCATGTAGTAGGTAATTATTCTTCTCTGGTAATTGATTTGATAGGATGGAATAGTTCGTTTCGTAAATACCGCCTTATTTTTTTAACTATGTACTCGGAAACTAACTCATTTTTAGTCTTTCCAATTTTAGGATAATTATTTCTTGGTCAAGTGTGAGTTGTCCATAAAATGAATGAATTTGTTGTTTTCACCTTTTTAGATAATGATCTTATGGATATTCGTTTGAATTAAATATGCACAAAAATCGAGGTGATCTTTTTTATATACAGGAGGTTACCTACCTTCTTACAAATATCACAGGTATATTTAATTCCTCTGATTTCTTCTTGGTGATGCTTCAAGCCGGCCGCAGAGAAGTATTTGTCGCAATGATCACATTTAATGCTGCAAACAATAACCATCCTTAAAAACTTGATAAGCTTAGTAGCGAAATTCACTATACAGGGTGAATTTTTCAACTGGGCGTCCGTGGACGGCTTTATTCGAAACTATGAGGGATATCGAAAATCGTTGAATAGACTCCATACATTCCAGGCCCATTAACAGTATTATTACACTATTCGATAGTGTTACTAATAAGGAACAAATTCTGGGAAGTAATTATACATAATTATACTTACTGAATACTTAAGGAAACGAAAAATTCACTCTGTATAGCTTTTGTTATTGTTTATCACGACACGTCTTTTTCATAAATAGTACATACCGAACTTTTTCAACCGTATTATGCTTAAGACTAGTTTTGAGATGAGATTGGTAGCTTTTCAGAGTCTTAAAGGTTTTTTCACAATCAACACAGTAAGCGCCTTCCTCAGTCTGAAAATATAAACGATATAAAAGCGAAAATTCGAAATAAACAGGTGTTGTTTAAAAGTGTCTCTGTTTCGCTTTCCGATGTTAAATTATAAATTGCTCAAGGTAAAGGAAAACATCGAAACATCCCCATTTTAACAATTTTTTTGCTTTTTAACGATGTAAAATCTCACGCTGGGTGGAACGGAAGGGGTCGTGAGACTCATCATTATCATCAGCCGGAAAACGTCCACTGCTGAACATACGCCTCCCACTAAGACCGCCACGCCGAACGACAATCCTCCACTTGCATCCATCGGTCGCCCGCGACTCTCACGATGTCGTCGGTCCACCAGACTCATACCTACTAAAATCCACGGTGTTCCTTCCATGTTCCTTCGTTAGCCCTTATGTTCCAGGGTCGCGGTTACCTGTTTAGAGAGTCCCGTGACCACGGCAGGCGTTTGGTCCTCTATTGGGGCAGTTAGATTTTGACATAATATAACAAAAGTAGTAAATTACGTATAAAACTTGTCAACTTACAGTGTCTTCATGTGATTTCATGTGTGTTTCTAAGTAATTATTTCTGATCTTCTTCTTACATGTTGGACATTCTGTTGTTTCCCTTTGATGTATACTGAATAAAACAAAATTATTAAATTAGGTACAGGACAATGTTCAAATCAAAGGACAATGTTCAATTCAAAGGAATTTTACACCTAGAAATTAATTATACTGCGAAGAATTTAGCAGTGAGCAGTGCTGAACTTATATTTCGCCCACTGGCAAACCCTTACGAAGTGTCGGGTCTTGAACCCTTACGGCCCGTTCACAAACTTGTCGTTTTAAGTTAGGCCGTGACTTACCGTAGGCCGGCGAGTGGTGAGATCAAATGTACATAATGTTTGAAACACGCCACGAGGCAGCGCCTGTGGCAAATTCGCATACGGACAAAGTAATTCATGTCTTATTCGCGCCACCCGCCGCAGAGTTTACAGCTTTGACTAAAGTTGTGAACGGGCTGTTAGTACCCCCACATTTCGCCAGCTATGTTTTAAGACCCAAATCCATAATGGGCGAAACCACTAGGAAAAGGTAGTCTAATCTAATAAAAAATCTAAGGTAATAGTATGTCCGTAAAAAATCGTGTCAGTTTTTGTGGCACTCACTTCTTTAAAACGGCGCTACAGATTATTTTTTGTAAGCCCATCAGTAAGTGGGCATGGGTCAGCTAGTAATCCACACTAATATTTTATTGAGGAAAGATTTATATTTGTGTGTGTGGATGATTGCAATGAATACACTCAAAAACTACTTTGCCAATTTCAAACGATTTTTCACAATTAGAAAGCTACATTCACCCTGAGTAACATTAGGCCTGAGAGCAGTGGTGGCCCAGGGGTATCGGCCCCGACTTACGAGTTGTAGGTCGTTAGTTCGAACCCAGCCAGGCGCATTACTTTGTGTAATTTTAAAACGGTGGAAGAAAACATCGTGAGGAAACGGTCATGTCCTAGAAACAAAAGTTCGAATGTATATATATCCCAGCAGTGGGAACATGTATAGGCTGATAGGAACAAAGGCCACCCGTGCGATGCCGGGACGGGCCGCTAGTAATAATTAAAAAATATTATAAAGCTGAAGAGTTTGTTTGTTTGAACGCGCTAATCTCAGGAACTACTGGTTGGAATTCGAATTAAAAATTAATTTTGTGTTGAATAGACCATTTATCGAGGAAGGCTATAGGCTATATAACATAACGCTATCACCAATAGGAGCGGAGCAGCAATGATAAATGTTTCAAAATCGGGAAAATGTATTCCTTTTCGAGAGCTTCCGTTGCGTGCGCTGAGTAAACGGTTAAAGATACGCAAAAATCATGTACTACGGAATTATTTCTCATAAAAAGTTCTAAAATAAAGTCCGCGAGGGCAGATGCCCTCGCGGACTTTATTTTAGAACTTTTTATTCTTTATATATCTTTTAAGTTTTAATCACTATAACCACTTTTATGGAAATCAAATTGGTTTAAAAGTAATGCTTTATTTGCGAAGGAATTAATAAAAGAATTTTCATTAACACGATTTATATCCTTATCTAAATAAATACGTTAATCATCACAATTTTGAACAAAATTGCCCTTGACATCGTTTGATTTCAATGAATATCTAAGGAGATATCATAGTTTCAAAATAATACCACAACAAAATAATGACTGCCTGGGAATGTCATAATTGCGGCGATCGCTGTTTGAGGAGTGGTTGGAGAGGCGCTACGGCGTCCTCACCTTCAACCTGACGAAGTCCGATCCGAAGTCCTCCCGGACACGGTTGCTTCGGGACGTACGTCAGGGATTCGGTAACAGGCGAGGGGAATGAGGAGCAATTGGAACGCGTGAGGGAAAGGGCATCCTCTACCATAGGGCGGGCGTCGGAAATCGCGGGTCATATTCCAGCCGCTTGCGGACGGGGAGTAATGGGTAGCTCGCCGTCCGACCAAGACGAGAACCGAGTCGTGGCGCGTCGTGTTCCACGCGCAATCCCAACTCATGGGGACGGGACCATAGCTAGTAATTATAATAAAAGAGCAATACTCACGCCATGTGCGTTGTCAACTGACTTCGATTACCAAACGTTTTGTTACATTCTTCGCAAGGTTGTCGCTTCGCATGGACAGACACTCTATGTCTACGCTTCTCTTTAAATGTTCTATAACAGAAGTAGTAGCAGTTCAAATAACAGTAATTATAAACAAAATATTAGTTTCGGTTTGCTTTGTTTAACATGTGTAAAAAATTACGATTACGTTAATCGGGGATAGCATCTTTTTTTACACATTGCCCTCACATGAATTCCTACTGTGTACAGTCACGAGCAATAACATGTATACACTTAACAAAATTCAAACGCAAATTACTCGTAAAATACTGTTTACCGTTGTGTTACCGTTTCCACATTGAAATAAGACCTATTTCGTAAAAGTATGGCTTCCAAAATAGAAGTCTAATGAAAAGACAAAAGTTTAAACAATATGGTAGCAGAAAATCGCTTTTAAATACTGCTTAGTGTATACATACTATTGCTCGTGACTGTACAGTCAGACCCGGAACAACTACTTGTAGGTCATACAAATATTAGTTCCAAGCGGGAATTGAACCGGGAATTGATGCGCCAACCGCGCCACCATTTTTTTTTTAACTTTGCCGCACGCGCATGAAGGAACGAAGGAAGAGAATACAGGTAGAAATTCCTAAATTTCTTCCTGTATCGTGGGAGCGTTTACAAATATGGAAACTCACAAACACCCAACTACTTGCAGATCATAAAAATATTTGCAGTCGATCGCTCAGTGTCGTCATAATTGTTGTGACAATAATGGCGCTAGTAAAGCTATAGTCCTGTCACAATTTAATTACCGCCGGTTATTATGTTGGCTAACATGAGGCTTGAATGATTCCCCTGTGGAACATTTTTTTTACACTTAGGTCTTTTTAACCATTTTTATAGGTAGTGGTTGAATAAACTACGAAATTACAGTAGTTCTAAAAGTCCTAACTAATGAAAATATCGTTTATTACCTAAAAATCAAGTAATTATTGCCCTTGTGATGAAAAGAAACATAGACATAGAGTAATGTGAAAATCTAAAAAGCCCATCAAAAAAGGTTATAGTAATGCTTATACTTACTTGAAAGATATATCACATTTCTTGCACTCGAACACAGATACCTCATGATTTCTCCTAATATGCTCAGATATTTTTAATCGGTCATTGCTCTGATACGGGCACTGCAGGCATTGATACACCCTGAAAATAAAGTTTAATTTTTTATCACTATGGTACTTTTTAGGGTTCTTTAAAACTATTTCACATAAGTATGGATTATCACAAATACAAAATTGATAAATTTTAAAAAATCTAAAAACCCACGTTTTTAAATGTAATAAAAATAAGAAAATAACCCTACGGGGCTGAGAGAGGGGCCACTCAAAAGGTGGGGCGTATATTATTTAAGGGATTATTTATGGGATATGTTTACATGACGTGTATAGATTGTGGGTGTAACTTGCAAAGATACGTCCCCCGTTTTGAGTGGCCCCTCTCTCAGCCCTGTAGGAATATTTTTATTATATAAAAACGTGGGCTTTTAGATTTTTTTAATCTATTAATTATTTTATTATTTTTATCTTTGTTCATCGGGTTTGAAGCTACCCTGAAAATTTCAGCCTGCTAGCTTATCGGGAAGTGCCTCAAAGCCTGTCCGCCATCTTGGACGTCCGCTATATTGGATTTAAGTCACGTGACTATTTTTTTCGTATTCCTGACAGCAAACCCTTTCATTTGATACCCATATCATGGGGGTGGGTTTCAAACAGTCAGTCCGCCATCTTGGGGAGGCCGCCATATTGGATTTGTTATGACGTTTGTTAGCTAGTCATGTATTGTCATCAGAACTCAGAGCGTGTGCAAAATTTCAGCCTGCTAGCTTATCGAGAAATGCCTCCAAATTGAGTTGCAAAAACGTGGGAAAAAACTACAATTACTGTTTGCGGCGCATACCATGCGAGACAGGATGGTGGTCACTAGCCAGGCGACACAGAATACATACTTACACAAAATGTAGCTTGTAATGATCATCTCGAACACTTTTATCGTAAAACCTCTGTTGGCACACTTCGCAAATATGGCTGCCGCGTGCCTGTAAAAGAAATAAATGTGTTTTCGTTAAATTATCCCTTTTTGTGTTGTTTACAATACTCTGTAACTGTATATTGGTATACTTGAAGTAGTAAGATACATACCAAAACGTGTTTTTTATTATGTTCATCCAAATTCTTTTGACTATTGAATTTTTCAATACATGAGTCACATTTAAATGCACATCCTTTATACCCCTGCTTTAACCTCTGTGCATCCCTAAATTTAGCCAGTTCAGATTTGTTTAAAATTAAACATTTCACTTCATCATATTCTTCAAAACCATCCATGCCCAAGTCTGATGGTTCAGTTGGTGGTTTTAAAGTCGCTTCTTCACATTTTGAAAGTGCTTGAACAATTCCTTTACCTTTTACTGGATTCGGGGCACTTCGTCCTTTACTTTTTACGGCAGTAGAGACATTTCTCCTTTGTTTATTTGAATTTCCACAGGTAACTTTTACAGGTTCCTTGTACCCTCTGACAGTTACGTTTTCTTTTGGCACATCAACAGTCACTATTTCAGGTCTGGGTATAACATTTGGCATGGGTATAACAATAATTGTTGCATCATTTCCCGCATTTTGTGCAGGCATATCTATTCTTTCACATTTCATTATGAGTTTAGTCTTTTTCGGTTTTGGTGTCTTTAGTGGATCTAAAAATAATCATCAAAAATTATTATAGAAAAAATTAAATTTTAAAATTTCTAGTGGAACTCTTCCTTTTATTTTAATATATCGTTGACCCATGGAGGGGGAACTTTTTTCTGTTCTAGACTTTAAACTCACACACACAAACAATCAGAAGAGACTCGAACTTGCAACTGCGCTAAAGCCACTGCGCTAGCTGTGCCGCCAAAATAGATTAATTCTTTGATTTTTGATGGCACGATTGTTGGAGTGGTTAAGTCATTGGCTGTTGCGCTTCGGGTCGATTCAATCAAAAAGGCACTGACCGTCATTCATGTCGAGTTCACTAGCCGTATCAGTAGCTTCATCACTGGATTCTTGCTGCATTTTCGAGGGCTGTATCATTTCACTATTGTCATCACTACAATATTTATCTTTGTCATCAATCTCAATTTTAATGGTTACCGGTTCTATCTTACACATAGAAGATTGGTTAGGACTGGGTTGTTTCTGACTGCTTGGTACAATTTCTGGTGCTGGTGGTATTAAGTTTATTGTTTCTACTCCTGTTTTTATAAAGTTTGATAATCCTTCCACCACCTGGAAAAGTTTAAATTTCAAGACACACTGATAAAACCGACTTCAAAAAAAAAACCTTTAAATGAACAGTTATAACTGGAAGTCTGACTTTGTTTCTGTTTTCTCGACTTAACTACCACCAATTTACATTTTCCCCTTTTTTGTTTTTTTTTCAGAAGTTGGTTTTAATTATTTTTTTAGCCTTATTAGGTTATTAGGGGTTGTTAGGGGTAGGTAATCACAAGTTGTGTGATTGCAAAAAATCATAGTCCATTGAGTCGCTCATTACTCGCCGCCTGCATGCCCGCGCCCACGGTGGCCGGAGATCGTCTTACGGCGTCCGTCGCCTTGGGCGTCTACGACTGTGGTTTGATTGTTTCCCCTCAGTAACCTTGTTCTATTTTTTCCTTGTTCTTTTTTTATGGAACCAAACATACTTACAGATTTAACACATTGTATGTCCATCTTTAATCTGATCTGGTGCGCCTTTCCTAGTCTGGTCTGGAATCGCTTAATTTTGACAATTGTAAACTCACACTCCCAACATATGAGGTACTGGGAAGAGGGCTGAAATTTTTTTTAAATAAAATGATTATCATTGCCAATTTTGTCAAGTGAATCATGCTAAATAGAAGTAAAATATTAGATTTGTCAAATTAACTTTGAATGGTTTCTTTTCCTGGCTAGGAAAACAGATTTTAGAAAAAAAAACAATGCTATAGTTTTTTTTTATCAAAATTGGTTACAAGCCTTCTTGGAGTATTCCTCGTTATTTGAGATATGGGCATCCATACCCACTTTAGAATATAAACGAAAACCTTAGAATTTACTAAATTTTTTCATCAAAAAGTTTTTTTTATGTTTACTATTTTGGAAATCAATATTGAATTGGACTGTATATTCTATTTACATTCAAGTTGTTTATTTATGTTTGGTGTATAAAAAGTTAACATTTCAATTTGATGTTATCATTACAAACAAATTGTTCAGTAGGTCATCTTGGAGGCGGATAACAAATTACCTTAGCATGAGAAAACATTTCTGGGCATAACATAGCCACAAGAAGTCTTGCATCAGGTGTCAATGGTTTCAACTTCCTGTCCAAACTGAAGCAGGTATAACATCTTAATCTTATACCCGGGGGCGGGCTCACATTACTCGCTACTGCTACACTCATTTTTACTTATTCATTATTTCATTTCAATTCAATATTTTTACATTTTGGGAAATCTAAGCTCAAGCTGGTTTACTTTTAGCCTGCGTCATCTGTCTGTCAAAATCCAAATACTTGAAAAACGTCAATGTCAAATGAAATTGACAATTCAGACGATGACAGGGCTGCGTTTAAATCCTTTATCCAGTTTAAATTTATACTGACTAAATGTCAAACACCCCGTTTAAGTACACCGCGAGGTGAAAAATGAAGCTAACTAAAATTTAATCTGCCCCGTTTACGGTCGTCCGCTGGTATAAGTTTTTACTAAATGGAATAAATTTTTGCGACCTTTTTACCACGCAAAATTTTATCCTGCTGTCAGACTGACATTAAGTTTTGTTGTTTTGCTCGATTCGCGCCGTAAAAACGAATATTATTTTTATTTTAGAGAGTAAATATTATTTGTGGATTATGGATTTTTATTAAACCGGCAAATTGATTATTTGTTTAATAAACTGAGCTGTAAATTGAATTTGACAACTAACATTGACAGAAACTTATGACTCCGTTCAGCGAACCCTCGCTAGTTTAATTTTTTTCCGGCGAAACATCGCTGGAAGATTTAAACGCACCCCAGGGCTGCGTTTAAATCCTTTATCCAGTTTAAATTTATACTGACTAAATGTCAAACACCCCGTTTAAGTACACCGCGAGGTGAAAAATGAAGCTAACTAAAATTTAATCTGCCCCGTTTACGGTCGTCCGCTGGTATAAGTTTTTACTAAATGGAATAAATTTTTGCGACCTTTTTACCTCGCAAAATTTTATCCTGCTGTCAGACTGACATTAAGTTTTGTTGTTTTGTTCGATTCGCGCCGTTTAAACGAATATTATTTTTATTTTAGAGAGTAAATATTATTTGTGGATTATGGATTTTTAATAAGCCGGCAAATTGATTATTTGTTTAATAAACTGAGCTGTCAATTGAATTTGACAACTAACATTGACAGAAACTTATGACTCCGTTCAGCGAACCCTCGCTAGTTTAATTTTTTACCGGCGATATATCGCCGGAAGATTTACGGTCAGCTCAGACCGAGACGTGACGCTGCGCGCACTTTTCAATAGAGTTATTCAAAATGTGACTCTATTTTAAAAGACAAAAGATACACCTTTCGCAACGCAGCTCGACGCCGCGCTGCGCAGCGCGGCGCCGCGCACGTCGTTCAAAATCTGACTTTGTTTACTACAAGAAAAGATACAAATTTGAAGTATCGTTGCGTCACGTCGCTTCGCGTCGCGTCTCGGTGTGAACTGACGCTTAAACGCACCCCAGGGCTGCGTTTAAATCCTTTATCCAGTTTAAATTTATACTGACTAAATGTCAAACACCCCGTTTAAGTACACCACGAGGTGAAAAATGAAGCTAACTAAAATTTAATCTGCCCCGTTTACGGTCGTCCGCTTGTATAAGTTTTTACTAAATGGAATAAATTTTTGCGACCTTTTCACCACGCAAAATTTTATCCTGCTGTCAGACTGACATTAAGTTTTATTGTTTTGCTCGATTCGCGCCGTAAAAACGAATATTATTTTTATTTTAGAGAGTAAATATTATTTGTGGATTATGGATTTTTATTAAACCGGCAAATTGATTATTTGTTTAATAAACTGAGCTGTCAATTGAATTTGACAACTAACATTGACAGAAACTTATGACTCCGTTCAGCGAACCCTCGCTAGTTTAATTTTTTACCGGCGATATATCGCCGGAAGATTTAAACGCACCCCTGCACGGGCCGGCTGACAAGCGGATTTTTTTTGAATTTTTTCTGGCATGGTTTCAAGGCCTTTCCATTAGATACGGATGTCGGATGACCGGATACTTCATATAATAGATGTACACGATACCCCACGATACTATTTGTTTTAGTTGATTTATCGCAAATGGGCAATATTTATTCTATTGCAACAGCACTCAGTATAATTTCTTTTGACCTAATCATCATTTCTCCGAATCATAACTTGCTCAAAGTTAAGGTTTGATTAATTTCATACAAAGTTAGGAGATTCAATTAATAAGCTACTCGTTATAACGTCATCGTCAGAACAGCTTTAGGACCAAAGGTTAGTAGTTATGTAAAACAAAATTATGGAATTGAGATTATTATGGTAACTGAATTTTGTGGCAAACTTGTTAGGTGTAAAATGATTTTCGGACAAACAATTTAAAGGGAAGAAAAGGGATACCATTCATTCTACAATAACATTAAAACTCGAGACGTGTACTTGCATTAGGCACTTTATTTCCTTATCAAGTAAAAATATTTACATTATTTACAATGGCTAAAACTAGTTTATTAATTTAATTTTCTTTTTCAAGATTCAGAAACATTATTGGGTAGAGGTGGCCAAGTTTAGAAATTCTTTTCTGGATAATCAATCGTAGGGTGTCCGTGTACGTTGTAGGTGGCTTGCACGTTGAGGGATCGCGCCAGTGAAGGCCTGTAATAAAGAAAATTAGAACAAAATAATAACTGACTAATAACATTTCAGATACCGGTGACTCGCCGCTGTTTCACACAGCACACAATACTTAGCTGTTTCAAACGTCTTTCATTGAAATCAGTTGGGTAGTTTTGGACATTATATTAGACTAGCTTTTGCCAGCGGCTTCACCCGCACACTCAGAACAAACGCAGCTTTCAATTTGTGAAACATTTTTTCAAAGTCAAAGTCAAATCGTTTATTTCAAATAGGCCGGCCATCAAAGAGGCACTTTTAACTTTTTTGTCAATGAGTTTGTACTGTTTATCTGAACTTTAACCTGTCTATTATCTCTTAGGTATGAATTTAGTAAATCAAGGGCTTTGTTTTTAATTCCATAATGTTCTAGCTTCAGCAAAAGCGTTCCGTGGTTTACGCAATCGAATGCCTTTGAGAGGTCGCAAAAGATTCCTATGGCATCTTGTGCTTACTCCCAGGAGTTAAAAATGTTCTTCAATAGGGTAACACCGGCGTCAGTTGTACAACTCGTCGTCGTCGTCGGTCGTTTGGAATCGGTCCAGTAGTTTCGGGGCCTATTCAATACAAACAAACAATCAAATCTTTCCTCTTTATAATATTAGTGTAGATTACTATAAAAAAGAGGTTAAATAACACCCCTTTTTTGGATATTCGTTTAAAAACAATTAAAACCTTACCAGTTGAGTCACATGTAAACAATGCCGGTGAAGGCACATGATCCCTTGTGTAATTCCATAAGCAATCGCGTAGAACTTGTACTATCTGCAAAAAAATTAAAGCAAAATTACAAAAAATAAGTTCATACCTAAATACTTTTGCAAACCAGTATCCGAAAACTTTTTTAAACTATGAAAGTTCTTAGTAAATAAAGTGTAAGTGCAAATTTACCTCACTAGCCGTTAGTTCAGGCGCTAGCTCGAGCATATGACTTAGTGGATGTGGTAGCAACTGTCCCAACGTCATTGTAGACAAGAGTTCCTGTAATGCAGCGCGTTCCTTTGCCATTTCTGCTGACTGAGTGTGACGATCTGAAACAACAAATATTTCAATTTGTTTGTGTGTTTCTGTGCAGCAGGGTGGCGGCCGCGGCCCGCAGCAGCGCGGAGGCCAGGCACAGCGCGGGCCGCGCATGTACAGCTCGCGCTCTATGTGAGCTACTCACTACTCACTACTACAATGCTACTCACCTAGGTAAGCTCGCAGCCTGTGCAGCAGGGTGGCGGCCGCGGCCCGCAGCAGCGCGGAGGCCAGGCACAGCGCGGGCCGCGCATGTACAGCTCGCGCTCTATGTGAGCTACTCACTACTCACTACTACAATGCTACTCACCTAGGTAAGCTCGCAGCCTGTGCAGCAGGGTGGCGGCCGCGGCCCGCAGCAGCGCGGAGGCCAGGCACAGCGCGGGCCGCGCATGTACAGCTCGCGCTCTATGTGAGCTACTCACTACTCACTACTACAATGCTACTCACCTAGGTAAGCTCGCAGCCTGTGCAGCAGGGTGGCGGCCGCGGCCCGCAGCAGCGCGGAGGCCAGGCACAGCGCGGGCCGCGCATGTACAGCTCGCGCTCTATGTGAGCTACTCACTACTCACTACTACAATGCTACTCACCTAGGTAAGCTCGCAGCCTGTGCAGCAGGGTGGCGGCCGCGGCCCGCAGCAGCGCGGAGGCCAGGCACAGCGCGGGCCGCGCATGTACAGCTCGCGCTCTATGTGAGCTACTCACTACTCACTACTACAATGCTACTCACCTAGGTAAGCTCGCAGCCTGTGCAGCAGGGTGGCGGCCGCGGCCCGCAGCAGCGCGGAGGCCAGGCACAGCGCGGGCCGCGCATGTACAGCTCGCGCTCTATGTGAGCTACTCACTACTCACTACTACAATGCTACTCACCTAGGTAAGCTCGCAGCCTGTGCAGCAGGGTGGCGGCCGCGGCCCGCAGCAGCGCGGAGGCCAGGCACAGCGCGGGCCGCGCATGTACAGCTCGCGCTCTATGTGAGCTACTCACTACTCACTACTACAATGCTACTCACCTAGGTAAGCTCGCAGCCTGTGCAGCAGGGTGGCGGCCGCGGCCCGCAGCAGCGCGGAGGCCAGGCACAGCGCGGGCCGCGCATGTACAGCTCGCGCTCTATGTGAGCTACTCACTACTCACTACTACAATGCTACTCACCTAGGTAAGCTCGCAGCCTGTGCAGCAGGGTGGCGGCCGCGGCCCGCAGCAGCGCGGAGGCCAGGCACAGCGCGGGCCGCGCGGCCGCCGCCCGCCGCAGCGCTGCGCGGGCCACTGCACAAGACTCCAGCGCACCGCGCATATAAAGCTCGCGCTCAATGCTAACTTGCTACAAAGACAAATGACAAAGTTACTAGACAAATTAAATATTTTATCTCCCACTAGCTTCTGCCCACGGTTTCACCCGCGTCAGGTGTCAAACTGTCGGGGCCCCCATAGGGCCAAAGGCCTACTTACACCTAACTTCTTGAGCGTTTGGCTAAATATCAATTGCCGTGGCACTAGTGCCCGGCTAAGAATCGGTGGATTAAAAGCTCCTCTCTCTCCTCTCTTCGCTACACAGATGGTGTTCAAAAAGCGTGTTGGAGGTCCCACCAACAAATGCTAACATTGTTAGCCGAGCTTTACTAGACAGCGGGAGTCAATCGTCTTTTATAACCGAAAGGGTAAAGCAAAAACCCAAGTTGACCAACCATCAAATGTCGTTATTCTCGGTATAGGCAATAATTATAGAAAATTTACCTAAATTTCCAATTGATGTTAGTCAACTTAATTTAAGGGACCACCAACTAGCAGACCCTAGCTTCTGCGAGCCATTGTTATGCCCATTGGTGCCGAGCTACTTTGGGAGTTGATAAGCAATAAACAACATTCTATAGGCACGAGTAAAACTCGTCTACGGAGCTATCTCGGGTGGCTCATATAGCAGGTCCTACGCCTAATTATTTAACCTATTATTTGTAATTTATTACTTCAAGAAGAACAATCTATTGATCAACAGTTAACCAAGTTTTGGGATTTAGATGTTCCTCAAGTTCAGCTCTACACCGTAGAAGAAGCTGCCAAGTCCTGCATAAAGGTGATGCGAAGGGTTTGATTCGACAATATTAGTAGAATCGGTAACAAACTTGCTTGGTACCCGGCTGGGAGCAAAGCATTTTAGACCCTGGCTAAGTCGGTCGAGTCAAACTTCTGTCCCCCTCTACCACCATTTCTGAGAAACGACAGGACACTGGCTCACTCTGCTGAAGATAAGGCAAACTTGTTTGCCTCCCTTTTTTGCGGAATCTTCGCGTCTGAACTCAAATAGCGCGCGGCCCTCTCCCTTTTCTGTAGGATGTGAGACGAGTATGCCAGATATTCGCATCCGACAGAAGGACGTGAATTAAGCCAGTGGCCCCGAAGAAATCCAATCAATTGTTCTTAAAACTTGTCCGCCTGAATTGTCTCCGATCCTGACACACCTTTATCGCCTTTCACTGGCTACCGGAAACGTGCCGAAGGCTTGGAAGCAAGCTAACGTCCAGCCTTTGCCCAAGAAGAATAGCCGGGTTGACCTGGGCAACTACAGACCCATCTCGGTCCCGACCATCCTCTGTAAGAGTATGGAACGTGTGCTTTTTTTTTTAACCGACTTCAAAAAAAGGAGGAGGTTCTCAATTCGTCGGAATCTTTTTTGTTTTTTTTTTTTTTATGTATACCCCGATTTCTCGAAGACGCCTGGGCCGATTTGGGAAAGGGTATACTTCACAAGTGGTCCCATGATCATCAGGTCAGGATCTGATGATGGGATCCCAGGGAAATCGAGGGCAACCTTCAAATTTTATAGGCACATAGTACCAATTTCATATATTTTCTAAAGCTGTTCAAGTATTTGCATCTGATAATCATCATCTCAGGTGGATGACCTGATGATGGAAGGTACAACTCCATAACAGTAAGGAGTAGGTGTCGATTGATTTAGTTTGTGTTCGCATATCTCTGGAACTACCAGTCCGATTTAAGTAATTCTTTTTTTGTTGTTCTAGGTATCATTAAAGTTAGGTAATACTGCAAGTTTCATCAAAATCGGTTCAGTAGTTTTTGAGATATGGAATTTTATTATCTTATTGTGTACATGAGCGATGTAATTACCGGTGCGAAGGATTACAAAATTCTAGTGCACATGTAAGAGAATGATGTTCTTGACAAGAATTCGGATTGGATATTTAAACTAAAAAGAGTAAAATAAAAACTTTTTCAAAAAAAATGTAACCGCCTTCAAAAATAACCACAAAACTTTTTTGAAAAAGTTTTTTAGAACTTTTGATGAGGAACAATTCTGTAATACATAATTTTTGCGTAACATAAACCGTTTAAGCAGCGCACGCAACGGAAGCTCTCGAAGTCGTTTAAAAATAAAAATAAAATATGGAAAGTCTACAAATAAAACAACTTACTTTAGTGAAATCTTCATCAGGCCAAGGCAGGCCATTGTACATGACATCCGGCGACACCAGCTCCACTAACAGCAGGGACACTGATGTTGCACCTTCCACTAAACCGCTGTTACCATCCTGGACATATCAATACTATAATTATGAAATATTTCTTTTTTTTAACGTTGCGCCTCACTAGGAATTCCTCCCGTATCGTGGGTGCGTTTACAAACATAGAAACTCATACATTAACATCCCGACCCGGAACAACTACTTGCAGATCATACAAATATATTTTTAAACTTCTCCTTTCACTACACAGCTACACTTTAGTCGATTTGCAAAGTTTTAGTCGATTTATATTATTATGGAACTCGACAGACGTTAAAGAACAATCCATCAAGATTAATTGAGTAACTTTGTTTGTCTCTTCTGAAGTACTCGTACCTACAAAAAATTCTTTCCGCTGAAACGCAGGTATTGGAAGCTGTAATCCGAAAATGCAGTCCACTTTTATTTTTTTTCCATATGGAATTTAAAACAACCACAACCAACAATAGGGTAGTTTACTGCATAAATAAATAGAAAACTGTTTAGTCCGTCATCGTCAGTCAGTGTATTGAAAAATATTCAACACGTATTTTTTGTTTTTTTTTTTTCATTCATCGAATATTGACAAAGATAAAACGCTTAAAATTCGGTGGTGGGGGCTTGTGACGTCTGAACACCTGAAAAATTATATCAACTGAGTGATGTTTTGTGATTTTTTTATGCGTTGTCAATTTTGGTTGGTAACAAACGAAAATATTTGAGTTTTTTTTATAATCTATCTTTCGAACTAATTTAATGGGTTTGGCAACGCAAAGATATTGTAGATGGCGCTGGGTACGTATGTCCAAATGTCAGGTTAATATTATTTATCTTGTTCAAAAAACAAACAGATTTTTTTGTGATATTCATTGAGTTATGATACAAAATAGACATGAAAGATTATTCTTCAATGCAAGTACTTAAACTACAAGCTGAATTAAGACGCCGCAGTGCAACTACAAGAGGAAAAAAAGTGATTTAATTGAGTGGTTATACATTTGATTTTACTGTACTTATTAAATCGACAATTACTTGTAACTGAGGTTTAAATTTTTGAGTTACATTTTTGCAGCTTATTACATAACATTTCAGTCATAGTATATCGATAAAACGTTTTTTCACAGAAAATTCTTTTGTAGTGACGTGACAGTTCTTTTGGGATAATCGTAAGCAGCGCCACTTAGACAGTTGCCTTCCCCATTTTTTGAATGAGGAATCCACATCGTTCCAAACTTAAAAATAATACCACAACCAAAGAGCCCGCGAAAAAATGAGTTCGTTCTACTTACACTTACCATGCAGGACGTTAGCGCGCCCATGAGTAGTTCATTGTTAGTGGTCAATATCGGCGGTATGTCGTTCACGTCGAGGTCGCTCGGCTTTCTGACTCCTTTGCCTATGATTCCGGCGTGGAATACTGATGTATGACTTTGTGTCAGCTGGGTTATTGGGCCCTGGAGAGAAATTTTAGTGTTATTTTTAATACTGTGACTGCATAAATGTTATTTTCGATCCGATTTTGGACTTGGGAGTTTTTTTCATCGTGGTAAAATCATCAAATGAGTCCTCCCACCCAGGGCAGGGCGTGAGGGACTGTCAGACTAGTACTGACTAAAATCCACAGTTTCCTTAAGTAGCCCTTTATGTTCCGGGGTTACGGTAATGAGAAAAGTCCCGGGACCCCGGCAGGCTTTGGCCTTCTAAAGGGGGGCCCCGTCATCATGCTGACACTCTTTGAGGCGCGCGTGGAACACAACGCGCCGTCGACCCGGGCATGGTCTATGGTCGGACAGCGAGTTGCCCTTTACTCGCCGCCCGCATGCCCGCGTGGACTTGGGACTTAGGAAAACAATTATAGAATTTAACAGTATAATTAGTTTTCTATAAGAAGTAGTATATACAACGTGTAATGTTAAATGCGCAAAACCTCTCGTGGGGTAACTCAGCCCATGTTACTGAACAATGTTTGTTTTAAGATTTTTGGAAATTCACAAAAAAAAAAATAGGTTTTTCATACAAAATGAGAAATTGATCGGGCACATCACTATAATTTTTTTTTTTTTGTGAATTTCCAAAATTCTTAGAACAAACATTATTCAGTAACATGGGCTAAGTTCCCCCACGAGAGGTTTTGCGCTATTAACGTTACACGTTGTATAGAGTTGACCATTCAATACTAACTTTTACGATAACTTAAAATAAACTTTTAAATGATTAATAAATTTCATGTTTTTTTGCATAATTATTATTTTCGCATTATTATGTTTTATGTTATAAATTATCTTTAATACCTATAGAAATTCTGTTGGACACAATAGTAGGGGAGCCGAGGATGCTAAATCTGCAGTTCCTCGAGCGCCATGGCAATCTATTGGATTTGAAAGATTATGTTTTAAAATGAAAAAAGTTTCTGACAAGTTTTTTATTTTAGTGGGGGGGAGAGCGTGTAAAGATTTTTAAAACTGTAAAAAAAAACAGTTGTAAAGAAGTACTCGAGCGCGTCAGCCATTTACAGTGTAAACGTGCTTTATATTTCTGATTACCATTACATATTAATCTGACGATTAATTCGAGGGGGCTGTCCGTAACCAGCGGTTGAAGACCCAAAAACGAAAACGCCTTACAAATAATAAAAATTAATTGGACGGAACGTTGATTGCTATAAAAAACGAGCAGGCGTTACGTTTTTGTTTTACAACTTCAGGACTCGCTCATTTCCAAATGCCATGCTCAAATTGTCAGATTATTGAGATATACACTCTTCTGAACGTAATTAATCTACCTTTTCTTAATCTGACGCGCTCGAGTATTTTTGCGGATCGATTTTTTTTTACTAATCTGACGGGTTCTCCCAAACAAACCCCACAATATTAAGGGTTGATATTTGGTACAGGTACATTAAAGGGTGCAAGGATTCTCCCCTATAATAATCTGACGCGCTCGATTCACAACACAAAACCCTTCCTCGCCGCCCCTACTACAACATGAATCGGGCCGATTCTTGTCATTCCCCTTTGCATCTACCACCGAGCATTGTAACCGCGCGATATTTTAAAGTGCACTTTTCTGAGGAACTGTATATTATTCTTTGTCAGTGATCAAAAGGTAAGCAAAATACTCGCATGTTTTTGATTAAGATGTATAAGTAGATCATCACTCCTCCAGTCTTTGGTGGTGGCGAGGTTGGCCAGCACAGGCCGGCTGCCGAAGGCCGCGTCTTCCCTGAACATGGCCGTCTCCAGTAGTTCCCTCAGAGCTAGTGCTCTCGCTAACTTGCTGTGGATGCACAGCTTTCGGAGAAGACGACATGCTGTGGCCACGCCACGGAGTTTCTCCATAGTGTCTAGAAAGATGATAGTTTTTTTTTTTTTATAAATGAAAAAGTATTTTACAGCTTGGCCAGAACGACTTGAAACGGAACTAATCTTTTTGTTTGCTGACAACAAATGTTCAAAAAATGTTTATATATCTTGTGGTTAGACGGATTAAGTTTGTAATAAGCTAACGTGATGATGTCTGTATTTATGTTATAATGGCTAATGGTTGAAAATTATTGAAAAATAGGGAACTTAATTTAAAAATTAATTACCTTTTAAATGCAGGCACCTGAAAAAATACTTCACAGTAGCCTGTACCACTTTGAGAATAACTTCCACACTTGGAGGGGCTGCTTTAGTGCCTGTCATGTCTACGCGATCTAAAACCTGTCAAAAAATGTTTATAAACACAAATACTTTTAGAAAACTGAACTAAAGCTTCCTAAAGCCCTGTTTAAAGCACACATAGCATGACCAATTCTATCTCTAATCTACCAAGACTTGACAAAGTTATTTCATCATTATTTCTATACAATAGGGTAGTTTCCAGGGTCAAAATAATTACATTCTATTTAGTCCGTATTTTAGATTATAAAAAAATATTGGACACGTATTTTTTCTTTTTTCGATTAAACAAAAAAGAACAAAGATAATAGCCTATTTAAGTTACCTGTGACGTCACTCTGCGCGAAAAATGCCACGCATCGTGACGTCACACGTAACTTTAATAGGCTATATCTTTGTCATTTTTGGTCTAATTTACAAATAAAAAAATACGTGTCCCTTATTTTTGAATAATCTAAAAGACGGACTAATTACATTTTTTTAGGCAACTAGCCTATTCGACTGTTTTTTGCACGAGTATGACACGATCCTAACACCATTGAAGAAGAGAAACGTTTCTTAGATTTTAAACATTGTCATGCATAAAGCGGTAACTATATTATTTTCTATGTTCTGTCATTTTGATTTTTTTTTTCTTTTCTACAGGGCCATGCTACGCTTGCTGAGATGTTACTAACATTAATTCTTATAACAAAAACTTCCAAACTTTTCTAAGCTCACCTCAGCCAAAGCGTGACAAGTCGGCATCTCATTTAAAGAAGCCATGGTGCATTCCTTCCTGATTCTCAACAACGATGTATATTCCTGTAGGGCTCCTCCTATCCGGTACAAGTTTGCTTCCACCGCGCGACCTATCGGACGTGTGCGTAAGTGTGGGACGCGGTTGGAGTTTTCCCATCTGTTTATAAAAAAATATAGTCAGAACATCAAGGAAGAACTTTTTATTTTTTATCGTGGTAATATCACCAAATGAGTCCTCCCGCCCAGGGTGGTACGTGAGGGACTGTCAGACTTGATTGACTAAAATCCACAGTGATCCTTCAATAGCCCTTTACGTACCAGAGCCACGGTAACCTGGTGAAACAGTCCCGCGACCCCGGCTGGCATCAAGGAAGAACATGAAGTTTCTTTTGAAAAATGTTGCCTCATTCTAGGAACTTCTCCTGTATTGAAGGTGCATTTACAAACTGTTGGAATCCCAACACTAAAATGTCAATTGTCAGTTAGTCGATTGAAGACGTTCACATCACTAGCGCGTCTCTATACGCATAGTCGCATAAAACGAACCACTGAACCAGTAGCAATCTAGCCATCGTTCGGGCCACCACGAAAGGAACTCTGTTGTGTGTGTCCGAAATAAAGTGCCTCCATTTTACAAAGTGCTTTATTTTACAAGGCTCCTACTCCCCACCAACAAACATTAAAATTCCAGAGTCAGGCCTGGAAAAACTACCTGTAGAGGTAGATTATAAAAATTATTGTTCCATACAGGAACTGAACTTTCAACAGACAGCGCAGCAGTCAATCACTCAACTAAGCAACCGTGCCATTAAAATGTAGACTAACATTTTTTTTTCTATGTTTCTTAGTGAGGCAATTATAAGGAAGAAAGTTTACACGACGATCTCGGGGCTTTTAAAAATGCCTGTTTTGAACCCAGTAACATAATCACCACAAACAATCGAAATCACTCACCTCAACAACTTAATAATATTCTCACAGAACAGATGCAAATAAGTCTTCTGATCCTTAGGTACGGTTCCCTCAAGAAAACAGCTCTTGATCTCGTTGTCGGACAGCATAGCATCCCTCAAGGCATACTCCACTCCGGTCTTGACAAAGTTCTGGTACCTCTCCGTGTCCATACTAATGTCTGGACTGTCGCTGGGCACGTGCATGGTGATGGTGCCGGATATGATACGTACTAGCAGGGCTAGTGTGGAGTCGTCGCGGGAGTATTGAATGAGGTAGCTTATTGTGCTCACGAATTCCGATGGGAGGTTGTAACCTAAAATTATATGTGTTGGTATGAATGAGATTTATAATAATGCTTTACTAGCTGCTGCCCGCGACGTTGTCTGCGAGAATGCGTTGAAGAAATAAAGGTTCACTGCTCGTTCCCAGTAGGTGATAGCGTGATAATATGTAGCCTATACATATGTTGACTCGATTTCTTAATAAAAATCGTACCAAATTTGAAGTAAATTCAAGCAATAACCCTAAAAAATTAAATCAATTCAGACAAAATTTCTAAAAACTTTATTTCTGGCTTCGGTACATTCTTCGGTATCAATTGTAGATCACATCCCAAGTATTCTTTAAAAAAAATATTCAATGTACAGTTTTCAGTTTCCTACCATTTTATTATACGTATAGATAATATAGATTTAAAAATTATGTGACGCCAATATAATAAAAGATTAATAATTATATTTCATTTCCTTTACTTTCTATGCAACGCTGCAAGAAAATATTTGTTGTTATTTTTGAAAACTGTTAAAAGGTCAATAACTGGTGGGGGTCCGAAAAAGGGTGCTTTACCTTAGTTTAAATTGTGGAGAAGTTATTTTACGTACAGACGCCATCAGGTCAACATCGAACAATCGAACATTAACCTTCCAGCAATGTGATTTGGTAGCTTGAAGTGCTGGCGTCTGTACAAGGATCTTTAGAATATGGCCAACACGAAAGCCGTCACATTATGCATTCAATATTTATTTCACCAATATTTATCAAAAATGCTTCTTTGACAATTTCTTAAAAGCGCCAAATCATTCTTCCACTTTTTCTTCCTCTACAATTATTTAAGTACTCACTGACTAATATAAGTATCCTGGCTAATGAATACTTCTCCAGTTGATTTCCATCTAACAGTTTGTCCCTGACTATATTAATTTCTTCGGCGGCACTTGTAAGCAATGGGATGTTTTTATCAGGAAACAGACACTCGTATTCCAATTTTTGGAGAAGATATTCTGGAAAAGAGGATAACATATTTGTTAAATAACTTCGCAAGTTATTATTACTTTTGACAAAAATGGAAAGCTCTACAAAAAGACAGACAGTACTTACTTATCAATAAAAAAAATACCGATTGAATTGAGAACCTCCTCCTTTTTTTGAAGTCGATTAAAAAGGTTTTAGAGCTGTCTGTAACTTTTAATTTAAACATTTCTCTTAAACAGCGTTTTTGAGCTTTAAAAATAGTTTCCCGTACACAACAATTGCAAAATATGATACCAAATCTTAAAATCGCCACCATCCATCCATCAGCCATGGTAAGCAATCAGAATATTTTTATTGTTTACTTTTTTGGAAAGAACATAATTCCATAAATGCTGATGAACCCAATTTTTTGCAAATTATTGTATTCAGCTTTTGATATCCTTGTAACTTGGCTATCAATGAAAAAAATTGGCTAGACTTGCATTCCTGCTTTTCTTTTATGTCTATAGTTTGCCATATTTTCTATTGACATACAGAAGCGTCCCACTCACCCAACAGCTGCCTACAGAACACGTTGGTGAGAGCGTGTCGTAGCAGCAGCAGGAGACAGCGCACGTCGGCGCGCAGCAACAACGACACCAGCGAGGGAGGAGTCACGTCTGCCCACAGCACTGAGTTACGATTTGATGCGCAAACGACGCATAGGCGCTCCATTACTTCATCCGTCACTGAAAATTATGCTATAATGAGATGTGCGAACATACGCTTTTATAAGGGCTCCCGCACACGGGCCACCAAACGCCGCCACACGCCACTTGCGCGATTCCGCACTCCTCTCTCTCTTACCTCAGTAATGAATTGGTTAAAAAAAGTAGCAGCCCACGACCGCAAGTGTCGACCTCCGGAACAAATGTCTGTCGCGCGCTTCAGCTACCTCTGTAGCCGCTTCTAGCTTCTCGTGGCGGCGTTTGTGGCTGTCGCGAGTGGCTCGTGTGCGGCGACACTAAGTGTGCCTTTCCACCAGAGATGTGCTATGCAGCTATGCTGCGAGAATATAAAAGCTGAGCTACGAAACTATGTGACCGTTTCCACTGATGCGAACGACGTAGCGGTGCGAGTAAGATGAGCAGCTTGAGCTATGCGATGTATCGATAGTAGGAAAGACGAACCATTGCAGGGATCCCTAGCACACATTCGTAGCACGCATCCTTCCATATAAAAACCATAATTATCTTAGTTGAATCCGTTTCCACCAGTGCTATTCTATGCGCACCAATGAATATGATTGGTGGATATCAAACGCATCCATAGCAACGTAACATAGCACATCTCTGGTGAAAAATCAGCCTAACATTTTGGCAATTTGGCATAGAATGAATTCAGTTTATAATGAAAATATTATCTATGTCTACTTACATGTCTGTTCAATGTCCTGCGTGAGAGCTTTCAGGACAATATCAGATTTTGATGCCAAGTTCAACAGGTAAGGAATCACTTCACGTTTTTTTTCTGGCTTACTGTCATCCTTTATAGCTTCCTGTAAAAATAGTTGTTGAATATTCAAACATTTTTTTAATTATTTCAGTTTTGTTTTGAAAGATTTGGTGCTTTGATCTTAAGGTAATTAGAAGGGCTCACAAGTGCATCATGTTCAGTACAGATAGCCACAAATGCAAATGGTGGCATTATTGCTCAAAGGAGCTTCCAAATAACATAGGGCAGTGGAATGAACTGATTCCGAGGTTTTACCAATTAACTACAATATGTGACTCTTCAAAAAGGGCATCAAGAAGATTCGTTTTCCGATAGAGTTTATCCCGGTTTCGTATGCATTTAACGATCCCGGGAGTGATCCAGGGCGTAAGTATGCGTTTTTACGATTACGATAGTTTCGGGTATTATCTTTGACAGCATTAGAAATTATGTTCACCAGTTCTTCAGCAGCTTGAGATGCATCGCAACAATGTAGAACTGATGAAAAATCTACTTGAAGCTGTTGGAAAATCTTTTTAATAAATTAATAGAAAAAAGCTCCAATATTACTTACGTGAAACAGGTCCAGCACAGCCACTCGCACGTGATGCGTGGCGGGCGGATGGTTGGCCAGGTGAGCGAGCACAGCGCGCGCCGCGTCCGCCCCCAGCTGCAGTGCTCGGGGAGCTACTAGTGCTGGCTCGGCACGTCCCACCCAACCTACTGCCCATGAACAAGCCCAGGAACCTGTGTAGTAATAAATTCATTGATTCAGTGCAGCACTTATGGATTTGGAGTGATTTATTAGGTGTAAAGAAGCTGATTAATTTTGTGAAATTATCAATATAAGTTGGATGGTGATAGTACATGAAATTATGAAGATAGAGGAGAGAATAATATTATGTGAAATATTTTTATTTATTAGTTAAACTTAACCTTAGTAAATTATTAGCTATTAACTAGCTAAAACCATTAGGATATTTACACATAGGAAAAATCATGCATCTATGTAGCATTAATTCCTAGGTATATTTCTTATGAATGTTTTATTTTTATCCCTATTTTAATTAGGTACACAGAATAAATATTTTAATTGCATACATACCATTGGGATATCTATTAAAATATACAAATGAAATAATTTAAATAAAATTCCCTTTATTAAACAAAGAAATAAATAGCTACTTACCCAGCATCATATCAATGCACTTAGCCCTCTCCTCTGAGTTTAGAAGTGTTAAATTCTGTGTGGTGATATCAAGAAGAATTCTTATTGGATCTGCACTTTGAAGTGTAGTGTCTGTAGACAAAAACGAGTTTATATTATTTTTAAGTTCAGCACATGGGTATCCGTATACCTCATTTCGTTACCTAAATCCCTGGACCTCGTATTAAAATTGTAGTAGAATACTGGATTCATTAAACAGATGTATTGTATGTTTGTGTTTTGATATTTGTTTAATTAAACATACAGAACTGAAGACTAACATCTGCACAGTATATTATGTAACGTAAATATAGCAATTTCTGTACCATACTCTATACAGATATCATTTTGCATTTTAGTCTTATTTTCAATTCAAAAATTACATAAAGTATCCCTCTATTAATAAATTCTTGTCATCAAAAATAATATTATAATACCTACTTACTTATATATTTCTAAATACATAAATATTATAGATAAATTACACCCAGACACAGAACAAATGTTCGTGCTCATCACACAAACATTTGTCCTGGGTGGGAATCGAACCCTCAACCTCCGGCATAGCAGTCAGGGTCACTAACCACTAGACCAAGAGGCCTGTCAAATGTTTCATTCTACAAATGAATACTTACTTGGCACATTAGACTTCTTCGTAGCTATATCCATGATCAGACTGATGCACCAGGGTGCAATGAATGGTGCCCATGACTGTCCCAAGCTGCACAACTCAGGACCAATGATACTGACACTCTCCAGTGAACCATTTGCACCTAAATCTGTCTATGAAATTAAGAATTTGTTTAAATAATTGAATTTTTTTGAGTTCCGTATCCAAAGGATAAAACAAGACTCTATTACTTAGACTCTGACACTAAGCTGTATCTCATGAACAGTGATAAACAGTTGAAATGTTCACAGATTGCGTTTTCAGTTGCCACTATAACAACAAATAAAATAAATATTTAAGGGGGCTCTCATACAACAGACATGTTTGTTTTTTGCTGTTTTTATAGATAATGGTGTGGAACCTTTTGTGTGAGAGTCCGACTCGGCACTTGAACGGTTTTTAATAGGCCCCTAAAACATGGAAATAAAATGATGGTGTGTTGTGCACAGGTGTATTATTTGGTACACCCCTGCCTTATCCTTTAAGGATTAAAAGGGGTGATGCTATTTTATTTTTTTACAGTGGTGAAGTGTATGACCACAGACACCGTAGCTTAGTACTTTTAATGAGGATGGTTACAATACAATTAGGAAAAGAATAAGATTTGGAGTATTTAAGTGGAAATTTGAAATTAGCGCCTGTTACAGAAAAAATGAGGAGAGATGACACTCATGATGATGATGATGATGATTATGAGATTTTCAATTGAAAATCTAGATACCACTCTGTTTGGTGTCTTACTTTGTATAATTAATATGAGAATTAAAGTCTGATGTATTAAAAGCTTAATAGTACATAGTAAATAGATTGCTACTAAAGCTTTTGCTGATTCCTCAAGTTTTGCTTGGTAACAAAGTTTTTAATTCAACAAGTATCTCCAATACAGCTTACCTCATAGTCCGTCTGAGTGATGGAAACGTTGACGGCATCATGGAAGACCATGGCAAAGTATTCCAACACAGCATCTCTTGCCGCCGGAAAGTTTTTGAGCAAACTCAAGCCAGTCCTAGTTAATTCTGGCGCATTCTGTGTATTTCTCCTCGAAACTCCATGGATAAAGTTGTTCAAATCGGCAGACAATGCCGTCGATTTGTTTTGAGGATTCATGACAGGTCTGTTTATGTTCCTCAACCAAGAAATTCTCTGAAATAAACAATGGGGATGGCAACTCAAAGCTAATCGTAGATGGCGCTGCGATAGTTGGTCCCTACGTCAGATTACTGTCTACCTTGTACAAAAAACAAACAAAATTTATTGTTATAAAAATTGAGTTTATATACAAAACAAATATGGAAAATTGTTCGTCAATGCAAGTGCATATACTAAAAGAAGAATTAAGATACCGCGGTGCATCTACAAGAGGAAAAAAAGTGATTTAATTGAGTGGTATACATTTGATTTTACCGTAATAAATCCACAATTACTTGTAGTTGAGGTTTCAATTTTTGAGTTTAGGTATGTTTTACCTGTCCTCTCCTATAACAAGAATATAATGCTGCTTCTGACTTTCTATTTTGATAAAATATCATAATGTTTTAAGTCAGTAATTTTACCCCTTTTTTCTATTTAGATTCGAGAAATATCACAATATATTTAATTTTTTAACACCAAAACTATTACAAAACTCGTGCCAGGTGATAATTCTTCCGCCAGGCGAACCATTTCATGATTTATAGAGCGCTGCAATACTGGTACTTAACCTCCAATAGAAAAGTAGATATTATTTTGAAAAGTGTATTCGATTGTTTAACTATGGTATAATCATAGAATTTCATTAATAAACTCAAGTAACGGCCTGCCTCGGCTTCGCAAAGCTGGATATTTGTTTATTATATAGCTTTTCCTTAGTTATAATTAAATTTTTGTTCTCAAGGCAGTCACAGCAGCTACCCATTATTTCTTGATAGTGTGAATTGTCGGAAATTTGTATGTCTCATCATTTTTACAGCTTATTACACAATATCTAGTCATTTTACATAAAAAAATCGATTTTTTTCAGAAAATTCCTTTGATTTGACAGTTCTTTTGGGACCAAACTGTCACTTGTCACTTTGACACTTGCCTTCCCCATTCTGAAGCTCAACACATGCAGCCACAACAGTTGACCAGTTGACGACCAATACCAAAATGCCAAAATGACACTAACTAGCGATGGGCAACTCGAGTTATCTAACTCGAGTAACTCGGGTCGGACCGTGAGCGAGTCAGCCCGAGTCAATATATCTGTAGCCCGAGTTGACCCGAAGAGCGCGCGCGGCGATTTGTGCGGTGGGTTTGCGGAGTTTAACCCGAGTCACAGCCCGAGTTGACCCGAAGAGCGCGCGGCGCGCGGCAAGCGGGGTGCGGTGAGTTGGCGGCCCGCGGCTAACCGCCTAGCCCGCGAGTCTCGAGGCCCGAACGATTACGAGCGAGCCCGAATCAGACCGAACGTGCGAGCCGCGAGCACGCCGCGAGTGATAGAGATCGTTTTCGTTGTTTCTATCAGACGGCAATTTGGCAATGTAAACGAGCAGTTCTTTAAATTCTTTAAATCTCTTTGTGATCAGAGAGTTTTCTATTTTGTTATTTGTTTTGTTATTGTTACGTTGTTTATTGTTTTGTTGCAGTTTTATTAGTTTAAGTGTTGTTTGTTTTGTTAACTTTAATAAGTTAAGAATGGCTAAATGCTAATGGAAGTAAAAAAAGTGTTGCGTGGGAGTTCTATAATTTCTTATTATTTACTAGGTAACAATGTTACCATTATTTTGCGGTACATGAGTACCTAGTTCGTTTTGTGACGTCTGATTTTTGAACGGGCTCAATGGGGAAGGCAAGTGTCAAAGTGAAAATGACAGTTTGGTCCCCAAAGAACTGTAAAATCAAAGGAATTTTCAGAAAAAAAAAACATTTATTGATGTAAAATGACTAGATGTTGTGTAATAAGCTGTAAAAATGATGGAATACACTTTTCAAAATAATATCTACTTTTCTTTTGGAGGTTATGTACCAGTATTGCATCGCTCGAAAATCGAAGAATTATCACCTGGAACGAGTTTTGTAATAGTTGTGGTGTTAAGAAATTAAATATATTGTGATATTTCTCGAATCTAAATAGAAAAAAAGGTTAAAATTACTGACTTAAAACATTATGATATTTTATCAAAATAGAAAGTCAAAAGCAGCATTATATTCTTGATAAAGGAGAGGACAGGTAAAACATACCTAAACTCAAAAATTGAAACCTCAACTACAAGTAATTGTGGATTTATTACGGTAAAATCAAATGTATAACCACTCAATTAAATCACTTTTTTTCTCTTGTAGATGCGCCGCGGCGTCTTAATTCTTCTTTTAGTATATAGTACTTGCATGGACGAATAATTTTCCATATTTGTTTTGTATTTATACTCAATTTTTATAACAAATAATCTTGTTTGTTTTTTTGTACAAGGTAGACGTGGGGACCAACTATCGCAGCGCCATCTACGATTAGCTTTGAGTTGCCATCCCCATTTTATTTGACTATCATTGACTCGACGCCACGCAGCCCGTCGGACCCAACCCGGTGAACCATGATCGTAGCAAACTAGCAACCCGCGGAACGATGCACCGAGTTGAGCGTTTACTGACTCGGGCGGACGACGCAGCGACGGCGACGCGGGCGGGCAGGCCGGGTCGAGTCAACTCGAGTTGCAGCCCGAGTTGGTTAACGGGTCAACTCGAGCTACTCGAGTTATCAAAACGTCGACTCGGCCCATCGCTAACACTAACAGTGATGTTTATTAGTATTTGACAGTAACATGGGGATTTCAAGGTTTGAAATTTGGTCTTTTTAGCTTTGGCTTTGGGTTGGGTGTACATCTAACCGACCTCCAAACTGATGGTAGGTCTAACATTTTGTCAATAAAAAGTTAAATTAAACCCACAAACTAATTAAACCCGTAAAATAAACATTATCTTTTTTTTTTCTTCTAAATCAATTTTAGGCGAGATTTTCGATTGTGATGGCATGTTTTAGCATGATCATCATCGTCTGCCAAGCCAGCCAAGCCTTTTCATATCTACCTTAGAATCGTCTTCCAATCTAATCGAGTATGTATGTACAATGATTACCAGTATTTTGTATGGAATCACAGCTTAGGTTAAATCCACAAGGAACCTTAATTATTAGTAAAAGTCAAAAGCCTTTGGTTGCCACATTTTCTGGTTACTGATTCGTTGAAATGGCTGATAAAGATTGATAAAGATCTTCAAATGTTAACCGAGCCGCACAGCTTAACATGGTTTCCAAGACACGAAGGAAGTATGTTGTTGATCATGCAATCCGACCTTGGTAAGCACGATTTAACCTTCAAGATCGATACATAATAGTTTAACGATCTTTCTGATCGGCTAGCTATAGATACTTACTATACTTTAGATACTATAATTTCACCACGAGGATCATAATAGATGAAAATGATTTTCTTTATTTTTATTTTAAGCATTTGTGCGTGCGGTTACAAACATTTAAAGTTACATAAACAGACATAGGTACAAATCAGAAACAAAGACTTTTAGAGATCATACACTGGTACAGCTTGACATAAAAATGTAGAAAACCGGAAGTCGCCACTGTCTTCGCGCTACCAGCACTTTGAATGATTTTATTTTATTTTTAACCGACTTCAAAAAAAGGAGGAGGTTCTCAATTCGGTCGGTATGTTTTTTTTTTTTTTTTTATGTTTGTACATCGATTACTCCGAGGTTTCTAGTCCGATTAGTGTGATTCTTTTTTTGTTCGATGCAGTATACTTGCAGTGTGGTCCCATAAAAAAATCATCCAATTTGGTTCAGTACTTTTTATTTTGTGAGCATTTTTATTGATTTCGGCTACTTGGATGACATTACTTTTTGCGTGTTTGTTACGCGATTACTCCACCAATTGTGGACTGATTTTCAAAATTTCTTTTTTGTTGTACTAGGGATCGTTCACCTTAGGGAATACTGCAAGTTTCATCAAAATCTGTTCAGCAGTTTTTGAGATAGGGAATTTTATTAGCATGTGTACATGAGCGATGTTAATACCGGTGCCACGGATTACAAAATTCTAGTGCACATGTAAGAAAATGATGTATTTGACAAGAATTTGGGTTGAATATTTAAACTAAAAAGAGTAAAATAAAAAACTTTTCTTTCGGAAGTCGGTGGCAAAAAGACAACGAAATAAAAAAACAAAGCCACCGACTTCCGAAAGAAAAGTTATTTTGTAGGTTATTTTACCCTTTTTTGTGGTTGTTTTTGAAGGCGGTTAAATTTTTTTTGAAAAAAGTTTTTTTTCACCTAATACGTTAGTTTTATATGGCACAATAATAAATCTAACAAACCTGCGGTCTTTGTTTACATCAAATATCAAAGATTTTAACACGCTGTCAGAAATAAAAATTTTAGTTCCGTTTCAGTTCGTTCTGGCCAAGCTGTATGATATTCGAACCCGCGTCCAGCGCTGCAGTCAATCGCTAAGCTACAGCGAACACTAGTTCCTTTTTTTTTGTTTTATTTAGCTATTAAAACAACATTAAGCCGGAAACACATTATTAACACCCGACGCCACCCGATGAAACGTGATGCGTGTTGGGTCAAATCAAATGTATTGTTTTCTATGACCAGAATCACACTATGAACACCCGACGCGACGACACGCGCTCACTGCACATCGGGTGTCGACACGTTGCGTCGCGTGGCGTGTTAAATAATGTGTGTTTTTAGCGTTGTAAAATAATCAAAGTCCTTCCACCCAGCGTAGAGCGGAAGGGACTATCAGACACGTTATTATTGGAACGAAGTTCCTTATCGCGCGTTGTGAAAGGGGGCTGGACGGGAAAAATTCTTACGAAAAGTTGGCACGAAACTTTTATCCGACTGCGCGACGCAAAGGAGGGTAATGTGTTTATTACCATGGAATGGAATGGAGTGGAATGAAATGGAGTGGAGTGGAGTGGAGTGGAGTGGAGTGGAGTGGAGTGGAGTGGAGTGGAGTGGAGTCGCGACGATTATTTTTGTTGAGTGTATACAGTGTATACAGTAACCGGACCGGACCGGACCGGACCGGACCGGACTGGACTGGACTGGACTGGAGCGGAGCGGAGTGGAGTGGAGTGGACTGGACTGGAGCGGAGCGGAGTGGAGTGGACTGGACTGGACTTGACTGGACTGGACTGGACTGGACTGGACTGGACTGGACTGGACTGGACTGGACTGGACTGGACTGGACTGGACTGGACTGGACTGGACTGGACTGGACTGGACTGGACTGGACTGGACTGGACTGGACTGGACTGGACTGGACTGGACTGGACTGGACTGGACTGGACTGGACTGGACTGGACTGGACTGGACTGGACTGGACTGGACTGGACTGGAGCGGAGCGGAGTAGAGTGGACTGGACTGGACTGGAGCAGAGTGGAGCGGAGTGGAGTGAAGTGGAGTGGAGTGGAGTCGCGACGATTATTTTTGTTGAGTGTATACAGTAACTTCGTTCCATCTGGGTGTCCCTTGACACCTCTCAAGTTTTTATTATAATATCAGCCCATAGTGTCCCACTGCAGGGCGGAACCTTCCTCCACTCTTTCCACTTCTGACGGCTTTCTGCTACATGTGGTCCAATCCTTCATGAAGCGGTCCAAGTCATTACGTCATCTTCGCCGAGGCTTGCCACGACGACGTAGAGTTCGCCCTTTTGGCACCCAATCTATATACAGGGTGAATTTCTCAAATGGGCGTGGATGGCTATCTTGGAAACTATGAGGAATTTTGAAAAACGTTGAAAGGAGTCTCGAGGCCGATTTTGACGAAAACTTAAACTGCATCGTTCGATTTTAGAAAATTCAATAATCCTGGCCAGGAATCGAACCCGCTGATTTTGGAAAAAAAAATCACACCCTGTATTATCACTCCATTCGATAGTGTTGCTCAGTGGCTCAGTTGAAGTAAAGTTGAAGTAAAGTGACATAGAAAAATAGCAGTTTTATAAAAATATGCTGTTTCCTTAAGTTTGCCGTATATGGTTACTTCCCAGAAATTGATCCTTATTAGCAACACTATCGAATGGTGTAATAATACAGGATGTGACCAAAATCAGCGGGTTCGATTCCTGGCTAGAATTATTGAATTTTCTAAAATCCAACGATGCAGTTTTAGTTTTCGTCAAAATCGGCCTCGAGACTCCTTTCAACGTTTTTTGATATTCCTCATAGTTTCAAAGATAGCCATCCACGCCCAGTTGAAATATTCACCCTGTGTATAAAATTCAAAACTGACTGACTGATCTGACAGCGCACAGCCCAAACCGCTGGGCCTAGTAACTTGAAATTTGGCATAAGCCCTCCTTATACCACGTAGGTGAGCACTAAGAACGGATTTTGCGAAATTCGGCCCCTAAGGGGCTGTTTTTGGGGTTGATAATATGTATGAAACTTCGCTACTACAGGTGCTAGGAATTCCAAATATTGCATGGGGTGTCTTTTTAGAACGTAGATGCTCACTATGACGGGATTTTGCGAAATTCGACCCCTAAGGGGTTTCTGGGGTTGATAGTTTGTATGAAACTTTTTTAGTACAAGTGCTAGGCGTCTCAAATCTTGCATGGTGGTACTTTTTAAGATGTAAATGCTCACCAAGGTGGAAATGAGAAATTCGACCCTTAAGGGGTTGTTTCTGGGGTTGATAGAATTGAGACTCAAATTTTTACATAGGGGTTATTTTTTGGACGTAAGTAATACTTAAAGACGGGAGATTGCGAAATTCGATCCCTAAGAGGTTGTTTTTGGGGTTGACAGTTTGTATGAAACTCTGTCAATATAAGTGCGAGGAGCCTCTTTTGCACCGGGTTCCTATATAAGACTTAGATGGACACCATGGCGGGATTTTGCGAAATTCGACCCCAAAGGGGTTTGTTTTTGAGTTTGATAGTTTGTATGAAACTTTGTTACTACAAGTGCTAGGCGTCTTGAATTTTGCGAGGGGTTCTTTTTAAGACCTAAATGTTCACTAAGACGGTTTTGCGAAATTCGACCTTTTTCGGGGTTGATAGTTTGGAGACTCAAATTTTGCATAGAGATTCATTTTTGGACGTAGTTGCGGGTGTTTTGTGAAAATAGATCCCAAGGGGTTGATATTTTGTATGAAACTTCGTTTCTACAAATGCTAGGAGTATAAAATTTTGCAAGGTTGTTCTTAGATGACGTAAATGCACACCAAAGCACTATTTTCTGAAATTCTTACCCTAAGGGGCTGTTTATGGGGTTGACAGTTTGTATGAAACTTTGTTACTACAAATATTAGGAGTTTCAGCATGGGGGTTGTTTTAGGTTCTCACTAAGACGGAATTTTATAAAATTTGACCCCTTAGGGGTTGTCTTTGGTGTTTGCAATTAGAGGACTCAAGATTGCAGGGGGATTCTATTTAGAATACAGGTTCTCACTAAGAGAGGATGATACAAAATTCAACCCCTAAAAGTTTGTATTGGGGTTGATATTAGGAGTCTTAAATTTTTAGGACCTAGGTGTTACCTAAGACGGAATATTGCGGGTTGATAGAATTTTTGTTGAATATTGATTGAGTTTTTCCAACAGTATCCCATATAGAGGGTGGCCGGGACTAGAAATTCACAAAGGCAAAGTTCGAAAATCACGCGGACGAAGTCGCGGGCGTAGTGCTAGTCTGATATAAATGTTTTGCCTAGCGATTGTATGGCATACGACGTACGTACAGCCAGCCGAGTGCCCATTTCAGCTTGGCAACTTTTCCCTGACTTTGGCAATTTGCGTCATCAGACACGTACCTACCCTCAAGGCCTTTTACGTTCCAGGGTCACGGATACCTGTTTCGGCAGTTCTGCGGCCCCGACATGTGGAACCCTTTTCACACCATACAACTTTATAGCATGAATTTAACTCTCAAAAGTATTTCATTTCGGTTTCCGCGACGGTTCGACGATTCTTGGTTCGCGATAGCACGGTTCAAGAAAAACAGATCATGAATAATTAATCAATTGGGTAAAGTTTGGTGCTTTATTTTCTATTCTCATCACTTTTTCCTCTTATTTGTAACTGCGAGGTTTAGGGAGAAATATAATACTCCAATCTCCATTCATTAACTTAATCCGACGGCATAAAAAATTATTTTTAGAGAGATTCACACAAAACCGAATACCTAAAAACAAACATTACGGGTAATTAAAAACGGGGCACCAAATAACAATTAGGCTTGATTAATTATGGCGCCACTCTCCCTGTCCATGAAGGGCTACATGTGACTCCGGCGCTCCACGTTTCTAAATCACGTGTTTTGTCACGTAGCGAAGAACCGAAGGTAGGTAGCAACAGTATAACCTGGAATAGCACCCTTTAACCGATAGACAAAATTCACAGGCATAAATACTGGGTTTTATAGAATTATGTTTTTCCTTAAATACTTTCTTTTACAGTGTTGCGTGCATTTTTTATAATAATACACAAGGAATACTGATTAATATGTATTATAAATAAGATCGAATTATTGGGATCCCCATCTAATGTTCGTATAATTTTGGCAAAATTATTTTATAGGAATCGAAATAAAATTGGAATAAAAAAGGTTACGTTTACATTGGTTTATAGGATGTATAAACTTCATATACGACTTATCAGAAACCAAATGAAATGATCATGAGCGAGCTACATGGGCTACCGGTTAATTAAAATAGTACTTACTAAAATACAGCTGCAGTTTGCCTATTTATAAACAACTGCGCGGCTATGCTGTACGTCTATCTTGTACATCGCATCATAGGTAGGGGGATGGTAACATGAAAACGTGGGGTCAGGAACAAAATCAATATTGACTGCGCACGCGATCCGCGCAAGCCCGCCCCACAACCAACGCAACGTGACGCTAGAACCCAGAACCATGCGTAAAATATGTACAACTGTGTACGTATAACATACACTTGTTTAAAAAAGAAAAGGCTGTCTGCTGTTTGTCATGGGCATGCGTTACGTTACGTTATAAAAAGTAAGTGTGAATTTCGCGTAAAAAAAAAGCAATGGTAACCGATTTTGACTATTTATTTTAATTGCATGCACTTTGCTACTATTTATATAGGCAAATGCAGAATCCCTCACTCATTCTAATGACGATTACATCCAAATTAAATTAAATTGTGGTTTACAGTAAGGTAGGTACAGTCAGCACAAATTAAATAAAACAACAACTTTTCTTTCGGAAGTCGGTGGCTTTATTTTTTATTTCATTGACTATGGCCACCGACTTCCGAAAGAAAAATTCTTGTACCCTTTTTAGTTAAGATATTCAAAAAAATCTTCATATAGTCGGCGTCTTTGAAAATCTACAATCCAAGTTAGCAAAACGGGATCCATGCGAGCAATATGTCACGGGAGTCAAAGCCAAACTACATAGAGATAATCGCGGACAAACATACAATCGATTTTGAAAATCTACAATTTTACTAAAGGACTTATTAAATCTGCAATTTATTATATATATTTTGCACTTTTGCGACTTTGGCTGTTGACAGTACCTACCTCCACTTTGTACCTAAGCATATACAGGATGATTTTTTCAACTGGGCTTGGATTATATCTCTTTAAACTATGAGGACTATCAAAAAACGTTGAAAGGCGAGTCTCGAGGCCGATTTTGACGAAAAATAAAACTGCATCATTGGATTTTAGAAAAATCAATAATCCTGGCCAGGAATCGAACCCACTGATTTTGTAAAAGAAATCACACCCTTTATTATTATACCATTCGATAGTGTTGCTAATAAGGATGAAATTCTGGGAAGTAATGATATACGACAAACTGAAGGAAAACGTAAAGATAAAAAAAAAACTGATCAATCTTCAAGGCCATAACTGGACTTTTATGGATACGTTAATGAATGCATACGTTTGTTAGTGTTATATTATACCTATACATATAATAAATTCATAATAATTATGCATACAATGCATTCAGCGTCCTTCGATTCACCCACCCCTCGCCGCTCGCGCTCGCGGCTGCTAGTAGGGATAGCAAAATATAATTATAACTGAGCTGCGTAGTTACGTGTTGCTCTAGGCTTGATTCTAACATCACGCCCCGCTTCTCGTCGATTGGGGTAAGCTAGCCATTTTACCAATGATTAAGTACTTCTACTACCAATAAGTTTGGGTAAAGTTATTAAAAGTAAATGAAGGATTTGTCCGACTAAGTTTATTGTGTAGGTCATAGTTGGTCCTGATTTTGGCTAGCCAGAGGACTGGACTGGACTGGAGTTTGGGAGACATGGTATTTAAACGAGAGAGAGTAGAGATCATTACATAATATCAGTAAAAAATATTATACTAATTAGGTAGTGGATTATAACATGTTTCAACATACCTACTTGCTAATGCTGCTTATTAATACAGCTTTAGAAGTACGTACTATAATTACACGGACGCCGGCCGGAATAAGAATGATAAAGGTACTTATTTAATTAATTACTAAAATATTTTTTACTTCCATAAAATCAGATTCAACACGCATCCATATTTTGTTGTTTTGTGTTCGAGTGTAATATAGAAACAGAGTTCACGGAATAAAAGCAATTTGCGCGTGAACAGGGTGGCGCGTCGACGATGCGGAGTCAGGGCGGGCGCCGGTGGCGACCAAACGCGCCCCTCGCTATACGACGCAGGCGCGCGCCGCACAACCGACGCTTAGTTGGATCGATAAGATAAACGCGCAACCCCGGTCTACGAGTTAAATCAATATCATTTCTATCGATTTTTGCAGCCGCAGCCGCCGCACATCAGATTTGAGGGTCGCAAACGGTGGGTGCGCGCATTGCGTTGTTCGAAATTATTTGAAACTTGGATTGTAATTTTCATTGTGATTATTGTGATACAAACTACATTGTGTGTGCAAGAGTTTAGAATGAAACTGTTGTCGATTTTTTTGATTGTCGGAGTTATACGGTAAATATTTCTTTTACACTAAAGTTCATGAACGGAAAGACCTTAAAAAAATAGTTTCGCACTAGAAAACAAAGATTAGAAAATTAGTTTTTTTTTTTAAACTATTACAAAAAAATGTTTAGTTGATACGTAGGTATTTTCAATTATCAATAATGACTAAAATAGAGTTACAAAAATTATTATAATTGTATTTCAGCAATGCCTTGCGTCACCGGTAGATCGTTTGGCGCTGCTAGAGCTGTTTTTGTTTTGATTTAGTTTGTTGATTTCAGCTGATAATTTTGAAATTAAAAATGAACAAGATTTTTTTTTTTATTTTAATGTATAAATTACCATAGGAGACTTAATTGAATTTTCCTATAAATATTTAAAAAAGTTACGCAAGTGACTACAACTTGAATTAAAGCTTGAAGCTCAGCTTGAAGCTGTGGCCCATGGCTGCGGCTTGCTGGGCTTGCTTGAAGTGCAGCAGTGACCATGAAGTTAACTCTATCAACTTCCTGTCTGGTCTGTTAGTAGTAGTCAGTCATTCATTCATTCATTCATTGGGAATAAAAAAAATCCAACCTGCCCGCCCGCCCCGCAATGCCCCGGCATTTTTATGTAAACAAGTTGACGCGCGAAAGTTATTTTTTTAAAAAGATGCACGTTTGCTACAGGTGGTGTGAAATGTAGGAAATAAAGAAGAAAAATGACGTCTACGGACACATACCAGTTAAAATGGCATTCGCACAGCACTCATCTGAATGGTTCCGTAGCGGCATTGCTTCGCTCGGAGCGGTTCACGGATGTGGTGCTGTGCACCCTGGACGGGTCTCAGATACCGGCACACAAGTTCATCCTGAGCTCGTGCAGCGTGTATCTGAGCAACCTGTTCGAGGGCCAGCGCTCGGTGATGCGCATGGGCGGCATGCTGTATGTTGTGCTGCCTTCAGAGATATCAACGAAAGCGTTGAAGATTCTCGTTGAGTATATGTACAAAGGTCAGTGGATTACTACTCTGTATTTATTATCAGAAAAGTCTAAGTTTGAAATATCTTTCAAGAATCTCTACTCTGTCTGATGTATTGAATTTATTTTAGTCAAAAGGTCATTTAACTTTTAGTCAAGGGTGAGACCCTGTTTTTAATAATTAGGCCACTTATGTGTGCCCCTATGACGACCCACTGACCGTGAACTGCTCCAGTATTTAATGTATGAGAACCTTCACAATAATCTGAGCTATATTTTGGCCACGAATGTTTTGAAAAGGGTGTATGAAGTAGCTAAGATGACCCACAAATTTCCAGGTGAAACAACAGTTTCTAATGAAGTTTTAGACACTGTCTTAAAAGCTGGTGAAGTTCTGAAAATCCGAGGACTGTGGAGACAGACAGAAGATGGTACTGATGGGACAGCTGAGAAAACGACACAGGCCGTGGCCACCACCAGTGTCACAAAAGCTGGTTTGTCAAAGAAACCAGATGAAATACCAATCCAACCTAAGATAGCTGTTAAGAAAGATGACAAGTTGTTAAAAACCTTCAATCCAGGACAACCTGGTTCAAGGTGGGTAGAAATCTACACATTTTTTTACTTCTTTATTTTTTTGGGATTTATTTAAGAGGCCTTTTACCCATTTGCGCGAAGAACTAAAATTATGGTCGTCTAATTTACCATATTAAGTAATACTCCAACATTTTTGAATACCTGTAAAAGAAAGACCAGTCTTTCGTGTTGTAATTTGACGTAACATATTTCAAAAAACTCTTTTATTAACTTTGTGGTAATTAATCTCCGACAAGTAGTTTACTGAAAAATCAACGCAGAGTCGATTTGCGACTCCTACATCTACCATTAATATTCGTAATTTTAACCAAAAAAAATACACAAATCATCAGACATACGTTTTTGTCGTCAAACTGCGTAGTAGAATTTATATTTTTAATAACACAAATTGGTAAAAAAATAAATTCTGAGGTCAATTTTTACGTTTTATATCGCTGTTTTATCGCCATTTTTGGTTCGAACAAAGCGTAATTACACTAAAAAAACTATGTAAATATAAACTATGTTTACAGACTAAACTAAGTTCTAAAGGTCAACGGGCGAATTGTATGGGAAAAAAACCCACGGCGGACATAAATCAAACCTTGAGGATATATAGCTAAATGTCTCTTGGTTACCATGGTAAGGGTCGCATTCTTGTGGGGTGTGGGAATAAACAAAAAAATTTTTGAGTATTTTACATTATTTATTCGGCGTAATTAATGCAGTTTCATCTAAAAATATGGCAGGGGTCGATTTCCTGCCACCGCAAGCCGGATCGCCCGGAGGATACGGTGGAGCATATGGTGCAGGTCTGCTCCGCTTAGCCAGAGCACCGCACTGAGGCGATAGCCGCGACCTCTCTCACCCGGCATTGTTTAAGGTCATGCTGCGGGGTGAGACGGATTGGGAAGTGGTCGCCTCCTGCGAAGCAGTCATGCTAGCGAAGGAGGAGGCGGGATGCGTGAGGGAGCGGATAGCGTCCACCTCACGACCCAGCCGCCTCAGGAGACGCCCATGGCAACGGACGTCGTGGGACGATTTTCGGGCATGTCCGGGTTTCAAAGAGCTGTTAGCAATATGACGGGGCCCCCCTTTTTGAAGGCCAAAGCCTGCCGGGGTCGTGGGTCTATTGGGTCAACGTGGCCCCGGAACGTAAAGGGCTATTGAAGGACGCCATGGATTTTGTTCCGTACAAGTCTGAAAGTCCCTGCCCTATTTTTCCCAAGTTTTTATAAATTCAATTTTCTTGTTTGTTTATTTGTTTGTTTTTATGCCATAAAGCTTCTTCAGTGAGCTGACAAGACAATAATGTCTTGACAGTTTAAATGTTCGATTCAGTCTCACGCGATTTAATAAATAAATGTATTACTGCATTTTGGATACACAAAACGATAACGTAAGCATGTTAATATAAAACTTAGTGCGTGTGGTGTTATTTATTGTATTACACGAGGTAAGTTAACTAGTGAATAACACTAGGTGATTCCAATGTCATAATAAAAACAGTTCTGAAAGTATGTATTTTCTGCGACGTAACATGGATTAAATACGTTAATCATAAAGCAGGTCGCAGAAGGCATTTCGTTTGCAAAATATGAGGACCGCAATCTGTTTTATGAAGTGTGCAATGCAATGGATTCTAGGACTATTTAAAAACATGTTGCCACGTGCTGGAGTGGTCTAGTCCCCTGCCACACCTCATCCCTCGGACGCCGTATGATATGAACCCAATCACTAGGTACGGCAAGTCTATTCTCTGAGAAAAGCAAGCCAAATACTTAGGTGTGACCCTCTACAGTCTCCTTACCTTCCGTGCCCATGTAAAGGCAGTTGGCGTTCGGCTGCCTTTACCGGAGGTAGCCTTCATTTCTTGCTTACAGCAAGAAGCAAATTGTCACTCAAGTGCAAATTGCGTCTTTATAAAGCTGTCTTCCGTCCTATTACACGTACATTTTTTTAGACCACGATAATTACTGACAACATCAAAAATATAGGGTATAATTTAGACGGTCACCAAAAATATTTTTAAGACTCTAAGCTGAGGCACCAAAAAAATAAACAACTCCAAAAAAAAAATGACTTTATTAAAAGGGCCCTAAAGTATATAATATTATGATCCAAAATAAATAAAATAACATCAGAAAAATTGCAAACCTCGCACAAATATTATTTTTGGTTCCCAAAATGGATTAACGGTCACCAAATTCTATCCAACTCAATCGGGAATCGCTGGCACCCCGACTCGGACAATTTAGGTTAGAAGAGGATGGCGGGGTCTGAAAGACCCCGCCATCCTCTTCGTTGTTATTTTTTTTTTAAACCACCCGGAAGCAGGAGCCCCGCGAAGCCCCGCGAAGCGGGGCTCCGTCGACCTGCTACTCTATTATTTTATTTATGTAGTAATTTTACTGTCGATAGAAGTCATGGTATTACATAATTGGTAACATCTAAGTAGTGACAATATATAATATTTGGTCTAAAGTGTATTTTAAAGGCGTCCATATATTTTTTTGGTAGTCAATAATACGAAAAAATGGTTTTATTTAATAATATTTTAGGAAACGTTATTTGGTGACCATTTATCCATTTTGGTAACCGTTTAGAATTTTTTTGGTAGTAAAATAGGTACTTTTTTTGGTGGTGTTTAAACACAAGCCAAAAATATACATCTTTACAATCCTAAGACTAAATGAGAAAAGGCAAAACTTGGTCCTCATATTTTGCATACAGATCTCTTATGGCGGCCCGGTCTATTACAGAAATTCAAAAAAAAAACAGTAAAAACTAAAAAAAAGGAACCGACTTCAAATCCAAACACAAAAAAGTGTGACTTTTCTTTCGGAAGTCGGTGAAATAAAAAACAAAGCCACCGACTAGACTGGATATTGTTTTTTTTTATTTACCCTTTTTTCATCGAATATGGCCACCGACTTCGAAAGAAAAAATATTTTACCCTTTTTGTGTGTTTGGTTTTGAAGTAGGTAGGTTCCTTTTTTTAAGTTTTTTTTGTTTTACTGTTTTAGTTTGGATTTTCAACAAAAATCTTCGTATAATCGACGTCTTTGAAAATCTATAATCCAATTAGCAACAAGAAAAGGGCGGAAAAATCTATGCGGGCAATGAGACATCCATGATAGTTATAATACTAAAATCTTTTCCAGAATGTAAGGAACACTTTTCTGAAAACAGCATCAAAATCGGCACAGTCTATAACCACGGACAAACATACATACGTACAGGACGAACTGAGTACCTATTTTTTTTTAAGTCGGTTTAAAATCAGGTTTCGTGGCTTGTAAACTATTGTATCTAGTCGATCAAAACAAAAGAGAATCTGAAAACGTACAGATCAAGAGGAAAGACAATGAACGGAAATTCTTCGAATAAATACATTTTTGGTTATAACTTTGTTCTCCAAAGGATTACAACAAAAATAATTGAGTGTATTATTATGTGAATTATGCTCTTTCATTCTAGACTATTTTCATTCATGTCCGCGACCGGGTCGGATTGCGCCCGATGACCTTTCATTAAAATCCCTTCATGTAATTAAACATACTATCGTTTTTAAAATCACTCTAAACTAGTATAAATTACGAAACATAACCGGGCTGCAATCAGTACGGCTCCAGCGCCCGTCGACGTAGGACCTGTATCACTTTTTTCCTCGTCCTGATTATAGAGCATACGTATCGTGAACGGAATATTATACTGCGACTGCCACATTTTGATTCTCTCCATATTTTTTTTCATAAGGTAAGATTTTCGTTACTTTATCAAACTAAAGTATTATTATAATTATAATAGTAGTTTGTGGAATTTGTGCATTAATTAGCCATCCGTTTTCGTTTTATTAGTTTTTGCGATGGGGCGCAAGAGTGGTGAGAAATCCAATATGGCGGCCTCCCCAAGATCGCGGTCGGGCTGTTTGAAATCCACCCCCATGATATGGGTATCAAATGAAAGGGTTTGCTGTCAGGAATATGAAAAAAATAGTCACGTGTCTTAAATCCAACATGGCGGACATCCAAGATGGCGGATTGGCTATTTGAAATGCATCCCCATGATATGGGTATCAAATGAAAGGGTTTGCTGTCAGGAATATGATAAAAATAGTCACGTACCTGAAATCCAGCATGGCGGACATCCAAGATGGCGGATTGGCTATTTGAAATGCATCCCCATGATATGGGTATCAAATGAAAGGGTTGCTGTCAGTAATATGAAAATATCTGAACTAAAAAGGGAAAAATAAAAAACTTTTTTAAAAAAAGGGAACCGACTTCAAAACCAAACACAAAAAAACTGTAAAATAACTTTTCTTTCGGAAGTCGGTGGCTTTGTTTTTTATTTCATTTACTATGGCCACCGACTTCCGAAAGAAAAGTTATTTTACAGTTTTTTTGTGTTTGGTTTTGAAGTCGGTTCCCTTTTTTTAAAAAAGTTTTTTATTTTTCCCTTTTTAGTTCAGATATTTAACAAAAATCTTCATAATAATCGGCGTCTTTGAAAATCTACAATCCTAGTAGGCAATAAAAACGGATCTATGCGGGCAACTTCACGAGGTATCCGTTATTGTTATATACTAAATCCTTCTCCAGAATGTAACAAACACTTTTCTGAAAACCGCATCAAAATCGGTTCAGCCAAACGCGAGATAATTGCAGAAAAACATGCAATCGTCCCTGAAAATCTACGATCCAAGTAAGCAAAACGGATCCACGCGGGCAACGTCACGGGATATCTATTAGTGTTATATACTAAAACCTTCTCCAGAATGTAATGAACACTTTCCTGAAAACTGCATCAAAATCCGTTCAGCCAAACGAGAGATAATCGCGGACAAACATACATACATACATACATACATACATACATACATACATACATACAGGTCGAACTGAGAACCTACTTTTTTTTTTGAAGTCGGTTAAAAAAAAATAGTCACGTGTCTTAAATCCAACATGGCGGACATCCAAGATGGCGGATTGGCTATTTGAAAGGTACCCCCATGATATGGGTATTAAATGAAAGAGTTTGCTGTCAGGAATACGAAAAAAATAGTCACGTGTCTTAAATCCAACATGGCGGACATCTAAGATGGCGGATTGGCTGTTTGAAATGCACCCCCATGATATGGGTATCAAATGAAAGGGTTTGCTGTCAGAAATATGAAAAACCCACGTTTTTAATTTTCTTAAAAAAAAAAAGAAAATAACCCTACGGGGCTGAGAGAGGGGCCACTCAAAACGTGGTGGCGTATATTATTTATGGGATATATTTACATGACGTGTATAGATCGTGGTTGTAACTTGCAAAGATACGCTCCCACGCTTTGAGTGGCTCTTCTTTGCCCCGTAGCACTGTAAAAATATGGATAGTACGGAAATTACGTACTAACGTTCGAAACGGTGCACTCACACAAACACGCGCATCTACGAGGCTTCTAAGCGGACATCGCAGTGCTGTCAGTTCTGAGTGCCGCGTAAAGACAAGTTGCGTTAATTTATGTTACGTATAATTATGGCTGTTTGAACTCGGCTTCATCATAACCGGAGATTTTGTTTTTTAAACTCCCTGCTTATTTTGAAAGGTAAGAATGATTTTTATCAATATCGAATTCTATATCCGCGTGACCGTTTGATAAATTCGTAAATAATTTGTAAAAAAAACCAACATGGTTTCTGCTACAATTTCTCATAATAGGCGTCTTTTTATAGTTTTCGTCTTCGAGGGTTTTGAATCCGATAGTGCTGTCAAAATGTAAATCCAAGATGGCGGCTGCAAAAATATCGAGGTTTTCGTCATGGGTGTCGTTTTCATGGTTTTCGAGGGTGTTGAAACCGATGGTGCAGTCAAAATGTAAATCCAAGATGGCGGCTGCATAAATTATCGAGGTTTTCGTCATGGATGTCGTTTTCATGGTTTTCGAGGGTGTTGAAACCGATGGTGCAGTCAAAATGTAAATCCAAGATGGCGGCTGCATAAATTATCGACGTTTTCGTCATGGGTGTCGTTTTCATGGTTTTCGAGGTTGTTGAAACCGATGTTGCAGTCAAAATGTAAATCCAAGATGGCGGCTGCATAAATTATCGAGGTTTTCGTCATGGGTGTCGTTTTCATGGTTTTCGAGGTTGTTGAAACCGATGGTGCAGTCAAAATGTAAATCCAAGATGGCGGCTGCATAAATTATAGAGGTTTTTGTCATGGGTGTCGTTTTCATGGTTTTCGTGGGTGTTGAAACTTGAAACCGATGGTGCAGTCAAAATGTAAATCCAAGATGGCGGCTGCATAAATTATCGAAGTTTCGTCATGGGTGTCGTTTCCATGGTTTTCGAGGGTGTTGAAACCGATGGTGCAGTCAAAATGTAAATCCAAGATGGCGGCTGCATAAATTATCGAAGTTTTCGTCATGGGTGTCGTTTTCATGGTTTTCGAGGGTGTTGAAACCGATGTTGCAGTCAAAATGTAAATCCAAGATGGCGGCTGCATAAATTATCGAGGTTTTTTGTCATGGGTGTCGTTTTCATGGTTATCGAGGGTGTTGAAACCGATGGTGCAGTCAAAATGTAAATCCAAGATGGCGGCTGCATAAATTATCGAAGTTTTCGTCATGGGTGTCGTTTTCATGGTTTTCGAGGGTGTTGAAACCGATGTTGCAGTCAAAATATAAATCCAAGATGGCGGCTGCATAAATTATCGAGGTTTTTTGTCATGGGTGTCGTTTTCATGGTTATCGAGGGTGTTGAAACCGATGGTGCAGTCAAAATGTAAATCCAAGATGGCGGCTGCATAAGTTATCGAGGTTTTCGTCATGGTGGTCGTTTTCATGGTTTTCGAGGGTGTTGAAACCGATGGTGCAGTCAAAATGTAAATCCAAGATGGCGGCTGCATAAATTATCAAGGTTTTCGTCATGGGTGTCGTTTTCATGGTTTTCGAGGTTGTTGAAACTGATGGTGCAGTCAAAATGTAAATCCAAGATGGTGGCTGCATGAATTATAGAGGTTTTCGTCATGGGTGTCGTTTTCATGGTTTTCGAGGGTGTTGAAACCGATGGTGCAGTCAAAATGTAAATCCAAGATGGCGGCTGCATAAATTATTGAGGTTTTCGTCATGGGTGTCATTTTCATGGTTATCGAGGGTTTTGAAACCGATGGTGCAGTCAAAATGTAAATCCAAGATGGCGGCTGCAAAAAATATCGAGGTTTTCGTCATGGGTGTCGTTTTCATGGTTTTCGAGGGTGTTGAAACCGATTGTGCAGTCAAAATGTAAATCCAAGATGGCAGCTGCATAAATTACCGAGGTTTTCGTCATGGGTGTCGTTTTCACGGTTTTCGAGGTTGTTGAAACTGATGGTGCAGTCTGAATGTAAATCCAAGATGGCGGCTGCCAAAATTATCGAGGTTATCATCATGGATGTCGTTTTCATGGTTTTTGAGGGTGTTGAAACCGATATTGCTATCAAAATAGAAATCCCAGATGTCAAATAACAAAAATCACATGAAAATAACATGAATAAGATAAATATTAAGTATTGAAAAGTAATTTGCGCAAAGTATTTTTCGTTAAACACAATTGCAGTTACAATATGGTGCCTAGGTCATCTTATACTTAGTTGAAACGCATAGTACGGTGCGCAGCCACCGGGTTAATCAAGCATCAGCGCCACATAATTATGTTCCATTCTCCGCGCTCGTGACAACCCTAACGCTGCAGTTGAGAGCGTAGGTATTTATTTCTACAATTAGGCCTAGTTTCCATACTATCCATATTTTGACTGCACCATCGGTTTCAACACCCTCGGAAACCATGAAAACGACACCCATGACGAAAACCTCGATATGTTTTGCAGCCGCCATCTTGGATTTACATTTTGACTACACCATCGGTTTCAACACCCTCGAAAACCATGAAAACGACCACCATGACGAAAACCTCGATAACTTATGCAGCCGCCATCTTGGATTTACATTTTGACTGCAACATCGGTTTCAACACCCTCGAAAACCATGAAAACGACACCCATGACGAAAACATCGATAATTTATGCAGCCGCCATCTTGGATTTACATTTTGACTGCAACATCGGTTTCAACACCCTCGAAAACCATGAAAACGACACCCATGACGAAAACATCGATAATTTATGCTGCCGCCATCTTGGATTTACATTTTGACTGCAACATCGGTTTCAACACCCTCGTAAACCATGAAAACGACACCCATGACGAAAACCTCGATAATTTTTGCAGCCGTCATATTGGATTTACATTTTGACTGCACCATCGGTTTCAACAACCTCGAAAACTATGAAAACGACATCCATGACGAAAACCTCGATAATTTGTGCAGCCGCCATCTTGGATTTACATTTTGACTGCACCATCGGTTTCAACACCCTCGAAAACCATGAAAACGACACCCATGACGAAAACCTCGATAATTTATGCAGCCGCCATCTTGGATTTACATTTTGACTGCACCATCGGTTTCAACACCCTCGAAAACCATGAAAACGACACCCATGACGAAAACCTCGATATTTTTTGCAGCCGCCATCTTGGATTTACATTTTGACAGCACTATCGGATTCAAAACCCTCGAAGACGAAAACTATGAAAAGACGCCTATTATGAGAAATTGTAGCAGAAACCATGTTGGTATTTTTTACAAATTATTTACGAATTTATTAAACGGTCATGCGGATATAGAATGCGATATTGATAAAAATCATTCTTACCTTTCAAAATAAGCAGGGAGTTTAAATAACTCCGGTTATGATGAAGCCGACTTCAAACAGCCATAATATACCTACACAACGCAATAGACTCGTGATTTTATAGAAATAAACGCAACTCTTCTTTTACGCGGCACTCAGAACTTCTTACAGTAGCTCGTTCTGTGTTCTTGTAGTAGATGTTTAAGGTTCACATTCATAAAAAATATGAAAACACGGAAAATATATTAAATTTAGGTTATATTCGATGACTAAGGGCTGATTTATAATAGTCAGACAACTTTTATCTGAGGAATGAAAATAGCGGTTTGACATATTATTTTCTATAGATAAGCTGTCGAACCGCCACTTTTATTCCTCAGATAAAAGTTATCTGACTATTGTTCAAACTTCACTTCGGTTAATCGCAGATTCAGTTTTACTTCCACAACAATAAAATATAACTAACTTTAACTCACAGGTTATTTTTAACACAAAATTTAATTAAAATCACCAGAACAGTTTGTTAACATTCGACATCAAACGAATTATCTAACAAATAATTATGGCGGCGCCGCCGCCAGGCACATGTCGTTCAACCAATCAGCGTGCGAGATGCTTTCCGTTCTATACCATTTAACAGTCTAATAGACTGAATAAACAAAAAAAAACTTTTTCAGAAATGTAACCAAAGTGCATTACGATTAAATCGGCTCAAGATTGTTTAGTCCGTCTCAACACTAGCGCTACACTGGTTGCGTTGTGTATGTGTGAATAGCTACGCACACATGAACATTGCTCCCGTCTTTTACCTAAACTCGAGCGTTCGAATTTTGTGAACTGGCTCTTAACAATGAATGATGCATTTCGATTTGAACAAGACAATAGTTATGAGTATTGGTGTGTGGTATGAAAATAAATTACACCTAATAGTGTAGACATGTCTGGATAAGCTGACCGTAATGTATATTATGTGTGAAACAAAAGGAGTTTTGATTGGAGCAGGTGGCATTCTATAAGTTCTACCTATTCCCATGGGATTAGGTGTGATTTTATGTATGCAATGTTTCAGGAAATCATAATTTTTCTTTTGTTTTTGCATTTACAAATAGTTTTACTACATACCTACTCAAACAGCAACTTGTAAGCCATACTAATATTTCTACTTTGGGGTAAATAAACCTGCAATAATATATGCTGTGCAGCAGCCAAACACTCACCAATGGTTCCCACTGTTCTATTCTTTTCCTTGGGGAGTAGATAGAAACTGTTATAAAAGTGATTTTAGTATGGCAAAAATAACAAACGTAACTTAGTACTTTTTAGGGATTCATACCCAGAGTATTTGTTTAATATCCTTACTAATTATGTTTGAGGACCAAAAAGTATCCTTTCCTTTTGATGGCTTACCTACTACAAATTGTTTTGTTTTATGTTTTAGGCCTATGTTCATTGGCCCGCCAAAGTTAGTCTTTATCAAAACAACTGAAGGAGGTACACAAGCAGCGATCAGGCCAGGGGGTCCAAAGGGGCAAACAATTTTGGTAGCTCCTGCACCAACCGCCACTGCTACAGAGGTGACTGTACCTGCAACTACCACTGCTACCACAGCAGCTGCGGTAACACCTACCGCAACTCCCACAACAGTGACAATAGCAACTGCAACTGTCAGTGAGGACTCCTCAGATGAACCACTGCAGCCAAGAATCTTGAGGAAACATACTGAAAGGAAGTATGGAAAGAGGCAAAAGACTGAAACTAAATCAGATAATGAAGAGGTTAAAGATGAGGAAGGACAGGATAATACATCTGAAGCTTCAAGTGAGTGTTTATAACTTTTGCTAGTAGTAGTAGACATAATTCGTCAAATATGATTGATGAAAGCTCTCACCTGCTCTACATCAGGGGTTGTAATGTAGCTCTGATGTTTTTTTTAAATGTTACCACACACAAAGAATTTCTCCTGGGTCGTGGGTGCGTTTACAAACATAGAAAATCACATACACAAACGCCCAGTCCCAAAACAACTACTTGTAAATCATACAAATATTGGCTCCGTGCGGGAATCGAACCCGCGAGACGCAGCGCAACAGTCCTATCGCTCAGCCACTGCGCTAACCATGCCGTCAATTAAGTCCAACAACTTTAGGAATGTACTATTTGATTCAGCGCCGAAACTATGGTTTGTTTTTAGTACTTATATTTTCAATTTTATATAGTAGAACATAAAGTTGAATGAAAATCTATTAAATACAAACTGTTTTGGTCCTCACACTTTCTCTTTTTTTTCTGGAGCATAAAGTTGAGAACCTTTTTAAAGGGTAAATTTAGACGAGCTGGGTGTAGTCTTTTCGAGGATAGCATAGCTGTAAGGATGACTCATGACTTGAAAATTTTTCTGCAATTCTCTACAGAAAAATCGTCGCAAAGTCTGACAGAGACAGAGATTCAAATAAAGGACGAGCCAGAATGGGACGCCAGCAGTATCGAGGAAGAAGAGCGGTCAATCGCCGAGATGTTCCAAGCTGAAATGAGCGTCAAGAATGAACCTAATGACGAGATGGACATTGAAGAGGATAGCTTGGTAAGTGAGATATTCTATACTAATATTACAAAGCTGAAGAGTTCGTTCGATTGAACGCGCTAATCTCGAGAACTGCTGGTACAAATTGGAAAATTATTTTTGTGTTGTATAGTCAAATTATTGAAGAATGCTATAGGCTATAAAATATTATGCTACATCAATATGAGCACAGCAGCGTGTGTGAAACCACAGGGGATTTTTAAAGATAACCGTGACCTTGGGATGCAAATGACAACCGAAGTAATTGGGTGGCATTGACTTATATCGTAAGGACAGGCCCAACCAAACAACGAAAATGGCACCAGTTTTTTGGCGTCATCTGTCAGTTCCGGGCCAAAGCAACTCAGGTTACGTTATCGAAGTTAAACGTAATTCGTATGAGTTATGAAGAAGGTTTAGGCAAAATTTTCTGATGGGCGTATCCCTCCTTTTGTGCAGCTATTGCGTGCGGGTGGACTTGAAATAAATATTTTGTGTTTGTACAGATCTACAGTCCGCTGACGTGCGAGCTGTGTGCGGAGGTGTTCACGGTCCCGGCGGCCTGGGTGCGACACGTGCAGAACCACGCGCGGAACGACACGCAACACGCACGGAAGAGGAAACTGCGCTCCGCTGTACGTATACAATCACACTAGTCCTTACTAATCCTACTAAAATTATAAATGCGAAAGTTTGTGAGGATGTATGTGTGTATGTAGGTATGTTTGTTACTCTTTCACACAAAAACCACTGAACGGATTTGGCAAAAAATTGGTACACAGATAGTTTATAACCTGGATTAACACATAGGATAGTTTTTATTCCGAGTTTATGTTCCCGTGGGATAATTTTCGAGTTGTAGCGGGTGAAGCCGCTGGCAACAGCTAGTATTATAAATGTTTGTCGATTGACTGCTGCGCTGCGTGATGCAGGTTCGATTCCCGCACGATATTTGTTTTGACCTACAAGTTGTTTCGGGTCTGGGTGTGACTTTAAATATTTGTAAACGCATCCACGATACAGGAGAAATTCCCGTTTAAAAAAATAATACACTGTGATTTGGATTAGGCGCACAATGCCACATTCGCAAAATGACATTTTCAAATTTCGCAAAATGCCACATTCTCAAATTGACATATTCCGAAAACGCCACATCGCAAAACGTCACATTAGCGAAATGCCATTTTCGCAAAATGTCATATTCGCAAAATGCCATATCGCAAAATACCATTTCCGCACAATGTCAAATAATAATCAGAATATCAAAATGTCACTTGGGACAGTTACGGTCGGTCCACACCGAGATTTGTTTGATTTTAGATTTTAGACTTGATTAAGCAAATCCTTTATTCAATACTGCAAATCAAAAAATAAAAGTTCCATGGCGCATGCAGAAAAATATTTTGATTGAGACTTTCTAATTATTCTTCTGACATTAATTATACAGGGTGGTCCAGGCCAGACGGATATAATTTTTTTTTTTAGATAGTCGTCTTAGGGACCTATTTGTCCCGTCAGGAAAAAAATCGCTTGTCACCCGCTTACAAGATATGATTTTTTTGTATTAGAAATATCACCAATCTTAATGTATTCGTGATTTTTATTTACTTTTTAAATTAAAAATCATAAAATGAAAAATTATATTATATTTTTATTTAAGGTGCTTACTTAGACATTGCACTCTCTCAGAAAGGAAAAAAAATCATACTGATCTGCAAAGAAGTGCATTTAATTTCATATCAATGCAAGAATAATTACTTTCCTTGAAAACAACAGATTTTTTGTAAACCCCAAAAAAAAAACTTAAAAAAAACTTTTTTTAATATTCCTGGCGGGTAAATAGGTCCCTAAACAGACTACCTATCCTTTGGCCTGGACCACCCTGTATGTATGATACATTATCATTGTACTACAGTTGCATCTAATCATTATTAATATTTAAATTGTTAAAAAAGAATTAAGAATGAGCGAAGGTGGGAAAGTGGAAATAAAATTAGTGTAATGACAATTAGACTATTATTTTGTTATCCTATTATCGACATATTATGAGTATTTCATTTTACATTTTTAATTTATTTTATGTTAAAATAAATGAAAATGAATAAATAATGAGATTAAATACGTAATTAAATTAGTTTTATTTTTATTCATAAATCATCGGCTCAGAAGTCACTTAGTGGCTTTAACTTTTAAGAATGTGTCATTTTGAGAAATGACATTTTGCGAATGTGTCATTTTGCTAATGTGGCATTTTGCTAATGTGGCATATTGAGAAATGACATTTTGCGAATGTGTCATTTTGCGTCAATATGTCATTTTGCGAATGTGGCATTGTGCGCCTAATCCTGTGATTTTGCCTATCGCGGTCTATTCTTTTTTAAAACGGGAAAATTGTAATCGTAGCCAGTCGCGTACATTTAGTCCAGAACTTCAGGGCGCGTACTAAGCTGATATCATAATCTATGCGACGAATGGCAAGGCTGCGCATAAATATTGTTCGCGCACAGTGCAGAAAATTTTTGTACGCGAACATTTTGACTGAACTGAGTTTAGCAATGTGCGCACACAAATAATTTAGTCCACTGCTCAAGTGTACGCACTCAAAAGTATCCAGTTGTTGTTTGTGTTTGCTTGAGTGAGTCGACCAGAGCGAACATTTGTGCTGCAACGCCAGTATCACACGTACACCATCTATATATTTTTTTCTAGACTAAACTATCCCACTGCTGGACAATGGCCTCTCTCCATTGCTCAAAACGTTCTCAATTGTGCGCTAGTTCCTTCCAATTCTCAAGAAAGGCGGCATCCAGTACGTACATCTTCAAAATATTAAATATTACTACTGCTTGTCTTCAGAGTGACGACACGGAGGAAACAATGGCGCTGCTGAAATGCGACCTCTGTATGAAACACTTCCCCAACCCGGCCGAGTGGGTGCGACACATACAGAGCACGCACACTGAGTCAGGTCAGTAATGTTACATTCATCCAGAGACTTTAGCACGAATTCTGCTTATTTGACCGTACCTGAATTATGTACGAGGAAAATTAAAAAGCGCCTCTACTGTACGAACGAGGAACTAATTTTATCCATTAAATTAACGTTAAAGTTTGAGTTTATGTCACAAAAGCGTGAAAAGTCGTGCTAGGGCCTCTGTTCCCGTCCTGTTGGTCATATAAAATAAACCTTGGAAATAATATATTAATATACTTAAATATTTATTTTTTACTACATAGTTCAATTTTCCGTTCATAAATAAATTACTAATTAGATACTAACTTACGTGGATACTTGTTTGCATTTTTTTAAGTCTAAAATGTATTTTACGATTGAATAAACTTTTGTCTTTATATTATTTTTATTGAGATACTACGTCGCTCTAGATGTGACACCACGAAAATACAAACTTGTCAATTTTGCCAGGATAAGAAATTTTATTGAGTGTTAAATAAAATAAAGTATTTTCTCTTGAATTAACAAAAAAAAAAAAAAAATTGCTAGGTGCAAACAAGGTCCCACTTAAAGTGGAGGTGTAAAAGGCAGTTGCTTCATATAAAATACTGACATTCAGCTGCATGTGGTTCGACTGGAAGCCGACCCATACCATGAAAAGTAAATCCTTATTTTTATAACTGAACATAGACATAAACATAGACACGCAAAATACAGGCAGTAGCCTCTTTACGTTCTACCTACATAATATCATAAGCATTATTTATATATTGTACTGTAAATCTAAAGTATGTAGTTAGAATATACTTGTATTCAAAGTTGCGAAATATATTTTAAAATTGTTTTGTTCTTTTGCTTACTCCCAAAATCTTTAATAACTTTTTAGACCAATAATTTTACCAGCTCTACCAACATAAATGGAAAGCCGAGACTTGTTTTTTATGTACCTAATAGGCTAATTCTCGACAAACGAACATCCTGTCGCCAGTAGAGTAATTTTATTTATTTCTTTTTATTTGACTTCTGCTATTTACCCGTACCGTATCTGTAAATAGACGGACTGCATTGGACTCTCCAAGCATGCTAGAAAGAATCGACACGCAGTAGAATTGCTGATGAGAGAGGTCATTCTGCTTTAGATATTTGTATCATTGATTGTTCACAACAAAATTACGATGCATGCACTAACACTCTTTTGTAGATAGCTTGCTGTCACGATGCAGTCCGTCCATCTACACCTTACTACCTGCCTATTAATGCTTTATGATACACTACTTCTAACACTAACCCTGCTGTTCATGATAATCACTTCAATTATGATTTATTATTAAAATTTAACATTGGAATGCTTTGTTTGCTTTACCTTTGCAGTACTTGATATTATTTGCCGTTATCAAACAAAGCGTTGCATATATTGTATGATCGTCTGCCTGACTGAATCCTGTTCTAAATGTTCGTTCGATGTCGATTGTCTAGAATTGGCCATGTCAAACAACAGTGCCCCACCAAAACGTCACAATCGTTTCACAGAGGGCGCGCAAAACAAGAATTGCACGCAATGCAAGAAGACGTTCCCGTCGCACGCATCGATGCTCATACATATGCGTACGCACACAGGTGAGTCACAACTTCGCCTAGATTGTTGAACTAATTTTCTATTTATAATTTAACTGCCAGCAACAATGTTTTCGTATTGAAAAAGTTTCCAGCTACTTCAGTGTTTCACCCGACTGGCAAAAAACCTATAAAATGAAGCAAAACTAAAAAATTAAACTGAAAATACGATGGCCTAAAAATATTAAAAAGTAACTATTGGTCATATCCTGAGTCTGATCCTCAGGGCGAGTTGATATGGCTAATAAGTTTGTACTTTCATGATCAAAGGACAAGCTACATGACTATCAAAATCGTATATTGATAAAGTGAAAATAACAACAAGCTTTACGAAACTGAAACCATGAATTTACTTGTCAGTTGGCATCAACTTCAAAAATTATCTACCCTCTTTCAGGCGAACGTCCTTTCGTATGTGGGCTCTGCAATAAAGGTTTCAACGTCAAGTCCAACTTATTACGACACCTGCGTACTCTGCACGACCAGCTCATCAGTCCCGCGCAAGTGGAGGAGGGCGATGAGGAAGAGGTCGAGCCAGGGCCTTCCGAGGTCAAGCGAGAATCCTGAGGGCGTGGAGGGGGGGCAGGTACGATATTATTCACTTATTTTGTAAGTTGTTTCACTGTAAAATGGAGCAACTCACAGGCAGCAAACGTCTAGAAAATTAACGAATGTATCCGAGATAGGCCAAACTTATTGCATTCGAAGATAAACCAGTGTTATCTTCTTTATACATACATCTCTATTGCCAGGTTCTTTTTTACGACGACGTAATTTCATCGCGACCTCTGCTATTAAAACTTGAAATCGCGCCATTTGGTAACATGTTTCTTTCTTTCAATTCAACAGGTAGAGGGCGCGGGCGACGTGCAGCATACGTAAATGTAAATGCTATGAGCGAAGCCACCCGTCGCGCCCATGAAAAGAAAAGGCAGACTGACAACGCGTCGCCTTCGAACGTGCCGCGCAAGCAGAGCTACTCGCTCTTCTTGAAACAACGCGCGGTACTCTTTTCTGCCAAGAAGTGGAAACAGTGAACCTCGGTATGGCGACTTGCTACAATGAGGATAGTAATAAATTATTACTATCTGCACTAGTAAATTACTGATAGTTTACTACTATTTGACGATTATTCAGTCAATTTACTCGTAGCCATATGTCGCCATTTATCCGATTGTTCACTTATTACCTGCCCACCCTCCTCCTTTCATATTTAACGGTTACTTCATTTGTATTAAATTGAACTACTTAATTATTATTATTGAGTGAATTGTTTTAATCTCCTAGCTTATATTATTTGAAGCATCTCGACTTCTAGTCACTTAGACTTAAATATCTGCTAGTAATTTAATTTAAGCGACAACTAAATGTAGCAAGGATTGTATGTCTTAGATCTAAGAAAGCAACAACAAGAAAGTCGAATTTGTTAAAAGATAAGTTCAAAGAGTAGACTTTAGAGTGGGCAATTTTCTTTGTTTACTTACATGTTTTTGTTAACCATTGTATGGTATAAGTGTCTAATTAATAACCAATTACAATTTTATAAAGAGTACAGTCATTTTGTCGATGTTTGTATTTATCCAGGCTTAGCACGCACCAAATAATTACGTTAGGAGCAAAATAGCACACTGTATCATTGTGTGTATTATCCGCAATTCATTCAACACAACTAGGTAGCATAATCTCCGAAGCGCAGGCATCACTAAAAACCCTTCTACACGATCAACCCGACCGCCTGACAGAGGTGAACTGTATCCGTTTCGACCGCGCGGCCATGACGTTTTTTTTAAATAAAAACCATCCCAAGTTTTTGTAAAAAAATGTAAAAGTCGATTCCCAAAAACCATAAATTTGTCAAAGCAATGGTTAAAAAGTTATAAGGGTTTGAACGTGGCCGCGCCATCGAAACTTTCCGAACCGCGCGGCCATGGAGATCTTTAAAACTAAGAGTCGCAGAGACCTGAAATTTTGGGAAATAGTAGATTGAATTTGTAAACCAAATGTAAAAATATAGAAAAAAATCCTGTGTTTGTATTTTAGGAGTTGTAAGGATAAAACCTCATGGCCGCGCCATTGAAACGGTGTCAAAAACGTTATAACCGATATCTCACTGAAAAAGAATCTCAGATGTCTGAAATTTTTTGTAAAACACAGATTTGAATTTGTCGAAACTAGTAAAAATACAACAAAAAATCCTAGGTTTATATTTCAGGAGCTGTAAGACTAAAACGCCATGGCCGCGCCATCGAAACGTTGAAAATTTCGTTTTTCGCCAATATCTCGCTGAAAAAGCATCGCAGAGGTCTGAAGTTTTTTGTAAAACACAGATTTGAATTTGTCAAAACTAGTAAAAATACAACAAAAAATCCTAGGTTTATATTTGAGGACCTGTTGAAGAAAATCTTCAATGCGTCTTGAATATGTCGATTAGGGTGACCACGGATTATTATTTACAGAGAAATTTCCACCTTTTTTTATAAGAAATGATATCCCAAGGATTCGTCGAACAATTAGGAGCAAGAATATGGCTATATCTTTAAAAATCACATAATTTAGAGATTGTTCTATGTTGTGAGCTGTGAGTGAGCTTATTCTCACTAGAGTTTTTAAAATTCTCCTGTTGTTTAATATCTTAATAGTCATCGATTAAACCATATGTTAAATTATGTATCGTCTTACACCGACCTGAAACCGACCTGATTTTTTTATTTAATAATTACTTTTTTTTAAAACATATATGTACCAACAATCGAACAATCTCTAATTTGTGTGATTTTTAAAAATTTTGTTCAACGAATCCTTGAGATATCATTTTTTATAAAAGAGGTGGAAATTTCTCTGTAAATAATAATCCGTGGTCACCCTAATCGACATATTCAAGACGCATTGAAGATTTTCTTCAACAGCTCCTCAAATATAAACCTAGGATTTTTTGTTGTATTTTTACTAGTTTTGACAAATTCAAATCTGTGTTTTACAAAAAACTTCAGACCTCTGCGATGCTTTTTCAGCGAGATATTGGCGAAAAACGAAATTTTCAACGTTTCGATGGCGCGGCCATGGCGTTTTAGTCTTACAGCTCCTGAAATATAAACCTAGGATTTTTTGTTGTATTTTTACTAGTTTCGACAAATTCAAATCTGTGTTTTACAAAAAATTTCAGACGTCTGAGATTCTTTTTCAGTGAGATATCGGCTATAACGTTTTTGACACCGTTTCAATGGCGCGGCCATGAGGTTTTATCCTTACAACTCCTAAAATACAAACACAGGATTTTTTTTTATATTTTTACATTTGGTTTACAAATTCAATCTACTATTTCCCAAAATTTCAGGTCTCTGCGACTCTTAGTTTTAAAGATCTCCATGGCCGCGCGGTTCGGAAAGTTTCGATGGCGCGGCCACGTTCAAACCCTTATAACTTTTTAACCATTGCTTTGACAAATTTATGGTTTTTGGGAATCGACTTTTACATTTTTTTACAAAAACTTGGGATGGTTTTTATTTAAAAAAAACGTCATGGCCGCGCGGTCGAAACGGACACGGTGAACTTGGTCGTGTCAACAGTACCCCACCGTCTAGAACGCTGTCGGCTGACGGTCGGGTCCCACCGCGGACGCAGACTGTCGGGACGGCTGCGCTCCCGATTGACTCCGCCCATATTTGGTCGCACGACCAACGTCTACACGGTAGATTTTCATTCCCACCGGACCAGTCACCTCTGTCAGGCGTTCAGGTCTGATCGTGTAGAAGGGGTTTGACTTTCGAATCATAAGACCGATTATTGGAGGTTTTTAACAAAACAGCCCCTTTTTACTTTTTACAGCTCTCATACAAAGCCCACGATTTGATCGGATAAGATCCGTGAAATTCTATATTGGAAAGGAATTAGAAAATTGTTGTATCTAACCTAGGCAGTGGTGCTTGCTATGCCTAGATCTCAGATATTTACCATAGAATATTTGAAATTCTAGTCTCAATTATCTTACTAATGACGTGTTTTTTGTACTTATTAGTATATTTCTTTTAGGGTCTAAGGATGATTAATATATTTTGTCTAATTAAAAATACCGAAGCTTTATGTTCGTCATTCCATTGTGTTAGAAGTGATTATTTATTTTGAATGTGTATCAGTAGACACGTAACTTTAATTTCTTGACATTCCAATTCAATACTCATGTATAACATGAACACGAATGTAATTTTTATTGTGGAAAATAAAAACTGATTAATGTCAATACCTACTGTTTTATGATTTACGAAAAATACCACTATTTTGATGAATATGTTTATTATTTCTTACAAAAATACTATTATATCACAATTTTCAGCGATACACACAGTGTACGAAGATAATTATAAGGCTTGAGAAATTGGAATTTTAACACGATGTTTTTGGAAAGAGCAAGTACAAAATATACGCGATAATAAAAATAAAACCCTTAATAATTACTAATAAACTAATCTAGCTATCCTCCTCCTCAATCTTGGGCGCTAAATAATAGCGGATGTGACCAATGTCTGGAATGCGGTACTCGACAACAAGTGGGACATCGGCAGACATCGAGAGTTGAACCTGAAACCAATGGGAATTGTTAGGGTAAAGGGATTTTTAATGACACCAAGCTGACCACCACCAAGCTTGGTGTCATATTTCTATGACACCAAGCTGAATACAACAGGAGTTTAGAGCGATCTTTAACCAGCATCAGAACATACAACAACTGCTGAAAAACCATTATGAAGGTTAGATGTGTCGTATTTTTTAATAATACTTCCAATAGCCTGTCAGACTTGTACTGACTAAAATGTATGGTGTCCTTAAATAACCCTTTACGTTCCGGGGTCACGGTAATTCATTAGTACCGCGACCATATTTCCATTATTTAAACTAACTTTATGCTAACTGAAATGGGACATGATTAATTATACACTAATGTTATCCTGCGTGTCTAGCGCGATATTATTTTGGCCGACAAGCTTTGAATAGTGTGGATGTGTGTCGCTTTGTGTTCTGAAATGGCCGTCATATTGTTCACCAGAGGGTGGTGTGAACAAAACAAAATGTCGAGCGACATTGTCCCGCAAACTCGCAGACCTATCACATGAACGTTGGGCGATATCTCCGCGAAATGTCCCCAATGGAAAACGCAGCTTTAGTGTTTTGCCAGCACCAACATACAAGGTCGATCTTGACAACATAATAGAACAATCAAAGATGTCCATTACCTGTGGACTAAGTGACGTGGCTTTAGTGAAGTAGTTGAGATACTGGCAGGCGAATGTTAGGGTCACTGGTTCCTCCATCTCGATAACCACAGCTTCTTCCTCTTTGTCAATAGAAGCAGTCTGCGCGAGTTTGATGTTCGCTGAGCCGATGTCGCCAGAAGCTGAGAATTTTACTCCTGTACGAAAAGAAAATTAATATTAATAAAATTTTGCATACTCTCTCAGAAAGGCGAAAGCTGTATCAAATCCATCTAGAAAATAAATGAAATTCTTACCCTCTTTGGTGCAAGAAATGACCATGGACTCTCCAAATTGTGAGAGATCGCGGCAGATTCGTGCGAATTCACCACTTGGTAATCTTATGGTGCAGCTGTACTCAGTCTCTGGAATACCTGAAAATAAAAAAATACATAATTATGTAATTATATTTAAGTAACTCATATAGCAACATTAGTTCATGTAGTATTTGCCTATAAAAAAGGTACATACTACATATAAACTGTCTTATTTATCAGATTTATTTCAGTAGAATGACAAACAGTTTCTTTAACAGATTTAGATTGAACAAATAGATGCAGGCATGAAAGTGTTAAACAATGTTTTCAACACAACTTTGAATGACTATGTTCTACACTAACATAATTATGTTAATCTAAAGGAGTCTTTTCTAATATCTATTGTCCCACTACTGGGCTAAGTTCTCCTCAACAACCTTCCAATCTTTCTTATTTACAGTTTTCTCTGCCAATCTCGCATAAACGCGTCTTAATCGTCAAGCTTGTATTTTCTTGCTTCCCTTTCCCCTTGAACGACCAGCTTCTGGCACTCATTGCATTATAAAAGGGGTCTATAAAATATATTTTTTAAGTCCACTCACCTAAGTGCTCAAGATCCAAGTTCATGAGCTTCATCTCATAATCAGACACTTTTTCCTGGTTGGGACTCTCAAACACAAATGTGACAGTGTCAGCATTATCCTGTGCCTTGATTGTCACTGTGTCTTTGTCACCAGCACACTTCAGGATCTTTGACATGCTAAAATAGATTTGTCGGAATTTATTGATATGGTTATTTTCAACTAGATGAATAAATAAAAAAATAAAAACAATTTGAATTATTTAAGTCTTTGCTTTTAACCTTTTGATTAACTTGAAATGGACTGACTTCTGTTCTGACATTGTATACAGAAGTCACGATAAAAATCAGTCATTGATTTTTATCATTAAATTGGGGCACACTAGTAAAGTTGCCCATGTACCATCTCACGGGACTGTCTCATCACATAACTGTGACCCTGGAACGTAAAGGGCTATTGAAGGACACTGGAGATTTTCGTCCAATATAAGTCTGACAGTCCCTTCCGCCCCGCCCTGGCTAGGAGGACTCATTTGATGATTTTATCACAATTAAAAATAAATTAATAATAAAAATTAGATAATTAGCTTACCTTCCTAAATTCATGCCCATGGAGATATTTCTGTCACATCTGTATTTATCAAAGCCATCTGACCTGAGAGTGAGGGACACCAGCGACACATGGGAGTTGTCCATTGCCTGAAATAGTTAGCTTTTGTAGGTAAATAGGTTTATTTTAATTATAAGAATGATCAAAACATTCCCTCTTACTTAGATTTGAACTAAATAAGTTAGATTTCCAAAATTTTACCAATTTTGAATAAATCTATGTGATAGTGATGTATTTTTTTTTTGTTTCCATGGCAATCTGTTCTAGGAACAATAATCCACTTCTTTGACTGATAATTATCTGTTTGAGGTGTTTTCTACGAGAGCTAAAAACTATTGGAAAATTTCTTTCCAGGAAGCTCTCTCCTTGTCTTATTGTGAAAATCTTTTGGTGAGATTAGGGATGTCATGTCTTTTCTATCAGGTATGAGTCCACCTTTTCCGCTCAAAGTCTGGGCAAGTTCATTTATGTGGGTTGTTCATTTTTCTTGGTGCCTAAGGCTGGTTTGGGCTATTTCTTGCCAGAAAGTTTTTATGCTAAAATACATGCATTTGTTGCTAATACACTGGGGGATACCGAACATTGTTCTTAGTGCTTTGCTCTGGAATCTTTCTAGTATGTTGATGTTGCTATTGCTGGCGGTTCCCCACAGCTGTACGCCATAGGTCCAGATGGCTTTTATTATTGTTTTATACATATAACAACATCTTGCTGCTCGCATCTAGTTGTGATGTATTGATTACATTATTTTATTAATAAATACATACTCGACAATCACGAATCATATTTTGATCAAGTTACAACTTGTCGTCACTGATACGAAAATTGCAAAAATAATTTGAATTTCGCAGGCTAATACTACGGTTACACCTTAACTGCTCAATAGAATATAATGTAGGCCTCGAGACACGAAAACTTCTGTTAAAGTACACAAAACTGTACCTGCAATTGGATCCCATTGTCGTCACAGTCAAATGTAGCTTGTGTGAGCAGATCCTTGATGGCTTCCAACACCTTTTTCAGGATGGAGCTACGGAGAAGACGTGCTTCAAACATATTTTTCTGCAAAAAGGAATAAATATCTTCTATAATTAACGAGAAACAAGCACGGTCTCATTCCGTCTCATGGGACCGACATGTCTGGACAATTTGTACAAATAACGGTATTAGTAGGGGAATGTTCTCTTTTTATGTCAGATTATGTTGATACGAAATCAATACTTACGATTGTGTAAATGTATCTATTTTATCAGATCAAAATCTAAATGGAATTCGGCACGATGCGTCTGTGTCGTTGATCTCACCACAAAATGACAGCCGCTCGCGGGAAAAAACGGCGCGAAAAAGCGAAACGTCAACGAAGCATAAGCATAGAGAAACAAAAATAAAATCTTGGACTGTCTCTATGGTCAAAATCTGAGCATAGACTTCTAAATAATTGTCAATCAATTTGACATCTGATGTCATTACACTTTTGACAGCTGGCTGGTTACGATACAAGGGGCGGAGTTATCATACAATTTTAACAAATAAATAAGGAAAACTTAGATATTTTATACCTGAAACAAATATAATGTCCTCTCCTCCACCTACCAAGCCCCCTCGGGGGGTAAAACAAGGAAAAGAAACAGTGAGTATAACATTATTTTAGCGTCAAACATGTTTCCACGGAATTCGCGAGATAAAGTAAGGAATTTCTATCGCTATTTGTCTGTTTTTTATCTGTTATAAACTAGGGACAACATTCACCGTTGTTTGTTTTATACATTAATCATGCCCATACTGGGAATTAATTGTGTTTTTGCCTGTAAGTAGCAAACTTCAAACTATGCATAATGTTAGGGGACCATACCGGATGCCAACATTTTCAGCGATATCAAGCGTGTACCCGAACTAGAAAAATAAACTAAACTATATGCTAGTAGATTATACCAAATAAAAGCTTAGAAATAAATTATTTTTTCCACAGAGCGGTTTACTGATGTCAGTGATCCGCACCCTGTCAGCGAGTGAAACAAATGAACAACGTGAGAAAGAGAGAGCTAAACTAGAGAAGGAGTACAAGAAGAGTGATGCAAGACTTGATGAGCTTGTGGAACAACATGCACAGGAGATCATGGAAGTTATGCAGGTAAATTATAGTACTAATCAGAGGCGTATCAGCTGCATCAATTAAACGGGGCCCCCTAGCATCGAGGACCCCCGACGATTGGAATAAAAATAAAAACATATGAAAACTTATAGCATCCATAAAGCTCCAATAATCAAAGTCCTAATATAGCTCAATTTTCAAAAAGGTTATATGTAGTTGTCACAAATCAGTAATAGCATTAGTTACAGGAGTCAGGATGCTATTGTATTTATTCTGCAAAACTATACACTTTGATTATTATTATTCTCTTTATTTATTTTTATACACTTATAGATTACATTTTTAAATATTTTTATAAAAAAACACAGGTCCGTACACTTGTCTTCTCCATCTTTCTCTATGGGGCAGAGACTTGGACCATCAAAGCTGCTGATAGGCAAAGAATAGACGCTTTTGAAATGTGGTGCTGGCGCCGTCTTTTAAGGATACCATGGACAGCCCACCGCACGAACGTCTCGATCCTTAAACAATTAAACATAGAGAAAGCGCAACCACTCTCTTCAACATGCCTGCAACGTGTCCTCAAATACTTTGGTCACATTGCTCGCAGAGGTACCAACAATATGGAGCGGCTAATGGTGACCGGAAAGATAGAGGGCAAAAGACCTAGAGGCCGAAGCCCAAAACGGTGGTCCGATCAAGTCTCGGAAGAACTCGACATGTCTATCAGCACTGCACTCCATCAGGCCACTGACCGCAACCGATGGAGGAAACTAGTTGATAAGTTGAAACGGAGTCACGATTCTCAGCAGTGAGAGAACGATTGAGAAGAAGAGTACTACCTGATTTATAGAGCAGGTGGGTCACTCCTGTTGTTAAGAATTGGGGTAGCGACCCTGACTCTAGAGCTAATTGGAACTGGGATGCCAATCGAACGTGTGATCTTTTGAACCATTTAATCCAGAAGTTGTGCAGCCCATCCGGCCCTGGAGATTTCCAGTTCGGCAACAGATGGACTGCACAAGCTACGTCTTGGGGGCTGATGGTGATAGCCCCCATTTCTGGAATGTGATCACATGCTCGCTTAACATCCCCGATCCAATCACCCTCAGTGTGACTGACAGGCACCGACCAGATGCTGCGCCAGAATGAACTCATGGCATCATCATCCGGCAGGGGCGTGTCAGCCACACCTTGGTCCGGTCGCTCCCAAGCCCTATAGACCCACCTTTCATCGCTTTGGAAGGTGCGATTCAAAGTGTACCGCTCCACTCGTCGCTTGTACCGACGAATACGGCTTGCCCATGCACAAATCTTCTGCTTCAGGAAGTCGATACGTTCTGTGACGCGGGTCAAATAATCACGAGGATCGATTTCGATTCCCGCGAACGCCCGCCTCACAAAACGCATCACTCTAGGACGAGTATTACCCTCCCTGAAGCAGTGCAATTTGCCGATGAGTGCTCTAGCCTCACCGATACGCCGCTCAATCCTGCACTGCCAAGCTGGAGCCGCTGGTTTTGGTCGTGTAGCTCTGTCACTGTCAGGGAATTTGACGTGAGCTACACGACATGCCGCTACAGCTGCACAGTACAGGATTGAGTGGGTATCAGCAAGATCCTTACTGCTGTCAAAACAATTTGACAGCTCTGAGTCTAGAGCACACATAAGCGCCTTGTTTTTATTGTGCATAGGCAAACGAGGTAAACGTGGTCTAAGTTCCGGTGGTACGGAGCGGTACTCCCGGAACGCACTCTCCAAAGCGCTCCTCAATTGTGCGTTGCATTGGGTACTCACGGATATAACTTCGTCATGATCCTTTTCACAATCGCGATCGGGTCGCGGTGGCATACTGGAAGAACTTTGTTGCTGCACCGCGATCATTGGTGAAGCAGGAATAACTCGGTTACTCCGTGAATCCGAGCGTAGTCGATCAAGTACGGTGTCATCCAGCATACAGTTACGCTGAATGACCCGCACCTGATCCGAAAGTCGTTGTGCCGACACGCTGATACCTGGCTCAAGCACCTGAAACAGAGAGAGCATCCGACCACGGTACGCAGTCAAGCTGCTTCCCCCCTCAGTAGCCCCATAATATGCGCGCATGACATTTTCATTCATGGACTGGGTCCATCGCATGCGCGACACATTTCCACCGGCAGCGGGGACCCTATTCGGGGCCTGTTGGCCTCGAGGTCCCAAGCCCGCTGGTGGCCGTCCTCTTCCTCGTCGTCGCGGTGGTGGTGGTGTCGACGGCGGGGAGAAAAACTCGTCGCTGGAGCTCGACGCAGCTGCAGCGACCGGAGACACGACGTACTCGGATGAGGCGCGTCCCGGCGGCTGCGAGGCGGAGCTCGGCGACGAGTCCGGAGATGGTGGGTGTGCCTGTAGCTGTTTAGTCCGACTTCTTGTTATCATTCAGGTGATGGTGGTGATGGTGACATAACTATGATTTCATTTTCGTTTTCGTTTTCTTCCGGTTATATTTCATTGTCACAATACTGCAGCAATTATTATTTCTGTTTTCCGTTGTTGGAATAACACGTTTACAAATTCGGTTTATACGAAAAATCAATTAATATTGTAATAAAATTGGAGAAGAAAATTTATACGTCACTCATGACAGACGTCGGACCACAGATTATTTGATTATTATTATTATTATTCCATTTATTTTAGGCATCAGTGGCCCATATAAAATACAATACAATAAAATACAAATAAACAATATACTAATACATATAAAAAAATATATACTTAAAAACTACTGCACACGAAGTGACGGCGCGGCGTCGTGTTACGCTGCGAGGTGTCGCGTAGCCGGCCTCGGAATCGCCGATACAGCACACCTTTCGGCCAAAACTCTTCCTTGAGGAAGGTCGCCAAATGTTGGGTCGGAACGCGCACCACAAACGAATTAAAATTGGTGTTATGGCGCGCCTCCAACTTCTCCACCCTCAAGTTCCAGTTGGTCTTCACCCGTAAATACTCGACGATGTCCTCAGTCTTCGTAGAGTGGTGTAAACGGGACACGTACAGCTGCGTCGACGGTACTGCAGGACGTAGCAGCATGTTAGGTCCTGCCAGAGCTGTCCCGCACTGGTTGCGATAAGTAGGCTTCTTCTTCTTTCTCTCCACCTTGATGAAGCCGTCCTCATCGCATGTGTGCTTCGGTGGTCCTTGCTGTTTGTGGTCCACTACAGCGCCTTTAGTCGCTTTCAATACTGAGCGACTCTGCTTACCCCCCTTGGATTTTTCTGCTTGTCGTTTTGTTTCCGACGCAGCAGGTTTCGTCTTGGCGACAATTGTAGAATAGGCACATTTGGGGGTCGATGTACCTATTACACGCGTTGATTCCCCGGCAGGTACGACGCGTTCAGCCGAACACGCAACGTCTGCATTCTTTATAGCCGGTGATGTTGATTCACTCGCCGACTGAAAACTGCAGACTGAAGCATTTTGTGCTCCGCGACGTGTGTTCACGTTGGAGCCTTCCGGCGACCCACTTTTCCGAATAGCGTTGCGCAACAACGCTACTTCGGCTCGTAGATCACCAATGATGACATCTGATGACTCCAACTTGGACTTTATCTCGGCCTGGCTCACCTTCAGAGACGTGATGTCCTTCAGCAGCCTGGTGACGTCGACGTGGTCGAAAGTGACGGGAGACAGCTTGTGCAGGTCCTTCGCCACAAAATCTGGCACGTCATCCGGATCGGTCCTCTTGAGCAGGTCGATGATGTCCTGCAGACTCTTCTCACCACCATCCCTCCGGCGAGATGGCAACTGTCCGACTTGGTCGAGTGATTGAAATAGCAGCAACTTGGCGCTGCATACCTCTTCCTCTTTGTAGGAGGACTTGCAGATCTGCAAGATGCTGACCTCGTCCATGTAGTCGATGGCATGCTTGACGAATGCCAAAAGCTCGTTAACAATGACTTGATTTGTAGCCATTGCAAACAAAACGGGCAGCTATTACCGCTGCACAAAACGCGAATAAAATATTCTTGCTGAGGTGCGCAAACGCGTCTCGAACGCGCATCGCACACGACTGATTACGGATTAGAAGGGCCCCAAACAAGTTTTGATACGGGGCCCCTTCTAGCCTAGCTACGCCACTGGTACTAATGTAGTAGTAGTGGCTGTAATAGATGTTGGCACTGCACTGGCCAAAGAGAATTAAACCACTTGAGAGCTCATAGACCGATTTCGTCTAGGCACACGACTCACCACTGCGGGTCGGGGGACGAAGAAAAAACAGCGGATGTGATTGGCCGATGCAACAGTGTCAGGACGAATATTCCAAACATAGTGATGCACAAGTCAGTTTTGCTACAATACCAAATATCGATAAAATCGAACATAACGATGTCTGCTTATTCTTTTTTTTATTATTAACTATAGTGATTGGGCGTTAACTGGGTGCAAATAAAACACTTACGTAACTCTGTTTTAACTTTATTTAAATTAATGCTAAAATTAAATCAAGGCTAATAAAATCGTAAAAAAAAGTCAAAAGAAAAAACTTTGCGCCTAGGTTGGACGATCCTCCTGTACGAGACAATTATTTTAAAATTAACTTACAACGAGGACATTATCATAGGAAGTTCCAGGTACAGCTTGGCCAGAACGGATTGAAACGGAACTAAAATTTTTATTTCTGACAGCGTTTTAAAATCTTTGATATTTGATGTAAACAGAGACCGCAGGTTTGTTAGATTTATTATTGTGCCATAAAACTAACGTAATAAGTGAAAAACAATAAAATAAAATCATTCAAACTGCTGGTAGCGCGAAGACAGTGGCGACTTCCGGTTTTCTACATTTTTATGTCAAGCTGTACGTTATGATCATCAAATTTGCATTTCTGGGAGGGTATTTGATCGTAAGTTTGTCCTATTAATTGATACTAAATCCTGTAATTATACATCAGACATTACATATTGTAACAATGCGGCCTAGGATCACGAATCACGTCGTTAGAATAAATTAACTTACTTGTGAGACATAAGGGAAGGCCCGGGTAAATTTGAACCATGTATACATTGATCAGCCGTCTTATTTGGTAAAGCCTGTAAATTATAAAGTTTTTATTTTACATGTAGATACTTCAAGTTACAAAATTTAACTGAAATACATATGGTGAAGCGTCAATGCCTTTTCAATATAAATAAAATAAATAATAATATTTTAGGATTTTTCCATATAATATAATATGTTAGTAGTTCAGATTACATATTTTAGTTTGTCTATTGATGAATCCTCGCACCAATATTTTGTTTCCGCAGCGCCCATTTGTATCGAAACTTTCTGGAGTGTTCTCGCAATTGACCAATAGATGGCATTAGCGAGGCGCACTCTCTTCCCGTCGCCATTAAAAAAGACACTGTGTGTCCTTTGCTCCGCCTTTCAAAAATTCCTTTTTGGTGAAACCTTGATGATATTCATAAAATAAATGGACCTGCATCTGTGCTTCATTGAGAACTTATAGTGCAGTGTTGATTTTTGGAGTTTTAACCATTCCACCGGTGGATTCAAGAAGATTTTGCTCGCCGGCCGGCAGCTCATACCAAGCCACATCACGCGCATGAACGAGGTATCTTCCCATCTCCCTGGGTCTGAGTGGGATCTCTGGATTGTCAAGGTACGTGGGCATGGTTTGCTGCTAATAATTTTTTTGGTATTGGTTTCTCGGGGATTCATCAATAGGGAGGTATATATTTTAGGTCCGCCATTACTTCTTAAAATTACGTAGGTTCTTAATTCAAACTTTTTCACAACCTTCACAAAGGTGCAGGCTATTTACACGCCTTCACCATAATTAATGGTCCTTCGAGCCGGATAAATAACCAGTAGGTACCTAGATTTTTGCGTATTTGTTTGGTGAAAATCATATAGGTTCAATAACGCACAATAGATATTTATTTACGTAAACTTTCGGTAAATTAATACCTAATTAACGCAGCTTATTAAATTGACAATAGATTTTACGTATTTGTTGGTAAATCTCTTCAATTAATATAATACCTAGTTTACATAGAACGACATTACGTATTTATTGGTAAAGTTCATTCTAAGTAGGTATCCGCATTTAAAAATTCGCTTTGTTCATAAGTAAATAAGTAGGTAGTTACCAACTCATCTCGGCTTTGTGCGTATTAATATTTAGATAGATACCTAGATACTCATAGTTTGGTAGGTGCGATAATATTGCAAACCGCCTGGTAGGTATTTATTGTTATTGTCTTCGTTTTATAATATTAGCAAAATGACGGATAAACAACTGAAGCCGGAAGATTTATTAACTATTCTTCACGAAAAGAAAGGATTGTTATTTAAACGCATTAATCGTTTGTATGATTTATCAAGAAATATATCGTCGTTCGATTCGAGGAAAAATGAAAGTTTTATGACTGAGTCAGAGACAATTGATGACATTCGAGATAAATTTGAATCTTTTGTCGATCAAATTAATCAAATAAACATTAGTTTAAAACCTGGTTCAAGTGCCGACTATGCTTGTTTAGAATCCTTTGAAGATTTGTATATTCATATTAAACGTGTTAGGAATAAAATAAACAGCAATCAATCGCCACCATTACCCAGTAGCAACTCAAAGACTTTTTTTGAACCGCCTAAAATAAAGTTGCCTCCTATCGCGCTGCCATCTTTCGATGGGAAAACTGAGAATTGGCCCGTTTTCTACGAGTCGTTTAAGTCAAATATCCATGATAATGATCAGCTGACTGACTCGCAGCGTGTGCAGTACTTGATAGGTAGGCTTACACACAACGCATTGAAGGTTACCGCTGGAATTGTGCCTACTGGTGATACTTACAAGTTGTTATGGGATAGTTTAGTTAAAAAATATCAAGAGAAGCGCTCACTAGGTATGCATTATTTAAATAACATATTGGATTTAAAAAGTTGTTCATTTAACGCTAATAGTCTCGATTCTTTCATAGAAACATTTAGTGCGTCTATTTCTGCCTTGAAACAACTTGGGATTACGGATCTTGCTGATTTTATTCTTTTGCACTGCGCAATGAGAAAAATCGATGCACAGACTACTCAATCGTTTGAACTTACCATTCGAGATGTTGAAATTCCCACAACGCAATTATTGATAAGCTTCGTTCAAGATCAGGCAAAGATATTGGCACGCTCGAATTTGTATCATTCGAACGCGAGAAACTTTAGTAGAAACCCCGCTTCCGCTCCTCGCGAGTCACGCACACAGACAAAAGCGTTTGTTGTGAGCGAGTCAGCTGACTCGTCCGCTTGTTTACCCGCGATCGCGGTTCCATGCTGCGCGTATTGTAATGATAACGCTCATGTTCATTTGTATAACTGCGCTAAGTTTAAATCCGTGTTGACTCCTAGAACAAGGTTCGAGTTTATTAAATCCAAACGTGGGTGCGCGAATTGTCTGAGCACATTGCACGGATTGAGTAACTGCAAGTCAACATCAGTCTGTGACTTATGTAAAAAACGCCATCATACACTATTACATTTTGATAAAGAAAATAAACCGCAAACAGCTGATGTTAAAGCGACGAATTGCAATGTAGTCGTGGCGTCGTCGTCTCCCGCGCCGCTGTCTCTCCCCCCTCCCGCGCTCCTTTCGACCCCCGGTACGCCTTTGGTGCCTCGCTCTTACGTTGATTGCGATAAGGTCGATATTTCCGCACGGGTAGAGATGTGCCGTTGCCGGCAATATTGCCCAAGGTGGGAATATAGGTGGAAATATTGCCGGCAATATTGCCGGGAGTGGAAATATTTGGGAATATTGCTTAATTTTAAGTCAAAGTGAGTGCGAAAACTATTTAACACACTTAAAATTAGCATTTACAGACCATGGTCTACATTATATACAAAAATTTTTTTTTTTTTGGTAAATTGCCAAAATTGCCGGCAATTTTGGCAATATTCCCGGTATTTTACCGGCAATATTGCCCATTGTTGCCGCACACGACTGTGAATATAAGAAATTACACATACATTTTAAGATAAGAATTGACGATCATTGTATATTGAAAAGGCATAAATTCGAATAATTTATTTTAATGTTGTAGTTTAATCTAGTCAACGAATGCTCAAAGAATAGAGAGAAATTCTAGAAACACATTTTTTACTACGTAACTTTGTTTGGACTAGTTAGAAGGTGAACATATCAAAACCATGAGCTCTGGGGGGGGGGAGGGGGGGTTGAAGGTACCATTTTTTGGTTTTTCGCTTACATCTCGGAAAACCATGCGTTCTACCAGCATAGCGTGTGTGAAAAAAATAACAAACTAAATCAATTTTCCGTAAGTTTTACTCAGTAAGCATTTCAAGATCTTGTAAGTTTTCGAGTTTTCATAGTTTTCGAGGTATCCGCTTTTGAAAGTCTGTAATTTAGGGGAAAAAACATTTTTAGTTTCGCGCATTTGGAAAGTTGTATTTGATATCGCCATAGATCCAGAAAGCAGTAGCAGTTGATTCAGACCCTCCCTTCACCACCTGCGATGAACAGAGCCAGCATGCTGCATCTTGAGGTGATATGGGCCTCCAGATCTTTATCTGGAGGCCCACGGACATTGAGAGAGACCCCCTCGGGTCTCTCTCAATGTCCACCAGCTATAAGTAGTTCTTTAATTCGGTGACCACCATCAAGCTTGATATGTCTTGTCTTCCCCCACTGAGGGAGCAGTAAAAATTAGCTTAGAAACTCATTTTAAATTATACTAGGTACTTACAGACTACGTAGGACTGTACTATGTAGGAGGAAATCCGCACCCATAAGAGACGCGGAAAAACTATCTTTGGAAACTTTAGTTCTTTTTTCTTGTAAACAATTTTCGTATAGGTAGGTATTAATTTTTGGTCAAGTGTGAGTTGCCCACAAAAACATGCGGAGGAGTAGGTACTACAGGGAGAGCCTGAAAAGACTGCTGCTGCTTTCTGGATATATGGCAATATTAAATAAGACTTTCCGAATGCAAAAAGGTAAATATGTTTTTTTGAAAACTATACAAGATATCGAAATGGTTACTAAATAAAACTTATAGGAAATTTATTCAGCCTTTGTTTTATTCATACAAACCATGCCGCTAGGAGGCATGGTTTCCAAGTTATAAGTGAAAAATCAAAAAAAGGAACCTTTAAACCCCCCTCCCCCACAGCTCAAGGGCTAGTGGCGGGGACTTTTGATAATTATATTCACCTCCTAACTAGTTCAAACAAAGTAACGTAATCCAAAATCGTGTTCCAAGAATTTCCTTCTATAACTGTTCGTTGAGTGGGCTACTAGTTTTTCATGCAAAATCACATAGCAAAAACAACGAGTATAAGTACCTATACAATATGGAAGTATAAATCTCTGTCAAAACTACAAATAATCAACAAAAATAACATTATTTTAATGCATTTGTTTCGGTAATTTTTACATAATCAGTAAATCACCGTTTAGAGTAACAACTTAGTAGTTTTTATAAGGCGGACTTAATGCCGCAACGTATTATCTACAGTAATATAAACTGCACCTGCAGTAATAATAAAATATACTGGTGTTATTTGACTGGCAACTTTGGCAATATTGCCAAAGTTGCCTGCAATTTTGGTATTTTACCGGCAGTGGCAATATTGGGAATATTGCCGGCAGTGGGAATATTGCCATCAGGCACATCTCTACGCACGGGTGATTGCGTCTGATTCGTGTGATGTGACGCCAGCGTCTTCGGCTCACAGCTCGGCCGTGTTATTAGCAGCTGATGCAGCGAAGGCTAAGGCGATAGTGCTGTTATCGACAGCTCAGGTTTATGCGCGAGCTAAAAGTGACAGTGCGGGTCACAAAACAGTAGTGAGGTGTTTAATTGATAATGGCTCGCAGAATAATTTAATAACTACAGCATGTTGTAGAAAACTTAATTTACTGATAATTCCTTTGAGTAATTCATTTGTTAAAGGAGTTGGTTCTGTATCGCGACCGATAATAGGATACGTACATTTAGATATCGAGTCTCGCGTATATCCTGATCAAAAATATACTATTCACGCGTTCGTAGTTGAGTGCATTACGGACCAGCCACCATCGCACCATGTCAAGTGGGATAGCCATATAGACTTCCACGCGCTTCCGCTCGCAGATTTAAGCTGGAATATTCCAGGGGATATTGACCTAGTGTTGGGCGCTCAACTGTTTCCGTACATTTACTTGGGGAATAGGGTCGATCTTGGTTCACGCGCCCCACCTGCATTATTGACCACATTCGGGTATATCTTTATGGGTGATTTTCCGCATAATAGTGATAATTTAAATTTACCTAACTCTTCTTTCACGGCATTGGCTCTCAATGATTTATTACAAAAGTTTTGGGAATTGGAAGAAGTTAATAATAAACGTTTTTTCTCTCCTGAGGAAACCGAATGTGAGAATATTTTTTCCTCGACCGTGTCACGAGACGATGTGGGACGTTATACCGTCGCGTTACCTTTTAGTAAGGATCCCGCCGAGTTGGGTAACTCGCGCACCGCCGCGTATCGTCGGCTTATTGCGCTTGAAAGGAAACTCCGCCAATCGCCGATGTTGCGGAAAAATTATAATGCAGTGATTAAAGAGTATATGGACAACGGTTATTTAAGTCAGGTCGACGAATCTGCCGTTTCCGATGACGGGTACTATATCCCTCATCACGCTGTCGTTCGGCCAGACAAACCGATGCCGCGCATTGTATTGGATGCTAGTGCTAGAACTCATACAGGGTTATCTTTAAATGATGTACTCCATATTGGTCCAAATTTACAAACAGATTTGTTTATTCTTTTAATCAGACTATTTCCCATCGCTATAAATGCTGATATTAAACAAATGTATTTACGCATTGGTGTACCCGTTGACCAGCGTAAATACCTACGCATTTTGTTTCGATTCAATGAGAACGAACCTGTGCTAACCTTCGCCTTTAATCGCTTACCTTTCGGGCTTAAGTCGAGTCCTTACATAGCTATGCGCACTGTGCGACAGCTGGCCTCTGACAGTCCGCATTATCCCGAAGCTGCTAAAGTAGCAGAGACCAGTCTCTACATGGACGATCTGGTGTATTCTGTGAATAATGAAGACACCGCCATGCAGCTATCGCATGATCTTATAAACATGTTTAAATCGGGCGATTTTGACCTTGTTAAATGGTGTAGCAATTCACCCGTTCTTTTAAACAGTCTTCCCGACTCGCATCGTAAGTCCCTTGATTTTCACGCTGGGAGTGATGTGTCTAAGGTTTTAGGCCTTTCGTGGGAACCTTCTCAGGATAATTTTTTCTTCACTTCCGCTCACGTAGCTGAGAAATGTACTAAGAGAAATATACTCTCGATAGTCGCACGCTTATTTGATGTTCTCGGTTTGGTCGCCCCCGTGATATTTTATGCCAAGTTGCTCATCAAAGAGTTATGGCTGAGTAATATTGGTTGGGATGATCCCGCTCCTGACGATATTTTTAAACGTTTTTCCATTCTCATGCAAGAGTTTCCGCTGCTGGATACATTACGCATACCACGCCATGTGGGCGTTACCGATGATTGTTCCGTTCGTATAGTCGCGTTTGCTGATGCTAGTATGGGTGGGTACGGGTGTGTGATTTATATACACTCTACTGGTCCATCTGGTGTCATAGTCCGCTTACTTTGTGCGAAATCAAAGGTTTCACCTACCAAGGTTACAACTCTTGCACGTCTGGAGCTTTGTGCCGCCGTGCTCATGTCAAAATTGGTAAAAACTGTTCGTGATTCTTACGCTTTACGTGTTCCTATTGCAGGAATTTACGCCTTTTCAGATTCCACGATAGCTTTATCTTGGATACACTCTTCTCCGCACCGCTGGTCAGTCTTTGTCAGCAATAGAGTTGCTCAATGTCAGGAGAACTTGGGTTCTCAACATTTTTACCATGTGGCAGGTGTTGAGAATCCAAGCGACTGTCTATCTCGTGGCATCCTCCCTTCTCAGTTAGTGTCACATGAACTTTGGTGGAACGGCCCCTCTTGGCTTCGTTGTGCTCCTGAGGATTGGCTCGTCAAACCGTTCTCTCCTATTAATTGTGGGGAACTTCCCGAGCACAAGGCAAATGTCTTAACAGTGACCACGCAAGTAGAACAACCCCTTCTATATCAACTTGCTCAACGTACCTCATCATGGGATAAATTGTTGCGCATTGTTTCCTATATATTGAAATTCGCTAGACCAAAGGCTCATTGTGAGCCTCGTTCTATTCAGGGCTTATCAGCTGCGGAACGAGCGATAGTCTGTGCTGTGCAATCTGTTCATTTTGCAAATGACATTAAGCTCATCAAATCTGGGAAGTTGCTTCCAAAGAAACTCCAAAGTCTAGCTGTCTTTTTAGATGAAGAGGGAATATTACGCATTGGCGGAAGGCTTTCGAAGTCTCACCTTCCATTTGACGCTAAGCATCCTTTTTTACTTCCTAAACATGACCATATTGTGGACCTAGTAATTCGTCATTACCATGTGATGAATTGTCACACTGGACCGGGACTACTCATGTCTATTCTAAGACAGCGATTTTGGATATTAGATGCCAGGACTGTCATTAGGTCCAAGTTGAGACAATGCAACACATGTTTTCGGGTAAATCCGACGCATCCCATTCCAGTGATGGCAGACTTGCCTGAATACCGAGTATCGGAAGCAAAGGCATTTGTCCACACTGGAGTGGATTATGCTGGTCCCATACGCATAACCCTCACTCGTCGCAGAGGCCAACACGCCCAGAAGGCGTATATCTGTTTATTCGTGTGCTTGGTAACCAAGGCCGTCCATGTAGAGTTGGTCTCTGATTTAACCTCTGATGCCTTTTTAGCCGCGTTTAAACGCTTTATCTCGCGTCGAGGGCCAGTATCTTGTCTTTATTCGGACAATGCTACAAATTTCGTTGGGGCTAAGGCCCAACTAGATGAGCTTTATAGATTCTTATTAAATTCAAATTTCAATTCGTCTCTTTTACATGAATTGTCAACACGCCGCATAATGTGGAAAATGATCCCACCTCGCTCCCCACATTTTGGCGCCATGTGGGAAGCAAATGTAAAAACGTTAAAAACGCACCTTTATCGCGTGATCGGAAGTCAGCTTCTAAGTTATGAGGAGTTACAAACTGTACTCATTCAAATAGAGTGTATTATGAACTCGCGCCCTCTGAGCGTTTTGTCTTCCGATCCCCATCCCGAAGTTATTACTCCCGCTCACTTTTTGATGTCGACTCCATTGCAGTATTTGCCGGCAGCCGATTTGTCTGGTCAGCGCATTAGTTTGTCGCAGCGCAAACAGTTGTTAGATGGTATGGTCCAATCCTTCTGGAAGAAATGGCACCTAGAGTATCTGCATACGCTGCAAGTCAGACAAAAATGGGCAACTCCTGACAAACCCGTAGAAGTTGGAACTGTCGTACTAGTGGGACAGGATAATTCAGCTCCTCTGAGTTGGCCATTAGGAGTTATAACTGAAGTTTATAAAGGCACGGATAATGTCACTCGTGTTGCAATGGTAAAGACAAAGTTCGGTAACTTTAAACGTGCCGTCGCTAAATTATATCCTATTCCAACGCAATAAACGTTAACTCTTATACGATACTAGTAGTCTTTAAGGTTTAGGAAATACATTAAATAACTTGTATTATTTGTTTCTCGCATTCAGTCATAGAGCTTGGATTTTTCTCTGATCTAAATATAGGTCAGTAAATACTTATAATTTTTCACTTTTCTTTTTGAAAGCACTTGCGTCCTTCCAAAGCCCCCGAGCATGGTGAAGCGTCAATGCCTTTTCAATATAAATAAAATAAATAATAATATTTTAGGATTTTTCCATATAATATAATATGTTAGTAGTTCAGATTACATATTTTAGTTTGTCTATTGATGAATCCTCGCACCAATATTTTGTTTCCGCAGCGCCCATTTGTATCGAAACTTTCTGGAGTGTTCTCGCAATTGACCAATAGATGGCATTAGCGAGGCGCACTCTCTTCCCGTCGCCATTAAAAAAGACACTGTGTGTCCTTTGCTCCGCCTTTCAAAAATTCCTTTTTGGTGAAACCTTGATGATATTCATAAAATAAATGGACCTGCATCTGTGCTTCATTGAGAACTTATAGTGCAGTGTTGATTTTTGGAGTTTTAACCATTCCACCGGTGGATTCAAGAAGATTTTGCTCGCCGGCCGGCAGCTCATACCAAGCCACATCACGCGCATGAACGAGGTATCTTCCCATCTCCCTGGGTCTGAGTGGGATCTCTGGATTGTCAAGGTACGTGGGCATGGTTTGCTGCTCATAATTTTTTTGGTATTGGTTTCTCGGGGATTCATCAATAGGGAGGTATATATTTTAGGTCCGCCATTACTTCTTAAAATTACGTAGGTTCTTAATTCAAACTTTTTCACAACCTTCACAAAGGTGCAGGCTATTTACACGCCTTCACCAACATATGTAAAATAAAACATACCAAAACAGGCAAAAACAGAGTCGGTGTTGCTGAACTAAATAAACGGCGTTGGTTCTTTAAGGTCAAACAAGTCAACATTTTTTCCATAGAAACTTCGTTGGGGTTTTACTCCACTATTTGACAAGGTACATCCAAAATTAAACATGGTATCGTTTTGTCTCATTATTAATTTTGTCTGTACGGAAGCAGAATTGTAAAATATGAAGCTATTAAAAAGTTACGAGCTTCTAAAGATTCGTTTTTTTGCTAATTTTAACACAACTTTAGGTGTAAATTAGAAGCTAAAGAAGCATCAAATTTCCAAAACGAAGTCCGTACCGACACAGCAAATTTATCGAAGAATTTAATAAATTTTATTTGAAATTAATTGGTGCAGTGGTTTTTTCATAAAACCCCAACTTCCAAAGGCTTTTTCGTATTTTTTTACGCGCGCCTTTTACTCTGAATGATCGTGCATCTCACTGAATAAGTTTTCCCCTGTTTTCTCCACGGGGGGATGACGCTCGCGCACACATGAACAATATGGCTCGATTTCCGGTGTAATATCATGGTTTTTGACCATGCCTGCCAGTGAGTTCGAGCTCGCGACTAGCGCCGCCTTAAGGTTTCAAAGCAATCTTCCGTGAAATGCCTTGAACAAACAACGCTAAATTTTTTTGGAAACCAATTTTCCTTGTTGACAGCATTGATCCACTTTTCTTTCACTTCTGGAATATCTGGAAATCTAAAATGTTAACATTAAGTAACGTTACTTTTTTACAGTTAGGGAACATCGTTATTTTTATCGACAATATTTTAAAGACTTAGTTTCGAAGTTGTCACAACACTACAGCAATGCATCTGTCTCTTTCTTTTTATGCCTACAGATAGAAAGGGACACACTTATTGAAAATACCTAGTGAGAGTAAGGACCTTTTCAAAAAGACATCAACGCGGTGTACATTTTATGTGCCCTGAACGTAAACAACCAGTTTAGCTTGAGCCCTGCAATTATTCATAATATTATCAAATTATAAATATATTTTACTTACCGATGAAAAGTTATGCCATCCTTTTTATAGCTGGATGTTCTAGAAGATTTCCCACACCATTTAATTGAACAAGAACTCATAATTAATTTGATATTAAGCAGAAATATTTAAAAATGTTATCAAAATAATCGCGTGTGGAGAGATCCATTAACTGGTCAAAACTAAAATGGTCAGTCATATTTTCATCTAATATAAGTGCAATTTCATTGATGTGTCGTGAGCCTGAGTCGCCCGTATGAGCAGTCAAGAGGCTTTATTGTCATTGGCACTGGCTAAGCAAGTCTTCCTGCAATATTTTCCCAACTATAGTACTAATTGAGAAAAAAGGTGGTAAGTACGCATTAAATAAAAATAATAAATTGGAGATAGATATTCAAATTCATTTAATATTCTTTTATTATAAACTGTAAATTTTTATGTTGTATTATATACAATGTGTGTGTGTGTGAGTGATATGGCTCTGTACTTTTCTAATAAATAAATTCATGATTTATTGTAATATTATAAGGCTGTAATCTTAATATATATAAATCTCGTGTCACAATGTTTGTCCTCAATGGACTCCTAAACCACTTAACCGATTATAATAAAATTCGCACACCATGTGCAGTTCGATCCAACTTGAGAGATAGGATAGTAAATCTCAAATTATAGTCGCAATTTTAACAATATAAAGATTGTACCCGTGCGGAGCCGGGGCGGGTCGCTAGTATAATATATATTGTTTGTTTATTAATTGATTGAATAGCTAATCTCAAGAACTAATGGTTTAAATTGTATTTTTTTGTGTTGGATAGTCCATTTATTGAGGAAAACTATAAGGTACCTATATAATATAACATTGCACTATCATCAACAGGAAGTAATGAAAAAAAATCTGTGATAGTTGTTAACATGTTTAGTATTTATCACAATTTGTGTTAGAATTTACACATTTAAACCTTCCTTTTAAAAATCTGTTCAGTAGTTTTGACTTTATTGCTGTCAGGTAAATAAACAGTACAGGGGGGCAATTCTCGTTTTTCGCCATTTTTCTCGAGTTCGAGATTGTAAGTCTATCTCTATGTCTATTAAAAATATCTCTATCTCTACCAAAAAATGTCGAATTGAGCAGAAATCCGTATTCTCAGTCAAAATATAAATAAATGTGACGAAAATGTCGAGTCGAGTGAAGATAATGTTACCATTATGAAGAATCGCACGTTCCGTTTTAGGTAACTATAGGTTAATGAATGATTTTGTTTTAAAACGCTGACTAAATCTAATTATTTAAGGATGAAACGAAACGTTTTGTGTAAAAATAATCAGTTTGACAGTTGATTGTCTGTCAGATCAGTGTCAGAATTTGCGTCTTTTGATAAGTTTACATGGACTCTGTGTTTATAAATCATTAGTGGGCTGTGCTGTTTTACATTTCATGATTTTTATTTTAACATGGAGGGGAATTATTTTAATGACTTCTGTTTCGCTCAAATCGTAAATATCGACGGCGGGATAAGTGCGCTGTTGTCGCCGTCTATTGGCCAGTTGCTCGCCACTTTCCAATAACTCTGAGATAAAAATGCTAATAAACTCGTACATCTTTCAGTGGTTTCTAGTCCAATCGTGGGTACACAAATTACAGAGTTTGTTATTTGCGCGAAGGTCGTCGTTTCAAGAAAACACAATGCAAAAATCAAGAGCTTATCGAATTTCCATTAGGTATGACATGCCAAGCCGTATTTTATTTAAAAACTAAAGATAAGAAAAAAGTGTACAATCCAAAACTCAACAAATTCACTCAGAAATGACGTATCTCTACAATCGACATTACATCTCTACTGCTCAGAAGCACTCGACATGAATTCTAACGTTAGCCTTCGACAAATGTCGAATCCGACATCCCCAGAATAGCAACTTTTAAAATTTGTCTAAAAAATGACGTCATTAGAATTTTTTGTCGAGTTCGACACCATCTCTAAAGCCGAGAACTGGCACCTACAAAGACTTTAAAAAATATGTAGTCATCACTTTTCTGTAAGAAATTATAAACTTGATTAATTAAAAGATTTTTCCCTAATTTATCAGAAATTCGGCGCGGTGACGGGCGCGCTGTCGGTGTGGGGCCAGCACTGCGACGCGGTGGTGGCGCGGCTGGGCGCGTGTCGCGGGCTGCTGCGACTGCGACGGGACGATCTGCGACGACTGTGGGCGGATGCACGCACGCACCATTATGCGCTGCAAATGCTGACTGATATGTGAGTTGTATATTAGACTATTGATATATTTTCAAAAGCGATGTTCTGCTACCATGATGATTAAACTTTTGCCTTTTCATTAGACTTCTATTTTGGAAGCCACACTATTACGAAATAGGTCTTATTTCAAAGTGGAAACCAGTAGTTTACAAACAAAATTGCGTTTGAATTTTGTTAAGTGTTTACATGTTATTGCTCGTGACTGTATGTGCTGTGCTACTTTGAAAGCAAAATCCCCAGTAACAAAATGATCCGCCATTTATTGAATTCATTTGTTACAAAAAATGTGATAAATGAAGAACCGCTCCAGCGATTTTGTGCAAACTTCACATAAACCATCTACTAAATAGTCCGAACAAAGCCTAAACATTTGGCTTGGATAGGTGAGCCCGTTCTTGAGTTATAAAATTACAACGAAAAGTGGCATTGATTTTTAACAGACTTCAAAAAAAGGAGGAGGTTATCAATTCGACTGTATTTTTTTTTTTTTTTATGTTTGTTACCTCATAACTTGCGACTGGTTGAACCAATTTTCATGATTCTTTCTTTATTTGAAAGCTGATGCTTCCCGTGTGGTCCCATTGTCACCATTTCAGAATCTGAAGATTGGATCTTGGAGAAATCGAGGGCAACCCTCAAATTTTATTGGCTCACACATAGTTTTTCGCGAATCTTATGAAGTTATTTAAGTACTTGCGTATGGAAATCATCATCTCATGTAGCTGAGCTGATGATGGAAGGTACACTTCCTCTTTTAAGTAAATTATGTTTGTGTTCGCATATCTCCGGAACTACAAGTCCAATTTAAGTAATTCTTTTTTTGTTATACTAGGTATCGTTCAACTTAGGGAATACTGCAAGTTTCATCAAAATCGGTTCAGTAGTTTTTGAGATAGGGAATGAATGAAAGAGATGTTAACGATGTTATTACCGGAATTAACGGATGTTCTTTGACAAGAATTGTGGTTGAATATTTAAACTAAAAAGAGTAGAATAAAAACTTTTTAAAAAAAAAATGTGACCGCCTTCAAAAACAACCACAAAAAAGGGTAAAATAACCTACAAAACTTTTCTTTCGGAAGTCGGTGGCAAAAGAGACAATGACATTAATAAAAAAAAGTCACCGACTTCCGAAAGAAAAGTTTTGTAGGTTATTTTACCCTTTTTTGTGGTTGTTTTTGAAGGCGGTCACATTTTTTTTTGAAAAAGTTTTTTATATTATAGAAATGCAATTTATTTCATAACCTCCTTCTGCCCGCGGAGACACTGCACCATGAACGCACCTCCCACCCGCGCTATTATTTGTTCACTTGCTAGACAAAAATTGTGATATGTTCTACGTTCTATGTTAGGGGTTATGGTTTCCGCACTTAGTCCTTCATGTGGACCATTGTGCGTGGGCCATAGTGGCCTTTGGTGGCTTATTCCAACCAGCCCACCTCCCTCCAGAAGTTGATCAGGTTCTTTGGTCTGTGGAGAACATCTGTGTAAGTCCTGGGTGTCCCGAGGGTCTCTGTCCTGATCTGGGTGACACCTGTGCACTCGAAGAGCACATGTGCAACGGTTTCCTCAGTCTCCATGCAAGCCCTGCACAGGGGACTGTCCGTTATGCCTATTGTGTGGAAATGTTTGTTTATAATAATAATAATAATAATTTATTTAATTCAGACATAGTCCATACAATGTTAGTAACACAAAAATCTTAAAATAATGTTAGTACATTGTTTACGCAAGTTGTGAGCTCAGCCTAATGTACCTAGGTACCTGTAGCTATAGAACTATAATATACAGTCCACGAATATGTGCCAGTAGAAAATAAAAATTCAATGAGACCACACGTATTTTCAATTATACAAAATCACAGTCAAACAAAAACCATCCTTATTGCTTTAACCATATGGTCCTTCGAGCCGGATTCGGGTCACCGCCTGACCCAGTGCCCGCGCGTGAGAACAATAACATTCCTGAGCGATAAGGATTTCGGAGAAGTGTTTTTTAAATCATTAGCAGTGGACGGAATTAAAAAGTTTTGTAATAAACGAACAGTACGAATATTTGTGAACTTTATATTACTGTGAGCTGTGCTGTGAGACATTATGGATTGTATTGTTTTAGTATTACATTGAGTGATCGGTTATAAAGAGTTATAACGCGAAAATACAAGCTAAAACATACATTCTACGTACATAAGTGCCGAAGTTACGGAACTATAACGAACTTACCTTTGGTTACTGAGTTAATTTGTGTGCCTACGTGTGGAATAAAACAATGGAAGATCTACTTGTGTATCAAAACGAGCTTCTAGAAAACTTAAAGAAGGCGGAAAGGAACTACAAGAAAACGCCTAAAGAGAGAATAAAACGGTCTTATATTGAAACGAGAATAGAACTTCTAGAAGCATTATGGAAAGAATTTAAAGACGGTCATAAAAGCGTTATTTTGAAGGTCACGGAGGAGGAGAAAGATAATTCTTATTTTGAGGACGATATTTATGAGGTATTTCAAGAATTGTATATCAACTATAAGTCAATGTTGAAGGAAGCACTTCAGCCGTTTCTAGAACCATCCACTTCGCAACCCGCTGTATGTTCGCAACAATTTGGTTCCAATAACGACGTGCGCGACTTCAAAAATAGAGGAGTTAACCTACCCACAATAAAGATACCCGCATTTACGGGAAAGTATGAAGAGTGGCAAACGTTTTATGATTTATTTTCCACACTTATACACAACAATGAGTACCTATCTCCTGTCCAGAAACTGCATTATCTAAAGAGCAATTTGTCAGGCGAACCAGAGGCGCTGTTACGCAATTTTTCTACTACAGATGCGAATTATGACGAGGCGTGGAAACAACTACAAAAGCGATACAGTAACAAAAGGTTAATCGGCTACGCCATTTTGAAGACCTTATTTTCTCAAAAACCCATACAAACAGAATCGGCTGGTTTAATCAAACAACTAGTAGACACAACTTCGACTTGTTTGAAGTCATTGGAAAATATTGGCTTGGACTCCTGGGATTTCATCATAAACTACTTAGTCATGTCAAAATTAGAATCTGAATCGATTAAGCTCTGGGAACAACACATTAGTACGAGTAATGATGAGACAGTCACGTGGCCTAAACTACGAGATTTTTTAGAAGCAAGATTCAGAGCGTTAGAAATGTTGGAAAGTACTAAAGTGAAAAGTGTGCAAGCCAAACCATCAGCTAAACCTAAAGTTTTCCATTCAAATGTTGCTGATAAGGAGACAAGGTCCGAAATGAAGTGTGCCTTATGTAGTGGTGAACACTACATATATTCCTGCAAGAAGTTTAGTGATATGTCTGCCAAGGACAGACAGGAATTTGTTCAAACGAAGAAACTTTGCTTCAATTGCCTCGCGCCATCACACTCCGTGAGCAGGTGTCGACAGTCAACGTGTTGTAAGAGATGCGGACGGCGACATCACTCTCTTCTGCATTTCGAAAGAGAGCAGAGGGCAGAGAAATCAAAGGAAGGTGACACTGCAACTGCAGGTACAAGTAACGAGTTAACAACAGGTAAGCCTATTTCTGTAACTAATGAGACGCAAGTTGTAACCAACTTTTCAAGTGAACAAGTACAATCAAACAGAGTCCTATTAGCTACCGCTAAAGTGATAGTCGAGAGTAGGAATGGTTGCAAATATATTGTGAGAGCATTGTTAGACCAAGGTTCGCAAGCTTCATTCGTTACAGAAGCAACGGTACAACTACTTAATCTTAAACGTAAACCAGTAAGTGGCTGGGTGTCAGGGGTGGGAGAAAGACAAACGAGAATCAAATACAGGGTTTCATTTAATGTGAAGTCGTGTCATAATCCCAATGAGTCAGTTAGAGTAGAGGCATACGTTTTGCGTTCACTAACAACCCAGCTACCTTCCACTTATTTAGGTATTCCGGAGTGGTCAGATCTTCGAAGTTTAGAGTTAGCAGACCCAGGGTTTGCCACACCAGGGAGAATAGACATTCTCTTTGGAGCCGAGGTATACAGCGATATCTTAGTTGACGGTGTTAGAAAGGATCCTATGAGCAATTTGTTAGCACAAAACACAATCCTTGGCTGGGTACTGTCAGGTAAGATGTCAAGAGAGGCCACTTCAATAGAGAGAAACTTTACAAGTTTGCATGTGCAACTTAAAGAAGATGACATGCTTAAGCTATTTTGGGAATTAGAAAACGAGCCGAACACTATACAAAAGAGATTTTCTAAGGAAGAAGAAAAATGTGAAGAATATTACAAAGCTACAACCATCAGAGATAAAGAAGGAAGATACGTAGTGAAGTTGCCACTAAGGGAGGAAAATGCAGAAAGTCAACCTATTGGTCTGAAGGAGATAGCTGCTAAAAGACTCGAATGTTTAGAAAAGAAGTTTGCAAAAAATAATAAGTTGCAGGAAGATTATCACAAGGTCATGAATGAATACATGAATCTTAATCATATGGTTCAAGTACATCCTGCGGATATTGACAACCCTAAAGCTGTATATCTTCCACATCACGGTGTAGTAAGAGAAGATAAAGATACGACGAAACTGCGTGTGGTGTTCGACGCTTCGTGTAAAGGTGTTAATAATCTTTCTCTCAATGACAATTTATTAGTGGGTCCTAAACTTCAACAAGATTTACGTCACATCTTAATGAGATGGAGGACTCATAAAATTTGTATAACAGCAGATATTGTTAAAATGTATAGAATGGTGCGTGTAGCAGAGGAAGACACAAACTATCAACGATTGTTATGGAGACCTTCTCCGACTGAGCCAATTAAACATTTTAAACTGGAGAGACTGACTTTTGGTACAGCATGTGCACCCTACCTTGCGGTGAAATCATTGCAGACATTGGCAGACGATGAAAAATCAACATTTCCAGTCGCTGCTAGCATTACAAGGAGCGATTTTTTTATGGACGATCTATTGACAGGCTGTGAGACAGAAGAGGAAGCTGTTAGTATTTACAACGACTTGAATAAACTATTGAACTTAGGAGGCTTTGAGTTGCAAAAATGGAGCAGTAACAATGAGTATGTGTTGAACTATATGGGTAAACATAAACGAGATGATCAAGAACTACCTCTTAAGGTCAATAGCTTAGTCAAGGTATTAGGAGTTAGTTGGAATCGAACGTCAGATAGTTTTTCATATTCTTTGAACTTACCGGACCCAAATGAGAAAATTACGAAACGAAAAATTCTCTCTGATGTTGCAAAATTATATGATCCATTAGGCTGGATAGCTCCTGTCGTTATTATTGCAAAAATTATGATTCAAAGGTTGTGGAAACTAGGAATGGAATGGGACGAACCTGTCAGAGGAGAGTTGCTAGCAGAATGGTTACACATTAGACAAAATTTGATTCACCTGAAAGACGTTAGCATACCAAGGTGGCTACACTGTTACCCCACAACTACAATTGAGTTGCACGTTTTTGCAGACGCGTCACAGGCAGCGTATGGTGCTGTAGTGTATGCTCGAGTGGTCCATGAAAACAAACTATACGTAAATCTTATAACAGCAAAAACAAAGGTCGCCCCTGTCGATAAACAAGTTTCAATTCCAAGATTGGAACTCTGCGGTGCTGTATTGGCAACTAAATTAATTTATGAGACATCTCAAGTAATGAACGTACCTAAGAAAAAATTATACGCATGGACAGACTCAACTATAGTGCTGGCCTGGTTGAAAGGTGGGCCAAGTCGTTGGAACACATTTGTAAGCAATCGAGTGTCGGATATATTAAATATCCTAGATTACGAACAGTGGGGTCACGTGCCTACCGATACAAACCCTGCTGATTGCGCCTCTAGAGGTTTACAAGTTCCAGAATTGTTGAATAAATCACTGTGGTGGAATGGCCCAACCTGGTTGTCTGCACGGGATCTGGACATGAATTTGATAGAGATAGAGGATACACAAGAAGAAGAAAAGATTAGAAACGTAACAGCTTTATTAAGTTTAAAAGAGGATTTCATTTGGACTAAGTTTTCCAATCTGTCAAGAATGCTTAGAGTTATCTCGTATTGTAGAAGATGGTTAAAATTTAAGAAGGGAAAGAATCAGTATAATACAATAATTACAACCGAAGAGATTACTGAAACATTAAACATCTGTATAAAACAAACTCAAAGCATGGAATTTGAGGAAGAAATAAAATGTTTAACATCCCAAGGCTGTGTACTTAAACGAAGTAAGTTACGTAACCTTTGTCCTCTTATCGATGATAAGGGAATTTTAAGAGTCAGCGGTCGTATTCAAAGGTCGGATACTGAATACGACACACAGCATCCAATAATATTACCTACTAAGAGTCATCTTAGTCGACTAATAGTTATTGATGCTCATCAAAAAACAATGCATGGAGGACCACAAATAATGTTAAACTATTTGAGGTCAAAGTACTGGATAATAAGTGCCAAGGATCAAGTTAAAAGGTGTTACCGAGAATGTGTTACCTGTCGGAGGTATTCAAGGAATAATTCCGTACAATTAATGGGTCAGTTACCGGAGGTACGAGTGAAACCCGGTCGACCTTTCAGATCATCTGGTGTGGATTACGCTGGACCCATTAATATTAGATTTTCACCTGGCAGAGGAGCTAAATCTTACAAAGGCTATATTTGTCTTTTCATTTGCATGGTGACCCGCGCCATTCACCTGGAAGCCGTCACGGATCTGACTTCTAAGGGATTTATTGCAGCTTTTAGGCGCTTTACAGCAAGACGAGGTCATTGTCAAGACCTTTATAGTGATAACGGCACAAATTTTGTGGGTGCAGACAAGCAGTTAAGAGATTTATTTGATAAGACAAAGTCTTCGTTACCAAGTGAGATAGCAGAGCTGTTAACAAAAGAACGTACCACATGGCACTTCATACCTCCTCATGCGCCAAACTTCGGAGGCTTGTGGGAGGCTGGTGTACGCAGTACGAAAACGCATCTAAAACGAGTAATAGGAGATACCACACTGACTTACGAGGAACTTTCCACTGTGTTGGCACAGGTGGAAGCTTGTTTAAATTCACGACCAATTACCCTTTTAAGTAACGACCCCAATGACCCTCTCCCCCTGACACCGGGACACTTTTTGGTTGGTGAACCTCTAATAAACATGGCTGATGAAAATGATACTCTGTGTAAAAATGTTTCAAATCTAGAAAGATGGAGATTAGTACAAAAAATGGTCAACGATTTCTGGAACAGATGGCATAAAGAATACCTTGTTAATCTAAATAAGAGATACAAATGGAACACAAAACAACCTGATCCAGAAATCGATGACGTAGTCGTTCTTAAGGAAGATAATATCCCACCAAGCAAGTGGATATTAGGTAGAATTGTAGAAAAACATGTTGGACCCGATAATCTTACTCGTGTTGTTTCTGTGAGATGTAAAGACAATATTTTGAAACGTCCTGTACATAAAATATGTGTTTTAACTAAATAACTTTATCAAAGAGTATACCTACTTAACCTAACTAACCTTAATCTAGATTTAAAATAATGTACTTACCAGCAACGTTGTCTAAATCACTGTTACTTGTTTAAATCTATAAAAATAACATAAAACTTATAATAATTGAGAGTGTGTACTTACCTTATTGCTATACCGATGTTATATCTTATGTGTACCTAACTCTAATTTTATTGTTTACTAATTAGGTAAATTAAGTACATTATAGGCACTGTATTCTTTTAACCTTAAGTACATCTAGTTATTTAAGTTAAGTTACTTGATTGTTCACAATGTTATTACTGTGTATTTTTTTTTTTTAATTATTTTATTACGTCACTTTAAAGAACTGCGTTCTTTGGGGGGCGGAATGTTTACGCAAGTTGTGAGCTCAGCCTAATGTACCTAGGTACCTGTAGCTATAGAACTATAATATACAGTCCACGAATATGTGCCAGTAGAAAATAAAAATTCAATGAGACCACACGTATTTTCAATTATACAAAATCACAGTCAAACAAAAACCATCCTTATTGCTTTAACCAACATACAAAAACAAAAAACAAAACAAAAACAAAAACAAAACCTTACATAAAAGCGACACACAGGAACGCCAATATTATGACAAGCCCTGGACGCGACCACCCACAGTGTGTAGTCGCATCCAGTGCTGCCACATCGGTGAGTCCCAGCGGCCCACGAACACATTCAGAAGGCTGTTCGAGCCCGCACTCAAACGTCTCATGAGAGATGCGGAACGCTTCCGCATGATAGCATGAAAGCCATCCACACCTCTCTCCGCAAACATTGCCGAGGCACTGCAGTGGCGCGGCAGTCCGAACAGCACCCTGAATGCGTTGTTATACTGCACGCGCAGAGCACTGTATGTACGCTGCGTGTACTTAGTCCACAGACTGCAGGTGTAAAAAGATTGACAGTAGGCCTTAAATAATGTCACTTTGACTTGCTCAGTACACCGTGCAAATCTGCGGGCCAGCATGTTGCAGCGCACAGACAGAGCCCTGCGCTCCCTCTCCACGTCGACGTTATCACACAAATCTTCTGAGACCCAGTGACCCAGATACTTAAAATTCGACACTCTGTTTAAGGTGGCACCGCAAAGATATAAGGGAGGAACATTAGCGTAGGTTTTTTTACCAGCCTTAAATACCATCATTTCACTCTTCTTTACATTGTATCTGAGTCCATGGGTTTTTGCATATTTTTCACAGATGTCTAGCAGTCTGCGCATAGCACTAATCGACGGGCTCAGCAGCACCATGTCATCCGCGTAGCTGATATTATTGACGCACTGTCCATCTATATGACACCCTAATTTGGTGCTGCTGAGCTCAACGATCAGCTCGTTGACGTATAAGTTAAAGAGACGAGGAGAGGTTAATCCCCCCTGCCTCACCCCGCACTCCAAACCATACACTTCCGAGTACGAGCCTGCCCACCTCACAACATTGCAGAGCAGTGTCCCGTTATGGTCCCTGTCAGCAGACGCATGCCGGTCCTGTCCAGGCGTAAAAGACGCCTGGTTAGCCTGCCATCTAAGGATGGCAGAGCTTCCCTGGATTGCCTGCAGCCTGGTGTCGAGGTCCACAATCTCTCTGCTTGTGTGAGGATGCGCTCCTGCAGCCATCTACGTATCTGGTTGAAGGGGATGGGTATAACGGGTTCAGGTCCGCAAACTGATGCGCTGGATGCTCTCCTAGCTAGTTCATCAGCCGCGTTGTCCAGTGATCCGCTGTGTCCTTTGATCCATTGTAGTGTCACTTTGTTGCGTTTAGATACCGTTAGACGTTCTAGTGCATTGTGACATTCTAGTATTAAGCTTGAGGTGGTATATTGTTTCTCCAACGATTGAAGGACTGAGGCGCTGTCAGAGAGTATACGTATATGGGTGTCGGTAACTCCTCTGGCCTCTATCGCATATGCTGCTTGTATAATGCCCATGCATTCCGCCTGATAGACGGTGTTGTACATTCCCAGCTACTCAAAACGTGGGGGCGTATATTATTTAATATACGCCCCCACTATATATTTATGGGATATATTTACATGAAGTGTATAGATCGTGGGTGTAACTTGCAAAGATACTCCCCCACGTTTTGAGTGGCTCTCTCAGCCCCGTAGGGTTATTTTCTTATTTTTAGGACATTTAAAAACGTGGGTTTTTAGATTTTTTTTAATCTTTAATTATTTTATTATTTTTATCTTTGTTCATCGGGTTTGAAGCTACCCTGAAAATTTCAGCCTGCTAGCTTATTGGGAAGTGCCTCAAAGCCTGTCCGCCATCTTGGACGTCCGCCATATTGGATTTAAGTCACGTGACTATTTTTTTTCGTATTCCTAACATCAATCCCTTTCATTTGATACCCATATCAGGGGGTGGATTTCAAACAGCCAATCTGCCATCTTGGACGTCCGCCATATTGGATTTAAGTCACGTGACTATTTTTTTCGTACTTCTGACAGCAAACCCTTTCATTTGATACCCATATCATGGGGGTGGGTTTCAAACAGTCAGTCCGCCATCTTGGGGAGGCCGCCATATTGGATTTGTTATGACGTTTGTTAGCTAGTCATGTATTGTCATCAGAACTCAGAGCGTGTGCAAAATTTCAGCCTGCTAGCTTATAGGGAAGTGCCTCAAAATTTAGTTGCAAAAGTCCAACCGGAACGACAAACAAACAAACAAACAAATAAACAAACAAGAAAAGTGAGTTTATTAAAACGTGGGAAAAATGTAACACCTAACTAGAAAGAAAAAAAACTATGAGAAAAGTTATCATTCATTCTGGAGATTTTCTTTCAACTACGTTTCTTGTTCACAGCGAACGCGTTGTAGTATCAGAGCGTGAAACCCGCGAGTCTCTCTCGGCCGGTCGAGTGCTAGCGGCCGCGCACACACTGAAGGCCGCTCTCGACACCGCTGACACTACTCTATCGCATGTCGACGCTCTCAACGGCACTAGACAACATCTACAGGTAACAAATATAGTCAGTAAACGTAAATGAGTCCTGCCACCCAGGGCAGGGCGAGACGGACTGTCAGACTTGTACTGACTAAAATCCACGGTGTCCTTCAATAGCTCTTTATGTTCCGGGGTCACGGCAATTCGTTAGTCCCGCGACCTAGATAGGTCACTACCCTAGGGAGATCCCTAGGGCAGTGATCCTCAAAATGTTTTGGTGGTGGAACCCTTTTGAAAAGCAAAATTTTGACAGATCCCCAAAATTAAACAAAAAGTTACGTACATTCTTCAATAACGGAGAATCACATTACAATGAAAGTGTATACTACGCACGCACGCACAATGGTCCACATGAAGGACTAAGTGCGGAAACCAAACCCCTAACATAGAAGTGTATACTATAATGAATGAAAAAAAAAATGTAATGAGATGGTGTGAAGTTATTTCTTATTTTTCATTGCCTAATTGGTTTATACGTGTTAGGTCTGATCAAAGAGAGTTAAATTCTTATATCAGGTTCGGCATCCGTCTATTGTGATATTTTGTTTTGGTAGGTGTATTCTCGTGGAGCCCTCAGAAAGAGCTGCTCACTTTGAGTGTAGCTGCCCTAGAGGATAAAATCTGAAATAAGGCATTCTAGTATTAGACCAAAATGATAGATATTGACCAAACCTATATCAAGCTGGAGTGGCAGGGAGCCAACCGTGTGTGTGACAGAACCAACGAAAGGTAGAGTAGGAAGGTTCTTGTAAGGTAAACGTAGGGTGGAACATCCTCCAGGAAGATGCAAGATGGACTGATGACCAGGGGGGGTATTACAACGTCTTAAAACCAAGCTTGTTCCAGCGAGTGAACGAGATGGCGCTAGACGACTTGAATAGCTCTGTCACTCACTCGCCGGAACAAGCCTGGTTTTTTAAGACGTTGTAATACCCCCCTTGGTGGCCTACAATGGCGTCTTAAAACCAGTGTAATTCCAGTGTGGGACAGAGACAGAGCTATACAAGTCGTGTAGCGCCACCTCATTCCCACACTAGAATCACTCTGGTTTTAAGACGTCATGCCCACCTGACGAAGGTAGCTGGAAGTGGCAGGATGAAACAAGCGGGAGATAATGCGCTGTGGAACTCCTTGGAGGAGGCTTATGTTCAGCAATGTAATGCAATAGCCTGAAATGATGAAGCTGTTTTGTAAACAGTTTTTTTTATGTGTAATGGGTTTGCTCTTGACCTTAGTCGAGGTCAGGAGTGACTAAGACAAGGTCGACGATGGAGCGAGTTTACTCAGAAGAAGCCTGCTTCACTCTAACTTTGAAGAGATTGAGGTTGTATGTGTTCGAAAACACAGACGCAGGCAGAGAGTTCCACTCCTTCGCTGTCCGTATAATAAAAGACGTTTGGAAACGCTTAGTACGAATTGGTGGTATAGCAATAAGGTAAGGATGGTAATTTGCCGTGCATCTAGATGTGCGATGATAAAAGGGGGCTGGTGGAATGAGGTCGTGGAGTTCTTGTAGTTTAATTATTCAAGTCGGTTAAAAAGTTTTAATTATATTTTACAGCTAAAGAAACGCGAGCTTGTAGAGGTCATAGTCCGTCGTCTCAGCGAGGCTGTATACCGAGATGAACGAGCACCTCTAACAAGACGTGTGTCGGCTAGACGAAGAACTGCCTTGTTATTAGCTGGTGAGAATCATTTTAAACTTGAAAACAGCAACTAGATAAATAAAGATCACGTTTTGCAATTTCAAACTTAATGTCATGTTATATAGAGTTCAAAAGCCACTGCAAAAACACGTTGTTTTTATTACAGTTAGTTTAAAGCATAGAAAAATATGAAATCTGTTTAGTGCTTCAGTAAGAGTATTAAAAAATAATAAACTCGTATTTTCTTTTTAATTAACGAACGTTGTCAAAGGAATGTGTCGTCCTAACGATTGTAAAATTATACCGACCGCGTGACGAATTCTGATTTTTAGAAGCGATCTTCTGGTCTTCGTCAATTTTGGAAAAATGAGTCAACTATTTTTTGATAATCTAACTTTCTGACGAATAAAATGATGAAAAAATATATAATATATATATATTTTTTAGTAAAATAGCCTTTAAATAAATACTTATTAGTTGATAATGAGGTGACGGTAAGAAATACCCCCTTTTCAGAATTAACAAAGAGCGAGGAAGTAACAGACGCATACTTACAAGAAGTGACTCCGGAGTTCGAAGCTTCCTTATCAGAAGAGGACAAGACCTTCGAGACTACTGTCATGATATCGCTGGAGGCTCTCGGAGTGTTGGAGCAACTGAAGGAGGCTACTGAGGTATTATTAATCATCTTAACACCGATACTTTATTTTACCTGCAATTTTCAGGGTTAGTCGAAGGTGGGACTGCGGACGGCGAGTAATAGATCGTTTGCCGTCCGATCAAGAACCAGTCTAAGCACGAAATCTGTAGTTTCGGCCGACATTTCTTATTCTTTATCATTTACGGACACAAGGTTAGTTAGTGATTCGAACTAAAAATCGATGACAACATGATTGAACTGACTGAACAGAACTTATGAATTCAGAACTAGTAAGGAGTAGAGTTTACTCAAAAGTATCGAGTTAGTTTCGTACGGGTTCGTATTTTCGTTGATGGACAAAGAAAGTAGACCCCCCCAGGCCTGAGTCGATGGTGCGTAGTGTTCCAAGTAGCTGTCTCCTATCTGCTAGTATATGTCTAAACTAAAGCAATCTGAATCAAATATTTCTTGATGGAAAAGATTAGAAATATTTAAATTATATGTGTGTGATCCATGTGCAAAATGCCAAATGATCATTGTCCTAATATATTGCATTGTTCCATTATTATTTTCCAGAAATTCAAAGTCCAAATCCAAAACGAGTTACTTGGGGTAATAGAATCCGTCTCCCGCCGTATCATAGAAGAGGGAGAAGTAGAACCTGATGCGGATGTAGACGAGGACGGCGAGATACCAGACAGTGAGTGTGTGACAGAGATGGGACGACCGCTCGCGAGGCTGGTCACAAGTCTTGGCGAAGAGTTCCGAGCGTGTGCTACGAGGAACAGAAGGTAAGCTTGGCTAGGAGTTTATATTTCCAATAATTCTAAGTAGAGTTACTATAACCTTTTTTTTTAATTTAACCATATGCAGGCCTGGCTCACTCCGCGGTGTAGGTATGAAACTGCGGGGCCATTACGTCGTGGCCGTAACAAACGGATGTCGCGCGCCGGCCGTTCAGTACGCGCTCCGTATCTTATTTATTTTTGTTACTTGTGATTACGTACAAGTAAAAATGAAGATAATAAAAAATGAACAAAAGCAAAATATTGCATATAAAGTAGCTTTTAGTTGTTTAAATAATAACAGTGATAGGAGCCTCACATTTTTGTTAAGTAAAATTAATACGATCAGTATTATGTATGCTTTTATTTCATATTTTGACGCCAATCAGCCCGCTGAAATATGCACGAAAGAAGCAATAATGTATTAAATAATGAACTATAAAAAAGTAAGAATGTCTGTTTACACAGCACATGAATTTGAAAAAATAACCTTTGTTCTGAGACTATCAGAACATCAAAACAGTGTTTCTAAAATAATCGGTCAAAGTCGATGATTTTTGTTATTTTTATTTGGAAATTGTAAAGCAAAAGCTGTTCAGTTTGGAAGGGTTGAGTTGACAAATTAACTGAACATTACAATAGAATTGACGATTATTATATAACTTTACCTACATCCTTCATTAATATTATTCTTTTTTGTTTTTCTAAGATGAAATGTTTAAAATAGAACAATAATAAGTAGAAAAGATAATATTGGTATATATCATTTCTAACGTAAGGTGCCGTAAGTACTATTAACATTTTGTGCTACCTATCGATAATAAAGTATGTAGTAATCGATGACGAAAACAAAACGATATAGGCTGATGATAAAAACAAAATTCCTTGAGGAACATTTTATAATAATAATGTAATTTAACATAATATGCATAAACTACACCTACCTACCTGACTGTGCCTCCTAAACTGGCAAGTCACAACCCTATTGAGCGCGGCGAGCGTTGACCTTGATGTGACGTTAGCGTCAGATAAACTAAAATGAACTCTCGCGCGTCACTATTCAGTTCATTTTTGCTTGCGCACGGGAAGTTTAGGCTATTATAAAAGTAGGTGGACGATGCGAGTGCAAGTAAAAATGGACTCTATTCTCTCGTGCATAGATTTTACATTTGTTTGTTTTCTTTTTGGGAGTAACGCTTCTGTACCTTTAGGTACTATTATATATTCTGTGCCATAGGTTCATGTTTGATTATGACGGGGCCCCTTTAGAGGGCCAAGCCTGCCGGGGTTGCGGGAATCATGAATTACCGTGACCTCGGTACGTAAAAGGCTATTGAAGGACACCGTGGACTATTGAAGGAGACCTTGCTTAGAGAAAAACCAGAGCTGATCGTCCCAGCTTAAACTGTTTTTGTATAGCATATATTTATCAAAACAATCACTGAACTATTTATTGATTTTCAAAGAACTAAAAATGAATTCTACAATTAAATAAAAAACAATCGGAATTCGAGGTCTAAAATAAAGGTTTTATTTGACTTTTACTTGAACCACAGTAGGACGACGCCTTTGATCTCGGGTAAAATGCCGACATCGTCTAGACAGTTATGCATCGGCCAGGGTTGTCACAAGTAAAGAATATTTATGAAATTATTTATTTATTGCAGATCAACATGGATAGCAGAATTATAATGAAAACAATATTAAACACTTATATAATAATGAAAACAATATTTAACACTTATATAATAATGAAAACAAGTTTTAACCCGCTCTTTACTGCATGTATTATTAAGAAGTTGAATGACAATAAAAAATGCAGATAAGACGTACCAAGAGATTTAAAAATTGAACTGATGCATTTGGTAACTAGTTACTGTGACACTTACGACGTGGACTGTGATATTTATTATTAACACTAATCCAAACAAATAAATAACATTAATACAATAACTATAATAGCTAATTAATATATAATAGCTATGCTTGGAGTTTCTTTGCGGGATAAAATCCGGAACATGGATATTCGGCGAAGAACCAGAGTCACCGACATAGCTCATAAAATTTGCAAGTTGAAGTGGCAATGGGCAGGCCACATCGCTCGTAGAACTGACAACCGATGGGGAAGAAAAGTTCTCGAGTGGCGACCACGGACCGGAAGACGCAGCGTGGGCAGGCCTGAACTAGGTGGACCGACGACATCGTGAGGGTCGCGGGCAACGGATGGATGCAAGTGGAGGATTGTCGTTCGGCCTGGCGGTCTTAGGGGGAGGCCTATGTTCAGCAGTGGACGTCTTCCGGCTGATGATGATGATGATGATGATGAATACAATAACATAAATACAATACAAATTAATAAATAATAAGTAGTAAGTAAGTAATAAATAATATTCTAACCGAAAGGGTACTTACATACATGTGATGTGTGTGAAAAAATTGCTACAGACCACCAAACTGAACAACTTTTACTATAGGACCAACTCGAGACAGATTTAAGTTATTTAGATGGCATTTCGTAACCAGCACCCCAATTTATCACGGAATTGGCGTAATACATTTAAATTGGCGGCCGCCATCTTGGATTTAAAAAAGAATGGCTTTTTCGTAACAAGCACCCCAATTAACCTCGAAATTGACACCCATATCAAATTCTTAGAAAAAAATGACGTCCGCCATCTTGGATTTTAAAAAGAATGGCTTTTTCGTAGCAAGCACCCCAATTAACCTCGAAATTGACACCCATATCATATTCTAAGAAAAAAATGACGTCCGCCATCTTGGATTTCAAAAAGAATGGCTTTTTCGTAACAAGCATCCCAATTAACCTCAAAATTGACACCCATATCAAATTCTAAGAAAAAAATGACGTCCGCCATCTTGGATTTTAAAAAGAATGGCTTTTTCGTAACAAGCACCCCAATTAACCTCAAAATTGACACCAATATCAAATTCTAAGAAAAAAATGACGTCCGCCATCTTGGATTTTAAAAAGAATGGCTTTTTCGTAACAAGCACCCCAATTAACCTCAAAATTGACACCCATATCAAATTCTAAGAAAAAAATGACGTCCGCCATCTTGCATTTCAAAAAGAATGGCTTTTTCGTAACAAGCACCCCAATTAACCTCGAAATTGACACCCATATCAAATTATAAGAAAATAACCTCCGCCATCTTGGATTTCAAAAAGGATGGCTTTTTTGTAACAAGGACCCCGAATAAACTCAAAATTGATACCCGTACTTAAATTAAAAAAAAAAATGACGTCCGCCATCTCGAAATTCACCCTTGATAATTAACAAATTAAAGTCCACCATTCCACTCACAGAACACGTCGTATGCACCATTTTAAATAAACAAATAAAAAATAAACACGCACGACACACGCGATAGCCCTGAATGATACAGCCCGACTTACACTAACATCGTTCTGTTCGCAAGTTGGGCTCGGCTTACCCGCGTCTCACCCCTCACACCCCGCACGATTGCCCTGTCTAGACGTCTTCGTCGGACGACTGTAGGATTATTAGACTGTGCTTGAACAATAAATTGTTTAATGTTGTTTTCTACCCTATTTTTGCAGACTTGAGTTAAAGTTTGTATTTCCCTTAAGTCTACAAATAGTTTTATATTGTTTCAGATTGCTGCAACTATGGAGGGCTTCATTACAGAAGTATCATCTGCCTGATTCCTGCCTGCACACTGAGCAGCATTACTGGAGTGCTGTGCAGCAAGTGGTCAGTATACAAATGAACTGACTGCTTTAAAAGTGACAAAGTTCTAGATAGTGTAATTTATATTACACCCTCTAGAACAGTGGTTCTCAAACTTTTTTGGCAGCGGAACCCTTACGAAAAGCAAAATTTTGACGGTACCCCAAAATAAAACAAAAAGTTACGTGCATTCTTTAATAACAGCGAATCACATTACAATGAAAAAAAACATAATGAAAAAATTGAAATGAACACTATTTGTTCCAGCTGCAACTCCTGCTGACCGAGTACCTGGAGATCGAGAGTGTGAACCTGGCGGCGCGCTCCGTGCACAGCGCGGCCGGCAGCGACCAGCTGCGACTGGCGGACTACTTCGCCAGGAAGAGGCCGCAGAGACGACGGACCAAGCTGTTCAAGCTCTCTGGTGAGTTAGTTTCGGTTAATTTCTGGATTTTTTCTTCACCACTCGTCGAATTTCATTGTCTCGCTATTTTTGGTGTATTATAACCAAAAGTCGGAATTAGGTAGATTTATTTTAGTACTTCCATTGATATATTGATATTAATATGGATCTTCCCGGGATTTCTAACAGAAAATCTCATATGGAAAATAGTATTACAAATAAAATAATAATAATAATAAAAACATCAGAGATTAGACAAATAAATTGTGTAAAAGTAAATAACTTTTTTTATTTAATAAATGTAATTCCGGGATTTGGGGCATATCCATTTTATTCTATCACTGTATGAAATCAGTTTAAGTAGGAAAATGAATAACTCTAGCTATTTCGGACATATGATTATAACTGCATCAATGATGTGTTCAAATGTTCACAATTAGTGAGGGTCTTTACAAAGATGAGCAGTTACATAAGTAACATGCGAGCTCATTAAAGACCAATTCACGGTACGATCAAATGTATGGAAATGTTTGAAGCACGCCACGAAGTGCCGCTAGTGTCGAAATAGGCGCGCGGTTATCTCTGATTGTATCGCTACAGCGGCGCGCGCTGTTCGGAGCGGCGAAAACAAAAGTACAAACTTATGAGTGTGACGTCATATAATAGATCGGTTCGAGACTTTGCAAGCTCCCGTCAAGCGCTACTGTGTGGCCGTGATGAATCACGGACCATCACATCGACGGTTCCAACTTTAAGGTGAAGCTATTGCCTTGGCCGAATTTGGTTGGTTGTCATCATCACTTTTAATGTCGACTTTCGGATTACTAACTACGTACGTAAACCGTACACTAACTACTTTAGCTGTTAAAAGTAAAATAAATATTTAGAATGATTTTAAGGGAGCTTCTCCATGACACGATTCGTGTGATTTGCAATTTGTACGAACTAAAAATGAAAATCGTCCTTGCTACTACGACATAAAATCCAATCCGATAGACTTGACGTCGTCGTGGCGAGCTTGTTTTGTTTTTCATGTACCCGCACGTTTTATGTCATATGTCTTAGTGGTAAGGATGATTTTCACTTGTAGTTGGTCAAATCGCGTCGCATCGTTTCATGGGAAGCTGCCTTACTGTAATAAGTTGTTCCCAGGTCCCCCCCAGGTCCCCGCCAGCCTGTCCGCTCGTCGTCAGTCGTACCCGCTGGTGTGCCGCCCCGACCCCGCTCACCTGCACGCCGTGCTGCCCGCGCTGCACCCGCTGTGTGCACACATCGAGCCTGTCACTGGGTCAGTAGTTATGAAACTGTCCGCTCGTCGTCAGTCGTACCCGCTGGTGTGCCGCCCCGACCCCGCTCACCTGCACGCCGTGCTGCCCGCGCTGCACCCGCTGTGTGCACACATCGAGCCTGTCACTGGGTCAGTAGTTATGAAACTGTCCGCTCGTCGTCAGTCGTACCCGCTGGTGTGCCGCCCCGACCCCGCTCACCTGCACGCCGTGCTGCCCGCGCTGCACCCGCTGTGTGCACACATCGAGCCTGTCACTGGGTCAGTAGTTATGAAACTGTCCGCTCGTCGTCAGTCGTACCCGCTGGTGTGCCGCCCCGACCCCGCTCACCTGCACGCCGTGCTGCCCGCGCTGCACCCGCTGTGTGCACACATCGAGCCTGTCACTGGGTCAGTAGTTATGAAACTGTCCGCTCGTCGTCAGTCGTACCCGCTGGTGTGCCGCCCCGACCCCGCTCACCTGCACGCCGTGCTGCCCGCGCTGCACCCGCTGTGTGCACACATCGAGCCTGTCACTGGGTCAGTAGTTATGAAACTGTCACTGGGTCAGTAGAAAGATCACTGAAAAAATAAACTTGAGAGGTGTCAAGGGACACCCGGATGGAACGAAGTTACTGTATACACTCAACAAAAATAATCGTCGCGACACCACACTGTTCAATGCGAAATAGAAAGACGAAACGAAAATATCTAGCTTGCTTTCTATAAGAGAGAGAGAAAGACAGAGAAAAATGCGCACGCCGCAATGCGACGAAAGTCACGTGGAACGGGGGTTGAGGGGTACGGGGCGTGGGGGGGTGCAGGCGCGGCGTGCGGGGCGTGATAAAGGATGAGCCGCCTACCAACCTCAGCAAAAAGTTTCGTTACAACTTTTCGTCTTAATTTTTTCCGTCTAGCCTTTCTCCCCTTTCGCACGCTTATGGAACTTGGTTCCAATATTTAAAATGTCACTTACGGGATATCTTCCGTGATTATTTATGATTTTGAGTTCCCGATATCCCGTAAGTGACATTTTAAATTCTGAAAATAACCGTGATAGCCTAAAACAGTGTTTGGTTCCAATAATTATAAAATTATCAAAAACTGTTTAATCTCATTTTTTTCTTTATTATAGAAAGAAAAGATATTTCTTGACATACACAGGACAACACAAACAAAATAACATATAAGGATAAACAACAAAAAATTAAAACTACAAAATTCTGCACATGTGGTAGAAGTGAAACCTTCAAAAAAGTAGAGTACCACGATCATAGAAACAATTGCTTCCTATCTCATTATCTCATATTATGAATTTATGTGTCCGTCTCTTTTTACTGTCGCTTTTTCGTTTAATCGACTTTCAAATCACATCGATGCTAAAGAAGTTTTCACTTCAAAATATATCATGTTCAAACCACGTAATACATATCCCATATTAACAGCGTTTTTTTCTCTAGTGGTGGTGAATGTTCTCTCCGCGCATTCATCACGGACTACGTGCGCTGCGGGGAGAGCGAACGTCTCGCCACACAGGCTCGCGCGGACATCGATGACGTCATGCGCGCGCCCAGTGCGTGGAGGGAGCGGGGCCCGCCGCCTGCTACTGCTATCAAGTCTGGGTGAGTGGAGTAGCTTCTTCATTATAGTTTCGCTTTTGATGCAGTGGTTGTGGTCGTCACATCAGGAAGGGCGCGCTTGATTATTCCTCTAGCACCGCTGCCTTCCTGGTTACATTCATTCAAGTTCATTTTACATGTCACCTCTTTTGTTATTGAGAATGCTTGAGAGCAATCCTAAGTGTCGATGATGATGTACTTTTCCGCTCTCGCGTGGCCGTTCGGCTCCGCTTTCGTTTTCTTTTATTTTTTTCAGCTTTAACTACCTAATTCTGCAAAAAAAAAATTCTTCATCCAAGCTATATCCATGACTCAATTTAATAGCACAAGTTATAATACATCGTAAACAAAACTTGGACTTGGGGGAATTGGAGTATGTAGTACTGAAGGTTGTATCACCTTTGCAAAGCACCCGCTCGCATTCGCTCAACAACAGAGCAATTCGCGCGCACGACCGCGTCTTGGTTGTGTGACAATGTTTCGGCTCTGGTGGCGTGCGCGTGCGCACACACACCGCCTCTCTGCCTCGTCGCTACCGGCTAGCTTTGGGAACCGCCGTAGGCGAGAGCCATTCTTCCTTTGCAGGTGCGTGGTAAGTCTGCGTCCCTGTCGCTGGCCGGGACCTGCCGGGACTGCCCTGCACCTGCTCTCACCTGGCAGGGACAGACCGCCGGGCGCAGGGAACACAGCGGTACTGTCCGAAAGTACCGTGGCGCGACGACATACAACCAATGTGCAGCTACACACACGCGCGCGCGTCACAAAGTACGCGCGCGCGCAGGCTTGTGCCCGTAATTACGGGCACAACAGATCGAGACCGCGGTTCTAAGAGCATAGCCCATACCTCGCCTACCGCGCACCCTTGCGTGGTGCCGTGACTACTACCGGTCGCGCTCTTAAGCCTTTCCATACATTACAACTCAGTGGTACGCGCACTTTTACGCTTACGTCTACGCATACGCATTTGGTCTGCTCCAGCCTTTAACCTAATGGTACTTTGTGCATCAAGTCACCCATGAAGCGAAATGGAGTTTGGGAGTTTATTTTCATGTTCCGTAGGTCTCGTCACCGCACGATCTTCACGTGTTGCGGCAGCGGCTGGCGCGCCGTGTCGGACACAGCGCGGGCCGCGCGGCGCTGCGGCGCGTGCGGCGGGGGGGAGGCCCTGCGCGCCCCCGCCGCCGCGCTGGCCGCGCTGGCCACGCACTGCAGGGCGGCACACACCAGGCTGAGTCCTTCTACTGCACAAGGTGGGTACCATTCTATAGAAAAATTAACTACACCCGCGTTTTTAGCTGACGCGCGTCGCCGCTAGCACACTCTTTCCGACAAAAACAACGCTTTCTGACGTAACTATTAGGTTCACTTTAGGTTATTTTTATTATCCGTCGCCGACACAAACCCACGCTTCACAGATTTTGTCTCTTCTTTAGAAGCCTTGACTAGGAAATAGAATACCTATATTCGTGATTTGCGGTCCTTGTCAATGTCACTCTTTTTGATCCTCCGTTTATATCGCGATCAGCAGCAAAACAGATTATCCTGAGATCTCAAAATCTTAAGATACTTTGTTACCCGAGTCAGACCAATATTATTGAATTTTCAGTTAATAATTTGGTTCAATAGTAGTAGCTTCCTCCAGTTTTGACAAATATTTGGCCACCAGACTAGGTGAAAAGGCTTGTGTAACATCATCCACATTGACTAGTCCGCCAAAATTGTTTCCATGGCCATAACGAAATCAAACTAGAAATATCACGTCTGTACTTACAACTTAGGGAGCTACCCCATGATGCGATGCGACGTAAGTCGACCGATTCTAACTACAAGTCAAATAATCATCCTTACCACTACGACATATGACATAAAACGTGCGGTTGTCTACGGGTACATGAAAAACAAAACACGCTCGCCACGACGACGTAAATCAGTTGAATTGTATAACCCGGTTCATTGAAGAAAGGAATCTAAAATGGCGGCTTGTACTTGCGTTGACAGATAGTACAGTCAGCATAAAAGATTTATAGTTCAAGTTTTTTTCAAATTAAAAATAATAAAAACAAGACTGGATCACAATATATTCTCAGACTTAACCTAAGGGTGCGTCCACATCTGGCGAATGCGCCGCAAATGCGCAGCTCGCGCACCGTTTGCGAGCTGCACGCGTGCAGATCGCGCGCCGCGCGCTCGCCTTTTGGCGTACCAAACCATTGCTGTTACTGCGCGCGTGCAGCTCGCGCGCCGCTCGCAAACCGCGTGCGAGCTGCGCATTCGCGGCGCATTCGCTAGATGTGGACGCACCCTAACAATAAAACAAAATTCAACAACAATAATCAAAAGGTAACAACGGAAAAATAACAGAAAACTATCGTAAATATTCTTAAAAAAGACATCAAGACTATTTTTTTTTCTGCTCACGCTACGGCACTAGTGTGCGAGCGAGAGAACACGATAAGCGCCGCCATTTATGATTCCTTTCTTCAATGAACCGGGTTATATCATTATATCGTAGTAGCAAGGACGATTTTTTCATTTTTAGTTCGTAAAAATAGCAAATCATAATTATGAATCGCGTGATGAGCAAGGTCCATAATTCTACTATTTCACTAAAGGACCTCCAAGGGCACAGCGGTGGTTGGCTGATGACGACATAGTACGTTTCCTGCAATCACTACCCAACTGGACTGCCGCTATTCATCAAGATGCAAAGCTTAGCGCTGAGGTAAATATAATAAATAATTTGTTTTAAAAAAAAGAACGGATAACATTTATTTGTCACAACAACAGAACATATTTCACAACATGAAATAAAAATATATAAAAAAAAAACTACATTTAACAAAAATATATAAAAAAAAAACTTTTTAAAAAAAAGGGAACCGACTTCAAAACCAAACACAAAAAAACGATAAAATAACTTTTCTTTCGGAAGTCGGTGGCTTTGTTTTTTTTTTATTTCATTGAGTTATGGCCACCGACTTCCGAAAGAAAAGTTATTTTATCGTTTTTTTGTGTTTGGTTTTGAAGTCGGTTCCCTTTTTTTTAAAAAGTTTTTTATTTTAGCATTTTTAGTTGCGTTGTTCAACAAAAATCTTCATAAAATCGGCTTCTTTGAAAACAAAAACGGATCTCTGCGAGCAACTTCACGAGATATCCCTTATTGTTATATACTCAAACCTTCCCCAGAATGTAACAAACACTTTCCTGAAAACTGCATCAAAATCGGTTCAGCCAAACGCGAGATAATCGCGGACAAAAATGCAATCGTCCCTGAAAATCTACGATCCAAGTAAGCAAAACGGATCCACGCGGGCAACGTCACGGGATATCTATTAGTGTTATATACTAAAACCTTCTCCAGAATGTAACAAACACTTTCCTGAAAACTGCATCAAAATCGGTTCAGCTAAACGCGAGATAATCGCGGACAAACATGCAATCGTCCCTGAAAATCTACGATCCAAGTAAGCAAAACGGATCCACGCGGGCAACGCCACGGGATATCTATTAGTGTTATATACTAAAACCTTCTCCAGAATGTAGAGAACACTTTCCTGAAAACTGCATCAAAATCCGTTCAGCCAAACGCGAGATAATCACGGACAAACATACATACATACATACATACATACATACATACATACATACATACAGGTCGAACTGAGAACCTACTTTTTTTTTTGAAGTCGGTTAAAAACATGTGTGTGGCGCGGATATCGAAATAAACCCAGTTCATGAAAATGTTGGGGGTTGGTTGGTTGGTGCAGGCCTTAGTGGGGCGTGTTTCTATTTGCCAGGGAACACGCACCTAAAAAATGCTAAGTTTGCCAGTAGCGTACGCCTAGGTGTGCGGAGCTAGGCTATCAGGCGCGCATCAACAAGTTCTTCATACACGTCCCCGCCATCTTTAGACTGCCGACGCGGTCTATTGATGGGCTCACATACTTTCATCTTTGTGGGTCGTCCCCTCCGGGCAATGTTGCGGTCTATAACGAGCCCCGCACTTAACACCTACCTCGTGACCGCAGCAGCTGAGTATGAAGAACGACGGCGAATCTTCGGCGCCATAACCGAACTAACTGGCAAAGGGAATGGGAAGACAACCCAAATAAAAAAAAAAAAATTACACTTAATATGGAAGAAGCAAAACTTCAAGATAAACTACCCCAGGAGGGTACCGGCGGAGCCGGAGAATCCCTCCCTGAGCATAGCTCGGGCTGCCCCACGTATTCTGGGGGGGGCAAAGGATTGCTACCCATTGAAACTTTACCGGAAAAACCAAAGAAAACATTGACTCAACAATTATTCCATCCAGGCCTATTCCATCGGCAAAGATCAGCGTCAGTTAGCGAAATCAACCAGAAAAAACATACTGACAACTTACAATCAAAAGATGAACAAAGCAGACTCTACAACCATAATGCACCATGGCAACGAGTGCCAAATCAGAAAAGAAACCGTTCTCCTGATGAAAAGGAGGCAAGAGCTAATCAAGCAAAAAGAACACAGCGACGGGACACAATTATTAACCAACATAGAGGAATAAATAATGGTGAACAGGATTCTTCCTCAGAAGTAGCAATAAGTAACAGCTTTGCATTGCTAGATGTGGAAGTGGGAGATGCTCCAGCCAAAAGAACACCTAAACCACCACCGATAATACTGTATGGCGTTGACAACCTGTCGAAACTCACTCAACTCATCGAAGAAGTTGTCGAAAAGGATGACTACACTTACAAAATTGTGTCCAAAAATCAACTCATCATCTCGTCCCATACTGTCGACAAATACAAAACCCTGATAGAGCATATAAGAAGCAAAGGACTTATAGGTCACACCTTTACATGCAAGGATCAAAAATGCACAAGGATTGTTATAAAACATCTCCACTTCAGTACACCAAAAGAGGCTATTATAGAAGCAATAGAGAAAACTGGAAACAGGGTACAAGGGGAAATAGTTACTGCTCGGAAACAAGGAACCAAGGAACCTCTTAATACATTCTTTGTCAATGTAGTGCCACATGAAAATAACAGACTTGTCAAGGAAATAAAATTCATATACAACCAGAAAGTTACCATAGAAGATCCAATAAGAAAAGCGACTGTGGTCCAATGTCAAAGGTGCCAGCAATATGGGCACAGCAAAAATAACTGCATGAGACCATACAGATGTGTGAAATGTGCCGGGGCACATAAAACCACCATGTGCTCAATTGATGAAAACACCCCAGCTGTATGTGCACTCTGTTCAGGAAGTCATCCGGCTAGCTACAAAGGATGTCATGTTTATAAGGAAATTGTAGCAAGAAAGCATGTGGGAAACAAACGCCCACCACATCCGAAAACTAGACCCAATGAAAAAGTACTGAAAAATGACACCGCAACTGATAGGCTTCAAACAGACACAGAAAAGAAAACAGTCAAGCCTGTAAGTACCACCAGGCTTTTCCAACCAAAAAGTAGACAGTCAAGCCTTACAGAAAGCTTGGGACTCTACACCTACAGTGAAGCTGTCAGCAGATCTAATATAGCTGTTGTAGACCTTACTGAGACAGAGAAAGCTCGCCCGAGAAACACTGACCACAAAAAACCACAGAGAACACAGATAGACCAAGGTTACCATACCGAATCACAGAGAACACATTCGGAAAACCACGTTGACCATGAGTCACAGAGAACACATTTTACAAAAATAGAACCTGAACGTGAAAATAAATATGGCTTAGAAGCACTCTTGAGAAGACAGACAGAAAGGATCGACCAACTCATATCGCAGTTTAGTACAATGATGAATCTCATCATGACACTCATCAGTAGGATCCCACAATGATGTCATTACGTATTGCTGCCTGGAACATTAATGGCCTAACGCCAAATAAACAAGAACTAGAAATACTGTTGAAAGATAACAAGGTTGATATTGCTCTCATAGCTGAGACACACCTTAATGACCGTAAGAACTTTAAGATGGATAATTATTGTGTATATTGTACCAACCATCCTGATACCACATCTCACGGAGGGTCCGCTGTTATTATAAAAAATAACATCAAACATCACCTCCATAGCCAGTTTCAGGAGGATTGGATGCAAGCAACTACCATCACTTTATACGAAAGTATGGGCCCTATTAATATAAGCGCTATCTACTGCCCACCAAAGCACAATTTGAAACAACAAATGTTTGACTGCTACTTTCAGAGCTTGGGAAACAGATTCATAAGCGGTGGGGACTGGAACTGTAAACACACTTACTGGGGATCTAGATTGACCACTACTAAAGGACGAGAACTGAAGAAATGTATTGACCAACATAAACTTATAACACTAGCAACAGGCGAACCAACTTACTGGCCAACTGATGTTAACAAGATACCCGATCTGGTAGACTTCTTCATCGCAAAAGGGCTGTCTGATATATATTTTGATGTAAAGTCATCGCTTGATAGCGTTTCTGACCACACCCCTATCATAGCAACGTTTAGCGTGTCGGCAATACACAGACCGCAGAGCCCAGCATTGTATAATCACAAAACAGACTGGGATACATTTGGTGAATATCTGGAAGATGAAGTGAACCTAAAGGTCAAACTTAAAACAGAAGAGGATATAGATGAGGCCACGTTTTATATTACAAACCTTATACAAGTAGCTGCGTGGCGTGCTACTCCGACGTTAAGCCTCTCCGCCCATAAAAATAATATACCGCTGGAAATACGTTACAAGCTGGAAGAAAAACGGAGACAACGGAGGAAATTACACACAAGCAGGTCCGATTCAGACAGGGCAGAATACAATAGAATTTCTAGAGAACTAAAAGAGCTAATCAAAGAGAATCAGAACACATCTTTTCAAGAAAAACTTTCCACACTCTCAGCCCATAAGAAGGACAACTACTCATTATGGAAATTAACTAAGAATTTTAAAAGACCAGTTAGTCACGTTCCACCTTTAAGGATGTCCACTAGCGATCCTTGGGCTAGAAGTGGAAAAGAAAAAGCTGAGCTTTTCGCTAAACATCTCAGTAAAGTCTTCACTCCAAACCAGTCATGTATGACAGAATTTGAAGAGGAAGTTGATCGAATGATCAATAGTGACCAGCAGTTATCGCCACCACTGAAACTTGTCACACCAAAGGAATTAACCCGAATAATTCGTTATTTAAAAAACAAAAAAGCTCCTGGCTTTGACCTTATAACGAGTGAAGTCCTTAAGCAACTGCCTAGAAAAGCAGTGGTATTTCTAACAATGCTATTTAATGCCATTCTTAGAATACAGTACTATCCAAAGCTATGGAAAATATCCCAAATCTGTATGATTGCAAAACCAGGAAAGCCACCAACAGAACCTAGCTCATACAGGCCTATAAGTCTTCTCCCTATTCTATCTAAGGTATTTGAAAAAATTCTCTTACTAAGACTCAAACCAGTCCTGGACGAAAACAGGATTGTACCTGATCACCAGTTTGGATTTCGGGATAAACATTCTACTGTAGAGCAAGTACATCGTGTGGTTCACAAAATTAGACAGTCACTAGAGAGAAAGGAGTATTGTTCTGCAGTATTCATTGACATCCAGCAAGCATTCGATAGAGTCTGGCATAAAGGACTGCTGTACAAGCTAAAAACCCTCTTACCAAACTCATTCTACATGCTCCTGAAATCATACTTGGATCAAAGAAGATTTCAAGTAAAATATGAAGAAGAGCTGTCACAGCTTTACTACATTACCGCCTCAGTTCCACAAGGTTCGGTGCTTGGCCCGGTTCTTTACTCCATATATACAGCCGACTTGCCTGAAACAGAAAATGTCGTAACAGCAACTTACGCAGATGACACCGCATGCCTTGCCAGTGATACAAACCCGAATAAAGCATCGCTGATGCTGCAAGAGCAACTCAATAAAGTTGATTTATGGCTCAAGAAGTGGAGAATTAAGGCTAGTGTAACTAAATCGACACAAATAACATTCGCGCTCCGGAAAGGCGACTGTCCGCCTGTGTGTATGGAGGACAAACCATTACCAAACAATAACAGCGTCAAATATCTCGGCCTACACCTAGATAGAAGACTTACCTGGGCTAACCACATCAAAGCCAAGAAATCAGAAGCTACCCTACAATTCAAAGGACTATCCTGGTTACTGGGGCGTCAGTCCCGGCTGTCCCTCAGAAACAAACTACTTGTATACAAGGCTGTTATAAAGCCAATCTGGACCTACGGGATAGAGCTCTGGGGCTGCGCTAGCAACTCCAATATCGAGATCCTTCAGAGATTCCAAAACATTGCTCTAAGAACAATTTCAAGTGCACATTGGTTCGTGAGAAACACTGAAATTCATGAACACTTGGAGATGCCAACCATTAAGGAAGAAGCTTGTAAAGTAAGCAAGAGATACAAGGAGAGGCTCCACAAGCACACAAATGAACTGGCTAAGAAATTATTAACCCGACAGGAAGATGTGATTCGCCTAAAAAGATGGCAAATATTGGACATAGACCAAAGGAACTAACTATTTAGTCTCCACTGACTTATACGGTGCTGTTTAATGGAATCGCACCAAATCCAAATTAATCCCAGACACCATCTGATTATGGCTTAAAGCCGATTGCAGATAAAAAAGGAGGAAAAAAAAAAAAAAAAAAAAAAAAAAATGAAAATGTTGGGCAGCAGCACCAATAGGTAGTAACTTTATCATTAATTTGATTAGTACTGTTTTGCTTGCTGTGTTTACCGCCCTATATTGTACACTTAGTTTAAACTACGCCTGTTTTGTGTGTTACCTAAGTATCAGTGTAACAATAAATTGTTGGTAAGCCAAATAAATAAATAGCAGCAGCAATCAATTAATTTTGTTTTCATCCATTATTATGATATTTCATACCATACTCTAGGTATCCGTTTCTTTTCGGTATACCTCAATTAGTCATCAAAAATCGGATACATGGGTGCTCAATAATCATTAAAATTATTTGAAAACTGAATTGGTATTGCAGTTTTAAAGACTCCTTTGTGTATAACATCTAAATACAACCTTTATTGCTGTACAAATAAAGGCTTTTATAAAGTCATAACTTACCATAATATCCTTCTATCAACCATCCTTAATAAGGTCATTCGCAATTGGGAAACAATCTTCTACCTATCATCCATCCATAATAACATACATTTTTGCCATCCTACAGCCATCAAATTGGACTACTGAACAACATGATGCAAAGAATGTTGCCAACGTAAATATGTAACATATATTATTTATTTCTAAAATGTAGACTTTTGGAATTCCTGTTGTAAGGAGAGGATTGCAAAATATAAAAATGCATGATGTAGTTTTGGTAGTATCTTGAAGTAGGAAATGTTATTGAACTAGACTTGCCAGCACCACAAATAGTTTCATAAAAAACATACTTCATACATTACATTTAATACATGCTTTTACCTTTTGGCCCCAAGCTATACGCTCCGGCATTTCTCTCTTCCGGTTGCATCGCAAATACTGTCTTATGCAGGTGCGGCGAATATGAACAAAGCAAAACTAGCAAGTTTCATCGTAATCATCATAGCCAGATCAGCGAAATAAGGATATCAGCGGGTCTAAAACGGTCACTTTAGGCAATATTTCTAATGATACACTTCATAAATTCATCATAACCAATGGGCTATTCTCCTACTATTCATTCACGAAGTGAATCCTTAGGAATAACGCTAAGTGGCCGTTTTAACCCGTAGGTAATTGCCGGATAGCTATATCATCTGTAGTTTAAATTAGTCGTAAAGGTATTATTTGTAAGTGGTGCAAGCAGGGTCTAACATTCAAAATTGAGTGATTGCTTATTTGCATCTTGTCAGACACCAAATCTATTCAGTTGAGATGCCTGCCAGTTTGTTCAAAAATCAACCTTAATATCTACCGTGTCATATCAAAACTCTATTGTTTTTATTGTCAGGATTTAAAACAGGCTTATGAGCGTGAAGCAGAGATTCTAGGCTCGAGCTTGGGCGATGGAGCAGTCACTCGCAAGGAAATCATATCGGATATCAATGCACTCGCTGATTTAGCGGTGCTGTGTGAGACGATGGTAAGTCACTATAATACTAGCTTATCTTTCCGATAATCCTAGGTAATATTTTATTTAGATACTAGTGTATGCTCGCGGCTTCGCTTGCGTTAATTTAGAATTTGAGAAACAATACGGACCGTGTAAGTGGTGCCATCTGGAATATAAACGTAATTGTTTTTTTTAACCGACTTCAAAAAAAGGAGGAGGTTCTCAAATCGTCGGAATCTTTTTTTTTTTTTTTTTTTATGTATCTTCCCCGATTTCTCGAAGACGCCTGGACCGATTTGGAAATTTTTTCTTTTGTTTGAAAGGGTATACTTTCCAATTGGTCCCATGATCACCAGGTCAGGATCTGATGATGGGATCCTAGAGAAATCGAGGGCAACCTTCAAATTTTATAGGCACATAGTACCATTTTCATATATTTTCTAAAGCTGTTCAAGTATTTGCATCTGATAATCATCATCTCAGGTGGATGACCTGATGATGGAAGGTACAACTCCTTAACAGTAAGGAGTAGGCATCGATTGATTTACTTTGTGTTCGCATATCTCCGGAACTACAAGTCCGATTTAAGTAATTCTTTTTTTGTTGTACTAGGTATCATTTAACTAAGAGAATACTGCAAGTTTCATCAAAATCGGTTCAGTAATTTTTGAGATATGGAATTTTATTAGCTTAATGTGTACATGAGTGATGTAAGTACCTACTGGTGCGAAGGATTACAAAATTCTAGTGCACATGTAAGAGAATAATGTTCTTGACAAGAATTCGGGTTGAATATTTAAACTAAAAAGAGTAAAATAAAAACTTTTTCAAAAAAAAAATGTAACCGCCTTCAAAAACAACCACAAAAAAGTGTAAAATAATCTACAAAATAACTTTTCTTTCGGAAGTCGGTGGCTAAAAAGACAATGAAAAGAAAAAAAACAAAGGCACCGACTTCCGAAAGAAAAGTTATTTTGTATTTATTTATTTATTTAACTATTTATGTACACACAAAATACAGCACAGGATAATTAAACATAGAACTCAGTACAAGGGTACTGGCGGTACTGCTTATTTCTATAGAAATTTCTGCCAGCAGACCCGCGAAAGGTTATTTTACACTTTTTTGTGGTTGTTTTTGAAGGCGGTTACATTTTTTTTTGAAAAAGTTTTTTTTTCTCGGCTACAGCTTTCTTCTATTTTTCGGGATGAAAGATACCTACCCTATTTCCGTGTCTATACTCCTAACGGCGTATAATTATGCAAAATTTTGGGACGATCGATTCAGTAGGTAGTTTGCGTGAAAAGGTAAAAAACAAACAAACTTGCATTTATAATATTACATTAGATCAATAATGTTATAAGTAGGTACCTACATAGTTTGCATAGAAAACGACCTTGTTTGAGCGACATTAATATAAGACTATCATTTTTTGGTCAATTTACAGTATCGCTGCAATTTGCTAACGAAATTGAACGTACGATAGCATTGCTCTTCCTCCTTCAGCATACCGCGGGATACCTAAAAATAGCTTATTATTTAACTCGATGAGTAAAACTTGTTGTCATTAATAAATTACGGTTTAAATAATATCCAACTTACCTGCCTGAAAGGAGGTGTTAATTTGTTCCCTACATTTAAGGCCAAGCCATGTACCTCAAGGACAAAAATACGAAATTATAGGAAAAAAATCGTAGATTTTGAAAAAAAATATGTTGTATTTATTTGGGCATTTGTACCATAAGAAATTGTCGATCCAAAATGTTAAAACTTGCAACCCAAGAATTGATTTTCAATCTAGCAATGTCATACGTCTCCGACATGATGCGTTTCGTTACTTCATTTATAAACGTGTGAAAACCCAAAAATGTACTTTATAGAATTTATTTATGTATTTCAAATAAGTTATAATTACTAGTACACATATTTTGTGAATAATCATGGGAATAAGAACTTTAAAAAATGCATTTATTTCACATTTCGTATTATTTTTTGCGTTTGGTTATCTGCCGGCCAAAAGCCAGGGTTCCCGACCTAGTTCGATAGTTTTTTTCTATTGTTGTTGATATTCATTACTGTCAAAAAGCTGTCAAATAATGAAACATCGATGTCATATTTTGACGTGATTTTGACAGATGAAACAGATTGAAGCTGTCATAAACGTTTCTTTGAACGCAGTTCCGTTGCGAAGTAGTGTTTTTTCATATACTTTTATTTCTTTTTCTATCTAGTATTGAAGGATTTTAAATACTGCTAAAAATACTAATTATTGGAAGGGATTTTAATAATCATTTGTACCTCGGTACATGGTAGGGCCGAAAAATTAACACCTCCTTTAAATCAGCGCAGATTTATCCAGTTATCCTAGAGAACTACTGAAAAATATTAGAAAAAAATAAAATTGCAAATAATATTGAAATGGAAGTATGCATCAAATTATTTTTAATTATATGAAACTCTCATATTATGATAAATAAAAACAAAAAAAAGCCACAAAATGTGAAAAAAAATTGATCCCGAGACCCATTGCACGAATGACGAAAGGAAAGCAGGTTACTAACCAGACTGTTTTCAAATAGCGGTTCTTATACAAATGTCAACAATGACTAAAAATCAACAAATTATAACATTGCTAATCCCCCAAGGGGAATAGCGTAATTATACATACCCTATTAATTGAAGCGAAGTTTAAGGAATATTTGAGGAAAAAATCAATAAATAATATCCAGTGGTTTAGCTTCCAACTCAAAACATACATAAAAAAACAACAAAATTCAAAATTGCTTATCTCCCAGGGAAAATAGCGTAATAATACTTATGTATATTCCTAATATTATGCTCCTGTTAATAGGTTATCCTATTAACAGGAGCATAATATTAGGAATATTCGAGGAAAATTTGATCGACAACTTTACAGTAGTTTCGGAGATAGATCAAAACAAAAAAACATAGTACAAAAAGTTGACCTGGCATCAGAATCGGCCCCATATCTCGAAAAAAATATTCAATGTACAGGAATGACAGCTCTACGATTTTATTATTATATAAAGAATGTAAAGAAAGATAAAGAATAAAGAAGATCTCAAGTGTTGATTAAATAAAACTATTGCGTATTTAGGGATCAATCTAATTAAAACACAGCAAATCACATAACCTCATGTAATGGCTGACAATCAAAAGCGATAACACATCACTCTCAATTTTCCATAAACAAATAATAACCATAAACCAATACTACAAGAACAATAAATTATAAACCAAAAAATTAAAAAAAAAAAATGTCACCGACTTCAAAAAAATCACAAAAAAAGTTCAAAATAACCTACAAAAAACTTTTCTTTCGAAAGTCGGTGACTTTATTTTTTATTTCATTGACTTTTTGTCACCGACTTTCGAAAGAAAAATTTTTTGTAGGTTATTTTGAACTGTTTTTGTGGTTGTTTTAAAGTCGGTTACATTTTTCTTTTGAAAAAGTTTTTATTTTATCCTTTTTAGTTTCAGTATTCAACCCAAATTATTGTCAAACACTTAATTTTCTTACATGTGCACTAAAATTTTGTAATCCGTAGCACCGGTAATAACAACGCCCATGTATGTATGTAACTAATAATATAATAATAATAATATTCCACAACTATCACACAACGCCATCTAGTCCCAAGCTAAGCAAAGCTTGTGTTATGGGTACTAGACAACTGATAAACATACTTATATATTTCTAAATACATACATATTATAGATAAATTACACCCAGACACAGAACAAATGATCGTGCTCATCACACAAACATTTGTCCTGGGTGGGAATCGAACCCACGACCTCCGGCATAGCAGTCAGGGTCACTAACCACTAGACCAACAGGCCAGTCAAACTATGTACACAATGAGCTAAAAATAAAAACTACTGCACCAAACTAAATGAAAATTTTATGGGACCAAATGGCAGATATACTGTATAGAACAAAATAAAGAATCATCGAAATCGGACCAGAAACCTCGGATTAATCGGTGTAGACAAAGTTGAAAACTTTTTAGGTTTTTGTTGATTTTTCAAAAAGTGTTTGTCCGATTTCGATAAAATTTTAATGGGACCATTCCGGAAGTATACACTATCCAACAAAAAAGAATTTTTCAAGTCGGTTGTTAAACGACGGAGTTATGCCCGAAAAAACATAAAAAAAAATACAAATATTCGAATTGAGAACCTCCTCCTTTTTGAAGTCGGTTAATTGGCAGCTATTTTAGTATGTTATATATTTAAAGGCGCCTAACCAGAAAGTTGGCAACGACGCAAATAGCTGCCACATATTTACAAGTTCTAATTAATTTGGCAATGTTACTGTATGGAAATAAGAAATATGGCTCTGTAGTGCACTAGAAAACTGATATAGGAATGCAATTAAAACACTGAATTTGACGTTGTAACCGTTTCAGGTGTATAAAAGGCATTTGGAATGTTTCCAAATGCTTTTTTTCGTCTAAAACATATATTCGGTGTTACGATATTAATTATTGCATTCCCTAATCAATTTTTTAGTGCACTAATATAATTAAAACGAGATATTTACCACGTTTATTATTTTTGTGAAGGATCATGTCAGTTTAAAAAAAACATATTCTTAGTTCACAAAAAATCACCTATGAAAACATAACTTTGAAACGGATATTATAGTCAGAATGTGACACGTGACACTTGTTACCCCAAATGCGCTTGAGACATAATGACGTCTGTTGGGGCTTTTAGACTATACAGGGTGCAATCTTAGTCATGGGCAATATTATTTTAATCTAATGCTCTACTAACGATACTGAATGTATAACGCAACTCAAAAACATTATTAATGCAAGTATGTAAAACTTAAAAAAAAATCATAAGTGTCTCAAAGTATCAACGCGGCGCGTAGACGCGTGCGCTTTAAAATCTGGATACTTCAAGACGGGTCTGACGCAGATTGTGCACTTCGCAAATTGTGCACTTGACGCAAAATGTGCACTTCGCAAATTGTGCAATTCGCAAATTGTGCACTTCTCAAAATAGTAATTCGCAAACTGTGCATTTCGCAAATTGTGCACTTCTCAAATTGAGCACTCCTCAAAATAAATGTGAATATGATTATAATGATTTTAAATAAAAACCGTTTACACACAATTATTTTTTTTATTATTTTGCACAGTTATTAACACTCTAACAGTAGTTTCGTGTGAAAAATAATCACGTTCAGGAAATATTTTGATTATGTTTTTTCAGTCCACCAGTGACCTATACACATAATATGAGCACTCCAGCCCTTTATTATACATAGGTATTATTATTTTCTAGTAACTATTTATTTTTACTAAATAATATAATTTTAATTAATCGCTTTATTACACTTTCAAAACACATAGTTCTCTTTATATGTCTTTTATTTCCTCAGTAGCGTAACTCAGTAGGTAAGTACTCGTACTAAGTACTCAATTTAGTCAAAAGTAGGAAATAGAATAATATGTATACATACAACCAGCACAAAACCATCCAAGTCTTTTGGAAATTCGCAAAAAAGCAAATAATTGCTTTTTCATACAAAATGAGAAATTGATCGGGCCCATCAGTATGTTTTTTTTTTTGCGAATTTCCAAAAGTCTTAGAACAAACATTGTTCAGTAACAAGGGCTGAGTTACCCCACGAGAGGTTTTGCGCTATTAACGTTACACGTTGCATATTTAATGCTTCATTTATTTTTATACTGTATTAATATTTTGATTAATTAAATATGTATAATAAAAATATGAATACAAAATTTCACTCTCTATTTTCAAGAAAGCCATAAATAAATATGGCATTAAATATACCTAAGTATATTATTTTATTTCCTACTTTTGACTAAATTGAGTAGGTACTTACCTACTCACGAAATAATAGACATGTTTTTAATATCTATTTTTGTATTTTTTGTAAAAGCGTGATAAAATCAATTAGTTAAAAGTTAATATTTATTTAAAAATAGTAATATTAAATGGCTGTAGTGCTCATAGTCTCGTATGTGTATGGCTGACATGTACTAAAAACATAATTCAAAACATTTCCTGAATGTGATTATTAATACATGAAACTACTGTAATCGTACGTATACTAAACTTGTGCAAAATAATTAAAAAATAATGTAAATAAATGGTTTTTTATTTTGAACCATTATGATAATGTTCAGATTCATTTTGAGGAGTGCTCAATTTGAGAAGTGCACAATTTGCGAAATGCACAGTTTGCGAATTACTATTTTGAGAAGTGCACAATTTGCGAATTGCACAATTTGCGAAGTGCACATTTTGCGTCAAGTGCACAATTTGCGAAGTGCACAATCTGCGTCAAACCCTTCAAGACTTATTGGGGATTAAGTTTTTTTTTTTATTACTTTTAGTGTTTATTTGCAACATTATGCCTTTGCAATGTGACTTAAAACATTTTTAAGGTTTTCCAAACTTGCATTAAAAATATTTTTGATTTGCGAATTATTAGCCCTAATGCAATCAGTATCGTGACTGGAGTCTTTGATTAAAGTATTGCCCACGACTAAGATTGCGCCCTGTATAATATGTTTCATTTAATCACAGGCTTGCGTTTGAACATTGACGCGGCCGTGGGTAATGGACGCTGTTATATATTGAAGCCTGTCACTGTCCGGACTCTTATTAGATTCATATTCGACGCTTGAAAGGCAAAAGTTACCAAGCGACATTTTGGGCGATATTGTGTTATATATATCATTGAAATCAGAAAAAAATTCTGCGTCGATTGATCCTACTCTCGTACCGCTAGGAAGACTTTTGCTGTCGCTTGGTAACTTAAAAAAATACACATTTTCACCAATTTCGGCGACCAAGCGACAAAAATTTTACCGATTTATGAATAAGCTTTACTTGGTAGATATTCTATTTCAAGTTTTTACATTTAGTAACTTTTGCCTTGACTTGAACTAATGCGTTTTAACATTAGGTATTTTTTACTTTATGCAATCTGTTGTATGAGCATTGCTTAGGAAATTTTGCCTGATTATTATTTTATATTTTTCTTCATTTAAGACTTTTTAACACACCTTAGTTATGTATTCATTTTCACTTAGTATTTTCTTCCTAAATACAATGTGCTTTAAAACGTAATATAGTACTATTTTTCCTGCCTAAAAAAGATAAATTTTGTCGTTTGGTAATATTTTACCTGCCGTTTTTTTTACAGTTTTTGTCACTTAGGTAACTATTACCGATATGAAATTTGTATAAAAATCAGGTTATCCCCGTTGCACCTATTTTGTTTTGTCGCAAGTACGCGTTGTAAAGCAGAACATTAATGGCTGTTGGTCAAATAAATTTTGATTAGTCTTCACTCAACTGTCGCTAAGGCAATTCGTGATCGCGCGCATCGCAGTTAAGTACGTTGCGTAGCTCAAAATATTGATGTATCACCTACTCGTATTGCCTATCATAAGTTCGAAAAATATTTAACCGGATTTAATTTCACCTAAAACTTTGCGCCGAATCCCAGTAGTTCCATTGTCACGTTCCATTATCGAACTACTGGGTTTTTTTTTTACCCCAGTAGCTAAATAAGAATTTATTTTACGAAAATTTTGCAGTAGTGGACGAGATTAATAACAGTTTCGTGGAAGCTGACCAAACGGTAGGCTCTAAGTTTTTTGACCCAGCCGTGCAAATAGACCTCAGAAACTTTCCAATCACACCCTCAACCTCATGACTGATCGACGCTTATTTATAGACTGCAGATTTTCGGTGACGCCGAGTCATATAGGCAGATCAATAAATAGACTTCAAAAGCCTTGCGGCACGATAAACGCCTCTTTAATACTAATTACCACATTAAAGAGAGATCTATTGAGATGTATCTATTGGGCAAAGCCAGCTGACAAAGCTGAAACGAGAAGATGCAAAGAATGCAGAGGTATTGAAGGAAGTCGAAAAGTTTTATGCACAGCTATACGTTTCGGCTGTCAACCTGTTAGCAGCGTGGCCACAGAGCCAAGCTAACCCGACACTACATTGAAGACATCCAGGGCATCAGCCTTTACGAAATTAGGATAGCCCTTAATCAGCTGAAAACAATAAGGCGCCGGGTGAAGATGGAATCACTTCAGAGCTTTTGAAAGCGGGTGGAAATTGGTGGTTCTATTCTTTAAGAAGGGTGACAACACCTTATTAAGAAATTACAGATCTATCTCGCTCTTCAGCCATGTTTATAAATTGTTTTCGAGGGAACATCATCGCGAACCGTCTCGACCGCAGGTTTGATGACTTCCAGCCCTCCAAAAAAGCCGGTTTCCGAAAAGGCTACCATAAACCACAAACACACGCTGCGGAAAGTTATACAGAAGACCAGAGAGTATAACTTGCCCTTAAGTTAAGCGTTTGTGGACTATGAGAAAGCCTTAAAATTGGTGGAGACGTGGGGAACAGGGCAGTTTTTGAATCTCTCCAACGATGTAGTATTGACTATCGGTATGTCGAAGTGTTTAGGTCATCATCATCAACCTATGATGTTCCCACTGCTGGGACACAGGCCTCCTCTCTGTGAGAGGGAATGAATGGGCCATAATCCACCACGCGGGCCCAGCGTGTTAGTAGATGTCACCGGTCTTCGAATTTTTGGTTCTAGGACATGCCGGTTACCTCACGAGTTGAGAGCAGTGGTGAAATAAATTACACAAAGTAATGCGCCTGGCGGGGTTCGAACCCACGACCTACAAGTCGTAAGTCGGGACCAATACTGCTGGACCACCACTGCTCTGTGGTGAAGGGTCAAATGTTTAGGCCACTGCTGAACAAGGGCCTCCCCCTTAGACCGCCATGCCGAACGACAATTCGCGACTTGCATCCATCGGTTGCACGCGACCCTCACGATGTCGTCGGTCCACCTAGTGGGAGGCCTGCCTACGCTACGTCTTCCGGTCCGTAGTCGGCACTCGAGAACTTTTCTTCCCCATCGGTTGTCAGTTCTACGAGCGATGTGGCCTGCCCATTGCCACTTCAACTTGCAAATTTTATGAGCTATGTCGGTGACTCTGGTTCTTCGCCGAATATCCATGTTCCGGATTTTATCCTTTCGGTTTTAGTGTTTAGGTGCTTGATCAATAATAATATGTCAGCCCGAGTACAGGTGCAGAGTTGGAAAGCTCTGTCTTTGAAAAGGGCATAAGACAAGGAGACGTGATATCATACAGACAACGACGATATAATACTAGACTACGCATGCACGATCTAAGGAACGAAAATTATTCTGTCAACTCGCTGAGGTACTACGTAAACGAGGGGGACGGGGTACTGCGTTGTGATTGGCTAACTCAAGGTCTGTCTCAACGTATGTTTACGACTCACAGGATTGGTCGAAATGAGACGAATATAAGACTTTTTTGCCTAATGTGTTGACAGACATCGGTTGCCTGTTATTACGAGTCTAGTATTATATCGTCGTTGCATACAGACGTGAGGAGGTAGTAGACCTACCTAATCCGACGGTTTGTTCCAAGTAGACATACGAGTCAACAACTTATCACGTTTGTATGATATCACGTCTCCTTGTCTTATGCCCTTTTCAAAGATATCGCTACTTCAAAAAAGAGGTCAACCGCCGAATTCAATATGAATCGCTCGTCGGAATACCTCAGTGCTTCAAAGTTTTCGGCAAATGTGTGACGACTTATGGCGCCGAAACGTGGTCTCTTTCTACAGGCCTCATTAGTAAGCTCAAGGTAGCCCAACGAGCTGTGGAGAGGGCTATGCTCGGAGTCCCTCTGCGTGATCGAATCAGCAATGAAAAGATTCGTAGACGAACTAAAGTTACCGACATAGCCCAGCAAACCTGAGGAGTAGGCAGACCACATAGCACGCAGAACTGATGACTGATGAGGCTGCAAGGTTCTCGAATGGAGACCACGAACCAAGGCAACGCTGCAAGGTGGACAGACGATCTGATGAAATCACAGGATCGCGCTGGCTTCAAGCAGCTTCCAACCGGTCCTATTGGAAATCTATGGGGGAGGCCTATGTACAGCAGTGGACGTCGTACGACAGATATGATGATGATGAATTTGATTGCGATATACGGAAAGAAATATTGAAAGGAGTCTCGAGGCTGATTTTGACTAAAATTGCATGATAGGCTTTTAGATCCTGTACTATAACACTATTCGATAGCGTTCCTAATAAGAATCAAATCCTGGGAAGTAATCATATAAGGCAAAATAAAGGAAAACATCTAATTCAAAAAAAAGAAACTGATAAATCTTCAAGGCAACGACTGTATTCGAAACAAGTTAACCGTTTCTTCTTTGAAATAATGCTTTTTTTTTTCAAATCAATAATTTCGAATTGCAGCATACGGTGCGAGAGTTGACACGTGTCAAATCCAGTGAAACATTGAAAACTGCGATGATGGTGACCAAAACCTTACACCAAAAGTTTTTGATTATGTGTATTAAAACCTAAATTTATTGTTACTTATTCAAAAAAACCCTACACTAACCTTATTTAATTTGTACCATGGTTATAATTGGCTGGTAGAAAAGTATATTTGTTTTCTATTCAGATCATTTTACTTGTAAGTTAAACATGCGCCAATTCAGGATAAGTCATTTTTCTTCAAACACAATAATAAAATAATCGGGTTTAGTTAATTTTGCTTGTTTTACCATGAAATTTTGATGTCGGTAAGTAACTTTTACCTGTTTGTGATTTTGATAAAAATTATTACCAACCGACATTATTTCATAAACTAATGAGAAAATCCATAATCTTTAAATGCCAGTTTATTAAGCCTGTAAGGTTTATTTAAAATTCGTTGGAATTACGTAATTATGACAAATAGGTGATTTTATACGATTTTTTTTCCAAAAATAAAAACTTTAAAATGCTCTCCTGTAAAGTTGGCTACATGTCGCTTGGTAATTTTTGCCTTTCAAGCGTCGATATCTTGTGTGGGTTAAAACCCTTGCTAATATTTCTCTCAGGACTGGCTAAGCGCCAACATCCGAAGCTTGCCCTCCATACTGGGCGGACCGGGCGGACTCACCAAGCTGTCGGACAAGTTCCTCAACGACATTGCCTCCGCAGCTATGATATTCGACGAGATCTCACATAAATGTCTGCTGTTTCTACATCTGGAGGTGTGTAGAGATATTTTGAACAGGCTGTGGGTGTACTATCACATCTAACTCTTTGGGTTGGTTTGACTTCAACGTGTTTTTCTCGTGAAAGATGCGCATCGAGTGCTTCCACTACCTGGGCCAGGAGGAGCGCGGTGCGGAGGGAGCGGAGGGAGACGAACAGGCGGGCGGGGCCGCGCTGCTGGCACACGCGCTGCTGGCCTTCCACGAGCAGGCCGCCGCCGTACTGGCCCCACACAGACTAGCGGTGAGCGCAGTACTCTGTACACGGACACAGGCGGGAGTCCATACGGCACAGTGTTCAATCCAACATGTTTTGTTTCATCCGCAGTACATAATGTCGGGCGTGGGCGAAATGATGTCAGCCGGCGTCGTGTGGCGCTGGCAGGGCGAGGCGGGCGCCCGCGGAGGAGACGCGCGCCTCGCCACCCTGCGGCACTGCCTGGCCGCGCTCAGCCTGCCGCACCGGGGCCTGCACCGCGCACACACCTACCTGCACCTGCTCACTTGTACACCTGAGGTGAGTGGAGGATGTGTATGAGCTGGCCACCCTGCGGCACTGCCTGGCCGCGCTCAGCCTGCCGCACCGGGGCCTGCACCGCGCACACACCTACCTGCACCTGCTCACTTGTACACCTGAGGTGAGTGGAGGATGTGTATGAGCTGGCCACCCTGCGGCACTGCCTGGCCGCGCTCAGCCTGCCGCACCGGGGCCTGCACCGCGCACACACCTACCTGCACCTGCTCACTTGTACACCTGAGGTGAGTGGAGGATGTGTATGAGCTGGCCACCCTGCGGCACTGCCTGGCCGCGCTCAGCCTGCCGCACCGGGGCCTGCACCGCGCACACACCTACCTGCACCTGCTCACTTGTACACCTGAGGTGAGTGGAGGATGTGTATGAGCTGGCCACCCTGCGGCACTGCCTGGCCGCGCTCAGCCTGCCGCACCGGGGCCTGCACCGCGCACACACCTACCTGCACCTGCTCACTTGTACACCTGAGGTGAGTGGAGGATGTGTATGAGCTGGCCACCCTGCGGCACTGCCTGGCCGCGCTCAGCCTGCCGCACCGGGGCCTGCACCGCGCACACACCTACCTGCACCTGCTCACTTGTACACCTGAGGTGAGTGGAGGATGTGTATGAGCTGGCCACCCTGCGGCACTGCCTGGCCGCGCTCAGCCTGCCGCACCGGGGCCTGCACCGCGCACACACCTACCTGCACCTGCTCACTTGTACACCTGAGGTGAGTGGAGGATGTGTATGAGCTGGCCACCCTGCGGCACTGCCTGGCCGCGCTCAGCCTGCCGCACCGGGGCCTGCACCGCGCACACACCTACCTGCACCTGCTCACTTGTACACCTGAGGTGAGTGGAGGATGTGTATGAGCTGGCCACCCTGCGGCACTGCCTGGCCGCGCTCAGCCTGCCGCACCGGGGCCTGCACCGCGCACACACCTACCTGCACCTGCTCACTTGTACACCTGAGGTGAGTGGAGGATGTGTATGAGCTGGCCACCCTGCGGCACTGCCTGGCCGCGCTCAGCCTGCCGCACCGGGGCCTGCACCGCGCACACACCTACCTGCACCTGCTCACTTGTACACCTGAGGTGAGTGGAGGATGTGTATGAGCTGGCCACCCTGCGGCACTGCCTGGCCGCGCTCAGCCTGCCGCACCGGGGCCTGCACCGCGCACACACCTACCTGCACCTGCTCACTTGTACACCTGAGGTGAGTGGAGGATGTGTATGAGCTGGCCACCCTGCGGCACTGCCTGGCCGCGCTCAGCCTGCCGCACCGGGGCCTGCACCGCGCACACACCTACCTGCACCTGCTCACTTGTACACCTGAGGTGAGTGGAGGATGTGTATGAGCTGGCCACCCTGCGGCACTGCCTGGCCGCGCTCAGCCTGCCGCACCGGGGCCTGCACCGCGCACACACCTACCTGCACCTGCTCACTTGTACACCTGAGGTGAGTGGAGGATGTGTATGAGCTGGCCACCCTGCGGCACTGCCTGGCCGCGCTCAGCCTGCCGCACCGGGGCCTGCACCGCGCACACACCTACCTGCACCTGCTCACTTGTACACCTGAGGTGAGTGGAGGATGTGTATGAGCTGGCCACCCTGCGGCACTGCCTGGCCGCGCTCAGCCTGCCGCACCGGGGCCTGCACCGCGCACACACCTACCTGCACCTGCTCACTTGTACACCTGAGGTGAGTGGAGGATGTGTATGAGCTGGCCACCCTGCGGCACTGCCTGGCCGCGCTCAGCCTGCCGCACCGGGGCCTGCACCGCGCACACACCTACCTGCACCTGCTCACTTGTACACCTGAGGTGAGTGGAGGATGTGTATGAGCTGGCCACCCTGCGGCACTGCCTGGCCGCGCTCAGCCTGCCGCACCGGGGCCTGCACCGCGCACACACCTACCTGCACCTGCTCACTTGTACACCTGAGGTGAGTGGAGGATGTGTATGAGCTGGCCACCCTGCGGCACTGCCTGGCCGCGCTCAGCCTGCCGCACCGGGGCCTGCACCGCGCACACACCTACCTGCACCTGCTCACTTGTACACCTGAGGTGAGTGGAGGATGTGTATGAGCTGGCCACCCTGCGGCACTGCCTGGCCGCGCTCAGCCTGCCGCACCGGGGCCTGCACCGCGCACACACCTACCTGCACCTGCTCACTTGTACACCTGAGGTGAGTGGAGGATGTGTATGAGCTGGCCACCCTGCGGCACTGCCTGGCCGCGCTCAGCCTGCCGCACCGGGGCCTGCACCGCGCACACACCTACCTGCACCTGCTCACTTGTACACCTGAGGTGAGTGGAGGATGTCGGCGAATGGTGAGGTAGCAAGCGGTGGGAACAAATGTGTGAGACAGTACGACGTATGCCTCAGTGAGGTGCGTTAGACGCGGCGAAAAGTGCTCTGCAGGAACCAAGTTTTGTTGTCGCCGCGACTAACGCCCGTAGCTTGCAAACTGCTCCGCCCCGCCGTTTGCGCTGTCCAAAACCGTGACCAGCACGTATCAAAAATCGGACGCGGTTCTGACTAAACTCTGAATCCCGTGTCCAGTGACAAATATTGTTTAAAGATACAGGGTTACTTGTAAATGTACGTACATCTGTTAGGAGCTGATAGAGAAACCAAAATGTACCAAGTTGAACCCAGTAACCCTTGTATTCAGTGTCCACAACTGGACCGTAATTTATCCATATCAATTACAATGACCACCAAAAAAATCTAATATCCACTCTTTTACCTACAGGAAATAATAACATCAGTTCGCGAGAAAGGCGCCCAGTTTACTGAGCTAGAATACTTGAACGCGTTCAAAGTGATCCAGGCGCGTCGGAACATCTCATCGACTGATATGAAGATGCATCTCAAACAACTGTCTGCTGCTCTAGGACATGTTGGAGTCACTGTTTAGACTAGAAAAAATAATCCTCACCTAGTCTTTTCCCAAATGCGTTGATGGCATCTTCTAAAAATCACAATTGAACATGGAACATGCCTATCGCAATTTACAACCCTATACTGAGTAACATGATAACTTTTATCTGCTGTTCTGGAGTGTGATAGATTGAAATCTATAGATGTCTCACGAAAATATGACTGAGAAGAGTAAAGGCCTATCCGCACACAACAGTGCTGACACGTTCCGTACCGTACCGTTCCGTGACGTGCTATTCATATTATAAACGAGTGAACGAACATCACTGAACGGTACTGTCACTGATGAGTACGGATAGCGTCGTACAAAATGTATGGTTCAATATCATATTTCACTGACACTGATCGATACGGTACTGATCGGCACTTGTCGGTACGTGCCGGCACTGTTGTGTGCGGATAGGCCTCTAACTTGCATTTTCATTCAACAATTTACGCATCACCGGGCAAGATGTTAAAAGTGTCAATAAAAAGTCATCATTTTCTGACACAATATCTAATTATACATCTTTGGAGAATGAAGGAATGGGAAGAATGAAATGATTTGGATTTATTCGGAAAATAATGAAAACTTCGTATAGAAGTTATGCTGGATTATGAACATGTTAGGTTGTTACCTAAAAGGGTAATTTTGAACCCGCACTGGACGGGAAGTTTACTTGGAAAAAGAGAAGGAATACTTCGTGTAAAGTATAAATACTTTGATTATATACAATTTGAACTACAATAAACTAGAACTTGTAACTTTTAGTATTATGCTTGGCGTGCCTTAGCAATGTTATTTATAAATACTTGAAATATTTAATTTGTATTTACTTAGTCCCGGCAGCACTCGCGCCCTCGAAAGTTACATAGACACTCGCGCATAGAGCATTTTGCTCACACTTTATAAGCAGTCATATTGTAGTATAGGACAGTGATATGACATATTATTAGATTAAAGTATATTAAAACAATCATATATAATCAAATCAAATGTTCTTTTATAATTATACAATGTTTTTATACTTTTCATTTTCAGTAACAAACGTAACAGCTAAATTGCCGTTATTTGCACCTACTTTTGATATAAATTGATAATAATTAAATTAAACAAAAAAAAAACATATGAAAATAGCACGGTATTAATCCTCATCATGTGCATCAGCTTTACATAATATAACATAAAATAAAAGCATGTTTGGAACACAAAAAAAAATTGCAGAAAAACATGTCTTTTTGATTTGCGATTTCACAACAAATCGCGCAGATTACATTGGTTTTCTCAGTCCCAGAAACGCCAAGTTCAAAGGAAAATTTGCTAAGGGATATGTGACAAGTTGTGCATGATAGATCATCGTTGTATTTGGGGTTGTATTAAATGTAGAACTAATTATTTCAAATATTGTCTCCGGGTGCTAATTTTCTCACCAGAATGTGTTGCTGTTGACTAACCATCTGTAAATATATTAAACTAGATTAATTTATTGATTTTTATATTTTTTAACTAGTATTTGCTCGTTGCGCGAGCTGCAAGCAGCTCGCGGGGTCGTGTTTTGGAGGAGTATTCCTTACCTTAATAAAATTTTAAGAATCCATAAGAATCATTAAACCAATTGGAAAATCCATAGACCTAAAAAGATTTCGTAAATTATTAAATTATGTAAAATATTTTTAATATTTTGAAAACCCTTCTAACTAATTCAATAAAAAAAGAAACAAAATTTAAAATTAAACAAAATAAATTGAGAATTCCTAAGGATAGTTAAAAGAATTTTAAAATCCGTTAGAGCACTTAAAAGATTTTGAAACCCCTTAAGAACCCCCTTATCCAATCTAAAACCATACTAAAAACTCAGAAGGGAGTTATGGGGCAACTTTGAAAAATGGTTCTCACTTTTCCGAGCCTCCTCTATTCGAATCCGTAAAAAAACAAAACACGGGTCTCTTAGTTACCGAGATACGATGGGGGGAAGGGTGAAGGGAGGAGAGGGGGGAGTTTTGAAAAATGATTTTGACACACTTTGGGCCCTTTGATATGAATCTGAAAAAAATATGTTCCAAGTCTCTTCTGAGATCTACCTAAAGGGGGGGAGAAGGGGGTAAAGAGGGTGAACTTTGAAAAATGATTTTTTCTTTTCCGAGGCTCCTCTATACGAATTCGTAAAAAAACTGAACACTCTTAGTTTCGGAGATACGATTGGGAGGGGGGAGGGAGGCCAAAAAGGGGAGGCTTGGTACTTTTGCCCTTCTCATGAGAGTAACTTGTAAGTTTCCTTGTCGTCACCCCTGAGTTACGCTTCATCCACTCAACTTTCGTTACGTCCCATGATGAAATTGATGAACATTTCGAAAATTATCGAAGCCGCCATCTTGGATTATGATTTTGACCTCACTATCGGCTTTAGCATCCTCGAAAACTATGAAAACGACTCCCATGATGATATTGATGAACAACTCGAAAATTATTATTATAGCAGCCGCCATCTTGGATTCTCATGTTGACCTCCATCGGTTTTAGCACCCTCGAAAACCATGAAAACGACATCCATGATGAAAACTTTGATTTTTTTGCAGTCGCCATCTTGGATTTTGATTTTGACCTCGCTAACGGCTTTAGTATCCTCGAAACCACGAAAACGATTCCCATGATGAACAATTCGAAAATTATCGCAGCCGCCATCTTGGATTTTGATTTTGACCTCACAATTGGCTTTAGCATCCTCGAAAACCATGAAAACGACATCAATGATGAAAACTTTGTATTTTATGCAGTCGCCATCTTGGATTTTGTTTTTGACCTCACTATCGGCTTATTTAGCATCCTCGAAAACCATGAAAGCGACTCCCATGAAGAACGTTTCGAAAATTATCGCAGCCGCTATCTTGGATTTGGATTTTAACCTCACTATCGGCTTAAGCATCCTCGAAAACCATGAAAACGACTCCCATGATGAACAATTCTAAAATTATCGCAGCCGCCATCTTGGATTTTGATTTTGCCCTCACTATCGGCTTTAGCATCCTCGAAAACCATGAAAACGACTCTCATGATGAAAACTTTGAATTTTTTGCAGTCGCCATCTTGGAATTTGATTTTGGCCTCATTATCGGCTTTAGCATCCTCGAAAACCATGGAAACGACTCCCATGATGAACAATTCGAAAATTATCGCAGCCGCCATCTTGGATTTTGATTTTGACCTCACTATTGGCTTTAGCATCCTCGAAAACCATGAAAACGACATCAATGATGAAAACTTTGTATTTTATGCAGTCGCCATCTTGGATTTTGTTTTTGACCTCACTATCGGCTTATTTAGCATCCTCGAAAACCATGAAAGCGACTCCCATGATGAACATTTCGAAAATTATCGCAGCCGCCATCTTGGATTTGGATTTTAACCTCACTATCGGCTTTAGCATCCTCGAAAACGATGATAACGACTCCCATGATGAAAACTTTGAATTTTTTGCAGTCGCCATCTTGGAATTTGATTTTGACGTCACTATCGGCTTCAGCATCCTCGAAAACCATGAAAACGACACCCATGATGAACATTTCTAAATTATCGCAGCCGCCATCTTGGATTTTGATTTTGACCTCACTATCGGCTTTAGCATCCTCGAAAACCATGAAAACGACTCCCATGATGAACATTTCTAAATTATCCCAGCCGCCATCTTGAATTTCGGCTTTAGCATCCTCGAAAACGATGATAACGACTCCCATGATGAAAACTTTGAATTTTTTGCAGTCGCCATCTTGGAATTTGATTTTGACGTCACTATCGGCTTCAGCATCCTCGAAAACCATGAAAACGACACCCATGATGAACATTTCTAAATTATCGCAGCCGCCATCTTGGATTTGGATTTTAACCTCACTATCGGCTTTAGCATCCTCGAAAACCATGAAAACGACTCCCATGATGAACAATTCTAAAATTATCGTCGCCGCCATCTTGGATTTTGATTTTGACCTCACTATCAGCTTTAGCATCCTTGAAAACCATGAAAGCGACTCCCATGATGAACGTTTCGAAAATTATCGCAGCCGCCATCTTGGATTTGGATTTTATCCTCACTATCGGCTTTAGCATCCTCGAAAACCATGAAAACGACTCCCATGATGAACAATTCTAAAATTATCGCAGCCGCCATCTTGGATTTTGATTTTGACCTCACTATCAGCTTTAGCATCCTCGAAAACCATGAAAACGACTCCCATGATGAACAATTCGAAAATTATCGCAGCCGCCATCTTGGATTTTGATTTTGACCTCACTATTGGCTTTAGCATCCTCGAAAACCATGAAAACGACATCAATGATGAAAACTTTGTATTTTATGCAGTCGCCATCTTGGATTTGGATTTTAACCTCACTGTCGGCTTTAGCATCCTCGAAAACCATGAAAACGACTCCCATGATGAACAATTCTAAAATTATCGCAGCCGCCATCTTGGATTTTGATTTTGACCTCACTATTGGCTTTAGCATCCTCGAAAACCATGAAAACGACATCAATGATGAAAACTTTGTATTTTATGCAGTCGCCATCTTGGATTTTGTTTTTGACCTCACTATCGGCTTATTTAGCACCCTCGAAAACCATGGAAGCGACTCCCATGATGAATATTTCGAAAATTATCGCAGCCGCCATCTTGGATTTGGATTTTAACCTCACTATCAGCTTTAGCATCCTTGAAAACCATGAAAGCGACTCCCATGATGAACGTTTCGAAAATTATCGCAGCCGCCATCTTGGATTTGGATTTTAACCTCACTATCGGCTTTAGCATCCTCGAAAACCATGAAAACGACTCCCATGATGAACAATTCTAAAATTATCGTCGCCGCCATCTTGGATTTTGATTTTGACCTCACTATCAGCTTTAGCATCCTTGAAAACCATGAAAGCGACTCCCATGATGAACAATTCTAAAATTATCGCAGCCGCCATCTTGGATTTTGATTTTGACCTCACTATCAGCTTTAGCATCCTCGAAAACCATGAAAACGACTCCCATGATGAACAATTCGAAAATTATCGCAGCCGCCATCTTGGATTTTGATTTTGACCTCACTATTGGCTTTAGCATCCTCGAAAACCATGAAAACGACATCAATGATGAAAACTTTGTATTTTATGCAGTCGCCATCTTGGATTTGGATTTTAACCTCACTGTCGGCTTTAGCATCCTCGAAAACCATGAAAACGACTCCCATGATGAACAATTCTAAAATTATCGCAGCCGCCATCTTGGATTTTGATTTTGACCTCACTATTGGCTTTAGCATCCTCGAAAACCATGAAAACGACATCAATGATGAAAACTTTGTATTTTATGCAGTCGCCATCTTGGATTTGGATTTTAACCTCACTGTCGGCTTTAGCATCCTCGAAAACCATGAAAACGACTCCCATGATGAACATTTCTAAATTATCGCAGCCGCCATCTTGGATTTTGATTTTGACCTCACTATCGGCTTCAGCATCCTCGAAAACCATGAAAATGACTCCCATGATGAACAATTCGAAAATTATCGCAGCCGCCATCTTGGATTTTGATTTTGCCCTCACTTTCAGCTTTAGCATCCTCGAAAACCATAAAAACGACTCCCATGATGAACAATTCTAAAATTATCGCAGCCGCCATCTTGGATTTTGATTTGGGCTCACTATCGGTTTCAGCATCCTCGAAAACCATGAAAACGACACCCATGATGAACATTTCTAAATTATCGCAGCCGCCATCTTGGATTTTGATTTTGACCTCACTATCGGCTTTAGCATCCTCGAAAACCATGAAAACGACTCCCATGATGAACATTTCTAAATTATCCCAGCCGCCATCTTGAATTTTGATTTTGACCTCACTATCGGCTTCAGCATCCTCGAAAACCATGAAAACGACTCCCATGATGAACATTTCTAAATTGTCGCAGCCGCCATCTTGGATTTTGATTTTGACCTCACTATCGGCTTCAGCATCCTCGAAAACCATGAAAACGACTCCCATGATGAACATTTCTAAATTGTCGCAGCCGCCATCTTGGATTTTGATTTTGACCTCACTATTGGCTTTAGCATCCTCTAAAACCATGAAAACGACATCAATGATGAAAACTTTGTATTTTATGCAGTCGCCATCTTGGATTTGGATTTTAACCTCACTGTCGGCTTTTGCATCCTCGAAAACCATGAAAACGACTCCCATGATGAACATTTCTAAATTATCGCAGCCGCCATCTTGGATTTTGATTTTGACCTCACTATCGGCTTTAGCATGCTCGAAAACCATGAAAACGACTCCCATGATGAAAACTTTGAATTTTTTGCAGTCGCCATCTTGGAATTTGATTTTGACCTCACTATCGGCTTTAGCATCCTCGAAAACCATGAAAACGACTCCCTTGATGAACAATTCGAAAATTATCACAGCCGCCATCTTGGATTTTGATTTTGACCTCACTATTAGCTTTAGCACCCTCGAAAACCATGAAAATGACTCCCATGATGAACAATTCGAAAATTATCGCAGAGGCCATCTTGGATTCCGAGATACGATGGGGGGAGGGGTGAAGGGGGGGAGTGGGGTGAGTTTTGAAAATTGATTTTGACATACTCTGGGCCCATTGATACGAATCTGAAAAAAAAAATATGTTCCATGTCCCTTCTGAGATCCGCCTAAAAGGGGGAAAAGGGGGTCAAGAGGAGGAACTTTGAAAAAAATGTTCCGAGCCTCTTCTATACGAATCCGAAAAAACCGAACACGGGTCTCTTAGTTTTTAAAATACGAATGGGAGGGGGGGTGAGGCCAAAAAGGGGAGGCTTGGTACTTTTGCCCTACTCATGAGAGTTACTTGTATGTTTGCAAGTCTGTTAACTTCCGAGATCCGCCCAAAAGGGAGAGGCCCGAGGGGGGTTCTTTGTAAAATGGTTTAACTTTACCGAGCCTCCTCTATACCTACTCTATACGAATCCGTAAAAAAACAGAACATGGGTCTCTTAGTTTCTGAGATACGATTGCGGGGGGGGGGGGAGAGGCAAAAAAGGGGAGGCTTGGTACTTTCGCCCTACTCATGAGAGTTACTTGTAAGTTTGCTTGTCGTCACCCCCGAGTTACGCTTCACCCACTCAACCTTCGTTACGCTACGGGGGTCGCCGGCTCGCTTCGCTCGCCACCTCCCCCCCTTCACTCCACTCGGTCTCGCAGGTTCGCTCCACTCAGGACCTACCTACCAACGGAAAGCTATCGTGACCTTATCCCTACGCTACGCTACGCTTCGCTTTAGATACGACGGGGGAGGGGTCAAGAGGGGGAGAGGGGGGAGTTTTGAAAAACGATTTTGACCAAATCTGCGTTCCTTGATATGAATCTGAAAAAAAAAATGTTGCAGGTCTGTTAACTTCCGAGATCCGCCTGAAGGGGGGAGAAGGGGGTCAAGGGGGGGGGGACTTTGAAAAATTGCTTTTACTTTCCGGACCTCCTCTATACGAATCCGTAAAAAAACAAAACACGGGTCTCTTACTTTCAGAGATACGATGGGGGGAGGGGTGAAGAGGGGGAGAGGGGGGAGTTCTGAAAAATGATTTCGAACAACTCTGGCTCTCTTGATATGAATCTGAAAAAAAAAATGTTGCAAGTCTGTCAACTTCCGAGATCCACTTAAGGGGGGGAGAAGGGGGGGCAAGGGGGGGAACTTTGAAAAATGGTTTTTTACTTTTCCGAGCCTCCTCTATACGAATCCGTAAAAAAACAAAACACAGGTCTCTTATTTTCCGAGATACGATACGGAGGGGGGGGAGGGGGGGCGAAAAGGGGAGGTTTGGGATTTTTCCCATACTCACGAGAGTCACTTGTTTACGAATCTATAAAAATATACCCACCTCCCCCTTCACCATCTGGGAGAACAATTCTGTCAGTCAGTCAGTGAGTGGGAATCGAGCTTTATATACACACATCAAAAGTGTCTAGGGATCAACATATATTTTTGCAATAACTTTTCTCCTGATTGATATTAATTAAAATGTTCTTTAAGGATTCATCAAATAAAGTGTTATCGTTTGTCACAGTAACGATAAACCAAGTCACCTTTGCATTCATAAAGAAATTTGCCATTTTCCTAATAAAGGGATTTTTGACATTTGAACCACTAACATTAAAGTTCGAAAAAAAGACTGAAATAACAGTTTTCTTTAAAATTTTATTGGGTAACTTAAACAATTAATAATCCGTGTTTCTACCGCGAACACTAACAACACAAGAACATCGGTTTGGCATACTCAAAATGAGTTCATCCAAATCACGCTGTGGAATGGCCGCCCATGTTCGTTGCAACAACAAAAAAAGGTCTTCTTGCGACTGGATACCCTCCATATTCGGCAGAGCTCTTCTCTGTAGCATATCCCATGCATGCTCAATCGGGTTCAAGTCTGGCGACTGAGCAGGCCAGGGCAGGACATTGATGTTAGCTGCGGCGAGAGTCTGTCTTACAACTCTTGCGGTGTGCGGTCGTGCATTATCATGCATTAACTGAAATAAGGGACCGATTTGCACTTGTAGAGGAACGATGACATCTGATACAATCGTCTCAGCATAAATTTGAGCGTTGAGGTTGCCTCTGATCCAAATCAACTCAGTTCTTCCGCCGATCCAAATACCCGCCCATACCATGATGGTTCCACCACTATAAGGATGGACTTCCTGGCAGGATTTTAATCGCTGTTGGCGTCCAGGGGTTCTCCAGTGTCGTATACGTCTTGTATCCGGTCTCATACCAAAACGAGACTCATCAGAAAAGCACACGAAACGCCATTGTTCTTCTGCCCAATTTCTGTGTTCAAGATTGTGCATTGCTATAGGTGGTACCCGTAGCGGTCTTCGGGAATGAAGGTTCACTTCATGCAAGCGGTTTCTGACTGTTTGGTCGCTAATTAAGTTCCCTGAAGAGTGATGAAGCCTCACGGCTAACATCATGGCGGTTATTGTTGGAGCTCTTCGAGTTAAGATTTGAATGTATCGGTCTTGTCTCCGTGTGGTGCAGCGATACCGTCCTCCATGGCGCTCAGCCACGGTACCAGTGCTTCGGTAACGTGTCCAAAGTCGACTGATAACACTCTGACTTGTATTCAGAGCTAAAGCCACAGTACGTTGCCGGGAACCAGCTTCTATCATTCCCACGGCTCTGAGCATTTCTTCCCTGCTTAAATGACGTCGCCGCTCCATAATAACGTTGGTTTTAATCAGTAGTAGGGAAACAGTAGCACTAATAATGTCTTCAATGCGTTGTATGTTTTTATAGGGAAAATATTGACAGCTGATTTTCATCTTTTACTCGAATTTGATTTACAGTTCCTGATTCAAATTATGAAATGCACCAAAAAGGATCCATATAAATTTATAAAATCATAAATTTATTACAAAGCCACATCTCAATCTCAAGAAATCCGCATAAAAATGCTTGATCCCTAGACACTTTTGATGTGTGTAGTATAATTATTAGGTAATCATATCTGACTATTATTTCATATAAAAATAGCAGTAAATGATTATATAAATATTTATTCTAATTAAAAAATCAATAAAAAAGTACTTACACTGATACTCGCGCGATGAGTAAAACGCCGCGGGACGCGACCCTGCCGATCAAATCCTCTCCCTCTACTAACAGAGGAGCACTAAGCACATGAAACCGGTATATAGGGGACGAGAGAGGACTAAAAGTCAGCTATAGCGCGAATGAGATACTTAAGCACATTTTTGACAAAGTAACACGCTTTTTAAAGTTACCGTGAGGGAAATGCTCATAGCGCGAGTGCTCGCGGGTTAAAAAAAGACAATTATTATGTTTACTCCACAGAAAATATTTTATAGATGCCTTAATAAGATTATCATGTATTGTTATATCCTAGTTTTAAGTGCATTTTACTTATTATTTGCAATAAAAATATAATTTATCTGAGATGAGTTGATTTTATTTTGCTACAATTGGTGCTGCATACGCGAGAAAACCAAACACAGCAACACTCGATTCGATTCGATTTTGTGGAAATCGCATCGATTTGATCGACTGATTTCTCATCAATGGATTTCGCGGGCATCATTGAGAAGAAAGAAGTCTTCTGTCTGTCTCTGCCAAGCCAGCGTTTCGATTCGAGTTGGCTGTTAGACTGCCCGTGTGAAAAATTCAGTTTTACAAAAGTTTTTATTTAAATGTTTTCTTTTCAAAAATAAAGAAAAAAACGGTGCCCCATTGGAATTTCTCCTGCATCGTTACAAACAGAAAGTCACACAAACACCAAGACCCAGAACAAATGTTTGCAGATCATACAAATATTACCCGCGACACGCAGCGCAGCAGTTGATCGCTCAGCCACTGCGCCAAATGTGCCGTTCAAATAAATAATGTTTTAGCACACATCAACTCTGAAGGGATCGTTGCCGTATCATCTCGATCGATTAGTAGGTATTCTTTGTACCTAATTATATTTGCAAAACGACACGATAAAGTTATAGCTCAAAGTCTCAGAAGCCATTCCAGAAATATTTAAAAAATGCAAAATGTCAATGTCAAAATAATTGCAACATGGCGGGAATTGTTTTTTTTTTGTAAATAAACTCGGTTGTTGTTCTGCATTGCAAGCTTGTTATTACGTTTTAACTTCATTATTTACCTGCTTAAAACATTATTCTTTACAATGGCAGACAATGATTTAGCAGACCTAAGGAAACAGTGCATAACAAGCCTGTATTTGTGTACGGACAATGTATCAAAATACCTAGATAGCGAAAAAGAAGCCGAATTTGATAAGCTGAAGATGTGTGTTCAGTCGTATTGTACTCTAGAAGCACAGCAAGATGTTACCATTGAAGCTATGGAAAGAGCAAAGGTGAGAATTGAACTGAGATACGAAATTTCAGGTTACTACGTTATTTTCTGTAACTTGATATTGAATTTGTTCCTCTCTGCGTTACGTGCTCTTTTATCCTGTTCAACAAAGATACAACAAGTTTACCTAATGGACCACCGGACATTATACTACAGTGTCCGGTTTTGTGACTAACTTTTATGATGAATCACTGAAACTTAGGTATAATCTAAACATAGATCAACACAACACTTCAAACTTATATTGCTCTTTACAGTAACAAGCAGCAGCCTTGGTACTATCAATGAGTAATCAGTTACCAGGGTTAGGTTGTAAAATAATACTAATAAAGCCAGGAGAAAAAATATCGCATTTTTTATAAACGCATAGTAGGGAAAAATTTTGGTAGCCTTCTCAAAAATATTGTTTACTGTACTTTTTTATGTGAAGGCGCTCCCTCACCGGGAGCATTCGCGTGTTATATATTATACATTACATTACAGTACTACCTCTCTGAAGAGCATTCTCGTACATTTAGTATAGATTTGATACAAGGTGATGCTGGATTGTTTTCCCTCACTGATAAAATGCTTGAATCTGTAATGTTACATTACAGGTGAATGCTCGCGGTGAGGGAGCGCCTTAATGGATTGTGTATTATTTGAAACTTTGATTGTAAGTTATAATTCCAGCAAGAAACTGATACCTCTAATATGGATACCCTGGAAGACAGATTCAAGGGCCACCTGAGTGACTTAGCAGCCAAAAGGCTCAGGGTCAACAATCATCCATATATGATTGAGTTCAACAAGAGGTTCCAGAGAGGACTGGAGAGTGCTGACCGTAAGAACATTATAATTTATTTTCTGTTGATAGTGCCACACTAACGGAAATGCTATTAATTATCACCACGATGCATGTTTATATGAACATTTAAGACTATTATCGTGAAATTAACATCATTTTCGATCAATTTTAACAACTTGCTATGAATTCTAAATAGCTGTTAATTCTGGCTGCAAGGGAGTGTTTCAATGAACATAATTGGCAACTAAATAATAATAATAAACCCATTTATTTCAAACCTTTACAATGTTTGTCTTTTTACTAGCTGGTTTACAAAATGTCCCTATGTTTGGTGTGCTTTACAGCATAGGCCTCTTCCGCAGTGAAAGGATCACTGCTTCCTATCTGATTGGCAACTAATTAGTAATTTCAGACAATTTTTAACCCTTAACCCTGAATTCTACATGAATTGTAAAAAATTCCATTTTAATTCACAGGTAACTTAGATGAATCTGACTTGGCCATTACTGAATCACAGGATCAATATGTGAGTATATTTAACAAGAATTACACCAATTTGAGCAGTGGTGGCCCAGTGGTATCGGTCCCGACTTACGAGTTGTAGGTCGTGGGTTCGAACCCCGCCTGGCGCATTACTTTGTGTAATTTATTTCATCACCACTGCTCTCAAAACGGTGAAGGAAAACATCGTGAGGAAACCGGCATGTCCTAGAACCAAAAATTCGAAGACATGTGACATCCACCAAACCGCACTGGGCCCGCGTGGTGGATTATGGCCCACTCCCTGAACACACATTAACGCATGCGTAGCGAATTTCAAAGATTTTCTTAGGAAAGAAAAATACGATCCGCGGGCAGGATTCGAACCTGCGGCCTTCGGATTCAGTACATCCGACGCTCATTTCCAACCGAGCTACCCTACACTATTTGTTAAAATCTTCTTTTCAATGTTATTGTATTAATTTCAGTTGGATCCAATAACAAAGAGACCTGTAACAGATCCAGTGAAGAACACGGTGTGTGGTCACATCTATGAGAAGGATACCATATTGAACTTAATTTCTACCAAACCTAGGTCGAAATGTCCAGGTAAACAATCATACATTTACACTTTACAGCATTTAAAATATCTTTGCTTAGCTTATACAAGCGTACGGGCCACCTGATGGAACATTGGGCGAAGCGGGCTCGAATTTTATACTTTTCTCCGACATTTCAGTTTTTTTTTGCAAGCAAGTAATCATGTTTATGGTTTTACGCTCGAGTCACGTGCCCCTCCTGCCCCTCCCTAGATCCGGTACTGCTTGTAATACTATTATCAAATGTTTCACCGAATTACACTTCTCATCAAAAAAATCGAAACACCTCGCAGTTTATGATTTGATAAGGATTATCAGAAAAATGTGTATATTTAGGAATAAATGTAAAATGTCATTTAATAGTGAGTAGTATGAGGTTTTTAAATCCTAATGTTAATGTTCTAAATTCAAATTAAGTCTTCATAGGTTTCGTATTTTGTATAATGAGTAATTTTTACCCTGTATGGAATATGAAGGAAATGGGTAAAACAACACGCGTAAATTAAAAAAAAATGTAAGAAACGTTTATTTAATAACTTGTATTCCCTCCGCGAGCTCTTATTACTGCTTCCATACGGTTCTTCATCGATCGGATGAGAGTCACGATCACATGTTGTGGTATATTATCCCATTCCTCTTGGATTGCATTTTGCAGCTGGCTAAGTGTTTCTGGGGCTGGATCTCTTGCTCGAATTCGTCTCTTTAATTCATCCCATAGATGTTCAATGGGATTCATGTCCGGGCTTCTTGCTGGCCATACCATAATGGAGATACCGACTTCGGTAAGATAATCTCGTACGACGCCCGCGGTGTGAGCTCTAGCATTGTCGTGCATGAATATGAAGTCGTTGCCAATAAAATGTGCATAGGGCATCACATGAGGTTCAAGACACTGTTCGATGTACCGATGAGAGTTTAGTGCAGGCAGCCGTGGCCCAGACACAAAGGCAAGTTCTGTCTTACCGTCGGCGCTGATTCCTCCCCAAACCGTCCACGAACCGCCACCATAGCTGACCTTTTCTTCAATGCAGCATTGTGCAAAGCGTTCTCCATCTCTTCTGTAGACCTTGTTCCTTCCGTCGTTACCATACAGCATAATTTTACACTCATCAGAAAACAGTACTTTGCTCCACTGAAGGTATGACCAAGTTAGGTGCTCGCGTGCAAAGTTAAGGCGCGCTCTTCGATGGTCTGCAGTTAATTTCGGCCCATTCGCTGGCTTATGCGGTGCCAATCCGCGTTCCTTCAACCTTCTTCTTATTGTAGAGTCACTTACAGCTACTCTTCGTACAACGCGAAGCTGCTGCTGCAGTTGAAAAGCGTTAAGGCGTCGATTTCGTAAAGAAGTTGTTACAATAAATCGATCATCTCGCTCAGAAGTGACCCGATTCCTGCCAGATCCTGAACGGCGCGTGAACGAACCAGTCTCCCGATAGCGTTTGTAGACTCTATGAACAGATGATAAGCTTAGATGCAATCTTGCAGCCACAACACGCTGACTAAGTCCAGAATCTAGCAATGCCACCACTTGGGCGGCTTCTGCGGGCGAAGTATCCATATGTTTTAGAAAAAAAAGTTTTTTCAGACGTCCCAAAGTCACAGTAAATGAAATAAGAAACAGAAAGTTTAAAGACAAGCGCTAATTTTTAGTTTTTAAACGAGAAACGTACTCCAACCCTAAATACACATTTGTCTCAAAACAGTGATTAATTTCATTTATAGGATAAACAAATGAAATTATTTCGAATTTTGATTTTTTTCTTCTTACTGTAATGACCAAACTGCCAGCTACACAGTAATGTTTTTTTTTCATGGAATTAATTCTCTTTTGTAAAAAATTAGGACAAAAACAATAAAAACGAAAGTGTTTCGATTTTTTTGATGAGAAGTGTATATTTTGATTACAGTGGCTGGCTGTGGCAACCGAGGTCCTATTCTGAGAGACCACCTGATTTCTGATGAAGAGCTCAAGTTCCGTATGACCATCACCAAACATTCCACTATGATACAAGAGAGGTCTTTCATGAACCTAGATGATACTACGTAATTTCAGCATTATTTTATCCATTTTTTTAATTATCATATTTATCTTGCATTAAGAGTTTAAGCGAAGATTGCATTCCATAGAAGCGATGGCTTTTTAGTTGTTACCCACTTGACCGGATATTTGATTCTGTACTATTTGCTCACCAACGGAGGCAATATCTCTACATCTTAATATTGTACCAATTCGGAAAATGCCGACCCGATTATGTGTGTAGTACAACTTTAATTTATAGTTTTTATTTTCAAGTTTTTTTATTTCTATATAATATGTTGAGGAAACTGTTTTTTGTTTTGTGATTCAGTTGTTGCATTTTCAGTCAATATTTGCGTGACTTACACGTTTTTAAATAATCGTTTTGCCAATATGTATTTGTGTAGACATCCCGTTATTATTATTATAAATGAATACATTTGTAAATACTTATTACAATAAAAATAGAGGGTAGTTTAAAACATTTTTCAGGAAAGAATTACCCACACCTATGTTGGCCTCCCCTTTCTTGTACCAAATTTCCCGGTTCCGTGCGTCCAGTCCATCATGCTGGTAGTACTAAAACCATCAGTTTAAATAAAACACAAAATACATGTAGAATATAATGTATTTTAGCGAAAATCTATTAATATCTATAACAATGCATTTTGTTATTCAATACATTTATCATCAAGATTAGTATGAGACACTGAATAAATGGTTTTCGACAAATACTAGTTAGTTATTTAATAATCTCACTAAAGTGGGCAATGCAGCGACCAGAGTGAGCATAGCTTATTGCGAAGTATTCTAATAAACTAGATTTAAAAACAGTTACTAGGTATTTATGTCCACATACACTATTTCTTACAACCTGTTAACCATTTATTTATATACAAGAATCTGCGGATTAGCAAAATCGTTATAAAAAAAATTTGAAGACTCCGATTCCAAATCTCGCATTGATCGGTTGTAATTGCAACTGGTTACTTTAAAATTAACCTTATAATAACGCAAAAGTAAAATCTGAGGCCCCAATCTTGATGACAACGTATTGATAATAGTCATTTATAAATATTGGTCCATAAAACTATATCAATAAAAGTGCATTAACAAGATTAATGTTTAACACTAATAAACTATGAAGCTCAATATGCTAATATTTAAAACCGACCAGAAAAAATACGAAGAATTGAAGAGGTCATTTATGTAATTTTTTAGTAGCTCCATAGCAATATTGTTCAGAAATGAATTTTGAAAGAAACCCACCTTGTCTCCGGACTTTAATAAGTTACCTACCCAGGACTGTCCTTAGAGTACACTTATATACTAAAGGTGTTCTAATCTAACCGTTTAACTCAAAATATTGGATGTTGCAATTTATTGAACAAAAAATTCGTATTTCATTCGTGGCACGAATGTATGTTCGGGTCGCCACGGCACAATTCGAGCTGAGCCGAGCGGCTTTTTGCGATCGTATATTTTGTTCGATCCTAACGTGTGAGTGATTTTGGAAGGCAACTAATATTCACTTGGTCATTATAACAGAAATCTTTTAAGAATTGAGTCTAGTTTAACGCCACGATTACTTTTTCTGGTCGACTTACAATAAATTACAAAAAAAAACTATTTCAAGAAGTATCACACTAAATATGGCGTGTGTAAAATAATTGAAAATAGCACTTTTATTATTTCTAAAATTAATATTATAGGTGGTTTTGATTACATCTATACAACAACCGATTTGTCACAGCAGATGGGTGATGTTAGGCCATTATGGCTGAGCGGTTAGTACTGCCCCCTTATACAAAATTATTCATAACTAACTTAAAAAAAGTCATAACTGAACTAACATGTAGGTATTTTCGGTTGATTCCCTTTATATCGAGTCCTATTACGTCGAGCCGAAAACCTTGTCTCGCTTCTATTACCCCTATGTCGAGTTTAGTTTTCTGTCCCGTTTCTATTCCCTTTATGCCGAGTTTATTTACCACGCTTCTATTACCTTTATGTCGAGTTTAATCATATCATATTTTAGAAGTACAGTCACGTCCAATGAAATGAATACATGCACATAATTTAAAATCAATTTTTACACAAAAAAGGTACCCCGACAAGGATAGTTTAGTTATTAGGAGAACTTGGGATCCAAGAGCGAGCGAAGCGAGCTCGGGACTTGTGGGCACCCCGACACGGACAGGTTGGGTTCGAAGGGGATGGCGGGGTCTGAAAGACCCCGCCATCCCCTTCGCGTTAGGTTACTTTAAACCATGCACGCAGAAATAGGAGCCCCGCGGAGCGGGGCTCCGTTGAGCTTCCTTTTTTAGGTAATCTTCACCTATACTTTTATTAATATTATTATGTTTTTATGCCATTGGCTTTTAATTTACATTCCTGACTGTACTTGTTCACCAAACTCGACATAAAGGTAATAGAAAGCGTAAAATATCAATACTTTGGAGAACAATAGACTTCCAGACTCGACGTAACGGGACTCGACATAAAGGGAATATATCGTATTTTCACCCTGCAAGTGGAGTAAGATGACACTCGTGTGTCTAAGAGAGTGATGAGTAGAAGGATGAGTATGAATATTGATGGATGGAGAGGAAGAGGAAGGCCAAAGAAAAGATGGATGGATTGTGTAAGGAATGATATGAATGAAAAAGGAGTAAATGATACCTTGACGTCTGATAGGGGAGAATGGAAGAAGAAAACGTGTTGGGCCAACCCCAAGTAAAATGTAAGGACAGGAAGAAGAAGAGGTAGGGAGCAGGAATCATTATAATCCAGCTTGTAAGACTTAGAAAAAACTACAAACTCACATTGCATATTAAAATATATACATCTGGATTTTCTCATAAAACACAAATCTTTAAATAAGGGGACAGTCTAATAAGTTTATGAAAACCTTGTTTGTTTATAACTTTCAAGTAATATAGCCAGATTTGGTAATATATAAACACATTGGCATTATATAAACCACAAAACTGATGATTAGTAAGAAAATACCTTGCAATTACTGCAACTACACATTACAGTAAAAAAGTAAAATTCTGGTATTACAAAGATTGATGCATAAATTGGACTTGTTGTTAGTTGCAAGAACTTTGTCACAGTATTTAGTTTTCATTTTAGGAGTAGGTACATAATTATAATCATCACTGTTTGGTGTGACAGTTGTTTAGCAACTTCTACGTCCTTTGAACACATTACAATAATATGTTAGAATTGACTAAAAGATAAAATAAAACTAATACATTAGTGAACACACATATTTAGCGTAGTCTAAATTTTCTAGGGTATCTAATTGTACACTTTCACGAGTCAAGCGTCAATTCAAACTATTCAATAAGTGCACTATCGGATTATCAAAAATCTTACGATTAAAGTGAATAGATTATGGAACACGCTTCTAGAATTTATTTACTTATAAACAGTAAATAATGTACTGGAAATAGCTGCGGGTCTATAGATCATTTGGGCTCGAATGATATCAAAAGTGCATCAGTGGTGAACATTTTGGCAATTTTACAGAACATGTTATTCTTTTTTTGCTTATTTATTTAGTTGAAAACAACTAGAGGCGTGTCCTCACTAAGTTCGTAACTAGGTATGACATATATTAAGCAACATTTGCGGACTAAATATTAAAAATTGAAATATTTAATATTATAGTATAATTCACTATGTGAACCTACATTGTACTTTGAGTATTTCATCAGTATTGCTATTATTTGTATGTGATTAGTTTATATTACAACCGTAAATTTAAAACTTGATCAGAAATTAATTACAGCTTTCTGTGTGTTAACAAATTACCTGTAATAAAACAAATTAAATCTACAAAATATAATTTACTTTTCACGATCGAAGCTTTTCACAGTATGTTTGACACAAGTTAGAACTTAGTGAATAAATCTCAACTTAGATAACAACACAAAATATCTAAATATAAAGCAATGTTTTGTAATAATTTGTGATTAATTTCTGAGCCAGTTCACAAGCAAGCTATCATAGGGTAAATAACATCGACAGTATAAAAAGGCAAAGTTTAAAAGGTTGGAATGTAAAAATTCGAGAGAATCGCAAAAATAAATGTCTTATAATATACGAAAATACGCATAAACATTACTCAGTAAAGTTTAAATGCACAAAATTCTAGCATTTACCGAAGTAGAGAAAAGTTTAAAACTATGACTAGAGAGAGTTTTAAAAAAGCTTATAAAATGTAGGAGGATTGATTTTTAATATCTCGATACACTGGTGCCCGGTCCTCACAATCACCAACCGTTTGGATATAGAGGAACAGTTTGGCTTCACTCATTAATAAAATAAAAATTGACGATTCTTTATTAATATGAGAACCGGGCATAAACCTATTAAATTTTTAGAGTAAAATTAAACTAGCTATAATAACCACTTGACCCTAAATTAAATGTAATATTTTTATAATGATTATCACACATGCAAATAGACTAACAATTGATTAAATAATTGCTCGAAAATTAATATTAACTACAAATACTTTTGGCTAGGCTGAGGCCAGATATTATGTTCTCAATGGGCATTGTTGGCACCATGGATGAATAGTAAATAGAGTACTAACACTATGAATTAATTATGTGAATTGCCAATCCTTCCATATTGCATCCATTTGTTTACTTATCTGTCTGCGTCTGTCCCCAGACCAGCCGTCTTAGCCAGAATAAAACCGATTGGACTCTTAACATTTAAATAACACACACTGCTCACATAACCACCATCAACAAAACTGGCCCTTTCACATTAAAACAAATAGTATTTTGGTGTTTTTTTTCTTAGATTCCTTTAGTCAAATGATCAGTTAGATTATTCGCCTTTACCGTTGTTAGATATTGACGAAAACACACCATAAACGCAGGCTTTCATATCAGAGGTCAAATCATTTCGTGAATCACAGAATTTCATCAAACTTTCATGGACTTTAGCCTCCTTGTAATCAAAAGCAAGTTTATTATTCTTAGACGTAATATCTAAGAACGCGAGCAAATTCTCAGCAACTTCAACTGGCATCTTCGCACAATTTGTGTCTACGAGGATAGTGACGTGCTTACCGATTTCAGACTTTATTAGCTGGGCGACAAAGTTCTGTTCGTAGTTGTATTCTTGTTGGCTGTCGGGCGAGAGGTTCTTAAGTGACTCTATTGCGAGGAGCGTAAGTGCGAGGATCGCTTCGTTCTGCATCAACGAGTGGGATGCTACTAGCATGTTCACTAGACTTGATATGCAGCCGTCCACCTGGAAGAGGAATGTGCAAGATTACTGGCTGTTACGACACCGCTGTACTCACGGGAATCAGGTCCTGTAAATACCAGTGGCATTACTGTTCTTAATTGAGCAGTTGGTTTAACCACAATTTTCGGGCACACGCTGTATAATATCATTTAAGGTTACCTCTACGGTTTCTTTGCGGGATAAAATCCGGAACAACAATATTTGGCGAAGAACCAGAGTCACCGACATAGCTCGTATTGCAAGTTGAAGTGGCAATGGGCAGGCCACATCGCTCGTAGAACTGACAACCGATGGGGAACAAAAGTTCTCGAGTGGCGACCACGGACCGGAAGACGCAGCGTGGGCAGGCCTGAACTAGGTGGACCGACGACATCGTGAGAGTCGCGGGCAACTGATGGATGCAAGTGGAGGATTGTCGTTCGGCGTGGCGGTCTAAGGGGGAGGCCTATGTTCAGCAGTGGACGTCTTCCGGCTGATGATGATGATGAAGGTTACCTCAACAATATGCCTCCAGTGATTGTGATGCCTGAGCTGCTTGACAGTCCAGGCCAGCAGTCGCGGCGCCTCCCCGGCCGCGCCCGCGTATTCGGCCGCGTGGCCCCACTTCGCGATCGTCGACAGCGCTGCTGAGTTACTGGCTAGCAGCTTCGCTACGCCCTCTGTAGGGAGAGTGCGTTTAAAATGATGTAGCTTTAATCATGTTGGTTTCCATGGATCAGAGTATTTGTCCATAAGAGATGAACGAAAGTAAGGCTGTGTCCACAGTAGGCAAACTGTTAGCAGGCGACTGAGTGAGCCGCAAATTCGTGGCGAACAGAAATTTAAGTTAGCTGCAAACAAAGATCAATTTTAGGTTACCGCTTATTTAGGTAGACCGCATGAATAGTTTCCGCCAAACGGATTCACTACGTCCGGCGAACAACCACATCGCCGCCGCCGACTGGAACCGGTTTTTTTGTGAATTGGCCACTAAGACAGTCGGCACACGTAACGCTGCTAACTGCGTACTGCGTATTGTGAGCGCAAAACGAGCAAACTGTGGACACTCCCTTCAATATGGAAGAGCGTACTAAACCGATACGCCGCAAACTCAGTCGGCTGCTAACAGTTTGCCCACTGTAGACACAGCCTTAATGTATACTAAGAAGGATTTATAGAGAAATAAATGGATCAAATAAGAATGTTAAATAATTTTTAACTCTGGTGACTGAAAAGTTGTGGGTTTATTTTATACTAGCTGTTGCCAGTGGGTTCACCCGCTACAACTCGAAAATTATCCCACGGGAACATAAAATCGGGATAAAAACTATCTGTGTACCAAATTTTAGCCAAATCCGTTCAGTGGTTTTTGCGTGAAAGAGTAACAAACATACACTACATACATCCTCACAAACTTTCGCACTTATAATATTAGTAGGACTATAAAATTGAAGAGTGTTTGGTTGAATGCTCTAATCTGAGGAACTATAGGTTCAAACTGAAAAAAAGTTTCTGAGTTGAATTTTATATTTATCGAGGAAAGGAAGGCTTTATAACATCACGCTACGATCAGTGGAAACCGAGCAGCGCAGAAACAACGGGAAACAGCTAATTTGTTTTCAAGGTTTGTCAATAAGTGTGATACTTTCCTTAAAAATCCATCACAATATAGATACAAATCCGCATGGCCCTGTTAGAACTATAATTATAAGAGACTGTGTCTTCTGGGTTTGTTTCAGTATTTCTTCATCAAGTAGACCAAAGCCATACAAAAGTTGTCTTTCCAATAGAACACATCACTTTTGTATGGTTTTTCTACTTTTGTTTTCATGTATATCAAAATCAATGTCTATACATTGGGTTACTTCAATAAACAATCAAATAACACTAACTAATTACAATTTAAAAAGTAAACAATAACTTACCTTGTCCATCTACCAACAGCCTAATCGTGGCCAACAGCTTATAAGCCACATGATGGTCCTCAGTGGTTGGTAACGCGTTCAACAACAGCGGTGCAGCGCGGGCCTGTGCGGCCGCGACCCTCTTGTTGGCCACCGGCACGGCCAGGTTCCTCAGGGAAGATAACACCGCGTGCAGGACTTTGACCACTGTGATAGGGTCGATAGGGTGCGTTTTCTCTGGTTCCCTTTGCATTTGTAGGTTGAAACTGTTGTAGGTTTCGAATATGTCTGGAAATTAATTTTTGAATTGGCTTCGTTCGTTATTATGATTCAGTTTTTTATTTAAAAATCAAAGATATTAAGCCTTTTGTACTCAATCTTATTTAAGTAAACGCGATGTAAACATAAAACTTCGTAATTTTTTAACGAAACTATAACTTTTCTACAAGCAAAATTAGTCTTAGCAATTAATAGACATAAATATGTTTATGGACCTTCCATAAACATATATGTTAAAAGAGTAATTATTAATTTCGTTATCAGATAAATTGACTTGTTTACACTGCACGCTCATTGGACTGTCTGTAAAGGGAACCAAAACCCTGAAACGCAATGGGCAACTGAATGAAGAAGTTGGATTTTTAGTCAGTGAGTGAATGACAGAGTGATAGCCCTCTTCCACTCCAAAGAGTACGGGAGGATACATTATTTTGATGATTGTTAATTTTCTATTAGCTATATAATAATATAATCTCACCTAGTAGCTTATCAAATATCTTGTCCTGCATCATCTGTGTGCAGTAATTATCTTGCCTGGCGAAGTTTCCTATGGCCAGCACAGCAGTCGTCAGTAGCTGATAGTTTTGTGAGTCCAGCCATTTCACCACTGTTTGGTACACCTCACCAACACCGTTGTTGTATAAGATATGCATTGCTTCATCTGAGGGAAAGGAAATTTTAGATTTTTTATAATTTATTGCTAAAAATAACGGCGAAATATTCTTACCTATAGCAAAGCAAATTTGTGGGAGCCCCTTAAATATTTATTTTAGTTTTTTAGTATTTGTTGTTATAGTGGCAACAGAAATACATCACCTGTCTAACTATCACGGTTCATGCCTTTTGACAGACTGACGGAAAGCACAATCTTGTTAATAGGGTCCCATTTTACCTTTTGGGTATGGAACACACTTCAATATAGTGCATTTTGTATAATGTTTGTCTTACTAGTGTTGAATAATTCAACACTAGTAATACAAACATTATACAAAATACACTAAGTGTTTTATATTACCTCCAGTCAGCACTATGATGACCAGCTCACAGGCCTGCTTCATGATGGCTTCCACTTCTGTATCATCAACACTCAGCTCGCCAGCATTCTGTCCATTCACCAGCTGTTCAAGCCGGGAACACACAAGCTGCACCCCTCCTTCTTTGGCTATTAGTGTTTTTACAGATTCTGCAAGTAAAAATTTTATTTTTTATTCCATCAATCATTTTTTCTTTTACATTATACATATGGTTAGTAGTATATTGATTAAACTGACTAAGAAATAATTGACAAGGGCATAGATACATTATTAAGTATTCTGGGGCATAGATAAGTTACACTGTTGTAAAACCTATCGAATTGCTAAGGAGTTGATTAGTTAGTGTTTGAACCAACCCCAGGGCAAGACTGGGTGGTTCGAAACAGTTAGTGTTAGAGCTGATAGAATATTCCACATACTTGGTTATGGAAAAATAATTAATAACTTTGTCATCAAAACAGTAAGTTTTTTAAATAGCAGTTTTTTAAAAAAAGATTTAAAATGGATTTAGTTTTTTATTTTTCAATTTAGACTTTATTTTCGGGTTTGTGTACAAAAAAAACCTTAATTTAAAAAATGTTTCCATTTTATAAAGGAAGGTTTTTTTTGTTTGACTGAATTAATTAATTTCATTGAGTGCTGTTTTTATAGACTGGGTTTGGATAAGATAAAAACATATACATAGTTGATTAAACAATAGAACTGACAGGAAATAATCCTGTTATAGTATTTTTATCTTACAACCAAAGGAATTTTAATTTTTCCTTAAATCCCTTACCATGTTCAGCTTGTGCATGCAATAGATCTAAGCACACTTCCGAGATTTCCACTGTGGAAGTCTCCTTCAACACCTGCAGTACGGTCTTATTAACAACCTCGTTGTAGAGGAGCTCTGGTGTGTTATCATTGATAACACTCAGTATCAACAGACACGTTGATACTGTGTCATCATCAAAATCCCCCTTCTTAAGCTCTATACTCATCATTCTTTGGATAATATCTACTATTCCTCCTTGAAATATTGCCTCTGTGAACTCTGCACCACCAATGGCAAAATTAAGTAGGGATTTACTTGACAGCATTTGTATTTCCTCAAAACCCATGTCTATACTTCTTTCAAGCAGTTTTATAAGGACTGGAATGCCCCCAAGGGTGATAATTGTACGTCTAGCCGTGTCACAGTCACAACATAGATTGCCGAGTGCCCTGCAGCACTGCCTGACAAGCTCAACATTGTCTGATGTGGTTTCTTTCTTCAATATCTCCAGTATAGGGCCAATTATGTCTTTGTGAGCATATGTCTCTCGCTTCTCTTCACATTTTACAAGTTCTGCAATGGCTTCTATACTTAGCTGCACTATATCTTGGTCGCTGCTTGTAATTAATGATTTTATACATGAGGAAACGTCATATTCATAATCCTTCCCGGTTTTAATGATGTCATTGAGTTTTGCTTTTAATTCGTTTACATTGGTTATATTCTGAATGACCAATGTCTCGAACGATGTTGATTTCTTAGCAGAAGAGCCTAAAACAGCAAGAATATATTAATAACAATTAAACATAATTACAAAAACCGATCAAACTTTTAGGCCGCCTTACCGTCCATTTTGGAGATTCAGTGACTTTATAATAGGAAAGATAAAGCGTCGTAAAGAGTAAATTTTATAGCGTTTCTATTCCTTTGTTACACATAATTTGATTTATTAAAATAATATAGAAAATACAAAGTAAGAAAATGGGATGACAAGACTACCCAATCAATCGAAAACTGTCAAACTGTCAATGTCAAATACGTTTTGTGTATGCGCTAGAAATGTTTGGAAACAGATTCAGAAGAATCTTTAGTAGAAAGTAAAATGAGCATTTTTATTTGTGTCTTTGTTGTTAAAATAAATTTTTCCAAGCATTATGTTGACGTAACTAAGTCTATTTATCCTGAATCAAAATTTGCTAGTAGTTATCAGCTATAGGGCTATCAAAGTCGCGCGCGCCGCCCGCCGCCGTAGTGGGATCACGCGGGCTGGCAGTAAAAGCACTAGGTAACGCTGAAAGGCAACTGAAATGCAACTGGTATGCTCATAAAAAAAACAAGTCTAATGCATGGATTAGTGTATTTTGTACAAAATCGAATGACTTTCTAATTTTACCGCCATTAAACCGACGTAAGTATTGTATTTACTTACGTGCCTAAGAAAAGTTACGCTCGTGTTGAGTTAATAATTATGCAAAGTTAATTGTTATGCAATTGAATAATAATCCTTCAGAAATAATTGATTTTCATGACCTTGATTGACGGAAAATTTTATAACTAGCATATGGTGGAAAATCGTAGGCGTTACCTATAAAAATCTCATAAAATACCACAGGGCATATTGGTCGTATATAATACCGCAGACTAGCAATATTTTTCATTGAATTCATGTTTTTAACTTCATTGCCATAAACATAGCAAGACTAATTTTTCTTAGATCGTTATGAAAATTTGTTTAATAAGAGATTAACCATGGATATAATCCTCGTGTTATGTTATTTAATATTTGTTCGTTTAGGTAGTGCTAAGCTTGCTGTTAAAATGTCTAATAAAAAAACCTCGAAAACAACAACTGTTGTTACAACAAAACCAGTAGTGCTGTAAGTATATCATATACCTACATATACAATGTTTTAGACGATATCCTTCGTGGTGAATAGTTGCTTTTAAACTGTTTTTACATTTGAAATTCAAACTTAACTGACCGAAGTTATAACTTTCAGTCCATTATTATTAGAATTCAAGTCGCAAAAGGCTGGCTACCCGGATCCTTTACCAACTCCTCCGTCAAAGAGATACATTATGTCTCCTTACGCGACCCTCTATCAGGGGCTGAGGTACAAGAATGATACGAGGGTTTTCAGGAAGAAGTTCGATTATGAAGCAAAGCTCACCGGTCAGCAACTCTTTTGCCAAGGACTCTTTGATTGCATAGTGAGTATTTGGGTGTTATCTCAGGAATATAATTATTATCATCACGAAACGACTATTTGACTACAGGCAAACAATTGTTTTTCTAAGTCTTCTTTTACATTATCAGCTAAGTACCTACCTAGTTAAATGTGGTTAGATTGTCCCCCAATATGTATCAAAACGAACACGTAAATTAGTTTCAGCTAAAATTACCGAATTGTCTCTGTACGCTGTTAATGACAGCTCTCATTATTTTTAGCAATTACCAAGTAAGCTAATTAAATTATTTATTCATTCAGCAGTTCACGAAGTTATTAAATTATAAAATTAAAATTTGAAAAAATCCCGACCTAGCCTTGGGAGGCTTTTAAAAATATTGTGAACTGTTTTTATTAAACGTGTCTACTAAGAAGCATCGCCAATTACGGTTCAGCAGGTTAAGAGCTATGGACCTTGGTGCGACAGATACACAAAAATAGTGGCCTATTTACCTACACATAAATAGTGCCTAAATATTAGAACACCCTTCTTTATGCATCGGTAACCCCCGAAAGTTAAATTAAGGCAGGTAGGATGTCCACGAGCAGCAACAGCAATGAAGCGTAAAACATAAAATTCCATCAGGCACTATGAACATTTAATAAATTATTAGGTACCTAGCTATTAGGTCTTTACCTATGAAATTGCCGTTCTGCAAATCAAAATAATTTTTGTTTTATGAAAATGGATTTTGTTTGATAACCGCAAGCGCTCATCAAGTTTGCCTTAAGCGAAAACTTACCCCTAGAAAAGTGATGGTCACTGTTTGGTGGTCTAGCGCCGGTGTGATTCATCACAGCTTCTTACCAAACGGGGTTAGCAATGCACAAACACCCAGACCCGGAACAACTACCTACTTGCAGATCATACAAATATTTGTTCCGTGCGGGAATCGAACCCGCGACACTCAGCGCAGCAGTCCAATTGCTCAGCCACTGTATGTCATCATCATCATCATCAGCCTATAATGTTCCCACTGCTGGGACACAGGCCTCCTCTCTTGTGAGAGGGAGTGGGCCATAATCCACCACGCGGGCCCAGTGCGGGTTGGCAGATGTCACGTCTTCGAATTTTAGGTTCTAGGACATGCCGGTTTCCTCACGATGTTTTCCTTCACCGTTTTGAGAGCAGTGGTGATGAAACAAATTACACAAAGTAATGCGCCTGGCGGGGTTCGAACCCACGACCTACAACTCGTAGGTCGGGACCGATACCACTGGGCCACCACTGCTCACTGTATGTATTACATTGTTATGCCCACGTTTCTGAAAAGGTAGTTTATTTGACAAATTAGCAAATAATTTGAAACCAAATTGCCTTGAAATTTTAATTTGTAATGTACCTTATATTGTTGGATTGGTTCGAGGATACACAGATTACGATCTCTTGAAAAAATATTAGGGGAGGCTTTTTCCCAGCAGGGAGAAAGCATAGGCTAATAAAAAAAGGATGTTGTTTTGCATTAGTTCTAATCTTCTTTATTTCATCAGATCTCACACATAGCGATAGAATCATCCGAAGCAATTCCCGTGCTGCTGAGAGGGGGCGCCGGCTACAGGCACTTTACGGCAGTCATCAAAGCAAAGCCGCACAAAGACCTCAGAGGCCAAGTCCGGGCGTACTGCAGGAGTAACTACGTCCCTTTACAAGACGAACAACCCAATAAATCCCCGATGGCTCGCAGAAGATTCTTTTTCGGAGATCGTTTAGCTGAAGAAAATTGGACATAGCATTTGCATTTGTTGAAGAATTTCGCCAATTTGAGATCAATATGCAACTCTGTCAGGGGAAATCAGACTATTACACTTAAGTAGTAAGCGTTTAGAAGTAGTGAGATCAAACAATGTGGCTAAAATTCCGTGGTAAAAATCTTTGTGAAAAAAAAACGTTTTTAATCAAGAGAATTAGCGGTTACTTATCGTGGAAGCGTGGAAGTGCGTTGAGTTTTCTTCACCTAAACCTTCGATCGAAGATCTAAACATAATTTTAATTTTGTGCAATAAAATAAATCCCTAATATACATATTATTTTTTTCAATGTTGGAGGTAGGTACTTAAACGATTACAGGTGGAAATTGTCGATGGTTTTGGCTTAAAAGGGTGGTGGACGTGGTGGTGGGTTTCGATCGGTTTCTTTCACGAGAGTCATTAAATGATAAATCATAATTATAATAAAAGTTACAATACTTACGTGACCCAACCCAAGTTATCAGTAAACTGCATGTAATGACACACTTATCACGACCTGTTTACAAGAATTATAATTAAGTATTCGTCAGTACATTGTAAAAAAAAAGACAACTTACAGTCTATCAAAGTTTATTAACATGATGATAAAGAGCAAAAGAAGTTATGGACAAAAAGTTCTACCGTTGCAAATGCCACCTTGTCCTCGGCTGTACAAACTGTAGCTTCGACGCTAGAGCCGCGCTGGTACAACGCTGTAAACTTAGAGAATAGCATTGACCGAGCGACATTACATTTGAAACTGAATGTCGAATCCATTTTCATTTCAGCCTATGCCAGTCCACTGCTCGCTCCATTTTCTTTTTTATTCTGCTGGCTTGCTGTAGCTGGGACTGAGAAAGGCTCGTGATGCTTGATTGAACGAGCCACAGACGTAACTTTGTATTGAGTTTTTCGGTACTGTTGTCACTCTCTCTTCTTAGTACTTTCATGAGATCGGATCTGGATGAAATTCGCTATAGAGACTGTCGGTAAAGTCTGGAACATAGATATAATAAAGAAGGTGCTGGAATATAAACACATAGGATAGGTACCGTTTTTAACCGATATCCGAAATTATGATCCCGTTAGCAGCCGCTGGCAGGCCGATTTGTTTACATTTCTAACCACTTTTGTTCATCAAATTATGGGTGTTTTACAATAGTTAGATTACAATATTACTAATTAAATCACTCACCCTTAAGCGCTCAGTCGGTGGGTAGGTGATGGTCCTCCTCCTAGCTATGTATAGGAACATAACAAACAGGATCCAATTCTCGCAATGCTGGTGCTACTCGGCCTGTATTATTTCTGGCTCCACTAATTTATTAACATCAATGCAACGGTGTGTTTGCAACTTTGCACAAATAACTCTGTAGTTTACAATGACTGTGTAGGTAACCTGTTCGACTCATTTATTAGGTGAATCTGCTGCCACTAAAATTAGACGAGCTGTTAAGCAATATTGATATTGGTTTCGTATAGTGCATTTTTCTTTTGAACATTGCCCCTGACTAGGAATTTCTACTGTATTGTGGGCGTTTTTGCAAACATTTAAAACTCACATTCAGAAACAGCCAGACGTGCGGGTCTTAAAAGACCATCACTTAAAAATATTTCTAATGATTCACTTCGTGATCGAATAATAGAAGAATATATAGCCAATGACGTTGCTGGAAACGCACGAAGTGAAAAAAGTGGCCGTTTTCGACCCTGGAAGAAGTTGTAGCTCATTCAAATATTAATTCCGGGTGGGAACCGCCAGTCGCAACCCACAGCGCAACAGTCAATCGCTTAGTTACTGAGCCAACCGCGCCGATAAAGTTCTAAACTGAGGAAAGTGAGGAATTATTGTAAGTAAGAGATGGGTTCGGTTCACAGGTCAGGCATACTGTTAAAACATATTTGGTGTAAGGTAGGTACTGTAGAACAGTTACATCACCACCTAACATTTCGAGGATCCATCATTTTCTGCCTAACCTTTCCCTAACTTTGTTGAGGTCGGCTTCCAGTCGAACCGCAAGCCGTTTGAACTTTTGAGGATTGCAGACGTGATAAATATTATAATAATTATTATTATGTTTCCCAGTTTAAGATTTAAAAAAAAATACATTTTAATATCGTGGTAAATTCATCAAATGAGTCCTCCCACCCAGGGCAGGGCGGGAGGGACTGTCAGACTCGTACTGACTAAAATCCACGGTGTCCTTCAATAGCCCTTTATGTTCCGGGGTCACGGGAATGAGATAAGTTAGTGTGAGTAGTAGTACTCAACTACTCACACTGACTTATCTCATTACGTTAGATAAGTTAGTGTGAGTAGTAGTACTCACACTGACTTATCTCATTACCGTGACGTGAATCACTGAGTACCTATAAATTTTTGTACCGGGAGTAGCTACGAAATATCTAAACTCACACTGAATTTAAACTCTTCACTAGTCACTGAAAGGTGAATAATTAGTGCGTAATGAGCTGGTAAAATGTAACTGCACGCAGACTGCCAGAATTATATCAGAATGAATTAATGCCAACAGGTGATACTGAAGAAGATACAGCATACCATATAGTTACCTTTGTACCTAAGAACCATGTGTCGTGATTCAGTTAGGTACAAGTTTATCTTCATCATCATCTAGGTAAGCCATAGACTAGTAGGTGTATGGCCTAACTAAAGTACGATTATTAATTCCAGTCATTAAAATGACAAGTGCAACTATTGTGCAACTGTAAACAATGAATTTCATTCATGTACAAATGTCATTTTACTGACTGGAATTAATAATCGTACTTTAGATGATGATGAAGATTTAAACGCATGCATTTGTCGCAGTCGCATAAAAATAATGGTTGGAGTACCATATACCAGTATTTTTATGGACTGCGACTATGTGCCATGAGCCAAGTCGGTGTGGCAGACTGACATACGGGAGGCACATGCAGAGTGAAGTATTGTCAAGTTTAACATGAAGTCTTTGATTATATAATGTCATGTAGGTCATCATCACCAACTTTTGTAATTGCTTTTTTTTGGTTTTATTAATTTTCAATGGAAAACGAGCCGAAAATGTTTATCAAAATATCTAGTTGGCAAGAATTATTCATTATTCATTTTTGCATTCCACAAGGTACAAAGATGTTACAAGAGCTTAGAGCTAAGATCCGTTGTAGACCCTATCAGGGCACAGCAAAATAGTAAGATACACAATAATAATATCTATAAATTGGCAGATCTTATGTGGCCCCCATAATGTGCAATGGTCAACGGGAGGCGATCTCATCCCGCACCTCATGATAAAGGCATTATGTGCCACATTACAATTTTCTTGATTTAATTCTTGGGTCGACTTCAGACAGAAAGAACTATATCCGAGCTTTAATAAAAGTGAACAGTCTGATGCGACGCCTAGTAGTGACGTCCAATCCGAATGACATATTTTTCGCTTTTTATTGCATGGATATAAAACTAAAAGCTCTTTTATTAGTCTTTAGGATGGAATGCATCGGTTTCCTGCTATGATACGAGATATATTCAACTATAGCTTTCCCCGCGGTTCTACATAGCTTTACACCACCTGCTCAGCTGTTATTTGCAGTGTGATGTTATAATAGCCTATAGCATTCCTCGATAAGTTTACTATCCGTCACAAAAATAATTTTACAATTCGAACCAGTAGTTCCTGAGATTAGCGCATTCAACCAAACAAACTCGGGACTGTCACATCGGGTAACCGTGACCCTGGAACGCAAAGGGCTATTGAAGGATCACCGTGGATTTTAGTCAGTACAAACGCAGGTGGCTTTCATAGTTTCTACTTACATCTATGGGGATATACGTGGGAAAAAATCCACTAGCAGCCACAAATCTTCATGATCTAGAACGATATCGATTACCGTTCAATAAAACAATCGTTACTGGCCGGTAGCGTCGCGCGTCGCGTCGCCACGTCCAAGTGGGACGGAGAACTAACAATTAAGACTGTTCAGTTCCTGCAGGATTGAAGCGGTTTTAACTAACGCGATATACAGCGGGTGTTCGTTTTCGAAGCCCTATTTTCTTTTATTCTACACTAAATAAAATAAAAACCAACTAAACAGTCTGGTCGAAATTATAATCACACTGAAGACTGTAATATTTCGGTGACGAAATTAAAGATTTTGATTTATACACATCACACCAACCTCCTTTTACTAGTAAGTTATCAGACTAGATAGGTTGTCCCGGCAGACTGACGAGGAGATAGCAGGATGCCTCGGATGGCTTCCTCATGAATTGGCGTCAAGAATGGGGCAGACTTTTAAGTGGAACAGTATAGGATAAATAGAAAAATCAACGAAATTTTGAGTCTGATGCGATCGACGTGAGTAAACGAACATAACCGAAATCAAAACCTCTCAAAATCAAATCAAAAAGTTTATTTCTCTTAATGTTTTCTTTCGGGTTGTGGTACCGCAGTCCAAAAAGCAAAGGGAATGCAATGTGACAGGAGTCATGACAGTATCATTCCCTTCCTATCCAACCCATGACGGGGCTCATTTGACGACTATTACAGCTCAAAATAAAATTATTAACGATGAATAACAGTCACTAAACTGCACCGTTGCCAAACCACATAGTAAGAAAAAAATGTTTATTGAAAATCTCTAACTCATGCCATGATTCAATCGATAATAAAAATCCAGTTTTAACTATTGACCACATCCTGTGCAGTGTTAGTAATTCTTATAGTTATTAAGAAGATACAGCGCTATCGTCCACAATGTCATTCGGTTTGGTGCAATACCCTCACAAACATTTTGATACAGACATTTTGTTTTATTTTTGTTCAAACAATACGTAGATAAATAATTGTTTTAGTTAATAAATTGATGTGAAAGTGTGAACAATGTATTTGTGTGGAATTTCTGACTTTTTTCGGAGACGACGGCCGTATATTGAAAGGGTGAGTTTATAATTGTTTGGTTATTTCTAAGTTGATCTTTTTTTGTTTGTTTTTGTGTTTTTTATGGTCTTTGATTAGCAAATCGCGAATTTGATTGATGTAAGTATTAATTTTTTTTTTAAACATCAAGATTAATTTGATAAAAAATTGATAACGGCAGTACCTAAATATAATTACTTGAAGATGCTGTTTGACGTTCTATTTTTAAGGTACATAGTTTTTATTAGCACCACTATAAAGACTACCATTTTTAAAATTCAATTCTATTCTAAAATATTTGTATTCTATACTGTTTAGACCCAATTTCTCTTACCCATAAATATTTCAAAATCAGCAAATTAAATGGGAAGTCAGTTTTATTAAGTATTCGCATTATTTTCCCACATATTGATGCTTACCTACCGCCATTATTCGTTCAACAACTGATTCACAGAACAGTGTAGTATTTTACAACAAGTCATTACTGGTACAGCTGAAAGATGTATTGCTCGTAAATTCTAGATAATAATCACAGGCATCTAAATGTCTATTTGTTTCAATTTCTGTGATAGCAGCGGCATTACATTTACGTTGTTTGCTCTAAATTTTGCCTGCACAATGTTTTTCTGAAAAAATCTACATCCCATTTTTGTGTTTTAAAAAATTCCCTATTGGAACAATACTGATCTAAGTTTTTCAACCCACTGTTGTGCAAAGGCTTCCCATACACCTCTCCTAACTTTCTCATATTTGTTTCAACGACTGCACAAGAAATGAGGGATATGCTTTTCCGTATTATGTTTTCTGTATTACTGCTATATTACTACTGGCAGTAGTATATTACCACTGGCAGTAGTAGGCCCAACCAGGGCGGCCTGCTGGCTCGTGACCGGTTCCAATTGGATTCCGATTTCCGACGTCAAGCAGTTTTTATTGTGTTCTCTGTCGGTGCAAAGAACTATGGAAGCCTTGTGCTTCCAGTTCTTTTCAGGTGAGATAAGTCCATCTTGGGTCTCTTCTGGCTAGATTAATGAGGCTAAGAGCAAACTAGTTCGGGCATGTGAGGGGCGAGTAATTTAAAGGGCGACTCGCTGTCCGACCATGGACCATGCCCGGGTCGACGGCACGTTGTGTCCCACGCGCGCCTCAAAGAGCGTCAGCATTGTGACGGCCCCCCTCTAGAGGGCCAAAGCCTGCCGGGGTCGCAGGACTTATCTCATTACCGTGACCCCGGAACGTAAAGGGCTATTGAAGGACACCGTGGATTTTAGTCAGTACGCGTCTGACAGTCCCTCCTGCCCTGCCCTGGGTGGGAGGACTCATTTGATGATTTAAAAACGATAAAAAAAGACCAACTAGTTAAAAAAAATAAAGAACTACGATTTAGTACTCGTAGTTTTTTTTACACAGAATGACAGCATTTTCTTTTATGTTTAAAAATCGAAAAGCCAATTCCACAATGTATGTTCAGACTACAAAAGTTTCATAAGTCGAGGGTATAGAATACCATAGATATAAACTGTTTGGCTATATGTATGTTGCAGATTCACCTCGCTGCTACGTATCTCGTTCATAATTAAGTTATCGGCGATTTAATTACTTTGTTACCTGGCGCTCGTGGAAGCTAACCCGGTTATTTCATAAAATAAAACAGATGCCTAGGCAGGCTGGCAAGTAACGTTGGGTAGGGGTGTCGAGTCTGCTAATTGTTTTTCAGAATGGCGCCATAATGGCGTTTCAATTTTCGAACCATTTTTTACTCAGCAGTAAAAAATGGTTCGAATAAGCACTACAATTGAAACGCCATTGTGGCGCCATTCTGACAAATAATTAGCAGACTCGACACCCTGGGATGGGTATAATTTGTATAAGTTATAACTTATGATCTTAATTATCTAGCCTTATATTATTGGCCCAGCTGTGTTATTTTTTATAAGAAATCTCATTGATAGATATGCTTTTCGACTTCGCTGTTTTGAATTCGTTCGATCGTGCAGCGTCAGTGGTGAGCGCTTTTGTGGCTGTCAGTAGCTTTAGTGAAAGCAAACTTTAGTCCGCAATTTCACAATGCTGTGTTTATAGAGGATAGCATTGCAGTTCTGGTGGCCTACCATGAACTCTTAAAGCGTGAGTTTTTAGGCTGTGGGAAAGAGATTGCGCTAGATGACTTGTATAGCTTTGTTTCTTTCCCACAGCTTAAACTGGATCGCGTTAAGATCTCGTGGTAAGGCCTCTGGGCCGACAACTAGAGACTGAGAACGATTTACTCCTTTGTGACCTACAGAAGGTTAAATAGAATAAAATTTATCCTAGACAGTAAATCCCAACTTACTCATGCACATTCACATGGGACCGTCAACTCATTGACGATACGTCACAAAAAATAATGCTTTGACGGATGAAACTTCACATTGCACACTGAATCGTTGCCGACACGATTGGCGCAGTGGCTGAGCGATCGACTGCTGCGCAGCGGGTCGCGGGTTCGATGCCCGCGCGGAACAAATATTTGTATGACCTGCATGTAATTGTTCCAGGTCTGGGTGTGTGTGTATGTGATTTTCTATGTTTGTAAACGCACTCACGATACAGGTAGAAATTCCTAGTGGGGCATAATTAAAAAAAAAAAATAACGGTTCATTAAAATTAAGACATTTTTACTGCTTTTGACGGATATGATTTTTATAAGACGGTACGAGTTTTTTTTAAACGTATTTGTGCGGGACGGACGTTATCGCCCGGACACACGACGATACGATGAGCTTGTCCGGAGCGGCGTTGACGTCTTGCACCGATGGTTGCTTGCTGTTTATGCTATTGCCTGAAGTCTTGAGTAGCAGGGACTTGTAGAACGAAGTTGTGGATGCGGAGTAAATAAAACAGCCAATAAGTCTTCATAAGTTTTCAGGAAGCGAGTTGCTTGAGTCTTCAGGAGAGAGAGAGAGAGAAGATGTGGTGCCGTACCGTTGACTACGATTTGATCGAAATTACGAGTTACTATTGTACCCCTGAACTTTACCTTAACGAGAGCCGCAAATCGCTTCCTTGATTTATTGTTTATTTTTACTATCTTAACACGTTCCGGGACAGTACGTCGAGAGGCGGGCCGCAAATTCCTATATATTACGACACAACGTCTGTCGACGGCTGATTTTGAGCTTCGAAATATGACAGCCCGTCGAACAACGGGCGTCAACCATAGAATATATAGTAGGCTGACGTATTAGTGTCGTATTACAAGAACTTAGAACTATCTAGTGTCACATCGTGAAGTTTTATGAGCACACATAAGTAAACTACATGCACACATGCAAACTTGTCTCGTGTTGTGACACAACGGCCTGGGCCGGGTGCGCGTATACGCATCCCCCTACTTCAGCCGGAACTGTGTCACTGCGCGGGTGCCTCGCATCGCTCGAGTCAACGCCACGGAACACGATCGCAAAACGTAGGTATTGTTTCATAATTACTTGTATTTTATAGTTGATTTGTTATAAAATGTGTTCACGAATAAGTACAAACGTATAAAATGTAAATATTGTTGTTAAATCTTGTCGAAATCCTTGTATTTCTATGGTGTTAAAGATTATACCTATTATCTGTAGGTAGGTGTGTTATTTCTGCAATCTTTGTATTACTGTGGTGTTAGTGGTTACAGATGTCTTCTAGACGAAGAAAACGGTCACCGGTGCCCGAAGAAGGTATCAGAGTCTGAAAATCATGATCCTTTTTCCGACGGGGATGGAGAATACGCATCCGACAGAAATTATGAACCCCCAGAAGACGAGTCTGACTCCAGTGATAGTATTTTTGACACCCGGCCTCGATTTTCTCAAACTGGAAATTAGATGCGAAGGAGTTTGTCCCAAGGCGACTCGGATGAAGAGGATTTTCAGGCAGCGGTCACGTCGACAGACGTAGTGTCATATAACACCCCACAGAAAACGCGTGATATGACACCACGTTCGAAGGCGGTCACGTCGAGGAACGAACTGTCGTATCACACAATGTAAAAACTATCAAGGTATATCACAACGTCGTCAGGCGGGGGGCGAAATTGTATGGGGAGTTCATGTGTCAATTTGCATAGGAATTTACGGCCCGCCTCTCGACGTACTGTCCCGGAACGTGTTAAAACTATTTAACAATCGATTTTCTTATTGTGCTAAAAATGGATTACATGTTGTTTGGTATCACTATAATCCTTATGAAATTGCCTGTCTCCTGACATAATGACCCCGACTGTAACTGAAGGGACTGAAAAGTTACGACGAGTTAAAACTAGAAACTATTAAAATTTTTAATTAAATTACATTTTCATAGGTCATTATCTCAGGAGGTTTGGTGGTTATTCCACAGACTTAGGTCTCGTTAGGTAGCCTGGGTAACAGCCTAACGTGATCTAACATTTATAACGAAATATCTAGGTATTTCAGGAGTCTAGGGCCTGAATAATGATAGACACAAAAAAAATAATCTTTATTAAAGAAACAAATTGTGTACAGGACATCTTACAACGTCAAATAAGTGGGTTTTCGAACGGATTATGGTTATAAAAGTTAGGTCCAGGCCTAGGTCTCAGTCTAGGCTACCTGGATACACAAAAAACGAAACTATACTATGACTATAAGCCCACTCAATTGATGCTACAAAATGCACTGTACTTACGGTTTTACAACGAATTTTTTAACTGTTAAGTTGGATTTAAACACTATATACACTATATTTCACGTAACTGTCTATAATTTTACTTAGTCATTTTCTCACTATGAACACTATAAACACTTAGGTTTTGATGGTGACGCTTCGTCGCGAACAGTATTCCCACTTTATGGCTTTCCTGATTCTCTAGGCAAGTGCTGAAACACAACCGCACCGTTAAACGAGCCTTTTAAAAAAAATGGATTACCTTTTCGTCAAACGTCATTGTGTGAGTGAACCGTACGGTCGGTCATGGCCGCCACACATTACACAAAAAACCAATTTATTTATCGCTTTAAAACCCGAATTCCCGAAGCCCCAGGCAGTCCAAATTTATAACAGAATTACCCAATTTATAAGACTATTTTCGTACTGAGCTGAAAACGTAAGTATCGTGGGTGTTTCTCAAAAATTTTGTTCAATTGGCATGAATAATAAATCACTAGAGCAATGTGTCATTTTGGAACAAATTTTATGTTTTTGTAGGAAACAGGACTTCCTGAGGGTAACATACTTTCTGATAAATATTTATAATACACGTCAACTGTCCTACTTTTTTATTTTATCCTACAGAGTGTATAGAAAGGTATGGTCATTATGGGGCCAACATTCATCAAAAGCGTGAAAAATATGCGGAGCACGGGTAAAAGGTGTGGTTTAAATATAATAAATTGTCTATTTTCTAGATTCAAGTAAACTTAGCAAATTCGATTCGACTTAGATAGTTAGAAAAGTTAGAAAAAAACGCAGCCCCTTATAAAGCGGAGGTTCCCTAAATTTTGAACATCTGCTGCAAGGAGCTATATTCCATACTATGTAAAAGACCACTGCTGATGTCTGAGTCAGTCCCCTGTAAAACAATAAACGGTTTATTATTCAATTCGTTCAGAAACATAGTGTTTGTCTAGTGTTGCCAATGTTTGCGATAAAACTATCGATAAACAACTTGGGCTTGTTGTAAACAGTTGATCTTTATCGACATCATGATTTATGACAAGAGTCATTTCAATTTTAGGCGTGTACGTCTCGAATAGAACATTGCCGGTATAATTTGGGATATTAGCTGGTGGTGACAAAGACTAAGTTTTAGGAGCCATTGAGGAGTATCTTCCACCGTTTCTAAACCGCGAACATTATAAGAAGATGCATACAAGGTTGGGCTTTTTGGTTTTTTTTTTCTTTTTCGCTCATGCTGTCCCACTCCTGGACAAAGGCCTCCCCCAAGAGTCTATTCAACAGCTCTTTTCGTGTACTAACTCGTTGTTGAGGATTGTCTGAAGTAGTTTTGACCTAGGTTTTTAATGACCAAAAAAGTACCCACCTAGTACCTACCTACTAATTTCCGGCCTATGTTAAGAAGTTTACAAAACTAACGTTTAACGCTTGCATTTAACGGCTCGCAAGTGACGTGTCAGTCTACAAATGATATATTTTTCCTGGCAAGTACGAATTGACTATGGCTGCAAAGATAAGAGACAAAAGAACATAATAAAAAGTGTGTTGACAATGTTAGATGTGCATGTAGAGAAAGATATTGTTACGAGCTGGGTATTGGGATAAATTAATTATCACCAATTAAAACCAAATAAACTTTAATCACACACGAATCATAAACTAAAATAAACACTTAACACTACTCAACACTTAAACACATAAACACACTCTCAATCACACGTCAAAGTCACTTAGAGATCGCTTGTTCACTTCGAGTCGCCTCGATCGTAGTCAAAACCAGACTGCGTCAGGTTGGTGATCGACGCCCTTTTTATACCCCGGCCGGGACCACTAGATGTTTCCAGAAGGTGGTCGAATGTTCCGGAAACATCCATAGACTTCGACATAGTCCCATACCTTCTGGAACATTCCAGAACCATCTGGAAACATCTAGAACAGGGTAGAATTTTCTAGAAATTACCTGACCGATCTTTAGTAGAATTGTCGAGAACCTTGTGGAACTTTCGAGAAGCTTTTAGATAAGGTCTCGTAATTCGACCGACGTAACACTGCCCCCTCCTTAGACATGCTCGTCCCGAGCATCGTTAGTCCCGAGTATACACAGTCCGTCGTAGTCGTTGTTGTATCGCGCCAACTTTTTAACGTAGTCAAATTTAGGCGCACCACCTTGACCACTCTGTATGCGGTAAGGAACATCATTGCTCCTGGTCACATCTCGGTATGGTCCATCCCGTTTTACTTTTACTTTACGGGACTTCCTTTTCCTGCGCACTGGGCTATGCACAACAAGTGACGCTTCGTCAAAACCACTACCGTTTGTCTGGGGTCTTTTCACACAGTTGTCCATGTCATTTTCCTGCGCAGGCTGTAGGGTTTCCTTCCATTCATTACCGAGAACCGTGCTTCCTTTTAGCGTCCTCACGAGCACTTCTTCTTTAGGCTCTTGCTTACTGTCTGCAGAACAAGGTCTTCTAGACGGTGTATCAGCGTTACCATGCGATCTCCAATTGCGATGCTGGGCAGTCATATCAGCTGCCCTTCGCTTTGGACAGCTTGAGCGAAGATGACCCTTTTCTCCGCAAGTATAGCACCTAGGGCCGTACCCTCTCGAACGGTCGCGTACAGAAGATGGCACAACCTCCCTACTACGCTGAGTTCGATGGTCTTGCCTCACTGCCTCCACTTCCAAAGCATGGGCCAAGGCGCCCTTCAAGGTCTCGTGATGCCCAAGTCTTACGGCTGCTCTAACTTCCAAGTCACGTATCCCGTCGATGAAAGCCTGTACCAGATTGCAATCGATGAGAGCCGGGACGGACCGATATGCTTTCCGGACCATCTTCTCAATTTCTAGGGCCCACTGTTGTAGGTTCTCGGCACTACGTTGAACCCGATCCTTCAGCTTAGCACGAAATACGTACTCCAGGTGCGCGTCGCCGTACCTGGATTCCAACGCTTCCAGCAGCTGCTCATATGTCACATCCTTGCCAAGAACCTCAAGTACAGTCAGAGCCTGGTCTCGCAGACCCAAGATGAGCGCGGTCGTAGCTTGCTCCTTGGTCCACCCATTCGCTTTCATAACGGCCTCAAACTGCATCCTGTAAGCCGGCCATGCTGATGTTCCGTCGAATGGTGGCACCTTAAACCCTCGTACCGAAGGGGCAGCAACCACTGGACACACAACCCCGTCTCCAGTCCTAAGTTCACCCAAAGTCTTCTTCATCCCAGCAATCTGAACTTCAGCTTCTGAGATACTTTTGTAGCTGTTCTTCCAGGCGGCGAGACTGTTCCTCCTGGCGGCGAGCCTGCTCCTGCAGAAGCGCCATAAGCGCAGACAGGTCTGGACCCGCTGGTGCTGAAGAGACTGCAGATGGACCAGCGGCTGGTTCCGTCGTAAGCTGAGCACCACCCGGCGTCTGTATCGGGGAACCTCCAAACCGCCTCTGGTCCATGTCTTGCTGGCGCTGACTCCTGGTACGAATACCGTCCGTGTCGTCCTTTGGTAAAATCGGCATTTTATCCCTCACTTCTGACACCAAATGTTACGAGCTGGGTATTGGGATAAATTAATTATCACCAATTAAAACCAAATAAACTTTAATCACACACGAATCATAAACTAAAATAAACACTTAACACTACTCAACACTTAAACACATAAACACACTCTCAATCACACGTCAAAGTCACTTAGAGATCGCTTGTTCACTTCGAGTCGCCTCGATCGTAGTCAAAACCAGACTGCGTCAGGTTGGTGATCGACGCCCTTTTTATACCCCGGCCGGGACCACTAGATGTTTCCAGAAGGTGGTCGAATGTTCCGGAAACATCCATAGACTTCGACATAGTCCCATACCTTCTGGAACATTCCAGAACCATCTGGAAACATCTAGAACAGGGTAGAATTTTCTAGAAATTACCTGACCGATCTTTAGTAGAATTGTCGAGAACCTTGTGGAACTTTCGAGAAGCTTTTAGATAAGGTCTCGTAATTCGACCGACGTAACAATATCAAATCTCAAATATCAATAACCCCAACCATTCTTCACTTACCTAATCACAAACTTCTGTTTGAAGTTGCGTGTGCAAGCATGATTCCTTTGAACCATACATTATATCAAATGGCCCCGTATTTAGATTGACAAAAATACAAATATAATAACACAAATACAAAGATGTCAACAAACTGTGATAGCCCGGGAGCTGGACTCTTGTGTTTGAGCCAAACAATTTTTTTTTATTTCATTTAGTTTCGTAACGTGAAGTGTTACTTACGGTAATGGCTGTAGAAAATAGGAAATGTTTTTGTATTTTTAAATGACTAAAAATTGGAAAGAAATGTTTTTGTTTTTTTTTTTTTATGTAATGATGTTTTCTGCACAGTAGTGTCGGGCCTTGACATTCCTTGAGCGTTCTGTTCTATCTAAATGTTTGGCAAATTATGTCACATTATGCTGTAATATCTATTACAGTACTTAGGTTGAATGACGCAAATTTTACTCATTTAACATTTTAAAATATTTGTTTCTAGGAATTGAAAAACATTTTTTTTGTAAATGTTGAGCACCTTCAGATCTGAGTGAAATTACACATCATCATCATCATCATCAGCCTGTAATGTTCCCACTGCTGGGACACAGGCCTCCTCTCTGTGAGAGGGAAATTACACAATTACTGATAATTGCATACTTTTACGTGTGAATGTTTGCTTTCATCATCACTTAATTTCTTCAGTTTGTTTTATAACAAAAACCTCAAAACACTTTTGTCGAGAAAAAGTTGCAACATTACAATACCGATCTATTTTACAATTTTTATTTTACAAGTTTATGCAGTAGTAAGCATTACTAAGAGTCTGTTATCTCATCGCAGACATCACCTAGCGACTATTAAGCGATAATAGCTCGTAATAGCCTCAATTAAATGCTAGATACAGCGCTGAAGATAAACACTGAACCGTTACTTGGTACTTCGTAGTGATGTAATAGGCACACTAGTTGTTCAAGCAGTAGTGGTAAGAGAAAAAGGAGTATGCATTTGATCTTCGATCAATAATAGCATTTGATACCATATGACGGTTTATTAAATGTCATGACTTGACAAGATTTTGAAAGACAGGAGGCTGTTCAAAAATTATGCTTATCTCATTTTTTTTTCGCAGTTTAATATACCTGACTTAAAGATAGAAAATCTTTTTTTTTGACATTTACTACAAAACATGGAGAAGAACTGATCTTGAGAATTTCAGTATTGCTTATAAGTAGATGCAAGCATCATTTACAGTATCATGTATGTAAATCCTGTGCAAGTAAATCTTGCTATTCCCTCATAAAATTTTAATAATCAGGACTCCCGACGCCAGCCCGTCTCCCGCATCAGTCTACGCACCGTCTGATCCAATTTTAAATGTCAGATAGATAATTGTGCAACGTTTTGGCGACCGATCAACACACGCAGTTCTGTCTCACACTGAAACACTTCGGTTCAGTTCATCTCTCGATTCCCGCCGGGCGGCTGCTGCGCGGTCCGACCGCTCGTACGCGCGTGTCAAACGCCGACGTTCATTTGTTTTTATCGTCCTGTTTTCAAACCCGAAATAAAACAGTGTAGCAGTGACAATAAATTATAATGTTCTTATAGGTGTAATATCAAGTGATTGGAGTTTTTTTTGTACAAAATGGAAAGAAGCGAAAGAATGGAAAGGAAAAGGTGATTTTGTGGAGAGATGGTCTTAATGATCACTGATGATTGGCTGTTATTAATTAAGTTTCTTTTATTTTGTGCAACTAAATTAAGTATAGGTTTTTAATTGATTACAAACAATGCTAACACTCAGTCATACAGTAATTATCAAACATAAATGTCACGGCAATTAACAAATCAATTCCCGGTTTCAGAATTGAATAATTCATTCTTAGAGCTTACTTACATTAGATTGATCGAAAACCACATAATTATAGTTAAAATAGCAAATAATTATCTATTCCTTATAATCAAATACTGAAATCTGAAACTGGGCAATAGTCCCATCAACCATTCAATGTAACCTTATAACTTTTCATAAACAGTCGTCAACCTTACTCATCAATTAATCACCATGCACTTTGCCAAATCATTTACCATAAACATGTGACAGATCAATAAATTACTAAGTGATAAATTAGTTCATCATTCACTTGCCTGTATGTTGTCTATTGTCTACTTGAGCTCATTTATAGGAAACTAGTGATTCGTTCCGTCTTCACACAGACGCATCCATTATTTGTTTCTATTATACTAATCTTACCCGAACAATGATTTGAATAAAAACATAACATTTTGTTTGACTGTCTCTTTGGTCTAGTAGTAGCAAGAACGACTGCTGAGAATGAGGTCCCCGGTTCGACTATCAAGTCGGAAAACGGTGTTATTGGGTTTTTACATAAGGGATTTATCAGACACGAAGTCTGGATTGTGCCCAGTTGGTAGCAATATGCTGGTCCCAAAAACATAACTGGCAAAATGTAGGTGTATTATTAATTTAATTACTGCTCTGCCTAACCCTTCGGAGATCATAGGCGTGGTGTTATGTCATCAAACCCAATTGTTATTTAAAATGTTTACCGATGTTGTAGTTCGTACTCTGAGTTTACCGAAATTAACGAACAGCATTTAAATAAAATTTAATAGATAGGAAAAAACATTACACATTGCAAAAACGACCAGAATTCTCTTATTCGTCACCTTTGATCTTGATTTGATAATTTTGAATCAAAACAATATTCATAAACAAAAAGTTTTTTCTACATTGTGTTATTCAAAAGATACGTCAGCGTCAATACAATCTTAGAAGTTTTCTACAGTTTTAACAATTTGAAACTGAATTGACAATTGTTTAATTTGTGTTTTTGTTTCGATACATTTTTATGATTCACGCTCCTACCCTCCACCGCGTACTATTAATTAAATCAATCAAAAAATTACAGTTGACTGAAAAGATAATTAGATGATGTAGGTTAATTTAAAAAAAAAAAGAATAGGTGACTATTGTGTTTGTGAATGCGAGTTTAGATTAACTTTGTTAGTGCACACGGCAGAAATACCTCATGTATTCTAGTATGGGGCGAAGGATTCACTCAAAAATAAATTGCTATGAACGATCATTTTATGCAACAGGGCAAGACAGTCCTTCACATTGTCCGCTTTTATCTAGATAATTTTGTGGACTTTTTCTCACGTTTTTATATACTCACTTTTCTTGTTTGTTTGTTTGTTTGTTTGTTTATCGTTCCGGTTAGACTTTTGCAACTCAATTTTGAGGCACTTTCCGATAAGCTAGCAGGCTCAATTTTTGTACACGCTTTGAGTTCTGATGACAATAGATGACTAGCTAAGAAACGTCATAACAAATCCAATATAGCGGCCTCCCCAAGATGGCGGACGGGCTGTTTGAAATCCACCCCCATGCATGATATGGTTATCAAATAAAAGGGTAGCAAACCCTTTAATATGTCAGGAATACAAAAAAAAAATAGTCACGACTTAAATCCAATATGGCGGACGTCCAAGATGGCGGACAGCCTATTTGAAATGCACCCCCATGATATGGATATCAAATGAAAGAGTTTGCTGTCAGGAATATGAAAAAAATAGTCACGTGTCTTAGATCCAACATGGCGGACATCCAAGATGGCGGATTGGCTATTTGAAATGCACCCCCATGATATGGGTATTAAACGAAAGGGTTTGCTGTCAGGAATATGAAAAAAAGATAAATAATTAATAGATTTAAAAAATCTAAAACCAACGATTTTAAATTTCCTAAAAATAAGAAAATAACCCTACGGGGCTGAGAGAGGGGCCACTCAAAACGTGGGGGCGTATCTTTGCAAGTTACACCCACGATCTACATTATACACGTCATGTAAATATATCCCATTAATAATCCCTTTAATAAAATACGCCCCCATGTTTGAGTGGCCCCTCTCTCAGCCCCGTAGGGTTATTTTCTTATTTTTAGGACATTTAAAAACGTGGGTTTTTAGATTTTTATCTTATATTCTTATATTTATTTTTTATAAATCTATTTATTTTTAGGAAATTATTTCAGTCCCTGAGTCCCAATGCATTATACCCACCGATAAATTATTAACAGTCAGTTTCAAATGTTTCGATATTTAAGTGTCAATTCTTACAGTTAAGTTAAAGTTCAACTAACTCATATCAATCTTTATTTTTTTAAAGATTCTTTCACAGGTTTCATTTGCGATAATGACATTTGAAACCTAGTTAACGAGATTATAGCGAACTAATCCAATGGAAAAAATGTTCAACACACATCCAATTATAATTAGATATATACCTAATCCGACTGTTAATTTTATTTAGATTAGGACTAATTGTATTCCCACTTCTAAAGTTTCTTTTTACTAGAATATTATTTGCGGTACTTATTTCTCTGATTACGGTTCCCTTATTGGCCGGTTTCGATTAAAAAGCGCAACTGAGTTTTTTTCCCCTACCATGTAAGTGGGTGCTTTTACAAAAATAAGTAGATATAATTAGGTAATTATGAAACACAATGTATGCTCAGCATTATGATACTCGTACGATATCTGGTAGAAGTTAATTAATTCTGTGGTATATCTCTGTTCCACAATATCGCTCATCGAGGCTTGCTTTTTGTTGTTTACAAGCCAGTAGTTTACAAATGCGAGTATTTTTACTAGTTTTACTATCTACCTTAATGCGAGCATTGAACTACACGTCAAGCGAGTTAGTCTTTTAAATTATCATCTGAATCGACTGAACTGATATTAAAAGTAATTAGATTTATTACTTTTTCTAACATACTAGCAAACCCGGCGAACTCCGTTTCGCCACCAGATGGCTTCGTTTTATGTAACATTTCTGTATGTGAAAAAGATTTTCCCGCTTTTCTGTTGAAATTTTTCCTGAATTTTCTTTGCTATAAACCTCACGGAGTCTGAGACCTTTCCAACGAATGCAAAACCGTGGAAATCGGTTCGTGCGTTCTGGAGTTATAGCGTCAGGAAGGAAAACCCGACTTATTTTTTTATACATATAGTAGATTTTGTAAATAATATGGAATTGAGTTACAAATCATTGAAATTGCAGTTATGAGTAGCATTGCAACAACTAAAAGAGTAGGTGCTCGCATGTCATCATCTAAGTGACTTCCTTACAATTATTCATTTCATAACTTTACTTCAACCATGAGTTTTTGTTCTTCTTTCCTTCTTCATTCTCTCAACATAATAATCACATCTCACATAACACTTCAACACAATCTCAAATCACCGCAAAGTATTAAAACAATACTTTATTTACACAGCTAATCAGAATCACCAGTTTATCAACAATCACCAGACTATCAGCAATCATCAGTCTATCAACAATCACCAATAACCTCTAATAATCAATACAATGTTTCGTCCGTCACTCGCCCGTGGCGCGAGTTTGGACTCTCCTGATGTGTCGGACTATGGGGTTACCAGGAGCCGACGAGCCTCCCTGTCGGCTGAGCAGAGGCGCAAGCTGAGTCTGCTCCGCACGTCAAGCATACCGTCCCCTCTGACGCCGGTGAGCCACATTTACCATATGGTACCCTGCCCGAGAAAAGACTGTAATCAGGTATAGTTCAGAACTTTATTGCGTGTATGTGGCTAAGTGAGTGTTTTAGCTTTTCATGTGGGGTTGACGTCTCTTTTTTTCTCAGTGTTCAGTTTTCGGGTTACGGTGTAGCCTTATTAAGTGTATCTAATCTTTGTGTGTATGTATCTATATTGAATGCTCTGTTTTTTCATTCTGTGTGAATTGAAGTCGGTGTTATTCAATTTGTCGATTGTCAATGACAACCGTTAGCAAGCGATACAAGCTGATTTCGTGTCACAAACGAAATCTGTTTGTTATCATTTCATCTCAATTTTCTATAATTATATGTCACTCTTTTTTGACATTATTTAGATACTATATGCATCTTTTAGCTACTTAAACCAGATTTAGTTCAGAGTAGAATACTCGTACATCACAAGGTTCGAATTATTCCCCAAATTTTAATTTTAACATTATTCCCCAAAGACTGGTCAAGATCATTTATTACAGAAAGGTATGACGTGTTTGTCCATCTTTCTTCTCAAGTAAGTACACTTTTTCACAGTTACGATGACCATGAAATCATGGCAATTTAGACAGACATTTTAGCAGTTATTTGACGAGATACCGTCTGCTAATCAGTTTGGGTTATTCCATACTTCGATTGCCAGACGAGACTCGCAGACATAACCTAAATACGATTAGGGAAGACTAACCAAACGTCAATCAAGTATCGATTATAACTGAAAATAACACCATTAGGTATCGATTGAATGTTCGATACGTGACGTGACTACAACAACAGTATTTAACCCAAATATCGGGCAGACTAAACAGTTTAAGATTCCTATTCCTAATTTACGGCTGTGCACCTGCTAACAATGAAGCTTTTTTACTACAAATTTATTGGGTGCTGAATTACAAGTGGTTCGTAGAAGTGCATTTTTTAAGATTTTTTAGCATTTTTCAATAAATTCTGCTATATTAAATAACAAAAAATGCGAGAGAGATTGCACTGTTTTATTTTATTTAATATTGTTTGTTCTTGACTCTAGTCTAGGTCCAGAAGACAGAGACAAAGTCTTTTTTTTTTTTTTTTTTTTTTTTAGCGTGGTAAAATCATCAAATGAGTCCTCCAACCCCGGGCAGGGCGGGAGGGACTGTCAGACTTCTACTGACTAAAATCCACGGTGTCCTTCAATAGCCTGTTACGTTCCGGGGTCACGGTGAGGAAATAATCCCGCGATCCCGGCAGGCTTTGGCCCTCTGAGAGGGGGGCCCCGTCATTATGCTGACGCTCTTTGAGGCGCGCGTGGGACACAACGCGCCGTCGACCCGGGCATGGTCCTTGGTCGGGCAGCGAGTTGCCCTTTACTCGCTGCCCGCATGCCCGCGCCTACGGTGGCCGGAGATCATCTGGTGACGTCCGACGCCGCGGGCGCCTACCACTGCGGTTGGGGCGGAGGGAGGACGCTGTCCTCTCTCGCTCGCGGCCCGCCTCCTCCTTCACGAGCATTACTGCCTCGCAGAAGGAGCAGACCGCTTCCCACTCCGTCTCGCCCCGCAGCATGGCCGCAACCAATGCCGGGCGCGAGAGGTCTCCGCCTATCGCCGCCGTGAGGACACGTCGGTGCACCGCCCAAGCTGGGCAGTCCTGCACCGTATGCTCTACTGTGTCCTCCGGGCGATCTTCGCAGTGGTGGCACCCGGGCGTTTCCTCCTTCCCTATCAGGCACAGGTACCTCCCGAAACTTCCGTGTCCGGTGAGGACCTGCGTCATCCGATAGGTCAGGACGCCGTGACGTCTCTCCAGCCACTCCTCAAAGAGGGGTCTTACCGCCGCAATTGCGGCGTGCCCGGCCTTCGGTCGCGACAGTCGTCCCCTCCATACTGCCCTGAGATCGCGCCGGAGCTCTTCCCGCCGCGCCTCGACTTCACGAGGCAGCGGGGTCACGCCCCGGCGCTGCGCCTCCACGCGCCACTCATAGACGCGCTGGAGGGCAGTCGCCTCCAGATCAGAGACAAAGTCTACGAAAAAAGAAAGAAAATTGTGTTTTTTGTCATTTAATCTTAAAACTTATTAATACTAATCAAAGTTATAAAAAGAGTAATACAACAAAAATAAATGAAATAATAAGATAATAAATGAAAAAAAATAAACTAACAATAAAATTGAGTGCCAAAGGGCCTCAGCTCAGCATCATGCTAGATGGCAACACAAAGTTTGCCACCCTGACGCTGATTTTCAGCTACAGCCCACGAAAAACAAATACGTAAAGTAGATAATCATAGGTACTGAATGTGGGTGTAGTCTAAAATCTGCTTTATTTTCCTGGTAAAATCATGAAATGAGTCCTCCCACCTAAGGCGCGATGGAAGGGGCTGTCAGACTCAAACTGACTAAAATCCACAGTGGCCTTCAATAGCCATTTACGTTTCGGCGTCAGTGGTTACCTGACAAACCAGTCCCATGAACCCGGTGTCCCGTGACCGGTGACTCCGGCTAAAGTCTGTCTAACTCTGTGCTTGGGATTTCACACATGAAATGTTATACATGTTATATTATCATCACCATCAGGCCCATCAGCATTTTTCGTCCACTGCTGGACATAGGCCTTTCCCTAAGTACGCTATTAACTCCGCTTTGAGCTTTCTTCATCGCTGTTACCTATACATATTGTGTAAAGATTAAAACGCAGTGTTTCAATTTTTATTACCCGACTGCGCCAGGAGGGTTATGTTTTTTTTTATCATTTAAATGTCAAGAAACTTCATTTCTAAGGTCATCAGAATAAATGATCAGTTTCAGCCTATAGAGCGTGCCAATGAATGAAACCTGAAGGTAAACTGAATTACCGGAGGGCGCAGACGTGCCCTTTTTGTAATTCCGTTCAGTTTCTCAGCGAGTAGTGTTTTATCAGAACCTTCCTGTTGTAATGATCACTGACATTTCGTCCAAATGCTTGATTGCGATATAAAATTTGGACGAAGTCCCATACAAGAATGGGCAATGTCCTTTGACATGTATTTTAAATTGTTGATGTAATTAAAAAAAAATGATATTCAATTGTAATTACTGTTATAAAAAGTAATGTTATGTGAATATTCTGATACAAACCACTTGTTATTGAATACATCAATGAAATGAATTGAAAAAAAGACGTTTCAGTTGCTATGGAAAATGTCAAACTCGTCGCTAAAGGGGTTGATTCAATTTCAAACGCACGCTTAAAAAATCATTAAGTTTCAAAAAAGGGACGATTCGTTGAATTATTTTATTGTATCGTGTCGATGATTATTTTTAGTTGAAGTACTAGCTATTGATAGCGGGTTCGCCCGTAACTCGAAAATTAGGCCACGGGGTATAAGATATCTGATGATACTTTCAAGAAGAACTGCTTATAAAACGTCAGCAATACATGCACGCGGAAATACAACCGCTTCAACTTGAACCAGACCTCTGATCACAAAAACGAAATCCATAATGATTCTTCAATGTAACACAGCGAAACTGTCTATCAATAAACACATCAGGTGCCAAGTAACACAGCACGCCTCTCAAATGAATCCAATAGCTTCTACATAACGACCTAATAATAGTTACCGCTTATTTTTGACGCGAACGCATTGGCAGAGCACTAAAAGTTCAAATAAATAATTTGTAGAACAATATTCTCATTGTCGCGACAGATTTAGATTGCTGGCAACTCCAGGGTCTAGTGTGACGTCACGGCCTTTCTTGTAAACATTATTGTTAGGGATTGCGATGTTCTTTTGTTTTCTTTTTAAATGGAGATTGGTTATTTACGAGGTTTTATTAGAGTGGGTTATAAATCCCAGTAAATCTTATTAGTGGTCATATTTTATTTTTTGTGGGCCACTTACGTTACTGTTTACTATTAAATACACTACTATACTTGCGACTACTTACGTGTGTACTTGATACTTGCAACTTGCACAAGAAAACTTGAAAATGTAACAGAATTCGGAGTCTGGGGCTGTATCTACAATTTATGGGGTCTAACCTGGGCCTCAAGTCTGCTAATTTTATTTAACTCACATGCTATTGATATTCAATTGAGACTCAATCACGACTCCATTACGATTAGAACAAATTTGGTATTCTGAAAAAACTTGTATAAGCTCAATAGAGTCGTAATGGAATCGTAGTGTAATTGTAATTGACTCTCAGTTGAACAGTTATAAGTATTGCCATTAGAGAGTAGAATACCGATAAAGTCCACAATCGATTTACAATTGTAACACGATTGAAGAGCAGACTAGCAAATATTCTGATAGCAGTTCAATGGAATGTCACTGGAAAACCATTGGTCTTAAATTAGTAGCAGAATACCAAATGTAGTTAAAACTGCTACTGAGATCCAATTGATATTCAATTGAGTCATTACTAAATTAGCAGAATTGGGGCCCTGAAGTGTTACAGTGCAAATAATTACAAAAAATATAGAAACTATTGTCTATTGTCATGCATCCAACATCCTGAATGGCTGCCATCACATCATTGGGTGTAGTTTTATTGTATTTTTCTTTTACATTGTCTCTCTGTATTGTACACTAATGAAATTTATTCGTTAGAAGACACATTTATAGATCATTAACAATATTTGAACAAATTGTCAGAAAGTGTGCGAAAAACAAACATATAACAATGCTCATAATCCTCTTCAGTTATTGCGACAAAATGATTGTGACAGTCGCCATTTTATTATATTGACGCACATGTTCTATAAATGATTGCATAGTTTTTAAGAAAAAAGATTTTATTATTTATTATTTATTCATGATACATAAATTACAGTTGAAATATTTAATATCGTGGAAAAAATTATGGCGTGAATGTAATATTGTGTTAAATTATTAAGAATATGCTTACCATGCTTACGCCTTGTGACCAATTATTTTTGGCCCGTGATGACAGTTGACATTTGAATGTAAGGATAACATAAGTGCTTTAATCAATTAGCAATAAACTATGACTTTAAATTATTGAACAGCCTAGCTATACTAACCTATCTTAAGTCTAGGGTAAGTATTCCATTCCAGGTACCTTATGTAATGACATGGATTAGTTTTCCTTTGTAGGATGTCTTGTCTTGTTCAAGGTAACTCGTCTCGGGTAGGATAGCACCGTCTTGGCGTACAGTCGGCCAAGAAAGTGGTGTACCACCCTAAGGTTGAATATCGCTTGCAGATTCATAGGTGACAAAGATTAGTTTCGCTTGCAGATCGATCTGACAACTTCTATTGCTGTGTTTATCTGATTATTGATAACGACTGTTACTGTTTGTAACGTGACAGCTGTTCTTAGTTTGAACTTGATGGAACCAATGACGTCGTAAAATCAACGGCGGGGGGCTGTAGATTTTGATGACAAAATTGTATCTACAAATTCAGAATTGTAATCAACAAGTTACATAAAATTGTAAAGGCACAAGGCGAATCCACAAACCTACAATTTCTGTAAACTTGTAATTACAATATCAATAAAAAACAAGCTCAAAACAGATTTATCCTTTTATTAAATTTCTACAATCAATTTTAAAATACTTATAACAAACAAAAACATAGCATATATATATATTTAGAAGATATTGAAAATTTTTAAAAATTAGAAACGGGTGTAACCGCCGTTGGCCTCTATAACCTCTAAAAGACGAGACCTCATTGAACCAACAAGCCGTGAGCAAATATCGGTTCCCCGCATTTCCTCCCAAATATAATTACAGTGACTAATAAGAGCTTGTTTGGTTCTTTCATTTTGATGCGACCATCGTTGGACCATAAGGGCCCAAAGATTTTCTATCGGGTTGAGGTCCGGCGATCTTGAGGGCCACTGAATTACCCTTACGTCAGTGTGTGAACGAAACCAGGCTCTTACGATCCTCGCATTATGAATTGAACAATTATCTTGAACAAAATCAAATTGTGGCACTTCGTTCTCCGGGTAAACATTACGGACTGTCGGTAGCATTGCATTCTGAAGCACGTCGATATAATTTACAGCCGTCGCTCGAGGAGGTAGAGAACACAATTCTCCTACACCATCCGCACTCATCCAGCCCCAAATATTTACGGAAATTCGACCTGATTCTCTATTTGGAATTACATGATCATCTTTATACCGTGTTGAATTATATCGCCAAAGGTGAAGACGTCCATGCTGACTGGATTTAAACGTTTTTTCATCACAAAACACTGTATTAGACCAATCAAACTCTAAGTGCTCTCTGGCGAAGTTCAGACGAGCAAGTCTGTGAGCATCCGTCAAATATATTTTCTTGGCGTAATGCCTGTGGTGCAACCCCATGTAATGTAGATGATTCCTTATTGTTTGGGCACTCACATCGAACATCTCCGCAAAATGTTTTGTGGGCTTAAAACCATTGATTTCATATTCCCGTCTCATGAATTCTCTATCGTTATTGGAGAGTGCAGGCCGGCGACCACTTCTTCTGTGATCCAACAAACTTCCCTCCTCTCCTTCACGACGAATCCAAAAGCGGACAGAACGCCTCGATATATTCAAATTCCGGGATATCGCACTGATACTGCTTCCCTCATTAAATTGGGCAATTATTTGTGCTCTTTCGGCAATGGTCAAGTTGGCAGGCATTGAGATGATTTTATATGCAGTTGATTGAAAAATAACACGGAAAATATATCGATTTTTTGCATATATTTGACAAAATGTCAATTGTCAGTTTTCTTTTTCAAATGGAATTCGGTTGTCTATTTAAATAGTTTTTATTACTTTTGTTTGGAAACATTTCAATTGCTTTGTAGAAACTAATGTCCTTTTCATTTATACTAAAGGTTAAAATGTCATGTACTTATATGTGACTTATGACGTATGAATACTAAATACATAGGTTTACGTCATGATAATGTTGTCTCTTTCAGTAATATCTTTTTATAACGAACCTTGTTGTAATTTTCGATGACCGGGAAACTAAATCAAAACTGGTACACCACTTTCTTGGCTGACCGTACAACCACACGTCTCCTAGGATTTTAGGCACGGGTACTTTCTGAGATTGACTGATTTTTTTTTTGGTACTTTCTGAGATTGACTGATGATTACTTTCTGAGACTGACTCACGCACAGCCAGCTTGAAGAGGTAATTTTTTAACCAGCTTAAGAACACAGAATACGTAAGCGCTAAATCTCCTGGTATTAATAAATGGGTAGCCATTTTAGATATACTAACGCATGTATACGTATTACGCAATTTGAGGAGTGTGTTTAAGACTCATTAAATTAAATATTTTTTAATTATTTCCAAAAGTGCAAACAAAAATGTCAAACTTGGAAAAAGTCCGAAGGGAGTCCACAATGCCAGGATGGTCCGGACATAATATAAGACCTGTCCCTTCAGTTGTCCTTTGCGTCACAGGGCCGCAATGAAGCGTGACCCTGGCTGTTGAACTTCACCTTGACTTCCAACTTAAAAAATAGGTTAGAGTTTACAACGTTTCAAGGTTATGTCAATATTTTCGCTCCATGGTCAACCTTGTATATTTTTATGAATAGTTTTATAAAAACCAGATATCATTTTTATATGACGTAGATAAACAAGGCTGCGTTTAATCAACTTTGAAATAAAAGAAAAAGAGAATAACAAAGAAACATTGTTCTAAATTGAACCGGGAAGTTCCGGGTCGGTAAGATAAACGATTTACAGTTCGGATGTAAAATATCAAGGTAAAAGAGTAAAAAGTAATATGGAATACAAAATGAGTGAGCGTTATAATAGTCAAAAATGATGAGTAATATCTGACACATCATCTTGCTGATAACGACTTCGTCTTCAACGAAGGTTTCAACTTCGACTTTGAGACAATAGCCTTATGTACTCGTATCTATGGAAAGATCACGTTAAGAGATCCGTAACCTTGCTCATCGATCCAAACACACCTCGGCAATACCTACCTTCAGACGACACATGTTATTCTACGACGCGTTATTTGATTTAACCAATCCTGTTCGACTTCCGTCTACTCATTTCCGTTACACTTCACGAATTCAATCTTACAGAACGACGGTTAACCACCAAGACCTCCTAACTGACATTTTTTCACAAATTGGTTTTTTCGCGGATTCTCTTCATAAATATTGTATCTCACATAATAGAAAAATCTTCTATTTATAATTCGTAATATTTCGGGTATTTTTACAATCATGGAATTATCTACTAACTATAAGAGCGCGAACTTTGGTGGCATTTGCTGCTAACTTCATTGTGTGCCTTACAATTTGTACGAATTCGTCGCATGTTCGCGCGCTCTTGGCCTTAAAAGTAAGTTTTATTGTATATTTTTTGTTAAGATTAGTTAATTTTTCGTTGTTAGACTTACAGGTTAGTTTAATTGAAACGTTTTTTGCGCGGTAGTAGTTTGTTCTTGCTTATAAATCAGCCATAAATACGAAATACGTAGATAGACGGTATTAGTAGTAACATTTTTTCATATTTCTTCAGGATATTACGGTGTAGGTAGCAGTATTTAGGAGTTTTTATACTCAAATGTTTAAGTAATTAATTTAGGTTCATTTCAAGAAATGTGTTGTTTCTATTTCAGGATGAGTTCTTTTCGATCAAGAAACTTGGTCAAACTTTATTTGGAGTCTGAAAAACAAGATGCAGACCCAAAACAATGCCACCATCACCTGTACAAGATTTAATGACACTATCATACTCCACTCATACAGATCTTGTGCAAATTCTGTACCAAACCAATATGAATACTTCTAATTCAAACTAGAACAACAAAGTTCCGGGGTATGACGGGATAACCACAGAGCTGCAAAAGGCAGGAGAACACCTATCTTGATAGAGCTTGTACAGCTCGACGTATTATTTTTCAAAAAGGGCTTATAGCACGCTTCTTAAGAACAACTGCCCATTTTGACTCCTGACCCATGTTTACAAGTTGTTTTCGAGAGTTATCTCGAAACGTCTCGGCCAAAAGTTCGATGACTTTCAGCCGCCACAGCAGGCCGGATTTCGAAAAGGCTACAGCATCGTGGACCCCATACGTACCCTAAGGCAAATATTCCAAAAGACCGAGGAATTTAATCAGCCTCTGTGCCTAGCGTATGTGGACTAAGAGAAAGCCTTCGATACTGTTGAGTCGTCGAGGGGCAAGACAGGGAGACGTCATCTCTCTGAAACTGTTTACAAACGCATTGGAAAATGTTTTCAGGACGTTTGATTGGAAAGGACGGGGTGTAAATATCAAGGGTCAGTACAACCCGCACCACCGATTGGCGGATGACATTGTCATCATGGCAGAGTCTTTGCATGACCTGGAACTAATGCTGAGAAGCCTAAGCGATTCATCAAGGCGGGTCTCGAAATGAATTTAGACAAAACCAAACTCATGCTCAATGGTCATGTCATCCCGAGACCTGTAATCGTAAATGGTGCTGCCCTCGAGGTTGTGCAAGAATAACAACATTGGTGTCCTTGGCTCACCTGGGTGATATCACCCAGGTGGTATTTTTCCGAGGTGAATCGAGGACACCAAACTGAGAAGGAAGCAACCAGAAGGATACGCTTGGGCATTCGGGAAGCTGCGTCTTATCTAAACCAGGGTTTATAACCAGTGTGTAATGCCCGTAATGACTTACGGAGAAGAAACGTGGACACCCACCATAGGCCTGGTCCACAAATTTAAGGTTGCTCAGGGTGCAATGAAGAGAGCAATGCTCGCAATTCCTCTCACATGAAATGCCAAAATATCCTATCTACATTCATTCATCCATAAAAAAAATCTAAAATATCTGCTATCTTACCTACCCATTTATTAAAATAAAGTAAAACAATAAATTTATCATAAAACAATAAATAATCATATTTAAAACCAACTATATTTTTGCTTTAATCATATTTGTCCTAATGTCAAAACTGCAAGGTTTTTTGTGCCTACTGAAAATTTTTGAGATATTGAGTTAGGAGTTCTTGGTGGTTAACCGTCGAGAAGCGATATAACTTATCCTTATAATATCATCACCGTTCTCACATTTAACAGCATTCGCCTTTCAGAAAATATCATCTGCCGTAAATTATCTTTGATCAGTGTCTACTGTCTAGTACCCAGTCGTTTAGGCGAGAAAAGATGACGATCATAGAATTATGTACTTTTGCACTGATAGGTATCCATACTTTCCTTCATAAAAACCTCGTTTTGGCACACACGAAGACCGTAAATAGGGTTATTTTGGAATTTTTCAGTTTGCTATTATGTTTGATCAATTTTTGCATAACATTGCGAACTTGCATTTTACCTACGATTATTTCGAATGATTACCCTGTTGTTCCACACAAGTATTTCACAGCTTGCAATAATCATAAAACAGTACCAATAAAACATTGTGAAAATACAAAAATGTGTTACAAATCTTGCTGTGACGTAAAGGAAGTCCCGATCTTCAATGCTTACAGCTGACAGTGTTAACTTCCTACATCCAAACCAGCTGTTCATAAATTATCGTTGTTTTTAATTTACTTTTTATTGATGTCTTCAGACATTCCTGACTGGGCCTCATCAATCGATGTTTCTATGTTTTGAAAGAGGAAAATTAAGTCACAGATTAAATAGATAATGAGATAGAAAGTGCTTAGTGTTGACAAATAAATGGAGAAAAAACGTGTTTAGGAAACAGTAATGAATGCCTATTCATTACTGTTTCATGCCCATCCATTCATCCACCGGATGCATTTATTTCATTTAGATTTGTTTGAGAACTATTGAATGTCTGACTGCTGACGAAATAATGGAGAAAAATTGTGTAAAGGAAACTTAATGCAATGAGTTCATGACGATTTATTTTAGCAAAAAAAAACTATTAAGCTGTTTACGCTGTTTTAATTTTTTATGGTACCTGTATAGCTTGATACTGGTAGGTAGTTTTAGTTTTTTATGTCCGACCATGAGATAGAGGACTTTTCAACGTTAGTCTCTCGAACAATAGGGGGTTTCACTGCGAGTTTCAGCCGTCAGTGGCGCTACAAATTACATAAAATCACTTTTGCAAAATCACAAAATATCTTTTATTCGTTTAGCAAAGCATGGTAAATGTTATTTTTTATCATCGTTAGTACTAAAAAAAATGTCACGATGAAGGCCTACACAGTAAAATTCTTTCACTCTTATTAGGCAATGGGCCATGCCATTAAAATGCTTTATAAATAGGAAAAATGTGATTATTTTTTAAATTTTCAGTCTCATTGTCCATCAGGTGCGTCTGATCATTTGATTTGTTTTCTTCAGCTGAAACAACTAGTCAAACAGCACAAACAATATCATCCTACGTTCATAAAACTTTTCAAAACACAGTCTTGTAACATCTGTCTGTCAGTCTGTTCATTTGACAAGCTGCTCCGAGTGGGCTCAGGAGACATGTGCTACTATTAGCGAAGTGACGATTGACAGATTATGTACCTTTTCTTTTCTTTGAAAAAAGTGACGCGTTTCACGTTAATAGGTTTTCACAATTTTACACTAGGAAATGTTTTATTTAAGCTTTCATTTCATTGCGTCTGTAAGCAGAGGATAGGGCTTAATTGGCTAGTACCGTAGTACTATTAAGTATTATTCTGTGCTAATACTGGAAGATATATTTAACACACTAGATTTTACAGAACTGAACTTAACAAGCAATAAGTCAAACAAAAATGAATAGTGCTCATTATATTGTGGTCTTACTGTTCGCGGCGACTCTTACAGCCAGGTTTTGGATGGATTCAAATACTCGGAGACATTTTCGGTTGTCAGTACAAAAAATTATTACTTAATTAAGACGAGCTTTCGCTCCCTTAGGAAGTGCCAGCACAAAAACCGTCATCTGCCTCCTTTCAGTTTTTCTTCTGAGAAAATCAATCAAAAGACTTGTTTATTTCATAAAATCTAAAGATATTAGTATCTGTTTACTTCCAAATTCGGTGTCATAGTGTCTGATCCTCATGGATTAACATTATGAACATGTGACACAAAATTCGTGGCTAAGATTATACTGGGTGTCCCTGGAAGTCTGTTAGTCTGGACTAAACCGAGTAGGGGCATAATGGGATAGGTCATTTCCAATATTTTGAACTCTGAGATTATTATAAATTATAAATATTTTTAGCTCTGAGACACATTCGCGAATCACCTGGTAGGCATATTCACACCTAACTGCCGTGACCCGGAATTTGATGATGCAGATATAGATCGGGTTCTTGAACAGGATCTCCAACTTGACACTCCAATACAGGCTACATCACCACGAGAGGTAAAAAAAACAATCTCCACATTAGAAGACAAAAAGGCTCCGGGATACGACCTAATCGACAAAATGGTACTCAAAGAACTCCCGCGCAAAGCCATAGTATATCTCGCTTGCATCTCAGATAATAATGGTACCCAAACCGGGTAAGCCGACAGACGAAGTCACGTCATATAGACCTATAAGCTTGCTGCCAATAATATCTAAATTGTTTGAAAAGATCCTGCTGAATAGACTTCTGAATGCGATTACTGAAACATCCATAATCCCTGATCACCAATTCGGATTTCGACGTGAACACGCGATAGTTGAGCAAATCCACAGAGTATGCCAGGTCATAAGGACATCCTTGGAAAAGAAGGAGTACTGCTCGGCTGCCTTCCTAGACGTACAACAGGCCTTCGATAGGGTGTGGCACAGAGGTTTGCTATACAAAATCAAAACACTTCTTCCTCATAAATTTTATGTAGTGTTGGAGTCTTATCTGACAGGAAGATTTTTCCAGGTACGAGAAGGTGAAAGCACGTCATGTTTTCATGATATACTGGCCGGGGTGCCCCAGGGTTCTGTATTGGGTCCTCTACTGTACACAATCTTCACAGCAGATCTACCACAAAGTACTGGAGTAACAGTGGCTACCTTCGCAGACGACACTGCAATACTCAGCTCCAGTGTAGATCCGACAGCCGCCTCTAACACACTGCAAAAAGGCCTCACAAGGATCCAAGACTGGATGAAAAAATGGAGGATTAAAGCTAGTGCATCCAAATCGGTCCATGTTACATTTACCTTGAGACGAGAAAACTGTCCACCAGTTGCACTATGCGGACAACAGCTCCCGCACCATAACAGTGTCAAGTACCTGGGAATGCACCTTGACCGAAGGTTGACTTGGAGAGACCACATCAGATGCAAGAGAGACGCGCTCAACATAAGATATCGGGGGTTGTATTGGCTACTCGGCAGAAACAGCAAATTATCACTGGACAACAAACTGCTTATATACGAGACGGTTCTCAAACCTATCTGGTCATATGGCATCGAGCTGTGGGGTTCTACTTGCGACTCCAACATAAATATAATCCAAAGAGCGGAAGACTCGATCATTAAACAAATAGCTAATGCTCCCTGGTTCATCAAGAACTCAGAGGTTCATCATCACTTAAAGCTAAGCACAGTGAAAGAGGAAATAAAATCACATGCAAAAGCATACAAAAAGCGTCTCCAACATCATACAAATCCACTAGCGGTCCAGCTCACTATCCCTGACACACTGAATCGCTTAAAGAGACGCAAAATCATGAACCTGGACAGTCTACAATGAGAACTACCAAAGCCTAGTTCGAGTCCATCCCCAAGGGGAAGAGACTCTCAAAGAGAATTAATCTGGCAAACCATCTGCTCATAGTCTTAAGACTGATTGCATGATTAGAAAAGAAAAAAAAAAAAAAGGTTGCACTCCAGGAGTGCCGGTAGAAGTGAAAACTTTTTTGTTACTATGTTTTATTTTAAAACTGGAGTAGTACAGATATGAAATTAACTAATTTGAATGACGTCTTACTCATTTTCGATCAGGGTCACGTGACCCTGACGCGAGTTTTAAATTTTTTACCCATTACAGAAAAAGTGTACAACGCCGCTAAAGAAGTTTTCACTTCAAAAAAAAAAAAAAGCTCAGAGACATTTAAAACCGTAAAAAAACGTACCTAGGTACGTTTTTTTACGGTTTTAAATGTATGACCACTTTTCTTGTTCAGATAAGCAACCAATGCCTAGAGATTTAAATTAAATTCTCTAACTTTAAAACTAAGTAATGAGTCTATCCGAATGATAAATACCTACCTACGTCTTGGGGAAGTTTCTCTACATAATACGTGGTCAACTTTCGCTTGTGTAACTTTTCCCTAAAAATTTAGAATCCTTGCCAGCATGTCGCAATTATTTGTTGGATCGTTACCGCTAAAATCGCCAGTGTGCGCACATCCGTAACATTAGTCCAGCGAATTATTGTAGCGTTACTGAAAATAATCATTTATTATTTTATTATTGTCGTTTATTTTTGTTTGATGCGTGTAGTCTAGCGTGGCGACCCACGTATGTTACGGCTAGGAGGTGTGAAATGATTTTCTTGTCATAAATAAATAGGTAGATACGTATCTAATGTTATATTTAGGAGAAGAATACATTTTCATTTTTCGTAATATTTGCGAGTCCGCTCTGCCTACGAATGTAGTGGAAATTTTTTCTTAAAATGCTACTTTAACAGCGATTTGCACACGGGAAACTTAAATGTTGCATCTTAAAATTACATGAGAGATATTCGCCACTGTAACCATAGAATTAGCAATACTCACATAATGTTTTAGAAACAATTGTATTACACTTTATTTTTATATATCAGAGCGAATAGTTTAAAAGTGTTTAACTAACAGTTTACTTGACTACTGTTCAAACAACTGGAGCTAAGGTTTTAGGACTACAGCGTTCAAGCTAATTGTTAAAAAAAAGTTGCAGTGTGGAATCGTATTTTCCTTTTTCGTTTTATTTTGATGGCAACAATCGAAATCATAACTCAAGTAATAACTCAAGCTCAACGACGTTCGATAAACGTCCGTCTGTCGTTTATGTGTTCATAAATAAAGTGCTAAATCATTGTCTTTGTCTAGACTAGACTGTCCACAGAATAGTTAGTACAGAAGTCCTATGTCGCCTCCATTTATCTTATCTTATTGGGATGATTTTAATTTGATTTGATTTGATTATGTAATTGTTATGTTAATTTTATGAGTCATAATATAATAGTCACTCGAAAAAAAAGGAATTTAATTAATTAATATTGAATTGGAATTGATGGAGGTGGAGAGTAAATTCTTCATAGGGTACTTTAATGAAGTTAATGAGAGTTGTTGAAAATCGAGTTGAACTTTTCGGCACCCTAGGAATTTCTACTGTAGGTAGGTACGTGATTGTGTTTACAAACTTTTGAACACCCAAGACATCTATCTAAGTAGATTAATGATAATGATATAATATTTAGGTTTTAGCAGAAAAACATTGAGTGTTAATGTAGGCGTAGGTGCTTTAGTTTAACTATAATGTCATATTTTCGCTACGTTGTCGGCGTTTCAACATCTTTGTCTTAGTTCTTCAGTTAATTTCAGTCGGCAGCTTCTTTTTTCACGGACAACAAGCAATTGAAATGACAAAATCCTACTAATATTATAAATGCGAAAGTTTGTGAGGATGTATGTATGTGTATGTAGGTATGTTTGTTACTCTTTCACGCAAAAACCACTGAACGGATTTGGCTAAAATTTGGTACACAGATAGTTTATAACCTGTATTAACACATAGGATAGTTTTTATCCCGATTTTATGTTCTCGTGGGATAATTTTCGAGTTGTAGCGGGTGAAGCTGCTGGCAACAGCTAGTCAATCATAAAGCGTCAAAGTCACAATCAATTGACTTGTTCAATGTTTTCAAGATTTTTTCAGCTCTTTGACATGATCGATTATACATTGTTCGGAACGGACATTCTGCGACGCACTCAGTGCTTGGTATGTGTAGGCAAGCGCGGGCGCATAGTTTGGCAGCGAGGGGTAACGTTGACAAGATCACGTGCACGCTAGGGTTGGCAGAAGACTGTTTGTGCGTCTGACTGATCATACCCTTGGCCTGTTTATTGCAGTTCGACGCTCTGTATGTATCCTTATGAGGCTATTGTCAGAGTACTTAGATAGGAATTTACTTCTTTAACCCTTGTCCACGTTATTTTTTGATACCGGCTGTCATTTGTAGATCTTTGACAGTCGTTACTATTAATCATGTGCGCGACGCACCTTTTTATAGTTTTATTCTTTTTTATACAGTGTTTTTTTATGTTTCGAATGCTATTTTTATTTTATAGTTTTTGTTCTATTTTGGCATTTAGTAATAAACGAGTCTTCGAACGAGCACCATCCGTCTTTTTCTTCACGTCAAAACAGTCCCAGTGTCCAGCAGTGGTGATACAGGCCCAGTCCGCTTTATCCTGGTCCTTCGACAGACAGTTTAGTACCTAGTGAGTTAGTGAGTAGTGATGGTGCGTACTCGTGCTGGTGCCAAGATGGGAGCTGAAGGGAACGCTGTGGAGAGGGAGCTGGAGCAACCAGAGCCAGGGCCCAGCCACTCACACGCCGACACGGCGGCCGCAGTCCAGACCCCTTCGAGGCCCGTCTCCGGCAATCAGACCCCGCCGAGGTCCGTCTCTACCATCCAGACTACGTCGAGACCCGTAAGTAGAACTTCATCTCGTTCTTCTGCCACAATGGTGGCTAAAAAGTTAGCCGCAGAGGCCTTACATGCTCGCCGTATGACTGAATTAGAGAAGGAGGCCGCAGAGTTGGAACTTCGAGCGGAATTGGCCGCTATAGATGCGGATGCCAGTCATCGCAGTTCGAGAAGAAGCAATCATTCGGTCAATGACTGGCTGCAGAAATCGGAAGATTCTCTGAAAGCTGATCGAGTTGGCCTAGCTGACCCCGTTGAATTTACTTCAATTGTTTCGGTCGGCCGCTCCCGTTTGGCTTTAGTTAACCCAACCCCAGTATCACCTGTAAAACCGGCTGTAGCTACCACAGCTACAAACCCTAACTTGCATCTCTGTTCCAGTGATTCAGACCGCCTTGTGAAGTCGTTAGGCATTCTCATAGATAATGTTAATAAAGGCGCTTGCCACCGTAGGGGTGATAGGGATTTTCCGCTGCCGTTTTTCGACGGTAAATCGCATCTAGAATGGCTTTCTTTTAAAAGAGCCTTTCTGGATACGATGGACTCACATTCTGCATTGGAAAATCTAGCTAGGTTGAATAGAGCATTGAAGGGATGCGCGCGTGAAGCGGTCATGATGCTGCTGGCAACGGCGCGCGAGCCCGGTGTAGTGCTGCGCGCGCTCGATACGCGCTTCGGCCGACCCGAACTTATAGTGGCTCAGGAAGCAGCTGCAATGCGCGCTTTGCCGCGCGTCTCCGGTGAAGGTAAGGACCTTGCTATTTTTGCTAGTCGTGTTCGTAATTGTGCGGAAGCGATTCGGTTACTCGACCAGCCTCACTACCTAACTTCGCCAGACTTGATTCAATCCGTTATTTCTAAAGTTCCCCCACTGTTACGAGCACAATGGGTGGCCTACGCCGGCAGTCACGCGGCCAGTGGCCTACCCATACTCGACATGTTCGCCGACTTCCTGGCCGACGTAGTCGAGCTCCAGTCTAGATTCGGGCTCCTCCCTGAATCTGCTAGCGCGCAGAGTTCGACTTCTGCAGTTATTCCACGAGTCAGGGATAAGGTGCATGCAGTCGTTGATGGAGAGAAATCTAGATCAAAATCTAGTAAAAATAGTTTCAAAATTCATTGCATTTTATGTCATCAACAGCATTCATTGACGCAATGTGACAAATTTATTTCCTTGTCAGTAGATGACAAGTGGCATTTCATAAAAAAGAAAAGAGTTTGTCACAGGTGCCTCAACGAAGGTTGGCATAGGCTAAGTTTGTGCTCAGCAAAAAGTTTATGCGACATTGGCGATTGTAAATTCCGCCATCATAGATTGTTGCACAGTACTAGTGAGCGCACAGCCGCGGCTCACGTAGGCCTAGAAGAAGTCGACGACCCTGCGCCGTCCACTTCAAGCTCCACCCCGTGCGCGTCGAGCTCAGTACCTATAGTTACTCTTGCTGAAGAGAAAGAGATTCTGTCCCATGCGTCAACATCTTTTTCAGCTGAGAGTCCGGCGCGATCGCGGAGTCTTCGCCCGTTGCTGAAAGTTGTTGCTGTGACTGTGTCTGGTCCATCTGGTAGTGTCGATACTTATGCCTTGTTGGACGACGGGTCGACCGCTACTTTCATTGATGCGGAGGTCGCTGCTAAAATAGGTGTTAATGGGCCAGAAGGACACGTCCACGTAGATTGCATAGGGGGTCTTAACAAGAACGCACTGGTGCGTTACGTCGACTTCTACATTAAGGGTCGTCACACGAAAGATAATCACCTTATTCGTAGGGTTAGATCTATTAGCGGTTTAGGGGTGTCGTCTCAGTTTGTCAACAGGGACGCCGTCACGAAATACCCCTATCTTGCGGATCTTGCAGATGAGTTGTGTTACGGTGAAATTCACCCGATGCTCATCATTGGTGTTGACAACTGGCACCTCACCGTATCAAGGGCCACACGTAAGGGGTCTAAGTCACAACCTGTCGCGATTCGTACTGCGCTTGGTTGGGTATTGTTCGGTTTCGGCTGTAGTTCAACTACTCAGGTTGATGTTGTTAGCCACACCACATTGTTTGAGTCTGCGACTGAAGACCAAAGCGACCGTTCCGAATTAGAGCAGCTTATTAAGGAGCAGTACAAACTCGAGTCTATAGGTATTTCGAAACGCGAGGCACGCAATGCTGATGACGAACGTGCTGGTCAGATTATTGAGCGCACAGCACGCCGCTTGCCCAGTGGTCGTTTTGAAGTGGGTCTGATTTGGAAGTCTGACGTTTTATCGGTACCAGATAGTTACAAACTCGCCTTATCTAGGTTTTTAGGCTTGGAGAAGAAGTTTTCTAAGGATGGTGCCTACGCGGAGCGGTATCGTGCCAACGTTCTCGATATGGTTGGGAAGGGCTACGCCGAGCTGAGTCCAGAGGCGCCCACAGGGCCACGTATTTGGTACCTGCCTCACTTCGGCGTAGTCAACCCAAACAAGCCTAATAAGCTGCGGGTTGTGCACGACGCCGCTGCCAAATCCGAGGGCGTTTCGCTAAACTCGTTGTTGTTACCAGGCCCAGACCTACTTCAGCCACTATTGGGAATTCTTTTTCGGTTTAGGGAAGGCAAAATTGGGTTAACTGCGGACATTCGGGAAATGTTTCCGCAAATTAAAATTCGCTCTGAAGATCGCGACGCGTAGAGGTTTTTGTGGCGCGATAGTCCGCGCGAACCGCTGCGCGTTTACCGGATGTCGTCGATGATGTTCGGTGCCGCTTCTAGTCCCTTTACGGCAATTTACATTAAAAATAAAAATGCAGCCGAGCATCAGCCACGATACCCGGACGCAGCGCGTGCAATCATTTGCGATCATTATATGGACGATTGCATCTGCAGCCTTGACAGCGTGGATAAAGCAGCAAAACTGGCCGCTGATATTTACGCTGTCCACAAAAACGGGGGTTTTGAAATGCGTGGCTGGGCCTCCAACAACGCCTCGGCCCTGACGTTGTTGCCTAAGGAGACGTTGCTGGAGGCGCCGGTGACGTCATCCGTAGACCTGGGTCATCTGGCCACTCCTGTAAGAACGCTTGGCCTTATTTGGCATCCCACTACAGACTGTGTCGGTTTCAATGTTGGATTAAAAAAGGGTGGGTTGCCAAAAAAGCTTACCAAACGGGTGGTTTTGGCCCACGTGATGCGGGTTTTTGACCCTCTCGGTATTCTTGCGCCTCTAGTAGTGACCGGTCGCATCATGTTACAAAATGCGTGGCGCAAGGGTATCGAGTGGGATGAAGAACTTTCACAGCAGGACAGTGCAGCGTGGAGGCTATGGTTTCAGGATTTGTTTGGGGCTGCCGAATTGCAGATCCCACGCTGCTACTGCCTAGCCGACTGTGAAGTGAATCACTGCGAGCTTCATATTTTTTCCGACGCCAGCGAGTCTGCCTTTGCTGCGGTGGCTTACTGGCGGTTCGTACTCAAGGATGGAGAAGTCAAGCTCGCACTGATTTGTAGCAAAGTCCGTGTAGCTCCTCTAAAGCCGGTTTCGATTCCACGGTTGGAGCTGCAGGGAGCGTTGATCGCCGCGCGCCTCGCTTCAACAATCTGCGACTCTCATCGTTTCAAACCTGTCAGGCAAGTTTTTTGGTGTGATTCAATGACGGTGTTGAGTTGGTTACGAAGCGAGGCCCGCTCATTCAAGCCCTTTGTTTCGCACAGAGTCGGCGAGATCCTGGAATTATCGAGTGCCAGTGATTGGCGGTGGGTGCCTAGCGAATTGAACGTCGCTGACGATGCAACTCGGTTAAAACGCACTACGTTGTCGCCAGAGTCTCGCTGGATCACTGGTCCAGAATTCTTGCTTTCTTCTGATTGGCCTATTGAACCTTGTAGTTCCTCAGAGTACACAAGTGTAAATGAAGAGAGTAGGAATCCAGGATATCCCATTGCAGAAGTTCACCTCATCGGTAGCGTTGAGAGGCATGTGCCTGTCTCAGCTGATCCCAAGCGGTTTAGCTCTTGGCTGAGATTGGTACGAGCAACATTTAGAGCTCATAAATATTTAACTCGGATCAGAATCCATTCCTTGTCACGTAGGGGACTTCATGTAGAGAATTTAGTGCGTGAGCAAGGGGGGATATTAACGTTTTCTTTTCAGCCGTCAAGTTCTTTTGGCTCTCCACACTCGACGCATGAGACGGCTGCCGATATGCGCCTAGCCGAGACGCACATTTTGCGCCAGGCACAGCTGGACTCATTTCCCGACGAGATGATGCGTCTAAGCAGCCTCTCACCCCTGCCCATACCTCGCACCAGTCGGTTGTTTCGACTGTCGCTGATTGTGGATGAAGAGGGCCTTCTACGTCTATCCAGCCGAATCTCCGCAGCCGTGGGAGTGCCTGAAGCCACAAAAAACCCCATCGTCCTCGACGGGAAGCACCCTGCCGTCCAGCTACTGGTGGACCACCACCACCGCCGAGCCGCCCATGCCAACACGGAGACCGTGGTTAACGAGCTTCGCCAGAGCTTCTACTTGTTTGGCTTAAGAAACGTCGTCCGTTCCGTTGCCTTCCGTTGCCAGCTATGCCGCATTCGCCGAACTGAGAAATTCCAGCCGCCCACCGGGAATCTTCCGGAGGCACGTTTAGCTCACCACAAGCGCCCATTTACATTCACTGGGCTAGACTACTTCGGGCCAGTTCAGGTGACTATTGGTCGAAGAAAGGAAAAAAGATGGGTCGCTTTGTACACGTGCCTAGTCGTCCGCGCTATCCATTTGGACGTTGTTGGAAGCTTGTCAACAGATTCTGCTGTAATGAGTCTTCGGCGCTTCGTGGCTCGCAGAGGAACACCGTCTGAGATCTGGTCTGACAATGGCACCGCTTTTATCGGGGCAAAAAGAGAACTCCGTGCACTCTACGGTGACGCAGCTATGCAATATGCTGCGACGGAGAAAATCAGTTGGCGCTTCATTCCTCCGTCGGCTCCGTTTATGGGTGGAGCATGGGAGCGACTGGTGAGAAGTGTGAAGACGGCACTCCGAGCGACCCTCACCGAACGTGCTCCAACAGAAGAAGTTCTCCGAACTGTGCTGGCAGAAGCAGAAGGCCTCATCAACTCCCGCCCCCTGACGCACGTCTCGGTAGAGCCCGGCAGTGAAGAGGCGCTCACTCCAAATCATTTTATTCTTGCAGCTTCGTCGGGGCGTCCTATTCCAGCAACCTTGACGGATCGACAAGAAGCGGCTGGCGCAAAGCGGTCAGACTGGCGGACCACTTCTGGCAGCGCTGGGTGAAAGAGTACTTGCCGACCCTTATTCCCAGACCCGGGCAAGGTGATGTTCCAGAGTTGGCTGTGGGCGATCTGGTCCTGGTAGCTGACGGCAACTTACCGAGGGGCTCTTGGCCGAGAGGGCGTATCTTAGCTACTTATCCGGGTCGCGATGGGGTGATTCGAGTGGCGGACGTCAGGACTGCAGCGGGCATTCTGAAGAGGCCCTTGAAGAAGCTGCTCAAGCTGAGGGTCTAACAAGGGGGGAGGAATGTGCGCGACGCACCTTTTTATAGTTTTATTCTTTTTTATACAGTGTTTTTTTTATGTTTCGAATGCTATTTTTATTTTATAGTTTTTGTTCTATTTTGGCATTTAGTAATAAACGAGTCTTCGAACGAGCACCATCCGTCTTTTTCTTCACGTCAAAACAGTCCCAGTGTCCAGCAGTGGTGATACAGGCCCAGTCCGCTTTAAATCAGAAGCTCTAAAGCCAGTCACATAGACTATCGGATCGCTTTCGCTTTTCTGTGTGACTGGATTCAAACAATTCCATACATCTATAGCTATACATACATAGCCACAAATAAAAATTGGAGTGTCTGTTTGTAATATTGAAATAACCGTTTTTTACTACATGCATACGAATATAGGAACAACGTGTAACTAACCTCTCGTGGAGTAACTCAGCCCATGTTACTGAACATTATCATTTTTTTTTACATGTTCGATTAATTCAAACTCTGTAAGACCTGAGACTTCACAAGTATCACCTTTTTGTGACGGGACTGACATTATTTTCATGGATTAAATTAGTTCCTCGTTTTCCATACAGTCATAATACCTACTTCAAGTACCATTCACGACTTAATACGAAGCACATATGCTAGGGCCTCTTATTTAGATTAACACAGCGTACTTCCAAATATCTGACCTCTTTCTGAAACTAACGTGTCCTGACCACAGTTAAAAGACGGTAAATCCGTTTTTTTTTTCAGCACTGATTCAGGTGTCGCGTAAAGACACGGCAACAATATCGTTAAACACGTTGAACACATTCGACAGTGGGCATTACGGTTTACGAGTAAAACAAATAAACACAACTATTGTATTGACGGTGTCGTGCTCAGGTGCATTAAAACTTGTTGTATTTACAACCGTTACATATGAAAATAAACGAGTAATGTTATTCTCCAATTAAATCGAGTATACTGGGTGAAAATTTTGCCATTTCTCAAATAAAACATTGAAGTTCGTAAGTTTTACGATCTTGTGAAAAACTAGTGATTTTTCTTTCATTTTCTCTTTTTAGGAAAACAATTTTTGATATCATGGGCTAAACAAAAAATATCAAAAACAATTTGAAAATATTATTTCGAGGAATAAAATATAATTTTGATGTTACATTTTCATATTATTACGGTTAAGTAACCGTAATAATATGAAAATTTACGTAAGTACGATGTTGCTTAAGTGGCCTGTTGATTGAGCCCCGCAGACATCACATCGCCTCAATATTGACATGACATTGATGAAAAGCAAGAAAATTCTCTCGGAAGAAAGCGTTTGAGAGCTCACCGATATAATATAATATATTTTAGTGTTACATACGTTCGTTACGTTATAAAAACAAACAAACGGACACGGTTTGTTTACAGAGCGCGTACGCACGGTGCTGAGTCAGAGACGATACTCTAGTTCAACTGATATGTAGCTTTTCTTTTGAGAGTCTGTTTTCCTGTTTTCATTAAAGAATGGTTTCAGCTAAAATCAAATCAAAAGTATTCTTCGTGGTATGTATTCCGTGAGGAGGTTCACCTCTATTGTCAGAGTTAATTTAGGTACCTCTAGAGCAATTTTTCCTTTTTTAAATTAATTTAACAAACTTAGAAAGATTGTCGATTTATGTAATTTTCATTGAATTGAGAATATTTTACAAAGCCAATGGATTGTTGAGCAAAAAATATTATCGTAGAAAGTTTTTAGATTCACGTGTAATTTTCTCAAAGAAAATTTGCCTCTGAGTTTTCACGACACGAGTGACATAATCCAAACTATCATGAAACTAAATGGATAGAAAATTACGGCAGCTGTTTTATTTCATAATTAATTTCATATAAAATCACGCTGAAGCGTCGCGTCGCAGTAAAACATTTTACGACTATTCGATGTTCAAAATGTTTATATTTTCGTTCATCGAAAGGTGTACGTTGTGTAAAATGTTTTTATTCACGATTTATGACCTCTGGAGGTAACCACAAACTAGTTTCGGAACCTGTCAGGTTTATTGAAGCGTTTCATGTGAGATAAAAACTCTTTGATGTGATGCGACGTACCGGTAATCAGGGTCATCAATCTTCTAACTAAAAGCCTGGCATGACTTAGATCATTATACTAAAAAATTGTGGAGTACCAAATGTAACTTATAAATCTTCTTAGAGATGTATTTTTTAATTTAGTAGTATTATAATACGAGAGTTGCGGTCTGCTGACAATAGATGTCGCTACTATAGCTTTATACTATTATTTATCATGTATTTTATTACGTTTCTAGTTTAATGATGTCCCTGTCGTTTTTCAATATTTATATAAGTATGTTTTTCTATTTCGATATTTTCCCAAATTATTAATAGAATTCTATAATTATTTGGGCTACCTACTGGTAACTCTAATTTTCACTCATTCGCACCTTCGGTGGAACAAAGACGTAGCAGCTCATTTTTAAATTTTACAGGAGAAGACTTTTTTTTGCATGTTTTTCCTCGGTTCTGGATAACTATCTAAAGAAGGTTTGAAATCTTCACATTTAATTAATTGTTTTTTAGTTGGCTATACTTATACGTAAAAATCTTGTATTTAATGGGAGGTTTTCTTTACGCACTTAAAAAAAAAATAGTTTCCAAGAACTCTATAGATGGCGTTGAACTGACGGTGTTACTCTAGGAAAAAGATGTATGCCTTCATTTTTGCACAAATCCACGAGGCACAGACTTCTCTTCTTTTTCTCTTGGGACATTTTCTTTCTGGCGTGGAAAACTCATAAATTAAAAAGACTGGTAAATGAATATTTTTTTCTTTTTCCTTGTTGTTATTTATTTTTAAAATGCTATTTGTGTGATGTGATGTGACTGACAATGACATGACATGTACTTTTTGTTTTACGATCTCAAAATTACATCCAAGTGAAAAACATCAAAAAATGACGTGACGTTCGTTTATTGCAGTAACATATCAAGTTCAGTGCCATCTATCCATTGATTAGGGAAAACATAAAAAGAAAATCCCTCATTGCCAAAGAAATCCTAATAAAAGAATATAACAAAAAAAAAATGTCCTGAGCTGTGACTTTGTTGCACCAGAAGTTATTTAGTTTTATGACTGTTATGTTTTATGCCTTTGTTGCTCCAAGATTTTGAGCGAAAAAAGACCTCAATAAAGTCGCGGGCGAGGGGGCACTACTTACAATGAAACGGTGTCGGCCCAAAACGCATGGAAAAACCGCCAATAACAAAGCACTTCTGCCATCTAGTGTAGTTTCGAGATACTTTCGCGGATGTCTTTGTTGCCCCAAGTAAAGGCATGGTTTAGAAACAATTTGGCATACTTAGGTCGATTTTGCAGTTTTGGCTATTTGTGACTTTGGTGCACCGAAGGTGCGATGTCTTTTCAATACGTCAATAAATGTCAGTGTCACATTGGACTTAGCAGAAAAAATTGGATTCTCGTTTGGTGCGGCTCGTTATTTTCCTGCATTTTCTGCTTTTGGTCCTATTCTAAAGTAGTGTATCCGTGTGTTATTTCCATGCTAATAAAATTCTCACTGGAAAGCGAGATACTATCAGTGACACCGATAAATATCAAGTGGCTAGAAATAACTGTAAAAAACACTGTAAAAGGCCTCATAGTTGGTGAAATAAATATAATTACATAACAAATTTGTTTTATTTTTTTACTAATGTAGGCATATAATTATTATTAGTCAATTAAAACACTAAAAGGAATGAGCAAGCTTTGTATATACCTATATACAACCTATATATAATATATAACTATATACAGAAATGTTTTCGTTCGGGAAAACTAGATGTCGCTGTTGTCCATTGCCCGAAAAACCCGTGAAGTTAGATCTCTATGCCCTATTAATAAAAGTACTCTGTGCCGGTAATTATAGATGATGATTAGGGTTGCCAACTATACTGTTTTGAACAGTATTATACTGTTTTTCACTAAATTATACTTTTTACTGTTGAACAAAAAAAAAAGTATTCAAAATACTGTTTTCAGCATCAAAATGCAGACACATTATTATGTGTTACACTTAGACGCTCACAAATTTGTTTTTATTTAGTCAGAGGGCGCTCACTGCTCAGTGCAGCGCAGCCACAAACAAATCACACTGAGTTACAAATAAAGATTTTCTTGAAATGAGTACTAGCCAAAAGTGGTGCCATAGTTTATTAGTAAACACTTCAGAAGAATTTAAAAACATAACTAAAATTGTCTCATATCTACTTTCTGTTCCTGCTACCTCAGCATTTACTGAAAGAGTTTTTTCAGTAATGAATTCTAAGTGTCGGGATGACAGAAATAGAGCATCTATCAATTTAATAAAAAACCGGCCAAGTGCATGTCGGGCCACGCACAGTGTAGGGTTCCGTAGTTGCCCAACAAAATACTTATGCGAACTAACTAAACTGATTCGCTGAATTTTATTTTAAAAAGAAGAATTTTCAAAATCGGTCCAGGAGTCTTTGAGAAATCGGGGACAATACATAAAAAAAAGATTACGACGAATTTAGAACCTCCTCCTTTTTTTGAAGTTATTTAAAAATAGTTGACGATAAAAACCTACCTATCCCTAAAAACATACCTATAAAAGCTGTAAAAATAAAGTTGACAAACTTACATTTGCAGTTGAAAAGCATGTTCTCCGATACATTTTGTTTAAGAAAATATGATATCCAAGTACATTTTATAAGTTGGTGGACTATTACTCGTAAAGTTGTAAAGCCTACTCAGTCATGATAATTTTCTTTTAAATTTCGTTATATATACTACTATTGTGAATTTTTTCACACCCCCAAACATAACCGTTTAGCTGGTAGAGGGGGGGGACATTCGAGTCGAGCAAAATTTAGCACTTTAAAGCTTAATATTTCACAAACGAATTTTTTTATCAAAAAATTGTTAATGGAAACTCACATTATTTTTTAAAGACCTATTTATTGATACCCCACACTAAGGGGTACGCGAGAAAGAAAAAAAACATCCCCACTTTACGTGTACAGGAGGTACCCTAAAAAAAAATATTTTTCGAGATTTTATTTTACCACTTTTTCGGCACAACAAATCCGTATATTTACACCAAATTACAGCTCTCTAGTACTGTGCGTCTCTGAGCTAAACTGCGGACAGACGGACGGACGGACGGACGGACGGACGGACGGACATAGCGAAACTATAAGGGTTCCTTGTTGACTACGGAACCCTAAAAATGAGCTCCTCATTTATTTTAATTTCAGTTTTAATTGTGATGAGGCGTATGAAGTTTTAAAAAATGATTGTAAATTAGTAAGTTGTGCGAGAAGTTCCAAAAAATATGTATTTAAAACAATAAATAAATAAAATACTGTTCGTTTTTCTAAAATACTGTTTAATTATCGTCATAGACCTGAAAATACTTTATTTCTTGAAAAAATAGTTGGCAACCCTAATGATGATATACGCTGTTTTTTTCGCGAAGAACAGCAAAATGAAAGAAAAATTGCTAGTTTATTTTTAAGATCATAAAACTTACAAACTTAAATGTTTTATTTTAATAAAATATAGTTTTCTAAGTTTGACAACCAGTCTAACCTAGGGTATCGCATTTCTTTATACCAATTGGGTTGTGGAGGTCAAATAAGCAGTAATAATTAACATACTGATATTTCGCTGTTTCCATCACAGTTGGGAAAAAGCTAAGCGAATGATAGTTTTCCGAGGTAAAAGGTTCACCAAATAGTTTCTTATTTAGAACGTGTGTTCTACATCACCAATCCGTGAAAATAAATGCTCTCCGTCAATCATCGTCAGATCTCTGACCAGCCTTGGATTCAATCTTCTATCATTAGTGTATTTGATGGTTTAATTCCTTGAGTAAAAATAATCAACAAAAACAGCTCATTTGATGTTCTTTCGCCACGTGTAACAAAATCATGTTTTTTATGCCGCGTGCTTCAAATGCTAACTTTGAATTGCATTTTTGAGCACCTTATGAATGGCAGTGATAGTGCCATCAACATGGAGCCAAAGGGCAAAGAGCGATTTGAAAACGGTTCATATTTTTAAAAGAACTTTTTTTTAACAGGATTCAGGCAAAATTTTTGGTAATTTTACAGTTTGAATAATCTTCTCAATAATCTGAAAATTATCATCGCATCCATTTGAGACGAAGGCTCTATTGTCTACTTCGCAATTTATTGCATGTCGAGCACTATTGGGCAGAGCACTATTGTTACGCTCAACATGACGTAGTGTAGGACAGTAGGACTTTGTAGAAGTTGTTAGTAGCTAGATATCTAAAATACAGTCGCTGCCACGCCAACATAGTGGATAGCGGCATACCCACCTTTACAGTATTCTGTAAATTCTCACAGCTGATTCCATCACGTCTCAATCCCAGATTCACATGGCTGCTTTAAAAATAAAACTGTATTTTTTTTTACAATTCTATAATAAACATTGAAAATATCAGAGCATTCAAAGTTATTTTTACTGTTCACAGATGACGTTGAAGTGGGATTACATGTCGAAACTTCTTTTTGTGTTTATTTTGAACTCATTTAAACTTTAAAGTGATGTAGGTCAGATCGTTAGAAACAAATATATAATCCCAATACGTTTGATAAATCACGAAGTTGTTAAATGTATCTTTGATCTGTGACTTGTGATACAAACCAATTGAAAAATTGGTGTATCTTCTTTGACATTTTTCTTAATTTTTATTTATTCAAAACTTGGCTAGAATTTTTATTAAAATCGGCCGAGACGTTTTTGAGTGACTTTGATGCTGATTTTTAGAAGTCCTAAAGTGTAGCCATGATGTATACGTTACGCTAGTCTTTGACCTCAACTTGGTCCGCATGTAAGTGTTCCTCGTGAATATTACATAAAAGGTAAAGGTCTAAGTAGCTACTTGTTTTCATATATACCCATCGCCATTCGATTTAATTTGTAAGAATAGTAACTGGAATGACTGAATAGATGATGGACATAGAAAGTGAATGCTTGAATGAACGCAGAATGCAAAGAAAATAAAGAAAGATCCGTGTTGTGCCGCTGAAATAAATTGGGTTAGGAAAATGACGAATGCATGATGGCGTGCTACATAATCAAGTAATATTTACGTTCAGGTAAACTAGAAAAGATTTGCGCTTCGATAGTATTTTCTTTGTGGTTGTGCATTAGTACTAACTCGCCCACTGAAGTAGGTACGTCCTGCAGCTTTATAGAAAGCTTTACATAGGTACCGTACTCCATTTTGCAGGTTTCTTTAAAGTTTGCTGTCCATCGGGTTATTGACTCCGGTCGAACCTCGTTATACCTACATTTATTAAGCATTTTTTTTGGAATTGCTAATTCGCATTTATTCATTGTAATTTATATTACTTATAATTATTATTGATGTTTTGAAAACATGGTAACACAAAACCCAATAAGCACTTCTGAGGCTGTAAAAGCTCTATTTTCGATCTTAACAGCACGCGTCAGTTTTCCGATTATGATGGAAAATGGCCGGAGCACACACTTTTCCTTTCATATTATGTATTATATGGGTATAATTATGTTGTTTACGCAGCATGTAAGTCCGCCGCGTTCAATTGCGCCCGCGCATCGAGCAATAGAATAATTGCAGACGACAGAAGTGATTTAGTTATTTTTAGCCGCGCCTCCTCATGCCGTTTGAGTTGTAAAAATACTTTCTTTAATGTGTTTGTTGAAGTTATTTGGTGTTTTCAAAACTTTTGTTCGGTTTATAGAGTTAATTACTTGTCGCATTTCTGACTGATTGATGATACGAAACACTGTGTTTTTCTTTTGTAAATGATGGTTAATTGGTTAATGGACGATGTTGGGTGTTTGTTTTAATGTCTGCAGTTATATTGTGTTTGACGTCTAGCCTGAATGTAACAGCGTCATTATTAAAAGTGTTTTGCGTAAAAGTTATATTTACGATTCTTCCGCGTTTCTTTTTGTATTTTTTTATGATGTTTTTTTGGCTTTTGCCAGCGGCTTCTCCCGTGTGCCAGTCGAAAATTATCCCAAGGGATCACAATGTCAGGGGTGCTAAGACAGGAAACCTCCACGTGCGCCCGTGGACTGGAGTTCCCTCTCGGATACGTCCGGGGGGAAGACCAGTTTTTCGGGCCGGTGCACCCTGGGATGCGGGCAAAAACTCTTCCTTAGGCACTGTGTGTCTAAGGGGTCTCTTTGCCCGTATGCGAATAGCCTGTCGTGTGGACGCTCCAACGCGTGTCCCTCTGATCAGCAGAGGGCACAGCGGCGGAGCGGGCTTGCGGACGGTGAGTGATGGGTAGCTCGCCGTCCGACCAGGGACCAAGCCCGGGTCGGTGGCGCGTCGTGTTTCGCGCCAAATGCCTGCTGGGGTCGCGGGTTTTTTCTTAACCCAGGATACCGTGGCCCTGGAACGTAAAGGGCATCCGAAGGAACACGGGTGGATTTTAGTCAGTAAGAGTCTGACAGTCCCTTCCGCCCCACCCAGGGCGGGAGGACTCATTTGATGATTTTACCACCTTAAAAAAAAAAAAAAGGGATCACAATGTCGGGATATAATATATCCTATATGTGTTATTCTTATCTATACTACAGGTCACATAACCCTGTGCCAAACCTCCATATTCGTTCAACTGTGTGTTTGACCTTTTGACGTGATTGGAGTCACAAACTATCATCCATCCAAATCCAAATATTAAAATTTTCGCAGTAATAAGGATTGGTTCAGGTGGTTATTTTTGAAGTTTGTCGTAACTATAAGCTTGTAAGCTTAAAAGATTGCTAAGGTGAACCTTATAGTGCATCCGAATTTCATCGAAAACGCGAAAAAAAATCAACTGTTCAGTACATTTATGTTTGCTTAATGTACTGAACAGCTGATATTTTTTTCACGATTTACCCTATAGTTGTGCCTCTCGTCAATCATGGCAACATGTCAAATAATTCTTGGCAATAGATGCAGATGAATGAGTTTTTACTTTCATTTATCTTCACTTTCTATTTGCACTCAAGCATCAATACCTACAATAGTAAAATGATTACGATGTTTCCTATATTATTCAGATGCTTTCCTTTAGATTTGTTGTTTATCTTGCAAAATGTTTTTGACCACTGTGTTGTCTCCATTTGATGTGTACATTGTGTACCTTACTACTACTACTACTACTCTTATTGCATCTGTTGAGGGTGATTTCGTGAAACCTAACGGAAAATGAACAAAATTGGTCAAATCAAATAGTGATAAAATGAGTTTATCTTTGGTGTTGAGGTCTGATTGTGAATTACGAGTATTATCACGAGTCTATTGTCTTAGTCAAAGTCAAATCTGTAGTCAAAGTCGAAGGAGTGCTGCTTGTTAAAAAGGTGAGATGTCAGATGTTATCTACACATTATAATGCGACTACTTATACTGTAAGGATAGCTCTTTTTTCATTATAAGTATCATAATGTCCGCAGTGTTGGGACACAGACCTGCCCTCTGTTAGAGGGAGTGGACTGTAAACCACTAGCCTGGTTATTAAAAGGCCTAAGTATTATTATGAAAATGGACTAAATATTATGGTCCCGAGTACTAATATTACTTTTTGTAAAGTTTCCACACTTCAATTGTCTATCCATCACTGTCTCCACGTCACTTGAGCGTTTTTCTCATTAGCTAATAATAAAACTAGAGTAAACGATTCGTCATTGTCAACATGGTTTTAAATATTTATCTTTGGAGAGAAAGCTTTCCACTACTTCGCGCATCAATACTGTCAAAACACAAAAATAGCTAAGATAAATCTACTGATAAATCACAGGTGCTCGACCTGGGTTTGGAATCCAGGACCACAAGTTCAGCAGGTGACGAATAGACTAGAGCTCTTATCCTGTAACTTGAGCCAGACTTCGAGGTACGGGTCCAGGTCATCTTGTCACCTTTTCTTGGGCTGGCCCGCCGTCCGCGTCCTGTCCAATCTCATCTTAGCCTCTCAGCTTTCTTGCCAACATCTACTACGCCTGTTTTACAACGCAGCGTGTTGTTTTGGACTCTGTACTATCTTTCATCACCCAAAATGCTGCGTTCCATTGCTCTTCATAATAACAATCTTGGTGGTTTGATCGCGAATCGTAAAGCTTTCTTGGACCCAAGTAAAAATGGACTAAGAGCAGGACTCGAACTTGGGTCACGACCCAAGAAAGAAAAGAAAGTATAGTTCACGAACTATACTTTCTGATACAGAATACCACGTTCTGAATAATATTAAAGGTACATACATATAATAAGCAGCATTTCTACCTCCTCGCGACCTCAACTCCTCAAGTGCTCGTAAACAAAATAATAGCACTATTACGTGGGCACACGGTTGCACAATTGAAATAGCCCAGTGGCTTACATCGAGCCAATTACGCTGGATGTCTCCAGATCTAATAATAGAAGCGGACGAGCCCCCCACTGTGATATAATCAACTTGTTGGTTCTGACAAAGAGTAGGATAAGACTAGTTGTCTAGAATAAGTTCTTGGGTTCGCCAATCTAAAGACTTGATTAAAATCAGTACTTTTTGAACGGAGCGGAGTTTACTAGCTAACCGTCTCACGTGATTGTGCTACCGGGATATACATGATCAATTTGCATCTTATGTATTAATTCAAGTTATAATCTATCTGTCTGCCAAATTGCATCCAAATCCGTTTAATAGTTTTAACGTGAAAGAGTAACTAGCATCCATCCACAAAATATCCATCTATCCCCACAAACTTTTTCACAGAAAGGCTTCAAAATGTCTGTCTTCGATAAAAGTTCCTGGCTATGAGCACAGCCCAGTCGATGGGTCAGTCTGTGTGGTGACACCGTATTTTAAAGTTGTTTTTAGAAGTAGTATAATTTGTAGGACTTTGGTAAAAGCCATTATTTATTTCGATGTGCTACTTTGAGTACGTACTAAAATTTTGGCATCCTCTCTTAGCTTTCTCTCCGTAACTAGGCGGAACAGCCAAGATTTCTGCGTAAAATCTAATTCTCCAAAGTGAGTTTTCATATAAATGCAACCCAAGACGTCACTTTTATTTTCATATCTGTTATGAACCATGATTATCTTTGGCACTGCCTAGTTTTATTCAGGAAAGACGTCTTCGTTGTCTCTTATTATAAAAATAACAGCTTCTTAAACAGATATTACTCCAGGACAGACGTCTTAGACGGTACTTGGTCACAGTTTTACTCTACCTGCTATCACCGTGGCTAGCCAGGTGTCCTACCCAATTCCCCTTCATCATCATCATCATTGGCACCCCTGCTGAGGCTTCCACCGTTTTGTCCCATGCTTCGCTGAATTGCGCAAGCGTGTAGTGCAAGTTTTACTCCCGATTCTCTGAATATCGCCTACCCACCGGTCGCGTTTGTATACTTACACTTCTACATCATCTCCTCATCTCAATTAGACCTCTAAGCTTATTGAATGGTTATTTCTTGGGCATATTATTTGGGAATTGTGCTCCACCTGCCATCACCTTGCTAGGTGTCCTGCTCAATTATTTATTTATCATTACTCATACTTCTGTTAATATAAAAGCTTTCACCTATCGCTTTAATATCCTATCTTCAATAGTAATCTATGATTCCTTCGATCGTGGCTGTATTGTAGTTAAATAGGAAGTCTCCCAGTCATCAGGAGCTGCACGTGATGCAATCTTCAATCAGCTGGAGTGGATCATAATCGTTTTTATATTGTCGAGGAGAACGTTTAAAGGTCATTGTAAATCTCGGCTCTGGTGTGGAATTATCGAGATCCTTTCGACGAAGATTTTTGTTAGTTTTTTTTCTTGTATTAAGTATCTCATTTTTATCAGTAGCATTTAGCATGCCGTTTTTTGGGTTGTCAAATCATCAGATGAGTTTTTCCGCCCTGTTTGAAGCGGAAGGGAAGTTCACTCTGTGTAGCTTTGCGTTCCAGGGTGACGGTATCCTGCTTAAACAATTCCGCAACCCAAAAAGCCTTGCCTGAAATTATTGTTTAAATAAAAGTAAGTATCGGAGGATGAAGAGCCCGAAAAGAAAATGTACTACTGTCGCAATTGCATTACGTAGGTACTATTTTAGTGACGCATATTTTGTAATCCGCCTTCGTGATATCGTTCAATGAAATAGTGCAAAGCTGTTTCAAATGCTGGTAATAATTATAGTCTCACAAAATAAGGACAAATCATAAAAGGCTCCAAAGAGTAATAACACCTTCTTAGTCAGAAAATTATTATAGCGGCGCCAAGCGATTTCTGCTGGAACTTAACGTGTCTCTGAAAGTTCTGGCGCCGCTGAAACAGCGCGGAAAACAAACGCACTGAAATTTTCTCGCGCTTCCACAAAACTAACCTAGATGGCGTTAATTTCGCAAAGTGGTTTCTTTTATTATTTTTCATGTTCAATGCGATTTTTGTTTTCTAGGATTTATTTATTAAACTCTATTTATACAAGGATGTATGTATAGTATGATGTGTATCTTTTGTAAACCGCTTTTGTTATGTATTGTATTTTACTATCAAAACTTGGGAACAAAACTTCTTAACATTTTATATTTCACTAGCAGTTTCCCGTGGTTTCACCTCCACTGCTCGGCTCCTCTTGATCGTAGCTTGATGGTTTATAGTCTATGGCCTTCCTCGATAAATAGACTATCCACGACAAACATGTTTTTCCAATTAGAAATAGCGCTTCCTAAATGATGCGTACGGATTGCGCGTACATTGGTACGCGTAGTCAGGGTTCACGTGTCTGGAAATACAATTCAATAGAACCGATCGGGAAGTGCAACCGTACTCAACGAATTATTTAATATTTCGAGCGCAGTCGACACGAAGGTGAGGGCATAAGCGAGACACAACAAGGCGTTTAAGACACGCGTACCAATGTACGCGCAATCCGTACGCACCTTTAAATTAGCGCGTTAAACCAAACAAATAAACAAAATCTTCAGATTTATACAACGTGTAACGTTAATAGCGCAAAACCTCTCGTGGGGTAACTCAGCCTATTTTACTGAACAATGTACGTTACAAGACTTATGGAAATTCGCAAAAAAAAAATTTGCTTTTTCATACAAAATGATTGATTTGATTGAATTTTTTTGCGAATTTAAAAGTCTTAGAACAAACATTGTTCAGTAACATGGGCTGAGTTACCCCACGAGACGTTTTGCGCTATTAACGTTACACGTTGTATAGATGATGTATTTGGTGTAGAACTAATGGCTAGTAGCCCTGCACAGAAGTATCTAGAAATCATTGGAACGACCTGTTCCCAGCCATGGGACACAAACTAACTATAACACTAACATTTCAACCACACCTTACTCCAACCATTTCCTATTCCCTTAACAGTGGTAGTAAAACTCGGGGACCAATTAATTACAGAGAGTCTTCCGTCGGACAAATGTAAACAAATACATAAAACATGGACATCCCCTCGTCCACATGTTCTTATCCCTCATTCTTACACGACGGCGGCGCGGGAAGGATGCGCCGTAATTACGGACCGACCTAATTACGGAGCAATTGAAGTCGTACCACATACCTACCTGCTATTTACTGGGCTTCGATGGTCGCTTAGTTTGAGAGGAGAGGGAATAGATAGCAGTTTGGTTGTGGCAATGGCAATGTGAGATTGTAATATTTATGATGTCAGTGAAGTCCTACAGTAAGATTTTATAGGCTTCCAGTAAAATAGAATTCCACTGATTTCAAAAAGGACTCTCGTGATCAGAGGACAAACCTATTTCTTGTTAGAAGAAGTAGAAGAATCAGCATTGTCATCCAACATGACAATTCGGCAGCATTGCGAAGGCACTGCATATGCGAAGTGATTGGAGAAAGAAGACAAAAATTAATCGTAACTTTTGAACCGTAAAAAAATGCACTGACATACTTATAGTTCTTAACTTTGAAAAATATATATCTTAATCATAATTATGTCTATAGCCTATACCCGTTTAAGATCCATTCTTTCGGAGACACCTTGTTTATTCTGTAATAATATAAGTTAAAAAAAAACCCCTGTCATAGGCCTCTGAAAGGCGTTATTTAACTCTGACACCAGAGAGTGACACATCTTGATACGGAAAAGATAGAAAAACTTTGCTTTACTTTATACAAAGAATGAGCCTAACATAACCTAACCTTGGTCTAGTAACTCCTTGTCCATAGTACCCTAGAATCTTCTCTATAGATGTAAATGGTCTATCTCCATTCAATACATTGGAGCAGGCATATACTAACGGAGCCAGGAATAGCGGGTGCCCTCTATCTGGCAGAAACTTGTTTCTCCGAAACCTATTTGGCAGAACTCACTTGGTAGAAACTTTTTTAAACGAACATTGTTATGGTATAATTTTTTTTTAATATAATTGTTTTTTGGCCTAATGTTTTTATGTCCGAATTTAAATTGGGATACTTTTAAGATGGCAGAATTGTATTGGGCATAATTACTTTTGTCAGAGTTACAATTTTGCATATTTCCATTTAGCATAACGTTTATTTAGAGCGCCGATTATTTGGAATAATTTGACTTGGTATACTTCGAAGATCACAGAATTTCAGAATAGAAATAATTTAATAGTCATAATAAAAAAAAAAAATTGTTTTATAAAATCAATATGGTGTGCTACAAAAGTTAGTGACAGAAATGAATCGCTGCAAAACCGACTTCACGTAGTCTTGTCTGCCCTACCCCTAGAGTGTAATTTATAATCGCGTAGGCGCGGAGGGGCGAGGCGGCCCGTGAGCTGAGGAGCAGGTGGTTTTAACGCACACCGCCGCGGCTGAGGCTGGCCGGCTTGCCGGCCAGTAAGCCGAAGCTGCGGTGGTGGGCGTAAAATCATCTGCGACGATTAGCTCGCGTGGGACCGCCAGAGACCCGCAGCGCCGGAGCCGTGACAGAAGCCATGTCTGCTGCATGTGCTGAATGCTTGCTGCATGCTTACTGCATCATCTTACTGTCTGGGAAATAAAAACCACACAATTATGCAAAAGATGATTCTGGTTGTGAACTTTCTACGATGTGATGGTTATACTTATTGATTATTATGGAAATGAAATTTATGCCTAAAGATGATTCTGACTTACAAAATTATGGGTTTCGGTGTTATGGTAAATGAGTGTATGCCAAACGATTTTCTGCGAAAAGAGGTTTATGCTATCCGTTGCTATGCAAAATAAAATTATGACGTAAAAAGTTCTGCTATAAAGGGTGGACCCAGGAATAGCTCCACCCACACTACACAATTTAGAACAATTGGACACAGACTGGAGGTTGCACCGGCTACAGTTGCGAAGGATACAATATTTAGTTACGGGTTCAAATCTTCACGGTACTGAGTAATAGGTCTTATTAATGGACTAGCGCGAATGCAGAGCTTGAAGTCCCAGGTTTGATTCCCAGGTCGGACATCAATGGTATTGGGTTTTGTAGTCTGGATTTTCATAATTATGCAGAACTTTATGAGGATGGATGGATGGCTGGATGTTTGATTTCATAATTTTAATATAAATTTATTAAAATTGGGATATTTAATTATTATTTTAACAATATATGTATATGAAAAACTACTGAACGGATGAAAGGTATGTTCACTGATAGTTTATAACCTGGATAATAACACAAAAAAGAAAGTTTTAATCCCGAATTTATGTTCCCGTGAGATAATTTTGAGTTGCAGCGAGTGAAGGCGCTGGCAACAGCAGTAATGATGATACTTAAGTTAACTCCAAAACTCCCAAAAGAAGTGCCTTCAATTACCAAACCTCAGCCAGCTCACTTGATTTCATTTCAAAACTACTAACTCAAGTAACTTTTATATCGTGTCTTTTTCGAAGTATTCCCAACACCGATGCAATTATAGGGTAAATCAATTTGTTGCGAAGTTTGAGGGTAGCACACTTCTCTCCCAGTAACCAACGTAGTTTAGAAGTTAAGACACTATTATTAAATAAATTATAGATCAGGCGTTACTTTGCGGAAATCCATGACATTAATTGTTATGAAAAATATCTAGCTTTATTTCTGCGACAAAATTCATCATAACATAACATAAAAAAAATTCATACACAAAAAAATATATTATTCTTGTAATTTCTTGTTAAGGGGAATGCTCCAACCAGCCCGTGAAATTCAAATTTTCTTACGTTTTTTGCAATTTGCAGGCCAGTGACATGTTGTAACTTTATCAAAATATGAATTGCGGTAGTAACAAGTATAATATTAAATATAAAAATTATCAAAACATTCGCTCCATCAGCTCTCACATAGAAAAGCTGCATCTTGTTAAAATCTCCGAAATCTAACTTTGATGCAGCTTTTCTATGTGAGAGCTGATGGAGCGAATGTTTTGATGATTATTAAATTTAAAATTATACTTACTATTACCGCAATTCGTATTTTGATAAAGTTACAACATGTCACTGGCCTGCAAATTGCAAAAAACCTAAGAAAATTTGAATTTCGCGGGCAACATCGACGCAATCACCTTAAACTTGTGGCGACTTAACGTCCCACATATGTCCCTACCAACCAATGTAGCAACGTGTAATTAGATTGTAAATATGTATCAGTAGATCGTAAGTTGGTACCGTGTAATTAGATTGTAAATATGTATAATTGATTGTAAAATATGTATAACTAGATCGTAAGCAGATACCAATGTAAATAAGTTTTGTATATAGCTTCAGTTTAATTGCTTAGTTTTAAGATGCACGTAGCCAGTAAGTTTCCCACGCTTTGGCACGACGGAATTCTTTTGTTTCTTTAAGTGTTATCCATCGGCTAAAAGCTCCGAAGTAATAGATACAATAGACTATTCTTCAGTCCTTTCCGCCGCTTTACACAGCTGAAAATGATGTTTTATTATACGCAGCTGCAGTGTTACATTTTATTGTATAGCGAATTGTTTTTGTAAACTGCATTGTGAACTGGCAATTAAGAAAGGGTGTTTGTCGGAAGTGTAAAGTTTATGGCCTAGTGCCCTAACGAAATGCCGACTGTAATGCTTTATATTTTTATAACGTTGGGCTTCCCAGAGCGCGTTTTTTATTGTGTTATTTTAAGAATGCTTACTGTAGTTTTTGGTTGTAAGAAGTTTATCGCCAGTGACTGGGGGCAAGACGATAGTGTATGTTTGGTGGACAGTCCACACGCAACCTTCACACGAGACAGTCCACGCGCAACCTTCACACGAGTCAGTTCACTCACTCTGTTATTTCCGTGATTATACATCTCTGCTGCAAGAAAGAACTTTTTCATTTCAACCTACCGGCCGACCCTTGCAACGCTTACATCCCGCGCTACACGTTTCTAAAACGTTTAAATTCGCGTAAGCAACGCGAAAGTGGTGACCCCGACGTGATCGTGTATTTAGTAAACGTGAGCTTTCGGTTTATAAAGGGTCGGGCCGCAGTGATTAATTAACGGCAACGCGGCGAGTTGACAATTTGTGATACTCCGTGACATTCAAGTGAGTGCAAGTGCAAGTGCATCATCATGACGGGTGCGACTGCAACCCCCGGAGGCGGCAGTGTCAACGGCCCAGCTAACAGCTCCAGGCAGGTGTCGTGGCCGCAGATGGCTCAGTTCAGCACAGTTGACCCTGAAACCTGGATGAGATGCGCCGAGAGCTTCCTGAGGATGTCAAGAGTTACCGATCCGACAGAAAAGTGCTTGGATATCAGGTTTCAGACGCGGCAGTTATTACTCTCCGTACTGAGTGCGGTAGAGAGGCCTCCCGGCCACCGCGCATAGTTTAGTGTGATTGTGCGGTATAACTAAGTTAATGAGTGCACGGCGCGACCCGACGACACTAGAGCAGCTCGCCGGTTTGATTGTGAACAAAGAAATACTTCCTAGGACTCGTTTAGGGCGATGTGTATAAATTAAGTCTAGAAGTAGAATATGGTAAAATTATGATGTTGAATTCTGTTGCTGTCGTCGCTGACCGCCCGAATGTCTGTTCATGTGTCGACACGACTTAGTATTAAAGTAGCTTACATTTACACCCATGTCGAAGAATTTGTTATAATTTAATATTTGACTGTATCTACATTATGTTGTTACTTGATTGGTGAGACTCCATAACTCAAATATGTTGTGTATGGTAGAAATTTCATGGTAGCATTAGTCATGATTCGGGTTCACACACCGCAGCCGAGGGAAACCCGCTTGAGGGAGCGTCAGACGCAAGTACTGCGACTGAAGCAACTGCCCACGACACGACCGAACGGCAGACGCACCGTTTAGGAACCAACGCACGGTTCCGCGCAGGTCTAATAGACGTGTTCGTTTCCCTGACTATTATCAGGCTGGTTTATCATGATTCAGATCACTAGCAGATTTATGGCCCAATCACTTGTTTTGTTCCGTGATCTAAATCACTGGTAGGGGGGTACTTGTGGCGACTTAACGTCCCACATATGTCCCTACCAACCAATGTAGCAACGTGTAATTAGATTGTAAATATGTATCAGTAGATCGTAAGTTGGTACCGTGTAATTAGATTGTAAATATGTATAATTGATTGTAAAATATGTATAACTAGATCGTAAGCAGATACCAATGTAAATAAGTTTTGTATATAGCTTCAGTTTAATTGCTTAGTTTTAAGATGCACGTAGCCAGTAAGTTTCCCACGCTTTGGCACGACGGAATTCTTTTGTTTCTTTAAGTGTTATCCATCGGCTAAAAGCTCCGAAGTAATAGATACAATAGACTATTCTTCAGTCCTTTCCGCCGCTTTACACAGCTGAAAATGATGTTTTATTATACGCAGCTGCAGTGTTACATTTTATTGTATAGCGAATTGTTTTTGTAAACTGCATTGTGAACTGGCAATTAAGAAAGGGTGTTTGTCGGAAGTGTAAAGTTTATGGCCTAGTGCCCTAACGAAATGCCGACTGTAATGCTTTATATTTTTATAACGTTGGGCTTCCCAGAGCGCGTTTTTTATTGTGTTATTTTAAGAATGCTTACTGTAGTTTTTGGTTGTAAGAAGTTTATCGCCAGTGACTGGGGGGAAGATAGTGTATGTTTGGTGAACAGTCCACGCGCAACCTTCACACGAGACAGTCCACGCGCAACCTTCACACGAGTCAGTTCACTCACTCTGTTATTTCCGTGATTATACATCTCTGCTGCAAGAAAGAACTTTTTCATTTCAACCTACCGGCCGACCCTTGCAACGCTTACATCCCGCGCTACACGTTTCTAAAACGTTTAAATTCGCGTAAGCAACGCGAAAAACTGAAGATTTAAAAACCTAAAGTGATTTTTATTGAGAGCATAATAAGCCTGTAATGTTTCCACTGTTGGTAAACATGCATCCTCTCTGTTATAGGATGTGTCCTGTAATCCACCACCACCATTTTTCGTAAGATAATTCTTTCTCAGTTTTAAGAGCAGTGGTGATAAAAAACACAAAACCAAGCTACCCATTGGAAAAATGAAATCACACTGCCCGACCAACCGAACCTATAGGAGCAGTACCTACGGCTAACGATCATTCATATTTTCATATATTTTTTCCTAATTACGATAATATGAGTCTGTCATCTTTGATTTGTTCGAATATTAAGATAATCTCTGTCTGCATCTTGAAGTAAATCATTGTTAATAGTCAACCTTATTGGTAACGTCCCACTTCTGCGTTACGTTCTCGTCTACGTGACTGTAGACACGCTGACCTGTCTTCCGTCCCATATTCGGTATATCTGAATTCCGCACCAGCATTCGTATTCCTTGTTTTTCCCTTCAGGTATTCTCTAAAAGGCAAATTTAGGCTGTGTGTTACGAAGAGCTCACCGTCAAGACAGAGTCTTGAATTAGTGTCACAACACGACGTAGCTTAGTGAATACCAAACTGTAGGTTTGAGCAGTAGTAGTTAGCAACTTTTAACTTTTTTTTTGTATTGGTAAAAATCATCAAAAGAGTCCTCATGCCCTGCGTGAAGCAAAAGGGACTGTCAGACTTACTGATTAAAAGTCCACCCTGTACATTCGGTTGCCCTATGAGTTTAGGGCCACACTGCCCTTTGAAAACGGTCCCGTGACCCCGTCTGATAGCTTCTTAAGGCGCGTGTGATTGGCCGGCGAGCTACCTATTACTTGCCGTCCGCAAGCCTGCGCCTACGGGTGGCCGGAAATCGCTCCGCGACGTTCGACGTACTGTAAGTTAGGACCAATTATTGCTGAAGATGTGATAATTAGTAAGTTAACTTACTACTTATATTAATTAATGTTGAACAAGAGTTTAACATCGTGGTTATACTCGTATCCTTGAACTATCTACTAAAATAGGAACATTAATTAGTGTTAATTTTCTTGAGGAGATAGAAATGTCAACATATAAAAAATTTTATGCGGAATACTTACCTACTAGTATTTAGTAGGTAAGTATTCCGCATAAAGTTTTCTAACAGAGAATATTAATCTTATTTGCATTTGTTGTTGAGTTCCATGGCAACAATGTTATTATAAATAAAATAGATCACGTGCACATTATACATGTTCTATGTAATATATTGAATTTTCCACTCACTGATAGACTTTGCTTAACAATCGGGAAGACTCAACGCACACAGTGAGATTGAAACGCAGGGAAGTCCCTAACAATGTTATAAATGCGAATGTGTGTATGTTTGTTCCTTTTTTACATGAAAACTTTCCCTAACCTAACCTATCTACCTATATCTGACTCTGATAATAAGGGATAAAAATAGATGGACCATATAGAAGGCTGTAGACTGCTTGGGCGGAGCGGTTTTCAAATATTTGTATCCAAAGTAATATTAAAATAAACAATCTTTAAGTTTGATAGGTTAATATTTGTCTTTAAACTTTATTATTTTGTTTTGGTGCCAAAGTTGGAATGACATGCTACAGAACTTTGATAAAAGTAAATTCGAGTCGGCCATCATGACAGGCATAGTTAGGGTTGCCAACTATACTGTTTTGAACAGTATTATACTGTTTTTCACTAAATTATACTTTTTACTGTTGAACAAAAAAAAAAGTATTCAAAATACTGTTTTCAGCATCAAAATGCAGACACATTATTATGTGTTACACTTAGACGCTCACAAATTTGTTTTTATTTAGTCAGAGGGCGCTCACTGCTCAGTGCAGCGCAGCCACAAACAAATCACACTGAGTTACAAATAAAGATTTTCTTGAAATGAGTACTAGCCAAAAGTGGTGCCATAGTTTATTAGTAAACACTTCAGAAGAATTTAAAAACATAACTAAAATTGTCTCATATCTACTTTCTGTTCCTGCTACCTCAGCATTTACTGAAAGAGTTTTTTCAGTAATGAATTCTAAGTGTCGGGATGACAGAAATAGAGCATCTATCAATTTAATAAAAAACCGGCCAAGTGCATGTCGGGCCACGCACAGTGTAGGGTTCCGTAGTTGCCCAACAAAATACTTATGCGAACTAACTAAACTGATTCGCTGAATTTTATTTTAAAAAGAAGAATTTTCAAAATCGGTCCAGGAGTCTTTGAGAAATCGGGGACAATACATAAAAAAAAGATTACGACGAATTTAGAACCTCCTCCTTTTTTTGAAGTTATTTAAAAATAGTTGACGATAAAAACCTACCTATCCCTAAAAACATACCTATAAAAGCTGTAAAAATAAAGTTGACAAACTTACATTTGCAGTTGAAAAGCATGTTCTCCGATACATTTTGTTTAAGAAAATATGATATCCAAGTACATTTTATAAGTTGGTGGACTATTACTCGTAAAGTTGTAAAGCCTACTCAGTCATGATAATTTTCTTTTAAATTTCGTTATATATACTACTATTGTGAATTTTTTCACACCCCCAAACATAACCGTTTAGCTGGTAGAGGGGGGGGACATTCGAGTCGAGCAAAATTTAGCACTTTAAAGCTTAATATTTCACAAACGAATTTTTTTATCAAAAAATTGTTAATGGAAACTCACATTATTTTTTAAAGACCTATTTATTGATACCCCACACTAAGGGGTACGCGAGAAAGAAAAAAAACATCCCCACTTTACGTGTACAGGAGGTACCCTAAAAAAAAATATTTTTCGAGATTTTATTTTACCACTTTTTCGGCACAACAAATCCGTATATTTACACCAAATTACAGCTCTCTAGTACTGTGCGTCTCTGAGCTAAACTGCGGACAGACGGACGGACGGACGGACGGACGGACGGACGGACATAGCGAAACTATAAGGGTTCCTTGTTGACTACGGAACCCTAAAAATGAGCTCCTCATTTATTTTAATTTCAGTTTTAATTGTGATGAGGCGTATGAAGTTTTAAAAAATGATTGTAAATTAGTAAGTTGTGCGAGAAGTTCCAAAAAATATGTATTTAAAACAATAAATAAATAAAATACTGTTCGTTTTTCTAAAATACTGTTTAATTATCGTCATAGACCTGAAAATACTTTATTTCTTGAAAAAATAGTTGGCAACCCTAGGCATAGTGTGCTTTCAAAGAAAGGAAGAGTACAGTCAGCTTCTCGATGTGGGTAACACCCCCCGGTGTTACCCACATCGAGAAGCTGAATGTATATAATACAGTGCATTGTATTTTGAGAGCTCTTTCAATTTTATTGCAATTTAAAAAAAAGATCTTCATAAGATGATCTACATACAATCCTATTTTACCACTCTCTGTTCAAAAAATATCATAAAAAAACATTCGGTTTTCCCCATCGCCTTTAATCCCTTCTTAGTAAACAATTCCCACACCATTCCCTCATAAGGAAAACAAAAACCTATCCTAACCAAACCCTTCGAACTATTTCTATAAAACGCTGGCAAAATAAATGGAGCGTTTCTCTAACCAAGTGGCCGTCGCAGTTTGTATACGGCTTCCCTTCATACTCGCGGTTCCTTCATTGCATTCCCGTCTCTCCCGTGCATTGGACGTTCCAAATTCAAATACTATAAGGCATCCACTTGAAGATAGTGATGGCCGAAACGGAGGAGAAAGGAGTTCAGGTACGTTTAAAAAAAAGTTTTGATCCTTTTTTCATAAAGTTTTGACGAAAAAGGTCGTGTATGTTTATTTTTGTTTTTGATATGAATATTTGTAGAAGTACCGTGGTAACTGTTGACGTGTTCGTTTCGGTTATATTTAGAAGTTTTCGGATGTGTTTTGCGTGGTTTATCGATAGTTGTGGGAGTTATCTTTATTTCCGATTTGTGAAGATTGTGATGGAATAGTTAGCCGTCCTTGCTATTTCGCGGTATTTTTTTTGTAATTTTTTGAATCGCGATTATTTCTTAATGAGATGCTTCATTTATTTTATATATATTTAAGATTTGGGATACAACACCTAAAATACTTTAAAGTAATCGATAGCCGAAATTGTAATAACGAGATTACAAAACCCTAATGAAAACATACAACTGCGATACACACTTCTATGAAACCATAATGAATAAATAGATGATTGTTTCTTCTTGATGATGTTTTTTACAAACAAAAACAACTGTACCTCAGTAACCTAAGATCTAGTCTTAGTTCTAGGTTTTTAAAACCCGAGTTCTTAAAATCTAGATTTTAACTATTATTATTAAAAACCGTAGTACTTATCCATATTTTCAAAACATTTGGAAAAATTTAAGACAAAAAGAAAAAAAAAACATCACTATTGAAACGACTCAAAAATACCAATTTAAAAATGAAAGTAGCAGAAGAATAATTAATGACGTGTCCCCCATATTTTTTTATACAAAAAATGTCAATACTCTAATCCCACTGTGCGGCACTAGACGGATTACGACTTTTTTCCTTTTTGATGGAACTCACATCCGCTTTGATCTCTGACCTTTGTTGACCCAAATCTACGGCTTTTTACGTGGATAAGGCGTGATGGAATTGTTCATGGCATTTCTCGTGGCTTTTCAGTGCTGAAAATAGGATTATCCCAATCGATTTTTGTTAGTTTTGGGAGTAAGTTCTCAATTCTTCGCAGGACTGTCTCAACAGGGTACCGCGGCCCTGGAACTCAAAGAGTAACCGAAGGAACAGAGTGGAGTTTAGTCAATACAAGTTTGACAGTCCGCTTTACTCATGGAGGGAGGACTCATTTGATGATAAATTACACCTCCAAAATAAGGTGATCAAATCTCGTGATAACGATATTGTGCAAGAAAAAAAAAAGGTTGCTGTCAAGTACGTTGATTACGGCAATTTTAGGATGTTGCTAAATTCAAACCATATAAATGTGACGTAAAATTTCACATTTATATGGTTTGATTTTACATCACAAAATTTTAAATTTATTTAAAGTATAACTTTATTAAAAGTATGTGATGATTTTAAACATGTACAGACGCCAGCACATCAACCTACCTAAATCTGTGAAATTGCTTTAATAGATTTTCAACCTTATTGGAAGGTTCATCTTCGATTGGCAAATTTTGACAGATTAGGGTAGGTTGACCTGCTGGCAGCTGGCGTCTGTACATCTACGTTGGACTATCTGTTGACGACCTTTGGTTTATGAGACAAAGTTAAAGATTACCTTGAGCCCGCAATTTTCCTTGAAAGCCAGCGATGCTAAGTTCCGACTTCCGGAAAACAGCAAGCTTCGTGGTAGAGCTTTCCAAGGACTTTACAAAGACTTTCTAACCTTTGCAAAATTTTGTTGTATGAAATTTTCTGGTTTCAGTAGTCGAATTTACTTAATAAGTGGTTGGACATGAAATCTTGTGGAACTTTTATAGGCAAAGTTGTATGCGGGATCAGGGATGTGTAACCAACAAATTTTTATTGAATCCGACTTTTGAAATACCTTCCATCGCTGATGAGGTAGGCAATGTAGGTTTTTAACGATTAGTTGGCTTCTATAAATTATAGTGTTTCGATTACATGCTTGCTTCGGTTTACAAACTTACCAGTGTGATGTTTTCGAAAGTTTTAGATCTTTAGATATTTTCGCTCTGACAGACCTATCAACTTATTTATTCCGATGACGGTGTCTCTAATGAAATTAATGACATTTTCAAATTGGCGGTTATACACTGTGGCACTATACGATGTTACCTTAACCATTTGAGACAAGTGGTGGTGACATAATTACTTAATGTAAAAACGTTAACTCCGGTCGTACGAACCTTCTTTTTTTTGCATCAAATGAGGAGAAAAGATTAAGGGACTGTCACAATCGTTCTGACTGAAATCCTCGGTGTTTCTTCAATGGCGTTCAGGTAATCCTTTACGTTCTAGGGTCACGGTTACTTGTTTAGACAGTCCCGGGACCCCGGGCTCTTACCTACGACCTACTTTTGAGTCGTTCTTCACAGTCGAAATTAGTTTAAACCATAAATTTTGACGCATACTGCAACAAAACAAATATGTTTCTAAGAAAGATATACCAATAAAACTGCCAATTTTGTTTTGTTTATGAAATAGCTGTAACTTAGTGATTGTGAGTTAAGAGTGCGTATTCTGAAAGTTGGCAAAGTTTTAATTAATTTGACAATGTTACTGTATGGAAATAAGAAATATGGCTTTGTAGTGCACTATAAAATTGATATAGGAATGCAATTTAACACTGAATTTGATGTTGTACTAGTTTCAGGTGTATAAAAGGCATTTGGAAAGTTTCCAAAGTCTAAAAGTACATATTCGGTGTTACGATAATATTTTATTGCATTCCCTAATAATTTTTTTTAGTGCACTACAGAGCCATATTTCTTATTTTCGTACAGTAAATTTTCAAAATGAGTGAAAACTTGTAAATATTTGACAGCCATTTGCGACGTTGCCAACTTTCAGAATACGCGCTCTTAAGAAACTTGTGTAGTTTTGTTAGGTAGGTATACCGGAATGACATTCAGGATATAAAGATACATGCTAGGCTTTATAAAATTGTTTTGAGGGTACGTTTGGGACACATTGAATTAGATTTAGTGGTAAGGGTCTAAGGGTTTATTTCCCTTACGTGGCATTATACAACAGAATGTTATATTACAAACAATAGAATAGTTGCTTCTAGGAGCTCGTAGTTAAAGAATAATACATAGAAAAAAAAACCAGCAGCAGTTTAATCGGTCAGCCACTGCGCTAATCCAGATTAACATTTTCAAATGATTAATTTTTATATAAGAGCGTGCAAATGTTTCATTCTCTGTTAATTTTGTCGCATAGTATTATTTTTTTTGTTGGGCCGATAACATAAGCAACACAAACACCGTTTTGCCGCCGACATCATGTAAATTATGTAATTTATCTACCTCAGATAATAAAATGCATGGTTTATTAGCATATTATAATTGGTTACTTTCTAGTTAGCTGATCAAGAGATTCTGTAGGTACAAATCACAAACTTTTTATGATGTGTAGATAAAAATAAGATAAATTTTATGTCGAAAGTTTTATAAATGATTGGAAATAATAGGTCACCTTTTACACGGTAATAATATCTATTATACTGTGCCTTTTACATTCATTTCTTTCGCATGCGTTGTTTAGCAGAAAAAGAACCATTTTAAAATAAAGTAATAACTTAAAACAGCTGCTAATGCAATAAAATAAACTCCCATAAATAAATCTTGTACGTAAAAATATGGTTTTTATTTTAAATCTACAAATGCCTACTTTATGAGAAACGAAAGATGTGAGTGAGGAAATAAAATATTTATAAATATAATATTTAAACTAGTGACGTTATGTAACATTTATGTATACAGTGTGTAGCTTTTGTTTATCAACCGAACAGCGTGGTACTTGTTGAGTTTACTTTTGAACGAAATGAAATCGGTCAAGTGTAACTTTATTTACGCAATTTGTATTATAAGTTCTTGTGCAAGAAATGCTTAAAACTTATGCCTGAATATTAGGTCCGTTACTTTTAATTAATAATTGAAAAGCTCTATAGAAATACTAATTTCAAAGAAGATCTATGTCGTGGCCCACAATTTAGGTCATCTTATGTACCACGGTTGCAACAAGGTACCACGGCTCTGGAACGCAAAGGATATAAAATATGAAGGAACACCCAGGGCTCCTGAGAGGACTAATTTAAATATTTTTACAAATAATAAGAAATAATGTACTACTCCCATTAGATTGTTACCTATTGCAGTTAAAATAAAACAGTAACCGTCGTACCACAAAAAATTAAACAACTGTTAAACGCTTGTCAAAAAAAGCATAACTGCAAAACGACCCTTATATCAAAGTGATATGTCGATTTGACAGTTTGTTTTAAACAAGACAGTGTTAAACAGATGTTTAACTTTTTTATAGTAAGTGTAAGACGGTAAAAGTTCAATTACATATCATCAGCCTATAATGTTCCCACTGCTGGGACACAGGCCTCCTCTCTGTGAAAGGGAGTGGGCCATAATCCACCACGTGGGCCCAGTGCGGGTTGGTAGATGTCACATGTCTTCGAATTTTTGGTTCTAGGACATGCCGTTTTCCTCACGATGTTTTCCTTCACCGTTTTGAGAGCAGTGGTGATGAAATAAATTACACAAAGTAATGCGCCTGGCGGGGTTCGAACCCACGACCTACAACTCGTAAGTCGGGACCGATACCACTGGGCCACCACTGCTCAATTAGGTTGCAGTTTTCCCAAAATTTTACACAGTCATTAATGCCAAATTGCCAATATTAAGTTTACTACAGAGAGGCACCTGAACAAATATAATTTGTTAGAACAACAATCTTAGTTGCCAAGTTCGTAACAGCAACATTTACTAACTAATGTTTCAATTTATATACTTTAGTACTAACAACGTAGTACATATCCGTCAAGGGCGTTTCGTAGGTACTTTTGCCGGGGAAAAATTAGAGTGGGGAAATACTTTGAGGCATAGCATGTCTAGCCTATAATTTCCCCACTGCTGGGACAGAGGCCTTTTCTCTGTGAAAGGGAGTGGGCAGTAATCTATAACTCCACTCGGGTCCAGCGTGGGTCAGTAGTCTCGAAATTGTTGGTTCTAGGACATGCTAGTTTCCTCACAATGTTTTCCTTAGCCATTTTGAAAGCAATAGTGATGAAATAAATATTTTAACATAAATATTCTACTTTTTTAATTTGCCATGGGTTTGTTCTTCTGATGAGGCCTGAGATGGAGCGACTTTCAGTTTCTTTTTTTTTTATAAAACGTTGCCCCACACTAGGAATTTCTCCTATGTCGTGCGTGAGTTTACAAACATATAAACTCACATACACACACAAATGCCCAGACCCGGAAAAACTACCTGTAGATCATACAGATATTTGAACCGTGCGCGAATCGAACCCGCGGCAAGCAGAGCAGCAGACCAATCGGTCAGCCACTGTGCTAAGCGTGTCGACCTGGGCCTCAAGTCTGCTAATTTTATTTAACTCACATGCTATTGATATTCAATTGAGACTCAATCACGACTCCATTACGATTAGAACAAATTTGGTAATCTGCAAAAACTTGTATAAGCTCAATATAGAGTCGTAATGGAATCGTAGTGTAATTGTAATTGACTCTCAGTTGAACAGTTATAAGTATTGCCATTAGAGAGTAGAATACCGATAAAGTCCACAATCGATTTACAATTGTAACACAAATGTAGGGCAGACTAGCAAATATTCTGATCGCAGTTCAATGGAATGTCACTGGAAAACCATTGGTCTTAATTAGTAGCAGAATACCAAATGTAGTTTAAACTGCTACTGAGATTCAATTGATATTCAATTGAGTCATTACTAAATTAGCAGAATTGGGGCCCAGTAGTAGGTAAAAGATTGATTTTTTAGCGCTGATTTTTACTCTACAGCTGAACGCTATCATTAAAACCTGTGTGAAGATTAAGAAGAGTGTCAAGATCCTATATTTGTGAACAAGCATTAGTGAGAAATAAATAGGTACTTATTCTTTCTTTCTGTCAGTGCTATCAGAATTCACTCTTAACATGAATCGCGATGCCTTAAAATACCCAAACTTGGAACAGCATCAGATTATTTCGAGACACAATTTGAGAAGGTGTCAATAAAGAATTTGTGAAAGCGGGAGACGTTTATTAGATTGACATCTTGACACGGAGTACTATGACGAATTGACAGAGCCTCCATATTTCACGTATCTTGGGCGTAGGATATATTTTATCGAGAATTTACGGATAGAAGTCAGGTGTGGGCAAGTGATTTGTTATAGGCCTTCTGAAGGCAATCAAATTGCGAAAAATAGGGGTCGTGGGTTAGGTCGCAGGTATATTTTTATGATATAAGTAATGATATTGATACTCTACCTCATTTTTCTTTTATACATTGCGGAAGCCGTAAATTACCACATAGGTTTATACCGGGATAAAATTATTAAAATAATATCCTATAATAAACTACCTCTCTAGGTTAAACTACCTGAGAGTCAAACACACAAATCACTTCAGCAATTTTCAAGTGAAAGAGTAACAAAAATCCATTCATTCATCAATTCTCACAATATTTCTATTTAGATCTAACAGAAGTAAGTTAAGAGAAATTTAATTTATAAAGTCATTTTCGTACCTGTCTGCGTATGTTACCGCATTGTACGAGTACTTTTGAACTTTACAACGGATTTTAAGGTGGTTTTCACCATCAATTCTGGGAATTGATTTCAGAATGTATAATCCATTATTGTTGAACTTTCATGTACCGCAAGGTACATGAAAGTTCATCAATAATGGTGGTAGGTAGGTATGGAGATGAATGGGAAAAAAGCTCTAATACTAATAAGACGTTTGAAATGTTTATGCAGCAGTGATCTAATGATTACTGCATCATACATACAGAATATACATTTGAAGAAGGTTGGTGCAGTGGCTGTGCGATTGACTTCTTTGTTACGTTTCGCGGATTCGCTTCTCGCACAGAACCTTTCTTTGTTTATTCGGTTTGTTCGGTTTGGTGTGGTTTTTTGTGCATGTGAGTTATGTGAGTTTTGTAAACTCTTACACGATAAATAAATAAAAACTCTCGCCTTTTCCACTTACTACGATGCTAACATACTTTATATTTCTTTTGCCGAAGCTACGCTTTTTATACATAATTATATTACTCGACCGATAAAAATAAAAAGATTGTCTTTACACGAACTTTCCACAACAATAAAATCCCTTAAACGGAGCACAAAAGCAAACAAATTGATTCCTCCACCCAACCAGTTTTATTCCGTGCAGTTTGCGATTCCCGTTCGAGGACTGGGATGGATAGCGGAGTGGTTGCCAATTAACCCCAGCTATTCCGGACAGGCGGGCCGGACAATGTGACGGTATCTATGTATAGATAGAGCAGGGCAATCATAGTGCTGCTTTGTTGGTACATGTTCGAAGTTGAGACGTGAAGGCTATGGATAAGACTAGCTAGCAGTTTTTAGTAAATCATTTTGAAAGGTTTTCCGATAAAATGAGAAAGAAACGGCCATAGTTTTCCATACCGCTGATAAACCCGCAATGCTTTGTGTGGTGTGTTTAAAGTTTGAAATGATTTTTTTAATAAAAAGATACGAGCGGGTTGCTACGTATTGGTCGGATGCAATTTGAGTTCATTGACACGCAAAGAAGAAGAAGAATAAAACGATAAAGAAGTTTGACACGCACGTTTATAAGCAATGGAATCAAGAATAATAAGCCATGTTTCCAAATTGTCTATTTAATCTCCTGGTTTGGAATTGGTACAGTACACATGTAATCTCCTGTAGGATGAATCTGTTTCCGTAGTGTACATTTTCTTTTGAAAAAACTTTGGTAAAAGAGGGTTCTCTTATCATTTTTTTTTTTAGAATTTTTTACAGAAACTCTTCTGTAAAATTAGACCCTTCTGTAGAATTCGTAACCAGTGTTTTTTTTTTATTTTTTGATTACAAAAACACTATGGCTGGCTGTTTGTCAGTGAATTTAAGTTTTTATAAATTTTCAATTTAGTGACTACCGACACTTAGTGAAATTTCACAAAACGTCGCCAGGTTATTTACGATGAAAACTGTAATCAATTAGTCAAATAGTCTCTACATGCACGTCCGTCTACATACAAAGTTAGTATGGACATTCGCCATGTTTGCCGCCGGATCGTTTCGCAGTTCCCATACAATGTTTGTGTTCAGCCTTTTGGCGCGCAGTGTAGCTCAAATTAATCGCTTGTTTGAGAATGTGTTGCCTCGTCCGGGTTTGTATTGAAAACTTTGTTCGGTGCTTGCGCTTCTACAGTAGGGAATCTAATTAATTTGATTTAATTAAGAGCTCGTATCTCAACTGTTATGATTTTTTTTAGAATGTTTTATGGTTGGTATCTATTGCGCGGACATGCGGACGCCGAGTAATGGGCGACTCGCTGTCCGATCATGGACCATGCCCGACGGACCATGCAATGCAGGGCTATTGAAGAACACCGTGGATTTTAGTCAGTACAAGTCTGACAGTCCCTCCCGCTCTGCCCTGGGTGGGAGGACTCATTAGATGATTCTACAACGCTAAAAAAAAGTAGACAATGATTGATATTGTCTAAACACTTTTGAAATAGGTACACTGGACTGGACTTTTCTGTTATTCTTGCGAACCCGTTTGTTCTCCATCTGATTGTTCTTGCAGTGCAAAAATCTTTCGTTCTTCCAACAATTCATGTCTAAAATAAAACATACATTTTTCATTACAAAAAATACGTTTTTGCTGTAGTGAGCCTGTGTCAAACCGCAACCTATCCGAATTATGTTAAGATCGGTTGCGGTCGGTATTGTACGTGACACAATAATTACACAGCTATGGAACTGTAATGCAATGTTCTGTTAAATATTTCTGACCAAACTTTACCTTGTTACTTTATAGAAGCACCCGGCACCAGCTCCACACAGGTAGCAGGTTTAGATTAAAATACAGCCTGTGTTACATGCTGATAATGTAGCTTTTTATAAGAGTTATAACGTCTTGGCGGGGGCACTGCTGTGCCCCCAGATTAAATAAAGTCAGTCATGTAGTTTTTAAGTTTATGTGTTACAAACATACATACTTACAATCCAATCAAACACAAACACACTACAACAAATACAACTACTATAACATGCATAAAATATAATGTATTTAAACAGTTTCTCTGTAAGTTTAGATTATAATACATATAATTATCACACTTTTCATCCCAATTTTAGACCCCTTCAACAATGTATTTCCTAAAATCAGTTCTTAGTGCACATCATTTACCTACGTCATTTAAGGAATGTTTGTGCATAGTTCATACTTCTGGACCCAGTGATTTCATTTGTGCGTTGCACAGTCAGTCAGCCGGTTTCTACTTTTAATTTATTTATACAGATCTTCTGTTGGGCCATTCAAGACCTTCGTATGTCTAGGTACAATAACCTCCTACTACCAACCTGCTGGCTGGCTAATCTTTTAATCACAGTAATTATTGCATCGCTTAGCCGACACGATAGAAAGAGATTGTTGTGCACATAGATACTAGTAAAATAACTTCGTGGTTGAAATAAAATCAGCTCTCGCAGTAGATAATAGAGCTGCTATTAACACTAGGAAGAAGTGTGTAGGATGGGCAATGTTGTACTGGTTGCATTTGGTAGCTTTTGACTTCTAAAAGTTATTGGTGTTCAGTCTTATTTGAATTTTGGCTTATCTGGAGATAAACTGTAAAAAATCTCCACCCTCTTAAAAAACTAGGAAGTGTTAAAGAGCGAATGTTTTAGAAGATATTTTAATGATACGTTGAAGTTTAAAAAGTACTGTACCCTTAGCACGAGTTTTCACTCTTTTACTTTACTGCGTCTTTCCAGTATTTACAGCGTTTCTTGTATGAAAAAATGGAACAGCGCCTCTTGTGTGCGAAGAAGGAACTAAGTTTTTCCTTGAAAATTGACAATTTGAAATTGTCAAAGTTCCAGTTTACTTTACCTCTCAAATACTGAAAACTCGTGCTAAGGCTACTGATTCTCTTTACTTTTTTTAGAATACAGCAGTATAATGCTCAATTGCTCAGTTGTGGGACAATTCGTCGGCACTTGTGGCGCAGTGGCCGACGGATTAACTACTGCGCCGGCGCCGCTTGCCGCGGGTTAGATTTCCGCACAGAACAATCTGAGGCTCTACAAGATTTTTTTCCGGGTCAGGCAGGTAGCCTGGTTTCCCCACACTAGGAATTTCTACTGTATCGTGTTCGTGGCATTAAAGAAAGAAAAAAAAAACAGTTCAATTAATTCATCTTGTATAGTTAGCTAAATGATTCTGATACTGATTTTGCGGGGATCCAAGTCTCATTAGACAGCCGATGTATCGACTTTTAGTCAGCAAGTCTAGCTCCAGTTTATTAGGTCACAACTTCGATATCGATTTGTGTCTAAAATAAACAGTGCCGTAGTCTGACGTGTTTTGTTTATAATTTTGAACAGCGAACTTGTATAAAGATTTGTATACCTAGTTTTTGAACCATTGTTGAGTATTTGTTTCCTAACGTTGATCTTAAAACAATTAGCCGTGAGTGTGTGTCAGATTTCGGCACCAAACTATTTTCACTGTGTTCTATCGGTGCGCAAAAGGCGTCTTAAAGCGACTAAATACTTCTTCTTCTTCTTGCACTTACAGGTCATCGACACAAGAGAAAAATGCTGAAATTCAGGAAAAAACATGTTTCGTATCTGTTCCAGAACAACGTTTATGTTTACAAACATTCCTACCTTGACCTACAAAGAAGTCAATGTATCGAAGTCTTGTATCTATTGTACTAAACTAGAATTTTTTTTTTTTTTATTTGTCTTGGTCTGGGAATTTCTCGTGAGTCGTGGGTGCATTTACAAAAATTATAATACACAAACGTGTTATTGTGTTAGTTTCACACAAAAAGTTTTTATTTTTATTGTACAGTACAGACCCTAACACATCAACCCAACCTGTCAAATGTCCTTAGATAATAGATTTTCAACCTTATCACAATATTGGAAGTTTAAGGTTCGACTGGTATTTGACAGATTAGTACCCTGTTCCAGATCTAGGGCTAATGTGGACCGTTGGTCAACAATTTTGTCTAGCTTTTCCCGTCGAGAATTCATTCTCCAGGACACGTCGAGGTTTATTGACTCGGCACATTTCTGGTGGTTGCCACTGTTAATTCTGGCTTTCAGGAGTTGCAGTGGTTTGGGAATAGTTTGGTATGGCATTTTCTACGAGGTAAATTCCGTACTAAACTAGGCCAGCCAGTCGAGGGTTAAGTGATGCTAGAGACATTCTGTAGACATTGCGTCTCACGAGACTGAATCTCGTCTTTAAATTAATGTTAACAAGTTTTCTAATAGTTTAACTGATTGCGTAGGTGTGCTAAAACCAAACTAAAAATAGCTGTCCATTTTCACAAACAATTTAAGAGAATTAGACCACATTGGAACGTCCGGTAAAGTACAATGCCGAAATACGCAGTAGTCTCTTTATTGATTCGTTGTGATGTGAGCAAAAGGAAAAAGTTACTGCGTAGATACTGACATGATTTCCTGAGACCGATGCCTTTAAGTCAAAGTACGAGTATTATGCCTGTTTTCCCTGTTTTATTTCTTTCGAATTGCAATGACACTTTTCCGTACCCAAAGGGTAACCAACGACAGCAATAGGGTCGGCTTTAATATGCCTTCACTGTCCGTCTAGCTGTCAGCGGGCTGTATCTCAGACCGCTATCCCACTGGTCAACGTTGTCTGGTCAACGTTGGCCAACAATCGCGACGTTGCACAGAAGCGACGTTGACGTCGTGCATTAGAGTTATTTTAGTACTTGCATTGAAAATAATGTTGATATTAATATGGGATCCCGGGATTTCTAATATATAGGCAATCTCGTGTGGACAGTATTACAAATAAATAATAATAAAGTGGTTTAAATTGTGTACCTAAAAGTAAATAACTTTATTATTTAATAAATCACGGGATTTTTCTGCTCTTACTACAAGGATTTGGGGCATATCCACTTTATTCTTTCGCTGTTTGAAATCAGTGTAAGTTCATGAATAACTCTACCTAATTCCGAGCTCTGCTCATGATGTGAAGAAAGCAGACAGTTGTTTCCACGGGCATTTTTGCGCGATTCCGTCTCGGTTTTTTGTTTTTATTTACCCTGCAACTTCATACTGCGACATAGAAAAAGGCCTTTTCAAAAAATCCCCTCAACTTTTACAGAGCAGCTTAAAAGTGTCAAACATTGAAAAGCCTCATTCCGTCCGTGATCCCTGTTTTTAAGCCCGGGCACACCCGGGCCCGGGCTAACTTTTTTGAACAAAACAAAACAGTATCGGCAGCGTTGTTCACGTCTGTTTTGTATCTTGTATCGATACAAATAATCTTGTTTGGAGTTTCGGCTTGATAACAGCAAATATTTATGGCCTACCCATACCCACGTTGGAAGGTTTAAGGATTCCTCCAGTCTGTTTCTGGATCGGTATTTATTGTTCACTCTGGAAATGTATAGTAGTATTTTTATGGTCAGCTGTTCCAGTTCCTATAAAATCTACTATTTTCATTATTCATGTCACTGCGCTCTAAAAATTTTTGTGCTCCAAGTTTTGAGTAACTATAGGTAGTTACTCAAAACTTGGAGCACAATAGAACTTATTTTGGACTATCCGAAGTAGTCATATTAAAATCATCATCAAACACTTTGCCAATCAGCTATATTCGGTTACTCTGCTTAAAGTCTTACTGATGCAGTTGAATATCATAGACTGCCAAATGGACCATAAAAACCAGTTACTGGGTAAACAACCCCAGCACTTTGTTTGATTGTCTACTTCGAACTAGCCAGAATTAAACTCATCATTTAAAAAAAATAGTTTCGTATGTTACTAGATTTTTGTTTCCACAACTTTATTTTATGGGGTCTTTGATCTGTCATGTAGGTACACATAGTATTAACAAGTCTACAGATGAAAAAATCACATATGTTTTCTATAAATCTTAAATACCTTCTTGCTATTTTTTAGACCTCTTCAAATATTTAGTCCCTCTAAAACAATTAAAAATATTTTATATTCGCACTTCTAAACCACAACCACTACTGCAAACGTTTGCCTACAAATTATAGCTCCATAAAAACGCCTGCTGAGCTGCGCGCGCGCACCGTTCTATTTCCGAATCGCGCTGTAAACACGCATTGTTGGTCTAATGTTGTTTGTTTACTCGACGCCTGCTGACCGCCTAACTGTACTACTATTGGCAAGTAGCTGGGCTAAGATCGGGCTAGATTTGAGTGACAAGTCTAGGGTTTTATGATGTGAGATGAAATATTCCGAAAAAAATTATGGTTGGAAAAGCTTCTAGAAGATTATAGCAGGAAAAATAAAGACAAAACCGAAACATTTGGTGCCACAGTCTACAATTTGAAGTATACTGTTGTATTTACTACCCACAGCTTGATAATAGAGCAAAAACTTTTAATCCTAAGGACCTATTACGGCTAAGACATTTTAGCTATCGTTTATATACCACGAGTCTAGATCTACCATTTACTTAGCAATTGGAACGTGCGTTGCCAGTGGTCATAAAACTTCGAATGTCAGTAGTTTTGCAGTAAAACAAACGGTTATAACTGGCCAGTTAACCCAATGTCGACCCACTTCGACAAACGTCTTAATATTTGCGGTTTGGGACGCGAATGTAGGACGACATTGAGGGTTAGGTACAGCCGTAAAGGTTTTTTTCTTCTTTGGAATAGGATCATTATTCTCCTACCCTAACCTCAATTTGTCTATAGTCGAAGCAAAATCTCTTCTTTATGAAAATATGTATATATATGCAGTAGAATATGTATTTTCTTTAATTTTAATTTTGTTTCTTCTATAATTCTTTAGTCGTTCTTGAAATCTGCCAAGTCCTTTTGCTTATACAACATTATTTTTAGTATAATGCGAAACCTGAATATAGTTTGTTCAGAATCAGTAACTGATTCGATTCCAATCATTTTTACACCATGTTATATTTTTTTTCAAAAATATTTTAATTAAATTTTATTACCAGTTAATTATATTACAATCAGCGTACGGTTAGGTACCTATTGCCAAACTATTATCATGAGTGTATAACACAGGAGACGCGGTTTACACGGGTGTACCGCGAAATGAGCATATTTTTGAACAGACAACCAGGTAATATACAAGCTTATAACTTTGTGATTTTTTATGATACGGATTTAAAATTTTGTACATAGATTCTTTACACAAAAATATTGGACAGAACAAAAAATAATGTTGTATACTTACTGAATTCTAATTTTATTCTAGTTTCGATTTTTTCTTTCACCGTTTTTTCTCAAGCTAATCATAGTTGTATCAGGATGCATGTTTTCTTTTTTATAATTAAATTATCTACTTTTGGCGTGTTCTATTTCTAAGTGCGCCAACAAAAATATCCTTTTGTTCCAAACAGTTTGTTTAACGTTGAATAGCTTATTAATTATTCGAAAAAATACTTATTTTTTGCAGATAGACTCACGTTCACTCTTTCCAATTCAACATCACACATCAATTCGTACTAATGTCAGAAGCCTGCTCTTCTAATTGAATTTTATTTTAGTGCCCAATGAAAAACCTTATTAAGACGAGAACCTAATCAAGCCTTCGGTTACCACTTGGCACTGATTGCTTCGATTGCCCCCGTAAAGGGGAGAGCTTGACCTCTTTAATTGATAGGTAGGTACTCGTATCAATTGCCTTGTGTAGACGTATTCTGTAACAATCTATTGCGTTTGAGTTCCGCAAGTGGATAGTGATACTGACAATAGTCAAAATTGGACCTATTGCTATGTAAAAAGTATCTACACTGAGCGGTTCCACTTTCTAATCGGCTCCGGTAGAACATGATCCCGTTTTTTAGCTTTTGAACGGTAAACAAAGAGATCCCTATCAATCTTTTTATTGAGATCATAAAAAAATTGCTCTTTCAACCCTGGGAGTTAACATCAGGTGATTAATTTTCGGGTCCTTCGAGCCGGATGCCATGTTTAAACTTGACCTGATGACTTATCATTAAAAATCAACAAGGATGAAACAAATCATAAAAAATCTATGAGTCTACTCCAACCCTCGTTACGAGCTTCATCCTTTTGAATAGAACAGCACCACTACAAAAGTAATGGTCTATCACGAATATTGCCACGATCGATCTATTAATTACCACGTCAAATACAAACTAAAAGCTATTAGCAAATCGAGTTAATCCCATAATGTCATTAAACAAACTCCATTTCATATAGTACCTATACCAAACATTTTACTTCGTAACACGATACCAATTTACCTTGGTATGCGGGAAAATACGGAACTAAATTGAAATATACTGCATTTGACATTCTTGTTGACATTTCCTTTTACGAGCAGCGCCACTGTGAAATGTCAAGATATATTGGTTGTTGGTGAGTCAAACTCGAGGTGTTGACGTTTATCGTCTATTTTAGACTGCTTTTCTTTCGTTGTTTCATGTAGTGTAGTGGTGAAAGTCTGATTGTAATTTAAAGTGACAGAAGGTCTAAAACTGAGGTCTAAGATTAAGGTGTGAAGACCTTCTAAAGAAGGTCTCATGAATAAAAGGTTTTAAGTAAATGTTGCAATAGTATGCCATTCGCGATAATCATTTCGAAATAATCCTTTAAAATTAGTTTACATACTTGGCCATGTTATTGAACGCCTTGCTCAGGGTGCTGTAACACAGTAACTTGGTTGTAGATGGTTTATGGTAATATTCGTCCAAGTGTTAAAATGTCCACATGTCAGAATAACACAATGTTATATTTCTATTTGGTTAGAATGAAGTTTTGCAAAAATCATCAATCAAGTGTTACAATGTCCAAAAGTCATATTGTACATGGCTCAAAATCCTAGGTTTTGTGATACAACGACACCTGGTTTTTTTTTTGTAGATAGGTAGTAGAAATAATTCATTATTTCTTATTTTACCATAATTAAAATAAATTGGACAAAGTAATGTGCCTAGGTTCGAATCCATGACCTACAATTTGTTAGTTGGAACCAATATCACTGGGCCACCACTGCCCCAAAATTTATACTGCTATAAAATACTGGTTAGACTGACCTGTGCCCTTATAAATAAACAGGAAATGGTTTACGGCGTAAATAAACTTGAAACCCAACCGAGTTTCATACGTGGATCGAGGGCTAATAGGATTATGCGGGCGCGACTAGTAGATTACACAAACTAATTGATGATATCGTGTGGCTTGCTGATTAATTGGGATACAAAACTTTAGACGGGATAAAAGTGCGCTGAGACTGAGAAGTTTAAAAACCGAGACTGCAAAATAGAACCCAATGATCTGAAAGGTTTCTAAGTACCTGTTCTAAATTTATTCTAGGTCTTGGGATCGAATTTAATTTTGATCAATTTATTCGCACAGTAGGATTGGACAATAGATTTGAGGATCAGACTTTTAAGATTGAGGACTGAATCCTAATATTATAAAATGCGAAAGTAATTGTTTTCTGTTTATTACGAGTTCACGTCGATTTTGATGAACTTCATACGGAGATAGGCTACTTATTTATGTACAAAAAATGAGACAGGAAAAACAGAACGAGAAGCGAGCAAAGCTGCGGCCAATTTTTACGTTATTGTACACCTACATAATTACTACTACTTACTATTAGGAACTAATAATTACTATTAGGAGTTTAGCGTTTGGCCCTAATGTACGAAACCAGAGAAAATTAGTTGAAGTAAGGTCCAAAGAACGCTACGCGTGCTACAAACTTTAATGAAAATTGGGTGTTTCTAAAAATAGGTGTTTTAGTACCTTAACAACGGTTCGTAAGTCTGTACTAATGGATAATTCCAATCTGTATTCTGTAATCAGCTTTATTGTGCGAGGCTTCGTGGTTAAGTAATGTGTTTTGTGGTGTCTGTGTTTATATTGTGGTAATACAATTATCTAAGACCTAATTATTGGTTAATTTCCTCTTACACTTACCTAATTACCCTGCTGTGAGTTAATTCAGTGTTTGGTCTTAGAAAAGTCAAATAAGAAACCTGGACAGTTTAAAAAAAATATCTGCATAAAACAGTATAAGGGCAATCTGAATAAATATCTCATAAGTAAGCGGTTAAGATTATAATCTGGGGGCACGGCAGTGCCCCGCCAAGTCTCGAGCAAAACGGGCACGGCCGTACCATCTTTTCTCGAAGCGATTCGTGGCTGTTTCGCCCCCCCCTATATCTTCGACGTGGACAAAGCTAGGAGTTTAGGTTTTCGGTGAATAATAGTAGGCATTAGATCAAGCTTAAGTTTGAAATTACATGCCAATTAAATTAATAGTTTAGGAGTTACGGTCGATCAAAGTTACACCATTTTGTCACTCACTGACTGACTGACTCACTGACCGATCATCAAAAATCTAAGGTACTTCTAGCAGACTTAGAAACTTCAAATTTTGCACCAAGATAGGTCATTAGCCACATATAAAGGAAAAATTATAAAAACATTAAAAAATAATATACCATAGAAAACAATTTTATATTTGCGGTTTGGCAAGAACATTGTGTATGGATTTTGACTGCATTGTTAACTTTGTTCGTTGTTTAAGTATTCAATTGGATGAATACATACATAGAATAGAAAAGAATTATATAAATGTAATACATAGACTATAATTAATACATAAAGTTCATAATTCATTAAATTAATAAAGCTAAAACTCCATTGTATTGCGATAAATATTGTATGCGCGCTCGATAGATGGCGTTGTACCTGTCTGAATCGTGCTATGGTTTCGTTAAAGAGCGCAGTCTAAGTAGTACTTTAAAATAATTCGATAATTTTCATTTCTCATCTATGATTGTTCATTTCGAAACTAAAAAAATATTGTAGCGAATAGCGATATTCGGAGAACTTAAGTTAGCCGGATTAGATAGTAGATTTATTATTGTTACTGAAACAGTTATTTAGGAAAATAGTTTATTAATATAACATAGACATAGTTACATATCTAGTTGTTTAGGTGTTATTTAGTTTAGTTACATTTAGTTTGTAAGTTAGTATATATTTAGTATATATTTTATTTTGTAGTATATATTTTATAGATATATATTTATTTAGTTATTTGTTAGTTAGTTTAGTTCTATTTCGTTTGTTAGATAGAGAATGGGTCCTAAGCAAAAAAGTAGCTGAAGTCCAAGAAATTATGAGGCCACCTAAAAAAAAAGAAAGAAATACACTTACAAAAATGAATGAGATCCCCACCAAAAACATTAAATGTAAAAAAATGCCAAGTCTCTCGATGCAGTCTTTCCATCGTAAAAAGTTTTGAGATCTCATAGAAGCCAAGTCCTATTCAAATTATTTTGTAGTTATAAATCAACATTTAGTAATTATATCAATAGTTTTCTTTATATTATAATTATAGTGACTTGGCAATGAGCACAAATTAAAAGCTGCTTGCTGCCTGGAATTATGAGCAAATGTTACTGATGAGACCTGTGATCAGATTATTTGTTATGTGTGAATCATGATGGTCACTACCGACTACATGTTCCGATACAATTATTAAGAATACCTTACTCTTAACATTCATCATTTACTTTCATAAAGCCATCGCTTTATGAAAGTAAATGATGAATGTTAAGAGAATATATAAAGTAAAAGAGAATGTTTACGAATGCGGTGTGTGTAACTTTCAACTCCTCCAAATATGCCGTTTTATTTGTTTTTACTTGTGCTCATTGCCAAGTCACTATAATTATAATATAAAGAAAACTATTGATATAATTACTAAATGTTGATTTATAACTACAAAATAATTTGAATAGGACTTGGCTTCTATGAGATCTCAAAACTTTTTACGATGGAAAGACTGCATCGAGAGACTTGGCATTTTTTTACATTTAATGTTTTTGGTGGGGATTATGTATTATTGTTTTTGGATTGCCTTACCACGATCCAGTTTAGGCTGTGGGAAAGAGACAGAGCTATACAAGTCATCTAGCGCCATCTCTTTCCCACACCTTAAAGACTCACGCTTTAAAGAGTTCATGGTAGGCCACCTGGGGGGGTATTACAACGTCTTAAAACCAGGCTTATTTTGGCGAGTGAATGTGACAGAGCTATACAAGTCGTCTAGCGCCATCTCGTTCACTGGAACAAGCCTGGTTTTAAGACGTTGTAATACCCCCCAGGTTCCATTATTCAAACTCCGGCTGAATGGCTGAAAATAATACATAATACTTACTATACTTTCAATAACTATAACTTCATAACTTGTGTTGTGATTTTATAAAACCTAAAATCTGAAATACAGTGAAACACAAAGTGTCATTTCGTGTCTGTTGGTGTCTGTTTTTACTATTCTGTGGTTGGTGTGACCAGAGGCCTTACCAAGAGCTCTTAACGCGATCCAGTTTAGGCTGTGGGAAAGAGATGGCGCTAGACGACTTGTACCTATAGCTCTGTCTCTATCCCACAGCCTAAACTGGATCGCGTTAAGAGCTTGTGGTAAAGCCTCTGTTTGTTTTAATAAACTATCTTTTTCATTACAATATGCTTGCATTTGACTACCATCTCACCTGATGGTAACCAATGATGTCGTCGGCGATGAAGCGTGTCTAGATGTAAACTATTCACTATCAAGTTAAAAAACCCCAAGGTTATAGCTATCAAGTTAAAAAACCCCAAGGTTATAGCTATCATTTCGTTTCAAGGAATCTTTATATTTTATCCTAGTAGCAATAACCTTTCAAGACAGGATGATTCGCTAGCGCGAACTATGTATATTGAAAACATTTTCTATTGTTTCAGAAATATGTCGTCAGTACAGATCGGAGTGGAGACATCCATGTGCATGTACAAGTAAGTAATCCATTGAATATACTATTCGAAGCTTTGAAATTATACATTAAGCCCAATTATTTTAATTAAAAAATCAATTCTCTGAGTAATTACTATTCAAGCATTATTCTAAGTAATCAGTATTCCTAAAATGCTTAGTGGATTAAGTAAGTGACCTAATTGTCACACCCAGCCATCGAACAAATGAATTAACAAATAAAACTACGCGAGGCTGTATGTCTATTGCCTTGTCATTTATGGAAATGGAATGAAAATTATCTGTTTGACATTTCAAGTCCCTTGACTTTTGGCGGGAAACATTTATCGACGCCATCTTGGATAAACAAATTAAATCCGTGATATTTTTTCCCTTCTGTGGCTATATGTATTGACTAAATTAATGATATTTAAATAATGTTTAGTGAACTCATTAAAATATATTCCTGTTTACAAAAATAAAATTATAGTATTTTCTATTATTATAATGTTTGTAACTTTATTCCTTTCTAACAAAATGTTTGTAAAACATGCACCTACCATCAGGGTTGGGTAGGGCTGTCGAGTGTTTATGAATTAGTTTGCCATTTTTTGTAAAGAAATTTAATGTTTGATGTGCCCAATGTGTCATCAAATAATTTTAACAAAACCATAGATAATCAGGAGATTTACTAGTCTCATATTTGCGATAGTTTCTTGGTACGATTTCGGAGTCGTCCGCAACCGTATACTACAAATCTAACCAATCACATACCTTATTCCTGATTTACACGTTATCATCCACTTCAAATAGTTCCATAAACCGTGGTGGGTGAAATATAACCATCAATGGTAGCATTGTATGTCATGCTGTCATGTCGGCTTCACTGCTGCGGTGTGCGGCCATCTTCAGAATTGTTCCTTTAAGTAGTTCGTTCTACTTAATGTCATAGTGTTTCTACTTCGTATTTATTATGCCACTATAGGCATTGGGAGTGCCCTGTTTATAATATACATTATTTCAGCTTTAGCATTTCGACATGTTTAGCGAATTTAGGACGTAACTGTTAATTTCAATCTCAGATCAAAGAAATAGGCAGATAGGAGCTGAGATTTCAATGAAGTAATTTGTGTATGCCACAAATAAACAATCAAAAAAACTATTCACATTTTAAATTCTATAGGTTAAACATAGCAACAGGTATTTTCAAAATATTTACACGTATACATTTTCTTTTTTTTTCTGCTAACCAGGGAATTATACCTCAACCGAACAGGGTAAGTGAAAAGAGTGTGGTTTTAAATTCAGTTTTCTCTTCATTACATTCATAACTTTCAAATTGTATCATAATTATAAAATAACAAGGACCGTTGTCCTTAATAAGTATGCGTTTATCTTAAGACACTAGCTGTGCCCGCGACTTCGTTCGCGTGGATGCCGGAACTTAACAATGGATTGTTTAGTGCGAAGCGCTGTTGGAGGATACCGATACAAATCATTTTCTTTATGCTGTTTTTAGCGTCATAAAATGGTGAAATTAGTCTTCTCATCCAAGGCAGGGCAAGAGGGACTGTCAGACTTGTACTGTCTAAAATCCACGGCGTCCTTCAATAGCACTTTACGTTCCGGGGTCACGGTAGCTCGTAAGTCCCACGACCCCGGCTGGCTTTGGCCCTCTAAGGGGGGCTCCTTCATTGTGCTGACACTCTTTAAGGCGCTCGTGGAACACAACGGGACGTCGAATCGGGCATAGTCCATGATCGAACAGCAAGTCGCCCGATTACTCGCCGCCCGAATACCCACGCCTGTTGGCCAGAGATAGTCTTGCGACGTCCGTCACTGTGGGCGTCTACCACTGCGGCTGGGTCCTGAGGATGACGCTGTCCTCTTCCTCACGCGTCCCGCCTCCTCCTTCGCTGGCATGACTGCTTCGCAGAAGGAAGGCGACCGGTTCCACTCTATTTCACCCCGCAGCATGGCGTCAACCAATGCCGAGCGCGAGAGGTTGCCGCTTATCACCGTTGCCGTTGTGAGGACATGTGCGATGCTCTGCCCAAGCGGGCATTCTGCACCGTATGCTCTACCTTAGACCCCCCCCCCATAACCTCGTAGTGGTAACATCCAAGCGTTTCTTCCTTCCCCGACAAAGGTACCTTCCAAAACCTACGTGTCCAGTGAGGACCTGCGTCAGGTGGTTGGTCAGGAAGCCGTGACACCTATCCAGCCACTCCTCAAAGAGAGGTCTTACCGCCGCGATTGAGGCGTGCCCGAACCTCGGTTTTGATAGTCGTTCCCTCCATACCGCCCCCTGAGATGGCGCCGGAGCTCTTTCCGCCGCGCCTCGACTTGTCGATGCAGCGGGGATTGGCCAGTGCTTCTTTATAAATACGTGCTGTCTGACGGCAAACTACCCATTACTCCCCATTCGTAAACGGCTGGAATATGACCCGCTATTACCGACGCCTTGGGCGTCTTCAGCGGTGGCTGGGGTGAGAGGTAGAGGGTGCCCTTTCCCTCACGCTCAATTATGACATGCCCAGTATTGCCCAGGCAGTAATTATTTTGTTGTCGCATTATTTTGAAACTATGATAATATCTCCTAAGATATTCATTGAAATCAAACGATGTTAAGGGCAATTTTGTTTAAAATTAAATGCTTGTGATGATTAACGTATTTATTTTGATAAGGATTAATATCATATTAATAAAATCCTCAAAGAGAGGTCTTACCGCCGCGATTGAGGCGTGCCCGAACCTATGTAGGTTTCGATAGTCGCTCCCTCCATACCGCCCCCTTTTTTTAATCGTGGCAAAATCATCAAATGAGTCCTCCCACCCAGGGCGGGACAGGAGGGACTGTCAGACTTGTACTGACTAAAATCCATAGTGTTCCTTCAATAGCCCTTTATGTACCAGGGTCACGGTTACCGAGTGAGATAGTCCCGCGACCACGGCAGGCTCTGGCCCCCTTAGGGGGCCAGAGCCCCATCAGATTGCTGACAGCTCATTGAGACGCGCGTGGAACACAACGCGCCGTCGACCCGGGCATGGTCCATGATCGGACGGCGAGTCACCCATTACTCGCCGCCCGAATGCCCGCGCCTACGGTGGCCGGAGATCGTCTTGCGACGTCCGTTGCCGTGGGCGTCTCCCGCGGCGGCTGCGTCGTGAGGTGGACGCTGTCCTCTCCCTCACGCGTGCCGCCTCCTCCTTTGCTAGCATTACTGCTTCGCAGAAGGAGGCGACCGCTTCCCATTCCGTCTCGCCCCGCAGCATGACCTCGACCAGTGCCGTATGTTCTACCGTGTCCTCCGGGCGATCCTCGCAGTGGTGACATCCAGGCGTTTCTTCCTTCCCCATTCGATACAGGATCCATACCGCCCTCTGAGATGGCGCAGGAGCTCTTCCCGCCGCGCCTCGACTTGTCTATGCAGCGGGGATTGGCCAGTGCTTCTTTATAAATACATGCCGTCGGACGGCAAGCTACCCATTACTCCCCGTGCGTAAGCGGCTGGAATATGACCCACTATTTCCGACGCCCTGGGCGTCTTCAACGGTGGCTCGGGTGATGGTGCACTTTCCCTCACGCGCAATTATGATATGCTCAGTATTGCCCAGGCAGTAATAATTTTGTTGTGACATTATTTTGAAACTGTGATATCTCCTAAGATATTCATTGAAATCAAACGATGTCAAGGGCAATTTTGTTTAAAATTAAATGCTTGTGATGATTAACGTATTTATTTTGATAAGGATTAATTTCATATTAATGAAAATACCTTCGCAAATAATGCATTACTCTAAAACAAATTTGATTTCCATAAAAAAGGTTATAGTGACTTAATCTTAAAAGATAGATATATGCTCTCGCGGACTTTATTTTAGAACTTTTTATGAGGAATAATTCCGTAGTACATAATTTTTGCGTATCTTTAACCGTTTACGCAGCGTTCGCAACGAAAGCTCTCGAAAAGGAATACATTTTCCCGATTTTGAAACATTTCTCATTGCTGCTCCGCTCCTATTGGTGATAGCGTGATGTTATATGGCCTATAACCTTCCTCGATAAATGGAATATCCAACACAAAAAGAATTTTTCAATTCCAACCAGTCGTTCCTGAGATTAGCGCGTTCAAACAAACAAACAAACAAACAAACAAACAAACAAACAAACAAACAAACTCTTCAGCTTTATAATATTAGTATAGATTAAATTCATAAATGATTCATAGGAGAATAAGCATAGACACGCAAAAAGAATGTACAGAAGGATCACTCTATGGCCCGCAGGTTTTCACTTTCTACCAAAGAGCAATGTTTATTTCTTTCATTCCTTGCTTTGATTTAAAGTTAAAACCAGAGTCAATGATTATCATCTTTCAATAAAATAATTACCTTGATCATTTAGAACCCTCGAACCTATGTATATACGAAGTCCAAAAATTATGGACATGGCCTTTGAAAATACTTTTATGAATATGACCATCGTTTAGCTATTTTCAATTAAAATGACTCTTCTGTACATTATACTTAGTGCAAACCATACATCATTGTCGCCCACACCATTGTGAGAGATAGTATACCTTTGAGAGAGTGTGTTGTTCTTGTTCCGCGAAGACCGATAGACGGATTTCATCCTACTGACTATTTACTCATATTGTTTATGTCCACCAGTGTGTTTTGTTTGTGTATTCTGTTAGGTAACAGCGCCTATTCACTAATGATGTACAAACTTTATTTTGACGGGGTTTTGTAGGCCGCAAAGTACATACTTAACCAAATCGCCAAAAATAACACTAGTAATATCTAGTACGTGATATTGGAGTTCTCCGAACATAATTTAAAAGAACAGACAACATTTTCTATCGGGCTACTCTCACACAAGACATTGGTCTGGTCTGATAGAATTTAGGCACTAGGTCTACGGGAGATTTATAATAAAAGTTAATAAAATAAAGTATAGAATGAATGAGGAATCAGCGTAAAATTGGTGTTCATAATTAAGAAACTAAAGATAATTATGATCTACTAGTGTAGCATAAAGGAATGGTCTTTTGGTACGGAAATTACATAGAATCGTCGTTGCATAGAATATTCCGGCGCCCTATTCAAAAATACCACCAATACAATTTTAATGAGATAAAGACTTGTTGGAAGGCGATTTCCTGAATATTATATCAGCTCAGCCCCCAACAAATACTTAACCAATATTCTCTGAGCTAAGACCCTCTTGTTTCGGTTTCTCAAAGTGGATTAACTGTCTACGAACATAATCTATTCAACTTCGGATCCGTCCGGAATTTCCGATAAGGTTTAGCAAAGAGGGATCCTAAAATACAAAATCCGTATTTGCAACAAAGGACCAACAGAGCTAGGTTATGCTAGTGTACCTATGTAGTGATGTAGTGGGGAACATGAAGGAAGGGTTCCCTGCGGGCTGTGTTCCAGGGTAACCAGGGTATTATTATGTGTCCATACAGCTATTGCCGGAAAGAACAATAGCCAGGTATTTAATGCTATTTTCAATTTTCAGGGGGACCTAAGTCAACAGGATAAACGATGCGTTTTCCTGACGGTGCACGATCTTGGGACGAATCGTAAGTATTTTGCCAGGTCTTTATTAATACGCATTTATTTTTGGTGCCCCTTGTATACTTCGGAACTGAACGATTTTTGGCATAATGTAAGGATCACATGACATATTCCACAGCGTTTGTTTTTAACGGTATACTTAGTAGTGGGGTTTTGACGTGAGAAATGAAAATATTATAATTATAGATTTTTTTTTTCAACTAAATTATATAGCCTAAATTAGGATTTAACGACTTTTGATGATTTAGCCATTTTAGTCTTCTTTTACTGTACTGAGGCCTTGTTTTATTGCTCAAATAAACCAAATTCAATTCAACTTTCCTAAGGTCCTGTTTTATCGTTAACATAAAGTCTGTTTTATTTGTCGGGTCGATGTTTGAATGATTTCCAATACGAGTTTGATACAATGTAGGACTGCTAATTGGTGCCCTAATTACGAAATGTTGTGCTACCTAGTGTACGAGGACAGCGGTTCGACGCACTTTAATACTCAACGGTCGATTGGTGTCGATTTTGATAGATCCGTATACAAAAGGAGAATGGTACGACGGGCAGTGCCTATGTAGGAATTGTTTAAAAATACGTAGTAATACTACGATACCAAACAATCTTCTTTTTTTTTGTTTCGTCTGCCTTTTAGTAGTTGTTATACCAATTTGGTGTATTATTATTTCATGTTGATTTTCGATAATAGTCTTCAAATGTTTGTATAAACGTGTTACAAAGGTCAATTTATTATCCAAACTTTTGGACAATAATATTCTTTTCTTATTTTGTTAATATTAAAGTCAACAAAATATTTCTACATGAGATATCTCGGGCAAACATAGGCGAAAATTTGAATTCCTTTGGATTCCGCCTTTTCCCATGAGAAATGTGGGGTCACGGATGAATGTGATTTATATAAATTGAGTTTCTTGTCCATCTCCATACGAAACTCCCTTTGTGATTGTGGGCATAATCAATTTTATTTGCCCTATTTTTATTGTTTTCTCGTTCAAAAGTGCCTTTTAATTGGCTTTTTTGTAGGGGAAATTCATCAATTAATGTAAGTCCTCTCGTTCTGGTTTGAACGAAAGACTTGACTGCACCAAACCCACCATATATTTTCCCTTTCCCTTTGCTTCACGGCAACCACGCTTTGGCTTCACTATGGTTTCATTTTGGCTGTGTCACTCACTATCATTTCATTACTCTCTTGATTATTTCAGACTCGTCAATGGTTGACTTCGTGAACACTCCAGTGATGTCTGAGATCAAGGAGCGCTCCTGCTTCATCCACATCGATGTACCAGGACATGAAGAGAACTCACCGGATTTACCAGACTCGTGAGTAATTCCACGTATATGCTTAATCAGCCTGCAACGTTCCCATTGTTGGGACAGGGGCCTGCAGTAGCAGGGAGCTGGCATTAAACCACTAAAGCTCAGAGAACCACTGAGTCCGAGAAACTCATGTTTTTAGGACTTACATAATTAACATCAATATCTTCCTGCCTATATCCCATTTTACTTGGGGTCGGCGCAACCTTGTTCCATTCGCCCCTATCAGACGTCACAGTACCATTTACTCCATTTTCTTTCATATTATTCCTTAGAAAATTAAAAATCCATCCGTCTTTTCTTTGGCCTTCCTCTTCCTCTCCGTCCATCAACACTATTCTACTACAAACTACCACATTACATAACTTTAGAGATTAGGAAAGCAGTTGCGCGAATGAAACTCAATAATTTAATTCAATGAATCGCGAGAATGGGAGCTGCCGGGATAGAAATACAATTTATTAACGGTTTTGCAAGTCAAAGGGCGTTCAATGTCAGCCAGTTCTCTAAGGCAACTATTCTGAAATTCAAATGTAAGTACAAAGTGAGTAAAACGCTTTTGTAAAATCTTCACCGCTATGTTGTACTTGTTAGCTTTCAAGTCATAATGACAAAGGAATTAATCATGATTCAAGGTCGATACATTGTGGAGATACAGACACATTCGTTATCCAATGAATAAACCATCAGGCATAATTTTATGATATTACATTCCGAACATTGGGTACAGCCTCCTCTTTATACATCCGTCCACCACATGGGTCCGGTGCAGGTTGGAGAAAGTGATATGTTGGGTGCTATGTCCTACATAGCTTTAGATACTATTTCCTCAGGTTGTTTGCCTTCACCGCCTTGAGAACAGTGGCGATTGAATGAATAAACCCGAAGTAAATTGCTTGGGTTTAAAAGCCCACTGTTTTTGTATGTGTGTAATTGAATTAAAAAAAAACCACAAATGTCAACTATTCACAGCTACCAGTTCCCTTCACTCCAAACACTGGGCGAAGACCTGATCACAGTGCTAGACTTCCTCCACGTGCGCTATGCAGTGGGCCTGGGCGAGGGCGCAGGCGCCAACGTCCTGGCCAGGTGTGGGCTGGCCCACCCTCGCCGTCTCCTTGGCCTCATTCTGGTCAACTGCACCGCATCAACTTCCTCAGTAGCGGACGCCTTCCGCAGCCGATTTTCAAGATGGCGGGGGACTGACATCTCGCAGTCCGAGGAGGATTTCCTCATCTACCACAAGTTTGGCCACGTGAGTTTTGAACCAGAGCTGCTTGATTATAGCTATCAGGTATTCCTTCTTCTGATTTTGTTACTAATTGTACTAATAGCTCGGTTAGGGCTTCTATGAGGTAAGCGTGGTGATTGCTGTTTACAAAAATTACGATGAACATAAAACGTCAGCAATTTCGTTTCAAACATGAGAACTTTTTGGAAAAAGTGACTTAAAAATAATAATTACGTCACTTTGAAATTAACGGTAAAATCTAGGGGATAGACAAGAAAACAAATGATAAGTATTTGCCTAAGTGGAATTAAAATTAATTGGAAATAACGCTTTAAGTCTAGACTTATTCTAGCTGTTCGTGTCTTCCTTTCAATTGCCTATATGCTTCATGAGATTTTCTAAATGATGTTGAACTATGCTACAATTATCTTCGTCACTGAATTAAGCTTTCTTCATTTGAATGCCTTTTATCTTTCTCAGTTTTATTTCTGAAAATGGTAATACTGTTTCTGTGGAGTTATTTTTGATTAATGTTTTAATGAAAATTATTCCACCTTTTTGCCTGTAGAAGCGTATTCATTACCTTCAACTAATATACTAACATAACCTATTAGTTTTAGTTTTTGCTTTTAGTTGGCTTGTGTGTGTCTTTCCATTTTCAAAACATATTATTTGAATGATTCATCCATACCATATCAGTGTAGTTTTTTTAAGGTTATTTTTGACTGTAATTGTAGATTTTTCTTTAGTTTTTCTGCATTCAAACTTGCCTTTGCTAACTACTATTTTACAGTATTTATTAACTTTAGTGGCCAAGTATTGAATGTATCAGTTGCTTGCGAAGTATCTAAAGAGTATATAAAATTGATTATATTATGCATAAATTAAATTCTAAGCCTGACCGGGATACATTAATTTAGGTGTCAAATCTAGAAGTAGTGAACCTATGCTAGAAATAATCATCTTCAAACAGCCTTGTAATATCAGCCATGCACGTAAGTCTCATGATGACGCAATGTGTCGTAAGATTCGCAATATTGCAGTCAGTAATATAGCTATTTAAGCACGGTTACAGCGACTTGCCAAAGGCCAATATTTTTCATTTTAAAACCATGACATCTATTGAATATGATGGAAGCTTAAGTAAAACTTTGATTTATTAGATTTGATCTGTTGTTCTTTCGTCACTTATTGCATTCGAACTAAGAATTGTGGTGCTTCTATGTCTGCTCACAGTCTTTTCTTTACAATTATGAAATATGCGACACTGGGTGGAGCAGAAGGGGCGTTCAGACTCGTTCTAAATAAAATACACCATGTTCCGATCACAGACCAATCCGCGCGAAAATACGATTCGACTTCAAACTCCATAGATCGAAACTGTTTACAAAGAAAATTAAAAGACTTTCAAGGGAAACGCTAATAAATAACCTAGAGCAATTTAATAAAGAACTGACAAATTATTTTCAAAATCTCAAAGTTGACGACACAGACGCAATATAACAAAATAGTTACAGGAATAAACAATAGTTGTAAAATAATAAAAAACACACCCAAAAATAAGAATAAACTAACAGCTCACAGTATTAACTTAATAGAAAAACGAACAACAATGGAAATTGGGACGGCAGAACACAGAGCCATAGATAAAATAGTTAAAAGAAGTATTAGGAAAGATCTGAGAAATCTTAACACACATTTAGTAAAAACTGCGTTGGAAAAACATGCCTCTCCCACTCAAGCACGGAATTACTAAGGGAAAGGCTTGGATCAATAGTCTAGTAGATGATGAAGGAGTTAAACACTACAATAGAGATACAATCATGAAAATAGCCACCAAATTCTATGAAGTCCTATATTCAGATCAATTACCACCCATTTTGAATACAGAATATCATCTCTCTAATTCCGTTCTGCCGATAACCGGGTATGAAGTGCATAGACACTCACCACAATGCGCTACAATAGAAGTCCCGGGGAGGATGGAGTTACCACCGAAGCAATCAAGATTGGCTCCACTACCTTGCTACCCCACCTAACAAACCTTTTCAACACAATACTACAGACAGGAAAAATCCCAAAGACAATGTGCAAGTCAAATATAATCTAACTTCACAAAAAAGGGGACAAAAGTGATATCAGCAATTACCGCCCAATTAGTCTCACATCACATATTTACAAAACATTTATAAAAGTCATTCATAATCGCATAGACGAAAAACTGGATGACCATCAGCCACCAGAACAAGCCGGATTTCGCCCAAGCTACTCTACAACCGACCACCTTCAAACACTGAACCAAATCTTAGAAAAAACATCCGAGTTCAACAAACCACTATATTTGGCGTTTGTAGACTATACGAAGGCATTCGATAGCATTAAACACCCCGACATATTCCGATCTCTAGAAAACCAAGACCTTGAAACTCAATATATAGATTTGATTAAAAACATATACCACAATAGTTTCGCCAACATAAAGCTTAACACTACAGGACCTAGTTTTAGAATACAAAGGGGTGTAAAACAGGATGACCCGCTTTCTACAAAACTATTTACGAGCACTCTTGAGGAGATATTTAAGACTCTGGCAGCCCCATGGATGACCAAGGGCATTGAAGTCGGCGATAAAAGGTTGACAAACCTTAGATTTGCCGATGACATAGTTATTTTTGCGCCTACAGCCATGGAACTACAAATTATGCTCGAAGACCTGAGCACGGCTAGCCTCAAGGTGGGACTTGCGATGAATCGGTCTAAAACTAAAGTAATGACAAATAGCACGAAAAGTAGGGTCGAGGTAGATGGGCAGGAAATACGTACAATATGTCGATGAGTACATCTATTTGGGCCAGTTAGTTTCCTTCGAAAACAGGCAGGAAAAGAAAATCGATCGCCGAATCGACAACGCCTGGAAGAGCTACTGGTCCATGAAGACGCTAATGAAGGGAGATCTGCCGATTTCCCTGAAGCGGAAACTCATCGATATGTGTATCCTGCCCGTCCTAACCTACGGTGCTCAGACCTGGTCGCTCACCGAGTCGCAGAAGTTCCGCCTTGGAGTGTGCCAAAGAGCAATGGAGCGCAGCATTCTGGGTGTAAGAAGATCCGATAAAATACGTAACACCACGCTGCGTTCTAAAACTGGAATAATTGACGTAGTTAAAAAGGCTGCCAGGCTCAAATGGGATTGGGCGGGTCACGTCATTCGCAAGCAAGATAGTCGCTGGGCAAAAATATGCTCTCAATGGGTGCCTGAGAATGGACGACGCCGCCGAGGCCGGCCCAAAAAGAGATGGCAGGACGATCTAGATGCGTACCTCGATGGCTGGTCCGAAGTGGCACTAGTAAAGAACACTTGGAAGGATATGGGGGAGGCCTTTGCCCAGCAGTGGGACATAAATGGCTAATTAAAAAAAAAAAAAATGTTCCTTCAATTTGTCCTTGAAAAGTTTTTCTTGAATTAAGAACTTCTACTAAAACCCGGCAACAATTAACAAACCTTTGAGTAAAAAGTCCACCAGATACAACACCCATCCGGTGCGGAGCGTTTCTAAGGGGGCATATGGGAAACCTGTTCACCCTGTATCACATACCTCTAAACACAATTATTTCAAGTTCAACTCTCATGAGCTGTGTTCAGTGTTTGTGTGTTTGTGATTACTTGGTTATTGGTCAGTCTACAAGCAACTGATACATTCAAGCCTATTGTATTCTCTTCAACGTTGTTCCTAATGCTCCTATTCCAGTGTTATGTTCTAATGTTTCAGCAAATCTCGAGCGAGTCATGTGAGGGCGTGGAGCGTGACCGTACGCTGACGGAGTACCGGTCTCGTCTTCGTGGCAACCTCAACACTCATAACATCAAGCTTTACGTCAGGGCGTTCATCAAGTGAGTCCTTGTGATAGTAGTTGTAGCATGGCTTGAAGGTCGTCCACTTAATGAAGTGTGTAAGATCAAGGTCAAAGGTCTTATCCTTTTGGATTAGTGACCCTGGAATGTAAAGGGCAATTGAAGGATCACTGGGATTTTAGTCAATACACAAGACTAGAGATGTGCCGTTGCCGGCAATATTGCCCAAGGTGGGAATATAGGTGGAAATATTGCCGGCAATATTGCCGGGAGTGGAAATATTTGGGAATATTGCTTAATTTTAAGTCAAAGTGAGTGCGAAAACTATGTAACACACTCAAAATTAGCATTTACAGATCATGGTATACATTATATACAATTTTTTTTTTTTTTTTGTAAAATTGCCAAAATTGCCGGCAATTTTGGCAATATTCCCGGTATTTTACCGGCAATATTGCCCATTGTTGCCGCACACGACTGTGAATATAAGAAATTACACATACATTTTAAGATAAGAATTGACGATCATTGTATAATGAATAAAAAGGCATAAATTCGAATAATTTATTTTAATGTTGTAGTTTAATCTAGTCAACGAATGCTCAAAGCATAGAGGGAAATTCTAGAAACACATTTTTGTGTGCGTGTTTCGCTTACATCTCGGAAAACCATGCGTTCTAGCAGCATAGCGTGTGTCAACAAAATAAAAAACTAAATCAATTTTCCGTAAGTTTTACTCAGTAAGCATTTCAATATCTTGTAAGTTTTCGAGTTTTCATAGTTTTCGAGGTATCCGCTTTTGAAAGTTTGTAATTTAGGGGAAAAAACATTTTTAGTTTCGCGCATTTGGAAAGTTGTATTTGATATCGCCATAGATCCAGAAAGCAGTAGCAGTTGATTCAGACCCTCCCTTCACCACCTGCGATGAACAGAGCCAGCATGCTGCATCTTGGGGTGATATGGGAATCCAGATCTTTATCTGGAGGCCCACGGACATTCAGAGAGACCCCTTCGGGTATCTCTCAATGTCCACCAGGTATAAGTAGTTCTTAAATTCGGTGACCACCATCAAGCTTGATATGTCTTGTCTTCCCCCACCGAGGGAGCAGTAAAAATTAGCTTAGAGACTCATTTAAATTATACTAGGTACTTACAGACTAGGTAGGACTGTACTATAAAAGAGGAAATCCGCACCCATAAGAGATGCGGAAAAACTATCTTTGGAAACTTTAGTTCTTTTTTGTTGTAAACAATTTTCGTATAGGTAGGTATTAATTTTTGGTCAAGTGTGAGTTGCCCACAAAAATACACGGAGGAGTAGGTACTACAGGAAGAGCCTGAAAAGACTGCTGCTGCTTTCTGGATTTATGGCAATATTAAATAAGACTTTCCGAATGCAAAAAGGTAAATATGGTTTTTTGAAAACTATACAAGATATCGAAATGGTTACTAAATAAAACTTATAGGAAATTAATTCAGCCTTTGTTTTATTCATACAAACCATGCCGCTAGGAGGCATGGTTTCCGAGTTATAAGTGAAAAATCAAAAAATGGAACCTTTAAACCCCCCTCCCCCACAGCTCAAGGGCCAGTGGCGGGGACTTTTGATAATTATATTCACCTCCTAACTAGTTCAAACAAAGTAACGTAGTCCAAAATCGTGTTCCAAGAATTTCCCTCTATAACTGTTCGTTGAGTGGGCTACTATTTTTTCATGCAAAATCACATAGCAAAAACAACGAGTATAAGTACCTATACAATATGGAAGTATAAATCTCTGTCAAAACTACAAATAATCAACAAAAATAACATTATTTTAATGCATTTGTTTCGGTAATTCTTACATAATCAGTAAATCACCGTTTAGAGTAGTTTTTATAAGGCGGACTTAATGCCGCAACGTATTATCTACATAAACTGCACCTGCAGTAATAATAAAATATACTGGTGTTATTTGACTGGCAACTTTGGCAATATTGCCAAAGTTGCCGGCAATTTTGGTATTTTACCGGCAGTGGCAATATTGGAAATATTGCCGGCAGTGGGAATATTGCCATCAGGCACATCTCTACACAAGACAGACAGTCTCTCACGCCCCACTCTGGGTAGGAGGACTCTTTTTTTTCCATTGTTCTACGATAATAAGGGTACTTCTCGAAATTAAACAATTTTTTTTAGGGTTTTGGAGTCAGGTGTTTTTCAAATCATGATTGAAATAAGTACATTACATTGTTAAATAAAATACCTGAAAATAAACTGATTATTATTATCAGAGTAGGTACCTCTTTCATACATCCGCAGTCTACAATCAGAATTTTTAACAAACCCGAGCGGATCCGCGGGCAAAAGCTTGTGAAGTGTTACTTTTTTTTTTAAATGTTCTAGTTCTTTCTTTAAATTTCTGCTTTCCATTTCCCAGTCGCAAGGACCTGATCCTCCGCGGCTGCCAGCCGGACATCCTGCTCATCACGGGCATGCTGAGCCCCTACTCCACCGTCATCGAGAAGATGTACAAGGAGCTGGACAAGGAGAGGGTCACCATTCTGAAGGTGGACCGAGCTGGTGATGTACTGGCTGAGACTGTAAGTTTACATTGTTCATTTACTTGTTTTACTAGATACTTATGTACACACAATATAGGATATCTGTTATGTACGAGTATGTAGATAAAAGAAGAAACTGATTGATTGATCTAGAATTCTAGAGCTAAAACCTAGGTCTAGAAGCATGAAATTGGGCACAAACGTTTTTATATGATGTAAGTGTGCACTAAGAACGGGTTCTAGAAAATCCATCCCCTAAGGAATTAGAAAGAGGATGATGTATGAAAATGATTTTTTGAACATAAATAGTAATTGAGTACAAGAGCACTGCTTATTTCTAAAGAAATGCCAGTTAGCCTTCGAAATGAGAAAGAAAGTATGTGTCTACATACTTTCTTTCTCATTTCGAAGGCCTTAAGCCGGAAACACATTATTAACACCCGACGCCACCCGATGAAACGTGATGCGTGTTGGGTCAAATCAAATGTATTGTTTTCTATGACCAGAATCACACTATGAACACCCGACGCGACGACACGCGCTCACTGCACATCAGGTGTCGACACGTTGCGTCGCGTGGCGTGTTAAATAATGTGTTTCCGGCTTATTATTCATTCAATTATTTCTGAAAATTAAAACCGCATAAATTAAAATAATCATTATGCATTTGTGTTGTGCCTAATTTTATTTAAAATAAATTAGAAACAACACAATTACATACAAAATATCAATAAATTAAAATGAAACACACCACTAAAAATAAATTAACATAACATTTTACGTATTATAAGGAAGTAAAGATAGTAAGATTGTTTGTAGGAAGTTTAATCTCTGGAACAACTGAACTAATTTAGAATATTATCTTTCACCAGAAGAAAACTGTTATTAATACCTGAGTGAGATAGGCTATTTAAAGTAGGTATTAAAACTTAACTGTAAAACCTTTAAGGAGTGCTTAATTATACCTTCGGACTGAATAACTTTTGCTATGGACCAATTCTGTACCTAATGGTGAAAAAATCAGCTGTCCTATTTATACATTTTAGAAAACTAGGTATTAAACACGTATATGAACATGCAATTGCTGCTACTGAGTCTTAGTAACAAATAACCATTTTTTTTTTGAAAAAGTTTTTATTTTACTCTTTTTAGTTTAAATATTCAACCCGAATTCTTGTCAAAAACATCATTATCTTTTAATATGTGTACTAGAATTGTGTAATGCGTCGCACAGTTCATAACATCGCTCATGTACACATTAAGCTAAAACTTTTCTTTCTTTCTAATAAAATCCCTATCTCAAAAACTACTGAACCGATTTTGATGAAACTTGCAGTATTCCCTAAGTAAAACAATACCTAGTACAACAAAAAAAGAATTACTTAAAAATTGGACTTGTAGTTTACACATACACACAAAAAAATACATAGAAATGATAACCTCAACCTAATATGAGGAAAGAAGACCTAGATTATTCTGGGTCACCGCAACAAATCTAGCTCTCCCCACTACCTAAACATGTTTCTACTCGTACTACATTCCTTAATTTTATGGTAACTTACTGCAATCGGCATCAGGAAATAAACTGACGGAACTTGGAAACCTAAAATGTTTCAATGCATTGATCTTGAAAAACACAGGTTACATTTTTACGATCGTTTATATTCTGCTGTATCATAAAATTATCTACATAAGTATATAACATTACACAAATTTACACTTGTCCATTTCCTAAGATACTTTTATAACCACTCACCTTACGTAACTTTGTCTATCTCCGCCATTCTAGTAGGCGAGCGCATGGCGAATCTAATAGCCCCCCCTGTGCAACCGTCACATCGCAATCATTCGTCCGCTGTACGCCGAAGTAAAAGCAAATAGCGTACATTGACTCACCGAGATCCTTTACGATAATACGCGACCAGTTTGTAAACAGAACTTCGATAATTTAGTCCTAAGTTTCAGTTCTCTGACATTTTTGAACAATGTTAAATTGAACAGTGCATAAACTCACCCGACAAAATGTCTGTGATTTTGTTAATAGTGGAAATCATAATCATTGGAGGAATGGTAGTTGGACTTTACCAGAAGAATACCAACTTAGTTTGCAAATCTAAGAAGAGATACGATGGTAAGACAGTGTTAGTGACCGGTGGGACAGTCGGTATGGGACTTGAAATCGCCACGGATTTTGCCCACAGAGGCGCCAGAGTTATCGTCGCGTGTCCTTATGAAGATGAAGGCTTGCACGGAAGAAAACTTATTATAAAAAGCTCTGGAAACGAAAATGTAGTCTTCAAAATACTAGACCTCGCCTCTCTAAAATCAGTGCGGTACTTCGCAGCGGATATCTTGAAAACAGAAGATAGATTGGACATTCTGGTAAACAACGCCGGCGTTGGGATCCCTGGAGACTTCCTCACCGCCGATGGGATGAATTTCATCATGCAAGTGAACTACTTCGGCACGTTCCTGCTGACTATGTTGCTCCTACCGCTTCTCAAAAAGACGGGCACGTCATCTGAACCGAGTAGGATTGTAAACACATCATCTGTATTGCACAAATTTGGCAAAATTGACTTCGAGAATTGGAACAAGACTGGTTATTGGTCGAAGATGAGAATATACGGGAACAGTAAATTGTGTTTGGCTCTCTTCACGAGAGAATTAGCCAAAAGGATGAAGAGTCCAAATGTTATCATTAACATTGTTGATCCAGGAGCAGTGGGAACAGGCATTTTTAGGAGTTCCCGGATTGCGTTGGGAAGTTTCGTATCGTTTATGGCCCTGATCTTGTTTAAGCATCCTTGGGAAGGTGCTCAGACCGCTTTGTATGCGGCCACTAGTAACAGGGCTGGTCAATTTAAAGGAGAGTACTTCAAGAACTGTCAACGAGTGCGAGCTGGTGAACTGGTGTATGATCAGAAACTGGCCGCGAGGGTGTGGGAGGAGTCTCTGAGGCTTGTGAAACTGACTGACGATGAACTTAATCAGTGCTTTAGTTCTTAGGAATGTGGGAGGTTTTAGGGAGTGATCAAACTTTTGGGCGTGTACTAAAAGTAAGTAGTCCGACGTAGTTATGGATTTATTCTTGATTATTTGAAATAATACCTATCGTGTCGATAAAGATGTTCACTCCTTCAAAATTTTCGGAACGCTCCTTCGGAATACTGTGTAAAAATATTAGTGAGAAATAAATTGTTAAGTTATTCAGGGTAATTTTCATTCCGGATGTTGATGTTAATTCCTGTTGACTTGTAGTGAAATATGTAGTAGCAGCTAATAGCTAGTTGCTTGACCTCGTTCCGCTCTGTTGGATGGACGCTTCCTTTTCTAATTAATAAGCATGTCAACATCGAAACTTGATACTTAAACATTATTTTCATGTATGTTTAGATTTAAAAAAGATAGTATTGTTTTAATATTTATGTACAAAAGATTTATGTGTTAAATAACCCTTTCTTGTCATTCGGCCAAAAAGTTAAAAATAAAATTTAATACATTGGTGTGTTTCATTGATGACAACTAGTATAACAACTTTATAGTCATATTTTATTTTTTCAAGAATAAAATTTACTCACTTCCAGAAACTTATGTTGTGTGCTTGTGTAAACTATACGTAGATATGCGATAGCAGCCATCGCGATTGAATTCCTATTATTTATTGATAGTTCCGTTCTCCGTCTGAAGGTGATACAGATTACAGATGCACAATAATCCAACTTTTTTTTTCGAGATGACAAATATAATTATGAAAATTGCTTATGTGAAAAATTCCTCAGCCTCAAATTCTTTTTGTATTTGTTTAAATGTATTAGTTAGAACAGGTTAGTATAAAAATCCAACAAATTTTCGATTTCATTGTCACTCCAAATCAACTTTTTACATAGGTACCTGTCGCGCTCTAACTTCTAGTGAATAATTGCTCTGCCGATTTCTTTTTTCAATCTGTGTTTATTCATAAATCCGGAAGTTGTATTACAAGATTTTTTATTACCATTAATTATGATTATTAATAATAGTGAAAGTTCTTCGAAAAAGAGATAGATGAATTTACATTTTGAATGGCAAACTAACAAACTGACAAATTACATTAGTAAATACAACAGCCCTTTCACAGTTGCTTTTAAAATTTTGAATTTCACCTGCTCGATTAAGGCGGATTTATACTCCAATATCCATAATTATGTAAGTAAGTAAGTTAAAACTACGTTTAAACACCGCCCGTCACTGAGTTAATTAAAAAAGTACGTAAAGTTGTTTTTTTTTTTTTTAGCGTGGTAAAATCATCAAATGAGTCCTCCCACCCAAGGCAGGGCGGCAGGGACTGCCAGACTCGTACTGACTAAAATCCACGGTGTCCTTCAATAGCTCTTTATGTTCCGGGGTCACGGTAATGAGATAAGTCCAGCGACCCCGGCAGGCTTTGGCCCTCTACACGTAAAGTTGCTTACTTATTTATGGACGACTGTGTAAATCGGCGTTTACGAATTTTGTGAGTTCCTAGATGAGCAGATTCTAAAACACAGCAAATCTATACTAATATTATAAAGCTGAAGAGTTTGTTTGTTTGTTTGTTTGTTTGTTTGTTTGTTTGTTTGTTTGTTTGTTTGTTTGTTTGTTTGTTTGAACGCGCTAATCTCAGGAACGACTGGTTGGAATTGAAAAATTCTTTTTGTGTTGGATAGTCCATTTATCGAAGAAGGTTATAGGCCATATAACATCACGCTATCACCAATAGGAGCGGAGCAGCAATGAGAAATGTTTCAAAATCGGGAAAATGTATTCCTTTTCGAGAGCTTTCGTTGCGAACGCTGCGTAAACGGTTAAAGATACGCAAAAATTATGTACTACGGAATTATTCCTCATAAAAAGTTCTAAAATAAAGTCCGCGAGAGCATATATCTATCTTTTAAGATTAAGTCACTATAACCTTTTTTATGGAAATCAAATTTGTTTTAGAGTAATGCATTATTTGCGAAGGTATTTTCATTAATATGAAATTAATCCTTATCAAAATAAATACGTTAATCATCACAAGCATTTAATTTTAAACAAAATTGCCCTTGACATCGTTTGATTTCAATGAATATCTTAGGAGATATCACAGTTTCAAAATAATGTCACAACAAAATTATTACTGCCTGGGCAATACTGAGCATATCATAATTGCGCGTGAGGGAAAGTGCACCATCACCCGAGCCACCGTTGAAGACGCCCAGGGCGTCGGAAATAGTGGGTCATATTCCAGCCGCTTACGCACGGGGAGTAATGGGTAGCTTGCCGTCCGACGGCATGTATTTATAAAGAAGCACTGGCCAATCCCCGCTGCATAGACAAGTCGAGGCGCGGCGGGAAGAGCTCCTGCGCCATCTCAGAGGGCGGTATGGATCCTGTATCGAATGGGGAAGGAAGAAACGCCTGGATGTCACCACTGCGAGGATCGCCCGGAGGACACGGTAGAACATACGGCACTGGTCGAGGTCATGCTGCGGGGCGAGACGGAATGGGAAGCGGTCGCCTCCTTCTGCGAAGCAGTAATGCTAGCAAAGGAGGAGGCGGCACGCGTGAGGGAGAGGACAGCGTCCACCTCACGACGCAGCCGCCGCGGGAGACGCCCACGGCAACGGACGTCGCAAGACGATCTCCGGCCACCGTAGGCGCGGGCATTCGGGCGGCGAGTAATGGGTGACTCGCCGTCCGATCATGGACCATGCCCGGGTCGACGGCGCGTTGTGTTCCACGCGCGTCTCAATGAGCTGTCAGCAATCTGATGGGGCTCTGGCCCCCTAAGGGGGCCAGAGCCTGCCGTGGTCGCGGGACTATCTCACTCGGTAACCGTGACCCTGGTACATAAAGGGCTATTGAAGGAACACTATGGATTTTAGTCAGTACAAGTCTGACAGTCCCTCCTGTCCCGCCCTGGGTGGGAGGACTCATTTGATGATTTTGCCACGATTAAAAAAAGGGGGCGGTATGGAGGGAGCGACTATCGAAACCTACATAGGTTCGGGCACGCCTCAATCGCGGCGGTAAGACCTCTCTTTGAGGATTTTATTAATATGATATTAATCCTTATCAAAATAAATACGTTAATCATCACAAGCATTTAATTTTAAACAAAATTGCCCTTAACATCGTTTGATTTCAATGAATATCTTAGGAGATATTATCATAGTTTCAAAATAATGCGACAACAAAATAATTACTGCCTGGGCAATACTGGGCATGTCATAATTGAGCGTGAGGGAAAGGGCACCCTCTACCTCTCACCCCAGCCACCGCTGAAGACGCCCAAGGCGTCGGTAATAGCGGGTCATATTCCAGCCGTTTACGAATGGGGAGTAATGGGTAGTTTGCCGTCAGACAGCACGTATTTATAAAGAAGCACTGGCCAATCCCCGCTGCATCGACAAGTCGAGGCGCGGCGGAAAGAGCTCCGGCGCCATCTCAGGGGGCGGTATGGAGGGAACGACTATCAAAACCGAGGTTCGGGCACGCCTCAATCGCGGCGGTAAGACCTCTCTTTGAGGAGTGGCTGGATAGGTGTCACGGCTTCCTGACCAACCACCTGACGCAGGTCCTCACTGGACACGTAGGTTTTGGAAGGTACCTTTGTCGGGGAAGGAAGAAACGCTTGGATGTTACCACTACGAGGTTATGGGGGGGGGGTCTAAGGTAGAGCATACGGTGCAGAATGCCCGCTTGGGCAGAGCATCGCACATGTCCTCACAACGGCAACGGTGATAAGCGGCAACCTCTCGCGCTCGGCATTGGTTGACGCCATGCTGCGGGGTGAAATAGAGTGGAACCGGTCGCCTTCCTTCTGCGAAGCAGTCATGCCAGCGAAGGAGGAGGCGGGACGCGTGAGGAAGAGGACAGCGTCATCCTCAGGACCCAGCCGCAGTGGTAGACGCCCACAGTGACGGACGTCGCAAGACTATCTCTGGCCAACAGGCGTGGGTATTCGGGCGGCGAGTAATCGGGCGACTTGCTGTTCGATCATGGACTATGCCCGATTCGACGTCCCGTTGTGTTCCACGAGCGCCTTAAAGAGTGTCAGCACAATGAAGGAGCCCCCCTTAGAGGGCCAAAGCCAGCCGGGGTCGTGGGACTTACGAGCTACCGTGACCCCGGAACGTAAAGTGCTATTGAAGGACGCCGTGGATTTTAGACAGTACAAGTCTGACAGTCCCTCTTGCCCTGCCTTGGATGAGAAGACTAATTTCACCATTTTATGACGCTAAAAACAGCATAAAGAAAATGATTTGTATCGGTATCCTCCAACAGCGCTTCGCACTAAACAATCCATTGTTAAGTTCCGGCATCCACGCGAACGAAGTCGCGGGCACAGCTAGTCTCTTATAATAATTTACGTATATGTAATAACATCATGATGCCTACAATTCTTCTAAGGAGTGTGCGCACAGTCGCACACCAACATTTTGACAATGAGAGGTTTCACGCAAAGCTTGGCTCAGGGCTGCGTTTAAATCCTTTATCCAGTTTAAATTTATACTGACTAAATGTCAAACAGCCCGTTTCAGTACACCGAGAGGTGAAAAATTATACCAATTAAAATTTAATCTGCCCCGTTTACGGTCGTCCGCTGGTCTATGTTTTTACTGAAAGGAATAAATTTTTGCGACCTTTTTACTACTCAAAATTTTATCCTGCTGTCAGATTGACATTAAGTTTTGTTGTTTTGCTAGATTCGCGCCGTAAAAACGAATATTATTTTTATTTTAGAGAGTGAATATTATTTTTGGATTATGGATTTATAATACACCGGCAAATTGATTATTTGTTCAATAAACTGAGCTGTCAATTGAATTTGACAACTAACATTGACAGAAACTTATGACTCCGTTCAGCGAACCCACGCTAGTTTAATTTTTTTTCGGCGAAATATCGCCGGAAGATTTAAACGCACCCCAGATGGCGGTACCAGCGCATGCGATGTCATCAACGAAAACCTCAATGCCGTCTATTTTGACAGACGCGTTTGACATGTCACGTTTGTTTATTACACGATAAGATACACCTTTCGCAACGCAGCACAACGCAGCTTGGGCATTCTAAGCCCCTTCGTGCACTAGGCGACGCAAGTCTCCGATACCTTACGATTTTGGTATTCATTGACGCGTGCTTGTATTCGAACCTCTATGGGTTTGTATTGCGAAACTTTAGTCGCCTTGTGTACGAAGGGCCTAACTCGACAGTTATCAACTCCGGAGCTAGTTACGATGTTGAGCGGCACTAACGGCTAAAACTCGCAGTGAGTCTCCCTATTACATTTGAGACTCATGCATGTGAAGGTGGATCCAGACTTGGCGAGGCATGCGCTCCGCACGGCGCACAACGCATGCCTCGCAAGGTGTGTACCTTTATATTCGTGGCGAGGCATGAGCTACGCACGTGCGAGGGCTAGCCAACATAATATGTCGGCAAATGCTTCAAGATCAAAGTGCCTCAGTGCGAGCATTACATTAGTTGTGGACGTAGCCGCGCATGCGTTGTGCGCCGTGCGGAGCGCATGCCTCGCCAAGTCTGGATCCACCTTTATACGAAGGCGAGCATATTGCCACTATTGTCTGTTAATTTAGGATTCAAAAGTCAATACAAAACGTACCTACATGTAGTGCCATCTATCATACAATGAAAGTTTTTGTTTCTTTTTTTTTTTTCTCGGGAACTGTACTCTTTTTCGGGATGAAAGGTAGCTTAGGTACGTCCGTCTCTCATCTATGTATACCTGAAATCGTGTAAAGAAATTTTCAAGATGATCGGTTCAGTGGTCTGGACGTGAAAAGTTAAAACAAACTTACTTTCACATTAGAATAATTAGGATTGCAATGCAGTCTTCGTGACTGCTACCGAGATATTAAATAAAAGAACTTAACGGATAAAATGCGGGTGTACTACCGGGTCCACTTCTACTCAATCCTTTGTGGATTACAGGGGTGATGGCATGTTAATTTGTACTCTGGATTTGAATGATGGGAATAGGTTTGCTCCATATGGTACTTTAACATAAACCTGTTCGGAAAACCACTCACCATTATCCGTCGGGGTTTATTTTAGCACGGTCAGTGGCCAGGATTACTTGACCCTTACTTTCCTTTGTTCTGCCATCAAAGCAAGGACTTTACACACTAAAGTCTTCCCGTATCTAGTGGTACCACCGTAACTCCGGAGCTACGGAGGTTCTTCAGTGATCTCAACAACTCATTAATAACTTTTTTTACCTTCCAGCCCGCAAAGATAGCGCAGTCCCTCCTGCTATTCTGTCAGGGCCAGGGTCTACTGACGTCTCTCCCACCGCCTGGAGTGGAGCGGCGCATGTCTCGAGCTATGTCCATGGAGGAGTACGACAAGCCCAACATCCGGCGCCTGTCGCTCACACCGGCCGCGCAGGACTCGCCTCCGCACAGGAAGCTCTAGCTAAGGAGGGGGGACTCCCTGCGGGAGGAGACGGTTTAAGGGAGGAAAGGAAAGGGGGGAGGTGCAGACATAAAAAAGAATTCACAAAAAGCGGATTTCTTTTTCCGATATCAAACGCTCCCGTGTTTCTCCTAAGTAACCCCTATACCGTTGGTTATACATACAAATGTCTATAAATAATAATTATTTTAAAGAAGTATGTTTGATGTAGATCCTGTAATAGTAAGATCGTCGTTGTTGCATCAGTATGAATATGACATATCGAAGACATTTGTTATTAAATGTCTTTTGTATAGTTTCTATTTTATTATGAAGTATAGAAATTTTATAAATGTTCGACACTATTATATTATCTGATTAATATACGGTACAAGGGATATTGTAATACATATTTTTACTTGGATTCAGTATACAGGGTGTAACTTAAATCTACCATTGACCTATCGCCACGATGTCAGCATATAATTCTGACTCCGCAACATTATACATTTGAAATTGGTTATATAAAAAAATACCGTTGTCGTCTTCTAAACTGTAATAACAGCACCAACAAATTTTTTGGGAGTCTTGAGCTATGACTGCTAGAATTTATGGTACATCAGTTTGTGCATGGATTTCCCTTACACCCTGTATGATTATCTAAAGACCCGTAAAGTCGTTCAGGAGTTGAATTTGATATAATGATTGGCAAAATCTGTAGTTTCAAAAGAGCAATACCTAAACAATCCGAGTGTAAAATGCCTGATTTTTTTAAAAAGCCGACCAATTTTGTTTGCGCTGTGCTACTAAATCCTTGACAAAAGCTTTTGACACGATTTCCCTTATACCTTATATTATACATAACACATTTAACTTTTTTTTATAAAAAATATTTTATCCACGCATGAATTTATGATGCAGAAGTCGATTTGTAATTAATATTAACCTGTAGATATATTATAATATTATTGCGCGTAAAATACCACGCTTATTGTCTAGTAGGAAAATTAAATAATTATAAAAATAACCATGCAATGTTGTCACTGCATATTCAATGAAATTATGATAATCAGAAAACGCGTGTTGAAAAATACCAAATAGAATTTTGAAGGTGATTGCACACTCAAACTGCTACGGCAAAGGTGACCGTATTTACGAAAACGCTTTGATAGGTGACGACACTGTCGCCTCTTGGTGTTTACATTCATCTTTGGAATTTCTACCAGTTGTGTAAGGTGAGTTGGCTTCACATAAGCATATATTCGGCGCGAAAAAGCTCGTCCTTGTTGACGCCTTCGGTTTTAAAACGCGTGTAAACCGATATGAGCTTAAAAGTGTACCCCGTTTATTGAGCTGTTCCACAAATAGGAGTGTATTTAAGTTACATTTAAAATGTTCTGTATTTTCCTATTTATGAAACGAATTTTTTGATATAGCTTTATTTGTAGATAGCTTGAGATATGACGTTATTTATCTAACGATTTTGCCCATTAGAGAAGTTTCGGGCAGATGTTAAATTTTGAGAAAAACATTTTTTTAAATCAATAGATTCACCATTCATAGGTTACGCAAAAAAGAGCTGACTGAGAAGAGACAGCTGGTCCCTTCCCGAAATGTCCCTTTCCTGCACTGTCCATTTCCCAGAATGTCCCTTTCCCGAAATGTCCATTTTCCAAAATGTCTCCTGCGCGAAACGTACCTTTCCCAAGATTTTAAGTACCTATGAATGAGCTAGACAATGCTATTCAAATGTAAATAAATTTAAAAAAGCGATCATTATATTTTTATGGTGTATGTACCTAATGTTTTCAAGATTTAAATAATTATGTAAAATATATTAAAGCTATTAAGCGCATCACACACCGCTAAGATACTATAATATTTTATCTTAAGATATTATATCGCTCGCCATACTATTCAATGGAGCGTAACGCACGACGAAGATAATAAAAAAAAAAAAAAAGATTTATTAGTCTCTTAAATTTACATTAACATAAATGAATTGAAACAACCCCAGTAAGTGGTTAACAACACTTGTGTCGAGGTTGTCTAATAAATAATAATAATAAAAATAATAAATACTTATATTTCATATTTTCGTATCTTAAGATATAAAATATATCGTAAGATAACATCATATTATAGTATCTTAGCCGTGTGTGATGCGCTTTATGCTTGTTTGGTGTATGGACCAATGTCTATATTATCAGTAAATATTTTATTAAGAACGTTTTTTTTTTCATTTAATCTTTTAACGCAACTTGATGCACTTTAAAAGCCAAAGTTAGCTCTCTTATTTTTTTATAAATTTATTTATTGTTGAATAAGATATTTGTTGCAGTTTTCGTTTGTAAATTATGTAAAGCAATATTTAATGTTATGAGACAATTAATGTATTCTAGTATTATGTACAAAGTACCTAATGTTTTGAATAGAATTTATGAATATTATTAGATTTTATGTGTAATTCAAAATAAAAAATAAATCTAAATTTTATTGTTTACATCACCGTACAAAGTTGACCTTTAACGATTTTTAAGGAAGTAATGACAAAATCCTCTTTTTGAAGTCGGTTTAAAACATCTGGACCCCATCGCTAAACAGATATAATTTCACTAATACATAAAATTTATCCTACTATTTATGAATATACAAGAAGTGGAGAAAACAAATTCTGGCCATAAATAATTTAGATAGTGAACATAGCCACCTCGCACCGCCTCACTTTGTGCGGTTAGTATCGCAGCGTAATGTAGTAGTGTACAGTCAACAGCAAAAGTAGATCATCAAAATCTGAAATTCAATACGAACGGAGTTCGCGTCAGAACTGTGTAGATGACCTAGTAGTAAATGTTTGGAATAAAAGAATCAGTTCGACGCCACACAGTTCTTACGGTCATTTCACACCGAGACGCGATGCGGCGCGACGTGAGGCAACGAAACTGCAAATGATTATCTTATCGTTTAGCAAATAAAGTTAGATTTTGAGTCGCTATACGATCCTCTTAAAACCAGACTTATTCCAGTGAGTGAAACAGACAGAGCTATACAAGTAGTCTAGCGCCATCTCGTTCACTCACTGGAGCAAGCCTGGTATTAAGACGTCATAATACGGCCCCTGGTCTTCACGAAAGCGGCGACTATAGAAATGTACTCTATGGCGGCGACGTACGGAGATGTGTGGTGGAGAGATGCTAAGGTGTGCCTATCCGATGATCCCATGATCTCTTCCACTAGCTTGTCCGTTGATGAACGATGACAATATTGATAAAAATATATATTGTCTAGTCGGGTTACCTTTCAAAGTCATTCCTCTGGGACGCCAATCAATGAAATGCACTCTTTAAAGTTTAAAATCATGCAGCACTGTCCTGCGGCCGTATTACAACGTCTTAAAACCAGGCTTGTTCCGGCGAGTGAAAGTGACAGAGCTATACAAGTCGTCTAGCGCCCGCCATCTCGTTCACTCACTGGAACAAGCCTGGTTTTAAGACGTTGTAATACAGCCCCTGTATTCCGAATACATAAACAATGATGGTATTTCGGGAAGGGGACATTTTGGGAAATGGACGTTTCGGGAAAGGGACATTCTGGGAAAGGGACATTATGTGGGGAAAGGACATTTTGGGAAAGGGACATTCTGAGTCTGAACGATGTAAAGGGCTGGTACAGTGTAGTCAGTACAAGTCAGCCCCTTCTGCCCTGCCCTGGGTGGGAGGACACATTTGATGATCTAATCAATAATGTGTCGAGCTGACTATTGCCTGCTACACCAAGATAGGTAGGCGACGTTCACACGGCGACCATTCGGTTCGATTTTTTCACGTATACGGTTTTACCGTATACGATGCAATCGTTCACACGGCAACCATTCGATTCGATTTTTTTATGTATATAATAGGCGAGTCGTGTGAACGAGACAACATGAACATAAGCGCCACTGCGTGTCGTATTAGATAAAATCGTTTCGAGACGCGGCGTTCCGGTGACAACTTCGCACAGTACACGGTAAAATATATTTCTCGAACACGGGATTTTCCCGTATGAACGCCGTGTAAACAATTTTTAAAGTTTCATTTATATTCTGTTGTCACTACTCTATTCGATAAAATCTCGTATACGGTATACGGGAAAATAATCACCATGTGAACGTGGCCTAAAATATATTTCTCGAACACGGGATTTTCCCGTATGAACGCCGTGTAAACAATTTTTAAGTTTTCATATATATTCTGTTGTCACTACTCTATTCGATAAAATCTCGTATACGGTATACGGGAAAAAAATCGCCGTGTGAACGTGGCCGTACTCGTAGAAATCAAACTATGCGGTGTTCAGGAGACAAACTATAAATTAAAATAATAAATGAAAATAAACTGGACATTTTATTGTTTCAAGAACATCAGACGGAACAATGTAAATTTTTTCAAACATTTTGAACATAGACGAACGTACACAAATAATAAACATTACACTTACAACAATAGCGCCGCGTTCACACCACACGCTTACGCGATTCACCACAAAACTTGGCACAAAATTTCTATCAGGTGTAAAAATAATTAAAAATATTGGCATTTCTCCGTCCAGTATTTGCTATAAAATTTAAAAAAATATTCCAAAGAAAAAGAACTAAAAAAATATAACGTCGCAAGACTGCTCGACGGAGAAACTTGTAAGGGTGGCGAGGGAGAACAACTCGGTCACGCCACGCAAGCTCCGGTACATCAGTGGTAGGCACAAGCAACTCGAGCATCATCCGACCTCCGCGGACATTTTCGAACCTTTATATAAATTTTCACAGTTCTGCAATAATCAATATCAATAAACGTGCGGCCGCGGTTTTGTGGCGTCCGCTTCGGCGGCGACGCTGTGCAGCCGCCATGATAAGTCACGCACGGACCGACCACAGCCCATGAGTTGCAGATTTAACTGTTGCACCATATTGGATGCTCTTCATATATTGATAGGTTTCAAAAGTAGACGATCTTGTGGTACTATAGGTACAGCAGTAGCGTGCGCTGCGTACTGAGCAACTGTGCGTGCGGTGTGGTCGCCGTCGTGTTGCTGGGCGCAGGCGCGTCGCGACTGCACTGGCGGGTCCTGCGGCGAGGGCGGAGGGTGCGGCGGGAGAGGGCGCGGGCCTCCGTGTGGGTGTGACGTCATAGCTCGTCGTCGCAGCCGGGCTGCATGTCCGACGTCTCGATGGCGACCTCGTCGTAGTCCCTCTCAAGCGCTGCGAGGTCTTCGCGTGCTTCTGAGAATTCACCCTCTTCCATGCCTTCGCCTACATACCTGTAACAAGAAAATGAAGGATGTCTCAAAAATAGTAAGCGTCAGGAATAACTTGCTAAGGTACCAAGTGACATCAGAATCAGTTCTAGTTTATTCTATTCCAGGTTCTTGCTGAATAAAGCAACCGATAACGTCGCTACATAGTTCAAGTGACTTGTCAAAGGTGTGCTTCAAATCTGCCCGAATTTAGTAAGTAGTATACGTACCAGTGCACAAACGCTCTTTTGGAGTACATGAGGTCGAACTTGTGGTCGAGCTTGCCCCACGCCTCGGCGATGGCGGTGGTGTTGCTGAGCATGGAGGCGGCGCGCTTCACCTGTGCTAGGTCGCCGCCCGCCACCACCGAAGGGGGCTGGTAGTTGATGCCAACCTGAACAACAGGTATTATGGTTAAGAAAATTACTGTTTAGAGCACTAAAGGCACTAAGTCCGAAAAGTAACCAGCAATTTTCGACTCTAAGCGCTTTATTTACGAAATGTTATTCAGCTACTAAAGTATTTTGCACCAAAATAACTTTTATGTTCAGAAGCTACTGATGAACTATTACAGCATTTAGTGGAAGAAACGCAGGTGTTTAAATGACGGCTTGAAGTAAATAAAGAATTTTGAAATAATGAAATCGAAATCACTGCCGATGATTATAATCCAAGGAATGTTTCTCAAAATTACCTTAAACCCAGTGGGACACCAGTCCACGAATCGTATCCCGGCCCTGCCCTTCATGGCCGCAATGGCAGCGTTCACGTCCTTGGGCACCACATCCCCGCGGTACAGCAGGCAGCAAGCCATGTACTTCCCATCGCGGGGGTCGCACTTCACCATCTGGTTCTGTGGCTCGAACAGCTCCGCCGTGATCTCTGATACTGACATGCCTTCGTGGTACGCCTGAGGAAAGGGTTGCTTAGTTAGGGATGGAGCAAGTTGGTTGAATTTTGTAAGATCTCCAAGTGAATAAAACCATAAAGCGTAGTGGTTTTTAAGATCTTTTAGCCTGAATTTCTCTTACTCAGGTGTCGGTCGCGCGTACTAATGAAAATTGTGTTCAAAATCAAAGTATTTATTTCAAGTAGGCTAGTTATAGTTATAACTGCTGCAATAAGGAGGTGGTCACGACTCTCAGCATTGAGGAAACCGATCCGAGGAGGAGGAGGAGTTATAGGCACTTTTAAATTGTCAATGTTCTTTATAGCACTACACTGCAATGCTGACGATGAGCGGCGTTTGCGTTTTTAACTTTTTATGTATATCCCGCTAAAGTACGCAACCGACATAGGCGTGAGAAGAATTCAGGACTTAAACTTCAGAGTTTCCACCCACTTTCGGGGATCCGTAATCAGATCCGTGAAATTTATATGTCCCATAAATGGCGTACCTTATCGGCGGAGACTACAGGGGCGTAGGCAGCAAGTGGGAAGTGGATGCGCGGGTAGGGCACCAGGTTCGTCTGAAACTCTGTCAAGTCCACATTCAGCGCGCCGTCGAAACGTAGCGAAGCTGTGATTGACGACACCACCTGGATACAATCACATTAGTATATTATTTACTCGTCTACTGGATTTTTTTATCTCTCTTACAATGTAGAAGGAAGACGAATCAGGTAATGCAGGACACGTATTGATGTTATTGGGGCCTTACGAGAAAAGCAACAAAAAGATGTTAAATTAATGTGAAAAATCTTATGAATTCTAGAAGGTAATCGTTATTATAATTTCATTCAGCCACACTATTCGTCCAAAAGCACCAAAGTACAAACAAAGTGTGAAGATGGCATCTCCCTAAGCACTACCACACACAACGCAATATTATATCATCGTAAAAAATCAGCATCGGGGCGATGTCCTGCAATTAAATACGATGGTCCTATTGTGTGTACGTATACCTTTAAGTCGCTACTTTCCTACTGCCTATAAGCCGGAGCATTGAAGAAAGGATTCTAAAATGGCGGCTTGTACTTGCGTTGACAGATAGTACAGTCAGCATATAAGATTTCAAATTAAAGTTTTTTTGAAATTGAAAATAAAAAAAAAAAACAAGACTGGATCAAAATAATTCTCAAACTTAATCTAACAATAAAACAAAATTCAACAACAATAATCAACAGGTAACAACGGAAAAATAACAGAAAACTAATAAATATTCTTAAAAAATATCAGTGAGCGCGTCAAGACACATCAAGACTATTTTTTTTCTGCTTACGCTACACGCGGGAGTGAGTATAGACGGCACTAGAGTGCGAGCGAGAAGACACGATAAGCGCCGCCATTTTAGAATCCTTTCTTCATTGACCCAGGTTATACTACTACTCATAACGCCAAAACATTCGCGACAAGACAAAGAAGGAGCTCATTTATTTACTTGTGAAATAAGCCTGTTGAGATTCGCGTAGGACGGTCGCTCAATGGACAGCCGCCGCCTGCAGATGTCATAGATGGCCTCATTGTCGACCATGAAGGCACAGTCCGAGTGGCCGATGGTGGCATGTGTCGTCAGCACCGCGTTGTAGGGCTCCACCACGGCTGTGGACACCTGCTCGTAAAAGAAAATCTTTAAAGTTTCATTGACAGGAACCGTAGTACTATTAAGTGTTCTGTGCAGGAACTGACAAAATGTCAACGTCACAGCTATAAGTGCAAAAAAGCATAATATCTACAGAGAAAAAGTGCCCAAGTTTTTTTTTATTTGATATGGGTTTTGCTCTCGACTGTTGTGAGTCATTGACAGAGACAAACAGGAGTGAGTGAGCTTATTCAATGAAGCCTAGAGTGAACAGGTTTTTTCGGGGTTACACATATTACACTGAAAAGCTTTGTGTAGTACCCATGGGTTTGGAAAGATGCAGGTAGCGAGTTTCACTCTTAGCTTTACTCATTAAGAAAGATCTTTTTTTTTTTTTTTTTTTTTTTTTTTTAGGTGGTAAAATCATCAAATGAGTTCTCCCGCCCTGGGTGGGGCGGAAGGGACTGTCAGACTCTTACTGACTAAAATCCACCCGTGTTCCTTCCTATACCCTTTACGTTCCGGGGCCACGGTAACCTGGGTTAAGAAAAAACCCGCGACCCCAGCAGGCATTTGGCGCGAAACACGACGCGCCACCGACCCGGGCTTGGTCCTTGGTCGGACGGCGAGCTACCCATAACTCACCGTCCGCAAGCCCGCTCCACCGCTGTGCCCTCTGCTAATCAGAGGGACACGCGTTGGAGCGTCCACACGACAGGCTATTCGCATACGGGCAAAGAGACCCCTTAGGCACACAGTGCCTAAGGAAGAGTTTTTGCCCGCATCCCAGGGTGCACCGGCCCGAAAAACTGGTCTTCCCCCCGGACGTATCCGAGAGGGAACTCCAGTCCACGGGCGCACGTGGAGGTTTCCTGTCATAGCACCCCAAGAAAGATGTCTGGAAGCCGAATGTGCTATTTGACTTAAAAATTCTAATTAGTCCGTCAGATATGTAGATTATAAAAAAAAAAAAACCGGCCAAGTGCGTGTCGGGCCACGCACAGTGTAGGGTTCCTTAATTGCCCATCAAAATACGTATGCGAACTAACTAAACTGATTCGCTGAATTTAATTTTAAAAAGAAGAATTTTCAAAATCGGTGCAGGAGTCTTTGAGAAATCGGGGAAAACACATAAAAAAAAAGATTACGACGAATTTAGAACCTCCTCCTTTTTTTGAAGTTAGTTAAAAATAGTTGACGATAAAAACCTACCTATCCCCAAAAAACATACCGTAAAAACATACCTATTAAAGCTGTAAAAATAAAATTGACAAACTTACATTTGCAGTTGAAGAACATGTTCTCCGATACATTTTGTTTAAGAAAATATGTTATCCAAGTACATTTTATAAGTTGGTCGACTATTACTCGTAAAGTTGTAAAGCCTACTTAGTCATGATAATTTTCTTTTAAACTTCGTTATATATACTACTATTGTGAATTTTTTCACACCCCCAAACATAACCGTTTAGCTGGTAGAGGGGGGGGGACACTCGAGTCGAGCAAAATTTAGCACTTTAAAGCTTAATATTTCACAAACGAATTTTTTTATCAAAAAATTGTTAATGGAAACTATCAATATTTTTTATAGACCTATTTAATGATACCCCACACTAAGGGGTACGCGAGAAAAAAATAAAACATCCCCACTTTACATGTACAGGAGGTACCCTAAAAAAAAATATTTTACGAGATTTTATTTTACCACTTTTTCGGCACAACAAATTCGTATATTTACATCAAATTACAGCTCTCTAGTACTGTGCGTCTCTGAGCTAAACTGCGGACAGACGGACGGACGGACGGACGGACATGGCGAAACTATAAGGGTTCCTTGTTGACTACGGAACCCTAAAAAACGAGTTGTATTTTTACGTAATTTAAGACTTTTCGTAAATTGTAATAATAAGTGTAATGTTAACGTCAGAACTATATTTTAAATTTTAATCAAAAATCAATCTTACTTGTGGCGCTGGGTAGATAGCAAACTCCAGTTTGCTCTTTTTGCCGAATTCATCTGACAACTTCTCCATGAGGAGCGAGGTGAAGCCGGAGCCTGTCCCGCCGCCGAATGAGTGAAACACGAAGAAACCCTGAGTGAGAAACAAGTTGTTTTTCTAACCCTGCTGTCCCACTACTGGGCAAATTGCCTCCCACAACGCTTTTCAAAAGCTCTTTAGAAACTAATAACAAAAGTTTTTCAAGTGTGAAATTTATCCAAAAAATTGAAAAATTAAATAAAACCAACTTAGTAAAATATTAAAATGCTGGTGGGAGTCTCATGGAGGGGAGAGGGGTGGATGTTGCACTGTTGTGACTGATTAGTCAGACGGTGAGACAATTCACAATCTGTGAGAAAAAGAGTTCGCTAGAGGAAATTGTTAGGGAGGAGGGCTTTGTCCAGCAGTGGAAGCTGAAATAATTCAAAGAACTATGTATTCCAAATACCTGCAGACCAGTACACTGATCAGCCAACTTCCTGACTCTCTCCATAACAGGTCCGAGGACTTCGCGGCCGGTGGAGTAGTGGCCACGGGCGTAGTTGTTGGCCGCATCCTCCTTACCCGTGATCAGCTGTTCCGGATGGTACAGTTGTCGGTATTCACCTGAACGGACCTCATCTGGGAAAGAAGGGTTTGAATAAACAACTTGAGCCAAACTCATGTGGAGCTCAGCGCATTCTCTACGCTGCGAACAGCCATGGGTACGCCTGTTGTTGGGATCTGTCAATAAAATGGGATAAAATCAATTAAAATCTGCTGGCAGGGCTCGTTTCGATCAACATGTGGACCAGCGGTGCGGGCATGAATCTACTTATCTGAGGAGGATACTTATCAAGATTTTTTATTCCAATATAAATTGTGATATGCCGATTCTCACATTCTTCCCTCCTGCTCATTTTCACTTTGATAGCTCACGGGCTTTTTGTTAATAGATGTGAAAAAAAAAGAACTATTTGCGACAGTTGTAGAAAATGAACCTATCTATCTGCTTCGCTCGATTGGATACCGTCTAGATATGGGGAGATACTTACCGCAAACTTATCAGCTGCTAGACTGCTAACTTATCCAGTTGCAGCTAGCCCTGCGAAAATCAATATTGTTCTAGTTAAACTACTAACCAATAACAGTGGCCTCTAAGTCCACCATGACAACTCTGGGCACCATTTTCCCCCGATCAGCTTCAGAGAAGAAGGTATTGAAGCAGGAGTCGGCCGCGTTGGAGTCTTGTTCATAGGCCGGCAGGGTCCCGTCCGGACGGATGCCGTGCTCCAGGCAATAGAGCTGCCAGCATGCCACCCCCATCTGCACTCCCGCCTGCCCGACGTGCACTGAGATGCACTCCCTCTGCTCGCGTAAAAAATGTGACACGTTAATGACATCTTATGTCACTTTAAATATTCGTCGTCATCTTTTTTTTGGGAAAGTCAGTCTAGATTTGGTAACATTCGATCAAAGAGCAACCCGGAGAAATTCATATTACAATGACAACTTCCACAAAAATGTTAATCACAAAAAGACGTGGTGAAGAAGAAACAAGATTTTTTTTTTAATACAAATCTTTGATTTGTATTAAAAAAAACCTGTAACGTTAGTACCTAAGATAAATATTAAAAATGGCCGTCGATTGTTCCAATTGGCACATCACGATAAGTATCTAATAATTTTAGAAGGACTACACACTACAGGAATTCTAAATAGTAGAACAAACATTATCTAGGGCTTCCCCGAAGTCACACACGCTAAGTCAAAACACACATTTTTAAAATTACTTACCATGATAGATACTACTAATTTTGACGATACCAGTAAAACAATATATAAAAAAACTGCTTATAAAACTGCTACGTTACAAAAATTTAGAAACGGACTGAAATTTTGAAAAAATTGCGAATCAGCGCCCGTCTGATGGGCCGCTTAGATCTCTTGTAATTTTTTATTCCATGTTCGAATTTACATTGTGTTTTTGTGTGCCAGCTTTTGAATCAGTAAAAAGTTTTAGATAGTGTTCAAGTAGGTTGAATCTAAAATTTTATCTCTGAATGATACAACATTTTGAAATAACTTTTGCCCGTCACTTCGCTATTGTTAATTTAGAAATTGTCAATTAATAATTCGGGTTGTACTTTGCGTGTAATAATATAATTTAAACTTGTTTTCCACACGTCTAAATATTATCAAAGGAACGTTTTTATTGTTTGGGAACAGTATTTTTTTCGGGATGTACCCTAACCCTATGTCCGTTTCTGTACAGCTGACAACAACATAAAATATAATTATATGCAAAACTGCAGGATGTTCATTGTTCAGTTCGATGCAGTGATAAAGTAACAAAAAAACTTATTTTCTTACTATTATTTATAATATAAGCTAGGATTACGAAGTTAAGATTAACTTGCTCATTATTCAAGTGTTATCAATGATAGCGACTTCCCATCCTATCACATATTTTAATCGATTATCAAGCTTCTCAGCCACCCACCTTTATTTACGTCTTGACACCACATAAAGCTCATCCACTATGAAATCAGGGCGACAGGTAGGTGAAACATTTCCATAACCTACGCACTTAGGTTTCAGTTAGGTCATACTCATAATATGAGTTCGAATATTAATGAGCTGCACCCAGGTATAAAAGGTAAGGTTTAACTAACGTGCAGCACATTCAAACTATAATCTCGGCATAGCTTCTTTATCTATAAAATCCATTGGGTCATAACTTCAACGTTAGTTGCGCATCCTTAAAATCATCATGAAACTGACTTTGATCATTCTTCTGGTGGTAGCATACTCTTGGTATTCTGAGGCGCAGAATGAAGCAAGGGTTTTCTGTGGACGAGTCCTTTCAGAACGGCTGGCTGCTCTCTGTTGGGGCCCAAATTCGGTGAAGAGAGATGCTGGGTGGTGGATGACGAGAGGCGCAGCACGCTCGTTGGGTGGCGTACGTGGGAAGCGAGGCCTGGCTACTGAATGCTGCGACAAAGCCTGCACTGTTGAGGAACTGCTTTCCTATTGCTAGATTTTAAACACAAACAAGGTCGGCCTGGGCTGGTAGGATAATCACTTGACGATTTTTACTGTTTTAATTTCTGTAATGTTATCCACAAAATATCTGATGTACTTAACATTTAGATCGTAATAGCGTAGTTTTACGTGAGCCCTCGATCCTTGCAAGTCGGGCCTGTGGGGGCCCGCGCTGTCTGGGCCCGCCCGACAAACACCACCTCGACTATATGGCCAGTCCGACGTTGAACTCCAACATCTAATTTTCGGCTGTAATAATATTATCATGTTTATATTAATAAATTATTGAGGAAACCAATTAATGTAGTCTTTTCTTTGACTCCTAATCTATAGTATTGCACACAACGAAGTGCTAGGTGGAAGTGTACCCACAAGTACCCAATCAGTTACCTAAGTTTTTATGTATTGCCAGAAACACACATGCAACCGCTGTGCTAGTGCTACTGAGAGTTTCCAATGCAAAAAATCCAAGACCTTTTGTTCAGCAGTATCATTGAAGTACTGTTACTGTCAGCCTGTGTGATCACAATGTTGGTCAAAAACCTCTCCCCATGGCTTCCGGTTATGACGATTGAGATCCGATTATATCTTTTACAAGGCCGCTGAAATACTGCTAACAAACTATCAATTCAGGCCCAGTTTTTTTTAAATCATCAGTAAATTCTTCAGTTGTTTTACTCATGAAATCACTCGAAAACCATAACTAGACTTGTCCATCAAAAAATAAGTACCAACATTTAAAATTGAGGGTGGCAAGTACGTTACAAGTAGGGCACTAAGATAGGGGTGGGCTGCTGTTAGGGCAACAAGGTATGGGGTGGATGGGGCGGGGAGTAACGTTCACCCCTCTTGTGTGGATGTCGTAAGTTGATTTGCATTTTTGTGCTCGTTAACTGGAATCAGTTTGGTATTTTTTTTAGTTTCTGCGAATAGAGATTATTATATTTTTATTTGGAATAGAAATCAGGTACCAACCCAGAATTATTTAAAAATTAAGAGCGTTATCGGTAAGAAATGTCAATTTACATAAAATCGGGGTTTTTAAAGTTAAATTAATACAAATTGCCCCGAAATTATTAAAAACTAATTTGAGTACCGCATTAAGCATATCTTTATATTGTATCAGAATGGAAGATAGACTCTTTAAAAAGGTTTTCATGCTATAAAAAGAAACAGAAAAGTTTTTTTATGGGACAATAACGTTATTATTTGGATTCATGATTTTTCCCATTAGACTGTTATACATTAAACAAGTATCCTAATCAAAAAAATATCGAAACATAAATTAAACTAAAATGGCAAGTAATATAAAGTAAGTAATATAAATAATAAGTTAATAGGTAGTAAAGATTCAGATATTTAATTAAAAATTATAATTTCAATTTACATTTTAAATTAAGCGTTATAACACAAACAAGTTCGCCAAAAGCCAAACATTTTAATCCGTGTCCACAATAAATCAAATCATTGTCTTTTTAACACTTTGCGCGGTCACAGTCGACCGCACTTTAATCCTTTACATTCAAATGTAAACTATTGTCAAAATGTAAACTTTTGTCAAATGTAAACAATTGTCAAGTGTTAACATTATTTTGAATATATAATTGCGTTATATTGTTGTAGTGTATAAATAAAGAGAAGTGTGAATATCGATTCGTTGCGCTGTAATGAAAATAAGGGCCAACGTTGAGGCCTGGTGCATTTTTTTTTGTTAATTGTTGTGGTCTGCTCCGTTGGTCTTACAATATTGGGTTCGATTCCCAAGTTGGTTCCCAAGTATTATTATTTTCGTTATTTTGGAAGTTACGAGTATAAACTGCTGCTTGATGAATTATTGTTGCATTGAATCAAAATGAAAGTATGAATTATTGTGTTATTACATAGGTTAAGGAATAAGGATCTATATATATACCTACGGTGCACTTTATTTTGTAATACGCTTGGAAAAATTGGAGGAATTTGACCTCAAAAAACATATTATGTCTGTTTTCAATGTCGTTGATTTTCACTTCATTTCAAAACGATCAGATTCCTCTGATCAAATAATTATAAAAACTCTTAAAGACAGAAATCATACGGGAAAAATGTAAAAACTAAAAATTAGCAACAAACAAACAAACATTGGAACGGATCTACCTGTAAGAAAAGGCTTAATATTACAAACTCAAACACCGACCTCTTTAGAGAAATCAAAAAAACATTGACGAAAAAAAAATCAGAACGAAACCGACTGACAAGTTTGACAAATAACTGTCACCCAGTTTGACAGGGGTAGATCGAAGACCGATACTATTGTGAAACCCGATCTTTATCTTTAGGATTATCGCTAATGTGCCGAGATATCATCTTGAAAGAGGGACCGATGTTGATTCATGTTGCTGCCTAACAAAATATAATTATGTTGTGCTTAAAGCGTAAGTAAAAGTTTTTCTGCCTCTAAGTTTAGTTAAGTTTCTTTATCCACAAGCTAAGTTTCTTTATAAAACAGGGTACGTCACTAACTTTATGCCAAGACAAGTTTTTCTATTCCCTAAGTCTTTGCTATAGTGATATATTTTTTAAAGGGTGTAAAATAACAAAAATATAGACATCATAATTGTCCTATCGCTTATGGACGTAGGGACTATAGGACTCCTACTGAGGGTGCTTGTACACGGTGCATGTAACCCGCGCAAGTGCCTCAAAATGCTCAAGCTACATGCACCGTGTACAAGCACCCTGACTTTAGTTTGGCTTTTAAGTCACCCGTTTTTTTACATGCCCTTTGCGTTCTAGGGTCGCAGTGCCCTTTTAAGAGATCCCGTGACCAATTTTTAGGGTTCCGTAGCCAAATGGCAAAAAACGGAACCCTATACAGAAAAAAAAACCGGCCAAGTGCGAGTTGGACTCGCCCATAAAGGGTTCCGTAGCAGCACGTAACATAACATAAAAGTTCTTGTAGTTGGTAGTAACTTTGCAAGGTAAATTGCGGTTTACGATTTATGACGTATTAAAAAAAAAAACTAATAACTCGATCTCGTTTAAACTAATTTTCTATTGAAGTTTGCATGGTAATGTACATCATATATTTTTTTTAGTTTTATCATTCTCTTATTTAAGAAGTTACAGGGGGGGGACACACATTTTACCACTTTGGAAGCGTCTCTCGCGCTAAATGTTCAGTTTAGAAAAAAATGATGTTAGTAACCTCAATATAATTTGTCAAGACCTATTCATAGATACCCCACACGTTTGGGTAAGGCGATTTTTTTTTAAAGTTTCAATTCTAAATAAGGGGGATACCCCCAAAATTGGTTTTTGTTTTATTTTTGTGTGAAAATCCTAATGCAGTTCACATACATCTACTTACCAAGTTTCAACAGGATAGCTCTTATATTTTCGTCAAAAAGTGGCTGTGACATACGGACGGACAGACAGACAGACTAGACATGACGAATCCATAAGGGTATTTTAACTACCTACGTAATATAAAATTGCGGGCGAGCTTACTGCTTCGACTCAGCGTATAATTAAGCATTTCTTTGCGCTGATCAGTACGTTGATCAAATTCAAATTATTTATTTGATACGGCTCGAGTATCGAACCCAAGAGTCTTTCTTATCAGAAATGTTATAAATAAAACAGAGACTGGCAAGGCACCAGGCTGCTTTTTATGCCAAAACAACTTTTTTTTTCAAAAAGAATTAAACTTTTCCAGCTCAATGACAGTCCACATACAATAGCCCGAGGTGTGGCTCAAATAAAAAATCCCATTTGGCCCAGGGAGGCGGAATAATGACCGCTTTTTACCGGTTTAATCCGGATCAGATAACTGGGGCCTATGCGATGCCCGTTTGATATTCATGATCATTCTCCGGGGATTTTGGGGATCTAAATGTACTGCGGATTTGGTTACGTTTTACTGTAATTGATAATTGCTTACTAAGAATCTTTGATGTTAGTGTGCTGGTTGTTTTATACCTATTTTTTTTTTTTTTTATAATCCTTTTTTTGTGAACACTAATGTTGATGTGATAAATGGTATGTACTCTTTATGATTTTGATTTTTTTTTTATAAAATAAGTACATTTACAGATGGCAGGAATCATAAAAATGCAAATGCATGGGTGTATGGAAGCTGATGATGACGATGTACGGCGATAAAAAGGAAACAAACCACATCAGGTAACTACGTATTTATTTACGTCAACAATTAAAAAAAATCGTAACAATTTGTAAAAGTCGTATCAGCCTTTAATGGTCGAACACTAGCAGTAGGTGAGCAGTTCATCCATAGTGCAGGGCTTGTAGCAGCACTCGTCGGCCAGGCCTCGCTTGCCTCGGACTCCTCCCAAGGCCCTCGCTGAGTCCTCCGACATCCACCAGCCAGTACTCCTCTTCTCCTCAGCGCCCCAGCAAATGGCAGCCAGGACTTGTGAAAGGCGACGACCACAGTAGAAATTAGCACCGTTTTGGGCCTCGCAGCACCAAAAGCATGCTACCAAGAAGATAAGGACCAAAGTCAGTTTCATGTTGATTGACGGTTTGCTGAATTTTCAACTAAAAGTTTGAAGTCCGAAGACGGAGATTGAAAGATTAAGTTATTGTACCACGAATGTGTATCGAATGTGCTGATACTCAATAAATCCTACCTTTTTATACCTGGAGACAGCTCATTTATATTCAGCCTGATTTTATTAATAGGTCTTATCTGAAGTCTGAGTGCGTAGGTTTAGGTAACGTTTGACTCTTCACCTTCGACTAAATTTTTCAGATGGATGAACAACGAGCGTGGGTGCTTGGAGACACAGAACATCAGTACCGTATTTATTTTTTAATGAAGTGGTAGAAAAGTAACCGAAGTTAAAGAAGTCCCGAAGAAAAATTAATGTAAAAATATCAAGAGAAAGGTACCTTTTATAGAAAGTATAAGTTAAATAAGTTTAATAATGATTTGAAACATACCTTAAATGGTATCTATCTTAGCAACAATTTATTTAATGCTAACTTATGTCTGTAATTACATTCTGAAGACTTTAAAATGAATTTAATCTCGCCCTATTCCATTATTTTGTTGTTCTGGTCGTCGGCGTCGCTTCCCAGCGGGCTTATTACGTATCTTGCAAAAGCGTAGCGATAGCAAAAATTGCGCAATAATTGCTATAAAATTGCAAATCCGTATTATGTATCAGCGATAGCAACACGATAGCAAACTAGCGATAGTGCTGCCCCTATGGAGCAATAGGTAAACTAAAACTGCATGGATCTCTACTGGCTAGCGAACATTTTGTATTACGTATGGTTTTTGACAGCAAAGCAATAGCGATCGGCGGGCAAATTCAACTGTCAGATTGCGACGACCTTAGAGCTAGATGCTGATCGATTGCTTATTGCTCTCTGATTGCTTCATACATTTATTTTTAAACATTAGTCCAATAAATTCGTATTTTACCAAATATTTACCTACTAAAAGTATTCTACCTATCTCCGTAGTGTGTTGTGAGTTAATTAACATTAGAAAACTGTGTTTTCCTTGTGATTGTGACGTAAGGATGGCTCGTGCTGTTCTTTTACTTGAAGCACTTGAGGTTGAAGCAAGAAGACTAGAAAACTGTAACACAGCACGAATGCGACGAAGCATTCGAGATGAAGCCAATGCTTTTAACTTAAGTGACAGTGAATTCAAAGCTCACTACCGACTCACGAAAGAACTTTTTCAGAGTTTGTGCAATGAGCTTAGACCATTCATGGCACAAAGAAGGAGGGGAACAAAAATTAGCATAGAATGTAAAGTAAGTAATTGAACATTGTCACAGTAGTTATCATAATAGCGTACCTACTTATTAGATATTAAAAATATTTTTATATTACAGGTTCTAACAGCACTCTCATTTTATGCTACTGGGTCATACCAAAAACCTGTAGGTATGAGTTATATGCATGGGCTCAGCCAAGCCAGTGTTCGGGTTAAGTTTCCATTAAGAATTTCGTAGAAGCAGTCCAGTTTATGGTAATTGGCACGCACCCATTATGTGTACACTGTGAATCCAGTCCATCTTAGCCTAATCCTTCAAGTATGTATTACAGAAGACTTCTTAAAAAAATAGTTCTTCGGTTCCAGCGATTGGACCGAGCTTTTTTTCAAATTCAAATAACACTAAAAGTTAGATAAATCGTAAACTATCTAAAAGCAAGTAACAAAAGTAAACAGTAGCGGTACGGTAACCATAAAGGTCGGTAATTAAATCTTAAGGGCCGCGCCACTAAGGGTCTGAGCGAGGGTGCACACAATGGACCACAATGGTCCATAGACCCAGGGTTATGGGGCCAGGTGCCCGCTTGTGTACAATAGCTTTAGTTGACTTTATTTTATTCGTGTTGGTTCTGTGATGTCGATAGCCTAATAGCAGTTAGTTATATAAATACTGTGAAACGAAGATCACAAAATAAAGTTAGATAATAAATGGCCTGGAACTATATTACGTCCCAAGAAAATAGTCCTAGAACTTTTTTGGCGGAATTTAAATCGATTAACGAAAGTTTTAAATCTTTTTTGAACTGAATCAGATTTTTAAAATAAACTGCTATGGATTATATTTATTTAGTTAGATTTATTTGTTTGGAAACAATAAGCACGTGTAAAATATCTCACCGGAAAAAAATTAAAATATGTCCTACTCGTAGAAAATCAAAATTAAATTGATTGTGCAGTCGATACGAAGCTTTATTAACGAAAAAAAAAAGAATGTACCGACCTATTTTTAATCTCACAAAAAAAACTAGTAAAACCAGTATAATCCAATTTCCCTTTACAACACCACACGTTCCCCCTCTACCCCACTTATAACCGAACACAATTTTTTGGGCCAAAAATCCATTTTTTTCGATAAAAAATATAGGCCTCATGAAAGGCACCATTGTTCTCAGTGCACCGATGCATCGCGACAGATGGGGTCCGTTGTATGTTCCATGGTGTTGGATAGAAGCGATAAGGGTAAACGATTTGACACCGCGACAATCGGTCAGATTGCTCCGTGTGCTTTGGAAATTGGAAAGAGAAAGTTTTTGATGCCGAAACGTGACTTGAAAGATTGAAAAGCGAGCAGAAGTTCAAAATTTCAAAGATATAGATTTTTCATTGTCCTGTATATCCTCTCAACTCTTCTTTTAAAAGTTGGATTTGACAATGACACAAAAAGATTTTTTCAAGATGATTTTTTGAGGAAAGAAAAATTAGATTGCAAGTGGGATTCGAACCCGCGTCTTCTGGATAGGTACTCCAGACGCCTTAACCAACTAGGCTATTGCAACCCACACCTGCAAGCTGAAATTATCTATTCCTCGTTTACGCTTTTTGGTAGCGTAGCGCCATCTCTTGGATTAGTGTTTAGCGTTAATGCGTTTAAAAAATAATTAATAAGATTTTTTCAATTGGAACCAGTAACTCCTGAGATTAGCGCGTTCAGCCAAACAAACAAACGTCGTCAGCTTTATAATATTAGTATAGAGGTAAAGATAAAGTAGTCAAATCATATCCCATAGCAAAAAATTAAGAAATAACATTCACAAAATGGCGTAGGCGCATCGACTTTTTCTAATTACTACGTAGCGTCTAGTCTACGAACTTTGACAATGCTACGCCAACTCTCAAAGCAGTCGTAGCAATTTTCCAAATCCTTGATGACTGTAATAATGAACTATGTGCGTTATTATAGCGCTTCTTTTTGACCTAAAGGAATAGACTTTAAGGATGGACTGATCAATTGCTTCCAAACATTCACTATAGCCTCTAAAAAGGGAGGAAAATAATTATTTGCTTCCAAGTAATATTTGTTTTCCTCTCTTTATAGAGGGTACAATTTTGTCTGTCAGTTGGTTAGGGAAGGCGCTGTCCATCTTTTTAAGTATATGCTAATGACCCCATTATTTGGTCAAACTTTGGGCATTAAACTCAACATTATAAAATTAAGTTGAGTGAAGCTGGGAGAAATAACTAGTTAATAATTTAAGATAAATTATTGCAGAACACTGTTATAAATTCCTTATATAATTCCAACTCGGTAACTCCAATTATATCACGACAGGCGTAACATCGGCGTGTTATTGGTAAATTCGACATGCGTGGGAGTCGCACCGCAGACTCTATCCAATATTTATTTATTTGTATTAATTTGACGCTTGTTAACCTGTCATTTGGTCCTTGGATACGGATTAATTTATTGCTTATTCAATACATTATTGGAGGTATTTGTAATGCAATCATTATCATAAGCATCATCTGCCTAGCCTTTTCCCAACTTTATTGGGGTCAGCTTCAAATCTAACCAGATGCAGCTGGATATCAGTATTTTACATGGAACGACTGCCTGTCGGAACTGGGCAATACGAGACCCCATGGTAGGACTGGTTGTCAGACTACTAACACACTACAGCTTCTGACTAACAGTAACGACTGTCAAAGATCTACAAATGACAGCCGGGACCAACGGCTTTACGTGCATTCCGAGGCACGGAGGAAACTCGCTATGGCAGATGGTCACCCATCCACAGACCAACCTCGGCAAGCACGGCTTGCCGAGGCATAGCCACGAGCTCCTCATAGCTAGGTTATTTCAATTATGCAGTTAAAATATACCATACAATACCAGTAGCATTGCAATTTCGGACGCGTCTAAGTAGGTTAAGGTGATCCTGGAACTTAAAGAGCCATTTAAGGAACAGAGTGGATTTTTAGTCAGCAAGAGTCGGACAGGTTTTCCGCTCCACCCAGAGCTAGAGAGAGGACTCATTTTATGATTTCATCACGCCAAAAAAAAGTAAAGGTAAGTGCATTTTTTGTACGTGTGATTTCATTTTAAATAACTATTTTTGACAATCGTGAACAGTTTGCAGGATTTAGCCCATCTGCTACCACTTCAAAAAAATTCAAAACTTCCACCCAGTTGTGATATACTCGTTTTTCTCTAAACTACAATAAACCACCTAATTGCTACCAATCTGCGTATTAAAAACAGTTTGATAACTATACCGTCCGGCACGCGACCGGCACGCGAACGGCAAGAGACAGGCACGTTTCGACACTTTAAAGACACGTGTCGTGGGTGTTAAAGTGTAATTTAGTCTGATTTTTATACGCCATCAATGTGTAAACTGTATAATTAATTATTTATTATTGAGTACACATGGCAGAAGTAGCTTATAACTAGTAGCTGAATTGACAAAATTGAGCAAATGCTAGGTTCTTTATGAAGTTTTTGTCTTACATTGGATGTCTTGAGGTCCCAGGAAGGTCTATCAAATTTACACATAAATATTCACCACTAAGAGAGTGACCTTATAGGTAAATTATCGACTTTTATAACACGTGGTCATTTAATTTTTTTAGGCTTTTAGGTCGATTTTACTTTACATTAAATAAGCCTAGTTTTAGTTTGAGTTGTTGAGTTGGGAACGAGCCTCTTTGGAGTTGGTTAAAAATTGAGTCTCGCAGAAAGTGCTGTATTGCTTTCATCCCATCCGCCTGGTCTACTTGTTGCACCGTATTATTTAATTAACCAAATCCACAATCTGTGTATCATAAGCATATCGGTTGGCACGACACGCACTGCCACGCGTCCGCCACGTGACTGGCGTGGCGTCACACTTGATAACTGGTCACCAACCCTCGTGTTATTAGTAATGTTAAACTCTTCCTCTAGTTTGAGCATCAGTAAAAAACCGTAAACTTTTTAAACTGACATGATCATCATTTTAAAACATTTATCGGAAATTCGAAACAAATAACAAATCTGGTAAAAATCTAGTGAAATGTATCGATTAGGACGCTATCGATATTGTCCAAATCGTCACAAACCCGTTTAAGCACTATCTAACTAGGTTAATTGTTTATTTAAAACAGCGAATCTGAAAGTGAATTTGAATCTGAGCGTTCCCAGGTCATTATTATAAGTGATCCTATCATAATTAACAATAATATTTAAACTCATATTATATTTTTCGTACCGATAAGTACCTAATTTATCTAAAAAACTCGTGTGAAATTCACACCCATTTTTGTTACGGGAATTGTTTGTAATCCGGAATCCTAAAATGACACTTGAAGTTATCAATAGTTGGTACTTTTTGCCACTAAATATGACACGCTTCTACTCAAGTGGGATAAACATTAGCATTACACAGTATTTAAAAAGCCATATGCGATGATAGGGTTAATTTTGTCATTGTTAACGTGTGAAATTTTTAAATTATATTTTTATAGAATCAATAGAGTCGTGATTTTTAAAGTGTTTTATCTATTACTACTTCATATTCGATAGATAGATACTTAGTTTGATGGTCGTGAGAATTTGGGCGGTTAGAATTTCTGAAAAGAATTTTAGTTATGGTATCAGAGAAGCTCAGGGTCGTGGGACTAACGAGCTACCGTGACCCCGGAACATAAAGGACTATTGAAGGACACCGTGAATTTTAGTCAGTACAAGTCTGACAGTCCCTCCTGTCCTGCCCAGGGTGGGAGGACTCATTTGATGATTTTACCGCGCTTAAAAAAAAATCAAAGAAGCTCAACAACAGAATAGCAGATCTAAAATCGCCACCTTAGCAATGTTACAAATTGTTCTTTACCAATAAATGTATTTCATTGCTTGAATAGAATTTTCCATTTTATTTTCCGTCAATGATAAAAATTCAAAGATATCGTAGCAACAAGCAGGAGCAGTCAACTCACGTTTCTTTACTTCTTTCGAAACAGTACGTATTCGTGTAACGAGATATTTTTTCTTAAACTTAATTTATAGTATTGAATGGGCATTGTTCATTTTTTTTAATATGCTGTAATTGAAAAACCATTTCGAGGAATAGCGTTACTGATCATTATGTACTAATTAAAAATGAAAAATATTCATATTTCATTGATATTTTTAATAAAATACGTTTGACCTTCCTTGCCCTTCAAATGTTTAACACCTTCTTCAAACCTTTGGCTGTACACAGTTTTGTATCTTTGCCTCAGAAAACAGAAAATATAAAAAATATAAAACCGGCCAAGTGCGAGTCGGACTCGCCCATAAAGGGTTCCGTAGCAGCAAGTAAAGTTCTTGTAGTTGGTTGTAACTTTGCAAGGTAAATTGCGGTTTACGATTTATTAAAAATAAAAACTAATAACTCGATCTCGTTCAAAACAATTTTCAATTGAAGTTTGCATGGTAATGCACATCAAATATTATTTTTGTTTTATCATTCTCTTAGTTTAGAAGTTATAGAGGGGGGGGGACACATTTTACCACTTTGGAAGTGTCTCTCGAGCAAACTGTTCAGTTTAGAAAAAAATATGTTTGTAACCTCAATCACAGAATAATAGTACTACCTCAATATAATTTTTCAAGACCTATTCATAGATATCCCACACGAATGGATAAGGCGAAAAAAAAAATATTTTGAGTTTCAATTCTAAGTCTGGGAGGTACCCCCAAAATTGGTTTTGGTTTTATTTTTGTGTGAAAGTCCTAACGCGGTTCACACAATACATCTACTTACAAAGTTTCAACTCTTTGTCGAAATTATAAGAGCTATCTCTTGTAATTTCGACAAAAAGTGGCTGTGACATACGGACGAACAGACAGACAGACAGACATGACGAATATATAAGGGTTCCGTTTTCTGCCATTGGCTACGGAACCCTAAAAAATAAGTGACAAGTATTTTCCAGGGATGTCAGGCATAAGTACCAATTTCTTGGTATACATACCAGTTTTCAGTGTCACGTACCATGTACCAAGATTATTACTCGAGAAAAAAAAACCAAGATTGGACGTTGACCAACAATACTTGACCAACAATACAGAATAAACGACAAATTTTAGGGTGCAATCGAGTATTATTATTATTAATAGCCTTTATTTAACAATCTTACAAAACAAAAATATTAAAAGTAAGTTTACATTTTTTTTCCCTCTCTTTTATATATCTATAATTATAATATGTATTATTAGACACCGAAATTGAGATTGTCTTGCGATTTCGCAAAGGCCTCCCCTGTAGCTTGCCACTCCTTCCGATTATGGGTCATCCTCCTCCAAGTAGCACCAGCCATCTTTCGAAAGTCGTCTTCCCATCATCTTAGGCGTTGCCTTCCTTTCTTTCTTTTGTTATATCTTGGACACCATTTGGTTACGTCCTTAGCCCATTTATTATTAGTACTCCTCAACATATGACCTGCCCATCTCCATTTCAATTTTCTTATGCAATATGTGATTTCGTTGGTTTCGTAATGTCTCTAGTTTGATTTTGTCTTTTAACTTGTCGTTGAGCATGCTACGCTCCATGCTATGTTGACAGGTCTCTAGATTTCGCATATTTTGTTTAGTAATGCTCCAAGTTTGACATCCATAGGTCATTATAGGTAAAATGAAGGAATCAAATATTTTCTTAGATTTGGGAGGAACCCGAGGATTTTTGACAACCTTGTGTGGCCAATATCTCTTCCACGCTAGCTGTACTCTGTTATCTATTTCTTTAGTTACAATCGAGTATTGCTTACTAAAAAATCTTTTTTTTTTTTTGAACATGAATTCAAATATAGCACGGACAAAAATCGCAGTCGGTTGTTAGTATTTATCCACTATACGGTTGGTAAAACTGCGTGTTTAGTGTTTATTGCCCTCTATTAACAGTAAAAGAAAAAAAAAAGATTTTTCATTCGTATTTGATTTTCGACACATTTTACCGATGTACCAATATTTCATATTGGTACATCACAGTGGCCGTCTGACATCCCTGATTTTCTCAAGTATCAATTTGTAAATGTCAAAGATGTAAACAAACAAGTTTTTATTGTAACTGCAAATTGCTTCATTATCTCGGTTAAATCTGTTAAATCGGCATCGGCAATATAACATAAACTACAAGTAAAATAGAATACAGGAAGTGCTTTGTCCCAACTTGCAACAATAATACTAATAATAATCCAAAAAACATTTTGTTCGTACTAAAGAAGATTTGCGAGAAAAGTGGTGTCGTGATGACGGCGTGGAATGTTGCAAGGTTTATACAATGTACTGTTGCGAAGATCACTTTGATGTTAGTATTTCAGAAGCCTCAGATTCCTTTGTATGTTCATTTAGGAGTAATTTTGTTTTGTAAATAATAACCTAGCGGGATGTAAGTGACGTTTAGACAGTTGACGTTGTGTTGGCAGTTTTTTAATTTTGCTCTAGTAAGGAAACGGCGCAACTTTTAGGCCAATGGTGACGTCACCTACCTCAAAAATTAAAATATGAAAAATAAAAAAACTATTGAGCCAATCATTAAAATATTCAAATTAGTTTCTCAAAATGCTCTATATTTGCAGAAAATAAAATAAAATCGAATGTTTAAAAAATTAAGACAATCCCCATTCTTGATCATCAGCCGTTCCTTCAAGATTTTTCCTGTATTCATTCATGAGTTTCTTTCTCAAAATAAATTGATCCTATGAATGATAGCAAGTTTTTTACCCGACTACGGCAAAGCCAAAAGGAGGGTTATGATTTTGACCGGTATGTATGTTTGTCTGTTCCCTCATAACTTCTAAACTGCTTGTCATTACATGACAAATGAGGTGTCGTTAGAAGCGTCTCATTTGTCCGCTGGATATAGGGTAGGTGACCTGCGGTTGCTTCACACAATCTTTATTAGCTAGGTGGCACTCGACCACGGCTAGTTAATATTGTTTTTGTTTTATACTTTTCAGTGCGCGTTTTTTTCGTAGTCGGGTTTTAGTTATTTTTTATTTCATTTCTCGGAAACTACGTGAAGTTGTTGGTCCCGGCTCATTCAATAATCGGTCATTTAATAATCTTTGACAGTCGCTCGTTACTGTGAGTCAAAATCGGACATCAAATCTTCGAACTTTTCGTTGTTTTCCTGAAAAAAAGATAAAGTAAATAAATCTGTATAAAATCTAATGCCTTTCCATAAAAAAATCTGCAACAATTAATGAGCTAAACTAGCCACAGATGTCCACTCGACTTGATAGCGTAACTCCTATTTATAATATTATTTCAACAAACAAACACACAAAGATACAGTTAGTTTTCAATCAACTTCAAGTACCAAACTCGACCCATAGTACCAAATGTTATACTTGTGACAACCCTAGCTAGACATCTCATTAAAAAACCAACCTTACGTACTCAGATCCAATGTTGAAATTCTATCACCACTGCTCTTCTATTGGCTTGCCAAACCTGTCTGTTCGATAATGATTTTACTGATATTTGAGATAGGGTGTATTTTTGTGAGTTAGGTAGAGATTAATGAAAGGTTTTCAAGTGTTTACGCTTGGTGTAGAATAAACTTATCAAGTATATGAAATGCAATGGTTTTGCTTGTTTAAATTGAGTAGGTAAGAACGTAGCGCTCTGACAATTGCGTTGGTCACTTATTAATCTATTTTCTATTTATTAGTTTCGAGTAACATTACATTTAAGTAATTGTATAGGTTTTATAAATGCGAAAGTGAGTTTATTTGTTTGGTTCGGTTTCACGTCTAAACCTCTGGGCCGGTTTAGACGAAGTTCGGTACCATGAAACATACGTCCCTGAAAGAAGGCGAACGATGTCGTGGATAGAAGCTTCTTGAAAATATTTTCAGGATTCAACTGAAAAATGCTATTTTCTACTATTTTTTGTGTAATTTTAATTGAATGAAATTAATCTGAAGGCCGGATACCTAATACAAATAACACAGAGACTGTATCTAGGTATGTGCTAAAAACCTAGCTATATGTCATCAATAATATCACTAGTTCCACAAAAACTATTATATAAAACCAATGGTAACCAAAGAATTGATCGAACACACCAACTAATATTGATAATAAATAATTTACAATATTTGCTGAACGTCTAATCACTAAGCTCTTCTCCCTAAATGACTTGCACCAATTTACTAAGACCTCTGCCAAATTTTGTTCCGTTTCACTTTTATACCAATTTTTACTAAACAAGGGAACTCTACGGCTCTATCTCTGCTGGTAACATGGCCATGCAATTTTTACACCTATTTTCAGCCTTATTTGGGAAGGGTAGAGTTTATTTTTGAATGGTAATTGATAGGTAAATTGAACGTCAGCTGTATAGCCAATTTGTGGTGATGCCAATTCATCTTGTGGTATTAAATGCGGAGAATGACAGAATTGATACTTTTCTATATTAGGATAATGTTTGGGATTAGATATATTGGGTATGATGAATATTAATTTGTAATAGACTTTAGCAAAATATTCATTCAAACGATACATTTTTTGAACTTTTAGAAATCAGTAACAAATATTAAACAATTTAAAGCATAAAACAGTCACATAACGCGTAAATAAAAGGTTAGTCAAATATTGCCAAAAAAAAATGCAAGAGGTACTTTTAGCAAAGATTCATAGCGATGCGTAAGCTAGTAAGTTCTTATAGCACAGTGTTGCGAACGAGAAGCCAATCTATGTAGATACAAAATGATGTATTTTTTATTTTCTTTCTTTATAACTACTCTAAGATAATTGAATCAATTTACAACACACTCTGAGGACTAAATCAAAATAAAATTCAGAGGCGACCACATCAAAATCAAATAAAACCACCCTTCCATTAAAAAACTTAAACAAACGAGAATATTAGCTTAGTGGACTAAACAAATAGGTACTGCCCGGGGCCGGGATGAATTTTAAACAAAATCAAACAGATAAGCAAACATTGTGTACCAATTAGCCCAGGGCTAGGTTTCTGGACATACGATAGCGCACATGTGTTTTATATTTGAATATTTTTTTTTAAATTAAATTAACGGTTGAGTTTCTAGGGGAATTTTGTGTTTCTTTTACTTGGAAGACACATAGCCTCAAGGTGTTTGAATACACTAACGTAAGTGGTCATGCGGTTAAAACAAATAGTACTCAAAGTTCTGACAGACAGTATACAGAGTCTTTCTTTTAAATTAGCTATGGCCAATGTGGCCAGTGTGCGGCGTGAATAGCAAAGCTATTTATAAAACGACATATCTAAAAAAAACTAGCAATGCTTAAAAAGACTTATCTACTACGTTGTTTAAATAGACCCAAAGCGTGAGTTTTCAAACGGAAACTTAAAATACCAAGATCACCGTACTTTGTTGTGAACTGAGCCAACAAGTAAAATGTTCCTCGCGCAAAGTCGATATATAAAAGTTGATTGGTTTTACTGTACTAGGGTGGCATCCCAATGCATTGGATTAATAGCCACCGGTGCAGTTACAACAGATTTGTGGGGAGATATTGCTAAGTACCGCATTTTAGCAGTTCCGATGTAGTAGATAAAATCGTCTATAAAATATTAGTGGCAGTTTAATTTTTATTCATTTTCAAAGTAAGACAGCAACATTGTCATCTATTTACCTGCAGATTAAGATAAATATCAGTCTTGCCATTTTATTCAAATCTGCTTCCAAATAATGGATTTGTTCTATTAATACTTTGTTACCTACAAAATTATTTTGAATTCGACATTCTAGCTCAATTGACTGGCCTGTTGGTCTAGTGGTTAGTGACCCTGACTGCTATGCCGGAGGTCGTGGGTTCGATTCCCACCCAGGACAAATGTTTGTGTGATGAGCATGATCATTTGTTCTGTGTCTGGGTGTAATTTATCTATAATATGTATGTATTTAGAAATATATAAGTATGTTTATCAGTTGTCTAGTACCCATAACACAAGCTCTGCTTAGCTTGGGACTAGATAGCGTTGTGTGATAGTTGTGGAATATTATTATTATTATTATTATTACTTTGGTCCTTTAATTCGAAGTTCTGGCCAAAATATAGTCTAGATAATTGGTTTCAACATTTTTCAAAATTCCATTTCTTTTGAGTAGACACGCCTAAACCCAGCTTAGAATTTTATCTACAGTTGCATAAGGTCTAATTTACCTTGTTTGTTAGATTGGCTCTAAGAATGGGGTGGATAAATGTTTGGTTTCCATCGGTAGCCGTGATAATCCGTTGGTTTCGCTACATTGTGTATGGACACGGTTGTTACGGCGTGTCATTCGGGTTCCCAGTGTCAATGGAGTTAAATAAACGTGGTTTGTGACCAGAAATTTATAGATTGCAATAGGTGTGAGTTTTGTCTCATTGTAGTTGTCGACTCATGTTGTCAAGCTGGAAAGATTGTTTTACTATGCGTAATAATCTTTCATGAAAATCATTTTGGCCAGAGCTGCGAATTCCCACCATCTTTCTTGAAAATGTCTAGCACATATTTTGATTTTGTCACTATTCAGTTTGCCATATTTTAGGAATGCATTTGAATTTTTTCGTCTACTTCTATCGGAAGAATTTGAATATCTCTTATCCTTACAATAATTCATATTCCGCTTACTCCGGATTTTCAGTCAATCACATAAATACAGAGCAGACATCGACATTAACTCTTAGTCGGAAGCTAATTTCCTGTTTGCACCATTTCGAATCATAACTCCAGCGCAATGGTGCGTAACGAAAGCGCAGATTTGTTCAGTAATTATTGTAATTTTGGGTGACAGTTGGACACCAGGTGGTATTTGTGTGTTGATGGATATTATTAGTTAATATATTATAGTAAATTACGAAGAATTTATTGCTTTGAATTTCGTATCAGCAAATAGTACAACTCTATCACTAGATCCCCAAACAAAAATAGTTATGCTGTACCAGGAATATAATGCTTAATTTACTGTTGTGTAATGTTCATTTTCCTTTAATCATCTTATCAAATATTAGTTATCTTGAGATTGATGGCAACGCCAATTACTGCTTAAGTAGCCTAGACACTTCTGATCACATCCAATAAAAAGTGCAGTTCTACGTATTTACCATAAATGTAAGGTCAAAACTATTTTTGCAGACCGTATTTTTGAGATAATAATATATTATTCAGGCAATTCATATTTATAAGATCCAATTAATTGCGTCCATATTACAGAAAGTTCAATTTTAGCTATAGCTACAAGGAATATTGTTATCGATTGGTTCCCGGCCTAACAATGATCCCAAAAATATGACATCTAAATAATTGGAGCAAACACGTACGTCCAGCAACAATGCTCGTAACGAATTTCCAAAGCAAACATTAGTTTTCGAAAATCGTAACTCGATCCAAACGGGTGCCCCTATTTTCGGCTAACAAAATTACTTATGCTGTTGTAGCAGACTCTATTTCAAGGAAACACGGTGTAGTTTTGTGAGTTTCATGGGGTGATTTATTCTTCTATGGATCCTGAACAATGCAACCATAGGGGTGCGCATAAGCATTCACAACTTTTCGCTCTTTAACGTTCATTGTTCCTATTTGATTTATATTCATGGTGCTTACTTGTATTATTACACAGTGGTAAATCATGCGTCAATTTCTCCCTTTCTAAACGTTAAACTAGGCTACCGTTTATTTGCTATTGTTTAAACTTGACTGATCGATACTTTGCAAACTGTCTCTATTTGTTTGTTGGTCTACTGTCTATCTTTTTATCTATCTATTATTTATTTTCTTCTTGGATATTTTACGTATCCTCCAAATCAACACTATTTCCCCCTTGAAGCCTCTTTTCTAGATACGTTAAGTTCTTAAATAAGTTAAGTTTTTTTTTTAAAGGGATAGCTCAAAAAACTCTAAACACGCTTTCAAATTAAACATATAAATATAAAAAAAGTGTATTTTATTTCACAAATATGACTAGCAAAATAGACTTTTACAAAACCAACTTATTCTAACACTAAACTTATTGTCTTTGGTATAATACAATTTGTGCTTAAAACTAATTTGTATAATTATATCAAAAATATTTTGTACATTATAGTGACTAGCTTTATAAATATTAGATTTGAGCATTTACAACACTAGGAGCTCTGTTATAAAAGTTTCTGCTGTAACACCTTTGGTCATTATAATAATAGCTATTTTGTAAATATTCATTTGTATTTCCTGTATAACAAGTTGTATCAGTATATCCATACATAGTATTATTATATTTTCCATACATATAATCTTCAGTCTTCTCAACCTTTCTACTCTTTGCTGCAGTATCAAAAGCATTTTTGAATATTTCGTAATTCTTCTGGTTGAAATATTCTCCGTTAACGTTTACATGATTAGCGTCATAAGTAGCTTCATTATAAGTGGTGGCTCCGTACCTTTGGTATTGATAAGCTTGTTGATTCATGTCTTCGCCGAAACTTGAAGGATGAGTAAAGAAACCTGTGCCAGTAGTCGATGTTATACAGTTTCCTCCCTTATTGTTCACAGACACAGTAACGTTTCCTACATTAATGAGCACACCCTCTGACGTTTGCATGAAATTGGACCCATTAGGAAAAGGTCTGCTAAATCCCTGGAAGTTTCTATAGCTGCCATCGTTACATCCTTCAGGCTTGTTTGGAATTGAAAATATATCTCTGAAAGCATCTTTTGTGACTTTCTCAACAGTTGTTGGATAATTTTGTAGTGTCTCATAGTTAAGGCTGCAGTTTTCTAGCGGAGCTTGTCCAGAGTTAATATTGTCTAAGGAATCTAAAGTTTGACTAAGTGCGAAAATGTAGTTGTGTGCGAACCGCAGAGTTTCTATCTTCGTCAACTTTGTGTCTTCAGGAAACGTTGGTAGTACACATCGCAATCTATCCAAGGCTTCGTTCAACATGTGCATTCTATTCCTTTCTCTGTCATTTGCCTTCATTCTTCTGTTCCTCTTAATCTTCATCAGCTGCGTCGGACTTTTACATCTTGAAATTCTATTTTTCCCGTTGGCGTATTTCCTTTTAGGCTTAGTAGAATCTTTTGGCTTCTTCTCTTTCTTAGGTGTTGATGTGTTCATTGCTTGTATATTCTCATCAAATATTTTGACATCATCAACTTGATTTTGGAAAGAGTCGTATTCATCACTGAAGAGTTTTCTTCGGACATCTTTGGATGGAGTTAGAGATATTCCAAGGTCTGAGGTGTCATGTTTTAATGGAGTGCTATTGGTGGAGTTCACGAAGGAGTCTGTGTAAGATCTGTCTATCCCGGAGTCATTGCTGCAGATGCTTTCATTGAAATCACAATAGTCCTCGAAGCTGGTGCTGTACATAGTTAAAATCTGAAACAAAGAGATAAAATGTTTAATGTTTGAAGATAATTTAAATCTATGTAATTTATTATTTGTAAGTGTTTTTAAGTAAGATTAGTTACTGATTAATTATTTTCCTATTTTCCTGCGTTTTCTTAATTTTTTCTAAGTTCCTAAATATTTGTATACTTCCTACCCTCATTATTTGTCTTGCACCAATTACTACACCGGCGGGACAGGCAGGTGACCCACCCCACGACCAGAGCATTGCGTGACCAACACCACACAAAGTCAGTTACTGTTGAACTTTATCACTTCCTACTTCCGGACAGATTTCCGATTTAGGGTGTTCGAATGTGCCCTACAGATTGATCGCGATAGTGTGACGAAAAGACCTGATTTGAATGAAACACTAGCACTATCAGAGCATGTTTATTTTAAATCAAAGGTATCATTCACAATAAACGAAATTGACAAATCCTTTTATACTTTTCGTTCCTGAAGCTCCAATGCCAAAATCGAGTATTTCTACGGAAGTGCATGAATTTGCAATGATAAATGAAAGCGACCATCAGAATGCTTAAAATAAAACATTTTTTTTTATTTAGCGATAGGTGCGCGTTTGACCACTATCTCGCCTGAAGGTAAGCGATGATGTGGTCTACCGTGAAGAATGCCTTGCCTAGAAGTAATCTATTCACTCGCGTATTCAATCACTTAATTGTGAACAAGATCGGCGTAACGCCACCTGTTACAAGCACGCGTTGGCCACGCGTCGCGTCGCGTGCCAGACACTCGGCCATATTACCAAACTATGATGCGCATTTATTTGTTGTGATACGATAGATTTAGCTGTATGGGCACGAATATGACCAATTCCTCAGAGGCTCGACGTTTTATTTTGTTTCTAAACTCCTTCCTATTGGTTCATTCCTTCCTAATCACTGCCGGTTGCACACAAGGGTGCAACCGGCAGTGATTAGGGCTTCAGAAAGATAAACTGTTGCTATTTCATAATAATTATATGTATGATAGTCTCATCACACGCTCTATTGTAGTTTAAGAGCTGCTGCTTTCGATTCTTAATTTTAAAGAGGTGTCATTGAATTCAAGGAATTTGTCTCCGAAAACTGAATAGTGCCCGATTAATGGCAACAGGTTTGGAGCATTGCAAGCATGCTCGTTTAGAATAGATTTACCAAATTTCTTGATTTCAATCATCATTGCAACGTAATGCAGTCCACTGCTGGACATAAGGCTCCCTCAATGAGCGCCATGATGCATAATCTCCCGCCTTTTTCATCCAACCATTGCCTGCCACCTTCTTTAGGTCATCCATTCATCTTGCCGTGAGACGTCCCACACCACGTTTACTCGTACCTACGCGCGGTCTCCATTCAAGAACCTTCCTACTCCACCTTTCGTCGGTTCTACGACAGACATGACCAGCCCACTGCCACTTCAGCTTGCTTAAGGGGGATGCTCCAACCAGCCCGCGAAATTCAAATTTTTTTACGTTTTTTGCAATTTATAGGCCAGTGACATGTTGTAGCTTTATAAATATATGAGTTGCGGTAATAACAAGTATAATTTTAAATATAAAAATTATCAAAAAACTCGCTCCATCAGCTCTCACATAGAAAAGGTGCATCATGTTAAAATCTCCGAAATCTAACTACGATGCACCTTTTCTATGTGAGAGCTGAAGCAGCGAATTTTTTGATAATTTTTATATTTAAAATTATACTTGTTATTACCGCAACACATATATTTATAAAGTTACAACATGTCACTGGCCTGCAAATTGCAAAAAACGTAAAAAAAATTGAATTTCGCGGGCTACATCGAAGCAATCACCTTAATTTCAATACTTGAACACTAAAACTCCGACCGCAAAGTTTCAATCGCTCAATCGCTAGGGTGCGCCACCTGTGCTCCTACCACGCGTCCGACACGCGACCAGCATTTGTTCCGACTATGACCAGCCAACCGCGACCGAGTCGGAGAGTTAATTGCTGTGCAATTGTTTTATACGTTTTACATTATGACTTGGCGTAATAATTTTAGTGGATTCATAATGGATGAGGAGTTTTATTGTGTGTTAAAATACATTTTTGATGTATAAGTAGCTTGGTTTTGCGATACTGTTTGTAGTTTTAAAAAAGTCATATAATATAACGCATAATGCAAAGTATAAACTTGAAATCGGAAAGTCTAGTTTTCATTAACCGAAAAATATTAAGTATTAACGTCAGTTAACATTCCGAACCAGTTGATTAGTTGAAATGCTATTCATTTTTAAAATCATTGCTACTACTGATCAAACTACTAGCCCTAAGAGTCTTGAGAACATAAACTTATTTTCTGTTCATATAACTATTACACCATCCTACTTTGTGTTACACCACGGCTGTAAATGTACCGACATGACTATAATAGACAAGGTCGTCCCTGTGGTTTCATCCTCGCTGCTCGGCTCCTAGTGATCTTAGCGTAATGTTATAAAGCCTATAGCCCTCCTCGATAATTGAATTAACCAACACAAAAAAAAAACAATTTTCAATTCGAACCAGTAGTTTCTGAGATAAGCGCGTTTAACCAACCAAACAAACAAACTCTTCAGATTTATAATATTTATATAGATATCATACCCACTATTGCTAAATAAATTGAAGTTCTACATTCTAAGGGGGTAGCCTATTGCCATTTACGGCTACTGAGAAATTCCTGATGAAAAAACTCAATAACACTGCTCGACATGGGAATTGAACCCAGAACGTCCTGCTCTACTTAACATTTTAAAGTAAAATTAAAAACAAAATTAAAACAACTCACTTTAAAAATAAAATCTTCCGTTAAGTACTTTAGACTATTCACTACACACAATCACAACACTATATTCTATAAAATTATCAATTAAAATATTTTACTGTAAAAAAAAATTTATACTATTTTAATTTTGTCCACCATGACTAGAGCGTGCGCAGTATGCGTCCGCGCGTTTATCGCGTACTTACTGGGGGTTGGTTCGATGTGCACCCTGCTTTATAGACGACTTGGCTATGGTCATATAGGGCGGACTAAGCTCCGCCTACTACACTTGATTTTCGAAGGTAAGAAGGAAAATAAATGATGATTATTGTTTGTTGAAAAGTTTTAAAGACTATACTTAAAAAATTATGTGAGTTGATAAAGTAGGTACTGCACGATCGTTTCCTATTGAGAACAACCGGCACAAGCAGAAAGCTTCTAAGCAAGAAAATAAGGCAAACAAATCAGGCAGTCTGTTGTATCGGAGCCCCATATTTATTTATTGTATTCTGGTTTTATTTTTATTTTTTTATTACAGCGTCAACAGAAATACATTTGGGTAAGAAACCCTAAAAACGCATGATCTAGCAATGTGCCTGAATAATGAACACAAAGTCTAAGAGCGGTTACGCACTGTATCAGATTCGAATCCGTGAAAAGATGAATTATAAAAAAAACTCAAAAGTCAAAGTCAAAGATCTTTATTGTGAGACAGCGGTTTAAAAAAGTTGTTCTAGAGGTTGTTGTGCTCTTGCACTGCTCCACCATTTAGGCATACAATAATTGTGACAAAATTATTAATTGTTGTTAATTGCTAAATTATCAATTATATTTAATTAAAATTATTAATTACATTAAATTATCATTTACATTAAATTAAAATTTATCAATTACATTAAATTAAAAAATATATTAATTATACTCGTATTTATTACATTTTGCATCAAAACATAAAATGGCAGTTTGGATCTAACTGTTTACGAATCTGTCGGACAAAAATTCATGCAGTGTATAATAATGGTCTATTCACCAGGAAGTCATTCAATTATTTCTTAAAACAAATTACTCTTTCAATTTTCCTTATTTGTTTAGGAAGCTTATTATAAATTCTTGAAGACCCTGGCGGTTGAGAGTGTGTCATGCTCACTCAAATGTCTCGCTGATGGTGACGCGTGTGTCGGATCATTTGGCTCCCTTCAAAATGGTTGAGCTGAATGGTGCTGATGCATGTGTCATGTTCGTGAACAGGCCCTGTCAGTTGGGACTGGTCATCTCTTAGCTGCCACGGTTTATTTTAATAATTGAATTTCTTTTTTCAGAATTGTCTTTGTTTTAAATTTTACTATGGACACTTTTAACTTGCTACATCGTTCTCACATAATGTACCATCTAAGAATGAATGATGTAACAAAGATTCTGTAATAATTTTGGCGATCTAAAAAGAGTGTCCATGGAGTTTCTTGCCCGTTCTTCTCCATAGAGATCTACTTCTTGGAATGGGCATCTACGGTACTTCCACAGTTTTTATGTCTTGTGACTGGGACTGTAGCACCATAATTTTGTAGTGTTTAATAATATTTTATTTGTCTTTGACAATTCAAAAGTGCCTGTAACTGGCTTATTTGAAATAAGTGCTTTGATTTTGATGACATTCCGAAGAAACTTTTAGAAAGCAAGGCTGTTTTGTTTTGTCGTTGTTGGTTATTTTGTCGGCGTGTCGACGGGAATGAAGGCTACTAAATCTTTCCTTATTGGTTTTTACAAATATAGCAATCTCGTAGATGTAGAGGGCAGGAAAGGTTAAAATCTTGAGCTTCTTAAAATACGGCCTACAGCTATCGGGGGCATGTATGCCACAAACAGCTCTGAAACATTTCTTTTGTGTCCTAAAATTAAGCGAGTTCTCTGTCTGTAGCATTATCCCATTATATCAATCCATATCTGAGCGTAGACGTTACCTAAGCATGATAAGCGGTTAAAACTGCTGCTCGATTTACAATCCTGCATGGAAAGTCTATATAAAGCGTTGGACTTACTTTTTTACACACCGTATCAATCTGCGTTTTCCATGACATATTTTTGTCAATCCATAGTCCTAAGAATTTTATACCTATCTCTGACCTATAATATATTGCTTTTCGAACTGCATCTGATCCGGATTTGTGAAATTATAGAAACTTGGTGTAGATATTGTTGTCGCAGAAACAGGTATCACACAAATAGTTTTATGGTTACTTTGGAACTTATTTTCTCGGATCGCTCTAAAAGGTATCCTAACTGTCGCGTAGCATCTTTACGTGTGGTAGCGAACCAGCCGTAGTTCGTAGCACTTGGAAAACCGTAGACCGTACTATCCATGGAAAATCCGTAGAATAATTTCAATTTACTGCCTACAACCCTTCCGATGCTACTGTGTAAATTTAACCTTCCCAATGCTACAGTATAATAGCATAACGTTTATTTGTAATCTAGTTACAACGGGCACCTTGCTTCCCGAGTCGCGTCGCTTTAATTTATTTAACAGTTTAATAGCGCGTGCAAACTGTGCCATTTTTTATAGCCCAACCCTTTTGTAGATATTGACAAGCAATAAATTATATAAATATTTGATCAGACACGCGTTCTGGTAGATTTTTTGGTCTTATTTGTACTAGGATTTGTCATAAAAATTGTATGTAAAGTAATGGGTTTATTGGAAAAGTTCTAGAGCTCCGTGATAAAACTTGAAGGAAGTAAATTCTGTTAATTTGGAATTTAAATCTAAAGTTTCTTCTAGAAGTCTCTCATAATCATAAAAACAGGAATCACATCGCCTGTCCTGTCTATCGTGCACAAATAGCTGCTAGAGAGAGTGCTTATACAACATTATTTTTTGTTTATGCGAAACCCGATACACCTGTCCAATATTTTTGTGTAAAGAATCTATGTACAAAATTTTAAAACCGTATCGTAAAAAATCACAAAGTTATAAGCTTGAATATTAACTGGTTGTCCGTTCAAAACATGCTCATTTCGCGGTACACCCGCGTAAACCGCGTCTACTGTGTTATACACTCGTGATAATAGTTTGGCAATAGGTACCTAACCGTACGGTGATTGTATTGTAATTAACTGGTAATAAAATTTAATTAATATTTTTTTTTTTTAATTTAACTTTTTGTAAAAATCATTGGAATCGAATCAGTTACTGATTCTGAACAAACTACGAGTATATTCAGGTTTCGCATATACTAAAAATAATGTTGTATAGGTAGCTAAAATAACCATTACCTCACTTGTCCATTTCAACTGCTGGTTTTTATGGTGCATAGTCAGGTATAAAAATCCTTGCAATAAAAGAGTTTGATTATACTAAAACATTAATTTTGCATACAAGTAATATAATAACGTACAAGTAAATATTTCTTAGATTTCGAAGAATGCTTAATTTTTATCTCGTTAGTTTAATTTCTATAAAATATTTTTTTTCTTTCTATTTACTTCTTCTTGTGACGGTATAGCCTAGATTCTATCCGACCAGAAAATAGCGACTTAAACATAGAAAAATTGATTTTTATTGTGTTTCTGTAAACTCCTCCTCCTCCTCCTCAAAATACTTAAGAGGACTGGTAGCTCCACCGCTCACTTATATGCAACTGATTATTGAAAATATGAAGTGGAAAATCAATATATTAAATGATTTTTACCGCATCAACAACGTACAAGCGTACGATTCGTCATAACCGTTTCCGGCTGATTGGTTGACAAACAGTCGTACAATGCAACGTTTTAACACCAAATGTCATCGACATGGATCAATGACGATTCCTGCTAAAATGTGCACAAACTGCGTCACGGTAGGCAAAGGGTTAAAAACGTAGTGTTATTGCCATCGCGAATAACACTGAAAACGGTTAAAGAAAGTCTGAGATTTCGTTTCATACTTGACATAAGTACCTCAAAAGTTTGGCAACAGGTTTATTTTATATAAAAACTTTATTCAACTTTTAGATCAAAGAGAACAAAATAGGTAATGCTTGAGTTATACATGCATGCAATTAAAAGTGCATGCTCTTTTCTAGCAAAGCACCTAGGCATGCCACTAAGCAGCGATTGCTCATTCTGCCTTCGTAATTGAAAACTCAGTAACTACGAAAATGCCATTTTGTAAAAAACGCAGTTAAAGTTTCATGTTAAATCGTTTCGTTGTAGACAAAACATTTAAGTTAGATTGAAAAATTATTTTAATCAATTAATGTAAAATGAGCAAAACTTTCATTCTGGGTATAAAGAACTTATATTTTATTTGTTTTTATTTAATAAAATTAGTTAATGTGTTATAAAATAGGAAAAAAAAACATTAATTTTCATGTTTTTCAGCTAAAACCCAGTAACTGAATAGTTACTGGGGTCTTTTATGGGAAATTCTTTTTCATTTTTTCTTAGCCATAAACCGCCCGCCATGAACATCTTACTTTTTACCATCAAATATTGCTAACGTATCAAACCTACAAACAGGTGGTGTTAGGGTTGGTACTAACGTATCAACCCTAATTCAATAATAACACTAGACTACTAAGACCCTAATCTCAAAATGAGCCCGTCCCATTTTAAAATAATAAATAAAAAGCGAACGTTGGGGCAGTCTGGTTTAGTTACTTTGCCGTCGCCACGCTCGAGAGCCCATGAATGCATTAAATGTTCCTACATGCACACTGAAGGGTTAATACACTGATTTTAGGGCTGTGATTCTGTTGAATCGATAGATGTCGATGGTTTTAAGGGATGAAAACTATGACAGAAATTTTTGCGCTAGGCATGCGCTATGTTCTTTATCCATCAATCATGGAACACCCTTAAAAAGTAAAAATGTCGTCCTACCTTTTTTTTTTAGCGTGGTGAAATCATTAAATGAGTCCTCCTACCCAGGGTAGAGCGGAAGGGACTGTCAGACTCGTACTGACTAAAATCCACGGTGTCCTTCAATAGTCCTTTGCGGTCGTGAGTCTCGCGACCCCGGCAGGCTTTCTCCCACTAAGGCTGCGTTTCCACTGAGGCGGAGCGGAACAGAGAGAGAGATTCTCCGCTCTGCCTCAGTGGAAACGCAGCCTAAAGGTGGGCCCCGTCATAATGCTGACACTATTTGAGGCGCGCGTGGAACCACAACGCGCACGATCCGGGTATGGTCAAACAACTAACAAACTGGTTTGTTATCAAATTTTCGCGTCGATCTCATCGGGTATTCGAGACCAAACATCGACATGGTTCATCCCTAGCGCCGACAACCCCATCGCACGCGCCCCTCCCGCCACCAAACAGCTCGCCACCGAGCATAATTCTGCGGACTTACCCGCACCCGCGCATACTATGACAATTATTTGCTTGTTGCAGATTTATCTGGTCTGGTCTGTCTTTAAAATATTAAGTTATACTTTAATCAATTTCTCTACCTACGTACCTACCTACATTTTTTTTTTACAATTTTATTTATTTTAAAAAACAAACTATAAAAAGAACACTGGTTAACTGGTGTCTCCAGAGATAGGAACCTCCTCACAATACGAGCCGCATCGAGGAGTACTGCCTTCTGAATTAAACTCTTGATCCAACCGTTTATGGACAGCTTCGAAGATTTTCATTGAGACTCTTGGCCATTGGCCCTTAAGACAATCGGAACAATGATAGCTTAACTCATATTCCGTTTATTATAGACAATAATTTTATGAAATCGTTATTTTTAACAATAATTTTCATTCTTGTTTACAGGAAATAGGAATCTAGCTAGTCAGAAGCTGAAGGTTGTAGAAAGTATATTGAATGATGTTGAGTTGATAAAATCTATCAGGGGTAGTATGAACTTAAGAAGAGATTAAGTAACAGAGATCGAGGTAAATTATTCACTTTGCACACTGTTGCACTTTGCGATAATCTTACTTCCTTGACGGACAAAATCAATCGACAATTAATTGCAGCTTCAAAATTAAACAGCCAATATTGAAGTTAAAAAAACTAAAATCTTTTTCACAAACGAAAACATTTTAAATCCAAAAAATATTTACTTTAACTAAAACGCAATAACATGACGCTAATCTTTTAAATATTAAAACATTTATAGAGAAGAGTTGCATAATCCTAGTTGGTAAAAAAAAAACTATACATCATCCATTGTTGGCCGGAGTTTTAAAATGTTAAAAAGGTTTGTTGTCAAGGGCTTATCCGAAGGGGTTGTAAATAATGACGGTGCAAGTCTTTATAGAAACTAAACGGTCGCTAAAAGGGTTGCTTTTTGAAGCTGAGTGCGTGTTTTTAACAAAGAAACTTTGTTAAAGTTAGAGCAAAAGTTTTTATAAAAGGAAACAAAAAGTGTTTTTTTTTTCTGTCAATAATAATTGCGACGCGAAAGTTTTGTAATTGGTTTGATTCCAAAATAAATAAAATTATTCAAAAAAGATTAGAGATTTTTGCTTTCAATGAAACTCATATTTTGCAAGTAGGTACGTCAGTTTTGTATGCTTTTTTAGCACAGACAAAGCTTTTAATATAAAATAATTTCTCCAAAAATGTCTTCCATCATAGTGACGACTGGGCACATCAAGGGTCAATACTGACACGGAATTCATTGCCCTGCATGTCAAATGCAACGAACATGACGTTATCTCGACACATTATTGACAAGTCGTCAATATTTGTCAGTTTTATTAGAATTAATATAAAAAGATGTACGAGTCATGTATACGTACAATCAGAACCCATGTTTGCACTCGCAAATCAATGCCCAGAAGGAGTAATTATTAAAATATTCCACATTGTTATTGACAAAGCCGTGAGAAAATAATCCTCAAGAACACATGTCAGTAGATAACGGGTTTCATTAATTTTTGCAATACTTTTTTTATTTGAATCGTGATTTTGTGCCAGTTGTGGCCGCAATTTGTACCACTGTGCGATTACTTTTGTATTGTTTTGCAAATATTCATTTTCCAGTTATTAGTATTTTGAATTGCTGTGAATATTGAGGTTTCCTGTAATCTAGGTTTGATACGATATCGTCCACTTAAAATACTTAGTACCACCTTGAGTACCTTCTTTGTTGCATTTTTTTCAACATACTTAGCAGTTCAGTCTATCACTCTATTAGGTGTTAGGTTTGTTTTATTATAAACGGAGTTTTTGTGGAATTTTATATTAACATTAACATAAAATGAAAGGTCCACACTCGCTATCAAAAGTGTAACATGCAATAGCATGCAGCGGCATGAAGTGCTTCTTTACAACTTATAATTTAACTCGACAAATTCTTTACAATCAGGCTTCCACGGCCGAAAAAAAAAAATGGAACTTCTCACTAGTTTTGAAATATATTTTTTATGTTTGTTCTACATTTGTGAATGCTATAATGTAAATATATTTTTTTGCTGAGGTAGGTCATTTCAAAAATGTGCCGTATTGATAAATTATATGTATTCTGTCAGACTTCATGAAAGTCTACAAAAATGTTGGTAGCTTATCAAGGGTTTACGCCCAGTAAAATTGTCGCGTCGCTTTCAGAGTTAAGTCGTTTATTTAAGCTTTATTGCTCGACATAGCTTTAAAACATTAAATAAGATTAAATCATTTCATATGATTTTAATTAAATGTATACATTTTTTTAAGTTCTATACAGTTCATACTGTTCTACAAAAATCTAGTAGCAACGGGTGCTATAACGGCGATTTTCAGCGTGGCTTCGCTTCGCTCTTAGAGGCGCGCGGTGACGTCAAATGCCGCCTACTTGCGCATAAACGCTCGCATCAAAACATTCGGCTAATGTCAAATATATTATACAAAGTTAAAAATAATAATTCTAATACAAACAGTAACAAAAAATCGCACATATTTGCACAATTGTTCAATGCAACGCGCGGCGCTCGCAAAAATCGCTTTAAAATAATTCCTGGCCACAATAAAACTGATAATCGTGCTAATCCTTATTTACACTGAAGGTGGGTGAAGTGGGTGCCCTGATAAGCTGGCAGGTAGACTAAATAAGCAATTTCCATTGGTGAATTTTTGCGTCCATATCGCAACATCAAAATCGCCCTGTCAATTTTTGTCGTGCAAATGAAGGGTTATTTTATCGTGAATATAGTAATATTTATACAAATAAAATGTGTAAATTAATCAATAAAATGAAACGCAATTTGTTGGATAATGTCCCCATTTCAATTTAAACTTGGCGCGCGAAAGATATGTAGCGCAGTCGCGCGCTTTAATGCTACTACTAGCGCCACACAGCGGTATTATAAAGCATTTAATCATTTGTGTATTTTGTTTGAACGAAGTCCGATTGAATTGCTTTTCCCACTTCCAGAGTACAGCTACGTGGAAGTTTGAAGTGAATTAAAAGTACTTTTAATTATAAATCAATGAAAGTGTCATCGATTCATAACATTACCTACCAGTTTATATTTTTATTCCAGCTCTATTGTGAACGGGCACGCGCCGCAATCGCGGCGGTAAGACCCCTCTTTGAGAAGTGGCTGGAGAGACGTCACGGCGTCCTGACCTATCGGATGACGCAGGTCCTCACCGGACACGAAAGTTTCGGGAGGTTCCTGTGTCTGATAGGGAGGGAGGAAACGCCCGGGTGCCACCACTGCGAAGATCGCCCGGAGGACACAGTAGAGCATACGGTGCAAGACTACCCAGCTTGGGCAGTGCACCGACGTGTCCTCACGGCGGCGATAGGCGGAGACCTCTCGCGCCCGGCATTGGTTGCGGCCATGCTGCGGTGCGAGACGGAGTGGGAAGCGGTCGCCTCCTTCTGCGAAGCAGTAATGCTCGTGAAGGAGGAGGCGGGCCGCGAGAGAGAGAGGACAGCGTCCTCCCTCCGCCCCAACCGCAGTGGTGCGCCCGCGGAGTCGGACGTCAGCAGACGATCTCCGGCCACCGTAGGCGCGGGCATGCGGGCAGCGAGTAAAGGGCAACTCGCTGCCCGACCATGGACCATGCCCGGGTCGACGGCGCGTTGTGTCCCACGCGCGCCTCAAAGAGCGTCAGCATAATGACGGGGCCCCCTCTCAAGGGTTTCACACACAGCTGCAGCTATAATGTAAAGATGTACATTATAACACGATACATCTCATTACATCTTTCCATAGAAATCGTCAGGAGACCACACACTGCAGCTATAATGTATATTTTTACATCTTCGAATCGAAGGTACTTACTGAGCGATACGAAAATATACATTTATATTTCGATGCACTTAATACATCTCAATACATTTCCGTATATCTCTCTTCGAAAAGGATGTTATGAAATGTAGGGAAATATACATTACATTACCTGTTGTGTGTGTGATACATTAAGATAATTTTCACACCACTTGCTCGTAAATGTCACATTATATGTCATGCAAACCGGCCGTAAAGCAAGTCATTGTTCCCCACACTCAAACCGGGGAATAATATTGTACTGAATTTCATTATTCCCGTGGGAATAATGTGATTTGAATTTGGAACCTCAAACAAAACATAGTATGAAAACTTTGAACGAAGGAATTGAAGCAGCGGCGGCTGCCCCCCGGCAGTCCCCACTGCAACAGCTGATCGCTTGCTGAGGTGGGCACCACAGCATGCTCACGTTCGAAGGTTGTCGTACCACATCAGATTTCAAAATTAGAATTTATTTCCTCGCAGTTGGTGTGAAAAGCAGATAGTACTCACCTCAGGAATAAAGCTGCCTTTGTCTTGGGCTAACTTAAATCCCTCGCTACGCTAAGGATTCTTATCTTAATTCCCTCGTTTCACTCGGGAATTAACACTTGAACCTCCTCGCTGCGCTCCGGAGGTTCACCCCCAGAATCCTTAGTGTCGCTTCGGGATTCAATACGCCCGTGACGTAAGGCACTGCTTTATTCCTTGGTGCGTAATCTACTATTAAAGCTATACATCCCGGGATGTAATGTACTATTGACTAAGTTGAATCATGACCCATTTTGACAAAAAATCGTTTGAATCCGTCAAATTGACAAAGATCAAAGTCGTTACCATGGATATGTACATTTACGCGAATGTGGACCTAATTGTATTTGAAAGTCTGTAAGAAAATAAGCTTATGATGGGTCATGATTCAACTTTGTCGATTGTACATTAATATACATTATAGCTGCTGTGTGTGAAGCCCTTCAGAGGGCCAAAGCCTGCCGGGGTCGCGGGATTATTTCCTTACCGTGACCCCGGAACATAACAGGCTACTGAAGGACACCGTGGATTTTAGTCAGTACGAGTCTGACAGTCTCTCCCGCCCTGCCCGGGGTGGGAGGACTCATTTGACGATTTTACCACGCTAAAAAAAAAAAAAGGTCTATTGTGAAACATAGGTTTCTATGACTGGTCCGATAAAACTGTAACGAAACAAGCGACCGACTAAGTTCCAGCTCCCACCTGTTAAAAAGCGAAATCCACTCTATCTTTCTGAAACAAGAAATAAATAATCATACTTTTAAATTATATTCCCCTTACGGATAAGAGTGGTAGGATTAAAGAAATGGTCATGGAATAGACTGCACCTGAGCTTACTCATCTAGCAACAGAGGCAGGTTGGACAACTTGCATTTTGAAAACATGTTGCTATTCAAAATTGATGAGGCGCTTTGAGATTAAATTCGTATTACGTACGTAATAAATAATAGTAATTATGTTACGCTTTTGAATCTTGATTATCAATAGTACATTACTGCCGCGGCCTATAATGGCTACTTTGCTGGTCGCACTGATGATGGCCGACAGCGCAGCGTAGCGCAGCTCCAGGCCGACACAGCGCGGTCAGCATGCAGCACTGGATGGACGAGCTGAGATAAAGGCCGAGGCCGTAGGCCGAGGCCTTTACAGCGAGGACAGCAAGGGCTGCAATGATGGCCAAGCTGGAAGGCCTAGAGCGTAGCTAGGCTATAGCTCGAGGCAATCATAGCGTGACCAGCGAAGTAGACATAGTGGGCCAAGGCTTGTATAGTGCTTTACTCAAAAATGCAAGTACCTAACCTACATAAAACCGGCAAGTGATTTAAATAAAATATATATTAATTAACTAGAAATTTAATTTAAATAACAATTATGAAAAATACAGTAACTAAAATTCAACACCGACTTTCCTAGTTTCATATTACTTACTAATAGTTTGCGATAATTTTAATGCGATGTTTGACTGCTATATTTTCTTCATTTAATACATCATTTACTTAAAGCAAAAAAGTCACTAAATTAAAATAAAAAATTCGCTGAACCGTGCTTTTGTCCCTTCTTTGTATTTTTTTAAAAATAATATGGAATACCTACAATCTTTTTGTGCCTACCTCTTTATATACAAACAGCTGTGTTTTAAATAAAATCTTTTTGCATTTGTTTTTTTAAAACGTTGAAACGTCAAAATAGCGGCCGGCAATGTTTTTGCCGGCCTGGTAGAGCGGCCAGCAAAAACATTGCTGGCCGCTACTTGAAACAGACCGGCAAAGTCTACTTTGCTCAAACAAGATTGTCAAAATAATGACCACATTACATGTATTTTTGAGTAAAGGTATTTTTCTTACAGCCCATAAACGTTGGTCAAGATTTTAAAATGTTTTTTTTTTACTTTAATTGCTCCAACAATAAATCAGAATTTACGAATTTTGTTTATTTATCACGATATACCTATCTAATTGATAAAGAATAATTTTAGCAACATCACCGCGGTGCTAAAATTTTCATTTTAGACCCGGAGAAGACCATGAGAGTAATCTGGGTACTTCTGGCGTATTAGTTTGAAAAGGGTAGGTACACACGGCTACACCATGATCATTCCGCGCATATAACGATCAGCATATCTACTGGTTTTGTATAGCTTGATGTGTAGCCGTGTGTACACTTTTCAAGCAAGCCAGAACAAAATAATCTAATCCGAATTTCTGATCAGTGTTGGTTGAATAAATATGTAGGTTATACCTACTAAGATAAGTAGGTATTATCTAGTACAGCACTTATTTATTTTCATGTGCATACAAATAAAAAAGACGGCTTTACGTGGCTTTACATAAAAAGAATCTTTCACACTTTTACGTTTCAATTTGTAATTGTTGTTGTTCCTCCTCCGATTCAATAAATCGTGATTCCCTCCGAATTGTTTGGGAAACTTTCGTCATTCCATTTTCCTATTCGAGTTAGGAGGTTACTACCTATTAGGGAATCGAGAACCGGTCCTTGTTGGAAGACCCGGGATTTTCGGGACAGGCGTCCAAGGAACCGGGAAATCCCGGGATTTTCGGGACAAAATGCATTTTTCCATGGCATTAGAAAACAATGAAAATAATAAGATAACTTTAGGACATAGTATTTATTCTGATTAAAATCAAACAACCAACTTATTCGTCGGCTTCATGGACATGGGTTTGCTCTAGCCTCTTAACTATTCAGAGGTGGCTAATCTATTCACTCTAACTGTACTAACTATAATAATTTAAATGGATGGAACCTGCAGTTCATCTAGATGTCCAATACTGGACATTAGATGTAATGCAAGTTGTAGAATTCATGAGTTCGACTTATTTTGGGTCTCATCTTAGCCACGAGCAAACCCAATAAAAAAAAACGAAAAGAGGGTAAGCTTGCGTCGATGAGATGAGCTAAGCTGTAGAGTAACCATCCACCAGTTTCACGTTGCCAATTAGTCTAAGAAGCTCTGCGTTCCACTGGGTCTAGTGCAGTAAGTTGTATTTATCTGAGCCATCCCAATGATTAAGTTGAGTAAGGTTGCTGCAATACTCCGTAAGAAAAAACATAAGAAAATTTGAATTTCGCCGTTTTTGCTACTAAGACGCAATCACCTTATGCAGAAATGGGCTTACACATAGGCTATCCAGGTGTAAGGTATCGCTTCACTCTATTTAGTATGCCCACGTTGAAGTTGACACTGGATGTCAGCTCCATGCCCAGAAGCTCAAGGTCATCAGTCACAGAAACAGGAAAAATAGGAGTTGGTCCAAATTACTCTATAAAAGATGTAGTTTCGATTTAAGTTAAGGAAATATACGCCTGTATGTTGGTGGCGTTAAAAGAGAGAAGTTTCTTTTTCGCTCGCTGGGATACTAAGTATCAAATCTGTTCGCTCTACCATGGTCTCTCTGAAGCAATGAACTTCATCCTCACTGGATTTTGCAGTGGGTAAGTATGTCACTGAAACAGTACTGTTATCTACCTATCAACAATACCAGGCTGAAGTGAGTAAGACATGTGCAGCAAAATTAGAGTTGCAAAGAAAACAGATAACTGTTGAACTCCAGAGTCAATAACCAAAAGCTCAAAAGATCAGTCATCAACGACAACTCTGATTGATCGTCCACTAAGAAAGTCTTATATCCAGGTACAAAAATCAACTGGGATACCAAAAGCAAGGAAGCTTTTTGTCTCGAGACCCTGTCAAAGGCTTTCGAGATATAACCAGTACTACTATCAACTTTTCTTCTCTGTCAACCACACCTGTATCTGAACATGTTATCCCGTATATAACGACGAAGTGAATAAATACCTTATATCCAATTTGATTCTTTTGTTCTATAAAAGAATTAACAAGTTAAAACAAATTATTTATACTGTTTTTCTGAGTCCCGAAAATCTCGAATTTCCCGGTTCTCAGTCGCATGTCCCGGGTTTTAAAATATACTTCAAGAACCGGGAAATCCCGGGATTTTCGGGACCGGGATTTCCCGGTTCGATACCCTACTACCGATACACATAAACACAGTGTGCATTCCAGTTTCAATATAAACTGGAATGCACACTGTGTATAATGCTAGTTCAACATACCTTGTGGTCAGTGGCGTATTTACCCTTAGGCCAAATGGGCCCTGGCCCGGGGCGGCAGGTTGTGTTCTTATCTTCGAGCGCATAAAGCGACTGAAGAAATTAATCATTCTTCCTAGGTCATTTAAAAATCCAACAAAAACCTAGCGCTCCGCGCTCCCGTAACCGCTCTGATGGTTGGAGACGGTACGCGCATCTCCATCGCATTTCCTTCTCGCGCGTTTACGAACAGACTGAGCTCCCCTTTGTGTTCGCCCAATTTACCGCCACCGCGCGGAGCGCTGAGCGCGGAGCGCGCACCGTTCGCGCTCCAAGTTCGCAAACGTATCCACTATGCGGAGCTGTTGCAAGAGCGCGGAGCTTAAGAGGTTCGCGAACATAGTGGATACCCAGCTTTAGAATACCTACTGTTTGTGTGGTGGATGCAGTACCCTCGCGACTCTAAACTAATCGGGATGTTGCGACGTTGCTCGTATCGCCAGGGCCGCCGCTAGCAGGCGTGCAAGGTGTGAAAATTTTTACCGTACTATACGCCACTGACTACGGCCGACGGCGGCAGATTGCGAGAGGCCCTCCAGTATATTAGTAGCCCTAGATGTCCCCATCTTTAATAAAAACTGTATTGTCCAAATTCAAAACCAGTTTAACAAGCTCGCTTTTCAATGAAATAATATTTCAATAGTTATGTCTTGTCGTACAATAGGTGAGGCAAAAAACTATTTTTCAGGCTCGCTACGCTCGGTCTTCAATGAAGAATGGACTTATCTAGGTCAGGAAAGCCTAACAATTTCTTCGTTGACTGGTTGATTGGGTGACTGGGTTAATACCGCTGTCTGTCTGATGTCGTCACCCGTGTGCCCGTGCGTCGCGTCGTCATCATTGGACTTTGTTCAGTTTGTATTTTTGATAACAACCAACAAGTCGCGGCCGTGAAGAGAACAAAAACAGATTAGTAAGAAAGCAGCGTCCTTGTCGCACGTGCAAGTTTTTATTCGCATCTCTTTCGACATAAGGACGATAACCTTTGGACTGTACGCACCTACTTTATTTTTAACTACTTTCCCAATATATAAAACGGAGTTTAGAGAAGATACAACGCATTCTGGTATTTCCTGTGTGCTACGTAGTCAGACAAGACAGATTTTTCAAATTTCATGTTTTCAGTGACACAGTCAAAAATGTTTGTTATAAAATCTATTGAGAAGATTATGTTTCGTACGAAGAAGACTGCGAGGTGTTTCTCTTCCATTGACAGTCCAAAGGTAAGTGACTGACAAACAAAATTAATGAGAAATCAGTGGGTGCATGTCGTGTTATTAGTGCAGCATGTTCTCGATAAAAGTGTTGCAACAAACTTTGACCAGCAGAGATTAAATCGATTACAAGTTTACAACTCTATTCTTAAACTTGGCATAATTTTGAGTTTGACAGTTGTTTATTTACGTATAAAGTTAGGTATTCTTACTTATTTGTCACAGAGTAAAGTTATTATTGTGTACCTATTACATATTTATCGCTTTATCTACAATTTATAATGAGTTAGTTCCGCTAAATGACACTCCTTCCACCTTGTTAAGTGATTATGTGAGGATTTTGTACATAACCTGCTTGCTTTATTACACTGACTGATCTTTGAAACTTAGATAAACATTAAGTATTTATTTGTGTGAACATTGTGCTAAAACATAACAATTAAGTTGCTGCTATTCAATTATCAAAGCAAAAATAATAAAATCTTAATAAAAGACAACGTCATGGATCTGGTAAGTTTTTGAATTATGTATTAAAAAGATTCAATCTATTCAACAAGTAATCTTTTGTTATTTATTACTTTTGTTATTTAATTTCTTAATCTATCATTGCTCTCAAAAAAGTGAAAGTATTTTTGGAGTTAATAGTTGAGTTTAGAACTACTTATAATTAAGAAAAAGAAACAATGTTTTAGTGCCAACTTGAATAAATACCCTTTTTGTTTTTTAATGTTTTTTTTGTGATATAGGTATTCCAAGAAAAATGTATTATTTAGCACTAGCATTTCTGCATACTGACGTCAATGAATGAGGAATAATGGTGACTCATTCCTGAATTTCCTAAATAGCTATGCAGAGTTGTAGAGTAACAAATACCTATTCAAAATATTTACTGAATCAATGAGTTCTACGTAAAGACTTGAATCAACTAATGGTATAAACCTAGTGGGTAACCTCTGGGTTTATACTTAGGTACATTTATAATATGATTATGTACAGACGCCAGCTCATCAGCCTATCCATGATTGGGAAAATGTATCTAATCTGTTACATTTTCCCAATCAAATATGAACCTTCAGCTTTAGTATTAAAGTTGAAAATATGTATACTAAAGATTTCAACAGATTGAGGGAGGTAAGATGCAGGCATCTGTACATCAATTTGTGAGTAGATTAACTGCGTACCTAACTGTGTGTGTACTTTGCACTTTGGACCAATGATTGTTGCTTGACCAGATAATTTGATTAATAAGAATAGCAATAGGTTTGATCAAAGTTCATTTGAGCTCCAAATAGATAAGACAGACGATTTGATAACTGTGTCTGTTTATCATATTTGCACATAGATAATCATGACTCTTTAAAGATATGGTTAAAGTTGCACCATCATCTGCTGTGTTAGTGAAGCAGGTTATTTTCCTACCTTGGCTATGGCTAAGTCAAAATAAATAACAAATTAAGTCCACCTATGTACTGTTTAATAAATGTGCATGGAGTTTAAAATAAGTTAATAATTAAAAATTTAAATGAAATAATAAAAAAAGAGTCATCATCATCATCCTATATTGTTCCCACTGCTGGGACACAGGCCTCCTCTCTGTGAGAGGGAGTGGGCCATAATCCACCACGCGGGCCCACTTCGGGTTGATAGATGTCACATGTCTTTGAATTTTTGGTTCTAGGACATGCCGGTTTCCTCACGATGTTTTCCTTCACCGTTTTGAGAGCAGTGGTGATGAAATAAATTACACAAAGTAATGCGCCTGGCGGGGTTCGAACCCACGACCTACAATTCGTAAGTCGGGACCGATACCACTGGGCCACCACTGCTCTAAAAAAGAGTGCTAATGTTTAATTTTAGCAAAAATTATAAACTGTACAGTACAGTTTATAATTTTACAGTCTGTACTTGACACTCAAAGAAATGTATTTAATGACTACTTTTCTAATTGACAATAAGTAAAATTTTTAATATAACATCATCACAGCTGTGACCCACATATTATTTAGGCAGCAGTGGTGTACCTAATAGTACTCCCTAATATGCTTTTAAGTCTTTATAATGTGTGGTGAGCTTATTGCCATATACCAGGAACAAATCCAGATAGACTCCTGGGAAACGACTAAGGAATTTCTGTTGGAAAAACCCAATAACCTTTTTCAATCGAACCTGTGACCTTATGCTCAACAGACGCTCTTGCGACCACTAGACTAACGAGGCAAATTACGTTAATTTCATATTTTTGAATAAGATGTTATCTCAGACTGATAAAATGTTGGTTTAAAAACTCAGAATTCCCAACATTGTTATATTAAACTTTGACTTTGACTTTGACTTTGACTTTAAAAGAGTGCACCTCTATGCTTTGAGGCTCTAAGCTTGAATTATAGTTTTTTTTTTTGTTATTAAATACCATTTTAACCATAACTAATTTATTTGTTTGCAGGAAAACCCAGTGGTGACAGTGAAACAAGGTAAATTGAAGGGAGCAGTCAAGAAATGTTTAGATGGAAGCCCTTACTACAGCTTCAAGGGTATTCGATATGGACAGCCACCTGTTGGAGATTTGAGATTTAAGGTTAATTGAAAAAAATAATTATTCTGTCAACAAGGACGGGTCTACTCAAACCTGTATTTTTTTTCTAGAAACAACAAAATATTTTATTTCAAATAGGCCTTAATAGACACCCACAAAACATCGCAGGTATACCACCCTGTAGAGCCCATCAGTTTGCTGACAGCTTTTTGAAGTATAGGTAATAATATCTGGAACACGACGCCCCGTTGTCGACTCTGTCTGGTCCTTGATCGGACGACGGGCTAACTACTATCCATTGCCGTGCTCTGGAGGTCTCCCGCGGCGACTAGTGCGTGAGGAGTCTGATTACTCTATAAACGCGTTCAGCTTCCTCTTTTGAAATCTCATGTTGTAAGACTTTTGCATTTGATAGGAATAAAATAAAAATAGTCACGAAAGGTTTTTGATATAGGTATTTTATATCTTCCTAAACATTTTTTTTCTGTCTTTCAGGCTCCACTACCAGTAAAACCATGGGAAGGCATACGCGACGCTACAGAACATGGGCCGGTGTGCCCACAGTTCGACATGAATATAGTATCCTATAGAGAAGGGAGCGAAGACTGCCTCAGTTTGAACGTCTATACAAAGTCACTGGCACCCAGCTCTAAAATACCTGTCATGGTCTACATTCACGGAGGCGCTTTTCTGTCAGGGTCTGGTGATGCAGAGACGTATGGCCCAGAATACTTCTTCCAGCACGATGTGATCGTAGTCACCATAAACTACAGGCTCGAAGCACTAGGTTTTCTTTGTCTAGACACCCCTGAAGTGCCAGGAAACGCTGGTATGAAAGACCAGGTTCTCGCGTTACGATGGATTAAAGAGAACATCAGCAAGTTCGGAGGAGATCCCGACAATATCACTATTTTTGGAGAGAGCGCTGGAGGTGCGTGTGTTACCTACCACATGCTGTCACCCATGTCACAAGGACTGTTCAACAAAGCAATAGCGCAAAGTGGTATATGTCTATCGTACTGGGCAATGGCTCATCAACCAGCTGAAAGAGCATTTCGATCTTCGAAAGCATTGGGAAAAGAAACTAAAGATGCTAAAGAACTATTGGACTATCTAAGAAGCCTCCCAGCCCTTGACTTAGCAAAACTTAGCGTCAAAACGAGAACGTCTGATGAGAAATTGAGAGGATTGCCTTTTTATTTTACACCAACAATAGAAAAGAAATTTGAAGGCCAGGAGCAGTTCTTGACCGAGGACCCTATGGATTTAATTTTAGCAGGAAAAGTGAGCAAAGTGCCGCTGTTGACTGGTTACAATTCATCAGAAGGAGTCTTAATTGTCAATGATCACTTAAAAAAACTAGAAATCTTTAATAAAGACCCTTCATATCTCGTTCCTAGAGACCTTGCTACTTCTTTGCCAAAGGAACTGGTCAATGAGTTTGGTCAACGTATAAAACAGTTTTATTTCGGAGGAAAAGACGTTACCAAGAAAGATACTCAAGCAATTACTGACGTTCACACTGATATTAACTTCTCCTACCAGGTTCATAGGTTTTTGCATTTCTTCCATAATATGGCACCAACATTCCTGTATAAGTTTGACTATGACACTGACTTAAACATTATTAAGAGTATGACTGGGCATGACGATATTAAAGGGGCATCCCATGCAGACGACCTGTTCTATATATTCCATAGTGAAATGAGTCTGAACTATTATGAAGATAGTGACGAGTTAAAACAGATTGTACACCAAGTTACTAAATTATGGACTGATTTTGCTAAGACTGGGTAAGTAAAATACTGTTATTTTTATAAAATACTGGATTTTCCCGCAAACTTTGTTTTGCCATATAAATTATTTCTAGTGCCACATCATAAAAAAAATAAAAACGGTCCAAGAGATTAAAAAAAAGAAAATTAACATTATCACTTAGGGGTATGAAAAATAGATAGTAGCCGATTCTCAGACGTACTAAATAATTATGCATATAAAATTTCATAAAAATCGGTCAAGCCGTTTCAGAGGAGTATGGTAACTAACACTGTGACACGAGAATTTTATATATTAGAGATTCATTTAATTATTTTTAACTTCAGGCCTGTTTACCCCACGTTATAAGCATATGCTTATCTAGAAGTACACTCGTGATTCTCCAGTAACTTAGGGGATCGAGCATATTGCCATCAATTAAGCACAAATCTGGACTCCCTGCCTGTACCTACTCAGATTTTTATGGAAAATCCAATAAAATTAAACAAACTGAATATCAAACCCGGGATTCCATCTTTGGCGTGTGCAAAAGAGAGGCAATTATGTCAAAGATAGATAGAATATGAATATGCTTTTTTTATTTAAAACCATGGGCGGTAGAATCGCTAATAGCAATCTTTTCAAGAAATAATTTGGATGGATTATATAAATAGGTAGTCAGGAAAATATAACACATTACATTATTGTCATATCATGAAGCAAATAAATTCATTCGAATCTTTAATTATTTTCAGTAATCCAACACCGAATAAGGGAGGCATAGAATGGCGACCGTACACAGCAGCGAAGAAAGAATATTTATTACTAAATAAAGACATAAAACTTTTAAGTAATATGGACCAAGAAAGAATGGAGTTCTGGAACAAAATGTACTCTGATGCAGGCCAGCCTTGCATTACTAAGTCTAGTCTATAGTATTAAAAAAAAACTAGTTAATAAAAAAATAGCAATATGTTGGTTGTGAATTTTAAGCAATTATGTGCCTTATTTTCACTGACCTTTTTTTGACAGCAGTGATGAATCTACCAGACGCATGACTTAGTGTAATTAAGTACATCACCACTTCTCTCAAAACGGTGAACTATCTCACTCGTCACAGAGAGCTTGTGTCTCAGCATTGGGAACGTAGGCTGATTGATTATGGCTGGTTGGTTATTATATTATCAATTATTAAAGATTTTAGACCCTCCCTGGGAGAGAGAGGGGGGTACATAACAACGTTGCGAGCGTTGTTATGTACCCTCCCTCCCCAAAAACCTCACAATTGCACTTAAAACCCAAATGAGCATTTTTACCGATAAAGGTTACAATTATGTTGCGCAACGTAACAAATACTGACAACGACAACATTCGAGGGATTCCCCAAAACATAAGAGAAAAGGGTTGCCACTTGGAAATTTGAACTCCATACTTTTATAAAAAAAATAACGTAACACGTTCAAACCCCCTTCCCGCCCCTGTACGGATTACTATGCGTTTACAAGAAAAAATGCGTCAATCAATTTAAGCATTTACCCAGTGCTTTTTCAATGAAAAGAAGTTAATAAGTTTATGAAATCATCACAAATCATAGGTATGTAAGCTAGGTCTATTTACCAGCATAAAAAAAGTTTATGTTGTATCGTACCTTCTCAATTTTTATAACCTTATAAGTGTGAAATTACAGTGGCGCGGGGCGGGCAGCGGATGCGGGTGGCGGGTCATGAAACAGACTAGATTTCCGCTCAATCCGCCCCACCCGCATTTGGTGCACAAAAGCTATGTGCCAAAAACTATGTGTTTGAGTTACCCGCCAGCGGATTCCGCTACCCGTCCCGCTGCCACTGTAATTGCACACTTAGAGTAAGGAGTTGTTGATTATTATAATAATTTGTATAGTAGGTAATGAAACTTAAAATATGCTTAGTTTATAAACAGAGAATGGGACGCCACTTTTATTCCTATTTAATTTTAATCTATATTAATAATTTCGTGCAGGGCTACGGTAGACTCGATCGAAAGCTTGCCTGATTAATAAAACATTAAAAAATAAAGATTTCGAGTCGACAACATATATCCGCAAAATTCGGACTGTCGAGTATTTTGTACATTTCTAATGATTTTCTGACCAGACAGATCGCAGCCGCCATTTTTGACATCGGGTAACATGTTGAGAAGCTTTTTTAATTTTCTTTGTTTTTGGCAACCGAGTCGATAGCACTGTTAGCATGCCAGTGTCATGTGGTGTATTAAGTACTAAACCTCCTCGACACGTTGCGATATTATTTAGAAAAAAAACTATGAACTGTAAGGCCAGGTTATCTCACGGCGATTATTTTCCCGTATACCGTATAAACGATTTTATCAAATAGAGGAGTGACAACAGAATATATAATTATGAAAACTTAAAAATTGTTTACACGGCGTTCATACGGGAAAATCCCGTGTTCGAGAAATATATTTTAACGTATACCGTGCGAAGTTGTCACCGGAACGCCGCGTCTCGAAACGATTTTATCGAATACGACTCGCAGTGGCGCTTATGTTCATGTTGTGTCGTTCACACGACTCGCCCATTCGAGAATCGTACGCACTCGCATGCGTGGCCCGAAAAAATCGAATCGAATGGTTGCCGTGTGAACGACTGCATCGTATACGGTAAAACCGTATACGTGAAAGAATCGAATCGAATGGTCGCCGTGTGAACCTGGCCTAACTTATGTCAGTGTCAAACAAACGTGTAGCCGTAAACAATGATGACAGTGGCAACCACGAATGCCTTTCTGATCGAGAACGATATTACCTCCGGCTTCTTCACGTCAAAGGGCCGACTTGCTTCAGAGAGGAAAGGACCTATGAAAATATTATTTACTGGCTTCCAGTCCCGGCTTCGCACGGGTGGACATGATATAATAATTATAGCCTATGTTACTCGCTGCGGCGCGCAGTATGGAGGGAGCGACTGTCGCAACCGAGCTCCGGGCATGCCGCAATCGCGGTGGTAAGACCCCTCTTTGATGAGTGGCTGGATAGGCGTCACGGCGTCCTGACCTTCCGCTTGACGCAGGTCTTCACCGGACACGGATTTTTCGGGAGGTACCCGTGTCTGATGACGAAGGAGGCAAGGTCTGGGTGTCACCAATGCGAGGATCGGCCGGAAGACACGGTGGAGCATACGGTGCAGGACTGCCCCGCGCGCAACAGAGCACCGCCGTGTCCTCACGACGGCAATAGGCGGAGACCTCTTGCGCCCTATCTCTGTCCGACCATGGACCAACGAATTATTCCCGTTGGATCCCACTTGAATCCCACTTGAATATTTTTCGACGGCGCGTTGTATTCCACGCGCGCCTCAAAGAGTGCAGTCAGCATTATGACGGGGCCCCTCTGTAGAGGGCCAAAGCCTGCCAGGGTCGCGGGACCAACGAATTACTGTGACCCCTGAATGTAAAGGGCTATTGAAGGACACCGTGGATTTTAGTCAGTACGAGTCTGACAGCCCTGGGTGGGAGGACTTATTTGATGATGTTACACACTAAAAAAACATACAAAAATACAAATCTTTCCTCTTTATAATAGGTATTAGGAGTCTGAAAAGTGTTGGTATGGTGGTACATGCATGAACTGTGTTGGTACGGCGAATCCCCGCTGCCTCGACAAGTTTAGTGCAGCGGGAAGAGCTCCGGAGCGATCTCAGGGCGGTATGAAGGGAGCGACTGTCGCAAACGATCTCCGGCCAATAGGCGCGAAAAATGGGCGAAAAACTGCAGTTTTTATTTAGGTACTATATTTATTAAACACAATGAATGAAGCTATACGAATCTATGCCTTGCATACCTTTAATACCCATTCCTTGAGAACCGATGACTACAGAAATACAGCTTGGCCAGAACGGATTGAAACGGAACTAAAATTTTTATTTCTGACAGCGTTTTAAAATCTTTGATATTTGATGTAAACAAAGACCGACGGTTTGTTAGATTTATTATTTTGCCATAAAACTAACGTAATAAGTGAAAAAAAATAATATAAAATCATTCAAAGTGCTGGTAGCGCGAAGACAGTGGCGACTTCCGGTTTTCTACATTTTTATGTCAAGCTGTATCTACCTACATTTTGTACCAGATCTGTAGTTATGAGTCATGTTTCACCCGAGCGAAGCCGGGTTTTCATCTAGTAGGAAAATAATTAGGTATTTGTTAATTGTGTCTACATGAAACTTATTTTATGTTGTACTGTATAATTTTGTATAAAGCCTCGTATTCAAGGTAAAGATTTGTCCAGCAACAGTTGAACAACATTGTTGATGAGCGACGAAGATGTTGCTGGAAACCTTGTTTAAATCAATTATGGTTCTCCACACGCAATTCGGCGTTAAAATGTTGCCGAGAAAGTATTATTTTATCATTGCTATATACTAATGCCGAGTTTATAAACGGTTGCCAACACGTACACAAACGTCAAGATTCGTTGATAAACTCTGCGACATGGCGTGATCAACTCCGCAACACTAGTGTTGCCCGTAATATCAGAACAGAACCAGGCACAGAACCTGGCCTAACTTATGTCAGTGTCAAACAAACGTGTAGCCGTAAACAATGATGACAGTGGCAACCACGAATGCCTTTCTGATCGAGAACGATATTACCTCCGGCTTCTTCACGTCAAAGGGCCGACTTGCTTCAGAGAGGAAAGGACCTATGAAAATATTATTTACTGGCTTCCAGTCCCGGCTTCGCACGGGTGGACATGATATAATAATTATAGCCTATGTTACTCGCTGCGGCGCGCAGTATGGAGGGAGCGACTGTCGCAACCGAGCTCCGGGCATGCCGCAATCGCGGTGGTAAGACCCCTCTTTGATGAGTGGCTGGATAGGCGTCACGGCGTCCTGACCTTCCGCTTGACGCAGGTCTTCACCGGACACGGATTTTTCGGGAGGTACCCGTGTCTGATGACGAAGGAGGCAAGGTCTGGGTGTCACCAATGCGAGGATCGGCCGGAAGACACGGTGGAGCATACGGTGCAGGACTGCCCCGCGCGCAACAGAGCACCGCCGTGTCCTCACGACGGCAATAGGCGGAGACCTCTTGCGCCCTATCTCTGTCCGACCATGGACCAACGAATTATTCCCGTTGGATCCCACTTGAATCCCACTTGAATATTTTTCGACGGCGCGTTGTATTCCACGCGCGCCTCAAAGAGTGCAGTCAGCATTATGACGGGGCCCCTCTGTAGAGGGCCAAAGCCTGCCAGGGTCGCGGGACCAACGAATTACTGTGACCCCTGAATGTAAAGGGCTATTGAAGGACACCGTGGATTTTAGTCAGTACGAGTCTGACAGCCCTGGGTGGGAGGACTTATTTGATGATGTTACACACTAAAAAAACATACAAAAATACAAATCTTTCCTCTTTATAATAGGTATTAGGAGTCTGAAAAGTGTTGGTATGGTGGTACATGCATGAACTGTGTTGGTACGGCGAATCCCCGCTGCCTCGACAAGTTTAGTGCAGCGGGAAGAGCTCCGGAGCGATCTCAGGGCGGTATGAAGGGAGCGACTGTCGCAAACGATCTCCGGCCAATAGGCGCGAAAAATGGGCGAAAAACTGCAGTTTTTATTTAGGTACTATATTTATTAAACACAATGAATGAAGCTATACGAATCTATGCCTTGCATACCTTTAATACCCATTCCTTGAGAACCGATGACTACAGAAATACAGCTTGGCCAGAACGGATTGAAACGGAACTAAAATTTTTATTTCTGACAGCGTTTTAAAATCTTTGATATTTGATGTAAACAAAGACCGACGGTTTGTTAGATTTATTATTTTGCCATAAAACTAACGTAATAAGTGAAAAAAAATAATATAAAATCATTCAAAGTGCTGGTAGCGCGAAGACAGTGGCGACTTCCGGTTTTCTACATTTTTATGTCAAGCTGTATCTACCTACATTTTGTACCAGATCTGTAGTTATGAGTCATGTTTCACCCGAGCGAAGCCGGGTTTTCATCTAGTAGGAAAATAATTAGGTATTTGTTAATTGTGTCTACATGAAACTTATTTTATGTTGTACTGTATAATTTTGTATAAAGCCTCGTATTCAAGGTAAAGATTTGTCCAGCAACAGTTGAACAACATTGTTGATGAGCGACGAAGATGTTGCTGGAAACCTTGTTTAAATCAATTATGGTTCTCCACACGCAATTCGGCGTTAAAATGTTGCCGAGAAAGTATTATTTTATCATTGCTATATACTAATGCCGAGTTTATAAACGGTTGCCAACACGTACACAAACGTCAAGATTCGTTGATAAACTCTGCGACATGGCGTGATCAACTCCGCAACACTAGTGTTGCCCGTAATATGTTGCCAGTAACTCGCCAACATATTTCTAAACAAATTAATGTTTTCCATGAATACGAGGCTTTAGTTGCTGCATTTTTTAACTTTCCCCAATAAGACTTTCTCCTGCATTATTAGTGCAAACATTTAAACTCACATATACAAACTGCCAGATCCGGAACAACTTGTGATATAGATCATAAAAATATTTGTTCCGTACGGGAATTCAACCTGGCTACACTCAGTGGAGCAGTAAAGTGCGCGGCCACCGCACCGTGTCAATCGTCCAATAATATTATTTTGTCAAAATAATAATTTGTAATTTTGTTATTAGGTACCTACATTTATTAAGTGGTTGAGAAGGATCTTTTATTGTCTTATTGTTTACGTACGTTTAGTGTGAGATTGCAAAGCTGAACGCACTTTATACATAATATTAAGCCAAAATTGAATGTTGCAAATTACTTTTTGTTTGTTGTATTATTTACAGTGTATGAAGAAATTGGGACTATATTTTATAACGATATTATTCATTTTGTTGGAATAAATAATTATTTTATTTATACGGATAAATTGAATTTAAACTATTTCTGTTTTTTTTTTGTTAGAAATCCCCACATCAGCAGTAACACAGTTTTCGTCATTTATTCAATGCGAAAGCATTGAATAAATGACGAAAATAATAATGTAATATATATGGGACTATGAATAAATTAATAATGACCAAAGTAATTAATCTTGCTTCGTAATAGATGACCCCAATCTCAACTGTAATTATAAACACATACCTAAATGAGTTATTTGTTTGTAATTATAAATAACAATTAAAATTACATGTAAGTAAGTGTTAGGAAGGTAGGTATAACTTGATCTTTAACCTTAATGTGGTAAAAACATTAAAAACTCTTTACAAATTATGCTGGTACTCGTAATTGATTTGTACTTGAGTAAAGTTAGTTCATATCTAACTGTCTTAGTAATCCTACTTATATCCTACAAAGGCCCAACGCACACCAGCGGAGGCGCGGCGAAGATACTGAGAATAAATCAATTTAAAATTAATTTAACTCTTATGAAATGCGGTTAAAAACGGCATGCAAAGCGAGACGCGCGCGGTCGCAAAGCGTCGCGACGAGACGCGCGGAGCCGTTCGGCGCGGTGTCATAGAGTACAAATTTTATTATTATACCATAGGAGTTAAGGTTTATTTTAAATTGAGTTATGCTCAGTATCAGGGACCGAAACCGGTATCAACAATACAGGTATTTTTTCGGTAACAACCTTTTTTTCTTTTACAGGTAATTTTAAAGGTTACCTTTATTATTAAAGTGAATACTTAACCAGTATTAATACCGGTTACCGAAATAAAAATTACCCCTATCTTACACGTGCCGTCGGCAATAGTCAAAGGGCGCGCATCGCCTGTGTGTGTGACAAAGAGTCGGGCCGACACACGAACTTAGGCGAACGCCAATCACGGCCCTGGCTGGCACAGCACGCGGCACGCGCAACGCGTCTTTCATTCAGTTTGATAATAAATGTATGTATAACTCAGTATTACTCTATAATAATGCCGTCGTCATCGTCATTGTGGCCAACATGTTGTTTTTAATCCCCGACGGAAAAAGAGGGGTGTTATAAGTTTGACGTGTCTGTCTGTCTGTTTGTCTGTGGCACCATAGAGCCCGAACGAATGAAGCGATTTCAAATTAGTTTTTTTTTAATAAAGGTGAGGTCGCCAAACATAAGACCTAACATTAATCCTCAACTTTACCATATATTTATTTCAAAATTAATGCTGCAGTATTTTCGACGTATCACAGGATTCTGCTAAGCCATTTGAGGTAGTATGAGGTAGTATGGCGTACAGCACTGGTACAGACTTTCTTGGTAATGTTTACTATTTTCTAATGCCAAATTGGCAGTGCGATATTCTGTTTCTTTCTCGTAATCAAAGTGATTTTGCACCCCCCACCGAATAATATCGTAATCGAAAAATTCAAATTTTACAGGAAAAATAAAACAGTGTTTTTTTGTTTTTATTGTAAAAATTATCCAACCTAAGAGAATGATTTATATATCATCAAATGAAAGTTATTTTTTTATAGAATCATTCTAAATAAAAGTTTTACATTTTTATTTTGTTAGGACCAAGTTATTAAAGAAAATATATTTTACTGGATACGTTAGAAAAACATTACTTCGCAACAAAACATAACGATATTATTCGCGTAAAAACAAAAAGACAGCGTGCACAATAATAGTACCTATATTACAATGTTATTCGTTAAACAATGACATCCAAACATAAACGGTAATAGATTGTAACTGGGATTTTCGCCTATATAATATATATTATAATTTGGACGTAGATAAACAAAAAGGATCCAACCCACAACATGACCGAAAATGAGTTATGAAGACCAAACTGCTCATCAAGGTCTATATTTTCGATTAGCAAAAACAATCCAAGTTAAATATGAATATTTTGACATTAAAATGACACTGGTTACCAAGCCACATGTATGGCGAACCCCTATTTAAGTTTCGTAAAAACGATCCATTCCCCTTGGATCATATTGTAAAACGGCCAATCTAAGATGCGGACACGAAACAAAAATGTTAAAAAGAATCCAAAGCATGTGGATCCTTTTAGATTATAATATTTTACTTCAAATCATTGCAAAAGATAAATCACTAAAAAGATTCAGAAAGCATGAATCTTTTTTGTGAAACTAAATTTTTATTTAAAAAATGCACTGGTTAAATCACAAAAACGATTCAGTACGCGTGGATATTTTTCGCTAAACACATTTCTGTGTTTCTTTGTATTGATGAACACAACGAAAGGGATCCATACACATCTCAGTCATTATGTACCTATATTTTGAAGATTGAAGGCGAAGCTGGTAGAGGCGTCCAAGAAGTGGGATCGTGTTTGATTATAAATATATAAAACAAAACTTAATCCAAATGTTTTGTGACTGCTGTGGGAGACAAAACCGTAACATTAAAATCGTACTAGTCAATCTTTGACAGTACATTATTTTTATAATATCTAAAGACTGCCTTTATAAAAAAAACGTGTAGAATGCTAAAATCTTCCAATGTGTCCTCCCGTCCCTCCCTGGGCTCCCGAGGACTCATTTGATGATTTTGGTTTGTCAGACTCGTACTGACTAAAATCAACGGTGATCCTTCAATATCCCTTTACGTTCAAGCAGGCTTTGGCTTCTAAGGGGGCCGCGTTGGAATGCTGGCGCGCGTGGAACAAGACGTGCCGTCGACCCGGGCATGGTCTATGATCGGACGGCGAGTCACCCACTACTCGCCGCCCGCATGCCCGCTCCTACGGTGGCTGGAAATCGCCTCGCGACGTCTGTCAGTTGCTGTGGGCGTCTCCCGCAATAGCTGGTCTTGAGGTGGACTCTGTCCTATACCTAACGCGTCCCGCCTCCTCCTTTGCTAGCATGACTTCTTCGCGGAAGGAGGCGACCGCTTTCCATTCCGTCTCGGATCATGGCCTCGACCAATGCCGGGCGCGAGAGGTCGCCGCATATCGCCTCTGTGAGGACACGCCGGTGCTCTGCCCAAGCGGGCCAGTCGGGCGCTTCTTCCTTTCCTATACGACACAGGAACCTCCCGAAACATCCATGCCCGGTAAGGACCTGTGTCAAGCGAAAGATGAGGACGCCGTGACGCCTCTCCAGCCACTCTTCAAAAGGGGTCTTACTACCCTCCATGCCGCCTTGAGATCGCGCCGGAGCTCTTCTCGCAGTGCCTCGACTTGTCGAGGCAGCGGCGATTCCCCCAACTTTGCGCCTCCACGCGCCACTCGTAGACGCACTGGAGGGCTTTCGCCTTCAGATCCTAAGGCGGCAATCCGGCCAGGAAATTGGCCGATTTACCGGCGATCGTGCGGTATCCCTGGATCTTCCGTATGGCCATGACGCTCTGGCATGCGACTAGCTTTGCCGATGGCCTCCGCATGCACAGGGCCCACACAGGGACCCCGTAGACCATGGACCTCACGATACCGGTGTACAGCCTACGGCAGGAGGCGTTTGACCCGCTGAGATTGGGCAGGAGCCGCTTGAAGGCGGTTACCACCCGATTCAGCTTTGGGGCCAAACGAAGGAAATGTTCCTTAAAGCTCCACCGGCTGTCGAGGATGAGTCCCTGGTACTATATCGTCGACTCGACGCCGATGCAAGCCCCTTCCACCGTTATGCGGGACTCTGACCGTGGCCGATCCCTGTGGGACGCCGCACGATATCTCTCACCGCTTCCAATCTCCCCGGTGGCCGGGATAGATGACGGCCCTGTCCATCAAATAGGCCTCGACCACGCGGCGGAGGTAGGTCGGCACCCGGTGATATCAAACTACTTGTTTTATTAATGAAATGAATATTTTTTAACGATTTAAGTGGCAATTAGCCATTTTGAATCGTTTTTGCTAAATGAAATTGAGGTTAACTTATTTGAAAATAGCTTTTATCAAAAAGGATCCTAACACACATTTAGTTGAATATCTCAAGAAATAAAAGTAAATTCTCTTAAATTTATTTGTATGAGTAAAATATACATTGCCACACACATATTTTCTTAAGAAACCATTAAACATAAGCAAGTCTATAATGAGCAAACACAGGATAAACTTCAATCTCGATTATCTCAAAAGTAACATTTTGTGGGATGGATCCTTTTTGGTTATCTACGTCCATTTAAATGATTGTTTGAGTACTATTTTATTCTTCAATTGCCTGTTAAGTAATATCCATTATTAGAAATATAACTTTCAATAAAACTATGGCTTTCTGATAAAAGAACACTCATCATCATCATCATCAGCCGAAAGACGTCCACTGTTGAACATAGGCCTCCCCCTTAGACCGCCACGCCAAACGACAATTCGCTACTTGCATCCATCGGTTGCCCGCGACCCTCACGATGTCGTCGGCCTACCCAGTGGGAGCCCTGCCTACGCTGCGTCTTCCGGTCCGTGGTCGCCACTCGAGAACTTTTGTTCTCCATCGATCGTCAGTTCAATGAGCGATGTGGCCTGCCCATTGCCACATCAACTTGTAAATTGTATGAGCTACGTGGGTGACTCTGGTTCTTCGCCGAATATCCATGTTCCGGATTTTTATCCCGCAAAGAAACTCCGAGCCTCTAAAAGGCCAGCAGTGCAAGACCACGTTTCAGACCCCTACGTAATCACTGGCAACACACACTGGTTAAACATCCTTGTCTTGAGACACTGTGGCATTCTCGATGAGAAGATATCACGTAGCTTCCCAAACGCTGCCCATCTAAGTTGGATTCTTCTTCGACCTCTAGAAAGAGGTCAGTTAGGTAGGTTCAACTTCGAGAACGAAGTTGGACCTACCTAACTGAAGAATCTGTCCAAGGTAAGTATAATGGTTTACAACTTCGAGAGTATATCATTCCCAACAACAACCGGTACGGGTGCCACATGGACGTTCGACATGATTTTCGTTCATTTTAAGGCCGACCCGTTGGAAGACTATACTAAGGTCGCTGAGCATAGCATTGAGGTGCTTCAACGATTCTGCCATGATGACTATAATCATCGGTAAAACGAAGGTGACTGATGTATTCGCCATTGCTGTTGATGCCGAGTCCGTTCAACGCGGTCTTGAACAGTTTCGGAGAAATAACGTCTCCCTGTCTCACGCCTTTCTGCAATTGCTCTCTTCCTGAAGTCGGAAAAACATGGTGGCGTTTCTATACAAACACCTCAACACTTCGATACACCTATAGTCGATATGACATCGTTGGAGAACGTGCAATACTGCCCAGGTTTCGATTAAATCGAAGGCTTTTCCATAGTTCACAAACGCTAAATATAATGGCCGATTATACTCCTCTGTCTTCTGTATAATCTGACGGTGTATGTGGTCTATGGTACTAAAACCTTTTCGAAACCCGTCTTTGTCGGGAGGCTGGAAGTCATCAAACCTGCTTTCGAGACGGTTCGTAATGACTCTTGAGATCAGCTTGTATACATGGCTCAGAAATGAGATTGGCCTGTAGTTCTTCAACAAGGTATTGTCACCCTTTTTGAAAGCAACCACACTCCCGTGGCATACTTCTGGTGTAGTACCTTCGAATACGACGGAATTAAATAACTTCTGGAGAACTAAAAGTACCGGTTTTCCACCCGCTCTCAGAAGTTCAGTTGTGATTCGGTCCTCACCCGGCGCCTTGTTATTCTAGAGCTGTTTAAGAGCCATTCTAATCTCATACAGGCTGATGTCCGGGATATCCTCAGTGCAGTGTCGAGTCAATTTAGCTCTTGCGTCTCGAGCTGTACCGACACTGGGTGTTGATGTGTATAACTGTCCGTAAAAACTCTCAAGCTCTCTTAGGATCTCAGGTTTCGTCGAAATGATGCTGCCGTCATTAATCTTCAGCTTCGTCATTTGACTTTGCCTAATAGAGATAAGACTTTTGAGCCCTGGTTCCGCTCGATCACCTCTTTGATCCATGCCACCCTATAGGCACGCAGATCACGCCGCATTGATTAAGAGATTCGTCTATTGAGTTTGCCATATTCCAACATTTCAGCTGAAGATTGCAGCCTCATCTCGGTCCGGTCTTGCATCAACTTGATGGTTCCGTTCGAGAGCTTTTGAGACTTTTTGCGGTGAGGGGTCTTAAAGAATTTGAATCCCACAGCTTGAACAGTTTCCACCAACCCACTGTTAATCTCGTCCACAGTTTCGCATTCGGTTAGGCACTGGAAGCGATTGTGCAGTTCCAGTTGAAAGTCTTCGGGGTTCTGGATGTGGGCAGGACTATGTCGGAGCGTAGACTTTACGAGACGAGACCTTTCAAGCTTCACATTAATATTCAATGTGCCTCTGACGATTCGGTGATCGCTACCGGTTTTTACCTTGGGGAGCACAGAGACATCACTGAATATTCGCTTCTTGGTCGTCATGATGAAGTCGATCTCATTTCTGATAGTACCATCGGGGCTCATCCACGTCTACCTCCTGGATGGCCGCTTCTGGAAGTAGGAGTTCATTAAATGAAGTTCTTCCTTTTCCATGAAGTCGACCAGTCGCTGGCCCCTCGCTGCCCATACCCAAATGGCCCCACTCTCAACTTATCGCCATTCCGTGCGCCCTTCGCGTTGAAGTCCCCCATAACAACGGTGAAGTATGTTTCGGAGGTATGTATGGCCTCGGATATCTCCTCATCCAATGCCTCTACTTCATCATCGAGGTCGGGGCCTATGACCTGTATGACCTTTAACGAATACCAGTTGATAATTCTGAGTATAAGGTATGCTACCCTACTCGACACACTGTCGACTTTCATAACGTTGTTGATGAGAGACCCGCGGACGGGAAATCCAACACCACCCTGGGATTTAGGTCTCCTTCCCGGTAGAAGAGCATGTTGCCGGAATCTAGAACTATCGTATCCTGACCCTCTCTTCGGATTTCATTGCATTTTGCTCAATTCTTCCTCCAGCTCGATAATCTTCTCATCGGTCCTCAGTGTGCGAATGTTGTGTGTTACCAGGGCCAATGTCCGTTGGGGGTGGTATGCCACACATACTAGATATGAGCGCCGATGGCCAATTCCACGGCGGCGGCGTGGCCTGTATATTATCACGGCGGCGGCGCGTCGCGTCCGGCCGTGTGTCTTAGTTTTTTTTATTAAGGAAAGATTTCTTAAGAAGAAAAATGAAGAAAATCATGTTGTTGTTAGGTACCAAAAAAGTTTTATAAAGAAACGTATTTGTTAATTACAATTTTAGGCTCTATATTTAGCGATTATGTTTACTAAAAACAATAATTGTTTCAGTATTTTAAGGCTCAGGTCTTGTAAAATTCACTCGCGCCGAATTATTTGCGTAACTTTGTTTGTGATTTTTGAACAAAATAGTGCAATAGCTTGAAATATTATTATTGCACATAAATAACCATAATATAAGTAACAGCTAGTTATTTTTTTTAAGTTGATTTAAGTGGATTATATACGGTAAATCAAGCGTTCAAATCAGCTCTTTCCTGCCCAACGTCATTTCGAGTTACGTTGGTGCACTCAATCTGAGACAATGAAGAATTAATTTAAAAATCTGTTCAGCGCATAATGACCGCAATATCCTCGTCTTCAAACTGCGCTGATTAGTTTTTTATATTTATCTTTCATTTTCTAAATTAAGATGGCAGAATATTATCAAAATTCTCGGATTTTATCTCTCAATAAATAGTTTTTTTCATAACAACTATGCATCGTAGGTATGTAATATTTAGATTATTTTGATGTCGACAGATCAATAAAGCAAATACAAAAAAAAAATTGTACCTAAAGCGCTTTTTTTCAACAATAAAAATATCTCAAATAACCTCTCAAAAAGTGTTTATAAACGAGAATTGCAAGAGAAATTCCTTAGTGGCCGGTGGACGGCCGGAGCGATCGGACGTGAGGTCCACGACGAATTTTTATTGGTCCCTCTCGCTCGCACCTTCTCTCGCTCTAACGGTGATTACGCACAGTTACGCATCTCAGGTTGCTCTACTTTATTAAATTAAAATATATTTTTTAACCGACGGAAAAAAAGGAGGAGGTTCTCAATTCGATATGTATATATATATATGTATATATTTTATTTATGACCATTCATTACTTTTACTTACGTGGTCCAATTTCAAAAATTCATTTTTTTTTTGTGTACGTAGTGTATCTGAAAGTTGGTCCCATTTAAATATCAAAACTAAACGCGGCCTATATGGGTTTTTTTTTTTTTTTTAGCGTGGTAAAATCATCAAATGAGTCCTCCAACCCCGGGCAGGGCGGGAGGGACTGTCAGACTTCTACTGACTAGAATCCACGGTGTCCTTCATAGCCTGTTATGTTCCGGGGTCACGGTAAGGGAATAATCCCGCGACCCCGGGCCTATATGGGTAGAAAAAAAAAAAAGAAAAGGAAATAATTGTCAATTTTCCTATAGAATTTTCAGTTGTGAACCGATTCTGTTGAAATAAAGTTAACATAATGTAGCCCTGAGGACATTATAATTATACTATATAGCAGAGATATGGAGAAGTAACTAAACAGGTTCGAGCGAATTCCGACCTTAATGACATTTAAAAATTTAGTTTGTTTTTTCTCACATTCACGTTTGCTAACATTGCTCCTTCATTAAAATCCGGTTTTTGCATAAATATCAGTAAGGTCGAAAATCGTTTGAACATGTTTTTTAAATTGCTTAACGATAGCAAGTTAAAAAAACAGCTTCAAGCGATTTTCGACCTTATTGACATTTAAAATTTAGTTTGTTTTTTCTCACATTCACGTTTGCTAACATTGCTCCTTTATTAAAATCCGGTTTATGAATAAATGTCAGTAAGGTCGAAAATCGTTTGAACCTATTTTTTAAAATGCTTAACGATAGCAAGTTAAAAAAACAGCTTCAAGCGATTTTCGACCTTATTGACATTTAAAATTTAGTTTGTTTTTTCTCACATTCACGTTTGCTAACATTGCTCCTTCATTAAAATCCGGTTTTTGAATAAATGTCAGTAAGGTCTAAAATCGTTTGAACCTGTTTTTTAAATTGCTTAACGATAGCAAGTTAAAAAACAGCTTCAAGCGATTTTCGACCTTATTAACATTTAAAATTTGGTTTGTTTTTTCTCACATTCACGTTCGCTAACATTGCTCCTTCGTTAAAATACGGTTTTTTGCATAAATGTCAATAAGGTCGAAAATCGTTTGAACCTATTTTTTAAATTGCTTAACGATAGCAAGTTATTGTATCACATTCACGTTCGCTAACATTGCTCCTTCATTAAAATCCAGCAATGAACAAAAGCGTTGGTAACTCTGTCTCCAGGTGGTAATGGACTGTGCCTATGACAAGGAGTGCAGTCCTTGGATGTTAGTGTGGTACGCCGGCCAGGGCGGGAGGGACTGTCAGACTTGTACTGACTAAAATCCACGGTGTCCTTCAAATAACCCTTTCATGTTCCGGGGTCACGGTAATGAGATAAGTACCGCGACGCCAGCAGGCTTTAGCCCTCTAGAGACCCCGTCATCATGCTGACGCTATTTGAGGCGCTCGTAGAACACAACGCGCCGTCGACCCGGGCATGGCCCAGGACTTTTTATACCCGACTGCGCCAGGAGGGTTATGTTTTTCGAGTGTATGTATGTATGTATATTTCTTTGTGTTGCTCTGCAGCCTAAACGGCTTGATGGAGTTGAACTTGAGAGGTGTCGTTAGATTCGTCTTAAACGTGAGAGTGTCACTGGGTACATAAAACTGGCCAAGTGCGAGTCGAACTCGCGTGCAAAGGGTTCCGAACTAAAAATATTTTTTTAAGATCTCTCACACTCTATCAAGTGGGGTGTCAAATCAAAGGATTTTAAAAATGGTTTACCAAAATATATATACAGGGTGACTTTTTTACCACCGTCCAAAATTTTTCTAGACATTAGGTATCAATCACTAACCCCATTTTTGAAAAAAAATCGATAATTCAAATTGTCATATTAAATCATTTTCTCATCCGCTCTGTGTGGTCACTAAGCTAAACGTTAATAATATACACTTGCCGACGCATGAAACGGACAGAGCGCACCACGCTGACCCCTCGCCCCGCCCCGCTACACCTGAGCGACACATCACAGCGCGGTGTCCAGATTCATCAACTTTTTATAGATAACATTGAGACGTGATATCTCCATATTTTTGTATTGAGTGATACAAAAAGAAAAAACACGTATTCAATGATTTTCGCCAAAGATTAATATATTAAAATTTGGATGGTGACTAAAAAATCACCCTGTATAACATATGTTTCAATTTAATTTGGACTGATAAATGCTAACAAAAACTAAAAAAAGTAAAATAAAATAAATATTTAAAAAAACAAACAACCCAACTGCGTAAAAAAACTAAAAAGAAAGTAACAAGCCCAGTAGTTTAGAATTCACTCATTCACACTCACAGTCGGGGCCCCTTGTGAGTCCTCCCACCCCAGGCCAAGCGGAAGGGACTGTCAGACTTGTACTGACTTAAATTCACGGTGTTCTTCAATAGCCTTTTAAGTTCTCGGTTTACAAAGGGTATACAAAGCGCCGTCGACTCGGACATGGTCCATGGTCGGACAGCGAGTCGCCCATTACGCGCTTACGATGGCCAGAGATGACCATGACCGAGTCACCGTGAGCGTCTACCACTGTGGCTGGGATGTAAGGTTTACGCTGTCCTCTCTCTCACGCGTCCCGCCTCTTCCTTCGCCAGCATCACTGCTGCACTGACCTTTTTTTAGGTTTAATTAGTTAGACACGATTGTTATTATTATTATTAAAACACTTGTGTGATACTCGTATTATCACAAACCAAGTCATATTAAAACTCCTTATTAAGCAACAATTTCTATAACTCCTTTTAAATAATCCTTAGTAGAGCAATGTTCTTACCGCATCAAAATTGTTTTATAATAATTCAGTAGGCAGGATGTATGCGGGGGGTTGCGGGAAGGGAGCCCGAAATTTGACGTACGATCGACTGGCCGAACGCGATTCTATTTTGTGCAAACCAAAACTGAAGCCGATACGAGACAGAGTTTTTAATCAAAGCACTATCTATTCGTCACAGTCGTACAACAAAAGACGGTTCTGTAAATCAGTAACTTTACAGTACGGCGCTTTAAAGTTTTCTAATGGAGTTTAAGGGTATATTTTAGAAACCGCTGATCCGCTAAGCTTGAAGTTTGGACATGTTGTTCTGTTTCTGAACTTTTATAATCTGACCAACAAGATAAATTCCTAAAACGGCTAAATTTGATAAAATATCATTGTTTTATGAAAACTTTTGTGTCGTATGTTATCATACGTCGTTGTTTTGCGGATTTTTCTCGTAATTACATGACGCAAAGTGGTTTCCGTCGTTGTTCTAGGAAAATCGGCACAAAAAAAAAAAAATATTATTTGACATGCAATATAGCCTAAGAGTTAAATAAAAATAAGTTAACGTATTAATTAGTGCAAAGCGAAGGCCACGCGCAACCTTACTCAGAACATGGGCGGAACTAACAATCCGACAGTCGCACACGGGCGTAAGCGGGGCGCGGGGGGCAGAGGGCAGCGTAGTACACGGGCGAATAGAATGTTACGTCATTTTACTGCGTTAAGAAATCAAATCCGTCAGTATTCCTAGTCAGTATCTCAGTTATTTTACATTAGATTTAAAAAAAAGAGTTATTGGCTAATAAAGCACGGCTTATAAGCTCATTTTACATAAAAAAGCAAAAATTGAAAATAATCAAAACCGTCGTTGTTCTACGACTACGACGTATTTTTTTATGTGAAATGGGTTTGCTCTTGACCCTAGTTTTTTTTTTATCGTGGTAAAATCATCAAATGAGTCCTCCTATCCAGGGCAGGGCGGGAGGGACTGTCAGACTTGTACTGACTAAAATCCACGGTGTCCTTCAGAAGCCCTTTGTGTACCGGAGTCGCGGTATAAGTGTGTCCCACGACCCCGGCTGGCTTTGGCCCTCTAAATGGGAGGCCCCGTCATTGTGCTGACGCTCTTTGAGGCGCGCGTGGAGCACAACGAGCCGTCGACCCGGACATGGTCCATGGTAGGACAGCGAGTCTCCCATTACTCGCCACCCGCATGCCCGCGCCTACGGTAGCCGGAGGTCGTCCTGCGACGTCCGACGCTGTGGGCGTCTATCACGGCGCCGTGCGCGAGGGTTCTCCCTCGCGAGTCTCGCTTCCTCCTTCGCGAGCATGACTGCTTCGCAGAATGAGGCGACTGCTTCCCACTCTGTCTCACCCCGCAGAATGGCGGCGATCAATGTCGAGGTCGTCGCCTATCGCCTGCGTCAGGACACGGCGGTGCTCTGCCCAAGCGGGGCAGTCCTGCATTATATGCTCCACCGTGTCCTCCGGGCAGCCCTCGCAGTGGTGACACCCAGACGTTTCATCCCTCCTTATCCGACATAGGTACCTCCCGAAGCATCAGTGTCCACTGTCCGGTGAGGACCTGCGTTAAGCGGTAGGTGAGGACGCCGTGGGACTTATCCAGCCACTCCTCAAAGAGGGATCTTACGGCGAGCCCGTTGACCCTAGTCTAGGGTCACGAATGACTAAGACAAAGTTGACGATGCTTAGAAGTAGGAGCCCTGCTAAGCGGGGCTCCGTCGATTTCTCTTGTGAAGGAAGAACTAGTTTTGCCTAGGTCAGACTAGTTTATCCTGAAATCGGGTTTGGCCGGTAATTTATACACTTGAATGTGTAGAGCCGACTACACACGTACCAGTATACTTGTACAAATCAAGACTTGCACAAACATAGGTCAGTGACCATGTTAGGGACTTTAACCATGGCGTGATGTGACGCGATTTGATCGATTCCAACCACAACTGAAAATCAACCTTGCCACTAAGAAATAATGATGCAATTCGATTGACTTGACGTCGTTGTGTCGTCCCTTAGGTGCAAGTATCTTCCCACACACGTTTCAGTATACTTGCGCAAGTCTGGATTACCGCAGGTATACTGTAAGTCCCTGTTCACACGTGCCATACACTGCGCCATCGGCTAACCCGGCAACCGGAACGTGTAAAAAGGCACTAACGTGTGTGGCATAAGCTACGTAGTGAGTGTAGCTCTAGAGCGAACAAACGCTGAATGCCATCAGGGCGCGCGTGCGAGCGAGAAAGCAAGTTGCGACTCGTCGCGGCGGCGCGCCGCGCGTTTCTTTCGGCGGCGGCGCGCCGACCGAATTCACGGTGACGGCGGCGCACCACATATCTATGCCACATACTCGATATTATTATATCCCTTTCTTTATTCTCGCGTTAATAGATAATACAGCAATCGTAGATTGAGTGTAGATCACCTAGGTTAACTATTGCAAAAGTATATGCTATTTTTTTTAAATACATTAATAAATAGTAACCAGCATTGCCATATTAATGTGTTTTTTTGAAATAAAATCTCTACAGGAGTAGTATTGCTAAAAAATTGAGTTGCAAAAGTCCAACTGGAACGACAAACAAACAAATAAACAAACAAGAAAAGTGAGTTTATAAAAACGTGGGATAAACTTTACTATAATTAAAACGATTTTGCTGTTCTTACTGGAATAATATCGGTATCGTAACATATTGAAATTCTTATTATCAGTGCTATCCGTAATCACTTGAAGCGATATTATTCACGTAAATAAGTACAATAAATCTGTAACGGAATATTAGGGCTATGGTTATTATAAAAATACAAATTTATAATGTACTCATAGGAAAAACTTTTTGAAAAAAAATGTAACCGCCTTCAAAACAACCACAAAAAAGGGTAAAATAACCTTCAAAACTTTTCTTTCGGAAGTCGGTGACTTTTTTTCATTAATTTAATTGTCTTTTTGCCACCGACTTCCGAAAGAAAAGTTTTGAAGGTTATTTTACCCTTTTTTGTGGTTGTTTTGAAGGCGGTTACATTTTTTTTTCAAAAAGTTTTTATTTTACTCTTTTTAGTTTAAATATTCAACCACAATTCTTGTCAAATACGAGTGCATCGTTAAAATCTCTTACATTCAGAATTCCCTATCTCAAAAACTACAGAACCGATTTTGATGAAACTTGCAGTATTCCCTAAGTTGAACAATACCTAGTACAACAAAAATACTAATTAATATATAATTACTTAAATCGGACTTGTAGTTCTGGAGATAAGCGAACACAAACATAATTTACTAAATCAGACGATGCCAAGTCCTTACTAGAGGAGTTGTACCTTCCATCATCAGCTCAGCTACATGAGATGATGATTAACATATGCAAATACTTAAATTACTTCATAAAATTTGCGAAAAACGATGTGTAAGCCTATAAAATTTGAGGGTTGCCCTCGATTTCTCCAGGATCCAATCATCAGATCCTGACATGGTGACAATGGGACCACTCCTGAAGTATCTCCTTTCGAACAAAAAAAGAATTTTGAAAATCGGTCCACAATTGGCGGAGTAATCGCGTAACAAACACAAAAAAAAATACCTTATACCATACCATACCATACCGTCGAATTGATAACCTCCTTCTTTTTGAAGTCGGTTAAAAATGCGAAAAAAAAATTGACAAAGTGTAAGAGAGTACCTACATGATGAATATGCAATAAAACGCAAAGTATCGTTATATCACATTACGATATTATTCGGTGCGAGGAGCGATTTTTAGGTAACCGGTATTAAAACGGTAACCTCATTAAAGGTTTTTTCTCGTAATCAAGGTCATCTTTAGGAAACCGGTATTAAAACGGTAACCTGAATAGAGGTTACATTTTTCTTCGGTCTGGTTACCCAGATAGCGGTTACCTAAGTCTGAAAAATAACCGAAATTCTTCAATACCGGTACCGTAATTTATAAAGGTTTTCGGTCCCTGCTCAGTATCTTCGCCGTGCCTCCGCGTGTGCGTTGGGCCAATCGCGAAAATTCGTAAGGATGGAAGTTTGTTACTATTTCACGCATAGACACTAGGGAACACGTCGCATCCGCAGATATGGTTCGGTATTTGTGTATGAATCTGACTGTCAAGACACTATGTGGTTTCCGCAGTGACACCTACTCTTCCTTCCTTGTGTGTGTGACAACCGGCGTATACCTACGCCGGGTCGGGTTGTCGGGTGGAGACTCCGGAGGCCGTCCCGCCTTCTGCAGTAGCACCAGTCGATCCTCATTCCAACCTTTTGGCAACTGCGTGGGCATCAGAAAGGCGTCGAACATCTTTCTCCCAGTGCTGCTTCCTGAGTCTTTCTCTGTCCCCGATCCCCGTCTTCTGGAGATATTCCTCTTGTTCTAGGCGCGCATAATCGCTGTAGGTATTCACGCCTCGGATATTGGGTCCAGGTCCGAGTTTATGTCGGATTCCGATTCAGCCATGCCGGGGGAGGGTGATCCGCGTGTTCGGGGAAAAATGCTTCTAAACTGTTTGAATATAATCATTGCCATTAGCTGGAGAGCTACTGAATCCCGCGAGTAACGGTCTTCCTGTAAGGTTAGAAATTTGTACACTCCTGATTTATAGCATGCTAAGGGCAATCGCCATGACCTGGCAGGCGTCAGCCGTGCACGTCATCAGACCCTCTACAATTTAAGTTGCAAAAAAAAAAAAAAAACACACTTGTTCCTGTAAGCTTAAAAATTTGATATAATGTAGTTTATTTATTGTAAATCTTAAAAAAAATGACAGGCGGTTTTGAAGAGCTTAAGACCTTGCTAGGCGAGGAAACAGCTGCTAAGTAGCCCAGTCAACGAAGAGTTATAAAGGAAAAGTCTTGGAACACAATTTATGACTACACATCTTTGTTCGGACTAGTTAAGAGGTAAACATATCAAAAGTCCCCAGGAGATGGGAGGGTCTGAAAAGACTGCTGCTGCTTTCTGGATCTTTGGCGATATCAAATACAACTTTCCAAAGGACATCATTTTTTTTGGGCCTTTTCTGAAAGTGCCGGCCAACGAAAAAAATTGGTACCTATGGGTAGTACTAGTCATTTGGAGCAATAGTTATTATGGCACAAAAGTTGTAGGATTGCTGTCGGCCAAGTTATACAAGTTCGAAGATTCGTAATTCTCATACATTTTTAGGGTTCCGTAGTCAACAAGGAACCCTTATAGTTTCGCCATGTCCGTCCGTCCGTCCGTCCGTCCGTCTGTCCGCAGTTTAGCTCAGAGACGCACAGTACTAGAGAGCTGTAATTTGGTGTAAATATACGGATTTGTTGTGCCGAAAAAGTGGTAAAATAAAATCTCGTAAAATATTTTTTTTTAGGGTACCTCTTGTACACGTAAAGAGGGGATGTTTTTTTTTTTTCTCGCGTACACCTTAGTGTGGGGTATCATTAAATAGGTCTTTAAAAAATATTGATAGTTTCCATTAACAATTTTTTGATAAAAAAATTCGTTTGTGAAATATTAAGCTTTAAAGTGCTAAATTTTGCTCGACTCGTGTGTCCCCCCCCTCTACCAGCTAAACGGTTATGTTTGGGGGTGTGAAAAAAATCACAATAGTAGTAATTATAACGAAGTTTAAAAGAAAATTATCATGACTAAGTAGGCTTTACAACTTTACGAGTAATAGTCGACCAACTTATAAAATGTACTTGGATAACATATTTTTCTAAACAAAATGTATCGGAGAACATGCTCTTCAACTGCAAATGTAACTTTGTCAACTTTATTTTTACAGCTTTAATAGGTATGTTTTTACGGTATGTTTTTGGGGATAGGTAGGTTTTTATCGTCAACTATTTTTAACTTATTTCAAAAAAAGGGGGAGGTTCTAAATTCGTCGTAATCTTTTTTTTATGTATTTTCCCCGATTTCTCAAAGACTCCTGGACCGATTTTGAAAATTCTTCTTTTTAAAATTAAATTCAGCGAATCAGTTTAGTTAATTCGCATAAGTATTTTGATGGGCAACTACGGAACCCTACACTGTGCGTGGCCCGACACGCACTTGGCCGGTTTTTAATTTCTGAAACTGCCGAGAATCACCAAATAATGATAAGTATTGCTAGAACTAGCGACCCCAAGCAATTTAACATAACGCCTGTAATCCCTGAACGGATTAAAATGAATAATAATCTGTTTATTTTTTGTGAAAAGTAATAAAGACATTTTAAAATATACAAATCGGGCACTTTCAGAAAAGGTCCAAAAATGTATGGAGCCTGAATGTTCTCCTGAAAAGGCTAAAATGATTTTTCCCAAATTACAGACATTCAAGAGCAGATACCTCGAAAACTATACAAGATATCGAAATGCTCACTGAATTAACCTTACGAGAAATTTATTTAGCTTTTATTTCGTTCATACATGCTATGCCACTAGGACGCATGGTTTCCGAGATATACCTAAGCGAAAAACCAAAAAATGGTACCCACAGCTCAAGAGCTAGGGGCGGGAACTTTTGATATGTTCACCTCCTAACTAGTCCAAACAAAGATGTGTAGTCAAAAATTGTATACACATCTTTGTTTGGACTAGTTTATAACTCTTTGTTGACTGGGCTACTTAGCAGCTGTTTCCTCGCCTGGCAAGGTCTTATGCTCTTCAAAACCGCCTGTCATTTTTTTTTAAGATTTACAGTAAATAAACTACATTAGGTATATCAAATTTTTTAAGCTTACAGGAATAAGTTTATTTTTTATTTTTTTTTTGCAATATAAAATTTAAAGGGTCTGATGACGTGCACGGCTGACGCCTGACAGGTCATGGCTCAATAGCCATTGTACAATTTGTACACTTATGATTTAAAGCATGCTAAGGGCAATCCCTTAGCATGCTATAAATCATAAGTGTACACTAACCTTACAGGAAGACCGTTACTCGCAGGGTTCAGTAGCTCTTGCCTCTTGGACTATATCATTTGTTACAACTCAGCAGTCACGCTTAAGACCACTACTAGGCAAACCTTTTTTTATGTTCTCAAAATCAGAAATCAAACTTCATTTAGGCCGATAAAGTCAGCAGTTTTCGAAGGTCCATTTTACATAAGACAATCTACCAAGAAAGTACAGTCGGCCAAGAAAGTGGTGTACCACCCTAAGGTTGAATATCGCTTGCAGATTCATAGGTGATAAAGATTAGTTTCGCTTGCAGATCGATCTGACAACTTCTATTGCTGTCTTTATCTGATTATTGATAACGACTATTACTGTTTGTAACGTGACAGCTGTTCTTAGTTTGAACTTGATGGAACCAATGACGTCGTAAAATCAACGGCGGGGGGCTGTAGATTTTGATGACAAAATTGTATCTACAAATTCAGAATTGTAATCAACAAGTTACATAAAATTGTAAAGGCACAAGGCGAATCCACAAACCTACAATTTCTGTAAACTTGTAATTACAATATCAATAAAAAACAAGCTAAAAATAGATTTATCCTTTTATTAAATTTCTACAATCAATTTTAAAATACTTATAACAAACAAAAACATAGCATATATAGTAATATTTAGAAGATATTGAAAATTTTTAAAAATTAGAAACGGGTGTAACCGCCGTTGGCCTCTATAACCTCTAAAAGACGAGAGACCTCATTGAACCAACAAGCCGTGAGCAAATATCGGTTCCCCGCATTTCCTCCCAAATATAATTACAGTGACTAATAAGAGCTTGTTTGGTTCTTTCATTTTGATGCGACCATCGTTGGACCATATGGCCCCAAAGATTTTCTATCGGGTTGAGGTCCGGCGATCTTGAGGGCCACTGAATTACCCTTACGTCAGTGTGTGAACGAAACCAGGCTCTTACGATCCTCGCATTATGAATTGAACAATTATCTTGAACAAAATCAAATTGTGGCACTTCGTTCTCCGGGTAAACATTACGGACTGTCGGTAGCATTGCATTCTGAAGCACGTCGATATAATTTACAGCCGTCGCTCGAGGAGGTAGAGAACACAATTCTCCTACACCATCCGCACTCATCCAGCCCCAAATATTTACGGAAATTCGACCTGATTCTCTATTTGGAATTACATGATCATCTTTATACCGTGTTGAATTATATCGACAAAGGTGAAGACGTCCATGCTGACTGGATTTAAACGTTTTTTCATCACAAAACACTGTATTAGACCAATCAAACTCTAAGTGTTCTTTGGCGAAGTTCAGACGAGCAAGTCTGTGAGCATCCGTCAAATATATTTTCTTGGCGTAATGCCTGTGGTGCAACCCCATGTAATGTAGATAATTCCTTATTGTTTGGGCACTCACATCGAACATCTCCGCAAAATGTTTTGTGGGCTTAAAACCATTGATTTCATATTCCCGTCTCATGAATTCTCTATCGTTATTGGAGAGTGCAGGCCGGCGACCACTTCTTCTGTGATCCAACAAACTTCCCTCCTCTCCTTCACGACGAATCCAAAAGCGGACAGAACGCCTCGATATATTCAAATTCCGGGATATCGCACTGATACTGCTTCCCTCATTAAATTGGGCAATTATTTGTGCTCTTTCGGCAATGGTCAAGTTGGCAGGCATTGAGATGATTTTATATGCAGTTGATTGAAAAATAACACGGAAAATATATCGATTTTTTGCATATATTTGACAAAATGTCAATTGTCAGTTTTCTTTTTCAAATGGAATTCGGTTGTCTATTTAAATAGTTTTTATTACTTTTGTTTGGAAACATTTCAATTGCTTTGTAGAAACTAATGTCCTTTTCATTTATACTAAAGGTTAAAATGTCATGTACTTATATGTGACATATGACGTATGAATACTAAATACATAGGTTTACGTCATGATAATGTTGTCTCTTTCAGTAATATCTTTTTATAACGAACATTGTTGTAATTTTCGATGACCGGGAAACTAAATCAAAACTGGTACACCACTTTCTTGGCTGACCGTACCTACCCGCCTTGGTCGCGGGACTTATCTCATTACCGTGACCCTGGAACATAAAGGGCTATTGAAGGACACCGTGGATTTTAGTCAGTACGAGTCTGACAGTCCCTCCCGCCCTGCCCGGGGTGGGAGGACTCATTTGATGATATTACCACGTAAAAAAAAAGTACCTACCCGCCGTGCAACATTTCCTAGTGTTTTAGCTGGGAAGAAGCATAGAATACATAGTACTACGCACGAAGAAGTAACGGAACGAACTCGACCCTAGCGAAACATCTGTATGTAAGGTTAAACAAACCTGGGGAATATGGGTAGGTACAATGAAACAGTAGTATATTATTCATTTAAATTACTTTCCACATGTCAGCTACCGTAGGCCTGTGTCTACAAAACTATGTGTAATTAAATGTGTGTGGTATTTCGGTCACACACGAGAAGTTATCCAAAGCTAAAAAAATGTTAATTTATGCAAATGTTGAATAATCATTTACGACTTGAGCAATCTAAAAATAAGAACTAAGTTTGGTTGGTCACCAAGAGACAGGTTTTGTCTAGTTTGGGTCCCGCTGTTAAACTTGTTTAATTAAATAACATAGCCTGTAAATAAATATAAAGTTAGTAGTTATTATAAAGCAGCGCAAAAAACAAAAAGCAAAAAGTGATGTATTATAATTACTGCTAATCTTCTTACTTAATTATAAGATAGGTGGTTATTTGTCACTTCACAGTTCACCGCGGGGGCTGACCGTGCCATGTTGTGGCTAATCTGTTTTTGTCTTTTGGCTCTTTGGCTGGCTGTCAGTCGATACCGGAACCGAAGGATCCTACAAGTGGCTAGTAAAATAAAATGTGACATAAAAGCTTACCCCTTTGTGGGACACGGGTTTATGTTCATGGGGGGTGGAGAAAGTAAGTAGGATTTTTAAATGTTTTTTTGTTAACGACAGGCTCTTTTTGACCATTTGACCTCGCCTGGATATGGTAGATGGTGAAGCACGATTGTCTACAAGTAGGTAACCTATTCACTCTTAACTTATATAACCCAAGGATGTGACTATCAAGCAACGCAGACTTTAGCAGAGAATTCCACTGCTTCAAACAAAGTATTTTGAAGGTGGTATGGTGTTTTGCCGTACGTCTAGTAGTCCGATGATAGAAACAGCTAAGAGGAATCAAATGAAACAATCTTATGTGACCCCGAAAACGCTAGCGTGACGAATTAAACGCATTCATGGGATATGGGCCAGAGAAAACTGAATAAAGGAAGAGTGTAAGGATATGGAGGACAGTTTTGCCCATCAGTTGCAAAGTGCTTTGGAGGTCCCATCTTTTTGCCAAGGCGTAGGCGTTCGGGCGCCGCAATCGCGGCGGTAAGTCCCCTCTTTGAGGAGTGGCTGGAGAGACGTCACGGCGTCCTGACCTATCGGATGACGCAGGTCATCACCGGACACGGAAGTTTCGGGAGGTACCTGTGTCGGATTGGGAGGGAAGAGACGCCCGGGTATCACCACTGCGAAGATCGCCCGGAGGACATGGTGGAGCATACGGTGCAGGACTGCCCCGGTTGGGTAGAGCACCGCCGTATCCTCACGGAGGCGATAGGCGGAGATAAGACGACAAAATAAAAAGTACTACCTACTTATTTTCTAAATCGTGCTAGATTTGTGTGAATCAGTGTCCACAGTGCCTCAAAATAGAGAGGATTGGAAAGGAGAAGCGCATGCTTCTGCTCTGCTATGACAAAATGAAAAGTACTACTTATTTTCTAAATCTTGCTAGATTTGTTTGACTCAGTGTCCACAGTGCCTCAAAATAGAGAGGATTGGAAAGGAGAAAGGCATGCTTCTGCTCTGTTATAAGACAAAAAAAAAGGCTTTGAAGTTCGGAATCATCTATCGGTATCGGCTAGTACAGTGGCTGAGCGATTGGACTGCTGCGCTGCGTGTCGCTTTCGTGGGTTCGATTCCCGCACGGAGCATGTATTTTGTAGAAACCTACAAGTAGTTGTTTCGGGTCTGGGCGTTTGTATATGTGAGTTCATATGTTTGTAAATGCACCCACGACACAGGAGAAATTGCCTAGTGTGGGGCAAAGTTTTTTTAAAATAAAATGCATTAAAATGGCAGTTTAACTCCGAATCCAGCATTTTTCTATCTCAATATTGCTTTCAAACACCTTTATTTTTTCCTTGAGTAATAATTTGAACTGACGAATCATAAATGCGTTAGAAACGATTTTATATTTTCTTGCAGATCGAATGCGTTGCTTCCAGATATTAGGCCGCGAAGCGATAAAAAATGGTGGACTCACTAATTTGTGGGTAGGAGGGCAATATTATACAGGTGAGTCACATTATCTATCTGTCTCGGCTGTTCGGGATCCACTCCCTGGCGACTGAGTGATCCCACTGGCGGTGGTAGTTCTCATCAAGTCCGACTGAAAAAATCTAACTGGAAAAAGCCTTCACCCATCTGTTTGAATGAAAGTGTTTTATATCATACTTTTTATGTAAATTCTCCATAAACATCTTTTGCAGTTGTGGTGGATCCGGTGGATTTGGAAGTTATTCTGAAATCTTCGTTAGAGAAAGACGATGTTATGCGATTTGCGAGGCATCTTATTGGCAATGGAGTAATTTTTGCACCGGGTAAATATATTTTTTTGTATCAGTCTGTAAAATAGTCATGAATGACAGTCACAGCCTCGTGTGCAGCGCTGTACAGTTTATAATAATAATAATAATAATAATATTCCACGACTATCACACAACGCCATCTAGTCCCAAGCTAAGCAGAGCTTGTGTTATGGGTACTAGACAACTGATAAACATACTTATATATTTCTAAATACATACATATTATAGACTAGCTTTTGCCCGCGACTTCGTACGCGGATCCTGTTTCTTATGCCGGCGACGATGGGGTCGTCAAAATCGAAGATCTGAAACGTCGAATTCTAAGAGCCAGGCTGAACAACTCTTGCCAAGACGTCATTCCTATATATTATGTTATAGTGTAGCTGGGGTCTTGGAGTTCCACATCAGGTGTTCCAGATCTCAATTTTCATACGTCAACAGAGAGTGCTCATTAGGCTGGATAACTCTTGCTAAGACGTCATTCCTATAAATGTTATAAAGTAGCTGGGCTGTTGGAAGTTCCACATCAGATGTACCAGATCTCCAATTTTTATACGACAACAGAGCTTGCTCATCAGGCTCAACAACTCTTGCTAAGACGTTTTTACTGTATATGTTATAGAGTATCTAGGCTCTTGGAGTTCCACACCAGGTGTTCCAGATCTCAATTTTCATACGTCAACAGAGAGTGCTCATTAGGCTGGACAACTCTTGCTAAGACGTCATTCCCATATATGTTATAAAGTAGCTGGGCTGTTGGAGTTCCCCATCAGGTGTACCAGATCTTCAAATTTTATACGACAACAGAGGTTGCTCATCAGGCTCAACAACTCTTGCTAAGACGTCTTTACTGTATAATTATGTTATAGTGTAGCTAGGCACTTGGAGTTCCACATCAGGTGTTCCAGTTCTTTAATTTTTATACGTCAACAGAGAATGCTCATCAGGCTGAACAACTCTTGCTAAGACGTCTTTACTGTATATGTTATAGAGTATCTAGGCTCTTAGAGTTCCACACCAGGTGTTCCAGATCTCAATTTTCATACGTCAACAGAGAGTGCTCATTAGGCTGGATAACTCTTGCTAAGACGTCATTCCTATAAATTTTATAAAGTAGCTGGGCTGTTGGAAGTTCCACATCAGATGTACCAGATCTCCAATTTTTATACGACAACAGAGGTTGCTCATCAGGCTCAACAACTCTTGCTAAGACGTCTTTACTCTATATGTTACAGTGTAGCTGGGCTCTTGAAGTTCCACATCAGGTGTTCCAGATCTTCAATTTTTATACGTTGACAGAGAGTACTCATCAGGTTGAATAACTCTTGCTAAGACGTCATTCACTTATATGTTATAGTGTAGCTGGGCTCTTGGAGTTCCACATCAGGTGTTCCAGATCTTCAAATTTTTATACAGCAACAGAGAGTGCTTATCAGGCTGAATAACTCTTGCTAAGACGTCGTGCCTGTATATGTCATAGTGTAGCTGGGCTCTTGGTGTTCCACATCAGGTGTCCAGGATCTTCAAATTTATGCTCTCAGCAGAAAACGCTCATCACGTGGAACAATTTTTGCTATGGCACCATTTCTGTATCTCTTATAGTTAAGCAGGTCTGTTGCGGTTCTGCATCAGGTGTTCAAGTTTCCAAGATAAATTATAGCCTATATGTTAACGGGACTTAATACCTATACAACGAAAAAAAAATTATTCAAATCCGTCCAGTAGTTCCGAAGATTAGCGTGCACAAACACACAGACAAACAGACAAACAGACAAACCGACAAACAGACAAACAGACAAAAAAAATTTTAACTACATTTTCGGGTTCGGCATCGATATAATAACAATCCCTGATACTTTTTTTTTATATATTTCCATTGTACAGACACCACTTTTCTACAAATTTATTATATGTATAGATAAATTACACCCAGACACAGAACAAATGATCGTGCTCATCACACAAACATTTGTCCTGGGTGGGAATCGAACCCACGACCTCCGGTATAGCAGTCAGGTTCACTAACCACTAGACCAACAGGCCAGTCGATTATCATTCACTAAACTACTAACAGCGCCGTTTTGCCACACTATCTCAAGACTGACTATAATACGAGCTCGTTGTAGTAGGCTGCGTGGGGGTAAGATGAAAAACGGGGAAAGGTAAAAAAAAACTACACTAACTCCGAATATCAAGGAATTGTTTCAATGCTGGCATCATTGTTGTAGACACCATTTTGTCTTGCCTCGCCCCACAAACTACGTACTGACGTAGTTTGTGGGGCGAGGCAAGCTAAGTGAGAGCATTCGTGTGTTTTTTGTCATTTTCCGAACGGATACAATACCGCGTAAAAGTGGGATTTTTAATCTTACCCTGCTTGATGCATGTAATTTCCATAAAGACGATTTTAGTCATTATTCAAACTGTAGGGATAGGTGTACCTAATTGAATAGACGAATTGATGTATAATGCTCACCTTTATTAGCTAACCATTCATTATATAGACTTATGCTACTTACACTTACAGACATAGGTATAGATCTATAACACACACACTACAAAACCCTTTGGGCATTTCGTCTCACAATATGTAGGGGATGTTGTTTTTCTTAAGACCAATTTTAAAAAGTTTTTTTTTCATAAAATATTGTTAAAAAAGATTTCTCTCAACATTACTGAAACAACTTAAGACTATCGTCTACCGAGCGCTCGTCCATACTAAAAGAGAAAACGTTTTCCTACCCCTAAATGTTATCCTATCTCAATGATTTTTTAGAATGCTTCTGACACTGTAAAAAACTAGGTTTATAGGTTTTCTTTTTTTCAAAATTTATAATAGTTTGAAAGTAACAGGCGCCAAAAAGTTACTATTTTTATGTCAAAATCTTCATTGAAGTAAAACCTTTGTAGTTTTAAAAACAAAGAAGTTTTTGAAAAAAAGCAAAACCTACAAACCTAGAATATAATATGCTGAATCGATTGACACTAGAATCTAAGAGATTGAACGTGATTTAGTATGTGAAAAACGTTTTCTCCCGAGAGACAAATTTCATATAAAAAATACTCATAGTCAGTCGCGAGCTGCAACGTTCTCTATCGCACGATCGGGGGTTTTTCAACGAGCGAGAGGGACAGCACGAGTTTTTCTAAATACCTATTTTTTGAAAAGGCAGCCGCTATACAATCCTCTTAACCATACCTACTTTTTTACCCAAAACATCATTTTAGTGCATTTGCTTTGAATCCCCTTGTTTAACAACAGTTTCAAATAAAAACTGTTCATCTAATCAAATTTTCATTCCGACTTACCCCCACTCACCCTTTTTTTTCCCTTTTTAGTCCTCCCACCCCGGGCAGGGCGGGAGGGACTGTCAGACTCGTACTGACTAAAATCCACGGTGTCCTTCAATAGCCCTTTATGTTCCGGGGTCACGGTGATGGAATAAGTCCCGCGATCCCGGCAGGCTTAGGCCCTCTGAGAGGGGGGCCCCGTCATTATGCTGATGCTCTTTGAGGCGCGCGTGGGTCACAACGCGCCGTCGACCCGGGCATGGTCCATGGTCGGGCAGCGAGTTGCCCTTTACTCGCTGCCCGCATGCTCGAGCACCCCCACTCACCCTATAGGTCATTTAAATATTTTTAAACATAAGTTAAAGTAAAAAAAATCATACACTAAAAAAATTATTCACTAAATTCAAAAATGATATTTCCACCTGAAACTTCGCAGTGTCCATTTGGCGTCCACGCCGCAAGTTCCTGGCTCCGACTTTTTCTCCCAGGAATCTGAACCACTTTGTGAACATATTCTCCAGACAGAGCATCGTGTTGTCAGAACAGCTGAAGGCAGTCGAAGGGACAGGACCCTTCTCCGTTTGGAAGTATATAACCAGCTTCACCATGGATTCTGTTTGTGGTAAGTTGTATTGTATACGTCGAAAATTGGAAGCACAGTTTGGGTTGGCGCTGCCCCAGCTAAAAGTTATAAAGTTTAGTTCTTGTAGCAGCACGGTCAATTAGTACCGCAGAGCATGATAGGCAACTAGGACATAGTTGGTGCCAAGCAACCAAGAGAAAAATTTCTTCAGCTACACATCAGGTTCGGCATTGGTTGCGGCCATGCTGCGGGGCGAGACGGAGTGGGAAGCGGTCGCCTCCTTCTGCGAAGCAGTAATGCTCGTGAAGGAGGAGGCGGGCCGCGAGAGAGAGAGGACAGCGTCCTCTCTCTGCCCCAACCGCAGTGTTAGACGCCCGCGGCGTCGGAAGTCGGCAGACGATCTCCGGCCACCGTAGGCGCGGGCGTGCGGACAGCGAGTAAAAGGCAACTCGCTGTCCGACCATGGACCATGCCGGGGTCGACCGACGGCGCGTCGTGTTCCACGCGCGCCTCAAAGAGCGTCAGCAAAAATGACGGGGCCCCCTCTCAGAGGGCCAAAGCCTGCCGGGGTCGCGGGATTTTATTTCCTCACCGTGACCCCGGAACATAAAGGGCTATTGAAGGACACCGTGGATTTTAGTCAGTACAAGTCTGACAGTCCCTCCCACCCTGCCCGGGGTGGGAGGACTCATTTGATGATTTTATCACGCTAAAAAAAAAAGCTACTTATCTGTTAGTTAAGTAAGTACCAAATATCTAAAATCTTATTATGCTGTCTTTTTTTTCAAATAATAAAAGCGCTTTTCTCTTAGGACTTTTTTATTTACTTTTCTCTAAACCAGAACCTTAGCGTAGGTATGTAGTTACCCCCGGGTCGACGGCGCGTTGTGTCCCACGCGCGCCTCAAAGAGCGTCAGCATAATGACGGGGCCCCCCTCTCAGAGGGCCAAAGCCTGCCGGGGTCGCGGGATTATTTCCTTACCGTGACCCCGGAACAGAAAGGGCTATTGAAGGACACCGTGGATTTTAGTCAGTAGAAGTCTGACAGTCCCTCCCGCCCTGCCCGGGGTTGGAGGACTCATTTGATGATTTTACCACGCTAAAAAAAAAAAAAAGGTATGTAGTTAGTAAGCCAATGGTCGCGGGACTGTCTGAACAGGAATCGGTGACACTGGAACGTAAAGGGCTATTGAAGGAAAACCGTGTTTGAGTCTGACAGTTCTTTTCGCTCAATCCACGGCGTGATAATCATTTATATATTACTAGCTGTTGCCAGCGGTTTCACCCGCTGCAACTCGAAAATTATCCCACGGGAACATAAAATCGGGATAAAAACTATCCTATGTGTTAATCCAGGTTATAAACTATCTGTATACCAAATTTTAGCCAAATCCGTTCAGTGGTTTTTGCGTGAAAGAGTAACAAACATCCATACATCCATACATCCATACTTACAAACTTTCGCCTTTATAATATTAGTAGGATGACTAGCTGTGCTGTGATTTTTTTTTATTACATAAGCTACCTGCCAATAGAAGTCCCGTCAAAACCGGCCCAGCCATTTCAGAGATTAGCCATTACAAACAGACAGACAAATTTTTTTAAAATAAATGTTATTTTGGTATATGTACAGTATACAACATTATTTTTAGTATATGCGAAACCTGAATATAGTTTGTTCAGAATCAGTAACTGATTCGGTTCCAATAATTTTTACACCATGTTATATTTTTTTTTCAAAAAAATTTAATTAAGTTTTATTACCAGTTAATTACAATACAATCACCGTATGGTTAGGTACCTATTGCCAAACTATTATCACGAGTGTATAACACAGGAGACGCGGTTTACGCGAGTGTACCGCGAAATGAGCATGTTTTTGAACGGACAACCAGTTATTATACAAGCTTATAACTTTGTGATTTTTTATGATACGGTTTTAAAATTTTGTACATATACTCTTTACACAAAAATACTAGACAGGTGTATCGGCTTTCGCATAAACAAAAAATAATGTTGTATACTGGGTGTAGAGACAGCCCTCCACAAAGTTTCAGGGCTTGCTCAGTAGACGAAACTGAACAATCTTCCACAATTTTTTTTTTCAGGAAATGAAAAATAAAATCGGCCTCTCCATACAAACTGTCCAATCAAGTTTATAATTTTGTATGGAGAGGCCGATTTTTGCTTACATTTCCTGAAAAAAAAAAAATGTGGTAGATTGTTCAGTTTCGTCTACTGAGCAAGCCCTGAAAGTTTTTGGAGGGCTGTCCCTTACACCCAGTATTATATTCATATGCATGTAAGTAGTAAGAAACGGTTATTTCAAAATTACAAACAGACACTCCAATTTTATTTATATTATTATGTATAGATGTATACATAATGATGATGTTACCAAGCTAAAAGAAAAAGTTAATAGGCCAATGAGGGCTGAAATAATAAAAGTGCTGGAATTCCCCAGAAACGGCCTTAGGTGTAAACGTAAACGCCCAGAAGTCCATAGACCAACCATTTCTGTCGGCGTTCGCCCAATGTTGCAAGCTGTTGGCGGCGCGGATGACGGAACCCTGGTTGCAAGTCGATGCTTTGTATCAACTGCTGCCATCCTATGCCAGCTTCATGAGGTGCAAGAATGTGATCTACAATTTTATTGATAGCGTAAGTGTGACCAATTAGTCTTTATTTTTTTCAGAAATGATTTGTGTAGTGTTTGGCTTCCTTGATGACTTGGGAGATTTTTTGCTTATCGGCATGAGATGGGGTCGCAACACATAATGTTTCTAAACTGAAATATGCCGGTTGTAAGTTTTCACGTTGGATAGATCAATGAATACTTACTTTGCGATAGACATTTTCAAAACAGACTTGATTTTGAAACACCTAATTACTGACGGGATTAAATAAAAATAGCCAATGACGTTGTATGTTGCATTTCCCGCAACGCCATTGGCTATTCATTCATAAAGGTGAATCATGTGGGATATTGCTAATTAAGTGACCGTTTTAGATCCTCAGAAAACAATAAAAAATCAGCAGAAGCCAAAAATCACCCAGTTATCCTACACATTATTGTTTTGGCTGAATAAAAAGCAATTTTATGATATTTTCAGGTGATCAAATCCAAACGAAAAGCCATGAAGGAACAAATCAATGACATGAAGAAAAGTAAGTCATATCCAGTCATATCTGAAGATAGAAGGTGGCCCAGGGGTATCGGCCCCAACTTACGAGTTGCATGTCGTGGGTTCGAATCCAGGCAGGCGCATTACTTTCTGTAATTTATTTCATCACCACTGCTCTCAAAACGGTGAAGGAAAACATCGTGAGGAAACCGGCATCTCCTAGAACCAAGAATTCAAAGACATGTGACATCCACCAATCCGCACTCGGCCCGCGTGGTGGATTATGGCCCACTCCCTCTCACAGAGAGGAGGCCTGTGTCCCAGCAGTGGGAACATTAATAGGCTGATGATGATCTTAAAAAATAAGATTTTTGTCTCAACTCTATTCTCAGGAAGTCTTAAAACAATATTAAATTATATAGTTCTAATAGCATGCACTTTGAACTGGTCGGCAAGTAATGTAGGGTTAATCGTATGGCAGTAGTACTAACTTACTAACTGATTGTTAACACAGGTTAACTGCTTGCTAATTGATATAATTACACATCCTTGGAAACCGTTTGATAAAATATACAAGTCATGAATATATAACTGGTAGATTTTATTATAGGTCAGTATGATGCAGCTGCTGCAGATAGGTAGGAGATGGAGGTCTTAAAAAGAAGCAAGAAGGACTGATAAATTATAGAATCACGTGTTATGAAAAATATCTAGTTTTAATTCCGCGACAAATATTCAGGCTTGGATGCAGGATGCAGTAAAAATTGTTAGAGTTATTTCAAATCGATTTGAAAAATAAAAACTTGTCCATTGTTTTTAGGGTTCCGTAGTCAACAAGGAACCCTTATAGTTTCGCCATGTCCGTCCGTCCGTCCGTCCGTCCGTCTGTCCGCAGTTTAGCTCAGAGACGCCCAGTACTAGAAAGCTGTAATTTGGTGTAAATATACGGATTTGTTGTGCCGAAAAAGTGGTAAAATAAAATCTCGTAAAATATTTTTTTTTAGGGTACCTCCTGTACACGTAAAGTGGGGATGTTTTTTTTATTTCTCGCGTACCCCTTAGTGTGGGGTATCATTAAATAGGTCTTTAAAAAATATTGATAGTTTCCATTAACAATTTTTTGATAAAAAGATTCGTTTGTGAAATATTAAGCTTTAAAGTGCTAATTTTTGCTCGACTCGAGTGTCCCCCCCCTCTACCAGCTAAACGGTTATGTTTGGGGGTGTGAAAAAATTCACAATAGTAGTATATATAACGAAGTTTAAAGGAAAATTATCATGACTAAGTAGGCTTTACAAGTTTACGAGTAATAGTCGACCAACTTAAAAAACGTACTTGGATAGCATATTTTCCTAAACAAAATGTATCGCAGAACATGTTCTTCAACTGCAAATGTAAGTTTGTAAACTTTATTTTCATCCCACCATCTCGGAAAGACTATTTTTTCTCTTCCATAGCTGAGCGTAAAAGCCGTTTTTATCCTCTAGTGAATAAAGTAAATTGAATTTAGAACATCGTGTGCACTAAAGAGTTATTATACCAGTAATGGCGGCTGCTGACCCCAACAGCTGATCGCCTGTTGTGGTGCCCATTTGACGTTCATAGGTTGTCGTACCACATCAAATTTCAAAAATAGAATTTGTTTCCTCGCAGGAAGTGTGAAAAGCAGAGTACACTCTTCGGGAGTAAAGCTGCGTTGCCTTGGGCTAACTTGAATCCCTTCGTACACTAAAGATTTTTAACTTTATTCTTTCGTTTCTTTCGGGAAATAACACTAGAACCTCCTCGCTGCGCTACGGAGGTTCACCCCCAGAATCCTTAGTATCGCCAGTATCGCTTCGAAATTCAAAACGCCTCCCTTGGTGCGTAATCTTCTATTACTTTGTTAAAATCTCATACTTGGAAACTTCTAGACTCAGAACTTTTTTTACCTTTTTTTTATTTACTTTTTGCGGTTTTCTTTTCACGTCATATTGTTATGACAAACCAAGATAAAAATAAGAAACTTTGAAAACTACTCCTTAGGAAGTAGTTTTCAAAGTTTCTTATTTTAATTTATCTTGGTTATATTTATCTTGGTATTATTTGTTTTTTATTTAAAAATTATTCCGTAATACTTACTTAAAATAATGTATTAGTTAATACCTAAACTGAAATAAAAGTACCTATCTTGTGTTTGTACAATGTACCTACATCTATACATTTCCTCGCTATGGTGGGATGAAAAGTTACGTGTTACACTCGAGTGCAAAGATTTTTCACCTTGTGCTCTTTTGATTCCGTCGCTATCGCTCATGATTCTAATTTTTGAATCACTCGTTCCACTCGTGATTCAATTTTAGAATCATTCGCTTGCTCGGTCATCAAAATTGAGCACGCGGTTAAAAATCTACTTTGCACTCTTGTATAACAAATAACTATTTTACAGCTATAATAGGTGGGTATGTTTTGGGGATAGGTAGGTTTTTATTGTCAACTATTTTTAACTAACTTCAAAAAAGGAGGAGGTTCTCAATTCGTCGTAATCTTTTTTTTTATGTATTTTCCCCGATTTCTCAAAGACGCCTGGACCGATTTTGAAAATTCTTCTTTTTAAAATTAAATTCAGCGAATCAGTTTAATTAGTTCGCATAAGTATTTTGATGGGCAACTACGGAACCCTACACTGTGCGTGGCCCGACACGCACTTGGCCGGTTTTTTTTCAGGTTTCAAAATCACTATTTAAAGTTTCATCTCAGAACGGCATTTCTTCTAGCTTGAATAATGTAACCTGATTTTCTTGCGGTTCATCGTATTGACGATATCCAAAGACGGGCGTTCTTTTTAATTTGGATGGCGGTTCAACAAATTTATTGTAAAACTCAAAATTATTAGTTCTCTTGTTAGATTTCAGTGGTTTTTCTTGCGGCTCATCATATTGAATATATCCTGGAACTGGAGTTCCTACTGTCTCGGCGGATTTGATATTAGACGTTATTCCTTGTCGCAAGTTAATTTGCCGGTCAGTAATTATAGACAGCCTGTCTGTTTTGTCAAAATTTAGTGCTGTATTTTTTAGCTCATTGTATTGTACGTATCCAGGGATTAGCGTTTCTTCTGTCTTGGTAGATTTGAGTCTTTCCTCTTGCGTCTTTTCTGTATTGTTGGATTTGGAAGTTTTATCACGTTGCCTCATAAATTGTCGATATCCAGGTATTAAATCTTCTATCATGATAGGTTTGAAAGATATCTTTTGCGGCATGTTGTAGCGTTGATATCTAGCTACTGGCTGTTCGTCTGTGATAGTTAATTTGAACTTTGTGATGATGAAGATGATGTACTCTATAATTAACAGTCCACGTTTCATTTTCTTCTGTATTTTTCTCAAAGTGTTATTCCGATTCAAATAAGTTTAAAACTACATAAAATAAAATGAACTACGCATTTTATAGTTTTTTTTTTATTATACTGTAGGTTCGTTACTTTATTGCAGTTTGTTAATGGCGTTGTTTTATTTGTAAACTATAAGCCATTTGAGACGGTTTCACCTCTACCATTACCGTTTTTTTTTTGTTATAACTATGTCAAACACAAAGTTACAATTAAAGAAAGAGTAAGTAAAATTATCGCCGTCTTTTTGTGTTTTGGGTTATAATAAAGTGTCAAGTCAACAATAATAAAAATCGGACTCTTAAAAATAAATTCAGCTCATTATGGGTTTAAAGTTGATAAATGTCATCATGGCATTTTTGTGTGGATTTGAACTCAGCTAGGTGCATTACTTGGTATATATTTTTGCATCACCATCGCTCTCAAAAGGGCGAAGAAAACCATCTTGATGAAACTTAAAGGTCCATGAACCAAAAAATTTAAAACATGTTACATCCACCAACCTGCACTGGTTCCACGTGGTGGATTACAGCCCATAATGCCAATTCGAAGAAGTGCCTATCGTCACTCCTAAACTATGCAAAGTAAAACAGAAAGAAAGAAGGAAAAAACAACACATTTACTCATTTCAGATTCCACCCAAGATATGAAGACATTCCTGGAGCTGTTAATCGAAGGAACTGGAGGAGACCGCGGGTATTCAGACTTAGAGTTGCTGGAAGAAACCCTGGTTCTTGTGGTCGCTGGCACTGATACTTCGGCTGTGGGAGTATCATTCGCTATAAGCATGCTGGCAAGGCATCCTGGTGTACAGGAGCGGGTGTATAGGGAGTGAGTTTCATGTCTGATGCTTCATTTAGCTCATTTGTCTACTTAATTCGGTGTTTCGTTTCAAGAAGGGGCTGCGAAGGAGAAACAAGTTATCCAATATGCTCCAACGGTTTTCTAAATAGTTATAGCCACTAAAGGAATGCCGACTTGCTTGTATTGTATATGGCTGGTGCAGCTCAGAATATCTGGATTAATTCATATAGCAAATGGTGCAGTATGGATAGGCCTCCAGTAATCTCCATCAAGTAAATCAATGACCTGGTCAAGGTCACAGGATCTGCTGAACGTAGTAGACACAGTACGTGATTGCCTAAATATTTGTCCAGCAGTACTCGTACTTTTGGAAGAATTGTATAACATAACGGAACATGGAGTCATGTTATGGCGGATAAACTCGAAACCTGCAATAAGACCTCTTTTAGTTTTCACTTATAAAGACCTCTTTTTTTTTAGATTGAGGGAAGTGTTCGGTGACTCAGATAAACCTGTAACTTCAGAGGATTTGCCTCGTCTCAAGTACCTGGACGCAGTGATCCGGGAGACGCTACGACTGTACCCCCCTGTGCCTATCGTTGTCAGGAAAATCGAGAAGGATGTGCAACTTCGTACGTATTCATTATTATGTCTTTGTTTATTAACCGTTAAATGCCACATTACCTTGACCATAAAAGCAATATAGCAAGTGAGGCCTGCTGTCATCCGCCTCGTATCGCCAAGGGCAGTGTGAAACTCCCGCCAGTTATATGGCCTGGTGACCTTGAGAAGGTGATTGGAGTAGAATAAAACCGGCCAAATGCGTGTCGGGCCACGCACAGTGTAGGGTTCCGTAGTTGCCCATCAAAATACTTATGCGAACACTAAACTGATTCGCTGAATTTAATTTTAATTTAATTTACGTACATTAACATTAATGGCCACCTTCTAGCTCCATCATCAAAACCTAGAATAATTTCCAGCACCAAAGTCTATGTAAAGACGAATCAAATGAGCCCAAACTCGATGGGATTGCGTTATTGTATTACAAAGATCCCATGGCTACCTTCCAGCTCCATCATAAGAGCCTGGAAAACATCCAGTACAAAAGCCCATGTAAAGACGAATCAAAAGACCCTAAGCTCAGTAGGATTGAGTTGTTGTATAAGAAAGAACTCATGGTTTTCTTCCAGCTCTATCATCAGACCATGGACATCATCCAGCATTAATGTCTATGTAATAAAGACGACTCTAACGAGCCGAAACTCGACGGGATTGAGATGTTATCAAATCGCTTCAAGAATGATTTAAAATTTAAAGAGTTCCCACGGTTTCTCCAGGATTCCATAATCAGATCCTGACTTGATGATCATGGGTACAATTGGAAGGTGTACTCTTTCAATCAAAAGAAAAATTTTCAAAATCGGTCCAGGCGTCTTTGAGAAATCGGGGAAAATACATAAAAAAAAGATTACGACGAATTGAGAATTATTATTATTTTGAAGTTAGTTAAAAATAGTTGACCTTATTTTAAAGTTAGTTAAAATTTTGAAGTTAGTTAAAAATAGTTGACAATAAAAACCTACCTATCCCCAAAACATACCCACCTATTATAGCTGTAAAAATAAAGTTGACAAACTTACATTTGCAGTTGAAGAACATGTTCTATGATACATTTTGTTTAGGAAAATATGTTATCCAAGTACGTTTTATAAGTTGGTCGACTATTACTCGTAAACTTTTAAAGCCTACTTAGTCATGATAATTTTCTTTTAAACTTCGTTATAATATACAACTATTGTGAATTTTTTAACATCCCCAAACATAACCGTTTAGCTGGTAGAGGGGGGGGGGACACTCGAGTCGAGCAAAAATTAGCACTTTAATGCTTAATATTTCACAAACGAATCTTTTTATCAAAAAATTGTTAATAGGAACTATCAATATTTTTTAAAGACCTATTTAATGACACCCCACACTAAAGGGTACGCGAGAAAAAAAAGACATCCCCACTTTACGTGTACAGGAGGTACCCTAAAAAAAATATTTTACGAGATTTTATTTTACCACTTTTTCGGCGCAACAAATCCGTATATTTACACCAAATTACAGCTTTCTAGTACTGGGCGTCTCTGAGCTAAGCTGCGGACAGACGGACGGACGGACGGACATGGCGAAACTATAAGGGTTCCTTGTTGACTACGGAACCCTAAAAACGGAAAATGCTTAGAAGGGTTTTAGTCACGTAGCTATCGTGGTAAAATTATCAAATGAGTCCGAGACGAGAGGGACTGCCAGACTTGTAATGATCCTTCAATACCCCTTTACGTTATAGGGTCACGGTTACTTGATGAGACAGTCCCGTGACCCCGATAGGCTTTGGCCCTCTAAGGGGACCCCGTCAAATTGCTGACAGCTCTTTGAGGCGCGCGTGGAACACGACGCGCCGTCGACCCGACCTATTACTCACCGTCCGCATGCCCCCGCGTCCTGTATCATGGCTGCCTTTAGAAACATTATAGGTAACAACTTCTTTAGGTTCATCCAAAATATTAATTGTTCTGTGTGGAAATCGTGCTATCCCTCACCCACCGGGCTGTCAAAACGTCAAATGTTATTTTTATTCCAGCATCAGGCATAACGTTGGTGGAAGGTTGTGGCGTGCTGTGCCACATCTGGGGCACGCAGCGCAACCCTAAGTACTGGGGAGACGATGCGGAACTGTTCCGACCTGAACGGTTCATCGACACGCAGCTCACGCATCCTGCTGCCTTCATGGCATTCAGCCACGGCCCGAGGAATTGTTTAGGTTGGTATTATCATCATCATCATCAGCCGGAAGACGTCCACTGCTGAACATAGGCCTCCCCCTTAGACCGTCACGCCGAACGATAATTCGCCACTTGCATCCATCGGTTGCCCGCGACCCTCACGATGTCGTCGGTCCACCTAGTGGGAGGCCTGCCTACGCTGCGTCTTCCGGTCCTTACGTTGGTTACAATGATGGGTGGTTGATATTAACGTTGACGAAATTCTAGAAAGAAATTATAACCCCACGATAGGAATTTACCTTGTACGTAGGTACCATGGACGTATGTTTACGAATCAATCAATCAATCAATCATTTATTTATTTGCCAATAATGTAGGTATATACAGATATGATGGTAATAATATTTTGCTAATAGTCCCGATACATTTTGCCTTACGGCATGCAAAATTATTTATAAAAAACCAATAATACACACGAACATTTTCAGATTCTCATTCACAGATTACAATATCTTAAAAAAAATGCAGTTAGACATATTATCAAACCTCTTCGAGTGGTAGGTGTCCTAATACATTGAAAGATAAAATTATTATCTTTACCTAACCATTGGGGTCGGCCTCCTGTCAAGGGCATGAAGCCATAACAATCTAGCTCCTACAACGCAGTTAATCAGATATCTCACTCACACTCTTTATTAAGACTTGTTGGCACCTTCAGGCTTCGTTCGCTACCTGTAACAACCAAAGTTTTATATAGGTATTTGTACGCAATCGCAAACGCGACGCAGGCCTTCTGCGTCGCGTTTTCGTAAAGATTTCTGGAAGCAAGAAAAACTTGAGAGGTGTCAAGGGACACCCGGATGGAACGAAGTTGTATACACTCAACAAAATAATCGTCGCGACTCCACTCCACTCCACTCCGCTCAGCTCCGCTCCACTCCACTCCACTCCGCTCAGCTCCGCTCCGCTCCACTCCACACTCCACTCCACTCCACTCCGCTCCGCTCAGCTCCGCTCAGCTCCGCTCAGCTCCGCTCAGCTCCGCTCAGCTCCGCTCAGCTCCGCTCAGCTCCGCTCAACTCCGCTCAGCTCCACTCCACTCCACTCCGCTCTACTCCACTCCACTCCGCTCTACTCCACTCCACTCCGCTCTACTCCACTCCACTCCACTCCGCTCCGCTCCACTCCACTCCACTCCACTCCACTCCACTCCAGTCCATTCCATTCCATTCCATGGTAATAAACACATTACCCTCCTTTGCGTCGCGCAGTCGGATAAAAGTGTCGTGACAACTTTTCTTCGTTCGTTCGAACTTCGTTCCAAAAAGATCTGCTGCGAGTGGGGTAAGTACGTAAAACGTTCAAACAAGGGAATAAAAGATTCAGTTTCAAACGAGTGGGTTGCGATGGCCTAATTTGTAATGGCGTCTGGAGAACTTATCCAGAAGACGCGGGTGTTCGAATCCCACTCTCAGCTGAATTATTCTTTCCTCAAAAAATCTTAACAACCATTAAGGTTGTAAAAATGACAGCCATAATCAACAGTTGAACGTTTTTACTGAGGCAGGGAGAAAGTAGGCGAAAATATATTTTTTGACTGGCCTGTTGGTCTAGTGGTTAGTGACCCTGACTGCTATGCCGGAGGTCGTGGGTTCGATTTCCACCCAGGACAAATGTTTGTGTGATGAGCACGATCATTTTGTTCTGTGTCTGGGTGTAATTTATCTATAATATGTATGTATTTAGAAATATAAGTATTTTTATCAGTTGTCTAATACCCATAACACAAGCTCTGCTTAGCTTGGGACTAGATGGCGTTGTGTGATAGTTGTGGAATATTATTATTATTATTATATACCTGGATAATAATTATTGAGAAGACGGAAAGAAGAACAGCTTCTCAGATAGCGATAGAATGAGGTATTTTAATTGCTTTTATTTTTCCCAGGTTACCAATACGCAATGATGTCCATGAAGACAGCACTTGCAACGATAATCAGAAGATATCGAATATCTTCCGACGTCAGCAGAAGCAATGGATACAAAGCAGAAGAGGAACCTATCAAATTGACCTTCGATATCATGATGAAGGATGTTGATGGGTTCACAGTACAGTTAGATAGTAGGAGGAAGTGAGATGAACAATGAACATAATGTAGTGAAAAAGCGTTGTGATAATAAATATCAAAGAATTTATAGCAATTTAAGCCTTATCCCCATTAAAAAAAACGATTTATTCCCGTTGAATATTCCCACTTTTGGATCCCAGTTTTTAGGTATTTCCGATGAATCCCATTTTTAATTCCCGTTGAATCCCACGTTATGACAACTTGTGTACATATCAGAATAAAAGTGTTACCTTTATTTTAAAGTTATTCTCTGTTACTAATTTATGAATTTTGCAAAAAAAAAGTTCTAAAACAAAAGCAATTTTGTCATTGAAAGTACTCGCATTCAAATATTTTAAAGTATGTGGGATCCAACGGGAATAGTTTTTGGAATTCAACGGGAATAAAACGTTTTTCTTTTGCTATGGGATTCAACGGGAATACATTTTAATTTTTTGTGGGATCCAACGGGAAAAATATTCAAGTGGGATTCAAAAGTGGGATCGAACGGGAATTATTAAAAAAAATAAACAATCCTTTGCAGACAGACAATATTAATTGTTGTCACAGGACTCTGTGTCTGAGCGATCGACGACTGTTGCGCAGTGCGTCGCGGGTTTGATCCCCGCCCGTAACAAATATTTGTATGATCTACAAGTAGTTGTTTTGGGTCTCGGTGTTTGTGTATGAGTTCTTATGTTCGTATAAACGCACACACGAAACAGAAAGAAATTCCTAGTGTGAGTGTACTTTAAAAAAAAACAGTGTGAAAATTTTTGTTATTTCATTTTCGATATTATCAAAAAAAAATTTCATCTGGCTTGACGTTCAGTTTTGGTAGACTGTATAATTTTTAAAATTATAGAATTTATAATGCACATATTTTCTATGTTGGCCATAGAAGTTTAAAAAAAAACATTCCTAAAACAACCAATTATAAGGACCTGAATTTGTTTTTGAAGAGCACTTTGTGTAATGAGTTTTTTTTTAATTTTAAGATAGGTTCTAGTTTGACCACTATCTCGCGTGATGGTAAACGAAGGTGTGGTCGACGGTGAAGCACGCTTGCCTAGAAGTAACCTGTTCACTCTTGACTTGAAGACCCCAAGGTTATTAATAGTGTCCGACCGAAACTGACTTTTCAGCCGAAACCGAAACCGAACCTTCGGCCTAGCTCTCAGTTTCGGCCGAAACCGGAACTTTTAAAACATTTAAAATTTCGATTAATTTCTGAAATTTACTGTTTTTTTTTAACATTTATCAACACATAGGAAAAAGTATAAATAAACAGGGTGAATTTTTCAACTGGGCGTTAACTATGAGGAAATTTACGAATCACGTATGCTCGAGCTTGCGCGCGACCTCGCGAGCCGTCGGCGTCGTCGTCGTCTCTCTTTAAACTCTGTGACATAGAGTCCTTGTATACTCAGTGACAACACTGAAAGTACGCGTACGACGTGGACGCCGACTCGACGCGCGGGAATCCCCGCATATCTTCTAGGACGCGAGCATTTCTTGTCCTGTTCAAGCATTTTTATGCACTTTATTGTCATAATTTTAAAGTTTATTTTCATGTGCGTTAATATAATCCTCTCCACTGCGCTCCGTTCTGTCTGCGCTGACCCTAAAACTGCATCATTGGATTTTAGAAAAATCAATAATCCTGGCCAGGAATCGAAACCACTGATTTTGGAAAAAAAAAAGCACACCATTCGATAGTGTTGCTAATAAGGATCAAATTCTGGGAAGTAATAAAATACGGCAAACTTATGGAAATAGCTGTTTTTAAGAAATTGCAACTTTCCCTCATTTGTAATTACAAAAATTCATTGTTTTCATTGTTTCACTGAATTTGAAGTCTCAATACTCGCACTAAGTTCAAAAAACGAAATTACTGAGTTGAAAAAAAATGCATTATTTCAAAAAGGAAACCGTTAACGCTTCGAATACAGTCACTGCCTTGACGATTGATAAGTTTCTTAATCATTAACCTATGTAACAAAAATATATTTTATTATGACATGAAAATACGAAACTAACTCTCTGAAGTCAATAACATTACCTCAACTCACGATTAAATGGACGGTGGCGAACTGAGCCGGAACCCCACCGGCGAGTCCCTAAGCACAACAACACAAAATTCGTGGCTAACACGAATTTTACCGAACGACGCACGAAAATGCACGAACACTTGAGTTTCGGTGAGGCCGAAAGTTTCGGCTATATTATGTTGGCCGAAACCGAAACTAAGGCCGAAACTAGCTTTTTTGGCCGAAACCGGCCGAAACCGAAACCGAAACCGAAATTTCGGTCGGTCACTAGTTATTAAGCTGTCGGGAAATACAGATTGCAAAGGAATGTAGAATAGGGAAACCATGCATACGCAAACATTAAAAAAAAAAACAATTTCCTTCAATTGATAAATAGCACTTATTTTCGCCCGTGTGATAATTAATTATATTATGTTTGTGAATACCTGTGCTCAACCGGGATACAATAAATATGAGTATTGCTGCTCTGATCCAAGCTGCTGAATACATCGAAAGGCGCGATAGAGGTGATTTGTGTTAGTCACGTAGGTGCTACAAGTTGCAATAACAGTTATGTCAGGGGTACCTATGTGATTTTTTAAAATATGTTTGCACTTGGCTAGGTGCAAATCCCGACTAAGCGATCGGGATTATTAATTTTTCCGGTGTAAATATTCAATTTTATAGGGATAACTGCCTTACTAGTTCGCAATGCCTCAAGGACTTGTTTTGGAACCTAACAAATTACATCTTCAAACATTGTCTGGCTTAGTTTGATCCGGCTTCTTCTTTTTTCTGTATTTAGGGATAATTGAAGAAGTATTGGATAAGTTTTCAGCGTATCTCAAGGACATTCAAAAAATTGCACGCAGCTCTTTCCCTAGCAGAAAATACGAGTCTTGTATTCCAAAAACAAACTGAACATTGTTGTTAAAAAAAAAGGTTCCAAAAACGCCTTACAAATAATATATTTGTCCACCATAAAACTATAAACTTGAACTAAGAATATAAATAATAGTAAATTTTCCAAAATCCATTTCCTGTAAAGTTGGAATTGTTGTGCTTACAGTTTTTTGTCTTCTTTTTCACAGTTTTCAGTCTTTTTTCTTACTGTAACCCTACGCTGCAATTTTTTCTTAACGAACCTAAAGTATCTAGAAAAAATCGTAGGGTCATGTTAACCAACGAATATGCAAATAAGGCCCGGAGAATTCGTGCACGAAATAATGGTATTAAAAACAAGCATTCAAGGGTTAAAACTTTGGGGTTCGAATGGATGCGGTATGCGGATGAGTTTTTTTTTGTATTAAGATGCAAATAAACCATTTTTTATTTTATTTTTATAGTTATAAAATTTAACAATTAATATACACACAAAACATAACAGGAAACAACACACATTTAAAACTATAGTACAAGGGTATGTTTCTCAGATAATGTTTAAGTAAAGTTTATAAAAATTTATGACACAATTATGCGGCTATGAGCTTAAAACCCGAAAACAAAAAAAGACAAACAGTACTGACAGATCCTTATTAATTAAAAATGCACTGAAACTGACGCCAGTCCGGTAAAAGCTTGCAAGGAAATCGGTCGTAAGCACGGTTACCTAAAATCTACCATCAGATAAACAGATTAAGGTTTTAAATAAATCTGCTAAAATGCTGTGGGTTGTAGTGGGAGTGTTTCTGGTGATTTGGACGGCGGTCTCCAGGTGGAAGAATAGGAGACTGGTGATTCTGGCGAAGCAGCTGGCTCCTAGGAGCATTGCCTTACCTTTCGTAGGACATGCCTACCGGTTCATAGGCAATGATGAAGGTAAGGATTTTTTAAATATGTTTTTTGGGCATATGACTGAGTTGGATATATTTCTGAGTTTTAGACGTCATGTTGAAGCATTGACTGAGCAATGGGGTATTACGCTGCGTGTCGCGGGTTCGATTATCGCACCGAACAAATTTTGAAATCGGTTGAAAATAACTTTAATTGAACTGTTTCTATTATTATAAATAAATATCTTAGTCTATAAATACTCCCCGTTTAAGGCTGCATATTCTGAAAGTTGGCAACGTCGCAAAAAGCTGTCAAATAATTACAAGTTTTAATTAATTTGGCTTTTCTGTATGAAAACAAGAGATATCGCTTTGTAGTGCACTAAAAAAATGATATAGGAATGCAATTAAAACACTGAATTTGATGTTGTAACCGTTTCAGGTGCATAAAAGGCATTTGGAAAGCTTCCAAATGCTTTTTCTACATCTAAAACTATATATTCGGTGTTACGATATTAATTATTGCATTCCCTTATCAATTTTTTAGTGCACTACAGAGCCATATTTCTTATTTTCATACAGTAACAATGCTAAATTAATTAAAACTTGTTAATATTTGACAACCATTTGCGACGTTGCCAGCTTTTGGAATATACGCTCTTAAATAATGCTTTAGATTTTTTCAATAATTTCTAAGAAAAATTTACTGTAGGTATCTCTGTCTCTGTATAAATGTCATCAATTGGTTACGGGACCCACAGTCAACACTCAACATCTGTAGTCTCCGTGATTCACCCAGATGTAGAAACTAGGTAAAGCACGTAAAATTTAAATTCCTAGTTTGGGGCTACGTTTTCCGGGTTCGCGGCACTGTCTCATCAGGTTACCGTGACCGGAACATAAAGGGCTATTGAAGGGTCACCGTGGAGTCAGTACAGGTCTGACAGTACAGGAGATTTTTTTATTCCCAGCCAAAAACTAGGAAGTGCTGAAGGCTGGTGCGTTTTGGGGACTATTTATAAAAAATGTGACCTTTTCAAAAAGTGCTGATTTTATCAGTATTTTTGAATAAATTATTTTCGATTTTGATAGTGACACTAAAGGTTATTTTTCGATGCAGGAAGCGATTTTCAGAATGACATTCTATTTTTTAAACACTTCTCGCTAGTTATGATATCTGCTTAATTATACTAAAAAATAATATTAAACACGTGATCTTGTTTAATGCTGCGATATAATCGACAATATCATTTTAAAAAAATACTGCCGGTTATTTTATATTTTTTTATCAATAGGTAATATGAATCATAAAGAAAAGTTTTGAAGTCGCTCAAAGCTTATAGCTTTGCTCTTGTGAGATCTGGATAGTTGACATCGGTAAAATTAAGGATTGGGATAAAAGGGGATTGGGCGAAGCAGTTTTTTTTAAATTACCATTTCGCGTTTGACCCCCGCCTGATGGTAAGAGAAGATGTAGTCGACGGTAAAGCACGTTATCAGTTGCAGTTCTAGAGAATTACACAATCTTTGCTACAATAAAGATTAAATATGAAATTATTTACATCTGCAGGATCTTTGCAAAGATCCTAAAGTCAGTAAATAATAATTTGCAACGGAGGGCCCCAAGAGATGTCTTCTTGAAAGTAAGTGTTAAATATCTATTTAACTTTGTCACTTATCTACTATCCTTGTCACCAAAAAGTTGTCCACCAAGTACGCTAATTTATTACCTACGAATTTCTAGGGAAATTACCTACGAAGCGACTGTTGCCCGTCTGTCAAGACCCTTTTACTCAAAACGCGTGAAGGTATCAAGCTGAAAGCAACCACTTGGAAAAGAGAAAAAACAAAACAACGCAACTTAGAGATACAGCCGTTTACGCCGCATTTTTAGAAGCTCGCGACGTAATTAAAACCTACAGGCTAGGGTAATATCCGTTGACCTACAATCATAAAAATTGGCTAGAATTGAGAACTTACAGAATAATAAACAAATAAAAATACCCGAAAATTGGTAATATAATTATGAGTAATATAGATACAGAAAAAACAATTACCTTCGGCGATTAAAATTAGACCAAAATACACGAAGGATATCTACTGGTATTTTCGATTAAAAAATCGGAGTTTTTAAGTGACGATTACGTCACGTACTCGTTCTTTCGTCTCAAATTTTCTGCTTTAGCAAGCCAACCTGTTTGAATTTTGCATGTGATAAGTAGTAAGTTGAAAAGCTTTTGAATAAGGGTTGTAATAACATTCTTCTTTCCAGATCGCATGGAAACTTTTAAAAGAATGGGCAGAGAAGCATTGGAGAAAGGTGGCCTCATCTCGCACTGGCAAGGAAACCGACTCTACATCCGTAAGAAAACGATTTCATGTTGAAAGTTTAAAGTAGAACCGTGGTTTATCTGAAACTGTTTGGGAGTCCGGGACAATACGGTCGTAGGTATGAGTCCAGACAGAAAAGAAAATGACAGAGCCACAAAAGTAAGGCAGTGGTCCGACCGCCGACGATGAACGCGTAACGAGTAGAACTAGAAATTATAAAAGAGTTGACGATCAGCGGGAAGCGAGTGTAGTTTCGATAGTTTTGTCGCCGGTATGCAAGTGCGACGAGAAGAGAGAGATTACTCGCGCCACTCGCCCGCGGTCGCTCAGTCCTCTGTAAAGAAATGATCACACGAGCCGAGCGAGCATCGCTGAACGAGTATCGCTGAGAGAGTTTATTTTTGAATGCTCGTCGCTCAACGACAAAACTAATAAAGCGAGTTGTCGCCGGCAGTGTGAACAGTCAGAGAGCCAACTATTTATATTATGCATCTCTTTCGTTTACACGTAATGTACAGACGCCAGCACATCAAGCTACTACAATCTGTCAGATTTCTTTATTAGAATTTCAACCTTATCACAAGAGTAGAAGGTTAATGTTTGATTGGTAAAATCTGACAGATTCGGGTAGGTTGACCTGCTGGCGTCTGTACATTCGTTCATTGTGCGTTTCTTGAGAGAGAAAATCGCCGATAGTTACTCGTTTTCTCGCCGACGGTCGGACCACTCACTGCCTTAATCGAGCAGCTGAGCATTGACTTTTGCGCTACTTATCGCGGCTTTGATGCCAGCAAGGAATAAACATTAAATTTGCGTAATCTGTAAGTGTTATTGTGTTCCGGATTTGTTCATGAACCCACGAATCCACTATTCGCGATACAGCCAGAGTGGGGGCAACACAACTCTTGAAAAAACTTACAAGGTCTACACTACACATCTTTCAAGTAAATGTGTGTAAGTAGGTTTCAACAGTTATTTGACCTTATTTGCAGTGGTAGCAGACCCCGAGGCTGCGGAAGTACTTCTCAAGACGTGCTTAGACAAAGATGAAGTGATCAAGTTCTTCAGGGTGCTACTAGGAAACGGCAGTATATTTGCACCAGGTATTTGAGATTTTTAAATGATTTTGTATGAAGACTGGCTAGCTTAACTTCCATGGCAGGCAAGCATCAAACCTGCATTAATCGATAATAGTTGTTTTGTTGTATATGTATACTTCGGAAACACTACGTAGTAGAAGATTTTCTTTCGATGTCATCAATTGATTACGCCAATAACGAACATGAGTTACGTGGGTGCCTCCAAGAGGGGTAACCGTTGAGATGCAGACTATAAAATACTTGTTTACTTTCATACAAACTATCAATCAAAACAGACAATACTCGTGGACAAAAATAATGACGGAAATTAGGCAGGCCTTTCTAAAAAACCCCTTTCTGAAAAAGCTGTGTATCTAACATAACTGTCTCTCTAAGTTTGACTACAACTGCTGTATTTGTGTCAATACGCTTTGCGGTTAACAAGGGTTAAGTAACCGTGAATCGGTAAGTGTTTTGTACATACATGTGTGCTTGGCTCTTAAACTAAGATCAGTGAACTTCATAAACTCGATGATGCATATTTTGGGGATTGGCTGTTATAACCGACACTGAATATCAGTTGTGGAGTTATGGATACCTGGAGTAACGCATGGAATATTACGCTTTATCCTGTTAGAACTTGAGGTCATAACAAACGAGGCTAGTTGAAAAAAACAAAATATTAAAAGAAGTGAAATAAATGTTCCAAGCACTGGTCATGTTTTGTAAGTATCTATAATATCAACAGACTTAGGTAGAGAGAAGTTTAAATACTTAGTTGTTGTCCATCATCATCACATCATCAATCTATAGCAGTCCACTTCTGGTCCTTATTATAATACCATCAAAAAAAGTTTGAGATCACTAGCTTAATTATTTTTGAAGCAGTGCAAAGCAGTACCTACCTGGTCATGGCTATCCGAATGATCCGGGGATACCGCACGATTGCCGGCGAATCGGCCAACCTGCTTGCCGGATTGCTGCCTTGGGATCTGGAGGCGACTGCCCTCCAGCGCGTCTATGAGTGGCGCGTGGAGGCGCAGCGCCGGGGCGTGACCCCGCTGCCTCGCGAAGTCGAGGCGCGGCGCGAAGACCTCCGGCGCGATCTCAGGGCAGTATGGAAGGAACGACTGTCGCGACCGACGGCCGGGCACGCCGCAATTGCGGCGGTAAGACCCCTCTTTGAGGAGTGGCTGGAGAGAAGTCATGGCGTCCTGACCTACCGCTTGACGCAGGTCCTCACCGGACACGGAAGTTTCGGGAGGTACCTGTGTCTGATGCGAAAGGAGGAGACGCCTGGGTGTCACCACTGCGAAGATCGCCCGGAGGACACGGTGGAGCATACGGTGCAAGACTGCCCAGCTTGGGCGGAGCACCGACGTGTCCTCACGGCTGCGATAGGCGGAGACCTCTCGCGCCCGGAATGGTTGCGGCCATGCTGCGGGGCGAGACGGAGTGGGAAGCGGTCAGCTCCTTCTGCGAGGCAGTAATGCTCGTAAAGGAGGAGGCAGGCCGCGAGCGAGAGAGGACAGCGTCCTCCCTCCGCCCCAGCCGCAGTGGTAGGCGCCCACGGCGACGGACGTCGCTTGATGATCTCCGGCCACCGTAGGCGCGGGCAAGCGGGCAGCGAGTAAAGGGCAACTCGCTGCCCGACCAAGGACCATGCCCGGGTCGACGGCGCGTTGTGTCCCACGCGCGCCTCAAAGAGCGTCAGCATAATGACGGGGCCCCCCTCTCAGAGGGCCAAAGCCTGCCGGGGTCGCGGGATTATTCCCTTACCGTAACCCCGGAACTTAACAGGCTATGAAGGACACCGTGGATTTTAGTCAGTAGAAGTCTGACAGTCCCTCCCGCCCTGCCCGGGGTTGGAGGACTCATTTGATGATTTTACCACGCTAAAAAAAAAAAAAAAAGCAGTACCTACCTGTAACAATTGAAAAACTCAATAGTTTAAAATTTTAAATATAGATATAGAATACGAGTATAAAATAAATCAGTACAATTACTGATTTATTTTATACTCGTATTCTATATCTATATTTTTAAAGAAGAACATAAAAACAAGAAGAAATAATAAATGAAAAAAAAAGATGTCGATTTTTCAGTGATCGCAAACTTTGTTGCTTGTGTCCTCTCCGATCATTCGATCACCGGCGGCTACTCTCAGTTGTTAATATATTACTTTTACCCTTTTAGTGCCAATATGGCGTCCTCGTCGCAAGGTCTTGGCTCCAACCTTCAGTCAGAAAAACCTCAACTCTTTCGTGGAGGTGTTCTCTCGACAGAGCTGCATCATGGTGGATCAACTTCGAAACGTCGCTGGTAGAGGAGCCTTCTCCGTGTGGAAATATCTTACTGCTTACACTATGGACTCTGTTTGTGGTTAGTATCTATCATAGAGCATGGAGAACCTTGGCGTCGTCTAAAATGTTTAGTGTTCTTGTACGTCGAATCAAAAAACGGAACCCTTATAAAATCACTCATATTGTGAGTCTATCCGCCTTGCACAGTCAATGTTCTAAAAGAGTTTCAAGTTACTACGAAAAATTACCATTCTCACTCCCTTACTCTCACACTTGACTAGTATTTTATTATGGTCGCGGGATTTACTTCCTCACCGTGACCCCGGAACATAAAGGGCTATTGAAGGATACCGTGGATTTTAGTCAGTACAAGTCTGACACTGTCAGGACTCATTTGATGATTTTACCACGCTAGTATTTTATTAATAGTCAAGTGTCTAGAACGATTAATGTGGAGACTCTCGATAGGCTATTAGACCAGGGCCTGATTTAGAAGCGGTAAATCTTTACATGGTGCGCGTTTTTGGAAGTCTCTCTCTGAAGCTCTGACCACCGGCAGCTTGGGCCCGGTTTTAATAAAAAAAAATGTTGTATTTAAGAAATAAATTCAGAAATTAAAAACTTATGGAATGTGAGCTCTTTTGAGTTTCCTCTTTTTTCATATCTCTTATGAACAATTTTCAAATCTTTTCAGAAACGACTTTAGGTATAAAAGTTAACGCACAGCTAAAACCTGAGCAACCATTCCTCAACGCCTTTGAGAACTGCTGCCGTTTGGACGCCAAGCGCGTCTGTCAGCCCTGGTTATACAATGATAAGCTGTACAGGCTCTTTTGCACTGACGACTTCGAACTACATTCTCATAGTAAAGAACTCATTTGGAGTTTTATGAATAAGGTAACATTCACTTTTTTAAGGCTTCAGGGCAATGAATGGTTGGAAATAAAATTGCTATTATGAAAACGCTCGTCAATTGGATTTTTTTATTTAAGTTTAACGGATAGGGCGTTTTTAGATGATTTAATCTCTTTTGTTGACTTATGTACTAATAATGTATTTTTGGCAACGTGTGTATGCTAAAACTTAATATTTTATTTTCAGATTATTGTCTCAAAATGGGAATCATTGAAGTCAGAAAAACTAGAACCGGAATCAAGTCAAAGTGAGTTTATTTTTACCTTCTTTGTGTAATGAACATATTATTATTATTAATTATAAATCACTGGAAAGACAAAACTACTTAAACGCGGAATTACTTAAAAGCGCCACTAAAATACTACGATTGCAATGCTATGTATACTCGTAAATAGATCGAAGCACAAAAATCGCTTTGCCCGATTTGCCCAAACTGGCGGTTAGGTAATTTTACTTTGACGATATAATTATAATGTCTGTGTTGTTAATTTGAGATTCATTCTTCCCCTCAGCATACAAACAAAGTTGGAAGACCTTTCTCGAGCTGCTCATAGACTCTCCAGGAGGCTACAGTAACATAGAGCTGCGAGAGGAGACCCTGGTCATCGTGCTGGCTGGTACTGACACGTCAGCAGTCGGAACTGCTTTTACCACAGTCATGCTGTCAAAATATCCAGATATACAGGAGAAAGTTTATGAAGAGTAAGTGCTTGTACTACCCTTTATCCTCACTTCTTATATATTCATTCGTAACTGGTCATAAAAAACGGCACGGTTGGTGTAGTAGCTGAACTGCGTACTACTGCGCTACTTGTCGCGGGTTGGATTACCGTACGGAGAAAAATTTGTATGATCTACAAAACAAAACAAAAAAAAATAATGTAGCATGTCCGGAGATCTTTAACATTTAAATTAGTGACATAATGGCTAGTTTACACAGTACGATCAACTTAGCAAGTAAACAGATACCTGCTCGGTTTGTCTAATGCTGGTAAATCGGCTCGCCTTAGCTGTTAATACAATACATACTCGTAAATAGTAGCTGCCCCAAGTTTGCGAAGTGTCGAGTAAACAAAGAACACAGGTTCCGCTCACGACTGTCCGGCTAGCATGTACCAGACTCGTAAGCTACGTGCAAACAGTGCAGCTACTCGTCAGGGTCGCGGGACTGTCTCATCTGGTAACCGTGACCCTGGAACGTAAAGGGCTATTAAATGTACAGGAGGGTAAAGTTGAAAATCAATTTAAGACTGCAGACTGTTTTCGTTAATCGTTCGTCACTTGTCCATAAGAGCAGGATTTATTCTTTCACACAAATCATCCGTTTTTTATCCGTTTACACACTAAGGTTTTGTGTGTGGTACCCGAGGTTCTATCAGCGGTCTGCTGATCAGAATGAATGTTTTCTAGATTACAAGAAGTGTTCGATGACTCAGACAGGCCAGTAGGCCATGAAGATTTGCCGCGTCTGAAGTACCTTGAAGCAGTCATCAAAGAAACCTTGCGGCTGTATCCACCTGTACCTTTCATCGTCAGACAAGTCCACAAAGATGTCACAATCCGTAAGTATAATAAATAACATTTTATTGGAAACTGCCTATTTCTGAAAAATAATAATTGACGAATGAAAGGTGATCATTACTTATGTGGGAAATGTGTATAGTTTTGCATATAAATGGCAAAGGGGAAACTCCGGGGTCACGGTACTGTGTTATCAAGTTACCGTGACCCGGGAAAGTAAAGGGCTATTGAAGGATCGCCGTGGATCTTAAGTCAGTACAAGTCTGACCGTCCCTTCCGTCCCGGTCTCATTTGATGATTTTATAAAAGGGTTAAGAAATTTTGGATGGACTTTATGAAGGATGATCACGCACCCGTGGGATAATTCTCGAGCTTGCGGAGCCGTTGGCAACTGTTAATGTGTGTATTAAAATAGAATACTCTGAATTAATGCATGAATATTTTATTTGTACCTACAGCTTCAGGTATAACCTTAGTAGAAGGCTGTGGACTCTTCATCAGCATCTGGTCAATCCATCGCAACCCTAAGTACTGGGGAGACGACGCGGAGCTGTTCCGACCTGAACGGTTCATTGACACGCAGCTCATGCATCCCGCTGCCTTCATGCCATTCAGCTATGGACCCAGGAGTTGTTTAGGTGAGTAAGTCAACGGTTGACTAATTAATGCCACGATTCATTAGGCTCAATGCATTATGGCACTGTCAGTATAAAATCTAGTGGCACCTTCAAGATCTTTTGGAATATTTCCACCATCCGCGTCCCCGAGTTACAGATCTAGCTCAGAATTTTTGGGAAAGAAATCCATTTACATAATTATGTTTGTTTTTTCATATGTTCATGAGTGATGTCTTGTCTCTCATGTTATTATACAACCTACAGTATCATGATAATCCTCTTTTCATTTCCAGGATATCAATACGCCATGATGTCAATGAAGACTGCGCTGGCGACACTTTTGCGTCGATACCGCGTGATGCCAAGTGAAGCAAACCACGAATCGGGTGAAGCGAAGACCGGCTCGAGTGAACTCAGAGTGAAATTTGACGTTATGATGAAAGATGTTCATGATTTTGTAGTACAGCTTGAATTAAGAGCTTAAATTAAATTATAATTTAATCGATTTTCTCACTGTTTTACTCGCCACTAGATATGAGCGCCGATGGTCAATTTGTCGGCGGCGGCGCGCCGACTTTTTGAAGTCGGCGGCGGCGGCGTCGGCGGCGCGGCGTGGCCTTTATTTAACTATGTTTTACGTATTATTACGATTTATTATAATTTTGACGAGACGAATTTAATTGGCAAGGGTTACTTATCATATGATCGACAAACTTTTGACCGAATTTCATTTGACCTAAAACTTTTCAACTATTATCGTCAGGTTTTTTTTTACTTCATCAGTCACGTTTCCCACTGTTTCAGTTAACCTATTATCTATTCGTTTTTTTTTTTTCGTTACTCCAATACTTAATTTGGCCGAAAAACTTTTTACGGATGTTACACTTACTCGAAACGACGGTTGTTCGAAGTATTATTTTATATTTTCCAAACATTATATTATATTAGTTTGTGCACACTATGGCTGTTACATTTTTAACATGCGCCATTGAAATGTAGTAGACAATACAAAATTGGTAATTGTGCAAATGCATTGATAATATTCCGAGCAGGAGTGTTCCGTGGTCGGCAAGTTGCGCAAAGTGGCGATCAGGGAAGTGAGGGCGGAAGTTGTTGCCCTATGGCAGGAGCGATGGCAGTTTTCCGGCGACGGAAGGAAGCTGTACTCGTTTTTTCCGGATGTGACGGCGCGGGTAGGCTATAGTTGGGTGGAGCCGGACTATATGGTTTCGCAAGTTTTCACGGGGCATGAGAGCTTCAGAAGCAGGCTGCACAGAATGTCGCTTTGCGACACGCCTGTCAGTTGAAGAGGAGACTCGGGACCATGTCCTGTGGGACTGTGCGCTGTACAGAGATGCCACGGAAGAAATGTTAGGGAACTGGAGGCGTCAGGAGCCGGGGCCACCACCACCAGCTCGTAGACAGTCCAGAAGGCTTCCAAAGGCTGAAGCGGTTCGCTCACACTTGGCACAGCCTGAGGAAGGAACTGGAACTGCAGCTGGATCTGCCAGGTACCATTGGGTCAGATAGGAGCAGCAGTTCCAGCATGGACTGTCGGAACAGCTGAACTGGTGGACAGGTATTTCCAGAGACCGGCTCGGGCGTAAAGTCTCGTAACTGTGGTGTAGGAGCCCCAAAAGGGGCGCGGTTCAGTTTATAGGCATCTAAGGAAAAGACAATGATGGTCCGTATGCCGAAAGGCGGGTAGGACCAGGGGGGGCGAGATTGGGAGGCCTGCCTCCTCCTTCGCGAGCATAACTGCGTCGCAAAAGGAGGCGACCACTTCCTCGACCAGTGCCGGGCGCGAAAGGTCTCCGCCTATCGCCTCCGTGAGGACACGGCAGTGCTCTGCCCAAGCGGGGCAGTCCTGCACCGTATGCTGCACCGTGTCCTCCGGGCGATCATGGGGCGGGCGTTTCTTCCCTCCCAATCCAACACAAGTACCTCCCGAAACTTCCGTGTCCGGTGAGGACCGTCATCCGATAGGTCAGGACCCTGTGACGTCTCTCCAGCCACTCCTCAAAGAGGGGTTTTACCGCCGCGACTGCGGTGTGCCCGACATAAACTTACTTGGGAAATTGCATATCGCCATCTTTTTCTTTCGCTTGTTTCAAACAAGCCTCGCAAAACACTTGGTCGCCCAACACTGTTCGTTTTTTTCCCCTCAATATTAACAACTAACTGACCGAAATAGGTCCAACAAAAACTTTGTTTGTTTGCTGATAACTTGGACAACACAGAAATTTGAATTTCAAAGAGTTTAGTTTTATAAACATCTACGTCTATTGCCGCCATTTTGCCAGCATTTATTATCGTGCGTTCGGTTTGGTCAGCGTGTTTGGTTAAACTGAACGCCGCCCACTTCGGCGCGCCGGCGCCTGAAGACGGCGGCGGCGGCGCGGGGGAAATCACGGCGGCGGCGGCGCGCCGGCGCGGCGCTCATATCTACTCGCCACCCATCCTTTTTCTCTCCTTTCAAGTAAAAAGAAGTAGCCTATTACCATCTCCAAGGTTTCATTTATGCCACACTTGGGCGGAACACCGCTAATACTCGTAGGTACTATCTTATCAGCCGTAAGACGTCCACTGCTGAACATAGGCCTCCCCTTTAGACTTCCAGTAGGACCGGTTGTAAGCGGCCTGCATCCAGCGTGAACCTGTGGCCTTCATAAGATCGTCTGCCCACCTAGTGGGTCGACGATCTTATGATCGTCCACCCACTAGGTGAGCAGACGTAGGTACTATACACCGCTAATATTATAAAGCGGAAGAATTTGTTTGGCTGAACGCTAATCTCAGGAACTGCTAAATCGCACTGAAAAAATATTTTTCTGTTGGAGAGCTCATTTATTGAGGAAGACTATTTAACATCACGCAGCGACCAACAGGAGCCGAGAAGCGCATGAAACTGCGGGGAACTAGGGAACCTTTATTTACCAAATACTTTCCGAGATATGGCTGATGGTCTGTGAGAAAGGGACCGCACTTTAAGAGGATCGTCTACCGAGCGCTCGTCCATACTAAAAGAGAAAACGTTTTCCTACCCCTAAATTTTATCCTATCTCAATGATTTTTTAGAATGCTTCTGACACAGTAAAAAACTAGGTTTATAGGTTTTCTTTTTTTCAAAATCTAGTTCAAAATCTATCTATATAAATAAAAATGAATTGTTGTTCGTTAGTCTGATTAAAACTCGAGAACGGCTGGGCCGATTGAGCTGATTTTGGTTTTAAAATGTTTGTCGTAGTCCAGGGTAGGTATAAAGGGTTTTTTTTTATTGTTTCTGAGGCGGTACGAAGTTTGCCGGGTCAGCTAGTTTTTAATATATTTGTTTGCAAATTGCTTCTACTCTAAATCTACTATTCTACTCTATCTCTACTACTAAATCCTACGATTTTATTTTTCAAATTCCAGTTTGGTCCCTCAGTTCACACGCAAATCGATATATTTTGGTAAAGGTGGAAAATCGATTCTCAAATAAGGAAAGCTATGACAATTTAGAGAATCCTGTCCATTTTTAGAGAGACGACTAATCTACAATGACGTGGTTGATAGTTTTTTGTATTCGTTGAGACTAATTATGTTTACAAAAAGCTTAAATTGCAGTAGGATGTCGCATATTTACTTTCCACTCAAAAGTTTGGTAAGGTCAAAATAGATGAGAGTATAAACTACTACAGGATACTTGATGCGTGCAAATATTTGAACGTATACTTACATTTTGGGGGTGATGTAATTCTTACTGTATGATTAAACCTATTCATAGTAGATACAGAAGCTAGCACATCACGCCCATTCTGACAAATATTCCTAATTGAATATGAACGTTAAGCTATTTTGAGACAAACTTGAAAATCTATCAAAGAAATCTTACAAAAATATCTCTAGGCTAGGTATCTTAAAGAAATCTTACGAAAACAGATAGGAGTTGGGTTAATGTGCTGTGTAAATGTAGATTAAACGAATCTAGTAAAGTAAATAATAGTACAAGTAAAGCAGAGAATGGGTCGATTGGAGTACATCTAATTTAAGGGAAGTTGGGGAAGTAAAGAACGGATCAATTGGATCAGAGAATGGATCAATTGGGAGAAGAAATTGGGAATAGCAATTGGGCCAACATATTTTTATCACACTGGGAATTTCTCCTGTGTCGTGGGGTGCGTTTACAAACTTATAAACTCACCTAAACAAACGCCCAGACCCGGAACAATTACCTGTTGATCATACAAATATTTGCTGCGTGCGAGAATCGAACCGGCGATACCAGCGTAGCAGTCCAATCGCTCAGCCACTGCGGTAACCGTGCTGTTGTGCTATCGCCGGATCCACACGTTGGCCGTGTTTGCCGAACAGAAGGAGATGGCGCTATACCAGAAAGCAAGACGCAAATAATTCTATCTCGGTTCTTGGTATAGCGCCGTCTCCTTCTATTCGGCCAACACGGCCAACGTGTGGATCCGGCGTATCACGTTACAAGTGAAGCATAAAGTTCTATCGCACTTAGGTAAGTTCGCCCGAAGCTTTGGAATAAGGCCGAGACTCCACCAAAGCTATGCGAGTCGAGACGTGTTTTGAACAACCAATAGAATTGCGTTATTGACACAGCTCCACTCCGCAACCCGTGCCGCAACGCAATTCTATTGGTTGTTCAAAACACGTCTCGACTCGCACAGCTTTGGTGGAGTCTCGGCCTAAGGTTTGAGGAAGGCCACAAAATGCTTATATTTTGTTTTTCATACAACTTGGCAAAGTTCTTACGTAGATTTTAAACCACGAGCTTCTATTACATAAATTATGTAGTACACTTCATTCAAGTATTACTTACTTTGAGTTATATTGCGTCAAGAAGATGTGGGTGCTCAAACGAGTGTCTTATTGGTGAAGTACCCGATGGCAGGGGAGCCCAACATTAAGGTTATGTTTTGAGTGGATTTGTATGTTTTATAATTTAAGTTATTTTTGATAACTGACTTAGTACGAATTAAAAAAGGTATAAATGTATTTTGGGTCTGTTTTTTATTTCAGGTTTACATACCAAAAGTGCTCCAGTAATTTGAGGATTATAATTCTGTAAGAGAAATTGTTATAGAGATTTTGAACGTAGGTATCTAGATTCTGAATCGTATTTTAATAGTTCAAATAGCTAAGTTTTCATTTATATGTTTGAATCTGTGAAAAGAGGTGCTTTTTTTCATAAGTACAAAAAAAAGCTTTTTAATTTTTGGGATAAATGCTCTATTGGATGTGTGTATTAAAATAACTCTGGGATAATAAAGCGCAATTTATAAGCAATTTATTAATCATTTTTACTCGAGACAAACCCTAAAATTACCTACATATTAAACTGTGATTATTTAGGTCCGCTTACCGAACTCAGTTAAATATATTTTTTCCCGTCATAACACGTTTGATCCTGTTGAAGTTTATACCTTTTTTTAACATTTCCTCACACTAGGAATTTATCCTAAGTCGTGGGTGCGTTTGCAAACAGTTCAACTCACATAAACAACACAGATCATACGAATATTTTTGTCCTGTACGAGAATCCAACCCGGGACACGCAATACTGCAGTCGATTACATGGCTCCTGCGCCAAAATATTGATAATATGTGTTATTCTGTACACCACAATTTTTTTAACCGACTTCAAAAAAAGGAGGAGGTTCTCAATTCGGTCGGTATGCTTTTTTTATGTATGTACATCGATTACTCCGAGGTTTCTAGTCCGATTAGTGTGATTATATTTTTTGTTCGATGCAGTTTACTATGTGGTCCCATAGAAATTTCATCCAATTTGGTTCAGTATTTTTTATTTTGTGAGCATTTTTATTGATTTCGACTACTTGGATGACATTACTTTTTGCGTGTTTGTTACGCGATTACTCCGCCAATTGTGGACCGATTTTCAAAATTCTTTTTTTGTTGTACTAGGGATCCGTTCACCTTAGGGAATACTGCAAGTTTCATCAAAATCTATTGAGCAGTTTTTGAGATAGGGAATTTTATTTGCATGTGAACATGAGCGATGTTAGTACCTACCGGTGCCACGGATAGCAAAATTCTAGTGCACATGCAAGAAAATGATGTATTTGACAAGAATTTGGGTTGAATATTTAAACTAAAAACAGTAAAATTAAAAATTATTAGAAAAATATTAACCGCCTTCAAAAACAACCACAAAGAAGTCGGTTAAAAAGGGTAAAATAACCTACAAAATAACTTTTCTTTCGGAAGTCGGTGGGAAAAAGACAACAAAATAAAAAAATAAAGCCACCGACTTCCGAAAGAAAAGTTATTTTGTAGGCTATTTTACCCTTTTTTGTGGTTGTTTTTGTAGGCGGTTATTTTTTTTTTAAGTTTTTTTTAATTTATATAAATGAAAACACACCGACGGATTTTCGATTCCACATTCTTTCATACAATACCCTAAAATGATAAGTACTGGTTACAAAAACGGTGCTTTAGTAGGTATTTAAGTACTTCATCGACACCGCATAAAACTATTTTCTCACTTCCAGTAGTTAATGCGACCTAAACGGTTCTAATTCTAATTAACTTCTAAATTATTTAGTAGGTATAGCCTATTCACGAAAGATATTGATAAAAAACTGTTAATTTGTAGACATTTTTCAACGAAAACTTAATTATTTTTTTTCTTTCTTAATTTTTGTTTAGTTGATCCAGGGCGCTTTTATTTTTTCAAAGTCCGTTAAATCATATTTCTCTTAGGTTAAGTACCTACAAGTAGGTATGTTAGGACAAATCCTAGTATTATTCGTACTGGTCTGGGTCGGAGTGTTGCGATGGCAGCGAAGAAAAATGATAGACCTCTCCTACAAACTCAGTGCTACCAAGTACAGGACATTGCCTCTACTTGGACATTCTTACATTTTCCTGGGAAGTGATGAAGGTAAGAGATTTTGACTATTTTAAATGTACACAGAGATTATAGATCAATGATGTGGCCAAGCCAATAAAACGATATAGCTTTGTTAATTTGTTGCTCAATTTGGTCCTCACTTACTTATGTAAGTATGTGAAAAAAAATCTTTGTATTCCTCGAGGTGTATGTTTGGCAGGAGGAAAGAGTGTGGAAAGCTGTTCTTTTTGCAAACTGATTTATTTTTATCTAATTACTATATTAGTCGATAATAAATCAATAATCGATCACAGTGTGACCACTGGTGAAACTAAATAAGATTAGCAAAAAATGACAAAAATACGCGCAAGCAAGTGAAAAGTATTATCTACATGATCTACATAGTTATTGGCATTTAAGACAGCTTTGTTCCATATAATTAGTGATTTAAATTTAAACTCTTTTTTAAAATCTTTGTTACTCTAGATTGATGTTATGCGTGATACCTACTGAGATTTTAAACCCTCTCAATTATTACTTGAGGAACGTAATGGAGGAAAAGTTACATTCTATGTCGATGACTTTTGTGCTCTAAAAAGTAGGGGAAAGGTGTACGAGATGATTCCCTTAAGGGAGATTGCTTGTAGATTAAAAGATATCCTACTTAGCGCGAATGTAAATACGTATATACATAGTAAATTTATTTATCTTATTGTTGGCATACTCAAAATTTTGATTTTTTCGATGCTTTACTATTAAAAAAACACATTTTTAAAACGTTGTCAAAGGATCATCTTGTACACCCCGGTGTCCAAGATGATCCCAGGATCCAGGAAGAGAATAACCCACATAAAACCATTATCTCGGTTTATTTTTTCACCTATATATTTGATTGTACTGACAGCCACCTTATTTTTGACTTTTGCCCGCTTTTTTAGTGATAATACAGGCAATCCAAACTGTGCTTTAAGGCATGCCATTTTTAACAGCATCCAGTGCTTTGATCATGGAGTGTTCTGACCACAATCCGCGTTTAGTTTTTTTTTATAATTACGAGGCATAGTCTTAAACCAAAAATATATGAACTTAAACATAATAACATACAAAGGTTAAAAATATCCCCGTAATAGTAGGTATGTTACCGGTTTACAAGAAGATCCGTGGGGATCATCTTGTACACCGGTAACATAATCATCTTGCCCCAACATAAACTTTTTTATTCAATGTTCGATAACTTAAACTATGTGCTTTCAACTGTTACCATGCTATTAAAAAAACAAAATAGAGCAATTTTCAAAGCTAACTTATACCACAGCCTAGTAATAAAGAACCTAGAACAAATTAGATATAAACTTCAACTCACCCTTACCTTAGATCAAAGTAACGGAATATTTGTTTTTTTTCTCAAAAAATTTAATTGTCACTCTCGACACCACTACTTTTGACTGAGGCGGGGGAATATCGGGGACTACGTTTTACCATTAAAAACAACTAGATGACGCTACTGGCTTCGTTGCAATATCAAAGGATCATCTTGCCTCGACGGATCATCTCGTACACCTTTCCCCTACAAACAGATTTCCAAGACATTTTACTAAAATGAGTCCTGGAATCCCCGAGGGGATAACTACGAGTAGTTTCCCTATAAACTTGGTTTACTCAATGTCCAGTGTCCATTGCCATTGATAAAAATTAAGTTTTTTATATATCAATTTAGTTTTTTTTTAGGTTTTTATATATCAATGCCAGTATCATATTCTTTCTCTGCCAGGTGCTATTTTGGAGAAAGGAAGCGTAATTATGAAAAAAGAGCTTATTGTGTTTTTTAGATCGCATGACACAATTTCAAAAACTGGGACGCGAAGCAATAGACAACGTTGATGGTGTTACAACCGTTTGGCAAGGACATCGACTTTATATTGGTAAGTAGTAGATCTAAATAATAAATCCAAAATTGAAAATTAAAATAATAGAGCGAACAATGAGTAGCTCACCGTCTGAAAAGGGTCAGCAGTGCTGTTCTTTAAGGATACAGCTTTGTTTACAGCGTTGACGTCAAAACAACAGTTTGGTATTCACTAAGCTATTGACAGCGCCGTGTCGTAACACTTTCTCAAGGTCTCGACGACGAGCTCGTCGTAGCGTACAGCCTAAAAATTGTCTTTCAGAAAATCGCTCAGCTGGCCCGAGTCGACGCGACGACCGTTGTGCCCCGTAAAATAATTTCATCTTTAGGGGCGCTCCCTCACCGCGAGCATTCACCTGTAATGTATGTAACGTTACAGATTCGAACATTCGAAGACAATAGAGCATCAAATTGCGCACTTTTGTGTCACATTACAGGTGAATGCTCGCGGTGAGGGAGCGCCTTTAAACAAATGCGTGAAGGTCATTTCTAGTTCGGATTCTAAAATCAAATGTCAGGCAGTCGGAGTTGCCAGTTTAAATCTGACTGTACTGGATCGACTGAATAGAAACGTTAAATAGGCGATGAACTTGTCAAAGTCAAAGTCAAAGTCAAATCATTTATTTCAATTAGGCCATCAAAGAGGCACTTTTAAACGTCGATTTTTAAAATTAAGGAAATGGGATGGGATGGGATTGAATCTACATCCATTCGCTAAGGTAGGTTGTATGAAGAAGAATGGGCAAGAAACTCCATACTTACTCTTTTTAAAAATGTTTTACAATATTTTATAACATCATTTGAAACAAAGAATGTGAAATCAATGTACCTTGAAAATCTAGACTAAAATATAAAAATAAATTAATAGGAAAAATAAAAAAAGCAAAAAGGTACATGGTGTTCACATTTTCACAAAAATATCGCAATTACAAAATTTATAAATATAAGTGTGTGAGCATTCAAATTTCAACCAGCTTGATTTCGTTTAATCCCTACATTGTACTATGAAGCAGGACCAGCATGTTTCCAAACATTTTTATCTTGGATATAATCTTCTAATTTATAATATGCTTGTTTACTAAGTGTGTTTTTTATATAGCTTTTAAATTTTCTTTCATTTAGAGTTAAAATTTCGTTAGGTATTTTATTGTAACATTTAACACAGTACCCCATAAAAGACTTTTGAACTTTAGACAATCTAAAATAAGGTTGATCAATTTTATCTTTATTTCTAGTATTAAAATTATGTCTATCGCTTATTTTATTAAAAAGGTGAAGATTTTTCCTTACATACATTATATTTTCATAAATAAATTGACAAGGCACTGTCATTATGTTAATAGTTTTGAATAGTTCCCTAAGAGATTCGCGACGACGTAGATTGTAAATTGCTCTGACAGCTCGTTTTTGCAAAATAAAAATGGATTCAATGTCAGCTGCCCGGCCCCACAGTAGAATGCCATAAGACATTATGCTGTGAAAGTAGCTAAAGTATACCAAACGCGCAGTTTCAACGTCTGTTAACTGTCTTATCTTTCTAACAGCGTAAGCGGCTGAGCTTAATCGTCCCGCAAGAGATGCTATATGGGGGCCCCATTGCAATTTATCGTCTAGCGTGATTCCCAGGAAAACAGTCTGATTAACAAATTCCAGTTTTTCTCCGTTCAGTTTGATGTCACATTCGCTACTTCTAACATTTGGTAAAGTGAATCTCATACATTTTGTTTTTTTTTCATTGAGTACAAGATTATTCAATGTAAACCAATTTTGAACCTGATGAATAGCGTCATTTACCGCATTTAGATTTTGTGAACGTCGGTCTATTTTAAAAATTAGAGAGGTATCATCTGCAAATAATACCATCTTTGGTTGATTTTTAAGTAAGTGAGGTAAATCATTAATGTAAACTAAGAAGAGGAATGGACCCAGAATCGAACCTTGCGGAACGCCCATTGTCATTTTAGACCCTAACGAGTTCATTCCGTTTACTTGAACTTTTACCTTTCTATCTTTCAAGTATGATCTGAGTAAATCAAGAGCAGTATTTTTTATCCCGTAATGCTCCAGTTTCAGCAGAAGTGTTTCATGGTCAACGCAATCGAACGCCTTTGAGAGGTCGCAAAAAATTCCAATGGCATCTTCTGCTTCCTCCCAGGAGTTAAAAATGTTCTTAAGTAGGGTTACACCGGCGTCAGTTGTACACCGTCCTTTGGTGAAACCGTACTGATGTTCATGAAAGATGGAATTTTTATTAAAGTGACGTAACATTTGAGTAAGCATCAACTTTTCAAACACCTTACTTAAAACTGGTAAAATTGATACAGGTCTATAATTGTTTGGTTCCTTGCTATCACCTGATTTGAAGAGTGGGACTACTTTACTGTGTTTCATAAGATCTGGAAATACCCCTTGGTCTACACTGTTGTTAAATATAATAAAATAAATAAGGAGCAACGGTTTCTATTACAGATTTACAGACTTTAACAGACATTCCCCAAAGATCTTCTGTTGACTTAATTTTAAGATCTTTAAAAGCTTTAATGACAGCTTGGGGGTTTGTGTGATGAAACCTAAACTCCACGGGACATGTCTTTACATTCTGCCTAAGTAAGGCAGAAGAGAGTATTGCAGAAGAATTTAAAGTTTCAGTCGTTTTAATAGGTATGTTAGAAAAAAAGTTTTCAAATTCCTGAGCAATTTCTTTGTCATTATTTATAGGGCCATGTGCAGTTTCTAAATTAAATTCAGTATTCCGGTTTTTATTTCTACCTGTTTCATTATTTATTATTTTCCAAGTAGCTTTTATTTTATCATCAGCAAATTTTATTTTATTACTAATATAAAGAGCTTTCGCTGTTTTGCACACGGTTTTAAAAGTTTTTGAGTATTTTGCTACATACTGACTAAAGCTAGTATTTTTTATATGATTTTTAAGACAGTATAATTCATAAAGTTTTGCTCTGCTTTTACGAATACCAGGGGTTGCCCAATCACTAAACAGGAACTTTGTACAGACACTTTTAGTTTTCAATGGAAACATACTACTAAATTGCGTGTTTAAGATGGAAAAGAACTCTGCGTAAAACTCATTTGGGTCAGTTATTTTGTTAAAGCTACGTTCACATAATTTACTTGATAATGTATGATTTAACTTCTCTAAATTTTTACATGTAATAGGCCTAAACTTTATCTGTGTTTTTTGAAATGGAGTGTAAGCACAAAATGTTATTGTTTGACCACTGTGATCAGATGGTAATTTATTTACTATTTCCTTATGTAAATAATCGCAACTGGAAAATATATTATCTATACAAGTGGCAGAAGAAGCTGTCACTCTGGTTGGTTCTATAAAAACATTTGATAAATTAAATGACTTAAAAAGGCTCAACAATCTAATGCTATTGGAGTTGTTATCTAATATATTAATGTTAAAATCGCCACAAATTATGACAGATTTACTACTATTGCTTACTTTATTTAGCACATCTTCCATTGTAGAATCAAACAAAGGTAGATTCTGGTAATTTGGGGGTCTGTAGACACATACTATAACATGCTTATCTAGCTCAACACAGGACAATTCAATGGTGTGTTCAATAGACAGTCCAACAATGTCATTTCGCACTTTAGATTTAATAGACTTCTTTAATAATATCAATGACCCGCCATGTAACATATTTTTACGGCTAAAATAGCTAACTACAGAATAATTATCATAATTAATAGACATTACTTCATGATCTTTTAACCAATGTTCTGTAAGGCAAACAATATCAAACTTGGTTGACTCTAAAAACATTTCTATTTCGAGTAGTTTGGAAGAGCACCCTTGAATATTCTGGTTAAACAATTTTAAAGTGTGTTGCTCTCCATTTGATATTTTATACTTAACTAATTTGCTAGAAGAAACCTGTTCATTGTTCACTAATAAAGAGTTACTAACTGTAGAGGTTTCTTCTGTTGTCTTACAATCTAGTTTAAAATACTATCCGGAGTGACCTCCAAAACTGAACCATTCTGTGTACCAGCAGGAAGGGAAAACCCAACCTGACTAGTAATGGTCTCCAAGACTGGTGGTATTTCAGGTAGACCCTCCTTCGTACAGCATGCAGGTACAGAACACTGTATCACTATGTTGTTAGGGCAACTTAACAACACAGATTCGTCACTTAAACTACTACTTAACCTACTTAACCTACAGTGAAATAAATCAGCAACAACATGGTTAATATTGTATGCTATCAACATAGCAATCAACTGTCTACATTTCAAGGACATGGACAAAGTTCCCTGACTCAATACAAAACTACTAACAAATCTGTTAGAATCAAAATACAATAATTTATCACTATGACTTGTGTCCGGAAGTACGATTAGTTTGTAAAAAAAATAAAACAAAGTTTTTTTTTTAAATGTAGCCTCAGATCATGCAATTGTTGTTACAGATAAAATATCAGAGAGATGACCATACAAATAATAAATTACGTGCGCCCTGTGCACTGTTTAGAATTAGATGATAAAATATATTTCGACAAAGACAAAGATTTATTCGTAGAACAATGGTAACACGTAACTAAAATATTAATTTTGCAGTGACTGCTGATGCCAAACTCTCTGAGTTCCTCTTGAAAACCTGTCTGGAAAAGGACGATGCGCTAAAATGCTTGCAGCTCATGACTGGCAATGGCAGTATTTTTGCAGCAGGTTTGTAACTACTCTCAATAACAATCCCTATTGTTTTTTTTTTTTAATATCTTTAACTACTTATTTATGAATTCTTCTTTGGCCTACATTCAAAGACATTTAAATTCACATACATAAACACCCATACCCAAATAACTACTTATATGTAGATAAAAGTAGCCATACACCATGACCATACTGCCTATCGTACGATCGATTGACGCTTGCAATTGTTTCAAATTGGCAGTTCGTCCATATACACCATACATCATACTGCCTATCGTACGATCGATTTGACACAACTTCAAATCTGCAGCAGTGATGCCAACTCAGCAACTTTATAGCTAGATCTGGCTATTATTCGGTGACGACAGTTACAATTTTATAAAGGTGCTAGAAAAGTATCTAAAAAGTGTAACTTGTGGCTAAACTTTTTAGCTACTTTTCTAGCACTTTTTCATTTCATCGTGAGACTTTCAAAATTAGTCAAGTATTAGTGTCGATCGGATCACCTATCAAATTGGCATGTCATGCCAATTTGATGGATTCCACGCCCACACACGGTCAATTCTAACTGATCAAATTGGCAGTATCATGCCGATTTGACAAATAGGCAGTATGGTGTATGGCTACCATTATCTACAAATATTTGTTTCGTGTGGGAATCAAACCCTTAACATCACGCAGGGCACGCATCAACATAACGATACAAGAAAACCTCTAACCAAATTATTTAACAGTCAACATCTGGCGTCCCCGCCGCAAGATTCTGGCTCCGACCTTTAGTCCAAGGAACCTGATGCAGTTCGCGGAGATCTTCTCCCGCCAGAGTTCCATCATGGTGGAGCAGTTGCAAGCTGCAGTAGGGAGGGGTGCCTTCTCCATATGGCAGTACATTACAACGTACACTATGGATTCTGTTTGCGGTAAGAAAGTTTTGAAAGTGTTTTCTTTTATAGGACTCTTAAGTTACTCTTGATAAAAGTTTCTGTGATTCTGAAAGAATAATGTTTTGAGAAGTCTAGTTCAATATTTGTTTTAATTACGGGCCTATTGGTGCCACTCCTGATCAGAGACCTCCCCTATTCCTTCCACTTCTCTCGATGGTGCGCCTCTTCACGCCAATTCCATTCAAAGCATCCTGCCATCTTCTCCTACCACGACTCCACCTAACTTCAATATTATTTTGTTAGAAAAGAAAAAATCCTACTTTAACGAAACCTTTCACCATTACAGAGTCAACCCTAGGGGTGTTGGTGAACTCCCAGAAACAGTCGGAGCAGCCATTTCTGCACGCATTTGACAGATGTACTCAGCTGGACTCCGCGCGCCTGTGCAAGCCATGGTTGTACAACACGTCTGTGTACAAGATGACACCGGCTTACAAGGAGCATGCCCAGTGCAGGGACTACATCTGGAAGTTTGTGGATAACGTAGGTTACATAAAATTTAACTGGTTACATTATGTGCTCCTCTCCTCTCTTTTGTGTCATACCCTGCTAACATTTCTTCGAATTTACACGTAGACATTATAGATGGGTTGTTAAATCATTTGCCCAACCAGTATATTATTGTTTTGGTATTAAAGATTCGATATTTTTACATTTCAGATCATACAATCCAAGAAACAGTCTTTGAAAGAAGAGAAAGTGTCTATGGCTGAGTCTGATCAAAGTAAGTAGTAAAGTACGTAAAATATTTTTATGAAAGAACATAAACAAAATGATGATCAGAAATAAATAGCTTGAGCATAATCAAAATTTATTCATGTTTATGCAAATTAAGCTAAACATTATGTACGACAATATTTCAGAGTCAAATAAAATAACCGAAAATTTGAAACTGTTACCGAAGTCGGTTTACAGCATTAATTTTAACATTTCAATTTCAATTTGCTTAAAAATAATTGACTCCCTGGCAGCCCCGCATCTACTTTTTTCTTTTTTTTAAGATTTTATAATTTTCTAAAATAAATTGTAAAAACCTCTTAAAACTTTATTATTTTCTTACTTGTCCCGATCAACAGATATTAAAAGCTGTATTTATGATTTTGGTGCCCCAAAAGCTGGCACCCGGAGTATGCGCCCCTCCTCGCGCCTCTAGATCCAGCCCTGGCTTTCCAATAAATTCCTTAAAAACCACGATTCCACTCTTTTGGTTCCAGACATGAAACACGACGGTCTCAAGACTTTCCTAGAACTCCTCATAGACACTTCAGGCGGAGAACGCGGTTATACTGAGATGGAACTGCGAGAAGAAACATTGGTCCTCGTCCTAGCTGGCACGGATACTTCTGCAGTTGGAACTGCCTTTGCTGCAATGTTGCTGGCCAGATATCCTGATGTACAGGAGAAGGTGTATCAAGAGTAAGTTGATGAAATAATTTTAATAAGTAACTCACCGTGCGATCACGACGAGGCCCTAGTATGACACGTTGTGTTTCACGAGTGCCTCAAGGAGCTGAGCTGTCATCAAAGTAACGAGGCTTTTATTATCATAGTAAAATTATCAAATGCGATCTCCTCACCCAGGGCGGAACGGGAGGGCCTGTCAGACTCGTACTGACTAAAATCTACGGTGATCCTTCAATAGCCCTTTACGTTCCAGGGTTACGTTTACCCGATATGACAGTGCCGCAACCCAGAGTAACTGAGGCTAAGGGCTAAATGCCTGACGTAGTCAGAGGAATGTATGAGATTTCCGCGGCCCAGCAACGCAAATTGCTAATAAAGGATCGAGGAGGTTTTTTGTTAGTCAAATCTGATAGTTCCCTCCTGTCTATGCGGAGTGGGAAGACGCATTTAATGATTATCAACTACTAAGGCATTTTAATTAGCAGCAAATAAGACACGTCTTATTTCTTCAGACTTCAGGAAGTGTTCGGCAATGCCAAGAGACCTGTAGCAGCCGAAGATCTTCCTCAGCTTAAATATTTGGATGCTGTTATAAGAGAAACACTACGTTTGTACCCGCCAGTGCCAATTATTGCTAGAAAAGTTGATAAAGATGTTACTCTGCGTAAGTACGGAAACACAGTTTTTTGCCAGATTTATTTGCGATTCCAATTACCAGATGTAATGAAAATTAGTGGGTAAGTACAGTAACTTTGTCAGCTGCGGGCTAGTTCGCGGTAAATCCGAGAGTGAAAGAGAGAGAGAGAGAGTGAGAGTGAGAGAGAGTGAGATTAAGAGTGAGAGTGAGAGTGAGAGTGAGAGTGAGAGCGAAAGTGAGAGTGAGAGTCAGAGTGATAGTCAGAATCAGAGGGAGAGTCAGAGTGATAGTCAGAATCAGAGTGAGAGTCAGAGTGATAGTCAGAATCAGAGTGAGAGTCAGAGTGATAGTCAGAATCAGAGTGAGAGTCAGAGTGATAGTCAGAGTCAGAGTCAGGGTCAGGGTCAGAGTCCGGTCTGAGAAACTATTGAGTCTACGGTTTAAGTCGGAAGTCGGAAGTTGAAATTCGAAAGTCGTTGGACGAAAGTCGAATGTTAAAATTCGAAAGTATATTATAGTCATTGATATTTTATATTCAACTTCAAGCAGTGTTTTTCAGACATGTTAACCACTTCAGATGAAAACGATTCGCCCTTTCAGCATCAGGAGTTACTCTAGTAGAAGATTGCGGGTTGGTAATCAACATCTGGGCGTTACACCGCAACCCTAAGTACTGGGGAGACGACGCGGAGCTGTTCCGACCTGAACGGTTCATCGACACTCAGCTGACACATCCTGCTGCCTTCATGCCATTCAGCTATGGACCGAGAGCCTGTCTTGGTAAAAAAAAATACTTATTTCCCTGGTTGATCTAAGGTATCGTAAGTAAAGTTGATCTTAAGTTTGACGGCACGGTTGGAGCAGTGACTGAGCGATTGGACTGCTGCCCTACGCGTCGTGGGTTCGATTCCCGTAAGGAACAAATATTTGTATGACCTACAAGTAGTTGTTCCGTGTCTCACGTGTCTGGGCGTTTATGTTTGCGAGTTTATTTATGTTTAAAAACGCGTCTACGATTGACACAGGAGAAAGTAACAGTGTAAAGGTGCCGGTTCGCGCGCGAGACTGCGACAGAAGACCGAGACAGGAGACCGCGACAGGCGACCGCGACCGAAGATTACTACCGTATGTGTCTCCTGTCGCTGTCTCGCTCGCGAACTGCCGCTCATACATTGCCTAATGTTAAGTAGTGTCGCGGTCTCCTCTCGCTGTCTCCTGTCGCGGTCTCGCGCGCGAACTGCCGCTCATACATTGCCTAATGTTAAGTAGTGTCGCGGTCTCCTCTCGCTGTCTCCTGTCGCGGTCTCGCGCGCGAACTGCCGCTCATACATTGCCTAATGTTAAGTAGTGTCGCGGTCTCCTCTCGCTGTCTCCTGTCGCGGTCTCGCGCGCGAATTGCCGCTCATACATTGCCTAATGTTAAGTAGTGTCGCGGTCTCCTCTCGCTGTCTCCTGTCGCGGTCTCGCACGCGAACCGCCACCTTTAAACAAAAAAAATGCCAAACAAACATTTTGGTCTGTGCGGAAATCGATATTACCTGGATTTATATTTTTCATAGCCATTATTATATTTTTATTAGCCATAGTTTCGCGTTTGATCACTATCTCTCCTGATGATGTGGTCGATGGTGAAGCACACTTTTTTAGGAAATTATGGTACTAATATCATCACGATCTATTTTTCCAGGTTACCAATACGCCATGATGTCTATGAAGACTGCGCTGTCGGCTCTGCTGCGTCAGTACAGGATCCTGCCAGCCACTGAAGACCTGAAGCCTTTGAGGGTCAAGTTTGATGTCATGATGAAGGATGTCGACAATTACACCTTACAGATTGTAGAGAGACTGTGAACGATTAAACCCTGCCGATTAACACTAGTATTCTTAATGGCTGACTAAATTACGATAGTTACATAATAAGGATTTACATGATATTGGTTAAATCATTCATGGTAGAGATACTTTGTTGTTTGCATAGTAGTGTGGGTGAATGTAATATTCTTTGGTTCATTAAATTATTGTGGTTTAGTATTGTTGAGTCATTTTTAACCTTCCTTAGGTACCTCTAAAGAAAAAAACGAAATCCTTATCTTATAGGATCACTTTGTTGTCCGTCTCTCGGTCTCTCCGTCGGTCAAGACCCTTTTTCTTTGGTGCTCGTGAAGGTGTCGAGCTAAAATTAATATCAAATCTTCAAGTCTACAATCCCATGGAACAGAGAAATAAATAAACTTCTAAGTCAACGCAATCAAAATATACAGCCATCTATGCTCCGCTATGCCGCATCATTTATTGGTGCTCGCGACGTTATCAAAACCAGAGGCTTCGCCCCCCTCACCCTCACCCTCACCCTCACCCCCCCTCCTTATTGCTTATGTCACTCAGGACTAAAGGCGAAAGAATTTTTGAATTATTCCCGTTGGATCCCACTTTTGGATCCCATTTTTTAGGTAGTCCCGATGAATCCCATTTTTAATTCCCGTTGAATCCCACTTTTTGACAACATGTGTACATATCAGAAGAAAACTGTTACCGTTAGTTTACTGATATATTCTGAGTAAGTAATTTATGAATTTTACAAAAAAAAAAGTTCCACAAGATCCGGCCACCATAGGCTTTCCATAGACCGGTCACACCAGTGTGTGTAGAAAGATGGCAGAGACACATTCTGAGAATTTGTTTCAGTCTTTACTTAAAAACTGATAGAATGTCACTAACCAGCAAAAGTACTAGGCTAGCATAAGATCAAGGTGGTATGTTTTGCGCTCTGGCGCCACGTGACACGCAACGCGGGGGTAAGGTAACTCAAAATGGCCTGCCAAAGTACTAGGCTAGCATAAGCTCAAGGTGGTACGTTTTTCAACGGGATCAGCGAAGTTCATTTGAAAAGCGCTGTGATGCCACGTGACAGGGAGGGGGGGAAATCACTCTAAATGGGTAGTTTATTTTTCACAGAAACGAGATATAAAAAACCTGCAATAATGTTATATTCTTTTGTGATAGTGACTACACTGATTTTAATTCGACACTGACTGACACTTGTCATGTTGCGCTCAATATGGATGTCTTTTTTTTTAATGGATATTGTCTACTCTCGCCCCAGCCACCGCTGATGACGCCCGAGGGCGTTGGAAATCGCGAGTCATATTCCAGCCGCTTCTGGACGGGGAGTCCGGGAGCCGTCCGACCAAGGACAGGCCCAAGTCATGGCGCGTCGTGTTTTACGCTTTCCTCAAGGGAACTAATGCGTGACTGGACCATTGGGCCATACGCCTAATACGACGCGGGCGAAACCGCAATTTATGATAGCAATTTTGTCCTTGAAAGTACTCGCATTCAGATTTTTTAAAGCATGTGGGATCCAACGGGAATTGTTTTTGGGATTCAACGGGAATAAAACGTTTTTCTTTTGTTATGGGATTCAACGGGAATTAATTTTAATTTTTTTGGGATCCAACGGGAAAAATATTCAAGCGGGATTCAAAAGTGGGATCCAGCGGGAATATTTCGAATTTTTTAAATCGGTCTAGTAGTGTTTGAGTTTATTCATTACAAACATACACACACACAAAATACAAATCTTTCCTCTTTTTACCGACTTCAAAAAAAAGGAGGTTATCAATTCGACCCGTATGTATGTAATATTATCAGAACTGCCCAGTTTTCGTATATGGTTAGTCTATATCAGCGTCTGAAAAAATGTACCAAATTTCATAAGTGTATGTATCTATGTCTGTATGTATGTATGTTTTTATGTTTGTGCACGCATATCTCCGGAACTACAAGTCCGATTTAAGTAATTCTTTTTTTGTTGTACTAGGTATTGTTCAACTTAGGGTACACTGCAAGTTTCATCAAAATCGGTTCAGTAGTTTTAGAGATATGGATTTTTTATGTTGTGACGGATTACAAGATTAGTGCACATCATGTAAGAAAACTTTGTATTTTACAAGAATTTGGGTTGAATATTTAAATAAATAAACAAAAAAGGGTAAAATAAAAACTTTTTTTAAAAAGAGTATCGACTTCAAAAACAAATACAAAAAAGTTTAAAATAATCTTTCTTTCGGAAGTCGGTGGCAATAGTCAATGAAATAAAAATCAAAGCCACCCACTTCCGAAAGAAAGATTATTTTAATTTTATGTATATTTTGTTTTTGAAGTCGGTACTCTTTTTAAAAAAAGTTTTTTTATTACTCGTATTACTACTTACTAGCGGCCCGGTACGTGTTTCACTACTTTGATAGCAAAATCCCCACTACTAACAAAATAATCCGTCATTTCGCTACCCCCACCGAATAATATCGTAATGTGATATAACGATACTTTGCGTTTTATTGCATATTCATCATGTAGGTACTCTCTTACACCTTGTCAATTTTTTTCACATTTTTCCTACTAGTACTTTACAAATTAGTATTTTTTTAATAACCATAGCCCTAATATTCCGTTACAGATTTATTGTACTTATTTACGTGAATAACATCGCTTCTAGTGATTACGGATAGCACTGCTAATAAGAATTTCAATATGTTACGATAACGATATTATTCGAGTAAGAACAGCAAACTCGTTCTATAGTAAAGTTTTTTAACAATACTATTCCTGTAGAGATTTTATTTCAAAAGTACGGTAATGCTGGTTACTGTTTAATAATGTATTTTAAAAAAAATAGCAATTACTTTTGCAATAGTTTACCGAGGTGATATCTACACTCAATCTACGATTGCTGTATTATCTATTATGCATTATGCATCGCTTTCTTTTTTCCTAATGATAAACAAAGAGATAGAATAATATCGAGTATGTGGCGTTGGGGGGTGGTAACCCCCCAACGCGAAGTCCCCACTTCAACGTGATGGGCGCTCGGAATGGCGATGAGTTGAGAGTGGGGCCATTTGGGTATGGGCAGCGAAACCATAGGGGCCAGCGACTGGTCGACTTCATGAAAAAGGCAGAACTTCATTTAATGAACTCCTACTTCCAGAAGCGGCCATCCAGGAGGTAGATGTGGATGAGCCCCGATGGTACTATCAGAAATGAGATCGACTTCATCATGAAGACCAAGAAGCGAATATTCAGTGATGTCTCTGTGATCGCCAAGGTAAAAACCGGTAGCGATCACAATATTAATGTGAAACTTGAAAGGTCTCGTCTGGTAAAGTCCACGCTCCAACCTGGTCCTGCCCACATCCAGAAACCCGAAGATTTTCAACTCGAACTGCACAATCGCTTCCAGTGCCTAACCGAATGCGAAACTGTGGACTAGATTAACAATGGGTTGGTGGAAACTGTCCAAGCTGCGGGGTTTTTTAAGACCCGCGCCGCAATAAACCTCAAAAGCTCTCGAACGGAACCATCAAGTTGATGCAAGACCGAATCGAGATGAGGCTGCAATCTTCAGCTGATATGTCGGAATATGCAAACTCAATAGACGAATCTCTAAATCAATGCGACGTGACCTGCGTGCCAATAGTGCGGCACGGATCAAAGAGGTAATCGAGCGGAACCAGGGCTCAAAAGTCTTCGCAAAAAATTCGTCTATTGGGCAAAGCCAAATTTTAATGACGAAGCTGAAGATTAATGACGGCAGCATCATTTCGACGAAACCGGAGATTCTGAGAGAGCTTGAGAGGTTTTACGGACATTTATACACATCAACACCCAGTGTCGGTACAGCTCAATACGCAAAAGCTAAACTGACTCGACACTGCACTGAGAATATCCCGGACATCAGCCTGTATGAGATTAGAATGGCTCTTAATCAGCTCTAGAATAACAAGGCGCCGCCGGGTGAGGACGGAATCACAACTGAACTTCTGAGAGCGCGTGGAAAACCGGTACTTTTAGTCCTCCAGAAGTTATTTAATTCTGTCATGTTTGAAGGTACTACACAGGTTGTTTTCAAAAAGGGTGACAACGCCTTGCTGAAGAACTACAGGCCAATCTCACTTCTGAGCCATGTATACAAGCTGTTCTCAAAAGTCATTATGAACCGTCTCGAACGCAAGTTTGATGACTTCCAGCCTCCCGAACAAGCCGGTTTCCGAAAAGATTTTAGTACTATAGACCACATACACACGTTCCGCCAGATTATACAGAAGACGAGGAGTATAATCGGCCATAATGTTTAGCGTTTGTGGACTATGAAAAAGCCTTCGATTCATTCGAAACCTGGGCAGTATTGCAGATCCTCCGACGATGACATATCGACTATAGGTATATCGAAGTGTTGAAGTGTTTGTATAGAAACGCCACCATGTCCATCCGACTCAAGAAGAGAGCAATTGCAGTAAAGCGTGAGACAGGGAGACGTTACTTCTCCGAAACTGTTCACGACCGCGTTGGAGGTCGTTTTCAAGCTCTTGGAATGGAACGGACTCGGCATCAACATCAATGGCAAATATATCAGTCACTGTCACGTTCGTTTTACCGATGATTACAGTCATCATAGCAGAATCGTTGGAGCACCTCAATGCTATGCTCAGCGACCTCAGTATCGTTTTCCAATGGTTCGGCCTTAAAATGAACATGGGCAAGACGAAAATCATGTCGAACGTCCATGTGGCACCCGTATCGGTTGTTGTTGGGAATGATACCCTCGAAGTTGTAGACCATTATACTTACCTTGGACACATTATTCAGTTAAACAGTTATACTGTAATGAGGTCACCCAAAGAATCCAACTCGGATGGGCAGCGTTTGGGAAGCTAAGTGATATCTTCTCATCAGAATCCCACACTGTCTCAAGACAAAGGTGTTTAACCAGCGTATGTTCCCAGTGTAATACGTAGGGCTCCGAAACGTCGTCTTTCACTGCTGGCCTTTTAGACACTCGGAGTTTCTTTGCGGGATAAAAATCCGGAACATGGATATTCGGCGAAGAACCAGAGTCACCCACCGTAGCTCATACAATTTACAAGTTGAAGTGACACAATGGGCAGGCCACATCGCTCGTTGAACTGACGACTGATGGGGAACAAAAGTTCTCGAGTGGCGACCACGGACCGGAAGACGCAGCGTAGGCCTCCCACTAGGTGGACCGACGACATCGTGAGGGTCGCGTGCAACGAATGGATGCAAGTAGCGAATTGTCGTTTGGCGGGGCAGTCTAAGGGGAGGCCTATGTTCAACAGTGGACGTCTTCCGGCTGATGATGATGATGATGAGTGTTCTTTTATCAGAAACCCATAGTTTTATTGAATGTTATATTTCTAATAATGGATATTACTAAACAGGCAATTTAAGAATAAAATAGTATTCAAACAATAATATAAATTAAAATGTATATTTTATAGGCGAAAATCCCAGTAACAGTCAATTACCGTTTATGTTTGGATGTCATTTTTTGACGAATAATATTGTAGTATACTATTATTGTGCACGCTGTCTTTTTGTTTTTACGCGAATAATATCGTTATGTTTTGTTGCGAAATAATGTTTTTCTAACGTATCCAGTAAAATATATTTTCTTTAATAACTCGGTCCTAATAAAATAAAAATTTAATATGTTTATTTAGAATGATTCTATAAAAAAATAACTTTCATTTGATATATAAATCATTCTCTTAGGTTGGAAAATTTTTACAATAATCATAAAAAACACTGTTTTATTTTTCCTGTAAAATTTGAATTTATCGATTACGATATTATTCGGTGGGGGTAGCGATTTATTCAATTCATTTGTAACTAAAAATGTGATAAATGAAGAATGTTCGACCGATTTTGTGCAAACTTCACATAAACCATCTACTAAATAGTCCGAACAAAGCCTAAACATTTGGTTCTTGAGTTATAAAATTACAACGAAAAGCGGCATTGATTTTTATAAGTGTAGATAGATGTGGCACGAAGTGAGAAATTTCGCGTCTTATTGTAAGAAGTTATGACTTCAAACTCGGGCATAATGTACTAATTTTTCAGTAGAAACAAAGTCTAGATGAATTTAATGTGAGCAATGTGTTTCGCTTCGTTAATGGATTGCTGATTTAGTAATTTATTTAAATGGCTGAGTCACAAAATGTCCCTTTCGCAAAATGTCCACAGGTAGCTAAATGTCCCTTTCGTAGAATGTCCCTTTTGCAAAATGTTATACATCGCTATTTGTGCACGACTTGCTTACAAATGGTTCTGTTTCGTTTAGAGAATTCATCATTTTCCAAATCACTCAAAGTCAAGTTTTTATAGCACTTGGAAGGATATGGGGAAGGCCTTTGTCCAGCGGTGGGACAATAAAGGCTAATAAAAAAAAAAACTATTCATCGTCATCCCAGCAGTCATCATCAACATCATCCTTTAGAGAGTGCATCATTTTTTGGTCTCTTGTTTGATTCAGTAAGAGTGATATCGGTTCATGAGTTATTCCTAATTTATCTGTGTCATTTTTTTTTTACGTGGTAAAATCATCAAATGACTCCTCCCACCCCGGGCAGGGCGGGAGGGACTGTCAGACTTCTACTGACTAAAATCCACGGTGTCCTTCAATAGCCCTTTATGTTCCGGGGTCACGGTAAGGAAATAATCCCGCGACCCCGGCAGGCTTTAGCCCTCTAAGAGGGGGGCCCCGTCATGAATTTATCTGTGTCATGGCAAAAAATAATATTTATAGATGGCGGTGGCGACTAACAATTAACAGTCTTTAAAAAAAGTGTAACTGCAAAACAGACCTTATAATTTATATCAATGTGTAATGCCGTTTTCTTGTTACACTTTTTTTAGTTAAGTGTTTTACTGTTGTTTAACTTCTTTGTAGTGAGGCTGTTTCAATCATGTAGGCCGCCTAATATATTGTTACTCCTTAACGCATGAAAAGGAAAGCAAACTAAATGCTATAAACAATAACACAGGCGTCTATAATTATAAAAATAAATATACAGTCAGGCACATTAATAGCCTTTCATTGCTGGGAGACAAGACCACTAGATTTTTTTCTGTGAGGAAGAGTGCCCACTAAATGATAATGATAAATGATATTTATTTTTCAAATAGGTTTTCACAAACACTTTTATAAGTCAAAACACTTTTTTATAGCTAGATGAGACCGGTGTTTCGTACCTGTTTACTCTGAGAAGAAACATCCGAAACAAACTCAGAGGTAGATAGAGGCTCTTTTAAAGTCCAGACATTAAATTGGTTAAGTCATGCGAGGACCCTGCAGGTTTGTGTCCGAGATGGTCTTTTGAAGAAAGAGCCATACAAATTTGAGTGGACCTGTCCAGTCAGTGCAAGCATTTGTCAGTTATTGTGAAGCTCGACTCATAACTCAAGGAGCTCAACTTTCACGAGCACCAATTTTTTAGGGAGAAATCATCAAATTACGGTCAGACTTGTAATGACTAAAGCCCACCCACTTCTTCCAATTGCCCTTTGAGTTTCAGGATAGTGGTAACCGCTTAAGACATTTCCGTTCTGTGGTATTTAGTGACAATATTTAGACAAATTGATTACTATAAGTAGCTTTTTTATTTCTGGCTAGCCTTTCTCCGCAAGAAACGACAGGTGAATTAAAATGTTTGGATTTTTTTACATGTTGGTGGCGTGAAATATTTTCTATGACATCACTTTTAGTTCATTATATGTGACATTATAGATGTCGCCACAATGATATTATAATATGTTAACGTTTAAAGTTAGCACTAATAATACTTAGTTGAATAATAAATTACATAGACGTACATAGGTCACTGTCAATTTTCTGAAGACACCAACAAAATTATAGTCTATTACATTTCTACAGGTATTATTACTTAGCAAATTACTTAATTATCTACTTAGGCACTTACATGAGAATCCGTCGCGGTAGCGGCTCCTAATTCAAAATGTAGTTATTATAGATTTTTTATTATTTACCTAAACTGTTTTTGCGCTTGGCCTCAATTTATTCCAGAGGCAAAGAAGAGGCCTGAAGGTTCAACTCAGTACTTAACTTGTCATTCAAATTAGAGCCTTAAATCATGTGTCATAATAATATTTCATAATGTCAATCTGAAAAAGCCAACGGCGTGGGGCGGGCGGGGAGTCGGCGCGCTTACCGTTACCATACAGCTCGCCTCGCAGCCCGCGCGCTGCATGCAAGCAGACTGTGTGCTTACGGCGCGCTGACTCCGAGTTGCTAGCGAAAGACATGCCTTATATTAATTTTATTATGTTTATAGTGACAGCAAGCTTGGCACCTCGCAGACGGGCGGCGCGCAGACTGCGAGCTTACACCTCACGAGCGACGCGCAGTTAGCATGCCAACGGCTAGCCGTAGCCAAAAAATTCTAGGGTACACCGTGCTGCAGCTGCGCAGTTGGGGTGCTGTTATAATGTGCCATGACCTTAAGACGGAGTGAGCTCAGTAATTGGAACTCCTGAGCATGATGGAACACAGTAAAACGTGGTAAAACTGTTTGACATCAACTATGGGACCAAACACCTGAAATCTCAAAAAACGCTATATCGCAAGATAGGTAATTTACTTAAAGCGTAATTGTAGTATTTACAGTGTTTATTGCACAGGAAATAAAAAAAAAATCTTCTAGGGTAGGTACGAACGAGGAACTGATTTTTTCCATAAAAAAATAACTTCAAAGTTCTAGTTTACGTTACAAAATCAAGTCGTCATGGTAGTGCTATTCTGTAACGTTCACGAGCTCATTTCAGTTAACGAATTAATTTGTTTTAAAATCATCGCAGCGTCTATTACTCGTGTACGAGTACGTTACAGGATGTCTATACAGGGTGACTTTTTTACCACCGTCCAAAATTTTTCTAGGCATTAGGTATCAAACACTAACCCCATTTTTGAAAAAAAATCGATACGTCAAATTGTCATATTAAATCATTTTCTCATCCGCTCTGTGTGGTCACTATGCTAAACGTTAATAATATACACTTGCCGACGCATGAAACCAACAGAGCGCACCCCGCTGCATAAGTTTTGACAGCACTTCGGGAGTCGGGACAACTGTTATAGGGCGGCCACATACATCAGTTTTCCCTGATCAGGAATCCGGATCCGTATTTCCAAATCTGTAGTGTAAGTTATCGAATGTGAACAATACACACAAAATATACACACATATTTATGAATTCATTGCGTTCGGATGAAAAACGGATCAGGATTCCTAATCAGGAAAACTGATTGATGTATGTGGCCGCCCTTAAGTTGTCACCAATTTTTAGTTCATACTCTGGAAGCTTCGGCTGAAGCAAACAAGTTGAATGGGATAGGAGCTGGAAGACAAATATAAGAACTGTACGGGAACAACATCACCTCACTAAACCGCCCATATTTTTAAGCACCAATCAGGTGGCCTACCATGAACTGTTAACGCGATCCAGTTTAAGCTGTGGGTAAGAGATGGCGCTAGACGACTTGTATAGCTCTGTCTCTTTCCCACAGCTTCTCTCTCTCTGAGCTGTTAACGCGATCCAGTTTAGGCTGTGGGAAAGAGACAGAGCTATACAAGTCGTCTAGTGCCATCTCTTTCCCACAGCCTAAAGACTCACGCTTTAAGAGTTCATGGTAGGCCACCAGGATACCGAATTGATAAGTTTTTTTCTGTGGAAAAATATCAACATTCAGCCTGCGACGTTCTGATTCAGTCACCCAGACGTGACGCAAGCGTTAATGCTTATAATAATACTAAAAACAATATTATTTGTTTTACGGATAACACACTTAACAACAATGTATTAGTGTATTAATAATTATTTTATCTACTATCATGCTATTAATCCTCTTTAAAAGAACCTATAACAATTAGCTTATTGCCAACATTAAAACACTCAATGATATGATGATCATTAAATCATCCAAACGCGTGATATTATGAATTTCAAAAAAAGAACATTCTCATGCAATGACATTTTCGCCACCAGATCGCAACAATTTTGAAAAAAAGAACAATAATTATTTTACTTAGGTTTGTTTATTTTACATGCTTCGCAATTAGACTTTTCTTGAATTTACCTGTTACTTACAACACTGTACAACACCCTATGGTATGAGAACCTTCTAAAGAGGATTCACATCATGATTGTAGATAAAGTCTTGTATGCAACTGTTATAATTAGGTATTAAAACACTCATTTGATACTATTATCACACTCGGTTACGCCTCGTGTGATAAACCCACATTCGCGTTTTAATACCCCTGATTATACAACAGTTGCAAGAATAACTATTAAATACCTTGTTTTAAGTTAATAATAGCACCGGGGTGTACGTGGGTCATGGGACCTAAGTGATCTCAATTTAGTGATGATCAGTTGTGTTGTATTTTGTAGTGAACTAGCGGACGATCTAGTTGCCGTTCATATTTTTTTTTTTCATGGAGATGACTGACTTGACAGTCGGCTAGACTAAAACCTCACCAGGGGTGTATTACAACGTCTTAAACCAGGCTTGTTCCGGCAGTGAAAGTGACAGAGCTATTCAAGTCGTCTAGCGTCATCTCGTTCACTCACTGGAACAAGGGTTTTAAGATGTTGTAGGTAATACCCCCCAGAACGTTCGGTAGATTGCTCGCTAAAACACTCTCATTATTTTGTTTTTCTAAAACGAAACATGCGCAAGAATGCTGCTCAAGCATTGTTGCTTGATCATTGTTGCGTATGTTACGCGGCGGTAAGACCTCGTTCCTGTGTCTGATAGGACGGGAAGAAACGTCTCCGGAGGACACGTGGAGCAAAAGTAATAGTCGAAAGTCGAAAGTAGTTAGTCGTAAGTCGTAAGTACTAAGTCGTAAGCCGAAAGTCGCAACTCGAAAGGCGAAAGTCGAAAGTGACACGTGTCGACGCAAACGGCGAATTTGAAAAGATGTAGTCTAGAAATGAAACATACGTATGGTAGAGGTATGCCGTCTCGGCATCAAAATGTCTACGTTAGCACTGCGCCAATAATGACTGACTGGCTGACTGGCGAAATATTCCCACATGTAACAATTCTCTTGACTGAATTTCAAGATCGTTGCGATGGAGGTCTAAAACTGCTGAAATCTCAGCAAAAGGTTCGATGAACTTTTTCACTGCAGATATTTCTTTGCATTAATGATAATGCTAAAATCGTTTCAACGCACATTATGTGACGTTTCATCCAACTGTATTACCATACAGTTGGATGAAACGATACCATACGATACCTCGTATGGTATCGTTTCATCCAACTGTATGGTATGGTATGTATCCATATGTATACAGGTAAGAAATTAGCTCTGACGTGTGTGACTGAAGTTTGTGTAAATATTTTAAAATGACACCGCGGCCCTGGAACGCGAATGGAACATTAGGAGCGCAGTTTAAGAGGTGGACCTCTCGCGCCCGGCGTTGGTCGAGGCCGTGCTGCGGGGCATCCGAAGGAGGAGGCGGGATGCGTGAGGGAGAGGACAGCGTCCACCTCACAACCCAGCCGTAGTGGCAGACGCCCACGGCGAATGGACGTCGCGAGATAATCCCCGGCCACCGTTGGCCCGAGCATGCGGGTGGGGAGTAATGGGCGACTCGCTGTCCGACCACGGACCATGCCCGGGTGCGTATTGCCAAACTGTATAATTATTGACCCAGACCGGAGTTGCTCTGAGATCGATCGCAGTTTGCCTTTGTAGTTGAAGAGCAAACTGTATACCTATTCAGAGAGTGTCTGATTCAAAATGCATTTTGCTTTAAAATACTAGAGCAAAACACATACGAGTCCAGACGTCCAGTGTCTCGTCTCGTATCGGACAGAAACCGGATAAATCCTTAGTCAAATTGCTGATTACCAGAAGGTTTAAAGTAACCTAACACGAAGAGGATGGCGGGGTCTGAAAGATCACTGAACCCTGAACCTAACCTGTCCGATTCGGGGTGCCCCAAGTCCCGAGCTCGCTTCGCTCGCTCTTGCGTCCTTAGTCAAATTGCTGATTACACCCATCAAGGTAGCTGGACGGACTTCGGATGCAAGAGCGAGCGAAGCGAGCTCGGTACTTGGGGGGGTGCCCCAAGTACCGAGCCTACTCGGACAGGTTAGGTTACTTTAAACCTTGCAAACAGAAATAGGAGCCCGCGAAGCGGGGCTCCGTCGACATACCTTGTTAGGTTCGATATTTAGGACATTCGATAATCTGTATTTCCATAGTTAGATCTTTCGATGTTACTTTTGTAGATATTTAGATTTTAGATATATTGGACGTAGATCATTTAACCATTCGATATTATTAACTTTCGATATTTTAATTTTCGACTTTATGGTCGTTCGATATTTTCATTTTCGATGTTTTGAACATCGATATTTTAAGCGTAGATTTTTAATTTTCGATATTCAAATATGTACCCTCAGTAACAGATATTCGCGTGTCACAGTTTGCTTTACATACAAGCGAGCAAAGTGCATACAATCTCAGAATGCTCTGAGCTCGTATGTACTTTGCTCCAATTTGTTTGTGATTTCAATGAGCACGACGTAGTTCAGTACAGACCATGGGTGTCTGGGTCAGTATACAGTTTGGCAATACGCTGCCCGGGTCGACGGCGCGTTGTGTTCCACGCGCGCCTCAGAGAGTGTCAGCACAATGACAGGGCCCCCCCTTAGAGGGCAAAAGCCTGCCGGGTTCGCGGGACTAACGAATACCGTGACCCCGGAACGTAATGGGCTATTGATAATTTCGTAATTTCGCCCTATGATAAAAAAGGCCCTCGAATTGAATACGTACATTTCTTGGGAATGAAGTATTTACCTTGGCTTCAAATGTAAATATACGAGTTCCATTCATTGGCCAGTTACCCTCAATATAAATGGGTGATTTATGATCAATACGTTCAATACTATTTATTTAATAACTCACGGAATGCATGAGATTGTGGTTTTTAGGTAAATAAGTGGAGATACTTCTGCATTTCATAAATTACAGTTACAACGGTTCGGTTAAATTGGTAAAATGTACAACTTATAGATAGATAGATATAGACGTAAGCGTAACGGAAGACTGATAAAAATGTAATTAAAACTTAATAAAAGCTTCTTCAAAGAAATTCAGTTGTATTAAAATAAGAAAAAGGCAATTTTACGGGTGATAAAATCAAAGAGATTTATTTATTTATTCTCAGTTATTAATAACTAGCGACCCGCCCCGGCTTCGCACGGGTACAATCTCTACTATATTATGCATGTTAATAAATATGTACATAGAAACCTTACACTTAAATATTAATAAAAGAGATCTATCGAAACAAAACGGCATGAAAAACCATTGCGTAGTTTTAAAGACAGAAAGCATAATGCGATAGCACGCGGCGGAATCCTCGAGATGGCCGCGTGCTATCGCATTGTCTCGGTCTAGCAAATGGCAGTTCTAAGCGACAGAAAGAGAAAGGGCGACGGAAAAAGCCGATACCGCGTCGATAGATGTGGGAGCACCCTAAGCATACATACTAGGGACAGACAGCTGGAAGCGCCTTTGTTTTATACTATGTAGTGAGGGACACCAACAGCTTCTATATAAACATAACGGAGAATCGTTATCAGAAGGGTCGCGATAACGGAAATAATACTCACAAAACCTTCGTTAACACTTTTAATGACTTGCTAACACACACTGAATACAAAATAATCAAGGATGCCCGAGATATTGCTCGATTAAAAACTTAGGAACGCGGGAAGTTTAGCATAGAGGAGCAACCAAGATGTCTACCCAGCTTGCCGGACCGATTCAAAGTCCATTTTTCTCAACTGTCACCGTCCACGTGGCATACCCCACACCGGTTAGCCACCCTATCTGTCAACGTCAGTACTTGTCAACGTCGAATAGCTGAGTAAACTTCCGAATCGACATTTGACTCGACTATTCGCTCGGTGTTGCCATTACTCCACGCTAACCATCCCCAAGTAAAGTTACTTATATATAATTATATAAACGCACATACAGCTTGTCCAGAACGGATTGAAACGGAACTAATCTTTTTGTTTCTGACAACGTTTTAAAATCTTTGATATTTGATGTAAACAAAGACCGCAGGTTTGTTAGATTTATTATTGTGCCATCATTATCAGCCTATTAATGTTCCCACTGCTGGGACACAGGCCTCCTCTCTGTGAGAGGGGGGTGGGCCATAATCCACCACGCGGGCCCAGTGCGGATTGGTGGATGTCAAACATTGACAAAATCAAATATTGTGCCATAAAACTAACGTAATAAGTGAAATAAAATAAAATCATTCAAAGTGCTGGTAGCGCGAAGACAGTGGCGACTTCCGGTTTTCTACGGTTTTTTGTCAAGCTGTAGCTAACTACATAGTTCCTCCAATGAGAGATAGACGGCGTTATTCTAAATTAACAATATTCAATAGAGATTCCAAATTGTGTTTCTGTTTTGATTCCATACCAACGATAATAGATGGCGTTATTCTTATTTATTGTTCTTCTGTGTTGGTTCTGCGACATAAATAAATTAACAAATAGTGTAGGTATTTACGACAGAAACAGTTGAACCAACATTCAAAGAGATCACAATTTTACGGTTTGACATTGAAAGATCGAGATTATAATTGTTTACAATGTAGAGAAGTAACTGTATCACCAAAGAATTTCACTCCTTTTCTTTCTCTCTCTTCTAACTTTGCTTCTGTTTTTATTTTATCTTAAGCACACTTGTTTTTCCAGTTCACTCCTGTCATTGGCAGAATTGTCGACATCGACTTTGGTGCCTTATACCAAAAATAGAATAGAATGTAGAGAAGTGTTCATGAACTTATGGTAACCTGAACAATCATTTTTAAATACTAATAAAATTCATTCTAATTAGTATTGTTGAGCATAAATTATTATGTCAAAGGTTGACTTCGAGAAGGCCAGGCCGGCCGGCGGCGGCGTGGCGAAGTATAGGAATTAAATTGAATTGAGGTATAAATTAAAACTGAATTAGTATTTAATTATGCGTCTTTCATATTTTGAGGGTTCCTTATCCAAAGGGTAAAACGGGGCTGAGTCTGCCTGTCTGTCCGTCTGTGTACAGAATGTATTAGGCGAGGAGCCACCAATCCTGAAAGCTCCGTGATCACGGATTCTAATATTTTTAATAAAAAATATAAGTTAACGTTTAGACGAACAAGATTTGCTTGGTCGGCGTGGATTTGATTGGCCGGAAATATTTTAATTAAATTTTTTTATTATTAAATTTCCATAATTTTTTTCCGTCATCACGGATTTTGATTAATCTTATATAGAATTGTGTGAAATATTCTGTTCAACAAGAAAAAATCCGGCCGACCAATGATTTTTAGCCGGAAAGGTCACGCATACCTATTTGAATGGTGTGATAAGGGGTAAAATTTATCCATTATCACGGAATCCTTTTTTTTTTTTTAATTCACGCGTTTTAATGTCACATTTATGATTATCTTGGTATGCGTGCTTACAAACTGCCGAAAGTATCGCGCATACCAAATTTTATTGTGTGAGTGAGGATCATACTATTATAGATTTCACTTACTTGATGACATTTCTTTTAGTCTTTCTTCTACCTCTGGTCTCTTCTTCAAGTTTTTAACTATTTATTATACTAATTAATATGGAAAAGAGGAAATACAGGAAAATTTTTATTTGGGTTGATTATATAAGAAATGAAGGTTGATACAAAAAATATGTTCAATTCAAGTTTATTAATTAATAATCATCTACATCATTATCATCAAAATTATCATTTCTCTCTTCTTCTGATTCTTCGTTTTCTTCCTCATTCTGTTGGCAACTTAATATTTCCTCAACCTTTAACGGTGCTGATGGGCCAATGTACCACAATGGTTCGAGTTTACTGGATTCATTTACTTGCCATCCACATTCTGTTGGATCATATAATGTACAAATGGGTTCAGTAGCATTTTGCCACATTGCGTTTACAAAAATGGTGCGTAATATTTTTTGCGTTAAAGTTTTCCAGCATGGTGGAATATTATTTGAATTGAAATTTATCATACCTTTGTAAAATTTTTCTTTGTCGGTTGTACTTGCAAAAAATTTTAAAAATAATTCAAATCTTGCCGCATTAACATTATTATTTTTTACGTTATACATTTCATTTGTAAATCTTTGGACTAAATCTGTCTTTTCTTTATCATTTACTTATGTCTTCCGGATTTGTCAAATGCTCGAACATGTTCTGATATTCTTCATTTTCTAACAGGAGGTTGTAGGCTTTAATTTTTCCTTTACGAACAAAAGCTGCTGTATAATCACAACCTGTAAAAGCATGGAAGCCCGGTAGAGCTCGACAGACTGATGAACCTAGCTTTTCTGCAAGTTGTGTACAATTTACGTAATTTATTTCGTTATTGGTTTTGGTTGTGATCCATACTTCTTGCTCTTTGAATTTATGTATGTTTCCGAGAAAAATAATTAACACGTCAGTAGAAACGCTGAGATTGGATCTAGTGCTTTAAATGTTCTTCTCTAACGCAACAGTACACTGAATCAATCGTCACTATATCACTAAAACCGACACAATATCACCAAAAAATCAATATCTGTTTAAAATATCAAAAGATGTACAAATATTAGACGGTTTGACAATTTTAAATCCAAATAAAATGTTTTTTTTTTAAATATTCAACAGTGAATTTTGTTAAATTAATAAATATATTTAGAATGCTGATGCGTAGTAAGCTATACAAAATAACGATACTTTTGACAGCTAGGAAAACAGCAGACTAAAATGTCGGAATGATCTGAACCCCCAAAATGCTGTAGGACATCGTAGGTATGCTGTGACCTTTTCGGAGTAAGAGAGAAAGACCTATGGAACTTCAACATAAATCCGATCTTACTCTTATCTCACTTACTCTTGGAGCCGTCTTATGGACTTCAAAGAAATCGGAGTAAGAGAGTTAACACTATGCAGCCCTGTCATAAAACAACCTCACTTTACGGTATTGTGTATCTTTGAGGCAGGTAAATGTTAAATTCGTAGGGAATAGAAAGAGACGAACGCATGCAAGGTTTTAACTTGAACCAAAAATCTGTCTCACTCACTCTTTACAGAAATATAGAAACCGTTAAAAAGCGGAGAGTTAAAATTTGGTATGCGCGATACTTTCGGCAGTTTGTAAGCACGCATACCAAGATAATCATAAATGTGACATTAAAACGCGTGAATTAAAAAAAAAAAGGATTCCGTGATAATGGATAAATTTTACCCCTTATCACACCATTCAAATAGGTATGCGTGACCTTTCCGGCTAAAAATCATTGGTCGGCCGGATTTTTTCTTGTTGAACAGAATATTTCACACAATTCTATATAAGATTAATCAAAATCCGTGATGACGGAAAAAAATTATGGAAATTTAATAATAAAAAAATTTAATTAAAATATTTCCGGCCAATCAAATCCACGCCGACCAAGCAAATCTTGTTCGTCTAAACGTTAACTTATATTTTTTATTAAAAATATTAGAATCCGTGATCACGGAGCTTTCAGGATTGGTGGCTCCTGGGCTATATCATATGATCCGTGATAGTTTGACAGTTGAAATTTTCCGTTTCCGCTACAACAGAAAAGAAAAAAGGGTTACTCGTAAAAACAGAATAAAATAAATATTTAAGGGGGCTCCAATACAACAAACGTGATTTTTCTCGTTTTTACTCGATATTGATAACGGAAACAGGAAGACGCTTGATACATTCTCAGAATATTTATATATTGTGTTCATTTAAAAATAAATAATAAATTCTCACAAACAAAAAACGCACTGCACACATATCTATATCATATCTCCATTCCTATAAAAATGTGCAACGCGACATTTTATTTAAAAGTCGTCGGAGTCGACTGTGATCTAGCTGTGACACGTGGAGCTGAAAGGAAGTGCGCTGCAAATGGACTAATAGATCAATCACGTCTCTCGTCGCCGCTTTCACGACAACGGGTTGGGGTTTATGCTTTCCGTACGGGACCCTAAAAGGACTTTTTAGGGTTCCTTAGCCAAATGGCAAAAAACGGAACCCTTATTATTTTGGATTCGTATGCGTCATTTGTCTGTCTGTCTGTCTGTCCGTCCGTATGTCAAAGCCACTTTTTTTCTAACACATGTAAGAGCTATCCTGTTGAAACTTGGTTATTAGAAGTATTATGCGAACCGCATTAGGATTTTCACACAAAAATAAAAAAAATCTTGGGAGTACCCCCCATACTTAGAATTGAAACTCAACATTTTTTTTTCACTAAACCCATACTTCGGGGTATCTATGGAAAGGTCTTTAAAAATGATATTGAGGTTAATCATATATTTTTTTTCTAAACTGAACGGTTTGCGCGAGAGACACTTCCAAAGTGGTAAAATGTGTGTGGGGGGACACACATTAACCCCGTAACTTCTAAAATAAGCGAATGATAACACTAAAAAAATATATGATGTACATTACCATGAAAACTTCCTTTGAAAGTTGATTTGAACGAGATCGAGTAATAAGTTTTTTTTTATTACGTCGTATATCGTAAACCGCAATTCACCTTTCAAAGTCACAACCAACTACAAGAACTTGTATATTATGTTACTTGCTGCTACGGAACCCTTCATGGGCGAGTCCGACTTGCACTTGGCCCCTTTATTTTTACTTGACCTCTCGCAGTTCAACGACTCTAAAAAGTTTAGCATCGACTCTGATGACCTCGAATTATTTATAACAGGCTTATCACTTACTTGCGTCAAACCAAAAGAGTAGGTACCTACTGTTTTCTTTTTGTCATATACCTTGTCTTGCAAATGTTTCCCCACTCTGTTTTAAATGACCAGAGAATCTACTAAGTACGGAGAATAGGTAACAGCAATTTAGTTTAGTATGTAAATTGCTCTATTAAAAAGGTATATTAGGCTTTACAATAAATTTTAACAAAATGAGATTAAATTAGTTGGCTATTTTTTTAATTTACGCTAATACTGAAGTCAAGAACTGAAAAAATGTTTTTGTGGTGGATAGTTTATTTATCGAGGAGGGCTGTATATCATCACGCTACGAACAATAGGTGCCAAGCAGCGGGTGTGAAACTACCGGGAACAGCTAGTTATCAAAAACAAACAATTTAATTACAACCGTTCCAAATGTAAACATGGTTAATGAGGAAATTAAAATTGTTTTACAACGTCTTAAAACACTGATTAACTTCATCTTGTGTTAATTTAACTAATCTCACAGACTCTTCCCAGAGCACTTTAGAAGTCTTGTCACAATATGCACGTTTCACAGCTGTCACCATTTCACAGTTCCTGAAGTATGCTCCACTTACGTCTCCAGCTTTCTTATCCAAAGCTACGTGGAGAGCCGTCTGTGCACCTTGCCACGGCGTCTTGAAGAACATACAGCTAAATAATGTTACAATCGATCCACATATCTTATTCAAGGAGTCAAATATGCGAGTGCCAACTAGTCCAGGATCCACATTATTGATCACAACGTTGGAGTCCTTTAATCTCTTGGTAAGTTCATTTGCGAATAATACCAGACAAATTTTACTGTTCCCATAAATCCTGATGATGTTCCAATAGTGTGTTCTGTTTAAATTATAAATGTCCACCGTTCCAACCATGTGGAGCGATGAAGCTGTGGTTATGATTCTGCTCGACTCACCAGGCTTTCCTGTCTTCTTTAAAAGCGGAAGGAGCAGAAGAGTCAGTAAGAATGTTCCGTAATAGTTCACTTGCATTATGAAGTTCATTCCGTCAGTCGTCAGGAAATCCCCAGGCACCCCAACTCCTGCATTGTTCAATAAAATATCTAGTCTGTCTTCGGTGTTCAAGATGTCTGCTGCAAATTCTCTCACAGACTTCAAAGATGCCAAGTCCAGGATTTTGAATACTACATTTTCATTGCCAGTTTCTTGTATGATTTGTTTTCTTGCGTTAGTGCCTTCGTCATCGAATGGGCAGGCGATGATAACCCTTGCGCCTCTGTGCGCTAGGTCAGTCGCTATGTGGAGACCCATTCCAGCAGTTCCTCCAGTCACAATGACTGTCTTGCCCTCAAGTCTTCTCCTGGAGATGCATATTGCGTTGGTGCTCTTTTGGTGAAGGGCTACCGAGAGCGCGATTATGATAATGAAGGCTATAATCAATACAAGCCCGCTCATTGCAATGCCGACCCCGCCGCCGACTGTTATCACACTGTAATACGAAGTGAATTGCAACTCGTTTATAAAGTTTGTTTTAATAATACCTACATTAAATACTAGCCTTTGCTCGCGACTTCGCCCTCGTAGAGGTTGGTTATATCGGAATATCGGGATGAAGTGTTTCAGATATTAAGGTGTTTTATTGTGAATGAACATTAATATAAAACCTTTACAGGGTCAATACTACGTATTTAACATTACAATACTATTTTCTTTTAAGTTCTTATCCAAAACTGCATGTAAACAATCATCAAGTAAATCTTTAGTGAGAGTAAATCATAAAATAAAATAAAAATGATATATTCGTGTGATCAGTTGATGTATGTTAACCACTTGGGTATGGTCAGCTGATTGTTTTTCTTTTGTCATACAGAGAAAAGTTCAGTAAATAAACAAGTTTTCAGTTGAAAATTCAAATTTCCTTCGTGTTTGACAGGCTACTAATATCAAATAATTCACTCACGCATTCTACAAATTATCGCTTGAGAGTTTGAGAGGGACTTGTATGGGTAAATCTGTCATTGCCCTCCGGAAAAAAATCTTGAAAAATCGGCGTTTTTGAAATCTGCATTCCGAACACTTGTCGGAAAACCGCATAAAACGATTCATATTCATAGGTACATACATACAAACATGCAGGTCGAATATCCACCAGAATCCACCTTTTTTTTTTGAAGACGGTATAAAACAAAAACTATATTTGCAACAGTATCTATGTAGGAACACTTAACCCTTAACTTTTATTGTTTGACTAAAATACATGTAGTCTTGCGTATTTTATTTTTGCATATTATGTAAACAGTCAGAATTTAGAGTCCCAGAGGGCAAGATCCCCCAGAGTGTAAGAGGCTAATAAGCTATAAGCTAAACAGAAAAGTAAAAAGAAACTGACAGTTGACATTTGCCACAAGAAAATTATCAAAACATTTTATTTTAATAAAAGCATGAAAAATGAGTTATTAGGATGATGTATGACGTAAGTATACATAAATACTATAACCCAAGCACTTAAAGGTGAAAATTATATAAAAGCCTAGTCTGCGTTTGCGTTTATCGTTTGTACAGGCCAAGGCATATTTGGTACTTGCCTCCGCTTATTTCAGTTCCGGGTCAGGGTGTAGGTATGTGTATGTGAATTAAAATATTTATAAACACGTCCACGATACAGGATATTAGGAATGGTTTAAAAAAATGGTGTTAAATACTTATGAATAAGTACTACACAGGTATTGATACTTAAAAATCAACTTCACAATATGGTGTTATTTGCTGCTGACACATCCCTAATTTTTAAAATTAATAGACGAGCTCAGAATCTAGATGACGTCAATAATGCCTTGCGTCAGATCCATAACTGGTTTTCAGCAAACAATTTAGTATTAAATGGAAACAAGACTAAATGCATTAGATTTGCCTTACCAAATGTTAAAAATAGTAATTATTTTGAATGAGGAGATACTAGAATTCGTCGATAAAACGGTTTTCCTGGGAATAACACTTGATTCAAGGCTACAATGGGGCCCTCATATTGCAACTCTTGCGGGGCGATTAAGTTCAGCAGCATATGCTGTTTGGAAGATTCGTCAATTCACAGACGTTGATACTGCGAGAATTGTCTATTTTAGTTACTTCCACAGTATAATGTCGTATGGCATTTTATTGTGGGGAAGGGCGGCTGACATCGAGTCTATCTTTATTCTCCAAAAGAGAGCTATTCGAGCCATATATAATCTCCGTAGGCGCGATTCTCTAAGAGAACTGTTTAAGGAAATTAACATCCTGACGGCACCTTGTCAATATATCTATGAAAATATAATGTACGTTAGAAAAAATCTGCATCTTTTCTCTAAAAGAGGTGACAGACATAATTATCATACTAGAAGTAGGAACCAATTAGTTCAGCCGGGCTTCAGACTCGCCAAAGTAGATTCTTCTTTCATGGGGTACTGTTTAAAATGCTATAATAAGCTACCACAAAACGTTCTTGAACTGAATGAAACGAAATTCAAAACATGCATTAAACGCACACTGTGTAAGCAGGCATATTATAAACTGAGCGACTATATCGCTGATGAAAATGCTTGGCTCCATACTGGTCCTGCTCCATGAGACAGTGAATGTATAAATAAATTGATAGTGGAAGTATACTTAATACCATTGTTGGAGCTGCTGAAGACTGTACAACTGTATTTGCATTGTATAGATTCAATCTTCCTTGTATTATATAGTTTCATAGCCGGCATTGTGTGAGTACTATGTACTTCAGAGCTGTCATTCACTGAGTACCTACGTCTCTTGTTGACTTGAATGACCCTGGCGGTTGAGAGTGTGTCATGCTCACTCAAATGTCTCGCTGATGGTGGCGCGTGTGTCGGATCATTTGGCTCCCTTCAAAATGGTTGAGCCGAATGGTGCTGATGCATGTGTCATGTTCGTGAACGGGCGCTGTCAGTTGCGACTGGTCATCTCTCAGCTGCCACGGTTTATTTTGATTTATTGATTTTTTTTCTGAATTGTCTTTGTTTTCTGCCACGGTTTATTTTAATTTATTGATTTTTTTTTTCTGAATTGACTTTGTTTTGAATTTTACTATGGACACTTTTAAACTTGCTACATCGTTCTCACAATATAATGTACCATCTAAGAATGAATGATGTAACAATGATTCTGTAATAATTTTGGCGATCTGAAAAGAGTGTCCATGGAGTTTCTTGTACGTTCTTCTCCTTAGAGATCTACGACTTGGAACGTGCATCTACGGTACTTTCACAGTTTTTATGTCTTGTGACTGGGACTGTAGCACCATAACTTTTTAGTGTTTAATACTTAATATTCCTTTAATTGTCTATGACAATTCAAAAGTGCCTGTAGCTGGCCTACTTGAAATAAATGCTTTGATTTTGATTGACACAAGTTATTAAAACAACAATGTCGTGGATCATAGATTATAATATAATAATATATAATAACTCTTTATTATGTGTACACCATACCAATTTTAAGTATTACAATGTAGAACTTATAGTGACGCAATGGACTAGTGATCGTTTCGAGACAACCTTTGGATTGATTAATTGGTCATTTCAAACGCGAATGATGAGCGTGGTATTCGATGCTTAGGTCAGGCACTATGCCGCTATGTCAGCTAACAGCACTGATAAGATATGGTTACCCTAGTTACTCCATAAACATAGCTCTTTGTAACGAAAGTATAGCCAATGCCTGAGTGGAATGCAATGATGAGATAAAAAAAGTATCCAGAATGTTATCTGTCTGTGTAATGGAGAATGAGCGTTCATGGTTTCGTTTTTTACCCGACTGCGCCAGGAGGGTTATGTTTTTCGAGTGTATGTATGTTTCGTTGTGTTGCTCTGCAGCCTAAACGGCTTGATGGATTCTAACTTGAGAAGTGTCGATAGATTCGTCTTAAACGTGAGAGTGTCACTGGGTACATAAAACTGGCCAAGTGCGAGTCGAACTCGCGTGCAAAGGGTTCCGAACTAAAAATATTTTTTAAAAATCTCTCACATTCTATCAAGTGGGGTATCAAATTAAAGGATTTTAAAAATGGTTTACCAAAATAACTTATATGTTTCAATTTAATTTGGACTGATAAATGCTAACAAAAACTAAAAATAGTAAAATAAAATAAATATTAAAAAAAAAACAAAAAACCCGACTGCGTAATAAAACTAAAAAAAAGAAAGAAACAAGCCCAGTAGTTTAGAATTCACTCATTCACACTCACAGTCGGGGCCCCTTGGGAAGATCTGATTGGTATAATTTGAATGGGCCCCGACTGTGAGTGTGAATGAGTGAATTCTAAACTACTGGGCTTGTTTCTTTCTTTTTTTAGTTTTATAACGCAGTCGAGCATTTTGTTTTTTTTTTAAATATTTATTTTATTGAAGCGTATGGTCATTTAAGCAAATCTATAAATAATGTTATTATTTTTTTGTTTAGCATAAATTCACTTAAAACATTTGAGGGGTTTTTATAAGGGCTACGTTACCAGAATCGATCGATTAAACAAAGAACAAAGTCATAAAACAATTAAAATAAATTACTTAATAGATTTAAAAAATCGTTTTTAAATAAGAAAATAACCCTACGAGGCTGATAGAGGGGCCACTCAAAACGTGGGGGCGTATCTATATGATTTGAGGGATTATTTATGGGATATATATATTAACACTAGCTGACCCGGCGAACTCCGTACCGCCTGAGAAACGATTAAAAAAAAAAATCCTTTTAAACCTTCCCTGGACTTTCCAAAATAATTCAAAACCAAAATCAGCCAAATCGGCCCAGCCGTTCTCGAGTTTTAATCAGACTAACGAACAACAATTCATTTTTATTTATAAAGATGACGTGTATAGATCTTGGGTGTAACTTGCAAAGATCAAAATCTATTGCTATTTCCTTTGTTTATTGGTTTAATTTTATTTTTATTTGTAAGTTTTGTCTTGTTTTGGATATTTTTATGTGAATTTGCTTTGCTGACATTTTAATTTATTGATGTAATGTAATGTAATCTTCAATGTTTCGACTTTTTTTTTTTTAATTTTTGTTTTGTTTTTTTGTATTTACCAAATTTCAACTGGTTATAATTGTACTAATTATTCTTTGGTTTTTAATTATTTTAATCCTGTTTTTAAATTTTAATATTTATGTAACGCGTATTATTTTCATTGGGGCATGAGGTGCTAACCTATAAGAAATTGTAATACTAACCATAGCTATAAGAATTCTTGTTATGTATGTATCAGTATATACAATTGTTGGTTGGCCAAAACAATAAATAAATAAATAAATAAATAAAGATACGCCCCCACGGTTTGAGTTCAGCCCCCTCTCTCAGCCCCGTAGGGTTATTTTCTTATTTTCAAAACGTGGGTTTTTAGATTTTTTAAATCTATTAATTTTATTATTTTTTCGTATCCCATTCAGCAAACCCTTTCGTTTAATACCCATATCATGGGGGTGCATTTCAAATAGTCAATCCGCCATCTTGGATGTCCGCCATGTTGGATTTAAGACACGTAACTATTTTTTTCATATTCCTGACAGCAAAACCTTTCATTTGATACCCATATCATTGGGGTGCATTTCAAATAGCCTGTCCGCCATCTTGGACGTCCGCCATATTGAATTTAAGTCACGTGACTATTTTTTTCGTATTTTTGACAGCAAACCCTTTCATTTAATACCCATATCATGGACTGTCATGTCATGGTAGTACTGTCATGGACTAGTTAGTAGACATAGAATTGGTCAGGGCAGAAAATGTTCACAACAGCTTTCCATCCCACAGCATAAGTCGGCGGCTTTTAGAGGCAGTTTTCGGTACGCAGCTAAGTAAGTGTTGGAACAATATCCCTCCTCCCATTAGATACAGTAAAAGTTCTTCGACATTTAAGTCAAAATTGAAGCAATTTTTACTAACTCACCAAAAAGAGTTTGAAGACATTCGAGCCGACATGTCAGCTATTTGAGAAACCTGTAATGTATATTTACCTACTTATTTTTTATTTTTGTATGAGTATATAATTATTGTATTAACATTATTAATAATGGGTCCAATTTTTGAGATATTATCCTGTAGCCACTCACTTAGTTTATCGCAGGCAGTTAATTGTAAGTAAGTTGTAAAACTCAGGTATAATGGCGTGGTAAATAATTGTAGACGGTATAAATGCAATCGGTTATATTTCCTTGGTTTAACAAATTATCAGAATCTCATGGTAGGCACAACTCGTATTTTTCATGGGTGACGGCTGACTGACAGGCAACCATAAAGTTACATGCTCTGTGGCAGCAACTGTCACATCATTTCCTGTAAATAAGACTCCTTGGTCACATCCTCTCCCAAGATCAGGCCTGATCTCGTGGAAGGATGTGACGGCATGGCTAGCGGCTTAGCAGGCTTGCTAAAAGGCTTTTGGCATTGGCTGGCTGGCTATGGCGGTCCGGCCAAGGCTGCGGTTAACTGGCTATGGCGGTCCGGCCAAGGCTGCAGGGCTCCAGAGGCGATATCTTGCCTAGGCGTTACATTCTAGCTGGCTCCTGTTAACTGGCTATGGCTGACTGGCTGAGCTGCAGAGGCGATATCTTGAAAAGCGTGCGTTACATTCGGCCATCCTGTAAGCATTGCTCCCGCAATGAAGAAAACAAAACATGATTACTGATACAATCAACACACCATGTGACGACGGTAACTCGGTCGACGGCCCTTGATCAACTATAGATATTAGAGCTTCAATTTCTAGCTGCTGGTTGGTAAGAATGTACTACTTGCAGTAACGGACATAGGTATGTGCTACACTCTCATATATACCCCCTGTGCGCGATGTCAGCGTCTCCTGGTGCACATCAATATCACATCGCGCGCTGCGGTCTATTTGATAGACCCCACCACCGCACACAGCGTTTAGGTGGATAGCCAATAAGTTAAGCGGATAGTCGAGCTCCTTGAGTTATGAATCGGGTTACACGTCAACTGACAAATGCTTGCACTGACTGGACAGCATCCACTCAAATCTGTGCAGCTATTTGCAGCAATGTTTTAAGTACCTATTTCTCGTAAACAGAACAAATAGCATGCTGTTATTTAAGTCGTCGGTGACGTACACGTTCTGCCAGTCGTGTCTCTGTGCGACGTAAGTATTGATAATAACAAATATTTGCATCTGCAGTACTGTTCAATTAATCTCTTCTTCTCTGCTGACCGCGCGGATGTAGCGCTCACGCCACGCTAGAACTAAAGTTGGCTATGTTCTTAGCTACTGACAGCAACACTTAATTACCAATTGAGCGGCGCAAACGGTGAGCGATTGGACGATCTCAAAGCCATTACGTCGAAGAGCAAATCGTAAGAGTCCAGCGATGTGATTTCTTAATCAAAATAGCATAGCTGTTATTTGTGTATAAACTCTTATACACAAGTAACAGCTATAACAGATACCGTGTTTAACCTGTTGTGTGACCCATCCCTAACTGTCATTATCAAAATATTGATTAACTAGACCTATCGAAGACCTATCGCTGTCATAACGAAAATCCGCAAGTGTACCCGCAGGCTAACAATTTCAACAATAAGACGTTATTTGCTTAAACGATTTACAACTAATAATCAAAATACTAATACCAGAACCGTATTTCTTACAAAAAAATACTTCGTACTTCGTTTATTCATCAGGCCTACGTCCAGCTGTGTACTGCAATTGGCTGATATGACTGGCAAGCTGTAAGCTTAAATCTAGGTTCTTAGTACTGTTACGGTTTTCCAATGAAAAATTCCTTGCACAACCAGAGGATCGCACTCAGGCTTACACTCTGGTTCATCAATCACTCAACAACGCCATAAATGCTCTACGTTTAACCGATAAACGTTACAGCTAGAGCACACTACACCAATTCAGAATAACAGTGCAACATAAGTACGACTCACACGATGAAATGAGTCCTGAGTTAATCGCAGCCGTTTACAGCACCTGCATCGACTGCAGAAGATCGTGACTATCAGCGAAGTCCCGATGCACCAATGTAGAACACGAATACTACATTAGCGACGTGGTCCTCGCCCAGTTTCGCCGCCTTGCTATAGAAACGACACCAACATGATCTTCCGACCTAAAATCATAACAAACAATATTAATGTCTCTGCTAGTCAAATAGACGTTGCCAATGCTGTAGCCTGCTCTCGTCTAGATTTTATTGTTCAAGTATTCCTCGTATTCTGGCCTTGCTCTCGGCAGCATTATAATTATATTATCGCTTCAGTGGTTTGATACTTCCATCTGAGAACAGCATTACGAAGAACATCACGTTGCATTGCATGATAAATATTAGTTTTCTCCAAGTCAACTGTTATTTTCAACGTTCAAATGCTCGTCTTGAGCAACAGAAAACAAGAATCTTCCAGATGCTTGAGAGTCCACAGTTAATATCTGTCTTCCTTTCCATTCCCCTCATTAAAACGCTGGCGATACTTCGCTTATACTTCGCTCGAATCGGTTCCCAGTAGATTGGCAGATGAGCATGTTGAACGGCTATCATTCTCATGAATCCACGTATACTTAGGGTCCGTTCAGACAATTTAAGATTTCTCAGGGGTTTCATCACAATCAACTGTTCGGCGGCTTTGTGTCTGTGCCCCATTTCACTAATGTGGAAATTCTCATCATCAGTTCAGGTTTCCCACAAAAATCGATCGTCAGTTCATCTCCAGCCTTCAATTGTTTTGTCAGATTTTTCGAGAAAACTGTTCGATGCCACTTCTGAATGTAAAACTCAGGTATAATGGCGTGGTAAATAATTGTAGACGGTATAAATGCAATCGGTTATATTTCCTTGGTTTAACAAATTATCAGAATCTCATGGTAGGCACAACTCGTATTTTTCATGGGTGACGGCTGACTGACAGGCAACCATAAAGTTACATGCTCTGTGGCAGCAACTGTCACATCATTTCCTGTAAATAAGACTCCTTGGTCACATCCTCTCCCAAGATCAGGCCTGATCTCGTGGAAGGATGTGACGGCATGGCTAGCGGCTTAGCAGGCTTGCTAAAAGGCTTTTGGCATTGGCTGGCTGGCTATGGCGGTCCGGCCAAGGCTGCGGTTAACTGGCTATGGCGGTCCGGCCAAGGCTGCAGGGCTCCAGAGGCGATATCTTGCCTAGGCGTTACATTCTAGCTGGCTCCTGTTAACTGGCTATGGCTGACTGGCTGAGCTGCAGAGGCGATATCTTGAAAAGCGTGCGTTACAAAGTACACTGTGCACTGAATATTTTTGTAAGTACAAATGTGGTTAATATCTACTGTTGTCCCAGCAATTTTTCACCTGGGTTTTTTGTCCAAAAAGTGCAAATCTCGTAGCCTATAAAACGTATTATTTTATCACGTATTTGATTTCGAGCGTATGGCACTCGTGGGCTGCAGCTGAAAATCAGCGTCAGGTGGCAAACTGTGTGATGCCACCTGACATTATGCTGAGCTGAGGCCCTTTGGCATTAATTTTTAGCTGTTATTATTGTTTTTCTATAAACTCTAATATGATTTATTTTATGATAACACAATATGTTGAGGTCTTATAATTAAAGTAAAGATAAAAGAAGACGTGTGGCACTCGGGGACTGCCGCGGTAAAGCTATTGCATAGCATATTGTATCAACTTATGCAATTATAATTTTATTTATTTATTTTATTCATGCAGTATTGCTTTTTCTTTGATATTAATTCAAGTTACACTTTTTGAGCGTGGTGACCGATAAGAAAATAAATTTGTCTATTATTAAATAAATAAAAAAAGTTAATATTGTTAAAAGTAAAAGTAAAAGTAAAAGTAAAAGTAAAAGTAAAAGTAAAAGTAAAAGTAAAAGTAAAAGTAAAAGTAAAAGTAAAAGTAAAAGTAAAAGTAAAAGTAAAAGTAAAAGTAAAAGTAAAAGTAAAAGTAAAAGTAAAAGTAAAAGTAAAAGTAAAAGTAAAAGTAAAAGTAAAAGTAAAAGTAAAAGTAAAAGTAAAAGTAAAAGTAAAAGTAAAAGTAAAAGTAAAAGTAAAAGTAAAAGTAAAGGTAAAAGTAAAAGTAAAAGTAAAAGTAAAAGTAAATGTCGAAGTCGAAGTCAAAGTCATCGTCAAACTGAAAGTCAAAGTCATCGTCAAAGACAATCTTTTAATAATTTAATTAAATTAAATGAGCGTGAGGTTTTTTCGTTACGGAATTTCTGGATTCTTTCCCCGCGCTCAAGGCCCGCGATAGAAGCTATGCAATAGCTTAAAAATCGATTATGTTAAGATGTCGTAATTAACTGATGTATCACAACACACTATTCCATTAAGTGTCAATTATCAACCCCACCGTCGTATCTCCACGTTGTCGTCGTGGTGGGGCTTGTGGTTTCAATGATCTCTGGGCATCTGCGCTCAGAGGGAGAAACCAAAACCAAGAGGGATACACCGGGGAAAAGCGCGCCGCCTGGAGGATCGAGCAGTCAGCTCGAGCTTTCAGGCGGCGCGGGCCCAGTCGTCTGAGACTGGGTCAGGGGGGGAAATGTTCACTTCCGGTACGCGTCTAGTCTATAGACGTAACCGTGAAGTGAACCGGGGAGGGAAATTCGGGGTTAGGATAGAGGAACTCACCTCTATAAAAAAGTGAAAAAACAAAATGGAAAAAAAGTTGCTGAAAGAATTACTACCCCAGGCGGGTACCAGCTGCTCCGCAGCTGGAGAATCCCGCACCGGACACGTCCGGTCTGCACTACCGTATTCTGGGGGGGGCAACACCCACTTTTATCCACAGTTCTCACCGGCAGTCGCCGCAAAGAGCCAGGGGGGCTCACGTGCCCGTGAGGAGGAGTCACTGGATCTCTCCAGTACGTCCGACTCACCGGCACCGAACACCGAGCGGGCACAGAGTGCCGCTCCAAAAAAGAAGGGGGCGATGGTGCTCGAGTCGGATTCCGACTCGGCATCAGACGCCGTGAGCTTCCAGAGCGTAGGCTCTGGAAGCACGACAAAGAGGGACGAAGGGAGCGCCGACAACAGGAGGAAGGAGTTCCTCAAGCGCTCCCGGGACAACGTCTCATCATCCGAGGAGGAGGCCGCCTCAAGCCGTAAAATCCCCACCAGTGTGCGGGGTAACGGCCGAGGCGGGACGTGCGGTAGAGGGCGGGAAGCTGAGCCCTCCCTAGAAAAATTGGTGGAGAACGCCATCCGCACCATTAAGGCCAAGCCTGGCAGGCCCGGTAAGAAGGCCACAAAGGACTTGGCCATAAGTAAGGCCACGGCCACTATAATGGCGGAGGTGTCGGGCGGCATCGGACGGCCTCCGCCCGCATCAAGCCCATCGGACGAAGTGTCCCAAATGCGGGAGGAGCTCGCCAAGCTCACGGCGGCAATGGAGGCTCTCCGTAAGGAGAACCTCCAGCTGAAAGCGGAGCTGGCCGGACTGAGGAGAGGGCGAAGCCGAGGGGAGGTCCCGCAGGCGCGGACACAGGCGCAGGCGCAAACGCGGCAGAAAGAGCCGCCGGCGAAGCCCGCACCGATAGACGACAGCAGTAACGCTGTCCTAAATCTGGTGCGGCAGGAGCTAGCGGCCTTCAACCAGCGCTTTACAGCGCTGGAGAACCGCGTCTTGCGCCCCCCGCTCGCTTCCTCCTACGCGGCCGTAGCGGCTTCCGCGCCGCCCAGGCCAGCCCCGGAGAGGCGGGCCACGGCGAATGCGGCGAATGCGAAGCCGGCACCGCCCAAACAGGCCACGGCGAGAGCGGCTCCGGCGGCGGCGACACCGGCTGGAGCGAAGGCGGCCCCGCAGAAGTCGGGGAAGAAAAAGGGTGTTCCGGCGGCGGCGGCGAGTCAGCCGTCCCAACATGTCCCGCCTACGCAGCCCTCGCGTCCTCCCCCAACCGATGCCGAATGGCAGGTGGCGGGAGAGAGCAGGGCCGCGAAAAAACAAAGGCGGCGACAGCGAAGACGGCAGCGCAAGCGAACCGTCGCGGCGAAACTCCGCGCCCCCAAGACCGCGGCTGTAGTAATAACTCTGCAGCCGGACGCGGTGAAAAGGGGCGTGACGTACCGCGATGTGTTCGCGAAGGCGAAGGAGGCGGTGAACCTCCGGGAGTTGGGAATCGACGGGGGCCTCCGGGTGCAAGTCACCGCGACGGGGGCCAGGCTGCTGTCGATTCCCGGCGCCTCCAGTGGTCCGACCGCTGACGCTCTGGCCGAACGGCTAAGAGCGTCCTTAGATGCGGAGGAGGCTCGGGTGTCCAGGCCCGTAAAGCGCGCAGATCTGCGCATAATGGGCCTGGACGACTCGATCACGGAGGGGGACGTGGTGGCCGCCGTCGCCAGGGTTGGGGAATGCCCTGGCGACCAGATCAAGGCTGGCACCCTTCGCCCGGACTTCGCGGGGCTGCTGTCGGTGACGGTGAGCTGCCCCGTGTCCGCGGCGAAAAAGATTGGGGAGGGCCGAAGGCTCTTGGTCGGCTGGGTGTCCGCGCAGGTGAAACTGCTGGAACCCAGGCCTCTGAGGTGCTTCCGCTGCCAAGTGGGTAACCACACGGCATGCAAGTGCACCTCGGAGGTGGACCGCAGCGGCGATTGCTTCCGCTGCGGTCGGCCCGGTCATAAGGCCGGCTCGTGCAACGCCCCGCCGCACTGCTTCCTTTGTGCGGCGGCTGGCAAGCCGGCCGATCACCGGGCAGGGGGCAAGTCCTGCGCCACGCCCGCCAAGACCAAGAGCAGAGGTAGGCCCTCTGCCGCCGCTGTCCCCGCTACTGCCGCCGCCGCCGCAGCTCCTGCTGCCGCCGCCGCCGCCGCCACCGCCGCCGCCGCCGCCGTCGCCGCCGCCGCCGCCGTGGCCACGCCCTCGAGGAGGGCCCTGGAGGAGGCCTCAATGGATTCAGATTAATGTCTCCATTGCGCTTCCTCCAGGCGAACATCAACCACTGCGCCGCTGCTCAGGATCTCTTGCTCCAGAGCATGGCGCAGTGGTTGATCAACGTCGCCGTGGTCGCCGAGCCGTATTTTGTCCTGCCCAGGAATGACTGGGTAGCGGACCTGGACGGCTCGGTGACCCTAATTTCGTCGGCCGCCGCCGGTACCCCGCCCCTCGATCGTGTCGAGAGAGGGCACGGGATTGTCGCAGCCCGGTTCGGGGAGATCGCCGTGGTAGGCGTTTACTTCTCCCCGAACCGATCTATCGCCGAGTTCCACGACTCCCTAGAGGAGCTGGGAGACATCGTCGTCGCCCTCGGTTCCCTCCCCGCGCTTGTCCTGGGGGACTTCAATGCCAAAAGTCCGGCTTGGGGTTCCCGGAACACGGACTACTCGCGGGGCAGGAAGCTCGAGCGCTGGGCCCGTGCGCATGGCCTGGTGATCGAGAACCGGGGTTCCGTCACCACGTGCGTGCGGTACACGGGCGAGTCGGTGGTGGACCTTACGTTCGCCACCCCCAGCCTGTCGCCGCGCGTCACTGGTTGGCGCGTTGTGGAGGAGGTGGAGACCTATTCCGACCACCGGTATATCCGGTTCGACGTCTCTACCCAGACCTCAGACGCGCCGGTTTCAAGCGGGCGGAACCTAAGTGGTCCGCGATGGGCGCTGAAGCAGCTGGACCGGGAGCTATTCCTGGAAGCCTCGATCGTGCAGGCCTGGGTGTCACCACCGGACAGGCCTGCCGACATTGACGACGAGGCTCAGTGGTTCCGGGAGGCCATGTCGGAGATCTGCGACGTGGCCATGCCCCGGGTCCGGCAAGGACGCGCCCGGCGTCAGCTGTACTGGTGGTCAAGCGAGTTAGCAGCGCTGCGCGAAGCGTGGGTTGCTGCGCGCCGCCGGTACACCAGATTCCGCAGGCGCCGCACCCGACCTCCGGATGCGGCGACTGTAGAGGCAGAGCTACATGAGGGCTACAGGGCAGCGAAGACCGCCCTCCGCGACGCGATCTGGCGGGCCAAGGAATTGGCCCGCGAGGAGATGCTGGCGACTCTGGACGGGGACCCATGGGGCCGCCCCTACAAGTGGGTGAGAGAAAATCTCCGCCCCTGGGCTCCCCCGTTGACGCAGAGTCTCCGGCCTCAGTTCGTGGAGGACGTGGTGAGCGCCCTGTTCCCTTCGCGAGGGGACCATGCTCCCCCGCCCATGGCTCCGTCTCCGACGGAATCTGAGGAGGAAGCTGACGCAAACGCGGACCACAGCGACGACGATGTCTACGACGCTCCAGAGGTGACCGAGGTAGACCTGAGAGTGGCGGTACAACGGCTCAAAGCCAAAAATACTGCCCCAGGACCCGACGGCCTGCCAGGAAAAGCCTGGGTCCTGGCCTTCGGGACTCTCGGGCCTCGACTAGGGGGGCTCTTAAGCGCGTGCCTGGAGAGGGGCCGGTTCCCGCTTCCTTGGAAGACGGGGAAACTGGTCCTGATCCAGAAGTCCGGGCGCCCTGCGGACTCTCCGTCCGCATTCCGGCCCATTGCGCTGCTCGACGAGGTGGGCAAGCTCTTTGAGAGAGTAATTGCAGACCGCCTCGCCGGGCACCTGAATCGAGTGGGCCCGAACCTGTCGGAGAGCCAGTTTGGCTTCCGCAGGGGGCGCTCGATGGTGGACGCAATCATGCGCGTGAGAGCCCTCACGACGGGGGATGCAGTGGCCCGGGGCAGGGTCGTCTTGGCGGTGTCTCTGGACATCACCAATGCCTTCAACACCCTGCCCTGGAGTTGCATCAGGGAGGCACTCCAGTATCACCGGGTGCCGACCTACCTCCGCCGAATAGTCGAGGACTACCTGACGGACAGAGCCGTCATCTACCCCGGTCACCGGGGAGAGTGGAACCGGCGAGAAATGTCGTGCGGTGTTCCACAGGGTTCGGTCCTGGGACCGCCCTTGTGGAACATCGGATACGACTGGGTGCTGCGCAGCGACCTCCCTGACGGCGTCAGCGTAATTTGTTACGCTGACGACACGCTCGTCCTTGCACAGGGAGAGTCGCACCAGGCGGCGGCCGACGTGGCGACGGAAGCGGTGGCGACAGTCGTCCATAGGATCCGGCGGTTGGGACTCGACGTGGCGCTGCACAAGACGGAGGCCATGTGTTTTCATGGCAGCCGTAACGCGCCACAGTCGAGTTACAGCATTACGGTGGAAGGAGTTCCAATCGGCGTCAAGGGGACGATGAAGTACCTGGGACTCGTCCTCGACAGCCGGTGGAACTTCAGGGAGCATTTCCTGAGTTTGGCCCCAAAGCTGAACAGTACAGCGGCCGCCCTCAGGCGACTGCTGCCCAATCTCAGCGGGCCAAACGCTTCCTGCCGTAGGCTGTACGCTGGCGTCGTGCGGTCCATGGCCCTCTACGGGGCCCCTGTGTGGGCCCTGAGCATCCGGACGCGACCACAGAAGCTGGTCGCATGCCAGAGGGTCATGGCTATCCGAATGATCCGGGGATACAGCACGATTGCCGGCGAGTCGGCCAACCTCCTTGCCGGACTACTGCCTTGGGATCTGGAGGCGACTGCCCTCCAGCGCGTCTATGAGTGGCGCGTGGAGGCGCAGCGCCGGGGCGTGACCCCGCTGCCTCGCGAAGTCGAGGCGCGGCGCGAAGACCTCCGGCGCGATCTCAGGGCAGTATGGAAGGAACGACTGTCGCGACCGAAGGCCGGGCACGCCGCAATTGCGGCGGTAAGACCCCTCTTTGAGGAGTGGCTGGAGAGAAGTCATGGCGTCCTGATCTCGACCTACCGCTTGACGCAGGTCCTCACCGGACACGGAAGTTTCGGGAGGTACCTGTGTCTGATGCGAAAGGAGGAGACGCCTGGGTGTCACCACTGCGAAGATCGCCCGGAGGACACGGTGGAGCATACGGTGCAAGACTGCCCAGCTTGGGCGGAGCACCGACGTGTCCTCACGGCTGCGATAGGCGGAGACCTCTCGCGCCCGGCATTGGTTGCGGCCATGCTGCGGGGCGAGACGGAGTGGGAAGCGGTCAGCTCCTTCTGCGAGGCAGTAATGCTCGTAAAGGAGGAGGCAGGCCGCGAGCGAGAGAGGACAGCGTCCTCCCTCCGCCCCAGCCGCAGTGGTAGGCGCCCACGGCGACGGACGTCGCTAGATGACCTCCGGCCACCGTAGGCGCGGGCATGCGGGCAGCGAGTAAAGGGCAACTCGCTGCCCGACCAAGGACCATGCCCGGGTCGACGGCGCGTTGTGTCCCACGCGCGCCTCAAAGAGCGTCAGCATAATGACGGGGCCCCCCTCTCAGAGGGCCAAAGCCTGCCGGGGTCGCGGGATTATTCCCTTACCGTAACCCCGGAACCTAACAGGCTATGAAGGACACCGTGGATTTTAGTCAGTAGAAGTCTGACAGTCCCTCCCGCCCTGCCCGGGGTTGGAGGACTCATTTGATGATTTTACCACGCTAAAAAAAAAAAAAAAAAAAAAGTGTCAATTATCAAAGTCAAACTCATGATTTTTGTGTTTGTTTGGTTTTGATTTCGTTATTATCGGCGAACTACTATTTCTTACTTTTCTCTGCTAGTAAACTTATATTCGTGTCGAGTAGAGTTTTAGGATACCTCCACGTTGATACACATCGAGCAATTGGACTCTTTTTGTGATACGTAAACAAATCCGCTTTCCCACAAATGAACTCTACGCACTATGTGAGGTACCGAGAGTGAGACACTCATTTGTTCTTAGCACCGTACTACGCAAGCACTCCGAATTCACCTTCGACGCTAACCTTATAAAACACAGACGAAGAGTCGATAGAGTTTGTTCAACCGAGTCAGTCAGCATAGGTGTTGTTAGACGGCAATATAGCTATCTGAGCCCTATCTTGTACATACAACCGAGTAAATGAAAAATGTAACATTTATCCACTAACTTTGAGAGAGTGTTGAGTCAATGTTGACAAATGGCTTCATGGTCTGACCTATGATGAACTTGAAAACTAAGTCAAAACATAACATTACATACATAATCTAACATACAATAAATACCAACAACATCCTACACAACCAACACCATACACTCACACATATATACACTACATGTACTCACACACGCATGACACACCACATACACACTCACACATACGCAACACTTACCACATACACCCACAGGCACGCACGAACACACACTCGCATATTCTAATTACCACAACTTATTTTCTCTTTACAATTTTAGATAAGTTTGCTGTATTCATTGTCTCATGTAATTATTTTCATTAACTCTACGCTCGAACGCTAACGCGTAAACCTTTATTCTAAGGGCGTTAATGACTGGGCATGCGGGTGGCGAGTAAAGGGCAACTCGCTGTCCGACCATGGACCATGCCTGGGTCGACGGCGCGTTGTGTTCCACGCGCGCCTCAAGGAGCGTCAGCATAATGACGCCCCCCCCCCCCCCCTATAGAGGGCCACAGTCCTGCCGGGGTTGCGGGACATACGTATACCGCGACTCCGGCACACAAAGGGCTACCGAACGACACCGTGGATTTTAGTCAGTACAAGTCTGACAGTTCCTTTCGCCCTGCCCGGGGTGGGAGGACTCATTTGATGATTTCGCCACGTAAAAAAAAGGGCGTTAATGACTGCGACACAGTATTTATACTAATGCAGTCATTATCGTACGTATCATGATGTAATTTAATTTCGGGAAAAGAAATCCAAACTTCCAAACTAATATTATAAATGCAAAAGTAACTCTGTCTGTCTGTCTGTCTGTTACGCTTACCCGCTTAAACCTCTCAACCGATTTTGATGAAATTTGGCACAGACAATCTTTAGACCCTGAGAAAGAACATAGGCTATCAAAACACCACGCGGGCGAAGCTGCGGGCGGAAGCTAGTATTGAATATGAAGGCGTTAACATTAATAAAATTCCAGTGGAGATAAGAGAAACGAAAATTATGTATAGTTTTAAAAAACTATTAAAACGTCACGTCACCGAATAACATTTCATTTAATTTCATTTATTTATTTAAGACTCATCAATTAAAAAAAAAAAAAACCGGCCAAGTGCGTGTCGGGCCACGCACAGTGTAGGGTTCCGTAGTTGCCCATCAAAATACTTATGCGAATTAACTAAACTGATTCGCTGAATTTAATTTTAAAGAGAAGAATTTTCAAAATCGGTCCAGGAGTCTTTGAGAAATCGGGGAAAATACATAAAAAAAAGATTACGACGAATTTAGAACCTCCCCCTTTTTTAAAGTAAGTTAAAAATAGTTGACGATAAAAACCTACCTATCCCCAAAAAACATACCGTAAAAACATACCTATTACAGCTGTAAAAATAAAGTTGACAAACTTACATTTGCAGTTGAAGAGCTTGTTCTCCGATACATTTTGTTTAGGAAAATATGTTATCCAAGTACATTTTATAAGTTGGTCGACTATTACTCGTAAAGTTGTAAAGCCTACTTAGTCATGATAATTTTCTTTTAAACTTCGTTATATATACTACTATTGTAAATATTTTTCACACCCCCAAACATAACCGTTTAGCTGGTAGAGGGGGGGGACACTCGAGTCGAGCAAAATTTAGCACTTTAAAGCTTAATATTTTACAAACGAATTTTTTTATCAAAAAATTGTTAATGGAAACTATCAATATTTTTTAAAGACCTATTTAATGATACCCCACACTAAGGGGTACGCGAGAAAAAAAAAAAACATCCCCTCTTTACGTGTACAGGAGGTACCCTAAAAAAAATATTTTACGAGATATTATTTTACCACTTTTTCGGCACAACAAATCCGTATATTTACACCAAATTACAGCTCTCTAGTACTGTGCGTCTCTGAGCTAAACTGCGGACAGACGGACGGACGGACGGACGGACGGACGGACGGACAGACATGGCGAAACTATAAGGGTTCCTTGTTGACTACGGAACCCTAAAAATTACATTCAAGTACTTTGCCATAGATGCCACATCTAGTTATTATCACTTTTTAGATCCTTGTATATTATAATCGCTTACCCGCTTATTTTTCGTTTTTAAATTCTTTATGAGAAAAATAAAGTTCTTAAACCGTATATTTTTATATATTTAGTTCCAATAAAATTTAATTTTATTTTATTTTTGTAGTGAGCTGTTATTGTAGTGAATTTATACGTCTACGTTGATTTCTACTGAATAATAAACAATGTGTCGCGTGCTGTGTGAACCGTGTTTTGTTATTATCGCATTCACTGCCTAATCGTCAAATAAGAGAGGCAACGGATTCTATGGTAATCTTTAAATATATGTTGTATATATATTGTTTTGACACCTAATATAACCTCAAATAATATCCTGAGTAAGTAATCTTTTTTGGAAAAACCCCACAAAATATCAATCTGTATTTAGCTTTGCTTTCATGTATGTCAATAACCCTTACTTGTGCCCAATTTTCACTACTATACGGTGTCAAAAAGGAGCGCAACCGAGTGCCATAGTAGTTTGCTCAATCTCCTTTAAAACCGAACCAGCTTGGCCGTTTTAGTAATACTCTCACGGAACCTACTACCAACTTTTACGTGTAAAAAAGTCCTCCTAAGACGGAGATCCCGACAGGCCCTGTAAGGGGGCCCCTTCAGATTGCTGACAGCTCATTGAGACGCGCGGCGCGCGTGGAACACCACGCGCTGTCGACCCGGGCATGATCGGACGGTGAGACAGGCATTACTCCCGTCCGCATATCCACGATGTTTTTTGAGTAATGTACACATTTTGATAATAATTAAGAAGGATTCGTAAGGAATGTTAAAGAAATCAAATCCAATGTACTCGTGGTCGTCTTTGATGATTATTTAGGTAACAAAGGTAGATTTTCTGAGTTTCAGAGTGTTTACAAACCTTATGTAAGGTACATAAGGTTTGTAAACACTCTGAAACCTTTTTTTTTTTTTTTTAGCGTGGTAAAATCATCAAATGAGTCCTCCTACCCCGGGCAGGGCAGGAGGGAAGAACAAATATTTTAACAATAAACGCACAATCATCATTAATCAAGCGCTAAAGATGAATATTCAAGTAGTAAACAAAAGTCAACCGCATTACCATGAGTATCACGTCATTCTTTTTTTTTTTATTAATCCTAATAAATACCTATAATAAAAACGCGGAAGTGAGTATTTATTTTTGAATGGAATATTTCGTGTTCAGGTTCACGTCAAAACAGCTGTACCGATTTTGATTAATGTTTGTTCAAACACAGATGGGACCCTAGAAACGTTCATAGGCTGTATGTATATTGCAAGCGAAGCCGCGAGCTATTAATATATAAAATACTGTTTGTATACATATAAGTAAGAGTTAATTAAAATATTCTAATACACTTTTCAACATATGTATAATAAGGCACACAATAATACATTCTTCAACATAAAACCTTCTTCATTCTAAAAAAAACCCCATCGACAAATTATTATTAACCAATTTGTTCAAAAAACATTGTCTACTGCTAAATTAATTAATCGTTCATCTATGGCGTTGCTCTCAACATTATAAGGATTTAAAACACTGTTCCATCTCGTCGTTAGTCAGCTGCACCAACCTCACGGATTCCTCCCAGAGCATTTTGGCAGTTTATTTATTTATTTATTTATTTATTTATTTATTTATTTATTTATTTTATTGGTTTTCCTACAATTGTTACATCCATACATACTTAAATAGAACACATAACATTAATACTAGATGTACAATATTAAGCGGAAAACACTACATGCAAAAATAACAAAAAAAAAGGATATAAGTTTTATCACAATACGCCCTTTTCACAGCCCTACTGAGGGCACAGTTCTTATAGTACGCCCCAGTCACTTCACCAGCTTTCTTATCCAGCGCCACATGCAAAGCTGTCTGTGCTCCTTGCGACGCTGTCTTAAACGCATTATTAAACAGAAACTTTAAGAAAAATCCTAACACTTTGTTGCCAGAATCAAAGATCCTCGTTCCAACTGCTCCAGGGTCCACATTATTCACCACAACATTGGAACCTTCTAACCTCTTCGATAGTTCGTTTGCAAACAGTACGAGACACAGTTTGCTGTTCGCGTAGATTTGCATTCTGTACCAGTAGTCGCTGTTGTTCTGGTTGTCAATATTTACTCTTCCAAATCTATGCAGGACCGATGCCGTCAGTAATATCCTGCTTCGTTCGTCAGGTTTCCCTGTTTTCTTCAGAAGTGGAAGAAGTAATAGCGTCAGTAAAAATCCTCCATAGTAGTTCACTTGCATTATGAAGCTCATTCCATCGGCAGTTAAGTAGTCCCCGGGTGTTCCGATACCGGCGTTGTTGACCAACACGTCTAATCTGTCTTCAGTTTTCAGGATATCTGCTGCGAATTTGCGAACAGACTTCAATGATCCGAGATCAAGGAGTTTGAATTCAACGTTCTCATTTTCAGTTTCTTTTACTATTTGCTTCAATGCGCTGTTGCCTTCTTCTTCAAAAGGGCAGGCTATGATAACTCTAGCGCCGCGGTGTGCGAGGTCTGTGGCTATCTCGAGCCCCATGCCCGCGGTGCCTCCTGTGACTATTACGGTTTTTCCTTCTAGCCTTCTTCTTGACAGGCATACTGCGTTTGTGTTTTTCTGGTGTATGCCAACAGCAAGGATTAATATTATTAAAACAGTTATGATGATGATGATTCCGTACATAGTTCTTAGGTCAATGCCGATCGATCTCAAACTGTTCAAATTTATTTCGCGTCGCAGATATATATATTCATATTACTATTATTATTGTAAGATGAAAACCATTATTTCGCACACATCCGTTAGAAGCACTGCAGTCTCCGGAGGTTGTATGACTAGTAATTTGTTGATTTTTCACGACATGCTTCTTACTTTGTTTGTACAGTTTTTGTGGTCAGATGGCAGTAAATCATATTATGTGCGATAAAACTATATGTTTTGTAGTCACGGTGTGGCTTTGTGTTTATGTATTGAAGGCCAAGGAAGTGTATATTTAGAAAATTCGTCATTCCAATTTATTACCAGAATAAAAAAAACAAAGTTGTTTATGTATCAGCAATTTATTTTAGTTCATATTCATAATCATCATCATCAGCCAATAATGTTCCCACTGCTGGGACACAGGCCTCCTCTCTGTGAGAGGGAATGGTCCATAATCTACCACGCGGGCCCAGTGCGGGTTGGTAGATGTCACATGTCTTCGAATTTTTGGTTCAAGGACATGCCGGTTTCCTCACGATGTTTTCCTTCACCGTTTTGAGAGCAGTGGGTGATGAAATAAATTACACAAGGTAATGCGCCTGGCGGGGTTTGAACCCACGACCTACAACTCGTAAGTCGGGACCGATACCACTGTGCCACCACTGCTCTGCTAATTCTGCTAATTCAAGTCTGTTAATATAACATTCCGCCTATAATCTCCGAGGGGATAGTCAGAGGAGACTGCTGCGCAACGGGTCGCGGGTTCGATCCCCGCACGGAACAAATGTTTGTATGACCTGCAAGTAGTTGTTCCGGGTCTGGGTGTTTGTGTAAGTTTCTATGTTTGTAAACGCACCCACGATACAGAAAGAAATTCCTAGTGTGAGGCAACATTAAAAAGAATATGTATGTATACAACGTGTAACGGTAAATGCGCAAAACCTCTCGTGGGGTAACTCAGCCCATGTTACTGAACAATGTTTGTTTTAAGACTTTTGGAAATTCGCAAAAAAAAAGTGATTTTTCATACTGATGGACCCGATCAATTTCTCATTTTGTATGAAAAACTTTTTTTTTTTTTGCGAATTTCCAAAAGTCTTAGAACAAACATTGTTCAGTAACATGGGCTGAGTTACCCCACGAGAGGTTTTGCGCATTTAACGTTACACGTTGTATACTTTATATTTATGTAAACTAAGTGGACTTATTGGACTTTTGAAAAATCAATCTTCCTGGCCAGGAGTCGAACCTGTTAATATGGAAAAAAAACACATGCTGTATTTTTAAACCATTCGATACTGTATCGTTAATAAGGAACTTCTGTAAATTACTGATATATGGCAAACTATAGGAAAGTGCTTTATTTTGGTAATATGAAACTGAGCCCTTATCACGAGTTTTCACTATCATTTCGTTTTGACCGTGAAATGATTATGAAAAATTGAAATGAGAACACAATGTTTTGAAGTTGTAGTGCGCTGCGAGTACCATTAATCACAGTCATAATTTAAAATTTTAATCGATTAATAAATAAAAATCAATTTCCGTATGTTTGCCGTATATCATCATTACTTCCCAGAATTTGATCCTTGTTTGCGGCACTATCGAATGGAAATGAAGTGAATGTGAATCACATCCTGTATTATTTCCAAAATCAGCGAGTTCGATTCCTGGCCAGGTTATTGATTTTTCTAAAATCCAATGATGCAGTTTTAGTTTTCATCAAAATAGCCTGGAGAGTCGTTTCAGTATTTTTAATATTTTTATAGTTTCGGAAATAGCCATCCACGCCCAGTTGAAAAATTCACCCTGTATATCCATACTACCTCGCTGGTACTGTTAAATTCCATGAGTAAAAATTCAAGAGTAAAAACGCGATTTTTACTCTTAACTTGAGTCGTACCCTTCATCATCATCATCATCATCACAGTCGTAGGACGTCCTTTCGATCTTCACATATACCTGTTGGATGCGACCTGCATCCAGCGTCTACCGGCGACCATTATAAGGTAGTCTGTCCACCTTGCTGGTGGACGTCCTACGCTGCGCTTGCTAGTCCGTGGTCTCCACTCTAGTACTTTTCGACCCCATCGGCCATTGCCACTTTAGCTTGCTAATCCGGTGGGCTATATCGGTGACTTTAGTTCGTCTACGGATCTCCTCATTTCGAATTCGATCACGTAGAGAGACACCGAGCATAGCCCTCTCCATAGCTCGTTGAGCGACTTTGAGCTTTGAGATGAGGCCGATAGTGAAAGACCACGTTTTGGTGCCGTAACTCATCACTGGTAACACACATTGGTTGAAGACTTTCGTCTTGAGGCACTGAGGTATGTCGGACGAAAAGACATTGCGTAGTTTCCCGAACGCTGCCCAACCGAGTTGGATTCGGCGGTTGACCTCTTTCTCGAAGTTCGCCGTGGGGCGCCGGTCTAGAATTGCGCTCCCCCAAATCATCCCGTGGGTGTCGTAAGAGGCGACTAAGGGACAAACCGGAGGTCGGGCAGCAGCGTCCTCCGTGTACTGCACATCCTCACTGCGATCGCCAACCCGCCTGCCAAGCGTGGCGATACATTCTTTAGAGTCCTATCATATCCAAATCTTCGATCAATAGAGCTATTATTGATCGAAGATCCAAATTCATCAAATCGGTTCATCTGGTTTGACGTAAAACGGAACATGACGTACAAACAAACATATGCTAGGTAGGGTGAAGGGAGGTTATTTTGTGAGACATGCAACTCAGTGATAGAGTCTTAAAAGTCTTTCAAAACGTTACCTATGCATGCAGTAATGCGAAATGATGCAACTAGTTCACCACTAAAATAGACAAGACGTAGTGACACATCATTTCGCATAAGGTACAGCATGCATAGGTAACGTTTTGAGAGACTTTTAAGACTCTATCACTGAGTTGCCTGTCTCACAAAATAACGCCCCATTTGCACTAATAATATTGGTATTGGTAGGAAGTAAAATTACTTATGTCTTCGTGGGAAAATTCTCAAAATTCAGCAGACAAGGCCAGGCAATAGCTAGTTATATGATAATACCAGGGTTTTCGTTGAAAAGGAATTGCATATTTAAGTAAAAATTAAATAATTTATTTATAAAAACACAAAATATACATTGTTCACATATTTATAATTTCTTTTGTTTTTCTTAAAACATGGATAACATTTTGTTATCGTGACTTAGATTAAACAATCTATAAATTATTATCACACTATTATTATGGTCATGACACATTTTTATATATTTAATACTTTTAATCATTTTCAAAATGGCGGTCTAAATAAAACTTTCATAATACTTATACAAAATTGTTTTGTACTTAAATATATATTTACAAAAAGCAATTTAGGCAAATACAACCGTTTACTTTTTATAAATATCAACAAAAATACATGTACTTATATTTTGTATTATTTTTTAAATTGTGCACGAAATACTTTATTTAAAATTTTATAAGATACCTATAGATACTACTTTTATACTGGAATATGTACAAATCTTTACGTAAATTAGGTAAATTATTCATCTTTTGATTATATGTATAACGTGCATGATAAGTTACTCAAAGTTCACTAGCAGAAAATGCCTTGTGGCATTTTAAGTCTGCCTATGTATTAGGTACTATTTTTCAATGAAATTTAAATAAATTAATAAGTTGGAACCTGAGTGCGACCGCGGTAAAGAAACAATAAATTAATTAAGAATAAAATTAGCAATCTTATTGTAGTATAATTAATTACTTTTTTAAACCACCTGCTCGTAAATGTCAAATTATATGTCTGCTAACTGGCCGTAAAGCAAGGCATTGTTCCCTCCCGCTCGAGCCGGGAATAATATATGTACTGAATTTTATTATTCCCGTGGGAATAATGTGATTTGAATTTGGAACCTCAAACAAAACATAGTATGAAAACTTTGAACGAAAGAATTGAAGCAGCGGCGGCTGCCCCCCGGCAGTCTCCACTGCAACAGCTGATCGCTTGCTGAGGTGGGCACCACAGCATGCTCACGTTCGAAGGTTGTCGTACCACATCAAATTTCAAAATTCGAATTTATTTCCTCGCAGGTGGTGTGAAAAGCAGAGTACTCACCTCAGGAATAAAGCTGCCTTTGTCTTGGGCTCACTTAAATCCCTCGCTACATTAAGGATTCTTATCTTAATTCCCTCGTTTCACTCGGGAATTAACACTTGAACCTCCTTGCTGCGCTCCGGAGGTTCACCCCTAGAATCCTTAGTGTCGCTTCGGGATTCAATACGCCCGTGACGTAAGGCACTGCTTTATTCCCTTGGTGCGTAATCTACTATTTAAGATAAAATAATTAGTAAAGTTTGCCGGTCTCAACACGTGCACGTGTTATATAATTATTATAACAATAACATAATTATTACATATATTTTCATATATGCTTTAGGGATTCTGCAAGTATATTTACAAATGTTTTTTGAGAAACATGTTACTTAAATAATAATTATGTCTCTACATAACTTTAGTTTATGCCGGCCGTACCGCCATTATTAAATTTGAGGCACGTATAACCATCTCGTGATAGGTTCATTTTTTTAAAATTAATCTTACAAGTAAGAAAACTACACAGAAACTTACAGACACTCTCATACATCTCACTCACTCTCTCACTCACTCACCCTCTCAAATATAACTAACACACTAACTCATAAAACACACTCAGACACACTTTAAACACACACATACACCCACCAACCAAAATCATGCTTCCAAATACACACTACACAATCCTTTTATAACTGATTTTGATCTTTATTTTCATTTCAATTGGGTTGCTCATGGCTTGCCACCTTTATTTTCGTTACAATAAAATGTAAGTTGGATTACTGCTGCTGTAAAAGAACTGTAAACTAAATTCAGCGCTTTACGAGTTTGAGTATTATTTGAAGGCAGATAAAGCTCTGAATTTATCATTTCAAGAAATTTTAGATCTCATTGCTACGTCACGTGGTATACAATGGCTCGGCGTAAAGTCTGGTTGGCACTGATATATTACTGACGGCTACTGGTGGAGGCTCTCTGGAGATGAGAAGCGCCTCCCGCGCTCTTTTCTTGGCTGAAAGAGAAGATATTATAATATAATATCATGTTATCAATAAAGTAATTCTCTGTATCTATATATTTTTTTTTGTTTTATACATGAAATATAAAAACCATGTAAAAATATGTAGGTAATAATATAGAAAATCTAATCAAGATCATTTATCAACAATCTTTTTTCCATTTTGGAAACGTCTCTGGAGCTGGTAAAGAGTAATGTCGATTGCCGTTGAGTGACGTTTGAATTGACGTTTCAATGAAATGTATAAAATATGCGTTTTGAACCGCGCCGCGTAGTCATGAAGACTGAGTTGAGCAATTTACTTAAAGGGCTTCACACACAGCAGCTATAATGTAAAGATGTACATTATAGCACGATACATCTCATTACATCTTTCCACAGAAATCGTCAGGAGACCACACACTGCAGCTGTAATGTATATTTTTACATCTTCGAATTTCTATGGAAAGATGTAATGAGATGTATCGTGCTATAATGTACATCTTTACATTATAGCTGCTGTGTGTGAAGCCCTTAAAGACGGATTTTGGAATATGCGTGTAACATTTTACGATTATAATAATGTCCTGTACATTTGACAGTCACCCACTTTATTACTGACGTTGGCACTACAAGATGGTTTTTGCTTAAAAATACTTAGTCAAAGTAAAGTCAAACACTCGATTTGTCTAAATATTTTCGGTACAAAGCAAGTGCTGACTCTTAACCTCACTTCAACCAGGTATTTACCGACAGATTTACAGATATCTCGATAATTGATGACGTGTCTTAAAAGTGATTTTGTATTCATACTGAATTATGAATAGTTAATTAATTTAATAATTCTAAAGTTCTTTGTATTGTTATCTCTCCTACCAACGGCGATTTTTTTTTTATCAAAAGTCGCTCATTAGGTACCTAAATATGTATTAGTAAAACGAACATTTTGCCTCTTATAAGTCCATCTGCGTGAACTCCGTTTTTAATCATTAGGTTACTTTAATCCGTGCAAACAGGAAAGGAGCCCCGCAGCGGGGCGCCATACTCAGCATATTTTATACAATTTTGTTGCATAAAATTCTATTTCATTATTAGTATGCAAAACATTAAACATTATGGCAGAGTATCTAGGATTAATATACGTCATAGTAACGATGAATTATGGAAATATACTGGATAATAATGTTGCAAATTATATAAGACTTTGGTGACGCCAACACTATTTGCAGCTGTCAATGAAAGGTAGGTGACGAGTTTATGACTTTTGTGATACAACAACACAATGGAGGTGCCACTTATGTTAAAATTAAAATTACTTATACTATGTAAACTGTTATCTATTGACAAGACACCATAAAAACACCATAAAAATAACAGATGTATCCAATTCACAATATATGTATTTTAAATAGGTTGACACAACGGGAGGTCTTATCGCTAAAAGCGATCTTTTCAAGATGAGTTAAAATCCTTTCTTTAGGCTGTACAAATGTTTGATTTGAACGGGATCTGTGACATGCATCGCAGCAGCCATTCGCTCAGATATTGGGACAATCGTAAAATAATACGTACCACTAGAATGCATACAGCACAGTACAAGGGTGGCTATGAAGGCTGCAAGAGGAAGTACTCCGGCCAGAGCCAGCAATGCATGCTGCGCCGGCGAATGCTTCGTCCGGGACACTCCACAACTTGTGATGTTGTGTACGCTGTAATTTTCTAGAATCTCCTGGAACTCTGTGCCTAGAGCACGAATAGTTGCCTTCATGGCTTTTGGTGTTAAAGCTTCACCTGATTCTACTTTCCTGAATTGGAAGCATGGCCTGTGAAAAATACAGTTTTTTTTATTTATACAGTCATAATAATTGTATCTCAGACGGCTTTATAATTTACAAAACACAAAATAATTGTATTTTTTAGAATTTGTATTATATTAGAGCGAAACTACTTGTCTCTGGCGACATCTTTTGTCTTTGGTTTGCGGCGCCTTTAGTCGTAGTAGTAAGGTGGATTTTTGAAGTGCATGGTCGAATTGCATCGCATCACTCCATTAGTAAAGACGTGCGACTAAATCGGCAATCGACTCGATATAGCACGAATGGAGCGATGCGATCTCGTGGCATCGCGCCATGAGTAGAGTCCCAAGTATCACGGTTCTTGAGATACAGTATTATAACTGACGGACAGACAGACATACAGACGGATATCGAAGTCAAATAGGGTCTCGTTTTACCCTTTGGGTACCTACTTCCAAAAAATAATATGGGGATCCTAAAAAAATCAATAGGTTTTAAAGTTACTCGACTGATATAGGAAAATGAAATCATGAGACCTTATTTATGCTATTTTAGATTCGTTTTTTTTTAAGTGAACAGCATGTTTAAAAACCGTAAAAAACGTTCACGTTGAATCATCGCGTGTCTTCTATTACAAGAGAGGAAAATTTTTTTGCTGAATTTGAATTAACGGGTGACTTTAATAATGATGATTTTAAACAATATGAGGCCTTCTTTTAGCAATAAACTTGCTAAAAATCCCACAATAATCAACTTATGCGGTTGTTAAATGTAATAAATTGTACTAGCTAGGCTATTGTATGGATATAAGAAGATGGTCTACTATGGCACCAAATATTTAATAACACTTATCTTGAACTTGCTGAAATGTATCCGTTTTTATAACACTACATCTTTACTTAATATAACTGCGAAATTATGGATGGATGTTTGTTACTCAGTCATATCAAAACGGCTGAACGGATTTTGATGAAATTTGGTTCAGGTAAAAGTTATAGTCTGAAATAACACGTACGGTACCATTTATCCCGGTATTACGTTTTCATTGGATAATTTTCGAGATAAACGCGGACAAAGCCACTGGCAAAAGCGAGTGTGTTATAAAAACGGATACAAACAAGCAATTACATAAGTGTGCCTAAACTATGTGAATCAATATTTGATACAATCTTCAGTATTCGTTATTGTAACTTGTCACTTTTTTGCATTGTGATGCTGTAATAAGCGATTTTAGTCAATGTTGACGTCTGTTTATGAACTTAGTTCTTTGATTTACGCATGTTCTAAGGTTTTTATGAAACTTAAAAAAGAAAATCCAACCACTCCTAAATTATCATAATTATCTTGAAATAACGACGGTTGTCGCAGTGGCATAGCGATCGTCTGCTGCGCTTCCCGTAGCGGGTTCGATTCCTGCACGGAACAAATATTTGCACGTAGACCTACAAGTAGTTTGTGTATCGTGGGTGCTAAACGCACCGTTGTACTCACATACACAAACAGCCAGATCCGGAAGAACTATTTGTAGATAATACAAATATTTGTTCAATGGGGAATCAAACTTGAGACTCGCATCGCAGAGCAGTCTATTGTCCGACCACGGCGCAAAAATTGCGGACGGTGACGACGTGCCACGACGACGAGTAATGAGAAATTAACACTCTGAATCGATACGAAATTATTTGGGATAACAGTAGGATAAAAAGCTCGCGGCTAAATAATTACCCGGCCTTTCCGGGATAAGCCGCGCTTATCGAGCTTGGCCTGTGGATGTGTGACCACCTGTCATAGCGAGTTTCCTCCGTGTCTCGGAAACGTAAAGCCGTCCCGGCTGTCATTTGTAGATCTTTGACAGTCGTTAGTAAGTGTAAGGGACTTTACTCATGGCGCGATGCAACGCAATGCGACGCGTATCGATCGAATTCCAACTACAAGTGAAAATCAACCTTGCCACTAAATGTGCTCCCACACAGCAGTTATACAACATTATTTTTAGTATATGCGAAACCTGAATATAGTTTGTTCAGAATCAGTAACTGATTCGATTCCAATAATTTTTACACCATGTTACATTTTTTTTCAAAAATATTTTAATTAAATTTTATTACCAGTTAATTACAATACAATCACCGTACGGTTAGGTACCTATTACCAAACTATTATCGTGAGTGTCTAACACAGGAGACGCGGTTTACGCGGGTGTACCGCGAAATAAGCATGTTTTTGAACGGACAACCAGGTAATATACAAGCTTATAACTTTGTGATTTCATATGATACGGTTTTAAAATTATGTACGTAGATTCTTAACACAAAAATATTGGACAGGTGTATCGGGTTTCGCATAAACAAAAAATAATGTTGTATAACTGCTGTGTGGGTGCTCCCACCTTTAGAAATAAAGATTCAATTCGATTGACTTGAAGTTGTCATGGCCAACGTGTTTTGTTTTTCATCTAATCATAGATAACAACGTGTTTTATGTCTTATATCATAGTGGTAAGGTTGATTATCACTTGTAGTTGGATTTCGTTCTAATCGTCGCATTGCGTCGCATCGCGCCGTGAGCAAAGTCCCTTATTCCAGAAGCTCTAAAGTCTGACAATCAGTCTTACCATGGAGTATCGTATTACCAAGTTACTGGGTTGTGGAGGTCCGATCCGATAGGCAGTAGCTCCGTATAAAATACTGAAATCCAGCTGCATCCGTTTTGACAGGAAGCCGACCCCAATATAGTCGGGAAAAGGCTAGGCAGATGATGAGTAGGATAAAAATGATCTTACCCAGGGTTAGCATAAAAGGCGGTGTTGGCATCATGTAGCTGCATCCTCAGTCCCTTCTGCGCGAGGGCAGCAGACATCCTGTCTCGCAGATCTGCGTACTTCTGCCTTGTTCCACCTGGCATCACCAGGCGGAGGAGATCACGTTCTCTTACTACTACCACCTGAAGAATTAACAGAACATGAGAACATGTCTACCATCAGGTCTAGTTCAACTCAACGCTGGAATAGAGTGCCTGAAGGATCGCAGGAAGTTCTGCAAAGTCACTTTTTTTTTCACGGTATCCTTCAATACTTCTTAACGTTCCGGGGTCACAATTACGTCCCGCGACCCCGGCAGGTTTTGGCCCTCTAAGGCCCCGTCAGATTGCTGGTAGCTCTTTGAGGCGTGCGGGGAACATGACTCGCTGTCAACCGTGATCCTGGAACTCTACCCAGGGTGGGAGGACTCATTTGATGATTTTGCACGTAACAGGCAATCACTTAGCCACTGTACCTACCGTGCTATCGTAGAGGTTACTTAAGAACTTGTATGAATTATTTAATTCATGGGACTGGCATAAAAGGGCACCGCTGCCCTGGAAAGCAAAGGTTAAGGGACAGCGTTGTTAAATCTGACAGTCTCTTCCGCTTCACTCCCCAATTCGAGGACTCATTAACTGATTTTCCACCCAAGAAAATGTATAATTTAATGAGAATGACTTAATTACCTCTACTAAGATTTCGCTGAATCTTTCTGGATCGTTTGTATTATTCGCACGCACCACCAACCTAGAACAAAAAACAATTAAGTATTTTAATTAGGATAAAATTTAAATGCGCATCAATAATTTTTTTTTGTATACCAAAAATTATTTTTGTACACCAAATCTAAAACTCGCTTTAGCAATATTTCAGGGACACCCCGAAGTTCGGTTTGGTTAGGTTCCTTTAAACCTTGTACACAGAAATAAAAGCCCCGCGAAGCGGGAATTCGTCGACCCTGCTTAGGTAGATTTTTTTTTATTACACCTCGTTATAACATATTTTAATGAACATATTTTGGTACGTACGTTACGATCGATACGTTACGATCGATAAATAATAATTACAAGATAAGGAAGTTTGTAATTGAGGAGTTTTATGCCTTTATATTTAGCCACAATGTCAAACACCGGTTGCCATGGTCGTTTATTGAATGGGTGACTCAATTCACACTTTAGCCGTTCTGGGAACCTAAATAGGCCAATTTAGAGGAATCGTTCATCATCATGATAATTGCCATCATCATCATTATCATCATCATCATCAGCTAATAAATAGGCCCACTACTGAGACACATGCCTCCTCACTGTGAGAGGGAGTGAGCCATAATCCACCACGCGGGCCCAGTTCATAAATTCCGATGAAATCTATAAATTGTTTCCGAGACCAGTTATTATGAGATAAATTGTCAATTTATAACAATTTTTCGAATTACAAATGAAAAACACTCTAAAACGTACTTAAATATTCCATCAGCGTAATGTATCAAATTCTTCATAATCTTCAAATCTCCAGTCACATTATTCAGCACGATTACATCAGTGATATTGCTCAACGATTTCCCCTTGATCGGGGATTCAAAGCTCATATTAACGATGCTGTAATTGATAGGTTTAGCGTCAGGATCCTTATCAGTAGCTTTGATTGACGCTATCAGGGTATCTACAGGCACATTTAGGCGGACGCCTACTGTCATGTTGGCACTCTCAAATTCAGGGAGATGGTCGTCTATGTCCAGAATTTTGATTAGAACTTGAATTTCTGAGGGGTCCTGAAAAAGATATTATAGTTATAGTTGTGAACTTTAAGCTTTTATTTCGTGTTCACTAAGCCTTTTTACAATCTCAGGAGATTCGACATCAATCATAAATGGTAGATACTGTTGTCGCATCGCAAGTCGTGTGATTAGTGCCATAATGTAAGGAATTTAGTAACTCTAATATTGCTATCAACTTATTAAATGTATAATTTGGGCGTTTAGCTCGTGGTCAAATGATTTGACAACTTTTGATACTATTGGCATTTACTATAGTGTGGCCGGAAGTGCTGGGTGTCTACTTTCTAAGTCCGTCAACGAAGACACGGGAACGGATACAGATGTACGAGACGTCAAAATCAAATTGCGGACGGACTCTAGCGCTGCGTCAAAAGGACTGCAGTTGTAGCGTATCATCCGTGCGCAAATTAGATTAGACGTATTTTTTTTTTTTTTTTTTTTCATCATTTATTCTCATAAATAAACAAGTACAAACACCCACTGCTTTTCTATTTAGCAAAGGATACCAGCCTTGTGTGCAACACTGTCCCAGCATCTAAACTACGTCTATTTTTATAATTTTTTTATAATAATATTCCACAACTATCACACAACGCCATCTAGTCCCAAGCTTAGCAGAGCTTGTGTTATGGCACTAGACAACTGATAAACATACTAATTATATATTTCTAAATACATACATAATATAGATAAACACCCAGACACAGAACAAATGATCGTGCTCATCACACAAATATTTGTCCTGGGTGGGAATCGAACCCACGACCTCCGGCATAGCAGTCAGGGTCACTAACCACTAGACCAACAGGCCAGTCGCGATATTCATTTCCTCATGACAGAATCTAAGGCATCCAAGTATATGATATGTTTCTTACCAGCCTATTATAAGAGTTAGTCAGTCTTGGCTTGGTGCCATACTTGAAACACTTTACAGTGATCAGCTGTTTCGATATCGCTTCTCGATCCAGTCTTGCAGCTGCGATGATCAAAGCCTTGCTGTCATTTGTTCTTTCTAATTTCAGCAAACCGAAGTCGTTCCCCACTGCGAAAATATTTAATAAAATAATTTTATTTTCTTTAAAATTCTACTACGTGACTACGGTAGGTCGCGGGATTCACGAATTACCTTGACCCCGGAACGTAAAGGGCTATTGAAGGACACCGTGGATTTTAGTCAGTACGAGTCTGACAGTGCCCTGCCCTGCCCTGGGTGGGAGGACTCATTTGATTATATTACGACGCTAAAAAATATGTAACTACGGTAACAGCAACTCCATTATTTTATCAACTGTCGCTTGAAAATTACGTTTAGAAAATAACAACAAAACTACAACAACATAAAAAAAATACAAATTAGTTTTCCGTTATATTTTTTATCATTATTAACTAGTTAATTGTATGTTCAGATTATTGTTTAATTATCAGTACATCACAATATGGCCGTCATCACTTTTTTTTTCTTAGGTATGTATATGACTTCGCTACACGTTATATCAAGATTATTGTTATTCACCTGTTATTGTATAGTCTATTGCGGCGTTCTCATCGATATCTTCATCAATTGCTTCCAGTTGACCAATGACTGTGCCGATTGGGACTTCTTCCTTGACTGTCATCAGTATTGGAGGGTCATCCTGTCAAAGAAGTACGTACGTTTTGGTAAGTTAATTAATGATGGTGTTCCATTAGAAACTACAGTCTTTTGACCTAGTTAGCAGAAGTTTCACACTACAATAATGTACAAATGTATATAATATTTATTAATTACTAGCGGCCCGCTACGTGTTTCGCTACTTTGATAGCATAATCCCCATTAACAAAATGATCCGCCATGTTGTATTGAATTCCTTTGTTACAAAAAATGTGATGAATGAAGAACCGCTCGACCGATTTTGCGCAAACTTCACATATTTAATCCATCTACTAAATAGTTCAAACAAAGCCTAAACATTTGGTTTGGATAGGTGAGCTCGTTCTTGAGTTATAAAATTACAACGAAAAGTGACATTGATTTTTATAAAAATATAGATATAGACTCCAGCTCTTCAACCAACCCCAATCATCAAACTTTATTAGATTTTCAACTTTATTACAAAGAACAAGGTTTATATTCGATTAGGAAAATTAAACAGGATGGAGTATATAGGATGATGTGCAGCAGCTGGCGTCTCTACGTGATTTACGAACTTTTTTTTAACCCATGCTGTGCCACTGCTGGACAAATACAATCAGGTTTTTTGATATGTTATTTTCCAGCGTTTCTTCGAGCCCTCATGGTATGAGTCCAACTCGTTTCGCCATATTTCTCTGGGTCAGCCTTGGTGGCGTCGTCCATCTCCAGCCACGGACGTTGATCTCAGAAAATAATTTTCTCTACTTGGCTATAGCCGTGCCGCCAAAAAAAATGATCTAGGTCTGGTCTGGTTGGTTTAGGACAATACGAGTATATATAATTATAGGAATATGTTCAGACCGTAACAATTTTATCAAAATTGTTACGGTCTGAACATATTCGAGTATGATTTGAACCAGTATAAAAATAGCTGCTAGAGCATGATTTTCTTACCGAGTTCCTTCCAAAATGTGGTTTATGGTCATCAACATCAGTGACCATGACGGTGACGATCCTCGTGCTCTGCTGAGGTGGTTGTCCTCTATCCGTGACTAGCAGCACTAGAGTGTATGATGCTTTGCGTTCCCTGTCCAATGACTGACGCGTTGTTATTTGCCCTGAATGTGGATCTGCAATAAAAGACATAATTTTATACAGTGTTTGACATAATAAAAATATAGGTTTGGTTGTCCCGTTGGTATAGTGGTCATAAGCAAGGTTTCCAAGTCGAGCAATGCGTTGTTATGGTTTCCTATGAGAAAATTCTTACTGGCAGCCCGAATTTTCTGTGCTTCAGTGCTGGGTTCATGGCAATTGGCTCTACCCTTCTTACCCATATGACAAGGAAATTAAACATAATTGCCCGGCTGTACCACATTATAAACCATTGCCGAAGGGTGCTTCAAAGTATTCACACTTAATCATATAAATTACACAGAGTCGGTAGAGCCATTATTTATGATTTTTTCATTAACCCATAATGTCCCGATGCTGGATAAAGGTTTCCTTCATAACCTTCTACTCTTTCCTCTGTGCAGTTTTCTCTCAGCAAATCACTTACCGATAGCAAATATCTTGGCATCGGCGTTGCTCGGTTGTATAGAGTAGAAAAGTTGTCCAGAAGGCTGGGTTGGATCGTCTGGATCACTTGCGACCACTTGATAAACTGCTGATCCAATAGTTGCATTCTGCAAAGGAACCATAAACATAAGAGAACGGGTATAAAGAACGAATAATAACCCTGGATTATTGATGCTTCATTTGCTCGTTCTTAATATAAATTCGATACTAAAGCATCCAATCTATCAAAATCTTAGTGTAGCGTAGTTTTGTGTGATTTGCTCCCACAGCTAGATGAACGCTAGGTGAAAAGGTTATGGACAGGGTGTTTTGGCTCAGCCAGGGTAGGCAAATTGCCTGCATGGGATTGTGATTGAAGAAGAAAAGAAATATAGAGCCAATTCTCACCTCACTTATACTAAGTATTTCTCCAGCAGCAGGTCTAATAAACCTGGGCACGCCATCATTAGCGCTGACATCTCCAATGTACAACGATAATGAAGTGTCTCCAGAATGTCCACCACCATCAGTAGCACCAACTAGCAGTCTGTAAGGATCTGTACGACCACGGCCAGTGAGGTCCTTGCGGGTTTTGATTTCTCCTGTTATAGGGTCTATTGAGAAGAGGCCTGAAACAAATGGTAATGGATCAGAAATTGAATGCCTTCGAAGCCCGGCCACGGGCGATGTGACTACATTATTGTGCAGCGGGTCTTATGCTGTGAAATAAGCGTATGAGTTTCTTGTTATCTGCGCGTGAGCACAGGTGAAAAATTTTAGAATTGGCTCAACTCAAAGCGCTATCAAAAATTTTTAAAGAAGCATTAGTCGGTTGAAGTGGTCCGATTAGTATTTGCAGTTTTATGGCCAATCTAGTTATTTTTCTTACCATTAGCTTCTCCTTCGTCCAAGAAGTCATACTTGATTTCTCCTCCCAATCCTTCATCAGGATCTGTTGCAGTGACGTTGATGACGCTTATACCGATCGGTACATTCTCAGGTACCACAGCTGTAAAGAATAATGTCAATGTTCATTACATGACCATGTCCTAAGTTCGTTCGTGGAAATGGTATTTAATGTATGCTATATTACCAGTATAAACATTTTTCTCAAACTCAGGCGAGTTGTCATCAACATCGAGAACATCAACAAGAATCGTGGCAGTGGTTTTCAACCTGTCTGCTCCTCCATTTGGGGTATCAGCAGCTTCTATCTCCATTCTGAGAACTGATTGCCTTTCTCTGTCCAACGTCTTGTTTTCAGCTACCTGAAACATTTTTATAATAAAGTTATAAACATCGCTCAAGAAACTTGGTGAGTTTTATACGACGTCTAGATAAATAAGTCATTTATAGGATAAACGAGTTTACGGGTTTTTTACCTGTATGGCTCCAGTAACATTATTAATTTTGAACAGATCAGAATTCTCTCCTCTCAGTGTATATCTGATATCGGAATAACCCTTTGCTTTGTCTTCTTCAGTCAACACAGCATCTGCATCATGAGCCTTTACTGTGACAATATGTTCTGGATATTTCACTGACTCCAGGACGCTGACTTTGTAAAGCTGGAATTTTAAGTTATCCATATTTATAAACATCGCAAATAGTATAAATAGCTTTGAATAATTATGTATTTTATTGAGTTTAATATATTACCTCCTTTTCAAAAATGGGTGGATTATCATTGATGTTCATAACCTCAATAATTATTTTAGCAATACTATATTTACTGCCATCATTGCTCGCTGCTTTCACAGTGATTGTTAAATTAGGCGTTGTAAGATCTTCATAATCCAAGTGCTTGGTTAAAACTACTTGACCACTTAAAGGATCTACTTGTAACAGACCTGTTTCTGCATTTATGACCTTGTAACTTGATACTACATGTCCAGAAACAGGGTCTTCTGCTGTTAACACCAACACAGTACTTCCGATGGGCTGTTCTTCTTTGATTTTGTGATATATCACAGGATTTGAATTTGTCCACCCTGCGTTAGTAAATTGAGGATTTTTATCAGCATAAGGTTGTATATAAATCGTATGTTCAATAACGGCGAATTGTTTTTCTTTATTTAATTCAGCGTTAACGTCGACTACTTTGATCGTCAATATAGCTATTGATGCCATACTGTAATCCAAAGTTCCATTGACAAATATTTCTCCAGTGTCTTCATTAATGCGGAATATGTGTTTGTAATCGTATATAGAGTTAGGTTTCAATTGCACACCAGCTTTGGATAGAGCTTTAAGCTCTACGATACTGTATTGTAACTTTGCATTAATGTCAGTGTCGTAAGCTGTGATCCTCGTTACTAAATCATCAACCTTTGCTTTTTCAGAAATATGCGTAGTAGATTCAGTTACATTGAATTTTGGTGGTTTGTCGTTTACATCTTGGATGGTAACGAAGACCGTGGTGGTAGCAGTTTCTGGTATAGGCATGCCGCTGTCAACTGCTGATACTATGATTTCATACCGATCAGGGTTTACGTCACGATCTAAGTTTGCATCATTAGATACTGTTATGAGACCGGATCTAAAACAAAATAACAAGATTGTAATATGGACACATAATGATAATGGAATAATTTTGAAATGTAAACTGAAGATTTAACTTACTTTTCATTTATCACAAAATTATCCCTAGATCCTGATACAATGTGATACGTAAGCAAATCATCTAATCCATCAGGATCATTGGCCACTACCATAGTTACATTCTGACCAGGCTTAGCATCTTCCCTAATGCTCGCTTTATAGTTCATAGGGTTCAGATCAAAGGTAAAATCGTCAGTGGTTTCGGGGCTGTGTTGGGAGACTGTGTACTTGTAGTGGTGGTAGTTGCCTTTGAATGTTGGTCGCTGGTTACCTGGGACACCCACACGAATGTAGACTCGAGTTTCATTGTGAAGTGGTGGTATTCCTGTAAGTAAATTTATGAGAAATGTTAAAAATAAGATTCTATATTAATCACTACTACTTTAAAATCAAAGTCATCAAAATTCTTTTTAACAATCTTCGTAGTTACCATAATCAGTGGCCCTTACAACCAGTTCATATTGACCTCGAGGAGTGTCCATGCTATCAACCTTTTCAATAATACTTATTTCTCCTGTATCTTCGTCTATAGTAAACACATTGCCTTTGCGACTTATACTGTTATCAGATTCCAATGAATATTTTATTTGACCATCACCCTGTGTAGGACCATCTGCGTCTGTAGCCTGTAAGAAAATAAAAAGATTAAAAAGGAAAATAAACCCATTTACATAGATGTTTGAAATTCATAAGAGTTTTTGATTAATGTAACAAGTTTTAAATGGTCTTACCCGAACAACAAACTGTGGTTCAAAACTAGTTGCTCCATCTCTTATAGTTCTACTGTACTCAGCTGCTTCAAATAATGGAGCATTGTCATTAACGTCTAATACTTCTACAAAAATACTTGCTGTTGATCCTTTACCACCTCCATCTTTAGCAAACAGTGTTAAACTATAACTTTTCTGTTTCTCATAGTCCAAAATCTGGCGCACATATACACCGCCTGTATTTTTATCTGTATTGAACATGTTAGAGCCAAACCCAGTCAGAGTGTATTCAATTTCACCAAAAATACCGTAATCTCTGTCTGTAGCATAAACATCGCCAATTTTAGTCCCAATAGTTGCATTTTCAGGCACGTTGAATTTATACGTAGATTCTTCGAAAATTGGGGTGTTGTCATTGATATCAAGGAGCTTTATATTGATTCGGGCTGATGATAATTCTATTCCATTCGCTGATGTAACAATGTCGAAACTAAATTGTCGTTTATCATCATCGTCTACTTCATAATCCAGTCTTGAAGAATCTTTGACTTTTATGCTGATTGGGGTTCTTCCTTCACCGTGATCTGTACTAATAGCAAATACACCTTCGGAATTCCAAACATCTCTTAGAGACAAATCGTATCTACTATTCTGTCCTATATCATGGTCTTCAACGTATATTGATAGACCGGGGATGGGGCTTCCATTCTCTATATTCTCGGGTATCGATATGTCAAACTCTTCTTTGTTGAATACCGGGACATGATCATCGACGTCAGTAACTATTATAGTAATTGTGGTTACTGTGAAGTCTGATGGCACTTCATTGTTTATCATTTCTGTTGCCTGAAATAATAAAAAAAGGTTATAACTTTTAATGCTTGACATAAGAAAGAATTTATATATAATTACTGATGTGAAGTTTACTAAGAATATAGTTTGTGTATACTAAATGTCAATTATGTTTATCAAAAATATGAAATATTTTTCTTCTTCTTCAGTCATTGCAAAGTACTTTTCATAAGCCAAACCGTAATAAAATCGTGAATACCTTGACAAAGAAACTGTAAACTCCTCCGTTCTGCATCACGACATCACTTTCCCTGTCAATGGGAATGTCGGAAGCGACCAGTGTAGCTCGTCCCAAAGGTCTGTCGGGAAGTAGCCTGAAGTACTGCTCAGTGTCACCTTCGAGGGTCAACAGAACTGGTCGTGGGTTTGCTGTGTCGCCGTCTTTGGCTATGATCTCCATTATACTTGTGTTCTGAAAATTTAAAAAAATATGATTTTTAAGTAATGGTATGTTACTCATAAAATCAGATAATTAGTAGTGATAGAACGCATACTATATGCGGATCATACTCAACTGCAGAAGTTCGTATTGTAAAGCCTATTAGTCTAATCGCGGCTGTGTATCAGACGAGTAGTAGTAATATGAATTTGGTATTCAAAGTCAAAGTCAAATCATTTATTCCAATTAGGCCACCAAAGAGGCACTTTTGAACGAATTTGGTCTTATTCGTATTTCTACTAGAATTTGGTCTTATTCGGCATTTTTCTGATTTTTCATTATACATACCGGTGCTGTATTTTCAGGCACTGTAGCTGAGAATGGCGCATTAAGAAACACTGGTGGTTGATCTTGCACATCCCAAACAGCCGCTGCAACACTAGCCAGTGCTCTCAGTGGCCTTTCAGATGAATCAGTGGCTTCTAGACTGATGACGTATGCTGATCTGCTCTCGAAGTCTAAAGGCTGGTTCAGGAATAGTCGTACTTGGTATTCATTAGGTGTAATCTGAAATTGATAAACAAGTAATATTTAAACCATGCAGCCATACAACTGTTTGTTTATTTTAGCTAAACGTTGATGTGTCAGTTAGTCAGTCAGTCAGTTGTCGGGTAGTTAAGCTTTACCTGGTTACAAAATCAGTATGGGCTTTGTGTAAAACATTGTTTTTAAAGTAACATGTAACTCTTTCCTTACCATATCAGTTTGAACTCTAAACGTGGCACATGCTTCAGAATCACTGCCCTTTTCTTTGGTAGAACATATCACTCTTATCTTTGCATTCGCCCCTTCATCACGATCCGTCACTGTTATCTTTGGGTTCACCTGAAAATAATCAATTGTGTATTTCATTATAACAATTATTTATGGTAAGTGTTTTTATAGAAACGGTATCAGAAGAAACATAAAGAGAACTCTCGTGTGAAAGTGATGCAGATACATTTTTTTCGTATCGTTAGGTCGTCCATCTTTGTCATGGGTATTAAGTTTCTGCTAATATTCTTTAAATTACACGTTTTTTAAGACGTTTATTTTATCGTTCAAGCCAATCATGACACGGGTTAGAATGGACAACATCAGTTTGGTTAATTTAAGCAATTACTTTTTATATCTTTGTCTTTCTCCACGCAATTAATGTTTCCTAACTATAACTATCAAACGTTTAGCTTTATTCTATCTTTTTGCGGTTTGCCTTTTGATATTTTTATTTTTTATCTCACTCATAACTTCATCTTTAGTATCAAAGTCTATGCTTACCTCAATCTCAGTTCCAATAGGGGTAGCTTCACTGATGTTTACAATGTATGGTCTATTGTGAAAGACAGGCGGATTGTCATTGACGTCCTTCACTGGTATGACTCGCCTCAGTGACACTGTATTCGGTTCTGTGTCAGCTATGCCTTCATCTGTAAAGATATTGTTTTTCAACTAAAAATGTTTGTTACGTGAGTTAAAATTGTGCACGTTATCAAAAAAATCTTAAATGATCTGTTACGAAGCCGTTAAAAAAATCGGTGAAAGTACCGTTACGCAGCAAGGGAACGAACCGAAATAATTAGCGAACTTAACAGGGTATTGATAATGAGAGCACGTGTTGTAAGTAGAAAATGTTTGAACTGGAAAATAACTTGAAAGCAACAGAAAGAGTCAACTCAAAACCATAACATGTCCTGAGACACCTTTTTTATAAACTTAGTTTAGGCAGGTCACTATGTACTTATAATTTAAATGCCAATTTAGCTACACTCTAGTTTTAATGTTGGCACTATTTTTAACCGACGAAAAAAAAAGGAGGAGGTTCTCAATTCGACATGTATATATTTTTTTTTTTTTTTTATCTATGACCACGCATAACTTTTCCTAACGTGGTCCGATTTCAAAAATATTTTTTTGTTGGAAAGAGTATATCTCAAAGTTGGTCCCATTTAAATTTCAAAACTAAACTCGGCCTCTAAGGGTAGAAAAAAAGGAATTAATTGTCAATCTTCCTACAGAATTTTCAATTATCAACCGATTCTGTTGAAATAAAGTTAACAGTTGTAGTTCTGAGGACATTATTATATAGCAGAGATGTGGAGAACATAACATGATGGCGTCACCATCATCAGATCAACTCCAGATCCCTGTTATTTTGTGAAGTCAGTCCCAAGAGTTCCATAACAGTTTACAGCACCTTTATCGTGTTTGGGCTCATTTCACTAGTCTTGATGAAAACTTTATACCTAGCTGGGGTATAATTGTCATCGTGGGTCTGAGGATGGTGACAGAGGGTAGTAGCAAGAGATCCTCAACAGTTAGCAGCAACTATAACATCGTATTTGGGCTCATTTCACTCATATTGATGAGAACTTTAGACGTAGCTGGGGAATGACAGTCGTTGAGAGTTTTTAGTTACAGAAATTGACACGAGATAGGAAACTCAAAAGTAAAAAATAAGTCCTTTTTAAAAAAAAATCAAACCGACGAAACAACGAACTGAAAAGCAAAAAATAAATTTTGAGGCGGCGCCAAAGAAACAATCAACGAATAGCTACGACGAGCTATTCAACCACGACAAGCTATACAACGAGCTATTCTGCTCTTCAAACAGTTAATTTATATGTTTGTTTGTTTGGCGCCGCCGCCTCAAAATTTATTTTTTGCTTTTCAGTTCGATGTTTCGTCGGTTTGATTTTTTTTTTAAAAAGGACTTATTATTGTAGTTATTTTAACTTTCTGTGTCGTTCTATACGCATCTTTTGTATAATGTTTTATGAATAAAAATTATTATTATGTTATTATACTTTTGAAGGATTGACAATAGGCCGCACGTTTTTCAACAGTCGATTGTTCGGCAATTCGGCATCTATGCCGAGCAATTAACTGTTGAACTGCGCGTCGCGGTCGCAAGAAACAAATATTTGTATGATCTAAAAGTAGTTGCTCCGAGTCTGGCTGTTAGTGTATGTGAGCTTAAATGTAAACAACGCACAATTGCACATACACTAACTGTACACGCACATCGCACAACACAAATTGCTTCCCGTGCCCGTTAACTTCAAGCAATATTATTAACCTGCAAAACAAAAATGTTGGCTTTCACAAGCTCAAACCAAACATATCAATGTTCTTTCTTACCAGTTATACTGATGATCACTTCCAGAGCGTTCTGTTCTTCTCTATCCAGGGTCTTGGCGAGTGTGACGACACCAGTCAGTGAATCTACTGAGAAGTACTGGCCAGATATAGAATACCGAAGCGGACCATTTTCTGGATCCACACCTGTAAGGTAAATGTTAGGATCAATAACATAAGGTAAAGAAGTAGCAATAATCTGGGAACGGTAAAGGAGGTAAGGTATCATATATTATTGAAAAACAATTCAATAAAAAATTAAACGGAACTTAAAACGGAACTCAAATACAGGAAAAGGTTCCAAATGCTAGATGGAGACTTTCATAGTAGACGGTCACTAATAGTTGCAGGAAGAGTGTTCCAAAGGCGCAGTTTATACAGAAGAGACGTGGCGAAGACGTGTGGCGGTGACGGACGGATAATTATTATTATCAAAGAAACCTAAAATAAATCTTATAGTTATGTTGCATAGCGCGAGAAAATTCTCTTTTCAGCAAAGACGACGCGACGATGCGACACAACTATTAGCTATACTTTGGGTTTCATTGATTAAAACAATTATCCGCCACCACCACACGTGTTTCGTCTACACGAAAAAACGTCTCTCTGTAATAAACCGCGCCTAAGAATTAGTTTGAATAACGTCATCATCTCAGCCATAGGACGTCCACTGCTGAACATAGGCCTCCCCTTTTGATCTCCACAGATACCGGTTGGAAGCGACCTGCATCCAGCGTCTTCCGGCGACCTTTATAAGATCGTCTGTCCTGTTGAATAACGTGCAATTCACATATACCTACATCAGAACTGATGATGATAAGGACACAAGCAAAATTACCTTTTAAATGATAAACCGGTGTTCCAACAGGCGTATCTTCAGACAGGCTGAACTGTGACATGTCCCCAATTCCCGGGACGAAGTGAGGAGCCCTGTTTATGACCTGGCTCCAACATGTTTGAAGCAGGGAGAGGATCAACAAGATAATCAGGGGGTTCGGGTCCGATATCACTGTGGGGATCTTCTTGCGTTGGAATATTATTTCCGCCATTCTGGAAATGAGAGTAGAAATATATTAAATCAGGTATTTTCGGGCCACCGGTGCTAAAGGCTAAATAGAAACTTATGCTTAATCCTGATCAATATAAAAAAGTCTTTTTGTCTGTCTGCCTTATCAAAGGTGGAGGTGGACTTAGGTAGACTGGTCGATAGACTACTACCTGGATTAGGATGTAGAATAATTTTCAATCCACAGGCGTTCTCCTAGATAATTTTTAACTCATCGAGCAATAATTCAGCTGCATTTAACTTCATCTATTTCCTGGTACCATACGATTTTTATCGTTTTGCAGTACTTATTTTAATAGATACGGCTACTACCTGATTTGCAGTAAGCATACAATTAAAACCCAGTCTACAGTAAAAAAAATAAACAAGCTGAATATTTTCGAGGTCTTCTTCCATCGTGCGTGAAGACTCGTAGCCATAACCATTCATAACAGTACGTAATTAAAAATACTTAACATTCGTAACATTGCTTTGAACTAGTGTGTTGCACAATACCGGCATGGTTTTATACTGATGTTAGAGTTGAGGGCTAACAGCTTCTGGTAGGCTTGGGAATAAATAGGTTTAGTGACAACTTTGCCAAGTGTCGTTAGAATGAGGTACCTACCACAATGGAAGTAAATATCTGAGGGCATAAAATCACTCCAAATGATAAACGATTGAGTCCTCGTATTATGAATTCATCATCATCGTCATTGTCATCAGCCTTGAGACGTCTGTTTCTTAACAAAGGTTTAAAGCATATGGACTAAGGTTTTAATGGTGACCAAGGTTCAGCCGAAGAAACCAAAGCCGTCCAAAAGCTCGTTGGGTTGACGATATCGTCAACTACGCGGGGAACAGACGCACAGGGCAGAGAAATAAAAGGGGGAGACCTAATACTTAACAGTGGAAGATCTCAGGCTGACATGATCATTTAAGTTCTTCGATCATAAGCACCTAGACTTATCAAACCATTATACTTTAGTCAACAACCTCTGGATTGACTAGGGAGAGGGGAATTACATAAAGGACTTTCTATATTAAAAACGATAGACTTAAAAACAGATTTACAGATGCTTTGTTTATCTAGTCTATGTATATTTATAGATCTAATTCTAAAAATAGGTTTAAACATATTCAAATAGAACTAGATATTGAACAATCAACCTGTCGCTTTGCTTACATTTCTCAATCGGCCAGCCACAAGCTTGAGACATTCTAACTAGGTTGTAATACTAGTAATGTACTGCTGCCAAGTGTTATCTCAGTGTATAATCTTAGTTATGAGCTTTAGTAAGATAATCATTAGTGCGTTTTGCTTTATTAATTAATATTTTCGCAACGCGTTCAAGATGACAAGGGTAAAAGAGTTGAGAAGGCTTTTACTCAACAGGATACTAGTACCGACTATTATATTATAAAAAAATTGAGGGTTTATTGTTCGATCGATTAGGGAAGTGCAATTTATATATAAACGATTCTACAACATCCGATCTGAATTCGAGTTTTCCTCACCATGTCCGCACTGATTTTGGTCGTTTTAAAACTCGACCGACTAAAAGATCCAAAAATATTACTATTTAAGTTATCCTTTGGGGTTGTCAATTCGTTTAAAATAGTTGACGTAATGTTTTTTTTTCCAGTTGCGATTGAGTACAGAGGCATCAGAAAATTTCACGTTTTCGCGACGGAAAGTAAAACGGGCGTTTGATGGATAAAATTAATTCTTCGTTAATACACTATGGGTGCTTTTTAATTCTGTGTGGCCAAATACGTAGAATTCATGATTTTTAAGGCCTCTGGTGTCAGCACATCAATCTTATTTTGGTCTAGCTGTGCCCGCGCCTTCGTTCGCGTGGATGTCGGAATTTAACAATGTATTTTTTAGTGCGAAGCGCTTAATTCTCGCCACGTTTTTAATAAATCATATCGTTTTCATATACCCTACCATTTAGAATTTATTTAGATATTTCAAGAATATTTGACGTGTTTTTAATAAACGCACTCTGTCGTTCAAAGGCATGTCATTGGCATTGAATGTCGTACTATTCAATGGCTACTGGATTAGAGCACCCATTTCATCTCATTCCATCCCATTCCATAACACCATCCCACTCCATCAGACTCCATCCGACTCCATCCCACTCCATCCCACACCGTCCCACTCCATCCCACTCCGTCCCACTCCATCCCACTCCGTCCCACTCCGTCCCACTCCGTCCCGCTCCATCCCGCTCCATCCCACTCCATCCCACTCCATCCCACTCCATCCGACACCTTTCGACTCCATCCCGCTCCGTCCCACTCCGTCCCACTCCGTCCCAGGCCATCCCACTCTATACCACTCCGTCCCACTCCATCCCTCTCCATCCCACACCGTCCCACTCCATCCCACTCCGTCCCACTCCATCCCACTCCATCCCATTACATCACACTCCAGCCCACTCGATCCGACTCCATCCCACTCCATCCCACTCCATCCGACACCTTTTGACTCCATCCCGCTCCGTCCCCCTCCGTCCCAGTCCATCCCACTCCATCCCACTCTATACCACTCCGTCCCACTCCATCCCTCTCCATCCCACACCGTCCCACTCCATCCCACTCCGTCCTACTCCATCCCACTCCATCCCATTCCTTTACACTCCAGCCCACTCGATCCGACTCCATCCCACTCCGTCCCGATCCATCCCACTCCATCCCACTCCGCCCCGCTCCATCCCACTCAATACCACTCCATCCCACACCATCCCACTCCATCCCACTCCATCGCACTCCATCCGACTCCATCCCACTCCATCCCACTCCATACCGCTCCATCCCTCTCCATCCCACTCCATTCCACTTATTCCCACTCCATCCCGCTCCATCTCGCTCCATCCTACTCCATCCCAATCCATCCTACTCCATTCCACTCCATCCCCTCCATCCCACTCCATCCGACTCCATCCGACTCCATCCGACTCCATCCGACTCCATCCGACTCCATCCCACTCCATCCCACTCCATCCCACTCCATCCCACTCCATCCCATTCCATATCATTCTAGTGTGAGTCTAATAAAAACCTTTTCTTTCTTTCTATTCCATCATTCAATTCCATTCCATCATTCTATTCCATTCCATCATTCTATTCCATTCCAATCTACTCTACTCTACTGCACTCCAAACCACTCCACTCCAGTTCACACCATATTTGAATAGGTATGTAGTTTTTCCATTCGAAGCTAGATCGCTACTGAACTGCGCGTCTCGGTGTAAACTGACCGTAATAAATTTTACTTCTGGAACACTTCAAATTCAAATATCTTTTGATAGACTGATCCGATTTCAATGAAACAAAAACTAAATGTTACTTCAAGTTACGGTCAGTCGTTGTGTATTAAAGTTATCTACATAGCTTTCGTACATTTTACGTGATGCCCGAACAAATAAACATACAAACAGACATACAGACAAACAGACAAACAGACAATAATTCTAAAAATGCTAGAAATAGGTTCTATTGGTTGTCCTTTAACACGCTGGCTATATTTTTTTAGTTTTTTTTTAGTGTACAAAAATTATTTTTTTACAGTTTTATTATATGTATAGAATAGAAGATTTGAATGCAGCAGGTTGGTGCGCTGGCGTCTGTGTCTAATGTGAGTCAGTAGAAGATGTCATGATTGTAATACAGTTTCCTTTCATAACACCTTCCTTCTATATCTTTGGAAAGTCGGGGTGAGTCATTCAAAACCGAATGTTAGCAACAGTCCATGTCCATCGTCACTTCGTCACCCAAACCAGCGTCACTATTTCAAAACAATGCGCTGACGCAAGTATTTAAACAAGAATGTCGGACCGCAAAACTGTAGGCGTTGGGTAAGTGGTAAATTGGAGTAAGTTCATGATACAATTTTTTATATTATGGTAAGTAAATACGGAAAGTATTTACTTACCATAATATAAAAAATTAAAAAGACAAGTTTACAATCGTGAGGACACAGGCTTATATGAGAAAATCTATTGACCACTGAATTCTATGGACCTTACCACAGAGGGGTGCCTGAGTTTCAGCTGTATTCGCACAGTAAGTTACAATAACACTGATCAATACTGATAAAAAATGTGTTTTAATTCTCCGGTGGTGTAGTTCTAATTCTTTACTATTGTAGTGACATTGTCTGCGTGTATTTTGTTTTCACGATTTATATAGCTCTTGCACATTCTCTAGATTGTGATGATTTTGGAGGTCCGATAAGCAGTCAGTCCAGTGTAAAATACTAATATTCAGCCGCCTCTGGTCCGACTGAAAGCCGACCCCAATAAAGTGTGGAAATGGATGTAAATTCTCTAGATTCCAAGCTATCAACGATCTAACCAATGCGAAACTTTGTAATAATATACACATAATAGTGTATACGGCCCAAAAAACTCATAACGTAAGTATATTCTAATAGAGCATACGCCTATAATATCGCCTCACGATCTTTACGATATAGATTTTAATCACACGTAATATAAAAGTAGTTGAACCAAGAATGTCATTTTAGCAAGCGCTGCGCTTGCAATTGACTGTGACGCCACATGCTGAATCATAGCATTTGCTCGTATTTTTTAAATAAACACTATAAATAAATGTTATTTATGTGCGCGATTAAATGTTTTATGCTATGTGTGATAATAATCTTCAAAGAAGCAGTTCTTGGGAAAGAGATGACTATAATAACTATAACTGAGATTAACTGTGTGAAACAGTAGCTCTTTTAAAATTTTGTGAAGAAATGCTTTAAATTGTTTTAGCTTGTAGAGCGATGTGGCAATAAGAAAAAACTTCGAAGTAGTAGATGGTTTTGTGTTTTTATATAATTTTCTCTTTACTTTTGAGACACTTAGAATCTTTGATTTGTATTCCTCAGAATCTGCTGATTGTGATCAGTATTAAAAAAAAATAGTGATGGCACAAATTCCTACTTTTTTCACACCCTCCTAAAGGATGTCAAAAAAGTTGCCAGGTCAGCAACGCACGCATAATAAGCGATGTCTGTAGCGTTGTAGTGACCTCTTTTCATTAGACGAGCCGTATATACTTGTGTGTCACCTTTATGGTAAAAAGCATGCTATAGAGCACATTCAAACAAGGCGGATGGTATGGATGAGGTTTCCCTCGCTCGGATATGCAGTGATACTTTTGCAGACAGTGAAATTGTAGAGACAAAGACAATCATTGTTTATAAAAAAAATGGAAGAAAAAAATTATGCGTAAAACCTTAGCGATTATTATCGCTTTACTGAATCCCGTAGCTAATCCGTGAACAGCGTTGTGGGCTCAATATTATCTATTATTTCATTATTATGTATTTCTCGTCTCTATGTCTTATATTGTTGCTGTTTGTTGTTCGATTTGAATAAAAAAAGAAGAATGCCTATTTCTTGTTGAAAGTGCTGAAACACTTGAAAGTGGCAAAGTGTAGCTTAGATTGTAGGCGTTACAAAGGAATGAGACTGCCATATAATTATTTTTTTATTGATTCCACTATTATCAAACTGGATACACAACGTTTAGACAAAGCTATTATCCGCGCAGTTCCTCTACCATAAGAAGCAGTTGCGTGAAGGAGCTGGAACAATGATGGTGATTTCTCACGACCATTGTGCTTAGTTCAGTGACACGAGGTCGGCACACAATGGCGTTGCGTTACTGACTCTAACCTAGAATATTGAGCGATATAAAAAAAACTTTCGACCCCTGTAGGAGGGTCTGACTTCTGATGTTTTTGTAAGGCTTCTACTAACGTTGGTTACGTGGCGGCTTAAGCTTTTTCTTAAGGGTGTTAAATTCATCAAATGAGTACTTTCGCTCTGAGTGGAAGGGAAAGGACTCTTACGCACTAAAGAGGAACCTTCTCCTTCACATGCCGTCTGCGTTCCAGAACTGCAGCTGTGCTCTTAGGCACGGGCCCTGTCAGATGGTAACTTTTTGAGTAGCTTGTGGAACACGACGCACTGTCGATGCTTTTTTCTGTCTTCTCTTGCCTGATGGTAAGCAATGATGTGATCGATGACGGTAAATCATGCTTGCCTAGAAGAGTGACCTATTCACTATTGACTTGAATATCCCAAGGTTGTGGAAATCAGGAAACACAGATTCATTTAAGTTACCCATTACTCGTTTGAAGCTTTTGGCTTTGAGGGTCATAGATTCGATCTCTGAGTCGGAATTGTTGTGAAGTTAGTTAGCAGGTTGTAAGTTCTAAATTAGAGGAGTTAGTAGGTTCATCTAATACCCAACCTTTCTTCGAATATTATGGGAATAAGCTTGACCAACAAAAATATTAAGTAGCTCTACAAATTACGTAGGTACACCTTTTATCTACAACTTTAGGGAACGAAGGTGTGTTGTCAACTGTCATTATTACTAATGTAATATTGATTACATTAGCAAACTACTTTATTCGAATAAAATTTGACTATTGCCAAACCGTATTCAGACTACCGTTAAGACGAGTATTGCTTAAACTTTGTAAACCACAACTTGCATGGGAACATGCTCAAGTAACCTCCTAGCAAGTGTTATTACTGCCTCAGCTACTGCAGGTCGTTAGCTCATCGTTGTTAAGTAACTCATTTCCTTTACTAACTATCGTTTACACGGAAAACTTAATACATAACCACTTTATTTTCTCACATACTTTGATCCTATCTAAGTCTGTATGTCTTCATTAAAAACATGAAATGGTTATCTCAGCTATTCTTGGAATATGTGTGGTAACACTAATACTGTTATTTTACGAGGCGGGTGATAAAAGATGATTCATTAAAATAAATTATTATACTTATTTCTCTTCGGAACGAGCTTGCTTGATGGGTTCAAGCTTGAGCAATTTTGTCCAAATCTCGAGGATCAATTTGCAATTATTTTTGTTAGATCGTTAAAATACATGATCGTAGCGAATTGGTAGATCTTGAAAACACTTTTTTAATAAGTTCATTGCTGGTCATCGGAATCATCATCAAAACTTACGGGTTTCTCCTTACTCACTTAGACACAGAAAGAGAAGAGTCATACATGCAGGATCACATAAATGTCATGTGAGCAAAACTTCTAAAAGCTGATCACAATTTTTCGTCTCAGTTTCGTCACAGTGACTATTATAGAGAGCCCGTAACAGATGTCCGTGACCAATTTCCTCTCAAGCGATAATTAGCAGACTACATGAGGGAGTGGTATCATGAACATTCGTGGAAGTCAGCTGCGATTCCGTTGGTGGGATAAGCAGCAATCGCCGTTCAAACACGTAGAAAAAATATTTTTTTTTAGTCATTTCCTCTCAATTGAAACCTGGTTTATATTGAAGATTACCTTGTATCACGAAGAATAAAACCAATCAGCCGACGGTACCATGGTGGAATACACGTCAGCTGGTCACTCGAACATGTAATTTTTTATTTTATTTTCAGTGATTTCCTCTCAACCCTGCCTGATGAAAGTTTACATGAAGATATGGCTAAAAACAGACGTCAGCTGGCTGTATCTCGGTGGAAAGATCGTAAAATAAAATATGAAGAAACAAATATTTCATTAAATCTGAATAACTAAACGTAATTTATTTGCAATATCAAAACGGACATAAGGGAAACGAGTTACAATTTTGCGGTTTCGAACCGCGCGATTCATGAACGCGCGGTTTCCGCAAGTCTGTACTAGCCCTTAGTCCTGCTTGTACAATAATTTTCAAAGTATCAGCTGACGACCTTTCCACCGAGATACAGCCAGCTGACGTCTGTTTTTAGCCATATCTTCATGTAAACTTTCATCAGGCAAAATTTGGGTTGAGAGGAAATCACTGAAAATAAAATAAAAAATTACATGTTCGAGTGACCAGCTGACGTGTATTCCACCATGGTACCGTCGGCTGATTGGTTTTATTCTTCGTGATATAAGGTAATCTTCAATATAAACCAGGTTTCAGTTGGGAGGAAATGACAAAAAAATATTAATTTTTCTACGTGTTTGAACGGCTATTGCTGCTTATCCCACCAACGGAACAGCAGCTGACTTCCACAAATCTTTATGATTCGACTCCCTTATGTAGTCTAGTAATTATGGCTTGAGAAGAAATCACTAACGATATTTTGGTCTGGCTTCCGGTCTATTATGTTTTATTGTTATGTCTTGATAAAGATTACAACGCAATTGCAAACGTAAAAACACTAGAAATGACCCTTTACTACGTTGTAGGAGTATGCGTGCGTGACCGGTTCGGCTATATAATTCCGTATTTCTATTTACCTATATCTTAAAGCTTTCATTTCCTTATAATAATAATAATATTCCACAACTATCACACAACGCCATCTAGTCCCAAGCTAAGCAGAGCTTGTGTTATGGGTACTAGACAACTGATAAACATACTTATATATTTCTAAATACATACATATTATAGATAAATGACACCCAGACACAGAACAAATGATCATGCTCATCACACAAACATTTGTCCTGGGTGGGAATCGAACCCACGACCCCCGGCATAGCAGTCAGGGTCACTAACCACTAGACCAACGGGCCAGTCTAGTCTAGTCTTATGAGGAACCAAAACATGTAGTGTGGGTGGAGCACTCTATTCTATAGCTCGAACTTGAGATTTGATCTCATCTTAATAGGATCTTTGTTTTTTTGGCTAATATTACACTGTTTGTCTTGTCAAGGTATACTCGTATGAGGCAGGGTAATTATAAAGACATTTTATCAATGATAATAATAACGAAATATTAAATTAAACAATCATTGTGCCGATAGTCGTGTCAACCCACGGCTTAATTGCCAAGAGCCTAGACCAACATCTAAGGAGCCTCTCGGTAGGCAGCTGGGTAAAGGGTCTGATTCAGAAAGCAGTTCTTCTGGACACAGCGCGCATTGTGAGGAGGTTCCTTTCTTTGGAGCCCTGAGGAGGAGGAGCCGGTAGCTTGGACCCTGTTCCCGATGCCGGTGGGCTACTTTACTTATTGTATTTATTTTTATATTTTGTTGGTTAAGTATATTTAATTTTTTTTTAATGTTAACAAGAAATGGAATAGAGCTATCAACTTAATTTAACGAAGTTCGAAAAACTTTGAAAGCGATTGTTAAATTTCTAGCCCTTCTGCAAAGACTACCAATTAATAATTATTAGCTTTGACGAATTATATAATAATAATAATAGTTTATTTTCTCTTCCACAAATAAAAACAATAATTGGTACAGCTTAGTTTGTTGACAAATATACAGCCAATATAAGCCGAGGCCTGAGCTTTGACGAATTATTGATACCTACTGTAGCTGAGTGGTCACTGCATGTCGTGTGTTCGATTCCCGAACGAAACAAATGTTCCGGGCTGTTTATGTACCTACGTGACTTTGACTTTTATAAATACAATCACGATTTTTTTTTATCGTGGTAATATCATCAAATGTGTCCTTCCAACCCAGGACAGGATGGGAGGGACTGTTAAAGAAGTTATCCACGTACGTCCATATACGTTCCGGGGTCACGGTTACCTGCTGTGACAGTCCCGCGACCCCGGCAAGAAATATAGTCATTAGTCATGAAATATAGTCATTAGTCACGATACATGGGAAATATTGTAGAATGTACACTATTATGTAAAGAAAAATGGGGCGATTACACGTCTTATTTTGATGAAATACAGCATGCTGCCATAGTAATCATTACTAATCCACCAACCGCAGCTTATAAATAAACAATGCAGCGATGTCCTAAATATTGCACAGAGCATTCTAAATATGTAAGTACGTACTAAAATGTCATTGTTCTTTACATCCATTCAAGGTCTACATAAAACTAGAAAGGAAGACATGATCTTTATAATATTTTAAACTGAGTCTGACGTAGGTAGGTACTGCATAGTGCATACGTAGGAAGATGATGAGAAAAAACCATAAAAATAGGTGTCGCTCGCAGAATTGTCGGAAAATAATTCTATGGGTTTTTTGATGGCTCGTAAATGTTTTTTTAATGGTAGATTGTCAACATTTCTTTCCTGTGGATGCCTCAAATGACTGAGCCAGGGGCTTACAAACTAAGTTAAAAAATAAGTGACCACACGCTAAGGGCACCCCCTGTAGGGTACGGATCTCAGCTTAGGGCGTCACTGAGGGAGGACAGCAAGGGACAGGCTGGATCTGAATGAGATCAATTAGGGGCTAATTTAAAACTATACAGGCTCAGCATCGCGGGCTGGCTCTAGCAAGGGTCGGAGATGTACAGCTTCTTTGGAAGATTACCACCTACATCTAAACATTGCATAATCTATATGTTTTAAAATAGTCAGTGTAATGTACTTATTTAAAAGTCAATAGTATTTAGTTGACTTCGATTAAAAGCCTTTTGAGGGACTTTTGAACTGGCGTACTTTAAATAAATGTTGATTATGTATTGAGATGATGATGGATGAAAGAGTGGATATTATTCGTTTTAGGCTTTTGTTGGAGGCTCAGATTAAACTGAGTTTCTTATTAATGATCGAAGGTTTGGAGGCTTATATTTTGTAAACTAATGAGTAAATAACTTTGTTGGTAAGTTTGAGTTGTATTAAGCTTCAACTCTGCATGCATCGTACCCATTTACGAAGATTTAAATAGGGATATTTACCTACCATGTTTATTACTTGTTTTGAGTTTACGATATTTCGGCGATTTTGCAAGCGCCATCAAGAAAAATAATGAACATGGTAAATATCCCGATTTAAATCTTAATAATCCTGTTAGTGACTATATCAGTCTTAAAACTTATATCTTACCCCTACCTACATACTTAATTAAAGGTTCTCATGACATGCTAACATACCACGAGAGTCAATAATTTGAATGTCATAAAGGGTCAGTTACTTGATCAGTAGCTAGTCAGTAGTAGTAACTATTAGCTAAAATTACATTTAACCTATCGTTTAAATATATGATCAATAACTGCTACTACTGATTTACACAAAAGCTTTCAGGATTTGTACATTTAAATTAAACTTGCCTTTAAAACTATTGTTGAAAACTCGCACTCGTCAACATAAGAACAATATACCTACCCGGAAGCAAAGGCGTTCAAATATTAAGTTGTTTGTAAGTATTTTTGTATTAACTTGAAAACTGCTGTGCCCATAAAATATTAATTGCTGTGTGTATAAAATAACATGATACCATCGTTTTTCTGAATGTTAGACTAAACAATATCTATACAAGTTTTTGACATTTTCATTAGTTTTAAATTATAAATCAATCCATTTGTAAAGGTCAGTCTACACGATATTTATTTTGACCTTGATGACTAACTGACATGTTATGCAAAGAAAGTCCAGTGTAAATACGCCTTATTGCAACATTTATCACATATTAACACGTACCTTATTAAAAGTAATTCCTATAAACACACGGCACTTCACAAAACCCACAATATTACATATTTTTATTTATAAATAATAAATAACACTAACGAAACTAAATACACTATACACCAACTCAGCTACTCTGCTAACTTTGATACGGACTGTCAAAAACTGGCACCACCGGTCTACGGTACCGGATTAGCATTGTACCTTTCCCTTTCTAACTTACAAACTCAAGTTCCATGCGAGAAAGAGGCAGCAAGAACCCGTCAGCACCATCTGCTACCTCCGCAGATAGAGCCTTTTTGCACAGGTAAAAGTAACGGGGTTTTTCTTAAGATGCGTGATGTGAGATGGGAGATATGAGGTCAATGTTGTCAGAGAGAGAGGAAAGGTGTACTAGGTCACGTTATAAAGGGGGTCCGTTGCATTCAGAGAAATGTTTTGGTACTTTGGGAACTTAGTACCGGGTACATTGTCTTTCAATAAAGGCCATTTTACTTTTTTTGGGTCATTTCGAACCGGCCGTTTGTAACGTGGAGGTGCGTCGTTTTTTTGGGTTGTGCATAGTCAATGAACTGGTTAACCTCTCGAGCCCCGCGGAAAATGTTTTCCCACAAAATACTGACCGATTTTAAGACTTATTTTTCCAAAAATAAGGCTTTATATCGGTCGGGGTTTGGTGGCACAAAAACGTGCCATTGGGGAGCATTGGGGATCGAGCGGTTAATAGATAAATATGTGCTAATTGAAATGCAACGGTTGACTTGTTGGCGGTTGCATAGCTTTAGATCTGGTCTAGATTTTCCATGCTATGAGACATCAGATGGTTCCAATTTTTTAAAATCTGTTGCAAGGACAGTGCAACAGTGTACTTAAATATAGTTTTATGCTGATTCTCGAATTTCTGTTATCTTCATAAAGGCAGTATTCACACGTAGCTTAAACAAAACATAGTTATTTCTTAAAACTAAGTTTACTCATTTCATCATCATCCATTAATTCCATTTTTTCAAATCTTAGCCGGTAAGATTATCTAATAAAATGTGTAACTTGCGACCATTTGAACAACACTCAAGTTACAACATGGGGCCAAGGTTTATTTGCATAGTATGTACCTTCCCATGTACCTCTTGACCAACCAGTTTCTCATGAGATGTTAAATTGTATAGTGGTATTACTGAAGACAGAATGTTCTTCCCACAATTCCACTATTGGGATATAGACCTCATTCTACGAGAAGGGGTGCAACTAATTCACTATGCGACCTCATTGCGGGTTGGTGGATGCCAGACCTCGAAGCAGATGATCCCCTCGGGATCCTACTGTTTTGAACCCATGACCTATAATTAAATTGTCGGAGTCGAATCCACTGGACTACTTTACTTTCATTCGCGCGAAAGCAGTGAAACACATCTCACAAAAAGACTGCAGTCATAGTCATTTTTTTAACCTCTATTGTTCCATCATTTGCCTGCCTTTTCCCAACTTTATTGGGTTCGACTCTCAGTCGAACCAGATGCAGCTGAATATCAGTAGGTATTTTAAATGGATCGGACGTCCACAATCCAGTAACTGGGTAATACGATACCCCATGGCAACCCCATGGTAAGACTGACCTCTATTCTTCCACTGCTGGAAAAGGGTCACCCCACTACCTTCCATTTCTTCATATGTCTTTGACTGGCCTGTTGGTCTAGTGGTTAGTGACCCTGACTGCTATGCCGGAGGTCGTGGGTTCGATTCCCACCCAGGACAAATGTTTGTGTGATGAGCACGATCATTTGTTCTGTGTCTGAGTGTAATTTGTCTATAATATGTATGTATTTAGAAATATATAAGTATGTTTATCAGTTGTCTTGTACCCATAACACAAGCTCTGCTTAGCTTGGGACTAGATGGCGTTGTGTGATAGTTGTGGAGTATATAAGGTGCTTTATTAATATCTGCCAGGGCTTTAATGGGGGGTAGTATTGTGTTTATAGATTACAATAGTGAAGAAATTTCGTACCCCGGAACAGTCAATTCAATTTGAGACAGTAAACAAGTTAAATTAACATTGGCTCTACTCTGCTTATCGTGGTTCACAAAATACGCGCGATGTGTCGCTTCGTCAATGAAAACAACTGCTATCTCTTTCTATCTGTTCTGAGAATGAAAACTGAAATCAGCTGACTAGATTTGTATTTTTATTATAGGTACGTATTTTTTTTTTGTATGAAAAAAAAATGACAAATAATCAATTAATTATCTTTACTATTGTAATCTATAAACGCAATACTATCTCCCATTGCAGCCGTGGCAGATAATAATAAAGCACCTTATATTATTAGATATTATTATTATATGTGTCATAGTCATACATTTGTCATAATATTTATAATATGTTAACCAATACCGTTCAGATATAACACACTATTACTATTATCTGTGTCATGCACAGTTGGGCAAAGACCTCATGACTTCCATAACCCAGTAGAGATTCTTAAACAAATCCTTACAAACTAGAGAGTTCATGGCTGTTGAGAACCACATTGCATAGAAATGCCGCAGCACGGAAACAGCGTCGAAACCACAGTCCGTTTTTTATGGATTTTTGACTTATCAATGTAAAGTTGAAAATCTAATCATCCCAGCTAGTCAAACATAATTTCTTCGTACCTAAACAAGAATTTCGAACTTCCAGCTCATAAACAGAGCAACTTAAAACATTAATGTCCACACTAAATACTATGCATAACATAACTAACGTAATACGTTAACTTTTGCAAGCCCGTAGAGTATGTAGAAATAAGTTGAAACAAATGACTGCGTGGCCCATTGTCTTCTAAGATCATGAACAGTTTCCTGTTAACGACTTTTAGAACGCTTTGCATGTTTTTTTTTAAACTCCGTTAGAACTGTTATTATATTTTAAAAGATTACGAGTTTTTCTTGGAACGCACTTTTTTCTTTATAACAAGGGTCAAGAGTGATAAATTCTTATTGTAGTCAATGTGTAGAATTTGTAAACATAATTTATCTTATGCGTGGGACCAACTCTGAAGAATGAAAAAAAAAAGAAATAATCTTAACGCTTTATGTATTATGGGTAAACCAACTTTACGGTATGCAGCACACCTGAATGAAAAGTGGTTACCGCTACCTTTGGACACTTGCCCGTGGATGGCTGACCTTAGACAGACACGGAGTTGAAAGTCTGTGCTCAAATCTACCGGGTTATAACACTGCTATTCAGGCATTTCTACAATTTAGTTGAGTCAACACATTATAATGTTCGTTTTTAAAAGTTCCTCCTATATGTATATAAGCAAAAGGTACCAAATTACCAAGGTAGGTACCAAAGGGCTGCGTTCGAGTTCGTAAGTCGTCACTTCTTCTATGTTAAGTACCACCGGGCTACCATACTGTACTGCTTAGTCGAAAATCACTGTCTCAAACGGAGAATATTTTGAGAAAATTGTCGAAATCATCAATTTCAAAATCAACGAGATACTCGTAGATGACGCTATTTGGTCATTACATGCGAAATTGTAGCAATCGAAAATACGTCTCAGAAAGGTAGCTTACCTGCTACTTTCCAAACAATATCAAAAACTTAAAAAGACAGTGCAATTATATAATTATTTTCCTTTACATTACCATCTCGTTGACAATCTGGCACTCACTTCAACCCTGGCCTTGACCACATCCGCATCGATATTGCACGGTATGACTGATCAATTAAGATGTTAACGAAATCTGTGCCAAGTCACGCCAAGTATACAATGATCCAGCTGTAGATGGCCGTATAAATTCTTATTGGTCACTGACCTACACCGATGCAGTTAACTTTGCAAGTTTCCATAATACCTAACCTAACATAATAAAAAACTTAAAAAAAAATTAACCGCCTTCAAAAACAACCACAAAAAAGGGTAAAACTAATCTATAAAATCAATTTTCTTTCGGAAGTCGGTGGCTTTGTTTTTTTATTTCGTTGTCTTTTTTGCCACCGACTTCCGAAAGAAAAATTATTTTGTAGGTTATTTTACCCTTCTTTGTGGTTGTTTTTGAAGGCGGTTAATTTTTTTTTTTAAGTTTTTTATTTTACTCTTTTTAGTTTAAATATTCAACCCAAATTCTTGTCAAATACCTCATTTTCTTACATGTGCACTAGAATTTTGTTATCCGTGGCACCGGTATTATCATCGCTCATGTACACATGCTAATAAAATGAATCATTCCCGTTGGATCCCACTTTTGGATCCCATTTTTTAGGTAGTTCTGATGAATCCCATTTTTAATTCCCGTTGAATCCCACTTTTTGACAACATGTGTACATATCAGAAGAAAACTGTTATCGTTATTTTACTGATGTATTCTGAGTAACTAATTTATGAATTTTACCAAAAAAAAAAGTTCCACAAGATCCGGCCACCATAGGCTTTCCATAGACCGGTCACCAGTGTGTAGAAAGATGGCAGAGACACATTCTGAGAATTTGTTTCAGTCTTTACTTTAAAACTGATAGAATGTCACTAACCAGCAAAAGTACTAGGCTAGTATAAGATCAAGGTGGTATGTTTTGCAGTCTGGTGCCACGTGACACGCAGCGCGGGGGTAAGGTAACTCAAAATGGTCTGCCAAAGTACTAGGCTAGCATAAGCTCAAGGTGGTACGTTTTTCAACGGGGTCAGCGAAGTTCATTTGAAAAGCGCTGTGATGCCACGTGACAGGGGGGGGGGGGGAAATCGTTAATAATTTAATTAATAATTAATCGGGGAAAAGTTGCGCTCAATATGGATGTGTTTTTTATTGGACATCGTCTGCTCTCGCCCCAGCCACCGCTGATGACGCCCGAGGGCGTCGGAAATCGCGAGTCATATTCCAGCCGCTTCTGGTCGAGGAGTCCGGGAGCCGTCCGACCAAGGACAGGTCCAAGTCATGGCGTGTCGTGTTTCACACTTTCCTAAAGGGAACTGATGCGAGACTGGACCATAGGGCCATACGCCTAACACGCAATTTATGATAGCAATTTTGTCGTTGAAAGTACTCGCATTCAGATTTTTTAAAGCATGTGGGATCCAACGGGAATTGTTTTTGGGATTCAACGGGAATAAAACGTTTTTCTTTTGTTATGGGATTCAACGGGAATTACTTTTAATTTTTTTGGGATCCAACGGGAAAAATATTCAAGTGGGATTCAAAAGTGGGATCCAGCGGGAATAATTCAATAAAATTCCCTATCTCAAAAACTGCTGATCAGATTTTGATGAAACTTGCATGTATTCCCTAAGGTAAACGATCCCTAGTACAACTAAAAAATAATTTTGAAAATCGGTCCACAATTGGCGGAGAAATCGCGTAACAAACACGCAAAAAGTAAAGATCATCGTATCATCCAAGTAGCCGAAATTAATAAAAATGCTCACAAAATAAAAAGTACAGAACCAAATTGGATGAAATTTTTTAGGACCAAACTGCAAGTAGGTATACTGCATCGAACAAAAAAAGAATAACATTAATCGGACTAGAAACCTCGGAGTAATCGATGTAGGTACATACATAAAAAAAAAACGAATACCGACCGAATTGAGAACCTCCTCCTTTTTTTGAAGTCGGTTAAAAACATTTTTTTTGATAACGTTGCCCCACACAGTTCAGGCTAATAATAATAATAATAATCGTGGGTGCGTTTACAAACATAGAAACTTACACAAACACCCAGACCCGCCACAGTTACTTGCAGATCATACAAATATTTGTTCCGTGTGGAGATCTAATCCGCGACACGCTGCAAACGAAAGAAAATCGAAATTGAAAGTATGGCTATTGTTAAGACCTTTCTGATTTGGATGGTGTGGAAGCCACTCCGGGTCATAGCACCACAACCTACCTTCAACATGCAGTGAAGGCTATAAATTAATCAGTAAGGCTGATGGAATAGTTTTTATTGTGTTCCATCTGCAACGGTGCACGGGTCAAGTTCCTTCTGCATGTGCTCACTCCTTCTTAGATCTTTACTCCTTCTTACCCTTAAAACAAGATCATTGTGATATTTAATCAGCCATCAGAACATTAGTATTAGAGAAACGTTGAAGCTAAATGCTACTGAAAAGAGTATTTCAATTCATTTAAATAAATCATAGTCTTGAGACCGCCATTTTGTCCCACTGCTGGGCAAAGGTCTCCCCCATAGCCTTCCACTCTTCCCTTTGTGCAGCTTTCTCCGTCCACTCTCGTATAAACGCGTCCAAATCGTCACGCTAGCATTTTCTAGGCCTCCGCCGGCAACGCCGCCCTATAATGGTGGATTAAAAGAATCCACAACTTCTACCTCACCGAATTCCTTGTTAGTACCATCATTATACCATACTTCTTATTTTCCAATACCAGCCTTCATATTGTTTAACGAAATCGTGCGTTCTCATTTCACTTTCTACGTTCTTAACAAGTCAATATTTACCGTGATGTGATGATATGGTTTGGCGATTACTTGCCAACATTTGACATAAATATTTTTCTGTGAAAGCTTGAACAGTGGATTTGGATTCTCTAAATTTTGATTTGTGTGTTTCTCCCAAATAGTGTCATTAGGCTACTATGGGTTTATGAATTGTATGTAAATAATTTCTTGATCATAAAGACGCACTTATTCCAGAAAGATACTATAGATAGGTAGATACTATAATCTAGATGGTGAACTTTTGAGTCCCCTATTATTAGGTTATTTTGATTGTGCAACCATCAAATGAGTCTTTTCACTCTGGGAAGAGCGAAATGGACTGACAGACTTGTCTGACTAAAAACCAACCTGTTCCATCAATTGCAGGACCGTATTAACCTTTTAAGGCTGTCCTGAGACACTCCTATTCTTAGGATAACCATAAAAAGGATGTATTGTAAGCTTCAGAGAAAACTCACCCCTTTCGGTAGTGACATCACTACCAAAGGGGGTAAGATTTCTCTGCAGCTGACTGTATATTGTATCAGTGTCTTAAACATCCTTGCCTACCCCTTTGAATGAACATGCTTGATGTTATGATAAGCTGAGCTAGCTGTTGGTGCTGCCATCTATACAGTGAAGTGAAAACTACAATCGACGTAACTCACGATACAGGTATGCGCGTGAGCATACAGCAGAGCTAACGGACTTTCAAGTATCTACAATGAAGTTAGTTCGTATTCTCTCTACACCGCGGCGCGAATAGTGCGTTTCATATTTATTTGATTTCGTTTATTTTTTCACTAAAGGTTTGTTTTTGTGTGTGTGTTTATTTATATACCTACTTTTTTATAAATGTGTAATACGCGCCATGCGGAAATACCTACTAATTGAATAGTGTTTGTGTTTTTTAAATCGATAAAGCCAACTAAGCAACCATTATGATAATTTCTTTCTACATTGTTCAATTAATTAACTAGTCTTTTTCTTACTCAATAATACCAGTAAGTCACTTTTAGATAATATGATTAAAATATCGAGAAAGTCTGATTCTACTCTGCATTGTAGTGTTAAAATAAATAGAGCTTGACAAGTTTCTCACTTTAATTTCTGTATTCAGAAAACAGAAATTATCAAAAAACTACGTAAATTGCACACGCATCGCATATTATATGTCATTAAAATTTATGTAAAAAGAGGTGTGTTTTGGTTTGTGTGTTCTTCAGGGAAATAAAGCGACTCTTCCTGGTATAATGACTTATAATTGCTATAATTGCTTCTAATTACAAATAATAATTTTTATGTTGAAAAACCGTTATGAATTTAAATTGTCGTCAGTTAGAATACAATGCAAACGACAAGAAGTTTTGTCCAGAGTCCCCCTCGGCAGGCAAGCTCCGGTGCTTATATAGCTGCGGACAGCGCCATCTCGTCCGTCCCTCCGGAACTAGTGTGTCGTATCGATTTGTTGGGAAGGTTGCGTGCACTCATGCGTGCGCGCTGTTGCGTCGTCCCGTCCCTAGGTGGCGGTGTGTGTTATAAACATGCCGGCGGGCCTTGAGAGCTCCTCTCTTGCTCTCAACGGCTTTGAACTGGCTCTGTTGCTGCTGCATCCTCGTCGTTTGTGGAGGCAGGCAAGGGACAAATTTTTGAGAATGCCCTCTCGATGATCCCGTTAGCTGTTTGGATGCTAGCTACTCGTGGCACACCATCCTTCCCTGGGAACACAGATAAAATTCTTCCCAACCGCCACTTCAGCGGTGGGAGATTATCTTCTTTTATAAGCACCAAAGTGTTAGGTGCTAAGACTCCCTTTGTCTCCTTCCATTTTGTGCGGGTTTGTAGCTCTCCAATGTACTCAGCCGACCATCGCCTCCAGAAGTGTTGCCTCAGCTGTTCCAGACGCTTGTAGCGGGATAGTGCATGTAGTGGAGTACTGAGTGCAATGTCTTCGCTTGCATGTGAGGTCAGTGGTCGGCCAATCAGGAAGTGTGCAGGTGTGAGGGGGGTGTAATCTGATGGATCTGGGGATAAACAGTACATAGGACGGGAATTCAGGACAGCTTCTATTTGTGCCAGAACCGTACTGAACTCCTCGTAGGTTAAGTGACTATTGCCTAACACCCGTGTAATGTGGTGCTTGCAGGATTTCACCCCCGCTTCCCACAAACCGCCAAAATGAGGAGCATAAGGTGGTATAAATTTGAATTCTATACCATTAGATGAAGCGTAATTAACAATAGGTTGAGACTCCCTAGATAAGAAAGTTGTAAGTTCCCTTTTAGCTCCTACAAAATTCCTACCGTGGTCAGAGAATATGCAATGTGGTTTTCCTCTACGGGAGATAAACCTTTTTAAAGCTAAAATGTAGTATTCTGATGTTAAATTAGTGACAAGTTCCAGGTGCAACGCCTTAGTGGCGAAGCAAACAAATAAGCATAGATAACACTTCTCAAGTTTAGAGCCCCTCCCCTTTCGGTTCAAAATATAAAGTGGCCCTGCATAATCAACACCGCTATTCATGAAGGGAGAATCAATGGTTATCCGTTCCTGTGGCAAGTTTCCCATGATTGGTTGCACTGTTTCACCTTTCATGCGAGTACACATTTTACATTGTTTTACAACCTTTCTAGCTAAGTTCCTCCCACATAAGGGCCACCAGGTCTCTCTTATGTGAGCTAACAGCTGTTGAGGCCCAGCATGTAATAACCTCAAATGACCTTGCTCGAAAATAAGTTGAGTAACATAGTGCTTACCACATAATAGCATGGGATGCTTCTTGTTATATGAGAAGTCACGTGAATTAGACAATCGACCTCCCACTCGGATAATGCCTTTTTCATCTAGAAATAAAGTTAAACTTAGTAAGTTACGAGTTGATTTAATTGGCCGTTTGTTTACTAAGGCGTCATGTTCGTCTGGAAATGATTCTATTTGCACTCTTTTAGTGATAAAATTCAATGAATTATTTAATTCTTTTACTGACAAGGGGCCTGTCAAACGTTCAGACTTATTTTTTAATTTAGTATTATGAATGAATCTTAGAACGAATGCGTAAGCGCGTTGAAGTTTGCAAAATGAAGAAAACCTTTTGAAATCTACACAAGAATAATTATTATTGTTGCAAGACATGACAGTTATTTGGTTTGTTCTTAGTTCTGGCAAACAATCTTGAAAATTATGTGGTGTGATGGACGATTGAAATTCCGTTACCTTATTCCATAAAAGGGAAGCACCGTTCCACCACGTTTTATTTCGTATTAAATCGTTTAAACTGGTACCTCGAGAAACTAAGTCGGCTGGATTATGTTTTCCATCGACGTGCAGCCATTTTGTATCGCTGCTGTATTCACTGATTTGCACTACACGATTTTGAACAAAGGGCTTTAGCTGTTGAGGCGACATTCTTAACCAGCCCAGCACAATAGTCGAGTCCGTCCAGCAAGTTATTTTATCAAATTTAAGCTTAAGTACTTTAGTTATTCGTTCTAATAAAGTTGCGCCGACGAGTGCGCCACACAATTCTAAACGCGGTATGCTAACCGGTTTGACAGGAGCGACACGGCTCTTTGAACAAATCAGTCTCACTGTTACGTCACCGGTCTCACTGAAGCTACGGCCGTATGCACACGCGCCATAAGCGTTTTCGCTAGCATCAGTGAATATATGCAACTCTGTTCGAATAGGGTTAGTACATATTATGTGACGAGGAACTCGAATATCGCGTAATGCGGATAATGAAGTAACGAACTTTTCCCACTTGTCTCTAATGTCAGGTGGTACTTCGTCGTCCCAATCTAGTTTGTATAACCACAATTTCTGTAATAGTATTTTTGCTTTAATGATAACAGGGCTAAGCAGACCCAATGGGTCGTACACTTGCGACACAACAGATAAGATTAAGCGTTTAGTTATCGGAGTTGAGATTTCTTTTATTCTAGAAGTGAAGTGAAATTCATCATGATTGTTCAACCAACCTAAACCCAGGGTTTTGTTTGAACAATTCTCATCTAGTGTGAAATGTTTCGACTGACCGTCCTCAGTTTTAACGATTTCTTTTGCAATTTCATCTGAATTGAATACCCACTTTCGTAACGGTAAACAACCTGACTTACATACTTCAATCACACCTTTACAAATGCGTATTAATTCCGCTTTATCATCATTTCCGAAAATACAGTCATCAACGTACATGTCATTTAAAAGTGTACGCGAAATATCTGCATCAGTGCATTCATGCCCTAACTGTCTAACGCATCGCATGCTAAGATAGGGTGCCGATGCAGTACCATATGTCACGGTATTAAGTTTAAACATAGAAAGTGGTTCAGATGGGGATTCACGCCATATGATCATCTGTAAATGTCTTTGATCCTCCTGTATTAATACCTGTCGGAACATCTTTTCGATGTCACCACACGCAACGTAGTTATATTGACGGAAGCGTAATAGAATCGCAAACAAATCATTTTGTAAAGGAGGGCCCGTCATCTGGAGGTCGTTAAGCGACTTTCCCGATGACGTTGGTTGACTAGCATTAAACACTACGCGTAGCTTTGTTGTGACACTATCTTCACGGAATACACCATGATGAGGTAGGAAATAATTAGTTGGTGCTGTGCAATGTTCAACACGAGTCATGTGTCCCAGCCTTAGGTATTCTTTCATGAAATCATTATACATCTGTTTGTACTGAGGTTTGCGTTCAAGTTTTCTTTCGAGTGTCAGAAACTGGCCTTTAGCAGTTTCATAACTATCACCGAGCTTATTTGTCGAGTCTTTAAGCGGTATGCGCACAGAGAACCGACCATCGGCTAAACGTTTAGTTGTATCTATAAATAGCTTCTCACAGGCTTGTTCTTCTTGTGAATAGAAGTTATTATTTTGGCATGACACTTCCTCTATCTCCCAAAATTTTCTTAATTGCTCCCCAATTTCTAAAGTTTGAGTAAAGTTACATTGAACCGGAATAATGCGCCTAGGTTCAAAGTGAATGGGGCCAGCGACTATCCACCCTAGCTTGGTGTTTTGGAGATGAGGTCCGTTACTTAAGCGAATTCTGCCTTCGATTAATAAATCCCAAAAATGATCAACCCCTAACAATAAATCTATATTGGACGGATTGCAGTAAGTGGGGTCTGCTAGACGTAATCCGTTAGGTATAGCTAATGAGTTAGAATTAATTTTAAAAGTAGGTATCATATTAGTTATTGTGGGTAGGACTAAACATTTAATATTTGTATGATAATTATTGTCGTTTAAAGATCTGAGTTTTATTTCACATATCTGAGCAGAATGTGAGACCGACTGTCCCACTCCTACGATCTGATAAGCGGACTGTATCGACTTCAATTTTAATTTATTGCGTAATGACTCAGAAATGAGACTATGCTGACTACCACTGTCAAGTAAAGCGCGTGCCTTATGATACTTGTTGTCTTTACCCGCGACTTCGATAATTGCAGTGGACAATAAAGCGGTATCTAATAATTCCGACTTCACGATAGGATACTCGTTATTACGTTCTGAACATAGATAAGTTTGCGTATGTAGAACTGCAGATGAATCAGAAGGTTCAGATATTAATGCGCTGTCATCACTACCTTCATCATGCAATAAATTGTTATGCTTGAGATTACATTGCTTACACGGACCAAAATAACAATCCTTCGGGGTGTGTCCCTTACGTAAACAATTTGCACACAGACTATTCTTGTTCACGGTATCCAACCTATCTTTCACTGATAATTTCAAGAACTGGTTGCACGTATATAACGCATGATTGCCGTTACACACAACACACTCACGAGTGTGCTTATTCTTAGATTTATTCTGAGTGGAGTTATTAGTTGATGCAAAACTATGAGTTCTTCGCGAGTTTGATTTATTCTCAGGGACTGACTTATTCCCTGGAGGGTGGAGATGATGATTAGCCTGCACCATCTCCAACGTATTAGCTTTATTCGTTAAGAACTCCAGTAACTGGGACAACTTTGATTTTTCACTACCTAGAATGCTTTTGTGTTGTTCCCATTCCTTTTCCGTAGCTAAATCTAATTTTGAGACAACTATAAAAATAATGAGGGTATCCCACCACTCTGTGGGTTCCCCGAGCGTCTTTAACGCACGTAAATTCGTTAGCACTACATCTATTAATTTTCTGATATGATGAGGTGATTCTTTTGTCATTGACTGTGAAGAAAATAACGCTTTCACATGATTATGCACTAGTAAGTTGCTGTTGTTATATCTGTGGTTAAGCAAATCCCATGCTATCATGTAGTTTTCTGATGAAAACTCTAATGATTTTATTACCTGACTGGCATTCCCTGTTAGAGCAGATTTTAAATAATGAAACTTTTGAATTTCATCAAGTTGTGTTGATTTATGGACCAAGGAAAGGTAGGTATCTCTAAACCCAAGCCACGCATTGTATGACCCATCAAATGAAGGCAAAGTTATAGTGGGCAATTTAACCAACGGGTTTGAGTTGCACTTAGATTTATCACTAATAGCAGAACTAGGGTTATTAATGCTTTGCAATAAACAGTCAACCTCTGTGAAAACCGTATAGTAGGAACTTTCAAAGGATTCACGAATATCTAGTTGCTGAGATAATTCTTTCTCCGAAACTAATTCCTCTATAGCACTCTGAATTAAGTTAAAATCATGCATTAATGATTTAGCACTATCTGATCTTAACTTTAATTCCGTTAATTTTTTATCGTTTAACGGTTCACTGATCAGGGCAGTTACAAATTTCGTAAAAAGTGTCAACCTACCCCTTATTGTACCCCTTTTTCTATTTAAATCTTGAATCTTATCGTTAGCACTTTGTAACACTGGTATAGGAGATTTACTACGGACTGAAACTTTATCTAAATCTTCCGAACCTAGACTCATTCTGGCGATCTATGAAAAATAAGGGTACTCACGGTTTTCCTGCAAACACCTCGGTGTGATTACGCGAACCAAGGCGAATTACCTGTAATCAGTCACAGTTTTAGCACAAATAAAAGGGGGAGAAGGGAAGGAACGATACGGATGACCAACCCACTGCTGATTCCTCTTTTCTTCTATTCGGCTTCGGAGGTCCAATGTTTTGGATTGTGTGTTCTTCAGGGAAATAAAGCGACTCTTCCTGGTATAATGACTTATAATTGCTATAATTGCTTCTAATTACAAATAATAATTTTTATGTTGAAAAACCGTTATGAATTTAAATTGTCGTCAGTTAGAATACAATGCAAACGACAAGAAGTTTTGTCCAGAGTCCCCCTCGGCAGGCAAGCTCCGGTGCTTATATAGCTGCGGACAGCGCCATCTCGTCCGTCCCTCCGGAACTAGTGTGTCGTATCGATTTGTTGGGAAGGTTGCGTGCACTCATGCGTGCGCGCTGTTGCGTCGTCCCGTCCCTAGGTGGCGGTGTGTGTTATAAACAGGTGAGTTTAGGCTCATCAAAAGAGCACAAATCTGGAATCACTCAGGCTGGCACTGCGGAATTTCTGAAGATGCGCGACCTGGGAATTGAACCCAACTTCACTGAGAAAACTAAGCTCTTCTTCAAGTAAATTCCACTTTTGTAGTGGGGTATGCCTGTCATCATCATCAGCCGGAAGACGTCCACTGCTGAACATAGGCCTCCCCCTTAGACCGCCACGCCGAACGACAATTCGCCACTTGCACCCATCCGTTGCCCGCGACCCTCACGATGTCGTCGGTCCACCTAGTGGGAGGCCTGCCTACGCTGCGTCTTCCGGTCCGTGGTCGCCACTCGAGAACTTTTCTTCCCCATCGGTTGTCAGTTCTACGAGCGATGTGGCCTGCCCATTGCCACTTCAACTTGCAAATTTTATGAGATATGTAGACACACAGGTATGCCTGTGCCAATACATATTTTGCCATCGGACGTAAATAAAATCAGAAAAGTTTCTATAATTTATTATTTTATTTACAAACGTTCCCACAAAGTTGAAATCAGCACAAGTCACAATAATGGGTTGCAAGTAAAGTCGGTGGGACACTGAAAATAAATATTTATAAAGTATAATTTACAATGACTACCTAATCTCTCGAATATCCCTACTTATCCATAGTGAAGTTTTTTAATTTACAATCACAATAAATACCTACATCATTAATATTAACGTTCATCATCAACATTTTCATCATCATCGCCATCTCTACTTAATGTATGAGTACGATTTCTTTTGATTTCTACATACATTGGATCATAAGTATGAAAACCAGACACAGACTGTTCTAAGCGTTTTTTCCTATTATTCTCTGGGTTTAAATCCAACCATGCATTAACGTTCTTTGAATTTTGATTTATGCTTCTATAATGACCATTAATTTGAGGTACATACGTCCACACAGTTGTGGTTTCATCAACTTTCTCCGGACTTTTGTTTACTTCTGGGGCTACGGTAGTGGTTCTTACGAATTCGTTTTTAAGCTTGACAATTAGCGTACTAGGCTCCTCTTGAATTTCTTCGTGGCCGCCAGAATGTCTTCTACTAATCTCTATATTTTCATAATTATTTCTTCTTCTTTCTAATTCTATATATTGGTTTGGTATTTTTGCATCTGCAGCATTGAATTGGTATACTTCGGTCGGAGCAGGCCACGGATACTCAGTTGTCATTTCAAAGAATGGTTGCATGGTTGTAACTGCAGGCAAAGGTGGTGTTTCTGATTTCAGTTCTATGGGTATATACCCTGAGCTACCTACGTGGTGATCTTCTATCTGTGATGTTGATAGTTCTATGGGAGCTTTCGTAGTATACGGATTCATTTGGGTCGACGGTACTGTAGGATGTAATACTTTTGTTTCATTTTTGTTCAAGTCATTTTTTTCGTCAGGACTGTACACTTTGACGTGGACAATCATTTTAGTACCAGCCTCCGTTGCTGTATTTTCTTTGTTTTGGCTCTCTTTTACTTTTGCAACTTTGTGTTGTTTATTAATTAAGTTGTTTAAATATTTCGGCCTTTTATACGGCGTATATATACGCCGGATTGCTACATTTGATTTCCTTTTAAATTGTATCAAAGGCCGCGAAGTTGTTAGATAAATATTATCTAAAGAAGTTGGAGTGGTTGTTGGTTCTTTTTTCAGAGGGAATAAGTTAAGCATGACGCTGAATGATTTAGTAGTACTAACGGGTGGTGCTTCAGTTTGCCTTATTTCACTGGAACTTGGTAGTAATTTATGACTACTCTTATCATTTTCCTCACATTTGTTACCTAGACAATTCCTTTTGTGGAATGGAATCTGTCGGAACATGGGATACTTACTGGAAGTATCTAAAAGACTGGGAGTAGGAACTGGTGCAAATCGCAAGAAATCGTCAGCTAGTAGATTCACGTCTCCAGGATTTTCTGGTTTGAAATTGAAGAGTGGATCTGCTAGATGATTCGATTTAAATGCTTTTACGTTTTCTGAACTTTCTTGTTGTAAATCTGACTTGAAATCAATTTCAGATCCTTTGTTTTCCAACATGGGTTCAATGTAAAGACCTGTAAAAGCAATTTGTGTGCTCGGAGGTTTTGAATGCATATCTCCCGACTTGGCATTGATGGTTGTTTCTAAATATTTGATTATTTGTCGTATATTTTTTAATCTTTCTTCGTTTCGATATCTATCGATCCAACTTCTTGATCCGTAAGTTTTGCTGAAAGGTAGCGGAGTAGGACTTCGGTATTCAAAGAAGAAGGGTCGTGGACTGGTTCTCCTGACCGCGGTCGGTTTATAAGTTGGTTTCGCTGTTGTCGGTCTTATTATAGTCATGTTATATCTTTTTCTTCTAGTGTAGGGTCCATATGTTTCTAGTGTTGGGTCGAAGTAGCTACTTTCCTGCAAAGCGTTTATAAGTAGAGGCATACGTTCGTAGTAATCTTGGTCAAGCCCGAAATAACTTCGGTCGAGTCTATCGGCAAATGGTTGGTCGGCATTGGTTCGGTTCTTGTCTTTCTTGTTTTGTACTAAATTCCATTCTACAGCAATTGCGTATTCGTAGATTAGTAGAATTACCTGTAAATAGAAATTTTAATATTTTTATTGTAATTTTCACTGAAATTAAGGAAACAACATACTGGGCTTTTTTAATTGTACAGTCATATAAACGGCAATAACATCAAATGTTATTTACACTTCAATATACGACTACGATATGAACAAATCTGTAATGGCGGCATCACTCATGCTCGTTTTAAAACACTTTCACGCTTTTTGTAATAATCATAATTAATATTATGAAAATATAATTAACAAGTTATTAACGATTATAAACATTATTGAAAATAAATGTTGTTAAATAAAAGTGTTTTCTTACGAAACTTAATTCAGATGACCGCTCGACAAATAAACTAGGGCCGTCCAAAAGCGCGTTGGGTTAACGATATCGTCAAATTCGCGGATATATAGATGACAGATGTACAGAATCAAGAAGTATAGCAGAGAAAAGGGGAGGCCTATACCCAGCAGTCAGTGATCTCAGTCTGATATGATGATGGCGATGATGAGTTGTCAGATGGAGGTCATTGATATATTTTTTGTTCATATCGTTGGCGCACGACTACTTAGTTTAACACTGGTATTCCAAAACCTGTCTTCAGTCAGTTGCTCAGCGCAGCTAGACTGAGTCGAGACTGACGTTTCTGTCAATTTATAACCAACTATAAATTGACAGAAACGACAATGTGCCTTTTGTGGTAGAGTTGAGTCGTGTCAAGCTTGACTTAAGTTGAGTCAGCGATTATGATGAATACTACCAGAACATACAGTAATTAATAATACAAGAAGATGCGAATCTTTCGCACATGGTTTGACATACAGAACTAATAAATGTGAACATTGAGAACAGTTTAATAAGAATTCGCTTATCATATATTTTTTTGACGGCTAAACGTCTTTCTTAGAGATTTGAAAAGGTGTTAAAAACGATAAAGATTTTGGATTAGATTTACAATTTAATACCATTTTTACAAACAAACAATATTACACAAGAAAAAATGTTGTGGGTTACGAAATTGGTGAAAGATACATCAATAAAATACAAACAATTACGAGCATGTGCATAGCATTCTTACCGAAATTCGGAATTTTGAAATGTCCTGTTGAAAAATCTGAAAATAGCACTGAAACGTAATATTATGAGTTCTTATGAATACTCGTTATTCAAACATTAATTTATCAAAACAAAATAGTACTTTAACACTACTACACTATGCGTAAGGCGTAGGGCGTGTTTTATCTCTACGTGCATAATATAATATGAAATGAATGTTGCTTATTTTAAATATTAATGTTTGGCAAATCAAAGATATTGTTGTTAAAATTATAAATATCGTAATCGCTATGTTCTTCTGGTTTCCATTCGTTGTTTCGTTGAATTTCCAAATATATCGGTCTTAAAGCAGGAAGCATTGACTTAGCAGGTGTATGTATTACTTTCTCTTCATTTTTCAATAAATCCATTATGTCTTCTTTACTATTGTCATATTTATGCGTAGAATTTTTATATTTATATGGGTTCCTAGTACTTTCTGTTGGTCGCATATACTCTTCTACGAATTCATCGTCGACCATATTTTCAGATCCGAGTTGTTGCTCTGTCTGAATCAGTGAACTTGGATGATATTTGGACGCGGTTTCGTAATGGTCGTACTTTACATAAGGAGCAGAATCAGTGTGAATATCCTTTAGTGTACTTGGATATGTCAGACTTGTAGGATGAATTGAATTTGTAACTGCAACACTTGTTGTAGAATCAACGGAATTTTCAATTGAATTTGTAACCACAACACTAGTTGTAGAATCAACGGAATTTTCAATTAAATTTGTAACTACAGCACTTGTTGTAGGATTAACGGAATTCTCGACTGAATTCGTTACTACAGAGTTAGCTTTCACTCCACCTGGGTTTTTGTACAGTGGTGTTGTAACTTCAGGTTCTATTGTATATTTCCACACTTTAGCGACGTTTTCATGGGGCAGATACAGCATATCGGCCAACTTTCGCATCGAAGTTAAGTCCACATCTTCTTGCATGGTAACTGCATGGTAATTCATCGGATGTACAATCTCTGACGTTCCTTTAAAATTTATTTTCTTATCTCTTTTGCCTATTCCTATGTCCTCAACAAAGGCAGCTGTTTTAGTTTTTAATGATTCGACACTATGAACATCTAGATTTTCAAATTCATTATTCATCTTACTAGGTTTAATGTTGAAATACTCATCGTCTTCTTCGTATGGTAAAGGTCCGGCATCACGAGAATAAAATGAGTCTACATTGTACGGCTTCAACCATTTCTCTGTGCTAGTTTCCGTGATATATTTGACAGGTACATTTTTTTTTGTAGTTTGATATTTAAATTCTACTCTTTTAGTGGTTTTAGTGTTTGGTGGTTCAGTAGGTATAGTAGAAAGATCATTATATGGGGTAGTTTCTTTTATCGGTAGATAGTTAAGTAGGGATAGGGGTTTTATTGTTGATGCTTGTATTATGTTATCTTCAAAAATATTATTTCTCATTTCATTATATGCTGGGGTCATAGTTGTTTCAGTAGCTACACTCGTGGTTCTACTCTTACTTGTAGCAGTACGGGTAGCAGTACTCATGGTTCTTTTAGTGGTACTTGTAGTTCCAGCAGTAGTAGTGCTTGTGGAACAACATTTTCTACTTGTTAATGTAACGGTTGGCCTAGTCTTTGTAGTTTTTCGAGTTGAACTCAAGGGGGTCGTTGAAAAAATATCATTTATTCGGCGCTTCGTAGGTCGCATTGCTCGAGCGGTTGTTAATTCATTTAGGTCTTCATCTTTTGTTTTATTACATGGTATAGTAAGGCCAAGTTTATTGCCGATGATGTGTGGAATCAAATCTTGCAAAGCTCCAATCAATTTACTTAACAACAATCCCAATTTTTTAGGACAACTACATACTTGCATAGTATCATCTCTACCATCCTTTCTTTCAGGAAGATTACGCAGTCGCTGAATATTTCTGTACTTGTCTATTTTTGACATGGGTATTGTTTCAGCAGTTAATGGACTTTCAGTATACTCAAATTCCTTTTTCTGATAGATTCCTACTTTGTCGTTGATCATTTTGTCGAAATAGTTTAACATTCTCTGGTAGTCTCTTATTTTTCTTATTTTAGTGAGATATTCCAAGCGTTGGGTGGGAGTTCTCCATTGCATTAAAGGAGATGTTTTATAATCTGTTGAGTAGTGCCTAGTTGTTGGTAATTTTAACCAATTCTTTGAATCAGAGAAAATATTTCTCGTGAAAGTTGCTTCAGTCGAGTCTGTTCCTAAATATGGTGGAGAACTGGAATACTCTTCTAGAATCTTCTCTAAGTATCGGTTCTTGTTAAGAGCTTTTAATAATATTGGAAGCAGTTTGAGTGTTGTTCTATCGAAGTTTATTTTCTTGTTAAACTTTGAACTGATTGATGTCATATCACTATCGTTCATGAGTCCTATCCAGTTGGGTTTTAACGAGGTTTTTTTAATGACATTTGACCCGGAGTTGATGCTGTATTCATAAACCAGTATGACACTCTGAAAAAGTAAGAAAATACATGTTAGCTTATATCCTGAATTGGAAATGTTGCATTAAATTTTACACTGTGACACGAAACGTGTGGTTATTAATAACGATACACATGTTATTATAAACTTACCTTTTCAGATAGCCATGAAAACGTTACAAGACAAATAGGTGCAGATGAGAAACTAATAAGTATAAAACTAGTGGGAAACTAAACAAGTATGTATAGGTTGAAACCTTATAACTGACAAAGAGTTATTACATAACAAGAGTAATATTGTACTGCATATTAAGTAGGCAATTGAAATACTTCTTTGTTCAATAGTGTAAGGAGTAATGACATTTATTGCCACTAAATGTAACAAAAGATACTTCAAATCCATTACAAAAAGATTTATTTAACAATAAAACCGCCAAGATATTATTTACTAGTACATCAATTTGTATCTTTATGGCAAAATACGTGATTTAGAATTAGCATATTTTGTAACTTTGGGAACTGCAACATTAATACGATATTATTTAAATAATAAAGAAGTTTACATTTTACGCTCTATGTGTAAAATTATGTCATTCATGATTTATATATTATGTATTCCTATTTCCGGAGTTACCTTGACTTTTCGGGGAAGTTGAAGTAAAGTAAGGGTTTCCTTCAAATCTGAACTTTATGTTGATCGATATAAATATGTTAAAGTTTGTATAAGGCGGCTCCTAGATCTACAATAACATTGTACAATACTTTTTTCACACCACTTGCTCGTAAATGCCAAATTATATGTCATGCAAACAAGGAATAAAGCAGGTCATTGCTGCCTGCAGGGCAATAATTTTGTACTGAATTTCATTATTCCCGTGGGAATAATGTGCTTTGAATTTGGAACCTCAAATAAAAAAGTATCTTTATGAAAACTTTTACCAAGGAATTGTAGCAGCGGCGGCCGGTGACCGCAACAGCTGATCGCTTGCAGTGGTGCCAACTTCACGTTCGAAGGTTGCGTACCACATCAAATTTCAAAAATCGAATTTATTTCCTCGCAGTAGGTGTGAAAAAAAGAGTACCTACGCTCCTCGGGAGTAAAGCTGCCTTGGCTTGGGCTAACTTGAATCCCTCGCCACACTAAGGATTCTTAACTTAATTCCCTCGTTTCACTTGGGAATTAACACTTGAACCTCCTCGCTGCGCTACGGAGGTTCACCCCCAGAATCCTTAGTGTCGCTTCGGGATTCAATACGCCTGTGACGTAAGGCAATGCTTTACTCCCTTGTTGCGTAATCTACTATTATTGTACAATAAGATTGAAAGGCGCTCTGAATCCAAACGAGCAATTATATTGCACAATAATACGAACTGCACAATGTTTTCGTGTTCTATCGGAAAATAGTATTGATCCCGATATTGCGCAGTACTGACCCTACACCGTCGTGTAGGGTCAGTACTGCAGTGAAAAAATATGGTGCAATAAAAATTAAACTCCCTCAAACTTTCGGTCAATCACTGCGCAATCTTCAATGTTTACTCTAAAGTTCTAAACGGTCAATAATATTGCACAATTTGTAATATTGCGCAATATTATTGACCGTTTAGAGGCCGCCTAAGACGATTATATTTCTAATGGGCTACACTAGCAGGAAATACTGTTAATTTTCACCATAAAATACTTAAACCATCGTACCAAAAATTTAAACATCTGTTGAACGTTTGTCTAAAAGAACTGTCAACGTCAAAACGGCATTTTACGTTGATATAAGGGTCGTTCTGTAGTTACTTGTTTTAGACAGTTCAACAGATGTTTATTTATTGAGGTCTGAAAAATAAAACTTTACTAAAAGCTGCTTTATTAGGAATGTGCATCGACAAATTACAAATCTATATTAGTCCGATTTAGTTTATTTTATTGTTATTTGTTGGACCCAGCTAACTTTTTTCTAAGATACTACATAAAGCGACATTTTGCGAAAGAGATATTCTGCGAAAGAGGCATTGTGAGAAAGCGACCTTTTGAGAAGGAGTCATTCTGCGAAAGCGACATTATGAGAAGGCGAAATTTTGCGAAAGTGACATTTTGCGCCTGAGCTCTTGTTGAATTAGTGTTATTCTAATATAGAAAAATAGTCCGTTAAGTCAGTTTTTCATTATATGAAAAATAACGGAACCGTAGTTTTTTCGAGAAAGTACGGTGTTTCCTTCAGACGCGCCGGTCTCAAGTGGACGGAAACTAAGTGGTCCGCGATGGGCGCTGAAGCAGCTGGACCGGGAGCTATTCCTGGAAGCCTCGATCGTGCAGGCCTGGGTGTCACCACCGGACAGGCCTGCCAACATAGACGACGAGGCTGAGTGGTTCCGGGAGGCCATGTCGGAGATCTGCGACGTGGCCATGCCCCGGGTCCGGCAAGGACGCGCCCGGCGTCAGCTGTACTGGTGGTCAAGCGAGTTGCTGCGCGCCGCCGGTACACCAGATTCCGCAGGCGCCGCACCCGACCTCCGGATGCGGCGACTGTAGAGGCAGAGCTACACGAGGGCTACAGGGCAGCGAAGGCCGCCCTCCGCGACGCGATCTGGCGGGCCAAGGAATTGGCCCGCGAGGAGATGCTGGGGACTCTGGACGGGGACCCATGGGGCCGCCCCTACAAGTGGGTGAGAGAAAAGCTCCGCCCCTGGGCTCCCCCGTTGACGCAGAGTCTCCGGCCTCAGTTCGTGGAGGACGTGGTGAGCGCCCTGTTCCCTTCGCGAGGGGACCATGCTCCCCCGCCCATGGCTCCGTCTCCGACGGAATCTGAGGAGGAAGCTGACGCGAACGCGGACCACAGCGACGACGATGTCTACGACGCTCCAGAGGTGACCGAGGTAGACCTGAGAGTGGCGGTACAACGGCTCAAAGCCAAAAATACCGCCCCAGGACCCGACGGCCTGCCAGGAAAAGCCTGGGTCCTGGCCTTCGGGACTCTCGGGCCTCGACTAGGGGGGCTCTTAAGCGCGTGCCTGGAGAGGGGCCGGTTCCCGCTTCCTTGGAAGACGGGGAAACTGGTCCTGATCCAGAAGTCCGGGCGCCCTGCGGACTCTCCGTCCGCATTCCGGCCCATCGTGCTGCTCGACGAGGTGGGCAAGCTCTTTGAGAGAGTCATTGCAGACCGCCTCGCCGGGCACCTGAATCGAGTGGGCCCGAACCTGTCGGAGAGCCAGTTCGGCTTCCGCAGGGGGCGCTCGACGGTGGACGCAATCATGCGCGTGAGAGCCCTCACGACGGGGGATGCAGTGGCTCGGGGCAGGGTCGTCTTGGCGGTGTCTCTGGACATCACCAATGCCTTCAACACCCTGCCCTGGAGTTGCATCAGGGAGGCACTCCGGTATCACCGGGTGCCGACCTACCTCCGCCGAATAGTCGAGGACTACCTGACGGACAGAGCCGTCATCTACCCCGGTCACCGGGGAGAGTGGAACCGGCGAGAGATGTCGTGCGGTGTTCCACAGGGTTCGGTCCTGGGACCGCCCTTGTGGAACATCGGATACGACTGGGTGCTGCGCAGCGACCTCCCTGACGGCGTCAGCGTAATTTGTTACGCTGACGACACGCTCGTCCTTGCACAGGGAGAGTCGCACCAGGCGGCGGCCGACGTGGCGACGGAAGCGGTCGCGACAGTCGTTCAGAGGATCCGGCGGTTGGGACTCGACGTGGCGCTGCACAAGACGGAGGCCATGTGTTTTCATGGCAGCAGACGTGCCACAGTCGAGTTACAGCATTACGGTGGAAGGAGTTCCAATCGGCGTCAAGAGGACGATGAAGTACCTGGGACTCGTCCTCGACAGCCGGTGGAACTTCAAGGAGCATTTCTTGAGTTTGGCCCCAAAGCTGAACCGTGCAGCAGCCGCCCTCAGGCGACTCCTGCCCAATCTCAGCGGGCCAAACGCTTCCTGCCGTAGGCTGTACGCTGGTGTCGTGCGGTCCATGGCCCTCTACGGGGCCCCTGTGTGGGCCCTGAGCATCCGGACGCGACCACAGAAGCTGGTCGCATGCCAGAGGGTCATGGCTATCCGAATGATCCGGGGATACCGCACGATTGCCGGCGAATCGGCCAACCTGCTTGCCGGATTGCTGCCTTGGGATCTGGAGGCGACTGCCCTCCAGCGCGTCTATGAGTGGCGCGTGGAGGCGCAGCGCCGGGGCGTGACCCCGCTGCCTCGCGAAGTCGAGGCGCGGCGCGAAGAACTCCGGCGCGATCTCAGGGCAGTATGGAAGGAACGACTGTCGCGACCGACGGCCGGGCACGCCGCAATTGCGGCGGTAAGACCCCTCTTTGAGGAGTGGCTGGAGAGAAGTCATGGCGTCCTGACCTACCGCTTGACGCAGGTCCTCACCGGACACGGAAGTTTCGGGAGGTACCTGTGTCTGATGCGAAAGGAGGAGACGCCTGGGTGTCACCACTGCGAAGATCGCCCGGAGGACACGGTGGAGCATACGGTGCAAGACTGCCCAGCTTGGGCGGAGCACCGACGTGTCCTCACGGCTGCGATAGGCGGAGACCTCTCGCGCCCGGCATTGGTTGCGGCCATGCTGCGGGGCGAGACGGAGTGGGAAGCGGTCAGCTCCTTCTGCGAGGCAGTAATGCTCGTAAAGGAGGAGGCAGGCCGCGAGCGAGAGAGGACAGCGTCCTCCCTCCGCCCCAGCCGCAGTGGTAGGCGCCCACGGCGACGGACGTCGCTTGATGATCTCCGGCCACCGTAGGCGCGGGCATGCGGGCAGCGAGTAAAGGGCAACTCGCTGCCCGACCAAGGACCATGCCCGGGTCGACGGCGCGTTGTGTCCCACGCGCGCCTCAAAGAGCGTCAGCATAATGACGGGGCCCCCCTCTCAGAGGGCCAAAGCCTGCCGGGGTCGCGGGATTATTCCCTTACCGTAACCCCGGAACTTAACAGGCTATGAAGGACACCGTGGATTTTAGTCAGTAGAAGTCTGACAGTCCCTCCCGCCCTGCCCGGGGTTGGAGGACTCATTTGATGATTTTACCACGCAAAAAAAAAAAAAAAAAAAAAAAAAAGTACGGTGTTTCCTGATGTTTCAGATGCAAGTATAAATTGTAGTTGTTTGTGGTGTGTAGTGCTAGTTTTTAAAATATTTAATAATAATAATCTTAAAAAATTTTGGCCTATATAAGAAAAAATAAAAAAATATTTTTTTTGTAAATTAGTCTATTACTTTAATGAATTGCTTGCTAGAATCAATAATTATACCATACACACTACTTTTATATGGTTTGTCAGTGACACTTTTACGACTGATGCTTGGAACGCATCACGCATCATGAATAGCGTTATTCAAAGCAATTTGGCAGAAAATTAGTACTAAAACGTATTTCGAATAAATACAATTTGAAGTATGTATGAATAGTAGCTAGCAGTTTGAAATCTTAAGTTTCAAATAAATGCGCGGGCATGCGGGTGGCGAGTAATGGACGACTTGCTGTCCCATCATGAACCATGCCCGGGTCGACGGCGCGTTGTGTTCCACGCGCGCCTCAAAGAGTGTCAGCATAATGACTGGGCCCCCCTTAGAGGGCCAAAGCAAAGCCTGGCGGGGTCGCGAAACTAACGAATTACCATGACCCAGGAACGTAAAGGGCTATTGAAAGACATCGTGGCTTTTACTCAGTACAAGTCGGACAGTCCCTCCTGCCCGTCCTGCGTGGGATTTTTTTCAAATATTTTGACAGTCATTTATTTGAAACTTCTTATTTTATTTTAAAGCGTGTTCAAATCATCAAATGAGGATTCATTAGTCTATTATTATTATTTATTATTCATTAGTCTGAATAAGTAGTAAACAAATGAAAGAAAAAAAATACTTAGTTTGCGTTATGTTATGTCCCTTTTTTGAGTGTATTAAATCATCAAATGAGTCCACCCGTCGCCGTCGGCGGGTGGAGCGGAAGAGATTGTCACTGATTAAAAAACATTTTATTCCTTCTGTTGCCCTTTGCGTTACAGGGCTGCGATAAAACGCTTATTCATTCCGCTATTAATAGATTTGAAAACCCAGTCTAATTAATCTCCTTGTAAAGGATCATTAATAAAAAATAAACCTTTCACTAAAAAATCCGACGTGGTGTGACGTCACGCAGCTCGCTGCGCCTGCGCCGATGAAGAAAGCAGAAAGTATGCACATTACGCGCGATAGCGATATGTTAAGTACGTACATTGTTCTGCTCGAACATTATGTATATTTGCATTTTGTGTTATTTCCATAGGTGTGTATGCTATATCTCTGCCGACCACGCAAGGCAGAGTGGGTTTCTAAGTAGTGATTTCTATAAATCTTTTTTTCTTGATTTACACAGACTCCACAAATTATTTGAAGAAAATTAAAAATATTAAAAAAATAAACCAAATACTTTATTTAACTATACTCGTATCTTTCCTAATTTGAATTTCATCTCGATGAATCTTGCAGACCAAAAGTGGTCGCGGAATGTCGAGTTTCATTGAACTCTTGGAATTATGGATATCTTGCTGTTATTCACACTTTTTATGAAGGAATTTTGTGTCTGGATAACTAGAACTTTTTTTTTAGCGTGTTTCACAAGTAACTCTTATAAAATTAATTATGATTTAAAAACTTCATAAAGGTTACCTTATGAAACTACGTTAATATGTACTACATGACTTGCTTAGATATACAATTAAAAAGCAAACAATAAATTAACATTCTAGTAGCATTGCTATTTTTTGTTTCAGTTTTTAGAAACATCTTGTGAATGCATAAAGATATCACGAGACGTATCTAGTAGGTCAACGAACAAATTAAGTACATAAATATTTATATTAAAACTGTGCGATTAATGGGGATGGCAACTCAAAGCTAATCGTAGATGGCGCTGCGATAGTTGGTCCCCACGTCTACCTTGTACAAAAAAACAAACAAGATTATTTGTTATAAAAATTGAGTATAAATACAAAACAAATATGGAAAATTATTCGTCCATGCAAGTACTATATACTAAAAGAAGAATTAAGACGCCGCGGCGCATCTACAAGAGAAAAAAAGTGATTTAATTGAGTGGTTATACATTTGATTTTACCGTAATAAATCCACAATTACTTGTAGTTGAGGTTTCAATTTTTGAGTTTAGGTATGTTTTACCTGTCCTCTCCTTTATCAAGAATATAATGCTGCTTTTGACTTTCTATTTTGATAAAATATCATAATGTTTTAAGTCAGTAATTTTAACCTTTTTTTCTATTTAGATTCGAGAAATATCACAATATATTTAATTTCTTAACACCACAACTATTACAAAACTCGTTCCAGGTGATAATTCTTCGATTTTCGAGCGATGCAATACTGGTACATAACCTCCAAAAGAAAAGTAGATATTATTTTGAAAAGTGTATTCCATCATTTTTACAGCTTATTACACAACATCTAGTCATTTTACATCAATAAATGTTTTTTTTTCTGAAAATTCCTTTGATTTTACAGTTCTTTGGGGACCAAACTGTCATTTTCACTTTGACACTTGCCTTCCCCATTGAGTTATTGTCTTGTCGCTCTATGGATTAAGAATTTTCTAAGCTGCTACATAAAAAAAGAGAAAATAATAATTAGGTAGACAGTAGTATGTATGAATAAATCCGTGTGTTTGATTTGTGACGAAATCGTATCAACTTTGTTGACAGCGTAACGTCAATTATATACAGTAATAACAGGCAACAACAGCAACGTAATACGTGCGTGCATTAAATTATCTATTATGGCTAAGTCCGAACCTGTTTACATTAAGAAAGGAAGAAAGAAAATACGTTTACTGACATAAGAATCTTCACTGTGCGTGGCAATATCACAGCAATTTATCACGAAAATTTAGCACAATGTGCAATGGGAGTCAATTTTGGATCACTACATTACATTTGACGATCTGGATATAAATTAAGAATCCAGGCTGTTAGAGACAAATTTCCTTATGGGAAAACCACACTACAAAAAGAAAATGAAACCACACTAAAAATATCGCTGGACCAGCAAGGCAATCAATTAAGAAATTCATAATCAGAATCTTTATCTACGCATCAAGTACAATAAGGGCCCGCTATAATAAATAAATAAAAATAAAATCATTTAATTCAGATGTCCAAAGATCCATATTAAGTATTTTTTACACATTCATTCATTACATTCATTACATTAAATTCATTAAAATTTATAAGAATTAAATATGTACATTAAGATTACATTCAAAAATTTAAAGGCACTAGATATTAAATAAACGTAGGAACATATTAAAATTAATTTTCGTACCACTTGCTCAAAAAAGTGAAATTCTATGCCCCAAAAAGCGTACATAACAATAGTCATTTTTAATCTGTTAAAAACAGGGAAAGAAAGTTGTACTGAATTTCATTCGTCCTCTAGGGAGAGAATGTGATTTAAATTTGGAATACTTACCGATACTGAACTACATCAGTTTGTCTTTACAACATTGAGTTTGTATATAAAGCATTATACAACTTTTTGAAAAAGGAATACGCATTTATTATGCAGTTATGATTTATTCAATAAAATTACGAATACCGAAGAGGCCGTATGAGCTTGATGCCTTTGCTTTTCCGACAAAAAATATTAGTCGAGGAATTTGCCGCATTTTTGTTTTCTTCAAATACATTTAAAACATTAAGTTTATTTTTAATTTATTTTTATGAATAAGTTAATGTTAAATGTTAATGTTTAATAAATGCTTATCTCATATTATTATTGTGTTAATTTTCTCGCAAATGGTACGAAAAGTAGAGTATTTTCCTCGGTGATAAAGCTGTCTTAGTCTTGGGTGAACTTAAATCCCTCACAACACTCAGGACTCGTCTTAAATACCTCGCTTCGCTCGTGATTTAAGTTTTTAACACCCTCGCTACGCTCGGGAATAAACCTCGAGTCCTTCGTTAAGCTCGCGATTTAAATCGTCACCCGTGACAGAAGACACTGCTTTATCCCCTTGGTTAATAATCTACTATATCATTATTATCAAATTAAATTAAATTACTCTTCTTACAAATGAACTCCAGAGTGGGGATGAGATTCTGTCCGCTACAGTCTCCAGGATTTTGTTCCGGCTGCCACGCAATCTGCAGATCAGGGATACCGTCTTTTTGCGGATAACGGCGTGAAAGCCGTCAGTGCGATATAGCGCGAACATCCCCGATGCACTGCAGAATCGGGGCAGCTCCAACATCATCCTGAAGATATTGTTATATTGGATGCGCTGGACATCCAGCGATCTTTTGGTGTGACTGACCCACAGACTTCCCGTGTAAAGGCTCTGACAATATGCCTTAAAAAGCGTAGTCTTAACTTCGTCAGAGCAGCGGGAGAATCTGCGGACCAGCATATTACCTCTGACCGCTAGAGCCCTGCGCTCCCTCTCAATGTCTACATCATCCTCAAGGCCGTCGGTAAGGAAAAATGTCCCAGATATTTAAATTTAGTGACACGATTTACGCTCAAGCCATTTAGGGTAACACTGGGTGAATTATCGAGACATCCACCGCCGGCCCTGAAGATCATGTATTCACTCTTCTTTACATTGTAAAGAAGACCATGTACATCAGCATAGTCCTCACACACCCCTAACATCTCTCTGAGACCACCCGCCGTTGGGCTCAGCAGCACCATATCATCCGCGTAGCTTATGTTGTTTACACATACACCATCTATCGAGCAACCGACGCGCCTGCTGCTGAGCTCAACGATGAGGTCATTTATATATAGATTGAAGAGCTTGGGAGATGTCAAACCCCCCTGTCTCACCCCGCTCTCCAACCTATACGCTTCAGAAAGTGTATTAGCCCACCTTACAAAATTTGTTTGGTTCCCATACCAATACCTTAATATATTGAGCACGGCCACCGGCACACCCCTGTCCCTCAACTTTCTCCAGAGCACATCGTAAGACACGAGATCAAAAGCCTTGAAGAGGTCAAGGAAACAAGCATGTCCTGCGATCGGTATAGTACCTATGCATCTGCAGTTTAGCTATGATTTGATTTGAATGACCTAATGTAGTAATTGATAAACTAATGAGGTCATAAGAGTCATAATAAATCTAAATCATGATTTGACCAAAAGATGACGAGATCATTCTCCATTTCTTACACAGCACAATCGGTCTATTATGCTATTATGTCTCCACTGCCCATTCTCTGTGAGAGAAAGACGACCGTCAACACGCAAGCTCAGTGCAGGATTTCCAGAAACTTACCATTCCAGGACAAAATATTGTGGATTCTAACATCATCACCTTTTTGCCGCTATCCCTTTCTCGGGGTCGGTGAATTCCGTTGTTCCATCCTCCCCCCTTTTTTTCAATTTCTTTAGTACTACAATCTAGCCTAAAAAGGCTAATAAGCAATTATTATCTAACTAAATTCCATCCTCCCTTGTCAAACGCCTCATTTATGGTAATTTACTCTTTTTCCCTTCACAATCATTCCTTGCACAATCACTACATATTATTATCTTGACTTTTTTTCCCCTCTATAACCATCTAAACTCGTACTGTCATTATTCTATGTTCTATCTAACTATACAAATAAAACCAATCCTGCTTTGATACTTCAAACAATTCACTGTAAGAGCCTACCTACTGAAACTGTTAAAAAACACAATGTTGAAAAAAATACCACCATCAGTTATTTCATTGTCTTTGCGAATCGCTAAAAATGGCGCGTGTTAATAAAAGGAAGCGTATAACTAATCGGTGTATAAACAGTGTTTACAAAATAAAAAGTAGAGAAAAAAGCAACAAGCGCAATTATGTATACAAATGACAACGTGTTTGGAATACTAGCGGGTAATGACGACACAGTAATGAACAAAATCGGTGAGTTTCATACCATCTGAGGAAAATATGAGATAGAGCTGGAAGATGTAACTATATCCCTTAACCAAAATATAAGAACAATAAGAAAATTTTCAAATAGAATCTGGACTTAGCGTTACTGAATTTGATTGGTGTAAACACCTTCGTTCTACAATTCCTAATGACAACACGTAGAACAATGACAATCAGATTGATGATAGCAGATGTAAACGATCTGATTTAAGAGAATGCTATGACGAAGCTATGACTATTGTAAATGAATTGGGCAGAAAATGACGTTTTATGTGTCGAACAAATGAATAAAAGAACAACAACATCTGAGCTGATTTCTGTTAGATGTTTATAATGTCATCATCATCATCATCAGCCTAAAATGTTCCCACTGCTGGGACACAGGCCTCCTCTCTGTGAGAGGGAGTGGGCCATAATCCACCACGCGGGCCCAGTGCGGATTGGTGGATGTCACACGTCTTCGAATTTTTGGTTCTAGGACATGCCGGTTTCCTCACGATGTTTTCCTTCACCGTTTTGAGAGCAGTGGTGATGAAATAAATTACACAAAGTAATGCGCCAGGCGGGGTTCGAACCCACGACCTACAACTCGTAAGTCGGGACCGATACTACTGGGCCACCACTGCTATAATGTGCTGAAATGTAATAAATTGATGGCATTGAAATGGTAAAAATGATTTAATCACCATTTGATTAGACAATGTGAGACGTTACTATGATTGAATAATAATTATAATGCAAGATGACGATAGATCAGTGGTAAATGTTTATAGTAGCTGCGGTATGTTTGTTTATAAACAATAGATCATAATCATTGATATTATTGACGATGCCGTCAATAATGTTTCCGTAAATGATATTGTAACCGTCGTTATGCGTGTTTCCTTCCTTCAATTTATTAAAGACATAAATTGATGAAAAGTGTTGTTTTTGCTGTTTTAACACACAAAAGAAATCAGCGTTTTTTGTAATGTATGTAGTATTAAATTTACAGGAAATCAAGCTTGATTAGACGAAAGTATTTTCCTAAAGTCATTCATGATACATTCTCATGAAGTTCTAGAAATTTGAAGGATTGAGATTTAATATTTTGGATAAGACCGAAAGCTTTTCAAATCCTAAGCAATAGTAACGGTATATTCTGAATATGGTAGAACATTGAACACAGATATAAAATGAAGTCGGTAATAAGACTTAAATAATTTTGAAAATTTTCCAACCGCTACAGGGGAATTTAATAAAACTTTACTTATTTTACAATGACATTTATCGAAGTCGACATTTTACTTTTTGGTATCTTCATTGAAAATACCAAAAAGTACTACACTAATATAGTACAGTTATCCACTTAAAATGATGAATTTTAAACTAATCCGTCGATAGATTATCACTTTATCTAGGCTCTTAGATGACACAGTCTGATTAATTTCCAAAGAAGTGGTTAGCCACATTTTTTTTTTCACAACTATCACACAACGCCATCTAGTCCCAAGCTAAGCAGAGCTTGTGTTATGGGTACTAGACAACTGATAAACATACTTATATATTTCTAAATACATACATATTATAGATAAATTACACCCAGACACAGAACAAATTTTAATGATCGTGCTCATCACACAAACATTTGTCCTGGGTGGGAATCGAACCCACGACCTCCGGCATAGCAGTCAGGGTCACTAACCACTAGACCAACAGGCCTGTCAAGAAGACATTATCAAGGGAAACTAGCAGACCTCTAAAATACGAATGTGACCGTCGCACAAAACACACCGATTAAACGTACAAACACAACAGTTAACACAAAACACAACAAAATTCTAACTACTGTAAAAATCACAAAAAAAAAGAGAAAAAAAAAACACACTCACAACAACAACGGTAACTGTGATCGCCGTAGAAATAGCAGCGCAAGCGCATCCTTGCCTTATCTGCCTCTTCCTCGACGACCTGAGAAACTCTTCGGTCCTCGCATCGATAGTCCTATACAACCCGAATTGTCGGATCCCAGATCCGTTGGACGACACAGAACCTTCACTGGACATGTTACCGACACATCACTGCTTTAAGAATGGTTTGTTGACTGCGCGCGCGCCACACGCGTCCGCACTAGAAAATGCGACGGATTCTTCGAGCAACGATTATGTTTTCCTTTGAGATTGTAGGGCTGGGGTAGGGTTGGTGATATCGATAGTTATTTATGTTTTAATAGTTGAGACTATGATTCTGATTTTCAATACTAAACTTGCAGTAAGTAGGTAGGTAATTAGGAAAATGATACTGTACCCAAAACTATACTACACTGTCCCGCGACTGGCCTGTAAAGACTTGCACTTACCTAGTGATCATCATTTTCGTCTGTGTATTGCTATAAATTTTTGTTTATTACAGATCTTGCTCTTCTTTTTAAAAGTCAACCAATTACGCTTCTGTACTGAGCTTAAAGCTTAACTTCATTATAGATTCTAGATGATGATACGTGTAACGTTTATTCAAATTATACGCTTCAAGCAATCTTACATTACCTACGTAGATCTCTAACATTATCCTCCTACATTATATATACAGACATCTACTCAAAGGAACTGTACCTATCCAAACAGAATCAAGATTAGGATCTCATGTTTGGATCGATGCAGAACGTTTTTTTCTTCCTTTGAGTCTATAAACGTCTAACATAATAATAATTATAATCAAAATATCGACATCTAATGTCCCATCTCTAGCCAGCTCGATGCGCGGACTCAAGTCACTGGAGCGTGCCGGACACCGCTCCCACACGACCAAATATTCGTAACACCAGTGAAAATCACAATTTTGCCTAATATATTCACATCACTACCTATGTTACATTGTAAGGTTATTTAACAAGCAATTTTTTGTTTATTTTATGCACGCTAATCTCATAAATTGCTTGGAGTATTTGTATAATGGAGTAGAGAGTGTCGTATACTGCCAATTGCTCTGACGTTGACTTGTTGCGTCATTTGACCGGACTTCCAGTAGACAAATTGCCAGCATTTTTAAGACAATTATTTTAGAAATTGCTGTTTGAACGTGTTAGTGTAAAAGAAAGGCAAAATTACGAGTTTATTTTCATCTTTGTGAAGGTCCGATAGGCATTCGCTCCATGTAAAATACTGATATTCAGCTGCATCTCGTTTGACTGGAAGCCGGCCCCAACATAGTTGGGAACAAGCTAGGCAGATGATGATGATTTTCACCTTCAACAGTATTTACTTAGTCACAGAAATAATTCAAGCCATCCATTTCGTCCATCCACATTATCGTCATCAACCTTATCAAGTCTGCTATCGTTTACACTTTGAAACATTTAGCTGGAACTGGTCATCCAACAAAGATCGGCCTTCCAGAAAGAGCTGGGCCTCCTAAATGTAAATGAAGGGACATCTCTGCCGTACATTTAGAATAATCCACAAATAGTGGTTTCTTAGTGGGATCTTCGAAAAGTAATGATGATTTGAAGACGCATTAAATAAAGCATAGACTGATGATACTTATATTTGCTACATAATATGATTATTACATTGATCTTATCGTGATTTGAGTGTGATACTATTTCAATAAACATTTTTAAAATACACAGCAAAAAATGTAAAAGTCGTAAATAATAAATGTGTCTTAGAAAAGTTATAGCACAATAAATTTTATTACAGAAAGATTCCATCTGACATTTACATGGCATATTAACTTTACGCGATTTTAGCTTCTTTTGATATTAATTAAGCTCAGAAATATTAAGATGAGATCACAATAATTATGTTAGTTTTACACCAACATTTGTGATCAATGTTGAGTGCATTGCATATACTCACAGTCACAGCCTTACTACAAAAACTTAAACATCTGTTGAACACTTGTCTAAAAAAAGTGTGACTGCAAAACGGGCCTTATTTCAACGTCATAATCTGACATTTTTTTAGACAAGTGTTCAACAGACGTTCAAAAGTTTTTGTGGTACCACGGTTAGTGTCTATGTGTTACATAAAAAAGGGTACCAAGATTTTGTTGTTCTTTGGCCTGCTGTCTTATTTGACTCTTAATTTTCTGCAATAAGATGAAAAGGATGGAAAGGAGGTTGATCAGGTGGCCTACCATGATGTTGTTCCGCTCAGGGAACGAGATGGCGCTAGACGACTTGTATAGCTCTGTCTCTTTCCCACAACTTAAAGACTCATGCTTTAAGACGTCATGGTATAGGCCACCTGTATCTAACAAAATAAAGGGTTATTCTGAATGTCATGCCAATTCGAGTAACGTGATAATACGAGTATAATAGGGTTTACTATTTACTGCATAAATAAAGTGAAAATCTGTCTAGTCCGTTAGCGTTTTGAAAAATAATGAACACGTATTTTTTTTTATCAATGAATCAAGTCTTGACAAAGATAAACCCCTTCGAAACTTAGGCTTGTGACGAATACGCCTGTAAAATTACACCGACGCGACTGAGGGACGTTTTGTGATTTTTAGAAGCTTTGTATCTCCATTATTTTTTGAAAACCTACCCACTAAACATGTGTTACCTACGAGTACCTATGTCAGACCAATTCTTTTTTAGTAAAATAGCTTATTCCAGCTGAACCCTGTTTGACTGGCAGCCGACCTCAAAATAGTTGGGAAAAGGCTTGGTAGATGACTTCGATCAATAAAAATGAAGAAACTGTGTTAATATTGAGATAAAGCCGAGGCCCTAGTATTTTTTTTTAAACCTTACCCCACCTTTGGAAATTCTGGACCTTACATTTGCAGCATCCTATGTGCTACAGGTCTAATAGCTCGTGCTAGATAAAATCTTTATCCAACATGATGATACCGAATGAGTCCACTTACCTCGCTTGAGTGCAGCGCTACGTATTGCTATCAATTTTAATTACTACCAGCCATATGTTATTATCGAGTTTCATTTAGCTTTACGCTCTTTACTCTCAGGGGATTAATAGATGTGGTGTTGCGATGGATGTCTCAATTTGTTAAGTGTTTTAATTAGCTATAGGCTTGTATACCAAACAAATCTAATTATTAAGTCAGTTCGATTTTCAAAAAATATTTTAACCGTATCTTTTTTTTTTTTGTTACGTAAGTCAAAATTGAAGAAGATAGAATGTGTTTAAAATTCGCAATACGTCATGGCTTGGTGTCATTTTTAGTGCATCCTAAGGGCGCTCCCTCACCGCGAGCATTCACCTGTAATGTAACGTTATAGATTCGAAAATTCGAAGACAATAGAGCATCAAATTGCGCACTTTTATGTTACATTACAGGAGAATGTGAGGTAGCGCCTTAAGGCGGCGCTAGTCGCTAGCTCGAACTCACTGGCAGGCATGGTCAAAAACCATGATAGTTCACCTGAAATCGAGCCATATTGTTCATGAGTCCGCGAGCGTCATCCCTCCGTGGAGAAAACAGGGGAAAACATTATTCAGTGAGATGCACGATCATTCAGAGTAAAAGGTGCGTGTAAAAAAATACGAAACGGCCTTTGGAAGAAGGGGTTTTATGAAAAAAGCACTGCATCAATCAATTTCAAATAAAATTTATGGAATTCTTCGATAAATGTGCTGTGTCGTTACGGACTTTGTTTTGGAAAGGAAATGCTCACTTTGTTAGGGCATTTTGGCTTAGTGTGGACATTAACTATAATATTTAATGACTGAGGATTTTAATAGTTTATACCTCAAAGAAACGTATTATTGTAACAAAGTTGCAGGAGACTGTAAAAATGGTTCACAAAAACATGTGTAAGGCAAAATCTTGTCGCTGAAAAAAGTTACAATTATGAGTACTGCGGGTCCAAATTAAAGGATTTACCTTTATTATAATGATGTTCCCTTACTTCGAATGCACTTTTAACACACATCCTGATGTAATTGTAACAAAAAACAACATTCGTAGTACACAAAAGCAAAAAGAATGTTTTTTTTTTCACTGTTTGTCATTATTGACAGTTGGTAAGTATTGCCAGTTTATAAATATAAAACGATTTAAAACAATCGAATTATTATTATGATCGATTCTAAATGATTTGCAGGCCAAACTCGGTGATTGTAGATATATTTTTTTGTTTGTTGTTGATGTAATTAAAGAAAAATAAATATAAAACCTTTTGAAAATCACCTGATAACAAATTCTCGCAAAAATATATTATATCTTACTCATATGTAGCAATCGATTATAATCGTTCTAAAAGATTGTAATCACAAATGTTATTAATATGGCAACACAGAATTAGCCTGTAATGAAAAAATGGCGAAGATTTTTGAACTCAATCGGTTTAAATACTTGTTAAATGACTTGTTTGTATATTTGCTTTCCTGCAACGAGAATCACAAAAATATTAACTTTAGATTTAATTACTTTGTTTCGTTTAAATACTTTTCGCTGGACAACCTGTTCACGAAAAGCCGAAAATGAACAATTCCCTTTGATGCTTCTTTAATTTCTAATTTACGCCCAAAGTAGTGTTAAAATTAGCAATAAAAACGAATCTTTGGAAGCTCGTAACTTTTTAATGGCTTTTTATTTCAAAATTCTGCTTCCGTACATACAAAATTAATAATGAGACAAAACAATACCATGTTTAACTTTGGATGTACCTTGTTAAATAGTGGAGTAAAACCCCAACGAAGTTTCTATGGAAAAAATGTTGACTTGTTTCACCTTAACGTCACAACACAAGCCCCACACTCGAATTTCGATGCGTTTTATCTTTGTTATTATTCAATGAATTGAAAATAGAAAAAAAATATGTGTCTATTATTTATTTTTCGGAAGTCTAACTGACGGACTATTCGCAATTTATTTATTTAAATTGATACTGAATTAGCCTCTCTATTAAAACTATGTGTTGCATCCCTTTTACTAGCTTGAGATATATGTATTAGGTGGCTGTCGACACTCAAACATTTTACTTCAGAGATGGGTGGGATGGACCCATAGCAGAATATATGGGTCCATCCCGGTCCATGGCATCAACTGAGCGGCCCCACTGTCCTCGCCATGACCTTTCTGTCGGATTCCGATGCCTTACATTTTTTACGGTGTTCCGTCGGTGCAACGTCAACATCATTATGTCTAAATCATTATGTCCTGTCTTTGCTTCTGGGCTGCATTGAAACCAAGAGAAAATCCTTTGTTAATAAAAAAAACGTAATAACGTTTGCACACCAAGTGCACAAATAAGGTCTCAAATTATCATAGCAAGCGTTTATTTCTCACTTACGGGCTTTTAACAGACGTTGCAACTTTTTGCAAGTGCACAATGACGAACATTGACCGCTCATATTACATCAATTGTTTATTTAGACACATAACAAGACTATCGTTCTATGAAAACAATGATGGTGCATCTAGCTACATGAGCAACAAAACAATCTCAAGGCAAAACGGATTGTTTGGAGTCTTTACGCTCTATAGTTAGTGCTGTCTTCAAATTCGTCTGCCGGAATTATTTCTTGTAGAATATTATCTATACATATTATATCGTTTGAAATATCTCAAGGATTAAGGGTCCGTTCACACAGACCGGCTCGGAGAGGAGAGCAGATTCTTATCACGTTGAAAACTGAGTTTTTAATATTTGTAGTAAGGTTTATTTTTGCCTTAGTGTGAAATAATAAGAGGAGCTGACTGGCTCCGATCGCGTACTTTTTCTCGATCGTGCAGCCGTTTGGCTCCGATTGCATGCTCTTTAACGCTCGCGCAGCCGATCGGTTCCGATTGCGTGCTCTTTCTCGCTCGCGCAGCCGATCGGCTCCTATTGCGTGCTCTTTCTCGCTCGCGCATCCGATCGGTTCCGATTGCGTCCGCGCTTCTCCACGCCGACCGCCATTTTGATAGCACAAATAGTGCATCCATCCGACTCCGAGTGCATCCGACCGGCTCCGAGTGCATCTGACGGGCTGCGAGCGTATCCGACCGGCTGCGAACGATTCCGACCGGCTGCGAGCGCATCCGACCGGCTCCAAGCGCATCCGCTTTCAGGTCGCTTCCAGCCGGTCTATGTGAAATAATTGGCAGCTCCGCTCCGACCAACTCCAAGCGCATACGATCCGGACTGTGTGAAAAAAAAATGCGCGCCGATGCTCTCCGAGCTGGTCTGTGTGAACGGACCCTAAGACGATTTGTACCTTTCCCATCCATATTTTGGGGTATTGAGAGCATGCTTTTCACCATCAACTAGACACTAAAATAATCTTCTACAACCAACTTCCTTATAGAATAACACTTGAGCGACTTGGGAATCGAACCCAAAATATCAGCTCACCAGTTTTGCCTAGCAGTTTTGAGCTCAACTGATGAAAAAAAATAGAAGGTGCTGATTGTTTCGGGTCGTATTGATTGAATCAGACGAGACTGATTTATGTGTAGACTTAGTGCTCGTTCACACAAGTCACTTTATCGTATAGGTTTTTGTTCAAGGATGACGTATGTTGCTGTATGAGCGAAGACAGTATTACGGATCGGTAAAAATGGTACTGCAAATGCAGTGTAAACATCACTTTCAGTAGCGTTGGATCTGTTAAAAATGATAGATGAGAACGAGCCCTTACTGCTCTCAATAGCATTGTACAATATTCATTACATCACACCGATTGTATAGATAGCTTACCTACATTAAAACTCTATTACAATTTTAATGAACTTTCCAATCTATACAGGCGTTGAAGCGTCGATAACGTGAAAATGTTGAGCTGTGGTAAGTAATAGCAGGTCTATTAGATTTATTATGACAGACCGTAATACATTGTAGCTTTGTACTCTCTTTGAGGAAACGGTGGTACGTCACCACGTGTTACGTATGCTAGAGTAGGTAGACTAACAAAAGTAGCAATATTTATTTTGATTTATTCCCGTTTGCTGCTAATGGACACCCTAAAGATGCAATTCCATCAGTGTGCGGCACAGTGTGCTTCACAAATGTTCGCTCTGGTCGACTCATACAAGCGAACACGAATACATTGTGCCCGATAACTTTAAAAATGTTCGCAAACACCGGGAGTCCGGAATTCTTTTGTGCGCGCATTTTAGTGAGCAGTGGACTTTTTATTTGTGCGCTCATTGCTAAACTTATTGCAATGAAAATTTTCAAAAAGTCATAATTCTGGAATCTTTAGTTTTTGTCAGTGTCCTCCTAAATTATATACTTACAGTCACCAAACTTGTTACGAAAAATTGGCTGCTTTCAGGATCAGGGCTTGCCTAGAGTCCTAATTAAAATCAAAAAGTACTAATTAAATCTCGATAACCTGCCATAATTATCAGAGGAAAGCACCCCAATACGGTAAGTACCCATTAGTGTCATCTGATACCTATGTGTTGTTCAATTTTTAGGGTTCCGTAGTCAACAAGGAACCCTTATAGTTTCGCCATTTCCGTCCGTCCGTCCGTCCGTCTGTCCGCAGCTTAGCTCAGAGACGCCTAGTACTAGAAAGCTGTAATTTGGTGTAAATATACGGATTTGTTGGGCCGAAAAAGTGGTAAAATAAAATCTTGCAAAATATTTTTTTTTAAGGTAACTCCTGTACTTACACGTAAAGTGGGGATTTTTTTTTCTCGCGTACCCCGTAATCTGGGGTATCATTAAATAGGTCTTTAAAAAATATTGATAGTTTCCATTAACAATTTTTGGATAAAAAGATTCTTTTGTGAAATAGTAAGCTTTAAAGTACTAATTTTTGCTCGACTCGAGTGTCCCCCCCCTCTACCAGCTAAACGGTTATGTTTGGGGGTGTGAAAAAAATCACAATAGTAGTATATATAACGAAGTTTAAAGGAAAATTGTCATGACTAAGTAGGCTTTACAAGTTTACGAGTAATTGTCGATCAACTTATAAAACGTACTTGGATAACATATTGTCCTAAACAAAATGTACCGGAGAACAAGTTCTTCAACTGCAAATGTAAGTTTGTCAAATTTATTTTTACAGCTATATTAGGTGGGTATATTTTGGGGATAGGTAGGTTTTTATTGTCAACTATTTTTAACTAACTTCAAAAAAAGGAGGAGGTCCTCAATTCGTCGTAATCTTTTTTTTTATGTATTATCCCCGATTTCTCAAAGACACCTGGACCAATTTTGAAAATTCTTCTTTTGATTGAAAGAGTACACCTTCCAATTGGTCCCATGATCATCAAGTCAGGATGTGATGATGGAATCCTGGAGAAATCGTGGGAACTCTGTAAATTTTAAATCATTCTTGAAGCGATTTGATAACAACTCAATCCCGTCGAGTTTCGGCTCGTTAGAGTCGTCTTTATTACATAGACATTGATGCTGGATGATATCCATAGTCTGATGTTACAGCTGGAAGGTAACCATGAGTTCTTCCTTATACAACAACTCAATCCTACTGAGCTTAGGGTCATTTGATTCGTCTTTACATAAGCTTTTGTACTGGATGTTTTCCAGGCTCTTATGATGGAGCTGGAAGGTAGCCATGGGATCTTTGTAATACAATAACGCAATCCCATACAGTTTGGGCTCATTTGATTCGTCTTTACATAGACTTTTACACTTACATAAGCTTTTGTACTGGATATTATTAAAGGTTTTGATGATGGAGCTGGAAGGTGGCCATGGGATCTTTGTAATACAAAAACAATCCCTTCGAGTTTAGCGTCATTTGATTTTTCTTCGCATGGACTTTGGCACTCGATGTTTTCCAGGGTCTAATGATGGAGCTGGAAGGTGGCCATGGTGGCAGCTATGGAACCCTACACTGTGCGTGGCCCGACACGCACTTGGCCGGTTTTTTTAGTATTTATTTTGTTACGTGTGGGAATCGAACCCGCGAAATGTTGCACAGAAATCAACAACTCATCCTCAGTGTCAACCAGTACGAAATTAAGTGAGGGAATAATGTTTGGATAAAACGCAACATTGTCACACGAAAACAATTTAGTGTAAGTTTGCATAATAATTTCAAATTATGATCGATTTACTTATTATACTCAGATCGATCGTTTCATAACAGATCTAATACATCAACTGTCATCATTTCTTTCAGTATTTTCACTGAGGAACACTGAGGAATTTCTAAGTCGAAGAGAATTCATTAAAAACGATGATAAATTAATAGTGCGTCGTAGAACTACACGCTTCAACGGCCTCTGTTGATTTATTAAGCAAAACGTTGGGAACATGAAACCTTAGTAATTTGGGTGACAATTTTTTATTATTTTAGTACGGTATCTTGTTTTTATTCTTGTTGGTATAGCATTCTCATTTCAACAGTAATTTTAAACTCATATGGAAGCCTATTGCCGTCAACCGGGTATATTATCCAATTCCACTACTGAAACTAACACTTCCGAAATCAGAACTTGCTCAGTCCCACTTGCGACTTGTACCAACCAGACAGACATATTTTTATCAAAATTTTTGTGAAGAAAATTCCTAAATGCGTTGCTTCAGTTAACTGCAAAGTTAGTTAACTTCAGTTAACTGTAAACCTAATGAATGTTAATAGTTAACTGTAAACCTAATGAATGTTGTTGTATTTAGATGTACAATAATGTACAATAATGGGTAAGCAAACCGTTCTTTGTATATGGGTTGTCAAATTCCTACGTCTACAGGCATTTGATAAAAAACACATTTATTTTATATTTTTTTATTTCAAAAATATTTTACAATCTTAAACGTAGAATTAGTTAAAGGCAGTGATTCCGCGTTCGTTTTTGAGTATTACCGTTACAATATAATAATATATATAACAATTATATACTAATATAATATGAACAAACATTATTAACAAGATATTATTATTACAATTATTATTGCGACTGTAAGTACGTAGTACTCGTTTGGTATCACAATTTTTATGGCAACTTAAGTTAAACCTAAATGCACCAAAATCATTATCTATAGATTTTATTCATTCATTTTTCATCGGCAAGGCATTGAGCTAAATATTATTCAATTTTTGTGAAGACCCCTACTTTGCGTATTGCTAATTTTAAACTTTTCGTATTATCAGATCCTTATCTCTTTTAGTTGTAAATGTGTGTACATTAGTTTTCATCGATAGTACGCAGGTGCGATATCAAACTACAGAATATAAAATGGGAACTTTTCTACAAGAAAACTCCAAATACACTACACCCGAGTTTGAATCACACCCACCGCAAAATAAGGTTTATTCCAATTTTGATGCATTAGGTTTTTATGAATTAGACTAAATTAGAACACGAATGGTACCAATGGCTTGTCGTAGAAGTAGCCCTTATCTTCGATGAAAGGCGGTCGAGTCGTGTACGGTCTTCTAGTGGTCGAAGGAGGAATGTATATTGGAGGCCGTGTGTAAGGCGTCCGGGTCGTTTGAGGAGGAATGTATATTGGAGGCCGGGTGTAAGGCGTCCGGGTCGTTTGAGGAGGAATGTATATTGGAGGCTGCGTGTAAGGCGTCCGGGTCGTTTGAGGAGGAATGTACACCGGCGGCGGTCTCGTGGTGGGCCTCGCTGTTGTTGGGAAAGTAAACGGTACTTTAGGTGTCGGGTAGTCGTAGCCTGTCGTTCTGAATGTCGGTGGAGTTGGGGGCGGCGGGGGTCTGGTTGGGGGTGGAGTTGGGGGTCTAGTAGGAGGAGGAGGAGGTGGTGGAGGAGGTCTTGTTGGTGGTGGGGGTGGTAGGTATGTAGCCTTTGTTGGTGGTGGTGGTGGTGGTGGTGGAGGCCTTGTCGGAGGTCGAGTAGGTGGTGGGGGTGGTAAGTATGTAGCCTTTGTTGGTGGTGGTGGCGGTGGTGGTGGAGGCCTTGTTGGCGGTGGTGGAGGTGGTGGTGGAGGCCTTGTCGGAGGTCGAGTAGGTGGTGGGGGTGGTAAGTATGTAGCCTTTGTTGGTGGTGGTGGCGGTGGTGGTGGAGGCCTTGTTGGCGGTGGTGGAGGTGGTGGTGGAGGCCTTGTCGGAGGTCGAGTAGGTGGTGGAGGTGGTAAGTATGTAGCCCTCGTTGGTGGTGGTGGCGGTGGAGGCGGAGGCCTTGTTGGCGGTGGTGGAGGCCGAGTAGGTGGTGGAGGTGGTAAGTATGTAGCCCTCGTTGGAGGTGGTGGCGGTGGTGGTGGAGGCCTTGTTGGCGGTGGTGGAGGTGGTGGTGGAGGCCTTGTTGGAGGTCGAGTAGGTGGTGGAGGTGGTAAGTATGTAGCCTTTGTTGGTGGTGGTGGTGGTGGTGGTGGAGGTCTTGTCGGAGGTCGAGTAGGTGGTGGGGGTGGTAAGTATGTAGCCTTTGTTGGTGGCGGTGGTGGTGGAGGTGGAGGCCTTGTTGGCGGTGGAGGAGGTGGTGGTGGAGGCCTTGTTGGAGGTCGAGTAGGTGGTGGAGGTGGTAAGTATGTAGCCTTTGTTGGTGGTGGTGGAGGCCTTGTCGGAGGTGGAGTAGGAGGCCTAGTTGGCGGCGGGGGTCTCCTCGTTGTAGTTGGAGGTAGATACGTTATCGGAGGGAAGGTTCTTCGGGTGGTCGGCTGCGTCACAGGAGGTACGTAAGGTCTTCTTGTCGTAGTCGGATAAGTGAACGGCACTGGTGGAGTTGGGTAGCTGTACCCTGTGGTTCTGAAGGTGTTATATTGGGTGCTGTAGGTAGGATATGTTATTGGGCGCCTGGTTGTTGGTGGGGGTGGGGGTCTGGTGGGAGGTGGCGTTGGTGGTGGGGGTCTCCTCGTTGTTGGGGGTGGTGGTGGGGGTGGAGGCCTTGTGGGAGGCGGAAACGGTATGCGAGGTGTTGTATAAAAATAGCCAGTGGTTGGTGGCGGTCTAGTTGGTGGCGGCGGAGGAGGGGGTGGGGGTCTAGTCGGAGGTGGAGGTGGTGGTGTCCTTGGAGGTGGTGGTGGAGGAGGGGGTCTTGTCGGTGGCGGTGGTGGAGGTGGTGGTGGCCTAGTCGGCGGAGGGAACGTTATGCGAGGAGGCTCGTAAACATATCCTGTTGTCTGCGGAGGTCTCGTCGGCGGTGGAGGTGGTGGAGGAGGGGGTCTGGTTGGAGGCGGTGGAGGTGGGGTCCTGGGTGGTGGTGGCGGCGGAGGAGGTCGAGTTGGTGGTGGAGGTGGCGGAGGAGGTGGCCTAGTCGGCGGCGGTGGTGGAGGTGGTGGTGGTCTTGTTGGGGGTGGTGGCGGCGGCGGTGGAGGCCTGGTTGGTGGCGGGAATGGTATGCGAGGAGTCTCATAGAAATATCCTGTTGCTGGAGTTATCGGAGGCCTCGTCACTGGTGGTGGAGGAGGCCTTGTTGGGGGTGGTGGTGGTGGTGGTGGAGGCCTTGTTGGCGGTGGTGGCGGGGGTGGTGGAGGCCTTGTCGGGGGTGGTGGTGGCAACGTTGGAGGCCTCGTTGGCGGAGGGAAAGGTATTTTCGGCTTCGGGTAGAAGTATCCATCTTCATCTAGGTTTGCGGAGATAGGATAGCCGAGCACCGCATAGTTCTGGGCGGAGTTGAACTGGATAGCTCGCGTCTCTCGCTCTGCTTTGCAGGTGTGATACACTGCCAGCAGCACCACTGCTAGGTGCAGTGACAGCCTCTGGAATAACAGAAATATTGAAGTTAGAAGTTGTGATGATAGAAATATGGAATTTTATCTTTATAGGTTTGCGTATTTACGAGTATTTTAAAATCAATATAATTAAAGACTGAAGAAAAAATTAAGTTAATAATTAAAGATGAAAACTAGGTAGATACCTATTATTAAACGTAGCTTTTTTATGTTTGTTCGGGCATAACTCCGACGTTTAACAAACGATTTGGAAAATTCTTTTTTTGTGGGATAGGTTATACTTCCGGAATGGTCCCATTAAAATTTTAACAAAATCGGACTAGTACTTTTTAAAAAATCAACAAAAACCTAAAAAGTTTTCAACTTTGTCTACACCGATTACTCCGAGGTTTCTGGTCCGATTTCGATGATTCTTTTTTTGTTCGATACAGTATATCTGCCATTTGGTCCCATAAAATTTTCATGTTTGGTGCAGTAGTTTTTATTTTTAGTAGTTCTCATTGTGTACATACATACATGGGCGTTGTTATTACCGTTGCTACGGATTACAAAATTTTAGTGCACATGTAAGAAAATTATGTATTTAATAATAATTTGGGTTGAATAGTGAAACTAAAATAGGATAAAATAAAAAACTTAAAAAAAAAAATATAACCGACTTCAAAACAACCACAAAAAAAGTTCAAAACAACCTACAAAAAAACTTTTCTTTCGAAAGTCAAAAAGTCAATGAAATAAAAAATAAAGTCACCGACTTTCGAAAGAAAAGTTTTTTGAATGATCTAGCAGACACGACTTTTAATATTCTATAAGTAAGCACCACAAAAACGTTTAAAATTGATATTTTGCATTAATCAAATCAAATTCATGGCTCATGCACAAATTATGATATTTATTAAATTATGAATAATCTTTTCCCCTCATCTTTAATAGATTTAAATCTTCATGTCAAGGTGCATTTATATTACGAAACTTTGACTTGGGAAACTGTTGACTCCATTTGACTTCGCGCGTACCTCTATCAATCGTAACATTCTCATTCATATGCAACAATAATGTCATTATCATTGAAAATGTATCAATGCATAATGCACGGCTCTTATAATTAAATTATAATAGCTCTTAAAAAAAATATAACCGACTTCTAATAAACACAAAAAAGTAAAGTAGCTTTTGAATTAAAAGTTATTATTGGAAGTCAGTGACTTTGTTTCTTATTTCCTTGATTTTTTGCCACCGATTTCTGACGAAAGGACGGTAAAGTATTGTGTAATATATGTGTAGGTTTATCCTTTTCTAACGAACGATAATGCCTGGTTTTTACCCGACTGCGCCAGGAGGGTTATGTTTTTCGAGTGTATGTATGTATGTATGTTTCTGTGTGTTGCTCTGCAGCCTAAACGGCTTGATGGATTTTAACTTGAGAGGTGTCGTTAGATTCGTCTTAAACGTGAGAGTGTCACTGGGTACATAAAACTGGCCAAGTGCGAGTCGAACTCGTGTGCAAAGGGTTCCGAACTAAAAATATTTTTTTTAAATCTCTCACATTCTATCAAGTGGGGTATCAAATTAAAGGATTTTAAAAATGGTTTACCAAAATATATAACTTATATGTTTCAATTTAATTTGGACTGATAAATGCTAACAAAAACTGAAAATAGTAAAATAAAATAAATATATAAAAAAAAAACAAAAAACCCGACTGCGTAAAAAACTAAAAAGAAAGAAACAAGCCCAGTAGTTTAGAATTTACTCATTCACACTCACAGTCGGGGCCCCTGGGGAAGATTTGATTGGTATAATTGGAATGGGCCCCGACTGTGAGTGTGAATGAGTGAATTCTAAACTACTGGGCTTGTTTCTTTCTTTTTAGTTTTTTTAAATATTTTTTATAATTCAGCATCTCCCATTTATGTATAATTCTTGGTTATATTTAATTAGGTCAAGGCCAAACACTTTTTTGGATTATTTGATCAAAGTAAATTTCTATTAAAATAAACCAGTTTTGGAATAGATAAGCCCCAATCTAATAGATGATCACGAATATTATAAGGCTTACAAATGCTAATAATAGCGCCTGATAAAAATGTGATATTAATTATAGTCGTCAACAACTCGCTACCATTCTTAATATTATATATTTTATAGCTAATAGTTTATGACAAAAGTCAATATTGACACTTTTCGAAATCAGGCATCCATATTAATTCATCATCACTGAGAAATGAATTTCCTGCCTCACCATCGATGCAACATTGAATCAAGCAACATCACTATAACAAATTCCACAGGCTCTTAAAAAAATACGACGTGTCTGCCGGGCATTAAAACCAACGAACACTTTTATTATTGCAAATGACAAAAAAGTATGCGCGTTTATAAAAGAAAAAATATAAGTACATATCGCATTGAGAACCTTCTCCTTAATTTCGTCAGTTAAAGTACTTTTAAACAAAAACACATTTAAAACAATTACAATTCGAATGATATTTACAATAATTGTACGAGTGTCCACTTATGCGTCAGTGAAACACATTTCGTTGAAGAAGCTCAAGGCGTTCCGGTCACTACTGGTGGAATCCTACTTGAATATCGCTTGGTCCAAGGTGAGAGCTTTCGTCAACTGCCATAAAATTTTATGAATCGATTTATTGCCTCGTTTTGTTTTAAATTAATCGAAAAATTATGAGTTTATTCGGTGTTGGGGAATCAAGTAGGCTTCTTGTTGCTTTATTTTTTTTTAATGGTGCGTAGTTAGTAAAAGGTAAGAACCACTCTATTACAGGCTTGTAAGGAGATGATAAAATGTTAATTTTTAATTGATTTATGGCAATCGTATGCGGAATTTGGTTTTTATGTTGCTCTTTTTTCAAATGAAATATCCATTTATAATATTAGGCTGATATTTTTGCAATACAAGAACTGACTTTAATTACATGAAACAAAAAAGTGAGTCAATCTTTAATATTAGTAAAACCATAAAAACCATCATTAATTTCTAAAGGGGAGTCATTAAGAAATTATAATAATTAATCAATATTCACGTATTTTTACAAAACAGAATAATATTGCATATTTAGCACTAAACTGACAAGCGACATTGAAAAATTCGCAAAGTAAACCATTCAATCTAACCACTTAATCAGTGTATTAATCATATCGATTGTTAACATCAATTACTCGCTCAAACCTTGTAACTTAGACCACACAATGACATTGATGAGGTATTTTGTCACTAACAATGATTTGATTAAGTCAACAGAGACGTCTTCAACTGTTTTTGTTGGTTGATTACTTATTATACTTAATCATCGTTTGTCCTTCATTTTATTCGCTTTTAATCATAACTTGTTATGAAAATTACAGAATCGCGAATTTATTTTAAACTAGCTGTTGTTTGAGGCTTCGCTGTCATGTAATACAAGCATAGCAAGTGTCCTTTATAAGCAACGATTAATATCCTGCTAATGCAATTAATACTCTTTAAACACTCATTAACACCCACTTATGGTAACTACTGGTTTATGTATAGCAGATGAACTTCCGCTTCCTCCTTTCTAATAAAACAACGATTTGCCATAGCTAAGTCTTTAAAGGGTGACCATGATGGCCATATCCCACTTTGGCCGGTCAATCAAAGCACAATAACACAATGTGATGGCTCAGAGACACACTTCACCTCCATGCATGAGATTTTGAGTTCAAATCGGGCAAGTATCAACGTGCATGTGTAATTTCTGAGTTTACCTCAGGTATAAGACACCCTAGGTAATGTTTCATCAAAATATACGCCTTTGCAACCACTACAATCTTCAATACTTTCGGCAGCTGCTGCAGGTGCCAGCATATTATTTCATTTCATAATTGGGCACACGTCGGCGTTTGTGGGCATTTAATTACTCATGTCGACACAAACAATAGTTTTGGTACACAATTAGAAGGTGCAGAATTAGTTGTATGGTAATGTAAGCATTCGATCATAAAGATAATTCTGTAGCTTTTCGTATTGATTGAGAATTAGAGAATCTTGATTTACGATATGAATACTTCTTCTGTTTGATTGTAATTATTATGTTTGATTCATCTTGCAAACATCATGCAGGGCTATACTAACATAATAAAGTTGGATGTGGAGAGTAATCTTCAGAATTGCTGATTCGATTCCGAAAATTCTTTTTCTATTGGGAAGCCAGAATCCAGAAGTGTTATAGGCTATATGTACAACGTTACACTGATTAATTATGGCCGCAGTCAATAGAACACAAAAAAATAACGGCAATGACCAAAGCATTCGATGTTAGAATTTCTGATAGCGTTCTTTCTACTATCCTTGATCATATGCAAATGAATTGTGCTCCCTGAAATTTGGTTGCACAAAACGGAAAACACAACAAACAAAGATCATCTATAATCATTAAAAATAGAAAGTAACTACTCATTAGAACTTCCTAAAAGTAAAAGAATTTACACAGAAATGCTACCTAATTACCAAACATAAACAGACAATAATTAAGAACTTAAACCTGACAAAGACAGAACACTAGACCAGACAAACAGACAGTATTTTTGTACAAACGTGCTCTGCTTACATGATTTTCTTTTGTTCATTGACGGAAATTGTGATGAGTTACACACACGCGTCTATGTATGTATACATAAAACTTTACTTGTACACGTATTTGTAAGTAGGTTACAATCTTACAACTAATACCGTCAGGCGCCGGCTTTTTGTAGGCTTCGTTTTTGCTTATCTCTTACATAAACTTATAGAGGTAAACTCATAGGTCTACAACCTCGTTTCGGATCAATGTATCAGTTTTTGTGTACTATATATAGTGATATTGTGGATAGTTTATTAGATAAGTAAATCGATTTACATCAAACTTTTCTTGTTTTACATTGTCGGTTCATACGTCAGTGGCTTGGTTAAACAATATTAGGAATACAGCAAGTACAACAGCTAAATAAATATACGAGTATATTATAATGGACAGATAAGTGACAAACAAGAATGCATAGGTTTCACAATTTTAAAAACTAAACATAGCCATAACTTAATCGACCTTTCAGTTAAAAATGTAAACGAAATCAGTCAACAAATCGAAGGCAACATAGACGATACAAAGTCCGAACGGGCGGCGATCCCTAGGCCATATACATTAGCGGATGACACACAAAAATTAACAAATGTCGACGAAGGTCGCACGACATCGTCTCACCAAGTAATTATTTACTTAAGATATATATTAGTCAGCAGTGACCCCAAGTTGCGACAGCTTGCAAATACGACGTGCGCTACTGGTGATGAATGAAATGCTTAAAGTGACGGGGTTTCTAAGTTTTTATCTGATTGAATGTGTTTTGAAACAGATACCCTATAATGACGCTATTACTAAATACAATGATGATTATACTTTCATCACTGCCGAATGCACTTTTAAAAGAAAGATCTGTCTATCAATACACTTTACTTTAGTGTAGAGATAAAAATCTTTCCAAGCCACCAGAAAGTCAATGCCTTCATGATGCAAATAAGTTTCTGCAAACTTTTCTTAATCCCATGATATTCGTCTTATTTCTAACAGCAAATAACATTACTGATGGGATCCAATTTTACTCGTATTGTTCCTAAAAAGAACCTGAAATTGGAATAGTTATTTCCAGTACGAGGTCCTAGTAATTCTAAAGCATTTTTGATTTCAACTCAAACCACAGCGCTTACGGTTACAACAGTGTCTGTGCTAGTTACAACGTTTGTTAGGGGATTGACTCGTTCCATTAAGATAAAAGAACATGTCCCAAACGTAACGAATCGATTAGAAACAGGTCGTAACTTGTTAACCAAGTGGTTTAGAAAAATGAGTTGCTTTACAACGTTGTCAGACCCTTTGTACTGAGTATTTGGAGTGGTCTCCAATAAAGAAAAAAGTTACTTATATAAAACAACTGGTAATGAACTAAAGTTTCCAATTTTTTCAGAGTATTATGTGAACTTCAGAAGCATTTATCAAATCTCCAAGTGAAGAGACAAATGATCAAAGACGAAAAAACAACCGCAATTAAAGGTACCGATAAAAATATTCTTAAAATATTGTTAAAAAAAATTGGTTTGCATCTCACACCTAACGACAAAAACCAAATATTATAGTAGTAATAAAGACAGTCTTTTAGGTCAGGCCACTTATCGCATTGAATTTTCCGCTTATGAGATAATTAATTCAAAGTCAACAGAACTAATAGTCAATACCAAGTCAAGTTTAAAGTAAACTATAGCGTAATAACATGATGCAAAGTTGGCTTGAGCAAGCTAATAGTGTTTCTTAATTCTAATGAAAATGTATAAATTTCTTCATCATTATCAAATTCTATCATCATTAATTTAGTTTCTATCTGAAGACAGGACTTAGATTTCAGTCATTTACCATTTACGATATTTTATGACGGGATGACCATTAAAGATTATCATAAGCCTAAAGACCAAAATAGATTATTATGAACAAACTTGCCATTTACCAAGCCTGATAACATGTTTTTACTGGTTTATCTCATGCTATGTAATAATGATCATCTCACTGATAATATCGAAGGCCAATAAGGTGATGTTGTACCATAGATAGATTGGTAGAAAATAGATAGAATACTCTTTATTATGCACACCATTAAAATTGAAGGTATTTACATAATACTCCAATAACCTTGAACCTCAAGAGTTTTGCTTGATAGACGTTAGTGAGACAGAAGTCAATTAGAAACTTGAAGAGGTTACAAATAGTGATTTGAAATCTAACGAAATTTGACAGTAAACAAACCACTCGGTTGATGAAGAACTTGTGTAGGATGAAAAACAAATAGATAATATAGCATAAAATGCTAAGCAAAATCCAAACTAAGCTTCATAACAATAAAACTCTTGAATTGTAAACCATTTAAAGATACAAGTGCTTAACATTGGTAAAGTAACAATCAGACAGATTGGTGTCAAGTAGCCCTTATATCACAGTTGAATTTATCAAAAGATGATGAAGAATCCATTGTTTGTTTCATATTTCTTAATGTTTATAAATTAGACGTTGTCAATAATAAATTGTAGGCAGCCATGATCGATGATTTAAGTTGTGACGAGGATTCAATTTCGGATGATAGGATTTTGGAAGTACGTGTAATGATAATATTACGCAAAGTAGGTTTTGTAATAAATGGTGAAAGGGAAGATGAGTTAAATGCTAGATTTGTTACTAAAATGATCTTGAGCCTTTGGCTAATGTTTAGTAATAATAATAATTTTTGTGCATAACACATGATAGTCTGTCAGAAAAACCAATTTATCAATCAGAATAGTCAATTTAATCTACCAGTTGCGAATATCACTTATAAGTTCTCATAAGCTACGGAGCAAGACCTTGTCCTTCACCTTCGTATCATAGTTAGCCATAGCTCCCTTTGGAGGTCATCGATCTCATGGGGAGTATCTCTGGGGAGCGTTCCATTTCCAAAGATATTCCAATCTTCTTTATAAACATTGGTCAACCCGCTCTGCCGCATCAAGCAATACAACTCAATAAGCTAATATCTTACAATCTGTCATCATAACGCCGTAGGGCTTCACGATAATTACAAACACTTTAAATTGAAGCTCAGCGTCCTTCACCTTTGCATTTACCGGAATCGCATTATCAGCAATAGTCGTTAATACCTGCCGTGCCTTCAGGGTAATCTTTTAGCAATCTATTAACTTTTTGAGGTGTTCTTCATAATTGTTTATTACATCAAGCTTACCGTTTTGCCTTCATTCACTGTTAAAAAGAGCAGTGGTGGCCCAGTGGTATCGGTCCCGACTTACGAGTTGTAGGTCGTGGGTTCGAACCCCGCCTGGCGCATTACTTTGTGTAATTTATTTCATCACCACTGCTCTCAAAACGGTGAAGGAAAACATCGTGAGGAAACCGGCATGTCCTAGTACCAAAAATTCGAAGACATGTGACATCCACCAATCCGCACTGGGCTTGCGTGGTGGATTATGGCCCACTCCCTCTCACAGAGAGGAGGCCTGTGTCCCAGCAGTGGGAACATTATAGGCTGATGATGATGATGACTGTTAAAAGCCTTCTTTATTAATGCGTTCGAGTTATTGCTTTTAATTAATTTATTATGATAAATGTTTTTAAACCAGTCTACTTCAAAATAATAATTGTTTTTGTGTTATTTCTTTCATCGATACCAAATCAAAGAGAGAATGAGAGGATAAATAGAAATAAACACATCGAACTGGAATCAAATTTTGATTCGGTCAAAAGTCACTATCATATCAGTTTAAAAGAAAACTTCTTGATATCAAATAAATCTGCCTCTTTATTTTGCAAATTGATTTTTGTAGGCTTCCACGTAAGAATATTACTATTCGATTAACGTTTTGTCTTCAACGTTTCCTTTTTATTTTTGTCAAGATTTTCGACATTCAGTGCAACTAGTCACTGTTTGTCTATGGATGTCTGTTGTTCTTCTGTTGACTTTAGATTGTGATAGCCAAATATTCTTAGTTCTTGCATTTCAAATATTTACGCATGACCTCACCGGGCATTTTGACCCAGTCATGCATAAAGACTAGTTACGCATGCTGCCAGGCCCTACTTTCAATTTTATTCATATAAATACAAACACCAGCTGCAGATATATCTAGTAATGAGTGGGTCAATAGTCTAGGCAACGGTTCCACAGCTACATAATGCTCATCTAGTCTCGAAATATTTACCTAAGATGGAAATTAGCACATTATAATTCAAACACTTATATGCATCATTTTAGGTTTCGCCGCAATAGAATTACAACCAGTAAGACTTTATTGCTGTATTGTAAAGCACCAGTTACCAAGATAGTAAATAGATTTTTCAAATGATATTCAAACTACGAGTATAAAGCAGCCATCTAAAAGTAAATTACAACTAGGTTGTCCAGAAACTGGTGAAATAACGTGGACGTCCAAGGTTTAAGTTAGACGACCATTAACTTTTTGTGTTAACTGTTTTATAATGTGGTGTTAGGACACCTTATTTAAAGATAACTTGGATTTTAATGATTCGAGGAATAGATGATGTACCTACTTCTTATGTTGTATGAGTTTAATTTGAAGATTTTGATGAGATCAGAAACAATTTAGTATTAAAAGACTTTCTGACTGATTATTACTTCATTGAATATTTTTACAGTCCCAAAAGGTTTCGAGTATATTTTTTATTCTTTTTCTTATCTTTTCTTGAAAACTTATTACTATACCTGACGATTTGTTAAACAGAGAATGGAGACTACAAAGATTTTACGGAATCCACCTCTTAGCTGTCCACCCTGGATTACTGCACCCTTTGCTACCGTAAACTAAGGTGACAGCTGACCGATCTCTCTGGCGGTGGTAGACCTCACCAGGGCTTCCTGGCTCGAGCCCACCTTCCTGTTCAAGACCGGTGTCAAATAGTTTTGTTTTAATTTTAAAATAATTATATTGATCTGAGATACGTTTCATGACATTGAACACTGGATCGAATTTCATTCCGTTACATAAATTTTCCACCAACTGTGTCTTCGCTCACATCAATTTTTGTATCCGCAACATCTATTAAATACGTAGCTATTAAAAACCAAATTAAAACAAACCAATATACCTTGGCCCTATTCCGTCCCTTCAAAACACTAAAATCATTCACACAGCTCAACGGAATTCAATCGAAACCAATTTTATTGTCTTTTGGTGTCATCATGCCATACTTGGCACTTGGTTCGTCCAGTCGGCTGGCTTGCGTAACTTCAAGTAACGCAAGCTTTTGTAGGATAGTAATGAGGACCTCATGTACGGTAATTATTTTTAACATGACAGTTATTTTGAATTGCGTTTTTGAGTACTGGATGTTTCTTTGTTTTGTATTATTTTTTGGGTTAGCCAGGGCAGTAGTTTATCTACTCTACTGTTTATGATTATTTTCATTGTGATGATACATTATATCATTATGATTATATCATAATAATGATAAAGTCTTGGTTATACTTCAAATAATACTGGTTTTGATGTGTGCCTTGATTTCGCCTTTACTAATCTATTCAATATCTTCATCAGTGGTTAGATCAGATTATAAGTTTCTTGTAATTAAAGCTATGATTGTTTCAGCTTGTTTACTAAATTATCGATGCAATGGTAATAGCATATCTTTAAATACTTTTGTTTTTTTTAGGTACCTATTAAACTTTAAGGATAAATTTCAACTTTTCGTATGGTAACCAGATGCTATTGAGATAGCGACTAAATTGTATTTAATTCAAGTGAGTATTGAACAGAGAAAATACCATTTATGGCAATGTCCTAATAGGGCGGTATCTGAAAAAGGATTCAGTTAAACAGCACAAGCACTTAGGTACAGACTTTATTGAAATACCTGAGTTAATGTTGAAGAATGTCGGTAAAGGTTAATAGAGCTATCAAACTTCTGCAAGCGTTTGATGTAAAAGCGAAATCAACCATAATGATAGTCTTACGTCTTCATCAAATGTTTTTGTGAACATCGAAGATGTTACAATATTTGAGAATACAGTAGCTAATAAAAAACAGAGGTGCGCCAGTAACCTGGAGGATAAGATACAGTAGATTCGTCGTATGATGAACACATTCCACATTCTGAGCTAATAAAATTGTTGAGCGAGCAAACACAAAGCTTCACTTTTAGTACATAATTGCTGAACCACTGGCAAAGATAAATATTTTAGTGGTAACTACAACCAAATGGACATTGAAATTAAGACTGTTTGGGCAGTTAATCAATAAATAAGAAGACTTACGTTCCCCCACAATAAGTACTAACATTAAATTTGTTTCGCGAATTATCAATAAATCACAAAACAAAATAATGATGAAACTCTTCAAAGCGCTCTTCAAAGCGCGATTTAATAACTGCAAAGCTTGAAGAGGATATATTATGCACAATAATCGGAGCTAACATTTAGCTATAAGAATCTACCATAAATCAACCAATCAAAAGAACCAGTTACAATCAATTTTATATTAATACGGACTTATACGTTCGGACCATATACGTCACATTGAATAGATTTTGAATTACAATGAAATATGGTTCCTGGATATTGCTTATTTTGGTCGTAAATCAAATTGGATGGGCCATTTTTGTAGCCTTGACATTTCGACAATATGTTCGGTTGAGAATTTGTCCTTGCTCCGGTATTTGTCCGGATGGTTTTCTAAGATCCGGGTCAGGTGATGAAACTGAACACGGTTCATTTTTGGAAAACTTTTCGCTTATCTCTTGTTTACTTATGTTACGAGTATGTGAAATGACCTTCGTTTCACGTCTGTGTATGTTTTTACGAACTAATTCTGGTTTGGGTTTTTTAATCTCTATGACTTTTCTATCATTGTCTTCTCGTCCTCATTCAATACATTCATGAAACGCTTCATTTATATTTACTTTTTAATTTCATCTGCCACTGTAAACGTATCATAAAATAATACCAACCTATTATTACCCTATAGCAGAACAAAAGCTTCTTCTCATACAATAATTGCATGCGCCTTGATCAACGACTCTTGTACCCGCTTCTTATTACCTTATTATTTCCCAAACTTAATATGGTCATCTTTAATATCTACATTGGTATTTACGATCCTCTCACTACAACGCCATATCGAACAATCCACGGTTTAACAAAATTTATGCGCATATTTGGAGAGTCCATTGCCCTTTACCTATTAACGTCCAAAGCTTAAGCAAAATTTTAAACGTCTTCTGTTTCGGGTTTTCCTTTAACTCCCGGATACTATAAAAATGTAGTGATGATTTCGCAGAATCTTCCGTTGTTACGTCTATAGACGTTTATAGTTCAACAGTAGATCGTAATCAGTCCTGATCGTTGGTTTAGTGGTCATTGGGTTTATCCATCATGAGTTTCTATGACTGCGCTCCGGAATCAGGATCTGTGTCCTGTTGGTGTCAACAGGCTTGCATAACTTGCAATCACATGAGACTTAAATAGAACATAAAAGAATCTGGTTAAATCTGCTGTAAGTACACCTCTGCCCGGAGTCGCGAGACGGTTTCTTTCTTCTTCTTTCTTTTCTAATTTAATTATTGACTAACGTCATTAAGAGTCTGACAGTCCTCTCCGCTCAAGGTACCCAGAGTGGGATGAAAAAAGAGAGGTACACTACTGCTGAAAGTGAAAAAGGCAGATGTCGTTGTTGCCAAGATGAGTGGAGATTGCCAAAACAAAGAAAGACCCGTGGCTCAAATCTGGTTAGGTATGGATATTGATGATGACACCTCTGTGTAACCTTGGGAGGATTATAAGAGTGATAATATACCCAATCTAGCAAGCTAAACCACAAACAAGGAATTGCCTTGTGGCCTTTTTGACCGTTGAGTAACAGTTCGCACTTGACGTAATGACCTGATTGATAGATGCGATAACTTTATGAGGTTGTCCATCAATTCTATTGTTGCAGTTAGTGATAGATGCACTTAACATTTTAGAGTTTGTAAGGACAGTTAGAGGGTTCCCAGAAGCGGCATAACTGACTCTGACATTAGAGATAGTTACATCCTCTAACAAAAAGAAGAGTATAATTAAGATTAAAGGTCTTTCTACATAGCTAAACTGACGCTTCCTACCGACAACGGATCGTAAACTGTCCTAACAAACTCTTTTGGTTCTTCCATGTGTATTCTGGTCTTGCTTTCTGATTACTTATGTTAATTTATTTTGCTTTAATAGTTAAGCTATTCCTTTCAGCTTCCATGGAAATTACCTATCTATTCATATTATGTCACAGTTTTTTATATCACAAAAAGATATTTATGATTTTACATCATTCTCGCAATAGAAAAATAAAAAACAGGATTTAGTATTAAGAAATAATATAATAATATTAATTAATAGCCTGTTTTTAATTATATTATTAAAATGAAGAATCCTATATCCTGATCTCAAACAAGTTTCGTGAATGTTATCTTAGAAAAACATCTTCATCATCATTACAATGGAGGATTCCAATTACATTTAATATCTGCATTTTTGTGTCTCGGATTGATCCGCGTTCTCAAGGTATTCTGGTTACGGTTACATATCAAGTTTTCATCTACAGGACATGTATTTTTCCTTGGCCCTATTCCATTCTTGCTCAAGACTTCATACTCAATAAAAGTTGTCAAAATTTCTACTCGGCATATTAAGTATTTATTAACTTTTTATTTTTGTGTGCAAAACGATTGATTCATGAAAATAATCTTTCTGGTTAATGGTTACTGGCAAATTGCAAAATTATGTAAATATCTGTCTATAAGGTTAAGGCTCTGAAGGAAACATTTTGATGATACCGCCATGTTCTTCAACCACAAAATCATAAATGGACACGGCGATGCGTGGATTTGACCCACTCCAAAAATCACTGTGCAGTAGATTTTCTGATGATGCTTTGCTAATCATTCCTTTAATTTTGTAAACTTTAAGGTCTCTTCATCATACCATTATTAGCTCTGCCATAAACTTAAAAATAGATACCATCTCATCTTACCAAACACAATCGTTCGTATTGAATGCAACAATATTACGATTCCGTTTTTATTTGCATTTGGCATTGAGCACAAAATGTAACGTCGACATAAAACAAAGGATTCAAATTCCTATCATTATCATTGTGTGTGTTAAACACGTATTGTCTGTCTATTCAATTGGCAAACATGCGAAGTTGGGTAAAAAGTACATTTTGTTAATTACTGGTTAATGGTTAGTGGTAATTGGTTGGATGCTACTTTCTTTATTGGTGTCAAGCGCAGTTATCGCATTTACACCATAGATATTGCTTAGTCCGTTGCAATTTCGGTGGTGTTCAATAATAACTAAAAGCTGTGGGGGTTTTCCTCAGCAATGGTGAAACGTGGTATTTAAAGCTCAATCCGTTTCTTTCAGTAGCCCTTTGCGTTGCAGGGTCAGGATAACCTCTGAAGACATTCCCGCTACCCTGCAATGGCAGGCTTTGAGAGGAGTCAGTAAATTTGTATTAAACTGTAAACAGTAAACTGACTGTCAATATGAGCAATAATATTTACAATGCAAGAGTATTTAATGCGTTATGTAAAGCGTTTAAAAATTATTTTAAATATTTGAGCCTTTAAAAGTTCACTTAACATTGCATAAATATAATCATCTTATAAAATTTTCATTAGACTGAGGGTCCAGTCTAGAGTGTTAGATAATCACAATGCTTCGAATTTTAGGTGATCACGGTGGTTCCACAAAGGAGTTCAAATAAAGTTTCGACACAAAACAAATGTCAGTCTATCAATAAAACATTAGGGTCTTTATAGAATAGCGAAGGCAGCTACTGACCCACAGCACCTACACTGTTGTTCCCTACCTCTCATCTGACACCCATATCTCGTCACTTAGGTTACGATGCTCCTACGCATCTTCGCATAGATCCGGCCTGTCAATGTCAACGCAATGTCAATTGAAGATTTAAATGTTAAGAGTTTTGTCGTCTGATTCATAACGTGTGTTTATTTTTCAATTTTGTTTACTATAAATGGGAATTTTGTAGGTAACTGCAAGTTTTTGTTATTTCTGTTTCTTTTTTTTATTGTTTTATTCAGAACACAGCCATTCATGTTTTAGGATCTTTTTATTTGTGAATCGTATTTATACCGTCCGTACGGTTCCTTTTCCTTTTATCAGTCTTCATATTTTTCGACAGTGTTACCTATTCTTCAATTTAGAGATTTTGGTAAACGAAATCAGGTGTTTTTCCAACTTTTTCCTAACTCCGTTACTAGACTCGTTAGGGAAGTTTAACGCTCGCATTAAACGTGTCCTTACCAATAATGCGTATTACAAAGAACTCAATGAAGACCAATAATTCCGACACAAGCGGCTGGCCAGCTCAGCGTTAGCACTAATATTTACTGCGTCAAAATTACGATTAACCGAAAATAACTTTTCATTCTGATTTCAATACTTATAAAAGAATTATTACAGAAACTCCTAACCCTCTACTTTTATTTAGAAGAAAAAAACCGGCCAAGTGCGAGTCGGACTCGCCTATAAAGGGTACCCGTAGCAGCAACTAACAATATAAAAGTTCTTGTAGTTGGTTGTAACTTTGCAAGGTAAATTGCTGTTTACGATAATTATATGACTTATTAAAAAAACTAATTACTCGATCTCGTTCAAACCAATTTTCAATAATTGAAGTTTGCATGGAAATGTACATCATATACTTTTTTTAGTTTTGTCATTCTCTTATTTTAGAAGTTACAGGGGGGGGGACACATATTTTACCACTTTGGAAGTGTCTCTCGCGCAAACTGTTAAGTTTAAAATTGGTTTTCGTTTTATTTTTGTGTAAAATCCTAATGTGGTTCACATCATACATCTACTTACAAAGTTTCAACAGGATAGCTCTTATTCTTTCGACAAAAAGTGGCTGTGACATACGGACGGACACACAGACAGACATGACGAATCTATAAGGGTTCCGTTTTCTGACATTTGGCTACGGAACCCTAAAAATGGTTAAGTATTTTAAATTAATGTAAGCGTGAATCAAGTTAATGATAAAACTGAAGGTCCGTTGACTCCTCAAAGAAAACAAATTTAATTAAATCATCTCCCACATTATCTGTCATCATCATCATCTCAGCCGTAGGACGTCCACTGCTGAACATAGGCCTCCCCTTTTGATTTCCACTTATACCGGTTGGAAGCGACCTGCATCCAGCGTCTTCCGGCGACCTTTATAAGGTCGTCTGTCCACCTTGCTGGTGGACGTCCTACGCTGCGCTTGCTAGTCCGTGGTCTCCACTCTAGTACTTTTCGACCCCATCGGCCATCTGCTCTGCGAGCAATATGGCCTGCCCATTGCCACTTCAGCTTGCTAATCCGGTGGGCTATATCGGTGACTTTAGTTCGTCTACGGATCTCCTCATTTCGGATTCGATCACGTAGAGAAACACCTAGCATAGCCCTCTCCATAGCTCGTTGAGCGACTTTGAGCTTTGAGATGAGGCCGATAGTGAAAGACCACGTTTCGGTGCCGTAACTCATCACTGGTAACACACATTGGTTGAAGACTTTCGTCTTGAGGCACTGAGGTATGTCGGACGAAAAGACATTGCGTAGTTTCCCGAACGCTGCCCAACCGAGTTGGATTCGGCGGTTGACCTCTTTCTCGAAGTTGGACCTACCTAACTGGACTACTTGTCCTAAGTAGATATATGAGTCAACAACTTCGAGTACCGAGTTTCCAACAGAGACTGGGGTGGGCACAACATTGGCATTTGACATAATTTTCGTCTTGTCCATGTTCATTTTCAAGCCCACCCGTTGTGAAACTCGGTCGAGGCCATCGAGCATCATGCTGAGTTCCTCCATCGACTTTGCCATGACTACGATGTCGTCGGCAAACCGAAGGTGAGTGATGTATTCGCCGTTGATGTTGATGCCAAGTCCTTGCCATTCCAGGAGCTTGAAGGCGTCTTCCATTGCGGCAGTAAACAGTTTCGGGGAGATAACGTCTCCCTGTCTTACGCCTCTTCTCAATGGAATCGCCTTCGTGCTCTGCTCCTGTACTCGGACCGACATGGTGGCGTTATTATACAAGCACTTCAACACCTCGATGTACCGATAGTCAATTAAAAAAAAAAACATTATCTGTAGTCACCAATTAATGGCCGCAATTAGTTCCACAGGTGGTCAAAAATGACACTTTTTAAACAATTTATGTGTAAATTTGGAACTGGTTTTATGGTATTTTATCTTTCTTGTGTAAGTGCCGAAAGGTGAGGTCAATGCGGTATGCCATTTTTTTTTTGTAAATAATTTAATAAGAGACGTACGTTTTAAACATAATATAATTACATGAGAATTTCTGTGATTTAATATTTATGCGTGAGAAGGAACCTGTGGAACAAGAATAACATTATGTTTTTTTGTAAATTATTTTGAAACGTATACCCCAGAAAGTTTTGTGAAAGCTCAAGGAAGGGAAGGAGAGCTTAAATAAATATTGATTTATTACAAACTGCGCTCTTGAGTAATAAGTTGGCAAAAGGAAAACCCGGTAACGTATTGAATGAAACGGCAGTGAGAGTGTTATGAATGGCTATCAAAGTAGTATTGATATAAAATATTCTGTGTCGTCACGTGTCGTGTATTGGGTAATATTGCTCTTTAGCAAGATAAAATATCTTCATCATCTGCTTAGCCTTTAAACTATGTTGATATCGGCTATTAGTCTAAACGTATGCATTTGAAATACCTGCGTTTTATTTAAAGCGACTGCCTATCTGACCTCAACCCAGTGATATATTAATACACTAAAAGAAAAACATATATTTTTCTATCTCACTAATATATTTTTGTCTGTTAGATCATCCCGGACATTATAAAAAAAATATATTTATAGAGACATTAAAAAAGCAAGTTATCACTCTTAATGTCACGGTGTTAGACGTTAATTATTTAATAGAAAAAAAAACTATCTCGATCGAAAATAAATTGGATATTTCGAAGTTAAACCAGTTTATTTGTACCTATTGTTTGGAATTAATTAAGTGTGTTATTCAAAAACAAGTAAAATAACTACCATTGATATTTTGTAGCACATTAATTAAATTATGGAAAAGTTTTTCGAATATTTTCGTAAACTGTCGTCAAGGTGAAATACATAAATTAATATAAAACCGAAAACGTCGCCGCGGCTGTTTGTCTGTTTGTTCGATAGAAACTGCTAAACTGATTTTTATGCCGTTTTCGCCATTCAACAGAGTGATTCATAGGGAAGATTAAAGTGAATTAAGATTACGATATGATAGAACATTTGTTAAAATTTTGTGTATTTTATTTTTGTTTTAAAAACGGTGCCCCCTTTCTAGGAACTTCTCCTGTAAGTAAATAGGTTGACATATAAAATGACGATAATAGTTGAAAATGTCAGAAAAATTCAACTCGCCAAGTTTTATTGAAAACGCTAGCTAATCCTTTTGTAATATAACAAAACTGCTATGAAAAATTAAAATATCTAAGATAATAATTTACCGTAATAGGTAGATGAATTCTGAGTGTAAGTCGTGTTGTCTGTTATGTAATGGTACGAGTATCATCATCTCATCATCATCTGCCTAGCCTTTTCCGAACTATATTAGGGTCGTCTTCATTTGTTTCCAAATGCAGCCCCGTACTAATATTTTACATGGAGATACTGCCGTTTGAACATTATAGTCCAGTTCATCATGATCATCTCAGCCTATTGCATTCCGCTTCTTGACGTAGGTCGCTCCCGGATAGCTTTTTTCATCCAGGCACTGCCTGCTACTTTCTTCAGGTCATGAACGATCTTGCCGTGGGGCGTCCCATCCTACGTTTACCTACACGCGGTCTCCATTCGAAAACCTTCCTACTCCGCCTTTCGTCACTCCAGCTTACATTGTACAGTTGGTACTAGTTAATAAAGATATACCTTAGTTATTTGCTTTCTTTGCTGAATGTCAGACTAAGTTTAACATGGTATACATATAAAGCTTAAAATTGCGTAACACAAATTATGCATAACCACGCCAGTTACATTACCTTCGGCATCAGTGATTCGCAAACTTGACCACTATGACCCTCACTCGATGACCGCATAATTTTAAAAAGGATTGCGTTGAGGAGCATTAGATGTTCTTGGAATATTTTAATAACATATTAATATGGTAGGTCTCTTAGATTTCTAGAGCAATGTTTTAACAGAAGGTTAATCCATGAAAAATCATTTATGTAAAAACATAATTTTATATTTAAATATACTTCTTAAAGAATTAGTGAGCAGCAATGTCATCATAATTACTTTTGGAAATTAATTTAAATTACAACACGATTTTTATAATTATACATAGAAGGAGTTTTAAATAGACACTATTAGTTTTATTTACATACACGCGTTAACGATTACTACCAGTAAGGTCAATGACCCGATTCACATATTATGATCATTTTAAACTTTGTCACGTTGTATTACTCGTACTTTTTAGTATATTTTTGGGTGTTTGTGCAAATTGGTAGTTGCTAACAATCAAGTTTTATAGATGCACTTTTAATTTGTTTTTGTGTGATTGGCATATGAATGAAAAGGTGTTATATACTTGTGGTATGATATAGAGATAGACGAACCTAGAAAATATTAATGGTCTGAGTTGAGTATAACAACCATCTGTTATACTTGTGGCTATTTCCGGCGCAAAGGTTGTCTTCATTAATCTTTTAAATATCATGCAAATTGTGTTTAAAATGAAAATGACTTATCTGCACAATTGCACATACGTCTTTATTACTAAGTGTGGCGCCATGACATGAAACATTAAATTGATATTTTTTTCAACAGAAACAAAAATACATGGTAATGTATGCAGCAGTTACATCATTTTGACCACTTGTCCCGAACGTGGGAGGATTAAGTATCGAGCCTACCAAATATATATTTTATGATTGTTGGGTAAACCATTATATTAATCAGGCACTTCATTCGAGATGATTGCACCTTGAATTAATAAATATATTATCAGGAAATTGTGTAAAATACTGATTTCAATATTATTGCAAATAAGAATAATTTAAAGCTTTTCCTTTTATTAATAATAATTTTCAAGCTTTTTTACTTTGTTTTCGATTTCCCCAAATATGTTATTAAATTATAAAATATTATAATTATTCAAAAAATAAATCTTATTTAAACTTTACAACTCACTTGAGACAATTTAAGTCACTGGTATTAACGACCCCTTCACTAATTAGTACTGATAGATAAAACGTTAAAAGTTCAAGGATTTCCAACATCAATATTCAAATCATTAATTTCTCGCCAACTTACATCTTTTTGCACAAATTCCTAAATGACGTAACTCACAAATTCTCAAATAATAAACTTGGATATTAATGATTTGACAGTAAAGTTCCTTTTAGCTTGTACTTAATCTTGTACTTCCGTAAAGACGACACTTCAGACCACCTTTGACATATTTGCTCAATAATAAATTGACATTGAAAATTCAAGTTTATTTGCGCTTGTGTTGATTATTTTCTTGGCAATTATAGACTCTATGTTGTTAGCAATAAATGCGATTGTATTTTGCATTCCACCAAAAGTGGTGGTCAGTGTTTTATCAATTAAATTACAATATCTAGTAGGATGTCCTGGTCAAACAGATTAACACTTTAATTCCGTTTTTTTAACATTCGAGAATCCCCAAGCAAAAAACGATATCCGTGTCTTTATATGGCATTTGAGCATACAAAATTAGTATTTTGTGAAACAGGATTTAAACGACTATTAGTAAAAAATTAGTGTTCACCAGGAAAGCTTCAATTATATTTTAGGTATTAATCACAATTATATGCCATTATGGTGCTCAGACGTACAATTAGCAAAAAAACTCTGAAGCAGTATAGATTCGTTAATACTTATATATTTTGATACTTCTAGATTGTTTATCAACGTTAAAAATTTTATTCACTGATAAGTGAATGGTAACCTGAAAGTATATGATGTTCAGTTTGTCGTAGAAATTCACTCTTTAAGAGTACATAATGTATTTATAATAAGTACTTTACTAAGTTTATTATACCGTATCATTAGCGGTCTTTTAACAATAAGTGTGAAGTTTTTTAAACTGTTGTTCTGTCTTTTGTGTTCTGTTTTTTCTCATAGCGATTTGTGAGCAAAATATGTTATGAGGTTAAGGATATAATTTATCAAAATGATAAATTACTTACATGAATATTCAATGAAAAATGTGATTTATGAATGGCAGCACTTTTTTGCAAATTAATTTATTAACAACTCATGGAGAATTATTGAGATTTTCGATTCTATCTTTGTCACATAATCGAATTTCCCATAAAGCAGGCTGTAGAACGGCGTGAGTGAAAGGAAGGGAAACAGTCTAAGGGATAGTGCTCTTAGTCGCGGCTTTTTCTCTGGGATTAAGAGACATATCAGAATGTCGTATAAGGCCCTTACATATTCCTTTATCATGTAAATTAACTGAAATATTATTCAAAGTGTGCGTCTGCAGCAAGTCCTTTATTCGATCCACTCCTTTTGATCGCACCTTTATTCTTTTGACATAATCAAAATTATGAGAAAGTAGGCTGTCTCACTTTCAGATATGCTTTTATAAATACCTTTAAATCGCAATTATTCGCTAATAAGGATTACATAATGATGAATCACGTGTGATATAATCGGCTAAATAAAAGATTGTTACTTTTTTTTGTCCCGATGTGTAGTACTGGAAATAGGACCTTTTGCTATTTTTAATAAGTTTATTTTTAGCATGTTTGAGCGAGATGGTGGCTAAATTTTGCTGAATAAAAACTAAATATTTTAGATGATGTTTCAGTATTTCATAATGATGTTTTTTAAACTAGTTTGATGATGAAAATAGTGTCACCGCTGCAATTGGAAAACTAACAGACCAATAGATAATATTTGAAATGACTTCAAGGGAAGGGGCGACGATGCTTTGCCGACCTTTAAGGCTAAGTTATAAATTCTCATGTCCTTGTAATTTCACCGATTCAACCTATTCAAAATGTGCAAAATTGCCTATTGCCAAATACGTATCTGACCTATCAGGTTTTCATAGGATTGCGAGAGAAGAATCACAAATAATGAGGGGTAGCCATTATTCTTTATGAACACAATCATATCATCAATTTTCCGAAGAGGAACTTAACGCCTAATATAGATATTATAGACGTAAAGAAACAGACTTATTGATGGGGCGAACAAACAAAAAATACATATTTTTTTTTAACATTGCCCCACACTAGTTAGGATTTTTTTTCTGTATCGTGGGTGCGTTTACAAACATATAAAGTCACATACACAAACGCCCTGACCGATACAACTAGGTACTTGTAGATCATACAAATATTTGCTCCGGGCGGGAATTGAACCCGCGACACGCAGCGCACCTACCTAATCGCTCAGCCACTGCGATAACCGTGCCAATTATTATTATTATTATATTATAATTATTATTATATAAAGAATATTGATAATTTTTGTAGATCTAGTATTTCCCTGTCTTTAAGACACGTGATAGAAACAAAAAAAATATCTATAATATTTATGAAACTAGTTTTGTGTTCTTTTTACAAGAATTTGGATTATTATAGCCATTTCAATAATATAAGCATTTGAATAAAATTAATGACTATGATAAGTAGTTAGGCCTGTTTATGGAAAAAGTTTTACGTAAGGATGTTAATAATTTCATGATTAGATCGTAGTTTTTCCTTTGGTTTCTTTATGTGATATTATTATATTTTGACAATTATTGCTAAATAGTTTATGACTGTTGTAACGATAATTTTTAAGCAAACTGTTCACAAAACCTTTGTTTATTATATTTTGAAGCACTAGTAATAAATAATGTTGTTAAAGATAATAATCAGCGAAATAAAATTCCTCAGTCTAAAAACATGATTTATGTTGTGATAAGTACATTTTCGTATCTTCAAACTTGATTAAGATGTTAAACATAATTATTGAAAATAATTTATGTAGAACTTTAATTACTGACCATAAATCACAATCACAAACATCTGTTAATTTATATGGATTACGCGATTATTTTATTTTACATTTTGAGCAGTGAAATAATAAAATGCATTTAATAAAAAAAATGTTATTAATCTTATATCACAATTTTTATTCCTTATACATTAATGTAATTAATCCATTTTCATATAAAATATTTATACATTTCTGCCCAACATATTTTTTAACAATAAAAGTTAGTCCAAATAAGATATTGAGGACTGCATCTAAAATACATCGAACTTTCCGCTTTTGTGCATAACTGTCAATCAGGATTTCATAACATGTCAGAGACGCTACTGGGTTGCGCCACTTTTGGACAGTCGCGAACAAAAATATTTTCGGCAAAAGACTTTATGGTTGATCAACCAAATGGTTAGTCGACATTAGGATATTAAATAGATTATTAATTACGCATGTCAATAATTCACGGAAGTCTGATTAAATCAAACATTAGTTTCGGTCAACATTTGTTTTGTAGTTAAGGCTCAATAAATAATTAGGTACAGTTTTTTACAGTTTAAAAAATGCAAACATCAGCAAAAACCAAACAATGCTATTTTTTTATTTCACTTAGGATGAGGATAAAGCGTTTCGAGTGAAAAGGTCTAGGTCCCATAATTAACATATTTTGAAATATCAATAACAATAGAAGAAATTACTTCACGGTTTTTATTAGACATTTGAAATTAACCACTTAACCCACATTGCCATTTAGGAAACATCAATGACTTTTTGCAAATAATCATTTCCAGATAATTATTACTCAAATGGAACGTTTTTACTGTATGAAACCTTTTTACTTTAAAAGCTATTTCTCAATTATCTATCGAATGCAAATATATTTTAACAACAATACAAAAACAATATTATTTAATTAAATCGCGTTCAATTCCACTGCTGGTAGGATCAATATTGTAATGCAATGTCATCTATTACAACCATTGAATTTCATTATACTGATCGTGTTTCAGTTTTTTCATTGAATTTCACCTTTCATGGAATTCAAATCACTTGTGAACCGGAGCGTACGCTGCTTGTACGTTGTCAGGTGGCTAAACAAAGCGAACAACACAAAACTATCTGTCGTTGCATCTCCTACAGTAGGACGCGGTGTGCGTGCATTAGTCAGGTTTGGATACAAGGCATAAGCGACAGCGGGTTTTTAAACTAAGTGGTGTTTGCTATAAACTATATCCATTTTACGACATTTTTTTTAAACATTTTACAAAAAAATATCTGTCAACCGCAAAACGTGATTTGTCGTTGATATAAGGGTCGTTTTGCAGTTGCCCTTTTTTAAGACGAGTGTATAACATACTCATATAATCTAATTATTTGTAGTAAGACGGTTTATGTTTGGGATATTTTGACATAATGTAAACCGCAGTGGCGTAGGGTAAATATTCTTGAAAGTGAACCCGGACCAAAACTTAATGAAAAAACTTACAAACATACTAGTCGCCCCTACGATTTTTGAAAGTTTCACTCGATTTCTCTGGTCTTCTATCATCAAACCCTGATTTCCTTTTCAAGTTTCCACCATTAAAACATCTTCTTTTCAACAAAAAAAGAATCATCAAAATCGGTTAATAAACGATGTCCGATGAAGTTATTAGTTATGCCGCGTCGCCGCGAACAAAGAATAAACAAAATAAACGTTGTATTTTATGGACGAATAAATTGAGTAACCTCCTTAATTTCTGTAGTCGGTTAATCAATTATTAACAAATTCCATAGAAATCATGTTCACAAAACCCTATACTAATCGCCTACAGACCTTAACACCGCGATTCAGGATCGTGACGTAATTGCACAACGCCATCTAGTTAAAACTTCGAAACTAACATTACGGTGAACACTGAACACTTACCAAACAATACCATTGAACTGAACTAACTTTGTTATTAATGCGCTAACTACGCAAAACTGATAAATTTCAACAATAATACCAAATCAAATGCAAATGGACAGGTGAAAACAATAAATACAAAAAAAATAAGCGCGAACCAAAACTAATGTGAATTTGTCATCCAAATAATACTATCTAAACGAATTACGAAGTCCAGTATCATTCCATCTCGTTCTGGCGTACGCATTTCATATTTCTATCCTTATCATAAGCCGGTAATATTCGGCTTCCGAGCGTCCTTAAACTAGCGGTGTTATGTGGCCTCAAGCTCACGATCGCTACAAGAGAAACTTTGAATTTTATGAACTGAATTCCGCATTCGCCTTGCGGCTTACAAACTTTGTCTGTTTGGCGTGAGTTGAAATTGCGCGGAAAAAATTTGTAGGCGTTTATTTTTTTTTTTTTTATTGTTCTTTTCTTAATTTGTTTGTGATAAATGAAAATAATAGATACTATATAGTATTTGCTATATTTCGAAAGGCAAGCCGATAGGAATCGGCATGTTAGGTGGCTTCGGGCCTGGTAAACCGACTTTTAATGTTGTGAAATAAGCTTAGGTACTCAAAAAGTATGCGGCGTATTTGATAAATAAAATCACTATATTTTAATTATTTCCATTTTTTTACTTTTACGTATTTTACTTAACAGTCCAAGTAATGTTGTTGTGCGGGTGGCGCCTAAACATTGTGAAATCAAAACAAACCTTCAACTAGAAATAGACTAATAACTAATTCATATTTGTTTTAAAATACAATTTATTTATGATAAATTATGTTGTAAACATGCAGCAACGGTGTGTAAGTATTTATTTATTAATTTTTAACATACTATGACCTTTGGCACACGTTTGTAGTAGTGTTAACATGATTTATATTAATAAACTCGTCATTTATCTTGTCTTTATCCATGTTTGCTTCACTGAGGTCACGGGTACATTAGTTTAAGATCATCCAGAAGTTATATCTGGTTATGATTTTTTTATTTATATTGACTGCCAATCATTTAAATATTAGGAAGATGAACATTTGTGATAAGTTGCATTTTACGATGTTGTTTATTTTATCTTTATTTTTTACTGGGGCGAACTGGTCATTCAGAAACTTTATAAAGATCAATCGAATTAAAGTGAACGGATTATACATGATTACATGCAATTAAGGCTCATTTTCCGATGAAACACGGTAGAGCTAAGATTAAGTTCGCTCTGTAGACCTAGCAAGTTATGAATCCCGTCCGCAATTTTAATTTATCTCGTACTATTTCGAAACCGCATTAGTTTATGGCTTGGACCACAAACAGTCTCAGAGCAGTAACAAACGCACGCAGCATTCCTCTAGTTCTATTGTTTATGAAAATATTTGCTGAAAAAGATATTTGTTTTGTTCCATCAACAATGAAGGATTGTAGGATATTTAGATCACAGGTCTTTGTTTATTATGCAATGGTTTCGGTAACACCTTTGTTAATAACATAAGGAGTTCAAATAATTAAGCTATAGCGTATAGTAACGTAAATGCAAAATAATTGTAATACAGTAGAATAATACTAACACAGGGTGGTTCGAACATTGGCACAAAACAAAAGAATTCTCGTGCCGTAGGGTATCCGAATCCGAATCAACCCTATGTATATTCCGCAAGTTGTTATATTTTTCGAGTGAATTTTTCAAACACCTAATCTAAAAGATATTTTCGACTCTTTTTTGGAACTGAAACTACAGAGTTGTACTTTTTTTGCATAAAATAATCAGCTTTCGTTTGTCTTTATGTACTTAGCATTACTTTCAGTGATTGCAAAGATAGTAAATAAAATCTTAGTGACATTTTTGAAAATCTAAAATACAAGTACCTACCCTTGAGCATTTCGGTCAATATTTATCATTGAGCCAAATTGCATCAAGATCCTTTCAGCCGTTCAGTCGTGATTGAGTAACAAACATCAATCCATACATCCGAACAACTAATGTTTCGCATTTATAAATATAAGCGAAGATTAAGTGATTTAACATGACCTAATACGACCTAATGTTTTAACACATTTTGACCAGCAATTTTTAATCGAATTTAACGGCTGGCACATTCATGTTTTGAAAGCTGAAGTCAGAGGTCAAGATATTTTAATTTAATTCTGAATATATTAATATGCAAACTTGTTTCGATCTGAAATGCTACCTATTATTCTGAGCGATTGTTTGCTGTGTGAGATTAAAAATAGTTCAACTTTTATTTGCTCCAGACTTTAGATATAAGAAGAATATTTTATACTGGGTTAAAGCAAAAAATAAGATGTACATCATTACTGCGAAGTTCGTTACCGCGATGTACGTTACAGCGAATGTTCATTACCGCGGAGTACGTTACAGCGAATGTTCATTACCGCGAAGTACGTTACTACGAAAGTTCATTGCTGCAAAGTACGTTATCACGAAAGTATTTGTAGTTAGATAAGTTTTTTTTTTTATTCACGATTTGTTTTACTGTTCAAACACTGCGACTTTGTATTGAGGAGCGTGTTTAAATATTAACTTCAGAGTTCCTGTGTGTTCAATTCAAATTGATTGCTTTGCGGTTGTTTTAGTACATACAGTCTTCAGAACTTTGTGAGTATCGATAGTTTCGATTGAAGCATCATTGGAAAATCGTATTAAAAAAAAGTTGCTAAGACGGTTTTAATTTAAATCCTGATTCAGGATGTGCCATTTATGAAAAGAAAAAAAGCGATTACAAATAACAACACCTTTTTAATCTTCCTTAATGAGCCACTGGACTTAACAATATGCCAAACACGCGATAATAAGCGAAGCCTAATTGCTAACCGGTGTTAATCCGGTAATTACAAGTTATTTACTGCTCCTCATAACATAGAAGAAATATAATAAAACCTTTTATATCTACATCATTACTTAAATATGTTTTAATTAATACATTCTTGAGTGACCAATGACAAGTTTGCGTAACACATAACCTTGGCGTGTGGTTTGATATTTAAATATACAAATATTAAAGCTTCTTCAAATTGTAGAAACTAGTGTGTCATTAGGAAGTTTGGAGTAGCGGTTAGACTTCAAATAAAGAATGCGTACTCTATATTTTATACATATAATTACTAGCTTAAGTACGCGGCGTTGTCTGCGTGAATAATGATAATCATCAAACATAAATGTATGGCATTTTTCACAAAATTGCCATGTGTTAGTCCAGGTTGTAAATTATCTGTATATCAAATCTGACGCCATGGCTGGCCCAGTGACTGAGCAATCGACTGCAACGTTTCGCGGATTAAATTTTTGTATGATCTATGAATATTAGGTATTTTACATGTAAAATATACACATATGTAACTAGCACTCTGCCCACGACTTTGTCTGCGATTTCAGTCAATTTACATAAAAACCGTAATTCAAGCAATTGTATAGGAAGTTTAGGTTAATAGTACCTACTACTATTTACCTTAACTTCCTCAAGAATTGCTCTATTTTTTAGAAAAAATTACACTATAATATTATTTACTATTACAAAGAACATTTATCTTGTTCAGCAATAAGATTTACCTTAAATCAGTCCACTACTTCCAATCAAATAGTCTGACATAATTATTACATGTACCTATATTCATCTGATTAAAAAATGCAAAACGCGACACTCGGCTACAATTATTTATTAGGTCTATAAAATCAACATTTTCTTTGAGATCACAGTATCAGACTGTATATATTTATGCAAAATAATTCTAAGATTACGTTTTTATAAGCAGTGACCAACGACGACGCATCGTTTACGTAAGAAAGAACCTTGGTGTGTGGTTATATATAAATATACAAATATTTCGATTCGATCGATTTTAAAAATTCCTTTGTCCAAACAATGGTTTTATTTAACCTGATATTTTTGAACCGGTTTATTTGCATATCAATATAATAAATAACGTCGAAATGCAGAATGTTCGTTCGTTTCGTTATTCCGCTTTGCATTGATATTATAGATGCCATAAGAGCAAAGATTTTAAATAAATTAAGGCGTATGATGACCATGAAATTATGAATATGGAACAGATGTGTCACAAAATGACTAAGTTTGTCTTATTTTATGCTTTAATGTGGTGCAACGGTGATTATGGCGGTTTTCGAAGAGTGGCCAAGGTAAGGACGGAGAGCATCATATGGAAACTACTTAATGTGTCATAATCATAACAAGACGACAATGACAGGGCGACGAATTGACTAAAGAAAAATGGTCTATATTTCAATATTTAATGTTAGTTGTTAGGAAGTATGCCTCTTCACTCTATTCCAGGTAAATTACTAAGATGTAGGTAATATTGACTTAAGGAAATGCTGTTTGAGTTTTGATTATGGGTAGACATATACTGGAATCTCTTGATCTCTCTCATAAATCTCACACATTTTTTTTGCAAAAATTGCTAAATCACAAGGAGCAATTAACATTAAAGGCGGCGGTCCTCATACCATCTGCCATTTCTAAAACCCAATAATGATGTACCAACAAGAAAAGTTTCCATTGACAGTTTACTCCTAATCGAACAAGCAGATCTCAGAACATCTCTCAATACGAAATTCGTCGGTAACATTTGAAGTTACATTCGGTAAACTTTATATGTTACGTATCGGGTTAAAGATCACTGTACAACTCTTGACATGCCGCTAACGTATCGATTTAAGAATCGCGTGTAACATTTTCCGCGCAATTTTATTTAAGTTTGATTATTTTAGTGCCTTTTATAAATTCAAAATGCACTCATCGTATTTTAAGAAGCAATAAATAATTTATTTCTTATAACAAATACATGACAGCTACAACATTATTGGTATAAACGCCGCCGTTTCAAAGTCACATCTGACGGAACTTCAAATTAATAATCCTTAGAATGATAGTGGATATAAATAGTCGTAGTGTAAAGAATTTACTTGTATATTTTTAGTTTTTAAAATTAATGATCTTGCTCATCCAGTAAAAAGAATTAGTATCTTCTCTATACCTTAAATTAATGCTGCCTAAGTCTGTTTATAAGCGCAAAATTTTTAAACGGCTGGACTAATTCAGCCAATCGATTTTATTTTGTTTGCAATTTTTTAAATAAGCAAGTAATTATAGGCAGTTTTATTTAATTATCGTACGTAATGTTCATAATTCAAAGAAAAATCATATTCAGGTTTTTTTTTTATCATAGTTATCATTCTCTTCCTTTCCCAATTATTTAGGAATCGAATTCCAGTGATTTTTAATTTTAATAAAAGCAGCTACCTACTTGATAAGTTTTGCACGAAATAAAATTGTTCTATTTGAAATCATAAAAGAAAATATCTCGCTAAAATGCTTATATTCCAGTTAACGCCGGGCGAATCTGTCGTACGGCGTGACCTTTGCGCAGCGGCCTTCTGCCTTGCGTAACTTTGTCCTCCGACGCAAGCGCATCTTTGTAGCTTCACCATTTTACTTGTAACGACGTCGCACCCTAATTATTAGTTACCTTTGTTCAATTATCTATGACTTTGTGGGTTTTAGTATCACGTTTTCATAGATTTTAGAAGACTGTCAAATTAGATACAATGTTAGCAATTGGAACATTTTCATGTTTTTAGAGGATGTCGTTAGTGTTTATTATTAAGAAACAGTAACCTGCATTGTATTGTTTAATTTCTTTATAAATGTATTTCTCTATGCGATATTGTCATAGTACAAAAAACACATGTTTGTGGTAAAAATAAAATGAAAACATTTTATTTCACATAAACCCCAATGGGTACTTATAAAATATCGACAAATGGTTCTTCTCCATTGTTTATGACCAGTAAAACTAATACTTGAGCTCGGTAACTGGTCTATGAAACTATGACCACTTAAAGGTAACCTATTTGTCTAAATATTGTAATCAATCACACTATAAACCTTCTTCTAAAAAGACACTACTGAGTACATATAAATTTCATAAAATGCATTCATGTAAACACAATACAAAAAGTTTTACATAATAAATCAATTATTACGTCTTTGCAAACACTATTATTTACGAACATTATGACATACATTAGGATTGTATTTTGATTATGACATTTGACAGCAGTCTTGAATGCAAATCTGATATTTTTAGGGAAAAATAATTTCGTAAGTGTCACAGTTTCTCATCGATTCTAAAATGTGATAAATCGATTATAAAATGTTAATTTCGTAGAAATTGCGAAAAGGTTAATAGATTTGGTTATAGTGGCATTGAATATATGATAATAGAAGAAGATACTGCAGGCGTGGGGTCATTTAAAGTATAATAAAATTAATGACCTAAAAAGTGGAAAACATTAAGTATGAAGTTTTCGATTTTATTTTACATGACCGATTATAATAATTATACTTTTAAAAAGAACCACACTATTTCATAAGTTTTTAGGGTAGTTTTCCATTTTAAAAACATAAACGTAAGTTTATTAGCTTCCGTTTTAGTATCAAAAACCGAAAGTGGCATGGAATATTAAATTATTTATTAATAATTTCTTATTTCATGCTGAACTGGACGTATTTAATATTTTCTACAGTTACTAAAGAAATGAGTAAGTAATCCAAATACAAAGAAAATCTTTTTGTCCCAAACTTTGCACTAAAAAAAATCTTTAAAAATAAAAGAAAAACCACGATAACTCACCATAATTCCTTCGCTTGACTAGCACATACACTGCATATTATTGATCTATAGATCACACTACACCAAACGCGTCTCTCTTTGCGCGTGCGCGAATACGTTTGAGCTTCGCTCGACAAGATCGCATATAATATATACCGCCTACCAACTTGTATAAATAAGCCTGAAAGTTTGACTGACATTGATGTACTGAACGTTCTGAAGTAATTTTATGTTTCAGTGGTCATTTGTGGTTAAGATGAGGTCAGCCCTAATTTTTTTTGTGGAATGTGAAGTGGGGGATGTGATTTTTGCTTTGTTGATATTGTGGTCGGAAGCACTGCTGCTTTGTACGAAACCTTGGTTTCCAATTTTGGGCGGACTTGCGTTTTTCCTTATTTGTCATGAGTTTTTCTTCGTCTGGAATTGCACCCGATAGGTCTCAACCTATTTCTTCTGATTTAAACTGGTGATAAACGTCAATATGTCTCAGCCTGCCCTTTAGTTGTAGTGTAGTGTTGAGAATGGGACCTTAGGTTCTATTCACAGGTTGGGCATTTTTTAAAGCTATGACCCACTTTAGGATTTTTTTCTATATCATAGGTGCGTTTATAAACATAGAAGCTCACACTATTATACAAACTCCCTGACCTGGAAAAACTACTTGTAGATCATACATTTTTTTTTACCTACGGGGATCGAACCCTTGACACGCTGCGCATCGATCGCTCAGCCACTACGTCAAACGTGTTGGCATGTGTTACTGGACTTAGAAATACAGACTCTAGAGTCTAGATTTGTCTGTCCTCTTGGAATTTGAGTATATTCGCTACAGATGACTACTTTTCGGGTTTAGGTTTCATGCCTCGGTCGAAAAAAGTCAAAGTATTTTTTATCAGGATTTTACAGTGGCAGTTTTTTTTTTGGAGTGTAAAATTAATCATACGAGTCCTCCCGCCCTAAATGGAACCCTATTTCTTCACATTTGCGTTTTATGACCGCGGTGTCTACGCATCAGATTTTTGGAGATTCCAGGAATTCAATGAAGAATGATGAGAATTTCCCATTATGAATGTCGCAGGAGAAAAACACGTGGTCTTGATTTGTTTCCGATTGATGCTTAATTGATGACCTTCTCTTTAGTAGGACCATCACACTCTACATCACGACATGGTTGGCTCAGTGGCTGAGCGACCAACTGCTGCACAGTGTGGTGCGGGTTCGATCCCCGCACGGAACAAATGTTGTACGGTTAGTGGTTCCGGGTCTGGGTGTTTGTGTATGTGAGTTTCTATATTTGTAAACGCACCCACGATATAGGAAAATAACAGTGTGGGGCAAAGATTTTTTTTAAGAAGTTACAAGAACTGCCTCGTTGGTCTAGTATTTGCGAATCGCACTATAACTGAGGACCCGGGTTCAATTTCCAAGCCAGCAAAAGTTTTATTGAGTCTTTCCATTATGAATTTCACAGCACCAGGTAAGGAGTTAGGACTTATTACCAATCGATGGTAATATGCATAGCCCTTGTCACACGGAATCCCAAGTCAGAGAGTACATGTACCCCTGCCAAACCCTTCGGTAATCATAGGCCTGAAGTTATGATAGATAGTTGACAAAAACTCGTTTTTTACACGGATCTTTCCTTGTATCATTCAGTTCCATAATCTTCTTACGTAACTATGACAGTAAAAAATAATTCAATTTTCCCAAGTGAATCCTTCGAGAAAATTGTTAAGTGTTCGTGAGCCATGCTTCTTAGAAACACTAAAATGATATTTTAAGAGCTGGGTGTTTAGTAGATTTCTTGTAAATATAGAGTGGTCTAAGTTTTAATCCGTAATTGTCTTCTACGATTTTCAACGTAGAAGACTTATTACGTTTTCGGCATAAAAATTTAGATCACTTCACCACTTCAGTACTAACTTCTTATTATTTGACGCCCTTTAATACTTTAAAACTTTTATTTTTTTATACACAGATATTCCTATCAAGTTTTTATGTATGGTTTGTTTAATTATTTTTAAATTTTGAAATAGACGTAACTATAATTAAATGAACATGATTGTGTTTAGAATGAACAAAACTTCTAATTTAATTTTATAGTTATTGAGTTGAGTCTTTTGCCCAAAATGTCACTGTTATTATTACTAAGAGAGTAAGACTTAGTAACAGTAAGCCTTCCCACTGCTTGGAGAAGAGTGTTACTTGACTGCGTTGTTTAAAATATATTGCAAAAAATGTTAGCTATTAAAAAACAACATAATTATCAAATGTGCCGCCGACGGTAAGAAAAAAGAAATACGTTTACCTTAGGAAAAGTCTCTCTTTTAAATTATTAATAATCTGGCAAGCCATTGGAGAGACGTTTCTAAAATGTATATATAGGACGTTCATTTTTGGACCACCCTGTGCATCCGTAATAAGCCATTACGCATTTAACACCGAATCGGACGAAATCAATCAAGATTGTGGTTTGATAATTATGACGAGTAGAATTGACTTACTGGAAAATAAATCTCAAAGTTTTTCAGTACCATACTCGGAAGCAACACATAATTGAAATTCCTCGTATAGGCACTTCAAATACGTATTTAATGAGTGATAAAATCATTAATCATTGCTACTCTTATCCTTTAATGATCAAAAGGTTAGGCAGATAATTTTTTTTTGTTTAAATTAAAACGGTCAAATATACAATTACATTAATGAAATACAAAATTTTAATAGTTTAACATAAGTAACACCTATTGTTTAAGTCGCAGTAATAATAGTTCATAGTCGGCTCTATGAACCAACATAGGAGTCGGAAAATCCTAGCTGAAAAAAACACTTCGCACTTTGCTTTTGTTTCCAGGGAAACAAACCCAGGACCTCATTCCTCATTCACTTCTGACCACTAAACCAGTTAGGCAGTGCTTTTCTGTTTTATGTCTTCTGTCACAATCAGTAGCTCACATTTGACACTAGACGGTTTTAAATGAATGTTTATTTATTTGTAAGAATATAGGTAACATAATAAGTTCTTATGATCTAAAAATTGGTTTCACTATATTCGACATACCAGCCGTACAAATATTTAGGTTTACATCTTAGTTATAACTAGCTGTGCCCGCGACTACGTTCGCGTGGATGTCGGAATTTAACAATGTATTTTCTTGTGCGAAGCGCTTAATTCTCGCCAGGTTTTTTATAAATCATATCGTTTTCATATCCTTCCTACTAATATTATAAAGGCGAAAGTTTGTAAGTATGGATGTATGGATGTATGGATGTATGGATGTATGGATGTTTGTTACTCTTTCACGCAAAAACCACTGAACGGATTTGGCTAAAATTTGGTATACAGATAGTTTATAACCTGGATTAACACATAGGGTAGTTTTTATCCCGATTTTATGTTCCCGTGGGATAATTTTCGAGTTGCAGCGGGTGAAACCGCTGGCAACAGCTAGTAAACCCTATATTTAGAATTTATTTAGATTTTTCAAGAATATTTGACGTGTTTGTAATAAACGCACTACTGGATTAGAGCACCCATTCCATCTCATTCCATCCCATTCCAACCCATTCCATCCCATTCCATCCCATTCCATCCCATTCCATCCCATTCCATCCCACTCCATCCCACTCCATCCCACTCCATCCCACTCCATCCCACTCCATCCCACTCCATACCACTCCATCCCACTCCATCCCACTCCATCCCACTCGAACCCATTCCATCCCACTCTATCCCATTCCATCCCACTCCATCCCACTCCATCCCATTCCATCCCACTCCATCCCACTCCATCCCACTACATCCCACTCCATCCCACTCCATCTCACTCCAACCCACTCCATCCCACTCCATCCCACTCCATCCTACTCCATCCCTCTCCATCCTACTCCATCCCACTCCATACCACTCCATCCTACTCCATCCCACTCCATCCCACTCCATCCTACTCCATCCTATTCCATCCTACTCCATCCCACTCCATCCCACTCCAACCCACTCCATCCCACTCCATCCCACTCCATCCCACTCCATCCTACTCCATCCCACTCCATCCCACTCCATCCCACTCCATCCTACTCCATCCTACTCCATCCTACTCCGTCCCACTCCATCCCACTCCAACCCACTCCATCCCACTCCATCCCACTCCATCCTACTCCATCCCACTCCATCCGCTTCCATCCCATTCCATCCCTTTCTAGTGTGAGTCAAATAAAAACCTTTTCTTTCTTTCTTTCTTTCCATTCCATCCCATTCTATTCCATTCCACTCTACTCTACTCTACTCCACTCCACTCCACTCCAAACCACTCCACTCCAGTCCACACCATATTTGAATAGGTATGTTGTTTTTCTATTCCAAGCTAGATCGCGCTACTGAACTGCGAGCTGCGTGTCTCGGTGTAAACTGACCGTAATTTTACTTCTGGAACACTTTAAATTCAAATATCTTTTGATAGACTGATCCGATTTCAATGAAACAAAAACTAAATGTTACTTCAAGTTACGGTCAGTCGTTATGTATTAAAGTTATCTACATAGCTTTCGTACATTTTACGTGATGCCCGAACAAATAAACATACAAACAGACAAACAGACAAAAATTCTAAAAATGCTAGAAATGAGTTCTATTGGTTGTCCTTAAACACGCTGGCTATATTTTTTGAGTTTTTTTTTAATGTACAAAAATTATTTTTCTACAGTTTTATTATATGTATAGATAAAGTAAAGCAATGAGCATGCTTTTACATAATTTGCAATAGGTAACATAAAAATGATTATTTCATGAATTCTATTGTGATTACAATTCAAATTAGTTAAAATTAAAATAATTCAAATTAAAATTAAAATCAAAAATAGGTCAATATTAAAACGATGTTATGTCAATAGCATTAAACAATAAATAGCAACAATAATCGACAAATTAAATATTTCAACATTATTAAAGTCTACCGTCAAATGTTAATATAAAAATGAAAATATTTATGTCAATAAAACGAAACAATAACAACCGTCAAAAATTAAAATATTCCTATTAAAGACCCCTTTCATATTATATTCTTTCATATTTTTTATTATTATTATTATATTGTAAATAAAAGTTTCCCAAAAAGTTTGAGACCGCGAACAAAGTTGGAACATGTCTGGGCAGAACATCTGTGACATTTGGCACCGGTATAAAGGTCACACCACACTTCACCATGTTACCTACCTATATGGACAGGTGGCAATCATCTCATATCCGCGATCAACTGATAAGAGATGCGGAAATGTTAACATTGTTCCTCAATACTATCGCTTATCAATATTATTGGCTGGCTGAGAACCGGAGCTTTTGTTCAACAAAGAGTTCTAAATATAAAATTATACCTAGGTATTGTTTTAATAAAATGTTATAGATCATTGTTAAACGATGGCCAGTTCTTTCAAAGTACCTATCTATTTGGATTGGGTCGGGTAGTCGATCTAAAGAAAGTAATAAACTCATTCCGATAAATTTGATAATATGAGGGTTTAAGGGGAGAAAATATCGATCCAACTAGTACGATCCAACTAGGTATCATATCTGAGAAAAATTGACTTAGCTAGGTGTCATGTCCGAAAAAATTAGTTTTATCCGTTTTCCACGCAAATGGATTTCCTTGTCACCGTAATAACCTTTGGTAAGATTGTTGGCTTACTATTCCATAAGTTTCAGCTTCGACAGTATTTTTTATTCGTATTTTCAGTTTGTTTTTTGTTATTTCTCTTTATTTAAAACGACTACTATTTTTACTCTGCCATAGTGTAGTGTTGCACTGTAAAAGATGTGGTGTTATGTTACAATAATACGATAAAAATCTTCAGAAGAAATACTAAAGGATGTAAAAGATGAGTCATTTGAAAGGAATTTTTCAATTCGATTATAACTTGGGCAATTTAAAAGTTCTGGCCATAAAATTAACATTAATGCAGCATTGTTTAACTCTGTCATCTTACTATAATTATTTACTACCTGACTGACATTTTACAAAGAAAATAAAACGAACATAGCAGAGATCGTTCGTTTTCATTAGGCACTGAATATTTGAAGGCCTAAATTAAAGCGAGCTGAAATACCAAAATCGATTAAAATAAAACAGCCATTCGAGTTTAGCTTAGTATTGATAAGAATGGTAATAAGGATTTATCTTATCTACGAAACTAATGAGTCAAATACAAATAGATACCTACATAGCTTAATACAATCGCTGTAGTAATTTCACAATTTGACTAAAAGTACATAAATGTCGGCGCTTGTATCGGTATGTTGAACATGGTACTTAGACCATCATATAGGCAGCTATAGTCCGACGTGATTCGACAACAGCCGCGAATGTTGTCAATCGGAATGAAAATTCAGAGACTGTGAGTGTAGATTCAAACCCCAGAATATCTATTACCTACTGGAGTCTATGGAGAATGCATAACGGTTGTATAATTATTATTTGTTTAAATTTATATGGGTCAAAGACCTGAAATAAATGAATTATTATTATTATTTAGTAACATATATTTTCTTTTTGGAATTTATTTCACACTTGGAATTATCTCTAAGCTACTGACAGTGACACTACCTCAAAGCCATTTTGTCGATGAGCACATCTTAGAGCCTATGCACATACCACGTTTTTTAAACGAAGAACTCTTGAAGTCAAGCGATGAGATTTCTTACAGAGAATGGCATGGCTGTACCGTATCAACCGTGCCGTCAGCATTCAAAAGTAGTACCTTACACTTACAAGGGGTATCTGTCGTTAAGATACAACATAATATAACTATCATTAAGATGCGGATTTTAATAAAATTCAGATGCTCTGACAGACCGGCAACCCAATTATGTTGTAAATGCCAAAATAAATCTTAGTTTTGCTAATTATATATTATTATTGATGGATTTGTCTCATAAAAAGATTATGATCACAACATTTATGAGGTATGTTGCCAACACCTAGCGTCTATCAAAGTATAATATTATTGTGATATGATTTCGATAAAAATCAATTCCATCAATAGAACCACACATATTCCTAAACGAAATATTTCTATCGTTCTCATCCATTATTCATGAATTTCATTTTTAACGAAGTTTTACGTCGCAATTATGTAGTAATATTGATTTTATTGTCTTTCTATTTTGTAATTAAAGTTAAGTAACGTACCTTTGACAAATCTTGACAGTTTGATGCAATACCAAGGCCTTAGCACAAGTTTTTCCGTATTTTACGTACTAGCGTTCTAACATATTTACGGCGTTTATTGTATGGAATCAATAGGCAGTTGCTCAACAGTAATCAACATTTCTTTTCAAAAATGTTTAGTAAGGACTTCAACTGGACTTGGACTTTGTCTCGGATAAGAATAACTATCGCCTAATCTCTCTTGCGACCACACTGGTCAAGGTGCTAAGTGACTTTTATATACAATTACTAGCGGCCCGTCCCGGCTTTGCACGGGTGGACATAATGATTCTCTTTCTCGAAAACCTGGCGCTGATGGTTACAAAGACAACAAAAAAAGAAGTAGCCGAATCGGTCCAGCCGTTTTCGAGTTATGAGCTTAGCAACACATTTTGCGATCCATTTTTATATTATAGATATAGAACTAGGTTTCTCAAAGTGGGGTACGCGAACCCCTAGGGGTTCGTCATTCGACGGCAGGGGGTTCGCGACAAGATTAACGTAATGGTGGATTGGTATTGAAATTGTTCTGCATCTTTCTAAGCTCTCCGACGAACTGAAAAGGTATTTTTTGGAAATTGATAATGCTAAAGATGGCTTGATTCGTAACCCGTTTGCGGTCACGAACGAGAGCATAATTTCTTGTTAGAGTATTAAGTAACAGGAGTTATTATTCGAAATGTCCGTAGATGAAATTATTGCGAACTCTCACGCAATGCGATGAATTTCCTTTAACCCTTTGCTACAACATACTTATGTGAGAGTGGGACCATGATAAAAACTAAACACAGAAATCGACTTGATACCGAGTCAGAATTAAGGTTAAAATTGTCCAAAATTACTCCTAAATTTGAATCCATTTCGACAAGAAACAAGCACACCCATCACATTAATATTAAAAAGATCTTTCTTTTGGCAACATTTTTGTTACCTTTTATTCAAAGAAAAACTTCATTTTCGTCAACAGTCAATTTTATTATTTTCTTTGTGGGGTGGGGGGTCACTTAGATAGGGGTTCGCTTTCACCTTGAAATTTTAACAGGGGTTCATGGCGCCGAAAGTTTGAGAAACCCTGTTATAGAAGATAGAAAGAAGAAAGATAGATTAGTCACTCTGCTGCATTACATCAAAAGCACCAGAACACGTCACGAAACAATAATGTGAATCCGACTGCCGATTGTACTGAAAACGTGATACGAGTATCAAGGCGTACAGGACAACATGAAAAACGACCTTGGGATTGATAACTTTACCTTTGACTTATAAAATTAAGGTACGATCAGACTATAAAACCCATTTAAATAAGTTGTCATCATTAATTAATAATGAGATAAACTTACCTTTTAAGTGTCGAGTTTCTGGCGCATACCATCAGTTTCAATTTAAGCCATCGTGCCAAGGATAGCTGCATAAGTATTGAGTTTAACAATACGAGCCGAAGTCAAAGTCTATTGTCCCTTTGTCAATCTGGTAGTTCGTGTAAAATTATCGGAAATTATTTTGTTTGTTCAATTCAATAAGTTGACAGGTTGTTAATCAGAAGCACCTAAATGTGTGGCTTTAGTTTTGTTTAACTTCAGTCCATGTTGAAATAACTGTCATGTCCTAGTACTTTCTGTTTATATTACACATTGAGTTCTAAATTAAGAGTAATATAGTACTTCTTTATTTTAGTGGTCGAAATGGGATATGCCAGATTGTTACTCAAAAATAAAACGTACTAAGAAATTTTTGAAGCTCGTGTTTTTCTTAATTTTTGACTCTACCGATCATCAGCTTGAGTACTGACCATAACTACCCACGGGTAGTCCCCTAGCTCTACTCAAGTGAGGAAATTAGGTGGAGTATTTGTCCGCACCCTTAATACGTACACAAAATAAATTTCGAATATATTAAAGTGTTTTATCACCTGTTCAGTTCACTGAAACTTATCGAAAGGGATGGGAGTTTTAATTTTTTTGCCTTGAAAAGCACGTCAAGCCCGAAATGTTGCTGATTCTGGCGCCAATTTTCAGATCTTTGGCAGTCGCTGCGAATAATCAAAAACCCTATATTTTGGCTATCAGCTATCAGTATTCTTGGTTTCAAAAACCATCATAGTTCGGCGTAACTAGAGGGCCACGCGGGTCAATGAATATAGGATTAAGTTTGTTAGCACTGCCCTACGGCCTGTATGAATGGATCAAAAACACTCGTAAAACACGGTCAGCACTGACCGACGTGGCACGAACGGAATGACTAGTTGTCGACCATCACTGACCGACGCGGCTCGAACGGGAAGATGACAGGTAGCAGTTTAAACAAGGAGTAACACATAAGATATACAGGGCGAATTTTTCAACTGGGTGTGGATGGCTATATCCGAAACTATGAGGAATATCAAAAAACGTTGAAAGGAGTCTCGAGGCTGATTTTGACGAAAACTAAAACTGCATCATTCAATAATCCTGGCCAGGAATCGAAGCCGCTCATTTTGGAAAAAAAAAAACACTCCCTGTATTATTACATCATTCGATAGTGTTGCTAATAAGGATCAAATTCTGGTAAGTAATCATATACGGCAGATAGAGGTTTTTTTTAAAAAAAAACTGACATTTAGCTGCATTTAATTAGACTCAAACAGACCACAACACATAGGAAAGGTTACATGAATTGATTTTAAACCACACCTCGGAAAAAAAATGACCTCTGCATCAAACAGAACCCGCCTAATACAGCCTAGTACTGACAAATTATCATAAACTTTGACCCAATAATTGTACATAATATAATGCGTACAAGTCAGAGCAATGTAAGATATTTATTTCAAGTCAACCTTTACGTCGGCCATAAATAATGCTTGATTGTCGGCGCCGGCGCAACCGAATTAATGAGAACTTAATGTGCGTGTTATTTAGTGATCTTAAAGTGGAAGAATGTACTTAATCATAGTGGAGCTTCTTGTGAAATAACTCGTCCAAGGAAGCACCTTAGAGCTTCACTCTGTTCCGATTTGAAAGGTTAATTTTTAATAGAAACCTTGCCCCTAACTAGGAATTTCTCCATTTTCGTGGGTACTTGTAGAGAAATTTAAACTCACATACACCAGAATAGAAAAGAAAAAAGAACAACTACTAGTAGAAGATAAAATATCTGACCTCTGCGACAATCGAACCCGCCACACTCCAGTCTATCGTTCAGCTACTGTGCAAACCTAGTCGTATATGTGGTCGTATAGTAGCACATTAGACACAACAGTCGTATGGTCAGAGCCTCTATACACCTTGCTGCCTGCTTCCAAGGTTGTGAAAAATTTAAGACTAATAATGAATCAACTATCTATGAAAGAAAAAATTAATAAAACGCGCTTGTGGTTTTCTAACAGACTGACGCTTTTTATTAGTTTAAGATGGCGACCAGTTACACAGAGTTTAGTATCAGACAATATAGATGGCGTTAGTGGTATATTTTGTTACTACAACACCCTCTCTTAACAAAATATCCCACCAATTATTTATAAGCTAAATTGTTAACAAAATAATAAACAACATACTTTAACTTAAATTTGGTTTACTTTCCCTATTCCCATCAGGTCCATAAACTTATAATGTTTAGTAGAGCAAAGTGCTTTAGTTAATATATCTGCAGGCATAGAAGCAGTTTCTAGATAGTTAATTTTAATTTGCCCATTAGCAACACACTCTCTACTAAAATGATGTCGTACATCAATATGCTTAGTTCGTTTATGAAATAATGGATTAGAAGCCAATTTTAATGAACTTTGACTGTCACTGTACAAGTTTAATGCTTTATTCTTATCAAACATACCAAGTTCAGACATTAAAAACTTTAAATGTATTGCCTCTTTACAAGCCTCTGAGAGAGCCATGTATTCGGCCTCTGTGCTCGACAGGGCCACTGTCCTTTGCTTTCGAGACTCATAGCTAACTACACAGCCTGACAATACAAAACAATATCCTGTGTAAGACTTTCTGTCAATATTACAAGACGCCCAGTCTGCGTCTACATATCCATGTAAATCAGAACAATTTTTCTTAAAAATTAAACCAAAATGTTTAGTCTTTTGCAAGTATCTTAACAACCTTTTCAATTGCTTCCAATGTTTTTCATTATAACATGACGTGTTAAACTGGCTTAGAAAACTGACACTATATGAAATATCCGGTCTAGTAAGTACTGAAAGATACATCAAAGATCCAATTAACTGCTGATAAGGGTAAGTTTCACTACAATTATCATTTTCAGCTTTTTCTAATTTTAAATTAATTTCCATTGGAGTATCAATGGGTTTGCAATCTATCATATTAAATCTTTGCAAAATACTGTCAATAAATCTTTCTTGATCCAAAGTAACACAATCCTTTTTAACATTAACATTCATACCGAGACAATTTTTTATCTCTCCTAGATCTTTAATTTTGAAATCTGACTCTAAGACACTTCTCATATTTTTGTAAGCATTTTCACAATTATAAAAAACAAAAAAATCATCCACAAATAATGCCACATAAACTTTAACATTATCATGACATTTCATAAATAGACAAGGTTCATATTTAGACTTAATAAAACCTAAGTTTAACAAACAGGACTCTACTTTCATGTACCAGGCTCTAGCTGACTGTTTTAGGCCATAGATGGCCTTTTTTAATTTCAAAACTTTATTATTACAATTCTCAAAATTTGAATTTTCTGGTATTTCCATGTATACACATTCTTTAATATCACCATTGAGAAATGCTGTTGGTACATCTAAATGATTCATTTTTAGATTAAGTTGTACACTCAAGGCAAAAAGTAATCTCAAAGTTGAGTATCGTAAAACAGGTGAAAAGGTTTCATTATAGTCCATACCTTTGATTTGGGTGAAGCCCTTTGCGACAAGCCGGGCTCTGTAGCGTACATTACCATTACTGTCACATTTTTTCTTGAACACCCACTTGTTTTTCACCACTGTGCCTTCATTAGGCCTATCCACTACCTCCCAAGTGTCATTGTCACTAAAGGAATTGAGCTCTTGTTGCATAGCACTACACCACTGCTCTTTTTCCGATCCCTTGAGAGCGTCCTGTAGGGATATTTGTTCACTGGTAAAGTCCACAACACACATATTCGAAAAACCAAACCTATCTGGTGCACGACGCACACGTTTTTCCTGCTGAGTGACAGCATCACTCTGAGAAGCAACCATCGTATCGTCTGTTGTTAGACACTCACTATAGTCCTCATCCTGTTCACTTGACGTGTCACTTACAACATATGTTGGATCATCTCTGCTTGTTCTGTCATTTTCTTCGACGCTTGTCAAACTTTCATCCAGGTTAGTATTCTTCACATTATGTTTTTCTGGCTCCCTCTCTTTAATCATCACCTCTGTAGTGTCATTTTTAACTGTCTCCATGACAACAACATCTCGCGCCACAGTTATTTTATGTGTTTTCTGGTCATATAATCTATAGCCTTTAACATTTTCTGAATACCCAACAAGTCTCAACATTTCTGATTTCTTGTCTAACTTGTTACGTTTTACTTTAGGAATGTGGACCATCACTGGACTTCCAAATACTCTGATGTAGCTAAGATTAGGTTTTTTGCCAGTCCACATTTCATATGGAGTGGTATTCTTGTCCAAAGCTGCAGCAGGTGATCTATTTTTGAGGTACACTGCCGTATTCACAGCCTCTGCCCATAGACGTTTGTCAAATGATGCTTCATATAGAAGACAGCGTGCTTTTTCTACAATTGACCTATTGTAACGCTCACATAGGCCGTTTTGTTCTGGTGTATATGCTACTGTTTTTTGATGTATAATACCGTGTCTTTTCAAGTAACTTTCCATTTCCACTGAGCAAAATTCTCCACCATTGTCAGACCGTAGTGTCTTTATTTTCTGTGACTGTTGATTCTCAACCTGCTCTTTGAACTCTCTAAAATATTTAAATGCTTCATTTTTTTCTTTCAGGAAATATACAAAACACATCCGGGTATAATCATCAACAAACAACAGGTAGTATCTAGCTAAACCAAGTGATCTCTTCTCCATGGGGCCACATAAGTCTGTGTGAACCACTTCTAGGACTCTGCTGCTGGTGCTTGTACTGGCTGAGAAAGGCAACCTCGTTTGTTTGCCTTCGCAGCAAACAACACAACTTGATTTGCTAATATCACTTCTATCTTGATAAGATACACCATCAACTGCACCTTTCTTCATTTTCTCAAGGTCGTTCATGTTAATATGACCTAATCTCCTGTGCCAAGTATTGCACGAAGTCTGTACTGCAGCCGCTAAAAGCTGCTTTGTCTGTTCAATGTTTAATCTGTACACGTCATTCACCAGGCTTGCTTCACCAATGCAAACATTCTGAGCATTGTAAATGTAACATCCATTTTCATTGAAGGATACTCTGTTACCATTTGCAATCATTCTGCTCACTGAAAGCAAGTTCGTCGTAAGTGTAGGTATGCACAAAACATTGCTTATTCCTACCTCGTGTGTGGCTGTTTTAACACGTGTAGTCAGTCGAAGATCTCCACAACATATCACTGGTACTTTTGTTCGATCAGCGACTATGATCTCTTTGATTTTCGGTTCGTAAGATATGTTTGTCAACATGTTTTTGTTCGACACCATGTGAGCACTAGCGCCAGAGTCAATGTACCAGTCGTTTTGATCAAACTCTCGCGTAAGAAACACTGCACTCAACACATTTGAAGTTGATTTCGGTTTGTCTTTATTTAATAGGCGGCATTGGCTTTTAAAATGACCAACCTTTTTGCAATGGTAGCAGCGGATTTGCTTTTTGGTAGTTGTGTTGACATTTCCATTGACAGATGACGGGAGCGTTCCATTACTGCTATTTCCGCTAGTTTGCCCTTGGGTCGGTAGGGTGCGTTTCTGTCCATGTGCAATGAGCGCGCCTTCCGACTTAACCTCAAAATCAGAACTCATGTCTAACAACTTTGTTTTTATGTTATCAGCACTGATCTTCAGCCCGGAATGTTCTATAGCCATAATCATGGGGCTAAATCTTTCAGGAAGTCCTGCCAGGAGCAGCGAGCCGATCCATTCGTCGTCTATTTGGAAGCCGGTTCCCTTTAATCTTTGAGCCGTTTCCACAAGCTGGTTCACGTAGCTGGTCATATTGTCACAACTCTCCATACGTATTGAAATTAGGTTTCTCAGAAGAGTAATCTTGCGTGTATAACCGTTATCGTCGAACAATGATTTCAATTTGTTCCACAAAGCTTGTACTGTGGTTTCGGTCTTGATGTGAACAAATAGCGATGGATCAATAGTCATGACCATTTTTGCCCTCGCCTTCTTATTTTCAACATCCGTTAGCTCGATTTTGCCGGTCACATCCACTCCCTCCAAAATCATGAAGTTTTCGACGGCAAACGCCCAATCGTCATAATTTTCTCTTCCCTTTAACTTTGGGACGTTCACTGCATAGCTTCCAGACATTTTAGCACTGATAGTCCATAAAAACACTCCGAAAATCAAAGGTTAGGGACTGGGCCCATAACCTAATAAAACGCGCTTGTGGTTTTCTAACAGACTGACGCTTTTTATTAGTTTAAGATGGCGACCAGTTACACAGAGTTTAGTATCAGACAATATAGATGGCGTTAGTGGTATATTTTGTTACTACAACAAAAATTACATTGATGAGTCTTAACAACACCAAGAATTTAAACTTTAATCAACGCGTTGATGTCTTTTCAATGGAATTATACAATTCAAGCAACACCTATTTTAAAAAGATTAGTATTACATTAAAAAACTTTATAGTTATGAGGTTATTACGAAAAAACAAAAAAGGACTCTATAATCTTTTATATTTAATTTTGTAGTAGAAGTATAGTCGAATAATTAATTAATTAAACATAAATAAAAGGATAATAATTGATAACACATATATTTAAAAATAATGGTCATATAGGTATTTATTTGTATAAGTTAAAGCTTTTCTATGTATACTAAAACATTTAAACATTATTTTGATAAAACGTATATGTATAGTTCTGTCCTTTGAATTCAAACCATGACAGCTCGCAAGCATTTAATCATGCAGTCATATTTCAATTTAACTCGAGCTTATTTATATTTATAACTAACGTGTAGCTATTAAAAACGAATACATTATACACATAATTGATTTAATTATAAAATAATTGTGAAAATGCAAAAGTAAAAACTGTTAAGTATTGTGATTTGTGAATTTTTTACGTTTATAATTTGCGTCCAGATAATACCTACTACTTAAAAAATAGCAATTTAATTATTTCAAATTGCATTTTAAAGAGTTGGTTGGCACTATGCCGAAGGATCACCAAAGGAATCCTTGCCCTGGAACGCGAAGGACAATTGAAGGAACTGGGTACATTTTTAGTCAGTTTGAGTCTGACAGGAATCCGCTACACACAGGGCGGGACTCATCTCATAATTTTAACAACAAAAACAAAAGGGATTACAAGCATAATAATACCAATTTTTATGTCTAATATTCTAGGCTCCTGTGTCTTTTACACACACTGTGGTAGACGCCCACGGCGACAGACGTCGGCAGACGATCTCCGGCGACGAGGCGGGCGGCGAGCAATGGGCGTCTCGCTGTCCGACCATGGATCATGCCCGGGTCGACGGCGCATTCTGTTCCACGCGCGTTTCAAAGAGTGTCAGCGTCATAACGGGGCCCCCTCTAGAGGGCCAAAGCCTGCCGGGGTCGCGGGATTTACCAAATTACCATGACCCTGGAACGTAAAGGGCTATTGAAGGACACCGTGGATTTTAGTCAGTACGAGTCTGACAGTCCCTCCCGCCCTGCCCGGGGTGGGAGGACTCATTTGATGATTTTACCACGTTAAAAAAAAAAAAAAAACAGTAACGACTGTCAATGATTCACAAATTATAGCCGGATCCAACAAAATTTTAACTGCTTTCAAGGGTACGGAAGAAACTCGCTGTAATAGATAGTTGGTCACTCATCCACAGACCAACCTCAGAAAGCCTATATTCTAGGAATAAACTTCAGAAAGCCTATATTCTGTTATTATTTACTGATGAGCTTCTCAGTCTCTAAACTTTTTACAAGCGTTATTGTTATTTAACTAACAGAGTTTTTTCTTGCTTTAACTCGGAGTAAGCATTTTATCATTTAATCTAAGTCTAATAATGCACTTTGGGGACGAAGAAATAATAATAGTATAAATATTATTAATCTAAAGGACCCTGCCTATGTTCAGCAGTGGACGTCTTCCGGTTGATGATTAATGATGATGATGAAATATTATAAAAATAGGAGCTTGAATTAAGCAATATTTTATAATAATAATATAATAATAATAATAATATTCCACAACTATCACACAACGCCATCTAGTCCCAAGCTAAGCAGAGCTTGTGTTATGGGTACTAGACAACTGATATACATACTTATATATTTCTAAATACATACATATTATAGATAAATTGCACCCAGACACAGAACAAATGATCGTGCTCATCACACAAACATTTGTCCTGGGTGGGAATCGAACCCACGACCTCCGGCGTAGCAGTCAGGTTCACTAACCACTAGACCAACAGGCCAGTCAATAATCAAGTTATTTAGGCCAAACAATGAACTATATTTGGAATACTTAATAAAATTGTTATTATAAACATATTATGCTCGCATTATGTGCAAATTGGCCAAAATAACGACCAGATTAGTTAAATAATATTATCTACTCCATTAATTAAAGCACTTGAAGTAATGATAGATGTACGATTGATAAACAAATCTTCTTAATTAACATCTTAAAGTCATGGACATTATAGTCTAAATTAAGAACGCCTAGAAGTATGTGGTTTCCGCAAGAGTTTTTTAAATAAAACTTAGGTCAGAACAGTAACTTAGAATAAGTTCAAAGTTTAAATAAAATCTGAAAGAAAATTCCATCGAGTCTTTACAGTATTGTAACTACTTTTTTTTAAATCGATTCAAAGCCAAATCCACTTTGAAAATATTATAACAATGCAAAACCGCTCATATATTTGTGAATAGGTCAAGAACATAATAACTCGAACATTCTAATGAAAACAAACATTCTATTTAAATATGAACAATGTCGACATTTGTTTAGCATCGCCATCGCTTTATTTAGCAAAGATGCGAGCCAGCCGGCGACAGTGAAAGGATTCGGTGAACTTTTGGTATCGAAACGGGTGTAGTCCATCAAACCGTTTGATAGCTTGTATCGGTAGTAAGTCCATAGCTTTGTAAAATCATCAAATGAGTCCTCCCACCCCGGGCAGGGCGGGAGGGACTGTCAGACTTCTGCTGACTAAAATCCACGGTGTCCTTCAATAGCCCTTTATGTTCCGGGGTCACGGTAAGGAAATAATCCCGCGACCCCGGCAGGCTTTTGCCCTCTGAGAGGGGGGCCCCGTTATTATACTGACGCTCTTTGAGGCGCGCGTGGGACACAACGCGCCGTCGACCCGGGCATGGTCCATGGTCGGGCAGCGAGTTGCCCTTTACTCGCTGCCCGCATGCCCGCGCCTACGGTGGCCGGAGATCATCTGCTGACGTCCGACGCCGCGGGCGCCTACCACTGCGGTTGTGGCGGAGGGAGGACGCTGTCCTCACTCTTAAGCGGCCCGCCTCCTCCTTCATGAGCATTACTGCCTCGCAGAAGGAGGAGACCGCTTCCCACTCCGTCTCGCAGCATGGCCGCAATCAATGCCGGGTGCGAGAAGTCTCCGCCTATCGCCGCCGCCGTGAGGACACGTCGGTGCTCTGCCCAAGCGGGGCAGTCTTGCACCGTATGCTCTACTGTGTCCTCCGGCCGATCTTCGCAGTGGTGGCACCCGGGCGTTTCCTCCTTCCCCATCAGGCACAGGAACCTCCCGAAACTTCCGTGTCCGGTGAGGACCTGCGTCATCCGATAGGTCAGGACGCCGTGACGTCTCTCCAGCCACTCCTCAAAGAGGGGTCTTACCGCCGCAATTGCGGCGCGCAGTCGTTACTGTTAGTCAGAAACTCGAAAGCCTGACAACCAGCCTTATTAAGGGGGATCGCATTACCCAATACCCATTTACTGAGTTGTGGAGATCATATGCAGTTGTTCCAGTAAAATGCTGATATTAGCTGTCCGGTTCGACTGGAATCAGACCCCAATTTAGTTGATAAAAGGTGAGCAGATGAGGAAAAATCTTCGAGAGGTTTATTAAATTATGACCTCTAAATATCTGTCTAGATGTCAGGTGAAAGACGACCAAATTAAATAACAATATTATTCTAGATAACTAATTAATAAATATGTATTTAAACTGATGACGCATTAGGGTACACTACGATAATACGAAAAACTTTATTCCGAAATTCATAAATACGAATTTTAAAATACCGATTTTCATAATTCCGAATGGTTCAAAATTCCTAATATAACAACTCCGATGGATCAATATTCCTATTTTAATAATTCCGAAATTTCAAAATTCCTAACGTTTATAATTACTATTTTCAAAATACCGAATTTCAATAGACCGAATAGCAAAAATTCCGACTTAACATATTTTCCGAAACATCAAAAACACGAATACCGAATAGTAAAATTCCGATTATTGGAATTCCGATTCGCGTCCGTCAGGTCGAAAAGTCTGAGTCGGGGATCCTCAAGACACATTTTGCTCGCTATTGCATCCTGAGTAATAGCACCACCAAGGTGGTTCAACGGAGCCCCGCTTCGCGGGGCTCCTATTTCTGAGAGCAAGGTTTAAAGCAACCTAACACGAAAGGATCCCATCCCATCCCCTTCGAACCTAACCTGTCCGTGTCGGGGTGTCCCCAGGCTCGAGCTCGCTTCGCTCGCTCTTACATCCTTGGTGGATTTGTTGACTACCACCTACCAAGGTAGGTCGACGGAGCCCCGCTTCGCGGGGCTCCTATTTCTGTGAGAAAGGTTTAAAGTAACCTAACACGAAGGGGATGGCGGGGTCTTTCAGACCCCGCCATCCCCTTCGAACCTAACCTGTCCGTGTCGGGGTGTCCCCAGTCCCGAGCTCGCTTCGCTCGCTCTTACATCCTTGGTCGATTTGTTGACTACCACCTACGAAGGTAGGTCGACGGAGCCCCGCTTCGCGGGGCTCCTATTTCTGTGAGCAAGGTTTAAAGTAACCTAACACGAAGGGGATGGCGGGGTCTTTCAGACCCCGCCATCCCCTTCGAACCTAACCTGTCCGAGTCGGGGTGCCCCAAGTCCAGAGCTCGCTTCGCTCGCTCTTGAATTCTAAGTTCTCCTAATAACAATAAAAATCCTGAAGGCAAACAGTGAAAGTTAAGAGGATACGCCTCGCCACTCCGTGCCTACACGGGTTTAAATAACACTCTGGGAGTACGGTAGACAAAATTACGTGGAGCCGGTTTTGCACCAATTCGTTTCTGTCACTGACTTTGTGGAATGAGAAACGAAATTCCGATTTTCAATATTCCGAAAAAATCAGTTTATTCGGAATATTGAAATTCGGAATTTCGTTTTTCGGAATGAGAACTCATCGAGCATTACATTTTTCGAATATGTGAAAATCGGAAAAAGAAGAAATCGGACATACGACTTTCGGTCAAATAAATTTCGAGATTCTTATTAATAGATATTGTAATTTTTAGGTATTATGATATTCGGAGTTTTGAAAATCGGAATATCGAAATTCGGAATAAAATATTTCGGAGTATTTGGGTGTTCCCGACGCATTAAATATGTTGAATAAATGTTATTTTAAACATCCAAAGTTTAATGGGATCTTCATTGAACTTTAAATCCTAAAAGGAGTCTCGGGGCCGATTATGATACAATAAAACCATGCATGATTGAATTTTCAGAAAATCAATGTTTCTGGCTAGGAATTGAACGCGTTGATTTCGGAAAAAAAATCAGCCTGTGTTATTACACTATTCGATAGTGTCGCTAATACGGATGAATATAAAATAAAAATACGGATATTTTTTTTTTTTATTAGCCATTTATGTCCCACTGCTGGGCAAAGGCCTCCCCCATATTCTTGCAAGTGCTCTTTTCCATGGGGTGCTAAGACAGGAAACCTCCACGTGCGCCCGTGGACTGGAGTTCCCTCTCGGATACGTCCGGGGGGAAGACCAGTTTTTCGGGCCGGTGCACCCTGGGATGCGGGCAAAAACTCTTCCTTAGGCACTGTGTGTCTAAGGGGTCTCTTTGCCCGTATGCGAATAGCCTGTCGTGTGGACGCTCCAACGCGTGTCCCTCTGATCAGCAGAGGGCACAGCGGCGGAGCGGGCTTGCGGACGGTGAGTGATGGGTAGCTCGCCGTCCGACCAGAGACCAAGCCCGGGTCGGTGGCGCGTCGTGTTTCGCGCCAAATGCCTGCTGGGGTCGCGGGTTTTTTCTTAACCCAGGATACCGTGGCCCTGGAACGTAAAGGGCATCCGAAGGAACACGGGTGGATTTTAGTCAGTAAGAGTCTGACAGTCCCTTCCGCCCCACCCAGGGCGGGAGGACTCATTTGATGATTTTACCACCTTAAAAAAAAAAAAAGTGCTCTTTTCCATTGCCACTTCGGACAAGCCGTCAAGGTACGCATAATTATAGATCGTCCTGCCACCTCTTTTTGGGCCGGCCTCGGCAGCGTCGTCTATTCCCAGGCGGGCTTACACCCAGAATGCTACGCTCCATTGCTCTTTTTCACACTCCAAGGCGAAACAGCTGCGACTCGGTGAGCGACCAGTTCTGAGCACCGTAGGTTAGGACGGGCAGGATACACATATCGATAATATTAGAATGCTTTCCAACGGGAATAATTAATTGCTTTCCAACGGGAGTTTTAGTTTTCGTCAAAATCGGCCTCAGACTCCTTACCTCCTAGACCTCCAACTGGGCGTGGATGTAGCCATCCACGCCCAGTTGAAAAATTCACCCTGTAGTATACCCTATCTCTAAGCGACACATTAAGATCCGATCTGTTGCTCAGACATAATTAAGTACCAAACATCCATCCATCAAAATTTTCACATTTATAATCTTAATTAAATAAAGAAGAAGAATGTCAAATGATACTTCTTCGTAGGTCCTATGCAACAAGTTCTAAAATTTCCTAATTGACCCTAAAACATAGTTTTTAAAAAGGGATTTCTATAAAGCAACGTAAATAGTAAATACTTACGAATGCTGTTCTTGACCCGAGCTTTCAACAAACTCCGCGCATGTATCTCACGTCTGTACCCTCAGTGATCTGTCAGATGTCAATGGGATTTGATGTCAATGTGATGTTTAGCATATTTTCAAGAATTTAACTCTTTTTGCCTTTAATTTACTGTTTCGTGATAGGTTGGCTATGCATTATATAACATCGTACAAGTAAAATCACGCCAATGATTACGTAGTTCTGTAACTAACAATTCCCTATTTTGTTTTAGTCATGAACTAGGTACTAAATAGTACAAAAGCTGCTGTATGCGCTTATCTTCTGAACGACTGCTATTTCTATTATTGTTGTGTTCGTTAGTTTGAATGTAAAATACACAAACATGCGCAATAACAAATAACAAGAATAGTTAATACAAAGTTTGTATTGTTCAGTACTAAGTTTTCGGAAAATCCACCGAGTTGCTCTTAAGTGTGAAACCATGCGAAACCGTTGAAGCGACACGTTAAATAAAACTGAAGCATTTCTCATAATATTTCCGTTTTTCACAACATTATGCCTTTTAATTTTGGAAAGTTAGAAATAGCTCAAAAATTTTTCAGAATAATTTTCATGAACAGAAGCCGCCATTACTATGAATCGGACATGTATACAAACTTTCAGCTGATACTGAATGATGAAAAAATGACAATCATACTTTGATCGACCAGAGACTTGTACCCAAGCCATCCTACTTTTTTTTACAACGTAAAACCTCAAACTTGTACCGACTAAAATCCACGGTGTCTTTAAATAGCCCTTTAAGTTCCGGGGCCACGGTAGCTCGTTAGTCCCTTAAGCCCAGCGGACTCTGGCCCTCTAAGGGGCATTGTGCTGACAGTGACAGCTCTTTATTCTAAGAATTTATTGCATTACTTATTATCACCATAAAATATGTATAGATCCTAACATAGGTGAAGACTGGATAGACGCGTCTTACTGATATCTAATTAAATGTGCTATATTATCATGTTAATATATAAGGCTGTGTCTACAATGTGAGCGGACTGGTGAGTAGATACCAGTTTTGTGCAACATCGGCGGCAAGCTTGTGATGCCGAAAACTGTGCTTTATCACTGAATTAATTAATCAGATGAGCGTTCCGTTAATGAAAATGAGCTTTAGTAGCCGTAAAACGCAACGAATAACTGAAGTATGGAAGATATGGAGATGGAAGGTGAATTTTAGTTTTATTAGTCAGTAAAAGTCTGAGGACCCCTTCTGTTTCACCCAGGGCGCAAGGACTCATTGGAGGATTTTACCAACTCAAAAAAGGTACTAAAACTATTTTTTTTTCATTTTTGTGTATTGTGCAGACAAGAATCTGTCATAACGTTGACAAGGTTTAGAGCTCAAATACAACTTAAACTTGACATTATTTATTCAACACAACAAAGGCGACGTTACGACACTATTTTCTTAAAAATTAAATTACTTAATGGACAGCAAACATTTCACTGCCTTTACTCTACCTCTAATACAACGTGATGTAAGAACAGTACCTATACATATTTTGACATTAACAGTATATTCAATATTTCAGCATTAAGGGCCTCGTTAAACTAGTATTTTCAAGCGTGGCTGCTGGCTTATATGGCCGGGGTTCAATTCCCAGGTTTATTAAGATAACTTGGTTTTTCCACCAAAAACTTCTTGAAGGGAACCATGGACTCTATCTAGATTATTTCCAGTTGATGAATATGCTTACTCCCTATTACAACATAAATAGTGAAAGATGGATAGTCTATTCACCTATTAGATACATAAATCTTCCTGATTTTTTAGTCATTAATGGTGTGGTATTATACTTTGTCAATAAGGGCGATTATTCTTTGACTGCCTACCTACGCATCACTCAACTAAAGATCCAAATTAATATTTAATAACATAGTTGAACTTGACATTATGATCATTTCATCAATGTGACATTAATGTGCGTGTATGAATACACAGAAGTGTTAATCGGTTTGTTGTAAATTGTGCGTTGTGGTTTAGAGTTCAAGATGTGATGAACAAAAGTCATATTTGAATGATTTTTAAATGAGCACCTTTGTGGTTTAACGCTGTGCGTATACTACCGCCTTGCATAATTGATAATGAATTAGAGCCAAATTTTTAATCACAGTACTTAGATACGTTGTGGTTTCGGTTTCTAAGAAATACGTGTTATTCTCATTGACATAATTATCATTAGAACTTAAATCGGAATATTTATTATGTAATTGTTAGCCATAATTAAAATCGGGTTATTTGTTTCTGAAATGTTACAAGCGAAGCGCCATAATCACGGATAATCATCATCATCATCATTTCAGCCTATTGCAGTCCACTGTTGGACATAGGCCTCCTTCAGAGCCACAGCGCACACAAGTGATATCTCCCACTTTTTTCATCCAGCCACTGCCCGGTATCTTCTTCAGGTCATCGGTCCATATTGCCGGGGGACGTTCCACACTACGTTTACCTATGCACGGTCACCATTCAAGAACCTTCCTACACCTTCTGTCGGTTCTACGACGCACATGACCAGCCCACTGCCACTTCAGGTTACTACAGTTTTAGACAATATCTTTCACTGTAGTCTTCTATTATCTTTATATTTACATTATTCTTGTACTACACTAAATAAACTGATTCTTTAAAGTTTGGACAGGCCTATTACTTCGCCTACAACTTATTTAAACAATGCTTCGTTGAAGATAGAAACAACATTAAATGTATTCTGATAATTATGTTATTCAATTATTTACTACGCTTTCACGCCTGAACTGCTGAGCAGATATAGAAAAAATTTGGTACAAAGATAGATGGAAGCCTAGAAAGAATTGTAGTTTTGGTGAAATATGGTTTGGGGGCGGATGAAGCCGTGGGAGAAATATGGAATTACTTATGGCACTGTTGACCCATGAAGGGTCAACAGCGTCTCTTGTTTAACGTGTGGTGCAGACGGAATAAATGTCTGGGTGTCCCACTGCTGGGCTAAGACCTCGCCTCCTTCAAAACCTCTCAATCTCTTTCAATATTACGTCCCTATACTTTATCTTAGTGCTCAAACACGTTCAGACGCGGGCACGGGCGCGGGCGCGGGCGCGGGCGCGGCACGGGCGCCTGAAATACTCGTATCAAACTATGGCGTTCACGAAGAAACGCGCGCGGGCAAGCTAGCGCCCGCGCCCGCGCCCGCGCTTTCAACGTGGATTCAGTATATTTGCTATTTGTTTATTGTGCGGAATCATTTTATGAATAGAATGTCGTTGAATGAATCTGTTTATTTGTCTGTTAATAATTCAAAGAGCCTCACGAATTTACGATGTTGCCCTCTGCTACAATCGCTTGTTTTTGATGAACTTTTGAAAAAAGGGTCACAAACAATGATAATATTAGAGGCATAAAAGATAACATAACATATAACTTATAAATTTGGTTGTTCTAATGATCAAGCACGAGTTCTGAATATACGGTACTTAATTCAAATTCTAGTTTGGACAACTTGATTCGAGTACTGGATTGCCCATTACAGTTTTAGCGAGCCGGATCACAATAAGTTCCCTATTACATGAGACTTATAATACCTAAAATAACTGGGCTGATGTGAGTGTATTATTACAGGTGTGATCTTATGATTAATTGATATAATGTATACAATGTTACTCATTCTTTTAAAGTTATATAATTGATCAAAACTGATTAATCAACAAACAAAACACCATTCAGAACAATGGGCGTTGCTCTTTCATAAAGCCTACGTCTGATTTATTAGTCAAAGTTAATTAATTACGACCCACACCTTTTGGTTGTTGCATCAATGTTTATGGAGAAGTCTTTGACATCGGTCAAACTTGACGCTTAGAAATTGTACACTGACATAGTGGGGCGTTAGTTTTCTATTACATGGCAGGTTCTGTATTTCCTGTCATTTATGTGTCAATCAATCAACTCAGCATGTTTACTCACAATAAGATTACTCAGACCACTGTTGGACTGGTCTCTAGCTACCTGTGCTACAATAGCCTATTCTCCATCTTTTGCTTCTGCTCATTCTCATTTTGGTTGATTTAAGGAAGTTTTTGTTTATGTTTTTAATAACTGTAAATATTCGGTTTCCTCTATCTCATCCTACTAATATTATAAACGTGAAATTTTGGATGGATGGATGTATGTTTGTTACTCTTGCACGCAAAAACCTCTGAAGGGATTTGAATGACATAATATTGTACACAGATAGTTTATAACCTGGATTAACACAAATGATAGTTTTTATCCCGATTTTATGTTCCCGTGGGATAATTTTCGAGTTGTAGCGGGTGAAGCCGCTGGCAACAGCTAATAGTACTAAATATTGCAAAACGTATGCCGGAAGGTCGGACGTACTGATAATATATACGTTTGAATTTGGTAACTTATTTCTACAAGCACTAAAAATCTAGAATTTGTTTTATGTCTGACATTGGCCACCTAAGTAAAGATTGTATTGTGTGAATTCTAGACTTACTCTCAAGTCATTATTTCATAATTTTCATCTCTGTCAACACAGCTTGCCATGCCCTTACAAATTTTTACGTCAAGTATTGACCTAATGATTTCATCAATGTATTAGGTTGACAGTTTGTTGTGTACTCTCTGTCCGTCACCTAGTACCACTATTGGAACCGGTTCTAACGTGACCCAGTGTAGCAAAACAGCCAATTAACATCACTCTGGGTTTTCTTAATGAGTTACGTAGTATTAAGAACTATTGACAATACTTTATGCAGTAATTTTCGCTATGTCCATCGCCATTTTGATGCTAAAATCCTCCCGCCCTGCCCTGAGTAGGAGGACTCATTTGACGATTTTACCAAGATAAAAAAAAATGGTCAAGACTAAGTTCGTTTCCTTCTTCGGTTATTATTTATCACATACTAAGGACTTCGGTAAACACGTTAAGCCATTGGTGTTGGTTGTCATTTGTAGTTCCACTCTCAAAACAGGTAATCAATGGTCTGAAAGTCTAACAACAAGTCTTGTTGTTTATTTGATTACCATTGAGTATACTTAGTACAAGAGGTATTACTCAATAATTTGATTGTGGAGGTACCTGAACAGTCGTTCTGTGTAATATTTTTGTATTCAGCTGCATCTGGTTTTTGGAAGTTGTCTCCAATATAATTGGGAAAAACGTTAGGTAGTAAACTATGTAGACTATAATGTCGGTTGAATACTTGTGTAAAAAGTGTCAAAAACAAAACGGCATTTGACGTTAATTTAAGGGTAATTTTCCAGTTACACTTTTTTTAGACAAGTATTCAAAAGATGTTTTACTTTTTGTAATAGAACAGTACATATTTAACGGAAAATAACGGACAGTCTCTTTCATTACATAAAATCTGAATAATCCGGTATTTTATATTCGGTCTCGTAATCTGCGTGGGTAGACAAATAGGTGACCAAATGACCGTAAAATTAAATTATTTATAATAAAAATATAATTATAATAAAACTTGTTAAATAAATGTGTTATCAAGGCTCTAATTTAGATTCTTAGTAGCAAATTTTGAATTATAGAAAACACGTGACAAAAGCATGTTTACAAAAAGTATAAAATACCTACTCATCATAAACTCTTTTTTTTCAGTTGTTCTTTTTAATTTTATTTGACTTTTTGGTATTTTTAAGTCTTCTTTGACATTCTATCATTCCATTTTCTCAAGGACAAGTAAAACGTTTTTTTTTTTGTAAATGATAAACGTTTGTAGGTCGATCAGGGATGCTTCTAGGATTAGAATACGGGAGAAACGATCACGCCCTACAAGTAAGGCCTAGTAGTCTTTTTAAGAATAGAGGAATAAACTTAGATAAGTTTATTCCTCTAGCTCTAGATAGGGTAGGGTAGTAGAGCTATCCTTTATTCATTTACTTAAATAGAAAAGCGTAATGAGGTGTGGAGGTGTAATCAAACACGTGTAGTCGGGACAAGCGTTTAATGCTAACTCAACTATGGTTACTTACTACTATATACAATGCTTACTGCTAAGTACAATATCTACTTCACCTCCGGGGGCGAAAGAAAAAAAAAAATTTTTTTGACAATCATACAATTACAAATACAATTATTACAATACAAATACAATTATCACAATATATATGTAACACAGTCAGGCTTCTTCTCACAAAAATTAAAACATTCTAACATTTTCATCTTTCATTCACCCGCAAACATGTGAAGTCAATCTTTACTGGTATTCAGGAGATAATGCTTTTTGTAAAAAAGTTTCTAGTATCATCTATCAATTTATTGCAACTGACGTCAAAATTCTAGACTATTCAAAAGCATTTAGAAATAGACTACTTAGTTTGACATCTTCATTAATTGTTTTTCTTAATTTACAGTTGATGATTGCGAGAAATTTATAACAGACGACACTATGTCCTCACGATTTTGCAAACTTAAGATGCTTGTGACTAATTCCTGCCCCTAAAACTGTTTCAGTATTTTTTATTTTAATATGGTTCATACTCGTATATCTAGTAAATCTATAGTAGATACAATTATTGGTGGGATTACAACGGTCGGACAGTCGCATCGCTTGTAATCATCGTAACGCTGGGCATACAAAAACCGCAAGCGAATAGTTCATTTATAAAGAAAATGGCTTATTTTCGACTTTGGGGATTCCGATTTAAGCCATTTAAGGCCTAATCGAAGTATCATTTAGACGCTTGTTAACTCACTATTAAAATAAAACGGTTTAGTATTATCTTAAACACTTACAACATGAAAATATGTACTTACTGTACTTTTTAGTATTTTATAATCAGAACATTATTCATTTTTCAAAATAAATTCATATTAATTTCATTTTTTTCTTAGGTCCATCTCTCAGTGTTGCACGGTCATTTCAGTTGTCTTCCATTTATTATTACCATAATAAATTATCAAAATTGCAATTTATGACCCAAGAATCGTCTCGTAACGTGTAGAAGTCTTATTTTTCTCACACCCATGTATGTAGTTTATTTTAAATTCAGGGCCGTCCACTGCTATATAGTTTTGAATAATAATTAGCGTACAGTATTATGAGCGCATCATTTCGATATTATGATTGTTCCATGAATCCATTAATATAGGAAATAGATTAAGGGACTTTTAACGCGTTTTCCTTGACCTTTAATAAGAATGACAAGTATTTGGATCACTCGTTTTATTAGAAAATTTATAAGTTTTATATTATAAAACAGGAAAATTTAACTATTATTATTAATGCGAAAGGATGTGATGAGGATGGATGTTTGTCACTCTTTTACACTAAACTATAGGTACCTACTGAACGAGTTTGGTACAAAAATCCTACTAATATTATAAATGCGAAAGTTTGTGAGGATGTATGTATGTGTATGTAGGTATGTTTGTTACTCTTTCACGCAAAAACTACTGAACGGATTTGGCAAAAATTTGGTACACAGATAGTTTTTATCCCGATTTTATGTTCAAGTGGGATAATTTTCTAGTAACACGTGGGCGAAGCCGCTGGCAACAGATAGTAAGACATAAATTTTGGGACCAACCAAAAAACTCATAGTGTCTTCTTCTCACAAAATATACTCGTATATATATTATATATATAAAAGATTACGCTGTTCTAAAAGGATATGCTGACATTTCAGTTTTTTCTGTGGCATAACAGAAGATTGCAGCTTCTTGGAAAACTATTTGCCTAATGCATCGGTCAAATATTTGATCGGTGTCTGACAATTTGGTGTCGATAAATAAGGTATTTATTTATTACAATCTAGTGTAATCAGACACCGGTTTCAAAACCAGAAATAATTATACCATATTGATCAACTGATGTAAGTATTCAAACAGATATTTAGGCAATAGATATAAATACGTCCATTATAGAGATTTCTTTTGATTTTATGCTAAAAACGTGCTGTCAGCCTCATACTGACTAAAATCCACGGTGTCCTTCAATAGCCCTTTATGTTCCGGGGTCACGGTAATGAGATAAGTCCCGCGACCCCGACAGGCTTTGGCCCTCAAGAGGGCGTGAGGACGTGAGGCGCGTGGAACACAACGCGCCGTCGCGTCGACTCTGGATTTTAGTAGCATAACATAACATCACTATTAGATTCCCAGGGAGTTAGACAATGTTAATAAAGTCGTTAGGGAAAATTTTTCGCTTACAATTACATAAGTAATCAGTATAATTAACCATTTTAATAGAAGGCTGTCCCGTTACTCAAAATGTTTATCATAAAACTAATAACACATAAAACCGCCATGGGTTTTATAATATAAAGCCCTCCTTATATTCAGCAATGAGATAGTTTGCGACCCCTAAACCAGATTTTTTTTTTTTTTTAGCGTGGTAAAATCATCAAATGAGTCCTCCAACCCCGGGCAGGGCGGGAGGGACTGTCAGACTTCTACTGACTAAAATCCACGGTGTCCTTCATAGCCTGTTATGTTCCGGGGTTACGGTAAGGGAATAATCCCGCGACCCCGGCAGGCTTTGGCCCTCTGAGAGGGGGGCCCCGTCATTACCCCTAAACCAGATGGAAAATAAGTTTTTATAATAATTTAACACATAACGTCAATTGATAACAAAATAAATTGCAAAAAAGTATTTGTGATGATCATTACTCATGATGATTTATTTTATTTTTTATTTTTATTTTATTATGATGATTTATATATATGATTATGCTCATGCATCAGCCTATAAATGTGCCCGCTGCTTGAACACAGGTCTCCTCTCTGAAAGAACTACCCAGAGCGGGTTGGTAAAGTGTCATGTTTTCGAATGTTTGGTTCTAGGACATTCCGGTTTCCCCATGACATTTTCCTTCATAGTTTAGAGAGTGTTTATGAAATAAATCAAAGTGCTGCGCCTGCCTGGGTTCAAAACCACGACTTGTAAGTCGGAGTGTATCGACCCCGACTTATGAGTGGGCCACCTGGTGCACTTCTCTTGCGTATTTATGACAATGATACTATCATTAAAATAGTTAGAGCCCAAAAACCTTCAACCTCAAACATTTGACAGCACATTACCAAAATAACGAGCAAATCAATTATTATAATTTTTCCTTTAAATTGCATTTTGAATTATTAATGTATCATCACTTGTCCTTGTTTATCGTTATGGTAGCAATAAATCAAATATTTTTAATGATATCAATAATTGAATTTTGATTGCGTTTAAAGTGTAAATAATATAATACACGTGTCTTACATGCGTTAGGTGTTATAAAATAACGATTATTTTGGGTAGAACAGCCATATTTTATTGCACATACGTAGATACGTATTGTAAAATTTATATGGATCATAAAGCATAAAACAACGTCATGAAACATCCGTTGTTGTTATAATACTAAAACTCTAGAATGTAACAAACACTTTTCCGGAAACTTTAGCCAAACGCGAGATAATCGTGAACAAACTCGATTGTAGATTATCAATCGACTTTGATAATCTACGATCCAAGTAGGCAAAAATCTCAAAAACTATTGAACCGATATTTCTGAAACGGCAGTATTCCCTAAGTTAAACGATACCTAGTACGATGCAAAAAGAATTACTTAAATCGGACTTGTGGTTCCGGAGATATGCGAAAACAAACATACATACATACGCTTTTGAAATTTGGCACATTTGTTCAGACGCTGACATAGACTAACATATACGAATACGAACTAGGCAGTTCTGGAATTATTACATACATACGGGTCGAATTGATAACCTCCTTTTTTTTTAAGTCGGTAAAAACTATAGTTGATGTTTACATTCAAACAGTTAATCACTAATTTATTATTTATTTTACGATTTAGTGCTTTAAGAGACAAAAATCTAACACCTTTAAAGAGAATGGTGTGATTTGATACGCTCATGACCTCTTCTGTATAAAATGTGTTTATTGCAAGAAGGGCGTAATATTTGACACGTCTATATTTATTTAAGAAGTCATATTTTCGATATAGCTGCGAAGTATTTGAGAATGGATCACTGAGATGTTAAAAAGTTGAGTCATTCTACACTACTGCTAGCGCGCTTCCTTATTGGGACAATCCCACCTCACTATTCCCAAACCACTGCAACTCTTGAAGTCCAGAATCAAAAGGGATGACCATCAAAAAAGCGCCGAGACTTGTTGCTAAAGGAAAATAAACCTTATCCACTCCTTAATTCCACTATTTCTGCTGACTGCTTCCTTGCCTGCAAGTTTATGGAACATTAGGAACTTGTAAAGAGCTGGAAAGGACATTGCTCGTCGTCCATACATAGCTCGCCTAAGATCCAACAGGCAGGTGTATTTAGTCTTTGGGTTTTAGATAATGTATGTATTCGATTGAAACTAAATTCAAACAACGGACACTTTTGAGAATTCTGAAAAAATCAAAACACTTTCGGATTTTGAGGTTATAATTACGTCAATAAAAACATTCGTGTAGCGCTAACCTAACATTTAATACTGAATGCAAATGTCAAATGTTGTCATCTGTCAATTCACCAACTGCCAGTGTCGATAATAACGCTCGTTTCAAAAAGTGCTTTCAATCGAGTTTTTTTTGATAAGCCGTATTATGGTTCCGCGACATCATAGCGGACTGTTTGTAACTAAAAATCGTTATCGTAAATCAAATGTTGAGAATACTGACGCTTGTTTGTGTCAAACTCTTATTAAGAGTGTTATTACAAAGACTTGGCTGTATGAGCTATAATACCTTTGCCTATTAAAAACCTCAAATTGAACCAAAACAACGAGGATTATGACGGAAGCTAAGGACGGAAGTGAATACTTTTTAAAATGTTTTCGAAATTAATAAAAAGTGTCCGTTCTATTGAAATACGTGTAATGTACATTATTAAAAGAACTAGTAATTATAGTAAATGTTTCATGCGTGTTGGTTCATAGGCCATTTTTTACAATGTCCTTTGGGGAACTTATTATTTAAGATTCAATAGTTGTATTCAATAGTTGTTTCTTAAAATATGATAAATCCGATTCTTCAGGTCTTCACGGCTTTTTAGGTACGTGAAAAAGAAGTTTTTTGTCTTCATGTTAATAAATTAATGCTTTCAAAGAGCATTTGCAATAATACTTGTAAGTTTATTTGAGCGTCCGATCCCGTTCTATGTTAATTTGTAATTTGAATTTTATTATTCCAATAAAACAGTCCGAATCATAAAATTTTATGACAACAAGAAAAAAATAGTTGGAAAAATAAATGGGAACCCTCGATTTCGTTAAAGCAAATAACGTTTCTTAAAAGTTTTTAAACAAACGGTGTAAGCTTTAACGAAATTAAGAACACATACCAAATAATTTCATGTCTCAATAGTCATCGTTGCATTCTATTAGACCGATGGTCACGTACCAGACAATAAATAATAAAAAAAAAAACAAATAATGGTTTGGTGGCTTACACATTATTAAACACATATTCAATAAAACATACGAAATAGTTGTTTGTAAGCTAACCGTTAAGTAGGTAATGAATTAAATATACCCATAAATGTCAGTAATATCAGAGCTACTGAAATCACGACATGATTAATAAAAAGCAAACTAGTTTCAATTTGGTATAAGATATACAGCATATTTTTGCATGACACAATATTTTCAGTTTCGTCGTTTATCTTTCAGAGAAAACTTTGCTATTTTCCTAATGATGCTACTGCAAAAATATGTTGATAGACAAACTAAATTGACATCACTGGAGGTTGGGTTTTGATATGTGTCAATATTATTTTGTTTATTTATTGTCTAGCTTTGTTTTGCAAGTTAATTCGACGTTGTATTTAAAAAAATGGGTTTTTGATAGTTAAGATTATGATGCCAGTTATCTGATTTCAGCCACCGCTACCACATTCGATCGTTTTTTATAGAGGTTACGATTAATCAAAGTTATGGTAAGTAAGGTTGCGTTGTGGTGGTTGCGGGACACTTTAAACAATTATACTAAAGTGTTCAAAGTGATCCTACAAAATCATAAGCAATTCTTCTAATATTTGTAAAAAGGTTAGACGCACAGACAGAATTATCTGCAACTTATTTCATATCTGATCATAGACATTAGTCATCATTAGCTGCTTAAAGTTTGGTAACTTTAAGCATTAATTAAATTTTTCTCTTTCCGGATAGTATGGTTACCATCTAGAAAGAGAAAAATTACAATTGCAGTTAGACCATTATTACGAGATCTTGAATTCATAAAAAAAAACACCGGATTGATTCAGAAAACAACAAATTCTAGGCAAGCATTATGTCTCTAAATATTGACTTCTCGTTCGTAAAATAGAGCAATAAAACTGGACCAAGGCCAGTTGAAAACCAGCGTCATCAGGCACTTAGTTGCCTGACATTTATGCTGAACTGGGCCTGTTTGGAGCAGCTGTGGGGCAAAAAAAATTTGTACCAAATAGTTTTAGGTTATTTTTATTTTATTGCTTTTTTTTAATCACTTGTGCATTTTAATTTATTTATTATTGTGCTATGCCCTGCGTCTGTACCAATAAATGTTATTTCTTTCTTTCTTTTCTAAAAAAAGATGACTATAACATTGACCTCACAAACTCAGAAGTCCGAAGTATGTCGAGAATGTCACAGCATAACGATGTCTATAACTGCTTTAATTATATTTATTATAATAACATTACTTATTGCCTGTATGTAGCTTACTACGTGCAGCCGCATAATATAGCTACTTGGCCTAGATGAGTTAGTTTTACTACAAAACCTACTGATAAACACCTCAAAATTTAAACAGACGAGCAAAACATTTGTCACATAATGTTTTCACTGCTGGGACACAGACCTCTTCACTGAGTGAGCTGTAATCCACTAACACTAACAACTACAATCCACAATTTGGTTCCCTCACGATGTCTTTCCATTCAAACCATTTGGATATCTTTATCAAAAAGGCTGTATTAGCCGTTGTAACCCTTGAGCTAATAGTGGCAAGTATTTGGTTTTGGAGCAGCTCTAAAACCATAATTTTGAAGCAATGTCAGAAAGAGAAACATCGCTGGCACTTCTAATATTATATTTAGTGTCCGACCGAAACTGATTTTTCAGAAACGAAACCGAAACCGAAACCGAAACCGAACTTTCGGCCTTGCTCTCGGTTTCGGCCGAAACCGAAGCCGAAACTTTTTAACACATTAAAAATTTAGATTTTTTTCTGTTTTTTTTTTTACATTTACAACACGAAAAAAAATATCATATATACAGGGTGAATTTTTCAACTGGGCGTAGTTGGCTATATCCTTAACTATAAGGAATATCGAAAAACGTTGAATGAGTCTGAGAGAATGAGAATGAGAGACCGATTTTAACGATCACTAAAAGTGCATCATTGGATTTTTTAAAAATCAATAATCCTGGCCGGGAATCGAAACTGCTGAATTTTTATCGAAATTTTGGAAAAGCAAGCACACCGTTTATTACACCATTTGATAATGTTGCTAATAAGGATCAAATTCTGGAAAGTAATGGTATACGGCAAATTAATGGAATTAGCAGATTTTTATAAAATTGCTATTTTTCTATGCTATTTAACTTTTACTGAGCCATGATCTATTCTAAATTATAAAAATTCATTGTTTTCAATGTTTCACAGGATTTGAAGTCTCAACAATCGCACTATACTCGGCAATACGAAATTACTCGAGTTGAAATAAAATAGCATTATTTCAATGAAGAAACTGTTAACTTGTATTACGAATACAGTCATTGCCCTGACGATTGATAAGTTCTTTATTTATTAACGTACTTACTCGTAACAATTTTTATTATGACATGAATATATGTACAAGACTTACTCTTGGCAGTAAACTCAAAAACATAACCTCAACTCACGATTAAATGGACGGTGGCGAACTGAGTCGGGGCCCCGCCGCCGCCGGCGAGCAAGCACGTGTCAGCTACGAATTTAACCGAACGATCCACGAAAATGCACGAACACTTGAGTTTCGACAGAGCCGAAAGTTTCGGCTATATTTTGGCCGAAACTGAAACTAAGGCCGAAACTAGATTTTTTGGCCGAAACCGACCGAAACCGAAACCGAAACCGAAATTTCGGTCGGTCACTAATTATATTATATAGTATACTGGCAAATTGTATTGACTCAAAATTTCTTCAGCGGCAGTGTCTTCAGTGGCAGGTCACTTCAATCTTGTGGTCTTTGAATATTAGGGCAACTTAACAATAGTAATAATATCTTGGTTTGCGGAAGCTAGACGTGTATCTATAGTCTGAAGGCCATTTTAAATACCAGGCCATACCGATGAGTTAGCCTCCAAAACCTTCCATAAAAATATTTTAATCCATTTTCAATATAAAACCACATTCTTGCTCGAATTAAATCATGCAGTGAATTATGTTTTCCACCTTGATACACACGATGAGTATATTATTTAGATTATAAATGAATTATGTTTAGTTATAATATGATACCCATAACCATTTACATAAAATATTGTGATCTGCTAGTCGCCAGAGGCAGTTTAAGAAACAAAAAATATATTATATGAATTGTTAGTGTACGATTCATTTTAAACAGGACTTAGATCGATGATATGAGATATTTTATCAAAATCAAGTGATGAATGCGTTAAATTGATTCGATTCACTCAATAGATTTTTTTTCTCGCATTCCTGGCTCATTTAAAGATCAAGAAGCAAAATCGGCTTGCAATTGATTAGGTATGTTGTTACTAATTCCACCTACTAGTGTTTCGGTTAACGCAACTTAACTTGCTTGGACGTATCATAAGTCCAATGACAAAGGCCATTGCCCAAATCAGGCCCACAGTGAACAGTAAACTAGAGAAAAAATACTAAATGCATTAATTTTGCCATAAAAAAATAAGTATTTGTGTGTTTTCAAAGAACCGCCACTACAATCTACAATAATTCGTTAAAAAAAGTAAATCAATTGAAAAAAACGGAAGTTTTCTTGATTTCATCACTGTCGCGAAACGATTGCGATTTCCCTATAAAAAAATTAGATTAGGATGGTAACACTGAGTCGAGTAGGTTCGGTGGGTGGTCGGGAGGGTAGGTAGAGAAAAAAAGAAAAAATGAAAGTGTGCACGGTATAGGCGAGTGAGGTGTGTGAGAATAGAGGAAAAAGGGAGGCAGAAGTATGGAAGAATACATAAAAGAATAAGAGAAGAGATAGCTGAAGGAATCCTTCGTGCTGGTAAGCGAAACTAATTATTATGATTAGAGTGAAATGTATTGAGAGGTTATAAAGCTAAGAATTAGAGTAGAGTCTGGTGGCTTGGGAAGGTCTATGGGGAAGGCTGGAGGACCATCCAGGGACCATGTGTCCCATTTGTTAACGTTAGAGGCGTCGTAGATGTTGTTAAGTGTGTAGCCAATTAACTCGAAAGTAAGACGAAATAATATTACGAGGTGATACTGACGACATCGGGACTGCCTATTACTATAAGATGAGAACCTCTCGATACATACAGTAGATACTTAGCTCATATTTGTCGCATGATCAAAGTTGTGTTATCTGAATCTAGGCATTATATTTATACGTGGCGACAAAATGGTGGAGATGCTGGGATACGACTATAGTAATCCATAACCGCTAAGAACCCTGTTATTGGGCTGCTAAGAACCCTGTTATGGGCCGCTAAGAACCCTGTTATTGGGCTGCTAAGAACCCTGTTATGGGCCGCTAAGAACCCTGTTATTGGGCTGCTAAGAACCCTGTTATGGGCCGCTAAGAACCCTGTTATTGGGCTGCTAAGAACCCTGTTATGGGCTGCTAAGAACCCTGTTATTGGGCTGCTAAGAACCCTGTTATGGGCCGCTAAGAACCCTGTCATTGGGCTGCTAAGAACCCTGGTATGGGCCGCTAAGAACCCTGGTATGGGCCACTAAGAACCCTGTTAAGGGCTGGTGTAAGAACCCTGTTATGGGCCGCTAAGAACCCTGGTATGGGCCGCTCAGAACCCTGTCATGGGCCGCTAAGAACCCTGGTATGGGCCGCTCAGAACCCTGTTATGGGCCGCTAAGAACCCTGTCATGGGCCGCTAAGAATTTTGTTGTGAACCACTAAGAACCCTGTTATGGGCCGCTAAGAACCCTGTCATGGGCCGCTAAGAATTTTGTTGTGAGTCGCTAAGAACCCGGCTAAGGGCTGGTGTAAGAACCCTGTTACGGGTCAATGATCACCTAATAAAGTAAGATTTAGCAAATTTTTTGTGTTATGAGTATTTGGTCAGAATTACATAAGGACCCCGGTGCGGGCCCTTTTAGTCCTTTTATGTAAGAATTAAATTTTTTACGATTTCGCCTACAGCTCTCTTACAGGACCACCCACCTACCTAACACATCCTTCACGCCGCCCCGTAAAAATGCATATAGTGCAAAATTATTTTGTTACTTATAAGACGTTACCTACAAACCCTTTATTTAATTTAAAGAAGGAGGTGCCTGATATAACCTGGTAAATCGGTACTTACGTAATAAGAGTTTAAAGTTAAAAAGGTAAAAGTTCAAAAAAAAAAAAACAATTCGATTGAGTAAACAATGCCATCGTTGTGAATGCAAGGTATCCGAACGCATTTTCTTTCTAAGTGTGGCAGTTCTGATTTTGAAATAAGTCTGTTCTATGTGCCTCATCTGTGATTGGCCGATTCATTAAACGCGCTGTCACGTTTCGTTATTCTTACTGTCAGTTTGTTGTGTACAAATTATGATTGGTTCAATAAAGTTGTTGTCAAACTAGAGGCATAGAGAACGCGCTGTGTATTCTGTGTGCAATTTGAGCCTTGACCTACATTTTGTTTTGTTCGTTACTTACGATTTTACGGATCGAAGTGAACTTTTATGTGAAAATAGTTTATACAACTCTGGATTTCGTGTGAAAGTGAAGTGTAACGTTGAATTACGAAACAGCGTACAGTCCGGAATTGCGAATCGTCAGAAACTGAGCGGTATGTATATTGTACAACTTAGAGATTAGAGAAATGGCGTCCGTAGCGCTTATTCTGAAGTTTATCTGTATATTTATCGTTACAGTTGACGTCAAATTCCGGTAACCTGTTTAATTAGACCCATCCACCCGGACATTTCTCATTTTACCGACATGGAGGAGATATTGTGCCGGCAGGTACAAATACGGGAAGATGCCCTGAGACAATATAATAATAGGGCCAAAGAGGTATTAAAACTATGTACAGAGGGTACAGGTGTCGCTGAGTTAGAATTCGTAAGAATTAAACTGCAGCTCAAACAAGCCTTGGAAGCGTACGATAGGGATTCCAACCGTCTTTTGCAATGCGCTACTGAAGAGTTATCAAAGAAATTAATTAATGATGGAATGACAGAAAGAAGGATAGCTGAAGACACGCTTATAGAATTGGAATTGACAAACCACTTTCAAACTAAGACCTTCAGTCAACCGGAGACAACACGGCTCCCCAAGCTTGAAACTATCAAGTTCAATGGTGATTTTATCAAATGGAACAGTTTCTGGGACAAATTCCAATCGACGATTGGCGGTAGAAATATCAGTGAAGTTGACAAGATGTCTTATCTTCTTAGTTCTTTAGAAGGTAAGGCGCTGGAAGCTATACAAGGACTTACAATAACAAATGAAAATTATGAGATTGCTGTACAAATTTTAACTTCCCGTTTTGGATCCAAGGACAGAGTAGTAGATGCTCACTACGAGAAAATTTATGCTCTTAAAAAATGCTCAGATAGAGCAGAGGACGCTCTCTCGAATCTAGATCAGATCGAGCAGCATCTACGTGTATTAAGCTCATTGGGGGAAGATGTTGAGAGCAATAACCTGCGTGCTGTAATATTACAAAAATTTCCTGAAGGTATCCTGTATCAAGTTAACCTCCATATGACAGAACCGAAGACTGTTACCAAGATCCGGGAAACACTAAAGAAAATCATAACAGCGATGGAACTGTCACAAGCAGGAGCTTCTACGTCAAACTTACCCGCACAAAATAGTTCACCTAGTTCCTCCACGGCAGCATTACATGTGCGGGTATACAAAAAGGGACATTCCAGTGAAAACAAGAAAAACCAAAAAAAATGCAGGAAGCGCAAGTCTGAAGAAAACTCTGGGACAAAGTCTAAAATCAAGAAAAGGTCATGTATATTTTGTGATGGGGATCATTTTAACGACGAATGCAATAATGTAGTGGATATTCAGGCAAGGAAGGCTAAATTAAAGGGACGTTGCTTTAACTGTTTCCGAGCAAATCACAATTACAAGCAATGTAAAAGACCCAAAAAATGCTTCCACTGTTCAGGGCCACATAATCGGGCTCTGTGTACCAAAAAGAGCAGTACACCGGGTAATTCAGAAAATCAACATGATTCTTTAGCGCTGTTTGGACATGTATATAATAATGTAACCTTTTTACAGACGGCAACAGTACAAATCCTGCACAATAACAAGTCAGTGCCATGCCGACTACTCCTTGACTGCGGAAGCCAAAGAAGTTATATTACAGTAAAATTAGCAAAACAATTAGATCTTACATCCAGTTCATCAGATTTATTAATGATTTTTACTTTTGGAGCAGAGAAACCTACCCAAATGCTGAGCCCATCAGCAGAGATCACCATGCTGACTAATAGAGGTATGCAAAAGAATATTCTTGTTAATATTGTACCACACATCACTGATAGAATACCTGTACCCAAGACTGTCACCAAACACGTTGATGTTTTAGCAGATGATGGTTCAGCTGGTCAATCCATTGATCTGCTGATAGGTAACAACTACTATTTCTCGTTCATAAAGCGTGATAAAATCAGAATAGATAAGGACGCCTATTTAGTCGATACTGAGTTTGGGTGGATGATGTCAGGGTGCTTACCAGAGTGCAACAGTGAAAAGGAAGAAGTTCTCTCTGTTGTCACTTATCATCATGGCATACAAAGTTGGATTCACTACGCAGAACCAGATCTGCCACTGAGGAATGCAGACATAAAATTTTTATGGACATTAGAAAACATAGGCATAACAGACAATGTGAAGACTACAAGAGAAGAGGAAGCCGTCCAACACTTCAATAGAACTGTTGAGTATAGTCATGGTCGATACTATGTCAGATGGCCTTGGGCGCAACCCTGCTCCGCCTTACCTACTAACTTTGGACAAGCATAATTATGGCAGATTGAAAGGTTTATTACAAAGAATAGATAAACCTACCCTACGAGAATATAATGATATTATACAAGAGCAAATTCAATCAAGTATTATAGAATCCATAGAGCCGGAATCAGATTTAACCTTTCAAAGAAATCCACCGGTACATTATTTGCCTCATCATATTGTCAAACGAAGCGACAAACGTGGTCGAATCGTTTATGATGCATCAGCTAAAACAAAGGATCAACTCAGTCTGAATGAGTGTCTTTACCGAGGACCTTGCATGTTACAGGATCTGACTGCGTTGCTAATCAACTTTAGAACTCATAAAATCGGTATTCTCGCAGATGTTGAAAAGGCATTTCTGCAAGTTGGGCTACAGAGTCAAGACAGAGATGTAACTCGGTTCCTCTGGCTAAAGGATGTTGATAGGCCATTAAATAATGATAATATCTTGCATCTTAGGTTCTGCAGAGTACCATTTGGCATCATTTCAAGTCCATTCTTGTTGACAGCGACTATAAGACATCATATATTGAAGACAAATGAAGATCTAGTCGAACGTGTTGCAAATAAATGTTATGTTGACAACCTAGTCACGGGAGCAGACTCTGCTGAAGATGCCTTTAAATTATTTGAGGAGTCTAGAGAAATATTTCAACAACTCTCTATGAACATAAGGGACTGGACAGCAAATGATAAAGAATTCATGGAAAGAATACCAGAGCAGTATAGAGCCAAAGAGACAGAAGAGACGAAAGTACTGGGCCTCCTATGGAATAGAAAAGACGATACACTACATTTGAAGGTTAATGACAGATCATTTGATTATGACCAAAAGAAAACAGTCACCAAGAGACAAGTTTTGAGTACACTAGCTTCAATATACGACCCATGTGGTTTCGTGTCCCCATTGTTGATGCCAGCGAAACTTTTCCTACAAGAACTGTGGAGAAAACAATACAACTGGGAAACACCACTACCTCTCGACCTGAAGGAGAGGTGGAAGGATATTGTGGCTACACTACGTAAAGTACAGGATGTAATAATACCGCGCTATACGGGATTCAAGGCTAATGAAGACAAGGAAATTAGTGAGTACGAAATACATTGCTTTACTGACGCTTCAATGAATGGTTATGCAGCGGTTGCGTATTTACGCTATGACGATGGGCAAACAATAAAAACGACAATGTTAATGTCAAAGGCTAGAATACCTCCATTAAAGAAAAATAAAGAAAACAAGAAGAATGAGACTTCAAAGGAGCAAATAGCGAAAGACAAAACAACCTTAACAATTCCTCAACTGGAATTACTTGGTTGTGTCATAGGAAGTAGATTATTAAAGTATTTGAAGACAACTATAACAGTACCAGTAAGAAAACTGTATTTATGGACAGATAGTTTGATTGTTCTTAATTGGGTTCAAGGTACTAAATTATTACCGCCCTTTGTTATGAATAGAGTTCATGAGATTCGACGTAATGGTAATGTAGAGATGTACTATATTAAAACGAAACAAAACCCGGCTGATGTAGCTACTCGACCTGATCTATGGGAACACAAAAGGGAACTATGGCTACAAGGACCTAATTTTCTTATAAACAAGAAAGAAGTATGGCCAGAAGATAGATTTCTAGAGTACCACAATGCTACTTTCTCGTTGATTGCGGAGAGTCTGGAGGCCATTCCTCCAGATTACACTAAAAACCAGCCTACAGACGATCATGACGACCACGGAGAGCAAGAGGAAGTGGAAGAAAGAGAAATGGAACAAGAAAGTAATCAAGAGAAAGAAGTTGAAGACAGACAAGTTAGGGATGAACTTTCCGAAGTGCAAACAATAAAAAAGCTACAATCGAGATACTATCCAGAAGAGTTAAAAGGAAAAGAAACTCATCTGACAAGAAACCTCGGTCTATTTGAGGATGTTGATGGGCTTTTGAGATGCAAGGGCCGTATGACACATACCGATTGGTCTTATGATATGAAGCATCCCATATTGCTACCAAAAGACTGCGAATTCACTACAAATGTCATTAGGAATATCCATGAAAAGAACTACCACGTAGGAGTTACGCATACCCTGAGTATTGTCCGCCAAAGATACTGGATACCTCAGGGAAGAACTCAAGTGCAAAAAGTAATAAGAAGGTGTCCGCAGTGCGTCAAGTATGGAGGTGGTCCATACAAATTACCCCCCACTCCAGCGCTGCCACCAGAGCGAGTTAATCTAGATGCCCCGAACACATATATAGGCATTGACTACTTTGGACCTATGCTAGTGAATTCTGGGGAAAAAAGATGGATATGTCTGATTACATGCTTAGTAGTTCGTGCTATTCATCTTGAAGTAGTAAAAGATTTGACAGCAGAAGAGTGTTTATTGGCATTAAGAAGATTTGTTGCTATCAGAGGCCTACCATCCCTAATTCTGTCAGATAACGCATTGCAGTTTAAACTCACATCTGAAGTTTTGACTAGCACGTTCTGCATCGAAAATAAGATCACATGGAAATTTATACCCCAGTTAGCCCCATGGCATGGTGGAGTATATGAGAGGCTAGTAGCTGTAGTAAAAAGCTGCTTGAAACGCACTGTAGATAAACACTTATTGAATGACAGTCAATTGCAGACTGTAATTAAAGAAGTAGAAGCTGTGGTTAACACTAGACCACTGACATGTGTTAGTACAGACATGGAATATGTGCTTAAGCCTGCAGATTTCCTGTCAATGGGTAAGTGTTTGACCATGAACGTATCAAGTGATAAGACCTTGCCAGAAGGAACAACAACTAAGAAAGACCTTATCGAAGGCTGGAGGCGAGGTCAGCGTATAATGAGTGAATTCAAAGAAATGTTCGCCGGTCAGTATTTACCAAGCCTCAGAGAAAGGTACCGACATAGTCAAAAGCAACCAAGAGTCAAGTCGAACAAGTCACCCTGTGTTGGAGATATGGTTCAAATTAAAGGGGAAGCAAAAAACCGACAGACTTGGAGAGTCGGAAGAATTACCTCACTTATTAAAGGTAGAGACGGAGAGTGTAGAGTTGCTAAAGTGAGAGTAGGAGACACCGAGTTTATTCGGTCGATTGGCCATCTGTATCCATTAGAAGCAGACATAGATAGTGCAACTAATTTAGAGTTGACTCAAACAGGTCACATTGATGAATCACAAGGAATGAGAGAAACCGTAGAACAGCATGCAGCCAACCAAGAGACCTTAAGAGTAGAACATGAAGAACCAATGAACGTTGATGACACTAATTTCCCTAATGTGGATGGAGATAATCCAAATGATGAAGACCATGAACAGGAGACGGAAATAGATAAGGACGAGAGTAATATAGTTGAGGAAACAAATAAAGAGATTGAAGTACCCGAGATGCCAGATCCGGAGCATAATGATGAAAATGAGAGCGTAAAGAATGGAGTACAAACTGACGAAGTAGAAACCAGAGAAAACCGAGTTCCAAGAGCTGCCGCGATCAAAGCTAAAGAGAAAATTGCAGAGTGGACTCGTCAACTATTCACGATGTTATAGAGACCTTCGTCGTTGTTGGGAGTGTCGCGAAACGATTGCGATTTCCCTATAAAAAATTTAGATTAGGATGGTAACACTGAGTCGAGTAGGTTCGGTGGGTGGTCGGGAGGGTAGGTAGAGAAAAAAAGAAAAAATGAAAGTGTGCACGGTATAGGCGAGTGAGGTGTGTGAGAATAGAGGAAAAAGGGAGGCAGAAGTATGGAAGAATACATAAAAGAATAAGAGAAGAGATAGCTGAAGGAATCCTTCGTGCTGGTAAGCGAAACTAATTATTATGATTAGAGTGAAATGTATTGAGAGGTTATAAAGCTAAGAATTAGAGTAGAGTCTGGTGGCTTGGGAAGGTCTATGGGGAAGGCTGGAGGACCATCCAGGGACCATGTGTCCCATTTGTTAACGTTAGAGGCGTCGTAGATGTTGTTAAGTGTGTAGCCAATTAACTCGAAAGTGTTAGTATATAATGAAACGCAACCAAATTAGTTTATTTTTTTTTATGCGCATGTAGCGCCTCTTTTCACAAGTACTTCGTCCTTGTTCCGTTTTTCATGCAATGTCAAATAAAAGTCTGATAATATAATTAAATATCTTTAATTATTTACCACAATCACGCAGTTTATTCCTTTATGGTAGCAGAGCGTGGTTCAGTAGTGGTACAGTTGGAAATATCAGAAAAGTGACTAAACTTCAATCCGTAAAAATTGTTGGTGCAATTTTAAATTTGAGGTTAAGAAAATTTACGATCACAGTTGTAATTGCATATTCTGGTGAAGAAAACCAGCAGGATGGGTTCAAATATGTTCAATTTAGAGAAACTGATCGGAAGAGAAAACTTCGCGACGTGGAAGTTCAGTATGAAAACATATTTGGAACATGAGGATCTATGGTGCTGCGTCGAACACGCCGATGACAAACCCGTGGATGTAGCTAAAGATATAAAGGCGAAGTCGAAGCTGATATTGTTGTTGGACCCTCAGAATTACGTACATGTTCAGGATTGCAAGACTGCAAAACAAGTATGGGTGAATTTACAAAAGGCTTTTGATGACAATGGCCTAACAAGAAGGGTAGGTCTTCTTAAAGATTTGATAAATACTACACTGGAGTCAAGCGATAGCGTTGAAGACTATGTAAGTAAGATTATGAGCACTGCTCACAAACTGCGCAATATTGGGTTTGATGTCAACGATGAGTGGCTTGGTACTTTAATGTTAGCGGGCTTACCGGACGAATACAAACCAATGATAATGGGATTAGAGAGTTCAGGTATCCAAATAAGTGCTGACTCAGTTAAATCCAAACTCATACAAGAGATTAATACATCAAAGTCAACTGCATTCTACACGAAAAGTAAGAAAACTGGAAACAGTGCGCAGTCAGAGAAATCAAAGGGACCAAGGTGTTACAACTGTAATAAGTATGGCCATTTTGCCAAAAATTGTAAACAGCCCAGGAAACAATCAGCAAAGAAAGGAGAAAGCTCCAGTTTTGTAGCAGCTTTTTCAGCGACTGTCAAAGAGAACATCAATGATAAGAAGTGGTTTCTTGACTCAGGTGCATCCACCCACATGACATGTAGGGAGGACTGGATGTACAATGTCACCGAGCCATCTGTAAAGAGTGTTACTGTAGCCAACAGACAGCCATTAGCCGTGAAGGGAGTTGGTTGTGTGGATATACACATAAGTCAAGATAATGTGATACAAGTTAACAATGTTTTATATGTTCCAGGGCTAGCTGCCAATCTGCTTTCAGTGAGCACTATTGTAAGCAAGGGACATAAGGTCACTTTCAATAAAAATGGTTGTGAAGTTCAAAATGGAAAAGGTGAGGTGGTATGCACTGCAACATTGAGCAACAAGTTATATGCCATAAATACCAGTAAGGAAGATGCATATTTAGCCTCCAGTTCTCAGCATAGTAATAATACTTACCTGTGGCACTTGCGTATGGGCCATTTGAACATCCCAGACGTAAAGAAGCTACCCAGTTGTACTGATGGTGTGACTCTGACTCAGGAACAAAGTAATGTCACATGCACTCACTGTATGGAAGGCAGGCAAGCACGGACACCATTCAAAAATGTAGGTTCTAGAGCAACAAGGACACTAGAATTGATACATTCCGACTTGTGTGGCCCTATGGAGAATACTTCATTTGGTGGTATGAAATATTTTATAACTTTCATTGATGATTTCACACGAATGGTGTATGTATATTTTCTGAAAGATAAATTGAATGTTTTAGAGACATTTAAAGATTTTAAATTAAAAGTAGAGAATGAATTTAATCATAAGATAACCAAGCTTCGTACTGATAATGGCACAGAATACTGCAACATTAACTTCGAAAAGTACTTATCTAATCATGGTATAATTCATCAGACCTCTACTCCGTATACTCCCCAGCAAAACGGCATGGCAGAAAGAATGAACAGGACTTTAGTAGAACGAGCACGGTGCATGCTGTTCTATGCTAACCTAGAGAAGAGATACTGGGCTGAAGCTCTGGCAACGGCTGCATACATCATAAATCGTTCCCCGACAAAGTCACTACAAGGTAAAACCCCATATGAAATGTGGAAAGGTAAGAAACCTTTATTATTTCATATGAAAATATTTGGCTCTGAAGCTATGGTTTATGTACCAAAAGAGAAACGCCAAAAGTGGGACAGAAAATCAGTAAAAATGATATTTGTGGGCTATTGCGATAACACGAAAGGATATCGTTTTATGGACCCCAAGTCACACAAAGTTGTCAAGAGTAGAGATGTCACCTTCATTGAAAACTACGAGTATGTTCAGGATGTCAGTGTACCAGTTGATTGTGAAACTTATGTTCCAGTAAAAGACAGTCAAACAGCTACTGCCAGTTCCGGTTTACAAGAAAATACAAAATCAGGCAGTCAGAAAGACAAGATGAACATGGAGGAGTTGTCCACTTCTGCACCTGTGATGTCCGGTAAAGACTCAGATACACAAGGTAATAGTGATGACTCAAGTGAGTATGACACTGACACTGGGGAACTTGATGAAACTTACTATCCTCCACATGCTGTTAGACAAGATTTCAATAGTAATATGACATTAAGGTCAACACGATTAAAGAATAAGCCAAATAAGGCAGGAGAAGACAAGATTACTGATTTAACTGACCCGCAGACTGTTGAGGAAGCACTCGCTTCTCCACAAGCGACAGAATGGAAGAGGGCCATGGATGAAGAATATTTCTCTCTGATGAAAAATAAAACATGGACGTTGACAGATCTGCCCCCAGGTAAAAAGGCTCTTCCATATAAGTGGGTGTTTAAAAGGAAAACAGACCAAACTGGAAATGTTATGAGATATAAAGCAAGGCTTGTGATAAAGGGCTATGCACAAAGGTGGGGCACAGACTATGAAGAGGTATACTCACCAGTGGTCAGGTATACAACTATCCGCTATTTATTTGCTCTAGCAGCTAGATATGGGCTAGTAATAGATCAAATGGATGCTGTATCTGCTTTTCTACAAGGAGAGATTGATAGAGACATTTACATGCAACAGCCAGAAGAGTATAAGCAAGGATCTCAGGTATGCATGCTACACAAATCTATTTATGGACTCAAGCAAGCCAGCAGACTCTGGAACTTGAAATTAAATTCAGTCCTGCATGACTTAGGAATGACGCAATCGAAAACAGATCCGTGTGTCTATTATAATGCAAAGAAGAATACTTTCATAGCCATCTGGGTAGATGATTTAATTCTGTTTACTTCTGAAGAAAGCACAAAAAATGTTTTCAAGGAGAAATTAAAACAACACCTTGAAATGAAAGATATTGGTCCAGCAAGTCAATGTGTTGGTCTACATATTACTAGAGATGGGGACAAAGTATTACTAGATCAAGAAAAATACATAAATGAAATATTAGCAAGATTTAGAATGTCAGACTGTAAACCAGTGAAAACACCATTTGAAGTTGGTATGAAACTTGGTGACAAAAATGAGGGGGACAAGAACACTGACTGTCCATACCAACAGGCTATTGGTTGTTTACTATATGTGGCTCAAGTTACACGACCTGATATTTCATTTGCAGTGAACACACTGAGCAGATTTAATAAAAATCCTACAGCTGCACACTGGACTGCAGTCAAACGAATCTTCAGATATCTGCAGGGTACCAAAGATATGAAATTGATATACACCAAAGATGGTAATGAGGAAATCACTGGTTTTTGTGATGCCGATTGGGCAAGCGATGTGCGCGACAGAAAGTCGTGCACGGGTTACATATTTTTGTTACAGGGTGGTGCTATTTCTTGGCGATCTCAGAAGCAGCAGACTGTGGCCCTGTCCACTGCCGAGGCGGAATACATGGCGATGTCTTCGGCGGCGCAGGAGGCGCTGTGGCTCCAACAACTGCATGCTGAACTCGGGCAAGAGCAGAGCAATCCGCTCGTCATTTTCAGTGATAACCAGAGTGCAATTAAATTGTCTAATAATGATTGTTACTTGCCCAGGTCACGACACATTGACATTCGTTATCATTTTCTTAAGGACCATGTTAACAATTTAGATATAAAGTTTTGTTATGTTAAGGGTGAGGAAATGATTGCAGATAATTTAACTAAGGGCACTACAGCCGAGAAACATAAGTATTGTGTTACTAAAATGGGGTTGCGTTCCAAGGGAGGGTGTTAGTATATAATGAAACGCAACCAAATTAGTTTATTTTTTTTTATGCGCATGTAGCGCCTCTTTTCACAAGTACTTCGTCCTTGTTCCGTTTTTCATGCAATGTCAAATAAAAGTCTGATAATATAATTAAATATCTTTAATTATTTACCACAATCACGCAGTTTATTCCTTTAGAAAGTAAGACGAAATAATATTACGAGGTGATACTGACGACATCGGGACTGCCTATTACTATAAGATGAGAACCTCTCGATACATACAGTAGATACTTAGCTCATATTTGTCGCATGATCAAAGTTGTGTTATCTGAATCTAGGCATTATATTTATACGTGGCGACAATCACTGGTAAAATATTGCCAGCACCTAATCACATTTCAAGTATTTTCATTAATTAATAGATTAGAATCTAATAAACAAAAATACAATAACCTCACCGGCATACCCATTTGGCTTTTCTTGTATTGTAATAAAAACGAACTAAAATAAAACATGAATATACAAACTAATGTGTGCTTGTTAAAAAAGAATTTAAATAATAATCAAAAATCAGTCATTTAGAAAGGAATCGATAAATAGGTTCATAGTTTTTATTTTTTTGTGATAGTGACAACACTAATTTTAATTCTGACACTTACACTGACTGACACTGTCATGTTGCGCTCAATGTGAATGTATTTTGATTTTTCTTCAATTTCTTTTACTGCGACCTGGCTTTATATGGACTTGTTTCGGATTTTGGATACCGATTTATAACGTTTTCTACAGTGACTGAAGAACATTGTGTGAATTGTGGTTTTAACCTAATTGAATTTCAAAATCATAGGTACGTTATAACCTGAAAAAAAAAATCACACATAAAGCAGTTAGTTGTACCACGGCAGGTAAATATACTAATCATAAAATGATTTTGCTGTTGCCTACGCCATCATCCAATTATTAACGGATAATAATATTATTTCAGGTATCAAAAGACAGTCTTGTTTGCCACAACCGCTGGTTGGTAGTAACTTAAGCCTTGTTCTGCAACAACACTTTTAGTCCAAGAGCTACTGAACCCTGCGACTAACGGTCTTCCTGTAAGGTTGTAAATTTGTACACGTAATATTTATAGCATGCTAAGAGCAATAGCGACGACCTGGCAGGCGTCAGCCGTGCACATCATTGGACAATTTAATTTTCAAAGTGTAAAAAAAAAATTAAAAAAAAACTTGTTCCTGTAAGCTTAAAAATTTAACAGGATGTAGTTTATTTATTGTAAATCTTGGAAAAAAAATGACAGGCGATTACAAGGTGCACAAGTATGTGACAGGCGAATTGAAAAGTGCAAAGTTGATGGGGAAAAATAAACTTTCTCCTGTAAGATCAAAATTATCTCGCGTTTGGATGAACTGATTTTGATGCCGTTTTCAGAAAAGTGTGCGTTACATTCCGAGAAAGGTTTTAATATACAGGGTGAATTTTTCAACTGGGCGTGGATGGCTATCTCCGAAACAATGAGTAATATCGAAAAACTTTGAAAGGAATCTCGAGGCCGATTTTGACGAAAATAAAACTGCATCGTTGGATTTTAGAAAAATCAATAATCCTGGCCAGGAATCGAACCCGCTGATTTTGGAAAAAAAATCACAGCCTGTATTATTACACCATTCGATAGTGTTGCTAATAAGGATAAAATTCTGGGAAGTAATCATATACGGCAAACTTTAGGAAAACGTATAATTTAAAAAAACTGATGAATGTTCAAGACGATAACTGTATTCGGAACATAAGTTAACCGTTTCTTCTTTGAAATAACGCTTATTTTTGTTCAACTCAATAATTTCGCATTGCTGAATACACTGGGATTGTTGAGACATCAAATCCACTGAATTATTGAAAACAATAATAAATAAATTATGGCTCAGTAGAACATAGTAACATAGAAATATAGCAATTTCATGAAAATCTGCTATTTCCTTAAGTTTGCCTTATATGATCACTTCCCAGAATTTGATCCTTATTAGCAACACTATCGAATGGTGTAATAATACAGGCTGTGATTTTTTTCCAAAATCAGCGGGTTCGGTTCCTGGCCAGAATTATTGATTTTTCTAAAATCCAACGATGCAGTTTTATTTTCGTCAAAATCGGCCTCGAGATTCCTTTCAACGTTTTTCGATATTACTCATTGTTTTGGAGATAGCCATCCACGCCCAGTTGAAAAATTCACCCTGTATATTAAAACCTTTCTCGGAATGTAACGCACACTTTTCTGAAAACGGCATCAAAATCAGTTCAGCCAAACGCGAGATAATTTTGATCTTACATGAGAAAGTTTATTTTTCCCCATCAACTTTGCACTTTTCAATTCGCCTGTCACATACTTGTGCACCTTGTAATCGCCTGTCATTTTTTTTCCAAGATTTACAATAAATAAACTACATCCTGTTAAATTTTTAAGCTTACAGGAACAAGTTTTTTTTTAATTTTTTTTTTACACTTTGAAAATTAAATTGTCCAATGATGTGCACGGCTGACGCCTGCCAGGTCGTCGCTATTGCTCTTAGCATGCTATAAATATTACGTGTACAAATTTACAACCTTACAGGAAGACCGTTAGTCGCAGGGTTCAGTAGCTCTCCAGCTATTTGAAGGATATGTACGTCAAGGCAGCTGCACTAATTGTGAACGTTCTGTTAGACGGATAAGAAGTCACTTAGGTATTAAGAACAGATACAGATAGAGAGAGAAGTCTCATTAGAAATGTCATTAATATATGGATTGATTGATTGATTGTTTTTTATACCCTACTGCCTATAATAATTAGACAAAAGTATAATTAGAAACTCTCCCCTACTATCATTAGGTATCAATAAACCAGTATTAAAAAAAGAAAACTTCTTGTATCTCACAGTTCCACACTTTTGCACATAGAAAATTAACCCCAAAACATTTGCTTTTTTTAACATTTCTACAATAGTGGCCTTCCTTTAAATGTACTTTTCAGATATCCTATATTATTAAGATTCTAAAACACTGCATGTTTAGACTAATATTTGATGTCCATTCTGGGCCTGGGTCACTATGGACGTTGGGCATTTCCCTTTCATATATCGACGCTGGAAAGCGATTTTGTCGTATCTCGCAAAATGGGATTTTTTTTTTATTGCATATTTGAATTCAGAAAAAAATACTGCGTCAGACAGTCTGATCCATGTATTCCTAGGAGGTTTTTTTTTGTAGATACGACGTGGAATTTTCTTAACTTTTTTAAGAAAACATACTTCAAAATGCTGTAAGTACCATAAAATCAGCTATTATACAAAAAGAAATAGATACAACAAAATCAACATCATAATTGTTGTCATACAACAACATCATATTGATGCTTCAAATTGAAATACCAATTGCTGTAACTCGCAACTTTAGAACACTATCTTTAGTGTTATCTAATAAAGGTCATCGGGCGCAATCCGACCCGGTCGCGGACATGAATGAAAATGGTCTAGAATGAAAGAGCATAATTCACATAATAATACACTCAATTATTTTTGTTGTAATCCATTGGAGAACAAAGTTTTAACCAAAAATGTATTTATTCGAAAAATCTCCGTTCATTGTCTTTCCTCTTGATCTGTACGTTTTCAGATTCTCTTTTGTTTTGATCGTCTAAATACAATAGTTTACAAGCCACTAAACCTGATTTGTAACCGACTTAAAAAAATAGGTACTCAGTTCGACCTGTACGTATGTATGTTTGTCCGCGGTTATAGACTGAGCCGATTTTGATGCTGTTTTCAGAAAAGTGTTCCTTAAATTCTGGAATAGATTTTAGTATTATAACAATCATGGATATCTCATTGCCCGCATAGATTTTTCCGCCCTTTTTTTGTTGCTTACTTGGATTGTAGATTTTTAAAGACGTCGATTATACGAAGATTTTTGCTGAACAACCAAACTAAAAACAGTAAAACTTAAAAAAAGAACCTACCTACTTCAAAACCAAACACACAAAAAGGGTAAAATATTTTTTCTTTCGAAGTCGGTGGCCATATTCGATGAAAAAAGGGTAAATAAAAAAAAAATATCCAGTCTAGTCGGTGGATTTGTTTTTTATTTCACCGACTTCCAAAAGAAAAGTTACACTTTTTTGTGTTTGGATTTTTTGGAATTTCTTTATTAGGCCGGGCCGCCATAAGACGTCTGTATGCAAAATGTGAGGACCAAGTTTTGCCTTTTCTCATTTAGTCTTAGGATTGTAAAGTTGTATATTTTTGATGTTGTCAGCAATTACCGTGGTCTAAAAAAATGTACGTGTAATAGGACGGATGACAGCTTTATAAAGACGCAATTTGCACTAGAGTGACAATTTTCTTCTTGCTGTAAGCAAGAAATGAAGCCTCCGGTAAAGGCAGCCGAACGCGAACTGCCTTTACATGGGCACGGAACGTAAGGAGACTGTAGAGGGTCACACCTAAGTATTTGGCTTGCTTTTCTCAAAGAATAGACTTGCCGTACATAGTGATTGGATGATTGGATGATATGAGCCCAATCACTGATTGGGCTCATATCATACGGCGTCCGAGGGATGAGGTGTGGCAGGGGACTAGACCACTCCAGCACGTGGCAACATGTTTTTAATAGTCCTAGAATCCATTGCATTGCACACTTCACAAAACAGATTGCGGTCCTCATATTTTGCAAACAAAATGCCTTCTGCGACCTGCTTTATGATTAACGTATTTAATCCATGTTACGTCGCAGAAAATACATCCTACTTTCAGAACTGTTTTTATAATGACATTGGAATCACCTAGTGTTATTCACTAGTTAACTTACCTCGAGTAATACCTACAATAAATAACACCACCCGCACTAAGTTTTATATTAACATGCTTTCGATATCGTTTTGTGTATCCCAAATGCCAAAACATTTATTTATTAAATCGCGTGAGACTGAATCGAACATTTAAACTGTCAAGACAATATTGTCTTGTCAGCTCACTGAAGAAGCTTTATGGCATAAAAACAAACAAATAAACAAACAAGAAAAGTGAGTTTATAAAAACGTGGGAAAAATAGGGCAGGGACTTTCAGACTTGTACTGAACAAAATCCATGGTGTCCTTCAATAGCCCTTTACGTTCCGGGGCCACGTTGACCCAATAGACCCACGACCCCGGCAGGCTTTGGCCTTCAAAGAGGGGGGCCCCGTCGTATTACTGACAGGTCTTTAAAACCTGGGCATGCCCGAAAATCGTCCCGCGACGTCCGTTGCCATGGGCGTCTCCTGAGGCGGCTGGGTCGTGAGGTGGACGCTATCCGCTCCCTCACGCATCCAGGCTCCTCCTTCGCTAGCATGACTGCTTCGCAGAAGGAGGCGACCACTTCCCAATCCGTCTCACCCCGCAGCATGACCTCGAACAATGCCGGGTGGGAGAGGTCGCGCCTATCGCCTCAGTGCGGTGCTCTGGCCAACCGGCTTGCGGTGGCAGGAAATCGACCCCTGCCATATTTTTAGATGAAACTGCATTAATTACGCCGAATAAATAATATAAAATACTCAATTATTTTTTTTAAATTCCCACACCCCACAAGAATGCGACCCTTACCATGGTAACCAAGAGGCATTTAGCTATATATCCTCAAGGTTTGATTTATGTCCGCCGTGGGTTTTTTTCCCATACAATTCGCCCGTTGACCTTTCAGTATAAGAAATATGTGTTTCAAAAATTACCTCTCGATTTCAGCTAGTTTACGAGTTATGAATTTTTTAAATAGTTTTTTGGCTCTGGTGTAAAGTTCCACTTTTCGAGATACTACAAGATTGCTTTCTTGCGTCGATATAATTATATTTCATTATTATTATTATTTAGGGAAAACATCTTCTGTTTCTTAGCTCTTTGGCTAGTTTAAGCTACGTTAACGGGCCTAAGCTAAGTCAACGTAGCGTGTGTGAGTTGTGTGTGTGTGAAAATGTCATCTTCTTCAATTTGCATGAACTTTCGTACAATTCGACAGGTGTTTAAAATGGCAGCTTTTTGAAGCGTGATGTAAATGGAGTCTTTAAGGTCCAGTAATTTCAGGCTATGGTGGAGGTGGTTGGGTATTACACCCGTGGTGGAAACTACTATAGGTACTACGAAAACTTTTTCCTGAGTCCAGATTCTGGTGACTTCTTCCTTCAATTCTGTATATTTACTAATTTTCTCGCCTATTGTTTTTTGCAAGTTGTGTGTGTTGGGAACTGCGATGTCTATGAGGTATGTGACTTTATTAACTTTATCCTGAAGTACTATGTCTGGTCTGTTATAGTGGATGGTCTTATCAGTCATAATACCGCGGTCGTAGTAGAGTTTGTGTGTAGTATTTTCAAGCTGTGGTCGTGGTGTATATTTGTAGTAAGGAGTACTATCTTGTATCAGTTTGTATTTTAGGGCTAGATTTTGGTGAACAACATTTGCTACTTGATTGTGTCTATGGGTGTAATCTGTTTGTGTGAGTGTTGTGCATGCCCCTGTGATATGTTGAATAGTCTCCGGCTGGCTGTGACATTTGCGACACTTATCGTTCGTCATTGTGGGGTCCTTAATAATATATTTCCTATAGTTTTTAGTGTTAATTATCTGATCCTGTATTGCAATAATGAATCCTTCGGTTTCGGGGAATAAACTACCTATCTTCAGCCATTTATTTGATGCTATAGAATCTATGTGAGGTTGTTCTAAATCATGGGGATGCCTTCCGTGCAACACTTTCTTTTTCCAGTCTTCTACTTTTTTCTTCTGTGGGTCTTCATTGTTAGTGTGTTGTGTATCAATTTGTTCATTTAGGTTAAGTGGTGTGTAATTATTGTCATTATTTACTACGGCTTTATGGATGCTACTTGTGTGTGATTTAAAGTGAAAGAATGTTCTAAGTCTTGTTATTTGTTTTTTCCAAAGATGCTGGACATCAATGAGGCCTCTCCCTCCATGTTGGCGTTTGATGGTCAGTCTTTCTATTGCAGATTTAGGGTGTAGGTTATTGTGTTTAGTGAGTGTGGTGCGTGTTGTTCTCTCTATTTGTTGGATGTCAGTTTTTGACCATTTAATTACTCCAAACGAATAAGTTAAAATTGGAACCGCGTATGTGTTTAACGCCTTTATCAAATGTTTTCCGGAGAGTTGGGTTTTGCACAAAGCAACCACTCTTCTCTTGTATTCTGTGTTCAATGTTTGTTTTATAGTTGTGTGATCTAACCCTTTGAGCTGTCTGTAACCTAAATATTTATATAAATCAGTGGATTCCATAACTGTAATAGTATCTGTGGTGTCAATTGCATAGTCGCCAGGCTTGACTTTGCCTCTTATGATGTGTACTGTTTTGCATTTGTCAAGTCCAAACTGCATGTTTATATCTTTGCTGAATTCTGTAGTTATTTCTATTAACTTTTTCATTTCTTTTTCAGTCTTAGCGTATAATTTAATGTCGTCCATATAAATAAGATGAGAGATAGTGGTTTCTTCTGTTGCATGTTTGAGGCAATATCCAGCCTGGCAACGGTGCAGTAGGTGTGACAAGGGGTTTAGAGCGAGACAAAACCAAAGAGGGCTCAGGGAATCTCCTTGATAAATACCCTTTTCACACCACTTGCTCGTAAATGTCACATTATAAGTCATGCAAACTGGCCGTAAAGCAAGTCATTGTTCCCCACACTCAAACCAGGGAATAATATATGTACTGAATTTCATTATTCCCTGGGAATAATGTGATTTGAATTTGGAACCTCAAACAAAACATAGTATGAAAACTTTGAACGAAGGAATTGAAGCAGCGGCGGCTGCCCCCCGGCAGTCCCCACTGCAACAGCTGATCGCTTGCTGAGGTGGGCACCACAGCATGCTCGGGTCCACCCTTTATAGCAGAACTTTTTACGTCATAATTTTATTTTGCATAGCAACGGATAGCATAAACCTCTTTTCGCAGAAAATCGTTTGGCATACACTCATTTACCATAACACCGAAACCCATAATTTTGTAAGTCAGAATCATCTTTAGGCATAAATTTCATTTCCATAATAATCAATAAGTATAACCATCATTTCGTAGAAAGTTCACAACCAGAATCATCTTTTGCATAATTGTGTGGTTTTTATTTCCCAGACAGTAAGATGATGCAGTAAGCATGCAGCAAGCATTCAGCACATGCAGCAGGCATGGCTTCTGTCACGGCTCCGGCGCTGCGGGTCTCTGGCGGTCCCACGCGAGCTAATCGTCGCAGATGATTTTACGCCCACCACCGCAGCTTCGGCTTACTGGCCGGCAAGCCGGCCAGCCTCAGCCGCGGCGGTGTGCGTTAAAACCACCTGCTCCTCAGCTCACGGGCCGCCTCGCCCCTCCGCGCCTACGCGATTATAAATTACACTCTAGGGGTAGGGCAGACAAGACTACGTGAAGTCGGTTTTGCAGCGATTCATTTCTGTCACTAACTTTTGTAGCACACCATATTGATTTTATAAAACAATTTTTTTATTTTTTATTATGACTATTAAATTATTTCTATTCTGAAATTCTGTGATCTTCGAAGTATACCAAGTCAAATTATTCCAAATAATCGGCGCTCTAAATAAACGTTATGCTAAATGAAAATATGCAAAATTGTAACTCTGACAAAAGTAATTATGCCCAATACAATTCTGCCATCTTAAAAGTATCCCAATTTAAATTCGGACATAAAAACATTAGGCCAAAAAACAATTATATTAAAAAAAATTTATACCATAACAATGTTCGTTTAAAAAAGTTTCTGCCAAGTGAGTTCTGCCAAATAGGTTTCGGAGAAACAAGTTTCTGCCAGATAGATGGCACCCAGCATGCTCACGTTCGAAGGTTGTCGTACCACATCAAATTTCAAAATTCGAATTTATTTCCTCGCAGGTGGTGTGAAAAGCAGAGTACTCACCTCAGGAATAAAGCTGCCTTTGTCTTGGGCTAACTTAAATCCCTCGCTACACTAAGGATTCTTATCTTAATTCCCTCGTTTCACTCGGGAATTAACACTTGAACCTCCTCGCTGCGCTCCGGAGGTTCACCCCCAGAATCCTTAGTGTCGCTTCGGGATTCAATACGCCCGTGACGTAAGGCACTGCTTTATTCCCTTGGTGCGTAATCTACTATTTTTATAGCAATCTGTCTGGTTGTGACAATATTATCGCGGCAATTTAGTTGAAGGGTAGTTTTCCATCGGGACATAACGTTTTGCAAAAACTCAATTATTTTAGGATTTATTTTATAGATCTGTAGTATTTGGATAAGCCAAGAGTGAGGAATGCTATCAAAAGCTTTTTTGTAATCTATATAGGTGCAGTGCAAATTTTTATTTTTTGTGGCGGCATGTTTGTGTATTATCGAATCTATTACTAGTTGCTCCTTACAGCCCATGTGGCCACGTCTGCACCCCTTTTGCTCCTCTGCTATTATGTTGTAATGTTCTATGTGTTTGTTGATTTTGGTAGTGATTGCTGACGTTAAGATTTTGTATATTGTGGGTAGGCAAGTAATTGGCCTGTATCGGGAAGGTTGTGGTGAGTAATGTGTTTTTGGTAACATGTAGGTTATTCCAGTGGCTATAAATTCGGGTATATTTTGTTTCCCTAAGATGATGTCTGTTAAATTTTTAGCTAAAATTTTGTGCAATGAGTCTAATTTTTTATACCAGTAATTATGTATTTTATCAGTACCAGGGGATTTCCAATTGTGTAATTTTGATGTTATGTAATTAATGTCAGATTCAGTTAACTCTACGAATTCCATTTGTTCTAATGAACTCCATTTAGTAACTTCTTCTGCAATCCAAGCTGAGTTTTCATTATGTTGCACTTGCTCTTCCCATATGCCAGACCAAAATGATTCAAGTTGTTCCGCTGTAGGTAATTCTGTGTTGTTATAGTTGGGTGTGCTAGTATGTGGTTTCTGTAAATTTCTGTAAAAGTTCTTTTCATTCATGGCAAACATTGCGTTATCGTTTTTACGTTCTTGCGCTTTTTTGTACCTTCTTAACCTAGCAACTTTTACTGCTAATTTCTGTTTTAAAGTATCCAGAAATTCTTCCGGTCTTTCATTATGCCTTTCGTGTCTAGTATGTATTATTATTATTATTATATTATTATTATAATTCACTAATTATGTCATATTCCATAGGTCATGAAATAGGTTTATGTCTATTGCTATGATTATTGTTGGCTGTTTGTTAAGACACGTTTTCGAGGTCTTGCATACAAGTACAACGTCATAAAATTTCAAGTTCTTGAAATGGAAAAAAAAACTACAAGTTCAAACAAGCTATTTTTAATTTAAACAGGTTTGTTCAAGTTGCCTAGAGTTTGCAACTTGCATACAAGTAACTTGTATAGTGGAAACGTGACCCTAATGAGTTTATTTATATTATTACTAATGAGAAAATCCTGATGATAAATTCAATAACACGCTACGATAGCTGAAAATTATAAGAATGCATCATCCTCAATTTGCGACCACATCTCAATAGCTGTCAGATCAAACAGGATAGCTTGACCCTAAATATACAGGGTGAAATTTTATTAATGAGCAATATTTTAAACTCGGGCATTACTAACGATACTAATCATATTACGGAACTCAAAAACGTTATTAATACAAGTATCTTCGCCTAATATTATTTGATGTTTGTTTACCTTGCGTTCCGCGCGCGGTGTATTGCGCATTAAAATTTTGATACTTTAGGACTTTTCGGGTTTATGATTTATTTTTTATTACTTTTACGTGTTTGTTTGCAATAATAAGCCTTTGCAGTGTGACATACTACATTTTTAAAGGTGTCCATAATTACATTAGTAATATTTTTGATTTGCGATTTATTAGCCGTAATGCAATCAGCATCGTGAGTAGAGCCTTAGATTAAAATATTGCCCATGATTTCGATTCCACCCTGTAAAATGCCAACCTCTGCTTATGCTCTACAAGTGCGATGTGGCACAGGTCACGTCCACCTAGATCGATTATAATAATTTATTAGAGCCAAAGTTGAAGCGTGTCTGTGTATATAATATATAAAGAGCATATAAATTATAGCACATACAGAAAACCGCTTAAAAACCATCCTACTTGGATATACATAATTATGTCTTTTTTTTACTGTCAAGTACATGTATATTGTTTTTTCAGTTTCAGACGCCAAACGGACATACGAGTGATCCTAACCTAACTTGTTCTCTATGTGTTTCGTTTTTTATTTAATTCCTACAAACTTTTCTTTAAACTAAAGAATAATAATGTTCATTATTATTCTCTAACTAAAAGATAATATTCAATGATAATAATGTTGTAGTTTTTTTTTTGCCATTCGGCCTTGGAAATTAATTAATTAGATTTGTAAACAGGTCTTTTGTTTTTTTATTAGTTTTTTTTTCTTTTCCACTATGTTCTAACAGCTAGCTATTATTTACCCTTTACACGATTATCATGTGAATGCCACAGCATTCCTCCAAGGTCAGGATCGTCGCGAGACATACCAACATTATCAACATTCCAACACTGGGAGCACACATTACAGATGTTGGTATTTATTGTAGGTACTCGTGTTGTTGCGACGTATTGCTGCAATAACATCCTGTAATGCATGTTTCATTACAACGTAGATAATAGTTCAAAAATCCCGGTATGATATTTCCTTGGAAAGATTACTGAGCATCAATAGTACAATAGTAGATTATTAGAGAGCAGTGGTGGCCCAGTGGTATCGGTCCCGACTTACGAGTTGTAGGTCGTGGGTTCGAACCCCGCCAGGCGCATTACTTTGTGTGATTTGTTTCATCACCACTGCTCTCAAAACGGTGAAGGAAAACATCGTGAGGAAACCGGCATGTCCTAGAACCAAAAATTCGAAGACATGTGACATCTGCCAACCCGCACTGGGCCCGCGTGGTGGATTATGGCCCACTCCCTCTCACAAGAGAGGAGGCCTGTGTCCCAGCAGTGGGAACATTATAGGCTGATGATGATGATGATGATAGTACATTGATAACCAAGGAGTGAAATTTACTTATTTAGGTCCCGAGACAGGGATTGGCGCCCATAACGTAGTGAGGGCGTAATAGTTCGAGGGACTAAATAAGTATTATAAATACGAGGAAAGTAAAATAATAGCATACATTATTAGCTATAGAAATTTATTTTGAGCGTTGCTCGGATTGTCGCTTTCCCGCTTATTTTGTTTTTTTTTTTTACTTTTGTCTTTGGTCGTCCAGCTATACAGCCAGTATTTTTCATGTCCATAATTATAAAAAAATGGCAAAGATTTTTCCGAAATCTATGTCATTTCAGAAAAATAGCTAAAACTAAATTATAGTATTAAAGTCATTATTCTTAATACTTAACTTTAGGTATTGTTATTTTAATTTTAAATTGCGCTGTAATTTAATGGCTGTATAAAAAGTTTGAACATGGTCCAATCAGGTTCAATAGAAATGTCGAAATTGAACTAGTTTTGTTTTCTTCTTTCTTTGGCAGCTGTCAGTTGAAAGCGATTCTCCCTAGACCTGCAATGGGTAACTTTTAAACGGCTTATCAGTCATGTAATGCCCTACTTTCAGAGTATGAGTAATGAAAAATAATATTTATATTTTACTTGGAGTCAATCAAAGTTCCACAAACATGATTATTTATATATTCTACTACTGCATTTGAAGCTACCGTAAAATTCACAGTCAAGGTCTGCAGCTGCTTGCTCTAATAGATCAATTAAATGAGGCTGGTATTTGTTGACATCTGTTTGTGCAAGCGCATCCTGTGTTACGCATTTTACGCCATCGTAGTTATTTACGATGTCAATACTGATGGTAAACGGTACTTTGATTTAGATTCATTTTCATATTGCATTCCTGTCACAAAAATAGTAAAAATTAAATGGTTCAAGATCAAATATGGGCCCTGCTGGGCACGCAAAATTAGGAGAGTGGAAGAACTAGGGCTGAGTTAAAATTTAATTAAATCAATATTCTTATCGTTTGGTATATAATTATATTATATACATATTGTTATGTTTGCTTAGTATATAATACATTTTGTTATTTTGTTTTTACTTAGGTTGAAGTAAAGTCGGGAAAACTAAGATGACTAAATCCAATTTGCACTTAACCAATTTTTATTAATATTCATTATTCAGAACCAAATTAATTATCACATCAAAATATTCAAAGTCGTTTACGTAACTTTTGTCAATTTTTGTGTATATGTGAACAGAATATCAAAATTATTGTATACTTGTTAATATAAACAAAATTCAAGTACAGTTTGAATTTAAAGTACGAAATGACCCTTTTATGTTTTTAATACAGTGGTTTTAGTTATTAGCACTCAATAAATAAATAAAGCAATAATTTTAGAGATACCTAGACGTCAAAAAGATCGATATTTACAAAAAAATAAAGGACATTAATAGGAGAAAGTTGGAAGTAAAAATCTTGTTAAAAATGAAATCTAAGAGCGAGTTGTTTTATCAGTAGTGAAGAAAATTTTTTAACGTTTTATAAGTTTCTTAGCATTTTTGTTAGTTTAAGTACTGATCCAACAACTGACAAAATAAAACTAACTTTTTTCAGTGGTAAGTCCACAATGAGGTTAAAGTATACTGCAGGATTGCTTTACCGATATTGACAGAGTCTTTTGAACATAAACTGTCAGTCAAAAAAAAAACGTCAAACAGTAGGACGTAAATCAACAAAACACGCGGGTCGCGTGTTTTGTTTTGTGAACCACAATTAGTTCAGACGTTACGGCATGAAAAGGTAAGATAGCTACATATAGTAAAGTTATAGTTGAAATTATAATAATATGTTTTATTTACGAGTATTATGAATATCGATGTATTCACATACAAAATTTACATGATGGCACGTGCTTTGTTGGCACAGTGGCTGAAAGATAGACTGCTGTGCAGCGTATCGTGGGTTCGATTCGATCCCCACACGAAACAAAAAAATATTTGTATGATCTACAAGTAGTTGTTCCGGGTCTGGGTGTTTGTGTGTGAGTTTATATGTTTGTAAACGCAACCATGATACAGGAAAAAATCCTGCACGCGTAGCATGACCACCGTAGAAACGAGTTATATCGACGGGAGAATCGACAAACTGACAGATTGAAGTACAAGTGACAAGTAGAAAAGAAATGTTTCTTCTCTACGATAGAAAGAAGTATACAACGTCGAGCATGGCGACAATAATTTTCTCTACTTTTGACACTTGGGGAAGACACATTTCTTCTCTACAAGAGAAACTTGTCTACATCAAATCAGACCTAGACAAGATTCTTTTTATAAAATTCTTGGTGTTTATTGGTGTTTATCAACTTAAATTTGTTTTAAAAACAAGTAAGGGTCCTCCCAACTCAATCGCTTTAGTTTTTAAGCCATAAAGAATAAAACAGGCTAAATGAAACTTGTTAGGAAAGTGCATCAAAAGTTTTATAATACGAGTTCCATGAAAAATTATAAAATGTGAAACTTTCAGTGTAATAATGCAGAATCTTCCCAATGTTTTATTACTTTATAAAAATATTTTAATTTAACAAGAATCTACGTGTCATTCATCATAGACATGCAGCATGGACCCAACATTATCTGCCCAAAATTGCCATAATATAATCACAATTTATCATAATATAATAAATATCTGTCTATTTATCACGTAGATAATGTTCTACACTTGTTTTTCTGTCTTTCTAGAAAGTATGATAATTTTATTTGACATTTGGCTAGGATAGACTCGTGTCCATACTGTGTGTCTATGGTGTGGAACCTTTTTGCGTTTTGTTGTCTCTTTGATTTATGTGCAAAAATTTTTTTGTTATTGCAAATGAATGCACATATTACTAGAATTATGGATAATTCTGTCTGATTCCAATAAATCATTTTAATTGTATTGAAAACTTGAGAATTTTACACGTTTTTTTGGTTAACTAAACGTTTTAGTTCATTCACAGTTCAGTCATTCGCCGTTGCTATGGAAAGAAAACTTACGTCTTGTCTTCATGTCTTCATGGAAACACGAGTCTACAGGTCGCGCCATGCTCTGGCAGAAGACATATCAAGTGGAATAGAAAGAGCTTTGTCTTTTCTTGTTATAATAGAGATAGAATCGCCATGCTACGCGTGCTGGGCAAAGTAAAAAACAATAGACAAATCTAAGTACCTCCATATTCTATGAAAAACAAAGATTTACATAGTGTTTCATCATGTCCGTCTTTTTAGGGTTCCGTAGTCAACAAGGAACCCTTATAGTTTCGCTATGTCCGTCCGTCCGTCCGTCCGTCCGTCCGTCCGTCCGTCTGTCCGCAGTTTAGCTCAGAGACGCACAGTACTAGAGAGCTGTAATTTGGTGTAAATATACGGATTTGTTGTGCCGAAAAAGTGGTAAAATAAAATCTCGAAAAATATTTTTTTTAGGGTACCTCCTGTACACGTAAAGTGGGGATGTTTTTTTTCTTTCTCGCGTACCCCTTAGTGTGGGGTATCAATAAATAGGTCTTTAAAAAATAATGTGAGTTTCCATTAACAATTTTTTGATTAAAAAAATCGTTTGTGAAATATTAAGCTTTAAAGTGCTAAATTTTGCTCGACTCGAGTGTCCCCCCCCTCTACCAGCTAAACGGTTATGTTTGGGGGTTTGAAAAAATTCACAATAGTAGTATATATAACGAAATTTAAAAGAAAATTATCATGACTGAGTAGGCTTTACAACTTTACGAGTAATAGTCCACCAACTTATAGAATGTACTTGGATATCATATTTTCTTAAACAAAATGTATCGGAGAACATGCTTTTCAACTGCAAATGTAAGTTTGTCAACTTTATTTTTACAGCTTTTATAGGTATGTTTTTTGGGGATAGATAGGTTTTCATCGTCAACTATTTTTAACTTCAAAAAAAGGAGGAGGTTCTAAATTCGTCGTAATCTTTTTTTTTATGTATTGTCCCCGATTTCTCAAAGACTCCTGGAACGATTTTGAAAATTCTTCTTTTTAAAATTAAATTCAGCGAATCAGTTTAGTTAGTTCGCATAAGTATTTTGTTGGGAAACTACGGAACCCTACACTGTGCGTGGCCCGACATGCACTTGGCCGGTTTTTTCAGAAAAACATTGCCAAATATTTGCCTAGCTAGACCATCACGGATATCAGTACTTAACAAATAATTTAATTAGTCGTTTTGGCTATCAATAAAGTCTTAAATGTCCCTCTTTCCTACAAGGAAATCAAGCGTAAAGATATAAAAAGATACTTCTTTTTGAATCAATTTGAATAGAATGTTTGTTTTTCATAAAAAAAATGGTTTTTATTTTAATGAGAGGAAGATGTTATTTTGTCATGATTACATGCGTAATGTTTAAGAAAAACATCAGTGAGATTCAAATACTTATCTCTTAATATTTAATAAATCAATTCTCTGTAATTAATCAGAGGTAAAGTTTGTATGCTTGTAACTTTAACTTTAAAAGGCCACTTTGAGTGAGCCCCAGTTAAAAAAAATAACTACGATGGGAGCGAAACCGCTGCAAACGTAGATCTGATATTTTTTTTTGAGTTGACTGTAGACCTTAAACCAGTATTCCATTAAAAACTATAACTGTCACATAAATATTGTTCAGATCAATCATAGTATCTCGATTTTCACAACAAATCGACAAAATAAAATCATCTCCAGTATCAAATACGAGTATCACTCATAATACGAAAACGCCTCCTAACTTCAAATCAACGACGCTATATTACTAGACTCCGCATGCACGATCTAAGGAACAAAAATTATTCTGCCAACTCGCTGAGGTACTACGTAAGCGAGGGGGACGGGGTACTGCGTTGTGATTGGCTAACTCAAGGTTTGTTCTGTCTCAACGTATGTTTACGGCTCACAGGATTGGTCGAAATGAGACGAATATAAGACTTTTTTGCCTAATGTGTTGACAGACATCGGTCGCCTGTTATTAGGAGTCTAGTATTATATCGTCGTTGCTTCAAATAAATGTCATCACTTAGGATCGAGTAGTAAGAATAAATTTGTTCGAGTCAAAGGTCACTGCGGCGACCTTTGCGGAAGCAAGGCCACCATTATTAGGCAAGGAGTCCGACAAAATTATAGTCGAAGAGTAAGTGTTTGATTAGACCGATTGATATTTCAATGGCTGTCTGACTTAAGTGAAGCATGGAATGCAATTCGTCAAGTATCATTGGCTCTTGTGCTTTATGATAGGTGTTGAAGTATTCCTTATGTACCTTTATGCGTAGGTATACTGTTGGTTGTTGACTGTTCACGTTCCCTGATGCATACCTAAATACTTTGATGATTATATTGTGTGAGAAAAGAAAATATAGTATAGATACTCGACAGTCAACAAAATATAGAGTGAAATAAAAGATAAATTGTTGGTATTAAATATGATTGAAATAAAGAAAAATAACATGGTGTAAATAAATGAAGAAAGGTTAAGATAAGAATGCATTATTAAAACATAACAGAACAGGAAGCAAAAAAATAGTTCTGACAGAACGGGGAAAAGTGGAAGAAGAGAATATATTGGGCTTTCCCCAAACAGAAATGAGTAAAGCCACAGAGACGATAATTATGATGACGATGACGAGTGCAGCCGCCAGCTAATCAACTTATCCCAACCTGACAATGTTTTCCAATCGAATCAGTATGAAACTTTTGTAATTAAGTTTAAAATCCATTAAATTTTGACTGTCTGTACAAACAGTGCAAAGAATTTAATAATAATTATGGGTAAAATTCTCTGTCAAATGTCTCTTTAATAACCTAGTTGATATACAATTTTATAGGTAGCAAAAAGCGCTAGCTTACACATGACCTATACCTGCATTTATACAAAAAACGAACTAAATATTTTTACATTATTATTTAAATGTTCTATTCCGCAACATTAATTAATTAATTAAAGAAGGTATCCTGAACGAGAACATTTAAGATAAATAAAAGTCTTATTATTTAATTGCAGGAATCTTAATTTTGTTAAAAGTCACTTGGACTATTTAGAAGATCCTCATAAATTATAAAATGTGGCAGCTACCTACATATTATTAACTAGTTTTTCATTAAAAAAAACTATGTTCTTTATGAAAACAAGCTTTTATTGTAAAAAAAAAACTTATGATTTACAAAGTACTCGTCAAGACGAATCAAAGGAGTCTAAATTCGATGGGTTTTGCGGCTTTCAATACAAAGTTCCTACGGCCATCTTCAAGCTCCATCATCAGATCAGCGCCATGTTATCATAATATTGCATTGTCATGCAATATTCATATACGTATAAAATTTCAGCTCAATCCGAAACCGGGAAGTGGATCAAAAACTTGCAAGATTTACGGGACAGGTGAAACTAAAACTTGTAAAAGTAAGGAAATTCTTATGCCTAAGCTTCATATTAAAAACCAGTTTTCGTCTACTGTGCAACTACGTATATTGAAGTTCTTCGGTCACATCTCCAGGAATGAAAATTCTATGGAAAGACTGGTGGTTCAGGGCCAAGTGGAAGGCAAGAGGTTACGAGGCCGATCACCAACTCGCTGGTCTGACCTAAATAAAAGGGCTACTGAGTCTACCATGGTCCAATGTACTCGGAACGTCTCCAACCGACAAAAATGGACTCACATCGCTGAAAGAGCAGTCCTCGGGGAAATCAACGACCCACCGAACAACCCTCCATGTACCTCGTCTGCGCAACCACGACCACTCTGACAAGAGTGTTACGAATAAGAAGATGCCTAAGTATTATTTTTTTTTATAAAGGAAAACTGTCGCTCCTGTCTGAATTCAAAATGAACAGTTGTGGAATTGTTTTAATGTCTTTGGCATGAACTTTGTCATCATCATCATCATATCAGGTTTGTACCACGGACCCTGCATGAATTTGAAAACTCAAAACTGAGTGCTTAAAAACACCGATAGATATAGCCGCTAATTATAATATGAATGGCAAAACGATATACCTACTATTCACAAAATGGCTACAAATTAACAATTCATAACATTCCGCCTTTTGCAGGTGTCTTTCAAAACATCGATGACTTTATTAACAAGATTGAAGAGAAGAACTATGTATTACTAAATTCCACTTTGAATTTAGTTGTGAACAAAAACAAATGACTCGTGTTTTGACGATAATATGTTGTGAGGAAACTTCCTTTCTCATTATACAAAATTATTTGAAATATTAAATGTGTTGTAGAAAAGTTATGGTGAAGGGTATACAATATCAACCTATGCTAGTGTCCATAAAATACTTCCATGCTGTCATTTAAATTAAAGTATTTATTTCATACATTGTATTTACAAATGCCACAATCCTCACAAACTTACTTGGAGTGGAACCTCTCATGTTTACTAAGCGCCTTCTTAAATACACAGTTGGTATTAAGGTAAGATACGACTTATTCAAATGTTCATAGGCGCTTAATAAGTTTACTATCTTATGATCGTGTACCTCGAACGGCATTTCGAAATTAACTTTAATAAAACTTCATACGCTTTTGCAGGATGCACAACTTATTTATAAAAAAAAACAAATCTCTGTTCCCATAGAAAGTTTAAAGTCGATCTAATTTAGGTACAATATGTTACATAATTAAAAAAAAATCGAATATATTTTTTTATTTCTCACGGGACAGAGAGTAGTTCTAAGATCTATGTATTCCGCTTTTGACGTTTTATTGAAATCGGTTCAGCCACTTCAAAAAATAAGTACTTTAAGGTCTGCATGAAATTCCGTTCAGCGTACATGTATACTTAATACTGTGTACCCAACAAAGTTGAAGATGACCCATTGACCTAATATTTTTTTTAATAAATTCAATAAAAATAAACAAACATTTTACTAAAACTACTCATAGCTGGCATATCAACAATGTTACTACGTCTTAATATAGATCAAAAACATCAAGGTACCTACCGCATCTTTTGATACAGAGTGATACAGAGACAGCAGAGACTTGTTCACCTTTATTAAGATTTATACCTCTGCTCATCACCCAATTGAAATGGAGCTATGAGCTATTAAATTTAAATCTAAAAAAATAATTAATAAATGCATAATACGACTTCTCAAGCTTTTAAAATAATTAAGGATATTAAGTTTAATGGCAAAAAAGGCATAACTATTATTTATGACATTATTTTTAGTGTTTTATGTTCTTTTTTCGCATTATCTATAATTTCAAGCTCCTAATAAATTAAAGTCGAATATCAATATAATCTTCGAGATCTTTAGGTACGGACGCCAGCAGGTCAACCTACCCGAATCTGTCAGATTTTACTAATCAAACATTAACCTTCTATTCTTGTGATATGGTTGAAATTCTATTAAAGAAATCTGACAGATTGTGGTAGCTTGATGTGCTGGCGTCTGTACATTTGATTTGTTGAATTACATTGTATTATTAGTAAATAAAAGCAGTGGTGGCCATGTGGTAACGGCTCCTTTGTGTAATTTATTTCATCACTATTGCTTCCAAAATGGTGAAGGAAAACACATGAGGAAACCATCATGTCTTATAAACAAAAATTAGAAGACATGTGTCATAATTACCATCTCGCACCGGGACTGTATGGTGGATTATGGCCCACTCCGCCTCACAGTGAGAAGGCCTGTGTCCCAGTAGTGGAGACATTATAACCTCATGATGATGATTATGATTAGTAAGTAATTAAGAAAAACTTATTTATAATATCGGAACATATAGCGCCCTCTATTAGTTATTCACTAAACTAAGTCGCCAGTTACAAGTGGTTCAAGCTCAAGCTAAATTCAAGATAAAAGGGAGGATCAACGAATAGTGAAGGTGCATGATTGCAAGTTTTAGTTTCAAAAATAAACACTAGATGGCGGTATACTCAATAAAGTTTTAAGATTTTCCGACCTCAATTTTTCCATAGAAAAGACATCAACGAGTTATGTATTAGGCTGCGTTTCCACCAGAGATGTGGATGTGTAGCGAGGAATGTGTTTGTAAAGAACCAATAAAATAGCTGCATTTACCTCGCCTCGGTCAGCACAGCTCAGGTGGAAACGGCTCAGCGGAGCTTTTTGCGCATACAAAACAAGTGAAGGATGCGTGCGAGGGATGTGTACGAGGAATGTGTGCGAGGAATGTGTACGAGGAATGTGTTGCGAGGGATGTGTACGAGGGATGTGTTGCTCCCACTACACCGCACCCTCATCGACACATTTCACAGCTGCGCAACGCATCCGCGCACCACACATTAATGTGCATTTTCACAGCTCCGCTACACATCCTCGTAGGCACAGCTTTGGTGGAAACGCCCACACATTTTCACAGCACAGCTAGACATCCTCGCACGACACATTTCCTCGGCACATCTCTGGTGGAAACGCAGCCTTAGTGTGCTATTTTAAACTTTATTAAAAAAAAAAATAAGTTTTGCATCGTATAATCTAAATCAAGTAAACTATGGATGCTATAATACGAGTATGTGCCGGATAAAAAGTTTGAATTATTCTTATTAGTTTATAATTCTTGTTGAACATGAGATTTGTTGAGATAGAAATTAACATCAAGACGCCAGAACATTTTTTTTTTCGAAATTTTTCTGATGTCTTCCTTAAACCTTTTAAGGATGCAACTTAATCTTGCCTGTTGTATAGATATCAACAATATATACTTATTGTCTTTATCATAAAATATACCGTTTGTCAAATTTGAGATTCTTACTTTCCAACTCATCTACACCCCTCTGCAGGATAATATATTATATCCCACCTCCTTTCGTACGTTCCAGGATTTGAACGCGCCAAACTACACAGCCGTGCGTAGTACCCCTAAAAGAAGAAGCTGAAGACTTTTCATCATTCCACTTTTCTAGCATTGCAGCAAAAATATCTCAATAATGTCAGACACTTATTAAATAGGAAACAGGGATCTCATTGCTTTGGAAAGAATTCGGAGCTGTCTAAATAGGGTACCGCGGCCCTGGAACAACCAGGAAGGACCAGAGATGATTCAGTCAGGAAGCGTCTTACAGTCTGTTTCGCCCCAGAGCAAGATTTTTTCGATCCAAAAAAATCTTTGTAAAATTATTCATTTTTTTTACTGTTTAAAATCCATTTGATTGAGTGATAAATCATGATTCTATTCATGAATACCTTACCAAACTGTCTTTGGGAATTTTAAGTAGACAAGGCATTTGTCATTAAAAATCATCGTCTATCTATGGGAAAACCCATATGGGTCTTTCCACAATCTATGTGATGAACTAGTTTTGAACATGTCTGTTCTATACTTTCAGCATCACGATTGCCTTTGTTAATTATTTACATGCAAAACTGTTGCTGACCACTTCTTAATTATTAGTTTCTCTATAAGTTATTTAATCATAAATATATTTTTCAGTAACTACTGCTTTATTAGTAACTATATAGTTCTTAATTAGTATCTCTGTAAATTAATTTCAATCATAAATATCTATATCTGTAACTACTTAGTGTATATATAAAGAAAACCACAACATATTCATTCAATCATAATTTAATAAGTATATTGTACATTTTTATAACTATTTATACATTACAATACATTTTACAGGGCAGTGATAATATATTTCTTATATTATTAACCCTAGGATACACTTGCAAATTTTATTTAAGTAATATCATCAATAAAATATACATCAATACATAGAAGAGTAGATGACAATAATAATATAAAGCAGTCATATGAATGAAGGCAAAAAGTAGCTTTCATTTGCACACAATAACTTGATATGTCATCGCCAAATATGTATAAAGCGGTAAAAAACATTATTGTTGCCATACCAACAGTCCTTAAAATAGTTAAAACACCATCGGAATATCCAAATAAGGTAACTGTATATAAAAGTATAACTACAAGCCTATTATATATAACTGTAGATTTATAGATTCAAAAGTGTCATGCGTTCGTAATAACCAATTCGCGAATTCCCTTCACATATTCGGCATACAAAATATATATTATCTGATCAATATCCTACACATTCATCAAATAATATTTTTGTTTGGCATACCGTACTCTTTGGCTTAACAGAAAATACATCCTTTTATGGTACGATAAACTTTGCAATAGATCGATTTTTATGTCGATATCCTGTTGAAATATTTCGTTATCACAAAAATAAAATTCACAAAGTGTACTCGATAAAAGCTAGTGTAAACTAAGCTTAATATAATATTATACACATTTACCGGCAAGTAATGAGATTGCCCACACACGATACACAAATAAAAACAAATAAAACCTAAAATAGGTTTGAGTAAAACAGAACAAAAATGCAAAATAAATATTTAAAAAATAAGGTGTCAAAAACGTCGAGTGTGGATGATATTACAAACATAATTATCATGAGTAAAACTAAAATAATTTTCAAGTAGATTTATCTACTAATCTCTTAATTTGTAATTACTCGCATTCCGAACGGTAAACCTTAAAATTAATACTGGCATTATTATCGATCTTGGTTGAGTTCTACCACCAGCCGTATCCACCATAACCGCCATACCCGTGACCGTAGTATCCGCCATAAGGCCAGTATCCGAAGCTATAGCTGGGGTAGCCATAGCCCCATCCATAGCCATAGCTGGGGTAGCCCCATCCGTAGCCGTGGCCGCCGTAATGGCCCCCGTAGCCACCCCAGTGGCCGCCACCCCAATGTGACGCTGCCGTTTTGAGGTCATCCTTATCTGAGGCTGCTAAGTCATCTTTCTCTGCTTCTACCTTGAAGGTTTCAACTGGTTTTTCTTCGGCAGGTGCAGCGTGAGATAACGCTAGGAGCAGGAGGGTAGCGGCGGTGAAAAAGGCGATCTGAAACAAGTGCCAAATTTCAGTTTTGTAAAAACATCAAAATATTTTATCCTGGAACTAGCATGAGAAGCTATGGGATTAGAGAAATATATTAATTTATTTTTTCTTCTTTGATAAACTCCGGTTTTCAAGTCACTTATTTGCTTTAATGCTCTTTCTAAATGATAAGCAGTAAAAAGTACTCAACTACTCAAACATTATCATTTTTAATTAAACCTCTACATTGCCAAAATGTATATCCCCAATCAAACTATTTTGAATTATCTACTTAGAGTTGTATTTGGACGCATGCTTTACAACAACTTCAATTCGGCTTATATTACTATGTGCACATTACTGCATTCAACAATACAATTGACTAAAGTAAATACGAGACCATTATATTCCAATTGTCCTCTCTACTAACAAGTATATAAGACACATGTCCCCATGACAATACACAAAACCACCATATCTCACGATCTTTTCTATAGAACTTCCCACGGATATGTACTGGGCAGCTAATTATAGGCTTATGCTAATTGTTTCATTAGGAAATACTTGAAGCTAATTATTTTTGTGATAAAGGATCAGAGATTAAAGTATGTCGTGAATACTGAACTTGTTATTGAAATATTTCAGGAGATTTATTTAAGAGTTTCCTGAAATTTAAACGTAAAGCAATACTCAGTAATTAGTGCTTAATCAAAGACTAAACTTATTAAATCACAATACCTGCCGCTCAGTCAAAAATCAGAAAAATAAAAATGTGTGTGTCAATCAAAGTAAACATTTTTCTTTCGATTGTTTGGATGTACAGGCGCCAGCACATCAATTTACCTCAACGTGCCTTTTTTTAATAATAAATTATTTTTCTACTATTGTGATAAAGTTGAAAATCTAACGAAATGTGACAGATTGAGGTAGCTTGAAATGCTGGCGTTTATACTTACTCTCTATTTATAAGCCTGATATTTTTTTTTTAATAATTCCCCGAAATATTTAGCCACCTTAACCAAAAAAGTAACCCAAAACTATACAAAATCACTATTTAAAATACTCTTTTAATTAATATCTTAATCACCGCACTCCCTAAACCTTATCAGAATCACCAAAAGATCTATAAGCCACTTACTTTGCAAGCCATGGTGTCTGGATGATGTTGATACAGGCACAACACTGACTGTAGCCGCCCTACGCGCTGTTTTATATGGCCAGTCTGTCCTAGCTACACGGATGGCCGGCCATCATACGCCATTGTGCTGCCAATGACCTTAGCTTTGGGATTTGAGGTAACTGTCTGGGTGATTTGGCCTATATTTCGGACTGGGGGAAGGAAAAGCGAGAAAATCTGGTAAAAGTGTCAGAAAGAAATTGAACTAAAAGCAACATGAAATTTGACTCTTGAGTTTTCAGGACAGTGTTCATTTTATTGGTAGTCCCGCTAAAAAATATTGATTCCTGTTATAATTTTTGTTATACCTCATACAATCGATTATCTAGTTGTCAAAAGACGTAGTATATGCAATAATTAATCTGGTTGCCAAATCCAATATTTTCAAAGAACCTTCGCATTTTACTTTAAATATTTTAACCGTCGCGATTTCATCGTTTCAATCATGGAAATTACCCTTCTGCTATCCAAAATTACCTTAATGAAATGTAAGCTTAACGATGTCCAAAAATGACATTACACTATTGGGAATTATTTAAAGTAGCTATAAACAAAGTTATAAGAGTAGCAGAGGTATTGGTCGTTTCCCTTTATTTTATCGTCAATTTCACTACATAATTCCAAGAAATCCTATTTAAATAGTATAAACTAGCAGCTGGCGGGAGTATTGTGGATGAACAACTAATTAGCGAGATAGGGCAAGACCAGAACAGGTCAGACCTGTTAAATTATCTCGATATTCTTTAAATAACTTTACCAATGCAACTTCCAGTACCAATGATTACTACGATTTAGATAATATAATTGAATTAAGATAAATATTGTACGCGGTAGACCAAAACTCCAGCAAACATCTTTACTCTACACCTATTGATGTACAGAAAGGGTCCTTTCCATTTCAGTGAAAACAATAACCACCTTCCTTCGTTCGTTTGTTTAAAGAACCTTAGTACTACGACATCATAAATCACTCTCCGAATACTGTTTCGAGGTTTTAATATAATAGTGTACATAACTAACATGTACACTACATTAAATGGACGCAAATACGTATATATATTTATTTATATTCATCATCGAAGTCATTGATTTCACAGATGATTTAAGTGGAAAATTGAATGAACGTTTCATTATTTATTGATTAACTAACTACTTAATTATTGATGATTTATTACTTCACACATATTTTCTGGAGCTACTTGATTATCAACCAACATTTTGTGCGTTTTAATCACAACTTTTAAAAAAATAACTGGGTAAAGAATGGGCGTGTCATTTGCTGATCTCATTATTTTTTGAAACACTAGGTACATGACAAAAATCATTTATTTTTGACGCTATTGCACATTAATACGACCCGTTATCTTTAATTATTATAATCCTTCAAAGGCAAATAGACGACAGTTTATACAATGTCGAAAGGGTTTTAAGATTACCAATATTTTGACTCATTATTTTACCATGAAAGTGCAGAAAAAGAAAATTATGCAAAACATTACTGTCTTGATACTAATGACCGCAACTTCAAGTACTGGTAGATAAGTCTGGTAAACAATACAAAGTTTAGATTCACATTTTCCCTTCTTTAGATTGAATTCCAGCTCATTGTATTGTGATTTTGTAGTCATATTTTTTAGCAGATTCATAAGTTTATAAGGAATCAAAACTATTGGAAATCTTAGGCATAGATTTATTCAATAATAACTGCTGTGTTTCAACAATATGAAAACTTATAAAATGCTATTCGGTTTGCTATCATTGAATTTTAGTTTTCTACAGGATGATTATGACCATCACCATAAAAAAGTGTATAATTTGAAAATGAGCAAATCATGAAGCTTTGAATGAAAAACGCAAAGGGCGTTAAATTACTATTCACTGACATACCTTAAGGTGTGCAAAAAAGAAATAAAAGGAAATTGAATTACACGCTAATTAAATGGAAGTAACTTCATCCAGTCAATCATTACGGTTTGAACTAAATATAGAACTTCCAGAGGACTTTATTGACGCCTATAAATTCTAGGTTTGAAAGTTCACTGTGTTTATCTAAAGAAATCTATCCCATTATCGTCATCATCTTATAGTCCCCGGCTGGACATAGGCCACTCCAATCAAGCGCCATTTCATTAGATCACCCTCTCATTCAGTTGTTACCTTCCACCTTGCAGAAATCGTCGCATCGTCGCCATCTTGCCTGAGGGCGTCCCACCCTAAGTTTGAAGATTAATCTATCCCATAATACTCTGGAATGTTGAAGAATATCGGTAATGAGACAATGATCCAGCTCGATGCAACTTTCTCTATACTGAGCTTGCTGAAGATGTAAAGTACACTTGATTGTTAGGCAATATCGTGAATCGGGACTCTGTAAAAGCAAGCCCCTTCGTACACAAGGCGACGCAAGTATCCGATACCTTACGACTTTGGTATCCATTGACGCGTACCTGTGTACGAACCTCTATGGATTTGTATTGATAGTCACCTGTATACCAAACTCGTAAGGTATCGGAGACTTGCGTCGCCTAATGTACGAAGGGGCTGAGCGTCATGATTAACTTTCTTTTTCCACGCGCGCCTCAAAGAGCTGTCTGGGGGGCCCACACAGGGCCAAACACCTGCCGGGATCACGGGACTGAATAAACCACACAGGCTACCGTGACCCTAGAACGTAAAGAGTATTTGAAGGAACACAGTGGATTTTAATCATTACGAGTCTGATAGGCCCACCATATTTATTTTTGATGATTTTACTACCTAACAATACAAGCTTACCTTTCTGAACAAATTCTCATAAATGCAGTAAACAGTCGTACCATAAAATATAAGGGGGATATTTAGTTACTGAGAATAAAGTCATTAATACAATTCTCATCGTAATTCTTTTCAGTTGAAGTTTAACATGTTACTCTTCCTATTACGGTGACAAAGTTCACCAAGGGATGATCAAGGTCAATCGGTTTTAAATACTGTGACATGGTCACTGAGTACAACCTTGAAGATAAGGCTGGGAAAAATAAAACAAAAGAAAATAAAAACATTTTGGTTAAACTAACTACTCAACATTTTTTATTCGGGAAAATTCTTTAAAACTTGTTACGAGACAACATTAACGTAAAATAAATAAAATGTATAATTTTAAGCTATTGTGTTCTGTTTGTTTGATGAGTATTTGTTCGAATTTTATGTTTAACAGGCTCATGTAACACTCAGGCCCCAATTAACAGTTACTTTAACAATCCGGGATAGCTTGTTCCATCCTTTTCCTCAAGGATGCGCTCCTCAAATGTAGATCAAAATTCCACACGATTTGTGAAGACCTTGTTTAATTGTATAAGTAATAATTTCCTCTAATATTCGCATTGTCGTGCTGGTAATAAGAAGGTAGGAAATACAGCAATTAGCCCGAAGTAGGCCTGGCATAACGCAGTATTTCGACATGTGAGCATTCGCGGAAATAATTCATAAGCGGTAGCGGTTTGAACATTGTTTTTGAAAACTGCGTGTACGTCAACATCTGGACACCTGAATGAAATGTGGGCTATTTACTGTTTTTTCGAGCCGTGATATAGCCATTAAGCGCTGCAGCAGACCTAGAAAATGGCGAGATGGGCAGGACAAATAATTGATCAGTGGGTACATTTTGCCCGTGGAAGTCATTAGGGGTAGACTTTGACCAGCTTTGGGATGAAGTAGCATATAGGCGGGCAGGACGGCAGCAGAAAGGATGATGCAGGCTTCTATGTAGATAAGGAAAGTTCCCTCAACAAAACGGTGGGTGACAACTCGGGATATTGCATCATGCAAGTAACTTAAAAACGCTTCGCCTGTCAGTCTCCCGCTTCAGCCTGTATCTCGGACAGCACGGTCAAACGGACATTGTCACCACAAGTAGCCCCGTCCTTCCTTCCGTAGCCAGAGGTCACCGCCATCATTACATCTATCTGTCATTTGCCTTGACTGCTATAAATTGTACATACTGACAATTGGATACTAATTTTGAAAATCTTATCGGTGTTAGGTTCCAATATCGGCGGGCCAAACACCTCCTGCCGGAGGTTGTACGCCGGTATCGTGCGGTCCATGGCCCTCTACGGGGCCCCCGTGTGGGCCCTGAGCATCCGGACGCGACCACTGAAATTGGTCGCATGCCAGAGGGTCATGGCTATCCGGATGATCCGGGGATACCGCACGATCGCCGGCGAATTGGCCAACCTCCTTGCCGGATTGCTGCCCTGGGATCTGGAGGCGACTGCCCTCCAGCGCGTCTATGAGTGGCGCGTGGAGGCGCAGTGCCGGGGTATAACCCCGCTGCCTCGAGAAGTCGAGGCGCGGCGGGAAGAGCTCCGGCGCGATCTCAGGGCAGTATGGAGGGGACGACTGTCGCAACCGAGGTGGCTGAAGAGACGTCACGGCGTCCTGACCTATCGGATGACGCAGGTCCTCACCGGACAAGGAAGTTTCGGGAGGTTCCTGTGTCTGATAGGGAAGGAGGAAACGCCCGGGTGCCACCACTGCGAAGATCGCCCGGAGGACACAGTAGAGCATACGGTGCAAGACTGCCCAGCTTGGGCAGTGTACCGACGTGTCCTCACGGCGGCGATAGGCGGAGACCTCTCGCGCCCGGAATTGGTTGCGGCCATGCTGCGGGGCGAGACGGAGTGGGAGGCGGTCGCCTCCTTCTGCGAAGCAGTAATGCTCGTGAAGGAGGAGGCGGGCCGCGAGAGAGAGAGGAGAGCGTCCTCCCTCCGCCCCAACCGCAGTGGTAGGCGCCCGCGGCATCGGACGTCAGCAGACGATCTCCGGCCACCGTAGGCGCGGGCATGCGGGCAGCGAGTAAAGGGCAACTCGCTGCCCGACCATGGACCATACCCGGGTCGACGGCGCGTTGTGTCCCACGCGAGCCTCAAAGAGCGTCAGCATAATGACGGGGCCCCCTCTCAGAGGGCCAAAGCCTGCCGGGGTCGCGGGATTATATCCTTACCGTGACCCCGGAACATAACAGGCTACTAAAGGACACCGTGGATTTTAGTCAGTAGAAGTCTGACAGTCCCTCCCGCCCTGCCCGGGGTGGGAGGACTCATTTGATGATTTTACCACGCTAAAAAAAAAAAACGGTGTTAGGTTGTTTGGTCAACCCGGGACTGACAATTTAAGGACCTGACTGCGGATAATTGAACATGAACACTGCTAGAATGTCAGATTCTGGTATCTGCAGTCGCTCCACAATAAGTCCAGATAGGTTTAGATTAAAAGGGTGCCCTCTATCTGGCAGAAACTTGTTGCTCCAAAACCTATTTGGCAGAACTCACTTGGCAGAAACTTTTTTAAACGAACATTGTTATGGAATAAAAAATATTTAATATAATTGTTTTTTGGCCTAATGTTTTATGTCCGAATTTAAATTGGGATACTTTTAAGATGGCAGAATTGTATTACCTTTGTCAGAGTTACAATTTTGCATATTTTCATTTAGCATAACGTTTATTTAGAGCGCCGATTATTTGGAATAATTTGACTTAGTATATACAACGAAGATCATAGAATTTCAGAATAGAAATAATTTAATAGTCATAATAAAAAATAAAAAAATTGTTTTATAAAATCAATATGGTGTGCTACAAAAGTTAGTGACAGAAATTAATCGCTGCAAAACCGACTTCACGTAGTCTTGTCTGCTCTACCCCTAGAGTGTAATTTATAATCGCGTAGGCGCGGAGGGGCGAGGCGGCCCGCGAGCTGAGGAGCAGGTGGTTTTAACGCACACCGCCGCGGCTGAGGCTGGCCGGCTTGCCGGCCAGTAAGCCGAAGCTGCGGTGGTGGGCGTAAAATCATCTGCGACGATTAGCTCGCGTGGGACCGCCGGAGACCCGCAGCGCCGGAGCCATGACAGAAGCCATGCCTGCTGCATGTTGCATGCTTGCTGCATGCTTGCATGCTGCATGCTTGTATGCTGAATGCTTGCTGCATGCTTACTGCATCATCTTACTGTCTGGGAAATAAAAACCACACAATTATGCCAAAAGATGATTCTGGCTGTGAATTTTCTGCGATATGATGGTTATACTTTTGATTATTATGGATATAAAATATATGCCAAAAGATGATTCTGGTTGTGAACTTTCTACGATATGATGGTTATACTTATTGATTATTATGGAAATGAAATTTATGCCTAAAGATGATTCTGACTTACAAAATTATGGGTTTCGGTGTTATGGTAAATGAGTGTATGCCAAACGATTTTCTGCGAAAAGAGGTTTATGCTATCCGTTGCTATGCAAAATAAAATTATGACGTAAAAAGTTCTGCTATAAAGGGTGGACCCAGATTAAAAAGGTCGTTTGGTCGATAAATTCTTATAAGGTCTAAACAAATTACTTCTATATTTTTTGTTCCCAAAACAAAATATGTCGCACTTAGATATAAAAAGGAGGGTGTAGTCTAGTCTTTCCACTGTCACGCAGTTTAATTATTTTGAATTAATAAACATTAAAGATCTATGTACCTCCCTCAAATAGTAATAAGCTGATTATAACTACCCAAAACCTTAAGTCTTCGGGACTTTTTCATCAGTTACATTATTCCTATCAACATCTGGTTACATCACCATCAGACATAGCAACACAGCCACATTGGGTCATATCCGCGTTCAAGTTCACAACTGTTACATACGATTCAAGTTCATCAATCGTATCGCCGCGTGCGCATCACTAAGATCAGTCGGTGCCAATACTTGGCTTGCTCTCTGAATATGAGATCAGATGACGCACGTCGTTATGGTAAATAGTTACAGATGGAGGAAAGTGTATACTGGGTGTTTCTTTTAAATTGGCCAAAAGGTAGAAATCCGCACCCATAAGAGATACCTACGGGAAAACTTTCTTAGGAACAATTAGCTCTTTTTTGATGTTGACAATTATGGCGTTTTTGTTTTTTTGAAGTGTGAGTTGTCCACAAAAATAAGTGAAACTGACCAATTTTTTTTTAATGCCGTTCGACTCAGTTTCGCTCGTTCGACTCAGTTTCAATCACTTCATTGCATCGGAAGAAAAAAATCGAAAAAAACATAAAATATTCTAATTGCGCTATTATATTTTTTTTTTTCGTAATGGAATAAATAAATAAGAAATATGAAACTACCCTGCCAAAATTGATTACGTATGAAACTAAAGAGTAACCTATGCCACGAGTCGAGCAGATCATTCCATCTCCATTTTATAAGAAACAAGGGTGTTTCTAACTATACTACTCCTTGCGTCATAAAAATGAATAACATTTAAATTTTATAATTATTCAGTCTCATAAATACCATTTTTTTTTAAACTTGTGACAATAGTGTAGTAGGTCCAGTTATTAAAGTGGGTCCAGTTATCAAAGTGGGTCCAGTTATGAAACTGGGTCCAGGTATGAAAGTGTGTCCAGTTATTAAAGTGGATCCAGTTATTAAAGTGGGTCCTGTTATTATAGTGGGTCCCGTTATTAAAGTGGGTCCAGTTATTAAAGTGGTTCCAGTTATCAAAGCGGGTCCAGTTATGAAAGAGGGTCCAGTTATTAAAGTGGGTCCAGGTATGAAAATGGGTCCAGGTATGAAAGTGGGTCAAGTTATGAAAGTGGGACCAGTTATTAAAGTGGGTCTATTATTAACGTGGGTCCAGTTATTAAAGTGGGTCCAGTTATTAAAGTGGGTCCAGTTATCAAAGTGGGTCCAGTTATGAAACTGGGTCCAGGTATGAAAGTGTGTCCAGTTATTAAAGTGGGTCCAGTTATTAAAGTGGGTCCTGTTATTATAGTGGGTCCCGTTATTAAAGTGGGTCCAGTTATTAAAGTGGTTCCAGTTATCAAAGCGGGTCCAGTTATGAAAGAGGGTCCAGTTATTAAAGTGGGTCCAGGTATGAAAATGGGTCCAGGTATGAAAGTGGGTCAAGTTATGAAAGTGGGACCAGTTATTAAAGTGGGTCTATTATTAACGTGGGTCCAGTTATTAAAGTGGGTCCAGTTATTAAAGTGGGTCCAGTTATCAAAGTGGGTCCAGTTATGAAACTGGGTCCAGGTATGAAAGTGTGTCCAGTTATTAAAGTGGGTCCAGTTATTAAAGTGGGTCCTGTTATTATAGTGGGTCCCGTTATTAAAGTGGGTCCAGTTATTAAAGTGGTTCCAGTTATCAAAGCGGGTCCAGTTATGAAAGAGGGTCCAGTTATTAAAGTGGGTCCAGGTATGAAAATGGGTCCAGGTATGAAAGTGGGTCAAGTTATGAAAGTGGGACCAGTTATTAAAGTGGGTCCAGTTATTTAAGTGGTTCCAGTTATCAAAGCAGGTCCAGTTATGAAAGAGGGTCCAGTTATTAAAGTGGGTCCGGTTATCAGATACTCGTATCACTGACGTTACGTCTTAATTTCAACGTTAAGAAATGTTATCTTTTACAACGATGTTCATTCACGAGCAATAGTATGTATACAATAAGCAGTATTCAAAAGCGATTTTCTGCTACCATATTGATTAAACTTTTGCCTTTTCATTAGACTTATATTTTGAAAGCCATACTACTCGTATTACGAAATACATAGGTCTAAATTGAAAATGGAAACCAGTATTACACGAGTAAATTGCGTGTTTTTTTTTAGCATGGTAAAATCATCAAATGAGTCCTCCCACCCCGGACAGAGCGAGAGGGACTGTCAGACTTGTACTGACTAAAATCCACGGTGTCCTTCAATAGCCCTTTACTTTCCGGGGTCACGGTGAGGAAATAAAATCCCGCGACCCCGGCAGGCTTTGGCCCTCTGAGAGCCCCCTCTCAGAGGGCCAAAGCCTGCCGGGGTCCCCGTCATTTTTGCTGACGCTCTTTGAAGCGCGCGTGGAACACGACGCGCCGTGAGTAAATTGCGTTTGAATTTTGTTAAGTGTATACATGTTATTGCTCGTGACTGTTCATAGTTAACTGAGAATTTCCTAGCCTTAAAATCCAATTACCCAATAAACGGATTTTATTGCATCCTATTTAATTTGTAATTTATACTCTGCTTCGTTAGTTTACTCCTGATTTCGAGTCCTGTGTCTAAAGAAGTTGTAGAATAGACGTCGCTAATCTGCGTGTGATTCAAAGTCAAAGATTAATCATTTATTTCAATTAGGCCATCAAAGAGGCACTTTTAAGCGTCGAACATAAAATTAAAGGAAATGGGATGGGATTGGATTAATTCTACACCCATTGTAAACGTAGGTACTGTAATTTCATGATCTGCATGGTACATAATATATTAATCATATTTTTAATTTCAAGTTTGGAATTCTATAATGTCAAGTTTGTTTAGCAAGGATTTTTTCCACGTAAATATAAATTTATTTACATGTCTAAAAAATTCAATAATAATAACTAACGTCAGCAATCCCGACTTATAAGAAAGAATACCTATTAATAAGAAAAATGCCAACTCATTGATTTTCTACAGCAGTCAACTTACAGAATCACAATTTAGCATTAAATCCTAATTTTAAAACCTAAAACGTCCACACAATAGCTACAACATTTCCTTCAAATCTAGTCCAAATCAAACAAACCTATTGTTTTGAAAATGTTACATAACGGGAACAATTCGAACTGCATCGATTCTATCCGTATTCTAAATCGATTCACAGAAATAAAGTTGCTTTATGAAAGCATTTGCCAAATACGTCACCGAGTAAAAAAATACCAAGTGATGTGTACGGTGAATACACAATGAGTTAAACGTTTTTAATTCAGTAAAAACCAACACTTAGATGTTCGCGAAATGGTTTTCAAAAGGGGTGTCGTGATGTATGGCATGTATGATCTGTTTAATAAGGATTAAGAGCCGGATCCAAATTCTTAATTTAATCGGTATGTAAATTGAGTAATGTAAGGAAGACTTTAAGAAGAACTTTTCGAGGAATCCCCACATTTGTTACGCTCTACGTGTGATATTTGTCGGTGTTTTTATTAGACTTTAATGTCCACTACTGGGGGAATCTTCTCTACCTATAAGAATCCTCTATCTTACTAAAAAGGACCTCCTACACTTAGTTGCTGATCACGGCGTAAAGTTAAGCACTCGTTACCACCATTTTGTGAAGTAATTTTAAAAACTTGGCAGCAAAACCATGTGTACTAAACATTGTATTTCGAAATGATGTACGAGTATTTTGTGGATCATTTTTTACAATTTGCTATACAAAGCTGTCATACAGATGAATCGTTTGTTATGAATTGTACATAATATGAAGTTGATTGTTAATTTTGTGTTCAATATAAATGAATTTTTGCATAATTCATATCATGACATTGCTAAAGTGGCCTTACAAGACCCACGGTCCTCATTAACTGCTGAGTACAGGTCACCCAATACTATAACAGGTTCTTGGTTCTATGACGTGTCCGCTACTGCTTGTCCTTCTAGAAAATAAAGGAGTCATAATATTATGTTATGATGTGATATGTGATAATCGTACCACTCTCAAGTATTCAAGTCACCACCACAAGCACAAACCACTTACAATGCCCTGACGTCACATTGCGAACACATTCATTGATACATTACCTCCTTATCATGCCTATCACGAACTGTTCTTAATGGAATGCCTTTTTTATTGTGAGAAGTTAGTTTAGTGTCAGTCGCTCGGCGGATATGTTGTCTATAAAAGGCCTTGTTTTGACACCTGTGCGAAAATAACGGGATAAGTTGATCATAACTATGTATAGGAAATTGCATTTGTACAGTTTATAACTTTTTAGTCGACCTTGATTGTTTTACTCAGATATAATGGCCTGACGACTGATGGGAGTTAGCCGTTCCAATCTTTGTGCAGCCTTATACAATAAAAGCCGGGCATGTCGGGAAAATTTCAACTGCAGAATTCATTCCGATTATTTCGAAAATCCGAACTTGTTCTTCTTTGAACAGAGAACTAAAATTCTGTCATGCGTTTGTTTGACAAAGATCATGGATGAAATCAAGGTCATAATGTGTCAATGTCTCAATTTTTTTTTTACTTACAGAAATTAATTTGCAAAAATTTCAATTACAATAAACAACTATGACACTAGACAACTATGAATATCTACTACCTACTATTTATTTTACTCCTCATGATCTCTTAATAACCGTATGAAGCTAAACAATAAAAAAATACCTTTTGTAAATAGTAGACACAATCATTCGATGACCATGTCCGATCGTGAATTGAAACTATCCGTCATCATCAATTGTTTTACGATGGCCGCGAAATCGGCTTATGTCACACTAACAGTCTGGGTTAGTAGTTAATTAAAGTTTTTAATTTTCAATATTTTAAAGTTTGAACAACATTCTCATGTCTGCACACTGTAAGTATAATCATAATAAGACTAAAATGTGTGCATTGCTGGGACACAGGCCTGCTCTGTAACAGGGAGTGGGTCCAAGTCAAGTCCAAGTCAGTTTCGGGCCCTGGCACAGATTCGGTAATAGTTCTGGTGCTGGTTCTGTTACTGGTCCTGGTTATGGTTCTGGTGCTGGTCCTAGCACTGTGCCTGGACCTGGTACTGATGGTCCTGGTACGGGTATTGTTCCTAGTCCTGATCCTAGTACTGATCTTGGTCCTTATACTACGTGGTGGTGTGGTACTGATATTGGTAATTCCTGGTACTGGAACTGGTCCTTGTACCGGACCTGGTACTAGTTCTTTTACTAGTTCGTCGTCCAAGTTCGGGTGCGAGTCCGAGTACGAGTCTGAGTACGAAACCAAGTACGAGTCCGAATACGAGTCCGAGTACGAATCCGAATACGAGTCCGAGTACGAGTCCGAGTAAGAGTCCGAGTACGAGTGCGAGTACGAGTCTTAGTATGTGTCCGAGTACGAGCCCGAGTACGAGTCCGAGTACGAGTCCGAGAACGAGTGCGAGTCCGAGTACGAGACCGATTACGAGTCCGAGTACGAGTCTGAGTACGACTCCGAGTACGAGTTCGAGTACGATCAGGGTACGAGTCCGAGTACGAGTCCGAGTACGAGTCAGAGTACAAGTCCGAGTACGAGTCCGAGTACAAGTGCGATTACGAGTCCGAGTACGAGTCCGAGTACGAGTACGATCCATAGACGAACCCGAGTACTAGTACGAGTCCGAGTACGAGTCCGAGTACGAGTCCGAGTACGAGTCCGAGTACGAGTCCGAGTACGAGTCCGAATACCGGTCCGAGTACTAGTCCGAGTACGAGTCCAAGTACGAGTCCGAGTACGAGTCCGAGTACGAGTCCGAGTACGAGTCCGAGTACGAGTCTGAGTACGAGTCCGAGTAAGAGTCCGATAACGAGTCCGAGTACGAGTCCGAGCACCAGTCCGAGTACGGGACCGAGTACGAGTCCGAGTTCGAGCCCATGTACGAGTACGAGTTCGTGTACGAGTCCGAGTACGAGTCTGAGTACGAGTCCGAGGATGAGTCCGAGTACGAGTCCGGGTACGAGTCCGAGTACGTGTCCGAGTACGTGTCCGAGTACGAGTCCGAGTACGAGTCCGAGTACGTGTCCGAGTACGAGTCCGAGTACGAGTCCGTGTACAGGTACGATTCCGAGGCCGAGTCCAAGTCCGTGTAGGATTCACCTAACTCTGTACAATGTACGGTCAGCCAAGAAAGTGGTGTACCAGTTTTGATTTAGTTTCCCGGTCATCGAAAATTACAACAAGGTTCGTTATAAAAAGATATTACTGAAAGAGACAACATTATCATGACGTAAACCTATGTATTTAGTATTCATACGTCATATGTCACATATAAGTACATGACATTTTAACCTTTAGTATAAATGAAAAGGACATTAGTTTCTACAAAGCAATTGAAATGTTTCCAAACAAAAGTAATAAAAACTATATAAATAGACAACCGAATTCCATTTGAAAAAGAAAACTGACAATTGACATTTTGTCAAATATATGCAAAAAATCGATATATTTTCCGTGTTATTTTTCAATCAACTGCATATAAAATCATCTCAATGCCTGCCAACTTGACCATTGCCGAAAGAGCACAAATAATTGCCCAATTTAATGAGGGAAGCAGTATCAGTGCGATATCCCGGAATTTGAATATATCGAGGCGTTCTGTCCGCTTTTGGATTCGTCGTGAAGGAGAGGAGGGAAGTTTGTTGGATCACAGAAGAAGTGGTCGCCGGCCTGCACTCTCCAATAACGATAGAGAATTCATGAGACGGGAATATGAAATCAATGGTTTTATTTAAGCCCACAAAACATTTTGCGGAGATGTTCGATGTGAGTGCCCAAACAATAAGGAATCATCTACATTACATGGGGTTGCACCACAGGCATTACGCCAAGAAAATATATTTGACGGATGCTCACAGACTTGCTCGTCTGAACTTCGCCAGAGAGCACTTAGAGTTTGATTGGTCTAATACAGTGTTTTGTGATGAAAAAACGTTTAAATCCAGTCAGCATGGACGTCTTCACCTTTGGCGATATAATTCAACACGGTATAAAGATGATCATGTAATTCCAAATAGAGAATCAGGTCGAATTTCCGTAAATATTTGGGGCTGGATGAGTGCGGATGGTGTAGGAGAATTGTGTTCTCTACCTCCTCGAGCGACGGCTGTAAATTATATCGACGTGCTTCAGAATGCAATGCTACCGACAGTCCGTAATGTTTACCCGGCGAACGAAGTGCCACAATTTGATTTTGTTCAAGATAATTGTTCAATTCATAATGCGAGGATCGTAAGAGCCTGGTTTCGTTCACACACTGACGTAAGGGTAATTCAGTGGCCCTCAAGATCGCCGGACCTCAACCCGATAGAAAATCTTTGGGGCCTTATGGTCCAACGATGGTCGCATCAAAATGAAAGAACCAAACAAGCTCTTAATAGTCACTGTAATTATATTTGGGAGGAAATGCGGGGAACCGATATTTGCTCACGGCTTGTTGGTTCAATGAGGTCTCGTCTTTTAGAGGTTATAGAGGCCAACGGTGGTTACACCCGTTTCTAATTATTAAAAATTTTCAATATCTTCTAAATATTACTATATATGCTATGTTTTTGTTTGTTATAAGTATTTTAAAATTGATTGTAGAAATTTAATAAAAGGATAAATCTATTTTTAGCTTGTTTTTTATTGATATTGTAATTACAAGTTTACAGAAATTGTAGGTTTGTGGATTCGCCTTGTGCCTTTACAATTTTATGTAACTTGTTGATTACAATTCTGAATTTGTAGATACAATTTTGTCATCAAAATCTACAGCCCCCCGCCGTTGATTTTACGACGTCATTGGTTCCATCAAGTTCAAACTAAGAACAGCTGTCACGTTACAAACAGTAATAGTCGTTATCAATAATCAGATAAAGACAGCAATAGAAGTTGTCAGATCGATCTGCAAGCGAAACTAATCTTTATCACCTATGAATCTGCAAGCGATACCTTAGGGTGGTACACCACTTTCTTGGCCGACTGTACATCGTAGATAGCAAAGGAAGTGGCAAAGAAAGGGTCTAAAAAGACCGCTGCTACTTTTTGGATCTTTGACTTCAATTAATACAACTTTTCAAATGCGAAAAGGTAAAAATGTTTTTCCCAAAATTACAAGCAATGCTATCTGAGTAAAACTTGTGGCTATTCAGCTTTTATTTTGTTCGTACATGCTACACCTCCTTGGACGCATGTTTTCCATGCGTGATGACTAATAATAATTGATGAGATATTAGCGATGAGATATAAACCAAAAAATGGTAGCTTCAAACCCCCCTCCCCCGCAGCTCTAGGGCTAGGAGCTCTGACTTTTGATAAAGGTTTTTTTTTATCGTGGCAAAATCATCAAATGAGTCCTCCGGCTCAAGGCGGGACAGGAGGGACTGTCAGACTTGTACTGACTAAAATCCACGGTGTTCCTTCAATAGCCCTTTATGTACCAGGGTCACGGTTACCGAGTGAGACAGTCCCGCGACCCCGGCAGGCTCTGGCCCTCTTAGGGGGCCCCGTCAGATGATTATGTTGACCTCCTAACAGTTAAAAAATTAAGTATCAAGTTGTTTTTGTACCACGTTTTTGTTATGGAAAAGCGGACTCCCTTAACACAGGCACTGTTTGCCTAAAAGGAGGGTCCAATCAAAATGTGTTGATCACTGTACAGTATAAACCAATAAACTATTTATCATTAATATTATTGAGTATTTCCCTCTTAAACTTTCCATTGACTGGGCTAAAGTAACAATTTAAGTTTGTACTACTACTAAAGTAAAGTATACAGTTAAACATAATAACACGTACGGGTCGCGTCGTGTTAGCCAGGTACCTTAAGTTAATGGAGAGGCTTAAAAGCTCTATTGGACTTTTAAGGTAAAAGCTAAATAAAAAAACAAAGGTAAATCCCACAAAGTTTCTCAGTATTGATTCTATAAATACCTACGTCTGGAGTTCTGCCAGGATTGGTTTCCCACAATTGTGGTTTTAGTGAATGTAGTGACACTGTAATATTGGATGTAAATTATACAATGTTTATAATAAAGCTCGTAAAAGTCTGTATTGAACTAACTTATGGGTTTTTACCTGTCTGGCATACCGATTTTGAATAGGTCGAAGAGAGACCTGAAATTGGCACTGGTGTGATGGTGTGGTGATAAAAAAATAAGTTCAAATAAAAAAATGTGAGCATTGTTTTAAAATCCTGATTTTTTGATATAAATTATCGTCCTGTAAAATTGACCAGGGTAACTTAAAAACTTTATACAAAGAAAACTGTGTCTGCTCTATAAACCTGTGAACGTTGAAACCACTGCGTCAGCATAATTATCTAAAAGATTTTATTTACAGATTCATATCAATATCCACGTGCCCAGTGACTAGAAATAGCAAATTGACCCTATTCCTAAGTATTTTTTGTTTTGTATCAAAATTGTGTTTACCGAGACCTTATCACAAGATTTCTGTATTTTATTTACACCGTACATCTTTACTGAGTTAATTAGAGCATATGCAGACCACGTTTTTTAAACACGCGCTGCACACCCGGTGCAGCGCGTTTGACGCGATACGCACAAGTCAGACGCAACCTAAAACAAACAACAACAAACTGCTCTGATGAAAACGCGCTGTCGACGCGCGTTTCTAAAACGCGCTGCACCGGCGCGTTTAAAAAACGTGGTGTACATAGGCTCTTAGATGGGAAATTGAAAAAACGTACGAACGAGGAAATAATTGTTTCCACTAAATTAACGTCAAGTTCCAGTTCACGTCACAAAAACACATAACTTTATGTAACTACTCAAACTCAAACATCAACTGTCAAAGCCCAACCCGTTTTTACGAGTACATCACCATTGCACTCACCTTCGAAGCTAACCCAATTTCAATAATAAGCGAGCTGACTAATAACCTTAAGTAGATATACGAGACCAATGTAATGCTAGAGTACAGGTCCGTGACGCGTGGCGGCTGACCCAGCGGGAGTTATGTCATGCTTGTGTTGTCATACCGACCTTCAAGATGGGGGATGCTTATGATAATAGTTCTAAGCTAGCTGTTGCCAGCGGCTTCGCTCGCATGTAACTCGAAATTAATCCCATAGGGGTCCATCGTACCGGGGATACACGTTTATCCCAATACATAACAGTCACAAGATACAGTTGTATCTTGAGTATTATTGTTATTGCAGTCTAAAACCTATCTCTGAGTCTTTCACCAAAATCCATTCAAATTAAAAACATTTCTTTCAAGTAGGCTAGTTACCACTTTTGAATTCATTACAGACATTTTTGAATTTATTGCCATCCAATAGTTCAAACTTTCGCATTTATAATATCCTATCTAAGTAAGATACCAGTTCCCGACAAACTGTAGCAAATAATTTTCCTGAAAGGTAAAACTGACTTGGTAACTGCTTGTTACGCTATCCGAACCTCATTTGAACATTACCACTTTTGCTTCAGTTAAATTAAAGAAACATAAAGTAACTTCAATAACTCAGTTACGTCATTATTTTTTTTAAACATTGCTCCATTTTAAGAATTTCTCCTGTATCTTTGGTGCGTTTAGTTTAGATAAACTTTCATACTATTTGTAGGTTGTACAAATATTTGGTCCATGTGGGAATCGAATCGGTGAAACTCTGCGGAGGAGTCGAACGCTCAGCCACTATGCCTATCGTATCGTCGATTAATTACGCACCTAGAAACCTTTTATTTATCACTTACAAAATCTACGCAGTCCTAACAAGACACATACAAAATCGTATTAGTTGACAAAAACAGTAACTTTTAACGGACGGCCTTATTCGTGGGAAGTAAGTTGATAAAACAATAATGTCTGGTAATTTACTCGCTCGTAAGTAATGAGACAATGTTAGTGTCATACGGCATTATAATTATGTCACCTATGGCTATTGTTTTCATTAGAATATGTTTTACAACTCGTATGCCCTTTTTCACTGGCAAATAGGACATCCACCTCTCAGTACATACTTAATTATAAAGAAACACACCTCTTCCTTACCCTTGGGAATTACTGTAGGTAAGACCCAAATGTACACAAAACAAAATAAAACTGCAGCAGTGTTAATTACACAGGTCGACAGCATTTTTGCGCACGGGTTCTACATTCGTTATTTTTATTGCTTGTATATATCTAGAAATAAGAATATAAACAAAAAAAAGTTTTGAATTTGCTTTTATAAGTAAAAAATGGGTAAATTAAAATCAATGAAAATACCTGAAAATACCTAAAAATTGACACAGAGATGAGTTATTATAGAGGAAACCGTACATCCATTCATGTTTTTTTTTTTACAAAATAAGTTTTAGAATTATGTTAAATTATTTAAAAAATAACAGTTTCTGTTTTCCTGCTATTTTTAGTAGATTTTTTTCTTATTAACCTCCAAATATAGTCTCCCATCATGTCCCTTTCAGCACTGGCCTTGGTAACGTCTCTCAAATGCTTGTAAAATCTCAAATTGTCTTGATGGAAGTGTTCCTCTTGTTTTTCCGTACAAGCTTCCATGTTATCTTTAAATTTATCCAAATGAGAATGTAGCATATGCATTTTTAGTGTGTCTTTAGAGACATTCCACTTCCGATGATGGAAACATTTCGTAGTCGTGTCAGTGATCAGCTCGTCATAACTTTCAGCTCTAGGGTTAACAATAAAATCATGAACTACTGCCTTAAAACTGTTCATGGCTTCTTTCTCTTCAATGCTAAGTAACTTCAGGAAAATATCGTAATCGGTTTTTTTTTTATTTGAGCCTACAGAGACTCCAGCATTAATTTTCGCCTCTGAAAGCTTTGGAAAAAAAACTCTTAAAGCAAATATTTTTGATTTGTGATCACATGTTTTTAAATAAATATGCTTGTATAATCAGAATATAATAAGTTAAACCCGTGCGCAAAAATTTTTTTTTCATTTGTCGACCGGTGTTATCATTCCTCGGCGCTGAGTCTCGAAACAAAAGAGAAATCATTTTTATTTATCTCATGTTAATGAAAACTAGAAAACTGCATCGTAGTTTTATCACACAGATACTAATATTACCAATACAGTTTAAATCATCTTTTTTCTGTCTTTAGCTTATCATCGGGTAAATGAATAATTTTATTAATTATGTTTTACTTCAATGCTTTTAGTCGAATTCCCAAGGGGTCCTTGAAATTTTATGTTTGTAAGAGTAATTAGAAGAATATTTGGAGCTAACTTGATGGCTATCCTTTCTGTCCTCTATCAACTAGTTCATCATAAAAGTTAGCCTCTTGAGATAAATAAATGGGCTGTGTTTTAGAGTTAAGGGTTACTAATAAATTGAGCATTCAGTATATAGGGTTATAGGTTTAGTCTAAATAAAACACATAAGTAATATTTATACAATAAATTAATGGCATTTACTTAATAAACTAAGAGAATTGACTTAAAAAATTGGCAAACTTAGTTGTTACTGTAAAAAATATGAAGACATTTTATGATTAGGCGGCCAAAGAACAACTTCGGAATCAATTAGAACCGTGATCTTACAACCCTAGTTAGTACACACAATATTTGTGTTGCGTTATAAACCACAAACATTCACATTAAAAAAAAAACCTAATTCTGTGAAACATTTCATACAGACGAACATAAACCTACAACTAGTGCCATCTATCTTAAGTACTGTTCAATAGGTGCGTAATCCACGCTGTTGCCGCGAGGACCGTTGAGGTACACCGATCGGCCGCCAGATGTCGCTTGTCTACTGAAAAACTCTGCAACGTTGCCGCTCATACTGCCGTAGGGAATGCCTCCTGAAATATAGAAATTAGGACTTTTTCAGAAATAAGTATTCCATGAAAATATTTTTGTTTCTATTCAGTAGAGAAAAATAAGTTAATTTTTTTAGATCTATACTCGCACTCTATATTAACCAGTGTATAATCGAAATAGCCTGCTCAAAGGATAGTGAAATGTTAAAAATAAGAGAGAGAGGGAGAATTAATCTATACATATAATAAATTTGTAGAAAAGTGGTGTCTGTACAATGGAAATATACAAAAAAAAGTAGCAGGGGTTGTTATTTTATCGATGCCGAACCCGAAACTGTAATTGAAAATTTTTTTGTCTGTTTGTCTGTGTGTTTGTGCACGCTAATCATCGGAACTACTGGACGGATTTGAATGTTTTTTTTTGTTGTATAGGTATTAAGTTCGATTAACATATAGGATATAATTTATCTTGGAAACTTGATCACCTGATGCAGAACTGCAACAGACCTGCTAAACTATAAGAGATAAAAAAATGGTGCCATAGCAAAAATTGTTCCACGTGATGAGCATTTTCTGCTGCGAGAATAAAATTGAAGATCCTGGACACCTGATGTGGAACTTCAAGAGCCCAGCTACACTATAACATACATATACAGGAATGACGTCTTAGCAAGAGTTGTTCAGCCTGATGAGCACCTTCTGTTGATGTATAAAAATTGAAGATCTGGAACTCCTGATATGGAACTCCAAGAGCCCAGGTACACTACAATATATACAGGAATGACGTTTTAGCAAGGGTTGTTTAGTCTGATGGGCATTTCCTTTTGTCTTACAAAAATGAAAGATCTGGAACGTCTGGAATCGTCACGCGCATCCCGTTGTTTTCCCGTCCCCAGGCTCCTAGAATTCGACATCAGACGTTTCAGATCTTCGACTTTGACGACCCCGACTGCTGGCGTAAGCAACAGGATCCGCGTACGAAGTCGCGGGCAGAAGCTAGTTTATAGTATAATTACTAGTTGTCTCCTGCGGTTTCACCAGCTATTCAGCTCCTATTTATCGTAGCGTGATGTTATATAGACTGTTGTCTTCCTGGATAAATGGACTATGCAACACAAAAATATTTTTCCAATTCAAAACAGGAGTTCCTGAGATAAGCGCGTTCAACCAAACATACCTTTCAGCTTTATTGTATAGATAGATTTTCATACATACGCACATTATAAATTATTGTAGGTAATAATTACATTATTTATTATTAAAGATTCAAAAAGAGTAGAAAATCATTCGCAGCAACAGATATCTACAGTAAAAGCGTTTGTTCTGTATTGTAAGATCCTGAAAGACAATTTCATTGAACATCGACATCATATCATTGAACTCTTCTTGGACGTTGGGAAAATCCTAATTTAGCAATATTGACGACAGAACTTACGTTGGTACTTATTATTTTAATGTTATTTTCAAGGCTCAATATAATTTAAATAATCTTATTCGAAATTTGTAATATTTTCATGGTTGTGAAACCAAAAATTATGACAGCTGGTTATCAGCTGATCAAGCACGTGAGTTTTTGAAATATAACATTGATTTCGAATCAAGAGGAAACTAGAAGTTCTTTTACACAATTTTGGAGTACATACATAATATTTCAAATTGTGTTATCAAATTTAGTATGTATTTACATTAATTATAGCTAAAAAGTATTATTCTTATCACCATATTCTGTCCTTCTGTTCCCAGCGCTATGGAGTCGTCTACCAGTCTTCATTTATGCAGCAAAATACCAGAATCACACGAGATCTCCATAACCCAATTACTGTGTAACAAGAAACCCCTTGAGAATCTGGTCTGGTGATCAAATATTTCAGCTTCTGGTAATACATACATGCCCCGATATTGATCGGTCTCCTATTCATAGACTAACTTCGGCAAAGAATGAAGAACGATTCGTGGGGCTATTGTTACAGGCCCAATTAAAAGCCAGGACACTAGATACCTCATCGTGGCCTGGCTTTTTTACTGAACCGAGCTTATTAAATTTGATTTGGCAAAGCCGTGAGTCCGCAGAATTTAGGTTCTTCCTTTAATTTTTGTGAAAACATTGTGTGTATTGTATAAAGAATACCAACCATATGACAATCCAGGTGCTGGTACTGTTACGGTCTCCCCATCGTCTGGTTTCGCCGCTGCCAGTGCCACCAGCAACAATACAGCACACAGCAGGAAAGATACCTGAAAAATGATGAACAAGAGTCATTATTTAATTTGTTTCGAGAAAGACTCTTTCAACGATATACATAAGCTGACTGCTTTTGATTGTTAAAACTGAACACAGATTTTTGGCACAAGAGTTATTTTTTTCGGGGCTTTAAGAAATTGTGCCATATAACTGCTAATAGCTATACCGATCGCGTTTTAATTCAGTTTGATTTTTAACCAGTGGCGGATAGATCGGTAAGACACCCAAAATTTTGACCCTCGAACTGTCCGACCAAGCCCCTTCCAACTTTCATCACACCCTCAAAAACGAGTGATTTTTTTTATTTCATCATCTTTTCATCAGGCAAGCCGTATACTTAATGTTTGTCACCTTCATGGTACAGAAAAGGAATATTCTAGACTGCTTGCTTTCAAATAATTAAATATAACTTCCTACTTACATGTGATAAACACAACCTTTGCAAATCATTAAGAAGTTTTAATAGTGAAATCGACCATGCCAGTCATAGACCTTCAACAGTGTCAAGCTAATTACTTGTAAGTAGGCGACTTAGTCGTTACCACAGGAAGTGATCAACAACATCCGCATTGGATGTACTTATGTTAAATTCATTCGATTTCGTAATATTTCAGAATGATTTGGAGATATTTAATGGAGGTCAAAAAACCCGGTAATAATCAATATAGTTTTTGCGACAATTTCCAATTTAAAAACTATAATCGTTTAATGACGTTTGGTTAAAAAGATAAAATTAATTGAACTACTAGGTACTATTACTCTGTTGTGTGTGTGTGTGTGGTTTTAGTTACTTACTAAATATTTTCTTTTATGTAATATTAAGTATTGCTAATTGAATAAGGTATAGGCAACAAATTAAATCGTTGATAAAATGTTCATGTTCCAGAACATAAACAGCAACGGTCAGAAAATGTGCAAAATAGAAAGGTTTCAAAGGAAAAATGAGTAGTCTTCTGTAGGTTTAAAAAAAATAACCCTAGTCTTTAGTCAAGTCATGAAGCGACTTTCAATTAGTATACTCCTACTTTGTAATATGTGGTTTGGTGCTAAATTCATAGAAAACCTATTAATAAATCCATACTCAGAATTCTGAAATCTTTTTAATTCTCACTATCCGTCTTGTCATCAAATAAAGTCGAGTTTACCAGAAACGCACGTAGTAACCCGACTGCAATGATACAATGCAACTGGCATTTAACATGTAAGCCTTGGAATCTATAAATATTAAATTATAAATTCATCATGCCTACGTTTTGTTCTTAACTTTTATTTTCAAAAGTTGCATTCGTACTTCCGTGATCCTGGAATAAATAGTTTCTTTTTTCTGCTGAATAGAAATTAACTCACGTATTTGTGAGTTAATTTCTATTCGATTCGATTTACTTTCTTCGGGCACATGCCAATTATGTTCGGTACGGTTCAGTACAATTTGAGCTAAGACGAACATACTTGGTCGCGGGACTTATCGCGTTACCGTGACCCTGTAACCCTGTAAAGGGCTATTGAAGGACACCGTGGATTTTAGTCAGTACGAGTCTGACAGTCCCTCCCGCCCTACCCTGGGTGGGAGGACACATTTGATGATTTCACCACGTACAAAAAAAGGACGAATATACTTGACCCTGTTTTTGTAAATTTTGGCAATACCCAAAACAGCACAGTATTATTTATGTTGGATCAGATATTCTGAAGTAGGTAAAATGGTATGGAAACTATAGGTACACTTTCGAGCAAACACTTTTGTTTGCTTGAAAGTAACAAGGTCCACTAGTGATTAACCAAAAGGTGGTATTACATCAATGTTATATGTTATGTTAAGATGTGATCTTAACAATATGTAATTAAGAATACCACCAAATAATCCTTATTTGTGGTTATGTGGTCTTATCTAAAATCAATTGTGAATTGGATACTAAAGGCCAACTGCCATAATTATGTCAGAAGTGTTCGTGAGCAGTGTCAATTATCTAGGTATATTATTTTACTATTTATAATTGTATATATTAGCAGTTAGCACCTAAGTAAACTAAACGATGCAATACTTATGCCTGTACACAACTCCAAAGCTGCTCTTGGCTCATAAACGCGTGCATTTTTGGAGCAGATTGCAAGATTTTGAAGTTGTGCTTTCATTATTGTTTTTTATAAATGTTCAACAATATAATCATTGCATAAGTACGTGAAAATATCTTTGGTTGATCTAAACGACTCGATTTTAACGAAGGGCCCAAACAAACCGACATCTATCAGTGTTAAAAATATTGATAAGCGAAAACTAATATGTTTTACTGAAAGTTGTCTACTAGCCTTTTGTTCATTTGATATAGTCTTGCTTAAAGGCATAATTGACTATATACCCATTGGAAAAACATAATCAGCCTTAGATGTTACTGCCCAATTGCCACTGCTTGGATACAGGCCTTCACACGGGCCAGTCATTGGGACTGGGCCGTGAGATATTTAGATGTCACATCTTGTCGAATTTTTGGTATTTTAAATGTATTAATGCATACTACCTAAGTACCTACATAAAAAACTGGAGCAAGGAACTGCAGACACATAACCGACGGAGGTTTATCGAACAACTTCCAAAGCATAAACATACCACAACATATTACATAACATGCATGGCATAATGTACAACGATATGTCAAGAGTAAGTATTACACTAACAGTCTGAACTTGATCTTGATAAGTATGTGTGTCATGTAACCTTGATGTAAGGTCTCAACAGAGGTAAGTAGATTAGCTATGAGTTATGTGGACTAGATTTTAGAGAAGCAGGAAGTAAAATTAAACAGGGTGTAGCTGTTGCAATTTTAGAGGCCAAATTCATCGATGATTAGGATTTTTAGCAAAAAAAATCCTATTGGCGGTGTATTTGCATAGTTGATCTTTTATCACGATTAAACGTAACAGCCGGTAAAAAAGACTGTCCTGTCGGGCATCGATCTACATCTATGCTATATTTCCAAGAAAATCCAGGCGTTTAGGCGTGGAAAATAACTTACTTTTACATTTACATAACAGCTGTGATTTATTTTTTGTGCTATCGTGTCATTAAGACTATCGTCTACCGAGCGCTCGTCCATACTAAAAGAGAAAACGTTTTTCTGCCCCTAAATGTTATCCTATCTCAATGATTTTTTAGAATGCTTCTGACACTGTAAAAAACTAGGTTTATAGGTTTTCTTTTTTTCAAAATTTATAATAGTTTGAAAGTAACAGGCGCCTAAAAGTTACTATTTTTATGACACAATCTTCATTGAAGTAAAACCTTTGTATTTTAAAAACAAAGAAGTTTTAGAAAAAAAGCAAAACCTACAAACCTAGAATGTAATATGCTGAAACGATGGACACCAGAATCTAAAAAATTGGACGTGATTTAGTATGTGAAAAACGTTTTCTCCCGAGAGACAAATTTCATATAAAAAATACTCACAGTCAGTCGCGAGCTGCAACGCTCTCTATCGCACGATCGGGGGTTTTTCAACGAGCGAGAGGGATAGCACGAGTTTTTCTAAATACCTATTTTTTGAAAAGGCAGCCGCTATACAATCCTCTTAATTTTTGTCATTTTGCTTATGTTCTTACGAAAGAACGAGAACTAAACAGGTATTTTTTAGACTTTTCAATTTTCCAAAATAATAACTTGTGGTTCAGTAAAGAACACACATTGTAAATACATAGTTGAAATTAATTTGCCTTGTAATACAATGTACTCGTATCTGTCAAACCATTAAACTAGTTTGAATTCCAACGTTACATAACTAACGCATTTCTCAAAGTGATAACACTTCAAAATCATTAAATGTTATATCACCTTTATGTCGAGTATTAGCGAAAGCAGTAAGTACTATTAATAACATTACTTAATTTCCGTTACATCCGCTTTCGTAAAATTCAATATTTTTGATCAAATTCTTCAAAACAGTGTAAATAAATATAATTCCACAATATTCATTGTACTCCTTTTTATTCCCAGGGATTCTTAACAGCACAATGTGTGAAAAAGATGAGAAAGGGGAAGAGGAAGAAAACTACGCGACTTGGCAGCAGTAGCTTAGCAGTGCCGACGAAGCCCCGCCTAACGGGACTTCTATTTCTGTGTTTAAGATTTAAAAGAACCTATCATAAAGGGGATGCCCATCTTTAAACCAAATCTGTCCATTTCAGGGTGCATCAAGCTTGCTATGCTCGCTCGTGTGGCTAGGTTTAAACCCCATGGCAAAAATAATATATACCAAATCTATTTGCACCAGCAGGTCCTCCACCACTCCTGCAAAATGCATTTCATTGTAATTATACAATGAAAAGGCTTGGAACATTAGTTCCAAGCCATTTTTAAGTATTATTTCGGTCTAAATGCGACCGCTACCTGGGTCAGATAGTACCTGAAAGTCTGAAACTTTTACCAAAGTGGGAATATATTACTTCCCAGCAAAATCAAGAATACGTTCATGGAGTACCTCTACCTATGTTCTTATGAGACCTATTTTCTGATCCCGACTTCTAATCTAAGCCGAATTATACGAGCAAAGTTCATGAAACAGTTGAAGTACCCAGAATGATACTCAATTCAGAGAGATACCAAAAATTATTAACTTTATAAGAATTACCTGTAGGCTGACCGTTCTAGAGATTCACTATGGCAAAACTAGGATGATAAGTCAAGGAAAAGCTGGGTCATCCTTTCCCTATCTAAGTTTACAAACACTGTTTACAATATGCATAATTTGCTGTGACTGAACTATTGCTAACATGCCCTCTAATGGCAATTCACTGAACCAAATCGTAAGTTACTATCATTAACAGACTAAATGTTATCATTATTAGTAAATAAATCAATAAATTATGGAGGTAAACAAAGCAAACTCACCCGTATAAACATGATGATGGCCACTGAATACAGTCGTGCACTCTAGTGAGGCGCGCGGCGATTCCGACGCCATTTATATATACGTGGACAGTGACCGTCAAAATACAAGTATTATATATGTATGTGAGCTTTGTGGTTGATTAATAACTATGAAGTTATTAGTATTGGGATTTTATGTATCAATAACCAAAGCTAAGTCATCACCAGCATCATCATCACTGATAAGTATACATAAAAGCCCTTTAGCATGTTTCATTCGTCTACTCGAGTCTCACCCAGGTATCACCCATGATCTTCTAGCATTTTTTTAAAACGTTAAATAAATCTTACACAACCGATCCTATTTTACATGGGAGGCCTACAATGATGAAAACTTAACCCATAAGAAGTCCTTCCTACACACAAGAAGCTTTCTCGTGTTTAATTATTGTCTTTACAAATATTTGAACTCACACATATAAACGGGTTCACCCTTGTTTGGTAGAACAACTTTTGATATAATTTTACTAATTCGAACAACGTTTGAGAAAATAATCAGTTTGTATAATATCGGTTAAGGCCAGGTTCCAGTACAGTCCGCAGCTATGAGCGCACTACCTCAGCCCCCGCAAAGGGGCGGGGCAAGTCGACAGCGGTGCGGGCGGGAGGGACCGTGTGTGTATATGCCACAGCGTAGCGTAATGCAGTAAGTCAATTACGTACGAGTGTGTCTGGATTAGATTTTCGTAAAATGATATTCGAGATAGTTTTGATTTTACAAAGTGCATACAATGGAGTACTTTCTTAGGCAGCAGTATATTTAATATGTGCCGAGTTTGGGCTCGTTTTGTTATGATGACATCTTACCTGCGGACTTGATGGAGTGACCTGAAGGTCTACATCGGTGACTGCCACTGGAACTCGGCGACGGATCGAACTAGATGTGCCGAGTTTGGGCTCATTTTGTTAGTTATGATGAGATCTTACCTCCGGACTTGATGGAGTGACCTGAAGGTCTACATCGGTGACTGCCACTGGAACTCGGCGACGGATCGAACTAGATGTGCCGAGTTTGGGCTCATTTTGTTAGTTATGATGAGATCTTATCTCCGGACTTGATGGAATGACCTGAAGGTCTACATCGGTGACTGCCACTGGAACTCGGTGACGGATTGAAATAGATGTGCCGAGTTTGGGCTCGTTTTGTTAGTTACGATGAGATCTTACCTCCGGACTTGATGGAGTGACCTGAAGGTCTACATCGGTGGCTGCCACTGGAACTCGGCGACGGATCGAACTAGATGTGCCGAGTTTGGGCTCGTTTTGTTAGTTATGATGAGATCTTACCTCCGGACTTGATGGAGTGACCTGAAGGTCTACATCGGTGACTGTGACTGCCACTGGAACTCGGCGACGGATCGAACTAGATGTGCCGAGTTTGGGCTCGTTTTGTTAGTTATGATGAGATCCTACCTCCGGACTTGATGGAATGACCTGAAGGTCTACATCGGTGACTGCCACTGGAACTCGGCGACGGATCGAACTAGATGTGCAGAGTTTGGGCTCGTTTTGTTAGTTATGATGAGATCTTACCTCCGGACTTGATAGAGTGACCTGAAGGTCTACATCGGTGACTGTGACTGCCACTGGAACTCGGCGACGGATGGAACTAGATGTGCCGAGTTTGGGCTCGTTTTGTTAGTTATGATGAGATCTTACCACCGGACTTGATGGAGTGACCTGAAGGTCTATATCGGTGACTGCCACTGGAACTCGGCGACGGATCGAACTAGATGTGCCGAGTTTGGGCTCGTTTTGTTACTTATGATGAGATCTTACCACCGGACTTGATGGAGTGACCTGAAGGTCTACATCGGTGACTGTCACTGGAACTCGGCGACGGGTCGAACTAGATGTGCCGAGTTTGGGCTCGTTTTGTTAGTTATGATGAGATCTTACCTCCGGACTTGATGGAGTGACCTGAAGGTCTACATCGGTGACTGCCACTGGAACTCGGCGACGGATCGAACTAGATGTGCCGAGTTTGGGCTCGTTTTGTTAGTTACGATGAGATCTTACCTCCGGACTTGATGGAGTGACCTGAAGGTCTACATCGGTGGCTGCCACTGGAACTCGGCGACGGATCGAACTAGATGTGCAGAGTTTGGGCTCGTTTTGTTAGTTATGATGAGATCTTACCTCCGGACTTGATGGAGTGACCTGAAGGTCTACATCGGTGACTGTGACTGCCACTGGAACTCGGCGACGTTTCGAAATAGATGTGCCGAGTCTGGGCTCGTTTTGTTAGTTATGATGAGATCTTACCACCGGACTTGATGGAGTGACCTGAAGGTCTACATCGGTGACTGCCACTGGAACTCGGCGACGGATCGAACTAGATGTGCCGAGTTTGGGCTCGTTTTGTTAGTTATGATGAGATCTTACCACTAGACTTGATGGAGTGACCTGAAGGTCTACATCGGTGACTGCCACTGGAAGTCGGCGACGGATCGAACTAGATGTGCCGAGTTTGGGCTCGTTTTGTTAGTTATGATGAGATCTTACCACCGGACTTGATGGAGTGACCTGAAGGTCTACATCGGTGGCTGTCACTGGAACTCGGCGACGGATCGAACTAGATGTGCCGAGTTTGGGCTCGCTTTGTTAGTTATGATGAGATCTATCCACCGGACTTGATGGAGTGACCTGAAGGTCTATATCGGTGACTGCCACTGGAACTCGGCGACGGATCGAACTAGATGTGCCGAGTTTGGGCTCGTTTTGTTACTTATGATGAGATCTTACCACCGGACTTGATGGAGTGACCTGAAGGTCTACATCGGTGACTGTCACTGGAACTCGGCGACGGGTCGAACTAGATGTGCCGAGTTTGGGCTCGTTTTGTTAGTTATGATGAGATCTTACCTCCGGACTTGATGGAGTGACCTGAAGGTCTACATCGGTGACTGCCACTGGAACTCGGCGACGGATCGAACTAGATGTGCCGAGTTTGGGCTCGTTTTGTTAGTTATGATGAGATCTTACCACTAGACTTGATGGAGTGACCTGAAGGTCTACATCGGTGACTGCCACTGGAACTCGGCGACGGATCGAACTAGATGTGCCGAGTTTGGGCTCGTTTTGTTAGTTATGATGAGATCTTACCACCGGACTTGATGGAGTGACCTGAAGGTCTACATCGGTGGCTGTCACTGGAACTCGGCGACGGATCGAACTAGATGTGCCGAGTTTGGGCTCGCTTTGTTAGTTATGATGAGATCTTACCACCGGACTTGATGGAGTGACCTGAAGGTCTATATCGGTGACTGCCACTGGAACTCGGCGACGGATCGAACTAGATGTGCCGAGTTTGGGCTCGTTTTGTTACTTATGATGAGATCTTACCACCGGACTTGATGGAGTGACCTGAAGGTCTACATCGGTGACTGTCACTGGAACTCGGCGACGGGTCGAACTAGATGTGCCGAGTTTGGGCTCGTTTTGTTAGTTGTGATGAGATCTTACCTCCGAACTTGATGGAGTGACCTGAAGGTTTACATCGGGGAGTCGGAAACTCGGCACATCTAGTTCGATCCGTCGCCGAGTTCCAGTGACAGTCACCGATGTAGACCTTCAGGTCACTCCATCAAGTCCGGAGGTAAGATCTCATCATAACTAACAAAACGAGCCCAGACTCGGCACATCTAGTTCGATCCGTCACCGAGTTCCAGTGGCAGTCACCGATGTAGACCTTCAGGTCACTACATCAAGTCTAGTGGTAAGATCTCATCATAACTTACAAAACGAGCCCAAACTCGGCACATCTAGTTCGATCCGTCGCCGAGTTCCAGTGACAGCCACCGATGTAGACCTTCAGGTCACTCCATCAAGTCCGGAGGTAAGATCTCATCATAACTTACAAAACGAGCCCAAACTCGGCACATCTAGTTCGATCCGTCGCTGAGTTCCAGTGGCAGTCACCGATGTAGACCTTCAGGTCACCGCATCAAGTCCGGACGTAAGATCTCATCATAACTAACAAAATGAGCCCAAACTCGGCACATCTAGTTCAATCCGTCGCCGAGTTCCAGTGGCAGTCACCGATGTAGACCTTCAGGTCACTCCATCAAGTCTGGTGGTAAGATCTCATCATAACTTACAAAACGAGCCCAAACTCGGCACATCTAGTTCGATCCGTCGCCGAGTTCCAGTGACAGCCACCGATGTAGACCTTCAGGTCACTCCATCAAGTCCGGTGGTAAGATCTCATCATAACTAACAAAACGAGCCCAAACTCGGCACATCTAGTTCGATCCGTCGCCGAGTTCCAGTGGCAGTCACCGATGTAGACCTTCAGGTCACTCCATCAAGTCCGTACGTAAGATCTCATCATAACTTACAAAACGAGCCCAAACTCGGCACATCTAGTTCGATCCGTCGCCGAGTTCCAGTGACAGCCACCGATGTAGACCTTCAGGTCACTCCATCAAGTCCGGAGGTAAGATCTCATCATAACTAACAAAACGAGCCCAAACTCGGCACATCTAGTTCGATCCGTTGCCGAGTTCCAGTGGCAGTCACCGATGTAGACCTTCAGGTCACTCCATCAAGTCTGGTGGTAAGATCTCATCATAACTTACAAAACGAGCCCAAACTCGGCACATCTAGTTCGATCCGTCGCCGAGTTCCAGTGACAGCCACCGATGTAGACCTTCAGGTCACTCCATCAAGTCCGTACGTAAGATCTCATCATAACTTACAAAACGAGCCCAAACTCGGCACATCTAGTTCGATCCGTCGCCGAGTTCCAGTGACAGCCACCGATGTAGACCTTCAGGTCACTCCATCAAGTCCGGAGGTAAGATCTCATCATAACTAACAAAACGAGCCCAAACTCGGCACATCTAGTTCGATCCGTTGCCGAGTTCCAGTGGCAGTCACCGATGTAGACCTTCAGGTCACTCCATCAAGTCTGGTGGTAAGATCTCATCATAACTTACAAAACGAGCCCAAACTCGGCACATCTAGTTCGATCCGTCGCCGAGTTCCAGTGACAGCCACCGATGTAGACCTTCAGGTCACTCCATCAAGTCCGGAGGTAAAATCTCATCGTAACTAACAAAACGAGCCCAAACTCGGCACATCTATTTCAACCCGTCGCCGAGTTCCAGTGACAGTCACCGATGTAGACCTTCAGGTCTTTCCATCATTCCGGAGGTAAGATCTCATCGTAACTAACAAAACGAGCCCAAACTCGGCACATCTAGTTCGATCCGTCGCCGAGTTCCAGTGGCAGTCACCGATGTAGACCTTCAGGTCACTCCATCAAGTTCGCATCCTAGCTAAAAAATAAGTGGTCCATAAAAAAAAATTACATCGTTTCAAAATTAGATCACTTGACTATTTTATTCTATTCCCGCAACTAACACGTAATCGCTTGTGTGTGTGACTTTGTTTCCATGTAGTAGTTCAGTTTTATGCCTGCTTACGTAACCGCGCGGGGGGAATTTTTGCGCAGCAACGACGTACGTCCATCCTCTATCACGCCTCGGCGGGTACTGGCGAGCGCCCGGTGATCGAAATAATGCCAATATTTTGGGTATTTTATTTCTTGGAGAAAAATTATAACGAAATTTTAAAATTTGCTTTTACCATGCACTTCTAAATAATTAGCTGTTTTTATTTTTATAAGTTTCATATAAATTCATTGTGAAATCTCTAAGCAGTGGATGTTTGAAAATTGTGATTTAGTGTCATGTTTGAGATTTTTTTCTATCGAGCCAATTATTCCAATTCGTGTTTCTATCTTTACCATTCACTCGAGGATATGTTCAACTTTAATATTATGATTTTTTTTTATTAAAAATATCATTGTTAATGAGACTTTCAGACGTTTGAAAATCTTAAAAATTACTGAAAGCCCGCCTTAACTTAATTTTCATTTCATCGAATATTTATTTGCGATAACAACATTTGCGCTATTGCTCAAAAGGTATAATATTCATTTGATATAATATTCAGGTGGTATAACATTTAGTTTATCGAATATTCGATTGGTGTAATGTAATGCAGAAAAGAAAACATTGTAAATATTTGTTCCGTCGATCTACCTTGGTAGGTAGTAATCAGTAACTAAACTAAGGATGCAAGAGCGAGCGAAGCGAGCTCGGGACTTGGGGCACCCCGACTCGGACAGGTTAGGTTCGAAGGGAATGGCGGGGTCTGAAAGACCCCGCCATCCCCTTCGTGTTAGGTTACTGTAAACCATGCAAACAGAAATAGGAGCCCCGCGAAGCGGGGCTCCGTCAAGCTACCTCGGTAGGTGGTTATCAGTAATATACGCTCGCCCTTGCATCCTTAGTCAAATTGCCGATTACTACCTACCGAGGTGGCTCGACGGAGCCCCGCGAAGCGGGGCTCCTATTTCTGTTTGCAAGGATTAAAGTAACCTAACACGAAGGGGATGGCGGGGTCTTTCATACCCCGCCATCCCCTTCGAACCGAACCTGTCCGAGTCGGGGTGCCCCAGGTTCCGAGCTCGCTTCGCTCGCTCTTGCATCCTTGGTAAAATTGCTGATTACCACCTATCAAGGTAGCTCAGCGGAGCCCGATTTTTTTATAGACAATGAAAGGAAACGAATAATTAATTAACTGAATATTCGATGCGATATTTCGACTAAATCATTATTAGTCTAGTAAAACATTAGTTTAAATAAAATTAGTGCATTTGAAAATTCGGTCAAATGAAATTATTTCAAAGAAATAAATAGGCTAAATAAACATATAACAATTAATTATTCGGTGAAATGAATAATTCTACGAAACGACTTTATTGTAACCAAAATTAGCCGGAGTGATTTTCGACGAAACGTTGTTCTGCCAAACAAGGGTGAACCATATAAACGGCCAGACCCGGAACAATTACCTGTAGGCCATACGCATGTTTGTTACGCACGAGAATCAAACTTGTGACACGCAGCAACCAATGGCTCAGCCACTACGCCAACAGTGAGGTCATCTACATCGATAGCCTTATTCCCCTTATGTGGGATCCTTCCGTGGTCTGCGAGAATTCCTAAACTGAAACTCCTGCGCACCGACGCATACAAAAAAATCATTCACCCGTCACCGCAGGTTACAGGTAGCTGGGGATAGGTAAAAGGGCTATTGAAACGCCATGGATTTTCATCAGTATGAGTCTGTCAGTAATGGGCGGGAGGACTCATTATTTTGGTGATTTTATCAAGATATAAAAAAGGTTACAGGAAGCCTCACTGTTGTACCGTTGCCTGGGGTAGTACCCATAAATTATTAAGGATTATTTAAGCGACAATAAATTCCGGGGTCGCGGACTTAGGTGTTTCTTTACCGTGACCCCGGAACATAAAGGGCTATTGAAGGATACCGTGGATTTTAGTCAGTACAAGTCTGACAGTATCCTGCCCTGCCCGGGGTGGGAGGACTCATTTGATGATTTTACCACGCTAAAAAAAAAAGCGACAATAAATTAAAAGTAATATAAATAAGTGTGAAGCCTATTTGTTAATTGTTAAGCAATTTGCGCAGCATTTCCTTTTCCTCTTTAACCCTCTGCAACTGACGTGGCTTAAGTTTTACAATTCAACTGACGTGGTAGTACACGAGACACCATTTCAACATCAAATATTTTCGTAGATTTATAGTATGCAGATAAATTATTCATATTTATTAAATTTTTAGCCTTTAAATGACTCAAATTTACTTGAAATAATAAAGAACAATTTGTATTTTCAAAATTAAACAACTTTTATTTACTTAACATAAATCAGTCTAAAAATTTCTACTTCGACATTTTTGATATAACAAAATTATCAAATTAAGGTTTATCAAATTTAACATGATACATTTTAAAAGTTCACTATTCCTTTAATCGGTGTAGGAAAAATTAAATGCATTCGTTGGTCAATTTAAAAACTAGAGACTTTCAAAGTCACACTTTTTTTTGACAAATTATCACACAGTGGCTCTGAGCACTGAAGGCAAATTGGCTTCGAAGATTCAAAATCAAATCAAAATATTTTTATTTTACATGGGCCTCAGTGGGCACTTATAAAACGTCGAGAAGAGAAAAAAAATTTTTTTTTTTTGGCACGGTTCTGGTTGGTCGTTTCCATGGAGAAGAACCGGCAAGAAACTCCATGGTTACTCTTTTAAAATATTTGCTTTTACAATGTTGTTGTTACAGTTTGGTATACAAGGATATGAGAGAACATCGCAGGCACGATAAGAAGAGGGAACTTCTTACCAAAGCTAAACAAAAACAAAAAAAAAAAAAATTAATAATAATAATAAGAAAGTATATAATAATATATACGTAAAAAAATAGACGATATTCACAGCAAGGGTATTTATTTGTTTTTTATTTGGACAAACATAATATATTTTTTGTTACTTATTAGAACTGACCGACCTAGTGGTGGTAGAGGGGGGGTATCCTTGCCTAAAAACTCTAGTGATAATCATTCGCAGCTTTCTTGGCAATCTTTCACTATACACTCGGTTTTTCTGATCCAGCACTAAGTCTCCGGCCATATTCGACAAAAAAACTCCTCTCTTAATTTCAGAGAGAGATACTAGATTACCATGGACTCTAGCATTGTGGGGTTAATCAGCTTAGTCCAAAAGTTTCAGCTGATGTTCTCTTATGAGCAGAAGTCCTTGGTTTAGGGTTGTTACTTGAGATAATATCCATCTAAAAACAAGTTAGGTACATTACTGTTAGCCTTCCTCCGAGACTACACTCGCGTGTGCTATATATATAATTATTTTCAGTAACCTGTGTTACTCAGTAATAATATGTGTATATAATTCTTTTAGGTTTTAATAGTTGATTGATAACATGCAAAAGTACCTACAAATAATAATAATAATCCTAATTGTAGTATTTGTATAGATACAATGTATTTTATGTAAATGGTTTATTTTATAAAAAATGGAAAATAACGCGAAATAATACATCATTTAAACTTATTGCTGATGTGGTAGTTTAGGAGACACTATAAAGATATAACCATTTGACTGAGGTGGTAGTCTCGTGGACACTGACTTTAAAGCTGACGTGGTAGTTTCGTAGACACCTTTCTTCCGCAACGCGAGCGTGAGCTGAATGCGACCGCCCGTCGCACATTGACCGACGTGTGAGCCCACTACAGGAAGGTACTCGCAGCGGCGGTGCTCAAATTTGAAAATTGCCGGTAAAAAACGGGATTTTGTATTTCGCGGTGTCTGCTGGACTACCACATCAGCCGCAGAGGGTTAACTTTCCAGCGATACTTTACTTTTTATATTACTCGTACTGTGTAAGTATGTACCTATGTATTTTTATGGCTCTTTCACGCCTAAGCGACTGAACGGATTTGGGTAAAATTTGGTGCACAGATAGTTCACAACCTCTACTAACACATGGATTAGAGGTTTTATCCCGATTTTATGTTCCCGTGGGGTAATTTTCGAGTTATAGCAAGCGAAGCTGCTGGCAACAGCTAGTTAACAATAAAAATCCAACAGTTGTTTCGCTCTAGTTTTCATTTAGGTACAACAGATGCATTGTGCTTCACTTCCCTGTTAGTCTACTTTCGACACTTCGTGGAGAGTATTTCCATTGTGGAAACGAGATGGCACTACACGACTTTTATAGCTCTGTCTCTTTCTCACGGTGGAACTACTTTCACTTTAAGACGTCGTGGTAGGCCCCCTGATTTCGACTCCTGGATTTGAGTGTTATCGGGTTTCCGAATAGGAATTTTTAAAAAGCAATCAGGTGATTGAAAGTTGGCAGTATGATACATCTATGGATACCCCCATGCTTGGAAAAGTTACAACGTTAAGCTGTTGGTGCTGCGTATCAAAGAAATATGCCTGACTGGGTTTGAATTCACTAGCACTACCTACCATTACCACCCCACTTTTCCTGTTTACGATATTTGTCCCCAACTTCATCATTCATAAATCATCGCTAATCTTAATTTTGTGATACTTATCATAACTTGTCTTAATATATCAGTTGTAGTATCTTAACCTCTGTCCTTGAACGAATAAGTTAGATAATTAATTTTGTTAAGGTCGAAACGGTTAAGCAAATTAAGGGCCTACCCAGTATATATTTTGAAACTAAAAAGATAAAATCTTAAGATCAATGAAAAAATACACAATGTTTTGCAATGTTTGGGCACAGTTTCACCGGTTACGGATAAAGTCCCTGATAGTCTACTAAGAACTTATCTGCCAGATAAACTAAAATGTGGTTAATCAGTCAGTCCATACGAAAAGATACGTAAGTATATATAAAGAAAATTTCGTTAAACAGTATTTTTCTCAGTCTCACTGAAGCAATCAGAAAATTTTCAAATTAACTTCTTTGTCCAGCTAAATCTGGCAATACATAAAGATTCATACAAAAAAAAACGTTTTTGACACATGCCACAAATAACCACACAACATGTTTTTTTTAATAAAAAAAAAATTGTTAATTCTCTTTTATTTTATTTTATTTCCCTACTACCTTTTACTACCCTTAACCCTTATAGCAAAGAATCTGGTAGCCAAATAGACTTTTTAATGCAATTTGATGTAATGATTTATTTATACACACTAGCGCCGAGTCAAAAGTACCTACTTCAGTCGTGCTGCGAACTCTATCAATGTTTTATCACAGTGAAAACTTTAAAAGTTCACTGCTCTATGCGCTTGCTCAAACCTCTTACTCGGGCTTAGTACTCGCATGTAAAAGTTCCAAGCGGTAGTGATAGATGGCGTTAAATCATAAAATACTGCTTAAAACGACTGTTTTCTACAGGGTCACTATGAAAAGTGTTGAACTCATCACGTGAGTTCACAATACTTATCTAATCCTAAGGGACATCTTTCAAGAATAATTATTTTTAGAAAAAGTCTTATCGAGGACTATCTTGTTGTCGAGTGACAGGTTTGTGGATACGCAGTAGCTCCATGGTACCTCGATTGAGCTACCTCAAGTGAACTGAAAGCCTGTACCATGTACGTCTACATCCCCAGCATAGAGGTAGTTGCTTGGCAGATGTAGCTAAAGAGCCATTTAATTTACGAATATAATTAGACCATTATGTGAGCATGTATTAATTTGAAGCCACAAGATTAAAAAATCGGCGATAATATCGCATATCGGTAAATAATGTTAGAGTGTAACTTTATTTAGAGTACTCAGTTTCAATTGAATTTAAAATTAGACACGTCTTACAAAACGGAGCATTTATAAAACCAATTTCATTGACTCGATAGTTTCCAATCTTGGTCAACAGTCATCTGAAGTTACTAAATGCAAATTAAGCCATATTGTTAAAGGTATAAAAAATAAGTTCTGCTCATTTTCACTAACACTAGAAGATACTTTAATAAAATCTTATTAAAATTAAGAGCTTGAATTATCTGAATCTGTGAAATCCCAATACTGCGTTAGTTACTATTTAGGCATACATTTAGGTGTTGATCTGCGCAAACATGACTCTTTACTTGGTTTTTCTTTACTCTTTTTGACTAATAGTTCACCCTGTACCTTCGACTATGCGAAAGAACGAAAACGTTATGCAATCTTCACTAGATCTTCAACTTTATATCCAAGCACATAAAGTTGAAAATCTAATAAAGCCTACTCAGTGCTTGCGTTTATCGTTTGTTACATGACTACAGGCCCTGGTCATTGATTGGACTTGAGCTTTCCATTACTCGTCGCCAAACTTAAGTTTATAGGCAAACTTAGCCAAAGTTTTAAAACATCAGTCACGGATTGCACAATACACAGATAAGTTTCTTGATCTAATTACGAAATTAATGTTTATTGGACTATAGTAAAGATTGAAATCAGATACACATGTAATTTTTGTGTTATGGGTTGTTTAATAGCCTCTTTGGTGTAGTGGTCATAAGTTGATGAACTGAAGGTAGTACTTTCTGAGATTTATGTTATGCCGTATATTTGTTTACTAAAACCCCTAAAAGTTTCAAGTTGATCAAACGATAAAAAAACGGGCTCTCAATTCAGATGCACATACTGAACATCACACAACACAACTGTCTTGGGTTTCAGTGTCAGGTCGGTCTGGAATTTCGTCTGATTTTTTTGGTTAGTATTAGTATGTGGCGACCATTAACAATGATTAAAAATGATTACAGTGTTTTCATTTTTTTTAAACAAAGACGGTAATCGTTTAGAACTGTTTTGAAGACTTGTACCATACAGGTCTATGTAAAAGTAAAACTTTCTACGTTTTGTAAAATGAAGCGTTCGATGATGTAGAAAATATAAATTCTGCACGCAATCCACATAGTTACAAGAAAAAGAAAAAAGATAATTGAATTGTTAAGAAATGATGATCACCCAGGCTCAATTGTTTTCGCACCATGGCTAGACAACAAACCGACCAAAGCCGAGACGAATGACTCCGAGGAACATCGTAACTATGACCGAACAAACACCATCGCTTTCGTTTTCTTTCTTTTTCGTCGCTAACTCAAGTACATAAATAATGGCTGTACGAGTATTGCTACGGAATAACGGAAATGAATAACCAATAACGGTAGGAATACGGTTTCGGTTTGAGCTTTTTTCGTTGAGAGCTCTTGTAGTTAGTTTTGACTGGTTACGAGAAAATAATGATTACATTTTTAAAGTTCCTTAGCTTATTTTCATTACTTAAATCACGCTCTAAAGCACTTACACAACTAACATAAAATTACAATGAACACATAATCAATGGAAAAATAAAACAAATAACAATAATCATGATTGTGATAAATGGAGAGCGATAAGGCTTAAATAAAGTGACAGCCCGCCCATGTTTCATTTTGTATTTGTAAGGCCCGCTTGCACGAACCCGAGTTATCTTTTAACTCAGAGTTGCTAACACAAGGTTAAATTGACAGTTTGTCATACAATATTGTCAATTTAACCTCGTGTTAGCAACTAACTCTGAGTTTAAAAGATAACTCGGGTTCGTGCAAGTGGGCCTTAGTATACTACCTATCCCATGAAACTTAGAAAAGTATCACCTGTATGTCAAATCCTCATGAAAAGAAAGACACTTTCAACTAACTTCTAATAATATTGTTGCCAATAATTATAAATGCTGCGAAATCTAATATTTTTTCGTAATTCGTAATAAGCAAAAGTCGATTATAACTATCACAATCACCAATATAACAAAAAATGTAAATAATTTTTACAATTTAGAAATCTATCACAAATCAATCAGGCCTAAAAGATCTGACCTAGACCCTAGATTACTGACACTGTCAGTCAGATTTATTTAACTGAGCAATTGACCAATAACAGTTAAGAAATGCCTTGATTGTAATTGTATTTCCTCGTACAAGAGATTGGGTGTCAATTTCTTAAAATTCAAAGCGTTTTGTTTAATAAATAATACTAGCATAAAGCTAGACATGTAGAAAAAATCATGCTCTATTTTAATAATCATTATTAAAAAAAAAACTTAAGTAGGTACAGCCAAAATATTAATAGTAATTATACATGCAGTATTTAAACTATCACTTCAGTCGTATAAATGATTGAATTTTCTGACTGATCCATAAGATCCATTTAAAAAAACATGTTACCTATGACGTGTAAAAGTGTTTGCTAAATCCTATTTGCGATCCTAATTATCATTTAAGGATGAGCTATAAAAGAACCAGGTACCTAGAACCCATTAAAGAGTCCTCTAGAATTCATGAAAAACAGTTTCGTCAATATTACATCAACTCTAACAAAATGCTCCATTTACCGATTGCAGATGTCATTATATAAATGAGTTCCCCTCTAACGTTTCACAAACTTACCATTGAACAGTTACAGGCGTTGCGTTGTTCACAAACAGCTCCAATTTCCACCAATTAGATACGACTGACAATACTTAATCGTTATCAGGGTTGCTTCATTTAGTCGACCGTGGTGCACGAGTTTGGAAAATGAAGCTTGCTTTCAGAATGAGCTTATTTAGGTCCTTGTGGTGATCGCTCTTATTCTAGTAAGATCTTTAACATAAATTTATGGGAAGAGAGTATCGCTCGTTTGTGTACCAATTCGTAATTGAGTAAATATTTTCTATAAGAAATACTGAAAATCAGATTCTATGAATTTGGATACAATTGCAGATGCTGTGTACGAAAATTACAGTGTTTAAATTCTGAATCGGTACTCAATGAAAGCGAATGAGACAATCCCCATTCTTTATCTACATTTTTTTTTACATTGCCCCACCCTAGGAATTTCTTCCTGTATCGTAGGTGCGTTAACAAACATAGAAACTCACATACACAAACACCCAGAACACCCGGAACAACTACTTGTAGATCATACAAATATTTGTTCCCTGCTGGGATCGAACCCGCAACACTCTGAGCAGCAGTCGATCGCTCAGCCACTACGCTGACCGTCATCAAAATGCTTCTCCCTTCTGGAATACTCGTATTTCAATTACGACACATTATAATCCTCAAGAATCTAGTCAGGTGTTTGTTTTCTTATTCTAAACCCACATTTCGCTAGCAGTGCTCTTTAGCATAACTGCCTAGCTAGACCAATCAGGCAACAGTTCGATTCAATATGACTTCAATCTGCCGACTGTTAATTACCTATAATTATATATTTTAAACGTTCATTCCGGCTTAGCCCTTCCCGAGTTGCACAACAAAACAACATTTAAGGCCCAAACATTACTGGAAACTAAGTGCCGAATGGATATGCAGTTCCAACAGTTGTTACAATATTTCACTAGTCTAGACAGGACAGCCTTTCGCCTGGCTACCGGTGGCGGAGGCTGGTGCAAGGCGGCCGCTCCCTCTGTCGACATTGTGACTTCGTAGGCAACAGGTAGCTTAATATTAGTTATTGGAATGTAGATTCGTTAATAGAGCTAGTAATTTCGTAACTGTATTAGTAAATCTTTGTATGTATGACAACTAGAAGCCATAGGTTAGGCAGGAAACGCTTCTAATTGGTAAGATACCGAAATCAAATTCAAACCACATTCAAGTAGGCCCGCAATTTTGAATTGTCAAAAACACGACCAAAGTTAAAAAAATAAATAATAATGAAGCTATTGTCCCAGACACACTAAAATCGCTTTTACTTCTAGAGAACTGAATTGACTGCATTTACAAAGTCACATTGGATGGCCATGCAATTTGCTTTGTTTATCAGTGAACTAGGTACAGATACCAGCTCATAAAGCTACTCAAATCTGTAAAATTTTCCCAATCGAATAGGTATTGGGAAAATGCCTTCCTGTATTTTTATAGAGTTGAAAATCTATAATAGAAATTGACAGATTGAAATAGCTTGATGTGCTGCGTCTGTATTACAAAGAAGTTTAGCAAAACAGAGCATGTTGTGTAGTCACTTCTTTGTTCGAGCAACTTTTTGACCCACGACCTCGATGTCAACGTAATTTCTTAGAAAGAAATCATTACTTTATTGTATAAACTATCTGAAATATTATCTAATCTACATTTGGTACTGTATAATTACTAGCAATATTGAACATAAAAGCTCTCCAACTTTCGGTAACAATTTTGGCTCAGTTTGAACCAATAATTTTACAACACGCACTGAGTAGGTAATGGGTATATTTCGCCATGTACGGGCTTGAATAATTACTAGTTGGACAGAAATAGGCAAGGCCAAAACGAATGGGAAATCGTAATATTCCGAATTATCCATTTTAAGAAGGTACCATTCACTAGCAAAACAAAATCAAAAGCACTAGAAAGAATAAACTAGATTTATATTGTAAAAACAGACTATGTGGTTCCCACAGCTGGCATAAAGAGTTCCAATCTATGAGAGTTCTACGCCGAAAATAGTCTCCTCACACTCCTTCCCCTCTTTTCTAATGCTCTCCGCATTAGAAAAGAGGGGAAGGAGTGTGAAATAAATTACGCTCTACCTCGAATTTGCTTAAAAACGAACTTAGTTAATTAAAAATGCTATCAATATATCAATTATATTAATAGCGATAACATGGCAAGTCTAGTATAAAACGTAGCAATAATTAAATAAACCTCCTAGTCCTCCTGAAACCTATGATTGCTATAATTGTCTAAAATCTAAATCTAATCTGCTCAATAATCTGAGGTTATGTAAGTGCACTTACAAATTATCAGCTATGCAATACAAATAAGAATCAAGAAAATAATGGAAGGTATGTGCGTACTGGCGAACATTCGATGCCGGCCTATGGGTATATTTCATGTGCGGCCTTCGGGTACTTATTTAGCAAAATGTCCACAGGTAGCAAAATGTCCCTTTCGCAGAATGTACCTTTCGCAAAATGTACCTTTCGCAGAATGTCCCATTTCTCAAAATGTTCCTATCGCAAAATGTCCCTTTCGCAGAATGTGGGCTTCTTTAAACATTCATAGACCTTTTTCATCAGAGAAAAAACTGATCAAGAGCTAGGAGGTGTAGAGCACAAAAACCGGTACTGTTGTAATGTTTATTAGGAAAATGGTAATTAACTGTATGAAATAAAAAAAAAAATACATTCATACAAATTGTATGAAAACTAGTATGACAGACGGTTTATTTGTTCTACACCTCCTGGATCTTGACTAGTTTTTTTCACTGTTGCAAAATGCTTATATATGAATGAAGAAGGGTACGTTCTGCGAAAGAGACATTTTGCGAAAGGAACATTTTGCGAAATGGGACATTCCGCGAAAGGGACATTCTGCGAAAGGGACATTTTGCTACCTGTGGACATTTTGCGAAAGGGACATTTTGTGCCTGAGCCCTTATTTATTAGGCCTAAAACGTTCACACATATGAATTAGTCTCTGAAAAACGATCTAGTTATCTAAATATAAACCATTCTTGTCATATGGATCATTAACCTATACTTCATCATCTTCATTTAAGCCCAAAATCTCCCTATGTGGATTTTCTAAATGTTTCCCAGGTTTTTCAACGAGCTTTAGGATGGTCCTACTTTCGTTGATTTAACCCAGGCCATCACTCGGTCAATACTTTACGATATAAGCCATCAGTGTGTCTAGCCAGAGAACCTGGTTCTGCCCAACTCCATTTGAGGTGCGACCCCGAGCTAGAAAGTTCATGCGAGTTTGGCTCGGTGCACCCGTACTTGATGGTCATCAGTCTCTTTTGTGAGCGACGAGCATGCCTCGACAGAGTAGCTTAAACTTAAAACCAAATGCAAGACCAGGAAAAAAAAAGACTAGAAAGGTCACGAACTACATAGTTTCGAAAGATCACGAACTCTATATTTTTTTGATAATCATCATCAATTTTCTACTCTGACACAAGCCAGTTATTTTTCTCGTTCTCCATGCCAGTCATCCAAGAGTACTGAAGAGTCACGTGAAGCTCAAGTCTCCTCTCATAAACTGTGACCTATTCTACTCCTACTGTATTACAAACACATCCCTTATGAATAGTGTTATGATATCTTATAGGCCCAATGAAATAATCACGGAGTTATTTCAGAAAAGGAATCATGTTCTAAAGAGCGTAAACATGTTCATATTACATCCTTTCAGCTGTAAGATAGCGATAATATTATTATTTATCTGTGATATCATATTATTGCATTTTCTTCTTCAAACAATCGAATAATGGATGGGTTCTGTTCAGCGATCTAATTAAAATATAAAGTGTTCTATAAGCAAAAATCTAAGCAGGAATCCATGCAATTATAAATGCTTTGACTTTTTCCAAAAGTCCAAAACCACCTTTATTTTACTGTAGAGGAAAGGTCTCCGTCCATAAAAGCAGAAAAAACGTAAATAACTGCACTTGCCTAGAGCTTTGACAGCATTTACATATAATTTTCATCACCTTATCCTTTACCATTCAAGTCGTTTCATATTCCGCATTGCAAAGCTTACGCAACACTCCAAAAGTGTGGGAGACACAACATTTTCAATGTTCCGCAAAAGGCTTGACCGTTACTTAGTTGAAAGGAGGGGGTGGTGCGTTCTGACCCTTTCTACTAAAACACAATAATTATACAACATTCAAGCGCCGGTTCAAAGTACTGGAATTCAAACTAATAATAAATCATTTGTTTTCATGTAACATATTGTAAGGCTTCTACATCCGGTTGTCTTTGTCCAGACATTAGCCATTTATCTGTTTCGTTATCTTTCATATACTTTTTTTCTTAATTTCTCCATTGAACATATATTTCTGGTCCAAGTTATGTGAGGCCGCAGTATTACAATCATGATGGGAAGGATGAAGTTTAAGTTTTTTAAATTTTGTTTTAAAAAAATTGATTTTTCATACAAAATGAGAAATTGATCGGGTATGAATTTTTATTTTATTTCCAATAGTCTTGGAACAAACATTGTTCAGTAATACATGGGCTGAGTTACCCCACGAGAGGTTTTGCGCATTTAACGTTACACGTTGTATAGTTAAATGAAAAAGTAAATCCCTTATTTATAAATAGGGTCACTATTTGACAACCGCAACACAATTAATATTTTTTCGGTTCTTATACACAGAATTATATTGACTTTATAATTTGAATAATCTAGAGCAATTTAGAAACAGGTATTTGTTTCCACTAATATTAGAAATTAAAATAATAGAGCTGAAAGTAAAGCGCGTGCTATTATAAAATCCGCTTCAGTCGATATCTCGCGCCCTACACAATAAACAAAGCGGCAGGCCGACAAGCAATCGGTCCGCGACGAACGACCGAGGAGATAAAAACCGTTCGGCTGCCCATCGACCTGGTTCAGTCAACCGCCAGCCACCGCCGCGATCCGTGATGTAAACAATGCACATGACCAAAGTCTCCAGTTTTCTCCTAGTGCTATCGTGTTGTGAATTGTGTTTTTCTATCAAGGTCCCAGTCACATGGGACGACAGTGCGCGTAGTGAAGTGAAAAATGAACCCAAGGAACAATTACCAGTTCAAATCAACGAAGCACAAAATGTGCAAGTTAACCGTAATCAACAGCCGGTTCCAATCGAGTACTTTACATATACCGCGCAAAAACCCCAGTTTGCTGCTGATATAGCAGCATTCCATGGAGTACAAAATCCTCAACAACATTATACAGCGCACCCTATCAAACCGTATACAAATAAACAGAAACCTACCTTGGGTATCCATCAAATGCTAGATGAGGATAAAAGTACTTATTTACCATTTCAAAAATACGTGCATCAAAATGCTGAATCTAACAGGTACGTGAAGCCGACGGCAAGCAACTACGAAATATTTCACCCATACAAAGCAGAAGAACCTGGTTTGCAAGAAATTTATAAAGATCCAGTGTTAACTAAGATTAGAAACGATTTGCAAGATAGCCAACACAGATTACAGGCTTATGAAGAAGAAGCTGGTAAACCAAATATTGCTAAAGATGAGTATTTAGAGAGTCCAGAGAAAACTGATGGCAAACTGTTTCCACAAAAAAACATACCCGCACAATACGAGATCCACAGACCTGAAAGACGACCGAAATATTACAGAGCGCCACAAAGAGATCATAGCAGAGATAACGTATTGAATAAAAAATTCAAACATCCTTGGAATCAATATGCGAAAATTAGACCAGTGCACTATCGTCCATTACAGCAACATATACATCATTTAAGACAAACACACGCTATGAAATACGATGACGAACGTAATGAATATCCTCAAGTTCCAATTTCTGGGAACTTTGCTGAACCACAAGAGGGGTATGATATTTTCGAAAAGGGCAAAGACAAATTTGTAAAACTTAGAAATAATCTTGACGAGTCCGTCAATAACGTTGTACAACAAAATCGACGGCCAACCTTCCAGAAACTGGAACTTCAAAAGCAAGAACCTGAGGAAGAAGACGAAAAAGATGAGTTCGTACCTGTTAAAAATTATGCTCAAGTCAGAAAAACGGAGACATATAAGCATTTACCTAAAAAAGCAGCATATGACGATGCAGAAACTTTTGAAGAAATAAAAAATGCACCGCGTTTGAGAGAAGCAGTTAAAAGCACAAAAGCGCAAACTGTGTACAGTGAAGAAGGGTACGAAGATACAGCTTATGATCACGCTGGAGAGCAAAAACATGCTTCGGACCACGAAGGTCACGGTGGTTTCCTAAAAGCGCATGAAAACAGTGGTGGATTTTACAAAATTCCTACGTTCAGTGGCAAATATCAAGACGGTAGAGGGTTGGAATACAGAGACAATGAAGAACACGGAAAAAAATGGAAAAATAATAATAAAGATGACGAAGAAGAAACAGAAAACGAAGAATATTCCGAAGACGAACATGAAGAGGATGTTGATGCCCATTTACACAAAAATAATGAACCAGAAGTTAGTTACCGAAATCGTCGAGAAGATTCCCCTGGTGACGATGATGAAAACGACGATGACGACAATACTGATGAAGATAACGATAATAATGAAAACAGGAAGACAAACGAAGAAGATGTAGAGGAAAATGCTCAACATGGAGTCGGTAAGAGAGAAGCAAATTTTAAAGTACCAGAGATAGACATTAATTCAACCTTGTCATTTAAAATAGAAGAACCAAAACCCGCATCTCTAAAAACGGACCCAAACAAATACTTACAAAAAAAATACCCGTACTACTTTAAACATATAAAGGGTCTTAACAAACATTCACCACTTAAATATGCTGAAAATCTTAAACTGATACCGAAGAAATCAAGCGGTGGAACTGAATTTTATGACTCTCGGCCCCTTGAATGTCCTGATGTGGATGAAGAAATTGATCCAATACCTGCAAAATTAAAGAACGGTCAAAACCCTACGGAAGATGAAGATGATGAAAATGACGACCAATCTAAAACTGAAGGCGAAGGTTTTGACACTGCAAAGAAACAACCCCGTCTTAAAGGCCTTGGAGATAAAATAGATTGCTTCAAAGCCAAATATTTTGGTGAAAATCCACTAGATAGCCCATTTTTTAAAGAAGAAATAATATCAGATCCAGAGCCTATTACTGCTCCTAACCTTCCTACATATAAACTTAACAATTTGGAAAGAGAGATCCCTCAAGAATCCAAATTAAACAATGTAGTAGATCCATCTAATAAATTGCAAGAAGCTGGAAAAACAAACATCTTCATACTTTTAAACAAATTAAGAAGTGATCAGAATAATTTTAAAGAATCTTCAAATAAATCGAGTGACAAATTGAAAACCCATATAAATACGCCACAAGGTGCACTAGCCACTAATGACACCCAACAAGCTAATGTGTACACGGATATATTAAACATTATAAAAACCACGATTAATCCAACAGAAAACACATATATACCAGCACGTTTATTATACTCTAATGGAAGCAATTCCAATACAACACACAACTTCTTCCAAAACAAAGAAGAAATCACAAAACACCCTCCTAAATTCAGGAAAAAACGAGCTACACCATTTGTTTATGAACCGTACAAAATCATAAGGGATAACCAAGTACAAGACTCAAAGAAAATAACAACGTCGAGCAATATTAGCCCACTAATAAAACAGTTGCAATCCAGTGGAGTAGCAGAACGAGTATCAAGATCAAATAAAGACGATAAACAAAGGACAAACAGCCGCACGTATGTTGATATTGGTAAAAAAGAGAGGACCAAATCTATTAGGAATGAAAACGAAAATGCTGATACCACTTTTGTTGATGTCAGTGTGGATAATCGTAGAGGTGAACCTAGGTACGAAATCAGACCTGCCAATCACAAATCAGAATACACTCCTGTGGAAAACAAACGAGCAATGTCAGTTGACGCGTACAGGTCGCATACGACTACTGAAAGAAATATAGACACTTCTAGTCAAAAACCTCTTCGAGGAAGGCAACGATTTCAAATGAACACAAGACGATTTCATGATTTATCCCAATTTATTCCTAAAACCGCTGATATTCAGAATGTGGCCGCTTCAAATTCAGTCAAAAAAACTTTTACAAGTGCTGCTCCTGAAATCATTACCGAGCAACAAGAAAATCCAAAAGAAGTTTCTGATGGTGGTAGCAGCGAAGATAGCGGCGAAGATTACGAAGAAGAAGAAAATGATGAAATTGCAACGACGACAACAACAACCACTACTCCTAAACCAGCATTTAGAAGAAGAATTCAATCAGAAAGATCAAATCAAAAGACAACTACTGAAAATGTACCAGAACATTCCACAGAAAAACAATTATTAAAATTTGTGACTAGATTCCGTAACTACAAACCTGATGAAAATACTGAAGCACAAGAGGAAGTAACACTTCGCCCTTTAAAGAATAGAAATGTAGAAGATGACATAATAATACCTAAATATAGAGAAAAGAAAAAGAAGTCGCACACAAGCACTTTTGTGACAGATACTAAGAAATATGGTGACCAAGATGAAGATGATATGAAGAAAGAAGAAGTTGACGCTATGATTGGAATTAAAACTGACATGGACGACTACATGCCAATGTATGAAAAAATGGAGAAAGGCAAAATGAACCATCACCGATTTGAGAAAAATACACAGAAAGATAAAGAAAGTGGTAATATTCACGATGATTCCGAAGATGATGATGATGATGACGATGACTACAGTGATGATGATGATGATGACGATAACGATGATGATGAAAGTGACACTGATAAAAATAAAAAAGAAGAAAGTAAACCAGAAATTTCAGAGGAGGAAGACGAAGAAGAGGAAGAAGATGAAGAAGATTCTCCGGACCCTATAGTAACGACTCCTGAACCAACTAAACGCACACTCGCTAGAACCACAGATGCTCCACCAACAACCATAGCCACTCGCATTCGGACTACCACCCCTACCATCCCTTCACGAAACAGCAAGCCAATCATCACCAGAAAAAGAATTGAAATACATAAAGAATTACCTGTTAACAAATCGTCACCACACACAACACAATTCAAACAAGATATTAAAGAAGTGGAAATAATTAAAGAAATGCCAGTAATACCCAAAAGGAAGCCTCAGAAAAATATCGCAGCTTTAGATTTATATAAAGATGATGACTTGGCAAAAGCAATTAATAATTTAGGTGACGTCGAAATATTTGGAGAAGAAGTAGATCTCGACAAGGGCCCAAAACATGGCGGAAACTATCGAAAAGCTACGAAAGAAGACCTAAGACTACTTAAACCACTAGAAAGTAGTACCAAACCTCCTAAGGACGCTGAAACATCACAGAGTAAAAGTACGAAACATATCGAATTAGACGAGTACACTCCTAAAAGATTACATGGAGGTAATTTAAAATCATTGAGCGATATAAATCGCCCCACAAATACTGGCCGGAGTGGTAAATTAATTGAACTTAGTGAACCACCAACGCGAGGTATGCATGGTGGTAACCTTAAATATGATAGTAGAAGACGAGGTGGCAGGAAAAATGAGAAATTGGTTGAACTGGATCAAAACCATGAAGATGATTATTCGTCACGACGACAGGATAATGATCACAAATCCCGAGGTTCAAGTCATGAAAGAATGCATGGTGGGAACTATAGAAGCGCTAAATTAGAAGTAGCACCACCAGACGATAATGATGATATTCAAGTGAAAAGTTTATCCAAAAATTCCAGAAGAAGTGCTGCCGTTCTCTTAAACAGTTTTGCTCAAGCCGTGCCCATATTGACGACAACGCCCAATTATATTGTTGATCCTAGTAAAAGAATGTATTACTACGTCGACTGAGCGATAAATACATAGAAATTATTGTCAGTCTGTCTAAACAAAGATGACAGGTTTCCATTTTGTCGCGAAACTATTTCGTATTATGATGAAATTTTAGGTGAAACCTAGTATTTAAGAAACTCAAGCGATACCAGTACCAATAATAAATAGCTTGACTTTAAAGCTGCTTACTTTTGATAAAAAATTGTAGATATATTGGTCTTAATTTACTCTTACCGTTGTTAGTATAGATAAACGTACGACGCAATTTTATGTAACATAAATTACTTAATGGGTTCGAGGAAATTGAATTGTCGTATAATCAAATTGTAATTATCGTGTTACGAACTGCCGATCACTGATTGATCGCAATTCTCTACAATAGTATCCATTAATTTTGCGTTCATTCTTTCTTACAAGATATAGGTATAAAATTGCTTTTTTGTTACATATTAGATACACATTTCAACATTAATATTATGTAGGTATTGCTTGTAGTCCATTTTATAGTTACCAGTTTGTGATTAAAGGGCTTTCAATGTTTTTGGCTTTATTGGATTTGTTATTTCAGATGTAAATACAATTAGTGGTCTCTTCAATTTTTTTTTACTTTATAATCATCAAAATTTTGCAGTATTGTACACATAGATTATTTTATTTTATAAGCTTACGTTAGCCAATCTCGGGTAAAATATAAGCAAAACTAAATTATTGTTATAGTTTCATAAGTTGGCGATGGTTATTTTCGAAAGTAATTAGTCTATTGTAATAGAAAGTGCCACATTACGTATCGCGGGACTAGAGTCGAAAGCGATCGGTTGACTTATCAAAATCTATAATTATTCGCTATTGTTAACAGTAACTGTGATAGTTGTTAATGTTTTTTACAACGAAGGGGACTTATTTATAAAGTTGTTATTTTTATAAATAAAGTGTGCTCTAGAATAAGATAATATAATTGATTTTTAATTAAATTTTTGTTATTTTTTTTATCACTAAAATCAAACATGTTTAAATAAGCTCACACAATCTGTAGGTACTTTATTGGAAAATTAATTGAATCATTTCAAACTGTTGCACTAAACACTAGCCCAGATTGTTACTAAACCCAGTCAATTTTCAACTCAAAACCAGTTACAACTATTGCTAAACTCACGGAATAGATATCCGCGACTATTTTAGAACATTTGTAACAACAAGTTGACCACTGAACTACATAAAACAGTCGAGCGACTAATACTCGAACATGACAAATTGCACAAGAACAAATAATACATTGCTACAGGTTGTATTAAATTGTGTTATCACACAATGAGTTGTCTCAGTGCACATCTAGGTTACGTACTAGTGTCTCAACATACTTTTTGTCCAACTGTTACAATATCTGTTGAGTCTGAACGATCGAGATATCTTTACGTAGTGCGTTCAACTTTTGTGGTGATCGGCTTTCACTTTTAACGCCAGTTAACTGGATCGACTTTATCTTGTCCAACAATTTGTGAACTTTAACTGTAGTCTTCTAATCTAAGAAAGTAACAATATTGAGGTGAGACTGTGTGTTTAGTGAAAGAGCGATGAGTAAAAAAAAAAAATCATAGTCACACTAAACTTTATTATTTTTTTCATTTCAGTGGCAAGTCTTTGAAATCTTACAAATAATATGAAACCTAAATCTAACATTAAATCTATTCATAATTTAAATAAATTACAATAAGAATTCAACAATAAATAAAAATATTAACAATTCACATTGCAACTTTGTTTTGGTTTCGTTCGGTTATGAAAGTTTACAATATTACGGAACTTAAAACTAGTTCTACGACTATTATTGGAGAACATAGACAAGCAATCAAGACAGATAATGTATAGAATGGCTGATGCGATTTTTAATACCCGTTTAGCCTTAAGGACTGCGAAGAATTTAAAGCTAAGCATTTCAGATAGGCATGAGTTAGCAAAACAACAACATCAAAAATTATCTTGATGAAAAAATATCAAACTACGGGGTACACAGCACTCCGTTACAAGCATTAAATTTCAATTCCATTGCAGCCTAGAAAGTCTCTAACTGTTATCAATTTTATAATTACTCGTTAAATTAACAAATTAAAGTATTTTTTACACAATTTGATAGACATACAGTATCACATATTACATCAGCAGAAACATCGTCTCAATCGCTCGTTCTAATAAATTTCATTAATTCAAATGATACTATACGTAACTCATTAATTATAACATGAATAATTGCATCATCGACACTTCATTCAACTATTCATTATACTGATAACATCACCGTAATTAATATTTTATGTCTATCGTTTCATATTATTTATGTTTTTTCCTTCCTACAGAATTTGTTTGGCTGTCTCTAGAAGAGGGATGGTTAATTGGTTTCCATTCTGATTCTATGCTTGGTATAAAACTAGGTTCAACATCTTCTCTATCTATAGATTCATCAGTTTCCATTTCTTTATCTTCATCAAAGAAATCTATTATTGGATGATAGTTGTAATTAACACGCTTCCCATTGGAAACATAGTGGTCATTGATATTACTTGATTCTCTTGGTTTGTGTACTGGTATTTGCTTTTCTGTTGTTGTTAAGGCTTGTAATTTAGGTGCTATGGTTACTCTTGGCCTTGGAGTGTTTAAAGAGGTTGCCTGGCCGATTTCAGGTTCCTCGTAATCATTCGAGTCTTCTACAGTGTCTCCGCTGCTATTCGGGAATGATTCAACGGCTTGTGTTCCTGATGATACTAGATCGTCTGTTCCCCCAGACGTTTTCTTTCTAATAGGTCTTCGTCCTGGTGGGTTTGGTCTTGTAGTTCTCTTAAACTGGCTTCCAGATAATTTGAATTTAGGTGGGCTGTCTTTGATGAAGTTAAACGATTGACCTGCAGCAGGCGTTGGTGGTTCCAGGTAACTTGGCAAAGTGACTTCGTCAAAGTTCGATGATGGAGGAGGGTTTCTGGCAGAAGGTTGCCGTTTGACATGTCTGATTGAACTAGCTTGGTTGAAGGAGTCTGGGAAGTATGAGTTTCCATAGGAATCTATAGGATTTTGTGGCAAAGAGTCCTCGTTGTCATTATGCTTACTGAAAGGACTGCCAGCTATTAAGTTCTGATTATCCGTAAAGGATGGGAAGGATTCCATTGGTTTCTTGAGTGTAAAGGGTGTTGCCTTTATTTTTGGTTTTTGTATAGTGGATTGTACATTTTCGAAAGCGTGGTTTCCTGTTTCTGATGATAAATCTTCACCGGGGAAGTGTTCTGAAGAAGTTTCTTGGAGTCTGTGGCCTAGTGGTGGAAATGAGACGCTGTAGCCTTCAATGTGGCAAGAGCAGCATGTTGGAACCTGGAAAAGCAGTTTGTACCTGTATTAGGATTTTCTACTAACACATATTTTTATCTATCAACTACAACTATCCATTGCCCCAATAATGTCAGTTGTAAAGTATTATATTAATAGGGAAAATAAAAAAAAATGGTATTGTACCTTGAATATATCCATGTGGAGACCATTCTGTTGATCCCAAGTCAACAGCCGATGATAGTTGTAAACTTGTACACATTTTGATTTGAAGTTGTCCGTCAGGTAGGTGCACGATTCTTTCGGTTTTCTGTAAAAAGAAATATTGAAAAGTTACGTTAAGTTTGTTTTAACACTTAAAATACAATGTTACGATGCATCCCACTCTTGAAAGAACAAGACCCCTTTCTAATATAGCCTAAAAATTGGGTTTGATATTTTACCCGACCACGTAAGAAGGAGGGTCATGATTTTGAACAAGTAAAACTAAACTCATATTTCAATACTTAAAAGAATGCACGTATTTCCATAGAAAACTTTGTGGTCAAACCTTTTAAAAATAAGACAATCAACAAATAATTCGATCCGCTCTAAATAATAAACAAACCTAAATAATTTGTCAGTCGAATCTTACGAAACTGACGACTTTGTCAACATTAATTGCTTGTTAAAATGGTTATTCTTCAAATGATTGCAATCTGGACTATAAGAGAAATAATTATACTTTAGTGAGATGTTGACATGTTGCTACAGTTATCCGGCCATTTTATTAATGTCTAGTTGTGCAAGTGTAATTTAATAACTGTTTTTAATCATAATATTTATTGCGTAACGAGAGCCTCGGTTTTGACATTGATGAAATAGGTGTCCAATTATGGAGGCATAGTCCATTATTTATTATTTATTTGTTTTGCAAGCATTGTTGAGTGTCACGATTTTTCATTTAATTTATTATGATAAGTTCTATCTGATTTGGAAGCTTTGTTTTTTCATAAGATTTTGTTTTCTCACTTTATTGAGAAACAGTGACTAGTACGACTCGCCTTATCAAAGTTATGTATGCTACAAAAGCTGAGTTGCACCAACTGATCTTATTCTTCCAATTTCAAGCTAATTGAGTAACTTTACCGTTGGTCTTGCTGAATGTGCAATCCTCGGTCCGCTTTCCGGGACAGGCGAAAAGTGTTACTGATTTTTCTATGAGGTCACCTCAAAAGTATATTTATTGTCTAATAATTATGTAACCAGATCCAGTCATGACGGATTGCCTTCATATCGGACTATGAGAGGAAGAGAGAGCGCACCTAAACCTACACACACTTGAGTACTAACTCCCGCGCCGCCTGGCTAATCTCCGACAAAACTAAAGAACGGTATATATACAACGACGACGAACAATAACTTAATTACTCACAAGCATTTCTCCAGCCTCAGCGTCTGCGTGTGTTCTCCAGTGTTCACGATGTACTTCCACTGGCCAGACGTGGCTCTAGCTCGCTGTGGCCGGGCGTACTTCACTGTACTGGGACACATGAAGCCTGCTTCTCCGGCTCCCGCAAAATCACGGTTGGCTGTGTCTCCTCGTCTGTGTGGAAGTAAACATAATTTCAGTTTAAGAGGGGTTTCAGGATGCTACCCTATATCGGTTAGTTGTTGGTTTGAACTTTATTTGGTCATCAGTTCATGGATAAACGAGCAATTGGCTATTTGACTGAAAAATACTTATAAATTGACCCGTCTTTTTTCTACAAAACTGACGGAGATACGACGCTTTTATAATAAGCAATATATCACAACGTAATACTATACAACGTGTAACGTTAAAAGCGCAAAACCTCTCGTGGGGTAACTCAGCCCATGTTCCTGAACAATGTTTGTTCTAAGACTTTGGATATTCCACAAAAAAAAAATTCATACTGATGGGCCCGATCAATTTCTCATTTTGTATGAAAAACCATTTTTTTTTTGCGAATTTCCAAAAGTCTTAGAACAAACATTGTTCAGTAACATGGGCTGAGTTACCATACGAGAGGTTTTGCGCATTTAACGTTACACTTTGTATATTCTGAGTTCTGACGGCAATGCAATTTATTCATCATCATGCTGTCAAATAACCAATTTTATTCTACTTATTTTTATATCTGTTACGAATGCTTCAATTATATCATCTACAGTTTATGTTCTCCTTTATTTAAATTCTTGCCAGGCACTGAATGAACAGATTGGTTTTTAGTGGGTCTAGTATAACAGTTCCTCCCTCAAATCAATTCAGAGCGGCACGTCCATTAATATAATTTACATAGTATACCTGTTAGACACAAGATAGTGTTGTTCATTATATTTAGCCTCCTGCGCCGCAGTGACTCCGTCAATGATGCCTTCTCCCGGGTCCTTGTAGTCGGCGAGCAGTGCTGCTGCGGCTGCCCTGTTGCGTCGTATTGACTGCACGATTGCTTCTCTGGAATCAAAAATTAAATATTAATCAAGTAAAGGAACAACTTGTGAACAAAGTGAAATGATTCTCATCGTCTCTTGATAAGAAAATTCTCCAATCAGGGGCCCAAGTCTGCTATTTTTATAAATTCGTCATTCCAACACGACCCCATTGTCAGTTTGCTAAAACTTCGTACTTAATCTGGTTTTTAGAGTTGATCATTGGTCGGGCAAAGGTCTCGCAACCGAATTGTGTTATAATAACAGTTGAACATTTATTTGCGCCACATTTACATATATTTTTACATATTATAATTATGTTAGTATTTTATGAAGCTCGTAAATAGCAAAAAACATTTGTGCGAAATTATCATTATATTATTATGCAATTTCTTTCGATGAAGTATCAGTAGCCGACCATTTTAAAGACATTATATGAGTAGATTACCAAACTTGTCAATATCAACAATTCCCTTCTTTACATGATTTCTTTCGACTTAATATCAAATTCAAAACTTATGAATTAGTAACGGATGAACACAGTTAATCGAATAGCGCCCGGAGACTTTCTATCCGCGTTTTAAATAAAACTTCGTTACTTAAATTCGAGGATTGTTATATTTTTATCTGAATTAACGAATATTTCTTAATTTTTCCCGTTTAGTATTGCTATAATAAACTTAAATAATTTAAAGTTATGTATTTATACACAATAACGCCAAATATCGCTAAACTCAATAAAATGAACTAAAACTTAGAAGTATAAAGTTATTGTTTTGGAATAGGAAATCACTTTAAACTTTTCAAAAATTAAATTGCTCGCTACTAAAAGACCAGTAATGATGACCATAGCAATCAATCAATAGGTGGCGTCTCTAGAAATCTGCATAACAGGTCATTCTTCAAGGCTAATTTGTAATTTATCGATGGGTAACGACTTGTAACCGGAGACATAATTGGTTGTCGAAGAAAAAACAAAAAAGCATCATCATTAAATGTTGTATAAGATGAACGCATTAAGAATTAGCATCAACATCTGTCTTTATAGCATATAGATAAGATTTTGTTTGTCATTACTTTGGGTTGAGACAATGAAGACATTACAATAACATTAGCATTATACTAAAAAAACCGGCCAAGTGCGTGTCGGGCCACGCACAGTGTAGGGTTCCGTAGTTGCCCACCAAAATACTTATGCGAACTAATTAAACTGATTCGCAGAATTTAATTTTAAAAAGAAGAATTTTCAAAATCGGTCCAGGCGTCTTTGAGAAATCGGGGAAAATACATAAATAAAAAGATTACGACGAATTGAGAACCTCCTCCTTTTTTTGAAGTTAGTTAAAAATAGTTTACAATAAAAACCTACCTATCCCCAAAACATACCCACCTATTATAGCTGTAAAAATAAAGTTTACAAACTTACATTTGCAGTTGAAGAACATGTTCTGCGATACATTTTGTTTAGGAAAATATGCTATCCAAGTACGTTTTATAAGTTGGTCGACTATTACTCGTAAACTTGTAAAGCCTACTTAGTCATGATAATTTTCCTTCAAACTTCGTTATATATACTACTATTGTGAATTTTTTCACACCCCCAAACATAACCGTTTAGCTGGTAGAGGGGGGGGGACACTCGAGTCGAGCAAAAATTAGCACTTTAAAGCTTAATATTTCACAGACAATAAACACTACATAATATACTACACAAAATAGGACTCATCAGCTTGCCTTAATCCCTTGACCAAAAAAAAAAAAAAAAAACCTTGTAATGTGGCAAAATCTTAGATTAGTGTCAAATTATTAACAGAATTAAAAATTAAAGCAGTTTATATTTCTTTGTATCTCTTTTTTTAAATCTTTAGTTTCTAAATATTTAACTCTTTAATCTACTTATAACTTTCAATTTAATTTCTTAGCTTTTCCATTTTTTTTTCCCTGTCTACCTCCCATTTTATAAATATCATATAAAATTTTCAAAAAACATTAAGGCTGCATATTCTGAAAGTTGGCAACGTCGCAAACAGTTGTCAAATATTTACAAGTTTTAATTAATTTGGCAAATTTTCTGTATGAAAACAAGAAATATCGCTCTGTAGTGCACTAAAAAAATGATATAGGAATGCAATTATAACACTGAATTTGATGTTGTAACCGTTTCAGGTGTATAAAAGGCACTTGGAAAGCTTCCAAGTGCTTTTTTTACATCTAAAACTATATATTCGGTGTTACGATATTAATTATTGCATTCCCTTATCAATTTTGTAGTGCACTACAGAGCCATATTTCTTATTTTCATACAGTAACAATGCTAAATTAATTAAAACTTGTTAAAATTTGACAACCATTTGCGACGTTGCCAGCTTTCGGAATATACGCTCTTAACTGCTCAAATTCACACATTTCAGGTGACATTCCAAAGGAAAATGATGACCCGCAGTGCAACCATTAAGGAGTTGGAAGCGAAGCTGAGAGCTACACTAAAGGAACTTGACATTTCTAAAACGGAATGTAAGAAATTGCTTCAAGAGATTGATGACAGTGAAGTGGAGGTGCAGAAGGTTGTTGAAAAGAACACCTTCCTCAAGAACCAACTGGCTGAACTTAATTCTAATGCGACCGTTAATTCTAATTAAGAAATCGATTAAATCTAAAACTAGAAATGACATTGTTGAACTGTCAGTTGAACATACCATTGAATTGTCCTGTGTTGAGCTTGATAAGCATGTTATAGTATGTGTTTACAGACCCCCAAATTATCAGAATCTACCTATGTTTGATACTATAATGGAAGATGTTTTAAATAAAATATGTACTAACAGTAAATCTGTCATCATCTGTGGTGATTTTAATATTAATTTATTAGAAAATAACTCCAATAGTGTTAGATTGTTGAGTCTTTTTAAATCTTTTAATTTGTCACATGTTTTTATGGAACCAACCAGAGTGACAGCTTCTTCTGCCACTTGCTTAGATAATGTATTTTCTAACTGTGATTACTTACATAAGGAAATTGTTAATAAACTGCCATCTGATCACAGTGGCCAAACAATAACGTTTTGCGCCTATAAACCTATTCAAAAAATTCAAATAAGACATAGGCCAATTACAGATAAAAATTTAGAAAATATGAATAATACTATAGCGAGTAAATTATGTGATCATAGGTTTAATAATATAAGTGACCCAAATGAGTTCTACGCCGAGTTTTTTGGAATTTTAAAAACAGAATATAATCGTATTTGTCCTCTTAAAACTAAAACTATCTGCACAAAGTTCTTATTTAGTGATTGGGCAACACCAGGAATTCGCAAAAGTAGAGATAAACTTTTCGAACTTTATGATCTTAAGAGTCATAGAATGGATGATATTAGCTTTCATCAGTATGTTGCCAAATATTCAAAAACTTTTAAACGTGTATGTAAAATAGCTAAGGCTCTTTTTATTAGTGGTAAAATTAAATCAGCTGATGATAAAATTAAAACAACCTGGAAAATCATAAATAATGAGACAGGCAGGAATAAACAGCGTAATAACGAATTCAATTTAGAAACTGCACATGGTCCTATAAACACAGATAAAGATGTAGCTCAGGAATTTGAAAAGTTTTTTTCGAACATACCTCTTAAGACTACTGAGCCATTAAATTCGTCACCAGCACTCTCTGCTGCCTTACTTAGAAATAATGTAAAGGCATGCCCGATGGAGTTTAGGTTTCGGCACACAAACCCCCAAGCAGTGATTAAAGCATTCAAAGATCTTAAAATTAAATCAACAGAAGATTTCTGGGGAATGTCTGTGAAGGCCTGTAAATCAATAATAGAAACCGTAGCGCCTTATTTAGCTTTTTTATTTAATACCAGTGTAGACCAAGGAGTGTTTCCGGATCTTATGAAGCATAGTAAGGTAGCTCCACTTTTTAAATCGGGTGATTGTAAGGAAGCTAACAATTATAGGCCTGTGTCAATTTTGCCAGTTTTCAGTAAGGTGTTTGAAAAGTTAATGCTTGAACAAATGCTATGTCACTTCAATAGAAACTCCATCTTTCATGATCAACAGTTCGGTTTCACCAAAGGTCGTTGTACAACTGACGCCGGTGTTACCCTATTGAAGAACATTTTTAACTCCTGGGAGGAAGCGCAAGATGCCATAGGAATCTTTTGCGACCTCTCAAAGGCATTCGATTGCGTAAACCATGAAACGCTTTTGCTGAAACTGGAACATTATGGAATTAAAAATACAGCTCTTGATTTACTTAAATCATACCTAAGAGATAGACAGGTTAAAGTTCAAATAAACGGTACAAACTCATTAGGGGCTAAAATGACTATGGACGTGCCTCAAGGTTCTATTTTGGGTCCATTCCTTTTCTTAGTCTATATTAATGACTTACCCCATTTACTAAAAAATCAACCACAGATGGTGTTATTTGCCGATGATACATCGTTAATTTTTAAGATAGATAGACGTGCACAAAATCTAGACACTGTTAATGACTGTATTTCTAAGGTTCAAAATTGGTTTACTGTTAATAATTTAGTTCTTAATGAAAAGAAAACAAAATGTATTCGATTCACTTTGCCAAATGTTAGAAGTAGCGATTGCGACATTTTATTGAACGGAGAAAAATTGGATTTTACTGATCAGACAGTTTTCTTAGGAATCACGTTAGACGATAAACTACAATGGGGCCCCCATATAGCATCTTTAGCGGGGCGACTCAGCTCAGCCGCTTATGCTGTTAGAAAGATAAGACAGTTAACTGACGTCGAAACTGCGCGTTTGGTTTACTTCAGCTACTTTCACAGCATTATGTCTTATGGTATTCTACTGTGGGGCCGGGCAGCTGACATTGAATCCATTTTTGTTTTGCAAAAGAGAGCCGTCAGAGCAATTTACAAACTATGTCGTCGCGAATCTCTTAGGGAACTATTTAAAAAGATTAACATAATGACAGTGCCTTGTCAATTTATTTATAATAATAATATAATATTCCACAACTATCACACAACGCCATCTAGTCCCAAGCTAAGCAGAGCTTGTGTTATGGGTACTAGTCAACTGATAAACATACTTATATATTTCTAAATACATACATACTATAGATAAATGACACCCAGACACAGAACAAATGATCATGCTCATCACACAAACATTTTGTCCTGAGTGGGAATCGAACCCACGACCTCCGGCATAGCAGTCAGGGTCACTAACCACTAGACCAACAGGCCAGTCAATGTTTGTGTTTATGAAAATATAATGTATGTTAGGAAATATCTTCATCTTTTTAATAAAATAAGTGATAGACATAATTTTAATACTAGAAATAAAGATAAAATTGATCAACCTTATTATAGATTGTCCAAAGTCCAAAAATCTTTTATGGGGTTCTGTGTTAAATGTTATAATAAAATACCTAGCGAAATTTTAACTCTAAATGAAAGAAAGTTTAAAAGTCACATAAAAAATACACTTAGTAAACAAGCATATTATAAATTAGAAGATTATATCCAAGATAAAAATGTCTGGAAACATGCCGGTCCTGCTCCATAGTACAATGTAGGGCTTAAGCAGAATCAAGCTGGTTGATATTCGAATGCTCACACACTTCTTATATTTGTAAAATAGCTTTGATTGCAATATTTTGTTAAAATGTGAACACCATGTACCTTTTTGCTTTTTTTAATTCTTATTTTTATTAATTTTTTTTTTTTTTATCACATTTTGTCTATATTTTCAAGGTACATTGCTTCCACATTATATATTTCAAATGATGTTATAAAAAAATTGTAAAACATGTTTAAAAAGAGTAAGTATGGAGTTTCTTGCCCATTCTTCTCCATACAACCTACCTTAGCGAATGGGTGTAGAATCAATCCCATCCCATCCCTTTCCTTAATTTTAATATTCGACGTTTAAAAGTGCCTCACTGATGGCCTATTTAAAATAAATGATTTGACTTTGACTTTGACTTTGACTTTGACTTTGACAAACGAATCTTTTTATCAAAAAATTGTTAATGGAAACTATCAATATTTTTTAAAGACCTATTTAATGATACCCCACACTAAGGGGTACGCGAGAAATAAAAAAAACATCCCCACTTTACGTGTACAGGAGGTACCCTAAAAAAAAAATATTTTACGAGATTTTATTTTACCACTTTTTCGGCAAAACAAATCCGTATATTTACACCAAATTACAGCTTTCTAGTACTGGGCGTCTCTGAGCTAAACTGCGGACAGACGGACGGACGGACGGACGGACGGACATGGCGAAACTATAAGGGTTCCTTGTTGACTACGGAACCCTAAAAAGTAAGCCATTTCATCGAATTGGAACACATCATTTGCCTTACACAAGCGAATTTCTTTGCATCATAAAATCCAGAAAACAAAGCATTGTCATTGGAATGGCATTTTCATCATCTTTCTGCATTTGTTCTACATTCATTTGAATTAGTAGGTAGTAATTAGTATAATATTTATGAAGCAAGTGCGACTGCGGAGTATGATCACAAACGACGGCTCACCTCCTCTCCTGCACTCTGTGAAACTCCACCTGCACAACTAATTTAACTATAATTTAAGGAATCATCGACGCAACGAAGAAGAATAAGCATAAAAAGCACTGTCTTTATTTTACTCTACCCAGTTCTTTTTTTCATAGGTTCTTCATACAATCCACCGTGAGATCGTGAGATTTTCTAACTAATCATTATCACAAGAAACAAGCCCATAAAAGAAAATGCAACGTAATAAAATGCCCATAAGAACACAAAAGAGGTAAACCTCAAATTCTCGAACTCACACCTCGTTCAATGAGAATAACGGTCACGCATATCGTTCCGCGAAAATCACATGACATTCGCAAACCACACGACTCCAACAGAATCACTTTCGCTAGCACATTACTCTTGCTTTCTATACAATCCTGGTTATGCAATGATATTATATCAATGTATAAAAACCCGTTTCTGAGTTTTTGGGAAACCATTCAAGATGATAAACAAGTTGCTAAACTGGTTGAAAATATTGCTTACGGATTTATAATTACACACAAGTGTTTCTTAATGATTATGATAGATTATTTGTGAAATATGTCCTAAATTAATTTAATAATTATGCGGATTGTTCTGTTTAGAATGCAGAAAATGCCACCTACCTAGTGCATAACATTTGTTTATATAAATCAACAAATATCAAATGAGTTGTCCTGTACCTTGCCAATAGAAATTCTTCATAATTAAAGATGCCATGATGCCATTTTAATATGCAAAATATTTGTTGTGAACACCTAAATCATCAATTTGATGATAATTTGCATACCTACAATCCTACATAGATATGAACTGTATTCGTGAAACGAAATGCCATTAGTAATTTATGATTTATGGAGATGACACACATTAATCTGTACAAATCTGTTGTAAACTCTTAAATGATTTAAGTAAGAAGATTATCAACTGATAAACACAGAGTGGACTGAACTATAAACATCAGACTTAATTATTATTGGTTGTTCGCTGTCCTGTTCACTTGGTTACAAAAACTTTTCACTCTTTTTAACGAAAATGATGGTCATCCATAATAAATGGATACAATTTTTAAGCCAAACATAATCTTCATTTTATCAATTATGGTCATTTTTCGACCGCTGGATGACCTGTTATGTAGTAATTCAAACTATAATATCAACTTACGTCGGATAATCCTCAGAATGCAAACACAGTGTATTCGTGAACAGTTCACACTTATTCGGGTCGGCTGCTGAAATGGGCAGCTTCCTGGGAGGAGGGGGGAGTCTCCTCTTAGGAATGGGTGGTGGTGGAGCAGCTGGCTCAGGAGTGGTGCGGCGAATTAAAGATGGCGGCTTCGGCTGGTAGGCACCGCGACGAAATGATGATCCTGGAAAGAACGGAAAAGAGAAGTTATGGTTTATATAGTACTAGCTGTTGCCAGCGGCTTCACCCGCTACAACTCGAAAATTATCCCACGGGAACATAAAATCGGGATAAAAACTATCCTATGTGTTAATCCAGGTTATAAACTATCTGTATACCAAATTTTAGCCAAATCCGTTCAGTGGTTTTTGCGTGAAAGAGTAACAAACATCCATACATCCATACTTACAAACTTTCGCCTTTATAATAGTAGTAGGATTAGTTATAGAGGTGATGCCAATATAAAATGACTTCTGGGGAAAAGTATGCACACATTTGATGGTCAAAGATAGACCGCGTCACCGAAGAGACCCCGGAACAGGTCCAGAGACCATACCCACCAGTTAATGGCGTGATAAGAGTTCGTTAGATAAGAATTCTAATAAAAAAGACTAGGAAGGCCTTTCAGCCTTTTTGGCACAGCAGTGGAATATTTAAAACCAAAGTTTTTTGGTGAACGGTACACCAATAACTGTCTTATAAAAGAAAGGAAGTGAGTTTTTCAGAGTATCTGAAATGATGAAGAGGTTTTTTTGCCACTTTCTTTTTATAGTGACAAAAGTGTCTGTCAATACAATGAGTGTTTACATAAGTAAGACAACAACTGCGTATTGTACCGAAGGGTTAAAAGATCAGACGGATTTTCTCGCAACTCACGATTTGTGCAATAACACGTTGATGTTGTTGAAAAGTTACGTTTTCTTTTATTTTAGTTCTTTTCACTTTTGTTATAAAACCACCTACTTAAAGTTTAATCCTGCTAACTCATGAGCATAAATTATCACATAACGTTGCTCCTGATGACATTCAGACCTCTTTTGCGTGAGAGAAACCATTCTAAGCTTCTTATTGCATTGTTTGATCCGCCTTGTGGAGGTCACAGTAATGTTTCCGACTTTATTTTAATAGATACTTGGACATACCAGTATTATTTAATCTAATTCATGCCAATTTCCACAAAATTCTGTAATCTGTTGTCTTGCTAAGGGACATCAATCATAAGAGCATTAAAAGAGTTTCTTAAGAATGAACTAATGCTTATGAGATAACGCATCTTACCTTTCCTGTCAGTGTATCTATTATAAGCTCTCAATTTCTCTGCTACCGGCAGATCCTGTGCCAGCGTCTGGTTCGTTGACTCTGCCATCAGATCCAGGGTTGCATTGTCCGATCTTGAGACACTGGATGTTCTGCTGACTGTCACCGTCACTGTCATTGGAGTTGTTGGCTCTGGTGTTGTCGTCGATGGGGTTGTTGAGTTCTGCTGAAACAGTGATTAAAAACAGAATAAGCAAAGTATAAGCATGATCAGCAAAATTGATGAAAACTGCAAAGACTCATGTTATCTCTTCTCGGCGATAGGGACTGGGCTAACATAAACCATGAGGTTCCGATGAGAACAACAGAATTAAGAGCAACGTTAATACTAAACAATACTAAAGCAGCACACATCACGAAGATACAACTAACATTGCATTCCTTATGAAAACAAAACCTAACATTGAACTTCTAGGTTTTTCCTCGAAGATTGTATTTTATTCGTTATAGAACGAATGTAATAAAATTTATTGCACTAAAGTATTTATGTCATCTATTGACCAGTTGTTGAGTGGATCGTGGGAAAATAGTCTTACTTATATAAAATACTTGACATTTAATACCTACTACAAATGTTCTACCGTAATGAGATACATTAATATCTAATTTTGCAGCATCTACAGAATCATCATCGAATTTACTTACATCATGTTTAGCGTTCGTAACATTATTTATTTCTTTATGTATCGCATCCTGTACTCTGTTTGCAGTGTTAATCTTGTTAGTGTAATTCCTTGGAAATATTCTACGGTTGCGTGTGATTGGAGGTAAAGGTTCTACACCCATGTCAAATGGTTCATCGTCTAGTTCTGTGTCTTCAGTAAAGGATCGTCTGAGTAACTGTGGTGGTGCTGGTTCATATGGTAATTTGACCTCCCTTGGTTCTTTCCCTGATCTGACGGCTCTTCGGATCAAATTAGCCATGTCTAAGAGAATTGGGAGCATTAAGTCTGTAGTGTTGTCACTGTTACCGAACATTGATCTCACCTGGAATCAGCAAAATGTTTTATGAATTTTTGGACTTAACATTGAATGAAAGTTATAAAAAAGAAAGTGAGAAACCATAATGACAACATGATTTAGGAATGTAAAGAAATACCAATACCAAGGAAGGAACCAAGTTTGAAGATAGAATGAAAATGTGTTTTATTGAAAAATGATAGCTGTTTCAACTTCTTTATGAATGATGATGGTGAAGATGATGTTTGTTTTGACGATCCCACCTAAAACCTAGACTTGTTAAAAATAAGACTCAAGTAATGATGTTAAAAGTGTTGGCAATGCATGTGAATATGATATGATAAAAATATGACGATATTAAACAAATCGTCTTAAATGTAACAGACAATACTTTAGATAATTGTTCCCACATTAAATGATAATAAAACGGTTTAACATTGCAGCTGTTTATTTTTATGACTAATTGTTTAGGTTACGAACAAACTAGTAACAACATTGTAATACATACAATGACCAATTCACGGCCATGAGAAGACCTAGTTCCAGTTTAGTGGAGTATCCATTCTTTTGAGATCCATATCGTGTGCACTACTGGTTGTAAGATTTGTTGATAGTGTTACTGCGTGCGTAGTTAGCCTTATTTTTGGACACGACTTTAAAGTTGTTTTTGTTTTGTTGTTGTCATGGACATATTTTTCTATGTTGACCTGTTTTAAAGTCATATCGTGTTATTTATCTCCATGCACAATGAAAATATTTATACCTATAAATCAAAAAATTATAACATCGTGTCTGTAACAGGCATAGCAGTTTTGTAATTATCAACAGTACTGGGATCGGCTTCCGATCTAACCAGAGGTAGCTGAATAACTGTATTTTACATAGAGCGCCTTTCTGACGCCCAAAAAAAAGTTAATGTTCGTGCATAATTTACTCCACCCGTCCACAGACCGACCTAGACAAGCGGGGCTTAACCTAGAAGATCAGAAGTTTTAGTAGCAAAATAAATTAAACAAACTACGTAGCCGGAAACGTAATGTAGTGTAATAATCGATGGGTAAAAATATCCATCAATTCCTACACTATTACGTTTCCGCAGATTTATCAAAAAACCTCTCAATTACGTTTACGTTTAACTTATGAAAATGCTACAGATGCAGTAAGTCCGCAGTCCGGACGTACACAAAATATAATCGTAACCTTTTATCGCCAATTAAACCCACTTTCCCCAGAAATAACGAGTTATAATCGGAACTTAATAACATTATGGAAAACGGTTTCTGAACAAAATAAAGTAGGTACTTAAGGTTAGTAATAATTTATGATCTTTTATTTTTGAAAGTAATTTAAATAGTGTCGTTGTAGCTTTTTTTTTTTTTTTTAAATAAAATTATGCATCTATACGATGAGAGCCTCATCAAGATTTCTGTCTTATTTACAGCGTACTTAAAGTTCTCTCTGCGTTTTCTTGTATGATTTGGAATATAACTGATTTTTCCATCAAATTCAACTCAAGTTCCACTTGCGTCACAAAAACATGAAAAGTCATGCTAGAGCTTCTTATAAAAATAAAATATACCGTGAACTATGAATTAGAATTACCTATTATTATCAGAGTAATGTACTGACCGACATTTATTACATAAATAGCAATAAAATAGTTATTAACACTTACAAAGAGGTCGTTTAATATTAATAACGTTATGCATTTTTTTTTAATTTACTACTTATGACTTTGACCGGCTAGTCGACTGGTCGACTAAGGTTGCCAAAAAGTCGACTAACCAAGCTCAATCGAGACAATAATTTTCTGTCTCCACCTCCAACTCCACCAGAGCCTCTCTTAGAAGGTTTACATTATCATAGCTGAAGCCAAATCATTATGTGAGTCACCTCTTTGAAGAATAGCTGGAGAGTCGCCACCGACTTCAGAATTCACATCCTCACCTGACGCAGGTCCATACCGGACATAATTGTTTCGGGAGGTTCCTGTTTTGAATTCTGTGGCAGGATATGCCCCCTGAAGCAAACAATCTAAGCATAAAGGGATCGCCTCAAAGAGCGTCAACATAATGACGGGGCCCCCTCTCAGAGGGCCAAAGCCTGCCGGGGTCGCGGGATTATTTCCTTACCGTGACCCCGGAATATAACAGGCTACTGAAGGACACCGTGGATTTTAGTCAGTAGAAGTCTGACAGTCCCTCCCGCCCTGCCCGGGGCCGGAGGACTCATTTGATGATTTTACCACGCTAAAAAAAGAAAAAAAAAGCCCCTTACAGTACACAACGCGACGCAAGCCTCTAATACCTTACGACTTTGGTTTCCTAGCGCCTATCGCAAAACAAACCCATGTTCGTAATCTCTACGCGTTAATGGTTACTGAGAGCAGTGGTGGCCCAGTGGTATCGGTCCCGACTTACGAGTTGTAGGTCGTGGGTTCGAACCCCGCTAGGCGCATTACTTTGTGTAATTTATTTCATCACCACTGCTCTCAAAACGGTGAAGGAAAACATCGTGAGGAAACCGGCATGTCCTAGAACCAAAAATTCGAAGACATGTGACATCTACCAATCCGCACTGGGCCCGCGTGGTGGATTATGGTCCACTCCCTCTTACAGAGAGGAGGCCTGTGTCCCAGCAGTGGGAACATTATAGGCTGATGATGATGAATGGTTACTGAAGCCGTAAGGTGTCACGCTGTGTACGAAGGTCCTAAGTGTTATTCAGGCACAGAAGGCATGCGGACGGCAAGTTATAGGTAGCTCGCAGTCCATTCAAGGACCGGGCCCGAGTCGACGAAAGAGCTGTCAGCAAATAAGGAGGCCTGATGGGGCCTAATGCCTGAGATCACCGCAGTACCGGTAAAAAAGACAGCCAATAAATCAGTCGTCTTAAATCAAAACAAACCCATTTTACTTATTTCGTTCAATTTATCATAGGCTTTAAAGCCATTGACGTAATGATCGTAAGCTTCACGAGATTATAACACCATAGAGCATAGAGCGAAAGTTTTGACGTAAGGTGAACGAAAACGAAAGTAATCGGAATCTTTATGGTTAACTATGTGTTCGATGGTCCGAGGATTACGGGTGTTATTTAATTTGGAGAACGTTGTGGTTTCTATGTCATGAGTTACGGCCTCGTTGTTTTAGAATTAGGGGAACAGTGGACGCCATTTGTTAATGGCTGCTTGCAAATGACGTCCTGTTGGCGCTTGCGCTACGTTAGTGTTGTGTTTAGTTTTAGACTAGACTTAATGCCTTTGTCAAACTGACAGGCGAACCGAATGCGTGGCGTAGCGTTTTTGTTTGTAATGTATGGAATTGTTTGAAGCCTGTCACATAGAGTATCGGATCGCTTTCGCATTTTTATATGACATGATTCGGTTCAGTTTGCAATCGCCTGTCTGTTTGACAAAGGCCTAAGTGTGTATGTCCCCATTATACCTCACGTCCCCGTCTTATACACTATTCCCTTACCTTTTTTAAGAGACAACTTTTAATATTGGTAAAAATGGAACTCCAGGGTCTATCTTTCCTAGAGTGCAAGTTTTTGAATGAATAGATCCCTCAAGGCAATTATCAGCCTCTCTCGACTGCATTTTCGGCTGATCAAACTCAAATGAATCCATAAAAAAAATTAATTAAAACAAATAATTACCAAAGACCACAAACTAAATTATAAGAGTCTCTCAAAGCGAAAATACTCAAATCCGAAATGGACATTTTAAGCATTCGAACACAAATCTTTTCCTCACCATGCAGTTATTTCAATCTCGCATAACAAAAGAGAAGATTGAACTTAATGAACTGTGCGTCGTATTAATTAATACCTTATTATCAACAGGTATCAACAACCTTGACATAGAGGCATACCACAGTTCCGACAGGAACATCCACGAGACATGCAAACAAACAGACAAACTGTTTCCTGACTATATGGCGCACGCGACCGCGGCCCGTGGTTCCGTCACGCATACCCATATGATAATCACGAGTTTGTATACAAATATAAAAGTTAAACATGCAAATGTATTGGGTCAAAGACATTGTCACTAAGTAACTGGTTGTTTTTTCTTGCAAATAATTTAGTATCTAAACATGGCCAAACTGACCCATCAAAAAAGATTAACTAATAATTTTGCTGATATACTTAAAGTATTGATTTATGAAGATTCAAGTTTAAGAAAACACAGATTTATGACTTATGGATGTCTAAAACTCTCCTAAAAGTGGTGAAATACAGTCCAAAAGCATGATATTTTTTACAAAAGTTTGAGCAGCGAAGATAAGTTTTAATTTTTTCAATAAAAAAAAACTACAATTTAACTATACGAAAGGAAAGTTAATTTACAAAGTAACTTTTACTACGAGGAATTCCCATCAGTTACTTTTCTCGAACTAAATAGAGGTCGGTCAATGCAACGAATAAACAAATTTCGATTCGTCTAGAAATTGCCGTTGCATCACAACTCAGCGGTAAGGTCGATTTACAACAAAGAAGTGTGGCGAAGAATGCAGAGGTTTGGAAGTCACTACAATATTTGATTATGTTATTGGTGACAAGACAGCGAAGTTGTAGTGGGACTGAGCGGGTCACACTTATAGTAGGTATATATAGGGACAGGCGGGTTATAAAAAAGGAGTCGCAGCCGAAGCAGGCCTAAAAAAACTTGACGTGACGTGTTGGACTTCTTTTTGAAAGACTAACTGGAAAAGTTAAAACTTAAATACCTACGATTTGCCAATTTTTTTTTTAGATTTTCTCGACGTTTTATAAGTGCCCATTGAGGCCCCTGTAAAATAAAACATTTTGATTTTGAAAAACGATTGCGGATATAGGGGAGGCCTTTGCCCAGCAGTAACACAAAACAGGCTATTAAAAAATAACACCTGGAAAGTCGGTACGTCGGTAAGTGCAAAATCATGGGCGTGCCAGCAAAGTGCCTCATGTGAAATCATGCAGGTGAAGCAAAAATACCTTTATACTGGTGGTGCTATAGTAGACACTTAGAAATATTTATCTTTATACATTTGTGTTTTACGTGATTTTACAGTAAGTGCTTAAAAGCAACAGCATTTAGACAGGCATAGTCATAAAAGGTTGCCATGATACCTATAAACTGTTCCAACGCTGATACAATGGGTATATAAACAAAAATACGAACGACACTGAAGTAGGCCACGCTACTTTAATTCTTCAAATCTTTCCAAAAGCGAACTCAATATTATCGTTGAAAACTAATAATGTATCTCGGTTGCTATTTTTGGTTGCAAATTTATCAAACCAATCGAAGAGTCTTAGCGATCACCAATCAGAAACTGCCGTCAAAAACCAAGGAACGGGAATTGGATTGAATATTAATTTCGGACGTCAATCTTGGTATAGAAAAGTGCAGTCAATACCTCTAAATAAAAGTCGCAAAAGTGAAAATCGCAATTAGTACCCGCATGCCTCATCACATATTCATCGCCGGAGTTCATGTACGAATGTTTGATTAAACCAATAGGCACAGCTGTTTCCTTTAATCGAACATTTTACGTAATGACAATAAAAGAAAGTTCAATCAGACAAATACTTGCTGGAGTAGTAACATCCTTGGTTTGTTTTAATTCACTGTTCACGAATACACACATTTTTGTTTTTTTTTTTACTTTTATGACCCAAGAAAATCTACAGTACATGTTTTCGCCAACTCGAGCATCAGTATGATACCTAGTCCTGCTTCACTTGGGGCATCACTAATACCTAGTCCTACTTCACTGTGATGCTAAAAGAATATTCTTTTAGATTCATAGTCGTCATCTCATTCCTCCGTATCAATGCAACTTGTTAGCCATCAGAGCCAATGGTACCAATTTCAGAAGGCTACCCTGACTAATCGTGTACTCAGTATATTGCGGGCGATCCTGGAGACTCGTGATGTTCAGATCATTAAGATCCTATAGATAAAAGACCACAGTGTTAGTACCAATCTATTTTTATCATCAACAAGACTGCTCTTAATATTTTCTACATCTGCCCCACAAAGATGCAGTTTCTGCTACATATTCATAGCATAAAGTTGGCATAGCCAAGCGTCAGTCAGGTGCGTCGGATCGGATGCCACTGCGTCGACGTCGATATGAAAGCGGTGCTGCAGCGCTGCACTATTTTTGATAAATTAGACGGCTCTTGAGAAAATGGGAGATAGTGACTTGAGAATTTTTGTTCATGATATATCATTCTCGTTAGCACGATAGCACACTTTCAGTTGATCGAACAGATGCTTGCGGAATTTGGACAAACTCATAAATGTAAAACTCATTAATTAACTTTAAGACTACGTAATTTTTTACTTCTGGATTTGGTAAGTTCTTTATTTTTCTTGTTAAGGGGAACCTTATGGACTTCTGATATGGCTTTTAAACTTCCCCCGATACTATCCATGATATACTCAGCAAATATACTATACGACACGGAGCACCAATAAAGCCCACTGTGCAATGTACGTATAGTTCTGATAGGAAGAAAAATAACAAAACCAAATGTTTTACGTAATATTTAAATTACACATTTCTATATAAACGTGATTTTGTTTTAAATGTTGCCTTTATATTATTCCAAACTTACATGGAGTAAACATAAGTTATGCACTGGAATAACAAAGCGAATTTACACAATTACTTATGCAACGTTTGTCTCAGTGAAAGCCAGACGTTTATTATTTAAATCAATTATTTACTTTTGTTTTTGTTTCTAATGAGATTGTGATGACATTACAATCAATATTACCTCAGTCGTCCTGATACATATTATTTGGATGACTTAATAATTATTTATTGGTTTAATTAGTTTGAAAGTAGAGTTATAAATGATAGGATGAGTTCTCCAGAAAAGATTTTTCTTATATCATCTGTCGTGCTGAAGCCTCATATAATGCAATAACCATATAATTCACAAAATCATTTAATTTAAAATATACTTTTTTAGTTTGGTGATGGTGGTTTAGAGATCGACTGCTGCACAGCGTATCGCGGCTTTGATCCCCGCACGGAACAAATATTATTTTGTATGACCTGTTCCGAGTCTGGGTGTTAGTGTATGTGAGTTTCTATGTTTGTATACGCACCCACGATACAGGAGAAATTCATAGTGTGGGGCAAAAGTTAAAAAAAAAACATCAAAGAAGTCCTCCCTCTCAGAGAGGAGAGTTAGGGACTGGATGGTTGGGTGGTTTTGGTGGGTGGGTTTTAGTACGCACTAAAACCCACCCTGTTTGTTCAATCACACTGCACCATGTCAAATTTGAATACCCTTCATCAGAAATTGGCAATGACACACTCTAGTTCAGATGACAAACAAAATATTAACCCTATTAGTTTCACAAAGCAATTAATAGGAACAAGGGCATTGATACTATATAGAAATTGTGTGCATAGGTAGCTTATTCCACATCTTACGACCTTTTACGTCAATAAAATGTTTGTTTGTGTTAGATTCCATTGTGAAATATACGAAATCTTTTATAGAAAATGTATAGAATTTTCAATCACAATTATTTATTTGAATGGCTGTCAATCATCATTATGATGAAAGCTAACAATATGTGTACTTATTTCTTTCATTATACTTCTTACTTCGCTTAGTATCAACTCCTGACTTATTCCAGAATAGTCACTTATCTGTCAAGCAACCCTTTACCTAACAGTGGCACATTTAATAGCCTACCATGAAATTCTTTTAATGGTTTTTCTTTGATTTATTTTTCTTAATCAAGTAACTTTGCAATCGTAAAATTTTAGATCCAACAAAAACTTCACCTCCGTAGCAATTCTACAGATTTCTTACAAAGGGTTAATAGTTCAGTCGGGCCACGACTCTTTACGGTACAATTATATTTATCAAAAGAAAATGTTTACAACACCTGCCGTTTGATAATTGTGTAGATAATCGATTTTAAGATTACGTTAAGTGGATTGAAAAAGAAATACCTGTTGTTAGTGAAATAGTTAAAATTAAATACTTCGTTTAGTACGTGACCTAGGACTCGTGACAAAATAATACAAATAAATGTGACAAAATTCAATTATTATACAATTTCATAAGTTTCAAATAAAATACAGTATTTAATATACTACCAGCTCCTGTAAACTGATTTTTATCATTCTATCTTTCTTGTAATGGAATAGAACTTAATAATCCCATGAAACAAGAGGTCTATCTATCTCTTTCGAGATTTTCTTTAAATTTAAAATAAAGTAGAAAAAATAGTCATAGGTAGAGCTCGTGGCTAAATAATTACAGTCGTACAGGCCAATCTTCCGGATTAAGCCGCGCTAGCTGAGGTTGGTCTGAGGATGGGTGACCATCTATCATAGCGAATTTCCTCCGTGCTTCGGACAGCACGTAAAGCCGTTGGTCCCGGCTGTCATTTGTAGATCTTTGACAGTCGTTACTGTTACACAGAGCTCTAAAAGTCTGACAATCAGTCTTACCATGGGGTATTTGTATTACCCAGTTACTGGGTTGTAGAGGTCGGATAGGCAGTCACTCCGTGTAAATACTGATATGATTATATTGATGATGAGGCACAAAGCTACACCTCACAAGAACACCGGAACCTTTGTGTCTTAACATAATTAAAAACAAAGAAAGTTTAATACAAACAAAAGCTACAATAAATCTCATACACTATGGAGAAGCGTGAAAATTATACTGCGGGACAAAAAACTTGACCCAGTTCCGTGATATTGGAGATCGAATGAAATCTCTTCGATTACGATAGTTTAGAAAGAACAATGAGTGAGATGGAATGTTTGTCGGTATAATAGTAATTAACCAATCGACAAAAAGTTAGCAAGTGCCTGTCTATCTATTAACTAGTGAAATGTGTTGTTCCTGTAGTGTTTTCTACGGTATCATTCTTATAGTGTAAGTTGTGTTCTGATTGTGTGTCAATCATTGATGATTGATGTAGATACAATACCTAGCATTAGTTTCTATTGTTGGATATCAGAGACTTTTTTACATTTTATTGGGTTCAAAAGATTTAAGATTGCATAATTTATAAATATTTGGCTATAAAAAAACTTGTTAGCAACGGAAGTTTAGTAGGACATTTGAATAAGTCGATAATGTAGATATAACACTTATGTAACTTATTAAGATAAAATTATCTATGTTAGGTCACTTAAAATTACGCATGTTTATACTTTCAAAGCAATAAGACTTCCTCAAGCCTAACAAATTGCAAATAACCTAAGCCGCAAAAACCGCATGCTTAAGCGATTGTATTTAGTTACTTTCGTTATGTTTACAAAATAAATAATTCTGATGAATTTCTGAATTGCTTGCCGTGGAATATGGAGGAAAATTGGTTTTTTTATAACAAGTTTAGCACACGTAAAATTGTTTTATTAACCCATTAAAGACTAGCGTTGCCATATGGCAACGTGTGTGATCCATTTCATTTACAGATTATATATCAAAAAGTAACAACCTCAGCTATGTTTTTGTGATGACAATGTAAAGTTAGATATCCAAGTCACTGATAAAAAACGATTTGTGGTCATTTCTTGTTCTAGTTTGTGGGTAGTGGTTGATTCATTTAATGGTAGTCAGAAATTTTGCAGAAATGGAGCACAAAAAAACATAAGTTTCATTTATTTCTTTATCGTGTAGATTTTTATTTTTTCTTCGTCTAATAAATGCTCAGATACATCTCAAGTTTACAATAACACTATATGGTATATAATTTTTATGCAGATTTGACGTCACGGAAGTTTTTTTGTATGTTGCCATATGGCAACGCTAGGTCCATAAAGGTACATTTTTCATGAAAGTGATAATTTATCTTTTTAGATTGAATTTACATAAATTTGTAGATTTATTGGAACAAGAACTTGATGATGATTTGCAAAATAAATATATTGAGCCGAATGAAGTGAGTCCGAGCCTTTGACTTCTGATTCACTTGAAAGAAATAGGTTATGGAGGAACAGGCACGCTTCACCAGAACAGATTGCCAAAAAAATGCCCAATTACAAAGGTTGGATCTATGAAGAATATGCAAGAGGGTCATACGAATATGCCTCTCAAGGCGATGTTGTTGTAATAGGGTGGATGGATAATTCAGTTGTGACTGTCGCTTCTAGTGATCACAAAGTAAATCCTGTGGGATTGACGGATGGGTATTCCAAAGCCAGCCAACAAAATATAAAAGTACCGAAACCCAATCTCATGGGAGGGACAGACCTCATGGACCCTCATGTAAATAATTACAGGATTGGAATTCGAGGCAAAAAATGGTTTTGGACTACTTTTATGTCATCATCATCATCATCAGCCGGAAGACGTCCTCTGCTGAACATAGGCCTCCTCCTTAGACCGCCACGCCGAACGACAATTCGCCACTTGCATCCATCCGTTGCCCGCGACCCTCACGATGTCGTCGGTCCAACTAGTGGGAGGCCTGCCTACGCTGCGCCTTCCGGTCCGTGGTCGCCACTCGAGAACTTTTCTTCCCCATTGGTTGTCAGTTCTACGAGCGATATGGCCTGCTCATTGCCACTTCAACTTGCAAATTTTATGAGCTATGTCGGTGACTCTGGTTCTTCGCCGAATATCCATGTTTCGGATTTTATCCCGCAAAGAAACTCCGAGCATAGCTCTTTCCATTGCTCGTTGAGTGACTCTCAGTCTCTCTAAAAGGCCAGCAGTCAAAGACCTACTTTTATGTGGCTAGTAGGTATTACTAAAAACAATTTCTGGATCCTGACGTGCAAATCAGGAAAGGATATTGAGCAGCTGGTCTAAATCTGGTGGTCGAGCATCTACCTCGAGATGTGGGTGTAGGGTTTTGGAAGGAGTTAGATATGACGGAGCAAATCATTTTCCAAAATCAGTAGAAAAGTAACGCAAATGTGTTGGAGCTAACTGTAAAAGTATAAGAAGAGTTACCTATATATTCAAAATGTGACGTTGGTTTAGGTATTAAATGTTTTGAAAATTATAATTCTAGGTAATTATCTGGTGTATTTTCATAAATATATTATTATACTAAATAAATAAAATAAATATTCAAAAGCTTATATTTTTTTGAAACGGTAAAATATTGTACCTAGTTTGACCTAGCGTTGCCATATGGCAACAGTCTAAAACTCAATATTGGGAGATTACGTTTTTTTTTTTAGTTATAATAGTATTATCTGGTCAACATTTAACTAAAATATGACGATAAAACAAAAAAAAATGAGTTTCAAAAACTCAGTCCCTAATGGGTTAATAAATTAATGTTTTTACTTTATGATGGTAATCTTTTTACTAACGATATAACATTGACAATATCTTTTCAGATTGGCGTATTAATTCTGGCAAAATAGTTACGGAAAATTCAAATATTCAGGCGTATCTATAATCATGTATTCATATTACTAAGAAACATGATTAACTCATGAGGAAAAATCAATCATGAAAAATACACATAGGTACGCATTTCCGCAAAGAACAAACAGCTATTTAACGGAATATTTCTATTTAATTAGTTTAGACATTACGTTGGTTCACATGAGTATTTACAACACGCTTGCACCAGAGAAACGGAAAAGTAAAAACTAGATAATAATTGTGCGAACCAATTCTCTCACTGTATTGTGTCGTAAAATAATAATGTGGAGCATTTTTGTTGGCCGCAAGTATATTATTATAGGGGAAACGGCGGGCTTATGAATGGATTTTAAATAACAATTTGTATGTTAAACAATGGTGTAACGCTTGTTATAAAAAGATGGTATTTAATTAACGTACTCTACTGTTTTAATTGTAGTACATTATATAATTACCGTATTCATCTTTTTCAACTGAACATGTTGTTTTTTCGTGAGAGCTGCTTGTTTCCTAGCTAGCCTGTGAATGTCTATCGGTAAATCGGTAAAGGCTATAAATTTAATTTAATGTCTCATTAAAGATACGATCTTCGATAATAATCGTAACGATTTGCCGATCTGAAAGTCTGATAACTCGTCTTAGGAATGGGAGAGTAGGAGAACCAGTACTGCCTGGGTTGTAGAGGTCAGATATGCAATCACACCGTGTAAAATACTGTTATTCAGCTGCCTCCGAGTAGAGTGGAAGCCGACCCCGACATAAATATAGAGTGGGAAACACTGCGGAAAGATGGTGTAGTTATAAGTATAGTTACACAAATAGAGACACTATCGTGTCCCGAATTTCTACCCTTCTTTGTTCCCATGGCAACCTAGTTCCAAACAACACAACACCGCAAACGAAAGTCCTTGTTCATCAACAAAATTAGATAGATACGAGTACTAGCAGTGACAATGCCAGAATAAGCGATATACAAACTAAATGAGGTATAGCGTGTCAACAAAAAATTATGTGGGCACTTTCTTTTGAGTAGGTGAGCAAATGTTGGTTTTAGTAGCTACTTTATGTGATGACAATACTGTTCAGTTTAATTGCTAAATCATCTTCGAGCTTCTTGTTGGAGATAATGAAGGTCAAATATTTTGGTGTGACCAAAGAATTTGGCTGAAAATTTGAGTAATCTTGGCAAGACAAAAAAACTTATAACTTTAAATATGCAATTTTTTCGATAGTGCTAAAAGATACTTTTTCTCGGAAACGAGTAAATAGTTATAAAATGGTACTCAAAAGCGATTACCTAACGATAATAAATTTTATTGAAGGTACTGTTGAGTCATATTGAATAGAAAACATTGTTTATAATGGTTGTGTTTTAGAAAACACAATCGTTCAGAGAATAACGATGAAATTGAATATGTAATTGAATTTGTTAGAAAACTGTAGAATGTAGTGAACTATGAATTCCGATCATCACGTACCAATTTGTGATGGAGAACGAATTTTTAAGTAGAATTTCAGGGTGAAAACGAAACAGTGACAAATAAACCAACTTGTTCAGAGAAATCGTAAAATCATTTTTTTATTTGAAGTATCTTCTAAGATAGCTTTTCAAGGAATATCAAGTAATTTGTTCTCTTTGGATCCCCAGCTACAGAACTTCAGCAGATGCTTCAATATCTGAGCGACGTAAGCCTTGAGGTTGGACCGAAGATAAATATATCGAAGACCAGAGCTATGTGCAATGAAGCACCTACAATATAAAAGTAGATAGGGAGACAATACAATATCCAGGAATGTCTTCACTGGGGTCAAGTAGTCTGGAAGAGATACTGGTTAATGAAGGAAGGTCTGAACTGAGCGAAAAACGCGGGCTCACGAAAAGTGGAAGTAGCGCCGGGCCTTTGCCCAGAAATGGGACAGAGCAATTTAACATAAAATATTCGCATCCTCGAAAAAAAAGGCCTCTATTTTATGAGGACTGGGTTGTAATTCACGCCTATTCAGTGCATGTGTAGATTTTTGTAGCTTTGTTTTTGTAGCTTTGAAGGAATTCAAACACACCACTTAGCCGTTTCGTACACAAGGCGACTCAACTCTCTGAAACCTTATGTCTTTGGTATCTATTGACGCGTACGTTTGTACGAACCTTTGGGTTTGTATTTCGATAGTCTTGGATACTGAATTCGTAAAGTATCGGAGACTAGCGTTAACTTGTGTACGTCTGTGTGTTAACAACGAGCAGCGGTATCGCTGTAAGGCGCCTTGCATTGTTTTAAAAGCAATAGTGTACCGAACTTCAAGCTCATTAGTTTTTTCTAACAGAATATGATCATAAATGATACGAATCTAATTCATTCCATTTTACTACGCCCGTGGGATCCCTATATTGTTGTAAACAATGTTATAATGTAAAGATCTTCTCAAACGATATATTTGTATTACGATTCCGTCAATGACATGAAACAACGGACTTCACCTCAAATGTGACGGTTAGATAATAATTACGATTGTTACGTTGTGATTGAAATGATTTCGGAGCCAGGTTTCTGTTCAAGTACGTGATATATTTTAATGAAAGGCGATGATGATGAGGAGGTCTTATGAATTTCGTTTGACAGTTGATCTTCATGATCTACAGTTGGAATTATTCGCCTACCCGCAACTGATTATAGGGCTCACTTAACTTATCTATCCTCGCTTCTATGCCATCCACCCGTGATGGCCGCAATGATAGTAATTATGAAAAGATTATAAAAGGTATATTACACATATAATATGCATATAGACCATTAGGTACCTATTACTATCAGCTAGATTTATAGAGCAATAGCTAAAACCCAAAAAACCAGTTCCCAAAACTCAGACAGAAATCAAAAAGAGAAATTTTAATATCAACGAAATGAAAATGAATTATCAATTAGGATAAGATAGAGTTAATAAAATTTAAAGACACTAGAACGGTTCTCACCTGAGCAAGATTCAACGGTGCTCTTCCAGGTGGGGTGCTAACCTGGCTGGACACTAACGATGCCAGCGCCACCCTCTGGTTCCCCGACATCGCCCTGATGATGGGCAGGATCTGCGCAAACTTCCCCACGTGGTCCTTCCTCTCTAGCGCCCTCAAAACAGCATCCTTTATCATCCCCTCCTTAGCTCTTATCTTATGAGAAGATTTATAGTTCTTCACCAACGTCCTCCTTGGTGAAGGATCGAAATCTTCCAATGTATCATGTCTGTCCTCAAAAGAATCCAGGTTGTACTGTGGTCTATGGGAATTCGTCACTCCAGTCGGCTTCACTATCCTAACAGGAGGTTTGACTACAGTCTGGTATTGTCTCGACTCCTGCGCAATCATCACCTCATCAGGGTCACTGAATTCAAAGTCTTTTAAATCATCCTCAGCTTTCAGGAGGGTTACTAATACCGCGACGAGGAAAACTCTAGAAAGATGCGCCATTTTATGTTAATAAATTAATCTATTTATTATAAACTATATTACAGTTTTATCATATTAACACTTTGCACGAACACATTTTAGGAGAACAAAAAAATAAATATGTATTTTTGCAAGCGCGCGTTTATGTCTTTTGGTCCGCGATGCGCGCACGCAGAGCTCCGCGATTCAACGACAAATGGACGCGTGCGCTCCCCCACACACGCACACAAACATACTCTCTCATCTCGTACACAGGTGTCGGATAATACCGGAACTGACGACTTTCACCGTGATGCTGAGGTCATCTCTGGTCATCTGATAACTGCTACTCTTATCAACAATAGATCCTCAAACGTAACTTTTGTACAAGTTAATTCCACTGTCATAATTTAACACCTTCATTGATGGTGCTTGTTATGTAAGGAAAGAGAAGAAAAAATGTATGGGATCAATATCATTGACAATGATGATAGTGCAATTATAATTATTTCGTATGGAAAAGCTTTCACAGTTCGGAAATTATTGTTACGAAAGACATCGATCAGCGTATTGTTATCGACAGACTATGAAACTATGAATATTTCTCTCCAAAGTAATTTGAACTCTATCTTGATATGAGACAGGTTGTATTTAGTTCGAAAATTTGACTGGCCTGTTGGTCTAGTGGTTAGTGACCCTGACTGCTATGCCGGAGGTCGTGGGTTCGATTCCCACCCAGGACAAATGTTTGTGTGATGAGCACGACCATTTGTTCTGTGTCTGGGTGTAATTTATCTATAATATGCATGTATTTAGAAATATATAAGTATGTTTATCAGTTGTCTAGTACCCATAACACAAGCTCTGCTTAGCTTGGGACTAGATGGCGTTGTGTGATAGTTAAAAAAAAAAAAAAACATGGTTGTCAAATTAAGGTGATCAAAATTAGATAATAGATATAAAAGATATATGATAAATGTAAAACTACAGTAATATAAATGACGTCAAGTTATTGTATTACAGGTACCGGCAATAAAGAATGCACAAAGTAGAGATGAAATGAATGCAAGCCGATGAAGTCGTGACGTCTGACAGATATGAAAAAGTTTTGCACCAACTCCATAAGTAAAGTGGTATAAGGGTAGTATAATCATGTTGATTCTTGGAAAGAGATATTCGGCGAGTATCAATGTGATTTGGCATACTTCATTGCCGGCACAAGATAATATCTTATAAAATGGAGAAAGCGATTTATTCACTTCATTCAAAACTGCATTTTTGTATTCTTTTGAAGATCATTTTGCATTGACGTAGGTGGTCTAAAATGTGACTAAGGGCTGGTTTTTCAATAGTCAGTTAAGCGTTACCTGAGGAATAAAAATAACGGTATGACATATTTTCCTTATATAAGCTGTCAAACCGCCATTTTTATTCCTCAGTTAACGGATAACTGACTATTGAAAAACCAGCCCTAAGAAAATGTAATATTTTGAAATAAAATAAAATATTTTAAGAAAAATTGCTAGAAGGTATACAAATCTGGGCCAAATTTTGATACAACCTAATGACATATAATTTATACGATATCTTATAAATTGTATACTATTATAGTTTGTTTTTTAATCTCGTAGACCAAATTGACAAATGATAACATTAAAACTGACGTAAATACTATTGAAATTTATGTCAGTTTGCCATTTGCACCTGTCAATTCAGTCTACGAGATTAAAAAACAGAGTTTAGGTACCACAAATTACTATAACTAACAAAAAATAACAATACGCTGTATACTACGTTAAGAATTTTTCAATCCAACTTGTGACTGTCATAAAAGGGATTTATTATCTCGTAAACAAGGATTTCTATCAGTTTGATTCTCACAGTGTCTGCTAATTAAAGATACCTGTTTTATTAAGATATTACTATAAAATTAAATACGCCTCACTCCTAATCTATGTCCACTAGTTTAACTTGATGTAACATTTCTTCTATTATCAGCTTTGTTTTATACTACGAGAATGTAGGATACCGGCACATAGTATAAAGACGGATCGCTTCCCACCGTCTGGGGTGCGTTTAAATCTTCCAGCGATGTTTCGCCGGAAAAAAATTAAACTAGTGAGGGTTCGCTGAACGGAGTCATATCTTTTTGTCAATGTTAGCTGTCAAATTCAATTGACAGCTCAGTTTATTGAACAAATAATCAATTTGCCGGTTTAATATAAATCCATAATCCAAAAATAATATTCACTCTATAAAATAAAAATAATACTCGTTTTTACGGCAAGAATCGAGCAAAACAACAAAACTTAATGTCAATCTGACAGCAGGATAAAATTTTGCGTGGTAAAAAGGTCGCAAAAATTTATTCCTTTTAGTAAAAACATAGACCAGCGGACGAACGTAAACGGGGCAGATTAAATTTTAATTGGTATCATTTTTCACCTCTCGGTGTACTTAAACGGGCTGTTTGACATTTAGTCAGTATAAATTTAAACTGGATAAAGGATTTAAACGCAGCCCTGTACACGTAGATCTGTCAAACTACACAACAGATTTCAATGCGGTTTTCTTCAATATTAGGGAGTGATCAAGAAGAAGGTTTATGTATACGAGTATATATTACATGCATACCCAGGCGTTGCTGGTTTTTTTTTAGCGTGATAACCAGTCCTAACCCCAAGGTGTCGAGTCTGCTAATTATTAGTCAGAATGGCGCCACAATGGCGTTTCAATTGTAGTGCTTATTCGAACTGAGCTGAGCTGAGTAAAAAATGGTTCGAAAATTGGCGCCATTCTGACTAATAATTAGCAGACTCGACACCCAGGGCTATTGAAGGACACCGTGGATTTTAGTCAGTACGAGTCTGACAGTCTCCCCGCCCTGCCCTGGGTGGGAGGACTTATTTGATGATTTTACCACGATAAAAAAAACCCAGGACAGGGCAGGAGGGACTGTCAAACTAATACTGACTAAAATCCACGGTGTCCTTCAATAGCCCTTTACGTTCCGGGGTCACGAAAACTCGTTGGTCTCCCGACCCCTGCAGGCGTTGCCAGGGTGGATCTCTAATATTATAGTATAATAATCCTAATAGAATTATATTCCAACAGACAACAGAAAATTAATCTATTCAGTGGTTTTCACCGAAAAGAGGATGTACTTGCCACAGTTACGATAATCATCAGTAAAAAGATAAGTTACGCATAAAAAAGGGAGTTATGCGCATGGTCTCGCTCTGGTTGTTGGCTCATGGAACATAAACATGGTAAGACTGTGAGACAGTTATCATTGCCTGGAATCTAGCGGATACACATGGAGGTACAGCGGGGAGGTGTGAGCTAATTTAACGGCGCAGTTGGCGCAATCGCTAAGGCCTTTGGCAAAACAGACAGGCGATAGCGAACCGAACCGAATCATGTCATATAAAAATGCGAAAGCGATCCGATACTCTATGTGACGGGCTTCAAACAATTCCATACATTACAAACAAAAACGCTACGCCACGCATTCGGTTCGTCTGTCAGTTTGACAATAGCATAAGTGATTAGGCTAAAAATAGATATATATTTGCAGTTTGCACATTTTATCACCTGTGTCGCTAATCTTAAAGGTTTTTTGCTGAGAGAAAATATCGACTAGACCAGGACTCAAACTTGCGTCTATCTATGTAGATAAATAATATGCAACGACACAAGATAACAATAAAATGAGAGATTCGACCACACACCGGGCAGACCTGCGGGACTTCCTCAAGAATAGGAGGTTTCACGCAAAGCTCGGCTCAAATGGCGCTACCAGCGCATGATGTAATTTACTGTATGATTAACTTGACATACACTACACCACAGGGGTGCGTTTAAGTAAGCCGGCGAAATATTAGCCGGATAAAAATTAAACTAGCGAGGTTTCGCTGAACGGAGTCATAGGTTTCAGTCAATGTTAGCTGTCAAATTCAATTGACAGCTCAGTTTATCAAACAATTAAGAATTCAATCCATAATCCACAAATATTATTCACCGAGACGATGAATTAAGTACTCTCTAAAATAAAAATATTCGTTTTTACGGCGCGAATCGAGCAAAACAACAAAACTTAATGTCAATCTGACAGCAGGATAAAATTTAGCGAGGTAAAAAGGTCGCAAAAATTTATTCCATTCAGTAAAAACTTATACCAGCGGACGACCGTAAACGGGGCAGATTAAATTTTGGCTAGTTTCATTTTTCACCTCTCGGTGTGCTTGAACGGGGTTGACATTGAATCAGTATAAATTTAAACTGGATAATTGATTTAAACGCACCCCTGACGGCTAAAACTCGCAGTGAATCCCCCTATTGTCATTACTATCCACCATTTTCTTAAAACAGAAACATAATTTATTATATGAAGGAAACAATCCGAAGTTAATCTTATTCGAATACAATTTCCGTAAGTAAATTATAATCATAGTAACCTTACAGGAGTAACTTGCTCTCACGAAGTTAAATGCTGTCAATTATTTTTTAGTTATAGATGATGATGAATTACTTTAAAAGTATTTACTTCCAAAAGCGGACTTAACCGAATTGTTCTTATCAAAAATTTAAATAACTAAAACAGACATGCGTTAGCGAAAAAACACTCATTAACAGTGGTACAGACTCAGGCAGTACCTAAATAAAATAAAATCAAAGAAACAACAGTATCTAAATAAATTCCTTCGCTACAACATTGTGCAGCTTATAAACGAAAGAAGGAAACAGATTTAATATTAGAAGCGTGCGGTTTGTCGATGCTTGTTACTTTCTTTGTGATTGAAGCTTTGTTGTACCGCGTGCCGGTTGTGCGTAACACTGGCAAGACATACTATACAGGTTGGATCGCAATTGTCACGTTGTAATTTTTTTTTAATATTTGTAACTGTCATAAAATGAGCAACGAGAAGACAAGATTTGTCACTTGCTTCTCCCAAAGTTCATAAACTCGATGATTACGATTGACTGTTTATAAATATGACTGATAAAAAGATCAAATCTGTAACGTTTATGTATCATTTATGTTATATTTTAATCCGAAAAACATTAGTCATTCATGAAATAACGAGTATCAGCAAAACAAGTTCACGCCTGTGTGGCATATCGTTTGCAAAACCGAGAATTAAAATATTGATCAACAAAGAATGCAGGCGCTTCAATTTAAAATTATTCCTGAAAATTTTGCCCTTTTGTTTTATTTGTTGACTCTGTGTGTTTTTATCTACAGTTCAGAATTAAATACATACTTGCTAAATAATTCTGTTAAACAGGATTTTAATTTACAGGCCAGTTGGCAGTAAATTACTTCCTAACTGGACTTGCGCTTGACAAAGGTGCCAACTATTTATTCATCGAATAGCAGCATTACAAAGCCTGAGTTTGTTGGGTAAATTAAGAGGTGCCTACTTTCGATGTAAGATATATGTGCCCGATTGATGGCAATAAGCTAACCTCTTTTACCAAGGACTCGAATATAACTGACGGAATATGGATTTAACTTTGTCTCTCTTTTGGTGAGGGACGGTGTTCGGGATCATCTTTTGTAAATAAGTTGATGATCACCATTTATTTTATTAGTTCTACATAGTTTGGATATATTTATAGCTTTTGATATGATTTGTTAACTTGAACCTGGTGTAGGCTCAAGTGTCAATGTCGGAACAGGCGAGGTACCCAGGGTCCATCTTTGTGATTTTCAACTAATAAGTAGCTACTTTCTAAGTTTATTCTTAGACAGCGCACAGTAATATGGCATTCATATTTGAAACACGCTGTATAACAAAGGACATCAAACAAACGCGTTAAGCAACGGCGCACAGGCTGCGGTTGAACGAAAGTACCTACACTATTATTACACTGGCGTGCACTGTCATTACTGCACTATAGACAAGCGTTCAGCTATCTGTGCTGCACGATGATGGCACCAAATGTAAACTTGCGGTATTGCAGTGTTGGGTAAGGTGGGTCTGTTAAATAGGCAGGTGTGTACTTTCCCTTTTGGATTGATTTAGGTTGATACAGCTGTTATATTATTTTACGTCGGGTTTGCTCGCTACTCGCCTATGAGGGACCGTTTACAAACATTTAAATTTACAAATGTAAACTTGCGGTATTGCAGTGTTGGGTAAGGTGGGTCTGTTAAATGGGCAGGTGTGTACTTTCCTTTTTGGATTGATTTAGGTTGATACAGCTGTTGTATGTAGTTTTTTTTTGCGTCGGGTTTGCTCGCTTCTCGCCTATGAGGGACCGTTTACAAACATTTAAATTCACAAACACGAACAGCCAGAATGAAAACAACTACTTGTAGATCATACAAACAATATTTATTCCTTTATAATTTACTTTTTTAGTACATTACAGTAAATTTTCAATACATTTTAATATTTATTTATAATAAAATAATTCTTTTTAAACTTAAAATTAAATCAGATCTTACTATAACCAATACTATCATACAATCATACAATTTTTGAGACTAGACAGCGATATCTGGAGTAGAGAAACAATAGATAAAACTGTGAGGAAATAACATAAAATAAAAAATGTTATATAACACTCAGTATAAAATAACATCTGATATTTACAGTACGCTTGTAATGTAATGTATAGCACCATTATGATCCAACTTTTTATTCATTTTGATACTTTATAATTTTATTATGAAGCGATTACTAATCACTTGACATTCATTTATTTTTATTCGAAGAACATTTAATTATGCAATTTACATGTCTGTATTTGGCCGCACTCATTTTTACCTACTTATTCAATATAAATGGTCCCTGTTTACAAACATTTAAATTTACAAATGTAAACTTGCGGTATTGCAGTGTTGGGTAAGGTGGGTCTGTTAAATGGGCAGGTGTGTACTTTCCTTTTTGGATTGATTTAGGTTGATACAGCTGTTGTATGTAGTTTTTTTTGCGTCGGGTTTGCTCGCTTCTCGCCTATGAGGGACCGTTTACAAACATTTACATTCACAAACACGAACAGCCAGAATGAAAACAACTACCTACTTGTAGATCATACAAACAATATTTATTCCTTATAATTTACTTTTTTTTAAAAAAAAAAACGTTGCCCCGCATAAGGAATTTCTCCTGTATCGTGGGGTACGTTTACAAACATATAAACTCACATAGGTACACAAGCACCCAGACCCGGAACAACTCTGCAGGTCATACAAATATTTGTTCCGTGCGGGGATCGAACTCGCGACACGCTACGCGGCCGTCGATCATTCAAGCACTGCGCCAATCGTCCCACCTGTATTATTATCTACATACATCCATCAAAAAAGTTTGTAATCACTAGCGTAAGAAGATAAGAAAAAAAAAAATATCGAGAAAAAATCTTTGTGTGTTTTCTTTGCTTAGATAGAAATATCCTGTTTGAAATTAAATTATAAAATATTTTTTTTATTATTTAATCAACCGTAACAAAAAAGATTTCGACTTTTCAAAGCGATCGCAAACTTTTTTGATGAGTGTACTTACGTTCATTTTGTTCCATTTTGTTTGGTTTTGAGTCAAGGGTACCACATTAATATTTTCCATTATACTAATGTAATTTAAGAAAAACGAAAATGTTAATCATACAAAAAAAAAACATGATCTCTAAAATTAAATATAAATAATTAGAAATCTCAAAATACCAAAGGTTCAATTTTAAGAAGATATTTATCTAAATTTGTCATTCCTTGAGCCCAAAATATCAAGTAGTGTCTGAAATATGCAAGTAACAAAGAAAACTGAAGTAGGAGGCAAAAAGCAAATTAGGTTTACGGATGAAACAAAATAAAATAAAAGAACAAGTAAATTTTCAATACATTTTAATATTTATTTATAATAAAATAATTCTTTTTAAACTTAAAATTAAATCAGATCTTACTATAACCAATACTATCATACAATCATACAATTTTTGAGACTAGACAGCGATATCTGGAGTAGAGAAACAATAGATAAAACTGTGAGGAAATAACATAAAATAAAAAATGTTATATAACACTCAGTATAAAATAACATCTGATATTTACAGTACGCTTGTAATGTAATGTATAGCACCATTATGATCCAACTTTTTATTCATTTTGATACTTTATAATTTTATTATGAAGCGATTACTAATCACTTGACATTCATTTATTTTTATTCGAAGAACATTTAATTATGCAATTTACATGTCTGTATTTGGCCGCGCTCATTTTTACCTACTTATTCAATATTTTATACCGTAGTAACACAAGGAAAACTTTTGATACGTAAAATATGGTAAATTTTCAATCTTATTAGGCCTGTATCAAATGCGGAGTATGCGTAAATCTATCCACCTATAACTCATATACATAATCAACATACATAACAGTTCTTTATTTACAAATATATCATATGAAAACCACGGCATACATTAATATAAAAATACTGTTATTATAAATTAACAAATTATTTACAATTTATAAACATAGTTTTCAAGTTTTTAAAATTTCAATATGTTCGAAATTTAAACTTGTAATGTCATGCTTCCACACACTAGTGCAAAATTATTGTGTTTTGTCAAATCAGTGCTAGTGTTTGGCGGATTATTCCTTAATATAAACACACTAATTAATTTATATTTCAGTCGAGTTTCACTGAATTAGTTGGAATGTGACGATTCAAGATTTATCAGGCATAACTTAGTCTTTTCAACTTCAAATATCAAGATCTGAAGTTCACACTACATCAAGTATCAAAACAAGTCTTCATTCCAATCAAGATTTCATAATATAAAAATAAAACTAAAAGCATCTCCTAGCTCCATATTAATTTATAACCGCATTTCGTATACCGTATCCATATACATCATAATCAGGCGAATACTATCTCTCACTGTAACATCACTACCAACTAAATAACAAGGCTAAGTTATGCCCACATCTTCACGTAAGCGCGATGAATTCACATGACAAAGTTGGTACTATTGTAGAACATTCCACATTTGAACTAACTCCGCCATCTTGGTGCCACGGTTAAATGTCACATTCAAATTCTGATACCCTCTTATTCCTGCCGTCGGGTGCCATTTGGAAATGATTGTCCCTATCCCTAGTCCCCACTCTGGGAAACCCATTAAAGCTGTTTCTACTAACCAAAGGGTTTTCTCTCTCCCTTTCCCTCTCTCGATGAAAACTGGATGTCGAGAGTTTCCCATCTTTGCGTTCGGTAAAATTCGTGTCACTGAAGTTTTCTTTCGGGAAGTTACGTTCGTTGAACTCGCCATCAGAGAAGTTTCTATCGTTGAAGGGGACGTCCCTGATGCCGAAGCCTCCCATCCGCGGTGTGCCGATACCGAACTTGTTCCGAAGCTCTTCGTCACGGAAGTTAAACGCTCGGTTTTCGAATTTGGCAGGACCGGTGGTGAGTCTAGAAAATAAACTCCATGATTATTGGGCCAATGCTTATAAGAGAAATAATGACTGCATAGGAATCAGAATTCAGAATAGGTATTAAATCATTCCATAATAAAAGTTTGTTCGTTCACTGAGAAGAGCCATTTTTAAGCAATCTCCTGTCCTGAAATCAAATGTTGGGAAATCAAAACAATAAAGATATTCAGGTGGTGCGAGTAAATGATGCCCTTTCAGCTTTTAAGTCCCTTGAACTAAAATAAAATAAATTCATATCTTTAGCTATTGATCCCAAAGCGATCTATACTCTTCAAAGATATCGGACACCGTTCACCCCCACCACCGCAACTACTCACTCTCTAAAGCACCGCCTCTCCCGGTCATACTCCGCCGACAGACCCTCATCATCATTAATAATGGCAGATGGATCGCTATACACCGAGGATTCCTGGTAAAAGGAGTCCAGGTCCACGTAGTTTCCTTCTGAGGGTTCATTGTCCAGGAGCTCTGCCAGTTGGGACTTGAGAGCTGCGAAGGAGGGACGTTGGGAAGGGTCGGCGTGCCAGCAGGAGTGCATGGCGCGGTACAGTTGGGGCTTGCAGTGAGGGGGACGCTCAAGCCGGTAACCTTCAGTGACCGCTGCTAGCACTTCGCGGCCTGACATCGCTGCGTACGGCGTCGAACCTGGAACGAAATAATGAAATAGATAATACCTACAATTTGCAACAGTTTGACATTGTATTAGGTGGCCTAACAACTGATAATGTTGATTCGGCTCAAATCCTGTGATGTTCCAATCCGGATGAAGCGAGCCAATTTCAATTTTATTTTTATGTTCTGGACAATCACAAGAACTTGGCAATTGGATACCCCCATGTCGCCAACTTTAGGCTCAGAACATGGGATTCATTAAAGTAATTTTCGTAAACGTCTAAAACTATCAAGTTTACTTGAGTTCTATTTGACAAAATGGGTAAGGCAGATATAGAGATAGTAAACCCAGAATATTACTCACCAAGCGTCACAATCTCCCACAAAAGTATTCCAAACGCCCACACATCAGTGTGATGACTGTACACATTGTACAGCAGCGCCTCGGGCGCCATCCAGCGCACCGGCAGCGCGCCCCGCGCCGCCCGGCTGCCCGCGCCCGCGCACCGCGACATGCCGAAGTCCGCGATCTTGCACAGCTTGTTGTGGTCCACTAGCACGTTACGAGCTGCTAAGTCGCGGTGGACGATCTGGAATAGTGAGAAGTGACGTATTAGTTTTTAATCACATTGTTCAACCGATTCAACCCAATACTGCACAACACGGATTGTGGTCTGTCATATCCAGTCTGACCGATTCACCTTCTTAAGCATGTTAGTCCATGTGACTAGGAGTCGTTGAGGGTGACTCTTTTCTCCATTAGACATTGCTCCTTCAAGTTATAATTTAGCAAGCAAGGCAGAGCTATTTGAACTTACATACTAAAAATCGGAGAGTTAAGACGCATTATAAATGTACATAACGTATACAAGTAACCTACCCCCTTAGACGCTATATAGTCCATTCCTCTCGCCACACAATACGCGAAGACAGTCAGGTCTCTGGACGTGAGCGCTCCACTGCCACTGAAACGGTCGGGCCGAGATCGGCGCTCGCGCAGGTATGTCAGTAGCTTACCGCACATCACATACTCCATTATGAGGAGATAGGGTTCTGGAAATGAGAAAAACAATGATGCGTTAAGTTCCTTAACTCGTTTCTTAACAAGACGTTCCTAAAGGTAGTAGTAATTTAGAAAAAATACTTAAATTATGAGAGATCTTTCGTTCCGATTTTTCTCAGTATTTATTTTATTATGTAATTTAGTTTATAATCAATCAATTGAATTTTCACAAAATATTTCTTTTAGCAGGCTTTCTATCTCGTTTTCTAATACATTATCAAAACACACAAGTTACACACCTAGTTCAGTGCAACAGGCAAGCAACGTGACAACGTTGGGATGTGTCCCTATCTTCTGCATAATGTAGATTTCTTGGAGCAGTTCCTGCTTTTCCTTCTGTGAGGCAGTCTCCTTGATGGTCTTGACTGCCACCAGCCGTGTCAGGCCGTCGTGGCCATTCAGATCATCGGCTTCCGCTTTCCATACCTTGAATGTAGAGAATTATAGGTAAAATATCAAGAGATCAATATTGTAATTGGCAAATAAATAATACGAGTACCTATTTTAATAATAGAGGAATTGACAATTTTTTTCATCAACTTTTTTTAAACGATTTTACAAACATCTTATTGGAGACTAGCTTCTGCCAGCGACTTCGTACGCGAATTAATCCTGTTGGTTATGCCAGCGACAATGGGGTCGTCAAAATCGAAGATCTGAAACGTCTCATGTCGAATTCTTAGAGCCTGGGGACGGGAAAACAACGGGACGCGCATGACGATTCCAGACGTTCCAGATCTTTCATTTTTGTAAGTCAACAGGAAATACGCATCAGGCTAAACAACTCTTGCTAAGATGTTATTCATATATATGTTAGAGTGTAGCTGGGCTCTTGGAGTTCCACATCAGGTGTTCCAGATCTTCAGTTTTTATACGACAACAGGGAGTGCTCATCAGGCTGAACAACTCTTGCTAAGACGTCATTACTGTATATGTAATAGCGTAGCTGGGCTCTTGGAGTTCCACATTAGGTGTTCCATATCTTCAAATTTATTTTCTCAGCAGAAAATGCTCATCACGCCGAACAATTTTTGTTACGGCGCTATTTTTGTATCTCTTATAGTTTAGCTGATCTATTGCAGTTCTGCATCAGATGTTCAAGTTTCCAAGATAAATTATAGCCTATATACTGCCCAGACTTAATAGCTGTACAACAAAAAGAAAACAATCAAATCCGTCCAGTAGTTCCGAAGATTAGTGTGTATGGAGTAACTTCTCCCGTTTTCCTAACATTTCCCTTCACTGCTCTGCTCCTATTGATTTTAGCGTGATGAAAAGTATACTATAACCAGCGCAGGAGTATGAAAAATAATTGTACCAAGTTTCGTCAAAATCCGTCGAGTAGTTTTTGTTTCTATAACGGTTATACAGACAGACAGACAGACAGACAGACAGACAATAATTTTATTAATTGCATTTTTCGCATCAGTATCGATCCCTAATCACCCCCTGATAGTTATTTTGGAAATATATTTCATGTACAGAATTGACCTCTCTACAGATTTATTATAAGTATAGATATAGAAGATATAGATAGATAGAAGATAGATAACAGAAAGTTAGAAATCAAATAAACTCACCTGTCCAAAGTTCCCCTGCCCCAATAACGTCTGTAGCCTCAATTTATTTCTCGGGAACTCCCACTTCTGGTCAGGTTTCGTCGGCGTTGGCAATGGAGGTCTCGCCACCGGTGTTATAGGAGACTCCTTCTTAATATCCCCATCTTCGAAATAGCCTTCGTACTCCGTTTCAATTTCTTTGGTCTTCTTATTTAATACACTCCTTAAAACAAAAGCTACTATTGCTGCAACTGGCAGAAATCCCAGTCCTGCCAAAACGTATGATGCTGTATACGTTTTCTCAGCCTCAATGACCACCTCCTCGTTTTGTGACGAAAGATCCTCAATTTCTTCACCATCTGTTCTATTGACAGTTTTGTCAGTTTTGACCGTAGAACTTGCAACAAAAACTGGTTTAGAACTTGATTCTGATGATGTTCGAGAAGTTACCACAAAAGGCTTGAAAGTTGGTGTTGTGGTTGGAGGCAAAGATGTTGTGATAAAACTAGAGTAGGCTGTTGTTGCTTGTGTAGTTGATATTGGGGATTCTGCAGATTGATCAGAAGGAAGTATAGTAGGAGCTAGAGTTGTAGTTGAAGTAGTCGTTGGTCGTCTTCTTCTGTGTTTATTAACTCTAGTCGAATTAGTCGCATTTTCGATGTTTCTTTGTCGGAATAAATTCGCTAATCTATCTGATATCTTCGATTCAGTTTCGTTTTTGGCAAGCGATGTATTCCTCGTTGACAATTCACTGGCTATTGGAGCCGCCGTATTAGGACTAGAATTTGGATTTTCTGTTGTTGTAGTTCTTATTCGAATTATGTGTTTAGGTTTGAAACTCGGAGGTAAAATTGTGGTAGTTTCTGTTTCATTTAAAAGTATTGCTTTCGGTATTGTGCTATTATTTGTATCTACATTTTCAGATATTTTACCGTTGTCATCTTCTTTTAAACCACCATCCGTTTTATTATTTCCTTTCATGGATGATGTTATAGATACTGACGTGACAACCGCCGTATAAACTGAAGTAGCTGCTTTTTCAGTGGTAGTAGCATTAATAATCAAAGTTGTTAGCACTGGAGTATTTTCAGTACTGGCTGCTGTTACTCTTAGTGGACGTCTTCTTATATTTGAATAGTTTCGAGTAAAGTTTCTGGGGGAAGTAGAAGTTACATTTGTTTTAGATAACGAATTTTCCCTCATCGTATTACTAGTATTCGTTTTAGGCGCAATATCTTTATTAATTGACGTACTGTTTGTTTTATTACCGTCTTTACTCTTATCGAATGTGCTGGGTGAATGTAAAATTATGGGTTCAGTAACATTCAGCTGAGCAACGTTTTGCGATTTTGTTGTAGGTGGTACTGTGGTTGAAAATTTTCTATACTGATTAACTAATCCAACGTGCCGTGCTGGAGCGGGCCCTTTTACTGTATTCCTGATCTTATTTTTCTCAATAACATTTTTGACTACTGATACATCCATATCTTCATTTATTTCTTCCTCATCTACACTAGTGTTCTTATACTTCTCTGTAGCTGAATATCTTGAATTGAATTTCCTCTTCTCTAAAGGCGCAACAATAAAATTAACTGATTTGGTAGACGCTGATAATGTCGGAGAGTTAGTAAGATTATCACTTATAGCCGGCCCACCTAACTTTTGACCAAAATATTTGAATGGTGCCATTTCTTCGACTGGTAATTCTGTTTCTAGCGGCCTGAAGTGATTGTAAATCTCGTCACTCATAAAAAGTGTGCGATTTTCTTTTTCAGGTTCGATTTTTATTAGCTTTGTGTTCTTACTTTCAGTACTATTAGCTATAATGTTAGTTTCAGGTATTTCTTCTGATTCCTTCGCAATAGTTTTTTCAGATGTTTCTTCTTTATATGTATTGCTAGATTGTGTTGAACTTTCAATGACAGCACTATTATTGTCTTTAGTTTCAATTACTGTAGCATTTGTATTTGTGTTCTGTGTTACATTTTCCGTGTCAGAATAGTTGAGAAGGTATAGGCCGTGGTTAGATTCGTCTACTTGGAATTCTTCTTCAGGATCTAATTCAACATCCTTGTCAAGATTTTCAAATTTTTCAGGTGGGACATATACTATGCTACTTTCAGTTATTTCACTGCGTTCGGGTACCGTTATAGCCTTGTTGATTCCATCTCGTCTTCGGTTATTCATAAATCCTGCTCTGCTTTTGTTATCCTGGTATACTCTGGGTACAAAAAGATGTCTTATTTCGTGTGGTTTTACATCCTTTTGGATTTCCTTTGTTCCATCGGAGGTTATAAATTTAAGAGTGGTCGCTGGATCATTACTCGAATTGTTTAACGTTATTTTCTTCACTATAGAGCCATTTGAGTCTCGTACTTCTAACTGGGCGAATGTTGTGTTGGTTCTGAAAATGAGAAAATTAACGAATTATATCTTTTGTTATAAATAATTTTTAACGCATTTCTTATTTCCCGCCGAATTATTGTAATCGAATTATTCACAAATATGCAAAAATAAAGCAACAAATAGATAAAGTCTTCGATTTCCAGTGTGAGTGCAACCAGATTTGTAAATATTTATTTATGAACTCCACAAGCATTAATTAATCTACTATTCTGCTCCAATCCTTAAACAGACTAAACTAACCCACTTCACAGTCCCTTCACCTAGAGACAATACGTACTTGTTAGCCTTATGTGCTAATGACGCTAGCGTATTGATATGCGTCGCCAGTCTTTCGTTGAGAAGCTGTCGCCTTCGCGCGGCGAGCAGGGAGAGCAGTTGCGAGTCCCTCGTCGCGTTAGCACTGCTCTGTGTCGTTGTCCGCCTACCACCGCCTGCAATGGATAGAACATTTTTCGTTTACGTCGTGTTTGTAGTAGTTTTGAGATACAAAAGTAGGATACTAGTGCAGTAATATTCTTAATAAAGACTCTTTAAAGGCAATAGCTTCTTATTCATCTATGTTCCCACTGCTGAAATACAGGGATTTTCTTTGAAACTGGTAAGAAATTCAGCAAGCATCAGTATAAAGGTTACAGAAAAAATCAATTAGCTTTATGTTGCAAACAATAAAATAATTGTAGATTCAATAATAAAGAAGGACAAGGGTAATCAAAAAGCAAAAAGCCAGTAGTTACCAATATTGAAATACCACAATTATCAAAACCAACCAAGCCATTGTCAACAACAATATCCTAAAACCTTCAAACCCGTATGATTACGTGAACGGAGACATCCGACCACAATTACAACCGGCCATAAACGACAGATCGCATGATGACCACAATAGAAATAATTGCACGTTATCTAGCAGCTCTGATCAGGAACCTTCACCTAAAATGCGATGCAATGTGGAGGAAGATGACGATTTGATGGGTTTGTTTGTAATATATCGATAGTATGTTTTGACGGCAACTGAGTTCTTATTAAAAAAAAAAACAAAATTACAAACATCACCACAAAAAGGATGTAAAGATTTCCTGGCTCGATGGGACAAGATTTAACACAACTTTTTTTAATATCTATTAGATAAATGACTCGCCAGTGTCATTTAACGCCAGACAATGAGCCAGTGAAAGCGAAATTATTAGCCAAAATCGATAGGTTCATTGGTTTTTGAGAGGCGACTGCAAAAATAAACGCAATCGAAACAGGATGTCTTACTGTATTGCTGTAGGCTCATGATTATAGTTATTAGACATATCATTAGTCCCAAAATCAATATTTATCGTCAAATAACACCTGTAATTTTAACTGCTAGCTAGTCAATTCCATATTTTTTTTAATCCCTTTTTCAGCCTTGCAATGCTCAATACTCGTACTCTTATTGCCAATTCGAAGCCATACGTGCTCACATTCATAAATCCTCCCATCACACGTTTCATCCAAGTACACAACTGCACATACGCCTCAATGTCATCACCGACATTAAAGCCTACTCTCACGGCTCGCGATTAAAACAATAAGTGTAACTTAACACATTAGACCTTGACACGACAATGTAGAGAAAGTGTCGTGTGTAACCCGCTTAAATGCGTCAGTCTTTTGTTTGTGTTCAGACATACTAAGGTATTTATCGAAGAACTAGATTATTGAGTTTAGTCGGAATCGGTTTAGTGTGCACTTAACTGGTTTTTTATTAAAATTTAGGTCTAGTTGAAAACTAATGTCAGATACTAGTTGTTTGGCATTTTGCTGCTGGTGCTATGTAGCGCAGCCAGTTAATTTTTTTATTTTTAATCTTCTAACAGGCGAGATAATGACCATATCGAGGGTATAGTGCTCAAACCCAATAAGTACGAAATTGACACTTTTGAGATATTCAATATTTACATAAGTTTTAAGGACATAAATACCTATGTTATTCAAATAATGTCGTTATAATGAGTATTTATGGTAAAAGTGGATACATTGAATTAGTGTAAAATAGTACTTTTGAGTTTCTGAGGTAGCCCATTTTGTCATAATAAAAATTTAAGTTACTAAGGGTACCGACTTATTGGGTTTTAGATCTAGAGAAATTAAACATAATTATGTACTTTGAAAAATGTTTTTTCTAAAGAATTACAAAAAAAATCAGGAGAAATCACTCTTCGTCACTTTCGAAAGCTGTCGGTTTGGTGTACGTCTTCATACCACACATTCATGCATGAAATTCCTCTGGTATGATAAGTTTTTCGAGCAAGCAAGGCTAAGTGGTACCGATGGCGTCAGCGTAATATGTTACGTTGACGACACGCTCGTCCTGGCGTCCTCGACAGCCGGTGGAACTTCAGGGAGCACGTCCTGCGTCTGGCCCCAAAACTGAACCGGGCAGCAGCCGCCCTCAGGCGACTCCTGCCTAATCTCAGCGGGCCAAACGCCTCCTGCCGTAGGCTGTACGCCGGTGTCGCGCGGTCCATGGCCATCTACGGGGCCCCTGTATGGGCCCTGAGCATCCGGACACGACCACTAAAGTTGGTCGCATGCCAGAGGGTCATGGGCTATCCGGATGAGCCGGGGATACCGTACGATCGCCGGCGAATCGGCCAACCTTGCCGGATTACTGCCCTGGGATTTGGAGGCGACTGCCCTCCAGCGCGTCTATGGCGCGTGGAGGCGCAGCGCCGGGGTGTATCCCCACTGCCTCGACAAGTCGAGGCGCGGTGGGAAGAGCTCCGGCGCGATCTCAGGGCAGTATGGAGGGGACGACTGTCGCGACCGACGTCCGGGCACACCGCAATCGCGGCATTTCTGTGTGCTCTTTGAGGAGTTGCAGGATAGGCGTCACGGCGTCCAGACCTACCGCATGACGCAGGTCTTCGCCGGACACGGAAGTTTCGGGAGGTACCTGTGTCTGATAGGGAAGGAGGAAACGCCCGGGTGTCACCACTGCGAGGATGGCCCGGAGGACACAGTAAAGCATACAGTGCAAGACTGCCCTGCTTGGGGTGAGCACCGACGTGTCCTCACGGCGACGATAGGCGGAGACCTCTCGCGCCCGGCATTGGTCGCGGCCATGCTGCGGGGTGAGACGGAGTGGGAAGCGGTCGCCTCCTTTTGCGAAGCAGTCATGCTTGCGAAAGAGGAGGCGAGCCGCGTGAGGGAGAGGACAATGTCCTCCCTCCGCCCCACCCGCAGTGGTGGACGCCCACGGCGACGGACGTCGCCAGACGATCTCCGACCGTAGGCTCGGGCATGCGTCAGAATGTCAGAATAATGACGAGCCCCCCTCTAGAGGGCCAAAGCCTGCCGTGGTCGCGGGACTTATCTCTTTACCGTGACCCCGGCACATAAAAGGCTATATTGATGGACACCGTTTATTTTAGTGAGTACGAGTCTGACAGTCCCTCCCGCCCTGCCCGGGGTGGGAGGACTCATTTGATGATTTTATCACGTAAAAAAAAGGCTAATTGGTCATTGAGTGGAAAGTGTTCTATTTCGTTTGGTAATTGAACATTAACTGAAGGCGGGTTTGAATTTCATTTAGCTCTAGTTTTTGGTGTATTAACGGCCATTTTACAGACATCAATGCTACGAAAGTTCTCGGACATGTCATAATTAAAATATATTTTTATTTTTATTCACGTCCTCTTTTGTAATTGTTTTCTAGCTGCCTTAAAAATGATTTTCCACTCGCTTAAGCTTAGTTCGGACTACGCTAGTAGTTTAGTTGAGTACCTAGCGAGTAATTTAGTAGCTAAAATTCTCGCTTCTGCCCAAAATTCGTTCGCATTTTGCTTTAGTACAGGTTATACCTAAGTGAGTGGTGTTTTGCGAGACGACAAACCTACAACGTAATAATATAAATAAATTGTTTAAGCTAATCGTAACAGCTGTTTAAGAAGATGTGGATAAGGAATTACGTGTGATTAAAAAAAGAAGCTATAATATAGGTATATAATAATGAGAGGGCACAAACACTTTTCTGGTTATCGTGGACGAACATACAATCGACTATGAAAATCTACAATCCAAGTTGAGCAAAAACGGATCCATGCCGACAACTTCACGGGATATCCTTTTGTGTATATACTAAAACCTTCTCTAGAATGAAACGAACACCTTTTCTGATAACCGCGTCAAAATTGTTTCAGCCAAACCCGATATAATTAACGGACAAACATACATACAAACATACAGGTCGAACTGAAAACCTACTTTTTTTGAAGTTTTTTAAAAATACTAGCGTAGTCCGAACTATGCTTTAGTTTAGAGTATTATCGCACTTAATAAAAGAACTTCGATAACAATACGCGCGATGCAAATGCGCCTCGCAAACTGAAAACAGTAATGCTAGTAGTTCATAGGTCCAATTGATTTATTGGGTTCTACTTCGAACAAAGTGTCAAGAAAGTTAGTTGACGATGAGAGCTAATACAATATAACTAAACATAACTTGTTACTTTTGAAACATAATCGAACAGTAAAACCGGACAAATACATTTGTTTTGATTTAACCTTTGGATTTGTTTGTTTTTTTAATCTACGTATTTAAAGATAAACCCCGATAAATACAAATAGTGATTATTGCCTCTAAACATTTGGGTCATTTTAGTTAAAATTGTTGAACACTCAATACCAATAAAAAGTTTTATGTGGTTTAAGCGTGAAATAAAAATATTAAGTTACAAGATAACACGCCTTATATGGTACCAGTTTTTAAGTCTTGGCCAAACGTGGTGACTTTATTGGGTTATTACCTTAAGTAACTTTCTTTCTGCTGCGAATTCTACTTATTGGATTAGACCACTGGAAAGAGCGTCAAAAATGCATTAAGATGTACTAATAAAACGATTTTTGATTTTTCGGCACTTATTGGGTTTGAACACTATACCCTCGATATACGAGTCTTTCGCTAAATAAAAAAACCAATGTTGTGTGCAATTAGGTTTGTGGCAAATAAATGTTTTTCTTTCCATTACAACAACTATGACTTTCTGAAACATCCTGTAACAGGTAACATTATACACACACATTTATTCAAACGTTTTCTTCCATCACCATAGATTATGTAAGAAAATCAAAACCAAATCAGACCGATCAACAGTATTTTCTACTTCAACCAGCGATTGAAGGGCGTGATCGATTTTATCACCATATACTACAAATGACCGATTACATTTCAAATTATCACTTCGATTGCCTTTCCTGACTTTTCCATCGAATCGAATTTCTAATTTGGTTTTTATTGATATAAAAAGCTGCGCATGAGTCGCGGAGGCGTTTCACCGCTGCGCGACCACACGCTAGAGAAACGAAATGTCGGAGTAGTAATTGCGAAGTCGTTAAATTATTACTGATAACCAATCATATAAGTCTAGATGATAAAAGTAATAAAAGATTTTTTGTAATAGTAGCTCATGTTAGAAATCATTATTTTAGTACCGTTATCTCAACTTTTTTTTATAACATTCAATCAGAAACCCATCAGTTATTTAAAGAATCACCCTTAATATGAACGATACGTTCACAATCACACACAGATAGATAACTTACTGCTGTTTGTGCAACAAATAAATAAATACAGACTTTATAATTTGAATTTAGAAAGGTTAACGAGACGAAAAAACTAACAAGAAAGAGGGTAGGTAAACCATTTTTTTTTTGCTCGTATACATCTACCCGCAATTTCTTCAGTTCATCCGTGATCATGGCGCTTGCAACAGCGCCGAATTATCGGAAACTCAACAAATAATAAGCATGGTAATAGAGCAGGAGCCCGTAACAGATGTCCGTGACCAATTTCCTCTCAAGCGATAATTAGCAGACTACATGAGGGAGTCGTATCATGAACATTCATGGAAGTCAGCTGCGATTCCGTTGGTGGGATAAGCAGCAATCGCCGTTCAAACACGTAGAAAAAATATATTTTTTTAGTCATTTCCTCTCAATTGAAACCTGGTTTATATTGAAGATTACCTTGTATCACGAAGAATAAAACCAATCAGCCGACGGTACCATGGTGGAATACACGTCAGCTGGTCACTCCAACATGTAATTTTTTATTTTATTTTCAGTGATTTCCTCTCAACCCAAATTTTGCCTGATGAAAGTTTACATGAAGATATGGCTAAAAACAGACGTCAGCTGGCTGTATCTCGGTGGAAAGGTCCTCAGCTGATACTTTGAAAATTATTGTACAAGCAGGACTAAGGGCTAGTACAGACTTGCGGAAACCGCGCGTTCATGAATCGCGCGGTTCGAAACCGCAAAATTGTTATGCAATCAGACTCCGGCGGTTATATGTGATTATCGTACAGGGATAACGTCCGTTTGAAAAAGGAGGTCAGCGAAAAATCGATTTACTGTGGTTGTTGTTCCTTAAAAAAACGATGAGAAAAATGCGGTATGCAATGCAAATGGGTGCATCCAATATTAAGTAACCAACCAAGTTTCCAACGTATTTTCACAATTTCCAAATATCTCCACTAACTCTTGCCAAGCTTGGTTATGATAGTTTTATTTGAGTAATCCTCACACTGAATATCCCATATTGCATTTCTCTTCTCCACTTCATCAATAAACAGTTCAGTGTCGAAACGAACCGTGCCAAACTCACGAGCTGTGATGTGCTAACCGCGCGGTATCCGCCACGCAACTGAACGCAAAGTAAAGACTCCATAGTAATAGAAACGCGCGGGAGCAGCGCGATTCTATTTTCTGGCGGTTGACTAACCGCGCGGTTATGTCTGAACGATTACTTAATAACTCATACATATAAGACTCTCTCCTCTACTCCGCTTCTTTATACGCGCGCTTGTATCATCAATCCAAACGCAATAACAAATCAGCGTCTACGACGCCGAAGAGGCGCGTTCCTGAAACGCGCGTCTTCTGCGCGTTTAGAGTACGCCGTATGCGATGGGCCTAAGGTTCTCTGCCCATTCTTTGCACGAATATGCAAAACGATCATAATGAACTCTTGAAAAAACGTATAAATGGGTCTATTGATTTATTTTCTCAATTAGTGAAAAGTATAAGAAATAAAAAGCTTTTCTATAAAGAAAACCCCCAATCATTGCTTGATTCATTGTTTGATGTTATTGTCATTTACATTTTTCATTTACATTACATATAAAACAATTAAAAATACAAAATAAACACGTTGTTATGAAACATATATCAATGGATATCTAGTTCGGACCTCAAAAATAGGAATTTCTTCATAATGCAAGCCGGATCGAGAAGCTCTTCACGTAATCTCCAAGCGAGAGCCTTGTCTCATCATTGAAGATCGTGCGGGAATCCTTCTGATTCTGTTGAACCGGTTAACGGACCTTCTTGATCAGGGTGTCAATTACTTATTCACTCCAGTAAGAACAGTTCCATAACTTGAACAAAATAACGAAATACAACAACAAAATCATTTAATATTGATTTGAAACCTTATGACAGCAGAATGATTTGACAATATTAGACATTAAGGATGACACAAGTTTTTTTTCCAAATAATATTTTTTTATGGCTTCTTCTATGTGTCATTATGACAGACACTCGTTTCCCATAAGTCCGTTTTGATATTGCAAATAAATTACGTTTAGTTATTCGGATTTAATAAAATATTTGTTTCTTATTATTTTATTTTACGATCTTTCCACCGAGATACAGCCAGCTGACGTTTGCTTTTATCCATATCTTCATGTAAACTTTCATCAGGTAAAATTTGAGTCGAGAGGAAATCACTGAAAATAATATAAAAAATTACATGTTCGAGTGACCAGCAGACGTGTATTCCACCATGTTACAGACAGCTGATTGGTTTTATTCTTCGTGATATAAGGTAATCTTCAATATAAACCAGGTTTCAGTTGGGAGGAAATGACAAAAAAATATTATTTTTTCTACGTGTTTGAACGGCTATTGCTGCTTATCCCACCAACGGAACAGCAGCTGACTTCCACAAATCTTTATGATTCGACTCCCTTATGTAGTCTACTAATTATGGCTTGAGAAGAAATCACTAACGATATTTTGGTCTGGCTTCCGGTCTATAAATATCCTGTTTGAAATTCGTAGTTCTATTGACCATGTGAATTTAAAAACTAATATTTACTTTGTTTTATCTACATTGTGTTTGCTTTTGTCCTCAATCTAGTCCAGAATAAAAGATGAGATCTCAGATGGAGCAAACTCACCCAGAACGAACTGGACTCCTGCACACCGTCAGAAAGTAGTGAAAATTGTTTGGTTTTGACTCCAACAGGATGGGCGGTATGTAATAATAATTGTACTTCTCTCATTAACATAATTAGGTCGGAATTAGGTAAAGTTTTTTTAGTACTTGCATCGAAACGTTGATATTGATATGGATCTTCCCGGGATTTCTAATAAACAATCTCGTGTGGAAAACATTATTACAAAATAATAAATAATGACAATAAAAACATCAAAGATTAGATAAATAAATTGTGTAAAATTAAACAAGCTTTTTATTTCGGTTTTGGGGCATATTATCCACTTTATTCTTTCGCTGCATGAAATCAGTGTAAGGACATGAATAACTCTACCTAAATCCGACCTATGCTCATTAATCTCTTGCTCTAAACTGTATCTATTACGTACGTGTTACGTCTACTTTCTCACTATACATTATAAAGTAAAGAGACCGTAAAATAAACAAGCATTAAAGCACAATTTAGTGTATTGCTCAATTTACGATAAAACGCGTTACATTCGGTTTATTTACATGTAACTTGCATAAGGTTATGTAAACAGTGTTCGTGTGAAATACTTGCGTTTGTTCGTAATCTCACGGTTTTTCAGGCACACGTACTTTACTAGTTTCTGTCACGATTCTGTGCGGTGCAAGTCGTGAGTATTTAGCGGAGATCTTTATATTTTTGTAGAAGGCCATCGAAAAAAATAATTAAACAAAAACTTATATTTTGTGAACTAGTAGATGTTCATAGTCAAATGATGTCTGACAATCATTAAAGAAGAATAAATGAATGGAGAGCAATAAAAAAGGCATCTTTTTAATGAAATGTTAAGAAAATTAAAATGTTACTGTACCCGGCATTGAAACAATAAACAGAATAAGAATAATAAATTTATTTAACTGTTACAAAGATAACCATAAATCTAAACATTTTGTTTTATCTGTAATTATTATAACTAAACAATGGTTTGTTTGATCGGTGTTCATGTTGGTTCAATCATATTGGCAATAAAATTATTTAATTAAAACCATTTTAAAAGAAAAAACATGAAAAAGTTATTCTTGCGTGACTTTTAGATCTTGCTCGATTTATTATCTCCTACAACACACCTGTCTTAACCCACAATCCATAGGATGACGGTGCGAGCGTCCGATCCGTTGTGCCGACCGGTTCCCTGCGGTCTGTTGCGGTCACAACAACCGTACGACTATTAGTTGCGTAACCATCGCGTAACCGGAGGATATGCCGTAATGAACATACCGGAGGAAAGTTTAAAGTACGTACAGGAAATTGAATATGAGGGCTTGATTATGTCGAAAGCTAAAGAAGCGAAACTGAAAAATGACTCGGTTGTTATTGATTTCTAATGGTCAACGACGATATAATACTAGACTCATAATAACAGGCGACCGATGTCTGCCAACACATTAGGCAAAAAAGTCTTATATCCGTCTCATTTCGACCAATCCTGTGAGCCGTAAACATACGTTGAGACAGAACAGACCTTGAGTTAGCCAATCACAACGCAGTACCCCGTCCCCCTCGCTTACGTAGTACCTCAGCGAGTTGGTAGAATAGTTTTGTTCGTTAGATCGTGCAATGCGTAGTCTAGTAATATATAGTCGTTGCTAATGGTAGACGGAAAGTAATCTAAACCAAGTTGAAATAACAAGTCCAAGTACGCCTTTATACAATACTTATCACAAAATCACTAAACTTACCAGCTAGATGAAAACAAATAGCTTGTTCCTAGAGATATCTGTCAGAATTATAGGAGAAAGATATTTCTTAAATACCTTATACATTAGAAGTTGTTTAAATTTGGATGGATGGTTGTATGAAAGGATGTTTGTTACTCAATCATGTTATACAGGGTGCAATCTTAGTCGTGGGCAATACTTTAATCTAAGACTCTAGCCACGATACTGATTGCATTAGGGCTAATAATTCGCAATCCAAAAATATTTTTTAATGCAAGTTTGGAAAACCTTAAAAATGTTTTAAGTCACATTGCAAAGGCATAATGTTGCAAATAAACACTAAAAGTAATAAAAAAAAATCTTAATCGCCAATAAGTCTTGAAGTATCCAAATTTTAAAGCGCAGTATAACGCGTCTACGCGCCGCGTTGATACTTTGAGACACTTATGAATTTTTTTTTAGGTTTTACATACTTGCATTAATAATGCTTTTGAGTTGCGTTATACATTCAGTATCGTTAGTAGAGCATTAGATTAAAATATTGCCCACGACTAAGATTGCACCCTGTAAAGTCTGATTTCGGTATTACGCGCAGGCAAAGCCACTGGCAACAGCTAGTATCACATACTTAAGTCTTACATTCAGTAAGACATTGAGCCTTCTCCAATGTGAGAAAAGGCTTCTGTTGTTACAAACATGCTTCTGTACTATAATAAATCTATGTAACAATAGGTGTGCAAATGGCAATGACCTGTCATACAAAACTATTACTCACTCGTTAAATTAAAAATAATAACATACATTTGTATCATTTAGTACCAAAGAAAGTGTTACCATTTGAAATAATTACACGTTCCTTATGACAGCTGTAATTACAATCAGTGTAATGTAACACCTATTGATTGCGATGTAATTATAATCAAATAATTAAATAATGGTTAAGGATTAACACTTTAACACGCGATGTCATGATCTTTCTGTGCCAAGGCTTATAAATAGAAACAATTGATAAGTTCTTTTAATTTAAAATAGTTTTGAATACAAAGACGGTTTTTAATTAAGTCGGTAATTGATAGCCGTTACAACTGAAACTTAATTAATCTATTTTCTTCGTTTTTCTATTTCATCTAATTTCTTTTAAAACTACAATTATAAATGAATATTCAAGACAGCTGCGTTGTTGATAAATTATGGGAGAAATAGTAACTAGACTTCATCGAAACTGCTAAAACAAAATAAAAATGATCTTACGGTATAAAACTTTACATACGTAATGCAAGAAATACTTGGGTCGTTAATCTTAAAATTATAAAACTCTTCTTCTTCACAATCTTATACCTCTTCAATAACCGAAAGTCCCATTTCCTCTGAATTCTTAAGAATGAAATGCCAAAAGCCCACAACAATTACTCAGAGTATTGGCTAAATCCCTTTCCAAGATCTATCAGTTTCACAATGCTAAGAGTTCACAGTACCTACTGGTAGGGTCCGAAGGCTGGGAAAATTTACCTTTCGTAACGTTACACTAAAATGTTCCTCCGTGTATGAAATATACGTGAAATAGTTAGGAGGCAAGGAAATGTGGCGAATGTTTTTGCTAGGATAAAAAGAAAGACAGGTTGAAATGATTGGGTTTGATAAGCTGATGAAATCACGCAAAGCAAATACATTGTGAGCTCATTAGCAACTAAACAATTACTCATAAGATTGTTTCCACATCTATCGACTTTTACATAAGTAAAATTGAAAAACAGTTATTACTAAATGATATATAATTTTAATAATCAGCCAATTTATTATATTCGCACTGCTGAGATACAAACGTGTGAGGGATACGTGACAGCATGCCTCATTTCGCCTTGAAAACCCAGAGGTTCTAAATGATTATAAAGAAAAGCTTTATAGGTGGTGTCATCCGCGTGGTAATATAAATAGACAGAGCAATTGATGTCCTCGAAAATATTCATTAATTAATCAAGCTTGAAGGAAACTAAGCTGGCATAATACAACAACGATCCTATAATTGATTAAAGATGAAGTCCAAAACATTCAAAATCGACGCATTTCCAAAATAGTCTAAGCAACATTTTAGCGCTCCGAATTAGGTGGTCAGTTAGATCACAGTATAAATATCTACAGTAGTGGCTCTCGGCCGCATGATAGAAATAAATACCTACAGCCGCGCGGTACGTAAACATGCGTTAGGGCTGTCCGACGCCCGTCTCCAGCATTTTAATTACATTTGCCTACTTTCTGTTTCTATATAATGTTGTGATTGTAAATATACTTTTCTTATATTTAAGTAAACAAATAAAATACTTTGTATATTGAAAAGGAAGTGTTCAATAAAAATGCGTGTTGTTTTTTATTAATAGATTTAATTTAAAAACAAATGTTTGTTTGAAAAACAAATTGTGCTTATAAATTTGCGACCGAAAAATATTTGCGCCTTGACTGACTCGTACGAAATGCTTTATTATTGAATTTTAAAGTATAATAAACTCGCATTCTAATAAAAAGCTTCTCGCATTCTAATAAAAAGCTTTCTTCTTTTTAAAATTAAATTCAGCGACTCAGTTTAAGTTAGTTCGCATAAGTATTTTGATGGGCAACTACGGAACCCTACACTGTGCGTGGCCCGACACGCACTTGGCCGGTTTTTCTAGTATTATTCATACACAAAACACAGATAATAAACTAATATTACTGTAGCGCCGCGGCCGTTACGTAAAACGCACCCGTGACGATATAACAAGGGTCTGATTACGTCGTCGTGTGGATTCGCGTCAACCGCTCCTTCAAGGTCAGTGCGCCGCTCGCGCTACCTCGTACAGCGCATCGCTCGCGCAGGCAGTCGGCCTAATGCTACTAACTCTTACGTTCCAAGATTCATGACTGTGTTAAAGTTTATGTAGTACACTGAATATACGTTGATTGTACACCGTACCGTAGGTAAATGAAGCTCACTGCTTCATTTCCGTGCCCGCCGACAATCCCACCGCGCCGTTACACCATGACTTTACTTTGAATAATACAAACTAACAAAACACACATGCACTGGAGTTTTAACACAAGAGTAAGTACCTACCGTATCATGATTCATTCAGAACCGCCTATAACTTAACTATTTAACTTGCCTCAGTAACTTTCCTTTACTTTATTCATTTTACTGTATTTATTAACCCAAATACCCTTTTTTTCGTGAGATAAAGGAAAATACATAACCATTAAAAAGTCACACATTATGTACCTACCTAGTACCTACTAGCACGGCTACTAGCTACTAGTAAGTAAAATTATTTTATAGTTAGTACTCACCTTTCAGAGGTTGCAGGTAATTTAAAAAAACTTATGTCTGGATGCGTTATTGTTGACGTTAAACACCCAAACACAGCACAATATTTTCTACTTGTCATATTTGCTAAAAAAAAACAACGCACCGTCCGTTCATCACTACGGTACGGCCGTGACTGTCTGCGCCTCGAGCGCGCCCCGACATCGAGGCGCGTAGGTATAGCTCGCGTTTCGTCCGTTTGTAGGGAGATCCAATACTGTTTATACTGTGGTTAGATCGTCTAACGTAGAATCCGAGCTATGTGCCTCTCGCCAGTCGCTGAACCACTCTAGTTTACCTACACTATGCCTAAACTGAGCGGTCAACTACCTAAATGTCCTAAAGAGATTGGTAATTTTGAGTGGGGACTTAGATTTAGTATTCTAATATAACCTAGATGTAAAGGGTTTCGATTTGTTACTAAACCATGGGTAGGCCTGATAGCTTTATCTAACTGAATGTTATGCTACTCACAAAGCTTTATTTTCCATGAAGCTTTTCGCCAGAAGATTATAACTGTTATAAATAAGCTGCTGAAATGATAGAACTATGAGGGTATAGAATTTTAATCTAATTATATCGTACATTTCCACAAAAAAAAATACTAACTGGAAGCTTGCCATGCCACAGATAAGATACGGTAATCCAATAAAAATAACAGTCAATTACAATCATACCCACGTCACGCAGAATATAATTATGTAGTACCTACAAAATATGCATCCGGAAAAACTAGTAAAGCTGCGTACAAAGTAATTCTTAACTGGTTAATTAAATTAATTCGCATTCAATTAAACCAGTTTTCCTACAAAGTAAGTAACCCAGTACACTTAGGCAATCATCTATAAAAGTAACTTTTGACGTACTTTGACTTATAAACGCACCCGTGTCTATCGTGAACTCATAATTTGCTTTAGTATATGAGAGTACCTACATCGTTAGGAACATCTTTTGTAGATTAAGGAATAATTATGGTGATTAGTATTAAATCCGTTTATTTTAATTTCCCTTGCATCCTTCCTAAGATTTCTCTGTACACTAAACCATGAGAAACAGTTTCCTTTAGTTAATGTGAAAAATGTTCATAATGAGAAATCAAGTTGTGAAGGAAGCAATGAGTTTTACGTTTTATGAATATTAAAATGTTTATTTTTGCATACTTTATACTCGTAGACACAATACAGGGTGTTGATCCGCATCCTAGACAAATTCAAGGACGTCATTATACTAATGATTCTCGACCCAAAACAGCAATAAAATAGGTAGGTATTTTTTTATTTTATTTTTCCTTTTTACTGAAATCCGTAAGTGTGAACCAGCCGTATTTAAAAGCGGCGCGTCTGATACTAGCCCTATCACACACAAACAAACGCAAACATTCATGTACACAACGCATACGCAACGGTCATTCAACAAATTCGTAGGCAATCAATCGCACCGCAACCAATCCAAAGCAAGGGCGCTGCACCGCGCCCCGCGCCCCGCGCCCGGCACCCCGCGCCCCGCGCCCCGCGCCGCGGTTCGCAGGCGGTCGGCACCCGAACCGACAGTCATGTGTTTGATGTCACAGCAGTGCATGCGTTTTGCAAATTCCGCTTCTAGGTAGGTGCATTGTTGAGACGGCATTCGATACAAAGTACAAGACGACGGACAATTACTCTAATGTCGAGTTGGAGAAGATGGTTCGCCTGTATGCCATCAGTGGAGACAGTTCCCGTTCACTATGGTCGAAAAGTTTGATGAACATTGGATTGGGTCGCCGAGACCCTGTGGTGTGACAAGTGTAACAGAATCACGTGCCAGGATCATTAGTGCTTTCGACACTAAAAACGAATGTGTTAGTTTTACGTAAGCTGAAGGAAAACCAGCTACCTACGTCGTGCTCGATTGTGCCAAGAGTGTGATGGTGGCAACATTTAACAATAAGTACCTCCGGCCCCTCCGGGTAACCTAAGTAGGTAGGTACATTTTGTAAATACGTTGTTAACTAATCGCTTTTATTTGTGTAAATAAGTTGATGGTCAGTGGGTAGCCTTATCTTTAAAAAACATTTTTTATACTACGTAGATCGGGGTAGGTATTATTGACGGTCTAAGCCCGAGGAAAACTTCAAATCAACCAATTTTATCCACAAATAAAAACAAAATCACTACGAAAAGTTTAGGGTGAACGATAGCAATCAAGCAAAACTTAAATTTTATTATTCATCTGATAGCAGGTCTGAGGTCAGTGAACTTTTTATGGCGGTCTAGTATTACTGTCATTATTAAGATTTCGTATTATGCTGATGCTTCGAATAAGTTAACATCAAACGAAATGACAATGTGGGTGATTTTCGAAATAAAATTACGTAAAATTATTGCTTAGGGTCGCCAAGGTCACTTCTCGGCGCACGATAGGTACTCGCGCGTCATTGAATTCACGCACATCTAATCATCGATGTGTGCGTACGCGCGTAAACTGCGGTCGGGTGATTCTCTTTCATTTGTATTGAATTAAGGGTTTAATTCTGAAATACGGTAAAATTTCAACAACAAAAAAAAAGCAGTCCTTATTAGTTTTGCCCGGTACTGTTCTTTCAATTGATTATTTATGGCTTTTGTGACAACCACCTGAAGTTTGACGTAAATGCAAAAAAACAGCCTGTATAATTTAAGGGAATACGGATCGTTATTAATTAGTACGAAAAGATTTTGAAAAGGTCATGACGTGAAAAAAGGAATTTATCCGATATTTTCGATTAATCAATAAATAACATAGAAAAATTAAATAGGTTTAACACTCCCTACAAAGGTTATGATTTATAGGACTGCTACAGGTATTTTTATTTTTGAAGCCTCTCTGTGGCAAAAGCCTCTCATCACTCCAGTCACATCTCCCGAATGACAGGAGTGCAGATCCAGTTCGTTACATTATTTATTTTTTGTTTTCCACTCTTATTTATTAATACTCCTATCAACCTATGCTGTTATTAATGGTGAAACACTGGGTGAGGTTTTAATGGGACCAAATACGCAACTTTGGCCCAATAGTTGGCTCCAACATTGCACCTGCCGACTGCCATATTCCCAGTATAATTGTTCGCAAGTTCTCACAGATACATTCGTAACACTAGATTGCATTCCTTTTTCCGCAATTTGGCAAAAAACCTCGCAATATAAACCATTGCACAGCATACGCATTGTTTGTATAAAGAAACGTATTACAATCACATTTGGTAATGCCTGGTATGTTTTAATTGTTATCATGTGATTGAATTAATGAATAATTAGCAGGGTTTTTGTGAAGTTCGAAATCTGTTCGGAGAAATTGTGGGAACAATGTGAGGAAAGGTGGCAGTTAGCAGCAAGTGACGCGTTCGAAATAACGACATATTCGATGTTAATTGGTCGAGAAAACCCTTTTAATTACATTCTTGCTATTTTAGTTCCCTCAGCTTTTGGAGCTATATTTTATTGTGGGCACAGTTTTACGTGCTATGAGGTCTATGTTTTTTTTTAAAGTTCGCCACACTATTTTTAAACCACTATAACTACTGAAAGCCAAAAACAATAGACCACGAGAAAAGCACCGGCAATGAAGCTCGAAAAATTCCTGAAGAATTTAACAGTGCTTCCGTTCCAGTTGCGAAATTAATCAGAACATAATACGGGATGTGTAGGAAAAACATAGTTTACACCTTCCACAAGAGATATTACCTATTTATTTGGGACAAACCCACCACACCAAAGATAATAATATAATACTATAGTATGTGCCATTTAACACGGCAATAGCGGTCATTGCTCCGACTTTCATCCCGATATCTCAATATTAGCGATACTTCCTCTTCACCCGTACAAATGTGTCGCAAACAGTCGCAAAACTGACATCGCTTGAGTCTCATAATACATAAAAAATTACCACAAAAACAACACAATGCACAACCCAAAATAATAGAAAATCTAGCAAACGTACCCTACGTAATATTTTTTTTATAATAGTGTATTTTCGTTTTTACACAAGTTTATCACACTGAGACAATTTAACAAAAGTAAATATATTATTATGCATCATATAATTTTGCATTAACCTATAATACAATACTGAGTAAATATAAAGTTAGTGCATATTGTATGGATATAAGTATATTAATATTTTTTTGAAATCAGGATGGTAAAAACATCTTATTTTTCCTAAAATAAATTACAAAAACTATTTCATCACAGAAAATGCGAATTTTGATCTTATGTCGTTTTTGTTTTACGAAGTCATCGCGTCAGGGGTGCAGCACCCCCGGCAGCAGCCGCCATTTAGATTTAACATTTCGTGTGGAAGTTCATTTGCGTTCGGTCTGTGCAAAGACATTAAACTAAATACGAGCAATAGACGGGACATCACGAAGAAAGTTGTGATCCAAAACTTTTTACCATAGGTAAAAAGTCGCTCAGTCTAGTAGTCGCGTTGCTATGCAACGCTAGATTGTGCTGCTGACACACGGCATCAATAATTTTGTATGACAATTTTCCCAATGCCCGCTCTATAGGTTCTTTGGGTCTGTGCTATAATTTCTTTGCTTTTATTGTTATCGTTGTTGAGTTTGTTACTGTTTTGTTTTTGTGTTCTGTGTTGTTATTGTTACTTCATTTGTTGCTTGTAAAGAATCATGGAACCAGAAGCTTGAACATCTACTGGTGAAACCAGTAAACGCCGTCGTCGTCCAAACATATTCCAACCTCAAGAAGGTTCGGAATCGATACCGTTAACATCGCCGCCAGCAAAAAGACAGAAGACGATTCTCACCAGCGGAGAACGTCTTATGATTATTAGGTAATATTTTTAAATATGTCCAAAACACCAAGCTCGAGGATAAATATTTAACTAACCATGATCTTGTCAAACGTACGTCAGAAATATGTGGGGTGAGTGAGAGATCGATATATCGGGTATTACGTGAATACAGAAATACTCATAAAATAACGCAACCTGAAGGTAAAAGGAGTAGACCAAACGTTCTCCAAAAAGTTGATGATTTTGATAAATCGGCAATAACTAAAACTTTTGGAAAAAAAAAAGAATTTTTCATACAAAATGAGAAAATGATCGAGGCCATCAGTATGAAAAATCATTTTTTCCAAAAGTTTTTGAACAAACATTGTTCAGTAACATGGGCTGAGTTACTCCACGAGAGATTTGCGCTATTAACGTTACACGTTGTATATACATTTGATTCTTTTGATGCCTGCGCATTCCACATTTTTTTATGATGATTCTTTCACAGTCCAGGCTGTCGTTTGTGGAATGCATTGCTTGTATCAGTAAGACAAGCCAAGTCACTGGTTTCTTTTAAAAGCTTAGTCTTAAATCATTTCCTTTCTCTCTAATAATACATATTTATATTTATGTATGTATGTGTATTTTATTTTATTATTAATGTTTGTGCGTATTGTATTTATATTATCGGTTATCTATTATTTGATATGCATCACTGTCTACCCTCATTTTTTTTTAAAGTTCTTCAAGTCCATCATAATTGTCTGGAAGATATCGCTATTAGCGATAAGACCGCCGTTGTACCCTTAGTATTAATAAAAACTTTTTTTTAAAGTACCGACTTTAAAAACAAATACAAAAAAGTGTAAAATAACTTTTCTTTCGGAAGTCGGTGGCTTTTGATTTTTATGTCATTGACTATTGCCACTATTTTTAAAAAAGTTTTTATTTTACCCTTTTTAGTTCAGACATTCAACAAAAATCTTTGTATAATGGGCAACTTTAGAAATTTATATCCAAGCGAGCAACAAAAACGGATCCATGCGGGTAACGTCACAAGACATCCAATATTATAGTATATTAAACCTTCCCTAGACTGTAATAAACATTTTTCCGTAAACCGCATGAAATGGTTCAGACAAACGCGAGATAATCGTGAACAAACATACAATCGACTTTGAAAATCTACTATGATCCGCGCGCGGACGAAAATACATATGAAGGGAAAAGGGCCGTTACCTATCACTACATCCATTAAATCCGTCACACACAGTGGAACATTTTTTACGTCACGCGTAAATTTATAAGCACACAATTTGATTTCTAGAAATAAAAAATAATAATTTTGAATTAGAGCAACACAAGATTCACAACCCCTGTATGTCAAGCAGGCTGGTACCACGATACTGTAGCGATAGAAGCAACTATCGCTTATTAGTAGTTTTAGGTAACATTAAGTGTCATTATCGCTTAGTGATGAAAAACTTGGTAGGAGGGAGTGAATGACCTCTTTTGCCATGTTAAATGGTACATACTATAGCGACCACACTATTCCCTAAACACTGCAACTCCTGAAAGCCAGAATCAACAGTGGCAACCACCAGAAAAGCGCCGAGACAATGAACCTCGACGTGTCCCGGAGAATGAAATTACCTGTCTTGGATCCTGCAACGAAATTAATTAGAAAAGAATAGTGGAGGAGTAGGAAAAATATGTTTCCACTTTCCTCCATGCAAGCAGGAGACAGAACAAAACAGGGCCAAGGCCAGGCCAATAGGCACAAAGAGACATTACAACTGGGAGAAGCCCAGTTGCCTGCCACGGGTAAAAATGACTACCTACTAATAATAATGGGCCATAAATTGTGAGCTGCTATATTATTTGATTATTATAGGTATGGCAAAAACACTTGAATTCCACAATAAATAACAGTAAAACTAAATCCATCAAAGCTAAGCCCACCCACAGATTCAAATAAAACGGTAGTCAATCCAAATTAAACTAGACAGAAGCCTATAAGCCTATAACATAGAGAAACAAATTACACCAGACCAGTTTCATAACACAGGGTCCTAACCAAACGTTTACAATCGTAAGTTAAGTTAAGTACAAGGCACATAAAGCCACTAACACATTTAACTACAAGTCTTTAGTGCGTCTGTTGGACGCAGTGAGAAGAACGCACTATAATAGAGAGGTACCTAGGACACAACAATCGCACGGTATGACGGTAATAAGTAGCCTGTTCGCACTGTTACTGTAGGGATGGGAATGCTATGGAAACTACCGATGTTCTACGAGTAGAAACATAATCCGGAATTTGAAAAAATTGCGTAAAAATCACGACACAGTCCTTTGAACAAATACTACTAATGCTTCTGTCAGTATGCAATTTTACTGAACCTCTAATGATGATGCTTTCGATTTCAGATAAAATCATAATTAAATCTGACTGACCCTGACATTAATGACGAATGTAATGCGATCTCAGTAATTACTTGGTGATGATAGTAATCTGATATTTCAAGATGCGCAAGATCAATCAAGATAGACACAGTAATTATAGAAAATATCACAGCTAGCATAAGGATTCATTCATTTTGACAGTTCAACATAATTACAGTATGAAGTATGTAAAGACACACGCACATTAAACTATATAAACAATAGTTTTAATTTTTTTTTAATAGATTCTGAACATGATCACTATAGAAGAAGGTTCATGTTACACAGATTACCTAGCTACCCTTTTTTTTTTTTTTTAGCGTGGTAAAATCATCAAATGAGTCCTCCGGCCCCCTACTGTCAGACTACTACTGACTAAAATCCACGGTGTCCTTCAATAGCCTGTTACGTTCCGGGGTCACGGTAAGGGAATAATCCCGCGATCACCTAGCTACCCTACGCTAATTCGTGCCTGTTCTTCTTAACAGACGAATTTAAAAAAAATATATCCTTTGGATAGTCTGAACCTACGCGTGCAAAAAATTTGCAAAGAAATCAAAAAAATCTGTTTATCGATAAAATGACAGCACGTCTCTAGCCGCACCTGCATCTACCACCCGCGTGCAGTGACCGGCAATGGGGTCGCCTATGCACGTCGCGTTGCCTAGCGCCTGCGCACACGCATATAATGTGCAAACATTACTGTCACTAATACATACCTGTCACAGATTTAGTTCAGTGACTTATTTATTCATTTTTAATATTTATTGCAGACATTATATTGCGTAGGTATTGTTATTATATTACAGCTATTGCAGGCACAAAGACTTCTTCACGAGGGTTTTATGACAGTGTTTTAAATTATTTTCTTTGTTACATATTTCTTTACACATGTGAGGATGCCAAGTTAACAATGGCTTTCGCTGACGACTTGAATTTGTTCTATGCAAATATTTAATTTATTTTCTGTTGACAATCCACCTTCACTAAAACAATACAAAGGTAATGACTATTATTGTGTTGTCAACATGAAAGATTATTGCGGCAAGACTATTGCTGGAAAGATACTATTGCTTAAGTAACTAAATATTCCATCCATGTTTAGTATTAAAGGTTAAAATTGTTTTTAAATTATAATTAGTTATAGATATAATTAACTTGACGATATCAAGATCACCTTTTCTAAATCAGCGATCAATCAACGTCACTTTTTATCTCAAGAGCTTAAGCTACAATATCTCTCACCAATATTTCACAAATAATATCCTAATCTAATGTCACACAATCCAGTCACAAATCTTTATATTTGTGCAAACAGGACGCAACTATTGCAACACAAATCTTAGCCAAACCAGTCAGCATGAAATTAAAAATGAACTAAAGGCCAGTCCGGCCTGGATTGACAGGTGGAAACGCAGTCTGATTGCTAGCCTAATTCACAATGGTGTTGCGACATTTATTTGAAAAGGAATTGTGGATTATAATTTCCTGCTTTGACTAGATTAAGAAATATTAGATTTGATGAAAATTCTGAAAAATTTAAAAATTCTGAACAATAATTATGTTGTGTCGGATTGCCGAGACCAAAAAGCTTAGCTCTGCGAAGAGGTTTATGCTACATAAAGTTTTTCGACAAGAACAAAGTTTTTCGACAAGAACTTTTAGTTCGTTTTTAGTATTAATTAGCCGGCCCAAGATTTTCCAAATATCGATTGGCTCACCGTCGAAAGATGAAATGCGTGTGAAGAACTCAATTTGTTCTGGCATTAATTTAATAGTCATCGGGTGTTTGTAAAAAAAAAGGTAATTATTCTACAACAGTCAAACTTTGTAACGTCTTAATTTCGTAACGTAATTCAATATCCAGCTTTTCATTTAGTTCCTACTTCATTTCAAACCGACCGCCATATCGAATTCCGCAAATACAATCAAATCCCAAATACCCTTTAAATTGCATTTCATTTCAAAAATATCCGTACAAGATTACAGTTTGTTTTCAATTACAGTTCAGTCTTAGATAATCCTCTATTAACCTCATTCTGCCAGCGCTGAATAAAGCGCTTGATTGAATACTGTCGACCATTACTGTTAATATACATAGTTCCGCTACCAGAATGGTCATTATATACAATCCTTTGTGTAGTATATAAAGGTTCTGTAATTAGCGTTATGTAAGACGGACTAGTCTAGTTTCTTTTGAGTCTAGGTATGAAAGAAAATTGTAGGGTAGAGGAAATGTATTAGTTATAAACTATAGACAGCAAACTATTTTTTTTTGTAAAATTCTCAGATTTACGTTGAGAGAATTAATGTCTTAACTAAAGTGTTCTTCTGGCAGTGATTTACTGTGATGGAAAAATCAAAAATATGTATTGAATCGACATAAGCTAGGTGAAATCTGTCTCGGAAAATCTAGAAACGCGAAATCCTTTGAAAGCAATCGCTACTGGTAGACGTTCTCTGGTTTATGAACGCAAATGTTTATGAACATCGATCATTTGAATGTATGTAATTGATATTTTCAGCATTAAAAATGCAGTCGTTGTCTTTGTTTTGGCTTCAAATTGCTTAAGTAACCACATAAATCTTGACCCAATTACTGCAATAGTTGTGTAGTACTCGACCACAGAATATATTGTAATCTTGTATCTTCGGTAATATTATTATTAATAGAAAGGCAGCTCCGCCTGCCCTGCCCGCCGCCCTGCCTGCTACCGATTCTAAAATATAAATATGATTCATTTCGTAAAAATATAGAAAGATCATAAGCAATTCTCCTAATATTCGTAAAATAGTTACACGCAGAAGAAGGAACGTATTACTTACAGTATTAGTTTCATATCTGAACATAGACTGGACTAAACCTTCCCTGGTTAAATGGTCTAGTAGATTATATGTATTTTGTGGAAAATTTAATGACTCCCAATTCAAAACTGTCAAACAGATGAATTGTGTGATAGGAATTGTCAATGTTTTGACCATCTTACGATTTATATTATGACTCAGGGGGAGCAGTGGTGGCCCAGTGATATCAGCCCCGACTTACGAGTTATGGGTAGTGGGTTTAAACCCAGCCTGTACATTATTTTGTGTAATTTATTTCATCATCACTTCTCTCAAAAAGGTGAAGGAAAACATCGTGAGGAAACCGGCATGTCCTAGAAACATCAAATTCGAAGACATGTGACATCTACCAACACGCACTGGGGCCGCGTGGTGGATTATGGCCCACTCCCTCTCACCGAGAGGAGGCCTGTGTCCCAGCAGGGGGAACATTATAGGCTAATGATGATTATAACTCATATTACTATGATACTGTTATGATTCTGCTAGAGTGGTCTTCTAAACTCGCATGGACGATGTTTGCCACATTTTCACACACTACCACATGATCTCTGTTTACTCCTTTACGATGAGAAGTATAATAATTGTAATTAAGTTAGACGGCACACGAGTCGATGTAATTGGCGTAAAGCGCACTGATGCGATCAGCAGCGAAAGTTGAATAATTAATCATTGTTGTAGATTTTATCTACTGTAATTGGGCTCAGATTTAGTATAGCTAGAGTGTACTTTGTTAATTTACTATTGCATGTTCTACTATTACATAATCCATGACTGTTAAGTTATGGTGAGATCCTTGACAAATTGATATAATCATTCTATCAAGAGTGATGAATCCTAAAACTTGATTGAGTAAAGAATATTCAAAGTGCTATACATTATTAGAAAAGTAAATTTTGAGATACCTACGTACCTACTTTGTCTACGCTTGCTGGCAAATACGCTAATCTTAACCATGTTTACTCTGTAAGTGAATTTTGTAAATGCTTTAGAGTTAATCTATCTATTATCTTTAACTGTAATATTTGTAAAATCAAAGCTGCTAGTCGTTGCAGAAAATTGAAATGATTCGAAAGCAATCACCATCCGGAGCATTTTTAATAACTTGTCGGACATTTCATGAAAAAGTCAGCCATTTGCCCAGGAAGAACATCGAAAACATACATCAATCCAACAACTCCACTGACATAATGTCTTTTGATCCAACCGAGTCAACATATAACATATTGTAAGTTAATTCATAAACAACACAATAACATAGCGATCTATGTTGTAATCCATAATGTATGTAGATTGTATACCGTAGGGCTCATTCTCAAGCCTACAAACAGCCTATTGATGTCTGCGCGTGCGACGCATTGCAATGGCACTAATATTATAATCTAGTGTAGGGAAAAATGGACGGTTCTCAGAACTGCAGGACTACATTCATAAATGTTTTGTTATTTTTCCTTGTTTGAAGCAAATGGAGGTCATCATCATCAGCCTATATTGTTCCCACTGCTGGGACACAGGCCTCCTCTCTGTGAGAGGGAGTGGGCCATAATCCACCACGCGGGCCCAGTGCGGGTTGGTGGATGTCACATGTCTTCGAATTTTTGTTTCTAGGACATGCCGGTTTCCTCACGATGTTTTCCTTCACCGTTTTGAGAGCAGTGGTGATGAAATAAATTGCACAAAGTAATGCGCCTGGCGGGGTTCGAACCCACGACCTACAACTCGTAAGTCGGGACCGATACCACTGGGCCACCACTGCTAAATGGAGGTACTTAATAGAAAATAAAAACCGAACACAATACTCATAGAACTCGCAATGACCAGTGCAGATTTATACTGCGCTACTAAGCGCAAAAGCGGAATCTGAAAATCCTCAAAAGCCATCGGATAGGTATGAAAAATACGCATATCGTGAACTAAGTCTTTTAACGCTATCTTGTTCAAAACATATAAAAAATCCTTAACAAAAAAAACCCTATTTCAGTTTTACCTTAAACTATCCATACGACGGCATAAAAATCAACTTAACGATTTTTTTGAGATACCGCTTTTGCGCTTAGTAGGGAAGTTTATCAGTCGCAATCAAAATGAACAAAAAAATACTATGCAAACCTTGGAAGAGGTTCTTCATAATTCGTTAAAATTCATAAAATTCTGCCTTTATTTGCTAATCTATGTATATCTAGCAAAAGGCTTTTATATCGTAGGAATTACTTAATTATATCTTACATCTTAATCGTCCACGTTCAACAATGTCCACGTAAATCTGTATACAATAGCATGCATTACTGCAGTGACCTCAACTAGCAGATATTTATTGATAATACGACCAAGCACGACCTGCAATAAATACAGGTGAAGGAATTCAGAGGCACAGTTTGAGACATGACAAAATTGTTTCTTAGGTTCATGATATCAGATTTCAGATAATGAGAATACTTTGATTATGATGTCATTTGGTTTTGTATTTTATAGAGAGCATATGGCAAACTAAGTAAGTTTTTCGTACATAAGGCAGAGGGTCAAGCAAGGATAACTTTAAAGAGGTCGGCATTGTAACCCTTCATAATTTTTAACATTGGAACTATAAATAAGTTTTATTATTGCAATTTTTCCTACACACGTAGTCTGAAAACAAATGATGCTTGCAAAACGCAGCTGAATCAAACTATCAAGAAAACAACAAACAAACCCACCAAACTCTTTCTAAGCCACTGCAACTTCTGAAAAGCAGAATCAACAGTGGCAACCACCAGAAAAGTGCTAAGACAATGAAGCTTGGCGTGTCCCGGAAAATGTATTTACCTGTCTTGGATCCTGCAAAAAAAACGTAATAAAAAACAACAGTAACAAGTAGACAAAACGAGTTCTTGAAAAGCTCTTTTTCTATCATGAAGGATTCATGAGAGAGATTATAAGTACTTAACAGTATCTAATAATAAGCTTCTTGCATGTTCGCAAGCAACCAGCAAGACTTTATAATTTATTCAGACATGACATGGTCAATTTATCACTCTGTTCAAGACGTGAAAGTCCACTACGTGAAAGGGTAACAAGCAGCGCAGACGGACGATAAAATAGCCACGTAACTAAGTACAACATTATCAACCTTTGACCAATAACCCCAATCGTAATTCCGAGCGGTTTCCTACAATTTCATCGACGATAAACCGCGTATCGTATCGTTTACAACATAAATTATGTTAAAGGTGCAATCAAACTGCGGCAAAACATCGTACTCCGGTCGACATTGATCGCACTAAAATTTCGAAACTCCACATTTAATACGACTATTAATTGATTTGAACAATCAATACTTGTGAATGCCACTAGATAGATCAATATGTTTTTTTATTTTTATTTTAAGAATTTGCACGTTTGCTTGCAGGCAGAATACAATGACATTTAGGCTTTAATACCTTACCTTATAAACAAAATGTATTTCTTAAGCAAATAAAATTTTGATTTGATTTGATATGGAATGAAGGCAGTTGACGTAAAATTAAATTTGTAAACGAGCAGTACCTACCTGCAAACTTATCTGCTATGAAAGCCTAAACATAAAGCAACAATTTATATACTAACGTAGTTTTTAAGAAATACTAACTAGTTATGGGAAAAGTGCCTGAATTAGAGTTAAATAAATTCGTATCCCTACAATGACAACAGAATTCAAACAGACAACTTTTCGGAAGCTTATATGCCAATGTTATGTAAACATTTACCGTCGTACAACAAAAAAGTAAAGCATCTGTTGAACACTTTTACTATTTGTAGTAAGACGGTAAAATTTAATCATCCCGATTTTCGCATTACTTGCATCAATATTCGCTTTATTTTTAAAGAATGTGATATTGATTCTCTGTACGATCGACAACGCTGCAGTCTGTCTACACCTCAATATTACAAATAAATTAGGAGCTAGACAATTTAATTGCTCGGACACAATCGCTACTAGGATTCGTGCCTTATCGGTATGTCGTTCACCTGTTGGTCCGTGTTGGATTGTTGGTCGGTCGCCCACAAACGTAGCCGATAGAATTTATAGTATTATTGCGTGAGAGTTATTATTTTAGTAGGCAATCTAAAGGTTGATCTTCAAGCATATTATTATTTAGTTATGAGAAACTGCTAACTGATCGCTATATGATGATGAGAAAGCTTTTCTTCATGTCAAATCAGAGAGGATTTCAAAGGAAATATCACTTCAAAAAACAGAAACACAATATATCGTGCAAATCCTGTTTGCAGTATTCATCATCAACCTATAATGTTCTCACTGCTGGGACACAGGCGTCCTCTCTGTGAGATCAGTTTGGGCCATAATCCACCACGCGGGTTCATTGTAAGTTGGTAGATGTCACATGTCTTCGAATTTGAGGGTTCTAGGACATCCAGTTTCCTCACAATATATCCCTTCACCGTTTTGAGAGCAGTAGTGATTAAATAAATTACACAAAGTAATGCGCCTGGCGGGGTTCGAACCCACGACCTACAACTCGTAAGTCGGAACCGATACCGATGCAGTATTCAACAAGAAATTAAAATATTATTATAACATTAAGATCAACATGTAAAGAAAGAAATAATGACAAACTTCAACCTAAATCGAACTTCTAACCATTATAATGATTGCGGCACCTTCCTAGGTTTTACCAGCTGAATCTGATGATGGAGACTGCAAGTCTGCAACAATCGTCTGATGATTTAGATAGCAATCCTGCTGCAACAGCCACCAAATTACCTGCAACAAGAGAAATTATCATAAATACACAAAACGTAGCAAAACTATATAGCAGTCAGTGAAAGTTTCCAACATTAGCTAATGTTACCTGAAGAGTCATAACACGATACTAAAGAGACCTCTCGTATGAATGAGTGAGCAACGACGGACTTTCCAGAGGAAAGTTGTCGCTTAGAACATTCACTAAGTAGCGATGTTGTAACTGTGAGGTAATGTTTAATTTGGTAATGTCGTTGTGACAGTCTGCTTGTGAGGCTCGTTTATGTTAAATTGTCACTTGATTAATTGTATAATCCTCTTGCTATAAGTTCATATAAGAGGATAATACATGTATAGAGTATCTCTTGAGTTTAGTTTTTAGTGATTTCTGATACAAATCACTTTTCTCATTAGCTGTTCACAATAGCTTGCAAATACGTGTACATCATCGTTATTTCCATACCCTTATTATTACTTCAAACTTTCTAACCACAATCGTTATGTCTACTACTTTTATAACCATCCGCATTCCAAGTAAAAATTTTCCTCGCGACATTTTTTTCATTCCTCTCCGCGTCGTCATTAATCTACTACGAAAGGTTCAGAATACAAAATCATGATTTCGACCGAAATAGAGACTAATCATTAATCAATACTTCTAAAGTTGTAAGTCTCCATTAATATAACAAAAGAAGCTAGAACAACACCTTCCTACCGATAGGTACTTTTGCCCTCAGCACACCTTCACCAACGCACAATGTATTTATCAGATATTACCAACAGTGCCATTGGTAGGACGTGACATTTAGCTCCCATAGCAGTCACGCCTCCAGAATAATTAACGATTACTAATATTGATATTGCACGTACAATAATTATTTAATTTCAGATTTCGAAGAAGATAAAACTAAATGTTAAACAATAAGAAGTGTCCTTTGCAAATGCCATGTAAATGTTTTTATAGCTTTGATAGTTTGGTATAGACTTTTAACCTCTATGAAAAACGAACACGAGTTGATAGGTTTTATAAACGCCTTAACAAATAGCATCTTCATCTGTCTTCTTTTACACATAGCTTCTAATAAGCACTTGATGTGTTGATTCTCTATACACATACAATGAACGGTCCTTATCATTCTGAATCTTTACTTCCTCAATCGTATTAGTATTATAAACAAATCAACTATTACATATTATGCATTATTATATCGATGCCTGGAGAGGAGGTCAAAGCCTAGAACAATCCACAGTTTATGTTTTAACATGACTATATTGATGGCATTTTATCAACATTTCAATCAGCATATCAGTCTCGTCTTCGATTGAATTATAAAACGTTATTAAAGTATTTTTTTTAAAGATTAGATCTAGCATTTTAAGGCTCATGTATCTATTTAACTAAGGTATATGAATAGTAATCTTCTATATAGGCAAATAAAAAATTAACAGGTTACCAATTAGGCAAAACTGTACACATAACTGATGCACTAATGTAGTTGGCATTAAAATTTGGCGTAAGAAGGAGCAATTTCATGAACTTATACACTTAAATATCACCTTTAGCATCTATGGGTATAGGCAGCATTTGATTAAGCCTTCCGTTCATCGACATTTTGGTTCTCAAAGATAAGTTTCTTCTCATGCTAGTTTTTAAAGTCAATGGCAGGAAACAAAACATTTATGTCTCGCCCTTTCTGAATTGTAGTTATAATAAGTCGTTTCCGCTTTTAAGGTAAAGTTCAATCAATGCATTTATAACTGCCTTCTTCTTCTATTTTGCTCACTCGAAAAAGAGTGTCATGTCAATCTCCATATTGCTTTGTCAATCTCATGCAGAAGGCCAACACTAGTGGCAATCGTTTCGATTTTCTGTGACGAATTTCAATATTTAAATAAAATTAAAAACTTGTCAACCCAATACATTTTTTTATTTTTCACCACTGCTGATTTCATTGATAAAATTTCACGTTGTCATTACCACCAGGTTCTTTGCTCAATGATACAGCATCCTTTAATTAGATTATTTAGCTTAACAGTCATGTCATATCTGAATCCTATAAAATTTGATGCATCTAATAATATTCTAATCACACTTCATATTTCCTCATTCTATTTCCTCACTATATTAAAAATAATTACATTGTTAATGACCACACTTAAATGACAAGCGCATTAGTTCGCAGTTATGTTCAAGGCGTAAGTGATTTATAAATCAAAATTACCGTTGATAATTGGGGACTGACAGAATATAATGATTATGACTTATGTGCAATATAATGTGGGAGGAATCGGAAATGCAGGATTTAAAATAATTATTTTTAATGATGATGGTAATGATAATAGAGATGTCTGGATAATTGAGGTATTGTTGAGAAAAAACTTGGCAAGGGAAATTCAAGATAACGACTCGGTAATGTGGTTTTGTATACTTCTAATACCTTCAACACGGTCCAGATTTTTATTCCAAACACATCATCATAGACTCACTCAGAAAAACATAATGGCCCGATTTTGGTATCTACATTGTCAAGTATAGTATCTGTGTTTGAATGTCTATGTAGCAGATCATCATAATCTATATTCGATATCGATAACCATATCGCTCAGATTCCACTTACGGTTGAGTATAGAGTTATAGACCTCCTCTCTAGTGTCATGCGCTTTCCTGGTTCATCCAAGTCTTCAGCGTGTTCAACTGTGGGTAGTTCAACCACCTGACGATGTATCTATGTTAACCAAAATATTTTAAACAATAATCAAATCGCTTACATCACCTTCAAAACAAGGTAATTAGAGCCTAATAAATAGCATCGAAAAACAGGTGGTCAACATTGCCTGAAGCTACATTTCAACAACGGAACTACTTCCATGCTCTCAAATATAGAGCAGCATTGGTGTGTCAAATTCTCTAAGAAACAGATCTATTAACGAAGCAGTAATTGATTTCAAACAAGTCAGTAGCAATGGGCCTATCGTAACATGATCTACTAACATGAGAGCATTGAATTAAGGTCGAGTTAATCTTTCACACGAGGTACTAATGATAGATGTAGAAACTGGCGCCCTTGCGCCCGCTACTATTCTAGTAAATCCGAGTATTAATGGTGGTAATAAGGTTTCAGCTATTATATTATGCAGACAAGAAATAAAAGCACTGTTTTGACTATAATACCATAATCTATACATAGAATTTCCTTCTATCAGCGACAACGATACAGGAATCAAAGAAAGCTGTCGAAAAATCATGTCGATCCATTGTAACCTTTGTATATAAGTAATACGAAACGCTCTCAAATCGATTACAGCTCGTCCAGATTCAATTTAGAAGTCAAATCAAGATTCAATCAAGAAAATGATTGTGGTTTTATAAAATTGTGAAAATATATGTTTAAAATTGAACATCCAAATTAGTAGGAATTAGGATTATACAACATCGAAAGTAGTAGGAATTTGCAAGCTCACCATTATTCTTCCCACATGAGCAATATGATTTCATGTGTAATACGTGAGAAATTAAACGATTTTAATTTGCAATGACAAATAAATATTGACAGTAATTAATCGAAATGCTTTCTCTTTCACAAGTAGCTGTCATTTTAAATTACCGCATGTCTGTATAAAGACACGGCCAAAATTAATTCTTAATCCATTTTTTCTCACGAATGTCACAATCAATTACATACTGGCAATGCCATTTGTAAGAAGAAAAAAAAACTGGTTTGATACATGCTTGAATTGATAAAAAAAAATGTGATATAATTCAAACACTATCGGCATTATGGTATTTAAAAAAATACTGGTTACTGCTTGTTTTTTTTAATATTTTGTTCTGTTAAGTCAGTAATTTGAGTAGAGATCAATAAATCATTTAGAATAAATTAAATCTCTCACACGCTCCTATTTATTTTTTAATCATTTGTTTCACACGCTCCTATTTATTTTTTAATCATTTTTATCAAGAAACGTATTTCACCCTCAGGCAACGTCCGATACGCAAAAATTAATAAATCTACAATCGCCATTCATTCCGGCAGTTCATGAACATTGGCGAAATACAAGCAATAAACTTGAACACAATTGGTAATCTTTTAAGTTACGACTTATAACTCTTAAGTGATTTAAATAGCCTTGCTGTGAAGCTTAACATTTCTTTTAACCGGCGGTGTTCCGACATCTACATAATGCACAGAATTTACTGACATTATGTTTTATTTCTTCAGAATCACCCATTCTTTGATTTATTTACACATGTAAAAATTATCTCACAGATTCGTCAATACCCAAGGCACATAAGAAATAAGTTTAGAAGACCATTGTAATTGTTGTAAATCAGGGGTATTTTATACTTTTAATTATTTTGTATCCAATTATTTAAAGTCCGAAGCAACAAACAAAAATAAAAATAAAATGCATTGAGTTCCAACTTCCGCGCCATCGGCATCGGAATGAGACCCAAAAGTTTAATCAATTTTATTATGAAATGAATTCTAACTTAACTTAATGAATTTTATTAATTTTTTTTCTACAGATGGACATAAAATAAGGTCATGCATTTTATTTGAGTTGACATTACGCAGATTGTATCAGTTTCCTGTACTCATCTAACTACAATAAAACAAACAACGTAAATTATTATGAACAAGAACTCAATTACAATTAAGTTCTCAACTCAGCCAGTAACGTAACGGGTCTAGTAATTAAGTCATAGTACTAAAGTTATCCGGCGTTCATATAAAATGATGATCATGATAATTGTCACGCCATGGCAAGGGTGCTGCAATTTTAGTACAACGTCGGCATCCTTTGTTGTTGTTGCAAATTATACGGTATATTATTAAAAGTATTGTTGACGTTGGTTCTTTATGGTGGTGATGGTATTTTGTATTTTATTATTTTCTACTCAACATTGATATTTGTCAATTATTGTTAAAACATCATTTCTATTTATAAACCAAGTATAATCAACTAACTGATTATCTTGAAACTAATTAGTAAGCTTTCTAACGTTGTGTGGCAATTTTAAAACAAATCATAAAAATATTATAAATGCGAAAGTTCTCTCAGAGGGCCAAAGCCTGCCGGGGTCGCGGGATTATTTCCTTACCGTAACCCCGGAACGAAACAGGCTATGAAGGACACCGTGGATTTTAGTCAGTAAAAGTCTGACAGTCCCTCCCGCCCTGCCCGGGGCCGGAGGACTCATTTGATGATTTTACCACGCTAAAAAAAAAAAAAAAAAAATGCGAAAGTTTAGATGGATGGATGTTTGTTAACCAAGTAGTCGAAACAGCTGAACGGATCTGGATGGTACCGAGATAGGTTACCGACTAGCGACTGGGATAACCAAAAAAGATATTTATAAGATAGCGAGCGGAGCCACTGACAACAGCTAGTTAATTATGTTCAATCTATTAAGATATTTATAACAACCCAAAATGGAAGCACAAAGTAATCATTAAATGCAATGAAATTTTAATCTATCTGTTTTAACAATAAAATTAATCCAATTTAAAAACGGTTATGCTTTTGATCAGTAATGACAATAACAGCTATCCATCACACAGACATCACTGTGACATTGTCCACATCACAATTAACAATAGAAATAATAATCGTAATAATTATTTATTATTGCACTGATTGTTCCCACACTATTGCGATCGCGATCAACGGAAACGGACAATTTGGTCACGCGATACTAATTCTGTAACACTTCCGATGTTTTGTGGTCATGTTGATGTTAATAATAGAGAATTCACATGTGTTATGGTTTTGACAAGGTTGAGCTGTCAAGTTATTTTAAAATGTATAACAGCAATTTCATGCAAGCTAAAAATAGAGTTCATGAATTACAATAGAGGACAGTAAGTTATATTTTATACAGCATGTTTATTATATTTTTAGATAATGATGCTGGTGCGAAACATATTTTAGAATGACTCTAAAATGTGCTTAAATATACTGCTATTGTTGTAAAGTTTAACGTTAAGACCACTATTTTTAATTAAATGAAGATCTAAAATTCGAAAGATATATTTAGTTAAAAGGAAACCAAAGTTAGGAATGATCGAATTAAAAAAGGTTTTACATTGACTACCTTTCATTCATTACGCAAAATTTAGCACGGCAAACCAAACATAAAATTACAACACTTAATTTAAATTCCAAACACTGAAACTGAATTGAGAAAAAAACCAAAAGCATCGCCTTCAAAATTGAAAGTAACACCTTAAAATTACATAGTAAACGCAAAAACAGATAACAAGCAGTTGTACTAAAATATAATAAACAAATTATAGTATACGTATGAGTAGCTATTCATTGTATACATACAGGATGACTTTTTTACCACCGTCCAAAATTTTTCTTTGCATTAGGTATCAATCACTAAACCCATTTTTGAAAAAAAATCGATACGTCAAATTGTCATTTTAAATCATTTTCTCATCCGCTCTGTGTGGTCACTAAGCTAAACGTTAATAATATACACTTGCCGACGCATGAAACGGGCAGAGCGCACCCCGCTGACCCCCCGCCCGCCCCGCTACACCTGAGCGACACATCACAGCGCGGTGTCCAGATTCATCAACTTTTTATAGATATACATTACGACGTGATATCTCGATATTTTTTTATTGATTGATACAAAAAGAAAAAACACGTATTCAATGATTTACGCCAAAGATTAATATATTAAAATTTGGATGGTGACTAAAAAATCACCCTGTATACTCGTAACAGTTATTATGTACCGAAGTGTTAAATTACATACTGTAGTTACGCTGACCTTTCAGTTACGCTTTGGTAATAGTTAAGAGTATGGTAATAGTTAATTTAATGTTGTGAACTTGCTGTGAGATTACCTCTTAAGATCACAATTGTCTTAGATACATGACAGTAGATTGGCATCTAGTGTTAAGAGCGGGTATAATGCCAGGAAAAATTCAGATTTCACCCTCGCGTCTCACATGCCTCTGCTCTAGTACCAATAACAACCACGGGCGCTGTGACGACGCCCTCTGCAAAACTTCTTTGAAAAAACAAAACAACTGCAGTGCCACAGTGCACCTAATATGTATTATTACAGTATGTCAAGTATGTGACTCGGCCTCTGTTCTTGAAATAAGTGTGTACCGCCGCACGGTACCATCGCACGCAGTAGTTCTGCATTTTTCATTTCATTCATTTAATTGATTTTCATTGTAGCTGCGTGATTGTAATTGTTATGTTTTTTGTTTTAAAAATGTTTCATTTGTTGTGAATGATGTAGGAAGTATTCAATAAAAACAAATATTGCATGTTTTTCTCTACCTTTGTACTCTGCAAACGGCATTAGAATCAAACAATATATCGCGTGTGCGCTATCTATAGGAACCAAAACTTCTACCTAAAATCGAATCTTACTTACAAAGTAAAAGAGAATGGCAGGCGTCTGTGGAGTCTGGGTACCACGGTCAGAGCTCGCCTTCACATATGAAAATATCCTCAATAGATAGTTCTCGGCGAAATTAAGAAATGATGAAAAGTTTTTTTCTACCGAGTTTCACCAGGAAAGGGCTCTAACACATAAACACGTTACGACGACGCAACGTGGCGCTGCACGTTGCGTCGATGTAACGAGCCGTGACGTGGAAATCGACGTCGAGCAACGTAAATAATCACGTCACGACGACGCAACGTGCCACATTGAACGACGTCATATTGACGGTGTCGGATTTTTAGAATTGTCCCAGTTAGTTTCGAGAAATGGACCACACTAGATGTGTTCTCCTACTGCTAATAATTAATATTATGAAGACGGATAAAGCAGAAACAGATACAAAGAAAATCCGTGATCCAATAAGTCCAAGATTTTACGTGCCGTGCAACGTGGCACGTTACTACGACGGCGACGCAACGTGCAGTGCCAGTGCGTTGCGTCGTCGTAACGTGTTTATGTGTAAGAGCCCAAACGCTGTTGAAAGAGGAGATTTAGGGTCGCAACACATCAAAACGGAAAGGGATCGTCACCGTATCAACTCAAGCCTTTCAGTATTATTTACACACTAATCGGAATCGTAACGTAATCGCATCGCCTCGGACAAGCTCACGAACCGCGGTGCAGTGCGTGGTCGACTAGTGGTCGGCTTTCCGTACCCTCGCTTACGGCTCTCCGTACACTAACTTACGTATCTTTGTCCACTCTCCGCCCACGGTCTGCGTTGCCGCACGTGCTGTACGATTCACGAGAGAGGCGATCGTGAAGTTAATCTTTGCAAACGTTCGCGCATGTACACTCGTAAAAAAAAGTGTTATTCATTTTATTTTAAACCAAAATACGATTAAAAACTTAAAAGGTGTCAAGGGACAACGATAGCAAGTTAAAAAAAAGATTCAAGCGATTTTCGACCTTATTGACATTTGAGCAAACACCTGATTTTAATGAAGGAGCAATGTTAGCGAACGAGAATGTGAGAAAAACAAACAAAATTTTAAATGTCGATAAGGTCGAAAATCGCTTGCACCTGTTTTTTTAACTTGCTATCGTTAAGCAAATGTTTTCCGACCTTCAAGCGATTTTCGACCTTATCGACATTTATTCAAACACCGGATTTTAATGAAGGAGCAATGTCAGCTAACCAGAATGTGAGAAAAACAAACTAAATTTTAAATGTCAATAAGGTCGAAAATCGCTTGAACCGGTTTTTTTAACTTGCTTGACGATAGCTAGGTAAAAAAGGTTCAGGCTATTTTCGACCTTATTGAAATACCTAGGAGTGTATTTCGTACATACATTATTTGTGGTAATATGTATATCAAAATGTGATAAATTAACTTTTAATTTTATTTTCCATTTTTTATCAAATAGTAATCTGTACCTCACTATGTTTTTTTATAAGTATGTAAAATGAAGAGATCTATAAAAAAATAATAATCTGAAACAAGCGGACCTCGTGCTGAAAAATACTCGACCAGCAGTACAATTGACTAACTGTATTTTGCGCGCATGTGGCAAAAGAAATTTCAAAAAAATGGTCTTCGGCTATTTGAAATTATTTCAGTCTTTTAATATTTTAGTTCTAGTGTTTATGTTGTATTATGTGTTGTTTCTCTGATTATATCAACAAAAATATTATTATTTTAATAGCCGCCGGGCGCGGAGCAAACTGTCATAGTCCTCCCGTCTCAATAGAGCGGCGCCGACTGGCAGGTGAAACAAAATGATGCCTGAAACTAGAACCCGAGCCGCGACTGAAGTCGCTTTGACGCGGCGCTAGTGTCTATGTCATTACATCAAATTGCATTAAAAAAATTTAGTACCACGAGATTCCGCAGACCTTCACTCGTGACGCAGATTCTAGTGTGACACGAAATGGAAAATAACATTCTACACGGTTTAAAAACGTCGTAAGCGCCGAGTGCTAAGAACAATGATAACTTTTATTATAAACAATATTTCAAAAAAGTGCCAGACACGTCCCTCGGCTACGTAATTGTGTTCATATTGATCTAATTTATATTTCTGTAGGACGAACCAAAATAGAATGAAATAAAAAAAACGTGAAAATCAGAGGTAACTTTGTGATCGTTTTCTATCGAGAAAATTTTGTCTTATTATGTTTTCTGTTTGACTCTGCCCTCGCAAATATAATGAAGTTTCCCAACATATACTTTTTATCCGAATTAAACACGATTTAGTACTCTAAAAATCCAATCCAAAATTGAAGGTTTCGCTTGTAGCGCCGTCTTAAAAGTAGATCTGCCTCTAAACCTTGGGTGTTGAATTGATAATCATGGTGTGATGTTAATATATTATTATGAGGGCAGAATTATTATCAATTAACGTCTTAGTTGTCTGTTAGGTAAAAAACCTACAATTTCAGGGTTAGTGAATGTCCATTTTTTCTGGTTTCGAAACTAAATCCAATTTAATCCTTAATGTGTGGGCATTTTTGTTGTACCTTTCTAAATCCCTCATTCAAATGTTCATTCTTTACGTTTTGTACAGGATTCGGTTAAAATGTAATAAACCTTTACACAACTTTCTGAAAGTCTCAAGAAAAGCTCAGTCTCATTTACACTTAACAGTGCCCACGCGAAATTATGATACTAACTTGGAATCGACAGTTATCTGCAACTTTGTCCGCGTAGCGAAGTTTCATACGTAGATTGTAGGTACTATCAATCCCAAAATAAACCTCTTAGGGGTCGAATTTCGGAGAATCCCGTCTTAGTGAGTTAGTGAACACCTACGTCAAACGAATCCCGAGTAAAGTTGTCAAATGAGCTTGACTTGTTTGACGATTTTACCAAGATAGAAAACACTTTGAATTGATACTTCGTCTTCTGTCCACTCTCAGCTGTCTAATAGCTCGTGAGTGAAGTATTTCTCACACACAATATATTTCGTATCAGGCATCTGTTTCCATACGGCAACAGTCCACAATGGCGGACTGGACTTAATGACCCCGTTGTTCTATGAGAACTGATCGCAGGATAAAGTTGTTCTGTTCATTGTGTGACGGTTGTTGAAGGTGGAGTGGAACTGAGGAATTTATGTTGTACGTAATAATTAAGATTATGGACGTGTTAGCATTTAAGTGTTGTTTCTATTTTTTAATTAAAATCTTTAGGATTCTAGGGTTCTACATTTTGCGATGGGATTGTCCAAGCAGAATACTGCGCCCTGGAACGCAAAGATCCTGTGAAGAAACATAGTCATTTTTGCTGATGAGAATAAACAGAATGGCATTATTTCGAAGATATACCTACTCCGACATCTCTCCTAGCATTGCTTTAGAGGGAACTTTCATCAGTATTGCTGCTGTCTGCGTTGTGCATTTAATAATTAATTTCAAGTGCCTGCATGGTAAAAAGTAAAAATACATAATTTCTTAACTAAATAAAATAATAATAAACACACATTCTAAGAAATTAATAATTTCTGTCACCTTTCACAACACCTCGACGTGCAAAGAACAATGGCCATTTTCCAGCCGAAATCCACAGCATAGCGATCGAAATCTTCAATAACAGTGCGTAAGTTACCCAACGGCTTCAAAACAATACAAACTTATCTTCATATAAGATAAGAGCTAGAACAAAACAGTGGCGACCTCACCTCGACCCGCTCTAACAATACTAAGTGATGCTGGGCCAGTGTCACCCGTACGGAGGTGTTAAACAAATTGTATAAGTTATTATACAAGAGTTAACATAATCGATGTAATAAGATAAATGTCAGATGTTGGACCTTCTTCGTTTACTAAAAGATAACTTCAAGTTGATGTTTTAGGGGTCTAAACAAAATAATCACTGCTTGGTTGAAATCCACCAACCCACAGCTCCATGGACATTGTCAATTTTTTTACTTTTTCTGCACATACCTATAACTCATCTTGGCCTTTGGATTTTACCACTAAAAAAAAAACATCCCGGTTGTTTCTGCACCGACGATCAATACTCTAAACATACATGGTAATTTTACCTGTAAAATAAGAGAAAATGATGTTGTGAATGAAGTAAATCGCTTTAAAGAAGACAAAAGTTCACTCAGTAAACAATTTTGTTTCAAGCTGAACATGCATAAATTCTAATATCATAAAAATCACATTTTCTGTAATTTCACCAATGCCTTCATACCTATCTCTATTTTGGGGTGGGGTGGCGTTCCTTGGCCGCGGTGCCTTTTATGACAGTCCCGCGACTAGACCATTGTACAATAACTTCAAATAACCAACATGGTTATTTTTATTTTCAAATACTTTCCACAAAACTTAATATATAGGTACCTAGTTAATACATTGGAATAATATACTAGTACGCAAGTAGTACTTAAAGTAAGTATTACAAATCAAAAGCAACATATCGTGTGCTAAAGATAATAAGAGTAATCTGAATTTAACCCAATATTAGACAAAGAAGTAACTCGTAACCTTGCGTTACTAACAAACAGAGCTATGAATATATAAACATGTTTAACATGCAACCGGCTCTATTTACATACACTGCAGGCCACACAAAAGGGTACAGTAAACTGGTAGTTAGGAGATTGTACACTTGCGAGAGATACGCTATTGCCACGCATGTGTATGTGTAAGGCACTTTTTTGATAGCTCTTAATTAGAAATTTTTAATGGGGAATACGTGAAAAATAAACAAAGTGTAGGTTATCTTTACAAAGAATCGATGCAAGATTTGATGCATTTCGCAATTTGATGATTTATATCACGAGTAAATAAAATACAAATTTTAAAGCGAATTAAATTAAACGCAATCAGTCCATCTAAACCATAAATAGAGTTGAATAAAATAGAATATACTTTATTTTACATCAAAGTTAATAAACAGCTTTTCACATTTTTTTTTATTTCAAAGGTCTTTTCGCTGAGAGCGATATCTTCTACACAATCTTTCTGCTTTCTTTTAACCATGTTCAGTTATCAGTGACACTATTCCAAACCAATGCGATGACAACGCAATCTTGTACCTAATTGTAACATCTGAAATACCAGGTATTTCAAAGGCCAAATGCTTATCTGTAGGTAACATTTGTTAAGACCAATGTGCAGACTCCTCAAATATAGAGAGGCTTAGTAAATATGCAAATCTACTGTCACACACAGATTGAAATGCAGATTACAGCCCAGTACCGGACGACATTGAGCGTGAACATACACGTATGATTGATAAGACCACTAGTGGGAACAGCGGCCAGCCATTATATGCTAATTGAAGATATGATCGAATTTCAGGAGGCGTTGCCTCTCGTACTGTGGTAGAGACCATAGTTAACTAAAGATATAATTATAAAATGTGTCGATAAACTGTTGGTAACAATAAAGATTATTGTGTTGTAGTATCTACGCAAATATATATACGTATTTTATTTTTTGGAGGTTTAAAACAACAAACACTGGCATCATTAGAACAATTATCATGTAGGTATATGTGTATTAGTTTTGAATTCATCAATTACTCCGATTTATCGGTTACTGAGAACAAAAATGGTAATTTTAAGTGTCATGTCAGTTTAAAAATAAACTTATTTGTTCACTTTAGAACTATTTAGCTCCATGTCGTAAGTATAAATTAAAATATCCAATGGGCTTGCCATTCTTAAGATAACATTATTTGAGTAGAAGTAGAAGATCACATAACTGTAACTAACATAAGAACCAAATTATGTATTTTTTCAAGTTTCATTGACCTCATCTAGTTTTAAAAACATACAATCATAATTTATTCGAGAGATAAGTTAATGTTCGGCAGGAAACACCGACTTTATCTAGTTTAAAGCATAATTTATATATGTGACATAAATAGTAAAAGTATTTTTAAACCAATTAATTAAATACCATCTATTTTAACAACCATACAATTTGGTAATTTCAGTACATTGCGTGGCTATTAGAAGATAAACCTTCGATAAAGAAGACATATTTTACGAGCATAATTATAATAGCATGATTAATAGCTAATTGAAAACATTTAACCTGTAAATAGTAAAGCTTAATGTTATGTAAGCTGTAGCAATCGTTTAGGATTACGATATTCAAATGTAAGTCGTTGGACAACTTGAGAAGTTGTGAACAGCATTATATGGTAATTGAAGATGTGGATGCAAGAGGAAGTACCTACCTACATTGGTGTGATATGATGAAAGCAGAGGTTTTAGGCGAGATCGAGAGGTTCTATGGACAGTTATACACTTCGGTCGCAAAGCCCGTTGACAGCTTGGTAGGAGATCCAAGAGCCAAGCTGTCCCGACATTATACCGAAGATATCCCGGACATCAGTCTGTACGAGATTAGGATGGCCCTGAAGCAGCTTAAGAACAACAAGGCGCCGGGCGAGGACGGAATCACTTCAGAGCTTCTGAGAGCGGGTGGAACACCTGTACTTAAGGTCCTCCAGAAACTCTTTAATTCCGTCCTCTTCGAGGGCAAAACGCCTGAAACATGGAGTAGAGGTGAGGTGGTGCTGTTCTTCAAAAAAGGTGATAACAGCCTATTGAAGAACTACAGACCCATCACGCTTCTAAGTCATGTTTATAAGCTGTTTTCAAGGGTTATCACGAACCGTCTCGAGCACAGACTTGATGACTTCCAGCCTCCCGAACAAGCCGGTTTCCGAAGAGGCTATAGTACCATAGACCACATCCATACGCTGCGGCAAGTTATACAGAAGACCGAAGAGTATAACTTGCCATTGTGCTTAGCGTTTGTGGACTATGAGAAAGCCTTCGATTCGGTGGAAACATGGGCGGTACTTGAGTCACTCCAGCGATGCCGTATTGACTATCGGTACATCGAGGTGTTGAAGTGCTTGTATAATAACGCCACCATGTCGGTCCGAGTACAAGAGCAGAGCACGAAGGCGATTCCATTGAGAAGAGGCGTAAGACAGGGGGACGTTATCTCCCCGAAACTGTTTACTGCCGCAATGGAAGACGCCTTCAAGCTCCTGGAATGGCAAGGACTTGGCATCAACATCAACGGCGAATACATCACTCACCTTCGGTTTGCCGACGACATCGTAGTCATGGCAAAGTCGATGGAGGAACTCAGCATGATGCTCGATGGCCTCGACCGAGTTTCACAACGGGTGGGCTTGAAAATGAACATGGACAAGACGAAAATTATGTCAAATGCCAATGTTGTGCCCACCCCAGTCTCTGTTGGAAACTCGGTACTCGAAGTTGTTGACTCATATATCTACTTAGGACAAGTAGTCCAGTTAGGTAGGTCCAACTTCGAGAAAGAGGTCAACCGCCGAATCCAACTCGGTTGGGCAGCGTTCGGGAAACTACGCAATGTCTTTTCGTCCGACATACCTCAGTGCCTCAAGACGAAAGTCTTCAACCAATGTGTGTTACCAGTGATGAGTTACGGCACCGAAACGTGGTCTTTCACTATCGGCCTCATCTCAAAGCTCAAAGTCGCTCAACGAGCTATGGAGAGGGCTATGCTCGGTGTTTCTCTACGTGATCGAATCCGAAATGAGGAGATCCGTAGACGAACTAAAGTCACCGATATAGCCCACCGGATTAGCAAGCTGAAGTGGCAATGGGCAGGCCATATTGCTCGCAGAGCAGATGGCCGATGGGGTCGAAAAGTACTAGAGTGGAGACCACGGACTAGCAAGCGCAGCGTAGGACGTCCACCAGCAAGGTGGACAGACGATCTTATAAAGGTCGCCGGAAGACGCTGGATGCAGGTCGCTTCCAACCGGTACCTGTGGAGATCAAAAGGGGAGGCCTATGTTCAGCAGTGGACGTCCTATGGCTGAGATGATGATGATGATGATGATGATGATTGGGAGGAGTTTTTTGATAGGCTTGAAAACATGGCATTGTTCACACCTATGTTGTAAGTCTCTGTACATATTTCGAAGAGTTCAGTTTTCTCTACATTACTAACATGTTTTATGGTAGGTAGGCCCAACCCCTTACAACAGTAAAAGAAGACTGTTACATTGCGCAAAATCCTGGTAAAGGAATATCATAAAAAAACTTAACTACTCAACTTATTTAGTGAAAGATTTGTTGCTATTAGGTCAATTCTATTTACTGTAAGCAGCTTTCTATTACTATTGCTATAGTAGTATGTAAAATGTATATGTAATGTTTGCAATTGCGTGTAAGTATTTACATTTGTTTTACATGGCACGTAGGTCTGTGCTATAAGAATCGAATTCCTGAAAATGCAAATGTGTCGTTTTCCGCCACTGGCTATTCATTTCCATGATTAATTAATTAATTTATTGATAGATAAAGAGTACATTTAAAAACAGATATTTGTCGTTTTATTCATTAACTGATGTAGGTATTGACTTTTTATTTTAAACTGCCTAATATTTAATTGTTTAGTTAAATAATTTTAATGTTAATTTACAACTTATCTTTTCTTAAATGCAAAGATTTACATTTATTACACATTTATGAGGATTAGAGCATAATTTCATAATCCGTTAAATCATTACTCAATTTCTTCTCAAGTATGTCGTACAAAATGTCATCTACTAATCATTTACAGTGATAATATTTATTTTGTAAATAGATTTTTACGACCACTTACAACATCAATTTATTTAAAACTCAGTATAATTATGAACTCGGTATTTTACTCTTTCGTCAACACTATGAAACTGTCAAATTCATTACGCAAAAATAATATTAATAGTCGTAAGACACTCCATCCCTTCTTGTTCTCGTTACCCAATAATACACAATTAAAAATACCAGTAACTTCTCCTATCTAGGTCGTCATATCTCAAAGCTGGTTCTGATTGTCCAACTATCCAAGCTCAGGCCAGACTAATGAGTGTCCAACTAATTAGCATACTCACTGAACTTTACGTCTCGTTAGTATGATTGTGGGCAACAAACGGTATTTAAAACTGGTCTAGTTTTGTTTTAGCTGAATCATTTTTGGTGATTATTTTTACGGATACGGATTTAGTTATTTTGCCAGTGGGATTATTCATCTTCCGTCTATGATGTTCCCTCTGCTGGAACACAGGTCCACCACGAGTTTTTGGTTCTAAGACATGCCGGTTTCTTCACGATGTTTTCCTTCACCGTTTTGAGAGAAATTGTGATGAATTAAATGGTTAATTTTTATTGGGATTATTAGAGTGTTGGAACTATAATGAGTAGAAGCAAATAAAAATAAAAAGCCATTAATTCAAATCAGGATAAAAATCAGCACTTTTGGAACAAATCAGTCGCCAAAAGGCGCGCCCTTTCGCGCCATTTAGCAAAATCTAAGCAAATCTCATTTAACAACATTTAAAATTTTGAGCAATTGGCACTGTCTACAGCATCTGATAGGAAACGTTTTGTTCGATGGTTTCCGGCAGACCTGCAAATAAATGGGACTCAAGGAGAAGAACTCCAAAATTACTCAACATAAAGACGTTTACTATAATATTATGATCGTTGCAGAATCCCTGTATATCCTTATCAAAATTGTACAAGGACAGAAGTTGAGATGATATAAAAGATTAACTTATTGCATTGATATACGACAACTTGATACTGCAATAACACCAAGTCAACAGCTTCTAATCTTCCAGTGACGATTCATAAAGCTCCGAATACAAACAGGTTAGCATTATATTAAAGTCTAGACTTGTCATTCTTTAGGTATGAACTTTTGAAATCTTAAGACTATTGTCTACCGACCGCTCGTCCATACTAAAAGAGAAAACGTTTTTCTGCCCCTAAATGTTATCCTATCTCAATGATTTTTTAGAATGCTACTGACACAGTAAAAAACTAGGTTTATAGGTTTTCTTTTTTTCAAAATTTATAATAGTTTTAAAGTAACAGGCGCCTAAAAGTTACTATTTTTATGACAAAATCTTCATTGAAGTAAAACCTTCGTATTTTAAAAACAAAGAAGTTTTAGAAAAAAAGCAAAACATACAAACCTAGAATATAATATGCTGAAACGATTGACACCAGAATCTAAGAGATTGGACGTGATTTAGTATGTGAAAAACGTTTTCTCCCGAGAGACAAATTTCATATAAAAAATACTCACAATCAGTCGCGAGCTGCAACGCTCTCTATCGCACGATCGGGGGTTTTTCAACGCGCGAGAGGGACAGCACGAGTTTTTCAAAATACCTATTCTTTGAAAAGGCAGCTGCTATACAATCCTCTTAAGACCTATTGATCAAATGTTACAGATACGCGATGACGAACTTCAACAGGTTTTAAATAAAGTTGGCTGTCACAACAAACTTGCTAATCTTAATCATGATAACTCAGAAATAAAATGTAGTAACAAAGGTCTAAATAAATTCTTACAACTAAATTATGTCATTAGCTAACTTTGAACTGGTCCGTAGTAGGTTACTGACTTTATGAGGATAGGAAATCAAAAAGTCTATTGAATTTACACGATCTTGCAATAAGGTTACCTATATAAGCTTGTGAAGTTCGTTACAGAATTTATGGAACGTTTAAAAAGCTCTTTCTACTTATAACTCACCAAAACATTGACCTTTAAACAGTATCACTTATCGCTGTTTGAAAGCTGCAAAACTGCAAGCTCGTAAGCTTCAGGTAAACAGAAATTTAAGAAAAGGGAATAAAGTACAAAAGTTTCTTAATATACACGCTGTTTTTTTGCATTTTCGTCAAACTTCAGGTGGTTGTCACAAAAGTCATAAATAATCAATTGAAAGTACAGTACCGGGCAAAACTAATAAGGGCTGCTTTTTTTTTGTTGTTGAAATTTTACAGTATTTCAGAATTAAACCCTTAATTCAATACAAATGAAAGAGAATCACCCGACTACGCAGTCCGCGCGTACGCACACAGCGATGAGCAGCTGGTGTGCGTGAATTGAATCTACTACTCTTGAAGAAACTAGTTCACACTTACGGATTTCTGTAAAAAGGAAAAATAAAATAAAAAAATACCTACCTATTTTATTGTTGATTTGGGTCGAGAATCATGAGTATAATCACGTCCTTGAATTTGACTAGGTTGCAGATCAGCACATTGTAGAGTCAATTCTTATTACAACCATTTGAAAGTCAATATTCTCATAGAGTAACAGAACAAAAATTGCCAAATCCACAACAATATAACAATCACTAGTAATAAAAACCATAACAGTAGCAATATAACAATATTGAATAATAAGAATCGATTGGAAGGTTGCAACACTCGATGCGGCCGGCAATCGGTGTAACGATGTAATCGATATCTCCTTGAACCGAGCTCTACTCGTACTCGAAATAATGGCGCACATCCTTAGCGTTATAATGGGGTAATGTGCGTATTTTATTGCCTTTTGCAGCTGAGATTAGCCTGCTTATCAGTGGAGATTATTGAGGATTTATGGATATTTGTTTTTTCTTGCAGGTTGATGCGTCATATTTAATTTGTAAAAGTTAGTGATAAAGATAACATTATACATGAGTTATTGTATGTTATATTTAAATGGAAATAGTAATGGTCAAAAATAAAACTTCTCATACGTAAAATGTTACGACGATTCGAAACGATTTATTCTCATTGGATCCCACTTTTTAATAGTAAAGCTATTGTCGAACAGACAGGGCGAAGCAAATGCGATCCGAATCCTGTCATATAAAAAAGCAAAAGCGGTCCGATAGTCTATGTGACAGGCTTCAAACAATTGCATACGTTACAAACAAAAACGTTTCGGCACGCTTTTCAGTTTGACAAAGGCATAAAAGTGGGATTCAAAAGTTGGATCCAACGGGAATAAATCAAAATCGAAAATCAGAACTGTTAAGATATGCCATAAAAAGCAACAATGAAAGATGAATTAATAGTGCCATTTTGATCTGTTTTTTATTATTTTTCATTATAATGTTAGCTCTTAAAAGGTCCTGAATGTTTCGGGTTCGATGATATACGCAAATAAAAACATTACAATTAAGAACACAATTAATTCACAAAAGAAACAGAAATGAAACTGAACACAAACCTGCAGTATAAAGCTATACCTGTGACATTTAAAACAATTAACTTCAAGTACATAGATAAGAAAATTGAAAACATAAACTGAATTTATGATTCATAAATCAGTCGTGAGAAAAACATTAAATTGTTAGTTTTATAGTAAATTTTCTAAAGAAACCGTTACATAACTTTTTGATAATTAACTCCGTATTATCTTATTTTCACACATAAATGAATCGTGCTTTTTTTCATTATGGTAGGCATATTATTAAAAAACTACCTTTTATACTAACTACCTTTTTTTGGTGAAAGGGCCGTCAGCAGATCTAAAACTGCCACTTTAAACAATATTCCTAATGACTCACTTTGTGCATTTCCAGCAACGTCATGGCTAATCATTTATTCATTCACGAAGTGAATCATAAGGAATACTGCTAGTCATACCTGTTTTAGACCCGCAGACTCTTATTAAGTAAAAACATGCTTGTTCCTTATTATGCTTTTGCAACGATTCTTACCTTCTACTCCTTGCGTTTCGTCCATATTCATACATCTGGTCAACATACACCGGTTGTGAGTACTAAAATAAATAATAAATAAATAAACTCATAACCTATATAAAAAGTCACTAATTTGACTAATGTTTATGAACATAACGGTAACATATAATTGCTGTCTAATATAACCAAAATTAGTTCGCCAATTAAACTTAATGTCAAACCATACATTCATAATATCAAATATCCATAATAATATATTACTAATAGGTCACGAATCATTTACATAAACCAATCACTGCCATAGATGGTAAGTTAATAAAATGTTTATAATTTTATAGAGGAAGCACATTGTTTTATTTTTATTTAATGGAGAATCGTCAGCTGTTAATTGTTGAATTAATTTTTTGATTGTGCTTTGTGTGGGAGCCTTTATACAACCATTTACTTGATAGAGACATTAGGATTGTATTTGCATAATAACAAGACATTTTCGTGCATTATGTCGTATGGCGGTTGTTAACTTTCAACTTCAAGTTAATGGTCCATTTTTAAAAGACTTCGAAAAAACTACGTTCCTCGATTTCTCGATGACGCCCGGAATGATTTGGAAAATTCTTTTTTTAGTCTTCTGATAGAAAAGTTTTTTTAGCCCTTTCGTCCATTAAGGTTACGAAAGACTCTGATACCTTTCGACTTTGGTATCCAGGCAATTATCGCTATGGATGGATTCCAAAGTCGTAAGGTATCTGAGATTTGCGTCGCCTTGTGTACGAAAGACTTAGATTGTTTTTTTATTATTAGAAGTGGTTTTCGTTTTTTTTTCAAAAAGCCGTTTTAATTTATTGGTTTGCCAAACGATGACTTTAAAAGTAGCATTTCACCTTCTCCAACGCAATTAAAACAAAGGGAAGCCTTGGATTAGGAATTCCCTTTTTATTTTAAGAGTGTGGGTTTCACACCATTTAAGAACGAAGAAGCTATACATCAGGTCAATACAACATGACGCAACCTGACCACTTCTTTGACCCGTGTGCAAAGCAAGCATAGTGATTCAGAAAGCCCATGTTACCACACAGCTATAAAACTACCCTCCTTAAAAGGAATCGTGCGATACTAAAATATTACTTCTAATCGTTAGTTTTAGTTACATCACTAGCTTGGCATGTCTGATAGTGCTCTACAGATCTGGTTTGAAAATCATGCCTAAAACGATTTTAGAAATATTTTAGAAGACCTAACAGCGAGTATCCCACGCAGTTTACAGATGAGCATGTTCCTAATATCTATCTATATGCCCATAAACATCCATATGTGGTTCTCATAAATTATATCAATGGGGTCATTAGTTTGTAGTGATCTTTGCCATATCAAAATAAAAATTAAAATATTCCTATAATGGTCTCTAAACTACTCCAACATATATTATTCAGCATGCTTTGAAATTTCCCATTCGTATCCAGTTGTGGAATACCAAAAATCTTCTACGCGGTTGGGACTGTCATACTTAACTTACCCTGAACTACCCTGGGGCCGTATTACAACGTCTTAAAACCAGGCTTGTTCCAGTGAGTGAACGAGATGGCACTAGACGACTTGTATAGCTCTGTCACTTCTACTCGCCGGTACAAGCGTGGTTTCAAGACGTTGTAATACGGCCGCTGTTCTTTTAGTTGCTATTGGCGGTCCAAGGCAGCGGTGCCCTTCCCGCGACAAGTGCTGACCGGTCAAGTACACTACGATAGTTATATAAATTGGTAATATCAGTAGTAGAAATTGACAGTTTCTCAATGCAACTTATTATTTTCAGCCGTTCTTTAAGAATTCTATGAAAGGCAAAGCTCGTTCTATTTACCAACAACAAACCGTCTATTACTACAATTTTCCTCATACTAAAATAATGTTCCATATTCGCACATTCTTGGAAGCTTGCCCACATGTCGCAGATGATCGAGGAACGTATAAATCTGATCGTTACGCAGTCGATGCGTGCGCGCAGCTCTCACAGCGATCAATCGACAGCGTGGGGTCGTCCGTCACGCATGCGCGGAGCCGCCGGTGGTCGGTCAATGGAATGAAAATGAATGAATGAGATGTGGGAATAAAAGTTTATTGTTAGCTCGATTACATAAAGAGCTTTTTTTAATTATTTCTTGAAAGATTCACGTGTTTGACTACTATCGCACCTGATGGTAAGCGAATCCGGTATCTGTCAACCAATCTTGCCACGGCATCAAATTGAACTCAAATTGTAATAAATCCGAACTTAACTAAGTTTATCAGTCACCTTTTCATGCCTAAATAACTGAAAAAGTAATTCAAGTGAAAATGGGACCTAAACAAACGAAATTTAATTCAGCATCACAGTCGAAGTCATGTGCTAGTTATTTGTATGTTATTTTAGCGCAGAAATAACAAAAAAAATGAGGCTAATTGTAAAAACCTAGAATAACAAAAAATCATAAACCATGCAAAATCACTAATCCACGTATCAGAGCTCAACCAACGACAAAAACCCCTCATGCCAGTACTGGAAGCCAGTCGAGTGCTCATACGGGCTACTCGACACGGACCGAGCACTGGAACGTGCGAGTTAGTGGAGCGAGTAACTGGCACTGCGATCATGTGGGACAGCTTTCCAACTACACTGATACTGGGGACATGTGCTAATTTGTGTAGTTCTACACAGAATTAATAAAAAATAGAAAAAAGAAACTGAACGGTTAGAACCTCAGTCCGGAATCTGGCGTTATCCCCGGTATTTGTTTTTTGCATGTTAAAATCATCAAATCAGTTCTTCCGCTCTGCGTAGAGCGGAAAGGAATGTCAGACTTTTGCTGATTTAAAATCCACCCTGTGCCTTCAGTAGCCCCTTGACTTAAGGATCACGATTACCTTTAAGAGACTATCGGGCGGTTTCGAGCCGATCGTGGCAGGCGGATAACTCTTAATAATAAGTAAACAAGCATTATGTATTTGTCTCGTCTCTTAAGTATTTTGTGGCCTGAACTCTATTTACCATGGCTCACCCCCATTACTCTTACACAATGTGTGCTGTTTTTAATTTTAACGCAGTTTGAGGCGATACGATTTGTATTCTGAGCTAATACAACTGTGAACGGACTGCATCTGTAGAAACACACTGTCTTTTAAAACTTCTGAACTCCACAATTTACGTAGTCGATGTAAGTGCATGTGTCCGATTTCATGGTCCAAATAAAAGCTGTATTCGATGGAACCGGATGTTTTGGAGACAATTGTAGCACACGCACACATTCATACAAACATTATCATGTGTAACATGGTGTAATTTAATGTCCACATGGTAACAATCAACTTCGTAACTGCCAATGACCAATTAGCTCACCCCCATTACTCTTACATAACTAGCAAAATATCGCGGCAGTACATGTCCTCTTCTGCCTGCACGTAGTTAAAATTAATTTTAAAAGTGCAACAAATGAATATCATTGTTAAATTGTATATATTCATCTTTCTCTACGAATTTTTTTTTTTTACCCGACTGTTTAAGTTTAAAATTGCTGATTTATAAGATACACACATCAAAAGTGTCTAGGGATCAACATAAATTTTTGCAATAACTTTTCTCCTGATTGATATTAATTAAAATGTTCTTTAAGGATTCATCAAATAAAGTGTTATCGTTTGTCACAGTAACGATAAACCAAGTCACCTTTGCATTCATAAAGAAATTTGCCATTTTCCTAATAAAGGGATTTTTGACATTTGAACCACTAACATTAAAGTTTGAAAAAAAGACTGAAATAACAGTTTTCTTTAAAATTTTATTGGGTAACTTAAACAATTAATAATCCGTGTTTCTACCGCGAACACTAACAACACAAGAACATCGGTTTGGCATACTCAAAATGAGTTCATCCAAATCACGCTGTGGAATGGCCGCCCATGTTCGTTGCAACAACAAAAAAAGGTCTTCTTGCGACTGGATACCCTCCATATTCGGCAGAGCTCTTCTCTGTAGCATATCCCATGCATGCTCAATCGGGTTCAAGTCTGGCGACTGAGCAGGCCAGGGCAGGACATTGATGTTAGCTGCGGCGAGAGTCTGTCTTACAACTCTTGCGGTTTGCGGTCGTGCATTATCATGCATTAACTGAAATAAGGGACCGATTTGCACTTGTAGAGGAACGATGACGTCTGATACAATCGTCTCAGCATAAATTTGAGCGTTGAGGTTGCCTCTGATCCAAATCAACTCAGTTCTTCCGCCGATCCAAATACCCGCCCATACCATGATGGTTCCACCACTATAAGGATGGACTTCCTGGCAGGATTTTAATCGCTGTTGGCGTCCAGGGGTTCTCCAGTGTCGTATACGTCTTGTATCCGGTCTCATACCAAAACGAGACTCATCAGAAAAGCACACGAAACGCCATTGTTCTTCTGCCCAATTTCTGTGTTCAAGAGCCCATTGATATCGAATCCTACGATTGTGCATTGCTATAGGTGGTACCCGTAGCGGTCTTCGGGAATGAAGGTTCACTTCATGCAAGCGGTTTCTGACTGTTTGGTCGCTAATTAAGTTCCCTGAAGAGTGATGAAGCCTCACGGCTAACATAATGGCGGTTATTGTTGGAGCTCTTCGAGTTAAGATTTGAATGTATCGGTCTTGTCTCCGTGTGGTGCAGCGATACCGTCCTCCATGGCGCTCAGCCACGGTACCAGTGCTTCGGTAACGTGTCCAAAGTCGACTGATAACACTCTGACTTGTATTCAGAGCTAAAGCCACAGTACGTTGCTGGGAACCAGCTTCTATCATTCCCACGGCTCTGAGCATTTCTTCCCTGCTTAAATGACGTCGCCGCTCCATAATAACGTTGGTTTTAATCAGTAGTAGGGAAACAGTAGCACTAATAATGTCTTCAATGCGTTGTATGTTTTTATAGGGAAAATATTGACAGCTGATTTTCATCTTTTACTCGAATTTGATTTACAGTTCCTGATTCAAATTATGAAATGCACCAAAAAGGATCCATATAAATTTATAAAATCATAAATTTATTACAAAGCCACATCTCAATCTCAAGAAATCCGCATAAAAATGCTTGATCCCTAGACACTTTTGATGTGTGTAGTTGTTCCGCTACGTATTTATTAAATCAAAATATTTCAAGTGAAGTCCTCTTTGGACGTGTGCGTAAAACTAGACATTTCCCTGTCTGATCCCCAATTATTATAATCTGGATATTTCAAATCCCGAGTGAATTAGTTTATTCTAAGCAGGCGTAAATCCAACTATCGCGGAGTTGAAAAATGTTCGCTACGTGCATGTGTCTTTATGAAATTCTCACTCATTCATAGACGGTCACTTACCTCAGTTTACACAACAAAAATGTCTTTGTTTACCTCTCATTAACAGGAATAAAACGAAACTTTTGTTATTCATAATTCTGTTCAGTTATGGTAGTAACTAGGGAATCGAGAACCGGTTCTTGTTGGAAGTCCCGGGATTTTCGGGACGGGCGTCCAAGGAACCGGGAAATCCCGGGATTTTCGGGACTTTCGGGACAAAAATGCATTTTTTCCATGGCATTAAAAAACAATGAAAATAATAAGATAACTTTATGGTACAGTATTTATTCTGATTAAAATCATACAACCAACTTATTCGACGGCCTCATGGACATGGGTTTGCTCTTGACTCTTTTCTATTCAGAGGTGGCAAATCTATTCACTCTAACTGTACTAACTATGGAAACTTGCAGTTCATCTAGATGTCCAATACTGGACATTAGATGTACCTAATGCAAGTAGGCCGGTGGAAAGAGGTTGTAGAATTTATGAGTTCGACCTATTTGAGGTCTCATCTTAGCCACGAGCGAACCCAATAAAAAAAAACGAAAAGAGGGAGGGCTTCACACACAGCAGCTATAATGTATATTAATGTACATTACATCCCGGGATGTATAGCTTTAAATTATCTTAATGTATCACACACACAACAGGTAATGTAATGTATATTTCCCTACATTTCATAACATCCTTTTCGAAGAGAGATATACGGAAATGTATTGAGATGTATAGGTGTATCGAAATATAAATGTATATTTTCGTATCGCTCAGTACGTTAGATTCGAAGATGTAAATATATTTTAATTTATTTTGGTGTGTGGTCTCCTGACGATTTCTATGGAAAGATGTAATGAGATGTATCGTGCTATAATGTACATCTTTACATTATAGCTGCTGTGTGTGAAGTCCTTAAGCTTGCGTCGATGAGATGAGCTAAGCTGTAGAGTAACCATCCACCAGTTTCACGTTGCCAATTAGTCTAAGGAGCTCTGCGTTCCACTGGGTCTAGTGCAGTAAGTTGTATTTATCTGAGCCATCCCAATGATTAAGTTGAGTAAGGTTGCTGCAATACTCCGTTAGAAAAAACCTAAGAAACTTTGAATTTCGCGGGCTACTACGACGCAATCAATGCAGAAATGGGCTTGCACATATCCAGGTGTAAGGTATCGCTTCACTCTATTTAGGATGCCCACGTCAAAGTTAACACTGGATGTCAGCTCCATGCCCAAAAGCTCAAGGTCATCAGTTACAGAAACAGGAAAAATAGGAGTTGGTCCAAATTACTCTATAAAAGATGTAGTTTTGATTTACTCCTACTTCACTAAGGAAATGTACGCCTGTATGTTGGTGGTGTTAAAAGAGAGAAGTTTCTTGTGTGAGCGAACAAGAAACTACTCTCTTTTATGGGATACTAAGTATCAAATCTGTTTGCTCTACTATGGTCCCTCTGAAGCAATGAACTTCATCCCCACTGGATTTTGCAGTGGGCAAGTATGTCACTGAAACAGTACTGTTATCTACCTACCCAACAATACCAGGCTGAAGTGGGTAAGAAATGTGCAGCAAAATAAGAGTTGCAAAGAAAACAGATAACTGTTGAACTCCAGAGTCAATAACCAAAAGCTCAAAGGATCAGTCATCAACGACAACTCTGATTGATCGTTCACTAAGAAAGTCTGATATCCAGCTACAAAAATTGAGATACCAAAAGCAAGGAAACTTTTTGTCTCGAGACCCTGTCAAAGGCTTTCGAGATATAACCAGTACTACATTATCAACTTTTCTTCTCTGTCAACCACACTTGTATCTGAACATGTTATTCCGTATATAACGGCGAAGTGAATAAATACCTTACATCCAATTTGATTCTTTTGTTCTATAAAAGAATTAACAAGTTTAAACAAATTATTTATAAAGTTTTTCTGAGTCCCGAAAATCCCGAATTTCCCGGTTCTCAGTCGCATGTCCCGGGTTTTAAAATATACTTCAAGAACCGGGAAATCCCGGGATTTTCGGGACCGGGATTTCCCGGTTCGATACCCTAGTAGTAACATAATGTCTCGGTAACTTTCACTGTACCCTCTCTTTTATGTAAGTATCCACTTACCGAGTATAACCATTCTTATGTCTTAGGGTTTAAGGTGCCTTTTCAGTGAGTCGCTTACCTGCGAAAGAAAGAGATGGTCATTAGATTAATTAAGATTAATGCAGTTAAAGTTAAGTGGAGTTATAGGATTAAAATGTAGTATGAATGCTGCCAATTAAGTGCATACAAATGTTGCTAAATTATAATTTTCTGTTGTAAGTGTAACTACATATTTTGCTCTGCCTTTCTTTGTGACTGTAGATACTAGCTATTTTGCCAGCGGCTTTGCACACATGTAACTTGTAAATTATGTCACAGTAATATAACACCGGTGTAAAAATTTATAGTTTAATCAGATAGTTTTTAAGCTAGATATTTAAATTTCTACCATCTGGTATTCCGTTCCGTCGTCCGTTCTGTAGTATTTATGTGATAGAGTTACAAACATCCATCCATATAATTATCCTCAGTAACTATCGCATTTATAATAGTCTCTTTGTAATCTATTGTAATCGACCTATTCTATTATTTTATGATATAAGTAACCTTAATCAATCTTAGTGATGTCTTGTCGCATAGAGATGACTAAACTATAATGATAGTGAGTTCAAAAGCGAAAGGAGTATGTAAGGATAGTAGCAGGTGACGCTCTGTAGTTTCTACCTACCCCCATGGGAAGAAGCCGTGAGTTTATCTATGTACGATTGTACGTGTTATTAATTCGTCACCTAATAGGTTCTCATAACATACTTTCAAAACAATTTTCTTCACTACAAAAGTATGTAATGACTTCAAAAGAGTCACAAAACCCTCAAGCGCTCACACTCATTACTTTCTAGATGCGACACGTCAGAATTTCGCTTATTTCAAATTACCTACCACAACAAAAACTAGCATAATATCTTTCAAACTAACAATTTAGTGACCACACAACAACCACAACTGTCAGACAAAGCAGACAGAAATAACAAAGCGTACCGTGTTATAATATCAGCTCATCGTGCGCGTACTTATGAGACGACAATGAGTGACGCAAGCACGCAATGCGTGTGCGCAGTGCGCATACCAAGTGACAAGCTGGTAATGCAACTGTTCCAGACTGGCATGGATGTTGAAGGTTTAAGGTGTCGCTGATCTAGCATAATATGGTGTCTTAAAACTTGGCAATAGAAGTTTGTATTGGAGTGACTTTTTTAATTTTCGATTGATTTTATTTTAAAAACAAAAAACAGAACATAACCTCAAACTGGTATCCCTAAAGGGCTGTGCAGACGAGTGCTAACTCAACTTAACTTAGTACAAATTAACTGTTATTTATTGGTAACTTTAATCTATTTTTAACTTTCACCTAGCTAGAGTAACCGTTCTTTTGCGGTCTCCTCAGGCGGTCTCCATGTTGTGTATTTTAATATCTATTATAATAAGACATAATGCTCTACTTTATTTCAAACATGAGAGACTGAAAGCCCTTGAAACAAAACACGTCAAAATTTAATCAATAATGTCTTTAGCCCCAATGATTTTTTTCTTTATTTTTATTGTAAGATGACATTTTTATAATTATGTTTTGTGGTATGATAACCATAAAACATAATTATTATAAAAATGTCATGAACAATAATAGCTTTCTAAATCCCATAAAGTCCGTTTACGCAAGGCCATTGCCTAGGCAAGGGCAAAATATTGTTACCTTTCCGTAAAAAAATACTGTTCAACAAAATTACAATAAAAAAATTAACATTTTTTCAAACAGACCCAACATAGGTTTTGGGCCACTTTACCACAAACATAGCTGCTCACTTAATGATCTTTAACTTTGTTAAGGTAACGTTAAAAATAGCTTGATATAACCACAGAGGTAACGTTCGCCATGTGTTGCAATATGGACGACAATTTGTAACCGCCTATTGCGTACACGCATGCGTTTTCCAAACTCTGTTTGAAATAAAGCACGCCTGTAAATAAAATTGTACTTTGTCTAAAGGACATTAAGTATAGTTTAGAATGAAATAGTGGTGAAAATTTTAATGATACCTGGAAGTTTTTCTTGGCAGTTATTGTTTATGAAATACGATTATTTACTTGTATGATCGTGAGCAATGATATTATACTTGTAATATCATTGGACGTGAGTATGTTGTCTTTTAAAAGTCTATTTTGTATCGGAAAACAAAATACTTTTGTATCTCTTAAAATACAATAATAGTAAATACAAATGGAAATCAAGAGTAACACGTTCGAGTTACATGCGTGGCATGTCTAATTCAATCTCTTTTCTTTTTTTACACCATATTCGTGACAAACAAGCATACGGCCCACCTTTCCGAAGACTATGGACGTCTGCAACACCAGGTGGCCTACCACAACGTCAATTCCAATGGGACAAGTCATCTAGCGCCATCTCGTTCCCACACTGCAATTATTCGCTTTAAGACGTCGTGGTAGGCCACCAGAAATCCCATAGAAATTTTTCCAGACCCTTTTACAGAGCCCCATGATGACAGTCAATTGCTTAACAGGCCTGACGCAAAGCTCTATCGCATTTCCTCTCAAAAATTATAATCATAGGCCTACACCTCTTACAATTGTTTGTAATATACATAAATCATGAACACAAAAGCAGAGCTAATATGTTGATGTTTGTATAAAATCATATTTGAATTACAATCGTAACACAATTTGCAACACAAATTAGATGATTTAGAGAAGGTCTGTTTCGTACAATGCACGATAATTATTGTGATTACCCAGTTGCCCACGTAATGAAAGAAATTAAAGATTATAAATATAGGCTCATTGAGCTTATGCTATTGGATGGTAGATAAAGAAGTCATGGCATTTAAAGCCCTTAAATAATTTACAAAAAAATAAACACTAATTTACTAAAAGATAATAATTATCACATAGTTATAAGTGTTACAACAAGAATTCTAAAGGAACTCATCTTGGAGCTTCTTGCCGGTTCTTTTGCATGGAAACGAACTTATTCGAACCACGCAACGTGGTTGACGTTTTATAAGTGCCCTTGTAGGCATAATTATCTTAATGATTAATAAAATAAAAACTTTCGAAATAGGACTATGGCCATGAAGTGATTTAACGTTTAAATGAGCAAAGAAAATAACTATACTACTGAATTAAATGTTTGTAAACGCATAAACCTACGATACAGGATCAATTCCGAATGTGGGGAAAAAAAATTAACCTTCTGCTTCCCATCTGTTTAATAGACCCAAGCACGACTGACAAGTACTATCGCAACGGCTACTGTTTCGCATTACTCATGTGGTGATCATTAACGGTGATTACTCAACTGGCGATTAATGCTAGGTCAATGATGTTGACAAATTAATACTTTCATGACGGCTGCTCAAATGAAATTATTCTTGGATATGCTGTAATTGGTTCGGCACGATTTAATTAGCTATAGGCGTTATAAACCATTAGAGGTTTTTAGTTAAGTAGTCAGCTACCGATTTTGTTTTTGTTTTTTTTTTCTGGTTGGTTTGAGATGTGTAAAATCATGCTACTATTATAAATGTTGTAGTAAGAGAATAGATCATAAAAAAATACCTATAGTCTTAGGGATGGATGACTGAATTTCTATAATAAATTTATAAGTATTAAACGCATTGACGCATGCGCAGCGAATTTCAAAGATTTTCTTTAGAAAGAAAGATTTTAACGGACCTCCGGACTCAGTACATCTGACGGTTTCACATAAAAACAACTACGTACTCGAACGAAAATCTTGAAACAGATCATGTAATTTGATCCCAAGTCAATCAACAAGCTCTATATGAGCTAAGCCACAGGCGAAAACTAGTTCGACATTTTCATGAACATGATTAATAATATTCATGTAAAAATGAGACGTAGTAAATTAGCAATTGAGCCAATCTTTACACAAATGGAAAACTGTTTTTACACTTATAAATTACAAAAAAATACATTATCATATTAATAAACATGAATTTTACCATTTACAACTTTTCATCATCGATCAATTGAAAAATATTTTTGAAGTTTATTTATTATCTACGTAAACATGATGATGATAGACGGCAATTTTAAATAACTGACATCTTCCTGCTAGAAAACGGTAAATAAAGAACGAGCAAGAAACATAATGAACTATCTATCCATACAAGAGTCATCAAAGATGAGACAGGAAACTAATTTAAAACACATCACTGAATACCGGTACACATACCGTTGTTACACTAGACTCCTATTATTGACCTAGGTATATGTTTGACGAGACTATACCGTTTGGATCCAAACTAATATTATAAATGCGAAAGTAACTCTGTCTGTCTGTCTGTCTGTCTGTTACGCTTTCCCGCTTAAACCTCTCAACCGATTTTGATGAAATTTGGCACAGACAATCTTTGGACCCTGAGAAAGAACATAGGCTATCAAAACACCACGCGGGCGAAGCCGCGGGCGGAAGCTAGTACTTTATAAATGGAGGTACGGAAAATCCACTAGATAAGAAATCATAAATCTTTTTTCACATAACAAGGGTTACACATTTTATGAAGTCCCTGATTTCTGCTCGAGGTTTAGGTGCATGTTTCATACAGAAATCAGTTAGATGTTCCGAATGCAATAAAAACAGCATATTATTGCATAAGCTGAAATTACAACAGAACCAGCAAATTACACAGTTTTCTGTGTAATGGATTTAATCTTATTAAAATCAAATAATAAGTTAGGGATAAAGATATTAAACCTAAGAATAAGAAGTTTAAATGCAGTAATCAGAAATGATGAAGATTTGAAACAGATTTGAAGACTCATATCCAAATAGAAGTAAATGTAGGTATTTTTTCCATTCTCCGTAACGGTCTACTCCCTCTGATAAAAAAAGGGTTTCCCAGCAATGGAAACGTAGTCAAACGTTGAAACGTAGTCGTAGTACTGATAAGTAATGCTAAGTATTTTTACCCAATACCTCAGCAACAAGCAGGACAACGAGAACATAATTTCTCCGTCTCCAGATTGCACAGATTTCAATTTCTGCATCTGTATTTGTAACAAAGATGACCAAAGAATAACAAACACTGTATCCGAAGCTGGGACAAAAAGCGACATGAAAGGAACAGGGTCACAGAAGTGAACCAAGTCGTCGTGTCCACGTCCGATGGTCGAGAAACCTACTAATGACTGTCTTATTACTGTGTCGAGATGTGGGATGTGTGGCGCTTACTGAGAAAGTAATTGAAACTGGACAGTAAGCCATCTTGTATTGTCTCGATTTTATGCTTGTTCTTTAGTTCACTTTTCTTTAGATGGTTAATGACGTACTGGTACGAGTATATTTGTAAAGTTTTTCTTGTTTTGAAATTTATTTTGTGTAAACTAAATCGACTTTCAAAACATAATAATTGATACATACAATAGGTTTTTTTTTTCATTCAAACCTTTTAATAATATAATTATTTTAGTGAAATAAAAGTGAAAACTTTTCCTCTGGAGTGTCCAGGATAATGGAATTTATAGGATAATTAAGCTTTCTAAAACAGATGAGTCCTCCCCTATCCACTACACCAAGCGTTTGAATAGTCGGTCTTTCAATCAGCTATTACGGTTGTTCCAGATTCTGTCCTATTCAATCTTATACAGATCATGAGAATTATACTCATCAACGCCAATAAACCGACCTTTAGCACATATAAGTTTTGTCACCCTCACTACGTGAAGGCATTAGATCTAACTGTGACTAAATTAACAGCTGCATCATGCACAATTGTGTTAACTATTACCACAGAGGCGACACATTGCATGCTAAGTACGCATGATATTATGACGAGTTAGTATAAGTTGCGCAATGGAATGAGCGCCTTGCGAAACGGACGCATAATCGGGAGTTAGTGAGCCTTATTGGTTGAGAATTCAGTTCGATGTCCTAGATTTTTAAAGGTTGAATTATTGAAGACGTGCTTATGATTTTCGTGATGAATTATAAGGACTTAAGACCGACTTTTAATCTTATTTTAGTAGTGTTTTTGACTGAGGAACCGGCAGCAAGTTGTCATGCTCCCTTAGTTGACATTGCTTGCGGTAGCGTCGAGGGTCGGGTTGCCTCCTACCCACTCACATGGCGTGGGGGACAATAGCTGATCTTTGCGTTATACTCGTGAACGGATGCTGCTTGTGGTGACTAGTAGACTTGCTGATCTTTGGTTTTGTTATAATATGTAATTTAATTTCTTTTCTTTATATTGTTATTTACTACGATGGTCCTAGTTTATCTTTTTGTGCCTTCTAGTCACGATTGGGATGTAATTTCGTGAATGTTCTATTAAATTGTATGAAATCTTAGTTCTTCTAACCGTACAGACAGTTGTGTTGCTGGGGAGTTTGTTCCGCCACTTCTTCTTCCCAGCCAAAACACTAGGAAGTGTCGAAGGGGGGGGGCGCTTTGGGGGACTGTCTTATGTAAAAATTGACCTTCAAAAGTGCTGATAAAACAGCATAATTTGAATAAATGACTTTTGATTTTGATTTGTTAACTGCTTACGAATCTATAAAAAACAATAATCAAATCATGATAAATCCTCGTTACTGAAGTTGGTCCTACCTAACGAAATATTTCTACCTAGCATGTCTCACCCTGCTGGCAAAACAGGCGTAATATTATTTTAATAATCATAAGTCTTACGTAAGTTACATGCATAGTCTACCTAAATCGTTGTATTTTAATATTGATACGCATTTAGGCGTCGCGTATCGTTAAGATTTTCGAGGAAAATAAATAAAATATAGGAGTTGCGATAGCCTAATTCTTAAGATATCTGGAGTATCTACTGGTCTAGAAAGAAACCGCGGGTTCGAGTCCCATTTGTAGTTGAATTTTTGTTTCCTCAACAAAACTTTAATTTCATTTTTGTTTATTTCAGTTGCATAAAACCACAACAGGTAATTCGTAATATAAACAGGACATATTGACATAAACATAATTTAAAACCAGTAAATAAACAGAAGAGCTTATTTTCACCAGCCTTCACCTTCAGGCCATTTATTTTGGGAAGTCAATTATCTTCAAGCAGCGACATCAGCTCAGCCTCAACCCTAGAGGTCAGATATTGCTATAAATACACACTAAATACATTACACCTTACACCTTTATAACCGAAGGTACCACCAATGTCAACGAAGTTATGAAATACTGACACATAATATTACTTGTTATACAATGGTATTGTTCACAACGTCACTAGTCTGTTTGATAGGGTGTCAATTGGCACTGTTATTGGCATGGTCTTACTACAAAAAAGTTAAATTGAACTGTTGAACACTTGTCTAAAAACTGAGAACGTCAGAACGACATTTGGCGTTGATATAAGGGTAGTTTTGCAGTCACACTTTTTTAGACAAGTGTTCAGCAGATGTTCAAATTTTTGTGGTACTACGGTCAAAGTTTTATTTATTTATCTATAAAAAAAAGTTGCTTCACATATTCCTCATGTATTGTGCGTGCGTTTACATCACACATTCACACACAAAAAAACGACTTAACCTGAAACAACTACCTTTTTTTTTAGCGTGGTAAAATCATCAAATAAATGAGTCCTCCAAATCCACGGTGGCCTCATTAGCCCTTTACGTTCCACGGGTCACGGTAATGGAATAAAACCCTCGACCCTAAATCAACTACCTGAGGAATCGAACGCCGGCGGCGGCGCGCGGCGATCTGCGATTGTAGAAGCTAATAATGACAAGAATTTATTGGCCGATGATGAACTATTCAAAACAAAAACAGATGCAACATGACATGTCATAGATGTCATTGACTTTTTGTCTTTGTAGGTAATGTCATAATAAAGTATCAAGAAACATCAGATTGACCCTTAACCCTTGTTTACTCATAGAGGTGACAAGGTTAGAGCAAAGTCAAGTGTTAATCATTAAGGTGAAACAATTGTTTTTAATATAATTAGTATTTATGTTATTGACACACATTGTTCTGATACATTACTTTGTGATTCATATAAGAGATATGGTGATAAAAACAAGTTGTTTATTTATTTTAGTTTAACATAACACGTTATTCAATATGTCTTTCATTACATAACATCATGAAGAGTTAGCCAGAGAAGTACCTAATAGTACGCCGACCTTTCGCCAATTATGTTAAACTCCCATACAATAGGTACATTCAGACTCTAGGCTGTTACTGAAGGATTCGTAATGAACATAGCAAAGTTATACTTTGCTCGATCTGGGAAGGATCTTTTGCTCAGCAGTCGACGATGATGAAGAAAACTTTTTATTAACAAATATTGTAAACAAGAGCAAGTTTCTTAATTAATGGATGCTTGGCCTACGTTTATTGAAAAACAATATTCAAATCACGACCTCATCAAAACAGCACAATCAAATTTGACTACTAAATGAAATCCCTTCGTAAAAAACACAATTGACAACGCTCAAACCATTATCAATACAAAATTATCCAAAAGACCAGAGGCTATAACTCCATCTAGTTCCCATGAATTAGCTGGCACGATCACTAATCACGGCTAAGTAAGAAGTCGTGTCTTAGACAAAGAGTGGTCGAGCTTGGAACAGCTCTCATCAATATTCATTAGTTTAGAAAGCTCTGTGCTAATGACTGGACACCATTCTATTTGTTAAGAATTTAACGGGCGATTGATGTGCTTGGCAAAATTTTCTGTTCAGTCACTGGTGTTTTTACTTCCGTGAGAGATTTAGTATTACTTGTACGAATGTACGCACAGGACGATAAATCAATTAATTGAGCTGATAATCTGTTCTGTTGTTGACTGACCGACTGTCACACCATGCTGCCTCTCTCACCTTATTCGGCAACCACCAATGGGATCGAAGTATATTTTGTCAATCACCTTCATCAGCTCTTGGCACCATCAGGCATACGCAACACGTTTTATTCTTCCATTTTTCTGTCATTTTATTATCATTATACAAATTTTCAAAATCTATTTATTTTTATTAAGCCTTTTCCCTTATTTTCTATTACCAATTTACCAGTGAAAGCTTTCAAAGTTAATCTTTACGATGTTTTGCTTTAGTTTTTATCCTTAGCTTTGTCATTACCCAATTCGATTTCTCGTTTATCAAGTCTATAATTACTGCTATATTTTACATTTGTTTCTATTACACCTAAAATGAGGCAATACTCTAAAATATGCACAAATATCCAATTTCAGCCTGTCTAAATCCAAACGTTACGCATAATTTCGCACAAACTAGTTTCTTATTACCAGCATTACGAGTATTGTTGGTAAGAACAGGTAAGGAGGTGATTTATACAATAGCTGGAATTTGAACAACAAGTAGGACCTGCAAATAAGCTGCGCTATGTTGGCAGGTCACGTAAAACTGATTAAATTTCGCAATTCTTACATTCCTGAGGGCCTAGTGTCAGACGGTTTGACGTCGGTCGGTATCGTCGACTGCCAAGTCTACACGTTGTTACTATCTCCATTTGCATTGTTGTCATCTTTATTATTTCAATAGGCTTTACATTTGCTTTAATGTTGTAATAAACATATTTGTAATATTCCAGCATAACTTTTCTGTTATTGCATTTAACTATCCAACTTTATTGAACACATGATTTCTTTTCTCAGCTAGGCGTAACTTCACACGACTACGAGAAAGAATTAGGTACCTATTGATGATATTATATAACACTGTTTAATTAAAACAAATTTGTAGTAACATCTACTGTTACAATCGTATTATTAGTAATCAAATTCCTCTTCCAATTATCATAAAAGATTTTTATATCACCAATCAACACCTTACAACCTACCATGTTGATATTGACATTGAATTAATTATTTACAATGTCTTCCTTTCACTTATTTTATTATCATCGAAAAAACAATCGCAATCGCCATGACATAATTACAAGAGAACAAAGCTACGAATAGTGCGCGTACGCCGATCCTATCGGGTATAGTAGACAAATATTTATGAACAAGCTCGCCCATTCAACAGGCTTACCTATTGTTTATAAACAATAAGATTCTGTTCTCGCTTAATTTGTGAAGTATGTACTTTGTGCTTAATGCTTTATTAATCTTGTAAATTATTAACGACTTTGGGAAAATCAGTTCTTTGTATACCCAATGTGACGGTAGTTTTCCCATCAGTAACCTTTACTGCTTTATCTACTTCAACTAAACTAGGTATATTTAGAATTCGATAATCTTACCCATTACTGATCCCTATCCGCAGCTTCGTCATCCCCAAGTTTGAGTCTCAATGTGCTAAATTCCTTTACATGTTATGATTTTACAGTTTTTGCACATCAATGAAGTGATACTATTGTGAATTTTGATCTCATTAACGACAGATTCTATAATTTCGTTGGCTGCGTCTTCTATTGACACCTCCTCACTGCTTTTAATTGCAAGCACACTTTTACAAATCCTAATTTATCCTAAACAAGAGTTAGATAAATTAATAACAAGTAATTAATTAAAAGCTCTGCAGGTATTAAAGCATGCTGCAATAATCTCAACAGAGGCGTGCTCTCGCATTCCATGCGCGCTTATCGGTTAGCCTACACTTATAGGCACAGCTGGTACTACCAAGTCTACCAACTGATTTGTTTCGCCTACTTGTTCAAATTCATCAAAGGTTACATTATTTTCATACGAGTAGCATCTTAAGAAAAATATTTTTAAAAGTAGATAAAGATTTTTGCATGGACGTACGGCTTTAAAAATATTTTACTTTTTTAGAGAAAGGTAATGTGACACACAAGAGTATACAATTCAAAGTAGTTGATTAAAATAATTACAATAAATCTTGCATATCCAGGATTGGAAAGTTTAACAAGTATATCCATATTAACTGCAAACATTCATTTTAATTAAGCTCATGCCTTAACAACAAGACTCCATATAAAACTAGCTAAACCAACCTATTAAAAGGAACCTGAACTTGCTAAATCTATATCCAACGAGATTTACATACCTAATGATATCAAGAAATAACCGTAACACAAGGTAGGTACGGCTTATCTGAAGTATGCGGTACTTCTAGTACACTTGCAATAGAAAGGACACAGGACAAGTCTACAACGAGGTCACATATGGACATTGGCGATTAAAAAGCGTATTTGGTATTTAAATTATCTTTAAATCTAAGTATTACGCAGTCGTAAATCGTATAGGCGTGCCTTGTTAAAAGGATTTGCAACCAAACCCTGATTGGAACAAAATCGTGAACCAAATTGCGGGAGTGATATAAGTAGCACATGATGTAGATATAAATCTTTTCTGACAGTAAAGAGCTCAAGTGTCAGAATGAGAACAAATCAAGATTCCCATGTCTCTAGTAACAAGATAACAACTATGGTGACACAAAAGCTTTAGCAAAATATAGTAACGCATAATCAAGCATCACAGTGCAACTCGTTTATATTCGTTACTAACATGCTACTTATAGCAGCTACAGTAGTAGGTACAATTTTGAACTACATAAACACATAGTTCAAAATGTTTGTACTACTAATCTTCTAAAAGTAGGATCTGGTTTATTTATACAACTGTATCTTTCGGTGACTGTGTGCATTCTGTATTTGCACTTTCTAGTTTTTGTATGTCGGTGGTCACTACACTGAATATGAAACGATCAATATTTGTGTCACTATTATTGCTCTTACAGAATTTTTTTTTCACAAAAAATATTGTATCGTAGCTCTTAAGAACCAATTTTGTATGTAGGTACTTGCACCTTATTTTCTTCTCGTACTTTCCTAATCTTCTTTTCTGTACCCACTAGTTTAAACTAAGTGACCTTTGCATCTTCAAAAGTAGGTTCAAAAAGCAGTTCACAAGTACTTGTGATCCACTCTATACCAGGTCGAGCCAATTTTGGTTAACCACCAAAAAACTAGGTAATGACTAAGTACTAAAGGTTAAAGTTGCAACATCAGCGCACTTAATAAACTTAACACAGTTAAGTCTATTCTGTTTATGTTATTAAGTTTTTGTTTTTACTTGTCATGATTTATGACTAACTTCAAATTATTATGTATCTTGAATATTGTCAAATAATGGTGATTATTTGGACATCAGAATTAATTTTAGGATTTAGTTGTTGATTATTTGCATAGGTGACCCAAATATTTGATGAATTGTTAATGATGGCAATAATTCTGTAAAATATAGCTATTATTCCGATAAAAAGTATCTTGATCAGACACTCATCATTCACTGAATTCCGCAGAATTGAAAAAATACTTGCTTGCTTTTAAAGCGTTTCGACTTTCAGCAATGCTCCATTCCGCTTATAATGTCCTGTACTTTTCTCTCTTCGGTATTCCTTGTTTTCACTTTATCTCGGCGATGTTGTCTGTTTTTTTCTGATTTGCCAGTACTGCATTCACAGCTTCGTTATTAGCTAGTGGTCTATAACCTTCACACCCTCAAAAAGAGTAACTGCCTTCCATTAGGCGAGCCGTATGCTTGTTTGCCATAGTTATGGTATAAAAAGTAGATCCATAACGTACTCACTTACTTACCCAGTTGAAGTAACACACAGACTAAGTAGAGAGTATACACTCAGACGGCAATCTTCGAACAAAAAATAACGACCAATAGAAAGCGCAAAGATAGAGATTGACAAGCACAGATTATACAGAAATTCTTGAACAGGTCAAATGAAATGACTTTTTAAAAGCAACTATTACGATTTTAGATACAGGCCTTTTGTCTTTTCCGTATTTGGACCTCAGGCTTTTGTCACAGATATTTTGTTTGATTATTGTACTGATTGGTTTTGGTCAATCATATATTATGTCAGAGCAATTATTACTTGAATAATTCTCAAGTAATAATTGTTCTGACATACGATTGACTGTAGATTACAAAGTAAAACAGGTCTAAATAAAACAAAGAAATATAATTATAATACATGTTTTATTTTAATAATAAGTGTTTTCAAAAGACACGATTAATATATGCGGCATAAGATGGGTAAATGTTGAGACCTCATACTATTACACCATTTAAAAATTGTTAATCTCAGAGTTAAATTGAGAAAGTCATCATCAATGTCATAATAAACATAGACTATATCTGCCACCCTCTCGGATCAAAATGCTTCAAATTAGAGGCGAACCCAAATTCAATATATAACAGAAAATTAAAAGAATAAATCTAACACAAAAAGCTTCTACTCAGTCGCAGAAGACTTAAGCCTATATTACAGAATGTCACTCAATACTCAAGTATTACTTAAAACTAGATTCAAGGCATTTGATTGGTTGAAATCTATATTTAAATAGAGATCAGTGCTTGAGTTTCGTTCTGTAATACGGGCCTTAGAATAAAACACTGGTTAAATAGATACTTATATAATTATTCATAACCACAGAAATAATATTTACTCAAGGAAGCACATAATTATGCTCACACACATAACATAACAAAAAGTAAATTATAAATAACAAAATATATAAAATAATAAAAAACAATATTCAGGGCGACTTTTACCAACGGTTAAACATGTTTAAAATTTTATTTAGGGACAAAATTCAATACAATTTTGTGCTTAAATAAAATTTTAAACTTGTTTAAACGTTGGTAAAAGTCACCCTAAATGGAAGAAATACAAACATAATTAATACAATACATATTTTAAATACATAATTAATAAAATATAAAATAAATAATTGAATAAAATACAATAATTAATAGAAGTTAACTAATAATCAAATAAAATATTATATTTAATTAAAATGATTACATATTGATATAATATAATAATTACATTTGTTTAGAGCTTTTAGCTATACCAACTGACTGGATGATTGTTAAGTCCAATGTAATATGTTGCCATGCCCGAACCCGATATCATGTTGATTGAACTTATTTACTTGTAATAACACATATGCTATGTACACATGAATGCAATAATTAATCTGAGTTTGAGTATCTCACAAGCAAAATCTCCATTGAGTACTTCAAAAGATTTTTGTTTTTAAAACCTTATAGCAGTTTTTGCCTTTTCACAAATATTCGGCTGCTGGAGTATCTTCATTTTTATAATTTGGTGAGCCTTGGTATCTGAAATAATAAAAAAATTATTGTACATTTTTGAATTTGCAAAACAACTGGACGAAGATTAATAATAATAATAATATTCCACAACTATCACACAACGCCATCTAGTCCCAAGCTAAGCAGAGCTTGTGTTATGGGTACTAGACAACTGATAAACATACTTATATATTTCTAAATACATACATATTATAGATAAATTACACCCAGACACAGAACAAATGATCGTGCTCATCACACAAACATTTGTCCGGGGTGGGAATCGAACCCACGACCTCCGGCATAGCAGTCAGGGTCACTAACCACTAGACCAACAGGCCAGTCAGATTTGAAAAAAATTTGGTACACAGATATTTAAATAGACAGAGAGAAGATATTTTATAACCTGTATTAATACATAAATGATAGTTTTCATCCTAATTTTATGTTCCCATAGAGTGATGTATAAAAACATTATTAAATAATAAATACAAGAAGTAGCCTTACCAGTTATCGTATGGAACTGACTCTTGATATGTCATTGGGTGTCCAGGAATCGAAACTGAATCTTATGACTGAGACCACTCAAGTCAGTTTTGATTTCATTTACTTCAGTTTGCCAGCTATAATAATGTACAGCAATGACGGAGTTAGGGTTTCCTGAAATTAATTAAAAAACTGATATTAGGAAAAAATATAGTTATCAATTATTATTATATTATAGTATAGTGACTCTTACAACTGACAGGTTTCCAACAATATGCATTCTTTAAGATTGCGAGTAGAAATTAACTGAATTACTTTCAGATTACAATTTATGAGCTTCGGTTATCTTGCTTGATGAGGAAAAGTGCAATGGGCAGAAGGACAAGCAGAATAAGCAATACTATGTATGTGCTAACATGCGAGTGCATATTTTATTGGGCAGTATTCATTGATACACACAAGTAGATGTAAACATATTTAAAACTTACTTTTTTATATCAGGCGTATTGGGTAGTGCAGTAACAATCTCTTCAGCCGTGAATAGAGTTGGTTATGCTACTATCCGTGGAAGACACTTTAAAATTTATTGTTTCTCAAATGTTTCGTAGGTACACAAAGTTGTTGTTCACAATCAAAATCCGTTGATTTTACGGATTTCTGTCTACTGTTACAATTCACAACACAAAGAAATATTAGAGTTCAATCTTGAGAGGATAATTTATAATAATTATGGAAATAAATCGTAAAAATAATCAACTTTTAACTTCACTTGACAGTAATGGCGGGCGGCGGCTGATGATCGTACTGATCGTTTGATTGGCTGAGCCTGCTTAGTCTGTGATTGGCTGTTTTGACAATATGGCGTCTGAAACTAGGGCGGTAGGGCCTGCCGAGGGGAAAGCAAGGGGAAAGGGAGAGATTTAGCTGTCAGTTACGTAGTTTGCAACCATAGACATAAGGTTCATAGATTTTCCTTGAAGATTGTTCCCCGTGAAGTAACAAGCGATTCCACTTAGACATGACTGATAGCCTGACGAATCTAGTTACCTTACAATAATATCAGTTTGTGGGTAGATGAGTAATGTACCAGTTTCCGAGCATTGTAGGAAGCCCTAAATCAATGCACATCGTGGGATGATGATGAATGATCCGACTGGAGCCATAGGTTTCCTAAATCATGTTATAATTATTGCGAAATCCAGTTCTGGGTTGTAAAACTAGAATTTGAATTAATTGAATTGGAGGATTTCGTAATTATTTAGTTTGTTTTGAATTTAAAATTGTTGAATGTTTTTACTCTCATTTTATAAGCTAGATCTTTATCTGGATTAAACAACGTCCAACACAAAAAACGGTTCACTTATTTAAGTGTGATAAAAATTACTGAAAGTATTTTTGGAGTCATTTGAACGAAACCTACTTGCCTTTTTCTATGAAGTTTTCATAATATATTTGAGGACTTCATCGAGTGACTTTTAAACATAAGTTTTGGGTTTGTGGTATAAAATCAGTACAACATTTTTACCTCCATCGTCTTCGCTGGTGGAATATCGTCCCTTAGCTTACAACACCGCATAGTCATTTTTATCAACTTTACAGGAGACGAAAAAACTGTCTATTTAAAAAAAATGGTGGATTTTTTCTGTTATTACTTAATAAATACCCTAGTTAGCGGTTCAGAAATAATTATTTATACTTATTTTGACGATTTACTTTATTTTAACTATTATTTTATGACTTGAGCTGTGTTGACTGACTATTTTATTGGATTAAGGCGGTGTTGTTTGCGGAAATGTTAGGGAATAAGGCATTAATAGATGATTTTCAAAGAATTGCTTATTAAGAAATATTTCAAGAATAATTAAAAAACGTGAAAACATAGGTTATTATATTTATTTTCCCTAAAGAAATGAAATACATTTTGAAACACCGCATAAGTTAAAAAAAGATAGTTAGTAAACACCGCTTAAGTAAGTGAAGATATTTTTTAAGGTATCATTTCTTTCTATATTAATAAGCGTAAATCGATTCACATTACTTTATTATATAGCTTACCTATCAATCTTCTATTAAAACTTCTTGCATAGAACTTTCAGCGATAAAACTCACATAAAATTAAAAAATCACGGAGCGCGAGGTACTTGTACGAGAAAAGTATGACAAATTAACGACTTGTGCGGTGTTGCGAGGCCAACTGACTTGCGCGCTGTCACTACTTTTCGATTTACGGGTTCTGATTGGCTGAAATCTATATCATGTGACCAATGGTTAGACGCGCAATGAGCAGCTCTATCTAAAGGCATTCAAATGTAAAAACCGCCAATTTTCGACTTGAGCTGTGTTGTAAGCTAAGGGACGATATCAATAATTCTAAACAAAGTGCTCTCTGCTTTTCTAAGACACTCATACAAAGAGAATTTGTAATATTTGTTTGAACATCTATTTCTGGCCGTGAAAGCTGTGGAGTTTCACAGGATCTTAAGAACCGAGCCGTTGGCAATAACATTCATCATTACAAGTAAAGCACATAGACTCATGGGGTGTCAACTGAGTCGCGTTCACTTGAAAGCTGTCGACCTTTGTTACGCCGGGCGCTTTATTCTTCCGCCGTTCTCAGAAACTCGTTATGAGGTAATAACTACGGTTTAATAAATTGTACTTGACAAGCATTTGCCAAAGTCTTTTAGAGCCAATGGGAAGCATCATAATTGTATCTGTATTGTTTCATTTAACTTTGAAGGGCTCAAATAGGAATCAAAATAAGGTAGCCCCAAAGTCGATTAAAGTATAATTAATCATCCAATAATAGCAACACAGTCATTACTCCAATATTTAACCTTTACACTATTCTACAATTATAAATATATTGCAGCCTTCATAAATCGAGATCATGTCGCGCTGCAATGTCACGATATTGACTGTTTCCCGGCAAAAAGCTAGTCCAGCCTTATACGGAGTAGAAACTATACCTAGACCTAGCCACGCCTAGGTGACTAGGTACGTTAAAAATATATCAATAATAATAATTATGCAACGGACACAACATGGAAAACTTATTTTATTTGTCCATCTGTTCTTGAGCTAGTAGCATAAGTAAAAAACATGTCAATATATCGAACAGTTATTGATTTATTATTTATTTTTATACTGAGACGGTTGTCGTCACGAAGCAGGCCTATGAAAACCTGGCATGATTCCCAGCTTTCTTGAGAAAGGAAAACGCAGAGAGTTTAAAAAGGAAATGTGGAAGTCCTTTACAAGGCAGTGATACCTAATCATAGTTTCACGGTTGTCAAAACGGTACAGGAAAATATCAGGAGGAAACTGATCCAACGCAGCAGACAATCTGCGTACATAGTAGATTACGGTCCCTTCGCCCTTAAAAAAGGAGGCTTGTCTCCCAGTAAACAATTATAGGCTAGTGGGCTTGTGTCATGCATTATGCAATATCTTAATATGCTTAATTTGTCGCAGTCACCTGCCGGAAGTAGGCCTGTACCAAGTTGAGCTACAATACTCACTACGCCCCGAGCTGGCCTTGTCAATCCATGAGAGAATACATTATCAAGTAAAAAGCCACGTCGTTAATTAATAAACTACACATGAGTTTTTCACTTCTACGTAAGGTGGACTGTTTCACAAGCTCATATGTTATAATTATAATCGCAATCTACCATAATTATTCGAAGATCATTTGAGATTCTCTTCTATAAATTTTCTTTATTGCTGAAAGCCAGACCCATCTTAGAAGACCGTGACAGTTACTGAAAAGCTTTTTTAATTCACTGTGTTCATCCACCTGTTATTCTTGTCATTCAATGTCTCTCTCATCGGTATCTCATGTCTGAGGATCATGGTCAGCTTCAAAGTTGCATCTGGAGCAGATCGACTCTCCTGGTTATTACAAACATTATAAATGGACATCAGCTGACGTCATAATACTCTCATCAACTGTCTTCCAAACTTCCTAGTAGTATAACGTGGAAATCCTTTCGTCATGATGTGTCGTACAAAAATAAATATTACCAGAACTTCATAAATATTGAGCTCATATCAGATTGTCTGCAGCCATATCGGGAAAAGACCTCGGTAGTGTTCGCCTCGTCATACAATACATATAATATGAATTATGTCTTATGTCTAAAAATACATACAGACGTATAGAGGAGAATTCGTCATGTATGTGTACGTCCTGTATATCGACGTCGAAACTGAATAAGTGGAAAACTATTGGTCTTAATTTTTTTGATAATTAATCCTAAAGCAGTTAGTAGTTTAATCGTTTTATACCAACCTTAAACTTCTTATAAAGCATAATAGTTAATCTGATGATTACATAACTCGTTTATCATCATCAAACTGTATTCGTCCACTGCTGGACTTAAGCCTGTCCTAATATACGCTTTTCTCAACCAGTCTCTGCTGGCTGCTTTTCCCAGGACTTCGGTCCTTAGAATATTATACTCCATTTAGTCAATTGTTATAACTTTACTCCAATTTTAGGTACTTACATAGCATGATGATTATAAAATTCATATCTGAAATACAAAATGCAACATCTGAAGCAATACCCTTTGTCATATCAACCTTATTAAATGTACTCTAACTTCGTATTAGCAAATTCGACATCTTGACATCAAAATTAAAGCTAGCATTGTTTGAAATGCCAAACTGAAGTGCATCACATAGTCTACCGTTCATGCTGCAATCTCTTTTAAACACACATCGTCTTTAACAATAAGATACATACAGCTATGAGAAGAGCTTACTATTTTTACAGTGTGATGGCAAGCTGTTGGTCGGCCAAAGTATTGCAGTGATTTTCCATTAGGATATTCCTGAGTAGCAGTTATGAACCCTGCAATTGTACTTAGTTGACGGCAAAAGGCACGCCTCCTATTTAAGAAAACTTAAACATAATTGTCTAAATGTGTCTACTAATAAGTTAAACTAAACCTCTGCCAAACCTTTCTGGAAAGGTTTGGCAGAGCATCACATGCGTGATGTAACGTAGCTCTATAATATAGCTTACTAGCTGTTGCCAGCGGCTTCACCCGCTACAACTCGAAAATTATCCCACGGGAACATCAAATCGGGATAAAAATCTATCTATCCTATGTGTTAATCCAGGTTATAAACTATCTGTGTACCAAATTTCACGCATTTTCACGCAAAAATCTGTCAGTGGTTTTTGCGTGAAAGAGTAACAAACATACCTACATACACATACATACATCCTCACAAACTTTCGCATTTATAATATTAGTAGGATATGGTATTAGTTAGTATCCATTTTATAATCATACATACTTAGTTACAACTTTACAAGTTCCAGCTTACAGCAGAACTTATAAAAACCCTGAGTGACTAACCTATTTTAATAAGAGCCACTGAATTAGTCACAATATTATCTATCATGCATTATACTATTTGATCTAATAAACTAGCTGTTATAATGTTGAGATTTGAAAAGTAAAACATGGGTACTGTTCTAATGTGATTTGTTTGTAAAACAATATTCTCACGTTACTACAACTACTATCACGGTGACATTTCTCAAAATATAAACACTATTGTTTAAATAATTTAATGCTCGTATCTTTCGTACAATGGTTTCCTTTTTACTTATGTGAAAAAAAAACTGACGGGGCCCCTCTATTGAGGGCCAAAGCCTGCCGGGGTCGCGGGTCTAACGAATTACCGTGACCCTGGAACGTAAAGGGCTATTGAAGGACACCGTGGATTTTAGTCAGTACGAGACTGACAGTCCCGCCCTGCCCTGGGTGGGAGGACTCATTTGATGATTTTACTACGAGAAAAAATAAGGCTCTAACACTGGAAAATGACAAAGTGTCTCTTATTTACTAAACCATATGGGCGGAAGCTATAAATGTAATAAATTCTAAACAATATTATTAAAATACTATCTAAAGTTAGTTCAAATATTATTGAATAACATCCCAATGATATCATCTTAGGGTGAACGAACTTTTGTAAGTCCGAGACTATCAAACTTTTGAACGACGCAATAGATTTGAATGGAGTCCTCTGTTTGTTTGCCGACACTTTTTTATACGTATATTTGTTTATAATATAATTATGTAAGTACATGTGTGCAACATAACCTAAGGCATTTAACCTAGCCGTGCCCTTAACTAATGTTCTGTCGTAAAAACATGTATTTGTTGATAACTAGCTTTTGTGCGCGGCTTGTTTCGTGTTATGATCTAAGATTATCCCATATGAGCTTTTTAAATATTTCTAAACTCCAGCGTATTGTCATCGTATTCCCATTAATGAAAGACAGAATCAGTTCAGTAGTTTAGCTGATTACCTTTCACATCCAAGCCAACAAACTTTACATGTATAGAATAGATATCTAAATATCTTGCTCATTAGTGTAAAGATCTTGGCCCAAGTTATTTCAGCCAAGATTTTGCGATGAATTGGCTTTGTGTTCGTATTGGTGCAGTAACACTCCTATGCTCGTGTAAAGCTCAGGCTTCAGGAACCCACACCAAAAGGCTTCCATCAGTATTCAATACAGAATCACACGTTTTTGGACTACAACATTGTGTGTATTAGGTTCTCATAGTTACGTAAGTAAAGGTGGATAAATAAATAATATTAATAGCAAAATAGGCCCACTATACGAGTACATCATAACATTGATTTTATCCTTCACACTCTATGACATTAACCTCTGAACCCAAACGTAACAAAGTTCTTTCGTAACGTTCTAACAGCGATCAGGTTGAACTTTATCCATTTAAACGAAGATAATAATCTACATTCTGACAAGCTAACTACACTTGGACGTACGTAGTCGTGACGTGCGGAAAAACTGCGATTATCGCACTGACGATGACGGCCTATCAACACAATTGTTAGCGATGTAGAAAGATGATGGAGTGCGGTTTTAAGAGCTGATGAGGGCTCTACAATTGATAAATCAATTGCTGGAATCACTATGGCATTGGCGATGAGATAAATTAGACATCAACGAGTTATGTAATACATTCGCAGTGCCGATGTTAGATGGTAAATTAGGTTTATTTTTAACCATTTACATTATTGAGCAGACGAAATTTTCAAATATCAACAGATTTTTCTAAAACATTTTGGATCGTGGTGTAGTGGAAACTGTGTAATAGAAAGGATAGGAATGCAATGATATATGTTTAGGTGCAGAAACACAATGATGTTCCAGTTCATAAAACAGCCACGACAAATTGTCTTTTCAAAAAAAAACTGAATGGATGGCAGAATACATGATAAGTACGTAAAAAATATATAAATACCACAGTAAATTATTCGTCCTACTTTTTTTTTTATTGCAACTGACTATTTACCGTATACGGCTACATCAGATTAGTATCTCAGTTTTTTTATTCGGAGGTCCAAGTCATTATGGTTTTGATTTCCGATTAATTTAAAACGGAATCGCTAAATTCATAAAAAAAGACGTTGATAGGTCTTTGAACTTTATGAACGCACAATACTGTGCGAAATTGGAAAAAAATCCTGTTTTACAGTAAAGCGTTAAAAATATATATACGTTTTAAATTAAATAAATAGGCAGTGATTTATCTCTTATATGTAACGGGTCTCTCGGGGAAATGACCTTCGCAAATGTCATAGAGCAAGAGCCCGTGAACCCCAGACCTACGTTATTTTATAAAGGCTGAAAGTTTGTCAGCGGATGCTCCCAACACTGGTAAGACGATGGACCATTTATGGAGTTTGGGTTATGGTGGCTTTGGCAGGTAAACGGTACTAAAGGTGCGTAAAATATAAGTTTACTTACGTCATAGTATAAAAGCTGATTTTTATGTATAATACTCGGGTAATATGTAGTTGAAGTTTCCTCATCAGCCAGACACTTATCATGGTGGCAACCCCTTGCCAGACACCCTTAATGTTCACGAAATTATAAGTTTACTTACGTTATAGTATAAAAGCTGATTTTTATATATAATACTTGGGTAATATGTTGATGATGTTTCCTCTTTAGCCAGACACTTTTGATAGTTCCAACCCCTTGCCAGACAAACATTATACATAGACCAGTCAACGGATGTTCAAAACAAGCTATAGAGGGAAAGCCTTGGAACACAATTTTTGACTACACAACTTTGTTTGGACTAGTTAGGAAAAGAACATATTATCGAAAGTCCCCATCCCTAGCCCTTGAGCTGTGCGGGAGGGAGGAGTTTGAAGGTACCACTTTTTGGTTTTTCGATTAAATCTCGGAAAGTCGGACCCACCGCTAGGACCCAGCGGCATAATATATTTATGAACAAAATAAAAGGTGTATAAATCCCCATAAGGTTTATTCAATAAATGTTTCCAGGTCTTGTTTAGTTTTCGAGCTATCTGCCTTTTTGCATTTGGAAAGTTGTATTTCATATCGCCAAAGGTCCAAAAAGCATGAGCAGTCTTTTCAGACCCTCCCTTTACCACCTACAATGAACAAAGCCAAGTGAAACCTGCATCTTGAGGCGATATGAGCCTCCAGCTAAAAGGGTCTCTTACTATGCTCACAAAGTTATAACAAATTCTTGAATTCGCGGTAGCCACCATCAAGCTTGATATTTTTTGTTTTCCTTCCACCGAGGGAGCAGTAAAAAATGCTCAGAAACTCATTCTAGATTATAATTACATATATTATTAGGTAGGTACATGTACAGGGTTTTGATTCTAAGTTGACCGATAAGGAGAAATCCGCTTCCATAAGAGCTACAGAAAAACGATCTTAGGAACCTTTAGCTTTTTATAATGTAAACAATTTTAGCATATTTAATTTTTAATCAAGTGCGAGGTGTCCATAAAAATGAGTTGCCAATTTTTTAATGCCCTTCGACTCTCTTTCAGGTAAGGATCGTTTTATTAAATTGGAATAAAATAATCAAGACGGCGGAAGTTGGTCAAATTCAGCAAAAAATGTTTTCATACAAATTGTATGAATGAAAAAATAATATATTTTTTTATGATGCTATTTGGTTGTTTAGTGTCATGTTAGGATAATTTCATTGTATGAGAAGGATAATAAATCTGGGCAACAGAATTGGGTCAAATCTTATAAAACGACACGAATCTAACGAAATACAACTTAAGTTGTAATGTACCTAATATAAATTAAAATGACATTCGGCGCAACTTGGAGGGTCTGAAACACTGATGCTGTTTTCTGGATCTTTGGCGACATCAAATACAACTTTCCACATGCAAAGAGGTAAAAATGATTTTAACCAATATTACAGACTTTCAAGAGCAGATATCTCGAAAACTAAACAAGACCTGGAAATGTTTACTGGATTAAACTTATAGAGAATTTATTCAGCTTTTATTTTGTTCATACATATTATGCCACTAGGACCCATGGTTTCCGACTTTCCGAGATATAAGCGAAAAACCAAAAAGTGGTACCTTCAAACCCCTCCCTCCCCCTTAGCTCAAGGGCTAGGGATGGGGAATTTCGATATGTTCTCCTCCTAACTAGTCCAAACAAAGTTGTGTAGTCAAAAATTGTGTTCCAAGACTTTCTCTCTATACCTTGTTTTGAACATCCATTGACTAGGCTATTTACAATGTTTGTCTGGCAAGGGGTTGGAACTATCAAAAGTGTCTGGCTAAAGAGGAAACATCATCTACATATTACCCAAGTATTATATATAAAAATCAGCTTTTATACTATAACGTAAGTAAACTTATAATTTCGTAAACATTAAGGGTGTCTGGCAAGGGGTTGCCACCATGATAAGTGTCTGGCTGATGAGGAAACATCATCTACATATTACCCGAGTATTATACATAAAAATCAGCTTTTATACTATGACGTAAGTAAACTTATATTTTACGCACCTTTAGTACCGTTTACCTGCCAAAGCCACCATAACCCAAACTCCATAAATGGTCCATCGTCTTACCAGTGTTGGGAGCATCCGCTGACAAACTTTCAGCCTTTATAAAATAACGTAGGTCTGGGGTTCACGGGCTCTTGGGCTATCAATAATGTTTATTGCGATAAATTGCCTATAGAATAGGTATTCTCTACAATAGAGTTCACTTCCCACGCATGTAATAAAGATTCAATAAATGTTGAATAATTCCGCCATTCACCTTTTGATTGAACTTATTCAAAAACATCTTCTTGTAATTTAAAACATTGTCTCATTCTTTATCTGGGAAAGCTGTTTGACTTCCAGTGAGGAAACTTTTATCAATACTTTATATTATAAAACTTGAAGCATTAATGTCAGGAACTACTGATTCAAATGTTTTTGTGTCGGATAGTCTATTTATTGAGGAAAACTCGATAAATCGATCAATAGGAGGCAAGCAACTGGTGAAACCGCGAAGAACAGATATTTCTTTTATCTAATTATGAGTATTTTTTCTTCGATTTGAAATTAATGCAGCTGAATACGAGTATTTTAAGTGGAGTGACTGCTCATCTGATACCCACTCAGTAACTAAGAAACCCGATACTTTGTATAACTATCTGTCGGACTTCCGAAGTACGTCGGTAAATAAAAACGACTACAATATGTTGTTGTCTAAAAAGCCATCATGTCCAATATTATGCAAGAAGTTTAGGGAAATTCCCTTAAGCTACCCCAATCGGGGCTTTTAACAGCCTACAATATTCCAACTTCTAGAACTCTGGAACATAATCGTCCCCTCCATGAGAGATAACAAACTAAACCAAATCTATTATGACATAATGTTCGTTCCACAATAACCTCACAAAGGTATTTTCGCCATATGTAACAGCCGAGACTCCTACACGAAGTCGTTAACATTAATAGCAGAGATATATGGTGTAATGGACCATAAACCGGGAGAAAGTGTTCCGTTACCTTTCAAGTAATGTTCGTATTGAACGATATGGATTGTTTTAAATGTCAGTGAGATACTCGTACGTAGAAAGTTTTGTATCCTTATGAGAAGTTTGTATTATGTAAATGTCGAGTTTTCGACTGGAGAGGCGATAAGTTTTTTGTTAGTTTATGTACTTACATAGTTTGATGTTATTTGACTCTTTCGCTGTTCTCGTGGTCCCAAGCGCAGTAGCGTTCAGATCATTCGGAGTGTCCAGGGTTGAATTCCTAGTTCAGGCAGCGTTATGTAATTTTTATTTTACTCTTTGCGAGAATTACAGGCATAATGATAAGCTGTATGTGAGTATCTCCTATTTTAGAGGCAATCATGAAAATATGGAAGCTGTCCGTCTAGGAAAAGTCTCAAATGTTTACATCGCCATATTTAAAAAGTGTGGAATTTATAAATAACAGCATAAAATGATGTTTTAGATTTGTGCAACTGCGCTGATTCACAAAGATCAATGACCGAATATAATTAAAACATTCCGCATATTAAGTTTAGCAATATCATTACATATACTTTCCTTATGAAATCTAGGTCTCTACTGAATCACAATTCCGGCTTGTTATTTAGAAAGATATTTTACAGGATGCTAAATGCTAGGCATTAAACCGATGACTAGAATAGGAGATCAACAGCCAAGTGTGACCAATATTGACCATGCTGTTACACATTGGAGGATGTTGGAAATATTTTTCACGGATATCACGGATATTAAATCCGTGATATTATGTTACCATGAGCAGCTCTTTTTGGACCCGCGTCTGAATTACGAATCACTCCCTCTCCCAAGAGAAGGCCTGTTTCCCGGCAGTGGTAATCTTAATACTCCTATTTAGCATACTTTACGTGGGCTTTATGTTAAAGATACATAAATATAAATCCTATCCAAAGCGATAAACAACTTTAAATTGAGGCCATTGACCACAAAATGACCAAACACCAACACAAATCCGTCAATCAAGCTTTAGGAATGCAGTCAGATCAAAAGTACTTCACACAAGTACGTGACCTATTTAAAAAAACATACACCGAATAAACACCCTTAAATAAATTAGAATAAGGTAGTTATCGGCTTGTATGGATCTGGTTAAACGGTTAGAAAGCGGTCGTCCTTGTAAGTAAAAGTTATCCAGTGAAAGTGGTCGGCTTAACAATGTAATGTATAACTTTTATAATACCTACAACGAGTTCCATTACAAGAGGTGTTTATATACAAGTATCTTTCGGAACAAAGAGGATTGCGGATAATCTTGCTTAACATGAGTGAATGTCTTCATCTAAATCTTTGAGAGATTGTACTGGTCAGATCACTGAATTGCTGCAAACTAATGATGACCATAATAAATATATAGCGAGTCTCTGGAAAGTATGTATTCTACAATCGAATATGAAATAGCTCGACCTTAATGTCTGATTTCTTTTTTGTAAATGATAAATGACCTTTATTTAGCAAATTGTACATTTGGTTGGTATGAACAGGGCCGGATTAACCATCTCGGGGCCCCTAGGCACAGCTCGTTTCGGGCCCTCCCTTTTTCATACCACAAAAACGCAATTTGTCAAAAATAGACTCTGATACCATTTTGCCCTGTCAATAGTAAGTACCCACACTTGAATTGCTGATTTCAAATTAATATACTTATTTGTCATTTAATAAGCGATTATTTAAGTATAAAAAACTTTTTCAAAAAAAATGTAACCGCCTTCAAAAACAACCACAAAAAAGTGTAAAATAATCTACAAAATAACTTTTCTTTCGGAAGTCGGTGCCTTTGTTTTTTTCTTTTCATTGTCTTTTTAGCCACCGACTTCCGAAAGAAAAGTTATTTTGTAGATTATTTTACACTTTTTTGTGGTTGTTTTTGAAGGCGGTTACATTTTTTTGAAAAAGTTTTTTTTTACTCTTTTTAGTTTAAATATTCAACCCGAATTCTTGTCAAGAACATTATTCTCTCACATGTGCACTAGAATTTTGTAATCTACATCACTCATGTACACAATAAGCTAATAAAATTCCATATCTCAAAAATTACTGAACCGATGTTGATGAAACTTGCAGTATTCTCTAAGTTAAGTGATACCTAGTACAACAAAAAAAGAATTACTTAAATCGGACTTGTAGTTCCGGAGATATGCGAACACAAAGTAAATCAATCGATGCCTACTCCTTACTGTTAAGGAGTTGTACCTTCCATCATCAGGTCATCCACCTGAGATGATGATTATCAGATGCAAATACTTGGACAGCTTTAGAAAATATATGAAAATGGTACTATGTGCCTATAAAATTTGAAGGTTGCCCTCGATTTCCCTAGGATCCCATCATCAGATCCTGACCTGGTGATCATGGGACCAATTGGAAAGTATACCCTTTCAAACAAAAGAAAAATTTTTCAAATCGGTCCAGGCGTCTTCGAGAAATCGGGGAACATACATAAAAAAAAAAAAAAAAAAAAAAAAAAAAAAGGTTCCGACGAATTGAGAACCTCCTCCTTTTTTTGAAGTCGGTTAAAAATTAAATTATATGTATACAAGTTAATAAAATAAAAGTGTCTAATACAAAAAAAAAAACGAATTGTTAGATTAATTTCAATACAATTAAAAAAATCAGACATTCACTGTCACTCTTATAGTGTCAAACTGTCAATAATAGGGGCTTTTAATGTGAAAAAAGTTTCACTTTTACCGCGGTTTCATACAACCACACAACACAATCCCCTTTTTCTCATTTTTTAATCGGGAGTGCTGGGCCCCTGGTCATAGTGGGCCCCTAGGCACTGGCCTAAAGTGCCTTATGGATAATACGGCACTGGGTATGAAAATACGAAAATAGTTCATAAAGTAGGTATTTTAAAACCTCCTACTCCAAGCCCAATTTTTCTAAATAATAAATGTTTGACACCCAAAGAAGTGGATACTGGTCAGCTAGGTTCCTCGCGTATTTCGCGAATCAAACGTGTGGCTACTCAAAAAATCTGAAATTACAAGAAAGTGAGAGAGCTTACAATATTGATTATATGTGAATTCACTCATCACTCACTTATTATTATAACTAGCAACTATCATGGAAGGTTGTCAGACAATTATTTAACATCAGCATCACCAATTACACACTCCAAATCACTCATAGAAAAAAAAAACAATTTACTATTACAATAGCAAATCGTAGCAACGTTTACTATGTTTGAGGAAGGCGCGTGTATCCGGCGCAAGCGCAATTCAAACGTTCCGCGTTCAAAAAAAAACGTTCATTAAATACGAGTAAACGCCTGCTAATATCAGCCCTTTGTTTGAGAAGCATTAGGAAGACGGTTTTTTGAATTTTCGAAATTATATTCCGCATGTTTTGTGTTTCATGAAGAATCTGAAGATAGCGTTTTATTAGATTTAAGCAGTAGTATTCCGTTGGAACGAGAAAATGAAATGTAAGGAAATATATTTTATGGGGCAAGGTCAGCCAATGGTTCTGGTAAATTGAAAACATATGGGAAAAACGTTCCGTCAAAGAAAATTCAATAGCCAAGTCGAAGAATAAGGATACTATTTTGCTTCAGCCACAGGTATGTCTAGCAGTGAGTGCACGCAGATATAGCATAATCTTACTTAGTATTATAAAATGTGTTTTGTTAAGCTTTAATTATTAACAATAATTATTATTATTATTTTTTGTAGAATTTTGAAACATTGATGGGACCTTGGAGATGGTTACAGGCTATAGAGGCGGTAGATGTAGGCGCTAAACCGCAGGCAAAAGCTAGTATTATGATAAGTACGGATTACCTATTATTAGATAGCATTGTAAACAAACCATTAAATAAGTTAGTTAAAAAAAAAACTACTTTTCAGTCACATAAATTAATTCATACGGTGTATACTTATGTATGTGTAACTCAAAAATACATACACGGTAAATGACAAATACATGGAAAATAAACATCCTCAAACCTTGTTCTGTCATACAGGATGTATGACTTCCTGAAGGAGTCCAAAAGAGATGCTTTAATACATATTGTATGACTCTTCGTGAACGTTATGAGTAAATAATGTGCTGACCTAGAAATTCTGTTAATGCGGTATAAGGAGGATGTGTGTTTATTTTGTCGGCTTTTTTATACAAAATTGATGCGCAGAATTGAGTAAGTACAGTGATTTACATTACATTACTACCTTCATACTGTTTTTTTTTTGTTTATCGTGGTAAAATCATCATATGAGTTCTCCAGCCTGGAGCGGCACGGGAGGGACTGTCAGACTCGTACTTACTAAAAACCCATGGTTTTCCTTCAATAGCCCTTTACGTTCCGGGGTCATTGTAACCTGATAAGATAATCCCGCGACCCGCAATCGTTTGGCCCTAGGGGGTCCCGTCAGATTGTTGACAGCTCTTTGAGGCGCGCGTGGAACACGACGCGACGTTGACCCGGGCATCAAGACACCCATTACTCGCCGTCCGCATAGCCCACACCTTTATAATGTTGGGTTGAATTTGGTAGTGTGATTTATAATACAGTATTGACTGTATGTACGGTAAACCATCTTCTTTTCTTGATTCCTGCTAAGGTTTCTCGGTTATTCATTTTCGGATTGATGACCTCTTTTTTACCAATGATACGAACTTCAGAGGACATTAACATCAGCACCAGATTTATATTTATAAGTCTTTGTTATTTATCCAGTCTTTTAGGACCTTTTGTTTTCTCGATACGAAGGAACATTCATTTTTACTTTATTTGATAAAAGTATACAAAAAAATAAACTTAATGTCCTTATTATCTGTTTTTGTGCACATGTTTACGAATTTACGATTAACTTTAATTAGGAACATTCGTATGCTAAAATTATGGAACCTCGACCATGCCTCTGTATATAAATCTCATGAATATGTATCTATCGTCTTTATCTGTTTTAATACATTACAGTTACATTTTAATATCAAAAACAAAATCAGTCTAACGGATATCTAACCAAAGGTAATATTAACAAATATTTACATCGGGTCTATTTCCTGAATTATATTAATTATTTATTATGTTTTATAAAATTCAAATAAATATGTACGGTAATAGAGTATTCCCGTTTAAGCAACGATTTTATGGCACCTAGTTTAGAGTAACAATTACATTCCCGTTTGAGTACCTGTTAATATTTTAACTTGTGTAGCTCAATCGGGAACGAGAGTATAAATCAAATGCCCATTAGAGCATCTACGGTGCGTTAGCTTGTAGTGATACCTCTGCTCCCAGCGAAATGCCTTCGCTTACAACTGCCAAACAACTACACAAAAAGGAATATTTCTTAGTTTTATTGTTCCGTTAAAAAGCGTTTTGTTTGAAAGAAATTTTAGGAAAATTTCACAGGGAAGGTAAAAAATGTGCATCCGTGCTAAACCGGGTAGCGCCGCTAGTAATGAATAAATGTATGATTGCAAAAGTTATTTTATTACTCATAATAAAAATAAAGGATATTGGTCCATTAGAATTGATCAATTATTTTAACTGCATCCTTCGCAGTTGACTAATATACGTACAGTGTCTGTAATGTTCCCACGAAACTTTACGAATTGAAAAGGATGTAAAAGCAGTATTGAAAGTTGAAACCAGACTTATACACAGTCCTAACTCTAGGTTACACTTAAATTCCTACCTAAGTAAATCAAACTGTTGTATTTTCAACGTTCAGTTCAACACCTAGAGTTCAACTTCCAACATACTACACAACTTGTACCACATTACTTTAGACATTCACTTAGGTCTCAAGTAGTTTTAGTGAAAACTGGGATAAGTGAACAAGTAACGGTAGATTTGAGAGGATATGATAATATGGGCTCCAGTTTAAAGTAGGCAAATAGATACTCTAATTTTATGGAAATAAATTCGTGGTATTTACTCTTGCCAACAGTTACAGTTTTGGTAATTTCATAATTAAACTTAGCGGTTCCTGGAGTTAATTAACTTAACTTGACTTTATTAGACTAAGGTCCGCTTGCACCACGGTCTAATAATTAAAAGCGTTTAGTGCTAACCAAAGGTAAACCATCGTTTTATTTATTTATATCAATCATATGAAATGACAGAGTCAGAAATGGTCTGTTGTGCAAGTGAGCCTTATTAAGGGAAAGCCATAAAACTTAATTAATAATTTTTATTATCTTTTGAGCCGAGTTTAATTATATAATAATAACTACTTATTGGAGAAAAAAAACCTGCTCAAGCCATCTTATTTCACCATAATTAACATAATCAATTAATTTTCAGTTATGTGATCAATTAAGTACCAAAAAATTATACCTTCCACGTGTGAACCAGTCAGCCTACTTTCCCGGAACCATCAATTTCCAGAACCATAAAACGCAAGCTTTCTTACCGTTCAATTAAGCAACACTTTACTTTGAGACAGAAACTTTTACTTCCGATCAAGTGTCGTAACTTCTTATAGTAGTTAAAATATTTAATTATTCATCTCGCTTCAATAATATTCAAATGTCCACATGATGTAAGATTGTCGCTGATCAATTTATTGATAGTAAGCAATAAAACAAACATGGCTGGCAATGCTGCCAGTCTTCTGGTGTTTCCGAATTGCAGCAATATTATGTCTACTTTGCCAAAGCATCCTGTTACTTTCGTAACTTTTTAGTTTTTTGTTAATATCTAGTTTAAATTAAATTCTTAAGTCTTAAAAGACATCGGGCACGCCGTAATCGCGGCGGTAAGACCCCTCTTAAAGGAGTGACTGGATAGGCGTCACGGCGTCCTGACCTCACCGGACACGGAAGTTTCGGGAGATACCTGTGTCGTATAGGGAAGGATGAAACGCCTGGGTGTCACCGCGAGGATCGAGGAGGACACGGCAGGACTGCCCCGCTTGTGTAGAGCACCGCCGTGTCCTCACGACGGCGATAGGCTGTCCGGCCTTGGACCATGGGTCGACGGTGTTGTGTTCCACGGACGCCTCAAAATCTGCCGGGGTCACGGGACTAACGAATACCGTGACCCCGGAACGTAAAGGGCTATTGAAGGAAACCGTGGATTTTAGTCAGTGCAATTCTGACAGACCCTTCTGCTCTGCCCTGGGTGGGAGGACTTTGAAGATTTTACCACGACAAAAAAAAGTATTGAAACGCATGCTTAAATAAATGAAACATAACTAATAAATTTGTTTTTTTTATAAAAAATCAATCATTCCTTAATTAGAAGTTGATTAGATAACAGCATACTAGAATTGTAATAAGCAATACTATTTAGTTCAAGTGTTAAGTTATGACTTAATTTAAGTGAACATTCAATCAAGAACGATATCACTTGAAATGTTTATTGTGGAGATCGTTGAATAAAAAATCGTATCTACAAGTAGATGCCACTGTCAAACCCTCTTGACATTTGTCACTGTCAAGCACCATTCAAGATTTTTTTGCTAACCTGATCTGCCAGACCCGGCCCAGATCTTCAACTTCACACTTAATTGTGCCTTAAGGCCAAGTAATAACCTTTTACAGCATATAAAGAAAGGTTTCTTTAAATAATAAAAGACCCTAAGGCGCCAAACATCTCATTTCAAGACACCGTAAGTCCGTTACCCAACGGCATATCATCGCTGTCATCTTAACACCATGGGCATGAGAACCCATGGTTACGTAACTTGAAGTTACTCCTTCTAGATATTATCTAGATGCTCCCCTCTGACCTCCGTGTTGCGAGTTCTATATAAAATATTATGAGCAGGTGCAAAAGGTGTCGTTGTTTCTTCACTTTCACTTGCTATGGTCGGATCTTATCAGTAGTAATGATAACGTATCGAGTTGGTATTCTTACTAATGACAGCGTTAGTTCTTGTTGTTTAACAGTATTTCATAATAAACTACAATAAATGTAATTAAGATGTGTATTGTGTAGGTACCTAATGTTTTTACAGGAACATTCAAGAAGTATCAAATGTGTGAGACCTAACCAAACTCCATTTATCTTTTATAACTTTTTTGATATGAGATATTATTAAGCAATGAATAAAGAATAAACTAAAAAAAAAACTATAATCCCACAATAATTAGTTTAATAAGAACCTAGCTGGATATAATAGTTCGGGTTTTTAGTCGCTCAAATTTTATTCAAGCACTTGTTTTTGCACATGCACGAATTCAAAACATAGGCAATGATTTATTAAAACGAATGCCTTCCAATACATTACCGTGACAGAATAATAACGCATGCAAAAACCGAGCAGCCAGCAACAATGTCGAGGACACGACTGTTTTGTCTCTAATATCATCATTAATCAATGATTTGACAAGTCAAAAGTTAAACAAATTGTTGCATCCGCCTTTTGACATGAATACATCTCATTCGTTTTATTTAATAAAGGAGGAAGTGGTTCTATACGTTACTTAGTTATTAACTTAAAGAATTGTAAAAATCCAGTATTTGCAGACTTTCTGTACTAATTTGTTATCGAATAAAGTTAATATCATTCAAAGCAACACACCAAGAAGACCCCAGGCTCTTAAGGAAGTTTGACGAAAATGTTGCGTTACAATACATTTCTATCTCAACATGAAGCTACAGTACCAAAATTAAAAGAGAATGTGTACATTGCATTATACATTTATTCTCGCAATCATGCAGATTTTGACTCCGCCTATAACTCGCCTTGAACGTCCACCTTTTCACAGTAAACAAAATCCCTTTTACAAGTAAACATCCCAGCGTTTCATCACAATAAAGGATCGTCATAGGTCACTACAGGGTATCGATTGTTTCGATACGAGCTAATCGATTGGGCACACTACGTGCATCGATTCGCCGCACCTGCTCTACGTCACTATTGTTGAATTACATTACATGTTTCCTTTATTATTGCAATATATGAATGTGTTATGCGCTGAATCGATTTGCGTGTTCAGTGGATGAAGTTGAACTAGAAGAGTACATATATCTTCTACTCAAAACAGGAAATAAGTCTTCTAAGGAGTTTACGGCATTAGGAGACCTAATAATAGCTTTCTCTTCTTCCTTTATCATCTCAAAATAATGCGTATTTGAGCCAAAAGAAAAACAACTGACAATCATTCATCATCCCCAACAGTTTTTATAGATGCTGGCAATATCTAATTCTCTTTCCATTTTTCAAGCACATTTAAGTGTGTATTATGGTCACGACTAGGAACCCTAAATTCGGCAATAATTATATTCTTTTCCAGCCACTAAAAATATAATAAATCAAATTACTTTACATTGATCAGGCCCGGCCTCCCCAACAAAGTAATTAATTTTCGTAACCACGCTATTATTAAGGATACGTCTAAAAGCGGTCAATTTGATATTAAACCTGGTCAATTAATCAATGATAACTGACCAATTTGTCTCATTTATCTTGTCTAGCTAACAAAAGGAACAATGAAAACAATTTGTACCTGTTTAAGGCCTAAGGCTTCACGAATATTCGATTAATACTCGACTTTTCAAATCATAATTGAAAGGATTGTAATCAATTAAGATGGTTTTATTACAAGTAACTCGTGTTTAGGTTCATCAGGTACTCTTAAATCTGTGTATTCTTGGAAATTAAAGCATAAAAATACCCCTATTACGTAGAACTTAAACGTTACTGGCGAAATATAGATGAAACTACTATAATTACACCTGTATAATCCTTTGGAAATAACAGGCGTCATGTCATGTTATATTTACTTCAACTTTTTTATTCTCTATAAAAACATAATAGGTATTTCTGAAATGCCTATTATGTTTTCAATACAATAAAAATAAAACAGTAATAAAAATATTAATGTTTATATAAATATAACATGAGATGACGCCTGTTATTTCCAAAAGATTAGACAGGTGTACCCTATAGTAGTAGCTTATTTTGTATGGTGTGTGCGTTTACAGACATTCAAATTCTCAAAACCTAGACTTGGAACAACTGATACAAATATTTGTAACAAGGAGGAATCGAACCCACAGCTGTTGTCGATCGCTTAGCATCTGCGCCAATCGTGTCGTCAATAATTACCGTTATAGTTACAATATATCTCGACATTACATCAAAACATATAACATTTTCCTAATAAAGACTTTCACTTGTTAAACCTAATACCAAGTTACTTAGTTATGATGGTCATATTATAATTACTAAAGTCGTATTCAAGAAACAAAATAACGATAGCTCAGTTTCAGTTAATTTTGAAACACATCGATTTCGGAATACTCTTGAAACATTATCTAAAGAACTAGAAGATCTAAACCAGTACTTTCTAAGTCCAAAGAAGGCCATCACAACTAAAAATAATAGTTAGCAAATTATTAATAACATAATTTTGACACACTCTATAATCTACTATTGCTGCAACATTATTTCAAACCAATTATTTTTTTTTTCTAAAAATAATGTTACAATATAGTAATTTCGCTAATTCCTATAATTGTATCTTCGATCTACCAATACTACTGTCCTATTAACAATAGGACTTATTTATCTAAGTGCTAATAAATTGTCTTTTATTGTCCAACTATCAGATGTACCTAATTACTATGAAGAAATAAGTTTTTGACTGTAAAGTAATCTAATCGATACAGTTTCACCATTCACTAAGAAATGATAGGAAGACTTTGCTCTTATGCCTTTGTCAAACTGACAGACGAACCGAATGCGTGGCGTAGCGTTTTTGTTTGTAATGTATGGAATCGTTTGAAGCCTGTCACATAGACTATCGGATCGCTTTCGCATTTTTATATGACATGATTCGGTTCGGTTCGCTATCGCCTGTCTGTTTGACAAAGGCCTAAGTGTAATAATAAATGATAGTGAGTAGTTCGTTAAAGTATGATAAGTTCACTTTGCAATTAACACAGAGCGAGGTTTAAAGATCATATTTTAGTCCCCGAAGGGTTGGGCTGTAGAGATATACTTAACAGTACACCTACATTATACCGATTCGGTCCCATTGACTTCTAACACTCCATCAGGAATTTGAATACAAAAACCCAATTAAACACTTTGCCCGCTCAGGCAACCAAAATCAGGACCACAGTAACCAGTTGGCAGTTGCTTCCGACCTCTATTTCAATGATAAAGTCATCTAAAATATGCCTCAAGAAATAGTGTTCTTAGAATTTCAATTTTGCTGAGTAGTGTTTTAAATTGCTTTTATTTATAGGATATCACCAAGCGGTCCTGGTAGTGAAAATGGGCATAATTTGTATGCTGATACGCCCTTTAAATGTTATGGTAGACAAAGACGTAGCTGATGTCATCGCAGTAGTAGGAACTGAGATAAACATTTATTTTGTAGTTCTCGAGATGTCCAATAAAAGTGACTATTTGTGCACTCGTAAGTTACAACAACCGGCCCGGTCAACGGGCATGAAGTCATCAGTGCATGAATAACTTCAACTCATCAAGTTGTGATGAAAATGAACATTTCTTCCGTTACTCTATCTTTACTTAAACTTTACGAACAAAGAAAATAATAAGAAAATAAAATGTAGAACCATGCATGAATTACTTAGTTACTCAATACATTTTACTTTCCCAAGTATTCCCACAAAATTTTCTAAACGTTAAAATTTCATCAAAATCTGTTCCATAGGTTAAGAGAACGACTCTTCCTCACAAACTGACACCAAAAGTGTCTATGTTTCGTACTTTGTATCTATAGACATAGAACAAAATACGAGTATCCCTTCTGAACTTTCAATTCAACGAGGTACTGCTGATCACGTACATTTCACGGTAACAGATTAACTATAGAGATTAAGTATTATATCATGAGCCGTCATTACGAAGCTCACCGTCCGACCATCCATCATCATTATATCAACCATGGGAACTCACTTTCCCATAGGTTTGCTATGTTATTATTACAAATCTGATAACGCTTTTTTCAGCAATTTATTTTCTATTCGTTTTAGCTTGGATAATGTTCTTTTGTATCTTGGTTGCGTTTCCTTATCGTCGTTTTTATTTGTCATTTGCTACTTCCAGAGATGACAATTCGGAATGAATGTTTTATGTTGAAATCTGTTCTTATCTTTCAAAGTTAACGTTTTCTAAAATGAAATTCTCTTTAGTTCTTATAGTCTATGGGAGTCTCTATTTAAATTACACATTGCAATAAATTGCAACTTATAACACGATATCTTAGTAAATAATTTACTGAAATTATTCCAATCAGTAAAATGCATGATACTATTTCTCATGAGAATCTGACTGTACATTTAGAACCATCACTTCTGCAACAATAAAATTATTTGCAAGCCTTAGACCTCCGACCCATTGCCTTATCTTTGATTACTGCATTCATCTGTTTCAAACCATGCAATTTCAGACAGTTCATTTAATTTCAAATGCAACGCTACCTACCCTGATACCTTTCAGATGTCTGCAATACGAGGAAGAAACCCATAACACTGAAGTGTAGAAACTGAATTATTACGGAGATAAGGTCAGTTACTAAATACTCAGTAACTTCGCTACCAGTAAGCTGGATATTTTGAAACTAGCAATTCCATGCTATCATCAAGGTACAGTTAAACTCAATAATGCCATAGCTGTTACCATCGAAAGATAAATGCAGAAGGACTACCAAATTAATACAGAAGCGAACACACATGAAGACAAAACAATGCCAGCAAAGTCAGACACGCATATAGTGTCTGCTTATTGCGAAATGCGAACAAGATAAAGGTTTTTTCACTAGTATAAATATCTTTGTTCTCCAATACAAGGAATAAATCCTTTGATATAAGGATCTACGTAGTTTGCATGTCAAAGTAGTAGAACAAGATTCCACTGATCTTTCACAAGTCGAAGAGAAGAAAGCCACGAAGACAACTCCTATACTTACTAGAAGCTACGTTGATTATTCCATTGTTTCTATTTTTTCTTCTAGGAGAACCCTGTATGAAGCTCCATATCAAGTCGTAATTCAATACTAAGCCTACTGTATTATTTTTCTGCGTGTCCTAAACTGTGTTCTACCGAAATGCTATTACGTGATCGAGTTTGCAATTTGATACGATCGCGTGTTACCGCTGCTATAGTTAGACGTAAACTTTCATCATATTTGTTTCCATACTAGATACTATTATTATCTAATCACAGGTGTATTAACGTTTCATGTAAATTGTTGGTTGAATGTGATGCACGTTTTGGAATGCTTGAAGTATTTCATTTATAATAGTCTTCTGTTACAATCTGGGGACATACATAGCGTAATGTTCCTCGAACATTATCATCTGCCCAGTCTTTTCCTAACTAGTTTTGGGTTTAGTTAGTAGTCTAATGGGCTACAGCTGAATGCACTACTCATAGATTTTACTCCACTCAGTTACTGGGTAGTATACGAGTAATACCATTTGGAGATTTATTCTAAACAACGTTACAGTTCAGAAACCAACTTTTCTGGTTACTCAAACAAAATGAAAGCATACTTCAAAGTTGGGCATTGATTTTTCTTTTGTATTAGTGGTTAAAAAACTGGCAAATCCTGCTAGTCTCTTGTATTGCACAATCTGCAAGCCGGCGACCGGTATTCGCACGCAGTTAAAGTACTACTTGAATTACTTTCAAAATTCCAATTAATTGAATTGCGAAGCTTTGCAGCTCTTTTATATTACTTGAGCAATGGCAAGCGTGACGAACTGTCGATGATACGTGACCGACTCAAAGGTTCCTACTATGATTTATTAAACGATGAAATGGCGTGCAACGCTCTATAGGGAAGAACACTTTCACTGTGTCGTGTAGCTCATGGAATGTGCCCATGATTGCCGTGTTATACAACTTTAACTCGACCTTTGACTATCCACTTTAGCGGGCAATTTCTCAGGAGGTAAGTATTGGTAATGGTAGTCTGAACTTTCCTGTTTAGAAGTAAGTATGTCTATTTAGATGCTTTAGCAGATCATGAATTTCTTGATCATGTTTCCACTTTATGTATCTACAACCAATATTCCTCTTGTTTGAGTGTCGATGGACTCAAATTGTTTCTGAACAGTATGTAGCTGACATTTTTCAATGTTTATCCTTGTGTCTTCATGAAATTTCTTTACGCACCCATTTCTCTTTCATGAGGTTTATTCGACTGTTGATGGTTCATAACCATCAATATATTCCGTTTCAATATCCAAACCTGATCTGCTTTGAAGATCAAATAGAAAATATATGTTTTACAATACTTATAATTGACAGAAAACAGGACATAATAAAGTGACTGAATATTCAGGAATTCATTTTCAAATCCGGTGTATTAGCACAAACGTGATGATATTGTGTGTACAAGTTAGCTCCGTATAGTAACAGCTTACGTATTTACTGCCGGTAAGTGTTTAAGTTACACTCGGAACTAACGCTGTTACAACATCAGTAGAACTTGTGCATAGAAATGTTCTGTTATCGGGAAACGGAAAATCCTCTTACGGTGAAACATTTCCTTGATTGTTAAAATACCAGCAAAAGTACTCATTTATATCTGGAGGTCTGCCCTGCTTTGGTGGAGCACTGCGGAGGCGATAGGCGGCGACAACATCTCGTGTCCAGCCCTGTTACAGGCCATATTACGGGACAAGAGGGAATGGGTAGTAATCTCCTCCTTCATTATTTCACATACAAAACGCAAAAGTAGACCATGACTGGGCTACGGCACGCTAGGGCATAGGATTCACTACTATTCTGGTATAAGTAGTAGAAAGTAGTTTGTAGTCTGTAAGCTTATGGTACCTAAGCTAGGTTAAATTCAGGGTAACTTTCAAATCTTGACTAGCGAAATTCGGTTAATTAACTAGACAATGATAAATCTATAGACGACTTGCGTAATTGGTAAACCAGCGTTATTTTTGCGCCAAATTGGTCGGATTCGATTCACCTGTTATCGAAATCTCGGTAAACCTTTGTAACCCTGAACCTTAGGGATCAGAGACGTGGCTATCCTCCACGTACATTTACAAAACCATTTTCCACGGAGTCTTGCGTAACAGAATTAACTGGCCTTTTGTGGTTACCTATTAAATTGAATATTTCTCAAACTGCGCCCAGCGATCATCACGTAGATCTACCATTTTGTGTGTGATGGACTTCTTGTGCAATAGACTTGTAGGTTTGTTTCGTCTATGATTATTTTGAATGCCTTATTGGTGGCAATCCCATAAGAGCTAATCACAAAGAATATTACCGTCATTGCCTATACTTATATGGATTTTGACGGTTTTATGCAAAAACCCAGTAAAACTTTTCCTTTAACGTTGGACTTCTTAGAGCGTTACATTGCCATTTGTTTTTTAAGAATGCGCGTACTGGCACTGTCAATGACAAATGGCTAAGGTGACAAATCTGTTTTCTCAATTATAACTTGGTTGACCATAAGATTTATGTGCTTTTTCTAATCTAACTGAAGTAACATAAAATCCATCATAATCAGGAGTTCAAATTAAAAAGTTTTCATGTGGTGTTGATGGTGAATAATACACAAAATGGAATCATTACTCAACTATCCAATAGTTAAACACATTATGTCACATCTATCATATTACTTTGTGGTGTATCTGGTAGTGCCTGGGATTTTTATCTTCCAATTGACTATCATATATCCAAATCTTGTCATGTGGTTTGAAGCTGGTATTGCTACACAGTGCATGCACATATGCATAATAACATTCTACTTCATAAACGTCATTGGGAACATGCTTCTCAGCATATTCATGGAGTCAAGTTTGAAGAAGTCCATACTTGGAGAAGGCACTTACTGTGAACACTGTCAGATGAAGCGACCAGCGAGGAGTTGGCACTGCAAAAAGTGTAATGTTTGTGTCCTAAAGAGAGACCACCACTGCACTTTCCTCGCACGCTGCATCGGTTTACACAACCAGAGATACTACATCCTATTCCTCGGACACGTGATGTTTTCCATGTTATATATGACTTACTACAACTACTACTTCGCAACGTTAAACTATGTGGACCATTATAACTGGCGTGGAACAAAATTACTGCCACCTCCAAAAGTGTTTTTGCTTTACATGTTCGCAAACCTTGTCATAGTCGTATTTTCCTGTACATTATTTGTTAGCCACTTCTGGCATGCTGCGATGGGTGTGACTTGCTATGAGTTTAGGTTCCCTGAACTAAGGAAAGCTTCGAAGTGGAAGCAAAATTTGCTCAGCATATTCGGAACAAAATGGTACTTGGCCATAGTGTGGCCATTGTGTGATAGTCCTATACCGAATGATAACAAGAATAGTTGAAGGCAACTGTGCCACTGTGCTGTTGAACTTGTAGTTAGTTGCTTAATTAATGTAATTTTTAATAATAATACTGTGAAGTAAATCAAATTTAATGTTTCATTTACCACCCAAAAAAAATCGTGTGATTATATTTTCTTTTGCTATTAACTGAACTTAATATCTAGCTGATAGTAATATAAACGAAACCGTGAAGTAGAAGAGTAGAGTAGTAGAGTTTAATCATTTTTATGACAGTTTTGCTATCAGTAGCTCCGAACTCGAGACCTCGTACATTATTTACATTATTAATATAAAATTATATTTTTTGAATTTATTGACTACTTATATGTTTACCTAATTATTATGGATTTTTATCTGAAATAAATAAATTGAATTGAATTGAATTTGAATTATTAAAAAATGTGATGCTACACACCTGTCATATAACTTTCTATTATGGCAATTTCAATACTTATATCACTGCTATAATATCTCTGTTATCATCAATCTCATACACCTTAGAGACTCACCATCAATTTCTACCACAGACTCAACATTTCAACACTTCAAATCAGCTTAATTTGTAACTCTATTGGTAACGTGATAGGTGCTATTATCGCTGATAAATCACAATGAAGAAAATGGGTATTGTTCTTTAGTGCCATCGATCACCGATATGGTTCTAATGGAGATTTAATGGACCTGCAATGTGTCTGTGCCTGTCTGGTAACGGCGGTAAAACGGTGCATTGGGACTATCACTTAAAGTGACAGATCAAGGACAAAATCAAAATCAAAATCAATCAAAATCAAAGTATATATTTCAAGTAGGCCAGTTACAGGCACTTTTGAATTGTCATAGACAATCAAAGGAATATTATTAAACACTACAAAAGTTATGGTGCTACAGTCCCAGTCACAAGACATAAAAACTGTGAAAGTACCGTAGATGCCCGTTCCAAGAAGTAGATCTCTATGGAGAAGAACGTGCAAGAAACTCCATGGACACTCTTTTTAGATCGCCAGAATAATTACAGAACCTTTGTTACATCATTCATTTGAGGTGGTACACTATGTGAGAACGATGTAGCAAGTTTTTGATTAAAAGTGTCCAGAGTAACAATTAAAACAAAGACAATTCAAAACAAAATGATCAATAATAATTATTAAAATAAACCGTGGCAGCTAAGAGATGACCAGTCTCAACCGACAGCGCCCGTTCACGAACATGACACATGCATCAGCACCATTCAGCTCAACCATTTTGGAGGGAGCTAAATGATCCGACACACGCGCCACCATCAGCGAGACATTTGAGTGAGCATGACACAATCTCAGCCGCCAGGGTCATTCAAGTCAACAAGAGACGTAGGTACTCAGTGAATGACAGCTCCGAAGCACATAGTACTCACACAATGTCGGCCATGAAACTATATAATACAAGGAAGATTGAATCTATACAATGCAAATACAGTTGTACAGTCTTCAGCAGCTCCAACAATGGTATTAAGTATACTTCCAATATCAATTTATTTGTACATTCACTGTCTCATGGAGCAGGACCAGCATGGAGCCAAGCATTATCATCAGCGATATAGTCGCTCAGTTTGTAATATGCCTGCTTACACAGTGTGCGTTTAATGCATGTTTTGAATTTCGTTTCATTCAGTTCAAGAACGTTTTGTGGTAGCTTATTATAGCATTTTAAACAGTACCCCATGAAAGAAGAGTCTACTTTGGCGAGTCTGAAGCCCGGCTGAACTAATTGGTTCCTACTTCTAGTATGATAATTATGTCTGTCACCTCTTTTAGAGAAAAGATGCAGATTTTTTCTAACGTACATTATATTTTCATAGATATATTGACAAGGTACCGTCAGGATGTTAATTTCCTTAAACAGTTCTCTTAGAGAATCGCGCCTACGGAGATTATATATGGCTCGAATAGCTCTCTTTTGGAGAATAAAGATTGACTCGATGTCAGCCGCCCTTCCCCACAATAAAATGCCATACGACATTATACTGTGGAAGTAACTAAAATAGACAATTCTCGCAGTATCAACGTCTGTGAATTGACGAATCTTCCAAACAGCATATGCTGCTGAACTTAATCGCCCCGCAAGAGTTGTAATATGAGGGCCCCATTGTAGCCTTGAATCAAGTGTTATACCCAGGAAAACCGTTTTATCGACGAATTCTAGTATCTCATCATCCAACACTATGTCATAATTACTATTTTTAACATTTGGTAAGGCAAACCTAATGCATTTAGTCTTGTTTCCATTTAATACTAAATTGTTTGCTGTGAACCAATTATGGATCTGACGCAGTGTATTATTGACATCGTCTAGATTCTGGGCTCGCCTACTTATCTTAAAAATTAGGGAAGTGTCATCAGCAAATAACACCATATTGTGTAGTTGATTTTTAAGTAAATAGGGTAGATCGTTTATATATACAAGAAAGAGGAAAGGACCCAATATTGAGCCTTGTGGAACTCCCATTTTAACTGTTAAACCCTGTGAATTTACACCATTTATCTGAACTTGTTGTTGTCTATCACACAAATAAGATTTTACTAAACTAAGAGCAAGTTGACCTAATCCGTAATGCTCAAGTTTTGAAAGTAATGTATCGTGATTAACGCAATCAAATGCTTTGGAGAGGTCACAGAATATTCCTATGGCGTCTTGTGCCTCTTCCCATGCAGTATATATGTGCTTCAATAGGGTGACACCAGCGTCAGTTGTACAACGTCCCTTGGTGAAACCATACTGCTGATCGTGTAAGATTTTGTAGGTGTTGAAGTGGTTAAGCATCTGATTTAGCATTACTTTCTCAAATATCTTGCTAAAGACTGGCAACACGGATACTGGTCTATAATTGTTAGTATCTTTGGAGTCCCCAGATTTAAAAAGAGGCACGACTTTACTGAACTTCATCAAATCAGGGAAAACTCCTTGATCCACACACATATTAAAAATTAATGCCAAATATGGCGCTACAGTTTCCACAATGCCTGTACAAACTTTGATAGACAATCCCCATAAATCTTCGGTCACTTTAATTTTGATTTCCCGGAAAGCTTTAATAACTGTCATAGGGTTTATATGTTTAAACTTAAAATCAGCCGGGCTGCCAGAAACGTTCGCCTTTAATAAAGCTATTGAAATATCAGGTGAGGAATTTAGAGCCTCCGTAGTCCTTACCGGTATATCAGTAAAGAATTTAACAAATTCTTCAGCTACTTCCAGATTTGAGCTTATAGGACCACAAGATGTCTGCAAAGCATAGTTAGTGTTGGGCTTTTTTTTCCTGCCAGTCTCGTTATTTATAACTTTCCAAACCGTTTTTATTTTATTTTCTGACGATTTGATCTTATTGCTAATATGCATGGCTTTAGCAGCTTTGCAAGTATTTTTAAAAATTTTTGAATAGGCACCGACATACTTATTAAAAGTTTCAGTGTTAATGATTGGCTTAAGGCCATACAGTTCAAATAGTCTTTCCCTACTTTTCCTAATACCCCTAGTCGCCCAGTCACTAAATACAAATTTGGGGTCAATGGTTTTTGTTTTCTTTTCAAAAGTTTTATTGAATTCAGTATGAACTATTGAAAAGAAATTAGCATAAAATTTATTAACATTCATATCGTCCATACTCATTACACTTAGCCTGTTTTGTAGGCAATTATTAAAGCTATTTAATTTGGCAGCCGTTATTGGTCTAAACTTAATTTCAAGTTGCTGCTTAGTTGTAATACATCTAAAAGTTACCATTTGTCCGCTATGATCAGATGGCAGACAATTAACAATAGCCTTATCCAAATAATCACAATTACAAAAAACATTATCAATACAAGTAGCAGAAGATGGAGTTACTCTTGTTGGTTCTGCAAAAATATTAGTCAAATCAAATGATTTAAAAAGATTTAATAACCTACTGCTATTTGAATTTTCTTCTAAAATATTGATATTAAAATCGCCACAAATTATTACAGATTTATTCCTGACTACAAGCTTTGCCAGAACATCTTCCATTATAGATTCAAATAGTGAAAAATTTTGATAGTTCGGGGGTCTGTATACACACACTATTACATGCTTATCTAGCTCAACACAAGACAGTTCGATGCAATGTTCAACCGAGAGACCTACTATGTCATTACGTTGATTAAATTTTAAAGAATTTTTAACTAATATTAGGGAACCTCCACGCAGCAAATTTTTACGATTAAAACAACTCCCCACAGTGTAGTTTTCATAATTAAGTATCATTTGGTAGTCCTTTAACCAATGTTCGGTAAAGCAGATTGTATCATACATGGTTTTTTCTAAAAACATTTCAACTTCTAATAATTTGGAAGAGATACCTTGAATGTTCTGATGGAACAATTTCAAGGTGTTCTGCTGAGGCCCTTTTTTAAAGCTAGATGTTTGGTTGCAAGAAGATACATTATTGCTAGTAGATGTTATATGGCTAATGGTATCTTCTGTTGTCCTACTGACTAGTTTAAATGACTATTATCCAGAGTGAACCCCATGCCATCACCAGGCAAAAATAACCTACCACTAGTAGTCTCACCTTGCGATTGAGAAATATCCTCCATAGTGACACATGGATCCTCCTTCGTACTACTAACACTACTACTAAAACTACTATTAAAAATATTTACACAATAAGACGAAGACATACTGTTTATGTCTGAGTGAATATTAAAACTTAATAGACTAGCTATTATATGTCTATATCTAATAGGCAGATACACTGAATACCGAGTCGACCTAAGTTTCTCAACAAAAATGTTGGTGTCTAAACATAAAAGCTTATTGCTGTAGTGACTTGCTAGGAAATGAACATGCTTATTCAGCATGTGTATATAATTGTTACTTCTATTAGACAATTTTTCAAAATATGGAAAAGCACACAAAATAATTTTATGACAATCTAGTTTTAACAACTCTGAAACAAAGTCAGTGATGTCTTCTTTTTTAACCTTAGAACTATTACCTATAAATATAGTGATAGTGGTATTAGCATTACATGCAGTTTTTATAACTGTTGACATTATTTGTTGATAAGTTGACCCTGGCATACAATAGTTTTGAGTGATATAGTTCAGATTGTTACTTATTAAATTACCTAACCCTCTACCAATGCTATCAGAAAACATAATTGATTGGCGGTCATCCTGAATAGGAGGTACAGCACTATTTAGCTCGGGCTGACTGTTGTTATTATACACAATATCAGGTATTTTTTCTTGACAGAAGTTACAGTCCCGAGGACTCACAACCTGGGATGGGTCTTCCGTTGCCTCAGGCTGGAGAGCCTCAGGATGGGACTCCGTCTGACAGGTACACAGAGTGGTCCTGAGAGTCAGCAAGTCCAATTTATCCACTAAATCATTAGTTGCAAGAATATGCTCTTTTATTTGATTTTTGGAGCTGTTATATTTAGTACATAAAGATTTGAGAGAATTATTCAGAACTTCAATTTCTGATTGTAACCGCTGAGTGTCTATGTTATATATATTTATACTATCTTCCAATTTAATCTGATAGTTATTTAACTTATTTACTAGAGAAACACGCTCTTTCCTCAGTTGTATATTTTTTGAAAGATGTTTCTGTTGTTTTTTGTATGCATTAAACTTTTTAATGATTTTGGACTGTTGCTATAATGGTTGTTATATGCCATGGGAAAGAAAATACTTAGATGATCTGTAAGTGGTGGTTCTTCACCTTTACGACTAGTTTTGAGATCAGCCATTGCAATGAATTCAGTCTCGTATGTGACTACTTTAAAACTTCAATCTGATTGTTACCGAAGGAATAAGGGATGGATTTCTTAAAACTAATCTAACAACTTTTATCATAAACCACAATGTTTATGACAATTATAATTCTGGGAAATAGATCTCAATGTGAAATTGAGTTAGGTAAAATATAATTGGTTACAGTTGTAGTCTTTGCTGTGTTGCTAGTTTCGTATCTCTAAACTTCTTATACTCGATTTAACTAATATCAATTTACCTGAGTCCAAAATAACATTTCATTATTTTACTATAATCTGAAGAACATTTGCCATTCTTTACTAATTATCCTTTATAATCAAAATAATTTAAGTGTAAGAACATTCCGGTATGGCTTCTGGTGATTTACTGTCAGTTCCAGACAAGTAAAGGGCCAAAATGCCAGGATCGTGCGCCAGCGCAACTACACGTAATTTCGAACTGATATCGATAGTTACATAAATGATGTATAATATTTGGTTGACCGAGCTTCGCTCGGTTTTTAAAATGTCTATATCTTGGGAACCGAGCTTTTCTCGAACCTGGGACCTTGAATCTGTAACTTTCATGAAAATCCCTGGAGCCGTTTCCGAGATCCTGATTATATATAAATTAATATACAAGAATTGCTCGTTTAAAGATAATAGATAGATTTTATAACTGCGTATAAATAAATATATTTGTAAGTGACAATGTGGGTAACGACTATTAATGGCATCGAGAAGATTATCTTTGCAAAGATGCAGTAGTTACTACAAAATCTGCTTATCGTGTCGAAGACAATCTATATCTAAATTGCTACTCGTAAATACTTGCAGTTAGGCAATACTCAAATTTAAAACAGTAGCCAAGAAGAAGTTTAACTCAGAGGATTCTGAAGCTAAGCCCCTTCAAACACAGCAAATTCGTACTACAGTCTAACATATAATGCTCTTTGAAACCTAGCACGTGGGTATCACACAGATGAAAATAATCGCAAAACATGTTTTTCTGAACTTAAGTCACGCTGCGGTCAAAATATTTCAAGTCAAACTTCTTTGGCTTCATATTTTAAACTGGTTTTCTACAATACAGTTGCCATTTAAGAATTTGTGCGTCATGCCAAATGTCACTGTCAATCTTAACTTAAGACTGCCATGTTTTGATCAATTTATTTTACAATAATATAGAAATAATTTTACAACATTGGAGAAATTTTATTGTGGTCAACGTTAAATATCTCACAAAATGCATTAATTTCACTGTGACTCCACAATTGGAAATATGATTGCAAAATTACAACATTACTTTGTGCTGTATCTGCTGATACCTGGGGTGTTTATCTTCCAACTGGCAATCATTCACCCTCATCTATTTGTGCTGTTAAACGCTGGTATTACCAAACAGATATTACATTATTGCCTATTAACATTCTGCTTGATAAACGTTACTGGGAACATGATTCTCAGCATGATCAAGGACTCAAGTTTGAAAAAACCCGTGTTTGGAGAAGGCACTTACTGTGAACAATGCCGAATGATGCGACCAGCTAGGAGTTGGCACTGTATGAAATGTAACATATGTATCATAAAGCGGGACCACCACTGCACCTTCCTTGCGCGCTGCATCGGGCTGCACAATCTGAGATACTACATCCTGTTCCTCGGACATGTGATGCTAACGTCGCTGTACATGAGTTACTGCAACTACCTCTATACAACGTGTAGGTTTGTTGATGATGATTGGATCCACGCAGCTGCTTGTATCATCAACCCGATGCTCAGGTTCGTGATGCCCAAACCCATCAGCATCATAGACATGTACGTGTTGTACTGGTTCTTTAACTTGTTGGTTACATTTGTGTCCGGTTTTTTGTTCTTTTTTCATTTTAGGAATGTAGTGGTGGATGTGACTTCATATGAGTCAAGATTTCCTTCATTAATGAACGCCACGAATTGGAGGGAAAATTTACTAAGCGTGTTTGGGACTAGGTGGTACTTGGCCATAGTGTGTCCGGTATCTCAAAGTCCTTTATATAAAGAAGGTACGACTCAAGGCTTCTTGAAAAATCTATAACAATTGTATGAAAATTTATTACATAATATACTCATAGTAGATCTGGAATAAAATAGAGCTATAAATCCAATTAACTGTTTGTTTTATCATTTGCAAAAGAACCACATTGAATAACATGTTCTATACGTGCAAATTGTCTTGTTCAGTTTATTATTTTGTAAATCCAAGAAGTTAACACCAATCCGGAACCGAAACCGACATTATAACTGGTAACCAGATATAATCTTCATACAACTGGTTCAATAATACTGCTCCACATTCTTCCCAGCTGCAGCGAGCCTGAAGCGATATGGATCTGGCAAAGATGCGGTTGGGGATATAAAGATAAGTTCCATTGCTGAGCGTGCAGGGGGCCCGGGGCGGGTAACCGTTACATAAGCAGCGATAAAGTGGCGGACACCCACCGCATGCTAATGGCCAGGAAGTGGGCTCGGCTGTGGTCGTACTAGCTGTTGGTACTATGATGAATGCTGGCGATGGGGAACGTGTACGAATGGTTAGACTGCGTGCTTTGGGTAAAGATTTGGTTGAAGTAGACAAAAACTGTTTAAATGAGTGTTCTGTTTCTCAGAATTTCTGCCATTAAAATAGTATCGATATATTTCAACTGTAACGGAAAAAATCAAATACTTTTGCTTAGCCTCAAGATCCAATTACTACCACTAATAAAGTCACCCAGGTTTACTCAAATCACTCTGTTGATGGAACGACTGTTATTTCTGAAGTAGCCGCAGGATAACAGTAAAGTCACCTAAAATCCCACTAATTAGCCAACGGTAATTAAGAGGCCAATCAGCGGAATACATGGAACCGCACTATAATTCGTGGCATGCGCGGTGTCGCGATGCGCACGCGACGACGGCGATGTGGTCACCGTTACACGGAACCCGTTACCTCATGTCCACATGCACTATGCCTGTATATTTGTACATTCGACGTAATGAAGGTAGGCGCAATGCAGTGAGGACAGTAGTTGATAGGAGACGTGGAGAATTTGTTATGATGAAAATAGCAATGTTTTTAGTTCAGAAATTCAATGACACTGATGACTTATTAAGAAGACAGTAGTAAAGGAGTTGAAGATAAGACCATTGTCTCAATACAGTTTTTAATAATCTAAGTATATTTTTTTAAGGAATTCTAACTGATGATTTTAACGGTATTCCATGTCAAAACTAAGTATCTAAATAATTGATGCTTTGCTGAATGATTGACGCGATCATTCCTCTTATCACTTTGCAGTTGCCCGGTGTTACAGTAATCAGTATAATTATTTGTTAAGTACAGCCAGAAAACATAGTCGGGCATCCCCACAATGGCCCATCTAATGCTTCTAAACACATATCCTGACCTTCAATGGAAACCGTGATAAGTAAGAATTGATTTTGTTATACGTGTACAGATGACGGTATCTTCTTATACCTCATATTTGACAATAGGCCCTCATATAAGAGCAGTGGTGGCCCAGTCGTATCGGCTAGTTACGAGTTGTATGTAGGTCGTGAGTTCGAACCTAGCGGCGAATTACTCTGTGTAATTTCATCACCACTGCTCTCAAAACGGTGACGGAAAACATCGTGAGGAAATCGGCATGTTTTGAAACCAAAAATTATAAATTAAAAAGACATGTGACATCTACAAACCCACACTGGGCCTGCGTGGTGGATTATTGCCCACTCCCTCTCACAGAGAGTCGGCCTGTATCCCAGCAGTGGGAACATCATATTGATGAGAATCAGGAATTTACCAAGATCTTAAACGTGTCGTCACTACTCCAAACTTCACCTAATTTCCGTTCACTGTATAAATATCGCACTGCTCACACCAATTTATAACCTACCTCAAACCTTCGCCAGTCGGTTGCAACACAAATACTTGTGTTTGATGTCAATCCGTCAAGTTTATAGTGGGATCACGAGCTAAACTGGGGCGAGGCGATCGTTGGCAAGTGATGGTGTATGGTGGTGATCAGTTGATGGTGATTTGTTTAGCTTGGTTGTTTCTTTTGGGAATGTAACCTTTGCAATAGTGTGAAAAGTGCAAAGAATATTTTGTAAATGTTTTGATGGATTGTCACGTCTGTCGCTTTATTTGAACCTCAGTTTCAATGATTTCAATCAGCGAAACATTTTTGGAAGAATTATCCGTTGTGTTGTCGACGGTTTCATTAAAATATAAAAAGCTTCGATTAGAAATCTCACGAACACATTATACTGATAGTTTAGGACCTCAGACAACTGGGATTTTTCTTGGAAAAGTGGTCCGTATTCGAGCTATAATAAAGTCTGCTGTCATTATCCAATAGTTCAATATATAATAACAGCCTCCACCTAAAAACTAAGTAGGTCAATTAGCAAATAAACAGCACTTCTGGGTTCAAATCACCATACTTACGTACAAGTACATCAAATACTCGAGAAAACCCGACCAATAATCCGCACACCTCATTACATACAGGATAGAAATCGTACGGAAACATTCAATATTATCGTACTCGAATCAACCACATTACCAATTTAACACTTCAGTTCCTAAAATCATCCTTCATACATAACCTCCCTACAAATGTACGCAATCAACGTCTGGATAGACCGCAAATGTAAGTTTGTAGACAGTTATGATGTTGCTGCCTGCTTTCGCTTTGGCTCATAATATAATTTATGCACTAAAGGTAATATTATGTATGTGTATGTTAAATAATACATAGGCAAGTTTGTTTTCTAACTTTAGATATTACATGTTTTCTAACTAACTGGCGTAGTATATTACTTAGATGATAAGTGTAGGAAACAAACAAAATGACAAAAACAACTGAAATTATGGAAGACGTGGAAATAATGAGTCTTAAATTGAGTTCTAATTTGCGTTTTGGCTGTTATCGTTTTATTTGTACTTCTTTTTTTTTTGCAATAATCAAAAACGTAAGTAATTTAAGCAGAAAACGGTCTAGATTGCAATACTTTCAAAATAAAAGCAACAGGATATTGCTAGTCTCGCATCTTGAAACGATGAACAATATGGTAATGCCACACATGCAGCGGTTAATCTGTACCTGGGTGAACTTTAAGGTCCGTGTATCTCTCAAGACTTACATAAGCGTTACTTAAGACTACTTTCAACCAAATGTAAAACTAAAAATGTGCAAATATTTTTTAAAAGAGTAACCATGGCGTTTCTTGCCGGTTCTTCTCCATGGAAACGACCAACCCGCACCGTTCCAATTTTTTTTTTCTCGACGTTTTATAGGGTGCCCATAGAGGCCCATGTAAAATAAAATATTTTGATTTTGAACCAATCACATGACGTTCTGTAATACGGGATTTCGGGTCAGTAATCAAGTTTTAACAAAAACTGAAACTCAGTCTGACTCTGGAAGTCTGGACAAACTTAACTTTAGATTGATCTGGCCAAAAACGTGACTTTTAGAAAATCTAACCAACACTTCCGCGTACAAGATTTAAATATCTTCGCTGGCTGCCTTGCCTATTACCGCCTGAATGAAAACGGGTTACCCCGTCATTAGTAGGTGTAGAGAACCCAACCTGTTATAACTTATGCACTATCACGACCGCAATAAATATGCGAACATTCTGTTGATTTCTCAGTCCCATTCACGCCCAGACGTTCTGTAGGTTTATGATTGTTTGAATTGCTGGTGCTAGATGGTTTCTGGAACGCCTATCTGCTATTTAGGATTTCATGTCAGTAGTTGTGATTGTTTAATTTGAATGAAGTAGAATAAGCGATGAGGTAAAAAACTAGCCATGACACTAGAGAGATTTGTAAGAGATATTATACACTCAGAATTTGGTGGTTAATGATAAAAAATAGATCTATGGATTTATTTGAAAATGTACATCAATTTGGATTCAGTGTACCTAAGTCAATCTTATAAATACACACATCAAAAGTGTCTAGGGATCAACATATATTTTTGCAATAACTTTTCTCCTGATTGATATTAATTAAAATGTTCTTTAAGGATTCATCAAATAAAGTGTTATCGTTTGTCACAGTAACGATAAACCAAGTCACCTTTGCATTCATAAAGAAATTTGCCATTTTCCTAATAAAGGGATTTTTGACATTTGAACCACTAACATTAAAGTTCGAAAAAAAGACTGAAATAACAGTTTTCTTTAAAATTTTATTGGGTAACTTAAACAATTAATAATCCGTGTTTCTACCGCGATCACTAACAACACAAGAACATCGGTTTGGCATACTCAAAATGAGTTCATCCAAATCACGCTGTGGAATGGCCGCCCATGTTCGTTGCAACAACAAAAAAAGGTCTTCTTGCGACTGGATACCCTCCATATTCGGCAGAGCTCTTCTCTGTAGCATATCCCATGCATGCTCAATCGGGTTCAAGTCTGGCGACTGAGCAGGCCAGGGCAGGACATTGATGTTAGCTGCGGCGAGAGTCTGTCTTACAACTCTTGCGGTGTGCGGTCGTGCATTATCATGCATTAACTGAAATAAGGGACCGATTTGCACTTGTAGAGGAACGATGACGTCTGATACAATCGTCTCAGCATAAATTTGAGCGTTGAGGTTGCCTCTGATCCAAATCAACTCAGTTCTTCCGCCGATCCAAATACCCGCCCATACCATGATGGTTCCACCACTATAAGGATGGACTTCCTGGCAGGATTTTAATCGCTGTTGGCGTCCAGGGGTTCTCCAGTGTCGTATACGTCTTGTATCCGGTCTCATACCAAAACGAGACTCATCAGAAAAGCACACGAAACGCCATTGTTCATCTGCCCAATTTCTGTGTTCAAGAGCCCATTGATATCGAATCCTACGATTGTGCATTGCTATAGGTGGTACCCGTAGCGGTCTTCGGGAATGAAGGTTCACTTCATGCAAGCGGTTTCTGACTGTTTGGTCGCTAATTAAGTTCCCTGAAGAGTGATGAAGCCTCACGGCTAACATCATGGCGGTTATTGTTGGAGCTCTTCGAGTTAAGATTTGAATGTATCGGTCTTGTCTCCGTGTGGTGCAGCGATACCGTCCTCCATGGCGCTCAGCCACGGTACCAGTGCTTCGGTAACGTGTCCAAAGTCGACTGATAACACTCTGACTTGTATTCAGAGCTAAAGCCACAGTACGTTGCCGGGAACCAGCTTCTATCATTCCCACGGCTCTGAGCATTTCTTCCCTGCTTAAATGACGTCGCCGCTCCATAATAACGTTGGTTTTAATCAGTAGTAGGGAAACAGTAGCACTAATAATGTCTTCAATGCGTTGTATGTTTTTATAGGGAAAATATTGACAGCTGATTTTCATCTTTTACTCGAATTTGATTTACAGTTCCTGATTCAAATTATGAAATGCACCAAAAAGGATCCATATAAATTTATAAAATCATAAATTTATTACAAAGCCACATCTCAATCTCAAGAAATCCGCATAAAAATGCTTGATCCCTAGACACTTTTGATGTGTGTAGGTTTTACAACAATGATATTGAAAAATTACCCACCAAGACAAGACTGGACTGGACTGGACTGGACTGGACCGGACCGGACTGGACTGGACTGGAGTGGAGTCGCGACGATTATTTTTGTTGAGTGTATACAGTAACTTCGTTCCATCCGTTCCATCCGGGTGTCCCTTGACGCCTCTCAAGTATTTTTTTTTTTCAGAATCTTTTTTTAAGCTTGTCTCTCATGTCCATCGATTATGGAGAGCTTAGATAATTGTATCTCAAGAAGTTCAACCAAACATCACACTTAAAAGTAAAGATGAAAATAATAGGCTTCTTGAAGCCGGGGTTAATTTGGCTCTTGCTCTTGACACTCGAAAACCCATCTTTACTTTAATTTGTGAGCCTAATGCTCCACGTTTTTGCGACGGCACGATTTGAACAAAGTTCAAAGGGCTAGTGAAGGGAGTGCTTCAAGGAAAAACGAACGGTATCTCATTGTACAGCTCAATATATTATGTGATAATGTAATGAAACGGAACTTGAAGCAATTAGTATACTATCGTGAATTACAGGTCCTGTTATAATTTTATTATGTCGGAATTCTTTGACACGATGCAGTAAATGTTACAGGATAATAAATTAAGTGTGAATTCCTTGAATCAAGCACAAGTGAACTAAAATATTTCCTAATTACTTGTTACTTAATTAATTTAACTTCACGTCTGCTATCCCTGAGGGGTTGAGCAGGGGTTCACCTAATAGTAGGTCCCTAAAACAGCGTTTTGCGTGATGTTTTTTTCCCGGGACGTAATTACAGAGCATGAGGCTCATTATTCACGCTTATGACCACTAGAACAACGAGGCAGTCAGTATTTATTCATCATCAAATGATTAAAATTTAATAATCAATAGTTAATTTCAAGAAATGACTTTTTGAAAACTAATTGTAGATGAGGCACACCATTTACAAAGGTATAGGTTAATTGCGAACTGTTAATGTTATATCAACATCTTCAATTTTGCTCTCACTACCAAAATTACTAACAGTCAATTTCATAATATGAAATGGGGAAGGCAAGTGTCAAAGTGACAAGTGACAGTTTGGTCCCAAAAGAACTGTCAAATCAAAGGAATTTTCTGAAAAAAAACGATTTATTGATGTAAAATGACTAGATGTTGTGTGATAAGCTGTATAAATAATGGAACATACAAATTTCCGACAATTCACACTGTCAAGAAATAATAGGTAGCTGTTGTGACTGCCTTGAGAACAAAAATTGAATTACAACTAAGGAAAAGCTATTTAGTAAACAAATATCCAGCCTTGCGAAGCCGAGACAGGCCGTTAGTTGAGTTTATTAATGAAATTCTATGATTATACCATAACTAAACAATCGAATACAATTTTCAAAATAATGTCTACTTTTCTATTGGAGGTTAAGTACCAGTATTGCATCGCTCCATAAATCATGAAATGGTTCGTCTGGCGGAAGAATTATCACCTGGAACGAGTTTTGTGATAGTTGTGGTGTTAAGAAATTAAATATATTGTGATATTTCTCGAATCTAAATAGAAAAAAGGGGTAAAATTACTGACTTAAAACATTATGACATTTTATCAAAATAGAAAGTCAGAAGCAGCATTATATTCTTGTTATAGGAGAGGACAGGTAAAACAAACCTAAACTCAAAAATTGAAACCTCAACTACAAGTAATTGTGGATTTATTACGGTAAAATCAAATCGACGCCCCCAAGGAATAAACCTGTATTATACTATTACTGACTTTTTACTGTTATACCATTTTCGGTATCTATGGGTCGGGATACACATATGCAATTTTTTTCAATTTTTTTCTGCGATAATTTCCACCGATTTTCCTAATAACACTTTTGTTCTTAGGAAATTTTTCTGTGGCTACATTTCGGTAAAGTAATATTACTGTAAAATATTTCAGCTAAATTTCTGGTTAACGCGATTACAGGTTTATTACCGTAAATTTAGTGGTAGACATTTTCGGTAATGCACTGTAACAGTTACGAGTATGTGATTTATATGCCCAAAAAACCTGTCCACCTCAGGTGCAAGCCACGGATGATCAACGGGCCAGACTTTCACGCCACGTGGATGACATGTACCAGGCCTTCGGTGGCATCGTTTATGTTCTCAGTGGTTTCCAACATGGCGAATCGGCTCTGTAGTTTCAACTGGAAGTTTTCACGACCAGTTTCGACCTGGGGCAGCATTGGTCTGACAGTTGACCTTGTCAAGCGCGCTCTTTCTATTTTTATATTTATATTCAGAGTCATTACTAACTAGTCGATGATCACTTTCGGTATTGACCCTGTTGATCACTGAGACATCTCTGAATATATGGCGCCTATCAGACACAACGAAGTCGATCTCGTCGCCAGGTCCACTTTCTTTGAGGCTTCTTCTGGATAAAAGATTTCATCAGAAAAAGCCCCTGGGCCTCGAGAAAGTTAACCAACATACGCCCCCGGTGATTTCTGCTTCCATAGCCGAGTGAACCTACTCTCGACTCGCCACTCTTTTGTACTCCCACTTTTCCGTTGAAGTCACCCATAACAACAGTGTAGAATGTTTTGGTACGAGACACAGCTTTCACTATGTCTTTGTACATTGCCTCGACTTCGTCGTCAGGGTATGCGGACATCAGAAATCAGGATATCAGAAAGGTACTCCCTAAAAATCATACAAGTGTTTGGAGCATACACTTGTATGATTTTTAGGGAGTACCTTTCTGATATCCTCAGTAGAAGGTATGCCACCCTTGCCGACATACTGCCACATTCCACAATGTTGCTCCTGAGTGATTTGTGGACCATAAACCCGACGCCACGACTTAACTCTACTTCCAACTTGGCAACGTGCTCGTCGAACCGCAGAGAGCATCCGTTGTACGTCGCCAAGTAAAAATTTCGTTAAGGATACCCTGCCGGCGCCCGGGGATTCTTAGCACCCCACCACCCGGGAATTTCAGCATGAGACATGGTTATACCAGAGCTAGGGCAGGTGAGGCAACTGGTGTTACCTCACATTCTGGCTAACAACCCTTAGTCGCCTTCTACGACACCCACAGGAAGAGATGGGGTGGCCTATTCTACTGTCCGGAACCACACGGGGGTGCACTTTGTGCAATAGTGCAACGATTCCACGGTATTAACATAAACATTTTATGAATCCTTGATTTCTGTAGAAAATAGTGATGGTCGCGATGATACTGATGATGCCACTGACAATACCGGTTTTTTTATTATTTTTTTAGCTTGGCTACTTTTGTTTTACTTTTACTGATTGTAATTTGTGATCTCTATGAGAACTTTGTTTCCAATAACGTATAATTTTTGTGAGTTTCCTTTAATTATTCCTCGGAGATACCGACGACAAATTCGACGGTTTTCAATTATTACACTAATGTGACTACCAAAAATTTTCTTTAAAATACGGGTTACACTACTTTACCCTCATAAAGTTTTTTAAAATTTTACTATAAGAAGTCGGTAACTGAACATTACAATCTCTCTCTGTAACGAAAAAATACGTTTAATAATCCAGTAAAGCAATATTATGCCTATGATTTTTAAGAAATTCACAAGAATAATTCGGTAAGTAAACATTACTGGAATAATTTTTGTAAGGTAAGATGGTAAGATATCAATACCCTAAAAATAGTTTGAAACCATTTTCGGTAATATGTATTTTGGTGAATAACAAATTCTGTGTATAGTTAAAAGTTATACCTAATACTATAAACTGTTCGGGTAAAAATTAGCTTTTCCGTCATATAACAATGTTGTCATAATTACCTTTTGTTGAAGAGATATACCCCAAAAACACTAAATCATTTTTCCTGTAAAATTTGATTTTTGCGATTACCGGTTTATTCCCCGGGGGCGTCGAAATGTATTACCACACAATTAAATCACTTTTTTTCCTCTTGTAGATGCACCGCGGCGTCTTAATTCTTCTTTTAGTATATGCACTTGTATTGACGAATAATTTTCCTTATTTGTTTTGTATTATTTTATACTCAATTTTTATAACAATAAATCTTGTTTGTTTTATAAACAAGGTGGACAATAATCTGACGTAGGGACCAACTATCGCAGCGCCATCTACGATTAGCTTTGAGTTGCCATCCCCATTGACTGTGATTTCGTGCATAGACTATATACGAAATCTATCACGAATCGGTCTATGCACGAAATCACACCGATCCTACACATATTATATCATCTTCTAACGTATTATACCATTAAACTCTTAAGCCGGGTTTTCACAGTAAGAGTTGGCTCGGATCGAGTGCACTCGTACGAGTCAGCTTCGTACGAGTGTACACGGATAGTGGTTATGTCGCCATATTGTTTACATAAAAATGATCCACAGAGTACATTCAAATGATCCGAGTGAGCTCGAAAAATAGAGCAGAGTCCGAGTCTACTCGGATTAGACGTTGGCGTCCGAGTGCGCTCGGATTACGTGTTTACATGATACGAGTAGCATCCGAGTAGACATCCGAGTGCACTCGGTCCGAGCCAACTCTTACTGTGAAAACTCGGCTTTACCACAGAAAACACTCATTGATACCATTCCACGACACCACAATACTACGAGTATCATCCCGATTGTACCATCTGTTACCAAGCGCACGGTTTCGACAGTCATCATTATGAAACAATCGATTTCCGATCAACAATAGATCGAGCGATTATGTCAGCGAGATGAGTTTTTGATTCGATACAAATCGCCTGTCAAAATCGACAGTTATATTAGATAACTTATCTATTTAGTGCAAAGACTTACAAATAAAACTGCAACAATAAATCCCGTAATACAGTTATCAAAATCATATTTTGTTAAGAAAAAAAGTTGCAAAGAGCGCGGGATTTTGACCATTGTATCGGCGCCATCTTGCAACAGTATATTTTTTTTACTATTTTCACAAGAATCGAGTTAAGGGGATTGGTCAGTAAAAATACGGTTTTTATTTTTTACTTTTCTTCGTACATATCTGGACTACAGATCTTACAACTTGGAATATAGTTATTGACTATATGATCTAAATTCTCACAAAGTTGAAAACACGATTCAATGAAATTTTCTCGATACAAAAAAAATGCAAAGTTCGGTCTATGTTTTTTATTTTTTGGACTTTATGGAATAACTACTATGAGTTATTAAAAGGATGTTGTTTTAAATTGTAGAAAATACTAGTATCTACATTCTGTAAAAACATTTTTTCAATTAATAACAATTTTAATTCATAAAAAGACGTCAATATGTTTGGGCACATACGCCGTTTTATTCTGAGCACACATTCACTATCGTCCTCTCATCTTTTGCCTTTTAAAAGTAGTGTCATCACTTTCGTTCCTTGACGAATCAGTCAGCCAGCGTGGCTCTTACAGGCTAGACCTGTGACACTTTTTTTCAGATCGCGGCTGTCAGATTTTCGTAATAATAAAATTGGAAATGGATAAAAAGATCGAGAAAATAAAAACGAATGATACGTAGGCTTATAGATTATTCAAAACTATGTTTCGCTGTGTTCAATGGGACGTGATTAAACGGACATGACTGTAAATAAGTCACGTAAACTCTCTATTTTAAATAACACATTATTTTCATTAATAAATCAAGAATAAAATAAACCAAACTTACTGAAAATCATCGCAGGAAATTCCTGACGACCCCTTCAGAGCAAACAAGGGAAATGTTAGAATACGTGTGATTCTATACATTACGAATTGTTCCTATCAATATAATAAATTACTCACAGTGATATTATAGCAATGCTATCGTGATGTCGTACTATTGTTGTCGGATGGTTCCTCTGTGTCCATCCTCCTCCCATGTAATCTTTATGCATCTAAATACCATTTCACATGAACTAATGATAAATGCACTGATTTGCAGTCAACAATTTGAGACAATATGTTACTGAAAACAACTTCTAATCGTATAAAACTGCGATATAGGATAAGAAGCACTTCACTTTTATTATTATTTATTTAGTTTCGTCACAGATTTATAACAATTTCGAAGAAACAGGATTAAAGTAAATTAAATGAAAACTGCTGTTGTCATTTTGAATACTTCAAAATTACTTGTCAACAACAAATAAGGCATAGCACCCACCACCCTGTTAAATATCGCCTATAGTATAATGATGCGACTACGATGAAAAATCAGTGGTCATTGCTGTCTCACCGCGTGTTCGGTACAAGTTGCTTCTCGCTCTATTTATTTCTTTGGAGTCAAAAAAGATCAGTACTGGGCTCATGCTTTTGGAGGCGATATATAATGGGGAAGGCAAGTGTCAAAGTGACAAGTGACAGTTTGGTCCCAAAAGAACTGTCAAAACAAAGGAATTTTCTGAAAAAAAAAAACGATTTATTGATGTAAAATGACTACAGCTTGGCCAGAACGGATTGTAACGGAACTAAAATTTTTATTTCTGACAGCGTTTTAAAATCTTTGATATTTGATGTAAACAAAGACCGCAGGTTTGTTAGATTTATTATTGTGCCATAAAACTAACGTAATAAGTGAAAAAAAATGAAATAAAATCATTCAAAGTGCTGGTAGCGCGAAGACAGTGGCGACTTCCGGTTTTATGTCGAGCTGTAGATGTTGTGTAATAAGCTGTAAAAATGATGGAACATACAAATTTCCGACAATTCACACTATCAAGAAATAATGGGTAGCTGTTGTGACTGCCTTGAAAACAAAAATTGAATTATAACTAAGGAAAAGCTATATAATTAACAAATATCCAGCCTTGCGAACGAAGCCGAGACAGGCCGTTAGTTGACTTTATTAATGACATTCTATGATTATACCATAATAAACAATCGAATACACTTTTCAAAATAATATCTACTTTTCTATTGGAGGTTATGTACCAGTATTGCATCGCTCTATAAATCATGAAATGGTTCGTCTGGCGGAAGAATTATCTCCTGGAACGAGTTTTGTGAGAGTTGTGGTGTTAAGAAATTAAATATATTGTGATATTTCTCGAATCTAAATTGAAAAAAGGAGTAAAATTACTGACTTAAAACATTATGATATTTTATCAAAATAGAAAGTCAGAAGCAGCATAATTATATTCTTGTTAAAGGAGAGGACAGGTAAAACATACCTAAAATTAAAAAATTGAAACCTCAACTACAAGTAATTGTGGATTTATTACGGTAAAATCAAATGTATTACCACTAAATTAAATCACTTTTTTTCCTCTTGTAGATGCACCGCGGCGTCTTAATTCTTCTTTTAGTATATGCACTTGCATTGACGAATAATTTTCCATATTTGTTTTGTATTTATACTCAATTTTTATAACAATAAATCTTGTTTGTTTTTTGTACAAGGTAGACAGTAATCTGACGTAGGGACCAACTATCGCAGCGCCATCTACGATTAGCTTTGAGTTGCCATCCCCATTGTCTCTAAGGGTTTCATTTATCAGAAAAGTGATAATATTACAACCTTGTCCCAAAAAAAAAATACTGTGGATAAGATATTATAGAATGAAGATTATTTTAATTATAAAGAGGTTACTGACAATTGTTGTACTGTACCTGTATCTCATAATTATGGGTAAAAAACCACTAAATCCACGCCGCGGCTCGACTAATATCCATTTTACGCGGCGCTAGTGTCTGTTTTTACATCAAAATGCATCAAAAATTAGTACCAACACCAGGTGGTGGAGGACAGGGTGTCAAGCACCCTTAGCTTTCCACTCTCATAATAAAGATATAAAGATATCACGCAACCAGCTTTGTAAACGGACGTTAATAAAAGGAGCGTGTGTTTGGGGCTTTTTCTAGCGTGGTAAAATAATCAAATGAGTCCTCCTACCCAGGGTAGGGCGGGAGGGACTGTCAGACTCGTAATACTTACTAAAATCTACGATGTCATTCAATAGCCCTTTACTTTCTGGGGTCACGGTATTCTAAAGAATACTGAAAACAACACAACTCACATGCCTATGCCCGTGCGCGCGTGTGTTTGGGGCTTAATAGATATTTGGGTATTGTCACTTTCTCAAGGTATGCCAATTTTATTAATTTTCTACCAAATAGTAGTTTTTCTCGTTATCTCGGGACGTCAAAATCTGTGTCAAAGTGTTATAAAATAAATTTAAGACTGTGAATGATAAAAATATTTACAATATATTTATCCACATCAATAAGTATTTCTATCATTTTGTTTTAGTAAATGTTTCGATATCCTTATATTAAAATATTTCTATTATAGTAATACATGTATTTTGCGTAAAGGGAACACTTTATGAAATGTCGAAGTTGACGAAATGAAATACACAAAACTTTGGATTGCGTTAATTTCGCGATACTGGCGCCTGCTGGTGGCGGTGCGTGGCAACTTTTCCGACTCATCAAACGACGCTTTCGCTGTGCCACACGGCCTTAAATAATCGTTTAAAATCGTGAGCCATCATGAATGCAATACTATTGCTGAATTTTAGATTATTAGTGAGTAAGAATTGCTGCTTCTTTGGTTTACAAAAGGTGTAAATAATTTATTAGTAGGTGTTAATGTTATATGTAGTCATAATATTATGTTGATAATTTACGAAATGCTTACCGGTGTTGCTTTTAAGTACTGTAACGATAATTTGTGCTTACCTGTAATAAAAAATTAAAGTGGTGTTATTAATAAATAAAGTGGGAACATCGAAGAAGTAAATTTTTTTTAATATTAAAAAGCATCAAGCAAGATCACTATAATTAAAAATTTAAGACAAAGTAAAACAGATTAGGTAACCATTAATTTATGAAAACTAATATAACTTTCAAAAACTGCAAAATGCACCTTGAAAAATTACACAGATTTCAGAGCCCAAGTTTCATAATGGCAACAACCGGAAAGTACCGGCATTACACCTAAGCGAAAACCGTAAAATTATTCCGCACAAATTAAATATTATGAAACTTAATCAGACTTGCATTAACTTGAGTAGTGTTTAAAATTAAATGAGTTACGTAATACAGTCTGGGAATAATTTCACGCGGTAAATGGTGAAGACAATGCTTTCTCTTTGACGATGCGATGGTGGGAAAATGGGAGTACATACACGTACGTCCACACCGAAGAAATTAAATAAAAAACAATTCATACAGTAGTTACTTTATTAAAAGAAACATATTAACGTGCAGTAACATTCTTTAACTTTAGATAGAATTTGTTTCATATTGAGTTATACAACGCATAACAAAACTTCTTGGCAACATTCGTGCACAAAAAGTATTTCATGCATCTTTTAATTTAATGCCTTTAGTTTAAGAATAATATTTTATTTTATAAAATACCTTTATCTTATGAATAGACACAAACGTGTGTATTGCTAACATGTCTTGTTCAATCTGTTGTGAATTTTAATTAATATTAGGTTGGTAGTGTATACCTTCTAAGTTAAGTATTATACTCACTGGAAAGTGTACCTCCATAAATTAGGCATATTAAAACAAATTACAGCCATGAGAGCCTGCCTTAATTAAAATTATAATTGAATCTTGATTCAGTTAAAAAGTTTCTATATTAACTTAATTATTCATCATTATTTAACTTAGGTAATGACATTTACGATTGCATGTTATAGTGAGCTTGTAATGTTCCTAATAATGCAATCAAAAATTTTCGTTATATCCATAATTTGCCAAGGAATTAAGGACCATCTACATTAATTTCCCTTACAGGGCCTTATGTGTTTCTAATCATAGGTATAAGTACCTAATTTCATCTACTGCTAGTAAGTAGTTAGTAAAAATTAGTCTTAATGAGCACTCATCATCGTCAACTCGTAACAGTCAATTGCATATCAAAAGAAAAGAAGACGACCTATAGAGGCATGGGAGAAGAAGACATGCTGTTATGGGGTTGTAAGTTCGCCACAAAAATAATTCCCCTCGAAAAAATTTTTGTATAAATTAGGCAAAGGTTTTTTTTTATTTTAATTATTGTACATTCGACTCATTTATTTCCGCAAGGGTATAGCAGAACAATTAAATTAAAATCCAGCACATAACTACCGAAAACGAGGACACAATAATGTGGAATCTGAACAGAAAGTACATACTACATAGAAAGGCAGAATCAAAACTTTTTTCGAGGGGAATAATTTTTGTGGCGAACTTACAACAATCCCTGCTATGACCATAGAATCTGATATTGACATAAACATAATCTGGGACACAAGACTTCTTTTTTGGGGGTAAAATCATCAAATCAATCCTGCCATAACAGAAAGAGACTTTCCTTTTGTGAAAATCATTATTTAAGAGAGAGGACTACAGCTCTGGGTGGAGCAGAAGGGACTGTCAGACTTTACTGACTCACAATAATTCTTCCAGGGACACGGTAACTTTGATCAAAAGACGGTGCTGGTGTAAATTCTAGAATATTCCCATTCAAGTAAGTATAAGTTTAAATTTAATTCTTCTTTAAATAAGAGCTAATAAGCGATCGCTTTGTTTTTCATCATCGTGTTATATAATTTAATAAGTTTTTTGTAGTTCAACTCTATTATTACCTATTGTTAATTCAATAAACCAGCGAGGGTCACAATCAATAGCCGTGAATAAATATTTTTTTGCTTATTAAAATTGACTTAGATGTTCATTAAATATTTTTAAAGAAAAACCTTACAACAATATTTACAGAGTAAATATTTTTCAAGCGTTCTGTTTCATACAGAAAAACATAAGCTTAAAAAAGTCAGTCATGAATTAAATGTTTACAAAGTTTATTTGCAATAATGATTATGAAAGGTTTAATTTAAAACTTTTTTAATGGCAAGCTTTAACGCTTTCAGTCTATTTACCCAACATAACCCTTTTCATACTCCGACGTGAAAAGAAAACTACACACAAAGATTTTATGACTCCTTAACACACATCATCAAATAACATCCGTAAACGAAACGTCTTTAATCTGCAACACTAGAATGAAACTTAAAAAATATCCTCTTTAATCAGTGTAACAACCTTATTTATAAACTTTTTTAATTTTATTTTATTACGTACTCAACCTCGCCTCGTCCGTAATTAAACAAATGATATGACGCAACTTGGATTATATTCATTAGCTTTCACTGAGCGCAGATTACTATTATGTTCATATAAATGTTAATGTTCGTTATGGTAATGTTCGCGTTAATTATGTTAAATAATGTAAGCGGGTCATCTTGGCTGCACTGCTAATTGAATTGAATGCATTTACTTGACGCTTATATGGCTTGTATGTGACGAAGACATCCTTATGTGTCTCGTTTTACGAGCTGTTCATTTATGTGTCATTTAATGTAGTACAGTGAGTGGTTGATTATAATAACGTTGTATCTCTAAGATATTGCTTATAAACTATTTCAGAGGTTAAAAACTAATCATTCAATGTAATGATAATAATAAGAAGAAGAGTAAAATAAAGAATCAAAGGACTAAAGATAACGACTATTGAAGAAGTTTTGATAAGCCAAGCTACGCAAGAGTATGTAAGGATCATAGCTGGTGGCTCTTCGTAGTTTCTGCCTTCCTCCATGGGTAAAATATTTATATGCTACGCCATTTAGGCACCTCCCGCACTAGACGGCCACGACCACGACCAGTGGCCGCAACGATCAGATTTACTAAAGAAACCACTCGTGGTCGTGGTCGTCTAGTGCGCGAGGTGCCTTAATGTAAGCTTGATATAAAAGCTTATTCGAACACTCAACTAATAGCATATTTGGAAAATGTAGCTTTGGAAAAAAAAACGTGTCTCAATAACTTCATCATCAAAAACATAAAAATCTAAAAAGTAAACAAATACCAATTCAATCCGTGTCGAATATCCAATCACATCCAAACACACGACACAATGGTGTTACGTAATAGAGCCGATACCGTAACTAGGCCTGCACCACCTTCCTCCGCGCCAACGGGTCGGTAACCAACCGTGACCAAACGGTAACGCCATGATGGTGCAGCTTTAACCGATCGGTTAAAAGAACCAGGCGTAACGAGCAAGGTTGTGCAGAAATAGATTGGGAGACGTGACGGTAACATTGGTAAAGTAAGACATCTTGTTTTTTATGGTGAAGTGTTTCATTATTCTTATGGTCGGGTAGATAAAATTGAGAAGACAATGGTCTCAAAAAAATCACCCTGCAACTAAAAAAGTACTCGTCAAATAATGCAATGAACCTTGTTGAATTGTCTAAATAAGTAATTTGAAAAAAGAGAGTGTGTTAATCACCAAATTATTTACTTAGCTGGTTGAGGGTCACACAATCCAAAGATACATGGCATAAAACTGAGGGTTCTACTCGTACTTCTAAGGAGTGGAATGAGGAAGGCTGTGATGACGATGATTTCACAATAATTATTTCCTTGCTAGCCACCCTGATTTGCTGATAAGTGTTATTTTATTTTTATCACGGTCCACATCACAATAACTTCCAACAGGTATTCCTGCGGGCAATATGCTCCATACCATGACATTTAAATATTTTGTCGATTAAAATTTATCGCCCATGTAAGCCCTATCATTAACAACAATGTGAACTAGTCATTAAATAAACTTGAGACGAGGAAATGCCAATAAATCGGGATCGCCCATGGCTATGATAATATTATAACAAGTCAATTTAATCACATAACACACTAACGCCTGTGCGTGGTAAAATCATCAAATGAGTCCTCCAACCCCGGGCAGGGCGGGAGGGACTGTCAGACTTCTACTGACTAAAATCCACGGTGTCCTTCATAGCCTGTTAGGTTCCGGGGTTACGGTAAGGGAATAATCCCGCGACCCCGGCAGGCTTTGGCCCTCTGAGAGGGGGGCCCCGTCATTATGCTGACGCTCTTTGAGGCGCGCGTGGGACACAACGCGCCGTCGACCCGGGCATGGTCCTTGGTCGGGCAGCGAGTTGCCCTTTACTCGCCGCCCGCATGCCCGCGCCTACGGTGGCCGGAGATCATCTAGCGACGTCCGTCGCCGTGGGCGCCTACCACTGCGGCTGGGGCGGAGGGAGGACGCTGTCCTCTCTCGCTCGCGGCCTGCCTCCTCCTTTACGAGCATTACTGCCTCGCAGAAGGAGCTGACCGCTTCCCACTCCGTCTCGCCCCGCAGCATGGCCGCAACCAATGCCGGGCGCGAGAGGTCTCCGCCTATCGCAGCCGTGAGGACACGTCGGTGCTCCGCCCAAGCTGGGCAGTCTTGCACCGTATGCTCCACCGTGTCCTCCGGGCGATCTTCGCAGTGGTGACACCCAGGCGTCTCCTCCTTTCGCATCAGACACAGGTACCTCCCGAAACTTCCGTGTCCGGTGAGGACCTGCGTCAAGCGGTAGGTCAGGACGCCATGACTTCTCTCCAGCCACTCCTCAAAGAGGGGTCTTACCGCCGCAATTGCGGCGTGCCCGATCGTTGATTGGCTTGGAACATTGATTTCCAGTTTAAATATTTCTTCTAAGACTTATTTTATTTATTTTTATTTTATTTATTAGGTCTACCAACAATTGTTTACACTCATACAAACTATAGTAAAACGAGCATTTAAACATAACATAGTGCAACAATTACTTAAAGGTAAACACCGCATGAACATAAAAAAGAAACAACAATAATAAGTTACTATCTCTAAACTACATACTACGTACAAACACAACATTAACACAGTCCTATAAAATTACAATAAATCGGGCGCACACTTCAAAAATTGGCCTTTTTTGAAATTTGAGGGAATCAAAGTGGAAATCAACCTCATGAATAACTAAAACCGTGGTTAGGTTACTGGCCAGTAAGCAAACTGGGGGCGGGGCTAACTTTCTAGGGCTTCAAAGGTTCTACATTGCGTATTGTGTTACTCTCTTCTAGCACATTGATTCAAACACCATTAAAAGAACATGAGCGAGACAGAAGATTAAATGGATGTTCTATTATAATTCATATTAGAACATCCATAAACTATTCTGTATAAGCTTGAACTTGGCAACGATTGTAGCAGGGAAACCAATGGTCGTACATTTGCACACGCATAGTAGGACGAACACTTGGCGTGCATCCACGCAGTCACTTGTAATGCCTAGTGTAACTTGTGTGTGCTTCCTGCAGCCTTCCATTGAACTACACATGGTTAGAATCTGTTAAGATTAAGGAATAACCCAACCATTTCCTGATTATGATAGGTCTAATCTTTTCATTGATCGCAGTTGGGTCACGTGCACGCGCTACAACTAAATAATTTTGCCAAAGAAATTGTTATCATCATTTTTTGTTCAGTGCTTAAAACGATGATGAAAACGTTTAGGTAACTGGATACGCGCAACTTGTTACCATTTATTTTAGTAGCTGAATCAAGATCCCCCATTGAAAACGCGTCGATGTCTTTTATACCGTCTGTTGTTTATACACTACTATTACTTCATTCGTAGATACGTTAACTCTTCTTTTCTGCTTCTTTTCCATGAGCGTAGGAATTTCACGATATTGTACGTTGAATTATTGTTGTTACCCGTTTGCAAGTTTATTTTAACCTGTCACCCACAATGATCTGACACCCAAATATGACCGCTCCAAATGATGGGCGTCGATGAATCACTCGATCACTGAAACAAGCGGCCGTTAACAGCAAAAATTTCGCTAATTATACATTCAAAGTTAACAAATCGTTATACAACGCGGAAGTATCAGGTCGTGACGAATGTTCGTGACTGTGACTATAAGTATCATAGCTGGCTCATATGGAACGCCCTGACATAGTCGCCAGTCCCCTGAAGGAGGTAATGCTGATTGGAATTAACCTTTAATTTATGGTTCAAGAATTTATGTTGAGATATATATTGACAGAAACACGTGACAACTGCTTGAAAGGAAAAAATCTCGAGTTAATGATTTGTTAGGCAAATAAATGTAATACATTCTAAGCGCGTAGGTAATGTCAACCCATTCAATGACAACATCGTAGGAAATTTGGCATTCCCTAGAATATCACGGACATTGGACTTTTGCTGACGCTTACTGATCTCACAAAGCACAGCCTACTCCCACTTATGGCACCTGTATCCTAACAGTGGAACTAATTAGACTCTACACTGATTTTAGATTGATTATGCGTTGGTCTGTTGACCAAGAGCTCCTTAGTTCGATACACCAACTGAGCAAAGTGTTTTTTCTGGAATTTCTCATAAAAACAAAACAGTTTGGTTTTGTACCCGATTGAAAGTAATTGGCTCGCATATTAAAAGAAAACATAATTAATGTAGCCATAACTGGCGAAATTAGAACGCCCTTAAGTATACCTCTACCTAACTATTCACAGATACAGTCGATATGATGATCTTTTGTTATGACGGTGGTACTTCACTATTCCATTATATTGACACGTGATGTACTTGAAAGGAAACATCTCGACTAGGTAAATGATTTTGTAGGTAAAATGTAATTAATTCTACGCGCATAATGTCATCATCTTTACGTGAGGTAAGGACGCCACTGTTCATGATTATAATCTCCGTCACGCTTGTAATCTTCGAAGGCAGAGGTATGCAACATAAGGTCTTAAGATTTCGAAATCCTGATTATTGGGGGTCCCAAACAAAAAGAGGGTTTTTGTACGTATCACTAGCTGATCTAATGTTGTCCCGTTCTTTCTGCATGCTTCTTGACTTTCAAATCAAAACCATCCAGCCATCAAAATCGGTCCAGCGGTTTTAGAAGAATTCAGAAACTCTATGTGAAACGACGAGGCGAGTGAAACAGGCTTGCATAAAGAAGAACGATACATTTAAACCTAAAAGAAATCTTAGATTGCAGTGAATTCCAGACTGGTAGTTTCCCGGGTTTATGGAATATCGAATATCTCTAGAAAACCAAGACCTTGAAACTCAATATATAGATTTGATTAAAAACATATACCACAATAGTTCCGCCAACATAAAGCTTAACACTACAGGATCTAGTTTTAGAATACAAAGGGGTGTAAAACAGGGTGACCCGCTTTCTCCAAAACTATTTACGAGCACTCTTGAGGAGATATTTAAGACTCTGGCAGCCCCATGGATAACCAAGGGCATTGAAGTCGGCGATAAAAGGTTGACAAACCTTAGATTTGCCGATGACATAGTTCTTTTTGCGCCTACAGCCATGGAACTACAAATTATGCTCGAAGACCTGAGCACGGCTAGCCTCAAGGTGGGACTTGCGATGAATCGGTCTAAAACTAAAATAATGACAAATAGCACGAAAAGTAGGGTCGAGGTAGATGGGCAGGAAATACAATATGTCGATGAGTACATCTATTTGGGCCAGTTAGTTTCCTTCGAAAACAGGCAGGAAAAGGAAATCGATCGCCGAATCGACAACGCCTGGAAGAGCTACTGGTCCATGAAGACGCTAATGAAGGGAGATCTGCCGATTTCCCTGAAGCGGAAACTCATCGATATGTGTATCCTGCCCGTCCTAACCTACGGTGCTCAGACCTGGTCGCTCACCGAGTCGCAGAAGTTCCGCCTCGGAGTGTGCCAAAGAGCAATGGAGCGCAGCATTCTGGGTGTAAGAAGATCCGATAAAATACGTAACACCACGCTGCGCTCTAAAACTGGAATAATTGACGTAGGTAAAAAGGCTGCCAGGCTCAAATGGGATTGGGCGGGTCACGTCATTCGCATGCAAGATAGTCGCTGGGCAAAAATATGCACTCAATGGGTGCCTGAGAATGGACGACGACGCCGAGGCCGGCCCAAAAAGAGATGGCAGGACGATCTAGACGCGTACCTCGATGGCTGGTCCGAAGTGGCACAAGTAAAGAACACTTGGAAGGATATGGGGGAGGCCTTTGCCCAGCAGTGGGACATAAATGGCTAATTAAAAAAAAAAAAAAAAAAATGGAATATCGGGAGAGAGCTTTTAGTTTCAATTTTGTTCCAATGATTTTTGTTTTCTAACTCACACATTATGTATTGAACTATCTCTCAATACTATAATGTTTAAGCAGAAAAACTACTATTGAAGATATATAGAGTATTGTTTACATTTGTTTTGGTACAGAATTATGTTTGTCCACCTACACACCAACATACGGAACAACTATAATGAATCGTTTATGCTCAACATCCTAAGCTGTCAGCAAAAAATAAACATATAGACAGCATTCCTAATAATATTAAAATAAGTTCAAAATGCTTGAGGCATCACAGTAAATAATTGTTTGATAACTTTGATATATTATTTAGACATTTAAAACTGCATGGGCGTTTTAATTGCTTCTTTATATTAAATATAATGGCTTCCATTATTCATTTTTTGCGTTGAGACAATTAAGTAATGGAACATGTAACAAGCATGTGGGATTTCAATGCCATGGTCAACAAAAAAATCCATGGAAATATTTGAATGGAAGCTCTGCTAAAGATTCAACTTGATAAAGATATTAATTAGTTTTTTTAAACCAGGAAGGATTAAATGGATGTTGAGCTATTGTGTGGATTGAAGTGATGTTTAAGAAACATTTATAAATTTTAAATTCAAATAATAATAAATATGTATCAGTTAAATCTTAAAACCGCAACAGGAAACAGACAAGTCTAAATTATGGTGACACCGAATAGAATGATTCGTGTTTATATTTGAATGGAAAAGACCTCAATAGACAATTTCGTGTCAAAATTTGCAAATAAATGTCAACCACAAAACACAATTTCTCATTCCAAACCTTTTGATAGCCACGCCATTTCACGTAAACTTACAATTACAGTATTCAGATAAGACAAACCGGTGATTATCTCTCACTCGATAGATAGCTCATAACTCCACGTGCGATAGTGATCACTCACCCAGCACGTTTCCAAACACGTGCCGTTTGGAACAACACAGAACAAGAAAAGACAGAGGGTGTACACAGAAGTCCAAACAACACTCGATAAGAAACTCTAGCACCAAACACAGAATAAAAATAGACTGGTACTATACTACGAATGTAGGTAAACCTTATACAAGATGCAGCTAATAACACTGGTTGTCGAGAGCGTTGACACAGCAATCATAATTATTATTTATTCACTAATGATGCTACTCTCAAAACAGCGGGAAATAAAAACCAGCATGTTGTAGAGCTGTTAACTCTAAAACATAATTGATATCGTATCTAACAACCTGCACTACGAGACTACTGAGTCCACATGGAGGGCGATCAACTGTGTCCCATGAAGAAGCGGCTTGAAACCTAGCAGTGGGAACATTGCATTGGTCAATTATGCTGCTGCTCTACCACAGCTTGAAGTAATAAGACTTGGCGATATAAAAGATCCAGATTAATTAATAAAGAATGTTCAAATTCTAGGGAAGTTAAATGTTTTTACTCTTGCAGAAGCTTTTTTGTTCGTTTCAGCAGGCTTTCTGTTTCATCCACCGTCTTCATTCGTACTAAGAATTATATCATACAGCACGTGTAGACAAACGTGTGTGATACCCAGGTAAGTACAGTAAATACATGAAGAGTAAGAACACATGTGGTTTAAGATCATTAAATAAATTGAAGGTACAAAAACTATCTATTAGCTCTTGATTGCTCACCATCGTGTCTCACGATTGGAAATAAAAACCATGGAATCATGATTAAACACGTGTTTTGATGAATACCTATGTGATTAGCTTAATGAAAGAATATAATATAGTTTTATTCCGTCATTATGGCACCAGAAATAAGCAATATAAAAAAATAATGAATCAAGTAAAAAGTTAACACTAAATATAAATAACACTAATTTTTAAGATTGGCATGCAGATATAATTGTGTTTGAACACATTAAAAAATCACGTTATCATCCGAAGACACAAAAAAAAAACGTTTTGACATTTCAAAGCATACCCCTGCACAAAAACTACAGCCAAATGATTTCTTGGAACGATCCTTTAGCAAGACGACGCTGATGCAAAAGCTAAATATAAATATGTCTACATCTTTGTAACTTTGTGATGGACAATTATTATTTAATTATTGAAAAATATAGTAATATGTACACAGGTAACTAAAACTAGATATAAAAATAAATAAAACTAAAATTATTTTATTTATTTTATTTATTTTTATTTTCATAAGAGAACTTACAGCTAGGTTACAGGTGTTAGAAAAATTAGTGCAAGAAGGCCAATTACAAGTTCTCACTGAAAGCATTAGGTTAGAACAAGAAACAGTAGACAGTTAAGTAACATAATGAGTAAAAGAACTCGGAGTGAATTATAAAAAAGAACATGAGAAGTGTTAGAGATTTTTGAAAAAACAGTTACATAATGTTTTTTTAAGCTTACTGACACTGGTGGTGAATAAATCTAGATCATAATCACCTTGACCTTATATTTACAACTAAACTAAAACTAAAACCAAATACCTAAGTAAAAAAAAAACAAAAAAACTAAAAAGGCAGAGACACTTAGGCGTCAAAGTACTCCTCCGCATCGCTGTCATCCGGAAACGTGCCCAGAAGACTGGCAGCATTGCCACGTTGGATGGCAATGCTTATTCTTTGACCAAGAAAGGAACCAGCCCTCTGGTCACGCGAGCTGTCGATCAGTCGGTGCGAAATTTCCTTAAAAAGGTGACGCGCACTCGGACCCCATGACCCGAGCGTTTCGACCCCAAACGGCTCAAAACTGTAGCAACCATGAAGGTTACAGTATTTGCGCCGCTTGAGGTTCTCAGCAGCCGCAGCAGCAGCGCCAGCACAGCCCGCCGTGCTTGCAACGTGGGATGGCGCAAGGGTATCGACACAAGTAGCGTCCCACACCAGAGGCCTACCCACCTTCCAAGGTACCAACGTCATACCGTCTGGTCTTTTCCCATCGTCACGTACCAAGCCATGTGGTTCTAAAACCGCTGTGATGGACTATATACATTGCTCTTTTCAAATTCAAAAGCTCTGCTCCAGATCTTTGTCACCAATCTAACAATTGCTTGTTAAAGGGCTTACAAAGACAAGAGTCGTGGCCTTTCAAGCTGGTTATACTTTTAATTGAAAGTATTATACAATGATTTCCATAGATTGAAAAACATAACCTCGATATGAAATTGAAGATCTGACGCATAGTCATAAACCTAGTCTCATAACGACTAACGGGGGAAAACGGAAGGTGCAAACGGCACTGTTGACACAGTAACTTCTGCACTATGTGTAAATAATAATTAATTAATTAATTTGCATGGTACAAATATTTTGTATGATCTAAAAGTACTTACAGTTGTTTAGATCTGGGTGTTTGCATGTGAGTTCAAATGTTTGCAAGCGCACCCATAACGCAGATTATTCTAGATTGGAACTCTAACTCCAAAATATCAAGGCAGATATGGAAACGTTGGTGATTACCGAATTGAAAACCTCGTGTCATCAACTGCCGAGCTTTTCTAACCAGCAATAGACAGCAAACATTTCTCAATGTTTGTCACTTTAGAAAAACTTGAGGACAAGCCTAACGACCGCTTAGCGTGATGCTCAAATGTCTATAAAAACCGTTTCTATTGTAATATGCTGGTTTAAAAGCTACTTGATTGAAGGCATTATTAAGGATACGGTCATTATACCCGTCAATGTACTCCGCTAGTTGAATAAGATTGATAAATGAGAATTGTGTTGTCTCATCTCAATTATGTTGATTAGATTTTTTTATAACAATGTTGAGGATTTCATTATTCTTCTATTAATAGGGCAAAAAGACTAAATCTCAATTTGAAAATAATGTGGCTTATGGTAAACCTAGAAGATAAGATCGTTAAGGACTTCGAACTAGAATATATGCAAAAAACACTTTTTTTTCTTTTTGCTATTTGAACGTCTCGGAATGTGAATAGAATTAGTGTTCACTCCGCTTGAAGTTTTGTTTTAGAGGGAAGAAAATGCACGAACACGATAATTATATGTAATTTTAACATCCGCCGCTACTAAGAGAAGACTCGCGATGCCATAAAAGAACAATACAACATTAAGAAAAAAAACGCACATAAATAACATATTTCATTGACACCACTATTCTAAAATTCAGTGAATATCGAAAGTCTACCATTAACAATTGATTCAAACGTTAATATTCAACTCTAATGATCCGTAGATAATAATCGATAAATAAGTTTAATCGACAAATCGAGTCAATAGACTAAAATTTGAACAAAACAAAATGTCACCTCTGGACTTTGTCCATTTCGCTTTGAAACGAAAAAGCGAAAGTTAAAGACCATGTTAAGAGTTAAGACGGTCGAGCGTGTGTGATAATGCATAATATTTGCATATTGAACGGACGAAGACCTTTGCCTCAAGTCATAACATATTGTGAAGTGCGCCAGTCTGTTTTGAAATCTCAGACATGAGTAGAAATAACAAAAAACATGTTTGAGAATGGAAGATTATTTCGCACAAGAAATAAAATAAAATTATTTTTCTCCTCTCCTCTTCAACTCCCGTCTCAACCATAGAATATATAATAGCACTCTCAACTGAATAATTACTCAACCAGGATACTCATCATCTGCCTAGCCTTTTCCCAACTACATTGGGGTCGGCTTCCAATCGAACCAGATGCAGCTGGATATAAGTATTTTACATGGAGCGACTGCCTGTCGGACCTCCACAACCCAGTAACTGGGCAATACGATACCCCATGGTAGGACTGGTTGTCAGACTTTACAGCTTCTAACAGTAACGACTGTCAAAGATCTACGAGTACAAATGTCCTGGCCCTGGGCTTAAAGCTAAAAATAGTTTTGTTTGCTCAAATTACATCTAATTTCGGGCTAGCGACACGAATGTACCATAAAGACTTAGGAGATATCAATAGTATTTCAATACTTATATCAAATTCAAGAATAAGACATGGACGAAGACCCCAGGGTTCAAAATAAAACAAAAGTACAAAAATCTCCTAAAGGTCAGCAATCTTATAAGTTTTTTTTAAGTTTAAGTTTCGGGTCCTGAGAAGGGATCTTAATCCATTAAACCTTTTACAACTTATTGGAAAGCTTTTGATGAAAAATCGACTAATGCGTATGACTTATGCATTTAGGTGTAAATTAAATTAATGCTGGAACATACTACATACACACAATTCACCTTTTTTGCTATAATAATCAAACCGAACAAAATAAACCATAAACTTTATCCATATCCTGTTAGATTACAACAAATCACGTAATTTACTTAAAGGTTAACTAATAAAATCAGTTGAAATTTATTGGCGAATCATCCAGATAAACTAAAGGCAGCAAAACATTAACGTTCAATAAGTTTTTTGTCTAAACTCGAAGTATTCTTTTGAATTTTAAAGGTTTTATCCACAAAATATACTTTACATACAAGAAAAAGATTGAGATATAAAGAATTTATTTATTAACTGTATTCAATGAGCATTTGATAAAACACTGTAAAAAGGTTAAGCAAAAACATAATATCCGAATGATTTTACAATTACAATGAACTTGATAAAAGACACAAACATTATCGAAGTTTAAAAGAACACTATCATTATCTTAATTGCTATATCAAACTTTTAGGTATCAAACGAGGCTTACAGGCCGCAGGCTGTAGGAAATTCTCTTTGATCATAAATAGGGTTGCTATTTTAATTTAAAGATTTATTGAGTTCTTAAAAAATTAAAATCAAATCAATCAATCCTGATAAGAGAACCAACTTTTAAAGTAAAATAAAGAGATGTGTCTACGTATTTCAAATCAATTTGGTTTTGAACCGCATTTCGGTGAATTTTGAAGGAAAATCGAATTATCATTTATTTGAAAAAAACTAGTTTCCAGTGTAAAACAAATGCAATAATTATTCTTGATTTTTTCGAACTTTTATGAAACATTGGAGGATGTTACTCTAGTACCCAACAGGAGGCGTCCTACAACGCTAGATTCTGACAACCCTAATGTCGAGAGTCGTATAAACGGCAACGTTAGAACCCCAGTAATTACTGCAAGCATGTGGCATGGCACGAGAAGGAAGCGAGCACAATGGACACACTGACTGATCATGAAATTATATAGTTAGAGCTAGGTCTAATAATTGTTTTACATAGTTATGGACAGTAGATTTGCGTATGCCTGTAAATTGCTACAGAGCTGCGGAGGTGCAATGGAAGATTTTAAGAAAAAATATGTTTTAGTATGCATGTAATTATAAGAGATTAAGATTGTGTACGCAAATAAATAGGAAAACTTTGAGATAAAATTGATTGCAGTTAACGTTTAGGTAGCTTGCCATTCATATTCATTAAAGTATGAAGACTCTACATTAATTGTTTTTTTCTTAAAAAGCACATCGTTCCTTAATGATTGAAAAAGAAACTAGAATACTATGAAAAAAGCCTCTATGTTACCAGATGAGCTTGATGATACTTGTCGTACTGCGATTTCTGCCTCATTAGCCAATAATATAAGTTATAGGTACAGTACCCGGCACGTAAGTTGGCAAGATTATGGTGTAGTGGGGGTAAGTTTGCGCATCGCATTTAGCGGCACGCAAGTGTAAGCGAGAGCGCGTATACTGGGTGCGAGGGGCAAAGACGAGTGACGCACCAATCACGTGCTCGGATCGGCACCACCTCATTCCCCGCGACCCGCATGACTACCAAAGAGATCTACAAAATGACTTTTGCGCATATAACGACTCTTGCCAACTTACGTGCCGGCCACTGTACTTACAGTTTTAATTATCCCTTGACGAATTTTCTTCAAACGAAAACCTATTTACACTTCGTACTATCTTTAGCTAAGCTTGTTTATTTATCACTTAAAGTAGGTCAACGATACGGAGGTAAACACAACAAATCAAGCGTGAACCTCAAGACTAAAGGCAATGAATGAATTTCCTCTATGGCAATCACGTCACTGCCTTCAAACAAATAACGACCTTATTACCTCGCTAATGCTTAAGGTCAGGACTATGAATAGCTTGTCAGTTTATTGTTTAGGTTGACATCTTAATGTGTTGATTGGCTTGACTGAAATAGTGCAGCAGTGCCCAAGAGTTTTTTATACAAAATGATGCTTGAGACGAAATCTTCCAACACATTAGTAATAGGAGAAACGGTTAACAATATGCTTTTAGCCATTCTCCTATCACTGTCATACAACTGTCAAACAAGTTCATAACAGTCATGGGAACTGTTAGTCAAAACTAAAACTAGCGCTATAAACTCCAGGCTTATGAGATTTGAATAAAATACAAAAGTCCAGTCTGCTGTTTTGAAACCAGTTTTCTAGAACAGGTCCTTAATTGCATAAACTTCGGTAAAATATATCGATAATACTTCGGCAATATTTCTTAATAGTTACTGTATTTTGCCAATAGCTGAGGCAAGGTTCGTAAAATTTAAGATGTCCAGTTATTCCAACTGACAGTTTTATGACCATTTAATATTATTTACTGTTTCTCAGAACCACATCTTCTAATCTATTTGACAACGGAAGCATTTAGAAACGGAACAACGATTTTCCATTAGAAAACTCCGTTAGCTCGTTTAAGGTAACAGAAGTTTTACTATTCATTTTACAGAAGTTGAAATTCGTTCCATCCACTGTCTGACAGTCGTTTACAAAATTATCGCAAAAACTAATTTACGTATTGTGTGTTCAAATCAGATTTCTTTTTTTTGCGAAATCTGTGATGCTGCAAAAACTGGCTTTAATGGGATTTTGATTTACTTGTCTGTGGTTCCAAACCGCATTTTCTTTATGTTTGTAGATGCTGACATACCTGTAACAAGAGAATGGAATAATTTAATACACAATTTAATGTTTAAAAAACAGTGGCGATGGCGCCGGAAACGTCTATTATTAAATATTTTGTTATAAACGAAGTGTGTGAAATTTTTGGAGTGCGCTTTAGCAATGTGATGCAGGAGACGGTGTCCTCTCGTAATGAAAAGAAACAAAAACATTTAGAAAATCTACTCCTCCTTATAAGGAGAGTTTTCTTTCTAACAACTAACTACGCAAAAGTTAACCCATTAATTCCCAAGGGTAAAAATAAATGCATATTTAATGGTTTTATTGTTTATAACGTTTATAAATACATCAAAAAAGAGTTTTTTTTTGAAGAAAAAAATATTGATTAATTATTTTTAATTCCGTGAAATGTTAAGTCTACGCAACGTTGGGATTACTGGACTTAAATTGAACAAGCAAGTCTTGTACTCAAATAAATATTTCAATATTTCAAGACCTACAAAAAATGCTGAACAGTCCCAATGCTGCCTCGAGACGTGCGGGTCTTGGGATAAACCTGGAAAAGACCAAGGTCAAGTTCAATGACCATGTCATCCCAGAACCAATTATCGTCGAAGGCATAACACTCGAAGTTGTCCAGGAATACATCTACCTCGGACAGGTATTACAGCTAGGTAAAGACAACTACGAGCGGGAAATTGCCAGAAGAGTGCAGCTTGGCTGGGCAGCATTTGGGAAAATGCATCATATCCTCACGTCGCCACTGCCGCAGTGCCTGAAAAGCCGGGTGTTCAATCAGTGCGTCCTTCCAGTCCTAACCTACGGAGACAAAACGTGGAACATGTCAGTCAAGCTGGCCCACTGACTTCATGGCACGCTGCGTACTATGGAAAGGTCTATGCTATGGGTCTTTCTAAGGGATAGAATCCGGAATGAGGTCTTACGGCATAAGACCAAAGTTACAGATATTGTCCAAATCTGTAGCAAGCTGAAGTGGCAGTGAGCTGGTCATGTCTGCCGCAAACCCGACGATAGGTGGAGTAGGAAGAGACCGCGTGTAGGTAAGCGTAGGGTGGGACGCCCCCCGGCAAGATGGACCGGATGACCTGAAGAAGGTGTCTGGCAGTGGCTGGATGAAAGAAGCAGGAGAACGTGCGCTGTGGCGCTCCCTGGGAGAAGCCTATGTCCAGCAGTGGACTGCAATAGGCTGAGATGATGAGGATGTTCTTTTTTCCAGTCTGGAACACATTTTGGTGACTTCTTTGACAGTCTTGGCTTCTTCGAAGTTGAAGGACCGAGCTCTCCTTGTGTATTTTCAGGCTCTGTAGGTAAATCGGTGTGTATTTCATAAGTTCCAGCGATATCGGTGGGCACAATATTGTCGTAATCACCTAGCGCGTCATCATCTAGGCCTTCCTCGTCTGTAAGATTGTCAACCGCCGGGGGGATGTACACAGCATCGATTTGAGAGGCATCTTCTAAATTCCCTTCCTCTTCTCTAAGGTATCAAAAAATTCTTGAGAAGACAGAGCTCGCGGCCAAGTCAAAATGTTACAACTTTTTATTTACTGATTTGTGTACACTCACTTATCTTTTTTTAGAAATTACTATATGACACTGTTAGCTCGAAAAAAAAAAGAACTTCTACTCTTTGAATAGCGAGAACCTATTATTTACAATACATTTCTAACATGAATGGCAAGCTGAGTAACAATAACAACTGACTATTGTTACTCCCAGCGTTGCGTATACGCAACGTTTCCTAGAAATCTAAGATAAACAACATGTGTAAGTGGTTTTGTCCAACAAAAGGGTTTATATCATAAATAAGATATTGTTAAAACTTTATACAGTGTGAAAAGTATTGATTTATTTCAATTAATATTTTTTTATGATTGTATGAATATATCGATCCCGAGATGACTCAATTAGCGGTTTTTGAATGATAAAAAAATATATATTTGTATATAAAAAACCATTAAAAAAAAAATTTTTTTAGTTTTTCATTTCGAGACTGGCTTCGATTTCATAGATTTATTTCTTATTTAAGAAATATAAAAAAATCAATTTTGAAATGTTGCGCTTGCGCAACGTTGGGTAAAGATGGGTTAATTTTAAATCTAATTAAACCTTAAAAGTTCAGACGAATTCCGGCTTTATAAATTAAAAGTGTTGTACAAAAACGTGGGAACATCACCCCACTCATTTGTTTAGATATCTTTACACATTAAGGGGCTAAGTCAGTACTTATACGGTTTTTATATTTTACTTTCTGTCGTACATGACTGGACTACAGATCTTACAACTTGGAATACAGTTATTAACTATATGATCTAAATTCTCACAAAGTTGAAAACACGATTCAATTAAATTTTCTCGATACAAAAAAAATGCAAAGTTCAGTCTATGTTTTTTATTTTTTGGACTTTACGGCGTAACTACTATGAGTTATTGAAAGGATGTTGTTTTAAATTGTAGAAAATACTAGTATCTAAATTCTGTAAAGACAGTTTTTCAATTAATAACAATTTTAATTCATAAAAAGACGTCAATAAGTTTGGGTACATACGCCGTTTTATTCTGAGCACACATTCACTATCGTCCTCTCATCTTTTGCCTTTTAAAAGTAGTGTCATCACTTTCGTTCCTTGACGAATCAGTCAGCCAGCGTGGCTCTTACAGGCTAGACCTGTGACACTTTTTTTCAGATCGCGGCTGTCAGATTTTCGTAATAATAAAATTGGAAATGTATAAAAAGATCGAGAAAATAAAAACGAATGATACGTAGGCTTATAGATTATTCAAAACTATGTTTCGATGTGTTCAATGGGACGTGATTAAACGGACATGACTGTAAATAAGTCACGTAAACTTTCTTTTTTCAATAACACTTTATTTTCATTAATAAATGAAGTATAAAATAAACTAAACATACTGAATATCATCGCAGGAAATTCCTGACGACCCCTACAGAGCAAACAAGGGAAATGTTTAGAATACGTATGATACTATACATTACGAATTGTTTCTATCAATAATAAATTACTCACAGTGATTATTATATCAATGCTATCGTGATATCGTACTATTGTTGTCGGATGGTTCCTCTGTGTCCATCCTCCTCCCATGTAATCTTTGTGCATCCAAATACCATTTCACATGAACTAATGATAAATGCACTGATTTGCAGTCAACAATTTGAGACAATATGTAACTGAAAACAACTTCTAATCGTATCAAACTGCGATATAGGATAAGAAACACTTCACTCTTATTATTATTTATTTAGTTTCGTCACAGATTTATAACAATTTCGAAGAAACAGGATTAAAATAAATTAAATGAAACCTGCTATTGTCAAAATTTTGAATACTTCAAAATTACATGTCAACTACATATAAGGCATAGCACCCACCATGTTAAATATCGCCTATAGTATAATGCTGCGACTGCGATGAAAAATTTGTGGTCATTGCTGTCTCACCGCGTGTTCGGTACAAGTTGTTCTCGCACTATTAATTGCTTTGGAGGCAAAAAAAAAATGATTAGCACTGGGCTCATTCTTTTGGAGCCGATAGATATTTCTCAAAGGTTTCATTTGTCAGAAAAGTGATATTAAGACCTTGTCCCAAAAAAAAAATGATAGGATATTATAGAATGAAGATTCAATTATAAAGAAGTTACAGACAAAAAAATTGTTGTACTACAATAATCTGTGTACCTGTACCTCATAATATACGAGTAAAAAACTATTAAGTCCCTTTTACGCGGCGCTGCAACAAAATGCATCACACGCAACTAGCTTTCTGAACGGACGTTAATAAAAGAAGCGAGTGTTTGGGGCTTTTTTAGAGTGGTAAAATAATCAAATGAGTCCTCCTACCCAGGGCAGGGCGGGTATATACTAAAATCTACGATGTCTTTCAATAGACCTTTACGTTCTGGGGTCACGGTATTCGTTAGTCCCGGGACCCCGGTAGGCCCTCTAAGGGGGAGCGACGTCATTATGCTCACATGCCTATGCCCGTGCGCGCATGTGTTTGGTTGGGGCTTTAGATAATTGGGAATTGTCACTTTCGCAAAGTGTGCCAATTTTATTAATTTTCTACCAAATAGTAGTTTTTTTCGTTATCTCGGGACGTCAAAATCTGTGTCCAAGTGTTATAAAATAAATTTAAGACTGTGAATGATGAAAATATTTACAAAATATTTATCCACATCAATAAGTATTTCTATCATTTTGTTTTAGTAAATGTTTCAATATCTTTATATCAGAATATTTCTACTAGAGTAATACATGTATTTTGCGTAAAGGGAACACTAATTTATGAAATGTCGAAGTTGACGAAATGAAATACATAAAACTTTGGATTGCGTTAATTTCGCGATACTGGCGCCTACTGGTGGCGGTGCGTGGCAACTTTTCCGACTCATCAAACGATGCTTTCGCTTTGCCATACGCCGTTAACATAAAGGAAGGTCGAATAATATATTAAGTACCCACATAATTCAGCGTTAAACAATTGTGAATGAACATAGACTTTGTTATCTTATGGTCTATTAACTTTGAATCTGTCAACGGTAATTTTAGCAGACTTTTGGTAAACATAATTAGCATAGTTTTATCCTTTTTTTCGTGTGTGAGTTATTTAAGTCGCATCTGGAAACCCCATCTCTGTCTGACATGGCATCCTACTTACGTAGTGATTATTGAAAAAAATCCAGGTTTCCTTACGATTTTTTCAGCAAAGATAATAAGCCAAGAACTTCACATTTTTGGCATACAAACCTTCTGTTTAAGAAAGTGAGTAGGCTGCGATCCAGCAAGCGGACCTAATTCAGCATGGATGTCACATATCAATACGATCTATTTAAAACGTATAAACTTAGATAAAATAATAGCTTAATATATATATATATATAATATGTATGTGTGACACTAATGTAAATTATTGCAAATTCAAGTAAAGGTTAGTAGACAAATGATGCAGATTTATCTGAGAACGAGAACTAAATAGAGCACGGAATAAATTGAGTATTGTTATTTACAATGGATTTTTCCTGCATCAAATGTTGCGACAAATATATGACGTCGTTAATCAACTTTTATGTTTTTATAATGCTAGATATTTTTCATTCAGACAAGAGATGATTTCATATTTTTTTATTTGTACAAAAAACCGATTTCTTAGAAAGGTTTTGGAATCCAAAAAGTACCTAATACTACGATTCTTCCGCAATTTTTCCATTTAATATACAAATTAGTTTTATTCATGAATCATGTATGCAAATGCTCAAAAAAATTAAAAACATCAACCGGCAAAAATGGTTTCCTTATATGGAAATCTTTAAATGTTTACACTATTATGACATTTGATTAATCAATTGCTTCTGAAATTAGATCTTGTTCACGAAAACTGTTGAGATAAGACCTTTTTTTTATCGTGGTAAAATCATCAAATGAGTCTTCCCACTCAGGGCAGAGCGGGAAGGACTGTCAGACTTGTACTGACTAAAATTCACGGTGTCCTTCAATAGCCCTTAGCGTTCTTCCCGGGTCACGGTAATTCGGAAAGACCCACGACTGAAGTATGCATAGACCCAAAGGAATAATTAACAACTACAATTATTGTTCTGATGAAGAACTATTTACTAATATCCAACGAAATCTCAATAGAAGTAGCATAGCAGCGTTGCCTTGACAATACTTAACAATTAATTAATATTCATTGAATACAAAGATTATTCTGATCAGCATTCTCACAGCGTGTTCAAACAAATTCCGCACACAATTACAACTGACGGATCCTATTGACCTTGCCTACGTATGTTTCTTGCTACTCTACGTTGGTCTACAGCTCTCCCTATTGCTGGGCATGAAGTCCTGGTTTCGATTCCCAGTATAATTAGGTTTTCTTTCCAGGAATTTCCACGGAAACTGGATATAAGTCCTTTTGACGGTAATAGTGTCACATATTACGTAACTGGCAAATTGTTGGTGTACTGTAAGGTACTCTTCTGCCTTATACTTTGAGGATTATAGACGTGATGTTTTGCTAACAAACAAATTCCATTGGCCTTGCCTCTGCGTGCTTTTTGCTACCAAACTCTTGGAGAATTAGTTTTTACGGCACTAATTACGATGGTCGTCGTGATGCCGTCATTATTTGTTAAGAGGATTCGCTTTTTGTTTGTTTTGACGTGAAAGATGTTTGTGTTTCCGTTCCTATTTAAAGCTGCGGTTGGCTGAGGCTAATGCTAGGTTTCTGAATTGAGTCTTTGAAGTTCTTACTATTAGGTACTCAATTTTATTTCTGTAATGTTAACAGCAAAATCTAAAATAAATAAGGTTAATGCTTTGGGCAATACCTCGGTTTACAAATTGAAAATTTATTTTCAAAAAAAATTTGTCTCGACCTCGTCTTTCAAAACGTTATGCAAAGCTAGACTAAATTAATACCTTCAGTTATTTCTCATTATTAAATAACAAAAAAAAATCAAAGACTTGTGGCTTCTACTGGCCCGAGTAGCGCATTGAAGCCAAGTCTTTCTTAGGGAGATCCGTTTTTCAACAATGGGTACATAGGCTTACATGCTTATGCAACCGGATTGCAAAAGAATTCTTTCAACATAAGCTAAGCATGCTTTATTATATTCTAGTATACCAGGTGCATCTTGCATCTTGAACAACACCTGCGAACAACAGATTATTCTACTATTACCATAATATTACACGTTCGTGCCTTATCTGTAGGCCACGCCTGTTCAATTACCAATTATAATATAAACACTCATTTAACATTAATTTGTACATCTGGTATTTATTGGAGAATATCAGGTCTTTAATTGTAAACAAAACCCAATAAGCATAGTCATCAGCCTCTAATGTTCCCAATGTTGGTCTTCGGCTGAGGTAGAGCTTTGACATTCAATGGTAATTTTCCGCACGGACAGGTGAAATCAGTGAAATCTTCGAATTTACCAAAGTCCAAGAAAGGAAGTGTAAAAGCATGTATGAGTATATTTATGATAAAAATTATCAAAATCATCCCAGTTCAAAATATCTAATATCTTTAAACGAGCAATTCTTGTATAATAATATATAATCAGGATCTCGGAAACGGCTCCAAGGATTTTCATGAAAGTTACAGATTAGGGGTTTTTCGGCTCAAGGAATCGATTTATCAATAAAAAATCGGTACCAGGTTCGAGAAAAGCTCGGTTCGCAAGATTAATTATCAAAATGTCGGAAAAAAAGAACAAGACAAGCCAGCCCAAACGTTGTCGAAAATAAAATCCATTAAGAACTATTTAGCAAGCAAATTATTCCGTATCCGAAACTGTTTTTATAAGCGTTAAAACTATTATTTAAAGAAGAGTGGCAGTGAGGCAACACACTGCAAGCCTGTGACTAAACGGACCGAACAGAAGTTAGCAAACTGAGGAAACACAACCGGAACATGATTTCGGAATAAACTTAGCAATTGATGATGGCGCAAATCTAGATCAAGACAAAGAAATAAACTTATTGAGCTCTTTTATTTTTTCAATTAGGATTTGGTCGGGGTTATCTGAGACCTGTTAATTTCTAAATTAATTTAGCTAGTTCTTGCAGTTTTCTTTTAATCTGTAAGTGGTTTTCAATAATATTGTGTCGGAGGCCTATAGCACTGGATGGGCATGAAAGGAAGGTGGGCATATTCTACGGAGGAGCTCCTTACTGGAAATGTTTTGAAAATAATCGAAGAAAACGAGTTCATTATTAATTGAACGAGACTTTTTTTCATATTTATCTTTAAGGTAGAGCAGAGTTGCTTAGTGTCCCATGTCCTTCAATCATGGTGACTAAGTAATTCTAATGAGTAATAATTGTAAATTATCGGGCTGTGATGCAATAAAAGTTTTACGAGGCGAGGCGAGGCGTCATGCAACCAAAGTATGAGTAAAACCTAATTAACCGCAAAAAACGATAAGGAGTCATGTGACTGCAGAAAACCTATAAACCAGCATAAATACATTTCATTTGATAAGACGTACAAAATACAATAACATTGTAGCTTTTTCTATTGGTAGAGCTGAAACTGTTTCTGTCTCCAGTTTCAATCTTCATCATTACCTTTTGCTTATCTTTTTCCATCTAACGACACTATAATTTTCGAATGAAATATTTTACTTTATGAAATACACAATAATAATCAGGGGAAGCGGATCTGCATACAGTACCTAACGTTCTACCTGAGAGCCTGTTTTGGACAATCATCAATTACTGATGCCAAAAAAAAGGGAAATTTTCGCATCCTAATCAACCCGTATCCTCCTAAAATGCTGACATCATAATTCAAAGTCCAAATTACCAACCAGCAGTTTAAAAAATGACTTATCACAACGCCTGCAATCCCTGAAAGGTTAAGCAGGGGTATACCCTGTAGTCTGTACACATTGTGCCAGATAATTACGAGTATATGCAATTCCTATTAAGTATATAAGCATGCCATTCCAGACATCTGGCATCGGCTAGGAAATGAATCACAGAACAACTCACATAACATCACTCTCATAACATTGAGTTACCTAACCAGGGATTCGAATCGACTTTCTACTGAACAGTGTCTTATAATTACAACCACCAGACAAACGATGAATTTAACATTATTAAGTTCATAATTAATTATTTTACATTATTAAGTTCATAGTTCGAGCAGTGGTGGCCCAGTGGTATCGGTCTCGACTTACAAGTTGTAGGTCTTGGGTTCGAACCCAGCCAGGCGCATTACTTTGTGTAATTTATTTCATCACCACTGCTCTCAAAACTGTGAAGGAAAATATCGTGAGGAAACTGGCATGTCTTACAAACAAACATTCGAAGACATGTGACATCTACCAACAAGCACTGGGCCTGCGTGGTGGATTATGGCCAACTTCCTCTCACAGAGAGGAGACCTGTGTCCCAGCAGTGGGAACATTAATTTATAGGCTGATGATGATGATGATGATGAAGTTCATTATTAAGTTAATCCACATTTAAGTTCAAGAGCTATCACGCCTCAGATGTTATCAAATATTATGAGTGGTAGTGCGCCTCTTAGAATGCTAGGACTGCTAGGTCATGTCGCCTACGTTGTACCTTGTATGTTATACATACTTACTTACAGTAGATATGTGTACATACTCTTATGTGCTAGATGTTGTCTCTCTGGTTAGTGATGTGTATAGATTTTTACTACAATCGTCCTAAATTCAGAAGTACCTATTCATGATTGATATTTTGCTATTTTTCATTGACGCACGAAGCAATACGGAGAACCTTATAATGCTGTGTAACTTAATTACTGTCAATTCGTGTAGGTTAAAAAAAGAAAAGATATAAATGAATACCTTTTCTTTTTTTTTCGTTCACTCATACTAAGAATTTTTCCTGTGTTAATATTAGTTTGAGGAATAGGTAACTTATCTTATCGTCCGCGTCATTTCAAGAATCCGATTTAAGAATTTATGTATTTACTTTGCTCACATCGTGAACCTTTTTGTAAATTAAAATATTTACAGGGTGTCACGATCACATTGAACAGGTAGCGGTTCTACGAAAATATTAGTAATCTTCATTTTTTACTTGAAAACGGAAACCTAAAATAAATGTTTTGAACACGAACCATTAAGTTGTAAATAAAATCTCATTAATCGCTAAGTTATTAAAAATAAACAAAAAAGAAGAATATTTAAAAACCCAAGCATCACGCGTGAGTACAAACATTTAAATCGTGACTAGTCAGTGTTAATTAGCGATGTATTTTAATCGATTTTTAATATTTTTTCTGTAAACAAATTACCGATAATAGCAGTAGGCATAGCAGAGTGGATCGTGTATTCGAAAAACAATAACAGAAGTCTGGGGTAAAACAAAAAAAGCACAGCTGAAGCAGAATTAGCAACTAATTCCAGATTGCTTGAATATTTCCAGATAATTCTGTAAAACTCAGAAATATCACCGAAGATTCATTCAAAACCGACAGACTCAGGATACCTATGTGTATCTGTGCTAGTAACGAAATTAATAGATTTAAAAAATCTAAAAACCCACGTTTTTAAATTTCCTAAAAATAAGAAAATAACCCTACGGGGCTGAGAGAGGGGCCACTCAAAACGCTAAGTTATGTCGTTAGCTAGTCCTATTGACCTATTGTCATCAGACCTCAGAGCGTTTGCAAAATTTCAGCCTGCTAGCTTATCGGAAAGTGCCTCAAAATTGAGTTGCAAAAGTCCAACCGGAACGACAAACAAACAAGAAAAGTGAGTGTATTAAAACGTGGGAAAAATCCGTAAATCTGCATGAAAGGACGACTTCCTTTCATTTCGAAGTAGACCACACAAACGACATTGACTTGTAAATCTCATAACAAATTCTGCTCAACAAAGCTCATATTTCCTGACACGTTGACCCTACTCGTGAGCCTCGCTTGACAATTGCATGTGCACGATTGTGCTCATGCGCGGGCTTGCCGCGACCTCCGCGACGAATCCTGTCGTGGTGTGAGGCTTTCGTGGTCTTTAGATTGGCAATCTTGGAAACTTACGTATTATACATAAGAAGTAACTGCAGAATGCTACCTGCTGTGGTCCTTACATACACCTTTTGAAATTAGCGAATATTTATAAGATCTTAGCCGGCTTGGACCATTTACAAAATTGAGCAAAACTTCTATGCCACAAAAATGTTTGCATCGTTCGTTTGTTACTTTTATCTTTAGTTAAAAAGTTGATTTAAAGTTGTAACGAAAACACTGAAACTCCCAGTTCATTGACCTAGAACAAGTTAGTGTCTAACATTTTTTGTTTCCAATTAATTTCTATGATGAGAACACCAACTGAGAGATTGAAAAGATTGAAGGGTATCTAACAAAATACAATTACGTCTAAGGTCACTGACTTCAGTAATAACAGGCCCAGCATGCGAAATTAGAGGCTAAACAAAACAGAAATTACCTTTCGTAATTATTGTAGCAGCTGCGAGCTTGTAATCTCGTGTTTTCCTACAATTTGATGTATTCGTGCGGAGTATGACCACAGAAGAATCGTGATGCAGCGTGTCCATACAAGATGGAGTACGTAGATGTCGTGTCCTTACACCTTAAAACATAAACTTTATTCCTTTAGATAGTTTTATGAAGCACGAAACAGATGTTTCTATGTTTTGTTTTACTCGTATGAAGATGGCGTTTATTGGTTCTGAGATTTACGTTTTATTGCAATTTTATGAGCCTTTGGATTAATCTTACTTTGATGTCTTTTTTGTCCAGAATTAAATATGTGATGCTACAATAGCCAAGGGTTTCGTTAAAACATTCGGAAAAAACATAACCCGTTCAAAACCAAACATTTTTCTTGTTATTATTTTCTCCACCGTTGAATTCTCTGTGTCTTCAATTTTTAATTTAATCTTAAATAACCAGTACATCTATCGTCAATGCTATATTTAACTCCTGATGAAATATAAATTTAAGATTAAAACAAGACTCTTGACTAATCAAGACATAATTGCAGCGATGATATTATATGATAGCTCCATCGTTTCACAGGTCCGTATCATAGCCTCAGATCAAACCTATGTCACGGATCATTTGCATATAATCGATGCTCATCTGTCATTATACATGATATACCTACACGAGCAAATTATTCGCACTACACCCATGGGTCAAGGTTCGATTGCATCTCGGGTCAAATGGTAAAGTAATTAAAATTAAATGTTTTACAGCCTGTTCATAAGATCGTGATGAGTTTATTGTTTTAACATCGCTTCCTGATGTTTAATTAGTTGGTAGTTGAATGTTTGAAGAACGGTGATGATGATATTTTGATGATTGTGTTAAGGTTTTTAAACAGTGGGAGTATTTAATAATATCTCTGACGTGATGAGTTGAGTGTTTAAAAATTTAGTGTTGATTAACAGTCTAAAAAAAATATTCACGATTTTGTTTAAGTAAAAACCCATTCTATCATCACAATAATGTGGATTTTATGGCTGTCTGTAATTTCAAGTTTAACTGCCAATCAAATGCTTAAATTGTTTATAATCTACAAAGTAAACACAAAGGGACATAAGAGCTAACAAATATTTACGAACTCCAACAACCAATGTTAACACAGCTCGGAACCCCATAAAACAAATGTATGACAAATGCAAACTGCAGTAAAGTTTACCTTCTCTTAGCAATGACAAATGGGTTCATACATTTTCCTCCTAGAAGCCTTGCTCACTTCATGTTAACCGATGCCCTCTGCGTGTTTCTTAACCAAACAGACAGACACGACCTCTGTCATTCAAAGAAACATACGTAATCTTAGTAAACATTTACGTCTATTTGTTTAAGGGTAGGGCACGTTGAACGGCGTCTACTTCAAGTCACAATAAACCAGAACCTTCTGTTGGTAATGTAATCGTTGAAAACATCTAACTTGTAGCCTGCTTTGGCATTCTATTTATCACTAAATAGCTCTATAATTCGTATTAAAAGAGCCACAGAATCACAAGCTGGTCTGTTGACAAGAAAATGTGACTGTCATTGGCATATAATACTGTTTTAACCTCACGCTCGGAAAGATTCTATTTCTCATTCAAATTGGAGGCAAATGTGTTCCCTGTTTTGATTGCATATCCTGTCTACACGCTTGAGACTTTTCAGGGTTTTCAGTATTCATTCTTCAAGTAATTCCTAAACCATGGTTGCAGTGGAGCACAATATTTTTTCTTTAACTTCTTTCGAAGCTTAATTCGGTTAGAAGACTTCTCAAACAAACACATTGCGTTGTGACTCAGCTAGGTGAGCAGGTATAAATTATGTACTAGCCTTAAATGTACAATAAATATTTTTGTTTTCATGCAAAGAACAAAGTTGACGTTCAATTTCTACGAATAACGAATACGAAAATTCTTTTATGATTAAGGATATGTTATTTTATGCCTTCATAGAATCCGTGCCGCCTATGTATAATGTACATAGTAGTATAGGTTCTGTTTTATATGCAAAGCGAATGACTTATCTTGGACACCTTAACTTTGAATTTGTATTGGCAATATTTTTAGAGCTGAAGTGATTGTTTTGGTATGTGAATTTTAACGGTTCATTATTATGTATTAACTTGTCTTGATTTGTGACGTATCTTTTATGTTTTTTGACTTCAACTTGGTATACAATTTACATTAAATGAGTTTAATTCTTAGTTGCGTCCTATGATATTTCTCTAGTACAATTAAAATTATCTACTTAATAGCAACAAATTCATAGAAAACGTTAAGTTTGCGGTCTACAGTCAAAACACAACTAAATGTTTTGTGGGAACCTTTAACAGTACAATTCCAAATACATTAGGAGTTATGACAAGAACTAGAGTAAATACCAACGGTATGCAGTGTTTCTAGAACCTGTGCAGGCGCAGGTCTCACTACAAAAATAATAAACAGAAGGCTCACACGCATGCTGAGAAGTTGAATTTCGTGTATTTCTATGTATTTGTATATGGTCTAAGATTTTAATAGATTATACTGGCTGCAGCGAATATTAGTCAGAATTATTATATCTAAATTCTAAGTGATAGGCATGGAATTTTCGAGCCTTTCTGTTATCTCTATCAAAAATTAATACAAAGGGGCTTTTTTAAACTTGATATTTTTCGTGTATCGTAGGTGCCTTTGGAAATGCCACCTACAGAACTAAATATTAAAACTCACAAACAGCAAAATGTAAGATTAATGCACCAAAAGATCGTGTACACAATCTATTTTTTGAACGGAGATCATTGCACATCAAAGTCTACCAAGCACTGGACCTTCTTTATCCATCTTATGATTGCTACAAAGAAACACGTCGGCCTCCGACGACCAAACAAACCACTTTCATCTCTACTACGACACTAATAATTGATTAACTCATTGCTTTAGATTTGATTTTGACACAGGATATGTGTACAAATTAAACCGGTTTCACTGTTTATTAATACGCTTTAAAAATAATTATTATCAAGTGTTCCGAGGTGATTCACTTAGTTTCTAGAGTACTTATATTTATGTTCGGTCGCGGGACTAACGAATTACCGTGACCCCGAAACGTAAAGGGCTATTGAAGGACACCGTGGATTTTAGTCAGTACGAGTCTGACAGTCCCTCCTGCCCTGCCCTGGGCTGGAGGACTCTTTAATGATTTTACCACGATAAAAAAAGAGTACTTGGATAATATATTTTATTAACACAGTACAGTAGATCAAGCTAGCCAATTAACTTGTACAAGTCTGCTAGATAGTTCAAATGGAGCATTATCTTTAATACGGTACATTATGTTTTCAAGTTCTATGCATTATGAATACAAGAAGATCTCCTCTAAACGTAAAATGATACGTTGACATTTAGAGAGAGGTCAGCAAGGGTCGGCAGACGAACTTTCGATCACATAACATACGAAACTGAATAGGTACATACCTACGATATGGGTTTGTATTATAGAAAATGAATTATAAACAATAAATAAAACAATATAATAAAGACATCAAAGTCCTGCTTGTTATCTAACAAATTAATCATTCTTCTTATTTGTATGCTCATCAACGTGTTTCTTCGTAATTAATCCGTGTGAATTCTTATTATTGACACTCTAAGCAGATATTACCGAATGAAAAATTATAATCCTTGACATTTTGTAATAACCTATTCCGTTAATATTCTTGGACGTACAGCTTGATATTTTATTCTACAAAATATGTATGTACAAATTACTCGTGACAAAATATAATACGCTACGGCGTAGACCCTGGCATATTTGGCGTAGACGCTACGAAAAGCGTAGCAATCCTCCCTGATCACAATTTCTGGATGCTATACTTTTTCTCGACGCAAAGAGATGGGAACATGGAAATATCTTTTAGAAATCTATAGCAAACCGGGCGGCGTTTTGAACAAGTTCCAAATATTGATTGTCGCAAAACGTCACGCGGAACTTGATACATACGAGTATCTGGCGACATGAGATGTGCATGCACAACAGGCCGTTTTACACATTTAAAGTTTAGGTAACACCAATGACCTATACGTACAAAAGTGACTGTGGCACTTAATATTCTGCTTAGTTCTTATGAGGAAAAAGACTGACATAAGAACGAAACATTACCTAACAGAGTTCACAAACATTTGTACTGCGGTTAACACAACATCTTTCTCAAAACTAAACGATAGAATCTAAAAAGAGTAAATCACAGTGTCATTTCACACAATAACCATCTCTAAAATAAAAATATTAGCGGTCAAATTAGCATCAAATCTTTATACCATAACTTGCATAACTAGTGGTGATTTCAAAAATTTAACATCTGAATTGACAAATTGACAACATGACGACGATTAAGTACGTCATCATCATTTAAGTGATTAAGTATACATTAATGTACTTCAAATAAAAAAAAATATTATTGATATATTATTTATAAGTATCGTGTCGTGGCATACAAAGAAGTCTGTATTTATTTGATTAAAATTGGTTATTTTTACCAAACAGGCAGATGAGACGCTGGAGTGCTTATATTGCCATTGCCATTTGTTCTTCTTAGCTAAAACACTAGGAAATGGTGAACGCAGCTGATTATTTAAACTGATTTTTTGAAGCAATTTTAATTTGACTCACCAAATGCATCATTCTGAAATATACCTATATTATTGAGATAAATATTAAAACCAATAGGTAACAATTAAAAAGTCGATTTCTAAAGTCATTATGACATTATGCGATAATAATGACAGTGAAGGCGAGAATATCAATTAGCTATAATAGTTTTAACCTGAATTAACTAAAACTGTAAAGGATAAAGATAAGAAATAACAAAAATACAGTTGTAACAGTTTTACAACTAACTGTTTAATTATCGCTAACGTGTTTTTAAGAAAGCCTCACACAAGGAATTTCTTTCTATATTTCTGGGTGCGTTTACAAACATAGAAACTCACATAGAAAAACAACCAGACCTGAAACAACTAGGTAGGTAGAAACGTGCGGGAATCGAACCCGTGACACACTGCGCAGGAGTCGATCGCTCAGTCACTGCGCCAATCGTGCCATGCCGGTTACTGTCAAACAAAAGCAACAGTACCATGAAAAGACTACGAACTCATAACTAAAGGATTTCCTATGATAATGAATTGTGATATGATTTTATAACCTCCAATAATGATCGTCGTTGTTTGGGTACAACTTTTCTCCAATCTAAAGCTCAATTTTTATCATGAATTAACTTTCCTTTAATAAATTGGTCTCACGTACTCCATTTACTGCCTCCAAAACAATTTCGTTCCAAATATTCATAATCTTATTAAAAGAACAACAAAATAAATGTTTACAACGTTATTCGCGGCCACTGGCGCCAGTAACTCGACTCGACTTTCTCCGGAGAAAGTAAAAGTGGCCAGTCCACTTGAATATTGTACTGTTTCATACTACATATTTGACTTATACTCTTTAGTACTACTTCAGTGTTGGATAATAAAGTGTTATCTAAGCATTATGTGTTCTTATTGATAATTATGTTATGTAATTTCTAGACAGCACGTGTGAGGGAAATTAAAGGTAACTAAGTTTCATTTTGAAAATCAAAACAATAAATAATATGGCTTCTGTCACGTTTTAACTGACAATGAATAGTATAATTGTAGAGAAATATACGTAATAATACACAATAATATAATACGTAGTACCTAGATAAAGCAACAGATACCATAAGTTTGCATTTTTTATTCTAATATTGTGATGATCACACATCTGATGTTTTCATCATCCGATCATATTATTTACTACATTAATAATTGGCTTATGAATGGTAATAACGACAACACCAAAACATAATAGGAACCGTCCTATCTCTACTGCATTAGATAACCAAAGTCCAGTTCTAAAAGCGATAAAGTAATCAATCTTATTTCGTATCTCCATATCTACATCTGCTTACAATTAGCAATAACAATAAACAACAAACGAGACAATGGCAGTAGTAAGGACATTGCCGGAATGCCGTCAATGCGAACGGGTCGGTCCGAAACCCGGCAGTGAGCGAGGATTTCACAAAACGAGTATTTTTTTACATAAATTATGTATCACATTGCCTTTTAAATGAAGATTTTCGACGTAGTACGAATATTTTAAGGCTTCTTCTATAATGTTGACCTAGTAACGCTTCGTTAAAATTCATCGGCACATAAGGAAGTAGAGCAAAACAAATAGTCCCATTCCCATCAGAGATAAGTTTAAAGCTCGCTCAGGATTTATATGACTTCCATACATTTTCAGATCAAAATGTGCGACATCATCATCTAAATTTTGAATGTCACAAACGGGATTTCTTCCGTGATTATTATTATAACACGTGATCATGGCGATTGCAATAGCGTCGAAATATCCCAAACAAATACTTTGATTACTAATCACGGAAAGTATCCCGGTGACATTTTAAATTTAGTAATAAACCGTGATAACCGGAGCAGTGGTGGCCCAGTGGTATCGGTCCCGACTTACGAGTTGTAGGTCGTGTGTTCGAACCCCGCCTGGCGCATTACTTTGTGTAATTTATTTCATCACCACTGCTCTCAAAACGGTGAAGGAAAACATCGTGAGGAAACCGGCATGTCGTAGAACCAAAAATTCGAAGACAAGTGACATCCACCAATCCGCACTGGGCCCGCGTGGTGGATTATGGCCCACTCCCTCTCACAGAGAGGAGGCCTGTGTCCCAGCAGTGGGAACATTATAGGCTGATGATGATGATGATGAATAAACCGTGATAGCTTAAAACAGCGACATCATCTTCCTACCCTAATCCCTTGTTCCTTGGGATGGCCGCATCCAAATCTCCCCTGCCAACCGTCAAACTACAATTTAGACACAACCTACTCCTTAATATCCTCCTCAAATAACTGATTCATAATTTCCATAGACTCACCACACAAGGATTATAAAAGATTCTAATTTCAGATAATAAACGCTATAAAATTATATTGACTCTTGACTCTCTTGGTATCAAAGTCCCGCGAGATTTTTATAGCTCATTTGAATGATGGCGGCTACCTAACCTACAAATAATATGTTGCAAAAATATCTATAAATTACGTAAACATAACAACAGGTGAGTCATTTCCCTCCGTCTGTAGGTGTTTATTTAATTTGCTGACTTCATTTTTACGACTTCCGTTGGAAGATGTGAATTGTTTATGTACAACGTACAAGATATTGGCGGAAACGTCAATATTTTTAGATTAATTCACAAGTTTTGGCGTTCATAACGATGTTTGATTGTATTTTCTATTACGTAAGTTGTAGTAAATATTGCCAATTTTGATTGATATGAATCAAGGAAGATAAAGTAGGTTCCTTCTTCCTGTAGTCTTTTCGAGCGCTGTCGTAGATAAATTGTTCATAGTAATATCTTAAATGATCAAATAACATCCTGGTTCTACGTTCATTGCCCAGCAGTACTTCTCCTACCTTCCCTAATTCTGCTGTAGGCATATAATACTTAGGTCATGTAATGAAGAGAACTGACTATACGTTCTAATGAGATAATTTTCAAAACTCACTGACCTAGTAGGTAGACCTTTTATGAGACATGGAAGAGGAGGACCATTTCAAAACAATAAATAAAGATCAAAGGTGACATAGTGATCTATCAACGCACAGCCCAAACCACTGGACGGATCGGGCTGTTTGGCATGCAGCAGGTATATGTTATGACGAAGGCATCTGCTAAGAAAGGATTTTGATCAATTCTACCCCCAAGGGGATAAAATAAGGGATGAAAGTTTGTATGAAACTTTGTCAATTTTATAAAAAAAATACATTGATGTTCCGACATCCGCGCGAGCGAAGTCGCGGGCACAGCTAGTTATTGTATAATCATTCATAAAGCTCAAACATTTCCTTAAAACCGGTTAAATTGAAAACTAATCAATATTGTACAAATCGATAATCTACAAATTGACAATTACAAAATCTACATAATCGTAAAAAGTACAGTCACGCACCGACCCCACATAATTAATCAAATATGTAAAATGTACCGGCTGTCTTACATGATCGTAAAAACTTGATGGGTTTTACAAAACATTTATAGTCACGACATTTGTAATACTTTAATTTTATAGGAGTATAGGAACTTATTTTCAACAATAAATTTTAAAAAGCTTTTTAGCAAAAAAGGTCTTAAGAAGCCTCATTGACTTTTTTGGTAACATTGTACTTACTTGAATCTAACAAAATACAATGCAATTAACCTTTGCCTATCTCAGTCTAAAGCGCCTCGTCCACGGAGAGAGAATAGAGCTAGACAGCTTGGAGACTAATCTAATCTATACTCTCATTTCTACGTACACGTAGAGATCATTAGAGCACCCTATTGCATTTTTTTGCTCTATCGTAGGGTAGCTCTATCATAGAGAAATTTTGGCCTGCGTACACTACACTACTCGTAGACTAAATATATTCGGTCACGATATATATACTCTCAATCATAGCTCTTTCAGTTGAAAACCTGTCGCGGTCACGCTTAGCTGCTGCGATTGTGGTTTCTTTGTTATTGAAAAAAAAAAAAGCAAATGTTTAAAGAAGCTGCTGGGTACAATGGATAATAGACCTTAAGGGTTCGGTGAAGAGAAATTTCTCCATACAAACGTAATACCAAAATCATTCGCGATACGAACATTTTACCGACTTAAAGTTATGTTATTCGGATACAGACGGTATTTATTTAGGTTCCTATTAAACTTTTAAAAAAAAATAATTACTATTTACGAAATGCGAGCGAATTGCATTTCGTACATTTTAACACCGCTAACAGCATGTTTTCAGCTTAATTATTCTGTATTAAAAACATTAATGTTCCTAATATAATTTTAATAGGAACATAGCTTATATTGTCTAGTTGTAGATTATCAAAACTTAAATGGAAAAACATCAACTTTTCATTCATAATTTTTGGTATTACGGAACACAAACAAATTTATCGCAAATCTTGAACGACAGATGCTCTGTCGCATCAATCTTAACTGTGTTTGTGTGCGTGTACGCTTGTAGTTGGTGATCGCAGAAACTCACACTTTCGTAAAGCGCCTCGTCCACGATAGATTAAAATAACGTAGAGCGAGTCTCATAGGGCAATCTACGACGTGTACACATAAGCGAGACTACCCTAGCTAGAGTATCACTACAGTCTACGTAGACACGCTCGGCTACTCTCGCAAGGCGTCGTGGACGCAGGTGCGAGACCGAGACAAGCGATATGAATAGAGAGCTCTCGAATTGTCTACCCGCCTTAATCAGTCTAGCTAGAGCTTGTTGAGTAGCGAAACACATGTTTTGTTTTATTAAAGCCCCGAGAATTTTTTTTTTCCAACAAACCCTGACCGATTTTAAGACCTATTTTTCCAAAAATACAGTTTAAAATCGGTCGGGGTTTGGTGGCACAAAATTGTGCCATTGGGGCACATTGGGGTCCGAGAGGTTAATAATGTATAGATATAATAATAATAATATGAACACAGCTCGTGCCATCAGGACTTCCCGGCTAACCGGAGGAACAACAATGTTTAAAACAAAAATAATAATAATAATATTCCACAACTATCACACAACGCCATCTAGTCCCAAGCTAAGCAGAGCTTGTGTTATGGGTACTAGACAACTGATAAACATACTTATATATTTCTAAATACATACATATTATAGATAAATTACACCCAGGCACAGAACAAATGATCATGCTCATCACAAAAACATTTGTCCTGGGTGGGAATCGAACCCACGACCCCCGGCATGGCAGTCAGTTTTTTCTTTTTCAATAACAAAGAAACCACAATCGCAGCAGCTAAGCGTGACCGCGACATGTTTACAACTGAGAGAGCTATGATTGAGAGTGTATATCGTGTCCGAATTATAATTATCTAGTCTACGAGTAGTGTAGTGTACGCAGGCCAAAATTTCTCTATGATAGAGCTACTCTACGATAGAGCAAAAAAATGCAATAGAGTGCTCTAATGATCTCTACGTGTACGTAGAAATGAGAGTATAGATTAGATTAGTCTCCAAGCTGTCTAGCTCTATTCTCTCTCCGTGGACGAGGCGCTTTAGGTTGTGTCGTAGACTCGTGGCTCGTGGCGCGCACTGGTCTTGGGTTTTCAATGTTACATAGTTATGTATTTGACTGTGCTACGCGTGCGTTATTGTTTGCGAAATTGTCTTTTCACAACATTGTAATAAAATCGTAGAGCTGTCATTTCTGTACATTGAATATTTTTTTCTTTTTGTATTTTTTTCGAGATACGGGATCGATTCTGAATTCTGATGCCAGATCAACTTTTTTTTTGATTTTTGGAATGTTTTCCTGTTTTGATCTATCTTCGAAACTACTGTAAAGTTGTCGATCAAAGTTTCCTTTCCTATAAGGTTCCTAATAATATGCTTCTGTTAATAGGCTATGTATTATTACGCTATTGTCCCTGGGAGATAAGCAATTTTGAATTTTGTAGTTTTTTTTATACATATAATGTTTTGAGTTGGATATTATTCATTCAATTTTTCCTTAAATATTCCTTACTGCGCTTCAATTAATAGGGTATCTATAATCCGGGCATGCGGGCAGCGAGTAAAGGGCAACTCGCTGCCCGACCATGGACCATGCCCGGGTCGACGGCGCGTTGTGTCCCACGCGCGCCTCAAAGAGCGCCAGCATAATGACGGGGCCCCCCTCTCAGAGGGCCAAAGCCTGCCGGGGTCGCGGGATTATTTCCTTACCGTGACCCCGGAACAGAAAGGGCTATTGAAGGACACCGTGGATTTTTTATCTATAATTACGCTATTCCCCTTGGGGGATTTTTTTTTTTTTTTTTTTTTTTTTTTTTTTAGCGTGGTAAAATCATCAAATGAGTCCTCCAACCCCGGGCAGGGCGGGAGGGACTGTCAGACTTCTACTGACTAAAATCCACGGTGTCCTTCATAGCCTGTTAAGTTCCGGGGTTACGGTAAGGGAATAATCCCGCGACCCCGGCAGGCTTTGGCCCTCTGAGAGGGGGGCCCCGTCATTATGCTGACGCTCTTTGAGGCGCGCGTGGGACACAACGCGCCGTCGACCCGGGCATGGTCCTTGGTCGGGCAGCGAGTTGCCCTTTACTCGCTGCCCGCATGCCCGGCCCCCTTGGGGGATTAGCAATGTTATATGATTTTCAGTCATTGTTGACATTTGTATAAGAACCCCTATTTGATTTTCACTGTTAGCGAACCAGCTAGTCTGGTGAGTAAGCCGCTTGCCTCTCGTGCAATGGGTTTCAGGATCAAATCTTGGTAATTTGTTTCTCACTTTTTGACAATTCTTTATTTTGTTTTTATTATATCCTGTGAGAGTTTTCAATAATAATTCAAAATAATTTTATGCATACTTTTATTTCAATATAATTTGCAATTTTATTTTTTTCTAAAATTTTTCAGTAGTTTTCTAGGATAATTCTGCACTGATTTAAATTGTAGGTACCTAGGTAAGTTGGATATTGGATATTATTATTATTACTGCGATTTTTGCTTATGCTTATGCAAACAACTGAAACTTACTGACTAAAATCCACGGTGTCCTTTAATAGCCCTTTACCTTCCGGGGTCACGGGCGGTGATGAGATAAGTCCCGCGACCAAATACAGAAAACCTACCTTGAATTCTACGTACCTACTAGTGATGTTACGAATATCCGATTTTTGACATTCGCGAACGCGAATGCGGATGCGAATATTCAATTCCAATATTCGCGAATGCGAATGCGAATATTCAGTTTTAAATCAATTACACTTGATAATTTAGAAAATACAAAAATAAACACTTTTTAATGTAACTTTTTAACTTATTTTTATTAAATTTTTTACTTCCTGTCTGTAACGAGAATGGAAAAAGTATGCAGGGTGATTTTTTTAACTGGGCGTGGTTGGCCTTATGAAACTAAAAGGAATGTCGAAAAACTATGAAAGGAGTCTCGTGGCCGATTTTGACGAAAACTAAAACTGCATTTTTACTTCCAGAATTTGATCCTTGCTCCAGGTGGTTTGATTCCTGGCCAGGATTACTGATTCTGCTAAAATCCCATGATGCATTTTTAGTTTCCGTCAAAATCGGGCTCGAGACTCCTTTCAATGTTTTTCGATATTCCTCATAGTTTCGGATTTAGCCATCTACACCCCATTGAACAATTCACCTTTTATAAGAGTGGCTCTAAGAATGGCGTCAGTGAAAGAAAAACAGACAGAAACACGTTTATCTTAGCATGGTCATATTTATGATTAATTATTGTGATTGATTTGATGAACATTAATATTGATGAATGGCGAGATGAAGGCAGATTAAACAAAAGATGAATGGAGAGGACGACAAAAGATAAGAATGAATGGAGTGTGTGGAAGAAGGAGTACCAGATATTGGTATTTTTTCAGTCTTTCGTATTCGCAAAATATTCGCATGAATTTTGCGAATGCGAATGCGAATATGCGAATATCCGCATGATGCGAATGCGAATATTCGTAACATCTCTAGTACCTACCTATTTGATCGTACAGGCCGTACAGCGTAGGTAGCTTTTACTTCGTAATAAACAAGTAAATACAGGTGCCTGTATTTACTTGTTTATTACGAAGTAAAAGCCTATGACCAAAAAAATATGGAAACTGGTGGCCACAACCACATCAAAATCGCTTCAGCCAAATGTGAGATAATCGCGAACAAACAAACATACATAGTCATACATACTCGTAATTGTACAAACAAACATACATAATACAGGTCGAACTGAGAACCTACTTTACTTTTTTTTAAGTCTGATACAAAAGCCACCAGTTTCCATACATTTTTGGTCATAGGCTTTTACTTCGTAATAAACAAGTAAATACAGGTACCTGTATTTACTTGTTTATTACGAAGTAAAAGCTACCTACGCTGTACGGCCTGTACGATCAAATAGGTAGGTACGTAGAATTCAAGGTAGGTTTTCTGTATTTGGTCGCGGGACTTATCTCATCACCGTGACCCCGGAAGGTAAAGGGCTATTAAAGGACACCGTGGATTTTAGTCAGTAAGTTTCAGTTGTTTGCATAAGCATAAGCAAAAATCGCAGTAATAATAATAATATCCAATACAATATCCAACTTACCTAGGTACTTACCTACAATTTAAATCAGTGCAGAATTATCCTAGAAAACAACTGAAAAATTTTAGAAAAAAATAAAATTGTAAATTATATTGAAATAAAAGTATGCATAAAATTATTTTGAATTATTGAAAACTCTCACAGGATATAATAAAAACAAAATAAAAAATCACAAAAAGTAGGAAACAAATTACCAAGATTTGATCCTAAAACCCATTGCACGAAAGGCAAGCAGCTTATTCACCAGACTAGCTGGTTCGCTAACAGTGTTAATCAAATAGCGGTTCCTATACAAATGTCAACAACGACTGAAAATCAACTAACATTATGGTCACGCAGACTTTATTTTAGAACTTTTCATCTATATCAGGAATAATTCCGTAGTAAGTACATAATTTTTACGTAACTAACGGTTTACGCAACGGAAGCTTTCGAAAAGGAATACAATAATTATGTTCCCGATTTTGAAAAATTTCTCATTGCTGCTCTGCTCTTATTGGTGATAGCGTGATGTTACATAGCCTAAAGCCTTCCTCAATATGGACTATCCAAATATATATTTTTTCATTCCTACTAATACACTCGGCGTCACAAAAATCGCACCACTTTAAGAATTCCCTTCAAAGTCATTTTAAACCTATTAATCAATGGTAGACATATGACTATAAGGTATCATTGGAAAGGCAATTTATTTAAATTTCAGTATAAATCAATGGATTTGGTTTTTTGTTTACCAGGGAATAAAAAAAAGCAAGCTAATGATTAAAAAGTTAAATTTTATTTTATCAGCAAAAATTACAACAAAGTCCTTAAAAACAACTTAAAACCTAGTGTTACCCCCCTTAGCCCTGATGACTGCTTCCATGCGTTCTCTCATGGACCTAATTAATGTGACAACAGTCTCTTGAGGAATGTTGTCCCATTCTGCAACGACGGCATCTTGGAGGTCTTGGAGAGTGGTAGGGGCAGGATCACGTGCCCGTACTCGCCGTTTCAGTTCATCCCAAAGGTGCTCAATAGGGTTTAGGTCTGGACTTCGCGCCGGCCAGCGCATAACAGGGATTCCAACTTCTTGCAGGTAGTCTCTTACAATTAAAGCGGTGTGACAGCGGGCGTTATCGTGCATTAACGTGAACCCACTGCCAACAAAACCCGCATAAGGGACAACCTGCTCCTCTAAGATCTCTGTTATGTACCGAGCAGCAGTCAGCGACCCTTGCCCGCGAGCACTTCCAGTCCGAGAAACACACACAAGGTTCGTTTTACCGTCGATTGACATGCCGCCCCAGAACATGCACGAGCCACCCCCGTATTCCACTGTCTCTTGAATACAGGCTTGTGCGAATCGTTCACCTTGCCTCCTATACACTCTTCGACGCCTGTCGTTGCAGAAAAGACACACCCTCGTCTCATCCGAGAAGAGCACAGCCCTCCATTGGTCTATTGTCCAATCCACATGGTCACGGGCAAATTGCAACCGGTCTCTCCTATGCTGTGCAGTCAATTTTGGCCCTGTAGCAGCCCTATGAGCTGCAATTTTCTTCTCCCGCATTCTTCTTCTAATCGTGGAGACGCTTACAGAAGTTCTGCGAGCTGATAGCAGTTGTTGTTGCAGCTCAACAGCATTGGAGAACCGATTACGTAAAGACGTCGAAACAATGAAGCGATCGTCTCTTTCCGATGTGCACCGTTGTCTTCCAGATCCACGTCTTCGGATATAGCCACCAGTCTCTTGGAAGCGTTGGAACACTCGTCGAACGGCAAAACGACTCAAGTTCAGTTGCCGAGCAACAACACATTGCCGCATCCCTGATTGCAGTAGTGCAATGACTTGAGCGGCTTCATCTGCAGTGGTATCCATCTTCTGGGGTATTTTTCTTGCTGTAGCTGTTCACGTGTGTTCACTTCAAAGGTTGAATAGCGAATGACCCACATTTAACCCGGGTCGCCCGTTTTATACCCTTGTAGGGAGGTGCAATTAGTGGCCCTTGCAATGCGTATTTTGACAACATTTTTTTTAACGTTACGTGCTAATGAAACCTGTTGTGTTTAGGGATTCTAACTGTTGTTAATTTAAAGGTCGTTAAGCATACTTTCAATTGATACCAATATTAATTGGGTTTAATGTATTCGTTACTGGCGGGACATGTTTTAAACTTATTTTCGAATAGGTGCGATTTTTGTGACGCCGAGTGTAGTTAGATTACAACAGATAAATCTCAAGATAAATACCTACGTTATACCTACTGGACGTTTATTTTATTAGATTTTAGATAATGTCCTAAAATCTTCTAATGTAGCCATTGTAGAGTTATTTCCAAAAAACGCATTGTTGGTTTGTGCGTTCACTAACGATTCCCCAAATTACTTAACAAAAATAAAGCAAATGTTGAACAAAATTAGTACAATGAAATGGTTTTCTGTCAATATGAATGATTCGTTACAAACACACACACGCACGCATACAGCTGCGCGCTGCGCTGCAAAAAGTCAGACAGAGATAGCAATGTTTCGTCCGATTTTTGTGCTCGCCTCGAATTGCAATTGCGAGCTCCCTACACTGGGCTCTTAAATGCTTCACTAATAATTGTTAAACAATGTTTTTTTTTGTTACGATGTTTTTAATCATTATGAGATATATTCCATAATTCTGGAAAGCCTTCATACATTTGTATCATTTTAATGGTTTCTTCTTTTGACCAAACACGTTTCGACATTCTTCAAGATAATAAAGCAATGCAGAATTCTACATTAAATATAACAAAACACGTGCTTCGCAACTCAAGCCCTAGCTAGACTGATTAAGGCGGGTAGACAATTCGAGAGCTCTCTATTCATATCGCTTGTCTCGCTCTCGCACCTGCGTCCACGACGCCTTCCTAGAGTAGCAGAGCATGTCTACGTAGACTGTAGTGATACTCTAGCTAGGGTAGTCTCGCTAATGTGTACACGTCGTAGATTGCCCTATGAGACTCACTCTACGTTATTTTAATCTATCGTGGACGAGGCGCTTAAGAGACTGTTCGCTATTCACTATAATATTATTCTAACACAGAAAGAGCATCAAGCCTATCGATATCAACAAACATTTCTTTAAAACAATGACACAATCAAATCATGATAAAAACGTGAAACGCGGAATACCCACGTAATAACAGAAATATGAAAGAACACTTTGAACATCAACACTTATCATTGTTACAAAAACTACCATATCATTACGTAATTAAGGTACAATTTTAATTGACACGCCCCGGGAAAGCAGTGTTCGTGTCGTATTACTGCATTCAATAAGGCGTGCGCCAGCGCTTTTCCCGAGCTAACTTCGGCTTTCTAGCGGCCCGTGCGTGACGGTAGACGAAACTTCAAACATATAGCTATCCCTTTTGTTCCCATAGCATTATCTCCCTCGTTAGTCAGTACGAACATGTAGTTTTGTTCTGTTTATACTATTAAAAGCCCCATTGAAGTCTTTGAAGTTATCATGTGGTAAAATAAGTTTTCGTGTCACGTACTAAGATCAAAATTCTTGGTAGACTTGTTTAGAAAACACGTAGCACAAGAATTGTTCTCCAAAAGTAGATAAAAGAATAGGTATTTAACGAAGTATCAAAACAAGAGCCGTTTTCAGCCATTGCCATAAGGTTGCAATTTCAGAACGTTGTATAGAAGTGGTCCTGGCAATTACAGAAACAATTGGTAGTATTCGTGCCGAGTTATTCTTATCGCATATAAATCCAATATTCTTACGATTCTCGGGCACACGTCATCCAGCACATCATCTGCAATGGTCACGGTACCGTGACTGTAATAAATCAGATGAATTGCCACACACACTCACAAAGTACGCAAACATTGCCAACAATATTTCAGAAACGCTAATTTCTACTCATCAATACACACTTTGATGCAAAGGATTGCAATATTAACAATGCGCTTCAATCGGACCATGAAATGTTTTAAAGACAGCATGGTTTAAAAATAAATGTAGAGCTAATGTAAATCTTTGTACATATATTAAAAACTTTTTACAAAAAAATGTGACCGCCTTCAAAAATTCATTCAATAATCATTTTTTTTGAAAAAGTTTTTATATTACTCTTTTTAGTTTAAATATTGAACCACAATTCTTGTCAAATACATAATTTTCTTATATGTGCAGAAGAATTTTGTAATCCGTAGCACCGGTAATAACATCGTTAACATCTCTTTCATTCATTCCCTATCTCAAAAACTATTGAACCGATTTTGATGAAACTTGCAGTATTTCCTAAGTTGAACGATACCTAGTACAACAAAAAAAGAATTACTTAAATCGGACTTGTAGTTCCGGAGATATGCAAAGACAAACATAATTTACTTAATCAGTCAATGCCGAGTCCTTACTAGAGGAGTTGTACTTTCCATCATCAGCTCAGCTACATGAGATGATGATTTCTATACGCAAGTACTTAAGTTACTTCATAAGATTTGCGAAAAACCATGTGTGAGCCAATAAAATTCGAAGGTTGCCCTCGATTTCTCCAAGATCCAATCACCAGATCCTGAAATGGTGACAATGGGACCACAAGGGAAGCACCAGCTTTTAAATAAAAAAATAAATTTGAAAATCGGTTCACCCAGTTGCGAAATCATTGAGATAGGATAACGTTTAGGGGTAGGAAAACGTTTTCTCTTTTAGTATGGACGAGCGCTCGGTAGACGATCCTCTTAACGCACGAAACTAATGTTTGTACAATTGACAAATAAATTATTTCTAGTGAGGGACAATGTATAAAAAAGTCACAAAGAATTGAAACGATATCGGATCTGATAGAACAAACGCTTGCATAACACACCTACCACGCTCTGAATTTGCACTTACGCTGAAATTTTCTTTAGACCGTACTAATTATATTTGATAAAATACCAAAACTAAGTGAATCAGGATAAAGGCGGAACAAAAACGACAAATCAAACAACAGAACAAGCATAAAATGATTATAACGGCGAATACAATACTCCCCACATTTATAACAATCAGCCGTGTCAATCAGAAGACAATGGCGGACGACATTGTGGACACCTTGACCTGGAACAACCTCCGCCCCTAACGAGAGGTAATGAGTTACAGGCTATTCTATTACATAATACATTAAGTAGATGGAGCTTAAACAGTGATTTAAACCTCTGTCTGGACCAGCTACAGTTGAAAAATGCATGAAGGTCCATCTACTTTTAAATCAGTAGAATTAACCGGGGAAGAGGAAGAGTCAAAAGTTGTAGGTCATGAAGTATGAATATTTGCGTTTGGAGTGCATTAAAAAGCAAGAACTTTACTTCAGAACAGTCAGCCTTGCGGCTTGAAATCTTAGCTATTTGTCCAAATATATTCTTTTTTAATGTTCCGTCAGATATTTCCCAGCAGCCGTGCCAAGAAGTTTGGATTTACGCCAGATTGATGGTAGGTTCAACCTTAAAGTCATGGAACTGAAGCAAAACTGTGAAAATGTGGGTGTGTTTTATACATACCTACATAAACCTGCAAACACTACAGTTTTTTTTTTGTACGCACGTCTACCAAGAGGAGGTTGTGAGCTTCTTAACCAGAATTTTCTGTGGATGCCATAAATGACTTTAATAAGTTGTGTTATATTTTACTAAACGATCAGTTAGATCTTTCTCATTGAGATGTGAATCGATATCAATTCAAAATGATGGTACAAAATTACATTCAGTTTTGTCAGGGTACTAAATACTCTCCTTCACATATTGCAATACTCCTACATCAGCATCATCTACTAGTTAATCAACATCTGCAATTACTTGTCTATTTAATGCAGCCTTTGGGCATAAGAAGAATTTATGTCCAATGCTCCATAGATGTGTTCAGTCGATTGAACTAAACTGTTGCAACATTGACATGGCCTGATTAATCCACATGTCTAACGTTTTGCTCAGACCTTACAAAATACTGTATATTAACGTTATTTTTATCATATTAAACAATTAAATAACTACAGTTTTAAAAATAAACATAATTTACTTACAACGGCCGCTAGCCTCTTCGCTTTTCCGCCGAACAACCTCGGTGATAAAATCTTTGAAATACAAACAATCTCTACTGCCACTATAAGTTCTATTGCGTAAATATAAAGACTATTGTCGAATGTTTAATTCTCATTGAAAAGTTAGTAACTGCGTGCTGTGGATCGGACCCTGCTGTTTACATAAATTCTGTTTGAAAGGCAAACTTTACAACTTAGTTTTAGTACTAAGAATTATTTACATTATGTATGACTGACAGGTGGCTAATTTTCTACTTTATTTTGAAGTGCATAGGACTGGTTATCGGTTGAAATAGTTAAATTAGTTTCCAAAGAACCGTTCCCTTGAGGTGCCTTGGCATTACGTCGATGCTTGTGAAATTTAACGGCCATAAAGAAATATTTAACATATCAATGAAATAGAAACGAAACGTTTAAGTGTTAGCTGATAGAACCACATACATTATGGGTTTCAATTTCAAACTGACGAGAGACAATCGATGCGAGACGACCTAGACCCCTTGCTGCAAGAGTTGAATCGAGGTGGCACAGAAAAAGGATACCTAAACGAAATTAAAGGAGGCTTTTGTGAAACAGTGAAGCAGTATAAGCTCCTGAACAGTTCCTTCAATCTAGCAATGCTTCTACAATTCTACATATTCTAGTCAAACCTACACGCAACTCCGTTCATACTTCTGTTCCCATTTCTTCCCCCATCGTTCAAAGAACCACGTAACAGCACAAGTACAGTCCATGTCATGTCTTCCATGTTTGCCTGCTAACGGCTCAATAGATACAGAGTTATTATAAATTCGCCACATATTAACTACAATAACCACTCGACTGGCAAATCGTTAATCGCAGTTTTAAGGTTATGACTGTTATGAGTTACTATAGCAATAAATGATTTAAAATGTCATTGATAGAGAAAGACATAAATCAATTTTTTTTATAGACCCGTCCCTGGTTTAAATTCTGACAATCTTGGACCTCAACTTAAAAGCAATTCATGGTTAGTCAAACAGGTGGTGTAAATTAACAATCTAGATGTTGTCTTTCGAAATCTTCAGATTTACCATGGATGATTTTTTTTTATTTCGACCCAAAAAAAGAAATCCAATGTAGATGTATGAGAATCAAATATGTGTAGAATGATTTAAACTGCAAGATTAAGTATGAATACATATTCAAAAAAACATATTTAAGTAATTACTGCATATACACTTTGTATTCGTCCAACACATAACAGAGACCGATAAGATCAAACTACCGTTTATTAATTCTCACGCTGGTTAATGAATTATAATGAATAGTATCAATAATCAAATTAGGCTCCAAATTCAATACAATTTAATCAACACCCGATACGATCAACCTCCGCGGTTGTATTCAATAGGACGTTGGACTAACCAAAGTGTAATGTGATTCCTACGATTTCGCAACAGAATCTAGATCAATGCATACATTTGCGTTTTAAGAATTCTTAGTTTGTTGGTTTAAGATCCGTGTTTTTGCAACGATTTTATTTTTGTACTAATTATAGAACTTGTGTTATTATTCTGCGCAGTGCATGAAAATTATGTTAGATGAATCTGCGGCTTTAAATGTCAATCATCTCATTTCCTTCTCAGTACAGTCTGATAGAGATCTTAACTACTGTGATACAACAGTACGATGTTCCACATTGTATTTTTCATAAAATATAATATTCACAATACTGTCGTCTATTTTTTTTCTGTAGTATTTTTGAAGCATACCTATTAAATGAAAATGTTATTTATTCAGGCAATAGAACGAATTCAAGTAAATATAATTATATCATGTTATAATAATTAAATCAATAACATTTCTTGACTATCAAGAAAAGTGATACTCCGTTTTCTGTTTCTAATCATGATTATTACTTCCAAGGAAATGTTGTTTTGTAAGCACGTTACGGACGAAACAATATCACTTGAAATTCACCCAGAAGTAGGATAGAACTGTGGAAATCAACACGCAACGCGATTTCCATGCACACGTGGGTTATCCCTTACATAAGTTCAGTTATGTAAGTGTTAGATAATTAAATAAAACGAAATTATTTGATAAATTGTTTTATGTAATAAAACAATCAAATATAACACCAAAGTTATTGTTATGGTGGTGCTTGAAAGTGATGGGATGGAGAGATGTAACAATAACAGTCAGATCTTTAACCAACTGAACTAATAGTAGATCTTTTGAGATTTTGATGGCAGCATTAACTAAGAATTTCACTTTCTATAATTAGGTAAAGTTAGATTGATGATCCAAGCAACGAAATGCATAGGTAAGTTCGAATTTTCCAAATTAAATATGGAGAACGATTTTAAGCGTATGCGACAAAGATTTTAAAACATCCTCGGTGTAATCATGGTGTAACCTAATTTTTAATTCGTATGACCACTTTAATTTATTGAATTTTTTTTTTTTTATTTATCTTACTGCGTTGATCGCTTTTTACGGTAATAATTTTAAAAATCTACAATGTCATGGGAATTAAAGCCACAAACAGTTATCCGATAAAATTATCTGTCGTAGTACTAACAACAAATACCAAAGCTAAATTGTCCACATTTTTTTAATGAAAATAAAGTTGTATAAATTCCATAAGCCACAGGAATGTCCTGTATCTCAATGAAACCGAACAATCCATAAGATTAGTGTTTTTTTTCTATAAATAATAGAGTAATAATAGAACAATACTACGTTGTATTTATTTATGAAATCAATGATTGTGATCTTACTAGCACCAACGATTTATGCGGAAAAATGTCATTGAAGGTCTTTAGCATTTAAAGAATGTGTATCATACAATTATCAAGTTATCTTTCCTTTTATTTTTGTCATTAATATTATTTCACATAAAGTTGATACTCTACCAAATCACAAGAAAAATAAATGCAATTAATAAGATCAAAACCACATCGAATTGGAAATAAACAACGATGTTTACAATAACAAGATTCTAGAATTAAACAATGAAAAACAATAAAATAAAATTCACAAAAGAGATAAATAAGGAAACTCCGTATTTCGTCATTGCGTAGTCGATTAAAATAACATAGTAATAAAATCGATGTAAGAATGTGTTGATAGGGCTACACAAAAAATAAGGGGATGTGGGAGGGACAAAAGACACTCATTCAAATCCAAACTCAACAGTTGTAAAAACAATAAAAAACATAGTATCTTAATATAATATAAATATACAATTAATTACATTATACATTTAGATTAAGTGACGTTAAAAATTTTGTTTACGGTAAAAATAATGTTGCGCAGACGAGTTTTTGCATAATTTTATAGATACTGACAAACATCATAAATTCTGATATTGGAGATTAACGGAATAGAAATGGTTTGATAACGTGCGTAACAGTAAATGTTTTTGTTTAAATGTAAGCTGAATTCACAAAATAAGTAACGCTAGACAAAGACGAGATTCAAATAAGGTTGGTAATTTCAGTAACGTGTAAGGTACAAGGTATGTATTATGAATCACTTCCTAACCAGGTTAAGTCACAATCCATTTTAATAGAACCTTCTAAGGCAGGAGGACATGACACATGGAGAAGAACCAAGATTGTACGTGAAGTTTAAAAAATGGTACTAGTGATAATAAACTAGACTGGAAATACACAAATTTACAATTAAATATAGGTATCTAAGTCTAGTCAGCTCCCCTCCCGGTGCTCCCGCATTCGCGTGTAATGTAACATTATAAATTCGACTTTGAGCGTTATAAGTTGACGAGCATTCTCGTACATTTAGTATAGATTTGATACAAGATGCGCATTGTGATGCTCGATTGTCTTCTGTCACTGATGAAATGTTCGAATCTAACGTTAGCGCCTTCTGAGAAAAAGGTAAAGCTGTTTGAGTAACTGTGAGAAAGGATTGACTAGCTAGCTGCTGTGAATCTGTGGTCTACCGTATAACTGCAAATTATAAAGATCCTGATTAAGATACCGGATCAGAAAAAATCAAAGTAAAGAAGTTTCGAGAAAAAACTGGAGTTACCAAACGTATTATAAAAGTCAAACCTTTACACCAGACATTGCAACCTTAACTTAACCTACCCAAAATAAAATGAGTAGGGCTGTGTTCAAAATAAATAAGGTTTTTCCCTGTTTAATTCAATCTATGTTATAATTATACCATCGGCGCTGCGCCGCGTAGTTTGGCCATGAATATAAAAAAATATGTTTTCAACGAATTTCGAAGATTTATGTACCTACGTTTAACGTTGTTTGTTATTCATTTTAAGTCTTTATTTCACAATTGTTGAAATTAGATGTCATATTACGCTTAGCTTTTCGATAGCAAGTCAATCCACAAAACTCCAATTATTCCATTCCTAGTGGCTATCTTTATAACATTATCCATGCCCTCTTTTGGTTAAAAGAGAAAATGTGATTTATCAATTAATATAATTATTTGTTCAGTATCCAAGGTTTGGGAAATTTAAAATTCCTCACTCGTTTCCTCATCGTTTGAAAGTATGTTCTTGCATCTCAACTCCGAGGTGTGTCCGAGGTCCCATTAGATACAAAATGCGATTTCATTGCTTCTATGTAGGTATAAGTTTTGAGGAGGTGATGAATGCGATCACGAGTAATAGAGAAGTATGGAAGAAGACATGCTGCGCCGCCCACTAATGAATTAGGATACGAGCAGGAGAATGATGATGATGGTGTTGAATTCTTTATCTTTTCTTTTTAGAAGTCCAATCATTAGCTTCATCATCCACCATTTCATACAGGCTTATTAAGAAAATTGTCGCAGTAATACGATTGTGTTCACTGTTCATTCGCGAGTACACGTCTGGAGGCGAGAGTGAAGTCACTGGAGCGGCGCCAGCGCATGTTTTAATAACATTCTTCGTACGATTTATATTGTTCGCGAGTTTCTTCTTGATGGCCGCTCTAAGTGATGTGTGGTTGAGTAAAAGTTGAGATGAAATTAGTTTTATTGCGTATTTTATAGAGGTGTTCTTTAATATACGTATATTGTAAAAGAAATCTAAAAAACATCTGTTTAATCTTTTGTGGTTTCACTGTGCTCCAACTCCAAGTCTCTACAATCTTCGATTTGTCCGTCTGTATTAATATCTGACAAGGAACTTACACTACCAAGACTTGGAAAAAAACACAAAACGAAAATCAGACTATCAAAATATAAAATGTTGATCTTCCCAGTTCAAACTTTCAATTCCTCATTTCAGAAAAGAAAAACTGGAATATCTGGGTAACAACTTGTCTGTTAAAAACCTGATATTCCTACAGCTTGACTTCCTTCCAAAATGCTTTACAATTTGTCTACTTAAATTCTATAAGCACCTCTAATACGTAGGTACTAAGTACATTAAGTTGACTCGGCTCCCACGCGCCACACGTAACCTTGTCTTATTTAATTTTATATTATTAAGTAGGCGATGAACTTGAAACTTTTCAACGCTAAATGTTGTACATTACTCGTTTTATTTACTTAACTGATTATAGGGATATACGCACCTCCATGTAGAGATGAGTGCTGTAATGTTTGACGTAATCTAAGTTGCTTTAAGAGCACGGAAATGGTGTACTGCACACACATCCGTAATTTACAAGGAATTGAAGCCATGAGGCGTGAACATACTCTCGAACTCGGAAATATAGAAATAAGAGATCGCTGTTATATAATTATTTCCAAAATCATATCATAAATCAAAGTACGAAAACGAAGATTAAGGACTTCCAACAACGGCATAGAATATCGCAATATCAATGATGCAGCTAAAAGAGAAAACACGACACAAGTAGTTAAACAAAAATAAACGTTTCTAACACAAACATCACCTAATAAACAAAGTGGAACAGGAGGCTCGTCAGCAGGACGGGGATATTACAAAATAACTGTAGGACGCGTTTGTAATCGAAACCAAACGGCATTAGCGTTAATTGCAACAATGTGCTCATGTAACATACCCGTAACTTCACCCAGTCCAAATATGCAGCACACTAAACAAACAAAAACCAATCTTATGGTAGCACAGTAAAGCTTAGTTCACGTTACGCAGTTATCCAATATGTATTTAGTAAGTTTTGCGCAACATACATGTTTAAAATCAAGCAGCGTGCACATAGCGGAACGCCTTCTATTTTAGGGCTCACCTCTATTTTTCCTATCCTTATGAATAAACGAATAAAGTTCATAATCGCTTGATATTTATCGCGTTTCCAATACGTCACATTGTCAATTAGGTTGTACCGTAAAGTTACGACGAAAAATGCGGAATTATGTAATTAAGTGGAGTGATAATGGACGCTGATTGAATTGTTCTCTTTGTTAAGTAATCGGACAGTGGCAGGCAATTCGTTTTGTTCCGATAGATATCGAATAACAGTAGCCGTGAGCAGCGGCGAGATCTTGTAATGTGGCCGTTCATTATGAGTTAATGATAAAGTAACACCTACGCAAATATGTGTCTGAATACTTGAAGACTGTGAGTGACATGAAGACATATTCATACAGACATTTGACATACCATTTCAAGATCAATAACACATATTTGAGGAATTAGACTCAGCCGATAATGAACAAAACTACCTGGAACTGGGTTTATATTTATCGGCCTTTCAATTTACCATGTATTCGTGGATCAAGTCTTTTATTAGCAAAACTAACAATAAACTTTATGCTGCTCAATATTTCTAAAGATTCCGGAAAGACGCTTCCGTAGCAATCAACGTAGGCTGACACAATTTAGATCGCCACCGTTGCTATGAAAAAGAACGGATTCCAATAGGGATCATCATTATTTTGGAGAACTTTATTCTTATCTCCACATGTCCATATCATCAGGTGAATACTGCCACTCATCTCCCGACCACACAATCCTTTCAATGAATCTTTCATCATCACACTGGTGGCAACCTTCGTCCACTTTCAAAGGTTTCTTCATGCTACGTAGCATTTACACACGGCGAAGACTTCAACGGAAGCCAGGCGCTAACATATTCTGAGCCATTGAAATTACCTATATCTACAATTCTGAAGCAATACATTTTTTACGTTATTTTGGCGGTAAAAGCAGAATTCAAGGATAATTTTATTGCAAGAAAGTCAACCACGTTCAGTTTTAACGGTTTGCATAAGTAACCATTAAAGTTCCCACGGGGGTTACTTAGGTCTATGAGTTAGATAAGACCGGTATGCATGACGTGGACCTAGAGCGGGTTGGTGTATTTCACATGACTTCGATTTTTAGTTCTAGAGCCAGTCGCGATTAAATAAATTAACTTATACAGAAATAAAAAGCCTGAGCACAGATTACGCCAGGGCTCGAACCTACGACCATAAGGCACATACATACAACACTCGGGTACATTAATGGAGGTAATGTATCCCAGTTTGGAATCTATGTGCTCTTGTTGATTCATTTATTAACTAAAAAACAAGTACGTGCGAAATAAAGAAAATCCGGACTATAACAGATTTTTCAGTCTATACACTCTGCCACTGAAAAAGTTACCATGTATCTATCAAAACTAAACGTTAGAAAACGGCAAAAAAGTCATCTAATTGAAGAAACGTTTTTACTCAAATATGTAGAATGCCACTGATGCTGTGCTGAAAGTGAACTGCCCTACTACTAGATATCCTACTATAAATCATCTCATCAGAATCGGTAAAACACCGCACTATAATAACGCAAACAATATATAAACTGTGGTCAATACAATCTATGTCAGGCGCGAGGCTTCAAAACCACAGCAACATTATAAAACAAGATCTCACAAAAACTTACATTAAAAAATCTGAATGGCCGCCATACAACTCATACAATGCTTGTTTGTATAACCGACAAAGGCCAGTGAAAACGCTCCCATACACAATCATACAGTAGGCACTGTACGTTATTGTTCCACGAAGGAAATTCCGCTTTCCATTGTTTAGAGAATTTAACAGGAAGTGACCGATGCTCACCGTTTTGTTGATTTGACTTTTATGATTGGTGTTGGATAATGTTTGTAGGCACACGATACGAGTCACTGGGATCCACTGTTACGCATGTATTTATATATAAATAAACTTCCATAGCCTGCGTTTAAAAAAAACAAAAAACCGGCCAAGTGCGTGTCGGGCCACGCACAGTGTAGGGTTCCGTAGTTGCCCATCAAAATACCTATGCGAACTAATTAAACTGACTTGCTGAATTTAATTTTAAAAAGAAGAATTTTCAAAATCGGTCCAGGCGTCTTTGAGAAATCGGGGAAAATACATAAAAAAAGATTAGGACGAATTGAGAACCTCCTCCTTTTTTTGAAGTTAGTTAAAAATAGTTGACAATAAAAACCTACCTATCCCCAAAACATACCCACCTATTATAGCTGTAAAAATAAAGTTGTCAAACTTACATTTGCAGTTGAACAACATTCGACTATTACTCGTAAACTTGTTTAGCCTACTTAGTCATGATAATTTTCCTTAAAACTTCGTTATATATACTACTATTGTGAATTTTTTCACACCGCCAAACATAACCGTTTAGCTGGTAGAGGGGGGGACACTCGAGTCGAGCAAAAATTAGCACTTTAAAGCTCAATATTTCACAAACGAATCTTTTTATCAAAAAATTGTTAATGGAAACTATCAATATTTTTTAAAGACCTATTTAATGATACCCCACACTAAGGGGTACGCGAGAAATAAAAAAAACATCCCCACTTTACGTGTACAGGAGGTACCCTAAAAAAAAATATTTTACGAGATTTTATTTTACCACTTTTTCGGCGCAACAAATCCGTATATTTACACCAAATTACAGCTTTCTAGTACTGGGCGTCTCTGAGCTAAGCTGCGGACAGACGGACGGACGGACGGACGGACATGGCGAAACTATAAGGGTTCCTTGTTGACTACGGAACCCTAAAAAAACGAATTAGGGAATTCGATAAATATAAGGTCTTTACACGGCGACCTTGCGAAGAAGGCCGAAGCAAAAGGGGCATTGAATAAAACACTATAGTGTTTGATAGGGGTGAAAAGAAAAACTTAGTGCAAACCCTCATAGCAAACTTCAAGTGTAGTTCTATTGTAGTATTAAAAACAATTAAAGAAAGACCCTAGAATAGAATTAGATAAGTGACAAACTAACACGCTAGACGATATGGTAGAGGCGGAGAAAGCGCCAAGATGCAAAAACTTAACAATAGATTAATGCTCTGACTGCATGTGGGTGTAGCCTTTTGTCAGCAGCTATTGTTATATTTTATTAGTCTTACATTTCAGTATTAGTTATTTTATTGTTAAAAAGAGTGTTATATTTTATCTGTGGTATTTTCATAATGTTATTTGAACGTGACGTAAATGTCACTTTTGACATGGGAGGGCGGGAAAAGACTTAGTATTTTTCACCGGAGAAATTGTCTACAGTTTTTAGAGTATATGTATTCTTTGCTACAGTTTTCGTTACCTATTGGAACAAGAGATAATTAATAATACCTAAATATTTCATGAGGAACAATATAACGAAGTTAACACTACTGTGATTGATTTTATTTCACCTCCTTACTTCTGAACTTTTCAGTTCAGAAGTGGGATAGTAAAAGGATATAATTCCTACCACGCCTACAAACTAGAGACAGATATAGAAAGGAATATAAAATAACTGTCGGCGTCGTTGCGATGTTTGAACAAGAACTTATGCAGGAGTCGGGGACTCCTCCTCCTAACCCAGTGCATCATCGTCGATCAAGAAAGCGGAGTGTCTCACGAAGGTGTCGCGATCGTGGCAGTGACTCTAAATCTTCACCACGAAGGCGACGTAGGCGGCGCAAAAGTAGAACACCAGAGGATCGTCGCAGCAGGCGTGATGACCGAAACCGAAAGCGTCGAAATCGACACCAGCGGAGTAAAAGGCGGTCTTCGACTGTAAGTACGCTTTCTTCTTCTACTGATGGTGCCTCTTCAAGAAGCAAGCCTGTTTCAAAATCTAGTGTCAGACATTCAGAAAAGGATAATGCTAAGCAAGGAACCGAGGAATCTGTGATAAATGTTTCTGCCCGTGAGTTGATAAATTTGTTAAAATCATTGCCTACTTCACAGAATCATTTTTCAATAAACAATAATGCTATTCCTGAATTTGATCCCTCTAACAAGGAACAGACTGTTGATATTTGGATAAATAAATTAGAAGAATGTTCTAAGTTGTATGGGTGGAGTGAACCACAATTGTTGCATTATTCCTTACCTAAGTTAATGGGGTTAGCAAAAGTGTGGTATCAAGGACTTCCTTCTGTCAATTTCACTTGGTCGGAATGGAAAGAAAAATTAATTAAAACATTTCCATCCGTCCAAAATTATGCACAATTATTACAAGAAATGTTAGATAGGAAAGTTAAACCTAATGAAACACTAGAGACATACTTTTACCATAAAATGAATTTATTGAATAGATGTGAAATTTATGGCAAAAAGGCGATAGATTGTATCATAAATGGGTTGGAAGATAGAAGCATGCGGTTGGGTGCTCAAGCAGCTAACTATAACCAACCTGAACAATTATTAGCTTATTTACAAACGGTTAAAATAGAAGATAGTAAAGAAGTTAGGAGACCATTCTTGAAGAAGCGGGCTGAAGGTCAAAGTGACAATAAGAGTAGTAACAATAGTAGTACAATCAAATGCTTTAATTGCGGTGAAGTAGGACATCCTAGTTTTAAATGCTTGAAACCTTTAGTAACATGTAACATCTGTAAAAAACTTGGACACCAGTCAGTTTCATGCAGACGACTCTTGAGGAACACCGTTGATAATACTGCTAGTAGTAGTAATAGCACATACAATAAAAACAGTGACAAGGTGGTATCGGAAGTAAAAATTGCAGGCGATTTGGACAGTAAATATGTATTAGATATTATTGTTAATGGTAAATTAATGACTTGTTATGTTGATCTTGGAAGTCAGAGTACTCTCATTAGACAAAAAGATTTTGATACTTTAGGAGTGTCATACACTGACACACATCTGCCATCCCTTAAAGGTTTTGGTGATACATTGATTAGTCCTATTGGTAAATCAACTGTTAATTTAACTGTTCAAGGCATTTCTGCTGCAACAGAAGTTTTGATAGTAAAAAACGACTTGCTTAAGTATCCAGTATTATTAGGTCATACATTTACCGAACAAACCGGCATAATCATTATTAAAACTGATGAGCACTTAATTCTTCAAAAGCAACTAATGAATAACAATGTATCAGATAAATTAAAATTAATTACAGTATCAGACACTTGCATTAATTCTATGACAGCTGTGCCAATAAAAGTTGAAAATAAAATTACTTGCTCTGTTTATGTGCGTGGGTCGATACGTATGGTAGACAAACAAAATTATTATATTATGCCCGGCGCTTATACAATAACTGATGGTTCTGGATGTGTTTTCTTAGTAAATTTGAGTTCAGAACCATTAAAATTAATTAAAAACATTTTACTGACGAGAGCTCCCATTATTAAAGACACTAATGTTTTAAATATAAATAAAGTTGAAGTTGAGGAACCTGAAGCTATTATAGATCAAATCTCTGTGGGAGATAAATTAACACCTGACGAGATTTTAAAGTTAAAAACCTTGTTATTAAAATACAGGGACTGTTTTTCATTTGGTCTTAGTGACTTAGGATTGACAAATTTAACAGAAATGACCATAACCTTACACGACACTACACCTGTTGTATATAGGCCATACAGGTTAGCTCATGTTGAAAAACAGAAAGTTAAGGGTATGATACAGGAGATGTTAGATAGCGGAATTATCACTGAATCTACTTCGTCTTACGCTAGTCCAATAATACTTGTACAAAAAAAAACCGGTGACCAAAGGCTATGTGTAGATTACAGGGCATTGAACTCCAAGACAGTTAAAGAGCACTACCCATTACCAAGAGTGGAAGACCAAATTGACAACCTTGGGGGTTATAAATTCTTTGTTACATTAGATCTAGCATCTGGGTATTACCAGATACCAATCGCTCCGTCCTCTCAGGACAAAACCGCATTCGTAACACCTGATGGGCAGTATCAGTTTACTCGTATGCCATTCGGGTTAGCCAATGCGCCGTCTGTTTTTCAAAAAACCATCAACAAAATGTTAAAGAATACTAGAAATAGTGAGGCGTTTGCCTTCATGGATGACATTATAATACCGTCACAAAATGTCCAACAAGGAATGGAGCGATTGGAAGCTGTACTCCAATTATTGAGGAATGCTGGCCTTACTCTTAAAGTTGCCAAATGTAAATTCTTTTATACTAAAATTGATTATCTGGGGTTTGAAATTTCGGAGGATGGTGTTAGACCTGGTTCTGGGAAAACCGAAGCCGTACGATTATACAAGGCACCTAACAATCAACATGAAGTACGTCAATTTCTTGGGCTTGCAAGTTTTTTTAGGCGGTTTGTCAGAGGATTTGCAATAATAGCGTCACCCCTAACAAAATTATTAAAAAAAGATAGCAAATGGGAGTGGGGCCCAGATCAGGCCGAAGCGTTTCTCTCATTAAAGTCAGAATTAATAAAACGGCCAATTTTGGCAATATATAATCACCTCGCTAAAACTCAAGTTCACACCGATGCTTGTAAAACTGGTATTGCTGGTATTCTTCTGCAAGAAGACTCTTCGGGTAGGTGGCGAGCTGTTGCTTATTACAGTCGCCAGACAAATTTTGAAGAGCAAAAGTATCATTCTTTTGAACTCGAGACGCTAGCGGTAGTTGCCTCTTTAAATCGATTCCGTGTTTATATTCTAGGAATAAAATTTACAATAGTTACAGATTGTAATGCGTTGCGAACGACCTTGTCCAAAAGAGATATAATACCCAGAATAGCAAGGTGGTGGTTACAATTGCAAGAGTATGACTGCAGTATCGAATATAGGTCGGGCACTCGAATGAATCACGTAGATGCACTCAGCAGAAATGCAATCGAACAAAGTGTTGAATCCGAACCTGTGTTTGATATTCTAGCGGTTGAGACAGAGGATTGGTTAGCTACAATGCAAAATGATGATGACGAAATTAAAAAAATTAAACAGATATTAGAAGATTCTGACGCTAAAAGTGTAATGGATATTTATAAAAATTACAAGCTTAAAAATGGGAAGGTTTATCGCGTAATTAATGACCAACTTAAATGGGTGGTGCCAAAAGGGGTAAGGTGGCAATTATTAAAAAAGAATCATGACGAATTAGGTCATTTTGGCATGGAGAAAACTCTCGATAAATTAAAAGATTTATATTGGTTTCCTAAAATGAGGAAATTCGTAAAGAAGTATGTCCAGTCTTGTCTGGAGTGTTCTTACCACAAAATACCTGGCGGAAAAAAACAGGGAATGCTGCATCCTATCCCAAAAGTCGACCAACCTTTTCACACCATCCATTTAGATCATCTAGGACCATTTGTCAAAAGTAAATCTAAAAATACCTATATTCTGGTTATAATCGATGCCTATACAAAATACATAAATTTGTATGCCGTTAAAAACACCAGAACAAGAACAACTTTGAAAGTTCTAAACAATTATGTGAGTCTGTTTGGTGTTCCAAGTAGACTAATAAGCGATAGAGGAACGTCTTTTACTAGTAAAGGTTTCAAAGATTATATGAATAAACTAGGTATACGACATGTTTTAAACGCGGTTGCAACTCCTCGAGCAAACGGTCAAGTGGAGCGTTTCAATCGTACAATTTTAGCTTCACTTGCCACCAAAAACCATAATTGCCCCGAAAATGATTGGGATAGACACTTAGAGGAGATACAGTTAGCTATAAATACGACGATTAACAAAACTACAGGTAAAAGTCCATCCGAAGTATTATTTGGAGTAAGAGTACGAACTAAGGGAGATGGGATGATATCTTCATTGTTAGATTGCGATGGAAACGAATCAAAAACATTAAGTGAAGTCAGGAACGAGGTAAATTTGAGGGTGTCGAATGAACAAATTAAGCAGAAAAGCAGATTTGACAAAAAGAGGAAAGAGGCTACAATTTATAAAGCGGGAGATTTGGTTAGAATAGAGAGGGAAATAGCAAATAATAACGGGAAATCAAAAAAGTTATTACCTAAAATTCAAGGTCCATATAGAATAGTTAAAGCATTAGATCATGACAGATATGTCGTAGAGGACACTCCTTTGACGCGAAAACAGAATAGGAGGTATGAAGCAGTTATATCTGTAGATAAAATTTATCCTTGGTTGACATATACCCAAAATTACTTGAATGACACAGATGAGGGTTCAGATCAGTCCAGCAAAGAATCTGAAGTAGACAATGATTATAATCAAGATGTAAATAATGGGGATTGAAATTGATATTTTTATTTACCATAATGACATTTAACTTAAAAATGTTATTGATTGAATAATTTGGAAATACTATGTCATACAAGTATAAAATAATATAAAGAATGTTAATGATTGACATAAGATTGAAAGTTACAAGATGCATATGAGGCCGATAAGCCAATTTTGGGAGCATCTGTGTATCTCAGTAGAGTATCTGCATACATATGAGGCCGATAAGCCAAATGAAGGAGTATGCAAGATACTGTCAATGGTATTTTCACACATATGAGGCCGATAAGCCAATAAAGGAGTGTGCGAATACGTTGAGTTATACCTTGTGAAAAAGATTCTGATATTGATTGGTACCTACATATTGTATTTTTTTTTTCATAGTTTATTATTTCTTTTTGTTAGTAAGTTATTGTCAAGTGTATTTTCACACATATGAGGCCGATAAGCCAATAAAGGAGTGTGCGAATACATAGTTATACCTTGTGAAAAGGATTTTGATATTGATTGATACAAATAATTTTATTTTTTTTTCTTCACAGTTTATTTCTTTTTGTTAGTAAGATAGTGTCAACGGCATTTTCACACATATGAGGCCGATAAGCCAATAAAGGAGTGTGCGAATATGTTGAGTTATACCTTGGGAGAGAGATTCTGATATTGAATTTTCACACATATGAGGCCGATAAGCCAAAAAGGAGTGTGCGAATATGTTGAGTTATACCTTGGGAGAGAAATTCTGATATGTTGTATTTTATTTTTCATTGTATTGTTTCTTTTTGTTAGTAAAATAATTAGTGTAATTGTTGTAATTACGGTTTCCACACGTATGAGGCCAATAAGTCAATTTTGTTCTAACATATTTCTTTTTAAATTGATGGAACAATTTCTGGTATACTAGATGGCCGAAGCAGTAAGATTCAAACATGACTGATTGTACGATTTTTTTATTAAGTGTAATTAAATTATTATTACTTTAAGATTCAAACATGACTGATTGTACGATTTCAGTTTCTATTTTTTTTTGTCAAGTGTAATTCTTACTTTAGGTATATTATTTTATTGTTAAATCCAATTGAACTACCAGGTACGAGAGGACTCGTCAAGTTCAGAATGGCCGACTGTTATATTTTATTAGTCTTACATTTCAGTATTAGTTATTTTATTGTTAAAAAGAGTGTTATATTTTATCTGTGGTATTTTCATAATGTTATTTGAACGTGACGTAAATGTCACTTTTGACATGGGAGGGCGGGAAAAGACTTAGTATTTTTCACCGGAGAAATTGTCTACAGTTTTTAGAGTATATGTATTCTTTGCTACAGTTTTCGTTACCTATTGGAACAAGAGATAATTAATAATACCTAAATATTTCATGAGGAACAATATAACGAAGTTAACACTACTGTGATTGATTTTATTTCACCTCCTTACTTCTGAACTTTTCACTATGTAACACGTCACATGGATGGATCCTCTTTTAGTTCACTTTCCTGTCAGCTAGCTTCTTGACATCAAAGTCCGTACAATATTTCATTCTGAATCATCCATTAAAATGCCAAGTGCAACTTGATGTAGATTTCACACAAGTAATGCGACATTGAGTGAAGAAGAACATTATTGATACATACACAATTTTCCCAGATTAAAAGATTAGCCTGAATACAACCACACAAGTGGTGGGAAAGTTTGTTCTTATGTCAATCTACTTGATAGGTAATAGGTAGGGTAGGGATACCATCCGACTAATGAAGATGAGAATGTAATAGAGGAAGATAGTGTATAATAGATGTAATTTACCTTGATGACCATGGAAAAAAAAGAAAAATAATAAAAATCAAATTATATTATTGCATCTCGCAGAAAACAATGTTACCTAATAAAAATTGAACAACTCACCCACAAGACATCAATCAAAAAACACTAATCACCATAAACGAATAGAAAATATTTCTCAACCGCACCAGATAACCAATAAACTTGAACAATGCCTCATAAAAATAAAACATAATATGAAAGATAAACCTAATGAAACGGACAGTAAAACTGCAGTTAACATAAAAATATATAATTGGGAAGAACGTGAGTCTGAGTATCAACACTATCTGCGTAAATAGGCAAATTGACAATAACTTACTGCCTCAAATAAGACCGATCATACAATAAATTAATATGCTAAATGTAATCGTGACTCTACTGCTATATTTATAGACAGCAGATTCTAAAACTATGATTTAGTATACCTTACGGTTTTAAAGGCCGTTCACAGCACAATTTCGAACCCGTTATGTAATCTAAGCTATAAACGCATGCGAGACGAAAACCCAATCAAAGTTTTTGCTATGGCCGAATCAATATTACGAAGATTCTCTGTGTACCTAGTTTGTGCTAGAAAAGTGGCATACTGTGCCACTTTTCTAGCACAAACTAGGTGATGATATGATCGGTCTAATTTGAGGCAGTAAGTTATTGTCAATTTGCCTATTTACGCAGATAGTGTTGATACTCAGACTCAAGTTCTTCCCAATTATATATTTTTATGTTAACTGCAGTTTTACTGTCCGTTTCATTAGGTTTATCTTTCATATTATGTTTTATTTTTTTTAAGAACGGAGGCCATTTTAACAATACTCCCTAGTATTGTTAAAATGGCCTCCGTTCTTAAAAAAATTGTGAGGCATCGTTTTCAACTTTTCACCTTTCTGACAACACGATTCGGCCACAAAAGTTGTATTGATTGATTTTTTGGTTCTTGCCCAATAAACTAGGTACTGTTTGTAGCCTCTACTTTTTGTTATGGCCTTGTTAATCAAATAGAGAATCAATCAATACAACTTTTGTGGCCGAATCGTGTTGTCAGAAAGGTGAAAAGTTGAAAACGATGCCTCACAATTTTTTTAAGAACGGAGGCCATTTTAACAATACTCCCTGATTGATCCAATGAAAAGTTACAACATTTCATATTGTTTAACATTACTGATAGAAAATCAATGACAAGTTTGTACTTGTCATTGATTTTCTATGGATTGATTTTCAAGGATCTTAATAAGGTATTATTATTAAAACATGTATACAATTGATAGACTTACATGAACATCAATGGCATGGCGAATTTGTACAAATTCATGTGCGATTTGAACTTGAAATAATACAGGTCTAATAATATAAGAATCGTGAGTCAAGATTTCGTAAAAATGAATAGTTGTTTGGAATCGATACTGTGTTACAATCACTTTGAAGTATAAGTTTACGAAATTACTAATTCGATAAGTGTTAGGTCGCAGTTCACTGGTGTTACTTGATTTCATTGTACTTTAAGATTTTTACAACCAAATCACGCACAAGTTAATTTACAGAATGCAATAAATATCAAAATTTTAACTGCGATTTCATTGTAATTTCTCAATTATTCCTACGAATTATTCAAACATACCTTTAATAGAATAGAATAGAAAATTAATTAATAAAAAATATTTAATTTAATAATTATTATATCGTCTCAGTATCTACCTCCGTAATTACTGGCCCTTGTTGAACTTTACAAGCTCAACCTAACCCTACCCTAAAGCTTATAACCTAATAAAAACAATTATGGAACAATTCGCAAGATCACAGTAGCAAAGCCACAGCTGTCATCACTCCCACAGTAGACATAGAAACCAGTCAATTATTACAAGATTACATACTGAAGTATTTGCGATCTATTTAAATATTATGCATAGTTTAATTCTTATGTGACCATGTGTGGAGGTTACTTGGCTAGCGTTACTTCTTACTACCTGTATGAACAATGCCGACGGCGAAATGTAACAAGTTTCATTGAGGATAGTTGTTGCCAAACAGTGGCGAATAAGGCTAATAACCAAACGATGGAGAGGATACTAATTATTTACAGTAAAAATTTAGTCAAATACAGAAGAAAGACTTTGGAGACCATGTAGGAAGGGGCGAGACGAGTTGGACAAAACTAAGAAGCAGTATTCTAGAAGCCATGGCAAGGCCTTTGAAACAGTGGGATAACGAAGGTTGATAGTAATAGTAGTAAATTAAATAGTAAAAAAATCTGTTGGTGATAAGTGCAATGTATCCGAGATTCCCCGCAAAACAAAGGATTACTAAACTGACAACCACAACTGTTTCTAAAATTCAGAATACTATTCTCAAATTGAATCCTGCCATTAAAATTTATAGCAGCACAGATTTAATCAGTAGCCTGGATATATTTCGTCATTTATTATCTTGGCATTTAGGGGCCCTAGAGCGATGAACAACGTGTACAACCGTTGTAACATCCAAATGCAATGGGTCATTATGTACATCCAAAGGTAAGGTTCTCATATTCGAGAGCTCATGTTATGATTTTAATAGCTGGTAAAGGAAGCAAAGGCACGTTTTCTTGTTGTTTAGGTTACATACATTAAATATTCGTAAATCTTTTTTAGTGTTAGCAACGAAATATGGCAACTTTGTGTATTTGTGCTTATCGCGTTTACAATAAAACTTTATGTACTGATATTAAAACGCTAAAAAGTTTTTTTTGTAACGCGCTAAACTCAGAAACTACGGGTTCAAATAGAAAAAAATAATTGTATTTGATAGTCCATTTATCGAGGAAGGCTATAGGCTAAAACATCACGCTATGAACAATATGAGCCGAGCAGCGGGCGTGAAACCGCAGAGAACAGCTAGTCTTAAATTAATGAAGTAGAGTATCTATCAATGCGACTTTCCTCCGTGCCTGAGAGTTGGCCCGGCTGTCATTTTGTAGCTCTTCAACAGTCGTTAACTCGTTATTGTTAGTCACTTGTTTAAAGGTCTGACAACCAGTCTTACCAAGGGGTATCGTATCACCTAGTTCCTGGGTGGTAGTAAGATAGGCATTATGTAAAATACTGATATTCAGCTGTATCCGATTCGACTTGAAGCTGACCCCAACATAGATGGGAAAAGCATAAGAAGAGATGAGACATAAGTTACTAAATGTACACAACTAATGTATTTTTATTGTTAACCCACTGAGTAAACGGAAATTGTCACGTATAGCGGTGTAGCACAGACATCTATCAATTGACTTTCCAAGATAATTTATAAATACTTAGTTTACTTTGAGCTAGATTAAAACTAATTTACGTACGAAGTGTAAAATTGTGAATGTACCGTGAAGGTTTGAATGAATTTGCCTGTAGGCTGTAGGTAATTCAGAGTTAAGCCTAAACTTACGGTGTACGGTAGTATGTAGAGGACTGAAACCAATACAAAACCGCAACTTCGTAAGTACCTTATTTGAATAAAAACACACATGTTACATAACCCAAAGGCAGCAACCACAGCCTACAGTGCTGGTGGAGTAGTAACCGAGTACCTATGTAGTTGTACGTTACGCTTTGTGATGCAAATGAATGGTTCGCACGCCTTGCGCAAGAGTTGTCAGCCGCGGAAGGTCGATGCCTCTGTTCGTCATCCATTCGCTAGGATTCTTCTGTTTATTTACCGTTTTATTAACAGATTTACGATGATGTTCTTATCCGGTGTTGACGAATCTTAGAAGTGCCGAGAAAGGTGTGATTTCGTGAATCAATTTTGTGGTATTAGGTAAGAATTTAACATATGGCGACGACATGTTCTTTAATAAATAATAAGTTCTTAAATACCGCTACAATCAAAAAGGACGAATCAAAATAATGACCTACACTCCGGATTTTCCAATACAAGCATTACAAAAACAAAAACCGTCAAAGAATTCGTGTAATTTAATAATAAAATCAACAAATGAAGGGAAACGAATCCAGTAATTGTACGTGAGTCAATTGTTTTAATTCCGACGTATTAGAATAGTTAACTAACGAAGAGTAATTAGTTAATCGTCAATAAATTAATCTGAATGATGGAAACGTTCCGAAACAATTAGTTACGAGGATTAGGAGGTAAATCCGTTTTAGAACATTATTTAGAAGTTTGTATTTCAATTAATTGAAAAGGTTTTAAATAATAAAAATGTACTATGAAACGCGAGCTGGTAGTAATACCTACTGAAGAGGTGTAAAGAAAATTAGAAGTTATTGAAGAACATAAGAATTTATTTTCATCTGTGATCTATGAAAACACAACAGGACCTCAAGCCTGATATGTATTACAGTAGTGTCGGAATTGACAAGTTTGGAAATCTATTAATATAGATTTGAAATAAAGATTATGACTTTCCAAGGGTCAAACACTATAACACCATTGAAAGAAATAGCACAGAATGGTAATCTAGTACAAACTTGTTTGCTTTGTACGAACTTCTTCAGATTGCTTACGCGACTATGCGTGCTGAATGGGCAGCGGAAATCATCGTTGACTACTACACGAGATAGGGATTAAAGTGTAACATAGAAAAAACAGGATGCATCATGTTTTCGGAAAAGAAAAAATACCGACCAACAGTGAAATTGAAACAACAAACATTGCACTATCAAAAGCAGATCTGGGTCCTATAGCCAAACGGCAAGCGACATTCGTTAACGTTCAGCAGTCGCTAATACATTTTCAACTTTATACCCCATCGTATAAAGTTGAAAATCTAGATTACAGATCGTTTTCGTTTTTTTCGTTCGCTATCGCTCAGCAGTCTTTACTAGATTTACAACTTTATACGATGAGGTATAAAGTTGAAAATGTATTAGCGACTGCTGAACGTTAACGAATGTCGCTTGCCGTTTGGCTACAGGCCCAGATACCTACATGTCATCTTCGACAAACATATGAAAGTGAAACAGCACACTGAAAACGTCGTCAAAAAACAGAAACAAATCAGAGGTGTCCTCGGCCCAATAATAGGATACAATGCGAAGACAGAACTGAACACTAAAGTGGCCATCATTCAGGCTTGCATTTTACTACTAATGGACTACGGAGTGGTGCAACTTCTCTCAAGGTACAGCGCAACAAATTTAACGCCAATACAGATTGGCACTGAAATATGCCGCACGACTACCAAGATAAGCACCCACGGAAACTTCTTAAATAGGAAGAGTACGTTTCTTCTCTAGAAACGCTCTTTTCAGAAGAAAATTCCAGTCCCTTCTAACTCTGGTGCAGATTACTATTGCTATGAGTAACTAGGTAAGTACCACGACCTCAGGACTATTTAGCTTACGTCTAATCTCAAAAATAATTCGTCAACTGTTACCTTGATACGGGACATACGAACATGATTAAAACTAAAGCAGGCAAAGGTCATAATTTAATCCTAAACGAATTTATTATGACACATTGTAATAATCTAAATACTACCGTATACTGTATGAGAGCTTATTGTGGTATTTAGACTGTAAAACCGGTTTATTTTTGGTCAGTGTGTGTGCATTTTTGTGCAATATTAAACCCGCATAGAGAGATCGCTTTGATTTTATGTGGCATAATAATATATGAGATCGGGCTGCTGTGAGAATATTCAAATATTATTCTTATATTAATTATAATGACAGCTTGGCAGACGTTAATTTTGTTATAGAAAGAGATCGTTAAATAAGTAATGCCGTTAATAAGTAATTTCAGAGTTCAAATCTTCACGATTACTTAATGGTAAGAATGAAGTCAGGCAACGTGAGAATATTTAGGTAAGAAACTATACGTATTTGGTTAAGATCATAATTATTAGGTATTATTGAGGATTTGTTATAAAATAATGGAGCCAGAGCGACTTCATTTGTAGGTAGTAGGCAAAGTGATCAGCAATTAAAAATCGATCCAACAAGATGATAATGATGATGATGAACAGAATAGATCACCATTATGGATAGGACTTTACGATTATTTTACGATTTTGTATAACGCAAACATTTTAGTAAACATTATAGGTAGGTAGTAAAAACTTCAACGACCGACTGGTGATAGCGAAACGTTCATCGTTCATAACTTTCCAATTTGCTGCTATTTTCTATTAATATCCTCCAGTAGCACTAAACAGGTACAAAAGAACGAGAAGCAATCAACCAATGTATGATTTATTAGGAAAGGCGTTCCAAATTGAGAATGTTCATTTAGCCATACACTTTGAAATACGTGGGATGAGATCGTGCGCAGGTTGGGCAAAAACTTGACACGGAATAAAATTAAAATGAATGTATAAACATCTGTGTTTTTCAATAACACATTATATCATAACAAAACAGGCCAACCTTTCCACGATATGTTTCCCTCAGTCGCATCCTGACCCGTAGTAACAATGGAACGATGCATCTTCACATCGAGAAATCACAGCTCCTTCCCTTCACTTCTAGGCTAGGAGATACTTAGCAGTCATAGGATAGACAAACAGCCGCACACGGCCTCTACTCTAACATTCTTTACATAAATTAACAACCGTTACTATTTTTATTATTGTTTCTATAATGTAAACATGGGTCACAGTTCACATATGTTTGTTGTGAGTGTGGATTCTTACCTGGTATGGGACCTTTGGAATCCTTCCTCTGCTCATTCTGATCCTCACCCCTCAGGGCACCACCTTCCTCCAGTTCGGACACTTCATCCTCACACCTCGTCTCACGCACTGCCAGCAGCAAAGCGCACACACACACAAAAGTAATCCTTAATAACTCTCTCATCTTCATCGTTATTACGTTGAGAGAACGTCAATAAAGCCCATTTTCGATCAACGATCGATTAAAACTTGACATTAAAACAAACAGTCACATTTTTGTTTGTTGCAACTGGCTAAACGAATCCAATGACATACGTGGTGCACGAGTGTGATTTGTGAAACATTACACGAACACTGAACATCACTTCATGCTAACACAAAAACACTGGCGTAAACAAAATAAATAATAAAAAAAATTAAAAACAAACGTAATTTTTCGGTTCGATTAATTTTAAATGTGAACGTAAATACGCGCGTCACTCAATGTTGGCAGCGATGGTACTGGCGCGCCGGTTGGTGGGAGATCGGTGCTGCCCCCACCTGCGCGCGCGCCCGATCAATGGACGACGCGGTATCGAGAACCGGCAATAACTGTAGCTGAGGTTTCCACAGATAGCTTATCAGAGAAAACTGTCCGCGTAATTAATGTCGCCTTTTGTGGTCAGGTACCGTTGTAGTTAATTAGTGGGTGCAATGAATGCAAGCAATTTGCACTACCTGGCATTGTTTATATTTTTGCTGTTGCTTGACTAGATGGTTTATTCCGCGTTCAATTCAATTCCCAATAATTTCTACCCTCTTCTGCGTTCGACCCCTAAACGTTTCCACATTCAACCCCTGAGGGTTGAACGTGGAACTCAGTTCATTGATAATATTTTCTTTGTCCAGATTCAACCCCTAGTTTTTTGAGAGGTACTGGACGCTATTACTAACATTCATAGGTAATCCTAAATCATATTAAAAAAAAACTGATTAGCTTATAAGCTAAAAGAAAGTAGACTTTGGTGTACCACAAGGCAATATCCTAGGCCCAACATTTTTCCTAAATCACATGACGAAGGCGACGTTCCCATACAATCGCTAAATTATTTTGTAATGCAATTTGCCATATGAAATCCCATATCCTCATACACGTTTGGAACCATTTTGGAACCAAGGTTTTAATATATAAATTGAATACTTCCCGCTATAGTTTTTAAACAAGAGATATTTTTGCAGAATATCTTACAGCAGCGGTTCACATTTGCCTGGTCGCGATCCGGTACCAGGTCAACAAAATAAAAAATCGGGTCGCAAAACTACCCGCCTTGTTTTTCTTTTATTAAAAACTAGCTTCTGCCAGCGACTTCGTACGCGGATCCTGTTGCTTATGCCAGCGACAATGGGGTCGTCAAAATCGAAGATCTGAAACATCTGATGTCGAATTCCTAGAACCTGGGGACGGGAAAACAACGGGACGCGCATGACGATTCCAGACGTTCCAGATCTTTCATTTTTGTAAGTCAACAGGAAATGCCCATCAGACTAAACAACTCTTGCTAAGATGTTATTCATATATATGTTATAGTGTAGCTGGGCTCTTGGAATTCCACATCAGTTGTTCCAGATCTCAATTTTCATGCGTCAACAGAGAGTGCTCATTAGGCTGAACTGAACAACTCTTGCTAAGACGTCATTCCTATATATGTTACTTATAGTGTAGCTGGGCTCTTGGAGTTCCACATCAGGTGTTCCAGATCTTCAGTTTTTATACGACAACAGGGAGTGCTCATCAGGCTGAACAACTCTTGCTAAGTCGTCATTACTGTATATGTAGTAGTGTAGCTGGGCTCTTGGAGTTCCACATCAGGTGTTCCATATCTTCAAATTTATTTTCTTAGCAGAAAATGCTCATCACGCGGAACAATTTTTGCTATGGCGCTATTTTAGTATCTCTTATAGTTTAGCTGATCTATTGCAGTTCCGCATCAGGTGTTCAAGTTTCCAAGATTAATTATAGCCTATATGTTGCCCAGACTTAATAGCTATACAACAAAAAAAAAACAATCAAATCCGTCCAGTAGTTCCGAAGATTAGCGTGTATGGAGTAACTTCTCCCGTTTTCCTAACATTTCCCTTCACTGCTCTGCTCCTATTGAATGTAGCGTGATGAAAAGTATACTATAACCACCGCAGGAGTATGAAAAATAATTGTACCAAGTTTCGTCAAAATCCGTCGAGTAGTTTTTGTTTCTATAACGGTTATACAGACAGACAGACAGACAGACAGACAGACAGACAGACAGACAGACCGACAGACAGACAGACAGACAGACAATAATTTTATTAATTGCATTTTTGGCATCAGTATCGATCCCTAATCACCCCCTGATAGTTATTTTGGAAATATATTTCATGTACAGAATTGACCTCTCTACAGATTTATTATAAGTATAGACTAGCTTCTGCCAGCGACTTCGTACGCGGATCCTGTTGCTTATGCCAGCGACAATGGGGTCGTCAAAATCGAAAATCTGAAACGTCTGATGTCGAATTCTTAGAGCCTGGGGACGGGAAAACAACGGGACGCGCATGACGATTCCAGGCGTTCCAGATCTTTTATTTTTGTAAGTCAACAGGAAATGCCCATCAGACTAAACAACTCTTGCTAAGACGTCATTCCTATATATGTTATAGTGTAGCAGGGCTCTTGGAGTTCCACATCAGGTGTTCCAGATCTTCAAATTTATTTTCTCAGCAGAAAATGCTCATCACGCGGAACAATTTTTGCTATGGCGCCATTTTTGTATCTCTTACAGTTTAGCTGATCTATTGCAGTTCTGCATCAGGTGTTCAAGTTTCCAAGATAAATTATAGCCTATATGATGCCCAGACTTAATAGCTATACAACGAAAAAAAAACAATCAAATCCGTCCAGTAGTTCCGAAGATTTAGCGTGTATGGAGTAACTTCTCCCGTTTTTCTAACATTTCCCTTCACTGCTCTGCTCCTATTGATTGTAGCGTGATGAAAAGTATACTATAACCAGCGCAGGAATATGAAAAATAATTGTACCAAGTTTCGTCAAAATCCGTCGAGTAGTTTTTGTTTCTATAACGGTTATACAGACAGACAGACAGACAGACAGACAATAATTTTATTAATTGCATTTTTGGCATCAGTATCGATCTCTAATCACCCCCTGATAGTTATTTTGGAAATATATTTCATGTACAGAATTGACCTCTCTACAGATTTAATTTAAGTATAGATAGATAGAAGATAGATAGATTAATACAACCTTTTTAATATTAATAGAAGTACAGGTACGCCAGCACATCAACCTATCCGAATCTGCCAAATTTTGCCAATCGATCGTGAACCTTCTCTATTTTGTTATGAAGTTGAAAATCTTAATTTACAGAAATTGGACAGATTGAGGTAGCTTGATGTGCTGGCGTCTGTACATTATTTTGTGTTGTAATTATTAAATGAGGGTCACGAAGGAGCAATGCGAGTTATCGGGCTATCAGGCCATGGCAGAACAACGTTTGGGAAACACTGTTTTGCAGTATTGTTTTCTGCACTAAGTGAAATTGGTTGATCTAGTTCTAGCAAAACCAACTATTGGTAAAATGCAATACCTACTTTTTTTTACGGTTTTAAAATGTATAGGATTTAACAAATACCTAGTTTGACTTATATGATCAAACAGCTCGCCCATTAAATAAAAACTTTTTCAAAAATAAATGTAACCGACTTCAACACAACCACAAAAAAAGTTCAAAATAACCTACAAAAAAACTTTTCTTTCGAAAGTCGGTGACTTTATTTTTTATTTCATTGACTTTTTGTCACCGACTTTCGAAAGAAAAGTTTTTTTGTAGGTTATTTTGAACTTTTTTTGTGGTTGTGTTGAAGTCGGTTACATTTTTTTTTGAAAAAGTTTTTATTTTATCCTTTTGAGTTTCACTATTCAACCCAAATTATTGTCAAATACATAATATTTTCTTACATGTGCACTAAAATGTTGTAATCCATAGCACCGGTAATAACAACGCCGATTATGTATGTACACAATGAGAACTACCAAAAATAAAAACTACTGCACCAAACTAAATGAAAATTTTATGGGACCAAATGGCAGATACTTATACTGTATCGAACAAAAAAAGAATAATCGAAATCGGACCAGAAACCTCGGAGTAATCGGTGTAGACAAAGTTAAAAACTTTTTAAGTTTTTGTTGATTTTTGTTGATATTTCAAAAAGTGCTAGTCCGATTTTGATAAAATTTTAATGGGACCATTCCAGAAGTATACCCTATCCAACAAAAAAAGAATTTTTCAAATCGGTTGTTAAACGAGGGAGTTATGCCCGAACAAACATAAAAAAAAAAAAAAAAAATACAAACATCCGAATTGAGAACCTCCTTCTTTTTTAGAAGTCGGTTAAAAACAATAGAGTTCAACAAAATAAATAAATACCTAGGTACCTACCTACTCACCTATTTAGGGAAACTATAATACTTAATACGTACTTATATGTACCACAATTGTAAGTAAAAGTTTAGGTAAATAAATAAATAATAACCAGGTTGGTGTTTATCTATCTATATCTGTCTTCGATTCTATCTATCTTCTATCTATCTTCTATCTATCTATACTTATAATAAATCTGTAGAGAGGTCAATTCTGTACATGAAATATATTTTCAAAATAACTATCAGGGGGTGATTAGGGATCGATACTGATGCCAAAAATGCAATTAATAAAATTATTGTCTGTCTGTCTGTCTTTATAACCGTTTTAAAAACAAAAACTACTCGACGGATTTTGACGAAACTTGGTACAATTATTTTTCATACTCCTGCGCTGGTTATAGTATACTTTTCATCACGCTACAATTAATAGGAGCAGAGCAGGGAAGGGAAATGTTAGGAAAACGGGAGAAGTTACTCCATACACGCTGGACGGATTTGATTGTTTTTTTTATAGCTATTAAGTCTGGGCAACTTAAATAAAGGCTATAACTTATCTTGGAAACTTCAACACCTGATGCAGACCTGCAATAGATCAGCTAAACTATAAGAGATACATAAATAGCGCCATAGCAAAAATTGTTCCGCGTGATGAGCATTTTCTGCTGAGAAAATAAATTTGATATGGAACACCTGATGTGGAACTCCAAGAGCCCAGCTACACTATTACATATACCTACAGTAATGACGTCTTAGCAAGAGTTGTTCAGCCTGATGAGCACTCCCTGTTGTCGTATAAAAACTGAAGATCTGGAACACCTGATGTGGAATTCCAAAAGCCCAGCTACACTATAACATACTTTTAAATTAATAACATCTTAGCAAGAGTTGTTTAGTCTGATGGGCATTTCCTGTTGACTTACAAAAATGAAAGATCTGGAACGTCTGGAATCGTCATGCGCGTCCCGTTGTTTTCCCGTCCCCAGGCTCTAAGAATTCGACATCAGACGTTTCAGATCTTCGATTTTGACGACCCCATTGTCGCTGGCATAAGCAACGGGATCCCCGTACGAAGTCGCTGGCAGAAGCTAGTATCTTAAAATAACATGTAATTCGACCAGTGGCGGATTAGCCCTAAGGACCAGTGGGCCCGGGCCTAGCACGGCAAGATTTTAGGGACGGCCGGATATTAGGAGCAGTCAAAAAATAACCACAATATAAAAAATGTAACCCACTTCAAAAACAACCACAAAAAAGTTTAAAATACCCTACAAAATAACTTTTTCTTTCGAAAGTCAGTGGCAAAAGTTAATAAAATGAAAAACAAATTCACCTTCAGTTAAATTTTTTTTGGTTTTTTTTTCGATTTTTAGTTTAAATATTCAACCCAAATCATTGTCAAAATACCAACATTATTTTCTTACATCGCACCCTTCCTGTAAGAAAGCGGTAAGTGAATTCGGACAACTTTTCAGGAGCTAAAAAAATTGTGTTCAACATTGTAAAAAAAATCCCACGAAAACCTTGTAAATAACAAAAGATGGCATTTCGCAGCGGCGAAATGATAGAGTTTCCGATTTTTCATTGTGTTATGTATACTGTGAGATATGGTTGAATTATACGGTTACTTAAATAATCCCCGAAACTGTTACAAAAGAAGCCGGTGTAAAAATGGATATTGCTTTTTTGTCATCTTTGGTGTACCGCATTGGCTGCGTTAAGTGTAGTTATTCCATTATTCATGCTTCAATTTTAGGCTAGTACGAAAGTGTAAGTATCACTTACGTAGTTTTTACACGAAGAATTCATTTAAGTAAACATAAATACATACTTTTTGCATGCGAAAGTATCTACGTTATACTGGAGCTTCTGAATAAACTTGTTTTTTATTAGAAAAAAATATTCAAATAATGAAGTATAACATCGTAAACTTCTATTTTACTGTTCACAGATTGTCATGTATAAAAATTGTATGTCAATACTATATAGATTTAAAATAGTTAAAAACAAAATTAGCTGCTGCGTTTTAATCATATTAATCGATTTAGATTATGTTTTTAGGTGTGCGAAGAAAAAACATGCTGTAGAAGCCTATGGTATTTAAAATGAAGTGCCTAAAAGCTAAATAAACGGAAATCTTCTATCAATTACTAAAACACAGAAAAAAATACTACTACTACTTTGTTATTGTTGAAACATTTTGACTCTAATCTGTTAACGAACTTTAATGAAGTAACAGTATTTGTTCACTTCCATCACTAGCTTATGCCCCCAACCTAACAGCATTCAGGCCCATCCGAAGGAAAAATAAGTAAAGCCGGGTATTTTATACTTAAGAAGTTTTATTCTAAATCGACACCAGGTTTTATAACTTGGGTTTTCTTTACGCGTATTACAAGCCAAATCTAGAACAGCAGGCCTGAAGATTATTAAGATAGTCTTGGAGAGTTTCCACACGGTCAACTGACAGGCATACATCATCAGCATAGATAGATGGAATATACTTTATTGTACACCAAAATTGTTACACAACTATTATAAACATTACTAATTCTTTAATATTATCTAATTGTTACAATAGCGAGTGTGTCAAGCACAGGAACCCTAGACGTCTTAGTTTTCGCCAGCTCAACCTGAAGCGTGAGATGTCAAAGACACTTTTATCAGTGCGAACATTGAGTTCAATCTGTCCAAGAATTTTCTGTAAAGAATCATTAAGCAGAGCCGAGAAATAGAGTGAAAATAACGTGGGAGCCAAGACACAGCCTTGTTTCACGTCACTGGTTATTTTAATTAGGTCTGAGAAATCATTTTCATGTTGAACACGCGCCGTCATACCTTCGTGAATCTGACGAATCATGTGGACGAATTTCTCAGGAAATCTAGCCTTTTTCAACACTACCCAAAGTGGAGCGCGCGGCACGCGGTCGAAGGCCTTTTCTAGGTAAACGAAACTCATGTACAGAGGACAGTTTTGTTCAAGGCTTTTCTCTTGAATTTGTTTCACTATGAAAATGCCGTCAACATTTCCTCTGCTGGGTCTAAAACCGCACTGTGTCTCTGGAAGTATCTGTTCCACAAGGTTTGCTAAGCGGCTATCGGCAATATGAGCTTCCAAGTAGAAGACAGAAGATAGATGCCTCTGTAAGAACCACGGTCCAATAATTCACCATTACCCTTATAAATTTTGCAAATGGAGGCATTCTTCCGGTCTTGGGGTACAATTTCGGCTTCCTATACCTTGAGCACTAAGTTGAAGAGCCTACTTTGTATTTGTGGACCAGCATATTTGTAAACCTCTGATGGTAGACAGTCGGCTCCTGGTGTTTTACTGTTCTTCAATCTTTTGACCGCTGACATGAATTCACAAAAGCTTGGTGGATCAGCTAAGTCTGCCTTGTAAATCAGTTGTCTGAAAGCAGAGATTAAGAGCGTCATTGAAATGTTCAGCCCATCTATCTAGGATTTGCTTATGATCTGTCAGTTTACAGTCCCTGTCACGAGTGCCTTGTGCACTTGGTGCCTTTTTCTCAATTTGGGTCCAAAAATTGTTTTCTGATCTTAATTTTAATGATTTTCGTCTATCGGTGTTTGATAGAGACCTCAGTTCTAGTCTGTGGTGTAGCTTTCAAGAAATGCTCTGATTTCCTTGTCTATGTAAGTCATGGAACTAGTTCTGGTTTTTCTTCGGTGGTTTTGGTATAGTACATGACACGCTATCATGAAGATGTTTGGCATATAAACGCCTTGGCACCGAAACAACACAAACATTCACTGGTTTCTTATGCGCTGCGCGTCGAGGAGCTTTTATTTACAGACGTATATTTGATCGAATAAGTGATGGTCTGACCAGCACTCCACACCCCACATAGGTCTTGTTATCAAGACGTGGTTCAGGTCTTTTATAACATACAATAATTTAATTAATAAGGTGCCATTGCTTGGATCTAGGGTGCATCCACGAAGTCTTATATTTTTCTGCTAGGCGAAAAATAAGTCAGGCACAGGTCAAACTCCAAGCCATTAGCATTGCAGTTTCCAACTCCATGCCGACCAAGGACACCACGCCATGCTTCGTAATCAGCCAACACGTGTATTAAAGTCACCCAGTAGGCCAATTTTGCCTTGAGGTGGAATTCCCGTAAGCAGGGCAGGTTCCGATAGAATTTTGCTTTATTATCATCATTAGCTATTAGGGTTGGTACTCGTACGTAGATACTGATGAGGTGCAATGGATATATTAAGTATCATTAACTGGCAAGCGCAAGGTCATTATGAGATCATTAATTCCTTTCGGAAGTTGTGTTAGGAGTGCCGCAATTTTGTTACGTACTGTGAAGCCAATTTCCGCTAGCTGCTTGCTCTTCTGCTAGTTTTCCAATCCAATAATACGTACCCATCTGCTCGCAAAGATTTCCGCTACCATTAAGATGGGTCACTTGTAGCCGCGATATCCATGTTGTATCTTGAGAGTTCCCTTGCCACGATGGCAGTCTTCCTCTCAGGACAAAGGTTAGAGTCATCATCCAAGAGTGTTCGTACATTCCATGCTCCTATTATAAAGTTTTTCGAGGTATTCTTATTATGTCTCCTGCGTGCGTAAAGAAGTAAGTGCAGCTACGCCTCAGATGTTTATGACATCTCCTTGGTGAAACTACGTAACGATATAAAACGCAAAACAGTCCCGCAACCAGTTTCGTGCAATAAGTAAGTAAGTGGACTTGCAAGACATGCCTTCGTAATAGTATCCAAGAACAAATGCCTATGTTTATTTACTTTTATAAAGTTATTTTAAATCTTCGTGTTAGATAAGGGTATGTGTGTTTATGGCTTTATACTCAGGGAAAGTTTTAAAATAAATAAATGTATGTATGTATACATCTTTATAAGAATGGAAAACTATTTTATTTTTTGTCGCAAAAATACACATTTTTTGTGACAGTACCCTTATTTTTGGCGCTATCTTCATGAAAATTTGTGAGAAGGTGTATTAGAGTACGGTCGATTTTTTGCATTAATAAAAAAAAAATGACGCAAGTCGAGTTACGCGTTTTTTCCAGGGGGGGTGCGACATGTGCACTAGTATTTTATAATTCCAAGCACCGGTAATAACATCGCCCATGTGGGTACATCATGAGGTAAAATAAATAAAAACTACTGAGCCAAACTAAATTAAAATTTTATGGGAACAAAAATGGCTGCATCGATCAAATAAAAAGAATCATCAAAATCGGATCAGAAATCGATCGGAGTAATCGGTGTAGAAAATGTTGATTTCTTTTTTTTTTGTTTTTTGATTTTTCAAAAACCGCTATGTAGTCCAATTTCGATAAAATTTTCATGGGACCATTTGGGAAGCCTTTTCAACAAAAAAAAAATCATATCGGCTAAGCGACGAAGTTATGCGATGACAAACAAAAAAAAAACATCCGAATTGATAACCTCCTCCTTTCGAAAGTCTCTGTTACCTAACAAAGAAATGACTGAAATGGTCTTTAATTAGAGTTGCCATACGTCCCGTAGGTAATTATACGGGACTGTCACCATATTTGATCATCCCGCCCCGTATTACTACTTGTCCCGTATTTGTCCCGTATTTCGACAAAATATCTCAATGGACGGACGAACGGAACTGGTTTCGGTGGTTAATTTTGCGTTCATTGTTGCAGCACGAATCTGCGGATCTTTAATACCACGCACAATAATTGCACACAAAAGTTTGTTACTGAGGCTTTTAACAATACGCAACCGCAACGGAGATTTGCGTGCGTATTCCGCGTATGTGGAATATTTATCCGACTCCGTGTCGATGTCGCTAAGGTTGTCGGTAAGACACCGTTGAATCCATATTGATTTGTCATTATAATTTTAAAATGATTATGCGCCCAGTTCTATGATTATATAAAAAAAGATAAAGAAGTTATCGCAAAAGTAAAATCAACTTCAAAATATGACTGGGCAAAAAAATAAATACCTGAGTAGTTTTATGTTAAAATAGTCTAAAGTTAAAATTGTCTACATAAGACTTTGTAAATTAAAATAAAAAGTATGATTCAATGATTTTTTTTAATTTATTTTACACTTTTGATAAGTTTGAGATCAGAAGGAATCTGTTAGAAAATACATTAGTTTGTTTCTTCTCGCTATGTAGGACACATGCGTGCTATGTTATGTAGATATGGTGTAGTTGAAAAGCCCCGTGTCGGTGTTGAATGTGTTATGTACGATTATGAGTTTTGGGTATCGGAAGAAAAAACGTCCCGTATTGGTTCCCAGAAGTTATGGCAATGCTATCTACATATAATGATTCCATTTCCACATCAGGTGTTCCAGATCTTCAATTTTTATACATCAACAGAAGGTGCTCATCAGGTTGAACAACTCTTGCTAAGACGTCATTCCTGTATATGTTATAGTGTAGCTGGGCTCTTGAAGTTCCACATCAGGTGTTCTAGATCTTCAATTTTTATACATCAACAGAAGGTGCTCATCAGGCTGAACAACTCTTGCTAAGATGTAGTGTAGCTGGGCTCTTGAAGTTCCACATCAGGTGTCCAGAATCTTCAATTTTATTCCCTCAGCAGAAAATGCTCATCACGTGGAACAATTTTTGCAACGGCATCATTTTTGTATCTCTTATAGTTTAGCAGGTCTGTTGCAGTTCTGCATCAGGTGTTCTAGTTTCCAAGATAAATTATAGCCTATATGTTAATCGAACTTAATACCTATAATAATACAACAAAAAAAAATCATTCAAATCCGTCCAGTAGTTCCGAAGATTAGCGTGCACAAACACACAGACAAACAGACAAACAGAAGAAAAAAAATTTAATTACATTTTCGGGTTCGGCATCGATAAAATAACAACCCCTGCTACTTTTTTTTTGTATATTTCCATTGTACAGACACCACTTTTCTACTTTATTATAAGTATAGATTGTCTTTTTATTTTACTATGGACACTATTAACGTGCCACATCGTTCTCACATAATGTACCATCTGATGATGAATAATGTAACAAAAGTGTTGTAATAATTTTGGCGATTGAAAAAGAGTGTCCATGGAGTTTCTTGCTCATTCTTCTCCATAGAGATCTACGCTTTGGAACGAGCACCTACGGTACTTTCAGTTTTTATGTCTTATGACTGGGACTGTAGCACCATAACTATTTTTGTATTTGTTTTATTTTATGTCTTTTGACAATTCATAATTAGTGCCTGTAATTGGCCTAGTTGAAATAAACGATTCGATTTGATTTGATTTACGTTACTTTTACCCCCTCCAACCCCTCCCTCGCCAAAATTAACGTGATTCGTTGGTTTCAGAAATATAGATTGTTTTTTTTGACTCTTACTAACATCCCTTCGATAGCTCAGTTGGTAGAGCGGTGGACTGTAGAGGTTAAACGATTGGTATCCATAGGTCGCTGGTTCAAATCCGGCTCGAAGGAATTTTTTATTTTTGTTACTCCAAAAATTGTTAAAATAGTTTTAATATCGCGAAACTTCTATTTTAAACAGTGTTTAAGAATATTACGTATCGTCAACTCAAACTAAACCTGAACAGGAACTCCACATTGGTGTTAAATAAAAAAAATATTAATAAATAACAATTTATTAAAAAAAAGAACGTTGAAATTACATGTTACCTTGAATTTTTATTTTAAATTAAATGCCAATTTTTTCTTTAATTCATTAGTCTATCAACATTACGTCAAACAAAAAGCCTTTGTTTTGATAAACGACACAAAAAACTATATATTTATAAACTTTTCATTCGAAAGTCTGTGATTTGTTTATTTTTTCCTTGACCTTTTTCGGTTTCTTTTTTTCCATTTTTCCCACGTTTTTATAAACTCACTTTTCTTGTTTGTTTATTTGTTTGTCGTTCCGGTTGGACTTTTGCAACTCAATTTTGAGGCACTTCCCGATAAGCTAGCAGGCTGAAATTTTGCACACGCTCTGATTTCTGATGACAATACATGACTAGCTAAGAAACGTTATAACAAATCCAATATGGCGGCCTCCCCAAGATGGCGGACTGGCTGTTTGAAATCCACCCCCATGATATGGGTATCAAATGAAAGGGTTTGCTGTCAGGAATACGAAAAACATAGTCACGTGACTTAAATCCAATATGGCGGACGTCCAAGATGGCAGAAAAGGTATTTGAAATGCACCCCTATGATAAGGATATAAAATGAAAGGGCTTGCTGTCAGGAGTACGAAAAAAGAGTCACGTGACTTAAATCCAATATGGCGGACGTCCAAGATAGCTGACTGGCTGTTTGAAATTCACCCCCATGATATGGGTATCAAATGAAAGGGTTTGCTGTCAGGAATACGAAAAAAAAGACGTGTGAATTAAATCCAATATGGCGGACGTCCAAGATAGCGGACAGGCTTTGAGGCACATCCCGCTAAGCTAGCAGGCTGAAATTTATAAGGTAGCTTCAAACCCGATGAATAGATAAAAATAATAAAATAATTATTAGATTTAAAAAAATCTAAAAACCCACGTTTTTAAATGTCCTAAAAATAAGAAAATAACCCTACGGGGCTGAGAGTGGGGCCACTCAAAACGTGGGGGCGTATCTTTGCAAGTTACACCCACGATCTATACACGTCATGTAAATATATCCCATAAATATCCCTTAAATAATATACGCCCCCACGTTTTGAGTGGCCCCACTCTCAGCCCCGTAGGGTTATTTTCTTATTTTTAGGACATTTTAAAACGTGGGTTTTTAGATTTTTTTAAATCTAATAATTATTTTTTATGGGTACAGGCGAAATATTTTTTTGACTGAATGCGTAAACCGTTCATAGATATGCGATAGCAGCAATCGCCGATGATTTGCTGCCATTTATTAGTTTCCTCGATTTCTTCAGGACCCCATCATCAGATCCTGACCTGCTTACCATGGACCCATCTGATAAGTATAGAGTTCTAACATCGAATTTTCCAAATAGGCCCAGGAGTAATTGAGAGAAAAAAACCGACAAGTGTGAGTTCGAGCACAGGGTTCGGTACAGCTATCTAAAAAATACGGCAAAAAAAATCTGTTGTATGGGTGCCCCTCTTATATTCTTTTTTGTTTTACTTTTTTAACCAACTTCAAAAAAAAAGTAGGTTCTCAGTTCGACCTGTATGTATGTATGTTTGTCCGCGATTATCTCGCGTGTGGCGGAACCAATTTTCATGCGGTTTTCAGAAAAGTGTTATTTACGTACTGGAGAAGGTTTAAGCATATAACACTAATGGATATCCCATGACTATCATCGTCTGCGATTGTCTCGCGTTTGGATGAACCAATTTTGACGCAATTTTCAGAAAAATGTCTGTTATATTCTTGGGAAGGTTTTAGTATATAACACTAATATTTCTTAATCTAATTTTTTAGATTTATTAATGACGAGTATTTAAAAAGGTTTAGTTTACCTAACAAATTATCTTACGGTGCGTACAGACTATTTAATATAACATGTTATATAACATTTTTCATAGTGTGGTCATGTTATATAACATTGTTACATGGTCTGTACGCACATTTACAATACTTTACCACACTTGCACAATGATAAGATTATATAGAAAAGGAATTAAATCAATAATATATAATTATGTATTTACAACATAAACATTCAAAGTTATTTTAACATTAAAATATCTCAGCTAATAACTCCATTAGCATTTTTATTTTTGATCAAATGTTTGATCAAACATTTCATCCTCTCCAGCTTCTTCCTAAGTCTTCTTTTTCCTTGCCACATGAGGTTCAGTCTTCTCTTCCTAGTCTCTGCTATTATTTCTAGTCTATGGACCTTATATTTAAGCTTGATTACTTCTTCTGAGTCTGTTGGTTGGATATCTATTGGTTGAACATGGGATATTGTTGGCTCTGGTTCTTGACACGGCTGGAAAATAACATCTAATTAGTTAATTGGTGATTTGACTAAAACTGATTTGTTTGTTCATACTACAAGTTCAGTTATTGTATATTTAAGCAGATCTTATAACACAAGCATTTTCTACCAAAGAATCTTTGGGTACAAAGAAAAAAAACATTTTGTATTCATATTTATTTGTCAGAGAAGTTACACAAATATAATTATTACAATTAAATTTTAACTACTTATAAATTGTTTAACTGATTGTACAGATGCCAGCAGGTCAACCTACCCAAATCTATAAAATTTTATCAGTCAAACGTGAACCTTCTTGGTTCGTGATAAAGTTGAAAATATACTAACGCAATAAAATTAGATTGTGGTAGCTTCATGTGCTGGTGTTTCAAGTACCAAAATTTTGTTTTGCCTAGTTCTAACTTAATAACTTTATCACAAATTATTATGCATAAAATACTAATAATTTGATTAAAATTATTACTCACAGATATATTGATAGCTGGCACAGCTTCAACAGACAGTCGCCTCAGTCCACTCTCCGTCAAGTAAAAGTCTTTTGCTTCAAAATGTTCAGAGCAAACAGCACTGGAGGCAGTTGAAGACCACTCCTCTTCTCTGTTCACTGCTAACTCCCACTGCTTCTTTCTACTTTTATCTCGGGGAAACCTGCAACATTATCAACAAACCATTTTTCATATTGAATTTTGATTGATTTAAGATCTGATTCCCTCTTACCTCTGAAAATGAATCTCTTTGAAAATGTTACCTCTACGACATATTGTCAATTATATATTATGTTTGGTGTGTATTACAAAAAAAAAAAACCAAATCTCACCTTAGAATAAAATGAAAATACAGAACTTACCTGTGAAACGTAATCCCATCTTTGTTTTTAGATATCTTTGCAGACGTGTTTTTGCAGTTCGCTACAGCACAACTAACCATTGTATTAATTTATTTATTTAAACCTATTTGTACATCATTTCTAATAAAGATGGTAAAGCTATGCAAAATAAGTCTAAAACTTCACACACAAAACCATGTCAGTCAGTACGACGAGTATTAAGACACAGTATTAAGATTACTCAAAACATGAAGTCTATATATTATTTGGTTATGTTAGATATGAAGGTATGCTCAGCATAAGACACAATATTCACTATTTATTATAATTCCCAACACAACCGGAATACCGAAACACAAAATGAAAATAAATAAACAATCTTGTAGCGTTCCAAGAGAGTTGTAGCAATTTGCAGCATGTACATTTTTGGATGGCTATAACATTGTACCGTGAGAACAACCTTTTCATGCTAAGAATACCTCATGCTCGCGGTCCTCGATACCTGGAACGAGTCAACTAGTGACATTGACAGTACGAAAATGTTACCAGTTTTGAAATATGTTATTGTCGGCAAGGGTAATTGTGCAATGGGGAAGGCAAGTGTCAAAGTGACAAGTGACAGTTTGGTCCCAAAAGAACTGTCAAATCAAAGGAATTTTCTGAGAAAAAACGATTTATTGATGTAAAATGACTACATGTTGTGTAATAAGCTGTAAAAATTATGGAACATACAAATTTCCGACAATTCACACTATCAAGAAATAACGGGTAGCTGCTGTGACTGCCTTGAGAACAAAAATTGAATTATAACTAAGGAAAAGCTATTAATAAACAAATATCCAGGCTTGCGAAGCCGAGACAGGCCGTTAGTTGAGTTTATTAATGAAATTCTATGATTATACCATAACTAAACAATCGAATACACTTTTCAAAATAATATCTACTTTTCTATTGGAGGTTAAGTACCAGTATTGCATCGCTCCATAAATCATGAAATGGTTCGTCTGGCGGAAGAATTATCACCTGGAACGAGTTTTGTGATAGTTGTGGTGTTAAGAAATTAAATATATTGTGATATTTCTCGAATCTAAATAGAAAAAAGGGGTAATATTACTGACTTAAAACATTATTATATTTTATCAAAATAGAAAGTCAGAAGCAGCATTATATTCTTGTTAAAGGAGAGGACAGGTAAAACATACCTAAACTCAAAAATTGAAACCTCAACTACAAGTAATTGTGGATTTATTACGGTAAAATCAAATGTATTACCACTCAATTAAATCACTTTTTTTCCTCTTGTAGATGCACCGCGGCGTCTTAATTCTTCTTTTAGTATATGCACTTGCATTGACGAATAATTTTCCATATTTGTTTTGTATTTTATACTCAATTTTTATAACAATAAATCTTGTTTGTTTTTTATACAAGGTAGACAGTAATCTGACGTAGGGACCAACTATCGCAGCGCCATCTACGATTAGCTTTAAGTTGCCATCCCCATTTTCCGTACTTTTTCGGAAAACGGTATTTACCCACACAGCGGCGAGGCGTAAAATAATGTTGCTTTAACAAAATTGAACTTGTACGCACAGTCATGCACGTTTACCTGGAGTTATTTCCGAGGAGCAGTCTGGCCTCCTCACAAACTACATAATGGTCTTTGAAGCGATGATCATCCTATCGAAGTTACAGCTTTTTTTTTATCGTGGTAAAATCATCAAATTAGTCCTTACACCCCGGGCAAGGCGGGAGGCAGTAGCGTATTTACCCTTAGACCAAGAGGCCCTGGCCCGGGGCGGCAGGCTGCGAGGGGCGGCGCAAGCCGTACCTCATTTTTATCTTCGTGCGCAAAAAGAACTAGGTTTGATATCAAAACGCGGGACTACTGTATTAAAATAATATTGGTGCGGTGGAGGGCAGCGTACCCTCGTGACTCGAAACTAATCGGAATGATGTGACGCGTTTTTCGTATCGCCAGGGCCGTCGTTAGCGAGCGTCCAAGATGTGCGGCGCATTTAGGCGATACGTCCAGGGGGCGGAAAATCGACCGACCACATACTACCTGGTATAAGTAACATTTGCAACAGTGGCGGCCTGTATTGCAACATCAGGTCACTGTCATCTGATCAGATAACTACAAATACTCTCGTGATTACGTATTAATGTCAAGAACAACCAAGCAGTGGCGTAAATTTTTACAGTACTATACGACACTGGCTAGGGCCGAGGACGGTAGACTGTGAGAGGCCCTTCCTTCTCAAGCTCTAGGTGTATTCTGATATGCCGCCCCCATCTTTAATAAAAACTTCAACTATCCTAATTCAAAACCTTACATGTATCCAAAAACTTAAAAAATTTCGCGCTCGCTCCGCTCGCGCATCAAATTCATTCAGGGCTGGCTTCTTATGTCCTCCATTTTAATCTCATTTTTGAATAGGTAATACAATCAATCTTCTTGTGTTAGTTATTCTTGTCGTGGTCTAGAAACCTTGAAAAAGTTCTACAAGGTGCACGGTATGGAACTCTGGGTGTGAAGTTTAAGTAGCACTTGACTAATATATTTTTTTAGGTTAAAGTTCCGGGGCGGCAAGCTTTATAGGCCCAGGGCGCCGAATTTTAAAATACGCCACTGGCGGGAGGGACTGTCAGACTTGTACTGACTAATATCCACGGTGTCCTTCAATACCTAGCCCTTTCTATTCCTATTTACTCTGGGGTATAAACGGTATTAAGATAAGTCCCGCGACCATCGAAGCTCAAGCTGTACTTGGCAAATTAGAGTAGAAAACCGGACGTCGCCACTGTGCTCTCGCTACCAGCACTTTGAATTTTTTTTTCACTTAATAAGTTGGTTTAATGGCACAATAATAAATCTAACAAACCTGCGTTCTTTGTTTACATCAGATGTCAAAGATTTTTAAAACGTTTCACCAATCAAAAAGATTAGTTTCGTTTCAAGAAGTTCTGGCCAACCTGTAAATAATGCATCAAAACCACCTAATCTTTAACTTTCGTTTCAAGTCTTTCTGGCCAAGTTGTATATGTTCAAAGTTGTGTGTTTTATTTCTAGACTAGATTCAAATATTTTTCAACGAACCTATTTTGGCTATTTTAATATTGGTAATAAAAAAAGGTACTTAGAGCATAAGATTTAGCAAAATACCTTTCACGTTTAACTAGAAATCATAAAAAAGATTAAGCTGAATTAATAAAAACCTCCTTTTTTTTAGAAGTCGGTACCTAATTAAAGAAAAAAAATATTTACAAAAAATAAAACCCGACTGCGTAAAAAATTAACTATAATAAAAACTAAAAAAAAAGAAACAAGCCCAGTTGTTTAGAATTCACTCATTCACAGTCACAGTCGGGGCCCATTCAAATTATACCAATCAAATCTTCCCAAGGGGCCCCGACTGTGTGTGTGAATGAGTGAATTCTAAACTACTCGGCTTTGTTTCTTTCTTTTTAGTTTTTATTAAAGTTATTTTTTTACGCAGTCGGGTTTTTTGTTTTCGTAATTTTTAGGGTTCCGTAGTCAACAAGGAACCCTTATAGTTTCGCCATGTCCGTCCGTCCGTCCGTCCGTCCGTCCGTCCGTCCGTCTGTCCGCAGTTTAGCTCAGAGACGCACAGTACTAGAGAGCTGTAATTTGGTGTAAATATACGAATTTGTTGTGCCGAAAAAGTGGTAAAATAAAATCTCGTAAAATATTTTTTTTTAGGGTACCTCCTGTACACGTAAAGTGGGGATGTTTTATTTTTTTATCGCGTACCCCTTAGTGTGGGGTATCATTAAATAGGTCTTTAAAAAATATTGATAGTTTCCATTAACAATTTTTTGATAAAAAAATTCGTTTGTGAAATATTAAGCTTTAAAGTGCTAAATTTTGCTCGACTCGAGTGTCCCCCCCCTCTACCAGCTAAACGGTTATGTTTGGGGGTGTGAAAAAATTCACAATAGTAGTATATATAACGAAGTTTAAAAGAAAATTATCATGACTAAGTAGGCTTTACAACTTTACGAGTAATAGTCGACCAACTTATAAAATGTACTTGGATAACATATTTTCTTAAACAAAATGTATCGGAGAACATGTTCTTCAACTGCAAATGTAAGTTTGTCAACTTTATTTTTACAACTTTAATAGGTATGTTTTTACGGTATGTTTTTTGGGGATAGGTAGGTTTTTATCTTCAACTATTTTTAACTAACTTCAAAAAAAGGAGGAGGTTCTAAATTCGTCGTAATCTTTTTTTTATGTGTTTTCCCCGATTTCTCAAAGACTCCTGCACCGATTTTGAAAATTCTTCTTTTTAAAATTAAATTCAGCGAATCAGTTTAGTTAGTTCGCTTATGTATTTTGATGGGCAACTACGGAACCCTACACTGTGCGTGGCCCGACACGCACTTGGCCGGTTTTTTTATTTTACTATTTTTAGTTTTTGTTAGCAATTATCAGTCCAAATTAAATTGAAACATATAACTTACATATATTTTGATAAACCATTTTTAAAATCCTTTATTTTGATACCCCACTTGATAGAATGTGAGAGATTTAAAAAAATATTTTTAGTTCGGAACCCTTTCCACGTGAGTTCGACTCGCACTTGGCCAGTTTTATGCACAGACTACTTAGAGATACTACGTATGTTTTATGAACCCAGTGATACTCTCACGTGTAAGACGAATTTAACGGCACTTCTCAAGTTAAAATCCATCAAGCCGTTTAGGCTGCAGAGCGTGCCAAAGAAATATACCCACATACATACATACACTCGAAAAACATAACCCTCCTAGCGCAGTCGGGTAAAAAACGAAAAAGGTGATCAATAAAACTTTTGAGGGTTCCGTAGAAAACAAGGAACCCGTATAATTTCGGCATGTTCCTTCTGTCAATGTGCAGATGAGTTACGTCTACAAATACAGCTTTTTGGGGTACCTCATGTATGTAGTTTTAAAGTTTAATATTTTCCGAATGATAATATTTTTTTATAAGTTATTAACATCAAACGGAACTGAAAAATTGAAAATTTGATTGTTAGCTTTTTTAAATACGAGATTTTTCATGTGTATAATTCCTCAATGATTGGCATGTCATATTTTTCCTATATCTTATTCAGCACGTAATAATAGGGGTGGCGCACTGATGTGTGATAGCTCCATTATTTTTTTAAACTAGGGAGCGTCAGTGGTGCGGCTGTCACGCCCACATTTATCGGGTATAATAGAGACATTCAAATTATCAGTTTGGAATACAATGTAATATGACTGGGCGACTGTTATTATTTGGCTAGTGTTGGGATACGGAAAACTTTATATCGATATTTATTTTTTCTTTAACTATTTATTCCACTTTTGCTTATTAAATAAAACACATTATGCGAAGAATCTTTAGGATAAATAAATGCATACAGTGTAACTTTTCCCTGTGCTCTACCACTAACAGCTTACATAAAAATAACGACGAAAAATAACAAGCGACAATATTTAAGTTTTTTATAAACGAATAAAATGATTATACTGTTAGGACTGGTTTGATGTGGCGCAGGACAAGCACTCTTGAAAAAACTTTGAACAGTGTGGGCTGGGCTAGACAAAAAAAATTGAACATAGTACTGACAGACTGCTGTGTCCTTTTAGGGTTCATGACGAGTTCTAGAAATAATGTTAAACATCTTGAAACACCTATGAATGCAATAAATGTTTGAATTTGACTACACTTGTTCATAAAATCAGGGGAAATCCATTTTACAAAATACACTTTGAAAATATCCTAACGAAGGTAATACTAAACCCTTAAAAATGTATGGGGCTGAGTATACAATCAAGAAAATCCAAAAAAAAAAGTTGGAAAAGCAGACTGTGATTTTCCCTAGCGTGGGGTCGCAGGGGTCGAGGGCTAACAACAGTACTTTGGACGTATAAATACCAGAAACAAATCAATTCACTACCACTACGATAAAATCTGTCACCGAGTCAAAATGAATTCGATTCTTAAAACTTTGGAAGACCCGGACAAGCCATTCTTAGGTCCAAACCACTGGATTATAAAGAAAACAGGATTACTGCTACCTCAATCCTTGCTAGGAAAAATAATTTACATGTTTATACACGAGCTAGTTACGTTTTTCGTAGTAACACAATACATTGAACTATACGTCATAAGATCGGATTTAGATCTCGTGTTGACTAACATGAAAATTTCCATGTTGAGCGTCGTTTGTGTCGTGAAAGTGAACTCTTTCGTCTTTTGGCAAAAACACTGGCGAGAAGTTTTGGACTACGTCACAGAAGCTGATAAATTTGAAAGACAAAGTGATGATCCGGTCAATACCAACATCATCACAATTTACACTAGATACTGCCGTCGCCTCTCATACTTTTACTGGGCCTTGGTTTTTACAACATTCTTAACAACAACCTGTTCGCCCCTGATGAAATATCTGACTTCTTCTACTTTTAGAGAAAACTTGCGAAATGGGACTGAGCCCTTTCCGCACATCTTCAGTGCTTGGATACCCGTTGATAAGTATCATTCACCCGGATGCTGGATCACTGTAGTCTGGCATACACTTCTATGCTTCTATGGTGCTGCAATCATGGGTGCCTATGACACATGTGTCGTGGTTATCATGGTGTTCTTTGGTGGAAAGCTGGACTTGCTACGAGAAAGATGCAAGCAAATGTTTCGGTCGTATGAAACTGCGATCAGCGATGATGAATGTAAGCAAGTGGTGCAACAACTTCACGAAATACATGTCGCAATGATCAAGTAAGTTGTTTTTTAGATACCTAATTTAGTAATTTATAGAAAGTGCTTTTAATTTTCTCAAATTGTTTAAATTTAATCTAACACTCATTTAATAATTCATACTCGTGTCTACTACTCCATGCGTTTCAAGTGATTCTTCATAAATTCCACCTACACTAATAATAAAATGGATTATACGAAATTTTAATTACTTTTCTGGATCTGGCGCGCATTGTTAGGAGGTTCCTTTCTTTGGAGCCCTGACCGACTAGTAGCTTGGACCCTGTTCCCGTTACCGGTGGGCCATTATTATTGATATTTTTAAGTATTTTTTTTTTATAATTTTGTAAAAAATAGGGATTTTGATAAGTAGGGAAAAACGAATAAAGGAAATGAATTTATGTTAAAATGTTTAGGTATAAAACGAAGTTCTAATCTTACTTTCTACATCCACTGGGTTGCAATACAAAATTTGCATTTGTCCCCTGAATATGAAAAGCATTTCAAAAGTAAATTGACTTATGTACAAAATAAAAGGAGCGCGTTGTTAAATAATTACAGCCGCACGGGCCAATCTTCCGGGTTAAGCCGTGCTTGCCGAGGTTGGTCTGTGGATGGGTGACCATCTGCGTGTGCCTCGGAAAGCACGTAAAGCCGTTGGTCCCGGCTGTCATTTGTAGATCTTTGACTGTTGTTACTGTAAGTCAGAAGCTGTAAAGTCTGACAACCAGTCTTACCATTGGGTATCGTATTGCCCAGTTACTGGGTTGTGGAGGTCAACAGGCAGTCGCTCCATGAAAAAATACTGATATCGGCATCTGGTTCGATTGGAAGCCGACCCCAATATAGTTGGTAAAAGGCTAGGCAGATAATGAGACTTTTATTAAAAATAATAACCATAAAATAATATCAAGTAGAAATACTTGTAATTGGTACTTGCAGTGTCCTTCTGGAGCACATGACTGTAATCTGCAAGCATGGCTGGTTCCCATCTACCCTGTTATGTTTGTTCATATCATAACTTAGTTGATTCTTGTTGTTTCCTACTTACCGGGAAGAAACACAAAGTCAGTGAAAGAAATATATTTTTAATGACAAATATTGTAGGTATGGCAATAACTTTGAGAGGGAAGCGACCAGAATGATACGCTTGGGCTGGGTGGCATTCGGGAAGCTGCGTGACATCTTTGAATCCTCTATCCCACAATTCTAAAAAACTAGGGATAGGGAACCAAAACGTGGACATAGGCCTGGTCCATAAATTCAAAGTACCTAGGTAGCTCGCAGCGTGCAATGGAGAGAGCAATATTTGGGGTTTCTCTGGTGGATAGAATTCGCAACAAAGTCATTCGCCAGTCAAAATCAAAATCAAAGTATTTATTTCAAGTAGGCCAGTTACAGGCACTTTTGAATTGTCATAGACAATCAAAGGAATATTATTAAACACTACAAAAGTTATGGCCAGAGAACTAAAGTGACCGAAATTGCGCATAGATTATGCATGCTGAAGTGGAAGTGGGCCGGCTATGTCTACCGGACAGACGGTCGCGATTTTTAGATACAATCTTAAAATAAGGTTCTGCTTCTTTTTTTATGACTTTTGTGCACAACAATGATAAAATTTATTTTATGATTAAACAAATGCATCAAAAGTCAACAATGTAAGATAACTTCTATTTAATTTTTATTTTGTGGCATGGTATGTAATTATGAAGATTTAGTTATTTTGTTTACTAGGTATACATAACATGAGAACACTATGGGTGATTATCAAGATGTTGAATAATCCCATCATTCAGTTATTTAAGCAGGCAACCGAATCTCAAGGACTTACCTATATTGAAAAAAGAGGGACTAATGAATAGTGATTTACTGTCATTGCTTACGGTAAAAGCTTTTTTTTCTAAGCAAGCATATTCAAATAGAAAATAATCATAATGGTGAACATCAAGAACAATTATTTTACTCTATGTGCCATTTCGCAAAATCTTCAGAATATCAATACATAATTAACTGATCTTCTAGGAAAGTGTTGCCTTGCCTGTGTTCTTTTAATAAGCCAGTAGTTATAGTAGATAATTTCAAGTTAAAAAAAAAAAACAAAAAAACAATTTTTTTTGAGATTTATTGTTTTCTCTTCACATCAACAATAAACGTTTCGCTTTTGAACCGTCAAAATCATGATTTTATTACAATTTTTGTCCAAGAACCTGTAGTTATGTATAAATTAAAATCAAAAGTAAAATTTAAACAAGACTTAAATCACTATTTTTTGAACGATTTACAAAAGACAGAGACTCAAAACGCTCTTAGTACTTAGTAACATGCACATCCTTGTGTTTAGACTAGGAAAAGAAGTAGCGGAATAAGGACCCCAGTATCACATCTAACTATAAGTTTAAGGAAACCAGTTATTATACAATAACGATTACGTAGATAAAGAGAATCCATCAAATTAATTTATTGGTGCTAAAATATTTTGACAACCGAATCTTTTTATATCGCTGCCATGCATTGTTTACAGCGAATATGCTGCTTACCATTTATCCTCTAGGCAAATCCACGTATTGGAGATGGAATAATCAATGATAGTTACCTATACAACAATTAGTTTGAAACAATTGCTTCAAGTAAACTTTGTTTCCACTCTGTGCTCTCACGGGTACTGAACCGGACACTTCTGCTTTCCTACCACTATGATTTCAAACCCAGTTTACCATTCCACTGCTGATCTTAGGCTTCTGCCATCTTCTTTCGCATTCGACACCAATCCACTTCTCAATTACTGAAAACGTATACCTAACACTTGCGTATGTATGACTTGTTAAAATAAACGATTAATTAGATTGAGAATTCTCCTTTCCATACTTAAATTCGTTTATGGAAGGCACAGCATGAATTTCGGTCCATACTTCAGTTAATCGGAACATTTCTCAAAAATTCCATTAATTTATACAAGCACGCAATTCCATTATTTTGCTTGTATGAAGCAAAACCAATCTATTAAAAACAAATTACTCATGAGCAAAACCTCCCTAACTTTAACAACGATCGTCTCTCCATGGTAACTTGGTAGTTAATATACATTTGGACATAATTATATTCTTACACATATCAAATAATAAAATTAAAAATGTTGTCAAAAGCTTGTAATATGTAAAGTATCAAACTCCTTTACCTAAGTACGTTTTTAGTGCCTCAGTTTGGTGCATAAAAAATCTTTTCCCTAGGCTAACAATACGATATGCTCTAATTGTTTCATTTTCATAAATAAGTATAACAAAACATAATATCTGTAGGTAGTGATAAATACTTATAATATTTCCGAAATAAACTTCGCTGTTCCCAAATTTTATCGATAAAATATTTGACGTGCGCAAACACTACGAGGCAAAGAAAACATGGTACGCCAGATTGCTTAAAAAACAAAACAATAATTTTGGACGCCCACTGATACTAATTTCTGTAATGAAAATAAATGATCTTTTGTTTCAGGTATTCGAGACTATTTAATTCCCTTTTGTCGCCTGTCATGTTCTTCTACATGGTCATGTGCTCCTTGATGCTTTGTGCGAGCGCCTACCAATTAACCGTAAGTTTTCTTGGAAAACAATCGACATTCTAGAATTCTAGATAGACTGTGTTTGCTGTCGCGCACTCGGGTAAAATAATAAAGGTTGCTCAGAAGCTGTCTTTTTCGTGGAGATAGACGACGTCATAGGATGTCCTTCGAGAATGTATGAAAAGGTCTGTCAGACACGTAGTGTCTACTTGAAGTTCAGAATTTCTGTTAAACCGTTAAGGATGGACTAACTCCTCATGACAAGACATGATTATAGCATAAATGGTTTTCTTTTTCCAACAGTCTATACAAAACACTGCACAGAAGCTATTGATGGCTGAATATTTAATATTTGGAATCGCGCAACTCTTCATGTTCTGCTGGCACAGCAACGACGTTTTGATAAAAGTGAGTCACAATTCTTATAGAATAAGAAAAAAAGAAGGTCCGGGACAACAACTAATGGTACCTACAATCAATTATTTTCATTTTTTTTTCAGAGTACAAACCTCTCATCTGGGCCCTTCGAAAGTAACTGGTATTTGGCGAACCAACGACAAAGGAAATACGTGTTAACTCTGTCAGGACAGCTCTCCATTGAAAACATGTTCACTGCAGGGCCTTTCGCCAACCTTACTTTGCCGACCTTCATTAATGTGAGTTACCCACGAGTTACCGTAGGACGCTTGGATGCTAGTATGAATAGACTTTGAATTCTAGTTTCCAATCTCTACTGGAATAAAACACGATTCTTTTTGCTGGTATAAAATAAAAATTAAAAAAACTGCTTAAAAAAGTAGTTATATTTGGTACCTATAGTAAAAATTTACAGTGCAAGTTGAACTAGCTGGGCTGCGTTTAAATCCTTTATCCAGTTTAAATTTATACTGACTAAATGTCAAACATCCCGTTTAAGTACACCGCGTGGTGAAAAATGAAACTAACTAAAATTTAATCTGCCCCGTTTACGGTCGTCCGCTGGTATAAGTTTTTACTAAATGGAATAAATTTTTGCGACCTTTTTACCTCGCAAAATTTTATCCTGCTGTCAGACTGACATTAAGTTTTGTTGTTTTGCTCGATTCGCGCCGTAAAAACGAATATTATTGAAGTGAAAACTTCTTTAGCGGCGTTGTACACTTTTTCTGTAATGGGTAAAAAATTTAAAACTCGCGTCAGGGTCACGTGACCCTGATCGAAAATGAGTAAGACGTCATTCAAATTAGTTAATTTCATATCTGTACTACTCCAGTTTTAAAATAAAACATAGTAACAAAAAAGTTTTCACTTCTACCGGCACTCCTGGAGTGCAACCTTTTTTTTTTTTATTTTAGAGAGTGAATATTATTTGTGGATTATGGATTTATATTAAACCGGCAAATTGATTATTTGTTCAATAAACTGAGCTGTCAATTGAATTTGACAACTAACATTGACAGAAACTTATGACTCCGTTCAGCGAACCCTCGCTAGTTTAATTTTTTAGCGGCGAAATACCGCCGGAAGATTTAAACGCACCCCTGTACTAAGTTTTTTAAACAGTTTTGTTTTTTTTACTAATAAACGAAGGGTTGAAAACAGAAAAAAAGTCATTTCAACAAAAATCTCTCCCTGCTGTTAAATCTGCGATTAAAATTCACTTTTGAGCAAAAAGGAAATGGTATACATAATAAATGACAAAGAAATTGTATAAATGCGCCTTAATTTTTATCTCTGTTCAGGCTTCGAGTAGGTATCCAAGGAACTTAAGCCGGGTTTTCACAGTAAGAGTTGGCTCGGACCGAGTGCACTCGGATGTCTACTCGGATGCTACTTGTATCATGTAAACACGTAATCCGAGCGCACTCGGACGCCAACGTCTAATCCGAGTAGACTCGGACTCTGCTCTATTTTTCGAGCTCACTCGGATCATTTGAATGTACTCTGTGGATCATTTTTATGTAAACAATATGGCGACAATTAAGAAAAAGTGCTCTCGCTATTGTGCACTCGCTATTGTGTGTAAACCACTATCCGTGTACACTCGTACGAAGCTGACTCGTACGAGTGCACTCGATCCGAGCCAACTCTTACTGTGAAAACCCGGCTTTAGGGGCGGGCTGACACTTTTTATCCCTGACAGTTAAAAGACGCCCCCCACAATAAGTGCTATAGTCACGTGATCACGTCTACTTTTTTTTTACGTAAATTATTGCAACGACCGCGTCTATGGTTTATATGGCAAACTTAGTTAAAAAATGAGTTTTATTTGAAAAGCTGGTATCGGTATTTTAGTATATACTTTATTCTTTACAGATATTGAAAGGAGCGTACAGTTACTACACATTGCTGAAAAAGTAAAATATATCGAGATTTTATCATTCTGCAGTTTTAGTAAAAGCTAGTAGTTCTGTTCTGTAGTGCATTTTAGAGTGAAATATCAATTGCCGTTTTATATCAAATAAATTGTAGACAATAAACATAAAAAATAACTATCTAAAGGGTTTTATTTTTCAACTGGACTGGTTTAATTAGTATTTTTAGCGAAATACCTACATATTTAAAACATTAGTAAAAAAGTGACTTCCAATCTAACGCGATTAGTAACACACCATTGCGTTTTCGCCTTTTATTAGAATGGAAAGACGCAACAGTGCCATCCCCCTGATGCAAACTTTAACATTGATTGTTATTCGTAATACAGTAAATCTCCCTAACGCGGGACTAACGAATACCGTGACCCCGGAACGAAAAGGGCTATTGAAGTACCTACACCGTGGATTTTAGTCAGTACAATCTATTAGGTATTCTATGGTACAAGTCTGACTGTCCCTCCTGTCCTGCCCTGGGTGGGGGGACATATTGATGATTTTAACACGATAAAAAAAATAATTTAATTAAATTAAATGAGCGTGAGGTTTTTTCGTTACGGAATTTCTGGATTCGGTCCCCGCGCTCAAGGCCCGCGATAGAAGCTATGCAATAACTTAAAAAAACAAAAAAATCTATTCTCAGTCGGTCGTTGATCAAAACGCCATCTAGGATTAAACTAACAAACTAAAACGGTAGTCCAGCAGTCATAGGGTTAGGGGGCGTGTTAAATACCCCTGATGGTATTTGGACCTTTAGGTACACTAGCGAGAATCGTAAATAAAACCACTGTGCACTGTTCTGACCTCATGACCTGATAGCTCAAATATAATAAATTTTATGCTAATTTCTTTTCAATAGTTCATACTGAATTCAATAAAACTTTTGAAAAGAAAAGAAAAAACATTAACCCCAAATTTGTATTTAGTGACTGGGCGACTAGGGGTATTAGGAAAAGTAGGGAAAGACTATTTGAACTGTATGGCCTTAAGCCAATCATTAACACTGAAACTTTTAATAAGTATGTCGGTGCCTATACAAAAATTTTTAAAAATACTTGCAAAGCTGCTAAAGCCATGCATATTAGCAATAAGATCAAATCGTCAGAAAATAAAATAAAAACGGTTTGGAAAGTTATAAATAACGAGACTGGCAGGAAAAAAAAGCCCAACACTAACTATGCTTTGCAGACATCTTGTGGTCCTATAAGCTCAAATCTGGAAGTAGCTGAAGAATTTGTTAAATTCTTTACTGATATACCGGTAAGGACTACGGAGGCTCTAAATTCCTCACCTGATATTTCAATAGATTTATTAAAGGCGAACGTCTCTGGCAGCCCGGCTGATTTTAAGTTTAAACATATAAACCCTATGACAGTTATTAAAGCTTTTCGGGAAATCAAAATTAAAGTGACCGAAGATTTATGGGGATTGTCTATCAAAGTTTGTACAGGCATTGTGGAAACTGTAGCGCCATATTTGGCATTAATTTTTAATCTGTGTGTGGATCAAGGAGTTTTTCCTGATTTGATGAAGTTCAGTAAAGTCGTGCCGCTTTTTAAATCTGGGGACTCCAAAGATACTAACAATTATAGACCAGTATCCGTGTTGCCAGTCTTTAGCAAGATATTTGAGAAAGTAATGCTAAATCAGATGCTTAGCCACTTCAACACCTACAAAATCTTACACGATCAGCAGTATGGTTTCACCAAGGGACGTTGTACAACTGACGCCGGTGTCACCCTATTGAAGCACATATTTACTGCATGGGAAGAGGCACAAGACGCCATAGGAATATTCTGTGACCTCTCCAAAGCATTTGATTGCGTTAATCACGATACATTACTTTCGAAACTTGAGCATTACGGATTAGGTCAACTTGCTCTTAGTTTAGTAAAATCTTATTTGTGTGATAGACAACAACAAGTTCAGATAAATGGTGTAAATTCACAGGGTTTAACAGTTAAAATGGGAGTTCCACAAGGCTCAATATTGGGTCCTTTCCTCTTTCTTGTATATATAAACGATCTACCCTATTTACTTAAAAATCAACTACACAATATGGTGTTATTTGCTGATGACACTTCCCTAATTTTTAAAATAAATAGGCGAGCCCAAAATTTAGACGACGTCAATAATACCCTGCGTCAGATCCATAATTGGTTCACAGCAAATAATTTAGTATTAAATGGAAACAAGACTAAATGCATTAGGTTTGCCTTACCAAATGTTAAAAATAGTAATTGTGACATAGTGTTGGATGATGAGATACTAGAATTCGTCGATAAAACGGTTTTCCTGGGTATAACACTTGATTCAAGGCTACAATGGGGCCCTCATATTACAACTCTTGCGGGGCGATTAAGTTCAGCAGCATATGCTGTTTGGAAGATTCGTCAATTCACAGACGTTGATACTGCGAGAATTGTATATTTTAGTTACTTCCACAGTATAATGTCGTATGGCATTTTATTGTGGGGACGGGCGGCTGACATCGAGTCTATCTTTATTCTCCAAAAGAGAGCTATTCGAGCCATATATAATCTCCGTAGGCGCGATTCTCTAAGAGAACTGTATAAAGAAATTAACATCCTGACGGTACCTTGTCAATATATCTATGAAAATATAATGTACGTTAGAAAAAATCTGCATCTTTTCTCTAAAAGAGGTGACAGACATAATTATCATACTAGAAGTAGGAACCAATTAGTTCAGCCGGGCTTCAGACTCGCCAAAGTAGACTCTTCTTTCATGGGGTACTGTTTAAAATGCTATAATAAGCTACCACAAAACGTTCTTGAACTGAATGAAACGAAATTCAAAACATGCATTAAACGCACACTGTGTAAGCAGGCATATTACAAACTGAGCGACTATATCGCTGATGATAATGCTTGGCTCCATGCTGGTCCTGCTCCATGAGACAGTGAATGTATAAATAAATTGATAGTGGAAGTATACTTAATACCAATGTTGGAGCTGCTGAAGACTGTACAACTGTATTTGCATTGTATAAATTCAATCTTCCTTGTTTTATATAGTTTCATGGCCGACATTGTGTGAGTACTATGTGCTTCGGAGCTGTCATTCACTGAGTACCTACCTCTCTTGTTGACTTGAATGACCCTGGCGGCTGAGATTGTGTCATGCTCACTCAAATGTCTCGCTGATGGTGGCGCGTGTGTCGGATCATTTAGCTCCCTCCAAAATGGTTGAGCTGAATGGTGCTGATGCATGTGTCATGTTCGTGAACGGGCGCTGTCAGTTGAGACTGGTCATCTCTTAGCTGCCACGGTTTATTTTAAATTATTGATCATTTTGTTTTTGAATTGTCTTTGTTTTAATTGTTACTCTGGACACTTTTAATCAAAAACTTGCTACATCGTTCTCACATAGTGTACCACCTCAAATGAATGATGTAACAAAGGTTCTGTAATTATTCTGGCGATCTAAAAAGAGTGTCCATGGAGTTTCTTGCACGTTCTTCTCCATAGAGATCTACTTCTTGGAACGGGCATCTACGGTACTTTCACAGTTTTTATGTCTTGTGACTGGGACTGTAGCACCATAACTTTTGTAGTGTTTAATAATATTCCTTTGATTGTCTATGACAATTCAAAAGTGCCTGTAACTGGCCTACTTGAAATAAATGCTTTGATTTTGATTTTGATTTTGATTTATAAAAAAAATTTTTTTTTTTTTTTGTATGGCATCTCGCAGGTCAACCTCTAATAGGTTGTGTACTGCTTAACCGGACTTTTATGTGGATGCCTTAAGAATTTAAGGCCTCCAGCCAGGGCATAAAAAAAAAAAAAACATTTGCCTTATATGCTAATCACGGTAACCAAACGATAGCGACTTCTAAAAAGACTACAACGCCATCTATCGAGCTGTGCACTGTTCTGACCTCATGACCTGATAGCTCAAATATAAATTTTTTTTTTTTTTTTTTTTGTATGTCATCTCGCAGGTCAACCTCTAATAGGTTGTGTACTGCTTAAGGTGATTGCTTCGATGTAGCCCGCGAAATTCAATTTTTTTTACGTTTTTTGCAATTTGCAGGCCAGTGACATGTTGTAACTTTATAAATATTTGTGTTGCGCAAATAACAAGTATAATTTTAAATATAAAAAATATCAAAAAACTCGCTCCATCAGCTCTCACATAGAAAAGGTGCATCGTAGTTAGATTTCGGAGATTTTAACATGATGCACCTTTTCTATGTGAGAGCTGATGGAGCGAGTTTTTTGATATTTTTTATATTTAAAATTATACTTGTTATTTGCGCAACACAAATATTTATAAAGTTACAACATGTCACTGGTCTGCAAATTGCAAAAAACGTAAAAAAAATTGAATTTCGCGGGCTGGTTGGAGCATCCCCCTTAACCGGACTTTTCTGTGGATGCCTTAAGAATTTAAGGCCTCCAGCCAGGGCATAAAAAAAAAACATTTGCCTTATATGCTAATCACAGTAACCAAACGATAGCGACTTCTAAAAAGACTACAACGCCATCTATCGAGCACGTGTGAACTACAGTTGGCCAGAACGGATTGAAAAGGAACTAAAATTTTTATTTCTGACAGCGTTTTAAAATCTTTGATATTTGATGTAAACAAAGACCGCAGGTTTGTTAGATTTATTATTGTGCCATAAAACTAACGTAATAAGTGAAAAATAAAATAAAATAAAATCATTCAAAGTGCTGGTAGCGCGAAGACAGTGGCGACTTCCGGTTTTCTACATTTTTATGTCAAGCTGTATTTCAAATAACTTAAGTCGTTAACATACCGCCCACCAAGGACGTTACTGACGGAATGTCCTTCTAAATTGAACTTAATTGCACATCACAACACAATTTGAACTAATATACATTTTGTACTAGATAAAAACAAAAAAAAAATAACTTACTAAAATCTATCATAGATATACATAATTATAATTATAACACTCAATAATTGACCGCTTAAAAGAATGTTTCAATGACTTAGAGCTACAGCTTGACATAAAAATGTAGAAAACCGGAAGTCGCCACTGTCTGCGCGCTACCAGCACTTTGAATGATTTTATTTTATTTCACTTATTATGTTAGTTTTATGGCACAATAATAAATCTAACAAACCTGCGGTCTTTGTTTACATCAAATATCAAAGATTTTAAAACGCTGTCAGAAATAAAAATTTTAGTTCCGTTTCAATCCGTTCTGGCCAAGCTGTAAACATGCATTATTCTAGGTTATAAAAGAAGATAACTGTAAATCTACATATAAAATTGTAAATAGTTTAAAATAATGTACAATATTTGATTTGTTCTCATTTGATCTAAGGTTTAAAAAATTTCGCACTACGTCCGATCCGAATCCGACCCGAACCCGTGAAAAAAAAATCACGGACAGAATTCGGATATTGCTTACGCACTACTCCCATCTCTGACAACCAGCCGCATACCCCCCGCCCGCCCCGCTGCCTCTCTGCTCGTACGCAGCTCGGATTCAACTCGGACGCAGTGCGCGAGCATACATACAAATAATAATTATGTATATACTTCGGTCCATATTTTTTTCTCCGAAATGGAGATTCTCGGATGACGGAAAGATATCATATGACGGAAATCGGATCTAGTGCGTAAAATACCATAGAAATAGTTCTACGGCTACTTCGGACCGTATTTTCTCGGGTTCGGATCGGATTCGGATCGGACTTAGTGCGTAAACGCCTTTAGTCAGGTCTGTGGGGTTAGTTATACTCACACACAAGTCACAAACTTTAGACAGCTTGGCCAGAACGGATTGAAACGGAACTAAAATTTTTATTTCTGACAGCGTTTTAAAATCTTTGATATTTGATGTAAACAAAGACCGCAGGTTTGTTAGATTTTTTATTGAGCCATAAAGCTAACGTAATAAGTGAAAAAAAAAATAAACATTCAGTGCTGGTAGCGCGAAGACAGTGGCGACTTCCGGTTTTCTACATTTTTATGTCAAGCTGTACAGCTTGGCCAGAACGGATTGAAACGGAACTAAAATTTTTATTTCTGACAGCGTTTTAAAATCTTTGATATTTGATGTAAACAAAGACCGCAGGTTTGTTAGATATATTATTGTGCCATAAAACTAACGTAATAAGTGAAAAAAAATTAAATAAAATCATTCAAAGTGCTGGTAGCGCGAAGACAGTGGCGACTTCCGTTTTTCTACATTTTTATGTCAAGCTGTAGAGGGCTGTTCATGGATATGGCTGTTATACTGTGGTTATACTATTTTATTTCAAAGAGTAAAACAATAATAGGTACAATAAGTTGTACATAGATTACAATAAATCTACCATTTTTTCATCGAAAGTCAACTGATGTGACGGTAAAAAATATGACATTTGCACCATCATTATTTAGTATTCCGGTTTTTTAAAAATCGTTTTTGCGCAGAAAGAAAACTGGTAACCCAACCGGGAAATAAAAAAAAGGCTGTCTTTCTCTTTCACGGAAGCTCTTTCTTTTTAATTTATTTCTACGAGCTTTGAGTTAACATTTATTAATAGGAACTTAATAAAAATAAAAATTTACACACATAAACTTGGTTCTAAAAGATCAAGTACAGTTTCAAAGTAAATATACCACGATTGGACGCGGCTAGAGTTCATTAAACTTCGATGTCGGGCAGGCCTGCCAATGTCATTATTGGGTATTGGATTTTATCGTGAATGTTTTGTGATTCTACCGTAAAGATCTGGAAGTGCTGGTGTATAAAGTTGTGTTGCTATGGAAAATCAGAATCCTCCTGAGAGAGTAGTGCCGGTGCAATATGGAAGAGGTTCAAGAGCATTTCGTCAATTTAAAAATCCTCCACAACCACACATGTGTATCCAGGACTCTATAAAGGGTACTACGGAAAAATTATACATAAATGTGTTGGGATGGCAAAAAATAGCGAACCCTAAACAGTATTCCGATCCTATCCCTTTGTATGGTGGAATGCAGGTTAGTTTTTCATTTACCCGTTTTGGACGATTCATCACTGCTTGTTATTTCTTTCCAACTATCTGATAAATAGAATATTTTTTCCACTCTAGTTTCCTAACAAGACTTGATAAGATATTAGTGCATAGTTTTCTTTTAAAGATTAAAAACATCATACAAAAATTTATAAACACTTGTAGAGCAATTGTCAAAAATAAGATAAAGCACCCACAAAGCTCATCTCTGATCTTTAACTTAAGACCTATAATCATATAATTATTAAATTATATGATAAACAATCCTCAAACCAAATTTTCAAAAAAATTAAACCAATTTAATAAAAATGTAAAGTTGCTCAGGATGTAGCTTGTTATGATTAAAAGACTTTTAAAGATTAGTTTTTGAGTTTATCCATTGCACTTCTGTCACTGTGGTTTGTATTTCAGGTGCCGCAGAACTATGGCCCAAATGCGGGCCGGCCTCCAATGATAGTGTTTGCTGTGATGGTCAACCCAGATATACTCAAAGCTAATGGAAAAAATGCAACTAGCCCTACAGTAATATAACTTTATTCCTATTTTTTTAAATTCCTGGGTGGGTATTACGTCTTATAACCAGGCTTGTTCCAGTGAGTGAACGAGATGGCGCTAGATGACTTATATAGCTCTGTCACTTTCACTCGCCGGAATAAGCCTGGTTTTAAGACGTTGTAATGCCCCCCTGTAATGTTATCTTAACCATTTAACCCCGTGGCTAAATATTAGTTGCCGTGCCCCTAGCGCGGGGCTATGAATCGTCCTTTTCTCTTCTCCTCTCTTTCTGCTCCGATTTGCTAAATATCATGGTGTACAATAAAAAGTATTCTATCTGTCTATGTACATAAATAGAGAGATATAGAATAGATGCAATAAAATCGAAGAAAACATCAAAAATCGTGAATATTCTTTGTCGCAAATATGCGACTCGCGCGGTTAAAAGGTTAATGGTGGATTCTATATTAGCAATTTCATGTTCTCAATCCATTCCATATTTTATTTATTTATTTATCAAATTACAATGGCTGTGTGTACAACCAATTACAGCAATTTAAAGACAATTATGCAAATCTATACTAATATTATAAAGCTGAAGAGTTTGTTTGTTTGTTTGTTTGTTTGAACGCGCTAATCTCAGGAACGACTGGTTGGAATTGAAAAATTCTTCTTGTGTTGGATAGTCCATTTATCGAGGAAGGCTATAGGCTATATAACATCACGCTATCACCAAAAGGAGCAGAGCAGCAATGAGAAATGTTTCAAAATCGGGAAAATGTATTCCTTTTCGAGAGCTTTCGTTGCGTGCGCTACGTAAACGGTTAAAGATACGCAAAAATTATGTACTACGGAATTATTCCTAATAAAAAGTTCTAAAATAAAGTCTGCGAGAGCATATATCTATCTTTTAAGATTAAGTCACTATAACCTTTTTTATGGAAATCAAATTTGTTTTAAAGTAATGCATTATTTGCGAAGGTATTTTCATTAATATGATATTAATCCTTATCAAAATAAATACGTTAGTCATCACAAGCATTTAATTTTGAACAAAATTGCCCTTGACATCGTTTGATTTCAATGAATATCTTAGGAGATATCACAGTTTCAAAATAATGTCACAACAAAATTATTACTGCCTGGGCAATACTGAGCATATCATACATAATTGCGCGTGAGGGAAAGTGCACCCTCTACCTCTCACCCGAGCCACCGCTGAAGACGCCCAGGGCGTCGGAAATAGTGGGTCATATTCCAGCCGCTTACGGACGGGGAGTAATGGGTAGCTTGCCGTCCGACGGCATGTATTTATAAAGAAGAACTGGCCAATCCCCGCTGCATAGACAAGTCGAGGCGCGGCGGGAAGAGCTCCGGCGCCATCTCAGGGGGCGGTATGGATCCTGTATCGAATGGGGAAGGAAGAAACGCCTGGGCAAACCGTGACCTACGGGCGATCCTCGCAGTGGTGACACTCTGCGAGGATCGCCCGGAGGACACGGTAGAACATACGGTGCAGGACTGCCCCGCTTGGGCAGAGCACCGCCGTGTCCTCACAGCGACGATAGGCACTGGTCGAGGCCATGCTGCGGGGCGAGACGGAATGGGAAGCGGTCGCCTCCTTCTGCGAAGCAGTAATGCTAGCAAAGGAGGAGGCGGAACGCGTGAGGGAGAGGACAGCGTCCACCTCACGATGCAGCCGCCGCGGGAGACGCCCACGGCAACGGACGGCGCAAGGCGATCTCCGGCCACCGTAGGCGTGGGCATGCGGGCGGCGAGTAATGGGTGACTCGCTGTCCGATCATGGACCATGCCCGGGTCTACGGCGCGTTGTGTTCCACGCGCGCCTCAAAGAGCTGTCAGCAATCTAACGGGGCCCCCCTAAGAGGGCCAGAGCCTGCGGAGGACTCATTTGATGATTTTGTCACGATAAAAAAAAAGGGGGGCGGTATGGAGGGAGCGACTATCGAAACCGAGGTTCGGGCACGCCTCAATCGCGGCGGTAAGACCTCTCTTTGAGGAATGGCTGGAAGGTGTCACGGCGTCCTGACCAACCACCTGATGCAGATCCTCTCTGGACACGGAAGTTTTGGGAGGTACCTGTGTCGGATGGGGAAGGAAGAAACGCGTGGGTGTCACCACTACAATGATCGTCCAGAGGACACGGTAGAGCATACGGTGCAAAATTGCCCCGCTTGGGCAGAGCATCGCACATGTCCTCACAACGGTGATAGGCGGCGACCTCTCGCGCTCGGAATTGGTTGCGTCCACCTCACGACCCACACCCAGCCGCCGTGGTAGACGCCCACGGTGACGGACGGCGCAGGACGATCTCTGGCCAACAGGCGTGGGCATTCGGGCGACGAGTAATGGGCGACTCGCTGTTCGATCATGGACCATGCCCGGGTCGACGTCAACGTTGTGTTCCACGCGCGCCTCAAAGAGCGTCAGCACAATGACGGGAGCCAAGCCAGCCGGGGTAGTAGGACTTACGAGCTACCGTGACCCCGGAACGTAAAGGGCTATTGAAGGACGCCGTGGATTTTAGTCAATACAATACAAGTCTGACAGTCCCTTTTGCCCAGCCCTAGGTGAGAAGACTAATTTGACGATTTTATGACGCTAAAAAAAAGAATAAAGAAAATGATTTGTATTGGTATCCTCCAACAGCGCTTCGCACTAAAAATACATTGTTAAGTTCCGACATCCACGCGAACGAAGTCGCGGGCACAGCTAGTTAGAAATACAAATTAAACAGTATAAATTAGAATATAAAAAACATAAAAACACATTAGAATGTAAAATTATAAAAACATAACAAGGAAAACACTTTCATAAATGCATCTCACAGTACTTCTGGCATACCAATAAAATCTTCGACCATCCAACCACAAACAGATCTTCTGTTGGATTAACGTCCAAGAGATCATTAAGTGCGGCCAGAGTGCGAGGGATTGGCGACTTGGCACGTGCAACCGTACGACATGCAGGCACGGCAAACAGCCTGTGCTTTTTGCCCCTGCAGTAGTTATCTGGGACATAAAAGCGCGCCAGCTTATCTAGCAGATCAGGAGCGTCGATAGTACCACGGAGGGTCTTACAAGCTATTGTGAGCTGATCTCGTGTTCGCCTTACCTCTAGCGAGTTGTATCCGAGGCAACCCAGTAGAAATTTTTTCGGATAGAGGTAAGGATAGTATCCGTGTTTCTGCTTAAAAAGGTAACTAAGGAAAGCCTTTTGAACTTTTTCTTTTTTTACTTTCGTGTGGATTCCACACGCAAGAGCTGGTTTCCAGCTTGCTACGTACGAGGGCATTAAAAACTATTTTAATAGCATGAGCTGTACGAAAATCGCGGCAATTGCGCAGAACAAAGCCTAACCTTTGGTAGGATTGTTTAGCTACCAAGACCATAATATGATCATGGAAGGTAAGCTTTCGGTCGAATGTGACTCCCAGGTCTTTCATGGCTGTAGACTTCGTGATGGTAGAAAAGATTTTAAGTTAATATAAAGTCCTGTGCTTAAACTTGTACTCAAATAAAAGTGCAATATATTATAACAATCAAAACTTAAACCTCAAAAAATGTATGAAGTCACACCAACATTAATTCTAAATAGAAGATGTAATTTAACTTCGGTTTTGTATGGGTGTATGTTTCATTCATGTGTTACTTGACTTTTACACATAGCACCTACCCATTCAATTATTACAACATTAATTAACATTTAACAACTGCCCTATGATATATAAGAATAATGATATTAAAATATTAGTTCTATGCCTCAAATCCGAATGAGATACTTTAAATTAAAACCACTTTTTGAGATATAATAATAATCATTTAATTTTACAATATACGGTACAGTTTCAACAAATGGGACTGTAAGGAGGCTATTATTTTAGGGGTTAGTGATAATTTATCACCTCTTAGCATATTATGTTGCAGGGTTAAGTTATTGAATAATTTGACAATCAACAGCCCAAACTCAACAACACAGATGATAGCAATCAGTTATTGTATAATAATGAAAATTATAGGTACTTAATAGTGTTGTACCTATTTCTCCGTTCTGACAAAGAGGCAACTAGGATGCTATTATAAGCCTCCACAGTCCACTTTGAATCCCACACCACAAGAGTTTAATAATTATGAATGAAATCAGACTGTCAATACAAATCTATATTACTTTACTTACTTTTGTACAAAAAAGGCTAGTTATTGTAGTCCATTTTCGTGTTGGATTCTTTTATCTAGAGAGCACTTAGTGTTATCAGTGGAAACTTTGGATAAATTTACTATCACATAGTGTAAATACAGTAGTATTGATTTGAAAATCAATTTACATGCTGGTCAGTTTATTATTGTGTTTAAGATATATTTAAAGATAATGACACCAAAATTAGTAGTGGCCACCCAGGTAGCCAAACATCCAAATGTTTGTATAACTGTGTTTTAATGTTTAACAGCAAAACTCTGGTTTCATAGTAGGTATTCCATCAAATATTTTCTAAACCTTCTTTTCTAATGTCCTTTCAGGATCGTGAAGCCCTGGTAAGCCTCCTATGTGACTTTGTGGAGGCTATGAATCCCGGGCTAGTGCTAGCTAGGAACCCAGTCATTATGAAAGATCGAGACCTGGCTGGAGAACTGAAGGATGTATGGCTTGCTGTACAGAACAAGAGGGAAAGGGAAAAGGGCCTGAACCAGGATGTTATGTATAAGGTTGGTGCTTAGCTTTCATTACAATCATTAAATTAAATCTATGTATTTAATGAATATTGTGTTTTATGTATTTCTGGTCTACTCACCATTGTAGATCCCAGGCTGTCCTCCTACTGAAAGACTTATTGAAATAGAACTTCAATGGTGTTTTTTGCAGCTACTTGATCACAATAAATCTGCTTTCAGGTTTACGACATAGATGGCATTGGTGAAGACAACATTAATGAAGATGACAGCAGCCAAATGAAGCAAGGTGGCTCCCCAAACAGAGGACAAGAGAAAAAACCTGTCAAATCCTCCAAGCAAATACTTCTCAATGCTGGGCAAAAGTCAGAGTTTGACTCAGGTATGAACAACTGTCAGATCAATCAGAGTCATGCAAACAGAGACAATAAAACCGGTATCACACCAGACACGACATACTGTACACCTGTCTACGGCCAAATAGTATCCACTCGAGAAAACCACAATCAAATCAATGACATCCAACAAAAATTCTCCACAACTGAAATGAAACCTTCAAGCTCCTTCAGGAAAGACTGGAATGCTATGCACGGTAAGACGACAGAGGGCTGGGACGAATTCTCGAAACGCAATATATCTACGATAAAAAACGAAGAAAAGAAACGATGTATCAAAGAAAAAACTAAGATTAGCAATGGTAAATCTCACTATGATTTCTTCCCGTATTTTGACAATAAAACGGTGAATGAAACGGAGGCATCCGAAGAAGAAGAAAGTATGAACAAAGAACAAAAATCGAACGAAGAAAATTCTAAAATAATTGTAGACCCAATGCAGAAACTAGTTCTGCATTCGACTGATAAGAATATATGTGATAATAACACAAGTGCTCTCAGCTCAATAAGCTCATAAAATAAGCTTTTACAAACATTTTGTATGGCAGTTGACTATGAATTATGTAATCGCTTGTATGTCTATGTCCTCTGATATACCTGACACTCGTAATAGGCTATTTGACAACTTTAAAAATATACCACAAATCCTAGCAGATAATAGCGTAAAGAGACATAATTTCACTTTATTTTAAACAAAAATATGTAAAAATTCTGCAAAATAATTGAAGAGAAAACAAAATAATTTTTGATATATTTCTTTGACGAAAACGTGATTGGCTGCAACTCAGATGTCATCACACGCAAGTTATGTAATCTTTTATCTAGTGGCATAAAATATTCGATGCGTTTCGTCGACCTAAATTAAAACCTCATCGCTCTCCGCTACGCCTCAGTGGAAACGCAGCCTAAGGGAGCTTCCCCACGACGCGATGCGACGCAATTCGACCGATTCCAACTGCAAGTGAAAATCATCCTTACCACTACGACATATGACATAAAACGTGCGGTTATCTACGGGTAGATGAAAAACAAAACACGCTCGCCACGACGACGTTAAGTCAGTCGAATTGCATCATTATAATTATCGTAGTAGTACGACGATTTTCATTTTTTTTTTAGTTTGTAGAAATTGATAATCGCACGAATTGCGTCATGGGGGAGGCTCCATAACATTGTTTTTATTCGTAATACAGTAAATCTCCCAGAAATATCCATGTAGTGTGCTTATTATGTAAAAAAAAAAATCATTTTAAATGGTTTCCCAAAATTAGTCGAATAGTCTATCACAATCAATTTCATTTTCACAAAAAGAAATCGAAGATGAACTTCTGTAGTCAAAATGTGAAACGAAAGCGATCGCGAGAGTGTCAGGTCAGGGTGAAATGTTAATGTTACAATAGCAATTTAGGCAGAGCAATATTATAATTATTTTACAACGTTTTAAAATATATGTTTTAGTAAGAGATAATTATGTATGCATGGCTTGTGTTTGATGAGTTTGCCTTGTTAGTTTTTTAGATCACATCAAATAATCAGTCCAGCCAAAATTGTCACACGTTTTTAAAGTAGTTAGTGTAAAAAGTTTTTACAAAAAATCGCATACAAAAGTGTGCATGGAAAATATGATTGTTTTTAGACTCTAAATTATTGTACATTTATGTGAGTCAGCCATGTTCTGTGTCTACCATTTCTATATCAATATGACAGCTTCATCTGGTCAGTCTGGCGACCCGCGACCCCCATACATTATGCAATGCTGGTGGGATGATGACGACTGATAAATGATGGTGGGTACAAAGCATAGCATCTAGTCCATATTGCAGCGGATCACACCACAAAACAGAAAAACAAAGTATACAGCATGCTTTCGCGTGTGAGTGCGTGTTATATGGTTGTGTATTTATCTATAATGTTGATCGAGTGGTGCCGCTCGCGTTACGTTCGTTCAAACTAGGCCGATTGATGTTATTGTCCTTACTAAAGACTGATTTCATTGGCCCAAAAAATAGGTTTGCTCCCATTTCATTATTTTAAAGCATCTTCTAGTAAATTAATCTTAAAAATGTTGATAGATTGTATAGTAGTACAAGAACAATGTTATTTCTACAGATGTTAGCCTAATTTGAACAAACAAACATTCTATATTATTAATAATTTTTATATAATGCTATATTTTTCATTGTTGCCAATTTTACTATATTTAAATCCTGAGCTTGTTACACGTACTTTACAATCACTGAATGGGAAGTCAAAGTCTTGAATGGCATATTGTGTCCCGCGGCCAACTAAATTGTTGTTGTGTAATCGCTAAGTGGCGGTAGTGAGCGTAATGTCTCAAAATTAAATACGAAAGACAATATTTTAGACGTCTTTTCTCACTTACGCTATTTACAATGATAATTTCATGGAGTATGTGATTTCAAGAATGAGTTATTAAGTATATTTATCCTCTAAATTTAATATTGTAATGAGTGTTTGAATTTTGCTCATTATTATAAAGATTAAAATTCTCAAAGTGACCAATTACGAGTTTAAAAAATAAATTGTTCAGCTCGTTTTATCCCTTTGATTATGATCTCAGAATTTATTAATACTTTTTTCGATTTCTATGCTCTTAGGCGTAACCAAACACTGCCAAATGATGCTTCATTGTTTTAACACTGACTTAATAACTAATAAGATAAGTAACATCAATAAAGCAAACTCACGAAGCGTACAGAATTGATGATTGTGTATAACTAGACAATTTATATTTGTATTAGAGGGCTTGTTTGTTACACTGTAAACAAGACTGATGCTTCGGAACCATTGACGGGATTTGCAGTTGACTGCTTTTAGAGTAGAGGAGCAGTGACAAAAATATCAGCCAACTTGTCTTTGATTGTACAGACGCCAGCAGGTCAATCTACCCGAATCTGTCAGATTTTACCAATCAAACATTAACCTTCTACTCTTGTGATAAGGTTCAAATTCTATTAAAGAAATCTGACAGATTGTGGTAGCTTGATGTGCTGGTGTCTGTACATAACATAATCTGTAAGAATGAATAGAGGCAGGCTCCGATTTTATTATTGAAACTAAATTTATTGTAGGTATCCATCTCTGCTCGTTTTTCTGAAGCTAACAACTTGGTCGTGGTCATTTATCAAGCTCGATGTCACTTCATGTCTCATTTCTTTTTTACGTATACACGTACAACATTCGCATTTTGAATATTAATAAAGAAATCGCAAATAAAGTAGATTTTATATGGTTGGTTAGTCAGTAACAACTCAGTCTGTAGGTACTTATTAAGTCATTATTTTTGTGCAATCCTTTGGTTCTTTAATATTATCTAAGTTTTATTTTACTATTATCATATTATATTATGTAAACTTTTATTTTATTTACTGACCAGAGGTAGAGATCTCAGTATGCCCCCTCGCCACAAGGGATTAGGGTCAGTTCACACTAAGACGCGACGCTGCGCGCACATTTCAAACCACTCTATAATTATCTAACTTTATTCATTACACGAAAACCACACACATTTCCAGTATCGTTGCGTCACGTCGCGTCTCGATGTTAACTGACCCTTATTGATCATAAATGTTATTTTAATAAATTATCTCATCTCAATGTTCTATAAAGTTTTACGGTTCATAGAAACTTATTTAGGGTGGACAGCTGTTACATTTGATCAGAGCATCAATAAAATTGTTGCTATTTTTGTCGTCTACACTTAGTGAATATTGAAGATCCCGTGGTTGCAGTAGTTCACCGCAAGTTCTTACAACTAGGTTCTTTTGATAAATATTGAATTGTTGTGAAGGACTAAATGTGGCGAGAGGTAGGTTCACTAATAGCTGATCTGCCACCTTATAGTCTCATTCGTTGGGTTACCACGATGCAGTCGTAGGTATTAATTAATCGATGTCGTTGAATTCTCTAAACCCAGTATACAGGGTGTTTCTTTTAAATTGGCCAAAAGGGAGAAATCCGAATCCATAAGAGATACGGGGAAACTTTCTAAGGAGCCTTTAGGTCTTTTTTGATGTTGAAAATTTTGTCGTTTTTTTATTTTTTTGATCAAGTGTGAGTTGTCCACAGAAATGAGTGAAATTGGTAATTTTTTTTTTAAGTGCCGTTCGGCTCTATTTTCATGTAAGGATCATTTCAGTATCGGAGAAAATAAATCGGGACGGCGGAAGTTGGTCAAATTTTGCAAAATATTTTTTCATACAAAATGTACGAATGACAAAATTACTAATATTTTTTTATGATGTTATTTGATTAAGTTTCTATTAAGGATCATTTCGTTGTATGAGAAGGAAAATATCTGGACAGTAGAAGTTTGTTAAAAGTACAGTAAAGTTTCTTCTAACAGCATAAAGTTTATCAGTAGTAGTCAGTTTTTAATTAGATTTGACCCATTTCTGTTGCCCAGACATTTTCCTTCCCATACAATGAAATGATCCTTAATAGACACTAAATCAAATAACATCATAAAAAAATATTAGTAGTTTTGTCATTCATACACTGTAAGTATGAAAAAATATTTTGCAAAATTTTACCAACTTCCGCCGTCCCGATTTTTTTCTTCCGATACAATGAAATGATCCTTACAAGAAACTGAGACGAACGGCATTGAAAAAAAAAATTGGCCAATTTCACCCATTTATTTCTGTGGACAACTCACACTTGACCAAAAAATAAAAAAAACGCCAAAATTGTCAACATCTGAAGAGAGCTGAAGGTTCCTAAGAAAGTTTTCCTGTATCATATGGATTCGGATTTCTCCCTTTTGGCCAATTTAAAAGAAACACTGTATGTAAAACCTGTTTTATCTAACTGTTTATATTGACTCGAAATTTATTTTAAGTTAAAACCTTTCAGATCAATGAAAATGCATTTATTAATAAAAGATTTTCGTGTACCTACCTATATTTTTTGATGTGCTACATTTACATTTAGTTCGGTATTTTATAAAGTTATTCATTTTAACACTATTCATAGTTTTTAGATAGGTACAATAATTGTAGTGTTTTTGTATGTGCCCTAGGTACGTAGTTATGCTATACCCAATGTTCCTTTGATATAAATTATATTAATTTGTATTAAATTGTATGATCAGACAACATGTATATTTTTATTGTAGATTATACTACTACTACTATGATTTATTTGTTACGTTAATTTTATTTGTGTTTTAAAGTGAGTTTCACTTGTAGTATTAATCAATAATCGTGGGTAAACTAGGATATAAAGTATTTTTGTTTTAAAATAAATTAAACAGTCATTTTATAATCACTTTCGTCAACTAAAAAGGCCTTTTGGAACATTGATATTTCAGATTCTTTTTTCTATAAAGACAATCTAGTTGGTAGTGCAATAATAATATTCCATGTAACATATCACCTTTAAAAAAAACTGAGTATTTAAATGAGTTTGTCATGGGAAACACGACGCACAGGAATAAAAAAAACTGGTCAAGTGCGTGTCGGATTGCACAAAGTAAAGGGTTCCGTAGTCTGGGTTGAATAATAAAAAACAAACTTAATTTTGCAGTTGAAAAACATCATCTCACAAACATAATGTTTAGAAAAATATTCTATACAAGTAAATAATTATATTATTATAAGTTGATTAACTATTTACGAGAAATTACTCGTAAACATGTAAAGCCTACTTAGCGCTTATAAATATTGTCCTTGTGGTTTCGTACTAAAACCGTGAATTTTTTCACATACCCAAACAACCGTTTAGCTAGTATTCTGATCTACCTAACAAAAAATATATATTCAAACGTTAATGTATAAAAAACACATTCCTAGGGCCATCCATTAACTGGTCATCACTGGTGACTTTGTCGCGGAGTCTTTATTTCCCAGTCGCTATATTATTACAATATAATCTTCATAACATAAAATGGGAAAATAAAAATGTACCGATTATGCCAAAGTCACAAACCCAGTCGACAAACAGAATGGATGGACATGGCTTATCTATAAGGATTCCTTGTTTACTACGGAACCCTAAAAATAAGAAATGGTGAAATTCACTTTATTCACGTTCCTGGGTTGTAATAGTATCAAAAATATCTTAGAAATAAAGCTGTTAAATTCGTGTTAAATATTCAAATGTGAAGTTTTAGTACCTACGAAATAGATGTATTTTTTGATTTTATAAAGTAAATCTGTGTGTAAGTTTATAAACATTGTACCTACCTAATATAATGGAATTAAATAACAGATCTCTTGTTTACAGTATTTAAAATTACATGTCATTTACAAGACTGGTTGAAGTTGTTTTTTTTTTTCATTTAGTATTCTATAATTTATATAAATAAGTCCCCCTTACTTTGTTACAAGCTTATAAGTAATTAACTTTCAATGTTACCTAACATGTTTGTAATAAGTGAGTTTTGTAAACAGGATGGATTTTCCAACTGCGCGTGGATGGTTATATCCGAAACTATGAGAAATCTTAAAAAGTACTGAGAGGCCTCAAAAAGAAATTCAGCCCTCGACACGGATCGATTTTCGTGTCGTTGGTGCATTTAAAAACAAATAAACTCATACACAAACGCCCAGACCTGGAACAACTACTTGGAAATCATACATTTATTTGCTCCGTGCGGGAATCGAACCCGCGACTCGCAGCGCAGCAGCAATCCAATCCCTCAGCTACTGCGCTAACCGTGCCGTCAGATCTTCTAAGGTTCCGTTTTTTAAATCGGACGACGAACGGACGTACACACGGCTACATATCAAGCTATGCAAAACTAGTATAAAGCTGATCGGTCAATGTGCGGAAAAATCATTTACAGGTGCAGCGCAGACGACGCAGACTATCCGTGACGCACTTTTTAGTCTGTGAAAATGGAACCTATGCAATTATATGCAGTAACGCACACAACGCGCAAAAAAAGTCCGGCGCACAAAAAATCCGTGTAATTCGGGCAGACCGCACCGCGCCGGCCGCTCGGCACAAAAAGTGTGAAAAAAAAATTTGAACGTTTGCTTCAACGCACGCAGACGGCGCACACTTTAGTCGGCAATCTGCATTAATTATAGGTACTAGGGGTGGACGTAACGCACGCGATGACGCGATCTATCATGGCGCCAGAGGTCGATTTTTCCGGATGTTTCAGAATTGAATGTTTAGTATGGAACTGTCCCTTCAGTAATCTTTCCGAAAGTATAGGATGTACCCAAAATACTCTGTCTTCTTCTTTTTACCCGACTGCGCCTGGAGGGTTATGTTTTTCGAGTGTATGTATGTATGTTTCGTTGTGTTGCTCTGCAGCCTAAACGGCTTGATGGATTTTAACTTGAGAGGTGTCGTTAGATTCGTCTTAAACGTGAGAGTGTCACTGGGTACATAAAACTGGTCAAGCGCGAGTCGAACTCGCGTGCAAAGGGTTCCGAACTAAAAATATTTTTTTTAAATCTCTCACATTCTATCAAGTGGGGTATCAAATTAAAGGATTTTAAAGAAGGTTTACCAAAATATATAACTTATATGTTTCAATTTAATTTGGACTGATAAATGCTAACAAAAACTAAAAATGGTAAAATAAAATAAATATTTAAAAAAAAAAAACAAAAAACCCTACTGCGTAATAAAACTAAAAAGAAAGAAACAAGCCCAGTAGTTTAGCTCATTTCGCACAGAGAGCGGGCGCGGGTCGGGCGCGTTTCGGTGTACGGGCACGAGTCACGACCCGACCCGCGCACGCTTTCAGTTACCGTGCTTTCAGTTTTTTTTTTTTTTTTTTTTTGATACGGGCATCTCGCAGGTCAACCTATAAGAGGTTGTGTGCTGCTTATCCGGACTTTCCTGTGGTTGCCATAGTGACTCTAAGGCCTCCAGCCAGGGGCTTACAAACTAGATTAAAAACTAAGTGACCACACGCTAAGGGCACCCCCTGTGGGGTACGGACCTCGGCTTAGGGCGTCACTGACAGAGGACAGCAAGGGACAGGCTGGATAACTAAATATTTCATTATTTAGGGGCTAATTTAAAACTACTGGCTCAGCATCGCGGGCTGGCACTTGCAAGGGACGGGGGGGAGGGCATTGACTTGGGCGTCGCGACGGGCGGCCTCGGCGGCGAGGGCGGAATGACGGAGTCGGTCTGTGTCTGTGTTTGCGCAGCGTACTGGTTTCCCTACGGCTCTCCTGGAGGAGGGTGATGGGGTCGTCGGGGGTGATGAGGGTATGCCTTGGTCGGCGAACGGAGCTAATACGCGATGGATCGTATCGAGCGGACGATGCGATTAACGGATTGGCGTGCTTTCAGTGTGAAGTATTTAAATACAAAGAACTAGACCCGCCGTACTCCCGCCCCGACCCGCGCCCGCTCTCTGTGTGAAATGCGCTTTAGAATTCACTCATTCACACTCACAGTCGGGGCCCCTTGGGAAGATTTGATTGGTATAATTTGAATGGGCCCCGACTGTGAGTGTGAATGAGTTTATGAGTGAATTCTAAACTACTGGGCTTGTTTCTTTCTTTTTAGTTTTATTACGCAGTCGGGTTTTTTTGTTTTTTTAAATATTTATTTTTTCTGTAGGTACTTCATGTACAAAATAATAAAGCAATATTTTTTTTTAAATCAAACTCATAATTAGCAGAAATACCAGCTATAAATATAGTTAAACCTGATAATAATAATAATAACTTTAAAAAATATATATCTACCAATAATAAATTAAACCGAATTAATAAATAAACCTTCGCGATCTCTGCACGATTTCCATAGCGTCTACGTCGCTACAGCTCTGCCGACAGAATCAGAATGATCGAAGATGTGCGTCGTGTGCGTTGAGTCTGTGAAAAATCCGCGACCGACTTATTGTGCGCCGCAGACTCGATCGCACAAAGTGTGCCGTCTGCGCTGCACCATATAATTATAGCGACTCCAAGACAAACTGGGTGTCGAGTCTGCTAATTATTAGTCAGAATGGCGCCACAATGGCGTTTCAATTGTAGTGCTTATTCGAACCAGCAGTAAAAAATGGTTCGAATAAGCACTACAATTGAAACGCCATTATGGCGCCATTCTGACTAATAATTGTAGTGCTTATTCGAACCAGCAGTAAAAAATGGTTCGAATAAGCACTACAATTGAAACGCCATTGTGGCGCCATTCTGACTAATAATTAGCAGACTCGACACCCAGGGTTTTGTATAGCTTGATGTGTACCTACATTCATGTTATTTATATATTTTAATATGCATTACGACAAGAAAAGAATTACCTACACTTTTTCAATGTTCAGTATGACCCTGCACCTGATAATATTGTCTACCAGATGCTGCCCGCGACGTCGACTGCGTGAATGCGTTGAAGAACTTAGGCCACGTTGACACGGCGGCCATTCGATTCGATTTTTTCACGTATACGGTTTTACCGTATACGATGCAATCGTTCACACGGCAACCATTCGATTCGATTTTTTCATGTATATAATGGGCGAGTCGTGTGAAAGAGACAACATGAACATAAGCGCCACTGCGTGTCGTATTCGATAAAATCGTTTCGAGACGCGGCGTTCCGGATGTGGTTCCGGTGACAACTTCGCACGGTATACGGTAAAATATATTTCTCGAACACGGGATTTTCCCGTATGAACGCCGTGTAAACAATTTTTAAGTTTTCATATATGTATATTCTGTTGTCAATAATCTATTCGATAAAATCTCGTATACGGTATACGGGAAAATAATCGCAGTGTGAACGTGGCCTTAGGTTAGCACTCGTTCCCCGTAGGTGATAGCGTGAATGTAGCCCTTTATGTTGACCAGACTTCTTAATGACATTCATGTAAAAAAATATTCAATGTACACTTTTGACTTTTCTATCATTTTATTATATGTACTAGCACTATGCCCGCGACTTCGTCCGCGTGATTTTAGAACTATGGCTTTGTGAATTTCTAGTCCCGGCCACCCTCTATAAGGGATACCGTTAGAAAAACTCAATCAATATTCGACAAAAATTCTATCAACCCGCAATATTCCGTCTTAGGTAACACCTAGGTCCTAAAAATTTAAAACTCCTAACTATCAATCCCAATACAAACTTTTAGGGATCGAATTTCGTATCATCCTCTCTTAGTGAGAACCTGTATCCTAAATAGAACCCCCCCTGCAATGTTGAGTCCTATTACAAACACCAAAGACAACCCCTAAGGGGACGAATTTTGTAAAATTCCGTCTTAGTGAGAACCTAGGTCCTAAAACAACCCCCATGCTAAACCTCCTAGCATGTGTAGTAACAAAGTTTCATACAAACTGTCAACCCCATAAACAGCCCCTTAGGGGTAGAATTTCAGAAAATAGTGCCTTGCGTTGGTGTGCATTTACGTCAGAAAAGAACAACCTTGCAAAATTTAATACTTACTCCTAGCATTTGTAGAAACGAAGTTTCATACAAAATATCAACCCATAAATCAACCCCTTGGGGTCTATTTTCACAAAACACCCGCAACTACGTCCAAAAAAGAATCTATATGCAAAATTTGAGTCTCCAAACTATCAACCCCGAAAAAGCCCCTTAGGAATTTATATTATATAATTAAAGAATTAAAATCGGAATTTTTACAATTTAAAAACGATTCTTTACCGCCGACATCTGTAGCGTCGGTATGTAAGGTAAACATGAGAAGAGGTGCCTGGGTAATGGACAGTGGACCAGAAGGCTTGTCGCATCATCATAACTCCACAGTAAACGAACCGTATGATAGTAATAAAATAGCAGCGAATAATCCTGATGAGAGTGGTATACAGAATCGATACAAAGAAATAGGGAGGGTAGATGTAGAATATGAGGACCGTTATTTAGCAAGACGTAGACGGTTGGCGACAGGCAACACGGATGACGTCGTAGCGAGCGGTGGCCATGGCGGCGTGAACTTACCCGAGACCGGTTTGAAGCAGCTGGGTGCTGAGACTACGTCACCGAGTACAGGCTCGATCGTACAAAGCGCGCAGCTGACTCATAGCGATAACGGTTTTGCCAGTGACGGACGAAATATCGACATTGTATTAAACGTCGTATCTAGTCCTACAAATGATGATAATGATGGGTGGCAAAAAGTAGAACGGCGCCGGAAACAATCGAAATATCGGTACACAGGCAAGTCGGGTGTGGCGAGAGACTTGGAGTTTAACTTTAGGGCCGCTGAAAGAAAAGTACCTGTGTTTATTACGAATGTTCACAGCGAAACTACGAAAGAGGATATTATTAAATATATTCACTCGAAAACTCATGAATCTGTGTCGCTACAGAAAATCAATATGAAAAAGAAAACAGATCACAGTGCGTTTAAATTCTTCGTATCTGAGGCAAAATTATCTATGTATCTGGATGAAAAGTTGTGGCCTGAAGGCATAATTTTCAGGAGATTTGTGAATGTTAATCACAAAAGTATGAACAGAGTTATTTCTGGATCCGGTTCAACTAACAACAAGGATGGATAAACGCCCTTATAGATTAGCAAGTTTTAATTGTAAGAATATTAAACGTTCTGTTGACGGCGTCAGGGAGCTGTGCCGCTCCTGTGATGTGATCGCCCTGCAGGAAACATGGCTTCTACCGGATGAGGTGCCCTACCTGAGCTCCGTGGACAGTGAGTTTGGGTATACAGGTACCTCGGCGGTGGACACTTCGGCGGGAATATTACGTGGAAGACCGTTCGGTGGTGTCGCCCTCCTATGGAGGAGCAGTGTTTTCCTCAATGTGTCAGTGCTACGATGCGATAATGCTCGTGTATGTGCAATTAAAATAATAACAAGTGATAGGCCTGTGATTGTAATGAGTGTGTACATGCCTACAAATGTGATGGAAAACCTACCGGAATTTACGGACTGTCTAGGGACGGTGAGTGCTATAATAGATGAGTACGGCGTAGAATCAGTTTTTATGTTAGGAGATTTTAATGCCAGTCCGTATGAACTATTCTATAACGAACTTATACATTTCTGTAGAGAACAGGTATGGACTTGTATAGATGTTGAGTTGTTAGGACCACACTCCGATACCTTTACGTTTATTAGTGATGCGCATGGAACGTGCAGCTGGTTGGACCACTGTATTGTTACGCAATCAGCAAAACGTTCTGTCCTAAATGCATTTGTTAATTATAATACGTTTTGGTCTGATCATTTTCCGCTCATTATTGAATGTAATTTTAACTTATTAACACCAAAGCTACCTGATAAAAGTGTACTAAACAACAATGTGTTATGGGGGGACAGAACGGATGAACAGATTGCGTTTTATGCAAAAGAATGTCATAGTAGGTTAAGATGTATTGATTTTCCCGCGGAGCTTACAAGCTGTGGAGATGGATTTTGTAACAACCCAGACCATGGGCATATTCTTGATAGACTGTATGCTGACGTTGTATGTGCGTTGCAAGAGGCTGCGACGGCGCTGGCAACGGCTCGGGGAGGCAAGCGTGAAATTAGAGGTGGGAGTGGCGCTCGCATTGCTGGGTGGAATAAGCATGTTAGCGGGGCTCACCGGGAGGCTAGGTCAAAGTTTCAAGTGTGGGTTATGTGTGGCAAGCCAAGGTTTGGGTGTGTGTATAACGAAATGTACCAAAGTCGAAAAATATTCAAGTCTCGACTTAAATGGTGTCAAAACCACCAAGACCAAATAAAAATGGACGCCCTTGCTGAAAAACATAAAAGTGGGCACTTTCGTAGTTTTTGGAAGAGCACGAAGAAAGTGAACGTTCGGCCTGGACTACCGGTGAGTGTAGGTGGTGTGAGTGGCCCTGAGGATGTTGCCAATATTTTCAGGGACCATTTTCGTGTACAGACTCCTGGGGGACAGGTGGAGGCGGTGCTCGATGTTGAGATGCCAGACGGGGATGTGCAGACTTGCTTCGTTGCCAAAGATGTGGCTCAGGCTATAAAAGCTATATCTAAAGGCAAGTCTCCTGGCCACGATGGCCTCAGCATCGAGCATCTAGTTCACGCTGGCCCACATATAAATAGGGTATTGGCAATGTTTTACACACTGTGCGTGCGCCATTCATACTTACCATCGGATTTCATGAAAACCGTTGTAATCCCAGTAGTGAAAAATAAAACGGGTGATACTTCCGACAAAAGTAACTACAGGCCGATTTCTCTTGCAACGATTATTGCAAAGGTTTTTGACGGTTTGCTTAATACACAGTTAGACAAGTACTTAGACCTGCACGACAATCAGTTTGGGTTTCGACCTCGACTGTCAACTGAAAGTGCAATACTGTGTCTTAAGCATACCGTCAGATACTATACAGACCGAAAAACGCCTGTGCACGCTTGCTTCCTCGACCTATCCAGGGCTTTTGACCTGGTGTCTTACGATATCCTGTGGGCTAAACTGGAGGGAATAAGCTTACCACGTGAGTTTATTAACCTTTTTAAGTATTGGTACAGGCATCAGGTCAACAGCGTTAAGTGGGCGGGTGCAATGTCAGAGCCGTATAAGCTCGAGTGCGGGGTGAGGCAGGGGGGGCTCACTTCCCCTTCCCTCTTTAACCTGTACATGAATGCCTTGATCGTTGCGCTCAGTAAGCAGCATGTCGGATGCCATATCGGTGGAGTCTGTGTTAACAATCTCAGTTACGCTGACGACATGGTGCTGCTGAGTGCGTCGGTCTGTGGCCTGAGAAGGCTGGTGCGGACCTGCGAGGAGTATGCCCTTGGTCATGGGTTAAAGTACAATGTGACAAAAAGTCAATGCATGGTCTTTGAGGCCGGTACGAAACGGTCAAATTATTATCCACCCGTTTTTCTAAACGGTGTGGCACTCGAAAGGGTGAGCCAATTTAAATATTTAGGACATATAGTCACGACCGACCTCAAGGACAATGCTGACATGGAGCGGGAGCGAAGGGCCTTGTCGGTGCGGGCGAACATGCTCGCACGTAGGTTTGCGCGCTGTTCAGGGGAGGTGAAGATAACGCTCTTCAGGGCGTACTGCACGTCCCTCTACACGTGCAGCCTATGGGCGAGGTACACGCGTGCATCATACGGGGCCCTTCGCGTCCAGTTCAACAACGCGCTCAGGGCTGTATTGCGGCTGCCTCGCTACTGCAGCGCCTCAGGTATGTTCGCTGAGGCGCGCACAGATTGCTTCTACGCAACCATGCGCAAGCGGGGCGCGTCTCTAGTGCGTAGGGTGTGGGGCAGCACCAATACGGTACTGGCGATGATAGCGGACCGGATGGACTGCCCGTATATACGGCACTGTTGTCACAGGCATGTTCCCGTCAACAGCGTATAAATGTATTTTTAGGGTAATCTCAATGTTTAATTATTATTAATTTTATTTCATTTTTTCATCAAATGTCATGTTAATTTTGAATATATAAATTTAAATTCTTGTTAATTTGAATGTTTTCTACGTGAGTGTACGGTATCTTATTATTAGCATTTTGAATAATTTTTATGTAACTTTAATGATTATTTATAATAATTCTGTTTTAGTATTAATGTTAATTTATTTAATTTGTATGAATACCGATGTTACCTTGATGCTAATTTTAATAATTTAATGATTTTTATTTGAACTCACCGTATATGGATCAAGCTGTCTGAAATAAATGAATTTTATTTTATTTTATTTATTTATTTAGGGGTCGAATTTCGCAAAACTGTCTTAATGAACATTTAGGTCTTAAAAACAACCCCTCGCAAAATTCGAGACGCCTAGCACTTGTAGTAACAAAGTTTCATACAAACTATCAAACAAAAACAAACCCCTTTGGGGTAGAATTTCGCAAAATCCCGCCATGGTGTGCATCTAAGTCTTATAAAGGAACCCGGTGCAAAATTTGAGACTCCTCGCACTTATAGTAACAGAGTTTCAAACTGTCAACCCCTAAATCAACCCCTTGGGGTCTATTTTCACAAAACACCCGCAACTACGTCCAAAAAACCATCTCTGTGCAAAATTTGAGTCTCCAAACTATCAACCCCGAAAAAGCCCCTTAGGGGTCGAATTTCGCAAAACCGTCTTAGTGAACATTTATGTCTTAAAAAGAACACCTCGCAAAATTCGAGTCGCCTAGCACTTGTAATAACAAAGTTTCATACAAACTATCAAACACAAAAACAAACCCCTTTGGGGTCGAATTTCGTAAAATCCCGCCATGGTGTCCATCTGAGTCTTATAAAGGAACCCGGTGCAAAATTTGAGGCTCCTCGCACTTATATTGACAGAGTTTCATACAAACTGTCAACCCTAAAAACAACCTCTTAGGGATCGAATTTCGCAAAATCCCTTAGGTATTACTTACGTCCAAAAAAGAACCCCTATGTAAAAATTTGAGTCTCAATTCTATCAACCCCAAAAACAACCCCTAAAGGGTCGAATTTCTCAAAATTTCCACCTTGGTGAGCATTCACATCTTAAAAAGTACCACTATGCAAGATTTGAGACGCCTAGCACTTGTACTAAAAAAGTTTCATACAAACTATCAACTCCAAAAACAAACCCCTTAGGGGTCGAATTTCACAAAATCCCGTCATAGTGAGCATCTACGTGCTAAAAAGACACCCCATGCAAAATTTGGAATTCCTAGCACCTGTAGTAGCGAAGTTTCATACAAACTATCAACCCCAAAAACAACCCCTTAGGGGCCGAATTTCGCAAAATCCGTTCTTAGTGCTCACCTACGTGGTTTGGGCTGTGCGTTGTCAGATCAGTCAGTCAGTTTTGAATTTTATATATATAGATAGATGTGTAGGTATTACAAGATTAATTTGCTTGTCTGTATTGGGAGATTTATAGCTTCAAAGTTTTAATTGAAAATGCTGCTATTTCTTTCATGTTTTTAATACTTACATAAAAAACAACTGTTACAAACTAAACTTATCCTGGCAAAACGATAAGTTTGATTAATCATTATTCAACAATTCACATAATTAAGGGGGTATTTTAACATGATTAGCTCAGGAGCCAACCCACTCAAACTTAAATAACTTATGGACCTATGTTACACTTTCATTCTGTCAATAGTAGAATGACGTTCTTCCTATCATAAATACAAAATATTTCTTTGTGATTTAAATAATAACACAACTTGGTTTAAATTTAACAATGGCCACTTCCACCAATCTCAAACAAAAAAACTTTCTGTAGACATTATGGTTTCTTGGTGGCCCAAGCTCAATCACCAAATTTTCAGTCTTGAGAGACAAAAACACATTTTTATATCAAAAACCTTAACATTTAAAATGTCTTGTAATACACATAATATAACTAGTATTCTTGTGATGAACTATTAGTATTAGTGTTTTGTTGACTCTTCATCGTCTTCTTTGGTAAGAGCTTTTGTTCAATATGTGGTATTACCCCACCTTGTGATATGGTCACACCTTCCAGCATTTTGTTCAGTTCTTCATCATTGCGGACAGCCAGCAAAATGTGCCGAGGTGAAATTCTGTAATAAAACAAAATTGTTAACACATAGGTAACTTAAGTTTTTCAAAATGCTCTGCTTAGTTTATTCCTCTGAAAAGAAATAAATTAAATCAAGTGGAATTTTTGTCAGGGTCCATAACAGGCCTAAATACAGCGAATAGGTTCTATTGCCATATACTCAGGAAGTAAAACACGAACCGATATTACTTATTAATAAAAAAAAATGTGTGGGTAGACAGAAGAATCGTCAAAATTGTGCCAACTCACCTGGTTCTGTGGTTATCTTCAGCAGCCTTGGCAGCCAATTCCAATATCTCAGCAGCCAAGTACTCCAGAACTGCAGCCATGTACACGGCAGCGCCTTCACCAGTACGAGGCGCGTAGTTGCCGTTTTTCAGAATTCTATGTATTCTGCCCACGGGTAGTTTTAAACCTGCGCGAGCACTGCGAGTTTTGGTCTTTGCTCTCATCCTAACGGGGCTGTTTTCTGTAAAAGATTATAAAGATTTTACAGCCGTAGGAAAAGTAGTACTGTAGTAATAAAATACAACAAAATCACTGAAAGCCGAAATCTTGAAGATGAATCACGAGACTAGATTAATACTCACCATTTCTGTTCGTTGGTTTCACAGGCATTTTATGATTATTAAACAGTTAAACGATTAAAATCGTAGAGCGGTTTTCAATGGCTTTGAAGCACCCGTTTGAAACAATTTTTAAAAGTTCAAGTTCAACGTCCAACGATTTGATTTCGATTGATTGACTGATTGACTCTGACCGACCATAGAGTACATACAGCTCGACATAAAAATGTAGAAAACCGGAAGTCGCCACTGTCTTCGCGCTACCAGCACTTTGAATGATTTTGTTTCATTTTTTTTCTCTTATTACGTTAGTTTTATGGCACAATAATAAATCTAACAAACCTGCGGTCTTTGTTTACATCAAATATCAAAGATTTTAAAACGCTGTCTGAAATAAAAATTTTAGTTCCGTTTCAATCCGTTCTGGCCAAGCTGTAAAGAGACTTCGCTTGACCTCAACGACAAGCGCCATCTGATGCCGAGAACCAGAACTTGCGGTGAATGTGTGTGTCTATAGATACATACATATTACACATAATATATATATTTTGTGCAGTACCCTAGAAAGGGATAGCTATATAGCTGTTATGTAGCTATCCCTTTCTTTCTTCACTTATTATGTTTATTTGTTTAGAATAAAACACAAAATTGAGTATTACAACATTTTATTAAGTTTGTAGAGAATAAACAAACAACTTAACACACAACAGATAACACTAGGTCATAACCTAGTGTTATTGTCACAGGAAATTCGCAATGAGAAACTCCAGAGTCCAAAAGAATGTACGGGCACTGCACGAGTAATTACCCTCCTTTGCGTCGCGCAGTCGTGTAAAAAGAACACAATGAATCCATAATAATTCAAATAACATAGCCTTGGTCGTAAATGAAAATCCGTACCGTAACAAACATTTTTACAGTGGACTTGAAATTGTAATTTGTAAACTATGTTATAAATTTACAGTAAGTCTAAAATTTAAATAGTTGTTTTAATTACCGCTCAGTTTATTTCTTCGAGAGCAAGAAATAAAAATTATCACAATGAATATTATGTCAATTTACTTCGGCTTTATTGTTTCAATGCGTTCGTAAAATGAAACGTTTCATTATTTTACTACGGGTCTGTGTTGTCATAGAAATATTTTCAATATATTTGTCTTCATTTTATCTAAAAATTTTATAGATCTTCGAACAATATTTTTTTTTTTTATGTGTATTTCAGTATTAATGAAATTAAGACAGTCATGCCATCTAAAGTCCAGAACCAGAACTATAGCCCAGAACAAAATGCAAACTTATTCAGCGAAAGGACCCTGACTCTGACTCACAGAGCATAGATTGACTGAAAAAGTGAAAAGAAAAAAAAAGTAGGAATGAGGCCTTAGATTATAATCTAAGAATGAGGCACATCTATGGTGTTCGAAGGCTTGTAACATTAAAACCGTGCCTTACTTTTAAGAAAGAGAGGCACACAGCTTGAGATTTTGTCCTTCTGGCATTGATAAGTGTATATGGCGGCTCCACATTAGTGCCGTGAACCCACGTGAACTGGCGCGAATGAGAATGTGGATGGTTTTCGCGGGGTTCCGCGCGTTTGCGCCTGTTCCCCGATCAGTTCCGGTATTGTGCCGAGAATTTACGGCAAGAATTCGCGGCGTGAGTTCACGGCAATAATGTGGAACCGCAATTACACAAAATAAAAACATTATCAACATTTACAGTACTCCCAAATTAATAATGTGCATGCAAATCTTCGCTAAATGTCGTATTCCCGGAAACACCCGAATCATTGAATCGGAGAGAGCTTTTTAACAATGCACTTGCATTTTGCACCTTGTTCGAAAGAAACAGGAGTCAATGTCATAATATATGACAAATCATGTGAAACAATGGGGATGGATGGCAACTCAAAGCTAATCGTAGATGGCGCTACGATAGTTGGTCCCTACGTCAGATTACTGTCTACCTTGTATAAAAAACAAACAAGATTTGTTGTTATAAAAATTGAGTTTAAATACAAAACAAATATGGAAAATTATTCGCCAATGTAAGTGCATATACTAAAAGAAGAATGGGGATGGCAACTCAAAGCTAATCGTAGATGGCGCTGCGATAGTTGGTCCCTACGTCAGATTACTGTCTACCTTGTACAAAAAACAAACAAGATTTATTGTTATAAAAATTGAGTATAAATACAAAACAAATATGGAAAATTATTCGTCAATGCAAGTGCATATACTAAAAGAAGAATTAAAACGCCGCGGTGCATCTACAAGAGGAAAAAAAGTGATTCAATTGAGTGGTAATACATTTGATTTTACCGTAATAAATCCACAATTACTTGTAGTTGAGGTTTCAATTTTTGAGTTCAGGTATGTTTTACCTGTCCGCTCCTATAACAAGAATATAATGCTGCTTCTGACTTTCTATTTTGATAAAATATCATAATGTTTTAAGTCAGTAATTTTACCCCTTTTTCTATTTAGATTCGAGAAATATCACAATATATTTAATTTCTTAACACCACAACTATCACAAAACTCGTTCCAAGTGATAATTATTCCGCCAGACGAACCATTTAATGATTTATGGAGCGATGCAATAGTGGTACTTAACCTCCAATAGAAAAGTAGATATTATTTTGAAAAGTGTATTCGATTGTTTAGTTAGGGTATAATCATAGAATTTCATTAATAAACTCAACTAACGGCCTGTCTCGGCTTCGCAAGGCTGGATATTTGTTTATTATATAGCTTTTCCTTAGTTATAATTCAATTTTTGTTCTCACAGCAGTCACAGCAGCTACCCGTTATTTCTTGATAGTGTGAATTGTCGGAAATTTGTATGTTCCATCATTTTTACAGCTTATTACACAACATCTAGTCATTTTACATCAATAAATCGTTTTTTTTCAGAAAATTCCTTAGATTTGACAGTTCTTTTGGGACCAAACTGTCACTTGTCACTTTGACACTTGCCTTCCCCATTAAGACGCCGCGGTGCATCTACAAGAGGAAAAAAAGTGATTTAATTGTGTGGCAATACATTTGATTTTACCGTAATAAATTCACAATTACTTGTAGTTGAGGTTTCAATTTTTGAGTTTAGGTTTGTTTTACCTGTCCTCTCCTATAACAAGAATATAATGCTGCTTCTGACTTTCTATTTTGATAAAATGTCATAATGTTTTAAGTCAGTAATTTTACCCCTTTTTTCTATTTAGATTCGAGAAATATCACAATATACATATTTAATTTCTTAACACCACAACTATCACAAAACTCGTTCCAGGTGATAATTCTTCCGCCATTGGAGCGATGCAATACTGGTACTTGACCTCCAATAGAAAAGTAGATATTATTTTGAAAAGTGTATTCGATTGTTTAGTTATGGTATAATCATAGAATTTCATTAATTAACTCAACTAACGGCCTGTCTCGGCTACGCAAGGCTGGATATTTGTTTATTATATAGCTTTTCCTTAGTTGTAATTCAATTTTTGTTCTCAAGGCAGTCACAGCAGCTACCCATTATTTCTTGATAGTGTGAATTGTCGGAAATTTGTATGTTCCGTCATTTTTACAGCTTATTACACAACATCTAGTCATTTTACATCAATAAATCGTTTTTTTCAGAAAATTCCTTTGATTTGACAGTTATTTTGGGACCAAACTGTCACTTGTCACTTTGACACTTGCCTTCCCCATTGAAAACAATTCGGGCGGTCGGCGGCTGTCGCCGGTCAGTCAAAGGTCCGTCAGTCGTCTTAATATATTGGTGGTGACTGCACGTGTTCTCTCTGTGTGGAATTATACAGACTGTAAGGGTAAACAGTCTTATCACTGAAACCATAGGTAGTTGATATAATGGGGATTGTCTTAATTTTTTAAACATTCGATTTTATTTTATTTTCTGCAAATATAGAGCATTTTGAGAAACTAATTTGAATATTTTAATGATTGGCTCAATAGTTTTTTTATTTTTAATATTTTAATTTTTGAGGTAGGTGACGTCACCATTGGCCTAAAAGTTGTGCCGTTTCCTTACTAGAGCAAAATTAAAAAACTGTCAACACAACGTCAACTGTCTAAACGTCACTTACATCCCGCTAGGTTATTATTTACAAAACAAAATTACTCCTAGATGAACATACAAAGGAATCTAAGGCTTCTGAAATACTAACATCAAAGTGATCTTCGCAACAGTACATTGTATAAACCTTGCAACATTCCACGCCGTCATCACGACACCACTTTTCTCACAAATCTTCTTTAGTACGAACAAAATGTTGTTTGGATTATTATTAGTATTATTGTTGCAAGTTGGGACAAAGCACTTCCTGTATTCTATTTTACTTGTAGTTTATGTTATATAACCGATGCCGATTTAACAGATTTAATCGAGATAATGAAGCAATTTGCAGTTACAATAAAAACTTGTTTGTTTACATCTTTGACATTTACAAATTGACACTTGAGAAAATCAGGGATGTCAGACGGCCACTGTGATGTACCATCGGTAAAATGTTTCGAAAATCAAATACGAATTAAAAATCTTTTTTTTTTTCTTTTACTGTTAATAGAGGGCAGTGAACACTAAACACGCAGTTTTACCAACCGTATAGTGGATAAATACTAACAACCGACTGCGATTTTTGTCCGTGCCATATTTGAATTCACGTTAAAAAAAAAAATTTTTAGTAAGCAATACTCGATTGTAACTAAAGAAATAGATAACAGAGTACAGCTAGCGTGGAAGAGATATTGGCCACACAAGGTTGTCAAAAATCCTCGGGTTCCTCCCAAATCTAAGAAAATATTTGATTCCTTCATTTTACCTATAATGACGTACGGATGTCAAACTTGGAGCATTACTAAACAAAATATGCGAAATCTAGAGACCTGTCAACATAACATGGAGCGTAGCATGCTCAACGACAAGTTAAAAGACAAAATCAAACTAGAGACATTACGAAACCAAACTAAAATCAACGAAATCACATATTGAATAAGGAAATTGAAATGGAGATGGCAGGTCATATGTTGAGGAGTACTAATAATAAATGGGCTAAGGACGTAACCAAATGGTGTCCAAAATATAACAAAAGAAAGAAAGGAAGGCAACGCCTAAGATGGGAAGACGACTTTCGAAAGATGGCTGGTGCTACTTGGAGGAGGATGGCCCATAATCGGAAGGAGTGGCAAGCTACAGGGGAGGCCTTTGCGAAATCGCAAGACAATCTCAATATCGGTGTCTAATAATACATATATAGATAAAAGAGAGGGAAAAAAAATGTAAACTTACTTTTAATAGATATTTTTGTTTTGTAAGATTGTTAAATAAAGGCTATTAATAATAATAATACTCGATTGCACCCTAAAATTTGTCGTTTATTCTGTATTGTTGGTTAACGTCCAATCTTGGTTTTTTTTTCTCGAGTAATAATCTTGGTATATGGTACGTGACACTGAAAACTGGTATGTATACCAAGAAATTGGTACTTATGCCTGACATCCCTGGAAAATACTTGTCACTTATTTTTTAGGGTTCCGTAGCCAATGGCAGAAAACGGAACCCTTAGAGATTCGTCATGTCTGTCTGTTTGTCTGTTCGTCCGTATGTCACAGCCACTTTTTGTCGAAATTACAAGAGATAGCTCTTATAATTGACAAAAAGTTGAAACTTTTTAAGTAGATGTATTATGTGAACCGCGTTAGGACTTTCACACAAAAATAAAACCAAAACCAATTTTGGGGGTACCTCCCATACTTAGAATTGAAACTCAAAATATTTTTTTTTCGCCTTATCCATTCGTGTGGGGTATCTATGAATAGGTCTTGAAAAATTATATTGAGGTAGTACTATTATTCTGTGATTGAGGTTACAAACATATTTTTTTATAAACTGAACAGTTTGCTCGAGGACACTTCCAAAGTGGTAAAATGTGTCCCCCACCCTCTATAACTTCTAAACTAAGAGAATGATAAAACAAAAAAAATATTTGATGTGCATTAGCATGCAAACTTCAATTGAAAATTGTTTTGAACGAGATCGAGTTTTTAGTTTTTTTTTTTAATAAATCGTAAACCGCAATTACCTTGCAAAGTTACAACCAACTACAAGAACTTTACTTGCTGCTACGGAACCCTTTATGGGCGAATCCGACTCGCACTTGGCCGGTTTAATATTTTTTATATTTTCTGTTTTCTGAGGCAAAGATACAAAACTGTGTACAGCCAAAGGTTTGAAGAAGGTGTTAAACATTTGAAGGGCAAGGAAGGTCAAACGTATTTTATTAAAAATATCAATGAAATATGAATATTTTTCATTTTTAATTAGTACATAATGATCAGTAACGCTATTCCTCGAAATGGTTTTTCAATTACAGCATATTAAAAAAAATGAACAATGCCCATTATAAAACTGTTTACAGCTTGGCCAGAACGGGTTGAAACGGAACTAAAATTTTTATTTCTGACAGCGTTTTAAAATCTATGATATTTGATGTAAACAAAGACCGCAGGTTTGTTAGATTTATTATTGTGCCATAAAACTAACGTATTAAGTGAAAAAAATTAAAATAAAATCATTCAAAGTGCTGGTAGCGCGAAGACAGTGGCGACTTCCGGTTTTCTACATTTTTATGTCAAGCTGTAGCTGAATTTAAAAATAAATGAACGAATTTTTCTATAAGAAAAATCAAAAATGTTTCTGTCCTACACCGTCCGAAATTCATGGATACAATGCGCCTGAGTTACGTAATCACTGCAAAGGGCGTTGATTGGGCGTTGACCTGCCGCACTAGCCGTCCGTTATAACTACCTACATACCTACCTATGTTTTAACTAACTACATCATTGTAATAAAAACACAATACACGTAACCTGTGATACAACTTTCTCTACATACTTTTCCTGGCTTAGGACAGGCAAAAATACCTACGTTTGTTGCGTAACGAGTCCAGATGAGTAGTAGTAGTAGATGAGTTAGATTTCACAACAAACACAAAAACAAACAACTGGGTAGGTATTTTTGGCGTATTTAAAATTTAATCACATTCTTGTCTGCAGCTTCATTAAAATTTAATGGTTTTATTTACACAGATGATTGAATACCTACACTGATTGAATTTACTTTTACACTTACATTAATCTCAAAAGCTGTTCAAAATGGGATTTACGGCCATAAGTACGTAACCTGTGAGTAGCCGCCAACATCGGGTCTCGGTTTGGCACAGGTTGTCCAGGAATAACTCTGCGTACATTCTTCGAGCCTCGTTCAGGTTATCTTATCAGTGTTATCACCCGACGCGGCGTAAACCCGAACCATTTCGGTCCGCTGTTCGTTTGTGTACGTCATAATCACTACACACTAATTGCGCGACTAATTAACGGCGGTGCGCGGCGGGTGGCGCGCAGCGCGGGCGCTGCCCTGCGAGCAAGCATGATGTAGCGTGCGGTCGATATCGAGTAAATAAAAAAGTACTCGTACTCTGTGATATCGAGGTCACGGACAGACTGAGGGACGGGTCGGGGTGTGGACGGACGGTGCGGTGTAGGAGGGAGAGGGGCGCGCGCGCTGCCTGCGGCGGCGGCCTGTTTGATCTGCACTGTGTGTTTACCGCGCATCGTTCTCTTTGCTCTTGCGTATAGGGTGAAATAATTTTGAGGAAAACTGGAGATTTTGTTGAGTAAAAGGCAATGTTCCAATTTCCAAAACTTTATTATAATCTATGGTTTAAGAAGAAATTTGTCTTTGGTTAATGCTGCTACGGAAAAAGGATTGTATTAAAATGTTTAAATAAAAATGAATAGTACAAAGTGTGAAAACGTTTATTATTCCTCGACAATATAAAAGTAATCAACAGTGGTAGCAGAGCGTGGTTTCCTGATCTCTCTGCAGTTTCCTGCACACCCTAACTCCGGCAGTCAGTAGTGTCGAAGTCGAACGCAACTCGGAACCAACAAAAATGGCGTCGGGACACGAGATTGTTAAAATTATAAAACAGTTTGAGGGAGAAGGTTTCGACACATGGAAATATAGATTGAAAACAATATTGAAAGAGCAGGAATGCTTGGAGGCTATAGAAAGTGAGAATTTTGCAAGCAAACCAGAGAACATGAAAAAGGAAACGAGAGCAGTAAGCATTTTAGTAAGCTCCATCGCAGATAGTCATATCGAATACATAAAAGACGAGAAAACGGCATATGGGATGCTTAAGAAATTGGAAGAAAACTTTATGAAGAAAAATACCAGAAGTAAAATTTTTATAAGAAGACAATTAATGGAAATTAAGTTTAATGAAAATGAAAAATTGCAGTCACACTTTACACAAATGGAGGAATTGTTTACCCAACTCAAAAATGGAGGATCCACCCTGTCAGAGGAAGAAAAGGTGAATTACATTTTACTCAGTATGCCGAAATCATATGAAGTAGTAATAACAACTTTAGAAACTATGACTGATCTTAGTGTCAACTTCGTCAAAGAGAGATTGCTGGGGGAAGAGGAGAAAAGAAAGAAAACAAAAACAGAGGAGACAACAGCTCCCAACAATGCTTTCTTGTGCTACAACTGTGGTTTGCCGGGCCATAAGAAGTTTCAATGCCGTAATAAAGGGAGAGGATCTTACGGATCAGCCCGAGGAGGTTATGCAGGACGAGGACAAGAACGACGAGACCCGAATGCAGGACCAGGACAAGAACGACGAGACCTGAATGCAGGACGATCACGAGGATATGGCAGAGGACGAGGACAATATAGGGGACAACACCGTGAAAAGAACCATCACACATTCCTGTCGACATTTGAAGAAGAGGAGGCACCGTTGTGTATAAGTGAGGTGAATATAAATGAAAGTAATTACACTACATGGTGTGTCGACTCGGGTTGCTCTGATCACTTAACTAATGACAGAAGTTTTTTCATAGATTACATAAAATTAAGTAAACCTAAAATAATTGCAGCAGCTAAAAATGGTATCATGTTACAAGCAGAAGGCATAGGTAATATTAATGTTAAATGTTTTGTTGGTAGAAAAGAGTCATATTTTACTATTAAAAATGTTTATTATGTCCCCGATTTAAGAAAGAATTTATTGTCAGTATCTAAAATGGAAAACCATGGCTTTAGAGTAGAATTTTTTAAAGGTAAGGTTAGAGTATACAACAGTGATCTTGTCATGATAGGAAATCAAGAAGGTTCACTTTACACAGTAAAATTGTTAATAGATAAACTGGAATGTGACTACACTAATATTGATGACGTTAATTTGTGGCATAGGCGTTTTGGACATCTAGGAATTAAAAATTTAAGTTTATTAAAACAAAATAACATGGTAAATGGATTAGGAGACTTAAAAACCAATAATTATGATACATTGTGTGAACAGTGTTTGACAGGTAAAATGACAAGACAACCATTCAATAGAGAGGGTCATAGGGCGTCCAGGCCTTTGGAATTAGTGCATACCGATGTGTGTGGGCCAATTAACCCACCAACTAGAGATGGATATCGCTATTTTATAACTTTCATTGATGATTATACTCATTTTGTAATGATATATCTCTTAAACAATAAAGGTGAAGTTTTTAGTAAATTCAAACAATATTATTATTATGTCACAAACCATTTCAATATGAATATCTTAAAGCTTAGATCAGATAACGGTAAGGAATATGTAAATAAAGAATTTCAAGATTTTTGTTATTACCAAGGAATTAAATTGGAGTACACGGTCCCATCATCAAATCAACCTTAAATATATCGCTGCAAACATCATAACCTACAAAACTAAGTGTCATCACTTGAAATTTGTGCATAGACTATAGAGTGGAAACTACAGTACCAACGTCAAGCAGCAAAACGAGTGTTGCCATAGCAAAACAAGTGTTGCCACAGAAAAACTAGTGTTACCACAGCAAAACCAGTGTTGTCACACCAGAGCAAGTGTGGCCAGGATGGATAAAAGTATGGAAATATTATTGGCAAAATTAGACGAAAAGCTAGACCAACAAACTAAACTTATAACAACTTCAGTAACACATAATGTCATGGCAGCATTAGACGATAAACTTAAAGCGATCACCGAAGAGAACGCCCAACTTAAAAATAAATTATGTGAGCTAGAGTTAAAACTCAAATTCGCTGATAAAGATAAGCGCAAAAACAACCTTGTCTTTTTTGGCATTGAGGAAGGGAAAACTACAACAGAAGCGGAGTTAGTGGACTGCGTAAAAGACATTATAATAGAAATGGGAGTACATTTTGAAGCCTGCGAAATAAATAATATCTACAGGATCGGCAAAAAGGAGGTCGGCAAAAACCGCCCGGTTGTAGCCTCACTCACAACCACGTGGAAGAAACATATGATTCTGCGAAACAGGCCTAACCTACAAGAAGGTATTAACATCAAAGAGGATTACCCTAAAGAAATAATAGAGATACGTAAACAACTACAACCCCGCGTGGAAGAGGAAAAGAAAAAAGGGAACATAGCGTTTATAAAATACGACAAGCTGATTATAAAGAAAACACAAGAAAACAACAGAGAAAAGAGGAAAAGAGAGACTTCAGGATCACCAAAAACACCACCACAAAAGAAAGTCATTACAGGTAACACCCAAAGTACATCGACCAGCTCGAACAACACCTCGCCTAAAACCCAAACTAAGGAAATAATCAGACCAAATATACTGAACTATGTAGAGCGTGCGAGATCAGCTTCATTATCAAATCCTCCAAAAAACTAATATGCGACACCCGGAACCAATCAACCTCAACAATCACAACAAAAGACTACGAAACACATAGAAAACTTGCAAACACAAAAAAACATCCTCCAAGCCGGCCGGTCACCGTGGAGGACTATGACCAAAACCTTCCAAAGATAATTACATCGAAACCGCCACAATCTAAAAATTTAGACACAAACCATCTGTACATTCTAACTTACAACGTTAGGACACTATCATCTCAAGAAAGAGTTATTGAACTATCAGACGCGCTAAAAAATGTTAAATATGATATTATTGGCATATCTGAAGCACGACGTCTTGGAAACGAAATAGCAGAACATCAACATTTTATTCTATGCCACACAGGTGAAACACCGGGAAGATATGGAGTCGGTTTCGTGATCAAAAAATACCTAAAACAATATTTTGAGAGTTATATTGGCATCTCCGAACGAGTGGCACTACTCCAAATGAATCTCCCAGGTCAAAATCTGACTATAATACAGGCCTATGCACCTACAGAGGCGGCCAATGAAGAGGAAATTATAACCTTCTACGAATCTATCTACAAAGCTATGGAGTTAACTTACAAGGATTTCATTTTAATGGGCGATTTTAATGCCAAAATAGGGAAACCACATAGAAGTGAATATCTAGTTACAAAACAGAACGGGTATGGACAAAGAAACACCAGAGGCCAAAGACTTGTAGACTTTGCATTAGAAAACAAACTGGCGATCATGAACACCTTTTACAAAAAAAACTCCAAACGAAAATGGACATGGCGCTCTCCTAACGACCAACACAAGAACGAAATAGATTTTATACTTTCTAACCGACCACAAATATTTCGAAACGTCGAAACACTGAGCATAAACTTCTCATCTGACCATAGACCTCTTAGAGGAACAATTGTACTTACGAAACCTTTTAAAAGTAGAGCCAAATATAATAACAATAAGTATAGCACATTGAAAAACGAGGAAGAAATATCCCTATTTAAAACGGCGCTAACAGATACCTTGCCTGCTCTACGTGATTCGAGCTCAAAAGGAACAGTACAGGAGTATCATGATAAATTAATCAACTGTATCCAAACAAGTCTACGCAGCGCACAGTCAAAACACACCACAAAAGATCATAATGTGTTATCCATACGTACAAAAAACCTCATTAAAAGAAGACAAGATCTGCATAAAACTAACAATAAAACTCGATCAATGAAGAATGAACTTAAAGCTCTTTATAAACTTATAAGCAAGTACATAAAAATGGACTACAAGGCAAACAGATTGTCAGTCATTAAAAAACACCTCGAACTTAAAGGAAGCTTAAAAAAAGGATATAAAGAACTACAAACTAAGAAAGCATGGATTGAAGGATTAAAAGACTCAGGTGAAACTAAATACAGTCGAAACGAGATTATAAAAATTGCAACAGATTTTTACAAAGACTTATATAGTGATGTAGGCAAGTCCAGCGCTACCATTAACCAAAACGACGTCTATATAAGCCCTACTCACCATCCAGAACCTATAAAATGTGATGAAATCATAGAGGCAATACGAAAATTAAAATCAGACAAAAGCCCAGGGTCCGACAATATTACGAATGATGCCTTAAAAACTGCACAGGCCATGTTAGCCAGGCCACTAGCAAATCTGTTCAATAGGATACTGGAAACCTTTGAAACACCCACACAATGGTCTGAATCTAACATTATACTGATATATAAAAAAGGCGACCCCAAAAACATTGGCAACTACAGGCCCATAAGCTTGCTGCCCACCCTATATAAGCTCTTTTCTACCATTTTAAACAAAAGAATGAGTACAGCACTTGAACAAAAACAACCCATCGAACAAGCAGGTTTCAGGAAAGGTTTTTCCACAATAGACCATATTCACACCCTAGAACTCGTAATTGAAAAATACCAAGAGCATCAAAGATCACTGTACATTGCGTTCATTGATTACCGTAAAGCTTTCGACACTGTCTTACACCCAACTATATGGGAAACGCTGAAAAACCAAGGCGTAGAATCAGATTACATTGAGATTTTAAGAAATATTTACAATAAATGCACTAGTAGAGTCAAGCTAGATTCTATCGGACCAAGCTTTGCATTGGAAAGAGGTGTAAGACAAGGAGACCCCCTTTCGCCTACACTTTTTATTGCCGTTCTAGAAAGCATCATAAATAAACTGAACTGGAAGAAACAGGGCTTACTTATTCAAGGAAATTACTTAAGTCACCTTAGATTTGCTGATGATTTAGTCTTACTGTCTGAAACATGCTCTCAACTACAGCTCATGATTGCAGATCTGAACGAAGCTAGTCGACTTGTAGGACTCGAAATGAATATAACAAAAACCAAAACTATGACGAACCACATAAAAAGAAATATAAAAATAGGTAGTGAAACTATAGAATATGTAAACAATTATATATATTTAGGTAAGCAAATCAGCTTTAATAGAAACAACAACGTGTTAGAAGTAGAGAGGAGAATCAAAAACACGTGGAATAAATACTGGGGCTTTAAAGAAGTGTTTAAAAGCGATATGCCTGTACAGCTAAAGAAGAAAGTTATGGACACATGTCTTATTCCATGCCTGACATATGCGTGCCAAACCTGGAAATTTACAAATCAAATACAAAACAAAATAACCACATGCCAAAGGGGAATGGAACGCAGTATGTTACATTTAAAGAAAATCCATAAAATAAGACACACAAAAATAAGATCGACAACAAAAGCAATCGACGCTCTTACTCATGCAAAAAAATTAAAATGGAAATGGGCTGGACACGTGGTCAGGTTTAAAGACCATCGTTGGACCAAAACAGTTACCGCATGGAAAGGCCCACAAGGCAAACGACACAAAGGAAGACCACACACACGATGGGAGGACGACATCAAAAAAATCGCTGGACCACAATGGCAAAAAATTGCTGAAGATAAGACGAAATGGCTATCTTTGGAAGAGGCCTTCACCTGAAAGGGGTTCCTCAATAATATCAGAATGAATAAATAATTTTTAACTATAGTTATATTTTCAAAAACTTGCATTCTCAAACACTGTGTAATTTAATATTTAAAAGTAGTTGTAGAGGAAATAAAAGGCTTTTTTATTTTTTTATTTTATTTATTTATTTATTTACACGGTCCCATATAACCCAGAAATGAACGGGGTAGCCGAGAGAATGAATAGAACATTGATGGAAAAGACCAGAACAGTTTTATTAGATTCAACATTAGGAAAAGAGTTTTGGGGAGATGCTTTATTTTACTCTGCATATGTTAGTAACCGAAGTCCATCAGCAGGCAGGCACCATACTGCAAGTGAACTCTGGGAAGGAAGAAAACCGAATGTGTCAAACATGAGAGTATTTGGAAGCTTAGCATACAATTATGTACCAAAAGAGTGCAGACAGAAACTTGATAACACCGGACGTAAGATGATTATGATTGGATATGCTCCAGCTGGTTACATACTCTTCGATCCTGAAACACAAAAGACAGTACATGCAAGAAATGTAATATTTGATGAAAAACCTAAAGAAAAATATGTGCAAAGAAGTTACTTACCCTACCAAGATGTAGAAGAAAAAGATAAAGCACCCGAAGAAAGAAGGAAATCACCTGAAAATAAAAAGGAAGAAGGTAAGAGAATAACAGAGAATAAGACAAAAGATAACACACTAGAAAGACAGAATACAGAGTTATGCAGAGAAGAAAATATAGAAGTCTGTGAAGATGCAGAGCAAGAAATAGAAGAAAGTCAGATTGAAAAGGAGCTGGCAAACAGGGAGAGACCTAGAAGAAATACAAGAAAACCTAAATGGCAAGCAGATTACCAGTTAGATGATAATGAAGATACAGGAGATATATTATATGCTTTAATTACAATTCATTCTGACACACCACAAAGTTTTGAAGAAATACAGAACAGAAAAGATAAACAGCAATGGGAAAATGCTATATCAGAAGAAATGAAAGTCCTACAAGAGAGTGAAACATGGAAGATAGTACCTAAACCAGAGAATAAGAAGTTAATAGATAGCAAGTGGATATTTACTAGGAAAGAAATGGGTGACAAGGAAATATGTAAAGCACGATTGGTAGTAAGAGGATTTCAGCAAAAAGAAAATTTAGAAGACATTTACTCACCGGTTTTGAAACTGCAAACATTGAGAGTGTTGTTGTCAGTAGCAGCACACAGAGACTATAATATTCATCAAATGGATGTTAAAGGAGCGTTTCTTTATGGTAGAATAGATGAAGATGTATACTTAAAGCCCCCTCAGGGATTAAATATACCAGATGGTCAGGTACTAAAACTAAATAAGTCACTTTATGGATTAAAAAAATCTCCCAAATATTGGTATGAAAAATTTAACGAAGTTATAACAACTTATGGTTTTGAGAGATCTAAAAATGATTATTGTTTGTATTATAAGGAAGATATATACTTATTAATTTATGTCGACGATATTTTAATTTTTGGACTTAACACTAACGAAATAGAAAAAGTAAAAAGCTTTCTGTCAAAAAAATTTAGAATGAAAAACATGGGAAGTAATAATTTAACTTATTTGGGAATTTCTATTTTAAAACAAAATAGACAAATCTATCTTAATCAAACGAAGTATTTACAAAATGTATTAAAGAAATATGGTATGCATGATTGTAGGGGCATGGACACACCTATGGATTCTAATTTACAATTAGAGATAAACACTGATATAGATATGACGTTAGAAAACCATTGTAGATCACTCATAGGATCTTTAATGTATTGTATGGTGGGCACTAGACCAGATTTAGCTACAGCTGTTTCATACTTGAGCCGATTTCAAGGAAAACCTAGTGTAAAACTTGTAAAAGCTTTAAAGCGAGTTCTTAGATATATAAAACAAACACTTAATTATCAGTTAATTTATACCAATTTCAATAATAATAATACTCTAGTAGGATATGCTGATTCTGATTTTGCTAGAAGCATGGACAGAAAGTCCACTAGTGGTTATGTTTTTAAACTATATGGTAATACCATTTCTTGGAAGTCTAAAAAACAAAATAATGTCACATTAAGTACTACTGAGGCTGAGTTAGTAGCTTTGTGTGAAAGTTCTGTAGAGGCTTGCTGGTTAATTAAATTACTTAAAGATGTAAATGTTAACTTGGAACATGTAACTATTTTTGAAGATAATCAGAGTACTTTAAAGACTGTTTATAATCCTGATCAGAAACGTCTCAAACATATGGATATAAAATATAATTTTATTAAGGAAAAGGTAGAACAGGGACTCATAAAGGTGATTTATATTCCTACAAATAATCAGTTAGCAGACATAATGACTAAGCCTTTATCTACTCATATATTTAGAAAGTTTGTCACTTTGTTGGGTTTGGAAGATTGTAACATTGAGGGAGAGTGTTGAGTAAAAGGCAATGTTCCAATTTCCAAAACTTTATTATAATCTATGGTTTAAGAAGAAATTTGTCTTTGGTTAATGCTGCTACGGAAAAAGGATTGTATTAAAATGTTTAAATAAAAATGAATAGTACAAAGTGTGAAAACGTTTATTATTCCTCGACAATATAAAAGTAATCAACAGATTTCACTTGAAAAAAAAAATTACGTTCTATAAGTGAAACCAAACCTCTGGTTTCAAGGACAAGACTGTTTACACTAACACCCTGTATAGAGCTGCTATTACACACCCTTCTTGGTTTTGTTTTCAAAGGTGAATTTAATTTCAACTTTAATTATCTTCGCAAATTGAAATAGTTTATTTTGTAAAATAGGCAAATCGCGGCGGTAAGACCCCTCTTTCAGGAGTGGCTGGAGAGACGTCACGGCGTCCTGACCTATCGGATGACACAGGTCCTCACCGGACATGGAAGTTTCGGAAGGTTCCTGTGTCTGATAGGGAGGGAAGAAACGCCCGGGTGTCACCACTGCGAAGATCACCCGGAGGACACAGTAGAGCATACGGTGCAAGACTGCCCCGCTTGGGCAGAGCACCGACGTGTCATCACGGCGGCGATAGGCGGAGACCTCTCGCGCCCGGCATTGGTTGCGACCATGCTGCGGGGCGAGACGGAGTGGGAAGCGGTCGCCTCCTTCTGCGAAGCAGTAATTCTCTTGAAGGAGGAGGCGGGCCGCGAGAGGACAGCGTCCTCCCTCCGCCCCAACCGCAGTGGTAGACGCCCGCGACTTCGGACGTCGGCAGACGATCTCGGCCACCGTAGGTGCGGGCATGCGGACAGCGAGTAAAGGGCAACTCGCTGTCCGACCATGGACCATGCCCGGGTCGACGGCGCGTCGTGTTCAAGTTAATTGTCTCACGAAAGAACTCCTAAGGCTGCGTTTCCACCAGAGATGTGCGAGGATGTGTAGCGAGGAATGTGTTTGTAAAGAACCAATAGAATCGCTTCATTTACCTCGCCTCGGTCAGCACAGCTCTGGTGGAAACGGCTCAGCGGAGCTTGATTTTTGCACATACAAAACACGCGAGGGATGTGTACGAGGGATGTGTGCGAGGGATGTGTACGAGGGATGTGTGCTAGGGATTTGTTGCGAGGGATGTGTGTGAGGGATGTGTTGCGAGGAATGTGTGTTGAGAAATGTGTTGCGAGGTTTGCGCATACTGTACCAGCCAGTCCATACATACCATACACACATTTTCACAGCACAGCTAGACATCCTCGCACGACACATTTCCTCGGCACATCTCTGGTGGAAACGCAGCCTTAACGGTTAATAGCACGTACACAAAAATTTGTATATGATTTTCTTATTTTGTGAAATAAAAAATAGCTGAAAAATAATTTCTTTTATTGCTAGGAAGCGTTCGAGTACAAATCGATAGCATTTCATGATCAAAAATCACAAACCGGTTTCCAGAATAAAGTCATCATTGAATAAATGAAAACGTTTTTAATTAGTTACAGTACTTCAATTCGCAGTCACGGCAACATACTCCATTAACGAATAGCGGGACTTCGAAAATGTTCGTAAATAATCGGTTACAAGATACAACACGAGGGTACCTTACGTGATCTCTGAATGAAGCCATTACAATATCAATTGAAGCGAACGACGAGGGACAGTTGCCTGGGTTCCTTCTATAGTTATGTAAAAACGGTCATTGGTTGTACTATGATAAAATAAGACAGAATTGAATAATACAGTCGTAAGAGTCTAAGTTAATATTGTTACTAGGCAAGTTTGGAGCTATTGTATGGGTGTTTATTACTAAATCACGTTATAAAGGCTAAAATTCGACTTAGAAATAGTCTGGGAGTAACTCATACCGTTTATCTCGGTGTTACGTTCTGTTGAGGACGGAGTGGACTTGATGATGAATAAAAGTCAGTATTCACCACCATGAGATTATATTTCCATAGGTTTTAAAAATATATTACATTCGCTGATTCAGAACAAGTACAATTTGCATGGTTACAGTTCGATATTCTATCTAACGCGATACGAAATACGAAACATGTGCACTCTTTCGCGTCCGGAGGCGAACAGGGCCGACTGCAATAGGCAAAACGTGCACGGAAGACGCTAAACTTCCGGTTCAGCTTTCTAGAAATTTCTGGAATGTTCGAAACTGTTGCCTACAGCAATCCCCCCGGTGTCGAGTGGAAAAAACCACAACATTCATTCATAACATATCAATGGTTCATTGATAAAAAGGGCGCCTCTAGTGTCGAGCAGCGCAAACAGTCGTTCGATATGTGCTAAAGTCCTTATCTTCTAACGCCATCTTGAGGCGAGTGGTGCGAACATGGTGACATTTATTGTTGACTGTTCCCGCCACGTGACAACAGAGGACGCTACGTGGTATATCAGTCACATTTTCTCCCGCCGTGTATGGACGTCGGCATACCAACTCATCTATCTGCCACATTGCTCAACCTAGTATAAACCATCCACCGTAATGAATCTGACGATCAATCAAAGAAATCAGGTCGGGCAGCCAGATGTGTCGGCGTCCATACATAACGTACACAATTGTACCACTAGTGACTGGTATACACTTAACACTACTCACAATTGAATGCAAGGAACAATTCGATACATTAGACATTACAATATATAATTAAATAAAGCTAAGGGTAGCCGCTCCAGAATCCTTGCCCTGCTATATATTATTCAATGAATAAAAAAAATCTCCTCCGGGTGGCAGGATACTGAAGTGGCGCCAGGAAAGACATATAACAATATAAGGAATTAAATCTATTCAACGCTAATGTCTACAACAATATAATATGCGATGACGACTAATTTTCTACGGGTATGACCGCGAGACGTTTAACAGGACGACGCATCACACCGCTCTTGGTTTTGACGTCGACGACTCTTACGACACCGTCTGCGCCTGGGTACGTGCGTTCAACTCTCCCCTTCGGCCATATGTTTCTTGGTAAGTTTGGGTCTACTATTACAACCAAATCGCCCTCCTTGATCATGTTGCCGCGTCCATGCGGCTCCCGCCGGTTTTGAAGCGTAGGCAATACTTCGCGTACCCATCGTTGCCAGAACAAATCCGCTAGGCGTTGTGACGCTCTCCAATGTGAACGACGTAATTCGTCCGGCCTTGTGAAAATTCCCGGGAGCGGAACTTTGGAGGGTGCGCCGAGCAGAAAGTGGTTAGGCGTCAAGGCTTCCTCGTCGTCTGGGTTAACCGACACATGGGTCAAGGGTCGTGAATTCACTGTATGTTCCACCTCCGTCAAAAGTGTATGGAGCACATCTTCATACGGATGTCGATCGTTAAGCGTAGCGTTCAACGTGGTCTTCACCGTGCGTACGTCTACTGCTGCTGCAATGCGCGATCGTATTCTCATTATCATGTTTTCGTCGACTGTCAGGGATAATCGCTTCAGTCGGCTGTCTGCTGGTATCTTTCTCCCGCCGGTGACATGCCGTAATTCGTTCGCGAAGCTTTCTTCCTGTATAGCACGCGTCCATAGGACTTCAGCCCGACGTGTGTACTGTGTACCAAGCGGTATGTAGACCGTCTGCGCTGTGCTGAGGTTGCGGCTGCGCACTCTGGATCGTTTTCCCATACCTTCCCGTTGTTTCGCCGTCCAGTCCGGGTCGTCTGCACTAACGCCTCTATTGCGTTTGCGGGTAGCTGTTGTGGTGTAGACTCGAAGTCGGTCGATGAACTGGAGAATACGGGCCGTGGCTCGGATGAGTCGTAGCCAGGAAGAGAAACGTGTGACGTCCGGTAGTGCCTCTGTTAAGGTCGATCGTTCGTTATCGGAAGCAGTGGTGACACGTTCTTCGCCCGTTTCGATGAAGGGGTGAGAGTCTGTTTCCTGCGGCCAGGCGTTTTCGTCGTCATAGAGAAATGAAGGACCGGCGTACCAGCGATGGTTTGCAGAGAAGTGAGCTGGTATACTGCGAGTCGAGTCGTCGGCGACGTTGTGAGCGGTGGGAACCCAGCGCCATTCGCTTCGTTCGGTGGTTTCTTCTAATTCTGCTACTCGGTGCGCGACGAACGGTTTGAAGGAACGTGCGCCGGCGCGCAGCCACGCCAACACGGTGCGCGAGTCGGACCAGAACACTCGTCGGTCGGGGCGGCGATCGTGTTCTTCTTCCACGCAGCGTGCCAGTCGCCCGCCGAGTACAGCTGCCTGTAATTCAAGTCTAGGTATAGTTGTGATCTTAAGGGGCGCGACGCGCCCTTTCGCTGCCGCGAGCGACACGTTCACCTGGCCTATGCTGTTCTCTGAACGCCAATATGCTGCTGCAGCATAGGCTCGTTCGCTCGCGTCAGCGAATACGTGCAGTTCCACCCTAGTCGCGTCACCATAACCCGGGTGGCAACGTGGAATACGAATGCCTTTCAGACTTTGCAAAGCAATTAACCAGTCCCGCCATTTGCATTCTAAACCTTTAGGTAGGCGTTCATCCCAACCGATTTTTAAACGCCAAGCATCTTGCAATATGGACTTTGCTTGGGTCGTAAATGGCGCGGCTAGTCCCAACGGGTCATACAAAGACATCATCGTCTTTAACAACTGACGCTTCGTGATCTGCTTACTCAAATAAGAAGGGTCTACTTTCCTGAAGTTGAATCCTAATGTGTCGTCTTGGTGTCGCCAGATAAGGCCGAGAATTTTTTTTTCCTTGTTGAGCAGAATGTCTTTTTCTGCTGGCTCGGATGTGAGACCGGCGACAGCGGCTGGCTCGTTGGACGCCCACTTCTGCAACTCGAAGTTACCTCTCCGGTGTACCGTGTCGACTGCTTTAGACACTCGGTTCGCTTCTTCTACGTTGTCAAAGCTCTGTAAAAAATCATCCATATAATGGTTTCGCACTATAGGGTCAACCGCTTCGGGGTAGTCACCCGCGTGAACATGTGCGTTATGATTTTTCACGTAAATCGCAGTGCTCGGGGAAGAAGTCGCACCAAATAGCACTGCTTTCATTCTATATTCCCTGGGCGCTAAAGTTGTATCCTCGCGCCATAGAAAACGCAGTGCGTCTCTATCTTCCTCTCTCACTGTTATTCGCAAAAACATATCCTTTATGTCCGCCGAAACGGCGACAGGTTTTTGCCTGAATCGCATCAATACGCCGAGGAGTGATTGTAAGAGATCGGGGCCTGTCAGAAGATAATCATTGAGGCACACTCCATTTGTGCGTGCCGCTGCATCATACACAATTCTGACTTTACCTGGTTTATATGGATTTATCACTGGAAAGTGCGGTAGGTACCACTTGTGTGTGCTAGATGGCGTTGTCGGCGCTAGCTCTGCATATGCATTTGATATCAGTGCTTTCACCTGCTCTGCATATTTTTGCTTGAGTGTTTGATCTTTGCGTAAACGGGATTCAGTACCTTTTAGTCGGTTGAGCGCAGAAGCGTAGTTGTCTGGAAAACATCTATTTTCATTTTTCCATAATAGGCCAGTCTCGTAGCCGCCTTCTGGCAGGGCGCGTGTTGTTTCTTGTAGTATTTTCAACGCTCTTGTTTCTGGGTCTGCTTGTGGGCGGCGTGGCTGTACTCCTAATGACTCTAATCTAAAATGCTCTTGTACAAGTTTTTCAATGGATTCGTCTGTACTTACGTGACCGCATCGCTCTCCGGTTTTTGGTAAAACATGTAGTTTTGTCAGACTGCATATTTTTCCATGTAACGTCCAGCCAAGCGGTGTGCGTGAGGCTACTGGTTGACCTTTCAAACCTACTCTCGCTTCCGAGGCGAGCAGGAGTGCCCAGTTGTCCTGCCCAATCAAGACTGTTGGTATGACAGCGTCATATGCTAACTCCTCGACTATAGGAGTCAGGTGCTCGAAGTTCGTCAAGTCCTTTGCACTTATTGACTGCCCTGATAGTTCGAGTCTGTCGATGGTTCTGGCTTCGATGTCAATGCCTTTAGTTGTGTATTTTCCTCGTATATTTACCTTAACTCGTTGCGAGTTTGTAGCATCAATGCGTGTGCCTGCTACGGCCTCGATGTAGAATGGTTCGTTTGGACCTTCTGCGCCTATCCGCTGTGCTACTTCAGTAGTAAGTAGAGTTATTGTCGATCCATCGTCCAACAAAGCAAATGTGTCTACTTTACCGTTTGGTCCCGATAGTGTCACTGGTACTACTTTCAGCAAAACTCGATTGTACGTGCGTGGCGTGCTCGTGTTGGTGATGACGTTGTGTGGCGTGGAGTCGGAGCGCGATGCCACGTGCTCTACCGCTGTGACGCGAGGACTCTCTTCCCCGTCGTTTGCGGCGCTCGTTGCGCGACTGTTGTCACCATGGAGCAGCCTGTGATGATAGTGCTCGCAGTCTTGCACCTCACACTGCTTGCTCTTGCATCTATGCTTCCACGTACGTCGGTTCAGGCACCTGAAACATAATTTATTTTTACGTGTTATTTCCCATCTATCAGTTATCGACATTTTCCTAAAGTTAGGACAGATAGCCACGCTATCACAGTTGCCGTTGCATATCACACACGGCTTTTTATCGGTCTCTGCTATTTTAAGCGTCTTGTGAGCAGGTCGGTGAGAACGTTTCCGTTCGTGTTCCAGTTCCAATGTGGCGTGACGTGCATTGAGATCTGCCTCCCTGTCGAGAAATCGTCCCAACACTATTAGGCCAGGCTCTGCGTCACCTGCAGCCATCTCATAATCGTACCACCTGCTCCTTAACGTGACCGACAACTTTTCTGAAATAACGGAAATCATTTCCGGGCTATGCAAATACTCTGTTTTTCCTAGAGCTTGTACCGCAGCGATAGCGTTTGTTACTTTTGATGCGAACACACATATGTCTGTAGGGTTATCTGATACTTTAGGTAACTGACGTAATTTATTTAACTCGTAAGTTATCAATGCGTGGGGTCGTCCAAATCTAGATTCTAACCTTTGCATAATTTGAACGGACGAGGCTCCAAGAAACAGACATTTAACTGCCTCAAACGCGGGCCCTCTCAACGCCTTTCTGAGGCGGGCTAAATTCCCTGCCTCTGTATGAGTTGACGCAGACTCATTATACGCTGCTTTAAAATGCAGCCATTCGCCGGGTTCATCATCATCATCATCATCATCATCTCAGCCATAGGACGTCCACTGCTGAACATAGGCCTCCCCTTTTGATCTCCACAGATACCGGTTGGAAGCGACCTGCATCCAGCGTCTTCCGGCGACCTTTATAAGGTCGTCTGTCCACCTTGCTGGTGGACGTCCTACGCTGCGCTTGCTAGTCCGTGGTCTCCACTCTAGTACTTTTCGACCCCATCGGCCGTCTGCTCTGCGAGCAATATGGCCTGCCCATTGCCACTTCAGCTTGCTAATCCGGTGGGCTATATCGGTGACTTTAGTTCGTCTACGGATCTCCTCATTTCGGATTCGATCACGTAGAGAAACACCTAGCATAGCCCTCTCCATAGCTCGTTGAGCGACTTTGAGCTTTGAGATGAGGCCGATAGTGAAAGACCACGTTTCGGTGCCGTAACTCATCACTGGTAACACACATTGGTTGAAGACTTTCGTCTTGAGGCACTGAGGGATGTCGGACGAAAAGACATTGCGTAGTTTCCCGAACGCTGCCCAACCGAGTTGGATTCGGCGGTTGACCTCTTTCTCGAAGTTGGACCTACCTAACTGGACTACTTGTCCTAAGTAGATATATGAGTCAACAACTTCGAGTACCGAGTTTCCAACAGAGACTGGGGTGGGCACAACATTGGCATTTGACATAATTTTCGTCTTGTCCATGTTCATTTTCAAGCCCACCCGTTGTGAAACTCGGTCGAGGCCATCGAGCATCATGCTGAGTTCCTCCATCGACTTTGCCATGACTACGATGTCGTCGGCAAACCGAAGGTGAGTGATGTATTCGCCGTTGATGTTGATGCCAAGTCCTTGCCATTCCAGGAGCTTGAAGGCGTTTTCCATTGCGGCAGTAAACAGTTTCGGGGAGATAACGTCCCCCTGTCTTACGCCTCTTCTCAATGGAATCGCCTTCGTGCTCTGCTCCTGTACTCGGACCGACATGGTGGCGTTATTATACAAGCACTTCAACACCTCGATGTACCGATAGTCAATATGGCATCGCTGGAGTGACTCAAGTACCGCCCATGTTTCCACCGAATCGAAGGCTTTCTCATAGTCCACAAACGCTAAGCATAATGGCAAGTTATACTCTTCGGTCTTCTGTATAACTTGCCGCAGCGTATGGATGTGGTCTATGGTACTATAGCCTCTTCGGAAACTGGCTTGTTCGGGAGGCTGGAAGTCATCAAGTCTGTGTTCGAGACGGTTCGTGATAACCCTTGAAAACAGCTTGTAAACATGACTTAGAAGCGTGATGGGTCTGTAGTTCTTCAATAGGCTGTTATCACCTTTTTTGAAGAACAGCACCACATCACCTCTACTCCATGTTTCAGGCGTTTTGCCCTCGGAGAGGACGGAATTAAAGAGTTTCTGGAGGACTTTAAGTACCGGTGTTCCACCCGCTCTCAGAAGCTCTGAAGTGATTCCGTCCTCGCCCGGCGCCTTGTTGTTCTTAAGCTGCTTCAGGGCCATCCTAATCTCGTACAGACTGATGTCCGGGATATCTTCGGTATAATGTCGGGACAGCTTGGCTCTTGGATCTCCTACCAAGCTGTCAACGGGCTTTGCGACCGAAGTGTATAACTGTCCATAGAACCTCTCGATCTCGCCTAAAACCTCTGCTTTGGTCGACGCTATGCTGCCATCCTCCCGTTTCAGCTTTGTCATCTGGCTTTGCCCAATAGACTTGTCCTTTGCGAACACTTTAGAGCCTTGGTTTCGCTGTATGGTCTCTTTAACACGATTCGTATTAAAGAGACGCAGATCGTGTCGCAAGGACTTAGATATACGTCTATTGAGCTGCCTATATGACTTCGCGTCATCGGAAGACTGCAACTGTAGCAAACGTCGTTCAGCCATGAGGTTTAAGGTTTGCTCGGTCAATTTCTGAGGTCTATCTTTACGGCAGGGTCTAAAAAACTTAGATCCTACCGTGCGGACAGTTTCCACTAGCCCGTCGTTGATCTCGTCCACTGACACTAAGTTCTCAAGGCAAGCAAAGCGATTAGAGAGCTCGAGTTGAAAGCTTTCGGGGTTTTGAATATGGGGCCGAGTAGGTCGGAGCGTAGACTTCATCAGGCTGGACCTTTCAAGTTTAACATTGATATTCAGCGAGCCTCTTACGATTCGGTGATCGCTACCGGTTTTTACCCTGTTGATCACAGAGACATCACTGAATATCCGTTTCTTGTCGGTCATGAAGAAGTCTATCTCGTTTCTCGTGAAACCATCGGGACTCAGCCAGGTCCATTTCCTGTGAGGCGGCTTCTGGAAGAAAGAGTTCATCATGAAGAGTTCCTCTTTCTCCAGAAAGTCGGCCAGCCTCTGTCCCCTAGGGTTCCGTTGCCCATATCCAAATTGCCCCACTCTCAACTCATCACCGCTTTTCTTGCCCAACTTTGCGTTAAAGTCCCCCATAACAACAGTGAAGTGGGTTTTGGAGCTATGTATGGCCCTACTTACGTCCTCATACATAGTCTCCACTTCATCATCGGAGTGTGATGAGGTCGGTGCGTATACCTGAATGACCTTCAGCGAATATCTTTTGGATATTCTGAGTATTAGGTATACCACCCTGCTCGACACACTGTCGATGGTTATTATATTGTTTACGAGGGACTTGTGAACGAGAAACCCGACACCACCTTGGGACTGTTGGTCGCCCTCCCGGTAGTATAGCAAGTTACCAGACTTCAGGGTTACGGTGTCCTCCCCCTCTCTACGGACTTCGCATAACCCCATAATGTCCCAGTGTAACTTGCTCAGCTCCTCTTCCAGCTCGCAGATCTTTTCGTCAGTCCTCAATGTGCGTATGTTGTGTGTTACCAGGGCCAGTCGTCGTTGGGGTGGGTAGCCGGATCTCTTCCGGAGATTCTTAGCACCCCCTGCTCCGCCGTTACCTTGACCGCTACCCGCGCCAGGGATAGCGGAGCTGCCGGGGACTGGGGGCCTGGTTTCTGTGGTTTCCATTAGGGGGTAATTTGCCTTAATCGCCACGCTTGGCAGGCGGGTTGGCGATCGCAGTGAGGATGTGCAGTACACGGAGGACGCTGCTGCCCGACCTCCGGTTTGTCCCTTAGTCGCCTCTTACGACACCCACGGGATGATTTGGGGGAGCGCAATTCTAAGCCGGCGCCCCACGGCAAAGTGCCCGGCACAGTGGCCGGGTTGGCCACTATAAATAGGTAAATCAAATTCATACCTGCTGGCGGCGGGTTTTCCCCGCGCTACCTCTAACAATGCCTGAGTTAGTCCTTGCAGCAGGCTCCCCTCGTCGCTACGTTGCTGCGAGGTCGGTGGCGCGTCGTCACGCGTTGTCGTCCGTGTGTCGTCGCGTCGCGGCGGCGTGGGTGAGTTTCTGTGTGGCGTCGTGGGTTGTGACGTCAGCGGATGGGTGTGGCCGCGGTGTCCGCTGAGGGAGTCTACAGCTTCCGTTTGACGTTTCGATGATGCAGCCGAGCTTCCCTCCAATAATTCTTCATCTGCTGATTCTGCCTCCAAGAGTGCTAACCTGGCGGCGGCGAGTTCCAATCTCGCCTGGGCCAACGCCTTTCTTTTGGTTTTGGTCTCGTCTCGTGGTTGTTCGTGTGGTGTCGTCACCCCTGGGCTGTGACCTTGGGTCTGGTCCGACTCTGTGACGGAATAATTGGGCGGGTCTGTCGTCACCGCCGCTGTCGCCATTTCCGTGGAGACGGGCTCGTTCCCTTCCGTGGCCGCTGTGAGGGGTTCTTGCATACCGCGTGTCTTCACCATGTCTACGATATTGCATTCACCACACTACCACTTTCACGTTATATCGAACTGTAACCACGTGCCTGCACCTGTCCGGGTAGAAGGACCAATGAATCGGTCCGGCTAGAAGGATCAATGAAGAGGACGGAGTGGACTTGATGAGGAATAAAAGTCAGTATTCACCACCATGAGATTATATTTCCATAGGTTTTAAAAATATATTACATTCGCTGATTCAGAACAAGTACAATTTGCATGGTTACAGTTCGATATTCTATCTAACGCGATACGAACTACGAAACGTGTGCACTCTTTCGCGTCCCGAGGCGAACAGGGCCGACTGCAATAGGCAAAACGTGCACGGAAGACGCTAAACTTCCGGTTCAGCTTTCTAGAAATTTCTGGAATGTTCGAAACTGTTGCCTACAGCCATCCCCCCGGTGTCGAGTGGAAAAAACCACAACATTCATTCATAACATATCAATGGTTCATTGATAAAAAGGGCGCCTCTAGTGTCGAGCAGCGCAAACAGTCGTTCGATATGTGCTAAAGTCCTTATCTTCTAACGCCATCTTGAGGCGAGTGGTGCGAACATGGTGACATTTATTGTTGACTGTTCCCGCCACGTGACAACAGAGGACGCTACGTGGTATATCAGTCACACGTTCCTTTGATATAATTTTGGAGTAACACGCGAGCAAATCCACTGGCAACCGCTAGAATCAATTAAAAGCTCTGCTAGACAGAAAAGTCAAATCTGTTAAGGCTTTTTTCCAGAAGCGCATATTCACACGTATCACAAATCGTGAAAAATGACGTGCAAATTTTAAAATACATAATTATCTTCTCTGAAAAATTACTACCGTCGAAAAATATGAATCTTGTCATCAAATATTTGTGATGGATCCATGAAAATACACGATTCTGTATGTAATGTGAACGTCCATCCGTGTTGAATACAGTGTTGTTGCAATTGAATGCTCAAGTTTTATAAAAACTACCACCATTTTGGCATTTCAGTAAGATTTGGTTAGAAATCAAATTAGTACCATTTTACAGTGGATGTATACGCCTCGCGCCATCAAAGCCTCCGCAACCCAACCCAATTAGTGGGGATTCCACTGATACTGGCCCAAGATTATACCAATTTTGGGCATTACTTCCCTTTTCGGAGAGGCTTATACCTGATAAGCTGTTTTGATTCACTGATTCCATGGTCCCCAGTCAGTACAAGTCTGACAGTCCGTCCCGCCCTGCCCGGGGTGGGAGGACTCATTTGATGATTTTGCCACGCTAAAAAAAAAGCATATTCGCAATCGTGTCGTTTTCCTCGCTATTTACGTCCATCGAATTATCGAATCAATTTCGTTACTGATAAATCAATATTTATCTCCTTTAGCACAAAACACATAATTCTACTAAAATATGCATGAAGAAAATGCACTTACCCACTCTTTAAACATATCGTCTTCCGACGCTCGGGGAATACGACCGTTGCCGAACAGTGACGAAGATTTCTATGCGCATTATTAATTTGGGAGTGCTGTACATGTTATTGAGTTAAAGTTTTTCTTGTACAATGAGGAAGGCAAGTGTCAAAGTGGCTTTGACGTTTTGGTCCCATCAGAACTGTCAAATCAAAGGAATTTTATGAAAAATAACGATTTATTGATGTTAAATGACTAGAATGTTGTGTAATAGGCTGTAAAAATGATGGAACATACAAATTTCCTACAATCCACACTATCAATAAATAATGGGTAGCTGCTGTGACTGCTGTGAGAACAAAAATTGTATTATCACTAAGGAAAAGCTATTTAATAAACAAATATCTACCCTTGCGAAGCTGGGACGTGCCGTTAGTTGAATTTATTAATGAAATTCTATGATTATACCATAACTAGACAATCGAATACACCTTCCAAAATAATGCCTAATTTTCTATTGGAGGTTAAGTACTGCATCGCTCTATATATCATGAAACGGTTCGTCTGGTGGAAGAATTATCACCGGAACCGAGATTTGTGATAATAGTGGTGTTAGGAAGTTAAAATTCTTATCATATTGCTCCAATTTTTAAAATAGATGTAAAATTAGATGATGAAGATAAACAAAAAACTTGATGTCATTTTTCTCAATATAGAATATCAGAAACAGTACTATATTCTTTGTAGAGGCTAGCACATGTAATACCTACATAAAAAAACACAATTTTAAATCCCAACTACAAGTAAATGTGTGTAGTGTGTAGTAGAATCAAATTTCTAACCTCTCAACTAAATCACTTTTTTTTTCCTCTTGTAGATGCACCGCGTCGTCTTAGTTTTTCTTTTATAATTACACTTGCATTGACGAATAATTTTCAATATTTGTTTTGTATTTATACTCAATTTTTATATCAATAAATCGTGTTTGTTTTTTGTACAAGGTTAACATTAATCTGACGTAGGGGACCAACTATCACAGCGCCATCTACGATTAGCTTTGAGTTGCCATCCCCATTATATTACATTTTTATAGCTTGTGATAGTTTTTATATTCTGTAATGTATTTTCGTTACTCATATTTTTACAGCTTGGCCAGAACGGGTTGAATCGGAACTAAAATTTTTATTTCTGACTGCGTTTTAAAATCTTTGATATTTGATGTAAACAAAGACCGCAGGTTTGTTAGATTTATTATTGTGCCATAAAAATAACGAAATAAGTGAAAAAAAATTAAATAAAATCATTCAAAGTGCTGGTAGCGCGAAGACAGTGGCGACTTCCGGTTTTCTACATTTTTATGTCAAGCTGTAAGTACCTAATAAAAAAAAAAGATCACAAAACTCCATTGATGTTTCCCGAAAAATTAGTTTGGCAAAAAACAGTAGAAAACCGCAAGTCGCCACTGTGCTCTCGCTACCAGCACTTTGAATGTTTTTTTTTTTCACTTATTACGTTAGTTTTATGGCACAATAATAAATCTAACAAACCTGCGCTCTTTGTTTACATCAACAAATATCAAAGATTTTAAAACGTTGTCAGAAACAAAAAGATTAGTTCCGTTTCAATCCGTTTGTATTTAACGTTTAAAATGGCAACCCTATGATGTTGTCGTTTGTAGGGTGACCAATATAAACTGGCTTCTGAGATTAATCGTTTTTAAAGAAAAAGTTTTATTTGGATTTATAGTGAGTATCTATATTATAAGATGTTTATGAAGGACTGGGCTAGATTACTGTATGTACACTATACACTGTAATATAAATGAGACATTTTAATTACCGTTTTTCTGTAGGTATTCAACTTCCTTATAGAAAACTTCATTATTCTTTATTGTACACACATAATATAATTAAAATAACATTTCACTTATGGGTGCACAAAGGCGAGCTTAACCACCATTCTGGCTCCATTCTGCAATTTTTGCTCTCGTTTTAGAAGCTGATGTTTTATAGTACTATTAAGTATTCTGTGGTGGTGGTTTTTGAAGGCATATTCAACCCAAATTCTTGTCAAATAAATAAGTACGTAATCCGTAATACTGGTAAAAACATCATCCAAGTACACAATAAGAAATGCTCATTCATCAAAAACTATTGAACGTTTAGTTCAATAGTAGTTGAAAGAAATACAAAAAGAACGAACGAAAGAACAAAAAGAGAATCATCAAAAACGGTACAACCCAGTCGTAAAATATGAATATCAGGTACCAAGCATTAAGAAATAGTCGGATTGTGAAAATGGGAGGACTCATGATGATTTTACCAAGCTAAAAAAAAAAAGCACTGTTGGAGCGCGGGTGTTTACTGTGTGTATATAATAAGTGAGTTTCTATGTTTGTAAACGCATCCACGACACAGGAGAAATTCCTAGTGAGGGCAGGGCCTGATTAACCCTTAGGCTAATTAGGCTGCAGCCTAGGGCGCGAGGATCGGGGGGGGCGCCGAAATCGTGCGGCGATGATGATGCCTCCCCTTTTTTTTATTAATTTGTTCTCTAGAATAAATATTTAAGAAATACTCAAGTTGAAGCAACTTCACATACTAGATGACCACGCTCATGTTCAATGGCAATGGCAACTAAGTTGTCTATAGAAACTAAAGCCAATACAAGTCATGCAGCCAAACACGACATAGATTTGGTTTTCTACTTGGCAGTCTGCAGTCACTGTCATGATTTTGGTCTAATGCATGAGGTACTTTGCCTTTATGTACGGTCAGCTTAAAAAATAGTTTGCCACCGGGTCATGTCATCGGGCACGCCGTAATCGCGGCGGTATGACCCCTCTTTGAGGAGTGGCTGGATAGACGTCTAGGCGTCCTGACCTACCACGTGACGCAGGTCCTCACCGGACACAGAAGTTTCGGGAGGTACCTGTGTCTGATAAGTAGGGAGGAAACGCGGGCGTCACCACTGCGAGGATCGCCCTGAGGATACGGTGGAGCATACGTTGCAGAACTGCCCCGCTTTTGCAGAGCACCGCCGTGTCCTCAGGGTGACTCGCTGTCCGACCATGGACCATGCCCGAGTCGACGGCGCGTTGTGGTTCCACGCGCGCCTCAAAGAGTGTCAGCATTGTGACGGGGCCTCCAGAGGGCCAAAGCCTACCGAGGTCGCGGGACTAATCTCATTACCGTGGCCACGGAAGGTAAAGGGCTATTGAAGGACACCGTGGATTTAAATCGGTACGAGTCTGACAGTTCTCATTTGATGATTTTACCACGATAAAAATAAAAGGTTGAATGTCACGCAGATTAGAAAACAACGTTAGTTTCACTTGCAGATAGATCTCAAAAAATTTTTAGGTAGTATCTGATAGTGAACCATGTTAAAATTTTCACACTACTACTCTACTCAGTTACTCTTACTACTTTTTAGGCCGTCCATAACACACCTGGCGGGGGCGCGTCCTAATAATTAGCCTAGGGCGGTCAGAACTCTTAATCAGTCGCTGAGTGAGGGGTATCGTTTTTATAAAATAAATAAATGTTTACCAACTGTATCAGAGCCGCTCTCTAATCTCGTTTCATAGTGCAATGGCTGTTCAAGCGCGTACTGTTAACAGCGCGATATCTTGTAGTGGCATGTCTAGCGGCAGGAGTATTATTGTAACAATTTAGCCTGCGTGTTCTTAGATGTATGGGGTTGTAGTTGCGTTCCAAAGTCATGCGCTAGAGCAGCGTAGTTCAATAAACGCGCTGTACGCAAGCGCTTTTACTGCAAGTATACGTTTTAGTGTTTTTGTTCACTAACGTTGGTTTCCGGCGCTGAAACAAAAAAATGCGTACCTGACAATAAAACCACCCTGAAATCTAGTACAAAGTAAATCTATTCTGTGCCATAAAATCCGTTTATTGCCCGTGGTACTACCCGTTGTACTACCAGTAGTACCACGGGTAATTTTAATTTACCTGTGGTACTACTCGTTTAATATGGCTGGTGTCGCGGGACTGTCTGTACAGTTAACCGTGACCCTGGAATGAAAATGGCAATTGAAGGAACACGTTAGATTTTAGTCAGTACGAGTCCGACATTCCCTTCCACTCCACACAGGGCAAGCGGCCTCATATGACGATTTTTAAAACTAAAAAAAAATGAAATAAAAACTGGTGCAAAGTAATAAGTAGATGGTAGATATGCGGAAGACTTTGAATAATTAATTATATAATCTATACATATAATAAAATAGTAGGAAAGTCAAAACTGTACATTGAATATTTTTTGAAAAAAATACTTGGGGTGTGATCTACAATCGATACCGAAGCCAAAAATATAGTTTTTAGAATTTTTGTCTGTTTGTCTGTTTGTCTGTATGTATGTCCGGGATAAACTCAAAAAGTAGTGGACGGATTTGAATGATTTTTTTTTTGTTGTATAGGTATTAAGTCTGGCCAACACATAGGCTATAATTTATCTTGGAAACTTGAACACCTGGTGCAGAACCGCAACGGACCAGCCAAACTATAAGAGATACAAAAATGGTGCGATAGCAAAAATTGTTCCACCTGATGAGCACTCTCTGTTGACGTATAAAAATTGAAGATCTGGAACACCTGTTGTGGAACTCCAAGAGCCCAGCTACACTATAACTTGTAAAGGAATGACGTCTTAGCAAAGTTGTTCAGCCTGATGAGCAGTCTCTGTTGACGTATAAAAATTGAAGATCTGGAACACCTGATGTGAAACACCAAATACCCAGCTACACTATAAAATATAAAGGATTTAAGGTTTTAGCAAATTTGTTCAGCCTGATCAGCACTCTCTTTTGACATATAAAAATTTAAGATCTGGAACACCTAATGTGGAACACCAAAAGCCCAGCTAAACTATAACATATATAGGAATGACGTCTTAGCAAGAGTTGCTCAGCCTGATGAGCACTCTCTGTTGACGTATAAAAATTGAAGATCTGGAACACCTGTTGTGGAACTCCAAGAGCCCAGCTACACTTTAGCATAAAAAGGAATGACGTCTTAGCAAAGTTGTTCAGCCTGATGAGCAGTTTCTGTTGTACGTCACTAACAAAGTAAGATGCGTATTTTTTTTTTGTTTTTTGTTTTTTAAAGTCTCATTTGACTAAGACAACACTGCAACACTCAACGTGTTCGTAGTCATGAAACTGTGACAAAGCAAAGGTGTTTCAGGATTATAATGTAGTCGTCTTCCCCTGGAGGCGACGGCCCTCCATCGCGTCTATCGAGGCGCATCGCCAGGAGAATGATCATCTCATCCGCACGCAAAATACGCGCATATGACGTGGAGTTGAGGATACCAGCCCGCTATACAATACAATCGCCAGGATGAATTCCCGGAAAGAGCTCCGGCGTGATCACAGGGCAATATTGAGAGAGCGACTGTCGCAACCGAATTCCGGGCACGCCCCAACCGCGGCGGTAAGACCCCTCTTTAAGGAGTAGCTGGATAGGCGTCACGGCGTCCCGCCTGACCTACCACATGACGTAGGTCCTTACCGGACACGAAAGTTTCGGGAGGTAGCTGTGTCTGATAGGGAAAGAAGAATCGCCTGGGTGTCACCACTGCGTGGATCGCCTGGAGGACACGGTGGAGCATACGGTGCAGGACTACCCGCTTGGGCAGAGCACCGCCGTGTCCTCACTACGACGATAATCGGTGACCTCTCGTGCTTAGTGTTGGTCGAGGCCATGCTCCGGGGCGAGACAGAATGGGAAGCAGTCGCCTCCTTCTGCGAAGCAGTCATGCTAGCGAAGGAGGAGGTGGGACGCATGAGGGAGAGGACAATGTCCACCTCCAGCCCAGCCGCAGCGGTAGACGCCGATGGCGACAGACGTCGCTACACGATCTCCAGCCACTGTAGGCGCGGCCATGCGGGCGGCGAGTAAGAGTGCACGTTGTGTTCCACGTAATGTATTACCACGCTAAAAAAATGTAATCGTCTGAATGTATCATGTCGAACAAAAAAGCCCTCGAGGCCGTGGACAGAACACTTTGAGACATTCGCCATGATGATAGACCCATGGACAATATCACGGTAGGTACTGTTCTCTGTAAAATTCCGGCAGACACTGCCCGTTGTAAGAAGAATTGATAAGTTACGTATTCGGAGTCCCGTCAAGTATAACACTTCAAGAAAACTCTTGGCTATGTGATCGTACGATACTAAAAAAATGACCGAACCGCTGCAATAAATGAAAACACATTAGCCGAAATTGTTGGGAATGATGTGGTTTACAAATCATACAATAACGTCGTCAATTATGGTGATGCCAGCAACTACCCACTCGAGATTTTAAATTCATCAACTGCCTGTGGTCCTCGAGCTCATAAAATAACCTTAAAGTAATTTAATGCTTCTAACTTCTAAGAAATCTAACTCCACCAAAATTGTGCAATGGAACGCGACTAATAGTTACTGCATTACGGTGCGTACAGACTATATAACATAACATGTTATATAACATTGTTATATAACATTTTTCATGGTAACATTCTACATAGAGTTGTAGTGTTTTATAACACATGTTATATAACATGTTACATGGTCTGTACGCACCTTTACACAGAAATTTAAGCGAAGCTGAAATTCTCACCGGATGTGGCTCAGGGGAAACTGCATTGATACCGTGAATACCACTCATCTCCAACAATTTCCCTTTCCAGTTCAAACTCACACAATTCTCGGTAGCCGCTTACTTTGCGATGACCATAAATAAGTCCCAAGGATAGACCCTGAAGGAAACTGATGTCGACCTAAGGTCCAACTGTTTTTCCCACGGCCAAAACACATGCTCGCCTGTCAGTAATGCTGACCACCTTTTTATTTTAGCACCAGAGGGAAAAACTACCAATGTCGTATATAAAGTGTTGTGTCTGGAAGTTTTCATTTCATTTGCTTTAAAGTTTGTTATAGATTCTATAACAAACTTTAAAGTGGGACATCAGGTACCCTCACTTTCTCAACAAATTAAAAAAGAGAATATTAGTTTAGGTGCCTTAAAACCAAATACAATGCGGACGAAGTCGCGGGCAACAGCTAGTACAAAATAAGTGAGTAGAACCACGGGTAAATTATAATATCCCGTGGTACCACTAGATCTCTTGGTAGTACCATGGGTAATTTTTTTCCCGTGGTACTACAGCTTGGCAAATTAGAGTAGAAAACCGGAAGTCGTCACTGTGCTCTCACTACCAGCACTTTTATTGTTAGTTTTTCTTATTACGTTAGTTTTATTGCACATAAATAAGTCTAACAAACCAGCGTTCTTTGTTTACATCAAATATCAAATACACTAGAGAGCAATGAATCCGGGTCACTTAAAGAATGTTAAAAATCTCGGAAACTAAAAATGATAGGTTAATGCAATAAATTGTATTTAATAGACAATGTAATACTCCTTAAATGAAAGTAAAAAAAATATGAGTCACCATACATTTTATTAACACAAAATTACATAAAGAAAAAAAACTGCTGATCTCTCCTTAAAACAAAAATAGGAAACATGAAATTTTTGAACTTTACTACGATTTTCTTGAATTTTAATACTTCGTATTGCCTCCTCGTGCTTCCATTACTGCGTTTACGCGGTTTGGCATGCTGTACACCAAGTTCCTATAACGATTTTGGGGAATATTCTCCCATTCCTCTGTGAGAGCAATTTTGAGCTCACGAAGCGTGATTGGGGGATGGTTTCGTTGTTTTACGCATCTGCCTAGCTCGTCCCAAGCATGCTCGATCGGGTTGATATCCGGGCTGCGCGCTGGCCACTCCATACGAGTAATGTTCATCTCTTGAAGGTAGTCATTCACAATCCTACCTGTATGAGGTCGGGCATTGTCATGCATAAATATAGCATCCTCACCTAAATTGACCATAAATGGACCAACGTGATCATTGAGGATTTCTTCCACATATCTTACGCTAGTTAAAGAGCCGTTTTCTATGATCACCAGCTCTGTGCGACTTTCAGAAGAAATTCCGGCCCACACAAGTTCAGACCCACCACCGTAGGCTACTTTTTCTTCGATGCATGCTTGCTTGAATCTTTCCCCTGGTCTTCGATACACTCTGTGTCTTCCGTCGTGCTTGTAGAGCATAAATTTTGATTCGTCGGAGAACATAACTTTTGACCAATCTTCAATACTCCAATTTACGTGGCTCTGGGCATATCTTAGTCTTGAAATACGATGCCCACGCTCCAGTTTAGGGCCGTTTGCAGGTCTAAGGGGTTTTAAGTTAGATTCAGCAAGCCGACGTCTTACTGTCCATGCACTTGGGTTACTTCCTCCGAGGCGTCGAAACTGATTGGTGAGTTCAGTTCCTGTGAGAAAGCGATTTCGAAGCATGGTGTTCACCAAGTATCGGTCTTCTCGTGCTGTGGTACACCTGGTTCTGCCCGTTCCTGGTCTGCGTAGGTTAGAACTAGTTTCTTCGTAACGTCGGAGAACTCCTTGTACTGTTGACAGCGACACACCGACAGTCCTGGCTGTATCGCGCTGACTCCGGCCGGTTTCCAGCATTGTAAGTATTCTGGTGCATTCTTCAGGCGTAAGCGACATAATTTCAGCTTGGATAATGAATATAGAGCACTATCAACATGGTTTATGTACCCACATAAATGACAGATTATAAACAAAAGCAAAACCAAATGCTGTAATTTCGTAGTTCCATCTTCGAAAGTGGCCCTTTTTCAAATTTGATTTTTTTATGATATAACTTTACAATAACTAAGAAGTTTTAATACCTTCATTTAAGGAGTATTACATTGTCTATTAAATACAATTTATTGCATTAACCTAGCATTTTTAGTTTCCGAGATTTTTAGGATTCTTTAAGTGACCCGGATTCATTGCTCTCGAGTGTATTTTAAAACGTTGTCAGCAACAAAAATATTAGTTCCGTTTCAAAGGTTCTGGCCAAGCTGTAAGACCTTTAGGTTAAGGTGATTGCGTCGATGTAGCCCGCGAAATTCAATTTTTTTACGTTTTTTGCAATTTGCAGGCCAGTGACATGTTGTAACTTTATCAAAATATGAATTGCGGTAATAACAAAAATATAATTTTAAAAATAAAAATTATCAAAAAATTCGCTCCATCAGCTCTTACATAGAGAAGGTGCATCGTAGTTAGATTTCGGAGATTTTAACATGATGCACCTTTTCTATGTGAGAGCTGATGGAGCGAATTTTCTGATAATTTTTATATTTAAAATTATACTTGTTATTACCGCAATTCATATTTTGATAAAGTTACAACATGTCACTGGCCTGCAAATTGCAAAAAAAAGAAAGAAAATTTGAATTTCGCGGGCTGGTTGGAGCATCCCCCTCAAACACAATATTATTTTGTTTGACCCTTAACCTAAAGGTAGTCCACAAAAAAAAATAAGATATTGTCTATTTGACACACTACGTCGTAGACTGTTTTGAGACGAAAGACTAGGCAAAAAGGTTGAATGACCATAGCCTTCCCATCAGGGTAAAAAAAAAAAAAAAAAACCTCGTAGACTGTGTCGTAGACTGGCAGTTGACATTTGTCAACTCATTTGACATTTGTAAAGCAAACAACGCTTGTGTTTGCAATATTCTCGCTCGGCTCGTGTGTCGGTATTTGGATTCTAAACTGAAGAAATTATTATATTAATATAATAATTAGAAAATAAATTATTATATTGATAGAGTTAGGACGAAATTTCATTGATTTTAGGATTATCTTTTGTTTAAGAAGTAAATGGTTAGCATAAACCATTAACTTGTGCACTCTAATGATTGTAGGTTAAGTACGGATCGATTGTAAGAAAAAATGAATAAAAACAGGCCATGGAACAGGGATAACCGTGATCGCAATATGCGAGGAGGCTTCAGAGGTGGCCGCGGAGGAAATAGAGGTTGGTCCGGTAACCATAGGGGTTTTAAGGGCGGCCAATGGAATAAATTTGATGGCCCTAGCGGTGGCAACAAGTTCCAAAACAATTACTCTGGGAACAAGGGTCACTGGAAAAAGAGGGATAGCCCTGGAAAGCGACTATCTGAAGAAGACATTGGTGTAACAGAGTATATTAGCAAACATGAAGGATTTAATGGCATCATTAAATCAAGGTGAGCTGGCAAAATTGTACCTATTCTCTCTACTGTAACTATCATTACACCATACTGTACACTTATACTGGCTTGAATGAAAACAGTGATGGCACAAAGCAAAAGCTTGTTTCACAGAAGATTGCCTAGCTGTGGGACTTTCATAGGCTGATTTGATTGTTATGCTGTATCTGTAGCTCATATTTTGTTTGTTGAACATCAACTTGTAATATATTTATTATGTTTACAAGGCTTTCTGTGGAGCTGAATTTTTTACTAACTTATGAAACCTTATGTCCTCCAGATACTCAGATTTTCAAGTATCTGAAATAAACGAACAGGGTGAGATTGCCAAGTTAACATGTAAGAAGGCGCCACATGCTCCCGAAGAGGATGCTGTCAGTGAGGATGAAGACCTTCTCCTCACTAAGTATAACTTGGAGATACTGCCCATGGAGACTTGGGATAAAATCAATACGTTGGCTGTGAGCAGAGATCCAGATCCTGAATGTGTCGAGGTAAAATATGATACGGCTTTGAGTTTAAACAGGAGTCCATAAGTTAATAAACTCACACAGTAATATAGCATATTAAATATGAAAAACTAGGATGATGTAGCAGCCAGCTTCTATTTTAAACTTTACTTGGCAATGTAACTATTTCACTTAAACAAACTGTTGAAATAAAAGATTTCCAATGTTATATAACTTATTATTTCATCAAAGTAAATAAGTATAAAAAACAAATAGTTAATGCACACACTGCTCTATGTTTTAATCAATAACTTTTAAATTACATTTAGTGTTATTGGATACTATGGAATACAATGGATAGCAAAAATTTATTTTATAACGCATTTGCTCGTAAAAGGTCTCTTACTGCACCTATTTCAGTATCGTAATGTATCTTATTACGCACTAGTGCGTAATGGTAAAGTAAAACGCACTAGTGCGGTAATGGTAAAGTAAATCGCACGGTTTATCAAGATGCTCCGTCTAAAACGAACGGTACTTTTTTAAATCTTAGCAAAGAGTTTTTATGTCAGAAAAGCGGTCAACATTTTATTATTAAAATTAAATTTGGGAGATGAAATATAATAAATTAACATTTTATTCTTTAATTTAATTAATTTTGACAATTAATTACAACCATTTATCTGTAATAAAACCACAAAAGAATTAATTTACTTTACTAGTAATACTGGCTGTTTTTTGTGCCTTTGCCATAAACAAAAGATGCTGGTGCGCGCGCATCGCTAATTTGTGAAAAAGTAAAAATTATTCCGCTTGCTTTTCCTTTTCGATGTAATGATTTTATTTATTTACTCACAAATGTGTTATAAAACGTCGTATGACATACGTGCGGTTTGATAATTACAGCCTCTGCTTTCTTATAGCACTCGCCTTACGGCTTGTGCTACCAATATCGCCTCTGCTGTAATGATCAACTTACCGCACTTATATCATAATGTACTATAACAAATATGGCTATGAAAGTCTTATGGTGCTCCCTCACCACGAGCATTCACCTGTAATGTAACATTACAGATTTGAACATTTCATTTTTCAGTGTCAGAAGACAATCGAACATCACAATGTACACCTTGTATTAAATCTATACATGCGAATGCTCGTCAGTCAGGGAAGTAATAATGTAATGTGATGGTCAAAGTCGAATCTATAATGTTACATTCATGGGCGTAGTCACGGTGGGGCAGGGTGGGGTGCTTGCCCCACCCTGACTCCGACGTGTTAGATGTCTTTTAACCAAAATTAAATAATGAAGGTACTTACCTAATACAATACCTACTTAATATCCGTAAGAAACCTCACACTCGACAATCGTCAGAAATAAAAAAATATCTGGAATTTTGCCCCACCCTGAGCACATATTTAGAATTCTGCCCCACCCTGTGCACATGGCTGGCTACGCCCATGGTTACATTACATGCAAATGCTCCTGGTGAGGGAGCCCTATAGAAAGCTGATGTTATCTTCTCTCTCTACTGTTAGTTATTCAAAGCTGAGTGTAGGTCTTTTATTTAGTTGTTTTGTGTTGTGGCTATAAAGTTCTGTCTCTACACAAGCCAATGTAGTAACATTGGCTTGTAGAACTGCCAATATAGTATCCCACCAAAACATTTCATGTAAAATGTTGATGTTGTTGCTGCCGTTGTGGAGGTAATGCGAATATTTAGTTCCTGAAGTAAGTAACGAAACAGCCAAGCCATACATTTTTACTGATATGTAGAATTTGTGAAGTTAGGGTCTGTAGAGTTAGACCTTGTAGATTCAGAAGCTTGCTTCTACATGAGATCTGGTATCTTTTTCACAGGGCAAACCTTATGTGGTCATCTTGGCAACATTTTACATGAAATTGGGATTTCAGTTCTTCTTGAAGTTGCAGTCTTTTTAGTGTTTATTTTATTCTTCTTTTTTTTGTGGTGTATTTCTTGCACATCAGCAGTGCCGGGTCTCATAGCCCATTCTTTGTCTTAGTCCTGTGTTAACTTCATGTTCTAATTCACAAAATTGGTGAGAGTCTCATACAAACTTCCACCCCCCCATTTTAGGGGATGGAGGGCGAAAGTTATAAGTTTATAAATTTTTTTGTTGGTTGTATAAGGGTGCTCAACTGCTCACACATCTATCGACGCGGAATCGGATTTTTCCGTCGCCCTTTCTCTTTCTGTCGCTTAGAACTGCCATTTGCTAGACCGAGACAATGCGATAGCACGCGGCCGCGTCGAGGATCCCGCCGCGTGCGATCGCATTATGGTTTCTGTCTCGGTCTAGCAAATGGCAGTTCTAAGCGACAGAAAGAGAAAGGGCGACGCAAAAAGCCGATTCCGCGTCGATAGATGTGGGAGCACCCTAATAAACTTAGATTACATACCAAACAGCTTTCTAGCACTTCAGGAAGTAGCCAAACATTTTGTTGATCATCAGTGTCAGTGTGTCATTGACGAAATCGGTGTATTTTAGATATCAAAAAATCTAAGTTATTAGAGCTATTCAATTGAGATTTTTGTTTAATTAGTCTATTTTTGACATCATATCCTGAGAATATGAACTATCTGGTACAGTCAGTATCAAAAGTTGCTGACCACATTCATATTTTCAAAATCGCTGTACTCCGCAATAATACGCAATAATACGGTGTAGAGCGATTTTGAAAATATGTATGTGGTCAGCAACTTTTGATGCACATCAGAAACCAACTCTATGAAGGTTAAAAAAAACGACGAAATACTTCGAGAAAAGGTAGGTAGTGCCCTTGCGCTTTGCTTAGCTCGTCGTTGGCGTGGCCCCGCCAACGACTATAAATCTTTTTAGTCATTGCTAAAAAGTTTTGGTTCTTGTTCTTGTGCTCTACATCCAGGGCTCCTGCTCTCACATGATGATTTTACACCACAAAAAAAAGATTAGCCACCATGTTGTTTTCCTCTAACTATTATAGGTAAATTATTTCACCAGATCAAATATTGACTTTTAGTTTTAAATTGCAGATTGATATGGAAGGTGTTACAAAGGAGCAAAGAACTAAAATCCACGATGCAGTCAAGAAAGCTTTTGGTGACAGTATAGTTGGTAGCACTGTGAATATTGAGGATAAAAAACTCATGCGCTTCCAGAAGTTTAAGAAAGGAGGTAGGACAGTTCCTAGTAAATTAAAATTTCACTTAAGATCTTTAATGCTTGCTCATTATATACACACAGGTTGGGGTACAGTATAGTAGACAATCACTTGGTTACATTACAACAATAAAATTGTATTGGATCAGACTATTTCTCAATGATTTTTCATAAACTTGTAGGTGAATAGTCATACAGGAATTTATAAGAGGTAAGGGAATTCCAAAACTGGGATTTTGTGCTGACATTATGTTTTTTTCATGGTTTCAAGTGCGCATAGACAACAGAGTGAAGTGGACGTGGCCAGGGGAATTTGTGCATTTCATAGTTCACAAGGAGAACTGTGACACAATGGACGCAGCTGTACGCATTGCTGAAAGAATAGGGGTGCAGTGAGTTACAGCTTTTTATTGTATAAACAATCTAGTATCAATTATTATTATCTGAAGGCACGATGCTGTTTACCTAGTACCTACGACTTTATGCTTTATTATGTAGTAAATTAAAATTAAAATTTAATTTAAATTTATTATTTCTCCAGCGTAAAGCCCTCCATGCTAGGCTACGCGGGCACTAAGGACCGTCGCGCCAAAACCTCGCAGTGGTTCAGCGCGCGTCGACTGGACCCGCGCCGCTTCGTCGCAGCCACGCGCTATTTGAAGGACATACACGTCGGAAACTTTTCCTTTAAGGACACTAACTTGAAACTTGGGATGCTAAAAGGGAACATGTGAGTTTTCAACTTGTAATCCTAAAATTTTATTTTAATATTAAGCTATTCCAAGAACCACAGAACAATATATAATACAGAATACAGAAAAACTTGAGAGGTGTCAAGGGACACCCGGATGGAACGAAGTTACTGTATACACTCAACAAAAATAATCGTCGCGACTCCACTCCGCTCCAATCCGCTCCAATCCGCTCCGCTCCACTCCGCTCCGCTCCAATCCGCTCCACTCCACTCCAGTCCCCTCCACTCCATTCCACCCCACTCCACTCTTTGAGCACCCTTTCGCAACGCGCGATAAGGAACTTCGTTCCAAAAAGTGTCGTGACAACTTTTCGTAAGAATTTTTTCCGTCTAGCCCCCTTTCACAACGCGCGATAAGGAACTTCGTTCCAATAATACAGAAGTGTGGAAAGCAGCACTACTTTTAGTTAGGTGGAAGACTTATTTGACCAGATTCTGTTTCAAGATTTTATAGATAATTGATAGTTTGTTGCTGTATGAGCCATGATGAGGATACAGCAGTTTTTAGTTAACGCAGTCACTTGACTGCTGACAATAAACAATAATGACCATATCCCCAGGTTTCGCATAGCCCTTCGCAATGTGACTGCTCCAGACGATCTGATAGACGCGGCGTGCAAGCACCTGCAGGAGCACGGCTTCATCAACTACTACGGACTGCAGCGCTTTGGTTCGCGGGTCGATACTCCTACCTATAACATAGGGCTGAAGCTACTGCAGGGGAACTTTAAAGAGGTGTATACTCTTTCTTTTTATATAACAAACTAGCGACCCGCCCCGGCTCCACACGGGTGCAATCTTTATAATATTATTAAAATTGCGACTATAATTTGAGATTTAAACTATCCTATCTCTCAAGTTGGATCGAACTGCACATGGTGTGCGAATTTTATTATAATCGGTTAAGTGGTTTAGGAGTCCATTGAGGACAAACATTGTGACACGAGATTTATATATATTAAGATTATGACGAGTCAGTATTTGTAAAGGTCGCAAATGCTACTATGCAGCATGATCTTCATCACTTACTACAGACTTCAGCGCATACATTATCCAATATAATTATAACATACGGGATACAATTACGTGTTATTGCTCAAAATGGATTGATTTTCAAAAACGTGTAACCTGAGTTGTACGAAAACAAAAAAACAGTAGATAAGTGTTAAATATCTAATTTATTTGCAATTTTTCTTTTGGGCTTTAGAAAAGTAAAATAAAATCTCGATAAACAAACCGGAAAATTTAACCATCATGACTTGCAATTCGTAACGATTTTTTACTTCTCAAGAAAGGTGATATTCTTTATACATTGACTCTCGGGGTATTTCTCCTGTATCAAGGGTATTTGATCTGAAACAATATTGTTTGTAGGTCATACGTCATACAATAGTATATTCCATTACAAGTGCGGAAAGGCTGTCATTGCAAAGAGTTCCGACAAATGTCTACCCGAGCCGAGGCGCAGCCGAAGGCGAGGGTGGACATAGACACACATGGACAGGACTAGTGACACATAACATAACTTGGTTTAGTTTACCTGTCGTATCCGTGCCGACCTTGCTGCGCTGACGTCAGCCTGTTTTATTTATAAAAGCCCTAAGGTAGCGTCGGCCCTTCCTTTATTTGGGTGAGAGTGTCAGTCTAGCTTAAAACTATACATAGGTAGCGTCGACCGATTAACGTCGTCGGTCCGCATAGCGGTAGGTCGGGCTGGGCTGCGTCGCCGTCGCAATAGTTATTTGTTATGCAAGACTGCAAAGTTGTCTCTTGGCGCGAGTACTTGAATTGAATCCTGAGCGTAGCGAAGTTTTCAAAGGTACGAGTCGCAGAATAACTTTGCTGCCGAGCGCAACACACGTCACTTAGCGAGGAAATGCAGCGGGACCAGCTCGCCTGTCAGTGTAGTAAATAATTGAGTAGAAGACGTGTTCGAATTTTGAAAACACGTTTTGCGAGGAGTTTTGCGCTCAGATTTAGAATGACAAATAGAATCTTTCCGAGCTTGTGAGGTGACAATAATTTAAAGTGTCCAAACAAGTCAAGCTTACAGTAGTTCCGTGTGGGCAGGCCATAGAGATGATCCTGCAGTACCGCGAGGGCCCGCTGGAGCAGGCGCTGGGCGCGTACGCGGCGGCGGGCGCGGGCGCGGCGGCCCGCCTGCTGCCGCGCCGCTCGCCGCACAGCGAGGCGCGCCTCATACGAGCGCTCGCAGACGCGCCCAATGACCTGCTGGGGGCGCTCGGGAAGGTAACGTGGACAACACTTTTCTTTTGCTGTTTATGGCTAGCAAAGATCGGAGAATACAGTTTAAAATTTTCAAATGTGTACCTATATACTAGCGACCTGCCCGGCTCCGCACGGGTGCAATCACTACTTCACTTTGCATGTTATATAAACCTTACCGTAACCATATAAACCTTCCCCTTGAGTAACTAACTATTAAAAAAACCGCATCAAAATCCGTTGCGTAGTTTTTAAGATCTAAGCATACATGGGACAGACAGCGGAAAGCGACTTTGTTTTATACCATGTAGTGAATGATAGTACTCGTATTTATGTATTTAGAAATATTTAAGTATATTTATCAGTTGTCTAGTACCCATAACACAAGCTCTGCTTAGCTTGGGACTAGATGGCGTTGTGTGATAGTTGTGGAATATTATTATTATTATAGTGATAGTTAAGTGCATTATACAGTGTGTCCGGGCACGAGTTAGCGATATTTGAAAGGGATATTCTAGGCTCATTTTCATCGACAAAAATGCTTTAAAAAAAATTCTTACTCCAATACTTCGCGAATGGCAGCCATTTTAATTTTTGATCTGTCGAACTGGGGTGTGTACAATAAAATGCAAATATCTTTGAATCCAAGAGACCTACATTCATGCAAATGACTTTATTGCTAAGTCAAACGTTGAGGCTTCTCAAAAACTTACGAAAGTTTTCTAAATAATATGTAAAAATAACTAAAAAACATGGGCAAACACGAAATTGTTAACAAAAATTACTGAATAATTTCACATTTTTTACTCTATCTCGATAAGTACCCCTGTATTTTGCTTGGGTTTTTGCATTAAATTAAGAGTATTTGAGTCAGTCTATGAAATGATTTCAAAATTATCACTCTACGTTAAGTATTTTAGGAGTTATTCTCACTTGAACATAGCGCATGTACTCCCAATATTACAGGCGTCGCATGCTTTGGGCGACCTAACTCGTTTCAGTGTAAATTTATAAGCTGGTATTATTAACCACCGCCTATATGATCCCGACGAATCATCCTTAAACTGAAATTGTCCGTTTTTTTGTATTGATCCCATCGAATCACCCTTAAACTGAAAAGATACATTATTTTTTTATTAGCGCTTTATGTAACAAAAACTGCATGTTATGTCGTCAATATTACAGTGGCTAGTGTACTATTTATTCATTCCGAGAAATGACAACAAAAAAAAAAAAATTGTTTCATTTCAGTTTAACTGCGATTCGATGGGGTTCATTACATGGTGGTCAATGATGCCAGCTCATAAATTTACGCAGAGACGATTTAGCTCGCCGAAAGAATGCGACACCTGTAATTTTGGGAGTACATGAGCTGAGGAAGGGTCATGTTTAAGTGACAATAATTCCTAAAATACTTAACGTAGACTAATAATTTTGATATAATTTCATAGACTGACTCAAATACTCTTAATTTAATACAAAAATCCAAGCAAAATTCAGGGGTACTTATCGAGCTAGAGTACAAAATGTGAAATTATGCAGTAATTTTTGTTTATAATTTCGTGTTTGCCCATGTTTTTTGGTTACTTTTACATACTATTTATACATTTTTTTAAAGTTTTTGACAAGCCTCAACGTTTAACTTTGCAATAAAGTCATTTGCACTTAGGTAGGTCTCTTGGATTCAAAGATATTTGCATTTTATTGTACACATCCCGGTTCGACAGATCAAAAAGTTAAAATGGCTGCCATTCTCGAAGTATTGAAGTAAGAATTTTTTTAAAGCATTTTTGTCGATGAAAATGAGCCTAGAATATCCCCTTCAAATATCGCTAACTCGTGCCCGGACACACTGTATATATGAAAATAATTATTATATCCAAATAATACACAATTATTTCAGTACAGCCTCTAATTAGTCATCTGCTTTTTGACTATATAGTCCATTTAATGTATTTATCTACTCTCATATCGTAAAATTCGAAATACAAAACTCAAAACGAGATTATAATGACATACTTTATACCATAGAGTATCGTAATGAAATTTAAAAAATTAAATTATAACACTGTTTCTCTAACAAAACAATGTTATAATTTAATTTTTTTTCATTATGATACAGATTACTGACCATAGATACATCTATTTCATTTTTTATCTGTGGCTGCGCGCGCTTTAAATAGGAATGTTGGAATTTTGACGTTTGTATTTCGGTGGATGAATATTAGTGTTAATTTATTTTTATCTTTTATTTGATATGTTCGTATTCAATGAGAGTAGATAAAGTAGTGTATGAAACTGTACATAACTAGGTATTATACCACTCGTGTGATACTATTAAAAAACTCGCTTCGCTCGTTTTTTAAACTCACACTCGTGTATAATACCCCTCATTATGTACCAGTTACATAAACTACTATTCTAGTTGTATTGAATGTTAAATAAAGTAACCTCTTCATTATCTATCATCTACATGGTATCATTCCAGCTGGCCCGCAACACTCGGCTGCTGTACCTGCACTCGTTCCAGTCTCTGCTGTGGAACCGCGCCGTGTCGGAGCGCGTGCGGCGCGCGGGGCTGGTGCCGGCCGCGGGCGACCTGGTGCCGCTCGTGCACATGGAGAAAGAAGGTATCATAACTGTGAAACCTCTGTAGTCAGGTTTTTTTTTGAGTGGCATCTCGCAAGTCAACCTAAAGAAGGTTGTGAGCTTTTTACCCGGACTTTTCTGTGGATGCCTTAAATGACACTAAGGACTCCAGGCCCCCGCCTCTTTCAACTAAATTACTAAAAAGTAAGTGTAAGTACGAACCTCGGCTTAGGGCGTCACTGAGGGCGGACAGCAAGGTACAGGCTGAATCTGAATGTTACCATCCAGATCTAGCCAGATATATACAATTTGAGGTTCGAGAAATTAGTGGTCCTATCCGGGATTGTTTTTTATTCCAGCTATTAAACTGTGATAACCATTTGGGCTAAGATTAGGACAATGATGTGAGCTACTATGCAGCATGTTTTGGCATGATTCGATTTGGGCTCAGAATGGGCAAAAAATCGAAAGTCTTTATTACCGCTCGGCTGTGCCGAACAAGTGTTTAATACGATCTTCTTGCGTTGCGAATTTATAAAAACCCAACAATTTTTTCACAGATGAATTCGAAGACGAAGACTCAGATTCGGAAGAGAATCAAACTGATGAGAACCAACCCGACAGTGAAGGAAAGGAACCTACTAAAAAACCAGTTGAAGTAGAACCTGCAGAGAAACAACAAGTTAACATGAAAACTGAAGAGAAACCTAAAATACCTGTGAAGGTGTTGACTCAAGAAGATGTAGATAGTGGCAAATATAGTATAATGGATATTGTCTTGCCTTTACCGGGCTACTTGGTAGATTATCCACCGAATATGATCGAGTTTTATCGTAACGAGTTGTCCAAGGTTGGTCTCTCTTTGGACATGAGGCATAAGATCAAGTAAGTGTTTCAGTTTCACTTTATACTCCTGCAATAAATAATATTAATGAAAACGTGGCTGTCCGCGAGGCTAGTTTGAATGATATGGCAATTTATTTGTGTAATAATTTACAAAAATCGTAAATTTTCTATAAATTATTTATTCCATTTGTTTCATTTTAAATATATTGAATTAGTACTTTATTGTTCGTATTGACCTATCGCCTGATGTCGACCGCACCATAATTAATTAAGATTTTTGGAAATTTCCCCTCTAAACTGCTGTAACAATGCAAGATGATACAGTAGGTGTGTCTCCCCAGGAGCTACAGTATGTCGGGCGCCTACCGCCACATGGTGATCCGTCCTCGTGACGTCACGTGGCGCTGCGTGCGGTACTCGGACCCCTTCGCGGACCTCATCCCCTCCGATCTGGACGAACTGCACAACCACAAGCTCACCGGCATCGTCGAAGGTACCACTACTTCATAATTATAGTTGTACATGGGTCTTTAGAGCGTGCCCATGGCGGTAGTACCGATAAAAATACCTACGGCCAACTATAAATAATTACACGAGGGACTTCAGTCGGCTTCGGGGTCCTTTAACGACGTCAGTGTGCACTTTCAAAATTCATCCCCTAAGGGGATTAGAAATGGGATTAATGTTTTATAAAAATCTCATCTGATTTACTTGAAACTTTGAATGTTACACTTATCAGCCAAATTAATAAAACACGGCCTCAAAACCACATGGGATAAAACGCTGTCCTCGCGGAAAAATCACGGACGGAGTGCTCGAAAACTTCATTAACTATATTTACTGTTTCAAAATCACGACACGTTATTTTTGTTCTTATCATCTTCATTAAATTAATAGAGCAATATATTCCGTGTTATTTTCATATATGTATAGATTACATTCAGAGATTATATTTAAAGAAATCTAATTTTTCAGATGGAAAATACAAAGCTCTTCTACTAAACATGACTCTGCCAGCAAGTTGCTACGCTACCATGGCATTACGAGAGCTCCTCAAAGTGGACACATCGAGCGACAACCAAGCGTCGCAGAACAACTACCACAAGGAACGAAAAACTTCTACGGCAGGAGAGACCGAAAACGGGGAGAAAAAGTCGAAGTCGGAAAGTGAGAGTATAAAGAATGTGAAGTCGGAAAATGAGAGTATACAGAAAGTGAAGTCTGAAAATGAGAATACAGAGAAAGTAAAGTCGGAAAGTGAGAGTATAGAGAAACCGAATGAGGCCGAAGAAAAGGAGGAGATGGAGTGTGAGAGCGGAGAGAAACGGAAGATAGATGGCGAGACAGAAGAGGGTGCTAAGAAACAGAAATTAGATGAATAAAAGATTTTATTGACTGTTTTTATGTGTTTTATTGGTCCTTCTGTCTTGATTTAGGTGTGGAGGCTTGATCTGAAATAGAATAGAAAAGGAATCAATATCCGTCAATATCCGTACAGTCACGGGTGACATTATCTAATCTAATATCTTTAAACGAGCAATTCTTGTATATTTATTTATATATAATCAGGATCTCGGAAACGGCTCCAAGGATTTTCATGAAAGTTACAGATTAGGGGTTTTTCGGCTCAAGGAATCGATTTATCAAGGTCCCAGGTTCGAGAAAAGCTCGGTTCCCAAGATATAGACATTTTAAAAACCGAGTGAAGCTCGGTCAACCAGATACTGAGCGTATTATACGCCGTACGTGGCCGTACCGCAATTTTTTCCTACAGATTTTCAAGTCCTTATTGTCCATCTTTTTCTTTTTAAATGAAGCTTCATATGCAAGCAGGACTAAAATCGAACCGAAATGAATTCAAATTGTAAAGATTTGAAAATAACTGTTTGTATGAAAAATTCAAAATATGTGTTACTTTAACACCCAGTCGAATACAATGTACTGGCTACGTGTCACCATGCCATGTCACCATAATCAGCACACTCCCATTTTTATCTTCTTCGAACTCTACATGGAGACAAAAATAAAGTCAGTAGTCATCGTCCGGCCTTAGAAATATGCTGCAGATGTGAAGTTTCATTAAAATCGAAAAAAAAATGATTGACTGTTTGCATTATGTTTGAAATCAAGTCGTTCGGCAATACGATACTTAAATGTGCCGGAAATCTGGGTGCTTGTAGAACCTGCAGGGGTGCATAGAGACTAGATTTCGAAGATTCACCTGCCCAAACAATAAGAAACCTTGTTGACAAACAAGTAGTTAGTTGTAATAATAAATCTATAGGTAATACCTATAATTATTTGTTCACAACATGCAATTATCATCGTAGTCAAAGTTAAAATCCCAATTGCTTGATCTCGATCATCGATTCACTCTTGCTTGCGTTTTCTAATCACCCCTTTTTACCATACCTATCTATGCAAAATCAGAAGATTTTTTTAAAATAATTTTAAAACATACTTCGTTTGAAGGCAGCAGCACAAAGTAGACGAAATAAAAACAAAGTGACTGACTGACTTCCGAAAGAAAAGTTTCTATTCTTGAAAGAAACAGGGAGCGACTGCGATCTTTTCAAAATGAAAGGAAATACTCCAGAACCTCTATTGGTGAATTTTGAAAATAGATCTTCATTTTTTAAGATTAATGGGGTGGTCATTTGACTAATCGTTTCTACTGTCCTAAAACTTCTTTTTTTGGGAATCGGCCAGTAATACTAAGTAGGTACGCGCGTTTTACGTGATGATAAAATTTAATGTTAGTGCTACAGTGGTAAGTGGATTTATTAACATTCACAAGTGTCCAGTTTATAGTGCAACTTTGCAGATTATCTTAATTACGTGTTGTATTGGTAAGTAATTTTAGACTTGCTATCCAACTTGATAAGGTTTTTTCTGGCGCCATTCTTGTTTGAGTTTTTTGTGATTATTTTTATTAAATTACCCTAATATATTACCTATATATTCATTTTTGAGTTGCTTGCTGTAATGCTTTTCCCGACGTAGACTTACGTTTAGGGCGAATATATTATGAAAGTCACGGGAAACTCTTGTTCAGGAACAGTAGGTAGGTACCGTACCTTACCGTCAGTGGGTGTCAGTAAGCGTGGTTTTCCAAAAATGTTGATGATGAAACTCACGCATGGATAGACTGCCTGGTCCTCCTGTGCTGCGTGTACAGCCAGCCGGCACCCGCGCCGTGCGCCGCCGCGTGCGCCCGCAGCTCGCCGGGCGTCGGGAACGAGCGCGGGCACCACGTGCACTTGTGCGGCTTGTTCTGTGAGACATAATTAAGGTGAGGTGTTATTTCTTTTTAACGTGGTAAAATCATCAAATGAGTCCTCCCACCCAGGGCAAGGCGGGAGGGACTGTCAGACTTGTACGGTCAGTGGGTCATCTTAGGGGCGGTGTCCTTCAGTAGCCCTTTATGTTCCGGGGTCACGGTAATGAGATAAGTCCCGCGACTCCGGCAGGCTTCGCTCCCTAGAGGGGGGCCCCGTCATCATGCTGACACTGAGGCGCGCGTGGAACACAACGCGCCGTCGACCAGGGCATGGTCCATGGTTGGACAGCGAGTCGCCCATTACTCGCCGCCCGCATGCCCGCGCCTACGGTGGCCGGAGATCGTCTTGCGACGTCAACAAGGGTTGTTAATTTAACAGCCTTCCCAATTAGGCAAGTCTTGCATACAAGTATGACGACATTATGTGTACAAGTTGCTTGAATTGAAAGAAAACACAATCTACAAAATTCAATTCTACGATATTTTTTTAAATTCCTTTTATGCTGTCACCGAAGCCGCTGGCACGAAACCGGCGGGCAAGGCCGATGGCCTAATTTTGACGATCTTGCATTGTCCAGTCTCCAACTTCTAAAGCCGGCCGGGCGCGTGCCGGCCGCCGTTCCATTTGGGAGTTATTTTCACGTAAAACTGTTGATCGGTTTGGATTAAATCAAGCACACACAGGCTACGAATGTACTACCGGAATAAATAACCCAGCTTTTCTATAGGTTTTCGTGGGACAGTTACCGAACTCCAGATATTATAATCAAAATATTGTTATTTACCTTCGTATGAGTCATGCGATGGTAATACAGGTTAGAACTCGCTGTGAAACATTTTCCGCATTCGGGACATTTATGGGGCTTTTCACCTACGAGAAAAGGAAATAAATTAGGATAAATACTTCACATTCATCATCATTTCAGCTTATTGCAAATATGTACGCTGCGGCAAATACCGCCTTTCCCAGGGAGTGCCACAGCACACGATCTCCCTATTTTCATTCAGCCACTACTTCTTCAGGTTACCGGCCCATATTGCCCTACATTTACCTACGCGCGGTCTGCATTCGAACACCTTCCTACTCTACCTTTCATCGGTTGAACGGCAGACAAAGACATGAGCCAGCCCAATGCCACTTCAGCTTTGGTCATGTGCCGAAAGACCTCATTCAGGATTTTATCCATTAGCGAGATCCCAAGTATATTTACCTTTGCATAGCACGCTGCGTGACATGAAGTCCGTGGCATAGCTTGACTGTCATGTTTCTCTTTTCAGCTCCGTAGATACTCGTAATACCTAATTGCTCGATAATACTTAATTAAACAATCTCTAACCGTTTCTTAGTATTCAGCTGTGTCGGTAAGTTTGCCGTATATGATTACTTCCCAGAATTTGATCCTTATTAGCAACACTATCGAATGGTACACACTATATCGTGTATATTTTTTTCCGAAATCAGCGGGTTCCTGGTAGGAAAGAATAATTGATTTTTCTAAAATCCAACGATACAGTTTCAGGTTTCGTCGGCCGCGTGACTACTTTCATTGTTTTGCGATATTCCTAATGGCAGCTCCACATTAGTGCCGTGACTTCACGCCCCGAATTCTCGCCGTGAATTCACGGCACAAAGTCGTCCCCTCCACAGTCACGGGATGCTCTCAATCGTTCGTGAAACCTGCTGCGAAACGGACGTAGAAGCTGCTGCGATAATAGCTTTGTTTGCTGAATTTACTTATTAGGTATAATTATGATTAAAACTGTCTTTATTAATTATATAAAATTAATTTCAGACTTTCTTTGCAGAAGCAGTTATCAGAATTACATTCAGAATTTATAATAATACCTAATTAATTAATTTAATTCACGGGGCCGTGTGGATGTGTACCTACGCGCGCGAACGCCACGGGAAGGTAGTAGGCGCGAACCCTTTGTCGCGGGACAAAATACCGACACTGATCGTGGAACAGGCGTGAATGCCAGTGAACCCCGCGAAAACCATCCACATTCTCGTTCACGCCCGTTCACGGCAGTAATGTGGAGCCGCTATAATAATTTAGGATATAGCAATCCACGCCCAGTTGATAAATTCACCCTGTGTCTGGCTCTTGGTAACACTAGTTGTCAGAACGTATGAGTGTTTCTGACTACCATTGACCGCCGGGAGCAATTTAACAGTTTAACTTGTAATAATAATATGTGGTCGACATTCATCCACGGTCCAGGCTCGGCAAGCGTAGTTTAACTTTCATTGTTTAGTTATTTTACTGTAATGCATTACAACAGAAATCAACTAACAAATCAGCGCCACAGCTGACATAGATGACGAGGTGACGAGGAGTAGAGTAATGACGATATCTATTCCAAGCTAGTTGTTAAATAAAGGTTGTATCATCTATCATCGAGAACTGGTCTCATGCTCGGTTGGCATGGTACCAGAGGCGTAGCTACCGTATAAGTGTCAAGGGCCCCGACGATTGGAATAAAAATAAAAACAAAATGTTGCTCTCAAATGAAAAGTTATCGCGGCCATAAAGCTCCAATTATCGAGCTCCTAACATGGCTAAATTTTCAAAAGTTTTTTTGTAGTTGTCAAATTAAGGAGATCAGTCGATCAGCATTCTCAATTTTCTAGCTCCCTTCAAATCCTCTAATTCTCTTAACGACATCAGTAATAGCACTAGTTACACGAGTCAGGATGCCATTGTCTTTATTCTGCAAAACTATACGCTTAGATTAAAAGGGCCCCAAACAAGTTTTGATACGGGGCCCCCTATCAAATGCCCCTTCTGGCCTAGCTACGCCACTGCATGGTACATGGAATATTAAATTGGTAGGTACAGCTTGACATAAAAATGTAGAAAACCGGAAGTCGCCACTGTCTTCGCGCTACCAGCACTTTGTTTATTTTTTTTTTCACTTATTACGTTAGTTTTATGGCACAATAATAAATCTAACAAACCTGCGGTCTTTGTTTACATCAAATATCAAAGATTTTAAAACGCTGTCAGAAATGAAAATTTTAGTTCCGTTTCAATCCGTTCTGGCCAAGCTGTACTCAGTACTCACCAGTATGTATTCTTCGATGTGTGTTCAGAGAGCTAGAAGTGCTAAAACCTTTATTGCACACGTTGCAAATGTGAGGCTTCTCTCCTGGAATAATGTAAATATTTCAATTACTTATAATAAATCTTTCAAGATGTCGTCAAGCAGTTAGTGTTGGCTCTTTACGTGGCCAGAGGGTTGACTGACTTTTTTTTCAAAATATTTTTTTTTGATGGCCTGTAAATCTTTTTTACTACCTTTTCGTACCAGTTTAATACTGTGTATAATGTATGTACAATCCCTAGTGAACAAGTGAACATACATAGGTACCTACTCGTAGAAGTATTTAGACATTATAAAGGTATTCTCGAGACTTATTTGAAAAAATCTTGTCGTTTTTAGATGTAAGAGAGCATGGTAATGGTCAGGGAGGCAGTAGCCCCTTGTAAAATACTGATATTTATCTTAAAATATATTATGTAAGTCGATCCTCAATTTCAGGCGACAGGTAGATGATGTCAAAAAACAGCAGTGCCCATTTCAACAAGTAAAAAATCCTATTTCCTGGGTGAGAATTTTTGGTGTAGAGTTGGTAGGCATTTATTTTCGCCTTTTCACCTACTAACTAGTTTGTACCGATTATCCCACCGCTGGGAACAGACCTCCCTCTCTGTCTTTTCCACACATTTCTGCTTTTTGACTTTTAAAGAGTTAAGGAAATAGTCGTACCCGTATGAGTTCTCATGTGTCTCTTCAACAGCGACGGTCGGTCGAATGTCTTCAAGCAGACTTGACACGGCAGTATGTTCTTCATGTTATTGGCTTTCTGGGGAAGACAGAAGCTGTCCTTGGCGCAGACCAAGCTGGTCCTCTCGTACAACTTGACCAAGTGGTTGTTCAGCCCTTCGAGGAACTTGAAGTCGATTATGTTTAACATTTTGTTCGGTTTCTTGCCTTTCGTTGATAAGTCCAAAGGTTCTGTTTGCATTTCCATTTTGTTTTTAAATTAAGTTTTTAATTTAGGTTAAAGGACGGTGAGATATGAGTTTTTTGACGGCATCTGGTTGAATGGGTAGCGTAGAAGTTTCGCTAGTATAGTGCTAGATCTCGAGAAAGACGTGTCTGCTCGACGTATAACGACTGTTTAGTATCTTAATGGAGTTGTAAACCTAGTAAACCAGATTAGTGACTGGTGAATACTAAAGGAAGTACTGCCTAGAGAAATCTAATTTCTGTTTCACCCGAATCTTATCGCTTTGCTAATTAAACTTTTATTAAGAACTTCTCACACACAAATCAAACTGATTTCCACTCGAATTTTCACAGGTAACTGTCATAATTTCCCGTGTACCCTGCTATAAATACCTGAAGGACTGAAGGGCTGACGTATACAAATGACAGGGTGATATTAGTGTATTAGATTGTATAACAGTTGTGTCGACGATCGTTCGGAGTATTGTGGTGTCGCCAACAATGAGTTTTGTAGAGCACGGGACACTAATCGACGTGATTTGACGGTTTTTTCGTGTTTACCTTGGAGGTAGGTTGTCCGGCTGGATGGGGTTGGATGTGGTATCAACTTCTTATTTCTATGGCACTCTTGGTTGCTATCTTCCTATACAAGTCCTTGCTAATTTTCTTGGTTATTTGCTACATTAACATAATTGGTGACTTTTCTTGTAGTTGATGATGATCTCATCGCCATCTATACCAGATGTTCCATTCTTCCTTTTATCCGTTTGGTAGATTTGCTGTTACACGGTTTTAGAGCTAGTATTATTTTAGTAGAATTTCATAATGCGTGCCATCTACGTATAGGCGCTAACTAAACCAAGACTTATTTAAGTACTTATAAATCTATTTTAATGTAAAGCAATTGCCAAACTTCTCTGGACCTTTTTGTCTCAAAAGAGGCTTTAAGGGAAACCTAAATTATCTCGTCAGCATCTTTCGAATGGCAGAATGCATAGCACAAAATGGTAAGGTTTCATTGGGTTTGCTTTTAGATAGGATAATAATATCTGTTTTCCAGATTGTTAAAAAAGCACACGGAATATCTGAAAACCAATTATTTAAGATACTATAAAAAAATTGCCTTCTCAAAAATTTCTGAAGTTCTTGAAAAGTATTGAAGAAAACGTAATCGCCTATAAAGGTGACGCTGCGAAACTTTAGATTTCCACGCTTTGTGCGACTAAACGCAAGGAAAACGCGCCATACAAATATTTACGATTCGTCGCATTGTGTCGTATGCTGTCACTCAGACCTTTGATAAACTCAACAATGTGTTGGGATTTTTAGATCGAGATTTCGTTGGGTAGGTGGGTGGTACTGTAAGGGTAATTTGTATTCAAAAAATGCAATCGATCAGGTCTAAGTTGTGGTTTAGTAGGTTGTAAATATTGAATATTTATTTATTACATTTGGTGGATTTTATTTTTAAACAATATTCATTCAGATTAGAATCATATACCTACTTAACTTTCTTCTCTCTTTGAAAGTTAATTTACGAGAGTGGGTACATGGCAGTATGTGGTAATGATACAGGGTGGAATTTTGTAATGCCACCTGGAGGGAAAGTACTCTTAATCCTGCAGATCGAAAATTTTACTCAAAGGAAACATTCCTTTATTTTTGTACAGAAAGCAAACTGCATTCAAAGATTTTCGAAAATTCTCTTCTCCCACACCCGGGAATCGAACCAGCTAAAATCTGAAAAAATGATACCCTGTGCTTTTATTGCATCGATCGTTAGGGTCAATTAAAAGGATGAAATCTCTCTAACAAACATGAAAAATTAAATGAACTCCAGGTGGCATTACAAAATTCCACCCTGTACTAGATATATTCATTGGTATTATTGAGCAGCCTCTTTTTGCTGAACTGGGCTTATTTGATACATCCATGGTGCACCCTTTTATTTTTCTTGTTTAGATTTTTCTTCCTACTTTGCATCTTCCTTGGCTTTACGCTTAGATCTTTCAAACTACGCAACGAATTTTGATACAGGTTTTTATGAGTAGACAGTGTTTTAAAAGGAAGGTTTGTATGTATAAATTAATGTACCCGTATGAAACTGGAGCAGATCGCTTATAAATTATATTCACTGAAACAGTGAGTATTCTTGCAGCAATAGTTTACTTTGGTAGTACTCAAGTTCTCAGAATCGATGTGAACCATACCTATAGAACTTAGAACCTTAGTAACTGCTCATAGCTTCCGAATTTCCGATGCCATTAGCCACCTTTGAACTACACATCGGCACTACGCTGCGCCATCTAATTAGGCTAAATGCTTTCAATAAAGTAAAAACCAATAGCTTATAGGTCGATACCTATAGGTAACTGTCGGAAGTGACACCGTGCTATTGGGCCTATTGTACGCGCCCCATAAGCCCAGTCGATTATTTTAATAAGCTTCACAACTGGGTTAGCAAGGAAAGGTAATGCGATTGATCGTTATATTACTTTCTATTCATGCTCGCTGTTCATTATGTTAAGTTCAGTCATTTTAGTATCTGAAAAACAAGGAAATGGCTGTGTCATGTTGTTTTAGAAATAGGCTGTATTCTGTCAAGGAAAAGACGGCTCGGATACCTATCTGTAAAAAATAATGGTTGCAATTTATTAAATTGGTTTCAATTACTTATTCGAAAATATAATAAACTTGAACATTTTGTGTTTTTCTACAGTTCAGTTTTTAGTGGCTTATCTCTATGGTATGGTATTTCTAAAACTACATTTTTCTACTGGCTAGCTGAATCCGGAAGTCTCCTAAGACAGCTTTATATCATGATTTATGATCACATTTCATTATTTTTCATAACCCGAACATGCACTACAGGTCCTGAAATCAAGATATTATATGAATTGAATCTACCTGCACTAAAAACATTCCCCCCAGATTCGCTCCAAGATAAAGAACGCTATCGTCGTATACGCTTTGGAATTACGCGCAGAACAATCGAACGCTTTTATTTTCTTCTGTTGTTATTTTAGCAACAAAATTCTCGAAAGCTATTCAAATTCTGCTTTGCCTCTTATTCAAATACCCTCACAAATCGGATTTACTCGCAACTTGTTAAGACTGCCTTGTTTCACTTCTACCTTTCTTTTTATTTATTTTTCATCTATGCGGAGGTAAAAGGAAACTTTTATTTGTCTCTGTAGATATCTACCTTTCTTTAAATATAAAGGGTATTTTTCCCTGATATTAGGTCAGGACTTGGATTGTGTGCGGGAAATTTATTGCAAATAAATGTATTGAGGTTATTTGTGGCAATGTATTGCTGGCACTGCGATGTGGGCACTTTTATTAAGTTTCCAAGTTATACAAATGAGACGTTGATTGATTAAGATGGCGGCAGCGTGGGCGCGTGGGATAAGATAGATGCTATCTCTAATAATTTTGAAGATTAAATTAAACAAATACTTAATTTCCTATTTTCGTGTCGTGGTACATCGACTAATTACACTGTTTGAGAACCTACTACAGTAACTTACCACTTTGGAGGCATTATAGGAATTCATCATATTGGTTTACTATGTACCTACTAGCTTTTGTGCGCGGCTTTGCTCGCGTTAATTAAGAATTTCACAATCAACTCCGATCGTACTCGTACATGGGGCACCATCTATAATATGAACGCTATTAATATTTTTCGCTACCGCTAACGCTATTTATATTAGTTATTCGGGATAAAGGGAAAATTATTATGTCTGTCTACAGAGACAGACATAATAATTTTCCCTTTATCCCGAAAAAAGTACTGTTCCCGAGAAAAATATTAATAGCGTTCATATTAATTTTAATTTAATATTAATTTTGAATTTCAGGATGATCGGTTCAGTGGTTCGGCCGTGAAAGGTTACAAACTCACTTTTTCAATTAGAATATTAGTTAGGATGATAATATGAAGTACAAGTTCGATGTTTCAAACGACGGCGACGTTTACAAGGTAACTAAAGCATAGTGAACCTTTGCTGGAATTTAGGTCTCCGCTTTATGATTGATGCAATAAATTACACAAAGTTATTCGTCTGCTTCGATTCAAACCCATGATCAACAACTGTTTAGTTGTAAAATTATATAGATACCATCCAAAAACATTTAAATGGGAAACAAATATACATCGTCAGGGTCATTTTTATATTATAAGTATCCAACGTATCTGTCCCATATCAGATCATTGTACGAAAAGTATTGTTTCCACCTATTGAGATGGAAACTGCACAATTTTCACCTTTTATTATACCAATATTTATACCAATATCCCTCAAAACCTTTACACTAAAGTTGAGAGATAATAAACCGTCCTTCACTACCCGCTTCTCAAATATAAAAGTAGCAAAGTAAGAAACAAAAGGTTCCCACAATATTTTCGTCAAATTACGCGCTGTATCGATCTGGCGAGCGTCTGTTGCATAAATGCATTAGTCTGAAGATAGGCACCTCGCACTATTGGGTGCCAGGGTATAGGTGGTAGCGGGACGCGTAGCTGAGAGGTGGCGTAGCGGAATGGAGATGTACTACCATGCACTGTCAAACTAGAAACCCACCCACAATATTACAGAAATTCCTAGTGTGGGGTAAGATGAATAAATATTGTACCTTAGTGAAGTCCTGTCCTAGGAGGACTTCACTACTTGAGGAGCTCGTGTTTATGTAATTAACTAGCTGACCCGTGCCCACTTCGTTGGGCAGTATTTCGGCTAATATGTATGATATCTTTATAATTTATAGCCTATAGCACTCACGGATAATGTAGCTTTATACCAGTGAAATAATTTTTAAAATCGGTTCATTACTTCCGGGGATTACCCCCTACATACAAACTTACAAACTTACAAACTTACAAACAAATGTTATCTCTTTATAATATTAGTATAGATTACAGCCGCACAGGCCGATTTTCCGGGTTAAGCCGCGCTTGCCAAAGTTGTTTTGAGGATGGGTGACCATCTGTCAGAGAGATCTGTGTGAGAGTTTCCTCCGTGCCTCGAAAAGCACGTAAAGCCGTTGGTCCCGGCTGTAATTTGTAGATCTTTGACAGTCGTTACTGTTAGTCAGAATCTACAAAGTCTGACAACCAGTCTTACCATGGGGTATCGTAGTACCCAGTTACTGGGTTATGGAGTCCCGACAGGCAGTCGTTCCATGTAAAATACTGATATCCAGGTGCATCTTGTTCGACTGGAAGCCGACCCCAATATAGTTGGGAAAAGGCAGATGATGAGTGAAGTCCTGTCCTACTCTGTCCATTGAGAAGTATTTATGAAAGAGCAGTTTCTTTCAAACATGCTTAGGTCAACAATGGGTGTTGCATAGTTTACCACATTCAAATGCTATCGATACATGCGCCAAAATTTTCACAAGTTGGGAGAGAGAGATAAGTAAAGCATTACTGATTTTTTTGTGTTTTGCTACAGGAGAAACATTGGAGTATGCACAAAGAACTAAAAATAATTCTGGTAAGTATTGAAGATCTGTAGCTGGTAGCAGTGTACAATGAGCAGAATGATCTTTGGCAGGTTAGTAATTCTTACTTTGACTTTACTTATGTAGTTTGACTTTAGTTCAACAAGCGTTATTATACGTGCGTAAATTCATGAAAAACGCTTTAACACCACTGATAAAGATTTTTGGACACAAAAACGCCGATCACTCGATGTGTGTACCTTTGAACTATTCTTTTTTTCTTTACAAAACGCTCATTTTCTTTCACTCGGACCAACCATGGTCCTCTGCGTCCTCCCTAAATTTATTCTTAATAAAGCGCGGAGCGGCCGTCCGATGTATTTTTTGATATCTCTCGCTTTGCGATGAAAGCTCGCAATCTACCGTGTTTTTCTTTGGGGATTGAGTTTGTTCAACGTTTTGATCACGTACTATAGATGGGCGATCCTAACGTATTGACTAAAGTAATTTTTTACTGCGTTTGAAGTTTCTCTTTTGAGCTTGTTTGTTTTGACCGAAAGATTTGGGTATTTTTGGTTATGAGGAACAATTAGATTTATAGGTGCTTTGTTTGAAGTTTAGATCTTTGTAACGGTTTTAAAGCTTTTTGTGAACAACAGGTACACCAAATGCATTTTTTACGTCATTTAATGCACAACACGGGTACCTATTTCATTTTCAAGCGTTCAAGAGAGTAACAACCGTGTCCTTATATTTTTACATTATGATGATTATTGATGGGGTGCTATGACAGGAAACCTCCACGTGCGCCCGTGGACTGGAGTTCCCTCTACGGATACGTCCGGGGGGAAGACCAGTTTTTCGGGCCGGTGCACCCTGGGATGCGGGCAAAAACTCTTCCTTAGGCACTGTGTGCCTAAGGGGTCTCTTTGCCCGTATGCGAATAGCCTGTCGTGTGGACGCTCCAACGCGTGTCCCTCTGATTAGCAGAGGGCACAGCGGTGGAGCGGGCTTGCGGACGGTGAGTTATGGGTAGCTCGCCGTCCGACCAAGGACCAAGCCCGGGTCGGTGGCGCGTCGTGTTTCGCGCCAAATGCCTGCTGGGGTCGCGGGTTTTTTCTTAACCCAGGTTACCGTGGCCCCGGAACGTAAAGGGTATAGGAAAGGAACACGGGTGGATTTTAGTCAGTAAGAGTCTGACAGTCCCTTCCGCCCCACCCAGGGCGGGAGAACTCATTTGATGATTTTACCACCTTAAAAAAAAAAAAAAAAAATGATGATTATTGATTTTGTTTGTGTAAATATATGAATTTTATGAAACGGTGGCTTGTATTGGGAAGATCAGCTACAAAAGCAGTGTTTCATTCTCTCCTAAAAACATTGTGACAGGTCAAATATACCAAAAGAAGCTTAATAAAACTAAGTATGTTTACGAAAACAAAAAGGTCGGATATTGATTATAGTTTACTTTTCTGACGATGATGACTATGATAGATGATTGGTGTTACATAATTATTATGTACAGGAGTGTGTGTTCAACTGGCTACGCCGCCGTTACGGACAAATTTGATTACTCGTTTCAGATCCAGTTAGTCTGAAAAAGTAAAGTCTGGTGTACAATCAAGGTATCATACTCTAATAATGCTCTAAAAGCATAAATAATAATCGATCGAATTAGAACTTGACATTGAAGCTTTCCGACGAATTTGTGACGTATTGCCATTGATCAATCAAATTGCTTTATAAATAGTAACTACCCCTTTTCACTATTTCTTTCCCTTTCTTGAACGTTTTTAACAATATTGTTTCGACCCGGCAATGATTATTTTGCTGTAAATGTGACTTTATTCTTTTTCGATTATAAACGTAAGTTTGATCTTTTGAGACATGTAGAATGTAGATTGTAGATAATTATGTGAACAAAGACTAGACATGTCCTTAGTGATATTGATTCAACTTCTTTCAGAAATAGGTTTTGGCATTTTCTATTCTTCGCGTCATTTCTATTCAGCCAACTTTATTTCTAGACTACTTAAATAAAATTCAACTACCCGCCATAAAGGACCAAAATCCTGGCAAGACAAACTTCAACATTAACTACGTTGTGAAAGCAAACAACTTTTATAAAATACACCTTGCAGAGAGCCGATGTTAGCGGAAAACTAATTCAGGAGTATTCAGGACTAAGATAACTTTAGTTAAAATATACAGAGCAAGTTCTGCGGTAAAAAGTGGAGGTTTCCAAGATGGCGGGGCGTGGCGTGGCGCTGGGCGGGCGGATGGGCGGGGCCGCCCAACTGTGTCAAGTGTTTTCAGATGGATTATTTTTCTTTGATGGCTCTTACTGAGAAAGCTCTTCGTTGTAATGGAGTGCGCTATACTTGTGTAGATGTCTCGCTGCCTTTAATAATGGTAGTGTCTTTTATTAAAGTTGGTTTTATCTGGATTGGAGGGGTTTATTTGAGATGGCTGCTTGGAACTGGGTGTGGCGCGTGTTTGTTATCGTATAATAGTTATGAGAGCATCACACAATTAGGCTGAGTAGTTACTTCATATTTTTTGAAAAGCATGTAATTTTGGAAACGCCTGACCTATTGAAAACAAAGATTTTTTTTAACATCTTACATAATATTTCCAAGGAATTTCTCTTTCAACATACATTTCCCAGAGAAATTCAGTTCGGGATACTTACCCGTGAGAAAAAAACTTCGGAAACATCTGTTTCCCTCTTCACTTTTTAAAGTAACTTCTTTTCAAAGTGCAAGATTACTGAGCAAGGAAGGTTCTTACTCTTTGAATTTGAATATATTCCATGGAACGAAAAGCATCAGATATTTATGGTAGGACAGAATCGACTTGGATTAGCTGACTATGCGACCTGTATCTGTATTTATGCATGCACAGTACCCTTAGCACGAATTTTCAGTAATTTTACTTTACAGAACGGCTCCAGTATTTACAGCGTTTTTTGTATGAAAAATGAAACAGCGCCTCTGGTGTGCAGAGCAGGAACAATTTTTTCAGTAAATCACAGTAAATTATGAGAACGCTGTGTTTGGGACGTAAATTTTACAGTGATCCCATACAATATGCAAGTTTACAGCTGTTTACAGCAAAAAATGCTAGCACGAGCATGCAGCAATTTACTGTGGAGTACGTTACTGCAAAAATTCTGTAAAATGTCAATGCTATCTGTCACGTATTTATTGTGACAGATGTTATTCGAGATAATAAACATGAAAATACTGTTAAAATAAAAATAAATCCGTTATAATGGATATATTTCGCGTCTTTGTCAATTTTATCCAGCAAGCAATGAGTCAAAACATATACGGGACGTCTGGTAAGTTATATTTGTACAATGTTTGTAAAAGTTGTTGTTGCATTTTGTATTCTAGTTTTTCCTATTTTTTATTATTAAAATCCTTATCTTACTTACAGAATAAGCAAGCGCAGGGCCATATAAACGCAACCAAGTACTTTCAATGTGTTGAATCTGTGCAAAACCGAATTTAAAACAGGATTTCTACTAACAGAAAACGACCAACTTTATGTAGGTATGCTAAAAAGCAAACTACTACAGTTATCAGCTTGGAAATTAAGGTAAGAATAACCAAAGATTATTAACCACACCTACTACTACCATAAGTTTATGCAGGATGTGATGATATACATCAACAGCTATCAAATGCAAAACCATCGCTTCATTCATTCATATGTTATCAACCATTTGATTACGTTTCTGACCCTGGTCGCTCGCCACGGGGTTATTGGCTAACACGTGTGTTCAGCGTTAATTATCCCGTTTTGAGTGATTGTTGATACATTTGTGACTAGTTATTGTTTATTTGTGTTGTCCTTGTGTTCGTAATCAGGTTTGTATTGTGTTTATTTATATATAAAGCCCGTTTCATCCAAAATGGAGCGAAACAAACCACCTGACCCTGATCCTCCTGACATACCAGCCTCGTTGTTTCCTATATCCTCGAACCCACTTTCCCAATTGGCGGATGTTGCTTGCAGCATCACAGAGATGGATGTTTCTCAACAGAACATGCGTAAGCGTCCCGTTGACGATACTATTCCCAATCCTCCAAGCAAGCAACCAAGAACTCAAATTGGACGAACCAAATACTCGGTACTGGATAAGGCCCCGTTTGTTGTCCACGTCTCTCGTATAGAGACTCAACCAAATGTTAGCACTACTCTTCACCCAGTCAGTTTTGGTAAGTTTCTTTTGACCAACAACATTGCCAACGTTGTCCGTGGTGGCGTAAATAAAGTCGGTAGGAACCGAGTGTCAGTGGAATTTGCTTCCCCACAAGATGCTAACTCTTTCTTGTCAAATAGTTTGCTGACTAAACACAGTTTCACTGCATCAATCCCCACTTTTAACATCACAAGGATGGGTGTAGTTACAGGTGTTCCTACAGATCTGACAGAAGAAGAGGCTATGACCTTATTGACTGTGCCCTCAGGCTGTGGGCAAATTTTGAAAGTCCGCCGTATCAACAGGAAGACTCAAAGAGATGGCATAAATGAGTGGAGGCCCACTGAGACTTGTGTTCTGACTTTCGACGGTCAAGTCTTACCAAAAAGGATTTTCTGCTGCTACACATCCCTCCCTGTTGAGCAGTATATATACCCGACTATTCAATGCCGTAAGTGCTGCAGGTTTGGTCATGTTGCTAATGTATGCCGGTCTAAACCTCGCTGCAGTAAGTGTGGCCACGATCACCCAGGTGATGGTTGCAACATTTCCGAGGGCGAGGCTTTCTGTATATCATGTTCGGGGAATCACTTTGCCAATAGCAGGTCATGCCCTGAGTATGGTAGGCAGAGGGCTATTAAGACTGTCATGGCAGAGAAGAACATCCCATATGCTGAGGCTAACAAAGCTATCCCTATTGTTTCTCGCAATTATGCAAATGCCACTAAAAACCCAGTTACCCAGTCATACCGTAAAACTGTAACACTTAAACCGAAAACCCATGCCCCACTTTCCCCATCCTATGATAGAACTGCTCATCAGCAGATTGTTAGTTCTCCTAAACCTACCCAGCCTAATGGCTGTTCTCTCAACCACAGTAATGGCTCTTCTAGTAATACTTCTACTTCTATTATTGAACTCCTTATTAAACTCATTCCCATAATTATTTCCCCCTCTACTTCTAATAACCAAACACCGTCCAACGTTGCAGACCAACTTATTTCCCTACTTTTAAACATTAAAAATGGCGTCCCGCCAAGTATTCCTACAGTGGAATGTGAGGAGCGTGTGGCATAAGAAGCACGACCTCATATTTCTTTTAAATAAATACAAGCCACTGGCTTGTTCCATAGCTGAGACCTGGCTGACCCCAAGTCTCAGCTTTCGTATACCACGCTTCAACATTCTCAGATGTGACAGATCTGATGGCTATGGAGGATCGGCTCTCCTAGTCAATAATCGGGTCCCTCTTTTACCCCTACCCTTTCCTTCTCTCACAGGCGACATGAGTGTAGTGGCAGGAAAGGTGGAAGGCATTACAGTGTTTTCAGTATATATTGCACACCCTCGGCATGATTTTTTGACTACACTGCGCAACATGTTTACCAATACTACCGGGCCAATATTGGTCATGGGCGATTTCAACTGCCATCATTACAGATGGGGTTCAGAACGCTGTGATGCCTTCGGTCTGGCTTTGGTTGAGATCTTGGATGATCTGGACCTATGCATTCTCAATAATGGTTGCTCTACACGCAGATCTTCTCCGGGTCAACAAAAAAGTTGTGTAGATTTAACATTTTGTTCCGTTGAGTTAGCAGCTTCAACCATTTGGGAATGTACGTCCCTGTCGCATGGTAGTGACCATTACCCTATTGTTATTTCTTTATTAAATAAAACATATTTAGAGAAAACTTCCCCTCCACTTTTGAAATATAACCTGTCCAAACCAGATTGGACAAAATTTGCTTCATTATTGGAGGATAAGATTGATACCCTTCCAAATTTAAATTCAAGTTTATTAGATCCATCTGGTCACTCCCATGCCAAGATCTGTTACGAGGGACTTGTCACAGCTATTACCACCAGTGCGGATGCCTGCTTCCCTCTGAAGAACAGTGCCCGCAATAAAATTCCTTCCCCACCATGGTGGGATTCAGAGTGCACTTCTGCTGTCAGGGATAGGAAGGAGGCAGAGCGGCGCTACAATGCGGATATGTCCACCGAGAACCTACTCTCATATATGCAGATAGCTGCCAGAACTAGACGCCTCCTTCGCAAGAAGAAGCGCACAGGTTGGATTAAGTTTTGCACATCCTTATCCCCCGCTACACCACCCTCAGCAGTCTGGAAAAGCATTAACAGATACAGACGCGGGTGTATTCCCTCGGTCTCTTCACCAATAGCCAGGGAAACGGCTGAACTTTTTTTTGACAAGATTGCTCCACCTTATGTTCCTCTCTTCTCTGAACTCTCCATTCTGTCTATGCAAAGCTCCTCGGATGATCCTTTAGATGTGCCTTTTGATTTGAAGGAGTTGAATGTGGTGCTCAAGCACGTCCGAGATTCAGCCCCTGGAGCTGACGGAGTGCCATATTCCTTTATGGCCAATTCTGGAGACAAGGCCAAACTGTACTTTCTCGAGATCATTAATTTTTGTTATAGCCATGGTTGGGTTCCGGATCAGTGGAAGTCTCAAACCATCATCCCCCTTCTGAAACCTGGTAAACACGCAGATGATCCGAATGGCCTTAGACCAATCGCTCTGTCCTCAGTCTTGGCGAAACTATTGGAACACCTCATAAAAAATCGACTGGAATGGCTAGTCGAATCGAGAGAGTTACTGCCGAACTACCAATTCGGCTTCAGGAAAGGTCTCGGCACAATGGACAGTGTCGGCGTCTTGGTTGCAGACATCCGCTTAGCTTTCTCCAAGAACGAGTCCGTTGTTGCCGCCTTCCTCGACATTTCCTCCGCATATGACAGCGTCCTTCTTCCCGTACTCAGGCAGAAACTGCAGCAGCTGAGGATTCCGGTTAAGATGATCGATTGCATATGCGGACTTCTTATGTCTCGCTCTTTGGTTCTGAGAGTCCCGGGTGAACACTTCGATGAAAGGCAGACTTGGAAGGGCCTTCCGCAAGGTTACGTCCTTAGTCCCCTTCTCTACAATTTGTACACAGTGGATATTGGCTCCTGCCTTAACAGTAACTGTCACATACTCCAATACGCGGACGACATAGCGCTGTATGTGACAGATTCCTCCATTGTGGACGCTGCATCATCTCTCTGTCTCTCCCTGGACTCTTTGAACCAATGGCTCTTAAGCCACGGTTTGTCATTGTCGGCTCCAAAAAGTTCGGCAGTAATTTTCTCTCGTAAAAGACAGATCCCGCATATAACAGTGGACATTTCAGGACACAATATTCCTATAAAAAATAGTACAAAATTTTTAGGTGTTTCATTAGACTCTAAATTAAAAGGAAATTGTCATTTAAATTTATTAGAAAAAAAATGTGAAAGAGTTGTCTCTATTTTAAAAGTTCTTTCGGGGGTGTGGTGGGGTGCCCACCCGTACACTATGAAATTGGTGTATAACGCCCTAATTCGTAGTGTTTTAGACTATGGGGTGTTCCATTTAGTTCCTTGTAACAAGGGTGCTTTGGCTGGGCTGGATAGGGTACAGTCCAAGTGCCTTCGAATTATCTCTGGTTGTATGAAGTCTTCCCCCATTAACGCATTGCAGGTCGAGTGTGCTGAACCTCCTTTGGCCCTGAGACGGCAGTATCTGGCCTCCCGCTTCTTGGCCAGACTTATTCCTAGATCCTCTCACCCCCTTTTAGCAAAATTAAATGAATTAGATGCCTTATGCACTAGCTCCAACTACTGGAGAAATAAAGAAATCCCTCTCATAATTAAAGCTCTGCGTCAAATCAAAAATTTAGAAAACCCTATAGAACAAAGTTCCAGATTGCCCCTTTTCAACTTTCCTTATGATGTCCTACATTTTATCCCAAAAATCATCTATGATATTGGCATCTCCAAAAACTCCCCTGCAGCGGATGCGGCTTTCAATGCGGTGGTGGGGGAACGCTGGACTGGGTTCCAGAGGTTTTTTACGGATGCGTCAAAATTTAATGATCTCAGCAACACTGGCGCCGCGGTATATTACCAAAATTCCAAAATAATTTTGCAGTTCAAATGTCCTCAAGAGTCTTCTGTGTTCACGGGCGAATGTGTGGCTTTATTAGAGGCTTGCCTCTTCATAGAGTCACACCATAATATCGACAAAGCCGTTATTTTCACAGACTCCCGTAGCTGTCTGCAAGCCTTGACACAAAATCCCTTCAAAAGCAAATTGCACAGTTCCCTTGTTCTCAAAATTAAAAAATCCTTATTTTCTTCCGCTACTCGTCAAAAGGAAGTTCAGCTAGTTTGGATACCTAGCCATTGTGGCATTAAAGGCAATGAGTGCGCTGATACGTTGGCCAAAGAGGCCTGCACATCAACAACAGCAGATCTTAGCCATAATACCCATCAGAGGTATGACCTGCTGGGCCTGCCAAGAGTTTGGCTCCAAGCTGCTTGGCAGGACCAGTGGAACATCACTGGGAGGAAAAAGGGTAAATTTTATCACGCTGTGCAGCCACACATCAAAACAAAACCGTGGTTCTTTGGCTTCAAAAAAGTTTCAAAACCTATTATTTCCACCATCTGCCGAATGAGATTAGGTTTTTGCTGTACACCTGTATTTTTGCACAAAATCCATGTACGTGACTCCTCTCTTTGCGAGTGCGGCTTGGAGGAAGGAACCCTGGATCACATCTTCTTTGAGTGTATAAACAACATCCCAAGTTTAGATTTATATAGCCGTCTCCCTGAATTTAAAATCCCTCTTCCAATTAATTTTCCTTCCCTTTTAACATATCCCTCCTCCGAATTGCTTGTGGCGATGATCATATTCATCCGTCACAACAATATAAAACTATGATGTGTGTAATGTTATGGTCGTGGTATATGTTTATTTTATTTTTAACAAATATAATATATATTTATTTATTTATTTGTTTGTTTCAGTCCGTCCGGTACTAACCCAACAACATCCACATTGTGTTCAACTGTATCACCAAAGAATTCCACTCCTTTTTTTTTTCTCTCTCTTTTTTTAACTTTGCTTCTGTTTTTATTTATCATATGCACACTTGTTTTTCCAGTTCACTCCTGTCATTGGCAGAATTGTCGACATCGACTTTGGTGCCATAAACCAAAAATAGAATAGAATAGATTACGTTTATTGGTGAAGACAGTCTCACGACCCATTTCTACCCCTTTATAGGTACTGGTAGATTAAAAACGTACCTATATGGTGTGCACTTTTGTCCGAATCTGTCACACTATATAAATTAACTGAACTACAATTCACAAGCAAGGGCCACCACCACTCAGCCAGCATCTTCGCTGTACTATTTTAGTTACAAGTCTTTTACACTAGAAAAATGGGTTAATTTAATGGTAATTTCTTTATGTTTACAGATTATTTTATCTTTGGACGGTAACTCTACTGAGAGCAAGGATTACTCTCAATTTCGCTGCTGCCCTGTGAATCATGCAAGAAAAATACACTGAATTATATGACAAAATATGTAGTAGTTTACCTAATATTAGGTACATTTTGTGTTTTAACCATTTTTTTAAATAAATACAGAAATATGAATAGTTATATTTTATTTACAAATCTTAGGCCGTGCGCTGCGTTAGGCGGCGCCCGCGTGGCCTCGCTGTTTCATGTAATCTCATAGACCAGCGCTGCGTGCAGCGGGTCGCGCGTCGATGAGATTACATGAAAACAGCACGCCACGGGGCGCCCGCGCCGGGCGTCCGGCTAACGCAGCGCACGGCCTAAATAACTCGTCGTCTCATCGTTCTCCTGCCCTTATTCTAATTCAACCGTCTATTTTTCTCTACTCATTATATCAGTAGTCACCTTTTTACCAATATTTTCATGCAAAAATAATTATTAAATATTTATTTTGCTCTGACAGAGCTGCTTAGCTTTTACAATTAAAACCATATCAAAATGAAAGTCGTTGGTATTTAATACTTTAATTACTTACATTCTGTAAGTTACAACAGTTTGTCACTAAATAACTATTAATAATTACAATATTGAATATGATATTAGAATAATTTCACTTCACTGAGATGTAAAATTGTACATTTTTTGTTAATCAAAGTACCTAAATCCATGATGAAGAATTACACATTGATCCAATGGCTCTCAACTTTCTGTATCAAATTGTTTGCATGAAGTAATTAGGAAACATTTGGATCATACAGTAGTGGTTTCACACTAGGTATATCACTGTGTCAGCTGGTTTTATCTTTCACTTTATTCATGTCTGAAGAATGGCAGGTTCTACGATTATTTTGTGCTGATCCTCTTCTGCATGTCGATGGCAATCTAAATTGAGTCGGGCCAGAATTGGACCACGAGTTTTCCAGATAATAATATTTTTCCAGAGCTGAGTCGTAGATGATTTTCTCCCTTAGGTAGGTATCTACGCTTCTCGATTTTAGTGAAACGAACCACACAACTTTATTTGTTGAATTTCATAGCGTATTTTAAACATTTTTTTTTATGTTTGTTTATTTACGTAGGTACACATCTTTGACATCTTTGGTACACATTGATTGATTTAATTGAATATTCGTTGTCATAGTTACCGTATTGTCAGCCTCTGATTTGAAATTTACCCGTATCCTTGTGAAAAATGTAACTGATTGTTTTCTCGTTTTTATATAAAAATAAAATTTCTCCTTAAAATCAACTTTGTTTTCGTGTATTTTTTTTTAATTCTGTCAGCCTGTCTGATAGAATTCAAAAATGGTACACGGCAGCCCACCAGCCAGCAATAGAATTGCAGTGATTTGAAAATTAGTTTTTGGGTAGTTAATTTCATAAATAAAATAATAAAGAAAATAATAAATCTAAGGAGGTCTCCTTAGATTTATTATTTTCATGATTGATTTAATTGAATATTCGTTGTCATAGTTACCGTATTGTCAGCCTCTGATTTTAGATTTACCCGTATCCTTGTGAAAAATGTAACTGATTGTTTTCTCGTTTTTATATAAAAAAAACCGGCCAAGTGCGTGTCGGGCCACGCACAGTGTAGGGTTCCGTAATTGCCCATCAAAATACTTATGCGAACTAACTAAACTGATTCGCTGAATTTAATTTTAAAAAGAAGAATTTTCAAAATCGGTCCAGGCGTCTTTGAGAAATCGGGGAAAATACATTAAAAAAAAAGATTAAAACGAATTGAGAACCTCCTCCTTTTTTTGAATTTAGTTAAAAATAGTTGACAATAAAAACCTACCTATCCCCAAAACATACCCACCTAATAAAGCTGTAAAAATAAAGTTGACAAACTTACATTTGCAGTTGAAGAACACGTTCTCCGATACATTTTGTTCAGGAAAATATGTTATCCAAGTACGTTTTATAAGTTGGTCGACTATTACTCCTAAACTTGTAAAGCCTACTTAGTCATGATAATTTTCTTTTAAATTTCGTTATATATACTGCTATTGTGAATTTTTTCACACCCTCAAACATAACCGTTTAGCTGGTAGAGGGGGGGGACACTCGAGTCGAGCAAAAATTAGCACTTTAAAGCTTAATATTTCACAAACGAATCTTTTTATCAAAAAATTGTTAATGGAAACTATCAATATTTTTTAAAGACCTATTTAATGATACCCCACACTAAGGGGTACACGAGAAATAAAAAAAACATCCCCACTTTACGTGTACAGGAGGTACCCTAAAAAAAAATATTTTACGAGATTTTATTTTACCACTTTTTTGGCACAACAAATCCGTATATTCACACCAAATTACAGCTTTCTAGTACTGGGCGTCTCTGAGCTAAGCTGCGGACAGACGGACGGACGGACGGACGGACGGACATGGCGAAACTATAAGGGTTCCTTGTTGACTACCCTAAAAATGGTACACGGCAGCCCCCCAGCCAGCAATAGGATTGCAGTGATTTGAAAATTGGTTTTTGGGTAGTTAATTTCATAAAGACCTCCTTAGATTTATTATTTTCTTTTACAATTTTTTCGCTAAAATAATGAGTTGTCATTATTTGAAAGGACCCCCTAACCCTAAATAAAGGGAAAATTTTATAAAGTGGGAACACTGTCTTATATTGCATGTACGCATGTTAGACATGGTGCGTTTGAAAACGTTTGTCTACTACTTTAAATGTGAAATGAAATGCGGAAATTTTTTGTTTAGTTTTTTAATTCAAATCTATTAAATAATTAACACTTTTTGTACAAATATTTTCTTATTTAGTCACTGAATTTGGATTAGAACGGGGTATTTTAAAATTAAAATAAATATTAGTCAAAAAGTCGAGTTTCAGAACGATCCTATGGAGCAGCCATGCCAGCACTCATGACCTTTAGACGTGGCGCTAGTGTCTATTTCATTACATCAAATTGCATTAAAAAATTAGTACCTCGAAATTTCCGAAAGTCATGAGTGGTGGGTCGGATTTTAGTGACTTCTCAGTGACGTCAGTTCGGCTGACAATAATCCCAGTATTTTTTACAGAAACTTTGCAGTATTTTACTTTACAGAGTCTGAGGTAGCACGAGTTATACAGAGAAATCGCAGTATTCCATCAAATTTACAGCAAAGTTCCAGTTTACTTTACGTCAAAAAGAGTGAATATTCGTGCTAAGGGTACTGATCTGTTCGAAGCCGTAAAAACGTTAAAATATGGCAGATTTGTGGTCGAAAAATGTTTTTGTCAACATTATCATCAACACGACGAAGAAACTGACGGATTAATCAGCACCTATCTTTTTAACATTATTAGTTTCATATTTAACTCTGCTTCCTTCGCAAGAAAAATTCTTTAATAAATGAGATCTTTCAACAAAGTAGGTACGACGAAAAATTTAGATTTTAGAGGGGCATGACGTGACGAAATAAAAGATATGGGAGGAGGTCTTTTCAACGTCAACGGCTTAGCCAGAAACAGAATAATAAGTATTCTGTTTCTGGCTAAGCCGTTGCAATAACATTCTGGCGCAGTAGGATAAAAATCAGTATAAATTTTATTAAGTACTCTCTCAAATCTATCGAATTACCAATTGATTACCCTAACCGTATCTGTAACTTATGACGGGGCTCCCTTAGAGGGGCAAAACCTGCCGGGGTCGCGGGACTAACGAGCTACCGTGGCCCCGGAACGTAAAGGGCTATTGAAGGACACCGTGGATTTAAGTCGGTAGAAGTCTGACAGTCCTTCCTGTCCTGCCCTGGGTGGGAGGACTCAGACACAAAGATTGAAAAAAAAAAAACGAAAAAAAAAACAAGTGCAAAAGTAAGGAACTAATGTAGAAACACATTTAATTTTCCCACCGTACGATGTTATACGGTATATCACACAATTTCTCGCGAACAAACCGCTCCCCGGCGTAATTCTTTCAATTTCATCATGTATATTTAAATGAGTTTGTATTACAGAACGTCTGTAAGAGCTCCGCGCTTTAATATGGACGGGGACACTCTTATTATCTTGCGAGGTGACTGTTTTCATTGTGACACGGTTTGATAAAGGTGGGCTTGAAATCACGTCACGTCAAAATCAAGTCTACAGTAGGAATCGTTACTTAGTAGCTTTGTAGATTCTGTGCGTTCGTGGTTATATTATAACTTGAGTTTATTAAGTTACTCCTATACACGATGTTATATAGCTTAAGTAAGTATACCCTTTTTGGATAAATGGACTATCCAACACAGAAATAATAATATTTTTTAATTTGACCCAGTACTTCCTGAGATTAGCGCGTTCAACCAAATAAACCCATCAGCTTTATAATATTATTAGTATAGATTTAAAACAATAGGTACTGTTAAGGTGGCAAATGGTAGGAATTTTTCAATCAGTTTTGTCAAGAAGTGAAGGGCATGCTAGGGTTTTCAATTTGAATATTCGAATATTTGCTTTTTAGGAAATCGAATATCAAATTCTTCGAATATTTGGAAGCCCTAGTTGTAGGACAGTGTTATTCTTGATGACAAATATGTTTGATTCAATTTGAATTCAATTTGTTGCTCTCATAACGTAATCCCGTTAAAGTAATCACTTTTAAATAATCTGACACTATTCCTGACTGGCGCTAGTAACAGGTACTAGTTGTTCACCAGCTCACAATAACAAAATGCACAAGAAATTCTAAAAATTGTTTTTTTTATATCTCGGCAACTTTGCAAAGAAATAACTTGAAGATAGAAGAAATCATTCTAGGTAAACCACTCACAAAAGCGGAACCCTTATAAAATCACTTCGTTGTTCGTCTGTCCTTTTTCTCCGGACCGCGTGGATGTATCAAGTATCTGAATATCATATACCCAGGCCTAGAATCCCTTGAAACAGTAGAAATCAAATTTCTTAATCAACGCAATCAAACAGATACGTCCGTATAAGTTTGATTTTGCCGTACATTTTGACGCTAGCGATTGATGTACTCGTAATTTATAGCTATATCTCAGAAATAACTAACAAACTTAAATTTTAACTTAAAGTTCATTTCATAGAAAAAATGAGTGCACATTTTCACTACAAATAGTTTTGTTAACTTAGGTGGTGTTTTGGGGATATTTTCAACCTCGGAACCCTTTATTTTGCGTAATCCAACTCTCGTCTGGGCAGTTTTTCTCCGTTAACTTAAACCTTTGCAATCACGTATCGTGCATGACAACGCGGACACGCAAGCTCTCCCGTGTCGTTGTAGATTTTTTCCAATTTCGTCGCGTCGACGTGTCGGGAAAAATCCTCTTTTGATTTATATTTTAATTCACAGTCTCATTTCAATTTATAGGCAAGCCGATAGCTTTGTAAAGACATTTGTACCTGTCTAATGTCATATACATGCTAATGTCTTGCGACTGTGTGTTACATTTAAGTGGGACTCAAAGGAATTCCAAATTAGTTTCGTTGCGACAGTTTTCTTTGTGACTTGTTGTTTTGAGATTCAGTAATTTGATTGGATTTCGATTTACGATTGATGTAGTTTACACAGCAATACATTAGTATGACTAATAAATTGCTTTAACCGATGATTCACAGATCGATGGGTGGAATGAGCGGCCGGGGCCTCTGGCAAAAGCAAGTCTTCTCTTTAAAATAAACCTATGATTTTTAAAATAGCAGTGATGGTAATATACCTTGAATTTTTTTGTCCTGTAGTCCAATAATTTAAATTATCAAATCTACTCTACTACGTAGTATTTTGAATTGGTCGAAGTTCACCTCCAAATTCTACAACAAAAAAGTGGTGTCTTATCAAAAAAGTATTTGGATAACTCCGAATAATTGTGAAACGCTCTTCAAATCTCTTTTGTATTTGAATCACCGAGTTTCCACTCCATTTAAACCTCGGTACAATCAAGGGTAGCACTAAAACGGTGGTCCCATCATAGTGAGCAGTATAAACAATGTTGTTGAGGCACTAATATCGTCGCTAAGTGTCGCGCGGGCGGCGCGGCGGCGGCCGGTCGGCTTTGATCCCGCGATATTGACTCCGGCCTGCATCTCATTGCCACGGTGCACACGGGGTGAATTTTCTTTATATTATAATATGTATTTTACTGGGTATACATTTTCCGCAATGTTACATAAGGTGATTTATAGCATCTTTTTTATCACGATTAGTTTTTAAGGTGATCTACACTTTTCTAGTGCATTTCTATCTTGACATAGTGTGGGAAGAAAATATGGTTTCTACTTGTCAAGAACAAGGTAAAAAAAAATACCCTAGCTATGATTTATAGGTACTTGCATAGAGCTAGAACAGCTAATTTGACGATATTATATTTTGTACAATACAGAAAACTTTGTTTTACTGATAGGCATAACATAATGATACCTATGTACTATGAACATTCATCGTTACGTTACATATACCATAATGGTGTGGCAGTTAACTCAATTATTTTGTTGTATAGGTAATGTCAAAACTGTACCCTTAGCACGAATTTTCACTCTTTTACTTTACAGCGTCTTTCCAGTATTTACAGCGTTTTTGTATGAAAAAATGGAACAGCGCCTCTGGTGTGCGAATACAGAACTAATTTTTTCCTTGAAAATTGTCATTTTGAAATTGTCAAAGTTCCAGTTTACTTTACGTCTCAAATACTGAAAATTCGTGCTAAGGGTACTGAAACTAAATCTGTGTCAGAATAAAAACCTCGCCTGCTGCGTTTCATCCCTGAGGTACTCGAAACACCCCCAATGTCCCTAGAAAATATTTAAATGAAGATCATCTGTTACTTGCGAAGCTTTTTGCTATCGCCATCTTGTCCCCTTTATAATGTTGTTATAAAATAAAGTATTTCAAGTTATTTTAGGCTATAAAGTCTTTGTAATGGCCGCTGTTAGGCAGGGCTTAAGTTTTGTTTTATGCTGTACTTATAACGTTTATAGTAAACGTCGCAGAATTCCGCTCGTCTTAAAAAATTATTAAAACTGAAAAATGTTACATGGCTTGTATACCTGGCCCTGGTTGCCACTCACATGTGCCTTTTAAATTCCTTCTAAGGTACTATTATTCCAATACCTATGCTCATGGCTAAAGCTTTGATTGATTACAATAAACAATCAATCTATCTAGCCTTCTGTCACTCTTACTTTCATAACCTAATTACTGGGTCGAGAGTTCCAGGCTATGTATGGATTTAGTCACGGTTGGTCAGATAGGATATCTTACAGGAAAACTAACTAAATTAACGCGAAAGTTTTGATGTTTGTAATTCAATTATGTTAGAACGGCTGACCGGATTTTGATGAAATCGACTCTATGGCAGGTCTGAACACATAGGATTCTCCGTTTAAACCAATATAAGGTTTAGGTTGAAAAAAATTCAAGTAAAACGCGGACATTGCTAGTGGGTACATAGAGGATGTCTGAAAGAGGCATCAGTGACTGAAAAATTATGGGATTATCGGTTGTCATGGTTGATTGTTCTTGATTCCTGCTCATAATATGGCACATATGCCATATGAGCAGGAATCAAGAATGAGGACAGACTTGACTCCTGAGTGTGTATGTACGACGATGTGTATGTAAGTTTGTGAAGACCAAATAATATTTCAGACGAGTGTGTATGTTTCTCATTGCCATTGTGTAATGTGTTATTCTGTGAAAAGATAAAGGAACAGAAAATAAAATCACAAAATTCCATCACAACATTTTTTTATTCTGTAACAACATGTCAAGAGTATTCCGTCAACAAACTTTAAACAAGATGCGTAGTGATACGGATGACGATTATAAGAAAACTTAAAATCTATAGTTCTGTAAACAACAATATCAGTGGAACTAACAAATAACTATATTATAATTAATAAAAAATAACAAAATTGGTTTCACCTGTAACTTAATGGACATTGCTGACTACGAAAGGAAAATGAAACTTATTTGTATATACACGATTTATATTATAACTCTCACGGTTGGAATTATATATTTTTCAACTTAGTAACGGAAAAGTGTTTGTGATATAGTGCCTGTATTACTTCACAGGAACGGATGATATCAATGTACTATCTATACACCACCACCGAGTTAACTTAGCTAATAAATATTTTGATTAAGCGATGTAAACACCTGGAACAAACGAAAAACACGATTAAATGAAATATAAATTAATATACCTATACAAAATACACGAAGTTGTAACAGCTAAGGCCGGGTTGGGAAGTTATATAGCGTCAGAGCACTTTTTTAGGAAAAACTAATAACTATGGTTTCGCAACAAATACAATGAATTTCCACAAGAAAAAATACATAATAGAAAATTATAGGTCACTGAATAAACAAGTTTCATTACCATTGTATCAACTGCTTGATGAACAAATGAAGTAATTAATTGATTAAATTAATAACCGTTATTAAAACGGGCAAGAATACCCAGTCAACGATTTTCCATGAATCTGAACAAGGCATGAAAGAAACCAACAATATAGAAATAGGCAGACAAAAAAATTTTAAAAACTCACCTTTATAAAGAAAAAAATAAACAGAAAAATGGCGCGTTGTCACTGCACGGGGCTCATCCAGAGCTGCGTGAGTCGCGCGGGCCAGTCGCGCGGGCGCCCGACGTCGGCCAACCAGGACGTCGCCGTCCGCGGCACCGGGCGCCTCGAGCCCTGCCGCGGTTGCCAGGACCGGTTGGTATGGTTCCTGCCTGGAAAATGGAAAAAATATATGTGCATCAGTATAAATGGAAACTGCATCTAGGATCTAGTTTTCACAGAGATGAGGGTGGACTAGTACAGTGGTTACATTTGACCACGTGTTTGAGCGCACTAGAAAAATAATACGAGTTCAGGCTGAACACCTAATAGAGGGTTAATTAAATAAATAAAATACCACTAAAACATCACGCCAGTATTTCGTTTATCTTAAGAAGAGGAAATTACTAACTTTTCCTGAAAGAAACATTATAAAAAGAAAAGTAAAAGACCATGTGGCCAACATAACCGGCGTAACCACATGAAAGTGTGCACGCACAAAATAGTCAATGATCAAGCAAGCTTCTAATGAGAAATGTGAAGGTTTTATATAGAAGAAGGGTAATTTCGCTTACGTTGTTCAAAGAGACCGTTTTATGAACGCGTGGTCCAACTATTACTTAATTATTAAGTTTTAAATTCGGAGACCTGGTTGTGTGTGATAGACACGTGGTGACGAAGTGAAGTTTTCTACTTTCGTTAACTATTAAATCAGGGACATTTTTGTAATTAATAACGTACAACAAAATGGGGACCTAAAGGAATAGAAAAAACACCTTAATTTATAAAACTTTTAAAAAGAAACCTATTCAACTTACCATACTGCTGCAGTTCTCGGTATTTGCGGGTACCCTGGCTCACTGAAAATGAAAAACAATAGTAATTAACGTCTTGTAAAGAAGCACATGTCACTGTAAACGGAAGATGTCAGCAAATGCACTGTCGTGTGCTTGATTTTATTGAAACATCGAATAACCAGGCAATCACACTATTTCTGAATGAACATTTTCCGAAAGCCACGTGGTTTGAACTTTTCGAACTTATCAGGATAATATTGAGTCGAAACAAATATAGATTGAGGATTTAAGGATAACGTTATCAAAATATTGTAGAAGACATAAAACTATCAAAACACGTGGTGGTGGAATAAATTACAAAATGGCTGCCTAAACAATGTGGATTAGAATTGAAAAGGCACTCGTACCTTTGCAGAAATTTCGCCTCACGTAAATACAGACTAGGAAAAAATTAACATTACAAAAGCTAAAAGAAAGAAATCAGTGGAAGAATGAAATTAAATAAATCAATCAAATTATTAAGCAATACTCACGTTCCGCTGCGACACCCGAATGCGACGAGTGCTTGCGCAAGCGGTCTTTTATACTCCAAATTACTACACACAGCAATAACATCGGAACTGAACATTGCATTTTTGTTTTCCTAATAATAATAAAAGGCTATTAGAAAAGATTTTCCGAAAACTATTAATTTACCTAACCCATGTAGGTTAATTAATGAGTTTTCAAAATACATGATACATTTTGAAATACTTTTGAAAATTTCATGCTTCTAGACTGTTATGACTTCGAGTTGCCTACTAATGAATTTAATTAAGTAGATTCACATTGATTATACGGCTAAAAAACATTTTCATTCATCAAATTTTCTTTTGGCGTTTCAAGTAGTTATTGTTCGTATTGAATTTTATTTTATGATTAAGTAACAGTCAAAGAAAGGAATATTTCAGCTATAACTGCGCGCTGTAAGCAGCTGCTATTTCAATGTTTTTTGGAATTGACAGCTATTTGTTTTGCGACGATGATTGACGAGTGAAGATGCCAACTTTATTAATAACTATATAAAGTTGGCATCTGGTAGATAGGTATCATAGGTGCTGAAAACAAGCAAACTTTCGGTTGGCAGTAAATAATGTATATTTAAGTAAATAAGAATGGGTACGTGGATTTGAGCCATTATAAAATTTAATTTTCAGTGTTTTCCGACATTCGTATCGAGTTTTCCACGCAATGCCAGAAAATGTGAGTAAAAGTAGGGACGTATAATATGTATGTAAATTAATACAATTTAAAATTGTATCGTAACAGTCTTAAAAAAAAGAAATCATAAATAGCAACTACTTTCCTAATGAAAAGCTACGTTAGTTATTGATATACAACATTATTTTTTGTTTATGCGAAACCCGATACACCTGTCCAATATTTTTGTGTAAAGAATCTATGTACAAAATTTTAAAACCGTATCATGAAAATTCACAAAGTTATAAGCTTATATATTACCTGCTTGTCCGTTCAAAAACATGCTCATTCCGCGGTACACCCGCGTAAACCGCGTCTCCTGTGTTATACAGTCGTGATAATAGTTTGGCAATAGGTACCTAACCGTACGGTGATTGTATTGTAATTAACTGGTAATAAAATTTAATAAAAATATTTTTGAAAAAAAATACAACATGTTGTAAATTAAATCATTAGAATCGAATCAGTTACTGATTCTGAACAAAGTATAATATTCAGGTTTCGCATATACTAAAAATAATGTTGTATAACAATATAATTTGCAAGTTCATGCTAATAATTAAAATGATTTAATAATTTAAATAAAATTAGCAAAATATTCATAAAATGCAGCTACATGGTTATGATTAGAAACTGTTTTAATCATTATCTTACCAAATACCCTCAAAATATTAGTTGTTATTTCTAGATTATTCGATTGAAACTGTACTAGAGATGCGCAAAATGTGTCAGTAAAAAGAAAATGAATGAAGTATATCTTTTCACTTGATGAAGTAGTTCATTCATTCATTCAGTACTTCATTTAGTCCAACAATACAGAACGAGTTCTTGAATGAGATGATTCACTGAACTAGTTCATTGGACTAGTTCACTGGACAAGTTCACTGAATTAGTTCACTGGACTAGTTCATTGGACTAGTTCGCTGAACTAGTGATTTAGAGAAATGATGTATTTCACTAAATCACTAGTTCAGTTTTATACGAATATCGATATTCCTTCATACTTTAATACGAATATAGTCGTTACGGGAAACGGACCTACCGTTTTCCGTAAAGACTATATTCCTATTACAATAAAGTTCATACGGTGGTTCATACTTATTAGGGTGAATAGAGTAACTAAGCGAAAAGAAACACTGAACTAAAGACACATTTGAATGACCAGTGAATGAATGAAAAGTTCATTTTGGGAAATGAACTAGTTCATTTACTTCAATCGTTCGCGAACTACCCATGTCTAAACTGTACAATTATATATTTTGTGTATTTTTTTCTAGTATCGTGTATGTATAGTAGAGTGGACTGCGATAGGCTTGGTTTGCCCCTACACGCATTTAATACTAAAGATAATAAACTCTAGTCGTCGATGAATTTAATACAGTAACGTTTTTAACAAAGTTTAGATTGTTTTAAGTACATAGATTACATTTCAATTTAGATAGTAAGTAGGATAATGTGAGTAAAGCATATTACACAAATACCTAGGTTACACTATAAATCCCAATTTAATACAGTGAACTTTTAAACAGAAAGTAAACGGAACTTTTTAGCAAAAAACTCAAATAATCAAAATATCCGACTAATAATTAATGTCTACATGGTGCTATTCATTATCTCAGTGGCTACAGAGGTGACGACCAGTGTGGTGGCATTATTAAGTCATCCTAAGTGCAAGTAAATTATGTAGGACACTTCAATAAGCGGAACAACGCTTGTTGACAATGATGTTTATTGATTTTTGTCCTGAAGAAAGAATGAATAATATTTAATTTGTATCGGTTAAACAGCAAGACTCGTATAAGGTCTACGTTGACCTCATCCATTCATATCACGATGTGGCAATATAATAATAATAATAATACAAATCATCTCTCTGAAACGTCACATTTTTCACCAGTAATTTCATAAGCTCATAATTATGAAAGCTAATAAGAAGAATAAGCTAATAATTCCACATAATTTCTATATGTGGAAAGGTAATGGAAAAAATTATACCACGGATTTCTTGATTGTAATTATATTATCATGCTGGCCATGATGGATATCTGCAGGGCTAAAACGGCCACTTTAAGCAACAAAAAGTGATTCGCTTTGTTAATTACCAGCAACGTCATTAACTTTCTTCTAATATTTGTAAAATGCTTATTATCTCTCTGAAACGTCACACTTTTCACCAGTAATTATATGTGGAAAGGTAATGGAAAAAATTATACCACGGATTTCTTGTTTGTAATTATATTATCATGCTGGCCATGATGGATATCTGCAGGGCTATAATAAAACGGCCGCTTTAAGCAACAAAAAGTGATTCGCTTTGTTAACATGCAGCAACGTCATTAACTTTCTTCTAATATTTGTAAAATGCTTATAAGCACAAGCGAAATTGCATATCATATCTGAACATAGACTCATAAGCATGTCTTACACTGTATTTACAATTACACACTCTCTTTAAAGAGAAAAATATAAATTTTAGGACAAGAGACAACTGTTTTTCTAATGCTAAAACTGTTAGTCCATGCTATATCACGTTCAGCAATGATATGCAATTCTGCTTTTGCTTATAACTATTTTACGAATATTAGAGGAATTGCTAATTAGCTACTTTAAGAAATATTGTTTAAATGACCGTTTTAGACCCATTGGCCACACGTTCTAAATAATTCAATATTTGCTGACAATGTAGGTAAGTACCTATACCTAATAACTTCGAATCATTTTGGTTATTTGCGTCATGTAATCACGACATGTCAGACACTGCCTATTGTATCTAGTGTCCGTTGTCTAGTGGCAATGAGCGAATGCTGGGCATTAGGCAATGTTTTTTTTTTTAATTAGGAATTTCTCTTAGTAGCAGCCAGCTTCGTAGCAGCAAGCATGGAGTATGTGCCCTGCTAATGGCAATAGGCTCGCCCTCTATTGTATGGGACTTGCAAGCAACTGGCAACATTTTGTTGTTGTACTATTATGAGGTTCACCTCTATCTGAATCTTAAGGGATCACAGCCGTGATGTTATGTTATGTGATTGCGTCACGATGGTACTTTCTTAAACAAGGACTATGTGGCAATCCACCGGTGTCACTTGGTAACTCAGGTTCTGTATTGTATGTTTTACTTATTTTTTAAGTTATACAAATTGGGAAAAGGGTACGAACTACTTGTCTATTTGTTTTACTTTAAAAAGTGGGTAAGATATGTAAATCCATTTACGATTGGGTCGATATTCATTACAAAAAAAGACAAGATTATTTAAAATCAGTTTTTTAAGGACAGTTATAATTAACTAGAACTTAGTGACGAAATATTTTTTGTGAAGGCTGAACAAAGGAGAAGGCGATCAAAACGAATGCAAATGAATAAAGTCAGAACAATATTTGTATGGCCACGAATAACTTTATGAAAACCTACTTCTAATAAAACTCTGTAACACAGACCCATTCTTTACAGATAAAATATATTCTAAGAACTCCTACCTAAACCACTAAATCAAACTACATAGCTTGCTATATACATAAAGTACATAAATCGTCCGCCATGTTGGCTCGGTAACTTTAATAATCCTGAGAGCTCGTCCTTAGTAAAGACAAATGTCCACCCACCACCCTGGAGGGAAAATATTACATAAGTTTCCAGGAAAAACGACTCGTGGGCGGAGCTTGGGGGCGTGGCCGCACCACGCCCTGCTGAGTGGGAGGAGCTTAGAAAAGCTTTATGGATCCTCGGTTTGGTCTAAGATTTGGTCGTTTTATTAAATGAAGGTAAATAATTTGGTCTGAGTGCGGCATAGAAGTAATATTGTGTGGAGTAATGAGTTTGTTTGTGAAACTCGTCAAGTATTCTACCAACCTACACACTTACGTGGGAGAAGCTATCTAAGGACCTATCTACTTGTAAATAAATTACGTTTCATTTCGATACGCCTTCACAGATTCGTGAATTGGTAGGTTAGGTACTGAAGTGTAGCCAAACTTAGTAATTTGTTTCGTGATTAGATCGTAACTACACTCACAATGACCTGATACCCTTTCTTAAATAACCCTGTGATTGTAGCTAGGGTAAATGATATGAGATGGGATTCGTAAAGAAGCAATCTTTTAAACTGCTATTGGGTTTCCACTTTTTCAACTAGAACCTCATTATGCTTGACATTGATAATCTACTAAAACGCTTCGTAAAGCTAAATTAAAAAAGGTCCCATGTGCATAATTTATGAAATCTAATGGATACAATCATAGTAAAACTACGATATGAATTACTTAAGAAAACAAATCGATTCCGTTAGAAGATAACAGAAAGCAAGGCAAAAGACAAAAACTTATTACTACTACAATTTCGTAAATAAATTAAAATATTCTGAATGATTTGAGCTGCTTAATTGCCATAACTACTCGCTAGTTAACGTTTTGCCAAAATATAACGATATTTAAAAATAAAAAGATATATCTTCATAAAATTGGGAAAAATAAAATAAAATAACTCATTCATAATAAATGCGAATTTGTGTAATGTTTTCAATCACAAACCCGAAGTATTTTCAAAGAAATTTCTATTTCAGTTTGCCTAGATGAATTAATATCGAACTGTCAAAATAAAATGGATTGCCGTTGTTAATGTGTTATGGCGCAGCCTACTTCTGCTGATGCAAGCAAGATCAATAATTAAATATAAAGAAAGCTGGCTTCAATGCTAATACGAAAAACATCCAAAAAAAATTAATGAAAATAAATTCATAGGTCATAAGTTTAATTTTCTCTCTGATCTTTATATTTTAAACAGTAATTGTTAAATTACAACTGACAACAAAAAAGACTTTATCGTATTAATTATATTAGCATAACTACGCTATTTCCATTAGCACACTCTAAACAAAGCATGTTCCAAACAAAACGGACGCTTTAACCAAATTGCCCCAAAATGGGGAGAAAAATAAAAGAAAAAACAACAAATTAATGAGCTCCGCTAACTTCCCGGCACAAGGCAGCCACGGGGACGAAGGGACCACACAAATGCTAATTTTCAACTACTAAACATTTTTCGGTACGATTTCCAAAAAGAATTTAGTACAGTTGCGGCGCAAATAAAGTGCACAGTGGGAAATGGCGTACCTACAAAATAAGTTTGCTTGCTTTTGAACACCTTTTAAACGGTAGTCGAATTTTACACAATCTTCATTCATGAAACAATCACTAATTAAAAATATAGGTACCGACGCCAGCAGGTCAACCTACTCGAATCTGTATTTTTTTACAAATCGAACATTAATTTTCCACTATTGTGACAAGGTTGAAAATCTACTAAAGAAATTTAAAAAAAAAACGTTATTTTTTTACAGCTGTTACATAAAGTATCTATCACTAGACAAAAGGTTTTGGGCTTTGTGAAAGCCATTACCTACTTTAATAGTTTAAAGGAAGAAAAAGTTAGTACTTATGTATTTACTCTTCTACTACCATTAAATAAGTCCTAATGAATTTTGACGTGAGTATAACGTGCAGTGATAATATTCTTAACTATTTTCTAAATCACAGAATTATTTACCTGTAATTTGTATGGTGTAAAATGTGCACAATATCTATTTATCTGTACCCATAAAATTAATACAGACTCATTAGAAAAAAAAACGAAAACAATTTTCTAATAGGCTATCCATTTATCTGACCGCCAGCGTATTCCGCAGCCCCGCATCTGGCGCTCAATTTAAAAACAAAAAGGTAACACACAGGCCACAGGAACTCCGGGAAAAAGGACCATCTCCACCCACTTCCTGTTGTTTGTCTCTGGTACACACATATTTTTTAACTAAGTGCCTATTTTGAATAAAAATGCGTCTCCCTTAACCGTTAAAATGTACGGAGCGAGTCCTGAAGATTTATGTCGCTACGTTCTCTTTATTTTAGAGATAACGCTATTGTTCGTAATTTTGGTCGGTCGTGTATTTGTAGGGTATTGTGTGCGGGAAATGTAAGGAGTAATTGAAAAGAATACGAGGTATACCGCTGATGTTACAGGTAGATGTGCAGTATGAATTTAAATTATGTAAATGTATTTTTGAAAATTTCGTATCGGAAGGCTGATTTTTTACACCATGCGCAGCTTGCGTAGGTATAGGTACCTATCATGAATGAAAAATGATAATATAAGACCTAACCTAGCTACTTAAAACCTTCGTGTTTATATTTTGTAACCTGAAGTAAAATGTATGTAATTGGGATTGCTAATTGTATGACCGTATACAAAAAATATTCGAGGCTAGCGAATATTTAAATTCAAAATTTCAAGAAAATTATAATATTGTTACATAATATAAGTAATATTAAGTGGGTCACGAGTAAAATTTATAGTTATACTAGCGACCCGCCCCGGCTCCGCACGGGTGCAATCTTTATAATATTATTAAAATTGCGACTATAATTTGAGATTTAAACTATCCTATCTCTCAAGTTGGATCGAACTGCACATGGTGTGCGAATTTTATTATAATCGGTTAAGTGGTTTAGGAGTCCATTGAGGACAAACATTGTGACACGAGATTTATATATATTAAGATTTCTATTTTGGTCCTGACATGCCAATGGGTAATATTCAACAATATCATCTTACAAAATCGTTCAAGCAATAGAAACGTTTCTAAAACATTACTTCCACACAAATGCAGTAACGTAGCGGTGCGGTGGTTATGTTCTCGATCATCGGCGCCCGCGCATGTCTTCGTGATCCGTGTGATCACCGATCTCAGCCGATCTTTACCGATCGCTACTCGATAATCGCGCGCACTGTGCAAACAGTCGCTTTCATGTTCACGAATTTTTGCAATCGATTTTTATACAGGTTGATGCTGTTGTTTGTAGACGTGACTTCGCAGATTTTTATATAAAATCACGGTTGTGTTCTTTCAAAAAATACACAAAGCCACCGACTTCCGAAAGAAAAGTTATTTTGTAGGTTATTTTACCCTTTTACCGACTTAAAAAAAGGAGGTTATTTTGTGGTTGTTTTTGAAGGTTATTTTTTTTTTAAATAAGTTTTTTATTTTACTTTTTTTACTTTAAGTATTCAACCCAAATTCTTTTCAAATACATAATTTTCTTACATGTGCACTAGAATTTTGTAATCCGTAGCACCGGTATTAACATCGCTCATATACATAACTAGTTGTGCCCGCGACTTCGTTCGCGTGGATGTCGAACTTAACAATGTATTTTTTATCAAATTGACAAATTTTCATACAAACTTTCATCCCCTATTTTATCCCCTAGGGGGTAGAATTGATCAAAATCCTTTTTTAGCGGATGCCTACGTCATAACATCTACCTGCATGCCAAACAGCCCGATCTGTCCAGTGATTTGGGCTGTGCGTTGATAGATCACTATGTCAGTCAGTCACCTCTGAGTTATATACATATATTTAGATAAGCTAATAAAATTCCCCATCTCAAAAACTGCTGAACCGATTTTGGCAAATTTGCAGTATTCCCTAAGGTGAACGATCCCTAGTACAACAAAGAAAGAATTTTGAAAATCGGTCCACAATTGGCGGAGTAATCGCATAACAAACAAACAAAAATTAAAGATCATCACCTTTTTACTTATAATATCATTGATCATCACATCATCGACATCGGAAATAAAAAAAAATGCTCAGAAAATAAAAAGTACTTTTATGGGACCAAATGGCAAGTATACTGCATCTGCATCGAACAAAAGAAGAATCACACTAATCGGACTAGAAACCTTCGAGTATTCGGTGTAAAAAAGTAATTAAAAAAAAGAAAATACCGATCCAATTGAGAACCTCCTCATTTTTTTGAAGTCGGTTAAAAATCAGATCTATACCACGTCGTAAATTCAAAACACCTTAGGTCATTTTGATTCAGTTTCTCAAGTTCAGCCAAGATAGGTACTCTGATAGTTCTCGGGCAACTACATACCGTCGGACTTGTAATATCCCAAGATAGGAATACCATATCTTAAGTTTAGACTTGTTGTAAATGATAAAATGGATACCCCGTGACATAGATCATGTCCGGACATGGATCTGTTCTAATTTAATTGCATCGCGCATTTTTTTTTGTTTATTACTTATTAAGTATGTTCCCCGATTATTATTCAAAGCCGCCTGGGCCGATTTGAAAACTTTCCAGGTGGTCCCTTCTTAGAAAATAGTTACGAAGAAGATCGTATTGATAACCAAGTAAGTATGTATATGCAGAAGATGCCTTAAATCGATTCTAAACAAACTTAGGATTTACGAGTACTCGTGCTTTTTTATATTGACTTCCTGATAAGCTGAGTTCATGCATTGCCTAAAAGCCTCGACCTGTAAGTAAATGAGCGTGGGATCGCTTTGCTGCGCGTGCGACGGGCCGACGCCTTGGGCGCTGCGCACCGCAACCTTCTATTACCATGCTAGCTCTCACTGCACCGACTAACATTCTGCTGTTATAGGGCTGGTCTCAGCTATGCACTGAGCTAGGTACTAGACAAGTTTTATATATGTTCATAGTGCATTGATTCAAATATGAAGAATAAGAAAAATAAAATTAGTTTAAAACCTTCCGGGAAAATACTTGCTCAATAAATAGCAGCAGGCGTAGATGTGTGAAACTATAGAAACGGAAAAAACAACTTTTTATTATTACTATTCATAAACTACCAAATGCGCTAAATAAGTTTTTCGTCTTCTTTTTACCGAATTTAAAAAAAAAGTAGGTTATCAATTCGACCCGTATGCATGTAATATTTCCAGAACTGCCCAGTGTTCGGATATGTTAGTCTATATCAGCGTCTGAACAAATGTGCAAAATTTCATAAGTGTATGTATGTATGCATGTATATTTTTATGTTTGTGTTCGCATATCTCCGGAACTACAGGTCCGATTTAAGTAATTCTTTTTGTGTTGTACTAGGTATTGATCAACTTAGGGAATACTGCAAGCAAACATATCTCGTACTTAGACTTAGAAAATCTACGATCCAAATAGGCAAAAAAGTCCCCATCTCAAAAACTACTGAACTGATTTTGATGAAACTTGCAGTATTCCCTAAGTTGAACAATACCTAGTACAAAAAAAAAAAGAATTACTTAAATCGGACTTCACAAGTCCGATTTAAGTGATTTTCCGGAGATATGCGAACACAAACATGAAAACATACATACATACACTTATGAAATTGTGCACATTTGTTCATATCCGAAAACTGAGCAGTTCTAGAAATATTACATACATACGGGTCGAATTGATAAACTCCTTTTTTTGAAGTCGGTAAAAACAAAGCCACCGACTTCCGAAAGAAAAGTTATTTTAAACTTTTATGTAATTGTTTTTGAAGTCGGTAAAAAAAAAAGTTTTTTCCATAATATGTAATTTTATTTTACAACATATCAATATAAATATTTGGTTGACCGAGCTTCGCTCGGTTTTTAAAATGTCTATATCTTGGGAACCGAGCTTTTCTCGAACCTGGGACCTTGATAAATCGATTCCTTGAGCCGAAAAACCCCTAATCTGTAACTTTCATGAAAATCCTTGGAGCCGTTTCCGAGATCCTGATTATATATAAATATACAAGAATTGCTTTAAAATTTGCGTTTTAAGATATTAGATTAGTTATGGATAAAAGTCCATATTCTGTAACTGTTTTGGGCATTTTATAAACACAGTAATTTCTTTTTTCAAAATTAAATGGCGTTTACTTTCCTGCCCACGTTTAAAATAGATTTTAAATGTTTGAATGGAAGAAAGAATGGTTAGAACCTCAGGTAGATTCAACTCATCATCCGCGATATTCTTATATAATTTCTTCAACTGTTGTTGCCAGCCCTACCACCGCAAATACTGAAGCTACGTGAATCGTTGGAATTGGTGTGCTTACATCGGTCAGGGGTCAGGTCATGCTGCTCACTGAGCTGTAGGGAGGTAAGTGTGCTGTGCGAGGGGAACTGATCTTAATCGATGATTAGGAGGCCAGGGAGAGGTGTTTCTATGATTGCTGGTTGGTAACACACCTACGTGAATCGAAAATAACTTGGGTTGTCAAGAAAGAAACTGTTTTTCTTGCCCACAGATGCCTTTGAAGTGAAAAAAAGTGTTCAGGTTGTTTTTTAACTTTGGGGTTTACGATTGTATATACCACAAATAAACTAAACTTACTTTTTAAACATTTTTATTTATTTATTTATTTATTTAAACTTTCACGTACAATTGAGGTACATAAGGCGGACTTAATGCCACAAGGCATTATCTACCAGTCAACCTTTGGGTCAAATGGAGAGGAAGCTGGAATAGGTGCAACTGTACAATACGAAAAAATTCAAACTACTACATCTAATTATAAATAATATACTAATACATACGAAAATATATTGTACCTATATTAAATATACCGTTATATATTATAAACAAATATTTGATAAATAAAATACACAGATATACTTTTACACAGATTTAAATAAAATATATAACATATATAAAATATATAAAATAAATATATACATAATATGACATGACGACGACCATTAATTTATAAATACTAAGAATCCTAAGGAACGAGGGTTTTCAAAAAGTATTCCCGAACTTGACGTTTAAAAGAAAATTTACTCGGAGCTTTTTTGATGTCAAGGGGAAGCGCATTCCAGAGTTTAATTGCCGTAACCACGACGGAATTGGAAATAAAACCTGTACGGTGAGAAGGTATCTGAAGGAGCAAATTTTCAGCAGCACGAAGGTTACGATCGTGGGAGCTACCCAGGAGCTGAAAAGAACTTTTTAAATAATTAGGAGCACAAGGATCGTTCATAATAGAGAAAAGCAAGCAGAGTGATCTGAGGGATCTTCTCTGGCGGATAGGCAGTCATTTAAGCTGAGAACGGTAACTGGAAATGTGATCATATTTTCGAAGTCCAAATATAAAGCGGATACAGTTATTCAGAATACGATCCAATTTGTTTAGAAGATTTTGGGATACATCAGAGTAACAAACATCCGCATAATCAATAATAGGGAGCACAAGAGCCTGGACAAGCAGTAGTTTAGTGCTAGACGGAAGAAAGTGCTTAAATCTATAGAGAGATCGCAGTGTGGAAGAAACGTTCCGACTTACCAAACTGACTTGCTTTTCCCAGCTAAGTCGATCGTCGATATGTAAACCCAAATCCTTAACGTGAGGAGATAAAGGAATAATTGTGTTATTAAATTTTATAGGTACAAGATCATGAATATTGAGGCTACGCATATGGTACACGCTACCTATTACAATGGCTTGACATTTGCTCACGTTGACTGATACCCCGAACTGCCTGGACCAGTCACTAATACTACGCAGGTCATCGTTTAGGGCGGAAATGCAGTCATCTAAACCGCTGACATCGGCTTGAGCGTAAAGTTGCAAGTCATCAGCATACAGATGGTAAGAGCATTTGAGGACGTCAGTAATGGAATTTATAAAAAGTGAAAATAGAAAAGGAGAGAGTATACCGCCTTGCGGAACACCAGCTAACAGATCATGCCAGTCAGAACATGCCTGCTGAACACGAACCGCCTGCTGGCGACCACGAAGATAAGACGAGAACCAATCCCGTGATGAATCCGAAATCCCAATCTGTGACAAAATAGCAAGAAGAATATCATGGTCAACGGTGTTAAATGCGTTGGAAAAGTCAATTAAAACTAAAACCGTCAACTTTGAATTTTCCATGCCGGACCTTATATCATCAGTGACTTTGAGTAGAGCAGTAGATGTACTATGTCCTGGACGAAAACCAGATTGAAATTGGGAAAGACAATTATTTTTTAAAATGAATGAGGAGATTTGTTTGTGAGCATCAGCTTCCAGGATTTTGGAAAGGAAAGGGAGAATGGAGATCGGCCTAAAATGAGCTGTTAAGCTGGGATTTGGAATCTATCTAAGTTTTCCATCTACAAAATATTTTATTGACAGAAACAATGATGGTTTCAAGCTTAATTTACTGAAAGATACATATCTTTATGAGTACATTTAGCCTGAATTTCGACAGTTCATTACTTTGACATGGTCTCAATTTTGCGAAATAATTGTTCATCTTGAGTAGTCGAACAGCTTTTGCTTCTACAGAACATTATTTTGCTCGTCTCGCATTAGTCCGACAAAACATTAGTAGGTACTAGTGATGTTGCGAATATCTGATTTTTGACATTCGCGAATGCGAATGCGGATGCGAATATTCAATTCCAATATTCGCGAATGCGAATGCGAATGCGAATATTCAGTTTTAAATCAATTACGTTTGATAATTTAGAAAATACAAAAAGAAACACTTTTTATTGTAACTTTTTAACTTATTAATTTTTTTACTTCCTGTCTGTAACGAGAATGGAAAAAGTATACAGGGTGATTTTTTTAACTGGGCGTGGTTGGCTTTATGAAACTAAAAGGAATGTCGAAAAACTATGAAAGGAGTCTCGAGGCCGATTTTGACGAAAACTAATACTGCATTTTTACTTCACCAGAATTTGATCCTTGCTCCAGCTGGTTCGATTCCTGGCGAGGATTACTGATTCTGCTAAAATCCCATGATGCATTTTTAGTTTCCGTCAAAATTGGCCTCGAGACTCCTTTCAATGTTTTTCGATATTCCTCATAGTTTCGGATTTAGGCATCCACACCCCATTGAACAATTCACCCTGTATAAAAGTGGCTCTAAGAATGGCGTCAGTGAAAGAAAAACAGACAGAAACACGTTTATCTTAGCATGGTCATATTTATGATTAATTATTGTGATTGATTTGATGAACATTAATATTGATGAATGGCGAGATAAAGGCAGATGAAACAAAAGATGAATGGAGAGGACGACAAAAGATAAGAATGAATGGAGTGTGTGGAAGAAGGAGTACCAGATATTGGTAATTTTTCAGTCTTTCGTATTCGCAAAATATTCGCATGAATTTCTAAAAATATGCGAATATCCGCATGATGCGAATGCGAATGCGAATATTCGTAACATCTCTAGTAGGTACCTACTTAGTACTTCGACAACACACACCTTCGAAAAAACTTCTTCGAGAGAACTATTCCTTGTTAAGCACTTGCTCGGCAGATCTCTATTTCGACGGAAATAATACAAGCATCTAGCTAGGGTATGTAGACAGGGCAGAACAGTTCGAGATTCTGGTTATGTTTGCCCAGGGACAGACCGTAACTAATTGCTATCTTATCTAGACATGTCAGAAGATATATGACATAAAACATAATAAAATATTGGCTATTGTAGGATTATTTCTTATTACTCCATAACAATTGTTACATAATAAACAAACCATTTCTTTTTCGTCTACGGTGTTCGTGACTGACGCCATTTCAACGAAAAATTGTAATTTGACGTGAATTATGACGTCACTTATGTTGTAGCCAGTGTTGCTAGATGGAAAAAGAAAAAATGTACCTACTTTAGGTAATTGTAACTTATAACTGATGTTAATTTATCCTATTGTTTTGTTTTTTTGGTATCTCCATTGCGCGTTTTTTAGTTATTTACTCCCAAAACATGATTCAAGTTAATTAATATGATTTAGGAAATAATGATTAATCTAAATACTGAAATCTTTTAACTGTTTTTATTTTATGTCATCAGTTCATCACACCCTTTTAGGGATGAATTAACGACATAATAATTAGCAAGTTTCAAACTTAGGTAACTATTATGTTGGAATTACGTGAACTGCTTAGGCTGTTCTAAGTAAATATTTTTTTTTCATCCTTTCGTGCCAATCACTTAACCGTTATGGTGTAAATTATTTGGTAGGCCTAACCTAGTCACAGTTTAACGTAAGCGAGAATGGATCAGAACTGAAACTCTAACCCCCTTATTAATAAACGTGGACTAAAGTTACTACCAGGATAATCCTCGGATTAACCATTCATTTTTTAAGGATTAACCTTGGCGCAACTTTAGTCCACGTTTATTAATAAGGGGGTAAGGTAGTAAACGCAAGAAAAATTAAAAAGTACACTCTACACAGGTTATACTAGATAGTGTAAATCCCTTATTTCTTATTGGCAACATTTGTTAATAGTATAGGTTCACTAATAAGTGATGTTCGTGTACACTATACATTAATTTAGTAAAAGCTATTAACACGATAATCGTGAGAATAACACTGCTCGTAACTTTTGTGTCAGAAGTTCCAACTATAATGGAATGCTAGTTTCATTAGGTACACTTGTTTTGTCCTATAAAGTTAAACAATTAAAGACTTTCGAAGTGCCAAGAAGTAAAGTTAAAGTTTTAATTTATAATTTGAGCTAACCTGTTCATGCGTAACACATACACATATCACGCCTTTTTTCATGCAGGGATTTCTAATAGTCACCACTCACTAGCCAGCCTTAAACTTCGTCTATTTTCATAATTTTTGGGGTAAGGAGGACTGATTGAATTATGTCCGCTACACATCCACACACACATACACGAATACTTACTGGTTGCGAAACTACACACCTGATTCATAAAAAAGAACAGGTGAAAATGTTCAATGTTTTTAAAACGATTTGTCTACTGATGGATTGAAAAGTTTGCATCTTTTCATACTTGTTAAACCATAATTGCGTATTATAGTGTTTGATTGACTCTTTTATAAACGTTTTCAGCTCATGCCCGATAAAAAAATTAAAATTCTGGAAGACACACAATCGAAGAAGCTCGAGCTTACCTTTACTCGGCTATTGGAAAAGAAAATTTTCATTGTCCAGTTTTTTCAGTTATTCCTATACAGTTTTTTGCCTTTTATTTTATATTATATTAGCCACCTACAGCAGAAAGAACTATTTGCGAAGCTTTCAATACAAAACCAACAGGCGTGTATCACACAGATTGGACACCGCGTCATGACCTGACATCAAGACTGAACAAAATAATACGGGCCACACAAAAATAATCATACGAAAATACACCTTATCTCTTGGTTGTAAAGCTCTAAAGTGGATAGAAGGGTTGTAAAATAAAGTTGGAGCAGCATAACCCTATATTTGCGCGTGACATATCCAAATGTTGATGCACCAGTGCGGAAAATGACATGTCACCGTGTTCCCATACAGTGACGTCATATTAACACCTCGATGCCGACACGAGAGGTATTAGCTTTTAGCATTTTTATTCATACTTTTTGGTGCTGACTGTTGTGCGGCGTAGAATTTGAATTCTGAATGAACATTTGAATTTGACATTCTATTGGCTATTTGAAAATATAATTTGATATAACAGCACGTACTTACGAAATGATGTGCTGCTGCTTTGTATACATAGCACTTAAGAGGATCGTCTACCGAGCGCTCGTCCATAGATACTAAAAGAGAAAACGTTTTCCTACCCCTAAATGTTATCCTATCTCAATGATTTTTAAGAATGCTTCTGACACAGTAAAAAACTAGGTTTATAGGTTTTCTTTTTTTCAAAAGTAACTCTTAGGCGCCTGTAACTTTCAAACTATTATAAATTTTGAAAAAAAGAGTACCTACAAACCTAGTTTTTTTACTGTGAAGGAAACATTCTAAAAAATCATTGAAGTAGGATAACATTTAGGGGTAGGAAAACGTTTTCTCTTTTAGTATAGACGAGCGCTCGGTAGACGATCCTCTTAATTATTCAGATATTTTTTTACTTCGCTTTTATTGCATACGGAAGCGTGAAACATTTTGAAGCATTTGCATTGTTACGGCTTATTAATGTCGATACGATCGCAACTAATTTCAGTTAAAAAAGAACTTGCAAACTGAATTTTATTATTGTAAATGTGTATATAATATCGTCATGTACTTCAATAAATGATAGACCTATGTTATTTTCAAAGCTGCACTCAATAGAAAATAAGTAAAACCTGCTAAAACTGTTTATATGTGATTTCATGTTTTGAAGTCTGACATGTTAACCATCTAATAATTAAAAAAAAACACCAACAAATCAAATTAACCGTCATCGACTATTCACACAATCTCCGCATAAAATAAGAAAAAACTACAGTAATTCAAACCAATAACGTTTATTTCCTTAGTAAAACAGTCACAAAACTCTATAAATCAATCGTAAAATAATAAAATATTTGCAGATTCCATGCAAAAATATTCAAAGCAGTGAGTTAAGGCGGCCATATTATTTTGATACACAATGCGACACGCACGCCGCCTGGCGGTGGCTCGGTACTCACACGTTTGACAGCATCCCCAAGATGGCGGCCGGAGAAACCGCGGGAAGACACCACTGCACACCACAATGCAACGTTAAACTGCATACCCCCACATACACCACGAAACATTAACACTGAACACTTCGCAGCCCACTGGGATCGTTCGACGCCACACATCACCCTGGCCCACGCACTATGAGGGTCACAACGCATGTCCAATCAAGTGGCATATTATCACTAATTACGATGACGGAGCTATGCCTTCCCCGGCAGCGGATCGTCGAATGAAAACCTCCACCATGTTGTTACTGAATTTTATACTCCATCCCAGTCAGCAGAGCCTCCAAGTTTGCCTCCTTCAAATTCGTTATGCATACAGCACCAAGGGCTGTTGAATACCGTTCGCGTTTATTTATGAACAGGCAAACTTCTGGTGGCTGGTGGGACGTACGAAATACGTTATAGGCTTGCCTCCCCCGAGTGCCGGCCACCGGCGCCGCACACACCACCAACAATGCATGCGATCGCTGAAAAAGGGCTTTTTATGTATTCAACTTCACAACTCTGTAGCTCATCTGCAAGTCGTATTATGGACCTAATTAACAAGTTAATAATTATGGGCGATCCGGGGCCGCCGCGTCTGCGCACACCGCCTGGAATCCATTCTGGATTTACAAATTTGAATGTCGAAGTCGGATTCAGGTTCATTCGAATAGCGCGAATCCTTTGTGATTTTGGAATACACAAAAATTTAAATTCACCTGCGCAGAAAATGTTTAAAAGTTGTCCGGAGCATCCGCGTGCGTTTTGAAGCTCCCGCGATTGCGACTTTGCAATGGTAAGGAGCGTTCAGAAATTCCGCCCCGCCCGACACCCCCATCACAAAGTATAATGATATCGTCGCCGGCGTTATTATGGCAGTCGTCATAAATATTTCATAGATGTTGCGAGGGCAGTAATGACCGAGTGACCGCCGATCGCCGAGAGTCGTCGCCATCTTAGATTGCACATTATACCCCCGCTCCACGAGCTGATCCCCCGTGAGGTCATTATATCGAGATGTTGTGATATTACCCAGTCATTGACTGACTGAACTTTGTAAAGGAATCGTGTTGTATCCAGAAACACTTCTCCAGTTTCTCGTTTAAGTCTTCTTAGAAGCATGTTCCTTGAATTTTAACATAAGTTCTTTAGCACTAGCTTAGTCTTGGTTTAACACGCATTAGTTGACAACTTGGAGGAAATTTTACTCGTACACTTTAAAATTCTTCTAAGCAGGTGGGACTTCGCTCATTCATAACGCAATGACACTACGTGCTACGGAATTTTCAAGTGTTGCATTCAGACTATCCGTATATAAAAGTTGTTTGTCCCCCACACACTGAGTGTCTGTATACCCAAATTCATCAACCAGCATTTTTGTAAAGACTAATCAATTGGTTTTATAAAAATGTTTATTTTCCAAAGATTTTAATGAAACTTCCACAGTTTCTCGATACTGTGTAGCAGCAGGCACGTGCCGCTCCCAGACGGCGTGAAGGTGGCTAATTACCCAGTCCTCGGCCGGACACCGGCGTGGCGGCGTCCTTTGATCACCAGCCTTTGATCGGCCGGCGACACTACGTAAAGGTACGGCGCTTAGGAGTTGAACGGACATTGGAATTTGGCAAAGTTATTTTATAATTCGAATCAGACTAGTACGCTTTGGAAAGTTAACACTGCTTCTGTTCTTCTAGCGTTAAAGTAACTGGCGTAGGAAGCTCCGAATTCCCTAATTTTACCAAACACATCAAGGTAAAAAAAAGGAAACAGCTTCAGCAAAGTTAGTTACTGATCAAACTGATGCTGTATCTCTTACATAAAATGTAACAGGCGGTGGTCTCGTCAAAACTCAAAATTAGCTCGACCGTTTAGATTTAAAAAGTAACGGTTTTGTGTGTGCATAATTGTCCAGGCAAGGTGTTTTATAAATATTTACCTGGGCTACGGCGAAGCCAGGGCGGTAGTCACAAATGAATGTCACGTATAGTACTTAATTGGCAAACCTATTTGTGTTGAAGTTGAACAAAGTGTCCAGTGTACTCTCCTGCATATCGCCGCCGAGTTCTACCGATCTCCTTTGACTGAAAACTTGTTAGAGGTCCGTATTAAAATTCAAAAACGACGCACGGAACTCAGTCCCGATTCCTGAAAACATTATTCAGGGGATTTGAATAATGATTTTGTTTTAGTCCGTACTCACACCTCTTGTTAATGTATGCGAGAAGATTGGAGCCCCGAAAGTTCGTAACGCGATTTTTGGTCGGACTTAAATGGTTTTCAAACTTAATTTTGTGGGCTTTTTAGTCGTAAAATGTGTTTATGCAAGAATCCCTTTATGAACAAAGTTGTTATAATTTATTGCGTTTAAACTTGCAAAGTGTTGGAAGGATTGGACACGACACTTGTATGACAAAGTGTGCTTCATAATTGGATATTTAGCTGTGACATTTTAGGATAAGTTTAGTGTTTTCAGGAGGTAATAATTAAAAAAAATACAATAGGTAGACTCTCATGAATTGTTAATATCGAACCAATGACAGATTTGTGATTCGTTTATAATATCATGATATAAACATTGTCGACGAGGCTTGCTTTGAATGACAGTATTTCAAGCCAAGCTAAAATTAATTTATTTACATTTCACCTGCATTGTCAAAACATTTCCAACGGTTTTATTCATAAAAACTCTTCTGAATCCTCGTTACCAGTCCATCGTTCTGCAAACGAGCTCATAAGTGCTCTCACCATCTGCAGTGCGACTTCAGACAGTAACAGTCAAAGTAATCTAACAGAAAAAAATGAAGTCGCCATATTTTATTCAAATTCCGCGTCGCGAACAGTTGAAGCGGAAAAAATATGAATATGATTTCCTTACGCACTTTAGAGAAGTTGCCTCGCGCCAAATGAAGCATATTTCGAGCCATAACACTCGCATTATTCAGGAAAAAAACTTGATGGCGACTGCTATTCATGATGCGACTTTGACGCACAGTCGCATGAGAAAGGAGAATGATAAATTGATAAGTTACTTTGAAGCTTTGAAGACATGTCTGGTCTTAGGCGACCAGACTTGTCGACTCGACTTTGGAAAGTATGGTTTGATAAAGTAAGCAATTGTGATTTGGTTGCGAATCAATTTTTTTTTTATGTGCTTTTGTGAATAATAAAGCTTTACCAAATGCAATGAAAAGATTACTGGCACAATAGGTGTACATCATTCTACCTTGTTGTAAGAAATACAAAAAGAAAAGTGTGCCTCACGATAATTATGAATGTGTAAAGGGAATGATAATTAATGAATATTACCGAATTTCAAGATAACAGACGAATCTGACAAAACCACTGAAATTCAATCATTTTAGTAGCAGAGTGAATAGGGCGCTTTATTCAAAGCAAGTCTTAAGAACAGTTGAAGAGGGAAGCGCCTTAACTTTTTATATACATTTTGTTCGCTAAATGAACTGAAACTGTATTTCACAGATGCTAAGGAAACTTACTTTTTGGGTTAAGTATTGCTGGAAAATGGACCGTTTGTTTTGGCTGAAAGATGTCACAAAAAATACACGGGCTGTGTTTCAGATGGTTGAATATTTTTGTGTTAGGAAGAACTGTTTTAAAACATAAAGTGGAAAATCTTTAAATTTTTCACTTTATGTTTTAAAATAGTCCTTCCTACCTACTACTGTTTTAGATTTAAAAAAAAAAGAAGACTTTGGTAATTATTGTTATTCATTCTTCAATTCTATGTACAGTTCATACGTACAGAAGCCAGCAGACAAACCTACCCCAATCTGTCAAATTTTATCAATGGAAAATTAACCTTTTTCCATTGTGATAAGGTTAAGGTAAGGGATAAAGAAATTGACAGATTGAGGTTGATAATGATGGCGTTTGTGCAAAACAGTAGATAGAAATTAGAACAGAAACGTGGTTAGGGAAATAATGTTATTATTTTTTTAATAGGTACCTCATTATTTTATTCATTGCTGTAGGATCGTTAAATATAATTTATATTCATATAAAAGCATTGTTTTTCTTGATCGAGGCCTTTGTCAAAATTATGATTTTCAGTATGGCTTCAACATCATTAAACAAAATTTTACCAGCATAAATTCATACATCCATAAAACACATCATCTACAAACGACTACAGAACCAATTTTTCAAATTAAACGAACAAACGTGTTGTTTTTCCTTCACCCTAGGACTTCATGTAAATTATATTCAGCGGGGAGAGATGTGCTCACCCCGGTCCCCAAGATAGCTTAATGATGCTCCAAGATAACGTAAATGTTATGTTATTATTTATTTTAGTGTTATTGTAAACGTTTCTTCTGTTTCATTTTACACTTTCGGAAAATGCAGTATTTTAGAAAAGATGTTCTGGCCGTTCTGGGATATTAAATTAGTAATCGGTAAATATTATATGTATTAGTTAGGATTAGGAATAACTTATATTTTGTATTATTTTACCCATGATCCAATAGATAAATTAAGCCAATCACTTAACTATAGATTGAAAATGAGACTTCAAGTTTGTTTCACACGAGCTGTTTTTAAAGGTAGCTATATAAACAAAAGTAAATAGAAAGAGGTGAAGCAAATGAAATTAATTATTCCAAAGCAAACTTGCCTCATTTCAAATACATCGAACCCCCGTTTCTGTCAATGCTTGACTTTTTCGAGGCTCTCAAATCTGCAAGACAAACAACTGAATCTATAGAATTAAACAAATGACGACGGTGTACTCAAATGAGAACGTGATATTGGACGGAAAGACATTCGACTGGAATTTAAGACATTTAGGTAGTAAGTAACAAATATTTTTGTATTATGGTTTCAGGATTTTGCATGGCTTGTCCTTTGGAATTTCAAAATATATAGATATAGCACTATAATTACGCAATGTATGCATTCTATGAATGAAAATAAATAGCTATTTTAGCTATCATAGTTGAAAAATGCTCTTGGGCCATGAACCAGACTAATTTCAGCGGGCCGTCAGTTAACCCAGGGAAAACCTTGACGACGGTTAAATTACTTAATTGCACGTTCATTTTCATAAACTACAGTACCTTAACTATCGCAAAAGTAGAAAAAACCGGCCAAGTGCGAGTCGGACTCGCGCATGGGTTTTGTACTAATATTTATAAAAACGGCAAGATTAATACGTTTTTTGTATGGGAGCCCCCTTAATTTGTTTTGTTTTAATTTCCTTATTTACTTTTAAAGTGAAAATATTCGTTTAAACTAAACATTCTGTAGATATTCAAGCGCTATTTTATTATATTTTTAGTATTTGTTGTTGTAGTGGCAACAGAAAATATTAATAATTTGTGAAAACTTCATCTGTCTATCACAGTTCATGAGATACAGCTTGGTGACAGACGGACAGAAGGACAAACAGGCAGACAGACAAGACAAGAGAGACAGCAAAGTCTTAGTGATAGGGTCCCGTTTTACTTTAGGAAGAACGGAACCCTAAGAAGAAATTCCGTCGTCGTTCGTTCATTACCCTCAACAGTTTCCAAATACTTTTATTCCATAGATTGTATTTGATCTTCAAGCACGTCATACACAATGTTCCACACGCCGCCGCCGATATCTGGCTCAATCAGTGCGACTTCGCCGCTGAATTTTTACACGTTTCTTATTCATGGACATTACTTATGCATGCAGCAAGCGAAAATATTACAGCATTTTAATGAAAGAAATATTAATTTTGAAGCAAAGTTTTCTTTGCGGTCGCGACGGGCGGAATTAAGTTCGGTCTGAGAGAGTTTGCGACCCCCCCACATTCTAAATATGCTTCGTTGAATTTTAGTTGGGGTTTTGAACCGTTCGTTAAGACCTACATTTTATTATTTAAGTAAATAAATTAAAGGACGGAGAAAATATGCACAGTCTGGAAAATGTTCTCTAGAAAGCTGTGAGTTGAAAGAATGTCTGTTTTGGGGAAAGGAATGGAAATGAAGGAAATTCATCTTCTAGTTTGATATAAAACTTATGTTTGTTCGAAGGTGATTTAGTTTCGTGATAGGATACATAATATTTCTTGTAGTAAGACGTAGTGATGTTCACAATAATAAGTGTTATAATGTTGAGAGCTCAAGAGAAAATTGAAGTCTAATTGGCAAGATTAATTACGTGTCTCATTATTTTTATCTTCAGATATTTTTACGACAGAATATCAAAAATAGTCCCCTACTAAAAACTGTAAAAAGTATACTGAATAAAACTGATTCTTCACGTTATTAAATTAAATCAAGCATCAGAATCAAAACAAACGGTTGTTCACAGACACAGTTATTTTGACTTTGCAAGTACTCATTACAATTTTGAAACAATATCTCTTACCTAAATCAAACTCATCGCTATGGGAAACTATTTCTTGAGCTATTGTAATAAGGATGAGGGTTTTCGAATTTGTAGTACAATTAAGTTGGTACACTTAGAGTAAGTGATTTCTCTCAGTTTAGTCATAAAAATGTTAATTTTGCAAAAACAAATAGCGCTTAATGTATGCCGAGGGGAAGTGAATTAATAGGGAGCAGACAACTCACTATTTTGGTACATTTGTGCTGTTACTGCACGTGAACGAGGTTGATTCATAGGGTAAGTGTAACCTCTTCTATTATGCAGTTCAATATTTTAATAGGGCTTATGAACTTTAGGGATTCAGTAACTGAATATTTTGTATAGAAATGTTTCCTCAGTAGGTATTTCAAGAGTGGTCTCGAACAGTGCTTATTAAGTAAGCGTAACTGGTACTTCCTTGTCTGTTGACTCATTGACTGGTCCCTACGTATATTTTAGTACGTTTGAGTGCATTGCCCAGAGTGGACAAGCTATACCATTTACAAGTTTGCTCTTAAGTAAATATGCATTCAAACTGGAAGAATCCTAAAGAATTTTATGAAAATTATGAAATTGAAGAACATTCTCGATTCTGATCTTCAAGTCATTTTGCTGGTAACCTACGTTGATGAAGCGTATATTCTGTCTACCTACATATACCTGTCTACTTTTTCCATAGTGTGGTTCCCCTCTCAAAGTAAACAAGTAGCCAAGGTAAAATATACTCATAAGTAGGTGGCTCGCTGAAATTGATTATCGTCGAACGATAACAGGCCCACCGCATCCCCCAAACCGTTATTTTGGCGGGAAAATGATGGATGTTCCAGGAAAATATTGTGGCTAAATCTACTGGAAACTAATACACAACACAGGCATCAATTGGGCCATGTATTACCGGAAAGAGTACATTATTTACTTGATATATGAGACTTTTTAAGTACATAGGTACTTAGTTATAGCTTATTTTCTTCACAAATAAATTATAATAGCAAAGTGCATGTAAAATCAATATCGATAATAATAATTGTGCAAATAAAAGTTCTTGATATCGCTATCCCTCATGACTAATAGAATCTCGTGAACGCTGAAAATGATTACTGATCTTGATGATATCTTCTCTCGTGTGCTACGAGATTTTCGACACGTGGGCCCCATGTGTCGAAAATCTCGTAGCACACGAGAGAGCATCGGGACGTGGTTATGGTGAAAATAAAAAATATATGAATTCTTCTCGACTAATTTGTTTTAGGATCAAGCACCATCTGCGATATGAACGTGCCGCAAAAATGATGGATTCGCGTCAGAAAATACTCGCGGAAATTATTCAAATAAATGCGCCCGTAGCGCCTACTACTATACGTTGTTTTGTTTTCCGCGTTTTCTTCTTTGAAAACTGTATAATAAGCGCGGGCGTTTGGTTATCGAGAATTTCGGTCGTTAAAACATTAAAAAAACGTAAAAATTGTGCACATTTTTCAATTCGAATTCCTAAAGTTAGTGAAATTAAATGAAATGATGTTTATTAATGCAAGTAGGTTATATCAACAATTCAACATTTTTACACGTCTTTTCATAAAAGTAGAAGGGGCCGGTACTAGCTTACCTAGTTATTTTACGTATTTATTACATTGAATATTTTAATTGCGTTGCATCTTACACTTTTTCTCATAGTTTTCGCAACTCGCACAATTTTTAGTGGAATCCACAACATTCATCCATGCATGAAAGTTGGTTTTATGAAATATTTCCTATTTTGAACATAAAACAAACTAACTGCGATAAAAATCAATTTTGAGTTATACAAACAAAAATATGTTGACTTCACAAAGGCCGGAAAACCCTTTTATTTGTCTGAAAAATAAACAGAAAGTTAATAAAACAGAGCCCACTTTGAATCTATTATACCTTGGCATGAAGGGTTGTTTATTAATTCGGAAAAATATTCTTTTTTAAAAGGGGTGTTTTTCATCAACTTGCACCTGTGGTCTTGCTTAGTTTTTTTGCACGTCTGGTGGATAAAAGCAATAAAGTGGTTAAATGTAATGTTTTGTACTTATAAGCTCGTTTTGTTTTCAACTGAACAAAGAACAGATTGTTGACAGGGTGCCAAACATAGGACATTACCTGATATTTTCGTAGTGTAGTCCGGTGTCGTCGGGAGAGATTCGTCATTTTTTCCGTACCGGTTTGGTTGGTAGGCCTGGTAGGCCATGAAGTAAAAACGGTAGGTATTGCTGTCTGTCCGCTTTAGGTATGAGCTTCGATGGCAACTTCCAAAGATGGGACGCAAAGTATTTGCTTACCTAATATTGCAATAAAACTTACTTTCATAAAGTAAGCTATGTACCATGACGATTTCTTAACTGATACGACGAAAATCCGTATGATACCATGACTATTTTCTCATAGTAAATAGGCCTTGACTTCGAAAAAGGAATACCTATATGACTCCCAGTAAATAACAAGTATCTACAAAGCCGGTAGGTTCAGGGGTTTTGTTCGTGACACGGTTTCCTTTCTTTATCGTCTTACTCCACAGAGTAACTAATAGAAATAGAGAAGAAAATATTACGCAACCAAGATCTGGAATTGGATTATTAGATTGTCTTAGTTTTTGGAATCAATATGAGATCAACATGGGGTTACTAGAACTAAGACAACTTGAAATGTTCTTTTAACACAACATATGAAACGTGGGTGACCTTATAAGCGGATGTTTTGACTTTTATATACAATTTTATATAGTAAGGAATTAATTCTTAAAGAAAACGTGGAACAAAAAAAGTGTGTCATCTTTTTTCTGTTCTACGTATCAGTGTTGCCACATTATCCCTCGTCCCGCGTGTGACGGAGTGCCCTCGTGATGTAAGCTATGTGCATAAATTTTGTGGAGAGTTGTGACATGGCAACCCCGCCACCTTTGTGACGTCAAGAGCTTTCGTCTGACGGTTCTCGAGAGTGTTGCTAGATGAGATTTATTACTTTTTTATTTTGTTTTTGTGGTGTTTACGACTTAGAACACATCCAACTTTTTCTGTTTTCTTTTGTGTGAGAGACCTGATATTAATACCTACATAGAACATTTCGGTAAGTTTTAGGACCTCAGTGCTTCTTCAGTCATCGTCAATAGACAGGTAAAGATTGTCCGTGGTATTCCAGGTATTGTTTTTATTCATTTTCACATCAAGCCTGTTTCAGATTCAGATGCATCTCTTTGTATTCTAAATAACATTCTTGAATTTTTATACTGAAGTTAGGAGCTAATCAAGAATCAGTCGATAAACAACAGAACTCACAAAGACACGTTCTTTTCCAACTTGATTGACGTTTGTTCGAATTCGGAACGCGAACAAAAAAGAAAAGTTTGTCACATCTCGGCCAGTGTTCCTCGTAAATCAAAGAGGTTTTATACCTAACGCTATTTTTCTCTTATTAAAGCGAAGGGAACGGGTTTAAGGGTGAAATAACAGTTTTTTCTTACTTTTATGGCGTGAGAAAAAAGAGCAGGTGTATGAGGAGGGCCGATATTAAAATGTTTCATGTAAATTTCAGTCGTTCAACGGGCTATATTTCAGGAGTTGTGCTGTCTGTCTGCGAATTTGGTATTCATAGACGGCTCTTAGTTTAATATTGGGGTTAAAGCGACTTCCTTGAGTGTATTTTTGTGAGTTTACTTTAATCTTTTTAATTTGAATGTAGGGGGCAAGTTTAAACCCTCAGATTATGCCTGAATGAAACAAAGGAAGAAATAAAATAGGGTAGACACTATCTTACTCGTCAGCAATATGTGAAATGAATAAGACTTCACTGAAGGCACTTTCTATTATGTTTAGGTTTTTTTTATTCTGAAAAATAATATAAAACAGATATTTAATTTTAAAAATATTACCTATATGCATACGCATGCATCGCGAAGGCGCTAGAAATGGATTGAAAAATTCGACGCTTGTAGGTGAGAACCTCGGTGCTTCGGTTGGAAAGAGCGTCGGATGTACTGAATCCGGAGGCCGCAGGTACAAATCGTTCTCGTGAAAGATAAAGTCGAACGACTTTTTCTTTCCATAGAAATTTTTAAAAGCAGTTTTTGTCAAACATGAGATAAATAACATAGTTTCAGTGTTTTTAAAGTTCTTGATATATACGTTTATGAATCGATTTCATAATTACCTATATTAACGTCGTTTGTTTATTTTTTATTTGCCATGGTGAGTCAGATGAAAATACTAAACGAAAGTATTTTCTTTCAAGCACTTACGTAAAGTAAACGGGCGGTGGCTACATCTAATCACTTCCTTAGTAATTTATAAAACAAGATAAAAGATAAATAAATAAGGCTGAGAGGAATATGAAAATGAGTTTACAGTTGAGATTGATAGGTGAGGTTTTTTTAATACCCGGCGGTTTATGAAACATTGAAGGGTCGGACTGCGGACGAAGGGACAGGCACGGATTTAAATTGTGCATCTTTTGTGACGAAAATGTCTCATGGTCGATCAGGGAACACACATAATTTCTAAGTAATATCAAAATTAACGTGAGAGGGATGGGGAAGAAAAGTTCTCAGAAAAGAGTGGCGACCACAGACCGGACGACGCAGCGTAGGCCTCCCACTAGGTGGACCGACGACATCGTGAGGGTCGCGGGCAACCGGGATGCAAGTGGCGAATTGTCGTTTGGCGTGGCGGTCTAAGGGGGAGGCCTATGTTCAGCAGTGAACGTCTTCCACTGATGATGAGAGGGATAAGTACATTTTTTATATGTTACACCGTAATCAGTGAATCAACAACTTCGGGTGGCGTTTTTTGCAAAAAAATTTAATTGTAATGCATGTGATGGAAATGTACAGGTATTTGTTTTTTAAATCGTAGGTATGTCACGCCACCAGGCCCCTTGAATGTTCAGGACGACACCGCTGACGATGCAATTGGCCATGTTCTAAGTTCTATGTTAGGGGTTTTGGTTTCCGCACTTAGTCCTTCATGTGGACCATTGTGCGTGAGCCTTAGTGGCCATGGTGGCTTATTCCAACCAGCCCACCTCCCTCCAGAAGTTGATCAGGTTCTTTGGTCTGTGGAGAACATCTGTGTAAGTCCTGGGTGTCCCGAGGGTTTCTGTCCTGATCTGTGTGACACCTGTGCACTCGAAGAGCACATGCGCGACGGTTTCCTCAGTCTCCATGCATGCCCTGCACAGGGGGCTGTCCGTTATGACTATTGTGTGGAAGTGTTTGTTTAGGGAGCAGTGTCCCGTTATGGTCCCTGTCAGCAGGCGCATGCCGGTCCTGTCCAGGCGTAAAAGACGTCTGGTTAGCCTGCCATCTAGGGATGGCAGGGCTTCCTTGGATTGCCTGCAGCCTGGTGTCGAGGTCCACCATCTCTCTGCTTGTGTGAGGGTGCGCTCCTGCAGCCATCTACGTATCTGGTTGAAGGGGATGGGTATAATGGGTTCAGGTCCGCAAACTGATGCGCTGGATGCTCTCCTAGCTAGTTCATCAGCCGCGTCGTTGCCCAATGATCCGCTATGTCCTTTAATCCATTGTAGTGCCACTTTGTTGCGTTTAGATACCGTTAGACGTTCTAGTGCATTGTGACATTCTAGTATTAAGCTTGAAGTGGTATATTGTTTCTCCAACGATTGAAGGACTGAGGCACTATCAGAGAGTATACGTATATGGGTGTCCGTAACTCTTCTGGCCTCTATCGCATATGCTGCTTGTATAATGCCCATGCATTCCGCCTGGTAGACGGTGTTGTACATTCCCAGCGGGCTGGATATATTTATGTTAAGGTCGTGTGAGAAGACTCCAGCCCCGGTTCCGGAATCATTCTTTGATCCATCTGTGTATATCCTCAGATCTTTCGGGCCTGAATAGTCACACTGCTCTTCTGCAAGTGTGATATTGTAGTGCTTTTCAAAGTGGTATTGTCTTGGGGCTTTGTCGCATGGTGATGCCATCATTGGCTGTTGTTCGATCGCATCATTCTTAATTCGCGTGTGTTTAATTCTGGAGTCTTTGTTTAGGGTTCCCAGGGCATAAAGCCTAAAGGCGGCTAGGGCCGCCTCTTTCTGCACGATGAGGTGTAGAGGTGGCAGTCCAAGCATTGCCTGTAGGGCAGCGGTGGGTGCAGTTCTCATGCAGCTAGTAACTGCCATACAAGCAAATCGCTGCAGCTTTTCGAGGTCTTTTTGGGTTGTGCTCAGGTTTGTTCTGGGCCACCAGACCAATGAGCCGTACGTGACTGTCGGTCGTATGACAGTGATATAGGTATAGCCAGTGAGTGATCTTGGGACTGATCCCCCAATTCCTGCCAAGCATTCGCTTGCATTGCCACAGGGATATGCTGGCTTTTGTGGTGATGTAGTTGATGTGTTTGCCCAATTCAGCTGTTTATCCAAAAAGATGCCCAGGTATTTGGTTTCAGTTGATAGGCTTAGGGTGGTTCCAAAGAAGCGTGGAAGCTGTAGGGTCAGTAGCTTCCTCTTTTTTGTGAAGAGAATCAGCTCGGTTTTTAATCTTAGAACTTAACCTGTCGGAAAATAAGATTTCAACTATGTTCTTTAAAAAACACAAAAAAAAAAACAAGTAAAACATCATGTCATTCTTACCAATTTTACTTTAGAATTAAATATTATGTTTACTTTAAAAGCACTTTTATGTATTTAATTTATTAATTCACATAAAATCTTCGAAATCGTTAAAAGCAATTAGAATTCACAAAACAAAACCAGTCTCTCAATGACAGACATCTTCAAATCCATCCCTGCAAATTAAGCCGTTGAGCGGCCCTCAGTTTGTTTTGATTGTATTAATTAAAAGTAGATCCCTCAGAGTTTCAAGATTAACACCTCTCTTTTCTTTAGTTCCTCCATATTCATGTACCCCGGCTTCGTTAGGAACTGAGGGTTTTTCAAGATATTTACATACCTTTGCGTTTTGCTGAGTTAACATTCTTTTGGTGGCAGTGTGGATGGGATTCTTTTGAGTTGCAGTTGAGGTGCGCTGTTGGATTTACGTGTAATTATAATTCTGTTTTTGTTTGTTTCTTGAAGTTACTATTTTGAAGCAGAAGCTGCATTCGTAAGTTGAAAAGAAAAAGATGCGACTTGTACATTCCTAACTCGTAAATCCTGACTTCGCTGAAAGCTCAAAAATAGGTACTTATGTATGTGTTACTTTTAAACATAAAACAGCTCGTAAACATAAAGTATACAATACAAAGGCAAAAATTTTATTAGAATAATAATAAAATTTTTGCTTTGCCAGCATGCAGCAGCTTGCTTTCGTTTTATATTTTCCTAATTCTTTATGTATTTTGTTAATTTCTTACTTTTTAGAGCCATTCAAAACAATAACACCGACTTAGTAGGCCGGTTGGTCCAAACACCAGTTTCACAAAAGAAAGTCTATTTTTCTCCATCTCCGTACTAAAATATCAATTGCTTCATCCCGCGTTTATGTATTCCGTTTCCATCCATTCGCACGCCATCATATTCCCATAGCCCGTATATAAAGACATAAAGTGTGGGCCGGCTATAAAGCCTTATTATCTACACCTCTTTTGTATAGTGAGTACTTTCTTTTGTTTTGGTCAGAAACTTTATATTGTAATAGAAAGAGAAATTAATAATTTTCCATAAAGGCCAATAGAAGGCATATTATGTAACATTTTGTAGGTATAGCACTCCGCCTGCGACTTCGTCTGTGTGGATTTCGAAATATTTTCGTTGTGAATTTCTACTCCCGGCCGGGTCCCACCCTCTTATAGGATAGTTTTGAAAATCTTAATAAAAAACAATCTTAATGTATATCTTAGGTATAGCATCCACGTCCCAAAAAGAACCCTGCAAAATTTGAGAAAATTTACTTAAAATAGTATCTTTTATTGGCAAGAAATACCAAGTTCGACTTAACTAGTTTTGAGTTTGGTTACGTAAGGAAAATCTGTCATTTTTGAATGACCATTCCTGAAACGAACCTTATTATGAGCCTAGTGCCTATGGCTAATACAAAAACTACGTATCTACAAAAAAACGCCAACTGTTACAACGTATAGAAACTCCAAAAGAACTGAAGTCAAAACAAGTATAATCGAATATTCTTTATTATCTCAAAGTTGTATTGAAGTTTATAGTTCCTCTCAGTGGCGCGTGCGGACTTCTATGGTAATATAACCCGTCTGGTTACTTATTTACCATTGCTTACCATAAGACTTACGTGGGCAGTTGTGCTTTCTTTAGAAGGTAGTGGAAGATGCATGGCTTGTACGATCAATGTCATGGCTAAGGAAAGTAATAACATGTAGAAAAGCTATAATTAAAGTTTCAGTTCATCAAAGTAAGTGTGTCATGCTGTGTTAAAGTTCCAGAGGGGGAGGGGCAGTGAATATTATGTCTTCAATGTAATTGTTCGGTGATCCTTTGATTTACAAGTTTTGCCATTAACATGATGACAAATAACTGACTGCCGTGTTGTTAAAGGTTTTTTTGTACTTGCGCCGTACACTAGCCGCCAATTTATTTCAACATATTTCCCATCCCTCTAGCTTGCAATAACGTTGGTAGCACTAGCAGCATCATTTATTTAATTTTTCTCCATTGATATAATCTTCATCATCGATCGCTGATTAACACAGAATGGTACCTCCCAGGAGATCATACTAATTCTTTTGCTCATGTCTCACAGTACACATTCGCCGTCTGCCGCCGCTACTAAGAAACCTTATCTCAACAATCGAAAAACATCTGTCCGTATATTTTTACTCGACATACCTAAAACGAGGGTTCGAATAAAAACGGACCACTTAAGGCCGAAAGAATATCACTCAATGCTCGCTATATTTTTCAAAGCTTCTCTTCACATTCTGTTTTTATCCTACTTGACTCTTAATGTGGTGAATTCATACATGAACAATCGCTATCTCGAGTGTTCTTGGGTTGTGGGGGTGGGGGGGTTAGAGGGGCGTTTTTCCTTCTTTTACAACATTCGGGGGTGGATGGCATGGATGGCCGTGGATGAGAAGGGAGGTGTCGGCTCCAGTCGACCCGCCCGGATGTCTTTAAGGCGCGGTCATCCCGGATAATGTTGCGTCAGGAGTTTATTTCAATGTGGTTGACCGATTTAATTTTAGTGGTAGCGAATGGTTGTTTTAAGGGTTTTTGACGTTTTATTACTTTTAAAGATAGACGGTGTTGTCATACAAAGGTACTCGACTTGCCTGACACGTTTCACACACCGCCAAGTTACGATTGAAGATGAAATAGAACTGAAGTGCGTACACGAAACATCTGGAAAAGAAGATTCAAAAAGCTTCTATAAACTACTTACACCTGCTTGGAAAGTACCTTGATACTTTATCAAATTTACGGTAGAAAGTACGTCATTGCATATCGAACAAATATGCGGGGAGAAAACGCATCTGAGCGGTAGAGAAAAGTGTATGAAAATCCATTTCTTACGTGGTTTTTCTTTTTTAATTTTGGGTAAGACTATCCGCCGGTAATCTAAATATCAAAAGAAAAAAGTTTTTACAGTGAGTTTTTATCTCCAAGTTCGCAAAATGACACTGGCCACTAGCTGTGTGTTGGATGGTGTCGGGCTGGCAGTGCGACCCTGCGGCGGCAGGATAAACAATTTGAAAAAAGAACATGTCAAAATTGCAGACGCCATTGGCGCCATTTTCAATTTGTGTGTTGTTAGAGGATTCAGTTTTCGTAGAAAGTAAAATAATAAGTAGTGATAGTGGTGATGAAGATTTTTTAACTCCGCCGCAGTTGAAGGAAACTGCAAAAATACTGATTGATAACCTTTTACCACAGAAATCAATTAATAAAACTTATGAAGATTTTTTAAAACTTTAAATAATTTAAAACTTTTTTTTATTTTCCTCGTAGGTGTAGTATAAATAAAGCACTATGTATCACTCGAGAGAAAGTGCGATTCCCGATCTCGGGTGTTTTAAAGCCCTCGCCCACGGCTTCGGGCTTCAAACGACACCCTCGACGGTAATCGGTCACTTACTCCTCTCGGTAAACAATGTACTATTATAAACAGTCTTATAAATTATTTTAAAAAATAATACAGAAATTGAAATACCACCTATATTTTAAACAGCCTTCACTTTGATCTTACTTTACTGCTTTTGTCAGGGAGACACCGCCTCCACTACACGAGCCATGAACATTTGTAAACGACTAACTCTTATTTACTAATGACCTCCTAAAGAAGAATACTATAGATAGTAAAAAGTATTATGATCGCAACAGTTTCTGTCTTTAAGATCTTCTAGATCTTTGGAATATCACTTAGTAGGATGCGTTCGCATTGTTTTAAACGCTTTATTTATAGGTTAAAAAGCTTTTCTAGGCCTAATTTCATCAGCAGCACACATTCAGTGTTCTCATTGCTATTGGATATGATTACTTTTAACAGCTTTTGGATGAGGCTGAACTGTTCTCAACGCTTATTTTCCTTGACGATATTCGCTTTTTAAACTGAATTGATAATCGGGATTCCAAAGTAAAGTTGAAAATCTTGACCAATTTCTAAATAAAAGTCAACAACCTAAGAAAGTAAGGTGTCTTTGTAACCTTGTACAAGACATAACTCAGCTAAGTTGATACTCGTAGAACCTAAGTTTTATGCAGTAACTAAACTCCGAAGTTTCACGTAAGAGACATTATATACAGCGGCAGGGAGACAGTTTAGCTGTGTCGTAAGTATAGCCACCTACTTACTGCTGTTCAGATACTGAGTTTTATTGCTTTTCCTTTTCTTTTTAGTTAAAATACGTCTTGCTGCCTTCGTTTTGTGACCATTTGAAAGCTTTCCTAAGATAATTCATTTAATGTGAGTTTAAATTTTTATAAACGTTTCCTATACCTCCTTTTTAATTAATGGACGATAGAAAAATTACCTATTCAAAATCATTTAAAATAGTAGGTACCCTAATGCACCAAGGCTGTTTTGGTTTTTCTTCTCAAAACATTGTGTGGGTGACGCAGTATTTATTCTTTTATTGCTTCTTTAATTTGTTAATTAATGACATATTTTGATTGTGTTTGTTTAATTGTTCATGCTCAGTGGACGTTAGCGCATATAAATTTACCCTTAAGCTAACAGTCCCAAGTACTTCAACCACATAATTTTATTACCCTTCCCGACATTACTAAAATTAAACATCCACATTGACCGACCACATAATGTTTCAGCAACATTAACCACAACAATACAAGTTTGTGACCATCAAATTAATTAAGTAGAGTCCACTTGTTATCCAGAGTGACCGACCACGGCCCATACCGGGCTCGGGGACCACGGGCCAATTACATTAACAGCCGATATAAAAGTGGAATGATAATGTGGGTGGAGTCTGTGATTTTCGAGAGGTCACCGCATCGCAATGAGATGAGGGTGGCGGAGAGTAGAACGCGGTATCTGGCAATAAGGTTATAGGATATTATTTTCATAAAATGTGAGAACATTTTCTAATGAGCCTGAAATATGTTTACCAAAGAAACTAAAACCACTAGACCCTGGTCTACTGGTTTTAGTTAGTTAATGTCTGGGCCTGGGCCTGGGCCCAGCAAACCCAGTTTCAGATTCTAAATACCGTGTGTTGAACAAGAGAAACACTATTGAAAACCTGTTACCTTATCTACTCATGATTACTTATTCAAGATTAAATTAACACAAATGAATGAAACATTTGTCGATGTAATTGAATAAATGAATTAAATGGACAGAAGTTGACACAACGATTAATTATTGAATATTTTAGTCTATGAAAAGGATATTAGTTTCAGTGAAGGGAATCCGATCAAAGATTTACGGATAGTCTTCAAGATAAGATTTCTCATGGAAAATTCTACCAATACTAAAAACCTTAACTTAAAAGTACCCTTTACCTTGTTCTTCTTTAGCTGAATAGTGTTTTCAGCGACTACAGCGCTGTTCGCTGGTGGCTGGTAGGTAAGCCGGCGGCTAAGTGTCATGAATAGTCATGGAAAAACCGCGGCGTTTCATTACGGGAGTCGAGCCAACGTTTATTTTAACTTTACGGTTCCGCCAGAAATAGCTGGAGTCAAGAGCGGTATATTTGATTTTTGTCAAGGAATGAAAATGGAGGTTTTTTTTTTACTTTGATTTAACTTTCTTTACTAGAAGACAGTGAATTTAATAGGAATTGGTTTGTATTGGTATGTTTATGATTGATCCCAGTTGAAAAATAGTTTAGGGAATCCATAAACAAAATTAACGGTGGGAGGGTTTTTCCTATTAAACTTCGCGTTTAGGTTTAAAAAAAAATTAGGTATTTAGAAAATTTAAACAAACTTTTCTTTCCTTTTCAAAGTTAAGTAAACAACGTAGGTGGCACAACACATCAATCCTTCTAAAAATCACAAACTATTCCGCGTGGTCGACATTCGCAGCTGAACACGCTATTCAAATGGGGGTGAAAATACAAGGGATGAAAGTACAGGGGATGAAAGTAGCAAAAACCCGAAGCCCGCACCTCATTACCATAGTCTGTGGCAAACTCGCGAGGGATGTTAGAAGCAAGACTTTGAAGAAAATTGCAAAATATAGTAATTTAAAATATAAAGTCTTTCAAAACCTTTACGCATGGATTGGTTTTTGAGGTAAATAGCAATATTTTTGTGATTATAACAGGGGTGAAATGGGATCAAAACGGGATTAGCTTGGTGTTCATCATCAAAAAGTAGGTAAACTTTTAAACAAAGTTTATCTAGACTTTTAAGCAAATGATATTTTTACTATTTGTCTTGACGGGGCTGTACCTGTAAATATAACTGTAAACATGCACATTCTGTTATAGAATCAAACAATAGTTCATTCTAAACTAAATACAGGTATCGCATTACCAAAGTAAAAAGTTGAACAGATTTACAGAAATTACCCAAGCGGGAAATAGTGTAAAAGCTTTGTATGAATTTTGGTGTACAATATTTGTAGATACAATTATTATATTCTAATCTACTCTTAAAGGAGTTCGTAGAAAAAATCTAACAATTATTTCTTCTACTGAAATAGTCCCAGTATGTAACCATGTTGCCTCCAAACTCCTCGTTATATACCTAGTTCCTTTCTCGTAGGTGCTCACAGTTCAGTAAAAAGCATCTTCAGCCGTCTGCGGAGGACAGGCCACTTGTCATAAACTAACTCCATGATAAATCGACACCAGCGCCATCTCGCGCCTGTTACTTATTGTTCCCTTACACACTGCTACCAAACTTTTAATGCCGACTTTAAAATCCCCAGCAAACAAAATGGAACTTTACCATCGATGGAATAAGGTTGGGCGTTGTGTTTGGAAGTTGCGAGGGTAGTTGGTAAAATGAGCTACTTTAAGGGTGATCCTGTGGTGAATCTACAGTAATGGTCGTGGTTATGTCATCGTTATGATAAATACAGTATTTAATTACGTCTGTTAGTAAGATATTTTGGCTTATGTTTGTTCTTTGTTAAGATCTTCAGAAAAAACAGCAACAATGTTCCTGTTAGAAGCTGAACAAAAACTTAAAATATTATGATATGGTATGAATGACTGCGATGCGAAGTTCTTTCTAATTATTTAAATATAAGAAAGATAGGCATGATACCCCTTGTAATGTAAGTCAGTAAGAATTAACTCCTCCAACACTATAGGGAAAATCAAAATTCTGCTGGGCCCTGTAAGAAATTAATATCAGCTTTTAATAAACCTTTCGTCCCAACATGGTTCAAACAATATGTTTTGCAGTCTTCTAAATGAGAGAATTTAAAAACTAATTAAAACACTAATTATGAAATAAATCTTCCAATTTTCTTAGCATTAATATTTAACTTTGTCCTAAAATGGGTGCACACGTTTTTGTAACCGAGGAAAACAAAACTCGAATGAACCCGATCCAACCCGATTATAATTCCGATCAGTATAATATTAATATCAAATAAACAAAAACGGAATCACAGCTCGAATCCATTCGTCACAGGCGCGCAGTAATCCATCTCCAATTCTCCGGTACATTTTGCCCGACCATTATTTAGTTGTGCCGTTCGCCGCTAGATGGCTCTTTACCTAATTTATTATGCATACTGATGACCCGCAGTAATGAGGCCCAGGCTTTATTCCAGAGGTTTTCCTAAAGAAAATTTGGCAACACAAGTTTGTTAGATTAAGTAAAAGAATGGCTTGATAAGAACGGATGGTTTTCTGCGAAATGGTTTTGTTAGCGAATAAGCTTTACGTTTTAATTTGCTTTGCTGCTTGAGAGTATTTTGTGATTTGTATTTTTTTTTAACATTTATTGCAATCGACTGTTTCTTTTACACAAAGGTTTTCTGTAGTATCATTTAGGTACATTTATATGGGTATGATTGGAAATAATGCTACTTCTCTAGAAATAAAATTCCCCTTAGTTATTTTATCGTGGAAGTTTACTGAAATAATCTATCAAAAAATATTCCTCTCTATTTTTGGCCAAAATTTTCTGCTCTTAAAAGATGTCAGAAGAAAATAAACGCCCGAAGTATCCTATAAAAATGTAAATAATAAAACATCATTACCGTTCATGCGTTAACATTGAGTCTCTTTGACAAACGGCAGGGGATGTTGCCAGAGCAAACACTTGGCCGGACACGGGATGGCCATAAATAAAAAACAAAAATATTTACACGTCAATAGATACTGTTGGCTCAAAGTATTGCACCGATATCAATATTATACGGACCTTTTTACTTTTAGATGGTAATGATTCACGAGTGAACGGAATGGTGTAAAGTAAACAAAGGGGGATATAGTAGAGGGTAATTTAAAATAGTTTATTTGTGCAATGTCGGAATTTATTTACGGCTAAAAATTTTAAGTTACATACACATAAAATAAACAAAATATATGATGTAATACGAAATGAAATAATATAAAATAATGATGTACCTACTTAAGTTAATTGTGAGTATGAACTCAACGAAAAGGAATAATAACATAGACAAAAGGTAAGTCTTTTAATGAAGTAGGTTAAGATAAGTATTTTATAAATTTTGCAATTTAAAAGTTACACCAAAACGCTAACATACATTGCACAAAAACATAAGGTATTTTACTCTGACTTCCCTCGTTACATACCAAATAACCAGAATAAACAAAACCACAACAATGCGAGTCAATACTTGATAAATTACACGAATGCCCAGACTCCGGAGCCAATCCATCTTGTTCCCAAATTAGAGAAACACTCAGTCCCCCGCGTTACGTATGCACCCTGCCGTCCTGCCACTGGCCATCGGCCAGGGTAAAGAAATAAAGGAAAATTTATACCAACAGTTATATTTTATTGTTATTACCTTATTCTTTTATTTTATCAATTTTTCCTTCGACCATTTATTGATAAAACTCGCCAGGGGATGAGGCGTCTATTTTTTGGGAATATAAAAGGGTTGGGATGTGTTATTTGCATGGATTATTTCAAGTGGATGTATTGTTTCGGTACTTGTAAAATATGGCTTTTAGACAAAGGTGCTTACTTAAAGAGATTAGGAAATGTGTTTTTATTTTTTTTGCCGACGGAACTTGTACAATAAAATGAATTGGATTTAGACCGCTGAAAATATTTGTACAAGCATTTCCAGGCGTATAAGATGATACCAAAACCACAACCACTATCTGCTGTTTTATAAAATTGAGTCGAGCACCTATTGAGAAACAACCCTAGCAACACTAAACCACCTTAAATCTCCAGCATTTTGCAAGTAACGAAATGCAAATGGTAAGACATTAGCGTGTAAAAGATAAGAAATAGGATTAGAAGGTCGTCGCGGCTCGCCAGGGGAATAAGACAGGGAACTGTTAATTGGTGGTAATTAACTGACTGTCAATACTTACCGTGGGTGGTTTATGTGGCACTAACTTGTAGGTGGTGTCTGGGGGACGTAATGATTAGGACACAATTGAGGAACACCGATCTAACATTGAATCATATCCATATTTTTAAACGGCATTCCCAGCAGGCATTTGGCGCGAAACACGACGCGCCACCGACCCGGGCTTGGTCCTTGGTCGGACGGCGAGCTACCCATAACTCACCGTCCGCAAGCCCGCTCCACCGCTGTGCCCTCTGCTAATCAGAGGGACACGCGTTGGAGCGTCCACACGACAGGCTATTCGCATACGGGCAAAGAGACCCCTTAGGCACACAGTGCCTAAGGAAGAGTTTTTGCCCGCATCCCAGGGTGCACCGGCCCGAAAAACTGGTCTTCCCCCCGGACGTATCCGAGAGGGAACTCCAGTCCACGGGCGCACGTGGAGGTTTCCTCTCATAGCACCCCTGACGTGCTAGCTAGGTACAGCATTTTTATGAGAGATTATAAAATTCCATAATGGTAATACCGAAAGGAAAGAAACTGGAAGGTAAACATTAAGTTTTGATTTCTTTATAATTATTATCATCAGTCAGGTACTACTTAGAGTACTGATGTTTTGCATAATACTGTGAAAAGTACGCAATTCCCTTTGTTTAAGTGGGTAACCCAGAAACAAATTAAGAGGATTTAACAAAAAAAGCTTACATTTGGCGGAAGCAAGCGATGCTAATTGCGGTGGGGTGCGACGTTGATATGGTAATGCGCGGCGCCCTCTCTTAGCAAGTAGACGAACTAGTAATGCTCTGATTTTTTTCGCACAAGGATAAAAAGGATTGTTGAGTTATTTATGCAAGCTGTTCATGATTTTAAAATGATGTCATTTTATTTACAGGGTGATGTTTTCAACAGGGGCGTGTGACTTCCCTGAATTTGATCCTAATTAGCAACACTATCGAATGGTGTAATAATACAGTCTGCGTGATGTTTTCCCAAAATCAGATTTCGTGTCCTGGCCAGGATTATTGTTTTTTTTTTAATCCAATGTTGCAGTTTTAGTTTTCGTCAAAATCGGACCAGAGACTTCTTTCAATGTTTTTCGATATTCCTCATAGTTTCCGATTATAGCCATCCACGCCCAGTTGTGAAATTCACCCTGTATAATCATAATCGTTAATGGCATTATTACCATGATTCGTAAATTAATTTGGATGGTGACAATGAAGGGGATTCTATTTTTATTGATTGGATTAAGGAATTATAGAAGAATGTTATGAATCAAAATTTTTAAATTACGAGTACTTCCCCAAATCTTCAAAAATTAATATGAGATACAGGACATCATTGTAAAAGAGAAGAAAATAAATTATCCCAATAAACTTCAGTTTATGAAAAGATATACAAAACATATTAGACGTCATATTTTTACTTTTAATTATTTCGTCCATTATTCAAATTATGAATACGTATCAATTCGCGCGCCGTTCCTAACTTTTCAATTTTGGGAACGTTACGGAATATATTACGGACGCGTCAAGATGGAAATTAATAAATGAGAAAATTAAAAATGGACCAACCTGAGGGACGGACAAACAGAAAGTTTTAAAAAATTGCTCTAATATATTCAAAAATTTTAAAAAATGGCGAAGTGATCCGTCGGCCGCCAGTCAAGACTGAAGTTTGAGAAATGCTGAGGTTTTAATTAAAACGAGATATTGAGTATCTTTAAGAATTAATAAATAAATATGCACTTCTTGTATAGTTTTCTTATTTTTCAGCTAAACAGAAAAACTGTAAGAAAATATTTGTGAAAGATAGACTACAGGTATTATGTAAAAGGGATCGAATTAGGTTGTAGTGACATAGTTTCGAGACTAACTGATTGAAGTTCAGTATGCTTACTAAGAGTTTTGTTATTACGTCTTCCTTTTGATGTTACCAGTAAGTAGTAGTAGTTCAAGAGCTCCGCTAGTTTCTAAGGAAATCAAAGCTCAAAATCAGCTGTTCAAAAAATGATGCCAGTTAACAGACGTACGACGTAAATCCAGCAGAGCATGTCCGTAATAACGGACAGTCGAAACCAAACCGACTGTTTTATATTCACGTCGAGTGCGACCACTAAACTGGATGGCCATAACCGTAGATTAAGAATACTTAAGCGTTTACTGTGCAATCGGGCGGTATTGTTTGGAATTCCTTCGCTTGTGTCCAGAATTACTGTGATTAGTGCGCTTTCAAACATACAATTGGGTTGCTTGGTAATTGATACAAAGGTTTTGCGTATGCTTAAAGTTATGGTTTGAAGCTGTTTTGTTCTTGGTTGCTTTACCAGCCGCAAGACGTCTCTTGCTAGGTTTGCACTCTTGCTACGGTAACTGCAAGACTATCGCATCTCTGATGAGTTTCCTACCTTTGAGTTTATCCTATACTAGCGGCCCGGTACGTGCTTCGCTACTTTGACAGCAAAATCCCCATTAACGAAATGATCCGCCATTTATAAATTTGATAAATGAAGAACCACTCGACCGATTTTGTGCAAACTTCACTTATACCATCTACTAAATAGTCCGAACAAAGCCTAAACATTTGGTTTGGAAAGGTGAGCCCGCTTTTGAGTTATAAAAACACAATGAAAAGTGGCATTGATTTTCATACATTGACATTCCAAAAGGATTTTGAACATCGTTTCCCCAACCTTTGGCTACAAAAGCTGTGTGTAGGTCTCTCCCCGTTTTTTATTTAACTTACCTATTGTGATTAATAGATGAAACGGTGAAGTTAACGGTTAACACGCGGCATGGTGGTGTATCACCACAAGTTTCTTTGACTCTTATTGGAATGGAGGTCCCGTCAGCCTTATAAAAGTAAAACCGATCATACTTAATCACGACACCTCACTTATAACCCTACACATTTTTTCTTTTATTTTTCTATAAATATCATAACATTCAATTGTCAATCGTAGGTCGGTCCCACACGGCCCGCACGGCGTGCACCTCACACCGGCCGGTCGCTCAGCGCATACATTTGCATATGATTTCATATCCAGTGAACAGGGGAATAAAATTAGACGCACATGGCGAGCTTTTTTAAAACCCTTGTTTTTACTTTTTTTCGTATCTGTTTCGCTTTCCAACGGTCGCTTGTGTTTCAGTTTTTGTTTTGAACACTATTTTAGAAGTTTTTGTTTTTTGCGATTAGGTCTAATTTTAGGTCGGGATATTTGGGTATCCCATCTATTATCTATTATCTATTACATATAATAAATCTGTAGAGAGGTCAATTCTGTACATGAAATATATTTCCAAAATAACTATCGGGGGGTGATTAGGGATCGTTACTGATGCCAAAAATGCAATTAATAAAATTATTGTCTGTCTGTCTGTCTGTCGGTCTGTCTGTCTGTCTGTCTGTCTGTCTGTCTGTCTGTCTGTCTGTCTGTCTGTATAACCGTTATAGAAACAAAAACTACTCGACGGATTTTGACGAAATTTGGTACAATTATTTTTCATACTCCTGCGCTGGTTATAGTATACTTTTCATCACGCTACAATCAATAGGAAATAGGAAATGTTAGGAAAACGGGAGAAGTTACTCCATACACGCTAATCTTCGGAACTACTAGACGGATTTGATTGTTTTTTTTTTGTTGTAAAGCTATTAAGTCTGGGCAACATATAGACTATAATAAATCTTGGAAACTTGAACACCTGATGCAGAACTGCAATAAATCAGCTAAACTATAAGAGATACAAAAATAGCGCCATAGCAAAAATGGTTCCGCGTGATGAGCATTTTCTGCTGAGAAGATAAATTTGAAGATATGGAACACCTGATGTGGAATTCCAAGAGCCCAGCTACACTATAACATAATTATAGGAATGACGTCTTAGCAATAGTTGTTCAGCCTAATGAGCACTCTCTGTTGACGTATGAAAATTGAGATCTGGAACGTCTGGAATTGTCATGCGCGTCCCGTTGTTTTCCCGACCCCAGGCTCTAAGAATTCGACATCAGACGTTAATTTCAGATCTTCGATTTTGGCGACCCCATTATGTCGCTGGCATAAGCAACAGGATCCGCGTACAAAGTCGCTGGCAGAAGCTAGTTAATAATAAATTAATAACGGGCTTGCTACTTGGATTTATACCGTACAAGTTTACCTAATGACCAGCGACAGTTAACTCAATTGCAATAGTATGATTTGATTCTTATATTTTAGCTTCATCATAAATGGGTTTAAGTTCTGACCAGATCAAGTTCAGTTCAAGAGAGAGAGTAAACTTATTAAAATAATTTATGTAGGTAACCTGTTCATGAAAAGATGGATACTTGTAAATACTGGTTACAAGCGTAATGGCTGAGCATGAGATTGTGGGTTCGATTCCCGGACGAAATGAGAATCCTCGATACATACGATATTAGATTTTTCCATCAGGATTTTCTCTGTATCTACCTGGACTTCATCCTTGCTTGATAGATGTAAATAGGCTCGCCGCGTATCACTTGGCACCAATACAAAAGCTGCGAAACGATTTTGCACTATTTAGGAACAGTTTTACCTATTCCTTCGACAATACAGGAGTTACAATATGTTTAAAAATTAGGAAGAAACAAGAACCGTGATAATCAGATGAATTAATTCCAAGGGAAATTGAAAACAGAAATCCCCATTTATTATTTTAATGTTGCTATTCGACGGTAGATGGCGCTAAACTTAATTTATTCATAAATTTTAATTTCCATTTTTAAAATTATGATAATAAAATAAAATTATTAATTCGTTTTTACTAGGATACTTAGTAAAAAATAAAATGTGTTTTAAGACAGGTCTAATAATAGTTCAAAGTTCAATAATACACCAATTTTATTGTAACTTTAATTCAACTGCTTAAAGGGTGTTAAACTTATATATTTCGAAACATTTGAGTAGAGAAGTTACATTATATTGGAAAAAGTTTTTTTTTTATGTTTACTTTTTGTATCAAATACAATCGTTAGCATTGAGACGTTTGACTTAATCACCTACTTTAACCAATCCAATTCTCACTTGTAATAACCATCAAAACTTCCACCTTCCTATCTCCTCACATTCCTCATTAACCCGCCAGTATCACGTCACGATGACGTCACAGCGATCGCGTGTACTTAAACAAATACCGTACAAACACAATGTTTAACACTCGCAACTAATACAAGCAAATTTATTCGTCATACTACGCCACAGAATGAATAATTAATCTTGAGAAATTCTTATACACTGCCATTGTTGAGCTTTGGAGCTTGTGGTTTGGGCTAGGCTTGTGACTGTAGCTATTTGTTTGGGAAAACTGGAATATTAGAAGAAATATTAGAGTGTTTGCTTACACAGATGTAAATGCAAATATTTTCGTTCATTTCTGTAAATAGGAAGTTGTTGTTATTCCCCCCTCCCATCTTCTTCATCTTTGACTTTCATCATTAAGTTAGCTACTTGTAATGTTTCAACAAAAAAACAATTTCTTAATAACATAATAAGTATGCTGACAAACCAGCAAGAGATATTACATATTTTCATCGTCATCTGAAATCGACACAACTTCTGTGTCGATTCGATTCGATCGTTGAAGAAATACTACTTCTCGTCCTTTCTCTATAATTTTTGTCAGAGTGAAGGACTTCCGCTTGCCTTAATAGTTTTTGCCCACTCCTTATCTATTGTCCAAATCAGCAAATGGCCACTAAGAGTCCGCAATGTCTAGTCATGGTGACCGCAGAAAAATCCCCGTCAGTTCCCATCGATAGTTCGACCACAGCATATGGGCATTTCGTTTCCTCATGCATATTTATACTCTGTGGCTGGCGACCCCTCGGCTCGATAACTCGGTAACGAACGGACAAACGAACTAACGTTAGCTTTTGTTGATACGCGATATCGATATCTACTCGTATGCTGTGATTGCGATCTTTCGGTTGGGATAGTGCCGCTGGAAACTCGGGAAGATTCGGCTCGGTTGTAAATGGAGTTAGACATCTCTTTTACGAATATGTAGATATCTGATCTACGAGTAGGTGCAATAATTGCGGGAATTAGAACATTCAAAGGCTTCTCTATAAAATCAATTTAACTGTGACAGCAAATCTTCTCGTAGCTCTAAAGGACACTTTTCGAAGTACAAAGTGCTGTTCATGAAAACAAAACTGAATTCGGTGCTTACAGACGAACAACTTACCGAACAATGTTTCTACAATCTTTAAAATAGATATCTTGTATCATCTAATAATAGCAGTAGGTTATCTTACCAGATATTTTTAACAACAGACTAAGATTTGTAGAAAAAACGAAGACACTGAATAGAAAGTCCTTGGAGAAGACATAGACTTGTGTGTTGTGTCAATAGATCAAGGTTCAAGATGAAGAGAGGCTGAAGAATCTAAATGGTTCAAGAATAAGTGATATGATCTTCAGCTGCGGGGAATAAATATACAACAATAACTGGCAGATCAAGTGTCGTTTATTTGTTGTTTAATACTGCCATAGTAGTAACAGTACTAAAGGCATTGTTTGGTACCTTTGAACTTGTTTCCGTCGTTTTGAGAATTTCTATGTTAAGTAATTTTGTAGCCGATTTGGGTAAAGGACACTCCAACGTAGTTGATAAGATTCTCTGATAGAACTCAGATAGTATTGTGGATGTGACAAGTTTTAATCTTGATATGCAAAATGTAAAGTTTTTCTATAAGTACTTCCTCCTGGCAAGTATTAACTAAAGTCAAGTGCTGCGATTAAATCGATTCTTTAAAATATTATGAGTTGTGAATTTCAACTATCTAGTTACTTTCTACCTAGTTGCTTTCACATGTGAATGTCAAAAAATATCTCTTATGGACGTACTATCGGGTTAGCAATCCTACTAATATTATAAATGCGAATGTTTGTGAGGATGTACGAGTATGTATGTGTATGTAATGTAGGTATGTTTGTTACTCTTTCACGCAAAAACCACTGAACGGATTTGGATAAAATTTGGTACACAGATAGTTTATAACCTGGATTAATACATACAGTTTTTATCCCGATATTATGTTCCCGTGGGATAATTTTCGAGTTGTAGCGGCTGAAACCGCTGGCAACTGCTTGTATTGTTATAAGTCAGAAATCAGTATCATACCTACTGACAGTCACACTTACATCTACTGATTTCTTTTTATTTAGTTTTTTTCTTTCATTTAGTTTTTTTTTTTTGCATTTACCTATTACATTAATATGGATTTCTTGATATTATTGGCCACAAAGTGTAACTAACACAACACATGATGTACCAATACAGAAATTACTTCTCCAAACTACCACAACCTATTTAGAAATGCAAAATACCGCCAAAAAACGTTACCAAAACCGATGGCGTACATAATAACCGTAATAGGAGGTGACCCATAAAGCATGGTATGGCGGCAAACACCGGTGATTATACGCCATTACGGTGTTATAGTGTATATCGTGGTAGTACCACGTCACGGTGTTTAATTACCGACTTTTGTTCTAATTGGGACACCGGTGTCGCTGAAATGGGTTTTTGTTAGAGGAAAAGCATTTTCTTGTAACCTAGAAATGCCATGCCATTCTCAAGCTATTTAAATGAATTAAACGTGAAGTTTAAGCGACATATTTTCGTGCGTTTGGCAATTTTCATTTGGGGTGGGCGTAGGTGTTTGCAGAAATCAAAGCAAATGGTGTTAATCACTAAAAATACGCGCTTTTGGCGTGGAGTTGCGAATACCAATCCCTTTAAAAAAATATGTTTTTATTCCGAAAATAAAATATCGAAATCACTAATAAATTACAAATTTTAAAGTAAAGAAAATTAATTGATCTGTTTACTACAAACAAAATACCTATTAATCAGAACATTCTAATTAGTTCTAATTGTAATACAGTTATTCACAGTTTTACGCATGGTCGCCGGTCGCCGGCCGGTCAGGTAGTTACAAATTCAGGTACCTAGGTAATGTTTCAGTGAAATAGTTTCAGCGTTACGTCCATATTTAACTGGCGCTATTAACTTAATATCGGACGACGGTATTCCGTGACGGAGTGAAATAATGTTGTAGTTTTTGTTAATGAGGTGAACGGTTAGTTGAGTACGAGTAGTGTGGGATCAAGGTTTGACGTGTAAACTGTTTACGTGTTTTGGAATGGAACGTTTATTTGTTGATGCTAAAACAAAATCCATGAGCAGCTCATAGTCTGTAAACTTGCAAACATACATAGGCTAGGCATCTAATATCAAATGATATTTTACTTTGGATATACTGTTTATTTGGGTTCAAAATATATATAGAGCGCCCGTAACAGATGTCCGTGACCAATTTCCTCTCAAGCGATAATTAGCAGACTACATGAGGGAGTCATATCATGAAGATTCGTGAAAGTCAGCTGCGATTCCGTTGGTGGGATAAGCAGCAATCGCCGTTCAAACACGTAGAAAAAATATTTTTTTTTAGTCATTTCCTCCCAACTGAAAACTAGTTTATATTGAAGATTACCTTGTATCACGAAGAATAAAACCAATCAGCCGACGGTACCATGGTGGAATACACGTCAGCCGGTCACACGAACATGTAATTTTTTATTTTATTTTCAGTGATTTCCTCTCAACCCAAATTTAACCTGATGAAAGTTTACATGTAGTTATGGCTAAAAACAGACGTCAGCTGGCTGTATCTCGGTGGAAAGATCGTCAACTGATACTTTGAAAATTACAAACAGGACTTAGGCTCTCAGCCTAAATATGCATTTAGATCAAAGTTTTCAATTCCTCCCTACAGAAAACCTGTTTATATTGACGCTTACTCAATATCACGATGAAAAAATACATTTAGCTAATGTTTACAGACAGTTATGGATCAAAATACAGAGTTATTCTTATTAAGCTGGGCATCAGGAACATTGTGATTCCGTAAGAGATACGAAAAAACTTATTTAGATAACTTCAGCTCTTTTTTCAGTATAAAAATGTTAGCATTTTTATTTTTTTGGTCAAGTGTGAAATGTCCACTAAAATGAATTCGCTAGGAACAATATTTGGATTATACAAAATGTGCAATACCTTAAAAACTACTTAACCGATTCTCATGAAACAAACTGTACAATAGTTTTTAAAACTAGACCAACACATTAAAATTAGTTCCATTGCAATAACCCCATAAACAAAAAATTACATTTTCAAGTTACGTAATTATGATCAACATAATTATCAAACTTCAGTACAATTTTCTAGTTAGTTAGTTTCGTTAAGATATTATGTATTTTAATTAGCTCTAATAAGAAAAATGCAGTATTCTAATAATAATTTAGCACAAACAAATAACATAAAAAAAATCTGATTAGAAAAATATCTTAAGAGAGGTTCCTTACAAACAATATTTACCTACATCTTGTCGCACCTCCCACTACGTGCACCTCTCGTCATAGCGGTGGTCTCATCGCCGACTTTTAATACTTTGGCCGGCACTTTCAGAAAAGCCCAAAAAATGTATGGAGCGAGATGAATGTTAAATGATGTCCTTTGACCAATTTCCGCCATCCTGATTTTTGTCTTCTGATACAACGAAATGATCTTTACATGAAACAGAGTCGAAAGGCATTAAAAAATAAATCTTATATGAGATAATTATGTTGATCATAATTACGTAACTTGAAAATGTAATATTTTGTTTATGGGGTTATTGCAATGGAACTAAATTTAATGTGTTGGTCTTGTTTTAAAAACTATTGTACAGTTTGTTTCATGAGAATCGGTTAAGTAGTTTTTAAGGTATTGCACATTTTGTATAATCCAAATATTGTTCCTAGCGAATTCATTTTAGTGGACATTTCACACTTGACCAAAAAAATAAAAATACTAACATATTTATACTGAAAAAGAGCTAAAGTTATCTAAATAAGTTTTTTCGTATCTCATACGGAATCACAATGTTCCTGATGCCCAGCTTAATAAGAATAACTCTTTCTGTATTTTGATCCATAACTGTCTGTAAACATTAGCTGAATGTATTTTTTCATCGTGATATTGAGTAAGCGTCAATATAAACAGGTTTTCTGTAGGGAGGAATTGAAAACTTTGATCTAAATGCATATTTAGGCTGAGAGCCTAAGTCCTGTTTGTAACTTTCAAAGTATCAGTTGACGATCTTTCCACCGAGATACAGCCAGCTGACGTCTGTTTTTAGTCATAACTACATGTAAACTTTCATCAGGTTAAATTTGGGTTGAGAGGAAATCACTGAAAATAAAATAAAAAATTACATGTTCGAGTGACCGGCTGACGTGTATTCCACCTTGGTACCGTCGGCTGATTGGTTTTATTCTTCGTGATACAAGGTAATCTTCAATATAAACCAGGTTTCAGTTGGGAGGAAATGACTAAAAAAAAATATTTTTTCTACGTGTTTGAACGGCGATTGCTGCTTATCCCACCAACGGAATCGCAGCTGACTTTCACGAATCTTTATGATATGACTCCCTTATGTAGTCTACCAATTACGGCTTGGGAAGAAATCACTAACGATATTTTGGCCTGGCTCCCGCTCTAATACTATGCCGGCTATTCATAAAATCCTTATAAGACATGTAGGTATAAGTAACGCTAAAACTGGAAAAGGTTTCATCATGACTGTAAAACTTAGGTTCACTTGGAAAGTGGTTTGAAAGTTTTGGCCCTATTGGTGGCCCGCCATATTAATTTTCGTGCACAACCAAAATGGGGATAATTATGTCCAATATAGTTTTGTTCATCTAAGTGTCTTCTATCTAAATATTTTATTTTGATCTTGCACCGTGATACTGAAAAAAATAATCACAATGGCGGGTGACCGATAGCCACCCTCCATACTATAAAATCTTCTCACCCCTTTCATGAACTTTGAAGAAAACTCCAAAATTATATCAAGTTACATACTAACACCTTGCCAAGCATAAAATGGAAATCAAATAATGTCTATAATAATGAAAATTAAAATAATTTCATTAGCAAACACTTTAAAATAGCGGTTTTATAATATCACTAGCGACCCGCCCCGGCTTCGCACGGGTGCAATGCTGATACTAAATACACTACAGAAAAACTGTGAACGGACTTTTCTGTAGACCTTTTCAATGTGTACAATACTTAGTACATTATTTTGATAAAACTCGTAGGGTTCAGCCTGCGTTTGCAATGTAAGCGGAAAAAATGTAATTATTTACGACATCACATTAGAAACCTCAAAAATAACAGTACTTTTCCACTATTTAATGGATGTTATTATATATATAAACCTTCCTCTTGAATCACTCTATCTATTAAATAAGTCCTTTTTAAAAAAAAATTCAAACCGACGAAACATCGAACTGAAAAGCAAAAAATAAATTTTGAGGCGGCGCCAAACAAACAAACATATAAATTAACTATTTGAAGAGCAGAATAGCTCGTTGTATAGCTTGTCGTGGTTGAATAGCTCGTCGTAGCTATTCGTTGATTGTTTCTTTGGCGCCGCCTCAAAATTTATTTTTTGCTTTTCAGTTCGATGTTTCGTCGGTTTGAATTTTTTTTTAAAAAGGACTTATTTTTTACTTTTGAGTTTCCTATCTCGTGTCAATTTCTGTAACTAAAAACTCTCAACGACTGTCATACCCCAGCTATGTCTAAAGTTCTCATCATTATGAGTGAAATGAGCCCAAATACGTATAATTGCTGTTAACTGATAAGGATCTCTTGCTACTGCCCTCTGTCACCATCCTCAGACCCTCGATGACAATTATACCCCAGCTAGGTATAAAGTTTTCATGAAGACTAGTGAAATGAGCCCAAACACGATAAAGGTGCTGTTAACTGTTGAGGACCTCTTGCCCCTGCTATCCGTCACCATCCTCAGACCCTCGATGGCAATCATACCTCAGCTAGGTCTAAAGTTCTCATCAAGCTGAGTGAAATGAGCCCAAACACGATATAGCTGTTGTTAACTGTTAAGGAACTCTTGGGACTGACTTCACAAAATAACAGGGATCTGGAGTTGATCTGATGATGGTGACGCCATCATGTTATGTTCTCCACATCTCTGCTATATAATATTGTCCTCAGAACTACAATTGTTAACTTTATTTCAACAGAATCGGTTCATAATTGAAAATTCTGTAGGAAGATTGACAATTAATTCCTTTTTTTCTGCCCTTAGAGGCCGATTTTAGTTTTGAAATTTAAATGGGACCAACTTTGAGGTATACTCTTTCTAACAAAAAAAGAATTTTTGAAATCGGACCACGTTAGGAAAAGTTATGCGTGGTCATACATAAAAAAAAAAAAATATACATGTCGAATTGAGAACCTCCTCCTTTTTTTTTCGTCGGTTAAAAAACCGCATCAAAATCCGTTGCGTAGTTTCAAAGATTTAAGCATACAAAGGGACATAGGGACAGAGAAAGCGACTTTGTTTTATACTATGTAGTGATTACCAACATATTAATCTATCATTAACGTTACAACGAAGTATTCAAATAACATTCGTATAACACATTTTGCAGTGCATTTTAATAGACACTCCTTGTACGAACCACTTCAACGCAGAAACGGGTTGAAAAAAAAAACCCACCAGTTTTCCAATAAGCCTAGCATGAACTTGCGATATAAACGTAACGCTCAACCAAGTGAACTGTCTGACGCTTGTGCGACATAACCATATTGCGACTCACCATAGTTCGAATGCACGCTGGTGCGACAACTCCTCATTACTGATAGAATGTTTTGAATTGATCAGTAGTTCCATTGTAGACTAGCTGCAGTCAGTGGCTTTATCCGCATGTAACTTGGAAATTATCGCACGGGCATACTGGAAAATCCGTTCAATAGTTTTTGTGTGAAAAAGTAACAAATATTCATCCATCCATCCATTCGTATTTAAAATATTAGTTAGATTAGAACGATTAAAATCGATTGAATACATGTTCTAAGTTTCCGCACGTTCGTGGCAGGACTTCTACAGCAAGGCCGCTTGTCAACTGTCAGAAGTCAAGTTATAAATATAAACCTGATAGCTGCTAGTTCTGGTATATTGATAGTTTATATAAATGCTAATTTTGCTGGCGAAAAGTATTGGAAGTTATGTCTTCCTGTTTGTGTGGATTTGATGCTACTAGTTGAGTTTTCTATGCTACAGTAGACGGAACTAACTCTAAGTTGAGGTTGTCACAATAAGTTCTTATTTTTACGCAGCATTTGATGGATCGTTGACATCGTGAGCGTGGCGGGCAACCCATGGATGAAAGTGGCGGATTCGGCGTGGTGTGGTCCAAGGGTGAGACCTTTGTTCGTCAGTGGACGTCATCAGGCTTATGATGATGATAATGACGTAGAATTTTGTTAATTGTTATTGCTGCTGTTACACTGACAGTACGAGTTCGGTTTCTTTCAACACCTGTTGTAAATGTTAACAGTAACAAACCGATGAATTATTTAAACTTGTAAATGTTCAATAGTAAACACTTTAATGTTGTCTCTAAGGAGACTCGCACATTGCACCGCATCACGCAGCGGGGCGCGTAGTGACGAAGTCATGAACACGAGCGAATGCGTGTTCGATGTGTGTTATCAATGCAAATAGAGATACTTTCAAGCAATGTAAGAACACAGTTCCGCGCCATACTTAATACACAACATGAATGTTTTAAGCAAAGACATTTAAATATACAGTATAAGATACAAGAAATAATGCGGTCAAAATCATTATCTTGTTAAAGGTGGCCATTGACAATTGCTCCATAAATAATTCTAATATGTCTTACTTGGTCATTTGACTTCAGATATTTTGCTTCCAGACCACATTTGACACATCATTTATTTGTATGTTATTTCTTCTAACAGTCTCTTTAAAATATGTAAATCTTTAGTAACCTGTGCTTCATCCGCGTGTAGTTCAGTAACTGTACCACGGGGTTGTAATTCAGTATTTTTTGCGTGATTGGCTAACAAACATTCATCATCATCCATGCGTCCGTCCATCTTCACAAACTTTCGCATTTTTAGTCACTTCCGAGTCTTCAGTATTAATGTGTATTTCTATCAGCTTTCTTCAACACGACTTCCAATCAAATTAATACAATTTCCATGTTACTTTCTGAATGGCATCTAATCCAAAGTATATCTGTTATCTTACCACATATAGTTTTATGGGGAATTTGTTCGTAATTAGTTCCATGTATATTAAGTAGGCACGTGATACGAATCTGAAGGGGAAGATACAGGACTGTTTTATATTGTCATTGTGACTTCTAACCCTTAGGAAATAACTGTTGACATAATGGGCTACTTGTCTCTTACATGGTCAGTATTTATTTTGTCTAATGTTAAGGTAATACATATGTTGACAAGAGTACATGCCAAGAGGTTTGACAACACCTGGAATACTTTGTTATAGTGCTCATTAAATGAATACATAAATGTCAAGTTATCACGCGGCAATTTTTTTTAAGGTTTTTATTTGCAAACTTATTTTGTGGACCTAATAGTTGGCTAGTAACTAACTGAGCAGGTAACGTAACCTTTTTCTCACGAGAGAGGCAGAAACTTTCAGTAGTTTCTCATGAGAAAAACGCCTAAGTTTGTATGTAATCGCGACATTTCTTTTACTACTTAAGGTAGGACATAATGTCCTAGGATCTAGGTCTCCTGTACAACCGCCATTAAAACTATCACTCAGTCAGTAAGTACAGTGTAACTATCAGTGTTATCATTGCGACAGGCGTCACATACGCTGCGCGCGCGCACACCACGTCGGAAGGAAGTGCGTCCCCCGCGATCGAGCGATACATGCATTTGCATCACATTTACATAAGTGCCAGCTAAGCGCCCACAGCTTTTGATATTTTTAACCGACTATCTTTCGAAACGGTTACGTTACGGTTAGCCATGAACTCATTTTGGATAGAATGGTTGAAGGGATAACCCGTTGAAAGCGAGTTTATGAATGGGTTACAAAAAAGTCTTCAATGGTCATCAGATCTATTGATTCCTTCGTGTCGCTGTCTCGAATGTATGTTATTTTTTTGGCAAATGCAATTATATATCAAAGGTTTCGCTCTCAACTTCTTAGCGTGTCGCTGGAAAATAAAATTGCATTGGTCCAGGCATCGGCTATCCCGTTTATTAATAGTACAGTAAAGATTATTACAACTTTAAATCACACCATTTTCCCTGAATGGTTAAGCAAATGTGTCTAGATCACAACCACATTTCACAGTCATGTTTATTAAGTTTATTTAATAGAGGTTACACGTCTGTTACCACAAATCATGCTTGCATGATTGTGGTAACAGACGCATGCTTTAGACTGCTACTGACTAGAAAATCCAGATGGAAAAACCCAATAACACCTTGCCCCTGCTGAGACACGAACCTAGGACGACGGACGAATAATATTAAGAACTTATAAGCTTGTTTTTCATACCATCCGTAATAGGATCATTACACATGATCATCACATCACATTATTGACTGAAAATAGCCATAACAAACACTTAACATTCGGGCCGACATGCGCAGGCGCACGACGTCCAAGATGGCGGCGCTAGCATCATTCTCAGGACTTCACACATGCCTTGAATTTGTTATTAACATGTGGGCTCCACCTTCGGAGTTTACCGTTTGATGTGACCACTTGAAATGTGTAGGTATGTCACTTTTGTGATGTTATTGGACTGTAGGTTTGCCTTCCAAGTATGGAAAGGATGTTGTTTAGCAACAGGCTAGTTTCTAGTGAACATCAACCAAAATATCATAACAAAGGCTTCTTGTTCTTTGTCATGACGCAGAGTTAGGTTAAGTTAAACGGTATGCCATGTAAATGAATCAAAAACAGAATCACTTAATGAACCAAGTAAGTAATTAATGAGTTTCCTGTGCCTGGGTGGACTGCTTCTATTTGGTTGTGTCAAGACGATGACGACGTGATCAACTTCTTTATAATGGGTGACTTTGACCCGGTACATTAATAAATATTTCAAATATCGTTGTGAAAAACTATCCACCGGTAAAGGAAACCTATCAAAACTGTGTACATAAACAAACTTAACGGAAGACCTCTTCCAGTGTTGCCAGTAACCACGCGTTATGCGTCGATTAGCTGTCTCAACACTGTGTCGTAAAACGCACACGCATTAATATTGATGACTGTTGCCTAAATTATACCTAGGTGCGTTAATTTGTTTATTTTTTGTTGATTCTAGTTCTTGTATGGTTTGTAATCTGTGGCCTTTAATTCAAACGAAGCATGATTTAAATTAAACGTTTCGCTAAAACTGTGAGAATTCAGATTGATTATGAATAGATCCTTGATGTTCAGTGCACAGTGTCCGTTTTAGCGTCCATGTCTCGGCACGGTAATGGTAGCCATACACCATCCTGCCTATCGAACGATCGATTTGACGCTTGCAATTGTTTCAAATTGGCAGTTCGTCCAAACACCATGCACCATACTGCCTATCGTACGATCGATTTGACACAACGTCAAATCTGCAGCTGCGATGCCAACTTAGCAACTTTATAGCTAGATCTAGCTATAATTTGGTGACCGATAGCTACAAATTTATAAAATTGTAGCTGTCGTCACCGAATAATAGCCAAATGCATCACTGCTGCCGATTTGACGTTGTGTCAAATCGATTTGATGACCTATCAAATTGGGATGTCATGCTATCAAATTGGCATTTTTAAACAATAGACCGGAAGCCAGACCAAAATATCGTTAGTGATTTCTTCTCAAGCCATAATTAGTAGACTACATAAGGGAGTCGGATCATAAAGATTTGTGGAAGTCAGCTGCTGTTCCGTTGGTGGGATAAGCAGCAATGGCCGTTCAAACACGTAGAAAAAATAATATTTTTTTGTCATTTCCTCCCAACTGAAACCTGGTTTATATTGAAGATTACCTTATATCACGAAGAATAAAACCAATCAGCTGTCTGTAACATGGTGGAATACACGTCTGCTGGTCACTCGAACATGTAATTTTTTATATTATTTTCAGTGATTTCCTCTCGACTCAAATTTTACCTGATGAAAGTTTACATGAAGATATGGATAAAAGCAAACGTCAGCTGGCTGTATCTCGGTGGAAAGATCGTAAAATAAAATATGAAGAAACAAATATTTTATTAAATCTGAATAACTAAACGTAATTTATTTGCAATATCAAAACGGACTTATGGGAAACGAGTGTCTGTCATAATGACACATAGAAGAAGCCATAAAAAAATATTATTTGGAAAAAAAACTTGTGTCATCCATAATGTCTAATCTTGTCAAATCATTCTGCTGTCATAAGGTTTCAAATCAATATTAAATGATTTTGTTGTTGTATTTCGTTATTTTGTTCAAGTTATGGAACTGTTCTTACTGGAATGAATAAGTAATTGACACCCTGATCAAGAAGGTCCGTTAACCGGTTCAACAGAATCAGAAGGATTCCCGCACGATCTTCAATGATGAGACAAGGCTCTCGCTTGGAGATTACGTGAAGAGCTTCTCGATCCGGCTTGCATTATGAAGAAATTCGTATCTTTGAGGTCCGAACTAGATATCCATTGATATATGTTTCATAACTACATGTTTATTTTGTATTTTTAATCGTTTTATATGTAATGTAAATGAAAAATGTAAATGACAATAACATCAAACAATGAATCAAGCAATGATTGGGGTTTTCTTTATAGAAAAGCTTTTTATTTCTTATACTTTTCACTAATTGAGAAAATAAATCAATAGACCCATTTATACGTTTTTTCAAGAGTTAATTATGATCGTTTTGCATATTCGTGCAAAGAATGGGCAGAGAACCTTAGGCCCATCGCATACGGCGTATTCTAAACGCGCAGAAGACGCGCGTTTCAGGAACGCGCCTCTTCGGCGCCGTAGACGCTGATTTGTTATTGCGTTTGGATTGATGATACAAGCGCGCGTATAAAGAAGCGGAGTAGAGGAGAGAGTCTTATATGTATGAGTTATTAAGTACCTAATCGTTCAGACATAACCGCGCGGTTAGTCAACCGCCAGAAAATAGAATCGCGCTGCTCCCGCGCGTTTCTATTACTATGGAGTCTTTACTTTGCGTTCAGTTGCGTGGCGGATACCGCGTGATTAGCACATCACAGCTCGTGAGTTTGGCACGGTTCGTTTCGACACTGAACTGTTTATTGATGAAGTGGAGAAGAGAAATGCAATATGGGATATTCAGTGTGAGGATTACTCAAATAAAACTATCATAACCAAGCTTGGCAAGAGTTAGTGGAGATATTTGGAAATTGTGAAAATACGTTGGAAACTTGGTTGGTTACTTAATATTGGATGCACCCATTTGCATTGCATACCGCATTTTTCTTATCGTTTTTTTAAGGAGCAACAACCACAGTAAATCGATTTTTCGCTGACCTCCTTTTTCAAACGGACGTTATCCCTGTACGATAATCACATATAACCGCCGGAGTCTGATTGCATAACAATTTTGCGGTTTCGAACCGCGCGATTCATGAACGCGCGGTTTCCGCAAGTCTGTACTAGCCTTTAGTCCTGCTTGTACAATAATTTTCAAAGTATCAGCTGACGACCTTTCCACCGAGATAAAGCCAGCTGACGTCTGTTTTTAGCCATATCTTCATGTAAACTTTCATCAGGCAAAATTTGGGTTGAGAGGAAATCACTGAAAATAAAATTAAAAATTACATGTTCGAGTGACCAGCTGACGTGTATTCCACCATGGTACCGTCGGCTGATTGGTTTTATTCTTCGTGATACAAGGTAATCTTCAATATAAACCAGGTTTCAATTGAGAGGAAATGACTAAAAAAATATTTTTTTTCTACGTGTTTGAACGGCGATTGCTGCTTATCCCACCAACGGAATCGCAGCTGACTTCCACGAATGTTCATGATACGACTCCCTCATGTAGTCTGCTAATTATCGCTTGAGAGGAAATTGGTCACGGACATCTGTTACGGGCTCCCGCTCTACAAGTGCAATTTGAAACAATTGCAAGCGTCAAATCGATCGTCGATAGGCAGGATGGTGTATGGCTACTATAAGTCATCTTTGACAGGACACATTGGTTGAAAAAACGACAAAAGTCAAAATCTGATTCTACGGCATCATGCTTTTCGTGCAGCAGTATCTAGCAGGCAGTTCGTAGGTTACAAGTGAATATTTTTCCATATAATACACAACTACGCGAAAATATAACATTTTCAACAGTTTCTTCGCGAACCGAACGAGTGCTGTCAAATAACTATCAAAAATACGTACATATTTAATGAGTGTAAACATAATATACACAGTCCTGCATTGTTCACATCGATTTGCGTGCGTCGCCATGCGTGAAATGAACGAAAATAAGCACCCATACGCGTACTATCGTGTTGGGTAGTTATATACCCACTTTGTACCTAGTAATGTACTGTACATCTAATGTATACTAGGTTATAGCTTTGACTTTACTCAGGATTTTATACTTATAAATATATTTGTAAATGTTTGGAGTTGGGATAGACAATTGCCATGTAAAATGTTCATATTCAGGTGAGACTGAAAGCCGACCATGTAGCTTGATGATAACATCAGGATCTTTCACTTAGCTATCTGATGTCACAAAAATCTATTTGTAAAATCGTTTCTTATATCTGCGGAGTTAACATTAATTGCTCCGCGTAGCTCGAATCTTACTCCACAGCAATGTACAACGCACTGTACAGAACTGGTGACCCCATACGTTCATATAAGTGTATGTACAGATGAGAAGTGCAGTGTCGTTTGTTGGTAAGTCGATGCGTGAAATGAGACGGCGGCAGTCGCGGCCGACGGCGCACTGCCTACCCCGCCGTATGGAGACGCCTTCATTATAGAACATTACACAAAATTACTAAATATCATGACGATGTTACTGATCGTATCGGGGTTATATTGTTGTTCTGAAATGGCAGTTCTGCAGGAACTGGTATTTTATACGTGTATCTAAAACTCGGCTTAAAAGTTTAGTTTTTACCACAAAGGTGGACCAAGCTTACTGTTGGGAGAAGGAATAGAAAATAAAAAGAAAAGCTAACAACACAATGCGACAGTAGTAGTATTATGTAACATTACATGAAGTAGTAACTGCTGAAAGTTAGTCCTTCAACTTATTTCTAAAACATAAGCAACACCTGAAATCTGTTACGCGACACCCTTTCAGTACAAAAACTAACCAAAACAATGCAAATCAAACCTCTACTTTAAAAGCGGAATACGATTATTTTCCATCTATAGGTATAATAAGTATGTCAGTAATAAATCCGGGTGTTTCGGGGAATACAATTAAAACGATCCCGGCCAATCCGTGCTGCATCGCCGGTGAAATTATAAATTCCGTGGGAACGTCGGCAGGTGTCGCCGTAATCGCATGAAGCCTCCGAATCATACCGAACCGACCTGCGCCAACTTTACGCAAAGAATAAACACATATGCAGATGAGACACCCATTGATTAAATTGTGATACGAATAAAACATTTTATATTATACTATAATGCTTATTAACTAAAAAGGATAGTTGAAATCAAAAATCAAAGCATTTATTTTCAAGTAGGCCAGTTACAGGCACTTTTGAATTGTCATAGACAATTAAAGGAATATTAAGTATTAAACACTAAAAAGTTATGGTGCTACAGTCCCAGTCACAAGACATAAAAACTGTGAAAGTACCGTAGATGCACGTTCCAAGTCGTAGATCTCTATGGAGAAGAACGTGCAAGAAACTCCATGGACACTCTTTTCAGATCGCCAAAATTATTACAGAATCATTGTTACATCATTCATTCTTAGATGGCACATTATGTGAGAACGATGTAGCAAGTTTAAAAGTGTCCATAGTAAAATTTAAAACAAAGACAATTCAGAAATAAAAATCAATAAATTAAAATAAACCGTGGCAGCTAAGAGATGACCAGTCGCAACTGACAGCGCCCGTTCACGAACATGACACATGCATCAGCACCATTCGGCTCAACCATTTTGAAGGGAGCCAAATGATCCAACACACGCGCCACCATCAGCGAGACATTTGAGTGAGCATGACACACTCTCAACCGCCAGGGTCATTCAAGTCAACAAGAAACGTAGGTACTCAGTGAATGACAGCTCTGAAGTACATAGTACTCACACAATGTCGGCTATGAAGCTATATAATACAAGGAAGATTGAATCTATACAATACAAAAAATTGATGACGCCATATTGTAATAGCTGGAGAGCTACTGAACCCTGCGACTAACGGTCTTCCTGTAAGGTTAGAAATTTGTACACGTAATATTTATAGTATGCTAAGAGCAATAGCGACGACCTGCCAGGCGTCAGCCGTGCACATCATTAGACAATTTAATTTTCAAAGTGTAAAAAAAATTGAAAAAAAAAAACTTGTTCCTGTAAGCTTAAAAATTTAACAGGATGTAGTTTATTTATTGTAAATCTTGGAAAAAAAATGACAGGCGATTACAAGGTGCACAAGGTTGTGACAGGCGAATTGAAAAGTGCAAAGTTGATGAGGAAAAATAAACTTTCTCCTGTAAGATCAAAATTATCTCGCGTTTGGTTGAACTGATTTTGATGCCGTTTTCAGAAAAGTGTGCGTTTTATTCCGAGAAAGGTTTTAATATACAGGGTGAATTTTTCAACTAGGCGTGGATGGCTATCTCCGAAACAATGAGGAATATCGAAAAACGTTGAAAGGAATCTCGAGGCCGATTTTAACGAAAATAAAACTGCATCGTTGGATTTTAGAAAAATCAATAATCCTGGCCAGGAATCGAACCCGCTGATTTTTGAAAAAAAATCAAAGCTCGTATTATTACACCATTCGATAGTGTTGCTAATGAGGATCAAATTCTGGGAAGTGATCATATAAGGCAAATTTAAGGAAATAGCAGATTTTCATGAAATTGCTATTTTTCTATGTTACTATGTTCTACTGAGCCGTAATTTATTTATAATTGTTTTCAATAATTCAGTGGATTTGATGTCTCAACAATCCCAGTTTATTCAGAAATAAGAAATTATTGAGTTGAACAAAAATAAGCGTTATTTCAAAGAAGAAACGGTTAACTTATGTTCCGAATACAGTTATCGTCTTGAACATTCATCAGTTTCTTTTTTCAATTAATACGTTTTCCTAAAGTTTGCCGTATATGATTACTTCCCAGAATTTGATCCTTATTAGCAACACTATCGAATGGTGTAATAATACAGGCTGTGATTTTTTTCCAAAATCAGCTGGTTCGATTCTTGGCCAGGATTATTGATTTTTCTAAAATCCAACGATGCAGTTTTATTTTCGTCAAAATCGGCCTCGAGATTCCTTTCAACGTTTTTCGATATTCCTCATTGTTTCGGAGATAGCCATCCACGCCCAGTTGAAAAATTCGTCCTGTATATTAAAACCATTCTCGGAATGTAACGCACACTTTTCTGAAAACGGCATCAAAATCAGTTCAGCCAAACGCGAGATAATTTTGATCTTACAGGAGAAAGTTTATTTTTCCTCATCAACTTTGCACTTTTCAATTTTCCTGTCACATACTTGTGCACCTTGTAATCGCCTGTCATTTTTTTTCCAAGATTTACAATAAATAAACTACATCCTGTTAAATTTTTAAGCTTACAGGAACAAGTTTTTTTTTTCAATTTTTTTTACACTTTGAAATAATGAATTTTAGTTATATTTGGATTTTAAAATTATTGATAAATTATTAACACAAATGTTTGCATGTCACATAATTATGACTAAGTGTTATGGATCTGTATTATAGTTAAGACCTAAATTGTACCAACACTTATGGCAAATAAATTGAATTGAATTGAATTGAAAATTAAATTGTCTAATGATGTGCACGGCTGACGCCTGCCAGGTCGTCACTATTGCTCTTAGCATGCTATAAACATTAGAGTACGTGTACAAATTTCTAACCTTACAGGAAGACCGTTAGTCGCAGGGTTCAGTAGCTCTTGGACTATAACGTCATGCACCCAATAATTAACACTTGCACGCTTTTAAAAAAATATGCAATTATCATTTGAAATAAGTCTAACGAGATGATACATACAATATACACTATTAAAAATAAATTAGCACAGAGCATTTCATTGCTAAACGTTATTTTCAAGTGACTGTTGAAGTGTTGACCATAGACACTATCCTTCTTAGTCGAACCGCACTATATAGTGTTCCTTGCCATACGCTCATAGCTAACTGTCATTTGCGATACGACGACGAGTGGGGATTGTGAAGCCTGTGTTTCTTTTTCTCTGGCCAGCCTGACGGTTTTCAATTTTATGAAAGTATCTCCTATACCTACTTAGCGGTACACATAAAAACTATAGTTAGAAAGAAAGAAAGAAAAATAGTTTTATTGGACTCGCACAGTACAGAACATCAACATAAAATTAAAAAAAAAGAATGTTAAAATTAAACAGAAGAAACTTACAAAACTACGAAACTTACAAAAATAACCAATTTTGGTCCTGTACGAGGCCAAAAGGCCCCCAGTTAGAGAAAGTTTTAAAATAAATGTGCTGATAACCTACAAAAAGCATCAGCGACGCTGTCCCAATTTCAAGGCTTACATTCAATTGATTGTTGAAAGCACAGAGTTGGCACCATCATGAATCCTTCCAATAACTCGCTCTAATTGTATGTGCAAACAATGTAGGCACCGACAGCTCCCAAGTTCCATCAGGTAACATTTTCAGTCTATCTGTTCCTACTGCCACATCTGTTCTCAATTAGTCTCCGGTATGGGTACGTATAATTGTGGTTGCTCGAGTATTTGCACACCGCGCCGTGAAATAACACGCGGCCGATAGCACGACCCGCGACCGTACTATTGTTTTTGCTGCCTCACTATTATTATATGAACCAGATGAGTACGTATTCACTTACCTGTAAGCTTACCTACGTATCTGTACTTTTTTATGTTCTTTATCAGTTATCCTATGTGCTGAAATAACTTAGGCATTGGTGACTTTGCCCTGAAGTGCAAATGAGATTTATTTACACAATTAGACATTCATTAACATGTCCTGTAGTCTGCATATTGCGTGAACGATATTGAAGGTGCTTTTGTCACTAAATTCTGGCCGATTTAATTTATATTGCTAACGACGTATTAGATCATAGTGGAAAACTGGAAACAGCCTGTAGGATTTTCCTCTAACTTGAACTAGAACATTGAACTTTATAAAACTTTAAATCGTATTGATCCAGGCAATGGTATGGTAGTTCTACCAGTTGCTTAAATACATAAACATGTCAATATCAAACAATTTCAAGTGACTTTGATACTTTGGTCTTTATCACTTTATTTTGCAGAAGTCAAACACAGCTATTCACTATGTACTTTATGAAAACTGTTAATATTTACTAACATGAAGCGTGTTTCTATTGTAAATACGACATTCATAGCTCGAAACATAATTGTTTTCATTTGGCACATACATTATGTAGCGCGCGTGCTTGAACGCAATAAAAATACACTTAGGTACTTTTTGTTTTAATTTTTATATTTTCATAGCCTACATATTAACAAATTTTGTTACAAATTGTCACCGGGGATCACTATTGAACTTGAGCTGATCGCCGTCGAGGGTCCTTAGCGTTATTAGCCGTAACATTTAATTACTAAAATTACTTTTCTTCTAATTGCCAAAATCACTTACTAGCCAACCATATCGTCCCACCCCTGGGGTCACAATCAGATCGTGACACCACCCTGGTACGCCACTTCCGGTCTACGCGGCCGCTGATTGGCCGGCCAAGTGACGCAACTTCCTGTCATATACAATGGGGTTATGACGATGGATTAGGTTCGATATTATTGTGGACATGGGAATTTTACGGGCATTTTATAGCGGTAGTTTTAATTACCTAGTATTACCTTTTACCTTTATTTACTATTTCACTTGAACAAAGTGGAAAAATACTTAATGAATTTTAGTATTTTCACCGTCTCTGGTTAACAAAACATAATTTTTATCTCAAAGACACCTTTTTAAATCGTAGGTAATCCTTTCTAATGAAGCATACAATTATTTTACAGGAACATTACTTTTCTTGAAACCGGTGCACACCCTATCATTAGAATACCAAACCGCACTGAGAAATAAAAAAATAAACAAGAACTAGTCTAGCTCACAATTCCACAACATCTAGAAATTCACCGGCTCACTAGGTATTACACAAAAACAGTGAAATACAATCAAGTTATTCTACTATTTCTCAAAATCACAACGCATGGCGAATTAGAACTACACGGTAACGAGGTTTTTTTTTGTTAGTGTTTTTCTTGATTGCATTGTGTCTTGTTTGCATATTATTATAACGCGTGAAGATGTAACTGCACTCACACACTTAGTTGTCTAGCGACACGTTAACATGTTAATACCCGCCAAAACTTGCGTGAAAAGCGTGTTTTCATTTTTAAACCAAAATTCTGTTATTTGGAGATATTAATGCCGAATTTTCGTCGCGGAATTTTCAGTGGCTGAGACGCCTAATATTTTAAACAAAAATATTTAATCCAGATAAAATAATGAAAAGTATTATTTTGCAAAGCAAGAATAACCCTTTTATTATTTGGACATATTATATTACTATTTACTAAGATTAAAATTATTGTATTAAGATTAAAATTAATGTAAGTAGTTTATCTAAAAACGACAAGCAAGAAAAAATAAGGAATGTAGTAGTTAGGCAAACTACTACATTTTATGGCCATACTTTTATTTCTTAAAAATACTTAAAATTCCTAATAAGTAACGACCTGTTTTCTACTCATTAAAAATATTTTTAGATGTGCTTCTACTAGAAGTATGTATATTATTATAATTATGCATACTAAAATACACAATTGCAAACTTTATTAAAGTTTTAGTATTTTTTCATTTCATTTATATTCATGTGCGTAAAACTCACAGTAAAATTAAGCTTCAGTGACATTGATGATTTCACAAATGTGTTCAAAATCTTAATTAGGAAAATTCTGAAATAAATATACGTTGTCAGGTGGCCATAGACGGACATAGAGTGCCTTTCCTCTAACAAAGTACTGTTTCCGAGACGAAAACAACCATATCGCTTATATGATAATAGGTGGCGCCACATGGACGATCGGAATTGATTTTCAAATATTACAATAACACAGTAAAAGCTAGTATTTCAATATTTCTAACGAATAAAGGTTGAAATTACTATTTCATATTAAGTAAAATGGTGTCTTTAAACATTAACAATAAAGACTAAAACATCTCAAACTGCAAAAGATAAAGCATTTATATGAAACTTGTCTCAGGTAAATACTTATACGTTTTACGGTCTTAGCGGGAAGAAACAGGTGAAGTTTGAGCGCTGAAGTAAAATAAGTAAGTTAAGTTGTGTTTAAGTAAGCAATGAGACGCGGCACACAGTCGGATCACTCGCACACGGAGAATTTACGACCGTACTTACGTATGAGTAACTTTAAGTTATGTCTAAGTAATGCTGTTTTTCTCAAAGATGACTTTTTTTTTCTTTTTACTGTCTAAGTAGCGAATAAGTGTCAAGAAAAAAGAAAATGCTTTGTATATTTTTCAGGATAATTATAATAATATTAAAAGATAGAAAAATGAATTTATATATTTTTAGTAGATTAATGCTAACGTAACAGATAATGACGATTAACCATATCATGAAAACAAATGTTATTTGTGTGCATAATGTCAATGATTGGTAACATTCCATCGTTATTAATTAGTTTTAATTACGATGAAAATATTCCAATAATTCAATTCAACGCAATAAAGTATGAATAAATAAATATTTAAACAAAACTGCTTACTTCGTGTAATTTGTATTAAATATATCAGTCTATCATCATGATAAATGATATTAATCGACCATTTAGAATAATTACCGCGTATGAATGAAAGGCTAAGCATGCAACTGTGGGAACATCAGCACTAGCACCAATGAAAAAGCTGTTAAAACTTCAAACAATGATAATGTGCCTCATGTATTATTTATGGCACTCCGCATTAATGAACCAAGGTCATTTGAATTCATTTCCTTCGGTAATACAGACGTACGCTTTCACACTAACATTGTTACGTAATAGTAGTAACGTGTTTCATTTAATAAAATAATTTATTCTACATTTTTACCGTTACTGCCTCAGTAGAGTTTTCTGCGAACCATAACAGTTCCGCTACTCGGTAATAGATGGCGTTGCCGGTATCAAAGTTGGGACGACGAAGTTTGGCACTTGGGCGCTCGTTTTTACTCTGAACACGTAAAGCGGCTCGTAGACGTTTTAATAAAAGTTTGTTTCGTGTTTATTTTAGGCCGGCGCTTGTCTGGCACATGGCGGGGAGACTTACAACAGTTTTAAATTTAAATAATTACCTATAATGCATTCGTTTATTGTGAATGAATCGGCACGGGAGTGTTCGCGAGACAGGTTTATATGTTTATTTGGGTGTCGTCGCATATTACGATCGATTATTTTGTCGTAAACTTGTAATGTTCTGTAAACTGCTTTGAGTTCTCTTTTAAGGTTTTATTCACGCTCCGTAAAAATGTGAAAGATCATAATATTTTAATAAGTGCCGTAATACTCGTAGTACTAAAATGTGTTTGAAAATTGAAAACTTTTGATTGAAAATTGAGTTGTTTTACGATAAGATTTACCAGAGGTTTTATTAAACCACGAGTATTCATTATGTAACATAATTATATTTTATTACATGTCTGCATCAGTTCTATTGTCGATATCAAACCTCTTAACAAACTTCTTTATTTTAAATTTTACATGCGTATGTAGTTAAATAAAATAATAGCTTAATTACCGCAGCAGTGATCCGTGAAATGACTCCAGTCTGTACTCAAGCCTTCCCATCAATTAGAACTGACAAAACAATCCGCCAACCCGAACTTCAAATGAGAACAAATTATCGAGTTGCTTATACATAACTTTATTTATCATAACGCCTTTCCTTACGAGACGTAATTATATGGTTGGAGTTAAATAAAGTAAGTATAATACCTTCAGACTATCTAGGAAAATTAATAATTTCTACAATATATTTCTATAACTACAGAAACTATGTGATTAGGAAACATTCACAAAACACAAGTAAGGATTCAGGGATATCAAAATAAAACTTATGAAAACTTTGAGCAGCCATTTAATTCAAGTTTAAGTTAGTAAATAGAAACAACACGACATTATTTACACCTCAAACTTCTACAACGAAACTTCGTAATTTACATTTTCTTGTACACCAAAAGGAAAACTCGGTACAGGCCGTTTTCTCACAATCTTGAAGCAAAACGTTGTCGTTAAAAATAAAGTATTAACAGCCCTTACAAAGACAGTGGATTCATATCTTGCATGACAAACGCTATCAGCCGGGTACCTACATTCATGCTACTCGCGAGCATTTCCCGTAACACACATACAAACGCACACACACACTGAGGAAAATCGGACTTCTGTGTGCCATTTCCCATCCCTACAGTGTACGATTTTCCACAGTGTGAGTGATGTTTTCTCTCTGTTTCTCCTATCTCTTTTTCTCTCTCGTCTCCTATAGTTATGTTGTCCCGTGTTCGCCGGTCCATTATTGTATGTTTAGTCTTTGCTTTTTGTAAATATTTATTACTTGTATCTGATTTACGTAGTTCTAAATGATTGGTTGGTGTTACAGTTTTATTGATTGAGATTGTTCCTACGATGTTTTGTTTGGAGTTTGTAAATGTCGTTAGGAATATTGTATTGTAGTCATACTGAGTTTGGACGTTCGAAGACAAATGTCATGCCATGCCCATTAAACGTAGGTATCTTTAAACTTCGCATGAATTATTTGTCGAGTTGAGAAAGTTGAGATTTTTTCTGAAAAGGCAAATTGTATGTAACACATATAACTTTCAAAATTCAGTACCACTTTTCAATAGTGTCTTATAACTTTAATATCAGCAATACCCGTTATCAATATGAAATTTATAAATTAAAACGGTCCAACAATTAATTCGTTGATAAGCTGTAATTATGACAATTTCCATTTATCAATAGTTTACAATACATAAATAATAGTGGAACAATTATGAGCAATAAATATCGGTGTGTGATCGGATAATTGAACATTTATCAAAGTGACCAATCAGACTGTTAACGTAGATGTATTCAATGAGCTCGTATTTAAATAATGTTGTATTTATTATAATTAATTATCTGTTTAAATGTATTTAACTTTTGAAAACGAAACTCATTTTAAAGGTAAGTCGTTCCAAAAAGATAATTGTAACTAAGGCTAATTCTAATTAACCAAACCCCAATTTCTGATAACATTCTGAATAGCAGCATACTCAACATTTCATAAACATTTCAACAATGTTTACAAACAGACTCACATATTTGTGTATAATGATGTTGCAATTAATGCGTGTCAAAACAAACCCTACTAAATCATGATTCATTGAGGAACGAGCCTAACCGACAATTTAACCAGAAGCGGGCAGAATGAGACATAAAACTAAAAGGGAACCCATACTTAGCGACACCTATTAAAGAAAAAAGCAGAAACGGTGTTCAACTCGAAACGACTTATCTTCAATGACCAATCATACAGAATAGATTCACTTCCATACACTTAGTAGTGCTAAGTCTGGTCTAGGGTGGGGGGAGGGGGGCCGGTGGGCGGCGCCGCGCATGCGTCTCGTTGCCAAGACGACGGCACGTAGCCACTCGCATGTGTGCGTGTACCGTGTACGGACGCGCTCGTACGACGACGGATCGTATTTAATAATAGCTAAACAAGTAGAATTTCTATATTTGATTTTGTCAGTTCAGTTTTGTAGATGTGCCGTTTTAGACTGAAATTCTGCTGGAGTAAGCTCAGCAGCTATCTTATATTATTTGAACCTATGAAGTTTGTTTTGTCTGTTTCATGTTTTACTTCTGGAAGGTTATAATTCAAAGTTTGTTTCGACTCTCTAGGAAAATGGTTCAACTGAATTTATAGTAGAGGACTTAGTATATTAATTGTAGGTTCTAACTCTAAGAATCAAACAGAGGTTCTTAGAACCTTGTAGTATGTACTTACTTACAAAGAAAACTCATACTTACACCAGAATATATTCTTAACGCATTTCGTAAACATCCTGTGACGTCAGCAGCTTTTCATTTTATCGCGAACGCATCATACCGCCGTACTCCCGTGTACCGCATTCCACGCACACAGCCAAAATGTCTGTGTGTGCGTGTCACGTCACACGCACACAGCGGCGCACCTTCACCGCCCCGCACTACCTACTATATCTACCACTATGTTTGTGCTTCCAACACTCTTTACTTCTACTCGAAAACTCCTTCGAGACCTGAAAAGGAATTTTACAAGGGCGCCTTTTTCTTTTGAACGCGAACCTTTGGCTGTAAAACGGGGGCTCTTAACCGTTATAAAGGGATGTATTGATAGTTAGTGGTTCCTTTGTAGTTGGCATCTCGCGGGACGCTCCCGTAATCGTAAAGATAAAAAACACCATATAGTTGGTATACAGCCTAAGTGCGTACTTTATTTAAAGTGCTTCTTTCGGTGCGAAGTTTTTTGCTTGAATATTTTATGTGTGATAGTCATTAGGTGGAATGTTAGGTACACTGACAGCCTTGACCCAGTCTGCGTCTTTATATTCCGGAAAATCTGGTTCCATTATGCAGAATGGAGCCACTTTTCAATATTAGGTATAGGTGCTATAAATAGTTGTTTATCCAACATACAAATGGTGTCTTAGATTATCTGGGTATGCAGATTTTAGACTGCGAAGGCTATCGGGTTTATAGGTAATCTTTATGTCACGGAAATCTCCAGAAATGTAAAGACCGAGCGGATAGAATTTCAAATGTAAATGTCGATATAGCTTGATATGAAGTCATTGCCATCAAGTCAGTTATGTTTCAGCAAAAAATAAAACTCCACAAAAGTTAATTTTCTTGTTGATAAGAATATTTTCCCACCGAACGACTTCCGCGTGGTCCTTTTTTTTTGTTCCTGCGTAAGTTGGTAGACGTGCCATTTACGTATGTCTTAATAAAATACCATCTGCATCATTGCTCGGATAAAAGTGATAGCACTTTTTAAGTAGTTTGGTCACATCAGTTTACAAACTTTGGAATATTAATCCAGAAATTTCCAAATGTAAAACGATTTCAGAACGCTTGAAGTTCAAGGTCACATTCATTTATTTCTAAAATGTTTTGACAACGTATCACAAGCACAACTAAGTCATTAACGATTTATTATGAGAAGACGCAGCAGCAGCAGTAGCAGCCGTTCAGTGTCCCGTCCTGTAAGATATTGATTCAGCTCGCCAAACTTAATCTTTCAGCAAATTAATGTGGGTATTCAGGTGCCACATTAGAGCCACTGTAGGTCATGGACAATACCCTTCAGTTTGGAACGATACAAGTCAATAATGCTCAGCCGAACAGATAACCGGCAGCATCTCCCCAAAAAAATAATCCATTTACCAAAGATTCCTGCAAAAAATCGATTCAGGAACCAAATAAGAGGCACTGAAGGTCACGGCCCCATCGATCCGGCGTAGAAAGTGAGACTGGCTGCCACTACTAACACCGTCCCGTTGGCTATGCAGCCTGAATTAATCGCGCATATATTTGAATACATTTGGAGCGGCGCAGTTCGGGCCGCGGTGTCGTCGGCCTCTTAAGTTTTAGCGATTTTGTTTCGGGGGTGTATTGGTGTGGGTGGTTCGCGGGATTGGAACCACACTCTACAGTTGTCATCAGTACGTCAGTTGGGGAGTGAGTAGGTGAAATGGAGGTCTGCCTGGCTGGTTGAGTGCTGGCTGTACGCTCAATCGTCAGTGGCTATGATTATGGCTTCTGAGGGTTCATTCAGAAGGTGTTTTAAATGCTGAAGATATGTTGTATGTTGATAATCATCACTCATCAGTCATCATAGCTAGATATTTTTGTTTGGTTAAGTCTGTGTTCAAGAGAACACGCAGCTGCTATTACTAGTCCCCGAGTATTCTAATTTTGATTTTGAACGCCCTTGGAATAAGCAGTAGATTTTAAAATATCCTGTAAGTATTTCAGAAATAGTAATTTGTCGATATCTTTTGAGTAAATTGACGCGATACGTATTATAAAATATCAAGGGTTTGATTATTATTTAATACACAGTATCATTTACAAAACTTAGGTTTGGAACATTGAAAGATGAATCTATTAAACCAAGATTAATTCTATTACAAAGAATCTATTAAAAGACTGTTCTAGTAGATATTATTTTCCACGATTACTTACTTACTTCAGCTTAGTCTTATTATTATAATCCTTCATTAATTTTTCCGAATATTTTTTACATTTTTAAATATTTCTAAAAAAACATTATAGTTAAAATGAAAACTTTTAAAAACATAAAAAATAGTGTTGCACCGGTACAGCAGGTGCGGGAGCAGGGGCCAAGCTACCGGTGGTTAGGGCTGCAGAGACAGAAACCTCCTCAGAATGCGAACATACGGCTCGAGGAGTACTGCTTCTAACTGCAACCGCTAATCGATAGATTTGTTGAGTGTCTCACAATGTGTTACTGGAACTTTCTTAAACTTAACTGCTAGACGTTTCTAACGGAGTTAAGAGAAGTTTTATTCTCTAAAGTGAAAGGTTTGTTACGCTTAAAATAATTCTTAATTATGAACTCAAACAAACTGTAAAAAAAAAATTAGGCACGAAGAACTCTTAAAAAACATTTTTTATAACATTACTGGTGTCTGTAATTCGTAAGACAAAAGTGTTCGTCTCAAGGTCCCAACATTTAGTCACGTTAAAGCTCAACAATTAGTTTAGTAACACTAACTATATTAGTTATGGTGCTGACAGCCGTCCGACAGTGTTGTAGTTTAGAATTAGCTCGGACTTTACAATGAGTTCGGCTGGATCTATTCATATTTTAGGTGGGTAGGTGCCCATAACGACTAGCTAGCAACGACACGTACGAGTACGCACCACCAGTCATATCAGGTAGTACCTATCGTCATTACCCAAAAAATCATTGTCTGTGTTTTCACGTAACAGTGCCTTCGTTTTCGTGGGCACTTATGAAATGTTAGCAGATAGGTGCAAGGTTCATATTATCGGTCATAACTGCAACTAGATTCAGACTTCATGGTAACTTCAGTAACTAGATTGTAGGATAGGTTTCTAATGGTAGCCATACACCATCCTGCCTATCGAACGATCGATTTGACGCTTGCAATTGTTTCAAATTGGCAGTTCGTCCATATACACCATACACCAAACTGCCTATCGTACGATCGATTTGACACAACTTCAAATCTGCAGCAGCGATGCCAACTTAGCAACTTTATAGCTAGATCTAGCTATTATTCGGTGACCGATAGCTACAAATTTATAAAATTGTAGCTGTCGTCACCGAATAATAGCCAAATGCATCACTGCTGCCGATTTGACGTTGTGTCAAATCGATTTGATGACCTATCAAATTGGCATGTCATGCCATCAAATTGGCATTTTTAAACAATTGCAATTTGAAACAATTGCAAGCGTCAAATCGATCGTCGATAGGCAGGATGGTGTATGGCTACTATAAGTTGAGTAGATGCTTACCTGTGTCCAGGTGACTCGGGTTAGTCTGGAAGCCGATTCCAATCTGTACAATGTCTTCAATAAATTTTGCACTACATGTGTGACGATATATCGGAAACTCAAAACAAATACACAAACAATGAAACAACACTAGAAAATTTCTTAAAATTTTGTTGTCAAATGTTGTTTTTGGCAGATTTCTTTCATTTCTTTCCCCTTATAGTAGATTAGAGCAGAGAGACTTTTTCAGTGATAATTATTAGGGAAATTAGGAAAGTTATCATCATTTCAATTAGGTATACCAAAACCCTCTCTTTCTGGATTCTTCTTCTTTCTTAGATGATACTAACTTTTCATTCACATTATACGAACGTAAATATTTTGGACCATTCTATATTATGTTCATTCATTCACCTGTATTGCAATGATAAGTATTCAAAGAATTATACTCAACTTTATTTTATTACTAGTTTTATTGTTATAACTTTTTATGTTATAAATTAATTATGTAGTTGCGTAAACCAGTAACAAACTCGTTTCTGAATTTATATAAGTTATCTCGAAAACATTGCTGTTTTATTACTACAGATTATTATTATCATTATAATTTTATATTTTAGGGACCATAAAAATAATTGGATGACCTTTGAAGAACAGTACAATTATTATGACTGTGCGTTTTAGTCATTATGTTTCGTTGGTTTAATAAGGACCCATTCACATTGGAATGTGTATTTTCACGGATCAGGAAGGCATTGGGCGTTTTCCCATTAGCCGGCCCGGCAGCCTATTTCCAAAACCTATACTATTTCAGTCACGAGTCAGACTATAATCGGTGAGCTTTTGTTTGTGCATATTTCTCAACAATACCTAATCTATCTCAGTAAAAAACTTGACTCAAATAGATTAGCTTTTGTTTTGATATTTTCAAAGAAAATGCACGGACAAAATCTAGTTCTATATAATTCATATCACTCGAATAGCTAAACTTTTGGCGAGGTATTTTTAAACATTACGTACGAACAAAACTTTGTCGAGTAGAGGCTCACTAGCTATATATGAGTAAATTTACCTCGGAATTTAACTTTTCTTAAATTTTATAGTACTTGAATATCGTAAATACGACTGTGGGCACCCCGACTCGGACAGGTTAGGTTAGAAGGGGATCCCCATCCCCTTCGTGGTTATTTTTTTTTAAACCACCCAGAAGTAGGAGCACCGCGAAGCGGTGCTCCGTCGACGTTTTCTGACGTTTTAGTTTTTTACTGAGATAGATTAGGTATTGTTGAGAAATATGCACACACAAAAGCTCATCGATTAGAGTCCGACTCGTGACTGAAATAGTATAGGCTTTGGAAATACGCGGCCCGGCACCGGCGCCTGTGAAGCAAAAATCTATGAAGACGTACAGCTCGCTTTTGCACTTACCGGCGGCGGTGCCGGCGCCGACCCGGGGTTGAGTCCTGCCCATACATTTTTGCTTCCATTGCACCGGCACCGCGCCGCGCCGGCTAGTGGAAAAACGCCCATTGTGACTGTTAAAATAGTACAAAACGTGAAAACGACTTCGTCAGTCGTCTTCGTGTAACTGAGCAGAATTATTATTTTGTTTAGCCCTTCTGGCCCAGGGCTGGGCAAAGGTCTGTCCTGCACCATCTCGATACAACCCGGTATGATACGGTATGCGTCCAGGGCGTCTTGCCACCTCTTTCTGAGCCGCCTTTGACAGCGGCGCACCGCTGTCGAAGCCGTAGTGTCAGTTCCACTCACCCATTGTGTGGAGACTTTTGCTTGGCGGTCAACTTGCCATGTCCAGAATGCACGTTTTGGTGCCGTACGTTTTGACTCCAAGACGGAACTTGTGCGACGCGGTAAGCGACCTAAGCAAGTGATCAGGTCTAAGCACCGTAGTATATTAGAACAGCCAGGACACTCATGATGATGAGTTTACGCTTCAGAGAGATTGGTAAATCATCCAGCATCATATAGCGACTTCATGGATCAGCTCTACCAAAGGACGCGCGGTATCTGATAATGCAGATTCTTTTTTAAGATCAATAGTGTCTAGGATTTCATCTCTAAATTCATTTTTTGAAGATTAAAAGTACAAATATCAACCTCGAAATTAATATTGACAACATTCCTGCAAAGCTTCAAATCTTGGACGTCAATATGGTTCCATTGTCAAGACAACTTTTCTTCTCAGTCGAAACCCGCCTCCACATGACCGATCTACCATAACACCATAACCTGGAAATGAAAAAAAGATAGCTTTTAATAAAAACAGCGGGAGGCAATACGCGTGTCCGGTGCGAAGCGGGTTATAGTAGGTCCTAAGGCATCCGTCGAATACGTAATGTGGATGGAAAGTCGAGCGATTGTCACAAGAGGCCTATTACTATGCCGGCGATGTCACACACAGGCAGATGTCCTGCACACACCCGCCCGACATTAGTGAACGTACACTCAAGAGGGACGAGGGAAACGGAAAAAATGTGTATTATGGTAATAAGTTTCAAGTTGTGCTTGAAGTTAATGACCGTGTTTAGTATAACTTGTGGTATTAAACAGTTGTATCTGCTGACCCTAGAGAAACAAGAAAGTTAGACATATTCAGTTCACTGAAAATAAAAGAAGAGATTTAAGATAAAACACTAAGATTGACATGTTCGAGTAACTTCTTACTTCCTCCAATAGTATGTAACTTATCTTAACAACAGGGATTGAATTGTGATTATAGCTATAATAATTTCGAATGCTAAAAGCAAGCTTTTTCTTTTTACTATTACTAACTTTGATGACCCTGGTGACATTATCCTTTAGTTCTTTTAGCCTTATATTATTGTCCTTGTCGTAACAAAAATAAGCTTAAAATTTTCCATACGTCATAGAAAACGACGTTTTATGGCCTGAATATCGTTGACAAAGTGGCATTTTCCACAGAAGGGACTGATTACCAGTTTCAACGAAGAAACATAAGTAGGTGAGGTTTACGAGGCTACTAAACTTTTGAATGGAATCCACGCCAGAGTTTAATAGTGTTTGGTTGCGGCAATAATGTAATAGCTTGAAAAGCGCCAATAACCACACAAAGCTTGTCAGACTAAGAAAGCCTTAATGAGCCATTTCCCTCAGTTAGTTCTTCTATTTTGTGATGGAAATTTCAAGATTACTTGTATGTTTTTGTTTCGTTTACAACTTGAAGGAGAGACGTTCTTAAAATTTATCGAAACCGTTTTTTTCCTTTTTAAATTAAAGTTTTGGATCATTTACACACTTTTCTAAGCAAATACAACATTATACACATTCCATATAACCACATTTATTATTCTTTGTGGCTACACTGTAAGGTTTGTTTGGAATACAAAAGTGACTATTCTATTTGAAATAAGTGCTTGGAATTCCCTTACATGTTCATCATCAAGCACACCATCGCTACTTGCCATATTCTAGTGTGTACAAGCACAGCGTTACGGCGGCCATTTTCACAGCCTACTTACGTGCCTACAGCCGAACTGTTCCGACGGCTATCGATGTTATCTCCTGATATTGCCTTTTTAGCCGCCACTCCGTTAGCCTCGTGTCATTACTGAGGATTAAAATGTTGCTACCCTGAGTGCAAGTTTTCAGGGTAGAGATAGAAGTTAATTTGAAAACGATTTTGGATCTAAGTTTTCAGGTTCTTTCTCATTTTTCCGTAAGCGGTTGTTGGCCTGAAAAGAAAAAAGGAAATTTTAGCACAAGTATTTTATTTTCAGCAGATGATTCATATCGGAGCTTTGTTATATTGAAAACTCCAATAACAATTTAAGTATTGTCCGTGACTGTTTTGTCAGTAAGTAGTTCAAGTGTTCGATATTCGTTATTCTTTCTAGAGTTTGAGTAGTGCAATGATGTTGACAGTTGTTGAAACTGATGACCGAGCTTTTCATCCACGACGTTCGTCTAGGTTTCTTGCTGGCTCCCAACGCTTGCGGTATCCAACAATACAAACATCAGACTACAATACATAATCATTTCAACGACACAATAATTTCACACGCGGTCCTCCCGTCCTCCGACCTCCAGCCAAAACAATTTCCAACATCTGAACTTTAATTCTTATATTTCAGGAGCAGTGTTGTGTCTGAGGTGAGAACAATACCAGGAGGGGAAGGGGGTAGTCCCCCCCCCCCTTTAAGCCCCTTCTCTTGTGCCCTCCCCCCTCTAGCCGGGACGTCGACCTTGCTATTGCAATGCGCAACACGCGCAATACTTTTGTCGCTGCCTGAATAAGGTCACGGTATTCCGTCTCCAGGATATATGGGTTAGGTGGAACATATGATTGCTGTTCAAGGATTTTCCGAATTCAGGTTTAAATCTCAGGAATTTGGGACAGCAAGGAGTGGTACAAACTTATTTGGTTTCTATAACATAGCTGAGCAAATAAATAATCTGCCTACATCTTTAGTGTCAGGTAGATCTAGTATTTTGTAAACTTAAGATCGCAAGATTATATTTATTTGTAGGTTAATAGATATTCGGCTGTCAATGGCGACAATAAATCTTTTGCGCTTTAATTGCAGTGTTTAGCGTGTAGGTGTTAGCAAATATTTCTCTATTACAAATTATTGTAGAAACAGAATTGGCTTGCTTCGATAAATAAACGGTTATTGAGAGATATGGTTTTATTATCATCCAACCTGTTTATTAATGAAGCCAAAGTAATCGGCAATATGAATAATGACATACATTTTGATAAACTTTGAAGAAGAAATCTCTGAAACAGATCCTCCCCATTTCCGACTTTCAAATAGAACGTCTTATAGGCTTCAACAATAACAAACTGTAAGTAATTTCCACAAAAATATTTCGTTGCTCTTTCAGCTAAGTTTCACGGCCACGCAAAAACCAGCTTTCACCAAACATCTGTGCGTAGTGAGACAAACGCGAGACGCGACCCGAGCCTGTATGAAAGCGTATCTTATGCATTTTACATGAGCTGTGCCAGCCATCAGGCCCCTTACCTTAGCCTTCACACAGACAAACTCACGCACACACGCGCAGCCGCGCGGCCATTGTCAGCGAAACAAAAACACGCACACAACACTGCACTCCTTCTAATTAGTTGTTTGTAAACACATGTCACAGCACTGTGCTTGTGTGAGTTTAGATGCGTGCAAGGTATCGTCCATGAATTATGTAATGCAAGTTTGTTGTCAAGTGAAAAGGTGAGAAGATTATTTTGGAGGGTATTGACACAGATGCTGGCTCATTATTATGCTGGCGAGAAGTATTCCTGAACATAGGTTGCGTTTCCCAGAATTTTCTTTTGGAGCCCATTTTTATGATCGAAAAATATCCAATCCTTGGTTATGGGTAATCAACTATGATCTCGTAACAAATCAGGAACATTGCCCCCTTCAGCTTTTCACAAAAATATTTTCTTAAGACCACAATAGACTAAGTAATATGTCTGGTACCTTTTAGCCGTACATAACAAATACATATGTACCAGTAGCATTGTCCGAGCGTCACTTAGCAGAGACAAACGATCTGGAGGAGTGCCAGCGACGGGAAATTAAGATTGGTGACTACGAACGGAGATATTTCAATGTATTACGTTTGGACGATGGATGTTTCAGTTTGTGGAATAAGATCGAGGTTGAAAAACAGTGATTGTTACGTTTAGAAGGTGGAGGGCATTGTCCTTATTACATTTCTCAAAATGGTTAAGCAGACTTCTGCTCTGGTGTAATTATATTACTCCCACATTCTAATTATTTATACTAAGCCCCTTTTTCTCTTCATACCAGTAAAATCTATCTCCAATCAAGCTGATCCTCCATAACGACCATATCGACTAAGCCAGTCATGCAAAATATTGTTTAATTGCGGTAGCTGCTTATAATTAAAGTCCAGAAAGAAGTGTTTCTATCGTTTTAAATTTTGCTCAAGAAAATACACAGCAGCAGGATGACCAAAACCATGTCTAGCCAAAAGAGTAGATCAGAAGCGCTTGTTATAAAAACTTGTCTTGCACTCTTATCTTGATCTTTTAATTTGATCCTTAAAACAGAAATCCCGCTTGTCCTAACGAGTATTGTTTTTACTCTATAATGAAGTCTTGAAGTACGCGACGCGTCAATGGCCGTTTGCATATTTTAAAATTATTTTTGTTTGGGTGCTCGAGCTGCGAACTTTTCGACACGGCCGGGGAAGAAACCCGGTTGAGGGGTTATAATTGATTCAGAAGTGGTTGGAATTGTTTTGGAAAACTTCTTCTGTTTTGTTTGAAGTTTAACTTCAGGTGTTTAGTAGATTCCAGGTGGTAAGCCTTATGATGGATAGCCTCGTTCGACCTACAGAAGACTACATTAGATTGTCCTCGATCAATTGTCGATTGAGCAGTTATAAATCGTTTTTATTGATCTTGGTGGAGGTTGTAAAACCCAGTTTAAGAAGCAGATTAATTAAAGATTTAAATTAAACTTATTATTCGATCTAGGCAGAATGTTCGTGTTTCCATGCAATAAATATGAATTATTCCCGCTAGATCCTACTTTTGAATCCCACTTGAATATTTTTCCCGTTGGATCCCAAAAAAATTAAAAGTAATTCCCGTTGAATCCCATAACAAAAGAAAAACGTTTTATTCCCGTTGAATCCTAAAAACAATTCCCGTTGGATCCCACGTGCTTTAAAAAATCTGAATGCGAGTACTTTCAACGACAAAATTGCTATCATAAATTGCGGTTTCGCCCGCGTCGTGTTAGGCGTATGGCCCTATGGTCCAGTCTCGCATCAGTTCCCTTGAGGAAAGCGTGAAACACGACGCGCCATGACTTGGACCTGTCCTTGGTCGGACGGCTCCCGGACTCCTCGACCAGAAGCGGCTGGAATATGACTCGCGATTTTTTTTTTTTTAAGGGGCCCATATCTTAGAGCGCAGCAGGCATTTTAGAGTGATTCCCCCCCCCCCCGTCACGTGGCATCACAGCGCTTTTCAATGATCTTCGCTGACCCCGTTGAAAAACGTACCACCTTGAGCTTATGCTAGCCTAGTACTTTGGCAGGCCATTTAGAGTTACCTTACCCCCGCGCTGCGTGTCACGTGGCACCAGACTGCAAAACATACCACCTTGATCTTATACTAGCCTAGTACTTTTGCTGGTTAGTGACATTCTATCAGTTTTTAAGTAAAGACTGAAACAAATTCTCAGAATGTGTCTGCCATCTTTCTACACACTGGTGACCGGTCTATGGAAAGCCTGGTGGCCGGATCTTGTGGAACTTTTTTTTTTGGTAAAATTCATAAATTATTTACCTACTCAGAATACATCAGTAAAATAACGATAACAGTTTTCTTCTGATATGTACACATGTTGTCAAAAAGTGGGATTCAACGGGAATTAAAAATGGGATTCATCGGAACTACCTAAAAAATGGGATCCAAAAGTGGGATCCAACGGGAATAATTCTGAAAAACGTACCACCTTGAGCTTATGCTAGCCTAGTACTTTGGCAGGCCATTTAGAGTTACCTTACCCCCGCGCTGCGTGTCACGTGGCACCAGACTGCAAAACATACCACCTTGATCTTATACTAGCCTAGTACTTTTGCTGGTTAGTGACATTCTATCAGTTTTTAAGTAAAGACTGAAACAAATTCTCAGAATGTGTCTGCCATCTTTCTACACACTGGTGACCGGTCTATGGAAAGCCTGGTGGCCGGATCTTGTGGAACTTTTTTTTTTGGTAAAATTCATAAATTATTTACCTACTCAGAATACATCAGTAAAATAACGATAACAGTTTTCTTCTGATATGTACACATGTTGTCAAAAAGTGGGATTCAACGGGAATTAAAAATGGGATTCATCGGAACTACCTAAAAAATGGGATCCAAAAGTGGGATCCAACGGGAATAATTCTAGAATTATTCCCGCTGGATCCCACTTTTGAATCCCACTTGAATATTTTTCCCGTTGGATCCCAAAAAAATTAAAAGTAATTCCCGTTGAATCCCATAACAAAAGAAAAACGTTTTATTCCCGTTGAATCCTAAAAACAATTCCCGTTGGATCCCACGTGCTTTAAAAAATCTGAATGCGAGTACTTTCAACGACAAAATTGCTATCATAAATTGCGGTTTCGCCCGCGTCGTGTTAGGCGTATGGCCCTATGGTCCAGTCTCGCATCAGTTCCCTTGAGGAAAGCGTGAAACACGACGCGCCATGACTTGGACCTGTCCTTGGGCGAATGCAGAGTTCTTATTTTTACATCGCCCAACTGCAGTCTGACCGCCACTAAACATAGACAACCCCTATTTTATTTCATACATGAATCTCCCATTTAATAATCTAGTCATACTAGTTCCTCGGGGTAGCTGGATGTTCGAGGGGGTGATGGGGGGTGCGACCGGCGTTGAGCGGGGTAGGTCGGGGGAGGGGGGGTACGGTTAATGAACCCGCAGGGATGCAACTCGGCGGACATTTCGCAATAATATTAGTTCAGCGCTGAAATGAAAGCCTCGCGGTGTTTGTGCGCTGAAAGATTTTGAATTTGCTGATGCAATTGTAATTTAACTTGGGGCCTTTAGTGGAACAGTTGTGGGAACTAGGTAGATACTCATTGTGGGCATTCTGAAATTTAACTGCATGTTTTGCTAACTACATCAGAAGCATAGGTATTTGTACTTTTAGCTAGTACCTACAGGGTTTAAATTATGATACTCGTACTTCACTACAGAATTCTGGTAACATCAGAGTGTGGGCAGGTCATGCCCGGTTCGAATCTACCGCGGTCTCGTAGCAGATGAATTTTATGTAGAAATCGTGGTTCGGGTTAACGTAGTGCACCAACTAATAAAGTGTATTTTAACTATGCTAGACTTAAACCTGGAGTTTAGATAATTACAGCCGATTTAGAGTGAAACAGTGTTAAAAGTACAAAGTAAATAAGGAATTTTGTCATGTTTAATTTATTCCATCATCAAAGCTCTCAAGGTTTTTATAAAAAATATCGAGAGACAGTCGGCAAGTTCGAAGGCGTATGACATTTGTTTTGTAGTTTATGCTACCTTTTCCCTCTAACACTCTTCTCTGTCACCCGTGTATCCAAGTATTGGCTTCATTATGTTGTTGGAATGCTCACATAAACAAGTAACAAATGTTTTCTAGAATTACGTTTTATCCAATTACGAATGAGAATATTTTCCGTAACGAATTAAAGGAAATCCAATTAACATAAAACGGAGTCAATAAAATCTCTCCTAAATTCCAATATGGCCTATAAATGTGTCTAAGTCGAATAGGAAAAATTGCAGCACAACTTTTACACGGTACGCGAATTGTGGAATCTTGAGAAGGAAATGTGTGTAACTCTCGTACGAAACTAGTAAAATTAGTGGTGAAGAGTAACCACTGCTGCTAAATAATGGTGTTTATTTTGTGCTTTTGGTTCTTATTATTTCCTATAATAAGTGGATTTTTTACATAAGAACTAAAGGTAGAAAGATTACATACAAATATTTTCCTGATTTTCTAATCCATATTCACATACATTGAAATTATTTATACATATTCATACATATTTATACATATTCATTGAAAATTACTTCATGGTCTCGATGCTTTTGCAAGATCACAAATTCCTTCCAATACGAGCAGTTTTGGATGGTGTCAGTTACATAAGAATATACCCCTAGGCTATCCTATCTTCTAGGGGTGCTCAATTTGCGGCCACAGTCATCAAGCCGGCGCCGCGGCGTGCGCGGTCTGAATCCTAATGCCTATTAATCAGACATTGTGTGGAAGAATTCCCGTCAGTCCAAATGTGCGCTAATCGCCACACCGGGTTTGGTTCCCGAGTGATACTGTTTTCAAGCTCTTGCATTTAATCTAAAAATGTTTTGATATCTTCAAGAAAATGGTAGAGGAGGGCCAAATCAATAACTTTTCTGGAAGACAGGCAGTAAAATTAACTCGTCTATCAATTATCACATTTCATAATAATATTGTAAGAGATCAGCTACACTTAAAATTCCTTATTAAAGCGGTCGTGGGTGCCCAAAAGCTCTGAAAATCAAAGCTGTTTTAAGACCAAATGTTCTCGCGTGACAGCCAAGCAAAGCGAGCCACAGATTAACAAACGAGGCTAGTTGTCTCTTCTTAAAAACGTTAAAAAATCCCAATAATACCGATTATTCTATTCTCCCAACTATCGCTGAGATGAGCATACAATGCTGGCGCTGTGACGTTTCAATGGGCGGCCATACTGGAAATTTGTTCAATACTCGACGCAGGCGCATCGACGCGCGCAGTTTTGTCAATACTGTCCGCGATTGTACCGTTTAATCAGTTCTGCATTCAACTGTACCGCCTTTGACGAGTAATTGCTTTCACCGATTGAAATGTTCTCCCTGAGTATTGCAGGGATTTGTATGTGTTTTAATGAGTGAGTTGGTATGCAGATGATTTGAAGCAAACTTGGAGTTCTGAAAGTTGTCCGGAGATTTGACTTTTTTGAAATAGTCATTAACAGCGCGAGTTGGTATTTAAACTGGCAAAGCAGCTATCTAGCAGGTAACAACTAAAAACACGAAGCAATATAGCACCAAAAACAAACCCACGCCTCCCACTACAAAGATAGTAAAATTAAAATACGTAATGAGAATACCTACCATCGAAAACAAACGCTTAAATATACAAGTTGAACAAAAACACTGGAAACACTTCAATCAACAAGGCCCCACAAAAACAGACGAGATCCAGCCAGCAATTAAAATCGAAAATAATATCGAGAACTCGACGGACAATAACGAAGCTAGCCATTAAAATAAGAGGCGGAATAATAAATGAAGCTGTGCTGAAATTAAAAAAAAAAGAATGAAGAAAAAAAAGAAAATTCCCGACGCGACGAATGCATAGAATATGGCGTAGGTACGGACCAATCAAAATTCTTCGTCAATTAAGTGGAGATCGTAGCAAAAGGAAAATTGAAGGAAAAACTGAGGGTGGGTTTAGTAGTGCTGGACCAAGGTCGATTTGATTCGTTGATAGATTGATTGACAAACATTTATTTGTGTTTTTAACTGAATCTTTGGATTATTTCAGTCGGAATGAGCATGCTTTGGAGCTTGAATTATTAACAGTTCTGCAGAATGTTATTTAGGTTAGAATAACTGATACATTGAAAAAGATTTTCAAAAATTTCAGTATCTATGTAATCATCAGAGCTTCGTCTTTTTGAGTAAACTCGTTCAGACATCAGAGCTCCGTCTTGTTGACTAAACTCGTTCAGCGAACTGCTGCCATATAAAAATGCATTCTAAGTTTTCCATTCAATTAAAACTACGTTCTTGAAAATCATGAAAACAACAACCCGAATACGTCATAAAGCATCGATATTTTCCCATCCCTACCTACCTCCTGAGATATGAAAGCAATGGAAATAAAGTTTGTTCGCTCCGCATTGTACAGGGCTCGTCGTAAATGGATTTTATCACTATATAAATATCCCCCTATCTTTACGTTACGACGCTAAGCTATGTCCCGTCACCGTGGATTTTCCTATAAGTATGTTGATACTACGTGATTTTTACTATAACTTTGTTTTTATGTCGAGGTTGCTCGGGTAATGTGTGGAAGAAGGGTGCGATGTACGAGTATTTAATGTTAGTAAATGCTTCTATCGGAAGGCTTCTATGTATTTGGAGGGTCTTGAATTTTTTTACTTCACTTTCATAATGTACTTATTTTTTATTCGAGAGACGAAAAGTGTCAAGTTTAGCTGAAGGAAACTTTTTCAGGACTTGAGATATTAAAATGAAAGTTTCCCCAACTGTTATGCCAAAGTTATGTTATTGTATACGCTGGCTCACTTGATGTGTCACTTGTGTGGACTCAAACATAACAATATCCTCTTCCAAAATATAAAGAGGAAAAGCGACCAGTTCATTCAAGCCCATTCTTGTAACAGCAGGCTGAAGGCTGAATCTATCGAACATTATATTTCATTTACCACGAACGGTCAATAGAAAACCTACACCGGATCCATAAAGCTGAAACGGTTGATATTGGCGGTCCGGTTGCCGGGCGGTTGCCGGTCAACGGCGTCAACGTTTTACGACCAGTTCCGAGCCTAAATTATGCGTGAATGGCCCTCGGCTCATTTGGTCTAAATGGTGCATCTTTGATGTAAGAGTCTCCTTGCCAAATTGTGTTAATAATAATCTCCCAGGATGTCCGAATAATTTTACATAGTATTATTTTACAAAATACCAAAATTAAATTGAGGAATCCCTTATACATCAATTCTTTGGCTTGGCCCTTTAGGAAGCAGAACCTATAGCCGTATAAGCCTATCGCCTATCGCCTTACAACAAGACATTCAATGTTCATTTGCCTAGCGATGTCGCGTCGTCAAGTCGTGCGTGCGGGTGTTTCATTAATTTGTGAGTATTTAATAAATGAGTTTAATAAAAAGAAAAAAAGAAAATCTCGGCGTTGGTGGGTACGTCCGTGGATTTCGCGAAGAACGACCACAGGAGCGTCAAGCAGTTTATTGGTAGAATTGGCAGCAGAAGGTCCTAATGCGTATTTGAACCATTTGAGAATGACGGAAACTCAATTTGACGAACTTCTTGAATAGATAAAAGAACTAATATTTAAATCTTCCTTTAGTGATCTTATAGCATTATCACGCTGGTTTCTATCTTTGTAAGAGTTGGATTTTGTATTCCACAAACACTCATATTTTTGAAAAAGTTCCAGAAAATGCGGAACATGATGGTCACGCCATTTAAAAACCATTTTTAAAATAATAAACAGGCGCGCACGCTAGTAACGACACAATCATATATAGCTGGAGAGCTACTGAACCCTGCGACTAACGGTCTTCCTGTAAGGTTAGAAATTTGTACACGTAATATTTATAGCATGCTAAGAGCAATAGCGACGACCTGGCAGGCGTCAGCCGTGCACATCATTAGACAATTTAATTTTCAAAGTGTAAAAATTTTTGAAAAAAAAAAACTTTTTCCTGTAAGCTTAAAAATGTAACAGGATGTAGTTTATTTATTGTAAATCTTGGAAAAAAAATGACAGGTAATTACAAGGTGCACAAGTATGTGACAGGCGAATCGAAAAGTGCAAAGTTGATGAGGAAAAATAAAATTTCTCCTGTAAGATCAAAATTATCTCGCGTTTGGCTGAACTGATTTTGATGCCGTTTTCAGAAAAGTGTGCGTTACATTCCGAGAAAGGTTTTAATATACAGGGTGATTTTTTCAACTGGGCGTGGATGGCTATCTCCGAAACAATGAGGAATATCGAAAAACGTTGAAAGGAATCTCGAGGCCGATTTTGACGAAAATAAAACTGCATCGTTGGATTTTAGAAAAATCAATAATCTTGGCCAGGAATCGAACCCGCTGATGTTGGAAAAAAAATCACAGCCTGTATTATTACACCATTCGATAGTGTTGCTAATAAGGATCAAATTCTGGGAAGTGATCATATAAGACAAACTTAAGGAAATAGCAGATTTTCATGAAACTGCTATATTTCTATGTTACTATGTTCTACTGAGCCATAATTTATTTATAATTGTTTTCAATAATTCAGTGGATTTGATGTCTCAACAATCCCAGTGTATTCAGCAATGCGAAATTATTGAGTTAATAATATAATATATATATTCCACAACTACCACACAACGCCATCTAGTCCCAAGCTAAGCAGAGCTTGTGTTATGGGTACTAGACAACTGATAAACATACATATATATTTCTAAATACATACATATTATAGATAAATTACACCCGGACACAGAACAAATGATCGTGCTCATCACACAAACATTTGTCCTGGGTGGGAATCGAACCCACGACCTCCGGCATAGCAGTCAGGGTCACTGACCACTAGACCAACAGGCCAGTCGAACAAAAATAAGCGTTATTTCAAAGAAGAAATGGATAACTTATGTTCCGAATACAGTTATCGTCTTGAACATTCATCAGTTTCTTTTTTCAATTATACGTTTTCCTAAAGTTTGCCGTATTTGATTACTTCCCAGAATTTGATCCTTATTAGCAACACTATCGAATGGTGTAATAATACATGCTGTGATTTTTTTTCCAAAATCAGCGGGTTCGATTCCTGGCCAGGATTATTGATTTTTCTGAAATCCAACGATGCAGTTTTATTTTCGTCAAAATCGGCCTCGAGATTCCTTCCAACGTTTTTCGATATTCCTCATAGTTTCAGAGATAGCCATCCACGCCCCGTTGAAAAATTCACCCTGTATATTAAAACCTTTCTCAGAATATAACGCACACTTTTCTGAAAACGGCGTCAAAATTAGTTCAGCCAAACGCGAGATAATTTTGACTTACAGGAGAAAGTTTATTTTTCCTCATCAACTTTGCACTTTTCAATTCGCCTGTCACATACTTGTGCACCTTGTAATCGCCTGTCATTTTTTTTCCAAGATTTACAATAAATAACCTACATAAGCTTACAGGAACAAGTTTTTTTTTTCAAAATTTTTTACACTTTCAAAATTAAATTGTCTAATGATGTGCACGGCTGACGCCTGCCAGGTCGTCGCTATTGCTCTTAGCATGCTATAAATATTACGTGTACAAACTAACCTTACAGGAAGACCGTTAGTCGCAGGGTTCAGTAGCTCTTGGACTAATACGTCCGATTCCTTCGCTGCCGTTCGCGGACTGGTCATTGTTCAATGTTCGTGTTTACATGTTTCAACCGTCTATTCGATTGATCAATATTGGTTCCATTGCATTGAAAGTCAATTAAAAATCTTAACTTTCAATGATATGAGACAATCAAATTGAAATGTGTTTAGATGCGTCAATGCCATTGAAGCAATGGAATTGAAAGCAATATTGAACCGAAATTGACCTGTGTAATATCGACTTTAGTAATTGTCCATAAACAATATAGATGTCTAAATGGAACTTTAAAAATCGAATATCGATTGTATAACATGTTAAACAATTATAATTGTTCGGTTTTAAAATTGTCATTATAATGACATACATATTTTTACGTGGTTATTTCAACAAATGATTCCGCCCCCCCCAGGGCAAGACGTGAGGGACTGTCAGACTTATACTGACAAAAATTCACGGTGTCCTTCAATAGACCTTTACGTTCCGGGGCTACGGTTACCCCATAGTCCCGCGACCCCGGCAGTCGTAATGACATACATGTATTGTAGTCCAAAAAGCCCTCGTTTGACTTCCTCAGATTAACAGGAAGTTGAAGTACAAGCATATAACAATGATTTTTCTTAAAAGAGAAACCGAACAAAATAATAAAAACCCAGCTTGTCACGTAAAGGATAAATGACGAGCACGATGCCTACATGCAAAGAAGGCCCACCACTGCGAGCCTTAAAATATTAGTCCAGCTTTATATAGAAATATGCTTTGGATCACAAATATAAAAGAAAAATATCTCTGCCTTCGAACTATAATTTTGGGTAAACTCAAAGTATTCATGAATCCCAGAGACGACAACAAAATCAAATTGGAGCCTTCAATCTGTGCACTCAAGTCATTAAAGGCATGACGCGTCCTTCGGACCGTAAGTGATAAAAGCCATCCGTGTTTATGATATATTTGAAGGCTTCAGGAGAGTTAAGGCTGCCACCCCTTTCATGGGCGCAATCCTCTTAGCGGGTCCCGCATAAAAATAAAGCGCACTCCACCTGCCTGCCCTCCGTGACCTAACTGCCTTACGTATTTAGGCTGCAGCGGTGCAGCTCTAACAACCTCGTACTAAAACAGAATATCGATTACTTTCGCTACTATAATGTAATCCCCCGCCCACTTTTCGTTTTTTTAGCTCAGGATAATAATATAGTGGTCTCTGTCTAGCGCGCGGGATCCCGGGCGTCGCGGCGGTCCCCAGGGCCGGGGCGGCGGCCGTCCCGCGCGCCCACCCCCGCCGTATGTAAATGAACGTCTCATCGGTTATGTGTGCGAAAGCCTATAACAACACGCCACCAGCAACACACCGATAACTCGATGTTTGAGGTTTACTGCCCTGACAGCTTTTGTCCTATTTTAAATACGAATTTCGGATTGGATGCGTCCCGACGTCCTTCATAGATCCGTCGGACTTTTCTTCATTATTTGCGTACGAATGTCGATATTGTAAACAGTGACAGTGCATAGTCCTGGCTCCCGGCTCCTGCCGGAGGAACACGGCAGACATGCAAATATTCACTAACTGATGACAAAGATAACAAAGCGGGGGCAGTTTGAGCATAAACAATTTTCAAATACGTTTAGTCTGACAGGTCGTTTGCTGTTTACGGGAGTTTATGTTTTACATGAATGTGTTTAGAGTTTGTTTCTGTGTGCGTGTCGCGGGTACGTGAGGCGTTACGTCGTGCCGGTGACGTCACGTGTACGTCGAAAATGACACTTTTACGAGCAATAATTTACATTATTTCGGTGTTAAGCTTCGCGTGCCCGCCGATTGATTTTATGTCGGTCGCATCTCACATTTGCGTTCAGTTAAATCGAATCACTGGCTACACGACTGAGTTATTTTGTAATGGTGGTATCGCGTGAGCTTTTTTGACGTTTTTGTTTGTTATACTTTGTTTTGTTGATTTTTTAGCGGTTCGGAGTTTTGATTCAGAGGTTCTATCTTAAATCTTACAGTAATTGTCATCGTGTTCACCGCTGACATGTTTATGAAGAGAAAGTTTTTCTTTTGATGAAAACACAACATTATGTGGCTGCATTATGTTTACGAGTAAATCAAAACTTCAGCAAGTTCAAGCTCGACTCAAAAGACCAAAAATACAATTAATATTTTTCTGAACCCAAATGTGCAACAAATGTCAGCAGTTCACCAATCATATAAACAGTAAAGTATGGAGCGTGGCGATAAGGCCGGGACACACGCGCGCCACCCAATTAAGATCTTCATTAGGCGCCTTCCCCGAAGGCTGCGCCTGCGCCGCGCCGCTGTAGCACGCGGTTTTGTTGCCACACAATAAAATAAATAGATTAGCGAGGCTGAGCGTTTGTTCAAAAACTTGATTTCTTATGACTGATGTCTAATACTTAATTGTGTCTCAAATGTACGCACGTACTGTTGGTTGTTCCTTTCTTATAAACCTAAAAACCGCTTGTTGTTGCAATTAAATCAAAAACCTCCACTTTATATTCAGCTGGTGCTTACCACATACTAATATTGTAAATGCGAAAATTTGTATGTATTGATTTTTATTACTGAAACGAAGTTCCGGTAGAACTACTTAACGGATTTGAAATGTATTTAGTATAGTAAGTAGATACTTTACTCTGGAATAAAACATGTACTACTTTTAGTACTGATATCCCGCGAGACGTAATTCCGCGGGATATTTTTTACTATGACGCGGGCACACGTGCAATGGAGCGCAGTGTTCTAGGCATTAAGCTAACTGATCATATTCGTAACACCACTGCGTTCCAAAACACAGATCACCGACTTTGCTAAAATTGCCGCTATTCTGAAGTGGGACTGGGCTGGCTACGCCTGCCGGATGGCCAATGAACTGTGAGCCAAAATTACCACCATGTGGAGCCCTGACAGCCAGAAGGCGTCGCGACAGACCTCGCAGAAGATGGCGGGATGAGCTGGATAAAACTAACAACCAGTGGCTCACGCTAGCCTTAGATCGAAATAGCTGGAAGTCATGGGAAGAGGCCTTTGCCCAGCAGTGGGATGATACAAGCTGACAGTAACAGTAACAGTAACGCGGGCACAAACCCTGAAAGAAATAACTAGTACGAACTAAATGAAAGCTTTACTTGGCAGACAGCACGACTCTGCTGTCTATGTCTTTAGTGAGACCGCAACTGAGAAGACATCACACCTTGGCCACCATCTCCAAGTCATAATATAATATTTAAGCCACCCCTTTTGATATCCACAGGTACAATTTAAGCATTTTAAACTCTATCGGTACCATCTATCCTCAATATTTCACACTACCTTTGCTAAAACTTAATTTCAGTGTGAGATATAGAAACGGGGGCAGCCTGTATATAGTGCTAGCAGACAGCGGCTACAGGGTGTGTGTTAAACTTACTGGATTCCTACAGATATGAGCTCTGTACCTGCCGCCTGTGTAAATCTCCACCTGGTACAGATGAAGACATAAGTGTTTCGTGGATTTCGTTCAGATGTTCTAAAGTCGGTCTGCTACCTACTTTTATGTGTGGTATCTATGTTTTTTTTCTTTTAATTCAAGATGTGGCTATTTTTGGACTTTCGAGTAAACTTAGCTCGGAATTACACAATACTGAGTATAGGCATCCATTCATGTCTACCTTACTAGGTCTAACTTGTCCCATCGCATCACGGTTTTTCAATCCAGCCTTGTCCAAAGAAAAAGGGTAATCCAGGTCCACTACTCGTCTAGACGTCATTTCCTGAGCACATCTCAAAAACTTAAATATCATAGTCGTTAAACAAAACCACTTGTCTCGGTACAAGTACGCACATCGACTGATTTATCATATTGCAGCGCAGGTTGGAGCGACAATTGTAATGTAAAACCGGGGCCGGATTCCGAACTAACTCCGTGTCACCAGCGGCGCTGACGTCACGTGCCTGTGACGTGCACGTTACGTTTGCGTTACGTTTACGTTACGTTTGCTTTTACAGGATAGGATGTACGCGCCGGAGATAGCGCGGTTGGCTTCGTGAAATAATGAGATTTTTGGTCACGTTGTAAACATTTTGCGAGAAATTTCATATTATATAATTCTATAGGATTCTAAGAGGTTTCAAATATGAAGGTCTATTTTACTCATAATCGCCCTGCCTTCTTTATTGTTTTCCGGTATTTAGTCCTCAATCTGCCAATCAGCATAATCATCATACGCTTGCTGCCGGAGGCCCAACGCGAGGGTTGTGCCGTCCATGGCCCTCTAAGTGGCCCCAATGTGGCCCCCTCTCCATGAGGAGAAGCGTGCCAGAGGGTCAAGGCCATCCCGATTACCTATCATCGTCATCATCAACAATTACAGCACTACTGATTTATAGATCCTTGCCATTCCTGCCAGTTAGCTTATTTATACTGTCTAAGTTTGTAAGTTTGGAAAAAATCCTGAGGTCCAGGTGGAATTTTAGTACGACATTATTGCCCTACTAAAATCGGAAGTTTCAGCTCAACACCAACTGTTAGCAGCGATGCCACTTGGCAGAAGCCTTTCCTTATTTTTCTCAAAAATCCACACCATCAAAATTACAATGACCATTTGCTAATAGTCGTTTCAATGCTGATTAATTATAATGACATTAATATTGACCACTTAATCTATCATGTAAGTACATGATAGATTAAGTAGTCTATTGATGAATCGTGTAAGTACACGATTCATCAATAGACATTAATAAAACTTATAAAAATAAATCAGTCATTTTAGTTTAACACATTAAAACTACTAAGCCTAAACACATTTTGACTAAGGCCATTCTAATTAATCTCCTACCCGATCAATCAACGAGAAATAACGAACCAATTTTTGTGCCTAGCCACAATCACGACTGTACGCGTCCACACAAAAGTAATGACTAATGCTATGCATTTAAAGGCTATATTAGCGTGGTAGTAAAGTGTCGTGTTGTTACAAGGCAGTCGCAGACAGGTATCGCAGCCAACAATGATGTACCTCAACCAGTCCGATTGCGAAGGGTTTTTTAACCAGTATCCTCTGAGGGTTACGGAGAGAGAAGAAGAGAATTGGATCGGGCATTTTTATACTTACATGAACTTTATCAATTGATAGGTAGACATTTTCTATGAATTGGAATTTTCCGATTGTTTTATTTTTAGACATAATCGAATCCAGTTTTACTTGACAAAGTGAGAGTTTCAACACTTAAAAACGATAATCAGCTGTTATTTTTAAACCTAAATTCAACATTAACCCACATTCAAATTCATTAACCACGCCTATTCGAATTAAAATGCCAAAATTATAATTTATTGCTTGCAAAACTCAGTGAGCCACTAATTGATTTTGACATCGGCATAATGTGACTGAAATTGATATAATTATCCTATTAGACAAAGTTATGTTTTCTTTTAAATTTGGTACCATAAATCAATTTATTTATGAGGAAGTGTTATGGCATTGAATATGCAGTAACCTTGCCGGTTTTAGCAAACTCATTAAAATTCAGAGGTGCTGGGTTCCTGAACTTATCTGGTCCTGTGCCTTTAAAGGGACAATACGTACGCGTAACGAATTTTTTGAAGGTGACACGTTGCATGTACCCAAATTAAGATTTCCGTGATCACTAAATGCTGACCTGAGACCATTGGTTGTAGTTTTGATAGAATACTGACTCACTTCAGTAAGAAGGATTTAGTCAAGCTTGTCAAACTGATTAAAATTATGCATATCGTGGGAGATAAATAATAAAAGTAATGTGTCGGTATTAAAACACTCTATATAATATTGAGGAGCTGTTAGAGCTCATAAACAGTGTATTGGTTTTCATAATCTGGCCTTAGAAATACACTGAGGACTACAATTGAAGTTTTCGGCTGTAGTGCCACATCCACATGCAGTAGTTGAATGTTTTTGGAAGACAATGAGCGCGGGCCCACACCGCGTCACTCCGTAAACCTCTTCGCCTTATTTCACTAGCCTTCCTTTTGTTTCGAGGGCATTTCTTTATTTTGTTGTGCGATCTTATTATTTCGCTACCGTTGGCCGCATTGCAACGTTCTTATAGTTTTTGTTCGCATGCTCCGAGCCGTACAGAAGCTTCGAACGGAATGGAGTAATACTACCCAAGACTCCTCGGCATTGTGTATTTGTGTCTCTTTTTTATTTTTCCTCAATGCCACGTCAAGTTTTTGCTGTACAGCAGGTTTTATTCTATGTGTGTTATGTAACGTGAGCCATGTGATATGATCTTGAATGTGTATGTAATTATTTCTGCGTTCCAATTTGAGTTGGTATGATTGAAACGGCGGATGTGAGATAATTTGTCATTTTCGTTTGTGTTCTTGTTCAGCATTGGGAACGATTTGGTGATGATTTGCTCGATACCATTATGCGTTGAGAGATTAAGCTGTCAGATGTGTCGTTTCCTGCATTTGTGGACTATTGTGTGCTCGATGAGAGATGCTTTGAGAGAATAGCCGTTAGTTACGCACTTGTCACTTTTGACTTGTCAATAATCTTTGTTGGTTCTTGAGCGTTTTGATCCTTCTGGCCATCAATAATTTCCAACAATACGCAGCTAAGATATTACATCAACCTCTACAAAACCTGTGTTCTAAGGGTGTATTTCTTTTAGCCAACACGTAAATAAGGAGAAGATTACCAAATAAAGTTTAATTACACATTAAGCGCGCTTGTAAACAATACTGCGCGGTGTGAGCTACATAAAATACCAACATGGTACCAACAAAACGAACGGTCGGAACACTGTCGTCTACTTAAGGCTAACTGAGATCTCCTTTTTAGGGAGGGGGGGTGTGAACACCGCATGTCTGTGGGCTAATTAACTGAAACATGCGCGCGCGCCGGCGCGGCGCGTTAATCACAGCGCAGTGGCGCCCTCCCCCCACCCCGCGCCCGCTGCTCGCAACTACACCGAGTTGCTTTTAGTGTGAGATGTTGGCGTAATCTAAGGAATTTCAATTAATTATATTATTTCGTTAATGAGTTTTGGAAATGTTAGCCGGAGATTTAGTATTGTACGGATGCGGATGGCTTTATTTTATAAAAGGCTTTTGTTTTGAAATGTTTTATTAATGAAATGGCTCGAATGGGATATCGGGAATTGACTGCTTTCTAAAAGACACTCGTTCATTCAAAAATCTTTATTTCTTAAGGTTGTAAATAAACAAACATGTCATTGTCTTCTTTTAAGTTAGCTTTAAGAATACGGCAATCCTGATTTCATTTAAACCTTTAACGAGAACGTAATTGATTTATCGAGATCTAGTCCTAGTCAAAACTTTTAAAAGCAACATCTAGACCCTGTAATCCAGGCAAGCTAAACAACAAACTCCAAGATTTATTAGTTGAATAACGTGTAATAAATCAAGATGAACCATCATTCCACCGGATCACCGGGTCCGATACCGAAAAACGTCAAAATGAATCGAAGAAATTGCTATTAGTTTTAGTAGTTAGCAATTTATATTCAGCCTGGCATGTCACGAAAAACTTTCAATCTAATTTAGTATGAGGAGAAAAAAAATTGGTTTGTGCCACAAGACTGTTGGCCTTTTTTCAGTGCATGGAACAATCGGTGTGGAGTTAGGAATTTATTGAGTCGTGTGCAAATAAATAAAAGGGAGTGTATCGCGGACTCGTGGTATATGTAGGAGTCGGACCCGTCGCGCCGGCTCCCGAGCCGAGGATTGATCTTAGACATCAGCTGTCTGTCGCTGCGTCTCGGACGACCTACAGGGTGCTGCCTTATTGTACGGGACTACAATTTTGTTTGCACAAACTTTCCTGCTAGCTGCAGCTTGTCAGCGACCTTTTAAGACACGTACAGGTTGCATCAATGAAGAAAATTAATAGGAAGAACAGGCTATTAAACTTTGTTTACTTCTTCTATATTCTTGGATTATGCATATTTTTATTTATTAGGTGTAAAGCTTTTTTTGGTTTCGTTCTGTTGAAATGAAACATTAAAAATTGACTTTTTATTATAGTTCCAAAAAACACCTTTTTTTTTTAAATCGATTGCGTGCAAGACTTGAGCCGGCAACTTTCTGATTGCAGACCACCAGACGCACCACACGCTTTACCAACTAATAGCTGCTACACACGTTACGAAAAATCGTTACGATTGGGTGGTACAGTTCAAACTGCAACGATAAATCTACATGTGTATGAGAAAAATCGAACAAACTGTACAGTTTTTCTCATGACAGTCATCTCCGATAAGATCGCATTATTCACTCCATTGACCCGTACTTATGGTGACGTTATTGCTAGCACAGGAGTCAAAGAATTTATAAGGTCACCATTGTTATTTTTAACTAGCTGACCCGGCAAACTTCGTACCGCCTCAGAAACAATAAAAAAAAAACCCTTTAGACCTACCCTGGACTACGACAAACATTTTAAAACCAAAATCAGCTCAATCGGCCCAGCCGTTCTCGAGTTTTAATCAGACTAACGAACAACAATTCATTTTTATTTATATAGATGAGATATTGAAATCTGCAGGTAAAATAGTACTAACATAACTACATTATGCACGAAATTAGTGTCAACTACCTCTGTATATTTAATACTAAAAGGATTCTGTATAATCGTTACAAAGAAGTTTGTTAGATGAGGACACATAGGTAACTTAAACTATTTAATTAATTTTGCTCCATCCTGTATACCGGCACGGAATCACGCGAGCCAGTCAGCTTAATGGTATCGGAGGAACATAACTAACACATCCTGTCGCTGGAGCGCTGATGTGACTGCGCAGGAGTCGATACCGGACCGAGTGCCAATAGCCACTGCACTTATACTCCGAACTACTGGCTAGACTAGACTAGTATTTGAAAGTTACTGTCAGAATCAAAGGTTAACGCTATACTAATACGGCCTGTGTTAGCTAGCAGTCACTGTACCAATGCTCAGGAAACCTATTGCTTAGTGCTGGAGAGACCATTATAACAGTTCTGTGTTTTATGTCTTACAGGCTACGATAAAAATATTTCATTTTATTTTATAAATCAGTTTAGAATTAGGCTACAATTTTTATAGTATAGTTATATTTTGTCTGAAAGGAGTTATCATTTGGCTTTGAGAGAATTAATTTTCCTTTGGTGTAAAATTATCAATGAATGCTGGAGCCCTAGGTAGAAAGGAAGACTACACCGATGTGGATGAGTTGAAAGGAGTATGTAAGGATCGTAGCATCTCTGCAGTTTCTGCTTACCCCCATGGGACGAAGGCGTGAGTTTATATGTGTATATTTACAAATATAAGCGCATCAAACCTCGAGAGAGAGAGAGGCTTGTCGCTTGTGACGTCAGAACTCTGTCGTCAAATTCGTACTAAGTTGTGATGGATTCTCAATTTTAAAAGCGTCTTATCTCTATCAATTTTGGTTTACATGAGAAATGCAAAATTACGGGTCAAATATGTTCAGTTAATCAAACTGACTAAATAATTATTTTAATTTTTCAGTCAAATAATCAATTACGTAAAGTGACACCCACTATCGCGAACAGACACGTTTCTCATTCCTTCCTTAAGCACAAAACCAAAGGTCAAATCCTCCACAAACATTACTCCACATTTCTTAACCCACAGTAATAGCACATCTCTTCGGAGTATTTATACTAGCATAATGTATCGGCAGTCTATTTGAGGAGCCCCCAGAGCCCTGTAGGGCAACGCTTTCTAAGGTCAGAGCGACCAGGGGACCTCCCGGAGCAATCAACTTGTGTGATTGGAAACAGGTATTTATATACAACGTGGACTTTTTGGAGTGGGTGTCCTTTTAACGGTGATTAAGAAGCCTTTAATGAGTGTTTAGAATGCAATGTTGCATGATGAAGTATTTCTGTTATTTTAATAAGAATATTGGTTTGTTATTTCACCTACAATTTAATGTTAACAAATCCTTATTTCGTCGATGATAAATGACTTATTCAGAATATTTACCTTTTTTCTTCGTCGTGGTAAAATCATCAAATGAGTGCTTAACCCAGAGCAGGGTATGAGGGACTGTCAGACTTGTACCGACTAAAATTCTTGGTGATCCTTCAGTAGTTCTTTACGTTCCAGGGTTACGGTTACCTAATGAGACATCCCGCGACCCCGGCAGAAGAATGTACACCTGTTTGTGTGAATTATGGTCACAATACAAAATTATGAAGATACTTTCAAATGTTAAAGTGAAGTATACTTGTCAACAGTACACTAGATATTGGATCAGAGTTGTATAATTATGTGTGTTCACTAGACCTTATCTTTATTCTGCTTTATTATGATGGGTCACGAAATGTAAGCCACTGACTGTACTATTGACTGAATTTCATCAGATCGTATGTGTGTAAATGTTGCGATGACCCTTTCAAACGTAAAGTCGATTTTAAGATTAGTCGAATTGCATTGTGGTTATTTCGGTATTTACTGGAATCTAGTACAAATTGATTGAACTTGTACTATAGGTACCTATTGACTGAATTTCACCACAACCTGTTTCAAAATATGAAAGGCAACCAAGCCTACACCTTCATCAGCATAAATAACTAAACACAGTCCAATTAACAGTGCGAACCTCGCAAATAGTCCCAAACATTGGTCCCAACGTCTTTGCACCCTATTCTACGAAGCCATCCCAAAGCAAATTGGCACTCATCCAAGTGTTAAGGGCTTGCGACACGCCTTTGCGAGGCAGGACGAAAGGTCATCGGGTAATTAAGAGTCCCTCAAGCAATCAGAATGTGAACGGCTGTGATTGGTTGCAATTTCGTCCGCCTCGACGGATCAAAGGCGATGTTGGTGTCACTTGTCAAATGGAATATTTTAGGGATCGACGTTTGATGTTCGCTCGTCGATCTCGGATGTATTTTTAATTTTTGTAACGATTTTTTTGCTTCATACATTATTTATGTTGTGTGTCTAACTCAAAGGTTGGGAGTGTTAATGTGTGTTCTGTTTTTTTAAAACATTGGGGAGGACGAGATTGTGATGCATAAACAAAGATGTTATCACAAGAACAATGAAAGTCATCTTAAATAATATTAGAAGTGCATTTAATACCAAATTCTAAAGTAACTGTAAAAACACATCAGTTTCAGAGATATAGCCAGATATTAGTTGACTACTGAGAGAGGAAATCAAGTTGATGAATTAACTCAACCTACCACGCATGTTTGTTACCCAATCAACCGGCTAGAGGCCTATTCCAACATTAAACAGGATACCAAATTATGAATCAGTTTAGTTCATGTATTTATAAGCTGTTATCATCCTACACACCATAACATCAATGTTTTTCCTGCATAACCTTTTTAACCCTTAAAATATTTGCTCCAAATATACCAACGATCTTCGAATGGTTATATACCAACTTATTTAGTGAATCAACCTTAGTTCGTACTTCAGACGTAAGTATATAAGGCTCAGTGATATCTCAGGGTGTAAACAACCCTTTTAAATAGTTTACTGTTAGAGGGGTGCGCGGGGGTGGAGCTGGTGGGGTGCGGGAGGGGGCAAGGGACAGCTAAATATCTTTTAGTATCTGCAAAACGTCTAATTTAGTAGCAAGGCTTTGATGTTGTCTCTTGGATATCGGGTGGGGTGGAGTAGTGTTATGGCTAGAAAAGTTTGTAAAAACGGTTAATTTATGGGTTATTTTCTGTTTAAGAACAATTAAGATGACTTGGAAGTTCAGTGAAAATGTCTTCGAGAGAATGCAACTTTGCAACAATTTCCATTGTGTCGTTTATTTAAAAGCACCTAATACGAGTACTTGTTTCGAAACAAGCGTTTTAGTATTAATACTTACTTACTTATTTTTTTTTCTTCTAGGAGAAAAGTAACCTTGATGTGCCTATTCGAAACCCACCTTTTGGGGAAGTATTAGGCGTGATCTAATTACGTTTATTCGAATAATGATACATATTAGTCAGGGGATTAAACAGAAGCCTGATAAAAAATTAACTCGTAATAACGTCTCCACAGTATTTCTTATTCTCCCAGTTGTGTAGACGGTCCCTGAGGAGCGTCCTCTCGCTTACTTATCCATCTCTATCTGATCAGCGTCCTCGACAGGAGATTCCGATGTACCTACATATACTATACGTACTTGTATACTTGCAGGTATTCACTGTTCACACTGTGTCTGTTAATGGCGAGTCGTGGGGGGCTGACTTTGAGACTGTGGTTAAGATGGGATTTAATGCTGTGTTTATAACGTATGCGGTTAACAGACGCTGTTAATATTAAGACTTAACTTGTGGTTTTATCTAAAGATAAAAGTGTCGCAGATGATGGATGACCTGGGAGTTACCATAAGCAATACTATCATCAGAACCTTCTGTTATCTAAAATACAATCTCTGATATTTTGCTTTCTTTTTTTTTTTTGATTGCTACTAAAAAATGAGTTGGAAAAGGTCTAGGTAAAACATGCTGACTGAATCTTTATTTGGTATTCGAGTGTTTTATGACTAGATTCCAATATTACGGCATTTGACCTATCATTTTGAGGGCGGTTTCCAATTAAACTAGATACTGGGAATTACTGGGAAACTGTCAAAGTGAGTGCAAAAGTATATTACAGATTTATCACTAAACTCTGTATCAGTATTTCCACGTTATCTCCGTATTTATCCCGTTCCTCCTACTACTTCTTGCTCGTAATCCCTGTTCCGCCATTAATTATTCCCACTAGCATGTAACCATAAATACAGTAATTAAGACGTCGGCGTAGCGTGTGGAGGATTGCGTATGTTGCGTGCGCTGCGGTGCGTTGCGGGTCTCTGCTGCTAGTTGGTTCTAACTTAACATAAGGATATACCTAGGGTGTGTTATGTTTGTACAAGGAAAATCATGATTCTGATGTGACATAAACGAAATAAAATAGAAACAGCTTAAATTGTGTGAGAGCTACTTTTAGGAAGACACTGAAAGTGTGTTACATGCTGTGCAAGGTTAATGCTGTTGGAAATCTAGAAAATCAAATGTTGAATTCATGGCAACAGACGCACTCTTCTTTATTGAAGTAATATTCTTGCCGTCAGTAATACTTGTAAAGTTAAATAATAATTTTGTTTGCAGCTAGTAGCATTGTCGGAAATAGTGATGTTTCTTCAACAAACATGAATGTTTTGCTACCGCTAGCGCCGTTTAGTTTGTTTGTGTGAAACTGTTGTTTTTAGCCAAGTAACGGTTGTTTCAAATATGCTGCTGTTTTTGGGAAGGGCAAGTTTGAATTGTAAATGTTGTGATATTTTTGGCACACGGAGGAACAATGTAATACCCATTACGTTATTGTATTGATGAAGCCAGATAACTGTAGGAGATTTGTAGAAATATATTAAACGGCATTCATCAAAATCAGTATGGCGACTATAAATTGTTCACCCACATATTTCGTGAACTACACGGGATATCCCATTATTTCTACCTATGTTGTTACATAACGCCTGAAATCTTCGAATAGGTAGGTAGCGGTGTACGTCCATCTAATAGTTCACCTTTTGCCTATTAATTTAATTGTTATTTATGTAGGTACCATCATAGACTGAATGTGTGTGGTGCCAAGTGCGACCGCTAAGCATTAGTTTTTGGGTAAGATTCTCAGGTCGGGCAGTGTTCGTCTATAGATTCTAAAATGCTCTAAGTGTTATTTTTTTTGGGCAGCTTAAATATTCCCTCATCATCATCATCATCATCATCAGCCGGAAGACGTCCACTGCTGAACATAGGCCTCCCCCTTAGACCGCCACGCCGAACGACAATTCGCTACTTGCATCCATCGGCTGCCCGCGACCCTCACGATGTCGTCGGTCCACTCGAGAACTTTTCTTCCCCATCGGTTGTCAGTTCTACGAGCGATGTAGCCTGCCCATTGCCACTTCAACTTGCAAATTTTATGAGCTATGTCGGTGACTCTGGTTCTTCGCCGAATATCCATGTTCCGGATTTTATCCCGCAAAGAAATTCCGAGCATAGCTCTTTCCATTGCTCTTTGAGTGACTCTTAGTCTCTCTAAAAGGCCAGCAGTCAAAGACCACGTTTCAGAGCCATATAACATCACTGGCAACACACACTGGTTAAACACCCTTGTCTTGAGACACTGTGGGATTCTCGATGAGAAGATATCACGTAGCTTCCCAAACGCTGCCCATCCGAGTTGGATTCTTCGGGCGACCTCTTTCTCGAAGTTGGACCTACCTAACTGAACAATCTGTCCAAGGTAAGTATAATGGTCTACAATTTCGAGGGTATCGTTCCCCACAACAACCGGTACGGGTGCCACCCACATGGACATTCGACATGACTTTCGTCTTGTCCATGTTCATTTTAAGGCCGACCCGTTGGGAAACGATACTGAAGTCGCTGAGCATAGCATTGAGGTGCTCCAACGATTCTGCCATGATGACTATATCATCGGCAAAACGAAGGTGAGTGATGTATTCGCCATTGATGTTGATGCCGAATCCGTTCCATTCCAAGAGCTTGAAAACGTCCTCCAACGCGTTCGTGAACAATTTCGGAGAAATAACGTCTCCCTGTCTCACGCCTTTCTGCAATTGGATTGGTTTCGTGATCTCTTCCTGAAGTCGGATGGACATGGTGGCGTTTCGATACAAACACTTCAACACTTCGATATACCTTTAGTCGATATGACATCGTTGGAGGGACTGCAAATGCCCAGGTTTCGATTGAATCGAAGGCTTTCATAGTCCACAAACGCTAAACACAATGGCCGATTATACTCCTCTGTCTTCTGAATATCTGGCGGAGCGTGCGTATGTGGTCTATATAAATTTTCCCAATCCTGTGCAAAAGCCTTCTCCCATTTCTTTCACTTCTCTCGATGATGTGCTTCTTTCTTCTGCTATACTCGTAAATATAAAATTTTGGATGTTTGTTACTCAATCACGTCAGAATGACTGAACTGATTTAGATGAAATTTGGTACCAGGATAGGTTATAGTCAAGAATAACATAAAATACCTTTCATCTGGGTATTCCGTTCCCATGGGATTATTTCTGACATGCACGTAGCCGAAGCCGCTGGCAACAGCCAGTAAATACACATGAGCGGATACCGCTACCATGCTTCACCGATCAGACTTATCTTTTGACCCAAAACTTAAAGAACTTCAAATTTTCGGCACTTAGAAAATAAGTAAACATTAAACAGCGTTTTAAAGCGATATTCAAAACAATCGCAAACACCAGGTACTCCATCTGTCGCTAAACACAAGTAGCTTGATCAAACACTCACGCGCAATCCGATGTGTACCCAGCAGAGAGGTGCTCTCGGAGGGCGCCAGTTATTTGCACACACCCTTGGTTCGCGCTGCCTCAGGATTTTTGTTTGGAGGGTAAGGTGTCGTTCACATTATGTTGATTTTGTTGCTTTGATCGACAAGGATGTCATGAGTGTTTTTTGTCATTGATAGTAGGACGAAAGTTTTTTGTTTGCAAACTACTTTTTAATTAAGAGTTTTTCAATCATGTTTAACGATATCTGGCATCTCGAAAGCTCGAGGTCTTAACCAATAAAAATAAAAGTAACAGGAATGATACTTTTACCCAACGTATTTTAAGGCTACAAAACAAAATGTTGAGTGAGATTTCCTCTGGAAATTACTTACAACTTCACAGGACTGATTTTACCACAGCAAAATTAAAGACTCCTAAAAGAAAAGATTCCTAAAACAAAACTAAGAGATATCTTCGGAATTTGTTGAACTATGTATAAAGATCTACAGTGATTTATGTATTAAAACTTCGTGGTTCCTGCAATAAACATGAAAACTTGTACGTTTGTTTCTTGATAACAAACAATATTAATATATAGGTCCATCGACTTCAGTTCCAAGTAATACTTAAAACAGTTCCTCTCTTAACATTATTTATGTTCGCGATTCCTAACTTCTTTCAACTCGTAGACTATGAAAATTATCGTTGTTCTAAAACAATGTCTCGGTTCCAACCGCGACCCAAACTTCCCTCTACGCTGAGATTAAGAATTATTACCTCTTATCTCTGTCCTGAGTCGACGACTCGTCGGCTATTCGCGCGTACTGCGTCGCACCCGATATCTGAGTGAAATTATTTCGACAAACTTTACCTAACGGTTGAACACCCCTGGCAGGACTCTATCACTTAACACACTAAACTCATCTTTACACGTACAATCATAAAGCTTAATTTACATTGGAAAATCACGTAGCTTTCGAGACACGTGATTAACGAAAAGCGGGAAACTGGGAAATCATTTGTAAATTTCCGAAAGGGACAGGTGACGTGATATTATGCAAATTTCCGGCGAGAGCGAGCGAGATAGAAGCACTGCTGAAGTTCAGCCGAACAGACGCGTCTCCGGATAAAATTTATACGCGGATGAAACGATTTATTACAAAAGCGTTGAGTAGGTACTCGAAATTAATTACACTAAGTTTTGCTTTCATTTTGTACCATTGTGCGAGGTCCGGGGGATTTTCCTTGTCTTGTCGAGATATCGGCGGTTTTTATTACATCCTCGACAAAGGGGATTTTGGAGGTGGATATTTATGACAAGTTTGCAGCGCTTTATTTTCTTTATTTTTGTCTTTTTTTCTGTCTATGAAATATTTGTCGGATGCTCGATGCTTAAGCTTGTTGACTGAGGCATTAAGCTATGTTATAGCTGCGACGTGATCGAGTTTGTTTGCTCGATATGTTTCAATATATTGCTGTTTTGTCGGCAGTAATACATAAGGGGCTTGTTTATTTATATTTAGGCGCGAGTTTAGGTTGATTGCTGTGAGCAACATGCTGGTCATGTAGCCAGTAAGTACACATAACATGAATCTCTTTCGACAAACTTATGAACTTCTGAAGTCGTGACAAAATGGGGAGTTTGTTTATAGCTGTGTAAATTATATGGGTTGTAGGCAGAATTAGTGATAACAGAATATCCTGCTAAATTAAAACTACAGTTGCACGTGGTTGACTGTTTGTAATGGTATAGGTATCGATTTAATATAATAAGAAAACAGAACGTACGTAAGGATCTCGTTCTTTGGTGTTCTGTGGCTTCTGGCTATCCTCAAGGGACAAATAATAATGTGACTCCAATGTGTGACTCTATCTTTATGTAAGTATCTAGTATAAAAGCCAACATTTTGTCAACAGATCACTGAGAATCGGGTTTCACCTTGATAAATCGTACTATTACTGAGCACGAGACGGAATACTGTGATCTCAGGATTGAATTGGAACTGCGTACATTTGCGTACTACGACGCTACTGCGATACAAATTGCGAGCATGCTAACACCAACTGAGCGGACACTCGGACAGCCACTGTGCGGTGAGAATTGAGATCTCTATCTAAATGTTAGCTACAATCGTGATGAATGGCTACTTTCTGGGGAATTGTGAAGCTAACCTGCTTGAAGAATAACTGAATTGTTGCCCGCACTTAAGCAGAAACTTATATATCAGGCTAAAAATCTAAATCACGAGTGTTTGTAACCAATTTAAGAATTATTGAAATATGATTCTGCTGCTGACCATTTTAGACCTCCAGTGCGTGTTTTTAGAATTTTTGTTTTGGCTACGTCAATAGTCAAGTGCAGTCTCGTTAGGCAAACTGTTGTAAAGTGCTACTTTCGGAGTAGAATTTTACTAGAATTGCATTTCTCTAAGTGTTTTAAGTTTTTCCAATATTGATTGGTTTCTAATTCAAACAATCTTTTTGACCTGGCAGAAATCTTGCATTCAAAGTCTATTGCAATCTGCAATGGCTTGCATAAATGGCATGGGACTTAAAGTAAACATAAATGGCAAAATGCAGGTGAACTGTACGCAAACCAGTTCTAATAGTAATTTTATGGTGAACTCTCGGAAAATTTCGAGCAGGAAGCCGAAATTGCGGAACGTCTATGAAGCAAAACGTAATTTCGATTTACGCACAGTTATCAAAAACCATTACATATGCTCCAGAAATGGAACTGTCGTTGTCATTTTTGACACCAGTGGAAAATGTTTTTATTTTTTCAGAAAACTATTCTAGTTAAATAATCTCAGCCTAGAGGGGATTTTTGGATAAATAAGTAATAATTCCCACCAGGTGTTACTATAATATTAATAAATAGGAATATAGGATCCTGAACGATGAATATATTTCTGTCTGCAAGGTTTAAAGGAACCTAATCAAACCGAGGCTCAAATATCAAAAAGCAAAAAAAGGTACATAGTCCGTTAGTTCAATCAACTTTGAACCAAATGAGTTTCTGGTTAGACTATTTGCTGTTTAGGCAAACTGCTTTTAGTCATTTTGCGTTTTAGACGTTTTGCAATTTAGGTTATCAGATCAGAACCTCTCAGATTTACGAGGAGATAATTCGCAGAGCGGGAAGGCCACATTGCGCTAAATAGCAGCGTACCTTCATATAATAGCTCAATAATATCATCGGTCATTACCCCGGCAAGGCGTATCGTGCGTTGTGGCGACGTCCGGTTCCGGCGTGCGGCGCCACGGTCCACTTCCGGTGTCCTCGGCCGCCGTGACGTCACTGCCGGTGCGCGTGTTACGCACTTCCGCCGCAAGTAGCTGTAAATAACAGGCTCAGTTTCAGGCATTTCTGAAAGATAACCGACACTATATCTATTCAAGAGTTTCTGTCAATGGTTTCATCATCATAATCTTCATTGACAGCCTTATTTCGTCCACTGTAGTACCTACAGTCGAGTTCCAAAATCGTCATAGACCTCCTCCTCTTTTGTGGCATGCTTCCCTTGATTTAACTTTTGCAAGTAAAGTCAAAGTCAAAGTCAAAGTCAAAGATTTATTTGCAATAAAATATGGTTACAAAAGTTCTTAAAATGGTAGGTAATATTAGTGGCTTAACATATTTAATCATAACATAATGACATGCAAATTTTTGTTACAGATATCTATTACATTATTAAGAAGGTTTAAATTGAAAGAATTCTTTTATATTATAGAACGGATTCTCAATTAACCACCTACGTAAAGCTCTTTTGAAGCGAACCATTGGAAGTTCTTTAATTTGGTTAGGAATCTTGTTGTAGATCTGAATACACATAGGATAACAGCTTCGCCTATATAGTTCCGTTCTTATTCTAGTATTAATAAGTCTATTAGGATATCTGGTTTTGAACGCACATTTATCTCCCAGTTTTTCAAACATCTCTGGATGGGATTTGGTAAAATTACATATTTCCTCAATATAAATACAAGTCAATGTTAGTATTCTGAGTTTTTTAAACAGTGGTTTACAGGATGTGAGTGGGTCAACATTACAAATTGCACGTATACACCTCTTTTGTGCGATGAAAGCTCTTCCGAGATGCACCGAGTTTCCCCAAACTAATATACCATAACGCAATATAGAACCAACATATGCATGATAAGCTTGCAGTGTGGCTTGTCTATTTGTTAGATTAGATAACTTACCGAGTCTTCCACATATCATATCAATATGGCCAAGCCAGGAACACCTCTCATCCAAAACTATCCCAAGAAAGGTCATACTATCTGATTGCTCTATTTGCTTATCTTTATAAGTGATGTTTAGATCAATTTTCTTCCACTTTTTGTTTGAAAATTGTACATATTTGGTTTTATCTATATTAGGTTTAAGGTTATTCTTTTCCATCCAAGTTACTATTTTGCTTACGGTACTATTTATTTCCTCATTATAGTTGTCTGTAGTTTTAGGGATGATTACGGACACATCGTCTGCAAAGAGTATGCAGGGATGGTCAGTTACTTTTGACAGGTCATTTATGTATAGCAGAAATAGTGGAGGGGCTAAAATAGTGCCCTGTGGAACGCCTCTGTGATTGTAGCGTAAGTTGGAATTAAATTTCTGTTCACCATTTTGATCGAGTTTGTCCACAGTAATTTCTACAACTTGCGATCTGTTTGTAAGGTAGCTCTTTAGCCATGCATTTGCTTTTCCGCGGATTCCATATTTATCACATTTCTTAAGAAGTAGCTCATGTGAAACAAAGTCAAAGGCTTTTGACATGTCAAAAAATACAACAGTTGTCGGAATTTTCTGGTCAATATTTTTGGTAACTAGTTTAACTAAATTGAATGCCGCTGTGGTTGTCGATTTTCTTTTTTGGAATCCATGTTGTTCATGATTTAAAATTTGGAACTTATCGATAAAATTTATTAATCGCGCATGCATGACCTTTTCATAAATTTTTGCTAGTATAGGCAATAGGGCTATCGGTCTGTAATTGTCAACAAGTTTTTTATTTCCTTTTTTATGTATTGGTTTAATAGTTGTAATTTTTAATTTATCAGGAAACACTCCCGTGAATAATGATAAGTTTATTAGATGTACTAGTACCGGGGTAATAATAAGGGCTATGTATTTTATAATTTTTGTAGGTATTTCATCATAACCCGTTGAATTTGTATCCCTTAGTGATTTTATTATTTTTTGTATTTCGTCATCATTGGTGGGCATTAAAAACATACTAGTATTTATAGGGTCAATGTCATAGTTATAAGTATTAGTGTCAAAGTCATTGTTCGTCAAGTACAAGTAGGTACCTACCTATATGTTGAAAGTTTTTAGATAGATAGGAACTCAGCAGCACAAGTAAAGTAAACATTACCAAACAATAATTAAAACCTATCTCAACAAAACATGGTCCCGAAACAACAGCAACATAGACAATATAGCAAGTAGCAACACAAACATTCAGTTTTGTAAACTACCTCCCTTTGAACAGAACTTTACACGGACGAACATTTATTACTCGCACGGAGTTCCGGACTAACCCAATACCGGCCAATACCGGGACCTGCCGTAAAAACTGCCGGAATTGGCAAAGCCGGACGGCTCTCTTTGAGATTGATCTAATGGTTTTGCATGGCGGAAATTCGGGCTTGGAAAGTATCTATCTGTCTGTTAGTCTTGTTAAGAAGAATAGATTGATTCTGTGATCATTCTTTCGACGTTGACAGCGAGAAATAACATTGACTGCGAATTTTCACAGTGTTCAGGAATGTTAAAATAAAAATAATCTACCTATGCATATATTATTATGACGGAGTAATTTTTTATTACATTAAAGTAATAGAGGTAAACTACTAGTTTACAAGGTTACTTCATCAAAGCTACGTTTTTTAGACAACCACATTTTTAGAAATGTTAACCTTCGTTCCTTCCGGTTCAAGAATGATTTAAATCTGACAAGGTACAACGATTTTCTTCATAAAAATATCTTAGACTAGCGTCCATGCACGAGTGACTCCGACTGAAGCTTATCTCACCCCAGGGAAAGATAAGACGAGGAAGAAACGCGACGATGGGCATGATGCCGACATGACATTTGATAAAGCTTTTAATAATAACACCTAACACACGTCATGCATCCAACATGAAATTAATAGCACATCAATATCCAATACTTAGCTTTAGGTTACGCCATCAAGGCTTCCCTCCCCGCACTCATCTCCGCTCAAAGAAAATTTAAAATATTGATACATAAATCAAGTGGTTATGAAGCGGCGCTAGTTGCTGAGGTTTCAGTACACAGATCGCACAAATATCGCTACTACGTAAACGACTGTGCACGGAGAAAGTGTAACGGAGGGGTGGGTGCATCCGATGAATATGTATGAGGGGGGCAGAGGGTCGCCGGGAGGGCCGGGAGGGTGGGGGCCGTCCGCGTGTAAATGGAAATTTCAAATAAAAATACCTCAAATATTAACATGAGCCCGATTCGTGTTGTTCCGCGTGTTTTTGCGCGGCCGGCCCGGACGGGACACGTATGATAACACGCCCGCAATAAAAGCAACGTTTTTAGCGGAGATTCGTTTTTTGAATTATTGTACCTACGCCTGATTCGTTGGGGCGGAATTTTGTAATGAGTTGACGTCAGTGGCGTGGCGTGGGCTCGCTGCGATTGTGATCACTGAATTTCAGGAGCAGATTCTAGGTTATTAAGAAGGCAGTTAAATTCGTCTTATGAAGCTTCGCTAACAAATTAGGGTCATCAACACATTAGCATCTATTATAAGTCTATTGAAGTGGTTTATGACAATCATCAGTGTGTCTTACAAACCTGGGACATGACCTACGTGACAAAGATTCCAACCATGTTTCCAAGGGTTTGTTTTGTACTTCTGTCGGTACTGGGTCAGGAGAGCGCAGTAAGAACTGTTGATATCGCGAGCATGTATGAATAACGCATTAGATGTGAACTTCTGGGGCTGCCGGAGTACCGCACACTCACTGGGGGCGGAGGTTGCTGCTTTTGTATACATTTCCATCAGTCTGATTCAGTCATGAACTTCATTTTCTTTGAACCAAAAATTTGCTATTTTTGAAATGCCCTGACTTCACGCGTCTTTATTATATGAAGATGTTTTAACAAATTGCAGCGTCTCTGGAACGCAAAGGGTAACTAAATAAACCATGAGCATGGCAGCATGAGTCATTTGATGATTTACATTTATAAAAAAAAGTGTACAAGGTGGCCTGGCAGTATGGATCAAATCGTTTTTTTAACGAATAATTCATTAATCTAAGAAATAATAATGTGCCTTGGGGAAGTTTCTTTGAATGACCACGTATTAGAGAAAGGCATTTTTTTTTGCGTAGTAAAATAATCAAATGAGGACATTTGATGATTTTACCACGCAACCCGGGCAGGGCGGGAGGGACTGTCAGACTCGTACTGACTAAAATCCACGGTCTCCTTCAATAGCCCTTTATGTTCCGGGGTCACGGTAATGGAAAGAGTCCCGCGACCCTGGCAGGCTTTGGCCCTCTAGAGGTTAGAAAAAGGCATAGAGATTATTTTGAGATATGAATCACTTGGATGTTTTATACGAGTAGATAGAAAAAGAAGTACCTACCTCATTGGTCTTATTATCCAAAGCTGTATGATTATAAGGTTCTGAATCAGTTATTGTAGTAGGTCAGGAGCACAGACACACACTCGTGAGTACAGTGAGCAGCGTTGATACGCGCGCGACTATGAATAAGGCATTAGATGTGAACCACGATGGTGCTCCGGGGACGAATCGCGCTGCCATCGCTTATGTGTATCGTGTATGCGATTTTGTCAGGTTTTCGAGTTTTGGAATACAGATTGATGATGGATGTTTTATTTATAATCGAAATGATTTAATGCATATCTGAAAATATTGATTATGCTGTTCCTCAGATAGTTACGTGGACACGGTTGGATTCAGATGTTCAAAGGTCTCTTGTCTAGTCCGAAAGTTATTGAAAAAGATTGCTTTTAAACTGTGTCGTTTTTATCATCGTACAAATATTTTTACAGGATTAAATGGAAGCTACCGAATAGTTACTTCAACGATCAGTCATTGAAATGATGGAATCTGAATACACCTTATCAAACATAATATGAGGGATTTCTCTTTATTGTTACATTACCTGTTATATATCTTAGTTATAAAACTAGCAGCAATATAATTATCATAATTAAATAATTAAATATAATAGGTTTGATAATTAAATAAATAATTTTAATATATTATGTAACATTTTTTAATATTTACTTACTCTTTTAATTGTTTACTTTATTTATCCGATTACTTTTCTCGTGTGCAATTTAAAATATATTATCCTCTCATATATTTCAAAGAGCGCCAGATTCTTGTTAACTATTTACATCATTTTTCTAAACTACTTTGTTTTAAAAATAAAACATTTAAATAATATTGCTAGAAACAATACATAACAGTTGGTATTTTATTACTAAAAGCTAATTGTGTAGCGATACAATCAGTCAAATATTTCAACACATTACCGAGCTGTCGTGACGTCAATAGCCATTTAGTACGTACTAATTATTTTGTTATAACTATTTACTCTACTGAATAATTTATTGTACGAATAACTAACAATTTGGATAAAAAATAGATTTAATTGTTTCAACAGTACGCTACACACGCTAAGTTTGTTTTAGTAAATCGTTATAATTTGTTACATTTTAATTAGGCTTACACCTTTCATCGCTTTGCTTTCTATTATGTCATGAAAGAGAACGTAGTTGTGTATGTATGATTGTTCAATATTTACATACATACATATAATAAAACTGTAAATCAATTCTTAAAATTTTATACAGTTGCTCTGATTTGATAGATTATGATCGGCTTGCAGTCCAACCGGATGCAGTTTGCTCAAGTATTAATGCCAGTATTTTACAGGGAACTACCCATCTATCTGACCTCTACAAGTTCTAAACTTCAACCCAAGTTGTACCTACTGGGTAATACTATACCCCTTTGTAAGAGCTTCTTTCTAAATGACACATTTTTCAGAAAACATTTTTTTTATTGCTGTAATCCTTAGGTTTCATAAGGTCCTTTGAAACAGAACCGTGACCCTCTCGAATAGGAACACCAAACCAATACTTCCTCTATTTACCACAGACTACTTCAATTATCAACACAGAGCACGCTCCGTACTGCTAGACGCGACACTTTTTTACATGCGAGCGTGTGTTTTATTACCGGAACGGATCTCAAGTGCGCCTGTAAGTTATCGACCCTCGTCTGAAGGACTCTTCTAGGTGTTCTTTAGCTGTGGCACTTTTTTGTGCAAGAAATTTTGTGATTAACGATTGGTTGAAGAAGTTAAGTGAAGAATGTACAGAGTCGTTTGAGAATTAAAAATTGATTTAGGAATATCAATGATCATATCATGTAGACTTAGTATTTTATAAATATTAAACGCATTAACGCATGCGTAGCGCATTTTCCACTTTGAGGAAAGAAAAATTCGAACCGCGTAAAGCCGCGTAGAGCCGCGAAAGGTTCGAATCCTGTCCGCGGTTCGAATTTTTCTTTCCAAAGAAAATCTATGTAGACTTAGTGCTTTGTAGTACTTACCTATATCAACACTGCAAAAACATCGAGTTTATAAGTTAAGTGGTTTTATTAAGATTATGTGATCTAGAAAATGAATCAAGTTCTGCTATGAATGGAGGGATCAGATCTCTTTGCTAACATATTGAATAAACTAGTCATCATTCGGTAAAAACAGTGTTCCAAAGCAAAGTAACATTAAGACTTTTGTAAAAATGCATGTTAAAAAAAGAATTGCTGATATTCTGAAGAGAAAGAGGTAATAAGGTTCCTACCCAAGTGGAGTTACATAGGTAGGTAGGTACCTAATTACCTGCTTCTAAATTAACCAGTATGTTTACAGCCTGAAAATTATTTTTTAATAGGTACTAACGTTAAGCTTTGAAATACAGAACGAATTCACGTCAATTGAGAAACAAACGCATAAAGTTACAAGAAACATCAAAGGTTTCCGTACCTATGCAAGTACCGTAGCATTCTGTAGTTCTTTTAGCTTCCCCCATGGGAAAATGGTATGATATTACGTATACACGTTGTACAGGAGAGTTTGAAGTCTCCCCACATTTCACCATAGATATTATCTAGGGACTTTTAATTTTGCAATTTGTTGCACTGACACCCTTGTGGCTGGGACACACAGACGGACAGATGGATGCTGTGACGTATGTAGATTTTATTTTAAGATAACGCGGTATAGAGTTGTCTATTGTGCAGGGCTGTGAAATTGAGGTGTCAGGGATGCATAACGTTTGGGTGAGCACTGAGCACTGATTGTGACAAAGAATTGAATGGGAGACTTAGGACGTAAATATTGCTGAAAAGCATGTATAATTCAGTTTACATGTAATTAAATCTTATTGAAACTTACTGACTACTGATTCTAGCTTCTCATCAAACAGTTGATAAGTTATTTTTGAGTTTCTCTGAATACTTTTAATTTTGTAATTTAGACAACAAATACTGGTTGCCACACTTCCAATGTTTTAGCCAACGATAATGTCCAACTAGAAATACTTCCTTTTACCCACCAATTCCCGTTCCTTTTAACGAGATCGTATTAACGAAAAACTCGCCAAAACCCATTAAGTACACACGTAGGTAAACAAGCTTATGTAAATAAGGCCCGAGCCAATGCACGTTGCACAAAACACAAAGCAAGTAATCCTCGTTGAATTTATCTTTTTATCTACAATTAGGATTTTGTCACCTCCCCCAGAGCCCCAGAGAAGGGACCATCAAAGGCCGCTCTCATTATGCGAGGTTATTGAGTTATCAAACGCCACGGAGGGAGATTAGTTCATACTTCCATACACAAATCCTATCATACAAGCTGACGCCTCTGAGCAAGCTCATGACGGTCTACCGCAAAACATTTGTACTATGGAGACCTTCAATCTTTGTAACACAAGTGAAATTCAACTTTAACTTGTTACGTTAAAGTCCTGGATTAGTTTTCCTGGAAAACTTATGCGACAATTTTCCGATTAAGCAAATATCAACTTTATTTTTAGCTTTAAATAAAGCAGATTTTTCCTTTTTGTAATAATGTATGAGTGTGTAGTTTTCCCCACACATTGACAGTTAACAAGGAAGTTGCCAGCCTGTTATTTGTCAATGCAAAGAGATAATTTGGTCCCTTGGTTTAAAGCGACCGATAATGAGATGCGTATTCGATTATTTTTCCCGTTTTACTTTGTTACGCGATAGTTTATTGGGTTTATTTAAATTGCTTTTCGTGGTTGTTGTTGTTTACCTGTCGCTGATGCTAGTTTCATGAATATTTTGGATAGAATTCAGATACACCGAGAAGTACTATACGAAAAAAGAAGAAAGTCAGTGATAACGATCGTTGCATAGTCAATATCAGAAAAGTAAATTATCCATAAAGTTCAAGATGATACTATTTAGATTAGAATTAAATAAAACAGTTTCCATAACTGCAAAGCAACATAAGTGCGTGGCCAAGAACAAGACATCTTACTTAACCCTTCAGGATCTCTCTATATGTATAGTCAATAACTCTTTTCAAAGAACAACACCACCTAAAACAAACCACAATTAATTACCCCCAAAATCAATTAACAATCACAAAAGTATAAACGTAAATCATAAACCGTCAGAAACGTAATTAACACTAGCGATGCGACCCCTCCCTTTAGGAGCTTCCATTGGACGCGGGGGCCTAACAGACCCGTGCAAATTTCAAATTGAGATCCGTTCATATCCTACGGTGTACCTAATACCTACGCAGTACCTACGCAGAGGGCGAATGATTCGTTAGGAGTCAGTCATGCGTTCATTCGTGAACAGGGTCGGGGTATATGCGTACCTGTTATGTGCTCAGATAGTAAATATTTGCATACATATCAATGTGGAGTGTTTAGGGTTTGACGTTAGAAAGATGAATTGTATTGACGTTCGTGTTTTTGATGAGTTAGCTCGTTCAGCTCTTTGGCATGATGGAGTTTTATTTGTTGTGTTTGTCAGGTGTTTCAAGTCTAACTTATAAAAAAAAGAAAATGCAAATATAATTATTTAATAAATGCAAAAGTTTGTGAGGATAAAAGTATTTAAATGATTTTTTACACACAGGTTACCTACCTGTGTTTTCCAGGCTTAACAGATAGTAATATATATATATACCTATAGGTACTATATAATATAATATATACCTATAGGTACTCTTTCATCCCGTGAGACGATCTCGTGTGGGTGTTAGACATACTCCATGCAGGCGAACCTGCGAGCAGGAGTTTGTAAATATTTTCGTTGTTTTACTTGCACGTGTAGTGAAAGCACGATGATTCCCGATGTCCACCCCCAGCTTGTCCCCCGCTGGGGGACAGCGCAACTTTTTCTAAAAAATGTTCCCAATGACCACCCCGGGGTGGCCATTAGGAACTTTTTTTAGAAAAAGTTGCGCTGTCCCCCAGCGGGGGACAGTGATACGATTTTTTAAAAATATTTACGTTGTCCCCCACGGGTGGACAGCGCTACAATTTTAAAAATGAGAATTCTCAGTGTCCACCGCGGGTGGACGGAGATACTTTTATTTATTTATTCCCTTTTATCATTTTATTTTTTATTTTATTTTATTGTGGTATCGGTCCCGACTTACGAGTTGTAGGTCGTGGGTTCGAATCCCGCCTGGCGCATTACTTTGTGTAATTTATTTCATCACCACTGCTCTCAAAACGGTGAAGGAAAACATCGTGAGGAAACCGGCATGTCCTAGAACCAAAAATTCGAAGACATGTGACATCCACCAATCCGCACTGGGCCCGCGTGGTGGATTATGGCCCACTCCCTCTCACAGAGAGGAGGCCTGTGTCCCAGCAGTGGGAACATTATAGGCTGATAATGATGATGATGATGATGATTCCCTTTTAATTGTTTTTGTAAACTTTGAGTGAAGACTCGTTACAGATTAAAGACTTTAGAAGGAAGATGATGAGATTATTAAAATAATAATAAAAACAAATTATGTATTTTAAAATCAACGTTTATTTTTAAAAAAATCTTCTAATTAACACCATAATTAAAAATTCAAAAGTAGGTTTATTTATTGTAATAATTTTGTTTTAAAATTTTCTTTTGAAATTAACTAGGATATGACATTTATTTCTAATTATATACACCTGAAAAGTATTTAATCATTTAAAATGTTCATACAAGGTAGAGTAACATCATACCAATTTTTCTAATCCAATTTTACAGGCTCGCTTTATTAAAAGTTTTCATCAAACAAACTTATAATAAAACGAGCCCAGAAGAATGCTAACTAAAACTATACTAGTACACACGGCTAGTTAGTTTGTTTGTTTGTGTAGTAGTTAGTTTGTTTGGTTACACATCAACCTATACAATACCAGTTTGTCTTGATCTCGCTTTGTGAAATCTTTCCGCACACTCAACGGTCAGCTTACATTGGTTTTGCATAGTTTGACGTGTAGCCAAACAAACTAAGATATGTGTGTACAAACTAAGATATGGTTTTAAAAATAATAATAGTAAAAAATAAAAATAATTTGACAATGGCACACAATCGACTAGAACATTGCAATAATCACATTTTTATGTCTTAAAAAATATAAATAACAAAAAAAACTTACTTTCTAAACAATAGTATAGTCACAAATAATGAGCAGCCTTACATTGTTCATTTTTTTTTTGCTGATTATTACAGTTTTGAAAATCATTTTCATCAGTTTTTTTTCAGTCAAAGTATTAAAAATAGTTAAAAGGGCCCGCTACCGGGAATAAATAAAAAAAGTATCTCCGTCCACCCGCGGTGGACACTGAGAATTCTCATTTTTTAAATTGTAGCGCTGTCCACCCGTGGGGGACAACGTAAATATTTTTAAAAAATCGTATCACTGTCCCCCGCTGGGGAACAGTGCAACTTTTTCTAAAAAAAGTTCCTAATGTCCACCCCGGGGTGGTCATTGGGAACATTTTTTAGAAAAAGTTGCGCTGTCCCCCAGCGGGGGACAAGCTGGGGGTGGACATCGGGAATCATCGGTGAAAGCATAGGGGACTAGGGGTAGCAAAAATGTAATATTTCGTCAGATTTCGCGCGATAAGTAACACTCACCCCACTGAAACCTGATCCGCGAATTCTCCTGGTAATTAACTACCAATTTCATTTCTTGATGCATTTTTAAAAGCGTCCGACGGCTTTTTAATGGTTATTTTATGGTGACGGATCGCTTATTAAGTTTTTATGGCGGCCGAGCAGTGACAGATGGGATGTAGTTTGACACCAGATTTGAGGGTTACTTGGCAGTCAGTAAAGTGACGCCGAATGGTAGCTACTACTACGGAATTGAGAATTAATGTTGTGATTTCAAATGTTGGACTAAAATGATAAACAGATTAATGTTTGTTTGTTCTTGTGATTTCCGTAGTAGGTATGTACGTTGTTTTGTGTGAGTAAAATGGTTATAACTAATTTATCCTCCTTAGAAACATCATGATGATGTTGTCGTTAAAAGTACCTAACACGTTAGCCTGCCGTATATAAATGAACGTATTAAAATCCCACGTGTCACTTCACATCCTTATCGACTATTACGGAAACAATCAGCATGTGATACGTCTCCATCACAATAATAAACGACGATATTAATCCGACTATTCACATATAACGCTATCCGTCTCCCCAAGGACACTGAGAAAATTAAAACAGATGATCTAGCGGAACAGTCGAGCTGCGCCATAATTAAAAAGATAAGGAATATTTTCCTTTCGGAGCGTTATGGAGGAAAAACCCCTTCTGTGCCGGCGACCGAGCCGCGCAGGGACCGGTTAACCGGTTACTACCCCCCGGAGACCACACACCGAATCGGTTGCGCACAACGCTGATTAAGTAAACTAAGATAACATTGCCAATATAGTGAAACGTCAAAAGTCAACAAGGGCGCTGAATGTAGTAAGTAAGCTAAGTTGATTTGCTCGTATTCTCAAGGGTTGTAGGAGTATTGTTATCTCAGACGGTTACTGTTTGAGATGATTGGATTGGCTCTCGAGATGAGAGCTTCATTGTTTGACTCATTGTTTGTCTTGGACGGGTTATCTGTTCGTTTTAACATTGGCTTTGGATGTTCCGTCTCTCTTTTAGCTATTGACTGTCTAGAATCTAGATAGCTATGATACTTAAACAGTCCCTTCCTATCTATTCCTTCTCTTTGCTCATGTATTTCAAAATCAATGTGAATGGTTGGCCTCTATAAGTAATTTACTAAATTAATCAATTTATACCTACTTAGTGTCCAATAATGTTCGGGAAGTTTATTCTAAAATATTGTTATAATTATTATTAAATATTCATGTCTTATCTCGAGAAACATATTATTTTCTCAAACTTTAAACTAAAAACTCAAAAACACCCTCTTACTCTCAAGGACTGCACTCCTTAATCCAAAAATTAGTAGCAAAACACGTCTGGTGAATATCGATGTGTAGCCGTAGGGTAGCACCACGTGGCGGCTCGAGCTCCGCAGACGCAGCAGTACCTGCCTCACTTAGTATGCAGCGCGGGTATGGCCGCGTATTGATTGCCTACCCGGCTCCGCTCGTAGGGCGGCCTTTTTCAAAACAATACGAACAAGTAATGATTTTTCCCGTACTCAGTTTTGTTTTTGATGTTCAAGACGTGCTGTAGACCGTTTGGATAAGTAGACTTTTTGGAGAATCATTTTTCGACGATTGGAATCCGATTTGATTATTCGGTTCGATTGGAAGCTTTTTTGCAGTAGAAACTAAACTAAAGAAAGAAATAGAAAGGTATTTTCTTTAATATAAGGTATTTTCTATAATATATAATAAAGAAAACAAGGAATTTCACTGACACAGAAAGCGATTCAAAAAGATTTATTATCAATATTTCTTAATTGGAATATTTTTTGTGTTCGGAATAGTTGAATTATGAGATATCCTAGCCTAGTAGTAAATGTTTAGTAATTCAGGGGGTCTTAATTGATAATTTAATTTCCCATAGTATTCCACATGGTGACTTATGTAGAAAAAAAATACAGAAAGGTTCTGCGTAGGCGACTGATCAGAATGTTATCACTTGAATTCAGATAAACTGCTAACCTAAGATACCTGTTACATTACATTAAGGCCCAGTTGCGCGAACCCGAGTTATCTTTTAAACTCAGAGTTAGTTGCTAACACGAGGTTAAACTGACAATATTGTATGACAAACTGTCAATTTTAACCTTGTGTTAGCAACTAACTCTGAGTTAAAAGATAACTCGGGTTGGTGCAAGCGGGCCTTAGTAGAGTACAATTTTAACCCGGGGACAATTTAATAGATCAGTAAAGTTTACAAACTTAATGTGCTCACGTAAATTGACTTGCAATGTTCAAACTATACAAATATTCGTAAACTCATGTGCATAATGTGAAACTGACAGCATTTTGTGAGTCCTTCAAATACAAGCTCAAGTATGTCGGGAATAGAATAAGTTATTCAAAGTTGCGCCATCTCAAGCGTCGTTGTAAATTTTCTCAAAGACATTCCTTGATCTGATATTGTGAAGTGAAGGGGTCGCTTTGACCCGAGGCGGAATTTCAAGGGTTATACGACACTGCATAGTGTAGTGCTAATGTACTACGTGACTGGGGACACTGCCAAAGTACCAAAGTACCAACTATTTTGAGATTATATATCCTGATATAAATTGGCTCCAATTGCTGATACAATTCAATTTTGAAATGTTATTAGGTTGAGAATGAATTGCTCTGAAAATATTAAGCGGCTGTCTTAAATTTTATTTTTGCGCGGTTTTACAATTTCGAACGTTTATCGCATAATACTAATAATATTGAAAAAATAATCCAGATATATCTGTTATCTCTACCAATGATTTCGTAAATCTACTTCAAAACGATCTGAAACAAAATCAAACAATCAAAATAACAAGTCAAAATATAAAATTCATCGATCGAGGCTGATGTGGAGTTGTCCAGACGATATTATTCACATTCAACACTCGTATAAAGTCGTGAATTGACAATAACGTAATAATGCTGTGTGGACGATTATCTCGCGGCACTAAACGTGTCGTAAAACGGCACAAGATTTGCGCCCACGTCCCGTGTGCAGGCCATGCCTGTAATGTATGTATTGCTTAGTTGAGCATGTTTCTTGTTACTAGGGCACATTGATAATTTTATTTTATGGAAAAGACTTTAGTTGTTCACAAAGATATGTAATTGAAGAACATAAAAGGAACACTAACTGTTACATGCATTGTCGATCAAGCAATGCTAGTTTGAGCACCAAACTTTTTAACATTTCAGTTTAAGAAATCTTCTTAGAATATTGTAACGAAAACAACCAAATCCTTTGATAACTTTTTTTGTTTTACAAAACTTTAAAGAACACTGAGCAATCTCCACATTACTTTAGGTCACACTGCAACAACAAAAAATAAATCGATAGCACATTACCACAGTAGGGTGAAAGCCCAGATTAGCGGACCTTATCCCCAATTTTATCTAAATACTGGCTATAATCCCGTACAATGGTGACAAAAATAATAAATATGGCACTGGTACCGCCCACCACCGTGCCCGTAACCGGCGTAATAGTACCGGTTGTGTTTCAATATTTTCGTATTGGGGCTATTAATGAATAGGGGCCGAAAAAGCGGAATAAACTAACCCGCTATTGATATCACTAGGGTTATTGTTACGACGTCGTCCTCGTGTACTGTTTTATGATTTCTGCCATTGTGCGAGAGATGAATTGGCTATATTTTGGGGCGAATTCATAGTTCCTGTCACCTACAAAGTTAGGTTAGTTTCGATAGTGTTCGAAAATGCTCCTACTGTTTGTTCAGTTACTATTCTAGACACGATCGCTGATTGTAGGAAGTCTAAACGTTTCCAGCTTGCGATTTGTAATGAAGTGTATTTATTTACAAACGAGGCTATTAATTAAAAGCTGAGATACCATCGACATAGACAAATTCGTGAGAACTTATGAGAAGCATGTCGCCCCAGTCAAGTAATCAATGGTAGGCGTAAGAAGTTATGCGAAAATTCAATTTTACTCGTGAATTGAAATTATCCAATAAATCTGAAATAATTGCATAGTGTTTCTCACAATACCCACAGATGTAAATAAGGCTGTTTGTTCTCAGTCAGCTTTCATCATTACTCAGTTGATTGAAAATACATAAGTAAGTAGTTTGTTTTTAGGAAACTGTTTCATCACCTGTCCATAATCTTTTGCAAATTATTTAACGAATTGGTTTCGGTCTAACTGAATTTAGCCAAATAATACTATTAAACAGGGAGCGATTGCTTAACTGACCCTCTAACCCACAGAAATATTAAAATATATCTATGCTCTAACCAGTCCAAACTACATAAATATCACACAATCATAAGCCTTGTTATCACAGTCACATTTTCGGGTTTTCATCGACTTCAGACCACTATCATAATTCTATGAATGCTGCAAAAGCTTTCTGGGAATGAAACCGTATTAAATCTAATAATAATAACAGTCACCACACCACAACGGACATTTAATAAAACATTCTAACAAAACGTATCGTCGAAATCAAAACGAAAACAAAAAGTGAGTCTCACACCTCCCCTCGCCTAATCTCCTAACAAAGCGTTGTTGGAACATTTTGGCGCGAAAATAATGAAGTGCACGTGTCTGCGGACCCTCGGGTCCCAAGTCCCGAAGACCAGGGCACAATAGACGCGTGTCGATCACTATCAATGGACCAGCAGCTCCTGTGCGACGGGCGACTCCAAACAAAACGCGCTTCGTAAAACATTACCGGATGAGTTATGGTGGTGGCACGATTAGGTTCTCATTGCTTTTATGGGACTGTGTTGTTAATTGTTGTAGGCGTGGTTGTGAATTTATGCAATCAAGTTGGGTTGGTTGTTGGTGCAGTTTTGTTTTGCATGTTCTCATAGTCCAAAGTTCTCAGGTTATTCTCAGTTGAGTAAGTATTCCAAAGAAGAAAAAATACAGGAAAAAGAAATCTTAAATTTCTATAATAAACGGAAATCATACTTAACTACAAAATGCAAGGACAGAACAAAAAGGTAATATTATATGAAAGTGGACGAGAAAGCTCGTACGCATATATAACATCCTTGAATTATCCATATCACCGCAAAATATACGAGACGCCAGTCATTACAATTGCAAAGCTTGATGCGATGACAATGAACACTATCAAAGAACATAAAAACTATCGCTTATCTCTTTACAATAAGGTGTAAAGTTAAACGGAGACATAAAACAGTCAGCACAAATCACAACTGACAATATAATACGTCCTACGCTTCTTTAAAACAATGAGGGACGATCAAAAGTAAAAACGAAAGCAAAAGAAGTGAGACAGTGCACCCAAACATAAACGATCATGACTTGCATTCGAATCGCGAGCAATAAAATAATAATTATACACATGTGACTTATTAGCTGTACGTATTACAAATCATGTGAAAATAAAACATAGACTTTATGAATCCAGCACCAAAGAAAAACCAACCTTCACGTCTTCAATCCAAAGATCAAAATAGATTGATAAAATTTCAATTTACGATGTTTTACGATCACGCACGAGAAAGTACGAACAAAACAACAAAAGATTTAACAATAGAAGTACGTCGTATCATTTGTTAAACGTCCCTTTAGATGACGAACACTATTATTTTATGAATGATGCTGGACGGGGGTGGTTATGGGGAACTTAATACAGTATTTTGTTTGATGATTATATAGTACTTACTTTCAGATGTTAACTAATACTGAAAACTGGCTATTTTAGCAGGCACCTTAATGGACCGGCGCAGTAAACGGCGCTAACTCTAGCAAGTCCCTAATGTTTATATTACTAAAAGTAATCTGAGCAATAATCTGAGGAGAAAAAAATTGGAGCCGTCTATTTGGAATTTTCATTTTAGATATTTACACTTTGCATGGGGACATGCTGCCAGAACAGCTGTTGAGCACAACATTCTTGTCAAACTCAAGTTTTAATCGTAAATAAAATGAAAAAAAGTATAATGCAAGGCTAAATTACTACTATCAAAAAAAAATAATAGGAAAACATGATTAGCGAGAATCCGTCCTAATGCCAACAAGGGATGAACTTGCCGAAATACAAACGGAAGTTACAAAAAATAGCATAAAACAATTGGCTGAATTGCTGAAATTTATTATTAAAGTAGGGCAACATCGTCACACGCCGACCCCATTCATAAAGATTTTTTATTCTAAGTAGCAACACATATACGGCTTATACGATGCTATATGACTTTCCAAAATACAGCTTTATTTCTAGTGTGGCATGGTTGATTTTGTAGTGTTAATGAAGTTCGAATTAAGTTAGGGTGTCGAAAAGCAATGTCATTTGACTAAGGACACCTTAATGCCGAGTATTTAGTCAGAAGCGGAATGGTTTTATTGTGCGAGAGTAATGTATCGAAAAGTTTTAATTTTGGTTTATGGTCCGAGAGGAGTGCACCCTCCTTAGTGTGGCAAGGGCAACCCTTTGTGACTTGCTGCATTTTTAGTGGAAGCGTGGGTTAATTTGTCACTTTTGATAAAATGTTTAAGTAGTTTGAGCGAAAAGGGACTAAATAAATACTTAATTCTTTACGTATCCACAAATAAGGCTTAACATATCTTGCGCCAAGGTGGTTTGGCGGTCGCGGGACTGTTTTACCAGATAACCGTGGCCCCGGAACCTAAAGGGCTATTGAAGGACACCGTTAGTTTTAGTCACTATAAGTTTGTCGACTGTCCCTCCCGTCCTGCCCTGGGCGGGGGGAATCATTTTTAAATGTTGGCCGACGCTATGACTTTCTCCTGTATCGTGGGTACGTTTACAAACATATTTAATAAACTCACATACACAAACGCCCAGATCCGGAACAACTACTTGTAGATCATACAAATATTTGCACCGTGCGGGAATTGAACCCGTGACACGCAGCGCAACAGTCCAGTTGCTCAGGCACTGCGCCAATCATGCCGTCATTGGATGATTATACCAAGTCAAAAAAAAAATACTGGTTTTGGCCTTTTGGCACTCTGTAAAACTGAAATGTAACAGTACCTGAATATATTGGTATTGTATTGTTTTTCCTTGCTTAATAACTGTCATGTTTTATCGAACGCTTGGCCTACAACACTACACTAATGGCATTTCCTTTCCATAACCTTCCATTAAGAATTCATTTCTTTAAACATACTTAATTATCATAAAAATACACACTAATTCAGCTAGCTAGTTCGTCATCCATCACCTATACAAATCAACCAAGATCTCCTCAACAAGATTACCAGCAGGATCTAAAAAGCAATAAAGTCGACACCCTAGCCTACGAGATTAACAGTTCTAATACTATAAAGAACGCCACGATCGCGAGCAACGCCGCGGGGCGTCTTTATATTTCTCGTACCATTTTATTGGCGTCACAGGATCCTTCCATTGTTGCAAGTGGCCGACGATTATTGCCCTCTCCCTAGCCCATAGCTGGTGGTGCACAGAAATGATATGCCATATTTGTTAATGCGCGCACTGGGGACCGTCATTTGTCGTAATAACTGTTTAACGCCTTCGTTAAGTATGTGTTTGGTAGGTACTGGTGTGGTGTGCGTCTATGGGCTAAAAATGTGAAGCAAAATAGGCTTTACGAAAATTGTTTAAATGTTTTTACATACCTAGGTACTAAGTGCACATATAATTTGGATTATACCTTCCGTCATCTCATGATATAGGCACAGTTTAGCGAAGGTATTTAAAACACGAGATACATAAATTCCTTACAAACATCGTCAGATACATAAAATTGCGTACCTAATGCGATAACATTAAGAGGGAATATTCCGTTTTATTTAATGCTATAATGGTCTGTAAATGTTTGTATAAACGTCTATCATCGCGATTATTAACAGCATTTTCGACTGGTGCGGCCCACAAGACGTTGGCTACTAAACTTTTGAACTTATTTACCAAATTATTAGGCAATAAATATTTTCATTAAATTGTAGGTAAGTTAAAAGTTATACGGGTACTCGAATCTCCGAAAAAAATTGAAGCATATCCATCATAACAATTTGTGCGGCATAACATTCAGGTTCGTTCTTCTGGAACTAAATAAAAGTGCCCTACGGCTACTGACACCACTCTGCTCTCCCCGTTCAGTTAAGGTGATTGCTTCGATGTAGCCCGCGAAATTCAAATTTTTTTACGTTTTTTGCAATTTGCAGGCCAGTGACATGTTGTAACTTTATAAATATTTGTGTTGCGCAAATAACAAGTATAATTTTAAATATAAAAAATATCAAAAAACTCGCTCCATCAGCTCTCACATAGAAAAGGTGCATCGTAGTTAGATTTCGGAGATTTTAACATGATGCACCTTTTCTATGTGAGAGCTGATGGAGCGAGTTTTTTGATATTTTTTATAATTTAAAATTATACTTGTTATTTGCGCAACACAAATATTTATAAAGTTACAACATGTCACTGGCCTGCAAATTGCAAAAAACGTAAAAAAATTTGAATTTCGCGGGCTGGTTGGAGCATCCCCCTTAAGTACACATCACTCTCGATTGAAATATTTTCAAGTGGTTTTAAAACACTTGAATGTTTAATGCTACGTTTGCAAATACTTCTTGAATTTTTGGCCAATTAAACTTATGAATCAAATGTTAAAAAAACTGGCAACATTTTCTTACTTATCATAAAAAAAGTTGTGAAATAAAATAGCACAAGATCAACAAAAAAGTAATAAGTGATAATATTATGTTGATAAGACCCATATAGCTATTTCGAGCCGTGAGATAAGAAGCAGAGTGGCGCAGTGGAAGCGTGCTGGGCCCATAACCCAGAGGTCCGTGGATCGAAACCACGCTCTGCTAGAATCTCTTTTTGTAATTCTCACTATTTTTGTCTGACTTTTTGTACAGTTTTAACCATATTTTTATTGCTTGTTTTGTTATTTTTACGTCTATTACGGTGTTGTGAAGCGGTAACACAAAGTTTGGTTTAAAAACAAAGGGACAAACATAAACAGCGGTGGACTACGAGCGCGTTTGTTTTATCATGGGATTGGGATATTGATAATTTATAGCACGTGCTCTTCCTCCATTCGTACCGCCAATGTTTTTTTAATTGTCCGCCGGCGGCTCTGCCGTTCTGTTGCCCTTTTATATTTTTAAAACAAGGTAAATAAGATAGTTTTTCGGGTGGTTAGTGAACTGTGAGGAGAATGTTTTTGTACAGAAATGTGGAAACGTGTTTTTGTGTACAGCGCCCTCTGTTGGCGTGAATAAAACATCCGAATTTTCCTTAACGTTGCAATGGATGTTAATCATAGCTTTATTTAAAGATGATGAATTGTGACCTTTTTACAGGTTAATGAAAGGTTCTTGTGACTAACGTGTTATTTATTTACCTATCCGAGTCCTCATAAACAAATAAAAAAAGCCAGGTATCTATAGGTAGGTAGTAAGCAGGGACTGCTATAGAGACATTCTCCCAACGCTGCAATATGTAGTAAATAAGTTGCACATAACGTGGAGCACGACACGAGACGAGACGATGAGTGACGTTGCGCACCCTCGCAACTTCATTACACTACCCTCGCGCGCATTATTATGTAGATTCCAATTTAAAACCACTTGTTATCTAGTTAGCGACGAAAAATACCTAACTGCAGCCCCCAAATTAGCCGCGGGCAGCTAACTACACCGTAAGTAATCAATAGCAATTGACAAACGAAGCATTCGACTGTCAAATTCTAGTTTTGACAGTAACAAAAGGCCGTGCAAAGTTATTTTTGCAGTTGCGAAAATTCTGCTGCCAAACTTTGTGTATGTGATTTTTGGGGTGTTGACGGTAAAGTTAAGGTGGTAGATGTATAGCCGTAGGTGCGTAATAGGGGTCTTGTTATGGTAATCGCGCCCCGAGGCTGAGGAGCAGTGAGCACTGAGGGTACTGCAGGATTCAATATTGGAGTGGTCATCGATTGGAGACCTAACGAACGTTGGATTGCGAAACGTTCTTGAGTTCTTGCAGTATGGCGTCGAGTGGCAAGTTCACATTTAATAACAGGCTATTTAATTAGACAGTTAAATTATCTTTTTAATTCGATAGTTCGTTTTTGTTTCTGCTATTTCCATCCTTCTTATCTTCAATTCAACCTGGTAAACTTTATTTCAGGAGTTTTATATCAAGAGTGTTGAAAAGCATATTAAAATAATTTCGTCATTAAGCTTAGGCACCTCTTAGGTAGATACCCCCTTGTGGTAAAGAAAGGGTTGGTTATACTTAATTATAGGAATGGAAGTCGCTATGCAAGATCAGATCAACAATATGAAAATATTGTCTTTACCTATTGGTATTTTACAGGCTATTAGCTACAGGAACTAGAAAAGACTTGGAAAACTATGTATAACTATCCCAATATCCTGTGAAGGATGAAAAGAGCCATAAACAGTAGAATGACTCAGGTCTTTTTAAAAAATAAGAAGTCTTAAATGAAATACAAATCAGATGGGGAAGACTCTTTTGTGAGAAAACATCTAATCCTAGCAAGAAAGTTATCTTCAAGGTTTGAATTCATAACTGTTTGGCACGTTCTCACATAACGCATTTTCAATCATGTCTCCAGTTCTCCACTCAGCGCATAGCCTTTTAATTATCAGACAGTTCACAATTTATTGCTTTTCATATTATAGTTGTGACGCTCATTTTAAACCATTCAGTTGAATGTGGTCGATTAATCTTAATTTTGGGGTTTGACAATCATGAAAACATGGCAACCGAATATAAAAAGTTAGATGATTTTTTGATGGGAACTTAGTTTTACGGAGCTTTATAAAAATGACTAAAAACCTCACGTTTGAGAGCAATTTATGAGAACAATCTCCAGATGGTGATGATGATTTTTATTTTTATCATTTTTATTGTAATTTCATTTCACAATTGTCCATGACTAGGAGTGCCTATAATAAAGGTAGTCTGTCTGTAGGTTTGTCTGCTGTCTGTGTGAGCCGTTTGAAATACGTAACTAAACATTGATCTCGATGTAAACTGCTGCTGTGTACTGTGTAGGAGGAATAACATTTAACCAGTTCTTGTAAGACTGGTCTTAATTCCTGTCTCGGCTCTTCGACACACAACTAGGTAATGTTTCCAATAAAAAACGGATGCTGCTGCAAAGAATAATTCTCTTCTTATGACACCCTCGGGACAAGATGGGGTGGTCCCTAAGTACAGTTTGAGACACACGGTAGCAAGTCACAAATTTTGTTTTAAAGCAATTGTATTCAAACACGTATTCAGGAATGATAGCTTATTAACAAGTGCATTGACACTTTTCTTGATTTACCCTATTGTTATTACTGTCATACATATATTATTATGGTTGCGTATTGATTCAAATTACAAGCGATACTTGTCAATTGACGCCACGCTTGGCGCAGTGGTTGAGCAATTGGACTGTTGCGCTGTGTCGCGGGTTCGATCCCCGCACGGAACAAATATTTGTATGATCTGCAACTGCAATTAGTTGTTCCGGGTGTTTGTGTATGTGAGTTTCTCTTTGTATGTTTGTAAACGCACCAACGATACAGGAGAAATTCTTAGTGTGGGGCAAAAAAAATGCTATTAACAATTTGCTTAATTTACTCCGCCACTGTTGTTAGTAAAAGTGATATAACATTGGTCATCACACGTGCTGAAGAAATAAATAGATCTAGTTATAAAATTATTTAAAATATCAAAAGATAAGTGCGATATTAAGATATAATAAAGATATCGGAGGCCGCGTCGTATCACGTCCTCATGACGGCATGACGCATACCGAATGCCATTCCCGCCGCGTGATGAGCTCATTCTCTATGAGTTATCGCCTCTCGCTAAACATACATACCTCAGCTTTATTAAAATACCACATTCAATCCAAATACTACCATTTCATGGTGTCCAATCGTCTCTCATAATGGGAGAAAGTGAGAAAGAATGCATTTAATTTAAATAATTTGTTGAAAAATTATAATATTTGGCTACTTTTAACTAATGAAAGCTGCAAAACCAGTAGTCATTTTATTCCATGTGTATACAATCGCGAGACAAAGTACAATTTAGTATCAAAGCCATTATAATTATTTACTTACGTTACTGAAAACGTAACGTGCACGCTATCGCTCCGTCTCCCTCCAGCGTTATCTTCTATCTCTTTCACATTTTCGATCAGATCGATCAGATCGAAATATCAAGTGACACGTCACTAGTTACCGCATCGTTTGCCGTCTTAACAACCGAGCAGGAGCAGACCAATCGCAGTCCTGTGATATGTACGCGCGCTTTTGACAGATGAAATTGTCACAGATTAAAAACAAACACGTTAGCGCGGAGTTTTGACAGTTAAGGTGACAGATTATCATAATAACAACCGAATGTGTAAATAATGAGGTCTTGCACTGCGATTATGTATTTTTAACCGTTTTATTTGCTTGTTACGTTACAGAAGCAGCGAGTTCGCTGAAAGACGTAGCCGCACTGGCTGAATGTCGGCTTACTCTCGCTCGTTCAACTAAATTTTCAATTCAAACAGGGTCTTTATAAGGGTAGTGACGCTGTACAAAATTTACATATCGACGTAATAAACCAAGCGGGTGTCTGATTTGAATTCGGATCGCGCTTTAAATGGCACTTTTTGTTGTGTTGTAAAGTTTTAATTGCGATTTTGTTTAAAAAAATAAATTAAGCGGCATTTATACTTGACTTGGGCACGTAATTACGAAATAGATCGTAACCATTCAACATTGTTAATGCAACATTAAGTACCTACTTCAATGATACACGATAACATCTCAACTTCACACCAGAGAAAGCAACTTTTCAAGGTAATTGTAACTATGAAGCTTTTTTCTATTACTATCCACGGCAAATGTTCATTACATGTAATTATTTAACATAATTTTTTAAGTGGCTGGTGAGAGATTGATTAAGTTACGCGTTGAACGGTCACTCAATATTTATTTAAGCAAGCAAGTAGCCTCATTACACAAACATGTATGCTGGGGATTAGCATTTCGCTGCTTATTACGCGCCTTGGGCCGCGGTCACACTGCGATACTGGAGCGGGCTACACGTCTTACTTGTGTAATGTAGACTGTGTCCTTTTTGCGCGTTTAATTTATTGGTATAAAAGAATTTTGTTTCTATAGCACGTTCTTCATATTGTGTTTTAAATGGTGTAACGAAAATTCGTTATAAATTTGAAAGTTTCAAATAAGTTTAAAAACACACTTTATTAAAAGGGATTGTATTAACTAATGCAATCCACTGTACTTTTGCACTAGTATCGGCAGTATATTAACTACAAATAATTTCTAATTTTCAACCAACAAAATAATGTATCTTAAAATTTCAATTAACTTTCCTCTGACGGTATGACCTGAGGCGTACCCACTTACAGTTGGCATGCGCGTACGCCGCTCGATCTTAATCACCGTTTCACACGTGCGACTATGAAAAATGATCCGGCGTTTAGTGAAAACTTTGCATATTTTATAATTAATAGAACCGTAACGTTATTTAATTTAATTTATTACTACTGCACTTAGTATCTAAAGTGAATCAAATTATACTCACTAATTATTTTAATTAATTGTATGAATGTTAATATAAAAGTAATATCTACCTCATAATAGGTAGGCTCTAAAGAAATCATTTATATCTAGATGATTTTAAAAAAATTGAAATGAATCTCAAATGAGTTATTATTATTTTGTACAACTAACTTTTTTTTTGCGAAGATTTTTTAAAGGGGCTAAGTAAGTACTTACCTGAAAACCTTACTGAAACGGAAACTGTTTCCATCACGCTACATTTTACTTACCTATTCTTTTTGTATCTTTATTTATTTTTAAATTTTTATTTCAGGTGTAAACTTTTGTTATAATATCAACCTCAACATAATGAAGTACTTAATGAGCTAATTTTCGATCACTTAGTGAGTTGTTCTTCCAACTCTTTAATATGCCAACTAGATTGCATTACGCATACACAATTAGCATATCTGATTGTCTAATGAAGTAATGATTAATAATTTACGTATATCGCCATGCGTCAGCTGTAACTTGTGATTAGCAGCCATTATCGACAATAGCTTGTTATTATTTTAATTACTTACTCAATATTCTGATGATCGATCACTTTTTGTATTGAAAGTGATAGCGTGCTTGTTTCTTTGTATTGTGAGGTAATTGTTTATTTTTCTAGTGCAGTGAGAGTGTCTTGAATGTTAAGTTGAAGTTCAAAGTTAAAAAATCGTAGAAAATTACCAGGTACTATGAAAATTAAAACAAATTATACTTAAGTAAAAGCATTTAAAAGTTGAATCAATTCTTTTCGAGTCTCCACATTAATTGACTTGTGTGCCCGACTAAATCTAAGTAGATGTTTTACCAACCTTTGCATGAGCATAAGTTGGTGAAACATCACACAAAAAAAAACATTATTGGTAAAACCTTATTCAGCACTGAATAATTTACTTAGGTAAGAATAGTTACAATTTTGGAGCTAGGTTAAACCACAACATGGGAGATGCATGATGTTCATGGGTTGGGCCGAATTTTGTATTCCTAATTTCCTTTCTGCATATAAACAGGAGCATTTGGCTGTTACTGGTAATACTAGACCTAAAGGTGTAACACTGGCTGTTGCTCCATGATAAAGTATTAAAGCATAAATCAGTATCTACCGTTGATACAGAAAACAGTAAATTACGAGCAGTTTGTTTTAGCTGTTGCATGTGTTCGCAGTTTCACTTATTTGCATATTAACCCACATCTTCTTGCTGATACAATGGAATTCCTATGTCGTTGTAAAGTATAAGGATATTGTTAACGGTTAGTACTAAACTATAATGCAACATTAGTCTCACGAACTTTTTCCTTATAAGGTGTAACCTGAGTATTTTGGGTGTTAAGTTTGTAACTAAGAATAGCTATGGTAACCGTAGGGTTAAGTAATGCTTTATATTCATGAATTCAAATACTAGGTAGGTATGTAGAGTTATGTTGTCTATTTATAGACATACCGTGGAATGGGGTGTCATTGATCAATTTAAAAATTCAAAGGGCTGTATTTTCTAAAATACAAAGGTACCGAAGACGAAAAAAAAATTGGAATATCGGTTTTTACTATACAATCGATACAATGAATTAGATTCTATTTTAAATAAATAATATGTCGATGAAAAATATAAATGTGAGTGGTCAATGTTAAACCGTAAGTGGGGTTACTTTGATACCCCCTAATATTTTCACGGCAAATGATAGTAACCCCTTTAAACGTTATTATTTCGAAAGAACAAAAAAAATCGGCTAAGTGCAAAAAAAGATATTAATTTTTTTAAAGTTTTGGGGTGACATTGATAAAGGCAAAAAAAACTATTTGAAAAATCACCTTTATTTTAACGTTTCATTGAGATATATTAATTGTAAAAACATAATTAGGAACATTAATCAGTCAAAATCTTAAATGTTAAGTAAAATAGAAAAAAATCACTACTAGCTACTGCTCGTTCTAACACGTCTTCATTAGAATTCCGATAGGCGCGAGCGCCTAAACGCTTCATATATTTTATGTTCTTGGCATAGCGCTGAAAGTAAAAAAAAATCATATAAAGCAGCCATCATTGCAAATATATTGATAATATATGTTAAAAATGTCATGGGGTGAGATTGATCAATGACCAAAGTAACCCCATGCCTGTGATCAATGACACCCCGTATAGAAAATAAACCACCACTGAATGAAATTTTGGAGGTTAAAGTACAAAAACAACTTCTTTCTCAAGCTAATTAAACACATAACAACATAAACTATAATTTTTTCTAGCATCTTGCATGGCCAATCTGGTACCCTGGAAGTTATTTTAACCCCTAAAATACGTTAAACACAATACTCACAGTTTTTTATGAAAATCTCCGGTAGTGATCTGTTTGTACGTGCAGCGCTTGGGCAATGTCAAAGAGTGACACACAGTGCTGCCAATGCAAAAGACGAAATTTTTCGGTTGCGTTCAGAAATTATACAATTCCTGTTTTAAAAAAATATAAAGTTTTTATCAATGTTACCCCGTGAATCAAACTAACCCCATTCCACGGTATGTATTGACCTTTGTGCATATTTCTGGTACTTTTTACGTACGATTTTTCTCAAAAAAAGCTAGACAACTAATGGCGAAATCGTCATCCAAATTCAAAACATTCAAAATTTAAAATTGAGACACGAATTACGGAGACAAGCGGCGATGATCGGAGGCCTGCGTTCGTGGCCACTATCGATTTTTCCGTCCGCCCCCAACTTTGTTGACAAAGGCTGGTTCTTAAGCCAAATGAGATGCACCCCAAAGAATATTATGGGCAGACATCGCTCCACTATCGCTAGATATATTGTTGTGAGCGTAGATATCTCGGCGGGCTCATATCGTCTCTTTATTGATCTTTTAACCGTTCCGTGTATGGCTGTACCGATGTTTTATTAAAATGTTGTGTTTGCTCATTGAACGGTGGCTAATATTTGTTGATCACTGCTGGAGCCACTGAAACGGAAAGAGTTGTTCATAAAACATTTTGTTTGTTTTCTTGGTACTACAGAAATAAAACTTACAACAACAATTAAAATTGCGAAAATCATGTTATTATTTTGCTGTCATAAAACATCGAATTGTATTGCTGAAACTTGTAGTAGGTCTTCCGTGACGTTTACTGCAAGTTATTTTTTTAGTTTGAGATGAAAATGAAGTATTAATAACATAACCGTCAAACACCAGTAAGGAGACGAAACTGGAACTGATCTACCTATTTGAAGAAAAGTTTTCTCCTCAACATATCTGCCTAGGACACGATTATATAAATTAGATGCACGGCACCTGTTCAGTGTGTTCAGGTTGTATGCAACTGGCATGGATGTATTTCTTGGGAATTGGAAGAAACTAGCGCACAACCGTGACCGTTTTACCGCCTGTACTGTCACAGGCTTGTAGTTGTTTGAAGAACACTTTCACGACGATCTTTAGGTTCGTTTGTTGATGTTTATAAAAAGCGGTTTATTATACTTTCTAACAACAGTTTCGACCATGTCAATTACCCTATCAACACAACTCGTTCAATTCCCACAAATAAATCCCCTGTTTATCATTATTTATTTACGTGTTGACGAATACATTGGCGCAATCCCGGCCCCATGTACCGACGAGCGTATGCAAAGCACAGTCCATGCAGTCTCTCACACTGCAATAACAAAGGGTACTAATGCTCTTAATGCCGACGCCATTAATATTTCAAAATAAACTAGATAAAAAACAAGGAAAGCCGTTGAGCAATCACTTCGGATATGAACTTGCTGCGGATTACGGCTGCTGTACAAATGTTGTCGCTTTAATGTACATTGAAAGGTAAGTGGCCGATTGTAGAAGTGTCTTGTATTCAAATGAAGCAAGGGATACTGAAGAAAATAAGCGAATCTTGAACAGGTTCAGCCCGTGTTGTTGTATACTTTACATGTCTTCTTGAGACTTTGATGTAACATCTGAGAGAGGCTAAGGAAAGTTGGATGGGAAAATATGAAAATGCATGAGCATTTTCGGAACCGAACTATACATTTATTATATACAAGTCAAAAAAAAATCGCATTTTGCTTTTCCAATATCTAAGGCAACAAGAGACAAGACAATACAAAACTTTAGTTCAATCATCTATAAACAACGACCCTGATATCAAAGACAACCTTTAACCCCATTTACCCTTTTCTTTCTCACCACATCCATAAAATAAAAACCACTGAAATGATCACAGTTCCAGAGAAATGTAACCAAAAAATTAATGAAATCGCACACACAAGTCGTTGGCCGGCCGATTAAAATCTATTAGTGTGCGAGGGGAGCCCACATTATTATTCACATCACGCACGAATCATATACGCAAATGTGTAATCTTTTTATCGACGCGGCGGGCAGACGCGGGCGTGAGCGGACAATGACTATCGATACTCGATACTGAGTTACGCACATCACTAGTCTGAACTTTGGTATGCTGTGTTTTGTGGTAAATTCGGAGGTCAGGATATATAATCTTCAGATAAATTCAAATATTCCAGCCTAGGGTAGCTGAGTAGACACTCAGTCGAACTAGGCATGTAACTTGGTGACTGCTTGTTTGTGTTTGGGTATATTCTGTAACTAAGTACAATTTTACCCATTTTTGAAATATGTTTTCTTTTCAGTATGATCCACTTTTGTTGATATTTGAAAGACTTCCCAAAACGACATTCACTTATTTTAGACTTTTACGTGCTACATGTCATTACCGTGGTGTTGAATTTTCATTCTAGTCTGGTATACTTACAGTGATTATAATCTAGTCTAAGGAAGGAATCATGTTAGAAGACATCCGTTACCATCCTTATTCGGTGTCGCGTACATTCCTACCTAATTCCGACCCGATACGCCATCACGTTGTCACCTCAAGCCACCACGATCAAGATTACCGAACTTGGGCGGTGGGCGATACAAATCCTTGGCCCGGATCCGTCTGTGCCTGTACCTGTACGTAGGTACACCAACCGGTAATACTCGCACATAACCACTGTTATGATATAGACGGGAATTTAGTTAAAGACGTTTACATTCCCGGAATGTTGGTTGTCTGTTTAGAACACACGACTTGATTAATGCGTTGGTTATGGTAAGTAAGTTGTTCCGCGTTACGAAACGTTTTGAGTACCGAAGACCTCTAATTCAATCCTTAATCTATCTAACTAACATAGCCACTTGAGCTTTGTAGCTATGATAAACGACAAAGGACTGAATAGCGTTCGTTATTGGTTAGTAGATTAGTCTAGATTTATAAAGTTTTTTATAACACATTTGCTCGTAAAAGGTCTCTTACTGCACCTATTTCAGTATCGTAATGTATCTTATTACGCACTAGTGCGTAATGGTAAAGTAAAACGCACTAGTGCGGTAATGGTAAAGTAAAACGCACTAGTGCGGTAATGGTAAAGTAAAACGCACTAGTGCGGTAATGGTAAAGTAAATCGCACGGTTTATCAAGATGCTCCGTCTAAATCGAACGGTACTTTTTTTAAATCTTAGCAAAGAGTTTTTATGTCAGAAAAGCGGTCAACATTTTATTATTAAAATTAAATTTGGGAGATGAAATATAATAAATAAACATTTTATTCTTTAATTTAATTAATTTTGACAATTAATTACAACCATTTATCTGTAATAAAACCACAAAAGAATTAATTTACTTTATTAGTAATACTGGCTGTTTTTTGTGCCTTTGCCATAAACAAAAGATGATGGTGCGCGCGCATCGCTAATTTGTGAAAAAGTAAAAATTATTCCGCTTGCTTTTCCTTTTCGATGTAATGATTTTATTTATTTACTCACAAATGTGTTATAAAACGTCGTATGACATACGTGCGGTTTGATAATTACAGCCTCTGCTTTCTTATAGCACTCGCCTTACGGCTTGTGCTACCAATATCGCCTCTGCTGTAATGATCAACTTACCGCACTTATATCATAATGTACTATTGTAATTGATCTAGAAAAACACGTTAAAATTGAAGGATAGATACACATTTGAAGCTAGGAACACATTGATCCCATAAGACATTATCTACACGGTGACCTGCATGCAAACGTAAGACTTACCGAAATCATGTCGTAAGCAGTAAACGTCTTGAAACTTGTTCGCGAGTTTCAAACAGAATAACTTAGAACTGAAAACTCGATTAGTTTCAGCGACTCGACGCGTGTTTATGTACTGAGTTACATACCGGTATATATAGAATTATTATGTACTACCTGATGAAGAACTCTCTATATTTGTTATATCGATGAGGCAAATAATTATATTATTATGGAATTCTGTGTTTCTGTAATTTCAAAGTTCCACTTCGTAGCACTTGCTACGAACTTTGCCAGTTTCATTGCTACGAGAGACCTGTTTAAAGTTATTGATATTATTATTAATATTATATATAATTATTATTACAGAGATATTAGGGTTTACTTGGTAACTAACATTTACTCGTGTAATAACAGTTTCAACAAAATCTTAAGTTTTAATTGGACGTAACATACATTCCTACAATGTATAATCGACAGACGAAGTGGAATTATGACCCACCATAAACTTATTTTCCTACAGACATTCAAAATTATGATTTATTGTCAAAATGGGTCGATCATGATTCCATTTTGTCGATTGAACATACGGCGCGTTACCGATTGAGGCACATAAAATAAACTGACAGATTCACGTTGTGCATTCCTGGAACATCATGGCAATGCACCGTTTATATTTTCACGTTATTCAGCTACCTCATGCTATGTGTGTATTTGTACTGTGTTCAGCAATAAAGATTTAATTTGATAAACTGTTTTATAAAGTTTTTTAGTGAATTAGGTAATAAATTAGGACTACCAACAGCCGTAACATAATAGACATGTGTTTTGACACTTTTTTGATTAAACACTAAAATATAAAACATGCTCGTATTACTACTGGTATGCATATAACAGGTAACATATGCAGCCTTTATAAAAGTTACTTGTAATAAGTAAATAAATTACAGTTTTGACGTGATTTTCTGAAAACTGTCTTGTTTTAGTGCTACAATTAATATTTTAAAAATCGGTCAAGTGCGAGTCGAATTCGCGCATGAAGGGTTCCGTACCAGTATCTGTAAAAACGTCAAAACACGTTTTTTGTATGAGGCTTAAATATTTGTTTTGTTTCAACATAATTATTTATTTTTAAAATCAATTTATTATATACAAATATTCTGTGAATATTTCAATCGTCTACCTGTTGCCATTATCAATATCGTTTGTTGTATGGGGGCTTCCCTTGAGTATTTATTTTATTCCGTTCTGAAACTGTCAAGTTTTATGAGAAACTGCCTGGTGACAGATGGACAGACTAACAAACACACCTAGACGAAGTCTTAATAATAGGGTCCCGTTTAACCCTTTGGGTACGGAACCCTGAAAAGGTAAGTAAAAAATAAGGTAAGTTACATAATGTAGGTTTTCCATTAACTTGCTTGAACGAAAAATCCCATTCTCATTTGTTACAGCCATCCGTTCTAAGGTTGACAACTCTTTTACAAAGTGAAAGCCTTACATCAAAAGGCACATTATCTTGATATACAAACGGAAGGCCATATGGGGTGGTCAGCGGCTGGGCGGTCGGGGCCGGGTTGCCCGGCGTCCGGCGGAACCCGCCGGCTGCCGGATTGCCGGCCCCTTCCTTCCCTTGTTAGCCGTCTTTAATTTATGTAGTATGTAAGGAAGCCAGTCGATTGTCCTGCTTTCATTCCTGAATTTAACGTTTTTGGAGGTTGGAAAACTGCGTGAGAAATTGTGTTATTTGTGCGTGTGTTGGGTAAAGAAAAACGAATTGAAACAACGTGTTGTAGTTTTTGCCTACCGTTGTGGGAAAAAGTCACGAGTACAAACTTGTGACTTTTGGTGTTGCGAATAGATTTCAATTATATTTTCATTCTCAATTGAGCAACTCGTCAAAATATTGATAGGTGCCCAAACGGGAAAACAATAGTTGCTATATTCATAAGTATCCTAAAAAAAGATTCTCAAACCATAAAAGAATCCTTTGATAAACTCTTAAGCTCTTTCTCAACACTCTCAGCTGGTAATGTGCCCAAGAGACTGGTGATGATGCCTCGTTGCATGGTAATGCTTATGGTAGCCATACACCATCCTGCCTATCGTATGACGCTTGCAATTGTTTCAAATTGGCAGTTCGTCCATATACACCATACACCATACTGCCTATCGTACGATCGATTTGCCACAACTTCAAATCTGCAGCAGCGATGCCAACTTAGCAACTTCATAGCTAGATCTAGCTATTATTCGGTGACCGATAGCTATAAGCAGAGCAGAGATAGAGCAGTGGTGGCCCAGTGGTATCGGTCCCGACTTACAAGTTGTAGGTCGTGGGTTCGAACCCCGCCAGGCGCATTACTTTGTATAATTTGTTTCATCACAACTGCTCTCAAAACGGTGAAGGAAAACATCGTGAGGAAACCGGCATGTCCTAGAACCAAAAATTCGAAGACATGTGACATCTGCCAACCCGCACTCGGCCCGCGTGGTGGATTATGGCCCACTCCCTCTCACAAGAGAGGAGGCCTGTGTCCCAGCAGTGGGAACATTATAGGCTGTTAATGATGATAATGATGATAGCTATAAATTTAAAAAATTGTAGCTGTCGTCACCGAGTAATAGCCAAATGCATCACTGCTGCCGATTTGACGTTATGTCAAATCGATTTGATGACCTATCAAATTGGCGTGTCATGCCATCAAATACAACAAAACAATTGCAATTGTTTAAAAATGCCAATTTGATAGGTCATCAAATCGATTTGATCAACGTCAAATCGGCAGCAGTGATGCATTTGGCTATTATTCGGTGACGACAGCTACAATTTAATAAATTTGTGTAGCTATCGGTCACCGAATAATAGCTAGATCTAGCTATAAAGTTGCTAAGTTGGCATCGCTGCTGTAGATTTGACGTTGTGTCAAATCGATCGTACGATAGGCAGTATGGTGTACGGTGTATATGGACGAACTGCCAATTTGAAACAATTGCAAGCGTCAAATCGATCTTTCGATAGGCAGGATGGTGTATGGCTACCATTACGTATGATTGTGCTAATTTCCGTATTACTGTTCCTTTTTTAACGTTAGATTAAACTGTGCCGTCTTGCATTACTGAAGACTTGTGGAATCTTTTAATGTTTACTAAACTGTTTCGGGAGTTATTTGAAGAATGTAAATCAAAAAAATAAAATAATTGACAACTACCGGTTTAAGACAATATTAAATAAAGATTAAAACTGATCCTACATGGAAAAAATATCTTGTCGTTTTAGCGGAAAGCCTTGTTATTAGATTTTGCATTGCACTTGACCTCACAAAAAATATGTTATTATTATATTAATAAGTTTTTTTGTAAGTTCCGTATTCTCGTTTCGCATCATGAATTTTTATGTTCGCCGAAACAGTTTTGTGTGCTTAATTATATGATTCTTTGAGTTATCGGATATCAAGATAATGTTTTTTGAAATAGCATGAAAAACACATCACATTGTGTTAAGCGTGCCTAAATTAATTATTAAACATTATTACGCCGTCAGGCTTGAGAGCACGGGCAGTGCTCAAAGGTTCTGTTCAGATGAAGACCGTAGGAAGTACTCGTACATACATATTTGACATCGACTTGATTTCCGATTGACTTCGTAAAGTATTCATAGCAAATTATTTATTAGATTAACCTCAATGAGGTTAGTTTCTAACGTGTTTATTATAATTTTAAGAGAACGAAATTTTTATTATTATGTACTTAGAGCACCTAATTAAAAAGTATAATTAATCACTTTCTATAAACTAAGCTGTTACCGTTACAGTTAAAATTACTAAAGTTAACTAGAACTCACACTTATAATGATTATGGAAACTGCGAATTTATACTGTTTTAACTGCTTTGAAAAATTTAATTATAAGTTAAAACTTTATTTGAATAGAAAACCTTTGACCGTTAATTCTAACTCGTGTTCGTAAGATTCCATAAATAGAATTTAATAGCCTATAACAAGCAGCATTACAGTTGTATGGTTTTAGATAACTACTTAACACTTAACTTCGTACCTAAAGAAGAATGCGTGATTGCTTAAGAAGCGTGTTTGACATCTCACCTTATTAATAATATTGACAAATATACCACTGAAAGGCAGGCCGTCTCAAATAACTGGATTCAGTACATTTGTTGCCGCATTGTGTAATTCAATGGCAATGTATGGAATGCCTGAGGGGTTCAGGCAATAAGTCAAGGAAATCTTGAAGGTACCATGGAATTAACCCATCCTCAAGAGCAGTTAGGTCGGGAAAAAAACGCGGATAAGGTACTTGGAACAAATATTAAGGAAAACAAGAGCAGTTAATTTACTTGTGGTGTTTTCTGGTTAAGTCGCATCTTCTATCTTATAATTAGCTTAGCAAAATGTGTTGCTAAGCTCATAACTCGGAAACGGTTGGACCGATTCGGCTACTACTTTTTTTGTTGTGTTTGTAACCATCAGCGCCAGGTTTTAGAGGACGAGAATCATCATGTCCACCCGTGCGAAGCCGGGACAGGCCGCTAGTAAACATATAAACGTGGTTCTAATGACGAGTGCCATATTTTTTTTTCAGTTAGATAGCGGTTTAATTTCTCTCTACAAAAAGAGAGAAAGAAGACTGAAATGAAAGTATCGTTCTTGATTATGAATAAAATCATTCCTGGTACGCTATGTCAGTTCATAGCGTACCAGAACTACGTCTGAAGTAATAATGTATTTCACTGCAGACCCACCGTATCCCCAGCCGTACTCTCCGGTGGGTGGGCAAAAGTATTCGTAACTTTCTTAAGAAATTATTAATATAATAATCAATATTAATATTTATTTGAAAGTGCTGTTTTCGAAGAGACACATATCCTCGTATCAAAGTTCATCTGTGCGCCATCAGTCGGCAGTTCCACCCCTCGCAGGGGGCGTATGTCGGCGGTCAAGTGCTACGACAATATAGATTGATAACACGCCCCGGACTTACAAGCTTCCTCTTATCTCCTCCTTTGACGTCACAAGCCACTACTCTCTCTTTATTTGCCGTTTCATGCTCGTTTGTCTTGTTTTGTGAAGGGTGAAAAGTGAGAGTCCTTGAATAAACTTAACTCTTCCATATATTTTCATTTTAGTCAAAGTTTTATAGGTAATACACCGATATGTGTAGAGTTTTTTTTTTCTAGTGAACATTTGTAAACTATAACATACTAGCGGCTCGGTACGTGCTTCGCTACGCCATGAAATGACCGCATGAATGACATAACAACATGCTTGTACTGTCAACACTGAAAAAAGTTTCAATTTGACAACAAAATCCCCATTAACAAAATGATCCGCCCTTTATTGAATTTATTTGTTAAAAAATGCGATAAATAAAGAACCGCTCGACCGATTTTGTGCAAACTTCACATAAACCATCTACTAAATAGTGCGAACAAAGTTCGAACGTTTGGTTTGGATAGGTGAGCCTGTTCTTGAGTTTTAAACTTACACAATTACAACGAAAAGTGGCATTGATTTTTATTTGTATAGATAAAACACTATTTCATAATAATGAGTTCCAAAATTTTATTAAAATACATGATTAAGTTATTTCATATATGTTTGTTTAGCTGTGACTTTAGATACCTACTTTTTGAAACGATTTATTACATGTGTTTACAGGGACACATGTTCTGCACTGGGCGTAGCGGAAGGGACTGTCAGACTAGACTGACTTAAAAACCAACCTATTCCTTCAGTATCCTTTGCAATAAAGAGCTCGGTGCTCTTTTCAGACAGACCCACGATTTTAAGAAAGTCCGGTGACATGTTGCAAGCTTCAGTTCAACTGCTTCTTTGATAGTTTTTACTGCATTTTGTTGAGATCGCTTAACGATTAAGACAAGTTTCTTTGTTTTCTAAAAACCTCACACCTCATCAAAACTCCGTTTCTCTCACCCTATACAAACACCTTGTGAACTTTAGCTCTCCACTGTGTTAAGTAGATCTGATTGCCTCGTAAAGACCGGCTCCCCTCGACTAAACACACACCTAACCGTGTTGGTCAAATACAGTGTCAATGCCATTTAGATTGATAAAGACGAACTGTTGGCAGCACCCTCGATATGAGATCAGTGTCTCACTGTGGTGCACATTTTCTTAGTAGAGTTTACGAAGAAAACTGTATTGTTAGCTGCTTCCGATCACCTCGCCTATAGCATGACCAAGATTAGCCAAAGTTTTCTATTCAATTAGATACTTTTGACCGAATATATACATAATATAATATAATATAAATATATACTGAGTTTTTTTCTACATTTTAAACATTGCCATATTTAGGATATTATCGCATCGTTCTATGTTTGGTTGTTTAGTCTATTTTAACGTCGACATAACCCGTTTCTAAGTAGAAAAGCCACGCTGTCCTGCTACGCGTATAGGACAATACGGTCAAACTCAGTTAGGTGTCTGAAATGTAATATAGTACCTATACATTGGTCATTTTTCAGGTTCAAGCGAGCTGTATTGCTGGTAATGTGGTCATATATTTCAAGCCTTAATTATGTTTAAATGTGGCTATGAACAGTCATCAATTAACATTATTAAGTAAACTAACAGTAGAACAACAATAGTACTAAATACAATTAAGCCAACATATCGAAGCCCATCGTCTCACTCCACAGACCAGCAAATAAAAGCTACAGTCACCTTCTCAGGTCAATGGCAAATAAAAACTGTCCCCAAAATCCCATGTTCCTATTAACTAATAGGGCGGGGATCAGCAGAGCTGGTGTACTTAGCAGTGGCCTCCGTATCACCCGACATATCGGCCCTGCGCCCGGCGCGCGGCACTTGGACGCCGTTTACTACCGTTTAAGTGCCTCCACTTACGTCCCTTAGATTTTCCCAACGGGTCAGTTTCATTTGGAACGAAGATGTTACTCTTTCTGGATGTTTTCAATTTAATGTTTGCCGCTTTACTTTCGCAAGTCTAGCGAGACTATGGGCTGCCAATTACTTGGTGAACAACATGTGACCTGAACAAATGAATGTTACTACCTTTTAGTTTCAGGCATGAACCAAGTTTATTTTTGTTTTGGTCTAAGTATGCCTGTCAACTGTTAATCTACAGTTTTTTACATTTGCTACCTTCCATGTAAGGCAAGCAGAATTATTTTTGCTTTCGAATCTCTTCGTTGCTCCCAAAAGCTATTTAACTTATCTAGTAACCCCTAATTCCTTGCGGCATTACCCATTGAGGGAGTCCAATTCTACTAGAAAACTTACGCGTAAGACTCTTGAAGGCTCACCAAACGCAATAGACGTTTTATGAACCATCGCCGTATCAGGGACAGAAGGGAAGACCCATCACACACTTGACAAGGCTTTTATTTGGAGCCCGACAATTAGGTGCTGACTCGGATGAAAGAAAAGTGCGTTCGATTTTTGAATTATCGAGTAGCCGTTAACTCAACTGAGAATTTGAGTTCAATTTAGATATACATTCGCACTACTGAGTTCACAGGTTCCTTTTTTGTTTGTTTACGTGTTAAATCATCAAATGAGTCCTCCCACCCAGGTCAGGACTTGTACACCGGAAATCCACGGTGTCCTTTAATAGCCCTTTACGTTCTGGGGCTACGGTTACTCGATAGCCCCCCGACCCCGGCAGGCTTTGGCCCTCTAAGGCGGGGCCGTCATATTGCCGACAGGTCTTTGAGGCGCGTGTGGAACACGACGTGCCGTCGACCCGGGCTTAGTCCATGATGACAGCGAGTCGCCCATTACTCGCTGTCCGCATGCCCGCACCTACGGTGACCGGAAATCGCCCCGCGACGTCCGTTGCCGTGGGCGTCTCCCGCGGCGGCTTAGTCGTGAAATGGACGCTGCCCTCTCCCTCACTTGTTCCGTATCTTCCTTTGTTGGCATGACTGCTTCGCAGAAGTGGGCGACCACTTCCTATTCAGTCTCGCCCCGCTGCATGGCCTCGACCAATGCCGGGCGCAGTTTCCTATGTTAGAATATAGCACGGTAAGGACGGCACATCACGCACTTCACGGGACTTTTATAAGCAATTGGGTGCTGAAGAGCTGGAGATCAGAAAAAAGAAAAATGGGTTGGGTTCTTGAATTGTCGAGTGTCTGATATAAATCAATAGATCTTAAGTTGAGTTCAGATACCATTTTAAGATACCCACCACATTTGATAACAACTTAAGGTTTATCTTGGGCAATGGTTTACTAAACACTGTAATGCAATAAGCTGTTAAGGCTTGAAGAGAAACAGATCAACTTTCGCATGCTTTTTAAATGGTTTCATTATTCATTTTTTTTTCATTTCACCAACTCTACCACAAAATTCATTCAAAATTCATTAACATTCAATCCTACTGTAATGTATGTGTAACAATGTACTTATGTGTGCGTGCGTATGCGACAGCGCCGCGATCTTGTAAAGGACGAGCAGTCCACATTAAACCACGTTACTAGCCACACGTTCGTTTTATTCAAACACCTCACTGGCGACGAGGATAAAACAATTTTAAGCGGGCTAACGTATCGATATAATTATAAACATGTCTATCGGGAAAATATCAGACTATAATGTAAGATCGGGAAATTGGACAATGTACGTGGAGCGCATGGAGATGTTTTTTAAAGTGAACAGTGTCAAAGAGGAACTTTGGTTACCTACATTGATTGCGACGATGGGTGATGAAGCTTACGAACTATTAAGCAATTTAACGAGTCCGGAAAAACCGAGTGCAAAAACGTATACCATGGTGGTGAAAATCATGACGGACCATTTGCAACCAAAACCGTCGTTTATGGCAGAGAGGTACCGTTTTCGACAGAGAAGACAAAATGCGGGTGAATCGATTTTACAGTATATATCGGAACTGAAGAAAATGTCTAAATTTTGCGAATTTAAAGTCGTGTTAGAAGAGAATTTACGTGATCAGCTAGTATGTGGGCTGAGAAGCGAAGCGATCAGGCAACGGCTGTTTACCGAAGAAAATCTGCAATATGCAAATGCCGTGAAAATTGCCTGTACGATGGAAGCGGCGGAAAGAGATGCAGCGGCAGTGGAACACACAGTCAGAAGCAGTATCGAGCCAGGCGGTGGTGGCGACGCCACAGCGGGAGCGCTGCACGTGGTGGCCACGCCAACGCGGGGCGGCCGCGGCCGGAGAGGCCGTGGGGGCAACAGCGGAATATCGGCGAGCGCGCGGAAGGGCAACACCGACGAGTCCAGGAACAGTTGTACTGCTTGTGGGGCTTCTAACCATCAGAGTGAAGGGTGTAGGTACAATCGCTTTATCTGCGGTAGATGTAGGCAGAAGGGCCACCTACGTCGGGTATGTCCGATGCGAACAGGGGGTCGACAGCCCCAAGATCGGTACGACACCAACAACATGGCGGTGCAGGTGCGAGCACCGAGCGGAGCAGTCAGCATCCCTGCGGACCAGTCAGGGGACGATGAACCGCCGGTGTCAGACGAGGGAGATTGGGAGACCGTAGAAGATGTCCATCAACTCAGCTTAAACAGTTATAAACCGGTGAGCCTAACCATGTGTGTCGATGGAATCAAATTAGGTATGGAAATTGATACGGGGTCTTTAGTGTCATGCATCAGTGGGGAAATGTATTATAAATTGTTCAAACATCGACATTTAAAAGACTCAAATTTGGTATTTAGATTCTATGATGGTACTATAATAAAACCAATGGGGGTTATAATGCCACTAGTCACGTATCAAAATAAGTGTAAACAAATGGAGTTATTTGTGATAGATGGGGGTACCACTTCATTATTAGGCCGGCAATGGCTTACAGAATTAGGCATTAAAATACCGATGTATCAAAGTATGTTGACCATGAATGCGGACCGAACTAATTGTAATAACTCAAGTAATAAAGAATTAACGTTATTGCTTCACAGATATAAGGATTTGTTCACGGAAGGACTGGGCCGATTCACGGGAGGCAAGGCTCGGTTACGTATCCGCGAAGGAGCAGTGCCGGTATTTTGCCGTGCGCGGCCTGTGCCGTACGCGCTGCGCGAGCGCGTTGAGGCAGAATTGGAAGGTATGTTGCGCGCTGGTGTCATCGAGCCTGTGGAGAGCGCGGACTGGGCTACCCCACTGGTACCGGTACGTAAGGCTGATGGTGGACTCCGTATCTGTGCTGATTACAAAATAACCTTAAATCCCGTTCTATTGGTAGACAAATATCCATTACCCCGCATTAATGATTTGTTAGTCAAATTAAACGGTGCTAAGATATTTACGAAGATTGATTTAACGCAAGCATATAATCAAATTGAACTTGATGATCCCGATAATTATACAGTTATTAATACCCACAAGGGTCTTTTTAAATATAAAAGGTTAGTTTATGGTCTATCTTCAAGTCCTGGCATATTTCAAAGAATTATGGCGAACCTACTTAACGATATACCAAACGTAGAAGTATTTCTTGACGATATCATAATTGGATCACCCACTATTAGGGAACATTTAGTTATACTTGAAAAAGTTTTAAAGCGATTACGTAATAACGGAATGAAACTAAAAAAAAATAAGTGTGTGTTTATGACTAATGAGGTGAAGTACTTAGGATTTATTGTTTCCGACGAGGGAATTAAAGTGGACCCGGAAAAAGTAGAAGGTATCTTAAACATTCCTCGACCAGAAAATATCACGGACTTACGTGCTTTCCTAGGAACAATAAATTATTATGCTAAATTCGTCAACAACTTGAGCACCATGCTCGCGCCGTTGTATAGGTTATTAGGGAAGGGAGTCACTTGGAAATGGAACATGGAATGTGAGTCAGCTTTTAAGAAAATTAAAAATGTTTTAATTAGTGCGGACGTCCTGGCTCATTATGATCCGAACAAACCGTTGTTTTTAACTTGTGATGCGAGCGCGCGAGGCATAGGCGGCGTGTTGAGTCAGATGTGCAAGCAGGATAGCAGCAGCGGCTCAGTCGGACAGCGCGAGCGGCCGGTGGTGTATGTATCGCGCGCACTTAACGCAGCGGAGAAACATTATTCGCAAATCGAACGGGAGGCATTAGCTATCGTGTTTTGCTTAGAAAAATTACACCAGTATTTATACGGTCGGCGTTTTACACTACGCACGGATCACAAACCGTTGGTCACTATTTTTGGACCTAAACAAGGTATACCATCGATGGCCGCAAGTCGATTACAAAGATGGGCAATTAAGTTGTCAGCCTATACATACGATATTGAGTACGTTACTTCCAAACAGAACGGGGCGGACGGTCTATCGCGATTGCCAGCTGTTTCTGCGAGTAAACAAACAAAGAAAATTCCGGAACAGTCGTATTTACATTTTGCGCAAAATGCAATGTTATTAGACTATAACGAAATTAAAAAACAGACGAGTCGAGATCAGTTATTAGGCCGAGTTTTAACATATCTTCGTGACGAATGGCCGGCGGATAACGACATAAAACCGCTTCAACCTTATTTCAATCGCAGGAAGGAACTGTATGAGGAATTAGGCTGTGTAATGTGGGGCCATAGGGTAGTCGTACCGGAGCGTTGTAGGGATAAGGTTCTAACTGGTCTACATGAGGCTCATATGGGCATAGTTAAAACGAAAGCTTTTGCTAGGAGCTATGTTTGGTGGCCGGGAATGGACGAAGCAATAGAAAAGACGTGCCGGGGTTGCAGTGTCTGTGCTATAGAAAGTGAGGCGCCGCCGCGACATATGCCCTGCTCGTGGCCATGGCCAGATAGACCGTGGGCCCGTATACATGTTGATTTTTTAGGCCCTTTGGCGGGACGGATGTTTTTAGTGATAGTTGACGCTAGAACCAAGTGGCTTGAAGTTAGTCAAGTACCTAGTACAGCGGCCTGTCACACAGTCAACGTTTTAAGTGACGTGTGCGCACGTTTTGGTTTGCCAAGACAAATAGTCTCGGACAACGGACCACCATTTACAAGTCATGAGTTTTCACGGTTCCTTAATGCCAATGGCATTGAACACATATTCTCAGCTCCTTATCACCCTGCTTCAAACGGGGCAGCGGAGAACGCAGTACACACAGTGAAAAGGGCGATTAAGAAAGCTATTAGGGAAAATGTAAACATACCTTTATTTATAAACAAATTCCTACTATATTATAGGAACACGGAACATTGTACTACAGGCGAAACGCCGGCGTTTCTCATGTTCGGCCGTAGGTTGCGTACTAGATTCGACGCGCTGAGACCCAATAGGGACAATAAAGTTAGAGAGGCTCAGTTGCGACAACAGAAGTATGGCGCAACTGGGTCACGTCAATTGCAAACGGGGGAAGAAGTCTGGTTGCGCCAGTATACGGGGCAAGATAAATGGGTATCAGGAAAGGTAACAGAAAAGATGGGAACCACGGATTACAAAGTAGTAGATTCTTTAGGTAGGGAATTCCATAAACATGTGGATCAGCTGAAACAACGGATACGGAGTTCACTTATCTGTCCTTCTAGCCCGGTTAGAGAGAAGTCGGAGACGGGGCAGGTAGCGAGGGACCAGGAAACGCCCGGTCCAAGCGATCCAGACTTTGATGACTCAGCCGCAGCAAAGACACATCAGGATGACAGGGAGCAAGAGCATTTTGAGGATTGTGTCGAATCGGAAACACAAACTCCTTTGTCTTCCCCTGAGCCGACCCAGTCTCGTCCCCTCCGTAGATGTAGAATGAATAAGCCAACTAATTATAAGTTATGAAAAATAGTATTTAGTCTTTTGTTAATTATGTAAGTATTAATAGTTATCTAAGTTAGTGGTTATGTACGTATATAAAAGTGAGCTACCTAGTTAAGTATAGTTTAGGTTGTATTAGTTAAGTATAGATAGTTTATGTAATATTTTGTATGCAAGTAATTCTTCAGTATATAATAAAGGAGTTTCGTAATTAAGGGTGAAGGTGTAATGTATGTGTAACAATGTACTTATGTGTGCGTGCGTATGCGACAGCGCCGCGATCTTGTAAAGGACGAGCAGTCCACATTAAACCACGTTACTAGCCACACGTTCGTTTTATTCAAACACCTCACCTACCTTTTCATTATAAATCATCACTTTCTACGCCGAGTTCACACCACAATGTCACTATTAAGCATTAACGCGCAGGGTGCGTGTGCGCACAGTTACGCACTGCGCTCACAAATTAGTGCGCGTAATTACATTACACGGCGTAAATTCAATTTCATTATTGAGGAAGTTGCTGTTGAGGTATAATTGTCACCTCATTGTTAAAGAAATCGTCATGCTCGTGGACATCAAAATGGTCTGATAGAATTGATATTTAATTTTCTAAGTACGATTTTTTAAAGTAGTTTTAATACCTAGGTGTGACACGTTCCTCATATCATCAAGTTATCGTTATATTACCAGGACAAGCCTTAATCCTTATGACCATCTTAACGCTTATGTTTTTTTAACCGTTTGGTAGTGAATAATAGTTATGGGTCATATAAGGTTATACTTATCGTACCAACAGTCAACAGTCTGTAAATAAGATAATATGGTAATTTTCTCAGTTACCTCATAACGACCCTCTGAAAGAGAAACTGTGGAAAGAGAGAGTATATGAGCTTAGGTACTTGGGTATGTATGGTGAAAGTAATTATGTGTTACATTTTGTTTATATTACAATAAATTAATATTAATATTTAAAAAAAGCAGAAGGACATACAAGACATTATATCTAGCTACTAAGTAGATTTTATATTCAGTACTTAGGAAGTATCATGAACATTACAAAGCTCGACTAAACTGTTTTCAGGAGAACGTTCTACTAATTAAAAAGCAAGTTGCTTCAACTGCTTCATTGATCTAGTTGTCGCAAGCGCTACTGCCGATGTAACGTCCCGTATACTAACATAAAAGGAGGGTAAGTTGTCAAAAAATGGATCCAAAAAAGCATCTTCAACATGTCCTTAAGGTTTTTAGTATTGGTAAGAAAGTTTCGTTTCTGGAAGCGCTAAACTCGTGGACCATTTCTGGACCGACTCAATATAGATTGTCATCGACACGCTAAGAAGAAAAGTACACGTTCTGAAGAGCTGGTCTGTTCGGGCCACTGTATGAACTTGAAAGTGCGACCATGGTTAGTGGTGGAAATATTGATACGAGTGTAGTGTGCTAGTGTATACCTGTGCCTCACCCAACGAACATGACAGGCGTGTTCATAGTGTAAATACTAAACTGATTTGTAACCAGAAAGTGGCGTGCAGACAACCTTGTCCGTCAGGTCAAACATAAAAACAAATCTGAACAACATTGGATGGCGTCTACGATAATTTAGGCATTGCACAGCACGTTCGTATTAAGATGCAATAAATCGGCGCGGGCGCAGTGTTGCGTATGCATTGATACTAGTCGCAGCGCGGCATGACTCGACTCGCGACCACATTAAACGCGCGAACAATCGCACACCACTCACAGAGGTGCCGATAACTTATAAAACCATACACGAGAGACCAACTAAAAAGACCTACTTTTGTTTTCCCTTTACGCGGCACATTTTGTCATTATTCGTGGCACGTGGTCGCGAATATATAATGTTTTATTATTAGAGGTTACGACTTCACGCCTTTAGCGGCGCACTGCGACTGATAATACTTTCATTTGTTCCGAGAAGCAGTTATCTGCGTTGGTACGCGTGCTGTGTGCAGTTTCGTTTGTCCGCAACTTTACGGACGATAAACGTTGCATTGAAATAGTCGCGTAAACACGTCGCGGTGTCGCAACTCACTTTACTGCTTGCATTACATACGTGTCTACTAATTGCTCGCTTAAATTACTTATTCTGATTTTATTCTTGCCCATCATTTCCTTAAAAATAGTCTAAATTGTCACCCATTTAAATCTTCAATACTGGGGGCACCACCTGATCACCGTTGTTACAAATCTAATTGGGACCAAAAACCCAGGAGCTATGGTTCAGGTCAACCTTTTATGATGTTTATTTACAATCGTTTCAGCATATCTGGTAATAGTATAATAGATCTATTTTGTCCAAATTTAAACAAATTAAAGAAAATAGATAGATAGATAGATAGATAGATGATTTTATTTAGTGCAATATGAGACACAAAAAAAACAAAACAATAGGTAGGTACATAATTTCACATCACAGTAACAATAAAAAAAATATATATAATAAAAAAAATTAGGTACATTTAATAGTCTCCCTTCTACATTGTCATATCATCATTTACTACAATGGCCTTAACAAAAATAATGATAAAATTTGGTCAAAAAATTAAAGTTTGAAACGTTTAATTTGGGCATTATATCGACGCTTGAAAGGCAAAAGTTACCAAGCGACATTTTGGGCGATATTGAGTTATATATATCATTGAAATCAGAAAAAAATTCTGCGTCGATTGATCCTACTCTCTTACCGCTAGGAAGACTTTTGCTGTCGCTTGGTAACTTAAAAAAGTACACATTTTCATCAATTTCGGCGACTAAGCGACCAAAATTTTACCGATTCATGAACAAACTTCACTTGGTAGATATTTTATTTCAAGTTTTAACACTTAGTAACTTTTGCCTTGACTTGAATTAATGCGTTTTAACATTAAGTATTTTTTGCTTTACGGTATCTGTTGTATGAGCATTGCTTAAGAAATTTTACCTGATTATTATTTTATATTTTTCTTCATTTAAGACTTTTTGACACACCTTAATTATGTATTCATTTTCATTTAGTATTTTCTTCCTAAATACAGTATACTTTAAAACGTAATATAGTACTATTTTTCCTGCCTAAAAAAAATAAATTTTGTCGTTTGGTAAAATTTTACCTGCCGTTTTTTTTACTGTTTTTGTCATTTAGATAACTATTTCCGATATGAAATTTGTACAAAAAACAGTTTATTCCCATTGCACCTATTTTGTTTTGTCGCATGAACGCGTTGCAAATCGGAACATGAATGGCTGTTGGTCAAATAATTTCGATTATTCTTCACTCAACTGTCGGTTAGGCTAACCGCGTGATCGCGCGCATCGCACGTAGTACGTCGCGTAGCTTGGAATATTGATGTATCACCTACTAGTCCTGCCTATCATAAGTTCGAAAAATATTTAACCGAATTTCATTTCACCTCAAACCTTTCGCCGTATCCCAGCAGTTCCATTATGGAACTACTGGTTTTTTTATCCCAGTAGTTACCAAAATAAACGTTTTTTCTTTTATTTCTTCTTTCTTTCTTTCTTTCTCTAAGTCTTTTAGATCCCGCCGTGCAAATAGACCTCAGAAACTTTCCGACATCAATCTCAACCTCATGACTGAACGACGCTTATTAAGACTGTAGACTTTCAGTGACGCCTTGTCTTCGAATTTTTGGTTCTAGGACATGCCGGTTTCCTCACGATGTTTTCCTTCACCGTTTTGAGAGCAGTGGTGATGAAATAAATTACACAAAGTAATGCGCCTGGCGGGGTTCGAACCCACGACCTACAACTCGTAAGTCGGGGCCGATACCACTCGGCCACCACTGCTCTTCTACTCTTTCTGATCTCTTTAATACTAACCACATTAAAGAGTCAACGAACGACGACGACGAAAGTGTTTGCAAGGGATGTATCTATTGGGCAAAGCCAGCTGACAAAGCTGAAACGAGAAGATGCAAAGAAAGCAGAGGTATTGAAGGAGGTCGAAAACCTTTATGCACAGCTATAAGCTTCGGTTGCCAAACCTGTTAGCAGCGTGGCCACAGATCCAAGGGCCAAGATAACCCGACACTACATTGAAGACATCCTGGGCATCAGCCTTTACGAAATTAGGATGGCCCCTAATCAGCTGAAAATAATAAGGCGCCGAGTGAAGATGGAGTCATTTCAGAGCTTTTGAAAGTGGGTGGAAATTGGTGGTTCTTTTCTTTAGGAAGGATGACAACACCTTATTAAGAAATTACTCGCTCTTGAGACACGTTTATAAGTTGTTTTCGAGGGAACATCATGACGAACCGTCTCGACCGCAGGTTTGATGACTTTCAGCCTTCCAAACAAGCCGGTTTCCGAAAAGGTTACCATACACCACACACACCCGCTGCGGAAAGTTATACAGAACACCGGAGAGTATAACTTGCCCTTATGTTTGGCGTTTGTGGACTATGAGAAAGACTTTAAATCGGTGGAGATGTGGGCAAGCAGTTCTTGAATCTCTCCAACGATGTCGTATTGACTATTGGTATATCGAAGTGTTTAGGTGCTTAAACAATAATACCACTATGTCGGCCCGAGTACAGGTGCAGAGTTGGAAGGCGATTCCTTTGAAAAAAGCGTATGACAGGGAAACGTGATATCATACAGACGTGATAAGTTGTTGACTTGTATATCTACTTGGAACAAACCGTCGGACTAGGCAGGTTGAACTTCAAAAAAGAGGTCAACCGCCGAATCCAACACGGCCGGGAAGCGTTCGGGAAACTGCGTAACGTTTCCTCGTCCAGAATACCTCAGTGCCTCATAGTTTTCAGCAAATGTGCGACGACTTATGGAAAATGAATGAAACGTGGTCTCTTACTACGGGCCTCATTAGTAAGCTCAAGGTAGCCCAACGAGTTATGGCGAGGGCTATGCTCGGAGTCCCTCTGCGTGATCGAATCAGAAATGAAAAGATTCGTAGACGAATTAAAGTTGCAGACATAGCCCAGAAAACCAGCAAGTTCAAGTGGCAGTAGGCAGACCACATAGCACGCAGAACGATGGCCGATGAGGCCGCAAGGTTCCCGAATGGAGACCATGCCCTAAGGCAACGCTGCTAGGTGGACAGACGATCTGATGAAAATCACAGAATCGCGCTGACTGCAAGCAGCTTCCAACCGGACCTATTGGAAATCTATGGGGCAGGCCTATGTACAGCAGTGGACATCCTACGGCTGATTTGATGATGATGAATTTCATTACGATATACAGGATGAATTTTTGAACTGGGCGTTGATTGCCATATATACGAAACTATGACGAATATCGAAAAACGTTGAAAGGAGTCTCGAGGCCGATTTTGACTAAAACTAAAACTGCATGATTGGCTTTTAGAAAATTCAATAATTCTGGAAAGGAATCGAACCCGCTGGTTTTGGAAAAAAATTACACCCTGTACTATTACACCATTCGATAGTGTTGCTAATAAGGATTAAATTCTGGGAAGTAATCATATACGGCAAACTGATGGACAACATCAAAATTTTTTTAAGTGATAAATCTTCAAGGCAATGACTGTATTCGAAACAACTTAACCGTTTCTTCTTTGAAATAATGTTTTTTTTTTGCAACTCAGTAACATCGAGTAGCTGAATACAGTGCGATAGTTGACACGTGTCAAATCCAGTGAAACATTGAAAACTGTGATGATGGTGACGAAAAGCTTTAACCGAAAGTTTTTAATTTTGTGTATTAAAACCTACATTTATTGTTGCTTATTCAAAAAAAACCTACACTAACTTTATTTAATTTGTACCATGGTTAAAATTGGCTGTTAGAAAAATATATTTGTTTTCTATATAGATCATTTTACCTGAAAGTCAAACATGCGCCAATCCAGGATACGTCATCTTGCTTCAAACACAATAATAAAATAATCGGGTTTAGTTAATTTTAGTTATTTTATCATTAAATTTTGATGTCGGTAAGTAACTTTTGCCTGTTTGTGATTTTTTATAAAATTATTACCAACCGACACTATTTCATAAACTAATGAGAAAATCTATAATCTTTAAATGCCAGTTTATAAGGCCTGAAAAATGTATTTAAAATTCGTTGGAATTACGTAATTATGACAAATATGTGATTTTATACGATTTTTTTTTCCAAAAATAAAAACTTTAAAATGCTCTCCTGTAAAGTTGGCTACATGTCGCTTGGTAATTTTTGCCTTTCAAGCGTCGATATGCAGTTTTAGATAAGAGTAGATTAGCATCAATCATTCGGCGTCATTCGATTTCACTCGGCATCACTCGTTTGTTGGGCGCAAGCGGAGCGCGGAGCAAATCATAGTGTTGGCGCGTCACACTGACACCCACATCCCGGTGATGACGGACCCCTTACAGTGACACGGAGATGGGACAGTAGGCATGAACGGCGCACTTGAACCTCTACGAGGCTGACTAGACACTTTAATATCGTAAAAGTACTTGCTGGTATTATTTTAGCAGAAACCAAATTAATGGAGGTGATTCAAGAGGAAGGTACAATACTTAAACACATTGCATCCATGCGAACCCGGGACGGGTTACTAGTACAGAATAATCAAAAGAGCAACAAACGAAGAATCACGTTGTCAAAACTTTAAGTACGTAACAAAATCATTATATTATTGATATAATGTTTTGGACACGACACTGTTTATGTAGTGTGACGTGTCATTTCTACGCAAATTGATCAGTGATTGCTCAGACGCAATTAGTGAGCGTGTTGTGGGAGACGTCAACAATGCACAGGAAGTGTCGACCAAACCGAATCACACGCGGACATGCCACTAATTTTATATTTATACGCTCCCTTACCTATTGTTCCAACCACGAGAGGATTTGTTGTATTGTTTGCGTACCTGACAGAAAATATGACGAATCGTGTCTGAGGCTGCATGGAGATAAAGAGATTGGAACGCCCTAGAAACAAGTCAATACCAAAGGACGCATTAGAATTTCAAATCCAACCGTTTCGAGTTCACACTTTCGTAAAACACAACTTGGAGCCATTACTTACGTTTAGAGCCTATCGCTTGTAGTGAAATCAGCCTGTAAATAACGCAATGAAATTCAAATACCAACACCTCTCAATAACATTGATCTAGTCGTAAACAAATTCGATTATACAACATCATGAGAACATTATAGCGCACGTCACAGTGCAATATGTCCTGCCCACGTTTGAAAAGCAATTTCAGCACAAAACGAATTGCCTACAAAGGGACCAGCGATAGAAGTGGAGTGTTCTGCGAAGACAGCAGGCGCGCCTTATCGCGGCTGTAAATCAATATATGATTACAAATTTAATGCTACTGTTGGACCATAAATCAGAGATTTTAAATTACGAGGTACAAGCGACGTATCACGACGCGTGAGGCCCCCTAGTGCTGCGCCGTTGTGTCGACACTCGATAAATCCGGATCGCAGAGCTCGCGTGTTAGGGATGGACTTATAAATAGAATCCAGCCTGTTATAATTGTTTGATATTGATAAATCATTGGCCGCAAACTGGAGTGTTAAATTGAAAATGACTAAAATGTTTAAGAGGATTTTTTATGGGAATATTTTTATTGATTTATTTAAAGGACCATCTCTTATAATTTGTCATCGTGTAATTTTAATGCTTGCAAACACGATGGTCACACGCAAGCATCTTCAGTGGCTCACCCTTATGTAAATATAGATAAATTACACCCAGAGACAGAACAAATGATCGTGCTCACCACACAAACATTTGTCCTGGGTGGGAATCGAACCCACGACCTCCGGCATAGCAGTCAGGGTCACTAACCACTAGACCAACAGGCCAGTCAGAAATTACACATACTTAATATTATTTTTCATAATAACACTGTCTTTATCAACAAAAAACAAATTCAGTACAAATATACTATCTATTCTATCGATACATGTTCGCCAGACGTTCCTCCCTAGGTGTCAGCAGTATTTGCGCGTCACGATGATGTAGTGCACAATATGCACTGTTCGCGACTGTACCGTTTATGTGTCTACATGCTCTACGATACCATATATCTCCGTTTTATTACTATACGATCGGGAAACAGACGCCATTTCTGACCCACAACACTTTTGTATTCAGGATAGACTCACATGAGCAATTGTTAGTTCAAAATGGTATAGATTAGATTTACTTTGTTAGAATATTTCGCTCGTATAACTGTTGGTAATTCTCGCAATAAAATGAATCTTACGTAATGACTTTATCGATTTATAAAATTGATAACTAAGTCCTTGACATGTTGTTGTAAAGAGCGTTTCAATAAAAGGCGGGAATCAGCAGCAAACTGGTGTATTAAACAAGTGTGCAACATAACGCGCGCAAAGGACGCACATTCAAATATGGAAGTAGTGCCAACTTACAAACAATGAAAGTTGCTACTCGCTACATCTTCTCCCTCCTAAGCTACAGAGTACTGCTACAACAAAATTCTTAACCCAACTTAACCTATTAAAATATAAGTAAATCCAGAACAAAACTTAAATCTATAAACTTATTTATAATGCACGCTTAGCTCGTTCATAAGCACGCAGTGCTCGAGCTGACGCGTCGGGTGGTGGTGGCGTTAGCAGGGTGACCGGGTCGGCTGGTGTTACTTGAGCAGACGGCTCAGGGCCTTTCTCCGGAGTACGCCACACGTCGCCCTGCTCAGCTTGTGCTGTATCGTCAGCACCATCGGACGTGTCTACGTGTTCTTCACCAACAACCCCAGGCACGTCCACACACGGCTCATCTCGCGATCCTTGACTAGCTCGCGACAGTGAAAACCTATTTTTATTCCGCGCGGGAATAATCTGATCCGCATGTCTACGCCACTGAGTACCATTTCCTATGTCCACATTGTACGATACAGGACCCGTTTTCTTCCTGACCGTACCAGGAGCCCACTTTTCCCCCCGCGTAGAATAGTCGCGAGTAAAAACTGCATCGCCTACCTCAAAATCCCTGATAGCGCCTGGCCCGTAGCGCACCTGTCGTTCCTGCGCAGTGCGAACTACCGCGCCTAGATCGGGCCGCAAAGCGTCGAGGCGACTGCGAAGCCTCCGTCCCTGTAACGCATACGCTGGAGGTACCCCTGTCGTCGCGTGTGGACAGTTCCGATATTTTAACAAAAATTTACTTAGAGCTGCGTTCACATCGTCCCCCTCATACTGTGCTCTTTTAATTGCCTTTTTTATAGTTTTGACTGCATTTTCAGCTGCGCCGTTAGCCTGTGGTCTATATGGGGCTGAAGTTACATGTTTTATACAATTTTTATCACAAAATTCTTTGAATTCTCGAGCTGAAAAAGGCGGACCATTGTCCGTCACTAGTTGTGACGGTAAACCAAAACGCGCAAATATGCCCCTAAAAGCATTTATAGTGGAGCGAGCATCCGAACCCTTCATCGGTAACGCCTCTATCCACTTCGAATGTGCATCGACCACAATGAGGTACCTAATACCGCCACAATCTCCGAAGTCTGCGTGCAGGCGCTGCCACGGATGCAGCGGGAACTCCCAAGGGTGCACCTGCGCTCGCGGCGGCGCGTCGCGCACCACTCGACACGCATCGCATTTCCTACATATCTCTTCTATATCATGGTCTAGGTTTGGCCAGTACACGTAGCTACGTGATAAGTTCTTCATTTTGTTAACCCCTAAATGACTTTCATGAATTTCAGTTAAAATATGTTTTCGTAATATTTGAGGAATGACAATTCTGTATCTATATATTAAACATCCCTGGTCCACTAACAGTTCCAGTTTTCTCGCAAAATAAGGTTTCTCTTCCTCGCAGTTAGGTGCAGCTGGCCACCCAAACAAAACATAGCCCTTAATTTTATTTAAAACCACATCTCGTTCTATTTCTCGAGCCACATCTTTATAAGAAACAGGGAACGTGTCTGCAATTAAATTCAAATATTCTATAGTAATTTCTTCGCGAATTTCTTTATCTAGAGGTAACCGAGACAGTGCATCAGCCGGACCATTGTCTACTGATCTCACAAATTCGACCTTATAATCATAAGCTGCCAAACGTGCCGCCCACCGCTGCAATCGACTTGCAGCCGTTTGAGGTATACCCCCCTTTTCACCAAAAATGTGTGTCAACGGCTGATGATCCGTTCTTAATATAAAGTTTCTGCCAAATAGATACTGGTGATGTTTAGTTACACCAAATAGTATCGCCAGGGCTTCCTTGTCAAGTTGACTATAGTTACGTTCCGGTGCACTAAGTGTGCGCGATACGCAGCTGATAGGGCGTTCGCTGCTGTCGTCGTAGCGGTGCGCGAGCACGGCGCCTAAACCGTACGCGCTGCTGTCAACTGACAAAACGAGTGGTCGCCCCTCCTCATAATGCGCCAGTACGCGATTGCTTAAAAGAGCCTGTTTAGCCTGACTAAAGGCTAATTCACACTCCGAGTCCCATTTCCATACTACCTGTTTCCTTAATAAATTATGCAGTGGATGTAACAAACTACTTAAATTGTGTATAAATCGCCCATAGTAGTTCAACATTCCTAAAAAACTTTTAAGTTGTGTAGTATTTTCTGGTTTTGGTGCGTTTGATATGGCTTCTAATTTTTCAGGATCTGGTTTCAATCCTTCTTTATTAATAATAAACCCAACATACTTGACAAAATCTTGCAGGAAACTACATTTGCTAAGTTTAACGGTGAGTCCTGCGTCACGCAACCGAGTGAGTGCTGCCCTTAAATTTTTTAAATGATCTTCATCACTAGCCCCTGTAACACAAATGTCATCTAAAAACACTACACAACTCGGAATACCTCTTAAAATTTCTTCCATAATCTTCTGAAACTTCTCTGGTATACATGATAAACCGTACGGAGTGCGTCTGTACGCAAATGTACCTATGTGTGTGGTGATCGCGGTATACAACTGCGAATCCTCAGCTAATAAACACTGTTCGTATGCGTGCCGTAAATCAATTTTAGAAAACTTTTTACCACCACTTAATGTGGAAAATAGCTCTTCAATACGGGGTAAGGGGTAGTAATCGCGCTTTAATTTCGGGTTAATCGTAATCTTATAATCACCGCAAATTCTTATCTCCCCGTTACGTTTCACTACCGGTACAATCGGAGTACCATAATCCGAGTAATCTATACGATAAATAGAACCATCGGCCTCGAGCCGCGCGAGCTCCCTCTCGACGCGTTCGCGGAGCGCTAGTGGAACGGGACGTGCGCGGACGTACACGGGGTCATTGTCCGTGAGTAGTAGCCGAATTTCGCGGTTACAGGTACCTAGTTTCTCAGTAAACACGGTTGGGAATTCCTTAATTAGTTGGTCCACGGATTGACAATCCGAAATTTTATTAAATTGCATTTGTTTTATTTGCAACGCCCGGATCCAATCTCTACCCATAATGGGGCGCGCTCCCCCTCTAATGATATGTAAACATAATGAATGAGTTTTATTTCCTTTAAAACTAACTTCTACCACAATATATCCTAGAGTATCAATCCGTGACCCACTATAGCTGCGTAATACTAAATTATCCTGTTTAATTTTCTTATGTAAAAATAATTGTTTATACATGGATTCACTAATTGCTGAAATACGACTTCCCGTGTCAACTTCACACCGAATTTTTAAATTATCAATTAACAGTTCTAGGAAATAAGGTTCATTACTCGTAGACTCCACCTTACTTGACAAATTGAACAAATCCTCTTCGCAATCACTCACGTATTCTGCCTGGTGCTACTTTGTCGTTCACGCACATTTTTGCACATCACTTTTAGATGACCTTTTTTATTGCACTCATCACATGTGTAGTTTTTAAATCGACACCTATCTGCGGCGTGACCCTTTCCGCAACGCCAACACGGCCTGTAGCCGCCGTCGTCCCCTGCAGCAGCTCGGGCGCCTCCAGCGCCGCGCGCGCCCTGTTGCCTGCCCGATGTCGCCGCCGGCGCCCCGCGGCGCCCTCTCGTGTAGTGCAGCGCCTCCGCCGCCGCCGTCGCAGCCGTCACGCCGCCGCCCGCTGATTCCACTGCTGCCGCCGCTGACGTCGAGGCGCTTACCTCAGCGTGTTTTTCTGCTGCCTCTAGAGCAAGCGCCAGCTCTACCGCCGCCTTGTACTCGATCCTTTTTTCAGCGAATATTCGCGATCGCATTGCGTCGTTCGCTAAACCAGAGACAAACTGGTCTCGCAAATTCTCCTCGAGTTGTGCACCAAAATTGCATGTAGTTGCCAAATGCTTTAATGCCTGAAGATATTCCATAAGCGGCTCGCCAACACGTTGTCGTCGCAAGCGGAATACGTGCCGCTCTGCTATCTCGGACCGTTGTGGCTCAAGATGGTCAGCCACTAACTTAACCAGATCATCAAAAGTTTTATCTTCAGGAAACTTTGGTGCGCACAAGTCACACATTAAGGCATATGTAGGTTCTCCGACAACCGTAACCAGTAAAGATACAGTTAATTCGTTTTTCACAGTATTTAACAAAATGTCTAGACACGCGGGAGCGTGGCCAGCCAAAGCAAGGCGCGCTCACAATGTGTAATATTACACGAACCATTTGGAGGCACTTTTTAGCCCCTCATAACTCAAAAACTATTTAACCTAGACTTGTCAAATTTGGCACATATATTGAGACTGGCGAGATAGATATGTGTTACAAATTTTATAAACATATCTCAAACGGTTATTTAGTTATTAACGACCAAAAATCGTCATTTTTATGACTGACCTATAGATCAAAACTATATCCCAGTTCCAGATGATCTAGAAAGTTCAAATTTGGCATGCAGATAGGTAATTACGTGAATACAAAGGAAAAAATCAGAAACTGGTAATTTTTTATCATTTTACTATAATTTTCACTTAACTTATAATTAGTGCCTGTAAATCTCTACATGTGGATCTTAAGATCTTTACGTGAATATTTATCGAGTTGAATACCACCCTTAATTTTTTTAATGCAAATATTCCCGTTTTTGTACTTAAAAATAAGAATTATAGTAGGTTTTGGTATTTATTACGCGTAACTAACCGTATTCAACAACCAGTAGCGCCATCTATTATCATATTCAGGAACTCCTGCACCATGCACGAAACAATGAAGAATTGATTTATTCAACAGAACACTAGCTGGCGTTGCTCAATTAGTGCCCAAACTCTATTTGTGAAATGTAAATTTTTATGATCTTTACGTGAATATAATAATATAACGAGTTAAACACCACCCTAATTTTTTTAATTCAAATATTCCCAATTTTGTACTTTTAATTATTAATAATATAGTTGATTTTCGTATTTATTACGCGTAACTAACCGTATTCTACAAACACTAGCGCCACCTTTTATCATTTTCAGAAACTCACTGCACCACGCACTAAATCAATGAAGGATTGATTTATTCAGTAACACTAGATGACATTGCTTAATAAAGTGCCTAAACTCTATTTGTGAAAATAATGTGGATTTGATGATCTTTACGTGAATATATACGTATAACGAGTTAAACACCACCCTAATTTTTAAAATCCATGTAATCCCGTCTTTGTACTTATTATTAAGAATAGTTGATTTTCGTATTTATTACACGTAAGTAACCGTATTCCATAACACCTAGCACCCACTAGATGGCGTTGTGCAATTACGTCACGATCCTGAATCGCGGTGTTAAGATGGGCAGGCGATTAGTATAAGGTTTAGTGAACATGGAATTTTTAAATGATATTATTAATGCGACTTGTTGGTATTAAATCCTTGTCCGAAAAAACCGAACTTCCCTTCTTGCCGGCAACGAACGGTGTCCCGTGTCTAGCATCACCTACAGTTATTAACTGGCATTTATTATTATTTATTGTTTCAATATTTAGCGATCAATAGTGTAAGATCATTATTTAGGTACAAAAAGTAATGATATCCCATCAAAAACATAAATGTGAAATGAGAGCCAAAGCCAAGCACAATAGTTTAATGTTATGCCTTGGTTGTTGACTTCAACGAAAAAAGAAGTGAAATCTAAATGGGTGCCAAGTTCAATGGTCAGTTCTGAAATTTATTTAAAACAACATAAACTATATTTCTTTTTATAACTAAGGATCATACATTGTAGCCTAATTTCTTGCTTGGCTAGTTCTCACACACATACGAATTGTTCGGTTAGTACTACCAGCAAGCCAAATTTTCGGATTTAATAAAATAAAACTGAGAAGTTACAGGTTTAGAAATTATTATGAAGGTTATAATATAATTCGTATTTTATGAGAAATAGCCAAGTCAGAAATTAGGCTACAATGTATGATCCTTAGTTATAAAAAGAAATATAGTTTATGTTGTTTTAAATAAATTTCAGAACTGACCATTGAACTTGGCACCCATTTAGATTTCACTTCTTTTTTCGTTGAAGTCAACAACCAAGGCATAACATTAAACTATTGTGCTTGGCTTTGGCTCTCATTTCACATTTATGTTTTTGATGGGATATTGTTTTACGCGGCGAACGTACGCGGCCCATTGCATTGAACCTGAATCAAACGGCTCTAATTTACCGATAGGCATGATGTTTATTATTTAGACACTATTATATCAACTATATTGTCAATCACAAATAGTTTTTTAAACGCACGGTTCACTATTTTCATCCCATCCTCGTCGCCAATGTAAAGAGCGTTTCAATAAAAGGCGGGAATCAGCAGCAAACTGGTGTATTAAACAAGTGTGCAACATAACGCGCGCAAAGGACGCACATTCAAATATGGAAGTAGTGCCAACTTACAAACAATGAAAGTTGCTACTCGCTACAGTTGTGATGCAACGAATGTAACTCATATTCTTAGTTACTACTATGCATTGGTTGCAATCGCAGCAGATAAATAACTTAAAATATAAATATCTGTCAACAATGAGCAGACTCGATAATTTACTGCACAGTACAGTAAGCGGTATGCACGACTGTTCGAGACTGTACTGTTTGTAAAGCTATGATGCAGGAAGATACGTTTCAGTTTTTTTCTATCACTAATCTAGACCGAACTTCAAGTAGTTTGGAGTTGATTGCAGGGAAAAAATGATTTTGTTTATAAAAATACATCACTTAAAACGTTACCCTCAGTTGTAGGGTAATAAGACTGAACTTAATTTTTATCATGAGTGTAATTTTAGCTTTTTTGGAACCAAAAAATACCATCAAGTTGTTTCACAGTTTCAGTACTAATCAAACCGAGTTTACCAGTAAACTACAAGGTGGTTTGTATTATTTACTTCCCTGTTCTAATATGGTATAATTAGTTTTACTGGTAGCTGTTCTTTTGACATCGATCTCGCCTGGAAAGCGGTGGACGAGGTAATTGTAATAAGAGGTCTACTTGACGTAGACTCGTTTCAGTACTCATCAAACTTATCAGCTATGCAAAACTGTGAAGGGTGTGATACCTACCCATGTATTTCATGTTTTCAGCACGTAGTTATTACACGCTAGACTACCTACTACATATACTGACATTATTTATAAAGCCTATTAAATATATTAAACAAAGAGCAGCTAAGTGAGCCGTAAAACGATTGTTTTAACGTATTAACAAAGTAGGGTAGGCAGCAATTATGGGCAGTTCATCACGGTTGACAGGCCAGCACTGTGGTTAAAGTAATACACTTAGCTGACCTCGAGCGTCATGCGCACATGTAACTAACTTAATTTGAAATGTCCTACCCACGATAAAAAAAATGTCTTTAATTCGGAAAATATTGCTTAAAGTTGCAAATTAACAAGTAGAAGTTTGTGTTTCAAAATCAACTGTTTATAATTGTGGAAAGCCCATTGGAAGAGCACATTTCGGGGATATGTGTTATTTAAATTTTTTATGGTGGTAAATTCATCAAATGAGTCCTCGAGGAGACTCAGGTCGGGACGAGAAGGACTGTCTTACTAAAATCAATAGCCCTTTACGTTCCAGGGTCATCGTTACCTCATAAGATAGTCCAGCAACCCCTACAGGCTTTGGCCTTCTAAGGTGACGACGGATTGCTCATTGCTTGTTTGTCAGCTCTTTGAGCCGCGCGTGGAACACGACACGCAGTCGATTCGGTCATGGTTCATGATCGGACGGTGAGTCAACCATTACTTGCCGTCCGCATCCCGTTCGGTGGTATGTAACACCGAAATACGTTATACCGGCTATGATTTAGCTCACTACATTCTGAAAACGCAAAAAATAGCTCTTAGATAACTTTCCATATAAGAGTGTAGGTAAAAATGTGATCAGAAATCCATGGTATGTTACTGAAATAAAATAAGGAGTAACGCCAACAGAAGTACATAATTATTACGTATTCTAAATTAGTGGTTTTGGGGTTTTAGTCATTAATTAAACGCTAGCGTTAACACGTACTGCGAGGATCGCCCGGAGGACACGGTGGAGCATACGGTGCAGGATTGCCCCGCTTGGGCAGAGCACCGCCGTGTCCTCAGGGCGGCGATAGGCGGTGACCTCTTGCGCCCGTGACCCCGGAACATAAAGGGCTATTGGAGGACACCGTGGATTTCAATTAGTACGAGTCTGACAGTCCCTCCAGCCCTGCCCTGGGTGGGAGGACTCATTTGATAATTTTACCACGTAAAAAAACCGTTTAATCGGGGTGTCCTCAGCAATGTAGTTAAAATTCTATGTTATGGTCTAGAGCAGTTCAGAGTTTCACTAAATATTTGTATGGCCTACAATTAATCTGGCTGTTTGTGTATGTGTGTTTAAATGATAAAACCACAGAGCCTATCAATTAAAGTATCTTTGTACATACCGTCAAACGTTGCAAAATGTCATCAACTTATCACATTTCTTCATAACACGGCGCTCGCGCATCGGATCACGATAACACTCGATAGTAGCCGACTGCTCCCGAAGATTGATACGAATGCCGCCGAATTAATTGGGCGAAAGGGATTCCTCTCCGAATATTAATTTCCTTGCGTTGAAAAAATATTTATTTTGATTGAACACTCTTGTTTCGTGTGTTGGTTGCTCGTTAAATGGCAATGTAGATAAACGAGACTTTTCTTAAGATAAATCTATAATGAAGAGCCTGTGGTGGTTCGTAATTGATTTTGGACCTCAGTTGCAGGTTGTACTAACACGAAGAGAAGGTATAGGGTAAAACTAGTTAATACCCATAACATAGTTGACAAAAGGCCACATTACACCACTCAAACTTACTGCCTAGGACGAAACAACACTTTGAAAATGGAACATTACTCGTAAAAGTAGATCTTCATTTGCACCAGTAGTATTGACTGAACTATTTATTTATTAAAAACGCATGCAAATGGAAGTACAAAGGCGCACTTTATGCCTTCGGCATTTTCTTCCAGTCTACCTAGTAAAACTATGACAGGTTTACTTGAAAACTCGTCTTTTGTTGCTTCTAAGATAGAATTAAGTAATAACCGCGTTTGTTGAAGTAAACTGAAATGGCCCGCTGAACCGATTCGCTGACTTTGTCCAAGGACGACGGGAAGCCAACAATACAACCGATTTACGCGTTCAATGTAGCAAAAACACTTAAGTAGGAGCAAATTCGTCGTTAAATCATCGCTAGCCCGAGGCGGCGACAATTTGTCCGCGTCCTGCGCATTACAGCAACGGCTATTTATCCACAACCCACTTTGGGCGCGAATCAATCATTGCTTTAACACAAAATCATTGACATTTCCCTTGACTTACGAGCACCAATGGGCACGGACGAGCAGAGCCGATGAACACATCGCAACGAGAAAGCAACATGAATTATATCAGATAATCGGCCAAAATTTCGCAGGAGATTGAGAAAAGGTTAAGCTCAAATTAAATTTTGATTTATGAATGCCAATTTTCCCTTCAATACGGTTTTGGTAACGGTTGCAAGTACTGACGCTTGGAATTATAGGGACCTTATTGATAACCGCTCTCTCTGCAATGCTTGGAACTTGCAGCGATCACTGTGGGTTTATCCGGAAAATGATTTTAAATGTTCTTGAAAGGTTATGTTTATCGTAATAAGTAGCACTCGTGGTTTCTTCTTATGCTTGCCATATATCACAAAAAATAACAAAGGATGCTGAGAAAACGTTTGAAAGGTACGTGTAAGAGTCGGATACCATTTGCTGACACACCATTCAAATGTTTGGACACAACACATTGTGTATAATAAAACAAGGACTGTCAAATAGGAACAATAAGATTTAAAAGCGAGAAACACGTCGCTGTGGCACGGCACGGGCGCGGGCGGACCACACCACTAATGACTTAGCGAAACCAGCCAGCTCCTTCCAAAATTAAACAAGGTAAAAAAGCGAACAAACGATCGATCACAGTTCCTCTCAAACAAAACACAGAAAAAACCACGTGAAACGATGTATGGAACAAATTAAAAGCTCAGCGTGTGGCGTCCTGCGGTCCAGGCCGGTGCTCCGGTGCCCCGTACGTACACGGCTCAGGGCAAATATTAAAGCTGTCAGTTTTGTGTAATTTGAAGGCTCGTTTTCGACTTATAAGTTATGTTATTGAATGTTTTAGGGGCATGTGCGCGCGCGCCGTGTGAACCACCTTCATCAGTAATGAGCTTCGAACAAACACGAGAAATTCTCTTTATTTTTATTAGAATATTGAAATAATATCGTAGCCAATCAGTGGCGTCTACGATACCCGGTGACCCCTAAAATACCTTTAAGTACCTCTTCAGACGCGCATTAATATTCAATCCGTACAGTATTTGTTAAACGTTGGAAGTGATGGGCGATGCATCGACAACTGCATTACTAGATGCGGCGCTAATGACAGCCATGCCGATGGCCGTCGCTCATTTCGCTAAATTGTACTCAATTACCAAAGTAAGCTCTAAGATAGTCGCAGATGGAGTGATAGCGCGGCGTCAGGTGGGTGTGCCGGTGCACTCGTCTCTCATTCGAACACTTTTTCAATACAAAGGCAATAAAAAACAGCTAGTCACGCACTAAATGCCTCCCCGAGTCGACTCACGAGGCGTCGGCCAAAAGAAACAAACAGAATTGTTAGAAGCGCACACTCATGCACCCACAAAATTATTTTCGCTTCGTAACACGTGTCAAATTTCAATTTTACTAACGTCGAAATTAACAGTGGGCGTAAACAGATTATTGATATTGTAGACGATAAAAAAGTAATCGATGATCGCATAGAGCGCTCTCTTATTGTTAGGGAAAAAACAGCCATTGTTAGGTGTTTGGAGGAATGATTTTTTCTTGACTTCGATTAAATGGACGCTAGTTTTAACGAAAAAAATTGACTTCATCAATCAGAGACGGTGTTATTGGGTACAATGGTATTTCTCGCAATCTCCACGTGGAATCTGCTGGTTCCTGGAACATGGCACAATTTTTCACTTTTTTAAATGAGATCAATTCAGTGACTTTTCAAATTGTGCGATTATATTTTTGATTCTATCAGTTTAAAAATTGGTGCCTATTGAATTTTGGACGTGTTCTAGTTGATTCTGCTATTCAAAATTCTGAGTGATATTAGAAGCAGATAAGTGCGGACACATACATCTTTTTGTTTTTAGTCTCCTCGAAATTAAGTTTTGTACCACGAAAGTTGGGCTTCAACATAGTATGAAAAAAATAAACTATGTATCTATTCTATATTCTATCTATCTATGTATATGACAATTGCAATTTCTCCATTTAATGAGCTAAGTTAAGAACAAAACATAAAAATGTTGCTTAAATACATAAACAAACAAAAAACAATTAATAATAACAAATGTGAAGTGAAGATGAATGCGCAACAGTTGCGGACGCGACGTGCGTGCGACTCGGACGCGACACGACAACGTTCGCAAAACGTTATTAATTTTAATTAAAGCCTTCGTTAACTTTGATTAATTGAGGCGACGTCCGAGTACACAGGCCAAGTATGAGAACTTGTCTGAAGACACCTTTTAAAATATTTCAGCTCTTGCTTTGTTGGATAATTCTACAATAGTAATTAATTTTTAGAACTTTTGGTTTTACAGTTTAAGCATGTTTGAGAATCTAATAGAGTCAAATATAGTCCAGTCAAAATAGAGGTAACAATAAGTAACCTCGGAAAAATTCGGATAGAGCTAAATATTTTCTGAGACGTCAAATACATCATCTTCTTCTTCTATTCTATCTATATCTATCTATCTATCTATCTTCTATATCTTCTATCTATATCTATACTCATAATAAATCTGTAGAGAGGTCAATTCTGTACATGAAATATATTTCCAAAATAACTATCAGGGGGTGATTAGGGATCGATACTGATGCCAAAAATGCAATTATTAAAATTATTGTCTGTCTGTCTGTCTGTCTGTCTGTCTGTATAACCGTTATAGAAACAAAAACTACTTGACGGATTTTGACGAAACTTGGTACAATTATTTTTCATACTCCTGCGCTGGTTATAGTATACTTTTCATCACGCTACAATCAATAGGAGCAGAGCAGTTAAGGGAAATGTTAGGAAAACGGGAGAAGTTACTCCATACACGCTAATCTTCGGAACTACTGGACGGATTTGTTTGTTTTTTTGTTGTATAGCTATTAAGTCTGGGCAACATATAGGCTATAATTTATCTTAGAAACTTGAACACCTGATGCAGAACTGCAATAGATCAGCTAAACTATAAGAGATACAAAAATAGCGCCATAGCAAAAATTGTTGCGCGTGATGAGCATTTTCTGCTAAGAAAATAAATTTGAAGATATGGAACACCTGATGTGGAACTCCAAGAGCCCAGCTACACTATTAGATATACAGTAATGACGTCTTAGCAAGAGTTGTTAAGCCTGATGAGTACTCCCTGTTGTCGTATAAAAACTGAAGATCTGGAACACCTGATGTGGAACTCCAAGAGCCCAGCTACACTATAACATATATAGGAATGACGTCTTTTTTTTTTTTTTTTTTTTTTAAGGTGGTAAAATCATCAAATGAGTCCTCCCGCCCTGGGTGGGGCGGAAGGGACTGTCAGACTCTTACTGACTAAAATCCACCCGTGTTCCTTCGGACGCCATTTACGTTCCGGGGCCACGGTATCCTGGGTTAAGAAAAAACCCGTGACCCCAGCAGGCATTTGGCGCGAAACACGACGCGCCACCGACCCGGGCTTGGTCCTTGGTCGGACGGCGAGCTACCCATTACTCACGGTCCGCAAGCCCGCTCCGCCGCTGTGCCATCTGCTATTCAGAGGGACACGCGTTAGAGCGTCCACCTGACAGGCTATTTGCATACGGGCAAAGAGACCCCTTAGGCACACAGTGCCTAAGGAAGAGTTTTTGCCCGCATCCCAGGGTGCACCGGCCCGAAAAACTGGTCTTCCCCCCGGACGTATCCGAGAGGGAACTCCAGTCCACGGGCGCACGTGGAGGTTTCCTGTCTTAGCACCCCAGGAATGTTGTTGAGTTGTTGAGTTGTTCAGCCTGATGAGCACTCCCTGTTGTCGTATAAAAACTGAAGATCTGGAACACCTGATGTGGAACTCCAAGAGCCCAGCTACACTATAACATATATAGGAATGACGTCTTAGCAAGAGTTGTTTAGTCTGATGGGCATTTCCTGTTGACTTACAAAAATGAAAGATCTGGAACGTCTGGAATCGTCATGCGCGTCCCGTTGTTTTCCCGTCCCCAGGCTCTAAGAATTCGACATCAGACGTTTCAGATCTTCGATTTTGACGACCCCATTGTCGCTGGCATAAGCAACAGGATCCGCATACGAAGTCGCTGGCAGAAGCTAGTCTTTACATATAATAAAACCGTAGAGCTGTCATTCCTGTACATTGAATATTTTTTTCTTTTTGTATTTTTTTCGAGATGAGGGATCGATTCTGATGCCAAATCAACTTTTTTTTTTTTTTCGAAATTTTTTATGTTTTTTTGAGTTGTTCTATCTCCTAAACTACTGTAAAGTTGTCGATCAAATTTTCCTCAAATATTCCTAATAATATGCTTCTGTTAATAGGCTATGTATTATTACGCTATTTGCCCTGGGAGATAAGCAATTTTGAATTTTGTTGTTTTTAAATGTTTGTTGGGAGTTGGAAGCTAAACCACTGGATATTATTTATTCAATTTTTCCTCAAATATTCCTTAAATAGCTCTTCAATTAATAGGATATGTATAATTACGCTATTCCCCTTGGGGGATTAGCAATGTTATAATATGTTGATTTTCAGTCATTGTTGACATTTGTTTAGGAACCGCTATTTGAAATCTACTGTCAGCGAACCAGCCAGTCTGGTTGGTAACCCGCTTGACTTTCGTGCAATACTGCCGTCCCTACGAAAAGTGCAATAACTAGGTCAAACCTGATTTCGAGATAAACGCGGGAAAAGATTTTATTTTTATTTTGATTGTATCTCCATCACTATACATGATATCGGATTGAAACTTTCACTACACGATGTAAAACAATGTAGAGAATATTATGTGGTACTTAATGTTTGTTCCTGCATTTATTCCCGATATAAAACCAATAAATACAATAATGGTAAGTATTATTACTATGTAGAAAGAATGTTTACTAGTCATAACCGCAACAAGTAACCTATTTATTGCACTAATGGTTAGGAAACCAACATGGTGCATTTTTGACTAGCAATTCATTTTTTTTTTAACTGCTTCCTAAACCAAATATGCATTAAGTTTCTTATTTATTGCGGTTTTCATTAGTAAGAGACAAGTTTAAAACGCCAAAGTTTTAACTTGTTACTATTACAAAAACAGAGATGTTACACTTTTATGTCAAATACCCATGAATAAACAGAAGTTTGCAAAACATTATTTTACCTCTTACCGATTTAGCATGACACTGTTTTCGGTAAAGTCAAGTCTACTCATAATATCTGCGTTCAGTTGTGTTTTTAAAATAATGTGAAATCGGTTATATTTATAATTGGTATATGGTAGGGTTTCATAGCACTTTAGAGAATGTCTGGTAACAGTTGTTTCAAAAGATTTGACTTTTTGAACAGCAGACGGTTTAATTATTGATGGCCTTGGAATCAGCTGATGGCTGGTAGGTTCAGATGGAGAAACATGTGGTTTTGTGTTTTTGCGAAATAGCCAAAGAAAGAATTTTGTCTCTTCTGGACATGGTGTTGCCTGAAAAAAGAAATATTATGCTTAGGGACAAAAAATCAACAGGCGTAAAGAAAGCATAAAACACACTGATAAATATAAACAAACATAATAATACTGGGTAGCGATGGGTCGTTGACGGTTTTTCCGTCAACGAAACGTTAACGTTGATTCACGTTTGTCAACTAGTTAATCAACTAGTTAAATTCGTCAACGAGTTGAACGATTTAACGTGTTCATCTCCTTGACGAATTTAACTGTCAACTTGCAACGTAAACCGTTGAATCATTAAACGGTTGTTATCCAACGATTGCGCGTTGAATTTTAGAAACAAGTTGATTCAATTTATGTATTGGAAAACGTTTTATGTACAAATATGTGTAAATTAACATCTAAAATTGTGTGAAATCAAAACTATTATATTTTCTATTTTTCATAGAGGGCTGTTCGCTATACCTTTGCGTTTCAAAAAATAGTGAATTTCAAATAATACATTGGGATTAGGTATCTGTATCTGTGGTAAACGTAAGTAAACAAACTCCACCAATAATGTACTATTCTTAAAATAAATATTTCGAAAATCAACTCTTTCAACCGTTCGAAATCTATGACGTTAAAAACAACGAAGCAAAAAACTCACCGTTGAAAATAACGTAAGTTTTGTAAATTGCTCAGCTCGTTGCGTTTGCAGTCTCGTTAATTCAACGAGACGAACGAGTTGAACTCATAAACGTCGTTGACGAATTCAACTAGTTGATTCACATACAGTTAACGTTAATACGTTGACAGGAAATCAACGGTTGATTCAACTAGTTCGTTGATTCAACGCTCATCCCTAATACCTACTGGGTATTGCCTCAATGGTCAACCGGTCACAAGCGCCTAATTCTCGTGCCGGGCAAGTGTTATTGGATTTTTCTATCGAGAAATTCTTAAGATTGCCACCTACCTATTACAAATGGCTCTTAACCATCGTGATAAAACATCCACTACGCTACCCGAGTGTGGAGTAGTAAACTATATACTTATATTCAAGAACCTGCAGGCTTATTATAGGTTTTCTTACTTTTCCCTTCACGGTCAGAGATCGTGTCAATGAAAACAAAAATAAAAACTTTGGAAAAGTTAGTGATGAGTACCTGAGATTGAATCCGAGTGACTTGGAAGTCTAAAGAGAGATGCCACACGAGCGTTGCTGGTGCGCTGTGACGCCTGGACGGTGACGCTACGAAGTTCTATTATAATATAAACGCTTACATATTAATCGTTTTAATCCGTTGGACAAATGATTTATCTTACCAAATACTATTTATCAAAAGCTTGCACAGTATTGCACTTAAAATAAAAAAGGAAGTGATAACATAATAATAGCAAAATGCAATTAACCGGTAGAAGCGCCACGAGCTAGTTATCTACGCAAACGTCGCTCGTCGTAATCGTCGGTCGGTGCGTACCTATCTACCTACACTAAGCCGCGCCCGGCGCGCGGCGCGCATTTTGCATTGCCAATCAAATGGTGTATAAAACGATGGAGCGTGGTCAACGGCCGTGTGGCATCGCTCTTCAAAGTTATATCAACTTTTAAGTACATTAAATTAATAACTAAATAAAGTAACACTGGCTAATAACATCATAGCGTATCAATATCCGTGATATGTAAACATAAATTGTAATATTAAATACGTTAGGTACTTACCGCCCAAACTGGTCGCACGTGCGTGTAATCGTCCGACTCGAAGTAAGCGAGCGCCGCGCGCGACTGACGTTTGTACGAAATATTTTACTCCCCCCTCACCTCCTGGTGCTAGTTATAAACGCAATAAATAGTGAATTTATTGCAATTTATTTCGCGTAGGTATACTGTATTCGTTTAATCTTCCTACAAATAAATGCAATATATCTACTTACTAAATCAATTTTAGTATTCATCCCATAATTATTAGTAAGGTCCCTTAAGATAACTGCAATATAACTCAAGCTTATTGTACTTATAACTAGTAAATGAGAATCACAAAAACTAAATATGGTAGTTATAAATGCAATAACTCTATTTATTGCAGAAATAATTAGCACATTATTTAATACCAATAATAAGGATCCGTATCATATCTGCAATAACTCAAACATATTGCACTTATAACTAGTCAATCAATATTACAAATGACGAACTATGCTAATTATAAATATAGTAACTATACTTATTGCAGATATAGTTAGTGAAATTACTAAATAGCGTAAGTAAGTTATTCCTATCTATAGTTATTTCGGTCTTGACATGTAAATCATAATCATCGACCTAGATATTGCAGTTAGGCTTAGTATTAAAACCGGCTACGTCATAGATACGTAAAAAGTGTCTAAAAAGAAAATATAGATCTCGTTCTGCTGATTCCGAATATGTACTTATCTCAATTTGGTGCAAAACTCGAGTTATTACACTTTTCGTAAGGACGGCAGAATAGGTCTCAAGATCAAATCTTGAAATTTTCTTTTTCACTTTTTGTTTTTATAAATAACTAGCTTCTGCCAGCGACTTCGTACGCGGATCCTGTTGCTTATGGCAGCGACAATGGGGTCGTCAAAATCGAAGATCTGAAACGTCTGATGTCGAATTCTTAGAGCCTGGGGATGGGAAAACAACGGGACGCGCATGACGATTCCAGACGTTCCAGATCTTTCATTTTTGTGAGTCAACAGGAAATGCCCATCAGACTAAACAACTCTTGCTAAGAGGTTATTCATATACAACATTATTTTTAGTATATGCGAAACCTGAATTTAGTTTGTTCAGAATCAGTAACTGATTCGACTCCAATAGTTTTTACACCATGTTATATTCAAAAATATTTAATTTTTTTATGACCAGTTAATTACAATACAATTACCGTACGGTTAGGTACTTATTGCCAAACTATTATCACGAGTGTATAACACAGGAGACGCAATTTACGCGGGTGTACCGCGAAATGAGCATGTTTTTGAACGGAAAACCAGGTAATATACAAGCCTATAACTTTGTGAATTTTTATGACACGGTTTTTTAAATTTTGTACATAGATTGTTTACACAAAAATATTGGACAGGTGTATCGGGTTTTGCATAAACAAAAAATAATGTTGTATATGTTATAGTGTAGCTGGGCTCTTGGAATTCCACATCAGTTGTTCCAGATCTCAATTTTCATACGTCAACAGAGAGTGCTCATTAGGCTGAACAACTCTTGCTAAGACGTCATTCCTATATATGTTATAGTGTAGCTGGGCTCTTGGAGTTCCACATCAGGTGTTCCAGATCTTCAGTTTTTATACGACAACAGGGAGTGCTCATCAGGCTGAACAACTCTTGCTAAGACATCATTACTGTATATGTAATAGTGTAGCTGGGCTCTTGGAGTTCCACATCAGGTGTTCCATATCTTCAAATTTATTTTCTCAGCAGAAAATGCTCATCAAGTGGAACAATTTTTGCTATGGTGCTATTTTTGTATCTCTTATAGGTTTAGCTGATCTATTGCAGTTCTGCATCAGGTGTTCAAGTTTCCAAGATAAATTATAGCCTATATGTTGCCCAGACTTAATAGCTATACAAAAAAAAAAAAAACTATCAAATCCGTCCAGTAGTTCCGAAGATTAGCGTGTATGGAGTAGCTTCTCCCGTTTTCCTAACATTTCCCTTCACTGCTCTGCTCCTATTGATTGTAGCGTGATGAAAAGTATACTATAACCAGCGCAGGAGTATGAAAAATAATTGTACCAAGTTTCGTCAAAATCCGTCTAGTAGTTTTTGTTTCTATAACGGTTATACAGACAGACAGACAGACAGACAGACAGACAGACAGACAATAATTTTATAAATTGCATTTTTGGCATCAGTATCGATCCCTAATCACCCCCTGATAGTTATTTTGGAAATATATTTCATGTACAGAATTGACCTCTCTACAGATTTATTATAAGTATAGAAGTATAGATAGAAGATATAGAAGATAGATAGAAGAAGAAGATAAAAATAATAAAAAAAAATGCATACTTTTATCTCAATATTATTCGCAATTTTAATGTATTACTATTTTTTTTCAATAGTTCTCTAGGATATACCTATTTACGCTGATTTAAATTGTAGGTAGTAGGTAAGTTAGATATTTTTTTAAATTGTAATTGTTTCAAGGTGTAAGAATTTTAAAGATTCGAAAACAATCAGTGTTTCTATTATTTTGTGTTTATTTATGTTTTGAATTGGTGCTCAAACCAGTGCATAGATTTTGTTTTAAACGACGGCAAGTTGTACTCATCGAGTTAAATAATTAGCTATTTTTAAGAATCACGCGGTATGCTAAAGGGAGAAGAGCAATGCTATCGTTCGTTTAATTTCGTTAACAAATTGCAGCGATACTGTAAATTGACCCAAAAATGATAGTCTAATGTTTAAGATAAACACGGATCTTTGAAATTAGTGTCGCTCAAATGGTCAAAGGATGTTTCCTATGCAAACTATGTGCTTACCTATAACATTATTGATCTAAACTAATAGGTATTATAAATGCAAGTATGTTTGTTTTTTACCTTTTCACGCATTACTACCTATTACTGAATCGATCGTCCCAAAATTTAACATATACGTTGTCAGGAGTATAAACACGGATGTAGGGTATTTTTCATCCCGAATAACAGAAGAGAGCTGTTGCCGAGAAAACAATTACGTTCAAATTCCAGATGGCGCCACTTACACGATCCGTTTTGTTTCTCAAATTCTAAATTAACGCAAGCGAAGCCGCGGGCATACACTAGTTATAAATAAAATGATAAAAGTCCCACTCGATCCTACTTCTGCAAAAAAATATTCAAGAACAAACGTACAAAATTAAGGTTTTTTTCCATTTTTCTCGAAAACGTAAAAACGTACGAAACGTGTATCATGTAAGTAAGTCTGACAAAGTTGAAGATACATACAATTCTCTACAAAAATGGTCTAGTAACTTTTTCTCTTTGGACTGACCATTCGTGAGACAACGGTTTTGCCAATTTTCAGCTCCTATGCGAAGTTTTCTTAGGTCAAATGGGTCAAATGTCTATTTCGACTGGACTGAGTAGTTCGATCTTTGAACGGTCTTCTTTGTAGAAAAGTCAATATAAGTTGTATTTACAAATAACACATTTATTAAAAAAAAAAACAATAACAAAAAGTAATAAACAATTGTGACTTTAATAATTGAACAGGGTTCCTAAAAAAACTTAGTTATCTTTACGGTTTCAAGTTACGCAAATGGTGACTCGGTACGGTTGTCAATTGTCGCTAATAACAGCTATTACACTATCTTTGTTATTTGCATTCTTATCTAGTACCTAATAGACCAGCCAAGTTCTGTGCCTTCATTTGAAACTAATTGTCAGTATATCTTCAAATCATGAAGAAAAGATATTGTTTGTTCCAGACTGACTTCAAAAATCTACTAATGAACTTCGTGACTAGTATAATTTATATATATGCAAACCCTATACTTAGAATTCCGTGGCTGATTCTTTCAAGAACGCCCACAATATTTTCAAAATGTCAGTCAACTCATACTAGACGTTTGCTCAATGACAATACTCTATTTATTAAACACGAACTGCAACGTTTTTTCGCCACAATTGTTCCCCTCCCGTAATAATGCTCTAATCATAGGTTTGACACCCCGATACCCTTACTCCTGAACCGTGCCACCATCAGTACCATAAGCAAAACAACCATTGCTACTTTATTTCCTATAGCTTCATCAACCTTCTTTACATTGTGTGCAATGTATTGAGTCATTAGCGATAGATTCTAGTCAAGTATGAGGAATGCCTCAGGGCGTAGAGCAGAAAGGCCAGTGTTGAAAGCCGAGGCTGCTAATACGAGGATTGTGGGGTAGGCAGGGGTAATTACAGCAAATGTGGCGCGTTTGTGTTGACAATACGACGACGCAGTTATCTCGAGCGTGCTGGTTTTACACCGAGAAAATAAGCTTCATTAGGAATAGAAGGTATGAGTTTTACATCGATTTTAGACAATTACCAAAGCATATGGTAGATGTCAATAATGTTTCAATGACCGAGTTACAAAGTCAAGTGAAGTTTTCGTAAAACAGTCGTTCTATTTTAGTAAATTATACTTATAACAATACCTTTAATTTGGGCATAAACTTTCCATGTTGCACTTTCACCTACAGGATATGAAGCTTTACGGGTGCGTTTAGAAACAAAGAAAATTCAAATACAGAAACACCCAGCCCCGGTACAACTACTTGCAGGTAACACAAATATTTGTTCCGTGCGGGGAACGAACCCGCGACACACGGCGCAGCAGTAATACTAAGCCACTGCGCCAACCATACCGTCGCCGTCGTTGTTTCCACGTCGTGTTTATAATTTTATATAGTTGACACCACTTGTAGTTTCTTTTCGTTTTCATAGTTATTTATTAATTTTATAACAATACTCCGCTTCCTAAATAGTTCTTCACAAACTCCTCCAGACCAGACAACACTTCCTCTCTTCAATTATAATTCATACAAATTAATCTCCTCGGCATTGCACCATCATCCTACCTGCGTGTGTCATAACAATTGACAATTTTTTCTCCGGCCCACTGACAGGATGCGCTCGCGCCGAGACAAAGGCATTAGCATACCGCACGGGGCGCGGGGTGTGGCTGTATTAATCAAGTCGAGCTCGTGCCTTGCGTCTGCGCGTGATTATGGATTTGTTTGCATTGGTTCTTCGTGGTGCGATTGTGCCTAAAGGATTTGGTCTTCTTTGAGGATAAAGTTATTGTTATTACGTCCAACCTAACCGAATGTAGCTGAATACATGTGTGTTTGTTTATCTGACCTGCGCAACGCAGAAACTGCGATACGATACCACTGTCTGCCTGTTAACGCTGTCAAAGACCAAAAAACATGCTTATCGAGACACAGAGAAAACTTGGTAGCTATGTTCCTAATGGATGTAGCTGTTATATGTACGGATTTTACAGCTCTGTATTTTTTATATTTTTTTTCTCTACATGATCCTAATTCATGATCATTGTGACAACATAAATTATGCCAATTTAAACTAGGTGCCCATTCTTTCTCCTCTTTATTTTTATTCTTTGAAAAAACAATATGTACTTCGAGTCATTCGAAATATTATAGACTTAAATCAGATGTGGTCTGTACATCACAATAACCAGTTAAAAATAGGCTCTTAGAGACCTAACAAAATATAGTAAATATTTGTTTATTTGTCTATACTTAGTTTTCTTTGTAAGTTCGAATGCAAACAATCTTAGACTGGTCTGAATGCACAGCAGAAAGTAACTGATTCAATAAAATATAAAAGGCTTACACATGATGACGTCGGATCATTATAGTAAGTACTTATAAGTTATGAATGAACGTCTATACATCAAATCTCTCATTCAAGCACCAAATCAGTATCAAATCATGAATGGTAAGGTTCGTGAATGGAGCACATGAAAGACTATTGATGTACGCATTATAAGCCACATTGCACTCAATTTTATAGTATTTTGAACTTCAGTATAGAACAGACACACGAAATGGAACCTAATGTACAAATCAATACGGAATTATTTTTTCATTACATCTGCATTATTTAAATTGGTTGACGCATCATTTGCAAACCCACATACCGTTATGGTAAACCAATATGAATCTTAATAGTATTGATATAAAGATTGATGAAGTTGCAAGATATGTAAGATTTGTAGATGTCGAATGTGTCAAGTCATCAAAATATGTACTGGGTGATGAAGATGATGTCTGATATGGACTTACAACGGTTACAATAGGCGTTTGGAATCGATTTGAGATTTCCTGATTGAAGAAAGTGTTATAGGATTGTATCGATTGAAATATTGGAATTATTACAAGCTCTTAAGCTGTTAAGGTGCAGGGCATTGATTGATTCAGACCCAAGTCTAGTTGAAAGATAAAGAGATTTTAATTTAGAAACTTTACTACTAAGTCATTCACCAGTTTTGTTTCGTTTCTTTTACAGTGTTAACATAATTATTATGATTTAAAAATTGACAAAGATTCTTCATAAAAGAACAACGTCGCGTCGTCTTGATAATAACAGAGTACAATTGCCGCAAAAATTTCGATCCAAGATCGGGCTGTCATTAAAAATAATTCCTGTGAGCCCTTTCATACCTTCACAAACCTCATTGTTTATCGATCTTGCGGGCGTTTATTAGTTAAATTTAAGGGCTATTATGTTATCGGCGCTTTCGTTGTCGACAGATCTTTGTTCCCGTAAGCACACAGGAACAATATGGCCGCGTCTTGTGCGGCCCGACTTTTTGCCTTTGTCTCACGTTCGCGCCGACCCGCGACCAGCCGGACACGATGCACGAATCCATGGATGCATGTGAGTCATTATAGGTTAATGTTTTAATTTCTGTAACTGACTTTATGTGTATTGGATAGCGGTGAAAGTGCTCTTTGGTGTTTGAATTCTGTAACGCACAATATTACCTCTTCTCAGATGTTGTTAACTTTTTCTACATCGTTTCCAATCCGATTTCAATGAACTTTCCATTTTTTGTCTGCAGCAAATATGAAATTACAGTATTTTTTTTTAAACTATGCCGCGCCATACGTCAATAAATATTCATCCAAAAATCTTCCTTCATTCTTAGCTGAAAGTGTTGGCAACGTTCTGTGCGTTTACAGGCGTGGCTGCGTTGTCGCGTCGTCGAACAAAGACGTTTAATTGTCGGTTATCCACCGATAAATCCACGCAACCTCTCATTACTTGACTATCGAAACGATGTTAATTGAAACTTGCTTTTTTATGTCCCGCGACGCGACGTGCTGTCTTACGTTTGCTGGTATAGAGTATTGTTACATTTGGACCGAACTCGAAGATTGCAGTTATTCGATAACTTCGTTAAACATTGTGATGTAATTTTTGATTTATTTCTTACTCAAGAATGAAGGTTGGGAGACGTAATTGTGAATATGCATAACTGTGATCTCTGTTGCATTCTTGCGGAGAATCTTTTTTTAAAACGTTCCCCCCACCTTAGAATTTATTAATTTTTTTCGTGTGTCCTGGGTGCGTTTACAAACATTTAAACCCACATATACACCGCCTAGACCCGGTACCCGTAGATCATACAATTAATTGCTCCGTGCGGGAGTCGAACCCGCGACACGGAGCAGCAGTCCAATCATTCAGCTACTAAGCACCAACTGTGCCGTTCGTGAGTGTTTAGGACAATTTGACAACTTAATGAGTATGAGATTTTTTTGTGTGTGCATGATCCAAAAAAGAAAAAAGCTTTTGAATTTAAACAAAAATGTCCAAAATCTGAAACACGGATTTATTTACAAAATATCCAATTAAAGCTACACTGCCTTACATCACTCAAGAGCACACACTCCACAAAAACAATGGAAATAGCAGCATATATCATTCTCACCTCCTCGCCAATCGGACATTGATTTATATAGATGCTTTATTTGATTCGATTGTATCATCAGATTGTCATAAATCGGGCCCCCGCGGTTCCCCTCCGATACCGATATATTTCCTCGTACGGCTCAAGTTTTTCCTGATGTCATTATGTCTGTGTTGGTGATAACTGAATCTGCCGCAGTATTAAGGATGCCGCAGTATTAAGGAAGTATTCAGTTGTTGATATTTGATATCAGTTGATAGCGCTGTGTGTGGATTACGGTCAGATTTTGAGCGTTGTGATCTACAAGTTTACTTTCATTGAACAAGTGTATCGGCTGTCTGTTTTTATGGATCTGTAGTAATGTCATCGAGGATTTAACAGGACACATTTTGTTGTTAGTCACACACCGGTCGGCGCTTTTTTATCTTAACTATAATAGAACATCGTCGAATTAGAAAGACGGCGCTAACGGCGACGTTTGCCACAACATTAATCATTGTCCCTCATTCCTCACATTTGCAACCTGTAACATTGCGTATTTTTCACACAAAAATATTGTGAAAATATCATTTAACAAAGGCAAACAACGATTTCTCCAAGTTAGTTCCAGTGTTGTGCTCGCCAATTCATCCCCATCTCGTGACGGCGTTCCCTGACCGCGGCCACATTTTTTCTTGTCCAAATAAATTAATACAGGCGTCTTGGGACCTCTCTGCTCTCTACCCGGCGACTTGTCAAATTAATTTCTTCTCGCAAGACAATTTGTCTGCCGCTTGAGGGCAACGGAAAAAACTTCGGTATCGATTGCTTGGCGATTAGTCAAGGGGCAGACCCTAGTCGAATTGGTTCTGGAGCAACTTGGAACAATCGTTTTAACAAGATTTATTTGATGTTTTGGATCATTGTTCATTGAAATATTTTTTTGTTTTATGTGTAATACCTATATATTTTTTGCCTCCAAAACAGAATTGCCTCAAACGTGAATACGTAAACAAACATCTTTCTCAATATTACCAATTCCAGTGAATGCCGCCCTCACAAATCCACTTCCCCAAATTTTCTCAGTTCCGTAAAATTAGCATAAAAACTCCTTCATCTATTTCAGAGGGCTGTCAACCTGAGGCCTATCCTAGGAAGATCAGAAATGTCGGTAGAAAACTGGGCTCACAAAAACTTTTTATAGCTAATAAAATAAATAGGCGGTCGCCACGCACGGCCGCATCCAAGTCTCCATTGCCGCCCAAAATTAAAGTGCGCTTTTTTGAAAGCACAATCTCCTCGGTCACAGTCGATAAAACCGCTTCGTGCCGATTGCGGTCTTCCCGAGTTACGTGGAACTGACGCTTAGGGTCACGACTAATGCGGCTGCTATTCACAGTGACGGTTTTAAAGTAAAACGTTGATTATAAAATTGTGTAAACATCGCACTGAAACTGGTATGTGCCATAACCAAAAATTCCGAGGCATAAATCACATATCGAAGATATTCAAGAATACGAACAGGGGCTCTGTGGTGGTGAATTGTTTACCATTTCAAACCCCGGATACATCCCAGCAGTCACATTTTATCATCACTACACTTCAGCAAGCTTGTATCATTGAAACGGCAAGCATACATACATCGTACTCCAAACACTACTTCACTTTTCTACCCACGCATGCAGTCTACTCAAACTTCCAGAACTGTGGAACTGCAGTGTTTTCCGCCCCAGTCCGACCGCATCCTTACACAAGTTCGTATTGGGGATCGGTAGCGACTCCCGGGACCGCCGCGCCTCACAATTAGCCGCGCTAATGGCCAAAGAGTTATCTCCCAGTACACAACACGAATAAGAATCTACGAGTACTTGCTGCAAATCTAACGTGTGTTGGAAATTGCTTCTGGAATTAGAAAATAATTTGCAAAAGGAAATACGAGTTTAGGTAAGACTTAATTGCCTGTATGGAAATGTAAGTGTTGTAAGGTAATTAATGTTATGATTTTCCTTTTGTTTAAGTGTACACATAATTGCAAAAGCTAGTGGTATAATTGTGGTCATAAAATGTTGAAGGAAAACTACTAGTAGTAATAACAAAACATCAATTCTTTACCAAATCACTACGAAAACCAACACTCGCCACAAACCCACAACACAGAATCCTAGCATGTTATTGAGAATAGTAAAAGAACGAGCACTGTGTATAAATCAAAAAGCGTGTCTGACGTGAAATGTGACGCGACGCGGCGTCAATACGAGGGACGTCAGTTGGCGCTGACAGCCGATATGAGCGAGCGAGGTATTGTGGTATGTAGGCAGAAATGAGACTTTACAAACACTAGGATATTTTCAGTGAGGGACCAATATTTGAGAGAAGCTGTGGTATTGATTTTGATTCTATGATATCGGTTTCATAATTGCTTTTGCACAGCACATAAAATCTAATTAGCTGGAATTCGATTTCAATGTCCAGACTGATATAACCACAATAATTATGAAAGGTATAATTTAGTGATGTTACGAATATTCGTATTCGCATTCGCATTCGCATCCGCATAAATCAATGGGAATGTTTGCGAATATTTCTAAAAAGGAACAGTGGTGGCCCGGAGCAGTGGTGGCCCAGTGGTATCGGTCCCGAACTTACGAGTTGTAGGTCGTGGGTTCGAACCTCGCCAGGCGCATTACTTTGTGTAATTTATTTCATCACCACTGCTCTCAAAACGGTGAAGGAAAACATCGTGAGGAAATCGGCATGTCCTAGAACCAAAAATTCAAAGACATGTGACATCTACCAACCCGCACTGGGCCTGCGTGGTGGATTATGGTCCACCCCCCTCTCACAGAGAGGACAATGATTTGAATATGGAAACTATATGTAACGGAATAGTCTTGAAGTAGACAACTAAATTGAAATGTTCTGTTAGTCCAATTGTATTAAATTTTAACAGAATCTCAACAAAAATGAAAAAAAAAAAAAAACAAAATAATGAACCTACTAAGATTATTTATTCTTATTAACTCCGATTCAAAATACGACTGTGGTGCGGCCACACGAATATAACAATAACCATGGATTTGAGCTATCGTTAAATCAGCAAGACGCCCGAAATGTTTTATTTTGTCTAAGTAAATCTAAAATAAATTCGGTGGTTAAAGACATTATACAGATTTTTAATAATACGACGGATTGTACTGGTAGTCCAAAAACTAAAAACAGACAAAATACAAACTAATTAACCCCAAAATTGCATCTGTGAAAATAAACAAAACAGAGTAAAACTTGCTTCAAGCAGAGGCAGCAGAAGTTGAACACACATGAAAAACCGCGAGAGTCTCGTTACACACGTAACCGACCCCAAGCAAATGCCCGTGTTACAGTGTGGGGGAAACTTCGCGACCGAAACACGCCGATTTGGACCGCGGCACGACAATTAACTGTGCTTGCTTGAATCATGCTGCTGGAGTTTAGCAACTGTTATTAAATAGGTCTGTTCAATTGTTCTGGAAAGAACTTCACTCAAATGTCTTATTTAGTTGTTTAATAAGTCATTCGTTTGTTTTTTATTTAAACTGCTGGTATTTTGACAGTTAATTGGAATTCTAAGATAAGAAAAAACTGGGTAGGTATATTTCTTTTTGTTTCTTCAGTATATCTAATCTAATGATATTTGTGTGGGCTTGCCATAACGTCATTCTATCCACAAAAACAATCTAAGCTATAATTTCAAATACATTGCATTCCAAAAAGAATTGCATTTCTTCACGGCGTACATTAGTTCCATAAGTCCGTCCATATGATCCATTCCGTCGCGTGCCACGTACTTTGTCCATCCATCACTCGGATCATCACCGAGTGCACGTCTCCTCGCAGTTCGTGGTGTAGTCTAGTCTCGGACCCACCGGGCCATCCTCCCTATTGTCCCCTCCTTTATTTATAATTTGATTTCAACAAGCTGTCGCCGCATTGAGGTGCCTTTTGTGTGCTCTTTCATTTTAATCAAATTTGATTTCGGTTTTGCAATAGATGTTCGGTGTATTTTGGTTTTTGATTTGCTAATTTTGGGAGGGTAAGAAACTATTTCCACTGTTTATGCAAATATTTGAAGTACTGATTGTGGTTTCAGAAAGTTTTTGAAATTAATCAATTTTAATTTAACATCATTCATTCGAAGAAAATTAACTGAACTTAAAGGACAGACACAAAGATTATTATTAGTACCATTCAGATTTTATCTTAACTACTTAGTTTCCAGTCTGCCAACATCTTTCAGATATCTTGCAATGACCAGGCTTTTTTGCATCATACATTATATCACTAAGTGCAATCATTAATATTTATTTGTAACTCACGATTACTAAGTCGTCCGTGACTAATAATATTATACAGTTCGATATAAATGCGTGTCCTCTTGTCAAGACAATATTCTGTTAATTAAAGATTTTCCTACGATAACCAATAAATAATATAATAATTAATAATAACCTCCTGTACGTCTTAATGTTATTTCTATTGTATTTGGATGTCCTAACTTCTTTTATTTTCTATTTATTCTGCACGACTAAAAGTCACAGCTTAAAGATGCGCACCACCCGGCCCGCGGTGTCCTCAATCAGGCAGGGTGCAGGGGAACCACAACGAGTAAATTAATTAGCCACGGGCCCGAATCAAGGAAACAATAACCGCAAACACAGAGGGCTGCGGTCGCAACATTTGTGTCAATACCTTCAACCCTTATATTGTCAACGGGATGAAATTAGACAGCCCTGTTCTAAGAATATTGCTTTAGATATTGTAACTGTTATGTAACTTTGAAGAGGAGAACGGTTTATTGATGAATTGTAATGAGTTTCGACTTGGAAGTTTCAGACTCATTGGACTAATAGGACTTATACTAACTTTATCGTCTATTACACATTGGTAGCGTCCTCATCAATCATCACCTTACAACTACCGTCATCATTGATCATGAAGAATGTCTACACTAGTAAAAAAAATGTTTATTGTTTTTGAAGATAGATTCCAGCTCCAAACTCTAACGATTAATCTTTGCATAACATCACCTGATGTAAAGAAAATCCTTGCATTTTGACTTAAACCCAATTATATTGGCGTACATTATTTTTCCGGTCCAAAGGGCATTTGGGCAATCTTGTTTCCAAATATCCTTTATAGAGTTCCTCGACCGTACCCTACGCGTTCTGTAAATTTTTCAAACATGTTCACATTATGGCCAGGATTACGGTTAATTCGGCATGTCGACTTTAACGCGCTCTTATATTGGACCCATATGGCGTACTTTTACCCCTGCCGTCCTACACCACAGCCCGATATTATTGGCGGATTAATTATTAATCCCTCACTATATCGAAAATAAATCAACGCTGATTGGACACATCGGGTAGATTTTGAGAAATAATGGAAGTTAGTGTTTGCTTCTGAACTGCAAAGGTCCCTTTTAGCGAGAAGTTTAAAGTTGGGATTCGGAGATTTAATGACAAATGACACTAAATTTAGTAGGATTTTTAATTTCTGTCCTAAACAATAAACTTACCTACTTCTGTGGATTTGATAGAATTAACGAACATCTAAATCTTTGTTAAGGAACAAACCAAAAATTATCTTCAGCTGTGCCCTTATAACCACGGATTCTACGACCTAGATTTAAACGATAAGACTCATTTTGAGAAGAAGTAGGCACATTACAATAGGTACTAAAACTTACATTTTGTGCCAGATCACTCATTTATTATTTTGTTGAATTTTATAAGAAAATCTGAAAAGGCATTGATCTGTAGAAGGCACAACAGACCTTCCCTAATACTCAACGTTTCAGTGAGAGTGACACGACACACAAATTCAAGAGCGCAAACTTTTCTATCATACAACTTTACCACATTCATCCTGCCAACCCTTGATGCTTTGCAATAAGTTCTAGTTTGGAGTACACAAGTTTAGTATAAAGTTGTGGAAACTCAGCAGTTTTTGAATACGTCTCTTGACTGATGTTCCGCTGACTAAGTTTTAGTAAACTAAAAGAGTAGGACGTGTGTGCTCTTGAACACTTGAAGTTGAAAGATTTACCTTTCCAACTTAGTTTTGGCTTGGTTTGAATTTTGTAGGCCTTTTAAAACGATAGATGGACTGTTACTGAAAATGACAATGGCCTAAAAGGGAGAAAATAACTGCTGAGATGACGAGATTAGAGAAAGCAAGGAGAACAGTGGCTTCCACCCGGTTCCAATAACGGACAAACGGTAAGTCACGCAAGCAATGTTTGTGAATAAAAATATGTTTTTTTTTTCAATGTAAGTACCGTAGTTGAAACTGTTTTATGTTAACTTGATTCAATACTATCATAATTCCTCTTATTCTAGTTTCCTTAATAGCTCAGTAATCTGATGGCATTCTGAAACGTGACTATTATGGGACTTTAATGTAAATAATGAAAACCAGTTACTTCATATCTGCGCACTAAATATTCATAATAAACAGAGTAGAGCTGCCCCACAATAAATAACGAATTATAACTTATTCAACGATATTACTGCACGTGTCTCTATCACTACAATTAAATAAATAACGTCCTATAAGGTAACGCGATAAACGCAGAAACGTTATTTTATCATACAGATAAAGATACTGGTCTGCAGTTTGATGTAATAGTACGACTCGTTCTATTAAGAAAAGTGGAATTTACTAATAGATAGGGAAACCTATTTAATATTTTAAATCTTAATCATAATAGATAACTTAACAGTCTTGTTTTATGAATATGTAAATCGCCATCTTTGCTTAGTTAGGGTAAAAAGCATGACAAGAAAAAAAATAACAAAATTAACTAAACATCAGTCTAAACACTCAACTTTAATATTGAAATGCGCAGTAAAATATTGACCCATCTAACACAAAACCACTGACTTCGCAAAAGTTACAATGCACCAATTTGTTTACACTACAAACTAGTTATCCGTCTCTATTGTTGATTTTAAAAAATATATTTTACCCTCCGGAATAAAGGGTGAAATTAAACTGGCGAACACTTTTTTAGGACCGCAGAGTAAAGTAGCCCATCACAATGTTCAGTACATTCATGCAGTGTGAGAAGGGATTCTTGGCTGATGTTTTTAGGCTGTGGTGTTCGTATGGGGTTGGTTGGAGACAAGCGTGACAAAATTGTGCATGGGGTATGTGGTGATGCAACCCTTCAGCTTCGCACCGCGGTCTGCGGCCGCTGAGGGATGCTGTCTAGTACGAGGCATGAGTGTTGATATTTTATTACGTAAGGTTTTAAATATTTGACTACATAAAATCACACAGCTATTTTAATTAGGGTAACTTGCGCTTAAACTTTTAGTATTATTTGTATGTTTAGTGAGTATTTGTTATTCATTTTAGCGAGAAATTGGGTCTTGACAGACGGATAGACAGGCAGGCGGACAAAAAGTGATCCTATAAGTGTTCCGTGTTCTTATTTTTGAGTGACGATGTCCCATGTTAAGTTACGAGTATTATGATAAAGTTTTCAATATAATATTAATACAACACTATTTTAATTATACATTACATACAAACTTTAAATAGTAAAATATGTAAAAAGACAAATATGTAAATAGAGACACAGGTAAATAGGCAAAGCTTTCTTTTTAATTTTATTAATTTTCAAGACAAACCTTGTTTTTGCTCAATAGTAAGGACAATTTTTACTCAAATAATTTAGCATGACATGTGCCAAAGCCTGTAGGATAGTGTAGTGTTGTCTGTGTCTTTCTATTTAAATAATGTTGTTTATAAGAACTTATAAGTATTTAGTCAAGTATCAATCTGTTTGGTCACGCTATACGCAACCCCACGTGGAAGCGTGAAATTCGTACAATAAATGCCTTTGTATTGCCGTCGCGGCACCCTGTTGACTTTTGGACACGCCGATACCACTGTCACAATCAAAATATGTGAGGTTTAAAAAATACAACTGTTCCTAGAAGAGCTAGAAGAATATTGTACCTGGTGTCCACCAGGTACAATATTCTAAGAATATAATTGTAATACTAAATATCGACTGTTTTTTCCATAATATGATATTTTTTCCTCTAACTAAATGCATTAGAGTACTACAGAAGTTAAAATCAATTATGCTGAAGGTTTCTTTTCGAGTGATAAAACCATCAAATGAGTCCTCCACTCATGGCAGGGCAGGAGGGACTGTCATACTTCTTGTACTGACTAAAATCCAAGGTGTCCTTCAATACCCCTTTACGTTCCGGAGTCACGGTAGGTCGCTAATCCCACGATTATAATAATAATAATAATAATAATTAGCTTTATTTCAGACATAAGTCCATACATTTTTACATTAGATAGTGTTATTTGATGATTATGATTATTTGATGATTTGATGATTATGCCAAAGGCAACCAAATAGCAGGAATTTATGACATACTTAATTAAAGTACCACCTTACTTACAGAAACTTGTGATTGCAACTCTAGACCCCACAGCAAACATCACAAAATTTACAATACACGCAATTATAACTTGCTAGTTACACATGAATACAAAACACATTAACACAAACTTACTGCGCGTGATTGTCATTATTTTACACATAAATCTACCGTCAGCAACCAAGTTACATAGTAATGATGAGGCTGCAAACTAGTTCCCAGTACATAGCGCTTATTGCACTTATTTGTCGATATGTAAATAAGCTGTATTACTTATTGCCCCTGATTGATTTAGTTGCTGAATATTATTGCGTAGAAGCCCGTTTAATAACTATGAATTATATTGTTATTGTGTTAAGTATGAATAATTAGTTGCACTTTATGGTATATTGTTGACACTAACTTGTATTTTCGTTTTGTGGGATTCTGTTCTTGTTTGAATTCTTTATCACCTTTGCTAACAAAGGTTACTAATCTAATAAACACAGAGTAGTAAATTAGTAATACCTACTCTGTGTTTTATTTCTTTGTCATAATTTTTTTTTTGGTTTTGCTTTTTATATAAAAATGCATCGAAATCAATATCTAGGTTTGCCGACGTAATAACACTTGTTTGTACTTAACTTCTTATGATTATTTTGTGTGAACGACTTAATATTATGCTATTTATCAACATAAATAGAGACGTGGGCCTAGCGCAGGCGGAGCGAGGGCGTTATGTTGATGCAGACGAGCGATTTTAAGAAGTTCATACAAGTCTGAGTAAAGTTGTGGCTGTTACTAGGATTCACCTATCGAAGTGAACATTTTGCATGCGTACTATACGAGTAATCTGACACTATTCTTGCAGGTATAATGTATTTTAGTAAACGCTGACACAGTACTGGGTTTTTCGCAAGTAAAATTGGTATTTAGTGAAATATACAGCTTGACATAAAAATGTAGAAAACCGGAAGTCGCCACTGTCTTCGCGCTACCAGCACTTTGAATGATTTTATTTTATTTTTTTCACTTATTACGTTAGTTTTATGGCACAATAATAAATCTAACAAACCTGCGGTCTTTGTTTACATCAAATATCAAAGATTTTAAAACGCTGTTAGAAATAAAAATTTTAGTTCCGTTTCAATCTGTTCTGGCCAAGCTGTACATGATGATTTTGTTAATACACACGTTTTACATTTTTTTTTTATAAGCCTATTCGGTGTCCCACTGCTGGCAAAGGCCTCCCCTTTCTTCTTCCAAACTTCTCTATTTTGGGCAATTTCTGGCCATGTCTGCCCCGCGAACATGGTCAGATCGTCGTTTTACATTACCGTGGTTTAAAGCGCTCGTCTACCAACAACTAGGTACTCACATTATTCGCTCTACCAATCCTCAATGCTAATTCAATAACTTTGCTTTTGAATGCGACACAGTTCCGAACATCGAGTATCGATAATTACGCTTACTTAACTTACCGAGTAGATGTGACAACTCGATTGATTTTATCAAACGCGCCTTTATATAGAAACCTGCCGGCAGGTGCTGGGTTCGGTGCCCGAGTCAGTATTATCGTTAGGTAATTGAACGAGGGATAATACGCTTGTTATTACGGCGAGTTAATTAAATTTTTCGATTGCGAAATGTATTGGATTCTATTTTTATATTTAGTTGGTAGCTTTTATGTTGGGTAAGTGGTAGTGCTTTCGGAAATAGTAAGTAAATGGTTGTTTATTATTTTGTTTTATCGACGTAGTTTTAATATTCAATATTTATTCGGTTTTTATTGCCGATTAGTCGATGAACAACAGGTTCATAATTATGTATAATAAATACATTTTTTGTTTTACTTATTTGTATAAATGTTACCGTAAATGTACGATATCTAGGAATTTTATGCAACTCCTGGAAATTGCAATTCCGCAGCTATCTAGAAAATGTATAAAAAAATTGTTTAACGTCTTCAGGTAGACGAAGCAAACGGGGCGCCTATTTTCGCAAGGTTTAAGTGAACCTAACCAAACCGAACCTTGGGGTACCCAAGAAATATGTGGTACCTTTTGAAAGTAGACGTCAGGGGCACCCTGAGGTTCGGTTTGGTTAGTTTTCACACCTTTCCGGCCGATTTTAGAAATTACATACATTTTCTAGGAATTGTATACAATGACGGATTACGTGCATTTCCGTTATATCCATATTAGTGATGTTGCGAATGTCTGATTTTTGACATTTCAATATTCGCGAATGCGAATGCGAATATTGACTTTTCAATAAAACGCACGCAAAATTATAGATAGGTTTGACATTTCATGTCAGACATAATATTTAAACCGAACATTGGCCAAGTCCATATAGTTGAATGCATGTTACGAGTATCACGACTTATAAAAACTTTTTTTTTCTTTATTCTCTATTCTATATATGCAAAATTATGTATATAATAGATTTTTAATATAACTGGGTGATAGGACTCATTTGATGATTTTATCACGATAAAAAGGAATTTTGTCATTTTTGTTGCGACTTTGTTAATATTTTAATACAACCAGACTAACAGAAATATTCGCAAACATTCGCATCGATTTATGCGGATGCGATTGCGAATGCGAATAACAAAACTTGCGAATATTTGCGAATGCGAATATTCGCAACATCACCAATCCATATTTATAAATATATGTAAAGATATTCATTTAGGTATTAATTAAAAACGACAAACAAAAAAGTTTAATTGGAACCTTATAAGTTTTTTAGAAGTTTTCTTTACCTACCTTTTTGCATTGCAAATAAACATCGTAAAATAGAATTTTCTGTTCTTTTGCCCAAGCAATAAAGTACCAAGATAATTGATAAAGAAAATTTTTATAGCAATTCTATTAGCAACATTGTTAAATTGGCGTTTTTAGATCCCCGTTGTATATTTTTTGTTTATTATCCATCCGGACAGTGCTGGCGACTGAGACAGTGGTGGCTTACAGTGCTATTCTTTACAAAGACAGCCTTGTGATAGCGCGGCCACAGCATTCACGCCACTCTGGGATTAAGTTTGCTATTCTTTTATGAGCGAGCGAAGCGAGCTCGGGACTCGCTGGCACCCCGACTCGGACAGTTTAGGTTAGAAGAGGATGGCGGGGTCTGAAAGACCCCGCCATCCTCTTCGTGATTATTTTTTTTATAAGCTAATTGCAGCAAAATTAGCAAGCGAAGAACATGTAGAGTCTAGCGATGAGATTTTTGTAACTACAGTCCTTAACAAACATCATGCTTTTACATAACACCAAAAGCAATAAACAAACAACTTGTAAAGCAGTTTATTTCTTAATTTGATCCGTTGAGCTCCGAGTGACAAACGGCTGGTGTTGCGAGCCTCAATAATTTGCGCCTCGCTCTCTCAGACTCGCGGAATTCAGTCGTGATTAATCAACGCTGGCAACACTTCATCGCGCGATTATAAGCTTTTAAATATAGGCGGGGGTGCGCCCGGCCCTATATAAATTAGCTAGCGATGAAAACGCGCTGGGATAGTGATGGGAGAGGGTTAGATAGGGGCTATGTCGATTGTTATAGCATCTCGTATTGCCCAGGTACTGAAACTAACAGTGAAGTTTTGTAACCAGGCATGATTAAAACGAATTACGGATAGTTATTTTGTTGACACAAAATATAAGCCACTCTCGTACCTACCTACTACTAAAATACCGATTTGAAACTTGTGGTCGCAGTCGTATTCAACCATGTTAGTATTTTTATTAAATATGCGTAGGTTCGTGACTGTAGTCGATAATCGTAATGCATTCAACAAAATGATCGACAAACGCATCTGCCATCACTATTCAACCCTTTCCCCAGTCAGCGGCCTGCAGCCCGGGGCGCAACAAAACAGTTAACTAAATTAAAGTGAGTGTGAAGACCGCTGCAGGGTTAACTATTCCATTTCGTTTATTGCGCACAACTCTGTTAACCCTTCAACTCGTTAATAAAGATGTAGAGGCCTATTAACTGCGACTTAAGTTTACTTTTACAATCATCCTTAATTCCTTATAGTTTCTTAATATCCGAAATATTATAATGAGTTTGGATATTAATGCGGATATTAGAAGTTTTCAACAACACTTGTTTTATCATGATTCATGTGTTTAACGATACTAGATAGTGGTAATTAATTTAAAAACGTAATTAAGTGATCGTGACGGGTTCTGTGTTTAAATATTGGAACTGTTAAAGAAACTGGTCTTAGTTCAGTGCTGATATATGTACCTATATTAAAAAAAAAATATAGATTTTTTTTCTTTCTTCTTTTTGTTGTGTTAGGTAATACCAACTACGCAACTGATAAATTATATATTATATATGGCCGGAAACTGACCAAAACACAAAATGTTACACTTTTATGTAAGTACCCATTTGATTACCTACGTGCAAATTATAAAAGGAAACATTTTGCAAACAAAAAGGGTATTAGGCAGCTGATGATGCGTTCTGCGGGTACTAAATATCCGACTATTGCAAGCAAGTATCAAATCAACACGCATGTCTATAAAAGTTTGCTTGCTAGTTAAATGATACAGCTTTGTTCACGTACTTATTTTTAGTACCACTCTTTATGTGTCTATAAAATGAACACGCTAAACCCAGACGCATAATCACGAAAATCTGCAAACATCAGGATAGGTTCGAACTCAACCCTTTCAAATATTCGTATGTTTTATGTATTAGTATCAAAATATCTAAAATGACACGCCGCTGATGATACTGAAAGCTTCATCAGAATTGTTAATGTCAACACGGGCAACTCTGCGCGGATATTTTGTTTTCCACTGGCCATCACTACGGGCTGTAGATGTCAGTACTCGGACGCTATGATATCCGTACTGTCGGATATCGTAAGTGACACGCAACGACATCCGATAATGGATTTTGTTTTGATCGGTCATTTATTTACATAAATACATAAAACATGGTCATTTGCGGAATGGAACGTGTCATCGATATGCCCATTACTCAGTCTAGCTGGCCAAAGTGTGTGTAATTTTAGAAATTGACAGAAATATTTTAACCAATAGTCTGATGGAAGTTCATCGAATAGATAATGGATTTCAAAATATTCGTCTGCTGTAATTCCAAAAACAGTCTATCCAGTAGAAATTAAGTAATAATTGAACTAAAAAGGTTGGTAGGTAACATAAGTTTTTACGGCATAGTTTTTTACGACGGTTTCATCTTAATTCTTAATCACCAATAACCTCAATCAGTAGCTATACATAGCCATACATTCTGGTGTTGCGTCGGTTGGAATGGCTTTAAAACGGGAGATATTTAAAAAGTATCCATTCACCTACATTATCATGTACATGATGGTGTAGCGGTCACACTCGTTGACCTTCGAAGGGTTAAGTGACTGTCGCCACTAAATCCGTTTATTATTTTGCTTTCTATTAACCCTGTGATAAGACTGCGGGTATAAAATTTTATTACAAGTGCTATGAAATAAGGTAATATCGTTGTATGTGGCTGGCTGGCGGCGCTTCTGTCATTGACGCCATCTTGGCTTTTGCGGAATGAGCAGGAAATGTTCATAAATTAGGACGATATTGCTTTCCAATGGAAAGTGTTGTGGTGTTTAATACAGCCTTCTATTATCACACTAGGTCCATATAGCGATAGCTACACTCATAGTGCATGTCGCACTAAGTCGGTTCCTAGATTTCAGGATTGGTTGTTCTGTTAAGTGCTTTCTTCCAAACAACGTTTGCTCTCCGTTTAGTGACCTTGTCAGGAAAGGCTATAAAACAACTACAATGTACATACATAATACCGTGTTTGGTTTTCGCAGCCTATAACTAACTAACGTACTTAATAGAAGGAACAGGAGTCTTGTCTGAAGGTCAACACGATCGCAGCAAGATGGCCTCAGTACAGTAACTGTTATAGACAACTCACAATGTTATTTGAGATACTCATTAGTAATCTAACTTTGATCGCGGACTAAATATCATTGCCACCTATTACTACACAAAAAGCCAATTAAAATAATTATTTTAAATACTTACATTTATGCAAAACATAACTTCACGCACACTTAGTTACACACTACTCAAACAAATGTATCTAATAGTATACTTACCCATATTTTTGATAAGTATATATTAATCTTATGTATAGATTCCATGACTGCTATTGGGGAATTCTTAAAGGAAAATCCTAATAACCGACCTGGTTATCAACCCAGAAGTCTATACAGTTGCTGTTTGCAACGATTGGACTGACGCAGTCTTTTGATTATTTAAAAAAAGCAAGACTGTCTCGTACAATTCACGTTATACAAACAATTCTTATTACCCTAACTCAACCGACTTTACTGAGCAACAAAGACTTAACATACAAATAGCCGTAGTGACTATTATCGATAGTTCAACTTTGTCCGATCATCACTTATCAGTAGGATCTACGGATAATAATGTGTGACCATATATATGTATGTGACCAGGTAATTGAATAGGGGACTTTATAGGTGTCTATAATTATCGTAAAGATACTTTGAATTCAATTATGATGGAGGGATGTGCCAGTAAGTCTAAAGACCTTACAAATTATTACGACAACTTTTAAACCGTCACTGATAGGCATCACAATCAGACCTGAAAACTCTCTTAAAATAGAGATATTATTTTTATGGAGAGCGTTTCAGAAGTCATTGTCAAGGCGAGGAAATTCAGTGCAAAGACACGACAAAACGATATATCAAACGAGAACAGCGGAGAGGATAAAAGTATTTGTCCCTCTGTCTGTTCTTCCGGAAAACATAGACACAATGTTATATTATTTTTTTTAGAAAGGAAAACGATAAATAATTTGCTGTTATTAGTATTGCCTATTGCTAACTCATTTCTTGTTCAATTTCTCCGTAGAACTAGAACTTTAAAAGACATTTGACATCACGAGGCTTAAGCAAAAAATCCCAACAGGAAGTACCTCACAACACCGTTAACTGTCGCTGCACATCCAAGGAGTATCGACTCAAGCCACTTCCATCACACGACACACAGTGGCTGTCCCTCCCACGATACGACACGCCAACACAAAGACATGTTACTGCTGTCACGGTAGCTGAACTACTTAGTACAAAACATCAATATTTAAAACAGGCTTGACTTCAAATGTTACTGAAATCCCCAGTTCTACTTCGAACATTGTTTTCATATTGAATATCGAGGAGAAAACAAACTGATTATGGTTATCAAGTTTCACTACCTAAGGATTACAATAAATTATTGAGCTTCATCTTGATAGTCTGAACTTCTTCCTCAGGCTATGTGTCCCTAACTTCATCATCTTCAGACTTACATGTCCATGCTATTAATAACTTTTAAAATACGGCTTCATTGTTTATTATTTTGAACTTCTATCTTGGCAATCAGGATTTAATTTTCGTAAAGCTAGACAACGATATTCCTTGACAGTGGTTACTTCTTGTAACCCGCGACTTAAAAGTTATAAGATATAGAAAGAATAGAAGAAATTTTAGGCACTTAAAAGTATGATGGATTCGTAATCTAACGACATCAACTGTCAATTTTTTTCTGACCAAGGACTGTTGAGCCATTTCCAGACTGACTTCCAAACATTATAACGTTTTCCAACAATTCACAAACCTGTATAACCGAACACCAGCGTCACCTCCCTGCGCCCACGCAAGGAGCGCGCGCACGCGTCGCGCGTCGCCTCAGTTTTTTCCCGGTAGTTAAAGGTTAATAGAAAGTTGGTAAAACAATGGTCGGCCACAATGGGCATTGTGTTGTGCGTTGAGTCACGATGGCCCACGTTGGCCCACGTCGCGTTGGTGTCTGTTACTTGTCATTTGTGATTTTCATTTTTTGGGTGTCAATGCTTTGGAGATACTGTTAGGAAGGAAATGGAAACATGTAGAAAATTGTGCTCTTAACTTTTAACCTCTCCTTTCAACCTTTCTATGTCATTTTGCCTTTTTATGGGAAATACCCACCACAAAAGACATGAGTCTTTTTAGAAAATAAAAGCCGTCTGGTTAAGACTATGTGATTCACACGATAAGAATACGGAATTAAAGAGAGCCTCTTTTCAAATAAGCAGTTCATAGGCCTTAGCACAAGATTTTCATATTTTGCCTTAAAACTCACCTACTTCGAAAATGATAGAGAGCCTCTATTGTACGACTAAGAAATTATTTCTTTTCATCAAATCAACGTCAAAGTTCCCGTTTACTTCTTCTGTCACAAAAACATAAAGATCCACAATCAAACACTAAACAATCAAACTGAACAACCAAAAATAACATGCACATTATTAAACTCATAGCAACAATATAATCAATCGATATAATCCATCAATACTCATCGTATACTAGGTAGTGCTATGTATAACGTACTATAACTAGTTATCCATCTACATATAACGAGTATTCGGTAGCTGTCGATCTATCACTTGTTTACACTATAAAAACGAGCAATTATTCACCGGTGATCAACTATCGATGATTGGATTGCCATAAGAGGTGCTTTATACACTGGCGTGGCGTAAATGTTAAAGAAATGCGAGTAGGGGCCCGTTGTTCGATCAATAGTTAAGCTACCAATTATAACAATTATAATCGTAACAAATTGTTTGTATAACATGATTGTCTTAAAAATGTTCGTTAGGTTGCTGCATAATTGAAATAATGAAACTAGATTCAGGTTTCGAAATCCAAATCATAATTTGAAAATTTAGATGTTTTGCGGAAAACTATAAAATACAATTTACGATCAGCCTGGTTTTTCCCAGGTTTGATTAGATAATGATAATCCATACCAATTTCTAATTATTCAAAATTCTACTTCAACTTGGGCTTAAAATCGAGCGAGTGTAAACTGTTCCTTACAACATGAGATGAGCACAGGCAACCATGTTATTTAAAATGAATAACTGATAGATTGCTCATTGTTCGCGCGCCACCGGTGTCTGATCAGCAGCGGCTAGTTGATCAAACTGACCAGTCGGCCCATTTGTAAGCTTCATGTTGTTATCTGATAACTAGTGTTAATTTTGACAGCGAGAAAAAAAAATGAACAAGCTTCGCGAAAATAAAATGAAGTTTTGTTTGGTAGCCCTGCAATTTCTGCTTATTCATTAACTTCCTCTCTTCGATGATTCGATCATTCATAATGATCGAAGCTTTTTCTTAGATTTTTTATTTGTAACGGATTCTAATCAAAATTCCAAAACATTACCTTACTCAGAGTATTAATTCAAAGGTAACAAGATCAACACATACACTAAATTTTGCTTTATATGAACCTTCCAATCGATCCAACTGAATATTTAGCTCACAATAACTGAGTTCCGAACCGGAGGCTACGTGTCGTCAGGCGTAGTATGGCGCTCTTCATCAACATGGACTCACAACTGACTGGACGCGGAAGGGGGAGGAATGGATGTAATGGTGCAAATTTGCGTCTGAGGATCATGTTAAGATTTGAGTGATAAAAATGATCATACGAAATCTCTACTAACTATATTTTGAACTGGTATACAGTCTTCTAGCTAGCTAACAAAACAATCAGTAATAATAAAATTGAACTGTAACAATAATAACGTATTTTTCTAATCCTCCTACAACTGCGATGTCTGCTCGAGCGTTGTTGGCAATGTTAATAGTTGGCTCCAATCTAAACAGTATGTCCGCTGAATAACTAACTACGCTGTTTTATGTTGATTTATTTAACATTTTATTAATTAGTTGTTTTTTTTTTGTGTACCGTGTTGTTATCTTTTCGTTGCCTAATATAATTGTGATTGTTTGATCTTTTAGTTTGTTAAGATCTAGACCCATTAATGATGTAGAAGTCACGTCTTTTATTCGAGGCACCTTCTTTGTAACGACATCATCTTAGTTTCTTTTGGTCTTCCCCTATTCTATGGCCAGTCCCTGCCGCAGTCAAAACTGTTATTATTACAACTTCCTCATTCCCCGCTATTACTATATACACTACAAAGTAAAGTTATTAACAAGGTAAATAATTAAGTTAATAAAACCTAACCAGTAGCAGAAAATAATTTATTAAATCTACAAAGCTCAGTTAATTACAAACAATTAAACTGCTTATCACTGCATCAAAATAAATAAATTATAAAGAAATAGCACGTAGCATGTTCTCATTACGCCAAAGCGCATGCGTTGTCAGTCAATCATGCACGTTTTTGTGACCCTGGATCATAAAGACAATGGACAGAAGGTTCAGTTTGAATCGTCAACTTCATACTTACTGTCTTCGGAACTTCATTAGAAGCTCTGTGTGTGCAATTGTGCATGTGTCTTTCCATATAGAGGTCTTTATAGCACTTCTATTAAATTAATAATATTTATTTCCAACAGATATTGATCATCAGTATCAGCAGTAGGATTTTTTTCCAGCTGCACATGCACAAAAGCTGGACACACAGCTTTTTTTCCTTACCATCGTCCACGACTGTCGGAAATTATCCCTCGGAAAAGTACTACCGACAAAAGTAAGCTTGTCATAATTCAGGGCATGTTATTACAATCCATTCAGAGATGAAAACGTAATATTAGACAGTAGACAGTGATTGGATTAAGTTAAGCTACAGAATGGGTCTTCCGTACTTTCCATTTTACACAGAAGTAGATGACGTCAGAACTCAGAAGTCAGTTGCTATTGCAAACAAAAAGTATCGACAAATAGCTCGTGTCGATCGATAGGTGCGAATAAATAAATACAAACCTATTATGGACCAGCGGATATTTGATCTACGTCCAATTCAATGGCCAACTGATCGCAATAAAAAGTAGCTCGATTGCAATTGTTTGTTAGACCATTATTAATGTATGTTTGTCAGCATGGGGGCTAGTTAGTTTTTTGTTATACTGAAATATGATTGTAAACTAAATTAGGCTTGATCCAATATCATATTTCGTTGATTAGAATACCCGTTACAGACGACTTGTCCTGGTAAAAGACAAAGGCCTCTGTACATACGAGTATATTCAGGTACAAAAAATGCTTCATCAGAATTGTCTTATGTGAGTGAGATAGTGATCACCACTTCTATTTGAGACTATTTGACTTAAGATTTTCTCATGTTGGTAGAAAAAATATTAAAAATCGCGGATACGAAAGAAAAATTCACGGATCCTCGAGGGATCGGCGTAAAAAGATGGTGTTTTCCTTTATAACAAAATTGCACAAATGTTTAGAATTAGGCACCACAGCTGTAAGTCAAGGTCAAATCATTTGTTTTATTTCAATTAAGCTTGAGAGTGCTTCTTAGGCATTCTTGAACATCGAATATTAAAATGAAAGGCAGTGGGATGGGTTGGGATTGATTCTACACCCACACCACCTACACCCACGTATAAACGACAATCGTTCACCAAACATCCTTTGTAGGTTTTAAAATTAAAAACTAATAAACAAGTAATTGCAATAAATTCTGTTGTAGTTTTCCACACAGCCTCCCTAGGCAAATATTTCGTCCTGTAGAACACATTACGGTCCTGTAGAACACATTAGTTGTCAATAGCAGTAACCCAGGGGTGATACATGAAGAATGGTCCGTGATGGTGACCACTGCTAGTAATTGTTTCCCAACAGCCGGGGCAGTCCCGTGGCAGGATAAATCACTGTGAATCAGATAGCATGGGAATAAAAGTGTAAGATGGACTTTGCGGTTGAAGCGGGGTGGCCATGAAAGAAGCTTTTATGAGTCTGTGATTTTGCTCACAAATAAAAAGGAAGTTATTCACGTTATAATAGTATGATAAAAATGGAACACAATATTATTTATTACAACTATTTCACTAACTTAAAATTTTCTATTACTTTTTCTTAAAGAACCTAAAATAAAGCAAGGATTCAACAATTCTGGTTGACCCTTTTTAATTAAGATAAAAAAAATAAGTCCATGATGACTTAGTTATTGGCCAAATCATCTTGCTATTTGTAACTGTCTCATGATCTGTTACCACATTAGTAGCTAGTTTCGTGGCCACTTCCTCTTCAGGCATACGAAAGATGTAAAGGCGGGCGGACATTGGTTGCAAGACAAAAGGTGGGCGGATGTCGATTACTGACCAATGTGGACCACAGGGGATGATAGTAAGATGGATCTTTTAATAAAAGATCATCTGATGTGAAAAGAAAACTGTTTATACAAAGATAACAAAGGATTTTTGCATTAGCATTTTTCGAGCATAGCATTTCCGATGTCTACAGGTTTTCACGAAATGCTGTATGTCCGTGTTCTTATTTTGTACTAAAACTATTATGGATATGTAAAAATGTGAAATTAACGATTAACTACTTTGTCTCTTTAATAAATTTTCAACCTTATCACAATAGTGGAAGGTATTAGCCGTTCAATAAACCAAGAATGTAGGTTGTGTCCACCGTTTTTATGCCAATTTCAGGCCAGATTTAGATGCCAAATTCAGGATCTTTTTCAGAGGACTCTCGTTCTTATAGCAAGGTAAATAATGCTTATAATCACTTTCCGGCCGCATTAAGACCGCTAACGGCCGAACCGGACCGGATGGCCGGCTCAAATCTCGTGGGTGGTTGAATTTGTGGCTGATTGGCGCTTTTTGCCAACACTTATTGAATACGAGCCCTATGGGATTACATGGGGATTTTATATCTTCCGTCAGTGATTTTCTTGGTGAGTCCGTTCTTTTTCAGGGACTTGTTGCTTGTTAGGGAGAGGTCACTGTTCAAGAGTGGACGTCATCAGGCTGATGATGTAGCTTTTTATGCATAAATCTTTATTACTGTTCTGATAGATATAATTTTATTATAACCTAAGTAGCTACGGTCACTGCTGTTTTTTATAGTAGTATAAGTATTGTCTGATTGGTTTAGGTTAGGTTGCATAGGTAAGTACGTACATTTCTGATTAACCCTTCGAAGATTGTGGGCGCTAACCTCATCGAACTATCTTGTTAGTAGAGGTACCTTCCTAATAATCATTTAGAAGCAAGGAAATTCACTAACTGCACCGACAGTCCACAACTCTACACTCCACGTCCACTTCACACTCACCAATCCTAAAAGCCTTAACTTTGCTAAATGGCCGCGGTTTAAGAGGACCTTGCAAAAAACAAATGAATCAATTACCGGCCGGCTGCCAGCAAAAACGCGGCGCATTTCACCCGGCCACTAATGTAACCTCTAATTCCGCTCATTTGCAGGGCATTTGTAGCGCATTTGCAGGGCATTCGCCATCGGTTTTGCGGCCGGCCGTTTTTTACAGCGCTCAATACGCCTGCGGTTTGAACGTGTGTCATTTGTAAGCGTTGTTTGCGGTCACAACCTTTTTGCGGCTATTGTGGTTTGTTCGACAAGTTTAGTTTTTAGAGCTTTTTGCTGGACGTTGGTTTTCAATTGTGGTGTGAAAGTGATAGGTACATTTTTAGCCAAGCTGTATTTTGTTTAAAATGACTGAAATATTCAATGAAAAACTCTTCAACTGCACAACGACTGGTAATCGAGAAGAAAAAATCGTTCTGTTCTTATTTAAATTCATTACGTACAACTACACAACACAAACAAAACATTATCAAAGCACACCATAAACAATACACCGCAAACAAACTTAATTCAGCAACACAATAAATATGAAACCGAGGTCCAACTTTAAACAGTGCCATAAATACGGTCGCTCGTAAAGAGGAACTAGACCTGGAAGTTTGTGCGGCCAGCGCATAAATCATACAATCTAACCCTCCAACACTGAGGATTCCAGAGTGTATGAGACGCCCACTCCCCCATATGTCATTTCGGTCAAGCAGCCGCTATTTGTCTTGCAAAAATTCGGAGGAACATCTGAGGAATGTGTTGTCCCCTAGGCTCGGTCCGAGAGCGGAATGTGTAGGGTTAACCTTACCGATGTTGTGCCAAGATTAAAAGTTGGGTTATTGACGCGAGGACATAGACAGGCGAATACTTGAGAGACTTTCAGTCGATGGGAATAAATAAATGTTTGGTATTTGTTGCTCTCATTCCGATAAAGTGTTTACTGGGTTATTGGGAGTTTTGTTGTTGAAGAGAAAGAATGTTGTAAAAGTGCTTCGTCGTGTTACAACAAACTTCAGTCTGGGTTGAAGGTGAACTTATATTATAAAGAGATAAAGTTTGTTTGTAAGAAGTAATCTCTGGAATATTAATGAACCGATTTTGAAAATTCGTCATTAACTGAAGCTAAGCTACATTTTTCTTTAGTATCATAGGCTATATTTTATTTTAAAATTGCATATTATTACATGGCATTCGGCTAGACTGTAAGCCTGTTCCAACATTTTAGAAAAAGTCTGTAGATGGTGATATGCAGCGTTTCTTGATATTCTTCATCAAAAAAGACCCACAAATCTAATATCCCAATTCAGTGAGTACCCAAAAATTTCCATCCCCTAACATTATTTTTCATTTTATGCGAAAGACAAATACTTCACAAATCAAAGTCCAAGACGCTGGGCTGAATAAATTGCGGCGCAGCCCAGCGCCCTGATTGCGGGCTACGTCAATATCAACAGAAAGTACGACAAACAGACAAACAGACCACAACGGCTCTGTTTATCGTACACTCCTTACGGGACGCTTTTCGGTGAAATCTTGCGAATACTTTCAGAAACGGCTTGAAATTTTGAATATTGTTTGGTGGCGAGTTTTGAGAAGCTTATATTGTTGTGACCTTCACGTAATTTGGTTACGTGTTTGGTGTGCGAAAAACTTTATTTTCATTGATTTCAAAGAGTAGGTAGTAGTTATATTATGGTGGATCAGTAGGCAAATAAGCAGCTTTGGGTTCTTATGGCTTTTTTACAAATGTGTTAAGAATTTGTCTGCTCTACTCAAAGCACCGTTTAGAATGTCAATAAGTAGATACTCCAATTCCCAATTACAATTGCTAAATAAGAGCTTCGATACGTTTAAATAAAAGGGAAATAAAAGAACAGTTCTACTTTGCAAGGAGTTAAATTGACTCCTGTGATTACTCAGTAAACCTTTACCAAGCATGTAAGAAACAGCCGAAACATTAAACAGAAGCTCGCTCAGTTAGCGGGCGCGGCGTGTGACCGCAAGCCGCAGCCCCAGTAATGGGCCGCAAACGGGCCGCAGTTAGCACCCGCGACGAACGTCAAGCGAGCTGCTTTATTATAATGTCGTATGTTTAGTTTACTAACATCCTTTTATACAATGCATCGTAACATCGCATGCTTGAAACTTTTTGAGGTAACAGAAATCGTTACCAGGTAATGCAAAAGTTCTATTATATTTTAAAACCTAAACGAAATTGGATGAAAAGCTATGAATAAGCATGACTATGGGACATTAATATGTTTAATCCCATAGTAGGATTTCATTGTATGTTGACGAAACTGTGGGCAAAACAGTTATTAAAATATCTCACCTTTAAAAATAACTTGTGATTAATAATTTCAAATCTCCGGGATCTATAGACGCATCTGCATCATTTACCACCGCGTGTCGCTTGTATCTTTTTTCTTTTTAACTTCTAGCTGTTATTTTAATCGGCTCAACAATTTCCACTATCTCGCAACTAATAGGGCCGTTTTTTAAATCGGCTCAGCGCGCAGGTGGCGTGTCCACTGTCCGCTCCGGTCCGTGTCCGGTGTCCGGTACAATCCGATCGTATTTGCGTAAGCCGGCCGCCGCGTCCTAATCCGCTCCGGATTATTGACGAGACGTCCAGCGACCACGCTTATTAGTTGAGGGTTCAAGGTATAACATACCAGCGGAAACTAGTAAACGTTATTGCTTAAGAGTCATAATTATACGTCGTCGTTTTTTATCATAAAGGTCGTGTTAGATTCAAGTAACCAAATGATAATGCAATGGATTGAAAAGTCACTACTAAGTACGTTTTTTTTTCTTCTTCATGGGATCTACAAACTTCTCTATTTACCATCACAACAGTTTGTAGTTCTACAGCTTTACAAGATCTAGTTCAAATCTCACCGTTTTACTCTGCTCATGTGTTTGTAAGAACAACTGTGTGTTGGAGAAAAAGTTATTTCTAGTTTCTACAATTTTGCTTATTATATCCTTTCACCTTCCCCGGCCATGTCTTAGCCCACTCTCGTCTAAGACGGTGGTACAGCCAACAAGCAAGGGTCAGTCGAGGCATGCCAATTTGCTTTGTCCTTACTCACCTCGGATAACGCTCTATTATACCAAGACCTTTGTGTCTGTGGTTTACAGGCATTTTCATTGGCTTTCTCCAAATGCCCGTTGGCGATAGTTGTTCATCAAATTGGGGCTTTGATGATTTGGCAGAGGAAAGGATGAATTAGTGAGACGTCTGTGAAGTGCGTAATGTTTAGGTATTACTGTCAAGTGATTTTCATGACGTGTAAAAGAATCCTCGATATTTATTGTGTCTTATGTAAGACTTTATACGATATAAAGCTGTATAATTTGATACATTTGGCCTTTAATCAGTTTAATTAACACCACTACACGGGAACATGTGACAAAATAATAATTAATTACCGACACAACTCGTGTAGCAATTTGTGCCATAGACCAACACACCGTCGATATTTATGTATCCGTAGCTACACGACTTAAACATTTTGTAGGTAAGTAATTGTCATTTCCTTCTCTATGGTTTTTCTTATTGCATTCTATGGTCAGCTGTAATTAAAAGAATTCGCGGCCACATAGTTTAACTTCGTACCTACTTAACGTGTTTGAAACGTGCATCCGCTGTTAATAAGGTTTTATTGCAATATGTTATAAGTAGTTTGTTATTTTGGTTTTTTACAGGGTCTTAGAGAAAATATTAGTGGAACATGATAAATTAATTGCTGTGTCACCATATAGGTACCATTTATGACCATAAACTTACTCGTATATGTAACCTGTGTTATATCCAACTTGAAAAGTAATTTTATTTATGTGAAATTGATTCTTCAGTATACATAAAAAGAGGATAATTCATGTTTCGTTGAAGTTCACTAGGCAAACATTCGCATTTAATCGAAGAAGATCGAGTATCTTCAGAAAGTAATGTGAAGGGACGCTTTCAAGGGGATCGTAATGATGTACCGAACCCTTTGAATGCGATGTGTCAACTAGCATGCATATAGAGTTGTAAATTCGACATATACACTTGAATTCCATGACTACCGGACCTGTAACAATAATAATTAAATAGGTGGTTCGCAATGTGAAACTACTTTCTCTCTTTGTTATTATTATCGGCAAGGTGCACAAGCTAGCTCGGACTGCCCGGAGCAATAATTGCATTTCATTTTAACGTTTACACTATCAATGTAATCGTTTTACCCACTTTATTGTTGTCAACATAGCCTTTCCGGCAATAAAGCGTGTAATGGACACACATTTGTAAAAATAAACTTTTTATAATTACTAAGAATTGGCTTTTACCCAACGCCCAAGTTTTCCAGTTCAGGTGACTAGGCGACTGGCTGTGTGTCTTGGGTTCGATTCCCAGCGGGGCAAATATTTGTATGATCTACAAGTAGTTTTTCCAGGTCTGGGCATTTGTGTATCTGAGTTTATATTTTGTAAAGGCACCCACGACACAGGTGAAAATACGCTAATAGGAGATTTCAGATTTTGAATGAGGAATAGAATCTTTCCGAACGTGTGAGGTGAAAACTATCTTTACACTTATGAAAACTCGGAAGTACTTAGTTTGAACTTAGTACAAACAATTGATTTGAAAAAAAAAAACAGCTTTTCTTATTTGGGTTACAATAGCTCTCAAAGAATCTTTCGCGAAACTATCCCGTCTAAAAAATGCGCATCGTAGTAAGTGTGAAGCTGTGACATTTGACCCTTGGGCCCTTTGGCCCCTGTGTTGGGCCCCATTGCCATTCGCTATATCTGATGACCGGGTCGGTGGTTATCCGGCTGTTTAGAGCGCCATATTGTCCATAGTGTTTATTGCCAGGTTTTAGTGCACTATCAAGAAGTTATTGGATGATTCTCTTGGTTTTATGTATAACCTACTCTATAATAACAAGCATTCCATGTAGGTAAATATGCATACACGAGGTATCAGGATTGGTTCATTATATTTGGTTTTAGAAGTTAAATGATTCTACTGAACGTTGCTTGCAACTTCAAATATTTATATACCTACATTAAGATAAATATTGAACGCTTTCATTGTACAGTCAGCATCGAAAGTTGCTGACCACATTCAGATTTTCAAAATGGCTGTACATCGTATTATTTCGTAATATCTGGTTGACCGAGCTTCGATCGGTTTTGTTTTTAAAATGTCTATATCTTGAGAACCGAGCTTTTCTCGAACCTGAGACCTTGATAAATCGATTCCTTGATCCGAAAAACCCCTAATCTGCAACTTTCATGAAAATCCTTGGAGCCGTTTCCGAGATCCTGATTATATATAAATAAATATACAAGAATTGCTCGTTTAAAGATATTAGATTATTACGGTGTACGGCGATTTTAAAAATCTGAATGTGGTCAGCAACTTTTGATGCTGACTGTACTATAAATAATAGACTTTACAAGAGAGACTCCCTTGTTTTCTTGCAAAGTTTTAAGACTATTCAGAGCTAGTGGGTGTGTCACATTACGTCTGTGTACAAAACAAATACGAATAAAAGAGTTGGAAGTGTTTCAAAAGTTCGGACATTTCACCCCCGGGGTCGTTTATGGCGATCGGTTGGCATCTGATAGTACCCCCTATCACCCCTTGTTGCTGCATGAACCCCTGAAGATGTGTTATCATTTTATTTAGGACTCTTAAAACGAGTAGTTCCGGTAGGGGTGAGGTAAGGTGGACAAAGTTCATGTGTGTGACGGAATGGTCCTTTATTTATAGCTGGATAGTTAAGGAAACATTTACAACTAGTCGTAATGAAACCTGGAATTGACTGCCTCGTTGGTATAAAGGTCGAAAACGCGATTATTAACTACGAGGTCCCATGTTTGATTCTTAGGGCGAGCTAAGTGTAATTTGGTTTTTCCATTAGGCATTTCTCAGTGGCAGCTACGCAGTGTGGATGCGTGCCCGGTTCATGGCAAAAGACTCGCCTCCACTATGTGGAATTTAACGGAATATGGAATTTGACGGCACGATTGAGTATTGGCGCAGTGGTTGAGCAGACGACTGCTGCGCACCGTGTCGCGGGTTTGATCCCCGCACGGAACAAATATTTGTATGATCTGCAAGTAATTGTTTCGGGTCTGGGTGTTTGTGCATGTGAGTTGCCATGTCTGTGAACGCACCCACGATATAGGAGAAATTCCTAGTGCCCTACTGCTTAAAAAAATATATATCTGGCGAAACCTGGGTGCTCTGCTCTTCCTAACCCTTCGGAGATTACAGGAATGATGTTATAATTGGTCTAGGATCTCATATCTCATACATTTTTTATATGAGAGTATCGCCAGTATCGACTATCGCCAGTATGTCTATTCTAGCTGTTTCCCGTGATTTCTTCTGCGCTGCTCGGTGCCTATTGTTCGTAGCGTATGTTATTTCAAAGTTACGATACTATTGAATTTAACATCGTAGGTCCAAATATGTAAGTGTAAAATACGATGAAACCTTTACCCTTGCTTGCAGTTAAACTGCGACTATAAATAACTAGTTATGATCTAGTTGTAAACAGTCCCTCAGTGTCGACATGTCCTCATCGTGCTGGCTCGGCTAACAAACGCATACCGAGTTAACTGCGTCGTAAACCTCACGGTCTGAACGTAGGTGGGCCGTAGAGTACAAGCGTGTGATGGGAGGACAGAAAACCCACTCCAACAATTATTAGTGTAGGTACACCTTCGGAGATCCACATATCTCACAAGTTGAGCTTAATTTAACTGAATGAATACGCAGTCATAGACTGCTGTGAACTTCAAGTTTTTTACAGATTATTTTGAAGAGCTTATAGTTCATAATAAAATTATAAACCTAATAAAAAGATTTATTTGTTTTGAAAGTTAAGTTTGTCAATTATGTACTTAACTATTATTGATAATTTGTGCGCAGTGGTGGCCCAGTGGTATCGGTCCCGACTTACGAGTTGTAGGTCGTCGGTTCGAACCCCGCCAGGCGCATTACTTTGTTTAATTTATTTCATCACCACTGCTCTCAACACGGTATGTCCTAGAAACAAAAATTCGATGACATGTGACGTCTACCAACCCGCACTGGGCCCGCGTGGTGGATTATGGCCCACTCCCTCTCACAGAGAGGAGGCCTGTGTCCCAGCAGTGGGAACATTACAGGCTGATGATGATGACTGATAATTTGTTACCTTTCGATCTGTAATTATTTGAGTAATTATTTTTATAATCCAACAGGCCTTCTGATGTATTCACCTACTATTATTCTGTAGATAAGGTAGTATTTTTCCTTGTCTCCAGTTTTGAATGTTCCATCAGTCCACATCGCTTTACAACTGCACTGTACGTTGTTAATGCAATGTATCGGTCGCGCTTTCCACATCGCAGTTGTAGAAAACAATGATGGAACGACGATTGTAGCTGAGGGATTACGAAGTTGGGGGTTGCAAAACTAATACAATAAACTAAAAGTTAATATCGTAACTAAGATCATGGGTCATACTAAATAATCCTTAAAATTAGTAGCAAAATATTCAAGCACCGGATTGAAAAAATACAATAACTACAGTGTATGTTAAAAGGTTGATAATATAACTTACTAGTTCCAAGGTTATCGAATAATAGTTAACCGAATACTGGAGAAATGTTGTCAGTTTTGTTTAAGTCTCGTGTTAGAGCAGATGAGTCTATTCATCAACGAGACAGACTCCTTGGCTGCTATTGAAAAATTCCTGATAGAGCAAACCTATTGCTTGACCTGGGAATCTAGGACCTCACGCTATTTTTAGGTGGTTTGAGTGTATCTTTCTTTTTTATTTCGAAGTTATCGGTCAACGTAGCTGCTTGAGTAAAGAGAATGCCGATGAACGAAGAAAATAATAGAATTAAGCACATCCCTAATCAAAGATAATTACGTCCTTACCTAATAATAGCTATCAAAAGTGTCAGAGTTACTAATAATTAGCTAATTATCGGCGTAGTTATTAACTGTTCAGTCCGTTGTTTAACTAACACTAGAATACTACAGCGTTTAAACTCGCCTATGAAATTATTGAAATCAAAGCAGATATTAGTTCAGAAGGTTCGGTTGAAATAGCTCAATGATGCGTGCAATCTATGTTTTTGCCGAGTTAGCTTCGTTGCAGTGATCATAAATGACAATAGTTCTATTAGTCATACATAATTATGCACTTTTGTAAGTAATTAGTGGTTAGTGCCAGTTCGACCATTCTATAATGAAGTGATAGGTGTGACTAGAATTTAAAATTATATTTGTCGTGGTATTAGCAACGTTAAAACATTCAATGTAGTCATTTCTGCTTCTTTAGGAGAACATAATTCGTTCGGACTTGGTATTCTGTACACAGCTTAAATACATCTTTATAAACAGAACTTAGTACCAGGTGTGTAAAGCACGAAATGCGTTCGCGCATATGCGTAAACATGCAATTATCGACTGAGTAATAACACGCTCAATTTGATAAGAATTTATTCAACTGTATTAGTAGAAACTGCATTTTAATTACAGTGCGCCTAACATTAATGAGGGTCTAGATTGTTCATTTGTCAACAGGTTAAATTGCGGAGTTTTGTTTATGAACTAATCAATAAGGTAAGCACTAAGCATAATTATGTAGTAAATGATTTTATAGAAGAAATGAAGAAAATACATACGAGTAATACAACAATCATGGGTTGGCTAAAGGATAAAGAAGAAGAAAAAGAAAGAAGCTTTTCTCTTTTTGACCGGTTGTCGGAAACTAATAACAACAATCGTATGTCCATCTTGAGATGCTAGAGTTAAACAAGCGACACCTAAATCTATTAATTAATAATAATTGAATATCAAAAGATTTAGAAGAAGAATGGAAGTTCGGAAATGAGAGCTTTCGAACGTATTCAATGTCTTAATGACTTTCAGTTTTATTAGTCAAACACGACCTTTCCCAAATCTGTAATTTACCTGTGAAATAAGCAAACCACTTCCTATTCTGACGAAATGAAGAGTATAATCGTTCTTATGCATCGCGCCTGCAGACAGATTGATCGCAGGTGTGATGCACTACCACAAAAAAAAACCATCGTCGATCTTTACGTCTATGAGCATCTTTTGTTTTTCTTTCTGTTGTTACATAACTGACCTCTACGTTTTCTGCAACAAAGTAACTGGCGAATATTTACTGATTATTCATTCCAACTGGCTGTCACCTGCTTTTGTAGTCATGAAATTGGCTCAGCCTGGTGTTCATAGAGGTCAAGTGGATTCGGACTTTTGCAAACCAGATCAATGCAGCAGTGGGAGTTAACCGATATAAAATAAATTATTTACCCAGCTTTATTTGACAGGCACAATAAAGAAGATGTAGTAGACATTTGATGTTTTAGACATTGTACATATATTCGAGTATGAAGAGACAGCTCACTTAGTGCCAATTAAGTCATCATCTTCCCCACCCATCAACTTTTTTGTCACACTAAATTGAATAATCACCCCATTGGAACCCGGAAGCAGCTCATCACGGGGCTATCTGTCAATAAATCGACTACGATTGTCAAGTGGAAAACTGTCACCGTTTCGTTCCACTAATCAGTTGGTTCCGTGGCCTGCGTGGTATTATTACCGCCGCCGGGCGAGGAAGGTGCGCCAACGGTCGCTGCGCACCTTGCGACCGACCACCTTGCGTCTCGTATAACGTACTGTGTCCAGATACAACAAGATATCAATTAGCACTACTCATAAAACAGCATAACATATTATTTTTGTGCTGGGGAAATTAGTCTTTATAGTTGCAAGGCTAGGGTTGCAGTTTCAGTGGTGACATAAGCCAGGGGTGAAGGCGGAAAGATGTTACCACCCTACATTAAGATTAAGGTTATTTAGCTAAATATAAAGCGTGTTTTTTACTGCTCTATATTAGTGGACACGGCTGTCTAGTGAAATTAGTTGGATTCTAATTTTGTTGTCTAAAATCCGTTGAGATCGGCGATAACCCTGCGGCCGCCGTAGGGGTCAGTGAGACCGAAAGTGAGTCAAATTGGTTTGTTTACGTCACGCTGTTGGTTTTTCTATTGTTCTACTGACGCGCGAGTAAGAGGCAGATGTGACGGTTGTTAATTATCGCCGTACGCGTGTACAATATCAATGGCTCGATATGATTCAATCTGACAGCAGCTTCTTTTGTTTTATAATTGGTTCGTATGATTGATACGGGTATGTATGATTTATAATAATAAGTTCTGATTTAGCTATATGTCACTAGGCAAGGTTTCTAATCAAGAAAATATTGGTCTATTATTTTTGTGTTACTTATGAAAAAATGTAGAAGGAACAAAGGGCATTTTGGCATTATTTCGCGTTACCACACGATACAATTACACTACGAAAACTGCATTCAATCATTAATAGAAATCTAAAGACAGGTAATATTGTACTTGCCAACCCTCAAGAACCTGATGAAGCATCACCATCTGCGTGCCCAATCATACGTGACGAAGTGACAGCATAATGCGCGTGTTTAGTAACAAACACGCACGCACTGTCCGGTGCTGTGACGCAACCCGCACGATTTGAATTGTGCCATTGTAACCAACAAGTGCGATGTAACAAGATGATCCAGTGCGTAACTACTGGTTTTTGCGCATAGAAATTTTTGGTGCAAAAACTTGATGAGCTTTGTTTTTTTTTATGCGGCAAGAAAGTGTTAAGTGTGATCAAATAGTGGGTTTTCTTTTTCAATTAACAACTAACTTTTAATTGCATTATTTTATGGTGTATTGCTGTTCTAATATTATTATTTTAAACTTCGCCCCTTACTAGGAATTTCTCCTGTGTCGTGGGTGCGTTAACAAACACAGAACCTAACGCACACAAATATCTAGACCCGGAACAACTACTTGTAGGTCATACACATATTTGTTCCGTGCGGGAATGGAACCCGCAACACGCTGTGCACAATTGTTGGGTTTCCAGGGCCAGCCGCTTAAGCCGCCACAACTAGTGCCACCCCTTTCTCAGCAACACCATCATTATAGACTTTTTCATTAATTAATTTACTCGTCATCTTATTTTATAGTCGGCATCATCTTATTCGGCGTCGTTTTATTTGGCGTCGTCTTATTCGGCGTCGTCTTACTCGTTGTCGTCTTATTCAGCGTCGTCTTATTTATAGTCGGCATCGTCCTTATCGGCGTCGCCTTATTTGGCGTCGCCTTATTCGGCGTCGTCTTACTCGTTGTCGTCTTATTCAGCGTCGTCTTATTTATAGTCGGCATCGTCCTTATCGGCGTCGCCTTATTTGGCGTCGCCTTATTCGGCGTCGTCTTACTCGTTGTCGTCTTATTCAGCGTCGTCTTATTTATAGTCGGCATCGTCCTTATCGGCGTCGCCTTATTTGGCGTCGCCTTATTTGGCGTCGCCTTATTCGGCGTCGTCTTACTCGTTGTCGTCTTATTCAGCGTCGTCTTATTTATAGTCGGCATCGTCCTTATCGGCGTCGCCTTATTTGGCGTCGCCTTATTCGGCGTCGTCTTACTCGTTGTTGTCTAATTCAGCGTCGTCTTATTTATAGTCGGCATTGTCCTTACCGGCGTCGCCTTATTTGGCGTCGTCTTATTTTATAGTCGGTATCGTCTTATTCGGCATCGTCTTATTTTATAGTCGGCGTCGTCTTATTTATAGTGGGCGTCGTCTTTATTTTATAGTCGGCGTCGTCTTATTTATAGTAGGCGTCGCTCGTCTTATTTTATAGTCAGCGTCGTCTTACGTTATATTCAGCGTCGTCTCATTTTATAGTGAGCGTCATCACATTCGGCGTCGTTTTATTTAATAGTCCTAGAAACAAGATTTAAGCCCACTTAGTGACTATGTTATTTTAGCTTTTTGTAACACTTGTGGCTAATTCAAAAGAAATTTTGTGTCTCCAAATCTTCTTATTTAAAAGTTACAACCGTGACTATTGACATACCGAGCAATGTTTTCCTGTTGCTTTAAACCGTTTACAGTAAGTAATATAATGTAGTATGCAAGTATGCAGGTAATGACCCGTTTTCCAAGGCTATCATCGAGAGTAATCACCATAATTCTGCCATAAGCGTAATTAATATTGTAAGATATAAATCTATTGGTTTTACATGTTTTGTTTACGCGGTGTTCGGTTTTGCTCGCTTCATTTCAATAGATAATAGGGAGAAACAGAAAAAGTCTCAGAACCTTGTCAGACATTATCTTCGACTATTTTCAAAACTGTAAATCGTAAAATTGCCTATAGACCAGAAATAGAAATACCGTTCAGCTGGTCGAGCAAAGTGTTATTCAAGATTTTCTTGGTAGCAGTGACGGAGCTTGGATCTGTGATCGGTTAATGACATTAGCACTTTATTCCATGGAACTTAAATATAACTGGTGAAGGATGTGCACTTATGTTAGAATGAAACAAAATTAAAAACAAAAAAAGTGTGCTTTCATGTGATGGTGAACTAAGGCGCGTATTACAGAACGAAACTCAAGCACTGATCTTTATTTAAATCTAGATTTCAACCAATCAAATGCCTTGAATCTAGTTTTAAGTAATACTTGAGTATTGAGTGACGTTCGGTAATACGGGCCTTAGTCTTAAGTAAATTACATTATGGTGAATATACACGAAGCCAAGGTGAGCTGTCCCACTAAGCCAATCCACTAAGTGAACGCTCCTTTAAACAAAAAAAAAAACTAATAAGCATCAATTTGTCGTTATTATAGTAAGAAAGTTTACTACCAAATTGGGCAGAAGTATAACCTTTTTATATACGCCCATTAGCAGCAACGGTGGTTAACGCAAAAAGTGCAGTAATCGCACTAATCGCACGCATGAGCGCACACGCATGACGCTAAAATATCGCGATAATTATCATATACGTACGGTTAACATATCGCTATAGTTACCATATTATACGCAATGATATCATCTGCGTATCAAATGCTCGTAAAGAGATACGTACTCGTTTGTTGATCAGTGCTACATTTTCTGACCGGTCATTATTATTTCTTTGTAGAGTATCTACTTAAAGTTAATTGTTGTTGTCCGTATATTTATTATTTGCCATATAGATTCAGTTTGTAACAGGTACATGTGTTAGATGGTGCTGATTGATTTCAATCGTTGCATGTTACAAGAACAACATCCGTTTTTCATACTTTCAGCAAATGATTATGCCTTTTGATCAGTACCTACATAAAACATCTTGTTATAACAGTCGGTTAAAAATGAAAAGAAATACAAAACAAGATAGATTTAACATCCTTCCGAAAACTGTGAGCTTTCTTATTAATCATACCTAATGTTTACCTTTTAAGGATGTAAAGCTATATTCGTATCAACAAAGTATTTGCTGCCTTTACAAATGCTTTATGTTTGAGACACCTTGTATGACCTGATTTTGGTGGCGCTTTGTGGTTCCTGCATATCCCCTTGGGAAAAAAGTAGTTTATGTATGAGATCTGGCGGAAATGAAGAGAACCCAACTAAAATTCGTTCTAGTTTGTCAAGCACAACCATTAAATGATGGCTCATGTGCCATATTTAGCAGAACGGTACTAAACTTGAATGTCGTAATTAATGGTAGCTTCACTTGTGAACACGATTATGTCCTATACTCATAAACAATCAGAAAAAACGCCGTTAGTTTTATAGCATTTCACCTTTTTCACAATCAAGTGTACTGTAGAGTGACGCAATTAGTTACACTTCAACCTTCGCGCACTGGCGGCCGATTTAACGTATAACTTTTCTTCATTGTCCGTACACTTGAGGCCAATTTAATGTTCACGCCGCGGGCTAAAGGTGCAAGCGCACATGTCCGTAAACAGCCGCGACATTTTGGCAAGATTACTTCCACGCACATCGAGGTTTGTCATTAACACATTTAAACATTCAATTAATGGACGGTTGCACTTGTCAACGATTTGCACTGAGCTCAAGTATGTAATGAGTTCCTGCCATTATTCATCAAATAAATATCATTACTTTAATATTTTGTTCAAATTCATCGAATGACATGGTTGTAAAAAGTAAATGAGGAAAGCAAATTACTTTGGGTTTTGCTCGTATTTGCGAATGTACCTAAATACTTATGTATCAGTGAAGACTTGCATCATTTTTTACTGTTTGACAGGTGATATAAATATTTTAACAAAGTTAATACCATTTAAAAGCATTTCAAGCTATCTTAAAGTTTTCTTCAAGTATAGTAAAAATAATGTACGCTGGATTAAAAAAATATGACCATCGTTCAACAATGCTATAATAAGGAAACTTGTAAATAACACGTACAGGATACGTGTAGACATTACAATTGCCACTTACCATCGCGACAGTGGCAATACAGCGAAATTGCTTTAGCAGTATCATAAAGCAGAAGCAAAGCAATTACATAGAAATTCAAGTCTATTTGCTATTTTAAACACCATATCACTATAAAATCAACATTGCCCGTAAATTTAGAAGCGCGTGCGCTGACTATTTCACGGTTTAAAAAGTTTTAAAAAATACGGTGACCATAAACGTAGGAAGTGGGCCGTGGAGACACCGTTTAGCAGGACGGTCCTGCACATGGCGTGATGGGGTCACCCTAAATGTCAACGGTCTCCTCGTGACATTTATTAACGGTTGGAAGGGTTGGCTAAAGAGAAATTCCTAAAGGCCATTTTCTTTTTCCCATCGAGGGGGTTTTTACTGGGATATGATCGAAGTAACGGTGAATAAAATCAAAAGTTTTTGTCGGGTGTTGTCGTGTTGTGTCGGTCTCTATGCTGTTCGCATAATATGTTTAATGTTGGCTGTATCATTTTTCTTTTGCAAAAATGAACTCATTGCACTTTTGATATGGTTCATCGATCTTCTTAGGCAGTTCTTATCTTGTCTAATTGATAGATTCAGATGACATCTAATGTATTCAAAATTTAATTGATTTCAGAAGTAGCTTAAGAGCAAGTTATCCTTAAATTATCCATTATCATGACTTTTTTTTCGAAATTCAAAGTGAAACTATCGATTGATTGATTCTGTGTGTAAACTAAATCCAAGACTATGCTCCACTGATTCCAAAAGATCTAAGATTAATTCTCCTCCACCACTCCCAACTTTCCTTACCACAATCCGATAAAACTTAGCGTAATGGTCCGTGCAGGCGCCGCAGCATACAAGAACCATTCCGCGGTTCCGCGCGCTGCACCACTTAGTATCGGCTATGTTAATGTTACAGTTAAAACTTTTGGCAGTCGAATTAAATATTGACCAATGAAAATTAATTTGACTATTTAGATCTGTTCCTGAGGAAAGTTAACGTTACAAAACGTAGAATATAATTATAAAAGTTTTATAAAGTATTTTACCTGAGTTCTGAGGAAATAGTTTTTGCTGAGTTTTACAGTCAAAAGTTTATATGGCAGATGTTGCAGTCAACAGTAGTTTTGACTGATTTGCTAGTTTGACTGTGACATACATGCACAATTGCACACAAGTTAATTGTACAGTCCGCCAATTGATGCTATCTCAGAGTTTCACACTGCTTTTTATATTATATCGGTTGTAAATGTTTAGTGATGATGTGTGCTCCAAGTCTACGGAGGAGAACCATTGCTCTCGATCTCTCTCTAGTTGCTTATTACAATAAAAAATGATTAGCACTTGTAAATTCGAAATCTAGAAGGCAGATACATATATAACAGGTAACCGTTTTGCATTTACAGAACGCTTCTTATCAGAATTGAATTAAGCTTTTTGGATGCTTTTGTGAATGTAATGTTTTTTTTTTTAGTTTTGGTATTCATTAAAGGATTTTTTATCAATCAGCTGCACTTTGCCCAATCTATAGCATACAGATTCACAGAACTCTAGATAGTGGAACTCCAAAACATACCTATGGAAACGCAAATTAAAATCACGTAGAAAATTAAATTATGTGATAAGATATTGGAAGCTTTAATACATTTACATCACCACCACATATACATTCATCCTTTCCAATGAATCATGATAATTCTCTCCATACATTGTCATTAACTCTCAAAAAAGAACACTTCATGAAAACTGGCCCACTTACTTTACATATGACATGATAAACTTGTCTGTTTACTGACCGTTACCACTGTTTATTGCCTAATATAATACATCCTTATCTTGCACAGTACTCTGTTCGTTTATTAACCTGTAGCATATATGGATAACTTTAATAAGGGTAGTTAGTAAAAAGGCAGCTAAAATATGAAAGACAATAAGACAGTTAAAAGTTGGATAAATAAGCAAATCACATTAAAGAATATAAAAAGCACATAAAGTTACCATACTGTCCAAAATATTTATTAACTTTCGTAATATCTAACTGTAATTCCTGGAAGAAAAAAAGGCAATCACGGATGGAAGTTTATTCCCTCAAAAAACTATGCTAATATTGTGTTAACAAAAGTTCCAGAGTATTTACCGAACGAACTATTTTACAAGATGGCCGACTATCACGACTTCTTTAATAGTTGTTTAAGAATTCTTTCACGACACTTTGATTTGTGCTCACCCCACTATTAATGGCGACTTTCATAATAAATTGCGAAGACATTTGAGTTGATCCATTTATCTTAGTTTGCGAAGCGAAATAACAGAAAAAGACACGACATTTTTAAAGGTCAAATGTTTTTATAATTCAGTTCATAATTAATTATTTATCTAATTGGTAAACCCTCATTATGATTTTCTGATTGGTGGACAACATGCGCACATTTTTACATTCCGGAATAGATTTTAATAGAATACTAGCTTTACCCGCGATTTCACCCGGTGCTCGTCTATTGGTCGTAGCGTGATGTTGTATTGTATCCTATTGCCTACTTCGATAAATGGGCTATCCAACACGAAAATATTTTTTCAATTCGAACCAGTAGTTCCTGAGATTAGCGCGTTCAAACAAATAAACTCTTCAGCTTTACATATGTGTTAATGCGAACATCGGTTCGTAAACTGTACTCATTCAACGATACGCGTTGTAAGTTTATACGATATGTATAAACTTACAACGCGCTAATGCATAATTTAATTCAATTTATTCGTTTACCTAGTATCAGTCGACACGACAGCTAATCGCACTTTAATTGCAAGCCTTTAATCAGCCATCTTTTTACGCACATGAGTGCGTAAAAAGTCGCGGATGTGCACACGAGTCGATTTGACAGACGGTGTAATTGATCGTTTTGACGCCTCTGCTTCATAAGTTTAATGTATTACCATTACCAATGCTCATTTACTCCAGTTTTTGCCCACCGTTACTTTAACAAAGTTGTGTATCTTGCAGCAATTTGTTCAATTGTCTGTTCCAACAAAAACTACAACACAGGCTGCCTTCGCCAACCTAACATAAACAGAATCCATAATTATACGTCAATACAACACACTCGTTAAGTTTTTTCGAAGGCAATTTTACGCGCAGTTTCTCTCAAAGTAATGGTGGGCCGTCACGATAGGAAAATGCATTATTAAACCCCATAACCGCTACCAATATCCTAGATAGGTAACACCATAATACCCTTTCGCTTTACAACAAAGTGATGGTGTAAATGACTGAGAGAGAGCGCCCTATTGTCCGGCCGCACCGGCCACTTTGAGGGTGACTTAAATCCGAAATTGGGTATTTCGAAAAATGTGCATGTGTCATTTATCACGACCCTCGCTTGCCGGAAAAAAACCTAACCCTATTTAAAAAACTACCCCCCGTAATCCGTCGGCGGGACCGACGCGGCACACAAACAGTATTAAATTTTTCCACTATTAATACAAAGGCGTTAGTGGCGCGTCAATATTGGATGAATGCAGGAGCTCCACAGATAATCCTTATTAAGAGAGGTTAAACAACCCTCCGTGAGACAACGGGTTAATCAGAAATGTGTGTCAACTTAATGCATTCTTTATATTAATTCGTTTTAAATTAAAAAAAAAAAAAACCTTGTGATATTTCATTGACTAAATTCGATGCTTGAGAGTATTGCAGATCTTGGAAATCTGCACAGCAGTGTTGGATTTTGAAATGCCTTCGTATTGAGTCGTGCACTTACTTGAATCTTAGGGTTGTACAAAAACAATAAAATTAAATGTTTGTTTTTTGTCATCACTCATGCAATATTTAATTGGTCATCCCAGTATAGCCGTTCACTGTAGGTAATTAAATTACAATTTCTCAATTTAATTGGTGAAATTAAGACAGTCACGTGTCACATTGAATGGTGTGCCTGCCTGCCTGCACGCTACAATTGTGCGGTTAAACTTTTCAATATTTTGGTTGGCTCGCGAGCGCCGCACGTGCCGCCGCGTGCCTCGCTTTACCCCGCTCTACCCCCGAACGCTTTATTTTTTATTATTTTCATAATTCATATTTCACAATAACAACTGAGAAGGCGTTTCGCACGGTTAGCTTATGAAACCACTTTCGCGATTCCGCGTGGGGCGGTTGAGACTTGGGCTTACCGCAAGGGCCACTTATGGGCCCGTTTTTATTTATATTACAGCGTTGCGCTGCGCCGCGTTTTGTGATCCACTTTATCAAACGCTTTACAGAGATCGCAGCTCGCGGGGGTTCCAACCACTAGGATAATAATGTTGGTTGTATTCTTCTTGTGACGTCACGATATGGCTTATTGTGTTTTTTGGCGTAGGATTAGTGAGCTGCGGGCGGTGAGCCATAAAAAGCCTCTGTTTTCAAACGTACGTTTCAACGGTATCCGACAATCACTAATCCTGGCCATTTTTGGTCGACCATTGAATCTAATTCTCTCATTTATGTGATTTTGCAATTGCCTATTATTCCAGTATTTATTTGATTTATTGTGTGCTTTATTTAATTATGTTTTATTTGCGATCTTGAAATGTTTATAATTATGTCTGATATTTATTGGGTATTGGTTTATGATGAAACATTTTTCTCCCTTTTATATTTGGTCTTTGGACATATATTTATGTATTTTTATTTATAGGTAGTGTTTAAAAAAATATAGGATTGGTGCAAGATGAATTTTATTGCTGTTTTTTTTCATTATTTTTTTCTATTACGAAACACGACTTACCCACTTAAAACAATCATAAAATAGAATACGAAACAGCGGTTAAGAATTGCAATTGCAAAAAACTTCACCCCACAGAACTGACTCACGTAAAATGTAATGGGAAATTACTGTAAAATAAAAAACGAAGTCTCCCTTAAAGTCGAACCCTTATTGTTACGGCAATTTAGGTAACACTCCCTCGCGGGGAACTAAGAATTCTTATAGTGAACTAGCAATATGCATGGCTTCCCCAAATACAAGGTCATAAAACTTGAACGGTTTTAATCGAAAAGTTCCTCAAGAATTACTGTTTGGTTTACATTGTCTGTTTGTACGTGAGCGGATTTCTTATCGTCCATAACAATAACTTCATGTTGACGTGCGTAACCGATCCTGATTATTCAGATTCGATAAACATTTTTATCGGTTTTGGTTAATCAATAAAATGTAGGTATGTTAGTGTTATTAAACTCAAAGAGGACGTGGACAGCTATTTGTCATCATAGTAATTTTGTGATCCGTCCAGATTTTGCTGCAATTCTATGTAGTGTGTGGAAACATATTACTTTTCCTACTCCTCTACTATTCTTTTCTGATTAATTTCGTTGCAGGATCCAAGACAGGTAAATTCATTCTCTGGGATACGTCGAGCTTCATTGTCTCGGCGCTTTTCTGGTGTTTGCCACTGTTGATTCTGGCTTTCAGGAGTTTCAGTGGTTTGGGAATAAGGAGTGTGGTGGGCTTGTCCCAAAAGTCAGTTAGTTTAATTTGAGTTTAAATTGTTAGTTTGAGATACAGTAACTGTAAGTGTTGTTTTATCAATTTGGCCATCATCATCATCAGTCAGTCAAGGTACGTACATCGAATGGAAATATGACATGTTCCCATTCTTGATTATACCACTAGCTAGTACAGAAAGATACGAATAAAAGAACACACAATTAAATCACGCTTATCTTCTAAATGAGGACTTCATCAATCATCCCACGGCAGCCACCTATCTACAGCTCCAATGATATCCCATACTCATCGCATCAGAAAAGCCATAACAAAAAGTATTTCAAAACTTAATCCTTTAGCAATTATGTTTTTAATTGTATCGCCTGAGTTGCGCACACGCCGCCGGTAGCCGCGCCCGCGCCGAACAAAAAAATGTTGATTGAGATCGCTACGCGCTTCTGTTGCTATTCAGTACCTACTCGGATCGTTTTAATTGAATTTTTGTTGTGATACAGATGATGGACTTCTAGATGATAATGAGCATTTTAATGGGTGAGTGTACAAATGGAAGTTCTACATTGTTTATTAATAGGTAGGAATATGATTCATCTAGAATATTTCTAGGCATTGTTGCATAGAATCAAAACCAAATTGGTATGTGAGTTTTAAGCTAATGCTGCTTCATTTTGGAATTGAAACTGATTGAAAACGAAGATAAAAATAAAGCACAAAATTTATTTATTTCTGCAAATATAACGTGCACCATCATACACTCATGACTACAGAAAATGCGATGAGACTCTTCGTCTTATCGATTATACGTCATAAATATGTTTCGTGATTACGAAACTACAAAACATATCTCCTCAGTTGAGAGGACCCCAGCGAGGCGCGGCGCGTGGATCCCTTGCGTACGTGCTACAAGGAAGTATTAAACTCGTACAACTTAACCCCACGGATGCCGAGGGATCTTTAAATACATCCGATAAAAAACTAAACGACACCCCTCGCTATGCAAAAAACATCCCCCAGAAAACGAAAACGTCCATAAAGGAAAATTTATCCACAAATTAATTTGTAGCAGTACGAAATAAAATTAAAGTAAAGCGCGCGACTTAGTTTATTCGATTGATGGCGGATGCTTTTTTCGATTTAGGAATCTCCCCAGGGGGAACGGAAACACAATCTAACTAAACGATAAGTTAAACATCTAAATTTAAATGAGGCTTTCAATTAAATTTACTGTACCTACTGCAATTTTTAATATTACCCGTGTGAATAGACATTTTGAAAATAAACATTCAAGAATACGATTACGCAAGACTGTGGCAAACATAAGCTTAAAAATATTGCAAAGTAATTACAGGATTAACCTAAGTATAGTTTATCCGACAGTATAATACAGTTTTTAATGTCATAGGAGTTAAGATGACATCTCTGACTCTCATCCGCGGAATAAACATGACACTAACAAAGAAATCGTTTCGACTCTCAATTCAATGTGGAGATGTGCGAGTACCTTCGGAGTTTAAATCGGACATAAAAGCTGAATTCATTGGCAATTTCAAATACAATGTCATAAAACGAAGCATGAATATTCACACCTCTAGCTATCACCAGTCTCTACTTTCTTGCTTGTTGCATTACCTTGTCTTACGCCAATGATGACTCCCCCCAGTCCGGTATCCCAAAGTATCTACTATCTGTCATATGACTATGACAGTCGCATATTTTCGTTCAAACAAAATCTTCTGTGGGAACGCTATGTCGAAATAGAAGAATTTTCGCCATTAAATTCGGCCTCGACTGCCGTCTTATATCGTACACATTGAGTGATTTATTGTACACAAACGTACATTAGATTTTTATGTTCGTATCTTGTAGGTTGTAAATAACATTGGTGGTTGTTCCCCGACCCACTTGAAGATTATTACTGATTTATTTATTATTTAAACGGTGTGATGGATGGCCCCAGTCGGATTGTTACTTAGTTGGGTGAACTTTGCAGTCCATAACATTTTGTTCGTGACCTTTAGAAATTATTATCAGAATGTAGGTTGCAACATTTTGACACCTCGATACTATACATCAAACGTTTCCAAACGTTTGATGTTTGTTAATAATTTAACTAATTGTTTAATTTGGTATCGATTTCATTTTTGGTAAAAGTTTCAATTTGTTTATTGCATAGGTCAATAAGTGGTGGTCTGTTCTTGGGACACCGCGATCGTGTGAACACATCGAAGGATTAAATTATTAAACGAAACAAAATCAAATTTCTTGACGCACGTTACATTCCAAACCCCATCTTTACCCAACAACACGGCACACTTGAATCACCCCCACAAGACTATTGAAACTCTAATCCAATTCTTTCATATAATTGCCTAATCTTTCCTCTCTAAATAGGAGGTGCTTAATCTCGGCCGGTGCCCCAGCAAGGTGAACTAACCGAGCCTGAAATGGTTATTTTTTAACTTCCCCATTATAAGCTGGGAAGTGGAGCGGATTAAGCAAGGGAGACTAGATTTAGGGCCATTTTGAACGCGTCCGTATTGATTGTAACGTTCATGCGTCGTTTGGCAAATCTTGTGATGCTGGGATCTATTGGGAGATTTTGAGGATATTGATAAAGATTAGCTTTTGACTTTTTCGAGATCACTGTGTCTTAAAAAGTGGTTCTTATGTGTTTCATTTGCATTTTTCTAAAACGTGTCAAATGCAAATGAATCACATTAGTGGATTAGTGTAACTCGTTAAGGCTATTTCTTGTTCAAGAGGTAGGTTACAGTAAATATAACGTAACATAATTATTCAATTTTATTTTCATATTAAGAAAATATTCTAGTTACGAGTATTACCAATTAGAACTCTTTCGACCTTCCCAGACAAATTCACCCAAATAAACTGTAATGAAGACAAGCTAGTTCCAAGTAAAGCACACCAGTTAGCACGTGTCGTTTTAATCAACATTCCAATGTGGGAACTGTCGTGTCCACGAGTGGAGCTATAGAGTTATGGCCGCGATCTGCATAATTAATAGCTTTATGATCATTTAACTGTATTTCGGCATTACTGCGGTTAGATTGTGGGTTAACTACCAAATTTTTTTTTTTTACTTTTGTTATACGTGCTCAAAAGCCAGAAGCAGTTTATAATCTAATTATTATGTATGGCGAGTAATAATTCATCAAGTTAATCAAATAATATTCAGAGTGGGATTATAAAAGGTGAATCTAATCAATAAAAAGTTCACATTTTACATTCAAGACCAAAACAAGGAAGTACGTAGTTGCAAGCTGGGGGTGTTAGATCTATCTAGGATGACTATCTGACTGAAAACGACTGAAATCAGACGAAATACTTATAGACCTAGCCACTAAAGTTCATCAGCAATATCTCCATTTAAGACGTTGTCCATTCATATCTATCATACAGCAACACACAGTATCTCAAGAGCCTGCGGTATCTGTGTCACATATCGCTATTGGCTTTCACCGTTCTATCTACGAGTAAATCTCCAGATCTGGCCAATAAAAATAAATATCTCTGCGGTTATTTACGGGTATAGTTCGGAACATGTTGTTCTTCGCCTGTACCGTTGTTTGTCAATGTTAAAAAGATGTTTATGGAAAAAATGATTTGTAGGATCGCTTCCCGGAATGCATGGAGGACCGTATGGGATTGAATTTTGTAAGTGATTTTGAATGTGTTTTGGAGTTTTATTTGTATTGTTGATGAATGGCAATAAGTAGAAGAAAAGATAGTTCGATAGATGTGATTGTGTTGTCTATGTTTAGGTACGATTTCGTGCTTGCAAGGAATTTTCGATTGTTTAAAAACTGTTGAGTTATTCGTTTTTTTTTATTTGGCACTCTTTCATCTTTTTTTATTTCTTTATTTAACGGTACTCTTGCGGTTGTCCACTATCTCGTCTGATGGTGATCGAAGTACCTTATGAATCTTGAAGACCCCAAGGCTACAGCTGTATGGCGGGCCCTCCCTTAGGGTCAAAGCCTGCCAAGGTCGCGGGACTAAACAGCAACCGTGACTCCGGAATGGGCTATTGAAGGACACCGTGGATTTTAGTCAGTACAAGTGTGACAGTCCCAGTCTTGCCCTGGGTGGGAGAACTCATTTGATGATTTTACCACGCAAAAAAAAAGTTTACAGTTGTGAGCAAATACATCAAAATAATAATTATGTCAATCTTGGCGAAATCATGAACGGAAGATAAACTATGTATTTAGTTAGGTGCTGGTAGATTACACCTTTATTCGCCTTTGGGGCGATAGAATAGCTCATGTTTTACATTGCATTTATATAAGATAGAGTCCTAGATGGAAACTTTAAACATAGTGTTAAACGTAATTTGTTGCAATAAAACGATATCTGCTGTGTCATGGAATGCACGTCTCAAAAATACTAATAAAATAAAAATATTTCTACTATTAGATACGTATTTTTCATTTTTTGCATTTAATAAATGATGAACTTAAAGATTGCATCTTAAGTATGTAATTAACACACATTCTCACATCACAGAAGATATAATTAGTCATAAATCAATGTTTCTTGTGATATTAGTTGAAGACCCTCATTTTTGTATTGTAGTAAGCCCAAGGCATTCCGCGACCCCCTTACGAGCTAAAGGCCTATTTTCAAACGCCAGCTGATCTTTAATTACATTCTTCCAAACAACTTTTGGGCAATATTTATATGTGCCAATATCAGAAAGAAACACGGCGCGCATTCACTATAAGTCTTATTTAACAAAAAACGGCCTTAACCGACTTCCGATACACTATTGGCTATAATTTCGCGGACATTAACATATTAGCATACAAATTGTCTACAATTAACTCTATACACATGTAAAGGAGTTAAACTAAATGTATGGCCAATGTTTGTGCTAGCGATTATTCTGTCAATGTTGACAGCAAAAACAGAATAATAGATACCAGTAATAGAGTACGTTTTCGAGTTGCTCGCAGTAGTTATTCGGTACCAATATGTTGGAGGTTGGCGCGAGTCGGGCGTCGCATTCCACAAGCCTACATTCCTGCGCTGACACGTGGTGTAGGAAGTGGGCGCTGGCAGGGCCTGGCACCAACACACGCCCTACATTATGTGTGCTATCTACTGCGTCTATGTATTGTTGATAAATCATTCAACTTTATTGTTGTTTATCCCCATATTAGGTCTCACTACTTTTGCATTAAACTTGAAGGTAGTATAGTTTCTTGGCAGCGAACAGCGGTAAATTTCCTACATGCGCTTACCTAGCAGGATTCACGACTAAGAAAATTGTTGTTTACATTAATGATCACATTAATATCGGGAGACTAACAGCTTTAATGGCGAGTTGTCCGAGTATCTGTAATTGCTCGCAAGGTGGATTTAACACAAAGTAAGTTTAATTAAATATCACCTCATTATTTAGTTGTGGGTAAAATAATCTTACATCCACATGCTCACAAGATAACTGTTATTATTAATGATACCAATCACCGATACGACATAAACACATCGATGTTTGGAGCTAAAGATTGCGATATTGCATGATTAGTGTCAGCTGCGCGGGAGCATTAGTAGATGTGACAAGGTTTTAAGGATTGCGAAGTGTATTAATAGGAACAGGTTGTCTGTTAGGATTAATGGAACAGTTTAGTTCTGTAATTACGGTTGCAACTTCTGTAAAAAACACCACAGTTATATTATCTATGATTAGTTCGATATTAAACATAAGAGTTTAAGAGTAAACATTAATAATATTCCTAACAACGTATATACTTGTAAATATGTATTTCTAAGTTTACGACCTCGTCATTAGCCCATAGCCATCATAATGAGCAACAAACAAGCGGACGCCTATTTGCTGAACGTAAATACAATTGAAATACACATCCGTAATAAGTCAGCCGAGACCGATACCAGCCGGGGCCGATACCAGACGGGTACCAATTCGCGTTGGACGGGTTACAAATAACGTAATGCGATTTGTGTGGCGTCCTGTGGGTGTAGGTTATGACGCGTCTCGTTAAACAAGCTTTATTGTTTTTCTATATAAGTAAGTAAGGACGTATTTTTCCTTATTTTAATGGTAGTTGGCAGGCGCGTGATTTTATTGGGGTGTGTATATTTATGTATATTTGGCCTTGGAGGAAAGCATAGATTAAATTGAAACGCTAGTTGGAAACTGCCTACCTAACTAGAAATTCAAATTCAAGTTGCTGGGAAAAATATGTAAATAACCTACTTAAACTAAATAATTCAAATTATTTCTTTATTTTTTAAACTTTGCTCCACAAAAGGAATTTCTCCTGTGTCGTGGGTGCGTTTACAAACAAATATAAACAAACGTTCAGACCCGAAACAACTACTTGAAGATCATATAAATACATATTTGTTCCGTGCTGGAATCGAACTCGCGACAAGCAGCGCAGCAGTCCGATCACTTCGTCAACCGTGCCATCCAAATGTAATATTTGGTAATAAAGTTATGTCAAAATAACTTCGGTGTCCGAAGTTATTTTGTAAAATTAAATCAACTAAAGATTGAAAATTAATGCTTGGTAAGGTTATCATTAGACGAGCGTGAACTTATCGATGCCTTAGTTCACAATTGCACTAACTACAAAATTTTCATTTTTCACTTTTTTAGTGCCAAATACACTAAATTTCATGCTCTTTCGTTTCCGCGTATCGAAATGGCGTTATTCCGTCTCTTTCTACCAAAAACGTGGTTCACAGTTGTATTAAATGAGATCGCATGAATGTTGTACCGTACTAATGACGTTTATTTTTGTAAAACCAATCAAGACATACTTTAACTGATTTTAAGTTTAACAACTGCAGAAAATTTCAAAACACAAACGTATTATTTAAATTTGTAATAACTGCGCATACGTTTTAGCAGTGCTATAAGTGTGTATTATGTGTTGTTAGTGCAAAAGGATCGAGAAAATTGGTGTACAAGTGTGCTAAGTATGTACTTAGCACACTTGTGCATGAAAGTTCCACTCCCAGTAGATGTCTACTGAAAGTATTACAAAGGTATTCCATCCACTTCTTCCTCTTCCTTTTTAACAATAATTGTGACTGACAAGAACAAAGAAGCCTGACATTATGGTGATAGATCGATCGGAGCGTCGCGCAATGATTGTTGATATAACGTTCCCGCATGACGAGAACCTCGTGAAGGCAGAGAAGGCTCTCGCTTGGCAGCTGGCTCAAACGCTTGATTCAGTAGGCTGTACTACTGGACACGGCGCGTATCATTAGGAGGTTCGTCTCTCAGGAGTCCTGACCACCGGTATCCCGGACCCTGTTCCTGATGCTGGTAGACTGCTTTTCATATTTTTAAATATTTTTGTATTTCTTTATTGTTAAAATATTTAAAAATGTAATGAATAAGTAAACATCAATGAAGATTGTGATGACACTGAATCGTCTGATGATGATCAAGATGAAGAGTCCATTGTTGAAGAAATTTAAGTTAATAAAGAATCATTGTTACCTTAAACTGAAGACTTATTTTAATAATTTTCTTATGAAAATTCTTATTGGGTTGATTCAGAAACGTTTAGATGGCACGGTTGGCGCAGTGGTTGAGAGATCGACAGCTGCGTAGCGTGTCGCGGGTTCGATCCCCGCACGGAACAAACATTTGTATGACCTACAAATAGTTGTTCTGGGTCTGGGTGTTCGTGTGTGTGAGTTTCTATGTTTGTGAACGCACCCACGACAACGGAAAATTCCTAGTGTATAACAAAGTTTTCTTTTTTATTAAAGAATAAAACCAATTGGTTTGGACAATACCTAAAGATTGGCCCATAATAATCGGGCTGCAACCTTTTTTTTTATTGTGGGTGTGAAACATAATTAGGTAATTATTTATTTGATTGTGGATAAAACTGGCAGGCAGACAGTGAACCTGTGCAGTAAACAGTGTGTTAGGGTGCAGGCACACAGGCACGCGGCGGGCATGAGGTGTGGGTACGTAGGAGTCCGTCAAACCGCCAGGTGTGGCTGCGGCCTTATTTATGGCGCGTCGTGGGCTCGGGATTTATAACACCAGTGTGTTAGTTCAAGAGACAGGGTGATGTCTGGCAATGTCAGTTGGAGATTGGAAACCGTTTCCTCATTGTTTAAGTCTATATTCGATGTGACATATTAAATATAACATCACGCCTGTAATTGCCGAAGGGTTACGCAGAGGTGTAGAACCTGACAGTACATTTCGCCAGTTATGATAAAAACCCAAGTACCTCATAGTGGGCGACCCTATTACCATTGTCATCAACCGGGCACAAGTCCAAACACCGTTATAATCATCAATAACCCTTTGTTCAACTGGCAACATGTCTGGCAGTTGCACTAGCAATCACAAGACCAACGAGGCACTCGAATCAATGCTTATTTTTAGACATGATCAAAAGACAACTTATTCTTCTGCTTCACGTGGTACATACTTCTACATAGACAAATATTTAATATAGAGGTGAAGTAAAATAGGGCGAATTTTAAATGTTTTCGATTATACTGCAGATCTGGTAAGTATTATTATAGAAATGTTAGTTTATTATTTATTTAAATGTCAGGTCAGCAGCTTCATACTGTTCAATGTTTATACTTGACATTATTTACCTGAGCATCAAATAAAACTAACCGCTTAGTCGTTAATTTTAAAAAGGATGCGTTTTATACATAGTATCTACGTTGGGTAGGAATTACCTAAAGTAGACAACGTTATACACACAATTTTAAATACGATAATTTCAGAACATTAACTGCCACACACACATAAATTATTAAGCAAGCCTTATCTTTAATTATAATCTGCGCTATTTATCAAATCTATTTACCACCTATTATTAATAACATAAATCCTGCGGTATATTGATTAATAACTGTAAAATAATCATTTACTTATTTACATTATTTTTATTTTATAAATACTTTAGGTTCAAAAATAAAACCTGTTCAAGAATGATACCTATTTTTCCCTTGAGCTTCTACAACCCCATAGAACCATTGTAACCTTGTTAACAGGATTGATCAAGTTAATGAATCATAATGACTCGCACTGTTGTATTATACCTATTAGAGCAACTAAATTAAATTTATTTCTTTGTGAAGTTTGACATTCAGAACTGTATTATTTCAATAAACCATCTGACTCTGATGTAGTTTGACGTTTTACCGTCTGACTCTCGGCCTATAATCTCTCATCTCATTATAAATTATTTGTTTGTGTGTTTACAACATTCAGAGCCAATTACATTGATCTTTGTTTATTAAACCTAACTTTTCACGCACTTTATATACATATCATCTACATCACCTCATCTTTTATTACCAATCTGCTAATCTTTTTTCAACGAAGTTCAGATTGGATTTTAGGCTAGTTGGATACTGCTAAATATCGAGAACTGCCTACTGCTCTTCAGAGCTTGATTTAATGATACCTCTTCTCGATACTGGTCGTACGATTTCGATCTACAAAATTATTAGTAGCGACTGTCAAAGATCAACAAATGAGAACCCGGTCCAACGAATTAACAAATGGAGTTTCATTATATTTAAATAATCGTGAATATACTGATCTAGTGCAAAAATAGTTTTCAGAGCATTCTGCAAAAGTCTGAAAAAAGAATATTCTTTATGCATTTATTTCATCAGATGATTGATAGAAGAGAAGATACACATTAATGTTACAACCCACTTCTTATCAATCCTTATTATCACAGATTAGGTTCCTATTATTATCTTATTTAGCCGTTAGAGTCGCCAGCCAATTGCAGGCAAGCAGATAGATAATCTATGCCCCACTTGAGTCTTATCGTAGTGGTAAGATAAATAAACCACGCAATGTTTTTTAACTGGTGGACGTTATGTTTAAATAAGATATTATTCCAAGAAAAAAAGTAAGATTTTTAAAACACTTAGCTCCCCTACTCTATTTACTTATTTTCCCTTTAAGAACTATGAACTTCCAAAGAGGTAAGGTTTGTAAGTTTGAGTGTAGGGGATTATCTTCAGAAATACTGATCCGATTTCGAGAATTCTTTAACTAGTGGCAAGTTACATTATACACGAGCTGATACTCGGGTACAATTACCAATCGAAAACACAGACGCAGGTAGAGATTTCCACTTCTTTGCTGTGTGCATTATAAAAGACGTTTGGAAACGCTTCCATCCATGCAGTATTGAACTTGTGCTTTATATAGAGTTAAAAGCAGTCCAGGTATTTTCTAAGTATGATAAGACAGTACTTTTTCATTTACGTATGGAACAAATAGTGATAGACTGGCTTGCCTATGACTGTTGATCGTTGTAGCATATTTTTTAACGCATTTGGTTTTTGTCTTTGTCCTACAATTTTATCTTCAATTTCCCCGTTCCTTCATTAAAAATCTAAATGATGTCACATTGAGCTCGCTTCATTACTTACTAACAAAGATATTAGGTCCCGCGCGAGTCCTGTAACCCTTCAGACTTTACCCTTCGCGGGTTCATTCGCCGCTCGTTACAGGAGGGTTAAAATTGAGCCCGGACTTATAACCCGATGCAGCTTGCAGCGTTTTAAGCCGAATTCAAGGAAATTTACTTGGTAAGTTATTAAGCTTTTTAGAAGGGGGTATAGAATGGTGATTTGATTTCCCTCGTTTACTGTTAACGATGGTTTAATCAGGATTGGTGTTTTCGTCATGTTTGTGAAGTTTTCAGTTGATTATGAATGTTTTATTGGTCGGCCTGTAATTATTTGTTCTTACAATTCAATTTTATTATTCAAATTTGTTTCTATTTTACACGAAATACTATAATATTACATAGATTATGCAAATATAGAAAATGTTATTTGGTTTTGCCATATTTCAGTAGACACCAGCAGTCTGGACTTTTAGCAGGTTGATGGCAATAAGTTAGGTCACAGTTCAGGAAACTTAAACATAACTGGCGATATACCAGTACATATCTACCTTACCTTTAGACAATTTATAGGCGTGATGCTAGTTATGTATTGTTATGTAAAACATGCAGATGATATCTTTATGATATCATCTATGAGAAGAAAACATTATGTTGCCCTATGCGATGGTTTTAAATCATCATGCAGAGCAATTTAATGACTATGTATAACCTGAACCCTGCCAAGTCCATCGTTATCAGTTAGCATATCAGATCAGGTGCACTATTATCTCCCTGGCGGTACGTGACGCCGCTAATCTATCACCTATTAACGCAACCTCTTCCGTATTTGTACAGCACCTTAGATACTGCATGACAAACAGATCTTATCGCCTGTCTCATATTAGATCGATTAGATCCAGAGATCGCAATTAAGATAGCTTGGTTAGTACTTCCTCTTCTAAGGCATTTGAATTGAGTGTGGTGGTGGAATGGTATCAAGTTTTCAATAAGCTGGTAGCTTTATAGGATATTGCCTTACTAGAAATAACAGGTGATTTCACTTGTTCTGCAAGTTTTCATACTAGTATTGATCCACTACTCAAGATAAAGTATGCAATTCAGATCAGTCTATATTTTAATCGCATAAAGGCGCGTTTCCATTATGCAAGTGCTTGCATACATGTATGACGTCAGACATGTGTGCAAGTGATTTGAATTGGAAACACGATTTTGTTCAACTTGCAGCTTGCATACAAGATTTTAGTGGTATACAAGTTAGTTCTAGTTGAGAAAGATTGTTTTTTGGTTCCCAAAGACAATCATGTCTATGATATTCCTCAATAAACATTATTGTTTTCTCCGTATTCCGTTTAGCAGTCATTTTTACAAAGTAATAAAGTCATAAACAAAGTAATACTCTATGCACGACCGCATGCGCTTGCAACTTGCGTGCAAATGTGCCGACTTGATTATTGTGCGTACAAGTTTAAACCTAATTGCATACAAGTTGCAACTTGTTTGCAAGTTGTTGTTTCCACTATACAATTTGCATGCAACTTGCAACTTGTATGCAAATCACTTGCATAATGGAAACGCGCCTTTAGAGACAAAAAAAATGACAAACGAAAAGAACATTGTTTAAACTTCATCATCTTACGAGATACACGACGAAACAAGAAGTGGACCCCACAAATGGAAGTGACTGACATGTTGAGAATCAAGAACAATCTCAGTCATTACACGCAAAGCATCAAGAAAATATAGCTATAAAAGCGACATTCCCACATTACCTACCCCGTGATAAAGAAGTGACAACACACAGATAGAAAAAATATATATAAAACCACAAACAACCAAAAAAAGGCACTAATGATTTCATCTGACATGTTAATGCGTCCTAAATCTCAGTGGTTGTAGCCTCACAAATTACGATGTTTCGTTAATTGTGCTCATACAGCCTCAGATACTAAAAATACTTGAGACTAGTCATAAAATCTCAGCCGTTTTTTTTTTTAGTTATTAGAGATTGATAGATCAGTTGGTGCTGAGTAGATGTGACACATGATTGATGATGGATTATGGGCCGAAATGCAAACACTATTCAGATGAAACAAGATTTTGTATTTTGAAACTTAGATGAGCACATACAGTCTATAACGCAGTTACAGTAAGAGAGAGTGACAGCTAGATCATTATTAGAGACCCAATAACAACAAATCCGTTTACAAAGTAAGTTCTATTGTTTATTATGCGGGACCTAGTCCATGCATAATACCATCACTGTAATACATGATGTTACGTTGACATTGCGTTTACAAAGACAGCTCTAATACTACCCCTTAAACCAATGTTATAAGTATTAACCTATTACTGTCCAAACAAAATTTACCTATTACTGTCTATAAAACTTTTTGTACAATATCACAAACAATGCGAGATACCAAGTAAAGTGAGAGATACATATAAACCAAAAATAACTTCTTCACAAATTAAGTAAACATAATCCTTTAACAAATTGATCATGTTTTTCTTTTGTCAAAGGTTTTGTCAACACATCTGCAATCATTAAATCTGTTGACAAATACTTAACACTAACAATGTTTTTCTTTATATTTTCTCGAATGAAGTGATGTCTCACATCAATGTGCTTAGTTCTATTATGATACATACAATTAGTAGTTAATTTTTGAGCAGACTGGTTATCATTATACAATGTTACTTTACAATCAATATTCAACAATTCATTTAGAAAACTTCTTACAAAAAGAGCTTCCTTACAACCATCTGAAAGTGCCATATATTCAGCCTCTGTGCTGGAGAGAGCAACAGTTTTTTGTTTTCGACTTTCCCAAGAAATCAATGAATTACCGAGCTTAAAAATAAAACCTGTAAAAGACTTACGGTCAAGTTCATTTCCACCCCAGTCAGCATCCACATAAGCAGTTACATCCATACCACTCTTCTGAAAAACTAATCCATAGTTTACAGTACCTTTAAGATAGCGAAGAACACGCTTCAAGGCTTTCCAATGATGTTCAGTATGACACTCGTTAAATTGACTGAGCACACTCACAGCATGAGCGATATCTGAACGGGTGCAGACTGCTATGTACATGAGACAGCCAAGCAAATTCCTGTAATGAGAATTTGAATTATTATTATTATCACCTTTTGATAATTTGATTCCTTTTTCTAATGGAGTTTTTGCGGGTTTGCAATTCATCATGTTAAACTTCTCCAGTACTCTTTTTATGTATTCAGTTTGATCAAGAGTAACTTTATTTTGACTTTTATTTACTCTCATTCCAAGAATGTGGTGTGCAGATCCAAAATCCTTCATTTCAAATGTGTTCATAAGTTCATGTTTCACCTTTTCTTTCAAAGTTGAATTGTTGGAAAACAATAAAATGTCATCAACATAAAGTGCAATTATTACCAATTCACTATTAGTTCTCATGTAAAATACACATGGTTCTGATGTCATCCTTTTGAAATGCATTTTCTTTAATAATACTTCGTTAATTCTCTCATACCACATTTTGGAAGCTTGCTTTAAACCATAAATAGCTTTGTGTAGTTTGTACACAAATTTTTCTTTACCTTTTACTATGAAACCTTCTGGTTGTTCCATATATACGTTTTCATTTAGATTGCCATTCAAAAAGGCAGTTTTAACATCTAGATGATCAATGTCCATATTAAATTCAGCAGCTAAGGCAAGTAAAGTTCTAATAGTTGAGTGTCTTACCACCGGAGAGAAAGTCTCTTCATAATCAACTCCATATTTCTGCGAGTAACCTTTAGCCACCAGCCGTGCTTTGTATCTCAAAAGTTCACCATTGAGACCTTTCTTCTTTTTAAAAATCCATCTGCACTTAATTGGTTTTTGACTCTTTGGTTTCTCTACTAGAGTCCAACATTTATTGTCATTAAAAGATTTATACTCATCTGTCATGGCTGCTGTCCACTCACTTGATTCCGCGCCTTCCAAAGCTTCTCGCACTGTTCCTGGTTCATCATCATTGTTGCATAGTTCTTTAGCCAAAAGAACTGACATTCCACTCTCATCAAGATCTTCATACAGCGATGAATCTGATGTCATCTCGTTCACACATGGAACGTATGTAGGATCCGCAGAATTTGATTCTAAAGTGGTGTCAACCTCACTGTCTGAATCATACACTGTAATTGTACTCGATCTTATTCTTCTTTGGTCATCAGAAGACTCTGGTCTTACGGTGGATGGTTCAGACTGGCTTGGCTCAGGTCCTTCAATATGCTGAGAGCACTGGTCACTATCCAGGGTTGATTCTGGGTCATGAACAGTATTCACAGGTTTCCCAATAGTATCATTTTGAGAAAAATCAACGAACACAGAGTCAAAATTATCATCATGTGACCTGTTATTGAAAAATTTATTCTCCAAGAAAATCACATCTCTTGCTTTGACACACTTGTATGATTTATCAGGATCCAACAGACGATAACCTTTAGTACTTTCACAGTACCCAACAAAAATATGTTTCTTAGATTTCGAATCCAATTTGTTTCTAATTGGGGTAACAGCATAGTGCAGCGTTTTTAAAAAAACGCTACATTTTTGAGTAGCACCTTTTTTAATAGAAATTGTTATGCAACCTGTTTTTGGAAGCCTTGACTCAATTTTTTTTTAGTTCTGAATCTTTTTAAATTTGAATTTGTTTCTGTTCTCGAAAAAAAGTGAAGATTTTTTTCTTTGTGTCAGTTGGTTGTGGATTGTTGCCCGATACGTTTAATCGCTGAATTTTTTATTTTTTCGTTGTAAATCTGGGCTTTAAATCAGTGAAGTGAGTATATCAGTGCTGCAAAATAAATATATTGCTCTTCTATTCGCCGGAATGGCGTAATCTGAAAATTTTCTCATGGTTCGGTAAGTTTTTTTTAATAGATTTTTTCTGCAAATTTGTCTTCTGTTCAGTCCGTATTTTTGGTCTCATGCCGCCTGTTTTTCTTTTCTACGTTGTGCAGGAAACGCTGAGTACGGCATCACCCATAAGTTTATAAGATAGCAGTCTGGAGCAACGCTCCGCCGCGACCCGGTGTGGTCGCGTACAGCCTTTTCCGGTTCCTGAATTTGCCAGGCTCTTAAGCCGGCAAATGTGATCCAGAGCCAGATTTTTTTGAAGACCTGTTTCTGTGTTGACCGAGGTTATCAACACGGTGCTCCGCAGCAGGCCGGCAGCGCGTCTCGTCATCCTGACAGGATCCAGCTGAGCATTTCCATTTTACTGTTTTATTTATTTCTTTTAATGTTAAAATTGATATTTTTATGTAAGGCTTAGCAATACAACCCCTACTCAGGGTATGTGTGAGGATTTAGGCATTTAAAAACCACTATCTTACACAATCTTTCTATTCTTACCGAGGCGCGTTAATTAGCATTGGCCAATTAGTTAATTACCGCAAGGTTCGCTTGATTATTTTACCTCTAAATTTCAAGATTTTGGTTTTCCCTTAATAAATTAAGTAACAATTAATTCATACTTACGTTGGTTAATCTGACATAATCGCATAATAACTCAGTTTTAATTGTGTGCAACCAATTTGTTTTATAATTCAATACTAGATACTATCGATAACCTGGCACAATCGCAACCCAACTGATTTCTTTTATGTTTTTTTTTTCATTTTGAAAATATTTAAGAATTATACGTTTTTTAAATAGGGGAACGTTGTTTTTCTTGAAGTATCCCGCTATATATGGCGCCCGAACTAATAAAGTAAGTATTTTTCTTGTCCATACTACTTGTTATTTAACTCTACATCACATAATTTTTTTTTTTGCAAATCGAGGGTGGTAGCTCACTCCAAGTGAGCTAATAATTTCTTCCACTGTGTGAGCTAATTTGTTCTCTGTTTATTCCTATTGTTTGTTTCAGGACTCTAACGTGATTACCCAAGTGGCCAGTTTAAGAGATTCCTAGAGCCTGGACTGTTCCCATGGTGTTACATCACGAGCCCTGAACTACAGATACGATCACGAAGAACTGGCGGGGTATTGTGCTTTGTTTGCTTGTGTGAGTTGTAATTATTCATCATTTATATAAAATAATTTTGTGAACTATAAAACACACAACCCTCTTTTATTTCTCACCCATCAAATACATAATTTACCTAATTATTATCCCCTGTGTTTAATTTGTTTTCCTTTAGCTAGCGGTTGTTAGAACCCGTAGTGTATGAGTGTGTTGTATGAACTTATAGGCGTCGTGTTGCAAAGGTAAGCTCTGTATGCACGGTTGTTGTCTGTTCTTAGTTGTGTCTTTTGTTTCCTAGCTTGGCAATTCCGGTCGCGGCTGGTCGCTGTGTGTCTAGTTTTTTTTGTGTTTAGGTCCAGCTGTACTTGGGGTGCCTATTTTTTGCTTAGGATCAAATCGACTTTTTATTCACAGCCGTCGTACTTATTCTAGTTTTATGCTCGTGTTTTGCCTAGGGTTGTTTTAGTTTTATTTACATCATGTCTGAAGAAGGAAATTCCATTGGCGAGACTCCGCATCGTGATAGTCCTATCATCTCTCGACCGCCACCTCCTATTCCACCTAGAGTCTCTCGTAGTTCCAACCAGTCTATGCTGCCGTCACCAATCAAATCCGATGATGGTCCACCGTACGTCAAGCAGTTCTCTCTGTCAAAATGGAAAATTTCTTTTGATGGCAAGACATGTGTTCGCGATTTTTTTTCTAGTTTAGAAGAATGCAGGGAGGCTGACAATCTAACGGATAGTTATCTCGTTAGGCGTTTCCACGAGGTTTTGTCTGGTATCGCTTTACAATACTATAGGTCCATTCGTCGACCCGGTCTGACGTTTATAGAGATCAGACAGGCTTTCCTTAGAACATTCGGGTCAGCTGACTTTGAATTCAGGACTGGACAAGAGGTCCGTAATCTTAGGCAGAGACCTGAGCAGTCTGTGAGGGAGTTTGTTATCCGTGTGACGTACCTTAATGCCAAACTCGTCAAACCCATTGAGGAACCAGAGTTAGTTGATATTATTACACACAATATGTTACCTAAATACACCCCCTGTTTGTCTATACAGAGGTTTCCAGATTTAAATAGTCTGATTGAGGCCGCTTCCCATTTTGAATCTTTTATTAAAACTCCAAAAGCAGTCGCTAGTCTGGATAGTACCGTTTACCCGACACCTATTTCTGGACACGCTTCCCAGTTTCCAAAATCCCACCAAAGTGAAAGTAAGGTTCAGAGTTGTCCAACCTGCAGTCTGTCTCAACCACACTGCCTTAAGTGCAACAAACCCGGACACTCATACCGTTCTTGCCCGGAGGTCACCGGCATGTTATGTTTTAAGTGTCGCACTCCAGGTTTTATAACACGTGATTGTCCTAAGTGCAATCCAAAAAATGCTTAAGCCACCGACGGCACGCTCTTTACCGTACAGTGTCGCCGGTTATATCTACTGATTCGACTGATAATCGACCTTTTATTGAAATTTTATTGTGTAACCAGGTTGTTAAGGCTTTACTTGACTCTGGAGCACAGATGTCGCTTATTAGTCATAGTTTAATACAGAAATTTGGTCTTTCTTTGAACGCGAGTGATGCTTGTCCTCGTGCAATCTCGGCTAATAATTCGCCTATCGATATTCTGGGTACTGTTTATCTCCCAGTTCAGTTTAACGGTACAACTTTTACGCATGAGTTTTTAGTGGCAAGTTCTATGTCGTCTTCCGTGATATTAGGTATCGAATTTTGGAATAAGTTTGGTTTAACGTCTGTTTTTAGTCAAGCTTTTGATAAAAATATTAGAGGTAATATGTACCTCCCGTCTGTTCAGCACTCACCTCCACAAATTTCCTCTGTTAGCGAGGTTCGATACGTTCATCCACGCAACGTTTTATCACTGGAACAAGAGATGAACCTTCAGCAAGTCATTAATGAGTTTGAAGACATCTCTTCTGAAAAAATAGGCCTGGGAAAAACATCTTGGCTGTCCCATAAAATCAATACAACAGGACCTCCTATCCGCCAAAGTTATTATCCTTTATCTCCAGTTAAATTAAAAATTCTCAACGAGGAGATCGATAAAATGCTAGACTTGGGGGTTATTCGTCCCTCTCGTTCCCCATGGGCTAGTCCAGTGGTTATGGTTACAAAAAGTGATGGTTCGGTGCGTTTTTGTGTTGACAGTAGGAAGCTTAATAGTGTGACCATTAGAGATTCGTACCCACTCCCGCGCATTCATGATATTCTTGATAACCTTCGAGGCGCTAGATACATAAGCTCTCTTGATTTTAGGAGTGCTTTTTGGCAGATTCCGCTCGCAGATAAAGAGAGTTGTCAGAAAACCGCTTTTATTGTTCCACAACGAGGTCTTTTCGAATTTGTTAGAATGCCATTTGGCCTTACAAATGCCGCTTCTGAGATGCAACGTCTTACTGACATGATTGTCAATTATGAATTTACTTCGACCAGCGACGACTGCGTTTTCGGGTACGTCGACGATTTAATTTTAGTTTCCAAGGACTTTAATAGTCACCTGGCGCTTCTCAGGAAAGTTCTAGCTCGTCTTAAGAAGGCTGGTTTATCCATTAATCTAAAAAAGTGCGTGTTCTGTAAGAGCGAATTAAAATACTTAGGGTATATTGTAAATGAGAAGGGTCTTCAAACCGATCCCAGTAAACTCGAAGCTATTAGGGATTATCCCACTCCTACTACTGCTAAGTCTTTACGTGGTTTCATTGGTATGTGTTCCTATTACAGGCGTTTTGTGAATGGTTTTTCTACCATAATAGCTCCGCTCACTGCGTTAATTGGTAAGAGAAAAGGTCGTGATCCAATAAGTTGGGACGACGCGGCTCAACGGGCTTTTGTAAAATTAAAAGAAGCTCTGATCGATACCCCTGTTATGGCATGTCCAGATTTCTCGAAACCGTTCATCTTGCAGTGTGATGCGTCTGCTGTTGGTCTTGGTTCAGTTTTAACACAAAAAATTGATGATGTAGAGCATCCAATCGCTTATTATTCGCGCCTATTTTCCAAAGCTGAACGTAATTATAGCACTACAGAGCGCGAACTTTTGTCAGTTTTAGATTCTATTAAACATTTTCGGTGCTATTTGGATGGGTTCAAGTTCTCTGTCATAACTGACCATATGGCCCTTAAATGGCTTCTCACTTTGAACAACCCCTCAGGTCGTTTAGCTCGTTGGGCTACTATGATCTCCCAATATACGTTCGATATCATACACCGCAAGGGTACACAACATATAGTACCAGATGCTCTTTCCAGATTATATGCTAGTCCTGTGTCGTTTGATCAGGGTCCAGAACATACTAACGACCGTTGGTACAAAAAGGTATTTTTAGGTGCCCGTGATACACCACAAATGTTTCCAGCTTACGCGATACATAACGGTGTCTTACTAAGACGTATGCCTGTCACCAGTCCCTTGTCTTCCGACCCATGGCGTGTTGTTTTGCCAGCTGAAAAGGTTACTTCTGCGATTTGGGAAGTACATAATAGTTTTCCTTCAATACATCCAGGTGTATCCAAGTCGTACCTAAAACTTAAGGAAACCTTTTATTGGCCTAACATGTACCGTGACGTCGTTAGCACTTTAAGACAATGTGAGGTTTGTAAAGCGTATAAGATCGCGAACACGCAACCTCGCGGACTGATTTGCTACCCTAAGCAAGTGACCATGCCCATGCAGATGATTTCGATTGATGTGATTGGACCGTTGCCCCTCGCTTATTACGGATATAAGTACATTATCTCTATGGTCGATGTTTTTTCAAAGTACGTGTGGCTTGTTCCTCTTAAGAGAGTAGACGCTTTTGCTGTTATAAAAGCTTTAGAGTCCGAAATTTTCTTTAACTTCGGTGTACCTCGTTCTATTTTATGCGATAACGCCACTGTTTTTCGCAGTAGTCAGTTTCTAAATTTCCTCAGATCTTTCCATATTGAATCCCCTACATTTACACCTTATTATACACCCCAAGCGAATACTGTTGAGCGCTATAACCAAAGTGTAGTAACATGCTTAGGGATTTTAGTTGGTGAAAACCAAAGATGTTGGGCTAAGATGTTGCCTAGAGTAAAGCTCTATCTTAACTCATGTGTCAATCTAGCCACTGGCTTCACGCCTAACTTTCTCATGTTTGGTAGGGAAGTACTTATGGATTCTAGCCGTGCTAATAGTCAGACTCAAAGCTCTAATTTAGCGGACAGTCGGACTCGTCACGCTTCGAATTTGTCTTCTCTTCGTGAGGTATATGCGAAGGTGGCTGATAATCTTTCTATGGCTTTCCTCCGTAACTCCCAAGCTTATAATTCCAATCGGTCGGCTATTACTCTAAATGTTGGTGACACTGTATGGAGACGTAATTTCTCCAGGTCATCTGGAGAAGACTTTTTCTCTGGAAAGCTAGCTCCACGTTTTGTTAAGTGTCGTGTTTTGCAAGTTATTTCTAGGACTACTTATTTGCTACAGGATTGTGATTCCGTACATTCTGGTAGATATCATATTAAAGATATCCTAAAGTAACTTTTTTTCTCTATCTTTTTATTCAAGTATTTTGTACGGGACTCAAGCGATTCTATCGCGCTCAGTTTGACCCTTAGAAATTGTCTATTGGTTCAGTAACAACAAATAATTACAGATGGCAGTGGTCTAACTTTTGTGTTGGAACTTTTTTAGTCGAGTTTTTGCTAGCATTAAGTTCCAATAAACGTACATAGATGGCGTTTTTCTAAACTTTATGCCAGTACTTTGTCAAGTCGCGTCATAGCTAGTTCTATCATAGATGGCGTTATTCTAAATTTTGTATTAAAACTTCTTTGGTTGTTTCGATGCATCTAGTTAAACAATTGATTTATAGATGGCGTGTTTCACAACTTGGTAGGGCGTTGTGTTAATTAATTACTGTGCTTAACCTATCCGAAATGGTAGACTTGTCACTTTCTTAATCTTTGAACTCAGCCATACTGGTGCATTCTTTAGTGATGTGCAGGTGTCGATAAAATCTATTATCGAATTTTTTATCTTCGTTTTGAAACTTTTTCTTTAGTTGTTTTTTTTGTCTTTTCTTTTCTGAAGTCTCCTTTATAGACTCATTGTGGATTTGTCTGGTGTCGATTTTTAGGCCATGGTGTTCTTTGTCCGAAGCTGTTAGATTATTTTCAATCGATCGCGTTTGTCAACTAGGTGTTATTTTTACCTTAGGTTTTATCTTTATTCTTTTGGCTCTTTCAGGTCACTTTGTTGACTTTGTCGTTCTAGTTTGAAGTTAGTTGTATAATTAGGTAGCTGCTACTTGCACTATTAGGTCTTATCTTTATTCTTTTGGCTCTTTCAGGTCACTTTGTTGACTTTGTCGTTCTAGTATGAAGTTAGTTGTATAATTAGGTAGCTGCTACTTGCACTACTGTTAAGTTAGCTTAGTTTTACTTAGACTTAATTTTTCCTTGTTATCTTCTTGACCGGACAATCTTAGGTTTAGTTTAGGTCAACTATTAGGGATAGTGTTTTAGGCTAGTCTAGGTTAATTTCCTCTGGTTTTTTCCCTTTTATCCTCCTGGGCTAGTTGTTCTTTTTTCTTGTATTGCTTATTGCCGGACTTTTTTTTCTTGGAAAGGGGGTACTGCAGCGTTTTTAAAAAAACGCTACATTTTTGAGTAGCACCTTTTTTAATAGAAATTGTTATGCAACCTGTTTTTGGAAGCCTTGACTCAATTTTTTTTTAGTTCTGAATCTTTTTAAATTTGAATTTGTTTCTGTTCTCGAAAAAAAGTGAAGATTTTTTTCTTTGTGTCAGTTGGTTGTGGATTGTTGCCCGATACGTTTAATCGCTGAATTTTTTATTTTTTCGTTGTAAATCTGGGCTTTAAATCAGTGAAGTGAGTATATCAGTGCTGCAAAATAAATATATTGCTCTTCTATTCGCCGGAATGGCGTAATCTGAAAATTTTCTCATGGTTCGGTAAGTTTTTTTTAATAGATTTTTTCTGCAAATTTGTCTTCTGTTCAGTCCGTATTTTTGGTCTCATGCCGCCTGTTTTTCTTTTCTACGTTGTGCAGGAAACGCTGAGTACGGCATCACCCATAAGTTTATAAGATAGCAGTCTGGAGCAACGCTCCGCCGCGACCCGGTGTGGTCGCGTACAGCCTTTTCCGGTTCCTGAATTTGCCAGGCTCTTAAGCCGGCAAATGTGATCCAGAGCCAGATTTTTTTGAAGACCTGTTTCTGTGTTGACCGAGGTTATCAACACGGTGCTCCGCAGCAGGCCGGCAGCGCGTCTCGTCATCCTGACAGGATCCAGCTGAGCATTTCCATTTTACTGTTTTATTTATTTCTTTTAATGTTAAAATTGATATTTTTATGTAAGGCTTAGCAATACAACCCCTACTCAGGGTATGTGTGAGGATTTAGGCATTTAAAAACCACTATCTTACACAATCTTTCTATTCTTACCGAGGCGCGTTAATTAGCATTGGCCAATTAGTTAATTACCGCAAGGTTCGCTTGATTATTTTACCTCTAAATTTCAAGATTTTGGTTTTCCCTTAATAAATTAAGTAACAATTAATTCATACTTACGTTGGTTAATCTGACATAATCGCATAATAACTCAGTTTTAATTGTGTGCAACCAATTTGTTTTATAATTCAATACTAGATACTATCGATAACCTGGCACAATCGCAACCCAACTGATTTCTTTTATGTTTTTTTTTTCATTTTGAAAATATTTAAGAATTATACGTTTTTTAAATAGGGGAACGTTGTTTTTCTTGAAGTATCCCGCTATAATAGGCAATGCAGCCAAAAATACGTAAATGACTAACATCTACCTTTTTATTTCTCCATTTTTCTTCAGGTACTTGTCCAATTAGAGCCTTAGTTGGTGTCCGGTTCTTGAGATACACAGCGGTATTAACAGCTTCCGCCCAGAATTTGTTGTCCAGGCCGGCATCCCTCAGCATACACCTGGCTTTCTCAACAATGGTCCTGTTCGCTCTCTCTGCCACACCATTTTGCTGTGGAGAGTATGGAACCGTTGTGTGATGTTTGATTCCATTCTCTTTCAGATAAGCCTGCAATTTACAGTTAATGAATTCACCACCATTGTCACTACGAATCACTTTAATCTTGTGGTTAGTTTCATTTTCCACTACGACTTTAAAATTCTTAAAATGTTCAAAGACTTCATCTTTGTTATGCAAAAAATAAACAAATGTTTTCCTACTGAAATCATCTATGAATAACAAGAAATATCTTGCACCACCAATAGACTTCGTTGGCATCGGTCCACACAAGTCAGTGTGTATCAATCCTAGTAATTGAGTTGCTCGTGTGTAAGACCTTTTAGGAAAGGGAGCACGAGTTTGTTTACTTTCAATACAAGCAACACAAGGATTAAAGATATCAGAATTATATTTAATACCTGTGACCATACCTTTATTCATCAGTGCCATACTCCTCGAGTTCAAATGACCAAGTCTACGATGCCACTTTTCCTGCGAATCCTCTTTCACTGTATCTTTAGATGAGCTTGAAGAAGAAAACATAACAGTCTCATCACTGGACTGTTTTTCTTTGGTAACTGTACTGTAAGAAGCAAAAATATTACCTCCTCCCCCACACAAAGGCTGATCAATGGCATCAAGTTGATATATACCATTCCTATGAGTGGCTGTTGCCAAAACTTCATCCTCATCAGATATAATACATTTCTGTTTGTTAAAAATTACAGTATAACCTTTCTTAACTAAGGAACTAACAGAAAGTAAATTTGCTGAAAGATTAGGCACATAATAAACGTCTCTAATTGTTCTAACACAGTCTTGCAATTTGACAAGCACATTACCTTGTCCAGCTGTTGGCAATTTATCACCATTTGCTACACTCACTTGTGACACACTTATTTCACTAAAATCACAAAAAAGTTCTCGGTTGTTGCACATATGGTTTGATGCACCGCTATCCACATACCATACACCACGCTGAAAGCTGACGGAGAGCGCCGTTAAGAGAGCCTTGGATAAATCCTTGGGAGTTTTATCTTTATCAGTTTTCTTATCTTTCTCAGGCTTCTTAGTATTATTCCTCGGGCAGTCCTTGATAAAATGTCCAGTCCTCTTACATTTATAGCATCTTGGTGCTTTTTTAGTTGTTGCCAATGCCATGGTATCTTCAGTTTTATTCCTGCGGTCATATTCTTGTAGTAATTTGCCTTTGACCATGTCGCTTGATAACTTTAAGTTTGAATTTTCAAGTGCCATAATGAGCGGATCATAATTACTTGGTAACCCGCTGAGCATGATGACAGCCAAGAATTCATCATCCAAAGGTGAATTTATGTCAAAAAGTTGCTGTGATAATTCCTGAAGTTTTCCTATGTAAGTCTCCATGCTGTCATGGTCGGTTAGTTTTGTACTGAATAAGGCTCTCAACAGGCCTAGTCTACGGCAGAGCCCCTTATCCTCAAAGGCTCTGCTCAAGTTGTCCCATGCCTCGCGTGCATCCTTCGCGTTCCTTACATGAGGAAAAGCACTTGTTTGCACAGACAAGCATATTCTAGCTAGCGCCTTCTGCGATTTCTTTATGTCTTCGTCACTAAGTTTTGCCTTTTGTTCACCTGCAATAGTATCCCATAGGTCCTCATGAATTAGGGTCATCTTCATGCAGAACTTCCATGTGGAGTAGTTTTCTATTCCTTTAAGCTTTTCAATGGATTGCAAACTTGCATTTCCGGCCATTTTTTTTTTTTTTTCTTTCTTCGCGTACACGCGTCGGATTTTGTGTATTTACGTATTTTATACGGAAATATTTCTTAAGCCGTGTATATTTCGGCTGACTGGGCCCATAACCTGATGGATTATGGGCCGAAATGCAAACACTATTCAGATGAAACAAGATTTTGTATTTTGAAACTTAGATGAGCACATACAGTCTATAACGCAGTTACAGTAAGAGAGAGTGACAGCTAGATCATTATTAGAGACCCAATAACAACAAATCCGTTTACAAAGTAAGTTCTATTGTTTATTATGCGGGACCTAGTCCATGCATAATACCATCACTGTAATACATGATGTTACGTTGACATTGCGTTTACAAAGACAGCTCTAATAATTGACACTCACGATTAGACAAACGTTTTACTATAATTTTGAACCGCCAACATGAATTGTATGTTTTTAAATTGTTGCCACTGTTTTTTGTTGAGAAAAAATGTGGTAAAATTACTTGGTCATGTATTTAGAGCCTAAATGTGAATTGCTCTTGTTATTTTATTTTATGTAGTAAATTACACTTGGATTAAAACTATAAAAAAAAAATAAGTTCGAAACTGTCGGATTTCATTAAGAGCTTTTTTCTTGAGAGATTTCTCTAGCTATGAGTGGTGTGGAAGGAAGTGTAAAACTTAGGTACTGACCCATCCTATTACTGCAATTGACTTTTGCGTTCCAGAACTGCGATGGCTCTTTCGATCATTCCCACAACCCTAACTAATCAACGGAGTGGGAAGCGGTCTGCTCCTTCTGCGAGGCAGTAATGCTCGTGAAGGAGGAGGCGGGCCGCGAGCGAGAGAGGACAGCGTCCTCCCTCCGCCCCAACCGCAGTGGTAGGCGCCCGCGGCGTCGGACGTCAGCAGATGATCTCCGGCCACCGTAGGCGCGGGCATGCGGGCAGCGAGTAAAGGGCAACTCGCTGCCCGACCAAGGACCATGCCCGGGTCGACGGCGCGTTGTGTCCCACGCGCGCCTCAAAGAGCGTCAGCATAATGACGGGGCCCCCCTCTCAGAGGGCCAAAGCCTGCCGGGGTCGCGGGATTATTTCCTTACCGTGACCCCGGAACGTAACAGGCTATTGAAGGACACCGTGGATTTTAGTCAGTAGAAGTCTGACAGTCCCTCCCGCCCTGCCCGGGGTTGGAGGACTCATTTGATGATTTTACCACGCTAAAAAAAAAAAAAAAAAACCCTAACTAATCAAAGGTTGGAACTGCTTTTTGGTACTTAATTATAGATAGGTAAGTCAGGTAAATCCATCAAAGCACTACTCCTTAAAATATAAACTGTATTACTGGGTACCTTTACATTTACCACACTTCTAAAGCTCTAGATACTTTTATGCCTATTTGCTTCTTGACATAACTCGTAATTATCATCTATTCTTTGTGGTCCTCCCGGAGCGGCCGCCGCGGGCGCATGCGTGGTGCGGGCGGTCCAAATAATTTAATTAGCGTCGTAATTACTGCGCACGAGTAGGTCACGTGGTACTATGAGCTGGTACTATGAGCGCCTTGTTTAGGCTTTGATGGGCCGAAGACAGCTCGAGAAAGAACTTTTTGTTCCAACATGTTTCCTCGTAGAAGCTTCAACTCCTGTTGAAAGTTGATTGGACTTGATTTTGCTTCGAAAAGATTTAATTCTTAGTATGTGAGATTTTAATGCCAGTCTGAAGGTACGTCTGTTTGCTCCACTTCTAAGGCCACATTACACTCTCCCTTTTCAGAGCTGCTAAAAATAAATCTATAGACTCTTTTTAGTAAAAACTATCATCACTGCAACAAAATATACATAAATTAGGCACCAGCATAGTAGTACGCATACAAAGAATGCTTCAAGTTCTGCCTACTCGATCACAAGCTGTAAGAATGACCATACAACACAACGTACGCTGTAGGTACACAGGTACACATCAGCTGTTTACCATCCTACGCACTAAATTAGATTGGAACGGGTTCCATGGTGTAGGCGACAGACAGGTCTGCCTGTACTACTGGTATGGCGGTAATTACACCGAATTTATTGTACTAATGTCACGATTGATGGCAATGAAACGCAGACATGAAAGGTAAAGCTAAGGTAGGCAGTACTTCACGTTCAAAGCTCAAATACTCATGAGCAACCGGGTTAGACTCCTAAATTTTCATTAAATAATTTCTTTATACATCAGATTGAAACCAAGATCTGGGCCGATGTCTTCTTCTCTTCGAACTAACGAGAAACTACTAATAAACTACAAACGCCCATTACCAGATGATATTATCATTTAATGACAACAAACGTAAACTAAACGCAGCTACAATAAGTGGTACTTGCAGGACGGCATTCTGCGCCTTGTTAATTACTAGTACCTACCTCCCTGCCTACCTCCTTATCACGAGATATACGCGCATCAATCAACCGCTGCAGTCGGAGCCGCGAGTATTTCTAAACAACCTACTTACTGCATTCTGTGAGGACAGATCTACTGATTTACTTGGGGAACCCGTTCTTTCTGATTTGTACTGCTGGTTGGATGTGGCTTGTTGGAATTGTTTATCTTTATATTAGTTCTTATCACGAATAAAGTTTGAAACCAATGATTGTTGAATTGTTCAGCAACTCAGTACATAGCGCTTGGATGGAGTCGACAGCAGTGAGAACGTCTTATAGGAAAATGTCGACGTTTTATTAAAAAAAACCGGCCAAGTGCGTGTCGGGCCACGCACAGTGTAGGGTTCCGTAGTTGCCCATCAAAATACTTATGCGAACTAACTAAACTGATTCGCTGAATTTAATTTTAAAAAGAAGAATTTTCAAAATCGGTCCAGGCGTCTTTGAGAAATCGGGGAAAATACATAAAAAAAAAAAGATTTCGACGAATTGAGAACCTCATCCTTTTTTTGAATTTAGTTAAAAATAGTTGACAATAAAAACCTACCTATCCCCAAAACATACCCACCTATTATTGCTGTAAAAATAAAGTTGACAAACTTACATTTGCAGTTGAAGCACATGTTCTCCGAAACATTTTGTTTAGGAAAATATGTTATCCAAGTACGTTTTATAAGTTGGTCGACTATTACTCGTAAACTTGTAAAGCCTACTTACTTAGTCATGATAATTTTCTTTTAAACTTCGTTATATATGCTAATATTCTGAATTTTTTCACACCCCCAAACATAACCGTTTAGCTGGTAGAGGGGGGGGACACTCGAGTCGAGCAAAAATTTGCACTTTAAAGCTTAATATTTCACAAACGAATCTTTTTATCAAAAAATTGTTAATGAAAACTATCAATATTTTTTAAAGACCTATTTAATGATACCCCACACTAAGGGGTACGCGAGAAAAAAAAAACGTCCCCACTTTACGTGTACAGGAGGTACCCTAAAAAAAAATATTTTACGAGATTTTATTTTACCACTTTTTCGGCACAACAAATCCGTATATTTACACCAAATTACAGCTTTATAGTACTGGGCGTCTCTGAGCTAAGCTGCGGACAGACGGACGGACGGACGGACATGGCGAAACTATAAGGGTTCCTTGATGACTACGGAACCCTAAAAAAAGTGTTTTGCAGTTCTCTACATTTTATACCCACCATATAGAGTCGAATCTCTGTTAACTTTCCATGTCCTATCGATTTATTTGGTGATGCACCTAAATGTGTGCGGACTATAAATATGTGGCGCAATAATAATAAAGCACCGCGCTTGTGACACAAACAAATAAATTATTATTAACCAATGACGAACTGCTTTTGGGGACCTCGCAGAATTCAGGCTGATTAGAACTGGCGCCGTATATGTTAATAATTTTGTTTTTGAATCCATATGTTTTATCGCCTTTTTCTGGGAAAATACTACTTAGCTACTGTTAGACACACAGTAGCAATAAAATAAAAGAACCATTTATTCATATTATTCAATGATTAATATTCACGAATTCAAAAAGTAAATAAACGTATCAATCAATCAAATAATAATAACACCATCAATGTTTGATGGAATTATTAGTCCTTAATATTCATTGAAATCAATTTAATTGACTGTTTATCAGGTATATAAATATTTGTATCAAAATACAAATTATCACTTCAAGAACGTAAATTTTCATTTTATGCGAACATTAGAATTGGAACACTTATCTACTAGATATGGTCACTAACACCATTCCAATAGAAAATTTACACCCGCTAGGCCGAGGAAATGAATAGACTAGAGCAATAATTAACATTTAATTTAATAAACAACACGCAATTGATTAATTTACTTCGTTTGAGACGTCTTCTTCTAAGATACTGTAACTTGAGTACAGACAGAGGTGATATAGCCAATATGACGGTACGATTACAGCTTTGCAACAATAGTGGCGGGATTGATCTAAGGCAATAGTAGCAATGTAAAAGATTACTTTATTTATTTATTTATTAAAACTTCATGCACAGAGTACATAGGCGGACTTAATGCCTTAGGCATTTTCTACCAGTCAACCTTAGGGTGATGCAGAGAAAAAAAACACAGTAGGTGCAGCAAGAAAACTTATTATGAAAATATATAAATATTATAATAAATACATAAATACATACATACAACAAAATATATTATAAATCAAATAGAGAAAAAATACATGAAGGGAAAATTCCAACAACAAAGTAATTTAAGTCGAATCTACCAACTTCTTGAGTAGATGTTCACGCACTTTAACCTTAAAAGTGAACCTGTTTGTAACCGTTTCAGAGGGAGCGCATTCCAAAGGAAGACCGCCTGGACCAAGAATGAAGATTTAAGAAAACCAGAGCGGTGGGAGGGACATCGTAGAAGACGATTATGGGAGGAACGAAGAATTTTGCTATGCGCAGAGCATAAGTATTGGAAATGACGAGTTAAGTAAGTAGGAGAGGTAGGTTTCTCCAAAAGAGAGTGCAGAGTCGTCAAAGCCCTCAATGCTCTGCGCTGTCTGATAGGCAACCATTTTAAAAGAGAACGATGTGCAGAGACATGATCATACTTACGGAGATTGAAAACGAATCGAATACAGTTATTTAGAAGTCGGTCAAGTTTATTGAGGAGATCTGCATTCAGGTCATAGTAACACACATCACCATAGTCAAATATGGGAAAGATAAGGGATTGAACAAGCATTGCCTTTATGTGAGATGGAAGAATATTTTTCATGCGATATAGCGACCGCAACGTTCCGGTGACCCGCTGACTGACAGTAGCAACCTGCTTACGCCAGTCAAGGCAGGTGTCAACATGCAAACCCAGATCCATGACGTCGGACCCAAACGGAATGATTTTCCCGTCAAAAGTAACAGGCGGTACAGTTAAACCATTCAGCCTTCGCAAGCTATAAGGGCTTCCAATAATGATAGCCTGGCATTTACTAGGATTAACCGCCACCCCAAAACGATGTGACCAATCGCTGATTATACCTAAATTCCGGTTTAAGTCCTCGATAGCATCAGATAAGTTATCGACACCTGCCTGACAGTAGAGTTGCAGGTCATCAGCATAAAGATGATACGCACACTGAAGTTCGGTTGTAATTAGATCTATAAAAACAGAGAACAGAAGAGGAGATAAAATACCGCCTTGAGGGACGCCCGCTGCAAGATCACGCCAGCTCGATGATGAATCACCAGCAAGCACTGACTGCCGACGCCCCTGAAGATAGGATGAGAACCATTCCAGAACCTCGTGAGAGACCATGCGATAGGACAGGATGGATAAAAGGACATCATGACTGACGGTATTAAAAGCATTGGTAAAATCAATCAATACTAAAACCGTAACTTTAGTATCTTCCATACCGCGCCTTATATCGTCAGTCACTTTGAGGAGAGCAGTACCGGTACTATGCCCAGGCCTGAATCCGGATTGGAGTGGACTAATGAGGGAGTTTTGATAGATGAAGTAGGAGAATTGCTTATGAACACAAGCTTCAAGTACTTTGGATAAAAAGGGGAGAATGGAAATTGGGCGAAAGTGACTAGTGAGAGTAGGATTAGGGATTTTAGGCAAAGGGCGGACAAGGGCTTTCCTCCACATGGAAGGAAAAACTCCGGAGTAAAGAGAGAAGTTAATGATGTGGGAAATAGCAGGAAGGAGCTGGTCGAGAACCGTCACAATCATGCGTCGACTGACATTGTCACAACCAACAGCTTTGGACTTAATGGATAGGATAATCTTCTTGATCTCTCCCGGGTCAACTGGGGTGAAGACGAAGGGGGTAATATTAGGTCGCGTCAGACCAGCAAGGTAGTCGAGGGTTTGACATTTGGTTAGACTATCTAGGGTGGGAACAGTGGAGAAATGACGATTTAGATCGTCTAATCCAAATGTATTGGGAAGATCTGAATGTCGCGGTCTGCCGATACCTAGAGTTCCAAGGAACTTCCAAATATCGGCAGGAGAAGAAGAAATGATGTTATCAAGAATATGGCGGCGTTTAGCATTACGTATCATCTGGTTGCAACGATTTCTAGCAGTTTTAAATAGGGTCCAAAGAGCGTCTGTCCGATCCTTTTTGAACCTCCGAAACGCGCGGTCCCTACGTCGCATCGCCAATCGGACACCGTCATTCATCCAAGGCGCCGGTGAGCGCTTCAGCTTCACTCTCTTGTAAGGTGCGTGGGTATCGTACAACTGCATTACGACTTCATTAAAAAAAGTAACTTTATCGTCAATTGTAGTGGCTTCCTCTAGAGGAGCCCAGTCAATATCACCAGCGTCTGACTTAAGCTTCTCAACATCCATCCGCGCAAAGGCACGCCTGTTCTGGAACAAAGGTTTGGGTTTAGGAGGTTTAAGGATATAGGACAGGAAGACAAGATCATGATGGGAAAATCCTGGAGCGTCAAGTTGACCATGAGAGGATACTAAGGAAGGATTTGAGGTTAGGATAAGGTCGAGCCAAGTATCATCACCAGCAGTGTTATGATGAGTTGGTTGTAGAGGCAGCACATGCAGACTAGCTGACTCAACCAGATTTAGGAGTTTACGGGATCGAGGGGAGTTGTGGGCAAGGATGTTTGTGTTGAAATCTCCCATAATGATGTAATGTGCATACTCAGAACCTAATGATTCAAGGACCGATTCGAATTCGGTGAAGTAATCAAGAGAAGGGGGACAATACACAACACCAAGAACGGTCTTAGCTCCCTTTACACAAACCTCGAGAAAAAGAAATTCAGCCGAAATATTGGAAGAAGTAGAAAGAATTTTGAAAGGAAAATCGGCACGGAGATAAATCGCCACACCGCCCCCTCTTCTGCCAATACGATCATTCCTAACAAGGATGAATCCTGGAAGAGAGTAGGTGGTGGATAGTAGTTCAGGTTTGAGCCAAGTTTCAGATATCAGGACGGCATGGACGTTGTTGTTAATAAAAGTATCATATAGCTCATTGTAATGACTTGGAATGCTTTGAGCATTTATATGACATACGTTAAAGAGTCTATTACAATTATGGTCCAGCTTTTGACGTAAAAGGTCACCAAGGGTGTCAGTAACAGAACAAAAACTCTCATCTCTGGAAGAGACAGGAGACTCGTTGGCAGAGAAATAAGATTCGTTATCAGAAAAAGTTCCCATAAACTAAGAATACAATTAAAGAATATATACAAGAATAAATAAAATAAAAATAACAAAAATACTATAAAAATATTGGACAGAGAACTACACAACAAATGCCGATACGACGTTTGCATCTCTGCACCACCCGCCAGCTAACATCACCATGACAAAAAAAAAATAATATAGCTAACACACAAACTAGAAAATTAATGAAAACAAATAAAAAGGAACAACAACTTATACGTGAACGTATCCAAACCAAATAAGAAAATAAATGACAAAAGCCCAGAGGCCATGCCAGAAAAAAAAAAAAGGTTGCACTCCAGGAGTGCCGGTAGAAGTGAAAACTTTTTTGTTACTATGTTTTATTTTTAATTTGAATGACGTCTTACTCATTTTCGATCAGGGTCACGTGACCCTGACGGTCACGTGACCCTGACGGTCACGTGACCCTGACGCGAGTTTTAAATTTTTTACCCATTACAGAAAAAGTGTACAACGCCGCTAAAGAAGTTTTCACTTCAAAAATCGTATCAGTCAATGCGGTGACAAGTTTTTTATGCAATCTGTGATCTTGAACAACCTTCGTAAACACAACAAAAACAATATTGGCTTGGCTAAGAAAAAGGTAGAACTAAATACAATTATGAACAAAACTACACAACTACCATTACTAAACAATGGAGAATGACGACTTAATATTAGGTAAGAGGACCTATAACATAATCTAGCATGCAAAAATTATGCAGTATTTATCCCTAATCACTGAATACCTTCATTAACGTGTCGTACTTTTCAGGTTATCTCCAGATAATGGATCCTGTTACGATCAGCAGAAATTATTAATTGTCGTATCCAGTTCATTAGTAGGTACAGAAAACAAAAGATTTGGAGCCTGACCACGTTCCAAGCAATATCAACTATATGGCTTTCATCAACAATATGTGCCAATAACACACAATCCACACATATTCACAAAACCAAGGATTATATCCACTCTTTCTGATAAATTCTCCACTCAAATGATATGTTCACGACCCAATTCAGTAAGAGTATCGTGCGTCACTGTAACATAACTGTAACTCGGTAACATCGCATTACTATGCGCCGCGGCGTCCGCACATCAGAAATCACTAGGTTACCGACACCACTCGATACATCCAATAGATTTTTTCTTCTACAACTGCATGATATATATTATAGTCGTAAAAAGCGGCTAGAGTATCGGCGAGTCGTAAAAATAGATGTTGTACGTTACGCTTTCCGCATCAATAATTCAAGATTACGAGGGTGCGTCTAGCGCTTACTTAGATCTGTGGCGTTGTGGCGCTGCTCAGCTCATAACTATTTATTTGTCAGCTCTTGTTTGTGGATTTGGGACAACCACTAACTGCGCAGTAGAAGAATGCAGTTTATTTTATGTCCCGTAGAAGTCGAAAAGACGCAATTAAGTTTAGTTGAGCCTTCATTCTTCAAACTACTGATAAACTGACTCAAAAAAACTCATTCAAATATCTGCTTCATGAGATATGACTGTCTGGTGTATTTCATGAAGGTTAACTAAATTCATTTTTTTTTTTATGATTCTAATCATTTCCATGAACCGAGCACATGGCTTCTCAAGTTACATAAGCTACGAAACAGTGTCAGTGGAGAATCTATTTCAAATTAGCAGCTGTAGTTCCTATATTCCAAGTGTCGGAACATAAACTTTAATTATTCTTTTAAAAAACGCATGTTTTAATCAATTCTCGATACTTTCAAATAATTTATGTGGATGGCGCTTAAATTAAAAACAAAAACTTCCCAAACTCTGTCAAGAGACCAATTCACATCAGTTCACCAGTACCAACAAACCAAACTTCCGACTGGAAATACAACTCAAGAGAGCTCTGCTCACCCCAAAACTACGAGTCACGTACGCCTGACATTACTGTATATCTTTTTAAACGCGTCGCGTTATTTTTGTGACAGCCCTGGCTCTGCCCCGCGCGGTTACATCGCCTTTTATTGCTAAACATTTAAATATAAGTACAGCTTGTTATAATGCTTCCGGATTTAGGATGAAGTTTATTTGGAACATGAAGCCAGCTGATCAGCAATGACGATTGCTTTATAGAAAAAAAAAATCATTGCAAGCATTGATTGAATCAGAAATTTGCGATTGAAATTCATCACTTAGATCACCTCAAATATTGTAGCAACGTTCATGTTCGGGTTTCGTTCGGGGCCCAAAATGTTTCGTTAGAGAGGACACAGAAAACATTACACTCCCAAGTAAATTAAGGTTATTATAGTCATCGGACAATAGTAAGTTAAAAAAAAAAACAATTATACCGTCTTTTTTAGTTCCAAACATCTCAGTACCAGGAAAAAACGCGTCGCTACCGGGATCCATTCAATTTCGCGTCTCTGGCAATAAAGCGTGATTGTCACGCACGTACACATTGCATAAAGCGGTATTACTGCCGTCGGGTGGCCAGGGGACCAGTCGGGGGCAGGGGGCGAGCACTACACCCCCAGGGTGGCGTTTAACGCACGAAGGGATTTTTTCAAAATAATATTTTTTTGAGCGGTGAAGTTCTTGGTTTTGACTTTGACGGTTATGACCGAATTTTTTGTTGATGCAATTTCTCGGACGAGGGTGCTGCTTTTCCTCCTACTGTCTTGGATGAAAAATTATGGGATGTGTTTTAAAAATTTGTATGAGAGGAGGGTATCTGAGAAGTACTTACAAATAATCTGGCTCGGCTGAGAAAGTAGATAAGTTTTTGAAGTCTAATGGAAAATTACAGTTTTACACAATAAACTGCATATGACTTGTAAACTTGTACAAAAAGCCACAACATAAATGCGACCTGTATTGCTGGCGGGTCGATTGTATGGAATTTCAATCCGACATAACATTTTATGTCTGTGCGTCTAACTTTCACATTTTCTTTTTCTGCACTTAAACTAAACTAAGTAAAGATTTATAGTGTGAAGTCTGAGATTTAGAGTGACCTCATGCCCTAGCCGTTGGTGTATCGAATCAGTCTTTTATTTTAGATCTTAATCTGCGATAAACTTAGACATTTCAACACCAGAACTGCAGAATGAATTTGATAGATGAGATTTATGGTCATCAATTAAAAATATTCGGTAAAAAGTTGAGCAAAAAGAAGACACTATAAATGACTACCCTCATGTTTTGAATCTAGATCGTGTCTCACGTTTTGTGCCGGTTATCGGTGGCGTGTCGAATGAGATCTATTACAACTTCTTAGTTAAGATTACTGAAGTACTTAGCGATAACAGTTTTGGTACAAGGACAGGATTTGCATTGACAATATTCATCTTTTAAACTCTTTGTTTTGTATAACTTTTAAAATGAGAAGACGACGAACGAGAAGAAGACGGTCGACATTGGGTTTGGTTAGGTTCCTTTAAACCCTGCAGATATAAATAGGAGCCAGCAGAGCGGGGCTCCATTGAAATTATGCCGATTTTACTTTGCTTTAATATCGTTGTGCTAAAACATTAGTATGACTAAAGAAATTATGATTAAAAAAAGTTATGCATAATGCGTATAAAAATGTCTATGCCATGTATTGTCTTCTTTTTTGTTTTTGCAAAACGGATAGGTGAACTATTAACTGGTTGTTGTTATAGTATTAATGAGACAAAGATATCTATATAAGGTATGACCTTGCAGGATTACTACAATCTTTCTAATTTCTCTTTCAACAATCCCTGAAGCAATTATAAATATTCGTTGATTTAAATACGATTTGGTCTAAAAGCGGCAAGTTCGGGCTGTATCCCGCGTCCCACGAGCCATCGATTGACCGAATCCAGCGCTGCGGGATCGCGCGTAATTCCTCGCGCGCTACGTGCCCCGCGTGCGTAAATACGCGCAATCGCTCACCCCATTACGCTACGATACGCTGGTAAGGTGGCCAAAGGAAAGGAAATAGCGATTCATTAAAAGGTGAAAACAGTCTGAAGACGCGTATGAAATCTTTTAGATTCAGAAAAGCCGGTAGCAATCAAGTAGGGTTTAGAAGTTATTTAATTCCAGAATTTTCAGCATCCTTAGATACTTGAACATTAACTTTATTCACAGATAAAAAGGCAGACTCTGGTGCAACCTACGAGTATTTACGTGGTTAGCTGTTGTTTTGATAAATAAAACTAAAAATATAGTTTTATAGGGTCCGGTTACTGGGCCAGGGCCTTTTGCTTTCCACTTCCTAACCTCTCTGTTATACGCACGTGCTGATCTTGCACGTCGACGCATTGTGTCGCCTTTCATAGATTTCTAATATTCCTCATCTCAGTATTCACCCTTTTTCTAGTCATATTACACGCAACACATATGATAACGAGAATATGTGTCTAAACACACTATGCCGAGGATACGCGATGGAAGTTCGGCATGATTACGCCTGCAATGCTATTTGAATTACTGGCGACACATTATGCCGAAATTACGTTGCGTTATAGCGTACAGCCGAACTTCAGTCGGGCGTAAGTTCAGCGGAAATTCGGCGCCAACGTATTCTGTATTTAACCACAGCTAACTCACTGTATAATAAGCAACTGAATTTTTGCCGCGTAACTTCGGCACTTATGGTGTGTCATATCAGCCGAATACGTTGGAACGTAAAATCAGCCGCGGAACTTCGGTCGCGTACGTTCGGCATAGTGTGTTTAGACACTATTCCTTAAAAATAAGTTGAAGTCGAGTATCAGTCCACTGCCCGCTTCCGCCTCTGACTCACGCACCTCCTCAACGCATTACTTGGATCGATGTTGGATCGAAGGCAGCAATCAGCCTCCTTACAGCTGGAACAGCTTACTATCCCCATTGTTTCATCCCCTCCCCTCCTGGCTCCTGCAATATATCGCCAGCATTTCTCAACCACCACACTGAACCTGCGCTAATTTATGAACATGGAAAACAGTTGCTTGTTATTTCTTTTGCAATTAAAGAAAAGGCACTTTTGTTTAAGGATATATGTTTTTATGTTCACTACAGAATGTATAGTGATTCGAAAATCAGGAAGGGTAAATTAACCTGGGACGTATCGTAATATAATGATAGTGATACGAGTAAAATAATAACATTACTAGGAAGCAGGATTCTGACGCAGAGTTGTGGCTACACATTGAAGATTTTGTGAAAGGTGCTCAGTCCGCCTTTACATTGTTCAATCATTTGAATTCAGAATTGTCTTTGGAACATAAATTATGTAGATGTTAGTGACGTCAGTCAGTGTTGACAAACATCTTAAAGGTTATTTAATTCACAACATTTTAATATCACACTTGTCAACAGCAGTCTTTAACATTCAATTTGCAAAAACAACGCAATCATTTGTATTAGTGTTTATTTTTATAGCTTTGTTATGCGCAGGAGTAGAAGGATCGTCTGCGGCCTTGACGCCGGCACCTCTCGCAACTGCGCAGTAGGTTAATACGCATGTTTCTACTTCTACGTCATCAGAAGCCGTGACACCTTTTCTCCAGGGGTATTATTTAAGGAGATTAATATGAGCAAGAGACAAACGACTGATCTTTGAGTGAGTTTTTTGAAACGGACGGACGATACTCTATAAACCGTATTAAATGTCGGCGTTGGTCTAGACAGCAGTAGGAGCAGTGGTGGCCCAGTGGTATCGGTCCCGACTTACGAGTTGTAGGTCGTGGGTTCGAACCCCGCCAGGCGCATTACTTTGTGTAATTTGTTTCATCACCACTGCTCTCAAAACGGTGAAGGAAAACATCGTGAGGAAACCGGCATGTCCTAGAACCAAAAATTCGAAGACATGTGACATCTGCCAACCCGCACTGGGCCCGCGTGGTGGATTATGGCCCACTCCCTCTCACAAGAGAGGAGGCCTGTGTCCCAGCAGTGGGAACATTATAGGCTGATGATGATGATGATGATGATGATGTTGGTCTAGACATGGTGTAGTACTTTAATCCTCTAAATGCTAAGTAACCAGCACAGCCTTCAAAGTAACCATAATGCCTTTACGTCACTATTATCATCAACTGCTTCAAATATTACTTGATAATAATATACGACCATGATAAGAACGAAACTGTGATGGCGCCATATTGTAACGTCATAACACACAACACACAACATGCTCTTGAAATAAACAGTAAATAAACAAATTAACGATACTTAATATTATCGAAAATGAATTAGCACAAAGTTTTTTTTTTATAAACATGATTTTTAAGTAAATAGATTTTCGCGATTTTTGTTACAGTTGACAGTTGATGACGGATGGATTGTCGTTGACGTTCATTCATATCGTGGTTGCATATTGAGTTGATGTGCTGGCGTCTGTACACTTCAACTGGACTAGACCGGGGTACAGTCATGCCATTAGCTATCAGAAATAGGTGTGGTCAGTGTTTTCATCATACTGAGTTGAAATTTTCCAAGTAAATCCTTTACACAAACAATAGTAGGTGTTTACCTACAGTATTTACCAGGAACTACGATACATTAGATACCTAAGTAACGTGACGTAGGCAATGCCTAACAATAATCACAATTGTCTCAATAAATCTCCGCACTCGTGTCTGAGTCAGTGGGCATGTAGGCATGACTCGTTTCATAAATATGTCAATAGGTAATATTGTAACTTGTGTGCTATTATACGATTCTGCAAAGTTGCTGTCCTTGCGATAATCTATGAACTTACGATACCCTTTGCAGCAAGCTTTATTGAGCTTAAAGCTGTTGCTGCTAAAATTTCGATGAGAGCATATTTTACAGTGATATCAATGGTGATAAATTACCGTCACTTAACATTCAAATCATTTTCGTACCGATCGCCTATGTAGCTTGAGGCTGGTCCCACTGTCAAAAGTCACGCTAAAGTATATTCATATATCTAATTGCGTTTTTTTTTTTTGTTTCAGGTAAGAAACTTGAACGAATGATACTCGAATGTAAGTACCTACAGTGATCATGAAATATATTGTTGAAATGGGTGCACATTTATAGTCTGCAAATATTTCAAATAGTGTTCTTCTGATAGTTTTACATACAGAAAATGATTCATAAATATATTTAAATAATTAATGCAGCGAGGACTAATCAATAGTAGTGCTAAGTTTGTGTTTCAAGTATTCTAAACAAACCTAAGTGATTATTACATCAACACTCTATTGAAACGAAACTTAATTGGCGTGTAACTTTAATATAAAACATTTAAATAATTGATAAATATTCCGTATAATTTTTACTGCTAATTATGAATAATTTTACATATAAAACATAAATTCGGAAGTACATGTTATACAGATATTTGTATTTTTATGTATAGTTGTACATTAATTGGACAGATTACCATTCGCCCGTGCTCCTGAATGGTAAAAATGAATATTTTACGGATGTTGCCGCGTGGATAGATCGCGAAACGAATTCATTCAATAATTTATTAATGTATTCATATTTTTTATTTGAAATATGATTATTATAGGTTACACATGTAAATGGAAAGTTATAGAAACAAACAATGTATGAAAACAAGTTTTCATTGATGAATATACTTGCAATATTTAAATTGATTATGGTCTACAAAGATGATAGATTAAAAGCGATGAGCATTTATTTAAATCGTTGACTTAAAACTGTTGTCAATTTTTTTCTGAGGTATTAGATATGACTAGTGACCAATTTTCTTGTTTCTACCAAGATCCTGCTGCTTACAGGCGCCGGGGATTTCTCTAGTCCTCTGTAGGTGAAGTCATCAAGTTGACTTTTGAATCTATAACATAAAAACACTTCTGGTTAATCTCCCAAAAAACTAGTATCGTCCCATCAAATTATTAATAATTAAGACAAAATCTAATACCTTGCCCCGAAATGGTGGCGTGTCGTGGCGGTCACGCGTCGTGGCACGCGGAAGCGATTGCGATCGCGCGTCATTAATCTGCGCGGATCACGCGCGGCGTGACTGTGCGCTACCCGCTCTACCTGTGTCTGCCTGCGAGCTGGATCTACTGGGTGACGGACGGTAGTCGTGGGGCACTCCTAGGTGAGGCATTCAGATCGTTACAGGTGGCACTATCAACGTAACTTTAATACCATAACAATCCGACCTTGTGTCCTTCGATTCACTACCACAAACCAAAAATAGTTGGTTTTCCAACGAGTGGAATGATTAAAAATAAAAAAAAATGTTTTTACGTTAACAAGCCTAGAAAGAGGATTCTAAAGATCTCATTTAAAAAACTTCGACAGGCCTCCTATGCCTTGTTCTTTACAATAATTGTAATACAATACAAGTATGACAGATAGCATCGTGCTAGGCACAAGTCGTCAGCCACTGCCGCGACTGGCGCCCGCACTCGCTGATCTTGAAGTGTCGGCCACTTATTTATTTATTGTTATTTATTTAGCCGTTCCATTTAATTGCATTTATCGTCTACATACTCGTAATACTGAGAATTGTTGCATTCCATCGTTCAGTATATGTAGGAATAACAAAAACTAGCAGTAATGGTTGGCAATAGAATTTGACGGCCACAATGATATTGCTTTTAGTTTTTACATCAAACTGCATTGCTATACAAACTGGCGATTGAGTGTCTTGGGGTGTAAGCAAACTGTAGTTAAGTATAAGTAGGTGCCGTTCTGTTGTTAGTTCTACTTACCCCTATGATAAGAGGTTTGAGATTATGTATTTGATCTGTTGTTTTTTTTAACGTTTGATGAAATAGTGACACTATAAACCTGCTCAAAAATTCAAGTGAGAAAATATAAGTGCAAGCTGCAGTTGACTGGTATATTACTCGTGCTAAGATCCATGATGTCATAAAGTCTACAACTCGTATTAGAATTATGTTATCTCTTCCTGCCATTGTATTGACATAAATCACATCTTATCTCTTAGTTAGCTATTTCTTGTAACAAATTATATTATTGTGCGGAAAACTTAACCAACAAACATGATGCATAGCTATCATGTATCATACATTAACGCTTTTAATCGTTTTATGATTGGCTGGTCTAATGTTCCTTGAAATATTTTTAAATTCCTCATAGCGACTGAACATCTGGACCCGGTCACCTTTACATCAAACACGCATACCTTAATGTCCCATCTCCCTAATCCCGGTCAATCGAACCCATTCAAAATTCCGTGCATTCTCGGAAATCGCGTGAAGATGTTCGTCGGAATAGTTATAAAGTACGGTAATGTTGTCCGGAGGCGGTCGCCTGTCCGCTCTGTCCGCTGTCCGGTCCCTCACAGGTGCATGGGCTGCACGCACGGAATCGGAGATATGCGGATGAGTTGCATGTATCTTTAGGTGATGGCAACATTGTACGGTTTGACTGCGAAAGCTTTGAAGCTTAAGGGCGGCCACATACATCATTTTTTTTCCGTTCGGAATTCGAAATGAAGAATAAAATGTTCACATTTCATTCAACAACACAAACAAAACATGCACACACATTTGTATATTCACTGTGTTCGGATAGAAAACGGATCAGGATTCCTGATCAGGAAAACTGATGTATGTGGCCGCCCTTGTTTTTCCTATAAATATTTATTGTAGAGTTCCCTAAGCCATCTGTTATGTCCACCATATAACACAGCCTGTCTGTGTTAGATTTGAGAATTAAAAAGAAGGATACAATTTATTAGACTATATAAAAAAAATTATATCATTACAAGGACATTTATAATTGAGTCTTATTACTTATTCGCAAGGTTGGTGAATAAAAGTTCTAAGAAAGCTCCTAAATTATGAGGTTTTATACATTATAATTAATTAACTTGAAAACAAAGGATGTACCAAAAGAGTATATTTTGCGAATATAAGTATACAGCCTGAACGTTCCTTTATCTCGGCAAAAGAAGGACACAGCCATAAACAAATCTCGAGATCCACATAATAGGTGGTGCACCACGATATCCATCCGTTGCCACGTCGTCGTGTGCACACGCGACTGATCTGCGTTAACTTTTCCAATCGCATGTCGCCGCTCATCGCCGCAGCACTAGTGTTTTACATGCGATTATATTTGTGTTATTCTCTTAAATGTCTTAAAACATTGCACGTTTTTCCTTTTGGGGTGGCTGTAGTTTGTTGCCATGCTAAACAATATATCTATATTGGTGTTTCACCGGAGCCTCGTCTATGTAATAGCTGAGAATTATCATTGAGCATTGAGTGATCTTAGTCAAAAGAAGTACCAAAAAAATATTCCCACAATGATGCTCGTTGCTGAATTATTTTGCTTTGCGATTGCCATCACCTCAGCAGTCAACTCTTTAAATAGCTTAGTCATCGGAGCAGCACCGTGATCGGGGGTAAAGATGCAGCAGCACCGTGATCTACCTTTGATCCTATTTGCTTACAAAGTTAGATATTACTAAAATTGCGACTTCAGACATTTAAGACGTATGTGTTTAAATTTCAAGCTTTCTGCAAACATGCGGGTTGATCTGTAAATGCGTTTAAAATAGCGCGGGCATAATATATGTGGCCGCCGGGGCCCGCGGCCTGCGGTTTATGAGCGGGTGACATGCGACCAGCGGCGGCGCCCGCGCAGCCGTAGGGAACGCGACTAAGTACCACGACGGATGCTGCAATCATGTTTATCTTCGTATTTTTTTTTTTTTCTGAAATTTTCTATAATACCTACTTAGTAACACTTGTCAGAGATTTACACGGCTCCATATGTAAGACTTACACTCTGACAACTGGTTCTTTTAGTAGTAAACGACCATTATCTGTCATAGTCCAATTCGGTTCATCTGTTGATGCCGTTCTGACTGAATTCCAAGTTTTTGGCTTAGCGTATAATAAAATTTACCTTTAACTACGTGAAAGTTACAGGCCCACGGCAAATTAGTTTTCATGACAAAATCTATGCAGATCAGGTGGTGCCGGAGATGCAATTGTCAATTAAGGCAGGAACTACCGGTTCCTATAATTCAGCTGTATCATGTTTAAGTTAACTATAGCCTTGCATTTAGTAGTTTTTTGAAGTTAATTTATGATGTACTACATCAAGAGCAACACCATTCACAAATCACTCTCAATGTAAAGATTTAAGGACGAAATAATCAATTAAACGTCTACTAAATAAGTTTGTTGTTACTTGTTATATTAACATTTAAAAACTATCATCCATTAACGCATAAAATATTGATGTGTGATGGATAGTTGCCTGACTTGATGTAATCTTAAAATTGAATTGGAAATTAAATTGTTTGTGTTTTTATTTATCTACTAAATCTTGTGGTAAATAGAGAACTGAACAAACTTGTTTATAGAAATACAAAACAACAAATAGAGAACCAACGACCTACTGATGATGAGAAAAGCGATAGAACCGCGATATCTTGCACCGAACCAAGTACAGATAACGATGACAGTAATGACACCATAAACAACAAACATTCAAAACTGATAATTGAAAATCAAAAACCACTTTCAATAACCAATAAAGGTAAACTACCAAAACGGGTAAAGTCGCGGGCCGAAACTAATTTCCCGCTGCCCGCTGGCCGAAGGCCGGGCAACGTCGGTAAATCAAGAGGCGTCATGTGGACTCAAGTATTTATGCTCATACATCGCGATTAGACTTACGAAATCATATTTTATTGGCGCACTGAGAGCTCCGAGTTCCGAAGGTTAAGACACACTAATTGATTGTCTGATGCATTCACATTCTTCAAATTGATGTTTTTTTCCGTGAGAAAATTGGTAATCAGTGATTTTGATGGAAACTCTAGGATTATTTTGATTGTAAGACTAGCAAGTTGAGTTTCGAAAACTGTCTCTACTTCTTATTGAAACTGTTAAGGTAAGTACTTGTCCAAGATATAATGTTTTAACAAAATACCTGCATGTTTTTCAAACCTAGATCTTCAATTAAGAGACCAATCCTTTCAATTCTCAATACATCCAGTTCATCCCGCTATCGTGGTCCGCGACTCCGTGTCGCTGTTTCGGGGCATTGAGCTTTGCTGGTCCACTGATCGATTGGTATGCAACAGACATGTCCTTCTCAGACCCATCTATGTTGGGCAACCTTTTGAGTCACCTCAATCATTTGTGTTTCTCGGAGCACAGTGTAAAGTTGCCAACATGATTTGTTTAACACCTCAGATACTGCTCCACAGCATCTTGGGTTATATTTATGTACTTTTGATTGTTTGTCGAAGACCAAATTTATGCACCATAAGAAGAATGCACAATTGCACATATCCATTAGCTTCCGTTTCAGAGAAATGGACATTAAAGTGCCCATAAAATGCTCCTTCATAAGTCAGTAACTCTTCCAGGCATTCTACGTACGTGTTGTATATTCACCCCGCCTGCGTCTATACGCTACGCTCTTTTTGGTTGATGATTTGAAGTTTGTCCTTCAACATGTTAATTTCCAGTCTAACCTTAAGGCTTGCATTACTGATAGGTTAGTTATCATCGGTTAAGTCCCGTAGCTGTGGCTGTGGGAGACAAAATGTAAATTTCATCAACGAAATGAAGGTATGTTAATCTTCCTCTTAATCTTCACTGATGACAATCCCGTTATCTTAACCACTTGGTTTTCAGCATATATTGATGTGATAACCAACAGCCAAACAGAATGAGCGTTTAAATACTTAGATTACTTGATAAGGCTATAATTAACCATCAGTACACAACATTTTACTAAGTAAATTCCTATTCCATTACAATAAAAAAAAGCTTAAAAAAGCTTCAAAAACTAATGCCCTGTTTCGTGTATCGCGAAATCGATTAGCATGTGGAGCCATAAGCCGGAAGGCATAGGTATAGTCGGCCTTCGAAAATCCTAGCCACTAATAGCTCAGTAATCCTCGCAGCGTGGCCATTGATTAGCCACGAGCAATCACTGGCTAACAGCGCGTTTTTGCCAAAAAACTGTGCCATCGTGAACGGAAACACACGTTTGCCTATCATTTGGATTGCGAAACTCTGTGTAATTGTGTGCAAGGAAATTAATATAATTTGTTTGTTCATTTGTAAGTCGATGTTCTTTTTTGCCTGACTGCCTGCCTACTTTGCGGATGTAGGACTTACCAAACATGGCGTTTTCTATAGTTTCTCAATCTTGAACGCGATTAAATGTATAAAAGCAGATTTTTTGATATTCGGGACATCTTGAATTCCAGGACTATTTTTTTAAATTTTGTTTAAAACAATAAAAAATAAAACACAGCTGCGTGTCTAGACTAGCGGTAGTTGTTTTGCAATAGTTTAGCATTTTTTTTTTGCAAAATTTTTCAACAGGATTGATACAATGGTACTAGTTTACATAATATGGTAGCCATTCATAAATGTATTTTCCAATCAGTTGATTGAATCCATTACAGAAATAAGAGTAGCTTCTTCATACCCATGACCGTATAGTGACCAATCCGATGTTCCCAAATGTCTATTCATTTGTAAATAAATAATAAAACCATTTGAGCTAAGAATAGCTCATATAAACCAAACATTACTAGTCAAACATTTTTTATCATTCCCTAGCGCGAACGTACGGATTATAAATCGAAGACTTGTTCGAATTTATGTTACGTATTGATACCCTAAGTTTGTGCTAGGGTCGCGTCTTTAGGGGAAAGACGCGACCCTTTAAAGGTAAAGTAATTGATAATTAGGAAGAATATTACGATACAAATTCATAATTATAATATTCACATTCAAGATCGTTGTGCCTCAGACGGTATTTATAGCGATCACTTTTCGGAAACGTCATCCAAAACATTTTCCAAGTGAATCATACGTCCTGTATTACTCATACGTTTAGAAATTGTTCGTGTTGTTAGCATTGAGGTGTTGAGCATTCGTGTTGTTAGTCTTGACCACCATTATGTGTCATATTCCTAGCTAACTTTTGTATAGGTAAGGTTTTGGTGTTATTCCGCAAGAGCAGAACGGTGTCACAATGTAGTATTGTTGTCACTGTGCCGACTGTCGCAATAACATGTCCGACATGCTGCGCACTGAACGTGTTGTTCTTCCAAAGGCTGTTTTGTGCGCAGGGGTTTTTGCCTGATATAGATTGTGGTCGCTACTGAATTGAAATGTTATCGTAGGTTGTGTGGTGTTTTTACCTAATGGTGACACAGCGCCTAAGTATTTTACATATTATGTAGTACATAAACTGCATAACTGCATTTGAGGTATTGCAGACCAGACAGAAGAAGTTGTTAAGAGAAAACAATCGGTGTGCTATCTTGGTTTAGTCTTAGAGAGGAATTTCACATTCATAGAACATATAAAAACGGTTGGTGAAAAAGCTAAAAATAACTTTTATGCCCTAACGAGAATATCTAAATCTACTTGGGGTTTGTCATTTTTAACCTTAAAAACTATTTATGGGGCTACTTACTTGGGCTGTGTGTGCTACGGGGCACCTGTTTGGGCCGATAGAGCCACCATAGGTGCGGCACGACGTAAATTGCTCCAAAGTCAGCGCTTGGCTTTGTTATTCTTAAGTAAAGCGTATAGGACCGTCAGTACTGAAGCTTTACCGGTACTTGCTGGTGTTCTACCAGTAGATCTTGAAGTGCAACGACGCGCTGCAATGTACTTTTCCGCACGGGAGACCACTGACGCTGATTTTCTACCGCAACGTGACCGTGATAAGATATCTCGATTATTCAAACCCCAGAGCGACGTCTGGGAGGATCTTTTATCCGAATGGCAAAATAGGTGGGATAATTCTATCAAGGGACGGCACCTCTACCAGTTCTTTCCATCCGTTCGTGAGCGGCTGGCTAGGACGTGGCTGGAGGTGGATCACTGTGTTGCCCAATTTCTCACCGGACATGGTAACTTTAAAAGTAAATTGTTTTCCTTCAAGCTTGTTCCCTCGCCTTTTTGTCAATGTTCGACACCTGACTGTGAATATGAACAATCAGCACATCATATTCTTTGGGAGTGTATTCTTTGGCAAAACGAACGCAATATTATGTTGGATGCTGTTCAGACTACATCTGGAGTCATTTATTATACGGACCTTGTCGAAACTCGAACAAACTTCCGTGCGTTCAAGCGTTTTTGCCATACCTATTATTGGAATCAAATATAGCAGCTCACAATTTAGGACCCATTAATATTAGTAGTCATTTTTACCCGTGGTGCTAGGCAACTGGGTTTCTCCCAGTTGTAATGTCCCTTTGTGCCTATTGGCCTTGTTTTGTTCTGTCTCCTGCTTGCATGGAGGGAAGTGGAAACATATTTTTCCTACTCCTCCACTATTCTTTTCTGATTAATTTCGTGCAGGATCCAAGACAGGTAAATTCATTCTCCGGGACACGTCGAGCTTCATTGTCTCGGCGCTTTTCTGGTGGTTGCCACTGTTGATTCTGGCTTTCAGGAGTTGCAGTGGTTTGGGAATAGTGTGGTGGGTTTGTCCCAAAAAAAAAAAAAAAAAAGACCAGACAGAAACTATAGAACCTGTTACGATCCTGAATTTCTTCCTTGGCTTCGTCCACGTTCATACCTACAGACGTTCTATAGACGTTCAACGTCTATTGCGAGCGCTGCACATGTTAACCTGACCTTTATTGAGTATTCAATTATGCTGTTCTGGTAATAATCTAAATGTTATAATGATTTTTGCGGTGCCTATTCAGTGAGCAATTAAAATTTGTTTACCACTTTTTTCTTTTGTTATTTGGCTTCATGTGTAATAAAGTCTCTCGATACTTTAATGTTGAATGGATAGATAGGGGTTAAGTTTATCTCAGCTTATATGAAATGACTCAGCTCCTAAATTGTATTCATGGTCAGATCAATAGAAATAACAATAAACGTAAAGTACTAAAAACATAGCTGTTATTAATATCTAAAAGGCGTATAAAAGCTACGCACAGTGTAAGCGATTTAGAAAATTTCCCCACTCGGGCCAGTTTAATGTCGATGTGTTGGGTAATGGGTAAAGTTACTTACCGTGCGCTATGATGACTTAGCTAAAGATGGTATTCCACTTAAAACTTCGAGCCAAATTAGTGTAGGTAAAGATTATACTTGGTGACACGGCCAATAGTGAAACATTTGAGTATATTGGAAAGTATCAAAGTACATAATGTTTGATAATATAATACCAGCAAAAATTATAGCACGATGGTTGTCATGACATGGTAGAATTGAAGAAGAAATTTTGTTGCACCTTATCCAAGCAAGATGGTAAGGGTCAAAAAGATTATGGTTTTTTTGATAAAGAAAATCAAATCTGCAGATATTGGCAAACTATTTCATAAGAGGAGGGGTAAGTGATTAAAAAAAAGCGAATTCAATTTTCTGACAGTGAGAACGTATCCCTAAACGAAGCAGTGATAGTAGAGATGTGCGTTTGATGAAATAAATTTGGTATCTAAAGTAACGGGTACCGCTAGATACCGGATACCGGCCGCTGGCAACTTTATGGGCCAATAAAACTTTGAGTCTGTGTCCCCGCGGTGAATCGCGGTGCCGTACCGATAGCAAGCGCGATTCATTATACTCTTTATGTTTGTGTAGCGAGTGTCCCAATGTTCCTACATGTGGAACGTGTGAAAAAGACGTTACTACTCGTATTTAGGGGTTATAAAAAAGAAAAGTAATTGCTGTGACCAGAAATTAGCTGCATTCAGATGAAGTAATTAAATGAAGAATGCATTTGATTCATTATTATCAGAATTCTGCTGCATTAAAGCTTAAAAAAGGAATATTTACGGGATGTTTGATTTTATTCTGATTTCATAAATAATTTTTATTTAATAATACCATGCACCTGGTTCTCGAAGGGTTAGCTTGAGGGACCCAAGAAGGAAGAGATCTCGAAAGAGATGCAATACGTTTTACATCGATATTTTAGAGCCTATGCACACCACGTTTTTAAACGCGCCGTTGACGCGCGTTTGAAACGATACAGACGCGATACGCACGCAAGTCAGACGCAGCCTGTAGACCTTTGCACACCTTTATAAATTACAAACGCGCAGCACCGGCGTGTTTGTATCGATACAGACGCGCCGGTGCCGCGCGTTTGACGCGATACAAACAACAAACTGCTCTGTTTGATAAAAAACGCGCCGTCGACGCGCGTTTCGACGGCGCGTTTAAAAACGTGGTGTGCATAAGCCCTTACCAAAACAAGCGTTGTATACATAAAACATATACATATAGGTAGGTATGGAAAGTTTTTCATTAACATTTTTCCAGTTTTCATAACTCTCCATGTAATTAATCAGTATCCCAGTTGCGCTGCGTTCGGTACGCTCGTTTCATAAAGAGGACTATAAATTCAAGGTTATTTCGTTATTTCTGTGAGATTGTACAGCGTTTGTGGGTGATAAAACGTTATCACAGCACTAACTCCCCACAATAACTTCATACTTCACACGTTCACATCCGCACCTCGTGATCGCATTACTTCTGCTAATTTTGTTGCTGATAACACTAATTGTTCTAAAAGGTAAGTATTACAGTAGAGTATGATAATGTTATATGTGATATATCTCCTTCTGATGTTTTATTTCTAGCCTGCTCTGTCCTACTCCAGGGCAAAGGCCTTCCACCACTCTTTTCACTTTACCTGCGATTCATCCTTCCAGTTGTAACTATTGATGTAATAGTTACTGCACATAAAAAAAAAAAACTATTTTTTAAACTCACAAAACTTGCTTTCAAAACTATGTGCATAAAATAAAATAAAATACATCCGGCCTGTGAGGACACCTGCAGATAGCCGAGTCGGGTCGGGTGCTCGACTGGTCGCCAACCTGACCTCAAACGCACATAAATATACAAACTGTCCAATTTTTTGTTATTTATATCACCATTTGCTGTATTTTTAATTAGATTTGTCGCCAAACCGGTAAAGCACCTATCACAAATTCAAACACGGCAAAAAACTTTTACAATAATTGTCAAATTAAATCATAACTGTATCTGATTACTTTATTCGTTTCTATTAAATATATTATGATGTTTTTATAAAACAAAAATACGTTATTTGTGGTATAAATATGTCACTTGCAACCAATTATAAATTAATTATTAATTAGAACGTATTTACGAGAGCGAATTAGTACGTTTTATGGTTTCTGGTATCGAAGTCGAGTGTCACGACCCACCTCGGCCACCTCTAATGAATGCTAGCGCAATGATCATCATCGTAAAACGTTGGTTGGTTTATTGTACACCATTAGACACTCAACATGTCGCCCGACATGTTTCTAAAACTTGACATGCCTATCAATAAATAAAAGATCATTACTAAATAAGCTAAAAATTCATTAAAATGGTTTATTTCCATGATGATCGCTTGAGAACGGAAAATAACTGCGCTTATTTTCCGAGAATTTATGATTTTTAATTTAACTTTAGGTGATTTACTGTCATGGTCAGTTTCTAAAGAACCTAAAAGATATTAAATATTATCGTAATTGACAATACTTCAAAAATTAGTGTTAAGAGCTTTCAATGAATGTTCACCATACGTTTTCTTATTTATGTCGTCATTAGGCGTCACAATTTTTATTTCTGATTAAAATAAAAAGATACGGATTCTAAAAAAAAGAAAAGAAAAATAACAGCCAGTAAAAATCCGTTCCTACCAACGGCATTTCCCGTAACGCGATATTCAACGGAATTTCCCGTTAGTGTGGTCCTAATTGTAAGCAAAGAAATATAACCAATAAAGGCTATTAGACTACAAGGGATGCCATGGAAATTAATGGGAATTGAGTAAGTGAGATCTTAGCAGTTCTGCAGTTCAGCTTCGGCAGTTTATTATAATTTTTTGGGTGGTATAGAGTTTTTTAAATTATTCCAAGTTAAGAATTCTTCTGATACGTACATGTAACATATAATTTTAAGCGCAGAATTTTAACGTATTTTTAATAACCGCGTACAGAACATTGTTCCACATTCTCGTCCTCCATAATATATAATTCCGATTACACGGTCCTGTACAATCATCACCACTCGCAATTACTGAACAATTCATAATTATAATTAGCGAACCTATCTCTAGAGTGTAATTAAAGCAACATGTCCGTAATTATAATAAAATCTATTTTTATTTCATCTTGTAGCCGGTAGCGGGCCCGGGCCACGCAGATCGACTGCGGCCAGCAATGTAATTTATGTATATGTATGCAGAAATGTACAAAGTGGGCGCTCGTTTACGATCACGACATCGTAATCACCGGGAGGTGTTAACAGGAATTTAACGTCCCTAATTATATTGATTTACAAGCCAAATAGTACTTCACGCGTGGCTCGGCCAGCATCACTCTTTGTACTCTGCATATAAACGAGAGGATGTTCGTCATTGTGCCGGGATTTAGAAATTCCTGCAGGTGCTTTGAATATTCAAGAATATTGTAGTAAAATTCAGTTATTTGATTTAATATAACTTTGTATCTGTTTATTATTCCAACTGTACATATTTTGCAAGCCATCTACTTTCTATCCTCGCAAAGCTCGCCATCGAAGAGGAGTTATCCCTTATAAACTAGATTAAGTATCCCAAGAGCAGAAAAATATATATTTTGCTACAAAATTGTGTTTTCCACTAAAATAATTAATTTCAGAATTATAAAGCCTAAAGTTTCCGTTCTTGGCAGAACTAGCTGCTTACCGATTATCTGATACTAATACGCGGATTATTCCACAACGAAATGAAACTCCGCAATACTCTACCAGTGCAAGTAACTAGTAGCAAGTTCATAACTCGGCCTATTATTACCTGTCACTGCTAAGCTCTGCCACTCAAACTATCTTATCAGTAACTAGTTCTATTGCCCTCAATGATTGAGTATCAATGGATTGTCATCGGTCAACGTGATCATTGTCGGGTAACCGGTAGACCTAGCGATGTCCTCAATCCGAATTGACAGTTAAATGTTTATGCAGGTCTTCTTTCGCAAAGTAGATTATTATCTTAAGTTCGACATTAATCACAATTATGAGTGTCAAATGACAAGTAAGCAATAAAAGCTTTTCGGTTGGAAAACATTTATTAACTTGAACGGGGGTTTTTGAGAAGAGTGAGACACCGGCGTAACTAGAGTTACTGGTGTGTTCCAGTAACTCTTCATACAAAGCGAACACATTGGACAGTGGTGATGTAAACGAAACGGGAGCAAGAACAAAACACAATTTGTTTTTAGTATTTTATTTTCTCAATTCAAAGTCCTAGTTTGTGTCTGGGCAGGATGGCTTTACGCAGGTTGTTTATTTCGCAAGTGAGTGGACTAGCGGCCAGTGCTGGCATCAAGCCGCTCTATTAGTCGCCATTCGACGTAGTGACCTGTCGCCAAGGAAGGTCGCCCGGTACTGATGTCTGACCAGTATGGCCACTTATTGAAACTGGCACGTTGGCATCGAAGTGGATGGGACTGTTTGTTTATGAGGAGGTTTTTTAGTCTCAAGGTTTGTTTTAATCCCTTAAGTTGTTTTGTTTTTTTTTGGTATGATCAGTTCTATAAGTTACGTGTCTGATCTGTGACAAACAAATCTTATTTTAGAACTGATTGGATTTTTGTCTTCTTCGAACACTACCTGTATACTTTACATTTTGTCTAGCTACACAGCTATTATCTTCAAAATGTAATATTGATTCCTAGGCTTAATTCTTGGTTATTTTGCTTCAGAACTTGCCATGTAATTTTTACGTAACTCAATTCCTTATTTGATGTCCACAAGTGGAAGCCCAGTAGCGTATCCACGTTAAGTTGATGACGGCAGTATCTCACGTGCCCAACTATCTCTATCTAAAACGTAAACAATCTGGTTCGCGTCGATTTCAACAGCAACGTCGTCGGAATGTCCCCACAAACAGGTAACATTACTGCTGGCTCGCCTAAAATATGGCTAGGTGAGTGAACGAGTTGCGAGCGGCCGCGGCAGCGGCGGCGAGGCCGTCATAGACTCACTAAACTGAAATGTTGCTGGAGGTATAAACAGGTCACTGTAGTATGTTTTTACCTAGGTGCATTATTTTAATAATACTGCATTCGTATCACGTCCCAGTCTACAATGTTGGTGTTAAGAAACAGATGGTCTTAAACCGCTGCCGCTCATCACTTAACCAGCTTCCTAGACTAGTGATTTGGCGCGACCTCGGCCAGCCTTATCGTAAATAACGATTTGCCAGCGATTTTATCCTTCTGCATCGTATCAGGTGTCGATTTGAAATCATTTTAGAGTTATTCCGCCATCTTATTGCCTAACATGAAAGCATCATCTTTATTTTGTAACTATGATTTCGATATGGTGGCAATTTATTGTAGAAATCGTCGATTGTGTGGAATCACTTTGCGATCTTTATGTTGGGTTTGTCCAAGATTCACTGTACCAATTTTCAATATAACTTAATTGTAGACAATTATTTATTACATGTTTCTTTACTTTTTAACTTTATTTCATTTGCGCAATATAAGTTTATTTAAAACGTGATTAGGTATTCTCGGTAGCCTCCGATATATTCCTTAATGGTCTAATATCAATCATTATGGGGCATTTATAACGTGTTCCAGCGCACGATCTAAATGTTCGCGTTTATGTACCTGCGCCCGCGCACCACCTATGCAATTATTATTATATTGTGAGGAGTGCGAGAGTAGATAAAATAGCCGTGGTTACCAGTCGTCGTTACTTCACTTATTTATATGATATTTATAATAATATCTGTCAAAGGGTCGGCAGAATACCAAGTTGCATCAATTAAAGGTTTTTCTACCTTATTTGATTCATATTTATAATTATGTGTGTTGGAGATAATAATATCTATAGATTGAACGGAGAGCCAACGACGAATTTTATTACAATATCGAAGCCATAATCAAACATTAATTAAACCCGCGATTACTTCATCTAATAACTCCTTACGTAGGTTGTTTTTGGCGATTATAAATTATTACACCAAGAAATTGGCCAAGTACCGGTAAAAGTAAGTCAAGTTTTGTGCTGGCAAGGTCTCGAGCGGAGCCGCGGGCGCGGGCTAGTCTCGTGTACCGTTCTTTATATGGAGATGGACCGGCTTGACCGATTACACCGATTATAGCTATTAACTACTTAAACGAATTGCTAAGTTTACATTTTTTTCTAACGCGTAATCGTTGGCGATTGAACGCATTCCGCTATTAGCTCGTAATCGGTAATCAGAGAGCGTTTAAAACAAATAACATTATAGAATTCCCACTTCATTTAACACGTTGCATCGACAGCTGACATGCCATCCATGACCAATGTTGATGTGAGTGGACGAGGAATCTGTTTGATGACGATGAATGACTGCTGAAACATACTGAGGTAAAATCTATGGTCAAAATGACGTATGGTCTTTGTTATTTTGTTTTCTACACAAAAGATATTAATCATTTGCAGTTTTATGGTCAGTCGATTTACAATTGACGTCGTATCGCTGTTGATGAAATCTATATCGATATTAGAAATCTTGTGGTAGACAAAATCTATAAAAAGTTTAGTTTTTTTTTTCGTGAACACACTTTTTTGGTGCATATTGATCTGCGCTCGTTGAAATCTTTTATTCCCATCGATCGAAAAGTTCCTCAACAAGAACGTCGCCTATGGTTACACGCTATCTTGCTAACTACAAACCAGTTGACATAATTATCTTGCAGTTTTTTGTGCAATTGACATTTTTTGTTTTTATGAAATTCATTGAATGCTAAATGGATTATTGGTTCCAGAGTGTCCTATTATTTAAATGTATTTTGATCGTATCTTTTCGTAATTGCCACACAAACTATAAAATCGGAACGACAGGAAAGCAAAACAAACAAATACTAGTTCAATCCAGGATTAAATCTAAGTCCATTCCAAGGCGTTTACATTATAACATTGTAAATCATTCATTCATCATACTTTAATCGAAAATAAAATCAAAAAGTGATCCTGTATGAGCTTCGATTATTGAATGAAACAGAGCGAGAAAGGGGATGATTTTGTGCAGGAGTAAAAGTGATAGAAGTAAGATTACTGCGCCGTTCGATTTCAAGATCGATGCACAATAAATCTTGAATCGTCTTTTTGTAGTGTGTGTCAGGATAAGCGGTGTGCGAGTGTGTGAGAGACAGTTCGCGGCTACCGGGTAGCGGGTTCAACTCTCGTGTTATTTTATTTAGTTCGCGTACGATTTATCGTCAACATTTACGGCGTCAATTGCTTTGAATGTATCGTATTAATATCAATGGAGGGTTTTTAGTTTTATTTCGTAATCGAAACTTCATCGCAGCTTGCTATAATTCTCTGGAATTGAAAAATGTGTGTTATTTCGGTCTCTTCGCTATTTCCATAAATGGTACTATAGTCTGTTAAACGGCAGATTGTGGGCGCTTGCTGTAAAGGTGCTAGGCATAAAAGACGATGGAAATGGAATTAGATTAGATCATGATGTGATTAAATAGATATAGTGGAATCAATCTAGCAATCAGTAGTACTGCTACTACAAGGATCTAAATTCCGATAAAATAAATCAAGATAGTAGCTAAGTAGTCAAAATTGTAGTTTTGTGCTCGACTTCACTAAATATTTTTGTACTGTTAAAAATATTGAGTTCCGAATCTTTAAGCTGAGCTAATTTAAAATAACATAACGTGCGTTTATTAATGCATAATCTAGTAAAAGTGGACATGGGCAGTTGAATCGTGCCCCAATTGGGTATGTACACTAGGTAACCCTAAACATGCTGCATGTATCATGGAACACGCACAGATCTCGACATCTGATGATGGATGGCGTGGTCCCGTAGATACCCTGCACTCACTCTATCAGGCTACAGTTGGTCAGTGACAAACGAGCATACAGCAGAGTAATTAAAACACCCATCAATCATACAGTGACGAAATCTTTGGTCAGCTTGGTCACCAAGATTGGGTGTACCACTAGTCAAAATTATAATGTGGGTTGATTGATACGAATATTTTTCTGATTAGTCTTGTTTAATCACATAATAGTAGTAGAAATTATCAACTTCTGTACAAAACAAAAAGTACCCAGAACTGATGGCTGTATATCTATCTAGTTTACTTATATTACTTATACAGCCTTCTTCCATCATCTAGTGTTGTATCACAATAAGCTGACTGTGTTGTCTATCCATATTGTTTTTTATTTGAATTTATTTGAAATCTATGGCATTCAGTTTTGAGCTTCCGCAAGCTTTTTTGAGTTCACTGGCTGGCTTGTATTAATGAAATAATGTCGCGTGAGCTTTGAATTTAATTCAAAACCAAAATGTTCTAAGCCCAAACATTACCGAAGTGAATGACCTCTTTTTTATAAACCCAGTTCACACGATTAGCAAATATAATTAACAATTAATCAACACTTCGGACAGTTAAGGCATAAATCATAACATTACCATATCTATACCATGCTATTAATATGTTTGACTTATGTATTCATTGACAAACGCGCCCTCTGAATTATTAAAACTGAATTAGACCACACATATAGAATTATTTAACATAATCAGTTGGTAAAAAAGTGTTGATATATATCAATATATGGTATTGATATTTTGTGCGAGTTATGATGAATGATTCAATACATTTTTATGTAATTTTCATTTAAAAGTCTCTAGTTGGAATAGTTGTCGGAGGTGCTGGCACTTTAATGTCCATACATCGGAGGTTCTCAGTCCGTATTGGTCTACTACTGGTTATGGATACGTACTTATTACCTAATATTGCTGCGGTATCTGTACCATAGGCTTTGAGAAGCACTAGATTAAGCTTTAACTTTAAGTTTAAACTCAAACAGTAGGTACGTCACTAACAACATAAAATTACTAAGTTAACGATGTATAATATTAGAAAGTAGTCTTTCACACAATTGTAATTACCTCGACATCCTACCTACCTACAAAAGATAACAAAATTGTTAACTACTGGACTAGGTATAATTTACCTTAGTTATGTATTTATTCAATAAGTGAACAGTGTTTCTTTTAGAATAAGTAAAGAATCTTTAAACCCAACTAAACGTGGAAACAAAATGTTACTACGGCATCTCCTTATTTTAGTGAAGTTTATTTCAGAACACAATTCATCAATATGATAATTAATAAAGGTTTAGTTAAATCATCCTGTGTCATAATCATAACTACTTCTTCAACAAAAGCTAATAGAGAGAGATCTCAGTGTCCCCAGAACTACGTCATTTTATCAAAGCTGAAATTTTGAGTACAGTATGCGTACTTACTAGTTCGAAAGCGGGGCCCTTCCACAGGCAGCGCGACCTTACTCAACTACGTCATGTTAGCAAGCCTACATTTTACATGATACTAGCTGTCCCGGCAAACTTCGTACGGCCTCAGAAATAATAAAAAAAAACCTTTTAAGCCTTCCCTGGACTTCCCAAAATAATTCAAAACCAAAATCAGCCAAATCGGTTTAGCCGTTCTCGAGTTTTAGCGAGACTGACGAACAGCAATTTAATAGAAGAAGATTACTCATGGTACTATTTTAAGACCTTTTGTAAGTTGCCATAAGAATAAGACATCAACGATAAATCCGTCCACAGCATCACTGTCCCACGACTTGTGACTCCGATCAAATTATTCAGTGTTCTCGTAAACCAAATGATGAAGTATAGGGAGCCATACATTCGATGTCATCTTCCAATAGTTAACCGCGGGAAAGTTAAAGGTCGTCCCATAACCCACACGTGGGAAGAGAAATGTAAACTCACTTTCACTAAAGTTTAACTGTAATTTTGTGTTGACATTAAAAATATCACTTTGTGTCGTAAAAATGGGATTATTTTAGAAACCAGCTGTTTTGTGTCCAATACTGATTTATAATAATCGATTTCACGAATTAGCTGATGTTTTCTTAATGGGTAACGGTTGATCACCAAACGATCAGATTATAATGATTGAGCATTGTGGGAACCTCTATTATTATTATTTTATTGCTTGTTTTGTTCTCTTCATATAATATTTATTGATGTTAGGTATAAGAAATAACAAAAACACATAATATAGAAACGAGAATATTGAATTATCAGAAAAATTACTAGAATAACCACTTTTCTATAATCCTACTACTATTATAAAGGCGAAAGTTTGTAAGTATGGATGTATGGATGTTTGTTACTCTTTCACGCAAAAACCACTGAACGGATTTGGTTAAAAGGACATCAACCACTTTGTATGGCGTTTGGGCTTGAACATGAACATAAAAATATTGCACTATTTTTGATTTTATTGAGTGGATTACAGTACATAGAAAACATATATATAAGAAGTTTTGTATCAAATTGTTTCATAAAATAATAAAAAATAAAACTTCAACACTTAGATAAAATTGATTTATTTGTAAAATTATTCATTTTCATAAGTTAATAAAACATGGTCTAAAAACTGGGCCGGTGGAGTTATATTTTCATACCTGGCCCAGCTTAAATACCATATCACAGACATGATGTGAGCGCAGCAACCTACAGTCCTTCGGCCGACTATGCAATTGCAGCAATAATGCTTAAATAAACATCTCAAAAGTTGGAACTTACCACTTGTGGTGCGATCCATTGCAGTATAACTCGCTGCACTTCCACAAGATTAATAATGTGTCTTCTCCTGTGAGTGATTTCTACACCACAATTTATACAATGCATAGATTCACTAGGCAAAATCGGGAAGTCCATGTTCATGCGCGGGTCGTCATGTAAAACGGGTTCATTATCCGAAGAAATGCCAGGGTAAACGTTCAAAGCGGGTTCTGAGTCCAAGAGTGAGCCGGGGTCGTTAGGTAGAAAATCATCAGAATCCGTTTTGAATAGCGAAAGTCGTCAAAATATCCAAAGTCGAAATAATATTCACAATAATATTCGAACAACAGCACGAACACAGAGCGAATGAAATTGACGTTGACAATCGATCACCGGTTCTGGATCGGGGTTGCCAGTTCTCTGCACTACGTATCAGTCGATTTATACAATTTGAAATCGATTCCCATAGAATCGATTTCAAGTCATATATTATGCTGAGCTGTTTTGCTTTGCTTTATATTTTTGTATATTATGCTGAGCTGCTTTGCTTTGCGTAATTATTTTGGGTATGGCCCATGCTGCATTTTATTTAGTATCTTCAAGAAAAGCACGCGTCTATAATACTCGCTAACATGACAGACAAAACCCTAATGAACGAAGACGAAATACCAATTACGAAGGATTGTTACAATTGTTATGTTTATTACATTTTTTTTAATGTTTTGAAGATTTCGAATCTAAACATCGAGTATCGATGTTATTTTTACTGAGTTTTTATTTTGGCAACCCTGACTCAATGCATCATCCCGCATGTTGCGCAACAACTGTCACTACACAACCAATAATCAATTAAAAATCTTTTTTACTCGTTTTTAATATCATTTAGTTTGACACTCCCAAAAGAAACCAATGTTTACTAAATATTATTACTTAATTATTTATGAATTACTTTTTTCCCAATACAGCGGTTCACCGGTTAGCCCATTTTGGTTGAAGTCCTTTGGTACACAGATAGTTTATAACCTGGATTAACACATAGGATAGTTTTTATCCCGATTTTATGTTCCCGTGGGATAATTTTTGAGTTGCAGCGGGTGAAGCCGCTGGCAACAGCTAGTATATCATAGTTATTTGCAAATGCATCTAGACAGGTTATGTCGTCTTTGGATTTTTTTTATACGGTCGTTTCACTTACTGTCCACTAGCCGAGCCGAGACAATGGATTTTCTAACAAGGTTAAAAGTAAAAATAACTGTTAATTTGACCTTCCCTGATCCTACGTAACGCTTGAATGTTGTCTGTAATTACTTACAGTTACTCACATCGCCTACAGCTTTATGACAGTACACAGACAGACAGGCATCGAAACTTAGGTTTCAGTTGAGACATATTTAACACGGCAGAAGCTACAGAAGAGAAATGAGAAAAGTGTCATAACCGTAGTAGGTAAAAAAATCAGCACTTTTATTAAAACTGATTGCCAGGAGCCACCAAGTCTAAATACTAAATTTCAATCTCCAGTCTTAGAACAGTTTTGATTTAGGCAGGTCAAGTTATGCTATAAAACGTGTCCGTGCTTCTTTGGCATTTTATTTCATATTTAATTTAATTTACCCCTATATTGGAAGATAAGCACTTCCTTCAGACACGTGTAACGCTCATCAGCGATTAAAGGTAAGTGGTAATTGCGAATTAAGATAATAACCGTCGCGGTTCAGCCGTAGTCGGGACAAGCCGACACCGTCATTTATCGCATCAATCATCCAAGATGCGCTTTCTTTGCGAATTTATAATAGCAGAGTGATTGGTAAAGGGTCATTTGATCGAAAAAATACAAGGAAGAAAGCTGTCTAGAGAGTAGTAACGGTTTTATAACTTTTAAAAATAATCCTTATGCAGGAAGCGGGCTCTGACTTCAACAATATTAGTTAGGTTTAACTTTTTACGTTATGATTTATACATTTTTTAACATTTTATCAAACAAAAGTGTCTAAAAACATTTAACCTTGCGAGCCAAGTCAAACTTGATCTACTCATCTTTCACGAGGTTCTCGTCATGCGGTATGGTTATGTCAACAATCATTGCGCGCCTTTCTGATCGTCGTCGTCTATAGACGACGACGATCAGAAAGGCACTGACTTGATATATCAAGTCAGTGACATTTGATGGTGGATTGATCCCAGTACAGTGTGATATTGCCACTTCCCAGAACTGAGTCGGGCACACCTGTGTAATGCACAGCCATTCTACAATTTTAGAGAAAATTGCTGATGGATAATCCTGGCTACAAGGTATTTCTAGATTACGAACGTTATGCATGGAGTTCTGACGGGGCCTTCCTTAGAGGGCCAAATCCTGCCGGGGTCGCGGCACTGTCTTATCAGGTAACACAACAGGCCATTGATTTTAGTCAGTACAAGTCTGAAAGTCCCTCCCGTCTTGCCCCGGGTGGTAGAACTCATAGGATGATTATAACACGTAAAAAAATGTTTTTGGGTGTAAGTTACGATTTATGATTGGATTTTGAGCAATCCTAGTCTTGATACATAATTATTTATGAATTTCAGGAAATCAGGGCCAATTATAATTTCTTGAACCTATTTTTATGGATGCGCTTAAGCGAATGTCAAAGCATCTTAGTACTCAATAATAATATTCGAACAGCCATTTAACTGCAATGTTTAGAGCAGTTATCCTTTGATGAATTTTAATGGTCCACCGAACAACATAGAGGTACCAATAACTACCATCCATATAAGGAGAAACGTTAGTTAGTAACATGTCAAATACTGTAGTGAGCTTCGCATAGAATAGCCCTCGTGCTCTAAGGAAAACTATTAGGTAGCTCGTAGTAGATGGTCAGTAAGTAACCAGTCGCTAATTGCTACCTAGACCAGGATTTATGACGATAAAGTATTGCTAATTATCGCGCTGGGCATAAACTACCGCAATCTATGTGTGTCGGATAACTACCAGCTATAATGTCCGCTAATTATCCAGATTAATTATTTGGTAGTGACTATTTGTTTGTTTGTTTGCATTATTAGTTCACCACGCGTGTGTATTGGAAAAACATCCTGAATAGGTTTTATCTACTTCTAGAATCTAATTTGTTTTATATCCAAGAATGCGATGCAATTGATAATAATAATGCGATCGATACGCCGGATTAATTCACCTCTCCCTAGCTTATTGAACACATTAATCGTCCAACAAACCACAGTGCTCCAACAGCAATAATAAACAGTAATAAATGCTCCTCAGTTTCGCCTCTCAACGTTTATTATTAGCACTAGTCGCTTTCGGCCAGAGGCGGTACCAGGCGACCAGAACACGACGGAGCTACCGTATAATGCTATGCGAAATTACTCCCAGCTACTGGCTTTCAGTAAATTGCCAGTCAGAGCAGAGTAAAAAGGCCGCAACTACGAGACATCGTAAATAAACTTCACCAAAAAATACATAATATGTCCATTTACGTCATATTCTAAATACCGAACACAAAGAAACGTGAATGAAACGACTTCGTCCACCATTGTGTTGGTAACTAGGGTAAGGAAATTGGACTTTAATTTAATGAAAGAAAGGTACAAATTGTATTGAGAGATGTAATTGACAGATGGGCTAGGTAACATGCCATCTCAATAGCAACACAAACATAGCGAGGTGCATAAAAACAACACTCGAGGCTGGGTGCGCGGCTACCAGGCGCGCAGTGCGGCGCGGAGGTGGCCAGTAGCCGACCGGTCGGGTAATGATACCACTGCCTTTTAGGGCGCGTGTTATGACGGCCCAGCGGCGAAGTGTGGATGCGACGGACATGTAACTGTAACCGGACCCTGAACCTAGATAACGGTAGTAAACCTACTTGATGCCCTTTTTGGGATAAAAATATTGTCTATTTTTAATACCTAATGATGAGCATTCCCAGAATCGTCGTTATAATGAATCATTGTTTTATCTACCTACATAACAAATTGGGATATTTCAACCACAACCCACTCGACCAATCAATAGTCTATTATTGATTATTAGAATATTTCCTGTTCTATTATTGTATATTATAATATTCCCTGTTCTATTCATCACTAACGTACACATACCCTCATAATACTATACACTACCTCACACACACATACACACACACGGTACAGTAGATGCCAGCAGGTCAACCTACCCGAATCTGTATAATTTTACCAATCGAACATTAACCTTCAATTATTGTGATAAGGTTAAAAATCTATTAAAGAAATTTGACAGATTGAGGTATGTGGTTTACTTTTCTTCTATTTTTATTATCTACATTTAAATTATGTAAATTCGGACCGGAAATTATAATTGTAACATGCCAACTGCGATATTCCTATTTACGTAGAGCACAGGGGAAACAATCCAAACCATTGCAAAAATAAATAGCATTTAAAGAAAACAATGAAGAATCGTATCCTCACAAAGCGAACGTGAAGGCCCTTCGCCATCCAGTTTGTCGACTCTCATTAAGACCGCAGTTAGTACATCTGAGTTTTTCCATCAGTTGACAGCGCAACGAGAGCTCTTCGGTACTTATGTAGTCCTGGTACACAAGCCTTATCTAGCCGATAGCTATGATCATAGATAACTGTATCTACGTCTATCTTTACAAAAAGACGGCTAAAAGAATTTCTGTTTTTTGTATTTTTTAAACATTCTTGATACTGGTATTATTGAAAATTATGTTCGTAGGTTTTACCAGAATGGCAAGTAGAACAGGCCACCTGTTGACTCTCGGATTTAAAGATTGCATTGTGCAGTGAATAATAAAACTTTGTTGCAATCAAAAAGGAACCACCTAGTAGGAACGATTCTAATAGGACGGTCTTGAAGTTGAATCTTGAACTAGTTTTTGTGTCTTTTAACTTTATGAATTCTAGCTAGCCAAGGCTAATGTTAAGATTTATAGCTATGATTTTCCAGTTAATGTTTTAAATGGGTCCCAGAAACCAGATTACACTGCAACTCGATTAACGATTAGCATTGTAGTTAATATATTAATTATCTCACATCAGTTACAGTCAAAGGAATTCAACAATAAAGCCCACGGCTACCATTGACCAAATTGTTTTATTGTATCAATCGGCCAACTGGTGCACAAACAAATCTGTAGAGTTGATCAAAGGTTCTTATTATGATGCAACGACTGGCCTGTTGGTCTAGTGGTTAGTGACCCTGACTGCTATGCCGGAGGTCGTGGGTTCGATTCCCACCCAGGACAAATGTTTGTGTGATGAGCACGATCATTTGTTCTGTGTCTGGGTGTAATTGATCTATAATATGTATGTATTTAGAAATACATAAGTATGTTTATCAGTTGTCTAGTACCCATAACACAAGCTCTGCTTAGCTTGGGACTAGATGACGTTGTGTGATAGTTGTGGAATATTATTATTATTATTATTATAATAGATAGAAACAACTTTCTTGCAAATACATATTTGTAGTTGCTAGTCTAAAATAAATAATAAAAAGGTACGATGAAATGTAGTTCCATTAATTTAGCGAAGCATTTGAGTCGTTTCTCAGCGTAGAACAAAAGCACAGTTGTTTTTCCTGCGCGACTGATGTTATGTGACAACGAGTTCTTATAAGGAAGATCGCGGGCATTTTAATGGTCATATTGGTATCCAACGGACGGCGCTTGTTAGCACTGTTCTTGTATATTCTTATTTTTAGTTTAGTATAAGAAGTCGAGCTTATTTTTCTTGTGTTATCAATAATTGCGTCAACTACAGTTGTTTCTCGTTCTTATGATTTGTTGTTTTCTGTTATGAATGTGATGTTTACATCGGAATTTTGATAAAGTATTCTAAACGTTACTTATTTGTCCCAAGTAGTCCATTCGATCAAGATACGGGTAACTCAAACTCAGATGTATTAGAAGCAGATTATCATCTATCTAGATTAACGGCAATCAAAACAATTTAACATCGCCGAGCAGATTAACACCGAGAGTTGCCAGATCCAACAAAAGTTTATCCGTTGAAACTTTACCCTTTGTGATAAAATAAATTTATTATCTTTTTACATTGTCGATAGTCTAGTGGTTTTCGTCCATGGATTATGTGGTTCTGCAGGGTTTGGTTGAGATATGTCCGCTTATGAAGGATTCGAACTTATAAAGAATTAATCGTCAGTATTGTTCACAAGTTAATCGCATTTAACGCTTCCATCATCGCGGTTAGACCAAGCCTGCTTACACTTACTTTAATCGTGCAGATTTAAGCAAAAGTAGCAAGGCATTAGTTCAATAGATTCGCTGCAAGAATACTTTTGAATGTTACCGCACTTGCAACACTACACAAGTGCATTACGGTAACTCCCACACACCTGTTTATCTCTGCATCGCACAGATAACGCACCGGCCGAGCACGGAGCCCGATCAAATGCATTTCTCTTGTAGTCTAATAGGAACCGACCTTGAGCCATCGGGAATTCCTATTGAATTTATTGTAGAATGGCGCCCGTTTAAAATAGAAGCTGTGTTCGGCTGTGGGAAAGTGTTGCGTAAGCTTGAGTTTCTTCTAAATTGTGTGTGTATGTTGAAAGTGCCGCTTGGTGTGTATGTAATTCTGGTTCATACCTAGACGTTATTGGATTTAACTAAGCTTCATGTGGAGTTAGCTTTTTAAAGGTAAAAGAATTCAAATATTAATGCAGATCCACAATGCCAAAATTAATATAGCTTTTACTTTACTTAGGCTCTCTTAATTGATAACTTTACACCATTTCAAATGTCCCTACAGAAAGTTCAATCAAAATACCACACAGCTGCAATAACGAGTTTTGGCATAACTCCTGAGCAATAAGCGGTAATGAGCAGCCAACAAGTGGTAATAGTCGCCATAATAAGCGCAATCAGCGCACAGTAATTCACTACACTGCACTGACTGTAAACAGACCGCACTGAAAGATTGTACACAAATATACTGAATACCTAACTGCCTGAGCTTGCACTGCTCGTCTATATGACTTTTTTGTGGAATTCTGTTGGAGTCTTTCAAACATTGCTCGATTAGATTCAAACTAGAGTTTTTGTTATGGCCAAATTCTTATTTAAATTAACTGTCACTGATACGTCAAAACAATCTGTAAACGATTGTCAACAAAATTCACATTAGCTTCTGATTATTCTTGGACATATCTCATATCTAATCGCTCACACACATATTGATCATGTTCCTCAGATCAATTTCCATCCCCAGTAATTTCTTTCATTCCTCTACGAAGCAATAGGATTCTGATCAGAATAATAAAGATCTGGTTCGAAATCTCATTATTTAAAGCGCAAATCCACTGCATCACGATCTAACATCCCAATAAGCCCCAAATACACTTGGTAAAATAAAAATCGTGCATCTAAAATCTAAGAGCTTCAGTATCGCTCGGTGATCGTCGTGTCACGAGCGGACTTAGCCGAACGTCTCTATACGTTCGGGCAAGTTCGCGGGTAATTAGCAAGTGGCCTGCGCAGGCGCCGCGGGAGACGATCTCCCTGATAACCAAGCTATTTGCTGGACATTATGGGAGCTGGATATATTGTTTATTTTTTGTAGTAAGAGGTTTCTCTTGGAGTTATTGTTATCGTTCTGGGAAACAGTTCATTTATTATTTTGTGAAGTATACGCAGTATGCCTAAAGGTATCAACAACTAACATTAATAAGCTGAAATGTGGTCATAACCATACTGGGTACTTACATTATTTTTAGGCATTCTAAATACTTGTTATGTTGACATTCAGCACTAATCCTTCGATAAACAACATTTTATAATCGTCATTATGAGCTCATATTTTATAATAAAACGTAAAATTCAGCTGGTTATCCCCTTGTCGCAAGTTGTCAACTGATAGCAGCGACCAATTAACTGCATACGATGCTCACGCGGGGTCTTGTCCTAATCCAAACCACGTCGATGTAATGTGTCGCCGGTGGCTAGCATTGGAGCGACGCGGGCGCAACTGTCAGTGTCGCTTGTAGGCAAAACGACGGCTTAATTATGATAATCCAGTGCTAAATTATATTTGAACTAGCATTTTGCGATAGATAATCAGTAAATATGTGTCTGTAAAATTTAAGTATTACTTACATTAATGTATTCGTATGCACTTCACTGGCATCAAACATTTTTTTAATGTAGGTTGGGAGAAGGACAGTGCAACTTATTCTTATACCTATCAAATATACAAAAAAAAAAACATTTAAATCGGTCGAGTTGCGTAGGAGTGCAACCACAAACACGACATTTTATGTAGGTACTACTTTTTAGGAAAACATTTAAATCCGTCTCACTGTGAAAAAAATACTATTACCACCAGCAACCTCAGCAATATACAAAAGTTTCCAGACAACTTACTGTGATCTTTAATCCCATGCTACACTTATCTTCCATACATTTCCGAGACCTCCACTCACCCACTAATCAAAAAGACCCAAGTAACTAACACCTAAATAAGTATAAAATATCTAAGTATCAGAGTCACGACCTATGGCCTCTGGGAACCGGTCGTTAATTCCTATCGGAATCCACTCGGCCCAATAAACTGGGAATCTAACACGTCCATAATTAATTCTCACACGTCTTATGACGACTGGCTTGATGGACGGCGTCGTAAACGTCTGGACAGCCTGCCGGACAGCCGGACACTTGGACGTCATTAACGGTGCTGTAAAAGGTTCTAGCCTGGTAAAGTTCAGGTGGGAAATGGGGGATAGCATGGGGGGTAATGAGGCAATGTTAGAGAGGGTGAATTATTAAAAACTTTGTACTAAGAAGGAATTCTTGCTTTGCCTGCTCTTTCAGTCCAATTGGAAGTTTTGAAATGGAATCCAGTACGATAGTTGGTGGATTTATTGTGACTTTCTATCTAATACATACTATACAAAATCAACAAAATAATATAGAAATAGAAAATACGAAAATACTACTGAGTAGGTTTCAAAAGCTTCCACTGTGCCTAAGATTATAATAACTTATCAATAACTACTTAAAATCAGAGTTCATTTGATCCTTGGCTTCCACCAAACAAAATGTCGGGTGTTTTATTAGCGGTTCGTTCGGTGGCGCGGGCGCGTGTAATTGACCACATAAATCTCGCCCGGCGATTGATCCAAAGAAGGCGATTAAAAATTTTGTAGTTCAACACTTAAACTGTGGACTGGGTTCAGTACGTTTTGGAACATATGTGAGGAAAATATAGTTTAAGATTTTATTATATTAAGATAGAGATTCTTGTTAGACTTTAACCGTAGAAGTACTCGTATTGATCTCTCAACACTTTTATAAAGTTTTTTTTTTAATACAAGCTTTTATAAATAGAACTTTTAACACAGGAAAACAGAACGTGTGTTGCCATTGTAAAGTTATCTATATAAATCACTTCAATCCAATAAGAAGTCATAATGTTAATCAATCAGAAATAAGTAAGAAGCGTCAGATTTTTAACTATATTAAAAATAGTGAGGGCAGTGAAATTTAAAATTGTGACATGCAAGACAGTACATTATTTTATTCTATGTTATGTATATACATATATGGACTTTTAATCTCCAAGATTCCACACTACGAACCCAAATCCTCCATATCGCAGAACACAGCTTTCTTCCATTAAAATTCATCAGCCGAGGTCCTCTAAGCCTGAGATAAGTGTATTCATACGTTTTTTATTTGCCGCTTCATCCTCAGGTTACATGCGACACGGAATAAATTAAGCTACCGGACTTTGATATTCTCAGTCGGTAGTTGTGTCATCATTATATTTATTGGTCTCTTTTGTTTGAGCTGAAACAGGTCCGTTCAATACTTTTATCGTAGCTATTATCGTTTTTGTATCAGATTTTCGATGATTCGTTACTTGCATACTTTCTTTTAGTTTTGGGTGCTACGAATTATTTTTTGAATTTGAGCGATCACAATAGTGCAGTGATGACTAGCCTAGGCAGAAGCCATCGTCTAGTGTCTGTCAATAATATATTTTTAATTAATGAATCTTATCTTTTTATCTTACTTCAACCCACTCACTATCGGCCCAGTCTTTCTTATAAGACATCGCGTGCCCATCCATCAATGATACCAACAAATCTTCTCCGCAACATAAAATTCACGCTTCCTAATCACTGGATCATAAAATACTCTATAAATCTCGTGGCTAGTACAGCACTTAGTTTTCAGTGTTAGCGGCGGTGCTAATGAAGAGGTTAATTAGGGCCTGTGAACATAAGTCCTCGGTCGTGGGCCGCTTATCTGCAGATAGCGATATCACGCACCGGCCGTATGGGAACGTATAATAACCAGCTAGGGAACAATCCCAATGTATGGCAGCTTTTACGTGTGGCTCAGGTATGGTTGGCAGTGATATACAGTAATCTAATCGTAATTGGTAGTTGATAAGTGTAGATCTGATGCTCATTAGAACTGATGCTATAGCTCGTCTAGATACGCAAATAATTTAAATGATGCAGTTACTGCTTAATCTGTCTATGATGGAGGTCTAAGATGATCTCAACAACCGGTTTAAAAGCTAAAGGTTAAGTACGGATTAACAAAAAAAAAGACTATTTTAAAATGACGGCTTACATTTTTCATCTAATATATCTAACGGCCCCAAAATTCTCTCCACAAGAATTTTAATACACTTACTTCTAAACAAATGGAAAGCAAAGCAGAGCGTAACGTTAAGTTCTAATTAGATAGCTATCTGGACAATATATCGCTTCCCCGAGGTGATTGGTGGGCGATGAAAATTTCACGGTAGGCAGTAGGCTAGCCATCGAAATTATTTTATTGACGGAAGCCGGCACTCATTAAGGCGCTACCGGGCGAGCCGTAGCGCGGTGCGCGGTGCTCGGCACCCGGCCACTCACATAAACACCGCCTATCGGACCCAATACAGCTTCTGATGCACAGGGTGCTCGGATCGATTTCCAATTTAGCCGAACTTCTAGCGATCGATTGCCTAAATAACTATCTGAGCCTGAGTGAACTATATGAGTTTGTTGTAAGTCTTAAACTGTACGTTTTAAACAAATTAATCTTAAGAATGTTTTTACGTCAAGTTGCATACATCAGGTAACGTAGACCTATATAATTATGACTATGACCGAGACTGATTCACAGAAGTACAGTGATTTAAAAAATAAGTACTCTTCATACTAATATCTACTTATTTAGCGAGTATGTAAACTAAAGACTTCAATCATTATAAGAAATCAATATTAAATTATTTTTATATCAAACAGGCCAGTTACAGGCACTTTTGAATAGTCAAAAATGGTAAAAGATTGCTACAGTCCCAGTCATAAGATACAATCACTGTGAAAGTACTGTAGGGTACTGTAAGGTACGCTAAGGCACTTTATGGTACTGTAACGTACTTGGCATCACCCTGTACATGCAGGGGACGGGTGGCGCGGAGCGCGGAGGTGCGCGTACGCCGCGGATTGAGTTAAATGTCTCCTTATCTCGCCCCCTAATGGCCCCGGGAACATGTCAATTCATCACACGCATGTCTCACACGCTCTTTTCTAAATCAACCTTTTTTCCAGAGTCGCATTACTCGCATTCTTTTTGTTGGCGGCGGTCACGACGCTGATAGCTCGTGATAGCTCGGTGACACCGCTGACAACAAATGTCCGATTTTTATGTCTTCAGATAATAATATGTAAATTATCGTGTGTTTAGCGAAACAAACGACGCTGTAAAAAGGTGTTGGTGTGAGTTTATTCGGTCATAAAAAGATCCGCAAACTTATGCTAAATAAACACAACTGTAAAAATCTTTTAGTTTCACTTGGAGGCGCGCTTCAGTCTTCTATTATAAATTCCTATATTTTGTTCTCATTTGCGTAGCAAAGTCGATGTTTATCTCTCTTAGTGGTTACAGTTTCCAACATTTTAAAACCTAGTAAAGCGTTTTAGTTGTGCTCATTTTTCCTCGGAGGATATTTCCACTTTGGAGGCTCTTTATAAACTTCTGTGGCGTTTGTTTGTGACAGTGGTTTGTTTTATTGTTCAGATTTAATATAAAAGGATAAAAGTGTCGGTGGCAGCGGAAGCCGCTACTAAGTCGCTCGATAAGTGTGAGAGCCGACAAAGGCACTAATACGTTTAGGAGGCATTATAAATCAGTGAGTCGAGTTATCACCGGCCGACAATTAAGATGTCGACCATCTGAGGGAACGGCCGGCTGGCACGCACGGCGCGGGACCGACAAGAGGCTTTTTGGAATAACCTCGTCCATTGCTTTACTTGTTGTTAACACAGTAGAAGCATCATTGGAAAACTTGCCATGGAACCACAAACGCCAACTTTTATGTTGATTCAACTCTCACCAGTAGCACCGAAATTATATGTATATTATCGTATGCTGTACTTATCGATGACGTACATAATTATACATACACGACGCTTAAAGCTTCATTTATCAAACAGTAACAAGCACTAAAGTATAAGTCTTTAACAATTGGTTTTTATAAGGTCACAAAACCTCATATTTACGAGCAAATTTCAATTATATTAATTAATGCGTACATGGAGCCGCACTATTAAAATACGCTGTAAAGTGTAAATAAAATTCAACGGCATGACATCAAGTTAGTAATCCGATTAAAAAGTTAACATTCCCAATCAGATTGCGAATACTTAGAAGTTCGTAGTAAAAGTTGGTGTAACTGTGAAACCGAAAACTTTCCAAGTTGTTCGACGCGACTATTTTGCAACAAGAAAAAGGAAACAAATAACACGAGTCTCGATAACAACACTCGGGAATCGATTTCGAGAGTAACCATTTAATTATTTTATCGATAATCTCGCATCGAGTGGCCAGCAACAAAATAAGAAGAGCCGAGAGTAATCGTCGCTTAGGCCGACGCCCAGTAGCCGGCGGCGGTTGCCGGCCGATTTTATCGTCTCATAACAGTCTCGATTTATAAGTATCGATTATATGTATCGATCCCTTGATACGATGCGTTCACGGTCATTTGGCGCGTTTTTTTCGCTCCGCTTGGAACGATACATGTTCTCTAAATAACAATTTTGTTCGATAAGTAATTAATAATGGTTCCTTTTTTGAAGCAACCTTTATTTTTAAGAATAAATAAATTGGCTTGTAATTGTAAGCACTCGTGTATTCCAACCAGAACGGTTGCACTTAAAAAATGTGCCCTTCCTATGACACTATGTGTATCAGATAGCTAATTTTATTTTATTGTTCTTTATAAATATCTTCTGATTCTTCGATTTTATTATCTATCTGAGTTTTAAGTTGTGCCGCGTTGACACAATACACGCCATTAATTTTTATACCGATTGTATCACGAGAATCAGTAAAATGTTTTACTAACTGTAATTTTAAATTGGCCTTGGGCTGTTCGCAGAACTTTGCGCTCCACCTTTAGGAGTAGTTCAATGAGGATGAAAATAGACTGGCCTTTGAGTGACAACAAAGTCTATTGAATGAAATGTCACTGAAAACCATTGTTTCGTAGGGACTAGCCGATATTTTAGATTCTAAAGAAGATTGTGCATCTTTAACAGCTGCTTGTTAACAACTGTTCTGTAAGTATGATTTGCCCTTACTTGCTTTACTGAAACAGTAATCTTGATTGTATCTGGCTGTTCGACTACAAATTTTACTCTTAGACCAGTTTTACAAAATCCTTCAATGTAATTCCTTATAAATGCGTGCGGTTGGGCCCAACAATTGTCCGGATAATCAAACAGTAACAGGCATACTGTCAAGTCCACAATTATCATCAGTTAATGATTATTGTTGATTTGCAACAACAAATGATGTAAAATGAAATGTCTTATAAGGCCATGCCTGATAAAAAGGGATAACTTTTTACATTATGGTCTAGAAGAGTAGAATTGCTGATCAAATGAACAGATATCAGTTACCTGTCGCTCGTCGTATGTAGTAAAATTAAATTGAGGCTGCAAGGCTGTTTTTTTTTAAGAGAGGTGAGGCTTTCATGCGGCCTAATTGTAGGTACTTACGTTTTTTAATGATATCAGTATTCACATTTTTAATGACATCAAAGCAACAACAATATTAATTACATGTTACCCATTTAAATTTTAGTATAGTAATCCCAAAGTTTTTCTGTACTATAATTTTTTCTAGAGGTAGGTAGTAGTATTGTTCATCGTTGTTCTTCGTGACTTTTCCTAATCCATCATTAAACATCACAATCTGTTCAGGTATACCAATAATACCATAACCGTCAATTAATTCAAAAAATTAAGTAAACCATCACAATCGATTCACACGATACATTTACAGATTAATCTCCGACGATCAATACTCTCGAACTCAAGATCAATATGGGAATCAAAATTAACGTGTGGAATAAGTTCGGTGCCTTATCCGAGGCAGGTTGGCATCGGTTATGAACATATTTAAGTCGAGATTCAATTAAAATTTGACATGAATACGGTATAAAGTAGGCAGGTTATGTGTCGGTGGGATTATCTCGTCTGTGTTACGTCGTGTCGTGTCGTGCTGTGACGAGACGGAGGCGTGACGACTTGCTATGCAGAGTAGTGTTGTGTTCCACTTCATAGATGTCTGTAGTGAACTTATTGGTATGATCAATTTAATTATGGACAAGCGATGGGTAGGTAGTTCTTAAGTTAGACAATAAATTATCGAGTTTAATAAGAATAGATAGTATTATAGATAGAATAAAAAAAAAATAGAATAAAATATTTTAAAAAGTAAATCATGTGCAATTACGTCTTTGCTAGAAGTACGAGTAGCTTTGAAAATAAAACCATATTTCGTTTAAAAGAAACTAATTGCATGAAAAACTGAAGTCAGAGACATTTCAAACAACATGAAAACTTAACCTTATTTTTAATAACAAAATAACTTCAAGATTTAAATGGTAATAATAACAGCGGTCCAAAAATAATTTCCTGGAACCATTTGTTTGAATTAACAACAAAACTTTTGACAAATAAAAAAGCTTATTTTGGAAAGTACGGAGTTATAATAGGTAGGCTCGGGCAATCGGCTCCGGGCCAATTTGTAGGGCAATTTGCATAACTTAACCCTTCAATGGTAGCTGTGACCAAAGTGTACGTTTATTGGAGCAAAAAACCAGAACACAAGACACGTTACTGTTTGCTGGCGATTTCTTTAAGAACTTTCGTGAAAGGATGCAACTTAGAAAAAATGATAGAAATTAGTAACAGTAAACAGTATGATGTATTTTTGGAATGTAACAGATTTGAATTCAGAGTCGGAATAAAAGTATAACTTGAAACTGCTGCTTATCATTTTAATCGTAATAATTGAAACACAAAATATTATTCGCCTTATATAGTAGAAAGGGAGATGATAATATATTTATTACAATAGCTACTCTTTAAATTTGGATACAATTTTCACGTTCATGAATGAATGAGATTCCATTACTATCGCCAGGTTGTTTTCAACAATGACAAAAATAAATTATCACCTGCTCAACGTTTAAGAAGTAGGATCTTTTTATAACATCGCACGGGTATATCACAATGTGTAAGTAAACATGAATTATAAAGAATGAATTAAAAGTTAATTACGATGGAAAATATTCCCCATACATTTATTGAATCATGCCTCTGCCATACTAATGGTAATGTGAATATTATGTAAAATAAACAAACCCAATTAGGTATAATGAGCTCGTTAAATACATAATTTTGACAGCTGTATTGATGTGTTGGTGGTTCAAGCTTAATGTGTTATCTCACTCATGGAGGAATTAGTAACTTCATCGCTTATTAAAGATGGAGTTTTTTTATACCTACGTTCATAATGTACACTGTTCTTAAATATAAATAGTATGCAATGTAAATAAATATCTTTAGACTTATGCTAAACAAATACCTACTGTTTTATGATTTCGTTAATTTGTAACTGATTCTAGAAAATAAATTTGTAATTGTATTGCGCACATAATAACGACGACGTGTAAATAGTAACATCCTGTATTAATTGCAACACTTAGACTAATCAAACTTTACGACACGACTTTTTGCCAACAGACTGTTCTCCTTTGTCCGTCAGACCGAGTGTTACGTCACAGCTCCGGTGCCGACAATATGACCATTACATTATTTGTTTTGGGACAAACAAAAACTAGAGCATTGCTTTCCGAAAAAAACATGCCGCGGTCATTGCGACCATTATGCACAAAAAAGGGTTACAATTTTGACATGTTTGCATAGGTAAAGCAATGTACTTAGTTGTTATTTTTTTTACTCACAAAAAGAGAAAATGTATCTTAGTAAGTAACGTTTTATAATCAATTTTAATATCTTTATTTCGTTTTGTTGAATAAATATTAAATTATACTTTACTTTATTGACAGTAAAAATTAAAATTATCATAAATAATAATTTATGTTAAGAACAGCTCTGTACTAAAACATTCTACTTGAATAAAAATACGCAGTTAATTTGAATGTTATTTCTTTATTATTCACTCGTAATTCTCGTTTATAGAACAATAAAGTCATACGCGTAGTACAAATAAAACAGCTATCTGACTTCATAAAAAAATAAAAAGCTCATAAAAGACACCAACGGTAACTTTAGACAAAACATGGACAGTAGTCCAAGGAAAAAATTGTAACGGTCTCATTTTTTAACGTTCACTTTACGAACCCTTTAACAAGAAATGCCGTTATGAACAAACAAAGCATCCCGACGACGTCACGGCCACCGATAGATTATGCAAAAGCCCTACAGGGTCTTCCTATTCAATGTATCAATTCCCAGGCACTATAAAAGGATCTCAACGGCAATCGATATTCAAGGAGATGTCATCTTGTTTGAATATTCACATATTTCCCATGAACGCGATTGAACCGAATCAAAGGGTTGCCTAGGGTGGATGCGTCTATAGGCAAATTCGATTATCTCCCAGCATTCTCACGCACATCCCGCGGGTCCACAATAAATCTTTGCATACAGTGCATAATAAAAAAACGCTATTAAAAAACGAACTATCTGTGAGACGCTCCCTACCGAATATGCATAAGAAAGGAACCGTACACACCCAAATTATACGCCAAGGTGACAAGTGTTGGGATCCATCAAGTATCACAATAGCCTCGAACCTTTTGTGCAACTATCAATACGGAACTTTATGCGCGCGCGGTGCGCTTGCAATTTTTTTTCTATGAGTTCGCATACCTGTAACCCTCGCGGAGTTGTGGGACAGTTTATTTGCATTTTTTTTTATTATTCCTTTTCAAACAGTATCTTAACCCTATTCAGTAATGTCAGGGGTTAGGTTGCACTTAATATTCAAAAAGGGCAGGTACATTTCTCTTAATATTCTCGCATAAATTATAGTCAGGTACATTTTGCTCTATTGTGCACTGCAAAAGGGGCCGCGAGCGAAAAGGTGTAACGCCAATTTTATAGATTTGCTATTCTGTTTTTTAGGCCAACGATCTAAAGTATGTTTTTATTATATTGCAAGATCGAACTTTAATTTTTAATGTACCATGCTAGCGGATCTACGACATTTCACTTCCTGAATGGTTTAACCCGTTTCTTTTGTAAGAATTTATGCAAAAAAGCTTCTACCCATCCTATTTTTTTATTCAATAAAATTTAGGGGCTATGCACATTATGCAAATGCGCGCATAAATTTTAATGTTACAAACGAGGAGCTGCTTTTGAAAAGGTTATCTTATTCAGTTGGCGTAAGGCACAGATTTGTTAGTTCTCATCTCGTTGTTTTTTAAGATTATAAGTAAGTATGCAATTTTTTTCATGTGCTCCTCCGTTGAGAAATGCGGTTCTTGATGTTTTTTTTTCTCAGGACCGGTGAAGAAAGAGTCTACCGTTAGAAGGAGGTCGAATGTGTGTTACCTTTTTTATTGTGTAAGGAGTGACATATGAAGCGGGACCCTGGATTTGGATTAGAATATGTAATTACTTCCTTTACGGTTTTCGGAAACGGTTGTTTGGGCCGTTATTTAGTGTTGCCACCTTTGCCTCGAACGTGAGGGTCGCGGTTAGTGCATCGTCTTTATGTTATCAAGGAAACGATTTTTGTATGCTAATCAGTTTGTTGGAAGTAGTAGGTTTTGTTGTGTGTGATTGGATTCGGAAATTGAATTCTGTAGCGCTGGAGATTGCTATCTGGTTTGACAAAATTTGATTATAATAATTTGTGCTGCACATACTTGTAGCGAACATTGAAAATGTAGGTACTATCTCTAATTGAAATCCATATAAAATTAGTGGTGAGGCGATGAGAAATAGTTGCCGTTCATAATAGGTCCATCAGTTCTGAACTAAACTCATTTTAATTTATTGAACACACCGTTATCGTTTTGTAAATTATTATTTTCCCTTATTTTTATGGGGAGCTCTACTTTTTATTATAAAAACCCATTACCAATAATATTAGCCGACAAAATAAACAAACCTCGGGACCGTTATTAAAAAAAGCTCCTACTGAAGGGCGGTGCACTGATTGTTGTCGAAGGAACGCTTTTGCAAAAAACCACACTTTTTTTGATAAAAAATAAGTTGGTCCCTTTTTGCGGCCGAGTCCATTGTCTCCACTCTATTGTCTTGGCGATTTGAAATATTTTTATGCTTTCCGGATGACGATAATGTTTTGGACTTATTTTTCGATAACTATTATTTAGCGAATTTATTGTTTGTGTGTCGCAGGTCGCGCTGCCATTGTTTTTGTAACGTGGCAGTGGGTAGGCAGGAGTATACACATTGATTTTTATCGTTTTAAGTAGCAATTTGTACACGGATGCCGCCGGCCGACGGCTTTCATAAAATTGCCTAATTTCACGTTACGTTGACAGTTTTGTTGTTTTCCAATTTGATGGCTGTCAGATAATTCCGTGTTGAACTATTTGTGTTTAAAAAGCCTTAGCTGTACTATTTTTTACAAAATGAAAATTGGGAATTTTGATTACAGATAACAAACCGTGTGTTATTTAGTGTGTGACAAAAACTAACGGTACGCTAAACGATTGTTAATGTAGGCTTTTGTTTGAAAAAATATGTTCTATTTTGTGAATGGCGGTAGTAGTTTGTTCGGTTTCAATTTATAGAACCATAGCTTTAAATTTTAATCGGGCGATAAATTACGATATATTACAAACAAGCAATTCGATTCATATTTGCGTATATCGGAAAACTAATAAAAGAAAATATTTATTCCGACCATTACCTTCCGTAAAGCAGTAAAAATTCGAGCGGCAGTGAACTATGTAAATCAATTCATAATAGTATCATCCCAAATGTTTGATAGCAAAATTAGCATGATTGCGCCGGCGATGATTTATTTGTAAATTATTCAAATTGTCGCTCATTGATACCAATCAATGTGTTTTTGTCCAAACGCGACATATTAGCATGAGAATGGCAAAGGTGTTGCCATCGCACATGTAAATAATAAACGTGATATATTGTTTATTGAAGATCGTTTAGATACAGCTGCCGAACGATCATCTATATCCAATAATAATACATAGTTAAACACATTCGTAATCTAAAATATAATAATAATAAATTAATAGTTCAGTTTAGGTAATCGCCGTAATTTGCTAATTAACAGAAATTATGATGACTAAATAAATGGTAAAATTGTAAGTTTACGCAGCACTTTATGCAGGAATTATTTTGATTTGTCTTTTGAAAGAATATTACTGTAATAAAGCATGTCCATAAGGACATTATAAAGTAATATTATAAAATTGTAACATTATTTTTTTGTTTCTTTTTTCTTACGTTTGTTAAATAAGGAACAAAAAAATGTTACAATTTTATCCGAGTAAGTATTAATAAATTTGTTAAAGTTTATTGACTATTATGCAAAATAATTGCTGTAATTACTGCGGTAAGTTGATTAACAGCCCCGCTGTCATGTCGCCTGGAAAAACCGACCCGAGTGAGTACTTTGTATGTATTTACTGTGGAGGCACGTGTATGAGATAGCAATACATAAATCGCATTTTTTATACTAATGATTAGTAAAACGCATCGTCACACCTTTACCAGGTGCTCACTAACGCATTACCCGGACAATTTAACTGAAACCCGTAACCCGTAGTATGCAAATATGTAACCCATAAATAAAGTCGCATTTAATACTATCAATAGTTGAGAAACGCTTGTTATTTATATGTTAATAACGCGTAACCCCGGCGAGGGGTTACAGACTATCGACTACTTATTTGTGACATTGAAGGAATTCCAAGTGATTTGCAATGCAAAGCAGGCATCGTTTCCGTTCGCCCTGCTATTGACAATCGATGATTAACTGAATGCTCGGCTTTTTGTTATTTTTGCCTTGTAACGTAACGTAACGGGGCAGATGTCGCCGAGTGTCTCTACAGCGCCGCTAGATGACGCTACTTGTGTGATTTTTCTGCACGCTCGATACCACCTGCAAGTTAGTGTATAAGAATTGTCCTAGATTTTATTAGTTTCATATTTTTAGCTATGTCCTCAGTTTTCGACCGTTTTTTACTACGTTCGTCGTAAAAAAAAACATACTTTATTATTTATTCAAAGACAACAATTTTATTAACATTTTTCAGACTAAGAAGATAACCGTCATTAACCATGTCCAGTCGTTAAACGCAGTTATTTATTTTATTAAGTTTTTCCCGGGTAGGTACCTAATATGCGGAAGCGTTTATGTCAATTACCTGAGATAGCATTTACGTGCACAAGTGACCAAGGGGACTGACAGCTTACTTTGTCTCTAATTAAGTAATGACACAGAGCTTATAAGAATATCATTTATAAAAATATGCGGTTACGTAAAAGGGTAATTTTATCATTGTTAAAATTGATAAAAGTCAAACAATAATGCAGTATGAAGCCTTCAGGTGATTTGATCTGTTTTCCTCACGGAGCGTAAAAGAATAAGTTCAGTATCACTTAGGTATCTACATACAGATACAGATACAGGCCATATAACTAGATTCAGTCTTTTAACAAAACTTCAACTTTAGTCTGACATAATACACATGATTAACTGTGTTTCAGCCATCAAGCTCCTTACGAGCTCGCTCAAGCTTTCCTGCCTACATTCCTCCCACAACAGCCTGACAGATACATGGCCCAGTGTATACAGATACATGGCACTATGTGTATGGATACATGGGCCAGTGTGTTCAGGGCACGCACCACTGTGTACAGCCATGGTAGTGGGTGATTAGTCATACACACGCAGCGTTATGTCAGCCGCCCGTGTACTATTGTCACCGGCTGCGTCTGCGCAGCGTATGTGCGTGGATGCAGAACGCACTGGGCATATTTGACGTTACCATCAGGAGCGATATGGTGGTATTTATACTCTATACTCATCTTTTGATAAGCCTAGTCACCGATAATGTTGCTATTATTGAAACACATTAATGTATACCTCTCAGTGAAACCAAATTAACCATAAACTACAAAGCGGGCCCATTGCGATCTGATCTTTTGACATGAAGTAAAGTATTTTTGCATAAAACACAAAAAAAAATGCTAATTCATGTATTTCTCCAGACAGAAAGACCTGTACTGCACATACCTGCAAATTCTCTCAAAAAACTATGGCAAGTGTATTCGCATCTGAATATTTAAATTTGGCAAACTAATTTACATCCTAGTAAGCCTGTTTTAATCACATCTATCACCCTTTACATTCGCAGTATTCATATTTATTGTAATTTTATCTTCCTCCTTTGTAAAACTGCGGCGTTTTTTCATGCGCATGCGTCCAAACACACGAGACATGTTATTTTTGTCACATTGTCATTACACCGGTGTTCCGGCCAAATTGCAACGCCGCGATGCCACCATGCATATTCATCGCTGTTATTGTCTCATGCCATATTGTGCCCACCTTAGACATGTGCCAGCTTAACCAGAGCCCCTCAACAACACACACGACCATTGCTTACACCTGTAACATTATAGGCAAGGGGAAGGGAAGAAGGTCACGGCAGTCTGGTCTTCTGACACAAAGCGTTCATAAAATGTCAAGAGAGCTGGTCTGAAAGAGTGAGGCAAATGAAAGGCAGGAGTTGTTAAGTTAATCGCAGTTGTTTTGAAAGTGAGGAACTGGGGGGTCAACAGCACTAGGTGACGCTGTTTTTGGCTATTAAACCTTCACTGTAAGTGAAACAAACCTGTTTTCTCTAACAATCAAAAAAACTTGAACAGCAAGGTTAGCGATTTAGTTTACTAGAGCATCTAAATTTCCATCAGCAAATGCTCGAAGAAATATATACTTTCGAAGTCTGTTATAGAACCGAGATATTAACTGTATTTTGAGTTTGTTCCAAAACACTACACGGCTTTCTATAATATAAATCTAGACTTTATTGTATAGACCTAAGACGCCGTAGATCCTAAATACTGATAATATATCTAATCGAAGAACTCGGCTATTAACATGTATACTGTATTATTAACGATATAATTGATAGCGGTGAGCCGCTAGCTCTCTCCAACTTTCGCAAAAAATCTATTAAATATCTCCAACCGACCTGACCCGCGACCTCCTCATTTTGGGAGCTTGTTTATAACTAACGATACGATTTGTTGGACGAACACACATACAGTTGAAGTTTTCTATATATTGACATGACCGTCATTCCTAAACCTGATATCTCTTTCTGTCTTTTAAGCTTTTAAACATACTGTTTAAAAGCTTAAATGTTTAAGACTCTTTGGTTTTGTCTCTAATTAGAATAATGCATAGTAAGTAAGTAAACCAAAATATTACGATAGATGAAATAAAGTAATACCTTGAAGACCATTCAATTAACCATTCACTTAAAAATCCACCAATCGTTTGCTCTAAACAGCTTTATCACAAAAGTCCGCATATATTTTAATAAATTGAATTAAATGATGTGTATTATTTTTCTTCTAACTGTATAATATCTAATGGCGTGTCACGACTCACCTTCTTAGCTATTTATACCGACGTCTTAGCGTGATGATGTTGTTCACCACCATGATACACCATCACGCAATTTTAGACTCTTGTGACTTTTGATAAAGAAGATCTTAACATAATAATCGCTTGATATAAGAAAGAAAGATCAATAAAGAGATCAATGTAACAAATGATTGGGTTTGGTGAATAATTGTGTGTGATACATTGGGTTAGTTGTGTAATGCCAGGCTTTGATAGAGAAAAATTGAGGCATATTGACACAGTTTCCACGTATCATTTATCAGCAACTCTCTTCTCCCAATATTTTTACAATGCAGATCCGCATGAGAATAAAACTCTTCCCAAACAATTCCTCGTTCTCTCAACACTGACTGATCGATTAAGCAAAATGAATACAACCAATAAAATTAAGAACTAATAATTGTAAAAAGCACACGCAACTGCTTACACCAAGTTTTCGGTACTTTTGTCGACAAAAACAAGTTGTGTAAATTAATTGTTATTACAGTGTTGCATGTCACCTGCGCGGTGAACCAGTGAAACCCATTCCAGGCCAACTGGATCTTCTGAAGAAAAAAAATTAAGTTGTATGGTAAAATCCATGTACTCACATACCCCTTTTGTAGCCTTCCTTGGTTTTAACGCATCACTTCATATCGATTATATTTCTTTGAAATTAGTTTCCAATGTGGCGAGTACTTTATTTTTACGATCTGGGAATTGTTAAAAAAAACTCCGCCTATCTGTCTGTCTGTCTGTGTTTTGTTAGTAACTGACACGGATTGTAATGATGTATAAACCACGTACAATGAGCAGTTACAATTATTAAGCAATAGTTATCACTTCATTTGTTTCGTGATTTAGTGAGCGCTGTTTTTGAGAAGCAGTAGATTAACTCGGAGAAGACTTGGTTCTATGCAATAACTATTAACATAGTTCTTAATTATTTACGACCATATTGTAATGACACTATTTCGTCATAAAGAAATCATATGACTCACCTTGAAAAAGTAGTCGCGTGGAAAAAGTGCAAACATATTCACAATAAACAGTTACACTAAGAAACGCTGAAGTATACCCAAATTAACTGTAGTATTACACATCTTAATGAAAACCCATCTTCTGTCTTGTGGAAACCATTCTTCGTTTCTGCGGGCTCTAATAATGGAATCCATTTAAAACATTTTAAAACATCATTATTGAAGCTCTAGTATTCAAGTTTAAATAGCATAAGTTTGTTACAAAAATTACTTGGTATGTAACCATTTCAACATTTCTATCTAAAATTAAGCCCGTTTTCATGGAGCTTTTTACCCAATGCTATAATAGTTCAGCAGACAGAAACGTTTTTCAGGTGTATGAAACTCACCGTTGACGTGGCTGACCACGACGCCAGTGCCGTGCGCCTGCGCAGCCACGGCAAAAACTTCGTCACGCTACACCGAATTGCGGCGAACGTTTTTGTTGGGCCTACTTTCGTTAACTATTGTCTAGGATAGTAGGACCTGATAAATGTAAGTACAGTGCAAGTTGTTGGTTGAGAAACTAATGATTGGCAAGAATATTAAGGATCTATGTAAGACTTTTTCGCACTTACTTTGTCCTCTATTTAACAGCAATTTCAAACAGGATTGATTTATCAATCAATCATTTATTTATTTGCCAATAATGTAGGTACCTATATACAGATATGATGGTAATAATATTTTGCTAATAGTCCCGATACATTTTGCCTTACGGCATGCAAAATTATTTATAAAGAACCAATAATACACACAAAACAATACTATCAAATAATGCACAATGTCAATAAATTAAATAGCAAATGTCAATATTTTACATAGCAGAAGATTAAATTACAAGTGTCGACAATGTAATTAATAAATTAAATAAGAATATAAAAATAAATAAATTACAAGTTTCAGCAAATTAAATCAATAATTACTTAATTCCAATACAAATTATCTTTAGAATGACTATAAATTCAATTACATAATTATGTCAATAAATTCTACTACTAAAATAATTATAACAAAATTAATGAAAAGGACGAATAAACATAAGATAGAAATATTACCAATAAATTATATCACAGCGAACAGAAAGCTTTGTCATTGAAAAAATCCTTAATTGAGTAATAACACTTGTCCAGTAGTAGTTTTGTCAACTTTGTTTTAAATGCTTTTATGGGTAACTCTTTCAAATGTAAAGGTAGTTTATTGTATATAAGAGGACCCATGGTTAAGATATTATTTTTAAGTAAAGACGTTTGGTAACCGCCTGTGTGTAGTAGATTTTTATATTGAGACCTAATCTGTCCTATACGTTGTCTTTTGTCCGCTACTGATGTAAACAAGTGCTTGTTAGTCCTTGCGAATAGGGCAACTTCTAGCAGGTATAACGATGGCAATGTAAGTATCCTAAGTGATTTAAAAACAGGTTGACAACTTTCTGTAGATTTAAGACCTGTCATTGATCGGAGGCAGCGTTTTTGGGCTCTAAATATTCTTTCTCTCTCACTACAGTTTCCCCAAAATATAACACCAAATCTTAGTGAGGAAGCAACTAAACCATGATATGCTGTCACTGTTTATGTAGTAAGCTTTTCAGTAGCTTTGTCCAATCATTTTTTTTTTTACGTTTCCATCATCATTGCCGCTGATATACTTTCATACACCCTAAGAGCTCTGGTTTCGAAGTGATTATTAGACAAGTATTTTTGCCGAACCCATTTGAACCATTGACTTTGGTAATTGTTATTTATCCGTGGCATGTCGCAATGGAAGTTTTCCAGCAGGAAACACGATTACCACACTCGTACGCTATGGAAATATAATGCTAACATTACGCAAGACGTCAATAAATTTCAAAACAATTGAAAGCGACAGCCACCACAACCGAATGTCCTTATCCGACGTTGCCAAATGGGAACAGCACTACGTGACACGCTATGGCACGTATGGCCAATCAATCACTTGGCAATGGTGAACGACCTCACTATCCTGGCAACAATGCCAGGGCCGGTGACGTCACGGCGGCCATAGCTGCGGATTCAATACCGCGCTAATATGGCGTTGCTGGGACAAAGGAGGAACGCATGAATTTTAAAGGAGCGCCTAAATGATCTGCTGGTACAAATATTTTGTTAGTGCAGTCCTTTATATAGTGACTGTGCGGTAATGTTTCAACGCATTAGCTAAGCTAAGAAGGCACCCATATGCTTATTACGACCTAAGTCTAACAACAGAAACGTCAGTACGTTGGTCAACAACAAAATACAATTCCTAAGTAGAGACAGTAATTTTGTCTTAACTAAACAGAATTTCAATAACGACGATTTTCAAATGTTTTCAGTGCCATAAACGTATACTGCACTTTATTTAGTCTTTCATTCAGCATGATTAACGACAGCATCGTTAATCATGCTGAATGAAAGACTTATTTGTATCAAAATTGAACATTAAACGAAACATAAATGAATACTAACTAAAGTGATGCGTCTGATATCAGTTTTTCAGACGGTGTGGCGTCACTTGTTACTTTGGTTTCTATTTTCTGTATATGCCATCCTTTTGCAAAGTGTACAAAAACCCGCTCACTGACAATTATGTGCACTTGTCGACTGATTGACGCACTAATGGCGGCAATTATCGACAACGCGATAATTGTTATCGACACTCGCCGTCTATGCTCGATACTTTCTAAGAGCTGTCATTGATCGCCAGGAAATCGAATAGTCTAGATTGCTCTAGAACTTTCCGTACTTTTTCAAGCCAGTGTAAAGAAAAGCAGCTTTTAAAACGTCATGTTAGAGTCACAATTTAAAATAGTATTTACTTTAAATTGCTCTTAGTTGCTAGGTATCTGGATTATTTTTATCGCACGCAGCTGTGAGCTTCACTAACTTAATTAGTAAGAAGCATTTACAAAAGTTCAGTACTTAAAATGTTATCTCAGAAGCGCGTGTTATCAAGTAATGAGCTCAGCACAGCCCTAAAACAAGCAACGACCACTTATCTGTAATGTTGACAATATTCTGCTCTTACAGTACTAGTTTAGTGCCATTAGCACAATAATTTCTCTCGTTTTCCCATTTAATTTCATTACCACATTTAACGGCCTTTTTTATCTCGTTCACTTTTGTTGCTAACTGTACCCGGGGCATCGTAATGAGCCGCCAAGATAACGATTTTACACTAGACGAAGACATTTAGAAACTTTAAACGAACAATTTAATTTAAATATAGAGAAATAGAAATAAATATGACGGTATATTCGGGAGTGCGGTAGATGCGCGTAGATTAGCGCACGGCGACCCACATGCGCACGCGCAGAACATGTGCGTTATGGCGATAACGCGGAATTACAAGTTCCATTGTAGAAATTTTATAAAGTTAAATATAAAAACCATTCGAAAAAAGTAATGAGTGTTGGGCCTACTACTTTCTAATTGTTCTTTCAGTCTGAAGTAACGAACCTTAAAACAGCAAGTTAATTATAATTCTCAAGTTAGTCACAGATGGGTTAGCTCGCGACGGGTTAACTATTTTAACGAATCAGAGGTGTACTACTTGCGCACTTGCTCCGCGGTGCAACATTCACAACTTTTTACACGCCTCTTGCGTCTACAGCGGCTATTTTAATTACTTAAAAGCGTTCTCTTTTTCGGTTTGTAACGGCGAGCCATAGTTTTACAGTTTTAATTGTAGTTTAATGGTAACTTACAGATAGCACATCAGAAAAAAGTAGCGAAACTAGTGACGAGACGGCGCAAGAACAATAAAAAATATAAAATAATCCTCTATGGAGTGGAAAGCGGATCATAGTACTCTGTTCAAGTGGCTAGTTCCACGTCGATAGCTACCACTCGGTTATTATACACACTTGACGGCGAATCTGTATCCCACATCAAAGTTTTTCAACAACAAACTTCTTATTATTTAATAGTGAGGTATTATATCTACACCGGTTTGCACAATGTTTCTTAGTTCTGTGTCTCTAGCATATTAACACTATTGTTTCAAATAACATAAGGCAAACAAAACGATTTGATTAGTTTTAATTCATGCAAAAACATAAGCGAGTAGCACTCGACACGTTTACGTAATGTTTAATACGATAATTACAACTTGCTGTACATAATGAATATAAATGAGAACTGCTGCTTTTCATTTGCTGCACGAGTGTTACATTACTGCATTTGCACTTGAGTGATTCATTTCTACCTAGAGCTAGTAGGTAATGTACAGTGTACATTTGCGATAGATTGAGATAATCTGTGTATTTATTCAGCATGCTAGTTGTGTATGCGTTTGATTCCTTTAATTGCGTAATGTGATGGCTGGTAAGTATTTATTTATCTGCGGAGATCAGTTTCGTTTTCATGCTGACGTTGACGATGAAAACAATGAATATACTGAATTCTCAATTCATGCTGCCCGCGGTGACGCACGTAAGCTGTTGTCAGTCGTAAGTCGTCATACAAAAGTCGTCACACGAAAGTCGTCAGACGTAAGTCGTAAGACATAAGGCGTAAGATGTAATTCGCAAGACGTAAGTCGTCAGACGTAAGTCGTCAGACGTAAGTGGTCAGACGTAAGTTGTCAGACGTAAGTCGTCAGACGTAAGTCGTCAGACGTAAGTGGTCAGACGTAAGTCGTCAGACGTAAGTCGTCAGACGTATGTTGTCAAACGTAAGTTTTCAGACGTAAGTTGTCGGACGTAATTCGTCAGTCGTAAGTAAGATGTTTGTTGGTAGAAGTTAATCGTCTAACGTAAGTTGTCAGACGTAAGTCCTCAGACAAAAGTCTTCAGACAATTCGTCAGACGTAAGTCAACATACATTAAGTCGTGAGACGTAAGTGGTCAGACGTTAGTTGTCGGACGTTATTCGTCAGTCAATTCGTCCGACGTAAGTCGTCAGACGTAAGTCGTCAGGCTTCAGACGTCAGTCGTTAGTCGTGATAAGTAAGTCGTCAGACGTAAGTCGTCAGAAGTAAGTCGTCAGACGTAAGTCGTCAGACGTAAGTCGTCAGACGTCAGTCATTAGACGTAATTCGTAAGACGTAATTCGTCAGATGTAAGTCATCGTCAGACGTAAGTCGTCAGACGTAAGTCGTCAGACGTACGTCGTCAGACGTAAGTCGTCAGACGTAAGTCGTCAGACGTAAGTCGTCAGACGTAAGTCGTCAGACGTAAGTTTTCAGACGTAATTCGTCAGTCAATTCGTCAGACGTAAGTCGTCAGTCGTCAGACGTTAGTCATTAGTCGTCATAAGTAAGTCGTCAGACGTAAGTCGTCAGACGTAAGTCGTCAGACGTAAGTCGTCAGACGTAAGTCGTCAGACGTAAGTCGTCAGACGTAAGTCGTAAGACGTCAGTCGTCAAACGTCTGTCATTAGACGTAATTCGTAAGACGTATGTCGTCAGACGTTAGTCGTCATAAGTAAGTCGTCAGACGTAAGTCGTCAGACGTATGTCGTCGGACGTAAGTTGTCGACCTTAGTTTTTCAACAACAGTGTTGATGTCTAAACATAAAAGTTTGTCACTACGAGTATAATGAGTTGCCAAGAACTTTACATGCTTGTTCAGCCTATGTATACGATTGTTTTGTCTATTTGACAACTTCTCAAAATAGGGAAATGCACACAAAATAATATTCAAAAAATATAATATTTTATTTAATTTATAGATTCTCATGGTTTAAGAGAACTCGTGATCGTAAGTCAATGATATTAGTCAATAAATAAGTGGTGGATAGTTTGTAACCTTTCCTGCTCGATAAGGCTTTGGATAAGTTTGGAGTTATAAATCAGATAGGTACAGTTAGCGACGGATACTGGTCTCAATGCGGGGCAGGTTGGAAGTTTCCACTGACATGCAGAATAAATCTTAGGGTAGTCTTGGATGTATGCTTGTGATATTTGTGGTATATATGGTTAAGGACTTGCTTACTTTAGAAGATGAATATGACGTAATTTTCAAGTGCAAACCTCCAAAAATATTTACTCGTTGCATATCGACAGAAAAATCGAAATTTGAATATTTAATTCCAATTTTTATACTTAATAGAGCTTTATAACAACTTAAAACACAACACCTTAATTTTAAACCATTCCTATTAAAAAAATATACAAATAGAATAATAATTATTTAACCTACTATTTTAAAGTTGTTGATTGAATCAAACACTTGTTATGGATATTATAGTTGCCGTCTGTTGTATTTTTCCACGATTTCCGACATGTTCTGGAACCAACGACTATATAATACTAGACTCCTAATAACAGGCGACCGATGTCTGCCAACACATTAGGCAAAAAAGTCTTATATCCGTCTCATTTCGACCAATCCTGTGAGCCGTAAACATACGTTGAGACAGAACAGACCTTGAGTTAGCCAATCACAACGCAGTACCCCGTCCCCCTCGCTTACGTAGTACCTCAGCGAGTTGGCAGAATAGTTTTGTTCGTTAGATCGTGCAATGCGTAGTCTAGTATTATATCGTCGTTGTCTGGAACTAATGGAACTTCACTGGGCGCAAATATTGTCAGTTAAAGAGCGCGTGCGCAGCGGCCGCGGTTTGTCATGCGCACGCTCGCTGACGGGGAACTGCAGACCTTAGAAATAAAGCCAGGTAGCTTTTATTAAAGGAACATTACTCGTAAAAAGAGTCATTAGTTAGCAACTTTTTTAAACATTGAGCTTTCAGAGTTAATTTGAACACTACTCAATCATTACTAATGTAAAGAAAAACTAGATTTATTATTTATTTATTTTAGAACTATATTATTTAGTGTTTTAAACGCGAGTGTGGGTGTAAATATAAAACAATCATTTTTGCATAATAATTATTTACAATAAGGCGTTGTATCCTATCCTGGTGAAATTTTCCAAATCTACTTAAGATATTTTTCCTCACATTACCTACAATCCTTTTCCATAAAAATTGTATGTACCATTAGTGTTATCATTACAGTTGCTGAAACAAAGTTGAACATATGATGTACCATACACACAATAAAACAAATCCATAAATCAAAAGCTCCCTACCCACATAATAATAAATAGAGCATAAACGCAAATAAAACGAGTGCCATAAATAAATAATTGCATCGCTGACAGTATTCAATTAAAGGTAATTTCTCCATCTAATAGTTTCGTATGGCTAGCAAACTACGGAGTACCTTGAGGCCCTGGGCGCGCGATATTTCACCTCTTGAAGTCTCAATGCTAACCGGCGATACCGACCAGCTACTGCACCGCGCCGTACCGCACCGCCGCCGCCGCCGCCGTGCCGACCGACAAACCTGCGTTGCTTACCTATTAACAAGTTAGTATTATGTTCAAGTCAATATTATTTAAATTATTAATTATATAATAGATATGGCAAGGTTGAATGAAACTTGCGTTTGTTTGCGCTTAAAATCTCGTTGATAATTTTTCAGGTTTATAGGGTGACGGACTGAATCATATAAATGCTTTGTTTGAGTTAATTGCCCATATAATACGAGTACCTATGTGTTTCTCACCCATTTTCTTCTTATTTGTCAATGACAGTCCGGTGTTTGGATTTGTACTTGGATTATGGAAACTTACTCATAACTGAAAATATTGTAGTAATGGTAGACTCCTGCTTAGTCCTTTGGGGATTACAAGAACAATTTTTTATTGTATTAAGCGTTAACTTTTTATTTAAAGCAAAAATAATAAAACATTTTCATCGATCTGTCAAATACTGTCACTAAAGTCGAATCTCGGTTCATTAGACATCAACGCGGTGCCTGCACCTAACAACACACGTGTCAAAAATCGCATGCTATTAATAATCATAATCGCACATGCAAATAAGCGCTATTATTTCACATTTAATGCTTCTCAATCTAATCAAATTGAATTAAAGTTTCATTAAAACCGATTTTCCAATCAATTCAAAGAGTAGGTAGGCAAATAATTACTGTTATGTTAATGTGATTTACAATTTAATTATTTTTGTAGGGCATGATTATAATTACTGTAAAATGTACTTTAAAATAATATGTGTTATTTTGAACACAACTTTAATATCGACTACTTATAATTCAGTTGAATTGGACAAAGTCAAATTTAAACTTTTTTAACTTTTAGTATCGTCTCTCGTAATAACAGTAAACTTGGTAACGATAATTGTGTATTTAAACGTGTGTGTCTGTTATTTTATTGGATTCATAAAATGTGTGACGTATCGCGTATGTAAGGTCATTGGTGCACTTTGAACCGACGGGATCAAGTGCCCAAGACGTGTTAAGTGACGTTTTCAAGTGTGTAACGTAATGTAATATAATACTATTATATACACTAACTGCTGCGAGACCACTAAACACGTTTCCACTTTACATAAAATATTTTACTTATTTACTTTCATAGTATGATTATGTAAGATTGAAAAGAGTAGGTACATATTTTAAGCATAACAAGTACAAATAAAAATAAATATGAAAAAAAAAAAAACAAAAAACTCGACTGCGCAAAAAAACTAAAAAGAAAGAAACAAGCCCAGTAGTTTAGAATTCACTCATTCACACTCACAGTCGGGGCCCATTCAAATTATACCAATCAAATCTTCCCAAGGGGCCAAAGGGGGGGGGGGGTTTTAAATTTATTTTATTTTACTATTTTTAGTTTTTGTTAGCATTTTTCAGTCCAAATTAAATTGAAACATATAAGTTATATGTATTTTGGTAAACCATTTTTAAAATCCTTTAATTTGATACCCCACTTGATAGAATGTGAGAGATTTAAAAAAAATATTTTTAGTTCGGAACCCTTTGCACGCGAGTTCGACTCGCGCTTGGCCAGTTTTATGTACCCAGTGACACTCTCACGTTTAAGACGAATCTAACGACACCTCTCAAGTTAAAATCCATCAAGCCGTTTAGGCTGCAGAGCAACACAAAGAAATATACATACATACATACCCTCGAAAAACATAACCCTCCTGGCGCAGTCGGGTAAATACAATGAATATTTTCATATTGATGTCATTATTAGTACTATTCTTACTTGTGAACAATTAAATCCTACATGCGTAATCCAACAAGATCCAGAAATTATACAGCACCTGAATAAATTCAAGTGCGCGCGACATTCTCAAGCTATATCTATAAAGGTGCGCACACGCAGCGTCAAGGCGATCCGCAACAACATAAACTAGCGATCGGGACCTGTTCTACCGATTGAACACTAAATAACCAGACACCGGTGATTAGCACTAAATAACTACACACCGGTGATTAGCGACGGTGATTTCAGGTATTTAATACTGATATTCAGATTAAGCTGGTTACTCTAGTATTTAATATCAGAAATAAAACTGGCAATCAGGTCTAACCCAGGAGTCAAATGGTTATAGTTTATGTTAACTTATTAGGTACGAGTATTTACAAAATCGTTAAGGCAAAGAAAACTTACGTAGAATTTTTTTAAGGTTTAGCTTCATGAAATATCAATTTTCGTGTAAATACTTGTTAAATGCTTGTTGCATAACATCATCGTCATAACATCACACCTTACAGGCGAAGGATTATTATAGGCTGGAGTGTATCATGCCCACATTTAGCCAGTTATGTTTAAGTCTCATGTAATAAGGGGCGATTTTATTACCGTCAACCAGGCTCAAATCCAGACTCCATGGATGCTACCGAGACCCCATGGAGAGATAACATGGCAACTGGTGCATAAAAATGTAAATTAATACTGAAAAAATGTAATCAAAAATATGTAGATTAATAATACATACATTTATATTTATTTCTTTATACAGGGTGTTTGGTGCATCGTGTGCCAAATTGAAATGGTCGATAGAAGGGGTCATCTGCTATCCTTTCAGATCCCTTAACACCCCTCATGCCCTGTGGATTTTTTTTAATCGACTTTTTAGTGTTTTACTAAAAAAGACCGAAATTTTACATTCAAATACAATTTCCTTTTGAAATATGGGACGTAGACTCTGAATTTTAATTTTATTTCGAAGTGTATTGTTTAAAGGTAAATTTGAATACAAAATTAGTGGCATTAGTCATCTAGTTTTTTTTTTAATTCACTCGCAAAGGTAAAACATAAATTAAAGCTGTACATGTTACAGCTGTTTATGTGGCTACAAAATAAAAACCAGAAGCGATCGGGATCTTCCAACTCCCTCATTAATTCTCCAGTCTATCCCCTTGCTAATGATGTGCCACATGCCATAAAAATCTTTTAACAACTTTGTGAATTCGCTAGAATTGTGAATCGAGTCACCTAAGGCTGATATTCAAAATTATGATTTTTATTTTATTTTTTTGCATAATTTATACTTGCCAAACCTATAAATCCTATCTCATTCGTATAAGTTAACATCTGTCTCGTATCTCTATGCTTTAGTGGGATTTACTTGAAAAAAAAAATGCAATTTTAACATTTATTTCATAATTGTTACAAATCCTGCTCAAATTAGTGACCGATGAACGTGTGCCCATGGTATTTCAAAATGACGGCTGTTCCGCGCATTGGCGTTTGACTGTGAGGGAATATCTTAACAATGTGTTCCACAATGCTTGGATTGGTCGCGATGGCCCTATTCCATGGCCGCCACGTTCCCCAGATCTAACTTCGTTACACTTTATGTCTGGGGACGTTCCAAAGAGCTGGTATGGGTACGCAACGGACGTTCCAACTAGGGAGGTACTAGTCAAACGCATAGTAGCGGCATTCAATACCACTAAGGCGGAAATACGACTTCGTACAACTGTCGAAATAGATGTCGTGCCTGCATTCGCAACAGAGGCCAACAATTCGAGCAGGATTTTTAACAATTATGAAATAAATGTTAAAATTGCAAAAAAATTTTTTCAAGTAAATCCCACTAAAGCATAGAGATACGAGGCAGATGTTACCTTATACGAATGAGATAAGATTTATAGGTTCATCAAGTATCAATTAAGCAAAAAAAAATTAAAAATCATCATTTTGAATATCAGCCTTAGGTGACTCGATTCACAATTCTAGCGAATTCACAAAGTTGTTAAAAGATTTTTATGGCATGTGGCACATCATTAGCAAGGGGATAGACTGGAGAATTAATGAGGGAGTTGGAAGATCCCGATCGCTTCTGGTTTTTATTTTGTAGCCACATAAACAGCTGTAACATGTACAGCTTTAATTTATGTTTTACCTTTGCGAGTGAATTAAAAAAAAACTAGATGACTAATGCCACTAATTTTGTATTCAAATTTACCTTTAAACAATACACTTTGAAATAAAATTAAAATTTAGAGTCTACGTCCCATATTTAAAAAGAAAATTGTATTTGAATGTAAAATTTCGGTCATTTTTAGTAAAACACTAAAAAGTCGATTAAAAAAAATCCTCAGGGCATGAGGGGTGTTAAGGGATCTGAAAGGATAGCAGATGACCCCTTGTATCGACCATTTCAATTTGGCACACGTTGCACCAAACACCCTGTATATACACACAGAAATATACGGGAAAATATTTTAAAAGGAAAATAAAACTACAAAGGCATTGTTTATTTCTAAAAGAAATTTCTTCCTGCAGACCTAAGAGAGGAGAATTTGTGGTAGAAGATAAAGTGGTGAGTGGGTTTTTTTTTATATATATAATACTTTTTTTTTTTTTTTTTTTTTTTTTTTTTTTTTTTTTTTAGCGTGGTAAAATCATCAAATGAGTCCTCCAACCCCGGGCAGGGCGGGAGGGACTGTCAGACTTCTACTGACTAAAATCCACGGTGTCCTTCATAGCCTGTTAAGTTCCGGGGTTACGGTAAGGGAATAATCCCGCGACCCCGGCAGGCTTTGGCCCTCTGAGAGGGGGGCCCCGTCATTATGCTGACGCTCTTTGAGGCGCGCGTGGGACACAACGCGCCGTCGACCCGGGCATGGTCCTTGGTCGGGCAGCGAGTTGCCCTTTACTCGCTGCCCGCATGCCCGCGCCTACGGTGGCCGGAGATCATCAAGCGACGTCCGTCGCCGTGGGCGCCTACCACTGCGGCTGGGGCGGAGGGAGGACGCTGTCCTCTCTCGCTCGCGGCCTGCCTCCTCCTTTACGAGCATTACTGCCTCGCAGAAGGAGCTGACCGCTTCCCACTCCGTCTCGCCCCGCAGCATGGCCGCAACCAATGCCGGGCGCGAGAGGTCTCCGCCTATCGCAGCCGTGAGGACACGTCGGTGCTCCGCCCAAGCTGGGCAGTCTTGCACCGTATGCTCCACCGTGTCCTCCGGGCGATCTTCGCAGTGGTGACACCCAGGCGTCTCCTCCTTTCGCATCAGACACAGGTACCTCCCGAAACTTCCGTGTCCGGTGAGGACCTGCGTCAAGCGGTAGGTCAGGACGCCATGACTTCTCTCCAGCCACTCCTCAAAGAGGGGTCTTACCGCCGCAATTGCGGCGTGCCCGGCCGTCGGTCGCGACAGTCGTTCCTTCCATACTGCCCTGAGATCGCGCCGGAGGTCTTCGCGCCGCGCCTCGACTTCGCGAGGCAGCGGGGTCACGCCCCGGCGCTGCGCCTCCACGCGCCACTCATAGACGCGCTGGAGGGCAGTCGCCTCCAGATCCCAAGGCAGCAATCCGGCAAGCAGGTTGGCCGATTCGCCGGCAATCGTGCGGTATCCCCGGATCATTCGGATAGCCATGACCCTCTGGCATGCGACCAGCTTCTGTGGTCGCGTCCGGATGCTCAGGGCCCACACAGGGGCCCCGTAGAGGGCCATGGACCGCACGACACCAGCGTACAGCCTACGGCAGGAAGCGTTTGGCCCGCTGAGATTGGGCAGGAGTCGCCTGAGGGCGGCTGCTGCACGGTTCAGCTTTGGGGCCAAACTCAAGAAATGCTCCTTGAAGTTCCACCGGCTGTCGAGGACGAGTCCCAGGTACTTCATCGTCCTCTTGACGCCGATTGGAACTCCTTCCACCGTAATGCTGTAACTCGACTGTGGCACGTTACGGCTGCCATGAAAACACATGGCCTCCGTCTTGTGCAGCGCCACGTCGAGTCCCAACCGCCGGATCCTCTGAACGACTGTCGCGACCGCTTCCGTCGCCACGTCGGCCGCCGCCTGGTGCGACTCTCCCTGTGCAAGGACGAGCGTGTCGTCAGCGTAACAAATTACGCTGACGCCGTCAGGGAGGTCGCTGCGCAGCACCCAGTCGTATCCGATGTTCCACAAGGGCGGTCCCAGGACCGAACCCTGTGGAACACCGCACGACATCTCTCGCCGGTTCCACTCTCCCCGGTGACCGGGGTAGATGACGGCTCTGTCCGTCAGGTAGTCCTCGACTATTCGGCGGAGGTAGGTCGGCACCCGGTGATACCGGAGTGCCTCCCTGATGCAACTCCAGGGCAGGGTGTTGAAGGCATTGGTGATGTCCAGAGACACCGCCAAGACGACCCTGCCCCGGGCCACTGCATCCCCCGTCGTGAGGGCTCTCACGCGCATGATTGCGTCCACCGTCGAGCGCCCCCTGCGGAAGCCGAACTGGCTCTCCGACAGGTTCGGGCCCACTCGATTCAGGTGCCCGGCGAGGCGGTCTGCAATGACTCTCTCAAAGAGCTTGCCCACCTCGTCGAGCAGCACGATGGGCCGGAATGCGGACGGAGAGTCCGCAGGGCGCCCGGACTTCTGGATCAGGACCAGTTTCCCCGTCTTCCAAGGAAGCGGGAACCGGCCCCTCTCCAGGCACGCGCTTAAGAGCCCCCCTAGTCGAGGCCCGAGAGTCCCGAAGGCCAGGACCCAGGCTTTTCCTGGCAGGCCGTCGGGTCCTGGGGCGGTATTTTTGGCTTTGAGCCGTTGTACCGCCACTCTCAGGTCTACCTCGGTCACCTCTGGAGCGTCGTAGACATCGTCGTCGCTGTGGTCCGCGTTCGCGTCAGCTTCCTCCTCAGATTCCGTCGGAGACGGAGCCATGGGCGGGGGAGCATGGTCCCCTCGCGAGGGGAACAGGGCGCTCACCACGTCCTCCACGAACTGAGGCCGGAGACTCTGCGTCAACGGGGGAGCCCAGGGGCGGAGCTTTTCTCTCACCCACTTGTAGGGGCGGCCCCATGGGTCCCCGTCCAGAGTCCCCAGCATCTCCTCGCGGGCCAATTCCTTGGCCCGCCAGATCGCGTCGCGGAGGGCGGCCTTCGCTGCCCTGTAGCCCTCGTGTAGCTCTGCCTCTACAGTCGCCGCATCCGGAGGTCGGGTGCGGCGCCTGCGGAACCTGGTGTACCGGCGGCGCGCAGCAACGCACGCTTCGCGCAGCGCTGCTAACTCGCTTGACCACCAGTACAGCTGACGCCGGGCGCGTCCTTGCCGGACCCGGGGCATGGCCACGTCGCAGATCTCCGACATGGCCTCCCGGAACCACTCAGCCTCGTCGTCTATGTTGGCAGGCCTGTCCGGTGGTGACACCCAGGCCTGCACGATCGAGGCTTCCAGGAATAGCTCCCGGTCCAGCTGCTTCAGCGCCCATCGCGGACCACTTAGGTTCCGTCCACTTGAGACCGGCGCGTCTGAGGTCTGGGCGGAGACGTCGAACCGGATATACCGGTGGTCGGAATAGGTCTCCACCTCCTCCACAACGCGCCAGCCAGTGACGCGCGGTGACAGGCTGGGGGTGGCGAACGTAAGGTCCACCACCGACTCGCCCATGTACCGCACGCACGTGGGGACAGAACCCCGGTTCTCAATCACCAGGCCATGCGCACGGGCCCAGCGCTCGAGCTTCCTGCCCCGCGAATAGTCCGTGTTCCGGGAACCCCAAGCCGGACTTTTGGCATTGAAGTCCCCCAGGACAAGCGCGGGGAGGGAACCGAGGGCGACGACGATGTCTCCCAGCTCCTCTAGGGAGTCGTGGAACTCGGCGATAGATCGGCTCGGGGAGAAGTAAACGCCTACCACGGCGATCTCCCCGAACCGGGCTGCGACAATCCCGTGCCCTCTCTCGACACGATCGAGGGGCGGGGTACCGGCGGCGGCCGACGAAATTAGGGTCACCGAGCCGTCCAGGTCCGCAACCCAGTCATTCCTGGGCAGGACAAAATACGGCTCGGAGACCACGGCGACGTTGATCAACCACTGCGCCATGCTCTGGAGCAAGAGATCCTGAGCAGCGGCGCAGTGGTTGATGTTCGCCTGGAGGAAGCGCAATGGAGACATTAATCTGAATCCATTGCGGCCTCCTCCAGGGCCCTCCTCGAGGGCGTGGCCACGGCGGCGGCGGTGGCGGCGGCGGCGGCGGCAGCAGGGGCTGCGGCGGCGGCGGCAGTAGCGGGGACAGCGGTGGCAGAGGGCCTACCTCTGCTCTTGGTCTTGGCGGGCGGGGCGCAGGACTTGCCCCCTGCCCGGTGATCGGCCGGCTTGCCAGCCGCCGCACATAGGAAGCAGTGCGGCGGGGCGTTGCACGAGCCAGCCTTGTGACCGGGCCGACCGCAGCGGAAGCAATCGCCGCTGCGGTCCACCTCCGAGGTGCACTTGCATGCCGTGTGGTTACCCACTTGGCAGCGGAAGCACCTCAGAGGTCTGGGTTCCAGCAGTTTCACCTGCGCGGACACCCAGCCGACCAAGAGCCTTCGGCCCTCCCCTATCTTTTTAGCCGCGGACACGGGGCAGCTCACTGTCACCGACAGCAGCCCCGCAAAGTCCGGGCGAAGGGTGCCAGCCTTGATTTGGTCGACAGGGCATTCCCCAACCCTGCCGACGGCGGCCACCACGTCCCCCTCCGTGATCGAGTCGTCCAGGCCCATTATGCGCAGATCTGCGCGCTTTACGGGCCTGGACACCCGAGCCTCCTCCGCATCTAAGGACGCTCTTAGCCGTTCGGCCAGAGCGTCAGCGGTAGGACCACTGGAGGCGCCGGGAATCGACAGCAGCCTGGCCCCCGTCGCGGTGACTTGCACCCGGAGACCCCCGTCGATTCCCAGCTCCCGGAGGTTTACTGCCTCCTTCGCCTTCGCGAACACGTCGCGGTACGTCACGCCCCTCTTGACCGCGTCCGGCTGCAGTGTAATCACTACAGCCGCGGTCTTAGGGGCGCGGAGTTTCGCCGCGACGGTTCGCTTCCGCTGCTTCCGTCGCTGTCGCCGCCTTTGTTTCTTTGCGGCCCTGCTCTCTCCCGCCACCTGCCATTCGGCATCGGCTGGAGGAGGACGCGAGGGCTGCGTAGGCGGGACAGCTCGGGACGGCTGGCTCACCGCCGCCGCCGCCGGAACACCCTTCTTCTTTTTAGAAGCAGCCGAGCTCTGCTGGGCCGCCTTCGCCTCCGCCGGTGCCGCCGCCGCCGGAGCCGCTCTTCCCGTGGCCTTTTTGGGCGGTGCCGGTTTCGCATTCGCCGCGGCTCGCTTCTCCGGGGCTGGCCTGGGCGGCGCGGAAGCCGCTACGGCCGCGTAGGAGGAAGCGAGCGGGGGGCGCAAGACGCGGTTTTCCAGCGCTGTAAAGCGCTGGTTGAAGGCCGCTAGCTCCTGCCGCACCAGATTTAGGACAGCGTTGCTGTCTTCTACTGGTGCGGACTTCGCCGGCGGCTCCTTCTGCCGCGTCTGCGCCTGCGTCTGCGTTCGCGCCTGCGGGACCTCCTCTCGGCGGCCCCCCTTCCGCAGTCCGGCCAGCTCCGCTTTCAGCTGGATGTTTTCCTTACGGAGAGCATCCATCGCCGCCGTGAGCTTGGCGACCTCCTCCCGCATTTGGGACATTTCGTCCGCTGCTGTCGATGCGGGGGGAGGCCGGCCGAGACTGTCCGCCACCGCTGCCATGATAGTGGCTTTGGCTTTGATCATGGCCTTATCCTTGGTTCCTTTCTTCCCGGGCCCGCCATGACGGCCCAGGGTGCGGATGGCATCTTGCACCCGCCTTTCCACCTCGACAGAGGGATCGAGCTCCCTCCCTCTGCCGCACGTCCCGCCTCGGCCTTTACCCCGAACACTTGTCGGGATCTTGGGGCCCGAGGCAGGACCCTCCTCAGACGAGGATAGTTCTTCCCGGGGGCGCTTGAGGAACTCCTTCCTCCTGTTGGCGCTCCCCTCACTCCTCCTCGCTGCGCTCCCAGAGCCTACGCTCTGGAAGCTCACGGCGTCTGATCCCGAGTCGGAGTCCGACTCGAGCACCAGCGCCCCCCCCTTCCGCGGAGCGGCACCCTGTGCCCGCTCGATGTTTGGTGCCGGTGAGGAGCACGTACTGGACAAGTCCAGTGACTCCTCCTCACGGGCACGTGAGCCTCCCTGGCTCGATGCGGCGACTGCCGGGCCGAAATCAGGATAGAAGTGGCTTTTGTCCCCCCCAGAGTACGGTGGGACTGACCGGACGGATCCGGTGCGGGATTCTCCAGCTGCGGAGCAGCTGGTACCCGCCTGGGGTAATACATTTTTAAACGACTTCTTCATGATTTGATTCACTTTTTTAAAGAGGTGAGTTCCTCTATACCCTATCCCCGAATTTCCCTCCCCGGTTCACTTCACGGTTACGTCTATAGACTAGACGCGTACCGGAAGTGAACATTTCCCCCCCCTGACCCAGTCTCAGACGACTGGGCCCGCGCCGCCTGAAAGCTCGAGCTAACTGCTCGATCCTCCAGGCGGCGCGCCTTTCCCCGGTGTATCCCTCTTAGTTTGGTTTCTCCCTCTGAGCGCAGATGCCCAGAGATCATTGAAACCGCAAGCCCCACCACGACGACAACGTGGAGATACGACGGTGGGGATATATATAATACTTTAAAAAAAAAAAAAAAAAAAAATTAAATGGCGGGGGCTGTGCCCCCAGTTAGTTTTAAATTATTTTATAAAAACACATAAATATATTTTTATTTATGCATCCATTTAGGTAAGGGTAATAGTTCGGTTGTCCAAACTGGTGCCACTGATAGTTTTAATATCTAGAATTTCAAATAATTATAGTATTGTAAAAGACAAACAGGAAAGTGGAGTTTACCGGCAGGAAACAAACGAGTCATAATCAAAGTATTCCAGTTCCGTGTATAAGTCTCACAGGCTGGTCGGAGTTTCCCTTTCGTTTCCGACGATGGCTATCTGAGCCATCTGACGACAAATACAGGTACTCGTAAGTACTGCTACTAATCCTCCACGACCAAACACGTACATGAACACTAAGAGCTACATTCAACAATTATAAGATTATAAACTAAAGACACTATTTCTTAAGTGCGTCAATATAAACCTGATCTGCCAAAGTTTTTCCCGACATGGCCGTCTTTTGTTATAAATAACTGGATTACGAATTTGAATGATAATATTATTAGTTCGATTGAATTTTTTGACGCTTTGTTAGTTATTTTAATTATTATTAGGTTAGTTACTTAAGTATTTTAATAAATGTAAATACCTATTCTTTGAATTAAAATAAATAAAACTAGATTACTATTTCCAATGTTAACCAAAACTTCAGAGTCATTATTAAAGTGCACCGGGACGAATATATAACATATTTTGAGGCTTAGACATTTTTAGGATTGGTCTTTTTGACACCATTAAACATTTTGAGAGTTGGCCATTATGCCTTTGAACGATATTTGGACTATTATTTAGACTTACATACTAAAATGTACATGTTAGTATGTACCTAATTAATAGTCCTTAGAACTAAGAAAACTTATCCTAAATCTATTTCGGAAAGTGCATGACTTGCGATGTCATGATATTTATTTGGCAAACGTCGAACCGTCATTTAATCTAGCAGAAAAAGTAAGAGATTAAGCGAGTAGTCCGTTCTTGCCATACGACAAATTCGCGACGCACACGTTAATGCGTATAATATTTAGTCCGTACCTACTTGCGATTGGCAGTCGCAGTACAGTAATGATTTCACAAATTAATATGATAGCTCTTGAATAGTCAGCTGATCTCAATGGCCGTTAGCTGATCTGCAACTGAACGACCTCCTTGTGACCCGTAATTGTTGTGTCAATTGAAGATTTGCGTTTTTAAATAACGAGAAAACCCTGTTTTTATAAATAAAATTCAAAAAAATCCTTTCCGATTTAATATAAAAAAGCCCGGCAATTACTTGATTTTGCCACTTTGCGGCTCTTGTTACCAAAAGGTTGCCGACCGCTGATATAAAACAATAATTTTATTTTATTTCGCGACGTCCTCATGAGGCGACTGCGTGACGTCAGCGCTAACTTTATAATATTTATATAGATTGTAGATTTCTTAGTGCAACGCAAGCCCTATTAATACGACAAGTTGATCCGCGTCACGTTTGCTAACTGCATGTTTAAAAGGTCCGCTTCGCTTTATTTTTTTCTGATTCCTGATATGACCATCTTATTTCCAAGGATCCCTTAATTGTTTCAAGACTGCCCATAAATTCAACATTACTCTTATCATCCACTTCTCAGCATTAATCAAAAGGAAGTCTACAGCTTATCTCATTCATTCTCCTGTCAAGTGTTTAGTTCGTTTATGTCGTATAACATCACCGCATTAACCCATTAAGGTTTTGTAGGTGACGCCTCTCTGCTCGTAAATAAGCGGTGATGCAATACGATAATATATACATAGATACTTTCCAGAATATCTGAAGCCACATGCCTTATTGCATGGTTAAAGTCCTTATAGATTATAATTTTAATTGTAGTCAGGTATACATTAAGGAACATTCAAGTTAACTATTGATTTCCCTTACTGTTCAGCTGTAACTGCCAATGGCATGGCAACAATAACTGTCGCTATTGCTATCGTAAGTTGATCGAGAAACTTGGACCTTTCATATAAGAGACTTTATTTCTTATTCTTCGTAGTCAGACCACTACCAGTACATCCTCCGTTTTTCCTTTAAGAAAGTGGATTTCTTTAACTTAACACTAAAATTCTATCAATCTATTTACAGAAAAAATTAAAATCACTGTAATCGGTTTTTTTTTTTTTTTTTTTAGCGTGGTAAAATCATCAAATGAGTCCTCCAACCCCGGGCAGGGCGGGAGGGACTGTCAGACTTCTACTGACTAAAATCCACGGTGTCCTTCATAGCCTGTTAAGTTCCGGGGTTACGGTAAGGGAATAATCCCGCGACCCCGGCAGGCTTTGGCCCTCTGAGAGGGGGGCCCCGTCATTATGCTGACGCTCTTTGAGGCGCGCTTGGGACACAACGCGCCGTCGACCCGGGCATGGTCCTTGGTCGGGCAGCGAGTTGCCCTTTACTCGCTGCCCGCATGCCCGCGCCTACGGTGGCCGGAGATCATCAAGCGACGTCCGTCGCCGTGGGCGCCTACCACTGCGGCTGGGGCGGAGGGAGGACGCTGTCCTCTCTCGCTCGCGGCCTGCCTCCTCCTTTACGAGCATTACTGCCTCGCAGAAGGAGCTGACCGCTTCCCACTCCGTCTCGCCCCGCAGCATGGCCGCAACCAATGCCGGGCGACTGTAATCGGTTTAGCACAATTAATGGGAAATAACATACATCGGCCAAATAGCCAAGCTGACGCAAGAATCAAACTCCGTACCGTGCGTAAACCTGTAGCTAGAGTTCTGCGCTCCACTTTCTGAGGAGCCAGGTGTTCTGATAGCAAGTGGCTTATGACGTATCGTATAGTCACCGTGTGCCTGTCCTGTCGTAATCGTTTGTTACTCTAAAAGCTGATTATAGTCGCTGTGACATAGTGATTGAAGCTCAGATTTGGCGAAAGTGGGCTATTTAGATTTCGTTGAAGATTAGATTTCAAAAGCAACTAGGTTGAATATTAAAACGTATGAAAATTGTATGCAACCCAACATAATGTTTGTGTTTATAGTGAACCTGTTGATGCTATCATTTACGTAGATGATGTTGATGTGTGTAGTTTTCACTGATCAATTTATACAGCCAAAGAGAACTCAATTCTTATTACACTCACGCTAAGTACTATTTTGTGCTCAATGTTGTCACTAGTACTAGTTTTATCAAATTATGTCATAGTTATCACTAAAATGTTACGGCGCAACTGCAAATCCTGCATTTCAACAATGTCTGTGGCGTAGGTCCGAGGCACACGAGGCGCCTTTCTAAAGCGCGACCTTGCGCAGTCATCGCGCGCCGGATTAATGTCCAAGCGACAGATCGACGCGATAAGGCAGCCCACTTCCATCAGTGTTGCCAACAACCAGAAGAATGCGAGATAAACTCGTGCTGTGACAACTTGTAATAAATAGCGAATATTTATAATGAATGGTAGCCGTGAGGTCGATCATAAATAAAAAACTGACGTCTTCCCGTGGGGGTCCTCCAAATAACTTGTGCGCTAGCTGATACAAGACACGTGTTGCAGATCTTCTCAGGCTTGTATGAACACCAACATAGAGAGAGTGAAGGAACAACATCAACGATGGAAAAGTTTAATAGTGAAGGATAAGCATGACTTGAAACTACAACTTTATTATGGTACGATCACCACTATTGATACGGTTAAAACATAAATCCTAATCAACTTGTCATCAGTGTTACAGCTCCGTCGCCACACCTGAACTGGTCTCCCTTTTAACGTGACGTTGTGCCCAATTACAGCAAGTTCCACGTATCGCAGCACTGGCTGAGTGGCTGGTATTCAGCGTTTGGCACGTAATGGAAGTATGCGCGGAATTCCGGACAATGTTCGAATTCACTGTTCGCGTATTAGTAAGGTGCGGTCGCTGATTTGTAGGTCTCCTATATGGCATGACAGAATAACTGACTCGTGTAGATTATTGTTTTTTGGCATTAATCTTTTTAAACGACAGATATTTTTACAACGATATTTTGGTAAATATTAATAGTTTTATAAGAAAGCCAAATCTAGCTGGTGTTAAAATTATTTAAACGTTTATGTTGTACGTTATCGACTAGAGTTTTTGTGTTTTTCAGTCTAAATCGTTTGTTATTTTTTTAGGTCATTATAATTTGATAAGCCACTGGTCTAGTCTAGATAGGCTTCAAAGAACCTTTTTTTTCACAAAGATGGCAATTTTTGTTTAATTTTCTGTTGTTTGCTTATAACAGTAACTGTTTGGAATAGATGCTACGGCGACTCTAGCACCGAAATAGCCAGATTGTACCAAAATGTTAGGTCGACTTAAATTGCCACTGACGCGGAAGGAAATACACACTATCTTTACAACATTGTCACCAATCAGTCATATTTATCTATCAGCGTGCCACCCCGCCACCTCCCCGCGGCCGCACAACTATAGGCTTGCCATCAATCACCACAAAGCCGCCTCGACAGCTGAACCTCAGTGCACAATAGCACCACGTCTGCTTACCCTCGGATCATAGGGGATGCAGTTATTACATTTTAATTATACCAATATGAGTTTGAGGTGAGCAATGATTTCTCATTAAGGACTTCAACTATTAGTAGAATTTTTCACTCTGAATAAAATATATTTGAGATTTTCCTTTCTCTTCTTTCTGTTAAGGAGCTTTTCACTAATGAACAATCAAACAACAACGTCGATCAAAAACCGTGAGTTCTGTCATTATTGTGTTAGATTTGTGAACGTATGTAAAGCATTTCTAATATTCGTAATAAAACTTCTATCGTTCCTAACAGTATCATATCGGTGAGTTGATGACATTATTATTTTTCAATGATTGAAAATATAATTTAAAGATCACCATTTAAATTAAGCCGTCATCCCCGGACACTTCGACATCAAACTGCAGTTCAAAGACCTATCCCCACGTGTGAGGGTGTGGGCAGATTCATCAGCGCTGATCGATCATGTAATGACAGCGGCGTCCGCGCTTTGTTGCAGCGCTGAAGGGTTCAACTACCAAGTGACTATAGAACATTGAACATAGAAGAATGTATGTGACAGTTTGAACAAAACATACAAGTCTTTCTATAAGGAAAATAACACATGCGGCAAATTCTGCCTGCGATTTTACCGCATGGATCCAGGTCATCTATTATCATCCACTGGTGCACACAGGTCTCTCCTCACTCCATCTCCGGCTACTCTCAACCAGATACACTATGCGTATACCAAATGATATCTATCAATCTGTTTATCAGAACTCTATTATAATATGTCTGTTACATTTCTACTTCTAAAAAGGTATCAGACATAATTATATTTTTTCTTCGCATACCTATTGAACTATGAACTCTTGTTTTTTAAAAAATCATCGTTACTTTCAAAGGTTCACGATATATTATGTATAGCTATTGATTTATGCTTAATGTCAATTTAATCGCAATCATTAAAACTATTAAAAGAGAACTACGCAAACAGTGTGACAATAAAACAATAATGAACAGTAGTTAAGTGCAATAAAACATAACGACGTATCGCAGAGCAGAGGTCAGCAGTGTTACGAGTGCTACCAGAACTTGTTATTTTTTGATTCATCCGCTGGTAAATAAACTCAATCAGTTAGTCAAACATTCAAATGTATGTAATGTTATGATGTAGTTGACATGAGTGAGATGAGTGAGTGATTTCGAAAATGTGTCAGTTCTACATTTTGCCAGGGATTTAGCCAGCATTGCATGTTGCTTCGATAGAAACTGTGTTCCATTACATTGTAAAGTTCGTTAAAACATGTTTTAAAATGCAGCGAAAAAAAAGAGATCATCCTCATCAGGCTCCTAAACATATTTTTTGACAGCTGCATCGTTCCAATGCAAGCAGAACAAGTTCCTTCAGAAAAGTGAGAGTAATGAGTTGAGAATTACTGGAACGAGTTGATAAACAAGTTGTATGAATGGCGACATAATAGCCCTGTAACAGAGCAGTTCTCGTCGGCAGTCAGAGGTCAGCTCGTCTGGACAGCGGATGATTCATAACTCAACTTGGTTTGGAATCAATGGACAGAAGGTCCACATTTCCTGAAGAGATCACACTTTTCTGTCAGGGTTGTGGGATTATTCGAATGCGTTCCTGCGGCTATGGAACGCAGAGGCAAAAGGGCAATGAAAAAACAGGGTGAGTTTTTATCAATAAGAATCTATTACATTATTATATTTACTATTCCAGAGGCCTTATCACAAGATTTCTGAATTTTATTTACAGCGCACTTTAAGTATTTACTGCGTTTATTTATTGTATGGAAAAAGCAAAAAGCGCCTCGAGTGTAGATGTTGATTTCTAGATTTATGAGGAGTTAAGACCGTTTCAATTCTATTTGGATATACATTTTCTGGAAGAATCATGAGACCTGCCGTCAATACAAAAGTGACATAGATGCTTATTACTAGCCTCCCCTTGAAAACTTGTCAGAACCCGTTACAAAATATTTCGATGCTACTTAACTGCAGTGCTGTGCTGTATTAGGTATAAGTTTACAAAGACTGGACCTTCTTTATGTTAGCTTGGTGTGTTCACTTGATTCATCAGTTCATTATGCCAACTAAGACTTGAAACATTCTTGTAATTAATTCTATGACACTTAATAGATAGTTTGACTGTTCATCTGTATAATTCTTAACTGATTAGTTTCACCAGTGTTTTTTAAAAAAACTTGTATGATAACGATTCAAAAGATGAGGTAACGGTTTAATAAGTTTATTATTTTTCCTCGTGCAATTTGTTCGATAGATTTATTGCTATCCCACGCATGATGTATTAATACTTGATTGTAACAATTTCGAAGAATATAAGAGACGTCATGACATAGAAATATAATTTAAAAAATAATAAAAGGATCTTCGGCACGCACAATAATCTATTCTACTGGAATCTTCCGCAAACATTAATTCTCAGGAAAAGAAAGTTCTCTGAGTTATTAATGTTATTTAATTTAAAAATATATATATTTAAAAGCTCTTAGTTAAATGCATATTTCATTCTACTGCCACACTAATGCCAAATGGTACTTTATAACTCTGTAGCTTCCACATCTAATCAACATAATTTTAGTTAACGGTAATAAATACCAAATGTAACTGTTTTCTTTTATTTTAAACCACCACATCCATACAGTTCTGCGCTCCTGGTAATGTATTATTGAGGAGTAGGGCAAAGCTTCAAAAAGAGGGATTTGTACGACAGATCCGGACGATTGATGACCGGATCACTGATACCGCCTTGCTTATTTAATTCCAATAGTTCCTTCCAGCTCTGATGACCTGGTGCTCTAACAAAGGGTGAAGCGGATTTTTTTCGTTTTTTATAGCTTTAATATATTATGGTCCACATGGGTCATCCATGAACGAACAGCCAGCCCTATTGAAATTAATGAGGATCCTACATTAATAACTACTTATTTAATTACAGCCACCACCAGCCACACAAGACGAGTCATCATCATCATCATCAGCCTATTAATGTTCCCACTGCTGGGACACAGGCCTCCTCTCTGTGAGAGGGGGGGTGGGCCATAATCCACCACGCGGGCCCAGTGCGGATTGGTGGATGTCACATGTCTTCGAATTTTTGGTTCTAGGACATGCCGGTTTCCTCACGATGTTTTCCTTCACCGTTTTGAGAGCAGTGGTGATGAAATAAATTACACAAAGTAATGCGTCTGCCTGGATTCGAACCCACGACCTACAACTCGTAAGTCGGGGCCGATACCACTGGGCCACCACTGCTCTGATAAGACGAGTCACATTAATTTATATTACACATAACCAAAATGATTTAATAGGTACTTAACGAATATTAAATCTCAACAAGAAGTCAAGAACAATACGATAGTAAAAATGAAACAATGAGAGGATAATTATAACATTAAATTGCTCTATTTCTGTCCATATACTCAAAAGATTTTTGTCACACGATCTCGACCTGCAGTAATTAAGGATTCAATATGCACAAAAAACAAACAATTAATCGAACACCGGAAACATAAAAAATCCACTTGTTAGTTATTAAAATAACGAAACAAGCCGTAATTGCATTTAAACGCATCGTGAGGTACTTATAAAACGTATAAATGATAGAATGGCATTCGATTTTGGCTAATTGTCGAGTGACCCGGGGTCACAGGTCGGCGCGTTTGATTGGATCGTAATAGTTCCGTTTTAGAAAGTTCTTCATGTTTGTTTTGAAACCCGTAATTGGTTTTTATTATGTGTATGGCTCGTGTTTTACTTGCTTTAAACAAAGTTGCTATCATGGTAAAACCGTAGAGGTCACAGTCTAAGTGTCTCAATGAATCGTAGCACTATTTAAATAACTTTACTGCTGGCAGCGGCTAGCGTAGGTATCATAAAAATGCTAATCCTAGCTCTGTTTCACTTTTCTATCATATAAGTTATCGCTGATATAACTAACGTCACTTTTGTATTAGACCCTGTGGTCCCATTTCTCAATAAATAAATACTTCTTCTTTTATAGTAAAGGAGAGTCAGAGAGTGCGGCCATCACCTTAGCAATAACTTTGTATGTTATAGATTCTTGCTTATGTCACCTATTTCATAGTTATTATGATATTATTAATTAGGAATTAGCTCTTTAACTCCTTCCAGGTCAAGGTAACCATTACAGAAGTTATTATCACTCCATGCTTTTTCATTACCACCAAGTTCATTACCGACTGATTGCAAAGCAGCTGTGACGACAATAATGGCATAATAAAACAAATGCGAATTATTAAACATTTTCTCAGGTTTAATGTCAGCAACAATAAATGATAAATTGTATAATAATTCGCATTTGTTTTATATATTAATATATATTAAAAATAAATTATAGTGACCTTCATTGCGATGTTATTTTCTCTGGGAAGTTTATTCAAAGTGAACATTTCTTGCTATCGGTGTTCACACGGGGCGCCGAGCGCCCGCGCCGGCGACGTCCTCCAGCGTCGTGACGTCATGTCAAGGTGATTCCTCAGTGCGCGCGCGCAGCAACAAAGGATACGCCACTATATGCTCGTGCGCCTGATACGAGCCGCTTCCGTGTTTTATCTTGTTTGGTATTTTTCCTATTAAGTGAAGGAAAACTTGATGGACTAAGGATTTCACGTTTTTTTGTCAGGATGTGGTCTTTAACACTGTTTGGTGAATTTTAGTGCTTTGTGTACCACAGTTGCAGGGATGTTGAGTTTTTGAAGATTTTTTTTTGATTAAGATTGATTTATTAAATGTTACCTTACGGTTAATAAAGAATACCTTATGTAATTTGATCGGACGGCACAACTTGAAAAATTTCTATGTTTTAACCTGGTCAACCTTGACTAATTTTACTCTTTTCACCAATTTGACTAATAACAGCTATCCCTTTACTAAAGCGTGAAATAAACTTATCAATCTTGATCAGCCTGGTATCAGCTGATCTGAGGTCATAACTACGCTACGGAGCGAGAGCACGTGGGAAATTATACATTCAAACAATGGACACTACGATGTTATGTAGATAGCCGACGGCGATACCACCACTAGGAGCCACTCACACTTGCCGCAGATCATCTTACTAACACTGACCACACTTTTGTGGTTTACGAATAAATATACTTTCCTAATTAAATAAATGATCACCATTTGTATTTTTTAAGTACAATAGTTATTCGAAGAAGGGAGGGTGTAAACTTTGTGGTTATTCTGAGTAGTTGGAATGACCACAGAAATGTGGTTAATGTTTTACACAGAAATTATGTAATAAAAACATAAATTTCTTGAAATTGATAGACTGAAATTAAGGTCTGATGAACTAAAAGTCAATTTTCGAGCCCTTAAATATATAAGTAAAACATACTGTATAAATGTTTGTACTTAGGTTGCAACAAAAAAAAGGAAAAACAACTACCTAGAGTTTTGCTAGATCAATCTTAACAAAACGTGACCACAGAATGATGTTTTAAAGAACTGGCCAAGTGCGAGTCGGAAGAACGTAGATTAAAGTATTTTTTATTATTTACTATAGCGAAAACAGAAATACATCACCTGTGAAAATTTTAACTGTGTAGCTATCATGGTTAATGAGATACAGCCTGGTGACAGACGGACAACGATGTTTTAGTAACAACCCTAAAAACGACAGTGTGAGTTTAATCTTATCACTGTGTGGACATAATTTCGATAAAAATATTACCATGTTTATGTTGCTATACCTGCCAAATATAAATAACTAGCTGTTGCCAGCGGCTTCACCCTAGACATGGGTAGTTCCCGAACGATTGAAGTAAATGAACTAGTTCATTTCCCGAAATGAACTTTTCATTCATTCACTGGCCATTCAAATGTGTCTTTAGTTCATTTAGTTCAGTGTTTATTTTCGCTCATGCATGGCTGATGGCTGAGTACACAATGGGCCATTGACGATACGCCCGCTCTACTCACACACATTCAGCCAAGGCACTCTCTCACTCGTACATGTTCGTGTTACTTCGTCGGCTGATCGGATAACGTCGGCTGATAAAGTAACGAGCGAATACGGAGCCTCGCCGCCACGTGATCACGGAAATATGTTATCAGTAGTTACTCTATTCACCCTAATAAGTATGAACTTTATTGTAATAGGAATATTACAGTCTTTACGGGAAACGGACCTAATTAAAGTATGAAGGAAAATCGACATTCGTATGAAACTGAACTAGTGATTTAGTGAAATGCATCATTTCTCTTCACTAAATCACTAGTTCAGTGAACTAGTCCAGTGAACTAGTCCAGGGAACTAGTCCAGCGAACTAGTCCAGTGAACTAGTTCAGTGAATCATCTCATTCAGAAACTCGTTCGGATTTGCTGGACTAAATGAAGTACTGAACTAAATGAATGAACTACTTCATCAAGTGAAAAGATATACTTTATTCATTTCTTTTTACTGACACATTTTGCGCATCTCTACTTCACCCACTACAACTCGAAAATTATCCCACGGGAACATAAAATCGGGATAAAAACTATCCTATGTGTTAATCCAGGTTATAAACTGTCTGTGTACCAAATTTTTGCCAGATTCATTCAGCGGTTTTTGCGTGAAAGAGTAACAAATATACCTACATACACAATTACACATACATACATCCTCACAAACTTTCGCATTTATAATATTAGTAGGATTAACTATGTTGTGTTGAAAATGATTTTGGTTATTTAAGGACCATTCTTTCCTCTATTGCTTTTATTGAAATTATTTTAGATCGATTTTAAACTCAGAGACTTGTCTTACGTATCCGTGACTAACCGATTAAACCATAAGCATGTGTATTTTATTCAGACACGTAAACAGCAGACAAGTAACATCTAACAGAATCTCAGTTGAAACACTTTTCCATGGCACCTGTTTAATTTCCGTGTATGGGAAGCAGTTAACACGTTATCATCCGATCAGAATGTCGCATCTCGCATCGGAACAGTTCGGTCATCTCCGCCGCTGTACGGTGCGCGGCCGCATAAAACTTTTAATTGCCACAATTATGTAAGAGAATTTATTTGGTGGCGTTACAAAGAGCATTGTGGCGGAGTCCCACGGTTTGGGACACGTTCCCTCGCATCTCGTCTGATCCTTATCTCTCGTCAGCTCTTGACCTTGCCTCGGGCGTGACCTTTTCGGCTTTTCTCACAATACATTCAAGCTATCTGACTTCCGAATCGCTGACATTATTGATACTTCCGCACAAACTTGGATATTTTTGATCCACGTATGTGAGGTAGCACAAACAATGGACAGTGAATGCAATGTAGTTATCAGACCTTGATATAAAGACAGTATTTGCTTCTTGGTGTGTCTATGAAATGGAATATGCAATGCACGCTCAAAATTAAGTTAGATTCTGGACCACCACTCCTTAACCTAGTTTCTTGATTGAAATCTTTAAGATATCTGTAGTATCAACTCGGATATTGACCAGATTCGCTACACAAATAAGGCTAACGTACAAATTTGTGCTGTGTACCGTAAAGGTAAGCTTAATTTACGAGGCGGACATATTGACAATATTGATACTGCCTAAAATAAAATTATGTCTGTTACGCTGGCTATTAAGCGAGTTGTTTATTCACTAAGAGAATCATTCAAGAGGTGCAGTCGCCACTAAATTCTGTCAAATCTACCAGTTTCCATATCTCGTCGATCATTCCGAGAATATCTGGTATCGGTCTATAATCATCTCACCTCTGTATCTGTCGTGTTCGGATGGCAGCGCGCAATAAACTAATGCATTTAAGGTACATTGTCGCACGCCCGATACACCGAGCATTGACGACGAATCGAGAATTATCCTATCTCGCCTAATCGGGTCTTAGTACCTACACAATTCCGGCCTCCACACACGACGGGCGATTTCAAACCTTATTTCTTGGTGATAAGGTTGCGGGTGGGTGTGTTGTTAAGTTAGGGTTGTCGTGTGTGACAAAAGGATTTGTCTGCAGCGTTTAGAAATAAACGATACGTTGATTGCGTTATGTAAGTTGACGGTTTTAGTTTTGTGTGTTGTCATGTTGTGGGATTACTGAGCTGAGCTTTTTTATTTATTTAGCGAGACGAAGGAGACAATCGATGTTCGAGTGGATTTGTTTGGTTCAGAGATGATGATTATGATAGTTCAAAATATTGTTAGTTGTGGGTTAAACCTTGGTTAATCGGTAAACCTATGAGGTATAAATAAATATAGTTGTATACTTACTAATTCTACTTCAAGATCTGTACTAAAAAATCCATGTTGGCACAAACTATTTCTGTCATTATGGTTTAGAATGAAATCTCTTCCGACCACCTCCATCACTTTCAGCCTCACTCAGCTTCAGCAATAAAGCAACAGCCTCTTGCGCAGTAAATACATAAAGATGTTTATCGAGTACGATATTTTAAGGCTGCTATCTTAACACGGCTCATTGTACGACAATTTGTTCGCTGCTGATTGCTCTCATCGAGATTTAGTGTCGTATTAACTTGTATATTTATTTTAATTTTGTTAATCGTTTGTGGTAGGTTTGAGGAAAATTTTGTAAGGTTATACGAAGCATGTTCACGAGCAAAGGTCAAGTTTTACTGCAGATACCAGCTGTTCTTCTTCCTATGTATCGATGGTACGTTTTATGAAATTACTTGAGTTCAGGTGAAGTCTTCACTCATACATTTTCATGATCTAAATTGTAGGTAGGATAGATGCTGCGGAGATTACTGATAGAGTTTTTAGAAAGGCAGTTTATTTTACGCAAGTGACGATTTGGTCCGACCACAATAAGCATTAACATCACCATTGATAAATGATATTTATTCAGCAAATTGGTTTTGGCAAACTCTTTTACACGTCAAAAAGACACTATTTTTACACTAGATGAGGCCGGTGTTTCGTACCTGACTACTCTGAGAAGAAACATCCGGAACAAACTCAGAGGTCACAGTCTCTTTTAAAGTCCAGACAATTTTGAATTGATCAAGTTATAATATGAGATTACAAAACGTTTTTTTACAGACCATGATAATTATGTACCAATAACGGTACATATCTACCAGCAGTAGCCAAGATGTTCCACACAAACAATGCTAATAAACAAACGTTAGTTTTTATACAAAGTCTGTACACGTCGCCGGCGTCACTCCTAATACGGCTGCACAAAAACGTAGGATAATATCGTGCAGCGCTTTGTGAGGCACGTTCGCTGTATCCTTCCCTTTGTCGTTACTGGGATCAGCAGTGATCCAGGGAATATTAATATGTTTAGTTATAGTGGGGGTGACCCTTTATAGTTGTACTTTAACCCTCTCGTTGGTGTGAAAGGTGAGTTTTATGTCAGTCAGTGACGAATTTTAAAGCAGGAAGCTGCCAGACTTTTACAAATTTAGGCTATATTATTACCTATTTTACTAAAAGGTGAGTCTATATTAAACGTTCTTTTATTTTATAAAACTATTACTGTTCCGTGAGGCACACTGGTGCTGCTGCTGCTGGAGTGCCTTTTGTTACCTATGTTGATCCTGAATTTGAGGTGTTGGTTAATGCGAGCTGATAAAACTATTCAAGGAAGAAAATTTATGTACTAGTATAATAATTATGTTGAGTAAAAATAAAGAGTTTCCCATACTTTAGCTGTTTTTATAACACGTCAAGTAGTAAACACATTAACTACTACACAAGGTTGTTCCTGCACTTAATGGAACTCGATAAAACTGTGTGAATCATAAACATGTGTAATTTAAGCGTATACTGCGCTCATCGAGATACTCATCACATAACCGTCAATGAATGCTGCGTTTTTATGAATGTGCGCTTGCGCCTCCGCCCTGCGTCCCGTGCCCCGCGACCAGCAAGTCCTCCTCCCCACCCGCGCCCGCACGTCACGGGCATCATTCACACTCACACATCAACACTGTTCAGACCAACATTTAATTAAATCACAGACGTCTTCACAACTGTCAATGGGGAAGGCAAGTGTCAAAGTGACAAGTGACATTTTGGTCCCAAAACAACTGTCAAATCAAAGGAATTTTCTGAAAAAAAAACGATTTATTGATGTAAAATAACTAGATGTTGTGTATTATGCTGTAAAAAAGATTATACCATAACTAAACAATCGAATACACTTTTCAAAATAATATCTACTTTTCTATTAGAGGTTAAGTACCAGTATTGCATCGCTCTATAAATCATGAAACGGTTCGTCTGGCGGAAGAATTATCACCTGGAACGAGTTTTGTGATAGTTGTGGTGTTAATAAATTAAATATATTTTGATATTTCTCGAATCTAAATAGAAAAAAGGGGTAAAATTACTGACATAAAACATTATGATATTTTATCAAAATATAAAGTCAGAAGCAGCATTATATTCTTGTTATAGAAGAGGACAGGTAAAACATACCTAAACTCAAAAATTGAAACCTCAACTACAAGTAATTGTGGATTTATTACGGTAAAATCAAATGTAATACCACTCAATTAAATCACTTTTTTTCTCTTGTAGATGCACCGCGGCGTCTTAATTCTTCTTTAAGTATATGCACTTGCATTGACGAATAATTTTCCATATTTGTTTTGTATATAAACTCAATTTTTATAACAATAAATCTTGTTTCTTTTTTGTACAAGGCAGACGTAGGGACCAACTATCGCAGCGCCATCTACGATTAGCTTTGAGTTGCCATCCCCATTACGCAGCGCGCTATCAAGATCTGACATCAGTGGAACTCAATAATATAATATTATATAATAATATTATTCAAATAACTATAGCGTTATTAAACATTACAAAAAACAGTATGACGTTTCCGATAAGCTAATTGGTAACAACAAGCATCAACAGATCGAGATGTGATCAGCAGCGCACTCGGCGCTAACGAGCGCTATCAGCGATCTATTCAAATCGCCGGCGATTCTATAAATATTAATAATATGAAGCGTTGAGCAGCATTACGTATTCACGAATTTGTTTAATGGAAACACAACGATTGTTGTCTTGTTTTTATTGTGCGGAGAATGTGCGCGTGTGATCTCGCCTCGGGTCATGAGAATTGTCAGTACAGGGTGATCTCTATTTGTGCAATATGAAACACAAGAAAATCATACCGACAGTATAAAAGGTGAATGTTACTACCGATATAAAGTTTTTAGATACTTGTTTGATTTAGCTTCGACATAATTGACCTTGTTTTGCAATTACCGAGTTAACTTTTCAGATTCCTCATTAACGTCAAGTCCAGTAACAAGTTTGAGAAATTACAAGTGAGCAAACTAGTTTTACAATTACCTGTCTCGTTATCGACTGTCACCATACCTGATTAGCGATAAATCGATATTAATCGCAGCCGTGACAGTCGAATAAATATTTAATAGAAAATTCGAATTGTCAACGCGAGGTCAATTCTGCAACCCGGGTTACGAATAAAATGGTAGGTGTCTAATTCGAAATGTCATTGCCGAGTGCCAGTGAGATAGCGGGCCCAAGGAAACGCGTCGCGCCTATGCAGCCGATAGAGATGTTAGTGGTTACGTAATGGCGTTTCGATAGGCAGATAGCAAGCATTGTTCTGTATCCCAGATAGCGACTCAGCTGACGTAAGCTTGGCGCAGGGCTAGCACAGACAAACTTGCCAAACTTATCATACTAGGAAAGTTTCCAATGCCAATGGTCTGTAATTTTTGAACGATTTCGTAACTCGAATCTTATCAAAGATAACATTTCCAGACAGGGGCTTCTCTCAAATCATTCTATAAAAATCTTGGTTATAGTTCTTGGGCATCAATAACATCAAGATCTTTAAACGAATTCTATCGTTTGAATTTTCTAAAGAAATGTTGAAACGTAGATCTAAGGTTAAACTATTTATATTTCTTAAATGATTGCATACTCAATAAAATTTATGATCAAACCTTGTTTAATTAAAAAAAAATCTTATAAAAACTTAAAAACAATTAAAACTGTTTGTTTTCATGTAAGTTGTAAAAGTATGTTTTTTGAGATAACTGTTTTAACGGTTACGTAATGCTAGAATAGCTTGTTTATTGCAGGTTTGGTAACCCTACGCGTTTGGGACATGCGTGGGCGCAGGCAGCCCGCGACTCAGCCAACACAACCCCGTTCACCTTGAACGTTAAACGCTAAACCTACCGGAGCTCGGTGTAAAAATATCACCTCCGCATCTAACCATATTATAACACTATCTACGGATGAAGAGTATAGCTAAATGATGAAGTGACGACCAAGGCATCGATCCCCATGAAGCCGGCAGGAAGGCGCTGCCACATTACCGCCCCCCCAAAGTGCACACAAACGGAACAGCCTGTATTACTACGCCTTACGAGTATTTGTTTTAGTAATGAACATACCGAGTTTTAAATAATAAAATTTATTCATAAGCCGGCACTTACCATATTTGAGTGTGCGAACCGCCGTCCATATGTATGAGTGGTTAAGATATTCTTATTTATGGGTCTATGTCAAGGTCGTTTGCGGCGTTTAACTGTGGTATCATCACTTAGCATAATATCAAATTATTTATTCGCGCCGCGCTAAAACTGTCTGGTGTATGTTCAATTTGTAATTCAAATAAATTCTTAGCATTATTCCCGAGGCAAGCGGCTGTCATAATTGTAACGTGCGAGATTTTTTCCTCTCGCTTATTTGAATAACTCGCGATCAATTAGCATGCGCGCGCGCCGCTTATTGTCGGTATTAATTGTTTAATGGTCGCGCACAGACAAGGGGTGGATGGCTCAGTTTAGAGTGTTTCCAGTATTTTACATAATCCGTTCAATCATTCATGGTGTGTGGTAGGTTAATTTTCGTTTATGTTAATGCGGTGTTCAAATGAGATCGTGTGGTAATGCACTTGACTTACACTTCATTAAAGCAGGTGTTACCGCTTCTGTTGTTTCCGGTGCATTGCTGTTTTTTTTTTCATGACTGCGTCAGAAGGAGGGTAATGTTCAAACAGTGAATCATTCAGTAAATGTGTAGGTCTGTACCTCCTCCTCAATCATCTTAGTTCAACGCCTTACCTAATACCTACGAGATCCTCTAATTACTTATTCTTTCCCCTTCGTACCGTCCACCTTTTTATAAGTAAGACGTCCATGTCAGCAGTCGCGTGCACGTCGCGTCGGCGCCGCGTCGCCGCCGCGTCGTCGTCACGTGACCGCGTGTCTGGAGCTAATTTAGCCTGATGAAAACGTCAAATGGACATAATTCGCTCATTTAACATTATGCAAGTGCAGTTACATAAATAATTTGGTATGCTTAGTGAATAATTACGATTGCTTTACTTTTGACACAAAGTAAATAGCCTGCTGGTGTTTATCATTTCTGGTATTTTGGAGATATTGCTTTGCAAGTTTTTTTTTGCAGTTTCTTTTTGTAGGTACCATGATTAAAAATTCCCGTCCAATGTTAGGAGTACTAATACTTAGGTACACAGTTCTGTAAGGTAGTAAGCCACACTGTATTGCTTTTTAATTCATAAGGAAAACTGTAGTTTTTTCCTTTTGGCTCTTGGCTCTACCTTAGGTAAGAGGTAAGATAACAGATGCTAAGTCACCGATAGAGTGATCTTACCAAGAAGATGCCTTTTCACTCTAACTTCGCATAAAAGGTATCACTATTGGTTAGTTACATGTAATTATTACACAATTTTCGAAGTGTAAAACACCATGTAGAGCCTTTGTTAAACGCATTGGATTGGAAAATAAAGCAATCGTTTATTTTTTACATACGCTTGGGGAATTAGGTAATCGACACCTTGTTTCTGTGAGTGTGCCCACAACCTACATAGTTAGGCTGTCTAACTAATACGAGTAGCAAATTCGTACATTGAACAGTAAATTTTCGCTCTAAGATAGTAGCAGGTCGACTGCGCCGGAGTCGTTGAAGCGTGCTTCCTTGAGCCAATTAAAACAAGTCCGACATGCCTTGCCTCCCCTCCCCTCTGTGCGCAGACGTTGATGCCCCTTCCCCCCTGCGCCTGCGCACTCGCCGCCGCGACGACGCAAAAACACTGATAATACTTGATAGCTAGGTACTCTGCAAGGTGATTCAAGAATTGATGGAGTCTGCCAGATATAACGTTTCGAGAAGACGCACCTAAGCCTACAAGTTTTGGTTTAGTGAAGATCTGATGACGATGTGTTAGCTGTCACCCGCTTTTAAGGATTTTTTATTTTTTCTTGAAGTTCATAATAATTATTTCTTTTCGGAGCTCGAAAAAAGCCTAATATATTTTAAGTACAGACACCAGCACATTAACCTACCTCAATCTGTCAAATTTCTTTAATAGATGTTCAACTTTATCATAATACTGGAAGGTTAATGTACGATTGGTAAAATTTGACGGATTTGGGTAGGTTTTTTTTAAAAGTCGGTTTAATTTTATTTGTAAACGATTTTTGCCGTAGCTGCTTGGAGCAGAACTGACAATCAAAAAAAGAAGTCTCAACTTTTGGTAGGTAGCATCACCACTAGACTTTACACGAGGGAAAATATTGTTAGGAGGAGCAATCACAAAACGAATAATTCACTATCGACGATTGTTACATAAATTAGCAGCCTACGTGTATTGTCATACTGGTAACACATTAGGCGGTTTTCTTCAGCGCCATTCACACAGCAGAACTGAATGAAAGCTGTACTGTAGCACACATTACACACAAGCCGCGGTTTTCTGTTGAAACTTAAAGCTTTTCAAAGAGTAACAGTTAGATCAGCAAAATGTTGTTTGATGTGACAATGGCAGGCCGCCCGAGTCCAACGTGTCGGACAAGGCTTCAAGTGCAGTTCATCATAACTGCTGATGGTATTGTTTACTGTAGGTCCCACATTTCCATAACTATAGCCATCTTCATTTCTGCTGACCTCAAGTTATATAAGTTGTAACCTTTCCTCTCCTCTACAAGTCGAAACTACGTTTACAACTACATAAGATTCAGTTGTAAAACAAACGTGAAATGTCGTTGAAGCGATGTCCAATACGGAGCGTTCAGCCACGGCCGCCTAGTTTATTTTTAATATTATTTTAACTCGTAGGTTATAGCCGTGGCAGCGTACAGCCGGCAATGTTTTAGGTGTATCTGCGTATCGGGTGCATAAAGATGTGGTTTTCATTGGTGTCGCGATACAGCGCGGTAATTACGTCCGGGCATGTCCGAGGCGGCGGGCGGCGCACGCGGGCTTTTTCTCTTCATGCATTTGATAGGTTCATAAGACGACGACGCGCGATGCGGCGACGCGGACGTGGCGGCGGTGTGCGACCAGACCGGCGGCGGCGGTTGAGACGTTTGGAGAAGACAGAACTATACGAATGTTAAACAGTAACCGAGCAAATTAGTATCGTGGGTTGAGTGCACACTATGAGAGCTTACGAAGTTTAAGCCGGGTAATGATTACGTGTAATATAGCGTCAACAGTGTGGACGGCACACGAACTCAAAACGAATTGTGAACGCGAATAGCTGTTCAACTGAGTTGCCACGTTAGACGCAGTCTTTCTCTATGCTAAGAAGTAGGTACTCGTAGAGTCGTTTGATAGACTAAAAATCTATAGATTACTAATGATATTTCCATGAAACCTAAAGTTTTTTGTGGAAAGAAAACTTCGATTCCGATTCAGAAGGTACACCGGACGCGTTACCAACTAAACCACCGCAGTCATGTCCTGTTAGCTCGAATCTTTCAATTTTTTACGATTCGTGACGTTGTGTTTAAAGCGTCTAAAAAAAAAGTTCCATGAAACTTTTGCATATTGCACCAAACCCGTTGCCGGCTATGAAAATTCGCCACTTCGCCTACGTTTGTACTGGCTGTTTACACAGACCACACAACCTGTATTTAATCTTGTAATAGTGAAAGTCAAATCATTTATTTCAAATTAGGCCATCAAGGAGACACTTTTGAAAGCCGAATATTATGATTAAAGGAAATTGTTCGGAGAAGAAATTTACAAGAAACTCCGTACTTACTCTTTTAAAACTGTTTTACAATATTTTGATAGCATGAATGGATTTGTGATGTTTTAACCAAAATCTTCAGCGGGTGAATTGTCCGTTAGTTCAATCAACGTTAGGTTATTGTGTCTGAATAGGCCGCAGGTGAATTATGAATCTGTAGCACTTGCCCGCAGCTGCCGTAGCATGAAGCATTCATCATCTATGTATAATTTGTTAAAACTTAACATTTACACAATTTGTTCCAAATGGCAGTGGTAAAACATACATTGGTAAATTCAAAAATTTACTAGTAAAACTCAAGATTAACCACTATACGAGCTTTTACAGTAACATATCTATTGCGTAGGATCACTTGCGATACGCCATGTTTATTAACAGCGTGCGCCGTAGCTGCATACGAGCTACGGAAAGAAAAATTGTGAAACTGGCCCGACTGTCTGCCCATAGTGCTCACAGAGGGCCATTGAGTAAAGGAAATTTATGAAGCCGTGGGCCGAGAGCACTGGACCAAAGTAACATTTTGTTGAATTTAATGCACTTCTTAAAACGCGTTTCGATGTCATTGTCGTAGAGTGAAAACTGAATGTTTTAGAAGGGACGTGATAAAATTGTGCTTAAAATGCCATCATTGAGCGTTTTATGTTTTTACATCGTTTTGTAATCATATTGTTGAAAGTTAAACGTTACGAATTTCTATTCTACTGGATGTACTTCCCGAATTTTGTGATACCACGAATAACTTGTTGTTTACATGATAGTCATTCTTAAAAATCACAAACACAGTAGCGTATCATAGTTATAGTTGCATTTCGAAAAAAAGAGATATTGAATAAATTAAAAATCAATTCCGCATTCTCAAATATCACTAAGATCTTTGAGAAGAGAGAGTTAGCTGATAAAAACCGTCTCGGCAACGACTTTTATCTGGAAAGTAAAAAAAAAAACCTAAAATTTAATATTCTTAGCTGGCACTAAAATCTAGTTCGACTACGCTGTTATGTAAATTTCACTGATCTTAGTTACCTATTTCATTCGCGACTGTCGACATACTAAAAATATTTCGGCATTGATTTTTTTACACCTTAGATAATAAAGCTAAATTAGCAAAAAAAACGGAATACATGATTATGCTAAACAAGGTTAGCAGATTAGTAATTTAATGTGACTGGTTTAATTGAGTCTTAATGTTTTATTTACACTAATGCTTCCTACTAAAATTATAATTTGCTGTATCAAACAACAGACACACAGGACTATTATATTGCCTAAGCTTTTTCTGTACGATCTCCGCGCCAGGATGAGATGTGCTGGTACCGTTAATGTAGGTACGTATAAACTGACGATTGTTTATTACAATGAAATAGGTACTAATTAGTGCAAATCGAAGCACAGTTACAATCTATATCCGTACACAGATGCAACAATTTAAATACGAATAGAAACAAACGGCGACATTACGCCTCGTTATTACCTTGTTTTCAATATTCATAGATAGGCTCGCGTGTTAGATAATTTAAATGAGTACGTCAAAGTTTGCGCTTCTTGTTGGCGGAGCAGCGGATAAATGTAACGAAATCGGGTAATGCGTGCGTCAAGTGCTTCAGTGGAAGCCGCAAGGAGAGGGCGGTAGCGGGTGGCGTGAACAGCGTTGATGAAATTCTTCTGCGTCATCTGCCTATAATTTTCTGACTGCTAGGATAGGCGGCATAATCTATAATGGTCTCTGAAGTTGTTTTTAGTAGCCTATAAAATATGCCGAAATATAAATACAACCAAAATGAGGGCTTTCGGCAGTAGTGGGATGTGTCCTGCTGGCGAAAGGCTTCATTTTCGTCTTCCCACCCTGTGTTTTGGGCGATTTCTGGCCATGTCGGCCCCGCGAACATTTACTCATAATACTAAGTCTTTCTTCCATACGTCTCCTCTCACTTTTTTGGGTAATAATAATATAATCCCATGAATATCCTGAAAATTGCAAAAAACACAAGAAAATTTGAATTTTTCAGGCAACCTCTACAGAACCACCATAATGTATCATACTCTCAATATGTTCTTCACCGTTTTCCATTAAGTAGTTTTTTTAAGAAAAAAATTAAAGAAAAGAAGAAAAAGAGATCATACTTGAAATATTGTAAAAACTTAATCATAGCTATGACTAGGATAGTGAGTGCCTAGTCGGAGGTTACGTACAGGTACTCATTGTACCGGATACGGAAACGATTAAAAATAATTATAACAATCGCTGAATGAGTAATTGTTGACTCATTCGTAGAACTAGACAAAAGTCAAGCGCACAGTTTATTTCGAGTCAAATAAGAGTGTTTTCTTTATATGACCTTAGTTTCACTACTGGATGAAGGAAAATAATTATTTTCGCTATAGCTCAGCACCAAGATAACAATCATATTTTATTCTCCGTTAAATTCATGTTACAACTCGAAAAAACTCAAATGTAACGTTCGTTTGTAACAGTTATCTATCCTCCCACATGGCTTTAGAAACAATTTAGTGAGTGCTTTCAACCTGTGCTTACACTACCGTGACATTATTATCGTATTCAAAAGATTAACACAAAAATGTAGCTCAAACATATTTCACAACCGGGTTTGTGTACTGCGCAAAGAAGACAAAAAACCAAACCTATACAAATTATTTAACTCGTTTTAGTGACCAGCTGGTCGACCCCGCTCCGCTTCAGTTCTTCGACATTCCTGGTAGATTTACCGAAATCTTTCTTACATGTAAACTTTGTCTAAACAATAACGAACACAGTTAAAAACAATATACCTATTATCCGATTCGATACCTGTCGTTGGGAAGTTATGCGCACAGTCATATATAATCGACTTTATTATTATACTTTATAAAGACATTGTAGCAGCTATTTATAATTTCAATCCCGTAGTGAAAAACTACACAACCAATCTTTAACTAAAGTAATCACAGCAAAACAGGTATGCAGGCAGCAATTTTCGAATGGTTTTTCTGTATACTATATCCTGTAGGTATGGATGCACACACTTTTTGTCTGTATACTACATGCAGCCAAAGAGTTAATAATACGCGTATAAGACACATTGAAACTTAATGCACAAAATTATAAAACCGTTTGAAAATTGCTGCCTGCGAACCTACTGTACCTTCTTATTAAAAACATAGAATACCAAAATATAAGTTACACGAACAGAAAGAGAAAACCGATTCTAGTGGAATTCTCTATTACAACGATTTTCAACAATTATTGGTGGGTAAAGCCTAAGCTAGCAAAAATTACCTTTGTCCATGTTATATTAAGTAAAGAATTACATATATATTTTTTGTGATAAGCATTTCACAAATACTCGCTATCAGCTTATAGCTAGTTCGCGTGATATGTGCAGTCGACATCGTTTTTGCGCTCGCAATTACACTGAATCGATCGATATTCATTTATCGAGTGTGTGCAGAATCTCGCGCCGTGCAGCGTGTAGCGCTCAGCTGATCCACGTATACAGGCTGCTGCAATAGTTTAGCTAGATTACTTCACTTGAGTTTAGTAGCTGGATACAGCAAAGTGTCTGTGAGGCGTTCTAGCCAGTCACCACTGGTCACGGAAAGAAACAAAATTAGCACTATCTTGAAGAGAGGATGTTTAAAAAAAAAAATTAAATGTTAGGTATTTCTGGCGAAGTCTGTAGCAGTATTTTTAGGCTTTTGTGCATTTTGAAATAATACAATTTTATTGAACGATGGCGGGTTTCTGCTGTATGTAATTATACAATGTATTGGCTTTTGTTAGAATTAGCGCTTAAGGCAAGGTGTGAACGAGCAGGTCCTTGACCGCACGGGTCCCAGCGCCCGTCGCCGCCGCCCATATACGGCTTGCCGAGGGTGGTGTATAATTATATAAGGCGTTCAATATTTTCGCAGCATTTCCCAGCCCGCTGTAGCGCGCCCGCCGGTCCGGAACCGCAACAAAAACACACACCGCATCACGGTCAAATGAAGATGTGTAATTACTTGTTTTTATTAAACCTATCGGTATTTTTTACGGCCATATATGGCGGTGGCCGCGAGCCAACGCCCGTTTACGTTGGCTGGTCTTCAAAATAATAAGTTGGCGTGAACTCACGGCTGCCCGGCCGCGAGAGAACCCGCACACATAAATACTAGTTTTTATTTTCAACATTTCTATTATCTGGTCGCAGCGGCTCCGCGCTCCGCTAACGAGCCTCCATTACATATGCGTATATTATAACTCGCCGCCGATAAGACCTCTTATAATTACTTTTAATTCTCAAGCGTCCTATCGAAAGACTCCGCTGCGATTAATTTTACGCATAAGTAGTGCGCACACTCGTAAACAAGCCGCATACACGTCTATAAATGGTATCGAACGAATCGAAGCAGATATTCGCAAAGATGGGAATTAAACGCCGCATCGCACGGTGTATTATATTTTACAACAAAATACCAATTTTCCTTCAAATCGGCAATAAATTATTTCGCCCGGAGGTGCGCCCGCGCCGCCGACCGAGACGCGCCGCGTGTTAATAGCAGACGAGACGAAAAAAAATTGTTAAATGAAAACGGCGAACAATTATTATATAAGCCGGTTGGACGTTTAGGGACCCCCGTGGCGGCGCCCGAGCAGCTAAATAAAACGGATGTCAGCGAACGAGCCGCAGTCCTCGGGCCTCTGGAGCCCTGGGCCCCAGAGGCTACACAGCGCCGCTCTTATTAAGCGCTGTAATTGCATCTTAGTTAACTGATACTTTCCTGGTATTTTTCTGCGCCGGCGACGCATAACTGTATTCAAACAGCAAGGTCCCTCGTGCCACGAGTGTACTCGCAGCGCGACACGACACCAGAACATTTCGCGTCATTTCTCGCTCACCACACCAGAATGCCAGCGTTGAATTATTTACCGATTTAATATAATTTCTGAATCATCACTCAGTATGTTGGTAATTAAAATCAATGTCAAATGAGTGAGAGTAGGATTTCTTTTTGCATATTTAAGATGGGGATAGGGAAATGGGACATGAGAAGTTTCGTTGACTTTGTCTACGAAACGCTACGAGCGTGCTACGGCTACGGACTAAAATTAGCACAAGAGGTTCCTATAAAAAACCATTCTATGAAAATCTGAACATTAATTTAAACGAACAATGAGCAATAACTCGAATCATATTATACTAGATACTAGGATACTATCAGAAATGGTAAGATAAATAATATTTCATCTGAAATCAATACACCTAAACATAAAATAGAAAAATGAATGTTCCTTACAATAAATGTTTTAAAATGCACTTTCACACGCAGACATCTCAAAAATTATCAAACCTTAGTTTAGTAACTCGTCATGTAACCATTAATAATATTATAATCTTCGTCAATATTATCGTCAATCGTAGTGTAACTTTATAACAGATGTAAATATAATAGTTTGGAACCAAGACCGAGTGGAAATTGCTAGAAGTGGTTCCATTACCGCACGTAACGCGGGAGCATGCTGAGAGCGTATTAGCATAGGCCCGGAGCGGACTAGAGCGTACCACGGGTGCGAGAACAGGATGACAAACCTTAGTGACTTGCTGTCGAGTAGGAAAGGAATTATAGTCAGTTTATTTAGGAAATCTTTTATGGCTAAATAAGGGACAGTCTATACCAAAACATTTTTCCTACTACAATACCAAAATGACAGGTGAAAGGAGGAAACGTAAATGTTGAATGTGAGATCAAGTTCTTCTGTATATCATTGTATCTAGCAATGGTAGAGGTGGCAGTTCGATTAAGTCTAGATAATAAATATTTGTATCGATCACAGGTTCGTGCGGACACCTCACAGCCCGCGTTTTGAATAATCAAATCAAAGTCCAGTATTCGCGACATGCGACACCCGGACCCGGCCGTATCTACTCATTGATCTGGCATATAGTCGTGGCTATAAACTAACTGTTCCGTCTAAAAAATATTGACGCTTACCGTAAAAGTAATATCAATAAATAAAACTAATCGTTTTCGAACATGAATCCCCATGAGCCAGATTTAAACACATTATTAATATTATGAATGAAAAGTAGAATATTGTGAACTCACTCACTCAAAATCGCCATGGAAGTGGAATAATTCCATTTATGTTTTTATTTTTTATTTTGATAGAATGGCCAACGACCGTGCCACCTACCTGTTGGTATGTGGGCTCAACATTTCGTAGTCATCGGCGACCTTCGCGCGGAGATTTCATAAAGATACTGTGGCCTATGAGGTGCAACTTCTGCCATTTATTTCATAATTTACCTTATAAAGGAAACGATGTTATCTTTTTGACCGATTTTGAGTTATAACTAAACGAACCTATAACAGATTCACAAAAAATACAAGGCGTGTGTTTCGAAATTATTGCACAGGTGTGACAACGTTGTCAACGTGTCACAGAAGTTGACAGTGCGACCGGCAAACATGCGCAGTCGGCAGTCTGTCGACACAGCGCCGTCGCCGCAGTGACACCAGACAACAGCAACTCTGCAGGAGCTCTAACTAATTCAACACCAAATGTAAATATTCACACAACTCGTAAAAACGTGAAGCACAAAGCAATGAGTCGCGGCCGTGGGCGGGGGCCGACAACATTCAATTATACGCCTTTAACACTTATAAACCGACAAATTAACATGTCATGAATATTATTTAACTTTTTCTCAATTATGGTAATACGAGTGCAATTCGTAAAGTTCTGTTGCCCTAGTATTAAGTGGAGAGCAAAAATCTCGAGCGGATCTTTAGCACGAATTTGCATACATTAAAATACTTAATTCGTTCTCACTGGCTTGTGTGCACCTAATAAAAATACACAGACAGACAGACACAGCGGAGAGACCCGGAAAGGGGCAAGCGGCGCGTGCGCAGCCATAGTGGTGGTTGTCAATGACACTCTCAATATTCAAATAGCCCACTTATTACCATTTTAAAACAGTGTATCATTTTATGATGTCAAAAAAAACAAGGTGTTTCATTATCTTATTTGTTATGAATAACGGAAGATTTATTCTAAAAGGATTTTAATTTGTGTTTTTGTTGTATGCGTTATAAGTAATATGTGGAGCGGACTGGTTAGGCGGTAATCGCTGATCGGAACCGGTGCGCGGTGCCTGACAATATGTTAAACACATTTGTTTTAGTGCATTGCTTACGAATGATGAATGACGGAGCGAGGGGGGGGGATGGAAAGCAGGAATGCAAGTAAAGGAGGAAGCGGAACACGTGAAGCGGTGAAGCAGAAGCAACCCTCCTCCTCCTCACGGCTTGACAGCAAACTAACGGGGCCCGCTTTTTATTTATCAAGGTTGGTTTCAAAGGAAAAGTTATTTACAATCAAAAGTATTTTCATCCCGTGAAAGGCTGTTAACGTTTTAAAAGTAACCGGTCAAAAGCTGGCCGAGGTTACGGGAATATCTAAAGATAGGTTACGGCTGCCCTGGAACGCAAAGGACAACAATCAGGAACATGGTTATTTTTAGTCCGTCAGGTCTGGCTGTCCCCTCCACACATGGTATGGAGCGATATATGAAACTCTCACACATGCTTGGATTGATTACGAATGATGATTGACGATCTTAATATTCAAATAATGAAATCATTGTCCAAAGCGTATTATCATATAAAAACAATGAATCAATTTTAAACGCTAAGTAATACATTTAATAGTTTTACGATCGTTCTTATTTACTGTTCGAATCAAATTGAGATTTATGGCTGAATTTAAATGTGAAGTTCTATTATCATAGAAATTACTCAAAGAGAATTTGGTTTTCGTAACGTACTGCGTAGATAATGGACGCCTTATTTGCTTCAAGACTTAACTTCAATGACAAAAACAATGCCATTAATTTTAATCACCTAATTAAATAAATCTTCCTTTAAGGAACTAAGTTAGGAAATATTTTTATGTTCACATCTAAACTGACACTTTAAAAGCTTCTCATAAATCACTCGTATTTAAAGGTTTACGTGGCTCCGTCAATGCGTAACTCTTGCGCAACGCAAAGTACGTTATTTATTTTCGCGTCATCGTAGAAATAATAAATAAAATCTATGAAATTTTAAGTTTCGTTAAGACTGTTTCAATAACATTGTCAACATTGCTGTTGTGGCTGTGACCCAGCAAAGCGAATTCACAAGTCCTATTCAGTCCTTTACAAAATTCATAGACTGGTAATGTGACATATTTCGTATACTATTGTAACAGGCAATCCACACAAAATGGCGAGTCGATCACTTAGCTCTTGATATATGGCGTCGTATGCCCGCGAACAGGTTCGTAATTTGTCGCCATCATTAACGCACGTGACTGCCCTGCTGCTGCTGCTTCCTCGTAGGTGTGGCAGACGATCTCCTTGAACGCGTGCCAGCTGTGGAACAAGATCAGAGCAAAAGATCCACTCCGGATGATTCCTACATTAAACACACGCAAGTTAGATCAGAACATCACCCCATGAGATATCAAAGAGAATTTCAGAAGTTTAAAGGGATTCTTTAGACTACGATCAACAACGAGTACAAGATCAGGTTTTCTCTATAACATCTATAACAAGAAACAAGGACCTCTTGCTCTTTCGTATCGATACAATGGTATAACATAAAATATTATGTTTCACAGGCCCAGTGTTGGGCTAAAGTGCAAACGTAGGAACCATGACCTTTCAGTAAGTGGTCATGTTGTGAACATGGTCGGGAAAATAAATGTCTTTGTTTTCAGGGTCCGCTTCATGGTGCTATGTAGCGGACCCTGAAAACAAAGAAATTAATTAATTCATAATTACTCGTATATACCAAAGGACGTTAAAAGCCGTAATGTACTCGTATACTAATATTTATTAGATAATAATTAATCTACCTAAACTACTTAACCGATTCTTTCAACCGTATAAAGCTTCATTATTGTTGAGTGACTTAAGCTAAGTATATTTTATTTTCAAATTGCACCTGTGCGAAGTCAGGGCGGGTCGTTAGTGGATAAGTAAATCAATGGTTCTAGCAATAGACCTTCTGTATTTTCTTATTCTTTGACACTGTTGTCCTATAAAATTGTGCGTGTGTGTGAGTTCGATTCTGTATATTTAATTCGATATTAGAATTAGCCGACATAATTATTTTAAATATTTTATTACTTTTATATTATGTATGTATTTGTTTTATACTTGTAAATTGATAAGAAGATCCTTGACATTTTGTTACTAAATATAAGATTAAAATAAACTAAATATTTGCTTTCGATTTTAAGATCTTTAAACGTATTAATAGACTTTAGACGAAGTGACATTCTTGACAAAACAATGACAGTAAAGCAAATAACGTCTTGAAATATGCTAGGTGTTCATAATGCGTACTTACGCCAGTTCTTCAGTTCAGTTCAGTTCAGAGGCTCCTGTTCATTGTACTCCAGGTCAGAGCGTGATCTTCTATAAGAAAACCAGGTCTTATTGAACTCTCTTGCAGGCCAGCCAGAAAATTAGATTCACGTGGAGTTTACAACCAGGGATATAATTGTGACCTGGGTTCGACTAGTTGGGACTCCAAAACCAGTTGGTAATTGCTAATGTTAAACCTGCTGAAAGTCGACCAAGTAACCAATTCCTCCACCTTCCATCCTTTCTAGCGCATCGTATTTCTGTTACTGTTGAAACCTCACATCGCACGTAATTAATGCAATGCTGAGCGACCTCGGTTCATTGATGTAATAATGGCATCAGACTGGTTGTACGATACAGATTATCTGAAACGACATTTTGATTTCCCCATGTTTAGTTGCGGAGATAGTGGCTAGCTAAATATTGCTTTAGAAAGTTTGTAGGTTATTTTAGTTGAATTTTCCCTCCCTTGAAGACTTTTAGTAGATTTTATTGCTATTTGAGACATCTTTTTAATCGCAGATTTCTAAAAAAATGTTAAAGAACCTCTTGTTACACGACTAGGAGGCTTCGTAGTAAGGAGCTTTCTTGATTCAAAAAACTAATCCCACCAAAAACATTTCATGTAAAGTGTTGCCAAAACGAGCACATAAGGTTTGCCCTACAAAAAAGATATCAGATCTTATGTAGAACCAAGCTTCTGAATCTACACGGCCTAACTCTACCAACTCTAACTTCACAAATTCTACACATCAGTAAATATGTATGGCTTCACCGTTTCGCTACCGTCGTGGAAGTGATGCTAATATTTAGTTTCTGAAGTAAGTAACGAAACAGCCAAGCCATACATTTTTGCTAATGTGTAGAATTTGTGAAGTTAGAGTTGGTAGAGTTAGGCCGTGTAGATTCAGAAGCTTGGTTCTACATAAGATCTGATATCTTTTTTGTAGGGCAAACCTTATCTGCTCGTTTTGGCAACACTTTACATGAAATGTTTTTGGTGGGATTTCAGTTCTTTTTGTAAGTTGCTAGCATCTTGGATTTATGACATCAAATTATTTTTCGAGTTTCTCTCAACGAGCACTTTCATTTGATACCCATATTGCAGAAGTGCATTAAAAATAACTATTCCGCCATCTTGGATTTAGAATGACGTCACATTATTCATCGAGTTGCTCTCAACGAGCCCTTTCATTTGATTCCACATTATAGAAGTGCATTAAAAATAATTATTACGCCATCTTGGATTTATAATGACATCACATTATTCTTCTAGTTGATCTCAACAAACCTTTTCATTTGATACCCATATTATAGAAGTGCATTAAAAATAACTATTCCGCCATCTCAGATGGTCCGCCATATTGGATTTATAATGACGTCATATTATTTTTGAAGTTGCTCTCAAATAGCCCTTTCATTTGATACCCATATTGTAGAAGTGCATTAAAAATAACTATTCCGCCATCTTGGATTTAGAATGACGTCACATTATTCATCGAGTTGCTCTCAACGAGCCCTTTCATTTGATGCCCATATTGTAGAAGTGCATTAAATATAACTAATCCGCCATCATAGATGGTCCGCCATATTGGATTTGTAATGACGTCACATCATTTTTCTAGTTTCTCTCAACCAGCCCTTTCATTTGATATCCATATTGTAGAAATGCACTAAAATCAACTATTCTGATTCAGATTCAGATTCAGATTTATTTATTTGTGGAAACATGAGTACACATACAAAGCATGCAGGGTGTTAATGGTAAAAATACATAAAGATCGTCATGTTTGGCCTTTTAGGCGTACAAATATTAATTTTATATAAACAAATATTAAAAGAAAATGCATTTTCACTAACTATTTAAAATAATCTAATCAAATAAATAATTAAATGTCTGCCTATTAATAATTAACAATAATAATGTCAAATTGCAATAAAATTAAAATTAATGTCAAATCAAAAATCAAAAATTGCAATAAAATAAAAATTAAATGAGTATTAAATTTTCATCCATCAATATAAAATAAAACATCACAAATTAAAATTAAACAGAACATTTACAATCAAATTAAAAACACAACTCATTCAATTTTATCATTAAAAAATTCAGTGACATTGTAGTAAGCTTTCCTTTGCAGATACTGTTTTAATTTATGTTTAAATATTCGGGCATTTTGCTCTTTCCAACATATTGGAAGCTTATTATAAATTTTAGGGGCCATACAGAAAACACTTTTGCTCATTAGTGTGGTTTTCGACCTTCGTATACAAAGGGTACTGTCACCTCGCCTATTACGATTACATACATCTGACAGGCGTCTGCCATCTTAGATAGTCCGCCATATTGGATTTAGGATGACATCACATACCTAATCGTGCATTGTAATCCAAACTAAACGTGTATACAGAATTTCAGCTCAATCGGTTGAAGATAATTCTATTTCAAAATTGAGTTCAAAGATTACACCCGAACAAACATACATACATGGCAAGTTCCACCCCCCCCCCCCATTTTAGGGGATGGGGGATGTTTTTTTATATACTACATACCAAATTTCGGCTTTCTAGCACTTCAGGATGTACCCTAACATTTTAAGGTCTCATATAAACTTCAACCCCCCGTTTTAGGGGATGGGGGGTGAAAGTTATAGGTTTGTGAATTTTTTTGTTGGTTGTATACTAAACTTAGATTACATACCGAATTACAGCTCTTTAGCACTTCAGGAAGTAGCCAAACATTTTGATGATCATCAGTGTGTCAGTGTGTCAGTGAATCAGTGACGAAATCCGTGTATTTTAGATATCAATAAAATCTAAAGTATTATAGCTATTCTATTGAGACTTTGTATGCTTAATAAAACTACTGATGGCATCATATTCTGAGAATATGAACTATCTGGTACATCGGAAACCAACTCTATGAGGGTTCAAGAAAACGACGAAACACTTCGAGAAAAGGTGTAGGTACCCTTGCGCTTCGCTTGGCTCGTCTTGGCGGGGGCACTGCCGTGCCCCCAGATATCAGATTTTTAGCCATCCTTGCATAATCTTAATTTTATCAACAGCAATTTACTAATTCTCGGTCGTCTTAGGTGCAAAGATAACTGACAGCAGCAAGCATTCCTGACGGGTGCCGTCAGAGTGGGCCCATTGAAAGTGGACTTCTGTCCTGCTCGATAAGTCGCGATGGACTGGCTAATGCGACGTAATTATGTACTGAGCCTGTTATCAGTCGGAAATTGAATGATGACCATTGGAATAACATAATATAATAATATATTCTATACTATAAGTTATTTGAGCGATTAGATTTTGTAGCAAAACGTTCTGATGTTTGATGACGATAGAGTAGATAGTGTATCGGTATTCTAAATCCCCATTTATGTCGAGATATGAATAATTATAAATTATGATATTATTTTGTTTTGTACTTTGTATGGTTTCATAGGTAAGTTAAAACTATTACATGTGTGATGACACTTGCTGGTTATTTCTCTCGTTACCGTTTTTCACAATTAAAGAAATCAGCTTATGAAACTATAATTTTATTTATCAAGACCTATAAAGTAAAAATTTATTCTGTAAATCTTGCATTTTTCCATATCGCTCTGGGCGATTTTTATTGAGAACTTTCAAGATATGGTAGGCGCTGGTGGACCTGAAAGACTTCTAACATCTACCGAGCACCGCACCGGTTCAAGTGTACATTTGCTCGAAACTCGAGTAATTAAAAACATAGCCGTTACGCCAATTAATTTCTCAAAGTCAAAAGTTGTTTAGGTGTTTTCCAACTAACACTATTTGGTAACATAATATGGTTTGAGTTTGAAGGTGCAGTGGGCACAGTGTGACACAGTTGAGCACAGTGCTATGTCTGTTTTTAGATAGGCAGTGAGTTTTGGAGACTCGATACGGTTTAGAGAGTTTATTGCCACTGCTGGGAAGCGATGGTCAATTAATTCTGACCGAGTAACAAGCTTAGATTTACTGTATGGCGTACAGAATGGCGGTTTCTCTCTGACTCGACGATTGACGCGATTATTGTCTAATTGGCGCGCTTACGTGGTGAGGTAGCGTTCCGACGCATTTAGGTTCTACTCGCATATATCTACGTGCTATACACTATGTTGTTCGTAAAGATCTCATCAAGATAATAACAGGTAATTGCTGCCAAAAAGATGAGCCTAATTAAGACTTATAGTCGAAACTTTATGACTGCATTGCCTGTCCATAAACGCTAATTGCGTTCGTGCTACTTTTTAAAGTTAAAATCTTCATTAAAGCTAGATTTCTAAAGCTGCATACAACCAAAAGGCTCTGGTAAAGTTATGATATCGGCTACTGTATAGATGTGTCCTTAGCTAAAACAAGTAGCGCTAGTATTAGTGCGCGCTGGTCATTAATCGCGCTGATCAGCATACGTTGAGGGCGGCACGGTGAGACGCATGTGTTGCGGTGCCGCGTGCGCGATTCTTCTGATTAATTCGGTCCTCTCGGCGGACTGCGGTGCGGCACAGTGGCGTGCGATATATAAATTACATGTCTACACAAGATGACGAGTAGCGTTCTTACACGCATGTTATATAAACACTTTGTTAAGATTTGTGCCAACTTACATGTGTCGTGATCAAAATAAATATCCCATCTTCATGGTATGTCAGTAACTACAAATAACAGCAGATAAAATTGTTTATTTTCACCGTTTGGACACTAGTAGATCTTACTCTGACACATTGGCTATCTTAAAACTTGCACCTGAGCGATCGACTGCAGCGCAACGTGACGCGGGTTCGATCCCCACTCGGAACAAATATTTGTATGATCTGCAAGTAGTTGTTCCGGGTCCGGGTGTTTGTGTATGTGACTTTCTATGTTTGTTAACGCACTCCCGATACAGGAGAAATTCCTAGTTTGGGGAAAAGTTTTATTAAAAAAAAAATAGCATTGCCATAAACATGTAGGCGAAAAAAAAACTAACATTAAAAGACTGTTACAATGATCTTGAAGTTTCGATAAAACTAAAGAAGATATTAGAACATAAGTATGTGGTACAAGTTTTGAGTTCAATGGAATACCATAACAGTTACTTTGTATTTTGAAACAGCATGTGATCGTATATCCACGAAACAATTATGTTCCACACAAATAGGTGTCTAAAATGTTGAAGCAGTTTTAACAACTTGTTTGTAAAGCACCTGCTTCCTTCATCATAATTTATAGTCGATGGACTCGTTCGTAATGTTTGTCTACTATAAATATTGTTCGACTTTTATTTATTTTATATTTTTTACAACAGTATTCTGGTTAATGCGAGTCAGGTTTATACTGGTCTAATGGGTAGCACCTACTTTGATTGAAATTGTTTGAATGTGCAATTATCGCCGATCAGCGACTCTCTCTAGTTGGAGTGCGCTTAAAAGTATCTAATAAGGAATCCAAAAGAAAGTTGGGGTCCCCGGGCCGAAAGGCTCGGTAATTTTTATTTTAATAATAAAGTTAATCCGAACATTAAGCAAGGCAGAAGGCGTGACAAGCGAAATCGTAATTAACGGCTCATATCTGTGTGTAAACACGCGCGATGGTTTGGGCGCGCGGGCGCAGGCCGCCGACCCCGGGCAGGCGCGGCCAGTCGGGCACAAGCAGGCAGCGGGCACATTGCGACCGACGGATTTCACTCCACTTGGTCGGCTTTTTGATGGCACTTGAAAGGGCACTCCGAAAATGTTCAACGATGATGTGCTTTTCGCGGTACTGTTGTTCTCGAAAAGCTCTTTGTTTGACGATAAGGTCTCATGATAATTTCTTTGAAGCAAAGTCACTTAGCTTCACTAGATGGAACCGTCCTACAGCAAAAGTACTTGAGCCACTGGCCAATGAAAAACTGTATGATGACATGAACATGGATAGGGAGCGTATAGGTACTACGTATTTTCCCGCAGGTTCGCACAAGGCTCACGTGATATTAAAGTTTTTTTTCAATGCTCTTGCAATGTTGAGCAACTACACTAAAAAGCCTACAATTCTCTGCGCGTCAGTACAATAACGCGTGCAGGGGTTTGTTGGGGCTTCCGTGGCGGTGCAGTGCCTCTGACATTCATCTGTTACAGCACAGATGGCTTCTAGGCGGTGCTTCGTAAAAGAACAGAATCACTGTGGTCGCGGGTAAATGGTAGCACAAGCATGTTTAGGTATTCAATTAAAATAATCCTCTTCTGTATACAGACAGCAGAGAGCTACACCCAACAATATTGTAACATATTGAGTAAAACCCATGAAACTTCCATAAAGTCTGCGGCAGTGATTGGTTTAATTTAGGTGTAAGTTTAGGTTTAGATGACAACTGAGCGATCCCACTGGCGATGGCTGGCTTCACCAGGGCTCTCTCCATCTTAGCTATTATAATTGCCTCTAAGCTAGATTGAACCAAGAGCAAACCCATTAAATAAATAATGAAGTATTAATTGCATCCGGTCGCTACCTTGTGTGATATAACTATATTTATGAAAAATAATTTACTTCTCGTACCTATCTATCGGAACTCAAAGGGAATTCGTGCCGCAGTCGAGCGAGCCGCACCGTGACGGATCGCCATAAAATCTCCCGTTCACCAACATTATAACAAATGCTAAACTGTGTGTAGAGGCATTCGTCACTGGTCGTATAAATCAGTCGGATTGCGCCCATTACAGCGGTGCGGTGGAAGAAGTGGATAGGCCGCATTAAACCGTCGCGATGATTAAACAATATGGCGCTGTAAACCACTATGAAACTGCGCTAACTAACCTTCTAATAGATTATTTATACAAAAGTATAAAAATATACTATACTTACTACAATCCTCACCGACATTTTTTTGTTTTATTTTATAAAATGGGTTTGCTCTGGATATTAATAGTATAGGTCAGGGGTGACAGAGACAAGGTCGTCGCTAGAGCGAGCTTACCCTGAAGAAGCTTGTTCACTAAAATTGTGATGAGATGTCCATCTTATAAAAAAATGTTCGTTTAAGGTTAGCTGGGTTAGTAAGTAGACAGCCAGTACACTTTCATTACAAATTTTAAACCTTTACGAACCTATATGACTCACCAACAGCCTGTAAATGGGACGTCTTCTACGTGTGTTTATTTATATTAAATTGAATTAAAATCTACTAATTCAATCGAATCAAACACCACCTCCCCATAAAAGTAAGTCCTCGTCTCTAAGCAAGCGCAGCCGCATCTCAAACAATACCCTCTGGACACACTTCTAATCCAGATCAGCGATAACCTCGGACAGCGCCACCGCCGCGCACTCAGCTAGGATAGCCAACGATCAGCGATCGCTATCGCTAATATCTTCGCGATAAAGCCCTGCTTGGCTGCCTGTCAGCCCTTGTCACCGCTCACCGGCTAACGATTCAAAATTTTTCTACATGTAGCTCTTGTTAATTGCCATCGAGTTTTAATTTTATGAAGATATAATTTATTTTAAAAGTTAAGATCTCTCAGATGGGATGTTGTGACACGAACACGCAAAGTTACCGCTAACCACTTAAGTTTTAAAATTACATACATATCTGCAGAAGCTTTCGAACATATAGTTTAGCACATTATCTACATGTTTTTCTATTGTGGCACTACACTTGTACTCTTTCATTATATTATAATTATTACTCCAAAAATATTATCAGGGAATTTTTTTTTTTAATTTATGGAACCTACCCGAGAACCTACAGTATTTAAAGCTCTTTCTGTGTTGGAATTATCTCTGAAGTGTATATTATACATAAGCACGGTCCCGTAGACAGACTATCTCAAGCATAACGGTGTAAGTTTTCTTGTAATCTCCACTTCTTGGTGTCTTCACTACTAGATATCGTCTTTAGAGTAAAATATTAGAGATTCTGGAGAAAACTTTATCTTAATTCTTCAAGTTTATCTTAATTATTTAAAAGTTTTATCATTTCTTCAATTTAAGTGTAGATATTTTAGTTCTGAGAGCTGTCGAGAACAGTTTTTATTTTATGTCCTCGGTTTCTAATCACCGATGGTATGACCCAAATCCAGAGTATCAATTACACACGAGTTTCTAATTTGTAAACGGCAACAAATTACACATCGCTGTACGTTGTACCCGGGCGGGCTTCGTTCTAGCCGTGACGCAAACATCGTACAGAACTACCATACATCGAGAGAAAAAACACAAACCTGTAGCTGTGGCTGTGGGCTGTTTCGTCAGAGCGGGTGTCGTGGTGTAAGTGTCAACTGGCCGCAGACCGCATTGCTCAGTAATGAACCAGCATCGGGAATAAATAATATACAACACGTGACGCACGCCACGTAAGTTAAGTTAATGCATGAACAGTTGACGCAAGTTACACTAGCACGTGGCACACGTGGCACTACCTACATGTTCACTACTAACTTGCAAATACATACCATACCACATTGCAAAAACTATACATAAAACATAAACATAACATAAAAAGTATTTATTGGCATAAAACAATTTTACAGCTGTATTGAATTCTCTGACTCCTGCACTAGTTACAACTGTGTTGCAGGAGCCAGTGTCCTCCCGTAATAAAAAGACACACCTTTTTATTGTTTCATGACAAAAAAAAAAAATATGAAAGAAAAAAAAGTAACAATGTGTGGGAAAGTAAAAAATTAGATAATACAAAATAAAAAATACAGCATAACACATTACTTAACTACTGATACGCACGTGTGTTTGTGTGTGTGTCTGTATGTGTTTGTGTGTGTGTGTGCTTGTGTTTGTTTGTGTGTGTGTGTGCTTGTGATTATTTGTGTGTGTGTGTGCTTGTGTTTGTGTGTGTGTTTGTTAGTATGTGTATGTGTCATTATTCAGGTCACCACCTTTAGCAAGTCCTCTACCGATTCATAATCAAGTGACATCAGCCAGGTGAAGACGGCTTTTTTAAATTTAAAAGTGCTCAATTTACGAACACTGTTAATTTTATTGCATTTATTGTATACATAGGGGGCAATGAAGTTAAAGTGCTTTTGACCAAAAGCCGTTCTTTGACGAGGAACTGGACAAAGTTCTACTCTCTTATTTAAAACTGGCAATGTTGGCACATATTTTTTGTGATATCTACGCAAGATTTCATATACAAATAATTTTCTCACAGTGAGTACACCTGCCCTTTCATAAACATCAAGTGTTGGATGCCTAAACGGCAAATGCATTAGCACTTTTAAGACCGCACGCTGAGCCCTTTCTGCTATTATAATAAATGTCTTGTTTGAAACACCCCAAGCGCAAATGCAGTATCTAACTATACATTCACATAATGCCTGATATGTACGAAGTAACAGCACCCTTTCTGCAACATTACGCAGCTTTTTGAAAATGTATATCATTTTTCTGATCCTTGCCGCAGTAGCTATCACGTGTGCTTTCCAAGTAAGTTGGTCATCTATTATGACACCAAGGTATTTAATAGAAGCTACTCTGCAGAGTACTGGACAATCGCAGGAAGACCGATTTACTGCTCTGTTGCAGGGGTAGGAGTGCATCTTGAGTTTAAGATCATTTGAAGGTTTGCTCGCTACCGTCTTACCGAAACAGATGAACTTGGTTTTGTTGGTGTTCAAAGATAGCAAGCTGTCCTCCAGCCAGGTGGAAATCTCTGCTAGACCATTTTCAGCCTGCTCAAAGGTTGCTTTCCATGTATTTCCGTGAAAGACCAAGACGGTATCATCAGCAAACATGAGCAAGTCAAGGCTAGAAAGGGTGGTCACATTACCTAGTTCGTTAATATAGAGGAGGAATAGTGTAGGACCAAGCGTACTACCCTGGGGGACGCCATAATTACACCCAAACCTGTTACTTTCGATTCCTGCCACTCTAACAGACTGTGACCTGTCCGACAAATAATCCCTGAACCATTCCAAAGCCACACCTCTTATACCAACATTCTCCAACCGAGTTAAAAGTATTGGAATAGACACTGTGTCGAAAGCTTTTTGGAGGTCCAAAAATACTCCTAGGCACTTGTCACCCCTGTCTAAATATGACGTCAATTTAGATGTTAGTGTTAGGACTGCATCTTCAGTCGACTGCTTGGATCTAAAACCAAATTGGTTATTATTTAAAATGCCATTTTTTTCCAAATAGTTCACCACTCTTTTATTAACAATTTTTTCCAGTATTTTGGATAACGTTGGCAAAAGAGATATAGGACGGTAGTTCGATGGTTCTGATTTGTCTCCGGATTTGAATATCGGGCACACCATAGCCCGCTTGAATATGGCTGGAAAGACACCTGTTTCTAGACTAAGGTTGCACAAGTAAGTGATAGGTGGGCCTAGCGATGTGATGTTTTGTTTTAAGATTTCTGCAGTAATCATATCCCATCCAGGTGCGGTATGTGATTTCATTCCCAAAACAACGTCTCTCACCTCGTACGGATCCGTTGGCACAAACGACAATGAATGCAAAGGTGCTCGATCAGTTTTAGCAAGACTTGCCAAATAATGCTCATCTGTGTTCATTCTGTTCATCAATTTATTAGCCAAGGTATCACCAACTGATGTAAAATACATATTTACCTTGTCAAGAGATTTTATTGGAGCGTTATCAATCCCCAGTAATTCTTCCGACGGTTCATTAATGCGTTTCATATCACAAACTTCTTTTAAGACTTTCCAAGTCTCCTTGACATTACCATCACTTTTTTGTAATTTCTCCTGGTAATATTTATTTTTAAGTGTTTTTACAATAGTGTTACAGAGGTTCCTATATTTCAAATATTTTTGTTGTTTCTGTGCATCATTTGGTGACCCAGCAGCTCCTTTGTGAAGTTTATCTCTTCTCCTAATGCATTTAACTACCCCTTTTGTAATCCAAGGTTTAATTGGCATATGGCGGTTTGAAATTTTTACGAGTTTAGTATTCTGCATTATTACGTTTGACAACTTCGTAAGTACTAAGTCCGAAGCAGCGTTAGTATCATTAACATCATAAAGATCCAACCATGAAATGTTGTTAAGTTCTTCCTTGATATTACAGTAGTCTGTTTTAATTTTACTAGATACTGTATCCTTTTTTTTAATTTTCGATTTAGTAACATATAGTAAGATAGGGAAGTGGTCCGTTATTTCTTGTTCAAAAACAACAGTTTTCCACTTAGAGCTGCATTTTACCATAAAGTGGTCGATACATGTGTTAATACGCGTGGGCTTAGTTATGCCTTGCATTAATCCATATAAAGCCATTAGGTTAAGATATTCTTGAGCCGAGCCAGACAAGATTTCCGGCAGTATATCAATATTTATATCCCCAGTGATGATAATGTTTTGGGTATGTACGTTAGACAAAACTTTATTGAGCGATTCTAAGTAATTACTCGTGTTTTTGAAACATGGGGGACGATAAGTGCATATTATTGTATACTCTGGTTTAATGCTGACCGTTAGACAATTTCCGTCTAAGAACTCAGGCTCACAAACACAGGCCTCAACCAAATCACGAACGTACACGACTACACCGTCATTTTGATTCAGACTAACTTTTGTCCAGTATTTATGATATCCCTGTAGATCAGGAGGCAAAATGTTATCGTTAGTCCAACACTCTGTCAAGACAATAATATCTATATAAAAATCTAAAGCAGAAATAAAGGCTAGGAAGTGATCAAAATTACAATTTATGCTTCTAATATTTATGCAAATAATTGTAAGCGAAGCAGTGTTTACATCATAGTTAAGAAGTTGAGAGCAGCTACCGGTACTAGAAATGGATATACACTCGACTTGTCCTGCCGCATCTATCTCCGTCGCAACACAATTACTTGTAAGATCGAATTGAAAATAAATGGCATAATGACCCCATTAAAGACAGACAATAATATGCATTCAAATACCTACTGAGATAATACTTTGTCAATTTAATTGTTGTGTGAGATTTACTAGACAAAAGTGTGTGCATACATAGGGTATACAGATAAATATATATCATGTATTCTCGGCAAGCAGTCAGTCCCTCAAAATCCTTGCAATAACGCCTGAAAATTGTAGCCAAGCAATAGTTGTTTTCGTTTATAACTATCTCAACATAAACACTCGTAAAGTTATAGGTGCCCAATATTACATGGAAACAAAAAACCGCTAATGTAGATGTTATGTTATGATGCCAATTGTGACTAATAAGTATGTTTGGTAGCAATTCAATACAAATGGAACGCTCATGCGATGTTAAGGTAAATGATTGCACTAAAATATATACAGCTATACAGAAGGTTAGTTCGTATTGTACATAGTGGAGTAAATATTGTGTAGAAATGTGACGATATGCGCAGTGTGCATGTGTGTTGATTTGTATTTTGAGTGTTGTGTAGTTGAATGCATAAATGTGAGTGAAATGTATGCGTAGTAGAACAAAATAAAAGTTAAAGAGAACATAAAAACAGGAAACTGATGTCCGACAGAAACAAAAATAGCAACATAACAAAATATAAGTACTTGCAAAACATAAAAACCTAGCATTAACAATGGTTCGATTGTGTAGCATTATAGGTCTATTTAGTCATATCACTACTTGCCCTTCCAGTTGATCGAAATCTGACTCATGAACAATTCTTTGTGCCGGATCACCTTCTTTCTTTTTAATAAAGATTTTACCATGAGCAGTCCAACTGTAGGCATAATTATTTGCTTTGGTAAACTCACGTGCCCGGTAGAATAGTTTTCTAGCCCTGGAAGTAAGGCTTTCAGATATGTATATTGGTGATGTGCCGTTCATATTGATGTGAGAAGTATTTAATCTGTTATCTTTGTTAACCCTGTTGTGTTTCTTCACGGAGCTGAGCAGAGCTTCTTTTTTGATAACACTCGTGAATTCGGCAGTTATTGGACCATTTAAATGAGGATTCCTGCTACTCATCCTGTACACCTCCCTCATATCGTGTGTTTGAATTTGGGTATTCATTGCCACACCAATAGATTTTACTATATTTATTAGATCTTCCTTGGTTTCACCGTGTTTTTTTGGGACGTTGCGTATTTCCAGACTAGTGATCTTTGCACCTCTTTCGAGACTCTCAACGCGGTCTTCAAGCAAGTTTATGTATTCCAAGTCAGTCTTCCTTACTTTTTCCAACTGAACCACCCTAACCATCAGGTCATCATAGAAATTGCTCATTTTTTCAATAGAGTTTTGTAGCTCTGTGTTTTGGGCTTTTATTGTGTCTAGATTAATTTGCAATAAGTTAAATTTTTCAACTTGTTCTTGTCTCAGCGTATTAAGTGAAGACATGATATCATCCCGGATTTCATTAAACTCCACAGTTTGCTCGAAGTCATTTTTTCGCTTATTACGAAAGGTGACACGTATCTCATCTTGATCTGACGCAGGTGTTGAAAGATCGGGTTCAGAGCTGTGGTGAGATATGGGCGCTTTATTTGGAGAAATTTTGGGTGGCGTGTGTTTTGAAGATAACGGCATTCTGACAAACTAACTAACGGTTAACGCAGCCAGAAGTCTATGGAGCAAAAAAATTTCAAAGCGAGGTTTTGATGAACGTTGCAGTGAAAATATTCACAGGCGGTATCAACGTTAGCGTAGTGCTATGAACGACGCGACGCCAGGTACTTGGTTGCTCGCAACTAATTTCGCCGCTTGGTGACCAAATAAAGGTAACATACGATGCTGATACGGTAATTCCAAAAAGTTTTGCAAGTTGCGGGGCTCGAACTCTCGACCTCTCGTGCTGCCTGGCAGTGCGCGGCTTACGCCTTTAAACCACCGGAGCTATGTCGATAGTGGTGAAATATTATGTTCCTTTGCTGATAATTAAGGACCCAGACGACGTGTGTTGTTAATAAGTCCAAAGGTCATACACTACGCCACAAGACAAAGAGATTTATAACGCTCACTTTTAAAACACTTTTAAACGTTTATGTTTGTAACTCCGGTAATATTCAGTCCACGGATATAGTTTTTAAACTGCCTGTTTAAGGTTTAGTTAAGCAAGTATTAGTACAGCTTTAAAACTGATTAATTACACTTTAAACTATTTTGCCGAATTAAAAAGTTAGCGAGCACAGAAAACACGTCCACTTGACACAGTGTCCCGGCGGGAGGGGGATACAACAAATCCCTTTCCACATTTTATTACAAAATCAAAATAGAAAACCGACTTCAAGATTCAAAAATTAAAATAAAGTAAACAATAAAAATAAACAATGGGTGCTTTTATTATACAAAATAATCAGAAGATCACGGCTAAAATGGAAACAGTGGACGTAATAAAACGTTAGTCAAATCTATAAAGTTATCGTAAAAGCCAACTATGTCATTGTTTTACGAGACATCTATTGGTGATTGATAATAATTTCGTTTTAAATATGAGAGGTTGCATGAGACCATCCTCTGGGCACCGAGCCGGACAGACGGACAGCCAGCCGGCCCGTGTCAGCCTGAGACGGTGACACCGACGTGACCATCACCAAGAAATAATTCAGTAACTTTTTTGAATATTTATGAGTCTGTAACGGTTATATTTGAAATAAATGGTAAAACTTACGTTAGACAAGTGTGCTTTGAACTTTTACTGATAAAAACGGTATTTCCATTTTCCGAATAACGAAAAAAAGTGAACACCGATACGTTTCACAGATAAGATTTTTGTTAATAATAAATGAAATCTTTGAACAAACGATCTGATGATAAGACGAAAAGCCATGAAACAGCTTTTCGAAATGTGAACCAAAAATATTGATTTGTCTTGTCCAGTTTGAATAACAGTGAACTTAATGTATAGCCTAGAGTTGTTTGCCTACATTCTGCTTGATAGTGACCACACACTCCACAGAACAGCAGATATAAAAGCCACTCAGCGTCTAACTGTTCAATGAAACGCTATTAGTATGCAGCCGGTTTCAAATATTGACATTGCTAATATTACGATGAAGTTTACCGAGTCTGTAATCTGCACTAATACCTACTATCAATGAAAAATGTTCTTAAAAATCAATGTGGTCGGAAGCGAATAATATCAACTTGAAAGTGAATGAATATTAAGAATAACTCGAAGTAATTCTCCTAAAAATTCATCTAGATTTTTTAATAATCAGGAGCACGAGAGCGCTGCGAGTGAAAGCGAGTGGGACGTCGTCCTTGCGTCACCTTCATCTTCACTGGATGCAGCTTCCAAGCTCAGTAGCGGTTGTTCAATATTTTTATAATCTGTGGTGTCGAGTGCTGGTCCGCGGCTACCAGCTGCTCCCGCGCCTCGTGGACGCAGCGCAAACATCGCGTGTGTGCACATTGTATTGTTAAACCATGTTTACTCGGTCGTCGCCAGTTTACCTTTTTTTCGAGTCCGAGCCTACAAGTATACCTCGGCTACCTTGGACCGTCTCCTACCTACCACACGGCCTCGTACACTCGCCCTATAATTTCAGCAGAACGTAATACTCCAAATAGCTAATTAATTACACGTTATCGATTGTCTAACGCTCATTAATTTGCCAAAATACCAGAGACAAAATCGTAAAATTTAATGTCCCTGCCTCATGGACGAGGTTATAACAATTTTTAACTATCGAATGATTTATTTTATGGCCGCTCTAATGGAATCGTTGGACGTTAATAGTAAATATTTAATTGGTTAATGTTACCGGTTTTTGGCGAGGTCTCTCTAACCCTAAGATTCCTTGCGTAACCTGTGCGAGTGTGCGTGATAGCTGATGACGTCAACGTGTCAGTGCCAGAAGATGTTACATGATAAGGGTTGCCATCTCTAAAATTTGGAAACCAGGACAAGACGCGTGAAAACCTCGGATTTTAAAGTTTAGAACCCGGACATAAGTCGAAGTGCGCACCGTGGCAAATGCGACAGTAGGGATTGGGGGACGATGAAGTGTGCGTGTGTCGCGGGCGGCCCAAGACTTTAAATTTTAAAACCCGGACTACAAATGAGGCCCTCCACCCGGATGCTCCCCGGATGCCTTCTAAACTAGGACAAATCCGGGGAAACCCGGGCGGATGGCAACCATATACAGTATGAATGATGTTGGCTGTGATGACCTATCATGTGGTGGTGACTATGGTTCGTGTTCGTTTTCAAAGATCCACTCAAGATAGCACCTACCTTCTATGTTTTAGATTTATATTGTAGCTGTCTCTAGTAATAATAATTAATTTTATGTAACTGTAACAGAAATAAACAACAGAAAAACTGTACGTAGCAAATATGATAGAGCTTTTTAGTTTCGACATCCAGCACTCAAGAGTAGACTGACATTTGTAAAATTCCTGTTAGGTATATAATAATGGCTCATATCATAATTATCATAATCATCATAAGTCTATAATGTTTCCACTGCTGGGACACAGACACAGGCCTCCTCTCTGTGAGAGTTGTAGTCCTCCTCCTCCCAGTGCGGATTGGTAGATGTCACATGTCTTTGATGGTTCTAGGATATGCTGGTTTCCTCAAGATGTTTTCCTTCACCGTTTTGAGAGCAGTAATGATGGAATAATTACACAAAGTAATGCGCCAAGCTGGGTTTGAATCCACGGCCTACAACACGTAAGTCGGCGCCGATACCACTGGGCCACCACTGCTCGCTAATTGCTCATACTAAGATACTTTATATATACTTATATAAATAATATATAGGATTCATCATCATCTTCACCAGCCGGAAGACGTCCATTGCTGAACAGAGGCCTCCAATTTTAGGATTGAGGAAACAAAACTAACAAAAAATGTTGGTGTTAGATGACTGTCACTTGATTATCTGAGATATTAAGACCGTTTTAGAAGAAACCTCACCCATCGTAATCTAGTACTCTTACAAAGTTTTGCGTTTCCGCGATCAGTGAATAACAAGGAAACCAATAAAGACGCATACAGTGATATTATCATTTTTATGTAGCCCTGACACATTAAAATAATTCCTGTTACAACAAACTTGAACGGTCAAAATCAGATCAGATATCAGATTGATACTAAGATACCAAAGAGATAAATCGACGGTTAACCACCAAGACCTCCTAACTGACATTTTTTGACAAATTGGTTTTTTCGCGGATTCTCTTCATAAATATTGTATCTCACATAATAGAAAAATCTTCTATTTATAATTCGTAATATTTCGGGTATTTTTACAATCATGGAATTATCTACTAACATTACAAGCGCGAACTTTGGTGGCATTTGCTGCTAACTTCAGCGTGTGCCTTACAATTTGTACGAATTCGTCGCATGTTCGCGCGCTCTCGACCTTAAAAGTAAGTTTTATTGTATTTTTTGTTAAAATTTGTTAATTTTTCGTTATTAGACTTACATGTTAGTTTAATCCAAACGTTATTTCCGCGGTAGTAGTTTGTTCTTACATATAAATCAGCCATAAATACGAAATACGTAGATAGACGGTATTAGTAGTAACATTTTTTCGTCTCTGTTCAGGATATTACGGTGTAGGTAGCAGTATTTAGGAGTTTTTATACTCAAATGTTTAAGTAATTAATATAGATTTATTTTAAGAAATTTGTTGTTTCTATTTCAGGATGAGTTCTCTTTGATCAAGAAACTTGGTCAAACTTTATTTGGAGTCTGAAAAACAAGATGCAGACCCAAAACAATGCTCCACAGAGCAGAGCAAATCCACAGAGCTGCTCAAGGCAGGGGAACACCTGTCTTGATAGAGCTTGTTAAGCTCGACGTATTATTTTCAAAAAGGGCGATAACACGCAACTTAAGAACAACCGCCCCATTTGAGTCCTGATCCATGTCTACAAGTTGTTTTCGAGAGTTATCTCGAAACGTCTTGCCCAAAAGTTCGATGACTTCCAGCCGCCACAGCAGGCCGGATTTCGAAAAGGCTACAGCACCGTGGACCCCATACGTACCCTCAGGCAAATAATCCAAAAGACCGAGGAATATAACCAGCCTCTGTGCCTAGCGTATGTGGACTACGAGAAAGCCTTCGATATTGTTGAGACCTGGGCTGTGCGGGAGTCCATGCAGAGATGCCTCACCGACTACCGCTACGTTGAGGTGATGAGATGTCTGTATAAGGCCGCAACAATGACCGTGCGAGTACAAGAACAGAGCACAAAACCGATACAACTGCGTCGAGGGGTAAGACAGGGAGTCGTCATCTCTCCGAAACTGTTTACAAACGCATTGGAAAACGTTTTCAGGACGTTTGATTGGAAGGGACGGGGTGTAAATATCAACGGTCAGTACAACCCGCACCACCGATTGGCGGATGACATTGTCATCATCGCAGAGTTTTTGCAGAACCTGGAAGTAATGCTGAGAAGCCTAAGCGATTCTTCAAGGCGTGTGGGTCTCGAAATGAATTTAGACAAAACCAAACTCATGCTCAATGGTCATGTCATCCCGAGATCTGTAATCGTAAATGGTGCTGCCCTCGAGGTTGTGCAAGAATAACAGCTTTGGTGTCCTCGACTCACCTGGGTGACATCACCCAGGTGGTATTTTTCCGAGGTGAATCGAGGACACCAAACTGAAAAGGAAGCAACCAGAAGGATAATACGCTTGGGCATTCGGGAAGCTGCGTCATATCTAAACCAGGGTTTATAACCAGTGTGTCCTGCCGGTAACGACTTCGAAGAAGAAACCTGGACACTTACCATAGGCCTGGTCCACAAATTTAAGGTTGCTCAGGGTGCAATGAAGAGAGTAATGCTCAGAATTTCTCTCACATGAAATGCCAAAATCTCCTATCTACATTCATTCATCCAAAAAAAAAAAACTAAAATATCTGCTATCTTACCTACCCATTTATTGAAATAAAGTAAATCAATAAATTTATCATAAAACAGTAAATAATCATATTTAAAACCAACTATATTTTTGCTTTAGTCATATTTGTCCTAATGTCAAAACTACAAGGTTTTTTGTGCCTACTGAAAAGTTTTGAGATATTGAGTTAGGAGTTCTTGGTGGTTAACCGTCGAAATGGAAAGACATACACGAGAAACAACAAGTATTTGAAACAATAAAACGATATAATTTAAATAGTTCCATAGCCTCATACATATTTACATGATATCGGTAAACATTTTATTTCTTCATAAAAACGTATTGATGCTACATAAATCACATGTGATAAATATTGAACACTTGTATAAAACTGATGTTTTTTTTACACAAAACGTTATATTTTCTGTTTGTTTGTAGTTTCAAACCTGCATCTCGCGTCTTTTTAGTAAAGTAAATATTCTCTTATTAGTTTCAGAGTTTAAAAAAACCGGCCAAGTGCGTGTCGGGCCACGCACAGTGTAGGGTTCCGTAGTTGCCCATAAAATACTTATGCGAACTAACTAAACTGATTCGCTGAATTTAATTTTAAAAAGAAGAATTTTCAAAATCGGTCCAGGAGTCTTTGAGAAATCGGGGAAAACACATAAAAAAAAAGATTACGACGAATTTAGAACCTCCTCCTTTTTTTGAAGTTAGTTAAAAATAGTTGACGATAAAAACCTACCTATCCCCAAAAAACATACCGTAAAAACATACCTATTAAAGCTGTAAAAATAAAGTTGACAAACTTACATATGCAGTTGAAGAAGATGTTCTCCGATACATTTTGTTTAAGAAAATATGTTATCCAAGTACATTTTATAAGTTGGTCGACTATTACTCGTAAAGTTGTAAAGCCTACTTATTCATGATAATTATCTTTTAAACCTCGTTATATAAACTACTATTGTGATTTTTTTCACACCCCCAAACATAACCGTTTAGCTGGTAGAGGGGGGGGACACTCGAGTCGAGCAAAATTTAGCACTTTAAAGCTTAATATTTCACAAACGAATTTTTTTATCAAAAAATTGTTAATGAAAACTATCAATATTTTTTAAAGACCTATTTAATGATACCCCACACTAAGGGGTACGCGAGAAAAAAGAAAAACATCCCCACTTTACCACTTTTTCGGCACAACAAATCCGTATATTTACACCAAATTACAGGTCTCTAGTACTGTGCGTTTCTGAGCTAAACTGCGGACAGACGGACGGACGGACGGACGGACAGACATGGCGAAACTATAAGGGTTCCTTGTTGACTACGGAACCCTAAAAAACTTGACATAATTCCGAATCTACTTTTATATTTTTGGAAATGTGAATGCTTATGTTATAGGTATTTCTTAAAACTTACGACTAGACTTTTTAGCCATAAAAATGATAATTATAAAATAACATTAAGGATTACTAGCTGTTGCCAGCGGTTTCACCCGCTGCAACTCGAAAATTATCCCACGGGAACATAAAATCGGGATAAAAACTATCCTATGTGTTAATCCAGGTTATAAACTATCTGTATACCAAATTTTAGCCAAATCCGTTCAGTGGTTTTTGCGTGAAAGAGTAACAAACATCCATACTTACAAACTTTCGCCTTTATAATATTAGTAGGATAAATAAAAAGCAATCAATTAACAATTTGGTAACATTTTGAACCATGTCACCATGCCAAGAATAGGTAAAAACCATTTTTGATATACCACCAGTACTAATCGGAATATAAATGATAAGTTCCTACCTATCAATCTTCGTCTGAATCTCAAACAGTATCCATAAACTGATGCTTACAGTATGTACAGACGCCAGAAGGTCAACCTACCCCAATCTGTCAAATTTTACCAAGTGAACATTAACCTTCCACTATTTTGTGATAAGGTTAAAAATCTATTAGAGTTTGGCAGATTGAGGAAGGTTGATGTGCTGGCGTCTGTACATAGTTTTCAAGTCCGTACTTCTTGATGTCATTATACCTAGACTTAACTTCTGAATGATTGGACGGGTCACTTATTGCACCATGACGTTTGAAGTAAAACGAAGATCCATTGATGATAATGAGACTCGGAAACCCACATCCACACTTCATTGGGCTCAGAATAATGACTTTTCCATCTTTATACATATATGAAGTAGCAATGTTCGTCAAAAAACACTTCAACTTATTTGAAACACTATCTAGTAAACGTCACCCGGAAAAAATTCACGCTAGGGCCCACAAGACAGCATTATACTCAAAAAGCTTTCTGGGGATGGCTCCCAAAATTTTTAATAAGATACCCACCCCTATTAGAACAGAGAATGACATTAATAAATTCAAAAGAATGTTAAAAGATTTCATGGTTAAAAAAGCGTACTATTCCATTGGTGAATTCTTAACAGACAAATAAATTAATATTCTTTTCAAGTTTGGCGTAATGTGGGGTTAATGTCCGATTTGTTTAATTTCCTATAACATTCAAATTTTAATATGTTTATAATGATAATTTATTCAAATATTAAAATGCATAAAATAAATTTTAGTAATAATTATTATAATCTTAAATGCTCAAAATTTGTATGCCTACTAGGCTAAACATAGTGATCCTAATATTGTAATTTCATCTTCTTGACCTACCTATGTTCCACAAATAAATAATTTGAATTTGAATTTGAATTTGAATTTGAAAGTGTTTAAACTTTAACTTCAGAATCTAGTGTCACTTGTTAAGTCAATGATAAACGGTAACAAACTGATTGATACATAATATAGAACAGACATTCTTTTATTTGAATTGTAAAAGCCAAGACTTTTCACAATTTCGTCAATGGTGGCAATTGCCAAAGCATACAGAGCAGCTTTGTAACTGCTTGAACAAACTGTGACCTGTCAAGACAGTTTCACTAAATGACACCACCAAACATTTTAATGGACGAGTGCCTGCTTCCACAGCAGTGGGCACTTGGGCAGTCTGCTCATCATCACAGCAATGTTATCCAGTAATATGGCGGATGTTGGTTCATTGCACCTTGTCGTGTTTGTGAGCGTAATGGCGCGCGCCACACGGATGTGCGTACGCAAATATTAGTAGTGGCTTCACAAGGTCGGGGCAAATAGATAACGAGGAATGCTCTTTGCTGTGTACCCACTCAAAGAGCATTCCATTTGGCAGATATCATACTTATTTTTGTTGTTTGCTTAGGTTTTTACTAAGGGCCCTCGGAGGTGAAAAAATCAAGAGTACCTTCATAGATTTTTCGAATGAGTTTTTGTACCTGCCATTTATGACAGGTCTCAATGAACAATAATGGTATGGAATGTGTTAAATTTATTTAAATGAAACCAAAATTCTCCAAGATTTTAATTAAAAAATTGATCATCTTTAATTCTAAGAAGTTATCCTTGTTCTTAGGTTCCCATCTATTTCTAGAAGAAGTAAAGTATAATTATTTGATTTCACAGAGGGAAATAAAGAGTAGGTACTTACTACTTTATGAAAACGAGTAGCATCGGAGATCATTTATTTAATATGTTTTTAGCAATTTTTGCATTTGATATTATTATTGTAGGGTAAAGTTAACTCAAAAGTAAAAATGGAACCCTTGTATAGGATCGCTTTGTTGTCTGTCTAAGTCAAGACAATCAAAAGATACGTCCGTTTATCGTCCGTATCGACCTAGAATCATGAAAGGCCAGAAGCAAGAACTAACAATACAAACAAAGGAATAAGTCTGAAATTTCGTGATATATACTTATCACGAAAAAAAATTACAAAGTTATATTTTAGTTCATTTCGTTGTGTAGTGCACTTGGTACAACGATTTGTGTGAAATAGTTTTATCCCGATTTTATGTTCACGTGGGATAATTTGAGTTGTTGATCTTAATAGAAGCTTATTTATAATCAACTTCAATGACTGAATAGACTCTTTCAGTGAATGTTGATGTTACGGGAAAAGGAAAAATATACAAAAATCGGCTGTGTTTCATGGCTTGAGTACCAATACATTTAGCTCGACAAATGGAACAGAAAGTCTTTGTAGCATGTGCTAATTTATAAACAGTACCTATTTTAGCATACTTACCTTATTCATTATTGTATTAGTGTTAAAGAATACACCTCCATGAAATTGAGTACAAGATTGGCAACCCTAATGTTCCCACTTCACCAGACAAACTAATATTATAGTAAATTATAAGACATACTGTTGCCGTCAACGATATATCACACTCTATTTATTTATTCTCGCATTATCTGCAATCATACTTTTCTTTCGGCGAGTCTGATGAAGTTCTCGGCAGATAATATCACGTCACTGTTAAATAAATAAAACGCTTTATATCGCGTAATTCGGTGCGACGACTGTGCGATGCGACTCTGGACGCGGTGCGGCAAGGCGCGACTACGCATGTATAAATATCGCGTTATCGCAGACCGTCGCAACCACTTATTACTCGCCCTTTATCCGATTTCATGAGTTAATCTCTACACCATGAGGACACTGTGGACACGACATATCCTAGTAAAATAATTCTAAAAATCCTACGATTGAGTTGAATTGCAAAATATGTAACTATCTGAAACTTCGACTATTATGGCTTGGGATAAAGCAACGGCATTGAAACTGGAGACATTAATACTTGATAATCATTAAATGATTTACATATACAAAGTATCGTTTTCTATCGAAATCAATTTAATTTTTATAATAAGTCTATAATATCCTTGAAAAGAGATCAAATAGCTCTCTTGAGTAACTTCTACGTAAGACAAGTCCACACGAATCTTGCGTTAATATGATTGAAAGTAAGAAGCGATCAGATTAAGGCGCCTACGTCCCAAACAAAACAACAGAAGTCCACACGTCACCGCTCCGCGTCGTGACCTCCAGCACTTTAACATAATATATTAAAAACATAACAAAAGTAGAATTGATATTTAAAAACAAGTGGATAAGTGATGATTTGATGCAATAGCAAAGGAAAGTCCTCCCGTTAATCATCAAAGCTGCTGTACACGTTGCGTTGATCAAAAAGTGTACACATAGGTGATAAAACGATTGTTTTGCGCTTGTTCGAGTTTACTTAGAGCAAAGGTAAAATCTTGCAATTTCTTAACCGTGTTGTTTCTTTGTTATTACGGGGAATTTTCTACTTTTAAAGAGTCTATAGTTCTTTCTGCTATGACAATGTGGAACTTTTACCATTACTAATAAGTACTATGTTTTATAAATTCCATTCTCATCATCAGAAACAGTAAATATTCTTAATTCGGACAGACATGCTCCTCTATGTTACTATCACTCGTCGCAATTCAAATATTTGTCAATCAACCTGTACCAGTGTGCACGGAATCATTCAATAATTCTTTCATAATGCTCGTCATTCATCAGTTTACCGCGTTGATTAGCGCTCCTCCTCTGTTTGCATACAAGTGGACCGATATTACGTCAGGTAACACTGTGCTGCCATACCGCCTGACCCAAAATTACACACGATAATCATCTTTAAGTCTATAGAGATAAAGAACATAAAAGTGTTTGGATATGTTGTTGTCACTGCAAACATTCGGCCGCTGCGCCCGCGCCGCCGTTCGCACCAAACAGTGTTTTGTCTTTGAGCTGCCGTGGTTCCTGTCAAAGATTATGAATGTAGATCATGAATGCTTTAATTTCATTGAACAGGTGAAACTTTCCCTTCTAATGCAGGTGGACGACATAATTATCAAATAGAATACTCGTCACTAGATGGTTTAGTTTTGGCACCTAAGTACCTTTTATGATTCCAGTTTAACTCTTAAGAGAAAAAAATAGACGTCAATATTTTTAGAATTTGATGATCTGCCAAGCACCTGTCAACAATAACCCTTATTTTTATGTTAGTGTAAAGTTGTCAGCTTTGTCAAGCCCAAGACACTCGCCTGTCAAAGTTGGCTCATCTTCCAACATGTGTCCAGTTCGAAGTGTGTCATCTGCACCTAGCTGATCTCTCAGTCGTCAGTCCACGGGCACATAAGACAAAGCATGTTTAATTAGTCTTGTGTTGACTGTCGCCTACTGCCTGTATTGGTTCTCAGAATACTTCGCTTGGTTTGCTCGTGCGCCGCTCTTCGACAGTTACTGTTAACTAAACTGAATGTGGGAAACGAAAGTTTGGAACTATTGTTTTGGACTTCAACATTAACTGTGACTGAGTACGTTGGAGAATGAACAAGATATTGAATTTAAACTTATAAACAAGTCAAGTGCGAGTCGGACTCGCGCACAAAGATTTCCGCACCAGTCCGGCAAAAACAAAGACTGTAGTATGGTTGCCTCTTAATTATTTATTTTATGTTGTTTTTAATATTAGTATAATAATAAATTGTTTATTGAGTCTCTAAGATTTTGTTTGTAGTTTTTGTTGATGTAGCGGCAACAAAAATAAGTAATCTGTGAAAATGTCAACTCTCTAACTATCACGGTTCATGCAATACAGTGTGGTGACTGACGAACATACAGACAGACAGTCTTATTAATAGAGTCTCGTTTTACCTTTTGGTTACGGAACCCTCAAAATAGCTGGGTTGCAGGTTCAAGCTATAGTTTCTTGGATTTTAACAAAAAAAATGTTGTCTCCCTGAGTGAGTATCATGTGGCTATAAAGGTATATTATATACTCGTACAATACTTGAAATAGAGCCAGGGTGCCATCGCTTTTCTGTAGTGTTTCTTGCAATGTATGTGCTCTTGATATGTTCGTGTTTTTTTTAATGGTTAGCACGTTAGTTTGGTATGGAGATACACGGAGGAAATAGTCAGCGGTAGGTTATTTATTACCAAATCCAATGGTGGTCAAAGCGTGGCGGATAAATTTTCCGAGTGCGAGCGGCCCCGTCTCACATGTATTTATTACTTCCTGACCGACGACAAACGTCGGTAATTGAGCGATCACGACGAGACCATAACTCGTATCAAACTATCGAATTACACGAGCAACCCTATCGCTGACCGTTCACCAGGCCTCTTATTCTTTGGCGCCTTCTTTCAGATGGAGAAGCCCCGTCCCCCTCGCCCTCAATATTACTGCGCGGACGAGAAAGGGATAAGAGATCGAGTGACCATAATCGGTACACAGGTGGAAATAGTGACCACCGGTCACTAGGGTTATCAAATTACAGATGATGTGATGTGAAATTTATCGATACAACACACGCGTGTAGCGGGTAACGCGGTGAATTTATAAAAATAATTATTTGTCAGACGAAAGTGACCGTTGTCCGTCAAATCGGGTACATTGTCGAGCGTGTGAATAGTATTCATTTGAAATTGTAATCGATCCGTTTGTGAATTAAGTAGGAGACTCTGAGGTCAGTGCGAAGGGCAAGACGTACGACTTCCAACAAGCATTGTTTTTGCTGCGTCTTCCTGGATCGTATTCTAAAAGGTCATAAACAAGTTCAATTGTTTACCCGGTGCCTGATAGCTAGGAAAATTTATTCATTCAAAAGCAATTAAGGGATAAAGTAAGTTTTTCCATCGTGCTCACCAGCAAAGCGTGTGGAAAAATATTTTGCACAATTCACATTATACTTGCAATTGCTTCCATTACCAACTAATGTTTAAAAGATGTGAAACTGAAAGTCCTGAGTTAGAGAACACTTCTGTAAATACTTTCCTACGTGACGTGACACTATGTAACGTAATAACTTAGGATGAGTTTAAAGTAAAAACCAATCAGATAACGGAAGCCTTAAAAAACAAACACTCTGACTGTTACATAATAGCACGCCACGGTTTTAGTGGACATCCAGTCCATTTAGATTTGTGGTTCTCAACCTTATAAAAAAGGTCTCGATAACGGTACGTTATTTGATCAATCTTCTGGAGAACTACATACTATTTCAAAGCCTCTCCGCAGCAAACTCAAATAAACCCGAATTCGAATGACATAACAGTTAAATTATCGAGTATAGTTAATTGAAGGCATACGACGGTGTGTCGCAACGAACTGCTGCGAGCGGTGGACACACAGAGTAAGCAGGCATGAAGGGCTCATGTGTAGGCTAGATAAACATATTGTATGACATGAATTGATTTGCCATGTGTAGTAAAAGCTATCTTGGGCGTTATCGTAAGAATCTGACAGTTCAGATCTTACCACCCAAAAAAAAAAAAAATGGGCGTAACTAGGCGGTAGGATAATATCCTGATAGTTTATTTCAGAGATCTTTGATCGTATGGGGATTTGATATGATTATGACCAACCGCCTAACCTAAAGTATTACGTACCTACCATAATACCTAAATTTGCAAGAAATTAGCAATAAAAACTCTTTTAATATGTTTTATTCCATTGTTTTTGGTAGTCTGTGTAGCTTACTTACATTGTTGGTCATGAGAATTTCGAGCACTCCATTCTTGTGTGATCTGTGTGGTTTGGGAGTCGAACGGCGACCGACGGCGACGCTCGGCTAATTCGGCGTGCCCGATCTCTGTCATAAATTGTGCTAGAGCCGCGCAGCGTGATGCCGACTCGTCTTACAGCCGACCACACTTAATTGACCCAACTTAGATATTTATATTAGGGTTTAACATATTTAATCTTGTTTTAAAGTATGGATTTGTGCGATTGTGGGAATTTCCTCGAACGATCATTTTAATCAAAGTAACTTAGAAGAAATGGACAGATTTCTGAATTTTGACTGAGGTCAATGATCCCATCATGTCCACTTTTAAGCATCGGTTTTCCCTGTACCAATCTTTATTTGACAGATAGATCGTTAAGTGTAACTAAATGGGTGATCAGAAAATTATAATAATGGTAACATAAGAACAGAAGCCAAATTAGTTTAGCCGTCTTTAGCGACACAACACATTGTACAAAAACCTGGAACTGACTCGTAGGACAAAAGAAATCACAAACGTTTTGGGAGTTTCCAAATGATAAGTGCTAGGATAGTCTTCCTGCGACTGCAAAACATTGCGTCTACCTTAAAATTGAGCTTAGCCTGAGTTTTATACCACACATTGAGGTGAAGACACAGTGAAATCACCGCTGAATCTACAACTCCATTCACAATTGATTAGTAAGTACTCGTGGCTGTAAGTGACAAAAGGTAAGTCTAATCATAAATAAATCCCTAGTTCTAGACCTACAGGTTACACCTCGACCAGCTATCTAATCACAGGCGTGACTACCGCCAATGTTCAGCCATTTATGTACAATTTACTGGCAGAAACAATTACTAAGCTTTCCTAAAGTTAACAGATACAAATCTATAAATCAACGCTCAACAAGAGCCCGAGTATTCAAAGCAGTATTTAAGTGAAGGGAACATTTGTAATATATCGTAAATTATCGATTAAAATCGGTTTGAGTGCGCGTGAGACAAAGTTATGTTCGCAGCCAACACTACATCAATCCTGCGTGTAGGCAGCACGGCATATAATAACAGCCATGTTTACGCAAATACTATTCAAAAGCGTCATATCGCTTCATATGGACGACGACGAAATTTAGAAACGGTCGAGTCATCAGCGTCAAGCGTCACGTAGTATCTATAGCAAACGATCAATAAGTTAGAATCAACAGTAACAGTAGCCAAATAACTGGCTCTAATCCGAATCGAATCGCTGGATATTTTTCAATAACGCACAGAATCGATGATCGGAATAGTTAGTGAGGAGTCGGGACTGGATCGCTCGCTCGATTCGTTTTTTTTTTGTGTGGGAACATTTCGTTTTTCAATCACAACCTAACCTTTTTACGGTGCTGGTGTACGTCGAAGGCGATAAATATCGAAGCTTATGGCCGCGGCCGGCTTTGAACTGCGCGTTTTATCCAGATTGCTACACAATTTTTTGGGTGTTCATATATTGTGGATAGCGGCGAGTCCAGCGCGTGGGCAACAACTGTACATTTGTTTTACACGACGCAAAATCGCTAAAAACTTGAAACATGATAATCACCACTGTTTTTTCATTTTCTGCTTATGTACCCACACATGTTCACATTGAAATTGATTTGTTACAACTTCCTCTCTGGTTTCCAAAAGATATTTCAAGGTACCTTATTGATCACGTCTATTGATGGCATTAAATTTGCAGTAAAACAAATATTCATAGAGCTTAAAATAATCTGCCGAAATGTGTTCCGCGTCTACTTATAGCGCCTTAGGCAAACATAGGTGTCGCTCGTCCTCATCAGTGTTGGCCGACTGACGAGCGCGCACTGTACAGTGTACACCACTCAGAGGTCACCAATACTTAAATAACTATAATATATTCGCACCGAATCGCCAGCCTTTCAATATTGACAGAATAAAGTAAGGTGACACGCTATCAAGATATTTTAAATAGGTAATCGTACAACTTTATTAATAACAAATACTAGTGTGCTGGAGAGCGATTTATGAGACGGCTCGTTGGCGCAGTGGCTGAGCGGTCGACTACTGCACAGTGTGTCGCAGATTCGGCCCCCGCACGGAACAAATATGTGTAATGATCTCAAAGTAGTTGTTCCGGGCCTGGGTTTTTGTGTAGATATGTGACTATGTTTACAAACGCACTCACGATACAAGATCTACATCCAACATCTAACGATAGATATTTCTAATGTAAAAAAAAAACGATGTTCTACGATTAGAAAATTCTAATTAAGTTAAGGAAATTCCAACAACATGGTTTCTTCTAAAGTTACAGACAGAAATAAAATAATTTGTGGTTGTATTCCAGATCGACTTAGATTAGTTCACGTACTAACACAGATACACTTCAAGCTTCCTTCGAATTATTGTATCAAAAAGTTTCATGGGCCCAGGTTGTAGTTGCAATAGACTGATTTAATACAAAACATTTTCCGATTTCTTCAAAACGTGTTTATGAAACGGAATTTGATGCTTTTTCTGGTACATAATGTAATAATGGGTATCGGGTAGGTTAGTTAATTCAGTAATTACATGAAGTTATTGTAACATTTTGTGTTAATTAAAATTCTAATAAAAAATTGACTTATGGGTATCTCAAGTATGGTTAGGTACGTCAACTATCCCCAGCGTTGGGCACGGCGTAGGGGACGTGCTGGGCGTGGGCGTGCGTTGCGCAGACGCCGCCACGCGCCCGGTTTCACCGTAACAACAGACACACGGGTGACTTTTGACTTAAGCCGTGCGGTTAAGCTTCATAATATAATTGAGCTCGAACAAAATCCGGCCGGGTATTAACATACAATGGGCCAGTCAGTTCCGTCGAGCCCGCCAGGTCGCCGAGGGCAAAAAAACACTACCACTTGCCTTCCAGCGCTGACGACAACGACGCAACGACAGCGCGGCCGTGATCAAATTGATACTTAACTGTCCCTGATATAGATTTTAATTTTAATTGTTGCTTGGAGCCGTCGAGGCGTTCCCGTTGTAAGAGGGAGGTTGGCAGACGTCCATCGAAGGCAGCCCATCATGAGCCCGACGACTGTTTGACGAGTGACAAGAGTCTAAAAAACGCACAGTGTAAGTTACCTAGTGGCCGAGCGAGTCGGGATGTTCGCAGTTTTGAGTTATTGCCTGGGAGCTGTAGTTTTTGCGCGCTCGTCGCCGTGTGCCGCGTCCTCTGTTGCACTGAAAGCTTCTGATTGATGCGTTTTGTTTACTTTTCTGTCTCGGACGACGAGCGTTGAGCTTTTTGACGTTTCCAGTTTGGTTTTTTACGTTTTTGGGACGTCTCGTGCGCATCTTTAGCGGAGTTTACATACAGTATTGTGGAGTAATTGATTGTTGTAATAGCTGAGAAGAGCGGTCGTGTGGGCCGCCCCGGCCAGGTGGTCTGCTCGTAGCTACAATACACAATTGTGACGTCTTTGAACACATTTACAGCTATCACTTGTTGTAAAACGTCAAGTTTATTTTACTTTTGGATGGGTGCTACGTTTTCGATATGTGATGTTATTTACATTTTCAAGTTTCATTTATGTAGAAATCGCTTTCTATTGGACTTTTAATTGCCGTTTATTAGCTATAGAAGCTCAAAAGTTTGATAGAGAAATTGAGGTCAGTATTTGTTTTTTTGAGATATTCAAACACTATCTTGAGGATTTGTTCCCGTACATGACATTACGTCCCTACCTAACAATCTGCTGAACGCCTCACATTAATAGCACATAGGTGTCGTGTCACATGTGTGCGTAACTTTCTACGCGCGTCTCTCCGCACACGTACGCGACTGTCCGCATCCGGGTAACGCATTGTCTGTGTGGTTGATTGTTTCACTTACAACACGTGATGGATACACCATCTAAGTTTTTAGGAAGTAGAAAATATGCGACAGTTCTGTGTGGCATAGAAGTTGGTGGGCGGTCAGGGAATTATAATAATTAATATAGTAATTAGTTTGTACAGCGTCTGTAATTGGTAACGATGAACTTCTTGTAATTTATTTTAAGTATTAATTGTTCTCAAGTAAAGGTCATTGTTATGAATATAATTTCTATGAATATTTGTAATATTGACCTATATGTCAATGCAATATTGTAGTTGGTACGAGTATTGTGGTTGGTTGTAGAGGATTATCAAATATGAATCTTTGCTAGGAAGATTCTGTCATCACTCTGCGTTTCGCAAAACATTTATTTGTTTATAAAACTATTATGCTTTCTCAAGGTTTTCGTAAAGCATGGTTTACGTTGTCATTCGTAAACCACTAACACTACCTATTGTTGACAGTCGTTACGGGTCAAAAGACCATCAATCTGTCCTGCGGGGACATTTTACCTAGCAACTCAGTCAGATAGTAATATGCAGCAATATAGCTAGGAAAAGACTGGACAGATGATGAGGACGCGGTGATAAACAAGATCTCTATCCGCACATCAAGTTTTTGATGGGCATTTGTTGCTTCCAAGCAGGAAAATAATTAAGTACCTAAAGAAAATACAGTCAAGCTAACTAACAAACCAACATAAACGTCTGTTACAAGTTGATACGTCTAAACATGTTGTTAATTTTATCCGGCGCTCCATCACGACTATGCTAATTGTAATCCTGATTGCTGTGCCTACGTATCTAATACCTATGTACCGCTCATGACTCTGACACTGCAAGTTCTATTGTGGTGATGGATATTAATTGGTTTTAAACATATAGGTATGCAAACCAAACATATACCAACCCGCATTGGGCCCGCGTGGTGGATTGTGGCCCACTCCCTCTCACAGAGAGCAGGCCTGTGTCCCAGCAGTGGGAACATTATAGGCTGATGATGATGATGATGATGCTGCATAACATAAATGCTTCTAAAGATGTAGTTAAGCTCACTTCTTCTTGGAGAACTTACACTAGAAATTGGATTAAAGGGAATTTGCACTGTAAACACGGTGTTAAGTATTATTTGTTTAAAATGTACTAATTCTTACTCTAATATCAGCTAATGACTATGATTTGTATTTTGGAGCAAGATTGGAAAGATGATGCAAGATTTTAACTTGGGCTTATTTTTTTGCATCAAGTTTAGATTTATAAGTATAGTTTATGAAAATGATAATAATAATATATCAACACTCACTTCCAAAGACTTTATTGGTGTAATCTAAAAACATGGCAACAGTTTTCTCAAAAGCACATATTTTACATTACAACATTGTCTTTTATAGGTAAATCGTATGCTATGAACACCACCCTTACAAGTTGTACTTACGTATATTTGTGTAAGTATATGTGTGTGTGTGTAAAGTCCGGTAGCTAGATATAGTTGTGATTACTAACGCGGCGCGACGTGACTGCCGTACTAACGAGCTGCCATCGATCGCCTTCTTATATTATACCTAATTATAAGGAAATACCCTGCCTACAACCTTCAGTGTGCTTCCAAAATAATATTCTCTTAGTTAACTACAAGTTCCTATTGAAGATTTCTGATGCGAATATAAAAAAAACCCAAATATTATTTTCTTTGCGATGACGACACAAATATAATCAGCAACCAACTTTTTTTTTAAACTTTGCCACGCATGGAAATTTCCTCTATATCATGGGACTGTTTACAAACATAAAAACTCACAAATAAAATTACCCAAAACCTGAACATGAACAACTACTTGTAAATCGTACAAATATTTACTACGTGCGGAGACTGAACCCGCGTCACATTGCGCAGCAGCCGAATGCTTAGCCACTGCGCCAACCGCGCCGTTACATTATCTTATTGCTATTAACTAAGAAAAAAAGTAAATAAGTAACATATTATTGACTAAAACGTCAAATACAGGCAATGACTACGCAACAAAAAAAGTTTGTATCCCAATATTGAGCAAGATGACACCAACGATACTAAATAACTCCATATTGACATATCGTGTCGTACGAAAAATTTTAGAGAAACTTTAACAATAAATAAAGCAGGTAATGATATGCAGACAGTTTCGCGTAAGTGCTGCTGCCCACTGAGGCATATCGTCATAGATTCGTAGACGCGCCACAAAAACGAGGCATTGAAGCATGCGTTGACAAACGCTCGTCGCTCCGCGTCGATACCGCACGCGCGATTATATATGATGATACGCATCAGTGGACTGTATGCCAAATGCACCATTTCGAAAGAGGCTGTAAATATTTTTTGCGATAATTTTAACATGCTTCAGTGATTGATGAACTAACTTTAAGCTAACTGTACAAAATATCTAGAGTATTTTTAGTAAACCAGAAGAATATAAAGTAATAGCTTAGAGCTTCGCAATCTTAAAATAGCAGAACCAGTGTTTTTATGACAACACTTTAATTATTATTTAAATTGAGCATTCCAAATAACAATGAACTCGACAGCTGTTTCGGCGCTAAGATAGCGATGTGGCGACGAGCCACCTACTTCCTACATTCCAACGAAAATTAAATCATTACAAAGCAGGTATCTAATTCAAAACATCAAAAACTTATATTACTAGTATTAGTATATAAAGCTTATATCTAGTTAATTCATATCTCAACCGGAAGATACTAAAATTAATGCTAATCACATTTTTAGTAATGTTTTGAATAAATGTTGAATGGACTGGCTTGTTGGTCTAGTGGTTGCAGGCGTGCAGACCAGGCGGGGCAAAATACTGAAATTGGGTTTCAGGAATTTTTCAGTATCAGTCACGAAGCTTGGAATTATGTCAGATTGCTATTAACAGGCTCGCCCCTATTCTGCGGGAATTGAAAACAAAACTTGCGAAATGGAGGTGTAAGTACTAATAGGCACACCTCTGCTTAATTCTTCCGATTATATACTCTGCGTATGCCGAAGTTCAAAACATAATAGGTTTCAACAGAAATAGTGCCTTCTAGAAATTTAAACTCGTACATACAATTTGAAATAAATAAACCGTGAAGGACGTTATAGTTCTAAACGTTCCAAATATTAAAGTTACGTTTACTGCATAGATCAGAAATCACATATTAGCGTATATTATGTTAAGAACAAAATGGAGACACGGTTTTCTAATAGGTTAAGGAAAACTTATTTAACAACAGTTGGTTGTATAAGTTTATAGGATAATTTGTCGAGGTACATAGCATATTAATTGTGCAACTGTGAAACTCGGATAGATACGCGATATTGTTTGCAAAAACTGAGGTTACCACTGCCACTGTCATCATTTTTGCCATCGTGGTTTTTTTTTTTAATATAAAATGAACCAATTTTTAACAATATTTGTTAGGTACCAGATGATTTGACGAAAGCTGGGACAACGATAAGTTTATTGTTTTTCGTCCAAAAGGCACTATCCAAATGTTTCGGGTGATATCAGTTTGACGTAAATCGATATCTAAAAACTAGTTTACGCAGAACAAAATCAGTGGAATTCATCCCAGGCTCTATAAAAGGCATCAGTCTGAAGGCTGTTCTTATGTGACAGATCAAAATAATTATAAAGTTGATATACTTATACGCAATTTTCACTTAACTCCGTCATTACCATACACATGACGTAGATAAGTGAATGTATACTGATAAGGTAGAAAGTAATTTAGTAGATTTGTAGAAATCGATGGAGCCGCGGCCTGTCATCCTACTTTATTAGCAAGCCTATTAAAAAAGCCACGAAATGCGATATCGCTCACGAATAATAATTATTTATGTCTATAAACCTTGTGATAATTATTACACGGTCATTTCGGTGACAAAGTGATAAATCTATGGAGAAAGTCTGTATAGGTGGCGGCACGGCTGCATGGTGGTAACGCAGGGAACATGTTTATGATGGTGTCAAAGCTCTAAATTAATATGAATTGGGAGCTTAGCTTAAATTCAGATTGATTGAATGCTCGGAACTAGCTAGATGCACTATATTATAATAGATTATAGAGCCTACTTTACAGGAAACTATATACGAATAGAAAAAGATTGTTTTGATTTTACTTGTTACGAATTTGATTTTTATATTCTAAAGACTTACTAAATTAATTTGCAACCCATGCAACATTGTGGTTCATTAAAACCTTTCACGCAGTGATGAACTGTTGTATCGACGGCATTTATTTCTCGTATAATGAAAAAGATAGATCGCGATATATTTATTACAAAAAAAAAAGAAGCAGGCGAAAAAACTCCTAAAATAACTCGTACAACAGCCCAGAAACATAGTAGAGTTGTGTGAGGATTTGTTTGGTATCGATTGAAGCGTTAGCCCTCGCGCGATTAGTATGCCGTGCGCGCGCGCGGCCGCTCCGCAAGCGGCTCTACTCGGCCGCCCTATAAGTCCGGCCGGACGTCTGGCGACGATGCGACAAGCGGCGACGTGCTGCATCCCGCGCAGCCATGCCAGCTACACGCCATGCCCAAACACGCACAACAATGATTTACTTCCAACTCCCAAAAATATAGGACAATAGACTACCTCCCATATTCGAAGATGCGCGTTCATAAAAGTGACGATGACTGCCTGTCGACACTTGTGACTCGTTCTAAACACATTTTAATATGTCTAAATTGACGTGATTTGCATAATAAATCATACAAGACCTCCCTGAAAATTAAGAAACGTAATTTATAATGCAACATTTACTGAAGTTACAAATTCTTATTAATTTATCACTTTATTTATGACTGTAATGACCTGCTGCGTGTCAAATATAATATGAAATATATTTGCTACATCGACAGACGTCTCTCAGATTTAAATTAGTATTTACGCAATAGGTTAGACTTGTTTTTATAACAGGTTGTAAAAAAATTGCCAGATATACGCAACATTGACAAGCGAGAAATTTATCATTGATATGAATGACTATTTAAGAGCCTGAATTAATTAGGTTCTAAGCTGTAACTGGAAATGTCACTAAGGTCTAGTTTTGATTGGGTGGATAAGCTTATTTCCATTACATAATTAATTACTGCGCCTATTGACTTTCCACTTTCATTAGCGACTCTCACTCTCCAAATTAGCTTATCAAAAATACAGATGCATAAGTGATTTGCATAGTGAAAAGTAACTCACGGATTGACAAAGATAGTGAAAATAAACGAGCTATGAAGTAGAGCACGGTTCGTACCGTAGCGACACAAACAGGAGGATAGCTTTTCTCTGACACGGTTTCCCGCAAGGTCGACGGCCGCCACGGTCGCGCCACTCATGGGCCCCGGGAATATGTCACACTACAGATCTATCTGTAACTCACTAATTCATTTGTAATGCTACCTATTTAATAATCTTAAGATAATTTTATCACAATTTTCCGAAGTGAAGTTAGTATTAGTTTATGTTCATGCTCACGGTTTTTCAGACAACACTGAATTAATGATAGCATGTTTTATCAAAGTGTCCTCATTTCTAATTTACAACTGCTGCCAAGTAGTCTCATAGCGACGACGGAGGCTCCGGAGTCTTCGGAGGAGTATTGACGTAGCACGCACGACTGTACGCACGTGACGCAAGACGCATGACTTGTGACGTTGTACGTCAACGTATGCCATATAAGGCTGTATGCCAGTTTCTTAAACATGTTTGCAACTGAAAACAAAAAAACTAAGGACGCGTTAGGGTAATGTAGTGGATGCAAGGACTACAGTTTTCCAGCAAATGTTACATGATACTCGTAAGTAACGTAAGCATTCCTCTGTAGTAGCCCGCGAAATTCAAATTTTCATTTGTTTTTCCATTTACTTATCAGTGACAAGCTGTAACTTGATCAAAATATGATTCGCGACAGTAAAAAGTATAACTTTAAATATAACAATGATCAAAATATTCGCTCCATTCGCTCTCACAAAGATTGGTCAATGTTGGTAAAATTTCCGAAATGTAACTTATTTTGCCGGTTACTATGCAGGAATTTCTCAAGTTAAATATTGTCTTAAAGTGTATTTAAAATACCAATAGTACAATCTTGAATTAAACAATTCGTTACTTTGCAAATACCTTCTGTTATTTAAGAACTAAAGTCCACGAATACGATCCTGCAAGAGTAGGAACAAATCGTTGCAACATGACAGCAGAGGCACTCAGCTATTAACTCCACACTATGTGACCAGTGACCAGCGACGACCGGCGGCGGCGGCCAGGTGCCTCGCGCCCATGTGTCCTGCACTTTATAGTCGCGGCGCGGTATTGAGATAGCAAAAGAAGCTGAGTGCAGATAAGCGAATCAGTCTCAATAAACATAAAGTGTGTATGTTACGCCGTGAGCCGGCTGCTGGCCCAACTACGGGATCTTAGATCTGACTATACACGGCTGTGTCACACGTTTTATTGAGTTAAAACCAGTCATAACTTGTGATTTGAAACTGTCAGATCCACCACTACTTAGGTACCAACAGCCTGTTGGTAAGAAGTTTATGTTATATTATATGTTACTACAAATATGTAATATTATAGATTATAGACTATTATACAAACGTAGCAACCGCTACTGTTTTTATAGTCATTCCGTTTAGGAAAATTACGATTACAAAAAAAGTATTTTGATATTAGACACTTTGACATAGGATCTTACTTTAGAATAATTAATCCAATTATTATTATGTCAGTCCTTAGAAACATTATCCTCCCGTCCGTTAATAAATCTCCAGGAGATTTTGTGTCATTGTTTTACTATTGTTTGTTAATACCGACACATGAGCTCTTAAAAGTGGTTTAGTCAAAGTTTGCAAGAACAAGAAACCGAAAGACATTAAAACTGTGTCCTCACGGATGGAGCAAGGTACACACCGCAGCACGCAGTCGCCACTCCGGTCCATCCTCGATACGTATCGTAACACTTACGCTGCAGTCCACCTTGCAATACGCGATTCTAAAAATGTCAACGAGTTTTATAATGTAAGGTAATCGATACACGGCGACTAGATAAACAGGCGATCGGCCGAGAGCCGAGAGCCGAGGAAAATTATGAGAAACCTGCTCATGACTGACTGATACATAGAGAAGTCGACGAGGACCTGCCACTGCTGATCTATGACTTGGGACAAGAACCGGAATTCTAGCATTTTGAGTTCCACAGAACTTTTTGATACTGAAACAAAATGAGATAGAGGAGTCAATCAAGGAGATGTAATAAAAATAAGATAGCTAGGCAAAAGTCGATAATAACGTTTTTTACGTTACCCTATAAAATGTTAAAATATAAAACCAATACCTACATTTTACTTTACTATTTCCACAGTGTTCTTTATCACTACTCTGCAGGTACATCATACCCAGCACTATTGTCCTCTTTTGAGGTATACAGTTGTCGCGGGAGCATTGCAACATAAACGTGTTGTCTTTAAGGCCTTTGTCAAACAGACAGGCGATAGCGAACCGAACCGAATCATGTCATATAAAAATGCGAAAGCGATCCGATACTCTATGTGACAGGCTTCAAACAATTCCATATGGTGCGAGAGCCGGCTGCAAAAATACCTACCTTATCGGCTACCCCAATAGGCTATATATAGAGCGTTAACCGACACCTAAACACGTAAAAAAAATCAGGTCTGCCAGTGCCGATCCTGCCGGGTCATAGAAATAATCGAGATTTTTTGACGTAATTTTTTAGTAAAAATTACGTCATAAGATACCCGAATGAAAGTGCTGGCAGCAGTTAACCATTGATTAGTTATGTGAAAAAAAGTGGGTCTGCCATTGCGCACCTTGCCGGAAGTACTTGGCAGACCCCTAAAATATGCCCTTCTGAAACACTAAACCTACCTCATCGAGTACCCGGATGGGACCAACGCTAAATAATAACCAAGATGCCTCTGATAATGGATCAAAAGGTCTGCCAGGTCTAAGCTTGCCGGAACTTAGTGTTCAAAGCATTTGAAGTTGATAGGGAGCATAATTTCATCTGTAGTCAAAATAACATTTAACATTTAAAATAACATTTTTTAAACATTATTTTGTTTCTAATTTTAAACAAATTTATGACTATTGAATATTTTTTATCAGAACATTAAATAAAACAACAAGTGTAGAGATAAAAGATGTACATTCAAAATTTAGCAACAATCACTACGAGTTCAATAACATGCTTACAATTTATATACTTACAAGAGATGTGCCGTTGCCGGCAATATTGCCCAAGGTGGGAATATAGGTGGAAATATTGCCGGCAATATTGCCGGGAGTGGAAATATTTGGGAATATTTCTTAATTTTAAGTCAAAGTGAGTGCGAAAACTATGTAACACACTTAAAATTAGCATTTACAGACCATGGTCTACATTATATACAAAAAAATAATTTTTTTTTGTTAAATTGCCTAATATTCCTGGTATTTTACCGACAATATTGCCCATTATTGCCGCACACGACTGTGACTATAAGAAATTACACATACATTTTAAGATAAGAATTGACGATCATTGTATATTGAATAAATATTGATTATAAAGGTATAAATTCGAATAATTTATTTTAATGTTGTAGTTTAATCTAGTCATCGAATGCTCAAAGCATAGAGGGAAATTCTAGAAACACATTTTTTACTACGTAACTTTGTTTGGACTAGTTAGGAGGTGAACATATCAAAACCATGAGCTCTGGGGGGGGGGGGTGTAAGGTACCATTTTTTAGGTTTTCGCTTACATCTCGGAAAACCATGCGTTCTAGCAGCATAGCGTGTGTGAACAAAATAAAAAACTAATTCAATTAAAAGCATTTCAATATCTTGTAAGTTTTTCGAGTTTCCATAGTTTTCGAGGTATCCGCTTTTGAAAGTCTGAAATTTAGGGGAAAAAACATTTTTAGTTTTTCGCATTTGGAAAGTTGTATTTGATATCGCCATAGATCCAGAAAGCAGTAGCAGTTGATTCAGACTCTCCCTTCACCACCTGCGATGAACAGAACCAGCGTGCTGCATCTTGAGGTGATATGGGCCTACAGATCTTTATCAGGAGGCCCACGGACATTAAGAGAGACCCCTTCGGGTCTCTCTTAATGTCCACCAGGTATAAGTAGTTCTTAAATTCGGTGACCACCATCAAGCTTGATTTGTCTTGTCTTCCCCCACCGAGGGAGCAGTAAAAATTAGCTTAGAAACTCATTTTAAATTATACTAGGTACTTACAGACTAGGTAGGACTGTACTATGTAGGAGGAAATGCGCACCCATAAGAGATGCGGAAAAACTATCTTTGGAAACTTTAGTTCTTTTTTGTTGTAAACAATTTTCGTATAGGTAGGTATTAATTTTTGGTCAAGTGTGAGTTGCCCACAAAAATAGACGGAGGAGTAGGTACTACAGGGAGAGCCTGAAAAGACTGCTGCTGCTTTCTGGATTTATGGCAATATTAAATAAGACTTTCCGAATGCAAAAAGGTAAATATGGTTTTTGAAAACTATACAAGATATCGAAATGATTACTAAATAAAACTTATAGGAAATTTATTCAGCCTTTGTTTTATTCATACAAACCATGCCGCTAGGAGGCATGGTTTCCGAGTTATAAGTGAAAAATCAAAAAATGGAACCTTTAAACCACACACCACAGCTCAAGGGCTAGTGGCGGGGACTTTTGATAATTATATTCACCTCCTAACTAGTTCAAACAAAGTAACGTAGTCCAAAATCGTGTTCCAAAAAATTCCCTCTATAACTGTTCGTTGAGTGGGCTACTAGTTTTTCATGCAAAATCACATAACAAAAACAACGAGTTTATGTACCTATTTAATATGGAAGTATAAATCTCTGTCAAAACTACAAATAATCAACAAAAATAACATTATTTTAATGCACTTGTTTCGGTAATTCTTACATAATCAGTAAATCACCGTTTAGAGTAACAACTTAGTAGTTTTTATAAGGCGGACTTAATGCCGCAACGTATTAGCTACAGTAATATAAACTGCACCTGCAGTAATAATAAAATATACAGGTGTTATTTGACTGGCAACTTTGGCAATATTGCCAAAGTTGCCGGCAATTTTGGTATTTTACCGGCAGTGGCAATATTGGGAATATTGCCGGCAGTGGGAATATTGCCATCAGGCACATCTAAGTTACAACTATCAAAACTTAGTTTAAGTTGGCATCAAAATTACCTGAATCCTGTATATACGAGTATGTAGCTTTAGGGAACTAAGCAGGCTTCCGAGTGTAGAACCTGTTATTGCGTAAATCATCGTAGGAACGGCGAAAGGTAGTCAACGCCTAATCAACCTGACCACCACCAGGATCTTTCTAGTCCACCGAAATCAGGTCAAAGTTTAAACATTAATGGTTAGGTTGACTAACCATTTACTGTCAATACCTGAGTAGGTACGATAACTGTATAAATTAAAAAAAGACGAGTGTTCGTGTGTAGTTTCAGTGAACGAGATCAACGACGGGCTAGCGGAAACTGTCCTCGCGGTAGGGTCTATGTTTTTTAGACCCTGCCGTAAAGATAGACCTCAGAAATTGACCGAGCAAACCTTAAACCTCATGGCTGAACGACACTTGCTACAGTTGCAGTCTTCCGATGACGTTAAGTCATATAGGCGGCTCAATAGACGTATATCTAAGTCCTTGCGACACGATCTGCGTCTCTTTAATACGAATTGTGTTAAAGAGACCATACAGCGAAACCAAGGCTCTAAAGTGAAGTGCTTGTATAATAACGCCACCATGTCGGTCCGAGTACAGGAGCAGAGCACGAAGGCGATTCCAGTGAGAAGAGGCGTAAGACAGGACGTTATCTCCCCGAAACTGTTTACTGCCGCAATGGAAGACGCCTACAAGGCAAATACGAGTCCATCACTCACCTTCGGTTTGCCGACTACATCGTAGTCATGGCAAAGTCGATGGAGGAACTCAGCATGATGCTCGATAGCCTCGACCGAGTTTCACAAATGTTGGGCTTGAAAATGAAACTGGACAATACGAAAATTATGTCAAATGCCATGCCCACCCTAGTCTCTGTTGGAAACTCGGTACTCGAAGTTGTTGAACATTATTATCTACTTAGGACAAGACAGTAGTCCAATTAGGTAGGTCCAACTTCAAGAAAGAGGACAACCGCCGAATCCAACTCGGTTGGGCAGCGTTCGGGAAACAGACTACGCAATGTCTTTTCGTCGGACATACCTCAGTGCCTCAAGACAAAAGTCTTCAACCAATGTGTGTTACCAGTGATGACTTACGGCACCGGAACGTGGTCTTTCAGTATCGGCCTCATCTCAAAGCTCAAAGTCGCTCAACGAACTATGGAGAGGGCTATGCTCGGTATTTCTCTGCGTGATCGAATCCGAAATGAGGAGATCCGTAGACGAACTAAAGTCACCGATATAGCCCGCCGGATTAGCAAGCTAAAGTGGCAATGGGCAGGCCATATTGCTCGCAGAGCAGATGGCCGATGGGGTCGAAAGGCACTAGAGTGGAGACCACGGACTAGCAAGCGCAGCGTAGGACGTTCACCAACAAGATGGAAAGACGACCTTATAAAGGTCGCCGGAAGACGCTGGATGCAGATCGCTTCCAACCGGTATATTATATATAATTATGTGGAAATCTAAAGGGGAGGCCTATGTTCAGCAGTGGACGTCCTATGGCTGAGATGATGAGAAAGATCCTGGTGGTGGTCAGGTTGATTAGGCGTTGACTACCTTTCGGCGTTCCTACGATGATTTACGCAATAACAGGTTCTACACTCGGAAGCCTACTTAGTTCCCTAAACCTACTTATATACAGAATTCAGGTAATTTGAATGCCAACTTAAACTAAGTTTTGATAGTTGTAAGTATATACATTGTAAGCATGATATTGAACTCGTAGTGATTGTTGCTAAATTTTGAATGTAGGTACATCTTTTATCTCTACACTTTTTGTTTTATTTAATATTTTGATAAAAAATATTTAATATTCATAAATTTGTTTAAAATTAGAAACAAAATAATGTTTAAAAAATGTTATTTTAAATGTTAAATGTTATTTTGACTACAGATGAAATTATGCTCCCTATCAACTTCAAATGCTTTGAACACTAAGTTCCGGCAAGCTTAGACCTGGCAGACCTTTTGATCCATTATCAGAGGCATCTTGGTTATTATTTAGCGTTGGTCCCATCCGGGTACTCGATGAGGTAGGTTTAGTGTTTCAGAAGGGCATATTTTAGGGGTCTGCCAAGTACTTCCGGCAAGGTGCGCAATGGCAGACCCACTTTTTTTCACATAACTAATCAATGGTTATCTGCTGCCAGCACTTTCATTCGGGTATCTTATGACGTAATTTTTACTAAAAAATTACGTCAAAAAATCTCGATTATTTCTATGACCCGGCAGGATCGGCTCTGGCAGACCTGATTTTTTTTACGTGTTTAGGTGTCGGTTAACGATCTATATATAGCCTATTGGGGTATCCGATAAGGTAGGTATTTTTGCAGCCGGCTCTCGCACTAATACATTACAAACAAAAACGCTACGCCACGCATTCGGTTCGTCTGTCAGTTTGACAATGGCATTAATGAGAAACAATAAAGCCTACATATTAGCAAACAAGAAGGTCCTCCTCAGTAGCCGAAATTCCAAGGTGTATAACCTTTATCTGAAAATTAATTCAATTAATCAAATATCTGGAAGAAAGTATACCAGCAAAAAATAGTTACACTGTTGTCTGACCGAAGAGTAGTATTAGTTATTGTTGTTTTTCCGATATTGGTGCTGTTTTAGAGTTAAGCTGTGACATGTAGCTGGAATTATCCGGAAAAACTTTTGAGTGCGGGTATTGAAGACAATCATAATAAGTATTTATTATATTCCGAGGTGCAGCCGGGAGGCAGGCCGGGTAAGTGGTGACACGTTGGACTGACCTGCGTACATGCGGGTGGTGATTACGTGCCGAGTATATGTATGTCGCAAATCCATTCGTTATTTCAGTACATGAAATCAGTTAATATGCATGAACAGTCTACTCAGCCTATCCCAGGCCGTTGCTGGACATATAGCCTCTCCCTCCTTGTCATCGCACTCAGTCTGACCCATACTACGCTTGCCGAAAAGCGGTCTCCACTCCAGGACTGTACTTCACCGACCATTGGTCCTTCGTCAAACGTGGCCAGCCCACTGCAACTTCAGTTTGCTAACTCTGCAGGTTAGGATACAGCCAATCTAATTATTGTAGTAGTGAAAAATTAACTGGTTGTTTGTCCCACGAAGTTTGGGATCAGCTTACACTAATTTCGAAACATTCGTGGATTACTATCACTTGTCTTTAAAATTATGCAGAAAATATCTATATAATATTGATAGTGTTCTGCTGAATCTGACGTTTAAGTCAACATATCGATTTTCGTCCCGCCATTAACATACAGCTCATAATTTATCTCAATTATAGTGAGGTCAATATTCAAATGTAACAAGCTCAGGAGTCGTAAAGTTTTCATGTCACCTCATTAAGCGAGCCGCGTTAAGGCCGATTATTTGCGAAATCATCCATTTTAGAATGCCAAAGATCATGATCTGTTGGAATGTTTTTTCTAATGGCTGGAGGTCGTCCGAGCAGCGGTATCGCCACCAAATTGTCACCAAGTCACGCTACATTTGAATATTGATAGCGATACAAGTTCGCTATATTCGGATAACGAGCTGCTCACGAAAAAACTAATATCAGTATATCACACGCTTCCACGTTTTGGTCTCAACCACATTCAATGAAAATTCTAAAATGGTCACAGCGAGTGCGTTGGAGTAGCCATTGCGTATTTAAATATTTATTTTAAAATTAATTAAGTTGTTTATAATACTTGGAACGTAAACTGCACAATTGTTTAATTACCTCTAAATTAACGAAACGTGAAATAATGTAGATCTGAAATAACTCATTCACTATTCATGGCACAATCTTGTGACTGCGCTTCGACTGCTATAACGTCCATGTTTTGTGAGCAAAAACGCAACAATATTTGAATGGCCATTGGCAATATTAGCGTCTACCTACGTTAATACTGTCAATACGTCATATATGATTAGGAAAAAAATATTGTGTCTTTTATTTGCTCTGAAATTGCAAACTTGTTAGCTGGTGCATGGAGAGTTGAGTTGTATTATCATAAGTTAGGGTTGGTTTTGTTAAAGCACGTTTGTTTACGATAATGCAAGAATGCTCCCCTTACATGGTAATATAAACGAGCTTGTGCATGAAAGTTTTTGTGGTGCGTGGTGGTTGGTAACATCTATAACTGCGAACACAATCAACCGCAACGTTCCGTGCCACTGGACGCCGCCATTATTTCGTCTTGCGATGTTCGCGACCACGATGTTTCCTACTGAAGGCGTTAGACGCTGAATACACGCCGTAGTTTTCTGATGCAATCGTTTTTTTAATTTGCAACATCTGTTGTTTTGATGAACAAACGAATTGGTCAAGAATAAAGTTAAGTCCGAACGGGGTAAATTATAATTCTCGTAAAGAATGTTAAGCTTCCAATATTGTGTAAGTATATACTATGAGAAATTAATCAGGAGCAAGCAAGATATCCACTAGCAAAACATGACTGTATAATATATCGTTTTACATTTTTTTCCTCTAAAATAATGTAATTAGTTCAGTAAAATAACATGTTAAAAATCGCATGGGAAGAGACTGGACTCCACGACACAGGGTACCCTAGTGTGGAGTCCAGGGAATATGTAAGTATCTAGCTATTAAGGATTACTGTTCTTTGGCTACTAGCTTTTTATATATTGTACCATGTTATGTAAACTGAATAAAAAATCTTTAATCTTTAATTTTTGTATTTGTGAAAATCAACTAAAAAAAAAACTATAAATTAATATGTTTATTACGTAGTTGAACACTAAGCTAAACCTATCAAACCGCGTGCACGCGACCACTCCACCGCCGGCCGTAGCCCACAAAAACGAGTTGTACTCATTATGAAACACGAAACTATGATATAGGAATTGGGCTCACTCGATCCTCAGCCGTCCGCTCCGCGACAGACTAACGACAACACGCCACATCAGTATACCGTACTGTTATCTAGCAAGCCTTCAGTTGGGAGCAACCGGTATCGAAGCGAAACTATTCTAAGAAAAATGAACCAAAACCAGTCCAAATTAATGATAATATGTTGGAAATATGGTGTTTTATAGGCCGTCAACGTCGAGCGTAGGATGAGCCCGATCTGCTTGCCGCGATATCTGTCTGTTTACTAATAACTTATCACACTTAAGGGGCGCATATCTTAGAGCGCAGCAGGCATTTAGAGTGATTTCCCCCCCTCCTGTCACGTGGCATCACAGCGCTTTTCAAATGAACTTCGCTGACCCCGTTGGAAAATGTACCACCTTGAGCTTATTCTAGCCTAGTACTTTGGCAGGCCATTTAGAGTTACCTTATCCCCGCGCTGCGTGTCACGTGGCGTCAGAGTGCAAGACATACCACCTTGATCTTATACTAGCCTAGCACTTTTGCTGGTTAGTGACATTCTATCAGTTTATAAGCATAGCTGGAATTTAAAAACTTTTTACTTTTGAAAAATGCGCAATACAAAGCGTCTCAAGGAGATATCGACACGGGCATATTATTGCATACCTTCATGCATTTTTATTTCGAGAAATTCTTTGAAACATGTTTAAAATTCATCTCTCTTCAATTTATTTAATAAAAAACAGTGTATCCAAGTTAAAGCACAAGTTACTTGTGCACTAAAAGTAAAAGTAACATATTATTAGAAAAAAATAAATAAAAAACAAATAACAAATCTTTATGTAATGCAAAAAGAATATCATATCAAGTAAGGATCGAACCCGAACCTCGTAGCTTACCAGTCCCGGCGCTCTTCCGTTCGGCTACGCGGTCCGCTGAGTAAACATTTAAAATAGCTGTTCATAAACTATGTCATGATTTTTCATTGGTTCTGATAAAATACAGCAGAGGACGAAGCTTTATCTTTCACATTTTATGTAATCCTGGTACTATCGGGACAAATGCATGCAAATTTTACGACTCTCCTATCAAACTATAAGGCTGCGTTTCCAACAGAGATGTGCGAGGATGCGTAGCTAGGGATGTGTTTGTAAAGAACCAATAGAATCGCTTCATTTACCTCGCTTTGGTCAGCACAGCTCTGGTGAAAACGGCTGAGCGGAGCTAGATTTTTGCGCATACAAAACAAGCGAGTGATTTGTTCGAGGGATGTGTGAGAGGGATGTGTTGCGAAGGATGTGTACGAGAGATATGTACGAGGGATGTGTTGCGAGGGATGTGTAAGTGGGATATGTTGCGAGGGATGTGTTGTGTCTTCACTCCCACTACACCGCACCCTCGTCGCCACATTTCACAGCTACGCTACACATCCTCATAGGCACATTTTCATGCACAGCTTTGGTGGAAACAACCACACCTTTTACAGCACAGCTAAACATCCTCGCACGACACATTTCCATCGCACATCTCTGGTGGAAACGCAGCCTTACTGACTGAAGTGAAGCGATGCGCGCCGGCCGTGACAATTTATAAGGGGCCATAACTTGTCCTGAATTCAGGATCCGATATTCAGAATATGATTTAGAGTAAGAAACTTAGTCGCCAAAGCATGTACTAAATCGTGTCCTAATTAGGATGCTACTCGTCCTAAATGCAATTACACTTTCCTGAATTATGGACGTCCTGAATATCGGAGCCTGAATTTAGGACAGTGTAAATTGCCCCTTATGTTTTGAAAGTCTAAAATAGTTTGAAACACCGCCCGCCGTGATGATATCTTTCGTAATATGTTTGCCTGGTAAGATTGTCAAAAATGCCCTTAAAAATGATTGAAGGAACTTCGTGAAAATAAATGTTTGTTTACTTACGCTAATGTCAAAGAAACTCTTTCATATCTATGATCGCCTAGTACCAAAAACTTCGTGTATGACTTGTTAGAGCAGTGTTGTATAGTTTATGTGGCAGATTAGATAGAGACAAAGATACCATAAGAGAGAAACATCGAAGATATCATGGTGTCTCTGTCACACGACAGTGACAGAAATATACTTTGATGCCGCCTGCACTGTGTCTGTAATGTAACCGTTGCGTTGTATGCTTTCCTGTTAACGTGGCTACAAAATTACACTAAATGGTTAAAACTCAGAAATAAATGATATTACGTATATTATATCGATCACTAGCGGGGGGAATGGCGCGAGCCAGCAAAAGCGACACAGGTCCTACCTCGGACACGCCTCGCGGGCGACTGAAGCAATGCACGTAGGGCACGTCGTTATATAGCTAAGGGTAAAAAAAAACAGAAATATTTAGAAAAAAAGTAACCGGAAATTCCTCTGACAAACATCATTACCTATCTATTGATATGTTTTTAGGACCAAAAGCATGGTCTACTTCAAGTACCACTGAAAAAACGTTAAAAAAATCTCTATTTTCGCGATTTTTTTTGATCAAGGCAAGTTATAAATATCGCGTTTTCAACTGCAAATTAATTTAGATAGTTCATTGAACTACAACATATATTTTTTTCGGATCGAAAAAAAGAATATTTGATTGTTTATTGTTGAATCAAAAATAGGTCGATTCCTGATTACCTGGCCTTAATTGTCCCAGCTCCATACGTATATAAAACTCATGTCGATCTTCCGAAATCTTTTATGTGAATGCTAAATAGAAGTGTATATCCATAAAACGTGCAGGTAATGGAGCACGATTAAACAATAATTTAAACTGTAATTCAAATGAAAATCTTTCAGATTTGTGCATAATTTCGTTAATGTTCTTGTTCATGCTGAAAAACTGACTACCAGTAATCCTATGAATAATGTGTCTAGACTAGTGTAGATAGCATAATTTTGGAAAAAAACAAACTAATTCTTTAAATAAAATGTGTTATAATTGCACGTATGATCCATGGAACAATGACAGTGTGTGGCTCACTCGGTGACCGCTGACAACCGCAATTTGTTCCTGATATATCGCGCCTACCGATTAATCGTTTCTTTGTAAATGATTGATACGTTACCATCATTCCGATCATTATGGTCATTGTGTGGCTACCAAACGGCCACTATTACCCATTATCATAACATTTTAATATTTATTATAGTTTTACGACTCAGACACCCGAGCCGTGTTTTAGTGGAGATGTGAACAAATAAATCTCATAAATATTATGTTTCACAGATATTTTTAATAGAACTAAATAGTATATTGCTAGGTTTATTGGTGTTTGACGAAATTGAAACCTTAATAGTGAGCGGCGGCTGATGAAACTGTTGGTAATGTTGCATGAAACTTGACTACTGACGATACCTTTTAGGAAAATCACGTCATATTAAATCGATTTCATCGATTTTTTGTGTCAAATCATGATAGTAAATAAATACGGTGTATACAGAGAAATATTAGTAGGTATTATATATTCACGTGGTGCTGGCGTTGCGTTTGTATGTTCAGTAATAAATAATCGACACCTAATGGACTTACAAAATTGGCTATCTTATTAAATTTGGAATTTCGAAATTGTCAATATGTACTTTGTTAGTATTGCTCACACTGACACGATCATAACAGAAAAGATCCATAAGTAAACCAACTATCAAACATAATTAATCAATAAAAAATGCGTTATCACTTGCTGTCATCACCAGCCCATCATAACACTTATCAACATCACCAGCTGCACATTATCATAACTCGTGATGATCGCAGCGACCATCAGACCGATCTTGGCCGGGCTATAAAAAGCGGCCACATAAATAGTGCGTCCACAGAGATGACCGACTCTATGATACCACTAATTAGTGACCACCTAACTGTTCGTGCCTTTATAACGTTTTTAATCAGTATATATGGGTGGTGGGTGTCGTTTTAACACTCCGCATAAATCTTTGTAATTGAGCTAAATCAGATAATTTGTATCTTATTTTTTTACTGTTCGATCCTCAGATCTTGCAAAGTTAAAGAGTTCTGGAATCCCTAGCCAACAAGGAACTCGTTTAAATAGTTTCGCTGTGTCCGTCCGCAGCTTAGCTCTACTTTCTAGAGCCGTCAACGAAGAAACGGGTAACGGTACGTCAAAATCGCGGAAAATAATAAGACTGAAGTTCTGTACTGCATTTAAAAAAATGCAGTACTTTATATTTTCCGCAGGTCATGAGATGGGGGCGCGAACTCTAATCTGTCAAATTGTATTATCATTCAGTGTGGAATGTTAATCCCACATAATTATATATTTGTGGGTATTGGAAGTTTGCGGAAACAAAATTTAAATCAACATAATTATTCGATTTTATCAATTAAGCTTCTAAGTGATTTTTTTTGTTATACTAATCGTAGAGTATCCCACCCCCTCTACCAGATAAACGGTTATATGTATAACCAAAATTTCAGGATGATCGGTTCAGTGGTTGAGGTGTGAAATCGTAACAAACTTACTTTCGCATTTATATTGTTAATTAGGGAGTAAGGCATCGCTTGCCGATCGTTTATATTACAGATTGATGATTGAATTAGCTTCATCGACATATTCCTATAGGCATATCGTGATCCACCGGCACTTCATGATGTGCCCAGTAAAAAGTACCATAACAGATCGAAAAAAACAACGTATATTTTGACGTAAATACGACCACATTATTAGAATTGGTTAACATGGAGATATAACCTTTTAAGCGATACTCATTTAGCATTTTTTTAGACTAAGAGCTTTATTCAGGCTGAAAATTCTGTAACACTTGATAAGGGTAACTTTGAAAATAATTATGTTGAACACTTTACTTGAACACACTCTGAAGCTAAGTCTGGTTGAAACTTCATGTAATGCGTGTGATGTAGCTAACTTGAAAAACATGTTGGATTTACTTTTTATGATCCAGGCTCCCCGCGTTATACCCATCTATCAATGTAACAGGTACTAATTGCTGGTTCAGCTTTATTTAAATATTTTTTATTTGTTGTTGTTTTGTATCGATTGGAACAGTAATTGACTTCATATTTCAAAGTCGCGGCACATAATGTTGTAACTGCGAGCTGGAAAGATGAAAGAGTCCGAAAGTATAACACTTTAATAAAATTAAGCATAAGTAATATGGAATTTTAAGCGGTAGGGAACTTTAATTCAAAAAAAGTAAGTAATCAGGTAAATAACCTTTGATCTCTTTCTAAATCTGAGTAGTACGCAAGTAATAACGTATTTATTTTACCCTACTGCCAACAGGGTAATGCTTTTCACGTATACGTCGATGATATTTTCTTGTACACAATTACAGTAAAATGGAACAGAATCATAAACTTGGTGTGACTAGCATTTACCACACAATTACTTGCTAAATAGGTAAGTGGCCGTGTCGTAGGCGCAGGCGCAGATAGGTAGGCTAACTGCTTGTCAGTGGTTGAGCTCGAGCCTTCCTGTCCTGTGGGTGTACAACTTGTACCACATCTAACGCTTACAATTACTAAAACCGATTCTGTGTTATTTCAGAAAACTGGTCTACTTATTTATAGTCGCTATCACTCTTTGGCAGGTTATGTTTTATTTATTTATTAAAATACAAACAGCTGTCTTTTAGATTAGATTAGACAAATTTAGATAGAAATAACATTTTGCTCGATATAGTAATCGAAGTCGGTACAGATACAAAGGAACTTCATTATTTATCATTCTTTTTTTTAAACGACATGGTCACAATAGAACTTAACACTCAAAGCAAACAAGGTTTCGTTATAAGTATAATTTCTAATTCTAACGATACGAATCTATTAGTTACTATGTATAAGTAGACATACAGAAGCCTTATCACAAGATTTCTGCATTTAATTTACAGCGTACTTGAATTATTTACCACGTTAATTGGAAGGAAAAATTAAAAGGCGTCTCAAGTATAAGAACGAGGAACTAATTTTTCCTTCAAATTAAAGTCAATTTCAGTTTACGGTTTTCACAAAACGGGAAAAGTATAGGGCCTCAGGTTGATGATTACTGCAAGATTATTCACCTATAAGTAGGTATATTTATGTATGGTACCCATGCAGATAACTGACAATTCAAAAGTGCCTGTAACTGGCCTACTTGAAATAAATACTTTGATTTTGATTTTGAGATACATTATTAACTGGCCTGTTGGTCTAGTGGTTAGTGACCCTGACTGCTATGCCGGAGGTCGTGGGTTCGATTCCCACCCAGGACAAATGTTTGTGTGATGAGCACGATCATTTATTCTGTGTCTGGGTGTAATTTATCTATAATATGTATGTATTTAGAAATAATAAGTATGTTTATCAGTTGTCTAGTACCCATAACACAAGCTCTGCTTAGCTTGGGACTAGATGGCGTTGTGTGATAGTTGTGGAATATTATTATTAAGATGGATCGTCGAAAGAATTCAGGTTTTCATTCGTTTAAACAAAGAAAGTGTATGATTTTGGAAAAAAAAATACACCCGATATTATTGCACCTTTCAATAGTATTGCTCAAAAAATCAGCGGGTTCGATTCCTAGCCAGGATAATTGATTTTTCTAAAATCCAATGATCCAGTTTTAGTTTTCGTCAAAATCGGCCTCGAAACTCCTTTCAGTGTTTTTCGATATTACGCATAGTTTCTGATATAGCCATCCACACACGTTTATGATTCGGAAAAAGCCAACAAAATACCACTCGTACGACTAAGGAACTAATACCAACACACTTGTAAATAAGTGATAGTTAAGCACTATGATACTCGTATGTGCAGGAAAGTACCTATATAAACTCGTGAACAGTATCCAAGGAACCTCACGAGACTTCTTTATGTTGTCCTCAACAGTCGTATCACTTTCCCGATGGCTAGCCAGGCAGACAGGTAGTGTGGTACCAACTAGTACGTAATACCGGATTGATGCGGAGGTATTAACTTTCCATCTCTGACAACCTGCGAGAAAACTGGGATAGGTGAACAGCTGATTCTAGATAGCAATAAATATTACTTATTGAATAGATGATCTACTGAGGCCTTATCAGGAGTTTTCACGATTCTGTGGCGTAAAATAAAAGGGAACTTTGACCGCTAAATTTCCTTTTGTAACGATCGTTTTCAAAAACAAAACAAGCCAACCAACAACAAACTACTTTTGACAACTTTCGATGCCAATTTTTTTTTATGAAACTCTTTAAGACTAGGTAAAGGTATTTCCAGCGCTTTAGAATCCTCACAAGCCACCTTTAAACTGAAGCTCTTTTTCGTGTTTTTGTGATGTAAAAAAGGGAACTTCGACGTTCATTAGATGACGAAAATTGTTCCTCGGTCGTACACTAGGAGCACTTTTTCATACAATAAACGCCGTACTTACAAACTTCAAGTACGCTGTTGTTACGGTAAAATGCGAAAATCTTTAGCTCAGGCTGCAACTGCTCCCACGTATAACTGTAATTCAGCAAGTAAACCAAAAAAAACTTAACAAGTTATTGGGTATTTCAGTATTTTGTAGAAAAGTAGTAGGTAGGCTAATTTGAGATAATAAGTAGACTCGTGTGGGTAAGTGATAACGTGGAACAATGAATGCGAACACCTAGCTAAGTTCCTGTTGTCGACAACTGATGGTATTTCCTTCTCGTTTATCTACAGCACCAACCGGTTTGGTCTATGAAAAATACCTCCATATGTGATAAAAGAATATTCATTTGAAAATAGTCTAATAGTCTGCTTCAGGAAATACCGTCTATGTAAATAGTAATTATCTCAACAGGTTTCGTTCTAAATACAGGTGCGACATACTGTTAAGTTGTTACGAATAGGTATAGAAAACAAGAAGGTGGCCTACTTGATTGTCAATAAATATAATTATGAACTAAGTCACTTTGAACTATACTACGATACTTTATCGCAAGAAACTCAGGAATTGGTACTACAGATTAATCCTGATAGTAAGAAAGTTGTTGCTGCTATAATAATCTAGTGCTACTTTGAGAAAAATCTGGCGAGTTATGGGTGACCGTCCGATCATGGACTTCCACCCATTATGGATGCGCTTCAAAGAGCTGTTAGCAATCTACCGGGGCCCCCCTAAGAGGGCCAAAACCTACCGGGGTCGCGGGACTGACTCATCAAGTAACCGTGACCCTGGTACGTAAAGGGCTATAAAAGGATCACCGTGGATTTTAGTCAGTTCAAGTCTAACAGTCCCTCCCGTCCCGCCCTGGGTGGGAGGACTCATTTGATGATTTTACCACGATTAAAAAAAAATCTTTTGAGAATGCAAGCGTGATGATGAGAAGTATTGAAGCTGAGTACAATATTCCACAAAGTTAGCTCATTAGTTGTAATCGTCTCAATTACAGAACAATTAGTTGCAGCGAGCTTCCATCGCATGATATGTCTCATTATCTCATAGCGCACACTTATCAATACATACCTCATCATCATGGAGCTGTGTCCTGAGAGGGTGAGCAGAACTGTGCTGATGGAACAAGCGAGCCTTAGCACTAGCAGCTCAGTTTCAGTAGTACTATAGTGGTTGACATTACTATGAAGAAGATCCTGATCTCCAATAATAAAAGAGCGAAACGGATGATTAGCTCTTCGGTTTACTGTTCAAAATTTTCAATGGCTCTTTAGTATGACTTTAGTTTTATACTCTGAAGTTTCTTGGGTAAACTTTTATGATTATGGAAACAACATAGTAACTAGGAGCAAAGTAAGGTGTCTATAAAGACATCCATAACCTCAGGCATCCATGACATATAACGTGTTCTACGAGTATTATTTTTATTGAGACCGATATCACACACCCCATTCATTTTGTAATAAAACGGATGCAACAAAGTATAACGTTGACTTTATACTTAATTAAAGCTATGCAAGTCTGTACCTTTAAAGGCTACATCCGAGGGAAGTCGTCAAAACATATCCAATCGCCGTCATATTCATCTAGCTGTCGCATAAAAACTATAAATAACCTGATTTGGAGATAAAAATAATTGAAGTGCAGCTTACTACATGTTCCCTTCGCACCAAGCCGTCACGAGCGCCGCAAACGAAAAACTATCATCTCCCACAATCATAAATACGGATTAGGAGTCATATCCACTCGTGCATCGATTTGCAGCGCCATCAAATATTGACGCGTCTCGCGCCGCGGTACTGCTCGCCGGGGATGCATAATTCTGTGAATATGGTTTACGAGCCCCTCCTCCCCCCTGCCCACCCTGTTTTCCCTGTATATCCTGCAGGAGACTGTGCCCCCCTGTACTGCCCTACATCTTCATAAAGTATGAATCCTCGCGTCAGGTGCGATCGGTTACAGCCGCGATTTATTATCGCTCCGATATGTACCGTTACGCATCTCTCCCCGTTTTATTTGGATCATATTATTGAATTATTGAAATGTTATGCGTTAGTGTTAGTGATATCTCAAACACTAGTTCACGGTCGATGGATAACGCTTTGCGTAACTTTTAATATGTCCTCTGACATCTTTGTTTTAGTTTAACATAAACAACCCATTTAGTGAGTATTAGTGATTCGACATTGACTGAAAGTCGTTCAAATGTCATCTATTTCATTAATTTTATCAAGAGTTTCTACATCTCTTATTATATTATGCGTCGACTTTCAGAAATAGGTATGCAACATCAGCCTATTGTTAAGTATACGTTCCTTGCTGATATTGGTCTATGTATCAAACTGAACCGTAAGTGAAGCCTCATTTTGGATGTGGGCTTGTCGTCAGGTGTCAGTACACGTTTGCCTACTCACGGCCACATTCCGTTAGCCGTCGACCAGTCTGGTGGCGTCCTCCATGTTGCCCAACACTCGCCGCCATTCAATATGCCACTACTTATGTCCGGAGCGTAAATTAAAATATAATGTTGAAATAAATGTCACTGTTTCTAATGGTGTTCGACGATTTGCGGTATTTTATTACAAAATTTCTAGATCATTAAAATTATCTTAAAATAACAGCCAAAAATACAAGATACCTCGTTTAGAAATCTGCGCATTTGAATATTTTTTGAAATACATTTTGTCTAGCTTCTTCAGTCACAGCAACATGTATGCAGAAGTCCAGCTTCGTGTCTATACAATTTTATTTGATTTTAACAGAGTATGAAAAATGTGTTGTTAAATAATGCCCTTGTCGTTTATTAATAACTAGCTTCTGCCAGCGACTTCGTACGCGGATCCTGTTGCTTATGCCAGCGGCAACGGGGTCGTCAAAATCGAAGATCTGAAACGTCTGAAGTCGAATTCTTAGAGCCTGCGACGGGAAACCAACGGGATGCGCATGACGATTCCAGACGTTCCAGTTGTCTTACAAAAGTAAGTCAACAGGAAATGCCCATCAGACTAAACAACTCTTGCTAAGACGTGATTCCTATATATGTAATAGTGTAGCTGGGCTCTTGGAGTTCCACATCAGGTGTTCCAGATCTTCAATTTTTATACGACAACAGGGAGTACTCATCAGGCTGAACAACTCTTGCTAAGACTTCCTTACTGTAAATGTAATAGTGTAGCTGGGCTCTTGGAGTTCCACATCAGGTGTTCCAAATCTTCAAATTTATTCTCTCAGCAAAAAATGCTCATCACGTGGAACAATTTTAGCTATGGCGCTATTTTTGTATCTCTTATATTTTAGCTGATCTATTGCAGTTCTGCATCAGGTGTTCAAGATTCCAAGACAAATTATAGCCTATATGTTGCCCAGACTTAATAGCTATATAACAAAAAAAAAAACAATCAAATCCGTCCAGTATAGTTCCGAAGATTAGCGTGCATGGAGTAACTTCTCCCGTTTTCCTCACATTTCCCTTCACTGCTCTGCTCCTATTGATTGTAGCGTGATGAAAAGTATCCTATAACCAGCCCAGGAGTATGAAAAATAATTGTACCAAGTTTTGTCAAAATCCGTCGAGTAGTTTTTGTTTCTATAACGGTTATACAGACAGACAGACAGACAGACAGACAGACAGACAGACAGACAGACAATAATTTTACTGATTGCATTTTTGGCATCAGTATCGATCCCTAATCACCCCCTGATAGTTATTTTGGAAATATGTTTCATGTACAGAATCGACCTCTCTACAGATTTATTATAAGTATAGAAGAAGATAGAAGAAGAAGAAGATATAGATAGATTAATCTACAGCAGCACTATGTAAGCGTTCGGCTCTATTACATTGATGGTTAACATCAAATGTGAAGAAATGGTTCTTTACATTCTATAGCAGAAATAATCAGGTGCAAAATCAAAACAAACTTATTTGTTCAGTGTAAAACTCTTTAGTGACGAATAATTTCACAATCAGTCTTTCCACGTTTTATTTGGTTCGTACAAGATAAATATTAATCTCATAATTTTCTTATGATTGTTTGAGTGGTGCTTCTGCGTGCAGCTCACATCACTGCACAGGCCAGCTCCATAAACCACAGCTTCAGAACACATTATATGACACTCCGTGATATACTGTAATGATCAGAAAGCTTTCGTTTGTACGTCGTTGTATTGGTTTTACAAAACTATCATATAAATTAGGAAAAAGCTTTAATACCTGTTAAATCATAGTCATGTTTATTTTCTATGTAGCAAATATTTATTGCCACATTTAACACGACATGCTGCTGATTACTGTAAAATCTATCATAAAGTAATGTTATTGAAAGTTTGCATGTTTGTATGGATGGATGGATGTTATTCAATCAGGTCAGAACGGCTCAACGGATCTAGATGAGATTTCGCTTAGAGTAAGGTCCGGAATAACACTTAGACCGTTTAACCCCGCATTACGACCCATGCGATATTTTAAGAATTTCACGGAGACGAGACCGGTAGCAACTACCAGTTTTTTACATTTTTTGAGCAATTTCGTCACACCCATAGGTCTTTGATGGTGGTCTATAAACACCTGAGACCACACGCCATTAACAATAAATCTTTAATTAATTTCACATTAATGAAGTATTGAATAGGTAATACCAAAATTAAAATAACGCATTAATCTCAGTCTGACATGCGCCAAATGATCACGCCATATTAATTATCATAAGTGGCACCGTTAGTTAAACGATTACCAAAAACTTATAATACAAGCTTATAATAATGCTTATCAAGTTATTAATTTTTCAACAGACTCCCGCTTCATTTATAACACTGAACGTTTCTTAGATATTTTCATGATCGGTGGTAAAATATAACATAGTACTACTTTACATATTATAGACAAAAATATCTGATGTCTAGTAGTATAGTTGTGCCATAATAATAATAAGTTGCAGAGGTGTAGAGAATATTTATAGTTCCTGTTTGTTATAGTTAACATGTTCCGCATACTTATTCCGTAATGGAATATAAACGTCAATCGCAGCCTTAATTTATGTACCATATTATGTAGTTCCGCCTGCCCATCTTGGCGTATTTTGATGATATCTTTATTGAAACATACCATTTTTTATTGAAAAGTATATCGATAAAGAAACAAAAACGCAATAAAAATTTATTGATGCTCACCAGTAGCGTTCGGCAGTGTTGTATATTAACTTAATTAATTTGTGCAATACGACATTTTACTAACTGGATGCCTAGTCTGATAAATTGGCAATATTTTGCAATACTGAAGATCATAAGAATGTCTTCTTTTACATGGCAACATTTATTTCTCAATTATTGATTAATTTTCTCTACTAAATTAACGTTGATAAATATTTAAATGTACTAATATTATAAAGCTGAATTTAAAAAAAAATAGTTTGTTTGGTTAAACGCGCTAACGGTCCGAATTGAAATATTATTTTTGTCTTGGATAGTCGATTTACCGAGGATCGGCCACCCGGTCCTCGGCCCACCCAGGACTAGGCACTGACTTGTGGACGGCGAGTAATGGGTGACTCGCCGTCTAACCAAGAAAAAAGCCCAACTCGAAAGTGCGTCATGTTCCACGCGATCCAAAAGGAAACTAACGGAGCCTCCATACGGCTAAATGCCGAAAGCGCGTGAAACCGCGGGTAGAAATAGTCATATTTATGAAAATAGGTTAGTGTGTTAACCTTAAAAATTAGACATAGCTATGCTGCCGAAGACTTTTTTAAACTTTTAATGAGGAAAAATTCCGCCATAAGTACATGATTTTTGCGTAATTTAAACCGTTTACGCAGCTCTCGCAACGCAAGATCTCACCAATATTTTTCCCAAATATGCAACATTTTTACAATGGACTATCTAACACAAAAATAATATTTCAATTCGAACCACTAGTTCCCTAGATAAGCGCGTTCAAACAAACAAACTCTTCAGTTTTATAATATTAGTATAGATCTAGAAAGGTTAGGAGAATAGTTTCTCTAGAGATCGCGAAAAGAGTATGTATCCTATGTATTGTTAAACAGGGTGACTTTTTTAGCACCGTCCAAAATTTTTCTAGGCGTTAGGTATCAATCACTAAGCCCATTTTTGAAAAAAAATCGATACCTTAAATTGTCATATTAAATCTTTTTCTCATCCGCTCTGCGTGGTCACTAAGCTAAACGTTAATAATATACACTTGTCGACGCATGAAACGGGTAGAGCGCACCCCGCCGACCCCCCGCCCCGCCCCGCTACACCTGAGCGACACATCACAGCGCGGTGTCCAGATTCATCAACTTTTTATAGATAACATTGAGACGTGATATCTCGATATTTTTGTATTGAGTGATACAAAAAGAAAAAACACGTATTCAATGATCTTCGCCAAAGATTAATATATTAAAATTTGGATGGTGACTAAACAATCACCCTGTATACTGAGTAAGTTCTTTAGTTTTTGTGAAAACCTACGAAAAAACTACAAGGGAATAAGTGTAACTTTATGTGTAATTAAGTATATGTTTGAAGTAATATGTGAAGGAAAAAGTGATGAGCGAGGATGTGTTAACTATTAGCATTGAGAAAGAAGGCTATCTGTTAAATGTCAAGTGACAGAGTGTTGCATAATTTTCGTAAAATTAGATGTGTAAAAGGTTAATACTTTATTTATAGCGATTGTAACAGAATTTAATATTTTCATTTTTTATGCTAATAAAAATATACTGTTTTTTATCAAAGTTAATCGCTCGAAGGCAAAGGGCGCTTTATTAATAAAGGCGTAACTTGCACTCCTAATAAGAGCTGCTCGTAAATCGTTCTCAACAACAGATTCCGAATTACGACCGAACTGTTGTTACTTTTTATATTTCACTTTCCACTTTTTACACGTACGCCGCACTGGGGACGCATAGAGCTGGGAAAAGCTTAGACGGAACACTCCCGATAACATACAAAGATAGACATACCTATTCATTACCTAACCGTTCCAAGCTTCTGAAGTGATGAGAATCACATAAGTTGAAACACAAGGTTTTAAGATGCCTTTTTTACCAAAATCAATATTATTTTACCTGGTTTTGAAATACGTAGGTATTATATGTCTTTTTCTCTAATAAATAATATTCTCGATTTATTTAAGTATTGTTTTAAGAATTGGTACGTACATGTTTAAAACGAACTTCTCTTACAGCCTTGGTTCCCGAAACATTGTTACGGCATCGTTCTGCCCTGTCTAAAAATACGCAGGTCTACAAACTAAACCCTTTCGCGCGGTCTGCGCCAATAATGAAATCCGGGGTGTGAAATAAAAAGAAAAAACTCTCTTAATTAAATTTTCTTTTAGCAAAATTTAATAAACGTAGGGGCGAGTGTGGCGCCCGCCCGCGCCCGCGTCGGTGCTGCCGTCTGCCGAACGCGCGCTGGCCAGCTGAGCCGACCCGTTTGCAGAACCCAACTCACTATTTATTTGGGAAACGGAACTCGTGATTTTGGAATATTTTTTCCGAATAAAATAAATCTGCTAGTAGAAAGTGAACGATAACCAAATCTAGGCCTAGCAATGAAAAACAAGAACTCAACGTAGGTAGCGACTTTACTAGAAAAATATTCAGGACAATGCAACGTTTGCAAAACTTTTTAAAAGGAGAGCCCAAGATTTATGATATTTTTCAATTTTCAAAAGCTTTATGCTTAGTGAACTTATAGACATTAGCAAATCTAGGAGATAAGCGTCCGGCGTCCAGTGCTAGATGTGCGATATGAAGCGGGCCGATGTTGCAGCGATATTTAAATAAACACTTAGCAACAATAAGCGATAAGTGCCGCGCCGCTCAAACTCACGGTGGATACCGACCGACATACGCACGGTACCGACTGCACAACAGGCGTTACTAACATTTTCCAAAACTAAGATAAAAGTTACTTTATGACGACAAAATGTTTTCCGTAAGTGTCTCTCAGTATCAATTTTATTTTATACTACAGTCTACACTTGATCTGTCGTTTATAGATATCAGTTAGAGTAATAAAAGAAAAGCGACTTCGTTTATTATCAAGTTAGCTGCGATTACAAAACAACATTTTTTTTTATTAGCGAGTGACACAAAAAGCCACACCATCACGTATCGCGTGTAACTAATACTTCACATTAATAATTACAAATACCAATATAATTGCAATGGCCGCTCGCGTCGGCACAGCGGCACTGCGCACTTCTTTATAAATGTGTGGATTCCTCTCAAATTGTTTAGCAGTATATAATGCTCATTTAGCTTACATGTGAGCTCGTAAGTTCGTTCCCGTCACATTACCGTTGCACTGCGGAATGATTGAGATCTATGGTAGAAACATTCAGCTGCATTGTTGCTGTTTTCTACCTTTCTATTCTTAATGATCAAAGAAATTGTTGATAAATCAAGTGTCTGTAATTTAGAAGTGATTTATATATTTTTTCGTTCAGTTCTCCTCAATTTTCTGCAATGATTATGTTTGATATAGTTTCAAACTACTTCCAGATATTAATTACTTCCCACATCATTGTAGTTGAATCTCAAAAATATTTTACATTGTTTAAGACTTAATAATATAAATAGAAAAAAAGTCTGTGTGTATGTGTGTGTCATGCTGTCGGTACGGGGTGAACCTTACTCCACGTATCATAGCCTCATGAATAATGCACGCCGCTCCAAATAATATACGATTACACTGTAGTCTGTAGCCTGTACTCTATAGGAAAATGCACTTTCTTTGTCTTGTGTGTTTGTCCGCCGAATTCGGGTAATGACCGCGACCAACGTAATGTCTTACACTGACTTATGAATACAGTTATGTAGGGAGATATGAAAGTTAAGTCAATAAGTTTTACCACGTAGCGAGTCTTGATACATTATAGATTTCAGAATATATTTATTCAGCCTTTAACTCATAATCAACTTAAGTCTAGGTATATTAATTGTGTGTTTGCCTGATTTTTGATAACCTTGAACCGTTTATTATGGTAAGAGGAAGTTTTTTCAGTGCCTCTTTCTACAATAAAACATTTAATATTATTGCGCGGTAACACTCTACGTCACCGTGAAATCAGATAACAACAAGACCGGCTCGTTATAATTGTAACCTTCCTAATCGCTGCTAAAGTAATCTACGTTATTTTATTTATTGCTCTAATTGTTCTTTATATACCATCGTCTGGTTCCAAGTTAATCAGCGCGAAGTGGACGGTGTTTGTATTGTATTATTTTTGAACTATTTCTACCATTTACGTCATTTAGACGAGCTCAGTGCGCGTTATAATTTGTCAGACAATCCTTATTTATAGGTGGAGTCCCACTGAGTGATTTATATTGTTCAACATTGTGTTTTTTTTTTCGTTTAAATCAAAAATGTAATCAGAAAATGAGTAGGTACAACAACGAATCAAAGGTACTTAACAACTTTTTTTAGATTACCAAGTACGAAACGTTTGATCTGCTCATTGTTATCGAGTAAATGATGAGAAAAGTCATAGTTAGTGAAGTGATTGTGTAGTAAACGGTTACGCCCATCGGGCGGGCGTCGATACTGTCTGCGGTGCTGGTGAGACACCAGCGCGCCACGCTCGTGCCGGATCGCTGTTATTAGCGCATCTGTTAATTGCGCAATTTGCAGCTGCGCCACGCCACAGCACGGGCCAGCACGCAGTAGCACTACTCACGAACATGGCTCAGGAAGTGCCTACTCATTACATAGACCTATTTCAGATGTTCAATAAGCTTTATTTCTTCTTTTGTTTTAAATAATTCCTTTTATAAGTTTTATAAAGTTACTTAGCTACTTACATTAGTAACTATATTGTTAACTAAATCATAGATTTATTTAAACCCACTGTTAGCACATTGTCTGTGAAATTGTAAAGTTAAATCGCTGTGAATTATTTATTTGCGTGATCAGTCCAAGGACCGAACGTGGGACGGCGATCGCTTCCCAGAAGCGATAGCATAGCATCTATTACGCGACACGCCTAACTGTGGGAACGTTCAGACTAGCTGGGGAGCCGATAACCTAGTAATAGTGCAATCGTTATAGTAGGTGTCTTATTAGAACCAATAGGCTCATTCTGAGAAGGTACACAATACTTCAATACTTGTGCCAAGTTAACAGCAAGAATTTACACCACTGTTCGCGTGATAAGAATATAATTAAGTAAACATAACGTCCAATTTTATAATGCTTAATACTTGGTCCCAGTGCATAGTTTGCCTTTTTACTGCAAAATTACAATAACTAAATCTGTAAAAAATATATGGGAATAATTTGTAATAAAAAAATTCACTGTTCTAACACTCAACAATAGCTAATTAATAGACACGTATAAGCTATCTCAATTTAATCAGATAAGTAGAAAGGAATCAGATCTGTAAATTGCCTAAAAACTAAAACTGGTGATGAGTTGATGCGCACTATTATTACAAAATGAGTAAAAATATCTAAATACCATTATTTTTATAACTACTTATTGTCAACTAAAATTATTGGTAAACAGAGGACGCGGACGCTCGCTAACAGAACTACTCGTAGTAATGTGGAGGTGCTATTTCATAACGACGCGTACAAAAACTACTTATGAAATGCCCCATCGGAATACTGGGAACTATAAACAGAGAGGGAGACACAAACAAGTAGTTGTAGAAAAACTAGTTAACAAAAAACCACATAATTATGTTTGTAGACAGACTGTCCACCTGGTGGATAGTGTTTATTGGCACCAACTGACACAAGTGCAACATCAGCAGATGAGATGCTTAGCAGTTTACCATTGAACCTGATATCGTCACAAAAGTTGTGATTAGGTACTCGTATATCAAATAATATATTATACAGGGTGTTTCTTTTAAATTGGCCAAAAGGGAGAAATCCCCATCCATAAGAGATACGGGAAATTTTCTTGGAAAATGCCATAATTTTCAACATTAAAAAAGAGATTTAAAAAAAAATGTATTTTTTTCGTTCATACAGTTTGTATGTAAAAATATTTTTCTAAATTTGACCAACTTCCGCCGTCCCAATTTAATGAAATTAACGGCATTAAAAAAATTTTGGTCAATTTCACTCATTTTTGTGGACAACCCACACTTGATCAAAGAAATAAAAACGCCAAAATTGTCAACATCAAAAAAGTGATAAAAGTTCCTGAGAATGTATTCCCGTATCTCATAAGGATGCGGATTTCTCCCTTTTGGCCAATTTAAAAGAAACAGGTGTATACATTATATCAAAAATACTCTAAGAAACAAGCATATTATAAATTAGAAGATTATATTCAAGATAAAAATGCTTGGAAACATGCTGGTCCTGCTCCATACGAGTAGTACAATGTAGGGCTTAAGCAGAATCAAACAGGTTGAAATTTTAATAACACACTGCCTATATTGTATTTCTATAATAGCTATAATTGCAATATTAAGTGAAAGTGTGAACACAGTGTGTCTTTTTAGCTTTATAATATTATTGTTTTTTTTTTTTTTATTTTTTATATTTTAAATAGTAAAATGGTCTAGAATTGGGTATGGGTACTTACATCGCATTCACATTTCTTTTTAAATTTGTGATTTCAAAGCAATGTGAAACATTTTTGAAAAAGAGTAAGTATGGAGTTTCTTGCCCATTCTTCTTCATACAAACCTACCTTTGCCAAAATGTAATAATCGACGCGACGGCGACGTTCAAAAGTGCCTCTTTGATGGTCTAATTGGAATAAATTGTTTGACTTTGACTTTGATTACTAGGTACGCACGAATATAGGTTTGAGAAACATGGCTTCTAATAACAACAATGATGATATTTTTATTTCAAAGGTATTTTTGTGAAAAAAACAGAGCAATGGGCATGTCTCTTCACTCAGGATTGTTCCCTGTTGACAAAAGAGCAGTGGTCAGAGAAGTGGTATTCAAAAAGTAATAATGTGGCTGTCGAAGCGCGTACGAGGGCCGCGAGACGATTGAAACTTAAACGTTTGTCTTCAACAGTGAGATATGAGTCGTTACAATACAAACAGTAGAGTGTAGTCACCTCTACATATCCGGGAGGTAGATCCAGAAGGTAAACTCCAAACAAGCCGCATAACTAGCAAAGATTGAGTATGTTACGGTTAAAGCCCGAAGTGCAGTTACACCTAGGTTTAACCGGCTAAACCTGTGTAACCGACCACATGCGGTTAAACCTACATGTATCCTACTTATCTTCGGTTAGAACTAGGTTTAGCCGGTTAGAACTAAGTCTAACCTCGGGACTTGCTGGCACCCCCACTCGGACAATTTGGGTTAGAAAAGATGTTATTTTTTTTAAACCACGCAGAAGTAGACCGTCGACTTGCTCCTGTGAAGGAAGGATACACCTAGGTTTAACCGCACTTCGGGCTTTAACCGTAACATGTATTTCCAGTTTTCTACAAAATACTAAATAACTTGTTAAGTTAGTTACTTATGGTAGGCCCTAGAAGCCCTTTATTGTTTTGCAACCTGAATAATAGCTACACGTGAAAACAGTTCAAGTCGCTAGGACCTACGACCTACATACACCAGTTCTTATACAACCCACTGATAATGATGGGAGCCACACTGGGAAACGAAAATTGAGTATTTCGGAACAGGAAACCTTATTTAGACTCTTAAAACCTGAGTACTGAACTAGGGACCTCAAGTTCAGCAGCAGCCGTACTTACAATTTTTTTTTACAACTATCTTCTTCTTCTTCAACCTTTAGTCACCCAATGCTGGGTGTATATCTCTTCCAAATCTTTCCACTTCTGGCGGTTTTGTGTTATGGCTATCCAGTTTCTTCCGGCCACTTTAACAAGATCGTCCGTCCACCTAGTCGGTTGTCTCCCCACATTCCTCTTTCCCGTTCGTGGTCGCCACTACAACTCTTTCCTGCCTCATCCGGTCTACAGCATATATGGCCCGCCCACTTCCACCATCACACAACGCCATCTAGTCCCAAGCTAAGCAGAGCTTGTGTTATGGGTACTAGACAACGTGCCAGAATGGCATCAACTAACAGCATTTGGTGTGGGATCAAAATTATCAATAATTTTCAAGTCCTAATGTTCATTTCCAGTGTTCCAGTGCCTCTCTGAAAAGCCTGATTTTTACACTATCAGGTTCCTATCTTTTTTCTGTAACACGTTATAGTTCTGGTTCTTCTGTAAGTAGTTCCTGCGGCGGGTACATGTCGTATGCTCGTCACGCGCGCACATCTCGCCGCGCCGCGACGTCGCCGCGCGTAGTAGCGCGTGTGTGGGGGGCCTAACGCTGGATTCTCATGACGACGGTATTTTTAGACACCGCCACTTGGTTACCTACAACCATGCTAAGGTAATGCAACCTATTAAACTTATCTCCATTCAACTTGCTTGAGTTATGAAAAGTTGCAAAAACTTGTTAGCTAAACATCTCCTTTTAATTTCCATGTTGTGGTTTATTGGATATTCTGTGAGTTTAAACGTCTTTGTAAAGGGGTTGAAAATAAGTAAAGCATCATTTAGAGATAACACCCCTTTCACATTGGACCTTATTTGCAACGCATGCTTTAAAATAGGTACCTACTAGTACTCAGCACACTAGATCATCTACATAGCACAGAAGTCATTCGCTTGTTGTTAGACAATTTTCATTGTTAGGTACATTACGATAGCGCCCTTTGAATGTTGCAGTCAGAGTTGCGTCAGGCGCACTTCCCGGCGCTCTCGACCGACGGACACAGGCCCTGCGAAGGCAGCCACGGGTGGGAAGTGATAGGTTACCGCAAGAACACCTGTTATTGGCCAACCATACACAACACCAACATGCACTAATGATTCCCTATAAACTATGAACGACACTGTCCGCGTCAGTTTGCAGTCGATTGCCTTCACACTATTAGCACTTATATCGATGTATGTGAAGACAAACTGCAATGAATTCGGAAGAGGAAAATGCCAGGCTCAGGAAGTAAATACTCACACTCAATGTATGCTGACTGATACTAATAAGTGTAAGTAGCTAGTTCAAAGCCACCTATTACAACTTTCATGAATACCCTTTAGTTTTTGCATAGTATCGTAAACACGGCGCATGTCATAAGATACCTACGCGTATGTCCTCGATGGCTATCTAACGTCTATTTGTAAAGACAATAATTATAATCTCGACATTGTAGAGATCTAAACATTAAATATAATTACCTATCTATTTATGGCAAGGAAAACAAGAATATAAAGGGAATGTGAGAGAAATATGAACCTGAATTCAAAAAGCGTCAAGTTTCTATAAGACACCAAGGTAAAGTATATCTACCTTTTATCGGATACGCAATTTCAGTCTAAACCCCAACAGTAACTTTCTTTGTCATTAATAAATGTTAGGATCATAATACGACGCCATGACGAGGTGTTCATAATTAGATTCAACCCATGAGTGCCTGACAGTCGTTTATAAAACATGATGCATCCGACGATCGTCTTCCGCGGTGTTCGGACGAGGACGACATGTGAACGGCCGCTAAGTCAAAGCTCTCGCCCTTGAAATAAAAGGTCCGAAGCGAAAAGTTTATTAATATTCAGTGTATCTTGGAGACAAGTTAAATAGCCGTGTATTTGTATTCATTATCCTCCGAGTCTAACCGCTTACGTGTGAGCCGAATAGTTGAGCGACGCGACCTGCCACTGTGTCCCTTGACACACGATACGACTCGTGACTTCCAGTCTCGTTGGTGAATCGTGAAAAGAAAAATATATAGCAGACGTAATGATGAAATGAAATGATGATGAAATGATGTTTATTTATGCAAGTAGGTTATATCAACACTTTTACCCGTCTTTTCATAAAACTAGGAGGGGCCGGTGTTTCGTCCTGACTACTCTGAGAAGAAACATCTGAAACAAACTCAGAAGTCACAGTCTCTTTTAAAGTCCAGACATATAAATGTAGAACAGTTTATACGAGGACCATGCAGGCAATGTCTGAAATGGTCTTTTGAAGAAAGAACCACACAAATTTGAGTGGACCTGTCCAGTCAGTGCAAGCATTTGTCAGTTATCGTGGAGCTCAACTTATAACACAAGGAGCTCAGCGACACGACGAACAATACCAAAGAAGAATACCGTAAATATAGAAGTAAGTAATCTGAATTGGATCTGTACAAAGGTTTCATCCCACCAGAACATCGGTTCACCTAGTTCACCATCAGCCCATGTGCGGGGGCTGCCTTAACGCGGATGAGATTGATACGTGATTCTGGAAAGCGAGAGTGTTGCTGACCAACGGTCACAACTTGGCAGTCTTGTGTCAATGAAAGAATCCTGTTAATTAGAGTCTAGATGCGGAAAAGTGAGCCGAGCCGAGCTGGAGGACGACGGAACAATAAAACACAGTCATCATGTTTTATGGATAGAATTATACGCCAAATAAATACTCCTTTGCGTGACGGTAACAAAATGGCGGTTGAAGGAACAGGGTGGGTTTTAAACACTTATAAGTCTGACAGTCACAGTTAACAGAAGAAACTAGGGAGAGACTCTTAAAGTTTACGCTAAACCCACCAGTTATTAGGCTGTTTGCCACCAGGGGGAATCTGGGAGACAACCAATTTTAGAGCGCTAGACGTTTCCCTACTACGTGTGTACAACGTGGCTGCGCACTGACAGTTTCGTGTGGTGTCATAGTGGCGTGTCGCGGTGCGGCGCGGCGTGCGGGTAGCATTAGTCCACATTAGCCACGCCGCTGCCGCTACGTGTCCCATTGTGCGCAGAGCTCGGCTCTCGCGGTAGGTGACCAGCGGTAACAATACCTCGCGATGCAACACGCGCGGCTGGAACATTGATGCCACTCGCAGCAGGAGCCTTTGTTTCAAATGAGAGGTTACGACGCCTCATCCTTGTTGCTACAACACCTTCTTGTTTTTAGAAGTGATCGCCAAGTTTACCGCAAATAAAAAAGCAAAATCGTAAAGAATTTTCCAAGATGATTAGAACCTGGTCGAAACAACATACATACGTTCACTGCTTGTTCAAATTGTAAGTAGTCGTGAATAGAGTCCAGGTAGGTAGATACTGCAGTTGACAATGGCTTGGGCGGTTAGTTGACCCTATAAAGGACAACTATCAAGAATATGCGCATTGCTAATAGTAGACAACCTTGAACACCGCCAACTTAGCAATAAACAATGAGATCTTACTCCAACGACTAATAAATTTCATTGCTACATAAACTTACGAGTACAGCAGCGACCACGACAGCACTTCGTGTCTTTAATCACCGCGAGTCCAAACTCGGCCGCGCGATACATAATGTTACTCTAGCCATCTAACAAAGAACAATATTTTAATATTCCCCAATATAAAAAGCTGTATAATCCTCGTCTCACTAAATAGGTATACTTAATCAATGAGAATCTAAGCATTAAATCCCCCACGCCGCCGATACGTATCGAATCGGAATGACGTCTCATTCGTCCGATTTATAACGCGTGCAGACTACGACCGATAGACGAGTTCGACCACCCAATATACAAAAATATTTTGAATACCGCCACTAACAAAACGGCAGAGCAAAAATTAATTTGTACTGAATGTTTGTAGCATGTGGCGTTGCGGAGCCTCGTAGCAGGCGTAGTATGAACGTAGCGTGACGCAACATTTTGCATGGCGTTCGATTCCCGCGCGGCTATAAATCATGTCGACCGACAAGCGAACAAAGCCGGGTAACGCGCCGTGTCTTTGTGGATTTTGAGCGATTTCGGTTTATAATCATTTTTCATCCCACTACGCCGCGTGCCGCCCGGAATTTTACGCTGATCACCGGAATATACGAGTTTTGTTAGTATTGTGTACCGCTTCTCTTTATTTAGCTCTTGTGAACTCAAAGCCTAAACAATTATATTTATCTAAACTTATTGGTTTTCGTTATAATTCGAGTGTTTGTTTATTAAATAGATGAACAAAATGATAATACATATTATCTAATAATACTTGAAAATGTTGCACGTTGCATGTTTGAGGTCACAAAGCATGGTCGTTCATATCGCTAACCCTTTTATAAGACTAAATATTTTATCTATTGTAATTATCTCTTTTAAAACATTTATGTAATTCGCGTCACAATTTTTTGTCCCCAGTGATACAGCATTGAAATGTCACCATTTGAGATGTACCGGGTCGGGTACGGAGCGCGCGGTCGGGGCGCCCAGTTCCCATAGAGCACGTCTCTAATTAATCATAATAGCGGTTTTTATATCAATGTAATGATGCAATAAATTTTTGTCAATTGTTTGCAGTAGCAGGCGGCGTGCTGACCCGCTGCTCGCTAGCGTGCGCCGCGCGGAGCGCCTTGACCGGCGAGGCTCGCGTGCCACTAACTAGCTAAGCCCAAGGTTCATATGAGAGATTCGACATCAATATGGGCGTGTTAGATAATGTATTGTTTGTTTCTAAAGATTATAGGGTCGAAGATGGATGCAGTGCCTAAAGTGCAGTACATAAAGCCGGTACAAGTAGCAATGGCTACTTGTACCGGCTTTATGTATGTACGTTCACTCTCGTAGCTCTGCCGTAGATGGTGTTAAAATACAAATAAAGTTACAGAAAACCATGTTCCATGTATTGTTGATTCATCCTCTCCTTTGTACTATTGTTTTCCTGTTTAATATATTTTTCCCTAATTGCAAAACGTAGGTACGCTACTTCCTTACCGTGCTATAATTCGCTGCGTTTAGCGACGTGTCCGCATGCATATCCGACAAAACAGTATAATGTCGTCATGTAAAACAAATGCGACGCAACAGGGTACATTCGCACGCCGCTGATTAAGCCTTCTTTTACAATGAAAAACTGGCCAAGTGCGTATCGGACCGCGCAATGAAAGGTTTCGTAGTTGAAAATGATTTCATCCTATGCGCAAACTCTACATTTTAGTTGAACTAACTGTTGACAACAGTGTGAAGTATCCTATAACTTGCGGCAAGACAGAGCATAAACGGCCTTACCTTCCTTAGAGTATTTGATATTAATTTCAGCTTGATACCTGGTATGCGCAATACCTACACATACCACAATCTCTATCAAGCTGGCGCGAAGTATGGGTAGTTATGTATGCCGCACCATATATTTCACATGAATTTCTGTTTAAACCACCAAAATAAAATATAAATCAAGACTTAAGTCTACATCTCAACAATATATACAAACGTCTAGTTAGCACATGACAAAGTAAAGGTGTGTTTACTACGACAGCGCGACTATCCAGACAAAACGCAAACTGATCGGCCGGCCGTGCGCGGTACTAATGCGCGCGGCTGATTAATGTGCCGTGTGAGCGATGCCTAATGATACGCGCGCAATTATTTACACCTTTACTGCACAAGTCGGTTCACATTTTACCTTTAATGATCCGGTAATTAGCAATTGCCTTAAGATATTGACATATTATCCGCAAGCACTATTTAGCGAACTGTTTTTTGCTAAGCTAAATTAAATAGATCTACTAGTTATTTATTGTATTTAGTAAAAAAAATAAGGATAGTTTAAACATATCAATCGGTATTAACATAATCCGAGGAGGCCTGTGTCCTCGTCGGTAGGAACATTACGTACAGGTGATACAGGCCTCCTCTCTGAATGAAGGAGTGGGCCCTTATCCACTACGTGGGCCCAGCGCAGATTGGTAGATGCTGCAGCACACCAAAAATTGGAAGCATGTTGTCTTCGAATGTTTGGTTCTGTAGGACAAGTCGGTTTCCTCTCAATGTTTTCCTTCACCGTTTTGAGAGAAGTGGTGATAAAAAAAATTACACGAAGTAATGGGCCAGGCTGGATCCTAACGCACGATCTACAACTCGAAATCCGAAGCTGATAGATACCACCTGGGCCATCTCTGATCTCAACATCATTAAAAAAAACTTTTTCAAAAAAAATTTAACCGCCTTCAAAAACAACGACAAAAAAGTGTAAAATAATCTACAAAATAACTTTTCTTTCGGAAGTCGGTGCCTTGGTTTTTTTTTTCTTTTCTTTGTCTTTTTAGCCACCGACTTCCGAAAGAAAAGTTATTTTGTAGGTTATTTTACACTTTTTTGTGGTTGTTTTTGAAGGCGGTTACATTTTTTTTGAAAAAGTTTTTATTTTACTCTTTTTGGTTTAAATATTCAATCCGAATTCTTGTCAAGAACATCATTCTCTTACATGTGCACTAGAATTTTGTAATCCTTCGCACCGGTAATTACATCGCTCATGTACACAATAGGATAATAAAATTCCATATCTCAAAAACTACTGAACCGATTTTGATGAAACTTGCAGTATTCCCTAAGTCTAATGATACCTAAAACAACAAAAAAAGAATTACTTAAATCGGACTGGTAGTTCCAGAGATATGCGAACACAAACAAAATCAATCGACGCCTACTCCTTACTGTTAAGGAGTTGTACCTTCCATCATCAGCTCATCCACCTGAGATGATGATTATCAGATGCAAATACTTGAACAGCTTTAGAAAATATATGAAATTGGTACTATGTGCCTATAAAATTTGAAGGTTGCCCTCGATTTCCCTGGGATCCCATCATCAGACCCTGACCTGATGATCATGGGACCACTTGTGAAGTATACCCTTTCAAACAAAAGAAAATTTTTCCAAATCGGTCTAAGCGTCTTCGAGAAATCGGGGAACATACAATAAAAAAAACTTGAGAGGTTTCAAGGGACACCCGGATGGAACGAAGTTACTGTATACACTCAACAAAAATAATCGTCGCGACTCCACTCCACTCCACTCCACTCCCGTCCAGTCCGGTCCGGTCCGGTCCGGTCCGGTCCGGTCCGGTCCGGTCCGGTCCGGTCCGGTCCGGTCCAGTCCAGTCCAGTCCAGTCCAGTCCAGTCCAGTCCATTCCATTCCATTCCATGGTAATAAACACATTACCCTCCTTTGCGTCGCGCAGTCGGATAAAAGTGTCGTGCCAACTTTTCGTAAGAATTCAGCCAGCCCCCTTTCACAACGCGCGATAAGGAACTTCGTTCCAAAAAGATTCCGATGAATTGAGAACCTCCTCCTTTTTTTGAAGTCGGTTAAAAAAGATTAACCGGCTTCAAAAACAACCACAAAAAAGGGTAAAATAAACTACAAAATAACTTTTCTTTCGGAAGTCGGTGGCTTTGTTTTTTTTATTTCGGTGTCTTTTTTGCCACCAACTTCCGAAAGAAAAGTTATTTTGTAGGTTATTTTACCCTTTTTTGTGGTTGTTTTTGAAGGCGGTAAAATTTTTTTTGAAAAAAGTTTTTTATTTTACTCTTTTTAGTTTAAATATTCAACCCAAATTCTTGTCAAATACATCATTTTCTTACATGTGCCCTAGAATTTTGTAATCCGTGGCACCGGTATTAACATCGCTCATGTACACATTAGAGATGTTGCGAATGTCTGATTTTTGACATTCGCGAATGCGAATGCGGATGCGAATATTCAATTTTAATATTCGCGAATGCGAATGCGAATGCGAATATTGACTTTAAAATAAAACGCACGCAAAATGATAGATAGGTTTATCATTTCATGTCAGACTATTGAAATCTAACATTGGCCAAGTCGATATAGTTGAATGAATGTAACTTCATTCATTCAACACATAAAAATTCAACAAGTTTAGACTGGAGCTGGATTTTTTTACTTCTCCGCAGGCGTGGACAGAGAACTTATAAAAATATATTTTTGTTTTTCTCTTTTTTCTCATATTATTTGCAAAATTATGTACTTAGTAGATTTTTTTATATAACTGGGTGGTAGGACTCATTTGATGTTTTTATTACGATAAAAACAAATTTTGACATTTTTGTTGCGATTATTTTAATATTTTACTACAATTGGACAACAGAACTATTTCAATTTAGTTGTCTACTTCAAGACTATTGCGTTACATATAGTTTCCACATTCAAATCGTAGTAGTAAATAAAAAAAATAGTTTTTCAGAAATATTCGCAAACATTCGCATCGATTTATGCGGATGCGAATATCAAAAAACATGCGAATATTTGCGAATGCGAATGCGAATGCGAATATTCGCAACATCACTAGTACACATGCTCATAAAATTCCCTATCTTAAAAACTGCTAAACAGATTTTGATGAAACTTGCAGTATTCCCTAAGGTGAACGATCCCTAGTGCAACAAAAAAGAATTTTGAAAATCGGTCCACAATAAAATTGGCGGAGTAATCGCGTAACAAACACGCAAAAAGTAATGTCATCCAAGTAGCCGAAATAAATAAAAAAGCTCACAAAATAAAAAGTGCTGAACCAAATTGGATGAAATTTTATGGGACCACACTGCAAGTATACTGCATCGAACAAAAAAAGAATCACACTCATCGGACTAGAAACCTCGGAGTAATCGATGTACAATATTGTACATACATAAGAAAAAAAAAAAAAACATACCGACCGAATTGAGAACCTCCTCCTTTTTTTGAAGTCGGTTAAAAATACGAATTAAAGTTGTATAATAAAAAAATATAAATTTCGTAAATCAGTTTTACTATTATTACCATTTCGTCCTTTTGACAAAACTGAAAGTACAATGAATGAGTGCTCCCCTTCTCGGACAAACAACAACCCTTGCGATGGACAGTACAGTCGGCCACGTACACTAGTTGGTTTTTAATACGCTACCTATCGTATCGGTTTTTTTCAGTTTTTTACCGTAAATAAAATTGTTAGAAAAATCAAATTATTTTATTGCCCATTCAGTACTGTAGTAAATACATATTATGTTTTACCTGTCATCGCCAAAAATTCAGTTGATATTAAATTTACAATAATTATATTTATAACTAACGACATTACCACATTTTATACCTCTACGTATATGTTATATAACGTTAAATAACTTGCCGGTTTTTATAAAAATATGTAAATTACACTAAGGGGAAGAAAACCAAAAAACGGTGACACATTGTAACTGATTTTTTCCTAAGCCACAAAATGAATGCAGAATCGACTAGAATTATTTAAATTTGTACACTTGCACTAGTTGTTGTATGGGAATTTATTCAAATTAGTGTACTTGTACAAAACCTGTTATAGATGATAAGGGGTGTTTGATTGTCTCCCCTCGTTGTACCGGCCAGCCTCTGGAGCCGGTGCAACAAGCACCACCCGGCGCTAACACAACAGACCGATCCAATATTACAAAAAATAATGGTCACCAAAAAAACCGAACGAGCTTCACAGTAGTCGACTACTATAACATCTCATCACTTAATTTTGGTCACTCATCCAAAGACAAGTCGGCAAATGTTGCTTTACTTGGGTCATTCAGGCACAGAATGACTTGAGCAAGAGTTACTTAACTAAGATGACCTATCCAAGGACAGACCGCCAATCGTTGGTTAATCCTGGTCACCCATCCAAAGATAGACCTTGACAAGTCTTGTACACATTTTATAGCCACTCTACCACCACGTGCGCATTCATCATTGGTTAAATCAAATAGTGCGCCCTTCCAACTCTTCCAGTTAGGGTCAGTTCACATCGGGACGCTACACGACGCGACATAACGCAACGATCCTGGAAATGTATATATTTTCATTTAGTAAATAAAGTTAGATTTTGAGTCGCTCTGTTGACATGTGCGCGCAGCGGGCAGCGTCGCGTCTCGGTGTAAATTGACCCTTACACGCTTCGGTCCATAGTAGGAAAACTAGAAAAAGGATGTCAGGCATCAAAAAATAGCTAGCAAATTATTAGATTACTCTAAAAATTTCATTTGAAAAAAATAAATAAATTGATTGCAATGTCCATACAGTGTTAGTTGCTACTGTCTAATCAATTTAGAAGTAGGTACATACATGTTATATATTTGCGAAAGCACACTCTGATAAATCAACTCAGTTACGAAGTTAGCTATCATTTAGTGTGGATGACAAAATTAATGTGAAAAACTTGGATGTAGCAGCGATAACAATTTATGTGCCGTTACAATCGTATGCAAAAATCGTCCTTGGACCGTTCACCATTAGCGATGCGTAATTAATTTAAATATATTCGAGATGGGTTCACTTTCGGACTATTCATATGATATTTGCAATATTATACGGAATTAAAGCAGAAAAATAAATGTGGATTGTATTTGTGTGCAGGCCCAGGTGGGTGATAGTAATGGTGATGGTATAGTATTAATGTCACCGAGCCGAAGTTATTTGTTTGACAAATTCGTGGTTAGTTCTGTTGATACTGGTAAAGACAGTTTAAAAATTACTTACATAATTTTATGATAAAAACCCGACTGCATAAAAAGCCAACCGAAATGATAGCAAGATCAAAATCAGTGCAGTCGGAGGATACATTTTTTTTTAGGTTTTATGGTTAGAATCAATATTTAATGTGCCCAGTGCCCGGCTCTTCTTCAACGAATCTCCACCTCACAAGCTAAGATCCAATAATCCGTTTAGGATACACAGCGTGCCAAAGAAAAATACATACCTACATTAAAAAAAGTTTGCGATCACTTTGAAAAATCAAAATCTTTTTGCCACGTTACATCCAAACTAATATTATAAATGCGAAAGTAACTCTGTCTGTCTGCCTGTTACGCTTTCCCGCTTAAACCTCTCAACCGATTTTGATGAAATTAGGCACAGACAATCTTTAGACCCTGAGAAAGAACATAGGCTATCAAAACACCACGCGGGCGAAGCCGCGGGCGGAAGCTAGTTGTGTTTTAATTTCTTCTTCTTTTTAGATTCTTTATTTAAAAAAATATTTTTTTAAATAGGTGTAAAAAAATAAAACAGTTCAATTGTTTCAAAATTGATGTGTGACATACATACATACTAGAAAACAACCCTCCTTCTGGTGCCATCGCGTTGGGTCAATATCCTTGTTACTAAAAAAATAGTTTTAGTTTTAAAAAATAAAATTATCACGATGATTGTTATTGATCAAACGTCGATTATTTTCCATTGGTAGTGATTTAAATTGTAAATCGTACGTACGCCACTCAACTGTACGTAGATACCTATACCTACTTATATTATATCAGTTCGCGTTTTGTACGTCATTGTTGTTTTGATCTTTACCCTATAGCTATAGAAACCGTGACTTTGGCATGAACCCTGTCGACATACATCACGCGTACAAGTATTTTCAATTTGAAGGTTACGTATTCTCATTTCTAAAATGAAAGGAAAAGCGGTATCTATAGGTATAAATTACTAAGACACATGGATACAATTTTCTGATGTGACGACATCAAAAACGTATAAAATTTGATATTCTATGCCTGTAAGAATTCACTTACCTTCCCGAACAAGTTCTTCAAATGATTGGCAAAGCACCTAAATCCATTCTTTATTCTTAGACAATAACCGACGTATTATTAGATGTCTTTGTTTTATATCGAGTACGATTTCTGTGTTTAAATCTTGCTTATCTATTGTGTCTGGTAAAACTGCAGATGAAGATATCGCAGGAGCTGAATGTAACAGGATGCTGCAACCAGCGCGCGGCGCGAGTGACGAGTGCGGCGCGCGCGCATTCTCATGGTAATCCGCATGACGTCACTCACTAAACACATGCAAATCGTTTATTGATAAACAAATAATGGTATTATAACTTTTATTGCACATTGTCGGCCCTCAGCAGTCCGCCGGTGTGCGGTGTCGCTGACCGCTCACTCACACAGATTTGAATTCATAATACTTTTTATTGTTTCGCCTCCATTGTATAATATTTGTGTTACTATTACAGCGGCTTGTGGTTGTATTGTTGATGTTGAGCTGTCATAATAATTTTATAATCCGCCACTTATGTTAAGTATTGTTGGCTTTCTATACATATAACGGTAGCCATTTTTTTTTTTTTTTTTAGCTTGGTAAAATCATCAAATGAGTCCTCCAACCTCCATAGCCTGTCATGTTCCGGGGTTACGGTAAGGGAATAATCCCGCGACCCCGGCAGGCTTTGGCCCTCATAATGGTAGCCATACACCATCCTGCCTATCGAACGATCGATTTGACGCTTGCAATTGTTTCAAATTGGCAGTTCGTCCATATACACCATACTGCCTATCGTACGATCGATTTGACACAACGTCAAATCTGCAGCAGCGATGCCAACTTAGCAACTTTATAGCTAGATCTAGCTATTATTCGGTGACCGATAGCTACAAATTTATAAAATTGTAGAGCCTGTCGTCACCGAATAATAGCCAAATGCATCACTGCTGCCGATTTGACGTTGTGTCAAATCGATTTGATGACCTATCAAATTGGCATGTCATGCCATCAAATTGGCATTTTTAAACAATTGCAATTTGAAACAATTGCAAGCGTCAAATCGATCGTCGATAGGCAGGATGGTGTATGGCTACTATTACGTTAAGTGTCATACACTTAGTTGTTTGTCAAACAGAAATATTCTTTAGTATACTTTGTACAGAAGTAAGGTAATGGTCCAAATAAAGATTAGATTAAAAGAGAAGCATAGCATCCATAGCATAGCTTGCAGAGACCTTAAATACCCAGGCGTAGCATTTCGTAGCGGTGTGCGGTGTGTGTCTTGGCGTAGCAGATTGCGTAGCTTGTAGCGGAACATTTCATTGCGTAGCATATCTTAGCGTAGTATGTTGTAGCATATCGCATGTTTGTGACGCGTCTGTAATGATTTTCTGAATATTAATATGTGCAAGTTCTTCTTTTGGTAACAACTAATCTAAGATAGTCTTTCTTCGTCCACTTATACTTAAATATAGCTTACTACATTGTTTACAGTTTGGACTGTAAATTGTTCGTCCTGTCGGAGCACAAAAAAAATATAATTTTTCTATGCTATGTAATAGAGGCGACTCTTAGGAATCAAGCGGTTTGGCAACTGGTTCTGAAGTAACCAATGTTAGGAGCGTAGCTAATTACGAGTATCTTGGGACGTGTCAATTAACCGCCTCGCCGATGACAACTGACTGACATTTACACAACTGTGCCGCATTCTGTTCCATGTGTATTGTAAGGCCACACTTGCTACACTCGCCGTACTCGGAACATTGAAATAATATAATACATTTTTCAGATGATGTTTGTTCCAATCATTGTTTAGTCTTTGTTTTGACAAGTGTATGAGAATCGGTAGAAATTTGGCAATAATTCGTCCTTGAATTCAATTTGAATGTTGCTTACTTTTTAACCGACTTCAAAAAAAAAGTAGGTTCTCAGTTCGACCTGTATGTATGTATGTATGTATGTATGTTTGTCCGCGATTATCTCGCGTTTGGCTGAACGGATTTTGATGCAGTTTTCAGTAAAGTGTTCATTACATTCTGGAGAAGGTTTTAGTATATAACACTAGTAGATATCCCATGACGTTGCCCGCGTGGATCCGTTTTGCTTACTTGGATCGTTGATTTTCAGGGACGATTGCATGTTTGTCCGCAATTATCTCGCGTTTGGTTGAACCGATTTTGATGCAGTTTTCAGAAAAGTGTTTGTTACATTCTGGGGAAGGTTTTAATATATAACACTAATAGATATCCCGTGACGTTGCCCGCGTGGATCCGTTTTGCTTACTTGGATCGTTGATTTTCAGGGACGATTGCATGTTTGTCCGCAATTATCTCGCGTTTGTCTGAACCGATTTTGATGCAGTTTTCAGAAAAGTGTTTGTTACATTTTGGAGAAGGTTATAGTATATAACAATAATGGATATCTCGTGAAGTTGCTCACATAGACTCGTTTTGCTTAATAGGATTGTAGATTTTCAAAGACGCCGATTTTATGAAGATTTTTGTTGTTGATGATCTCAACTAAAAAGGGAAAAATAAAAAACTTTTTGAAAAAAAGGGAACCGACTTCAAAACCAAACACAAAAAATCTATAAAATAACTTTTCTTTCGGAAGTCGGTGGCCAATTATGTCAATGAAATAAAAGAAAACAAAGCCACCGACTTCCGAAAGAAAAGTTATTTTATAGATTTTTTGTGTTTGGTTTTGAAGTCGGTTCCCTTTTTTTCAAAAAGTTTTACTTACCTTTACTCAATTACTGACATGGTAGTACGAGTATTATACCATCTGTGGTATGTATGTACATAACATGTAGTAATTAAGTAGATTTATACATTATATAGACTTTAATAAACTTATAAATTATTTGAATTGACATCTATAGTCCTACTTACTACATGTACTTTTAAAGACAGATGTTAGACGGTTACTTTTTTGTTTCTTGAGTTTTAAAATCAACAAATTAGATCAAACGCGTGGATTAGAAACGAATGTCAGACTATTACTGACAAAAAGTCCACCCTGTTCCTTCGGCTGACCTTTGCCTTCTAGGGTCACGGTTACCTTTACAGGTGGTATCGCGACACTGGCAGGCATTGGACCCCGTGAGTTTGCTAGCAGGTTCTTGAGAGAGAGCTTATTTATACCTTTCGATTTTCTATTGGTACATATAAATGAAAAGCAAGCTCTACAAGAGCTACATACAAACTTACTTTAGTTAAAAAGCTGCGAACAGCCTGAATTTGGAGGTGTTAATGTTCCAGCTTATCTCCATGATTTTGCATTTAACAGTAAAGTACAAAGTTTGTCTAATAGCGGCGTCCTCCCACACCCGCTGACAGTGCTGAGGAACAGGTTGCTTACTGGGTGCTGGTGGTTGGTGACGTAACCGAACAACCTGCGATCACCACTGCAAGGGTGTTGTCATACTAATGTTCCTAGTGCACTCTACTTAACAATGCGCTCTGCTGTAATATTATGTATCATCACTCGATTTTTCTTGATTTAAATGCTTCAGAGTGGCTTATATGAATCCGATATATACCTTTAAAATTTCGCCACAAAAAATTAAAAATGCAGTCTATTGATATTGAATGATCGATTCCTCTTTTCATTTGATAACAGATTTACCGGTACTCAATCATACAAAGGCTCCAATTCAAGACCTCATGTTGTACAATTACTTTGAACCTAGTGTAAAAATAAGATAGTACATTAAAAGCCCGTGTTTTTTTCGTGGTTCATGTTAAAGAATAGTTCATCAGTCGCGGTCGTGAGGGTCTGCCAGCGGCGTGCGGTGCGTGGGGCTGTAACACGATTACAAGCTAACTGAATTACTGCTAGCCGCAGAGGGTGACGCTACCAGTGCTCACTGATTTGTTGAGCCACTGTCTCAATAAGAAACATGCAAATACACGTAATTTAATTTGGTATGGTTAAAAAAAGACTAAAGATATTCTAGGAATGTGGAAGATTTTTTTCTTTTTTAGCGTGGTAGAATCATAAAATGAGTCCTCCCACCCAGGGCAGGGCGGGAGGGACTATCAGACTCGTACTGACTAAAATCCATTGTTTACTTCAATATCCCTTTACGTTCCGGGGTCACGGTAATTCTTTAGTCCCGTGACCCCGGCAGGCTTTGGCCCTCTATAGAGGGGCCCCGTCATAATGCTGACACTCTTTGAGGCGCGCGTGGAATACAACGCGCCGTCTACCCGGGCATGGTCCATGGTCGGACAGCGAGTCGCCTATTACTCGCCGCCAGCATGCCCGCGCCTACGGTGACCGGAGATCGTCTGGCGACGTCCGTCGCCGTGGGCATATGAAAGATTAGATAAGTTTTAAAGTGGATTGAGAAAAAAGAAACGAACGTATTTTCTCTTTTGTATCATTTCTGGCTGATCCAGAAGTTATTAACTTACAGGCCATAGTGGAACTATAGGTACTGCTAAAAAAAAAGTTTCTTGACGTGTGTCACCTGCTCTCAGGTCTTCCTGCACGAGTCTGTATTTCCTGATAGCTACAACCTTAAGGTCTTAAGTCAAGAGTGATTAGATTACTTCTAGGTAAGCGTGCTTCACCGTCGATCACATCTTCGCTTACCATAATGCCTGTAGCACACCTCCGCTGCGAAACAACAACTGCGAAACCGCTGCGCGAGTTTCGCTATACAACAGTACTTCACTTACGCGAAACTATTAGCGAAACCTAAAACTAGAACAGTAAAGTTGAGAAATAACAATCGGAATAAAATGTCGTCGCTTTCGGAGTCAGAAGAGGAACTAATCTTACTGTGGTCAACAACTTTAATAACCCTCCTGGCGCAGTCGGGTAAAAAGGCGTAGTACCTGGGTGCATGTCGTGCATGATATTAATAAAAAAAGAAAGAAGTTGGGAGAAAATAGATTAAGTAAAGAGTTACAGTCACATAAAAACCGTTTTTATTCTTACTTCAGTCAGGGTGATTTAGTAAGTACAAAACTGGTCTATTTCTCACTGCTTATATAAGTTTTTCCGTAAATTCCAAATCCATCTTTCCTATTTCGCTCTCATAAATAGTCGATTGCTACAGGCGCGTCCGAGTCACACGCGGAACCGCTCCAAAATAGCGGTCAACGGGCGGAGATGTAGACGGCGCCTGAGCAAATGAGCGAAATCGTGTTAGAAAAAGACAACATCATAGTCAGTTTTGTACGTTAGAGCAGGGAATTTCGCTCCTGTTTCGCCGCCAAAGAACTCACAACTCACAGCGAAACTATTGCGGTTTCGCCCTTTGAGTTTCGCAGCGGAGGTGTGCTATAGGCATTAGACGAGTTAGTGGTCAAACGCGAACCTATCGCTATTATAAAAAAAAAGTTCAATTGCATTATCAAACGTAAGACTGTTGAAATACAGCCGTATACGCCACTTTACTCGTGATACTATACGTATCCAGTAATAATAATATGCAATGAACTCAGGTCACTATTTGCATACGGGAACCACCTTTTGCTAATATACAGAACATAGGATCTTCTTATCAGATAACAGATTTTTATCGTAGAATCGATAAGTTTTCACAGTAGTCTTACTCTCTCTTACTATACGCTCGGAGATTCAGTCATACTTACTACTATACCGAAGAAGCTGTTGTAAACGTTTAAAAACTACTGAATGCTGTCCGGATAAGGAGCAGTTCATGAATGGCACTTAATATTAATTACGCATCCTCCACGGCGCGTCGCGGGGGTGGGCAGAGCTCGGACTGATTCGATTACCAGCGCGGATGCACGGCTTGTCGCTACATTCATCATTCTTTTTGCTTACGCTTTTTACTTAAAGTAGTGCTTAATAGTTATTTGTTATGCAAGGCTGCAAAGTTGATTTTTGGCGCGAGTACTTGAATTGAAAACTGAGCGAGCGAAGGATTCTAAGATTGAACCGCGAGAGAAACGAGCGGTTCAAATATAGAATCCTGAGCGATGCGAAGTTTTCAAAGGTACGAGACGCAGAAAAACTTTGCTGCCGAGTGCAACACACAACTTTTCACCTCACACAGCGAGGAAATGAAGTGGGGTCATTGACCTATACTGGGGGCGGCTCGCCTGTCAGTGTAGAAAACAATTGAATACAAGACGTGTTCGATTTTTGAACAACACTTTGTGCTCTAGAGCACAAAATGGAGTTTTGCGCTCAGATTTTGAATGAGAAATAGAATCTTTCCGAGCGGGTGAGGTGAAATAGTTATTTGTTATGCAAGGCTGCAAAGTTGATTTTTGGCGCGAGTACTTGAATTGAAAACTGAGCGAGCGAAGGATTCTAAGATTGAACCGCGAGAGAAACGAGCGGTTCAAATATAGAATCCTGAGCGATGCGAAGTTTTCAAAGGTACGAGACGCAGAAAAACTTTGCTGCCGAGTGCAACACACAACTTTTCACCTCACAAAGCGAGGAAATGTAGTGGGGGCATTGACCTATACAGGGGGCGGCTCGCCTGGCAGTATAGAAAACAATTGAATACAAGACGTGTTCGAATTTTAAACAACACTTTGTGCTCTAGAGCACAAAATAGAGTTTTGCGCTCAGATTTTGAATGAGAAATAGAATCTTTCCGAGCGTGTGAGGTGAAAATTAAATTACTCACTTTATTTACATCAAATTAAAATAACAGTTGACAGTAACTTTTGAATTACTTACAGCTGTTGCCGGCGGCTTCTCCAGCGTGTACACACAGGATAGTATGCTAGCTATGTGTTATTCCAATGTATAAACTATCTCAGTACCAAGCATACTAATGCGATCAGCCGCTCTGACGTGATTGAATAATATTCATGCAAGCATCCAAATTTCCGTATTTAAAATATAGTATTTATTGATTTTAATACAAAAACATAACATATACTTAATAATATATATAATATTTAGATTTATTCCCCCTCCTACCTAAAGCTTAATCAGGCATACAGTCAATCAAGCTAGTAGGCAAGCCTCCCTTCTTCCAACCTTACTGCTGGCCGATATTTTCACAAAGCATGACACACGAGATAAGATAAAGTACTCTCTAGTAGAGCTGACGAATTGTTTCTGTTAATGGCATCTGATTGAAATTCTATAACTGAACCAGACGCCAATGGATTTTAATATATAAATTAACCGACTGAACCCTTTTGAATATCCTAATACATTATCTTCTAGTCAATAAACCACACTCGACCATAATCTGCGAAATGTGACTTATGAGTTTATGAGATGCCGTTCTGTTCCACATGAACACACACAAACAGACAAACAGCTTACAATAAACACAGTGCTAAATCATTGCGCAGAAGTGTGGGGCTGACCGAGCAGTGTGCAGCCTGACTGGGTAATGGGCCCAGTGATCAATCAGCCGGCAACTATGAGCTGCGCGACAAATGACGTGTTTTGTTCACCACAATCACTTGGTTGGGGTGATAATAACTACTAATGTTCAGATTGTCTGATGTTAATTCGGCTAGTGATTTAGAACTGTGTGTGGAGTTGCAACAAACATGTGCTATTCACATTTGTAGATAAATTGTTAGGGTCAGGATCTTTAATGTATGAGAAGTTTGATTCTTGACTGAAGTCGAGATGATTATGAAAAACATAATTTGAATGAGTAAAATATGGGAATCGAAAAATGTATGAGCACACACTGGTCTAGCCAGACTTGTATCCAAAGCTCCGAAACTGCTCACTAATACACGGAAATCGAATCACCTTCAGAAATTTTAAGAATTATAATAATCAGGTTATAATGAATGAAACAATCAATATGATCAGTGTAATTATCGCTGTGTCATGTGTTTGTACAAGTGTGGCAAGAATTTTGGTGCTCCGCGACAGAGCACCATAGCACACGGCGAGGAACGACCACTGTTAGAAGGTGCTATCGATACTACTAACTACTAAATTATTCGAAGCAACGTTAACTTTGATTCATAGCGCGGCGTCCCTCGTCCATCAGCTTGATCCTACCGCCTGTCAATAACATCCTCGCGTTTCATATCACTTTTATTGAACTACAATAATTTCAGTTTTGTAAAACTAGGTACCCACACAGCCGCGGACCACGGGTCGCTAGAACCGCGGATTCTGAACGAACCAGAACGAAATAACCGCAACAATCACACTCGCCAATTTCAACTCTCAATTTCGCAAATTAGGTTCAATTCACTTTGGCAGATGCGTTGTATGTAAGCGTATTAGACATGTTTGCTATATATTGGAGTATGGTAACATCTGCCTTTATTTACGTTTTGGCTGGAAACAGCAGCACAATAGGTGCGGCGAATCGGACGGCTCCACAATAGTCCCGCGGCCGCGAGGGGCACCACTCTTACCGCACGCTTTTTATGGACAAATAGATGACCTTCTGTTGGAAGATTCGCCATTTACTGGTTGGCTGCGGTTTGCGACCGCATCATATTTCATATAGTTTTATCCCACACATTTCCTTGAATAGCCGTTTGCTAAAAATAAATCGTCAAATGCGTTTTAATTGGGAGGAGCAATAAAAAAATAATGGAAATTTGATTAAAATTATAGGTGCAAATAACATTAGAATTATTAATAAATTCTAATTTCACATAAGAACTTAACTATTTGATAAGCTTGTGTAGGTAGGGTGCGTCTCATTTCATATAAAGTTATTTGATATATTTTCATTTCAATAACGTTCACGTGATATAATCAACGTGAGATATACCAACGGTTGATATAATTTCTTTACACATACTGTTTGTGTTATTCTGGCCTGTTGGTCTAGTGGTTAGTGACCCTGACTGCTATGCCGGAGGTCGTGGGTTCGATTCCCACCCCGGACAAATGTTTGTGTGATGAGCACGATCATTTGTTCTGTGTCTGGGTGTAATTTATCTATAATATGTATGTATTTAGAAATATATAAGTATGTTTATCAGTTGTCTAGTACCCATAACACAAGCTCTGCTTAGCTTGGGACTAGATGGCGTTATGTGATAGTTGTGGAATATTATTATTATTATTATTATTATTATTATTTCATATAATTTTATTTGATATAACGTTTATTTAACCGAAAATCATTTCATTTAACGTTTGAAACATATAATTTAACGTTTAAACTATTTTCTTTGATGACTTTGGCTTATCCTTTGAATTTTCATTGTTTGCCTTCCTGATTGCTATTGTTATTAGAAAAATTAAGTATCCAAGAGCGAGAGAAGCGAGCTCGGGACTTGGGACTCCCCGACACGGACAGGTTAGGTTCGAAGTGGATCGCGGGATCTCAAAGACCCCGCCATCCCCCTCGTGTTAGGTTACTTTAAACCTTGCACCCAGAAATAGGAGCCCCGCGATGCAGGGCTTCGTCGAGCCAGCATGACAGGTAGTAATCAGTTATTTGACCTAGGATCCAAGAGCGAGCGAAGCGAGCTCGGGACTTGGGGCACCCCGACACGGACAGGTTAGGTTCGAAGGGGATGGCGGGGTCTGAAAGACCCCGCCATCCCCTTCGTGTTAGTTTACTTTAAACCTTGCACCCAGAAATAGGAGCCCCGCGAAGCGGGGCTCCGTCAATCATTCATCGCAGGTGGTACTAGTACTTGGTACATCAGTGTTAGATTACATGCCACGAAGAAAAAAAAATTAGACCAAATAAGTTTTATGTCTTTTGAGTGTTATACAAAACGATTTTATATTCATTGATTGTTATGCTTATAGAAATTAGTCATTATAAAATTATGTCAATCGTTTATTATATTAACAGATCGTTATATCAAATAAAATTATATATTCAGTTGTTATCTCTTGTAAATTTTAGAGATTTTGTAGTTATATCATGTATTACTTACCCGTGTAGGTAAGTACTTATTATATAATGGATACCTTTCTATTGTTCCACTAGGGTTAATGACCAGCAGTTGAACTTTATAGCTCATATGCCATCGCCATTTAAGGCGCCGTGAGTCGAGGGGAGGAAGCCATAGCGATACAAAGTCGAAGTGATCTAACGCGTCAATTCGCCTCCCCAAACACGACATAATGGAACAATTAAAATGCACGTGCTCACCGCAGCCACGAGTGAGCACTCCGCGGCTCTAAACCGCGACATATGGCTCCACGCGCGGCCGACGCCCTCACACCGACAAATTACTGTTTAAGAGATTGCCATCAATACGAAAAGTACAAACTGTCCGATCCATTAGGAACAAATGGCGTTATTTAGCGTAGCCGGCACTCCGGTACTCGCCACGCGCTGACTTACGGCCGCGCGCTAATCGAAGATCATTATCAACCGCGATTCAATCAGAAACATGATTAAAAACGATTTAGTGCATCATATCTCATCCTATACATTCGCTTTCGCGACGTGGCTTGCCGTTTCGTTGGGAGCCTCTTAATATCAATGTGTCAAACGAATACTTATTCTAACTCGGAATTAGTGGTTCATCAGAGATGGTATATACATATTATAGTAGTTATTTATTAAGGCAGTATCGACCCATTTTCTCGCGCCCAGCACTGGTTCAGACCGTACTGCGAGACGAGGGTGAACGGAAGCAGTCACCTCTTTCTGCAAAACAGTAATGCTAGGAGGCAGAAGGCGTGAGGGAGAGAATGCATAGTACACCCGGTCAGGCAGGATTTTCTGGCCGCCGCAGGAGCAGTGAGTAGTGGATCCCTAAGGTTAAGGGATGAATTTACTTAAATCAGTTTTTAAGCCACACTCATGTCATGTTATTTAAGTACCGTTTGTACCGTTTGTAACTGCATGCATCTAGACCCAGCAGTTTCAGATTCGTTCTTTTTATGTACAGAAAATGTAAAAAGAATACTTCATACATAACTTCTTAGTGCACATGAAGGCAACCGAGGGGTTATTCAATAGTTAAAATTATTCGGATTCTATATTCATAGTTACCCAGGACAACGTTTGCCGGGTCAGCTAGTCATACATGGTAGGTAAGTGTATCTTCGCTGATAAATGGTTAAATTTTTTGAAACCACGTGATATAGTACTCCCAATAAAAAACCCCGTGTTTAGCCCGTCAGAGGAAACATAAATCATTTTATTCAAAACCTTTACAAACGCGATGTCAAATAGATAATGAATAGCGTCCTTTAACTATGAGAACGATCGTCACGAAGAGATTGGCCGATTTGTAGTAAATTATTGAAAAGCACAAATGGAACTAAATGAATACACCTCAAGAGACGACTCCAGTTTTTTTGTCTCTTGACTCTTTTTTAAAAACACAATCCACGCATTGTGTACCCAAATACGATAAGGGCCAACAATCGCACAACCCTTTCACCCCCCCCCCCCCCCCCGCTACACCCACCCCCGCGATGACAAATGCATTAACATAATATGATATCGGCGCGGCGCAGATGCGACAACGGCGCGTCTGCTGCAAGACTTTTACTTTTCTCGTCTCGTTCAACTTTCACCTCCACAATAATGTGATTTACATGTGTTTGGTGTTCGGCTGACGAGCACACGTGTCTACTAGACGCGATGCGATCGTTGCGGATCGATCTCCGCGATTGTGCTGCGCGACAATGCGACACAAAGCGCGTGGGCGCAGCGCATTGTGGCGTCGCTAAATGCGCTCACGCACGCTCTCAAGGGCTCCTTTGTCCATTGTGTGTGCGCCTGAGGGTGGCACTGTGACACATTTATTTTAGGCCAGTTTTTTACAGCACCCATTGTATTGGAAATTAGACATCGGCGCAGAGTTCACGAAACACGATATTATCTTAGCCCTCAGAGCCGCGCATCCTCCGACGATTTCTCCCGACGCCATTGTATCTCCAGTTACAACGGATATTCCTAAACGCTCATAACCTGCCCATGTTAAAAACGAGAAGACTCATGCTTTATTGATATAAAAAAACTGGTTAGCTTTCCATTTCTATACCAGTGATTCGAAAAAATTCGTTAGACGAAGCGGTTAGGGAATAGGACTAGTCGATCGAATAATTGATGTTGGATGGACCGTTAGTGTTGTAGAACGGGTACTATCAGCTGATCACACGGAGTCCTTTCATCTGCGTGTGATGAATGACAAGCGAACATCGTTATGAAAGGGTCAGTCGCCGGTCAGCGCTAGAGATCGCATAAAGAAGTGTGGGGCTGCTTTATAGGGTTTGTGACCGTTTTATCGATGGCCGGGAGACGCAGCATCCGGTTTTGTGCATTAATCTGGACAATGTGGCTCTATGAGATGGTCCGTTTGGTCACAAACTAGTTTGGGTAACGTTTCCCTAGGCGCGCTCTAACGCGCCCTCCGCGGTGCATAGTAATCGAATTCTTTTCTATACAACATCTTCGCTATTGAAATGTCAAGATTTACATGTAACGACATCCATATCAACTATTTATTCTTTAACGATTCCCACGAATTATTATTTAAGAAGTTGACGTGGTTCTCATGTAGCACTGTGCTCGCCTACACTCTCCAGTTGATCAACTAACTAATATCGTTAATTATTAATCAATGTTCTGACCACGTGTCATCACTCAATCAGTCAACATTATTTCTGAGATTTGTTACTATGTTGCTAATATATTTTTATGATGCGGTATAAATTATACTTTCTATAATTCGGTTCCAGTATTTCACTATATCGTCGTACGTACGATATCGATTTCTACGCGGATATTAGGTGTGTTTTTAAGTTAAAGCATTCGAATGTAAACTAGGAGGCACGCCATAAACCAAATAATTTACATAAAGCCACTAACGGATCTCACGAGAACCGGTCGCGAGCATATTAATGTTCGTGATATATTAGAAAATCGGCAACAACACGCACCAAACAGATACTCGTGTTTCTTTTTGTAGCGTCTCTTTTTATTCTAATTTGTTTCCTATTAAGTGGTCCATTCTTCCAAGAATGTTCCCCGTAACAATCACTCCGTACATTAGCATATGATGGGGTCGCTGCTACTACTAGGTCTACTGCTGGCTAGTTCTCATCCGGCTCGTTGCCTGAGAATATCTAGCGGGACGAAAACGGCCACTTCAAGTAATATTCTAAAAGTGATTAATTTCGTTAATTTCCAGCAACGTCATCACTGGTTCTTCTAATATTCACGCACATCTGAACATAAAAGCATTTTTTTATAAAATATTTAATACAGCCATTACAACTAAATTAAAATATCCTGTCACTCTATCGTCTCACAGAACCGCAAACATTCCAACATTATAATATAGCATGGACTGAGCATTAGCTAAACACTAGAAAAAGCGAAAAATCATTGTAGGACAATCTCTCCCTTTCATCTACGACATAGGAACTGTCTTTGGTAGTGTAAAGGAATTTAAAAAAAGGCTAGGGAAGGTTCAGTCTATACTATGTTAGATTAAATCTATTTTCAGATATGACATGCAATTCTGTTAACAAAACCATTAAACAAATTATAAAAAACCGGCCAAGTGCGTGTCGGGCCACGCACAGTGTAGGGTTCCGATGCGAATTATCTAAACTGATTCGCTGAATTTAATTTTAAAAAGAAGAATTTTCAAAATCGGTCCAGGAGTCTTTGAGAAATCAGGGAAAATACATTAAAAAAAAAGATTAGGTAGGTACGACGAATTTAGAACCTCCCCTTTTTTTGAAGTAAGTTAAAAATAGTTGACGATAAAAACCTACCTATCCCCAAAAAACATACCGTAAAAACATACCTATTAAAGCTGTAAAAATAAAGTTGACAAACTTACATTTGCAGTTGAAGAAGATGTTCTCCGATACATTTTGTTTAGGAAAATATGTTATCCAAGTACATTTTATAAGTTGGTCGACTATTACTCGTAAAGTTGTAAAGCCTACTTAGCCATGATAATTTTCTTCAAACTTCGTTATATATACTACTATTGTGAATTTTTTCACACCCCCAAACATAACCGTTTAGCTGGTAGAGGGGGGGGGACACTCGAGTCGAGCAAAATTTAGCACTTTAAAGCTTAATATTACACAAACGAATGTTTTTATCAAAAAATTGTCAATGTAAACTATCAATATTTTTTAAAGACCTATTTAATGATACCCCACACTAACAGGTACGCGAGAAAAAAAAAAACATCCCCACTTTACGTGTACAGGAGGTACCCTAAAAAAAAATATTTTACGATATTTTATTTTACCACTTTTTCAGCACAACAAATCCGTATATTTACACCAAATTACAGCTCTCTAGGACTGTGCGTCTCTGAGCTAAACTGCGGACAGACGGACGGACATGGCGAAACTGTAAGGGTTCCTTGTTGACTACGGAACCCTAAAAAAAGAAATTATCATATCAACTTCAAGGAATTTTGCTTATAGTGGCCGTTATAGTTAGTTAGACCTATAATATTTCTATTCATTTCCATAAATAGCTTATAAAAGATATTTTCGTACCACTTGCTCAAAAAAGTGACATTCTATGCCACAAAAAGCGTACATAACAATAGTCATTTTTAATCTGTTAAAAACAGGGAAAGAAAGTTGTACTGAATTTCATTCATCCTCTAGGGAGAGAATGTGATTTAAATTTGGAATACTTACGGATACTGAACTACATCAGTCGGTCTTTACAACATTGAGTTTGTATATTAAGCATTATACAACTTTTTGAAAAAGGAATACGCATTTATTATGCAGTTACGATTATTCAATAAAATTACGAAAACCGAAGAGGCCGTATGAGCTTGATGCCTTTGCTTTTCCGACAAAAAAATATTAGTCGAGGAATTCGCCGCATTTTTGTTTTCTTCAAGTACATAAACGTTAAGTTTATTTTAATTTATTTTTATAAATAAGTTAATTTTAAATATTAATGTTTAATAAATGCTTATCTCATATTACTTAATTGTGTTAATTTTTTCGCAAATGGTACGAAAAGTAGAGTATTTTCCTCGGTGATAAAGCTGTCTTAGTCTTGGGTGAACTTAAATCCCTCGCTACACTCCGGACACGTCTTAAATCCCTCGCTTCGCTCGTGATAAAAGTTTTTAACACCCTCGCTACGCTCGGGAGTAAACATCGAGTCCTTCGTTAAGCTCGCGATTTAAATCGTCACCCGCGACAGAAGACACTGCTTTATCCCCTTGGTTAATAATCTACTATATCGTCTGTGTTTCTGCAATGATCAACTGATGCATGTTTAACCAGATTTATTCGATGCTGTTTTTCGTTTATAAACGAACTTAATAAAAAAAAATGCACTGATTCTCAGCAGGTTGCACTGTTGATTATAGAAAAATTAGTATGCGAATTAATATTTTCATAAGTTTATTGTAACAGGGTAAGAAAATTTGGTACATCTTCAAAACACGAGCAGTACAGCGCCTTACTATTGTGTCGTACAATATTACTTGTTGCGCATTATCTGTGCGGGAGCATTCCCAGGATTCCGTTAGCGGTTCACATGGAGCTCATCCCTTTCGCGCGAGTCAAGTGATGAGCCACAATGGACCAGCTGCCGACCCCTGGCGACCAGGTGACACCACATGCCGACCTGCCAAAGAAAACACAACCTTAATAATTACACTCACAATCTACAATTCAACGATCCAAAAACAAGACTGAAGATACAGCATTTGTTACTGAGAAGGTATAATTTAAACTTTGTGCAGTTGCACTAGCGTTGGTTTTACTATAAAGGAATGTCATTATTGAGATGATTGCAATAGACAACAAAGCGCTCAGTGATCTGGAACTAGTTCGACAAATAAAAATAATTACGTAATACTCCACGGACATATGATTCTTAAGAGATTCTATGGAACAAATGTAAAGACGCATCATTTAATCATGTAAACTGTAGGTATGTTGATTTTGTGCAACAAGAACAACATTCGCGGCTGACCCCACGAGTAACAATAGCAGGTCAGAAGAAATCCTTTCGTCCGGGGACTATTGCGAAAATAATAATTTATGCAAAGGGGAAGTGGGAGCAAAAAATACAAATAAAGCTTATGCACCTGAGCGTCGCATGCGCCGCAATAGAAGCGCAGGTATCCGTCACTCTTACAATTAATTATACAAACATTAGGAGCCGGCGGCGGCACGCGCTCGGGGGACGTTTAGCGCATTCTCTACATCTTCTGCCGCGATTTACATTCAACATAGACCATAACAGCTGCTAGTGGCGAAGAAGGAAACCCAATTACAAAACGTGACTGGATTTTTCTCGAGGGTGACAAATTGTGGTCGCAAAAACTTTTCTGCCCGATAATTACTGTTCATCGACACGTAAACACGGGCTTCCCTATTTGCAAGTGAATGGGGACTGGGATCGAGGATTTTACTAAAAAAAAATAATACACCTGAACAAAAGCTAATTATACTTTGATAAAAGCTGGGCCACAATGGGTGGCGTCGTCGGAACAATCGTGCCTGGAGCACAGGAGGGCGGTATGGCAACGTGTTAATTAGCGGATTTTCTCACCTTTCGACAATGATTTTTTTTCGTAGTGCACAATAAAGTGACTGATGATTTTTTTTTCATTTTTTTGCAGTTATTATTTACACTGTCTATTATGTTTTTGTAACGAACTTTTGAAACGTTGGCTGTTTAATAAAGCCACAACACCATAAAAATAAATATTAATCTACAATTATTACACTGAGTTCATTTTCAAAAGGGTTTACAACGGATAATTTTTAGAAGCCGTATGCGGGAAAATCATACAGTAAATTAACCAATCAGAGTAACTTTTGGACGTATTTAAAGTACCTAATCGATTTACATGAGTTTCAAATATAATTGTTGAAAGATGGACACAACATATTAATTGAAATGGAGTGCAGTGCTATCGATGCGCGTACAATGATGGCGGCGGCAGGTGTCGCAAGCGGTCGCCTGACCTCCACCTCTGCGCCGCATTGTTACCGCCGCGGCGCAGGCGGACGCTACCTACAGCGCCGAACACCACACACTCTACAAGTACTACAACTAGGTGCCAACTCATTACAAACCACCTTGTTCAAAGAAGCAAATAAAAAATCTGACCAACTTTCATTGTACGAGTATTCCTTTGGAGGTATTCCAGGAAGGGCACCCACTGAAATGGCACCTCAGCGAATGGCTCCTAAGCTATTCCACGAACGGCACCTATCAAATTTTTTTGCAGGTGCCCTTAGTGGAATAGTTTTTCATCAAGCATTTTATTCCACATAGGGCACCCACGGATCGTACTAGTGCTGGGACATTTTTTCGAAGGACAAGAAAATTAAAAAAACGATTACTGACTTGAATCGATTTTTCATTTTCTTGTTTTCGAGTTTAGAGTAACCGACAAATGTACTAGGCATGCATAAATTAGAGGTGGTACTTACGGTTCACCCTTGTTTGGTAGAACAACTTTTGATATAATTTTACAAATTCGAACAACGTTTGAGAAAATAATCAGTTTGTATAATATCGGTTAACTTAATTTTCATTTCATCGAATAATTATTTGCGATAACAACATTTGCGCTATTGATCAAAAGGTATAATGTTCATTTGATGTAATGTTCAGTTGGTATAATATTTAGTTTATCGAATATTCGATTAATGTAATGAAATGCAGAAAAGAAAACATTGAATATATTTTTTCCGTCGATCTACCTTGGTAGGTGGTAATCAGTAATTTAACTAAGGATGCAAGAGCGAGCGAAGCGAGCTCGAGACTTGGGGCACCCCGACTCGGACAGGTTAGGTTCGAAGGGGATGGCGGGGTCTGAAAGACCCCGCCATCCCCTTCGTGTCAGGTTACTTTAAACATTGCAAACAGAAATAGGAGCCCCGCGAAGCGGGGCTCCGTCTAGCTACCTTGGTAGATAGTAATCGGCAACCAAGGTACCAAGGTAGCTACCAAGGTAGCTCGACGGAGCCCGATTTTTTAATAGACAATGAAAGGAAACGAATTATTAATTAACTGAATATTCGGCACGATATTTCGACTAAATCATTATTAGTCTAGTGGAACATTAGTTAAAATAAAATTAGTGCATTTGAAAATTCGGTCAAATGAAATTATTTCAAAGAAATAAATATGCTAAATAAAAATTTACCAATTAATTATTCGGTGCAATGAATAATTCTACGAAACGGCTATAGTGTAACCAAAATTAGCCGGAGTGATTTTCGACGAAATGTTGTTCTACCAAACAAGGGTGAACCGGTACTTACATATTCGAGAGCGTATTTAAGTATGTATAATAAAACGTAAAATATACCTTACTTAAGTATTTTCGTTTTGTGACCTAACTTTTTTTTTAATTTCCTATTGATTCGCATTTGTCTACGACGTCTACGGCGACGATATACGCTTGCCTTCAAATTCCCAACATTGTAGCTATCAGGAAATACAGACCCCGCGGGGAATCCATTGCACTCCTTAGCTGTGCGTAGAACAAAAATATTGGCAAAACGATATGTACGTATGGGTGTGGAATGTCCACCTACCTATGGCGCATTGCCGAACGTCTTCTAGTCCGAGGATGAAAAGGGGCAGGTGGGATCAAAATATGCACTTCCATCGCACACATTCTGAAGTGTAACCGACAAAACGACAATGATGAAAACGACGGGCTGGCAATTCGGGCTTTGAGTCAACCAGAGCATCGTTGCCAAGAAGCCTCTTGGCCCGTTTTTTAATTGACTCTAGTGCATCGAGTTCATATTTGGCAGATCTGACCGAGATGTGAGAACGATTCTCCATGCTTGACCGGACTTGGAAAAAGGAGAAAACGTCTGGGTGTCATTACCACTGTGAGGATCGCCCGGAGGACACGGTGCGGCATACGGTGCAGGACTGCCCCGCTTGGGCAGAGCACCGCCGTGTCCTCAGGGCGGCGATAGGAGGAGACCTTTCACGCCCGGCATTGGTCGAGGCCATACTGCGGGGCGAGACGGAATGGGAAGCGGTCGCCTCCTTCTGCGAGGCAGTTATCCTCGCGAAGGAAGCAGAACTCGTAAGAGGACAGCGACCACTTCACGACCCAGCCGCAGTGGTAGATGCCCACGGCGAAGGACGTCGCAGGACGATCTCCGGCTACCGTAGACGGGGGCATGCGGGCGACGAGTAATGGACGATTCGCTGATGGACCATGCCCTGGTCGACGGCGAGTTGTGTTTCATACCTCAAAGAGCTGACAGTACGAGTCTGACAGTCCCTCCCACCCTACAGTGGGTGGGAGGACTCAATTGATGATTTTACCACGTAAAAAAGGGTGTACATTATTTCGTAGCGGTTTTTTTTTTTGACCACAGACGAACACCTTCTCCATGATCCTGTTCTCCTAGTATGTATTTACTTATTAGAACACACTTAGTACTCTCATACAAATCTTACTAACTGAGATAGGGCTAAAAACAATAACGCCAACAACGTGAAGATTTTCTTAACAGATTTTTTTTATAATTTTATAATGCTCCCAACTAGTTTTAATGGATTATTTTGAGTTCCTAAAAAATAAACGTCCCAACACTAGTACGTATTAATCCACAGGTGCCCTATGTGGAATAAAATCCTAGATGAAAAAGTATTCCACTAAGGGCACCTGCAAAAAAAATTGATAGGTGCCGTTCGTGGAATAGCTTGGGAGCCATTCGCTCAGGTGCCATTTTAGCGGGTGCCCTTCCTGGAATACCTCTTCCTTTGGGAATAGAACGGGAATCATTGATCGTCCGTCAGCAATCTAGACAAACGATAGTGTTACCATTTGTGGGTAAAACTAGGATGAGATTGGTACTTGAAAATAGACGTTGTCTGGTAAACTAAAACAGCCTTACCCAGCAGTGGGTGAAGTCGTCTTGTAGGTAAAGCACGTGAATATCACAAATTGTCGCGTTTAGATATCAGAGACGAAGCCAAACTGTGAAATGTTTGTTTGGGAACTTGATGATTTCTTAATGTGTCCCTAAAGGTGAACGCAGACCTAGCCGCACCGCAGTCTCTGCAGTCCCCGCAGTCATCGTTTTCTTACCGCTTCTGCGGCTACTGCGATGCGGATGAGTGTGCGAGGTTTCATAGAACTTCATACAAAGAATTCGTAATGCGGGGACTGCGGAGACTGCGGTGCGGCTAGGTCTGCGTTCACCATAAATCAACATTTTAAAATCAAATGGTAATTGCCTGTTATTTGATCAATCACTGCTTCAAAACAGTAATCAAATTGACGTAAACAGTACGTATACTTAATAAGTATGGCTCCTTCTTGTGATTTATATTCATAACATCAGCGGTCACTTCTTTTGGAAAAAGACTTTTATTCGAATTTGAATTATCTTCAACATCGCTATGTAAGTCATGACGCGAGACGTCTCAAGGTGCTTCAAAATTGTAAACCCCAAACCTGGTGGAAACTGATTCAAACAAAAAGATAATACATACCAAGGTAAATGTACTTATTGAACAGACAGTTTTGTACGAGCTCAATGGAAAATCTCGACCCAGACTCGGGTCAAATGGCAACTTCAAATTCGTAGGTACCTAAACATTCTATTGTGAAAGAAATCACAATGAAAGCTGTTGTCGTCAAGTCTCAGGATCAAAGACCGCATTTTAATCACAGTTTGAAACTGAACATTTTTGCGTTTTGTTTTGAATACGAGTACCTATAATGTTTATGATAATTTCTCGTGGTTATTTTTCAGTCAATTCACGCGTATTTGAAGGCATCTGTTCTTGCATGACTCGCAAAGGTGTCGTTACGGGGCGGTGTCGTCGGCCACGGGTGACAGTAGCACCGTCACCTTTGGCCCTCGACCCGCTTTGTGTGCGACCTACGAGGTCACTGACGTGCAAAAAACATCTTGTTGTCAATTATATAAATAAATGTTTTACTGTAACCCCAATTTCAAACATCATGATTTAAAAAAAGACCAATTTTATTACTAGGTCTGCGCAATCTGCTTAATTACCAGCTACAGATATTCACTAAAACTATAATTATAAACATTTTAACAAATACTTTTATTTGATTGATTGATTGTAAAAATTTACAAATAATTGTTTACCTTACCAGAGACTTCATTTCCTAAGTCTGTCACTAAAATGCTGCAAGTTTTATAAATATAGTTTCGAGTATAAATTAGTTACTACTTTAGACTACTTATTTTTTTGGTTGGAAAATCATCAAATGAGCCCTTCCGCTCTGCTCTAGAGGGAACTGTCGTACTTGACAGGCAAAACCGTAATGTTCATTCAGTTACCTTTTACGTTCCAGGGCCGCAACTCAATTGATTTATCTTGACACCAAATTAGTGCTTAACAGACTCTTTCGTGTAGTTATGTATGGAGACATGGAGACGGTTCAGAGATCTAAGATCGTACACTATTACTAACACCGGGAGCCATGAGCGATAAGCTATTGAGACAGACGGACTGCTGAAGTGCTGACACAGACTATGATTATTGATTGAGTATAATTGACGTATTTAATGAACAGAAGTCCTCCCAATAATTATAGTGTTTGTGAGTGTTGTCGCCTAAAGCTGTTTTGATATATCGTTAGCTGCGCATTATGAAGTGGGCCCCATAACAAATGGTTTTTTGAGGACGTCCTCATTCGATTGGCATTATTGTGTCCCCAACTAGTGACATGTCGACAATAGCGTTGGAGGTACAATCAACAAAACCAAACAAAATTGAAACCGGATTTCCAAAATCCCGTTCCGTCGCATCGGCAAGAAGCTCTGTTTTCGATTTCTATTCCAACTGTTTGTTTTTTGGATCCATTGTTGGATCTGTCGGGGCTGCGACACGCGTACCCATTTTTGCAAAGTCTATTCCATTGTGTTAGCGAGAGGAATGACGTTTGACGGACACGCGGGAGAGACGCGCCCTGCACCGCGCCGCTCCTGTGAGGTCAGATATTTTAACAGTCTTCACCGAGCGTCGTTAGCGCAGTGACAAAAAGAAAGATATGATCTGGGTTCGACCGAAGCTCACCTCTACAGCGATTGGCGAAGCACCGCGGGCTACGCAACGGGATTCCTGTTATCATATTGGGTCCCGTCATCATGGTCTAAATTACTTTTTGTATGGAGTAAAAGGAACGAAACGTTCGTCGGTCAACCATCGCTCGGAGCAACACTCGACCGATTTTCGTTTAAAAGGTCCCGCGTACCCCTTTTCTTACCTGCATCTCAGGATGTCTGTCGTATTCATTTTAGTTGCTGTTATCGTTCCTTTATTTAGTTTTCGTCATTTTATTTGGGGCCTAAAACTGCAGCATCGTCAAAATTATAAATGTAAACGCGTAGTACAATTTCTCATCATTCATCGCCTCTAAAGGTAGGTCATGGCGAACTTTTCCATTGCATTTTACACACATATTTCCCAATTATCGGTATACCTAGTACACCTACATAGGCAGCGGGTAATGTTCCTCCCTGTGTGACAAACTGCCTATTAATGCCCACATTTGAACAACGGAATGGTTTACATATTCTGTTCGCTTCTACGTTTGGTTTCGTTTAGAGATACCCAGTAGGTTGTCTACGTGTTGTTTTGTCAATAGTGCGTGGACTGCTCGGTTCCGTTACAAGGGGACGGTTATCAAACGGCGACTCGTTTCATTCGCAAAAAGCGCTCGCTCCTGCGCGTCCGGCGCGCCAATTATGCTGCGCGCACGCGCCTCCAAAAAAACACCCGCAGACCATCTCAACCATTTTTTAAAAGCCCCAACTTAAATAATAATGCAGTAACACGCGAGAGTATTCGCAAAATGCGATCCGCGAATTTCGTTTCCAAATTCCACCGGCTCCGGGGTTGGACGTCGTTTTTTGCCGCTACTATTGTCTGTTTGTCTTTAGATTTGTGTTCTGCTGTTCTCGGAGCTTTGTCGGTGTGGCTGCAGTGACGTTCTCAGATTTCCGTTCATTCGATTTCATTTTATTGCTGATGAGAATTAAATTTTATAAAACTGGTTGGTTAATTGGTTCCTGTCCTATATCGTCCTCGGCGCTGTCAAAGTTCCCCGCGTGTGCTCCACTCACCGTAAAGGAATGCAAAATCAACTGTCTGCAGCCGGCCATCGTGTCCCTAGCGGGCTTTAATAATGCACACGTATAGCTATAATGAAGTGCCCAAAGTTTTTTGTGTCGGCACACGATTAGTCCCTCCCGGCGATCTGGTCGCGTACTCCGGCCCTATCATTACTAAAAACGATCCTAATAATATAATAGTCATGTCACATCCCTTCGAGGGATCAAGTTTTAAAAGGACAATTTCCTTAATAGGCGACGGAATTTAGCAGTCATTTAGAAAATTTGATAGTTTAAACTGTTGTTCCTTGATAAATTTTGTTACTTGATCGTCCGGAGAATTATTTATTTAATTTAAAACGATTTCTTTTTGTTCATTATAATGATGTAGGTAAATTTCCGCTAAACAACTTGAATTTATCCTTGTCGCTGTAGTTTTGACAAACTGAAAAATGTTACATGAATAATTCCAGTAAGTTGCCGTGCTGGACCGGTTGAGATGTACCACCTGGACTTCAACAAATCGTCAACAGTTTTATTATCCACAATCCTGAGATGGATACGACAGATTGCCTGCACTTAAACATTTATTTATTGCGCCGGAGTTAAATTATGAGTTTATAGATTCAGTAGCGAATACAAGACTGTAAATCATGGTTGGCATCTAGCATTAGCTATGGATGTGAGGTGTAGGTGTGTATACCTGTGCGTGGACGAGTGTTGTGGAGGGTGTCGAGCGCGGCGGGGCTCGGCGGGGCCGGCAAATGGCACATTTATATTGTTCATTACGGAGCTCCGGAGGTGAGAGATGTTGGCGCTGTCGCCGCGCCGGGGGGCCGCTGCAGGGCTGCACTCCGACCTCACCTGCATCTGGGAAACATACAACAACCGATTGTTAAAACGCAAACTTATTTTAATTTCTACTGCAAATTAGTGTCGAGTGTGGTTTAGGTGCTGAAATAAAGATAAATTGAGAAATCCATTTAGATAAAGCTCGAGTAATGTCAAATCTAAGCTGAATAAATGATACAGTTCTGTGACCTGGTTACGTAATGCGTCCTGAAGCCTTCAAAAGTTTATAATTTCACGTAAGAGCCATTGGTGTCACGGGTGCTGCGCTGCCACCGGGCAGCCCTGGCGGCGCGCTTGCCACCGGGGGTCCGGTGCGCGCACGTCCGATCGCTTTGATTTGTGCGCGGACTCCCGCCGACAGTATTTGTACAGGACACGCGTGGGCCGCGCCGCGCCGCGCCGACTCGCGACACGCGACATCGCGCGACATGACGCGCCCGCGACTCTGACCGTCATGTTCAACTACGTCTACAACGATGTTACTAAATAATTTACATCACTCTTCCCTATACCGGAATCCAGAAATTGGTCGAATATAACGTTCGAATTGTCTTGTTTCTACTCTCCTACGAGTATATTGGCAATTGAATGGGATTAATCAATGACCTCTAACATGACTGAGGCCATAAACCCAGAAGATAATTAAATTGCCTCGAATCCTGAACGTTGAACTAAGATCTGTTTGGTTTTGAAATAAATCTGTGGTTTACTTATGTTATGATGGCGTAAATCAATAAATAGACATTTGGTAAAGGATGTGGGTCGTCAGCAAGCAATAATATCCTACATCACAGTGAATATTCTAATAGTTGTTAAATGCCCTTGTTTATGCGAAAGTTAGGAATTACATTCAATGCCATAATGTATTTAATTAATGACTTAACAGCGGCGACAGACAATGATTGGTAGAATCTTAATGCGGCGGCGGCGAGCGCTACGTGAGTGAAAACATGGCTCCGATCTCACTCGCCTGAGTTTCATTTCGAATATCTTTGTCGACGTATTTTCCAATCTAAACGAGCCGAAATTAGAAGGCTAAGACAACTTTGAAACCGGTCAACATAAAATTGGAAACCAACTGTAGTCTCTGAGTTGCGCAAGAGTCGATCGACCAGTTTGGCGCGGGCTTGCCGGCGCGTGGGATCTATGGCTCTGCGCGCGTCGCATCGCGGTACTAAACGACTCGTGCGCCTGCGCACCACCTGCACTTACGACGTTTCACGCCGACACACAAATAATTTAGTCAGTCGCTTTATTGCCGCGGATTAAGAATCTCGTTGACATAAATTATTATGTGTGTAGCACTTAAAGTATGGTCAGTAACTGAAAAATTAACCTCCTCAGTACGAATGCGCGTGAGTTAAGGACGTCGCTACAAGCTTGCATCACATTACTCGCCAAGTCACTGCCAACCATTTAGTAACTTACTGCTTCTTTTTCGTCGTGTCGATGATTCCTTTTAATAATAAATGAGCTTCGACCAAAACTCTGCCACAAGCTGCTTGTTCGCTTGAAAGTATCGTGTCCAAGTTCAGTCTGTCCGGTACCCACCATATTATCAAACATTGTCTATTTGTATCGGGTCCGACCAGTTCCAGGTCAAATGAAACATGTTTCGGATTGTGCAAACAGATATACCGTCCTTGATCACCGAAGTCTTAGCCAACTTCTCTAAATTTCGTCAATTCTAAATGGATAGGCTTCTCGCCGCGAAGCATCAATTGCCAGTTAGAGTGTTACGTTAGGTGTAGGTAGCAGAGAAAGAAAGTGGCACATTGGCAGATACAGAGCTCAAGTTTAAACAAATAGTTATCTGACGTTAATTTGCCTCCACTAATGCAGGCATCGGTCGCGTTATCGGTGGATGACTTGATCAGAGCTGAGTGCGGCCTGTCGGACCCGTCGGCTCTCTGTGGTGACTGGTGAGTTGGTGACGCAGTGCGTTATGTGACTCTTATCAATCGCTCGCCGCTAAAGCATCACATTTCTAAATCCAATTAAGGACTCGTATATCGGAACGAGTTTTTAGTAAAATTTAATTTCGTAACGGACTCTCGCCGTGCCGCGGCCTCCGCCGATCCACGCCGTATTATAACTTTAATTTAATTATTAATTATTTTATTTTTTTATCTAAAGATAGGTTCGCGTTTGACCACTATCTCGCCTGATGGTAATTTAGAACTTAATTCAGAATAAAAATCGTGTCGTCGCCATAAACTGTCACCTACATATATCAGGATTATCAACGTCTCAAAATTCTTCTTAACGGCCTTTCGCTTAACAAATAGACAGCTACTATTTCGGTAAAGCCATTAAAATAACTCGTAAATCGTATTTATAGTTATTACTTTAACTTATTATCTGCACTATGATATTGTTGTATGCAAATTGTCAAATGACCGGTGCCGAAATTTCACGCTGGAAATTACCGTTCAGTTAATCTGTAAGGGGAATTTCCGCCGGTCTATTGAGGATTTATAAAAAAGTTGGTGTCGTGGACCCGATGGGTGCTCACTGGTGCTCGTATACCTGGCCGGCTAGTAAGTGTTCCGGATAAACCGTCGTGGCCACAATTACGGTTTGATATTCCGACCATGAAAGGGTGCGCATCGCTCTGGTATATTGATGGCGTATATTTATCATAGACAATTTAGGAACACCTGCTGTTAGGTCGGATGAGCTGTATATGTCAAATTAATATGCTCCTCGGCAAAGGTTTATAGTTTGTTGGCTTTTGACGGGGCTAATGTTTTATTTGTTCTGCCCGCTGCAGTGCCCGAACTGCCCGGGATCGATTGATGCCTCTCAAATAGATGCCTGAGCCAACCTTTTTGTTTACTTTCGTATTTTTATCTTTTTATGGTCCGGAGGAGGTAATCGATTTCTATTGTTTGCTAATTGTTGTTTTAAAATAACTCTTTTGTATCTATTATCTTTTCTTTTCAGTGATAATAATAATTGGTACCCTTTCTTTATGTTTATGTTATCATACTAAAATGTGATAACTTAGTAATATTTGAGCAATACAGTCCTTTCCGGTTGCTAGATCATCGTCGCATCCTTTGATGTTTCTGTCAGTTTTTTAAGAAACTCAGTTTTTTGTTAGCAGTCTGAACGAATAACTGAAATGTTAAAACAACATTTCAGTTCAACCTTGGCAACTCTGCAGCAGTAGAGTCGAGGAGGAGTGGAATTTTAACTTATAGCTTTCATTCACATGATTTTCCATTCCATAGAGTAGATTCATGGACGACTTCAGTGACTACAGTTTCCTTATGGCGCGCAGGCGTCGTCATTGGTGGGTAAAAATAGCAGCGTGGTAGCGGGCGGCCTTGCCACCGCGCACGCGCCGGCCCGCGCCGCCCGCGCCCCCGCGGCTTCCCGGCCCCTCGGCCGCGTCCGCGAGCCGCGCCCGCCCGCTGGCCGTGCGCATCGCACTCTCACTTGTCTTGTTGCAGCAATAGAACAATCGCAATGCTCTTCTACAATGCTAAAGCTCCTTACTAACTTAATTACGCAATAACAGATAAGCTTTTAAAATATAGCTATCATGAAAAACTAAGACTACCTCGAAAGCACCAATTTCAACTGATGGAGCAACGTTGTAATACTTAAGTAAGAAGAACGTTTACGTGTGGGGTGTCATACAACAAATTTTCGTTAAATCGACAGGTTTTTGAGTGTGAAATTATTAAGCTTTACAGTGCACAGAGACAAGTCTGTATCCGCCCGCCCGCGCGCCCGCGCGCCCAGAGGGTGGTTTTTTGGATATATTTATGATAAAAATCATTGTACGAGTATATAAGATAAGATATATAAGAAAATTGCTTATGTTGTTGTTAGAATTAAAAATTATCTCCCTTTACCTTATCTGTTTATCTGATAAACAGATAAGGTAAAGGGAGATAATTTGGTGAGACAGGTAACTCAGTGATAGAGTCTTAAAAGTCTCTCAAAACGTTAACTATGCATGCTGTAATGCAAAATGATGTGTCACTACATCTTGTCCACTTTAGTGGTGAACTAGTTGCATTATTTCGCATTACAGCATGCATAGGTAACGTTTTGAGAGATTTTTAAGACTATCACTGAGTTACACTGCATCTCACCAAATAATCTCCCTTTACCCTACATAATTATGTGGCCCGATGCGCACTTGACCGCATAATTTTATTAATAGCTGTGAGATCTATTCAATGAATTGGCACTTAGTCACAAACCTTTTGATTTATACTTACTTTGTTAGCAAGGGTAGTCATCAGAAGCAGATGCGTGCGCGCAGGTGACCGCGCACCTTATCGCGCACAAAAACGCCGTATCGGTTTCAACGCCTACCATACATACAACGATATTTCTCAGCATTATATTAATTAAGTGGTATCCCTTTTCGTCACCTAAAATTGTTTGTCCGAAAATCATTATCCATAACACGTTTGCTATAAAATTCAGTAACCATAATGATCAAAAGTTCTAAATATTGTTTTACATAATTATCTTCACTTCTAAAGCTGTTCTGGCATAAAATCGAGTATCATAATAATTGAATCTCCTAATTTTGTATGAAATAAAGTCATATGTCCTAATCATTATATTACATAATGTGTATTATTCCGAATGTTCAATTAGGTATAGTAAAACTGATATTTCATGAAATTGTTTAGAAACCGAAGATCTTGGGATCCAAGAGCGAGCGAAGCGAGCTCGGGACTTGTGGGCACCCCGACACGGACAGGTTAGGTTCGAAGGGGATGGCGGGGTCTGAAAGACCCCGCCATCCCCTTCGTGTTAGGTTACTTTAAACCTTGCACGCAGAAATAGGAGCCCCGCGAAGCGGGGCTCCGTCGATTTTCCTTATTGGGTGGTAATCAGTAACAAAACAAACTTTAGGACTTATGTATTTTATGGCAATCGGTTTTATGTATTTTGTATATTATTGCTTGTTATATTTATGACAAACGCATTTAGGACATACAGTATTTAGGAGTTTCAATGTTATGGCATTTGAAATTATGTGGTATTAAGTTCGGGCAAGTTATCATTCGGACAAATGATGATTAGGACAAAAAAAATTATGTCACATAAGATTATGTATAAAAAAGTTAGGTAACACAATAGAGAACCTAATTAAGTGGATATTACGAATAAAATGACTAAACGTAAGGTAGGTATAATGCTTAGCAAAGTTGAGCCTTAAAATGTATGACAGGTTGGGAGTAGCTTAATCTGTGATGAAACTACAGATTACATAATAATATATTCATTAGTAAATTCACTTGCTGCGTCTATTGCCTTTTTTCTTAGCGTTGTAAAATCATCAAATGAGTCCTCCCACCCCGGGCAGGGCGGGAGGGACTGTCAGACTCGTACTGACTAAAATCCACGGTGTCCTTCAATAGCCCTTTATGATCCGGGGTCACGGTAATGAGATAAGTCCCGCGACCCCGGCAGGCTTTGGTGCGTCTATTGCCTGGGGAAGGTTTGAGCCAGGTTCCAGGTTCTCACATTTAATGTTTGAACATCTAAGCCAATGAGCGGGAGGGAGCGTATTATTTCACCTCGGTAGAAACTATGCATATGTCTACTTATAGACAAAGCTCTCTTCAAGTTCACAACAAAGTCTCAGAATGTGATGTGACCTTTTGTATGAAGTCAAGCTTGGGTGAAGCTCACTCGGAATGAGTAACTTTTTCTAGAATTACCAACTAATGTAACAAGTAAAGCCTTTCAACAATAACGAAATATTTTGAATAGCACCACTCTTCTGTGTTCATGAGGACTAATGTGTCCCCAACCTCGGTGACTCAGTAGATCAAAAGTCAAAATTATTCAGTTGATTTCAGATTTCGATTAGTAGTAACAAAATATCCAAGTTCAATAAAATAAGTAAAATGATGACTTCATTGCACCGACTGACCCTAACTCACTGCTTGCCGATGCCTCGCAGGGGGTTGTTACGAACGATACAAAAAGTCAAAAAGTGAAATGCTTATTAGACCGGTGCGCGGTGTTTCGGCAAATTCTGTACGTTTTCAACTTTTTGCTTGAAATTAAATGACGGTGGTTGCGTGCACGCAGCTCACGCCTGTTGAAGAGGTGAGCCAGCATGTCCCGCGCATGCGCGCCAGTGTTTAAGCAAATTCACGCTCATTTAAACGCTGTCAGTCGCCGGACGCTCACGTGTTTGTTTTGCGCTCATGTAAGTATTCAGCGAGCGTTTTGCAGTAATTGCTTTTTGAAATATAATTACACACCGAAACTCAAACTGCTTCTGTACTGTCAGAAGTTTTTTTTTTTTCTGTCGAACGTCATCTTTTGTAGAACCCTCATTGGAACTGTAAAGCAAACGTACATTTCTTCATTTACAATGTCTGAAAACTGAGCATTCTTATTATACCTACCTACCTGCTTAATTGCTTATTATACTTTCTTAGAGAAACATTTATCGGGCTAGCCCGGGGTGTGTGCAGCATGTGCGCTATCAATATTAGTTACTGATGCCGCGGGCGCGAGATTTATCGCCAATATTAGTATGAATCTGACGCAGTCTGCCGCTCTTCTCATCACACATGGAGGGCGCGCGGTGCGGCTCAGGGAGCTACCACAGATTACTATGCGTTTAATAGGTCAGTAGCGTTTACTTTTGAAAAACTTTTTACTGTTTAAAGTAGGATTATAATTATATTATTAAGAGTGAAAGTGAGTCAGTATAAAAATTAAATCTATATATCTATATCAACTTAAAAAAATAATTGGTATAGATATAGAGTTATAGTCATCTGTACCACTCTGCTTGGTTTAACATAATTCGAAACTGTGTTGCTGATCATAAGTTCTTGGCTTCATTCACAAACAATGTTGGACTCAATAAGGTTGCCCAAGACATGATACCTAAATATAATTAAAATTAAAAAAGTACGTTGTTGGCACGTACACATGTGTCCTCTACTATTGTGTTTTTTTAAACTTTTGCATAGGTTTAACTTCTTTTAGCCAATTCCGTTCGCACTGCATATAGGTTGACAAACTATTCTAAAGATCAGTATACCCACTAGCTTAAAAAGAACAACACCAGAGTAGCATCAACCAGATATTATTGTATCAACTTTGTCGATCTACTTAATTACCATTTAATTAGTTTGTTTTGCTATAAATCTACTGCTATTGTTACTACTAAGCACGCTTCACTTACCTGTACAACTCACCTTACGGCTGTTTAAGAAGCAACAGAAGGTCAAACCTCCACCGTAGATGGCCGCTGCAGGAGATCCGGACTTCTTCACATTAATTGCGCGTTTCAGCTAATGATGACATGTTTTTTTTTTACATAATTGAACTCGAGTTTCTGAAATGGTGTTATTGCGCAGACACAGGTGCGCGGCGAGATCCTGCCTACCTACACGCACCACCTTCGGCCCACCTTCACTTAGTGGCCTCCTAGCAAGCATCAGTCAGTCAGCAAGATCTGAATCTGGATGTGGTGAAATGGATTGGCCGTGAAGAGAATTATGGCAAAGTTATGGGAAGCAACATTGAAGGTTTGTATTATGGGAAGTTAGAGTCAATGTAGTAAACCTGCCTACACTTAATACTAGTGTGCTTTTCGAAACATTATTTATCTACCAATTACAGTTCACAACTTAGTCAAACTTTAAATGGCAAACTGGTTTGAAAGTAGCTCGACAATCATGCGCTAAGCTGGACCGGAACAATAATTTTGATGTCAACAGGAACAAATGAGCGTGTGGGCTGCGCAAGCGCAACTGTCGCGGGGCTGTCGGCCGCGTGTCGCACGGCTGCTTCGCCGCCTCGCCGCCATCCCAAGGTGTTCCGGCCCTGTTATTTGTTATTGGCGACTGGTTCCGTAGGCTCAGCAGTCGATAAGCTCTTCCTTCACGATCGCGATGTACTCCACTAAGTTACGTACCTATATACATAAGCCTATGTAAATAGGTACTAGTAAAAGAAACGTATTAAGTACTTGTGTAGGCACCTAAACAAGTAATACGTACATACTCGCTAACAATTCCTGTTGCCCTTCAACAGGTTTTCTTTTATAATTATGTGATGGATAAGAAAACTTCTATCGGCTGTTTACACATAAGTACAGTATTTTGTTATTGAACAACTTTCTACGAAACTACTTTGAACTCTACCAACATTTTTATAAAAACCAGAGCAGCAAAACCAAGGAAATTATACACATCATAGGTACAGTCAGCATCAAAAGTTGCCGACCATATTCAGATTTTCAAAATCGCTGTACACCGTATTATTACGTATTATTGCGGAGTACAGCGATTTTGAAAATATGAATGTGGTCAGCAACTTTTGATGCTGACTGTACATGATAGAAGAGCGCAGTATCTTAACTGGGTACACTACGATAATACGAAAAACTTTATTCCGAAATTCGTAAATACGAATTTCAAAATACCGATTTTCATAATTCCGAATGGTTCAAAATTCCTAATATAACAACTCGGATGGATCAATATTCCTATTTTAATAATTCCGAAATTTCAAAATTCCTAACGTTTATAATTACTATTTTCAAAATACCGAATTTCAATAGACCGAATATCAAAAATTCCGACTTAACATATTTTCCGAAACATCAAAAACACGAATACGGAATATTAAAATTCCGATTATTGGAATTCAGATTCGGGTCCGTCAGGTCGAAAAGTCCGAGTCGGGGTGCCTCAAGACACATTTTGCTCGCTATTGCATCCTGAGTAATAGCACCACCAAGGTGGTTCAACGGAGCCCCGCTTCGCGGGGCTCCTATTTCTGTGAGCAAGGTTTAAAGTAACCTAACACGAAGGGGATGGCGGGGTCTTTCAGACCCCGCCATCCCCTTCGAACCTAACCTGTCCGTGTCGGGGTGTCTCCAGTCCCGAGCTCGCTTCGCTCGCTCTTACATCCTTGGTCGATTTGTTGACTACCACCTACCAAGGTAGGTCGACGGAGCCCCGCTTCGCGGGGCTCCTATTTCTGTGAGAAAGGTTTAAAGTAACCTAACACGAAGGGGATGGCGGGGTCTTTCAGACCCCGCCATCCCCTTCGAACCTAACCTGTCCGTGCCGGGGTGTCCCCAGTCCCGAGCTCGCTTCGCTCGCTCTTACATCCTTGGTCGATTTGTTGACTACCACCTACCAAGGTAGGTCGACGGAGCCCCGCTTCGCGGGACTCCTATTTCTGTGAGCAAGGTTTAAAGTAACCTAACACGAAGGGGATGGAAGGGCCCTTCGAACCTAACCTGTCCGAGTCGGGGTGCCCCAAGTCCAGAGCTCGCTTCGCTCGCACTTGGATTCTAAGTTCTCCTAATAACAATAAAAGTCCTGAAGGCAAACAGTGAAAGTTAAGAGGATATGCCTCGCCACTCCGTGCCTACCCGGGTTTAAATAACACTCTGGGAGTACGGTAGACAAAATTACGTGGAGCCGGTTTTGCACCAATTCGTTTCTGTCACTGACTTTGTGGAATGAGAAACGAAATTCTTATTTGCAGTATTCCGAAAAAATCAGTTTATTCGGAATATTGAAATTCGGAATTTCGTTTTTCGGAATGAGAACTCATTGAGCATTACATTTTTCGAATATGTGAAAATCGGAAAAAGAAGAAATCGGACATACGACTTTCGGTCAAATAAATTTCGAGATTCTTAATAATAGATATTGTAACTTTTAAGTATTATGATATTCGGAGTTTTGAAAATCGGAATAACGAAATTCGGAATAAAATATTTCGGAGTATTTGGGTGTTCCCATCTTAACTCCTACCACAGGCTAGGTGTTGAACTTTAGGAGGCCTTCTTTTATTATACATATTATAAGTTACACACTATCATTAGTTGCTAATATTATAACTTGTGAAAAAAAAAGTAATAATAATAATAATATTCCACAACTATCACACAACGCCATCTAGTCCCAAGCTAAGCAGAGCTTGTGTTATGGGTACTAGACAACTGGTAAACATACTTATATATTTCTAAATACATACATATTATAGATAAATTACACCCAGACACAGAACAAATAATCATGCTCATCACACAAACATTTGTCCTGGGTGGGAATCGAACCCACGACCCCCGGCATAGCAGTCAGGGTCACTAACCACTAGACCAACAGGCCAGTCAAAGTTTTTCATTTTCAAACAGATGTTGTAAATCTACTCTTTTATTACAAATTTTCTTCAAATTTTCCTTAAATACCAAGCATTCGCGTAGCTTCCAAAAAAAAGCAATTTGAATCGGTTAACACTGTTTATCTGGGTAGCGCAGGTAGGAACACTTTAAATATTTAGGCTTATCAGTGGAAGAACCTATTTCCTGGTTGTTACTAAACGGCTATAAACAAAAGTGTGACGTGAAGGACATGTCGCATGTCGTCAAACTTAAGGGCCGTGACAGGTCCGCGTTATCGCGATCGCACGCGCAGCCCGCGCGCTGTCGCCCTCAGTCGCACCTGCCGGCTCTAGTCGCCGACAATGATGTAATGCCTTTATTCAATTTTATGCCTTTTTGTTATTGATATTGTCTTGTCCCCTTTGTATTTGTTTACAGAGAACTCGTTACGGATATTCTGGACGGACATTTTTGATGAATAACACTAAACAAGATCTAATTAGGTTCTAAAAGTAACTGCATACCAACAACCATTAATTAATAATTTGCTTCCGATGAAAACATCTCCACAGCAACAATTATTAACCTCTACTGTCATTATGATAATAATGTTACCTACTGGTTATACAAATACATACATATAATATAAAAGAGAGTTTTCTATACGGATAACTAATGATGGTTGTAAATTATACTGAGCGTGTGTTATTTTAAACGTAAAGGAAAAGCAATCAAAACCCTTTCTAATGAAAAAGTCATTAGACAAATAATGTTCCACAAAAACACAAAAGAAGTTAATACGAGTTCTGTGAAACGGCACATAGCACAGGTGACATTAGGTGTAATGTGGCACGAACATGAAACAAAGGAAGTGGCCGGCTGACCTCCACCGCGAGTACACAGTGGCCACACATGGGCCATGCCTCGCCACCAGAGCCTCGACACTCGACCATACATCACGCATATCTACCTTCAACTACTTACTTCGTGTGAGTCAATGTAGTACACTCTTTTAAACAATTTAATAACAAACACAGCAACATTCTAGGTAAGCTTGAAGTAATGTCGACAACTTCTGTTACTTGAACGATGAACGTTTCTTTGTACACTTGATTGTAAAGAATCTGAACAAAACTGAAATAACAATAATTTTAAATACGTCCTATCTCTATCACCAACAGAAATAGTTTGAGAAAAGTTGAAAACAGGAAAAATGTTCTAACTTAATGAACAGAGTAAAAAAAGAGCTATTAGTAAAACAAAACACTTTATCAAGTGAGTGCGTTACCCAGGAGTAGTTCCACTTCCACGTGTCAGGGCAGGCGTGGCCGAAGGCTGTCGCTTGCGGAAACGGAAGCACCGTCGGGTGTCGCCTCACTATATCTGAACGTATAGTGTCTGTGTTTGTGCACACACTATGTGCTCATTGCCTTTGTGTCCTGGCAATGATCAGGAATAAGGTGTTCTAGTTTCTCCAATCATAGGAGCAACCTGTACCCTTAGAACGAGTTTTCAGTATTTGAGACGTAAACTGGAACTTTGACAATTTCAAAATTGACAATTTTCAAGGATAAAATTAGTTCCTTCTTCGCACACCAGAGGCGCTGTTTCATTTTTTCATACAAGAAACGCTGTAAATACTGGAAAGACGCTGTAAAGTAAAAGAGTGAAAACTCGTGCTAAGGATACTGTTTTCGATGTATGTAATGTTTCAATTAGCAATAGACCAAGCTGAAAGTTGAAAGATGGTCGTTGAATGATAACGCAACAATCGTACAAGAAGTACTTGCGGCGTTATATCTTATACTCACTGATTTCAGGCTCATAATCTCTTCAGTCGCCAGGTCGTGTCGCCCCCGCGTCGTCAGGTCGAAGGTGTCTCAAATAAGTCGTCGAGATTGAAAAAACTTCAGCCAGCAATTAATAGTTGTCACCATAACGTTGTAACGTTTCAGCTGAAGTAATTCCCTTCGTGTGCGACACACATTACTTACTCGCGGTAATATTTGTAATACTAATGTATGTGTGACCCATATATTTGTGGTGTGCGCTAATTGCGAACCAACCGCGACCCACCGCGGTGTTCCGCCTTGTAGAGGTCGGTTAAATGTTATGTACAGAAGAACTACTCTACTTGAACGACATACTTAGGTACAATTACTAAAAGTGATATTATTATTATACTCACACTGCATTATTAATGATTTGAATGTGCAGGTAAACAGTGAGTCTTCTATCGTGTTTTTATTCAATTCAGCAAAGTACCAATATCTATCTATCTTCTTCCTTATAATAAATCTGTAGAGAGGTCAATTCTGTACATGAAATATATTTCCAAAATAACTATCAGGGGGTGATTAGGGATCGATACTGATGCCAAAAATGCAATTAATAAAATTATTGTCTGTCTGTCGGTCTGTCTGTCTGTCTGTCTGTCTGTCTGTATAACCGTTATAGAAACAAAAACTACTCGACGGATTTTGACGAAACTTGGTACAATTATTTTTCATACTCCTGCGCTGGTTATAGTATACTTTTCATCACGCTAAAATCAATAGGAGCAGAGCAGTGAAGGGAAATGTTAGGAAAACGGGAGAAGTTACTCCATACACGCTAATCTTCGGAACTACTGGACGGATTTGATTGTTTTTTTTTGTTGTATAGCTATTAAGCCTGGGCAACATATAGGCTATAATTTATCTTGGAAACTTGATTACCTGATGCAGGACTGCAATAGATCAGCTAAACTATAAGAGATACAAAAATAGCGCCATAGCAAAAATTGTTCCGCGTGATGATATTATTATTATTATTATTATGAGCATTTTCTGCTGAGAAAATAAATTTGAAGATATAGAACACCTGATGTGGAACTCCAAGAGCCCAGCTACACTTTTACATATACAGTAATGACGTCTTAGCAAGAGTTGTTCAGCCTGATGAGCACTCCCTGTTGTCGTATAAAAACTGAAGATCTGGAACACCTGATGTGGAACTCCAAGAGTCCAGCTATACTATAACATATATAGGAAAGACGTCTTAGCAAGAGTTGTTCAGCCTAATGAGCACCCTCTGTTGACGTATGAAAATGAAAGATCTGGAACGTCTGGAATCGTCATGTGCGTCCCGTTGTTTTTCCGTCCGCAGGCTCTAAGAATTCGACATCAGACGTTTCAGATTTTCGATTTTGACGACCACATTGTCGCTGGCATAAGCAACAGGATCCGCGTACGAAGTCGCTGGCTTCTGCCTTCGACTTCGACGACGCGCTAGTACAAAATAAGTGACTTTTCTGTTGCTAATTCGGATCTTCTGTACTTTTTTTTGGAAAATTCTTCAATTTGCCTTTTGTACAAACGTTTGAACAAGGTACATTAATAAGAGCCAGTGTTATCGTGAACGTTACACAGCTAGTAGTGTGCCGCGGCGTCACCGCATGTGTGCGAACTGAGTTTGTTACGTTTAATAATTACCGATACAAGCGTTATTGTACCTACTGCGGGTAATTAAGTCGTTCTAATTCATTTATGGAGATTGAATTGAAGTTATTATTTTAAACATGATTGTTGATAGCTGCAGAGTTGAGGAAATTGCTGGAAAGTTGTAGTAGAAGGAAGTGTTAGCGCGTGTCGGAGGAAGCCAGCGCGATTGAAAGCTCGGTGCTGACTTATATTTCTTCAGACTAAAGAAATTTGACGACAGAGGAGATTGGACGTCGAACCGACTCGTACAGCTCATGCATAAATATACTATGTTACTTTTCCAAAAGATAATAGAATTAGGTGATGGTATTTGTTCTATGCCTGTTGTCTAGAACTCTAGACTTATTAACCTTTGGTGGTTTAGGTGTGGATCTGAATCAATCAAATGGAAAATTAGAATCAAGTTTTTCTTTTTAAATATTAGTTTTACCCTGTTTTTTTTTTTTGTATTTGTTGTTACAGCGACAGCAGAAATACATAATCTGTGAAAACAACTGTTTTATTATCAAGGCATTATGGGTAGGGGATCGTTAGGGTATGTACAATCGACAAAGTTGAATCATGACCCACCATAAGCTTATTTTCTTACAGACATTCAAATACAATTAGGTCCGCTTTCGCATAAACATACATCCATGGTAACAAGTTTGACCTTTATTAATTTGACGGATTCAAACGATTTATTGTCGAAATGGGTCATGATTCAACTTTCTAACTCCTTGGGGAGGCTTATGTCCAGCAGTGGAATGCCCAAGGCTGAAATGATATTTAGGTACTTCCTTTGTTTAATGTGAACTTTGGTAAAACATTTTTTTGTTTAATGTGAACTTTGGTAAAACAGTCTGTGGACGTTACCTGTCACTATATACCTTCGGAGCACAGTGACATAAAGGAGATGTACATGATTAACGTTGTTTTCCATCACTAAAAGTAAATATACCTACACAAGTTTGCCGACTGATTACTAAGTCATCCTAGTTTGATAGAGTCGACGCTGTAGGTACTACGTGCTTAAACTACCCGTCTACTTAGTGGTTACAAATGGGCTGATAAGCCCGAGGCTCAGGGTTCAGTGCCGAGGTGGCTGTTAGCAAACAGGTGTATCGATGTGTTCCACATACAGAGAGGAAATGATAGTGCGGCATTGAGTAGCAGTCAATTAAGACAACCGGTCGGTACTCCTTCCGCGTCCGGAATTAACAACAACGCCAAGAATAGGACAAGAGGACACCACTGTTTACGAGGCTTATGTTTGTTCGTGGTTCTACCTATGTAATGACGATAATAAGAAACAAAAAACAGCTTTATATACAATAAGTTAAAGTATTGTTGTAGTAGCTATGCTAATAAATACAATAAAGTAATGATTGTGTCACGAGGAACTTCAAATTATAGTTATTAATAAAACCAGCTTGTTTCGCGCTGTTAATTAGAAGTAAACTTTAATTAAGGCAATATCTCATTTTAACAAAAACTTTTAATTCATGCCAAATTAATATTATTTTGCGGTCTAATCTTAAACTGTGAAAAGAATAATATTTTAATTAAAATGATCAAAGATTAAGGAAATGGAGGATAAGTGTTAATTATTTCAGGGATCTGATAGGAGAATTTATGTATGTCTATGTTTTACCTTGAATTAGGCCTCCATTTCAACAAAAATATCTTCTCAATTACTTCCAGACCGCATTATGATACAACAGACAACTATTTACGTTAGTGAAAAAACAGACATGATCCGTATACACACTAATAAGATGCATATTAATTAGAATAACTTGTATAATGTTCTATTTCCGTCACATAAATGGCACCTTCAAACTCACACAAGCTAATGGACAGTGTTTATGATAATAGGACGTAGGTAAGCAGAAAGGAGTAAACCAACAATGTCAATAAGGGAGTCTACGGACATTGATTTATTCAAAAGCAATGTGGTTGATATCTCCCAGAAAAAATAATCTCCATAAATTCCCTGAAACAAAGAAAAGCATCAAATGTTGTGGTTGCACAACAAAAGTCCTTTTCCTTAACTACGTCTTGCGTGTTTGATACCTATGCATATGTCCAAAAATGTGTAGAAGTGTGCCCGGGACACATGCATACACGTGGTCACGACAACCGCGAATATCGATCACGTAATTCATCGATGAGTGACGCGTGCGCGCCGATATAATTATCATAAGTGTTGAATTTATTAAATTAATTATGTTAATGCCGCGCCAGTGTTTACATTAGGAGATCGACACAACATCACGAAAACAATCAAATAATGAACAGCATTCGCGGCTAATGCTCACAACTACATATTAATATTTATTTATTACAAATTCGCATAATATCAGCGGGATGGGCAGCTCTATTTATAATAATGAATGCTAATTATGATTAATGTGATACTCAGTGTGTCAGTAGGTACGAAAACGTATTAAACATACTTAGTGTGTTTACACGCCGCCGCCGCTTGTTATTAGTCGAATATAAATGCTGCGATTATGCTGGAAACACCGCGTAGACGTTATGCGAGTAACGTGAGCTAACAACGAAAGTAATCGAGTGCGATTGATTCCAATAGAACCTACAACTTCCTATGATGTTAGAGTTTGATGCATCGCAATCGATGCGACGGAGCTGATCCAATTACCGTCTGGCTGCGTTACCTCTCACAATAAGAAGTCCCCTCCGGGCCGGGCCCGGGGTGCAGCAACTCGTGAGGAAGTCGTAACATACAACTAGTTTATTTGCATCCACTAACAATGTCATTATGTTAATCATACACGAGCGACTCAATCGAGACCGAGAGTGAATCGAGATCGACGTATGATCGGTTAATTACTATCCGATTTTGTATCGAGTCGGCACTCGGCACTCGGTCGGTAATCGATTGGTGTGGTATTAAAATAATGGTTTAAATTAATTGGCGCGGCGCGCGGCGGCCGGTAGCCGTATGGTAATATGTAGTTAATAGTTAATCGTCATTATGTTGTACACATAATCGTGGGCTGCGTTGTATTTGTTTACAACGCCCGCTAGTGATGGAATCTGTTCTACAGTATTATAAGCGAAATAGAGGCAGCAGTACTATATTAAACAATCTGTGTAGGACTGAACAAGGACAATAAAATACAAGCAACAGTAGGTACACATCTAAGTATCGATCTGTACGAAAACACAAAAACGTAGAAAGTTCAAGAACTGATAATTATGTTTAATATCATACGGAGGATAGGTACAGGAGATGTATTTACCAGGATTCCACAAATGCTCAATATATCTAGCAAACTTGCCTGTCAGTCGAAATTGGAAATGAAAGTGACAGTTGCACTGCACTTGATAGCTTTAAAATGGCTTGACATGTAATTTTGTGTAACGTTACGGCAGAGAGCATGGCACCCCCCAGCACTAGCAGACGCGGTCGCTAGACGGCCGGCCGCGTCGTCTAGACGCTCTCAATTGCAGGATGCGTCTGCCGGACGCCGCCGGAGCCGGACGGCTGCCGGCGACCATCAATCACAATCACACCAGCAATCCTATCATTGGGAGACCCGTGTGCAACCATGTTCATGATCTTCTTTGACTATTGAACTTATTTGTTAGGTACGTTCTAATTATCGCCTACTCATGAGCTTAATGTAATGACAATGGTAGCGAAAATTACTGAAACACCACTGTTACAAAGCTTTTTTAGACATTACCAAAGTATCAATATTAAACTTACGACGTACTGGCATGGAACTGGCGTCTCGTTGAACCCGACACTATTTAGGTATATTCTTCGAAAATTTTAATTTGGAATAATATAATTATTTATTATTGTTGGAAAAACGAAATATATTTCGTCATTGTCTTGAAAAAAGTCTAAAACTTTCCTACCGATATGACAAACAGTTTCTTTTAGATTTATTTATAAAATCTAGTCTTAAGAGATGTCCTAAATTGGAAGAGCAAACTGGAACCACTGAGCTGTCACTCCAACATTTCATAAATAAACAGTGGTGTGGTCTGATAGACTTCATTATTACAATAATCAGAACTGTCTTATAATTATTTCATCAAAAACATTATTAAATAATTACCCGTGTCTTAATTTAATATAACATTTAGATATAATTATATACTCATCAACGGCTGAAGCTCATTCTCATGAAAATACCAGTCGCGTGTATTTCTTACGTTTACTTCATAACTTTTATATAACTATGTTGTTAATTATCCAAAATGCCAAGCTGAAGTATTACAAACAATAGATATTTTTATATTATTTGAGATAACATCGTAGTAGCGAGTGGTGATGTGAGCGGAGTCACAGCACGTCATAGTCACAGCTAATTAAGTGCCGCCAGAAGTGCGTCCTCAGTTTATCAGCAGGACCATCTGTTGCTATGTATGTAATATACTCTGTGCCACAAAGGCACATCCAGATAATTTAGTAGCAGCCGCCAATTAACTAAAAAACTGTTCATAGAGTGTCTCTACACTCAGCACTCAACTAGTAGGTACGTCCCTGTTGTTTCAAACCTGTTTAATTGATTCCGCTGATTATATTTTGAGTGGTACGAATATGTAACTACATTTTTTGTTACTTAGAGAACATAAACACGAATTGTAGAGCGCAAAACCTAGTTTTGTAACACAAAAAGAAGTGATTGCCAGAAATAAATATAGACATTTATCATAGACATTTATCATTTGATACGAGTAACTTTGCGTTGTGTTTATAACAGAAGCATTAATAGTAAGTAACGAAATCAATTATAACATTATTCTAATATTTAGTTCTGAATAAACAATTAGGTTACCAACTGAAATAGTTTCTGATACTATTCCGATTAGATAATATGTTAATTCTTGCTTGTTATTATTGCTAAGGTATAGTTTTATCGACAACTAAATATCTGTATATTCAGTATGTATACAACCGCAACCAGGTTATGACATGCTTAATGGTTTTAATCAGTACTATATCAAAGCAAGTCAATTGCTGCATTGCCGCTCAATTCATTTTCATGACTCTCTCGCATTGTAAACATTTTTTCTCATTTGTAGCTCCAATTTAATCAAATATTGACGAGGTGATATTATATTAACTTCAAAACAATAATATCAACAAATAGGACGTCACGGAAAACTTGTCTGGTTTAAAAAGGCAGAACAACTGAATGGTACTAAACGTCGAACCTGAATTGTCGGTCTAATGTCCGATAAGTGTTTGTCACGACAACTCGCCGGTGCGTTGTTTCAGGAGGTCGTCGTCGTACGACACAAAAATGCCTGTGTACCGCCAACTGGGCAGTGCACGGCAAGCGAACTGATCGGAGGAGCCGCGAGTTGCGGCTGAACGTTCAGCGTGTATATGACGTGTAGTTGTGTAGCTAGTGATGTTGTGTGAGATATGTATTTCAGCGGTGATTGGTCGACGGGCGGCGGGTGGTGGCGGGGGTGGCGGCTCCATCTAGCGACGCCCGCGGGAAGCTCGGCCATCTGTTGTAATGGCTCCCGAGCTATGATACGTCGCGCCCGATTTGTTCCAACTTGTTATGTTTTTGTGTTGTTCTCCAATACACGGCAAGTAATCACTTCTGCTCGAATTACGTCTCTATAGTAACGTTCCGGACATGACATTGTTGGGAACAGTAGGCACCTTACTTTCGGAAAGTTTCAGGAGGGCAAATAAGCTTTTCAGGGGACAATGACACGTACACGTATCTACACCCACTAATATTATAAAGCAGAAAATTTTGTTTGGTTGAACGCGCTAATCACATAATATTTTGTGTTCGAAAGTCCATTTATTGAGGAAGGAAGGCGGGTGAAACCGCGAAGAAAGGCTAGTCTTCTATAATAAAATAGTTAAAATCGTTTTATCAGTAACTATTTCATTATCGAACGTCTTGAAGGCTTTTCTTATAAATACCAACATTAACTACTGCGAGGTGATCCTGAGCACAGATTTCATCTCGATGACGGATTTCCACGATAATAGTTTCCACTAGAAACAGTACATTTTGTGTGATAGTGAGACTGTTGACATTGTACAAAAAGATTTGGTTTATGTACAGTTGTGTTAAAATATATTCCAGAAATTTGAGTAATAAAAAGGTGTCAATCAATTGTCTGCACGCTCATTAATTAGATAATTATGTTAAAGACAGCAATTTATAAATACGTGCGTGTTGCGTGACATACTCAATGAAACTACTATATTTTAGATAACTGGGAAAAATCCTACCGTTTTCTAACATAACCATATTAATATTTAAACCATCTGCCAAGGCCCGAGTACCGTAAGATATCCTGTTGTCACCATCCACTAACAGAAAAACCAATTCCTTGTTACCACCTGTTGCTCAAGCTAAGAATCGAACCCTGAACCGCACGACCCCAAGCTGTACGACAAGTGACAGCTGACAGTGCAGCTTAGTTTCGTCACTCTACAACAACTGATAATGTGAGATGAAGGAGTGTTTCCATCATCAGTCAAGCTTTCCGCAAGGCTGTGCTGACAGTAAGTAATGCGTGATGGGGAAACACTCGCCGGAGTCGCGGAGGTAAGCGTTATTGATGGCGGATCGGGCGGCGGTCAAGGATGCTGGTTGGCACTGCGATGAAAGACACTGTCAATAACAACCCTGTACAATTTACAAAAATCTACCTTCATTGTAATACAGGTAGGCATGCTCCGTATGTGCAAATGTATTCGTCATAATACAATGGTGGTAGTCAATGTGATTGAAGTAAAGCACTATTTCTGTACCCCGGATACATACTAATTAATAAATAAAAGACGGCTGAACCTATCGGCTATAACAGCAGAACGTATTGCTTTTTAAACAGAAACAAGTGTGATAATGTGTAATAGTAGCGATGTATCATAACGCCTTGTATCGTCGTTTATTACTCGCTGGGAGTGTGCTATGGTAGTGAATGGGCCACCATTCATGCTCGCACTCTACGCAAAAAATATTAAATTATGATTATTTGTCGGCACCGTTCTACTACGTCGTGAATATATGAATGGAGTTCTACACATTTTGATCACTATTTGTATAAGATGACCTTGAAACCTTCAAACCTATAGGTTTGAACTTGTAACTTTTTCATAGTCAGGCGTCACGCTCGTGCTTGTGCAAGGGTTCACATACTTGTATCTATTGTTGCTAACAGATGTTTGATTGATGAAGGTAATAAAAGTAGGTACGTTTAAAGGGGACATCAATTAGATACTATAGCGAACATAGCGCAATGACTCGCTCTTGAAAACTATGAGCAAACAAAATGTAAGTAGGTCCTTTATGATATTTTCTTCGTATTTATCTCTGCTATGAGTGGAATTTACGAGCTATCAGTGACAAACGTACCTAAGTCATTTATTGAAAACACTCATTTGACAGTCAATAAATGTCGTTTATAACGCAACAATGCTTTTCTCACAGTATCGTCGTGTCTCAAGAATATTGTCCCGTAATTAACTGATAGAAATGAGTCGCAATGTAATGATGATCGCGTGATAGTCGCACAGACAGACAGGCAGGCGAGCGTCGCCGCCACCGCCGAGTGACCGTCACGGTGCTGATCGGCGGGGACTCTGCTACTCTGAAGTACCAGGTATATCGAACAACCCATAATTTTTAAGACAGGACGGCCGTCTATGAGGATAACATTAGTAGTTCCTAACGATTCAAAGTCTGGTAGAAAAACTGCTAATCAAAAGCAAATGTTAAATTCTATTATAACAGTCCATGTGATAAATCAAGTATTTTCCTATACAATTACATTCCTACAACAATTACAAGTATTTCCAAATACTAAGTAACTCGTGACTATTCATAAAGTACGGCTTTGTAGGTACTTAACTTTGCTACGCCGAATGTCGTAGCACTATTCGTAGCAACCACATTCGCCACAGACTTCTTGTCGGCCACATACAATTTATATCTGTACAAACTTTCTAAAGGTAGTATTAGTAAATATTATTATTATAAAGGTACTGTGTGAGTAGGGATTCGTTCGTCACGCATGGCTACGCGGTTTTTCTTCGGATAAGTTTTTTCTCTGCCTACCCCAGCGCCGCCAAGCGTGAACAACGCGCATGATATAGTACTAGTAAGAAGTTTGTTTGCGTTGAATGTCACGGAACAATCGAGGCTTTTTGCTGTTATCTGACAAAGACAGTGTCCAGTGCGCCAACACGGGGTAACTGATGCGACATCAATTATTGTGGGATATTGATAACAGGTGGCAGGTGCCAGGTGGAATAATACCTAGAAATATAATTTAGTATTACTAAAATGTGTGACACTACCATCATTTTGAGAAATTATTATTTTTAAACAAGGAATCGGCATCGAATTTTTTCACAGTAGTTTTTTCTTATATGGGATAGGATTATTGCAGTAGGTACCTAAATTATATTAGCTGTTTATAATTGCTAAGTTTGTGACACTAAGTAACTACTCGTAAGATACTCGCATGTAAGTTCTAATAATTATGAGAAATAATATAGAAATAGTGCCAACTGCTAAACCAAAAGTACATAACTAAACAATGCCAAATTAAAAATAAACTTGAATGCCACCACATGATATAAAATCCACATATGAGGCTATGTACAGACAATAAAAAATAAGTAAGTGGTTCAACGACCTCTGGCAAGTGCTCAGTACTTGGCGGATCGCTCCCGAAACAAGTGCACACACAGAACACATCTCACGTCAACTGAACGAACGAATGATTTCTATTCACTAGTTGTACGAATGATCACTACCACAACTGGTTTTAATTACTCCTTGATACTACGGCGGCTTAGATTTTTATGATATTCGCAATGAAAACGTTAAGATGGCGAAAGTACCTCTTGATACAGTTGTTTTGTCAATTATACTACCCGAAAGATTTATTTGAAATAAAAATGTTAAAATAAGAGAAATGTTCATTAATTAGAGGAATCTTTTGATAGACATTAATGACAGACATACTTTAATAAACTTTTAAATACTTGTACCTACTCGACAAAGTTATTCATTGGTATAGAAAGTGTAGTTTTGAGTTGAGTTGATAAAGAACTACTAGCCGTCGGCTAAGTTAAAGTAATTATCTTGTAATCGAAAAAAAGTTTATAGAGGATCACGCTTTACTGAACAAATCCGAATTGCTTATCTTCGACACTACAATACATAAATATGCGTTAATGTGTCTAGACGAGATAAAGTCTTGTCAAACGGTCATGTAAAATGCAAGAACGATCTTAAAGGCTAATAAAATTGTTTGATGAACATTAAGCTATATTCTTGCTAGATCAGTGCTGGGTCACGAGGGTCAGACCGCGGGCCCCGATGCCGGCGCGCGGCCCACTGACCGATACCACTAATTAACGCCCAATTGACCGACACTTGACCGACGCAATCGCTCACATCTTACTACCATAGAGAGCTCTGCATTTTTTTACTTTGATCTTTTATCAAGGAACAGTGTATCATTGGTGTAGGTCGTGGGCACGTATTGTGACTATAGTCAAAGGTTCACTAACTCTCTTATGTATTAATAGTAATTTGCCACCATCTATAATCATAACAATGTTATTGTTGTTTTCTTTAGAAACAATACTTTTTTCAGAATGAAAGAGTAAGTAAAGACCTTTAAAAATTGATAGCATTTCCTTTTTTGTACACCTGTCAATGTACTATATTATGTGTTTTTTTATTGTTTTTTGATATCGTGGGTGCGTTACAAACATTTAAACTCACATACACAAACAATCAGGAACAACTCTTGTAGGTCATACAAATATTTGTTATAATTACATACAAAGGCATTATTATCTAGCTTTTCAATGTTGGTTGGTTCAAAGTTGAGCACAAAATAATTATGCTACTGAAATATGGATGTTTGTATGCCGTAATCTGTAGTTTTATACACCTGTGCTTTCCTATACTTTCCCTTACATACAATATCGAGGTTCAAAGCTGTTCCAATAAAGCGTGTGATGTTCAACTTACTGCAGACGTTACTGTTTTCCTTTATGTCAGCGACTACTATCTAAATAAGTGTATATGACATATACGTAGTGTATGTAAAGTTGATACAAAAATAACCAGTCGTTGGCTGAGGGTTTGCTCCACTGATAACAGTGGCTCAGGCAGTGCATGCGGGTGTGTTATCCTGTAGATAATAGTCAGTGATGTAACTAGCGGAAATCATTGTCTCTACTCTACCTACTGAGCCTTTCAGTACATTTATTTCTCCTATTTATTTTCTAACTTGAATGTGAAGCGAAAACTTTGTACTCCTTTTTAGGGTTCCCTAACCAAAGTATAAAACGAGACCCAATCACTAAGGATTTCTATTTCATTTTCACAGATGATGATCTTCTGTATAACAACAAATTCTAAAAAACAGAATAAAGTAAATATTTATCGGGGGTGTACAACAAACTTGATTTTTCGTGAAATCACGATTACAAAGGCGCATGAAATGCACAGTTAATGTGGGTGGAGAAGGAGTGCACTAAAGCAAATATTTTTTATACTTATTTGATGATATGCCATACTACAATGCGTTGAACACATACTGGATGTCAAACTTCCAAGCATCGATGAATTATAGTGTTTGGTATAGTGTTTGTCAATCTGGAGCTGCGGGACTGTCTAAACAAACCGTAACCCTGGAAGGCAAAGGGTGGAAGGAACAAGGAACAAGGTGGATTTTAATCAGTACGAAATTTGTTAGACGCTTCCACTTTTCCACTCCACCCAGGTGGGAGAACATATTTGATAATTTCAAAACCTCAAAAAGTTGGCTTTTACAATAGAGCCTAAAATGGTCTTTCGAGCACTCGGCGAACAAATTATTAGAACACCGGTAATTTTGTTGGACAAACACATAATGATATATGATCAGGCGCGGTCCGAAGGGGGGGGTCACAGGGGACATGACCCCCCCCAAAATCTAAGGTCACATTGAAAAATCTCAAAAATTTGCCAATAAAAGGAAATTTCTAACTATCCCTTAACGGCGATAAAATAGTTTCCTGACATCTTGTGCAATAGGCAATAATTATGTCTTGTGCAATGTTTATTCCAGATACCTATTTTTTATTAGTGTAGTGAGTGACCCCCCCCAAAATTTCAGGCTGCGACCGCGCCTGTATATGATTATGATAATTAATGTATAAGCATATATAAATTAATTAGCAAAACACTAACATGATGTAGCCAATCAAAAGGCAGTAAATCATCTGCAGTAAAAAGTTATGAATAATGAGTGAACGTGAAATATTATCTCATAGAACTGGTTGCTGCACTGCCTGTATTACAATAAACAAACAGTAAGTGAGGGAGGTTCTACTATGCATATTATCTTTTTTGTTTTTGAAAATCCGCTTTTAAAGAGACTATATTTTTGGCTATTTGATTAAAAAAATGAGGATAAAAACAGACAGATCGTTGCATTTGTAGTTTTTACAACAATGAGTGTTTTAGTGCTTTGTGTTTGTAATTTAATTAAAAATAAAACCTAAGCCTTGAAAATTAGGTCGCGGGACTAACGAATACCGTGACCCCAAAGGGCTATTGAAGGACGAAGTGACGTTCCCTCCTGCCCTGCTCTGGGTGGGAGGACTCATTTAATAATTTTACCACGATAAAAAAAGCCTTGAAATTTAAAATAAAATAAACTTTAAAATAATAATCAATTGAACAAGTCAGTAGTTAAACGCTCACGTGTTCAAATAATCTGTTTTTGTATTTAACCTACATTCCTCGTACATATCGGCCCGATCTACTTTTTGCCTCAATAGAAAAACTGTTAATTTTCCGAGCTGTTGGCCCTCACGTCCGCGTAAAGGATGGAACTACAGAGTATGGAAATAAATTATTTATATTTTGAATATTAATCATAGTTCCTGCCAGCCCGGTACTGAGCATGCACCGTGAAGGACCACGGCTTATCATTGATAGCTACCGTAGTGCCTATCTCATACCATCACGCCTCTATTCCCTGTTGGATTACGCAGAGTTAGTTGCCAGGCGGTTATACAATAGATACGATCAAGTCTGGACAGTTGCAAGAGACAAAAGTAACAATATACCTATAACATTCCGACTGGATTCAATTTCCTAACAGTAGGTATAATAAGCATAACCAGCCTACTATAATGTTCCCACTGCTGGAACTCCATTCCGTGAGGGAGTGGACTGTAAATTACCACGCAGGTGGACCCAGTGAAATTTTGGTTTTGGGACATGCCGGTTTCCTCACAATGTTTTCCTTCCCAGTGTTGAGAGCATTGTTGATGTAATTTACACAAAATAAAGCGCCTGGCTGAGCTCGAACCCACGACCTACGAACTAGTAAACCGGGCCCATTACCTCTGCATTACTCCGGTGATAACTGGTGGACTATGAAGTTTACCTTTTATGCAAAATAAGGTAATGACGAGATTTTCTTCAATAGTGATCAGTGGAAAAGTGGAAGGCGTTCTAAAATCATTCGACAGTTATTTGAATAAATTCGTGAATTCGATTTTTTTCCTAAATTAAATGAAATAATTTTATAACATCGACTCTCTATCGTAACCTCACTGTCACCTCAGTTGCGTAAGCACTGATTTTAGGAATTAATTAGAAATGTTTGTTGTATTAGTACATTTCTGGTGATTAGTTCAGCATGGCAACGGTGTCAACATGGCAACCCACCGGCTCCGCCATGCTTGATCAAGGACTTACAACAGATGTGCATACTGTTGAAGTTTGTATTAACTTAACATTTTCACTTGATTAGCGAAAACAACTCACACAAATCGACTACCTACTCGATAATTGTTTACACAAAAAGGTCATCACATAAATTATTCCTTGCGTTCGTTATAAAGCTTGGATCATGGTCGATACAGAAATTGCCACAAATCTCAACTACGTTGGGGTGGATTTCCAGTCTTATCAGAAACAGCTAATATTAGTGTTTTCTTGCGATGCATCCGATACCGATATATCGGCGATACTTCGGGTTAGCCGATATATCGGTATCGACGATATTTTTATGACCGATTCAACGATACTTTTTAATTTAAAAATTTATGTAGTGTAAACGAGAGTGCTGTCTCGTCTATTTCGTTGCAAACGAGCCACGAACTATGACCGGGGAAACAATTTCCAAACAGACTAATTGCGAAATCGCCTCTCTCCGAAATAAGATTAGGCAGGTACTTTGTTTTTTAAACAAAGATCTTATTAATGTTAATTTAATTACTAAAATGTATAATTATCTAATATCAACCTATATCACTACTTTGTACATTAAAAAAAATATCTGACTTGTGATTTATTTATTTTATCTTATTTTTTTTATTCACAATAAGCGTATCGGTATCGCCGATATTTTTATAAGAGTATCGGTATCGTAATCGGCGAAAAGGCGTATCGATGCATCCCTAGTGTTTTCCATGGAGCTACTGCCTATCTGACCTCCACCACCCAATAGCTGGGTATCTTGGTAAGACTGGTTATCAGAACTTTTCAGTAACGACATCGACAGAATGACTGCCAGATCAATTGGTTTTCGCTATTCGAGACACGGAGGCAACTCATTATGATACTCGTAGAGGGTCACCCATCCTCAAATCAACCTCAACAATTGCGGTTTAAACTTGTAGATTATCCTACGCGTCTAGCATTATTTGGCACAATATAGGTAACAAACTGTAAAGCAAATGATAGCATCGTTTAAGTTTTTAATCATTTTTATTAGTCAAAGTATTTTGTTTAATTAAGAAAAGTATCGGTTGCCGTGTGAACGATTGCACGTATACGGTTGTATTATACCATAATGACTACAGATTTACGACTGGCCAAACTCTCAACTTTCTCTAATTAGGTATGCCCGTCATATTAAAATCACGGGTATAATAAAATAAAATCGATAAGATTTCAGCTCAGGTGTAAACAATCTTGAGCGTACTGCTCACAGCTTCAGATAGGCATGTTTGTCTGTGTGTGATAGTGAGCACTGTCGGCGTGGCTGCTGCAGCGAACGGTTTCGTCGGAGGAGTCGTTGTTTTAATAAGTTATAAAGATAGTGTCGGGGTCACGTGCCGCAGTGCTAATGAGAGCGTCGGCTGTTGTTCCGCGCGTCGCCGCCCGTCGGCCGCGTTGCGCCTACGCTACGAAGTACGCGGAAAAAATACACGAAGGGCAAGATGGACCGCTCGCGGCGCTACCAAAACCGAGGAGACTATAAATTGAGTAGAACACGACCGCTGATAAAGGTGCCTCGCCGCCGCACCTGCCACGAACCCACCGTTTTTTAAATACATATTTTACGACAAAACGCAGAAAAACTGACAGGTAAGTTGGTAGGTACGAGCGCTCGTTTGCGCGACAATGTCGCCGCGCTCCGGTTTTGTCGCACACATTCTGACACTATTGAAATACAGATGTTAACTCATATATTAATAGCCACCTGATACAACTCTGTTATTCAATTTATTTTAGATTTTAGATTCTTGGAAACATAGTCGTATTGAATTTAAAAAAGGATCTTGCCCATTAGGTTACTTAATCACTTTTTTATTTTGTTTAATCCAAACAATAAATTAACCATCTACTAAATACTAGAAAATATTGAATATTAATTATTATTGCTGAAATCTCGTATTTTAAGATGTTTATTTATCTAAAAAAAGAGACATTTCAGTCAGTGAAGTAGGTACCTACGCAAGTAGGCGCATAAAATACCTATGTAGGTACTTAATTCATAATTCAGTTTAAGTCATCGGTATCGTAGGCGGTACTAAGTCAGCCACCTGCAGTCACCGATAATAATTATAATTTTGTTTTCCTTATTTTTTGCTATTCACTTATTTGACATTTGTCAACACGTTTTTAACTGTTTCATCAGTAGTCAGTTCTATTCAACACTTGATCGTGCAATGATTGTGCAATCTACTACAAAGTCCATGAAAAATGCCTTTGTTTGTGACATTTACGGTGTTGGCTGAAATACATATACCTAGGTATAATTTATTTAAAATGGAAAGTCCGTCCTGAAGACAGCCACTTATTAACAAAGAGGATTGTGTTACACAAGATGAGTTAGAAACATACAAGTATGTGTGCTACATAGTTAGATCGTGGCGTATTAGCACCAGAATACGCCAGGATCTAAGTGGCGCGGGCGGCGACGCGACGCCGACGGTGACGGCGGCACGCAGACAAGTGAACAGATCGAAGTGGGTTAATGGAGGAGGTGATGTGTTTCAGCGGTCGTCGGCGCATTAGTGCCGCTCGGGTAGGACTGTGAGCGAAGGCCGAGCCGCGCGGCACCTACATTGTCGCGCTGACAATTATGATGAGCACAGACCAACAAGTTCTGAGCGACTTACACCCAGAATTAGAACACTAAACATCATCGTTATAAAACAATAACAAAAATACACTAGCGTTTGCCAAAGTCGCAGGATAATTTGTTAGATAAACTGAATTTCAAAAATTCTAAAGTAAATATGATATTTTTCAATGTTACTGAAAAATAATAGGGTTTTTGCAAAAAATTTGCGGGGCTTCATCGACCCTGCTTAGTTTGAAATTTTACTGTGTCATAGCCATTGCCATGGATCCATGTTTTCACGATATCCCTAGAATTTTTGAAATTCAGTTAATCAAATTATTCTGCATCATCAATAAATATTTATTTATTTATACTTCATGTACAATCGACAAAGTTGAATCATGACCCATTTTGACAAAAAATCGTTTGAATCCGTCAAATTGACAAAGATCAAAGTCGTTACCATGGATATGTATGTTTACGCGAATGTGAACCTAATTGTATTTAAAATCTGTAGGAAATTAAGCTTATGGTGGGTCATGATTCAATTTGGTCGATTGTACAAATCAATGGTACATAGGCGGACTTAATGCCACAAGGCATTCTCTACCAGTCAACTACGTAAATAGGTCTTGATTCCTCCCTACATAACTATAATAATAGTTTTGATTGAGTTGATGCTACCTAAATTCAAGCAATATTATTAATACCAATTTTATTAGCATCCCTCTGATGCAGAATACGTACCTCGGCAAAGATTGCAATCGCTGATACAAAAACCTTTTTATGAAGAACAAAATACCTAGGTATAGTCCATCTCATACCTAGTCGGTAGAAGTTACCTAGATACATAATAGGTATCAAGACTTAAGTATTTCTAGATAAATTAAACTTAAGATTCTTGAGACACCTATATCGATGTTAGATTCATCATGCGTAAATTAGCACAAGACACAGTACACAAAATAAGAACCTTAACAGTATTCTAACCTAAAAATACTTGTGTCGTATCACAGAGAAGGCCGCGACGCGGCTTTCCTAACAATCATTTGACAATGGTTAGACAGGCGCGGTTTTTTGCACAACATTCTTGCTCCACGTCGAGCAAAAAGTTTGGGGTTAACAGGCGGAAACAAACGAGCGTTTGTCATTCTAATTTTGAAAATAATCTCATAACAGAGACACAAAAAGTTTATACAGAGTGAACGAAAAAAACTGCAACGTCAAGTCGCGCATATGTGTGCGTCGACGAAGCTAGACCACTTGACAGAAATATAATATGAAATAATAATATGATTTATTAATTTTATAGCTTTGTCTTAATAAATTAGACTGTATTTATCTATGCGAGTTGAAGAAATATTAACCACTTCATTAGACTAAAAAAAAACTTTTTTTTTTGTTAAATTATTAAAAGCCTATAAATAATTTGTTAAAAGAAAAAAATGTTTTAAAAAAATTCACTTGCTCTAGAATATACTATAGGTAACTGTCATTACCGATTGTATCGATGAAGTTTCCTGAAACGTTAACGTGTTGGTTAAATATTTTTTCAGCGGAGGAGGTTTCACTACGGCGTAACGCTTCATTAGCCGGACGGAATGTCATTTGGTGTAGTGTGAAGCGAGTGCCGACGAGCGCGAGTTACCACGCGCGTAAGTAAGATTCACACGTGAAGTTTTTGCAACCGCGTCACCCGCGTACCGCGACAATCGTCAAATTCCACTCCTTTACATGTTTTATTCGCGTCACTATTGATAGGAGAAAGCTATCAAACACACTCGTTAAAGTGAAAAAGTTATGTATTCGCCTTCGGCCACACAAACAATTTCAGTTTAATTGCAACGCAAAGTTCGACCCCTAGAGCCGCAGACAGTCTTGTTTGAGTGAAATCTCTGGCGTAGATTGAAGCAGTTAAGTTTCTTAAACATCATGCCTAACATTCGTTAGTAATATAGTAGGTGTAGTTTCTGATGTATCGAAAATAGCTATAATTTACTTTTATTTAGCTTTTTTACCTATTAAAAACAAACAAAAACCTTTTCTTTATGTATAAATTCTTTTTAATACAACAAACACTAGAATGTAAAAACAAAAGTACCTACTAAAGAAAACAAATAGATATGAAAAGTGCAGTTGTTACCTAGCCAAAGACATTAGTAGATCATCGAGTTGTTAGTACAGATAGGAAACATGATACAGCCTGTGTCAACACTTGAGTCACTCAGTAAAGGTGAAATACTTATTGAATAATATATATTATGTGTGTGCATGGCAAGTGTGCGAACAATTGTGTTTTTATTATTACAAATAGGGATTGATATTATTCAAAACGATTGAATTCTCTTGAACAACAATAAAACAATGCATTGGCCAAATGTAACAGTAACTGTCACTCAGTTTAATTCATCTAACAAATAAATTAGAAACGTCATGCGATAACACTAGCTGCAGTCAGTTTATTATGTTAACAGAACCAAATGTATTAACTTATAGAGCGGACAATATCGTACAAAGGCAATCTTTATGAAATATAAAAAAATAATATGCGATGTGTTTAACTACACGATAGGATCTGTGTGTAGTTTGTCAAATCTTTGATAAATGTGTTGAGCGGAGCTGGCGGTGCGGTGTGACGACCACTACCTGCCTCGTTGTACCCTCATAAATAAAATAAACAACACTAAGCCGACTCACAACATTTTTTATACTTTATAATTATGACCTACTGACCGGGATTTATCAATAATACTCTTTAGTAAAATATTTACTCTGTTTTATTAAATACTTAGACGATAATATAAAATATCATATCACTAAGTAATATTTACTCGCTATACTTGCATACCTAACTCCATCGTGATGCGATTATTTATTTACATTATTCATCTAGTTCAACTTTAGCAAAAACATTTCACAAGTGTTACTGAGCTTCTGTTCGTTAATAGTAAAACTATGCAAACAATCCTCCCTAAAACTAAACATTCGTTGGTGTCTGACACTGACACGCGCTACACTTGTGTCCGAGACCTGTCATGTCACTAATACAACTAATAACATAACTATCATTACGAAAACAAACAGATGTCTGTCGAGGCAGAGAGATAATCAGGACAAGTTTCAATAAAAGTCATTTCCATATTTCAATTTCTATAAAGAACTTTTTTAATATATATCATCATATACGTCGTAGGTACATTATTTTATATAGAAAAAATACCTATTTTTACAAGTATTAAGTACCAAGGTTGGCCACAAATACATACAAACGAAGAAAAACAACAAAACAAGTAAAATACAGGAATAAAACCATTTTGGCATCGTGTCTGCATTCTTTTAATAATAATTTTTAATAAATTATGTAGTGGGAGCTAGGTGTGCGTCGAGTGTGTGTCGGCGCGTGTCGCGCGAAGACGCAGCGCAGCGCGGCCGTGCATTCACAACACCAACAGAGTGCACCGCCGCGCTGCGCCGCGCCGAGCGCATCACTACTACGTACATGATTGCTCTCACATTCGGATCGTTTCATTATACACTTAAAATAAAAATTGCACCTATTGACTCACTCGTATTCCCTTACAAAACGAAGCTTCGACCCGATTCATATTTTTTACTCTCGTCCTCGTCACTAATCATAAATTTACAGTAATAGCAACAATTTAAATTTATTCCACACCACAATGACTCCCTACTGACAGGTAGGCATGTATGAACATCGTTAATTTGTAATATTCTATAAATAAATTCGATGAAATCGTCCTTTACAAAACTGAATGGTGCTACGCACTCCTCGCCAGAGCGGCCGCTCGCTCGCGCGACTCGCAGGTCGCGACGACATGCGTCAAGTACGCGAGAACGCGTGAAGTGTGGTACGAGCGTTACTGTGCTACTGAGTGTGTAATGTCGCCGTACTTACCGCACGACGTCTGATGCGGCCGCGGCCGGCGAGGCGCGAGCGACGCCGGGATCCACCTCCGATTTAAGCTCTTATTTATCAATTAGACTATCTAGCTAAACGTATCGGCGATCACTCCGAACCTCGGCGTTTCGATAAAGTATAAACGATTACTGGCTTCGATCTTAACATTACTCACATAATTAATCAATGACTTCACTGAAATTATAAAGAACAACTTAAACGTAGCGTTGTGTCCATGCGGGGCTCGCGATATGTACAGAGGCGCGGACCCCGCTCACTGCGCCGCTCGCACGTCCGGGCGGCGGCGCTATTTACACGTATCCCGCGGGCGCGGCGCTAGTCGGCGCTAGTGAGGCTCCGAGTAGTAGGGCCGCGGCGGCGCCCACGGGGCGAACTGTTAGTGTGCGGCCAGCGTATGACCGGGTGCCAGGTGCTGCGGCGACAGGCCGGGCGGCGAGTGCGAGTGCTGCAGCGGCGAGCCGTGCACCTCGCCATGCCCGTAATGCCCGTGCCCCATGCCCTCCATCATCTCGTTGCCCAGCGTGTTGGGCGGCGTCATTCGCTTTTCCTTCTGGCGTCTGTTACAAAACCACACCCGCACTACCTCTTTCTCTAGCTGCAGGCTGTCGGCCAGCGACGTGATCTCCTGCGCCGATGGCTTCGGCTGTTTGTGGAAGTGCTGCTCCAGTGCACCCTTCACTGACACTTCTATCGACGTTCGCTTCTTTCGTTTCCTTCCTTGTGCGGCTATTTTGTCGATGCTCGTGGGGCTGCCCGTGGTGGAGTCGGCCTCCTCGAGCCACTTCTGCAGTAGTGGTTTCAACTTGCACATGTTTTTAAAACTGAGCTGTAGCGCTTCGAACCTGCAGATTGTGGTCTGCGAGAACACATTGCCGTAGAGCGTACCGAGCGCCAGGCCCACATCGGCCTGCGTGAAGCCTAGCTTGATGCGGCGTTGCTTGAACTGTTTGGCGAAGGCCTCGAGGTCATCGCTTGTGGGCGTATCTTCCTCAGGCGGCTCCCGCTCCATGGCGTGGTGGTGTAGCGCGTGCGGTGAGGGCTGGATGTCGCGCAACATATGGTGCTGGTGCATGGGCATGGGGTAGCCGCCGTGCAGCGCCACGGGCGAGCCGGCGCCGTAGTGTGGTGACACCACGGGTGCATGCCAGCCGCCGTGCTGCAGGTGGCGGTGTTCGTGCGGCGCGGGCGGCGGCTTCACGTCGGGCTGGTGCGCGTGCGCGTGGTGCCCGTGCATGGCCCACGGATCCGCGGGCGGCAGCGAGGTCCAGGGGTTGAGTACGGGTGCGCCCGGGGATGGCGAGCCACCCGCGTGCAGCGAGTGCCCATACTTCATGTCGGCGGGCTCGGCACTGCGCGGCGACGCGGCATACCCGCCGATGTTGCCCAGGTCCATGTCGGCGGGCATGTACGTGGTCGCCGCCATGGCGCCGTACCTCAGATCCACGGTGGACGGCGTCTTGCCGGCTCGAAGGCTCTCGAGCCTTCAACTGGCTTACTCGGTCGCGAAACAAGCGCGTTAGTCGCGCGGCGCTGCGGCAGCGGCGGGGGCCACCTCACATCACCGGAATACACAGCGAGCGACATGCGCGTGCGTGCGCGACGGCAGCACGGAGCGGACTGGAACGCTCACAGCCGCTGCGCGCGCCCGCAGAGGTAGAGGGGCGGCCCCGCCCAGACGCCGCCCGCTAATGACGATGTAATTACTGCGCCCCGCCCCCCGCGCGCGCGCCCCTCCAACCCGCGCGCCTCTCGCCCCCCTCCTCGCCCCGCGCTCTTCACTCGCACACAATATTGTGCGTCGCGTCGCTACACTGCGAGCGCTCTACCGACGCCGTCGGAATCTAACAACATAAAGATCACGTTCATCACTTATTGAATGATACTTATGATAAATATAAAAATATAAATTAAAATACCAATGATAGAGATGATTCATAATATTTTATTTTACCTAATACTTTAAATTAAGTTAATCCTTTTATTATTTTTCGGATCCTATGCAATAAAATGACAGAATACTTACTTTTTTTTATTAATTGAGTTTTTAGTAAATTTTTTACCAGAAGTGTTAAAGTAATAAAAGTAATGAAATAATAAAATAAAAGTTAAAGCAATAAAAGCCTTCTGTGCGGAAACTGACACTTAACTAGTAGTAACTGTTTAAAATTTAAATATGCACTATTGGCCACTGTGATGATTACAACAAAATATTTTAATAACATTTACGTAAACAATGTAGGTATCTAATAAACATAAATTATGACACCTTTATATATGTATTCGGATAACAAAAAAAAAGTAAAAATAAGTAAAGAATATTATTTACTTATTTTAACTTTTTTTTGAGAACCCGATTTACCGTCTACTTATAATTATAAGTAGACGGTAAATCGGGTTCTTTCAAATGAAACATTTTTAACACAGTCGATATTTGAATTTTTTTTAACGTGGTAAAATCATCAAATGAGACCTCCCACCCCGGGCAGGGCGGGAGGTGCTGTCAGGCTTGTACTGACTAAAATCCACGGTGTGGGACCTTTATGTTCCGGGGTCACAGTGATGGAATAAGTCCCGCTACCAGTCGATATTTGCATGCAGCAAGCTTGGAATTAACAGGCGAATTTATGTTAGAAGTATTATGTTGTAAACGCTACCTTGAACAAGTAGAGGTATCAACAACTTTAAACATCTCAAATTATTTAAAATATTCACAAGTGGTTCAAAACTGGCTTTATATGATAAGTTAAAATAGATTATTTATTGCGTAAGTAAACCACATCTGCCAATGTCATTCTAAATGTTAACTTTATTTTTTGTTTGGCGCATGTTTTGCAATACGACTTGTTCCATTTTTCTTAATTATTATTTGTGTTTCCTGAACCGCAATAAGTGTTGCTGTACCGCAACCTACCACAACGAAATAGGTACGTGACTCTTCACGCACTCACCATTTATTATTATAATTTATTTAAATGTTTACCGAATTGGAACCACTTCATAATTTCATAATTAATTTTATTGTATGATTATGTAGGACTCTTTATTTATTTATAGCATCTTCTTCAGTGACAATAGCTAATTTATGATATATATTGAAGTTAAAAGATTCGGATTAGAAACAGCAATCTCTAATGTTTCTAATCCAAGTCTACGAATACGAAATACGAAAATACGAAACGAATACTAACATTTTCAAAAAAGAAAAGAATTTTAGTAATAAAGTATCAATAATCGCAATATAAGATACAGTAATTGTTACTTTAAAAAAATATATATATCACTAGTCCAACTTTATTATTTTATTATTGTAGGGTAATTTCCAACGTGTACCGGCCGACGTGATGAACACCGAGCAGCGATCAACTGCAACTCTTAGCGCCATCTGTTGTCGAATAGTGGGACTAAACGCGAACTCACAACTAGTATACTTTAAACATTTATTTATTATGCTATCATGTTATTCTTTGCTATGTGTTACTTATAGAAAGGGATTTTCTAATGAATATTGGCTTTAAAGAGCTTATTACAAAACTACAAGTAAAAAGAATAATATTTTTTTGCACTCACACGTTTTCTGTGCGTTACTGTTTATGCAGCAGTACGTAATAATATATTATTGATTAAAATAAAATTAAAAATAGCTTTTATATGTTGACCAACTCACCAAAACATGACAGTCATAGATTAATAAAATTCATTAAACAAACTTATTAATAAAATCAAGGTGAGAGTCATCTAGCGTCGGGTAGCAGAATTACCATCTACCCTCTGCCAGGAGGGTTGTTACTTGTGAGGGCGCTGCGCTTCACAGAGGGTTGTGTTACTGGAGCGTTACACGGTGGTTCTTTACCGCTGACTTAGGAACCGATCTGATCGCATACTTATATTACATAACTTCGCAGTTTATTTACATTTAATAAATTCTTACAAATCACAAACTTAGGATGTGTGCAATTGGCAAACAAAAGCTCCCAATGATGCCATGATCGCATGACTTTTGTTCTGTGGAGCTTTTATCTTCTATACCTACCTACGTATCCGAACTGAGGTGACGCACGAGTAAGTATGTACGACATTTTGAAAACAGAAGTTATTTTATATCGAAAGTGTAAGTACCTACCCTACCTAAACAAGAATTGATGAAAATTTGATACTGTCCTTGTAGGCCGAAAATAAAAAAGAAAAGATTTATTTTGAAAAATACTTAGACAATTCCGAGTTCAAACGCTTGAATTTGGCAATGATTACCTAAAACTGCTGATCTGCAATTAATACTTTTATTATTAATTATTATATTATAATAATATTAAAATGAGGAAAGATTTCAATGTTTGTTTGTATTGAATAGGCTCTGTTCAACCTTGAACATGGTCACTAGCAACAGCAGTGCAGCGTCAGCGACATACATTCGCTCCGCGCACCGGCAACACCAACACACCGTCAGCGCTAAGAAGTGACCTACTAGATCTTCGCCTCATCGGCTCAATACACATACAACACACATGTAAATAGGCATCAATGTGTATTGAGCCCAAAATCTGTAAATATGATAAGAATAATAACCATAATAAATTAGTCATCAAGTTGGAGCCGAGTTTGATTCATCTTCCGTTACTCCCTCACTGTGGCCAAGACACCCTTAGCCGTAATCAATCCTATGAGTCTGTGGGATTGGCAGTGAAAATCATTTCCTGTGTACATTGCACTTCGTACACAAACCCTATTCCTACCCAAATTCCGTCTGTTACCGTAGGTCTCCTTGTAACAGACTTCCCTCTGGTAAATTGGTATGGTTTGTATGGTAGGTTAGGGAACTAGGGTAATTAGGTTGCTAGGGTATCGCGATTGGGCTAGGTCGGGTCAGTAGAGTCTTAAGTAGTTCAAAGTACCAAGCTCAATTGGTTTGTACGTATCACACTGTGCGCATTAGGAATAACGGACGTTACAAGCCTTAGTCCCGGTGCGTACAGGCTCCTAAATTGAAAGCTGCTTCGGTCCTGAGCAACATTAGCCAATAATTTAGCGGGCGAAGCCGCTGGCAAAAGCTAGTTTTAAATAAAGTTGTAAGGAACTCGTCCCCCTGAGCCGCCCGAATAGTTGTCGGTACGATAATGATCTGATCCGACCGCGCGTAATGATCTGTTTTTAACCGACTTCCAAAAGGAGGAGGTTCTCAATTCGGATGTTTGTATTATTTTTTTTATGTTTGTTCGGGCATAACTCCGTCGTTTAACAACCGATTTGAAAAATCTTTTTTTGTTGGATAAAATCAAAATCAAAATCAATCAAATCGTTTATTTCAACTAGGCCAATTACAGGCACTTATGAATTGTCAAAAGACATAAAATAAAACAAGTATAAAAATAGTTATGGTGCTACGGTCCCAGACACAAGACATAAAAACTGTGAAAGTACCGTAGGTGCTCATTCCAAGGTGTAGATCTCTATGGAGAAGAATGAGCAAGAAACTCCATGGACACTCTTTTTCAATCGCCAAAATTATTACAAAAATTTTGTTACATCATTCATCATCAGATGGTACATTTTTGTGAGAACGATGTGGCAAGATAATAGTGTCCATAGTAAAGTAAAAAGACAATTCAAAATAAAGTTATTAATAATTAAAATAGACCGTGGCAGCTAAGAGATGACCAGTCACGACTGACAGCGCCCGTTCACGAACATGACACATGCATCAGCATCACTCAGCTCAACCATTTTGAAGGGAACTAAATGATCCGACACACGCGCCACCGCCAGCGAGACATTAGAGTGAGCATGACATAATCTCAACCGCCAGGGTCATTCAAGTCATTAAAAGACGTGGGTATCTACTCATTGAAAGTTATAAAGTACATTGTACTCACAAAATGATTCCTGTGAAACTATATAATACTAGAAAGATTGACTCTATACAATGCAAGGTTAGTTAACAATCTTCATCAGCTCCGACATAAGTATTAGATGATACCCTACGACTGTCGTTAAAAAAGAAGAGAATAAACACACACAAAAAAAAATCACTAATTAAAACTAAAGTCAAATACGATAATAATACAGAATAATTTGTTGAAAGAACATGAACAATGTCTTGTGTTCAACACAGCAACCAACTATGCTTATCATCTAAATAATCACTCACAGAATAGTAAGCCTTAGAACATAGGTTAGCTTTTACTTTTGCTTTAAACACGTTAAATGGCAAATCTAGGAAAGAGGACGGTAACTTATTATAAAAAGTTATACCAACCCCAACGAATGAATTATGCACCTTATGAAGCCGATGAAAAGGAACACGAAGTTTGTGCTTATTCCTGGTATTAAAATTATGGATATCACTATTTTTACTGTATAGGTGAATGTTTTGCCTGATATATAAGATGTTGGCAAATATGTACTGCGAAGCCACTGTGAGAATTCCAATCTCTTTGAAGAAATCTTTCAGAGAATCTCGCGCACCAAGTTGGTAGATGGCACGAACAGCTCGTTTCTGGAGTACAAATATATTTTGAATATCAGCGGCTTTGCCCCACAGTAGAATACCATAGGACATTACGCTGTGAAAATAACTAAAATAGACTAATCTTGCTGTGTCAACGTCAGTGTATTGTCTAACTTTTCTAACAGCGTAGGCGGCCGAACTAAGCCTACCTGCTAGGTTCGATATATGTTGACCCCATTGTAATTTTGAATCTACTGTTATACCCAGAAACAGAGCTGAATCAACAGTTTCAAGCTCCACATTACCGAGGACGATGTTGGGACCCAGATTTCTAACATTGGGCAAAGCGAACTTTACGCATTTGGTCTTCTTGGGATTGAGCACAAGGTTATTTGCCGTGAACCAATCTATGACCCTCGATAGTGCGTTGTTTACGTCGTCAAACACTTGTCTATTCCTATCTACTTTAAAGATTAGAGAAGTGTCATCTGCGAACAGTACTACATCGCAGATGTTCTTCAAATGGTGTGGTAGATCGTTAATATAAACCAGGAATAAAAACGGTCCAAGTATTGAGCCTTGAGGTACACCTAGCTGAACAGGTAACCCAGAAGATTTCGCGCCACTAACATCGACACATTGAAGTCTGTTAGACAAATATGACTCAATTACTTTGAGGGCTTCATTCTGAACACCGTAATGACGAAGTTTACGCAATAGTGTATCGTGGTGTACGCAATCGAAGGCTTTAGAAAGATCACAAAAAACACCAATTGCATTTTGCGACTTCTCCCATGCGTCAAATATGTGTTTCAACAAAGCAACACCCGCATCAGTAGTCGAACGGCCTTTTGTGAACCCGTACTGATCATTATGAAGTAGACTATTTGAATTAAAATAGATAGGGTATACTTCCGGAAAGGTGCCATTAAAATTTTATCAAAATCGGACTAGCACTTTTTGAAAAATCAACAAAAACCTAAAAAGTTTTCAACTTTCTCTACACCGATTACTCCGAGGTTTCTGGTCCGATTTCTATGATTCTTTTTTTGTTCGATACAGTATATCTGCCATTTGGTCCCATATAGTTATTATTTTTAGGAGTTCTCATTTTGTACAATCGACAAAGTTGAATCATGACCCACCATAAGCTTATTTTCTTACAGACTTTCAAATACAATTAGGTCCACATTCGCGTAAATGTACATATCCATGGTAACGACTTTGATCTTTTTCAAATTGACGGATTCAAACGATTTTTTGTCAAAATGGGTCATGATTCAACTTTGTCGATAGTACATACATAGGTACATGGGCGTTGTTATTACTTACCGGTGCTACGGATTACAAAATTTTAGTGCACATGTAAGAAAATTATGTATTTGTCAATAATTTGGGTTGAATAGTGAAACTAAAAAGGATAAAATAAAAAACTTCAAAAAAAAATTTTTTGTAGTTTATTTTGAACTACTGATGCAGGATTGCATCCTGCAACAAGCCTGGATTTTTGTCGCGGAATTAAAACTAGATATTTTTCATAACATTTAATGAAGTAAAAGGTTTCAAATTGACTTAATGATCCAAATAAACACTTAAGTATTAATTTTTTTTTCGTTTCTGTTTACAGTGCCGGGCCGGCCAATTTAGTACACGAATACCATTCACACCGCGTGCAATGATCTATCATGTAATACTTTTATCAATAAATATAAATCGATCAGTGATCAATATAACAATCAACTCAGTGTGCAAGGGCCCTAACCATTTACTGATCAAGTAAAGGCTAGGTTATGTTAATTACCGTGGCAACCCTAACAGATACCTTAGGGAGGCCACGTCTGGAACTAACGGGTTAACCAGAGGTTAAGTCATGACATTCTATTTTTTTTTTTGTTTACTATCTTTTCAAAAGATCGAATCAAAATAGCTTTATTTGATTCCATGCACAAAGTTAACAAATTGATTTTTTTTTTCATTATGAGTAGGTAGGTATACGAGAATCGTATTAGCAACCTACAAACACATAAGAAGCATGTGCAGGCTAGTGATATTCCAACAAAAGTGTGCGGCAAACAGGGCTCGCAAATATAAATATACTCGTATTAGTTGCTCAACGGAGGCTCGACAAACAAGCGCAGGGGCGCGCGGCGCACGCTCAACTACATATTTACTCAACACTTGAAGAACTATTATTGTGACTGACGACGTTACTGATACACACCTCTTCGAATGGCAACACTTTGATTTTGATACCAATAAGTATTTAATGTTGAAAGCATAAGTAAGCAACAACTTGAGCATTGTAGCCGTATATTAATGAAGAAATGATTCCTAAAGGACTAGGAATCATATTAAAATCTAATATCTTTAAACGAGCAATTCTTGTATATTTATTTATATATTATAATCAGGATCTCGGAAACGGCTCCAAGGATTTTCATGAAAGTTACAGACTAGGGGTTTTTCGACTCAAGGAATCGATTTATCAAGGTCCCAGGTTCGAGAAAAGCTCGGTTCCCAAGATATAGACATTTTAAAAACCGAGCGAAGCTCGGTCAACCAGATATTTCTCAATAAAGAGACAAACATTCACGACTTCAGCAAGATGGATATTATTGACTAGAGACGACAGTATACCCACCTGTTAAAACATATTTTCATAAATTGATGTAACGGTGTTAGAATGTTTGATGATCAAAATATTGATGATGAATTTTATTTTTTTTTCCACGACTTTTGTAGTTGTCCAATTGGGAAAGTAATGAAATGAAACGGGATGTCGTCAAGTCTTACTTTAAGGACTACTTTTTAATATCTCTGGAGTTCAATCTTATGATATAGGGAATTTTGAACTCTATCAGTTTGTATAGAAAGTAAAAAATTACCGTTTGAAGTTGACGCCTTTACTCATAGGAAGTCAGCACAGCTTCTACACATTTATAACATTAGTTTGTAGATGTACCTATTAGTCATAATACTTATCATGACAATCACAAATTAACAGAATTGAAATGTTGACAAACAAGACTGTAAGTGGCATACAAATACTACAATAATTTATTATAACTAAACACTGCGCTGTCGTTGGTTCCCATTGACGACTTTTTATTAAAGTAAATAACCAATTAAGTTAGAGTACCTAAGTGATGTTTTTTTATTCACAAGGCGATTAAATTGTGCAGTCTTTAAGAAAAATAAGTAAAGAGCTAGTATTTATTTCCATTAAAAATATCGAATAACAAAATATAAAATATAATGATCACATCCCATCCCATCTGGAATCCGCAGAGAAAATCCCCCGAGGGCATCATAAAATGCTCTCCTGCACAGTTTTAATTTGCTGATATATAGGTAACGGAGTCAGTTTTATGAGTTTTAGATCTTCAAAATGGTATCGAACACCTTAGCAAATTATAGGCAATATCAAAGCGACTGATAAAGTTATAACTACTGACATACATAGAGCGCTAGGCCAATAAACAGCCTTAAAAAGGGCAATCATTAGAAGCAGCGGATGTCACAATGTTCGTACTCATATAAATCTTGAGTCATTCACCACACGTGCTGCTGATTAGTACATTTTACTACAGTACTAATCTACATAAATACGAGTATAAGTAAACTCAAAAACTACTGAACCGATTTCATTTTTTTTCCCGTAGCTGGCTAGAATTCTAACTGGAATCAATCACTCAACTGCACCTTCATAAGATAGAAAATACATAAGCTGTACATACATATACCGTAAGCTTAGCAGTTAGTTATTAAGATCTAGTGTTAATAATTTGGCATAATAAAATGATGCAGGCTCTACATTTAATTTTATTTTGACATTTGATTTAATTTAAAGACTGTTTTGGTTTGAATCAAAAGCTAGCAGGAGGAATATCGTGGGGATATGTACTGGCGTGCTGCGGTACATTAGCTGAGGAAGGTTGTGCAAGATATTTTCAATTTGCTGGGTGGTGCGCGACGGATCGATCCGTCCCGTCTCGCCGCGCGCGCAACTTACACCAGACATTGGAACGCACACCTTTTATCTCAAATACAAAATAATACTTACAATTACGACAATCTGAGCCAAGAAACTTTTGTTATTAGAAGCAGCAAACATTTAATTCTTTCCGCGAGTGTAATTTCTCCAACAGGAATATCTCAAGCTCATAATATAATTATGTTGATTTTTTCTACAAGTAAAAATGTTGGTAATAACAAAGTAACCCTGATTGGCCCTTATCGATAGAAAAGTCGAGTTTCAGTTTAGTTTCATCGCTATTTTCCATCCAGTTAGAGCTAGGTGTTAGAATGGTTAGAAAAGAAGCATTTTAATAACTAATAGTAATACGTTACACAACTTTTTATTTAATTTTTCTTTATTGACCAACCAACAATTGTTTCCATTGTAAATATTGAAAGTAATGATCTACCATAAGCTAGCACCGCATACCACATAAACATGTTAAGTAGCTGTGCCGCAATCAATATGCTATGAAAATACTACACAATAAAATTAATTAAATAATTATAATAATTTAAAAATAATATTAGGTAGGTATATTGCAGAAAATAAAACTAAGTAAAATTAGATAAAAACAAAACAAGCAGAGATACAATAAGGTACCTAGAGAAAATATTAAACATCTTTAATTCATTACTTAAACATCTTCAATAATCATTCTATGGAACCTGGAATACGAGTCAAAATGCACATCAATTACCTATGTCGCTATATTTATTTAATAATTTACAAAGTTGAGGAACAATCCAATTTGCGCCAAGTACTGTTCGGCGGAGTGGAGGATGCAAACGAGTAAAAGGAGCACGAGGGAGTCTAGCAGGAGCCCGACACAACTACCCTCATATAAAACATTTAACGTTAGTAATATGTTCATTCAGCCTATAGTGACGAGCACCTGCCATTTTTTTCTGTAGCATGCAAATTGCAAACACTTAATAGATCATTCACCAACATTTAGATTTTAATCAGCGTATTCTGCCTGAGACAACTTTTAAAATAATAATAAGTGAGGGGTAGACATTGTAGACTTGAGATAAAAGCCAAATGATTTTTATGAAAAACGTGAAATCGTTTCACCAATTACTTGCTCAAGAGATAATTCAATATGTTCTTTTCACAAAAAAAACCTACATTACATAGCCACCTGTGATACCTCTCCTCTTTCGTTTGACACAATTTCATTGAGTACGCGGTACCTATCATACCATAACTTGTTCCCAATACTAGAAATTATAAAGCATTTCTTTAAAAAGACTGATTTAATAAACAAGCAATAACTTTTCTTTCAAAAGTCAGTGGCAAAAAAGTCAGTGAAATAAAAAACTTCGGAAACAAACGTTACCAATGTTGATTTATTACAAGTTGTTTTATCAATCACTGGTACTTATTTGCAATAGAACTTAAAAAAATCTACCAGATTAGCGAGATGTTGATGTTAGTGTTATTTGGGTTTCTTTGTATTATTTATACTTAGGTACCTTACTATATCTGCTTCTGTCTACTGCTTCTGGAAGCTTAATTTGCTCTGAAATGTACACTTGTGCTGGTGTAGAAACTTCAACTGCTGAACCTCAAGTTTCGTGACTAACAAACACTTTGTAAGATAAAACAAGTTCATAATAATTAACCATGATGTCATCGTGATATTATTTTCTTATTATGTACGTTGCGAGCCGGTCGCGGCGCCGCGAGCGATGCGCGAATCAATTTCATGTGGATACTACGAATTGAACCCGCGACTAATATGGACATACGGCGAATACGATCTTCGGATATTATCGTACTACGTACGTGCGATCACTTTGGTATGTTGTGTTCTGTGCGCTCGACGTTATTATTAAAAGGTCCATTTTCAAAACTGCAGTTATATAGTTCGTCATTAGGTATTGCTATGTGGATAGTACTATCACTTGTGTTTGTAGCAGGACGCAGTGGCTCATAGAAGTTCACGATTCATTAGCAAATCAATGAGGATATTATTATCAGCATACTTACTCCCTTGGTAGGTAGTAATACTAAATATCCAGAAAAAACTACTACCAATACGGGGTTTATTACCTATCTATAAATTATAATTACCTATATAAATATTTAGGTATAAGCAGATATTACATGAAATGATATGATGTTACTTAAACTGCCCATTGGGCTTTTGTATAATTAATTTCGCCGCAAAAATAAGCTTTCTCCGGTAAATGAGAGTAATCACGATGTCGATCTGTTTCCCGAGGGCCTTGAACATGACTAGCTAAATGGACATAATGTGCAAAATAAGACACACACTGTACTTACAGCCTTTTATATTGTTGTTAATGTACTTATACATTTCTCAATTTCATGGAGTCATCTTTAAGTAAGTCAATGTATCAGTTGGCACAGGCGGTGACCGCGCGGGCTCTGGGGTCGCGAATCAATTCGCGCGAGTGCACGGTGTCGGCGCGGCGGTACTCGCTCGCGGCGATTTGACCCCACACGAAGTATTCCGTGTTATTAGTACCATTACTGTTGAAGTTGCTAAATGTTGCATTACGTCAGCCAAAGCTGATAATTGCCTTCCAAAGATTTCCTTTAACTGAAATGTTAGAGTACCTAGCTAATGTAGTGCTAAAAGGAAGGTCTGATTGAAAGGCCAGGCAAGCTTGTACTCCAAAGAGCAGCTAATCATTATTAATTCTTTTGTTGCTGAAATACTCAGTCATGCACTATCAAGAATCATTATTTGCGATAGTTTATACACAATCCATGTTTCAGAAGTTAGTCATTTTAATTAATTTAATAAACATGTACGTATCATGTATTTAATTATTCATTATTGTAGACATTACCGGTTTCCAAAGAATTTAGATTAAAATATTCAATTCAATTTACATTGACTAGAACTAGAACAGTACATACCTACTAGTTCTAAATTATATAATTATGGTCATTATAATCTCGTGTGCTAATGATGGCCGAGTGCTGAGTGATCAGTGCGTGCGGCGCGCGGACATGATGCGCCTGACAGTCGGCGGCGCGCGCGCAGAGGCGGGGCCGGCGCCGCGCGCCGCCCATGCGACTTCCATTTTGCGATTGTGTCGCGCACCAACTGCTTGCATCCACCACGACCGTGCTATCTGCGGTCTGCACCATGTCAGTGCACATACGTAGACAACTCACATTGCTATACATATTTCATACTGATGACCGAGACAACGACCTAACTGATGCTTCTCAACGTATAGGTCTCGGGATGAACATAGAAAAAACAAAAATCATGTTTAACGACATCACTATCCCGGGACCAGTCGTAGTAAATGGTGTAACTCTTGAAGTTGTTCAAGAATACGTCTACCTTGGACAGACAGTTCGGTTGGGTAGAAACAACTTTGAGAGGGAAGCCAGCAGAAGGATTCGGTTGGGTTGGGCAGCATTCAGTAAACTTCGTCAGGTCTTCTCGTCGTCCATACCACAGTGCCTAAAGACTAAAGTCTTCAATGCGTGCGTCTTACCAGTAATGACCTACGGTGCCGAGTCTTGGACACTCACAGTGAGACTAGTTCACCAATTTAAAGTCGCTCAGCGAGCTATGGAACGAGCTATGCTCGGAGTAACTTTGATGGATAAAATCCGGAACGAAGTAATCCGTCAGAGTACGAAAGTTGCCGACATAGCAGAAAGAATTAGTAAGCTGAAGTGGCAGTGGGCTGGCCATATCTCTCGCAGGACAGACAACCGCTGGGGTAGACATGTCCGTGCAAAAATTATCATAATTTTCTTCATCACCTTTAAATGACTGATGAATGGCTATGTCCGGAAAATATGGTGTAGGTATTTACGGGATTACAGAGCAGTAACCTAACATTTTTGGCAAAAAAAAAATGATTACATAATTATAATCAATAAGAATAAGTAATTTAAGTTAGACAACCAAAGATCTTAGTGATGAAGATTATATGAATTCTAAATAATGATTGAGATGTAAACAAAAGAACAGTTGTCGTAGCTAGGAATGTCACCGCTATAGACTAATTTTATATTTATCATAACGAGAGGCGGTCGCACTGATCTTATCGTAGGAAGATTTTCTTCATCGTAATTGCGCGAAGGCATGTGGTCGCATGTTGCCTCTGCGCGTAATTAAACGAGCGCTGCTCTAACACTGCCGAGCTCAATTAGCGACAATAATATGCCTCGTGTAATCATGATAACTGTATACCGAGTGTGTGCCTTCCACTGATACAACTGAAATGATTAATGTTCGACAGCTCTTTACCTCGTTAGACGAGCAGTCAACCACATCAGCAGGAGAAGGCTACATTTGTCTATTATAGATTATAGTTACACTTTGTGGCTGTTCACGTGATCACCCCGGCCGCCCGTACCTATAAAACAAGAGAATTTCTCGCATATAAATAAATCCAAAAATACTCGTCCCAACGAGTCAGCCAACGGTAAAGCGGGAATGCAAAACATGTTCCTTGCATCCGACAAGTTTATTTTAAGAAAAAATCGATTGACAACGTCGTGACGTAATCCTTTTCCGCGGAGACATTTCCAATAATTTGTAACCGCAACAGTTGTGGCGTGCAACACTGGAATTATAAGTGAACGAGAAATAATCTTACATTCCCGTCGGCGACTCGTACTTATGGAGATTACATTAGGTACCTATAGCTGTTGTATTACTCAATAACTCAATTTTGAGCAATTAACCGAAAGTCGTACTCGCTGATAGAATACCAACACACACAGTTGTCACCTCACGACCACTAAATAAGAGTGCAAAGTGTTAGAGGTTAATGTTTAATGTTCCAACATCGACAGCTTTATAGGAAACTGCGACGAATTCTAATTTGTTTGCGACTGCAAGGGGAATTGTCGAAGTATAGCCAATGTGGAAAGCATAAATACCTAGATTTGTATGTTTAGTTATATTTCTTCATTTGATATCAAATTGTATATTTTTGTGCACCTGCCATGTTATCTCTCCTCTACCCTTGGTTGACTGGTAGAGAATGCCTCAGGCATTAAGTCCGCCAAAGTACATTTTTGTGTTGTTTGAAGTTTTAATAAATAAATAAATATCATGAATGTTTTTGTGAAGATCGTTATGTAAGTTACCATATCTAAGTGATAACTGTCGGAGCATGACATTACATCGATGCCTGTCCAGCGACATACATTACTGCGCGCACTTATAATGTTAATTTTCAGTATTTGCATCGCATGAATGTTTAGTACGAAGCTCGCTAGTTTTTCACAACTGTCGACAAAACAATGTGAATGTTTTGTGCTAATATTGTGACGTCGCCGGTGACAGCAGTCGCGTGAGTTTGGAAATAGGTTCAACTATAATTATAACGACCATTGACTGCATTTTTGTGCAGTTTGAATGTAACCACATTGCCACCGTGCTTTTGTAATAGCTATTTACTTGGTATAATTTCATGATGTTTTGTAGGTATAACCTGTTATCTGCAGTTTAAATTAATTACTAAAGCATGTACTACAATCCTTTCGTGTCCAGTTCACTAAAAAATCTTATCAGAAATATAAGACCTAAATCGACAACCTAAATAAAAATGTAGATCCTGACATGTTATGTTTAATATAGAATAATGTTTCATTAGCCACTGTGATTAATATTTGCATCAGGTGTACAACGTGTTACACGCCGCCTATTGATCGCTCACACGTTGTTGTAAAAGCACGAGTGGTAATGAGCAGAGAAGTGATAGTTATTACTTTGACCTCTTCAGCCAGACCACGTACGTACTTATACAGAATTCATTGTCTGTGAACCTTCATTAGGTTTTATTGATTCACGTCTGTAGCATGTTTCACAATATTTTTGCAAAATAAAACAAGGATGTAGGTAAGTATTCATTTTCAGTGGTAATCTGACTTCATGTTGTTCGTACAGTCTGTCTGATCAAATCAACTCTAAGTGATTTAGTGCGAAGTTTCCTGTTGTTTTCTGAATTAGCAGAAAACTTCTCTATTATAATGCATTTTTTTTTTGTATATTATTGGACTGTAACTAAATACTCTTGTTACGATACTGTCTTGCAATCTGATGTCCTGCAATCACAACAATTCATCTAGTGCACATTGATTTATACGACTGTACGACTTAATTAATATAAATCGGATCACGTCTTACTTCTCGCACTATAACTAACATGGACGCTGACATGCTGTACATCATCATATTTTATTTGCATCTTCATTGAATTGCTAGTTCATCACTCTAGGGTCACATGTAGACTGTAGTGTCTCTTTAAAAGAGACTTGTCGTTTAAATTAACTAATAAAGTTAGATGATCCTCAAAACGGTTCCTAAATACAGATACTTAGTCACCCGTGAAACTAGGACCAAATGAAGTGGTTATCTACACAGAATGTGAATGTTTTATTATAATTATGTATAATATTTATTTATTTATTAATTTATATTGTTATTTATATATTATATTATGAAGGCATTGCTTATTTCAATAGAAATTTCTATCAGCAGAACCGTTTGTAAATTTTTAGAAAATGTAAGACACACAAAGTTACTGTTGTGCAAGTTAAGCTAGGTGTACGTGTAGTACCTATATGATACAGAACATGTCCAGTTTAAAATGAATCCTTTTACTGCACATACAAAAGCTTGTAAGTGGAACAAGTTCTTGTAAAAAAGCATCGCCTTGAGAAGCACTCAATAAATTGTGCTCCAACACTATTACCTCACGTGTCCCTCCTGATGAGTGTCGTCCTGAGAGGCGGAGCCGGGCGCTTGACTAAGTGGGCTCCGAATGTACTCCAACTATCGACACAGTGCTTACAGTCAACACAATGTTGTTCCTGTTGTGAATACAGTCAGACACTGTGTTGCAGCGCATAAGGAGGTAGTTACGAGATCTGGTATCAGATGGAGCGGCTAATGCAATACAATATTGGGCATTAATATCGCGCATCGACGCGTCGCGATTAATGGCTGCCATTTTGCAGTGTCGACCCATGTGGGCTGTACTGCCGTACTGTGGCTGCCGTGCACTGGGGCACGGCAGCCGAGGACACTTGACGTATGCTGTACCCGTACTATTGAAGACCGCACGCTTTATTTACAAACTAACTTTTAGATTTTCAACATCGATCCATCACCACGTAGCCAGGGTTCAGGCTCATACAACAAGTTTACATCAAGCTGATGTGACAGCCACCTATTCCAACAGCACAGATATTACAGTGATTACGAGCAGCCGCACAAGTAGCTCGACTGCTGCTGTGTTACGGAAGATCTTGTTCTAATGGAACACTTCTCTGGAATCCAGCCGCCGCTCGTTACACAGCTACTGTATCATCTCGGACCGGCGGACAACACTAAATTCTTCTTATAAAGCTGCAACTCAAAACACGCTCTGTTCCCAAACCCCAACGTCGATTGTTGACTATCACTCGCGCCAAGTTGTAACGTTTCGATGTGGAGTGTGTTTGAGTTAAATGCAGAGTTTATTTCGTAAGAATATAATTAGTGGGTGGAGTTCAATCAAATAGTTGTTGTTCGGCTGCCGACCGCGAAATAAATCGACTCCCGCTGACGGACGGACCCAGCGCGGGCGCAGCTGCACACACACGCGATTTAGAATTACGTAGAATTAGGTTTTTGTGACCAATTTTACTGATTAAATACATCAATTAGCGTCATGGCTGTATGAGCCGTATGTTGGTGCAATAGACTCCTATTAAAAGTTTTTATAGCGTACCTACTATTTACATAATTTTAGCTAATAGATACCTGCAGACATTCTAATAAATTTGGCTATGGCTATTCTCCAAGTTTCATGTGTTCTTAGCTCGATTAACCACGGCAGTAATATAACAGAACTAATAAATCACGCAGGTTTAAATTGTCGCAGTCTGCAGTTAGCAGAACATAGAAACTGAGTAGGTACGCGTATAATGACTTAACCTGGCATAGAACACGCGCTGTGCTAGGTATATCAGATATTATTGAAGAGGCTAATAGTGGATAGGTGGTGCTTATATAACGTTAATGGCATATCGATATTAAATTAAAATCGCTTCATTTATCTTCTTAGGATCATCCAGCAGGCAACACGGTGGATGCGCGAGCCGGCACCCGCGGCGGGCGGCGCGAGGGACGGAGGATACGACAGGAGGTAATCGGCGGTTCATTACGGCGCCGGTCGCGAGCATGTCGCGCTAAATTGGCCCGCTACCCGTCTTACCCGCACTATGATTTAGGAATATTAAGGCTCATCCCACGCGCTGCGTAATTGCGACGCGACACGACTCCACCAAGAGTGCGACTATGTTTTACGTCGCCGCGTTTAGGCGTTACGCGTTTTTGTTGCGAATCATTATTATCTATCGTTTGTAATGGAACTGGACTGTATGAACAATGGAACGAATGGCTCATTACTGTATGCTGTATCCGGCCGCGAGAGGTTTTTGTTAATGGCAGGCGAGCAATAAAACATACAACACTCGTATATTATGTTATTATAGAGCAACAGAAGGTCGCTATCAAATGGAATAAATATTGTACAATCAATATTAGGATATGAAAGTTTACACGGTACTGTAGACAGTTACTAAAAAACCTATTAATAAGTACTGTCAAACTTTCGTAAACGCCACTGGGAAGTTTTCTTCCCAAAAACATAATTTTAAAAAAAGGAAAAAAAAGTCTGTCTAGCAACTTACAAAAATAACTGAAATCCCACCAAAAACATTCCATGTAAAATGTTGCCAAGATAATAATAATAATATTCCACAACCATCACACAACGCCATCTAGTCCCAAGCTAAGCAGAGCTTGTGTTATGGGTACTAGACAACTGATAAACATACTTATAAAATATATTTCTAAATACATACATATTATAGATAAATTACACCCAGACACAGAACAAATGATCGTGCTCATCACACAAACATTTGTCCTGGGTGGGAATCGAACCCACGACCTGCGGCATAGCAGTCAGGGTCACTAACCACTAGACCAACAGGCTTGTCAAGCTGACCACTTAATGTTTGCCCTGTGAAAAAGATATCAGCAGCCTTACTCTCGACACTCGATCTCAATTGAAATTGGAAATTGGGATCGAGATCTTGTCATTTGGCACTCTTGAATATTACACTAGCTCACGATTGGAACAGTATTGGGCGGATTTTTTTGGAACTACATAAATGAAATCGACTTTACTCGAACGAAAATAAATATCAGCACACATTTATTTATTGATTTAATGAGTAATTCAATATTTTTTAATTTAGTAATTAACGTTTTCATTTGTATGGCCACCCCATGACAATCAGTGTAGGTGTAGTCAAACATGCAGTCGATTCAAATCTCAATCTCGACTTCGTTCAAGAGTGCCAATTTTCTGAATATTGGAATTGAAACTGAATCGAATTGGAATACGATCGAGATTGGGATTGATTTCAAGAGTAAGGCCCCAGATCTCATATCATGTTAAGCCAAAGTCTGAATCTACACGGCCTAACTCTACCGACCCTAACTTCACAAATTCTACACATATAAGTGAAAAGAACAATGCCCAAAACGTCCCCACCCTTGTAGCACCTTAAAACCTATGTTAATCGAAGGATCATAACCGTCTTATCATTTTATTGTTCTACGGCGAAACTGAAATGTGCATCCGAAAAAAGTTATATCGACATGAAGGAACCGGATTCAGTCTCAGTACTATGTTCCCGATCACGATGGTTTTCTTCTTTAATTATTACCGTGGAATGATTTTGTTCGTTCGTGGCTAATTGAGAAGCTCGCGGCTAAATAATAACAGCCGCACAGGCCGATCATTCGGGTTAAGCCGCGCTTACCGAGGTCGGTCTGTGGATGGGTAACAATATGTCATTGTAGTTTCCTCCGTGTCTCGGAAAGCATGTAAAGCCGTTGGTTCCGGCCATCATTGTAGATCTTTGACAGTCTTTACAGTCAGAAGGTCTAAAATCTGACCACCAGTCTTGGGGTATCGTATTACCCAGTTACTGGGTTGTGGAGGTACGATAGGCAGTCGCTCTATGTAAAATACTGATAAATCTGGTTCAACTGGAAGCCGACCCCAAAATACTCGTAGTTGGGAAAAGGCTAGGAAGGTGGTGGATGATTTTATTCGGAGTTTTCAAACAACTCTTGGAACTAAATGGTGACTTCCGCACGGAAACAACTCACGGAGCAGAAAAAAGTTCAATGAAGAATTCTAATGAATATCGTTATTGCGAAGTAACCATTACCGTTTTTTAGGAGTAATAAATAAATAAAATAAAATAAAAAGCTTTTTATTTCACAACATAAGACACAATTTAAACAATTCAGAAAAAAACATTTCTGTAATTTTTGCTTGAAAAAAAATTACATTTCAATAAATTAGAAACATGCAAACTTATTTTTAAATGTATAATACATAGTTTGAGTATAAAACATTATTATATTATAATCTAATTAATTTAGTAAATTGAATTTTAAAAAATAAACATCAATTACAAGAATAAAATTTATAAACAATAATACAATAACAATAACACATTTTTTATTTTTAGAGATTTCTATAAATTACAACGATTTCAAAATTATTTTGTTTAATAAGTTTCTTTTTTCTTTTGTATTTTTTTTTTTTTTTTTTTTAGGAGTATTCAAATAAAAATATCTTTTTAAATACCTGCAAATAAAATCGTTTACTTTTCAACAAATACATTCTTCGGTGTTTTCAGTGTCTATTGCAATATTGTCCCAGGCACTGGCTAGCCCAACGAAATTCTCTTAATGCCTTCCAACCCTTACAGTACCAAACGAAACTGACGACATGCGCGCAGCCACCAACTGTCGAAAACCGGTTCCTCAAGAAAGTTAAGCGACCTTAAATTCCCCACAATTCTTCAGTTCATGAAACGCCTTTCCAAGCGTTTCTTTGAATTTTGCTGCAAACCCCTAATCGCATCGGCCGCCCGATACGACCCATCGCGTATTAGTACAAGTCGCCTGGGCATACCCACATCACACCGGGCACGCCGCAATCGCGGCGGTAAGACCCTTTTTGAGGAATGGCTGGAGAGGCGCCACGAGCGGCGGCCTCACCTTCCGCTTGACGCAGGTCTTCACCGGATACATAAGTTTCGAGAGGTTCCTGTGTCTGATAGGGAAGGAACAATTGACTGGGTGTCATCACTACGAGGTTCGCTCGGAGGATACGGTGCAGGTCTACCCCGCTTGGGCAGAGCATCACCGTATCCTCACGACGGCGATAGGCGTGCTAGCGAAGGAGGAGGCAGGCGCCGTGAGGGACAGGACAGCTCGATCTCACAACCGAAAAATGTATTTGTTGTGATAAAAAGTAAACGATTTTATTTGTATTTAAAAGATATTTTTATTTGAATACTCCTAAAAACGGTCAATAGTTACTTCACAATAACGATATTCATGAGAGTTCTTCATTGAACTTTTTTCTGCTCCGTGAGTTGTTTCCGTGCGGAAGTTACCATTTAGTTCCAAGAGTTGTTTGAAAACTCCGAATAAAATCATCCACCACCTTCCTAGCCTTTTCCCAACTACGAGTATATAGGGGTCGGCTTCCAGTTGAACCAGATTTATCAGTATTTTACATAGAGCGACTGCCTATCGTACCTCCACAACCCAGTAACTGGGTAATACGATACCCCATGGTAAGAGTGGTGGTCAGATTTTATAGCTTCTGACTGTAAAGACTGTCAAAGATCTACAATGATGGCCAGAACCAACGGCTTTACGTGCTTTCCGAGACACGGAGGAAACTACAATGACATATTGTTACCCATCCACAGACCGACCTCGGTAAGCGCGGCTTAACCCGAATGATCGGCCTGTGCGGCTGTAATTATTTAGCCACGAGCTTCTCAATTAGCCACGAACGAACAAAATCATTCCACGGTAATAATTAAAGAAGAAAACCATGGTGATCGGGAACATAGTACTGAGACTGAATCCGGTTCCTTCATGTCGATGTAACTTTTTTCGGATGCACATTTCAGTTTCGCCGTAGAACAATAAAATGATAAGACGGTTATGATCCTTCGATTAACATAGGTTTTAAGGTGCTACAAGGGTGGGGACGGTGTCCATACATTTTTGAACCTTGTTCAAAAATGGCTGAACAAGGCTGAATGAATGGCTGGCTTGAACCTTGGCTTCGCCGTTTCGCTACCGTCGTGAAGGTGATGCGAATATTTAATTTCTGAAGCAACGAAACAGCCAAGCCAAACATTTTGCTGATCATCAGTGTGTCAGTGATGAAAACGGTGTATTTTAGATATCAATAAATCTAAAGTATTAGAGCTATTCAATTGAAACGTTGTATGTTTAATAATTCTATTATTGACATCATATCCTGAGAATATGAACTATCTGGTACATCGGAAACCAATTCTATGAGGGTTCAAAAAAAACGACGAAACACTTCGAGAAAAGGTAGGTAGTGCCCTTGCGCATCGCTTGGCTCGTCTTGGCGGGGGCACTACCGTGCCCCCAGATGTCCGCGATTATCTCGAGTTTGGCTGAACCGATTTTGATATAGTTTTGTAGAAAAGTGTTCGTTACATTCTGAAGAATATAATAACAGAAATGGATAGGTATCCCGTGACGTGCCCGCAAGGATCCGTCGTTGTTTACTTGGACTTCTCGTCTTTCATTGACTTGAATGACTCTGGCGGTTGAGAGTATGTCATGCTCACTCAAAGGTCTCGCTGGTGGTGGCGCGTATGTTGGATCACTTAGTTCCCTTCAAAATGGTTGAGCTGAATGGTGCTGATATAATATGTGTTATGTTCGTGAACGGGCGCTGTTAATTGGGACTGGTCATCTCTTAGCTGCCACGGTCTATTTTAATTAATAATAACTTAATTTTGAATTGTCCTTTTATTTTACTATGGACACTATTAACTTGCCACATCGTTCTCACATAATGTACCATCTGATGATGAATGATGTAACAAAAGTTTTGTAATAATTTTGGCGATTGAAAAAGAGTGTCATGGAATTTCTTGCTCGTTCGTCTCCATAGATATCTACCCTTTGGAATGAGCACCTACGGTACTTTCACAGTTTTTATGTCTTGTGACTGGGACTGTAGCACCATAACTATTTTTGTACTTGTTTTATTTTGTGTCTTTTGACAATTCAAAAGTGCCTGTAATTGGCCTAGTTGAAATAAACGATTTGATTTGATTGGAAAGTAGATTTTCAAAGACGCCGATTAGTCGAAGATTCTTGTTGAATATCTGAACTAAAAAGGGTAAAAAAAATAAAATACTTTAACCTAATGAAAGTACAATACTCAACAACTCTACTCGAGTACTTTTTGTAGCCCATATGTACCCGCTTGCACCGAAGGCGCGGGTACCTACACCCTACATACCTGTCTGCAATAGATCAAGTACCAGCGTGCTACTCGCCTGTTATCTGGTAATTTTAGTAAAAAACCTCGCAGTAAAGCTATGTCCCGCATGCACTCACTGCGCCGCCGCCGCTGGTATTCGGCGCACCAGAGTTACCTTACCACACACCTTATGTAGCTGTAGAGATGTCGAAGTAATTACTCGCATTTTGATATAATAAGCACTCAAAAAATCAGAAAAATATAAACATGTGGTTTGAGATATTCAGGCGAATAACATGAATGTCATTGAAAATAAATTACAATGAATCTTACCTCTTATGTTTATTTAAATTTCTGACTTTGATTTTAGTAAGCTACTAAATATCGATAATTACGTTTCCACCACGCTAATTCTTGCACCATTGCAACTCCTGAAAGTCACAATCAATATTAGCAACCACCAGAAAAGACAATGAAGCTCAACGTGTCACGGAGAATGAATTTAACGGTCTTGGATCCTGCAACTTATTGAATCAGAAAAGATTACCACGCTGAGCTAAATACATCTATTACAGGCCTGCCGGACGCGCATGCGCCGTAGTTTGCACAATATACTGGCCACTCACCACCGGAAACGGATGATGTTTTACTCAATCCATGTTTGCTCTGCGATGTGTGAACCACATGGACTATTTGGTCCTCTGTCACAGATGTCTGTCACAAACGTTAGACCTAACGATTTTCGATTAAATAAACGTTTATGTTATATTCAATAACTTATACGAAATGAGTTTTAGAGTAATAATTAATTATGTTAAGTGTAAAGAAATCATATCAACTGTAAGTATATCTCCGTATTTAATAGAAAATAAATCAAATAACTTTAAATGAAATGAGACGCACCCTTTAAAATATACGTAGGTATAAGAAATGACGAATATTGTTGAATTCTCATTTGTGTAACAAACTTTTTATAAACCTTTCAACCTTTGATATTAAGACTTACTTATTTCCTTGTAATCAGTAGCCACTCAGATCCATTCATTGTGATCTTTGATGGAAGGGCGTCAGTGGCCTACAACTTCAATTTGTCCTTGTTTTTTCCCGAAATCGTTAATTTCCCCGAGACCGCTGTGTTCCTACGCTAGCACAAGAATTACAATATAATGACATGATGATTACGTGGCACAATTTAGTGCTGCACTGTCCGCTCCCGATCGCTCCCAATCGCTCCTATTACGAACCCGCTTCGGAAATTGATAGGAATTATGAAATGGCGGACAGGAATGCAGCTGCTATTAACGATACCTTGTTGAATTAGGCCCACTTGGTCCTAACAAGTACCCATTCTCACAAGAATCCCTGAACATTCATAATGTCTGCTTACATTCTCTCTTTCAGAGTCTGCAATTTATATGTTAATGTAACGAAATTTGTAACTTCAATGATTTCCTAGTAGTTGCTAAGCTCAGTAGCCAAAGTTCGATTATACTTTTTTTAGGTCCCTGTAAAAATGTGTAGGATGTTCTCAATTTCGGTTTGTAAATTTTTAATTTCCTCCTTGAAACATTAGTTTGAAACATTTGTTTCAAGGAGTAGGATGTTCTCAATTCGGTTTGTATATTTTTAATTTCTGCACATCGATTACTCCGAGGTAATTCTTGTTTCGTACGATGCAGCAAACTAGTCGTTCGGTCGCAAAAAATGTCATTCATATCGGCTCCGTGGGCTCCGTAGTTTTTATTTTGAAATTTTTTGGCCTATAACTCATTTGGATCGTTTATTGCCCGTGGTACTAACCGTTGGACTACCAGTAGTACCACGGGTAAAAAAATTACCCGTGCTACTACCAAGCAATCTAGTAGTACCTCGGGATTTTTTTATTTACTGATGGTACTACTCATTTATTTTATATTATAGATTAATAATACACAGTTCTCTGTATAATCTTCCGTATACCATCTCCTTGTTACTTTGCACCTATTTTTAGTTTTTTAAATCGCAGTAGGTGGAGTGGAAGGGACTGTCGGACTCGTACTGACTAAAATCTACCGTGTTCCTTCAATTGCCGTTTTCATTCCAGGGTCACGGTCAACTGTTTTAACAGTCCCGCGACAACGGCAACTTAAACAAGTAGTACGACGGGTAAATTAAAATTTCCCGTGGTACTACTAGATCTCTTGGTTGTACCACGGGTCATTTTTTATCCCATGGTATTACTGGTAGTACAAAGGGTAGTACGACGGGCAATAAACGATTTGGATGATGTTATTAACGTAACTAAGGATTACAAAATCTAGTTTGCATAAAAGAAAATTATGTTAATTTAGGCTGAATTCTCAACTAAAAGTTTTACTCTTTGGGTAGGTATAGAACCATAAAGACCCCACCTTCCCGACTTACGAAAGAAATATTATTAATTGTGACAAGGAATACAGATAGAGGATTTTAGTCAGTACTTACGAGTCTGACAGTCCCTCCCGTCCTACCCCGGGCGGGAGAACTCATTTAATGATTTTACCATGATGAGATAAAAAGGGTATATAAACGGTATTACGGTATATACAAAAAAAAATACTTATAACCTTTTTAACAAATGATTACTTAAATATAAATGTAAAACACTGTTTGGAACGGGCTGGACAATTGGACATGGACTATGAAACTGCAAACAGCTCATCCAAACCATGAATTATTTTTAATTGGCCAAGTAGCACAACCTACTTACATACATGCACAAACACAGAATACTCTCACACGTACACCACGCACACCACGCAATAATAACACTCCACATAAACTTCGCCTTTATTATTGTTTTAGATCTCTATTCAAAATTGTGTCAAAGAAAATCGAAAGAAAATCTTGAAAGCCTGGAAAACTTGTCATACATACTGATCTCGAACCTTGTTCAGACTTCAGCTTTCACAAAGGTTTTAAGGCAAAATCTGTATCAATAAATGTACTGTTACAATGTCCTCGTACCTTTATGTGTACCAACTGTTGCCCGTGGTTCCACCCCCGCTGTCCGGCTCCTATGGGTCGTGTACTGCTTCCTCGAAAAATGAACTACTTATTCAATATTTTTTTTCAATTCGGTCCAGATTATACATTAATAAACACTAGGTTATTATGCATAGAGCTATGTTATGTACGAAACCAAATATGGTTGGCCGACGGCGCGGCGGCGCGCATTGTGTTCCACGCGCGTCTCAAAGACTTTCAGCACGAACCCCGTGACCCCGGAACGTAAAGGGCTATTGAAGGACACCGTAGATTTTAGTCAGTACGAGTCTGACAGTCCCTCCTGCCCTGCCCTGGGTGGGACTCATTTAATGATTTTACCACACCGAAAAACACAAAAAGTATAGAATAATAAGTTTTCACCAAGATACCAGTGATTTCGGGCACGCCGCAATTGCGGCGGTAAGACCCCTCTTTGTGGAGTGGCTGGAGAGAAGTCATGGCGTCCTGACCTACCGCTTGACGCAGGTCCTCACCGGACACGGAAGTTTCGGGAGGTACCTGTGTCTGATGCGAAAGGAGGAGACGCCTGGGTGTCACCACTGCGAAGATCGCCCGGAGGACACGGTGGAGCATACGGTGCAAGACTGCCCAGCTTGGGCGGAGCACCGACGTGTCCTCACGGCTGCGATAGGCGGAGACCTCTCGCGCCCAGCATTGGTCGCGGCCATGCTGCGGGGCGAGACGGAGTGGGAAGCGGTCGCCTCCTTCTGCGAAGCAGTAATGCTCGTGAAGGAGGAGGCGGGCCGCGAGCGAGAGAGGACAGAGTCCTCCCTCCGCCCCATCCGCGGTAGTAGACGCCCACGGCGACGGACGTCGCTAGATGATCTCCGGCCACCGTAGGCGCGGGCATGCGGGCAGCGAGTAAAGGGCAACTCGCTGCCCGACCAAGGACCATGCCCGGGTCGACGGCGCGTTGTGTCCCACGTGCGCCTCAAAGAGCGTCAGCATAATGACGGGGCCCCCCTCTCAGAGGGCCAAAGCCTGCCGGGGTCGCGGGATTATTTCCTTACCGTGACCCTGCAACAGAAAGGGCTATTGAAGGACACCGTGGATTTTAGTCAGTAAAAGTCTGACAGTCCCTCCCGCCCTGCCCGGGGTTGGAGGACTCATTTGATGATTTTACCACGCTAAAAAAAAAAAAAAAAAAAAAAGATACCAGTGATTTGACAATTCACTGAAGTAATTTTGTCACAAAAATGGATGATTCAGAATGTACTAGCCAATGCTGTTATTAGAGCAAAGGAACCGCTGACTGAAACCACAGACAGTCGTGATGCGCCGGAACGTCTATACAAAGTTATATATTATATCTGCCTAGGTTGTTACCGTTGAAAGGTGGTATACCTACCGGTGAAGTGACTCAACCAATCGTCAACTCGTCACGTATCGCATACATCATTGCTGACAAATTAAGCGGACTTCGGCTACCGAAATAACCACGGAGCGCGGACATGACTACGGTCGCTCGTCATCCGTGGAACAAGTTAGTACAGAGACGCCAACACATCAGGCTACCACAATCTATCAAACATGATTAGATTTTGAACTTTATCACAATAGTAGAAAGTTTATGTTCGATTGAGAAAATTCAACAGGGGTATGTTGACGTGCTGGAGTCTACACAAAGATGTTTATAGTTTAGTTTATAGTTTCAGCTAAGACAGTTCCCCATGCTAGGTCACAGCAGTTTTCCTATTCGTGAAAATAAAATGATAATCATGTTCATTTCCAAAAAACCACACTGCGAGCGTGTACCACTGCGATTTCAGTAGAATTACAGTAGGTATTTAAGATTTTATATTTTTAATTGTACCTACATAATTATATTATAAAATAAAATAAAATAAAAATAAAATATTGATATTTTTTCCTAATAACGTGTATGATAATTTTTGTATTTATAGAGGATTAAATGTAATTGGGTGCACTCCTTGAAATGCGTAATATTCATCGTATTTGCAAAAAATTTAAAACCTCGGAGTAATCGATGTACATACATAAAAAAAACGGGTCCATATTGGCTCACCTAAAGTTGTTAACCCGAAATTGTTCTTCCTAACGATTTGTAATCCGAATGATCACTCTTCCTAAAATTTTTCATCCTAAAGTTTTCATTCATACTTTTTGTAGTGCTACCGGCGATGTTCATAACACTCATGTTTCCGAAAATTGTTATCAATAATATCGTTATTGTAAATGTATTTAAACTCCTACTGTTTTTTATCATAAAGTTTTTATCCATAAACATTATTACGATAGTATTTTTAGTTAGTCATTTTACTGGATTTAGTCAAACTAAATCCAGTAAAATGTCAGAAAAGTCGACGGAGCACCGCTTCGCGGTGCTCCTACTTCTGGGTGGTTCAAAAAAAAATAACCACGAAGGGGATGGCGGGGTCTGAAAGACCCCGCCATCCCCTTCTAACCTAACCTGTCCGAGTCGGGGTGCCCCAGTCGTTTGGTCAGAGTGTCGTCTTGGGGCACTATAAAAAAAATACTTCGAAAATTTTCGTGACAAACCAGGTAGCGCTCGCCGGCCGCTGCCGCGGCACCGCTCGCTTCGCTCGCTCGGCTCGCGCGTAGCTGGTCACAGTTCTAACCTAACCTAACCTATGGATATTTTTTCAGGTACACACCGCTATAAACAAAATTAAAGAAGACGCTTTAACTAATAAAAACAAAAAACCAATTCATATAATTAGTGAGTGCGAAGCAAGCACTTCCTCAAGTATACGTGCTAATATGCCAACAAAATAAAACAAAATAAAAAAAAAATCTGAACAAAAAAGATATGACTTTGAATAATAGTGTAAAAGAAGGTTAAATATAGGAAAACAAATAATAGTATAATAGATGTTTATTGCTACTGACATTATAAAGTCGAATGATTCGGAATTATGAAAATTAGTGACAGAGTAATTAGGAGTTGTGATCATTAGGATTAAAAATGTTAGGAATACAATTTTCGGGTTTCCAATGATCGGAGTTTAAATTTTAGGTGAACTTTGGCGCGCCCAAAAAAAACAGACCGAATTGAGAACCTCCTCCTTTTTTCGAAGTCGGTTAAAAATTGACGTCACTCGAAAAGCCGCTACACTGAAATGCTCGGCCACGTCTACCGCATACCCAATGAGCTGTGGACAAAACTAATCACTTTGTAGAGCATTAACACAACCAGAAGGCTTCGCAAATGGTAGACAAAACTAAGGACCCTGGATCTTGAAAACTGGAAGTCATGGGGGAGAGGCCTTTGCTCAGCAGTAGGATGATACAGGCTCGCTGTATCAGCATTAACCGGCATCGACCTGGATGTTCAAAAGCCAGAGTTCATTAAGATCAATCAAATTAGCGAGCTTGTAATCTCATCAGATGCAATTGGAGCAGCAGCAGTTGTACCGCATTAACTGCGCACACGCGGCGTGTTGACAGCCAGCGTTTGCGAGCGAAACGAGCGAGCAATATTATACGATGCGATACATATCGAGCGAGTGCTACCGGCGGCAACGCTGTGCGCCGCCGCTCCTGCTCCACACATAATGTCGCCTCGTGGTGCTGCGCGCTCTGTACTTACGCCCTTCTGCCGCACAGCTACTGTTATAATTTAATTCGAGCTGCTGGTTAATCTGGTGGATCACGGAGAAATGCGCCGGCGGCGGCGCTCACCGCACGCGAAATTATGGTTTATGAAATTGTTTTTGCATGTTCCAGATTAGCCCAGTTTAATGTTACATTGTCTGGCAAATATACGCTAACTACATTTTAAACGACTTCTAATATCATGACTTTAGCATAGGCTAAGTGAACCCTAATAGAATCCTAGATCACCACGAGATCTATCGGACGGCAACATAACAGCGACATCATAACGAAATCATAAGCCCGTTAACTGTGATGGTTACTAAAACTCTGCTTCACAAAACTCATGTCTTACAAGTCGTTTCAGAAGATTTTATTTCTCATAATTCTCGTCTTTGAACTTAGCACAGCTCATCATAATAGTTGCCTACAGTGAATAAACTAAAATGATTAATTGCTGACGTGTCAGATAAATACACGATAGCGACGTATGTGAACAGAACGCAAAAACAATTGAGAGCCGAGTGTATGACGTGTCTGTTGTTACCTGAGGTAAACAAGTCGTGGAAAAAAGTCTAAATAAGCGCCGCGGCCCATCTCAAAGAGCAGAGGACACAAATATACGAGCACGTACGCTTCAATTACGTGAAGCTCTAGGTATAAAAATACACGATTTGCATGAGCCACATTGCGGCGGCGGCAGTGCGGCGACGCGCGACGGTGCGGCGACTGTGCGGCGGCGTGGCGCCGTCGCCGATGACGACTAGATGTGCAACGATAACCCGCACGACGTGACTCGTTCGCTACTCTAGACGCGCACACTCGTACACTCACCCGACCCCTACTACAGTCTACTGAACTAACAGCACTGCACGAGTCTCGACCACTGGACAACTGAACAGCAGCCAGGTGATCTTGAGGAGAACTCGTCGTTGCGTCAATGTGGTCCCCTATTCATTGTTGTGGAGAATCAAGGTTCAAGTAAGTCAGAGATTGCCTAACTTAATGGACTATTGCAATGCTGGAGGGATCGTACCGCCACTTATTTTTCACATGGTAAATATAAGTTGCTTGACGCGAGCGTTAAGGGACATAATATTTTGATGTTTTAAAACAGCTGATTCTTAGTCTAGATTGATTTATGGGACTGTCTCATTAGGTAAACCTGACCCTGGAATGTAAAGGGCTATTGAAGAATCACGCGTGGATTTTAGTTACGTAGTCCTATTAAGTATTCTGTGGTACAAGTCGGACAGTCTCTCCCGTCCCGCCCTGGGTGCGAAAATCATTTGAAAAGTTTACCACGATAAAAAAATGGGTAAAACCGGCCTGGTGCAGGACGCGTCGCCTCTCCGTCCTGCTCGCACATTCTCATTAAAGACTGAAACTCCTGCGCATTGACAGAACACAGTATAAAACCTAGAGGATGGTGGTCGCGAGCCAGGCGGCCCTGGTAGCCTACCCTGGGATCACTCAGCCTTCACCGTAGGATTCAGTTAACCTGTTTGGACGTTGCCCGGAGTGGCTGAGAATAGTGGTATAACGGCATTCAAAGATACTCTTTTCAGACCAAACAAACCCTCGTATTTCACACCAAACGTCACGCCGACAGTTCTGCAGAAAAAACATACCTAGCAAATTCACTTGAATTAGACAAAGGAATAACCAGCGCGAGTCGTAGAAGCACGCACGAGGCTGTCAGTCAGTCGTCACGGACTATGGGAATTCAATCAGTTGAAGTTCATAGCGTTCATTAGTATAATGCCAACGTAGCGACCGTTCCCTGACACCGCGTGTCGCACTGTCTAAGTCTTGTGCCGTGTTCAGTGGCGCCGCACTCCACACTGTACCTACTCACTACTTACCACCAACAGATTTTGCAGATTATATCATCATCATTTACTGTCACTTAGGTATGTTATGTCCTGCCGCCATTAGTAAACAAATTAAATGAATCAGGATTCAAGATGTTTGGCTGAAAGTAGCAACATTACATGACGAAAGTTTTAGTGCAGCTGTTAAAGTGACAACAGGAATCAAGATATGACCTGGCTTTTTTGTATACTTATCAACTAAGTAGGTAATTTGCATGCTTCCCATTTCCACATTATTTAACCACAAATAAACAGCAGTTTTCGGCTCAGCATTGAAATGCGTAGCTGATAATATCTCACAAAAGTCTAAGTCTCCACTGCAAAAGTAAAATAATAACGAGCTGACATGACTGTTGGCTATGATCTCTATAAAATGAGCAGTGTTGCACAATAAAACATCCTCTCTTTTTACTCGACCTTGATAAAATAATCGCATATCATTTAAATTATAGCTAGCTCAATGAAATCTGTAGGTACAAGTGAACTGTAGGGGTAAGTAAGAAAGTACAAAATCAAAATCAAAGCATTTATTTCTAGTAGGCCAGTTACAGGCAGTTTTGAATTGTCATAGACAAGTAAAGGAATATTAAACACTAAAAAGTTATGGTATACTGCCATGTTACTCAATTCCGAAAGAATCTCAAATGGCTCCCTGTTCGTCTTCGTAGGAACACTCGAATATTATGTCTCCTCTTCAATATCCTTCATAACCCTGCATAATTATCCTTCCTACCTACGCGAGCGTTTTCCCACCTTAAGCATCCCACCTTATGCATCACCTCCATTTCCCATTCCATCAAACTGACTTTTATTCCTACTCCATCTCCGTTCATGCAGTACGTTTGTAGAGCTCACTGCCACCTAAAATACTTGACTCTAAAACTGTCTCTGTTTTAAAAAAAACAAGTCAAAGACTATTATTTCTACTCTGTAGGTAATCTAAAAAAAAAGTTGCCACACACTGGAAGGGGTTTTGTCGACGGAAGAATAGACAAAATGACAGAACGTAGAAATTTTTAGCGTTTTAAGCATGGTAAGTAATGTAAAAAATATGGATAATAAACGTTATTTTCTTCAATAGTGTACGAATGGTGTCATAATTATGTGTGCAAAAAAACAATCGTTTTGTGTACAAATAATGATGAAATAACTTTGTCTTTTCTTGGTAGAATAGAGATAGAATCGCCGTGCTACGCGTGCTGGAGCATGTATGAGTTATAGGATTTTCAGTCAATATCTTAGCTATGAGCGCTTTCCAGTTTTTGTGGTTTATTTTGACATAATACTGATAAATCATATCGGCTGCGACAGTTGAGTATCTAAAATAGTTACTAATAATCGAGCTGATTTCACTGCTCATACCCGTCACTCCAGTGGTGGTTGGTGTGGCTGCCTCGCCGCGAGTACCTACCTTGCGGTACATACGCGCACGTATGTACAGGAGCGAGGCACGTACGAACAGAGTTTTCTAACATTGTGAAGCCTCACGGAGGCACTAAAGCGTCCAGCTGCTATGTATGCGGTGCGCGTGCGCATGCCCGCGGAATCACAATCGACGCTCGCGGTAATAACTCGTCGAACAGAGTCGCGCCGGAATCATAAGCAGCTAGTATGCACAGGCAACGCAGCGCGCGGGCGCTCCACCCGCTCTGGTGCCCGTCAACTCACCCAGTCCCAGCCAGCCAGCAGGACCTTGGACCCAAAGGTCAATAAATGATGGACATGCCCCAATAAGTAATCATCAGTTAGCACATCATTGTAACGCTCTGTAAACGTTATGAATTATGAACATTGGACGTTGCAGCATGTGGCAGAACTTCATTTAAAGCAACAACAACTTAACTTCATATAAGGACCAAATTCTGGGAAGTAATTATATACGGCAAACGAGTGGAGCTACACGATAACTGACAAATATACTTGCACTGACCAGACAGGTCCACTCAAATCTGTGTGGTTCTTTCCTTAAAACACCACTTCAGACACCTGCATGGTCTTCGCATAGCTTGAAAAGTATGATGTCTGGACTTTAAAAGAGACTGTGACCTCTGAGTTTGTTCCGGATATTTCTTCTCAGAGTAGTCAGGTACGTACGAAACACCGGACACATCTAGCTATAGAAAATTATGATTTGACGTGTATAAGTGTTTTTAACAACCAACTTGCAAAATAAATATCATTTATCATTTAAACTTAAGGAAAATGTATAATTTAAAAAAAACTGATCAATCTTCAAGGCAATGACTTTATTCAAAACATAAGTGAACCGTTTCTTTAAAATAATGCTATTTTTGTTCAACTCAATAATTCCGTATTTCTGAATACGTTGAGACGTCAAATCCAGTGAAAATTTGAAAACACAGTTTTTTTTTAATTTCGAATAAATTATAGCTCACTAGAAGTAAAGTCACAAAAAAATAGCAATTTCATAAAAAGCTGCTGTTTCCTTAATTTTGCTGCATATCATTACTTCCCAGAATTTGATCCTTATATGGTGTAATAATACAGAGTGTAATATTTTTTTTGAAAATCAGCGAGTTTTCGTCTAAATCGGTCTCGAGACTCACGTTTTTCTATATTCCTCATAGTTTCGGATATAGCCATCCACGCCCAGTTGAAAAATTCACTCTGTATAAGTATTTCGTAGAAAACGCAGACCTAGACACAAAGCTAATGACTTATTACAATGATGTTTCTTAAAATAGATGTCGAAAAAGTGAAAAAAATAATAAGAAGAACAAACATCGTTTGATATTCATGCAATTCATGGAAATGTTCGGCAGCGATGCGCATTATTCAGATGCGATCGAACGCGTCAATCATTCCTCACCTCGGACCTTAGATCCATCACCCGGCCTGGCCGGGCACGCTAATACCGACCTTAATTACACTCAACCTAAGATACATATTTATAATGCGAACAGTATTCGGATGTAAAGACGAAAGGTAATATTTAATAGGTCCATAGTAATGAGGCAGTCGGTGACGGAGGAAACTCCGCATGTATTTATTTAAATTTATGAGGATTGGTGTAACTGTAAGCTATGTTCACACTGTAGTCATTAAACCTGGCTCCAACTATTAACTATTTCTCTGACATAATATTTTTTCATTCGAGCTTTTATCAACTTTTTTTTTATATTTAAAACGTATTTATACACTAGCTGTGCCCGCGACTACCTTCGCGCGGATGTTTGTTTAATGGAACACAACAATGTATTTTATTAAACAAAGGATTTTTTATAAAATAAAAGTAGCCAAGTAACTCCTTAAGTATTACATCGCATCAGCTAACTGCCAATAGAAGTCCCGTCAAAATAGGCCCAGCCATTTCAGAGATTTGCCATCACAAACAGACAGACAGAAAGACAGACAAAAATTGAAACAATGTTATTTTGGTGTATGTACCGTATAATAATATATACTCGTATACGTGCAGTAAAAAACGGTTATTTCAATATTACAAACAGACACTCCAATTGTATTTATATGTATAGAGTATAGATTATGTATAGATAATGTTTGTGCGCAACTATCTAAGTAGGTACTACTAAATTATAAATTTAATAGGGTATTTAACTGAAAAACTCTCATAAGTCCGTCAATTACAATATCAAATATATTTGACACGTGTTTTTTCTTATGTAACGTAAACCAAAATTTATGAAGACACGACACTTTACAACTTTATCACTTGATGTAAGCTTTAAAGCTTTCCATTGATGATTGATTAGGTACAAAAACGTTAGCGGCGACGTCGTCGACCGTCGACCGCCGACGATTGCGGTGTGACCGCGGGTTTGGCAACTCTCGCTCAATACCACGCAAGTCGTGCGCGCGCGCATACGCTACATAATTCATTAATTTACGTCGTTATCACTGGAATATGTGTGTTTTTATCACCGGTACCTACGCCCTCCCTCCGCATCACTGTGCGATGTTAATGTGCCCCTCGGCCAGCTGTTGACGCACATAACTGCGCAGCGGCGGCGGCGCCGGCGGCGGCGGCGGCGTGCGTCTTATATGATCGTTGTTTACTATTCAAGAGCGAATAAAAATAAATCCTAATTGATATTGGCCTTGAATCTCCTATAATATGTTTCATCTGCCCGCCTTTTCCCAACTAAATTGGGGTTGGCTTCCAGTCGAACCAGATGCAGCTGAATATCAGTATTTTACATGAAGCGACTGCCTGTCAGACCTCGACAACCCAGTAACTGGGTAATACGATACCCCATGGTAAGACTAGTTGTCAGACTTTAGAGCTTCTGACTAACAGTAATGACTGTCAAAGATCTACAAATGACAGCCGAGACCAACGGCTTTACGTGCTTTCCGAGGCACGGAGGAAACTCGCTATGACAGATGGTCACCCATCCACAGACCAACCTCGGCAAGCGCGGCTTAACCCGTAAGATCGGCCTGTGCAGCTGTAATTATTTAGCCACGAGCTCCTCGAATCTCCTATAATATGTTTAATTAATATAAAATAAAAACCCAGCCAGCTGGAGCAAGAACTACATAGGCTTGCATTTCAACAGAATCGGTTCACATCTTAAAATTAAGTAGAAGTAAAAAATTTACTTAACCTACATTAAAAACAACCACCAACAAAGTGTAAAATTAAGTCAAATACATTGTCTTTTAGAAGTCAGTGTAAAAGAGGTTTTTGAGGTCGGGGATTTTTTTTTTCATGTGAAGTTTTGTTTTACACTTTTTGTTCAAATATTTGTCAATACCAAATTCTTTTTTTACATTGCACGAGAATTTTGCAATCCGTAGGACCAGTTATAACATCATCCACGTACACATTAAGCAAAATAATAAGCTCGTAAAATGGGACCAAATGACAGGTAGCTACTGCATAGATACTGCAACGCACAAAAAAAGTATCAAATAAATCGGACCAGAAACTTCGGAGTAATCGGTGAACATACGTAAAAAAAAAGATCTTTAATTTTTGTGGACAATTCAAACTGAAACAAAAAATAAAATATGCCAAAAAAGTGCTCAAGTCGATCGTAAAATTTTTTTGTGTCTCTTATTTGTTCGGATTTGCCCCTGTTGGGCTGTTGGTCAACTAAAAAGAACAATCCAATATAGTGTGATCCTATGTTTATTATTTCCTTTATAATTATTTTATTATTTTTATTCCTCATATTTTCGGATTTGGCGAGCCACGCCCAATTGGAAAATTCGCTCTGTAGAGTCACCGATATTGCGCATAGAATCACCTTGCTGCAGTGAAAGTGCTGCTCATTTCTGCAGACGTACGCTACGTGCAGTATATGCAGTTGATAGTATCTTGAGTAGTATTTCCTCATGCCCGGGGTCTGGTAACAACATCCCATTGATATGCACCACGGATTCTGTATTTCCGACTCGGCTGTCCGTGGGAGCATCGTTTTATTATAAAAACTCCTGTTTATGTTTCCTTTTGGTACATTAGCTGGAGACGCGCGCAGTAATAACACTGCGTGACACTACTGTGACCATACATTCACCTCGTGTTCTAGTTGGCATCTGTATTCTTCCAGTCATAACTTCTAGTTGCTGATTGATGTTCTCGAATCTCGATACTAGTTGCTTTTTTAATGCTTAAACGATCCCTATTGAAGCAGAGAAACGCAAATACTAGCTTTTTAATTTATTCCCTACTCAATAGAAAGTAACCTACCTAGTATCCGTCGCTGTACCTACCTATACCTGAAAACGATAATGAAAAATTTCAGGATGATCGGTTCAGCGGTTTAGACGTGAAGAGGTAACAAATAAACTTATGCGAATGTAAATATGGAAGCAAGGACAATGTGTTCGCAGAGAGCAGACATAAGCTAATAAAAACAAAGAAAAGATTTCAATAATGAAACTTAAAAGCAAGCCTTTGAATGGCGGCTACTCTTGCTGGCCTAGTAGTGTGTCCTGTGAGTCGTTTACGATGTGCCCCTACGCGGCGGGGCTGCGGGCGCAGGAAGCCACGTATCAGCGTACGTGCGCCCGCGCACTGCCGGCATCCGACACGACGTGCAGGAAGGAGCCAGGAGACAACGGCCTCACTGTTGTTTGTCAAAACTACTCAACAAACAGGAAAACTAATTAATATTAAAATTTTCAGCATCTCCGCTAACTACACGGTTGTCGTTACAGACGATGTATGTACGAATATGTACTGGTCGGATAATATGTCCACAAATAATAACAACTATGTCCACGAATAATATTAAATGATAACGAATTCTGAAAAATAAAGATGTGCCTACAGTTGACTTTATTCTGTAGTTCTACGCCAGTAGCCTAAATAACCTTTTCTTTTTTGGAAAATAAACAAATGTGTCTTTCCGTAATGGGTGAATTGTATTGTATTGTATTGTATAACGGGCTGGTATCCGCAACTCCACGTCATATGCGCGTATTTTGCGTGCGGGTGGGAAAGAAATCATTCGATCCACCCCAGCTCGCCGAGAAAAGCCAGCAGCGCCTTCGTGTTGCCGACGATCTCGCGGAGAGTACCTGGGTTACCGAAGTACTTTGCCCTGTATGAAGCAATCTCAGGGCAGTTTAGGAGCACATGGGCTGCTGTCTCGTCCTCCGCCATACAGGCTCTGCACAGGGGGCTGTCTGTGATACCTAGGACAAAGAGGTGTTTATTAAAGGAGCCGTGTCCCGTGAGGGCGGCTGTCATTGTTCGTAGTTGCTGTTTGGTTAACCTGAGCACTAGTTTGGTGAAGCGGCTATTGATGGCGGGTAGCGCCTCCTTGGCTTGTCTGCACTCGTCCTGATCCTGCCACAGGCAGCGGTGTAAATTACCTGTGCGTTCCCTGACCAGAGTACGTATGTAACCGAAGGGGAGTGGCAGTATAGGCTCGGGTCCCACCGCCGTCAAGCTAGATCCCCTTCGAGCGAGTTCATCCGCTGCGTCGTTGCCTCGAGAGTCGCTGTGTCCTTTAATCCACTGAATGGTTATATTGTTATGCTCACCAACCTGGTTTAGGCTCTGGTGGCACTCGTATATTAGTCCAGAGTTGACCGTGTGGCTGTCAAGCGCCAGCAGCACGGCCATGCTGTCTGAAAGTATGCGAATTGAGTGGTCCTTTACCTCTCTGGCTGCGACCGCTGCCGCTGCCAGAATGATGCCCATACATTCTGCTTGGAAAACTGTGTTGTGGACCCCCAGTGATTTGGCTATGCGGATGTTGAGGTCTTCAGAGAAGACTCCAGCACCGGTACCGCTACCTGTTTTAGATCCGTCCGTGAAGATCCGTAGCTCCGCCGGGGTCAGCCCCTCGCAGCGGTGGTCCTCATGGAGTTGGATTTTGTATTTCTTATCGAATATAAATTGTTTGGGTACCCGGTCTTTAATGGCCTTTGCCATTGGAAATTCCTCATAAAGTCCTTGTAATACCGAGGCGTGTTGTGATTCCCTCTTACCCCAGAGTTGTATTGTATCGAGACGAACCGCCGCCAGCGTCGCTTCTTGCTGTATGAACAGGTGCAGCGGAGGAAGGTCCAGCATGGCTTCCAGGGCTGCCGTAGGCGTAGTCTTCATACAGCCTGTAGTCGCCATGCAGGCCAGTCTTTGTATTCGTTGTAACTTGTTTGAGGCGGTGACTAACCTGGTGCGAGGCCACCAGACCACGGCTCCGTAGGCTATCATGGGTCTAATGACTGTACGATAGATCCATAGTATGATTTTGGGAGATAGGCCCCATCTCTTACCTATCATTCTCCTGCATTGCCAGAAGGTGATGCAGGCCCTGTTTAGCTTGTTTTCAAGATGGCTACTCCAGTTTAGCTTACTGTCTAGGATGACTCCTAGATACTTGACCTCGTTGGCTAACTGGAGCTCTGTTTCAAATAGTTTTGGTAGACGAAACGGTCCAAGTGATCGTTTTTGGGTGAACATTACCAATTCTGTTTTCGAGGGATTTACTGAAAGATCGAAGTCCCTGCACCATCTTTCTACTATTCTTAGCGCTTGTTGCGTTAGGTTACAAATAGTCCTCGTGACCTTCCCCGAGATGAGGATGGCGAGGTCATCTGCGTATCCTATTGTGTAGAAGTGGCATCCGTTGAGCCTGGTGATGAGGTCGTTGATCACCAGGTTCCAGAGGAGTGGGGAGAGTACCCCCCCTTGGGGGCATCCTCTGGCAATTAAGGCTACCTGCCGTTCTCCTTCAAGGCGAACCACTCGTTTACTTAACATATTAGTAATCCAGTCAACCAGTACCTGTTCAACTCCGTGTCTGCAGAGGGCGGCACTGATGCTGGAGAAGTTTGTTTTGTCGAAGGCTCCTTCGATATCAATAAAGGTGCCCAGGCAAATGGCTTTTTGATGTATCGCTCCCTCAATCTGGCCGACTACCATGTGAAGAGCGGATTCCGTCGACTTACCCGAGCTGTATGCATGCTGGTTTGCATGAAGCGGTATTGTTTTCAAGGCCCCATCCCTCAGCTCTCTCTCGCATATCTTCTCCATGGTTTTCAGGAGAAAGGAGGTTAGGCTGATTGGTCGGTGGGATTTAGCGTTGGTGTAGTCGCTCTTACCTGGTTTCGGTATGAATATAACTTTCACTTCCCTCCATGCTTTAGGAATATATCTGAAGGCCAGACACGCTTTCATAATGGGTACAAGCCTCTGTGCGACAGCAGTGCCTCCCCACTGCAGCAGTGCTGGAAAGATACCGTCCGGGCCTGCTGCCTTGAATGGATGGAAGCTCTGGATCGCCCACTGAACTTTCTCCAGCGTGATGACCTTGTGGGTGTAACGCCAATCATTATCTGATGGTGTTTGGTTGACATCGTTCCAGTTGATTGCCTGTGCGAAGGCGCATCCCGGGAAGTGAGTTTCTATAAGGACGCGCCTCGCTTCTTCTGGTGATGTAGTGAGTGTGTTGTCGGGCTTCCGTAGAGTGACGGTATCAGGAGTGTCCTGCTGCGCCAGTATTTTCCTTACCCTGTTTGCTTGCTGACAAGATTCAATGCTACCGCAGAATTTACGCCATCCCAGGGAGCGTCTGTATCTGATGCATTTTTTGTAGCTGGATTTGGCTGCGTGATACGCGTCCCAATCCTCATCAGCACAAGTGTTCATTGCTCTGTTGAGCGCTTTCCTTACCTTGCTGCGCTTGCGGTCCAATTCAGCACCCCACCATGGTTGTTTACCTGGTGTTTTTGGTGGAGTGATTTCTGGGCATGCGGCTTGGTAGCTGTTTAATAGTGAAGATGTGAGGTCGTTGATGTGTTTCTCAATCTGTGTTGGCCCCTCGTACATCCTCAGATCGCTGCAGGGTGCGAGTTTGGTTGTAAGGTGGCGTATATAGACAGCGCGGTCTGTTTTGCGCGGATTGCGTTTTGGTTGCACTGGTGATGCACAGGTCTGGATATCAAAAAGGATCCACCTATGATCAGAGCAGGAGGCCTCCTTGGAGACATGCCAGCCCGTGACGAGGGCCGCTGTACCCTCTGTGGCTAGTGCGAGGTCTATAATTGTCCGGCTGCGTCTGGTGACGAAGGTTGGTTCAGAGCCGGTGTTTAGTAGGGTTAGGTTAGTGGAGAAAAGATAGTCGACTAAGGTCTTACCCCTTTCGTTTGGCGTGTCCATGCCCCATAAAGGGTGGTGTGCGTTGGTATCGGCCCCGATGACCACCTCAAGCCCGGCATGCTCGCAATAACTCACGAGACGGGCGAGGTCGTGAGGGGGCGGGTCCTCAGCTTCAGGCATATAGGCCGAGGCCAGGACAAGTGGCATTTCAATGCCATCCCGCTGTATGGATATCCTTATTGCCGATATGTCTCTGGAACAGAAGTCAGTTAGGAACTGTGTTTTGATGTTGCTAGTTACGTAGATGCATGATCTGGGTTGATCGTGTTCTGTAGTAACTAGAAGCTTACCTCCAAGATTTGTTAGTCCTTGGATGCGGCCGGCTCTGATCCACGGCTCTTGGATCAGGGCGATGGCCGTTTGTTGGGTCTCCATCCACTTCCGCAGCTGAGCCGTCGCGGTCTGGCTGTGGTGGAGGTTTGCCTGTAGGACCTTACAGGCCGACGAAGGGGACGCCATCACTGGTCGAACCCTCTTCGTCCTCCTCCAGACGCAACCCCGCGAACAGGTCACCCTCGTCGAAACCACCCTCCCCCGGACGCGAAACCGGTGACAGCAGAATGCTATCATCCGGCTCCCCATCGGACGAGAGGATGGCTTCCACGGTGGCGACGGCAGGGGCGGCCGATGTGCTCGCCACTGCAGGTGGAACCGCTGGTGTGGCTGCAGATGCAGCCTCCGGTGCGGTCCTGGTTGCTTCCGGGATGTTTTTCGGAGGAGGATCTACCTGCTGTGTAGGTAACCTCCATGTGTTCGTCGCGGGATCCCACCCCTGAGGGACGTCGACGTAACGGCCGTTCGGACCCCGGAACTTCAGGTAGACGCGCCCCACACCAAATGCGAGGCGGCGTCCAGCCTTCATGAGGGTCGGTATTAGGTCCTCAGGGACGCTGACCACCACGAACCATGCTGAGGCTTGTTTGTCGGCGTGCAGTAATACCCACCTTTTGATGCCGGCCCAGGGGTTTTGGTAACTGAGAGCGCGGCCTAGGAAGGTCGGCTCTTTAAAAACCCCCTGTTCGTCAGGGATGACGACGCCGCATCTGACACGCCGCTCGATATCCGCTTGGCTCTTGACCACTAGCGAACTGCTAGTGGGAAGAACCACGCCGGAGATCGTTTTTCTTAGCCAGGCTAAGGTCTCAGTGTTGTCACACCATAGTTTTAGGGCTCCCCCGGAGTACTGAGGCTTCGCGTTGAAGATCGGCCCCGGTGGGTGCTGTTCGTCGTCAGAGAGGCATTCGACGAGGATCTGTGACTGGATGGCTTCCAGAATCTTGACCGATTCCTCTTCGGTAATATGGCCTCTCCGTTCGCAGGTGACTGCGACGTTTAGGTCGGCGCTAGCGGCTTGGGCGTAGCTCCGGTTTGCTGTGCGTGCGGGATGGTCCAGTCGCGGCTTCTTGCGCTCTCCACGAGGTGAATTAGTCTCATTGAGCTCACGCTTAGCCGCGGCTGGTTCACTCCGAGCCGGTGTAGATTTGCGCGTCGGTATCTCCTTCGTGCTGCGCGATGGCTGGCTGGGTCCTGGGCGGCTAGGGCCTGCCCCGGTTTGCGAGCGCTTGCCTGCGGAGAAGGATACCTTACCGCCGTGTGGTCTGTCCGAGCTTACTGGGTTAGCTGGGGTGTTGGTAGCCTTACCTCGTTGGTGGGCTAGTGTCCTGTCTCTCTTAGACGGCCGGTTTCTTCTCTTCCCCCGTCCAGACGAGGTCGTGAGATCCGGACCCGTAGATACGGCGCGCTGGCCGGCTCGGGCGGGCTTGCCCTTCCCACCGCCGCGCCTGCTCACCTGCACCTGCCAGGCTTGCGCGAACGCCTTGCCGGTGGTGCAATCCAGCCCTGACTGGCCTGTGACAGCCAGCGAGGGGGGGGAGACTTCTGGGGGCGGATGGATAAGGGGCACCCTGCCCCCGGGTTCGGTGTTGGAGGGAGCGGTACTGATCCCAGGCAGCGCCGTTGTCCCTTGTATTATCTGGGATTTGTTTTTGGTCGTGGCCACGGTTTTCGCCATGGCCGGACCGTTGCCCACACAGGAGCTCGCAGCTGGAGCCGCAGAGCATCCGGGGGTGAGAGAGGTGTCTGAGACTCCCCCCTCAGGAGTTTCATCGGCTTTTGCCTCCGCTCCAGTGTGTTTGTGTGAAGTGTGAGTGCGTGTGTCGTGTTTTTGTGTGAGAGTTTGTCGTGTGTGTGTCGGGAGTGTGTTTGGTGTGTGTGAGGTGTGTGCGTGTGTGTGTGTGTTGATAGGCCTTTTTTTGTTGTCCATAGTGTATAAAAGAAAACTTCATCTCTCTGGCTTCCCACCCTCCATGGAGCCCGCACCTGGGAACGTCTTACTACAAACTAGCTCGAACGTTAGGACTACCAGAAGAGATATAGGAGCGCAAGGCTGGCTTAGGGTGCGACATCGGGTGCTTGATCGGGTTGGCGTAGGGGGGCCATCCCCCATGAACATAACCCTCACTTACACCGTCAGCATGACCTTTGCCCACCACCGTGATCATCCGTGGATGACCACGGTGGACCCCACGCTCCTCGCCGTGCCCCTCTAACGGGACACAGTGGCCATTTCCCTACCCCCGGCTAAAGGGTAGGGCTACCGTTTTGCCTGAAATCCGGACCAAAGGGGGCGTGTTGCCTCACGGACGCATAACCGCCAGCGCCGATCGGCTCAACCCCCCAGGACTCCTTCATCCCTGCTTACGGCGCTCAACTGCGCAGGTCCTAGCGCAGGTGACTGTTACTCCTACACATCAGCAGATGGTTTAGTGACGTGCCTGTAACCTCTTAGTCACAGAGGGCCACAGTAAGGAGATAGAAAAAGCGCCTGGTGGTTTCTGTTGCGTCTATTTCTTAAGGAATTAGACCAAAAACGGGGCGGCAACCTCGAGAAGGTGTACCCACCAGACTTGCCTTGAGGATCTTCATGACCGTAGCACTCACCCTCAAGACCCCGCCACCCTGCTCCCTCTGAAGGAGGTGTAATGGGTGAAGCAGAAAGAACTTCACTGGCTCTTTTCACATGTTTTTTTCAATTAGCCTTGTACCATTAGGTATTCTGTGCCTTTGCGTACCTGGGGCTGAGCCATCAGCAACGACGATATAATACTAGACTCCTAATAACAGGAGACCGATGTCTGTCAACACATTAGGCAAATAAGTCTTATATTCGTCTCATTTCGACCAATCCTGTGAGCCGTAAACATACTTGAGACAGAACAGACCTTGAGTTAGCCAATCACAACGCAGTACCCCGTCCCCCTCGCTTACTTAGTACCTCAGCGAGTTGGCAGAATAGTTTTTGTTCCTTAGATCGTGCATGCGGAGTCTAGTATTTTATCGTCGTTGGCCATCAGTAACTCATTTGCATTAAAGAAAAGAATTATTTATTAATTCATTTTTTTGGCGTACCAACAATTGTTACACTGATACTTAGGTAAATACAGGCGTAGTTTAAACTAAGTGTACAATATAGGGCGGTAAACACAGCAAGCAAAACAGTACTAATCAAATTAATGTCTTAAAAGTAAGTAACAAGTAACGTATAGTATAGTCACAGCGTAGAGATGTTGTGACATGTACAAAGAACGGAAAAATAAAAAAAATAATAATAAAAACAGTTGTGATGGTAATATGCACAGATTTAGACTATTCCTATGTGGACTTGGCGCTTGAACTGTTGAAGTGAAGCACAGCCAATGTCTACTTGGTCATCGAAATTATCATCTTTCTTGAAAAGTGAGAATGATTACCTAGGCACTCTTGGCAGATTTTCCGGTTTCTTGAATATTCTTAATACATGTTTTCCCTGTAGGTTGAAGTGAAGCACCCTCCCACATCATTATTTCAATCAAGCATTCAATGAAGCATTTTATCCTGAGCCTTCCTTTGTTCGGGCACGCCGCAATCGCGGCGGTAAGACCCCTCTTTGAGGAGTGGCTGGAGAGACGTCACGGCGTCCTGACCTATCGGATGACGCAGGTCCTCACCGGACACGGAAGTTTCGGGAGGTTCCTGTGTCTGATAGGGAAGGAGGAAACGCCCGGGTGCCACCACTGCGAAGATCGCCCGGAGGACACAGTAGAGCATACGGTGCAAGACTGCCCCGCTTGGGCAGAGCACCGACGTGTCCTCACGGCGGCGATAGGCGGAGACCTCTCGCGCCCGGCATTGGTTGCGGCCATGCTGCGGGGCGAGACGGAGTGGGAAGCGGTCGCCTCCTTCTGCGAAGCAGTAATGCTCGTGAAGGAGGAGGCGGGCCGCGAGAGAGAGAGGACAGCGTCCTCCCTCCGCCCCAACCGCAGTGGTAGGCGCCCGCGGCGTCGGACGTCAGCAGACAATCTCCGGCCACCGTAGGCGCGGGCATGCGGGCAGCGAGTAAAGGACAACTCGCTGCCCGACCATGGACCATGCCCGGGTCGACGGCGCGTTGTGTCCCACGCGCGCCTCAAAGAGCGTCAGCATAATGACGGGGCCCCCTCTCAGAGGGCCAAAGCCTGCCGGGGTCGCGGGATTATTTCCTTACCGTGACCCCGGAACATAACAGGCTGCTGAAGGACACCGTGGATTTTAGTCAGTAGAAGTCTGACAGTCCCTTCTGCCCTGCCCGGGGCGGGAGGACTCATTTGATGATTTTACCAAGCTTAAAAAAAAAAAAAAAGAGCCTTCCTTTGTTTCAATGTGTTTCCTCCAGTGTGCAATTGCCGTTTCAACCATTCCAAGCTATTTCTCGTCCAAGGAGCATTAAAGAATCTACTTTAACAAAAAAAACTAAACATAAAGTTCAGCTCTGCACATGTGTACGTACATAGTGGTACCTAATGAGCTTATGAATATTAAATAATGCCATTGAGAGTACTAAAACTGGCAAAGGTTTTTTACAATCCATAGTGTTAGGTTCTCAGAAAGAACGCGCAGGAACTGAAAACCCTGGTAGTGTGTCACGTCTCGCTGTCTACACGTCTGGCCGCTCGCCGACGAAGACGTAATAGATATGTGATTTCCGGTAACGTGAGCCTGACGTGGCGATAAGGGATGGTAAATGTTGCTCCTTCTGCGTTCTGACAAACTGCTAAATATAGGTACTCTAACCAACGTAAATGGTCTACGTCTAATACATCATTGTGAAGTCAATTAATTCAGTAAATAAAACTTGTTCACATTCCTATAATGTTTCGTACAATTAATGTTTTTAGACTGACGACGTCGACGGTTAATCGTATTCAGAGTTCGTGTTCGGGCTACTAAAAATAACACCTGCGAAATATAGCACAAAAAATGTATGTCGCCGCTCGTAAACGCTATAAAGCAGTCTTCCATCGATCAGGAGTACGAACGAGACATACACATGGGCTCATAACGTGACGCCCACGCCGTGTAGTGGAGCGAGCGGAGCGGATAGGTGCGGAGCGGACACTCGCAGACAAATTAACATTACATTCTTATTGAAACCTCACCCCGCGCTCCCCTGACCAACACGTTAATTAGACAATTTGCGTATTCACTTCCAGACGCTCGCCTCAAGCGACGACGTCGTAACTGCCGCTGTCCGCGCCGCACCGAACATGCCATAATCGCAATATCTTAGAGCAGATAATCGCGCAGATCTCCGCGCACTTGACAGTGGCATCCAAGACATCGGCGGAATAGCTGATTCCTATTGTAATGTATGCAAAGCGGGTGTGACCGCGACAATTAGGCTAGGATGTGCGGGCCACGGCCGCGGTCGTGTCTCCACATCGTCACGCTGAATTGCGATCAGCAATTAGTGGCCCATCGCTGCATCGGCGACGTGTTTATTTAATCACGAGCGCATAGGTAATGTGCGCGCGCAGACGATGCGACGCACCACTCGCATGCTAAGCGCAGGCAACGGGATGAGACGTGGGACTCTGGCACTGAGGGACTGTGCGATGCAGCACCCAGCACGAGCAGCAGCCGCCGGTGCGAGGGCGCAGTAGGCGCAGCAGTCGTCGCTCATAATGCGATGTTTACAGAATCTCCAATTCAAGCCACGTTATTAATAAGGAGAGAGGTCGCTGCTCGTGATCGGCTTCTTCGCCGCCCTAGCGCGCAGGCGCGGACACGAACAAAATAGTCGAAAAAGGTAAGCGCGCAGTCGTGACGGGAATGTCGCTGATGTTATGTATTTCAGGTCGCACTCATTGTATTTTAAACCGCTATTGTTTCGTATTTCGCGCCTGCGCACAGAATGCTGCGCTTGCGCCCCGACTCGTAAAGTTTTTCACGGTGCTACGTCACTCACCCGCCGCGGATGCTCTATAAATAGTGTACTGTATAAGCAGCGATAGAGAAATGGTCGTACCGCCGCCACCGTCCCCGGGAGTCAGCACGAGTTTTCACGAGTGGAGTCAGTCAGAGAGGCGCGCGCGCAGGGGTGCGGGTGTCGCACGTGGTGCGCTGCTCCCACGGTCGGCGATTGATTAACGGTGCGGTTCGCGCGAACCGCGCCCGACGTGAGAACACTCCCGCTAATGTGCGCACGCAACATTCGGCCCGTGTCGCCGCCGCGTGACAGAATTGCAAGCATCGCCACCACACGACGCAACGCCGCGACTACTGCACAAGTACCCACTGTCGCCAACCTGCTACATGTATACCTGCACTACGTCTTACATCCAAACTTCACATTTTCGCTCATACTTAAAAGCCAAAGAAATAAAAATATTTAATCTTCAGATTATGCACCAACACAGCAGCTTGTTGTGTTGGTGGTTAATCTGAATATTGAATTCTTGCTTAGAATTCTTTTACTGGGAATTTATTTTGGCATCTGCTCCACTAATACCACTAGATGACTAGACTAGTCCCTCAAGAAACCACCAATCACTAATGTCGGTCGTGTAGTGGTCGTATAGGCGTTTGTTACCGCTGCTTTACGGCATTTTGTCGAATGGCGAAAATAATGTAAGTAATCGAAACTATAAAAGGAACAATTTGCTGTATTTTTTAAAAATTGAAAGATTAATTGAGACTTTATTTTTACTGGCGTCATTTGCACTTTCATATGAACAAGATATAATTAACCACATGTTTCATCTTCTTCGATCTCTGCTGTTATAGAAAAACTAGATCTTCTTTGTTCATTCCTAGCAATATCATGTTGTTTCATATTGTTTTATAACTTCGTATAAAAGTTGTAAGTATACAATAAACCCCTCACTTATAAAAACTTGTGTTGCTTAGCAACTGATTAAATATCATCTATCCTTGTGATTTCTATTTCGATGAATAGAGATGGCGAGATGAAGTGACTTAATAGTCCAGTTAAAACTTAAACATAAAACAGCTGTTTATGATAAGCAACGTCTAATCTACTATATAAAAATAAGTCGGGTTTTCCTTCCTGACGCTATCGTGCTATAACTCCAGAACGCACGAACCGATTTCCACTTCGTTGGAAAGGTCTCGGCACGGTAGTCTCGGGCTCCGTGAGGTTTATAGCAAAGAAAACGAAGCCATCTGGTGGCGAAACGGAGTTCGCCGGGTTTGCTAGTCAATGTTTATAAGTAAGGGGGTTACATGTTTTTTTATACACTAACAGGAAATTCTGACATCGAAGAGTGATATAAAATGTCAAAAATCACTTAAAGTCGTACTATAAGAGTACTATTTCTTCTTCTATACAATATTTTATTTTGGCTTATGTTTAACTTACCACCAGATATAGTAACATAATATAACAGACAAAAATAGTAAATGATCACCAAAATGAAACCCGCATTTTAATGTAAAATTATAACCAAAGTTTTAACATTTCGCTATCCTATTTCATTAAAATGACTCCAAATAAACCATTGTCAACCCAAAAGTAGTAAATGATCACCAAAATACTGAATGTGCACCAAAATATGTTCATTAAAATATGGCTTTGTCGACCTCTTTCTGTGTACAAGGTTTAAAGGAACCTAACCAAACCGAACTGCGGGGTGTCCCTGAAATCTTGCTAAAGCGAGTTTTAGATTTGGTGATCATTTACTATATTTGGTGTTCGAATACAATTTGAAGTGTAGTAGCTAAGGGTATCAAAGCATTTTATGGTGGTCATTATATTGAATCCCTTTTATTTTTTGTTTGTGCGAGTGTCGTTATACCTGTCTAGTATTTTAGTGTAAAGAACCCACTTTAAAGAACACAAAATTCCAAAACTTTACTCATTGATGATAATAGTTTGGCAATAGGCTAACCTAACCTAACCGTATGGTGATTGTATTTTAATTTATTGGAGATATTTAATTAAAACATTTTTGCAACAAACTACACAATGGTGTAAAAAATATTGGAATCAATTCAGTTACTCATTCAGAATAACCTATACTATATTCAGGTTTCGCATATTATACTAAAAAAACGTTGAAGTATATCAGTTCTATAGATTACGTAAAAGTTGTAAAGATGTTACTGAAAAGAGGCACAGGCTATGCTACTGAATGTTAACGTAATGCACTCTAAAATTACTTCGAAATATAAGTAGCGTAACTTTTACTTATACGACTGAAATGTTTGTTAATTAAGACTCAATATCTCCTTGATATCATCATCATCAATGATCGGCGTCAGATTGGCGAGGCTGTGGTGCGACACGGCCGCGATGCAGGCGCGATAGTGCGCGCGCGCATGAGAACCGTCACACTGAAGGACACCGCCGCGCCGCGCCGCCACTCTGTTCTGGAACAGTGACACTGCATCACGAAGTCAGACCCTTCTCATTACACAAAACTGACTTATAAAGGCTTAAATCATGGATATACAACGCAGCGACTTAAGGCTTCCGTCTTCTTCGTCTTCTTCACACAATCATTTGTCCTGGGTGGGAATCGAACCCACGAAATGTTTTAAACAAGTGTTTTTTTTGTTTTTTTTTTTAGTTTCTGTTTCTTTTTTCAAATTAATTCCACCTTGTTTGTTGATGTCTAAACGTATAAATCAATTATGTTTCATTTGTAGACTACATCTTTTCAAATTCATCCTTTGTAGTGAATTTTTTACGAAAAATGATCAATGGAAAAAAAACATGATGTGATGTTTTTTTCTAATAATTTTAAGCATTATTTCATTACAGTGTCAATAAAAGTTAAAAATATGACATAACAATGGCATTAAACTCAAAAGGTTTTATGTCAAACTATTTAGACTCCTGAATATTAATTTATTTTCATTTTATATGCATTCATCTTCCATAAAAAGTAGTTGAAACGGGTAATAAAAAACACTGTTTAATTTCAAACTGTTTTAAACACTGTTTTAAAACAACTTGTTTTAATCATGCCAACCCTGTTGGTTTGTAATAATACGAGTATCACACAAGTGTTTTAATACTATTTAAATACTCTCATAGGTTAAATTCTGTTAGGTTTAATTTGTTAAACACAATCGTGTTTAACTAATTAAGCCTAAAAAAAGGTCAGTGCAGCAGTCATGCTGGCGAAGGAAGAGGCGGGACGCGTGAGAGAGAGGACAGCGTAAACCTTACATCCCAGCCGCAGTGGTAGACGCCCACGGTGACTCGGTCATGGTCATCTCTGGCCATCGTAAGCGCGTAATGGGCGACTCGCTATTCGACCATGGACCATGTCCGAGTCGACCGTGCTTTGTATACCCTTGTAAACCCAGAACGTAAAAGGCTATTAAAGAACACCGTGAATTTAAGTCAGTACAAGTCTGACAGTCCCTCCCGCTTGGCCTGGGGTGGGAGGACTCATTTGATGATTTTATTATGAAAAAAAAGTCATGGGCCATGCCCGGGTCGACAGCGCGTTGTGTTCTACGAGCGCCTCAAATAGCGTCAGCATGATGACGGGGTCCCCCTCTAGAGGGCTAAAGCCTGCTGGCGCGCGGTACTCATTACCGTGACTCTGGAACATAAAGGCCTATTTGAAGGACACCGTGGATTTTAGTCAGTACAAGTCTGACAGTCCCTCCCGCCCTGGCCGGGGTACCACAGTAACATCCAAGAACTGCACTCCTTGCCATAGGCACAGTCCATTACCACCTGGAGACAGAGAAACCAACGCTTTTGTTCCTTGCTGGATTTTAATGAAGGAGCAATGTTAGCGAACGTGAACGTGAGAAAAAACAAACCAAATTTTAAATGTGAATAAGGTTGAAAATCGCTTGAAGCTTATTTGTGTGCAATAATAATATTTCAAGCTATTGCACTATTTTGTTCAAAAATCACAAACAAAGTTACGCAAATAATTCGGCGCGAGTGAATTTTAGAAGACCTGCCCCTTAGGTATCATGAGGCTTTGTGAGGCTTTGTCTGTAAATGATCCGGAAAGTACATTGTACAGCATGTGGCAAACCTTGGCAGCGGTTTTGTGAAACAGAAATAATAGTACAGGATCCGTATATAGAACGACCTTCACCGATCGAGTAACCGGACGAAATGTGTTTTATAGGAATTAAAATATGTTGAAGAATGTGACGGTGATGGGTTGCCTCATAAAATCCTGTCAAGGATATTTTTAATTAATTTTATAAAAGGTCATTTTTTTTCAATACCTTCACCGATAGAGTAACCAAAGAAAATTAACACCAATTGAAAGTCCGAAGTCTATAGAATATGCTAACGTAGGGTTGCCTACCTTTTTCTTGTCAAGGATATAGGGTTGCCTAATTTGAACAGGTGATAAAAAATGCTACCTTCACCGATCGAGTAACCAAATAAATTATATATCAAAATAAAGACATTTTTTTACGAATACGATGGTATACGGTTGCCTATGAAAAACTTGTCAGAAATTAGGGTTGCCAAGCGTTGAAGTTTGAAAATTTTAGACGGTTGGAAGCACATGAGTAGATAAACGGACTAAGCTTCTTAAGAACGAGCAAAATTGTTACGTATTTTGGTAGGGTTGTCACAATAGGGTAGACAAATTAAACAAAAAATTATTAAATAGCTTTATTATTCAGTATGATAGAATCGAATCAAATAATTTAATTCAACTAAGCCAATTAAAGGCAATTTTGAATTGTCAAAGGACATTTTTAAAGATGTTTGGTCACAAATATATTAGAGACCAAACACCTACCTACAAGAGGGCGCGCGTTGTCAAATAGACCGCGCTTCTTACATTTTCGTTCATATTATCATTACTACTACTCATCACATGTATTTCTCATTTATAGTAGCCTCTAGCTATGTCATTGGGAGTAACATAAAGAATATTCCGTCACTCGGGATGCTCTCTCCACTCCATAGATCGCACTTGTTTTAGCCCCGGCGCAGTCGTCCAAAAGACTACACGCGCCTGTCGTCGAAAAGGTTACGCGCGACGTTCAACGCGACATGCGCTCGTTACGCGGTCGTAGTGGTTCTTCTCAATCTTATCGAAATAGGCTTGTGTATTTGTTGTATTTTTCCCACGTTTTTATACACTTACTTTTCTTGTTTGTTTATTTGTTTGTTTGTTTGTCATTCCGGTTGAACTTTTGCAACTCGATTTTGAGGCACTTCCCGATAAGCTAGCAGGCTGAAATTTTGCACACGCTCTGAGTTTTGATGACAATACAAAGAATGACTAGCTAAAGAACGTCATAACAAATCCAATATGGCGGCCTCCCCAAGATGGCGGATGGCCTGTTTGACATGCACCCCCATGTTATGGGTATCAAATGAAAGGGTTTGCCATCAGAAATAAGAAAAAAAATAGTCACGTGACTTAAATCCAATATGGCGGACGTTCAAGATGGCGGACAGGCTATTTGAAATGCACCCCCAAGATATTGGTATCAAATGAAAGGGTTTGCTGTCAGGAATATGAAAAAAAAGTATTAAAAATTAAGTAGTATAAAATTATAGATTTGAAAAAACGTTGGGGCGCGCGTAACACATAAAAAAATCGGAAGAGCAATTTTTCACTAGAAGTTAGAGCGCTTTATGTATAAAGTTGATTTGGAGTGACACTGAAATCGAAAATTTGTTGGATGTTTATATCCAACACACGACACGCACTTGGCCGTTTTATTTTTGCTACAGCTATGTATTATACCTTTCTAAATTTGTCCTTACGTCTAGTTTTATATAAAATAAACATATTTTACATACAACAATAAATAAAAAAATCCTAGAACTAAAACTATTAAAGTTTCACAAGATCTAAAGTTTGATTTCACAAAAATTGCAATAACTTGAAAACTACTGGACCGATCTTCATGAAACAACTCGTGGATCTATTTTTGTGAAGAAACACAAGCCTTTTAAATACTTTAATTGAAAAACATACATAAACTAAAAAGTGAGTTTTCAAGTTACGTAATAATCTAAGTTTTAAACTTTTACAATTTTCCACTAAAAAGCTTATCTAATTAGAAAGTAATAAGAACGTACAAGATAATCTAATAAGAATCTAATATATACACAACACAATCACTGGTTTCTGATTAGAAGACACTTGTCTTAAAAATCACCTTATAAATCACACTGTTCAACGGTAAAGGCCCTCCCACTACTTGCACCCCTTGTCGTTGCGTGGGTCTCGTCGCCGACAATCACCGTCTTTCATCATATGCCAAATTTCAGTTCCGGAGGAATTTTTCGGACCACATATGCCTCGTTGACTGGACTATTGGAATGGGTATCTACGGTACTATCACAGTTATTATGTCTTGTGACTAGGACTGTAGCACCATAACTATTTTTGTACTAACTTTATTTTAGGTCTTTTGACAATTCAAAATTGTCTTGGTTGCATTAAATTATTTGATTTGATTTGATTCGATTTTATCATACTAGATAATAAAACTATGTATTTAACATATTTTTTGTTTAATTTGTCTTACCCTATGGCCCATTGTGACAACCCTACCAAAAAATGTAACAATTTTGCTCGTTCATAATAAGCTTAATCCGTTTATCTACTCATGTGCTTCCAACCGTCTAAAATTTTCAAACTTCAACGCTTGGCAACCCTAATTTCTGACAAGTTTTTCATAGGCAACCGTATACCATCGTATTCGTAAAAAAAATGTCTTTATTTTGATATATAATTTATTTGGTTACTCGATCGGTGAAGGTAGCATTTTTTTGTCACCAGTTCAAATTAGGCAACCCTATATCCTTGACAAGAAAAAGGTAGGCAACCCTACGTTAGCATATTCTATAGACTTCGGACTTTTAATTGGTGTTAATTTTCTTTGGTTACTCTATCGGTGAAGGTATTGAAAAAAAATGACCTTTTATAAAATTAATTAAAAATATCCTTGACAGGATTTTATGAGGCAACCCATCACCGTCACATTCTTCAACATATTTTAATTCATAAAAAACACATTTCGTCCGGTTACTCGATCGGTGAAGGTCGTTCTATATACGTATCTTAGACTATAATAATAATATTCCACAACTATCACACAACGACATCTAGTCCCAAGCTAAGCAGAGCTTGTGTTATGGGTACTAGACAACTGATAAACATTCATTATTTCTAAATACATAAATATTATAGATAAACTACACCCAGACACAGAACAAATGATCGTGCTCATCATACAAACATTTGTTCTGGGTGGGAATCGAATCCACGACCTCCGGCATGGCAGTCAGGGTCACTAACCACTAGACCAACAGGCCTGTCATAGAAATGTTTCAATAGTTTACCATGGAAACCATCCCGATCGCGATGGGATGGCTATGCCAGTTAGAATTTAGCCTTTCAAGACCAACTTAGATCGACACACACAAAATAATAGTGACTTCACCAAGTGGCTAAGGATGGGATGCTATGACAGGAAACCTCCACGTGCGCCCGTGGACTGGAGTTCCCTTTCGGATACGTCCGGGGGGAAGACCAGTTTTTCGGGCCGGTGCACCCTGGGATGGGGGCAAAAACTCTTCCTTAGGCACTGTGTGCCTAAGGAGTCTCTTTGCCCGTATGCGAATAGCCTGTCGTGTGGACGCTCCAACGCGTGTCCCTCTGATCAGCAGAGGGCACAGCGGCGGAGCGGGCTTGTGGACGGTGAGTAATGGGTAGCTCGCCGTCCGACCAAGGAACAAGCCCGGGTCGGTGGCGCGTCGTGTTTCGCGTCAAATGCCTGCTGGGGTCGCGGGTTTTTTCTTAACCCAGGATACCGTGGCCCCGGAACGTAAAGGGCATCCGAAGGAACACGGGTGGATTTTAGTCAGTAAGAGTCTGACAGTCCCTTCCGCCCCACCCAGGGCGGGAGGACTCATTTGATGATTTTACCAACTAAAAAAAAAAAAAAAAAAAAGTGGCTAAGCATATTTCCTGCTACGGAAAATAAATCATCGTAAACAGATTATGTGTAAGTAAGTACCCTATTCAGGGAGAACCGAAACATATTTGAATCATTATAAGAATGGTAACGTAGGCCACTAATGTTACGGCCTGGTGCGACGTGTCCGCGTGCTAATGAATCATAACGCGCGTAATTGTCACATGCGGTCGCTGATACCTGCACAGGTACACAGGAACAGACCCCCGGTGTCGAACTGTCGATCATGTCGATGTAGAGTGAGGCGCACTGCTGTTAGACACATTTCAGGTGAAGCGTGGAAAAAAATACTTTCTTAAGTTCCTTCATTGCGCAATTTATCGCTTACAGCTCTTTTGTTACTAAAATAATCGCGAAATGGTCTGGTGACTATGATGTACTTGTTATTGCAGGAAGTGGAATGGTTCTACTTCAAGTCCTGCGCGCGCCGGCGCCGGCGGCGGCGCTTCACTAAGCTACGTGAGATAAGCTCGCCTCGGGCAGCACGACACACGCGTCTCACTACGTTGCATGTTGCGACATTGTTGTTCCAGCAACTACCAGCAACAGTTCTCTCTCATACTACTAGGTGTCACAGTTCACAAGTGAGGGAGTTCTGCAGGTATGTGAAAGATTAACCACGTGCTGCGTGCATAGACCTAGAAGCCATTCAATTTAAACAAATTGTGCAGGTACGGAACACAGGAACCATCACCAATAATTCTGTGCCAGTAACGAACGTAGATGCTTTGAGAGGATCGTCTACCGAGCGCTCGCCCACACTACATACATAACACACAGTACAGTACATACTAAAAGAGAAAACGTTTTCCTTCCCCTAAATGTTATCCTATCTCAATGTTTTTTTAGAATGCTTCCTATACAGTAAAAAACTAGGTTTATAGGTTTTCTTTTTTTCAAAATGTATAATAGTTTGAAAGTTACAGGCGTCTAAGAGTTACTTTTGAAAAAAAGAAAACCTATAAACCTAGTTTTTTACTGTGTCAGAAGCATTCTAAAAAATCATTGAGATAAGATAACATTTAGGGGTAGAAAAACGTTTTCTGTTTTAGTATGGACGAGCGCTCGGTAGACGATCCTTTTAAGGGGTACCCATACTCCGACGCTAATTGTACCCATATGATAGTAGTAGTGTTTTCCAGGCGCTACTAAAGAACTTCAGTTACATGCTATTGCAATATAAAAATGTCCGTCGTCACTTTTTTATTGCGTCGTCGTGGCGTTGGGTTCGCGATGTAGGTAGGTAATTTGAGAACGATGTTCTAAGCTGAATGAGAATGTGAACAATTCGGATTCTGTTCACACCTGTTGGCGATAAACTGAACTAATTAATATTCTTTTGTGCGACATCCACAACGTTGTCGTCTGACTTCCACCGTCTGGTACAGATTAGTACAGAACTACGTGCATTTCGTAGTCAGATAATATTAATTCACCAAGCACGTGTTTGTTTCGTACAATAATCACTGATAGTGCTGACGAACTAAATGATTTGATTTTTTCAAAGAATTAAATTATTTTATTTTATTTGATTTGAAGGCGTGTTGTGCACGATGTTTCAAAAGCCATCAGCTCTGTGCAGTAGAGCAGCCTTGTGACGTCACGCGGTGAGCAAACTGAGCATACCGAACCGCGCTGATTAGGGAAAGCCACGTCTAGTCTCCTCGGAATAATGATGAACTCACTTTCAAATCACTTTCCTCGCAGTACGTACTCGAGGAGAAATGCGACACTATTGCACACGCGACACACTAGAAAGTCCAGAAGATGACAACCTTCTGCTGACAGGTAGTAGGTACCTATTTGTCTTCTATTATATTTAAGCACCTACAAATTCAGGTGGAAAACTAATAATACTGGTAATACCACTGAGAATTGAAGCAAAATACACGGGGTAATTTCCCGCGTCTGTCGATTGTCGATAGTGAATCTCTCACTTGTTTTGCGTAGGAAAGGAAAACATTTGAACGTGTGCCTGTGCGTCGCTCTCACTCACATATTAATAAACTAGCTTCTGCCCGCGACTTCGTACGCGGATCCTGTTGCTTATGCCAGCAGTCGGGGTCGCCAAAATCAAAGATCTGAAACATCTGATGTCGAATTCTAGGAGCCTGGGGATGGGAAAACAACGGGATGCGCGAGACGATTCCAGACGTTCCAGATCTTTCATTTTTGTAAGGCAACAGGAAATGCCCATCAGACTAAACAACTCTTGATAAGACGTCATTCCAATATCTGTTATAGTGTAGTTGGGGTCTTGGAGTTCCACATCAGGTGTTCCAGATCTCAATTTTCATACGTCAACAGAGAGTGCTCATTAGGCTGGACAACTCTTGCTAAGACGTCATTCCTATATATGTTATAAAGTAGCTGGGCTGTTGGAGTTCCACATCAGGTGTACCAGATCTTCAATTTTTATACGATAACAGAGGCTGCTCATCAGGCTCAACCACTCTTGCTAAGACGTCTTTATTGTCTATGTAATAGTGTATCTAGGCTCTTGGAGTTCCACATCAGGTGTTCCAGATCTCAATTTTCACACGTCAACAGAGAGTGCTCATTAGGCTGGACAACTCTTGCTAAGACGTCATTCCTATATATGTTATAAAGTAGCTGGGCTGTTGGAGTTCCACATCAGGTGTACCAGATCTTCAATTTTTATACGACAACAGAGGTTGCTCACCAGGCTCAACAACTCTTGCAAAGACGTCTTTACAGTATATGTTATAGTGTAGCTAGGCACTTGGAGTTCCACATCAGGTGTTCCAGTTCTTTAATTTTTATACGACAACAGAGAGTGCTCATCAGGCTGAACAACTCTTGCTAAGACGTCTTTACTGTATATGTTATAGTGTAACTGGGCTCTTGGAGTTCCACATCAGGTGTTCCAGATCTTCAAATTTGTATACAGCAATAGAGAGTGCTTATCAGGCTGAACAACTCTTGCTAAGACGTCGTTCCTGTATATGTCATAGTGTAGCTGGGCTCTTGGTGTTCCACATCAGGTGTCCAGGATCTTCAAATTTATTCTCTCAGCAGAAAATGCTCATAACGTGAAACAATTTTTGCTATGGCACCATTTCTGTGTACAAGCTGTTCTCAAGAGTCATTACGAACCGTCTCGAACGCAGGTTTGATGACTTCCAGCCTCCCGAACAAGCCGGTTTCCGAAAAGGTTTTAGTACTATAGACCACATACACACGCTCCGCCAGATTATACAGAAGACAGAGGAGTATAATCGGCCATTGTGTTTAGCGTTTGTGGACTATGAAAAAGCCTTCGATTCAATCGAAACCTGGGCAGTATTGCAGTCCCTCCAAACGATGTCATATCGACTATAGGTTTAACGATGTGTTGAAGTGTTTGTATAGGAACGCCACCATGTCCATCCGACTTCAGGAAGAGAGCACGAAACCAAACCAATTGCAGAAAGGCGTGAGACAGGGAGACGTTATTTCCCCGAAACTGTTCACGAACGCGTTGGAGGACGTTTTCAAGCTCTTGGAATGGAACGGACTCGGCATCAACATCAATGGCGAATACGTCACTCACCTTCGTTTTGCCGATGATATAGTCATCATGGCAGAATCGTTGGAGCACCTCAATGCTATGCTCAGCGACCTCAGTATCGTTTCCCAACGGGTCGGCCTTAAAATGAACATGGACAAGACGAAAGTCATGTCGAATGTCCATGTGGCACCCGTACCGGTTGTTGTTGGGAACGATACTCTCGAAGTTGTAGACCATTATACTTACCTTGGACAGATTGTTCAGTTAGGTAGGTCCAACTTCGAGAAAGAGGTCGCCCGAAGAATCCAACTCGGATGGGCAGCGTTTGGGAAGCTACGTGATATCTTCTCATCGAGAATCCCACAGTGTCTCAAGACAAGGGTGTTTAACCAGTGTGTGTTGCCAGTGATGATTTATAGCTCTGAAACGTGGTCTTTGACTGCTGGCCTTTTAGAGAGACTGAGAGTCACTCAACGAGCAATGGAAAGAGCTATGCTCGGAGTTTCTTTGCGGGATAAAATCCGGAACATGGATATTCGGCGAAGAACCAGAGTCACCGACATAGCTCATAAAATTTGCAAGTTGAAGTGGCAATGGGCAGGCCACATCGCTCGTAGAACTGACAACCGATGGGGAAGAAAAGTTCTCGAGTGGCGACCACGGACCGGAAGGCGCAGCGTAGGCAGGCCTCCCACTAGGTGGACCGACGACATCGTGAGGGTCGCGGGCAACGGATGGATGCAAGTGGCGAATTGTCGTTCGGCGTGGCGGTCTAAGGGGGAGGCCTATGTTCAGCAGTGGACGTCTTCCGGCTGATGATGATGATGATGACCATTTCTGTATCTCTCATAGTTAAGCAGGTCTGTTGCGGTTCTGCATCAGGTGTTCAAGTTTCCAAGATAAATTATAGCCTATATGTTATCCGGACTTAATACCCATATAACAAAAAAAAAATCATTCAAATCCGTCCAGTAGTTCCGAAGATTAGCGTGCACAAACACACAGACAAACAGACAAAAAAAAATTTAACTACATTTTCGGGTTCGACATCGATAAAATAACAACCCCTGCTACTTTTTTTTGTATATTTCCATTGTACAGACACCACTTTTCTACAAATCATCACTATCACTATCATCACTACATAGTATAAAATAAAGTCGCTTTCTCTGTCCCTATGTCCCTTTGTATGCTTAAATCTTTGAAACTACGCAACGGATTTTGATGCGGTTTTTTTTAATAGATAGAGTAATTCAAGAGGAAGGTTTATATGTATAATAACATCCATTAAATAGTGGAGAAGTACTGTTATTTTTGAGGTTTCTAATGTGATGTCGTAAATAATTACATTTTTTCCGCTTACATTGCAAACGCAGGCTGAACCCTACGAGTTTTATCAAAATAATGTACTAAGTATTGTACACATTGAAAAGGTCTACAGAAAAGTCCGTGATGGTATATGTCTATCTCTTATGGATAACCCACAATAACTTTTTTTTGTCATTTACTTTTTACGACAAATAATGGCTAATTTTCGAAGCGATTTTAACCAATACAGCATTAATCCTTAACCAATTAAATACCTTGAATACATTGTTCATTTAATATAGATCTATATGGCCCTTTACACCGTATGATTTAAGTGAATATTTTCGAAGATATTACAGATTTAAAAATTGCGGGACGTAGCGTTTGCGCAGTTTTTCTGTAGTGTATTTAGTATCAGCATTGCACCCGTGCGAAGCCGGGGCGGGTCGCTAGTTTATTATATTTATAGAAAATTCAAAAATGTATATTATCAGATTCAAGTTTTAAAGTTTTTTCATTACTCATACTCTGAAAGTAAGTAGCTCATTACGTGCCTGATGAGCGGATTGAAAGTTATGCATTGCAGCGCTAGGGAGAATCGCTTTCATCAAACAGCTGCCAGATAAAAAAAAAAACACCCCAGATTAAATGAGGGGTATGAAGTTTGAACTTCGTGCTAGCCACGTCAGCTCCATGTTCAATAATTAATGTCTCATATTTTATTATTTTTGCTTATGCTAAGGCTAATGCTAAAAATAGCATTAGCAAGAGTTGTTTAGTCTGATGGGCATTTCCTGTTGACTTACAAAAATGAAAGATCTGGAACGTCTGGAATCATCACGCGCGTCCCGTTGTTTTCCCGTCCCCAGGCTCTTAGTATTCGACATCAGACGTTTCAGATCTTCGATTTTGACGACCCCGTCGCTGTCGCTGGCATAAGCAACAGGATCCGCGTACGAAGTCGCGGGCAGAAGTTAGCAGAAAATAAATTCGGAAATAAACTAATAGCAAATGGTACTACCTCTTGGTATTGGATGGGAATAGTTCCAGAAAAGGCAGACCGTCAACCTTATCTCACATTACAAGAGGTCCGTCGAGCAAAACTGCTGAATATCAAAACGGTGCAACATATGGAGTTTTCCCAGTGATATACGTCACTTAAGAATGGAAATATGCATTCGAAGAGTAAAGTTTTACCATTTCATCCTATCATAGACCAAGATGATTCGATGAGTAGATACTTTACAATCTTTTGTCTCATCTTGTGCTCGGGAATATGTTCGGTACAGTATTTTGCAACCGAACAGCTCAGCACTTTTGCCTGCGAGCATTTGCATAAATGAATGTATTGCAAGTATCGTCAGTTAGTGCGTGTACAGATACCAATCTCGTTACTCTACGAGTCTACGCACAATCAAATCATCTTCAGTGCTACATTAACTTAGATTTACCATTTCTTAGTTCAGTAGGTAAGGTAGTATTTAATATCTGGGGGCACGGTAGTGCCCCCGCCAAGACGAGCCAAGCGAAGCGCAAGGGCACTACCTACCTTTTCTCGAAGTGTTTCGTCGTTTTTTTAAACCCTCATAGAGTTTCCGATGTACCAGAAAGTTTATATTCGCAGGATATGATGCCAATAATAGACTTATTAGGCATACAAAGTATCAATAGAATAGCTATAATACTTTAGATTTTATTGATATCTAAAATACACGGATTTCTTCACTGATACACTGACACACTGATGATCATCAAAATGTTTGGCTACTTCCGGAAGTGCTAGAGAGCTGAAATTCGGTATGTAGTTTAAGTTTAGTATACAACCAACAAAAAAATTCATAAACTTATAACTTTCGCCCCCCATCCCCCTAAAATGGGGGGTGGAAGTTAGTATGAGACCTTAAAATGTTGGGGTACTTCCTGAAGTGCTAGAAAGCCGAAATTCGGTATGTAAACAAAGTTACCAGCTCGTTGAGAGCAACAAGAAGAATAATGTGACGTCGTTCTAAATCCAAGATGCTAGCAACTTACAAAAAGAACTGAAATCCCACCAAAAACATTTCATGTAAAATGTTGCCAATACGAGCACAAGGTTTGCCTTACCAAAAAGATATCAAATCTCATGTAGAACTAAGCTTCTGAATCTACGCGGCCTAACTCTACCGGCCCTAACTTCATAAATTCTACACATCAGTAAAAATGTATTGCTTGGCTGTTTCGTTACTTATTTCAAAAACTAAATATTAGCATCACCTCCATGACGGTAGCGAAACGGTGAAGCCATACATTTTTACTGATTTGTAGAATTTTTATGAAGTTAGGGTCGGTAGTGTTAGGCCGCGTAGATTCAGAAGGTTGGTTCTACATGAGATTTGATATCTTTTTGGTAAGGCAAACCTGTGCTCGTATTGGCAACATTTTACATAAAATGTTTTTGGTGGGATAATATTTTAACCTTATAGAGCGGGAGCCCGTAACAGATGTCCGTGACCAATTTCCTCTCAAGCGATAATTAGCAGACCACATGAGGGAGTCATATCATGAAGATTCGTGAAAGTCAGCTGCGATTCCGTTGGTGGGATAAGCAGCAATCGCCGTTCAAACACGTAGAAAAAATATTTTTTTTTAGTCATTTCCTCCCAACTGAAACCTGGTTTATATTGAAGGTTACCTTGTATCACGAAGAATAAAACCAATCAGCCGACGGTACCATGGTGGAATACACGTCAGCCGGTCACTCGAACATGTAATTTTTTATTTTATTTTCAGTGATTTCCTCTCAACCCAAATTTAACCTGATGAAAGTTTACATGTAGTTATGGCTAAAAACAGACGTCAGCTGGCTGTATCTCGGTGGAAAGATCGTCAACTGATACTTTGAAAATTACAAACAGGACTTAGGCTTTCAGCCTAAATAGGCATTTAGATCAAAGTTTTCAATTCCTCCCTACAGAAAACCTGTTTATATTGACGCTTACTCAATATCACGATGAAAAAATACATTCAGCTAATGTTTACAGACAGTTATGGATCAAAATACAGAGTTATTCTTATTAAGCTGGGCATCAGGAACATTGTGATTCCGTTAAGAGATACGAAAAAACTTATTTAGATAACTTTAGCTCTTTTTTCAGTATAAAAATGTTAGCATTTTTATTTTTTTGGTCAAGTGTGAAATGTCCACTAAAATGAATTCGCTAGGAACAATATTTGGATTATACAAAATGTGCAATACCTTAAAAACTACTTAACCGATTCTCATGAAACAAACTGTACAATAGTTTTTAAAACAAGACCATCACATTAAAATTAGTTCCATTGCAATAACCCCATAAACAAAAAAATATATTTTCAAGTTACGTAATTTATGATCAACATAATTATCAAACTTCAGTACAATTTTCTAGTTAGTTTCGTTAAGATATTATGTATTTTAATTAGCTCTAATAAGAAAAATGCAGTATTCTAATAATAATTTAGCACAAACAAATAACGTAAAAAAAATCTGATTAGAAAAATATCATAAGAGAGGTTCCTTACAAACAATATTTACCTACATCTTGCCGCACCTCCCACTACGTGCACCTCTCGTCATAGCGGTGGTCTCATCGCCGACTTTTAATACTTACTTAATTTTCAGAAAAGCCCAAAAAATGTATGGAGCGTGATGAATGTTAAATGATGTCCTTTGACCAATTTCCGCCATCCTGTTTTTTGTCTTCTGATACAACGAAATGATCTTTACATGAAACAGAGTCGAAAGGCATTAAAAAATAAATCTTATATGAGATAATTATGTTGATCATAATTACGTAACTTGAAAATGTATTTTTTTGTTTATGGGGTTATTGCAATGGAACTAATTTTAATGTGTTGGTCTTGTTTTAAAAACTATTGTACAGTTTGTTTCATGAGAATCGGTTAAGTAGTTTTTAAGGTATTGCACATTTTGTATAATCCAAATATTGTTCCTAGCGAATTCATTTTAGTGGACATTTCACACTTGACCAAAAAAATAAAAATGCTAACATTTTTATACTGAAAAAAGAGCTAAAGTTATCTAAATAAGTTTTTTCGTATCTCTTACGGAATCACAATGTTCCTGATGCCCAGCTTAATAAGAATAACTCTGTATTTTGATCCTTAACTGTCTGTAAACATTAGCTGAATGTTTTTTTTCATCGTGATATTGAGTAAGCGTCAATATAAACAGGTTTTCTGTAGGGAGGAATTGAAAATTTTGATCTAAATGCATATTTAGGCTGAGAGCCTAAGTCCTGTTTGTAATTTTCAAAGTATCAGTTGACGATCTTTCCACCGAGATACAGCCAGCTGACGTCTGTTTTTAGCCATAACTACATGTAAACTTTCATCAGGTTAAATTTGGGTTGAGAGGAAATCACTGAAAATTAAATAAAAAATTACATGTTCGAGTGACCGGCTGACGTGTATTCCACCTTGGTACCGTCGGCTGATTGGTTTTATTCTTCGTGATACAAGGTAACCTTCAATATAAACCAGGTTTCAGTTGGGAGGAAATGACTAAAAAAAAATATTTTTTCTACGTGTTTGAACGGCGATTGCTGCTTATCCCACCAACGGAATCGCAGCTGACTTTCACGAATCTTTATGATATGACTCCCTTATGTAGTCTACTAATTACGGCTTGGGAAGAAATCACTAACGATATTTTGGCCTGGCTCCCGCTCTATTATAATTATGGCGTATCATTAAACCAGTGTTCGTAAACCAATAACCAAACCATTTACCCGTCCGACAAAACCAATCAAATCACCCAACCCAGAAATTAGTGCTAAACTGGCTAAACTAAACAAGTATTAATTTCTACAATTTGTATACTATGCATCCTCCCATTTTACTAATTAAACATAACTACATTACCCCTCTGTGCCCTACACCTTTTAGCTCCTGTTTGAGGATAAAGACATTTTGCGAAAGGAACATTTTGCGAGAGGGGCATTTTGTGACTGAGCCCTTCATGTATCAGCAAAAAAGTGCTCGTACACTACATGACGACAAATGAAAGCAACTAGGAACAGTGTCTGTCAATAAATCAAAAATTATACGCATCCAACAGAATCATTTAATCAAGACGAACAGAAGAAACAGAATGTATTGTGAGTAAGATCGTTAAGGTAATAGAGCGGCGCCAAAATTGCCGACAGTGGCCATAAAAATAACGGTGAGGCGACCTCCAGTGCCTGTGTCGCCCTCACATGTGGCGGCGATGCGCGGATGGCGAAGTCTCATTCAGTTCACACTTCTACACTGATTTACTTATGGCTTCTCTCGGAAAAAAAATGTTTAAAAAAGCATGCAAGTGAAGCAACTTATCGTCCTCACTTTTTTTTCTTGGTAAAACAATAAATGTGGGAAGGACTCAGATACAAATCTGACAGTCCTTACTAGTACCTACTAATTATTTTAGTCAGTTTGTACTGACTAAAATAATTAGTGTCCTACAATAGCCCATTACGTTCTGGGGTCACGGTTACCTGACGAGATAGTCCCGCGACCCCGGCACTCGGCAGGCTTTAGTCTTCTATGGGGGATCCCGTCAGATTGCTGACAACTCGTTGAGCCGCGCTCGCGTGGATTAAAACGCGCCGTCGTCGCCTTGAACCCGGTCATGGTCCATGATCGGATGGCGAGTCATCTGTTACTCGCCCGGTGCTGCTGCTGCTGATGCTGTCCTCTCCCTCACTCGTCCCGTCTCCTCTTTCGCTAGCTTGCCTACTTTGCAGAAGGAGGTGACTGCTTCCCATTCCGTCTAGCCGCATTGCCTGACCAATACCGGGCGCGAGAGCGTCCACGATTGCGGCATGCCCGGAATGTCTGTGGTGTAGTCGTGTTTGTAGTTATTTTTACCATACAAACCCGGCTGCGCTAATGAACAGCTGCTGTCTGTGTTGCAGTCGCTTTTGTATTTACGCGTTCCGGCGACTCTGTATAATAGAGATCGCTGAATTTATTTGGAAAATTAATACAGTTTTAGTAACGAGTAACGAAATCTCAGGTCTGGAATCCCTGAAGCGCTATACATAAATGTATCACAATTATAGATCACACCGTAGTACTATTAATAAGTATTCTGCGATCATTCATACCCATATTTCACCAGTTATGTAGCAGTGGGATTTAATCACATCCAGGGTCAAATTCAAACCTCGCGTCTACAATCTACTAAATTATTCCTGTTGGAAAAATCGAATAGCCCTGCCCTACCTGAGAATCAAACCGAAGTTCTTATTAAAAACATACCTATCACTACCACTAGACCAACAGCGTAGTAAGGAACAAGGCAATTTGATTCATAAACTTAAAAGATATTATCAGGTAAAATACCAATACTGTGACTGATTGCCACTGAACGTGACATCTCGGACGCGACAAATAACTCCGAGTACTTAGCCGCGCTCGTTTCAAGTTGCGCTGCGCGGGCGCTGTTGACTCGCGGCCGCTTTGACCACCACGCAAACATTGCCCAAACAAAGTCCTGCATATTAGAACAAGAGGTGAACAAACACGTGGTTCCTGGAACCAGAACCAGGCGCGCACTGCTCGCCACTGCGCCGCACCACTCCGCCGACTAGTAGCACGACACATCAACATTGTGGTTATTTGACTTTAAAGGAAATATGAAAGCAAGCTCCAGAGCACACGACAAAACTTCGACTATTTTGTTAACTTACGAGATTAAAAAAAAAAACAAACAACGAACTGTGTATATATGTATACATTTTGTGTATGAGCCGTATGAGGTACGATATTATCTTCTAATATGCTTTTAATGTAGTTATACTGGATACAGGCTCTTTAAAAACATTGGGAACGACGAAATTGTTCAAAAACAAAAGTCGTCCGGGCTCATCATTTAAGGTCAGGACTGACGAATCGTATCAATACACTGATGGAACTTTTAGGGACGTATAAAATACGAAGTCATTGTCTTTTTTGCGCGTTGGGTTTGCGCGCGCGACGCGGCCGCGGAATACCAACAAGGTGCGCCGGCGCAGTGGAATGCGCGGCCGCCATTCGCGAGACGCCTGTCACACGTCGCTCGCATCGCGACGCCGCACGCACACCGCGCCGCCTGGTCAGCACTGGCGCACACACACGCACCTCAACTAACGCCAACTGAGGAAAAACTGTCATTCAAAACTACATCTCACGATGACCACTTGAACTCAGGACTTTAAAGTCTATTCATTAGAGTCCAGTTCAGATCAAAACTCAGCCATCATTGTGAATGTTGACGACGACGATCTTTGTATGAGTTTCGGACATTGGTTTGCTCAGATAACAATCGAGCTCCGAGTGAATCTGAAATGTTGATTTCTTTATCAATTTCTTTTGTTCTTGATGTTGTCGAAATCTCAACGACTAACGTATTGCTGGAGATTTTATCGCGACTAATTAATTAGCTCCATTAATGTTTACGACATTGTATATATTATATAGTATAATTACATAAAATTTGTTTATATAGCTACAGGATATTTATAATTATGTAGACAAAGCATCCAGCGTATTTCAACATAGCTAACATCTAAAATCAAGCTATTCCTAAATGTCCCAAAATTTTTAAATTGTTAATCTATCTATCTATACTAATATACATGTAATAAATCTGTAGAGAGGTCAATTCTGTACAATTCTGTACTTAAATATATTTCCAAAATAACTATCAGGGTGATTAGGGATCGATACTGATGCCAAAAATGCAATCAGTAAAATTATTGTCTGTCTGTCTGTATAACCGTTATAGAAACAAAAACTACTCGACAGATTTTAACAGAACTTGGTATAATTATTCTTCATACTTCTGAGCTGGTCATAGTATAGTTTTCATCACGCTACAATCAATAGGAGCAGAGCAGTGAAGGGAAATGTTGGTAAAACGGGAGAACTTACTCCATTTTTTAAGCTTCCGTCGCGTGTGCAACCTGGGACTGAGCTGGACAGAAATCATTTATGACGGAATAATTTATCTTGGAAACTTGAACACCTGGTGCAGAACTGCAACAGACCATCAAAACTATAAGAGATACAAAAATAGTGGGATAGCAAAAATTGTTCCACGTGATGAGCATTTTCTGCTAAGAGAATAAGTTTGAAGATCTGGAACACCTGCTGTGGAACACCAAGAGCCCAGCTACACTATAACATATGTATAGGAATGAAGTCTTTGCAAAAGTTGTACAGCTTGATGAGCACTCTTTGTTTATATGTAAAAATTGAAGATTTGGAACTCTTGATGTGGAATTCCAAGAGCCCAGCTACACTACGTATAACATATACCGGAATGACGTCTTAGCAAGAGTTGTTCAACCTGATGAGCATTATCTATTGATGTATAAAAATTGAAGATCTGGAACACCTCATGTGGAAATCAAAACTATCACTTATTTCAATGTATAATTATTAAATAACATAAGCTGGGAGTACCTCCACGCAGTGAAGGCGGTAACAGTTTAGATCTGATTTTCGATGACGATGAATAATAAATTATGAATAGATAACAATTTTACTCTACTGCCCAAGCTTCCATTATTTTTTTACCCGGGCTCTTGGAATTGGGTATCACACTTTTCAGATCGATTTTGACAACCCCGTAGTCGCTGGCATAAGCAATAGGATAGGATTCGCGTACGAAGTCGAGGGCAGAAGCTAGTCTACATAATAATAAAAGCACTACACAGATGAAACCCTGAAGTACCTACTTACATTCCGATGGTAAATATTACTTTTTATATCACATACGAAAGTTTTTTCTAGTAAAAATTCAGCTGGCACACCTCTGCTTCCAAAGAGGTACCTTCTATGACCTACTGAACCATTTCGTTATCACTCCTGTTACAGTGGCGGGCCGAGTGGCCGACTGAGATGATGACAACCGTCGATCAGTACCTCAGAGCTAACATTGGTCGAAGATGACAATGACCAAAATCTGTTTCGCCATTTTTTTTCTAAAATACTTAGATAATAAATTAATCATCGACTAATAAACTATCTATCAAATTTTAGTTTATTGTCCCCTTAGTTCGCAATTTGGCTTCAGATAAGGTTTATTCACTGAAGATGCAGTTACAGCTCTGTTCTAGTTCTCTAGTAACAGAAAAACTTGACACAAGAAATAATAGTTATTTGTTATGCAAGGCTGCAAAGTTGATTTTTGGCGCGAGTACTTGAATTGAAAACTGAGCGAGCGAAGGATTCTAAGATTGAACCGCGAGAGAAACGAGCGGTTCAAATATAGAATCCTGAGCGATGCGAAGTTTTCAAAAGTACGAGACGCAGAAAAACTTTGCTGCCGAGTGCAACACACAACTTTTCACCTCACACAGCGAGGAAATGTAGTGGGGGCGGCTCGCCTGCCAGTGTAGAAAAGTAGAAAACAATTCGTCGGCTAAGAGTGTAAACCTGCTAACTCACTTTTACCCAATTTTACAGGAGACAGATAAAACTTAATAAATTTGAATTTTACAATTTTAGGTTAAAACCAAAAATACAGTTGGTGTATTTTTGGATATTCTACATTAATAGAAACTAATAAAATAGTAAAATTTGGTTTTTAATAAGTTATTAGTGTTTTTGTGACTTAGCTGGTTTTTTTTGGTAGCAAATGTTTTATTTTGTGGACATAGCAGGTTTTTCGAAAGATATCCAGAGTAAAATAAAGGACATGGCCAAAAATTGCATTCCATCACAATTCCATGTACACGTACATAGTAAATACCATTATAAAATAACAATATTAAAATAAATTACTGCGTAGGTTTTAGCCTCTCTGAACTTGTCAGTTTTTAACCAACTTCAAAAAAAAAGTAGGTTTTCAGTTCAACCTGTATGTATGTTTGTCCGCGATTATCTCGCGTTTGGCTGAACCGATTTTGATGCAGTTTTCAGAAAAGTGTTCATTATATTCTTGAAAAGGTTTTAATATATAACACTAATGGATATCCCGTGACGTTGCTCGCGTGGATCTGTTTTTTGCTTACTTGGATTGTAGATTTTCAGCGCCCATTGCATGTTTGTCCGCGATTATCTCGCGTTTGGCTGAACCAATTTTGATGCGGTTTTCAGGAAAGTGTTCATTACATTCTTGAAAAGGTTTTAATATATAACAATAATGGATATCTCGTGACGTTGTCCGCGTGAATCCGTTTTTGCTTACTTGGATTGTAGATTTTCAGCACCCATTGCAGGTTTGTCCGCGATTATCTCGCGTTTGGCTAAACCGATTTTGATGCGGTTTTCAGGAAAGTGTTTATTACATTCTTAAAAGGGTTTTAGTATATAACACTAATGGATATCCCGTGACGTTGCTCGCGTGGATCCGTTTTTACTTACTTGGATTGTAGATTTTCAGTGACAATTTCATGTGTGTCCGCAATTATCTCGCGTTTGGCTGAACGGATTTTGATGCGGTTTCCAAAAAAGTATTTGTTACATTCTTTGGAAGGTTTTAGTATATAACAATAATGAATATCTCGTAAAGTGGCCCGCATAGATCCGTTTTTGTTGCTTACTAGGATTGTAGATTTTCAAAGACGCGCCGATTAGTGTGAAGATTTTTGTTGATTAACTAACCTAAAAAGAGTAAAACAAAAACCTTTTTTATTTAAAAAATTATTGAGTAATGCAAGATGAATTCTAAATTCATTCATTAAGGCAACCCATAAAATACACTTTAAAGAAAAACATGAAATTCTATTACAGCTAGTTATTATTGTCAGATTTTAATAAATAATTCATTAAAGCGCCTTTATATTATAGCAAATCCTATTCGATGCACTTATTGCTGGGTAGACGTCACGGCGTCCTAACCTTCCGCCTGACGCAGGTCCTCACCGGACACAGATGCTTCGGGAGGTACCTGTGTCTGATGAGGAAGGAGGAAACGTCTGGGTGTCACCACTGCGAGGATCGCCCGGAAGACACGGTGGAGCATACGGTGCAGGACTGCCCCGCTTGAGCAGAGCACCGCCGTGTCCTCACGACGGCGATAGGCAGAGACCTCTCGCGCTCGGCATTGGTCGAGGCCATGCTGCGGGGCGAGACGGAGTAGGAAACGGTCGCCTCCTTCTGCCGTCAGCATGATGACGGGGCCCCCTCTAGAGGGCCAAAGCCTGCCGGGGTCGCGGGACTTTTCTCATTACCGTGACCCCGGAACATAAATCTTTATACTAACACAAACTGTATTATAACAATATATATGTTAGTCTATAAGGTATATATCTATGGGCTCAAGTAGCCTGAAATAAAGTGGTTATTATTATTATTATAAAGGGCTACTGAAGGACACCGCGGATTTTAGTCAGTACGAGTCTGACAGTCCCTCCCGCCCTGCCCGAGGTGGGAGGACTCATTAGATGATTTTACCAGGTAAAAAAATGCACTTATTGCCAGCAATCTGACTAAAGATTTAGTCAATCTGTTTTCGTCTAGTCTTTTGTAATGACAAGTTCTTTATGTGTTTTATTTACTGCAGTTTAATGTACCAATATTTACGAATATAAAACACCAAAAATCATTAGTGTACATTGAATTCAATAACTATGCAAACGTCCATACAAAAATTGGCCATGTCCTTTAATTGTTTAGTTAATTTTACTTTATTTGCAAAACATAACTATATTATAATTTACTATATTAATATTATATATAAACTATAAATAAAAACTGATTGTTAATATGTACAAAAAAAGTTTTTCTTTTTATATAAATTCAAAGGGCGTCAAAAAATACGTCCACATCGCTGCAATGGGAACAGTGCCGAGAACGCTGGCCACATTGCCACGTTGTATGGCAATGCTGATTCGTTGGCATAGGAATAGGCCAGCCCTCTGGTCACCTGAAGAGTCGACTAATAGCCTGGCGATATCCTTAAAAACGTGAGCACTCGGACCCAATGGCCCTAGAGTTTTAACCCTTAATGGCTCAAACACATAGCTACTAGCTAAACCAATGTATTTGCGCCGCTTGGAGTTTTCAGCACCTGCATCAGCAGCGCCAGCACTACACGCTGTACTAGGAAGATGGGATGACGCAAGGGTGTCGACACATGTTGCATCCCACACCACACCACACCTACTCAGCTTCCATGGCATTATGGTCATACCATTTGGTCTGTTCCCATCGTCGCGTGCCAAGCCTCTGGGTTCTAAGACGGCTGGCACCCCGGCGGTGTCAAGAGCACGACGGATTATGTCGTTTAAGCTTGAATGTCGTGCTAACCGACCGGCACTCCTGCTACAGAAATGGCCACGGCGTCCGAGGCAGTCAACTATTTCACCACATTGACAGCGTTGTGTCCCCACAAGGAGCGCCCAAACACAAGTAGCGACCCGGATGGTTGTGTCACCCAGCATAGTACCTGTGTTGGGGACGCTAGCGCCTGAAGCCAAAGGCCCAACTACCACTCACCCACAGCCAGCAGGCGGGCACGCTCCGCAGTATTGGTGGACGTATTAATGAGATTATTCCGGTCAACTTGCTCAGCGACTTATCCCACTGTCTTTGGGAAAACGGGTTCACGGGCCGATCTGTATCTGAGCAAGCCACTTTTGGCTTGTTCAGATACGGATTACGGCTTTGGCACCTTTGCATCGTTAAACACGGAAAAACTATTAGCACCCTCACTACATAACGGGCGCCAAACCTGCTCTCGGGACTAAATAAGTAACTTTCACCCCTTGAATAAAAATGTACTATTGTAATTTATTACGATAAGTACACAGTTTACAGCAGTGCAGTGGTGGCCCAGTGGTATCGGTCCCGACTTACGAGTTGTAGGTCGTGGGTTTGAACCCCGCCAGGCGCATTACTTTGTGTAATTTATTTCATTACCACTGCTCTCAAAATGAAGGAAAACATAGTGAGGAAACCGGCATGTCCTAGAACCAAAAATTCGAAGACATGTGACATCTGCCAACCCCCACTGGGCCCGCGTGGTGGATTACGGCCAACTTTTTTAGAGGATAACAAGTGGATAACCCAAAAAAAACTTATTTATTGAATACTAGACGTAAAACGAAAATTGAATAGTAATAATAAAGGCTTGCCTCTACTATATTCCAATCAAGAAACCTTGAAAAAATCGAGTTAATTGACCGAAAACTAAATTTTTATTGCACGGAAAGTTGTCACGCCGAAAACTCAATACAAAATGGCGTCAATCATGGAGTTAGCCGCGCAATTTGAATTAAGTGTATGTGGCTGTTTTACGCATCACACTTTTTTTCCGATTTTACGTTGAGAATGTGTGTAGCTGATTTTACAGACTGTGTGGCTTAACTTTCTCTTACAGACTGCATCAAAATGTCATTTTTGGTCAAAAGTGGAGTTAGCAGGTTTACGCTCTTAGCCGACGAATTGAATACAAGACGTGTTCGAATTTTAAACAACACTTTGTGCTCTAGAGCACAAAATGGAGTTTTGCGCTCAGATTTTGAATGAGAAATAGAATCTTTCCGAGCGGGTGAGGTGAAATAGTTATTTGTTATGCAAGCCTGCAAAGTTGATTTTTGGCGCGAGTACTTGAGTTGAAAACTGAGCGAGCGAAGGATTCTAAGATTGAACCGCGAGAGAAACGAGCGGTTCAAATATAGAATCCTGAGCGATGCGAAGTTTTCAAAGGTACGAGACGCAGAAAAACTTTGCTGCCGAGTGCAACACACAACTTTTCACCTCATACAGCGAGGAAATGCAGTGGGGGCGGCTCGCCTGCCAGTGTAGAAAAGTAGAAAACAATTGAATACAAGACGTGTTCGAATTTTAAACAACACTTTGTGCTCTAGAGCACAAAATGGAGTTTTGCGCTCAGATTTTGAATGAGAAATAGAATCTTTCCGAGCGGGTGAGGTGAAAATTAAATTAGACATGATTGTTTTCTTGGACCTAAAAAAAGGCTTCGACAATGTTCCTGTCCCTCTGAGTAAGCTGGAGAAAATTTAAATAAGAGAAACTTCGCTGAAACTGCTCAAAGGCCACCCCGGCCAGGGCGGGAGGGACTGTCAGACTTCTACTGACTAAAATCCACGGTGTCCTTCAATAGCCCTTTATGTTCCGGGGTCACGGTAAGGAAATAATCCCGCGACCCCGGCAGGCTTTGGCCCTCTGAGAGGGTGGCCCCGTCATTATGCTGACGCTCTTTGAGGCGCGCGTGGAACACAACGCGCCGTCGACCCGGGCATGGTCCATTGCCCGCGCCTACGGTGGCCGGAGATCGTCGTGCGACGTCCGTCGCCGTGGGCGTCCACCACCGCGGTTGGGGCGGAGGGAGGACTCTGTCCTCTCTCGCGCGCGGCGCGCCTTCTCCTTCGCGAGCATTACTGCTTCGCAGAAGGAGGCGACCGCTTCCCACTCCGTCTCGCCCCGCAGCATGGCCGCAACCAATGCCGGGCGCGAGAGGTCTCCGCCTATCGCAGCCGTGAGGACACGTCGGTGCTCTGCCCAAGCGGGGCAGTCCTGCACCGTATGCTCCACCGTTTCCTCCGGGCGATCTTCGCAGTGGTGACACCTAGACGTTTCCTCCTTCCGCATTAGACACATGAGGTACCTCCCAAAGCACCCGTACCCGGGAGAAGTTTCTTCATAACCAATTTTCAAATTCTTTCTTTTATATTTTTCTATGAAATTAGTGCATTACCTATCTTTCTAGAAAATGTAGGTTTGCAAACTTTGAAACATGTCTACAATGCATTTTTAATTATGACTATGTCTTACTTAAGTTTCTAATAATTGTAATAGTGAATAATACCTGGGTGGTGCAGACGGGCATCCGTCGGGCGCGCCACCTATTGTGCACATGACAAAACATTACGCACACAGCCGCACGCGCATCAATCCGTCCGCCTCACACTAGCGTGTCACTCTGTGACATCACTTAACTTTCAATGTATACGTATTACATTGAACAAGATCAATTGCCAGGTGGCCAGAGCACACAGAGCTCCCTCGTCCCCCGCACGAAGACAACCGCAGGGCATTCGCAGAGGGCGTGGGAGTACACGCCAGGCTCACGTTACAGTGGGGAACGTACTTACAATGAGCGGGCTTGAGTGCTGCCCGTGCAAGTGAGTGCCATTGTTTTTCATGTGGCGCGTTTTTTTCCACGTTTCGGCGGCAAACATAGTCCAATGACGAGCGCGCGGCGCGCTCATTGGTGGAGCGCGCGGGGGCGGGACGTACTCGCCATTTCTTCTCGCCTTTTCGCGATACGTTCGCGACGTTCCTCTGTTTGTTTTAAGAATGTGTCCCTTTTTCAAAAATTTGTCTTTCACGAAATAACCTACACGAGCCCGCTACACATGCACCACAACAATTTATTAATATCCATGCGTTCGTGGACAACTTAGCTAAATAACATTTAAAAAGCTCTTTGATGATTCAGGTGTCTTGCTGTCAAATTAACATGGTATACATCATCATTATCATCAACAGCCTATAGTGTTCCCACTGCTAGGAAACAGGCCTCCTCTCTGTGAGAGGGAGTGGGCGACCACGCGGGCCCAGGGCGGGTTGGTAGATGTCACATTTCTTCGAATTTTTGGTTCTAGGACATGCCGGTTTCCTCACGATGTTTTCCTTCACCGTTTTGAGAGCAGTGGTGATGAAATAAATTACACAAAGTCTGGCGGGGTTCGAACCCACGACCTACAATTCGTAAGTCGGGACCGATACCACTGGGCCACCACTGCTCTCACATGGTATACAGCAGGTCGTAATCTCTCAGCCCTCACTCTTTACGACTAAACAGAGGTTTCAGGGGTTTGTGTGTATTAGGGTAGGTAAGTGACATTATAACCATAGCGAGTTTTTCCGTACCTCGGAAGGCACGATAAGCAACATTCTCTGTCAATCTTCCCGAATGATAGGTAGTATTATCCAGTGCTAACAAGGTTGAGAGGGTGTCAGGCTGGTAGTCGCTCCGTATGTCCGTGCTAGTAGACAGCTGCATCCAGTTACACAGCCGATCCATACATAATTTGCGTTAGGGAATTGAGTTAAACTTTGTAAAGTACCTACATCTTAATAATTCATCGAGATCCATGTTTTTCTTTTCCTGATGTCATGTTTCTCAAAACTTATTTAGTGAGGTGCTTACTACCGATTAAAACTGGTTTTGTCAATAGTGGTTATGTTATTGAAAATAATCTCTGACTAATTATGGTCTTTACCCAGGAGTGGGACAGAACTGGCGAAAAAAAAATTATATATTATATTATCATAGATAAAAAAATCATAAATGTAACCTTTGTCTTCTTGGTATAATCTTCCTGTCCCCCCCAATCTTTCCTAGCCGTCGTACGGGACAGATGACACCTGGTGATGGCGCACCGTCGTTTTATCTCGTCGATATCGCTCTGTATGTACAACTTCGCAGTTAGCTATGTTCTCGTTACATGTAAGAACTAAGAATAAGCATAGTAAAAGTAAGAGATATAAATTTTTGAGGAATACATCAATGCAAGTATCATGCATCTGGTAAACACGAACTTCCACCACAAACCAACACCTTCAAATACTTCATCATTTGATCCTGATCGAGCAAACAGCAATCCTTGTAACCAGGGTTGGCATGTTTCTAACAAGATGTTTTAAAACACCTGTTTTAAACAGTGTTTAAAACAGTTTGAAATTGAACAGTGTTTTTTATTACACGTTCTAACTACTTTTCATGGCGGAATGCCTGTAAAATGAAAATAAATTAATATTCAGGGGTCTGAATAGCTTAACATTAAATCATTTGAATGTATGCCCTTACTATGTCACATGTTTTAACCTTTATTGGCATTGTAATGAAATAATACTTTAAAACTTTAGAAAAAAAAAACAGTAGGTAAGAAATCTTTTTTTCCATTGATATTTTTTTTTGTAAATATTTCATTACAAACAGCGAATTTGGAAAGATCTACTCTAGAAATGAAACATATAATTAAGTTAAGACGTCGCGTCGACCCATAATCGAATTAATTTGAAAAATTACGGAAACTAAAAAAAACATTTGTTTAAAACAATTTGAACAGTTTGTTTTACAAAATTAAAAAAAGAAAACTGTTTTTTTTTTCAACCCTACTTTACAGTTTACCATACCAACAGTTTACCATCTCTGTGGAAAATTGTTTCACGAGGAAATGCGGGCAAACAGCAAAAACAGATTTAAAATAAACGCTTCAAAGCGTTGTCACGTAATAAAGAGCATGGAATTAGAAAACATTTCTGAAAAACATTACTCGCCATCCGCATGATACCGAAGTGAGATTGAGGCTGTCCTCTCACACACTTCGCTAGCATGACTGCTTCACAGAAGGAAAAAAAAAACAACTGGTCCTACGGCGAAAAATTTAACTCACGCTAGTCGGTGGTAATGGCTCGATATTTTGAGACCACACATAGTCGCGACACCCGACAGGAAGTGCGCAATATGATCAGTTGTAAAGATAAGTCGTCGTCGCAGCCGCAATAAGAGAGGACGTCGTGATGCGCCGGCGCACGACTCACGGAGCACACAAGTGGCGCGGCGCCGCCGCCCGGGAGATGTTCCCAGCGCGCACCCGTGTTACCATGATATAAGCTCTTGGCGCAGTGGCTAAGCAATTCACTGCCACGCCAAGTTGTGTATCGCGTGTTCTATTACAGCACAGGACAAATATTTTTAATGACCGATAGATACTTGTTTCGGGTGAGACTACCTATTTTCATTAGATAATTTTTCGCAAACGCAGCCCCGAGTATACAGGGTGAGTTTTTCAACTGGACGTGGACGGCTATATCCGAAGCTATAAGGAATATCGAAAAACGTTGAAAGGAGTCTCGAGGCCGATTTTGACGAAAACTAAATAATATGCATCATTGGGTTTTAGAAAAATCAATAAACCTGGCCAGAAAACAAAACCACTGTTTAAAAAAAAAACATACCAACCTGGCCAGGATTATTGATTTTTCTAAAATCAAATGATGCAATTTTAGTTTTAAAAATAATAACGATATTTTCTTGGATTTACTTAGCAATGAAGAAGCCTAGAACAGTTTTTAGGCAGTAGTTCTTGGTTTTCTTGGAAATCGTGTCAGTACAAATCAAATACTTACTTATTATTTATCACGTTATGTTGGACGGTTACAGCACATAAGTTGCAAAGGACGACAGTTGGAAAAGCTGTGGTTTACTTAGGAAAAAGTATACCTACTTTCGCAAAAGGCCAAGCCTAAGAGTACAAGTCGAGTAAACCTTGGATGGTGTAGCAATATGTGAGCTCTATGAAAGGAAACTAAAAACCCACATGACGAATCATCTTTAGCAGAATTGCGAAGACTGAGATGTAGTAGGTAATTGACACTTTCACTTGATAATCGGATTTCCATGTCCCAATTATCCCACCACCACCAATTTTATCAAGAAGCTAAAAACACTCGATTAAGTCATCAGTATTCCCTTTTAGTGCGCTTTCATTTGAGACCGCCACACGAGGATATTTGCAGCTGGGTGCCTGCTAGCTTTCGGCGCGTTTACTGCTATTACCATCAGCTAGCTGTCGCCTTAGTTCAGGGCGGTATTGGGTAAGAACGGTGTTGGAGCAGAGTCGTGTTACTGGGGTTAAACCTTCAAGGATGTAACAATACAACGCAAGTTCACTGGTTAGCAGATACAGTAGGTAGTTACTACACTTACTAGGGGAATGCGTTTTAAATCGTGCATTGTATTCTTAGGTTTGTTCAATAAAACACCTAGACTTCCAACAAAGGAGTGAAACACGGGTCTTTTTCATTTAAATCAGCGTCACCCTTCGCGAGGCAAAACAAACTTAATATCGTCCGAGAGCCCTCAGAGCGCCCCCCTCAAAAATCTGTCTCCTTTCCCGTCGCGAACACAACTCGGGAGGGGGGGACACTCATTATCCGCGCACAGCCTCCGCAGTCGATGTGAGCCACTCGTAGGGTTGCCAACTATTTTTTCAAGAAATAAAGTATTTTCAGGTCTATGACGATAATTAAACAGTATTTTAGAAAAACGAACAGTAATTTATTTATTTATTGTTTTAAATACATATTTTTTGGAACTTCTCGCACAACTTACTAATTTACAATCATTTTTTAAAACTTCATACGCCTCATCACAATTAAAACTGAAATTAAAATAAATGAGGAGCTCATTTTTTATTAAATTGATAGATGCTCTATTTCTGTCATCCCGACACTTAGAATTCATTACTGAAAAAACTCTTTCAGTAAATGCTGAGGTAGCAGGAACAGAAAGTAGATATGAGACAATTTTAGTTATGTTTTTAAATTCTTCTGAAGTGTTTACTAATAAACTATGGCACCACTTTTGGCTAGTACTCATTTCAAGAAAATCTTTATTTTGTAAACTCAGTGTGATTTGTTTGTGGCTGCGCTGCACTGAGCAGTGAGCGCCCTCTGACTAAATAAAAACAAATTTGTGAGCGTCTAAGTGTAACACATAATAATGTGTCTGCATTTTGATGCTGAAAACAGTATTTTGAAAACTTTTTTTTTGTTCAACAGTAAAAAGTATAATTTAGTGAAAAACAGTATAATACTGTTCAAAACAGTATAGTTGGCAACCCTAGCCACTCGACACCTGTACCTTGTAATTGTCTCGACGCGCCGGCACCACTCCGGCACATACAAGTCAACGCCTCACAACCGGCTCAGACTCATTCGCCACTTAATAGTGACTTATAAATGAATAATCTTTGTTTTGCACGTGACGTTTATTTATTCTAGGCTTCTCTATCCCACTCCTAGACAAAGACTCTCCTGTACCTACTCCTCCACCTTTCGCAATACTGAGCGTCCTCCTTCCAGATGGAACAGGTCCTACCTGTCCAGTTCATCCCTCCTCCGCCATCACATTCTCCTGCGTGGCCTGCCACGACCTCGTATTTTTGACCCCAGTGTTGACAGGATTATTGTATACAAATTTATTAAAACACATGTTTAAAGCAGTTTATCACTTGACATTTTCAAAATTTCTTTAACGATTTTGCATATCATAGTAAATGATTATTAAGGATTGAATTCGTACCAAAAAAAGTTTTCAAATGAGACGTTTCAATCTCGTAGGGCTGTCAGCAGAAATGTTAGTGTAGCGCTCACTCACATCCTATATCATGTGACATTATGTTCATAACAAAAAAACGCAGATATCGTGGTATTCCAAATTACTTGCAGTATTCTTAATACGCTGACTTTCCTTTTAGTATAACGCCTTTTTTAAGCCGATGCAGATGGCCAAAATTAAAAATTTTATTCAAAAAAAAATTAACCACATTCAAAAACAACAAAGAAAAGGGTAAAATAACCTACAAAGTAACTTTTCTTTCGGAAGTCGGTGGCAACGAAGACACCGAAATAAAAAAAAAAAAGCCTTTACCTTTTACTCTTTTTAGTTCAAATATTCAACATGTATTGAATAAGCTAATAAAATTCCCTATCTCAAAAACTGCTGAACAGATTTTGATGAAACTTGCAGTATTCTAAGGTGAGTGATCCCTAGTACAACAAAAAAAAAAGAATTTTGAAAATCGGTCTACAAATTGGCGGAGTAATCGCGTAACAAACACGCAAAAAGTAAAGATCATTATAATATCATCCAAGTAGCCGAAATTAATAAAAATGCTCACAACATAAAGTACTGAACCAAATTGGATGAATTTTTTATTTATGGGACCAAACTGCAAGTAGAACAAAAAAAGAATCACACTAATCGGACTATAACCCTCGGAGTAATCGATGTACATACATATATAAAAAATCTCAGATCAAAGAAATAGGCAGATAGAGCGCTCAGAACACGCGAGTGGTTCCACCAAAGTTAATACAAAATCAAAATCGAATACAAAGTCGCGACAGTACCAGGCTACGCGTCGTACGGGCAGCTTGGTACCAAGCTGCCCGTACTTACGCGCGCGCTGGGTGTGTTTTTCGCCCAGCATATGCTGAGTTGGTAACCCTTTTGGTGTGGACATGCTCAGCAAAATTCATATTGTATTTTTTTGAATTTTATTTTTTACTATGTCTGTGTGTGTGTCCATTATCAAATAAATGTTTTCTATTTATAAAAACGTGGGTTTTTAGATTTTTTGAAATCTATTAATTTATTTTATTATTTTTATCTTTGTTCATCGGGTTTGAAGCTACCCTGAAAATTTCAGGCTGCTAGCTTATCGGGAAGTGCCTCAAAGCCTATCCGCCATCTTGGACGTCCGCCATATCGGATTAAGTCACATGACTATTTTTTTCGTATTGCTGACAGCAAACCCTTTCATTTGATACCCATATCATAGGGATGGATTTCAAACAGCCAGTCTGCCATCTTGGAAGTCCGCCATATTGGATTTAAGTCACGTGACTATTTTTTTCGTACTCCTTTAGATAACCAATATGAACAGTCAAAAGTCAATTAATGACATAAATAAAAACTTTTTCAAAAAACTTCCGAAAGAAAAGTTTTAAAGGTTACCCTTTTTTGGGTCGATCTCCAGAGGCATTTTTTTTCGTGTCGGGCTGAATAAACCCATTTTAAAATAGAAAAACGTTTTCAAAATATTTTTTTTATATGCAGTTCAGTGTCTAATCTACCTGGTACAAGGCTAATATTATGAATAAGTTTATTTAAAATATTTAAAAAAAAATCTTAAACCCTAAAATCCTGATCGCTCTGGGTTGTCCTCACTCCCGATTGAATGAAAAAAATATTCTTTATTTTTTTAATGAGAAGCTACTTATGAAACAACTTATTTAGATTACATAAGAAATAATTAATCTTCATTGTTATAAAATACTTGTAGTTTTATTATGAATACTTTTGCCACAATTTGAATTTAAATTCGTGTCCGGGCATTTTATCTCATCGCTCTGCGCTGAGGTAAAACATCGCGCTCATGCCTAGTTACGCGTTATAGACACTCTATTCCACTCTCGCTGGGTAGCACCAGCAGTGGTCTAACCGTTGAGGAGGATACCTTTGTGCCACGTATCCGCGAAGGTAAGTTCACGAAGGCAAGTTTATGATTACTCTGGATTTGTTTCTCGAATTTTATGATTGATCATCATCATCTGCCTAGCCTTTTCCCAACTATATTGGGGTCGGCTTCCAGTCGAACCAGATGCAGCTGAATATCAGTATTTTACATGGAGCGACTGCCTGTCAGACCTCCACAACCCAGTAACTGGGTAATACGATACCCCATGGTAAGACTAGTTGTCAGACTTTAGAGCTTCTGACTAACAGTAACGACTGTCAAAGATCTACAAATGACAGCCGGGACCAACGGCTTTACGTGCTTTCCGAGGCACGGAGGAAACTCGCTATGACAAATGGTCACCCATCCACAGACCAACCTCGGCAAGCGCGGCTTAACCCGGGAGATCGGCCTGTGCGGCTGTAATTATTTAGCCACGAGCTCCTCTCGAATTTTATGATTGATATGGCACGTTATTCAAATTAAATATTAAGCTTGTAAATGTGTTTTTTATGTGAATTAGGTGATCTTTATGATGGTTTTTATGACACGTAATTATAAATTTCTACTGCTTTTAAATTCGGCTATATTCATGATTTTGTGACTTTTTCTGATCGATATGGCTGTGATTGCTCTGTCCAAAAAGACCAGAGCAATGATATTTTGCATTAATTGTACGTTATAAAACTATTTAACCATCTTAAAAAAAAGGAGATTCGCAGTTCGGCCTGTATGTGTGTATGAATGTTTGTCCGCGATTATCTCGCATTTGGCTGAACCGATTTTGATACGGTTTTCAGAAAAGTGTTAGTTTTATTCTGGGAACGGTTTTAGTATAATTATAATTACACGAACCGTCTCGAACACAGACTTGATGACTTCCAGCCTCCCGAACAAGCCGGTTTCCGAAGAGGCTATAGTACCATAGACCACATCCATACGCTGCAGCAAGTTATACAGAAGACCGAAGAATATAACTTGCCATTATGCTTAGCGTTTGTGGACTATGAGAAAGCCTTCGATTCGGTGGAAACATGGGCGGTACTTGAGTCACTCCAGCGATGCCGTATTGACTATCGGTACATCGAGGTGTTGAAGTGCTTGTATAATAATCACGCCACCATGTCGGTCCGAGTACAGGAGCAGAGCACGAAGGCTATTACATTGAGAAGAGGCGTAAGACAGGGGGACGTTATCTCCCCGAAACTGTTTACTGCCGCAATGGAAGACGCCTTCAAGCTCCTGGAATGGCAAGGACTTGGCATCAACATCAACGGCGAATACATCACTCACCTTCGGTTTGCCGACGACACGTAGTCATGGCAAAGTCGATGGAGGAACTCAGCATGATGCTCGATGGCCTCGACCGAGTTTCACAACGGGTGGGCTTGAAAATGAACATGGACAAGACGAAAATTATGTCAAATGCCAATGTTGTGCCCACCCCAGTCTCTGTTGGAAACTCGGTACTCGAAGTTGTTGACTCATATATCTACTTAGGACAAGCAGTCCAGTTAGGTAGGTCCAACTTCGAGAAAGAGGTCAACCCTCCGAATCCAACTCGGTTAGGCAGCGTTCGGGAAACTACGCAATGTCTTTTCGTCTGACATACCTCAGTGCCTCAAGACGAAAGTCTTCAACCAATGTGTGTTACCAGTGATGAGTTACGGCACCGAAACGTGGTCTTTCACTATCGGCCTCATCTCAAAGCTCAAGTCGCTTAACGAGCTATGGAGAGGGCTATGCTAGGTGTTTCTCTACGTGATCGAATCCGAAATGAGGAGATCCGTAGACGAACTATGTAAAGTCACCGATATAGCTCACCGGATTAGCAAGCTGAAGTGGGAATGGGCAGGCCATATTGCTCGCAGAGCAGATGGCCGATGGGGTCGAAAAGTATTAGAGTGGAGACCACGGACTAGCAAGCGCAGCGTAGGACGTCCACCAGCAAGGTGGACAGACGACCTTATAAAGGTCGCCGGAAGACGCTGGATGCAGGTCGCTTCCAACCGGTATATGTGGAGATCAAAAGGGGAGGCCTATGTTCAGCAGTGGACGTCCTATGGCTGAAATGATGATGATGAACGGTTTTATTATCTATACATATAATAAAACTGTAGAAAAATAATTTTTGTACATTAAAAAGAAACTCAAAAAATATAGCCAGCGTGTTAAAGAACAACCAATAGAACCCATTTCTAGCATTTTTAGAATTTTTGTCTGTTTGTCTGTTTGTCTGTATGTCTGTTTGTATGTTTATTTGTTCGGGCATCACGTAAAATGTACGAAAGCTATGTAAATAACTTTAATACACAACGACTGACCGTAACTTGAAGTAACATTTAGTTTTTGTTTCATTGAAATCGGATCAGTCTATCAAAAGATATTTGAATTTAAAGTGTCCCAGAAGTAAAATTACGGTCAGTTTACACCGAGACGCACAGACCAGTAGCGCGATCTAGCTTCGAATGGAAAAAGTACATACCTATTCAAATATTGTGTGGACTGGAGTGGAGTGGTTTGGAGTGGAGTGGAGTGGAGTGGAGTGGAGTAGAGTAGAGTAGAGTAGAGTGGAATGGAATAGAATGATGGAATGGAAAGAAAGAAAGAAAGAAAAGGTTTTTATTAGACTCACACTAGAATGGGATGGAGTGTGATGGCGTGCGATGGAGTGGGATGGAGTGGGATGGAATGGGACGGAATGGGATGGAGTGGGATGGAGTGGGATGAAGTGGGATGGAGTGGGATGGAATGGGATGGAGTGCGATGGAGTGGGATGGAGTAGGTCGGAGTGGGATGGAGTAGGTCGGAGTGGGATGGAGTGGGACGGAGTGGGATGGAGTGGGATGGAGTCGGATGGTGTCGGATGGAGTTGGATGGAGTGGGATGGAGTGGGATGGAGCGGGATGGAGTGGGATGGAGTGGGGCGGAGTGGGACGCAATGGGATGCAGCGGGATGGAGCGGGATGGAGTGGGATGGAGTGGGATGGAGTCGGATGGTGTCAGATGGAAGGGGATGGACTGGGATGGAATGGGATAGAGTGGGATGGAGTGGTATGGAATGGGATGCAGTGTAATGGAGTCGGATGGAGTCGGATGGTGTCAGATGGAGTGGGATGGAAGAGGATGGAGTGGGATGGAATGGGATAGAGTGGGATGGAGTGGTATGGAATGGGATGGAGTGTAATGGAGTCGGATGGAGTCGGATGGAGAGGGATGGAGAGGGATGGAGTGGGATGGAGTGGGATGGAGTGGTATGGACTGGAATGGACTGGGATGGAGTCGGATGGAGTCGGATGGAGAGGGGTGGAGTGGGATGGAGTGGTATGAAGTGGAATGGAGTGGGATGGAGTGGGATGGAGTGGGGTGGAGTGGGACGGAATGGGATGGAATGAGATGGAATGATTGCTCTAATCCAGTAGCAATTGAATAGCCTTTGAACGACAGAGGGCGTTTATTACAAAAAACGTGGCGAGAATTAAGCGCTTCGCACTAAAAAATACATTGTTAAATTCCGACATCCATGCGAACGAAGTCGCGGGCACAGCTAGTTAATATATAAAACTAATGGATATCTTGTGACATTACCCACATACATCCATTTTTTTGCTGACTTGTATTGTAGATTTTCAAAGACACCGATTTAATTGAATATCTAAACTAAAAGGGAAAAATAAAAAAAAAGCTTTTTGAAAAAAAAAGGAACCGACTTGAAAACCAAACAGTACTTTCGGAAGTCGGATGGCCATAGTCAGTGAAATAAAAAACAAAGCCACCGACTTCCGGAAGAAAAGGTATCACTTACATGTTATCTTGTTGCACTATGACTAAAATCGCCAAAACGAATAATTTTTTATCAATATTCTTTTTTTTTTTAAATTGGTTTGACCATTTATGATCGCTCTGGCACCAATTATGATTGCTCTGGTCGCGAAATTTTTTGAACTTAAATATTTCCATAACTGTTAGTGTAAATTAAAGGCCAAAAGTAAAAATATACTATTTGAATAACATACTTTTTAATGAGATACATAATTACCGTTTAATATCAATATCTGAAAAGCACCAGAGCGATCACACGAATACGCCCGTTTTGGAGATCCACCCTTTTGTGGTTGCTTTTGAAGGCGGTTACATTTTTTTTTGAAAAAGTTTTTATTTTACTCTTTTAATTTTAAATATTCAACCACAATTCTTGTCAAATACGAGTTCATCATTTTCTTACATGAGCCGTTTAGTACTATTATATTATATTCTGTGCATGAGCACTATTGTTATCCGTTACACCGGTAATAACATCGTTGAAATCTCTTACATTTATTCCCTATCTCGAAAACTACTGAACCGATTTTGATGAAACTTACAGTATTCCCTAAGTTGAACGATACCTAGTGCAACAAAAAAAGAATTACTTAAATCGGACTTGTAGTTCCGGAGACATGCGAACACAAACATAATTTACAAAATCAGTCGATGCCAAGTTCTTACCAGAGGAGTTGTACCTTCCATTATCAGCTCAGCTACATGAGATGATGATTACCATACGCAAATACTTAAATTACTTCATTTTGCGAAAAACGATGTGTGGGCCTATAAAATTTGAGGGTTGCCCTCGATTTCTCTAGGATCCAATGATCAGATCCTGACATGGTGACAATGGAACCATTCCTGAAGTATCTCCTTTCGAACAAAAAAAATAATTTTGAAAATCGGTCCACAATTGGCAGAGTAATCGCGTAACAAACACACAAAAAAAAACCATACCGTCGAATTGATAACCTCCTTCTTTTTGAAGTCGGTTAAAAACAATACCACTAAATTCGGAATGAAAAATGTTTTTACACTTTTTTGTTATTTTTGAAGTCGGTAATAGGCAAACCTTTTTTTTTTAGGTAAAATTATTTTTTATGGATCTGCAAATAAAGCAAGTGTGGTGTAAGTTCTTGGACTGGTTGTGTTCAATTGTCAATTAATGCTATTGCAGCAATCACGAGGCTTGTTTGTAATGCAAATGTCGGAGATGGGGCAACCCGCGTGCGCCCGGCCCTCACCCCCGCCCCACCGCGCCCGCTCCTCACTCGCACTCAACACTTGTACAGCGACGAGTCCACTTGAGCACAATACTCGCACATTATTGTGGACGTGTAGTAATTAGTGCACAACCAAAACAAACTCTTCTTTACATATCGTAGAGCTGTCATTCCTGTACATTAAATATTTTTTACTTTTTGTATTTTTTTCGAGATAAGGGATCGATTCTGATGCCAAATCAACATGTTTTTTTGATTTGATCTATCTCCTAAACTACTGTAAAGTTGTCGATCAAATTTTCCTCAAATATTTCTAATAATATGCTTCTGTTAATAGGCTATGTATTATTACGCTATTTTCCCTGGGAGATAAGCAATTTTGAATTTTGTTTTTTTTATATGTTTGTTTGGAGTTGGAAGCTAAACCACTGGATATTATTTATTCAATTTTTTCTCAAATATTCCTTAAACTGCTCTTCAATTAATAGGATATGTATAATTACGCTATTCTCCTTAGGGGATTAGCAATGTTATAATATGTTGATTTTCAGTCATTGTTGACATTTGTATAGGAACCGCTATTTGAAAACTACTGTCAGCGTACTAGCAAGTCTGGTAGGTCACCTGCTTGACTTTCGTGCAAGGGGTCTCAGGATCAAATCTTGCAATTTTCTTTTTCACTTTTTGTGTTTCATTTTTTTTGTTTTTATTTGTCCTAAGAGTTTAAAAAATTGTGCATACTTTTACTTCAATATTATTCGCAATTTTAATTCATTACTATTTTTTTTCAATAGTTCTCTAGGATATAAATCTACACTGATTTTAAATTGTAGGTAGTAAGTTGTTTTTTTTAAACTGTAATTGTTTCGAGGTGTAGGAATTTGAAAGATTCGAAAACAATCAGTGTTTCTATTATTTTGTGTTTATTTATGTTTTGAATTGGTGCTCAAACCAGTGCATAGATTCTGTTTGAAACGACGACAAGTTGTACTCATCGAGTCAAATAATTGGTTATTTTTTAGGTATCACGCGGTATGCTAAAGGGAGAAGAGCAATGCTATCGTACGTTCAATTTGCAGCGATACTCTAAATCGACCAAAAAAATATGGTCTAATGTTTAAGATAAACACGGATCTTTGAAATTAATGTCGCTCAAATAAGGATGTTTCATATGCAAACTATGTACCTAGGTATAACATTATTGATCTAAACTAATAATAAAAAAATGCACGCATTACTACCTACTGAATCGATCGTCCCAAAATTTAGCATATACGTTGTCAGGAGTATAGACACGGATATAGGGTATCTTTCATCCCGAATAACAGAAGATAGCTGTTGCCGAGAAAACAATTACGTTCATATTCCAGATGGCGCCACTTACACGATCCGTATTGTTTCTCAAATTCTAAATTAACGCAAGCGAAGACGCGGGCAAACACTAGTTTGTTATAAACATGTATCGTTCGATTGCTACCTCCGAGCTTTTATGTGTGCGAGCAGGTGAACTTTTTAAGAAATCCTTTTCACACTACGAGCACTACGAGTAATACAAGCGGAGCTGTTTTGAAAAATGTTGCAAAAGCAGGAAAAAATATTCCTTCTTGAGAGCTTCCCTTGCGTGCGCTGCGTAGCTACTGAATGAGAGCTGCTCGAATAAAAAAGATGGTTCTCAATATGCTAACCGTAGATATAGTAGGTACCAACAGAAAGAATACTTATTAATTAAAAATGCTATACAATGATTATAATATCATTGCTATAAATATTAACAACAACAAGGCTGTTGTTGAGACATCACCAACAAACAATTTGAAGTAGACGACGCGGACGCACCACCGCCACCGCCATGAATTAAGCGCGACTTGAATAGTTTTGTGAAATATTTCCAATAAACAGTTGTGTATTGAATGGTGGTGTGTGCACACCACAGCGAGGGGTTGCGACTGACGATCACGCGGTCGTTGCGCAGCGTCGCGTGTCGCAGCTTGTATAGCATTGTGCGTGCACAATATTCCACACTTTGTACAGCGCAAACAAACATCTCACCGCGTCGTCGCTCCGGTCAGAAGGCCCACACTGACTCGCTCCTGGAAACGTGTATCAGTGAAGGCACAATTCACTAAAGTGACGTCTGCATGAATTTGTTATGGTTAGTGTACGTATACTCGTAGTGCATTTACATTTGTATTGGAACCATATTGTATTAGTTGTACGGACACAACATTATTCGTTGCGTGGTGTCGTGGGACCGTGCAGGGCTGCCCGCGCGGCTGGCGCGGCACAATGTCTCCGCAGGCGGGCGGCGCGCGATCAAAAGCTTTAATACCATTTAACGATGCCGTAATGATCCGTTATACGTCAATATTCATAAAGAGCGCATTGATTGGCGCGCGGTGTATTGACGCGCGAATTGTTTGCAAACCTCCCTTACGCTTTGTTTCTCAAATTACTTGAAATTGCTATTAAACAAGCAAAGGGTAAATAGCCTAGCTATAACAGAAACGAATAAAATAATTGTTTGGGATTAAAATAGAAGTACTTATGTAAATTAGTTGTGTTTTTGTTTTTTAGGTTAAAACCTGGTCCAACCGTCTAACTGGAGATCAGATTAGCTTCGTAGTAGCGAACTTCGAACTCTTCTCTCTTATATTATGGTAAGCAAACCAAACACTACTTTTATGTTTTTTGTGCATTCGTTAATGAAAGTTATCACCACTTTTTATAAAACCAATAATAATTTCAAAAGTAACTTAAAAGCAATTCGAAATGAAAGCTTAGGATGTGTTCTAGGCTTCATTATTTGTAAGTCGAAATAAAAATTTAAAATGGTGTTTCGGCACATTTTAATAAAATACTATTTAAAAAATTGACTAAAAATTGTCTACCGAAGTTTGAAAATTTTTAACTGAAGTACTCCAAAAGTATCGCGAGGTACGCCACATGAAAGCTTTCAATATCTTACACTTTATGCTTTGGCAACTAATTCGAAAACCAACGAAAAAATTATGTTTGGGCACATTTCAATCAAAGAGATTTAAAACCTATAGAGCGGGCATTGGGAAAATTGTCATACAAAATATTGTTGATGCCGTGCGTCAGTAGCACTATCTAGCGTTGCATAGCAAATTAGCAACGCGACTACTAGACTGAGCGACTTCTTACCCATTTTTTTTAGCGTTGTAAAATCATCAAATGGGTCCTCCCACCCCGGGCAGGGCGGGAGGGACTGTCAGGCTTGTAATCCACGGCGTCCTTCAATGGCCCTTTCCATCCCAGTCCATCTACTACAGGTCGAGCAGTCTTATTGGGTTTCCTTCAGGATTTTTAGTAACATAACAATTTCTTTTATCGTAAAACAAAAAATTGATTCAAAATTATTTCTTTTGTCCATGCCTCTTCCGAGTGAAGTGTATAAAGAAATCCAACTCCAGTCTGTTGAATATATTTTTTTTAACCAATTAACTATTAGACGTATCGACATGGCAATGTTTTGTTTAAATACGCTTGTTCGTTCAAATGTCAAACCTATCTATCATTTTGCGTGCGTTTTATTTGAAACTCATTTGGTATTTGCATTCGCATTCGCGAATATTGAAAATGAAGATTCCCATCCGCGTTCGCATTCGCCAATGTGAAAAATCAAACATTCGTTACATCACTAGTAGCACAGTATAAATATCTACAGTAGTGGCTCTCGGCCGCATGATAGAAATAAATACCTACAGCCGCGCGGTACGTAAACATGCGTTAGGGCTGTCCGACGCCCGTCTCCAGCATTTTAATTACATTTGCCTACTTTCTGTTTCTATATAATGTTGTGATTGTAAATATACTTTTCTTATATTTAAGTAAACAAATAAAATACTTTGTATATTGAAAAGGAAGTGTTCAATAAAAATGCGTGTTGTTTTTTATTAATAGATTTAATTTAAAAACAAATGTTTGTTTGAAAAACAAATTGTGCTTATAAATTTGCGACCGAAAAATATTTGCGCCTTGACTGACTCGTACGAAATGCTTTATTATTGAATTTTAAAGTATAATAAACTCGCATTCTAATAAAAAGCTTCTCGCATTCTAATAAAAAGCTTTCTTCTTTTTAAAATTAAATTCAGCGACTCAGTTTAAGTTAGTTCGCATAAGTATTTTGATGGGCAACTACGAAACCCTACACTGTGCGTGGCCCGACACGCACTTGGCCGGTTTTTCTAGTATTATTCATACACAAAACACAGATAATAAACTAATATTACTGTAGCGCCGCGGCCGTTACGTAAAACGCACCCGTGACGATATAACAAGGGTCTGATTACGTCGTCGTGTGGATTCGCGTCAACCGCTCCTTCAAGGTCAGTGCGCCGCTCGCGCTACCTCGTACAGCGCATCGCTCGCGCAGGCAGTTGGCCTAATGCTACTAACTCTTACGTTCCAAGATTCATGACTGTGTTAAAGTTTATGTAGTACACTGAATATACGTTGATTGTACACCGTACCGTAGGTAAATGAAGCTCACTGCTTCATTTCCGTGCCCGCCGACAATCCCACCGCGCCGTTACACCATGACTTTACTTTGAATAATACAAACTAACAAAACACACATGCACTGGAGTTTTAACACAAGAGTAAGTACCTACCGTATCATGATTCATTCAGAACCGCCTATAACTTAACTATTTAACTTGCCTCAGTAACTTTCCTTTACTTTATTCATTTTACTGTATTTATTAACCCAAATACCCTTTTTTTCGTGAGATAAAGGAAAATACATTACCATTAAAAAGTCACACATTATGTACCTACCTACTAGCACGGCTACTAGCTACTAGTAAGTAAAATTATTTTATAGTTAGTACTCACCTTTCAGAGGTTGCAGGTAATTTAAAAAAACTTATGTCTGGATGCGTTATTGTTGACGTTAAACACCCAAACACAGCACAATATTTTCTACTTGTCATATTTGCTAAAAAAAAACAACGCACCGTCCGTTCATCACTACGGTACGGCCGTGACTGTCTGCGCCTCGAGCGCGCCCCGACATCGAGGCGCGTAGGTATAGCTCGCGTTTCGTCCGTTTGTAGGGAGATCCAATACTGTTTATACTGTGCTAGTAGCGTTGATTGACACGCCATCGCCAATCGTCTTACTTTTTTTTTATTTGTCCAGGGCGGCCGCGGCCGGGCTCGTAAACTGTGCGAGGTGCGGGCGCAGGGCGGGGTAATCCCGGCCAGCAATAAGCCCGGATCAACCGCTCTAATGAAAACTGTCGCCCGACAAACAAGCCCGATAGATGTCGCCGCTAAATTAAACTATTTCGCGAATACATTAACTGAGCCCGTTTGGACATGTGCCTCCTTCTCAATTAGACATTTATTACTTCCAGCCCGACTCGCATGCTGCCCCTAACATTTTTATTACGTAAGTCATGTAAACTACATCATCGGTGCACGTTAGGTGCTCTAAAAGGCACTCACATGGCTTAACACACGCGTTGGATGGGCCACACCAGTAATTGTACTTATTCGTTGGTCCTAATGAAAATTAGAACAATCACTGGATTTTTACGAAAATTACAGAAACGCAGCAGAAAAGCAGCAGTGCTTTGCTGGGCTTCAACGCGGCAGACGGACTGAAGGAGTCGCGGAGCTGTTCTATCAGGTCACCGTGACCGCTGAAAACAAAGGGCTGTTAAAGAACACCGTGGATGTTAGTCGGTACGAGTCTAACAGTCCCCCCGTCCCACCCTGGGTGGTACAACTCTCCATCGAAAGTAAGTTATGCGAGTTTACAAAGAAGTAACTGTAAAGTAATTTTATTAAAAAACAAAAAAAAAACAACACAATTCCATTCAATTATTTCTTACATAAATAGGGTTCTCGAAACGACTTCTAATTTGCATATTAATCTGTCCGATGCGTTCCGTCCTATACATAGAGATAAATCTGAAGCTTATAAAAATGTTTTGTGTGATGTGTTCGCAGACGTGATTGCAGATAATTGAGAGATAACCCTTGCCGAGCGACAATGGGACGCGCGGGTGCGGCGCGGCGCGGTGCGGTAATTAAAACGCGGCGAGGCGCGAGCGCGCCCTTCACATCACACACACACGCGCCTCTCTCCATACCGATCAAAGAAAATAATTGAAAAAGTTGAAGCCGTCATGTGATTAACTTTCTGTTAACTGCAGTACAACCATCCATTCGAACTAGAAAGACACCGTGTTTCGCGTCGTAAATTCATCAAAATTAGTCCAACCCTGGGTAAGCGGCAGAGACTGACAGACTCGTATAAACTAAAAGTCACAGTGTTCATTCAATAGCCTTTTACGTTCCAGGGTAATGTTAACCTGTTTAGACAGTACCGTGTTTGTGTTTAGAATCGAACCCATGTCAGACAGCACTGGAGACTCAGCCACTGCGCTAACCGTGCAGTTGATTGAATAATAGAAACTTCAAAATTGAAACGCACTATAGTGTAGAGAATGAGATATATGGACATCGCCACTTCATCACAAATAGTTTGTGACCCGATCGTGATCAAACAGCAACCACCAACCGATGTCATATAATTCAACTGGTTTTAAAACGGTCGCAGCTCATAGACACGTGCACCTGTGTCTTTGTGTGTCCTCCTAAATCATATCGCGTTTCAGAAACCCTTTGCTCGATTCTCCACGGAGCCCGCGTGACGCGGCCGCACATTGTTCTTTTGATTTATGTGGGACACGGAGCTGATACAATATGTTAGAAATGTATTGGACACAAGCTCACGGTGTTAATTAGCTAGCCTACCTACACGGAACACCTTCCGTAGGTGCGGCACGACTGCATCACGCTCGATTTGTATGAGAGATGGATCTGAGTGCATCCTGCATCTGATCCAACTAAGAATCGAAAACACTGGCGTCTGATTAGCACACTTATTATAATTAGCGAATAGTAAAAAGATGTTCATTATGCGGTGTGCTCATTTATGTTACAGATTTTCCACTGGAATGTCGTGTGCAACGAATAGTTACGAAATTATCAATTTTTGCATTTATACGTGTTGCGCGCGCGCAAGTTCCTTCGTGGAATCGTGGAGAGGGAAGGTGTGTTTCTCAACTTGTCAATATTTGATCTGATTTGCGTTGCAGATGCTCGAACGCCAGTGGTCGCAGCCTACCTCCTCTCATTGTTATTCTTGTTTGTCAAATCAATTGTCCAGGTACCTATGGTTCTGATACTATTCCTAACGCTCTCTTCAACTTTTCGAAAAGCTATGCTTAAGGCCAATACACACCGAGTACACACGACTCAAAATCTAACTTTATCAATTCCAGTATCGTCGCGTCACGCACGACCGTGTGTACTGCTGACCCTCACTGGTGTCCTTATTTATGTATAAAAGAATACTCCCCATTACTTTTCAATAGAATAGAATACGAAGACGCAAAGATTTGAGTGTTTACAGCTCGGCTCGGAGAGCCGGTGCGAGACCTCGTAATGAAGTGACTGCATGGTTCTGGTACAGCTGAAAATATGTGAATGTATTGTTGTGTACGTATAGTGGTGTCGGTCGCCGCGGAGTCTGGGACAGATGCTCGCATTGACCCACCGCTGCTGAGCCCTGGTTATAGCATGCATTCACTGTGGTGCGCATTATGCAAACATCACCTCGGGGTACTGCGCTATCTACCTTACTGTTTAACCCTCTGCATTTTCAATTGAGCTTGCGACCACCTTGGAATAAATACATAATTATATGTGTTTTCGACAACACATCACATATTTGAAGAAGCGATCTAAACTTTAGCCTTTGACGCTAGATAAATTAACTTCTTACCTTCACAAATCCATAGTACAAACCCATGAGTCCATCTTTCACCTCTAGGCAGAATGCGCTTACTGCGCCTTGTGAGTGTCTCTTTGACAGGTCACGTCATAGCATCTAAATTTTGCCGCGAAACGGACGCAAAGTTTTTTCCTTCCCATTACTTTTAATGGAAAATTAGTAAAATATCAGTTAAACTTTACAGAAAGTATTTAAAAGTGCTCGGAAAAAGTGTTATATTGTGTTCACTCCGATTGTGATTCAGTGCTAGATCGAAACGAAGATCTAAAGTTCTCAGACATGTCTTGTCGATTCTGATAGCAAGCAAGATTCCTTTCAAGTGACTCTTTATCCTCGAAGAATAAGTGTTTAGATGGCACCGTCTTCCGTCTCCGCTTATTTACCGAACATAAGGTTTGTGATAACCACAGACTACTTAGAGATACTACGTATCAGACTGCCAACTTCAGAACAAAATTTTTCGGCTTAGTACGCCATTTTGTTTTAATGTCGTATGTAGTGATGGGCGGAGAGTAAATACTCAGATGATAAATACTCGAGTATTTATCCGAAATGAGTAAATACTCGTATTTTCTCGTTTTTATCGGATATTTACTCAAAATGATGGATATTTATATTTTTTGCGAATAGAATGGTTATTTTTTCAAATTCAATGGCAAGGATTGTCATTTGGGCTTTCCAAAAATTACATTACCGATTATTAGGTCTCAGAAGTCTCTCCAGTGAAGGAGAAGCAATGTGTTTCTCACTGCATTCTAACTCGGCCTCATTTTCTATGCCGTTTAACTTGTCTGCGTATCTTGGATCTGCGGATATCCTGTTTGGCTTCTGCAAAAAGTGTATGTGAGGGATTTGACTGACTGACAAGGCCCCCATAGAGGGACACACGCCTGTTGGGGTCGCGAGACTGTCAAAACAGGTAACCGTGACCCTGAAACGTAAATGGCTAGTAAAGAAACACCGTGAAATTTAGTCGGTACAAGTCTGGGCGACTCATTTGCCAGTTTATCCACGTTAAAAAAGGGCGAAGGAAGCAATCGGGGTGAGAACATCTTGGCAGTGTCTCTCGTCATGACGAACGTCTTCCAGGCTTTGCCCTAGAGTTAAATTAAGGAAGCGCTCCGCTATTACAAAGTTTCGAATTCCAACCATCTCCGGTAACCGTCGCCATCGGAACCTGGCACACTGTTTCTGCTTGACCGAGCGCTTCGTGGTACAATCCTCCATGGTATCGGCGTTGTCTACTACGCCGATGAGATGTTATAACTGTAAAATAAATAGGTTTTCTTTCTTCTTAACGATGTGGAAGAGGACGTACCGTGACTAGTCACTACTGATAACAAATGGTCAGACTTGGTAAGACTCGGTCAGTCTTGGTAAGACTCGGTCAGACTCAGAATCATACTCGTTAAGACTCCGTAAGACTCGATAAGACACGGTCTGACTTGGCAAGACTCGGGCAGACTCAGTAAGAATCGGTCAGACTCATTCAGACTCGGAGTCAGACTTGGTAAGACTCGGTCAGACTGGGAATCATACTCGTTAAGACTCCGTAAGACTCGATAACACATAGTCTGACTTGGTAAGAGTCGGGCAGACTCGGTTAAACTCGGTAAGACTCAGTAAGAATCGGTCAGACTCGTTCAGACTCGGAGTCAGACTTGGTAAGACTCGGTCAGACTTGGTAAGACTCGGTCAGACTTGGTAAGACTCTGACAGACTCGGAATCATACTCGTTAAGGCTCCGTAAGACTCGATAAGACACGGTCTGACTCGGTAAGAAACGGTCAGACTCGGTAAGACTCAGCAAAAATCGGTTAGACTCAGTCTGACTCGGAGTCAGACTCGGTCAGACTTGGTAAAACTCGGTCAGACTTAGTAAAACTCGGTCAGACTCGGTATCATACTCGTTAAGACTCCGTAAGACTCAGTAAGAATCGGTCAGACTCAGTAAGAATCAATCAGACTCGGTCAGACTCGAAATCGTACTCGACACCGTAAGACTATAAGACTTGGTCGGACTCGAAGTCTGCTCGTTAAGACTCCTTAAGACTCGGTAAGACTCAGTCATACTCGGAATTAGGATCAGAATCGGAGTCAGTCTGACGGATACACTCAGGATATACTCGGTTAGATTTGATCAGACAAAAATGTGCGGTCGCGCGTCCGCATCAGTTCTACTTTATAATTAATTAGAAAATGAAAATTATGTTTTATTCAAGGTTTTGATTGGAAAATTGAAAAAAAACAACGTATTTGGAAAAAACGGGAATATTTCTTACTTTTTCTAACGCTTTTAGTAATAGTTATTATTAAAGTGATTAAAAAAGTACTTTACGAATCTATATCATCAGATTTTCATGTATTTCAGTCATTTTTCTTGTAAAATAACAAAATTTACGATGAACAAATGTAACATAAACTGTAAGTAGTATTTATCCACTGTTTTGGATAAAAACTCGAGTAAAAATGGAAATTTATTGAGTATTTACTCATTTTGAGTATTTATCCGGATAAAAACCCATCACTAGTCGTATGACGTTTCTTTTTTTTTTTTAATCACTTTTGCTCATAGGCAAAGGAATAATCGTATACAGCCTAAACGCCGTACTCGATATTGCTATACTACTGAAACTTTTCTGAAAATTAATTTCGGGAAAAAAATAAAATAAAACAAACAGTTACATATTAAAACATTTATTCTTAAATTTCCTTTTAAATTTTTCGAATGCTTGTTTTTGCATCGCAGGCAAATTACGAAAATCACTAAATAGAAGTAAGTAAAATTATCATAGTGCACCAGTTGATTATTGTAAACCTTTTGACTCAACATTATTTTTATGAGCTACAGTTATCACTGTACCGAAACACCTCACTGCACCTTTGGATGGGTAATTTAGTCTTTTTTTTGCTGCTGTATATTCTCGATGGTTTATCAATCGCCTCTTTCCAAAACAATGGTGAGGTGATTTTTCTACAACTGCTATTCTCAGGATTTTCACAGGTCTTCCATCTGCATAATGAGCTGGAAAAGAAGAAACACTATGTTTATTATAAAGAAACATAATGAACCTCGGAGTGGGTGGATGAGGGGGTGCTTTATGTAGGTAGTCACATAGAGTAAATCAGTTGAGTTTTATGAAAACATTATATTATTATGTAGTCAGTAAAACATATTATTTTAGCAAGTAACTGTATAATGAATTCTCTTAAAAATATCTATTTTATATACAGGAACAATGTACCTCTGCCTCCTGCCACGCTGGCGCTGTCAACATTTAGCACCCATATTAACTATCAATTTAGTATGCAAATCGTATATTTTTATACTAGCCATCACCAGCGGCTTCACCCGCGTTTATGTCGAAAATTAATTAACAGGAATTTAATCCTGGGATAAAAGGTATCCTATTATGTTAAAATAATCTGAGTAACAAACATCTATCTTCACAAACTTTGGTAGAAGTAAGATTAAGAAAGCAAAAAGTAATGAAAGCCGATGTGTTATTTTAATATTTACCTTTTTATACTGCCGAGTTTTTGTTCCACTCAAAATCTCATCTTCAGTACAGGAAAGGATAGGCACTGCCGAGACTTAGACGAGATTTAGACGTAATGAACTTTCTTTGAAGTGCTTTGACAAACAAAAAGCTTCGGAAGTTGTTCAGGTGATAACGATTGCAGTCTTGCAGATCATCACGGTTTAGTTTAGACACTTTAACCACACAGCGAGTCTTTTCTCATTACACGGGAAATAATGCCAAATAGCGTCCTGTCGCGAAAATTTACAAACAGAGCACTCGTAATACATTTTACAAATAGCAAAAGTTATGGTATAGACACTGGGGATTTATTATTACAGAAAAAGCGGACAGGATAAACAATAAAGATCAATATTTTCACCAGCAGTAATGTCAGACATACGTCATATGACGCAAAAACAAATGGCGGCCTACCAGCGTCTGCGACAGCCAATCACAGACGACCAGAAACGTCAGTCGACATTAAAACAATATGGCGCTACGTCGAGCGTTTCGTTGTATGAAGATTATCACCCGTGGTGATAACAACGATTTCTAGCGCTCCTCACATTGTGTGAGTTGGAACGAGGTGAGTGGTTTATTTAATGTTTTACGTCTCTCAACTCGGGTTTGGAGTGTATATAGCAGCAATGGCGCGAGAACAACGAAAATGTTTGTTGTTGTTGAAAATTTGCAATAATCCCATAACACGACTGACCCAACTCTGAATCACTTTCAAACGAAGTTCAAAGTAGCGATTTCTGGCTTGTGATTCTAGCAGAATGTTAATGACGTTATTGGGTCGCAAAAATGGTGAACAGAGCATATTGCTTTTGTGCCTAAGGACCACAGGAGTTTTCAGTGTAAAACATGGTGCTAGTGGGAATTATTCCTCAAGTGATTTCTGAATGTCTGGAGGAACTAAAACTGCTTGACATACTCCAACATGAAAACTAATTCTTGGCTTATCAATAAGGAAACCTTGCATTCTCAGTAACTTAGCGATAGCAAAATCAAAAGTGTATAAGTAGTAACACTAAACAAGTATGTATGTGCAATTATACCTCTGCGGAGGGAGGTTTTTATCCAGAAACTTAAATAGCTGAGACTAAGCCTATGCCTGTGAGGAAGCCAGTTGTTAAAACATCTGTATTGCCAACTGTGCTAAAAAGCTCCCTACTTATATATAAAGGATGTCTGAATGTACACTTTGAACATCCCGGTGAGAGTTCTATCTATGGATCAAAGAACCCACATGATGTTAATCTTTCTTGAATCCATTGTCTGATAAAGTGACAATTATAACATTTTTATTTACTTTACAAGCTTATAAAAATATGACATGTTCATTGAAATATAGAATTAACAAATGTTTTTTGTACTATTTATCTATATCATAACTAGGCCATCGGTATAACAGTTCCAAATAAGTGAACAAATAGTAATAAATTAATTGCTGGCATAAATATAAAACAAAAGGTACCTAAATAATTCAGGGTATCTTTGCAGTTTACTTACCTATTTGGGAAATAAGTCATGCCAATCAACTCTTGAGATACCTTTAGGATTAAAAGTATGAAAATTGTCAGCTTGCTAAATATTTCACCGGTTAACTACTGACAAAGAATCCGTTTGCTTGAGGTATCTGGATTCCTGTTTATTATTTTGGATTGTACCTTACTGTCTTACGTGGATAGTTTTATCTTTATTAAAATCCTAAGACAGTGAAAATTCTAAGGAACCCAATATGTGACAGCAGATATGTTGCAAAGTTTTAAGATCTATTTCAAGGATAACTTGTATTGGTCCCCCTATAAACTTATTATCAGTATGGTGGCATTAAACAAATAGATCTGAATTAATTATTAAGTAAAAACTAAACCATGTGGCTCTCTTCTGTATTGCCTAGGTGGCGCTACTAGTTTGCCAAGTGGTGTGCTTGTGATACCATGAGGTTATCAATGGACTACTCAATTTCTTGAGATATGGGTAGGGTAACCTACTTTTTGTCCGCACATTGTGTGAAGAAAAGGTGAACCCATAACACCATTTCTCTTCAGAAACATAACAATATCGTAGACCTGTGTCTACAGTAATTCAGCTCAAAATCCAGGTGTCAGAGAATATGTGCATGTTGGAGATTTAAAGGAAAATGTGACGGACACTCTTCTGCCTGTTAGTAGTTAACTAATTGACATGGGCCTTCCAAACGCACAATTCAGCTTATGAAACTTGATATCTAGTACTCTTGAATGTGAGTTGCAAATTGTTGAGGCTAGCAGATTGCTGAATATCACTCTGACAGCGGTTACCCTCCCGGGGAGGGTTAAAAAAGTAAACTGAAATCTCTTACCGCCTACCTACTAGGAACAGATAGCCAGATTGGCTCCTGTTGCTTTATGCCCCAGGCCTCGGAGGCTATGTTTTTAAATGGGGTGTCCCAAAGTGACCATGTTCGTGCTAGTCAAGTTGGCCTGTGAGCGACTGCACACCAAGGGACTGAACTCATGGATTGTCGAGCTTTACCTATTGAATAGTGGCTAATGATCAGTCATCTCAACTTGTGGGAAAATTATGTATTAATTGTTCCATTCTGAACCGCTATACTTGACCTATCTACTGTAAACAATGCTGGCCCTCGAGTCGAGAGCTCTCGGAGAGTGACAGCCAGAACCTGTACCATAAACCTAACAAACTGCTACCCTTAGCCTAAAAAGTGTGGGGGGGGGCAGTTCAGTGACAGGGGAATCAGTAGAACAAAGAGGTTACAAGGTTTGTTACAAGGAAAATTCTGAGGCTTGTCATGGCATATAGATTACATGACGTTCATCCTCAAATAATGTAAAATAAGTGTTTTACTTGTGTCCATCTGTTGAAAAACGTGTACAATTTTTACCTTTTTGTCTATGCATGGATAGGCACGGACTAGCCAGATTGGTACCTGTTACCTCAAATTACGGGGCTCGGGGCCAATGTTTTCAAAATGTTTTTTTGAGCATCCCAGTGGGACTCCTTGTTGATGATTATTTCATTTAACATTAATTATTTTGACTTGGCTTAACCTACCCGTTGATTGGTAGAGACGTACAATAGTCTAATGTTCTTAGACTATGAACAACTTACATTGCTATAAAGGATGACATAGACCTCGTCAGTGAATTGGGTTGCCTATTTTAAAAATCTTCCCTGTTTCTTGATAATTTTATTAATAAGATCAAGGCCAGACTGACCTGGAAAGGTTGTTCCTGTTGTCGTGGATGATTGGAAAATCCATCTTTTAACAGATTAAGAAGCTTAATTCCCTTTTAGCCATCAGGAGGTTATCTGGAGAATAGAATGCTAGATGACAAAAACACTGAAACTGGAAGATCAGTTATTGTACGAAGATAAACACTTTGTACTGATACGCAGTCATCAAAGAGAGAACTTCGTCAGGATAATTATCCTGTAATGTGTCCTATGAAACAGGTGGGAGAAGAATCTTACACAGAGGGGAGCTCATTTAATGAGCAGAAGGATTTCTTTTCTCATTTTTCTACATATTAAAATACAAATGTATAAGTAGTAGAAGTTTACAATGTACAGTGTACAACGAATTGGAAAACTTGAATAATTTAAATTGTGTAGGTGCTACTCGCATCACCTACTGTGTTTTCTATGGCTAGGTTTTAATTTAACTAAATGTTGTAATAGGTCTAATAATAGTTAAGTTCTCAGATAATATTTATTGATTATTCTCACACCTTGATAGTAATGTAAGAGATACATTTATCAAAACTGGGTAGTCAGTAATAAAGTAGATGAATGACCCAGTTATTCTGGCACCATAGTGTTGCTCTCTGAGATCTAAGCGATTCCTTACATTTATGATAAGGTCATCATCGTTTTTAAATTTAAAGTAATGATCGTTTTAGTAGTTTTTTAGATTTGATAAATAATCTGATAAATAAAGCATTTGCTAATTATGTTATAACTTCAAATGGGCAATGTGTTAGAGAACTGGTTTCCAGATCACCTAATGTTCTATTGTATAACTGCCGATAAACTGTACAGCAGTTTGGCAGAAGATAAATGTTAATTTTAAGTATGTTTTGCTTGAAAAAAAAAAAAAAAAAAATACGAATTTAGGAGAAGAGGATTCGTTTATTCTAAGTTAATTCACATAGCATCTAAATCTTTCACCAGCAGATAACAAACAGGTCTTCAAATATGTGATGTGTTGTCGAAAACACATATAATAGAACTGTTTTGCATAAAAACAAAACAGTTATTATGTGTGTGGAGACAACACATCACATAAGCAAGGTGCTTGCTGGTGTTTGAAGAAGACTGACGTGACCTGTCAAAGAGACACTCACAAGGCGCAGTAAGCGCATTCTGCCTAGAGGTGAAAGATGGACTCATGGGTTTGTACTATGGATTTGTGAAGGTAAGAAGTTAATTTATCTAGCGTCAAAGGCTAAAGTTTAGATCGCTTCTTCAAATATGTGATGTGTTGTCTCCACAGTCACACACATAATAACTGTTTTGTTTTTATGCAAAACAGTTCTATTATTATTTCCTGCGTCTATAACACATCGAATATTTTTTTGGCAGAACCGACTATCGGCACAATAACTGCCGTATTCAGGTCCCACATGTCAACAACCTCGCGAGCCAGATCAAGATACTTGAATTGTTTATCCTTTTTAACCGACTTCAAAAAAAGGAGGAGGTTCTCAATTCGTCGGAATCTTTTATGTATGTTCCCCGATTTCTCGAAGACGCCTGGACCGATTTGGAAAATTTTACTTTTGTTTGAAAGGGTATACTTTCCAATTGGTCCCATGATCATCAGGTCAGGATCTGATGATGGGATCCCAGGGAAATCGAGGGCAACCTTCAAATTTTATAGGCCCATAGTAGATACCATTTTCATATATTTTCTAAAGCTGTTCAAGTATTTGCATCTGATAATCATCATCTCAGGTGGATGAGCTGATGATGGAAGGTACAACTCCTCTAGTAAGGAGTCGGCATCGACTGATTTAGTAAATTAAGGTTGTGTTCGCATATCTCTGGAACTACAAGTCCGATTGAAGTAATTCTTTTTATGTTGTACTAGGTTTTGTTCAACTTAAGGAATATTGCAAGTTTCATCAAAATCGGTTCAGTAGGTTTTGAGATAAGGAAGGAATGAAAGAGATGTTAACGATGTTATTACCGGTGGTTTGGATTTCTTACTTAATGTAAGAAAATGATGTATTTGACAAGAATTTTGGTTGAATATTTATACTAAAAAGAGTAAAATAAAAACTTAAAAAAAAAATGTAACCGCCTTCAAAAACAACCACAAAAAAGGGTAAAATAACCTACAAAACTTTTCTTTCGGAAGTCGGTGGCAAAAAAACAATGGAATTAATAAAAAAACCACCGACTTCCGAAAGAAAAGTTTTGTAGGTTATTTTACCCTTTTTTTTTGTGGTTGTTTTTGAAGGCGGTTACATTTTTTTTTTTAAGTTTTCTGCCTTCACGAGGTTCTCGTCATGCGGGACCGTTATATCAACAATTATTGCGCGACGCTCCGATCGATTTATCACCACAATGTCAGGCTTATTGGCAACAATAGTCCTATCAGTGATGATAGGTCGATCCCAATACAACGAGATATTGCCATTTTCGAGAACTGGGTCGGGCGCATACTTATATAGTACGGCACCTGCGATTCCACAAGATTGTACTTCAAAGCAAGTTGCTGGTGGATAATCCTGGCAACGAGGTTGTGTCTATGCAAATACTCGCCGTTAGCCAGACGAGAACACCCAGAAATAATGTGTCGGATCGATTCTCCCGGACGGTGGCATGCCCGACATTTATGTCAACCGTACGTACCATCCTTCACAATGTATTTCCGGTAGTTATTCGTCATCATAACTTCGTCCATAATTGCACAGACGAAACCTCTCAGTTCGACCTGTATGTATGTATGTATGTATTATGTATGTATGTATGTATGTTTGTCCGCGATTATCTCGCGTTTGGCTGAACGGATTTTGATGCAGTTTTCAGGAAAGTGTTCATTACATTCTGGAGAAGGTTTTAGTATATAACACTAATAGATATCCCGTGACGTTGCCCGCGTGGATCCGTTTTGCTTACTTGGATCGTAGACTTTCAGGGACGATTGCATGTTTCTCCGCAATTATCTCGCGTTTGGCTGAACCGATTTTGATGCAGTTTTGAGAAAAGTGTTTGTTACTTTTTGGGGAAGGTTTAAGTATATAACAATAATGGATATCTCGTGAAGTTGCTTACATAGATCCGTTTTGCTTAATAGGATTGTAGATTTTCAAAGACGCCGATTATATGAAGATTTTTGTTGTTGATTATCTCAACTAAAAAGGGAAAAATAAAAAACTTTTTGAAAAAAAGGGAACCGACTTCAAAACCAAACACAAAAAAACTATAAAATAACTTTTCTTTCGGAAGTCGGTGGCCATTTATGTCAATGAAATAAAAAAAAACAAAGCCACCGACTTCCGAAAGAAAAGTTATTTTATAGTTTTTTTGTGTTTGGTTTTGAAGTCGGTTCCCTTTTTTTTCAAAAAGTTTTTTTTGTGTTTGGTTTTGAAGTCGGTTCCCTTTTTTTCAAAAAGTTTTTTTTACCTTATCAACATCTCTGTCTTCAATACGGTGTGTGTTAGTGAAGGTTTGTAGGACTGTTCAAAACATCGCACACTGAAAGGTAGATGCTCTGTCGAAGACGACTACGATGCGGACCTGCATCCCACACATAATTATGTAGTTCAAATTGTCAATACAATTATTTAACCAATTTTACAACGTGCTGCAGAATCACACGACAACCGCTATAAACTATAAAGCTTAATTCCAAGAAAATCATTGTCCACAAAGTTGAGAGATTACTGTTATTCTCTGTTATTACAGAAACTAATGGCGATGTCAGCGGCACACGGAGGGTGCGCAGATTCGGGGAAGCGGCGACCTTCACGTGAGTGAGGTAAAAAACGCGAGAGTCCCGTTGCTACCTGTCGCATCGTCACCACTGCCCGAGCTACCTGCCGCTGCAGCGCTGCTCACACTACATGACTAGCACGGCAGATAACAATCTGCTGTTAACGCATGTTTCAACGGCTAAAGTTATAATCATCTACACTTTGTCAATTTTTTGTCACTTCATATAACGTTCCTAATCTGAGGAGTGTATCCGAGGGTGTGACTACGACCCACGTACCTACTCATGGCCGACGATCTGGTAGACATTTTTGGGTCGGTGTTTGAGGCACGCTGATAACTTGTCTAAGACTTCTGTCTGAGTATATTATCTGGCTTAATTATTTTTTTCACACCATTAACATTAAAAAATGCTTCAAGGACCTTTTTTCGACAAAAATCTATAGGTTGAATACTTCCAGCTTCCCCCAGTCAGATCTATTACAGATGAACTAGGTACCTACTCGCATGATGAACCATCAGTATGGTTTTGTCGTTAGTTCATTTGAAATCATCAGTCTATCTTTTTTCTAATCTTATTTACACCACCGTAAAAAAAAATTAAGTGTGAATACCTGCAGCCGCACAAAGCAGAGCGCACAATAGCTGACACGACCTCTTCTCACACTGCCTTAAAAATCGAATTATACAAGTTTACGAAAAAAACTGTTGGAAAGATGTGACAGGAGCAATTTCTTTAAGTTCTCCATATAAAAGGATCGCAGCGTGATATATGGCCGCTGGAGTCGACATGATTTATACACTTCATGACCGCGAGAAGTAACTGCTCCATAGGACCTCGGTGCAACATGTCACTGCACCGCGGTGCGCGGTGTAACATACGACATGTCGGCGGATGAAGTAAATGACTGTCTGGAAGAAGCAGCACGCTCCTGTGAATACACCCGAGACAATCTTGCCGAGGGTTAAGCTTTATTACCACTTGAATATCTTCTCTGTAGACTGTAGAGCAATGAGTTAGGTATCTTCCGGTTTTACTTATCCCGACAGAAGTGTCTTGTGATGCATACTCCATCTGATAACATTACTACTACATGGCAGGTTTACAACATCATCATTCGGCAATAACTTGTGGTACACGATGACCAGCCGTAATCACCGGCGAAGCGCCCAACCTTCATGTATTATGTAGACAAACATGCGCGATGTATAGTGTGTTATGATTAAGCGGGATCCAGTAAATCAATGTTGTCTTATGTATTGCTCATCTCGATCTGTGATTACATTTGCTGAGTGCACTCCTAGAGCGGCTGATACCCGCGCGCGGCCGTTGTTTACAAGTTTATTTCCCGTTGCTCTGCTTAGCTCATTACGAAACCAAAGAAAACGACAAGCACAATTATGCTTTTGAGAAGAACCTTGCTTCCGGAGCTACTAAACTGTTCTGCAGTAACTTACTAAACGTTAAAACCTAATCAGTATTTCCTACGGATTTTCCGGGGGACTGATCACTTTTCCAATTAGGATGCAAGAGCGAGCGAAGCAAGCTCAAGACTTAGGGCGGCGCAACTTGGACAGGTTAGGTTCGAAGGGGATGGCAGGGTCTTTCACACTTCAAGCTGCCTTGGCAGGTGGTTTAGAAGATTTCAATGTGACTATCCTATCAGATATAAAAAAGGCTCTGTCTACATTATGCCTACACATACATGTGACTTCCTTTTATCGTGGTAAAACCAGACTCGTATTGACTAAAATCCACGGTGTCCTGTAATAGGTCTATATTATGTTCCAGGGTCACAGTAATTCGATAAGTCGCGACCCGGCAGGCTTTGGCCCTCTGAAAGGGGGCCCCGTCCTTTTTGCTGACGCTCTTTGAGGCGCGCGTGGAACACTACGCGCCGTCGACCCGGGCATGGTCCATGGTCGGACAGCGAGTTACCCACATAAATATTATATCTATGGAGTTACCCATTACTCCCCGCCCGGAGGCCGGAGATTGTCTGCCGCCGTCCGTCGCCGTGGGCGTCTACCACTGCGGCTGGGGTGGAGGAAGGACGCTGTCCCCTCCCTCACGCGGCCCGCCTCCTCCGTCGCGAGCATGACTGTTACGCAGAAGGAGGCGACCACTTCACTTCCCACTCCCACTCGCCGTCGTGAGGACACGGCGGTGCTCTGTCCAAGCGGGACAGTCCTGCACCATATGCTCTACCGTGTTCTCCGGCCGATCCTCGCAGTGGTGAAGCTCAGGCTTTTCTTTCTTTCCTATCCGACACAGCAGCACAGGTACCTCCCGAAACTAACGTGTCCGGTGTGGACCTGCGTCATGCCGTAGGTCAGGACGCCGTGACGCCTATCCAGCCACTCCTCAAAGAGGGGTCTTACCGCCGCGATTGCGTGCCCAAAAATTAGTATGACTAGAAAAAATTAAACATAAAAAGTTATACGTAAAGCTGTAATGCATACTTAAATAATAATTATTATACGTAAACATTATAAGGATAAAAGAGTTGTGTTGTCAATATGTTATATTATGTCTTAAAATTGAATGCAAATGGATAGACCTACAACTATATCCACCTGTAAAAATATTCTTACTTTCTTAGTTCATGTTCAGGCAGTATCACCATCTCTTGGTAGATCCGCGACATCGCGCGGTAGTTAAGCGCGCCACATCTGTCATCCGAACGGGCGATGGAGTGGGGTTGTTTCTGCCTAACTAACTATAAATTACAAGGTCACCAATTAAGATAACGTTGAGCGCGCACTGCAGACTAGGTACTGCAACACGCTGCATTACGACAGGGAGACTCTACTACACTCTCGCGTGGCTTATACCGCAACCTTGAAAACGATAAAAATATCGTTGGGCACCTTCAGTGCATACTGCATCCGCAAAGGGTCATCGATATCGGCGTGGAAGGTAAAATATCCCCTCGTAAGGTATGAGTGAACAATCGACAATACCTTGGATTTAAAACAAAAACATGAGTTTATGAACAAAACGGTCGGCGCTCATTGTGCGGGTGGTTTGGGAGCCATAAGTTACATGCGTATGAGCAGAAGCGGCGCAGGCGCATCGTTGCAGGAAATAAAAGAGAAGCGGCGGAACAATAGCGTGGTCAATACGGTAGCCGACATTAGCATATCGCGCATCGACTCCCGCGCCGCGCCGCCGCGCTGCCGCACCGCGACCATAGGGCTGCCTCAGCCGCTGTACTAAGAGTTCCTTCAAAAAGCGAATTTTGATGAATATTCATTCATTAGCATTTAAAGTTAATATTTTTTAACAAACTTCAGAAAAGAGGAAATTCTCAATTTGGTAGGTACTTTATTTTTAGTTACACGTTTTTTTTAATTCTGTTATGTTTTTTTAGGATTCAAAATGCCAAATGGCAAAAAACGGTACCCTTAATATGGATTCGTTATGTCTGTCTGTCCGTCCGTATGTCACAGCCGCTTTTTTCTGAAACTACAAGAACTATAGGTACTTACTGTCGAACTTGGTAAGTAAATATTTTGGGGTTCCCCATTCTTAAGGCGGCGCTAGTCGCGAGCTCGAACTCACTGGCATGCATGGTCAAAAACCATGATATTTCACCTGAAATCGAGCCATATTGTACATGCGTGCGCGAGCGTCATCCCCCCGTGGAGAAAACAGGGGAAAACATTATTCAGTGAGATGCACGATCATTCAGAGCAAAAGGCGCGCGTGAAAAAATACGAAAAAGCCTTTGGAAGAAGGGGTTTTATGAAAAATCCACTGCACCAATTAATTTCAAATAAAATTTATTAAATTCTTCGATAAATTTGCTGTGTCGGTACGGACTTCGTTTTGGAAATTTGATACTTCTTTAGCTTCTAATTTACACCCAAAGTTGTGTTAAAATTAGCAAAAAACGAATCTTTAGAAGCTCGACTTTTTAATGGTTTCATATTTTACAATTATCCTTCCGTACAGACAAAATTTATAATGAGACAAAACGATACCATGTTTAACTTTGGATGTACCTTGTCAAATAAAATAAAATAAAAATAAAAAATAAAAATAAAAATAAAAAATAAAAAATAAAAATAAAAAAATAAAAAAGCCTTTTATTTCTTGCCAATTAGTCAAATTAAAACAAATAGAGAAAATAAACATTGAAAGGTATTTAGGAAGTATACAAATTATAAATTAACAAAGAAATGATAAAATAAAATTGTAAAATTTAAATAAATTAGAAATTTAAAATTCTATACATTTGATTAGTGAAAAATTTCATAACAATACAATTCATCAATTCAAATCATCAAATTAATTAAAATAAGTTTAGAATAAATTATAAAAAATAATAATTGTATCAATACCTACATTTAAATTATAAATAACTCAATAAATAACTATTTGCTATATCAATTAGAATTTATATTATGTGCAAGAACCCCTCTTAGGTGAAGGCCTCCTCCAGAGATTGCCATGTGTCCCTATTGCTTGCTACTGTTGCCCAGTCCCTGCCGGCTATCCGAATTATATCATCTGTCCACCGTGCTTGCGGCCTGCCTCTCTTTCTGTGGCCTGCTGGTCCTGGCCATGCCGTGACTCGTATGGTCCATCTATCATCATTCATTCTGGCTACATGGCCCGCCCATCTCCATTTCAGTATCTGTGAGTAACTTAAGGCATCAATAATATCTGTCTTTTTGCGTATTATACTTTGTGGTATTTTCTGTAACTTGCTTATCTTCAGCATGCTCCTTTCCATACTTCTTTGACTTGTTTTTATTTTGTTTTTTGTTTTATGGGTGAACTTCCATGTCTGGCATGCATAAGTCAAAGAGGGTAAGAGGCATGAGTTCATTATTTTTCTCTTCAGATGTATGGGAAAATTTCCTTTAAGCACTTCTTTATAGCTCCAAAACTTGTTCCAGGTCTTTTGGACTCGTCTCTCTACTTCTTGTTGGTTATTTAGTGCGCTGAATGATATTTGTTTTCCTAAGTAGATATAGTTACTCACATACTCTATTTGGACATCTTCAAGTTTTATGGGGTCATGTCTATTGTTTGTCATTGCTTTCGTTTTCCCTAGATTTATTTCCAAGCCGACTTCCTTGCTAGCTCTATGCAACGTGGATATCATATATTGCAGGTCTATAGGATTGTCAGACAGAAGAACAATATCGTCGGCAAACCTGAGATGTGACAGGTAATTTCCATTTATATTGATTCCCAAATTTTTCCAGTCTACATTGCTTAAGACCGACTCTAGTACTGCTATGAAGAGGCGGGGGGAGAGGGGGTCGCCCTGCCTGACTCCTCTTTCTATCTTTATCGGTGGCCCTACGTTGTCCAATTGTACTCTACTTTGGCTCTTCCCATAAAGATCTTTGAGTATTTTTATATATCTCTGGTTAACGTTTTGTGAAAGTAGAGTTTGCCAAATTGCTGAGTGTGATATTGTGTCGAATGCCTTTTGATAATCAATAAAAGCAATATAGAGTGGTCTCTGAAATTCTTGGTATTTCTCAATAACCTGTTCCAATGCGTGTATATGGTCTGTAGTGCTGTACCCTTTCCTGAAGCCTGCTTGTTCTATTGGTTGTTTGCTGTCTAGTATTTGACCAATTCGTTTTTCTATGATTGAAGAAAATAATTTGTAAATAGTTGGTAACAGGCTTATAGGTCGATAATTAGAAATATCTTTTGGATCACCTTTTTTATATATCAAAATTATGTTTGATTCCGACCACTGTTTGGGGGTGGAAGTGCTTTCGAGAATCATATTAAAAAGTATTGTTAGTGGTTTTGCCAGTAAAAAGTGACCTGTTTTTATGTCTTCATTAGTTATTTTGTCTGGTCCTGGGCTCTTTTCTATTTTCATCTTCTTTATCTGTTCGATTATTTCAGTTTCATCTACAGGATTTATGTCATCGGTGTGGTCCATTAGGGGAGCATCCAAATATAATGGTTGAGTCTGTGTAGAGCAGCTATATAGATTTTTATAGTATTTCGTTGCAATGTTTAAAATTTCGTCTCTATTATTGTGTACTTTTTCTTCTCCTTGCAATCCTTCTATCCAGTGTTTGTGCGTCTTTAATTCTTTAAGTGCTCGTTTCATGCTTCCGGTTGTGTTTAAATGTCTTTCTATTGCACGCGACCTGTAGGTAGTATAATCTCTCTTTATATATCTGCTAGTCAATTTGTAAAGGGCTTTTAATTCATTTTTCATACTTCGGGTTTTAGGTTTTATGTGTTGTAGGTCGTGTCTTCGTCGTATTAGCTGCCTGGTATGATCGGAAATTACTGTCTGCTTTTTATTTATTATATTAGAATTTTTGGCACTTGATAAGCTGGTTTCTATTATATTTATCAATTTGTCGTAGTATTCTTGAGGTGTGGAATTTGTTTCAAACTCTGATAGGCTTTTTAAATTAGAGTATAAGGATTCAGTGTAAATAGAAATATGTTCCTCGGTTTTCAGTTGGTTATTATAATTTTTATTATAACTTGTTCTATTTCGCTTTAGCAACTTAATTTTTATTTTTATTCTTACTGGTCTGTGATCTGATGGGTATTCAACATTAAGAACTTCAATATTTTGCACGTTCTGAGGGAAGTTTGACAGAATATAATCGAGTTCGTTTCTTGTTTTGCCGTCAGGTGACCTCCAAGTCCATCTGTTTTTGGGTTTTTTATCAAAGAAAGTATTTATAATGGACAGCTTATTTTCATAAGCAAATTCCACCATTCTTTCTCCTGGAGCATTTCTGATTCCAAATCCATATTTTCGCATTATTAAGTGTTCCTCAGGTGCAGGGATACCAATTTTGGCATTAAAGTCTCCCATCACTAAAGTCTTCCGGTTGCCTGCTTGTGTTAAAGCTTTATCTATGGTTTTATAAAATTCTTCTATTTTATTTTCACTAGCACCTTCTGTTGGAGCATAGACTTGAATAACAGCAAGTTTGAAATTGTTTATATTCAGTGTTAATAGAGCAACCCGTTCTGAAATTCCTATTATAGCTTCAATGTACTTTTTTAGGTGTTTTTTTATAATGAATCCAACTCCATAGAGTCCTGCGGTTTCTCCTACAAATTGAAATATAAAATCATCATATTCGCAAATCAAATTTCCAACTCTTCTCACCTCTGACAGACCCATAATATCAAATTTTACATGTTTCATTGAATCAACAAGCTCTATTAGTCGTGCGTGTGATGAAAGAGTCCGCACGTTGTACGTTATTATGTGGAGTAGTTGCTCTGGAGGGTTGTGGTCGCATATCTCCGCAGTGACCAGCTGTACTGGAGATGTTTGTGGAGGGGTTCGTGCTAGTTGCTAATTGTTAGGTGTTTCCGTTGACTGGGTTTGAAAACGGGTTAGATTTGTCTGTGTGGTCGGCGGATCCTTTTTTGACATAAAAAATGTGCTAATGTCGGTCTTATTCTTCTTGTGCGATTGTATGTTCAACTTATTCTTTTTTTGATTATCTTCCTTTGGTGATTGAGATAGAAGTCGTTTTTGTCTTCTATTCCCGTTGTTTTCCTCTTTGATAATTATTTTATCGTACTTAAGATACGCTTCCTTCCCTTGTTCTAAAAGTTGTTTGAGCTCTTCTCGAAGTTCTTTACGTTTCTGTATGATTTTGAAAGGAAAGTCTTCCGATAAATAAATATTAAATTGTTGTAATGATTTCTTCTTTTTTATAACTTCAATTTTTTTGCTTAAAGAGTTGAATGAGACTATGATTGGTCTAATACTCTCTCCTTTTTTGCCCTTCCGCCAAATTGAACTTATATCTTGATTTGTACATCCAACATTCATTTTTCCGTTTATAATTTCAAGCACTTCTTTTTCCAAATCCCAGTAATTATTTTCATTTTCTTGTATGCCAAAAAATACTAAATTTTTCTTTCTTATTTCCTTTTCAATCATATCTATTCTTCTCTCTTGGTCTTCTATCTTCTGCTCCAATTGCTCGTTTTTAATTTCTAAGTTCTGAAACTTTTCATTTATATTTGTATTTATATTCTTAGTAATGTTTTCTTCTAAAATTTTGAACTGTTGTTTTTGTTCTGACATTTCTAATTGTATTTGTTTGAGTAAATTAGTAATGTCTTCCATGATGTAGATCTGTAATGGTGTTTTGCCAGATTGCTGTTAACGTACTTGTAGTGTCATCTATCGGATATTTTTGGAGTTATGTGTGTATTGACAGATTCGATCGTGGCGTCAAAACTCGAGGATCGGAACATTAGCCATGGTTATGATGTAGTTCTCTCGGTTTCTGTAAGATGGCGCTTTGTACAATTTTTGACAGACTGATGATTTATTTTGTTGTGACGAATTCAATGAATCATTTTATGAACTTTGAGGTTACTTCTTTTAATGAATCATTCTAAACTGCACATTTCACCAAGTATTCTTAGTTCTTATTGACACCACACACACAATATTTCGTTTTAGTAATGTATGATTGTCTAATTGGTCTTTTCTGACAGTATTTATCAATAATCCGGCACACCTGATTTTGCTTTAGATTCACCAGTTTTGTTTCTTTTTCACTATAACTTTTTTATTGTCTAGATGGAATAGCACCTAACTCATTTGGTTTTTCACTTTTTCACTCGTTTTAAGCACTGTTTTTGTTTTTAAAGTTATTTTTTACACGGATTCGAAGTGAACGGTGGCACTGCAGCGCCCTCTCCTCCCTTGTCAAATAGTGGAGTAAAACCCCAACGAAGTTTCTATGGAAAAAATGTTGACTTGTTTCGCCTTAATCATCATCATCATCATCATCATCATCTCAGCCATAGGACGTCCACTGCTGAACATAGGCCTCCCCTTTTGATCTCCACATATACCGGTTGGAAGCGACCTGCATACTGAAACTCAATTTTTTTTTTCATCAAATCTATACTTGCATGTGGTGTATCTGTGGATAGATCTTCAATGATAACCTCTTTCTAATATCATTTTTTTTACTCTGTACGAAACTCACTTCCAAAGTGGTAAAATGTGTGCCGTCATTCTCTTATTTTAGAAGTTACAAGCGAGGGAACACATTTTACCACTTTCGGAAAGTGTCTCGCGCAAACTGTTCAGTTCAGAAAAAAATATATTAACAATCTCAATGTAATTTTTAAAGATCTATCCAAAGGGGTATCTTTATTCCTTTGGATAGATCTTTAAAAACGCGTACGGAACGGTGAAAAAAAAATTTTGAGATTCCATTCTAAGTATGGGGAAATCCCAATTTTTTTTTATGTATGAAAATCCTTATGCGGTTCATATATAATACATCTAGGTACTTAACTAGTTTCAACAGGATAGCTGTTATACTTTCGAAGAAAAGTGACTGTGACATCCGGACGGACAGACAGACAAACATGACGAATCTATAAGGGTTCCGTTTTTTGCCATTTGGCTACAGAAACAACTAATAAACATTTATTCTAAATAATGGTACGGATCCCTTCATGCGCGAATCCGACTTGCACTTGGCCTATTTTTTATTATTGTTTACTTGAACGATGTTAATATCGGTTCTACTAGACAGGTTGACTCAAATCTGTGTGTTTTTTTTTATGAAACACCAGCCTCACCTAGTTTGTAAAACGACAAGTGATAGTGCTGACTTAAACTACTTGCATTAATACTTTTTCAACATCATTTCATTTAATTAAATCCAAACGAAGCCGGAGCGGGCCACTTGTTACTTAACCAAGCTGGGCCTATCTATCACGGATTTGAAAGCTCATTTAGATTAGGTGTAAGCACTAAGTGGAGCCATGTATTCATCATTATAGATGTTAGACAGTTAAACTACACTACACACAGATGTCTACTTTGTAAGCCCGAAGTTAGTGTTTAGTTTACCTACGGACGGACGTAGGGTCATAGGAAGGGACGCGAGTCACAATGAACAGAAGGCAGCCCTGTCTCATTACTTGTTTATCTCAATACGTAGCGCACACGATATTCTCACTAGATTTTGTTCACGAACTTTATAGTATATACCTAAGTACTACTTCTTTTTTACCCGACTACGGCAAAGCCAAAAGGAGGGCTATGATTTTGACCGGTATGTACCTATGTATGTAATGTATGTTTGTTTGTTCCCTCATAACTTTTAAACTACTTATCATTACAATCATGACAAATGAGGTGTCGTTTGAAGCGTCTCCGGCACCGTGCACGACCGACGGCGCGTCGCCCGCGGCGAAATAATGCGATTATAAAAAAATACGTACAGATTGCAGGGCTGAATGTACTGTGAAACTGAGCCGCCGTATTTCAACTGCTCCCCAACACCTGCCGTTAAAGAAACTACGATATCTCGTCAGATATTGCTTAAAATTAAATTATGTCAAGGGTAATTTTGTTCAAAATTAAATGCTTGTAATGATTAACGTTTTTATTTGGGTAAGAATTAATACTATGTTCATAAAAACATAGTCGCAAGAAAAGTAATAAATAAGTAAACCGTTTACGCAGCGCACGCAATGGAAGCTATCAATAAGATTTTCCCGATTTCGCAACATTTTTCATTGCTGCTCTGCTCCTATTAGTCATAGCGTGATGTTTTATAGCCTATAGCCTTCTTCGATAAATGGGCTATCCAGAAAATTTTTCAATATTAACCAGTACTTCCCGAGATAAGCGCGTTTTGACAGTTGACAAAGCTGAATGCTGTCGGCACTTCTACTTTTCGCCACCATGAGCGCTGCAGTTGAATAGTACCACCTAGTACTTCGCACCCAGCGATATGACGTGTCCCCAAATCCAATACGGCGCCCTCTAGGGGATGTAAAGTCGTAACCAAAATAATTTTTCGCACAGTATCGACATGGGTATCAAATTAAAGGGCTTGATGTGCACATTTGAAATAAATATACATTGTATGCTTTTAATAGCTACTTTGCCCGTTTCTAACAGTGTTAACATGGGTATCAAATTAAAAGGCTTAATGAGTACATTTGAAATACACTTGGTACTTTGCTTTTATTATTATACTAGCTGTGCCCGCGACTTCGTTCGCGTGGTACGGCGTTAGTACTTCTTACTCGTAGTAGTCAGTATTTCATTAGATGTGACCCACTTCTGTTGTCTAGACATTTTCCTTCCCATACAATGAAATGGTCCTTACATGACACTATATCAAATGAAATTGTAAAAAAATTGTAATTTTTTCGCCAAAATTGTCAACACCGAAAAAGCTAGGGTGCAATATCAATGGCGAATACATCACTCACCTTCGTTTTGCCGATGATATAGTCATCATGGCAGAATCGTTGGAGCACCTCAATGCTATGCTCAGCGACCTTAACTGCCCAACAGGTCGGCCTTAAAATGAACATGGACAAGACGAAAGTCATGTCGAATCCTTGTGGCACCCGTGGAAAGAGCTATGCTTGGAGTTTCTTTGCGGGATAAAATCCGGAACACGGATATTCGGCGAGGAACCAGAGTCACCGACATACTTCATAAAAACAAGTTGAAGTGGCAATGGGCAGGCCACATCGCTGGGGAAGAAAAGTTCTCGAGTGGTGACCACGGACCGGAAGACGCAGCGTAGTCAAGCCTCCCACTAGGTGGACTGACGACATCGTGAAGGTCGCGGCCCGCGGGCAGCCGATGGATGCAAGTGGCGAATCGTCGTTCGGCGTGGCGGTCTAAGGGGGAGGCCTATGTTCAGCATTCGACGTCTTCCGGATGATGATGATGATGATGAGGAAGGGCCAATATATTAATGAACGCAACTGTACGAGACTCCATTATATCCACGTTCATTCTCCTTCCTAAAATTCTAACTACTCTTTGGAAATTATGCCAACTATAAAGAATGTTCTAATAATACAATTGTTCTTTCGCCTCTGCTAAATGGGCGACCATTTGAGCTGTCCTCAGATGTTCCTCAGGTTAAATATGAACCCGAAACTGTTTTAAGAAGCCTATCAAACTTTTCCAGGAATACTGCGGTCAGATCAACATAGCAGACATCACAATAATCAATTATGGGGAAAATTAAAGTCTACACATGCATTGTAACCATAGGCACGCGGCCAATTTCACCGAAGTCACTGTCAACAAAAAATAACGCGTGTTTGTGTCACGTGTACCAACGTGACACATTACCATGCATTTGAATTGAGTGACAGCGCTCGGAGATTTTTCAGAATAATCCATAGTGTTCCATACGCATGAGACGAGTCCTTCAAACACCCGCTACGCGCCCTATTTGTAGGGTACCTACCTCACACGTGACAGTACCGCTGACGCCTCCGAGCTCAGCTACTTGCGTGCTGGTGCGTATCAAATGTTTGACTTGTTCAACACAACTCAAACAGACACGCTCTCTCTCATAATTACTTTACACCGATGGCTTAGAGAACAGCAATACCTACTAACCCTGACTAGCTTAGGTAAGACAATATTTTTTTACATTGTCACAATTAACTATTATGAAACTTATTGGTAGAGCTAACTCTGTAGCGTCGATCAGAACAGCTAGGTACCTAATTCAGTAGATAATAACGGCAATCAGAAAATTGCTGAGTCTTAGAGAGAGTCGCGCGGACGGTTTTGCCGCGCCGCCCGCCCGTGGACCCGAGTAATTCCCAAAATGGCCGCTACTCTAATGTATAATTCAATCGATTTCATTAGTTGGAGTTTTTCAGTGTCGTCGCCGGGTCACCATAACAATACATACATATGTATGGTCCGCTCTAATAAATTGGTCGGAGAAGATTTTTTAGTGGTCGTGGCGTGGCGACTCGTTCTCTTGCGTTGCGCCGTGTGATGCCGCATCCCTCAGTGCACACCCTATAAGATCAGTGATTACTCGAACTATTGCGAGGATATTCAACTATTGATACACACACAGCACAGGCAGCTATCACTAGCTATAGCTATAGGCCTTTTGGTTGGCCGTAGTTGGCTAAATACTTCCGGACCAGATACTTCAATGAGGACAAGACAATGTACGTAACGTACGTTACGTATGTAACTAATGACAGTGTACTGCACCGCGTCCTCCGGGCGGTCCACACAGAGGTACCACCTGGGCAGATCCAGAGGAGAACGAGGCAGAAGGAAGTGTGTTTAAAGGAACCTAAGTTAACTCCAGACTAACGAATTACCGTGACCCCGGAAGGTAAAGAGCTGTTCAAGGACACAGTGGATTTTGGTCAGTACAAGTCTGACAGTCCCTCCTGCTCTGCCCTGGGTGGGAGGACTCATTTGATGATAATAACACGCTAAAAAAATTAAATAAAATCATAATCACTTTTTCCTTTTATTGGGACCTCGCTGTCGGTGAAATTTGATTTTAGGCAAAACTCTTCGTCAAAACTTCGAAAAAGGAGGAGTTTCTCAATTAATCGGAATCTTATTTATGCATGTTCGTCGATTTCTTTTGTTTGAAAAGATGGGGTGTTGTACAGACGGCAGCACATCAACCTACCACAATCACTCAAAAAAAGAATGGCAGCTTGCCGTGGAGTGGTGGTTCCAAGGTCGGAGCTCGCGTTCAATCAAAACGTTGCTAACACTATGAATTTCTCCTGTATCGTGGGTTACAAACATAGAAACAGCAGTCGATCACTCAACGACTCCGCCATCCTATATAATTAAACTAGCACTTCGCCCCGCGACTTCGTCCGCGCTTATTTCGAACTTTGCTTCTGTGAATTTCTTCTCCCGCCACCCTCTTTATGGAATACTTTTAGAAAATCAATATGCAACTAAAATTCTATCGACCATAAAACAACCCTTTAGCAGTCGGTTTTCGCAACATCCCATCTTAATAAGCATCTACGTCCTAAAGATATACCCCAGGGAAAATTTGAGACTACAATCAAAAATACTGATACAAACTCTGAAGTTAAAAACTACCCTTCTTAGGGGGGAATTTCCCGTCATAAGTAGCACCTACGTCCTAAAAGAACCCTCCTGTGAAACATTGAAAACTCCTAGTACTTTTAGTAATTAAGTTTCATACAAACTATTAACCCCAGAAACATCCCCTTTGGGGTCCAACTTCACCAACTTCAAAACCCCGTCTTAATTAGCATCTACATCCTAAAAATAGCTCCCGTGTAGAATTTGAGACTTCCAAAAGTCTCAAAGTCTACGCAGTCCGTCTTAAAAACACATAAGCAAAATTTTTAACTTCTAACTATCAAGAACAAAGTCCCGTCTTAGTGAGCATCTACTCCCTAAAAACCTCTATGCATATTTTGACACTCCCAACACTTGCAATAACGAAGTTTCATGCAAAATATCAACCCCAAAAATATCCCCTTAGGGATAGAATTTCAGAAAATCCCGTCATAGCTAGTACCTACATCTTAAAAAAATCCCCATGTAAAAGAGGAATGCCCAAAAAAAACCCAGAGTCGATTAAAATAATTTATGAACAACAAAATAGACCTTAAGTCAGAGAACATAAATACGCTATTCGTTTCGCATAAAACCATAACCAAACAGGCCAGCATCATATACAGGATGAAAATTTTTCACCTGGGCGTGGATGGCTATATCCGAAACCATGAGGAATATCAAAATACGTTAAAAGGAATCTCGAGCCTAATTTTGATGAAAACTAAAACTGCATCATTGGATTTAGAAAAATCAATAATCCTGGCCAGGAATCGAACCCGCTAATTTTGAAAAAAAAACACACCCTGTATTATTACACCATCCGGTAGTGTTACTAATAAGGATCAAATTCTGGGAAGTAATCATATACGGCAAACTTAAGGAAATAGCTGATTTGAAACATTAAATACATAGTTGACTTGAAACATTATAAAAAATCGTAACTTATCAGTTATAATTTTTTTTTACTTGGTTAAGGTTTAATCGAAAACTATTATTGGATTTGGGTTATAGTATGCATACTCTACCTTGCCACACATAAGTCGTTTTAATCGATTCTGGGTTTTTGCTCCATATATTTTTGGGCATTCCTCTTTAAGACTCCTATCTACCAACCCCAAAAACAACCCCTTAGGTTTCGAATTTCGCACAATCCCATATAAGTGAGGACCAACGTCCTAAAAAAAATCCCGTGTAAAATTTAAAACCCCTAGCACTTATAGTAACGAAAGTTTCATTCAAACTATCAACACCAAAAACAACCCCTTAGGGGTTAAATCTCGCCGTAGTGCGTAATTACTTCCTAAAAAGAAAACATTACTTATTCAAAATTTGAGACACCTAACTTCCAACACTAAAACAACCCCTTAGGGGTCTAATTAGGCAAAATACCATCTTAAGTAGTATGTACGTCTTAAAAGTACCCCCAAGCTAAATTTGATGCTCCTAGTTCTTGTAGTAACAAAGTTTCATACAAACTACCAACTCCTAAAACAACCCCTTAAGAGTCAAATTCGCAAATTCTCGTCTTAAGTAGCACTACATCATAATAAGAACCCTAATGCAACATTATAAACTCCTAGTACTTGTAATAACAAAGTTTCATACAAACTATCAACCCCAAAACAACTCTTTAGAAGTGAAATTTAACAAAGTCCCGTCTTATTGAGCACCTACGTCATTAAAAGAATCCCCATGCAAAATTTGAAACCTGTATCTATCAACATCAAAAACAACCCCTTGGGGTTCGAATTTCGAATCACCCCTTCATAGTGAGCATCTAAGTCCTAAAAACAACCCCCGCTCAAAATTTGAGACTCCTAGCACTCGTAGTAACGAAGTTTCATACAAACTATTAACCCCAAAAACAACCCCTTAGGGGTCGAATTTTACAAAACTCCGTCTTCGGTAGCGCGTACGTCCTTTAAAGAATCACCATGCAAAATTTTAGACCTCTATCTATCAACACCTAAAACAACCCCTTAGGGGTTGAATTTCGAAACACCCCGTCTTAGGTAGTGTGTACGTCCTAAAAACAACCTCCATGCAAAATTTGAGACTCCTAGCACTTGTAGTAACGAAAGTTTCATACAAACTATCAACACCAAAAACAACCCCTCAGGGGTCGAATTTCTAAAAACCCGTTTCGTAAGTAGCACCTACTTCCTAAAAAGAACCCGCATGCAAAATTTAAAACTCCTAGTACTTGTAGTAACAAAGTTTCATACAAACTGTCAACCCCAAAAACAACCCCTTAGGGGCGTAATATCGCAAAATCCGTTCTTAGCGAGTACCTACGTCCTAAAAAGAATCCCTATGCAAAATTTTAAACCCCTAGCACTGGTAGTTTCTGAGATTTCGTGTCCTATGAGTGAGTGACCTTTTGCTTTATATATATATAGATAAATGCTCTCGCGGACTTTATTTTAGGACATTTTATGTGGAATATTTCCGTAATAAGTACATATTTTTGCGTAACTCTAACCGTTTAGGCTGCTCCCAAATTTATCGACGCGGAACCGGGCGGCTTAAGCCGAGTGCGTATCACCACACTATTCGGGTTACCGCCGCTCAGCTGCCGCGACGGATGTTCTCATGCTATCGGTAGTCGATTACTCCGTACGGCTGTCGCGACGGCGGCTGTTCACTTACGTTCGGCTGTCGACTCCTCCGAATGGCTGTCGCGACGGATGTTCGCATCTATTCGCCGCGCGCGGCGCTTGTGCCTGTGGCCACAAGGGACATTGATTCCACGCAATTAAGATTTGGTATTTTTGTGGTGCGCAAGGAAAATGAAGGGCATAATTTCAGTATAACAAATACGACGGAACAACAAAGAAAAAATAAAGAAAGTCTGGATCGGCTCTTTGGTCGTTTGACCCCGCTCTGGTGGGGCCCGCGGGTCCAAACGACCAAATGCGTTTTTGAATTGGTCGTTTGGACCCACTTTCAAAATTTGAGAATTGTACTAGCAAATAGAAAAGTGTCCTACCCCTACCAGTCTGTTCCGATTTTCGGTATACCGCTTGTCCAAGGAGATGGTGATGTAGAACGGCACATAACACACCGGATCAACTAGGGATGGATGAAGTGGCGACAGGTTACCTGAAGGGGCCCATATCTTAGAGCGCAGCAGCGGGCATTTACAGTTATTTCCACCCCCCCCCCTGTCACGTGGCGTCACAGCGCTTTTCAAATAAACTTCACTGACCCCGTTGAAAAACGTACCACCTTGAGCTTATGCTAGCCTAGTATTTTGGCAGGCCATTTAGAGTTACCTTACCCCCGCGCTGCGTGTCACGTGGCGCCAGAGCGCAAAATATACCACCTTGATCTTATACTAGCCTAGTACTTTTGCTGGTTAGTAACATTCTATCAGTTTTTAAGCATAGCTGGAATATGAAGTTTTAACTTTTGAAAAATGCGCAGTACAAAGCGTCTCTAGGAGATATCGACACGGGTACATTATTGCATACCTTTATGCATTTTTATTTCGAGGAATTCTTTGAAACATGTTGAAAATTCATCTCTTTAATTCATAGAAGCAAAGTTCGAAATAATCGCAGACGAAGTCGCGGGCAAAGTGCTAGTATTATGTTTAACTAAGGGCTAAACCTGTTGCACCACGTGCATTCCGCGTTACGTTTTTCTACACGTCTGTACTGAAACTTGAAATTAAATGTCATTTCGAACAGTAGGTCCAATCGACCAATGAAAAAATAATCAAAATCATGAATTGGTTCATTCATCCCGCGGGTCCCATCTGAGCGGGGTCAATCGACCAAAGAGCCCTGGATCTATCGAAGTTCCTGAGTAAGTACCTAAAATATGTAGCATAAAAAACTCCGTCGATTTTTCTAAGGTCATAATTATTTTGCGTACTTACATATTTAGTTTCAAAGATTTTTTTTTCTAAATGCCTTGTTGAAAAATGTCGATTTTCAAAAAAAAATATCTCAAAACCTAGACATGCTATTAAAATGGGGATACAAAGTAATGCATATAAATAACTCAAACTATCAGATTTTCACCTAAAAAAGCAATGTCTGAAAATGGTCTTCGTAAAACACTGTGCTATGCCACCATTGGTACTCGGCCGTCTCCGGCGCCGTTCGGCTGCAGTCGGAGATGAAGGCATGCGAGCGGATCATTCCACTGCTACCGCATGCCGATCGGCCGTGTCCGGCGCCGTTCGGCTACCGTCGACGCCGTACGCAGCCGTCGACGCCGTACGCAGCTGTCGACGCCGTACGCAGCCGTGCGATCAGCTAATCTACAAACGACTCGTTCCGCCGTCGGCCAACGTCGCGTCGCGTCGTCCGAGCCGAGCCGGTGCGAATGGCATTAGTTACACCCTTATTACGTTGACTTAAAGGATTTTTTGACCGGCTTAAGCCGATTCCGCGTCGATAGATGTGGGAGCACCCTTACGCAGCGCACGCAACGGAAGGTCTCGAAAAGGAATAAATCCCGTTTTTTTTTTTCATTGATTAGTAACAGCGTTTTTTTAAAAATCGGTCCAGTAGTTTTTGATTTTATCCATTACAAACAAAAATACAAATAATTAATAATTATGTCCTCTGAATGGTCCTCTGTATAATATTATTAGTGTAGACTGTAGATGTCACAATTTTTTTCTATTATATTTTTGTCATGGCTTTTTTTGTGCCAGTATGACAAATGATTTGGATTTTAAGGTTGCCAAGAATTGCACGCGTAGCATGGCGATTGTATCTCTATTCTACCAAGAAAAGACAAAGCTCTTTCTATCCCACTTGTTATGTCTTCTGCCCGAGCATGGCGCGACCTGTAGACTCGTGTTTCTATGAAGACAAGACATATGTTTTCTTTCCATAGCAACGGCGAATGACTGAACTGTGAATGAACTAAAACGTTTAGTTAACCAAAAAAAGTGTAAAATTCTCAAGTTTTCAATACAATTAAAATGATTTATTGGAATCAGACAGAATTATCTATAATTCTAGTAATATGTGCATTCATTTGCAATTAAAAAAAACTTTTTGCACATAAATCAAAGCGACAACAAAACGCAAAATAGTTCCACACCATAGACACACAGTATGGACACGAGTCTTTCCTAGCCAAATATCAAATAAAATTAACATTTCTAGAAAGAGAGAAAAACAAGTGTAGAACATTATTTATGTGTTATAGGAGACAGATATTTATTATAATTATGAAAAATTATGTTATTATGATTATGGCAATTTTAGGCAGATAATGTTGGTTCCATGCTGCATATCTATGACTGATGTCACGTAGATTCTTGTTAAATTATTTTTGTGTAATTAAACATTGGAAAGATTAGCTGTCTGCATTATTTCACTGAAAGTTTCTCATTTTATAAATTTTCATGGAACTCGTATTAAAAAAAGTTTGATGCACTTTCCTAATAAGTTTCATTCAGCCTTTTTTATTCTATAAGGCTTAAAAACTAAAGCGATTGAGTTGGGAGGACCCTTACTTGTTTTTAAAACAAATTTAAGTTGATAAACACCAAGAATATTATAAAAAGAATCTTGTCTAGGTCTGATTTGATGTAGACAAGTTTCTCTTGTAGAGAAGAAATGTGTCTTCCCCCAAGTGTCAAAAGTAGAGAAAATAATATTGTCGCCATGCTCGACGTTGTAGACTTCTTTCTATCGTAGAGAAGAAACATTTCTTTTCTACGTTCAAACATCGCCATGCTTAGGACGATAGAGATCTTTCTTCAATCTGTCAGTTTGTCGATTCTCCCGTCGATATAACTCGTTTCTACGGTGGTCATGCTACGCGTGCAGGTAAATTGCCTGAAAATGAAAACTTAAAGATTATCAGAATAACCATGTAAAAAATGTATTCTCTATGTAAGCACAGAATTAACACTTTTGTGCAATACATGTCTGTATCGCGCCGGAGAGCTTTGAATTATCATTTTGTATATTTTTGTATTTTGTTCCAAGTAACAGTCTCACATGATGCGATATAATAAGTACCTAAAGCCAATAACAATACCATAATATTTTTATATCTCATGGAACAATGCTGCACTATCAAAAATATTTTGTGATGAGCAATATTAAAGCCGTATCATAGAACAATTTTTATTCTTGACAACTTACTTCAAAAAATCTATTTCCTCTCTCTAGCCGCTTAAATCACGACCAATTCCTATAGTTTACCATATTTTTAAAAATAAAAATACCTGATATTCCTGAGTATGGTAACATCATTACTCCAATCCCTAGGGACTTTACCAATGACGCGATGCGACGCGAATTGATCGATTTCAACTACAAGTGAAAATCCACCTTACCACTACGACATATAATTAAGACATAAAACGTTTTGATATTATTAATAAAGAGGAATGCCCAAAAATGTATGGAGCAAAAACCCAGAATCGATGAAAACGACTTATGTGTGGCAAGGTAGAGTATACATGCTATAACCCAAATCCAATAATAGTTTTCGATTAAACCATCACCAAGTAAAAAAAATTGTAACTGATAAGTTACAATTTTTTATAATGTTTCAAGTCAACTACATAAATAATGTTTCAAATCAGCTATTTCCTTAAGTTTGCCGTATATGATTACTTCCCAGAATTTGATCCTTATTAGCAACACTATCGAATGGTGTAATAATACAGGGTGTGTTTTCTTTCCAAAATTAGCGGGTTCGATTCCTGGCCAGGATTATTGATTTTTCTAAATCCAATGATGCAGTTCTAGTTTTCTTTAAAATTCGGCTCGAGATTCCTTTCAACGTTTTTTGATATTCCTCATAGTTTCGGATATAGCCATCCACGCCCTGTTGAAAAATTTTCACCCTGTATATGCTGCTGGCCTGTTTGGTTATGGTTTTATGCGAAACGAATAGCGTATTTATGTCCTCTGACTTAAGGTCTATTTTGTTGTTCATAAATTATTTTAATCGACTCTGGGTTTTTTTTGAGCATTCTTCTTTCGTTTAGTTATTCAGTTTTAACAAAATGTTAATTGTTTCTTCCCGTTTTAATAATACATATGTGCGGCTTGATAAAAATAAAGCTGATGTGGAGTGTTGTTGTAAATAATTATACTTACTTAATTTTAAGAACTAACACTATGGTTTTTGGCCGAAAAAAACAAAATAATAATTATGTTCGTACGACAAACGCGATTCCAGACCCCGGATTGTCACCATTTTTTTTTTAAAGCACCCTTACACAGACATTCATTAAGACATTCCCGAACGGAAAACAGCAGTCACGCGACTAACGGATGATCCGACGACTTTTTTACGACAACAAAACACTGCGGAAGTTATGTTTCAAGGGCATTACGCACAGATCATTAAACTCCATACTCCTCTCCTAAGTGAAAGCGAAACTTTATTTATTACTGTACGCTTTGACGACCCTGTCCGGCGGCGGTGGCAGTCGTGCGACACCACAGCGCGAGCCAATTGCGACCACAAGCACACCTTGTTTAAAGTCGCTTTTTGGTTGGCATGGTAAGCGCCGCGATGACATATTCGCGGAGGGTTGCCGCCCGAGAGAATGATCTCGTGGAAAGTTATATTGTCATTATTTTATGACGTCTTCATCGAGGGCCGCACATTGGTCACGGCGCGCGCGCCAGCGAGCCCCAACTTGTTAATTCATACTAGAGTAGTTCCAAAGAGGGCAGAACGCCGTTATTGTTTGTTCTGTCGTGTACGCTATAAATTTATGTTCACGAGCTAGAGCTGCCGATTATTTAAAAACAAATCGGGGACAAAGTAAATATGTGCGTCATCGTAGCTATAGCTATATTATATGTATAGAAAACCTAACTGCTGGTCGACCATAAGAAACTATGATATGCCTAAGATAGCGCAATTTGGTTTCATACCTACCTTATTGAAAATAAAAAAGTAAAAAGCCCGCGAGGGGTTCTTTACAAAAGTTCATTGAAACTTAAAATGTTGCCATATTACATCTTCGAGGACCAAGGTATGTGCGTAGGGAAGTGATAAGAAACCTTTGAACTTGGCCGGCCACTCTTAATGGGATACTTTTGGAAAATCTAATTCAATATCCAACAAAAACTTTATCAACCCCAAAAACAAGCGAGTTGAATTTCCCAAATCCCAATAAGTAAATATGTAATATTTATGTCCCTATAATTATTATAGAGGTATAGGTTTATAGATGTGCGAGAGATCAAAATCTATACTTAATATTATAAAGCTGAAGAGTTTGTTTGTTTGTTTGTTTGAACGCGCTAATCTCAGGAACGACTGGTTGGAATTGAAAAATTCTTTTTGTGTTGAATAGTCCATTTATCGAGGAAGGCTATAGGCTATATAACATCACGCTATCACCAAAAGGAGCGGAGCAGCAATGAGAAATGTTTCAAAATCGGGAAAATGTTTTCCTTTTCGAGAGCTTTCGTTGCGTGCGCTGCGTAAACGGTTAAAGATACGCAAAAATTATGTACTACGGAATTATTCCTCATAGAAAGTTCTAAAATAAAGTCCACGAGAGCATGTATCTATCTTTTAAGATTAAGTCACTATAACTTTTTTTATGGAAATCAAATTTGTTTTAAAGTAATGCATTATTTGCGAAGGCATTTTCATTAATATGATATTAATCCTTATCAAAATAAATACGTTTATCATCACAAGCATTTAATTTTGAACAAAATTGCCCTTGACATCGTTTGTTTTCAATGAATGTCTTAGGAGATATCATAGTTTCAAAATAATGTCACGACAAAATTATTACTGCCTGGGCAATACTGAGCATATCATAATTGCGCGTGAGGGAAAGTGCACCTTCTACTTCTCACCCGAGCCACCGCTGAAGACGCCCAGGGCGTCGGAAATAGTGGGGCATATTCCAGCCGCTTACGGACGGGGAGTAATGGGTAGCTTGCCGTCCGACGGCATGTATTTTAAAGAAGCACTGGCCAATCCCCGCTGCATAGAAAAGTCCAGGCGCGGCGGGAAGAGCTCCGGCGCCATCTCAGGGGTGGTATGGATCCTGTATCGAATGGGAATGGAAGAAACGCCTGGGTGTCACCACTGCGAGGATCGCCCGGAGGACACGGTAGAACATACGGTGCAGGACTGCCCCGCTTGGGCAGAGCACCGCCGTGTCCTCACAGCGGCGATAGGCACTGGTCGAGGCCATGCTGCGGGGCGAGACGGAATGGGAAGCGGTCGCCTCCTTCTGCGAAGCAGTAATATTGCTAGCAAAAGAGGAGGCGGAACGCATGAGGGAGAGGACAGTGTCCACCTCACGACGCAGCCGCCGTGGGAGACGCCCACGGCAACGGACGTCGCAAGACGATCTCCGGCCACCGTAGGAGCGGGTATGCGGGCGGCGAGTAATGGGTGACTCGCCGTCCGCTCATGGACCATGCCCGGGTCGACGGCGCGTTGTGTTCCACGCGCGCCTCAAAGAGCTGTCAGCAATCTGACGGGGCCCCCCTTAGAGGGCCAGAGCCTACCGGGGTCGCGGGACTGTCTCACTCGATAACCGTGACCCTGGTACATAAAGGGCTATTGAAGGGACACCGTGGATTTTAGTCAGTACAAGTCTGACAGTCCCTCCTGTCCCGCACTGGGCGGGAGGACTCATTTGATGATTTTGTCACGCACGATAAAAAAAAGGGGGCGGTATGGAGGGAGGGACTATCGAAACCGAGGTTCGGGCACGCCTCAATCGCGGCGGTAAGACCTGTTTTTGAGGAATGGTTGGAAGGTGTCACGGCGTCCTGACTAACCACCTGACGCAGATCCTCACTGGACACGGAAGTTTTGGGAGGTACCTGTGTCGGATGGGGAAGGAAGAAACGCGTGGGTGTCACCACTACAAGGATCGTCCAGAGGACACGGTAGAGCATACGGTGCAAAATTGAAAACAGAGAGCATCGCACATGTCCTCACAACAGTGATAGGCGGCGACCTCTCGCGCTCGGCATTGTTTGACGTGAAATAGAGTGGAAACCGGGCGCCTCCTTCTGCGAAACAGTCATGCCAGCGAAGGAGGAGGCGGGACGCGTGAGGAAGATGACAGCGTCCACCTCACGACCCACACCCAGCCGCCGTGGTAGACGCCCACGGTGACGGACGTCGCAGGACGATCTCTGGCCAACAGGCGTGGATTCGGGTGACGAGTAATGGGCGACTCGCTGTCCGATCATGGACCATGCCCGGGTCGACGTCAACGTTGTGTTCCACGCGCGCCTCAAAGAGCGTCAGCACAATGACTGGGGCTAAACCCCTTAGAGGGCCAAAGCCAGCCGGGGTCGTAGGACTTACGAGCTACCGTGACCCCGGAACGTAAAGGGCTATTGAAGGACGCCGTGGATTTTAGTCAATACAAGTCTGACAGTCCCTCTTGCCCAGCCCTCGGTGAGAAGACTAATTTGAAGATTTTATGACGCTAAAAAAAAGCATAAAGTAAATGATTTGTATCGGTATCCTCCAACAGCGCTTTGCACTAAAAAATTCATTGATAAGTTCCGACATTCACGCGAACGAAGTCGCGGGCACAGCTAGTCTACCTATAAAATGTGTAAACTTATACCTATGTTACTAACATAGGTACCTATAAGTTTACATTGTTACTAACACGTTTATATGTATCTAGGTTAAGTATTTCTATGGGCTCTGTTGCCTTTAATAAATAAATTAATAAAAAAAAACCGCGGGGTTTTAATCAATTATTTTATCCCTTTTCCAGTATTTTTTTTCAATAAGGTTATATTTAAAGGGAACTATATTTTCTGTCACCAAAAGTTTAATATTGACATCAAGTTGTGTCACCTACAGGGCTACAGCTACCTAATAAATAAATCTATGGCCAGGTATATATATAATATAATATTTTCGTTCTCAGATAAACAAAAAAGGTTCTCAGATATTATTATGAATCATCAAATTAATGTTAATACTTATATGTGTAAAATAAGAGATGGATTACCACAATAAATTGCAGTGAATTAGATGAACTACGATGATTAACTTCCTTCCTATAATACACACATCAAAAGTGTCTAGGGATCAAGCATTTTTATGCGGATTTCTTGAGATTGAGATGTGGCTTTGTAATAAATTTATGATTTTATAAATTTATATGGATCCTTTTTGGTGCATTTCATAATTTGAATCAGGAACTGTAAATCAAATTCGAGTAAAAGATGAAAATCAGCTGTCAATATTTTCCCTATAAAAACATACAACGCATTGAAGACATTATTAGTGCTACTGTTTCCCTACTACTGATTAAAACCAACGTTATTATGGAGCGGCGACGTCATTTAAGCAGGGAAGAAATGCTCAGAGCCGTGGGAATGATAGAAGCTGGTTCCCGGCAACGTACTGTGGCTTTAGCTCTGAATACAAGTCAGAGTGTTATCAGTCGACTTTGGACACGTTACCGAAGCACTGGTACCGTGGCTGAGCGCCATGGAGGACGGTATCGCTGCACCACACGGAGACAAGACCGATACATTCAAATCTTAACTCGAAGAGCTCCAACAATAACCGCCATGATGTTAGCCGTGAGGCTTCATCACTCTTCAGGGAACTTAATTAGCGACCAAACAGTCAGAAACCGCTTGCATGAAGTGAACCTTCATTCCCGAAGACCGCTACGGGTACCACCTATAGCAATGCACAATCGTAGGATTCGATATCAATGGGCTCTTGAACACAGAAATTGGGCAGAAGAACAATGGCGTTTCGTGTGCTTTTCTGATGAGTCTCGTTTTGGTATGAGACCGGATACAAGACGTATACGACACTGGAGAACCCCTGGACGCCAACAGCGATTAAAATCCTGCCAGGAAGTCCATCCTTATAGTGGTGGAACCATCATGGTATGGGCGGGTATTTGGATCGGCGGAAGAACTGAGTTGATTTGGATCAGAGGCAACCTCAACGCTCAAATTTATGCTGAGACGATTGTATCAGACGTCATCGTTCCTCTACAAGTGCAAATCGGTCCCTTATTTCAGTTAATGCATGATAATGCACGACCGCACACCGCAAGAGTTGTAAGACAGACTCTCGCCGCAGCTAACATCAATGTCCTGCCCTGGCCTGCTCAGTCGCCAGACTTGAACCCGATTGAGCATGCATGGGATATGCTACAGAGAAGAGCTCTGCCGAATATGGAGGGTATCCAGTCGCAAGAAGACCTTTTTTTGTTGTTGCAACGAACATGGGCGGCCATTCCACAGCGTGATTTGGATGAACTCATTTTGAGTATGCCAAACCGATGTTCTTGTGTTGTTAGTGTTCGCGGTAGAAACACGGATTATTAATTGTTTAAGTTACCCAATAAAATTTTAAATAAAACTGTTATTTCAGTCTTTTTTTCGAACTTTAATGTTAGTGGTTCAAATGTCAAAAATCCCTTTATTAGGAAAATGGCAAATTTCTTTATGAATGCAAAGGTGACTTGGTTTATCGTTACTGTGACAAACGATAACACTTTATTTGATGAATCCTTAAAGAACATTTTAATTAATATCAATCAGGAGAAAAGTTATTGCAAAAATATATGTTGATCCCTAGACACTTTTGATGTGTGTAATAATCTTAATTCTTATAAAAATAGCTTTGTGCTCAGAATGGTAGATGGTAGATCTATCACCAAATAAATCGATTATTATCGATCGCTGACTGCGACTTCTTTTTATTTGTTATTTTGTCACCAATACAGATACAGTCGTGTTTTATAGTAGTAGTGTGAGGAGCTCGTGGCTCAATAATTATCTTCCGGGTTAAGCCGTGCTTGCCGAGATTGGTCTGTGGATGGGTGACCATCTCTCATAGCGAGTTTCCTCCTTGCGTCGGAAAGCACGTAAAGCCGTTGGTCCCGGCTGTCATTCGTAGATCTTTGACAGTCGTTACTGTTAGTCAGAAGCTGTAGGGTGTTAGTCTGACAACCAGTCTTACCATGGGGTTTCGTATTGCCCAGTTACTGGGTTGTAGAGGTCCGACAGGCAGTCGCTCCATGTAAAATACTGATATCCAGCTGCATCTGGTTCGATTGGAAGCCGACCCCAATATAGTTGGGAAAAGGCTAGGCAGATGATGATGACAGTAGTGTTTTATACAACGTGTAACGGTAAATGCGCAAAACTTCTCGTGGGGTAACTCAGCCCATGTTACTGAACAATGTTTGTTCTAAGACTTTTGAAAAAAAAAATGGTTTTTCATACAAAATGAGAAATTGATCGGGCCCATCAGTATGAAAAATCATTTTAATTTTTATTTTTTTTCAGTGTTAGTTTTAGTTAAATGCTTTCCGGCCTCAACGATGGCGATGGGTCCTCTGGACTTTGATTGTTTGCCATCACTATTAGTTTTGGTGTTGTTGAGAACATGGGATCCAAGAGCGAGCGAAACGAGGAAAATTGCTTTCATAGTAGGTAAGTACCATAATTTATGAGTACCTACTACCTACTGGCACTTTTTCATACCTATAACTTTTAAGTTTTACGAAACATTACTTACAACTTTAGAATCTTAGGTACTTACTGCAAAAAATAAAGTAGGTACCAGCAAAAAGTGCTCCGGTATTATACATATAATTAAATAACTTGCTAATGATGATTACCTTGTTATTCTTGCTGTAGGTATATTAATGATTTACCCGATTCGATAAACTACGATTGTATCTTATTCGCTGATGATATTTCCGTCATAATACCCAATAAAATTAAAAATTCAACCCATGAAACTAAAATAAGCGAAGCAGTACAGTCTGTCATAAATTGGCTTGAATCTAATAACTTATGTGTAAATATATCCAAAACAAAATTTATTAAATTTAGTACATACAAAAGTAAAAGCAGTGATATTATTAACATTAAAATAAAAGATAATATTATAGAAGAAACGGATAGTATTAAGTTTTTAGGTATAACTCTAGACAATTTTTGTAGGTACGTCATTTTAGCAAAGCCGAAACTTTGAGGGTTTCTAGTCTACTATGTAGTTAAGACAGTATGCGTACTACTACTTACTAGCTCGAACGCGAGGCAATTCCACATGAAGCACATCCTAAAGGTGGATAAAAACCTTGTTCAACTACGTCATTTTAGCAAGAATACATTTTACATGATATTACTCATAGCAGATACTATTTCAAGACCTTTTGTAAGTTGCCGTTGCCAGACCAATCCAATGGGCCAATCATTCTCCCAGACGCCTTAAAGTCATTCCCTTAAGCTTGAATACCCCTTTTCACCAATTTGAGAGGAGATTTTTGAAAAATCCAATAACATTATGTTTGATTTTTTTTATCTAGTAAATAAATAGGTACTGATTTTCGAATTGGTGGGCCCTCGCGTTATGATTTTCCCATACTTTCAACATCGTCTAGATCACCTATGGAGGGTAGTTTAAAAAAATTAATGATGATAATCTTTTTTATTTTCTTATGCTCATATTCGAAGTAAGTTTCAAATTTATAAACCCAAGGAATAAGATTTTTCATACAAAAGTTTTCACCTCTGAAAAGCTCACCTGCGAAAGCCCCCCTCTAAGAGGGTGAAACCCTCTTAGAGGGGGGCTTTCGCAAAATCCCTTCTTACTGCACACCTACATATTAAACTGCAATTACTGTCCAAAATTCAGACTTTTGCGTTTAGCAGTTTTAAGTCAGGAGTCTTACGTCCGTTAAAGACGTCGATATTCACGACGTCATCTTTGTATATTTTGAACGGTTTCATTCATTCTGCCTAGTCTTTTCCCAACTATATTGGGGTCGGCTTCCAGTCGAACCAGATACAGCTGGATATCAGTATGTTACATGGAGCGACTGCCTATCGGACCTCCACAACCCAGTAACTGGGTAATACGATACACCATGGCATGGTAAGACTGGTTGTCAGACTTTTAGAGCTTCTGACTAACAGTAACGACTGCCAAAGATCTACAAATGACAGCCGGGACCAACGGCTTTACGTGCTTTCCGGAGCACGGAGGAAACTCGCTATGACAGATGGTCACCCATCCACAGACCAACCTCGGCAAGCGTGGCTTTACCCGGAAGATAGGCCTGTGCGGCTGTAATTATTTAGCCACGAGCTCCTCATATTTTGAACGGTTGGTAGGTGTAGATAAAAGAACAGGGTATTGTCGTAGGGTAGGTCAGTTAATATGACATAACTGTCTTATCTTCTTTATATACAGGTTGTTTCTTTAAAATGGGACAAAAGGGAGAAATCCGAATCCGTAAGAGATACGGGAAAACTTTCTTAGAAACCTTTAGCTCTTTTTTGATTTTGTCAATTTTGGCGTTTTTATTTTTTTGGTCAAGTGTGAGTTGTCCACAGAAATGAGTGAAATTGGCCAAATTTTTTTTAGTGCCGTTCGACTCTGTTTCATGTAAGGATCGTTTCATTGTATCACAAGAAAATAATCGGGACGGCGGATGTTGGTCAAATTTTGCAAAATATTTTTTCATACAAATTGTTTGAACGAAAACATTATCACTTTTTTATGATGTTCTTTGATTTAGTGTCTATTTAGGATCATTTCATTGTATGGGAAGGAAAATGTCTAGGCAACAGAAGTCGGTCAAATTTAATGAAATACTGACTACTACTGATCAACTTTATGCTGTTAGAAGAAAATGAAAATGAAAAATGCTTTATTTATTTAAACAAGTAAATCTTAACAACTAGGGGTAGGAGCCTCCTTTTAAGCAAATAAGCCTGTGGCAGGAGACTCCGCTCTTCCGTAACTTAAATAACTAATTTACTTGTCTTATACTTAATTTTTTTTTTTTAATGAAAATGATATTATTAACTAAAAAATTAAATTAAAACTAAACAAACATAATGCATGCAGGCATGCGAGTGTGTGATTGAGGGTGGGTGAAAGTGTGTGAGAAGGTGAATGTGAGCATGTGTGGGTGTGAGTGTGAATTTGAGTGTATGTAAGGTTGTGTGAGAGTGAGATGCTTGAGATGTTTGTAATAATGTATTGTGTGATTTCGAGTGTAACAGTGATTATTTATGTGTAAGGTTTCATTCTATTCGAGCAGCGTTTCCGTGTCGTCATATGTTAGTGGTTTTATCCAAGTGGTCAGCATTTTTTTACAGTCAGTTAGTTTCTTGTCATATATATAGATCTCTCTATTCACTCGATTGTATAGCAGAGCTGAGCGTTTTTTATATTGAATCCGAGCAAGCTTGGTTTTTGTTTGCGGAACTTCAGCTATTATATCCTTTCTTCTTTTTAAGGTTAATTTGGGGTCAAAGTGGAGTGTTTTATGTTTTTTGAGAATAGTTTTAATTATATAAAGTTTGCGCACTGAGAATAAATTACTTATTTGATAGAGACTCTCTGTAGGATACCTTCTGTTTTTAAAGTACATAATCTTTATAAGCCCCCGTTGTCCCCGCTCAAGGTCTATGAATTTAGTCTTAGCCGCACCCCCCCAAATGGGGATGCAGTATACTAACACAGATTGTACCAAGGCTATGTATATTTCGTTTAGTATGTTTCTAGTACACATGACAGTTGTTATTTTATTTGGCACAATATGTCTTAAAGTTTTGAAAATCCAGCTCAGCTTTCTAACTCTATTAGTGACCTGTTCTAGCTGGGGGTACCAAGATAATCTTTGGTCAATAATAACGCCAAGATATTTGGTTTGAGTCACTCTGAGTAGAGCTGGACATTGACAGTTTTGTGGATCATCACACTTATGTACTTTTATATAAAAATTATTGTTGGGTTGTGTTCTGTGTGATATGCTGAAACATATGTAATTAGTTTTTGCTGTGTTGAGTGATAATAGGTTACTTGAAAGCCATTCAGCAATTTGAGTCATACCAGCTTCAGCACTCCTAGCGACATCGTTCCAAGTATTCCCAGAAAAGACTACAGCAGTGTCGTCGGCGTAGGAAAATACTCTAGCGTTATTGATATTAAGGTTGCAGAGATCGTTGATGTAAAGTAGGAATAACGTAGGGCCTAACACGCTTCCCTGGGGCACACCAAATGTCACTTTTTCTTCATTACTGACGTATTTGCCCACCCTCACTCTTTGTTTCCTGTTTGAAAGGTAGTCAACAAATAGTTTAAGTGGAATTCCTCTCACACCTATCGTTTCCAATTTGTTTATGAGGATAGCAACAGAGACGGTGTCAAACGCCTTTTTTAAGTCGAGGAAGACAGTTAGACATTTATTACCACTGTCCAAATTACCAGCCACTAGAGAACTGAGGGCAGTTACTGCATCTTCGGTTGATAATCCGGGTCTGAACCCAAATTGTGAATTACTTAAGATTTTGAATTTGTGTAGATATTTTAGCAGCCTGTTGTTAATTAGTTTTTCAACAATTTTCGAAATGGCTGGCAAAATGGATATAGGTCTATAGTTGCTGACATCGTCTCTGTCCCCACCCTTGTGAACAGGAGTAATAACAGATTGCTTAAGTGGAGCAGGGAAGCTACCTGTTGTGAAACAAAGATTGATCAAGTGCGATATTATAGGGACAATTTCCTGTCTAATATGTTTTAAAAATCTTGTGGATACGTTGTCCCAGCCAGGTGCGCTATTAGATTTTAGACTTATCAAGATCCTGTTTACTTCTTCTGGATCCGTATCCAAAAGCACAAATGAGCTCATCTGTGTAGGCAGTGAATCAGAACCAAAAGAATTCAAGTTGTTCGTAGTTCGGTGAATTTTTTGGGCTAACTCTTTGCCAATATTTACGAAGTAGTTATTGATGAAGTTAACAGACTCAGTTGGATTAGATTTCATGGGTAGTAATTCAGTGTTTTGACTCTTAGAATTGCTAGTGTAAGTTAAAGTTTTAATGTTTTGCCATAACAATTTGTTATTTGTGATGGAGTCAGCAAGTAATTTCATATTTTCTTTTTATTTTTTTTAGTAGATTATTACAGAAGTTGCGATATCGTTGGTAGGTTATTTTTAGTATATCATCAAATGGATCATCACGGGATTTTTTTTGGAGTTTGTTGCGATTCCTAATGCATCTGAGTAAACCGGCAGTTATCCACGGCTTAACTGTACGCTTGCTATTGGGAATTGTTTTGGTAACGGTACTATGATTAATAGCGTAAGTTAATTTGGATAGAAGCAGCTCAGTTAATTGGTCCGGGTCATTGCAAAACAGTAATTCTTCAATTTTGTCTTCTCTAATTTTGTTTTAGGGCCTGTTCGAAATCAATCGATGTGATGGTTTTATTAGCAGCTTGTTTGATTTTTAGATTGGACAATGATAGAAAAGTAGTGTAGTGGTCTGTGATGGAAGTATTTAATATAGCAATAGTTGCAGATATTTTCTTTTTGTTTAATTTAATCATAAAATGGTCTAAACAGTTGGATTCTCGTGTAGGTAAAGTATGTCCGGGTAGTATTCCGTGTAGAGATAACATATTTAAGTAATTAACCCTATTTCTGTATTCCTGCGGCGCCTCCGTATCTTTGATTATGAGATTGATGTTAATATCTCCCGCTATAATGATATTTTTATGAAAAGACAATATAGTGTTTAGGTGATTATTTAGAGAATCTATAAACATATCTGTATTTGTGTTAGATGGGGATCGGTACATGCATAAGAAAATATTATTATGTACTTCCAACTGAAGACATGACGCATGAGTTACATTTATTTCTTTCACTTTAGACTTTAAATATTTCTTCACGTACACTACTACACCGTCATTTTGATTTAATTGCCGAGTAGTTGAAAAACAAAGATAGTTATTAAGTTGAGGTATAGGTTTATTCGGGTGTAATCTACATTCAGTTAAAATTATAATGTCCGTTTCAAATTTAAATGTCGATAATAAAAGTGAGAAATCATCAAAGTTGCAGAAAATGCTCCTTATGTTCTGAGCAATAATGGTCAGATCATGTTTGCCAATTTTAACATGATCGTGAAGTTCAGTGCATGCACATTGGAATGTACGCGCAACTTCGATATTGTCGATATCATTAAGAGTCTGTAGGGTATCATCCATTTTTGTTAATTGCAGACTGAATAGACATAGCTACCGAACAAATAAGAGAGATATATCGCACTATTGTGTTGGAACGCATGCTAGAGTGATTGAAGTTTAACAGGTTATTATGCTGGATTATTTTTGAAAGGCATGTATTTAATGCGGCAACTAAGTATAATGAATATAGGTTGAAAAAAAAATAGAGTGGGTACCAAACATAATGGGTTGGCAGCTAATAAGGAGTATCGTAGTAAGTAAAAGATGGCATATTAATATATCAGTTATAAGCTCCGTTTTAATTTAAACTAGCATCAAGTTTTTCTTTTGGGAACTGAATTAATAGAATTGATGACGTAAAATTTTGTATGGGAAAATAAAGTATACCTACAGAAATGAGATAAAATTGATCAAACACGCCTTTTTTAGATTTTTATAAAATCACCCCCCAAGTTAGTGAAAAGAGGTACCTATTTAAGTTTTAAAGGAAGGATTTTATTGCATGCTTTAATAAAAGCAAAACTTGACCTATATATTCTTTCAATTTATTAAAAGATGCGTATTAATCTGTTTTCGTTGTATATCTTATTCGTTCGGTTTAGTATCTAGAAACCATATTTCTCTTTTAATACAGGTTATTGTTATTAATTTTCCCTCAAAATGAAGTCAAAATAAGTTAATTAAGCCCTATTGGACTTAATTTTGACCCATCCACAACCCCTTCCTTTTCAAACCTAAAATCAACTGAGGTGACACGGCATGTATTTAGATTTTCCGGAAGTATCCCACGAAATCAATTAACAGAATGCTCGACGGAGCCCCGCTTCGCGGGGCTCCTATTTCTGCGTGCAAGGTTTAAAGTAACCTAACACGAAGGGGGTCACCTTCGAACCTAAACTGTCCGTGTCGGGATGCCCCAAGTCCCGAGCTCGTTTCATTCGCTCTTGCATCCTAGGTCAAATAACTGATACCTGTCATGCTGGCTCACAAAATAAACAAAACTAAACACTAACGTGTTAGTTGCACACATTACCGGCGAATGCCACCCTACTAACATTATTAGTCGCCAAGTCATTATATACAGCTCCTCGCCTAATATTTCAATTGACTGGTATAGTTTATTTGCTACCTAAACGCAGCTGCTAGTTTTTAGTTTTTATAACACCCTTAATTTTGAACCTTACGTAATATAATAGTCGCGAAAATATTTAATCGCTGGCAAGTTATTTTATTTGTTGCAAACATTTAGTCGACTTTTAAGTTATTAGTCACTCGGAAAATAATAAGCTTTTTTGAAATGTATAATATTTTTGTGTGTGTGTGTGAGTATGAGGTGTATGATTGTGTGAATTGAGATGATCTATAAAAGTTACATTTATACATACAAGAACAAAAACAAAATATGTGAAATAAAAACCGGCCAAGTGCGTAGTGGGCCCCCTGGGATCTGGAGGCGACTGCCCTCCAGCGCGTCTATGAGTGGCGCGTGGAGGCGCAGCGCCGGGGCGTGACCCCGCTGCCTCGTGAAGTCGAGGCGCGGCGGGAAGAGCTCCGGCGCGATCTCAGGGCAGTATGGAAGGAACGACTGTCGCGACCGAAGGCCGGGCACGCCGCAATTGCGGCGGTAAGACCCCTCTTTGAGGAGTGGCTGGAGAGAAGTCATGGCGTCCTGACCTACCGCTTGACGCAGGTCCTCACCGGACACGGAAGTTTCGGGAGGTACCTGTGTCTGATGCGAAAGGAGGAGACGCCTGGGTGTCACCACTGCGAAGATCGCCCGGAGGACACGGTGGAGCATACGGTGCAAGACTGCCCAGCTTGGGCAGAGCACCGACGTGTCCTCACGGCTGCGATAGGCGGAGACCTCTCGCGCCCAGCATTGGTCGCGGCCATGCTGCGGGGCGAGACGGAGTGGGAAGCGGTCGCCTCCTTCTGCGAGGCAGTAATGCTCGTGAAGGAGGAGGCGGGCCGCGAGCGAGAGAGGACAGAGTCCTCCCTCCGCCCCATCCGCGGTGGTAGACGCCCACGGCGACGGACGTCGCTAGATGATCTCCGGCCACCGTAGGCGCGGGCATGCGGGCAGCGAGTAAAGGGCAACTCGCTGCCCGACCAAGGACCATGCCCGGGTCGACGGCGCGTTGTGTCCCACGCGCGCCTCAAAGAGCGTCAGCATAATGACGGGGCCCCCCTCTCAGAGGGCCAAAGCCTGCCGGGGTCGCGGGATTATTTCCTTACCGTGACCCTGGAACAGAAAGGGCTATTGAAGGACACCGTGGATTTTAGTCAGTAAAAGTCTGACAGTCCCTCCCGCCCTGCCCGGGGTTGGAGGACTCATTTGATGATTTTACCACGCTAAAAAAAAAAAAAAAAAAAAAAGTGCGTAGTGGGCCACGCACAGTGTAGGGTTCCGTAGTTGCCCATCAAAATACTTATGTGAACTAACTAAACTGATTCGCTGAATTTAATTTTAAAAAGAAGAATTTTCAAAATCGGTCCAGGAGTCTTTGAGAAATCGGGGAAAATACATAAAAAAAGATTACGACGAATTTAGAACCTCCTCCTTTTTTTAAAGTTAGTTAAAAATAGTTGACGATAAAAACCTTCCTATCCCCAAAAAATATACCGTAAAAACATACCTATTAAAGCTGTAAAAATAAAGTTGACAAACTTACATTTGCAGTTGAAGAACATGTTCTCCGATACATGTTGTTTAAGAAAATCTGTTATTAAGTACATTTTATAAGTTGGTCGACTATTACTCGTAAAGTTGTAAAGCCTACTTAGTCATGATAATTTTCTTTTAAACTTCGTTATATATACTACTATTGTGAATTTTTTCACACCCCCAAACATAACCGTTTAGCTGGTAGAGGGGGGGGACACTCGAGTCGAGCAAAATTTAGCACTTTAAAGCTTAATATTTCACAAACGAATTTTTTTATCAAAAAAATGTTAATGGAAACTATCAATATTTTTTAAAGACCTATTTAATGATACCTCACAGTAAGGGGTACGCGAGAAAAAAAAAAACATCCCCACTTTACGTGTTCAGGAGGTACCCTAAAAAAAAATATTTTACGAGATTTTATTTTACCACTTTTTCGGCACAACAAATCCGTATATTTACACCAAATTACAGCTCTCTAGTACTGTGCGTCTTTGAGCTAAACTGCGGACAGACGGACGGACGGACGGACGGACGGACATGGCGAAACTATAAGGGTTCCTTGTTGACTACGGAACCCTAAAAATGAGTAATTAGCTAACAAGCAATACAAAACTGGTTCGCTTTTAAGGAATAGATTAATTAACAATAACATTGAGCTTGAGGTGACCACATTAGAAAAAATAATAATAGCATGTTTTGATAAAAAATAAAATTTGCGTGGCTGACTATGCACTAATAGTCATTGAGCTACCATGAGCTTATGTACCTGCTCTTCACTTTTAATTTGAATTGTAGGCGCGCCTTCGTCTTTCTTTACGTAGACCTTTCCGTACGCTGTCCAGCAGAATTTAAAAGATCCCGATTTCTTTAGGTCTCTAGCCAGAAAGTGAAGGCGAGACCCTTTGGCTGTTAGATGGTCGCAAACATAAACCGGAGTGTCTTCGTGTATTTTAAATCCTAAGTGCTTACAGCTCAATCGTGACTTATGCGTGGTGAAGTAAGTTTTACTCATTTTCACAAAATCAGATTTAAGGAGTGTGGACCCAGTTTCTACAATAATGGGTTGATTCAGGCTTTCATTATTCTTTCCATGAAGAAACTTTACTGTTCTTTTGACACACTTCTGTTGCCAAGACATTTTCCTTCCCATACAATGAAATGATCCTTAATGGACACTAAATCAAATAACATCATAAAAAAGTGATAATTTTTTCGTTCAAACAATTTGTATGAAAAAATATTTTGCAAAATTTGACCAACTTCCGCCGTCCCGATTTTTTTCTTGTGATACAATGAAATGATCCTTACATGAAACAGAGTCGAACGGCACTAAAAAAAAATTGCCCAATTTCACTCATTTCTGTGGACAACTCACACTTGACCAAAAAAATAAAAACGCCAAAATTGTCAACATCAAAAAAGAGCTAAAGGTTTCTAAGAAAGTTTTCCCGTATCTCTTATGGATTCGGATTTCTCCCTTTTGTCCCATTTTAAAGAAACAGCCTGTATAGTAGACTACAAACCCACAAAATTACAGCTTTGATAAAGTGACGTAGGTCTGGGGGCACTGGGATCTTGGTCTAGTATTTTTTATTAGCTATGGGTCGCCCAGTGGAAAAATTCATCTGGGTAAGTAATTAATACATGTAAAATTGCCATCTATTGGTACAAGCGGGAACTATGTTCGCAACTGTAACCAACATAGCGTAGTTAGTTTCGTAGTGCCCCACTGCTGTCAACCAACAGCGCATGCACAATATAGTTCGTACTCGTCAGTATAGATGGCTCTGTGGAGCTCATTCAACAAAACACTAGGGTCTAGGGGATGCAGAACCGGTTCCATAATAACCGGTACCGGATTTTCGGTACTGGACTTGGAAACGAGGATCTCCCGGGAAATTCAGTACTTTCGGTACTCACGTACAAACGTCCCTATTTTATTGTATGAAAGGCACGTGTGCGTGCAAACTAGGTATATAATGTATACACCGTGACTTTTTAGTCGTCTTACAAAAGTGGTCCACTTAATGTATCGGACCTAAAATATACCTCTAGGCGAGTTTTTTTAACCGACTTCAAAAAGAAGGAGGTTATCAATTCGCCGGCATGTCTTTTTTTTTTTGTGTTTGTACCCGATTACTCCGCCAATTGTGGACCGATTTTCAAAATTATTTTTTTGTTCGTAAGGAGATACTTCAGGATTGGTCCCATTGTCACCATGTCAGGATCTGATGATTGGATCCTGGAGAAATCGACGGCAACCCTCAAATTTTATAGGCCTACACATCGTTTTTCGCAAATTTTATGAAGTAATTTAAGTATTTGCGTATGGTAATCATCATCTCATGTAGCTGAGCTGATGATGGAAGGTACAACTCCTCTAGTAAGGACTCGGCATCGACTGATTTAGTAAATTATGTTTGTGTGCGCATATCTCCGGAACTACAAGTTCGATTTAAGTAATTCTTTTTTGTTGTACTAGGTATCGTTCAACTTAGGGAACACTGCAAGTTTCATCAAAATCGGTTCAGTAGTTTTTGAGATAGGGAATTATGAATGTAAGAGATTTTAACGATGTTATTACCGGTGTTACGGATTACACAATTCTAGTGCTCATGTAAGAAAATGATATACTCGTATTTGACAAGAATTGTGGCTGAATATTTAAACTAAAAAGAGTAAAATAAAAACTTTTTCAAAAAAAAATGTAACCGCCTTCAAAAACAACCACAAAAAAGGGTAAAATAACCTTCAAAACTTTTCTTTCGGAAGTCGGTGGCAAAAAGACAATGAAATTAATAAAAAAAAGTCACCGACTTCCGAAAGAAAAGTTTTGAAGGTTATTTTACCCTTTTTTTGTGGTTGTTTTTGAAGGCGGTTACATTTTTTTTTGAAAAAGTTTTTTTTTTAAATCTTTTATTGTAGTGTTTATTATTAATAAATTATTAGTACTGACATTAGAAATATGAAACACCCTGTTAAAATGTTGACGTATCAAACTGTACACTTGTACAGAATGCCTACCCAGCGCAATGGTCGAACAGATCATTCCATTTCCATTTTCTATGAGACGGGTTTGACGCAGACAAGGGTGATTCTAACTACGCCTTGCGTCATAATAACGAATAAAAATTTTATTTTTAAATTTTTCATACCTCTTAAAAACGTGTACTAGTCATTGGATAAACATGAACTAGGCTGCCGTTGTAAGACGATTAAAAAGTCACGGTGTATAATATAATTATCTAAATCGGTTGAAAAATGAACTCATTTAATAAACCTGTTTTATTCGTATAACGTGTAACGTTAAATGCGCAAAACCCGCAAAACCTCTCGTGGGGTAACTCAGCCCATGTTACTGACAGTACAGTAGGAGGTAGGTAGGAGGACTCATTAATTTGACGATTTAACCACGCCAAAAAAAAGACACTAAGTAAAAGTGTGGCAGCATTTTAGAAAGGTAAAGAAAGTTTTTTCTGTAGTTTGCCAACCAAACATCATCACATTTATTTTGGAACTAGCCTAGAAAGTAAAGGGAAGTTTAAAGAAAACTTCAATACAGTAACTTTATGGCGCTTAATTTCCCAAGTTATGATTAATTTTGTCAGTCAGGGAGTCAGGTCAGCCTTTCTGTATTAAGAGATAGTTGAAGAAGTATTGAGCAAACTTCCAGCGTGGCTCAAGCACTTCAAAATTCCAAAAAAGGCTTTCTTAAATTTTAGCCTAACAAACAAGGGTTTCTTAGGCTATAATTGTAACATACATAACCGTGCCTGCAACTACGAGTACCTAACTAACGTACGCGCAACGTCTCCGGGGCGGTCCACGCCTCCACCGCCTCCACCAGGTCCGCCAACTGGCAATAAAGTACATTTGAGAGTACCTACATTATACTATATAAAGCTCGTTTGTATATATTGGTCATCATAATTACTAAGGATTATTCCTAACCTGACCCGCATAACCCGGGTGCGGGTTGGCGTTGGCCACTCACCCATCCCAATGTTTTCGTGATCTGTCAAGGTCGGTTGCCATGCCTACGCCGGAACAAGACAACGACTTGTCAACACTCGGATGTCCGGAAACGTATGTTTAGGCGTTACCATAGCAACCACCACTTGTTACAATAGCTTTGAAGTAAAAATAAAAACAGTTGTGATGGGACAGGACAGCGGGCTTGTGGGGCGCTCCGTGCTCGTGCTGTGACCTGAGTGTGCCTTGTGTAGACACTTGCATTCGCCAGCTCCAGTCGCGTCAGTTCGGTGTTCGCATGAGCTCGAGTGTGTGGGGCTCGCCGCATGTGTTGCATGGTGCTGGCCGCGTGCGAGGAGCTGTACCTGCTGCTGCTGAGCGCGCTCGGCCGCCGACATGAGCGTGTCTGTGCGCTCCGTGCTGGTCGAGGGGCCCCAGGTGGCAAAAACCAAGGGCCCGTTTACATATGCTAACACACCAAAAGCTCTCTACAACAATGCTAAACTCAAGACAAACCCTCCCTGGTACGTGCATCATTTGTACTCAAGATTCAATTTTCCCACGTTACTTCATTCTGTTGTTTGTAAAGTGTTGGTAAAATGTCATTTGTGTGGGTTGTCGTGCCGGTCATGTCTGATTGTAATTAACAAAGAATATTGTTGGACATTTTATACTACCAATAAGATTGAATGTTGGACATTTTAAACTACCAATAAGAATGTTGGAGATATTTTATACTATCTACATCAACTTTCTTCGTATTACATACTTCATCAACATTACCTGTTGTAAATGCGTAGAGACGACGCTACGGGATTCCAGGGTGCAGCTGTGACTGTGAGTGACCCGCCACGGCGAAATGTACGGAATGTACCACATGGTTGATGACTAGGTAGACTATACAGGAATTTTTCAACTGGGCGTGGATGGCTATTTTCGAAACTATGAGAAGTATCAAAAAAACTTTTCTAAAAAAAGGGAACCGACTTCAAAACGAAACAAAAAAACTATAAAATAACTTTTCTGTCGGAAGTCGGTGGCTTTGTTTTTTTTTATTTAGTTGACATTTATGGCCAACGACTTCCGAAAGTAAAGTTATTTTATAGTTTTTTTGTTTCGTTTTGAAGTCGGTTCCCTTTTTTTAGAAAAGTTTTTTATTTTTCCCTTTTTAGTTGAGATAATCAACAAAAATCTTCATAAAATCGTCTTTGAAAATCTACAATCCTATTAAGCAAAACGGATATAATTTGAATGGGCCCCGACTGTGAGTGTGAATGAGTAAATTCTAAACTACTGGGCTTGTTTCGTTCTTTTTAGTTTCTTTACGCAGTCGGGTTTTTTGTTTTTTTACTATTTTTAATTCTAATTTTATTTTACTATTTTTAGTTTTTGTTAGCATTTATCAGTCCAAATTAAATTGAAACATATAAGTTATATATATTTTGGTAAGCCATTTTTAAAATCCTTTAATTTGATACCCCACTTGATAGATGTGAGAGATTTAAAAAAAAAAATTTTAGTTCGGAACCCTTTGCACACGATTTTGACTCGCACTTGACCAGTTTTATGTACCCAGTGACACTCTCACGTTTAAGACGAATCTAACGACACCTCTCAAGTTAAAATCCATCAAGCCGTTTAGGCTGCAGAGCAACACACAGAAACATACATACATACATACATACACTCGAAAAACATAACCCTCCTGGCGCAGTCGGGTAAAAACAAAGAAAGGGTGGATCTCCAAAACGGGCGTATTCGTGTGATCGCTCTGGTGCTTTTCAGATATTGATATTTAACGGTAATTATGTATCTCATTAAAAAGTATGATATTCAAATAGTATATTTTTACTTTTGGCCTTCAATTTACACTAACAGTTATGGAAAAATTTAAGTTCAAAAAAATTTGCGACCAGAGCAATCATAATTGGTGCCAGAGCGATCATAAATGGTCAAACCAATTAAAAAAAAAAAGAATATTGATAAAAAATTATTAGTTTTGGCGTTTTTAGTCATATTCAGTTGGTATACGTGTAACAAGATAACATGTAAGTGATACCTTTTCTTCCGGAAGTCGGTGGCTTTGTTTTTTATTTCACTGACTATGGCCATCCGACTTCCGAAAGAAAAGTTATTTTATACTTTTTTGTGTTCGGTTTTCAAGTCGGTTCCTTTTTTTTCAAAAAGCTTTTTTTTTAATTTTTCGGTGTCTTTGAAAATCTGCAATACAAGTCAGCAAAAAAATGGATGTATGTGGGTAATGTCACAAGATATCCATTAGTTTTATATATTAAAACCGTTCATCATCATCATCTCAGCCATAGGACGTCCACTGCTGAACATAGGCCTCCCCTTTTGATCTCCACATATACCGGTTGGAAGCGACCTGCATCCAGCGTCTTCCGGCGACCTTTATAAGGTCGTCTGTCCACCTTGCTGGTGGACGTCCTACGCTGCGCTTGCTAGTCCGTGGTCTCCACTCTAATACTTTTCGACCCCATCGGCCATCTGCTCTGCGAGCAATATGGCCTGCCCATTCCCACTTCAGCTTGCTAATCCGGTGGGCTATATCGGTGACTTTAGTTCGTCTACGGATCTCCTCATATCGGATTCGATCACGTAGAGAAACACCTAGCATAGCCCTCTCCATAGCTCGTTAAGCGACTTTGAGCTTTGAGATGAGGCCGATAGTGAAAGACCACAAACTTTCGGTGCCGTAACTCATCACTGGTTGAAGACTTTCGCCTTGAGGCACTGAGGTATGTCGGATGAAAAGACATTGCGTAGTTTCCCGAACGCTGCTCAATCGAGTTGGATTCGGAGGGTTGACCTCTTTCTCGAAGTTTGACCTACCTAACTGGACTGCTTGTCCTAAGTAGATATATGAGTCAACAACTTCGAGTACCGAGTTTCCAACAGAGACTGGGGTGGGCACAACATTGGCATTTGACATAATTTTCGTCTTGTCCATGTTCATTTTCAAGCCCACCCGTTGTGAAACTCGGTCGAGGCAATCGAGCATCATGTTGAGTTCCTCCATCGACTTTGCCATGACTACGATGTCGTCGGCAAACCGAAGGTGAGTGATGTATTCGCCGTTGATGTTGATGCCAAGTCCTTGCCATTCCAGGAGCTTGAAGGCGTCTTCCATTGCGGCAGTAAACAGTTTCGGGGAGATAACGTCCCCCTGTCTTGCGCCTCTTCTCAATGGAATCGCCTTCGTGCTCTGCTCCTGTACTCGGACCGACATGGTGGCGTTATTATACAAGCACTTCAACACGTCGATGTACCGATAGTCAATACGGCATGGCTGGAGTGACTCAAGTACCGCCCATGTTTCCACCGAATCGAAGGCTTTCTCATAGTCCACAAACGCTAAGCATAATGGCAAGTTATACTCTTCGGTCTTCTGTATTAACTTGCCGCAGCGTATGGATGTGGTCTATGGTACTATAGCCTCTTCGGAAACCGGCTTGTTCGAGAGGTTGGAAGTCATCAAGTCTGTGTTCGAGACGGTTCGTGTAATTATAATTATATTAAAACCGTTCCCAGAATAAAACTAACACTTTTCTGAAAACCACATCAAAATCGGTTCAGCCAAACGCGAGATAATCGCGGACAAACATTCATACACACAGGCCGAACTGCGAATCTCCTTTTTTTTAAGATGGTTAAATAGTTGTATAACGTACAATTAATGCAAAATATCATTGCTCTGGTCTTTTTGGACAGAGCAATCACAGCCATAGCGATCAGAAAAAGTCACAAAATCATGAATATAGCCGAATTTAAAAGCAGTAGAAATTTATAATTACGTGTCATAAAAACCATCATAAAGATCACCCAATTCACATAAAAAACACATTTACAAGCTTAATATTTAATTTGAATAACGTGCCATATCAATCATAAAATTCGAGAACCAAATCCAGAGTAATCATAAACTTGCCTTCGTGAACTTACCTTCGCGGATACGTGGCACAAAGGTATCTTCCTCAACGGTTAGACCACTGCTGGTGCTACCCAGCGAGAGTGGAATAGAGTGTCTATAACGCGTAACTAGGCATGAGCGCGATGTTTTACCTCAGCGCAGAGCGATGAGATAAAATGCCCGGACAGGAATTTAAATTCAAATTGTGGCAAAAGTATTCATAATAAAACTACAAGTATTTTATAACAATGAAGATTAACTATTTCTTATGTAATCTAAATAAGTTGTTTCATATGAAGCTTCTCATTAAAAAAATAAAGAATATTTTTTTCATTCAATCGGGAGTGAGGACAACCCAGAGCGATCAGGATTTTAGGGTTTAAGATTTTTTTTTAAATATTTTAAATTAACTTATTCATAATATTAGCCTTGTACCAGGTAGATTAGACACTGAACTGCATATAAAAAAATATTGGGAAAACGTTTTTCAATTTTAAAATGGGTTTATTCAGCCCGACACGAAAAAAAATGCCTCTGGAGATCGACCCGAAAACATTATGGAATGTAATTCAATTTGATTTTGTATTAACTTTGGTAGAGACACTCGTGTGTTCTGAGCGTTCTATCTGCCTATTTCTTTGATCTGAGCCTGTTTTATTAAACCATTCGACAGGGTTGCTGGTAAGGATAAATTCTGGGAAGTAATCATATACGGCAAACTTAAGTAACGTATAATTTAAATTATTAATAGTTTTTAAAAAATCTAAGCCCCACGTTTTTAAATGTCCTAAAAATAAGAAAATATCCTAACGGGGCTGAGCGAGGGGCCATTCAAAACGTGGGGGCGTATATTATTTAAGGGATTATTTATGGGATATACTTACATGACGTGTATAGATCGTAGCTGTAACTTGCAAAGATACGCCCCCAAGTTTTGAGTGGCCCCTCTCTCAGCCCCGTAGGGTTATTTTCTTATTTTTAGGACATTTAAAAACGTGGGCTTTTAGATTTATTTAAATCTATTAATTATTTTAATCTTTGTTCGTGGGGTTTGAAGCTACCCTGAAAATTTCAACCTGCTAGTTTATCGGGTGTCTCAAAGTGCCTCAAAGCCTGTCCGCCATCTTGGACGTCCGCCTTATTGAATTTAAGTCACATGACTATTTTTTTCGTATTCCTGACAGCAAACCCCTTCATTTGATACCCATATATCATCTTAGGGAAGCCGCCATATTGGATTTGTTATGACGTTTCTTAGCTAGTCATGTATTGTCATCAGAACTCAACAAAATTTCAGCCTGCTAGCTTATCGGGAAGTGCCTCAAAATTGAGTTGCAAAAGTCCAACCGGAACGACAAGAAACAAATAAGCAAACAAGAAAAGTGAGTGTATAAAAACGTGGGAAAAAAACTAATTAATCTTCAAGGCAATATGACTGTATTCGAAACATAAGTTAACCGTTTCTTCTTTGAAATAATGCATTTTTTATTCAAGTCAATAATTTCATATTGCTGAATGCAAGTGGGATTTCTGAGATGTCAAATCCAGTGAAACATTGAAAACGCTAATTGAAATGGCTCAGTAAGTGAGTATAATGTAACACTCAGGAATAATGGCGTGGTAAATAATTACAGAAGGTATAAATGCAATCAGTTATATTTCCTTGCTTTAACAAATTATGAAGGATCTCATGATAGGCACAACTCGTATCTTCCATGGCTGACGGCTGTCAGACAGACAACCATAAAGTAACATGCTCTGTGGCAGCAACTGTCACATCATTTCCTGTAAATAAGTCTCCTTGGTCACATCCTCTCACAAGATCAGGCCTGATCTCGTAGAAGGATGTGACGGCATGGCTAGTGGCTTAGCAGGCTTGCTAAAAGGCTTTTGGCATTGACTGGCTGGCTATGGCGGTCCGGCCAAGGCTGCAGGGCTGCAAAGGCGATATCTTGCCTAGGCGTTACATTCTAGCTGGCTCATGTTAACTGGCTATGGCTGACTGGGCAAGGCTGAGCTGCAGAGGCGATATCTTGAAAAGCGTGCGTTACAATAAGTAAAGTGACATTGAAAAACGGCAATTTCATAAAAAAGAAACTATTTCCTTGAGTTTATCGTATATGATTATTCTCAGAATTAGATCCTTGTTAGCATCACTATCAAATGGTATAATAATACAGGATGTATTTTTTTCCAAAGTCAACGGGTTCGATTCCTGGCCAGGATTATCGATTTTTCGAAAATATAATGATGTCGTTTTAGTTTTCGTCAAAATCGGCCTCGAGACTCCTTTCTATGTTTTTTGATATTCCTCATAGTTTCGGATATAGCCATCCACGCCCAGTTGAAGAATTCACCCTGTGTATATCTCTAGTGGTGACTCTAAGCGGTGACATTCTTTAAGGCTTAAAAAATCAATACTTAATAAGTTTATGGCACGTTTTGCAACAAACTTGTATTCACTTGGATCAGTCTCTTATACCTATTTTTAACCGACTTCCAAAAGGAGGAGGTTCTCAATTCGGATGTTTGTATTTTTTTTTTTTTTTTTATGTTTGTTCGGGCATAACTCCGTCGTTTCACAACCGATTTGAAAAATTCTTTTTTTGTTGGATAGGGTATACTTCCGAAATGGTCCCATTAAAATTTTATCGACATCGGACTAGCACTTTTTGAAAAATCAACAAAAAACAACAAAAACCTAAAAAGTTTTCAACTTTGTCTACACCGATTACTCCGAGGTTTCTGGTCCGATTTCGATGATTCTTTTTTTGTTCGATACAGTATATCTGCCATTTGATCCCATAAAATTTTCATTTAGTTTGGTGCAGTAGTAAATATTTTTAGCTCATTGTGTACATACATCCATGGGCGTTGTTTTGTTATTACCGGTGCTACGGATTACAACATTTTAGTGCACATGTAAGAAAATTATGTATTTGACAATAATTTGGGTTGAATAGTGAAACTAAAAAGGATAAAATAAAAAACGTTTTCAAAAAAAAAATGAAACCGACTTCAAAACAACCACAAAAAAAGTTCAAAATAACCTACAAAAAAACTTTTCTTTCGAAAGTCGGTGACAAAAAGTCAATGAAATAAAAACGAAAGTCACCGACTTTCGAAAGAAAAGTTTTTTTGTAGGTTATTTTGAACTTTTTTTGTGGTTGTTTTGAAGTCGGTTTCATTTTTTTTTTGAAAAAGTTTTTTATATCATAAAAGTATGAATTCAAGGAGAGGTTTAAATGTTTCTAAAAATCTTAAATAATCGATATCTCCAAAATCAGTCAGTTTGGACCCCATGTTGTCGGGATTAAACTTGTTGAAAATAAGGTGTCATATCACTAACCGCCCATTTCAAGGAATACGCCCAATTACAAATCACCCTGTATAATTGAAGTCCTGCTACAACCTGCGCGCCTACAAGTCTCGTGACCAAAGTATGGTCGCGAGATAGAATCGGTCAGCCAGCTAGTAGGAGGTTCACTTCCTGCCTGCTTCTCGAGATGTTGGTCAATCTACAGTTGGAAATACGAGATACGGATTGCAACGTAGTGCATCAATTTTGTTATCAATAAAATAAGATAACATTGCGGTTGGTTTTTCGTCATCGCTAACGATGTATTAATTAAATAGATCATTCTCAACGACGAAGTCATTAACTGCGTATAAAAGCAAACGATTATTACATCTGGCAGACATACGCTGATCGGACTGGAAAATGTTTAAATACGTAAGTCACTCATATAATATTCCTTTGCTATAACTTAACATACCTAACATTTTGTTTAATTTTTAATATCAATTCAATGCATTTATGTGTAATTATGTCAAAAACTAATATTCCAGAAGAGTTACTAGTGTTAATTAGTGTTATTGTTAAAAAGCTGTAAATCATTTTGGTTGCACACCAAAATGATTTGTAATGCTCGTGGTGGAAGAGCACCTTTAGGCGAAAAAAAAGGAAGCCCGCTCTACACAAGTACACACGCGAAACCCGACATGTTTGCGGCTTTAGTGTAGAGTCTATTCCACCAGAGTGTCTTAATAACAAACTGAAAACGTTTCAATGTGTTCGGTGATTTCCTTCAAGCTAATGAGATGTTAGTAATGTGTTGCACGTTGCAGACGGGTTTGGTACTGTTGCTGGTGATGGGCGCGCTGTTGAGTGCGGTGCACGCCAAGCCTTACCTCGGCCTTGACTTCGGGCTCGGCCTCGGCGGTCGCTACGGCGGCTACGGCAGATACGGCGACGGCTACGGAGGCTACGGTGGCTTCGGAGGCTATGGAGGCTACGGAGGCTATTACCCAACATTATATTATTAACATGTACACTAAGTAACGTCCTCAAAGATCTCGTCTATCGGCGACTGAAATAAAACTAATTAGTTTTACCTATATTGAATGTTTGTATTAGTGTCCCTGAATGTATTTTTATAATTATGTTGATCGTGGGGTGAGTTATCAGATCGAGACTCGGCGTTATGTGGTGTGATAACCATCGCCGAGTGCAGCGGGGTGGCGTGTCTGTGCGACCCTGCTCGCAGCTATCGCAGCACTTTGGGAATGATTCAATCGCAACAAGCCCCATGCAATAGCATCACGTAGATACATTTACTAAAATATTACAATATTTATATTTTTTTAAATCATGACTGTTGTGTTAGCCCCTTTTAATATTAATTTTGTTTTTAGTATTTGTTGTTATAGCGGCAACACGAATACCTACATCATAGGTAGCTGTGAAAACACTTTTCTAATCATGGCGGTTTATGAGAAACAGCATAGTGACGAAAAGACAGACATACAAACAGATGGACAGGGATAATGGTGGCTTAGTAATAAGGTCCCGTTTTACCCATGATACGGAACCCTTAAATAATCATGCTGTCAATAGCAACTTCGTCGGAACTGTGTCTCGATACTAAATATGGAATCATAGTCTCATATGCGTCTAGTAGTACACGGGTCTCATAATTATGACCCCTTGAAACATATTTTTAAGCATCTCGTAATGAAAGTATCTTAATTTTCTCGGACGCTTGCCATCAACCTTGCCAGTAACTAACAATTGTTCAAAGTGACCATCTTTTCTCGCGATGTGGCCGAAACACTCCGATTTTTTGAAGACAGTTGGTAGAAAGTCTTTTTTGGATCTTAAGGTTGCGAAGAATGGACTCATTAGAGCGGAATGCAGTCCAGTATAACTGCAACATTTTCCTCCAGCACCACATTTCAAAAGCATCGATACGATCACGATAGGCTTTCTTGAGAGTCCATGTCTCTTATCCGTAACTTAATATTGAGAACACTAAGGATTTGACCAGTTTAATTTTGGTTTTCCGACAGATGTTACGGTCTTTCCGTATTCGTTGCAGCAGAGACGATCGCAGTTTTGGCCATCCCTATACATCTTCTATCTCCTTTTCGCAAGAGCCTTTGTTATTAATATTAGCACCAAGCCAAGGTAGGTAGCCGCCTGTTAATTGTAGTTTATTGCTACGATCTACCAACATTAACTTGGTTTTAGCGTGGTTGATTTTGGGACCCAGTTCCATACTGATCCTTTCCATTCTACCGAGAAATGAGCCATTTCACTTTCGTTGGCAGCCAAAAGAGTTGTGTCGTCTACGTATCGTAAATTAGTCGATTTGGCTCCTCCTATTGTGACTCCGCCCTCCCAGTCTTCAAGAGTTCGTGTCATTGAATGGGGGATAGTATACTACCCTGTCTAACGCCTTTACCAAAACCGAAAGAACGCAGATGTGATTTTTTCGACCTTCACGACACCTTAGTTGTTCAAATAGAGTGGTTGTATAAGAGCTACGAGATGTTTAGGCGCACCGAGTTCTCCTAACACTCTCCACAAGGCTGACCAGACAACGCAGTCGAAGGCTTTGCCGTAGTCAATGAAACATAGGATGATTGGCGTATCGAACTCATAGGATTTTTCAATGAGTTGTTTAATATTTGGTGCTACAGTACTATGAGACTTAATAATTTGACAACGTTTTTCAATACAATACATTGAGCATTCCGACGAGCATCAGAGGGTTTCTGACAGAAACCTAATATGGTATGCGTTCGCGCTTTACGTGTACTACAGAGTTAACCGCCAAACTTTAGTCGAGCGCCAGACGAGTGTTCTTTAATCAATGTAGATGTTCTTTAATCAATGTAACTTCATTTGTTTTTATTTTTCTTCATAGGTGTATAGTAGTACACTGTAAATCGGTGTGTGCTTTCTGATCAGTTCAATCAGTTTTTCGAAGGCTTTGGCAGAAAAATATGTCTCCTAATTTTAAATACATAAAGACACTTGTCGCAGTCTCCCCCTCCTGTGTCGGGCTCCTGTCCTTGCCACCTTAGGTACGTTAAAGTAGGTATGAACTCATCACGTTTTAGGTCGAAACTCGAAAGTATTCATTCGTGTGAATATGATGGTTGTGAAGTATTAATAGCTTGGAGGTCATGTCGGGGTCACCTCAGGTTAAGCGGTATTAATACTCGATGATTAATATAGATAGGCGGACCATGAGCTTGGCTGACTATTTGGCTGCAAAAAACATGAGTAACTAAACATGCACGGGCTGGACGTCGAGACAGAGCCTCACCACCGCCGTCACCACAGACTCATTGAAATGTGTGATCACACAGGGTCGTGTCGTGGTATAAGACGTATTAGAAGTTCAACAGGGGTGGAGGTGCTGGCCACAGGCCACCCTAGACCCTCGCTAGGCGAGCGGGGCTTGCCCTGGGGCAACGAACTTAACCTTGAGCACCGTGGTTACCGCCCGCTTACATTTTGCTTATGCCCACACACAAGTCCCACTCCACACAAGAGCACGGTCAATACTGTACTAACTAAAGGTGGCAACAGCCGGCCAGCCAGGGCTCGCTTGGTGTAACACAGTACACAGTACTCTGTCTTGTCTGGCTGTTTGGGATTTTTTAACAAATCTTGTGGATAACAGTCCCGCCCCTTTCCTGATATCTGTCAATCGTCTATATTAATAAATGTAGAACAAGTCATTGACCACTACTAGTACAGCGGCGCGGCGCGGAGCTTCTGTCTGCGCCTGCACGGTGGCCGGCGGTCACCCGCGGCCGCGGCCGTCGCCCGGCAACCGACGCCTCAACTTCCGTTCCTCAAATAATATACTGTGTACGACGTACATACCAACTAGCACTCCCATTCCTTTTATTTCATAATACTTTTCATTTAATGTACCTAAGCCATCAAATAGGTACCATGTTATTTAGCCGCACTACTCAGTTGGTGCAGAGAGCACTCTAACTGTGATCGCATGAAGTCCTTTTTTTTAGGTAGCTAAAATCATCAAATGAGTTCTTCTGCACTGGTAAGAACGGAAGGAACGGTAAGACTTGTACTGATTATAATCCGCCGCGTTTTTTCAATTTAATTGCCCTTTACCTACGTTCCAGGGTTTTGGAACCCTGCTTAGACAGTTCTGTGACCCCGACAGGCGTCCAAGCGGAGCATACCCTCTACCGTATGCTCTACCGTGTCAGGGCAATACCTAAGAAAACCTTGTACTTGTGTTATGTCTTACTGGCGAGCAGATTATACCTACGTATTATATTATATTATGTATAAATATAAGTTATCCGCGACCGCTTGGATTTCGTCTCGCCCCGCAGGGCTCGGATGGTCTCGACCAATGGGCACGAGAGGTTGCTGCCTATCCGTGAGGTCACGGTGGTGGTCTGCCCAAGCGGAGCAGTCATGCACCATTATATGCTCCACCGTGTCCTCCGCGCGATCCTCGCAGTGGTGACACTTAGCCGTTTCTTCCTTCCCAATCAGACACAGGATCCTCCCGTAACATCCGTGTCCAGTGAAGGGAAGGCCTGTGTCAAGCGGAAGGTGAGAATTCCTGTAATGCCTCTTCAGCTTACAAAAGCTCCCACAGGGTTTCCGTTTGATTATGATGATGCATGTTCTCAGATATGTGTTACGATGAAAATTTCACTAGGCAAAACTACTTAGGTACTAGTCAGATTTGGATGCGTTTTCAGTTAATTTTTTTTCAATAACTTGGCGTCGTGGGATTTTTCAACATTTTTAAATTTTCAGTCGTGTAAAACGAAGTCGGACATTTCTAAATGCCCAAGTCTCTACTTCTAACATCACTTGGCCTCGTGTTGTTGTAGAGAACGCGTCAGTTAGCGCGTTTTTGGTAGATCTAGATAAAGCCAAGGACTCGCGGCACACGCACACACGCACAAGGTCGATCTTAAACGGGAGCCCTGTGTCCGGCCGCGATCGTTCACCGTGCACCACGCAATGTCACCTTCATCACGAAAACTTCGAATTATCAAAAACTCGCGCGATCAGTAAATTAGAATACCTACCTTCAACACGCGTTGCATATTTCTCGGCTCGTCTCATCTGTCCGTCTTTCAAATTTTTTCAGGAACGCGTGGAGAATTGGAGATGTCAAGCTGAAGTTAGCTTTGAGCAGTAAAACCAAACTCTAAGCGAGCTTGATCATGACGCTATTCGTGCGATTTGAAATTTTACCATTTTACTAACAAAAATAAAATAAACCATCCTTTCTGCTACATAATTGTTGTATACTGCTATAAAATTGTTGCAATGCGACTGAATATGTCATCCGTCTCGTGGCGAGAGTGTTTTGTTTTGTAATTAAAAATCAAAATGATTCACTACCTGCAACACTTTTTTTTCCTAATAATATGGACGAAACGTGTTTGAATCATAGTAAGAGATAATAACTTTACCTATTTACCTGTAAACTCTATAATCTTTATTTTAAAATAATCCTTAAATTTTTGGCAACTGGCAACAGGTTCTTTATATATTTTGCAATACAGTGTGTAATATTACAAGTATGATATGATCCATCCGCAAACAACAAATGACTTACAATTGTGAACGCTTCATTCAACTATTACGTGTCCTAAGGGGTTTGACGCAGATTGTGCACTTCGCAAATTGTGCACTTGACGCAAAATGTGCACTTCGCAAATTGTGCAATTCGCAAATTGTGCACTTCTCAAAATAGTAATTCGCAAACTGTGCATTTCGCAAATTGTGCACTTCTCAAATTGAGCACTCCTCAAAATGAATCTGAAAATTATCATAATGGTTCAAAATAAAAAAAAAACGTTCACTTACATTTCTTTTAATTATTTTGCATAAGTTTAGTACCATAACAGTAGTTTCATGTATTAATAATCCCTTTCAGGAAATGTTTTGAATATATTTTTTAATACATGATACACATCGAGAACTATGTCGAGCACTACAGCCATTTAATATTACATTTTTTTAAAAACATTAACTTTTAACTAATTGCTTTTATAACGTTTTTACAAAAAATAGTTCTCTGTACAAAAATAGAAATTAAAAACATGTCTATTATTTCGCGAGTAGTTAAGTACTCAATTTAGTCAAAAGTAGGAAATAAAATAATATACTTAGGTATATTTATTGCCATATTTATTTATGGCTTTCTTGAAAATAGAGAGTGAAATTCTGTATTCATATTTTTATTATAATTAATTAATAGAAATATTATTACAGTATAAAAATAAATGAAGCATTAAATATACAACGTGTAACGTTAATAGCGCAAAACGTCTCGACGGGTAACTCGGCCATGTTACTGAACAATGTTTGTTCTAAGACTTTTGGAAATTCGCGAATAAAACAATGATTTTTCATACTGATGGGCCCGATCGATTTCTCATTTTGTATGACAAATAAATTTTTTTTTTGCTAAAAAAGTCTTGGAACAAACATTGTTCAGTAACATGGGCTGAGTTACCCAACGAGAGGTTTTGCGCTATTAACGTTACACGTTGTATGTGTACATATTAGTCTATTTCCTACTTTTGACTAAATTGAGTACCTACTTAGTACTTACCTACTGAGTTACGCTACTGAAGAAATAAAAGACAATTTTTTTTTTGTTTTTTTTTTTTTATATAAAGAACTATGTATTTTGAAAGTGTGCTAAAGCGATTAATCAAAATAATTATGTTTATTAATAAAAATAAATATTTATTAGAAAAAAATAATATTTGTATAATAAAAGGCTGGTGTGCTCATAAGTGTATTCTGTATAGGTCACATATACCGAAAAAACATATTCAAAATAATATATCCTGAACGTGATTATTTTTCACACGAAACTACTGTTAGAGTGTTATAATCGTGCAAAATAACAAAAAAATAAATTGTGTGTAAACGGTTTTAATTTAAAACCATTATAATAATATTCACATTCATTTTGAGGAGTGCTCAATTTGAGAAGTGCACAATTTGCGAAATGCACAGTTTGCGAATTACTATTTTGAGAAGTGCACAATTTGCGAATTGCACAATTTGCGAAGTGCACAATTTGCGTCTAGTGCACAATTTGCGAAGTGCACAATCTGCGTCAAACCCGTCCTAAGTAATGACGAACTCTACTGAATGTTTTGTTAAAAAAGCGAGGTGCGGAAATAATCGTAGATTGGCTACAGCCCCTCGCTTTTCATGTTGCTACGAAGGTTTGACTCAGCCGACACGCGCGGCGCGTATCATTTCTGCGTAGCAGTTGATTCGTGCTACGAGCGCCTACGACTATTACTATGTGATTATATTGGCGCACGTCCTCAAAACAACGACTGCTAACAATTCTGTTAGCTGATGGTCACGCCCCGCCTACCCGGACTACCTCAAATAATAAGTTCATAATATAAGAACGACAGTGCTGTGAATAGGGAGAAATTAAGAAAACTCAAAATTAAGAAAACGCAAAAACCGGAACCAACCAAGCAGACTATATCCATGACTACCACTACTCCGCCAGGAGTGTACGACTAAGGGTCAGCTCAGACCGAGACGTGACGCTGCGCGCACATTTCAATAGAGCTATTCAAAATGTAACTCTATTTTCTACACGAAAAGATACACCTTTCGCAACGCAGCGCGGCGGCGCTGCGTTTTATTAGTTTCAAAATCAAAGTGTTTATTTCAATTAGGCCATTACAAGCACTTTTGAATTGTCAAAAGACATAAAATAAAACTAGTACACAAATAGTTATGGTGCTACAGTCCCAGTCACAAGACATAAAAACTGTGAAAGTACCGTAGGTACTCATTCCACCGTGGATTTTAGTCAGTACAAGTCTGACAGTCCCTCCCGCCCTGCCCGGGGTGGGAGGACTCATTTGATGATTTTGCCACGTAAAAAAAAAAAAAAAAAAAAAAAAAAAAAAAAAAAAAAAAAAAGGGTAGATCTCTATGGATAAGAATGAGCAAGAAACTCCATGGACACTCTTTTTCAATCGCCAAAATAATTACATATTATTTTTTACATCATTCATCATCAGGCCGTTACATTATGTGAGAACGATGTGGCAAGTTATTAGTGTCCATAGTAATTAAAAAAAGACTTGGTTTTTGCTATCTGTTGTTGAGAGAGTCGTATTATGTCGTAAGACGTAATTCATGTCGTAATTTATTAAACCACATTTTCTCAAAAATTCTACGGATATCGCGAAAACAAGGATACCTAATTAGACAATGGCTGTAATCAGCGAAAGTACTAATCAAGCATAAGTTCAAAGTGGGATAGATAGATAGAAAATTACCTGAAATTATCTTGTTCATTGACTTCCCAGCAGAAGTACTAGGCTATCATGAGTTCAAAGTGATATTTATTTTTTTAAAAAAAAGGTTGTTTGCCTGAAATATTCTTGTTCATTTACTTACCAGCAAAAGTACTATGCTAGCATAAGTTCTAAGTAGTATTTTTTGTTAAATTTCTGGGTCGATTACCTGAAAGTGTCTTGTTCCAATGAACATTGGAACAAGACACTTTCAGGTAATCGACCCACTTATGTTAGCCTAGTACTTTTGCTGGTTAGTCAATACTAACCAGCAAAAGTACTAGGCTAGCATAAGTTTAAAGTGGTAATATTTTGAGGTCAGTTGCAAAAATTGTAAGGTGATTATTTTTTACTTAGTGGATACAATCGTACCTAAACAGTTTATTAACGTGAGTGTTTCAACAACATCTGAAGAGGCACTCGATTTGAAGCTGCATCACGCGCTTGATTCAGTAGGCAGTTCTTCTGGAGGTGGTGAGTAAGGCGTTCCTCTATCAAGACCTGCCCACCGATAGCCCGAACCCAGTTCCTGATTAAAAAAAAAAAAATTCAACTAATAAAGTATATTCAACTAATAAATACCCAGAATTATATAAATACATACCAGTTTGGGCCTATGCTAGCCTAGCACTTTTGCTAGTTAGTGTTGAACAGGACAATTTTAGGTAATCTTTATAGTTACCCAGAATTACATAAATACACACTAGTTTGGGCCAATACTAGCCTATTACTTTTGCTGGTTAATGTTGAACAAGACAATTTCAGCTAATCTATCTGTCTACCCAGAAATATAAGTGACTACCACTTTGTACTTATGTAAGCCTACTTTTGCTGGATAGTCAAAGAACAAGACAGTTTCAGGTAAACTTTAGAATAATTTAAATACAGACTACCTTGAACTCATGCTAGCCCAGTACTTTTTGTTAGCTTCTAATTGCCTCACTGGTGTTGAAGCCCGTGGGTAGAAATGGGAGTAGACGCTCGAAGTTGTAAGAAAACAACATTTAGTTAGATATTTAAAAACTTGTGTTGCTAACAGTAGGGTGAGTGGGGGTAAGTTGGAATGAAAATTTGATGAGATGAACAGTGTTGATTTGAAACTATTGTCACACAAAGGGATTCAGGGCAAATGCAAAAAAAAATGTTTCGGGTGAAAAAGCATGGTCAAGTTGTTTCTATAATGTTGAAAGAAATCTTTTTGAAACAATATTTTATGAAAAAACTGTTAATTTTGGTCATAAGAAAAACAATATGAAGGGGTAAGACGAAATGTCGAAGGGGTAAGATCGATATAGTGACTAAAATCGTATTTATGGTCATTATGTATGCGTGGTGATCAATAAACCTTCTGTTTCAACTAACTACATAGCATGAACATCAGTTGAATTCAAAAATCGCTCTCTAAGTGCAAGAAAAATAATTAACCAAATAAAATATATCTATCTTACCCCATTGAAACGGCTGACAGCCAGAGGTTCTCAACATGTTGTAGTAAGAAAAAAAAAAAAATTATGCTCATGACTGTTAAGTCTAGGTCGGGTCGATAAATAAAACACGTTTTCATTTAATAAACTCTTCTTGCAGCGCCTCGACTTGTCAAAATAACGGAGATTCCCCCCTGTGTTGCACCTACACACGCCACTCATTGTGCGTACGTGCTGGGCGTTTTCGCCCAAACGGCTAACCGTTTCCCCGACGGTCGTATGGTATCCCCCTGATCATCCATCATCATGGCTATGACCCTCTGCCACGCCACTAGCCAGTCTACCAGCTGGTCGCCTCCACATGCACAGGGTAGATTATACTTTCTGTGTCTGATTCCGTGTTATAGGTTTTCGATACGATGTTGTGAACATTGTGGAAGGAATACCACCGTATATTTTAGATTGAGAACCCCTGACATTTTGTAAGAGTTTCGCAAACGGGGTAACATGGAAAGTTTTATATTATCATCTTACCCCGTTAAAATTTGCAGGGGTAAGTTTGAAAGGCACCATAAATCTTAAAATACGTGAAATAAACAAATCTCCACAATATAGAGCATGTAACATTTCAAAGCTAATTCCGAATATCAAAACGAAATCTTTGTTACTTATCCATGAAAGGAGATACAGCATGCGGGGTAAGAATAAAAAACGCAACTTTACGCGGAAAAATGTGTCCTCACGGAAAATATCAAATAACACACAAATGCTCTCACTTAGCGACTGACGCAGACTGCGGTGCGGGGCAAGACGAAACGGTGTCTACAATGATGTTGCCAGCATTAAAAGATTTCCTTTATATCCGGCGTTATTGTATCTTTTTTATCTTTCCCCGTTTTTCATCTTACCCCCACTCACCCTACTTTTAACTTTTTATCAACCGGGGGCGAGTCAGCGTACCTAAAAGTCAAGGAGGCGAGTTGGTCATTTTAATCGTAAGGGGCAAAATCCAAGGGGCGAGCGGAGCCTAAACCCAAACATGGTTCAATCCCCTTATTAGTAAACGTGGACTAAAGTTTTACCAAGGTTAACCTTCGGATTAACCATACATTTTTATTGAAACATAGTTATTTTCACCTCACAAGTTCGGAAAGATTCTATTTAATCATCTTTACGATGCGCGTCGCATGCGTTATTGCATTTAAAAATAATTAATAAGATTCCATTTGTCATTCGAAAATAAGTGCAATAAGTGCATTTTTACCCGACTGCGCCAGGAGGTTTATGTTTTTCGAGTGTATGTATGTATGTATGTATGTATGTAGGTATGTATGTTTCTGTGTGTTGCTCTGCAGCCTAAACGGCTTGATGGATTTTAACTTGAGAGGTGTCGTTAGATTCGTCTTAAACGTGAGAGTGTCACTGGGGACATAAAACTGGCCAAGTGCGAGTCGAACTCGTGTGCAAAGGGTTCCGAACTAAAAATATTTTTTAAAAATCTCTCACATTCTAAAGTGGGGTATCAAATTAAAGGATGTTAAAAATGGTTTACCAAAATATATATAACTTATATGTTTCAATTTAATTTGGACTGATAAATGCTAACAAAAACTAAAAATAGTAAAATAAAATAAATATTAAAAAAAAAAAACAAAAAACCCGACTTCGTAAAAAAACTAAAAAGAAAGAAACAAGCCCAGTAGTTTAGAATTCACTCATTCACACTCACAGTCGGGGCCCCTTGGGAAGATTTGATTGGTATAATTTGAATGGGCCCCGACTGTGACTGTGAATGAGTGAATTCTAAACTACGGGGCTTGTTTCTTTCTTTTTAGTTTTTTTACGCAGTCAGGTTTTTTTGTCCGTTAGCATGGAAAGAGCTTCCAGAATTTGAAAACTTCTATTTAATTATTTTCTGTATACTTAGTAGGTCGGTGTGCTGGCGCCTACTACATTTCAGTGCACCAACCTCATTTTTATAATAATCGCACTGGCCAGCACATTGACTGGACTGAATAATAGTAATAGTAGTTCGGTCCCGTCGGCCAATCTCAGCTATTACAGTGCACATCAAGTGTGTGCGCAGTCAAAGGGCACTCTCATAGTCCGATGGGATGGGACGCAATCCGACACAACCGGAGAGAGATCAGGACATGGCACCGAGGCGGGGGTATCATACCGCCAACTTCCAAACTTCGGGATCCTAGTTACTGAGGAATTTTAATACAACAACCTTAGCAGTTTTTTGTCCAACCCCCCCGGGACTTTGCAAAGCAATAATTATTTGCAACCCTAAAATTAATGTAAAGAAACGGTTTTTGTCATTCAACTATTACGTTATTATAATATGTACATTTTTACATGTAACCGAAACAGATTATTAATATTTTAATTTAGATTAAAATGGTGAACAAAAATAAGAGCCATAATATGAATGAGTTAAATAAGTACCGTGGTTTCAAAGAGCAGCGGTGCAGGTAGTCGGTACCGACCTGTATCAAGTATGTGCAATCGCATATGTATGTATACAAGGTGAATTTTTCAACGGGGCGTGGTTGGCTATATCCGAAACTATGAGGAATACCAAAAAACGTTGAAAAGAGTCTCGAGGCCGATTTTGACGAAGACTAAAACCGCATCATTGGATTTTAGAAAATTCAATAATCCTGGCCAGGAATCGAACCCGCCGATTATGGTCACCCTGTATAAGGCATGGGTTTGTTTTACCTGCACATATATCCGCACCGACCTATCAGCATCGACAACCTGCTTCCTCATAAAAGCACCCTTATACGAGTATCGATTGTCAGAGGTGACCCATTACAATCAGTGCGTCATGACTCGCTATTCAAATCGAACAACGACTTGCTGTGAGTCGCACTCTAGAACCGTTTCTTGGAAAGCAGACCACTGTTTACCCTCCTCGCGGGCAACGTGGCGCGTGCGCGGTCATGTCCGCATCGTAGTGTGTGTAGCACTGACCAGCGGCCGCCCGGCCGCTGCGCGCCAGTGACCGCGCGCCGCCAACCGCTCCGGCCGCGCCAGCCGCACCTCCCGCCGCACTGACCCGCGCCCCGCGCACACCATGCGCCGCCATGCCGCCGGCGCCCACCGACGACACCAGCGCCTTCACCGTCATCAACCATGAGCAGAGTGGCCCGCAGGCGCTGCAGCCCGCGGTCGAGCAAGCACCGCCGCGCGTGCACGTGGTGAAACCGCTGCAACGGGCGTCCCCGCCGCTTGCACCTCCCGCGCCCCCCGGAGGCATGGGCGCGCCACCCACGCAAACCATCCTCGACCCCAAGTTCTCCCGCGCGCTGGACTTTAAACTCCGACGACTCAAAGAAAAAGAAATTCTGCAAGCGAATCTCCGCCGTCCGACGCGATACCGCTCCAAAAACGGGCTCCTCGCAGCTTCTAATCCAAACGTTAGTTCAATGGAACAGACATGGCCCAAAGTTCTGAGTCAATCACATCCGCGCATCAACATCATTGAACCGAAATGCGAAAAAAAGATATCACCCAAAATGGACAAGTCCCCGTCACCGGGACGCAAGAGCCGCTCCCGCAACGCGGCGTCCACGGAAGGCGACAAGCCGCGCTTTGTGACCACGGTGCGAAGCGGACAGTTCCTGCTGCCGCCGCCCGACGTGGCGCGCATTCTCGGCCTGGAGACGCTGTACCCGGCCAAGGAGAGGGACAAGATAGTGTACTCATACGCGAGCAAGCCCAAAGCAGTAGCTCCGCGCACGAAGCGCTCCATTCAGGAGAAGAAGGAGGACGTGGTGCCGAACGTGGTGCCGCAAACGCACCGCGCTGGCGCCGGCTTGCTGTTCGGCGGCGTGCGCGCGCTCGTGGCCGGCGTGGCGGGCATGCAGCGTCTGCTGCCCGCGCCGACCGCTAGCGAGTACGTCGCCGTCCGATCCCTTGCACTGCACCAACCGAAGCATTTATATAAAACTTATTATCTTTCACAACAGTTTATTCGAGTATTTTAACAACTGGACACGAGCACATCGCGCGTTTGATGACATGTCTCGTATTAAACTCGTAAATGCGAATGGATTCGATCAACAGCTGAGAATGTTTGTGTATTGGCGGTGGACGTAAGGGGCGGTGCGCCGGTGGCCGGTGGCCCACTTTCGGTCGGGGCGCTCGTCCAGCGAGGTCAACAACACACGCTTCCCCCACACTATTCGCATATCTTATCTGAAATTCGATTTATTTTAATCATGTCCTCAATCCTCTTTAAATTAATTTTCGAAATGATTGCGATAGATCTCGCCGCACGAAACAGACCATTGTTTGTTCCGGGTCTGGTTGTTGGTGTATGTGAGTTTCCATATTTATTGTAAACGCACCCACGATAAGTATAGGAGAAATTTCACCGTTTCATGCAGCCATTTAAAATAAGAGATGATATTTTTCTCTATAAAACATGTCTGACTATTTGTTGCTGTTCAAAGTCAGAAAACTTAGTTTACTTAATGCATTTGAATAAACACAAATACTTGCAGTATAATAAGTAAAGGTACTATGACGGCAAACGTAAATAACGTTAATTGGAACGATTTTTGAATTGAAGCATTTTGTTTTTATTTTTTTTAAGACATGCTTGTGTTGTTTGTTACAGCGGCAGCATCGGCACAGCGCAGTACAGCAACGTGATGCATGACAAGCGCGTGGTGCGCGGCAGCACCGTCACGTCGCATCCGCACGCCGCGGTACGTATCTACCACACGAATCACGCCCTAAGTCACACATTTATTTTTTTAACTAGCAGTCCGCCCGCGACTTCGTTCGCGTGATTTTCGAATTTTGCCTTTGTGAATTTCTAGTCCCGGCGACCCTCTATATGGGATGCTGTTGGAAAAACTAAATCAATATTCAACAAAAATTCTATCAACCCGCAATATTCCGTCTTATGTAACACCTAGGTCCTAAAAATTTAAGACTCCTAACTATCAACCCCAATACAAACTTTTAGGGGTCGAATTTCGTATCATCCTCTCTTAGTGAGAACCTGTATCCTAAATAGAACCCCCCTGCAATGTTGAGTCCTCTAATTACAAACACCAAAGACAACCCCTAAGGGGACGAATTTTGTAAAATTCCGCCTTAGTGAGAACCTAAGTCCTAAAACAACCCCCATGCTGAAACTCCTAGCATTTGTAGTAACAAAGTTTCATACTGTCAACCCCATAAACAGCCCCTTAGGGGTAGAATATCAGAAAATAGTGCCTTGGTGTGCATTTACGTCATAAAAGAACAACCTTGCAAAATTTAATACTTACTCCTAGCATTTGTAGAAACGAAGTTTCATACAAAATGTCAACCCCTAATTCAACCCCTTGGGGTCTATTTTCACAAAACACCCGCAACTACGTCCAAAAAAGAATTTCTATGCAAAATTTGAGTCTCCAAACTATCAACCCCGAAAAAGCCCCTTAGGGGTCGAATTTCGCAAAACCGTCTTAGTGAACATTTAAGTCTTAAAAAGAACCCCTCGCAAAATTCGAGACGCCTAGCACTTGTAGTAACATTGTAGTAACAGAGTTTCATACAAACTATCAAACACAAAAACAAACCGTTTTGGGGTCGAACTTCGCAAAATCCCGCCATGGTGTCCATCTAAGTCTTATAAAGGAACCCGGTGTAAAATTTGGGGCTCCTCGCACTTATATTGACAGAGTTTCATACAAACTGTCAACCCCAAAAACAACCTCTTAGAGATCGAATTTCGCAAAATCCCGTCTTAGGTATTACTTACGTCCAAAAAAGAACCCCTATGTAAAAATTTCAGTCTCAATTCTATCAACCCCAAAAACAACCCCTTAAGGGTCGAATTTCTCAAAATTTCCACCTTGGTGAGCATTTACATCTTAAAAAGTACCACCATTCAAGATTTGAGACGCCTAGCACTTGTAGTAACAAAGTTTCATACAAACTATCGTCCCCAAAAACAAACCCCTCAGGGGTCGGATTTCGCAAAATCCCGTCACAGTGAGCATCTACGATCTAAAAAGACACCCCATGAAAAATTTGGAATTCCTAGCACCTGTAGTAGCGAAGTTTCATACAAACTATCAAGCCCAAAACCAACCCCTTAGGGGCCGAATTTCGCAAAATCCGTTCTTAGTGCTCACCTACGTGATATAAGGAGGGCCTATGCCAAATTTCAAGTTTCTAGGCCCAGCGGTTTGGGCTGTGCGTTGTCAGATCAGTCAGTCAGTTTTGAATTTTATATATATAGATTATTTAAAGACTATGGAAGACTTACAGCTAAATACAATAATGATAAATAACAGTACGATAATCTGACAGCCAATTACAAGTCTTCACGTTTGGAACCCGTTTGTTAAAAAAAAAACTGTGGAGCAAATTGTATGTATGTACATACCGCCAAATACCTAATGCCATAAAACAAAAAATTAAATATAATTATACAAGTCAAGACCATCACCTAATTTATGTAAGAAACTAATACAATACAATATTATTATTATTAAAAACGCATTTTTGCCGTGGTCGCACTCGTTTCAAAAATAACAAAGTCGAGCTGTCTGCACACCTTGTTAAAATACCCACTTACAAGCACAAAGTACGAATTTTGTCTGTAATTAGTGTTTGTAATGGCTGCTACACACATTTCTCATACACACTTGTCGATTTATCGTTGCAGTTTGAACTGTACCGACTAATCGTAACGATTTATCGTAAGGTGTGTAGCAGCCTTAAATGGCACTCGCAGTGGTGGATTAAACCTTTTGGATTTGAAGGAACATTGAAGTAGAAAGAAGACAAAATATCAGAACAGTTTATAAGTCACCTCGAACCGTTTTCAACAAAAATATACAATGTATATATATATATATATATATATGCGCTCAATTCGGTCAATATAATTATTTGTGATAACATGGACTCCATATTTCAGATGCATATTCAAAGAGGCTTCTAACAAAAGTGCAGTATAGAATTTTCATAATATATGTTGGCTTGAGTGAAGCACTTGGATAATGATGTGACATGTGACCGTGACATAAACCACTTATCCGATTTCTATAAATTTTTAGGGTTCCGTAGTCAACAAGGAACCCTTATAGTTTCGCCATGTCCGTCCGTCCGTCCGTCCGTCCGTCTGTCCGCAGTTTAGTTCAGAGACGCACAGTACTAGAGAGCTGTAATTTGGTGTAAATATACGGATTTGTTGTGCCAAAAAAGTGGTAAAATAAAATCTCGTAAAATATTTTTTTTAAGGGTACCTCCAGTACTTACACGTAAAGTGAGGATTTTTTTTTTCTCGCGTACCCCTTAGTGTGGGGTATCATTAAATAGGCCTTTAAAAAATAATGATAGTTTCCATTAACAGTTTTTTGATAAAAAAATTCGTTTGTGAAATATTAAGCTTTAAAGTGCTAAATTTTGCTCGATTCGAGTGTCCCCCCCCTCTACCAGCTAAACGGTTATGTTTGGGGGTGTGAAAAATTCACAATAGTAGCATATATAACGAAGTTTAAAAGAAAAATATCATGACTAAGTAGGCTTTACAACTTTACGAATAATAGTCGACCAACTTATAAAATGTACTTGAATAATATGTTTTCTTAAACAAAATGTATCGGAGAACATGCTCTTCAACTGCAAATGTAAGTTTGTCAACTTTATTTTACAGCTTTTGGGGATAGGTAGGTTTTTATCGTCAACTATTTTTAACTAAATTCAAAAAAAGGAGGAGGTTCTAAATTCGTCGTAATCTCTTTTCTTATGTATTTTTCCTGATTTCTCAAAGACTCCTGGACCGATTTTGAAAATTCTTCTTTTTAAAATTAAATTCAGCGAATCAGTTTAATTTGTTTTTTGATGGGCAACTACGGAACCCTACACTGTGCGTGGCCCGACACGCACTTGGCCGGTTTTTTCATGGGACCATTTGGAAAGTGTACCTACTTACCTTTTCCAACAAAAAAAAATTATATCGGTTCGTAAGCAACGCAGTTATGCGCGAACAAACATATAAAAAAAAACATCCGGTTTTAGAATCTCCAAAGAAGTCGGTTAAAAATAAAAACCGTACCTACCTAAATATTTATTTATCTATCATTCACACCTCGCCGTATAATTCCTGCATAATAAACTTTGACAACCACAAATCACTCCGTAGAACTTTATATTGGACCGTCTTAGGAATGGAATTTTCAAAGTCGTTCCAATATGTCTTCTTTGATCAGTGCCGACACCGTATACCGTAGGGGAACGGTGTATAAGACGGGGACGCGAGGTATAATGGGGACATCACTCTTTAGACATACTTAACACAAAACTAAGGCCGAGACTCCACCAAAGCTGTGCGAGTCGAGACGTGTTTTGAACAACCAATAGAATTGCGTTGCCGGAGTGGAGCTGTGTCAATAACGCAATTCTATTGGTTGTTCAAAACACGTCTCGACTCGCACAGCTTTGGTGGAGTCTCGGCCTAACGTAGCGCAAGCTCCGTCAGGACGTCATTTGCAAGTGGCGTCCTGTTGGCGCTTGCGCTACGTTAGTATTGTGTTAAGTTTGCCTTAAGTCTTTGATTTCTCATCATATCCCGCGTCCCCGTCTTATACACTGTTCCCTTATCTGTATTCAAAATTTCAAGTCAGGTCCAGCAGTTTGGGCTGTATGTTGAATTGTTGATGTATCAGACAGTGAGTCAGTATTTTGAATTTTATACATTTACGCAACGCTGCCAACGCTGGCAACAGCTAGTACCTAGCTGTTGCCAGCGACATCGCCAGGCGCCCGCTACAATTCGAAAAATTATTATCCCACGGGAACATAAAACGACATTAAGTACTACACTATGTGTTAATCCAGGTTATAAACTATCTGTGTGCCAAACCCGTTCAATAGTTTTTACCTACGTGAAAGTGTAACAAACACACATAGAAGAGAACTCTTTGCTTACAACTTAAAGAAAATGATTTGATCTGTGTAGGAAATACCTATGTCGTTCTTTGACCTGAGTTTTTGGTAAAGAAGCATATTCATGTAAAGTGAACGTGGACTAGTAATTAATGTGTATCCTTTCCAGGGAGACGGCATCGAGAGCATGGCGGCGAGAGCAGCGCGCACGCGGCGGCGCGCACTCGCGCGTCGTGCGGCCGCCGCGCGCCTGCGCCCGGGCACGCCGCCGCCCGCGCCCGGCCGCCGCCACCACCCCATACAGACCGAGTACTACCTCGAGGAGGTAACAAGACCTTACACAAATAAATACACAGGGCTGTGCCGAAACTAATATGAGGAATACCTAGCGAAACATAATGAAAGGGAGTCTCGATCTCGAGATCGATTTTTGAAAATTAATATGTAGATAACTTTTTCATTTAATAAATCACTGGATTTTTCTGCTCGATAAAAGTAATTCCGGGATTTGAGGCTAGGATAGGAGGCTAGGCTAGGATATCCATACTTTACTCTTTCGCTGTATGAAATCAGTGTAAGTAATGAATAACTCTACCTCATGTGTCAAATCTGCTCAAAAAAAATCCAAACCCAACACTTCGCGAATGGCATCCATTTTCGGCTGAACCGGCCGGAATAAGTACGCCAGTAGGTCATCCTACCCGAATCTGTCAAATTTTTCCGATCGTATATTAACCTTCCACTAGTTGATACCTACAATAAAATGCAAATATCTTTGAATTCCAACCAGCCCGTGAAATTCAAATTTTCTTACGTTTTTTGCAATTTTCAGGCCAGTGACATGTTGTAACTTTATCAAAATATGAATTGCGGCAATAACAAGTATAATTTTAAATATAAAAATGATCAAAACATTCGCTCCATCAGCTCTCACATAGAAAAGGTGCATTGTGTTAAAATCTATTAAAGGACATAGATTAGACTTAACGACCGATTTTTGTCGTTATATTTGCCGAGACTGCAGGGCCTGGTAGTTGATGGTTACAGTACATACGTGTGCGTGTCGCGGTTGCAGCTGTTCGACAAAGGCGTGGAGATGGACGTGGGCGTGCAGACGGATCTGTTCGTGGACCGGCCTGCCACTCCCGTGTACGTGCCCGCTAAGACAGGCGCCGACGTCGCCACGCAGATCTACCCCGGAGACGTAAGTGTATTTCATGTTTACTGTTTTATATTTCGTGGAATGGATGGTTGTTCATAATTCTGCTTTCACAGCTGTTCGACTTCGACCTTGAAGTGCAACCCATCCTGGAGGTGCTGGTGGGCAAGACGACCGAGCAGGCGCTGGGGGAGGTGGCGCAGGAGGAGGAGCTGGCCACGCTGCGCGAGCAGCAGCGGCGCTTCATCGAGCTGCGCGACGCCGAACTAGCGGAGCGGCAGCGCCTGGCCGCGCACGACCTGCGCCTGCACCAGGAGAAGGAGCGGCGCGTGGCGGAGGCGCGCGTGGCGCAGGTGGCGGCGGTGGAGGCGCGCGAGCGGGCCGCCGCCGCCGTGCTGGTGCAGGGCTACGTGGCCGAGCTGCTGCCCGCCGTGCTGGCGGGGCTGCGCGACCAGGGCTACCTCATGGAGCGGATCGAGCGTGGTTAGTACGCTTACCACATTGGCATTGCGTTGCCAAGGTGAATTAAAAAAAAGAACGATTTTATAAATGAATGTCTTTATTGGATAAGTACGTTAATTCCATTTCGCAAAAGTCTCACGGCCTTGTGACGTTTATTATAATGTCTAGCAATAATTATTTGCAGGTATCGACGAGGAGTTCATGCCGTGGCTTGTAGATGAGGTGTCGAAAGAAATCGAGTCTATCATCACGAGTCGAGACGTCATTATAGGTAAGAAGCCTAGGAAGTTGCTGTCCGATGGGAAATGATGTAAACTTCACCTCAACAAAATTAAAGTGCTATATCTGAAACACTGGTAAAAATGTGGTCCAACGATATGGCTGCGGTTTCACTGAGGCGGGGAGCGTAGCAGAGCGGTGAGCGATTCACCAATCACATGGCTTGAAATTCACATCTTTTCTCCACTCAAGCGTAGAGAGATACCAATTACTACCACAAGTATTAGCTAGCTACTGTCATAGATGTAAACAAGTTTTTTGAATATTTCTATGGCTACTGCTCACGTAGGACATGTTGGTCGGCAGAGATTGTGCGCGACGTGGTGGAGGCGCGCGCCGAGCTGTACCGCGCGGCCGGCGAGCGCGACGCCGAGCGCGCCGAGCCCGACGAGTCCGTCACGATTGCCTCGTTCGCCTCCGAGGAGCACGAGGAGGAACGTGAGTCAAATTAAATCATTTATTTAAACTTGGCCACTTACAGTCACTTTTGAATTGTCTAAAGACATTAGAGAAACATCCGATAGGTAACATTTTTTTCAATTTTACACAAAAATCTGTTTTTGTCCATTGCATTACTGTAGAAAGGTAACTCAAAAATTACCCCTGTATTTTGCATGTTTTAAAAAAGTTAAAAATGATTTGTTAAAAAAAAAAGAAGGTTCTCAGTTCGACCTGTATGTATGTATGTTTGTCCGCGATTATGTCGCGCTTGGCTGGACGGATTTTGATGCGGTTGTCAGGAAAGCAGGAAAGTGTCATTATATTCTGGAGAAGGTTTTAGTATATAACACAAATAGATATCCCGTGATGTTGCCCACGTGGATCAGTTTTTTAACCCCAGACGGAAAAAGAAGGGTGTTATAAGTATGACGTGTCTGTCTGTTTGTCTGTCTGTTGCACCATAGAGCCTGAACGAATGAAGCGATTTCAATTTAGTTTTTTTTTTTTGTATTAAAGGTGACTTACGGGCGAGTGTTCTTAGTAGGGCATGCAACCGGGAAATCCCGGTACCGAAAATACCGGGAAATCCCGGGAATTTTTAAAGCAATCCTGTACCGGTTCTTCGACCCGTAGTCTCGGTACTTTCGATACTTTCGGTACTTTATTATTTTCCTTCTTTTTTTCAATATAAAGTTACAAATCATATCCAATAAACTATTCTTTTACAATATTGTTGATATAAAACATTTTATTTGAAAATAATGAGAATTTCATAAACAAAAACTAATCAGCAATGTAAATAAGGGGTCAGTTATGATGATGATTATGATTCATTTATTGCATTACTTTCATTTTGAAGAGAATAACTTAATCATGCTCAGATTTTGTGTATTTTATAATTATTTGGTTTATTAATCTCTAAAAAGCTTTTACATTTTTTTATGATACTACCTTTATTTCAAAGAAAATAGCGTTTGTTACATTCTTTTCTTGAGTTTTAATTTTTTTCATCTCGAAAAAGAATTATAGTAGTTTTGTTTTGCTACAGTTTGTTTAATGATATTTATATATTATTTAGTAGGAAAAAAGAATGTGATTTTAAAGACTTATTATATAGAGGAAAGAAGAAACCAATTACGTGACAAAGATAGGCTTATTTTTAATTCAAAATATAGTAGGAATTTCCAATATTCAAAATATAGTTCTGATATATTTTAATTATTATATTTAAAAGTTACTTTTATATCAATATAAAAAAATACATGTGGCACTCGGAGATTGCGAGAAGCTACCTTTTTTTCCACTTCACTCGCTCGGAAAGATTCTATTCATTCGCGCGTTTTGCGTGCAAAATGAAGTTTAATAACTCCATTTTGCACGCAAAACGCGCAAAACTCCATTTTTCGCGCAAAGATTTGTTCAAAATTCGGACAAAATATCTTGTAGTCAACTATTTTCTTCACTGGCAGGCGAGGCGCAGAGCCGTCCCCAGTGCATTTCCTCGCTTAGCGAGGTGAAAAGTTGTGTGTTGCATTCGGAAGCAAAGTTTTTCTGCATCTCGTACCTTTGAAAAGTTCGCCACGCTCGTACCGTAATTTTCGCATGAAATATCAACTTTGCAGCCTTGCATAACAAATAAGTATTTTATTTTAAAAGAAAATTAAAATGTTTGTGATGCACTACTGTAATATAGAACTTCTTTGTTGCAGGAGAATTTTATTAGTAGGTTTCATTGTGAAAACTCCTTTTGCAGTTAGCCGTTTAGAATTAGAAAGATAAAGTAAATTGTTTTTATGACGGATATTTTTATGATTACCGAAGTCTCCCGAACTGAAACGACGTTAGACGATGCGTGGTGTCAGATATTTTCATTAGGTTTTTGTTGGGAATGTCTTGATTGGGTCACCGCGCCGCGCCGCGATCAGAGCTCGCGATAAAAGCTATGCAATAGCTTAAAAAAGCATTTAAATTCGGTTCCTTGAGATTATGTTCTGATGATTATTGCCAATTATAGATTTACGAATAAAACAAAGTTTATGAACTACTCCATCCCACCCACATTTGTAATGACTTCATTTTTCAACTGATTTAGAAAATTTTATGTAGTGTGCACGCACTCGTGCCTTTCATACGATAAGTTAATAGCGACATTTGTACGTGAGTACCGAAAGTACCGAATTTCCCGGGAAATCCCGGTTCCATGTCCCAGTACCGAAACTTCGGTACCGGGTGTTAAAAAGTACCGGTTCTGCAACCCCTAGTTCTTAGACATATTCATCATCATCATCATCATCAGCCTATAATGTTCCCACTGCTGGGACACAGGCCTCCTCTCTTATGAGAGGGAGTGGGCCATAATCCACCACGCGGGCCCAGTGCGGGTTGGCAGATGTCACATGTCTTCGAATTTTTGGTTCTAGGACATGCCGGTTTCCTCACGATGTTTTCCTTCACCGTTTTGAGAGCAGTGGTGATGAAACAAATTACACAAAGTAATGCGCCTGGCGGGGTTCGAACCCACGACCTACAACTTGTAAGTCGGGACCGATACCACTGGGCCACCACTGCTCTAGTTGTTGTAAGTTGTTGTAAGTTGTAGGGGTAAAAGTGGGGAAGGGTAAACGAGGTTTGCAAATATACACGAGTGGGGTCTCAAATGAAAGCCACTGAAAGGGAATATTGATGACTTACGCTGCCTTCACATTTGGGCGACAGTCGCGCGACAGACGCTGCTTATGCGCGGCTGTTCATAAAATGTAAAGGAATGTGCTTCTGCCGCGCTGCTGTCGCGCGACTGTCGCGCAAATGTGAAAGCAGCCTTAATCGAGAGTGTTCTCAGCTTTGTTTGATGACAAAATTGGTGGAGATTGGGGACATGGAAATCCGATTGTCAAGTGAGAGTGTCAATTAATAGATACTTCTCAGTCTTTGCAATTCTGCTAAAGATGATTTATCACATGGGTTATTACCTAATTATTTTGTGCTGTAACCGCCCAAAATAAAATGATATATAATAAGTATGTACTTACGAGTACCTATAAAGAGTATCAAAAAAATTTAAATTAAATGTTTAAAAAATCCCCCGACACAAAAAAAATATAAAAGGATTCCTTTAAAAAGTATTAAATAATAAAAACAACTCTAGTGTCCCCCCCCCCTCTACCGGCTAGTTTGGGGTATGAAAAAATTCACAATAGTAGTATGTATGTATAACAGAGTTTAAAAGAAGATTATCATGACTAAGTAGGCTTTACAAGTTTACGAGTAATACGAGTAGTCGACCAACTTATAAATGGTACTTGGATAACATATTTTCCTAAACAAAATGTATCGGGGAACATGTTCTTCAACTGTAAATGTTAGTTTGTCAACTTTATTGTAACCTATTTTTAACTAACTTCAAAAAAAGGATTGGTTCTTAATTCGTCGTAATCTTTTTTTTATGTATTTTCCCCGATTTCTCAAACACGCCTGGACCGATTTTGAAAATTCTTGAAATTAAATTCAGCGAATCAGTTTATATGTAGTTAGTTCGCATAAGTATTTTGATGGGCAACTACGGAACCCTACACTTGGCCGGTTTTTTGTGTTTGGTTTTGAAGTCGGCTCCCTTTTAAAAAAAAAAAAAATTTCCGGATTAATACGGAAATGTCGAAGTCGAGAGAGTCCAGACTCATTCGTCAGGACTGTCTGACCAACACTGCTTCAGGTCGCAGCTGGTTGCATTTTTTTTTGTATCTATTATTTATGTACGGTGGTGTGGATGACCGAAATAAAAACTTCACTTCTTGAAACTTCTTGTTCTTTATTAATTTTGAACTTATTAATAATCATATTTAGGCACCTTTTTTTAGCTCGCCCGCCATTGTTCTTCCCTCTCTCTCCCATACATACTCTCTCATTCACTTGTCGCTGCGTTCCCATTTATTTATCTTAAAACTATGATGCGTTCCAAATTCTAAATTAACATCCTACATTTATTTACTTATTTTATTCGTTTAAGTTACACAGTTTAGTAGACGGCACTAGCTTCTTCCCGTAGCTTGGTCGGCGTGAAAATCGCGTGACTAGGTACCGGGATAAATGTATCATATGTGCTTATCCAGATCATGGCCTCCCGGAAGACGTCCACTGCTGAACATAGGTTCCCGAACCTTAGACCGCCACACCGAAGATGAAAAATTCACCCTGTTTAGCTTACAATTATATATTTATTATTTCTTCAAGCCCAATCTAAGTGGCCCAGCACTCGACAGCACTGTATAATGTATTGCTATTCTATAAAAGTCTACCGTGGCAGTTTGGCAGCGCTGAAGCTACGGGTTGGCTTTGGTGGAATTTTAGCCTATGGGTTGGATCACGAAGTTAAAAGCTGTAAAACAAACCGTAGCTAGCAGCAGAGACCTAAAAGTAACTTAGAGTGCTGCCGCCCCCTTCCCCGCTGGCGGCGCCACTCGCGCCACTTGCGCCATGTGCGACCTGCCGGCGAGCACCCGCCGCACCCGGCCGCACCCGGCGCGCCACATTAGCGCCACCTCGCACGTGCTCTCCATCCGACACGGTGTCCCGAGCCATTATAACACTATGCCATTCCTATTATCCCGTGTGCCACGGTACCGCACGATTTTCAACCATAACCACACATCCTCATATGTTCACTGTTGTTATGTTACCCTTCCAACAGTTAGGCTGCTGAATTGTAGACTTAATTGCCTTACTAATAGTGACTGTAATAAAGGACACATAGTAAGGATGCGTCCGGTGCGCGGTGCAGTGCAGCGTTGTGGCGAAACTGTGAAGGGGATGTAAATAATGCGTGTGGCGTCGCGGTGCGAGCAATTACGTTTGATACGGTGTGATGACAATATAATATCGTTTTGATGCGGGGCGCGTTTGTATGAGTTAGTTAAGAGCATTAGTTATTTTATTTGGCACAGCACAGGCCGCACGTGCGCGCAGGCCCCACTCGCCCGCTACAATAACAAACGCCATGCACTACTTGTGATGATAATCTTACTTGACGGCTCCTCGTGGAGCTTATTTGTACAATGGACTAGCCTCTGTGGAGACCTAAGGGAACACGCACAACAATTTGTTAATTCATATTGATGTATGGCCTTTGGCATTGCAAGGTGCCTATATACCTAATACTTAGGTGATATTGACAAAGCTTTAATTTAAAAGACACATCGTCTTCCATGTCATTTATTTACCTGAGAATAGTGAGTATATAGTAGATCTATGGTCAAAAATACATTTTTTTTTTTTTTTTATCGTGGTTAAAAATCAAAATAAAGGAACAATTTACAAAAAAAAATATTTTAAAAAGAATGAAATGTACACTTGTACAGTCACAGAAAAAATAATATATTTGTAGGTCATTTCATACTTTGTGCCTTCCCCATTCCTATCTTATAAAATATTTATCACTTGATCCCCTTGGTGAAAGAGCTAAGTATTTACATATAAACGAGTTGGTACGGAACCTTCGATGCGCGAGCTCAACTTGCTCTACACCTGGCTGAAATTAAAAAATGTTAATCGACTACTCCCGCCCTAAGTGCAGAGATTAAACGACGAAGCATAAAGTAATCCACAGTTGACCTTATGAGGATAACATTTAAATGAAACCTACCATCAGTCATTAATTATAAGACCTGCTATCAGTACCCACAACCACGGTGATAGAGTTACCGATGAACACGTGTGGAGTCCTGTCCACCGCTTATTTGATTACAACAGAGATGCTACTTACGATAGGAGCGTTAATGTTGTTGAATGCAACATTGTCAGCACCGAACATATCGCAGTGTAGCGAGCCGCACGTGCGCTGATCGAGTGCGCGATAATTCAGCGGCTCGCACTGTGATGCTAATAGAATAACATGCGGTATGGAGATCTCGTACCAAATTGATTTTTGCGAAATTACTTAGATTTCGCACCTTGGTGGTGGTCGACGGAGCCACGTTAGGTGCAACCAAAAGAATTCCTTAAAAAAAACTCATAATAACAGGTTTGATTTGAACCCGCGGTCATCAGTATTAATGTCAACAGTTACTAAATCCACCACCGCTAACACCGTTTCGAAGAAATGGTGAAATTTTGTGCGTGTAAAAGTGTAAATCTACATTAACAAAAATTCATTTGACAGCGTAGAGCAGTCTTTGGTCTCGCAGTGTGATATTTTTTGAGTATTTCGTGATTACAAAGGCGACTGACGTCTGCGCGACAGTATTTCAAGCTTTAGCAACAATCACGGGTAGGGTTGCCAACTATACTGTTTTGAACAGTATTATACTGTTTTTCACTAAATTATACTTTTTACTGTTGAACAAAAAAAAAGTATACAAAATACTGTTTTCAGCATCAAAATGCAGACACATTATTATGTGTTACACTTAGACGCTCACAAATTTGTTTTTATTTAGTCAGAGGGCGCTCACTGCTCAGTGCAGGGCAGCCAAACAAATCACACTGAGTTTACAAACAAAGATTTTCTTGAAATGAGTACTAGCCAAAAGTGGTGCCATTTAATAGTAAACACTTCAGAAGAATTTAAAAACATAACTAAAATTGTCTCATATCTACTTTCTGTTCCTGCTACCTCGAGCATTTACTGAAAGAGTTTTTTCAGTAATGAATTCTAAGTGTCGGGATGACAGAATAGAGTCTATCATCTATCAATTTAATAAAAACCGGCCAAGTGCGTGTCGGGCCACGCACAGTGTAGGGTTCCGTAGTTGCCCATCAAAATACTTATGCGAATTAACTAAACTGATTCGCTGAATTTAATTTTAAAGAGAAGAATTTTTAAAATCGGTCCAGGAGTTTTTGAGAAATCGGGGAAAATACATAAAAAAAAGATTACGACGAATTTAGAACCTCCCCCTTTTTTGAAGCAAGTTAAAATAGTTGACGATAAAAACCTACCTATCCCCAAAAAACATACCTATTACAGCTGTAAAAATAAAGTTGACAAACTTACATTTGCAGTTGAAGAGCTTGTTCTCCGATACATTTTGTTTAGGAAAATGTTATCCAAGTACATTTTATAAGTTGGTCGACTATTACTCGTAAAGTTGTAAAGCCTACTTAGTCATGATAATTTTCTTTTAAACTTCGTTATATATACTACTATTGTGAATTTTTTCACACCCCCAAACATAACCGTTTAGCTGGTAGAGGGGGGGGGACACTCGAGTCGAGCAAAATTTAGCACTTTAAAGCTTAATATTTCACAAACGAATTTTTTTATCAAAAAATTGTTAATGGAAACTATCAATATTTTTTAAAGACCTATTTAATGATACCCCACACTAAGGGGTACGCGAGAAAAAAAAAAACATCCCCTCTTTACGTGTACAGGAGGTACCCTAAAAAAAAATATTTTACGAGATTTTATTTTACCACTTTTTCGGCACAACAAATCCGTATATTTACACCAAATTACAGCTCTCTAGTACTGTGCGTCTCTGAGCTAAACTGCGGACAGACGGACGGACGGACGGACGGACATGGCGAAACTATAAGGGTTCCTTGTTGACTACGGAACCCTAAAAATGAGCTCCTCATTTATTTTAATTTCAGTTTTAATTGTGATGAGGCGTATGAAGTTTTTAAAAATGATTGTAAATTAGTAAGTTGTGCGAGAAGCTCCAAAAAATATGTATTTAAAACAATAAATAAATAAAATACTGTTCGTTTTTCTAAAATACTGTTTAATTATCTTCATAGACCTGAAAATACTTTATTTCTTGAAAAAATAGTTGGCAACCCTAATCACGGGCGCCACTTGGCGGAGTGCCCCGCGACCACCGCGGTCTTTGCGAGTTTTGCGACAACAACCCTATTTGAACTCTCCATCTCTACAATACTGTTCATTTTACAATTGACTCGGTCGTTATTTATACAGCTGCACTTTCTCCCCGTTTAAATACGCAGATATTTTTTACATCGCGTCCGTACAATATAATAATAATGTAAAGCGCTTAAATGTAACAGACTAGAGCACTCATTGAGGAAATGATAATAAGTGCAAGCACATAATATATTGGATTTTACGAAATTACAAATTACAGTAGAGAACAAAAGTTTGGAATCAGTTGAAATTGATCCGGGACAGCTCCTTAAATAATAGCGTGATTTGAATGAATAATATCAATGGTATCCATTAAAAGTTAATAATTAAACCTTTAAAATGGTATCATTTTTATTTATTTTAAGTTATTAAGTATTAAAGATCGCGCGGACGCGTGGAATCTGAGTTAGTGATTCTATACTTTTGCTGGTGAGTGTAGCTTCTGTTTAGTGCAAACGACAATTATTTTAAACCTAAAATGGCGAAGCATAAAACGCATTTATTTAAATAGGGTTTAATTCTGAACAGAAAAAAACAGCCTGGAAAAAACGTAATATTTTAATTGTTGAACAAAAAAGTATTTGTTAAGTATGAGTTTATCATAACTGTACCCTTAGCACGAATTTTCAGTATTTGAGACGTAAAGTAAACTGTAACTTTGACAATTTCAAATTGACAATTTTCAAGGAAAAAATTAGTCCCTGCTTCGCACACCAGAGGCGCTGTTCCATTTTTCCATACAAGAAACGCTGTAAATACTGTAAAGTAAAAGAGTGAAAATTCGTGCTAAGGGTACTGATACACTGATAGAGAGAAAAGACATGCCATCGAACTTTTTGTAGTAGATCTACAATTCTCTAGTAGGTACATTAGGTACTTTGCTCTATCGCTGCTGGTTTTATATTTCAGTCAATTTACGTAAAACCGTAATGGAATATTAACCTAAAACATTCTCAATTTTTTTTTTGTTGTCTTTTTAGTTTAATATTCAACCCAAATTCTTGTAAAATACATCATTCTCTTACATGTGCACTAGAATTTTGTAATCCGTGGCACCGGTATTAACATCCCTCATGTACACATGCTAATAAAATACCATATCTCAAAAACAGCTGAACAGATTTTGATGAAACTTGCAGTATTTCCTAAGGTGAACGATCCCTAGTACAACAAAAAAAGAATTTTGGATATCTGTCCACAATTGCCGGAGTAATCGCGTAACAAACACGCAAAAAGTAATGTCATCAAAGTAGCCGAAATCAATAAAAATGCTCACAAAATAAAAAGTACTGAACCAAATCGGCTAAAATTTTTATGGGACCACACTGCAAGTATATTGCATCGATCAAAAAAGAATCACATACTTACATAAAAAAGAAACATACCGACCGAATTGAGAACCTCCTCCTTTTTTTGAAGTCGGTTAATAACTTTGAAAGGCAAATTGCGGCTTACTATGTATGACGTATTAAAAAACAAATATCTAGTCGACCGAGCTTCGCTCGGTTTTTAAAATGTCTATATCTTGGGAACCGAGCTTTTCTCGAACCTGGGACCTTGATCCGAAAAACCCCTAATCTGTAACTTTCATGAAAATCCTTGGAGCCGTTTCCGAGATCCTGATTATATATAAACAAATATACAAGAATTGCTCGTTTAAAGATATTAGATAGATTACTTGATCTCTTTCAAGTCAATGGAAGTTTGCATGTTATAGATTTATCATTCTCTTATTTTAGAAGTTACAGGGGTTCAGTTTTTTGCCATTTAGCTACGGAACCCTAAAAATGTACAATTTTTTGCACTCACTCCGGTGTCTCTAGTCCTTTACATAAAGTTTTTTTTTATTAAAACTTAAAAAACATTGTAAATGAGTATCTACTGAAGTTCATAAAAGGGTAAATTTACTTACACATTGTCAACATTGCCAATGCTGGCTATTACTAATATTACATTGTAAAACAAGTTAAAATTTTGGTAGTAGAAATTATTGTTTCATAATTATTATGTCTATATTATCATACTTTACCATTTACAATACAATTTTAAACAGTATTATACTTCCATGCTGATCTGGAAGCAATAGAAAAACATAGAATGTATCAGCTGATCATCCCGTGCAAGTTGTAAAAGTCAGCTAAGGGAAACGTTTACTCTACAATCCTTAAGTAAACACAACCAACTTAGGGCATGCGAACTGCCTCAGTATGCAATTGGCCTAAGTTGGACAATTGGCGTTAGAGCAGGACGTCAATTAGGGTGGTGACGGAAAACATTAATCTTAATGTTATCTGCAGCACTCATGAACCGAGTTAGCAGGTTTACTGTTCACCCATCAACCCGCAATGGACAAGCGTGATGGGTTATGCGTCTAATCCCCTCCAGAAGCATGACGACGAAAACCAACAACAGGCCCCAAGTGCCCGGCGTCTCCAGTGGCGAGAATGCTGATGACGGTGGGCAGGCTCGCCCTGGAGCATGGGGTGCGAAGAATCCCCGGGCGAGATCGATCTCCCGTTATACGACCCAGGCAAAGCAAAAACAGGATAATGATACGAAGCTTCACGTTTTAACTTATAACACTAGAACTTTACAAACAGAAGATCGGCTTCTTGAACTAGAGAATGCATTAAAACATATAAATTGGGATATAGTAGGGCTAGCAGAAATAAGGAGAAACGGAGAAGAAACAATAGAAAGGGAAACTAGCATATTTTATTACTGTGGACAAGCAGGCGGACTCTACGGAGTGGGCTTTCTAGTAGCAAAAAGATGGAAAAACAATATATTAGAATTTATTTCATATTCAGATAGAATTGCAGTTTTAAAGTTCCAAATCTCAAATTCGAATACATTAACCATAGTCCAAGTATACGCCCCTACGTCATCACACCCTGACGCTGAAGTAGAGGAATTTTACGACCTACTAAATAAAGCGTGCGATGAACACCGAAGCACCTGGAATATTGTTTTAGGCGACTTCAACGCTAAAATAGGACAAAGGCAAGAATTTGACAATGAGCTTATTGTAGGTTCGTATGGCTCGGGAACCCGAAACGAACGCGGATCTCGACTGATCCAGTTTGCTTTCGGGCAGAATTTATGCATAGGAAACACTTTCTACTATAAAAAAGAACAAAGACGATAGACATGGATCTCACCAAATAACATTACTAAAAACGAGATCGACTATATTCTATCATCAAATAAAGAAATCATCAAAAATGTCGAGGTATTAAACCAATTTAAATTCAGTTCCGACCATAGACCCGTGCGCACAGTAATACAAATAAACATTAAAATCCAACGCAAAAAATTATTCAAAACCAAAATCATAAAATTAAATAAAGAATCGCTAATTACCTGTAAAAAAGAATTCAATATAGCATTAAAAAACAGCTTTGATCTACTAAATATAGATAATGAAGATAAAAGTGTAGATGAACAGTATACAGTAATTTTAAATAGTATATCAGAAGCCAGTAAAGTAGTAAAACAGAATAATCGTAGAACTGAAAAACTTTCAGGGGAAACTAAAAAACTAATAGAGGAGAGACAGGCTTTAATGATAACAAAAAGAGATTTATTATATAGGCTAAAAGATAAAGAAGTAAAACGAAGCATCAGAAAAGACTTAAGAGACCACAATAAGAAACTAATACGAAATGCACTACAAAAGAACCGATCACTGAAAATTGCTAAGCAGGGAATAACCAACCATAAATCATGGATCACGTGTCTGAGAGACAGCAGAGACATTAAACAATTTAACAGAGAAAATGTTATGGATATTTGCACCACATTCTATAAAAACCTATATTTTGACTCAAATCCTACACAACAGATAGCCAGTTATGCATGTTCCCAAAATATACCACCCATATCAGAAGTAGAGGTCCGAGTTGCACTAAGCACACTGAAGTACAACCGATCCTGCGGTGAAGATGGTGTCAGCACTGAAGCCTTAAGAATGGGTGAACCATCACTTCTCTATCCCCTTACAAGATTGTTCAACGACATTCTTCGAACAGGCAGTCTCCCATCAAATTTTTGCCATTCCATCATCATATTACTTCACAAAAAAGGCGATAAGTCCGATATAAATAACTATCGGCCAATTAGCTTAATATCTCATATCTACAAAACCTTTATTAAAGTAATTGAAAAACGCATTGCAAACCAATTAGACCTTAAACAACCTCCAGAACAAGCAGGCTTTCGTCGGGGGCTCTCTACCACCGACCACTTACACACCATCAACCAAATAGTCGAGAAATGCCAAGAATATCAGACCCCTTTGTATTTGGCATTTGTCGACTATTCAAAAGCCTTCGACAGCATCACGCATTCCGCAATATTTAATGCCCTCACAAAACAAGAAATAGAACCTACCTATATAAAACTGCTGCAAAATATATACACTTTTAGTACTGCTGCCATCAAACTAGAAAGATTAGGTCCAAAATTTGACATTCACAAGGGAGTCAAACAGGGCGACCCGCTATCTCCAAAGCTGTTCACCAGTACCCTAGAAGAAGTCTTTCAGACACTGAAAGCCAAATGGGAAGATAAGGGAATTTTCATCGGTGAAACCAGATTAACTAATCTACGTTTCGCTGATGATATTGTACTGTTCTCTCCCACAGCCACAGGACTCGAAGAAATGCTACAAGACCTTAGCAATGCAAGCCTTGAGGTTGGACTCAAGATGAACATGTCAAAGACCAAGCTCATGACCAACAGCTCCAAAAGGAACATATTTGTAAGCGGGGAGAATATACAATATGTCGAAGATTACATCTACTTGGGCCAAGTAATCTCTTTCCAGGCAAGACAAGATAAAGAGATCGCACGACGAACAGAAAATGCCTGGAAGAGTTACTGGTCCATGAAGGAGCTTTTCAAGGGCACTCTGCCCCTGTCTCTGAAGCAGAAGTTGATGGACATGTGTATTTTCCCCATCCTGACCTACGGTGCACAGACTTGGTCTTTGACAAACATCCAAAAGTCCAAACTCAAGGTTTGCCAACGTGGAATGGAGCGCAGTATCTTAGGTGTTAAATTAACAGATCACGTTCGAAACACTACACTGCGCTCCAAAACACAAATCATTGACGTGGCTCAAAAGGCTGCCCAACTTAAATGGGACTGGGCAGGACATGTCTGCCGCATGCCGAGCGAGATGTGGGCACGCAAAGCTCAAGACTGGTGCCCTGAAACAGCGACGCGAGGCCGCGGTAGACCGCGAAGGAGATGGCGGGACGAGCTGGATGTCTTCCTTGTGAATTGGAAAGAGGTGGCGCAAAGTCGCGAACGTTGGAAGGAATGGAGGGAGGCCTTTGCCCAGCAGTGGGACAGTTCAGGCTGATAATGATGATAATGATTATGTTGTGAATTAGCATTGTAACTCATTTCATAATCATTTAAAAGTGTAGTAAGCCCCTCGCTGACATTTTTTTTTTAAGTTGGTTGGCAGTAAAAGACTTCAAAAGACGGCGAAATCGGTAGGATTTTTTTTTAATCTTTGAAAAAGTGAGTTACGATGTTATTGTTTGCAGGTGTCGAAATACAAAATGTAGATAGAGTTATCATTATGATTAAGAGTTACGTACGGATATCGTAGCCATGCGTCGTAGCGCCGCGCGCCGCCCGCCGGATTGCTACGAGTCTACGAAACATGCGCGGCGCGGCGTAGTCAGCTCGCTACACACAGTGCTACGAAAACGTTATAACTCAGATAGATTGACTAAACTTTTTTACGAAATTCAGCCCTCGAAATTCAAATTTTCATACGTTTTTTGCAATTTGCAGGCCAGTGACATATTGTAACTTTAACAAAATAAGAACTGCGGCACTAACAAGTATAATTTTAAATATAAAAATTATCAAAACATTCGCTCCATCAGCTCTCACATAGAAAAGGTGTAATTTGTTAAAATCTCCGAAATCTAACTTACATGCGCACACCTTTTCTATGTGAGAGCTGATGGAGCGAATGTTTTGATAATTTTTAGGGTTCCCTTATAGTTTCACCATGTCCGTCTGTCCGTCCGTCCATCCGTCTGTCCGCAGCATGGCTCAGAGACGCCCAGTACTAGAAAGCTGTAATTTGGTGTAAATATACGGATTTGTTGCGAAAAAGCGGTATAAAATCTCGTAGAATATTTTTATTAGGATACCTCCTGTACACGTAAAGTGTGGGGATGTTTTTGGTCGAAGTTCCTTATCGCGCGTTGTGAAAGGGGGCTAGACGGAAAAAATTCTTACGAAAAGTTGTCACGACACTTTTTGGAACGAAGTTCCTTATCGCGCGTTGCGAAAGGGTGCTAGAGCTCAAAGAGTGGAGTGGAGTGGAGTGGAGTGGAGTGGAGGGGAGTGGAGTGGAGCGGAGCGGAGTGGAGTGGAGCTGAGCGGAGCGGAGCGGAGTCGCGACGATTATGTTTGTTGAGTGTATACAGTAACTTCGTTCCATCCGGGTGTCCCTTAGGTAGGTCCAACTTCGAGAAAGAGGTCAACCGCCGAATCCAACTCGGTTGGGCAGCGTTCGGGAAACTACGCAACGTCTTTTCGTCCGACATACCTCAGTGCCTCAAGACGAAAGTCTTCAACCAATGTGTGTTACCAGTGATGAGTTACGGCACCGAAACGTGGTCTTTCACTATCGGCCTCATCTCAAAGCTCAACGAGCTATGGAGAGGGCTATGCTAGGTGTTTCTCTACGTGATCGAATCCGAAATGAGGAGATCCGTAGACGAACTAAAGTCACCGATATAGCCCACCGGATTAGCAAGCTGAAGTGGCAATGGGCAGGCCATATTGCTCGCAGAGCAGATGGCCGATGGGGTCGAAAAGTACTAGAGTGGAGACCACGGACTAGCAAGCGCAGCGTAGGACGTCCACCAGCAAGGTGGACATCAGACGACCTTATAAAGGTCGCCGGAAGACGCTGGATGCAGGTCGCTTCCAACCGGTATAAGTGGAAATCAAAAGGGGAGGCCTATGTTCAGCAGTGGACGTCCTACGGCTGAGATGATGATGTTGATGATGACACTACACAGAACCTCTCACCAATTTCACCCGCCGGAAACATGTTTTTGTAACCTAACCTCAAAACTCATTATAGTCACATAAAAGGCGTATTCCAAAAACTTTACATCGTTAAGCATATGGAAGGAGGTGTCCCCTGTGCCCTGGGACCACTCTTATGTAAAGGCAACGCCCAGACCCCGCCATTCCCATCGAATCTAACCTGTCCGTGTCAGGGTGCTCCAAGTCCCGAGCTCGCTCTTGCATCCCACGTCAAAGTACTACGCTCGAATTACTACCTACCAAGGTGGCTCGACGGAGCCCCGGCGCGGCGCTTCGTGGGGCTCCTACTTCTGCTTATAAGGTTTAAAGTAACCTGACACGAAGGGGATGGCGGAATCTTTCAGACCCCACCATCCCCTTCGAACCTAATCAGTCCGCGTCGGGGTGCCCCAAAGTCCCGAGCTCGCTTCGCTCGCTCCTGCATCCTAGGTTAAATAACTGATTCCTACTTATCAAAGTCTGTTTTTTCAAAAATATTTAAACGCAACTCCGGCAGCCAAAATTACTTTGGGGGGATTAAGACTAACTCCCTTAAATCCCCTTACCACCCCCTCAAATTCAGGCGACTCGTTTTAAAATCCAACCCATATTTTTTACTTACTTCATTATTTCGATTAATCGTGTCATTTCAGTTTTAGGCCTCAAAATTAATCAATCTTAAAATAAAGTATAAGGTAAATAAAACAATCCGTACCTACTTTGAGAAGGTAACGGACGGAAATCAAAATTAAGTTATGCTCATGGAAAAATCAGTATAATATGCATTGTACCCTGCGACATAATTGTAACCCTCCCTCGTTCGTGGTAATCCGAATATCGTTTCGACAAACAGTCAGCCACACAATGTTCATTTTCATCAATGCGAAGCACTTGCGACTTATTGAGAAGACAAAATACACTCCATTAGATTACAATAATTCCAGTGCGTGGGTACTTTACCTTTTTAATCGAAACGTGCACTCACAGGGGTCAACCTTTTTTTTGGTCATTTTCATTGGTCAAATCGAGTTTTATAGCGAAAATATGTTGAAATAAGGTACCATTAAACCATTATCGACCCTTTAAAATATTATAAGTGGAATAACCCGCGCTTAAGCTGTTAAGTTTTGAAAAAATAAAAATTATTTGGTTACTTTTACATTTCAAGCTACGATTATACATGGGTTTATTCTAATATAAATTGAGTTGTTTATTTTTTATTTTATTTTTAACCGATTTCAGTTTACCCAGTTTTCATAAATGTTAGTCTATTATTATCAGCGTCTGAATAAATGTGCCTTTCAAAAGTGTATGTTGTAGGTATGCATGGTTTTATTTTATTTTTGTATTCGCATATCTCCGGAACTAAAAATCCGATTTAAGTAATTATTTTTTTTGTACAGTCACGAGCAATAACATGTATACACTTAACAAAACTCAAACGCAAATTACTTGTGAAATACTGGTTTCCACTTTGAAATAAGACCTATTTCATGAAATAATGAAAAGTCAAAAGTTTTATTAATGTGGTAGCAGAAAATCGCTTTTGAATACTGCTTAGTGTATACATACTATTGCTCGTGGCTCTACTAGGTATTATTCAACTTAGGGATACCGCAAGTTTCAAAATCGGTTCAGTAGTTTTTGGGATAGGGATTTTTTTGTTTACTTGGATTGTAGATTTTCAAAGACGATCGCATGTATGTCCGCAAATATCTCGCGTTTGGCTGAGCAGATTTTGATGCGGTTTTGAGAAAAGTGTTTTTAACATTCTGGGGAAGGTTTTAGTCATGTATATAATATATTAGGGTTGTTGTAATTTACACACAAAACACGTTGCCACAAAAAATATTCCCTTCGAAAAAAGTTTTGATCCTGTTCTCCTAGTACTTTCTGTTCAGATTCATGTTCGTGTAGTTTACCGTGCGGGAGAAAAATGGGTCGAAAGTACAATAATCTAAATTAAAAAAAAAAAAACAAAACCTTTGGCTAATACAAGATTTTTATTTTTCGTGGGGAATTATTTTTGTGACGAACTTACAACAACCCATCTATTAATTCATTCCACCAAAAACATACCTGTTAAAAAGTGGGCCAGGTTCCTATCACCTAATTATTTGCCTTAAAACATTTTTAAATAAAAAAAGTCCCGATTTCAAAAACAAATACAAAAAAAGTTTAAAATAACTCTTTTTTCGGAAGTCGGTGACTTTGTTTTTCTTTACCCGCGACGGAACGGAGCAGGTATATGCGTTTAGGGTGAGAGATGTTTGTATGTGCGTTTGTGTGTTTGTGCGTTTGTGCTAATAAATGTAAAAAAATGTTAATGATAAAGTAATGTTCCCACCTATCTTCTAAACTAATGATCCGATTTTGATGCGGTTTTCATAACGGGTTTGTGGTCGATGAGTTCATGTTCTTAGACAGGTGTCAGGCTGTAAGTCACTAGGGGGTGCCACAATATTAGTGCAAAACAATGTTGCAATATTATCAAAACTGAATGTCCGATTACAATTCAGTTTTCAGCAATGTGTATGTGGTAGCTTAATGCAAGTTCTCAAATAAAAAAATATGTCTGTAACTCACTAGAGGGCGCTACAATATTAATGCAAAATAATATTGCAATAATATTAAAACGATTTTTCCGATTTCAATGCGGTTTTCAGCAATGGGTTTGTAGTTGATTAGTGCATGGTCTAAGATAAGTCTTATGATATTAACTCACTAGGGGGCGCTGCTATATTAGTGTGAAACGATTATATCGCAATAAATTAAAATTAAAACGTATTACATAGATTATAATTCGTATATGCTCTCTAAAATCTCTGAAATAAAATTAAACAAAATTAAAACTTGGGGCTGCCTTTTGAAATTTCAACAAAAATTTAATCATACTCATAAGTGTATTTTATGTCGTCATTAAACATCTACAATTCTTCAGTAGAAAACCTTTAGCTGGTTTAATGGCAGCCCCCGACGGATATTCCTGGGTTATGTACCTATTATGGTAAAATTATTATAGAAAGTATTTTTATGTCTTTTATAATATTTCGTTACATAATAATTGGGTTCAGTCGGGGGTTTTGAGTTATTTTATTCTTTTTCAATTAGATTTTTATTATTATTTATTTCATTGACTATTGCCACCGACTTATGAAAAAATAATTATTTTAAACTTTTTTTATTATATGTTTTTGAAGTCGGTAAGTACTTTTTTAAAAAGGGGTTTATTTTTAACCGACTTCCAAAAGGAGGAGGTTCTCAATTCGGATGTTTGTATTTTTTTTTATGTTTGTTCGGGCATAACTCCGTCGTCTAACAACCGATTTGAAAAATTCTTTTTTTGTTAGATAGGGTATACTTCTGGAATGGTCCCATTAGATTTTATCAAAATCGGACTAGCACTTTTTGAAAATTCAACAAAACCCTAAAAAGTTTTCAACTTTGTCTACACTGATTACTCCAAGGTTTCTAGTTTGATTTCGATGATTCTTTTTTTGTTCGATACGATATATCTGCCATTTGGTCCCATAAAATTTTCATTTAGTTTGGTGCAGTAGTTTTTATTTTTAGTAGTTCTCATTGTGTACATACATACATGGGCGTTGTTATTACCGGTGCTACGAATTACATTTTAGTGCACATGTAAGAAAATAATTTCGGTTGAATAGTGAAACTAAAAAGGTTAAAATAAAAAACTTTTTCAAAATAAATGTAACCGACTTCAAAAGAACCACAAAAAAAAGTTCAAAATAACCTACAAAAAAACTTTTCTTTCGAAAGTCGGTGACAAAAAGTCAATGAAACAAAAATAAAGTCACCGACTTTCGAAACAAAAGTTTTTTTGTAGGTTATTTTGAACTTTTTTTGTGGTTGTTTTGAAGTCTGTTACATTTTACCCTTTTTAGTTAGTACAGAATTCAACAAAAATATTCGTATAATCGGCGTCTTTTTTTAAAGTCGGTTATAAAAAGTCCCTATCTCAAAAACTACTGAAGCGATTTTGATGAAACTTGCAGTATTCCATTAGTTGAGCAATACCTAGTACAGCAAAAAAAGGAATTACCTACTTAAATCGGACTTGTCGTTCCGGAGATATGCGAACACAGACATAAAAACAAACATAAAAACATACATACATACACTTTTTTTTTTTTTAGCGTGGTAAAATCATCAAATGAGTCCTCCGGCCCCGGGCAGGGCGGGAGGGACTGTCAGACTTCTACTGACTAAAATCCACGGTGTCCTTCAATACCCTGTTGCGTTCCGGGGTCACGGTAAGGAAATAATCCCGCGACCGCGGCAGGCTTTGGCCCTCTGAGAGGGGGGCCCTGTCATTATGCTGACGATCTTTGAGGCGCGCGTGGGACATAACGCGCCGTCGACCCGGGCATGGTCCTTGGTCGGGCAGCGAGTTGCCCTTTACTCGCTGCCCGCATGCCCGCATACATACACTTATGAAATTTTGCACATTTGTTCAGACGCTGATATAGACTAACATATCCATACCAATAAATGTTATTTCTTCTTTCTTTATATCCGAAAACTGGGCAGTTCTGGAAAAATATTACATACATACGGGTCGAATTGATAACCTCCTTTTTTTGAAGTCGGTAAAAACAATGTTTGATGTTATTTTTATGTCTCAAAATTGTATGCAAATGGATAGGAAACAAAATTAGATAGATAGACCTTTGGTTTGAGATGCAATGTCTGAAGTTCTATCTCAAATCTGAAATTACGTAAATAATTAAATTAATTTAAGTTTTCCTGGTTTTCCTTTCATTTAATTTAACATGTATTTTAGAGAGATTTCATTCTTATAATTGACCCTAACGTTCGGTGCAATAAAAGTACAGGGTATATTTTTTTTAGATTTTAGCCCGTTTCCCGGTTGATTCCCGGTTGTGGGAGAAGAGAATTTTCGAAAATCTTTGAATGCATTTTGCTTTCTATTCAAAAATAAAGGAATGTTTCATTTGAGTAAAATTTTCTATCTGCAGTATTAAGAGTACTTTCCCTCCAGGTGGCATTAACAAAATTCCACCCTGTATACACTAATAAACATCCTTTTGCTTAAAATATTTGATTGCAAAACTTTATTGAAAAGTGACATTTTGACAGATACTTGAGTACCTACGTAGACGTCCAGCAATGTAATCAGCAATAAGCACTAATTTGAATTAAAATATCAAAGACTCGAGTGTCTGCTAACAAGTTTTTTTTTTAATTTCAGCTGAAGAATAACGCAGCGCGAGGTGATGTGCGATCACCGCGCGGCGCCTTGAGCTACGTGTGTGATGTGTCAGTGAGTGCCAACGTGTGGACACTTCATGCTCATTGATCCTACTAGTCAATATTGTGAACTATGAACTACTGAGTTACGAAACTAAATTTTATGTGCACTAAAGAGCCTCGGACTAACCGAGCCGCATATCTGTGAGCTGTGAGCCAGTGCACACCTGAAGCGGCAGTCCGCTGTCTGACGCGGGATTGATATTTATCTACAACCGTAATATTTACTTGCTTAAGTAAGCTGTACATAATGCCTAATGATTTACGGAAACCGTATTAAAACCATAATCGTTTAGGAAGCTCGGGCAGTCGCGCATCTCATATGTCTATCATCTGCGGCCGAACTTTTGTATGTGCTTTTCGTCGTAGTGTCTACTATGTACACACTACGACGGAAGTCAGTAGACGGAAGTCGTAGTGTCTAATATGTACATAGTAGACACTACGTACGTCGTACGTAGCTAACAGTCAGAAGTAGTCACGACGTCGAGCGTTCGTGTAGGAACTGCAGTCTGCGCGAACTCCCTTAAGCTTACGAGGCGATTCAAGATGCTCATTAGTACAGGTATCCTGGGACGTGTCACTAAGACAATATATTAAACTTAAATTAGGCACGGTTAGACAAGAGGTACCTTAATATCGCTGTCGAGAACAGCTGATTAAGATAGATGACTGTGTTAGCAAAATATGGGCTCGTGGTCATCTGTGGTGATGGTGAGCCATCACAAAAGTACGTGTCGGTAGGATACTACTAGCTGGAAATGATTGTAAGTGAGGACACACGTGGGGTCCTAGGCCCGCATGCACCGCGGGCCGTTGTTTTGAAATTGTTACGTATTTTTAGGCTAATTTGTTCAGTTTATTCTCTGTATTAGATAATGTTTATGAAGCCCTTGAGGTATTTAGTTATTTCTTATTATTAGACATTTTTGAGTAAAAATAGTTACCTATTCATGTATAAGTATTATTTTGCATTCCCATTTCGCCCCCTATTTATTAGGATCAAGACCTACCTACCTACTACATAATTCATAAAATACAGTCATTCTTATTATACGTATTATTTTCTCTCATGCCTATTTAGTATGATTCCGAGATCTGGCTGACATTTTGAAGGTTCTATACGTGCAAATGAAAAAACGGAACCTTTAGGCCGAGACTCCACCAAAGCTGTGTCGAGCTGTGTGGAGTCGAGACGTGTTTTGAACAACCAATAGAATTGCGTTATTGACACAGCTCCACTCCGCGCAGCTTCAGTGTAGAGATAGGTAACTAGCCGAAATTTCAATAGCTTAGCTAACCGGCTATTTGTGGTGTAATACACTCGAGAGCAATGAATCCGGGTCACTAAGAATCCTAAAAATCTCGGAAACTAAAAATGCTAGGTTAATGCAATAAATTGTATTTAATAGACAATGTAATACTCCTTAAATGAAGGTATTAAAACTTCTTAGTTATTGTAAAGTTATATCATAAAAAAATCAAATTTGAAAAAGGGCCACTTTCGAAGATGGAACTACGAAATTACAGCATTTGTTTTGCTTTTGTTTGTAATCTGTCATTTATGTGGGTACATAAACCATGTTGATAGTGCTCTATATTCATTATTCAAGCTGAAATTATGTCGCTTACGCCTGAAAAATGCACCGGAATACTTACAATGCTGGAAACCGGCCGGAGTCAGCGCGATACAGCCAGGACTGTCGGTGTGTCGCTGTCAACAGTACAAAGAGTTCTCCGACGTTACGAAGAAACTGGTTCTAACCTACGCAGACCAGGAACGGGTAGAACCAGGTGTACCACAGCACGAGAAGACCGATACTTGGTGAACACCATGCTTCGAAATCGCTTTCTCACAGGAACTGAACTCACCAATCAGTTTCGACGCCTCGGAGGAAGTAACCCAAGTGCATGGACAGTAAGACGTCAGCTTGCTGAATCTAACTTAAAACCCCTTAGACCTGCAAACGGCCCTAAACTGGAGCGTGGGCATCGTATTTCAAGACTAAGATATGCCCAGAGCCACGTAAATTGGAGTATTGAAGATTGGTCAAAAGTTATGTTCTCCGATGAATCAAAATTTATGCTCTACAAGCACGATGGAAGACACAGAGTGTATCGAAGACCAGGGGAAAGATTCAAGCAAGCATGCATCGAAGAAAAAGTAGCCTACGGTGGTGGGTCTGTACTTGTGTGGGCCGGAAATTCTTCTGAAAGTCGCACAGAGCTGGTGATCATAGAAAACGGTCAATTTAGGTGAGGAAGCTATATTTATGCATGACAATGCCCGACCTCATACAGGTAGGATTGTGAATGACTACCTTCAAGAGATGAACATTACTCGTATGGAGTGGCCAGCGCGCAGCCCGGATATCAACCCGATCAAGCATGCTTGGGACGAGCTAGGCAGATGCGTAAAACAACGAAACCCTCCCCCAATCACGCTTCGTGAGCTCAAAATTGCTCTCACAGAGGAATGGGAGAATATTCCCCAAAATCGTATAAGGAACTTGGTGTACAATATGCCAAACCGCGTAAACGCAGTAATGGAAGCACGAGGAGGCAATACGAAGTATTAAAATTCAAGAAAATCGTAATAAAGTTCAAAAATTTCATGTTTCCTATTTTTGTTTTAAGGAGAGATCAGCAGTTTTTTTCTTTATGTAATTTTGTGTTAATAAAATGTAAAAAGGGCCAAGTAATAAATTAAAGGGCCAAGTAATCTCTTTCCAGGCAAGACAAGACAGAGAAATTGCAAGACGGACTGAAAATGCCTGGAAGAGTTACTGGTCCATGAAAGAGGTTTTCAAGGGCACTCTGCCCATGTCTCTAAAAAGAAAACTTATGGACATGTGTATTCTCCCCATCTTAACCTACGGTGCACAAACTTGGTCTTTGACAAACATCCAAAAGTCCTAACTCAAGGTTTGCCAACGTGGAATGGAGCGCAGTATCTTAGGTGTTAAATTAACAGATCACGTTCGAAACACTACACTGCGCTCCAAAACACAAATCATTTACGTGGCTCAAAAGGCTGCCCAACTTAAATGGGACTGGGCAGGACATGTCTGCCGCATGCCGAGCAAGATGTGGGCACGCAAAGCTCAAGACTGGTGCCCTGAAACAGCGACGCGGGGCCGCGGTAGACCTCGAAGGAGATGGCGGGACGAACTGGATGTCTTCCTTGGGAATTGGAAAGAGGTGGCGCAAAGTCGCGAACATTGGAAGGAATGGAGGGAGGCCTTTGCCCAGCAGTGGGACAATTCAGGCTAATAATAAATAAATAAATAATAAAAAAATTATGGTGACTCATATTTTTTTTACTTTCATTTAAGGAGTATTACATTGTCTATTAAATACAATTTATTGCATTAACTTATCATTTTTAGTTTCCGAGATTTTTAACATTCTTTAAGTGACCCGGATTCATTGCTCTCGAGTGTATTAAGATTAACCTAATCTAACCTAACCTACCGTAAATTTATAAACTGACGAGTTAGATTATAAACATACGGTTGTTACAATTTTACGGTGACATCCACATACTTTTATTTCAGGCAACTAATATAGCCCATAGCAGGAGGAGCTCGTGGCTAAATAGTTACAGCCGCACAGGCCGATCTTCCGGGTTAAGCCGCGCTTGCCGATGTTGGTCTGTGGATGGGTGACCATCTGTCATAGCGAGTTTCCTCCGTGCCTTGGAAAGCACGTAAAACCGTTGGTCCCGGCTGTCATTTGTAGATCTTTGATAGTCGTTACTGTTAGTCAGAAGCTCTAGTCTGACAACTAGTCTTACCATGGAGTATCGTATTTCCCAGTTGCTGGGTTGTGGAGATCCGAGCAGTAGTATACACTCATTTTGTACTATAAGGTTTGTAAACGGTATGAGTACGCTCGCTGCGTAGCGAGTTCGCTGCGTAGTTCATTTTTAGGGTTCCGTAGTCAACAAGGAACCCTTATAGTTTCGCCATGTCCGTCCGTCCGTCCGTCTGTCCGCAGTTTAGCTCAGAGACGCACAGTACTAGAGAGCTGTAATTTGGTGTAAATATACGGATTTGTTGTGCCGAAAAAGTAGTAAAATAAAATCTCGTAAAATATTTTTTTTTAGTTTACCTCCTGTACTTACACGTAAAGTGAGGATTTTTTTTTCTCGCGTACCCCTTAGTGTGGAGTATCATTAAATAGGCCTTAAAAAAATAATGATAGTTTCCATTAACAGTTTTTTGATTAAAAAATTCGTTTGTGAAATATTAAGCTTTAAAGTGCTAAATTTTGCTCGATTCGTGTGTCCCCCCCCCTCTACCAGCTAAACGGTTATGTTTGGGGGTGTGAAAAAATTCACAATAGTAGTATATTAACGAAGTTTAAAAGAAAATTATCATGACTAAGTAGGCTTTACAACTTTACGAGTAATAGTCGACCAACTTATAAAATGTAATGGGATAATATGTTTTCTTAAACAAAATGTATCGGAGAACATGTTCTTCAACTGCAAATGTAAGTTTGTCAACTTTATTTTTACAGCTTTAATAGGTATGTTTTTACGGTATGTTTTTTGGGGATAGGTAGGTTTTTATCGTCAACTATTTTTAACTAACTTCAAAAAAAGGAGGAGGTTCTAAATTCGTCGTAATCTTTTTTCTTATGAATTTTCCCTGATTTCTCAAAGACTCCTGGACCGATTTTGAAAATTCTTCTTTTTAAAATTAAATTCAGCGAATTAGTTTAGTTAGTTCACATAAGTATTTTGATGGGCAACTACGGAACCCTACACTGTGCGTGGCCCGACACGCACTTGGCCGGTTTTCAATAGTAATTTCCATAAAAGTATTATTGAAAAATGAACTATGTGTAAAAAAGAGGTCATTAGGTCATGGAAACTTAAAACACATTTCTAAGAGCGAGCGCAGCGAGCTCGAAAATTTATAGATTTTCTGGACTACGAAGAGCCAAATCTACATAGAAGAATGAACGCAGTGAACTCTAAAAGTTAAACGTTTCCGTAGTACGACAAAACAAGTTTTAATCAAAAGCGAGATAAAATAAAAACATAGTAAATCTATGTATAACAAATCTATCTCTGTTATAAACACACAGTAAATCTACTATTTCTGCACCAACATTCGACAAGTTTTTATTGAAAAGTGAAAAAGTTGACTTCTTTTGACCTTCACAAGCACACCCTTAAGAGGCTTCGCGGCCCCCCAGGGGGTCACGACCCACAGGTTGAAAAACCCTGCTATAGTTGGTGCCAGTTAAGATGGCAATAGCGGTCATTGACCTTTACCTAATAAGTCCTCGTATAATGACATAAGATCAGAATTAGCATTTTTCTGTGTTATGATACTGTTTACTTGTGAGTCTTAAATATAAAAATAATATAAAATCTGAGGTATAGGTGAAATATTTTAACCATTTTAATATCTTATGAATACTTAGATACTTATATTCTTACAATATACTTACTAATTTATTCGGTATCTTATAAAAATGCGAATTCTGAGCTTATGTCATTATACGAGGACTTTTTTGGTAAAGGTTAATGACCGCTATTGCCATCTTAATTGCCACCAACTATAGCTCATATTGAACATTCGGTAATACTTGTCACATCACACTAAATGAACTCCATTTTCACTTTTTTCGGAGCACGATACTCGAAAATTTGGAAAAAGTGTTTATGACAAGTGTAGATAAAAGTTTTGATATCCCAACGGCTATACAGATTTGGATAAAATTTTGTGAATTGATATAGTAGGAGTTTATTTAAAAATATGAGATACTTTTTATCGCCAAATAACGTGAAGGAAGTATTGATATATTAGTAGACTAGCTTCTGCCCACGACTTCGTACGCGGATCCTGTTACTTATGCCAGCGACGACGGGGCCGTCAAAATCAAGGATCTGAAACGTCAAAAAATTCAAAGAGCCTGGGAACGGGAAAACAACGGGATGCGCGAGACGATTCCAGACTTTCCAGATCTTACATTTTTGTAAGTCAACAGGAAATGACCATCAGACTAAACAACTCTTGCTAATATAGGAATGACGTCATTCCTCACGGGCTCTTGGAGTTTCACATCAGGTGTTCCAGATCTTCAATTTTTATACGACAACAGAGGTTGCTCATCAGGCTCAACAACTCTTGCTAAGACGTCTTTACTGTATATGTTATGTTCAACGACGATATGATACTAGACTCCGCATGCACGATCTAAGGAACAAAAACTATTCTGTCAACTCGCTGAGGTATTACGTAAGCGAGGGGGACGGGGTACTGCGTTGTGATTGGCTAACTCAAGGTCTGTTCAGTCTCAACGTGTGTTTACGGCTCACAGGATTGGTCGAAATGAGACGAATATAAGACTTTTTTGCCTAATGTATTGACAGACATCGGTCGCCTGTTATTACGAGTCTAGTATTATATCGTCGTTGGTTATGTTATAGTATGTAGCTTGGCTCTTGGAGTTTCACATCAGGTGTTCCAAATCTTCAATTTTTATACGACAACAGAGGTTGCTCATCAGGCTCAACAACTCTTGCTAAGACGTCTTTACTGTATAATATACAAGCCCAGCTACACTATTACATAACATATTATGTTATGTTATAGTGTAGCTGGGCTCTTGAAGTTCCACATCAGGTGTTCCAGATCTTCAATTTTTTAACATCAACAGAGAGTGCTCGTCAGGCTGAACAACTCTTACTAAGACGTCATTCCTATATACGTTATAGTTTAGCTGGGCTCTTTGATTTCCTCATCAGGTGTTCCAGATCTTCAATTTATATACGTCAACAGAGAGTGCTGATCAGGTTGAACAACTCTTGCTAAGGCGTCATTCCTATATACGTTATAGTTTAGCTGGGCTCTTGGATTTCCTCATCAGGTGTTCCAGATCTTCAAAACTATTTCCTCAACAGAAAATGCTTATCACGTGGAACAAATTTTGCTACGGCACCATTTTTGTATCTTTTATAGTTTAGCTGGTCTGTTGCGGTTCTGCATCAGGCCTTCAAGTTTCCAATAGTAGATTATTAACCAAGGGGATAAAGCAGTGTCTTCTGTCGCGGGTGACGATTTAAATCGCGAGCTTAACGAAGGACTCGAGGTTTACTCCCGAGCGTAGCGAGGGTGTTAAAAACTTAAATTTCGAGCGAAGCGAGGGATTTAAGACGTGTCCTGAGTGTAGCGAGGGATTTAAGTTCACCCAAGACTAAGACAGCTTTATCACCGAGGAAAATACTCTACTTTTCGTACCATTTGCAAAAAAATTAACACAATAATAATATAATAATAATAATAATATTCCACAAATATCACACAACGCCATCTAGTCCCAAGCTAAGCAGAGCTTGTGTTATGGGTACTAGGCAACTGATAAACATACTTATATATTTCTAAATACATACATATTATAGATAAATTACACCCAGACACAGAACAAATGATCGTGCTCATCACACAAACATTTGTCCTGGGTGGGAATCGAACCCACGACCTCCGGTATAGCAGTCAGGTTCACTAACCACTAGACCAACAGGCCAGTCTAAAATAAATTATAGCCTATGTTTTGGCCAGACTTAATACCTATACAACAAAAAATCATTCAAATCTGTCCAGTAGTTCCGAAGATTAGCGTGTACAAACAAACAGACATACAGACAGACAAACAGACAGATTTTTTTTTGGATTCGTGCTCTATTACTGTTTCTAAACCCCCGTCAATTATTATTTTTTTAATATAGTCAATGTACAGACACAGTTTTTTTACTGTTTTATTATAATATGTATAGATATAGAAGAGAGTAGGTTTAAATATATATATATTTTTTCGTACCACTTGCTCAAAAAAGTGACATTCTGTGCCCCAAAAAGCGTACATAACAATAGTCATTTTTAATCTGTTAGAAACAGGGAAAGAAAGTTGTACTGAATTTCATTCATCCTCTAGGGAGAGAATGTGATTTAAATTTGGAATACTTACCGAACTGAACTACATCAGTTTGTCTTTACAACATTGAGTTTGTATGTAAAGCATTATACAACTTTTTGAAAAAGGAATACGCGTTTATTATGCAGTATGATTATTCAATAAAATTACGAATACCGAAGAGGCCGTATGAGCTTGATGCCTTTGCTTTTCCGACAAAAAATATTAGTCGAGGAATTTGCCGCATTTTTGTTTTCTTCAAATACATAAACGTTAAGTTTATTTTAATTTATTTTATAAATAAGTTAATGTTAAATGTTAATGTTTAATAAATGCTTATGTCATATTATTATTGTGTTATTTTTTTCGCAAATGGTACGAAAAGTAGAGTATTTTCCTCGGTGATAAAGCTGTCTAAGTCTTGGGTGAACTTAAATTCCTCGCAACACTCAGGACAGGTCTTAAATCCCTCGCTTCGCTCGTGATTTAAGTTTTTAACATCCTCGCTACGCTCGGGACTTCGGGAGTAAACCTCGAGTCCTTCGTTAAGCTCGCGATTTAAATCGTCACCCGCGACAGAAGACACTGCTTTATCCCCTTGGTTAATAATCTACTATTTTTTTTAGGTGGTAAAATCATCAAATGAGTCCTCCCGCCCTGGGTGGGGCGGAAGGGACTGTCAGACTCTTACTGACTAAAATCCACCCGTGTTCCTTCCTATACGTTCGCCCTTTACGTTCCGGGGCCACGGTATCCTGGGTTAAGAAAAAACCCGCGACCCCAGCAGGCATTTGGCCCTCTTTGGCGCGTGGAACACGACGCGCCGTCGACCCGGGCATGGTCCATGGTCGGACAGCGGGTTGCCCTTTACTCGCTGTCCGCATGCCCGCGCCTACGGTGGCCGGAGATCGTCTGCCGACGTCCGACGCCGTGGGCGTCTACCACTGCGGTTGGGGCGGAGGGAGGGCACTACTTCTCCCTCTTGCGGCCCGCCTCCTCCTTCGTGAACATAACTGCTTCGCAGGAGGCGACCGCTTCCCACTCCGTCTCGCCCCGCAGCATGGCCGCAACCAATGCCGGGCGCGAGAGGTCTCCGCCTATCGCCTCCGTGAGGACACGGCGGTGCTCTGCCCGAGCTGGGCAGTCCTACACCGTATGCTCCACAGTGTCCTCCGGGCGATCCTCGCAGTGGTGACACCCAGGCTTCTCTACCTTCCCTATCAGACAGAGGAACCTCCCGAACTTTCCGTGTCCGGTGAGGACCTGTGTCATGCGGTAGATCAAGACTCCGTGACGCCTATCCAGCCACTCCTCAAAGCGGGCAGGAAAATAACTATTTTTAATTAAATTAATTTGTCTTTAAACACAGCAATGCCAATGAAGCAAGAAGATTTTTTGTCTAATCCTATTAACAAAAGTCAGCTCATTTCTATTACAGACAAAGCCCGGCTGAATCGATTTAGATGAAATTCGTTATGATTAAAGATTTGGATTTTTAGGCTACTTTTATCCCGAAATAACGCAAACAAAGTACCAGGCAAGGTAGTAGAAAATTTTATAAGCTTTCATTGCGCAGAAAACTTCTTTTCTGTAAAACATATCGTTTTAAAGATATTAAATAAAAAAATAAATACATTCATTTATTTCAGGCAAGGTACCCATACACACAAACAAATTAATAAACAAAAACCAAAATTAACTAACATAAATCATTTAGAATTTAGAATAGGAATTACAAAACTCAGATATAACAAAAAAATAAAATAAAAATACTGTTAGCAGGAATACTGACAGCCTTATACAAAAAAGTAATATAGCTTCATATATTATGGCTCTCAATATTCCATTGTCAGAATCATGTACACGTACGGCTCTTATAGGAGGCCCTCGCTTTACGCAATACAGCCACATATTATTCTTTTTCACTTTTTATGGTTCTTTTTTTTGTTGTTTTTATTTATCCTGTGAGAGTTTCGAAAAATCAAAAATAATTTTATGCATTCGTTTATTTCAATATTAATTGCAATTTTATTTTTTAACCGACTTCCCAAAGGAGAAGGTTCTCAATTCGGATGTTTGTATTTTTTTTTTATGTTTGTTCGGGCATAAGTCCGTCGTTTAACAACCGATTTGAAAAATTCTTTTTTTTGTTGGATAGGGTATACTTACGGAATGGTCCCATTAAAATTTTATCGAAATCGGACTAGCACTTTTTGAAAAATCAACAAAAATCAACAAAAACCTAAAAAGTTTTCAACTTTGTCTACACCGATTACTCCGAGGTTTCTGGTCCGATTTCGATGATTATTTTTTTATTCGATACAGTATATCTGCCAATTGGTCCCATAAAATTTTCATTAGGTTGGTGCAGTAGTTTTTATTTTTAGCTCATTGTGTACGTACATACATGGGCGTTGTTATTACCGGTGCTACGGATTACAACATTTTAGTGCACATGTAAGAAAATTATGTATTTGACAATAATTTTGATTGAATAGTGAAACTAAAAAGGAAAAAATAAAAAACTTTTTCAAAAAAAAATGTAACCGACTTCAAAACAACCACAAAAAACGTTCAAAATTACCTACAAAAAAACTTTTCTATCGAAAGTCGGTGACAAAAAGTCAATGAAATAAAAAATAAAGTCACCGACTTTCGAAAGAAAAGTTTTTTTGTAGGTTATTTTGAACGTTTTTTGTGGTTGTTTTGTTTGTAATATTATTCAGTAGTTTTCAGTAGTTCTAGGATAAATCAGTAATAGGATACCTACGTATAACATTATTGATCTTCTCCCACACCCGGGAATCGAACCGGCTAAAATCTGAAAAAAATATACCCTGTACTTTTATTGCATCGTAGCTTTTTATTCTTTTATTGCAAGGAGCTCGTGGCTAAATAATCACAGCCGCACAGGCCGATCTTCCGGGTTAAGCCGCACTTGCCGAGGTTGGTATGTGGATGGGTGACCATCTGTCATAGCGAGTTTCCTCCGTGCCTCGGAAAGCACGTAAAGCCATTGGTCCCGGCTGGCATTTGTAGATCTTTGACAGTCGTTACTGTTCGTCAGAAGCTCTAAAGTCTGACAACCAGTCTTACCATGGGGTGTCGTATTACCCAGTTACTGCGTTGTGGAGGTCCGACAGGCAGTCGCTTCATGTAAAATACTGATATCCAGCTGAATCTGGTTCGACTGGAAGCCGACCCCAATATAGTTGGGAAAAGGCTAGGCAGATGATGACTTTTATTGCATCGATCGTTATGGTCAATTATAAGGATGAAATATCTCTAACAAACATGATAAATTAAATGAAAGGAAAACCAGGAAAGGTCTCAGGTTCGAGAAAAGCTCGGTTCCCAGGATATAGACATTTTAAAAACCGAGCGAAGCTCGGTCAACCAGATATTATTATTAATGCAAGTACATATGTTTGTTATTTACCTTTTCACGCAAACTACCTACTGAATGGATCGTCCCAATTTTGCTTATAAGTATACGTTGTCAGGAGTATAGACACGGATATAGGGTACCTTTCATCCCCTAAAATAGAAGAGATCTATTGCCGAGAAAAAAAAAACAATTGCGTTCATATTCCAGATGGCACCACCACCACTTTCACGATTTGTATTGTTTCTCAAATTCTAAATTAACGCAAGCGAAGCCGCGGGCAAACACTAGTTTAAGTATAATTGAGGAGCCGCTGTGAACATTTCTTAGGTTTGTAAACCAACAAAATAATTTATGAATGACTGCCTATTCGTAGATACTTACACACCTTGTAAGATCCCCCCCACAGCTGCGATTATGTAACCACAATAACAATAGCTTAATCACGGAGCTGTTTGCGGAGGGCGTTCCGGCGATTTGCGGAGGCAGGGAGTGAAGCAACCCTCCGCCCTGCGGTGACGAGGGAGTGCCGTATATATGGAGAGCAACCCTCGCTGCGGTGCCAGTTGTGTACAACCTGCGCCCGCGCACCTTTCTCGTGGTGCGAGTGTCTGCAAGCACGTGCAGGGCGGCATGTCGCGAGTGCTGTGCCGGCGCGGCGTGCCACGCGGATCCCTCTCGCGCACCTTCAGCGCCGACGAGCTGCTCGACGCTCTCGACGGAAAGAACTCTGGACACGTAAGTACCTACTGCTCTTGTATAACACCTACAACAGCTATTCCGTGAGATGCAAATTATCAGGAAATGTACAGCTGCCCATACCCATAAATATCCGCACTAATAGACAAGCAGCAAAATTATTCTCATATACTAATCGAGTAAGGGTCAGTACAGTAGGTAGTTACACATCAAGACTACGACCGAGACGCGGTGCGATGGCGACGTGAGTCGAAGATATTGGAAATGTGTATTCATCAATCATCTGTTTGTTGCCCGTAATTCACCCACCTAGTTCACGTATAGGGGTAACGAGAAATTTATTATCTTTTCCGGTAGTTCACCGAAGGACCATAATTTATGGAATCCAAATCTCGCGAATCTATGACAATACTGCGAGATTTCGCGAGATTGGCTGTTTTGTGCTTTTGCTATTGTATTACCGACTTCAAAAAAAGGAGGTTATCAATTCGACCCGTATGTATGTAATACATATTTCCAGAACTGTCCAGTTTTCTTATTATGTTAGTGTATATCAGCGTCTGAACAAATGTATTTTTCAAAAGTGTATACTGTGTATGTATGTTGATATGTTTGTGATCGCACGTCTCCGGAACTATAAGTCCGATCATAACTAATTATTTTTTTGCCAGTTTAATCAAAATCGGTTTTTGAGATTGGGTTTTTTTAGCTTATTATGTACATGGCGATGTTATTACCGGTGCTGCGGATTACAAAATTCTACTATGTACACTTGTAAGAAAATTATGTAAGTATTTGACAAGAATTTGAGTTGTAGGCAATGATATAATTATAAACTAAGTACTTATTTAAACTAAAAAGGGTAAAATAAAAATTCTTTTGGTAGCCGACGGCAAAAATGTCAATGAAATAAAAAACAAAGCCACCGACTTCCGAAAGAAAAGTTATATGTAGATAGAGGGTTTCATCCTTTATTATAGTGGTTGTTTTATTTTATGGAAAAAGTTTATTTTTCTATTCTACATTACTTCTAGTCATAAATCTGATCGGAATTATGATATTCCATTGTTCTCAATGTCGCACCGGATAATTGATATCTTAACAAAAGCACTGTAACATATAAGTACCTAATTAAATTAAAGAGTTGAAAAAATGCTAAAAGAAGCTCGTGGCAAAATAATTACAGCCGCACAGGCCGATCTTCCGGGTTAAGCCGCGCTTGCCGAGGTTGGTCTGTGGACGGGTGACCATCTGTCATAGCGAGATTCCTCCGTGCCTCGGAAAGCACGTAAAGCCGTTGGTACCGGCTGTCATTTGTAGATCTTTGACAGTCGTTAGGCTGCTTTTCCACCAGAGATGCGCTATGCTACGTTGCTGCAGATGCGTTTGATATCCACCAATCACATTCATTGGTTTACATAGCACAGCACTGGTGGAAACGGATTCAACTAAGATGTGTTTTTAGGGTTCCGTAGTCAACAAGGAACCCTTATAGTTTCGCCATGTCCGTCCGTCCGTCTGTCCGCAGTTTAGCTCAGAGACACACAGTACTAGAGAGCTGTAATTTGGTGTAAAATACGGATTTGTTGTGCCGAAAAAGTGGTAAAATAAAATCTCGTAAAATTATTTTTTTTAGGGTACCTCCTGTACGTACGTACGTACGTAAAGTGAGGTTTTTTTTTCTCGCGTACCCCTTAGTGTGGGTTATCATTAAATAGGCCTTTCAAAAATAATGACAGTTTCCATTAACAGTTTTTTGATAAAAAAATTCGTTTGTGAAATATTAAGCTTTAAAGTGCTAAATTTTGCTCGATTCGAGTGTCCCCCCTCCCTCTACCAGCTAAACGGTTATGTTTGGGGGTGTGAAAAAATTCACAATAGTAGTATATTAACGAAGTTTAAAAGAAAATTATCATGACTAAGTAGGCTTTACAACTTTACGAGTAATAGTCGACCTACTTATAAAATGCACTTGGATAATATGTTTTCTTAAACAAAATGTATCGGAGAACATGCTCTTCAACTGCAAATGTAAGTTTGTCAACTTTATTTTTACAGCTTTAATAGGTATGTTTTTACGGTATGTTTTTTGGAGATAGGTAGGTTTTTATCGTCAACTATTTTAACTAACTTCAAAAAAAAGGAGGAGGTTTTAAATTCGTCGTAATCTTTTTTCTTATGTATTTTCCCTGATGTCTCAAAAGACTCCTGGACCGATTTTGAAAATTCTTCTTTTTAAATGAAATTAAATTCAGCGAATCAGTTTAGTTAGTTCGCATAAGTATTTTGATGGGCAACTACGCAACCCTACACTGTGCGTGGCCCGACACGCACTCGGCCGGTTTTTTATATGTAAGGATGCGTGCTATAGCTGCGTGCTGTGGCTGTGTGCTATGGCTGCGTGCTATGGATGCGTGCTATGGATGCGTGCTACGGGTCGTCGCGAGTGGTGTAGCTATGTCACTGAACCAATTTAGGGATTTGTCAAATCACTAGATTTGTTTAGAGAAATGATAAAAAATAGTGTTGTTAGTTTAAAAAATCCCTGGTTTATCATATCCCTGCGACAGATACATCGCATAGCTCGAGCTGCGCATCTTCGTAGCGCATCAGCTACCTTATGACAGCGCATCTTCGTAGCGCAGCTTTCTTGTGACAGCACATCTTCGTAGCGCAGCTACGCATCTTCATAGCGCAGCTACCTTGTGACAGCACATCTTCGTAGCGCAGCTACGCATCTTCATAGCGCAGCTACCTTGTGACAGCACATCTTCGTAGCGCAGCTACGCATCTTCATAGCGCAGCTACCTTGTGGCGGCGCAACTTCATAGCGCAGCTACCCTGTGACAGCGCATCTTAGTAGCGCAGCTACCCATCTCCATAGCACATCTTACCGCACAGCTACATAGCGTAGCATCGGTGGAAACGGTCACACAGTTTCGTAGCTCAGCTTTTACATCCTCGCAGCACAGCTACATAGCGCATCTCTGGTGGAAAAGCAGCCTTACTAGTCGTATTAGTCAGAAGCTCTAAAGTCTGACAACCAGTCTTACCATGTGGTATCGTATTACCCGGTTACTGCTTGGGTTGTGGATAGGGTTGCCAACCATACTCTATAATAAAGTATCCTACTTTATTCTTGGTAATTATACTTTATACTTTTTCATACAAATAAAGTACCTATGCAAAAAAAAACTTTTTTAATAAAAGAGAACCGACTTCAAAACCAAACACAAAAAACAGTAAAATAACTTTTCTTTCGTAAGTCGGTGGCCTTGTTTTTTATTTCATTGACATTGAACCTTTTTAGTTTAGATATTCAACAAAAATCTTCATAATATAATCGGCGTCTTTGAAAATCTACAACCCTAGTAAGTAAGCAAAAACAGATTCACGTGGGCAACGTCACGGGATATCTATTAGTGTTACATACTAAAACCTTCCCCAGAATGTAATGAACATTTTCCTGAAAACCGCATCAAAATCCGTAGTATGAATTAATATTTTCCCAATCACATAAGACCATTTTACCTCTTTCTGCGACCCATAACTTCCCAAATTGCGCGCCTTCTCTTCTTGACCTAATGATTGTTTCTTCGCCTCACAATGTTGCTGAGTTTGGGCAGCTCGCCTTTTCGTACCTATCACAATCTTGTCTATCTTTCATATCGTATCCGACCTCCTAAACGTAAACCTCGTTTCTGCTTTCTACGAAGTTTTAACAGCATGGATGGCTGTTTTCGAATGCGAGGTCAGGTTAGGAAGAAGAGGAGCGTTAGGATAGGAACAAATAATTTTTTTTTTCAAGTTCCTAACCTAACCCACAACCGGGTCAAGTTTCGGGTCAGGCCCTGCAGTCTCGACAAATATAACGACAAAAATCGCTCGTTAAGTCTAATCGATGTCAAATTTCTTTAATAGATTTTCAACCTTATGCTTTCGAAATCAATGATATTATAAATTTGTGCGTGCTAGTGCGATATCTACCTCTTTTTACCCGACTGCGCGACGCAAAGGAGGGTAATGTGTTTATCAGTCTATGTATGTATGTTTGTTTCTATGTAGCGTTCTAGAGACCAAATGCGTAAGCCGATTTTGATAATTTTTACGTCAATCGATTCGTCTTAACCTTGCGAGTGTCACTAAAGCCATGACAGTAATCAAAATTCACCACAGCGACAACCAGACGCCATATTGTCAAAATGAAAAATAAAAATGTCGATGAACTATGTCATGTGGGGTATCGTTGAATAGGTATTTTAATTCATCTTTAGGTTCCCTTTATCATTTTTCATTTTAAATAATAGTTTAGGATATACAACATGTAACGTAATTAACGCACACCCTCAGACACCCCAATTAGAATATTATGTTATAATCATAATACATATATTGAATTTCTAATTTAACATAACATACAGCATTGTTATTAACTAAATTAGTTATTTTGCAGTAAGGTTTATTTTCTTTATTTTGTATTGAATGACGGAATTTGTATTAATACAAATAAAATTGCACTTTTAAGTCTTGTTGCCTTGATTTACGGTCTATTTTAGTTTATTTTGACTGTACAGGCGAAATGTGACTATACTTTCCACAGTTTTAATTATTTTTGATAAAAAAATTACCTAAATTAAAAATGATAGAAATCGATTCAGTAAACGATTCTGAACAAACTAATATCAGGATGTGCGTTAATTATGTCACATGTTGTATAACGATTTAAAGTTGTTTAGCAAAACAATAATTCTCTGAATAGTAACTAAAAAGTATGAAATAAAAAAAAAATATTTAACGAAAAACAAAAAACCCGACTGCGTTTAAAAAAAAAACTAAAAAGAAAGAAACAAACCCAGTAGTTAAGAATTCACTCATTCACACTCACAGTCGGGGCCCGTTGGGAAGATTTGATTGGTATAATTTGAATGGGCCCCGACTGTGAGTGTGAATGAGTGAATTCTTAACTACTGGGCTTGTTTCTTTCTTTTTAGTTTTTTTTTTTAAACGCAGTTGGGTATTTTGTTTTTCTTTAAATATTTTTTAGGGTTCCGTAGTCAACAAGGAACCCTTATAGTTTCGCCATGTCCGTCCGTCCGTCCGTCCGTCCGTCTGTCCGCAGTTTAGCTCAGAGACGCACAGTACTAGAGAGCTGTAATTTGGTGTAAATATACGGATTTGTTGCGCCAAAAAAGTGGTAAAATAAAATCTCGTAAAATATTTTTTTTTAGGGTACCTCCTGTACACGTAGTGGGGATGTTTTTTTTTTTTCTCGCGTACCCCTTAGTGTGGGGTATCATTAAATAGGCCTTTAAAAATATTTATAGTTTCCATTAACAACTTTTTGATAAAAAGATTCGTTTGTGAAATATTAAGCTTTAAAGTGCTAATTTTTGTTCGACTCGAGTGTCCCCCCCATCTAGCAGCTAAACGGTTATGTTTGGGGGTGTGAAAAAATTCACAATAGTAGTATATATAACGAAGTTTAAAAGAAAATTATCACGACTAAGTAGGCTTTACAAGTTTACGAGTAATATTTGACCAACTTATAAAATGTACTTGGATAACATATTTTCCTAAACAAAATGTATCGGAGAACATGTTCTTCAACTGCAAATATAAGTTTGTCAACTTTATTTTTACAGCTATAAAATAGGTGGGTATGTTTTGGGGATAGGTAGGTTTTTATTGTCAACTATTTTTAACTAACTTCAAGAAAAGGAGGAGGTTCTAAATTCGTCGTAATCTTTTTTTATGTATTTTCCCCGATTTCTCAAAGACGCCTGGACAGATTTTGAAAATTGTTCTCTTTAAAATTAAATTCAGCGAATCAGTTTAGTTAGTTCGCATAAGTATTTTGATGGCAACTACGGAACCCTACACTGTGCGTGGCCCGACACGCACTTGGCCGGTTTTTTATTTATAACTAGCATTTCGCCCGCGACTTCGTCCGCGCGTATTTTTACCATTGCCTCTGTGAATTTCTACTCCCAGCCCTCCATATGGTATACTTTTAGAAAATCCAAATCAATATCCAAAAAAAGTCTATCAACCCCAAAAACAACCCCTCAGGAGGTTGGATTTCTCAAAATCCCGTCTGAGGTAGAACCTACGTCTTAAAAAACCCATAAACAAAATTTTAACTTCTATCAAAAATAATGTCATGTCTTAGTGAGCATCTACGTCCTAAAAACCTCTATGCATATTTGACACACTTGTAATAACAAAGTTTCATGCGAACTAACAACCCCGAAAACATCCCCTTAGGGGTGGAATTTCAGAAAATCCCGACATAGGCAGTACCTACGTCTTAAAAAATCCCTGTGTAAAATTTAAAACTCCTATCTATCAACCCCTAAAACAACCCCAAAGGTGGTAGGTAATTTCGCAAAATCCCATCTTAGTGATTACCAACGTCCTTACAAAACCCCCATGCACAAACACCTAGCACTTATATGTAGTATCAAAAGTTACTAACTACTACTACTAACTTCATACAAACTTTCAACACCAAAACCACCCCTTAGGGGTCGAATTTCGAAAAACCCGTTTCGTAAGTAGCACCTACTTCCTTAAAAGAACCCGCATGCAAAATTTAAAACTCCTAGTACTTGTAGTAACAAAGTTTCATACAAACTGTCAACCCCAAAAACAACCCCTTAGGGGTGAAATTTCGCTAAATCCCGTCTTAGTGAGCACCTACGTCTTTAAAAGAATCCCCATGCAAAATTTGAAACCTATGTCTATCAACATCAAAAACAACCCCTTATGGTTCGAATTTCGAATCACCCCGTCATAGTAAGCATCTAAGTCCTAAAAATAAAATCTATGCAAAATTTGAGACTTTTATCACTTGTAGTAACGAAAGTTTCATACAAAATAGCAACACCAAAAACCACCCCTTAGGGGTCGAATTTCGAAAAACCCGTTTCGCAAGTAGCACCTACTTCCTTAAAAGAACCCGCATGCAAAATTTAAAACTCTTAGTACTTGTAGTAACAAAGTTTCATACAAACTGTCAACCCCAAAAACAACCCCTTAGGGGCGTAATATCGCAAAATCCGTTCTTAGCGCGTACCTACGTCCTAAAAAGAACCCCTGTGCAAAATGTTGAAACCCTAGCACTGGTAGTTTCCGAGCTTTCGTGTCCTATGAGTGAGTGACCTTTTGCTTTTATATAAATAGATATCATTGTTTCGAAATAAAGTTTAAAGCTTAGATTAAAGAATGTCCAGATTCCGTGTTCGAAACAAAACGAAACGATTTAAGTGAAGCAACGACGATATAATACTAGACTACGCATTGCACGATCTAACGAACAAAACTATTCTGCCAACTCGCTGAGGTACTACGTAAGCGAGGGCGGCGGGGTACTGCGTTGTGATTGGCTAACTCAAGGTCTGTTCTGTCTAAACGTATGTTTACGGCTCACAGGATTGGTCGAAATGAGACGGATATAAGACTTTTTTGCCTAATGTGTTGGCAGACATCGGTCGCCTGTTATTAGGAGTCTAGTATTATATCGTCTTTGAAGTGAAGCGAGTTTTTTATAAATGTGTGAGTGAGCGCCCCGCTCCGGAGTGTATTACGTATCGGATTTGCGTTTGTGTGCAGTGTGCGTGTAATACCAGTGGCGGAGATTACCCTTAAAATGTGGGAGATTTTCAGTATTTTACGTTAAGCGTAAAATATATCATCAACAGTAATGACATGATTTTTATCATTACGGTTGATGAGTTTTAACATTATTTCTTTAATTTGTGTAATTTGTCATGTGCGACTTTACCGCTTATCAACACCGCAACACATTTAGCGATTCATTTTATATTATAATGTAAGTACCTACTACATTAGAGTCTGGCAGAGTCTGACTGAGTCTGACAGAGTCTGACCGTGTCTGACAGAGTCTGATAGAGACTGACTGAGTCTGACAGAATCTGACCGAGTCTGACAGTCTCTGACCGAGTCTGACAGAATCTGACCGAGTCTGACAGTGTCTGACCGAGTCTGACTGAGTCTGACAGTGTTTGACAAAGTCTGACCAAGTCTGACAGAGTCCGACCGAGTCTGACAGAATCTGACCAAGTCTGACCGAGTCTGACAGATTCTGACCGATTTTGACCAAGTCTGACAGAGTCTTAACGAGTCTGACTGAGTCTCACCGAGTCTGACTCTGTATTTGACCCCGACGAATCTGACTTTTAATTCGACTCTTAATCTGACTCTGAGTTCTTATTTGAGTCTAAATGAGACTTTGAGACAATGGACAGAGCGTTCTGAATTCATTAATTTAGCTAACGCGGTTACACTTATAAAAAAATATCGTTTAAGAGAATAAAACTCTTTTTTCATAAATCGTTTCTTTTTTTTAAGGCATTATAGTTACAAAATACTGGGTAAAAAAAATTATGCCCATGGCAACACTCAACAGTTATGGCGTCCGTCACAGTGTCAAATTGTTCACTTCTTTGTTTACGTATTTAAAACGAAATGCATACTGAAATTGAATGCTAACATAATGAAATGATATATTATGGCATATTCCTTTTTTGGAATGTAATTATAAACCATTTCACAGCAAAAACTTTCATTTTAAAATATCACAACACGGACTCGTGACGTAGTTTACGCGGGGAACGTTCCTAGGCGACTGACGTATGGATCGACCGACGCGGGACATTTATCCCCCGTATTTTTGGCTTCAATTCTCAGTGGCCTACTATCAATCTGGACGTTTAAAAAAGTATATTTAAAGGAATTTGACAACGATATGACATATGACTTAGCGACCGATTTTTGTCGCTGTCTAATGTCGAGACTACAGGGGCAGTTAGGAACAATCCGTCATAGGCCAGTCAATAAAGCCTGTGAACCCTAAATAATTAGCAGCAGGCTGATTTTTTAATATGTTGTTGGGGAGGGTGAAATATGAATACAAAAAAAATTCCTACCCTCCAGGTTGGGTGCTAAGGGATGTGACAAAGTTAATTAGTTTATAACTTTGTCAAAAAAAGTCGTAACAGGTTGGAAATTTGAAGGAAGACATCCTACTACTATTATAAAGGCGAAAGTTTGTAAGTATGGATGTATGGATGTTTGTTACTCTTTCACGCAAAAACCACTGAACGGATTTGGCTAAAATTTGGTATACAGATAGTTTATAACCTGGATTAACACATAGGATAGTTTTTATCCCGATTTTATGTTCCCGTGGGATAATTTTCGAGTTGTAGCGGGTGAAGCCGCTGGCAACAGCTAGTAATAAATAATTACCTTCCTTGTATTAAAATTCCAACTTTTTTTAATAAGTGCAACTTTGTTTATTTATGAAAAACTGACGGTTTTTTGATACTGGTACAAAAGGTTTTGGAAGGGTGGAAAAGTTAACAAAAAGTATCTTGTAGTGAAATTATTAAAGTAACAACTTAGTTTTTTGATCCTAACATTTTTTTGTTATAAACAAATGAAAACAATAGCAATTTTAATGTGAAAAAAATCTAAAAAATGGAACAAAGTATTTGTCAACTCGGAAAATGTTCTTTTTTGAGGAGCATTGTACCTATTTAGCATAATGAATACTTTTTTTGTTATTTTGTTGTCATTTGTTAATAAACAAATACTTGAAAATCATTTATTTTAGTTTTGTAAGCTTGTTTTATAGGGCAAATCCATTCGAAAAGTTTAACAAAGTGTAAAATACTATCGAAAAACTCCACTATTGATTGTTTTTTAATTTCAACTATGAAAAATTGATAAACAATCACAATTATTCATAAAAATTTGAGAATACATCATTATATTCATTAGAAAATGTATGCAATGCAGTTTTTCTAACTGTTTTTCGTACCTGTTAGAAGAAAATTATGGAAAAAAAACAAAAAAAAACTATCAAAATACCGTCAGATTTTTATAAATAAACAAAGTTGCACTTATTAAAAAAGGTTGGAATTTTAATACAAGAAAGGTAATCATTTATTACGTCTTCCGTCCAATTTCCAACCTGTTACGCCTTTTTTTTGACAAAGTTATAAACAAATTAACTTTGTCACCCTCTACATCCCTTAGCACCCACACTGGAGGGTAGGAAAAATTATTGTATTCATATTTCACCGTCCCCAACAACATATTAAAAAACTTGAGAGGTGTCAAGGGACACCCGCATGGAACGAAGTTCCTTTGGATTAATTAGTGAATGAATTGTAATAAAATTTTATTTTTTTTAAGTTATAATAATATTTTTTGATTTTTGTTATTTGACATCTGGAATTTCTATTTTGATAGTAATATCGGTTTCAACACCCTCAAAAACAACGAAAACGACATCCATGATGAAAACCTCGATAATTTTGGCAGCCGCCACCTTGGATTTACATTTTGACTGCACCATCGGTTTCAACACCCTCGAAAACCATGAAAACGACAACCATGACGAAAACCTCGATAAATTTATGCAGCTACCATCTTGGATTTACATTTTGACTGCACCATCGGTTTCAACACCCTCGAAAACCATGAAAACGACACCCATGACGAAAACCTCGATAAATTTATGCAGCTGCCATCTTGGATTTACATTTTGACTGCAACATCGGTTTCAACACCCTCGAAAACCATGAAAACGACACCCATGACGAAAACTTCAATAATTTATGCAGCGGCCATCTTGGATTTACGACATCTTGGATTTACGACATCGAGGTTTTCCCTCGATATTTTTTGCAGCCGCCATCTTGGATTTACATTTTGACTGCACCATAGGTTTCAACACCCTCGAAAACCATGAAAACGACACCCATGACGACAACCTCGATATTTTTTGCAGCCGCCATCTTGGATTTACATTTTGACTGCAACATCGGTTTCAACACCCTCGAAAACCATGAAAACGACACCCATGACGAAAACTTCAATAATTTATGCAGCGGCCATCTTGGATTTACATTTTGACTGCACTATCGGTTTCAACACCCTCGAAAACCGTGAAAACGACACCCATGACGAAAACCTCGATATTTTTTGCAGCCGCCATCTTGGATTTACATTTTGACTGCACCATCGGTTTCAACACCCTCGAAAACCATGAAAACGACACCCATGACGAAAACTTCGATAATTTATGCAGCCGCCATCTTGGATTTACATTTTGACTGCACCATCGGTTTCAACACCTTCGAAAACCATGAAAACGACACCCATGACGAAAACTTCGATAATTTATGCAGCGGCCATCTTGGATTTACATTTTGACTGCACCATCGGTTTCAACACCCTCGAAAACCGTGAAAACGACACCCATGACGAAAACCTCGATATTTTTTGCAGCCGCCATCTTGGATTTACATTTTGACTGCACCATCGGTTTTAACACCCTCGAAAACCATGAAAGCGACACCCATGATGAAAACTTCGATAATTTATGCAGCGGCCATCTTGGATTTACATTTTGACTGCACCATCGGTTTCAACACCCTCGAAAACCATGAAAACGACACCCATGACGAAAACCTAGATATTTTTTGCAGCCGCCATCTTCGATTTACATTTTGACTGCAACATCGGTTTCAACACCTTCGAAATCAAAAATCAAAATTAAAATCAAAGCATTTATTTCAAGTAGGCCAGTTACAGGCACTTATGAATTGTCATAGACAAATAAAAATGTAATTAGACATTAAAAAGTTATGGTGCTACAGTCCCAGTCACAAGACATAAAAACTGTGAAAGTACCGTAGGTGCTCATTCCAAGGAGTAGATCTCTATGGAGAAGAATGAGCAAGAAACTCCATGGACACTCTTTTTCAATCGCCAAAATTATTACAGATCTTTTGTTACATCATTCATCATCAGATGGTACATTATGTGAGAACGATGTGGCAAGTTATTAGTGTCCATAGAAAATATAAAAAAGACAATTCAAAAATAAAGTTATCAATAATTAAAATAGACCGTGGCAGCTAAGGGATGACCAGTCCCAACTGACAGCGCCCGTTCACGAACATGACGCATATATCAGCACCATTCAGCTCAACCATTTTGAAGGGAACTAAATGATCCGACACACGCGCCACTATCAGCGAGACATTTGAGTGAGCATGACATACTCTCAACCGCCAGGGTCATTCAAGTCAATAAGAGACGTAGGTACTCAGTGAATGATAGCTCCGAGGTACATAGTACTCACACAATGCTGGCTATGAAACTATATAATACTAGGAAGATTGAGTCTATACAATGCAAATCCAGTTGTACAATCGTCAGCAGCTCCAACAAGAATATTAAAAAAAACGCTATCAATATTTTATCCTACACTGTCAGGTGGAGCAGGACCAGCATGGAGCCAAGCATTATTATCAGCGATATAATCGCCTAGTTTATAATAAGCCCGCTTACATAGTGTGCGTTTAATACATGATTTAAATTTAGTCTCATTCAATTCAAGAACATTTTGTGGTATTTTATTATAGCACTTTAAACAGTATCCCATGAAAGAATAGTCCACTTTGGCGAGTCTGAAGCCCGGCTGAACTAACTGATCCCTATTTCTAGTGTGATAGTTGTGTCTGTCACCTCTCTTACTAAAAAGATGCAGATTTTTCCTAACGTACATTATATTTTCATAGATGTATTGACAAGGTACTGTCATAATGTTAATTTCCTTAAACAGTTCTCTGAGAGAATCGCGTCTACGGAGATTGTATATGGCCCTGATGGCTCTCTTTTGCAGAATGAAAATAGATTCGATGTCGGCAGCCCGTCCCCACAATAAAATGCCATAAGACATGATACTGTGAAAGTAACTAAAATAGACAATTCTAGCAGTATCTACATCGGTAAATTGACGGATTTTTCGAACAGCGTATGCTGCTGAACTTAGCCGCCCCGCAAGAGTTGTTAAATGGGGACTCCATTGTAGCCGTGCATCAAGCGTAATCCCCAGGAAAACTGTTTTATCGACAAATTCAAGTTTCTCTTGATTCAATACTATATCATAATTTGTGGTTTTAACATTTGGTAAAGCAAATCTTATACATTTGGTCTTTTTTCCGTTTAATACTAAGTTGTTTGCAGTAAACCAATCGTGGACCTGACGTAAAGCATTATTTACGTTATCTACATTTTGGGCCCGTCTATTTATCTTAAAAATTAGGGAAGTGTCATCAGCAAATAACACCATATTATTGTGAGGTTGATTTTTGAATAAATAGGGTAGATCATTGATATATACAAGAAAGAGAAAAGGACCCAATATTGAGCCTTGCGGAACCCCCATTTTTACCTTTAAACCTTCTGAATTCACACCATCTATCTGAACTTGCTGCTGTCTATCACACAAATAAGATTTTAACAAACTAATTGCAAGTTTACCTAGACCGTAATGCTCAAGTTTAAAAAGCAAAGTATCGTGATTTACGCAATCAAATGCCTTGGAGAGGTCACTGAATATTCCTATGGCGTCTTGTGCCTCTTCCCATGCAGTAAATATGTGCTTCAATAGGGTGACACCGGCGTCAGTTGTACAACGTCCCTTGGTGAAACCATACTGTTGATCATGTAAAATTTTATTGGTGTTAAAGTGGTTAAGCATCTGATCAAGCATTACCTTTTCAAAAACCTTGCTAAAAACGGGCAACACGGATACAGGTCTGTAATTATTAGTGTCTTTAGTGTCTCCGGATTTAAAAAGAGGTATGACTTTACTAAATTTCATTAAGTCCGGAAAAACTCCTTGGTCTACACATAAATTAAAAATTAAAGCCAAGTATGGTGCTATAGTCTCTACTATGGATGTACAAACTTTGATTGACATTCCCCAAAGATCTTCTGTTAGCTTAACTTTGATTTGCCGAAAAGCTTTAATAACCGTCATGGGGTTTATGTGCTTAAATACAAATTCAGCCGAGCAGCCAGACACGTTTGCCTTTAATAAAGCAATTGCGATATCGGGAGAGGAGTTTAGAGCCTCCGTGGTCTTTAATGGTATATCAGTAAAGAAATTTACAAATTCTTGAGCTACATCTCGATTTGAACTTATAGGACCATGTGGTGTCTCCAACGTATACTTGGTGCTCCGTGTTTTTTTCCTGCCAGTCTCATCATTTATTACTTTCCAAACTGTTTTTATTTTATTATCTGATGTTTTGATTTTATTACTTATGTACATGGCTTTAGCAGCCTTGCAAGTATTTCTGAACACTTTCGAGTATGTAGAAACATACTTGTTGAAAGTTTCAGTGTTGATGTAAGGCTTAAGGCCATAGAGCTCAAATAGTCTTTCCCTACTTTTTCTTATACCTGCAGTCGCCCAGTCACTAAACACAAATTTAGGGCAAATAGTTTTAGTCTTCTTTTCAAAAGATTTATTGAATTCGGTATGAACTATTGAAAAGAAACCATTATAAAAATTATTAACTCTAATGTCGTCAACACTAGGGCTCATAACACTTAATCCATTGGATACGGAATTATTAAATTTATTTAATTTGTTAGTTGTTATTTGTCTATATGAAATCTGAACTTGTTGTTTAGTTGATTTACACTTAAAAGTTACCGTTTGTCCACTATGATCAGACGGCAGACAACTAACTATTGCTTTATCCAAATAATCACAATTGCAGAAAACATTATCAATACAAGTAGCAGAAGTTGGAGTCACCCTAGTAGGTTCCACAAAAATATTAGTCAAATCAAATGACTTAAAAAGATTTAATAATCTATTGCTATTTAAATTTTCTTCCAAAATATTGATATTAAAATCACCACAAATATTAAAATCACACATCGAAAACCATGAAAACGACACCCATGACGAAAACCTCGATATTTTTTGCAGCCACCATCTTGGATTACGTTTTGACTGCAACATCGGTTTCAACACCCTCAAAAACCATGAAAACGACACCCATAATAATAATAACAATAATAATGACAATAATAACCTGGCAACACTTTACGTCATACATATTCTTAAAGTTTTACTCATCCTTTTCCTAATAAAATTATTTCCATATACCCCAAAAACTTGTGCAAACCAAGTGAAAATACTCAACTAACAATATTAGTGCAAAATTCCGATACAAAATGAGTTTTATCATGTGTTTTAGAGAAAAATATATATTATGACAACGGATGACATATGTCACAAGAAAAACCACGAAATTACAAAAATAAATGGAATGAAATTATGGAATTGGAATGAAATAATATGCTGACACGAGCCAGGAAACGACGCGCACGTCCACCATCCCCGGAGTCGTCGCTCAGTTCCGCCTCGCCGCCGCAGGACCCCGGACCACCTGTGACACCAGCGGCGGCAGCTGCGTCGAGCTCGAGCGACGAGTATTTCTCCCCGCCTACGACACCACCACCTGCTCGCCGACGGAGAGGACGCCGGCCACCGGGCTGCTTAGGACCTCGAGGCCCACCGGCTTCTGATAGGGTCCCAGCTCCCGGCGGTAGTGTGCAGCGCATGCGATGGACTCAATCCATCAATGAGAACGTCATGCGCTCATACTATGGGGCTACAGAGGGGGGAAACAACCTGACTGCATACCGTGCTAGAATGCTCTCTCTTTTTCAGGTGCTTGAGCCAGCTGTCAACGTGTCGGCACAAAGACTATCGGATCAGGTGCGGGTCATCCAGCGTAACCGTATGTTGGACGATTCTGTACTTGATCGCTTGCGATCTGAAACACAATGTAACCATGTCATTGCCCCATTGTCGCAGGCTGTGGTTCCATCACAGCCCAACCAAACAACCAGTCACACTGACGAGGTGAGCAATGACATGGTTACTAATGTAAGTAACCAGTGCAGTGAGGAAATGAGGAGTACTTTGGAAGGTGCGATTCGAGAGTATCGATTCATGTCACCTGAACTTAGGCCACGGTTACCTCGTTTGCCCATGCATAACAAAAACAGGGTGCTGGTGGCTGTTCTGGATTCGCAGTTGTCAAATTATTTTGATAACTGCGAAGACCTCACTGATGCTCATTCGATACTGTATTGTGCGGCTGTGGCGGCATGTCGTGTAGCACATGTTAAATTCTCAGATGACAGAGTTACACGACCTAAGCCAACCACACCGGTATGGCAGTACAGGATTGAACGACGTATTGGTGGGGCCAGAACACTCATCGGCAAACTCATCTGTTTCAGGGAGGGCAACACTCGCCCTAGAGTGATGCGCTTTGTGAGACGGGCGTTCTCGGGGACTGATATAAATCCTCGGGATTACCTTTCCCGTGTCACAGAGCGCATCGACTTCCTGAAGCAGAAAGTGTATGCATGGGCAAACCGTATCCGTAGGTATAAGCGGCGTGTGGAACGATATAATCAGAATCGCACGTTCCAAAGAGATGAAAGGTGGGTTTACAGGTCTTGGGAGCGACCAGACCAAGGTGTGGCTGACCGGGATCTGCCAGATGATGACACCATGTGTTCATTTTGGCGTAGTATCTGGTCGGTACCTGTCAGCCATACTGAAGGTGAATGGACCGGAGACGTCGAGCGAGCGTGCGATCCTATAACAGAAATGGGGGCAATTTCGATAAGCCCCGAAGACGTAGCACGTGCAGTCCGTCCGCTACCGAACTGGAAATCTCCAGGACCGGACGGACTGCACAACTTTTGGATCAAGTGGTTCAAAAGGTCGCACGTCTGCCTGGCGGCTTTGTTCCAGTCAGCCTTAGAGTCTGGATCGCTACCCGAATTCCTGACGACAGGAATAACCCACCTGCTCCACAAATCAGGTAGTACTGCGGAACCCAAAAATTATAGACCGATAACGTGTCTGCCAACTCTATATAAAGTTCTTACATCCATTTTGAGAGCTAAAATTAGTAAACACATTGATGAAAATTCTATCATGTCTGCTTCTCAAAATGGATGTAGGAACGGGTCCCGCGGTACTAAGGAGCTGCTCCTCATTGATGTTGCCATTAGCCAACAGGTTCGCCGTTCTCGAAAGGATCTGTCGACATGTTGGATAGACTATAAGAAGGCCTATGACTCGGTGCCACATACATGGCTCATGAGAGTGCTGGAGTTGTATAAAGTTGATACAACTCTGTGCACTTTCCTGATGTCGTGTATGAGGCAATGGAGGACGGTCCTTCGCTATCCGGGATGTCGGCATATCCAGAGAACTAGCGAACCGATAAGGATAGAGCGAGGTATTTTCCAGGGTGACAGCTTGAGTCCACTTTGGTTCTGCTTGGCCCTGAATCCTCTTAGCACACTGTTGGAGGATTCAGGTCTAGGCTATCGGTTGAGGAGAGGCGGTCAGGTTATATCTCATCTCCTTTACATGGATGACCTTAAACTCTTTGCCCCCAACAACTTGCAACTGATGAAGCTACTGAAGGTAACCGAAACCTTCAGTAGCGCCATCAGGATGGGATTTGGTGTGGACAAATGTGCGGTCATGCATGTAAAGCGAGGTGGGATTGTGGAATCCGTGAGCACCCAACTCTCGGATTCCATAAGCCTTAGATCCCTCTCAGCAAAAACCTATAAGTATTTGGGTATGTCGGAAGCGTTGGGCATCAATGTTACTGGCGTGAAACAATCGTTGAAGGAGCGTTTCTTTGGCCGACTGAAAAAAGTATTTAATAGCCTTATATCAGGAGGTAATAAGGTGCGCGCCTTCAACGGCTGGGTCATGTCTTGATGTACTCTTTTGGCATACTCAAATGGACTCAAACAGAACTTGATGCCCTGGATAGGAGGGTCCGTACATTGCTGACTGCATATCGAATGCATCACCCACGGTCTTCGGTTATGAGATTGTATATCCCGCGAAAATGTGGAGGTCGAGGTTTTCTAAACGCTAAGACTCTCCACAATCGCGAGATATGCAATCTCAGGGAACATTTCCTAAAAGCCGACGTGGGAATGCATCGAGATGTAGTGACGGTGGACAAGGGCCTCACCCCGCTCTCCTTGGCTAAAGAGAACTGGCGCAAACCTGCGGTGCTTGACACTAATGATCGCATGGAGGTATGGCAGAGCAAGGAGCTTCACGGGCGCTTTTTCCGGGCTCTACATGGGCCTGATGTAGATTTGTCAGCGTCCGTGGCCTGGCTACGATCCGGTGACCTCTTTGGTGAAACCGAGGGTTTTGTCTGTGCAATTATGGATGAAGTTATGATGACGAATAACTACCGGAGATTTATTGTGAGGGATGGCACGGTTGACATATGTCGGGCATGTCACCGTCCTGGCGAATCAATCCGTCACATTGTTTCCGGGTGTTCTCGTCTGGCTAACGGAGAATACTTGCATAGACATAACCTTGTAGCCAGGATAATCCATCAGCAACTTGCTCTGAAATACAACCTTGTCGAATCGGAAGTGCCGTACTACAGGTATGTGCCCGACCCAGTTCTTGAAAGTGGCAATATCACACTGTACTGGGATCAATCCATCATCACTGACAGGACTATTGTAGCCAATAGACCTGATATAGTGGTGGTGGATCGATCAGAGCGGCGTGCAATGATTGTTGACATAACCGTCCCGCATGACGAGAACCTCGTGAAAGCTGAAAAAGATAAGCAAATCAAGTATATTGATTTGGCTCGCGAGGTTGTCGATATGTGGGATGTGGATTCAGCAATCATTGTGCCGATAGTCGTGTCGGTCCATGGCTTAATTGCCAAGAGCCTCGACCAACATCTAAGGAGGCTCTCGTTAGGCGGCTGGATCAAGGGCCAGATTCAGAGAGCAGTTCTTCTGGACACGGCGCGCATTGTTAGGAGGTTCCTTACTCTGGAGCCCTGACTTCCGGTAGCTTGGACCCTGTTCCCGATACCGGTGGGCCACTATTATTTATATTTTTAAATGTTTTTATTTTATTTTTTTGTTTTTATGAAAATATTTAAAAATGTACTTAGTAAGGTTAAAAAATTAATAAAGGAAATAACAATAATAACATTCCACAACTATCACACAACGCCATCTAGTCCCAAGCTAAGCAGAGCTTGTTTTATGGGTACTAGACAACAGATAAACATACTTATATATTTCTAAATACATACATATTATAGATAAACACCCAGACACAGAACAAATAATCATGCTCATCACACAAACATTTGTCCTGGGTGGGAATCGAACCCACGACCCCCGGCATAGCAGTCAGGGTCACTAACCACTAGACCAACAGGCCAGTCCCATGACCAGACCCATGACGAAAAATTCGATAATTTATGCGGCCGCCATCTTGGATTTACATTTTGACTGCACCATCGGTTTCAACACCTTCGAAAACCATGAAAACGACACCCATGACGAAAACCTCGATATTTTTTGCAACCGCCATCTTGGATTTACATTTTGACTGCAACATCGGTTTCAACACCCTCGAAAACCATGAAAACGACACCCATGACGAAAACTTCGATAATTTATGCTGCCGCCATCTTGGATTTATATTTTGACTGCACCATCGGTTTAAACACCCTAATATATATATATATAATTTATTATATTTAAATTACATTTGATATTATATATTTTTATATTTACTAATTTAATACAATGTATTACACACATCAAAAGTGTCTAGGGATCAACATATATTTTTGCAATAACTTTTCTCCTGATTGATATTAATTAAAATGTTCTTTAAGGATTCATCAAATAAAGTGTTATCGTTTGTCACAGTAACGATAAACCAAGTCACCTTTGCATTCATAAAGAAATTTGCCATTTTCCTAATAAAGGGATTTTTGACATTTGAACCACTAACATTAAAGTTCGAAAAAAAGACTGAAATAACAGTTTTCTTTAAAATTTTATTGGGTAACTTAAACAATTAATAATCCGTGTTTCTACCGCGAACACTAACAACACAAGAACATCGGTTTGGCATACTCAAAATGAGTTCATCCAAATCACGCTGTGGAATGGCCGCCCATGTTCGTTGCAACAACAAAAAAAGGTCTTCTTGCGACTGGATACCCTCCATATTCGGCAGAGCTCTTCTCTGTAGCATATCCCATGCATGCTCAATCGGGTTCAAGTCTGGCGACTGAGCAGGCCAGGGCAGGACATTGATGTTAGCTGCGGCGAGAGTCTGTCTTACAACTCTTGCGGTGTGCGGTCGTGCATTATCATGCATTAACTGAAATAAGGGACCGATTTGCACTTGTAGAGGAACGATGACGTCTGATACAATCGTCTCAGCATAAATTTGAGCGTTGAGGTTGCCTCTGATCCAAATCAACTCAGTTCTTCCGCCGATCCAAATACCCGCCCATACCATGATGGTTCCACCACTATAAGGATGGACTTCCTGGCAGGATTTTAATCGCTGTTGGCGTCCAGGGGTTCTCCAGTGTCGTATACGTCTTGTATCCGGTCTCATACCAAAACGAGACTCATCAGAAAAGCACACGAAACGCCATTGTTCTTCTGCCCAATTTCTGTGTTCAAGAGCCCATTGATATCGAATCCTACGATTGTGCATTGCTATAGGTGGTACCCGTAGCGGTCTTCGGGAATGAAGGTTCACTTCATGCAAGCGGTTTCTGACTGTTTGGTCGCTAATTAAGTTCCCTGAAGAGTGATGAAGCCTCACGGCTAACATCATGGCGGTTATTGTTGGAGCTCTTCGAGTTAAGATTTGAATGTATCGGTCTTGTCTCCGTGTGGTGCAGCGATACCGTCCTCCATGGCGCTCAGCCACGGTACCAGTGCTTCGGTAACGTGTCCAAAGTCGACTGATAACACTCTGACTTGTATTCAGAGCTAAAGCCACAGTACGTTGCCGGGAACCAGCTTCTATCATTCCCACGGCTCTGAGCATTTCTTCCCTGCTTAAATGACGTCGCCGCTCCATAATAACGTTGGTTTTAATCAGTAGTAGGGAAACAGTAGCACTAATAATGTCTTCAATGCGTTGTATGTTTTTATAGGGAAAATATTGACAGCTGATTTTCATCTTTTACTCGAATTTGATTTACAGTTCCTGATTCAAATTATGAAATGCACCAAAAAGGATCCATATAAATTTATAAAATCATAAATTTATTACAAAGCCACATCTCAATCTCAACAAAACCGCATAAAAATGCTTGATCCCTAGACACTTTTGATGTGTGTATTTATATCTCCACTCCACTCCACTCCACTCCACACCACTCCACTCCACTCTACTCCACTCCACTCCACTCCACTCCACTCCACTCCACTCCACTCCAGTCCATTCCATTCCATTCCATGTTAATAAACACATTACCCTCCTTTGCGTCGCGCAGTCGGATAAAAGTGTCGTGACAACTTTTCGTAAGAATTTCCGTCTAGACCCCTTTCACAACGCGCGATAAGGAACTTCGTTCCAAAAATCAGCCTGCTGCTAATTATTTAGGGTTCACAGGCTCTATTGACTGGCCTATCAGATGGATGTCGGGTCAGGTTAGGAATAGGGTTACGTTAGGAACAAAAATTCTTTTTTTTTTCAAATTCCTAACCTAACCCGCACCCGGGTTGGGATTGCGGGTCAGGTTAGGAATAATCCTCAGAAAGAGATGCGCTCAAATGTGGCTTATCGGCAAACCTTGACCTCAGTGCGACGTTGCCGGCGACAACAGACGCACGTCACGAAGTAGGTACAAAGTAAAAGTAACCCAAAACCATCGAAAATGCCGTCGTGTGTTATGAGATATTATCTAATAAACGAGCAATTCTTGTATATTTATTTATAAACAATGTGCTGATCTGCAACCTAGTCAAATTCAAGGACGTGATTATACTCATGATTCTCGACCCAAATCAACAATAAAATTGGTAGGTATTTTTTTTTATTTTTTTTTTCCTTTTTTTTTCGCCAAGGTCACTTCTCGGCGCACGATCGTCGCGCGTCATTCAATTCACGCACACAGCTGCTCATCGTGATTCTCTTTCATTTGTATTGAATTAAGGGTTTAATTCTGAAATACTGTAAAATTTCAACAACAAAAAAAAAGCAGCCCTTATTAGTATTGCCCGGTACTGTACTTTCAATGGGGATGGCAACTCAAAGCTAATCGTAGATGGCGCTGCGATAGTTGGTCCCTACGTCAGATTACTGTCTACCTTGAATAAAAAAACAAACAAGATTTATTATTATAAAAATTGATTTTAAATACAAAACAAATATGAAAAATTATTCGTCAATGCAAGTGCATATATAGTGAGTGGGGGTAAGTTGGAATGAAAAATTGATGAGATGAACAGTGTTGATTTGAAACTGTTGTCACACAAAGGGATTCAATGCAAATGCAAAAAAAAATGTTTTGGGTAAAAAAGCATGGTCAAGTTGTTTCTATAATGTTGAAAGAAATCTTTGTGAAACAATTATTTATGAGAAAACTGTAATTAAAATTGGTCTTAATGAAGAAAAAATGTAGGGGTAAGACGAAATGCCCAAGGGGTAAGACTGAAATAGTGTCTAAAATAGTCCTTATGGTTATGACCATAAGTGCGTTTTTATTCTTACCCCGCTTGATGGAAGACTAAAATTTCAATTTTACGCGGATAATGTGTCCGTATGGAAAATGTCAAAAAACACACAAATGCTCTCACTTAGCGACTGACGCAGATTGCGGTGTGGGGCAAGATAAAACGGTGTCTACAATGATGTTGCCAGCATTAAAAGATTTCCTTTATATTCGGCGTTATTGTATCTTTTTTATCTTTCCCCGTTTTTCATCTTACCCCCACTCACCCTACTAAAAGAAAAACCTGTCCTCTCCTCTAACAAGAATATAATGCTGCTTCCGACTTTCTATTTTGATAAAATATCATAATGTTGTGTCAGTAATTTTACCCCTTTTTTCTATATAAATTCGAGAAATATCACAATATATTTAATTATACTCAGGCTTCGTCCTGCGAGATTAGCATAACAAGTAGTAACGCCTAGTACATGCCATTCCACACTATTTTAATGATTTGATTTTTTTGAAGTGAAAACTTCTTTAGCGGCGTTGTACACTTTTTCTGTAATGGGTAAAAAATTTAAAACTCGCGTCAGGGTCACGTGACCCTGATCGAAAATGAGTAAGACGTCATTCAAATTAGTTAATTTCATATCTGTACTACTCCAGTTTTAAAATAAAACATAGTAACAAAAAAGTTTTCACTTCTACCGGCACTCCTGGAGTGCAACCTTTTTATTTTTTTTTTTTGTGGGTAGTTTAGTCTACTTAAATCCTGCGCTCGCAATTCGTGTCATTCGCTTTTTAGTGCTCCGCCGTTCCACACGCGCTCGTTCTAAAAAAGTTATTTTAAAGGTGCTATAGTGTAGTGTTATTGTTATAAGCCGAAGCATTGAAGAAAGGATTCTAAAATGGCGGCTTGTACTTGCGTTGACAGATACTACAGTCAGCATATAAGATTTCAAATTAAAGATTTTTTCCAATTACAAATAATAAAAACAAGACTGGGTCACAATAATTTCTCAAACTTAACCTAACAATAAAACAAAATTAAAACAACAAAAATCAACAGGTAACAACGGAAAAATAACAGAAAACTAAAGTAAATATTCTTAAAAAAGATCACTGAGCGCGTCAAGACATCAAGACTAATTTTTTTTCTGCTTACTCTACTCGCGGGAGTGAGTATAGACGGCACTAGTGTGCGAGCGAGAAAACACGATAAGCGCCGCCATTTAAGAATCCTTTCTTCAATGAACCAGGTTATATAATAATGCATAAAAGGAAAAGTGTAATCGTTTAAAAACGAAAAACTAGAAGAATAAACAGAAAATTAAGACAAGCGGCGTCGATCGCGTGATCGTTATGACGACGATTACTCGGAAGACTCCGAGTTATCATCAACAGGTTTGCACAGCTGTTCAAGGTATGTTTTCTTTTTACATCATAATTATAATATGAGCATGGGCGTACCCAGGGGGGGGCAGGGGGGGGCAGCTGCCCCCCCCTGGAAATCTCGCAGAACATGTATGCACTCGCCTAATTACTAATCAAAGTGTAAACGAGGCCTTATGCTCTAACTTTTAAATGAACCGCGCAGTAGACACTGGCAAAATGCACGGTGCAATTGAATATTTCAACCACCAGTCACAGTGACATACTTTTTATAAGCTGTAATACATTTTCTATGTCAAAAGAAAATTGTGTCGTAATTATTTTTGGACTCGATGATCTTACTATTTATTGATTTTTTTCCCACGTTTTTATACACTCACTTTTCTTGTTTGTTTGTCGTTTCGGTTGGACTTTTGCAACTCAATTTTGAGGCACTTCCCGATAAGCTAGCAGGCTGAAATTTTGCACACGCTCTGATTTCTGATGACAATACATGACTAGCTAAGAAACTTTATAACAAATCCAATATGGCGGCCTCCCCAAGATGGCGAACTGGCTGTTTTAAATCCACCCCCATGATTTGGGTATCAAATGAAAGGGTTTGCTGTCAGAAATACGAAAAAAATAGTCATGTGACTTTAATTCAACATGGCGGACGGCCAAGATGGCGGACAGGCTTCGAGGCACTTCCCGATAAGCCAGCAGGCTGAAATTTTCAGGGTAGCTTTAAACCCGATGAACAAAGATAAAATAATAAAATAATTAATAGATTTTGAAAAATCTTAAAAACCCACGTTTTCAAATGTCCCTGAACAGAAAATAACCCTACGGGGCTAAGAGAGGTGCCACTCAGATCGTGGGCGTATCTTTGCAAGTTACACCCACGATCTATACACGTCATGTAAATAAATATCCCATAAATAACACACACTGTGTGTGACAAAACAGCTACGGACGATCCGACCTAAAAATCCGACTTGCCCCCCCCTAGGAAAGAAGCTGGGTACGCCCATGAATATGAGTCAGTGTTTGACCTATTTACGCTTTAATTTTGATTAAATTAGACTGCGAAATGATCTGATAGATCCATTAATATGAAAATAGTCAAAATATCTTGTTTTAAATTTATAGGTATATCATTTATACCTAAGGGTGGTTAAAATTTTGCTCAAGAAATTAGTGTTACCGACACAATGGAATTGTGGTTTTTTCACTGGTAAGAGCTAGAATAAGGATAATGTAATTCTGCCTACTACCGGTCCTTACAAGTGGTGATTTAGGCACAAACCAATTTTTGACCCGCTCAGAGCATGCAAATATCTTTACATTATTACTTAATTGTTTCTCGATCGTCTAATGCCAAGGCCTGGTGCACTGGTGGCCTGGTGCCATGTCGGCTTGGTGTTTCTTAAGATTTAATCATAAAAAACTGCATTGAGACTGTTCCTTTCCTTTCTGTTATTTTTTAACTATAAGTATTTTAGTGCAGTCTTTTAGACTATAATTTTGTAACTCACTAGTGAGTAAAGAATTTAATACTTCGAATGACCTATTCTAAACATTTTACGGTTACGATGACTAACGGTCAAGTTAGACCTATATCAGCCTTAAAAATCTAAGGCAGTTACTTTCCAGCCCACCGAGCAGTACATTGGGACTGTTGCATGGCGCTTGGAAAAATTGTTTGCGGACAGTACTTGTTATCACAACTTGGGACTGCCTCTTACAATATAATATTGACTTGCAAGGCTACAGGGGACGCTACGTCTCCTTTTACACTATCTAAAGGTCATATCAGACCTATATCAGCCTAAAAAATCTAATGCAGTCACTTTCCAGCCCACCGAGCAGTACATTGGGACTGTTGCATGGCGCTTGGTAAATTGTTTGCGGACAGTACTTGTTATCACAACCTGGGACTGTCTCTTACAATATAATATTGACTTGCAAGGCTACAGGTGACGTTATGTCTCCTTTTACACAATCTAACGGTCATATCAGACCTATATCAGCCTTAAAAATCTAAGGCAGTTACTTTCCAGCCCACCGAGCAGTACATTGGGACTGTTGCATGGCGCTTGGAAAAATTGTTTGCGGACAGTACTTGTTATCACAACTTGGGACTGCCTCTTACAATATAATATTGACTTGCAAGGCTACAGGGGACGCTATGTCTCCTTTTACACTATATAAAGGTCATATCAGACCTATATCAGCCTAAAAAATCTAATGCAGTCACTTTCCAGCCCACCGAGCAGTACATTGGGACTGTTGCATGGCGCTTGGTAAATTGTTTGCGGACAGTACTTGTTATCACAACCTGGGACTGTCTCTTACAATATAATATTGACTTGCAAGGCTACAGGTGACGTTATGTCTCCTTTTACACAATCTTACGGTCATATCAGACCTATATCAGCCTTAAAAATCTAATGCAGTCACTTTCCAGCCCACCGAGCAGTACATTGGGACTGTTGCATGGCGCTTGGTAAAATTGTTTGCGGACAGTACTTGTTATCACAACCTGGGACTGTCTCTTACAATATATTATTGACTTGCAAGGCTACAGGTGACGTTATGTCTCCTTTTACACAATCTAACGGTCATAATCAGACCTATATCAGCCTTAAAAATCTAATGCAGTCACTTTCCAGCCCAACGAGCAGTACATTGGGACTGTTGCATGGTGCTTGGTAAAAATTGTTTGCGGACAGTACGTGTTATCAAAACTTGGGACTGTCTCTTACAATCAAATATTGACTCGAACTGTCAGGTTCAGGGGACTTATTTGTCTCCTTTCTTAGATGGAGAATATAATAAAATTATAAAACAATGAAAGTGTTACGTCAGACCTATATCAACCGATTCTCCTGATCTACAAACAGATGTAGACTTCACGCAGCCGGAGTTGGACCAGGAACCAGGTCCAATCCTTTAATAGTCCAGTCATTAAAGCCCAAACCCGAAAATAATTAGTAACTTGCTGAAATTTTAGGGGGTTCTTAAAGAAGGTAAAATAACATACCGGGTGATTTTGCAGCGTTCTGGGGTGTACGGAAAGGGTTGAAAAGGGGTGAAAAGGTGTTGTTGCTAATAACATTGCCAAAAAAATTTGTAACACGCTGCAAATTTGGAATAAGGTTGTTCTTACGGTTTTGTAACGTGTATTAAATTTGCAGCTTTTTGCAACATACGGAACATTGTTTTTTTTTAAAAACAGTGCAATTAGTTAAAAACAGGGGTAAGAAAATTAGTAACAAGCTGCAAATTTGGAATTAGGTTGTTCTTACCGGTTTTTAACGTGTATATCAAATTTGCAGCGTTTTGCAACATACGGAACATTGTCTATTATTGAAATAACAATGAAATTATTTAATCACACGGGTGAAAAAAATTTGTTAATAATAAACAATGTTCAATTTGTTGTAAAACGCTGCAAATTTGATATAACTTACGAAACGGTAAAAACAACTTTGATTTGGTTTGTGTGTTCTTCAGGGAAATAAAGCGACTCTTCCTGGTATAATGACTTATAATTGCTATAATTGCTTCTAATTACAAATAATAATTTTTATGTTGAAAAACCGTTATGAATTTAAATTGTCGTCAGTTAGAATACAATGCAAACGACAAGAAGTTTTTTTGTCCAGAGTCCCCCTCGGCAGGCAAGCTCCGGTGCTTATATAGCTGCGGACAGCGCCATCTCGTCCGTCCCTCCGGAACTAGTGTGTCGTATCGATTTGTTGGGAAGGTTGCGTGCACTCATGCGTGCGCGCTGTTGCGTCGTCCCGTCCCTAGGTGGCGGTGTGTGTTATAAACATGCCGGCGGGCCTTGAGAGCTCCTCTCTTGCTCTCAACGGCTTTGAACTGGCTCTGTTGCTGCTGCATCCTCGTCGTTTGTGGAGGCAGGTAAGGGACAAATTTTTGAGAATGCCCTCTCGATGATCCCGTTAGCTGTTTGGATGCTAGCTACTCGTGGCACACCATCCTTCCCTGGGAACACAGATAAAATTCTTCCCAACCGCCACTTCAGCGGTGGGAGATTATCTTCTTTTATAAGCACCAAAGTGTTAGGTGCTAAGACTCCCTTTGTCTCCTTCCATTTTGTGCGGGTTTGTAGCTCTCCAATGTACTCAGCCGACCATCGCCTCCAGAAGTGTTGCCTCAGCTGTTCCAGACGCTTGTAGCGGGATAGTGCATGTAGTGGAGTACTGAGTGCAATGTCTTCGCTTGCATGTGAGGTCAGTGGTCGGCCAATCAGGAAGTGTGCAGGTGTGAGGGGGGTGTAATCTGATGGATCTGGGGATAAACAGTACATAGGACGGGAATTCAGGACAGCTTCTATTTGTGCCAGAACCGCACTGAACTCCTCGTAGGTTAAGTGACTATTGCCTAACACCCGTGTAATGTGGTGCTTGCAGGATTTCACCCCCGCTTCCCACAAACCGCCAAAATGAGGAGCATAAGGTGGTATAAATTTGAATTCTATACCATTAGATGAAGCGTAATTAACAATAGGTTGAGACTCCCTAGATAAGAAAGTTGTAAGTTCCCTTTTAGCTCCTACAAAATTCCTACCGTGGTCAGAGAATATGCAATGTGGTTTTCCTCTACGGGAGATAAACCTTTTTAAAGCTAAAATGTAGTATTCTGATGTTAAATTAGTGACAAGTTCCAGGTGCAACGCCTTAGTGGCGAAGCAAACAAATAAGCATAGATAACACTTTTCAAGTTTAGAGCCCCTTCCCTTTCGGTTCAAAATATAAAGTGGCCCTGCATAATCAACACCGCTATTCATGAAGGGAGAATCAATGGTTATCCGTTCCTGTGGCAAGTTTCCCATGATTGGTTGCACTGTTTCACCTTTCATGCGAGTACACATTTTACATTGTTTTACAACCTTTCTAGCTAAGTTCCTCCCACATAAGGGCCACCAGGTCTCTCTTATGTGAGCTAACAGCTGTTGAGGCCCAGCATGTAATAACCTCAAATGACCTTGCTCAAAAATAAGTTGAGTAACATAGTGCTTACCACATAATAGCATGGGATGCTTCTTGTTATATGAGAAGTCACGTGAATTAGACAATCGACCTCCCACTCGGATAATGCCTTTTTCATCTAGAAATAAAGTTAAACTTAGTAAGTTACGAGTTGATTTAATTGGCCGTTTGTTTACTAAGGCGTCATGTTCGTCTGGAAATGATTCTATTTGCACTCTTTTAGTGATAAAATTCAATGAATTATTTAATTCTTTTACTGACAAGGGGCCTGTCAAACGTTCAGACTTATTTTTTAATTTAGTATTATGAATGAATCTTAGAACGAATGCGTAAGCGCGTTGAAGTTTGCAAAATGAAGAAAACCTTTTGAAATCTACACAAGAATAATTATTATTGTTGCAAGACATGACAGTTATTTGGTTTGTTCTTAGTTCTGGCAAACAATCTTGAAAATTATGTGGTGTGATGGACGATTGAAATTCCGTTACCTTATTCCATAAAAAGGAAGGACCGTTCCACCACGTTTTATTTCGTATTAAATCGTTTAAACTGGTACCTCGAGAAACTAAGTCGGCTGGATTATGTTTTCCATCGACGTGCAGCCATTTTGTATCGCTGCTGTATTCACTGATTTGCACTACACGATTTTGAACAAAGGGCTTTAGCTGTTGAGGCGACATTCTTAACCAGCCCAGCACAATAGTCGAGTCCGTCCAGCAAGTTATTTTATCAAATTTAAGCTTAAGTACTTTAGTTATTCGTTCTAATAAAGTTGCGCCGACGAGTGCGCCACACAATTCTAAACGCGGTATGCTAACCGGTTTGACAGGAGCGACACGGCTCTTTGAACAAATCAGTCTCACTGTTACGTCACCGGTCTCACTGAAGCTACGGCCGTATGCACACGCGCCATAAGCGTTTTCGCTAGCATCAGTGAATATATGCAACTCTGTTCGAATAGGGTTAGTACATATTATGTGACGAGGAACTCGAATATCGCGTAATGCGGATAATGAAGTAACGAACTTTTCCCACTTGTCTCTAATGTCAGGTGGTACTTCGTCGTCCCAATCTAGTTTGTATAACCACAATTTCTGTAATAGTATTTTTGCTTTAATGATAACAGGGCTAAGCAGACCCAATGGGTCGTACACTTGCGACACAACAGATAAGATTAAGCGTTTAGTTATCGGAGTTGAGATTTCTTTTATTCTAGAAGTGAAGTGAAATTCATCATGATTGTTCAACCAACCTAAACCCAGGGTTTTGTTTGAACAATTCTCATCTAGTGTGAAATGTTTCGACTGACCGTCCTCAGTTTTAACGATTTCTTTTGCAATTTCATCTGAATTGAATACCCACTTTCGTAACGGTAAACAACCTGACTTACATACTTCAATCACACCCTTACAAATGCGTATTAATTCCGCTTTATCATCATTTCCGAAAATACAGTCATCAACGTACATGTCATTTAAAAGTGTACGCGAAATATCTGCATCAGTGCATTCATGCCCTAACTGTCTAACGCATCGCATGCTAAGATAGGGTGCCGATGCAGTACCATATGTCACGGTATTAAGTTTAAACATAGAAAGTGGTTCAGATGGGGATTCACGCCATATGATCATCTGTAAATGTCTTTGATCCTCCTGTATTAATACCTGTCGGAACATCTTTTCGATGTCACCACACGCAACGTAGTTATATTGACGGAAGCGTAATAGAATCGCAAACAAATCATTTTGTAAAGGAGGGCCCGTCATCTGGAGGTCGTTAAGCGACTTTCCCGATGACGTTGGTTGACTAGCATTAAACACTACGCGTAGCTTTGTTGTGACACTATCTTCACGGAATACACCATGATGAGGTAGAAAATAATTAGTTGGTGCTGTGCAATGTTCAACACGAGTCATGTGTCCCAGCCTTAGGTATTCTTTCATGAAATCATTATACATCTGTTTGTACTGAGGTTTGCGTTCAAGTTTTCTTTCGAGTGTCAGAAACTGGCCTTTAGCAGTTTCATAACTATCACCGAGCTTATTTGTCGAGTCTTTAAGCGGTATGCGCACAGAGAACCGACCATCGGCTAAACGTTTAGTTGTATCTATAAATAGCTTCTCACAGGCTTGTTCTTCTTGTGAATAGAAGTTATTATTTTGGCATGACACTTCCTCTATCTCCCAAAATTTTCTTAATTGCTCCCCAATTTCTAAAGTTTGAGTAAAGTTACATTGAACCGGAATAATGCGCCTAGGTTCAAAGTGAATGGGGCCAGCGACTATCCACCCTAGCTTGGTGTTTTGGAGATGAGGTCCGTTACTTAAGCGAATTCTGCCTTCGATTAATAAATCCCAAAAATGATCAACCCCTAACAATAAATCTATATTGGACGGATTGCAGTAAGTGGGGTCTGCTAGACGTAATCCGTTAGGTATAGCTAATGAGTTAGAATTAATTTTAAAAGTAGGTATCATATTAGTTATTGTGGGTAGGACTAAACATTTAATATTTGTATGATAATTATTGTCGTTTAAAGATCTGAGTTTTATTTCACATATCTGAGCAGAATGTGAGACCGACTGTCCCACTCCTACGATCTGATAAGCGGACTGTATCGACTTCAATTTTAATTTATTGCGTAATGACTCAGAAATGAGACTATGCTGACTACCACTGTCAAGTAAAGCGCGTGCCTTATGATACTTGTTGTCTTTACCCGCGACTTCGATAATTGCAGTGGACAATAAAGCGGTATCTAATAATTCCGACTTCACGATAGGATACTCGTTATTACGTTCTGAACATAGATAAGTTTGCGTATGTAGAACTGCAGATGAATCAGAAGGTTCAGATATTAATGCGCTGTCATCACTACCTTCATCATGCAATAAATTGTTATGCTTGAGATTACATTGCTTACACGGACCAAAATAACAATCCTTCGGGGTGTGTCCCTTACGTAAACAATTTGCACACAGACTATTCTTGTTCACGGTATCCAACCTATCTTTCACTGATAATTTCAAGAACTGGTTGCACGTATATAACGCATGATTGCCGTTACACACAACACACTCACGAGTGTGCTTATTCTTAGATTTATTCTGAGTGGAGTTATTAGTTGATGCAAAACTATGAGTTCTTCGCGAGTTTGATTTATTCTCAGGGACTGACTTATTCCCTGGAGGGTGGAGATGATGATTAGCCTGCACCATCTCCAACGTATTAGCTTTATTCGTTAAGAACTCCAGTAACTGGGACAACTTTGATTTTTCACTACCTAGAATGCTTTTGTGTTGTTCCCATTCCTTTTCCGTAGCTAAATCTAATTTTGAGACAACTATAAAAATAATGAGGGTATCCCACCACTCTGTGGGTTCCCCGAGCGTCTTTAACGCACGTAAATTCGTTAGCACTACATCTATTAATTTTCTGATATGATGAGGTGATTCTTTTGTCATTGACTGTGAAGAAAATAACGCTTTCACATGATTATGCACTAGTAAGTTGCTGTTGTTATATCTGTGGTTAAGCAAATCCCATGCTATCATGTAGTTTTCTGATGAAAACTCTAATGATTTTATTACCTGACTGGCATTCCCTGTTAGAGCAGATTTTAAATAATGAAACTTTTGAATTTCATCAAGTTGTGTTGATTTATGGACCAAGGAAAGGTAGGTATCTCTAAACCCAAGCCACGCATTGTATGACCCATCAAATGAAGGCAAAGTTATAGTGGGCAATTTAACCAACGGGTTTGAGTTGCACTTAGATTTATCACTAATAGCAGAACTAGGGTTATTAATGCTTTGCAATAAACAGTCAACCTCTGTGAAAACCGTATAGTAGGAACTTTCAAAGGATTCACGAATATCTAGTTGCTGAGATAATTCTTTCTCCGAAACTAATTCCTCTATAGCACTCTGAATTAAGTTAAAATCATGCATTAATGATTTAGCACTATCTGATCTTAACTTTAATTCCGTTAATTTTTTATCGTTTAACGGTTCACTGATCAGGGCAGTTACAAATTTCGTAAAAAGTGTCAACCTACCCCTTATTGTACCCCTTTTTCTATTTAAATCTTGAATCTTATCGTTAGCACTTTGTAACACTGGTATAGGAGATTTACTACGGACTGAAACTTTATCTAAATCTTCCGAACCTAGACTCATTCTGGCGATTTATGAAAAATAAGGGTACTCACGGTTTTCCTGCAAACACCTCGGTGTGATTACGCGAACCAAGGCGAATTACCTGTAATCAGTCACAGTTTTAGCACAAATAAAAGGGGGAGAAGGGAAGGAACGATACGGATGACCAACCCACTGCTGATTCCTCTTTTCTTCTATTCGGCTTCGGAGGTCCAATGTTTTGGTTTGTGTGTTCTTCAGGGAAATAAAGCGACTCTTCCTGGTATAATGACTTATAATTGCTATAATTGCTTCTAATTACAAATAATAATTTTTATGTTGAAAAACCGTTATGAATTTAAATTGTCGTCAGTTAGAATACAATGCAAACGACAAGAAGTTTTTTTGTCCAGAGTCCCCCTCGGCAGGCAAGCTCCGGTGCTTATATAGCTGCGGACAGCGCCATCTCGTCCGTCCCTCCGGAACTAGTGTGTCGTATCGATTTGTTGGGAAGGTTGCGTGCACTCATGCGTGCGCGCTGTTGCGTCGTCCCGTCCCTAGGTGGCGGTGTGTGTTATAAACAACTTAATTACAAATTTACAGCGAGTTACAATTTTTTTTCACCCGTGTGATTAAATAATTTCATTGTTTTTTTAATAATAGACAATATTCCGTATGTTGCAAAACGCTGCAAATTTCATACACGTTACAAAACGGTAAGAACAACCTAATTCCAAATTTGCAGCGTGTTACTAATTTTCTTACCCCTGTTTTTAACTAATTGCACTGTTTTGAAAAAAAACAATGTTCCGTATGTTGCAAAACGCTGCAAATTTAATACACGTTACAAAACCGTAAGAACAACCTTATTCCAAATTTGCAGTGTGTTACTAATTTTTTTGGCAATGTTATTAGCAAAAAACACCTTTTCACCCCTTTTCAACCCTTTCCGTACACCCCAGAACGCTGCAAAATCACCCGGTATCTTATTTTACCTTCCTTAAGAACCCCTTAAAATTTCAGCAAGTTACTAATTATTTTCGGGTTTAGGCTTTAATGACTGGACTATAAATTATAGGTAGAAATAAAAGCAGCTGTCTTGATACTATTGATTACGCTTACGCAATAAAACAATTCAAGCGCACAGTGCAGGTTTTGACCTGCACAAAGGATGAAACAGCTTGTGGACATGACTGCCAATCAGCTAGCCAGCTCGTCCAAGCAGCCTCAGCATCAACAGCAGCGGTGAAACTACAGACCAGGTGAACCAGGTGAAAGCCTGCTATTCGATTGTCTTGCTTTTATAAAGAATGCTTGATGATCAATCAGAATCCAAAGATCCTTTCATATAAAAGAAAAAAAATTCTAAAATTCTCTTTTTTTGTCGGACATAAATTCACGCAATACTTGCGAGTATTCGGAAATAATTCTTTTCAAAAAAAAAGCTAATTTCATTGAAGCCATCGATAAATGGTTATCGTTCGGATATGTAAAGCTGAGCCTGCTAAAGTACAAGGGCTAGATGCGTCTTAACTTAAATAAGCGGTTTCCCGCGGTTTCAACCCCATTGTTACTATTGGTCAAGACAATGCATGCTACAAGTTAGCATGATATTAGCATATAGTCTTCTTAGATAAATAGATATAGCCTATTTTTATTCAACACGGAAAAAGTTTTACAATTCGAACCCATATTTCCCTGAGATTGGCACGTTCAACCAAATAAACTCTTCAGGTTTATAATATTATATAAACATGCATTTAAAAATATTACATGAATATGCAAATAAAAATCTGTGAATAGATTTATTGATAGTAACCACTTTACATTGGAAGACTCAAAACAGTACTAAAACTGATATCAAGAGTTATGTTCTTTTGATATACCTAAAGGATAACATTGATAAACAGGATAGAAAATATCTCCGGTTCCATTTGAGCATTCTATTTTTGAATTTAATACTTTACCTTTCGCCCAACTGTTCGCCCACAATACTGCTCCGTTTTGTATTCACAAAGGTAATGAAGCCAGTCAGGAAAATATTAATGTGAACACTTATATTTACAGTGAATATTATTTTAGTGGTCATAAAAATCTGCAAGAAACCAAAGATCTCCCCACAAGTCTTGGTTTTATCATAATTAGGGAAAGAGGTCATTCCAATCCTTTCCTCTTTCGCAAATATCTAGGATATGCTTTTAATACGAGAAAGTTTCAGGTCACACTACCAAAAATAAAATAAACAAAATAAATTACACAAAAAGAAAAATCTTATTCAATGCAAAGTTTAAAAACTTATGCAAGTTTTATTGATATCTTAGTACTTGCCTGCCCAGCTGCGAAGTACATAAGTATGACAGGCTGTATGAGTAGACAAAACTCGAAGATTTAAAATACCGGAATTTTAAAAACACAAAATAAAAATTATGATTCTGTTTTCATTATGATAACCAAATTCATTAAAATTAGACTAATAGTGGAGTCAAGCTAACAAGCATTCTGTTTGTAAAATTAAAGGAGATAAGTATGATCTTGAATCTCAACAACGGGGGGGGGGGGGGGGGATTGTGTGTGGTGATGAGAGAGCTATCAATTATAGGTATCTAAAAATTATGGCTGCTATTATAAGCCTAAAAATATTTGCCAAGATAATCCTTCAGATTGACAATACCACCGCAATTTCCTACGTCAACAGCATAACAGGGATAAAAGTTACGTAAAGTACGGGGTAAAGTTAGATAAGCAATGGTGCTAACATAAAAACCTATATGATTTTCGCTTTATTTATTCATTCTTATAAGAACTTTGAAGCATATCAGGAGTTTGATGTATCCATTCAAATGTGGAGTGCAACTTCCAAACTGTGTCTTTGTAAAAAATTGTAATAATATTTATAGTCCCCCAAACATAGATTTATTCGCTAGCCGATTAAATAATAATAAATATCTTGGCATAGAAATCCAAATGCTGTAAACAAATGGTTTACAATTTCTGGTTCAGAGTTTTTATTTTTGCATTGCATTTAATTCTTTACTATGATATAAAGACAGTCTGACAATGCCAAGGGTTTAATGGTTGACCCACACTGGTCAACATAGCCGTGGTTATTTAAACGATTTGTGGTGTCGAAAAATCGTGATATCGGGTAACTAAAAATTTATTTTTTATCTACTGATTTCAGTCGGCGCCACATGTGCAACACCATTACCTCAGCGGAAGGGAACTCATCCGCGAGGTGATAACAAAAAGAGGTATCCCACCGTCATCTATAAAACGATGCGATAAAGGGTGGTTCATTTAGGCCCTTCGTACATTAGGCGACTCGGGTATCCGATACTCCAGTCGAATACCCAAGTCGCGCGACTCTAGTAGTGCACGATCCGTACACAGCGGCGACTCGAGTCGTAAGACTCAAATCGTCTATTCGGCCACCATTGTATATTCAACCTTAATAATACATTGTACAAAACACAAAATGTACATCTCATAACATAAATTAAAATGCTTCTATTTTAAAAATGACGAGCGCATTCCTATTTCAAATTTTTGTAATTAAAAATTAGCGCGTATAGAGGAAAAAAATCAATCTAGAAAGAATATGGTTCATAATTTCGCCGCGCCAACCGGCTACGAGGTAGCTCGATTTGTTCAAGCTTTGACTTTCAAGGTGGTGACCATGGGTTCAATCCCCAGGTAAACATAGAGTTTTTCTTTTTCGTGTTTCAGTTGTTTCTTTTGAATTTGACAAGCCTGTTGGTCTAATCGTTAGTGACCCTGACTGCTATGCCGGAGGACGTGGGTTCGATTCCCACCCAGGACAAATGATTGTTTGATGAGCACGATCATTTGTTCTGTGTCTGGGTGTAATTTATATATTATATTTATGTATTTAGAAATATATAAGTATGTTTATCAGTTGTTTAGTACCCATAACACAAGCTCTGCTTAGCTTGGGACGAGATGGCGTTGTGTGATAGTTGTGGAATATTATTATTATTAATTGTAATGATACAAACAAGGATATTTTTCTACCTCAGATACTTTAATAATATAAAATAATAGATACAAATTTTTCGTCGGTTAAAAATCGCGAAGACTTGGGTATCGGCGATCTTGATAGATGAGTAGCGAGCGACTAGAGTCGGCGACGCATGTCGGCGACGCGACCTGTGTACGAGCCTCTATGGATTTGTATTGCGATAGTCGCCTGGAAACCAAAATCGTAAGGTATCGGAAACTTGCGTCGCCTCGTGTACGAACCTTCGTACACGAGGCGACGCAAGTTTCCGATACTAGAGTTTCGCCACTACTCATGACCTGCGGAAAATTCGAGGTACTAAATTTTTATAATGCAATTTGATGTAACGACATAGACACTAGCGCCGCGTCAAAAGGTCATGATGGGTGGTCAAGAATATGAATTTATAAAATGGCTGACACATGACTGTGATGATCAAAGTATATTTTTTAGGGTTCCGAAGGTTCAAAAAAAAAACGGAATCTTTATAAGATCAGTCGTGTGACAGTCCGTCCTTCACAGTTAATTTCCTGGGAACCTAACATTAATCCAAATCCAAATACTGTAACATAATTTAAAATTTTTATTCAATAAAATAGAAAAAAAAAACCATCTCTCCCAACTTTTTAATAAAACTGCATACAAAATTATTATTTGATACAGGATTGTAAATATTTTTCTATCGTTTTAAAATAATTACTTTCCAAAAATGATTCAAGAATATGCTACGGAACCCTTTATTCTGTGAATAAAATTAAAAATGGTAAATAAATTGTTCCGCCATCTTGAAAGTCGCGGAAACTCAAGTCGCCGCGATGTCAGCAGATAGGTAGCGCGCGATTGGCGTCGCGCGTCGCGTGCGTGTGTACGAACGTACCTATATGCATTTCTATTGCGAGAGTCGCCTGGATACTGAAGTCGTAAGGTATCGGAAACTTGAGTTTCCGAATGTACGAAGGGCCTTATTATTATTTATTTATAACATGTTTGAGGTATCAATTCCAAATATTATGAAATTCTTTACATGAATGTATAATCATAGTGCCAATAAGGAACCTTAAATTCAAACCGCTCTGCTCGTAAGTTTAATTACTAAAGAAAACATTCCCAGGAATGAAAATATTAAAAGAATTTTTTAGTTCCGAACCCTCTCTGTCTGTGATCAGCCCCGAGATATTTTTGGTACTTAATCTTGATAAATGATACCCAGAAGAACATTTATGATTTAAAAAATAATAATACTAATAAGAAATATTGTATACAGGGTGAATTTTTCAACTGGGCGTGGATGGCTATTTTCGAAACTATGAGGAATATCGAAAAACGTTGAAAGGAGTCTCGAGGCCGATTTTGACGAAAACTAAAACTGCATCATTGGATTTTAGAAAAATCAATCATCCTAGCCAGGAATCGAACCCGCTGATTTTGGAAAAAAAATCATACCCTGTATTATTACACCATTCGATAGTGTTGCTAATAAGGATCAAATTCTGGTAAGTAATCATATACGGCAATCCACGCCCAGTTGAAAAATTCACCTATATAAAAAATAAAATAAAAAATTTGCTACCCAGCTAGCTCCAGTCACTGTACATAGGGTGCAAACAAACTTTATAATAAATTAAAATGACTAATAATGAAGGGTATGGGACCTTTCATTATTAAAATTAAAATTCCCGTTCCTATAAACAGTCCTAGAATTGGATCATTTCAACCTATGCTAATTATTCCGTTTTTGATTTTGATAAAACGTTCGAAATTTGCCTTAGCACAGCACAGAAACAGTTACCTCAAAATTATGGACCTTATTCATAATTTTCAAGCCTTGTATTTCATCCAACTATATTTTACGATTCATATCTCTAAAAATCTACTTGTTATGCTAATCTCGGAGGACGAAGCCTGAGTATAATTAAGGATTAAACGAACTTACCTGTAAGTGAAGTTCTATCCTAATTATATGAAGGCTTCGTCCGAAGAGATTAGCAACCCTCCCACCCGGTAAACGAGTTCGGTCTGTACCCCTATCGTAAAAAATCGTAAAATATGATGGTTAATAACGGGTTATACCTACTCTAAACTAAATGACACGAATTGCGAGCGCAGGATTCAAGTAGACTAAACTACCCACAAAAAAAAAAAAACAAATCAAATACTCTTAAAATAGTGTGGAATGGCATGTACTAGGCGTTACTACTTGTTATGCTAATCTCGGAGGACGAAGCCTTCATATAATTAGGATAGAACTTCACTTACAGGTAAGTTCGTTTAATCCTTAATTTCTTAACACCACAACAATCACAAAACTCGTTCCAGGTGATTATTCTTCCGACAGACGAACCATTTCATGATTTATGGAGCGATGCAATCAGAGTCCCGTACGGTTCATCGAATTACCCTTGGTCGATATAACTGTCTACAGAATGCATGGTTCACCGACGAACGGTAATACGAGAAAACTATTAGTCGATACAATTGTTTAGCGACAGCACGTTTCGCCGAATAACGCTACATAGAATGAATGGTTGTCCGATACCAAGATTTGCCGATGTCACGGTTCGCCGAAACACGCTTGAACTAAATAATTCTATATCCCCACGCAAAGCCTTTGGCGGCATGTTCAGGCGGAAGGGTTGGCAAAGCGCTATGGTACTGATTTCGTATTTGCACATAAAATCAGACATTTATTTGCTTTAGCATTTTTGAAACCAGAAGAGATACCGGAGGCCTTCGAGCAAGTAAAAAAACTTAGTATTGTCAACTGAAGCGGAAGGATTGGCACAATGATTCAATAAGTATTATGTATCTGGCGTATTTACAAAAAAATCTGGCCCAGGGATGAAGTTCATTCTGAGCAGAAATCCACCATTGTTCCCACCAGCTATGTGGTCAGTATCTAATCGTACTTATTCTATTCCGAAAACACAAAATGCTCTGGAATCATGGCATAATCGGTGGAATGGAACACACTTTTGAATCGCAAGAAGTGGAATATCTTCAACACTATTAATGAGTTCATTAAAGAACAAAAATATACCGACTGCGAAATCGAGCGCATCACTGCATCTGCGTTCGTCGCAAATTGAATATGAAAAGAGACTAGAAAAGCACTTGTCCCTAAAAAGTGAGATGAGCATAGAAACTTTCTTAGGTGGGCTAGCTCACATCATGTACATAAAAAAACGTTAATTTTATTTTCAAAATTGATTGTTTTCTTGTATGTTTGTTATGATTGAGCAGTTAGCAATAAACTTTATTTTTGTTATTTATCATTTAATTATAAAATAATCAAATTTGCTGTTTTATTATTTTCTTTACATTTATTTTTATTGAATTACTAAGATAAACGCATGGAAATAGCAGTTATCGCAATTTAATCGATGTCTGTCAAAATTGTATGAGCGAAGAAACTAAAGACAATTATATTATGGATCGTCGGTGTAAGAAAACGGTGCTTTCGATGCAAATTTCTACCTATCGATATAGGATTATTTAGTTCAAGCGTGTTTCGGCGAACCGTGACATCGGCAAATCTTGGTATCGGCCAACCATTCATTCTATGTAGCGTTATTCGGCGAAACGTGTTGTCGCTAAATAATTGTATCGACTAATAGTTTTCTCGTATTACCGTTCGTCGGTGAACCATGCATTCTGTAGACAGTTATATCGACCAAGGGTAATTCGATGAACCGTACGGGACTCATGCAATCAAGATGCAATGCTGGTACTTAACCTCCAATAGAAAAGTAGATATTATTTTGAAAAGTCTATTCGATTGTTTAGTTATGGTATAATCATAGAATTTCATTAATAAACTCAACTAACGGCCTGTCTCGGCTTCGCAAGACTGGATATTTGTTTATTATGTAGCTTTTCCTTAGTTATAATTCAATTTTTGTTCTCAAGGCAGTCACAGCAGCCACCCATTATTTCTTGATAGTGTGAATTGTCGGAAATTTGTATGTTTCATCATTTTTACAGCTTATTACACAACATCTAGTCATTTTACATCAATAAATCGTTTTTTTTTTCAGAAAATTCCTTTGATTTGACAGTTCTTTTGGGACCAAACTGTCACTTGTCACTTTGACACTTGCCTTCCCCATTGATTATTTATGACTTTTGTGACAACCACCTGAAGTTTGACGAAAATGCAAAAAAAACAGGGGTGCGTTTAAATCTTCCAGCGATGTTTCGCCGGAAAAAAATTAAACTAGCGAGGGTTCTCTGAACGGAGTCATATCTTTTTGTCAATGTTAGCTGTCAAATTCAATTGACAGCTCAGTTTATTGAACAAATAATCAATTTGCCGGTGTATTATAAATCCATAATCCAAAAAAAATAAAAATAGTATTCGTTTTTACGGCAAGAATCGAGCAAAACAACAAATCTTAATGTCAATCTGACAGCAGGATAAAATTTTGCGTGGTAAAAAGGTCGCAAAAATTTATTCCTTTCAGTAAAAACATAGACCAGCGGACGACCGTAAACGGGGCAGATTAAATTTTAATTGGTATCATTTTTCACCTCTCGGTGTACTTAAACGGGATGTTTGACATTTAGTCAGTATTAATTTAAACTGGATAAAGGATTTAAACGCAGCCCAGCGTGTTTAATCAGGATCTCGGAAACATGTCGGAAACGGCACCAAGGATTTTCATGAAAGTTACAGATTAGGGGTTTTTCGGCTCCCAGGTTCGAGAAAAGCTCGGTACGCAAGATATAGACATTTTTTAAACCGAGCGAAGCTCGGTCAACCAGATATTGCAAATTATACAAGCAAAACTTCTGTCAAGTTCTTAAATTTTAAGAACTTGACAGACAATTGACAGAAGTTTTGCTTGTATAATCCAGCCATCCTACTTTAGCGACTAATCGTGATGTAGTGTGCTATTGCAATATTAAGTTATTAAACCCCCGACGGAAAAAGAGAGGGGTGTTAAAATTCATGTGTGCTAACCCACTTATAATTTGAAGATAGATTGGCGTGTAGGTAACATTATATTCATTTATAATATCATTGTTTATAATATACACTAGTGATGTTGCGAATATCAGATTTTTGACATTCGCGAATGCGAATGCGGATGCGAATATTCAATTCCAATATTCGCGAATGCGAATGCGAATATTCAGTTTTAAATCAATTAAGTTTGATAATTTAGAAAATACAAAAAGAGAACACTTTTTAATGTAACTTTATAACTTATTTTTTTTTTTTTTACTTCCTGACTATAACGAAAATGGAAAAAGTTTGCAGGGTGATTTTTTTAACTGGGCGTGGATGGCCTTCTGAAACTAAGAGGAATGTTGAAAAACTATGAAAGGAGTCTCGAGGCCGATTTTGAAAAAAACTAAAACTGCATTTTTACTTCACCAGAATTTGATCCTTGCTCCAGCTGGTTCGATTCCTGGCCAGGATTACTGATTCTTCTAAAATCCAATGATGCAGTTTTAAAATCGGCTTTGAGACTCCTTTCAATGTTTTTCGATATTCCTCATAGTTTCGGATATAGCCAACCACACCCCGTTGAAAAATTCACCCAGTATAAGAGTAGCTCTAAGAGTGGCGTTAGTGAAAGAAAAACAGACAGAAACAAGTTTATCTTAGCATGGTCATATTTATGATTAATTGTTGTGATTGATTTGATGAACATTAATGTTGATGAATGGCGAGATAGAGGCAGATTGAACATAAGATGAATGGAGAGGACGACAAAAGATAAGAATGAATGGAATGTGTGGAAGAAGGAGTACCAAATATTGGTATTTTTTCAGTCGTTCGTATTCGCAAAATATTCGCATGAATTTTGCGAATGCGAATGTCTAAAAATATGCGAATATCCGCATGATGCGAATGCGAATATTCGTAACATCTCTAATATAGGTACACTAATAAAATTTATCTCAGATGATCAACTAGGTAGAGTTTTTCCATTTTTTTTTCCTACCCTTAGTATGGGTCAAAATAGTGATAACAAAGTTAGTTTTGATGTTTATCCTCGATAAAATGTTTTGCGATTAGGGTTAAATAATGCTTAGGTACTACAAGTTGTATCCTAACTCCTGCCTATGTCACTTTAGGTGTACGTCGAACTGGACAGTGGCGGCTGGATGAGCCCGGCGGGCGTTCGCAACGCTGCCAGCTTGTGCGTGCACGCCGCGCTCGCGCCGCACGCGCTCTGTGCCAGCGCGCTGCTGACGCTTGCGCAGAGCGGCAACCTGCGTCTGCGCGCCGCCAACGACCTGGCCCCGCACGCCGAGCTGCTACTGTGGTTCGCAGAAGATACTCTGGCTGCACTCAACATGCCCTTCCTCACGCCGCGTCACATCCGCGGTCGGCGATACGCCTGCCACATCTGCGGCCGCGCGTTCGATGACCCCAACCCGCTTAAGGTGCACATGTTCCTGTCGTGCGCAGCTTTCGAAAACACGCACTTCTGGCGCGAGGTGGCAGCGCGGCTGCTGCGGGTGGCCACCACGGGGGCCCTTACGACCCCAGCCAGAACACACGCGACCCCGGCGGCCGCGCGACACCACACAAACCCGGCCTCCGCGCGGCCCCTCGTGACCCCGGCCTCCGCGCGGCCCCTCGCGACCCCGGCCCCCGCGGCGCCCGTGGCGCCCGCGGAGCTGGAGGCTCTGGCAACGGAATGGGGCCGGGCGCGCGGCGGCCACGTGTGCTTGTACTGCGGCAAGCTGTACTCTCGGCGCTACGGTCTCAAGATCCACCTGCGAACGCATACCGGCTACCGGCCGCTTCGCTGCCGACACTGCATGCGCGCGTTCGGCGACCCCAGCAACCTCAACAAACACGAGCGGCTGCACGCGGCTCGGACGGGGCCCTCTGTGGGCCCCGGGCAGGGCCCCGGGCGGGGCCCCGGGCGGGGGCCCGCGCGGTACTCGTGCCCGCTGTGCGGCCGCGCGCTGGCCCGGCGGCGTGACCTGGAGCGACACTTGCGCACGCACACACACACACAGACGACGGAACAATGAAACAAGGGTTTAGGTTTTATGTAATTTATTAAACTTATGCGACTATTGTCCGGCGACCTTGGCGGCGATGCGCTTGTCGCGTTCCTCGGCGATGGTGAGACGCACTCCCTTACCGCGCGGGAGAGAGATGTACGCCTTTGTGCCCTTTCCAATGATGAACACGTTGTTTAACCTGTAAGAAAATTGTCTCATGGTTAATCGATATAGGATATACAGGGTGTTCTTTTAAATAAGCCAAAGGGAGAAATGACAAAATTGCTAATATTTTTATGATGTTAAGTATTTGATTTTATGTTTTATGAGGATCATTTCGTTGTATGGGAAGGAAAATATCTGGACAGTAGAAGTTGGTCAAAATTACAGTAAAGTTTCTTCTAACAGCATAAAGATTATCAGTTGTAGTTTCAGTATTTCATTAGATTTGACCCGTTAAGGGTCAGTTCAGACCGCGACGCGAAGCGACGCGACGATGCGCGCACTCTTTTAAGAGCCATTTAAAATACGACTTTATTTTCTACACCAAAAGATACACATTTCGTTGAGAGAATTTAAGCGGCGTCAAGTGGCGCCGGATGCGTCGCGATGCGCCGCGCTGCGCAGCGCGGCGCCGCTTAAGCTGCTCGAGGCCGCTCGTGGCCGCTCGACTCTGCGGGAGGAAGGGGGTTGGGGCGGGAAGCACGTAGCGAATGTAGACACTCCGCTGCACCGCGCGGCGTTTGGATGCGCAGCGCGGAGCATCGCAGCGCAGCGCATCGTCGCGTCGCTTCGCGTCTTGGTCTGAACTGACGCTTAGGCGCGATTGGTCCAATGTGCAAAAAAAGGTCCAATTCGCAGTTTGTCCAATTCGCGGTTGGTCCAATTCGCGATTGGTCCAATTCGCAGTTGGTCTAATTCGCGATTGGTCCAAAATGGCAATGTCCGATGTTTCCAAAATTATACATTACATGTATAATACTACCTTTTGCCCACGGCTTCGTCCATATGACAGACATACAGATACACACAGCAGGAGACAGACAAAACAGACAGACAGATACACAGGCAAATATACAGACTTAATTATATTATCGTGTATCAAAACTTTTTTTAAGATTCCATCAATAATAAATCTATGCTAATTCAACAAATCTGAATATATTGTTTGTATTAGTACAAAATATCAACATGACAAAATATACCTTTCAACAAAGAGATTTAAAAGAACCTAGAGCGGGCATTGGGAAAATTGTCATACAAAATTGTTGATGCCTTGCGTCAGTAGCGATATCTAAGCGTTGCATAGCAACGCGACTACTAGACAGGGATTTTTTACCTATTGGTAAAAAGTTTTGGATCACAAATTTCTTCGTGATGTCCCGTCTATTGCTCGTATATAGTTTAATGTCTTTGCCTTTCAATAATTTGTTTGAATGTAAATCTAATTTCTAATATTTCATTAATATGATTACTGCATTATCAGTTGCAAAAACAAAACTCATAGGAATATCACTGGAATTGAAGGCAGGTAGTAAAATTATTCCTATCTCCTCGGAAAAGCAAGCCAAATACTTAGATGTGACCCTCGACAGTCATCTTACCTTCCGTGCCCACATTAAGGCAACTCGCGATCAGGCTGTCTATGCCCTAGGTAGGTTTCATTTCTTGCTTGCAGCAAGAAGCTAATTGTCACTCAAGTGAAAATTACAACTCTGCACCGCCGTAATCCGTCCCATTATGACATACGCTTGCGTCATCTTCTTCCACTCCCACCTTCTCTATAAGATGCAATTCCTACAAAACAGTTCCTCAGGAAATTCATGGGAGCCCCGTATTATATCCGTAATGATAGTCTCCATTTAGACCTTAAAATCCCCACCATTCTTCAGTTCAAGAAATAAAACGCCTTTCCAAGCGTTGTTTTGACGCTGCTGTTAGGCACCCCAACCCCCTAATCGACGACCCATCATGTTTTATTACAATTCGCCGCCCAAGGCATACCCTTATCACTCCCAATGACCCCATCACCCTCCAGGAGAGTAGTAAGGAAACCAGTACAGCTAAGAAACACAGACACAAAGGAACCGATTCCGTCATTCCGTCCTCGCCGTGGAGAACATCCTCCGCGACGCCTAAGTCAATGCCCTCCCCGACCCTTGCAACAGTCACCCTGCGATGCTGAGCCTGTAGTTTTAAATTAGCCTCTAAAATAATGATATCATTCAGATCCAGCCTGTCCCTAACTGTCCTCCCTCTGTGACGTCCTAAGCCGAGGTTCGTACACACTGTGGGTACCTCAAAGAAATAGGCAGATAGAGCGCTCAGAACACGCGAGTGGTTCCACCAAAGTTAATACAAAATCAAAATCGAATACAAAGTCGCGACATTACCAAGCTACGCGTCGTACCAACCTGCGCGTCGTTGTTGTTGTTTGCCAAAAAATGCCGTCATGTGTCTTTAACCATTGTAAAAGTTGTTCTCATAAACAAAGAAAACACTATGAAATGTAATTCGATTTGATTTTGTATTAACTTTGGTGGACCCACTCGCGTGGTCTGAGCGCTCTATCTGCCTATTTCTTTGATCTGAGGTGGGTACAATATTTGTACATAAAAATGTATTTTGTTTAATTTACGAAATATCTTTATATTGGAGCAATCGCGAATTGGACCAACTGCGAATTGGACCAATCGCGAATAAGGTGAATTGGACCAATCGCAAAAAAGACCAATCGCGCCTAAACGGTTTGAACCACTTCTGTTGCCCAGACATTTTCCTTCCCATACAATAAATGATCATAACTGGCATGACATCTAATAGACACTAAAATCAAATAACACCCTAAATGATAATATTTTCGTTCAATCATTTTGTATGAAAAAATATTTTGCAAAATTTGACCAACTTCCGCCGTCCCGATTTTTTTTCTTGTGGTACAATGAAATTCAGTCGAACGGCACTAAAAAAAATTTGACCGATTTCACTCATTTCTGCGGACAACACTTGACCAAAAAAATAAAAACGCCAAAATTGTCAACATCAAAAAGAGCTAAGGGTTACTAAGAAAGTTTTCGCGTATTTCATAAGGATTCGGATTTCTCCCTTTTGGCCAATTTAAAGGAAACACCTGAATAGGTAGATATATTCAGCATGAATAATCTTGAGCATCCAAATAGTTTGAGAAGTTTGTTTTAGATTAAGCCATGCATGGTACATTATCTTTATTGTAAGGTGGTCGTAATAGATAGGAAAATGTGGCTGTGATTTATAGATTTACCTAGTAGCGAAAGTGTGTCCTGTGGTGTCCTTGATGTGCACAATGTCGAAGGAGCCGGGATGTCTCTCGCGGGACACGATGGTGCCCACCCTCCCCAAGTTCCTGCCTCCCGTGATCATGCACAGGTTACCTGCAACAGTAAACATAGTTCGGCCATCAATGACAACAGCTTAATTTTACAAGGTCGAAATTATTTTAAATGGAGGGGAGATGCCGGACATGAATACGACAAAGAAAGAAATGTATTGTTCACTAATATGTATTTAGAATATTAAATAGATAATAAAAATATTTTTTCATCATTCATAAAGTTACTGCTTACATAGCAATAAACTGTCTCGTTGAGAACTCAAGTGTTTTATTTAAAAGATGCTTCACGATCATCCGTCGACTATGACTTGTGTGCACTCATTCAGAGCACCACCTTCTTTTTTGCAGACATGATTTGGTTGGTGTCGGTCCTCCATTTGGAGACCTGAACAGTGCACCACATTTGAGGGTTTTCGTAGCTTTAGTGACGTTGCAGATCCTTAATACTTTCCAGTCTATTCATGGCAGACCTGGTGATAGCCACGAGTCGCTTGATCTCATTCCCACAACCACAGTGGATTGTTATGAAAGCTCCTAGGTTAACCCATGATTTAACTATGACACAATTCAAAATTTGAGTGACTTCGAGCGAGTTTTGTTACCGTGATCAGCATCAATAAATTACAAATAAAATTAGTCCATCAATAATTTTTAAAATAATGGATAATTTTTTTTAAAATTAATTAAAAGATTAAATAATAATAATATTCCACAACTATCACACAACGCCATCTAGTCAGCTAAGCAGAGCTTGTGTTATGGGTACTAGACAACTGATAAACATACTTATATATTTCTAAATACATACATATTATAGATAAATTACACCCAGACACAGAACAAATGATCGTGCTCATCACACAAACATTTGTCCTGGGTGGGAATCGAACCCACGACCTCCGGTATAGCAGTCAGGTTCACTAACCACTAGACCAACAGGCCAGTCGAAAAAAATTAATTAGGTAATTAAATTAATTTCATAAATTAATTAATATTCTGTTAAGTGATGTCAGAAGCAAGTGAAAACTGCACTTGTGCATTGCTTGTGCCGTATTGGCAATTTTAATAGTTGTATCTTGGTTTTGTGACACATAGGTTTTTATCCCGATTTTATATTCCCGTGGGACAATTTTCGAGTTGTAGCGGGTGAAGCCACTGGCAACAGGTAGTATACCATAAAGAGGTTGGCTGGGAGTCGAAATTTACTGAGGAAAATACCCTGCGGAGTGCGAGTTGTTACGTGAAAGAGTCAATGTTGGGAATCTAACCCAACAACCATCAGATGGTACGCGCAGGCGACGTGTCCGAATGACGCCGACGCAGATGCGTCATCATCATCGACGACGAGACGTGCTGCGCGGCTGTACCGACGTCGTGGTCGGCGGGCACCGGCCAATTGTTTCCTCGGAAGTCCACTGCGACGACAGACACTTTCCAAACATTAATTTTACAAATGTTTGTCCAGGACAGTTAAATGTAAATATTTGTTTGACACTTTTATTCTATCTCACCTCACTGATCAACAAGCAGTCATCATTATCAACGGCGTTAATCACTAGCTAGCTAGTATTCAAAGATTTTCCATATCCCTTACAGGTTCCGATTTACCCATATTGGACAAATTATGAGTTGTAGGACATACCTGACTCAAACTTAATGAAATCCATGATCTTGGAGGATGCAATGTCGAGCTGCACAGAGTCATTGACCTTGATAAGTGGGTCAGGGTAGCGGATGGTGCGACCATCATGTGTCACCAAAAATGGCACATTCTTGGGACCCGTTGACACACGTTTCACCTTGCAGAGCTTGTACTGCAATGAAAACACACATAGTACTGCATTTGGCTACCCTAAATCATTTATATTACTAGTATAAATAAGTACATTGCTTTATCTATAAAAACTATTGTTAAAAGATCAGATAAAACGACAATGAAGGGACCATGACAACTATGTCATTTTACCAGAATGTCAATCGGGCGAAAGTAAAGAGACTTAATAAACATATGTTACTACTAAGAATATAATTCTGTAATTGTAGCTTTTGAACTCAATAAGTAGGTACACTGTATTTTTAGATGCATTTTCTTACAAATATTTGTTTCATGCGAGAATCAAACCCACACAATATGCAACACAGCACTAGCAGTCAATTTGCCAACAGAGTCATAAAAAAGTTGATTCCCATCCAATAGCACTAATATTTCAAACTCAAATTCTCAGCACCATAGCTACTACTAGTTAAGTAAATGTATTTGATGTGTAGCAGCTGCACCAGCACGGAATACTAGGAGAGGGCTGATGTTATCAAAGTATATGGGCTCATGTATCAATTTAATACAAATTAAGCAAAAAGTTGTTATTTGTAAATGGTAATAATTAAGCTGACCGGCTTCATTATTACTTCTTGTCGAATTCAATATTATAAGTTTTGTTAAACCATGCTCATAAAACACTATTTCACAACATACTGTAGAACCAGCTAACCTTAGCTTCTTCAGGAGTGATGCGGTGAACTGTGAAACGTCCTTTCACATCATAGATGAGGCGGAACAACTCATTGGTCTTCTCAATAGAAACAACATCTGCAACAAGTATATTGTCATGGTTAAGATGTTATGGTGTCAGGCAGACAACCTTAACTGAACTGTTTCATATCTATCATGTCTGTTTGATAAATAAATATATTTATAAAAAAAAAAAACATATAAGTTCCCTTGAATGGTCAGAGGTTAATGTGAGGTTGACCCACTAAAAACAATTAAGACAATCTTACAGAAGCAAGCAAGCGACTCACCCATGAATCCGGCGGGGTAAGTGGGATCAGTCCTCACTTTGCCGTCCACCTTGATGAGACGCTGCTTCACAATCTTCAACACCTCGTTGCCGGTGAGCGCGTACTTCAGCCGGTTGCGGAGGAAGATCACTAGCGGCAGACACTCGCGCAGCTTGTGGGGCCCGGTCGAGGGCCTGGGCGCGTACACGCCGCCTAATTTGTCCAACATCCATGCTTTGGGAGCGGCTAAGCGCTTCAAATGCTTTTTCGGTCCGCGAGCCTAAACACCACATCAAAAGAAATAAGCAATACATTGCATCTCGCACAGAAACTTGAGCCAGATACTCAATCGTAGGATTTCGCAATGGGTATGCATTTAACTGACAACTAATAAAATTAGAAATAATCGTATTAATGTTCGCATTATTATCCTCCTTACAATCACAACTTTCAAACATCCGGCGACTGCAAATTTTACAACAAATCTTAAAAATTTTGGAATAGTAAGTTTAAATTATCACTAAGCTTTCAATATACAGTGTTGGATGTGCTAAAATACTTGGCGCTTTCACGATTTAACCGGATTTTTAACTAAACTTAACCACGAACTCACCATGTTGGACACAAAATTTAACAAGAAAGAAACGTCAAAACCGCAATCTGTCAAACACACAGGTCCGAACATAGACAGAATAAGTTGTTTTTGTCAAACATAAAACAAGGGCCATTGGATTACCCCACAAACTATAGAGTGCTATGAAACCAAAACGATTCAGACGAGCAACAATGAAACACCACCACCGCCTAGTAGAGCTCATAAATATTCAACACATTTTTTATTGTTTACACTATTATTTTCTCCTGTGTGTGGGTGGTCATGCTTGGCAAAAAAGAAACGAAAATCCAAGGGACCAGGGTGCTATGACAGGAAACCTCCACGTTCGCCCGTGGACTGGAGTTCCCTCTCGGATACGTCCGGGCGGAAGACCAGTTTTTCGGGCCGGTGACCCCTTAGGCACTGTGTGCCTAAGGGGTCTCTTTGCCCGTATGCGAATAGCCTGTCGTGTGGATGCTCCAACGCGTGTCCCTCTGATTAGCAGAGGCACAGCGGCGGAGCGGGCTTGCGGACGGTGAGTGATGGGGTAGCTCGCCGTCCGACCAAGGACCAAGCCCGGATCGGTGGCGCGTCGTGTTTCACGCCAAATGCCTGCTGGGTTCGCGGGTTTTTTCTTAACCCAGGATACCGTGGCCCCGGAACGTAAAGGGCTTAGGAAGGAACACGGGTGGATTTTAGTCAGTAAGAGTCTGACAGCCCCTTCCGTCTCACCCAGAGCGGGAGGACTCATTTGATGATTTATCACCAAAAAAAAAAAAAGGACCAGGGGTCACCAATGTGCTATTACGAACAGCTCATTGGTAACCCCTGGTCCCGTGGCAACTCGTTGTGAACGAAACGAATAGCGTACCAACCAACGACGATATAATACTAGACTGGTAATAACAGGCGACCGATGTCTGCCAACACATTAGGCAAAAAAGTCTTATATCCGTCTCATTTCGACCAATCCTGTGAGCCGTAAACATACGTTGAGACAGAACCGACCTTGAGTTAGCCAATCACAACGCAGTACCCCGCCTCCCTCGCTTACGTAGTACCTCAGCGAGTTGGCAGAATAGTTTTGTTCGATAAATCGTGCAATGCGTAGTCTAGTATTATATCGTCGTTGGTACCAACCATAGTATTTGTAAGCACCAAGCTCGTACCAAGTCGATAGTTTACCCACAGATTTTCGTTTCTTTTTTGCCAAGCTTTAATTTACAGCCTCAAAAAAATGTGTAGAAACTAGTATCTTATATAAAAGTGCACCTTACGACTTACGACTTTGGCACAAAAGATCTGAAGCCATGTAGTTATTTCACATTATTAAAAACTTTATCTCAATGTGTGGTAAAGATTAGGTTATTTTTCAGGTTATAAAATATGAATACAGATTACAGATCGAGTTAGATTATGATGTACATACTTTTGGAACTGTACTTTTATTAAATGGATTCCTCTTCTGAAAATAGTTTTGCTTGGACTGATACTTTAAGTGACAGCAGCCGCAACAGCATCAAGAGCACTTTAATGTGAGTACTTTTATGTTAGACGGTCCATAACTGTATTTCAATAAAAATAAATATTTCTTTCGTGGGATCTGTATGTAAAACTTTTCGAATGATGTTCTTTTAGAACGCTGCATCGACCTATGAAGACTACCGAACCGACGACATCGTTAGTCGCGCTCGCTAGCAACAGTAACTGATGGATGCATCTAGCGGATGTTGTTGGTGTTTTTCGGAGACGAGGCCTTAGTTCAGCAGTGGACGTCTTTCGGTTAATGATTCCTGCCAGACTACTGTACAATAGCATAACACTAGCACCCCTAAAATGAAACGACTCACTGACCGAAAATCTGTTTATTATTAGAGAAAATATTTTCTTTCTCTGGTTAAATGCAGGATTAAATACATTTTTAATTTTAATTTTTCAGGCCTGCAGATGATATTAATGATTTTTCCAATGAAAATTTATCTACAAATGATGAAAAGAAAACAAAAAAAGACAAACTGAAAAAGAAAAACCATGATTTATCAGCTAGTTTAGAACCTAATTTCAATTTCAAGGAAGAAAAACCATTCTTTGAAAATACAATTAATAGTAGTGGTAAGAAGAAACATATTAAAATAGACACAGAAATGTGCAAAAAGAAGAAAAACAATAAAATAGTGGAAACTGATGAAGAACAAGAATCAATGTCCTATGATGAAACTTACCTAAATATGAAGGTAAAACAAGAACACTCATCAGGTGCATGTTCTACAAAAGAAAAAAAGAAAAAACTGAAACAATCCTCAACTACTGCATTAAAAAATCAGGAAAACAATAATTATAGCACTGATGTATTTGAAAATAATGTTATTCTCAAGGAAGAAACTGATCACACAGAAATGAGTAATACTAAGAAAAAGAAGAAGAGGTTAAAAACAAGACATAGTAGTGACAATCAGAACCTAGACATAGAAGAGAAAATGGACATAGAAGATACAGTTGGGAACCACAACGCAGACAGCTTTGTAACAAATAAAACATTAAACACAACACAAGAAGAAAGTGGTTGTGATGAGATATCAGCAATAAAATGTGATGATAGTCATTCTCCTCATGCCATTTCATTCATCAACAAGAATATTGATGAAGACAATATAAAAGTGAATTATAATAATAGTTTTAACATAAGTACTAAACTGGCAGGCAGTGTACCAGAGTCTAATTCCAACAAAAAAATAGAAGTAGCAAAAAGCCGAAAACAGCGAATATCAGACAGACTACGTTTTGAGGATGATGAAGATGATATAAACATGTCTGGTCATGTAGAACATGATAGTTATTCTGAAAATAATAAAAAGCCATTAAAATTACAAAAATTCATTAAAACTCATCCTAACTTGAAAATGCTTCCCCAAACAGTTAATGATAATGCTTATCTTACCAGAGATGATGAAATATGCATTGTGAGGTGTCCGAAAGATCTTCATATTAAAGATTTTGAAAATACAACCATGAATATGCAACAAGGAAAATGCAAAATTAAAGTGGCTGGACAAACTTATGAACTTAGTGTTGAAGAACAGTCAGACACTACATCTTTACTGACAACTGAGCAAAATATATATAAAATCAGGAATATGCCTCTAAATGGGATCATACATTTACGGAAGAGAATCCCGAAAGCACATTTCCGTGATGATAATATTATGGTAAACAATCAGACTAATTTTATACCACTACCTGAGACAAAATGTCGCCATCCTCTTTTTGGCTCTAATTACAAGAAGGCTTTAAAAATACCTTCAGCCATTGCAGAACGTCTGAATGTGCAAGACAGTGAAGATAGTTTGGTACAGACAGCAACAAGAAAGAAGACAAAAGACAAAAAAAGAAGGAATACATTGGAATTAGTAAATCCACATGCACAAAGTGATATTACCACAAAGACAGAACCAGAACATCCTGTAGAAGTAAGAGAAAAGAAAAAGTCCTACAAGTGTCATATATGTCCAAGTACTTTTACACACAAGAGTGATCTAAAAAACCATAAATCAGCCCACACTCATGAAAATTGGTCTGAAATTAACATAAAGACAGAACCAGAACTCCCTGTAGAAGTAAGAGAAAAGAAAAAAAAGAAACGCAAAATGATTGATGATGAGTTGTATGCGCCAAAAAAAGTAAAGCGAATGAAACATGATCCAGACTCTGCAGAAGCCTGGGAGTCAGAGAAAGCAATAGAAGAAAACCTTTTTAATTTTTGATAAAACTGTATTACTTTTATCACATTTTGTTTCATTTATTTATTTATCACCATTTTAAGGGTTCTGGCCCTAGATTTTTTGGTGTAGTAAAATCATAAACAAGTCCTCCCTCCCACCCTAGGTGAAGCGGAAGGGATTGTCAGACTCGCACTGACTTAAATCCATGGAGTTCCCACAATAGCCCTTTACATTCCAGGGTCACAGTTACAGGCCTGAGACTCTGGCAGGCGTTTGGGCCTTTATGGAGGCCCCTTCAAATTGATGATAGCTCTTTGAGGTGCGCCTGGAACGCGACGTGCCGTCGACCCAGGCATGGTCCATGATCGGATGGCGAATCACCCACTACTCGCCGTTAGCATGCCCACCGTGCCTGGGAATCGCTTGCCGAGAGCGTCTCCCGCAGCGACCCAGCCGCTGCGGGAGACGCTCAGTCAGGTGGAGGCTATCCTCTCCCTAACGCGTTCCGCCTCCTCCTTTGCTAGCATAACTGCTTCGCAGAAGGTAACTGCTCCCAATTCCGTCTCGCTTCGCAGCATGGTCTAGTGTAATCGGCCCTTCAGCCAAAGCGGGCGATCTTCAGTGGTGACACCCAGGCGTTTCTTCGCGACCAGTCCGACACAGGAACCTCCCGATACACTCGTGTCCGTTGAGGCCAGCACCATGACCATCCAAAGTCATACTTCGCTAAAAATTGTTTAACTATGGTGATCCCCATCCAAATTCAGATCTCCCTCGCTAGTCGCTAATGTGTCACGTGGCCAGTCATGTGATTGGTGAATCGCTGCCTGCACAGCTCATCGTGCCCTAATGGTGAACGTCCACCTAGCCGCACCGCAGTCTCCGCAGTCCGTTTTCTTACCGATTCTGCGGCTACTGCGATGCGGGTAAGTGTGCGAGGTTTCATAGAACTTCATACAAAGAATTCGTAATGCGGGGACTGCGGAGACTGCGGTGCGCCTAGGTGTGCGTTCACCATTAGTCCCTAATTTCCGATGGATTGGGTGGTGTGATCGCTGTTAGGCTGAGGACACTAACAGCCTAACAGCGATCACACCACCCAATCCATCGGAAATTAGGGACTTAGGGCACGATGAATCGTATAGTGTAATCGGCCCTTTAGTGGAACCGCAGCCTAGTGAAACCCTTTTGGGATGATGACGTCACAACCGAGGCGTTTGTATTCACGTTTATTTTGTTTAAATTTTTAAAGGCTGGCCACCCACATACATCTGGGGCCACGGTAGTGGCCCGCCAAGACGAGCCAAGCGAAGCGCAAACTCGTCGCGTTTTTGATCCCTCACAGAGTTGGTTTCCGATGTACCACATAATTCATATTCTCAGTTTAAGATGTCAATAATAGAATAATAAAACATAACAAAGTCTTAAGGCCGGATTTACAATACGAAACTAGTTTCATGCATGATAAAACTAGTTTCGTGAAACTAGTTTCAGCACATGTGAAAGTACTTTTGTTTAAATTTTAGTGTCGTGAAATTACTAGTATCGCGGAGATACAGGCCCTGTCAAGATCAAAGCTGTATTTCATTTATGATGCAAAATGTCGTTGTAGAAAATGAAAAAATATACAATAAATATAAAAGTTATCTCAGAAAAAAGACGTTGATAAATCCACCAACGTCTTTAGTTCCATTGTCTAGTCCGAGTAAATCTCTGAATCAGCAGATGATCCTAAAAGCTATACAAATTACTTTCGTATGGGTAGAAATCATTTTAGTTTTAAATACCTCACGTCCCCCCAGCGCAGACTCTGTCGCGACACTAGTTTCGCGTCGTATTTACATGAAATTAGTTTCACAAAAAATATACGCATAGCACGAAACTAATTCAGTGTCACGAAAGTAATGCATGCATTGTAAAACTGAACGTTTATACGTGAAATTACTGGTGAAATTAGTGTCATAAAACTAGTTTCATGCAAGTAGCTTTGTAATGTAAATCCTTGAAAACCGGCCAAGTGCGTGTCGGGCCACGCACAGTGTAGGGTTCCGTAGTTGCCCATCAAAATACTTATGCGAACTAACTAAACTGATTCGCTGAATTTAATTTTAAAAACAAGAATTTTCAAAATCGGTCCAGGAGTCTTTGAGAAATCGGGGAAAATACATAAAAAAAAAGATTACGACGAATTTAGAACCTCCTCCTTTTTTTGAAGTTAGTTAAAAATAGTTGACGATAAAAACCTACCTATCCCCAAAAAACATACCTATTAAAGCTGTAAAAATAATGTTGACAAACTTACATTTGCAGTTGAAGAACATGTTCTCCGATACATTTTGTTTAAGAAAATATGTTATCCAAGTACATTTTATAAGTTGGTCGACTATTACTCGTAAAGTTGTAAAGCCTACTTAGTCATGATAATTTTCTTTTAAACTTCGTTATATATACTACTATTGTGATTTTTTTCATACCCCCAAACATAACCGTTTAGCTGGTAGAGGGGGGGACACTCGAGTCGAGCAAAATTTAGCACTTTAAAGGATGACTCACGCTAGACCGTGTCGGGTCCGAGCCGAGTGTCGGCCGTAGCACGGTCAACTAATATTACCTACATATATTTTGTATGAACACACTCACGTTATACCGAGCGGCAACCGAGTGACGCCCGAGCAACGGACAACGCTCGGAAACAACTCGGTCCCGCTTCGGCTCACACTCCATTTCCTTGTAGTTAAAGATTCTTCAGATTCTTCGTCATCCAGAGCGATCGCAATAGCCGCTAATTCCAGATCGTTAAAATTGAACATGATTGTAGTTTAGTTACAACACTGATTTTTCTCGGACGAGTATACTGTATCACAGCGCAACGATGATTGGCCCGGTCGAGGCCCGTCTTAGTAATTTCAGACACGGAACCGGCTGGGTGACCGTGCTACGGCCGACACTCGGCTCGGACCCGACACGGTCTAGCGTGAGTCATCCTTAAAGCTTAATATTTCACAAACGAATTTTTTTATCAAAAAATTGTTAATGGAAACTATCAATATTTTTAAAGACCTATTTAATGATACCCTACACTAAGGGGTACGCGAGAAAAAAAAAAACATCCCCACTTTACGTGTACAGGAGGTACCCTAAAAAAATATTTTACGAGATTTTATTTTACCACTTTTTCGGCACAACAAATCCGTATATTTACACCAAATTACAGCAATCAAATCAAATCAAATAAAATCGTTTATTTCAACTAGGCCAATTACAGGCACTTTTGAATTGTCAAAAGACATAAAATAAAACTAGTACAAAAATAGTTATGGTGCTACAGTCCCAGTCACAAGACATAAAAACTGTGAAAGTACCGTAGGTGCTCATTCCAAATAGTAGATCTCTATGGAGAAGAACGAGCAAGAAACTCCATGGACACTCTTTTTCAATCGCCAAAATTGTTACAGAACTTTGTTACATTGTTCATCATCAGATGGTACATTATGTGAGAACGATGTGGCTAGTTAATAGTGTCCATAGTTAAATAAAAAGACAATTCAGAAATAAAGTTATTACAAGTAATAATTAAAATAGACCGTGGCAGATAAGAGATGACCAGTCCCAACTGACAGCGCCCGTTCACGAACATGACACATACATCAGCACCATTCAGCTCAACCATTTTGAAGGGAACTAAATGATCCGACATACACGCCACCATCAGCGAGACCTTTGAGTGAGCATGACATACTCTCAACCGCCAGTCATTCAAGTCAATGAAAGACGTAGGTTTCTAGTTAAATATAGCTCAGAAGTACATGGTACTCACACAATGCTGGCTATGACGCTATATAATACTAGACAGATTAACTCTATACAATGCAAATTCTTCATCTAAATTCAAAATATTAATATAGTGTTAATAACCTACAAATGTCGATAAAAAAAAATCACAAAAACAATAAAAAAGGAAATATAAACTGAAGTAGGACAATAACGTCCGTTAATCAATTTAAAATAGAACAAATACAAACGCATAAAAATAAAACTAAATGACTTAAAAAAGTCAAATAAAAATAAATAAACAATTATATGAACCCATATAACTAGTCGGGAAGATAAAACTAATAAATCGAATCTATACAATGCAAAAATAGTTTCAGCTTCTACAATAATTTCACAAGCTAATCAACCAGTTTCCCCTATGGTTGTGGAGCAGGACCAGCATTAAGCCAAGCATCTTTATCAGCAATGTAATCCCCCAACTTATAATACGCTTGACTACATAGTGTGCGTTTGATGCAAGTTTTAAATTTCGTCTCATTCAGTTGGAGTATGTGAGAAGGTATTTTATTGTAACATTTTAAACAGTACCCCATGAAGGATGAGTCTACTTTGGCTAATCCGAAACCTGGTTGAACTAATTGGTCCCTTGTTCTAGTATTATAATTGTGCCTGTCACCTCTTTTACTAAATAGATGCAGATTCTTTCTAGCGTACATGATGTTTTCGTAGATGTATTGACAAGGTACAGTCATGATGTTAATATCCTTAAACAGTTCCCTTAGAGAATCGCGCCTGCGTAGGTTGTATATGGCTCTAATAGCTCTTTTCTGCAGAATGAATATTGATTCGATGTCTGCAGCACGTCCCCATAACAAAATACCGTAAGACCTAATACTATGAAAGTAACTAAAATAGACCAGTCTCGCGGTATCTATGTCAGTATATTGACGGATTTTTCTAACAGCATATGCTGCTGAACTCAGGCGTCCTGCAAGAGATGTTAAATGCGGACCCCATTGTAGCCTCGAGTCGAGCGTCATTCCCAGGAAAACAGTTTTGTCGACGAATTCTAATTTCTCTTGATTCAATACTATGTCACAGTCATTGCTATAGACATTCGGTAGAGCAAATCTTACACATTTAGTTTTTTTTCCATTCAATACTAAATTATTGGCAGTGAACCAAGAATGGACCTGCTGTAGAGCAACATTTACGTCATCAACATTTGAGGCACGTCTTTTCATCTTAAATATTAAGGAAGTGTCGTCCGCAAACAATACCATTTTCACCTCACACGCTCGGAAAGATTCTATTTCTCATTCAAAATCTGAGCGCAAAACTCCATTTTGTGCTCTAGAGCACAAAGTGTTGTTTAAAATTCGAACACGCTTTATTCAATTGTTTTCTACACTGGCAGGCGAGCCGCCCCCACTGCATTTCCTCGCTTAGTGAGGTGAAAAGTAGTGTGTTGCACTCGGCAGCAAAGTTTTTCGGCGTCTCGTACCTTTGAAAACTTCGCATCGCTCAGGATTCTATATTTGAACCGCTCGTTTCTCTCGCGGTTCAATCTTAGAATCCTTCGCTCGCTCAGTTTTCAATTCAAGTACTCGCGCCAAAAATCAACTTTGCAGCCTTGCATAACAAATAACTATTGCGGTCGATTTTTAAATAAAATCTAGCACTGTGCGTCTCTGAGCTAAACTGCGGACAGACGGACGGACGGACGGACGGACGGACGGACGGACGGACGGACGGACATGGCGAAACTATAAGGGTTCCTTGTTGACTACGGAACCCTAAAAATGAACACTTTAGATTGACACAGCTTATAACCAATAAATATATCATTAACACTTTGATTATATATTGACATTATAATAATCAAAGCAATAACATTTAAACTGTGTCAATCTTTTATTTGATATGTTCGTGTTCAATGAAAATAGGTAAAATAAAGATCATAGATACAGCTTGGCCAGCCCACTGTTGCTGCGAGAGCGATTCCAAGCAGGGTTGGCATGATTAAAACACCTGTTTAAAACAGTTTGAAATTAAACAGTCTTTTTTACTACCCGTTTCAACTACTTTTCAAGGCGGATGTATGCTTATATAATGAAAATAAATAAATATTCAGGAGTCTAAATAGCCTGACATAAAACCATTTGAGTCTATGCCATTGCTTTGCCATAACTTTTATTGGCAATTCTTAAAAATATTAGAAAAAAAAATTCACATGTTTTTTTTTTCATTGATCATATTCATAAAAAAAATCATTTATATGGGCGAATTTGAAAAGATGCAGTCTAGAAATGAAACATAATTGATTTATACGTTATAACAACGACAAACAACGTGGAAATCTTAAAAAAAAAGCCAGATTCTGAAACAAAAACTTTTTTAAAACATTTTGAACTGTTTATTTTATAAATATGAAAAAAAAACTGTTTTTTTTTCAACCCTGATCCCACGTTTCTGATACTTTGTAAGCGTAGGCGCCACGTAGGCGCCATCTTCACTGCTCGACGGTCGGCTGAAAAGTGAGTTAGGGTGGCGATATCGTGTAGTGTGATCAGAAAGCCCAATCTATCGAGGCCTGCTCATCGGCCCGATGAATCGTATAGTGTAATCGGCTTGCTGCCCCTTTGTCGAAGGAGGCTGAGAGGTTAAACTGCGTTCTATATATATATCTTTATCTTTTATTTTTTTATTTAATATTGTTCGTGTTCAATGAGAGTAGATAAAGTACCTAGTGTATAAAACTGCAGATAATTAGGTATTACCTATACAATCGTGTGATGCTTTTAAAACATAGATGAATACCCTCTAGATTCCGGCTTGGCGTAGCCACATGAGATAGAGAATGTTGACGTCACAAATGGGGAATATGCCAGTTTGTTGCGCGTTGGCTGGCCTAGGCTGCGTTTAAATCCTTTATCCAGTTTAAATTTGTACTGACTAAATGTCAAACACCCCGTATAAGTACACCGCGAGGTGAGAAATGAAGCTAACTAAAATTTAATCTGCCCCGTTTACGGTCGTCCGCTGGTATAAGTTTTTACTAAATGGAATAAATTTTTGCGACCTTTTTACCTCGCAAAATTTTATCCTGCTGTCAGACTGACATTAAGATTTGTTGTTTTGCTCGATTCGCGCCGTAAAAACGAATATTATTTTTATTTTATTAGAGAGTAAATATTATTTGTGGATTATGGATATAAATTAAACCGGCAAATTGATTATTTGTTCAATAAACTGAGCTGTCAATTGAATTTGACAACTAACATTGACAGAAACTTATGACTCCGTTCAGCGAACCCTCGCTAGATTAATTTTTTACCGGCGAAATATCGCCGGAAGATTTAAACGCACCCCTAGAAAAAACCGGCTACACGGTGAGGGATGGAGATAGGAATGCTCTGTCCCTTTTCTTCTTATGCGATTTGTCGATTTGTTTTTCTTTCTTGAGAGAAAGAGAAAGAAGTATCAATTCTTCTATACTTTTTCTCTTTCTACGTTTTAAAAATTCGCTTCGCTCGTTTTTTTAAACTCACACTCGTGCATAAGGCTGCGTTTAAATCCTTTATCCAGACTAAATTTATACTGACTAAATGTCAAACAGCCCGTTTAAGTACACCAAGAGGTGAAAAATTATACCAATTAAAATTTAATCTGCCCCGTTTACGGTCGTCCGCTGGTCTATGTTTTTACTGAAAGGAATAAGTTTTTGCGACCTTTTTACCACGCAAAATTTTATCCTGCTGTCAGATTGACATTAAGTTTTGTTGTTTTGCTCGATTCTTGCCGTAAAAACGAATATTATTTTTATTTTTGAGAGTGAATATTATTTTTGGATTATGGATTTATAATACACCGGCAAATTGATTATTTGTTCAATAAACTGAGCTGTCAATTGAATTTGACAGCTAACATTGACAAAAAGATATGACTCCGTTCAGCGAACCCTCGCTAGTTTAATTTTTTCCGGCGAAACATCGCTGGAAGATTTAAACGCACCCTAATACCCTTCATTATGTACCAGGGGTGCGTTTAAATTCAATTATCCAGTTTAAAATTTATACGACTAAATGTCAAACACCCCGTATAAGTACACCGCGGGGTGAAAAATGAAACTAACTAAAATTTTATCTGCCCCGTTTACGGTCGTCCGCTGGTATAAGTTTTTACTGAATCTGGGGGCACGGTAGTGCCCCCGCCAAGACGAGCCAAGCGAAGCGCAAGGGCACTACCTACCTTTTCTCGAAGTGTTTCGTCGTTTTTTTGAACCCTCATAGAGTTGGTTTCCGATGTACAGGGCCTGATTTACCCTTAGGCTAATTAGGCTGCAGCCTAGGGCGCGAGGATCGGGGGGGCGCTGAAATCTTGTCTATGATGATGCCTCTCTTCTTTTTTTTAAATATTTAATTTTTCTCTAGAGTAAATATTTTAAAAAAATACTCGAGTCGAAGCAACTTCACGCACTAGATGACCACGCTCATGGTCAATGGCATTGGCAACTAAGTTGTCTATAGAAACTAAGCCAATATAAGTCATGCGGTCAAACACGACATTGATTTGGTTTTCTACTTGGTAGCCTGCAGTCACTTGTCATGATTTTGGTCTTATAATGCGTGAGGTAGATGCCTTTATGTACGGTCAGCTTAAAAAATGGTTTGCCACCCGGTTGAATGTCATCGGGCACGCCGCAATCGCGGCGGTAAGACCCCTCTTTGAGAATGAGGAGTGGCTGGAAAGGCGTCAGGCCGTCCTGACCTACCACATTTTTTTTTCGTGGTAAAGTCATCAAATGAGTCCTCCCACCCCGGGCAGGGCGGGAAGGACTGTCAGACTTGTACTGACTAAAATCCACGGTTTCCTTCGGTAGCCCTTTGTGTACCGGAGTCGCGGTATACGTATGTCCCGCAACCCCGGCAGGGCTGTGGCCTGTGACTGTGACCCTCTATAGGGGGGGCCCCGTCATTATTCTGACGCTCCTTGAGGCGCGCGTGGAACACAACGCGCCGTCTGTCGACCCGGGCATGGTCCATGGTCAGGCAGCAAGTTGCCCTTTACTCGCCGTCCGAATGCCAGCGCCTACGGTGGCCGGAGATCGTCCCGCGACATCCGTCGCTGTGGGCGTCTACCACTGCGTCTAGGGCGAAGGGAGGACGGTATCCTCTCTCTCTCGCGGCCCGCCTCCTCCTTCGCGAGCATGACTGCTTCGCAGAAGGAGGCGACCGCTTCCCACTCCGTCTCGCCCCGCAGCATGGCCGCGACCAATGCCGGGCGCGAGAGGTCTCCGCCTATCGCCTGCGTGAGGACACGGCGGTGCTCCGCCCAAGCAGGGCAGTCCTGCACCGTATGCTCCACCGTGTCCTCCGGGTGGTCTGACCTACCACATGACGCAGGTACTCACCGGACACGGAAGTTTCAGGAGGTACTGTGTCTGATAAGGAGGGAGGAAACGCCTGGTTGTCACTGCTGCGAGGATCGCCCTGAGGACACGGTGGAGCATATGGTGCAGGACTGCCACGCTTGGGCAGAGCACCGCCGTGTCCTCACGACGGCGATAGGCGGAGACCTCTCGCGCCCGGCATTGGTCAAAGCCATGCTGCGGGGCGAGACGGGGTGGGAAGCGGTCGCCTCCTTCTGCGAAGCAGTCATGCTGTGCATGGAGGAGGCGGGCTGCGGAGGAGAGGATAGCGTCCTCCCTCCACCCAAGCCGCAGTGGTAGACGCCCACGGTGACGGATGTCGGCAGACCTACTTATAAAAATCTCCGGCCTCCCCGTAGGCGCGGGCATGGGGGCGGCGAGTAAAGGGCAACTCGCTGTCCGACCATGGACCATGCCCGGGTCGACGGCGCATTGTGTTCCACGCGCGTCGCGCGCCTCAAAGAATGTCAGCATTGTGACGAACCGCCCTCTAGGGGCTAAAGCCTGCCGGGGTCGTGGGACTTATCTCATTACCGTGACCCGGAACGTAAAGGGCTATTGAAGGACACCGTGGATTTTAGTCAGTACGAGTCTGACAGTCCCTCCCGCCCTGCCTTGGCTGGGAGGACTCGTTTGATGATTTTACCACTATGGAAAAAAAAAGTTGAATGTCATGCAGATTAAAAAATACGTTAATTTCGGTTGCAGATCGATCTTAAAGATTTTATAGGTAGTATCTGATAGTGAACCATGACATTCTTAAAATTTTCACACTACTATTTACTCAGTTACGAGTACTACATACTTTTTAGGCCGTCCTAACACGCCAGGCGGGGGGCGCGTCTTCCTAATTAGCCTAGGGCGGTCAGAACCCTTAATCAGTCGCTGCCGATGTACCAGATAGTTCATATTCTCAGAATATGATGCCATCAATAGTCTTATTAAGCATACAAAGTCTCAATAGAATAGCTAGGTATAATACTTTAGATTTTATTGATATCTAAAATACACGGATTTCGTCACTGACACACTGATGATCATCAAAATGTTTGGCTACTTCCTGATGTGCTAGAGAGCTGAAATTCGGTATGTAATCTAAGTTTAGTATACAACCCACAAAAAAATTCACAAACCTATAACTTTCGCCCCCTATCCCCTAAAATGGGGGGTTGAAGTTTATATGAGACCTTAAAATGTTAGGGTACTTCCTGAAGTGCTAGAAAGCCGAAATGTGGTATGTAGTATACAAAAACACATCCCCCATCTCCTAAAATTGAGGGGGGGGGGGGACTTGCCATGTATGTATGTTTGTTCGGGTGAAATCTTTGAACTCAATTTTTAAATAGAATTATCTTCAACCGATTGAGCTGAAATTCTGTATACACGTTTAGTTTGAATTACAATGCACGATTAGGTATGTGACGTCATCCTAAATCCAATATGGCGGACCATCTATGATGGCAGAATAGTTGTTTTTAGTGCATTTCTACAATATGGATATCAAATGAAAGGGCTGGTTGGGAGAAACTCAAATAATGATGTGACGTAATTACAAATCCAATATATGGCGGACCATCTATGATGGCGGATTAGTTATATTTAATGCACGTCTACAATATAGGTATCAAATGAAAGGGCTCGTTGAGAGCAACTCGAAGATTAATGTGACGTCATTCTAAATCCAAGATGGCGGTATAGTTAATTTTAATGCACTTCTACATTATGGGTATCAAATGAAAGGGCTCTTTGAGAGCAACTTCAAAAATAATGTGACGTCATTATAAATCCAATATGGCGGACCATCTGAGATGGCGGAATAGTTATTTTTAATGCCCTTCTACAATATGGGTATCAAATGAAAAGGCTCGTGGAAAGCAACTCAAAAAATAATGTGACGTCATTACAAATCCAATATAGCGGACCATCTATGATGGCGGATTAGTTATATTTAATGCACTTCTACAATATAGGTATCAAATGAAAGGGCTCGTTGAGAGCAACTCAAAGAATAATGTGACGTCATTCTAAATCCAAGATGGCGAAATCATCATCATCATCATCATCAGCCGGAAGACGTCCACTGCTGAACATAGGCCTCCCCCTTAGACCGCCACGCCGAACGACAATTCGCCACTTGCATCCATCCGTTGCCCGCGACCCTCACGATGTCGTCGGTCCACCTAGTGGGAGGCCTGCCTACGCTGCGCCTTCCGGTCCGTGGTCGCCACTCGAGAACTTTTCTTCCCCATCGGTTGTCAGTTCTACGAGCGATGTGGCCTGCCCATTGCCACTTCAACTTGCAAATTTTATGAGCTATGTCGGTGACTCTGGTTCTTCGCCGAATATCCATGTTCCGGATTTTATCCCGCAAAGAAACTCCGAGCATAGCTCTTTCCATTGCTCGTTGAGTGACTTTCAGTCTCTCTAAAAGGCCAGCAGTCAAAGACCACGTTTCAGAGCCATAAATCATCACTGGCAACACACACTGGTTAAACACCCTTGACTTAACTTGGCTGTTTCGTTACTTACTTCAGAAACTAAATATTAGCATCACCTCCACGACGGTAGCGAAACGGTGAAGCCATACATTTTTGCTAATGTGTAGAATTTGTGAAGTTAGAGTTGGTAGAGTTAGGCCGTGTAGATTCAGAAGCTTGGTTCTACATAAGATCTGATATCTTTTTTGAAGGGCAAACCTTATGTGCTCGTATTGGCAACACTTTACATGAAATGTTTTTGGTGGGATTGAATAAATTTTTGCGACCTTTATTATCTCGCTTTTATGCTGCTGTCAGATTGACATTGAGTTTTGTTGTTTTGTTCGATTCGCGCCGTAAAAACGAATAATTATTTTTTCACCTCACCCGCTCGGAAAGATTCTATTTCTCATTCAAAATCTGAGCGCAAAACTCCATTTTGTGCTCTAGAGCACAAAGTGTTGTTTAAAATTCGAACACGTCTTGTATTCAATTGTTTTCTACTTTTCTACACTGGCAGGCGAGCCGCCCCCACTTCATTTCCTCGCTGTGTGAGGTGAAAAGTTGTGTGTTGCACTCGGCAGCAAAGCTTTTCTGCGTCTCGTACCTTTGAAAACTTCGCATCGCTCAGGATTCTATATTTGAACCGCTCGTTTCTCTCGCGGTTCAATCTTAGAATCCTTCGCTCGCTCAGTTTTCAATTCAAGTACTCGCGCCAAAAATCAACTTTGCAGCCTTGCATAACAAATAACTATTTCACCTCACCCGCTCGGAAAGATTCTATTTCTCATTCAAAATCTGAGCGCAAAACTCCATTTTGTGCTCTAGAGCACAAAGTGTTGTTTAAAATTCGAACACGTCTTGTATTCAATTGTTTTCTACACTGCCAGGCGAGCCGCCCCCTGTATAGGTCAATGCCCCCACTTCATTTCCTCGCTGTGTGAGGTGAAAAGTTGTGTGTTGCACTCGGCAGCAAAGTTTTTCTGCGTCTCGTACCTTTGAAAACTTCGCATCGCTCAGGATTCTATATTTGAACCGCTCGTTTCTCTCGCGGTTCAATCTTAGAATCCTTCGCTCGCTCAGTTTTCAATTCAAGTACTCGCGCCAAAAATCAACTTTGCAGCCTTGCATAACAAATAACTATTATTTTAGCCCCAATGTTCTATACATACCAAAACATTTTGCATACCTAATATACAAATATGAGTCAAATACGAAACAGAGAGTGAAAAATTCGTTTGTCTCTATCTTTAGGAGAACAATATTTCAGTTGTTGTTCAAAATGGGAAGATTTTGTTGGCATATTTGCCTACGAAACAGAAACGTGCCGGTTTCGCCATTTGTTACGAGCTTTGTGGTAGTTCTGATGTTAAACAGTTGTTTACTTTTTGTTGAATTTAGATTTTTTAGTAAATTAGGGAGTGTTTTCTTATAAAAGTGCGTGTTACATTAAAAAAACTGTAATTCAACATGCCTGAATGTTCCAATGTGTCTTGTCGTGCCAGAATAAAGAAAAGTCAGCCTAAATAGACTGCACAGTTTTTCATGCAAAACTACATGAAATAAAACAATTTCGGTAAAGAAATCGATAAGTGATCATATTTTCATGGTTAGAGAATTACTATTTGGATTTATTTCCGTCCTACAGACCAAAGAGATCTAAAAGAACCTATAGAGCGGGCATTGGGAAAATTGTCATACAAAACGACACCGGAAGTATCAATTAATAGAGCAAGAGCCCGTGAACCCCAGACCTACGTTATTTTATAAAGGCTGAAAGTTTGTCAGCGGATGCTCCCAACACTGGTAAGAACGATGACCATTTATGGAGTTTGGGTTATGGTGGCTTTGGCAGGTAAACGGTACTAAAGATGCGTAAAATATAAGTTTACTTACGTCATAGTATAAAAGCTGATTTTTATATATAATACTCGGGTAATAAGTAGATGATGTGTCCTCATCAGCCAGACACTTATCATGGTGGCAACCCCTTGCCAGACACCCTTAATGTTCACGAAATTATAAGTTTACTTACGTTATAGTATAAAAGCTGATTTGTTTAAATAATACTTGGGTAATAATATGTAGATGATGTTTCCTCATTAGCCAGACACTTTTGATAGTTCCAACCCCTTGCCAGCCAAACATTGTAAATAGCCCAGTCAACTGATGTTCAAAACAAGGTATAGAGGGAAAGTCTTGGAACACAATTTTTGACTACGCAACTTTGTTTGGACTAGTTAGGAGGAGAACATATCGAAAATCCCCATCCCTAGCCCTTGAGCTAAGGGGGAGGGAGGGGTTCGTAGGTACCACTTTTTGGTTTTTCGCTTATATCTCGGAAAGTCGGAAACGATGGCTCCTAGCGAAATAATACATATTTATGAACAGAATAAAAGCTGAATAAATTCTCTATAAGTTTAATCCAGTAAACATTTCCAGGTCTTGTTTAGTTTTCGAGATATCTGCTCTTGAAAGTCTGTAATATTGGTTAAAATCATTTTTACCTCTTTGCATGTGGAAAGTTGTATTTGATGTCACCAAAGATCCAGAAAACAGCATCAGTGTTTCAGACCCTCCAAGTTGCGCAGAATGTCATTTTAATTTATATTAGGTACATTACAACATAAGTCGTATTTCGTTAGATTCGAGTCGTTTTATAAGATTTGACCCAATTCTGTTGCCCAGATATTATCCTTCTCATACAATGAAATTATCCTTACATGACACTAAACCAAATAGCATCATAAAAAAATAAATTATTTTTTCATTCATACTCATTTTACACACATTTTAGGAGTACTTTGGATCCAAGAGCGAGCGAAGCGAGCTTGGGACTTGGGGCACCCCGACTCGGACAGGTTAGGTTTGAAGGGGATGGCGGGGTCTACATACCAATTTTTATGGACACCTCGCACTTGATCAAAAATTAAATATGCTAAAATTGTTAACATTATAAAAAGCTAAAGGTTCCTAAGATCGTTTTTCTGTAGCTCTTATGGAAGCGGATTTCTCCTTATTGGTCAACTTAGAATCAAAACCCTGTATCTACATGTACCTACCTAATAATGTAATCATAATCTAGAATGAGTTTCTGAGCTATTTTTACTGCTCCCTCGGTGGAAGAAAGACAAAAAATATCAAGCTTGATGGTGGCTACCGCGAATTCAAGAATTTGTTATAACTTTGTGAGCACTGTAAGAGACCCTTTTAGCTGGAAGCTCATATCGCTTCAAGATGCAGGTTTCACTTGGCTTAGTTCATTGTAGGTGGTAAAGGGAGGGTCTGAAAAGACTGCTCCTGCTTTCTGGACCTTTAAATTGGCGATATGAAATACAACTTTCCAAATGCAAAAAGATAAAAATGATATTTCACAATATTACAGACTTTCAAGAGCAGACAGCTCGAAAACTAAACAGGAAAGATTTATTGAATAAAACTTATGGGGAATTTATTCAGCTTTTATTTTTTTCATATATATTATGCCGCTAGGACCCATGATTTCCGACTTTCCGAGATATAAGCGAAAAACCAAAAAGTGGTACCTACGAACCCCTCCCTCCCCCTTAGCTCAAGGGCTAGGGATGGGGACTTTCGATATGTTCTCCTCCTAACTAGTCCAAACAAAGTTGCGTAGTCAAAAATTGTGTTCCAAGACTTTCCCTCTTTACCTTGTTTTGAACATCAGTTGACTTGGCTATTTACAATGTTTGTCTGGCAAGGGGTTGGAACTATCAAAAGTGTCTGGCTAATGAGGAAACATCATCTACATATTATTACCCAAGTATTATTTAAACAAATCAGCTTTTATACTATAACGTAAGTAAACTTATAATTTCGTGAACATTAAGGGTGTCTGGCAAGGGGTTGCCACCATGATAAGTGTCTGGCTGATGAGGACACATCATCTACTTATTACCCGAGTATTATATATAAAAATCAGCTTTTATACTATGACGTAAGTAAACTTATATTTTACGCATCTTTAGTACCGTTTACCTGCCAAAGCCACCATAACCCAAACTCCATAAATGGTCATCGTTCTTACCAGTGTTGGGAGCATCCGCTGACAAACTTTCAGCCTTTATAAAATAACGTAGGTCTGGGGTTCACGGGCTCTTGGGCTATAACGTAAGGGACAAAATACGACTTTTCAGGAGAGCCAAAAAACGATTTTTATTTTTTTATTTTGTCTATAACTTTTTACTGTCTGGTGCAATTTTTATGGTGTTCAGAGCAAAGTGTCTTAGAATTTCCCCTTCTTTCTTGTTTTATACGAAAGATTTACGAATACCCAGTAGTTTAAAAAATAGCATGTCCTTTACATTAAAAAAAAATCTTTAGATGACCGTTACGTTACTGAAATTTTATAGATAATCTGTCGAGCATAATGTAAGCAGCAAGAGAAATAGAAAATTATACGAAATTTTATTGTAAAGGACTTTAACAGTGTTGCAATTTAATGTAACAATAGATTATCTACTAAAAATTGTACTATTTTAGCACTATGGAAATGAGATTAAAGAGTAAATGAGTTCAGTTTCAGGTTTTACTGTTAGTTATCGCAGATTTAAGTCTGATTCGAGTCGGACCCCAGGTAGCATTTTTACGTCATTAAGTCGTCAGTTTACGGTACTGCTCGACGTGTGAGACGTCATGTCTTGACGTCGGGGGGTCCCATCAGATGTCGTCAATTTGTCACAGCCTCAAGACGTCAGTTTACAGACGTTACAGAGACGTCATATACTGAATTTGTAGGGACGTTACTGGGCCGTACGTATTAGGGCAGGCACTGACGTTGGAGTGACATCATATACTGAATTCATAGGGACGTTACTGGGCCGTACATATTAGGGCAGCCAATGACGTGCAAAACCATGTATAAATCCGCAGGTCTCTTTGGAGAGGGTTGTTATTGGAACACTGTTAACACTGGTAAACTTAACACTTCTATTCACTGTACCAATGCATTGCTCTCAATAACTTCTCAACAAAACAATTTTTTTTTTTTTTTTTTTTTGACGTGGCCTCTCGTAGCGCAACAACTCTAGAAGGTTGAAGCTACTTAACCGGACAATCCTGTGGTGGCCAAAAATTACTTTAAGGCCCCCAGCCAGGGCTTACAAACTAGGTATTCATTAAATGAACATCACTAAGGGCACCCCCTGTGGGGTTCGGGCCTAGGCTTAGTGTTGTCATTGAGGGAGGGCAGCGAGGGTCAGGCTGGGTCGGATTATTATTTGGGGAATTTGACGGTACTTGCTCAGCTGCGCGAGCTGGCGTTACAAGCAAGGGTCGGGCGGTAATATTACTGGGGGAACGCGGAGGGCCCCGTCGGCGGGGCCGGAGACGCGGACGGTATTTGTTTTTGTGTTTTCTCAACAAAACAAAATTAATTCTTCAGACCATATACTATCGGCGGTAACGAAACCATAGCGACTTCTATTTGGACTACAACGCCATCTATCGAGCTAGGAGGTACTATTTTTCGAAACTTTAAATAAATATTGATCGCTGTGATTCCGTTCTCGCTGTAACTTCTAGTAAAAAATTGCTCTGCCGATTTTTATTTTTTTATGTGTTATCTTATCCTTAAATACATAGGTTTGTTCCCTTTTTCATTTTCAAACGTCATTATTTGATTGATTTGACATCAAATAATGTTGTTTAAAAAGGAAAAAGTTTTGGATTACGTAACAAAACGTAAGTATTTAAGGATAAGAAATCACATAAAAAATAAAAATCGGCTGAGCAATTTTTCACTAGAAGTTAGAGCGCGTTAAGTAAAAAGTTAATTTGGAGTGACACTGAAATCGAAATTTTGTTGGATTTTTATACTTCCCTATTCTAACTAATACATTTAAACAAATACAAAAAGAATTTGAGGCTGAGGAATTTTTCACAGAGAGTTATAAGCAATTTTCATGTTTTGATAAAAAAAAACGGAACTTCTAGGCTAAATTGGATTATTGTGCATCTGTAATCTGTATCACCTACTCTCATCATATGCCAAATTTCAGCGCCGGAGGAATTTTTCGAGAGTCTTCATACAAAAAAATCCTCGTTGCCTGGACTAATTTACCGGCTATACAAATCCTTGTTATAAAGATTAGTATTTGCCCATAATATTCGCTATGTTGGTGGTCGACTTCACTCGTGGAATTATGTCATTCAGATGCATTCCATAAACTGTTCTTTAACCAATCTTTAGCTCTTTGGGTCACTTTAGGACCAGATATGTCATACAACAGTCGTCAACCTGAGGGCAGACTTAGACTAATAAGGGACAGACTGTAAAATGACGTTGTTAGGAGGTATCATTTATGACCTATACAGTACGTACAGTACAATACTATAATAGTACGTAAGTATGACGTACAATAATGACGTAACTGTGGTGACCCTAAATTGACTTAAGAATGTCGTCATTTTTTAGTCGCCGACGTCACTTGCTACCTGGGACCGCGTCCTACTGCTCCGAGCTAGCTCTGTTACTAGGCTCAAAGTAGTTCTACATAGTTTTAGATGTATAATTATGAAGCAGGATTTACCTGTTCACTTTCTCGGAGAAAATTGCTAGATGTGCGATATTCTTCGTGATCGCTGAATCAAAGGAATAGTCCAAATTCTTCTCCTTTTCACTGATTACTATCATTTTGCTATAAAAGACTTATGTTTTTCCCGTCTTAACTCTTCGATTAACGTGTCTCTGACAATTCAGATACTATTTAAAACAAAATCCGTATTTTTTTCTTTGTTGACTATAAAATATTTAACAGTACTAACCACTATCCGAGTACACTGTATGCAACTTACTCGTTTGAGCCCACTCGGTCCGAGCACAGTTCTGACCGTGTCAACGCGGCTTTAATTGGCTGTATAATTTTATTATATTAATCAATTTAAGTTTTCTTGGAATTTATTGTTACCCATCACTTTTTCTCGACCTGGCAAGAAGTGATGATGTGTAGGTAGCGGCTCTAAAGAGGATACCTATCTTCTTCAGAGCCGATATTGAATGAATGTAATGGAAACGAAAGGTCGATGAATTAAGGCATAGTAATTGTGTGAAACATGATATTAGTATGATGGCAATGAAAGTAGAAGTGACGAGTAGAGAAGACGTAAGGGGAGAAGATAGAATAAAAGGTGCATGGGTTGTGTGAAAGATGAAGCAATAAATATCTGTTTGACGTATTTCATCTGCAGTAATTTCAGCTCATTTCGACTTAGAGTGAAGCTTATGTCCAAAAGTGGACTTTAATTTAGAAATGACAATGATGATGAATTTCACCTGCAGATTGATTTGTGTTTTCTATAGTTTATGTATTTTTATGTCTAACAGCGGTAATTTTTTCAAATCCCTTTACCCTTTTTCAATTTAAATTGTTTCAAGGTAATTCCTCGGATTTTTTATGTCGTAAGTGTCACCGATTCCTAACATTTTATATAAACTTCAGATTTCGTCAAACAATTTTTTAAAGTAAGGGACATGTTGTTTACAGTGAGAGACATTTTATTTATCGTAAGGGACATGGTTTTAAAAAGTTAGGGGCATTTTATTTAAAGTAAGGGACATTGTCATTTAAATCGACTTATTTTTGACTAAGGTAAGGGTGTAAATTATTTAGTACGGTGACTTACTTCAACTTTTTGAGAAGAAAAAATATTAATGACTGTTACATCACATTTTTTTTCAGAAATCGTTTTTCGCGGTCAAAATTTTTGTACTGTAAGGGACATTTTTTTAAAGATAGAATTTTTTTAATAATACCAATCGATAGAGCGCGAAATTCTGAATCCAATGATATATATAACTCATTTTCGCCAAAATGTCCCTTACGTTAATTGATACTTCCGGTGTCGAAAATTGTTGATCCCGTGCGTCAGTAGCGCTATCTAAGCGTTGCATAGCAACGCGACTACTAGACAGGGATTTTTTACCTATTGGTAAAAAGTTTTGGATCACAAATTTCTTCGTGATGTCCCGTCTATTGCTCGTATATAGTTTTTTTTTTTGGAATGTTTTTGGCATGGCTTCGAGGCCTTTATGCCAAATCTTTATATAATGTTTCTCTCATATTTTGTAAAATGTTATCTTCTTTTGCCGTATCTTCTTCTTATTTATATTTTACCAACAGTGTTTTTGATGTACTTGTAAAGCGGCATATAGCAATCTTTTTTTTGTAGCAACACGTTTAAGCGGCGGGATTCGACATTTGTTGACATTTCTTCTGACATTTCAAAAAGCTCGCTTGCAAGAAGTAATCGTTGGAGGTTGAATTCTTCACAGTTAAAAATAATGTGTTCTAGGGTTCCAGGAAATTTGCGGCAGGCAGTGCATGTCTGATCGTCTATTATCTTGAATCTATTCAAATGTGCGGGTGTGGTGTTATGCCCAAATCGGAGTCTATTAATTGTTGTAATGAAGTCTCGACTTGCTGTCTTCAACTGATAATACCAGGGTTTATTGGGTAAGTCTGTTTGGATACTTCCATACCACTTTCCTTTATCTTCTTGATCTTTTTTCCAAAAACTTCTCCATATTTCATTTATATCTTCATTAATTTCAGGATAACAATCAGTGAAAGGGATTTTAACAACAGTACTTACATCTAAAGAGTTTATACCCATAAATGCAGCCTTATAAGCAATTTCATTTCCACTAATGTCTTTATGTGAAGGTATCCACATAAAAAATACATCTTTTCCTCCAGACCTAAGATTATTTAATAAAATTTTAATTTTATATATCAGGTAATTTGATTTAAATTTAAAGTTGAATCCTTTTAAACTATTAATTAAACTAAGAGAGTCTGTAAGGATTAAAAAATATGTACATTTATCTATGGTATCAATGTACCTAAGGGCTTCTAAAACTGCATATGCCTCTGCAGTAAATATACTACAACTAGTGTCTAAAACAAAAGGAGATGGAAAGTTCAAGTATGTGGAAAAATTCAGACGGCTATAGAAATGGGACCTAGCACTGTATAACGCTGATTAGCTCAATATTCATATTTCACATAAAAAAAGTTTCTAAAACTTGTTATATCTTCATAATCATGATAAAAAAAAACGTGAACACCTACCATTAAAAGTACTACAAAAATCGCAAATATTGATATTGCTATAAACTTTTACGTAGGCGTTTAGTTTAATGTATCTGCGATTGTATTTATTTATTGATGACCACATTTTTTGTGACCCACTCAGATTAATTAAATATCTTCAAACTACATTATTAATGATAACCACATTAATAATATGTTAGTTATATCGGTAAAGTCAAATAAACACGCTGGGCGCCTTCATATTGTATAACATGTCGTGATTGATAAATCCTTTCTGAACTCGTTGTTGAACCCTCTAATTAGCTAAGGATACATTTAACAATTTCGAAATGAAACAAGAAAAATAGGAAATACTATATTTATTCGATAATCTGTGATTCTTATAAATAAAGTCTGAAAGAATACGAAGCGACGGACTGTGTTTCAATGTCATTTTATTACGTGATGATGGAAATCTGGGTGTGATGTTGTTAATTTCTGCAACTTTGGACTGTTTCTTTCCACTACATGGCGATGGCCTTGCAATGTTCTCACAGAACGACCACAAGTTAAGCACTCCGTTGAATAGCCGAATAAACGAATTTCACCAGTTGCTCCTGAATGCAGCAGTTCAAAACAAGGATGACAATGTTGGCTGAAAGATCGGCCTGTGCGGTTATAATTATTTAGCCACGAGCTCCTCTCGCGTGTATATGACGCCGTAGTCTTCGCGTGGATATACCACAGTTTATGCATTGCATGATTCACAGTATACAAGTTAAGTCCGGGTCGAGAAGCGAGAGGTCGGTAGGTTTGCAAGCAGGAAGTCCAATAAACAAGCGGGGGTCAAGGAAAGCAAAAGGAAGAATCACAACGAACAATATTAATAAGCAGAGCGCAGAGCGTTCAAATGACGTCTGACGTTTGTTTTTTTCTTAAAGAAGGGATTGGACTCAAAGTGTCACAGAAGCGATAAAAGAATCGATTGAAATCGGTAGAAAGTAGTATCGATCATATTTCAGTTATTTTTTTTTCTCTCCCACTCCAGCAGGTGTAGCATGGCGCCGTAGAAAGAGGTTTTGTCGACGCAAGAATAGACAAAATGACAGAACGTAGAAATATTTTTAGCGTTTTAAGCATGGTAATGTAAAAAATACGGAAAATAAACGTTCTTTTCTTCAATAGTGTACGAATGGTGTCATATTTGTGCAAAAAACAGTCGATTTGTGTAGAAATAACGATGAAATAACTTTGTCTTTTCTTGGTAGAATAGAGATAGAATCGCCATGCTACGCGTGCTGGGCAATATTCTCTTTCCACTCATACCTTTCACGATGTTGGGCGTCTTCCTTCCAGTTCAGACGGAACCTGTCCAGTTAAGGCGGGCTTTCAGTAATTTTTAAGATTTTCAAACGTCTGAAAGTCTCATTAACAATGATATTTTTAATAAAAAAAAATCATAATATTAAAGTTGAACATATCCTCGAGTGAATGGTAAAGATAGAAACACGAAATGGAATAATTGGCTCGATAGAAAAAAATCTCAAACATGACACTAAATCACAATTTTCAAACATCCACTGCTTAGAGATTTCACAATGAATTTATATGAAACTTATAAAAATAAAAACAGCTCATTATTTAGAAGTGCATGGTAAAAGCAAATTTTAAAATTTCGTTATAATTTTTCTCCAAGAAATAAAATACCCAAAATATTGGCATTATTTCGCTCACCGGGCGCTCGCCAGTACCCGCCGAGGCGTGATAGAGGATGGACGTACGTCGTTGCTGCGCAAAAATTCCCCCCGCGCGGTTACGTAAGCAGGCATAAAACTGAACTACTACATGGAAACAAAGTCACACACACAAGCGATTACGTGTTAGTTGCGGGAATAGAATAAAATAGTCAAGTGATCTAATTTTGAAACGATGTAATTTTTTTTTATGGACCACTTATTTTTTAGCTAGGATGCGAACTTGATGGAGTGACCTGAAGGTCTACATCGGTCACTGCCACTGGAACTCGGCGACGGATCGAACTAGATGTGCCGAGTTTGGGCTCGTTTTGTAAGTTATGATGAGATCTTACCACCGAACTTGATGGAGTGACCTGAAGGTCTACATCGGTGACTGTCACTGGAACTCGGCGACTGATCGAACTAGATGTGCCGAGTTTGGGCTCGTTTTGTAAGTTATGATGAGATCTTACCACCGGACTTGATGGAGTGACCTGAAGGTCTACATCGGTGACTGCCGCTGGAACTCGGCGACGGATCGAACTAAATGTGCCGAGTTTGGGCTCGTTTTGTAAGTTATGATGAGATCTTACCACCGAACTTGATGGAGTGACCTGAAGGTCTACATCGGTGACTGTCACTGGAACTCGGCGACTGATCGAACTAGATGTGCCAAGTTTGGGCTCGTTTTGTAAGTTATGATGAGATCTTACCACCGGACTTGATGGAGTGACCTGAAGGTCTACATCGGTGACTGCCACTGGAACTCGGCGACGGATCGAACTAGATGTGCCGAGTTTGGGCTCATTTTGTTAGTTATGATGAGATCTTACGTACGGACTTGATGGAGTGACCTGAAGGTCTACATCGGTGACTGCCACTGGAACTCGGCGACGGATTGAACTAGATGTGCCGAGCTTGGGCTCGTTCTGTTAGTTATGATGAGATCTTACCTCCGGTCTTGATGGAGTGACCTGAAGGTCTACATCGGTGACTGCCACTGGAACTCGGCGACGGATCGAACTAGATGTGCCGAGTTTGGGCTCGTTTTGTAAGTTATGATGAGATCTTACGTACGGACTTGATGGAGTGACCTGAAGGTCTACATCGGTGACTGCCACTGGAACCCGGCGACGGATCGAACTAAATGTGCCGAGTTTGGGCTCATTTTGTAAGTTATGATCAGATCTTACCACCGGACTTGATGGAGTGACCTGAAGGTCTACATCGGTGACTGCCACTGGAACTCGGCGACGGATCGAACTAGATGTGCCGAGTTTGGGCTCATTTTGTTAGTTATGATGAGATCTTACCACCGGACTTGATGGAGTGACCTGAAGGTCTACATCGGTGACTGCCACTGGAACTCGGCGACGGATCGAACTAGATGTGCCGAGTTTGGGCTCGTTTTGTTAGTTATGATGAGATCTTACCACCGGACTTGATGGACTGACCTGAAGGTCTACATCGGTGACCGCCACTGGAACTCGGCGACGGATCGAACTAGATGTGCCGAATTTGGGCTCATTTTGTTAGTTATGATGAGATCTTACCTCCGGACTTGACGAAGTCACCTGAAGGTCTACATCGGTGACTGCCACTGGAACTCGGCGACGGATCGAACTTGATGTGCCGAGTTTGGGCTCATTTTGTTAGTTATGATGAGATCTTACGTCCATACTTGATGGAGTGACCTGAAGGTATACATCGGTGACTGCCACTGGAACTCGGCGACGGATCGAACTAGATGTGCCGAGTTTGGGCTCGTTTTGTAAGTTATGATGAGATCTTACCACCAGACTTGATGGAGTGACCTGAAGGTCTACATCGGTGACTGCCACTGGAACCCGGCGACGGATCGAACTAAATGTGCCGAGTTTGGGCTCATTTTGTAAGTTATGATCAGATCTTACCACCGGACTTGATGGAGTGACCTGAAGGTCTACATCGGTGACTGCCACTGGAACTCGGCGACGGATCGAACTAGATGTGCCGAGTTTGGGCTCGTTTTGTAAGTTATGATGAGATCTTACCACCAGACTTGATGGAGTGACCTGAAGGTCTACATCGGTGACTGCCACTGGAACCCGGCGACGGATCGAACTAAATGTGCCGAGTTTGGGCTCATTTTGTAAGTTATGATCAGATCTTACCACCGGACTTGATGGAGTGACCTGAAGGTCTACATCGGTGACTGCCACTGGAACTCGGCGACGGATCGAACTAGATGTGCCGAGTTTGGGCTCGTTTTGTTAGTTATGATGAGATCTTACCACCGGACTTGATGGACTGACCTGAAGGTCTACATCGGTGACTGCCACTGGAACCCGGCGACGGATCGAACTAAATGTGCCGAGTTTGGGCTCATTTTGTAAGTTATGATCAGATCTTACCACCGGACTTGATGGAGTGACCTGAAGGTCTACATCGGTGACTGCCACTGGAACTCGGCGACGGATCGAACTTGATGTGCCGAGTTTGGGCTCATTTTGTTAGTTATGATGAGATCTTACGTCCATACTTGATGCATTGACCTGAAGGTCTACATCGGTGACTGCCACTGGAACTCGGCGACGGATCGAACTAGATGTGCCGAGTTTGGGCTCGTTTTGTAAGTTATGATGAGATCTTACCACCAGACTTGATGGAGTGACCTGAAGGTCTACATCGGTGACTGCCACTGGAACCCGGCGACGGATCGAACTAAATGTGCCAAGTTTGGGCTCGTTTTGTAAGTTATGATCAGATCTTACCACCGGACTTGATGGAGTGACCTGAAGGTCTACATCGGTGACTGCCACTGGAACTCGGCGACGGATCGAACTAGATGTGCCGAGTTTGGGCTCATTTTGTTAGTTATGATGAGATCTTACGTACAGACTTGATGGAGTGACCTGAAGGTCTACATCGGTGACTGCCACTGGAACTCGGCGACGGATCGAACTAGATGTGCCGAGCTTGGGCTCGTTCTGTTAGTTATGATGAGATCTTACCTCCGGTCTTGATGGAGTGACCTGAAGGTCTACATCGGTGACTGCCACTGGAACTCGGCGACGGATCGAACTAGATGTGCTCAGTTTGGGCTCGTTTTGTAAGTTATGATGAGATCTTACCACCAGACTTGATGGAGTGACCTGAAGGTCTACATCGGTGACTGCCACTGGAACCCGGCGACGGATCGAACTAAATGTGCCGAGTTTGGGCTCATTTTGTAAGTTATGATCAGATCTTACCACCGGACTTGATGGAGTGACCTGAAGGTCTACATCGGTGACTGCCACTGGAACTCGGCGACGGATCGAACTTGATGTGCCGAGTTTGGGCTCATTTTGTTAGTTATGATGAGATCTTACGTCCATACTTGATGCATTGACCTGAAGGTCTACATCGGTGACTGCCACTGGCACTCGGCAACGGATCGAACTAGATGTGCCGAGTTTCCGACTCCCCGATGTAAACCTTCAGGTCATTCCATCAAGTTCGGAGGTAAGATCTCATCACAACTAACAAAACGAGCCCAAACTCGGCAAATCTAGTTCAATCCGCCGCCGAGTTCCAGTGGCAGTCACCGATGTAGACCTTCACGTCACTCTATTAAGTCCGGAGGTAAGATATCATCATAAACAATAAAACGAGCCCAAACCCGGCACATCTAGTTCGATCCGTTGACGAGTGCCAGTGGCAGTCACCGATGTAGACCTTCAGGTCAATGCATCAAGTATGGACGTAAGATCTCATCATAACTAACAAAATGAGCCCAAACTCGGCACATCAAGTTCGATCCGTCGCCGAGTTCCAGTGGCAGTCACCGATGTAGACCTTCAGGTCACTCCATCAAGTCCGGTGGTAAGATCTGATCATAACTTACAAAATGAGCCCAAACTCGGCACATTTAGTTCGATCCGTCGCCGGGTTCCAGTGGCAGTCACCGATGTAGACCTTCAGGTCACTCCATCAAGTCTGGTGGTAAGATCTCATCATAACTTACAAAACGAGCCCAAACTGAGCACATCTAGTTCGATCCGTCGCCGAGTTCCAGTGGCAGTCACCGATGTAGACCTTCAGGTCACTCCATCAAGACCGGAGGTAAGATCTCATCATAACTAACAGAACGAGCCCAAGCTCGGCACATCTAGTTCGATCCGTCGCCGAGTTCCAGTGGCAGTCACCGATGTAGACCTTCAGGTCACTCCATCAAGTCTGTACGTAAGATCTCATCATAACTAACAAAATGAGCCCAAACTCGGCACATCTAGTTCGATCCGTCGCCGAGTTCCAGTGGCAGTCACCGATGTAGACCTTCAGGTCACTCCATCAAGTCCGGTGGTAAGATCTGATCATAACTTACAAAACGAGCCCAAACTTGGCACATCTAGTTCGATCAGTCGCCGAGTTCCAGTGACAGTCACCGATGTAGACCTTCAGGTCACTCCATCAAGTTCGGTGGTAAGATCTCATCATAACTTACAAAACGAGCCCAAACTTGGCACATTTAGTTCGATCCGTCGCCGAGTTCCAGTGGCAGTCACCGATGTAGACCTTCAGGTCACTCCACCAAGACCGGAGGTAAGATTTCATCATAACTAACAGAACGAGCCCAAGCTCGGCACATCTAGTTCGATCCGTCGCCGAGTTCCAGTGGCAGTCACCGATGTAGACCTTCAGGTCACTCCATCAAGTCCGGTGGTAAGATCTCATCATAACTTACAAAACGAGCCCAAACTTGGCACATCTAGTTCGATCCGTCGCCGAGTTCCAGTGACAGCCACTGATGTAGACCTTCAGGTCACTCCATCAAGTCCGCAGGTAAGATCTCATCATAACTAACAAAACAAGCCCAAACTCGGCACATCTAGTTCGATCCGTCGCCGAGTTCCAGTGGCAGTCACCGATGTAGACCTTCAGGTCATTCCATCAAGTCCGGAGATAAGATCTCATCATAACTAACAAAATGAGCCCAAACTCGGCACATCTAGTTCAATCCGTCGCCGAGTTCCAGTGGCAGTCACCGATGTAGACCTTCAGGTCACTCCATCAAGTCCGGAGGTAAGATCTCATCATAACTAACAAAATGAGCCCAAACTCGGCACATCTAGTTCGATCCGTCGCCGAGTTCCAGTGGCAGTCACCGATGTAGACCTTCAGGTCACTCCATCAAGTCCGCAGGTAAGATGTCATCATAACACTATAGATCATTGTAGTCTGTTCAAATAAAGATAAATAAATAAATAACAAAACGAGCCCAAATATTAAATATACTGCTGCCTAAGAAAGTACTCCATTGTATGCACTTTGTAAAATCAAAACTATCTCGAATATCATTTTACGAAAATCTAATCCAGACACACTCGTACGTAATTGACTTACTGCATTACGCTACGCTGTGGCATATACACACACGGTCCCTCCCGCCCGCACCGCTGTCGACTTGCCCCGCCCCTTTGCGGGGGCTGAGGTAGTGCGCTCATAGCTGCGGACTGTACTGGAACCTGGCCTTAATATTATTCTGCACAAAATATGAACTAAGATTAAACTAAGAAGCTCATTCCGAAGCTTTTAACGAAAATAATAAAGTTGAGTTTAGTGGACAAATCACTTTAAAACAATCCGATTTTCCGAATCAAAACGCATGAAAACACAATAAAAAGCAACGAAACGACTCTGAATCTATCGATTCCCGCCAAATACTGTTTCAACGCCAATTCTTAATTTCAGAAAACAAATCGTTTTAAATCACATTAGTAAAAATCGATTAAATACGGTTTCTTTTTAACAATCTGGAAAAGCGTTATTACCCTTCCCTAGTTTTCATTACTTCGTCGTGACCAAGTCATGTCAATAAAAAATGAGCGAAAAGCAATTCAGATACTTTTTTATGTTTAACATTTTATATAAGTCTTAGGAAATTATTAAACATTGAACAATTCATTAATGAATTTTCAAATACTACGAGTTAAAATGAAATTCTTATAGACGACTGGGGCACTCGTTTAGCCATCTCCTTTGTACAAATTTATTTGAGAATCATAAATGGCACTTCGCACATGAGAGTCTCCTTTACTACCATCAGTATATATTTTATAATATTCCCTATTGTGATTCAAAAACTGTAGAAGATCTTGATTGGTACAAACAGAGGCACTAATCAATTTTGGTATATTAAATAAAATATGAAATTGTGTTGAATAACATGGCCATAAAGAATCAGAAAATATTTTACTAAATTTATTTTTTATTTGTAGGAGTATTTGGGACAGTTCTGGATATTGATGGTGAAGAAGACTCTCACCAGTTATCTCAGGAGCACTATATTGAAAATGGTTAGGCAAAATTCTGTTCATTACTGTTTGATTTTTACAGCATATTAATTTTAAACAAAAGCGTTGGGCTAAAAGCAATCTGCGAAGTGATAATGGCATTATTTTTGTTTCTATTTCCATGGCTCTAATGGGTGTAGAACACATAGCACCTGATATAATCCTAAGTCCCTTATTTTGTATAATATCTAATCTATGTACAAACTTACTGTTGATATTAATATATGCAAGGCAACTATAATCAAAGTGACTACGTACTATTGATTTATACAAAATTGTAAGAGTCTTAGGGTCTGCACCCCAAGAAACTCCAGCTAAGCAACGGAGAATATTAAGGCTTTTTAAAGAATTTTCAGAAATGTACTTTAAATGATATTCAAAAGAGAGTTTTTTATCTAAAACAATACCTAAAAATTTATGCTTGTCTGTTTGTGGAATGGGTTCATTGTTAAAATTTATAATTGTGTTAGGTGATTCCCGGCCAAAAATTACAACTCTACTTTTACTTGTATTGATTTTGAGATCTAATTTATTATAATATATTTGTAATTTCTTTAGAGCATCATTCAGAGTACATGCAGCTTGGTCAATATTTCTGTTTGTACAATATAAAACAAGATCATCAGCAAATTGAAAAATATTTACATTAGGATTATTTACATATTTACAAATTTCACTACAGTAAAGGCTATACAATAGAGGGGACAGTACTGCGCCTTGCATTGTGCCTTTTGATGCAGATCTAGGTCCATAAGTAATATTATTATGTCTAACATATAAAATTCTGTTATTTAAAAAGTTAAATATCCATTTACATAGGAGTCCGGGAATGCCAAGTTGTGATAAAATTTTAACTAAAATGCCTGGTTGTATGCTATCAAATGCCCCTTGTACATCTAAAAAAGTACATATTACACTATTTTTATTATTTTTTGCATATTTCAGATCGGAGACAAGTGATACAAAGCTGTCTGCACAACTTCGCCCTCGTCTGAAGCCATATTGTACATTTGGTATTAAGCCATTGTGCTCAACAAACCAATCAAGTCGAGTTTTTATCATGTTTTCTAGTAATTTACCTAGACAGGATGACAGTGAAATAGGTCGATAGGAATTTGCGTTATCTGGTGGCTTATCTGCCTTTAAAACTGGTATCACACATTGTGTTTTCCAAGACTCTGGAATAATCTGATTCATCCATAGATTGTTAAGAATGTTTAAGAAAAGTTTTTGAATTGAGAGATGAAGCTTTTTTATTAATATGTAAGGAAATCCATCTAGACCAGGTGTAGTATTTTTACGTGAATTCAAAGAAGCAGAAAATTCCTGGAATGAAAACTTTTCTAAGATAAATTTCGTATTTTCATTATCGTTATTAATATTAAAATAAGTTTCTAAGTTGGGAACTTCTAAGCCCTTATCTGACAATTTATCTAAAAAGGAATCAATGAATGTATCCGAATAAGACTTATTATTAACTTTTCTACTATGTTTAAACATTTTAATTTGATTCCAAATTTTGCTAATGGGAGTTGTCCTATTGAAACTATTACACAAACTATTCCATCCATTTTTCTTTTCCTCAGCAATTGTCCTTTTTTTAATAGCATCTAACCTCTTGTAATTAATAAAATTTTCAATACTGGGATTTTTCCTTTAATATTTTAGTGCTTCATAAGAATTGATAACACTCTGTTTGCATTTATCGTTCCACCATGGTACTGGAAGTTTACTTTTGTAATTAGATGTTCGAACAAACTTAGGAATACATGCATCTTTTAAAGATTTAAGTTGATCACAGAAAATGTTATATGTTTGTAAAGGGTCTTCATGATCCACATTTACATTATTAAAATAGTCTTTGGAAAGCTCACTATATTGTTCCCAGTCAGTTTTATTATACAGATATTTTTCTGTAGGAGGGTTTATTTTGTATTTATCAACATATAGTGATATAGAAGTAACTGTTGGAAAATGATAACTGCCCATGTTATCGTCATAAACTGACCAATCGCAAAGTGGTGCTGTACGGTCTCATCGCCGTACATTTTTCTTGCTTACTCGTCAACCTACTTTCGACCAACGATGCGCCTCATAATGTCGCATAATAAAATAACATGACGGACGAATTCCAATGTAGTCAACTAATAACTCGGTAGCTATCAACAACTAAGAGAAATAATCGCCTTCCACTGTTTTATTTTACTTTTAATTAAATATACGGAACTTGTGTAATTTAGTGGAAAAGTGTTTCTCTAATACTAACTTCAACTTAAACATCTTCACGACAAATCAGTGTACGGAGTTAACTACTTACAACCCGTACATTTATGGTCCTTCGAAGCCTTTGTGTATTTTGTGTGTTTGTGTCTTTGATACGGTAGCGAATCGGTCCAATTGGTCTCCCACAAGCGGGTCGCCCCAGTTGGATTGAGAAGGCGCATATACCTGATCAGAGTACGGGCACATTGAATACTGGAAGACACTTAAATAACTAGAAGAATCTTCAACTACTGGAAGAACCTTCAACTAACTACTAGAAGAACTTCAACAACTAGAAGCTCTTCAACCACTGGAACCAACTACATCAGCACAGCATTCGTCAACTGGAAGAACCTTCCGTAATCAAGATGAATAAGCTGTCACTACAATCAGCTTGTTTTGAAAACATCAAAACATTATGCAACAACTATAACAAGGATAGCAAAACAAGAAAAACACAGGAATATTTGAACAAGCGGCTGTCGTCTTTAGAAGCTCAATGGGCAGATTTTAATTCACGACATTCACTACTGTCGCAAAAAATCGAAGATAAAAACATTAACTATTTTATGGACGATGTCTACGGTAAGACAAAAATCATGTACGAAACTACTAAAACCGACATGTTAAAACTCTTGCAAGCTGCTGAGGAGAATTTAAAATTTGACCTGTCAGACTTGTCGGCGGGAGAAACTGATGAGAAGACAAAGACTTTACTGACTCAACAGGAATGTAACTTCAAGGCCATTGATCGAGCTATGGGTAAAATTGATTTTGACAACTTAAGCGAAAAATGGGAACTTGACGATTACTTGTCAATCTTGAAGTCGAAGTGGGAGCGTATTGACAGCACTCATTGGGAACTGGAAGCCTTACTAAAAGGCTCGAAAAACACCTACAATGAAATGTTCAACAGCATGGAAGCCAAATATGACGAAGCGAGGAAACGATTGAAAAGCAAGATGTGGTCCACCGCTCATCATCAACAATCAGCACCAAGAATCGAGATCCCAGAGTTTCCGGGCCACTACAACAAATGGATATCTTTCAAAGATCTTTTCCTTGAAACGATCCACAAAAACCCAACATTAAATAAGGCTCAAAAAATGCAGCATCTGAAAACCAAGCTGAAAGGTGAAGCAGAAAGACTGGTGCAACACTTGAGCATCAGCGCCGACAACTACTCTTCATGTTGGGCTATACTGACTCAACGTTACGACAACCGTAGACTACAGTTCTCATCCTTCATGAACACGATGCTGCAGTTGCCTGTAATACACAAGCCAGACGCTTACAACTTGAAAAAACTGCATGACGTAACAACGGAATGTCTGAACGGCCTAACAAACATTGGCTATGACATAACTAGTTGGGACCCCATGATTGTGCACTTGATGGCACAAAAACTAGACTGTGGGACCTACAATGACTACATAAAGAGTTTGCATGATAATAGAGAAGTACCGACACTGCAAGAATTTTTGGTGTTTTTGGAAAATCAATTTACGGCGTTTGAAACCATGAAGAGTTCCAAGAAAGACTCACAGAGCTCAGAGAAGGCAGCTGGGACTGAAAAACATGGTTCTCGAAATTACGAGCATAAGAAATGGCATCCGAAAACTTACCACACTTCATACGGACAATGCCCTCTTTGCAAAAACAACCATGTTTTGATGCGATGTCCGCAGTTTATTGACTCGGATACAAAGCAACGAAACAGCACAGTTGCAAAATTGCGTCTATGCAAAAACTGTCTGTTTCGACACGAAAACGAAACTTGCAATTCTGCGAAAACTTGTAAAGAATGCAATATGAAGCATCATACGCTATTGCATTATAGCAAATCTAATAATAAAACAACTAACTCAACGAGTACGGAAAACCAACGTTCAGGTCAACGATCATCGAAAGAAGCTGAAACACCGAGTTCCAATCATCTATCTGCCAACGAGATGGAAGTTTTACTCACAACTGTCCAAGTTAAGGTCATGACGATAGATGGGACTTACATAAAACTTCGTGCGCTTGTAGATCAGGGCTCACAAGTCAACCTGATTACTGAAAATGCAGCACAACTTCTGAGACTACCAAGGAACAAACTAACTGCAAAGATATCAGGAGTTGGATCCGTCTCAGGCGACTGTAAGGGACGACTAAGCATAACATGCAAATCAATCCACTCAGAGTATACTTTCAACGCTGAAGCATTGATTATGAAGAAACTAATCAACAAACTGCCGAATAACACATTTGAACGACCAGAGTGGTCCTATTTGAAAAACATAAAACTAGCAGACCCTGAATTTAATATTTCAAGGTCTGTTGACATTCTATTTGGAGCTGACGTTTATGCCGAAATTATCCAGGAAGGAGTACTAAAAGGCACCCCAAGGTCACCCGTTGCGCAACAGACACAACTGGGATGGATTTTGTGTGGAAAACTAGAAACTTTTAATTGTAACGTCACCCTCCTCGACTTGACTGAAATAACAAAATTTTGGGAATGTGAAGATGTCACTATAAAAAACGCTGATCAAGCACAAGAGGATCAGTGTGAAACTTACTACAAGGAAACGACTCGCCGTGATTCAGATGGAAGATACATTGTGAAGATGCCCTTATGTCCGGATTATGAAAATAAGATCGGAACATCGAAAACGATCGCAGTATCACAATTGCTGCAGCTGGAAAGAAAGTTTCAAAGAAATGGTCGACTTGAGCTATTATACAAAAACTTCCTTAAGGAATATCAAGAGTTGGGCCATATGAAACTAGCAAAACCCATTTCTTCTTCAACTACTGAATGTTTCTTACCACACCACGGAGTACTTAGAGAAGAGTCTACTACCACAAAACTCAGAGTTGTCTTCAATGCATCTCAGAAAACTAAAACGGGATACAGCTTGAACAGCTTACAAGAAAAAGGCCCCAACCTACAAAAAGATATCCAAGAACTTATAATAAAATGGAGAACTTACAAATACGTGTTTACAGCTGACATCGAGAAAATGTACCGATGCATCTGGCTGTCTGAGGAACAGCAACATTTGCAAAAAATTGTCTGGCGACCTACTCCGTCAGATAAATTGCAAGAGTATCAACTTTGTACTGTTACTTATGGCACTAAGTCCGCACCGTGGTTAGCCATGAGAACGATCAAACAACTTGCCTACGATGACGGTTACAAATACCCCATGGCTGCCAAAGTACTACTAAACGAAGCATACGTCGATGACGTCATCAGCGGCCACAACTCACTGAATGCGGCCCAAGAACTCCAAACATCACTCATCGAAATGTTAAAAGGAGCCGGGATGAACTTACGCAAGTGGTCCAGTAACGAACCAAAATTATTAAAAAACTTAAGGGATGACCAGATCTCAAGCAAAATTACTTTTGATTTCAAGCAGGAAGAATCCATGAAAACTCTCGGACTTGGTTGGAATCCGCAGGCCGACACATTTGTGTTTAACTGGAAATTTGAAGAAAAATGTCGACCGGAAATAACCAAAAGGCGGCTGCTTTCTGAAATTTCACAACTTTACGATCCACTGGGTTGGCTATCGCCAATAACTATCGCGGCAAAAATTATATTTCAAGAAGTGTGGGTCAACAAACTTGATTGGGATGATCAGTTACCGTCGCATATAACAGATAAATGGCTGAAACTGAGAGCTGACATACCCAACGTAAAATACATAAATATTAAGCGCTGGGTCGGTTCAATGAAACAGAAGATCGAACTATATGGATTCTGCGACGCCAGTGAGAAAGCTTATTACTCCTGCGTGGTTTACAGCTGTGTCAGAGATGAACAAAACAAGGCAGCTATAACGTTACTTGCTGCTAAAACAAGAGTAGCGCCGTTATCATCGATCACATTACCGAAACTTGAACTATGCGGCGCACTTTTACTTTCGCAACTCATCGTTAAAATAAAAGAAGCCCTGAATGGGTTCGAAATAACTACGAGCGTTTGGTGCGATTCTCAAGTGGTCTTGGCATGGATACAGGGGGACACATCTAAGAGAGAAAAATACGTCGCCAATCGAGTTGCAAAAATTCGACAATGCATACCAACAGAGCAATGGCACTATGTGAAGTCTCAAGATAACCCCGCAGACTGTGCATCAAGAGGATTACTACCAACAAAGCTAAAAACATTCAGCTTGTGGTGGCAAGGCCCTACATTTCTGACTACATTCCAAGAACAAAGTCGTGAAGAAAACATAACATGCACATTTACGACTAACATAGGCAGCGAAAGCCAAGCGAAAATGAACGCTAAAAACAATTCAACTTATAATTGTATTCATAACTTATTAACTAACTGCAGTTCATTGACCAAAGCAATCAGAATTGTAGCATGGATACAACGATTTATCGGAAACGCACGTAACAGCAAAAAACGTGACACCGGCTGCCTCAGTTTATGCGAATTAAACAATTCTGAGGAACAAATAATTAAATATGTGCAACAAACGGAACTTACGCAAGAATATAAACAACTAATGAAGAAAGAAAATATTTCGTCAAAATGCAACATTTTTAAACTTAGACCATATCTGGACAACAACGGCATAATCCGAGTTGGGGGTCGACTTAACTACTCCGGTTTACCTTTTGAAATGAAGAATCCAATTATTCTACCTAAGAGTGGACGACTTACTGAACTTGTGATACAAAAGGCTCACCTCAAGACTTTACACGGAGGAGCCAGACTAACTTTATCGTATATCCGACAACGATACTGGATCGTTGGCGGCAATAGAGCTGTGAAAGCGGAAATACGGCTCTGTGTGCGCTGTCACCGCCACAGGCCATCGGAACTCAATCAACTAATGGGAGAACTCCCACCACAACGAGTAACACCTTCGAGACCGTTCACCCACACCGGAGTTGACTTCACAGGACACGTCGAAGTCAAGCTCAACAAGGGAAGAGGAGTGCGTACTTCTAAGGGATACATATGCATATTCGTATGTATGGTAACAAAGGCTGTGCACATCGAACTTGCATCGGACTTAAGTACTGAAACCTTCATAGCAGCCTTCCAGAGAATGTGCTCCAGGCGTGGCACACCAAGTCACGTCTACTCAGACTGTGGGACAAACTTCATCGGTGCATCAAGGTTGCTTCAGAAAGAATTTGAAGACTTCAAGCAAATCTTGTCGCCTGACTTCTTCAACAACATCGCAGACATGGGAGTGCAATGGCATTTTAATGCGCCAGTCTGGCCGACTGCTGGTGGACTATGGGAAGCAGCGGTCAAATCGATGAAGTATCATCTTCGTCGAGTGCTAGGAGACCAAAAACTGACGTACGAGGAATTCACTACCCTACTTGCGAAGATAGAGGCTTGTATGAACTCCAGGCCGCTCTGTCAGCTCACTGAAGACCCCGAAGAATTTTATAACTACCTGACACCAGGCCACTTTCTAACGGGGGGACCAACAATGTCTTTACCACGTGCTGACTATACTGATGAAAACAAAATAACTCTAAGAAAACGATGGCAGTTAACGGAACACATGCACCAACAGTTTTGGAAGACTTGGTCAAGCGAATATCTTTCCCAACTACAAACACGCAGTAAATGGAATAATCCAAGGAAAAACCTAAGCGAGGGGGACATCGTATTAATCCGAGATAATAATTTGCCCCCAGGAAAATGGGCCATGGGACGGGTGCTAAAACTTCACCCTGGAGCGGACGGATATGTCCGAGTGACAACTCTAAAAACCCAAACTGGTGTCATCAAACGACCCATTGTAAAACTATCAACTCTACCCATAAATAATACTGGCAACAAAGGTGATGAAGAATGTAAAACAGATTTACAAAATGCTGACACACCGGAAAAAACTTCCACAACAAAACCAACTATGAAAAAATGTCTTACAAACATTTTAATGTCACTTTTCACAATGTTACTTGTGAATGGATCAAATGGTTCACGACAAAGGTCGGGCACTCAAATTACTAACTTGGAACCTGAGAGACCGATTTACTACGACACCGTTGGCAAGGTTGAACTGATTCACGACGAATGGACTTTGCTTACGTACTACAACTTAACTAACTACTGGCACGGCATTCAACATATTGAAAATTACATCAACGGTGTATATGGCCTTTGCGAGAAGATTCACCAAAGTTACTGCAAACCAACAATCGATCAACTTTCCCACGAGATGGAACTACTCAAATTCTACAACACTATCCTGCTGGCTCCTCACAAGCAGTTATCTTCGCGCAAGAAGCGCGGTTTGATTGACGGAGTGGGCATGATAGCAAACAGCTTATTCGGCGTTTTAGACCAAAAATTTGCTGAAAAATACCATAAAGACATTGAAGCGATACAACAAAACGAAAACTATCTACGTGAACTTGCAAAAAATCAAACGTCGATTATGCAACTGCAAAATGACGTGTTGAAGAAAAACGACGCTAACATCAACCTTCAGTGTAAAATGATAGAAAAATTCATGGAAGAAACTAAGACGAACCTAGCCAGTGTTGAAACAGAAATACAGATATCGATGGCAACAAGTTACTTCAACTCCGCGGCGCTCACAGCATCTCTACTGCTACACAATCTCAAAGAAATTCAAACCATGCTCCTGAATACTCTGACAAATGTATACAGTGGGCATATGGACGTGCACTTGATATCACCAGTCAATCTTGTGAAACAACTGGAAGACATAGCCGGCAGATTACCGAGGACACTGTCATTGCCGACAGAAAATATCAAAGAAGATATCAAGGAACTTTACAAGTTGTTATACGTGAAAGCGCGAATAACAATGAACTACTTTATGTTCGAAGTTCACATTCCTTTAATTTCGGATGTGGAGTTCACCTACTATCGGGCCATCGCTATACCATTCAAGAGAGACTCGAATTACAAACAGATGCAGTTATCTTCGCAATACATTGCCGTAAACTTTGAGAAGAATTCTTATATCTCACTAAAAGATGAAGATGTCAAGCTATGTATCAAAAGACAAAAACATAACTTCATTTGTAACGCAAACATGCCAGTCTTCAACTTACATAACAAAAATGCTCCGTGCGAAGCAAAACTCCTGGGTCACCGTGCTACTACGTCACCGTGTGACGTACACAGCGTGTCATGCGAGGAGGAATGGATTAAGTTACAAGAGTCAAACAGCTGGCTTGTTGTTTGTTGCGGAAGGTGCGAATTACGTACAGTTTGTGATAACGACGTAATATCGCAAACAATCACATCGACGGCTATAGTTACTTTGAGTCAAGGATGCGTACTGCGATCAAAAGATCTCACCATCACTTCACACAATCAGTACAACAGCAACCTCAATGTGAACTATGACATGCACGTACCGAATCTGAATTCGCCGATAAACAACATTGTGAACGTGACACTACATAACACGCCACATGAACTGTTCCGCCTCAAGAAAAACGACTTTGCGGAAATTGACAAAAAGCTGCGGTTCCAAGAAGAACACGAGCCTAAACTACCATCCACTATCACAGACCATGACGTACATCAATATGTAATTTGTTACCTTTTACTGACAATTGCTGTCATCACTTTCCTGTGGATAATGATAAGGAAATACTGCAGTGTTCTCAGAACACGACTTCCAAGGAAGAAAAATAAAAAGCCAACGCATGAAGATATCGAGCTTCAACCAATGGGATCTCGACAACAGACTGCCAAAGAAGACAACCAACGGTCGCCCACGGACGGCTGCGACATTCAACGTCAAGGACATCAAGACAACATTGCTTTTACTTTTAATTAATTCATTTGACTTATTGTACATTTATCTTTACTAATTTACTTTATTCTTTGACTTTGTAAAGGCGTTTCTTTCTCTCTCTCTCTCTCTCTCTACTTATCTTTGCTTCTTTAGGGGGTTGCCAATATGTACGGTCTCATCGCCGTACATTTTTCTTGCTTACTCGTCAACCTACTTTCGGCCAACGATGCGCCTCATAATGTCGCATAATAAAATAACATGACGGACGAATTCCAATGTAGTCAACTAATAACTCGGTAGCTATCAACAACTAAGAGAAATAATCGCCTTCCACTGTTTTATTTTACTTTTAATTAAATATACGGAACTTGTGTAATTTAGTGGAAAAGTGTTTCTCTAATACTAACTTCAACTTAAACATCTTCACGACAAATCAGTGTACGGAGTTAACTACTTACAACCCGTACAGGTGCAATACAGGGACTGACAAAAGAAACATCTATAGCAGATGGATTACGATTTGGATATTGAATAGTTGTGTAACTACCATCATTAAGTATGCATAAATTGGAGTCATCAATTATGTCATAAAGTTGCTGTCCACGTCCTTTTGTGGCTACACAACCAAAGGCTATATGATGTGCATTAAAATCGCCACTGACGAAAACAGGAGGAGGCAATGCATTGATTAAGTTTCGTAGTCTATTTATTCTAATATGTCCACTTGAAGGTGGGGAATACACACATAAAATAGAAAGAAGACCATGTCTTGTAGTTAACAATATAGCTATACTTTGTAAGTCTTCATAAAACTGAATATCCAACTGTTTATATTTTAAAAAGGGGCGGATTAATATTGCTACGCCTCCATGGTTATTGCTTGCATTACGAAAATGTAAATTGTATCCAGGAATATTAAATGTTCTATTATCTTTAAACCATGTCTCATTTAAGAGACAAATGTCAATATTTTCATGTTTTAAAAAATTTATTAGTAAGGGTTTTTTATTATATGCACTTTGTATATTAAACTGTGCTATGCGTAATTGTGACTGTGATGAGGTGTATTTTAAATCCATAAGTTTAAGTAAGGTTTTTAAGTAGCATGTCGCTAATTGTTTTGCTATTAATTGGAGTGTCATCACCCTTATTACTAATTTCAAGAATAGTACGAATAATTGCTGAGTTTAGATCTGAATTATTTAATAATTGGTCTCTTAAATTAACTTGAGAAGCCTGTGCAGTAGGAACTACAGGAACCTTATTAGAATTAGGAGTAATTTTATCATTTAAGTTTTGTATAGTTTTATTTACATTTTGTACAGTTTTGTTTACATTTTGTACATTTTTATTAATAAAAGTTTTAGTTGAGTTGTTATTTACAGCACGTTTTTTATTTGCATTTTCTGATATTGTTGGAAAGCTTTGTTCATATTTTTTGCTATCAACAACACTAGAATATGTAATTTTATTTCTTTTTTCTAACATTTTTTGAATTTTGATAGGACAAGATCTTGAAATGGCCAAATGTGGTCCCCTGCAATTGGCGCAGCAAAGCTCAGTACTCTTATCGCATTCCGTATAAAGGTGCTCTCCGGCGCAACAACTACAACGTTGCTTACCGTTACATACTTTTGCTGAATGATTAAACTTAAAACACCGGTAACATTGCTGCAGAGGCGGGATATAATCAAAAACCCTATATGAGAAAAGATCATATTGTACATTTTCAGGTAGATTATTGGAGAGAAAAGTCAAGCTAACAGTCTGTAGAGGAACTCGTTGTGTCCCCACTTTCTTTGAGAAACGACGAACAGCAATGATTTCAGAGTGAGATGAAAGTTTAGAGTACAGATCCTTTGTTGAGATGTTAGTCGGAACAAATCTTATCACTCCTGTTTTTTCAATGTGAGCCGCTGGTATAAATGCCTTTAAATTATATTTGGCCAAAAACGTAGAGTTCGCTATGAAGTTGTTGGCAGTATTGGCCAGTTTAAATACTACAACAATCTTGGTTGCATTGACTCTTTGTAGGGTCACCACACCCTTTATTTCGGTTGTAAATATATGATTCAGATAGATCGGAATTTTATTTCCGAATCTTTCATTTTTGTCTAGAGATTCTACATAGACTTTGAATTCTGTATTTACTGCATGCTCTGGGTATTGTCTTATGTAATTTGGTTTGAAAAAAGGAGCAAAATTACTTTCCTGTTTCTGCCGCTGTTGCTGCTCAGGATCCAGTACACAATCCAGCAGCTGCCGCTTAGCCGCTCTCTGTCCATCTGGACCCTCATCTTCGTCACCATCCATCTGAATAACGTATTTCAATTAACTTTTCGCAAAAAGTATGAATAAATTCCAATTAAATTAATTAAAATTTCTGGAGGCTTTTTAAACGAACCGCTTTTTTTGAGTTTCCCGCCCAAAAAAAAACCTCGTATATAGTTTATTATGTGCTTTCCTAGGACACACAGCGTCGATAGAAGAAAGCTGTTTTAAATTCGCCTTTAATTGATTATATGTGGTTAAAAACTTACCCAAATGTCCATGGTTCTATACCTGTCTCTTTCTTTCACCAGCGTGCATCCTTTTCTTACCGTGACAGATGCCATGACTGCTTAGCTGTCAACTTCATAGCGTTTGTAAATTTTGCCGGTTAGACATCGGAAAATTTTCCAAAGTTAAAAAAGTGTTCAAATACAATAATTAATTGTATTTAATTAGCACACAGCGTTTATTTAGAGTCCGTGACACGTTTTCCTTTGTGAATTAGTGTTTTAGAAGGATTACGAACTAAATTGAGTGGGTAAGTGTGGTGTGAGGTTACGAGGTTTGAATGTTGACGCTCAGGCGATAGATCAGCATTCAATACGGTGAGACATGATGACTGGTCATCATCATCATCATCTTCATCCTTGAACGACGAGAGCATAGCTTCACATCCACCCAACAGAAGACGCAAAGTCACGTAAGTACAAACAAGTTCAAACTTGTCCGGAACCTAGCGCCTCGTGTAGAGACACAAATTCAAGACGAGGACTTTATTTCTAGTTATTTAACTACTTGTATTACCTCCTCTGACAACGAGAAGGCTATCCGACATAAAATATTTTGAAAAAATTTTTTGTGTATTTCGAAGTTTTAGTACGGAACTGGATGAAAGACAATTTATTCCACTTTCAATGAAGGATTACAAGCAAATCCAAAATTTAATCAGATTTGTCTGATATATTTTTACAAAACCCCCGTACAATCTTGTATCGCTACTCCTTGTTTTAACCGATTTGTTGCGGAAGCATGTTTCAAAGCCATCACCTTCTTTTGTGTGTGGCGTTAGGCACGGATGTGTGTCATTGTAAATCGGTTAAAGGTCTTAAAGTTAATGATTAATTGTATCATTTTATCAAGACCAAAGATTAATAAGTTTCAACGGAGTTGTTATTATCCAACAATATTTTGAAATTGAGAGAACTATTATGATTAACATTACAGGACTTGCTTAAGTGGGTATCGGATACCTTAATTATTTTCATTTTAACACATACTTTGAAAAGATTTCGATTATTTTTGGTCCAACGTCGGACTCATAATTATCTATTTAGTTTTAGGCTTTGCACCATATCAAAGCTTCTTTAGGTGGACTTAAGGTCCAGCTAATTAAACAAGTATAAACAAGAAACTATTTGAATATTTGACTATTCAGAACATTTAGAGGGATTGTCTAAAGGACCATGCACATTCAGGGCAACCACAGGGAGTAAGCAATCATATTTTGAAATTAATAACAGCTTACCATGTTCCATTCATAAGGGAACCTCCCCTTGGTATCTAGTCAAAGACGTTTTTAGAAAAATTTGCAACCCCAATTACAAAGGGCCATATAGGTACCTAATTCGAGTTTACTATGTCAAGAGATTTAGTAAAAAAAAAAAAAAAAAACAATTATAAAAATGGGTTATTTCCCATATTAGACCGCGGAGGTCTCAATTCATAATGCCAGTGAAACATTTGTGAAGATATACATTCATTCATAAATTACTATGCTTAGGAGTATTTTCAATTACCAATTGCAGAGACTGAGTCTCCTCTATGTGATCTATAACAACGAAGTGCTGCTATTAACAGCCTTTGTATTTGGCCTATCTATGGCTTCAATTATGTTGTTGTGCGAACAATGTTTCTGTATAATTATTGTGTGCCTGGACTGTTGTTCCTGGTTAATCAGGATCGTACAAGTACTTGTTTCTCAGGTTGCGAAAACGCTGAGAATATTGGAAATCTTGGGGCATCACATAAATCATCAGAAGTCTGCTTGAGTGCTCTCTTTAAGCAGAATATATTGGCCTAGTATGGGACACCCAGCAAAACTGGGTATAACGTTCCTCCAATAAAATAGATAAAGATTAAACTAATCTTTAACAAGATAGAGCAATTTAATCAGTTGTCCACAAGAAGCTCAGACTTTATTGGTTTTACTGAATTAAGATAATTACGCAGTATCAAAAGAAATATATTGTTGCAGAAGGTAACTGTTTCTAAAATTGTTCTATCAAAACAGGTTACTAGAGAAAAGTAAGTTTTCCTCTGCCTGTTCAACAAGGGTGGTTAAAGCCGTAGAGTACAACTCAATACCGTAGAGTTAAGAAAGGTGCAACTCACTTCTTGACCACGGATACACCCAACTAGGGGTAGGGAGCCCAATTAAACATCACTTACTCGTCTGTAAGGTGGGCTCCATGCCAGATGCCCTGGCGCTCAAATTTTGTTTCTGAAGCGGATGTCGTATTTGCACACATAAATATTAAGTCCGACAACAGGACTCTTATTTGCATATCTCAGAAACAAAGGGGGGGGGGGGGAAGACACTCCCTTGCAATATTAAAGCTGGCAAACAAAATTGCGGATCGCCTCTCAAGGGGCCGCAATGTACCAGAGTGGTATCTTTTACCCCAAGCCGCGGAGGCAAACAAAATTGCGGATCGCCTCTCAAGGGACCGCAAAGTACCATAGTGGCATCTTTTACACCAAGCCGCGGAGGCAAACAAAATTGCGGATCGCCTCTCAAGGGGCCGCAATGTACCAGAGTGGCATCTTTTACCCCAAGCCGCGGAGGCCATGTTAAAGATGTGGGGCGTCCCAGACGTAGATTTATTCACGTTATGAGAAACGGTTTTCGTACCAAAACTGCAAAGTACGCAAAGACTAGGTTCCAAAACCTTATGCAGTTATATGCGATGTTTACAGCCGACAATGGGACTATCAGCTGGGCTGGGCATTCCCCCACCCAGCGTAATACCAGAAGTATGAACTACTTATTTGAACAAGGCACAATCTTACAATCGACAAAGAATTATGACCTACCAGAAGCATTATTTTCTTACAGACATTCAAATATGATTAGGTCCACAGTCATAAACATAAATTAAATATCCATATTAACGACCTTGATCTTTGTTATTTTGACAGATTCAAACGAAGAATTGTCAAAAAGGATCATAATTCAAATTTGTTGATAGTACATTCTACTAACGCCACAGTGCGCCAAATGCTTCTCACTACTTGATCTGCAAGCGAGAGCGGGAGCCACTTTCGATAAAGAACCTGCGGAAGGTCTTAGATCGGACTACAGGCAAGTGCCCTGCACAGGTGGACAAAATTCCGATAAAGAACCTGCAGAAGGTCTTAGATCGGACTACATGCAAGTGCCTTGCACAGGCGGTCAAAATTCCGATAAAGATCCTGTGGGAAGTCTTAACATATTGGACTATAGGCAAGTGCTTGGCACAGGTGGACAAGTTATACCCCTAGCTTGGAAAATTAAGGGTGGGCTGACCAAGTCTCTCCCTAAAGTCTAGTGGAACAAGACTTATTAAAAAAGTAACTGGCGGACATCTACTTTTACAACAATATAAAGCCCTATTTAAAAGATGGTGATCCTGGTGTTACACCAATCAAATTAACCCTGAATCACCTGTAGGTGTACAAGCTGATAAAGTAAAAATTTCAGGCTAAATTGTTTTGAGAAAACAAACGAGATTATAGATTCTATTTGATCGATTATATTTTGCCTGCATACGTTTACTATCTCAACTTACTGATCAACATCTGAGGTAGATATCTCAAGACAATCTTTCATTCAGAAAGTTCTAGAAGCCTTTTCACTTGCTAAAGCTTGCAGTACAAAAACTGCCAATAGGGTACACTACAATATTACTTTGTTTTTTAATTGACTAAAGAACTCTGCATATCCAGGTTCTTCGTTTAAGATAGCTAGGCGAATAGCTCTAATATTATTGCTACCCTCAGGTCATAGAATTCATGATCTCACATCAGATCGAGATAATTAGAAAATAGCCCTGAAAATCATATGAAAGATGAAAACAGAATCAAAATCACACAGTCAGTAAGGTTCGTTGTTGCGGAAACATCGGGACCATGTCTGTCTACCCTGTTAGAACTGTCTGAAAATAGAAAAAACACAGACAACACAGTCACAAATTTATTCCTCTATCTGGAAAATTAAAGCCAGCTTCTACACAAGTTGGGAACATAGCATTACTTTCAAAGTTGCTATTAATAGTGCCCCATTGGGCAGTTATAACAAGTTAGCTATTATAGCCTCAAGAAGCTACTTGTTCAAGCAGTACTTGACAGGGAAAACTGACAGAGTTATAAAATGTAGGTATCAGAAGTTTTACTGTCAACCAGTAAACAAGATTGATGACACCAACTCCAATGCTTATTTATTGCAGTTAGATTTATGCAATATTCATTAAATAAATAATTGTCTTCATTGGTTATACCTTTAGAGGACATAACTTTATCCTGGATAAAGATTTAATTTAGAATTATCTCCTTGTACCAACTACTATTTTGATTTCTGAAGAAGTTACAAATTAGAAAGGAACATTACAAATCTTGTTACAGTAAGGTTTTTATGAGAGGTCTTTAAAAACTATTTTTAGATCTATTTATGCTGTAGAACAGTATTATAATTATTTCATCATAGCGTTTGTATTTATCACCAGCAGATACCAAACAGGTCTTCTATCGACGCTGTGTGTCCTAGGAAAGCACATAATATGACTGTTTTGCATTCCAACAAAACAGGTATTATGTGTTGAATAGGACACACAGCGTCGCAGCAAGTCTCTTGCTGGTACCTCGAAGACTATGAAGTTGACAGCTAAGCAGTCATGGCATCTGTCACGGTAAGAAAAGGATGCACGCTGGTGAAAGAAAGAGACAGGTATAGAACCATGGACATTTGGGTAAGTTTTTAACCACATATAATCAATTAAAGGCGAATTTACAACAGCTTTCTTCTATCGACGCTGTGTGTCCTATTCAACACATAATACCTGTTTTGTTGGAATGCAAAACAGTCATAATGTCTTTGCTACAGACAATATTTTTCAGTTAAAACTCCTTCCAGACGACACAATTTTTCGCCCAATTTGACTAGATTGACAATCGAATCGGGTCGTCTGGATGGAAATATGAAATTCAAGGCCATTGGGTGGTCGGTATCGCCCGATTTGAGATTACCCAATCAAATTGGGTGATGGGACGCTAATTGCCCAATTTTTTTTTTTTTTTTTTTTTTTTTTCATCTATATTTGTATCTAAAGCCAAAATCAATGCAAGTTTTTGCTTTTTGGTAAGAGGCATCTTGATATAAAAAAGTCCGGTCAGTAGAGGCAGCGGTACAGAACTAAAATTGGCGATTTAATGGGGATGGCAACTCAAAGCTAATCGTAGATGGCGCTGCGATAGTTGGTCCCCACGTCTACCTTGTACAAAAAAACAAACAAGATTATTTGTTATAAAAATTGAGTATAAATACAAAACAAATATGGAAAATTATTCGTCCATGCAAGTACTATATACTAAAAGAAGAATTAAGACGCCGCGGCGCATCTACAAGAGAAAAAAAGTGATTTAATTGAGTGGTTATACATTTGATTTTACCGTAATAAATCCACAATTACTTGTAGTTGAGGTTTCAATTTTTGAGTTTAGGTATGTTTTACCTGTCCTCTCCTTTATCAAGAATATAATGCTGCTTTTGACTTTCTATTTTGATAAAATATCATAATGTTTTAAGTCAGTAATTTTAACCTTTTTTTCTATTTAGATTCGAGAAATATCACAATATATTTAATTTCTTAACACCACAACTATTACAAAACTCGTTCCAGGTGATAATTCTTCGATTTTCGAGCGATGCAATACTGGTACATAACCTCCAAAAGAAAAGTAGATATTATTTTGAAAAGTGTATTCCATCATTTTTACAGCTTATTACACAACATCTAGTCATTTTACATCAATAAATGTTTTTTTTTTCTGAAAATTCCTTTGATTTTACAGTTCTTTGGGGACCAAACTGTCATTTTCACTTTGACACTTGCCTTCCCCATTATGTAGGTACGTGTGGATGGACGATCAGATTGTGCCCGATTCGGTCGGCAATCAAATCGGCTGATTAAATTGTGTCGTCTAGAAGGGATTTTATATTTTCGTTCGTTTGTTTACAATATTAATAGTGTTGTACCGTTTTGTAATAGTTCCCGATACTAGTCCCTATTAGAGCAATAGTATTTATTATCTATGCCTTTAAATCTTATCTGTTTGTCTATGTGTACAAATCTCTATGGTCTCCTTCATTCAATGCCACAGAACATATATACCCCTAAAGGGGAAGAATGACGACTCCGTACTAATTTTGTGAGGAAAATTTTCCTTACCGACCAGCGCCATCTATGTTTAGCCCACGAAAACATGGCAGTAGAATCGGGCGGGAATTTCAAATACTACAAGTACTTTACAGGTTCTTTGTATTGCATTTTATGCACAAGTACATTGCGCTTCTCGATAGTTTCTTTCAAATTACTATCGAGAAACACAATGTACTTGTGCATAAAATGCTGAAAAATAATAAGTAAGGAGCAGTTTAGTAAAACAAACGATTTCATTTGACTTCTTTATTCATATAAGCTACAATGACTTATTGTACTAAGGTTCGGAAACCGATGTAAAGTGATGCTGGGATCTTTAGAAGGTGAAGTTCCACACATAGCACAGATTCTAGTGTTTTCTTCCTACGAACTCATCGGGAATAAGGCACAAAAACAAACAAGAGTCACTGTCTCAACACCGGGTCTATATCTCACAAATACGCACTTAATTTCACCAAAACACAGACACAGAGGAGCAAGCTCGACTCACATTAACAAAATTGTATGTAGAATTAAATGCAACTGTTTTATTTATTACAAATAAACACAAGAACAAGATATAAATAATGGTGCGCAAGCGATGGCAGACATTTTTTCCTTTGACGTCAAATAGCCAATAGACAATATGGCGTTCCAGTGTTGTCATGTTGTCATATTATTATCTCCTTTTTGTTTTGTGTATTCATCAATTTAAATGTTTAAAAATTCATAACAAACATTTTCTCGCATCAGAATAAAAGCAAAAATAAATTTTAAGGATAACATACTTTAAAATCAATTAATAAGCCTATTATTAGATTGAATGTGAAATAGTATTTTTGTTGGCAACATTATGTAATTCATCTCTTTTACTCTAATGTTGATGTCTCTTTCTTGTTTTCTAGCCCACCTACATCTTGTTCGTAGAACAAAGTCGACACCCCCTGTTCAATGCTTTCACGTTAATGCTTGTAATTTTATTCAGTTTTATTATTGCAATCAATTGTTATTAGAATCGTCTATTATTGATGTTGGATTAGATCTTTATGACGATCGATGTAAAGAATATATTTTGGATAATATACGCCGTGCATCGTGTTGGATGGTTTCATTTCTCCTTGAGCTAACCGCAACGCTGCAGAGGTTCGAAGTCACACGGGCTCCTCTTCGGTGCCAGGCTTGTGCACCAATAGGTTTTGGACCCAGGCCTAGGAGTTTGCTGATAGAAACCGGAGAATCGGCGACCGATAGCACATAGTAAGAATTATTTTATCTAACCTCCAAAGAAAAAATAAAAATGCCTGATGACGTGCACGTGGACGCGACGCCGCTGCCGCCAGCTAGCACAGCAACGCTGCTACCGCCTGCTAGTTCTTTCGGTACACAAATCGAACGCTTGGAAGGCGCACGCAACTATTATGCGTGGAAGTTTGCTGTCCGCATGTCATTGATGCACGATGGGTTGTGGGATCTGGTGATGAAAGGAGCGACGGAGGGAGACGCTCGTGATCACCGTGCTCTCGCCCGTATATGCCTCGCGATCAAGCCTAGCATGTACCAATATGTAAGAACCGCAAAAAGTGCCAGGGAAGCTTGGAAAAGTCTCGCTGATGTATTTGAAGACTCTGGACTGGTTCGTCGAGTTTTGCTACTGCGCCAGTTACATCGGGTAGATTATAGCAATTATAGTAACACTGACAGGAATGAGAGTACTGTCGATCACAAAAGTGTGAATGATAGTAACACTGACAGGAATGAGAGTACTGTCGATCACAAAAGTGTGAATGATAGTAACACTGACAGGAATGAGAGTACTGTCGATCACAAAAGTGTGAATGATAGTAACACTGACAGGAATGAGGGTACTGTCGATCACAAAAGTGTGAATGATAGTAACACTGGCAAGAATGAGAGTATTGCTAAGGATTTTGTAGGTACCACAGATTTTGGCATGAATGACAGTAATATCAATGTTGTGAATGAAAGTAACAACGATTTTGGTTATATCCAAAGTGAACATGATTATTCTATGACATTTCCAGGATCAGGAGATGAGGAGAACTACTGCACGGTAAGCGAGAGTGATTCTCTAGTTGACAGTCCTGCTGATGACGTGGACTGGTCACCGGGCACGGACACCGTTCGAGGGGAAGCTATGACGCAGCTGCCTGCCCTGCCGCCGACATCTACAGGACGTCCTGTGCGTAGTACACGGTCAGTTCCACCTAAAAGGTATTGCGATACAGATTGGTCACTTATGGTCAATAATGGTTCAGAACCAGCTTCATACAAAGAAGCTATGTCAAGTCAAGAAGCCGATGAGTGGCTGAAGGCTATGAAAGAAGAGTATGATTCATTAATGGTTAACCAAGTGTGGAAATTGGTGGACAGGCCGAAATATAAAAATGTTGTAAAATGTAAGTGGGTGTACAAAATTAAAAGTGACGCTTCAGGTAATTTGATACGTTATAAAGCACGTTTAGTTGCGAGAGGATTTACACAAAAGGAAGGTGTCGATTTTCATGATACATTCTCACCTGTTGTACGCCACTCTACAATGAGGATATTATTTAGTTTAGCAAATGAATTTGACCTGAATATTGATCATGTAGATGTAACCACAGCTTTTCTTAATGGTAGTTTAAATGAAACTATATATATGGAACAACCTGAAGGCTTCAGTAAAAATAATGAAAAAGTTTGTTTGCTGCAAAAGAGTATTTATGGGTTAAAACAGTCTAGTCGCATGTGGAATGTTCGTATACACAGTGTTTTATGTAATATTGGCTTAATTCAAAGTAAAAGTGAACCTTGTGTATACTACTTGAAGTCACAAAATGACTTTATGATTGTAGCTCTTTATGTTGATGACTGCTATTTGTTTTACCGCAAAGATAGCCAGTGTAAAAAGAAATTCTTAGAAGTATTAAAATCAGAATTTAATATTAAAAATCTAGGTCAAATACAGAGCTATCTTGGAGTACGCGTGACTAGAGATAGGAAAAATAAAACATTAACTTTGGATCAGTCTGTTTATATTAAGAGTATATTAAAAAGATATAATATGGTAGACTGTAAAGCTGTATCTTCTCCCATGGTTCCCAGTAACAAGTTGTTAAAAGAAGATAAATGTTTGAATGACGAGCAGTATCAGTACAGGCAGTTAATAGGCTCTCTAATGTATCTGTCTGTTTGTACTCGTCCTGATATTGCGTTTTCTTGTAGCCAATTAAGTCAGTTCAATAACTGCTTTGGAAAAACACATTGGTTGGCTGCTAAGCGTTTGCTGCGGTATTTGGCAGGAACAATTAATTACGGTTTACATTTTGTAAAAAGTAAAGAATTGGTGTTACGTGCATATACAGACGCAGATTGGGCTAATGATTGTTTTGATAGAAAGTCATATACAGGTTATGCAATTAAATTAGGAAATAACATTATAAATTGGGAATCTAGAAAGCAACAGTCTGTGGCCTTGAGTAGTACAGAGGCCGAGTATATGGCAATAGCTGATGTATCCAAAGACCTTTGTTTTGTGAAGCAATTGCTGTTAGAATTAGTACCTACTGTAAAGGTGCACATCATTGTGTTTAATGATAACCAAAGCGCTCATAAGATAATAGAGAATAAAGAAATTAGTCACAAGCGAACGAAACACATTGATGTGCGCTACCATTTTATTAAAGATTTGGTCTTGAAAGGTTTTATGTCGGTTAAATATTTATGTACTGAAAAAATGTTTGCAGATGTATTAACAAAGTGTTTGAATTCTAAACAGCATACTGTGTTTAGGCATGATTTGTGTGTTAGGCCTTGCTAAGATTAATTATATGATTGTATTTGTTGTGTGCCATGTGTATGTACAGTCATGTTGTAGAGCCATGTGTAGGTATGTAGAGTCAATAGTTTTATTGTAACTTTACATAAGTTTTAAAGACAAGGGGAAGTATTAGAGCAATAGTATTTATTATCTATGCCTTTAAATCTTATCTGTTTGTCTATGTGTACAAATCTCTATGGTCTCCTTCATTCAATGCTTTCACGTTAATGCTTGTAATTTTATTCAGTTTTATTATTGCAATCAATTGTTATTAGAATCGTCTATTATTGATGTTGGATTAGATCTTTATGACGATCGATGTAAAGAATATATTTTGGATAATATACGCCGTGCATCGTGTTGGATGGTTTCATTTCTCCTTGAGCTAACCGCAACGCTGCAGAGGTTCGAAGTCACACGGGCTCCTCTTCGGTGCCAGGCTTGTGCACCAATAGTCCCTTCGTTACACTGAAACTGTTACCAAATTTTAATAATAATAAGACTTAAGACTTTGACTTCCGACGTCTGTCATGAGTGACGTGTAAATTTTCTTCTCCAATTTCCTTACAATATTAATTTATTTTTCGTATAAACCGAATGTCTAACGTGTTATTTCAACAACAAAAACAGAAATAAAAATTGCTGCAGCACACTGCACTATGAAATATAACCGGAAGAGAACGAAAATGAAATCATAGTTATGTCACCATCACCCGAATGATTACAAGAAGTCGGACTAAACAGCTACAGGCACACCCACCATCTCCGGACTCGTCGCCGAGCTCCGCCTCGCGGCCGCCGGGACGCGCCTCATCCGAGTACGTCGTGTCTCCGGTCGCTGCAGCTGCGTCGAGCTCGAGCGACGAGTTTTTCTCCCCGCCGTCGACACCGCCACCACCGCGACGACGTGAAAGAGGACGGCCACCAGCGGGCTTGGGACCTCGAGGCCAACAGGCCCCGAATAGGGTCCCCGCTGCCGGTGGAAATGTGTCGCGCATGCGATGGACCCAGTCCATGAATGAAAACGTCATGCGCGCATATTATGGGGCTACTGAGGGGGGAAGCAACTTGACTGCGTACCGTGGTCGGATGCTCTCTCTGTTTCAGGTGCTTGAGCCAGGTATCAGCGTGTCGGCGCAACGACTTTCGGATCAGGTGCGGGTCATTCAGCGTAACTGTATGCTGGATGACACCGTACTTGATCGACTACGCTCGGATTCACGGAGTAACCGAGTTATTCCTGCTTCACCAATGATCGCGGTGCAGCAACAAAGTTCTTCCAGTATGCCACCGCGACCCGATCGCGATTGTGAAGAGGATCATGACGAAGTTATATCCGTGAGTACCCAATGCAACGCACAATTGAGGAGCGCTTTGGAGAGTGCGTTCCGGGAGTACCGCTCCGTACCACCGGAACTTAGACCACGTTTACCTCGTTTGCCTATGCACAATAAAAACAAGGCGCTTATGTGTGCTCTAGACTCAGAACTGTCAAATTGTTTTGACAACAGTAAGGATCTTGCTGATACCCACTCGATCCTGTACTGTGCAGGGCTGCGTTTAAATCCTTTATCCAGTTTAAATTTATACTAACTAAATGTCAAACACCCCGTTCAAGCACACCGAGAGGTGAAAAATGAAACTAACTAAAATTTTATCTGCCCCATTTACGGTCGTCCGCTGGCATAAGTTTTTACTGAAAGGAATAAATATTTGCGACCTTTTTACCACGCAAAATTTTATCCTGCTGTCAGATTGACATTAAGTTTTGTTGTTTTGCTGCATTCGCGCCGTAAAACGAATATTTTTATTTTTGAGAGTGAATATTACTTGTGGATTATGGATTTAATTAATATTACACCGGCAAATTGATTATTTGTTTCAAAAACTGAGCTGTCAATTGAATTTGACAGCTAACATTGACAGAAACTTATGACTCCGTTCAGCGAACCCTCGCTAGTTTAATTTTTTTCCGGCGAAATACAGCCGGAAGATTTAAACGCACCCCAGCTGTAGCGGCATGTCGTGTAGCTCACGTCAAATTCCCTGACAGTGACAGAGCTACGCGACCAAAACCAGCAGCTCCAGCTTGGCAGTGCAGGATTGAGCGGCGTATCGGTGAGGCTAGAGCACTCATCGGCAAATTGCACTGCTTCAGGGAGGGTAATACTCGGCCTAGAGTGATGCGTTTTGTGAGGCGGGCGTTCACAGGAATCGATATTCATCCTCGTGATTATTTGGCCCGCGTCACAGAACGTATCGACTTCCTGAAGCAGAAGATTTGTGCATGGGCGAACCGTATTCGTCGGTACAAGCGACGAGTGGAGCGGTACACTTTGAATCGCACCTTCCAAAGTGATGAAAGGTGGGTCTATAGGGCTTGGGAGCGACCGGACCAAGGTGTGGCTGACATGCCCCTGCCGGATGATGATGCCATGAGTTCATTCTGGCGCAGCATCTGGTCGGTGCCTGTCAGTCACACTGAGGGCGATTGGATCAGGGACGTTGAGCGAGCGTGTAATAACATTCCAGAAATGGGGGCTATCACCATCAGCCCCCAAGACGTAGCTTGTGCAGTCCATCTGTTGCCGAACTGGAAATCTCCAGGGCCGGATGGGCTGCACAACTTCTGGATTAAAGGGTTCAAAAGATCACACGTTCGCTTAGCATCCCAGTTCCAATTAGCCTTAGAGTCAGGGTCGTTACCCCAATTCTTAACAACAGGAGTGACCCACCTGCTCCATAAATCAGGTAGTACTGCGGAACCCAAAAATTATAGACCGATCACTTGTCTACCAACGGTCTATAAAGTCCTTACATCCATTCTGAGAGCTAAAATCAATCAACATATTGTGACTAATTCCATCATGTCCGCCTCTCAGAATGGATGTAGGAACGGGTCCCGCGGTACTAAGGAGCTCCTCCTCATTGATATGGCCATTAGCCAACAGGTTCGCCGCTCCCGAAAAGATCTGTCCGCATGTTGGATAGATTATAAGAAGGCCTATGATTCGGTACCCCATACATGGCTCATGAGGGTGCTAGAGTTGTATAAAGTTGATATAACTCTACGTACCTTCCTGTTGTCGTGTATGGGGACCTGGAGAACAGTCCTTCGCTATCCAGGATGTCGACAGATCCGAGGTAGCGGCGAACCGATAAGGATTGAGCGCGGCATATTCCAGGGTGACAGTCTGAGTCCTTTGTGGTTTTGTCTGGCCTTGAACCCACTCAGTACATTACTGGAGGGTTCGGGGCTAGGATATCGGTTGAAGAGAGGTGGTCAGGTCATATCTCACCTTCTTTACATGGATGATCTGAAACTCTTTGCCCCCAACAACTTGCAACTGATGAAGCTACTGAAGGTAACAGAAACTTTCAGTAGCGCCATCAGGATGGAATTTGGTGTGGACAAATGTGCAGTCATGCATGTGAAGCGAGGGGAGATTATGGAATCAGAGGGAACTCAACTCTCGGATTCCATACACCTTAGATCCCTCTCTTCAACAGAGACCTACAAATATTTGGGTATGTCGGAAGCATTAGGCATCAATAATGCTGATATGAAGCAATCGTTGAGGGAGCGCTTCTTTAGCCGCCTGAGTAAAGTACTTAACAGTCTTTTGTCAGGTGGTAACAAGGTGCGCGCTTTCAACGGTTGGGTCATGCCGGTATTGATGTATTCTTTCGGCATACTCAAATGGACTCAGACAGAACTTGAAGCCCTGGATAGGAGAGTCCGTTCACTGCTGACTGCAAATCGGATGCATCACCCGCGGTCGTCGGTGATGAGACTGTATATCCCGCGGAAGTGCGGGGGTCGTGGCTTCTTAAATGCTAAGACCCTGCACAACCGTGAGGTATGCAGTCTCAGGGAATATTTCCTAGAAGCCGACGTGGGGATGCACCGAGATGTGGTCACAGTGGACAAGGGTCTTACTCCGCTCTCCTTGGCTAACGAGAACTGGCGCAAACCTAAAGTATTAGACACTAATGATCGTAAGGATGTATGGCAGAGCAAGGAGCTTCACGGACGCTTTTACCGGGCATTACATGGTTCCGATGTAGACTTTTTAGCGTCCGTATCCTGGCTGCGCTTCGGTGACCTGTTTGGGGAAACCGAAGGTTTTGTCTGTGCAATTATGGACGAAGTTATGATGACGAATAACTACAGGAAATACATTGTGAAGGATGGCACGGTTGACATATGTCGGGCATGCCACCGTCCGGGAGAATCGATCCGACACATTATTTCTGGGTGTTCTCGTCTGGCTAACGGCGAGTATTTGCATAGACACAACCTTGTTGCCAGGATTATCCACCAGCAACTTGCTTTGAAGTACAATCTTGTGGAATCGGAAGTGCCGTACTATAGGTATGCGCCCGACCCAGTTCTCGAAAATGGCAATATCTCGTTGTATTGGGATCGACCTATCATCACTGACAGGACTATTGTTGCCAATAAGCCTGACATTGTGGTGATAGATCGACTGGAGCGTCGCGCAATAATTGTTGATATAACGGTCCCACATGACGAGAACCTCGTGAAGGCAGAAAAAGATAAACAATTCAAGTATCTTGATCTGGCTCGCGAGGTTGTTGACATGTGGGACGTGAATACGGCAGTTATTGTGCCGATAGTCGTATCTGCCAATGGCTTAATTGCCAAGAGCCTCGACCAACACCTGAGGAGGCTCTCGCTGGGTGGCTGGATCAAGCGCTTGATTCAGAAGGCAGTACTCTTGGACACGGCGCGTATTGTTAGGAGGTTCCTCTCTCAAGAGCCCTGACCACCGGTAGCCCGGACCCTGTTCCCGGTACTGGTGGACTGCTATTTTTTATATTTTTAAATGTTTTTTGTTTCTTTTTGTAAAAATATTTAAAACAATAATTTATAAGTTTAAAGAAAAATAATATTGATACATATAAATACTAATCTTTTACAGCTTGGCCAGAACGGATTGAAACGGAACTAAAATTTTTATTTCTGACATCGTTTTAAAATCTTTGATATTTGATGTAAACAAAGACCGCAGATTTGTTAGATTTATTATTGTGCCATAAAACTAACGTGATAAGTGAAAAAAATAAAAATAAAATCATTAAAAGTGCTGGTAGCGCGAAGACAGTGGCGACTTCCGGTTTTCTACATTTTTATGTCAAGTTGTATAGGTTTCCCGAAAATGAACGACTGAAGAAAAATTGGTTGGACTCAATCGTTCAGGAAAATATTAGTCTTCGAAGTAAAAACTGGTATTGGTATGTGTTCATTTCACTTTGAAGAAAAATATTTTAACAGAACACTTTGATGTTAGGTTACAAGAGAACTCTGTACCTACAATATTTTCGGTAAGTGTATTAAACTGATTGTTTAATAACAGCCTTTTTTTGCCTAAGTTCTATAGATAGTAATGTGTATTTCATTTTTTTTTCAGACGACCAGCAAAAAACAACTTCATGAATTATTTCGACCTACAGTCATTAGACAAAAAAAATATGGTAGGTAGAGTGGTGCACGAGTGGTGGTGGTAATAGAAGTTGTCTACTGCGTAGATCTCTATGGAGAAGACACTCCATAGGCTCCATAGACAGGACAATAATTTTGAATCATCATTTAAACAGGACCTTTGTTACATCATTCATCTTGAGATGGAATTTTTATTTTTTAATAGACAATCTCGTGTGTATAACAGTATTACAAATTGTGCGGGACGAGTAAATAATCGTTTAATCGTGTACATAGTGAAGTGAATAGTGTAAACAAACTGATAAGGACAGTGTTATCTGAAAGTAAAAGTATAAAGTCTTATAAGATTTTCACTCATCTTGAGATGGGATTTTTATTTTTAATAGATAATCTCGGGTGTGAAACAGTGTTACAAATAAATAATGCAATAATAAAAATATCAGAGATAGAATAGATGAATAAATTATGTGAAAGTTAAAACTTTTCATTTAATAAATCTCGATTTTTTTCTGCTCTAGTAAAGTACAGCTTGGCCAGAACGGATTGAAACGGAACTAAAATTTTTATTTCTGACAGCGTTTTAAAATCTTTGATATTTGATGTAAACAAAGACCGCAGGTTTGTTAGATTTATTATTGTGCCATAAAACTAACGTAATAAGTGAAAAAAAATAAAATAAAATCATTCAAAGTGCTGGTAGCGCGAAGACAGTGGCGACTTCCGGTTTTCTACATTTTTATGTCAAGCTGTAATTCCGGGATTTTGGACATATCTTTCGCTGTATATGTACATGAATAACTCTACCTAATTCCGACCCATGCTATCATTAGCATAGGATATTGGATTTTAATTGTCATCAAGTAAGTCGTTCGTTATAAACAGCATACGTTTTTATAATAAACTAGCTGTGCCCGCGACTTCGTTCGCGTGGATGTCGGAACTTAACAATGTATTTTTTAGTGCGAAGCGCTGTGGGAGGATACCGATATCGGACGGTGAGTCACCCATTACTCGCCGCCCGCATGTCCGCGCCTACGGTGGCCGGAGTTCGTCTTGCGACGTCCGTTGCCGTGGGCGACTCCCGCGGCGGCTGCGTCGTAAGGTGGACGCTGTCCTCTCCCTCACGCGTTCCGCCTCCTCCTTTGCTAGCATTACTGCTTCGCAGAAGGAGGCGACCGCTTCCCATTCCGTCTCGCCCCGCAGCATGGGCTCGACCAGTGCCTGTCGCCGCTGTGAGGACTCGGCGGTGCTCTGCCCAAGCGGGGCAGTCCTGCACCGTATGCTCTACCGTGTCCTCCAGGCGATCCTCGCAGTGGTGACACCCAGGCGTTTCATCCTTCCCCATTCGATACAGGATCCATACCGCCTCCTGAGATGGCGCCGGAGCTCTTCCCGCCGCGCCTCGACTTGTCTATGCAGCGGGGATCGGCCAGTGCTTCTTTATAAATACATGCCGTCGGACGGCAAGCTACCCATTACTCCCCGTCCGTAAGCGGCTGGAATATGACTCACTATTTCCGACGCCCTGGGCGTCTTCAGCGGTGGCTCGGGTGAGAGGTAGAGGGTGCACTTTCCCTCACGCGCAATTATGAATGCTCAGTATTGCCCAGGCAGTAATAATTTTGTTCTGACATTATTTTGAAACTATGATATCTCCTAAGATATTCATTGAAATCAAACGATGTCAAGGGCAATTTTGTTCAAAATTAAATGCTCGTGATGATTAACGTATTTATTTTGATAAGGATTAATATCGTATTAATGAAAATACCTTCGCAAATAATGCATTACTTTAAAACAAATTTGATTTCCATAAAAAAGGTTATAGTGACTCAATCTTAAAAGATAGATATATGCTCTCGCGGACTTTATTTTAGAACTTTTTATGGGGAATAATTCCGTAGTACATAATTTTTGCGTCTCTTTAACCGTTTACGCAGCGCACGCAACGAAAGCTCTCGAAAAGGAATACATTTTCCCGATTTTGAAACATTTCTCATTGCTGCTCCGCTCCTTTTGGTGATAGCGTGATGTTATATAGCCTATAGCCTTCCTCGATAAATGGACTATCTAACACAAAAAGAATTTTTCAATTCCAACTAGTCGTTCCTGAGATTAGCGCGTTCAAACAAACAAACAAACAAACAAACAAACTCTTCAGCTTTATAATATTAGTATAGATTTCCCAAGTCAGTCATAGAACTAACTGACGGAAAGTTTAAAAGCCACATTAAACGTGTCCTTATTAAAAAGCATATTACAAAATTAAGGACTACGTTGAAGACAAAGATATTTGGCAAAAGTTCCTTCTGCTCATGCGGCTTCCCTGGTTCAGCAACAGTTTTATTAAAAATTTGGTATATAGTCTACTGAATCACAGTACTACCTTTTATTTTTTACTTATATACTTTTTTTTCTATTGTTTTGTCTCTTTTTACCTTTTTTAGGGTTCCGTAGTCAACAAGGAACCCTTATAGTTTCGCCATGTCCGTCCGTCCGTCTGTCCGCAGCTTAGCTCAGAGACGCCCAGTACTAGAAAGCTGTAATTTGGTGTAAATATACGGATTTGTTGCGCCGAAAAATTGGTAAAATAAAATCTCGAAAAATATTTTTTTTTAGGGTACCTCCAGTACAAGTAAAGTGGGGATGTTTTTTTTTTCTCGCGGTCCCCTTAGCGTGGGGTATCATTAAATAGACCTTTAAAAAATATTACTAGTTTTCTCAAACGATTTTTTGATAAAAAGATTCGTTTGTGAAATATTAAGCTTTAAAGCGCCAATATTTGCTCGTCTCGAGTGTGTCCCCCCCCTAGCAGCTAAACGGTTATGTTTGGGGGTGTGAAAAAAATTACAATAGTAGTATGTTTATCGAAATCCTTTTGACCGCCACAGTCATGTATAGATGACAAGCCAAAAAGTGCCCAGCACGCCACTGTCACGACTACATGACAGACTTTTAAACACAAATAAATCATAATAAACAACATTTATTTTTTTATTTCCTTTGTTAATTATGTTCCTTGACTCATTCTTATTTATATTATTAAACCTCCTTTCTTTATATTTCATCTGTATTTACATAAGATGACAAAAACTCAAACCATTTCTAAAGTTCGTAAAACATAGTTCCCTCCACGCCACAGTCACCATAGGATGACAAGTAGTGATGTAGCTAACAGGCAATATAACAAGAATATCGACCTGACCAGTAACCTATTTACGTTACTGTTAATTTCTTTAAGTTTTTCTACAAAATTTAAATACAAACGTTGATATTGAAGTTTTATAATTGAGAAATCATGAAAGTTTTTAATAACGAGCCATTTATCTGCTCATCAAATGTCGGTGTCAGTTGATAATCGATAAATAATAATGACCATAATGCCCATCCCCATCACGCTGTCAAATTGTCTGTGCCTGGAACGCCACTGTCGTCTATACGTGACAATCCCCTGACGTCATACACGGAAAGTATTTAAATAGAGGTGCACCTTTATTATTAAATTTTAATGATAACGATGCGTGTAAATAATTTATACGACTACCTACTGAGGAGTTAATAAATATAATTATATTATTACAAAAAGTCGACAATGACACTTATATGATGGAAGAAAGTGTGGATTTGACAAAGATTTTGAGGTAAATTTAACTTACGTACATACAAACTAAAATTCTATAAAAAAATATTACGTAAATCATGTATTGTCTTTGTTTATTTTATTCTTAGTGAGATTTATGAATGTTTACACATAGGTATACTACTACTCTGTTCCGTCGTGATTATACAGCTTGGCAAATTAGAGTAGAAAACCGGAAGTCGACACTGTGCTCTCGCCTACCAGCACTTTGAATGGTTTTTTTTTCACTTATTACGTTAGTTCTATGGCACAATAATAAATCTAACAAACCTGCGTTCTTTGTTTACATCAAATATCAAAGATTTTAAAACGTTGGCTGCAAACAAAAATATTAAATCCGTTTCAAGACGTTCTGGCCAAGCTGTAAATACGAAACCATAAAAATCGATATTGTTAAAAAATAACGGTTGCACACCTCTAGTCCGGAGGCGAGCGAGTTTAAAAAATCGGTGCCAGCTACGCCACAGTCATCTTATGATGACAAAAAAGTACTTTATGATTGAACATACAGCTTGACATAAAAATGTAGAAAACCGGAAGTCGCCACTATCTTCGCGCTACCAGCACTTTGAATGATTTTATTTTATTTTTTTTTCACTTATTACGTTAGTTTTATGGCACAATAATAAATCTAACAAACCTGCGGTCTTTGTTTACATCAAATATCAAAGATTTTAAAACGCTGTCAGAAATAAAAAAATTAGTTCCGTTTCAACTGACACTAATAATTCTAATAATCAAAATTTTAAAATTGACATGCATTGCGATTCCCTATTTTTAATACCCACAGTCCCTCCTGACATAATAAAAATAATCAACTCGTTAAATAATACAAGTAGCTCTGGATATGATGACATCACAACAAATGTAATTAAATGTGTATCTACAATTATTGCGCCAGTACTTAGTTATATAATTAATATATGTTTAGAAAATGGTGTTTTTCCGGATAGATTAAAATTGGCAGTTATCAAACCTCTTCATAAAAAAGGTAGCAAACAAGACCCAGCTAACTATCGTCCCATTGCTTTACTACCCATATTTTCCAAAATAGTAGAAAAGGTAATCTATAATACCCTGTACTCTTTCTTTGAACGCAATAATCTTTTTGCTGATGAACAATTTGGATTTAGAAGAAAAAAGAACATAAATTTGGCAATTTTCAAACTCTTTGAAAAAGTTATAGGAAATATGGATAAGAAAAATCCGGTGGCAGCTTTATTCATGGACATGAGCAAGGCATTTGATTTCGTAGACCGCACAATACTACTGCAAAAGTTAGAAAGATATGGAGTAAGAGGTAATGCCTTAAACCTTTTAAAATCATACTTGTCGAACAGGAAACAGGTGACACAGATAAAAAAAACATGTATTACGTCAAAAACCGAGTGTACGTATACTTCAAGCCAAAGGCTTAATTACTATGGAGTACCGCAAGGTGGTATTATGGGATCTCTATTATTTCTAGTTGGCATCAATGACATGCCTAACGTAACACATCATCCAATGGTCTTGTTTGCTGATGATAGCACGGTAGTTTTCAGTGCCAATAATAATGACGTCATGACACTCGGAACCGAGATAAATAACTGTCTTCAGACATTAATAGATTGGATGAACGGTAATAACTTAAAAATTAATATTGACAAAACCAAAATAATGACATTTGAGCAAAGGACTAATCATAACAAACCTGACATACGATATCGTGACAAAGCTATTTTAGAAACTGCGTCTACTAAATTTTTAGGATTAGAATTAGATAGAGACATGTCTTGGAAAACGCACACCAATAAAGTTTGCAAGCGCCTAAGCCAACATTCATATGCTCTACACAATCTCTCAAAAGAAGTAAATCAAACGGTTTTAATTACGGCGTATCATGCATGTGTAATGTCCACATTACGATACGGCATCATTTACTGGGGTAACTCCACTAATAAAGAGATGGTATTTAGAGCACAGAAAAGGTGTGTTAGGGCTATATGTCGTATACAAAACACAGAAAGCTGTAAACCGTTCTTTAGGAGTCTTCGAATATTAACAATGCCCTGCCTATACATATTTGAGGTGGCTTTATTTGTAAAAAAAAACTTTCACCTGTTCGAGACACTAAAAAGCACACGGCATCAAAATAAGATACGCAATAGACAACACAAAACAGCGTTATTCTTCAAAAATTTTTTAGGCATGGCGCCGCAGATATACAACAAACTACCTAAAGCTCTATTAGACATTAATGACATAAATATATTTAAGAAAGAAATGAATAAGTTCCTAATAAATAAGGCATACTATACAATAAAAGAGTACCTAATGGATAAAAATATGTGATCGTTTATTTATGATTTTATACATATATTAATGTTGTTGACATTGAGGTGAACATTTTCTACGTCCGATTTTATTATTTGATGTAATGTTTTTGTTGTTTCCGACTGTAATATAGTTAACCTACATTTTTTGCAGTCAGCTGACTCCCTATATTTTGCATGCCTTAATCGGTAGAACATAGTGAACTGCGCATTCACTCAACATCTTGTAATGTATTTTATTTATACTGTGTTCAGCAATAAAGATTTGATTTGATTTGATTTGATTCAATCCGTTCTGGCCAAGCTGTAGTGCTGTGATCGTATTGTGTTGATTATATCGACTGTTGGTTTTAATTGTGGATTTAAATGATAAAGGGCGCCGAAATTTTGACAAAGATCATTATAGAAGGACACAGTGGGATAAAATAAAACTCCTGTATATTATATTTACGGTACTTTACCGTTTATTTAAAAAAAAAAACATGTTTAAAAATGAATAGTTAGTTTTATCGATATCATTCCGAACTCACTACTGCTTTGTAGGTATTTAAGTATGAATTCTTAGCTTGGCGCTGAGGGCACGTCGTAGTTTTTTTGCCGTGGCGGTCAAAAGGTTAAAAGAAAATTATTATGACTAAGTAGGCTTTACAAGTTTACGAGTAATAGTCGACCAACATATAAAACGTACTTGGATAACATATTTTCCTAAACAAAATGTATCGGAGAACATGTTCTTCAACTCCAAATGTAAGTTTGTCAACATTATTTTTACAGCTTTAATATGTGGGTATGTTTTGGGGATAGGAAGGTTTATATTGTCAACTATTTTTAACTAACTTCAAAAAAAGGAGGAGGTTCTCAATTCGTCGAAATCTTTTTTTATGTATTTTCCCCGATTTCTCAAAGACGTCTGGACCGATTTTGAAAATTCTTCTGTTTAAAATTAAATTCAGCGAATCAGTTTAGTTAGTTCGCATAAGTATTTTGATGGACAACTACGGAACCCTACACTGTGCGTGGCCCGACACGCACTTGGCCGGTTTTTTTATTTTATCTTGCAATGTTTTGATTTTACAGTTATTACCTTTGGCTAATATAGTTCTTTGTTTTTCTTTATATAGCTTCTTTTTGCTCCAGAATTGTGAATGCGAGAACATTGTTGGTTGTGTAAATTCCCTGATGCCCATTTTATTTTTATCGTCTACTTTTTTACGTATATAATACAAAAAACAAAAACAAAACAAAAAGTTAAATAAGAAATTATATAACAATATTATTATTATATAATTTCTTATTTAACTTTTTGTTTTTTTTTTGTTTGGCTTTGGTTAGAAGTTCCCTCTTCTTATCGTGCCTGCGATGTTCTCTCGTATCCATGTATACCAAACTGTAACAATAACATTTTAAAAGCAAATATTTTAAAAGAGGAACCATGGAGTTTATTGTCGGTTCTTCGCCATGGAAACGACCAACCCGAATCGTGCCAATTTGTTTTTTTTCTTCTCGACGTTTTATAAGTGCCCCCTGAGGCCCATGTAAAATAAAAATATTTTGATTTTGAATTTGAAAATGTATTTAACTGGCCTGCTTGAAGTAAATGATTTGAATTTTGTGTAGGTAATACATAACTGTTACAAATACAGCCTACCATACCGATACGGTCGCGGGACTTATTCCATAATCGTGACCCTGGAACGTAAAGGGCTATTGAAGGACACCGTGGATTTTTTTTTACCATACCTATACAAAATTCAGATAAGCTTAATTTTTAAGTCATATTATTTTAATCAATAAACAAATAAAGACAACTTTCTTTTAATTAATGTTACTTAATTATCATAATAATTATAAAAAATCAAATACGGCAGTTATTGTGCCGATAGTCGTTTCTGCCAATGGCTTAATTGCCAAGAGCCTCGACCAACACCTAAGGAGGCTCTCGCTGGGTAGCTGGATCAAGCGCTTGATTCAGAAGGCAGTACTCTTGGACACGGCGCGTATTGTTAGGAGGTTCCTCTCTCAAGAGCCCTGACCACCAGTGGCCCTGACCCTGTTCCCGGTACTGGTGGACTGCTATTTTTATATGTTTTTTATTTCTTTTTTGTTAAAATATTTAAAAATGTAATTCATAAGGTTAAAGAAAAATAAAAATCACATTATTTTCACGTAACTACATGGATTATAATTCAATCATGTGAATCATTGTATCCAGTCATAATACTATTATGATGTAATCACAAAGTACTAGGGACACTAGTATCGATACTCATTACAGTGATTGGCACATCCCTATCAGTGGCCGCCATTTATTGTTACAGGCTTAGGTATACACGTGGTATACACGTTTAAGCTGCGAACATATTATCGGACGCGTCCGTCAGCCGCGGCTGAGGGACGCGGCTTATTGAAATCTAGCCAGTACATTGAATACTACACTGTGCAAACTATCGGTCGTAAGACGCGGACGTGACCTTGAGCGCTCGGACGTCCGAACAGAATCTGGCCGGCTGGATGTTTTGTGCATCCGCGGACGGCAGCGGACGGTGTGAACGGGGCATGGGACGCGTCCGCGGACGTTTTGAGAATATGTGTTCTGTGGTTTCGAGTGTCACAAGCAAAACCGCGCTCGCGCATTGACACCAAGTGAAAGGACAACATAGGGCAGCTGCTGCCAACTCCATAAAGAACAATGACCACGCTCCATACATGCGATGACCTGTCAATCAAATATTTTATCACATGATGTATAGTGATGTGAATTATATCAAATTATAGATTAAGTCATAACTAAGCCACCGTAAAAACTTGGTTTGATTTGACAATGAGGTAAAAATGTTACAATGAAAACAATATTTGAGGTTAGGTAGGTACACTACATAACTGTCAAACGAACATTAGTACAAACTGTCAGTTTTAGAACTATTGCTTAATATGTATTGACCTTCATGAATAAAGTACCCACTTTTATTATTGGTTGATTATGTGGTATTATTGGTTGTTCTTACTTGTTGAAAAACAATAGGAAAAAGTTGGGAAATTAAATAAAAACAGCACATTTATTAGTTTCATTTTATTCTAAATCTTCTCTTACTAGCTGATTAGAGAGATGACTCTTGTGTTTTGTTCGAAGACGAGATAGCGACTTTGTGTGTTTGATGAAGTCACACATATATAGCAGTTGATACAATTTATCCGCTGCGTCATCAGCGGTCTCGTGCATTCACATGGTGTCTTGTTTTAGTGCAAACGAAGACAAGTCCAAAATCACAAAAGCACTCAGTATCCGTGTAACACTAAACGAAGTAAACGGGGAATCGGAGTCCGTAGTGAATGCAAATGTCGTCAGAAAGAGGAGAACCGTAAAACCGCAGAACACATCGACGCGAAAGCAAACGAAGGACACAGACGAAGGACTGCAAAGAACATTCATAACCAACCGACACCGACACCATCATGTCAGGGATGTCACACTGACAGCACGAAAAAACGTTTCGTTTTACAGTTATAACTTCACTTAATAACTTCATAACCTCTGATTGACAACCTAGGAATACATTTACTACTAAGTAAGTAACCAAAGAATTTAAATAAAATGAACTGTACAAAAAGTATGAACGAAATACAAAATCAATAAATGATAACAGTGCTAGTTGTTGGACATGATTCTTTGTCCTCGCTATCGCTGCTCGTCATGCTTCCCTTTTGACAAACATAACTACAAGGAATGATCGAAGTGTCTACGTACGTAGTCTATGGATCGAGTAAAGACGTCCGAAGACGTCGTCCGAACTACCGTGCACACTGCTAGCCGCGGCTGACGGACGCGTCCGATAATATGTTCGCAGCTTTATTGTGTAGGTATTTCCAGTCCTTATCATTTCATGTTTTGGACGTGTTTTTGGAGGTCGTTTTGAGGAGACAACTGTCAAATCAAAAGTTCAAAACAATATTGGGTACGAAGGATATGCGTTCCAATTATTATTAAACTACAGATAAAATCCTACTACAAGTATTCCGAAATGTGTAGATAGACGTTATAGATGCCGCCTAAAAGTGATATTTATTTTTAATTACACATCACCGTCACATTTACAAGAACAAGAAAACCTAATAGGTAAGAATTTTTTTTTTCTCTGTAGCCCTTTAACAAACATTTTATCTAGAGATAATATATGATTTCGAAAAGTGCAGTTTTAATAAGATACATACTAACATTATAGAAGACATTAAACTAGATCGAGCAATAGACGGGTCAAGACGGAGATTATTCGTTATCAGTGGCGTAGGCCATAGCGACACCGCCACCGGATCTAGGAGGAGGCAAGACGCATCTGCGAGGTCCCTTTCGCGGAACATAATATTCGCGAGAATCTTAGAATTTTTCCAGGGTACCAAAATAAAGGGTTAAAAGGTTGTCACTAAATCTAAAATATACCTATACAAACTGTATAAGTTATGAAAAAAAACTATTTATCTACTTATAATGTGAATAAATCCTCAAAAAAGTATATGAAAAAAAACAATAAAAACCCTCCACTGCTTGTGGTATGAAATGAAATGATATTTATTTTTGCAAGTAAAGTGTAAACACTTTTACTAATAAAAGTCGTTGGTTGACGGTTTCGACTAGCGGTGGGTCGTTGACGGTTTTTCCGTCAACGAAACGTTAACGTTGATTCACGTTTGTCAACTAGTTAAATTCGTCAACGAGTTGAACAAGTCAACGTGTTCATGTGTTGACGAAGTTAACTGTCAACTTGCAACGTAAACCGTTGATTCATAAAACGGTTTTTATCCAACGATTGTGCGTTGAATTTTAGAAACAATTTGATTCAATTTATGTATTGTGAAACGTTTAATTGACAGTTCGATCCATAAAATGCGTTTAATTGCAGATCCTATCTGAAGTAAGATTAGTAAAAATTAATGTTTCCTTTTCTGTATCTTATTTAACCATTTACACTCATAAATCACGTAGGTAATTTCGATAAAAAATTTTAGTTTTATGTACCTCCTTACAAATTAAAATCTAAAATTGTGTGAAATCAAAACGATTGTTTCTATTTAAAAAAATAGTACATTCAAATAATACATTGGGATTAGGTATCTGTATCTGTGGTAAACGTAAGTAAACAAACTCAAACAATATAAGTACTATTCTTAAAATAAATATTTCGAAAATCAACTCTTTCAACCGCTCGCAATCTATGACGTGACGTTAAAAATAACGAACAAAAAACTCAACGTTGAAAACAACGTAACGTTGCGTTTGCGTGCTCGTTAATTCAACGAGCCGAACGAGTGAAACTCATAAACGTCGTTGACGAATTCAACTAGTTGATTCATAAACAGTTAACGTTAATACGTTGACAGGAGATCAACGGTTGATTCAACTAGTTCGTTGATTCAAAAATTGCCTCAAGTTTCCGAGAATTGAGACTACACTCGAGAGCAATGAATCCGGGTCACTTAAAGAATCCTAAAAATCTCGGAAACTAAAAATGCTAGGTTAATGCAATAAATTGTATTTAATAGACAATGTAATACTCCTTAAATGAAGGTATTAAAACTTCTTAGTTATTGTAAAGTTATATCATAAAAAAATCAATTTTGAAAAAGGGCCACTTTCGAAGATGGAACTACGAAATTACAGCATTTGGTTTTGCTTTTGTTTGTAATCTGTCATTTATGTGGGTACATAAACCATGTTGATAGTGCTCTATATTCATTATTCAAGCTGAAATTATGTCGCTTACGCCTGAAGAATGCACCAGAATACTTACAATGCTGGAAACCGGCCGGAGTCAGCGCGATACAGCCAGGACTGTCGGTGTGTCGCTGTCAACAGTACAAAGAGTTCTCCGACGTTACGAAGAAACTGGTTCTAACCTACGCAGACCAGGAACGGGCAGAACCAGGTGTACCACAGCACGAGAAGACCGATACTTGGTGAACACCATGCTTCGAAATCGCTTTCTCACAGGAACTGAACTCACCAATCAGTTTCGACGCCTCGGAGGAAGTAACCCAAGTGCATGGACAGTAAGACGTCGGCTTGCTGAATCTAACTTAAAACCCCTTAGACCTGCAAACGGCCCTAAACTGGAGCGTGGGCATCGTATTTCAAGACTAAGATATGCCCAGAGCCACGTAAATTGGAGTATTGAAGATTGGTCAAAAGTTATGTTCTCCGACGAATCAAAATTTATGCTCTACAAGCACGATGGAAGACACAGAGTGTATCGAAGACCAGGGGAAAGATTCAAGCAAGCATGCATCGAAGAAAAAGTAGCCTACGGTGGTGGGTCTGTACTTGTGTGGGCCGGAATTTCTTCTGAAAGTCGCACAGAGCTGGTGATCATAGAAAACGGCTCTTTAACTAGCGTAAGATATGTGGAAGAAATCCTCAATGATCACGTTGGTCCATTTATGGTCAATTTAGGTGAGGATGCTATATTTATGCATGACAATGCCCGACCTCATACAGGTAGGATTGTGAATGACTAACTTCAAGAGATGAACATTACTCGTATGGAGTGGCCAGCGCGCAGCCCGGATATCAACCCGATCGAGCATGCTTGAGACGAGCTAGGCAGATGCGTAAAACAACGAAACCCTCCCCCAATCACGCTTCGTGAGCTCAAAATTGCTCTCACAGAGGAATGGGAGAATATTCCCCAAAATCGTATAAGGAACTTGGTGTACAGCATGCCAAACCGCGTAAACGCAGTAATGGAAGCACGAGGAGGCAATACGAAGTATTAAAGAACGTTAGTGGATATTTGTGTAAAGAAGTGTGTGTTAAAAAAGACAAAAACATTCCTACAGGATATTTGCTAAGTAAAAACAGAAATTGGTGCACTAGAGGAGTACATACATTAACATCGGCTCAAACTTCGATTAATTCAGTGCAGTGAAACAATAACTTTATAATAATTTTTAAACAAGTGAAAAAACAGTGATCTCCTACAAATCTTTACCGCCAGGAATCCGTTTTTTATTCAAACATTCTTGACAAAAGAACAATACAGTGCCATCTAATTAAAAAGTCATCAACTAACTGATAATTAGAGTTGCCATGTCATAAACAGTGTTAACAGACAAAAAAAGCTACTTGCAAGATATTTTAATAAAAGCGACATCTGTTATTATTCTGATATAACACTAATCGTTCAAAAACCAAGAGACCACGCAATTCGATCGACTTACAAATGTTCGGATAGCTTGGCGGCCTAAGAGCTAACACCTCACTCCAAGGATCTTGGTATACCGAGTTCGAATCCGACCAACAGTAATTTCTTTTTGTGACAAGGGAAAAATTTGTCTGGTCATTAATAATTTAGTATAAATCGTTAGCTTCTGATCAGTATGATTTTCTTCGAAAATATTACCTTTCGGAGGAACAGAACCCGCACAGTATCGGAAACCATAACAGAGGGTGATTCTAGTAACTCGACAATAGATGGCAGCACCAACAGTCTGCCTAACATATCAGTCGAACAGAACGATGAACTACAAAAATTAAAACAAAAAATAGAGGAATTACAGACAGAATTATGTATAGCACACGAAGAAATAAACAATCTATAGATAGAAAACACAGAACTTAAAAAAACGATCAAGGACATGACAAGTAAACATGAAATTGTTAAAAAAGCGACGGAAATAATAATGAGCGATTTGAGTACACCAAACAAAATCAAAAAGGCTACAACACCACAGCGTACTTTGAATAAACAGCAGAAACGAAAAATATTGGATATCGAGGAAAAGACAGTTGAGCTTTCAGATTCACCATCAAAATTATCCCTTAGTCAATCTGCGACAGTTCATTCTACAATGAAGAGTAAAACTATTTATCAGAATACCAAATCAGATAATCATAAATTGTGTATTATTAGCAGTAATAAAACAAATAACATTCTAGCATTAGCGGATAAAACGTTCCCAAACTATGATAAATGCCATTATTTGACACCGTACTGTGGTGTTATGAAACTTATTACTGACATCGAGACTAAACTTAAAAACTATACATATGATGACTACTGCCTGATTCTCATTGGTGAAGAAGATTTTCGATGCACAAACGACTACTACAATTTAGTTATTAATATACGTGAAACCTTAGTAAAAATCCAACATACAAATATAATACTATGTCTACCTACCTTTAAGTTGACACACTCTGTTATGTTTAATTGTAGAATAGAAACATTTAACAATATGCTTTATTTGGATGTGTGTACTCATGAATATGCCTGTTTATTTGACTCTAACTTAGATTTATCATACGATTATAATATGTTTTCTAAGACAAATGGGGCTCTAAATAATTACGGTATGGCTAACATGTTTGAAAATGTAAGACGAATTATGAATTCTGATACTAGCAAAATAAATTGTGGTCCTTATTCAACGAAAACAGACCCCAACATAACCGACACAAGTAACAAATCTGAGACAAATGATAATGAGTTGTTTTTTCTCGAATAAATATATTAATATCTTACATCAAAATATTGCAAGTTTGTTAAAAAAGTCGGAGGATTTGTCTGTATGTCTGGATGAACTATCTGATAACGGAAAATGTGTAGATATAATATGCATTACTGAGCATTTCATTATGGAAGGCTTCGAGAACCAATTGCATGTAAATAATTATAGTTTAGCGGCGTTTTATTGCAGAAAAGGGAAAAAAAGGGGGGGAGCATGTATTCTTATTAAAAACGGTCACAAATGGAAAGAACTACCTGAAATTGCTAAATTATCAACTCCAGGTGTTTTTGAATGTTGCGCCATTGAGCTTATAAGCTATAGGATAATTGTCGTCTGTATTTATAGAGTGCCAAAGGTAAATAATTTTAATGAGTGTTTGAATAAACTTGAGAGACTTTTACAAATAATATCAAAAACCACTGGTAAAAATATAGTAATAGCAGGAGATTTTAACATAGATTTACTTAAGTCTAATAGACATTCTGCTTCGTTTGAGTGTTTACTATTAAGTTTTAATTTAAAATTAGTCTTTAAACAGCCGACTCGCATGGCCAGCCAGACATGCATAGACAATTTTGCGCACAATTTTAGGAAAGCATGTAAAGGAGAAGTAATAGAGTTTGCATTATCCGATCATACAGCTCAACTACTTCAGTGCCCGGTTAAAAAAGCGTGTACCATGAGCTATTGGTTTAGTACAAAACGAGATTACAGTAAAGAAAATATAGCTAAGTTCAAATACGGCATGCAAAAGATTTCTTTCTCGGAAATCTATGATACAACCGATCCCAATATAGCCTATAATTCATTTATCGATAGTTTTAAGTTGTTATATGACTTGTGTTTCCCGCTTATTCGGGTCAAAATAAATGTTTTAAAAAAGCCTAAATGGTTAACAAAAGGAGTAAAATTATGTAGCAGAAAAAAAAGAAATCTTCTTTGGCAATTAAGAATTAACCCTAACGAAGAGAATAAACTAAAGTTCGGCAACTATTCTAAATTATATAAAAAAATTATAAATCAGACGCAAAAGGCACAAAACAACTAAAACATCAAAAATGCCACAAACAAGGCAAAAACTACTTGGCAAATAATAAACCAAAAGAAATACAATTTACCCAAACAGCAAATTGATAAAATTAAAGTCAATAATAATATTATATCTGATCCTAAAGGCATTGCTGATGCGTTCAACAACTACTTTGTTAATAAAATACAGCCTAATTTAAAGGACGGTAGCTTGCCTAAACCACATCGTAAGATATCCTCAAGAAGTGGGTCAATTTTTATGGCGCCAAGTGTTCCAGATGATATATTTAAAATAATAATGTCACTGAAAAACACGAATAGTGTAGGTCACGATGGAATATCCACTAAAATTATTAAAGCCGTAGCTAAAGAATTATGTGACCATTTAAGTCACATTCTTAATCTTTGTATAAGTGCAGGCGTATACCCAGATGCTTTGAAATTATCAATTGTAAAACCACTATATAAGAAGGAAAATAGAGAGCTAGTGGAAAATTATAGGCCCATCTCACTTATTTCAATCTTTTCAAAGATATTTGAAAAGTATATATACAAAGAGCTTTTCAAATACCTGGAAAAATTTAATATTCTGTGTGAGCAACAAAAAGGATTTAGACCAAAAAAAACAATAAATATGGCAATTTTTGATTTTATATTTAACGTAATGAATAATGTGGATAAAAGAAACCCAGTATGCGCCATTTTATGTGACATGACCCAGGCATTTGATTATGTCCACCACCCTACACTTTTAAAAAAACTGCAAGCATATGGTATAAGGGGTAACGTTTTAGAACTAATTCAATCTTATTTGCAAAATAGACGACAAATAACTGAAATCAATAGAATTAATTTAATTAATAAACATGACGAAATATTTAGATCAGAAGAGCGAAAAGTTAGTTATGGGGTACCGCAGGGAAGTGTTTTGGGACCCTTGCTATTTATATCATATATTAACGACTTACCAGAATGGATTGAACAACCGCTGACCCTATCTGCAGATGACAGTACCGTGACAATACCCTCGAAAAGTAATGATACATACCAAAATGACATTAACAATGCTTTAAAATTTATTGTAAAATGGTTAGAGAATAACAATTTAAGAATTAATTTAAATAAAACAAAAATAATTCATTTCAACCAACGCGGACCAGACTTAGACTATCTCAATGTGCAATATAATAATAATAAAATTAATGAGGTAGTTAGTACTAAATTTTTAGGGCTGGAAATAGACAAAAGGCTTAGTTGGAAACAACACATTGAGTCACTTTGCAAGAAACTAAGTTCATCTGCATATGCTCTACATACTTTGGCGGGTATTGTAAATCTAGACGCACTCCTCACGGCGTACTATGGTATAGTCGAATGCCATCTGCGATACGGAGTTATATTTTGGGGCAACTCAACAGAAAAAGAAACTGCATTTAAGGCACAAAAAAGATGCATACGGTCTATTTTCAAATTGCAAAGTACGGACAGCTGCGTGCCATATTTTAAACAATATAAAATATTAACTCTACCATGTCTGTACATTTTAGAAATGGCAATATTTGTTAAATTAAATCCGGATCGCTTCGCACGAATGGCTGATGTATTTCCACTAGTGATGGGTTTTTATCCGGATAAATACTCAAAATGAGTAAATACTCAATAAATTTCCATTTTTACTCGAGTTTTTATCCAAAACAGTGGATAAATACTACTTACAGTTTATGTTACATTTGTTCATCGTAAATTTTGTTATTTTACAAGAAAAATGATTGAAATACATGAAAATCGATTCGTAAAGTACTTTTTTAATCACTTTAATAATAACTATTACTAAAAGCGTTAGAAAAAGTGGGAAATATTCAAGTTTTTCCAAATACGTTGTTTTTTTTTCATATTTCCAATCAAAACCTTGATTATTACATAATTATTTTCATTTTCTAATTAATTATAAAGTAGAACTGATGCGGACGCGCGACCGTACATTTTTGTCTGATCAAATCTAACCGAGTATATCTGAGTGTATCCGTCGGACTGACTCCGAATCTGATCCTAATTCCGAGTATGACTGAGTCTTACCGAGTCTTACGAAGTCTTAACGAGCATGACTTCGAGTCCGACCAAGTCTTATAGTCTTACGGTGTCGAGTACGATTTCGAGTCTGACCGAGTCTGATCGATTCTTACTGAGTCTGACCGAGTCTTACGGAGTCTTAACGAGTATGATATCGAGTCTGACCGAGTTTTCCTAAGTCTGACCGAGTCTTACCAAGTCTGACCGAGTCTGACTCCGAGTCAGACTGAGTCTAACCGATTCTTACTGAGTCTTACCGAGTCTGACCGTTTCTTACCGAGTCAGACCGTGTCTTATCGAGTCTTAGGGAGTCCTAACGAGTATGATTCCGAGTCTGACCGAGTCTTACCAAGTCTGACTCCGAGTCTGACCGATTCTTACTGAGTCTTACCGAGTTTGACCGAGTCTTACAGAGTCAGACCATGTCTTATCGAGTATTACGGAGTCTTAACGAGTATGATTCCCAGTCTGACCGAGTCTTACCAAGTCTGACTCCGAGTCTTAATGAGTCTGACCGATTCTTACTGATTCTTACCGAGTCTGACAGAGTCTTGCCGAGTCTGCCCGAGTCAGACCGTGTCTTATCGAGTCTTACGGAGTTTTAACGAGTATGATTCTGAGTCCGACCGAGTCTTACCAAGACTGACCGAGTCTTACCAAGTCTGACCGAGTCTTACCAAGTCTAACCGAGTCTTACCAAGTCTGACCGAGTCTTACCAAGTCTGATCGAGTCTGACTGATTCTTACCGAGCCTGACAGTGTCTTACCGAGTCTTATGGAGTCTTAACGAGTATGATTCCGAGTCTGACCGAGTCCTACCAAGACTAACTGAATCTGATTCCGAGTCTGATTGAGTCTTACCATATGTCAGAATCTTACCAAGTCTTACCGAGTCTGACCGAGTATGACTGAGTCTAACCAAGTCTTATCGAGTCTTACTGAGTCTAACCGTACTCGACACCGAGTCTTACTACGAGATTTGATTTGAATCTACTTGTTTCAAATTACGAGTAAACGGTTTCCTTTAAAAAACATGACAACAAAACTTGTTTTCAACCCTTACCTAACATAGGGCTTTGGCCTTATTGACGTCATCTCAAGGCCTAATTGCTGGATCTGTGGCAGGACCTGTTCATTTGTTCAACCCCTGTTCATTTGTTATCAGTAGTGACTAGTCACGGTACGTCCTCTTCCGCGTCGTTAAGAAGAAAGAAAACCTATTTATTTTACAGTTATAACATGTCATCGGCGTAGTAGACAACGCCGATACCATGGAGGATTGTACCACGAAGCGCTCGGTCTAGCAGAAACAGTGTGCCAGGTTCCGATGGCGACGACGGTGCACCGGAGATGGTTGGAATTCGAAACTTCGTAATAGCGGAGCGCTTCCTTAATTTAACTCTAGGGCAAAGCCTGGAAGACGTTCGTCATGACGAGAGACACTGCCAAGATGTTCTCACCCCGATTGCTTCCTTCGCCCTTTTTTAACGTGGATAAACCGGCAAATGAGTCGCCCAGACTTGTACTGGCTAAAATTCACGGTGTTTCTTTACTAGCTATTTACGTTTCAGGGTCACGGTTACCTGTTTTGACAGTCTCGCGACCCCAACAGGCGTTTGTCCCTCTATGAGGGCCTTGTCAGCAGGGTTGGCATGATTAAAACAAGTTGTTTTAAAACACCTGTTTAAAACAGTGTTTAAAACAGTTTGAAATTAAACAGTGTTTTTTATTACCCGTTTCAACTACTTTTCAAGTCGGATGAATGCATTTAAAATGAAAATAAATTAATATTCAGGAGTTTAAATAGCTTGACATAAAACCATTTGAGTATATGCCATTGCTATGTCATATATTTTAACTTTTATGAGCATTGTTATGAAATAATTCTTAAAAATATTAGAAAAAAAACATCACATGTTTTTTTTCCATCGATCATTTTTCGTAAAAAATTCATTACAAAGGGCGAATTTGAAAACATGTAGTCTAGAAATGAAACATAATGGATTTATACGTTTAGACATCGACAAATAAGGTAGAAAAAAAAATGAAAAAAAGCCAGAAACTAAAAAAAAACAAAAAAAACATTTGTTTAAAACATTTTGAACTGTTTGTTTTATAAATTAGAAAAAAAAACTGTTTTTTTTCCAACCCTGCTTGTCAGTCAGTCAAATCCCTCACATACACTTTTTGCAGAAGCCAAACAGGATATCCGCAGATCCAAGATACGCAGACGAGATAAACGGCATAGAAATAGAGGCCGAGTTAGAATGCAGTGAGAAACACATTGCTTCTCCTTCACTGGAGAGACTTCTGAGACCTAATAATCGGTAATGTAATTTTTGGAAAGCCCAAATGACAAACCTTGCCATTGAATTTGAAAAAATAACCATTCCATTCGCAAAAAATATAAATATCCATCATTTTGAGTAAATATCCGATAAAAACGAGAAAATACGAGTATTTACTCATTTCGGATAAATACTCGAGTATTTATCATCTGAGTATTTACTCTCCGCCCATCACTAATTTCCACGGAATAGACGTGACAAGAGTAGGCTGTGTATCCACAGTGCTAAAACAACACTGATGCGCAAAAGTGTCTGCTGCATGGCACCGGTGATTTATAATAAAATACCCAGTAGTTGGAAAGATAACAATTTGACATTTTAAAAAAAAAAACTTCGGAACTTTTTAGTAGACAAAGCATTTTATAGTGTTTCGGATTTTCTATTGGAGAAGGAAATTGCTTGACTGTTTTGTATTTGAATGTATTTTAAGCAGAAAATGATGTGTTAATAATTATGTTAGTGACTAATGAATTAGAATAATATTATTTTTGAATGAATTGACATTAATGCCATTTATTATTAATTGAAGAACATGCTAATGTAATGTATTGATTTGAATAGTAATGAAATATTTTTTCTTGTATAGTAGCATACATTTAAAAGCTTATAACTGTGTATTTTTGCATGCCTTGTTATTGGTAAAATATGACTGTTTTTTTCTATTTATTGTAACACCTCACTTGTACCCATATTTGCGAAATAAAAATCTTATCTTATCTTATCTTATCTAAAATTCAAGAAAATCGTAATAAAGTTCAAAAATTTCATGTTTCCTATTTTTGTTTTAAGGAGAGATCAGCAGTTTTTTTCTTTATGTAATTTTGTGTTAATAAAATGTATGGTGACTCATATTTTTTTTACTTTCATTTAAGGAGTATTACATTGTCTATTAAATACAATTTATTGCATTAACCTATCATTTTTAGTTTCCTAGATTTTTAACATTCTTTAAGTGACCCGGATTCATTGCTCTCGAGTGTATTTGTTTACCTACGAATTCAAAATTTTCAACATTTGTTGACTAAGACAGGCCCTCCTTTAAAAAAAATGTACTAGAGTGCCTTGGCAAGTGGCATGTACAGGAGATACCCTAAAAAAAATATTTTACGAGATTTTATATTACCACTTTTTCGGCACAACAAATCCGTATATTTACACCAAATTACAGCTTTCTAGTACTGGGCGTCTCTGAGCTAAGCTGCGGACAGACGGACGGACGGACAGACGGATGGACATGGCGAAACTATAAGGGTTCCTTGTTGACTACGGAACCCTAAAAAATCTTGATCTCGTTTAATCTAGGTTTGTTGGGATAAAAGTTAGATAGAGAAATAGCATTTTTTATTACACCATCGGCCTCAATACAAGCCCTACATCTTCTTAGAAAAGATCTACTTATTAGTCTGGAGTAGTCGGGCATATCTTCGAGAGTTGATCTCCTCAGCTGCTTGAGAAATGCGTTCACGCAGGTCGGATACGTTTTCAATGGGCTTTGAGATCATTTTGCCTTAAAATTAAGAACCTACCTAGAGCTTGTGCGAATCAAAAACATTTTAACTGAGATAGCAAAAATCGGCTTACTTGAGGTTTTAATTTTTTTACTCTTTTTATTGTATGGAAATAACAAGTATTGTACCATTTTAGAATTCTGATTAAATGCGCCAACTTTTAATGCCACTTGCCAAGGCACTCTAGTACATTTTTTTTAAAGGAGGGCCTGTCAAAGTCGACGGATGTTGAAAATTTTAAATTCGTAGTTAAACAAACAGTCTTAATTCTCGGAAACTTGAGGCAAATGTGTCATTATTTTTTATTGGGATTCTAGAACTGTTATTAAGGATTACGTTTCCAAAGTTCAGTTGAACAAAAATAAAAAAGAATAACCACAATAACCGAAAATGGTACAGTTTGATCAAATTTCTAGGTTTTTCTTAAAATGCCCATAATTTTCAAACTGCATGGGATAGATTTTTTTTCAGATTTTTTTCGTGTTGGTTATGATCAATCCTGTCACCCCGTTTCGGCTTGACGTTGAGTTTTGGGACACCCTGTATAACGAAGTTTAAAAGAAAATTATCATGACTAAGTAGGCTTTACAAGTTTACGAGTAATAGTCGACCAACTTATAAAACGTACTTGGATAACATATTTTCCTAAACAAAATGTATCGGAGAACATGTTCTTCAACTGCAAATGTAAGTTTGTCAACTTTATTTTTACAGCTTTAGTAGGTGGGTATGTTTTGGGGATAGGTAGGTTTTTATTGTCAACTATTTTTAACTAACTTCAAAAAAAGGAGGAGGTTCTCAATTCGTCGTAATTTTTTTTTAATGTATTTTCCTCGATTTCTCAAAAACGCCTGGACGATTTTAAAAATTCTTCTTTTTAAAATTAAATTCATCGAATCAGTTTAGTTAGTTCGCATAAGTATTTTGATGGGCAACTATGGAATGGAACCCTACACTGTGCGTGGCCCGACACGCACTTGGCCGGTTTTTCATTATTTTACTAACTTTTTTCACTTTGGTTAAAGTGGCGTCATTATCTGTCTCGCTCACTCATGGCAAACATACCCACTATCCATCTTTCATCATTTTGCCTTTTAAGAACCTATCTAGAGCTTGTGTGAATCTAAAACATTTTAACTGAGATAGCAAAAATCGGCTTACTTGAGGTTTTAATTTTTTTACTCTTTTTTGTTGTATGGAACTAACAGGTATTGTACCATTTTAGAATTCTGATTAAGGGTGCTCCCACATCTATCGACGCGGATTCGGCTTTTTCCGTCGCCTTTTCTCTTTCTGTCGCTTAGAACTGCCATTTGCTAGACAGAAAGCATAATGCGATAGCACGCGGCGGAATCCTCGAGGCGGCCGCGTGCTATCGCATTGTCTCGGTCTAGCAAATGGCAGTTCTAAGCGACAGAAAGAGAAAAGGCGGGAAAGGGGGTGGGAGCACCCTAAATGCGCCAACTTTTAATGCCACTTGCCAAGGCACTCTAGCACATATTACATTTTTTTTAAAGGAGGGCCTGTCAAAGTCGACGAATGTTGAAAATTTTAAATTCGTAGTTAAACAATCTTAATTCTCGGAAACTTGAGGCAATTGTTTCATTATTTTTTATTGGGATTCTAGAACTGTTATTAAGGACTAGTGTTTGCCCGCGGCTTCGCTTGCGTTAATTTAGAATTTGAGAAAAAATACGGATCGTTAAGTGGCGCCATCTGGAATATGAACGTAATTGTTCTTTTTTTCTCAGCAACAGCTGTCTTCTATTTTAGGGGATGAAAGGTACCCTATATCCGTGTCTATACTCCTGACAACGTATATACGCAAAATTTTGGGACGATCGATTCAGTAGGTAGCTTGTGTGAAAAGGTAAAAAACAAACATACCTACTTGCATTAATAATAATATCTGGTAGACCGAGCTTCGCTCGGTTTTTAAAATGTCTATATCTTGGGAACCGAGCTTTTCTCGAACCTGGAACCTTGATAAATCGATTCCTTGAGCCGAAAAACCCCTAATCTGTAACTTTCATGAAAATCCTTGGAGCCGTTTCCGAGATCCTGATTATATATAAATAAATATACAAGAATTACTCGTCTAAAGATATTAGATTAGCTAAGATCAATGATGTTATACGTAGGTACCTACATAGTTTGCATTGAAAACGTCCTTGTTTGAGCGACATTAATTTCAAAGATACGTGTTTATCTTAAACATTAGACTATCATTTTTGGTAGATTTACAGTATCGCTGCAATTTGCTAACGAAATTGAACGTACGATAGCATTGCTCTTCCCCCTTCAGCATACCGCATGATACCTAAAAAATAGCGTTTTATTTAATTCGATGAGTATAACTTGTTGTCGAAAATAATAAGTAAAATAAGTATAATAATAAATATTATACTTATTTTACTTATTTTGTTTGAGCACTAATTCAAAACATAAATAAACACAAAATAATAGAAAGATTTGTTTGTATCGAATCTTTAAAATTCCTACACCTCGAAACAATAAAGAACAAGGTTCAAAAATGTATGGACACCGTCCCCACCCTTGTAGCACCCTAAAACCTATGTTAATCGAAGGATCCAAACCGTCTTATCATTTTATTGTTCCACGGTGAAACTGAAATGTGCATCCGAAAAAAGTTATATCGACATGAAGGAACCGGATTCAGTCACAATACTATCGCTACCCCCACCGAATAATATCGTAATCGATAAATTCAAATTTTACAGGAAAAATAAAACAGTGTTTTTTATGATTATTGTAAAAATTATCCAACCTAAGAGAATGATTTATATATCAAATGAAAGTTAATTTTTTATAGAATCATTCTAAATAAACATATTAAATTTTTATTTTATTAAGACCGAGTTATTAAAGAAAATATATTTTACTGGATACGTTAGAAAAACATTATTTCGCAACAAAACATAACGATATTATTCGCGTAAAAACAAAAAGACAGCGTGCACAATAATAGTATACTACAATGTTATTCGTCAAAAAATGACATCCAAACATAAACGGTAATTGACTGTTACTGGGATTTTCGCCTATAAAATATACATTTTAATTTATATTATTGTTTGAATACTATTTTATTCTTAAATTGCCTGTTAAGTAATATCCATTATTAGAAATATAACTTTCAATAAAACTATGGGTTTCTGATAAAAGAACACTCATCATCATCATCATCAGCCGGAAGACGTCCACTGTTGAACATAGGCCTCCCCTTAGACTGCCCCGCCAAACGACAATTCGCTACCTTGCATCCATCGGTTGCCCGCAACCCTCACGATGTAGTCGGTCCACCTAGTGGGAGGCCTACGCTGCGTCTTCCGGTCCGTGGTCGCCACTCGAGAACTTTTGTTCCCCATCAGTCGTCAGTTCAACGAGCGATGTGGCCTGCCAATTGTGTCACTTCAACTTGTAAATTGTATGAGCTACGGTGGGTGACTCTGGTTCTTCGCCAAATATCATGGATATCCGGATTTTTATCCCGCAAAGAAACTCCGAGTGTCTAAAAGGCCAGCATTGAAAGACCACGTTTCGGAGCCCTACGTATTCACTGGGAACACACGCTGGTTAAACACCTTTGTCTTGAGACAGTGTGGGATTCTGATGAGAAGATATCACGTAGCTTCCCAAACGCTGCCCATCCGAGTTGGATTCTTTGGGTGACCTCATTACAGTATAACTGTATAACTGAACAATGTGTCCAAGGTAAATAATGGTTTACAACTTCGAGGGTATCATTCCCAACAACAACCGATACGGGTGCCACATTGACGTTCGACATGATTTTCGTCTTGCCCATGTTCATTTTAAGGCCGAACCGTTGGAAAACGATACTGAGGTCGCTGAGCATAGCATTGAGGTGGTCCAACGATTCTGCTATGATGACTGTAATCATCGGTAAAACGAAGGTGACAGTGACTGATATATTCGCCATTGATGTTGATGCCGATTCCGTTCCATTCCAAGAGCTTGACGAAAACGACCTCCAACGCGGTCGTGAACAGTTTCGGAGAAGTAACGTCTCCCTGTCTCACGCTTTACTGCAATTGCTCTCTTCTTGAAGTCGGATGGACATGGTGGCGTTTCTATACAAACACTTCAACACTTCGATATACCTATAGTCGATATGTCATCGTCGGAGGAACTGCAATACTGCCCAGGTTTCGAATGAATCGAAGGCTTTTTCATAGTCCACAAACGCTAAACATTATGGCCGATTATACTCCTCGTCTTCCGTATAATCTGGCGGAGCGTGTGTATGTGGTCTATAGTACTAAAATCTTTTCGGAAACCGGCTTGTTCGGGAGGCTGGAAGTCATCAAACTTGCGTTCGAGACGGTTTATAATGACTTTTGAGAACAGCTTGTATACATGGCTCAGAAGTGAGATTGGCCTGTAGTTCTTCAGCAAGGCGGCGTTGTCACCCTTTTTGAAAACAACCTGTGTAGTACCTTCAAACATGACGGAATTAAATAACTTCTGGAGGACTAAAAGTACCGGTTTTCCACGCGCTCTCAGAAGTTCAGTTGTGATTCCGTCCTCACCCAGCGGCGCCTTGTTATTCTAGAGCTGATTAAGAGCCATTCTAATCTCATACAGGCTGATGTCCGGGATATCCTCAGTGCAGTGTCGAGTCAGTTTAGCTTTTGCGTATCGAGCTGTACCGACACTGGGTGTTGATGTGTATAAATGTCCGTAAAACCTCTCAAGCTCTTTCAGAATCTCCGGTTTCGTCGAAATGATGCTGCCGTCATTAATCTTCAGCTTCGTCATTAAAATTTGGCTTTGCCCAATAGACGAATTTTTTGCGAAGACTTGAGCCCTGGTTCCGCTCGATTACCTCTTTGATCCGTGCCGCACTATTGGCACGCAGGTCACGTCGCATTGATTTAGAGATTCGTCTATTGAGTTTGCATATTCCGACTTATCAGCTGAAGATTGCAGCCTCATCTCGATTCGGTCTTGCATCAACTTGATGGTTCCGTTCGAGAGCTTTTGAGGTTTATTGCGGCGCGGGTCTTAAAAAACCCCACAGCTTGGACAGTTTCCACCAACCCATTGTTAATCTAGTCCACAGTTTCGCATTCGGTTAGGCGCTGGAAGCGATTGTGCAGTTCGAGTTGAAAATCTTCGGGTTTCTGGATGTGGGCAGGACCAGGTCGGAGCGTGGACTTTACCAGACGAGACCTTTCAAGTTTCACATTAATATTGTGATCGCTAGCGGTTTTTACCTTGGGGATCACAGAGACATCACTGAATATTCGCTTCTTGGTCTTCATGATGAAGTCGATCTCATTTCTGATAGTACCATCGGGGCTCATCCACATCTACCTCCTGGATGGCCGCTACTGGAAGTAGGAGTTAATTAAATGAAGTTCTGCCTTTTCCATGAAGTCGACCAGTCGCTGGCCCCTATGGTTTCGCTGCCCATACCCAAATGGCCCCACTCTCAACTCATCGCCATTCCGTGCGCCCTTCACGTTGAAGTCCCCCATAACAACGGTGAAGTATGTTTCGGAGGTATGTATGGCCTCGGATATCTCCTGATACAATGCCTCTACTTCATCATCAAAATGTGTCGAGGTCGGCGCATATACCTCTATGACCTTAAACGAATACCGGTTGATTATTGTAAGTATAAGGTGTGTGTTACCCTACTCGACAAACTGTCGACTTTCATAACGTTGTTGATGAGGGACCCGCGGACGAGAAAACCAACACCACCCTGGGATTAACGGTCTCCTCCTCGGTAGAAGAGCATGTTGCCGGAATCTAGAACTATCGTATCCTGACCCTCTCTTCGGATTTCATTGCATTTTGCTCAATTCTTCCTCCAGCTCGATAATCTTCTCATCGGTCGTCAGTGTGCGGATTTTGTGTGTTACCAGGGCCAATGTCCGTTGGGGGGTTACCACCCCCCAACGCCACATACTTGATATTATTCTATCTCTTTGTTTATCACTAGGAAAAAAGAAAGCGATGCGTAATGCATAATAGATAATACAGCAATCGTAGATTGAGTGTAGATATCACCTCGGTAAACTATTGCAAAAGTAATTGCTATTTTTTTAAAAATACATTATTAAACAGTAACCAGCATTACCGTACTTTTGAAATAAAATCTCTACAGGAATAGTATTGTTAAAAAACTTTACTATAGAACGAGTTTGCTGTTCTTACTCGAATAATATCGTTATCGTAACATATTGAAATTCTTATTAGCAGTGCTATCCGTAATCACTAGAAACGATGTTATTCACGTAAATAAGTACAATAAATCTGTAACGGAATATTAGGGCTATGGTTATTAAAAAAATACTAATTTGTAAAGTACTCGTAGGAAAAATGTGAAAAAAATTGACAAGGTGTAAGAGAGTACCTACATGATGAATATGCAATAAAACGCAAAGTATCGTTATATCACATTACGATATTATTCGGTGGGGGTAGCGCTATGTTCCCAATCACGATGGTTTTCTCTTTAATTATTACCAAGGAATGATTTTGTTCGTTCGTGGCTAATTGAGAAGCTCGCGGATAAATAATTACAGCCGCACAGGCCGATCATTCGGGTTTAGCCGCGCTTACTGAGGTCGGTTTGTGGATGACTGGATGAGTAACAATCTGTCATTGTAGTTTCCTCCGTGCCTCTGAAAGCACGTAAAGCCGTTGATTCCGGCCATCATTGTAGATCTTTGACAGTCTTTACAGTCATTTTTTTTTTAACGTGATAAAATCATCAAATGAGTCCTCCCACCCCGGGCAGGGCGAGAGGGACTGTCAGACTTTTACTGACTAAAATCCACGGTGTCCTTCAATTCAATAGCCAACAATTAACTGTAGTATCCATATTAAAATAATCTGACTAGATACAATTATAATCATGACCCACACATTAATTTCCTACTGTGTTTAATATTAAAGTTAAAGCGAATAGCAAATCAAAAAGGTTGATTCGCCGTGCTTGGCTACCTGCAGCAGCGTTATTTATTTATATTCAGGCTACATTGGCCCATAGATCGCCTTGCAGCTATTAAAGTGAAACTATTAGATCGCGAAATTATTGTTTTTTCTGTTTACATGCCTACTGACTGTTATGAAAATCTGGCTGAGTTTACCAATTGTTTGAGCGAAATGAGTGCTATAATAGAACATTATGACATTCAGTCGGTTTACATGTTAGGTGATTACAATGCACATACAAACGAGCTGTTTAACTGTGAGTTATTAAGATTTTGTGAAGAGCAATGCTGGGCGTGCGCGGATATCGAGCTTCTACCGTGTGACTCGCTCGTACACCTTTGTCAGTGAAGCGCACGGTTGCAAGCGCCGGCTCGATCACTGTGTGGTTACTGAGGCCGCGCGTCGTACGGTAGTAAGTGCGAAAGTTCTGTACGAAAGTTTTTGGTCCGATCACTTGCCTATTGTGATAGAATGTAACTTTAAACTTATTAAACCTAATATTGTATTACCTAAAATAAATAATAGTAATGTTTTATGGGGCGAAAGAGATAAAAGTCAGATTGAATTGTATAAAAACTTATGTCACTCTAGTTTACGTGAAATAGATTTTCCCCCTGAGTTATGTAGATGTGCGGATACTATATGCAGTGATCCAAAGCACAGAGAGGTTTTGCATGACATATACAGTAAAATTGTACACATACTGGCCGTGTCTGCTGAACACAGTGCTGTAGTGGTTCAGAGACGTAAATTCAAACCATTGATAGGGTGGAATAAACATGTTAGAAGCGCTCACTGTGAGGCCCGGTGTGCGTTTCAGATGTGGCATTTGTATGGTAATCCTACATCGGGCCGTTATTACGAATTAATGCGTGAAACGCGTAAAGTTTTTAAAACTAAATTAAAATGGTGTCGCGATAATCAAAAAAAAAATTAAACTAAGTATAATAGCTGACAACCATAAATCTAAAGATTTTGGCAGCTTCTGGAAAAACACCAGCAAACTGAACCCTAAATCGGGCCTTCCAGTGAGTGTGGCGGGAAAATGTGATCCCGTGAGTATTGCTAACATGTTTAGTAGTCATTTTAAGGTTGAACCGCAGCTTAGAACGGCTGAGCCCGAGTCATCGTTGGTGTCCGACACTGGGTGCATTTCCTTGGAGCTAAATGTGAAATTTTCTGCCAGGGAGATAGCTAGGCGCGGGCATGCGGGCAGCGAGTAAAGGGCAACTCGCTGCCCGACCAAGGACCATGCCCGGGTCGACGGCGCGTTGTGTCCCACGCGCGCCTCAAAGAGCGTCAGCATAATGACGGGGCCCCCCTCTCAGAGGGCCAAAGCCTGCCGGGGTCGCGGGATTATTTCCTTACCGTGACCCTGGAACAGAAAGGGCTATTGAAGGACACCGTGGATTTTAGTCAGTAAAAGTCTGACAGTCCCTCCCGCCCTGCCCGGGGTTGGAGGACTCATTTGATGATTTTACCACGCTAAAAAAAAAAAAAAAAAAGGGAGATAGCTAAGGTTATTGATAACATGGTAAGGGGTAAGTCTCCAGGTCATGATCACCTCAGCGTTGAGCACCTGCGGTACGCGGGTGTACACTTGCCGAGAGTCCTGGCTATGTTCTATTCTTTGTGTTTGAGTCACACGTACCTGCCGGATGATCTCATGAAAACCGTTGTTGTCCCAGTCATAAAGAATAGAACTGGCGATGTTGCAGACCCCTCTAACTACAGGCCGATTTCCCTAGCTACTGTCACAGCTAAAGTGTTGGACTGTCTGCTTGATACACATATGGCTGACCACGTGAGTTTGCATGATGCCCAATTTGGCTTTAGGCCTGGCCTATCGACGGAAAGTGCCATACTGTGTCTGAAGCAGACCGTTCAGTACTATGCTGATAGAAAGACACCAGTCAATGCGTGCTTCCTTGACATGTCCAGGGCATTTGACTTGGTGTCTTATGATGTTCTATGGGAGAAGCTGCGAAAGGAAACATCTGTTGATAGTGTAGTCATTTCTTTGTTCAGGTTCTGGTATCAAAACCAGACAAACTATGTTAGATGGTCTGGAGCGTTGTCTGATGTGTACAGGTTGGGGTGCGGGGTGAGGCAGGGGGGGATTACTTCGCCTCGGCTCTTCAATCTGTACATTAATCGGCTGATCGTCGAGCTCAGCAGCACCAGCGTTGGCTGTCACATTGATGGTGTTTGTGTAAATAATATCAGTTATGCTGACGATATGGTGCTGCTGAGCCCTTCGATCACCGCTCTCAGGCGGCTTCTGAACATCTGCGAAGGTTATGCGGTGGCTCACGGACTGCGGTACAATGCCAATAAGTGTGAAGTACTTGTGTTTAAGGCTGGCACCAAATGTTACTCGAACGTGCCACAAGTCACTATTGGCAACAATCCTATAGCAAGAGTCACACGTTTTAAGTACCTTGGTCACTGGGTCACTGATGACCTGAAGGATGATCTAGACATAGAGAGGGAACGCAGGGCGCTGGCTGTCCGATGTAATATGTTGATCCGCAGATTTGCACGGTGTACTAACCAAGTAAAAGTTACGCTCTTTAGAGCTTACTGCCAGTCATTTTACACCTGCAATCTGTGGGTTAGATATACGCAGAAGGCATACAGCGCCCTGCGTGTCCAATATAACAATGCGTTTAGGATGCTGACGGGGTTGCCACGCTATTGTAGCGCTTCGGGGATGTTTGGTGAGGCAAGGGTTGATGGTTTTCATGCCATCATCCGTAAGCGGTGTGCCTCACTCCTCGCAAGAATGCGCGCCAGCTCTCACAGCATCCTGAGTGCATTGTGTGACAGGTGGGACTGTCCGATGCTGGGGCACTGGATACGATTACACGTAAACAGTGCCACAGCTTAGCGTCAGTCGACAGGATTGATTTTAAACTACTAACATTAGGTTAAGTTTCTTGTTTTGTACTAACACCTAAATATGGACTGTACGTGTTTTTCTTTGGTCTGAAATAAAATATTATTATTATATTATTATTATTATAGACATATACCTTACAATCTAACTTACATAATTTTATAAAAACAACTTGTGTTAGTAAATAGAAACTTAAGCCTATGTTACACTGCCTGTAAACACTTCACTTCACTGCGCACTAGTCATTGTGCATTCTGGTGGCACTTGTCCGCGGAAGCGACGGAACACCACATCCTTCGGCCAAAAGTCCTCCTCCATGACGATATTTATGTCTGTATGTATTTTTTTATGTCACGGGCTTTTTGTTTGTGAATGTAATGCACTAGTACTAGTATTAGTGTGCGTTGAAGAGAAGCCTGTTGTCGGGCGAAACAGGTTTTGCAGAGCTATATGACTATATCTAGTTATCTACACAACCTACTACTATCACACTGTCTTATTTGTTTATCTGTTTTCTTGGTTTTATATTACTAACATTTAAATATATTTTACTCAAAATGCATGTAATGTGGTCATTATTTTGACAACCTTGTTTGAGCAAAGTCGACTTTGCCGGTCAACGTTAAATGTAAAAAATGCCAAGTTTCTCGATGCAGTCTTTTCATCGTAAAAAGTATATGATTACCTATGCACAAATTGCCATATACCGCCGCAAACGCTACGTCCCGCAATTTTTAAATCTGTAATATCTTCGAAAATATTCACTTAAATCATACGGTGTAAAGGGCCATATAGATCTACATTAAATGAACAATGTATTCAAGGTATTTAATTGGTTAAGGATTAATGCTGTATTGGTTAAAATCGCTTCGAAAATTAGCCATTATTTGTCGTAAAAAGTAAATGACAAAAAAAAGTTATTGTGGGTTATCCATAAGAGATAGACATAAAATATTATACCATCACGGACTTTTCTGTAGACCTTTTCAATGTGTACAATACTTAGTACATTATTTTGATAAAACTCGTAGGGTTCAGCCTGCGTTTGCAATGTAAGCGGAAAAAATGACAGTACTTCCCCACTATTTAATGGATGTTATTATACATATAAACCTTCCTCTTGAATCACTCTATCTATTAAAAAAAACCGCATCAAAATCCGTTGCGTAGTTTCAAAGATTTAAGCATACAAAAGGACATAGGGACAGGAGAAAGCGACTTTGTTTTATACTATGTAGTGATTTATAAGGGTTTGACGCAGATTGTGCACTTCGCAAATTGTGCACTTGACGCAAAATGTGCACTTCGCAAATTGTGCAATTCGCAAATTGTGCACTTCTCAAAATAGTAATTCGCAAAATGTGCATTTCGCACATTGTGCACTTCTCAAATTGAGCACTCCTCAAAATGAATCTGAAAATGATCATATTGGTTCAAAATAAAAACCGTTTACTTACATTTTTTTTAATATTTTGCACATATTTAGTACGAAAACAGTAGTTTCGTATATTAATAATCACGTTCAGGAAATGTTTTGAATATGTATTTTTAGTACATGTCAGCTATAAACTTACTATGAGCACTACAGCCATTTAATATTACATTTTTTTTAATAAATATTAACTTTTACAAAAAAATATATTAACTAATTGCTTTTATCACGCTTTTACAAAAAATTGTTCTCTGTACAAACATAGAAATTAAAAAAAAATACGTATATTATTTCGTGAGGAGGTAAGTACTCAATTTAGTCAAAAGTAGGAAATAAAATAATATACTTAGGTATGTTTAATGCCATATTTATTTATAGCTTTCTTGAAAATAGAGAGTGAAAGGGGTTTGAAGATTTTACTATGGAGCGTGGCATACCTACTGCCGCCATTTTGTTATTTTTTCAAAATCGCGGCCAGCCATGAAACCTTTATAAATCGATAGCTGACATCAATAACAACAAAAAATATTACGACACCAACCCTCGTAAAGTTTCCGGTTTCTGAGATATAAAGTGTTAAAGTTGACCACATTAATTCGGAATAACAAAGGCTTAATATTTTTTTATAAAATATTTTAGTAATTGATAGGTGAGATGATGGTCTGGGAGAAAAAGAAAAACGTAGAATGTGCCAGCTGCTTCTCTTCCGGCAGACCCTAAAAGTCGGTCGAGGGATAGGGCAAAATGTAAGATCCATAGCCCCTCAGCTTAAAACTCTTTCAATGGGCAGCAGCGTTGGAAGACTAATAAGCTGAAATAAATGTGCTCGCCAACCCGCCTGCCAAGCGTGGCGAGTATGGCAATAACCATCCAATGGAAAATCCTTGGGTGAGGCCTTAGTCCAGTAGTGGACTTTCTACGGCTGTTATGATGATGATGATGATATGCCTCATGATGTTTCTGCTTACTGTGGCCATCACAGCAATATATCTGGATAGAAGCAATATGTTCTTTAATTTGTATCGAGACGAGCGTGTCATATTTTGCATAGATATTTTGATGATACAACTGTAATTTAGTATACAAACTTCGTCATAGTCGTCCCACTTCTTGTGTATTGTTTCTACAACTCAATACGGCACAATTAGGCATTTTTTACTTTTTGTATTACCTCTGACTGCGAGAATATTCGAGCGCGGACTCATTAAAAGAAATCAAAATATCTTCTTTTTTTACACGCGAAGTAAATACACTTCCGGTACAAGCCAATCCAAGTCTGTAGTGGTCATAATTGTTGATGATAGGGATACATTGTAACGGCTAAGTTATGGCTTCAGGTACAAACAAGAAAATTCGATATTTAAAAATGTGGCAAAATCTAACCATCCCTACGAAAATTGCAAAAAGTAAAGGTGACATGCCATGGTTATATTTATCAATAAAATATAATACATCATACATTTCAAAGGTGCGAGCGAGACACCTACAATGCAGGCGGGTGAGGCGAGTTGTTTTTAACATCTTGATACATTTTTAACGTCTTGATACATTCGAACACATACACTAGCTGAGAATTGTGAATGTCACGTGATTAACTTTCACGGTTATTATCTCGGAAACCGGAAACTTTACGCGGGTTGTTGTCATAATATTTTTTGTTAGCATTAATGTCAGCTAACGATTTATAAAGGTTTCATAGCTGGCCGCGATTTTGAAAATAAAACAAAATGGCGGCGGTAGGTATGCCACAAATCTTCAAACCCCTTAATTAATTAATCAAAATATTAAATATACACCGTGACTTTTTAGTCGTCTTACAAAAGTGGTCCACTTAATGTATCCGACCTAAAATACCTCTTGGCGAGTTTTTTTTTTAAATCGTTAATAATTTTTTTATTTTTAATAAATAGGTACATTAGAAATATGAAACACCCTGTTAAAATGTTTACGTATCAAGCTGTAGAGTATACCTACCCAGTGCAATAGTCGGGCAGATTATTCCATCTCCATTTTCTATGAGACAAGGGTGTTTCTAACCACTCCTTGCGTCATAATAACGAATTAAAATTTTATTTTTAAATTTTTCAAATATCTTAAATACTTACCTATTTTTTTAATATAAACATGCTAGTCATTGGATACATGAACTGGGCTGCCGTTGTAAGACGACTAAAAAGTCACGGTGTATACATATTGTTCTATTTCCTACTTTTAACTAAATTGAGAACTTAGTACTTACCTACTGAGGAAATAATAGACATGTTTTTTTTTTAAATTGAATTTTGTACAGAGAACTATGTATTTTGAAAGCGTGATATAGCGATTCATTAAAATACAGTGTAAACTCCATGTAACGTCACTCTATTTAACGACAAACTCTCTTAAGCGTCGATATCAATTGGCTTTGGTTGGTTTAGCTTGTTTTTCATACAATGTTTCACTCTATATAGCATTACACCCACTCTCAATAACGACAACAATTAAGTAATAAAAAGTACCTTTTAAGTTGCTAAAATTAGTAAAAACTGCGCAGCTGTGTACGATCTATTGTCGCTTTATTATCCTAGCCCGCAATAAACTCGACTGTCGGCATCATGCATACCGAACTTTCTAAGAAATTCATTCTTTTGTTTACAAATTGGGATTGCTTGCACGTGTAGACTGTTGTTGACCATGACTCATAACTAGGAGTCATGGATTATCTATACCTTATCATATTCTTAGTTGCTCACAAACTTGCAAACTGTAAACATAGCTACTAAAAGAAAATCACTGTGTATTGACGAAAAAGTTTTACTGATACGCGCAATAGAAACGGGAGAGAAGATAAGCTCCATTTAACGACAACTCTCTATAACGCCATAAAATGCACAGTCCCTTCAGTGTCGCTATATAGAGTTTACACTGTAATTACAATAAAATAATATTTATTAGAAAAAAATAATATGTATAATAAATGGCTGGAGTGCTCATATTATGTGTATAGGTCACATATACTGAAAGGGTTTGACACAGATTGTGCACTTCGCAAATTGTGCACTTGACGCAAAATGTGCACTTCGCAAATTGTGCAATTCGCAAATTGTGCACTTCTCAAAATAGTAATTCGCAAAATGTGCATTTCGCAGATTGTGCACTTCTCAAATTGAGCACTCCTCAAAATGAATGTGAATATTATTATAATGGTTTTAAATAAAAACCGTTTACATACAATTTATTTTTTATTATTTTGCACGATCATAGCACTATAACAGTAGTTTCGTGTGAAAAATAATCACCTTCAAGAAATATTTTGACACATAATAATGAGCACTCCAGCCATTTAATATACATATTATTTTTTTCTAATAAATATTTATTTTTACTAATAAAATTATTTTAATTAATCGATTTATCACACTTTCAAAATAAATAGTTCTCTATACAAAAATAAAATTAAAAAAAAACATGTCTATTATTTCCTCAATAGCGTAACTCAGTAGGTAAGTACTAAGTACTCAATTTAGTCAAAAGTAAGAAATAGAATAATATGTATACCTACAATATTTAATGCTTCATTTATTTTTATACTGTACCTATTCATATTTTGATTAATTAATTATAATAAAAATATGAATACAAAATTTCACTCCCTATTTTTAAGAAAGCCATAAATAAATATGGCATTAAATATATATATGTAGGATCCACCGGTATTATTCCGTCAGATTCAGGCATCATGTGGGCAGAGTTTGGGTCTCGTGCAATGAAAATACACTGGGTGCGGTTCACTTGGTTATTTTAATTTTAAATCACAAATTGAATCAAACACAATTTAATTTAATCACTCACTACACTTATACTGGGCACAACGAATCGAGTACAGTTTCGGGATGTCTTCACACTGCTGCGGTCGGGCATTGAATGCGCTCCTCGCCGCCCCGATGAAACATCACGACTCTGTATAAGCGCGCGCAGACCACGTGATACTCAAAATGGCGCGCTTACGATTCGTTTGCTGTCCGTACTATTGACCGGATCCGACACGGCCATCCTGCGATTAACACGTCCTCGTGTGATCTTCTTCTTCTTCAGCCTCTTTCTACCATCTTGATGTAGGCCTCCTTCAACTCTTTTCACTCGTCCTCGTGTAATAATCACTCTGAAACACAAAATAGTCCACGACAGAATACTGTTCCACTCGGTCATTCCTGACCAAACTCTATATTCAGTTCTTTGGTTAAAATAAGGAAATTTCAACTCTACTGTACCATTAAAACCAATACTCTTTAACTAAATCAAACATTGGGAATAGCCAATTGAAAATACATCAATCACTACCCTAGGCCACTAACAAATACCCTAGGCCACTAACAACTACCCTGGGCCACCAACAACTACCCTGGGCCACCAACAACTACCCTGGGCCATGTACCACAGTCGTTCGAATCTACTTTCACAACTCTATTGCAAAGAAACTACCAATTTTCCAGTGACCTTCGACTTTCGAGTAAAACTTCTAACGCCACGGCTCTCTAGCCGACCAGCAATCACATTGCTTTCACACATCCAACTCATGGATCAGAACTTATGTGCGCATCCACCACGTGGATCGCCCGCTGACTACACAATATGGTCTCTCAAGACCCCGACCTCCGCCAGAGCCACCCGCGCACCGCGCATCCATGGACACCAGGATGTCAATAAGATACGGACTACGGCTACGAAACAGCTACTGGTACGGTCGAAAACAATACGGCCGATAGACCGTTTTACTCGATCTCTCACCACAACTTAATCAGAATCTATGGTAACTTCGACTGGTACATGACCCGTTGGCACGTTTGTAGGTACACTTAGAGTTCAAGAGTTTCAATGTGTAACGGTCACCTTGAACTTTGGATCTAACTAAGACTGATCGGAAATCCCAGAGCATTCAAGTACCTTTGCAATTGTATTATCACAATGCAGCAATATTGTAATCAAAACAGCAGGAATCAAATTCGTGGCCTGTGGCTAACACTAGCCCCACTAACAAACCTCTGTTTGTTTCACACCGTTCACCATGAACGCACAATACACGACCTCCGCCAGTGCCATCCGCACACCGCGCTTCTATGGACACCGAGATGTCAATAAGATACGGATTACGGCTACGAAATAGCTACTGGTACGGTCCGACCAGCCGACCTAAGATTCCACACTATCATTCAACTCAACATCTCTACTTCAAAATGGTACTTGAACCTCAGGCATTCCCCCCAAATCCACAGCACTTAACCAGCACTATGCATCACTACTAACCAGTTCGTAACATTGTAGCGCTTAACCAGCGTTACAAATCCTATCACTTAGACAGTAATAATAAAAAAGCTTAACCAGCGATATTACTCACTAACGCTTAACCAGCGATAGTCAACATAAAGAACACAAGGCACCAGAGGCGTAAGTAAAAATGAAACGATTCACCTGTGTTGTAACGTGTCTGATGGTGGTTGCACGATGCAGACATCGACGCGTCGCGCCGCGCCTTGGACTGGTCCGTTGCCACTGCCGCCACTACTGCTCGTACAGCGCACGGCTATGTGACCTGGCTTGCCACATTTGAAGCACACCAAGGTCTTCGATGCCGGCTGCTGCGTCACTTGACTTGATGCTGTAGGTCTTCCCTTCGTATCCATCGCCTTACTTCTGTACTCAATGCGCTTATGGGCGTTTTAGCACAGTTATAACACTTAATTGACGTTATTTTTCCTCGCTTGTTGTCACTTGTTTTCGATGATTCACAGATAGTGTTCATTTTTCGCATCAGATATGAAACGACTGGCGAACGTGGGTAATGTTTCTTTATCACTTGGTTTTTCACCACACTTTTTTTTTTTTAATGAGGGTACCCGCCTTTTCGAAATACATCTTGTTGTAAAAAGTACCTTAAATTCCTTTGTAGGCTATTTGAGATAGCCAGGTTGATGCTTCACCTTTAGCGCCTTGCTCAGCGTCAAAATAAGCTGGCATCCCTCCACTGCACTCCCGTTAAAACAAAAGTCGGTGGTGGCGCACCACGACCGCGCATCGGAATCCGGTTTGTCGGGGTCGAATTCCGGCACTAAAAACTTGTTTTTCACTGGCTGCGTTTTCAAAGTTTGCTGGTTTTGCATTTCAAAAAGTAACTCACTTCCACTGATTGATATTGTCACTGTTCCCGCGTGTAATTTCATTAGCACGATTTGATCCCACTTCTGATGTAGGATCCACCGGTATTATTCCGTCAGATTCAGGCATCATGTGGGCAGAGTTTGGGTCTCGTGCAATGAAAATACACTGGGTGCGGTTCACTTGGTTATTTTAATTTTAAATCACAAATTGAATCAAACACAATTTAATTTAATCACTCACTACACTTATACTGGGCACAACGAATCGAGTACAGTTTCGGGATGTCTTCACACTGCTGCGGTCGGGCATTGAATGCGCTCCTCGCCGCCCCGATGAAACATCACGACTCTGTATAAGCGCGCGCAGACCACGTGATACTCAAAATGGCGCGCTTACGATTCGTTTGCTGTCCGTACTATTGACCGGATCCGACATATATATTTTTTTTATTTCCTACTTTTCACTAAATTGAGTACTTACCTACTCACGAAATAATAGACATGTTTTTAATTTATGTTTTTGTACAGAGAACAATTTTTGTAAAAGCGTGATAAAAGCAATTAGTTAAAAATAAATATATAAAAAAATGTAATATTAAATGGCTGTAGTGTTCATAGTACTCGTATGTGTATGGCTAACATGTACTAAAAATAAGGGAACAGTGTATAAGACGGGGACGCGGGGTATGATGGGAAATCACACATTTAAGGCAAACTTAACACAATACTAACGTAGCGCAAGCGCCAACGGGACGCCATTTTGTAAATGGTCGTTGCAAATGACGTCCTGTTGGCGCTTGCGCTACGATAGCGTTGTGTTAAGTATGCCTAAAGAATGTATGTCCCCATTATACCTCGCGTCCCCATCTTATACACTGTTCACCTACATATTCAAAACATTTCCTGAACGTGATTATAAATACATGAAACTACTGTTATCGTACTAAACTTGTGCAAAATAATTAAAAAAAAATGTAAATAAACTGTTTTTATTTTGAACCATTATGTTAATTTTCAGATTCATTTTGAGGAGTGCTCAATTTGAGAAGTGCACAATTTGCGAAATGCACATTTTGCGAATTACTATTTTGAGAAGTGCACAATTTGCGAATTGCACAATTTGCAAAGTGCACATTTTGCGTCAAGTGCACAATTTGCGAAGTGCACAATCTGCGTCAAACCCTACTGAAAATACATAATCAAAATATTTCCTGAGCGTTATTATTTTTCACACGAAACTACTGTTAAAGTGCTATAATCGTGCAAGATAATAAAAAAATAGGTATATTGACTGTAAACGGTTTTTATTTAAAACCATTATAATAATATTCACATTCATTTTGAGGAGTGCTCAATTTGAGAAGTGCACAATTTGCGAAATGCACATTTTGCGAATTACTATTTTGAGAAGTGCACAATTTGCGAAGTGCACATTTTGCGTCAAGTGCACAATTTGCGCAGTGCACAATCTGCGTCAAACCCATTTATACGTCTACCTTCAATAATGATTTATGTTAACAATGTTTACCCACATAATATACTACATTAAGTATACCCAACTTCATGGGCGTACTCAGCTTCTGGCCTAGGGGGGGGCAAGTCAGATTTTTAGGTCGGATCGTCCGTAGCTGTTTTTAACCGACTTCAAAAAAAGGTATGAGGTTCTCAATTCGGTCGGTATGTTTTTTTTTTTTATGTATGTACATCGATTACTCCGAGTTTTCTAGTCCGATTAGTGTGATTCTTTTTTCGTTCGGTGCAGTATACTTGCAGTTTGGTCCCATAACAATTTCATCCAATTTGGTTCAGTACTTTATATTTTGTGAGCATTTTATTAATTTCGGCTACTTGGATGATCTTTACTTTTTGCGTGTTTGTTACGCGATTACTCCGCCAATTGTGGACCGATTTTCAAAATTCTTTTTTGTTGTACTAAGGATCGTTCACCTTAAGGAATACTGCAAGTTTCATCAAAATCTGTTCAGCAGTTTTTGAGATAGGGAATTTTATTAGCTTATTGTGTACATGAGCGATGTTAATACCGGTGCCACGGATTACAAAATTCTAGTGCACATGGAAGAAAATGATGTATTTGACAAGAATTTGGGTTGAATATTTAAACTAAAAAGAGTAAAATAAAAAACTAGTTTTTTATGTCACACATAGTGTATGACAAAACAAACAAGAGAAACTAAGACGTATATTATTTAAGGGATTATTTATGGGATATACCTATTTACCTGACGTGTATAGATCGTGGGTGTAACTTGCAAAGGTATATACGCCACGATCTGAGCTATGGCCCCTCACTTAGCCCGTAGGGTTCTTTTCTGTTCAGGACATTTGAAAATGTGGGTTTTTAAGATTTTTTTAAATCCATTAATTATTTTTTTATTTTTGTTCACCGAGTTTAAAGCTACCCTGAAATTTTCAGCCTGCTAGCTTATCGGGAAGTGCCTCAAAGCCTGTCCGCCATGTTGGATTTAAGTCACATGACTATTTTTTTCGCATTCCTGACAGCAAACCCTTTCATTTGGTACCCATAATATTATGGGGGTGGATTTAAAACAGCCAGTCCGCCATCTTGGGGAGGCCGCCATATTGGATTTGTTATGAAGTTTCTTAGCTAGTCATTGTATTGTCATCAGAACTCAGGGCGTGTGCAAAATTTCAGCCTGCTAGCTTATCGGGAAGTGCCTCAAAATTGAGTTGCAAAAGTCCAACCGGAACGACAAACAAGAAAAGTGAGTGTATAAAAACGTGGGGAAAAAAAAAATAGTAAGATCATCGAGTTCAAAAAATAATGACGTCACAATTTCTTTTGCCATAGAAAATGTATTACAGCTTATAAAAAGTATGTCACTGTGACTGGTTGCCAGTGTCTACTGCGCGGTTCATTTAAAAGTTAGAGCTTAAGGCCTCGTTTACACTTTGATTAGTAATTAGGCGAGTGCATACATGTTCTGCGAGATTTCCCCCCCCCTGGGTCGGGCCCCCCTGGGTACGCCCATGCCCAACTTTACCAAATTAAGGGTTAAATATACGTTTAGCTTCGTTCAAAACCACTTTTGCTCAGCCAGGTCAGCATTTTTGTGTTTAGGTAGGTTGGAATTGGTTAAAAAAACCGGTTTTAAACGCCCAAATGGTCGGTTCAACATTGCGCGGGATAATTGAAGAAGAAGAGCAAGTTTTCAGAGTGCCTAAAGCACTTTCGAAAAAATGCGGGTATTTCTTCATCTAGGTATGAGAAATCGGGGAAAATACATAAAAAAATGATTGCGACGAATTGAGAACTTGCTCCTATTTTCGAATTTGGTTAAAAATAATAAGGCTCGACTGCATTTTAACCTCGAATCCCGCATTTTAATTGTAGTAGTCCCGAACAACCGGTAATTAGCCTATTGGTGCCATTGGGCGGACCCACTGCGAATGCCAACTATGGCACCTACCTGCCTATTGTCACAGTAATGCGGTTTTATTACGCTCTATTTGATTGTATTTCTCCTGGAGCGTTACTATTTTAATAGGAATCTAGATTAGTACATTTATTACCAGTAAGTGCTCTTTGTTCAGCACTCTTATTGTTACAACATCGGTGTTATGAGCATGTGAATTGGCTGTCAAAATGTTTTGTTGTTTGTCAAGATTAACTTTTCGGCAGAGGGAGGTAAATATGGTTAATGTTTCATTTGTATTACACATACTTAACTTATAACTAGTATAATATAAAATTGGTGTAAGTATTATTTATATCGTTTATCTACTCTCATATCGTAAAATTCGAAATACAAAACTCAAAACGATTTTATAATGACATACTTTATACCATAGAGTATCGTAATGAAATTAAAAAATTAAATTATAACACTACTTCTCTAACAAAATAATGTTATAATAAAATTTTTTTTCATTATGATACAGTTTACAGATCATAGATACATCTATTTCATTTTTTATCTGTGGCTGCGCGCGCTCTAGATGGGAATGTTGGAATTTTGACGTTTGTGTTTCGGTGGATGACATGGTGGATGTTTATTAGTGTTTATTAATTTTTATCTTTTATTTGATATGTTCATGTTCAATGAGAGTAGATAAAGTAGTGTATGTAACTGTACATAATTAGGTATTATACCACTCGTGTGATACTATTAAAAAACTCGCTTCGCTCGTTTTTTAAACTCACACTCGTGTATAATACCCCTCATTATGTACCAGTTACATAAACTACTATTATGCAGCTTGGCCAGAACGCATTGAAACGGAACTAATCTTTTTGTTTCCTGACAACGTTTTAAAATCTTTGATATTTATGTAAACAAAAAACGCAGGTTTTTTAGATTTATTGTTGTGCCATAAAACTAACGTAATAAGTGAAAAAAAAACATTCAGAGTGCTGGTAGCGATCAAGAGCATAGTGGCGACTTCCGGTTTTCTACTCTAATTTGCCAAGCTGTACTTTTTTTTTGTATAAAGATCTTTATAATTAAATTGCAAAAAACTTTCCGACATTCATGCGTATGCGCTACACACCGACATTGTACAATTTTTTGGTGGGAGTAAATTTTTCGGTGCATGTAGGTGGTGCCCGAGCCTCAATTTAGCCGACTAAATAATCGGCTGGGTCAAGCCTTGGCTAGACCCAAAATATCCGTTTTTGTTCTCTATGGGGGAAAAACGGTTCTATTTTAGGTCTAGCCTGCGGCTTGACCCTTTGAGACCAGGGTGTCGAGTCTGCTAATTGTTTTTCAGAATGGCGCCACAATGGCGTTTCAATTTTCGAACCATTATTTACTCAGCAGTAAAAAATGGTTCGAATAAGCACTACAATTGAAACGCCATTGTGGCGCCATTCTGACTAATAATTAGCAGACTCGACACCCTGTTTGGTTTCTGCCGGCATGACTGACCTGTTGGTCTAGTGGTTAGTGACCCTGACTGCTATACCGGAGGTCGTGGGTTCGATTCCCACCCAGGACAAATGTTTGTGTGATGAGCACGATCATTTGTTCTGTGTCTGGGTGTAATTTATCTATAATATGTATGTATATAGAAATGTATAAGTATGTTTATCAGTTGTCTAGTACCCATAACACAAGCTCTGCTTAGCTTGGGACTAGATGTCGTTGTGTGATAGTTGTGGAATATTATTATTATTTTTATATGTAGTATATGTATATGTTTATTATTTGTATATGTTTAAAAACATCTCGGGATCATGATGGGATCCCGGACTTTTGAAGGGCGTGCCAGGAGCCGAAGCCATCTTGCAGAGGCCCATTGCGCATTTTTAAATGAAATGGGGCTCTAACCGGCGGTTATCCCTGTATGCACTATGACAGTATACCCAAGGACAACCCCCGGTTGGAGTTGGACTATTGCGTAATATGGAAACAAAAGACAGGGTTATGACGTTTGGTTGGTTTGGTGGACTGGTTTTAAATTCAAATTCAAATTAATTTATTTGCAAAAATGTAGGTACAATCAAGATCTTAACACTAATGTGGCCCAATTACATTTTACCATTACATATGGTGTGCAAATATGTCATATTATAGTTTGATTAACTCGCTAATTTATCTCAGTTTAAATTATACCTGTATACCTATTCATTCATACATGCATTAATTAAAGTCAAAGAAAAATAAATACAATGTCAGATTATTTGAAAAATACAAAGTCATAGTTAATAATTATAATGTCAGGATTCAATAATAATTATATTACAATACATTCAATGAATTAATAATTATCATCAGTATCAGTACTATTACAATTTTATTTGGAGTGCCCTTCTGTACGATATGACATAAATTCTTCTAAATCATAAAAACAATTTTCTCTTAACCAATGTATTAACTTTCTTTTAAACATGGGTAAAGGTAAATCTTTGAAAGCGTCTGGTAATTTATTATACACCTTTATAGCCATTATGCTAGAGTTTCTTTTATGCAACGCTAGTCTACATGGAGGTACGTGGAGCATATGTTTATGTTTGGCTTTATTTCTAGGAGCTACATTTCTGTTTATAACATCTTTATGCTTCGTAAAATAATCTGGATTTTTTTTCACCAGTAGGCATAATTCTTTAATATACATGCACGGTAAAGGCAAAATATTAAATTTTTTGAACAAGGGCTTACAGCTATCGGTATACCAGGCACCACAGATTGCACGCACACATTTTTTTTGAACTCTAAACGCCCTTATGATATCCACCGAATTGCCCCACATTACAAGTCCGTATGCAAGTACTGACGAAACGTAGCCATGATATGCGCAAAGAGCAGCTTCTGTTGATACTGTGACTCTTACTCTTTTTAATGCATAGACAAAACGATCGAGCCTGTCACAAACGTAATCGACATGCTTCTTCCAGTCACAATTTTGATCTACTTGTATACCAAGAAATTTAGTGCTTTCTACTCGTTCTACAATAGTGTCATTGTATTTAACATTAAGTAGCAATGGTTTTCTTTTTGTTGTTTGGAATTCAATCATCTTGGTTTTTTCCATATTAATTTTCAGGTTATTATAGTGTAACCATTGTATGATGTCGTGTAAAGCTTTGTTTACTTCTTGTTCATATGTACTGTCGTTTTCACATTTCACAATGAGAGTTGTGTCATCAGCAAATAAGATTGTATCATGACGGGTGCAGTTTGGGATATCATAAACAAACATGTTGAACAAAAACGGTCCTATAACGGTGCCCTGAGGAACACCAAAATTGTTTTGCAGAAACTCACTTCTTAAAACCACATTTTTATTATTTATGATATTAGATATTTCCACACATTGCTTTCTGCCCCTTAAATAGTCTCTTAACCAATCGTTCGCTTTACCCCTTATTCCATATTTTTCTAACTTGTACAACAGTAAATTGTGGTCTACAAAGTCGAAAGCTTTGCTCATGTCTAGAAATATCGCCGCAACTGGTATGCCATCGTTTATAGCCTTAGTCACAATTTTCATCAAGTTGAAACATGCCAGCGAAGTAGTGCTATCTTGCCTAAATCCAAATTGCTCATTTTTAAGTAGATTATGATTTGTCGCAAATTCTTGAAGTCGCATGAGCATCACTTTCTCGAACACTTTCGATAAGATTGGGATCAACGTTACAGGCCTATAATTATTCATGTCCGATCTTTCACCCTTTTTAAAAAGTGGCTTAACTATTGATGTTTTTAGAATGCTTGGAAAAGCACCTTCCTCAAAGGACAAGTTTATTAAATAGCTCAGTGGTTTACATATATATGGAGCAGTTATTTTTACTACTTTTGTTGTGATGTCATCACTTCCCACCGCGTTCGTGTCGTTTAAATTTTTAATTACTCTAAATACTTCCATAGCGTCAGTTGGTTTAAGAAATATCGTATGTGCATTATATGTCTCAATAGTTTTGTTTATGTTGTACCAATCATGCTTGAAGTCGTTATTGTTTGTCAGCTTTATAAAAAATTCATTAAATTTGTCACTTATTTTTTTAGGGTCTTCATATGTCTGATTATTTTCAATTATTCTGTCAATGTTAGTTTTTGAGTTAATGTCATTAATATGTTCGTTAATAACTTCCCACGTGGCTTTGCATTTGTTTTTATTATTATCAATGTATTTCTTACTTTGAAGCTGTCGAGAGTTATGTATGCACTTTTTAAGTATAGAACTGTAGGATTTGTATTTATTATTCAGTTTTTTTCGGTTAGTTTTATTGTATTGTTGGCTAAGATAGAGATACCTCTTCCTTGTACAAGATATTCTAATACCTCTCGTTAACCATTTACAGTTCCCTTTTTTATTGGATTTCTTAATGGTCTTCACAGGGAAGCATAGGTCGAAAAATAATTTAAATAGATTATGAAATTCAGTGAAGGATTCTTATAAGTTATTAATTTCATAAACGGTTGAGAAACTAAGAGCCGAGATGCAACTACAAAACTTGCCCATATTTTCGGTACTGTAATCTCTGACACTTTGATACCAGCTATGTACTTCATAGGATGGATTTGTTTTCAGTGATAGCGTTTGTCCTGTTTCGTGGTCAGACAAGGCTAGATGATGTACCTCCGCTTTAACTTTTTTGATGTTGCTTGCTATCTGGTCTAGACATGCTGACTGTCTCGTTGGCGTTTTAATATGCAATTCTATATTGAAATTTTTTAATATAGACTTTAATTCTTCGCTGTGCTTGTTGGTTATATAATATCTATGGAAAAACTATGACCCCTGCCTAATCAATGTTTTATATACATAGATACGTTGGCAGGGGGTGACTTGCACACTCAACAAATGGACCCCCAAACATATCGCTAGCACTAGGTGACGTAGCGACAAGGGGGTAACATATCCTGAGGTGCTTGAGGAGTGGAGAGGTATTCCACGGTTCTCAGAATCGACCAGGAACCCGGAAGTATGGTCGATCCCTACAAACACTTATTGAAATACTTCCTTCCTCCGAGCACGTTTGCTCTTGCGAATCTCCACTCTAGCCAGCCGATTAAGGCAAGAAAGAGGTGGGAGATCTGTTCCTCGTCAGTGTTCACTCTGACCGGCCAATAAAGGCAAGCCAGAGATGAGGAACAAGATATCTCCCGGGAGATCAGGTCCGTGGGGTTGCAACTGCCCAACAGCTCGCCACAAGCTGCCCTGCGGGCAAGCTGCCCTGCGGGCAAGCTGCCCTGCGGGTTATTATTATTATTATAGCAGCGTACTGTGAAAACTAATTGGGGTTACTTTCATGTCTAAGATGGTTCTATAATAATTATGTTGAACAAATGAAACACTGGTTTAAAAAACGAAAAACATAAACTTTTACTTTTTGGAAGCAGCTATAAGCTCGAGTATTCAAAAGCTGGGCCATCATGTCCTGCAAGGTTTTCGTTTGTTCCTTGAGGATTTTAATTTCTTCAGCTGAATCAGTTTTTTGCTTTTTGTTACCATGATGTGGTGACTGAGATGATGGTCGCCTTCTCTTCTCCCTGCCAGACATCAATCTTTCTGCTTCTTCCCTTGAGATTAGATCGTCTCCAATATCTCCAATCGCTGCCATGAATAATTCCAAATTTGATGAAGAACCATGAATTCTAGCCGCCAGTGATTTAGGGTTTATAATTAAGGCCCTACAAAAGGGCCATTCCAAAAGTGATAATTTGTAACTCTTGAATTTCTTTTCTGATACTAACGTAGTATCCGGGTCAAAACATTTTATCACGGATATTGTCGGGATCGCAAATCTCAATTTATTGAGAGTTTGCGGATCCATTCGTGATCCAAACAGATCTTCTTTTGAATAATTGATAACTTTCCAATATCGCCATGTATCTGGATACACTTGATCGACGACTTCGATGATGCGATCTGTGAAGTGTGTGAAGGCCCTTGGTAGCGCCATCGTAAGCCCTGATGCGATGGGGTGCTATGACAGGAAACCTCCACGTGCGCCCGTGGACTGGAGTTCCCTCTCGGATACGTCCGGGGGGAAGACCAGTTTTTCGGGCCGGTGCACCCTGGGATGCGGGCAAAAACTCTTCCTTAGGCACTGTGTGCCTAAGGGGTCTCTTTGCCCGTATGCGAATAGCCTGTCGTGTGGACGCTCCAACGCGTGTCCCTCTGATTAGCAGAGGGCACAGCGGTGGAGCGGGCTTGCGGACGGTGAGTTATGGGTAGCTCGCCGTCCGACCAAGGACCAAGCCCGGGTCGGTGGCGCGTCGTGTTTCGCGCCAAATGCCTGCTGGGGTCGCGGGTTTTTTCTTAACCCAGGTTACCGTGGCCCCGGAACGTAAAGGGTATAGGAAGGAACACGGGTGGATTTTAGTCAGTAAGAGTCTGACAGTCCCTTCCGCCCCACCCAGGGCGGGAGAACTCATTTGATGATTTTACCACCTAAAAAAAAAAAAAAAGCCCTGATGCGATAAGAAATAAATCCATTTAGGAATTTATTGGTATAGGCGCCTGACGGGTCATCGAACTTTAGCCGTCAATAATAAACTGAGCCGACTGATGCATAAAAGTTAGCCTACGGGCCATGATTCTGAGTCGTCGGCTCTATAAACTGAGCCGACCGCTCACTTCATTGACCCTTGCAGGCTCACTTCAACGACCCGACGGTTCACTTGATTGGGCCGACGGCTCACTTGATTGGGCCGACCGATGGCTCACCTCATTGGGCCGACCGACGGCTCACTTCATTGGGTCGGCCTAATTTTAGGTCCACGTCTGGGCTGACTGGCCGCAAGACGCCAACGAGGGCACAAATAAAAGGTAAAACCTCTAAGGACTACCCAGGGTGAGTTCAAAATAAAGAAAATAGTAAACACAGTAGTTATCCGACTTTATCAACTCATATCACAAGGAGCTCAACGAAACGACGAACAATACCAAAGAAAGGACATTTGGGTAGGCCGCATAAATAACTCAAACTGTCAGACAATTAAACGCAAGAAAATAATAAAAAAAAAGAGTAGAATAAAATGTAACCCACATTTGTTCTCATATTCACAAGCTAGCAAAAACACAAAAAAAAAGACAAAATTAAAATTACAAAGTAATTCATGTCAACAATAATAAAAAATCCTACTAATATTAAAAAGGCGAAAGTTTGTAAGTATGGATGTATGGATGTTTGTTACTCTTTCACGCAAAAACCACTGAACGGATTTGGCTAAAATTTGGTATACAGATAGTTTATAACCTGGATTAACACATAGGATAGTTTTTATCCCGATTTTATGTTCCCGTGGGATAATTTTTGAGTTGCTGCGGGTGAAACCGCTGGCAACAGCTAGTATAAAATAAAATAAAACATAAAAAAACAGATGACAGAAAATGTCAAAATATGTAAAAATATAAATAAATTACAAAGTAATCATGTCAAAACAAAATAAAATACAATGTGTCAAAATAAAAATAAAAGAGAAGTATAAATAAAATGTCAGAGTGTATAAAAATAAAAACATGTCAAAATTAAAAATAAAATGAGTAAAAATAAAATAAAATGTCAAAATAAAGTAAAAAGTAAATAAAAAAATAGTATAAAAGAAAACATTGAGTGAATTTAATTGGAGCAGCTTATTCCCATGCCTTTTTATCCTCTAAATAATGATTTATATTATAATAAGCTTTCTTGGATAAACGTTTTTTATATGATTTGAATTTATTAATACTTAGCGTTTGAATAGGGCCGGGAAGTTTATTATAGAAACGTATACATTGACATCTAAACGAAATCCCTATTTTTTTGAGCCGCGTTGCTGGAACAATAAATTTATCTTTATTCCTCGTATTAATATTGTGAATATCACTATATTTTTTAAAAAGATTAATATTTTTATGTGCGTACAAAAGGTTTTCATAAATAAATTGAGAGGGCACAGTCAATATATTAATCTCCTTAAACTTTTCTCTAAGGGAGCTTCTGGGACTCATTTTATAAATGGAACGAATTGCCCGTTTCTGCAATACAAAAACTGTTTGAATATCGGCGGCATTTCCCCATAAAAGAATACCGTACGACATCACACTGTGGAAGTAACTAAAGTAAACTAAACGCGCTGTCTCTAAATCAGTCAAATCGCGAATTTTTCTAACAGCGAAAAAACTGAGCTCTGCAGCATTGCAGAGCTCAGTTTTTTTGCCAATTTTTCTATATGGGGACCCCACTGAAGTTTATTATCCAAGGTTATGCCTAAAAAGACTGAGGTATCTTCCGGTTTTGAAATTTTGATCCTTTATCCGTATAACAGTTTCCACTTGTTTAACATGAGGTATCGTAAATTTAATACATTTCGTTTTTTTCTCATTTAGAAGAAGATTATTACATTCGAACCAATTAACTATTTTTGCAAGAGCTCTATTAACATCATCAGTAACGATCTGCTGACGTTTGAGTTTAAATAAAAGAGAGGTATCGTCTGCAAACAACACTGTTATGATTGTCTTTTATTAAGTAAGGCAAATCATTTATATAAATGAGAAACAAAAAAACCGGTCAAGTGCGTGTCAGGCCACGCACAGTGTAGGGTTCCGTAGTTGCCCATCATAATACTTATGCAAACTAACTAAACTGATTTGCTGAATTTAATTTTAAAAAGAAGAATTTTCAAAATCGGTCCAGGACTCTTTGAGAAATCGGGGAAAATACATAAAAAAAAGATTATAACGAATTTAGAATCTCCTCCTTTTTTTGAAGTTAGCTATAAATAGTTGACAATAAAAACCTACCTATCCCGAAAACACATACCGTAAAAACATACCTATTAAAGCTGTAAAAATAAAGTTGACAAACTTACATTTGCAGTTGAAGAACATGTTCTCCGATACATTTTGTTTAAGAAAATAATTATGTTATCCAAGTACATTTTATAAGTTGGTCGACTATTACTCGTAAAGTTGTAAAGCCTACTTAGTCATGATAATTTTCTTTTAAACTTCGTTATACATACTACTATTGTGAATTTTTTCACACCCCCAAACATAACCGTTTAGCTGGTAGAGGGGGGGGGGGGGACACTCGAGTCGAGCAAAAATTAGCACTTTAAAGCTCAATATTTCACAAACGAATCTTTTTATAAAAAAAATGTTAATGGAAACTATAAATATTTTTTAAAGACCTATTTAATGATACCCCACACTAAGGGGTACGCGAGAAAAAAAAAACATCCCCACTTTACGTGTACAGGAGGTACCCTAAAAAAAAATATTTTACGAGATTTTATTTTACCACTTTTTCGGCACAACAAATCCGTATATTCACACCAAATTACAGCTCTCTAGTACTGTGCGTCTCTGAGCTAAACTGCGGACAGACGGACGGACGGACGGACGGACGGACATGGCGAAACTATAAGGGTTCCTTGTGGACTACGGAACCCTAAAAATGGGCCAAGAATTGAGCCCTGGGGTACCCCCATTTTTACAACAGATCCAGGGGATCTTTTTCCGTTGACGTCCACTCTTTGAATCCTATCACTCAAATAAGAGGTAAGAAGATCCAAAGAGGCGTTCCGGATACCGTAGTGGTGCAGTTTCCTGATCAATGTTTCGTGAAGAACGCAATCGAAAGCCTTGGACAAATCGCAAAAAATGCCCAAAGCGTCGCATTTGTCTTCCCATGCATCATAAATGTGTCCTAAAAGTTCGACACAGTCATCAGTTGTTGAACGACCCCTTGTAAAACCGAACTGTTTATTATGTAATAACTTATGTTTGTTAAAAAAACTTTGCAATTGAACCAAAATAAGCTTTTCAAAAATTTTACTAAAGGAAAGGACATTAATTTCAAATAATTATCATGTCGTTCTAGTTAACATTAATAAGTAGTCACTAAAATTAATTAAATTAAGGCATTATTATATTTTATTTTTATTTTATTACTTTTAAGTAAATGTTTTAGCAGATGCATGGGAAATAATACTCATGTAAATAATAAGCATAATTTATATTAAGTTAGTACCTAGACCATAATTATGCATAAGCTGCTAGTGCAAATAAAATTTCGTCCATCTTCTTGTTTACTTTTAAGAAACTTACAGCTAAAACATTAGTCCAAAAATTTAAATGTACAGAAGAAAGCCAATTACATGTTTCCACTAATAAGAAAAAGTATAGAATTGACAAAATAGCGAAAGTTCAAATAATCAATTGAACAATAACACGAGAAGCAATTACGGACCCAAATTATTATGGTATGGTATTATTCGTTGTGTGCGCGATGACAGCGCCCCTAGTGGCCGCAACTATTCAGGACTTGTCATCTGTCAAATCATGTCAACTAGATGATAAGATATCTTTGTGATATTAAATTTCGACTAGTTTTTCAACGAAATTGAAAAAATAGTGTAAAAAGTGAGTGTGTATATTATACCTAGCGATTTTCTTCCTCGTGGAAAATATGGATATTATAATACGCACGGGATTTGAATCGGTTAAGCATAAAATACATTTCCAACCTCAAACTGAGCAAAAAGGGAAAAAATTAGTATTAGCACAGCATGTGAGAGAAGTGGAAGAGCTTAGAACGAACGGGAAAAGTTAAAGTTAAAGTTTTCGTATTAAATTATAAAGAAAGTTATGAAAATAAAGCAACTTGACACATGACAGCCCAGAATTAATTCACATTTCTGCCACGTCGTGCGCTACGATCGATTTGCCGTTCCCCACCACCCACTTCGCACATAGTCAATGGTAATTCTACGAACACAAGTGAACACGACGTTATATAATCAAAGGTGAACACATACAAATTACATGGTCATATTTTCTTATCATTTAAAAAGTCATTAATACAATAATAGCATTTTTCTAATAATAGTGCAGTCAGTTATGATTTAAATATACGTATAGGGGGTTTCTTTGAAACTGTGTGGAATTTTATTACATGTACAAGATAGGTCCCGTTGACCTAATATTAATATTGTTTCTTAGTAATAGGTCGATTACACCTAACGAGTACAGCGGCGAGTCAGTGTCCTCGGCCGAGTGCTCGGTTGGTATAGACGGGTCCATATTGGCTCACCTAAAGTTGTTTACCCGAAATTGTTCTTCCTAACGATTTGTAATCCGAATGATCACTCTTCCTAAAATTTTTCATCCTAAAGTTTTTATTCATACTTTTTGTAGTGCTACCGGCGATGTTCATAACACTCATTTTTCCGAAAATTGTTATCAATAATATCGTTATTGTAAATATATTGAAACTCCTACTGTTTTTTATCATAACGTTTTTATCCCTAAACATTATTACGGTGATATTTTTATTTAGTCATTTTACTGGATTTAGGGTGACTTTTACCAACGGTTAAACATGTTTAAAATTTTATTTAAGCACAAAATTATATTGAATTTTGTGCTTAAATAAAATTTTAAACATGTTTAACCGTTGGTAAAAGTCGCCCTTAGTCAAACTAAATCCAGTAAAATGTCTACAATTTAGTCAAACTAAATAAAGTAAAATGTCGAGAAAATTCGACGCTCCTACTTCTGGGTGGTTTAAAAAAAAATAACCACGAAGGGGATGGCGGGGTCTTTCAGACCCCGCCATCCCCTTCTAACCTAACCTGTCCGAGTCGGGGTGCCCCCAATCGTTTTTGGTCAGAGTGTCGTGTTGGGGTCACTATGAAAAAAATACTGGCGACAAATTTCCAGGTTGCGCTCGCCGGCCGCTCCCGCGGCACCGCTCGCTTTGCTCGCTCGACTGGGTTAGAACTGTGACCAGCTACTCGCTGGTCACAGTTCTAACCTAACCTAACGTATAGATATCTTTTCAGGTACACACCGCTTTAAATAAAATTAAGAAGACGCTTTAACTAATAAAAAAAAAAACAATTCATAAAATTAGTGAGTGCGAAGCAAGCACTTCCTCAAGTGCTAATATGCCAAAAACATAAAAATAAATCTAAACAAAAAAGATATGACTTTGAATAATAGTGTAAAAGAAGGTTATGTTGAGAAAATATAGGAAAACAAATAATAGTATAATAGATGTTTATTGCTACCGATATTATGAAGTCGAATGATTCGGAATTACGAATATTAGTGACAGTGCAATTAGGAGTTGTGATCATTAGGATTAAAAATGTTAGGAATACAATTTTCGGGTTTCCGATGATCGGAGTTTAAATTTTAGGTGAACTTTGGCGCGCCCGGTATAAACACTTTAACGAGTGCTTATTGTTCGAGTGCTCCACATGTGACTGTTCATAAAATACCCTAGGCTGATAAAATTTTCGTTTTTCCTAAATCACTTTAATATAGTGGAAAATATGAAAGATGGGGCCCCCCCATTAATATTACTCTCTCGGCCGAGAGCTTATTTACTGACTCACCACTGTACTCGTTCGGTGTAATCGACCCATAATGCTCATCACTTTAAGTAAGTAGTTTAGTGTACTCTGTGGTCCCAAATGACAGCGCTCGTTCAGGAACGTGACATATACACATACATTTACATGATATCAGCACCATTCAGCTCAACCAAACTTAAATGATCTAACACGCGCGTTTACTACGGAATCCTAAAAAGTGGCTTCACCGTATACAGTAGAAAGTAGTTTTTTATATTCACGAGCATCACATTGTTTGTAGAGCATGTGCTATCTGTGTTTCTTTAATGTGAGCTGTTGTTACTCTAGCTTGGTACTTCTTTTTCACGTAGCGTAGGCATGTTTCTTTGTACTGTCACGAGCAATAGTATGTATACACTAAGCAGTGTTCAAAAGCGATTTTCTGCTACCATATTGATCAAACTTTTGCCTTTTCATTAGACTTCTATTTTGGAAGACATACTATTATGAAATAGGTCTTATTTCAAAGTGGAAACCAGTACCTATTTCACGAGTAATTTGCGTTTGAATTTTGTTAAGTGTATATACCTACATGTTATTGCTAGTGACTGTACACGGAGCGTGTGTGTGGGGTAGAATTCTGCAGGCTATTATATAAATTGCGGTTCAGGGTTTCGCGTTGCTTACGCGAATTTAAACGTTTTAGAAACGTGTAGTACGGGATGTAAGCGTTGCAAGGGTCGGCCGGTAGGTAAAAATGAAAAAGTTCTTTCTTGCAGCAGAGATGTATAATCACGATAATTATCAGAGCGAGTGAACTGACTCGTGTGAAGGTTGCGCGTGGACTGTTCAACAAAAATACACTATCGTCTTCCCCAGTCACTGGCGATAAACTTCTTACAACCAAAAACTACAGTAAGCATTGTTAAAATAACACAATAAAAAACGCGCTCTGGGAAGCCCAACGTCATAAAAAAAATAAAGCATTACAGTCGGCATTTCGTTAGGGCACTAGGCCATAAACTTTACACTTCCGACAAACACCCTTTCTTAATTGCCAGTTCACAATGCAGTTTACAAGAACAATTCGCTATACAATAAAATGTAACACTGCAGCTGCGTATAATAAAACATCATATTTCAGCTATGTAAGGCGGCGGAAAGGACTGAAGAATAGTCTATTGTATCTATTACTTCGGAGCTTTGTAGCCGATGGATAATACCTAAAGAAACAAATTCCGTCGAGCCAAAGCGTGGGAAACTTATTGGCTACGTGCATCTTAATACTAAACAATTAAACTGAAGCTATACACAAAAATTATTTACATTGGTACCTGCTTACGATCTAATTATACATATTTTACAATCAATTATACATATTTACAATCTAATTACACGGTACCAACTTACGATCTACTGATACATATTTACAATCTAATTACACGTTGCTACATTGGTTGGTAGGGACATATGTGGGGCGTTAAGTCGCCACAAGTACCCCCCTACCAGTGATTTAGATCACGGAACAAAACAAGTGATTTGGGCCATAAATCTGCTAGTGATCTGAATCATGATAAACCAGCCATAGTCAGGGAAACGAACACGTCTATTAGACCTGCGCGGAACCGTGCGTTGGTTCCTAAACGGTGCGTCTGCCGTTCGGTCGTGGGCAGTTGCTTCAGTCGCAGTATTCGCGTCTGACGCTCCCTCTAGCGGGTTTCCCTCGGCTGCGGTGTGTGAACCCGAATCATGACTAATGCTACCATGAAATTACCACCATACACAACATATTTGAGTTATGGAGTCTCATCAATCAAGTAACAACATAATGTAGATACAGTCAAATATCAAATTATAACAAATTCGTAGACACGGGTGTAAATGTAAGCTACTTTAATACTAAGTCGTGTCGACACATGAACAGACATTCGGGCGGTCAGCGACGACAGCAACAGAATTAAACATCATAATTTTACCATATTCTATTTCTAGACTTAATTTATACACATCGCCCTAAACGAGTCCTAAGAAGTATTTCTTTGTTCACAATCAAACCGGCGAGCTGCTATAGTGTCGTCGGGTCGCGGCGTGCACTCACTAACTTATTTATACCGCACAATCACACTAAACTATGCGCGGTGGCCGGGAGGCCTCTCTACCGCACTCAGTACGGAGAGTAATAACTGCCGCGTCTGAAACCTGATATACAAGCACTTTTCTGTCGGATCGGTAACTCTTGACATCCGCAGGAAGCTCTCGGCGCATCTCATCCAGGTTTCAGGGTCAGCTGTGCTGAACTGAGCCATCTGCGGCCACGACACCTGCCTGGAGCTGTTAGCTGGGCCGTTGACACTGCCGCCACCGGGGGTTGCAGTCGGACCCGTCATGATGATGTCACTGCACGTGCACTCACTTGAATGTCCCGGAGTATCACCAATTGTCAAGTCGCCACGTTGCCGTTAATTAATCACTGCGGCCCGACCCTTTATAAACCGAAAGCTCACGTTTACTAAATACATGATCACGTCGGGGTCACCACTTTCGCGTTGCTTACGCGAATTTAAACGTTTTAGAAACGTGTAGTACGGGATGTAAGCGTTGCAAGGGTCGGCCGGTAGGTAAAAATGAAAAAGTTCTTTCTTGCAGCAGAGATGTATAATCACGATAATTATCAGAGCGAGTGAACTGACTCGTGTGAAGGTTGCGCGTGGACTGTTCAACAAAAATACACTATCGTCTTCCCCAGTCACTGGCGATAAACTTCTTACAACCAAAAACTACAGTAAGCATTGTTAAAATAACACAATAAAAAACGCGCTCTGGGAAGCCCAACGTCATAAAAAAAATAAAGCATTACAGTCGGCATTTCGTTAGGGCACTAGGCCATAAACTTTACACTTCCGACAAACACCCTTTCTTAATTGCCAGTTCACAATGCAGTTTACAAGAACAATTCGCTATACAATAAAATGTAACACTGCAGCTGCGTATAATAAAACATCATATTTCAGCTATGTAAGGCGGCGGAAAGGACTGAAGAATAGTCTATTGTATCTATTACTTCGGAGCTTTGTAGCCGATGGATAATACCTAAAGAAACAAATTCCGTCGAGCCAAAGCGTGGGAAACTTATTGGCTACGTGCATCTTAATACTAAACAATTAAACTGAAGCTATACACAAAAATTATTTACATTGGTACCTGCTTACGATCTAATTATACATATTTTACAATCAATTATACATATTTACAATCTAATTACACGGTACCAACTTACGATCTACTGATACATATTTACAATCTAATTACACGTTGCTACATTGGTTGGTAGGGACATATGTGGGGCGTTAAGTCGCCACAAGGGCAAGACAAAAGAATGAAACCAAATACAGTGTGCTAAGTGGGTTCCGTTGGGATGTAAAGAGGTGTCACGCGTCACGCTTCGCGCGTCATGCGTTTATATAAGCGGGTGCGAGCCAGCGCCTGCGCTCAAACCGAATGTGCTGTTTCATGGGTACTCATACACGGTGACTACTCGACATGCCGAAGATGGTTACCCGCGAGAAAAGCGATTACGGCAGGAAGGTACAGGAGAAAGCTGTCATTGAAAAGGTCATCATCACGATAATCTATTTCGCTTTCTTCGGTAGAGAGGTGGGCCTGATATCCACCGTCGTCGAAGTTTTAGTGGAAAGGATCATCAGTTGCATTTACTATAACGCGGTACAAAACATTTACGAGTATAAGAATATAAAGGAGTAGCCCTTAGGCCTACCATCAGGCGGGCACCCCGGCTCACGTGTTGTGTTGTGCAGAGGCAGATGGCGATCGAGCGCTGCGCGGCCGAGCGGCCCGCCAGCCCCGCGCGCGCGCCCAGCCCGCCGCCGCCGCACGCGCACACGCGCGTGCTCACGCTCGAGCACGGCGAGCATCACGACTCTACCCTCTACCGGTAAAGATAACACTCGCTTGCTCTTTGTTCTGTCGTAGAGCATGTTTTTTTCATTAATACCCTCGTTTTGTATTTTTTCAGATTTGAAAAAGGCTGCTATTTACAATTCTGCCCCGGTCCTTCACTACTTGGCCGAAAAGTATTTCTGTATACCAATTATGTGATGGCTGATAGTCGTAAGTATTGCAATCTCTAATACCTTGTACGTTTGGTCCTATGCGTTTGACACAACGAGCTACTTTGCGACAACGTATAACACAATGATGATTGCATACAGAAGACGAGAAGTGCGGCGAGCAAGCCGAGTTCATCCGCAACCAGTACTACGGTCTGGAGTGGCACCGAGCGGCCGACGACGAGCCCGCGGCCTCGCTCGGCGCCGGCCTGCTCGTCACCGACAGCGACATGTACTGCCAGCTGCGCCTCGCGCGCGCCGGCTCCTTCCACTACTACTTCGTGTACGACAGCGCGTGAGTACCGCTCGGCCGCGACCCTCGCGTTCCTGGCTCGCTCGCTCAGCGCCGCTCTGTTGCAGGGAGTCGGCCGTGGGCCCGCAGGGCTCGGGCTGGTTCCACGTGGCGCCGACGCTGCGCGCGGGCCCGGCCGGCCGCGACGTGGTGCCGCTGGACGGCGTCATGTGCCAGACCGTGCTGGCCAAGTGCCTGGGCCCGCTGCCGCGCTGGGAGAGCGTGCTGCGCGTGGCGCGCGAGGCGGGCTACAACATGATCCACTTCACGCCCGTGCAGGAGCTGGGCGCCTCGCGCTCCGGCTACAGCATCGCCAACCAGCTGCGACTCAACCCGCAGTTCAGCGCCGAGTCCGGCCGAGAGCCTACCTTCGCGGACGTCGAGAACGTCGTCTCCAAGATGCGCAGCGATTGGAAGGTGAAACCGTCGTAGGGTCGTACGTTCTGCCCCGTCGAAAGCGAAAGAGCTCTCTCACGACTCGCTCTACGTCGCGTCTGCAGATGCTGTCGATCTGCGACATCGTGCTGAATCACACGGCGAACGAGACGCCCTGGCTGAACGAGCACCCGGAAGCGACGTACAACTGCAGCAACTGCCCGCACCTGCGACCCGCCGCGCTGCTGGACGCGCTGCTGGCGCGCCTCACGGCCGACGTGGCGCGCGGCGACCACGAGGCGCGCGGCGTGCCGGCCCGCGTGAGCGCGCACGAGCACCTGGAGGTGAGGCCCGCGCCGCCCCGCCCCGCCCCGCGCCGCCCCGCCCCGCCTCACGCGCCCTCTGTCCGCAGGCCATCAAGCACCTGCTGCTGACGCAGCTGCTGCCGGAGGCGCGGCTGCACGAGATGTACATGTGCAACGCCGCCGAGCTGGTGCAGGAGTTCTACTACATGGCGCGCAACAAGTGAGTGCCGGTCGCGGCCCGGGCGCTGCACGTCCGGCCCGCTCTGACCCGTGTGTTGCAGGGTGCCGGCGCCGGGCGCGGGTCCGTCGCGCGGCGAGCTGCGCCTGCTGCCGGACCCTCAGCTGCGCCGCCTGCGCGCCACGGTGGACATGGACCTCGCGCTACAGCTCTACAACGTCTACAGGTGAGGTTACATGATAATAGTGACGACACGACACAAGAATATCGTCTGCTCGGAGCACGCCGATATATAAATAAATAAAATAAATAAATAATAAATCGTTTATTTGTACACAAAAATAGTACTTACTAGGCAAGGACTTAAGATTAAGTTGTACAACAGTGTCATAGTTAAAGTCGAAACATCTGACTCCTAAACTAGGCAAGAAGCCTGTATCTTAGAAGCCGAAGTTCCCCAAGATTTCATTGACATACAACAGTTTAAATATGATCGTCGTACAAGTACTTAAACATAAAAATACAGAAACAAGTGAATATTCGCAAACAGCATTTTTCTTTTATACCTACTTCAAGACATTACTTTGAGTAAATTTTCAGTTTCATCATATGATAGCCACTTGGTTATTAATACATTTTTCACCTCATAAACAATCCAAAGCCAAGCCTCATATCCAAAGCCAAGATTTTATTTGAAGCATTATAGCTTGAATCTCCATTAAAGAGTGAGCGCAGCGAGCTCGAAAAGGGAACAACTTTTTAGGACCCTTAGAAATTTAACCGACTTCGGACTTCAAAAACAAAAAACTTTAAAAAAAAAGTAGGTACCGACTTCAAAAACAAATACAAAAAAGTTAAAAATAACTATTCTTTCGTAAGTCAGTGGCAATAGTCAATGAAATAGAAATCAAACTTCCGAAAGAAAAGTTATTTTTAACTTTTTTGTATTTGTTTCTGAAGTCGGTACATTTTTTTTAAGTTTTTTGTTGTTGTTTTTGAAGTCGGTTACTTTTTAAAAAAGTTTTTATTTTACCCTTTTTAGTTTATTTGTTAAATTATTCAACCCAAATTCTTGTAAAATACATAATTTTCGTCATGTGCACTAAACTTTTTACCAAGCTAAAAAAAAAGGGTCTTGTAATCCGTCACTACATAAAAAATCCATATCTCAAAACTAATGAACCGATTTTGATTAAACTTGAATCGGACCTGTAGTTCCGGAGATTTGCGAACACAAACATAAAAACATACATACGCTTATATTTGGCACATTTGTTCAGACGCTGATATAGACTAACATAATTATTCAGAAACTGGGCAGTTCTGGAAATATTACATACATACGGGTCGAATTGATAACCTCCTTTTTTTTAAATCGGTAAAAAGGGTAAAATAACCTACCAAATAACTTTTCTTTCGGAAGTCGGTGGCTTTGCTTTTTTATTTCATTAACGGCTGGTTTTTCAATAGTCAGTTAACCGTTAATAATAATAATAATAAAGCCTTTATTTCCAGATCTTATTTTACACAATACATCATGACATTAGTCCCATTCTATTATCCGGGCCTTGGCAACCCTTTGCAGATCCGTTTGTCCTTCGACAAAGGCCTCCTCCAACCTTTTCCACTCTCGTCTCTCCATAGCCACTCTGCTCCATGTTGTTCCTGCCACTTGTCTAATGTCATCATCCCATCTTCTTTGAGGTCGACCTCTTTTCCTTTGGCCTTCTCGGGGGTACCATTGTGTGACAATCTTGCTCCATTTTTCTCTGCCTCGTATCATGTTATGGAGTTGTATGCGTGTATGGTGTAGCAAGCGGCGAGGAAGGCGGTGCAGGCGGTGAATATAATATGAAACAGCAAGCAGATCAACAGATGGAATTTAATGAAGATAGATGATAGATACAGACGTTGGAAGGAAGAAGAACGATACAGAGTAATAGAGTAGGATAGAAGCTAAGTTATACAAGACTATGAAGATAGTTAACGCTATTATTGAGCAAATTAACTAGCGCGGGTGGCTAGAACAAGTGGTACGTGCGTTCGCTAGGACGGTTTGGGTGTACTGGCGCGGCGTCGCACGCGCACTGCGTCTAACGGTATATCCAGGCGACCTCCGCTCCTTCGTCCCGCGTTGTCCCCCGCTGTACAGGGCCGTACTCAAGGGTCCGGACTCAGGATCATGTAGACGCCACAGTACTCCCCTGCCGAGATCGTGACTACGATCGATAGTAGTCGGGAAATTTCACAGTCCTCCCGCTCTTGGTCGTCTTACTGGCGTTTGAAGATAGGCCGTCAGGAATTGGAACTGCAGGTGTAGTGGCTGGAGATGTCATCCGAGTCGTGGTTGCTGGTGCCGTCGTTGGCGTTGTCGTCCCCGTGACATTGTCGTCCGCTGTGTACGCCGGTTTCAGCCTGTCCACAGTGACGGTTTGTAGTTTATTTTGTACCATAATGTCGAATGATTTGGAACCTCGGCGCACGACTTTGTACGGGCCTGCGTATGGTGCTTGGAGTGGACGTCGGACGGGCCCTTGGCGAAGATAGACGTGCGTTGTGATACACAAGTCCCTCGGTACATAGAAGGGGCGAGGTGAGTGCCATGAAGTCGGTGTTGGTGCAAGTTTACTCATGCGACTGCGTAGGCGATCAGCAAAGTCGGTGACGTCAACTTCCTCTTCTAATGTGGTGTTGAAAAATTGCCCCGGCAAACGTAGAGGTTCACCATAGACAAGCTCCGCAGCTGATGATTGGATATCGTCTTTCCACGCGCTGCGTATGCCTAGTAGCACCATGGGAAGAGATTCGGTCCACTGCGATGACGCGTGACAGGTGATGGCCGCCTTGAGTTGCCGATGTAGGCGCTCCACCAGCTCATTGGCGGCTGGGTGGTAAGCAGTCGTTGTCAGGTGGTCAGCACCGATCAGTGCCGCGATGGACTTGAAGAGACGCGACTCGAATTGGCGGCCGCGATCGGTGGTGATACGTGCAGGACAGCCAAACCGTGCGACCCAGCCAGAGATGAAGGCTGACGCGCAGGTTTCGGCCGTGATGTCGGCGAGTGGGTACGCCTCAGGCCAACGTGTGAATCGGTCGACTATGGTGAGGCAGTACCTGTGGGAAGCAGACAAAGGTAAAGGACCTATAATATCCATATGTATATGTTGAAAACGAGCTGTAGGTGCCTTGAACTCTGTAAACGGTGCGGTCGTGTGCCTTGTGGTTTTACACCGTTGACATTGGTGACATTCCTTAGCCCATTGTCGACAGTCACGCCTTATGCCCGGCCAAACAAATCTAGTTGTTACTAGTTTTACTGTAGCTTTGACACCGGGATGACTGAGGTTATGGATTGATTCAAATACTTGGCGTCGAAAGGCACGAGTAACATAAGGTCGAGGATTTGCTGTGGAAGTGTCGCAGTATACTTGCGTTTTGGCGTCAGGTAGGCAAACCTTCTGCAGTTGAAGACTAGATCCTTCCACTAGAAGTGCTTGTAGCTCTGCATCCGTGTCCTGGGCTTGGGCTAGGCGGTGGTAATCTAGGGGCGTGGCTATTTCTTCGATGCGGGAAAGGGTGTCAGCTACTACGTTGTCTTTACCTGCGACAAACCTAATGTCAGTTGAAAATTGTGAGATGAAATCCAAGTATCTGAACTGTCTCGGTGTACATGTCCCTTCGTGTAGTGAAAGCAAAGGTAAGTGGTTTGTGATCGGTCAGTATGATGAATGGTCTTGCTTCTACCATGTAGCGGAAGTGACGTATAGCGTCGTAAATCGCCAGCAGTTCGCGGTCATATGGACTGTATTTTCTCTGTGATTTACTGAGTTTTCTTGAGAAAAATGCCATAGGTTGCCAGTCGTTACCTTTCCGTTGCTGTAGGACTGCACCGATGGCTACGTCTGACGCATCGGTTTGTATTGCCAGCTCAGCACTGGGATCAGGGTGCACTAGCAGAGTAGCCTTAGAAATACTTGACTTACAGTCTTTGAAGGCTTCGAGTTGTTCAGTCGTGAGTTCGATCGGCTTTGACCCTTTGGTTTGCCCGGCCAGCATGGTATTTAGAGGTGCCTGCTTCGCGGCTGCGTCTGGAATAAATCTTCGATAAAAGTTTAGAGTTCCTAAGAATCTTCTGAGCTCTTTTGTATTTTTAGGTGTCGGAAAGTCGAGAATTGCCTGCGTTTTTGATTTTAAAGGGCTGATTCTCTCTGCCGAGACGCTGAAACCTAAGAATGTTACTGTTTGCTTTCCGAAACAGCATTTCGACGTATTTATTATGACGCCGTAGTCCTTCAGGCGTCCAAACAGTATACGGAGATGCTCCAGATGCTGTTGCTCATCAGAAGAGTAAATTAGAATATCGTCCAGGAATCCGTAAGCAAAATCTAGGCCAGTTAACACTTCGTCCATAAACCGTTGGAATGTTTGTCCCGCATTCCTTAGACCGAAGGTCATGTACGGGAATTCAAACATCCCGAACGGTGTTGTGATTGCTGTCTTCGGTATATCGTCTTCGTAGACCGGCAGTTGATTATAGGCTCTGACTAAGTCTATAGTTGAAAATATTTTTTTACCTGAAAGGTCGTTTGTGAAGTCGTGGAGGTGTCGTACAGGATAACGGTCCGGTATTGTTCGGGCGTTCAAAGCTCTATAATCCCCACAGGGTCGCCATCCGTCTGTTTTTTTCCTAGCTAAATGGAGAGGAGATGACCAGGCGCTTTCTGATCTACGCGCGGTGCCATTTAACAGCATTTCGTCGAATTCTCGCTTAGCTATTTTCAGTCGTTCTGGATCCAAGCGGCGCGGTCGACTAGAAACAGGGGGCCCTGGGGTTGTGCGTATATGATGCACGGTAGTGTGTTTAAGCGTTTGTGGCTTACCAGCTGGCCGGGTGATGTCAGGGAATTCTCGTAGCAGCTTGTCGTAGACGGTATCGTCTGCTGTGGTACGGATGGATGAAATATCGGCGGCTTTCCTTGGCTGCGGCACGTCGATACCAAGCATGGTGGTTCCATCTACGAGGCGGTGCTGTCTACAATCCACTAGAAGATGGTAAAAACTTAAAAAGTCTACCCCAATTATTGGTTTCGTGACATCAGCCACAGTAAACCTCCAGCTGAATGCTCGTCGTAGTCCCAAGTCCAGGTTCAGTTGTATGTAACCGTATGTAGGAATAACCGTTCCATTTGCGGCAAACAGTTGGTAGGTAGTCTTTGCTCGAGGCTGTCGTACAGCTGACTTCGGAAATACGCATAGGTCTGAACCCGTGTCGATTAGGAATTGTGCCTTTGATTTCCGGTCAGTAATAAACAAGCGGCCTGAAGATATGGGACAGTCAGCTACCGCTACTAATGACTGCCGCCAGCGTTTCCCGTCGCTTTATAATTACACGGCTGCCGGCAGTTTTTTGCTCTGCCACCAAAGTTGAAATGGTACCAACAATGCGGGTGATCAGCGGGTCGTTCTCGTGAACTTGACCTATGTCTAGAGGTCGAGCGGCTGCGGCCCATGCGTCCATTGTTGCGAGATCGGTTCTTATTATTTGAAAAGCCTTGTACCTGCTTTGCTAGTTCGTCGACCCGTTTCACCAACATCTCGATGGCTGACACAGTACCTGGGCCCTCGCTTGCTGCGCATGCTGCCTGCTGCGTCGGTGTCGAAATGTCGTTTATCTTGTCCGCCAGCTCGGCTACGGTTTGGAGTGCGCTGTCGGTCTGTGAAGCAATAAAATCGTTTGAATGTGGGTAGGTAATCTATTTGCCCAGATTTGCCTGATTAAGTGGTCAGGGACTGTCGGTCCAGCTAAATTCTGCAGATGCCTCATAAACTGTGATGGCTTCCGATCCCCCAGTTCTTCGTGGGTCAATAATTGTTGTAGCTTTCGCTCTTGTGAAGCGGACAACCGCTTGATAAGTTCCGCTTTTAACTTTTCGTAACGGCCGCTCTCCGGCGGATTTAAAATAACGTCCTTCACCGCTGCCGCGTATTGTGGCTCTAATTGACCAACCACGTAGTGGTATTTGGTGACATCAGCAGTAATATTAGAAATTGTGAACTGACCTTCGATTTGCGCAAACCAAACAGCCGGTTCCTCGGGCCAAAAAGGCGGTACTCGCACACCCACTCGAAACAGTCCGGAATTTTCCATTTGTTCTTCACCGGACTTCGCCATTTTTTCTTTGTCGGGGTCACCACTATGGAGTTGTATGCGTGTATGGTGTAGCAAGCGGCGAGGAAGGCGGTGCAGGCGGTGAATATAATATGAAACAGCAAGCAGATCAACAGATGGAATTTAATGAAGATAGATGATAGATACAGACGTTGGAAGGAAGAAGAACGATACAGAGTAATAGAGTAGGATAGAAGCTAAGTTATACAAGACTATGAAGATAGTTAACGCTATTATTGAGCAAATTAACTAGCGCGGGTGGCTAGAACAAGTGGTACGTGCGTTCGCTAGGACGGTTTGGGTGTACTGGCGCGGCGTCGCACGCGCACTGCGTCTAACGGTATATCCAGGCGACCTCCGCTCCTTCGTCCCGCGTTGTCCCCCGCTGTACAGGGCCGTACTCAAGGGTCCGGACTCAGGATCATGTAGACGCCACAATGTGACCTGCCCAACGCCACTTCATCCTTCTGATTTTGTAGGTTATATCTTGGACTTTGGTGTTCTTCCTTATCACTTGGTTTTTCTGTCTGTCTGATTTCCTTATTCTTAACATATACTCCTCTCCATTGCGTGCTGACATACTGCAAGTTTATGTACGGTGGAATGTGTCAGACCCCATGTTTGACAGCCGTATGTTAGGACTGGTAGTATACAGGTGTTGAATAATTTGCCCTTTGTGCGTATATGAAGCTTTTCGTCTTTCATTACCTCTCTCAGAGCCCAGTACCTTCTCCAGCCATTGGCTATTCTTCTCTCAACTTCTTTATTTATAGAGTCCTTTGGTGACATGATTTGTCCTAAGTAAATGTGTTCTTCTGCGTATTCAATGAGGGTTTTCCCGTATGAAGAATCCACTAGATGGCAATACGTAGGCGTGAGTTCCAACTGCAGCATGATTGGTTTTTTTCGACATGACATTGTCAGAAATGTCAAAATTAACCAATCACGGAGCAGATAGACCACAAGCCTACGTATTGCCATCTAGTGGATTCTTCATACGGGAAAACCCTCATTGGTGTGGTGCCGATCTTTATTATGTTCTTTTCCCCGTTTGTAATTAGTCTCGTCTTCTCAGGGTTTAATTTGAGGCCCACTTTTTCACTTTCCGATGCCAATTCATTTATCATCTTATTTACTTCCTGTGATGATCTAGCAAACAACACAATATCGTCAGCGAATCTTAAATGTTGCAGTAAGTGTCCATCTACGTTGATTCCTAGACCTTCCCAACTCAAATTCCTAAATATTGATTCCAGGACCGCCGAGAAAAGGTTTGGCGAGAGAGGGTCTCCCTGTCTAACGCCTTTTTCTATTCTGAATAATTCTCGGAACCTAAAATGGCGGTTTGACAACTTATCTATGGAAAATATGTCAAACCGCTAATTTTATTCCTCAGGTAACGGTTAACTGACTATTGAAAAACCAGCCCTTATTGGTATAAAATCCCAAAAAACAAACAATATTTGAAGTAAAAGTTTTCTATTCCCGCCTTTTTTATCTTTTTTTTCAAGAACACAATTGAACTTCTCCGTTCGATATTTAAAGTTGATGACTATTATACACATATTCATACGAAGACAAGGCTGAACAGCGAAACGACCTCTTTTGTCATTGGGCTGAATGCATGATGTCTATTGCCAGTATGATGGTTAGAAGTACGCGAACTTTTTGAAAGAGTTTTTTTTTTATTACTTACCGCCCTAGGGCTTTTCTAGCTACTACATTATTACCCTAGAGCGCTAATTGGTTACTTACAAGCCCCATTTGGGGGTAATAAGGACCTAGTTACCGAATATGAGAGATGTAAAACTATAATTTTGAATATCGATTAAAATTTTACCTTTTGCCCTTGATTGATCCCACTCGCATTTTTCGCTATTCTTCATAGTTTCGAATTTATTCATCCATTCTGGCCTCATCACCATATTTTTAATTTTTTTCAAATATTTTTATAGAGCGGAATGTTACGACGAAGAGACACGGCTGAAAAAATGTTGCGAAGAAATGAAACGCAAGCTGGAACAGCTCAACGAGGCTGCGGCCGACACTCTGCGGGAACATCTGCGGGCGGCCGTCGACAACGTCGTGGCCGGCGTCAGGTACCGCGCACGCAGCGCCGCGCGCTCTACTGACCACGTCACTCACTTCTAACTTGTTGCAGGTATTACCGGCTTCAGTCCGACGGCCCGAAGATCGAGGAGGTGAGCGCGAAGCATCCGCTCGTGCCCAGGTGAGTGTCGCGGGCGAGGGGGGGGGGGGCGGGGCGGCCGGTCACTGACCCTCGCTGTGCGCAGGTACTTCACGTGGGCCTGTCCCGTGGAGAGCAGCTCGCTGGCCGAGGTGGAGGCGGCGCTGTACTCGGACGCCGGCCGGCACTGCATGGCGCACAACGGCTGGGTCATGGACGCCGACCCGCTGCAGGACTTCGCGGCGCGGGCGGCCGGCGCGCGCGTGTACCTGCGGCGCGAGCTCATCGCCTGGGGCGACAGCGTCAAGCTGCGCTACGGAGACAAGCCCGAGGACAGCCCCTTCCTCTGGGCGCACATGCGCGAGTACGTGGAGCTCACGGCCGAGGTGTTCGACGGCGTGCGCCTGGACAACTGCCACTCCACGCCGCTGCACGTGAGTGTCGCCCGCCGCGCGAGCGCGTGTGCGTGTGTGCGTGCTCACGAGCGTTCTTCTGCAGGTGGCGGAGTACATGCTGGACTGCGCGCGCAACGTCAAGCCCGACCTGTACGTGGTGGCCGAGCTCTTCACGAATTCGGACCACGTCGACAATATTTTCGTTAATCGTCTCGGCATCACGTCGCTCATTCGCGGTAAGCACGCTGGGAATATTAGGAATAGCATAAAATGGTGTTCGCAAATAGTGACCGTCCTCCGCGCGGTGCGACAGAGGCGCTGTCGGCGTGGGACGCGCACGAGCAGGGCCGGCTGCTGCACCGGTTCGGCGGGCGCGGCGTGGGCTCCTTCCTGCAGGCGCCGCGCCGGCCCGCGCAGGCGCACGTGGCGCACGCGCTGCTGCTGGACCTCACGCACGACAACCCCTCGCCGCTGGCCAAGCGCTGCGTGTTCGACGTGCTGCCGTCGGCCGCGCTCGTGGCCATGGCGTGCTGCGCCACGGGCTCCACGCGCGGCCTGGACGAGCTGGTGCCGCACGCCGTGCACGTGGTGGACGAGGAGCGCCTGTACGCGGCGTGGGGCGAGGGCGAGGCGCACGTGTCGGCGGCGAGCGGCGTGCTGGCGGCCAAGCGCGCGCTCAACGAGCTGCACGCCGAGCTGGCCGCGCAGGGCTACAGCGAGCTGTTCGTGGACCAGATGGACGCCGACGTCGTGGCCGTCACCCGCCACGAGCCGCGCGAGCGCAAGGTCAGTGTCGGTCGAAGTTCGCCCTGTGTAGATGTAGGTTATGGACAGTCGTTCGTTTGAGATGAGTACTGATGCTGTGCTGTGTGTCAGTCGGTGATCCTGGTGGCCTTCACGGCGTTCAGCGCGCCGGACGAGCACGGCGCCGGCCGGCACGTGCGCGCGCTGCGCTTCGAGGGCCAGCTGGACGAGGTGCTGCTGGAGGCCTGTCTGCGGCACAAGGACCACCGGTACACTACTACCTCATTTATTAATACTATTTGCAGTGCGCTCCACGCAGAGTGCGCCAAGTATACGATATATGTGTACATGACAGTTACTTCTGATCCATACACCGTGAGAATTACTGCACGAGTGCACGGCGCTTCCGGCGCGCTGCAACATAACGATGTGAAGTTCACTCAATAACTGATCGACTCGATGTTTGAAAAGCGAATCACTCAATTATAGTCCGGTCAAAATACACATTTCCTACAGTAAAAGCTCCGACAGCTAAAGGAGAATGCTTACGCTTCATAGAAAAAAACCCAGCAGGTACGTAGTACTAGCAGTGTGTTCCGACGCGAGGGGATACCGAGTAATGTGTGTGTTGTGGCAGCACGGACGGGCGCGCGCTGCGGCCGCCCGGGCCCTTCACGCCGCACGCGCGGGTCATCACGGGCCTGGACCAGTACGAGTGCAGCGTGCGGCGCGGCGTGCCGCTCGCCCAGTCCGACGTGTTCGCGGCCGAGCGGCACGACGGCGCGCACACCGTGCTGGAGTTCCGGCAGCTGCTGCCCGGCACCGTGGTGGCCGTGCGCGTGTCGCCGCGCGCGCCGCACCGCGCCGCGCTGGCCGCGCTGGCCCCGCGCCTGGCCGCGCTGCACAGCGCCGCGCCCGACCCGCTCGGCCTGCAGCCCGCGCTGGCCGACCTGGACCTGGCCGACTTCAACGCGCTGCTGTTCCGCTGCGACGCCGAGGAGCGCGAGGCCGGCGGCGGCGGCGTGTACGACGTGCCGGGCGCCGGCCCGCTGGTGTACGCCGGCCTGCAGGGCGCCGCGTCGCTGCTGGCCGAGGTGGCGCCGGCCGACGACCTGGGCCACGCGCTGTGCGACAACCTGCGCGCCGGCGACTGGCTGCTGGAGTACACGTGGCGCCGCCTCGAGCACGAGCCGCGCCTGGCGCCCGTGGCGGCGCGCTACCGGGAGCTGCTGGCGCCGGTGGCGGCGCTGCCGCGCTTCCTGGTGCCGGCGTACTACGAGGCGCTGCTGATGGGCCTGTACCGCGGCGTGGCGGGCGCGGCGCTGTCGCGGCTGTGCGCCTGGGTGCGCGGCGCGTCGTTCCCGCGCGCGCTGGCGCTCACAAGCGTGCAGCTGCTGGGCGCGCTGTCGTCGGCGCCGCTGCCGCCCTTCTCGCCCGCGCTGGCCCCGCCGCGGCCCGCGCGCGCGCTCACCATGTCCGCGGGGCTACCGCACTTCGCGGTGGGCTACATGCGCTGCTGGGGCCGCGACACGTTCATCGCGCTGCGGGGCCTGCTGCTGCTGACGGGCCGCTACCAGGTGCGTACGCGGTCGGGCGCGCGAGCTAGTGCTCGGGCGTGCTCGGCTGACGGTCGGTGTCGCTTGCAGGACGCGCGCTTCCACATCCTCGGCTTCGCGGCGTGCCTGCGCCACGGCCTCATCCCGAACCTGCTGGACGGCGGCCGTAACGCTCGGTACAACTGTCGCGACGCCGTGTGGTGGTGGCTTCAGAGTATAAAGCAGGTAAATAGTCTTCGCCGTCGACGCTCGCTAGGGTCGCACGATGTCTGTATTAACCCGGAATCGTGTGCGGTGCGCAGTACTGCAGCGAGGCGCCGCAAGGAGCCGCGCTGCTGTCGGAGCCGGTGGCGCGCCTGTTCCCGAAGGACGACGCCGAGCCCGCGCCGCCCGGGGCCGCCGACCAGCCGCTGCACGACGTCATGCAGGAGGCGCTGGACGTGCACTTCCAGGTGAGTGGCTGACGTCAGCCGGCCGTCTGCAGCGAGCGGCCTCTCACTGTGTCGTGTGCAGGGACTCGTGTTCCGCGAGCGCAACGCCGGCCGCGCCATCGACGCGCACATGTCGGACAAGGGCTTCAACGTGCAGATCGGCGTCGACCCCGAGACCGGCTTCCCGTTCGGCGGCAACGACGCCAACTGCGGCACGTGGATGGACAAGATGGGCTCGTCCGAGCCGGCCGGCAACCGCGGCAAGCCGGCCTCGCCGCGCGACGGCAGCGCCGTGGAGCTGGTGGGGCTGGCCTACAGCGTGCTGGCCTGGCTGGCCGCGCAGCACCGCGCCGCGCGGTACCCGTACCCCGGCGTGGTGCGGCGCCACCGCGACGGCAGCCTCACGTCCTGGAGCTACGCGCAGTGGGCCGAGCGCATCAAGCAGAACTTCGAGCGCTACTTCTGGGTCCCGGCCGCGCCCTCGGCCGCGGACCTGCGCCCCGACCTCGTGCACCGCCGCGCCATCTACAAGGACAGCCACGGCGCCTCGCGGCCCTGGGCGGACTACCAGCTGCGCTGCAACTTCCCCATCGCCATGGCCGTGGCGCCCGAGCTGTTCGAGCCCAAGCACGCGTGGCAGGCGCTGGACGCCGTGGAGCGACATCTGCTGGGCCCGCTCGGCGTCAAGACGCTGGACCCGGCCGACTGGGCCTACCGCGGGGACTACGACAACTCCAACAACGGCGACGACCCTAGCGTGGCGCACGGCTTCAACTACCACCAAGGACCCGAGTGGCTCTGGCCGCTCGGCTTCTACCTGCGCGCGCGTCTCGCCTTCGCGCACGACTGCGGCCGCCACGCGCGCACCGTGGCCGCGGCCTACGGCGCGCTCGGGCCGCTGCTGGCCGAGCTGCGCACCTCGCCCTGGCGCGGCCTGCCCGAGCTCAGCAACGCGGGCGGCGCCTTCTGTGCGGACTCGTGCCGCACGCAGGCCTGGAGCGCCGCCGTCGTGCTGGAGGCGCTGCACGAGCTGGAACAGGCGCGGCGCGCGCGCCCGCTGCCGCCCGACTGACGAGTGCGGCGCCTGCGACACGCGCGCGCCGGGCCCGCGCCGCGCCGCCTGTACAGCGTGCCGTACGAGCCCGCGCCCCGCCCCCGCCCCGCGCGCGCCGCCCCGCTGGCCGCGCTGCGCCGCCTGCTGCGCCGCGCGCGGCCCGCCGAGCGGCTGGACTCCATCTACAACCTGCTGGGGCGGCGCGCGGGCCGCCTGGCCACCGTGGTGTACAGCGACCGCTACTTCCGCTACGGCCTGCCGCTGGCGGCGCGGCCCGCGCCCGCGCGCCGCCTGGTGGCCGACGAGCTGGGCGGCGCGCTCACCGAGCGGCGCGCGCCGCGGCCCGCGCACGTCATGCCGCTGCGCTGGGCCGCGCGGCCCGCGCCGGCCGGCCTGCTGCAGGCCGCGGGCCGCGTGCCGCCCGGCCGCGCGCCGCCGCGCCGCCCGGCCGCACCGCGCGCGCTGCGCTTGCTGCACGAGGCGCGCTTCGAGGAGGGCCCGGTGCTGGCGGCGCCCCCGCGGCGGCGCGCGCTGGACTACCGGCAGGGCGCGCGGGGCATGTCGCCGCGCCTGCCGCCGGCCGGTCGGCCGCGCCGCGCCGCGTCTCCGCCGCGCGACGACTCCGGCGAGGAGTATGCGCCGCGGCCGCAGTTCGCGCTGGACGCGGCTTCGCTGCGCTCGGTGTCCGCGGGCGCGCCGTCCAAGGCGTCGCCGCGCGCGAGCGTGAACCTGGCGCCGTCGGAGACGGAGGGCGACAAGGCGAGCTCGATGGCGTTGGCGCGTAAGGTCCTGAACACGGAGCGCTTCAACAACGGTGCGCAGGCGGTGCTGTACGGGCGCGGGTCGCGCGGGTCTCGCGGGTCGCGCGGGTCGCGGCGCGTGCGCGCTACGATCCGCGCGATGCTTGCGTTCAGCGGTCTGTTCTACGCGCTGTCGTTCGTCGCGTTCTACTTCCTGAGCCTGCCGTAGAGTGCGAGTCGAGGATGCTATTTTATTATTGAGTGCCATAATGTTAATGTTAAGGTCGCGTGCAGCACGCGTAGCATGACCACCGTAGAAACGAGTTATATCGACGGGAGAATCGACAAACTGACAGATTGAAGAAAGATCTCTATCGTCCTAAGCATGGCGATGTTTGACACGAAGAAAAGAAATGTTTCTTCTCTACGATAGAAAGAAGTCTACAACGTCGAGCATGGCGACAATATTTTCTCTACTTTTGACACTTGGGGGAAGACACATTTCTTCTCTACAAGAGAAACTTGTCTACATCAAATCAGACCTAGACAAGATTCTTTTTATAATATTCTTGGTGTTTATCAACTTAAATTTGTTTTAAAAACAAGTAAGGGTCCTCCCAACTCAATCGCTTTAGTTTTTAAGCCATATAGAATAAAAAAGGCTGAATGAAACTTATTAGGAAAGTGCATCAAACTTTTTTTATTCGAGTTCCATGAAAATTTATAAAATGAGAAACTTTCAGTGAAATAATGCAGACAGCCAATCTTTCCAATGTTTTATTACACAAAAATATTAGAACAAGAATCTACGTGACATCAGTCATAGACATACAGCATGGACCCAACATTATCTGCCTAAAATTGCCATAATCATAATTTATCATAATTATAATAAATATCTGTCTCCTATAACACATACATAATATTCTACACTTGTTTTTCTCTCTTTCTAGAAAATAAGTTAATTTTATTTGATATTTGGCTAGGAAAGACTCGTGTCTGTACTGTGAGTCTATGGTGTGGAACTTTTTTGCGTTTTGTTGTCGCTTCGATTTATGTTCAAAAAGTTTTTTAATGGGGATGGCAACTCAAAGCTAATCGTAGATGGCGCTGCGATAGTTGGTCCCCACGTCTACCTTGTACAAAAAAACAAACAAGATTATTTGTTATAAAAATTGAGTATAAATACAAAACAAATATGGAAAATTATTCGTCCATGCAAGTACTATATACTAAAAGAAGAATTAAGACGCCGCGGCGCATCTACAAGAGAAAAAAAGTGATTTAATTGAGTGGTTATACATTTGATTTTACCGTAATAAATCCACAATTACTTGTAGTTGAGGTTTCAATTTTTGAGTTTAGGTATGTTTTACCTGTCCTCTCCTTTATCAAGAATATAATGCTGCTTTTGACTTTCTATTTTGATAAAATATCATAATGTTTTAAGTCAGTAATTTTAACCTTTTTTTCTATTTAGATTCGAGAAATATCACAATATATTTAATTTCTTAACACCACAACTATTACAAAACTCGTTCCAGGTGATAATTCTTCGATTTTCGAGCGATGCAATACTGGTACATAACCTCCAAAAGAAAAGTAGATATTATTTTGAAAAGTGTATTCCATCATTTTTACAGCTTATTACACAACATCTAGTCATTTTACATCAATAAATGTTTTTTTTTCTGAAAATTCCTTTGATTTTACAGTTCTTTGGGGACCAAACTGTCATTTTCACTTTGACACTTGCCTTCCCCATTGCAAATGAATACAAATATTACTAGAATTGTGGATAATTCTGTCTGATTCAAATAAATCATTTTAATTGTATTGAAAACTTGAGAATTTTACACGTTTTTTTGATTAACTAAACGTTTTAGTTCATTCACAGTTCAGTCATTCGACGTTGCTATGGAAAGAAAACTTCATGTCTTGTCTTCATAGAAACGCGAGTCTACAGGTCGCGCCATGCTCGGGCAGAAGACATATCGAGTGGGATAGAAAGAGCTTTGTCTTTTCTTGGTAGAATAGAGATAGAATCGCCATGCTACGCGTGCAGAACCGCTGCGGATCGATTGCGGTTTCGCCAATAATAATAATTATCCTGCCCATTTAGTGTGACTATTATGTTATACAGAATTTTGTATTTTTAGAGAATTTATGAAAAATTAACGTAGTCACTATTAGTGATAAATTTATGTTAACAACTCTATTTTAGTAACCATTAAAACTCAGAAATGTTGTTAATGAAATTTATATGTTTATGGGAGTTTGTTAGTAGTAAGAAAATATACTACCTCTAAGTAGAAACAAAAATTGTAACAAATCGTAAATTATCTTGCTTATTTTTGCATATAAGAATAATTATTATGTACTTTCATAGTAATGTATTAAAAGTTTATGTAAAAAAATAGTGTTTCAATTTACCCAGATGTTAAAAATGCCCACACTTGAGTTGCTGATTTCAAATTAATATATATGTGTAGGGGAGGATGTTAGTCACCGTTGCCGGCACGAAGAGTCTCGTTTATCGGACAAGGATTTATTGTCACTTGACGTACAGTACAATAATTACAATAGGACAAGTCCCGACTACCTTTTCCCAGTAAGGACGAAGGCAGGGGTTTATTGGTCCTCTAAACCAAAAAATGACAACATGCTGTCTATACTTTATGAGAAAATTTAATAACAGAGTCTTGTGTAACTATTCCAAGTAGGACGTAGCTCGCAAGTGCACTGCTAGTTCAGTCACACAGGATGACAGGAAAATATTATACTGGCGGAGGTCATTAAATCTCGGAGAATCTTAACACCGTGATTCACAATGGGGATGGCAACTCAAAGCTAATCGTAGATGGCGCTGCGATAGTTGGTCCCCACGTCTACCTTGTACAAAAAAACAAACAAGATTATTTGTTATAAAAATTGAGTATAAATACAAAACAAATATGGAAAATTATTCGTCCATGCAAGTACTATATACTAAAAGAAGAATTAAGACGCCGCGGCGCATCTACAAGAGAAAAAAAGTGATTTAATTGAGTGGTTATACATTTGATTTTACCGTAATAAATCCACAATTACTTGTAGTTGAGGTTTCAATTTTTGAGTTTAGGTATGTTTTACCTGTCCTCTCCTTTATCAAGAATATAATGCTGCTTTTGACTTTCTATTTTGATAAAATATCATAATGTTTTAAGTCAGTAATTTTAACCTTTTTTTTCTATTTAGATTCGAGAAATATCACAATATATTTAATTTCTTAACACCACAACTATTACAAAACTCGTTCCAGGTGATAATTCTTCGATTTTCGAGCGATGCAATACTGGTACATAACCTCCAAAAGAAAAGTAGATATTATTTTGAAAAGTGTATTCCATCATTTTTACAGCTTATTACACAACATCTAGTCATTTTACATCAATAAATGTTTTTTTTTCTGAAAATTCCTTTGATTTTACAGTTCTTTGGGGACCAAACTGTCATTTTCACTTTGACACTTGCCTTCCCCATTGCGCGTCATCAGCGCAGCGCCATCTAGTAGTGAGTGGCGGAACCTTTTTATAAATCAATGGACTCCACGCGTTATGGTCGATGCCTCGCGTAGTTGTAGTCTTCTGTTTGATTAATAGGTGGCGTCAGTGGTTTCATAATAAGGTTTGTTACATAAATATGTCATTAAACAATTAGGGTAAATTCGTGGTGTATTCCCGTTCGTCCACTTGACTTCGTCCCACTAGTGGGACGAACGGGAATTTACAAAAATAATATTTAATTTGTTCCCGATCGTCCCACTCCTAATTCAAGAGGGGACGAACGGGAATATGTTTTTCGATTAGTGCCATTCGTCCCACTAAAAAGATTTGTGCAGAAATATGTTTATTCATTGTTTCGTAGTTTTCTTGTCCTTTACTCCACTTCGTTCTCGACAAGCGCTATATTATTCTTTTCCTTATATCTCATATTCCACAGACTAACAGAATTTCATCACTAGAACAAAACATGGAATACTATTATTTATCTTTATGCAAAATATAGCTGTTGATTTATTTTACTATTATGAAAAAACCATTAATAGCACATACTAAGTATCAATCACATTTTTTTTTTTACTTTTAAACAACCGCTTTTGAATAGGAAACCTTATTTAGTTTTAAGGAGAATTTTATTCTTAATTAAAAAAATATTGCGAGTTATCGCAAAGTTGATTCTGTGATTTTTACTGTGATTTTTATTCCTTAATAAATGACGGATTTTTATTCCAAATTTGTTTTTTTTTACCAATTAAAACCACCAGTCTTATATTATTTAGTGGGACCAATAGAACTTCAAAAAAAAATTAATAAATTATTCCCGTTCGTCCACTCAAAAAATTTAGTGGGACGATCGGGAAAATATTTAGCGAATTCCCGTTCGTCCCACTAGTGGGACGAAGTCAAGTGGACGAACGGGAATACACGAAATTCGTTAGAGTTGGCCGTACGGGAGAGATTGCCAATCGAAATATTTCGGCAACAACTCGCTAGATATCGCTGTAAATGCCAGGTCCGCTTCACATCGTGCACAAGTATAAGTGTAAGTTAAAAGTATTGAGAAAAAAAGATAAAAAGAGAGTAAAATCCAACATAATGTTTTCAAACTACCGTAATATTTCTTTATGTGTGCATATTTTACAAAATTACGATGTAATTTTATAATAGTAAGGATTTCTTTTACATTTTCTAATAACTTCATGAGCGCAGCTACATTATAACCTCCAATTTCTTGCCGTATTACATACACTTATTTTCCTATTGGGTGTGGCCTTCTTTCCCATAAGATAAGGAGAGATGGCCATGCAAAGTTGGGGAAACATGCCAATGACCAATAATAACAATATCACGATTTTTTGATCTAGACAAGCCGATTTAGGGACATTGTTGCACGATTTTTCGAAATTTGATAAAAAAACTTCTACATAACATTTTTCACCGAAGATTGGATTCAATGTATCTTGTCCAATCTTTGGGTTCATGAAAATTGTACAATGTGTGACTTTAAGTGCATGCTGAGTACGTATCGCCATAGGTACAATCATAAAAAAACATGTGGTTCAAAAAAATAAAGCAAATTAGTAACAAGGTATGTAGACATAGTACTGGTCATCACTACCTCACTCATATGGCCATCTTACACGGGCACCCTGGGAGCAGGGTTGCCACCTTTAGGGGAAAAAAAAACGGGACGATCGGGCATCCATAAGAGACGTTCGGAGTTCGGTGAAAAAAAAATTACCCATGAGACAGTCAAAGGAAACTTTATTTTTTTTTTGTATGAAAAAGTAATTTTTTTTTGTGAATTTCTAAAAGTCTTAGAACAAACATTGTTCAGTTAAAATGGGCTGAGTTACCCCACGAGAGGTTTTGCGCTATTTTTCTATTTATTTATGAAGTCTGAACAAGACATGTGCATATTCAAAGAAATTAGCAATTTTGCTTTTATCAAATCTACCGAGCAACGATTTGATTTCAATTTCAATTTATTTATTTGTGAACATAGGTATTTACAGCTTGGCCAGAACGGATTGAAACGGAACTAAAATTTTTATTTCTGACAGCGTTTTAAAATCTTTGATATTTGATGTAAACAAAGACCGCAGGTTTGTTAGATTTATTATTGTGCCATAAAACTAACGTAATAAGTGAAAAAAATAAAAATAAAATAATTCAAAGTGCTGTGATCGCGAAGACAGTGGCGACTTCCGGTTTTCTACATTTTTATGTCAACCTGTAAATATAGATGTTACAGTCAATGCAGTATCAATGATCATTATGCCTACCATACTTTAACAATTAATGTTAAAGTCATAAATACTATTCAAATAACATATCAAAAAAACCTTTGCTTCTTCTTAGACCATTGCTTCTTAGACCATTTCATGGTCATTAGTGAAAATACGCGCTCAACATATCTACGCATTTGAAGGAGTTATGCTCAAAGCACGAGATACAATCTATATCTTCTATCTATCTATCTATACTTATAATAAATCTGTAGAGAGGTCGATTCTGTACATGAAATATATTTCCAAAATAACTATCAGGGGGTGATTAGGGATCGATACTGATGCCAAAAATGCAATTAATAAAATTATTGTCTGTCTGTCTGTCTGTCTGTATAACCGTTATAGAAACAAAAACTACTCGACGGATTTTGACGAAACTTGGTACAATTATTTTTCATACTCCTGCGCTGGTTATAGTATACTTTTCATCACGCTACAATCAATAGCTAGGAGTAGAGCAGTGAAGGGAAATGTTAGGAAAACGGGAGAAGTTACTCCATGCACGCTAATCTTCGGAACTACTGGACGGATTTGATTGGTTTTTTTTTTGTTGTATAGCTATTAAGTCTGGGCAACATATACGCTATAATTTATCTTGGAAACTTGAACACCTGATGCAGAACTGCAATAGATCAACTAAACTATAAGAGATACAAAAATAGCGCCATAGCAAAAATTGTTCCGCGTGATGAGCATTTTCTGCTGAGAAAATAAATTTGAAGATATAGAACACCTGATGTGGAACTCCAAGAGCCCAGCTACACTATTACATATACAGTAATTACGTCTTAGCAAGAGTTGTTCAGCCTGATGAGCACTCCCTGTTGTCGTATAAAAACTGAAGATCTGGAACACCCGATGTGGAACTCCAAGAGCCCAGCTACACTATAACATATATAGGAATGACGTCTTAGCAAGAGTTGTTTAGTCTGATGGGCATTTCCTGTTGACTTACAAAAATGAAAGATCTGGAACGTCTGGAATCGTCATGCACGTCCCGTTGTTTTCCCGTCCCCAGGCTCTAAGAATTCGACATCAGACGTTTCAGAGCTTTGATTTTGACGACCCCATTGTCGCTGGCATAAGCAACAGGATCCGCGTACGAAGTCGCTGGCAGAAGCTAGTACTAAATAATGCGTTCAACTTCTGGTCAAAAAAGTCGGGACAAAATCGATAGGCCGTCGGGACGCGGGACAATGTCTTCGAAATCGGGACTGTCCCGGAAAAATCGGGACGGGTGGCAACTCTGCCTGGGAGAGATGACCAAACGAGTTTTATTTTTAAACGTATTTTTGAACATGATCTCTTTAATTAAAACGATAAGTATGCCAATAATGTATAAAATTAATGTTAAAATTATGAAAATATGCCTAAACTAACAAGGTAAAGTACTTATTCTTATTTCAGCACACCTTTTAAAAACCATGGCCAACTCTAACGATTTTACCCTATACAAGTTAATAAAAGTGCCTAATCAAAAAAAAAAAATTGTTATAATAATTTCAATACAATTAAAAAATATTGACATTCACACTGCCGTCCTATAACTAGAGTGCCGTTAAGTACAAAAATCACTTTTTGAGATACGGGGGAAAAACGGAAGAAAAAATTTAATTTGATGCTACTTCCTAACCAGGAGTCATATTCGAAACTTTTTAAATACCAAAAAATATATTTTAAAAGGCTCTTTTAGACAGTGCAGCTGACAGTCAAAAACGTTTCCCTAAATTAGAGAAAATAAACATTTATCATTTTGTTAAAGTAATCTTTAAAATATCTAGCCCTAAAATCATAACTATAATGCCGTAATGCATACCTTAACGGCATTTTTGCTAATGGTTTTGAAGTAATAATTTAGTTATTTACCACACTTAAAAAAGTTATAATAATACTAACTTTAAAAGCCGCTAAAAACGCTTAATGTCAATGTAGGTTAGCATTCATTGCCTAAACAAGTAGAATCGTGCCATGCTATATTGCCGCTAAGACACTTAACGGCAATCAAGAGAAGTAATTTTCAATATTTTTTTAATATATTTTTTGGCGTAGATATTTTTTTTCTTTATTACATAACTTAATTGTCGCTAAATACAAAACATTTCATGATAACGGCATTTTAGATTTGCATTACGTTTCATAAATTGATAGAGAATCAACAAAATTTAAGTCAAACGGGACGTGAGGGATTGTCAGACTTGTACTGACTGAAATCCACGGAGACTTTTCAATAGCAATTTACGTTCCAAGGTCGCGGTTACCTAGAGAGACAGTCCTGCGACAGGTGGCAGGCCTTGGCCCTCTAAGGGCCCCGTCAGATTGCTGACAGCTCTTTGAAGCGCCCGTGAAACACGTCGCGCCATCGACCCGGACATTGGTCCATGAGACACTCGTCGTCTGCGAGGTACCCATTAATTGTCGTACGCGCCTACGGTGGACGGAAATCAGTTACGACGTCAGTTGCCATAGGCGTTTCCGCCTTGGCTGGTTCATGAAGTGGAGAAGGTTCTCTCCCTCACGCGTCCCGCCTCCATCTTCGCTAGCATGACTGCTTCGCAGAAGGGGGCATCTGCTTCCTATTTCATTTCATGAGGTTGACTGATTCACCGGCGATCGTGCGGTATCCCAGATCGTCCGGATGGCAATGACCCTCAGAACAGCCGTGCCGGTCGACAGGATCCCCGTGGAGGGCCATGAACCGTACGATACCGGCGTACAGTCTACGGCAGGAGGCATTTGGCTCACCGAGATTGGGCAGGAGTCACTTGGAGGCGGCCTGAGCCTGACTAAGTTTTGGGGCTAAACGTCGGAAATGCTCTTTGAAGTTCCATCGGCTGTCGAGGACGAGTCCTAGGTACTTCATCGTCAATTCAACGCCGATGTCAACCCTTTCTACCGTATTTGGGACTCCGTAAAGCACCACCAAGACACCGTAAAGTGGCACGTTCAGACGGCCATAAGCAAAGTAATGCACACGTTCTCTGTCTTGTGCAGCGCCAGCTCAAGTCCCAACTGCTGGATCCTATCTACGACTATCGCGCCTGCATTGCCAGGTCGTCAGTCACCTGATGTGATTATCCCTGCGCTAGGACAAGCGTCTGGTCAGCGTAGCACACGCTGAGGTCACTAGATAGGTCGCTTGCAGCACCCAGTCGTACCCGATGTTCCACAAGAGCGGCCCAAGGGCCGATTTCTGTGGGATACCACACGATATTTCTCGCCGGTTCTACTCTCCTCGATGACTGGAGTATCTGACGGCTCTGTCCGTCAGGTTTGCCTTGCCAACGCGATTGAGGTAAGTTTGCACTAGGGCATGCAACCGGGAAATCCCGGTACCGAAAATACCGGGAAATCCCGGGAATTTTTAAAGCAATCCTGTACCGGTTCTTCGTCCCGTAGTCCCGGTACTTTCGATACTTTCGGTACTTTATTATTTTCCTTCTTTTTTTCAATATAAAGTTACAAATCATATCCAATACACTATTCTTTTACAATATTGTTGCTATAAAACATACTATTTGAAAATAATGAGAATTTCTGAAGTAAAAACCAATCAGCAATGTAAGAAAGGGGTCAGTTATGATGATGATTATGATTCATTTATTGCATTACTTTCATTTTGAAGAGAATAACTTTAATCACGCTCAGATTTTATGTATTTTATAATTATTTGGTTTGTTAATCTCTAAAAAGCTTTTACATTTTTTATGATACTACCTTTATTTGAAAGAAAATAGCGTTTGTTACATTCTTTTCTTGAGTTTTATATTTTTTTCATCTCGAAAAAGCATTATTCTAGTTTTGTTTTGCTACAGTTTGTTTAATGATATTTATTTATAAGTAGTAGAAGGGAAAAAGTGACCAAGTATGTGATGTTAAAGACTATAGAGGAAAGAAGAAAGCAATTACGTGACAAAGATATGCTTATTTCAAATTCAAAATATAGTAGGAATTTCCAATATTCAAAATATAGTTCTGATATATTTGAATTATTATATTTAAAAGTTATTTTTATATCAATATAAAAAAAATACATCGTCTGAGAAACTTTCTGTCTGCAAAAACGAAGACTATGCTTGTGCAGACTTTAATCTTTCCCGTTATCGACTATGGTGACGTGTGCTACTTTGACCTGAACGCTGTATTCCTGGACAAACTTGATAGGCTACTCAACAGCTGCATCCGGTTCATATTTAACCTTAAGAAGTATGATCATGTGTCCAGCTTCAGATCTGAGCTTAAATGGTTACCTATTCGGCAGAGACGGAATATGCGCGCTTTGACCACGCTTTAAACTCTTCTCAACTCTCCCACTCCCCCTTCTTATCTCATCCCTCATTTTCAATACCTTTGTTCTTCTCATGCTAAGAACCTGCGTTCCTCTAATAATCTTCTCTTGCTATGTCCTTCTCATTCTTCTGATTTTACTCATTCTTCCTTTCATATTCAGTCTATTCTTCTGTGGAATGCGCTTCCTCTTGATATCAGGACGGCTACCAGTCCATTTGCATTCAAGCGGAAGTTGCGGCTTTATTATCTGGACCATTAGTGGAGTTATCTCAATCATCTCACGTTGTATATATATATATATATTTATGTGTGTATTTATTTTAGTACTTACTTAGATTTGTATGTTTTTTTTTTTTACTTTCTGTTATTTGTTTTGGCAATTTTTATATTTTTGTGCACCTGCCATGTTATCTCTCTACTACCCTTGGTTGACTGGTAGAGAATGCCTCAGGCATTAAGTCCGCCTATGTACCTTTTTGTGTTGCATAAAGTGTTAAATAAATAAATAAATACATGTGGCACTCGGAGATTGCGAGAAGCTACCTTTACCGTTTACTCCATTTTGCGCGCTAGAGCGCAAAGATTTGTTCAAAATTCGGACAAAATATCTTGGAGTCAATTATTTTCTTCACTGGCAGGCGAGGCGCAGAGCCGCCTCTACTGCATTTCCTCGCTTAGTGAGGTGAAAAGTTGTGTGTTGCATTCGGAAGCAAAGTTTTTCTGCATCTCGTACCTTTTTAAAAGTTCGCCACGCTCAGTTTTCAATCCAAGTACGATTGATTCAATTTCAATTCAAGTATGATTGCCGGTGGCGAAATTTTCGCGCCGAATATCGACTTTGCAGCCTTGCATAATAAATAACTATTGTATTTTAAAAGAAAATTAAAATGTTTGTGATGCACTACTATATTATAGAACTTCCTTGTTGCAGGAGAATTTTATAAGTAGGTTTCATTGTGAAAACTTCTTTTGTAGCTAGCCGTTTAGAATTAGTAAGATAAAGTATTTTTTTTTATGACGGATATTTTTATGATTACCGAAGTCTCCCGAACTGAAACGACGTTAGACGATGCGTGGTGTCCGGTATTTTCATTAGGTTTTTGTTGGGAATGTCTTGATTTGGTCGCTGCGCCGCGCCGCGATCGCAGCCCACGATAAAAGCTACGCAATAGCTTAAAAAAGCATTTAAATTCGGTTCCTTGAGATTATGTTCTGATGATTATTGTCAATTATAGATTTACGAATAAAACTAAAGTTTTATGAACTACTCCATCCCACCCACATTTGTAATGAGTTTATTTTTCAAATGATTTAGATAATTTTATGTAGTGCGCACGCACTCGTGCCTTTCATACGATAAGTTAATAGCGACATTTGTACGTGAGTACCGAAAGTACCGAATTTCCCGGGAAATCCCGGTTCCATGTCCCAGTACCGAAACTTCGGTACCGGGCTTTAAAAAGTACCGGTTCTGCAACCCTTAGTTTGCACCTGGTGTAACTCCATGGCAAGGTGTTGAAGGCGTTGGTGATGTTTAGTGACACAGCCAAGACGACTCTGCTCAGGGATACTGTCCCCGTCGTGAGGTTTCTTACGCGCATGATGGCGTTCACAGTCGAGCGCTCCTGAAATCAAACTGGCTCTCATGCATTAGAACCCGACAAGGCTATCCGCAATCACTCTTTCAAAGAGCTTAGCCACCTATTCGAGCAGCAATATGGGCCGAGATTCGGTCTAAAGAAATTTATTTCTCAAAAAGAACATACATAGGTAGTTCACTATAATATGAGAAACTTAGCATAAAAAAAAACTTAAGTAAAATGTTATGTCGTTCGAACAAACGAGTACAAAATGTAGGTAGTGGTACATTATTGTTGGTTATCTAAATACAACTTTAACCTATTCTGAAAGACATCAATAGATGTAGAATCCCTTATTTCTTTTGTAAACAAACTATATATATGTTTGATAAAGCAGGGCGCCCGTGCTTTTTGATGAGGACCAGTTTCTCCGTCTTCCAACGTCGCGGGAACGAGTGCAGAGTGCCGCGCGTCCATCCCGCACCGGACCCCGGTCCCCGCTCCGCTGCCGTGGGAGCAGAATCACCCAAACTTTTACTCTCGCAAGATAACTTTTTTTTTGTTTTGGGGGGAAATCGTCAAAAGGCGCCCGGTTTTTGGGGATAAGACCGGGAAGTGTGGGATTTGTACCTCAGTAAAACCCGGGTGATCACCATCAGCACAAGGAGGAGGGAGCCGGGACCTTTTAAAAGACCAACTCCAAAACCCTCTTGTGCAACGACGCAAGAGTATTTAGCGGCATTTTAGATTAGTTATATTGAATAGCGGCAATTTAGTATTTTACAAAAATTCAAATATTTTGCTAGATTTTTAAATAACTGCCGCTATTATGAATTCTAATTGTAATAACAATTCTTAAATGCAGCAAAGGGCTTTTAGCGGCATTTATGAATAGGAATCTTAAATAACGGCAATTTAGCTAGGTAACAAATCACAAATTTACTGTTAAAATCTGTAGTAATGGAGCCTTAGCTGCGTTTTAGCTTTGCAATGTCACATAACTACGTTTTAGTGTAGGTTTACTATATGATTTGTGCATTTAACGGCATTTCTTTTTTTCATATCTCGAAAACTATAAAAGCTATTGAAACCGTAATTTGACAGATCGATAATAGAGCTTTTTTTTCTGATAAAAATGGCATCAGAAAGTCAAAAATGGCGAAATGTCACTTAACGAGGACGGCAGCACAGTCACGTGACAGTCACTCTTACAGTGTCAATAATGGGGGCTTATCTGCTATATAAAAATAAGTCGGGTTTTCCTTCCTGACGCTATAACTCCAGAACGCACGAACCGATTTCCACGGTTTTGCGTTCGTCGTTGGCAAGGTCTCGGGCTCCGTGAGGTTTATAGTAAAGACTGGTGGCGAAACGGAGTTCGCCGGGTTTGCTAGTACCTTATAATGTGAAAAGTTTCTCTTTTTCCGTGGCTTCATAAATCCAAATTTGGGCTTTGGTTGCCAATCACATTTATTCGTTGCTTTGACAGACACACATAGATATGACACAGATACTTTAATAATTATAATTATTAACATGAATCAACACATAAATCTTATGAGTTAGAGGTTCAGAAACAAATCCCAATATTTGTCGTTTTATCGTCCGCCATGAACGGAATGCAAGCTATCGAACGAATCCTTTGATGCAGGAAGTGAATGAGTGAATGGCAACTGGCAGGGCTGCCAGCTCAGAATAATGACTCGAAGTTGCCACACCACCCCCCTACGGAGAAAAATACATCAAGGGATTACAAATCGAATGGCTGAGCGAAGCGAACTCGGCGGCCTGAGCGGGTAGTGTACGCCGCCTTAGATGGAGTCTGCGGCGCGGTGGTATGTGGCGTAGGATTAGGCGGCGTCTCGTCCGTTGGTGGTACTGCGGCGGTGACTGGTGTCGCATCAGCGGAAGGAGAGCTGTCGTGTGCGAAGTACGCAGGTTTTACCCTGTCCATGCTCACCACGACGTCCCTTCCGCTGATGCGCAGAGTCAGCGTTTTGTCCCGTCGCTTGATTATTTCGTACGGTCCGGTATATGGGGGCTGTAAGGATCGACGTACCGTGTCGTCGCGTACAAAGACATGCGAACAGGTAGAGAGGTCCTTAAAAACAAATGTTGTAGGCGGAGTGTGGTGCGACGCGGGAGCCGGTCGCAGATTGTTCCCCCGGCTACGCAGCCGCGACAGGAAATCCGAGACGTCTTCGTATCGCGTCTGCGCCAGACAGGTGAACAAGTCTCCAGGTAATCGCAGTGGTTCGCCGTATACGAGCTCCGCGGAAGTGGTTTTCAGGTCTTGTTTCAATGAAGTACGCATTCCGAGTAGCACGAGAGGGAGGGCGGTAGCCCACTCTTCTTCGTGGCACATTAAGGCCGCCTTCAGTTGGCGATGCAACCGTTCCACCATCCCGTTGGCACAGGGATGATAACTTGTTGTGCGTGTGCGCCTGGAACCGCAGTAGTGCATGAGGCGTTGAAATAAGTCAGCTTCGAACTGCCTCCCCTGGTCAGTTGTTACAGTTTCGGGCACGCCAAAACGAGAAATCCATCCGTTGACGAAGGTGAACGCAACATCCTCAGCAGTGATGCGAGAGATAGGCCATACCTCGGGCCAACGAGTATATCTGTCTATTGCTGTGAGACAATAATTATAACCGTTGGATGGAGGTAGGGGACCGATAATGTCTAAATGGACGTGACGAAACCGTGCCGAAGGTTGCGAAAACCGACCAAGGGGTGCAGTAACGTGCCGGGTGACTTTAGCGCGTTGGCAAGCAACACACGCACGTGCCCAAACTCGACAATCCTTTCTCATTGAAGGCCACACATAACGGTCAGCAACCAGTTTCGCGGTTGCGCGCGTACCTGGATGGCTCAAGTTGTGTACCCGTTCAAAGATTTTACGTCTGAAGCAAGGGGTTACGTACGGACGCGGCCTGCCAGTAGAAGTATCACAAAGCAGCGTGATGTCGGTACCGGTTACGTTGACGCGCTCCAGCTTCAGAGACGTTTTATCTCGTAGCACTTGCAGTTCGGCATCGTCGGTCTGTGACTGGGCTAAGGCAGCGTAGTCTTCCTGTAGAGAGATGCTCTCGACACGCGACATAGCGTCTGCAACGACGTTGTCGACGCCGCTGACATGTTGGATGTCGGTGGTGAACTGCGAGATAAAAGAAAGCTGGTTTAGCTGTGAAGGTGGGAGTTTTTCACGTCGTTGTGAAAATGCATACAGCAGAGGTTTATGATCCGTGAATATAGTCGCATTTTGAGACTCTAAAATGTGTCGAAAATGCTGTACGCTTTCATAAACAGCAAGTAGTTCTCGGTAGTATGCTGGCCAATCTGATTGTTGCTTGGTAAGTTTCTTACTGAAGAAGGCAATAGGCTGCCAACAATCGTTAACTCTCTGCTGTAAACACGCTCCCACATGTGTGCTGGATGCGTCTGTGTACAGGCCAAGATGAGCATCGCCGATGGGGTGTGCGAGTAATGTGGCTTGGGATAAGCTCTTTTTACATGTCTCAAAGCAGTCCATGAGCTCAGGGGTCCAACAGAATGGTTGTGAGCCCTTGCCTTTCGTGTCTGCGACAGCAGTAATTAGTGGGGCTTGCAGTTTAGCCGCGTTTGGCAAGAAACGTCGGTAGTCGTTAACCATTCCTAGGAACCTCCGGACACCCTGAATTGTCTTGGGTAGAGGGAATTCTTGGAGAGCAGTGATACGGTCGGTAGGTGGGCAGGTGCCTGCTGCACTGATCTTGTAACCCAGGAAAGTAACTTCAGACTGACATAAATGACATTTCGATGGATTGACAACTACACCATAAGCTTGAAGTCGTTTGAACAGAATGCGCAAATGCTCTTCATGTTCCTTAGCCTCTTTAGAAAATACCAAAATGTCATCAATGTAAGCATAAACGAAATGAAGTCCCTGCAAGACTTCATCTATAAATCGCTGGAACGTTTGTCCAGCGTTGCGTAACCCGAACGTCATATAGGGAAACTCGAATAAGCCGAAAGTTGTTATTATGGCTGTTTTGCAAATGTATTTTCTAGCAACTGGAATTTGTTGGAAAGCTTTTACAAGATCAATAGTGCTAAAGATGGTTGATCCGGCAATAAACTGGTTGAAGTCCCCTATATGACGCACGGGGTACCGGTCGGGTACCGTTCGTGCGTTCAGTGCGCGATAGTCACCGCAGGGACGCCATGTCAAGTCGCGTTTCTGAGCCATATGCAGAGGCGAGGACCAAGCACTGGTAGATGGCCGTGCTGTGCCACACCTGACCATTTCTGCGAATTCCCTCTTGGCTGCTGACAATTTCGTAGGCCCCAGACGGCGTGGGCGACAGGTCACGGGAGGTCCTGCTGTTGTTTCGATGTAATGGACTGTCTGGTGTTTGATGTCTCGGTCGATGCCTGGAGGCTGTGTCAGTTCCGGGAATTCTGCAAGGATATCATTAGTTACTTTAATTAGGCGTACACTCAGTTGGTTACTACATGCCACTGATGCTTGACATGATAAACCAGTTTTCTTGTTCAGTTGTCTTTCCAGGCACAGGGTTTTGTGCATCTGGTTGCTTTTTTTCCAAAACGATTGTGATACCAACATACCCTATCATTTGGTGAGGATGCTCGGCTCCTGGACTGTGAACGCTGCCTAGATCTGCCTCTCTGTTCTTTGCTGGAATGATAAGTGCTCAAGGCTGCAATTTGTTGTTCCAGAGAACGGAATCTGGCATCCATGTCTTGGTTAGGTGTGTTAGAATCTACAGAAAAAACATTACTGTTAGTATTTAGTGCAGTGCCTGGAGCAGTTTCCAGAATGCTGTCCGCTAGCTGTGCTAATTTGTCGAGAGTCAGGTCAGCATGTCCTGTTAAAATAGCCCTAATATGGTTGGGCAACCGCCTCATCCAAAGCTCTTTTAGAATATTTTCTTCCTTGAGTTCACTACCTGCCAGAGATCTGAGGTGACGGAGGAATTGTGATGGCTTTCTACCATTCAGCTCCTCGTCACTAATTAACTGACGTACCCTTTGAGATTTGGATAGTGACAATCTCTCTATTAGTTCAGTTTTTAATTTAGTATAGGGTTCTAAATCAGGTGGTGATAAAATGATATCTTCCACCTCTCCAATTAGCCTAGCGTCTAACTGTGTGATCACATAATCCAATTTGGTCTTCTCAGATTTAATTCCGGAGATATTGAACTGAGCCTCCATACGTTGGAACCAATACTCTGGGCGTTCCACCCAGAAGGGAGGAAGTTTAGGCGCTAGCCCTGCAATGTCGCCTAAAGACTGGGTGGGCGGTGTGGTCGTCTGGATACTGTCGATTCTTCAGTCAGGCGCCGGACTTGAGCTTGCAAAGCTTGGTTTTGTTCTACGAGGGCCTTTTATTTGAGCCTCTAACCCTTCCATAATGATAATATGTACTTAAAACCAGTTCACAATAGATACACTTTATAGTAATAGATAAGTACTAAACAATATTATTTTCTTAAGGGTTTGGTGGACGAAAATTTCTCCATACAAACGTAATACCAAAATCATTCGCGATACGAACATTTTACCGACTTAAAGTTATGTTATTCGGATACAGGCGGTATTTATCTAGGTTCCTATTAAACTTTAAAAAAAAAATTATTACTATTTACGAAATGCGAGCGAATTGCATTTCGTACATTTTAACACCGCTAACAGCATGTTTTCAGCTTAATTATTCTGTATTAAAAACATTAATGTTCCTAATATTATTTTAATAGGAACATAGCTTATGTTGTCTAGTTGTAGATTATCAAAACTAAAATGGAAAAACATCAACTTTTCATTCATAATTTTTGGTATTGACTGTCGCATCTATCATAACTGTGTTTGTGTGCGTGTACGCCTGTGGTTGGTGATCGCAGAAACTCACACTTTCGTAAGGTTGTGTCGCGGCGCGCGCTGGTCTTGGGTTTTCAAGTTACATACCTAGTTATTTATTTGACTGTGCTAGGCGTGCGTTATTGTTTGCGAAATTGTCTTTTCACAACATTGTAAATTTGTAATAAAATCGTAGAGCTGTCATTCCTGACTTCCTGTACATTGATTTTTTTTTTCTTTTTGTATTTTTTTCAAGATTCGGGATCGATTCTGAATTCTGATGCCAGATAAACTTTTTTTTTCGATTTTTGTAATGTTTTCTTGTTTTGATCTATCTCCGAAACTTCTGTAAAATTTTCCTCTACGATAATTATAGGTATACGATAATTATTGTCCTTGGGAGATAAGCAATTTTGAATTTTGTAGTTTTTTTATGTATGTTTTGAGTTGGATATTATTTATTCAAGTTTTCCTTAAATATTCCTTACTGCGCTTCAATTAATAGGGTATCTATAATTACGCTATTCCCCTTGGGGATTAGCAATGTTAATATGATTTTCAGTCATTGTTGACATTTGTTTAAGAACCCCTATTTGAATAGCACTGTCAGCGAACCAGCTAGTCAGCTTAGTAAGCTACTTGCCTTTCGTGCAATGGGTTACAGGATCAAATCTTGCAATGGGTTACAGTATCAAAACAGTTTTTTTTTTCAAATTTATGAAACAAACAGTTAAAAATGTTTTAAACAAGTGTTTTTTGTTTTTTTTTTATTATCTGGATTTTTTTTTAATTAATTATTTTTTTACGAAAAATGATCAATGGAATAAAAAAAACGTAACATGTTTTTTTTTTCTAACAATTTTAAGCATTTCATTACAATGCCAATAAAAGTTAAAAATATAACATAACAATGGCATTAGACCGAAAAAGTTTTATGTTAAACTATTTAGACTCCTGAATAATTATTAATTTATTTTCATTTTATATGCATTCATCTGCCTTGAAAAGTAGTTGAATTGAAACGGGTAATAAAAAACACTGTTTAATTTCAATCTGTTATAAACAGGTGTTTTAAAACGCCTTGTTTTAATCATGGCAAGATGCCAACCTTTTTTTTTTTTAGCTTGGTAAAATCATCAAATGAGTCCTCCCACCCCGGGCAGGGCGGGAGGGACTGTCAGACTTATACTGACTAAAATCCACGGTGTTCTTCAGTAGCCTGTTATGTTCCGGGGTCACGGTAAGGAAATAATCCCGCTACCCCGGAAGCCTTGGGCCCTCTGAGAGCCCCCGTCATTATGCTGACGTCACACGCGCGCCTCTAAAGGCGCGCGTGGGACACAACGCGCCGTCGACCCGGGCATGGTCCATGGTCGAGCAGCGAGTTGCCCTTTACTCGCTGCCCGCATGCCCGCGCCTTCGGTGGCCAGAGATAATCATGCCAACCCTGCTGAGAGTTCAAATACTTAAAAATAATTTTAATGCATAATTTCGTTTTTCTAATATTTTTCTTATTTTATATAAGTTACCTACTTTTTAATTTTTTCATTGACTTTAAAGCCACAGAGTTCCGATTTTTTTTTTACAGGTATTGTATTGGTATCGTATTTGCGAATTTCTGATTAAAGTGTTTCGGGAAATGGATATTTCGTTTTTGTGTATTTCGGAATAAAGTTTTTAAACGTATCTGTGCGGGCAAAGTTGCTTAATTAATATGCATTATTGTTTTACACCAAAACCATCCACAGAAAATAAAAAACACTTTTCTGAAAACCACATCAAAATCGCTTCAGACAAATGTGAGATAATCGCGAACAAAAAAACATACATAGTCATACATACTCGTTATTGTACAAACAAACATACATAATACAGGTCGAACTGAGAACCTACTTTACTTTTTTTTAAGTCAGTTAAAAAAGCCACCAGTTTCCATACATTTTTGGTCATTGGCAAGTAGGTACCTACGCTGTACGGCCTGTACGATCAAATAGGTACCTAGGTACGTAGAATACAAGGTAGATTTTCTGTATTTGGTCGCGGGACTTATCTCATCACCGTGACCCCGGAAGGTAAAGGGCTATTAAAGGACACCGTGGATTTTAGTCAGTAAGTTTCAGTATGTTTGCATAAGCAAAAGCAAAAATCGCAGTAATTAATATCCAATATCCAACTTACCTACCTACAATTTAAATCAGCGCCGAATTATCCTAGAAAACGACTGACAATTTTTAGAAAAAAATTAAATTGCAAATAATATTGAAATAAAAGTATGCATAATTATTTTGAATTATTGAAAACTCTAAAACAAAAACAAGAATCACACAAAAAGTGTAAAACAAATTACCAAGATTTGATCCTGAAACCTTACCAGACTAGCTGGTTCGCTTACAGTGATAATCAAATAGCGGTTCTTATACCAAATTTCAACAACGACTGAAAATCAACTAACATTATGCTCACGTGGACTTTATTTTAGAACTTTTCATCTATATCAGGAATAATTCCGTACCTAGTAAGTACATAATTTTTACGTAACTCTAACGGTTTACGCAACGGAAGCTTTCGATAAGGAATACAATTAAAATGTTCCAGATTTTGAAAATTTTCTCATTGCTGCTCTTCTCTTATTGGTGATAGCGTGATGTTACATAGCCTAAAGCCTTCCTCAATATGGACTATCCAAATATTTTTTTTTCATTCCTACTAGTAGTTAGATTACAACAGATAAATATCAAGATAAATACGTTATACCTAGGTAGGTACTAGACGTTAATTTTATTAGATTTTAGATAATGTCCTAAAATCTTCTAATGTAGCCATTGTAGAGTTACATATTTCCAAAAAACGCATTGTTGGTTTGTGCGTTCACTAACGATTCCCCAAATTAGTTTACAAAAATAAAGCAAAAATTGAACAAAATTAGTACAATGAATGTTATCAGTCACTCGCTACAAACACATACACGCACTCACACAGCTACGCGCTTCGCCGCGAAAAGTCAGACAGAGATAGCAATGTTTCGTCCGATTTTTGTGCTCGCCTCGAATTGCAATGGGGAAGGCAAGTGTCAAAGTGACAAGTGACAGTTTGGTCCCAAAAGAACTGTCAAATCAAAGGAATTTTCTGAAAAAAAAACGATTTATTGATGTAAAATGACTAGATGTTGTGTAATAAGCTGTAAAAATGATGGAACATACAAATTTCCGACAATTCACACTATCAAGAAATAATGGGTAGCTGCTGTGACTGCTCTGAGAACAAAAATTGTATTATCACTAAGGAAAAGCTATATAATAAACAAATATCCAGCCTTGCGAAGCCGAGACAGGCCGTTAGTTGAGTTTATTAATGAAATTCTATGATTATACCATATCTAAACAATCGAATACACTTTTCAAAATAATATCTACTTTTCTATTGGAGGTTAAGTACCAGTATTGCATCGCTCTATAAATCATGAAATGGTTCGTCTGGCGGAAGAATTATCACCTGGAACGAGTTTTGTGATAGTTGTGGTGATAAAAAATTAAAAATATTGTGATATTTCTCGAATCTAAATAGAAAAAAGGTTAAATTTACTGATTTAAAACATTATGATATTTTATCAAAATAGAAAGTCAGAAGCAGCATTATATTCTTGTTATAGGAGAGGACAGGTAAAACATACCTAAAGTCAAAAATTGAAACCCCAACTACAAGTAATTGTGGATTTATTACGGTAAAATCAAATGTATTACCACTCCATTAAATCACTTTTTTTCCTCTTGTAGATGCACCGCGGCGTCTTAATTCTTCTTTTAGTATATGTACTTGCATTGACGAATAATTTTCCATATTTGTTTTGTATTTATACTCAATTTTTATAACAATAAATCTTGTTTGTTTTTTGTACAAGTTATACAGTAATCTGACGTGGGGACCAACTATCGCAGCGCCATCTACGATTAGCTTTTAGTTGCCATCCCCATTGCGAGCTCTCTCCACTGGCCTCTTAAAAACTAACGTTGACCAAAAACGACGTTTTGTTACCTCGCTTATCGGTTAAATAAACTTATGTTACCTTAATGTCCGTATGTATTGTGATAAGGCACTCCTCTAAGTTTGTATTTGTTTTAAAAGCCTTGTTTTTAAACACTTTTGAAGAAAAATTATGACACTTGATTGTTCAATTTACAATGTACCAATGACCGAACTTTTGAAGTTACGTTCGTTCTTCCGTACATTCGCTCGTTCCGTTCGGATGTCCTTCGTGTAATGCACCGGCGAAAAGCGACATCTGTCGTCGAGTAGCTGAATGTAGTCCCTTGAGGTCTCGATGAAACCGGAAACGGATGTGATTGTCGAGGTAGGTTTTTGTACTTTACTTGCGCTAGGTATTATAGGCACGTAATTTGTCATCGGGAGAGTTAATTTACCCTTGAAAGCTTAAACTTCACGATAACACCGCACACAGCACATAATTATCCGGAGCCGTTTTCGCGCGCTAGTGTCGTGCGTGGTTGAAACCCAGGTTGATCAAGGACACATGGCGAATGCTGGCGTTCGGCGTCGTGTAGCCTCCTCTTCGTGAAGATTTGGGAATTATGCCTCGGTGGTTGTGTTTTATACGTCTGTCGGGGCAGTCTTTTCCAGCTTCAGCAGCGTGTTGTATGTAGCACGCGTCGGGGTCACCAGTTTTGGGCTTTGGTTGCCAATCACATTTATTCGTTGCTTTGACAGACACACATACATAGATATGACACAGATACTTTAATAATTATATTAACATGAATCAACACATAAATCTTATGAGTTAGAGGTTCAGAAACAAATCCCAATATTCGTCGTTTTATGGTCCGCCATGAACGGAATGCAAGCTATCGAACGAATCCTTTGATGCAGGAAGTGAATGAGTGAATGGCAACTGGCAGAGCTGCCAGCTCAGAATAATGACTCGAAGTTGCCACACAAACAATCCCCTTTTTTTCTTTTTTTAACTCGGGAATGCTGGGCCCCTGGTCTTAGTGGGTCCCTAGGCACTGGCCTAAAGTGCCTTATGGATAATACGGCACTGGTGATAATGCTCATCAGATTGAACAACTCTTGCTAAGACGTCATTCCGGTACATGTTACAGTGTAGCTGGGCTCTCGGTGTTCCACATCAGGTGTTCAAGATCTTCAATTTTTATACGTCAACAGAGAGTGCTCATCAGGCTGCGCAACTCTTGCTAAGACGTCATTCCTATTATATGTTATGGTTTAGCTGGGCTTTTGGTGTTCCTCATCAGGTGTTCCATATCTTCAATTTTTATATGTCAACAGAAAGTGCTCATCAGGGTGAACAACTTTGCTAAGACGTCATTCCTGTATAGGTATGTTATTATATAGTGTAGCTGGGCTCTTGGAGTTCCAAATCAGGTGTTCCAGATCTTCAAATTTATTCTCTCAGCAGAAAATGCTCATCACGTGGAAAAATTTTTGCTATCGCACCATTTTTGATGATATCCGATATTGGATAGCCGATATTCGATTTAAGATATTCGGATATCAAATTTTCTGATATCGAATATCGAGTTTTTGAATATCGGATTTCCGAATATCGGATATCGAATATCGGCTATCCGAATACCGTATGCAACGTGTAACGTTAAATGCGCAAAACCTCTCGTGGGGTAACTCAGCCCATGATACTGAACAATCGACGGTCCCTACGTACAAACGGACATATCAAAAACCGAGGTTTTCAGGAGAGCGATTTTAATGTTCAAATCGCTCTACAAATAATTCTATGTACAATTTTGAATATTTTTTTTCTATAATGTTTTATTAGCTTTAGGAACTTTATAATGGTATTTATACATGTTTTCTTTTTTTTCATTTTCTTAGAAAAACTGATAGATTACTGTTTCTACGCTGATATTAAAATAAAAGAATGTCGGACATGTCTTAGATAACTTTTTATACGTAGGAAAGAAGAAATCAGTTTATAACATACACACATCAAAAGTGTCTAGGGATCAACATATATTTTTGCAATAACTTTCCTCCTGATTGATATTAATTAAAATGTTCTTTAAGGATTCATCAAATAAAGTGTTATCGTTTGTCACAGTAACGATAAACCAAGTCACCTTTGCATTCATAAAGAAATTTGCCATTTTCCTAATAAAGGGATTTTTGACATTTGAACCACTAACATTAAAGTTCGAAAAAAAGACTGAAATAACAGTTTTCTTTAAAATTTTATTGGGTAACTTAAACAATTAATAATCCGTGTTTCTACCGCGAACACTAACAACACAAGAACATCGGTTTGTGCATACTCAAAATGAGTTCATCCAAATCACGCTGTGGAATGGCCGCCCATGTTCGTTGCAACAACAAAAAAAGGTCTTCTTGCGACTGGATACCCTCCATATTCGGCAGAGCTCTTCTCTGTAGCATATCCCATGCATGCTCAATCGGGTTCAAGTCTGGCGACTGAGCAGGCCAGGGCAGGACATTGATGTTAGCTGCGGCGAGAGTCTGTCTTACAACTCTTGCGGTGTGCGGTCGTGCATTATCATGCATTAACTGAAATAAGGGACCGATTTGCACTTGTAGAGGAACGATGACGTCTGATACAATCGTCTCAGCATAAATTTGAGCGTTGAGGTTACCTCTGATCCAAATCAACTCAGTTCTTCCGCCGATCCAAATACCCGCCCATACCATGATGGTTCCACCACTATAAGGATGGACTTCCTGGTAGGATTTTAATCGCTGTTGGCGTCCAGGGGTTCTCCAGTGTCGTATACGTCTTGTATCCGGTCTCATACCAAAACGAGACTCATCAGAAAAGCACACGAAACGCCATTGTTCTTCTGCCCAATTTCTGTGTTCAAGAGCCCATTGATATCGAATCCTAAGATTGTGCATTGCTATAGGTGGTACCCGTAGCGGTCTTCGGGAATGAAGGTTCACTTCATGCAAGCGGTTTCTGACTGTTTGGTCGCTAATTAAGTTCCCTGAAGAGTGATGAAGCCTCACGGCTAACATCATGGCGGTTATTGTTGGAGCTCTTCGAGTTAAGATTTGAATGTATCGGTCTTGTCTCCGTGTGGTGCAGCGATACCGTCCTCCATGGCGCTCAGCCACGGTACCAGTGCTTCGGTAACGTGTCCAAAGTCGACTGATAACACTCTGACTTGTATTCAGAGCTAAAGCCACAGTACGTTGCCGGGAACCAGCTTCTATCATTCCCACGGCTCTGAGCATTTCTTCCCTGCTTAAATGACGTCGCCGCTCCATAATAACGTTGGTTTTAATCAGTAGTAGGGAAACAGTAGCACTAATAATGTCTTCAATGCGTTGTATGTTTTTATAGGGAAAATATTGACAGCTGATTTTCATCTTTTACTCGAATTTGATTTACAGTTCCTGATTCAAATTATGAAATGCACCAAAAAGGATCCATATAAATTTATAAAATCATAAATTTATTACAAAGCCACATCTCAATCTCAAGAAATCCGCATAAAAATGCTTGATCCCTAGACACTTTTGATGTGTGTAGAATTTAAATAAGACGTTTTATGAAAACGTTGAACAATGTTATAGTTTTCAAACGGATATGTTAAACATCTTAAAATCACCACCGTTGGTTATAAAATATACATCGACGAAGACATATCGCTTTATACGCGGTTTCATTCATTCGAAGTGTCTATAGTTCTTGCAATGTAAATAAAGACATGTCAATTTTTTAAACGTGGTATATTCTTCAAATGAGTCCTCCCACCCACTGGGTGGAGCGAAAGGGATTGACAGACTTATACTGAGTAAAATCCACGGTGTTCTTTCAATGGCCCTTAACGTTCCAGGGTCATGGTTACCTAATAAAATAGTCCCACGACCCCGGCAGGCTATGGCCCTCTATGGGGGTCCCGTCAGATTACTGATAGCTCTTTGAGGAGCGCATGGAACACGACGCTCCGTCGATCCAGGCATGGCCCATGATCGAACGGCGAGTCACCCATTACTCGCGATCCGCCCGTGCCTACGGTGGCCGGAAATCGCCTTGTGATAACCGTTGCCATGGGCGTCTCCCGCGGCGGCTGGGATTGTGAGGTTGAATGCCGGGCGCGAGAGGTTGCCGCCGCCTATCGGCTCCGTGAAGACACGGCGGTCTCTGCCTAAGCGGGGCAGATCCACCGTATGCTCGACCGTGTTCTCCGGGCGTTCCACACAATGGTCTCAGTCCAACACAGGAACGTACCTCCCGAAACTTCAGTCTGGTTAGGACCATGCAGCGTCAGGCGGACGCTGCCGCCGTGGCGCGTCTTCAGTCACTCTTCAAAGATAGTAGTCCACAAGCACCGGGAATAAGGTCCGGGCTACCGGTAGTCAGGGCTCTTGAGAGACGAACTTCCTAAAGATGCGCGCTGTGTCCAGAAGTACTGCCTTCTGAATCAAACGCTTGGCCAAGCGAGAGCCTCCATAGATGTTGGTCAAGGCTCTAGGCAATTAAGCCATTAGCCGACACGACTATCGGCACAATGACTGCTGTTCACTTTTATGCCAACAACCTCGCGAGCCAGATCAAGATACTTGAATATTTATCTTTTTCTGCCTTCACGAGGTTCTAGTCATACGGATACGTTATATAAACAACAAAACATTGCGTGACGGACGTTCCGATCGATCTATCACCACAATGTCATGCTTTTTGGCAACAATAGTTCTGTCAGTGATGATAGGTCGATCCCAATACAACGAAATTGCCATCTTCGCGAACTGAGTCAGGTGCATACATTTTTTAACATAGTAGAATCATCAAACGAGTCCTCCCACTCAGGGCAGGGCAGGAGGAACTTTCAGACTTGTACTGACTAAAATCCACGGTGTCCTTCAAAAGCCTTTTGCGTTCCGGGGTAACGGTAGCTCGTTAGTGCCGCGACCGGCAGGGTTAGGCGCATACTTATATTACGGCACTTCTGATATCTCAAGGTAGTACTTCAAAGCGAGTTGCTGGTGGATAATCCTGGAAACGAGGTTGTGTCTATGCAAATATTCTCCACTATTGTGGCTATTGTGGCTATTGTGTCCGTACGGAAAATGTCAAAAAACACACGAATGCTCTCACTTAGCGACTGACGCAGATTGCGGTGTGGGGCAAGACAAAACGGTGTCTACAATGATGTTGCCAGCATTAAAAGATTTCCTTTATATTCGGCGTTATTGTTTCTTTTTTATCTTTCCCCGTTTTTCATCTTACCCCCACTCACCCTATATTTGATAGAAAAAAAAGTTGGTAACCATAATAATTATGAGTGTCGGATCGATCAAACGTTTATTTTCGGTAGTTATTCGTCATCATATCATCGTACAATTGCCAAGACAAATTCCCAAATAGGTCACCGAAGCGAAATTGTTTATTGTTAATTAACAATCTACTTAGCATCTAAACATACAATAAGGACATGTACACGCCCTATTAAGAAACTCCCGCCGTAAATGACGTTATGTCAGACATGACCGCGTTTGCGCACAATTTAAAACATCGTACAAAGCGTTATGTGTAGATGTCCGCATCTACGTTACTTATTCGTTGTAAATATAATACTTGTCCTCATATAAATAAAATAAAAATAAAAAATAAAAAGCCTTTTATTTCTTGCAAGTTTGAAACAGAGTTTAGAGAATTAAAATTAAGTATAAATAACGTATTTACAATCTTTGACTTTTCTAACAAAGTTTAAGTCTTGTGCAAGAACCCCTCCTCAGGTGAAGGTGAAGGCCTCCTCTAAAGAATTCCATTTGTCTCTATCTTGAGCTATTTGCGTCCAGCAGTGGCCGGTTATTTTTGTTATTTCATCTGCCCATCTCGTATATGGTCTGCCTCTGGGGCGCTTACCGTATGGGCCCTTCCACTTGGTTACCCTGCTAGTCCACCTATCGTCCTCTAGCCTCGCTACGTGTCCTGCCCACTTCCATTTCAGTTTTTTAGCGTAGTTTAAAGCATCTTTAGCATTAGTAATTTCCCTGATTTTTGAGTGGCGAATTTTTTGCATCTTTTTTATATTAAGCATGCTTCGTTCCATTCCACGTTGGCAGGTAGTAATTTTGTTTTTTATTTTGGATGTGTATTTCCAAGTTTGGCATGCGTAGGTTAGGCATGGTAGAAGGCATGATGTCATAACTTTGGTTTTTATATTTATTGGCATATTACTTTTGAATATTTCACTTAAGGACCAGTACTTGTTCCAGGTATTTTGTGCTCTACGTTCAACTTCTAGTTCGTTATGTTTTCTGTCAAATCCAATTTGTTTTCCAAGGTAAATGTAACTTTCTGTATATTTCAAGGTTTCATTGTCTACTGTTATTCTTCTGTTTCTGCTGTTTGTCATGACCATTGTTTTAGAAAGATTCATTTCTAGTCCTATTTGTTTGCTAGCTGTATTTAGTGAGTCTAACATGGTCTGCAGTTGTGTACTAGATTCTGATAGGAGTACCAAATCGTCTGCGAAGCGCAGGTGGCTTAAGTATTTGCCGTTTATATTTAGTCCTGATTTTTCCCAATGTAATCTTGTTATTACTGACTCTAGGATAGATATAAATAATTTCGGGGATAGCGGGTCTCCTTGTTTCACTCCTCGATTAATGGGAAATGTAGGCCCAGTAGATTCTAGTTTTATTTTGGCTATGCCACCCTTGTAAATATTTTTGATTATATCGATATACTCTTGTTCAACTTCCTGAGCCTGCAAAGCAGTCCATATACTTGAGTGTGACACGGTGTCGAAAGCCTTTTGATAATCGACGTACGCTATATAGAGCGCTCTTTGTTTTTCCTGGTATTTTTCCATAACTATTTCTAGCGTATGTATATGATCAATAGTCGAAAAGCTCCTTCGGAAACCTGCTTGTTCTATCGGTTGTTTTGCTTCTAGTGTAACACTTATTCTGTTGTTTATTATGGAGGAAAATAGTTTGTAGACACACGAGAGTAAGCTTATAGGCCTGTAGTTCTTGATATCTTTTGGGTCGCCTTTTTTAAAAATTAAGATTATTTCTGATTCCTTCCACTGCGATGGTATTTCGGCGGTTTCTAATATAAGGTTAAATAGATGCGTTAATGGTGACGTTAGTAGCGGGTAGGCGATCTAAATGGCTTCATTAGTGATTCCATCTGGTCCTGGACTTTTATCTAACTTTAACCGTTTTATACCTTGTATGACTTCGGCTTCGGATATTGGTGTTATGTTTCCGCTCTTGTTTGTTTTGGCAAAGTTACTATTATTTTGGACCTTTTCCGCCTGTGCACTGTACAGATCTTTGTAGAAATTTGTTGTTACCTCTATAATTTCTTTGCGATTGTTTACGATTATGCCTTCACAATTTAGACTATCTATCCAGAATTTGTTGGTTTTTAATTCTTTGAGGGCTCTTTTTGAGCTTCCCGCGTTTTTCAAATGTTTCTCAATAGTCTTCGATCTGTAAGTTTTATAGTCATGTTTTATGTATTTACTTATTAGTTTGTAAAGCGCTTTTAATTCATTTTTTGAGGCCCGCGTTTTGTTCTTAGTATGATGTAGCTCCTGTCTTCTCCTGATAAGTGCCAGTGTGCGTTCGTTCAAAACTTTGTGGCTACCTTTGGATTTATCGTTAGGTGTTCGAGCGTCTTGTAAGCTCTGGAAAATAGTCCTTGTTAGTGTGTTATAATAAGACTGTACTGATGTTTTCCCTTGCCAATTATTCATATTATTTAAGTGAAATGAGATGTTTTGTTTGTAATTTATTATTTCCTGTTCAGTTTTCAGTGATGAGTATCTATTGTTTTTATATCCTGTGCGTTTCTTCTTTTGTTTTGTTATGGTCAGGGTTGCTCTAATCGGTCTATGATCCGAAGGAAAGTTGAGGTTTAAAACATCTATATTTTGGAAAAGGTTGGGTTGATTTGACATTATAAAATCTATTTCATTTTTATGTTTACCGTTCGGTGAGCGCCAGGTCCATCTTTGGCTGGGCTTTTTATGAAAGAAGGTGTTTAAAATTGCAAGTTTGTGTTCCATGGCAAAGTCAATCAGCCTTTGTCCTCTCTGGTTTCTTTCGCCATAACCGTGTGGTTTCATTATTAAGCATTCATTTCTTCTTGGTTGTCCTATTTTGGCATTCAAATCACCCATTAATATATATTTATCATAACCTAGCTCGATGGCCTTGTTGGCGTCTGAATAGAAGGTGTTTATATCCTCTTCGCAAGCTGCTTCAGTCGGTGCGTAAACTTGTATAAGTGAGATGGCTAGTCCTTGAATGTTTAAGTTTAATAAAGCTACTCTGTCACTAATTCCCATAAAGCTTTCGAGCCATTGTTTCCGAACTTTGTTTATTATGAATCCGACTCCATATTTACCAGGTGTGTGGCCTGTGTGACATAGTATAAAATTTGTGTGTTCCTCTATTAAAGTGCCCGTCCGCCTGATTTCACATAGACCAATTATGTCGTATTTAATTCCTTTAATTGTTTCACTAAGTTCTATTAAGCGTTCGTGAGTAGATAAAGTTCTAACGTTGAAAGTTATTATGTATAGCTCTTCATTGGTTTTGTTTGTAGAATTTATTTTTTCTTTTGCTTGTGTCACTTTATGTATTTTTGAGGAATGTTTGAATTTATTCTTCAGAGGGTTTTGGTCATAATCCTCCACGGTGACCAGCCGGGTTGGAAGATGAGGTTTGGTTTTTATATTTTTTTTGTGTGCATTACCTAAGTCGGAGGGGGGCTGTAGTTGCTACAAGTTGTTGGTTATATTATTACATTTAGAGCTGGGCATGTTGTTTTGATTTTTATTTACCAAAAAGCTAAGTATGCTTGGATTAGCAATTTCTTCAGGCAGGCTCGAAGTTCTTCTTTTTGGTGTCTGATGTTTATTTTTCTTATTGACCTGTGCTATTGATCCATTGTCTGTTGGTGTGTCAGGAGGTGACGTACGCAATCTCTTGTTGCTGCCCGTGGTTTTATTTTTGGCTTGGATAACAAGTTTATCATACTTGATCTTTACTATATTGCCTTTCTCTCGCTCAAGTTTCGCCTGCACTTGTAGCTCTTTTCTTTTTTCCAGTATTTGCTTCGGATAATCTTCCGTTATGTAGTATGTGCTTTCTTTTATGACGTACTTAATGCCTTAAAAAGACTTGACACAAATAAAGGGTCTTGTCCTGACGTTGTGCCTCCTATTTTTATAAAAAAACTTTTTCAAAAAAAAAATTGAAACCGACTTCAAAACTACCACAAAAAAAGTTCAAAATAACCTACAAAAAAACTTTTCTTTCGAAAGTCGGTGACTTTCTTTTTTATTTCATTGACTTTTTGTCACCGACTTTCGAAAGAAAAGTTTTTTTGTAGGTTATTTTGAACTTTTTTTGTGGTAGTTTTGAAGTCGGTTTCATTTTTTTTTTGAAAAAGTTTTTTATTTTATCCTTTTTAGTTTCACTATTCAACCCAAATTATTGTCAAATACATAATTTTCTTACATGTGCACTAAAATTTTGTAATCCGTAGCACCGGAAAATAACAACGCCCATGTATAAAAACTAAAAATAAAAACTACTGCACCAAACTTAATGAAAATTTTGTGGGACCAAATGGCAGATATACTGTATCGAACAAAAAAAGAATCATCGAAATCGGACCAGAAACCTCGGAGTTATCGGTGTAGACAAAGTTAAAAACTTTTTAGGTTTTTGTTGATTTATGTTGATTTTTCAAAAAGTGCTAGTCCGATTTCGATAAAATTTTAATGGGACCATTCCAGAAGTATATCCTATCCAACAAAAAAATAATTTTTCAAATCGGTTGTTAAACGACGGAGTTATGCCCGAACAAACATAAAAAAAAAAAAAAAAAAAAAAAAATACAAACATCCGAATTGAGAACCTCCTCCTTTTGGAAGTCGGTTAAAAATACTGCAGACAGCATTTACATCCCACTCCACATAATATTTAATAATTGCCTACGCGAAGGCATATTCCCTGCTATCTGGAAGCGCGCATATATCACGCCCATACACAAAAATGGAGACATAAACAACATACAGAATTACCGTCCCATCTCCTTGTTGCCCGCCTTGTCGAAGCTTTTTGAGAGACTAGTGCACGGCAAGTTATACTCTCACATTCACCACCTCATAATACCCGAACAACACGGTTTCGTTAAACGTCGCTCTACTGCTACTAACCTTATGTTATTTACAAACCACTTATTTGAAAATATGGATAACCAAACCCAAGTTGACGCTGTGTATACAGACTTTCAGAAAGCATTCGACAAGGTGGACCACAAGCTGCTTCTGGACAAGATAGCCTATAATGGCATTCGGGGTAATTTATTGCGGTGGTTCATGTCCTATATTTACAACAGAACCCAAAAAGTGGCGATCAACGGCTTCGAATCTGATTCCGTTGTCGTTACTTCCGGGGTGCCTCAGGGCTCCATTTTGGGTCCTTTGCTTTTCATTCTGTTCGTGAACGACATCAAAGGCTGTTTTATTAACTCCCATTTCATGATGTATGCCGACGACATTAAAATCTATAGGTCGTGCAAAAACATTCAAGACTGCATGCTGCTACAGGATGACCTCAACAGACTTTCCAATTATTGTTCATACAATAAACTTCACCTTAGCTTACCTAAGTGCAATGTAATATCATTTACAAAAAACAAAAATTTAATAAAATACTGTTACACTTTACATGGCACTTCTCTTAAAAAAGTTGACCACATTCGTGATTTAGGAGTTACACTCGACTCAAAATTGCATTTCGACATTCACATTGAAAACATTATCAACAAAGCCTATAGAATGTACGGTTTCGTTATGCGATCATCAACTGATTTCAAACGACCGCATACGTTCATAATCCTATTTACAACCTTAATACGGTCCCAACTGGAATACGCAGCCCCAATATGGTGTCCCCTATACGACAAATACAAGCAAAGGCTTGAAATGGTCCAAAAAAAATTCCTACGTTCCATACACTACAAATGCTACCGTTCAAAACTATCGTACGCACAACTGTTAAAACGATACAAGCTCCTAGGCTTGGAGTCCAGGCGTTCCTTACTTATGGCTGTGATGCTGCATGGCATATGTAACAACAAATTTGACTGCTCTGACATCACCAATAAACTCTGTTATATTGTGCCCAGAACTGTATTACGGCGAGGGGCGCGCATGCCTCGGCTGTTCCACACTGGAAAGTGCAGAACCAATGCTGGTGCAAGGGCGCCCCTCCGTCGTTTATTAGAAACATATAACACACACTTTTTCGATCTTGATATATTCTCGCTATCTCAACCAAAATTTAAAAGAATGGCTACTCAATTGCTTGCACAATAATTGATTATTTCATTCTTTCCTGATTTGCCTCTTGTAGATGCGTGGTCTGTTCTATTTCTCCATAATAGTTTATTCCGCGGACATTGGTGTGGGTTACATGTTTACCTCTATTACTCTAGTTCGTTGTTTACCAAAATTGTAACATGTAACTGTTTTATGTCCCAATAAAATAAAATATAAAAATATAATTATTTTAGTGCATCACTTTGCTGCTTAAATATTTTTATTTTGGTTCCAAGTGTAGTAAATGTAGCAATTATTGGTCGAGACCTTTCTCCTTTTTTGCCGATTCTCTTTACTTCTTGAATATCTCTGTGATCTAGGTCTAGTGAGAAATATTCCTTTATAAATTTGATAATAGTTTGCTCTAACATTTGGTATGATGTTTCGGTTTCTTCAATGCCAAAAAACACAATATTGTTTTTCCGTGACTGTTTTTCCAGGAAGTATATTTGTTTTTCTTGGTTTTGTAACTTTTCTTTTAAGTTTTCATATTTTTCATCCCAAATTTTAAACTTCTCTTCCAGTATACTGTTTATATTTTGTGTTACTGTTTCTGTTACTTTTTCTCCGCATTCAAAGATTGTATTTTTCTGTGAGTCGAGTTCACTCTGGATTTTTCGAAGCGCGTTCATAACTTCTTCCATGATTGACGAAATTAATGGTCTGAGGTTCTTTTGGTACTACTCGCGCCCTCTCGTGGATTTCTGAAGGAGCTCGACGTAAAGGCAGTTGATAGCCGATTCTCGATCTCGACTGGTTCGAAGCTATTCGTGGTAGTTTTCCGTTTTTTCAACAGATGGTGTTGGTTTCTTGGAGTAATTTTGCAAACATGCTATTAGTTAGGTTATATTATCACAGATTTTATTCAAGGTTCATAATAGCAGGTTGTTACTCACAGTCTGCCTTCTGCTATTTGATTTTACACCACTCTGGTTCTGTCACTACGGATTGAGGTAGTAAAATGCACTGAATTATGTAAGAACACGGTCGCCGTGTTTCACAGTTTTTCTTAGTTTTTACTAATTATTAGGATTAGTCCACATTGTATGTTGTATTTTTATTGTTTCTTTAACACTTTTTATAATTCACTAAGTTTTTTGCACAGTCTTTATATTTTTTACGATCACAAATATCACGGAGTCGAAGCAAACAATGGCCTACTAGCGCCCTCTCATACGACTCTCTTGTCCTCATATACGATTGGTAAATCTCGTTAAATACGTAATATAAGAAAAAAAAAAAAAGGTTGCACTCCAGGAGTGCCGGTAGAAGTGAAAACTTTTTTGTTACTATGTTTTATTTTTAATTTGAATGACGTCTTACTCATTTTCGATCAGGGTCACGTGACCCTGACGCGAGTTTTGGTCACGTGACCCTGACGCGAGTTTTAAATTTTTTACCCATTACAGAAAAAGTGTACAACGCCGCTAAAGAAGTTTTCACTTCAAAAAAAAAAAAGGTTGCACTCCAGGAGTGCCGGTAGAAGTGAAAACTTTTTTGTTACTATGTTTTATTTTTAATTTGAATGACGTCTTACTCATTTTCGATCAGGGTCACGTGACCCTGACGGTCACGTGACCCTGACGGTCACGTGACCCTGACGCGAGTTTTAAATTTTTTACCCATTACAGAAAAAGTGTACAACGCCGCTAAAGAAGTTTTCACTTCAAAAAAATATATACAGACATGTGCATCTTAAAAATCTAAAGCGAACTGTGCAATAAAAAAAAATGACATTTTCGACATGTCCGTTTGTACGTAGGGACCGTCGCAATGTTTGTTCTAAAACTTTTGGAAAAAGAAATAATATAATAGTAGTTTATGTAACTGGTACATAATGAGGGGTATTATACACGAGTGTGAGTTTAAAAAACGAGCGAAGCGAGTTTTTTAATAGTATCACACGAGTGGTATAATACCTAGTTATGTACAGTTTCATACACTACTTTATCTACTCTCATTGACTACGAACATATCAAATAAAAGATAAAAATTAATTAACACTAATATTCATCCACCGAAATACAAACGTCAAAATTCCAACATTCCTATTTAAAGCGCGCGCAGCCACAGGTAAAAAATGAAATAGATGTATCTATGGTCAGTAATCTGTATCATAATGAAAAAAAATTAAATTATAACATTGTTTTGTTAGAGAAACAGTGTTATAATTTAATTTTTTAATTTCATTACGATACTCTATGGTATAAAGTATGTCATTATAAACTCGTTATGAGTTTTGTATTTCGAATTTTACGATATGAGAGTAGATAAAATGATTTTTCATACTGATGGGCTCGATCAATTTCTCATTTTGTGTGAAAAATCATTTTTTATATCGACTGTTCGAATACCGAGATCCGAGTTTTCAAATATCGAATTTTCTAAAATCGGATATCCGAATATCTAATATCGGCTGTCCAATATCGGATATCAACTTTTCGAATGTCGAGTATCGAGTTTTCGAATATTGACTTTTCGAATATCGGATATCCAAATAACTATCTAAAATTGAAAATAATACCATAATCATAACCTGAACTATAAATTAATAAAAACTAACAAGAGTAATATGTACAAATAATAATCATTTTATGTATTATATTCCGTTCAATAATAAATAAAAAGAAATTGAACAGAAATTGAATAGAGGCTATCCAAAATCGGAAATCCGAATATCGGATATCGACTTCTCGAACATCGAACTTTTGAAAATTGAATATCGGCTATCCAATATCGGATATCCGAATATCGGATATCGTATTTTCTGATATCGAGTTTTTGAATATCGGATATCCGAATATCTATTATCGAATTTCGGCTATCCAATATCGGATATCTATTATCGAATTTCGGCTATCCAATATCGGATATCCGTATATCGAATTTTCTAATATCGAGTATCGAGTTTTGGAATCTCGAATTTTCGAAAATCGGATATCTGATATCCGAATACCTAATATCGAATATCGGCTATCCAATATCGGATATCCGAATATCGAATATCGGTTAGCGACTTATCAAAAATCGAGTGTCGAGTTTTCAAATTTCGAATTTCAAATACATATCTGATATCCGAATATCTTAAATCGAATATCGGCTATCCAATATCGGATATCCGATTATCGAATATCAGATAACGAGTTTTCAATTTTCGAATTCCGAATATCAACTTTCGAATATCCGATATCCGAATATTTTAAATCGAATATCGGATATAGGTTATCTACTTATCAAAAATCAAGAACCAAGTTTTACAATATAAAATTTTTGGTATCCGAATATCGAATATCGGCTATCCAATATCGAATATCGGCTATCCAATATCGAATATCGGCTATCCAATATCGGATATCCGTTTATCGAATATCGACTATCGAGTTTTCGAATATCGGATATCCGAATATCTAATATCAGTTATCGACTTTTTGAATATTGAATTACGAGTTTTCGAATATCGACTTTTCGAATATCGAAAATCGGCTGTCTAATATCGGATATCCGAATATCCTATATCGGTTATCGACTTTTTGAATATTGAATTACGAGTTTTCGAATATCGACTTTTCGAATATCGGATATCCGAATACCTAATATCGAATATCGGCTATCCAATATCGGATATTGGAATATCGAATACCGACTTTTCAAAAATCGAGTATCGAGTTTTGGAATATCGAATTTTCGAAAATCGGATATCTGATATCTGAATATCTCATATCGAATGTTGGCTATCCAATATCGGATATCCGATTATATAATATCGGATATCGACTTTTCGAATATCGACTTTCGAATATCGACTTTTCGAATATTGACTTTTCGATCATCGGATTTCCGAATACCTAATATCGAATATCGGCTATCCAATATCGGATATCGACTTTTCGAATATCGGATATCCGAATATCTTCAATCGAATATCGTTAACCAATATCGGATATCCGAGTATCGCATATCGGCTATCCAATATCGGATGTCCGATTATCGAATATCGGAAATTGACTTTTTAAATATTGAGTGTCGAGTTTTCGAATATCGAATATCGGCTGTCAAATATCAAGTACCTGAATATCCTTTATTAACCGACTTCAAAAAAAGGAGGAGGTTCTCAATTCGTCGGAATCTTTTTTTTTTTTTTTTTATGTATGTTCCCCGATTTCTCGATAACGCCTGGACCGATTTGTAAAATTTTTCTTTTGTTTGAAAGGGTATACTTTCCAATTGGTCCCATAATCATCAGGTCAGGATCTGATGATGGTATCCCAGGGAAATCGAGGGCAACCTTCAAATTTTATAGGCACATAGTACCATTTTCATATATTTTTTAAAGCTGTTCAAGTATTTGCATCTGATAATCATCATCTCAGGTGGATGAGCTGATGATGGAAGGTACAACTCCTCTAGTAAAGAGTCGGCATCGACTGATTTAGTAAATTATGTTTGTGTTCACATATCTCCGGAACTACAAGTCCGATTTAAGTAATTCTTTTTATGTTGTACTAGGTATTGTTCAACTTAAGGAATACTGCAAGTTTCATCAAAATCGGTTCAGTAGTTTTTGAGATAGGGAAGGAACGAAAGAGATGTTAACGGTGTTATTACCGGTGCTACGGATTTCTTCCATAAATATGTAAGAAAATTATGTATTTGACAAGAATTGTGGTTAAATATTTAAACTAAAAAGAGTAAAATAAAAACTTCTTCAAAAAAAAATGTAACCGCCTTCAAAAACAACCACAAAAAATGGTAAAATAACCTACAAAACTTTTCTTTCGGAAGTCGGTGGCAAAACACACAATGAAACTAATAAAAAAAAGTCACCGACTTCCGAAAGAAAAGTTTTGTAGGTTATTTTACCATTTTTTGTGGTTGTTTTTGAAGGCGGTTACATTTTTTTTTGAAAAAGTTTTCGGTTATCGACATTTTGAATATTGAATAACGAGTTTTCGAATATCGACTTTTCGAATATCGGTTATCCGAATACCTAATATCGAATATCGGCTATCCAATATCGGATATCGACTTTTCAAATATCGAGTATCACGTTTTGGAATATCGAATTTTCGTAAATCGGATATCTGATATCCGAATATCTAATACCGAAAATTAGCTATCCAATATCGGATATCCGACTATACAATATCGTATAATGACTTTTCGAATATCGAGTTTTCGAATATCGACTTTTCAAATATCGAATATCGGATATCCGAATATCGCCTATCCGAATATCGGCTATCCAATATCGGATATGAACTTTTCGAATAACGAATATCGAGTTTTCGAACATCGAATTTGCGATGTTCGGATATCCGAATATCTAATATCGGCTTAACAATATCGGATATCCGAATATCATATGTCGAGTTTTTGAATATCGGATATCCGAATATGCAATATCGAATATCTGTAATCCAATATCCGATTACCGAATATAGAATGTCGACTTTTCGAATTTCGGGTATCGAGTTTATAAATACCGAATTTTCGAAAAACGAATATCGGATATCCGAATATAAAATATCGAATATCGGCTATCGATTATCCGATTACCGAATATTGAATATCGTCTTTTCGAATTTCGGGTATCGAGTTTTTAAATACCGAATTTTTGAAAATCGAATATCTGATTATCCGAATATGCAATATCAAATATCGGCTATCCGATTACCGAATATCGAATATCGACTTTTCGAATTTCGGGTAACGAGTTTTTAAATACCGAATTTTCGAAAATCGAATATCGGATATCCGAATATGCAATATCGGCTATCCAATATCCGATATCCGATTACCAAATATCGAATATCGACTTTTCGATTTTCGGGTATCGAGTTTTTAAATACCGAATTTTCGAAAATCGAATATCGGATATCCGTATATGCAATATCGAATATCGAATAACCAATATCCGATATCCGATTACCGAATATCGAAAATAGACTTTTCGAATTTCGGGTATCGAGTTTTTAAATACCGAATTTTTGAAAATCGAATATCGGATATCCGAATATGCAATATCGAATATCGGCTATCCAATATCCGACATCCGATTACCGAATATCGACTTTTCGAATTTCGGATACCGAGTTTTTAAATACCGAATTTTCGAAAATCGAATATCGGATATCCGAATATGCAATATCGAATATCGGCTATCCAATATCCGATTACCAAATATCAAATATCGACTTTTCGAATTTCGAATTTCGAGTTTTTAAATACCGAATTTTCGATGATCGAATATCGGATATCCGAATATGAAATATCGAATATCGGCTATCCAATATCCGAAATCCGATTACCGAATATCGAATATCGACTTTTCGAATTTCGGGTACCGAGTTTTTAAATACCGAATTTTCGAAAATCGAATATCTGATTATCCGAATATGCAATATCGAATATCGGCTATCCAATATCCGATATCCGATTACTGAATATCGAATATCGACTTTTCGAATTTCGGGTATCGAGTTTTTAAATACCGAATTTTCGAAAACCGAATATCGAATACAACTCGGTTGGGCAGCGTTCGGGAAACTGCGCAATGTCTTTTCGTCCGACATACCTCAGTGCCTCAAGACGAAAGTCTTCAACCAATGTGTGTTACCAGTGATGAGTTACGGCACCGAAACGTGGTCTTTCACTATTGGCCTCATCTCAAAGCTCAAAGTCGCTCAACGAGCTATGGAGAGGGCTATGCTCGGTGTTTCTCTACGTGATCAAATCCGAAATGAGGAGATCCGTAGACGAACTAAAGTCACCGATATAGCCCACCGGATTAGCAAGCTGAAGTGGCAATGGGCAGGCCATATTGCTCGCAGAGCAGATGGCCGATGGGGTCGAAAAGTACTAGAGTGGAGACCACGGACTAGCAAGCGCAGCGTAGGACGTCCACCAGCAAGGTGGACAGACGACCTTATAAAGGTCGCCGGAAGACGCTGGATGCAGGTCGCTTCCAACCGGTATAAGTGGAAATCAAAAGGGGAGGCCTATGTTCAGCAGTGGACGTCCTACGGCTGAGATGATGATGATGATGATGAATATCGGATATCCGAATATGCAATATCGAATATCGGCTATCCCATATCCGATATCCGATTACCGAATATCGAATATAGACTTTTCGAATTTCGGGTATCCAGTATTTAAATACCGAATTTTCGAAAATCGAATATCGGATATCCGAATATGCAATATCGAATATCGGCTGTCCTATATCCGATATCCGATTACCGAATATCGAATTATACTTTTCGAATTTCGGGTATCGAGTTTTTAAATACCGAATTTTCGAAAATCGAATATCGGGTATCCGAATATGCAATATCGAATATCGGCTATCCTATATCCGATATCCGATTACCGAATATCGACTTTTCGGATTTCGGGTACCGAGTTTTTAAATACCGAATTTTCGAAAATCGAATATCTGAATATGCAATATCGAATATCGGCTATCCAATATCCGATATCCGATTACAGAATATCGAATATCGACTTTTCGGATTTCGGGTACCGAGTTTTTAAATACCGAATTTTCGAAAATCGAATATCGGATATCAGAATATGCAATCGGATATCAGATATCCAATATCCGATATCCGATTACCGAATATCGAATATCGACTTTTCGGATTTCAGGTACCGAGTTTTTAAATACAGAACTTTCGAAAATCGAATATCGGATATCCGAATATGCAATATCGAATATCGGCTATCCAATATCCGATTACCGAATATCGAATATCAACTTTTCGAATTTCGGGTATCGAGCTTTTATATACCGAATTTCCGAATATCGAATATCGACTTTTCGAATTTCGGGTATCGAGTTTTTAAATACCGAATTTTCGAAAATCGAATATCGGATATCTGAATATGCAATATCGAATATCGGCCATCCAATATCCGATTACCGAATATAGAATATCGACTTCTCGGATTTCGGGTACCGAGTTTTTGAATACCGAATTTTCGAAAATCGAATATCGGATATCGGAATATGCAATATCGGCTATCCAATATCCGATATCCGATTATCGAATATCGACTTTTCGGATTTCGTGTACCGAGTTTTTAAATACCGAATTTTCGAAAATCGAATATCGGATATCTGAATATGCAATATCGAATATCAGCTATCCAATATCCGATTACCGAATATCGAATATCGACTTTTCGAATTTCGGGTACCGAGTTTTAAATACCGAATTTTCGAAAATCGAATATCGGATATCCGAATATGCAATATCGAATATCGGCTATCCAATATCCGATATCCGATTACCGAATATCGAATATCGACTTTTCGAATTTCGGGTATCGAGTTTTTAAATACCGAATTTTCGAAAATCGAATATCGGATATCTGAATATGCAATATCGAATATCAGCTTTCCAATATTATCGTATATTACCGAATATCGACTTTCCGAATTTCGGGTATCGAGTTTTTAAATACCGAATTTTCGAAAATCGAATATCGGATATCCGAATATGCAATGTCGAATATCGGCCATCCAATATCCGATATCCGATTACCGAATATCGAATATCGGCTATCCAATATCCGATATCCGATTACCGAATATCGAATATCGACTTTTCGAATTTCGGGTACCGAGTTTTTAAATACCCAATTTTCGAAAATTGAATATCGGATATCCGAACATGCAATATCGAATATCGGCCATCCAATATCCGATATCCGATTACCGAATATAGAATATCGACTTCTCGGATTTCGGGTACCGAGTTTTTGAATACCGAATTTTCGAAAATCGAATATCGGATATCGGAATATGCAATATCGGCTATCCAATATCCGATATCCGATTATCGAATATCGACTTTTCGGATTTCGTGTACCGAGTTTTTAAATACCGAATTTTCGAAAATCGAATATCGGATATCTGAATATGCAATATCGAATATCAGCTATCCAATATCCGATTACCGAATATCGAATATCGACTTTTCGAATTTCGGGTACCGAGTTTTAAATACCGAATTTTCGAAAATCGAATATCGGATATCCGAATATGCAATATCGAATATCGGCTATCCAATATCCGATATCCGATTACCGAATATCGAATATCGACTTTTCGAATTTCGGGTATCGAGTTTTTAAATACCGAATTTTCGAAAATCGAATATCGGATATCTGAATATGCAATATCGAATATCAGCTTTCCAATATAATCGTATATTACCGAATATCGACTTTCCGAATTTCGGGTATCGAGTTTTTAAATACAGAATTTTCGAAAATCGAATATCGGATATCCGAATATGCAATGTCGAATATCGGCCATCCAATATCCGATATCCGATTACCGAATATCGAATATCGGCTATCCAATATCCGATATCCGATTACCGAATATCGAATATCGACTTTTCGAATTTCGGGTACCGAGTTTTTAAATACCCAATTTTCGAAAATTGAATATCGGATATCCGAACATGCAATATCGAATATCGGCCATCCAATATCCGATATCCGATTACCGAATATCGAATATCAACTTTTCGGATTTCGAATACCGAGTTTTTAAACACGAATTTTCAAAAATCGAATATCGGATATCCGAATATGCAATATCGAATATCGGCTATCCAATATCCGAATATCGAATATCGACTTTTCGGATTTCGGGTACGGAGTGTTTAAATACCGAATTTTCGAAAATCGAATATCAGATATTTGAATATGCAATATCGAATATCGGCTATCCAATATCCGATATCCGATTCGGGTATCGAGTTTTTAAATACCGAATTTTCGAAAATCGAATATCGGATATCTGAATATGCAATATGGATCATCAAATGAGTTCCGTTTACATAAGTTCAAGGTGGTATGTTTTTAAATACCTGCACCTGACTGGTGTTGTACTTTTGCTAGACTGTATAAATGATTAAAATAATTACCATAATTATTAAAAAAAGACCACCTTGAACTCATGCCAGCCTAATACTTTTGCTGGTTAGTAACATTCTTTATTTTTCTAAGCGTTTAACTGGAATTCCGTGAATTCCAGTTAAACGCTTAGAAAATGTGAAACTAAAAAGAAAAGGTGAAACTGGTCCCCATGCAACGAAGTGGACGAGCAACGGTAGTAGCACCATATCTTTCATTTTCAGGGGTTTGTCCCTAGGCCCAGTTTCGACGTGGATGAGTTGCATGGGGCTCGAACTCTACTCGGTGTAAAAGTACTTTTTTCAAAGTTCTTTTATTTTTATTTTATTTCATTACTAGCTGTGCCCGCGACTTCGTTCGCGTGGATGTCGGAACTTAACAATGTATTTTTTACCAAATTGACAAAGTTTCATACCATCCCCTATTTCATCCCCTTGGGGATAGAATTGATCAAAATCCTTTCTTAGCGGATGAATACGTCATAACATCTACCTGCATGCCAAATTTCAGCCCGATCCGTCCAGTGGTTTGGGCTGTGCGTTGATTTGTTGATTCAAAGATTTTCGAAAATTCTCTTCTCCCACACCCGGGAATCGAACCGGCTAAAATCTGAAAAAATTATACCTTGTACTTTTATTAGAAAAATTATACCTTGTACTTTTATAATTTTTTCAGATTTTAGCCGGTTCGATTCCCGGGTTTAACATTCCGGAGAAGAGAATTTTCTAAAATCTTTGAATGCAGTTTGCTTTCTATTCAAAAATAAAGGAATGTTTCCTTTGAGTAAAATTTTCTATCTGCAGTATTAGGAGTACTTTCACTCCAGGTGGCATTACAAAATTCCACCCTGTATATACAGGGTGACTTTTTTACCACCGTCCAAAATTTTTCTATGCATTAGGTATCAATCACTAAACCCATTTTTGAAAAAAAATCGATACGTCAAATTGTCATATTAAATCATTTTCTCATCCGCTCTGTGTGGTCACTAAGCTAAACGTTAATAATATACACTTGCCGACGCATGAAACGGGCAGAGCGCACCCCGCTGACCCCCCGCCCCGCCCCGCTACACCTGAGCGACACATCATAGCGCGGTGTCCAGATTCATCAACTTTTTATAGATAACATTGAGACGTGATATCTCGATATTTTTGTATTGATTGATACAAAAAGAAAAAAAACGTATTCAATGATTTTCGCCAAAGATTAATATATTAAAATTTGGATGGTGACTAAAAAATCACCCTGTATAGCGTGATTGTAAATTAGTAACCGATACTTAAACACGTGATTGTGTCCTGGCACCACTCTCATGTAAAGGCACCGCTTAGACCCCGCCTTCCGAATCTAACCTTTCCGTGTCGGGGTTGTCCAAGTCTCGGGACTTGCTCGCATCCTAGGTCAAATAACTGGCTACGAGTACTACCTACCAAGGTGGCTCGACGGAACCCTGCTTCGTAGGGCTCCTACTTCTGCGTTCAAGGCCTAAAGTAACAATCTAACACAAAGGAGATGTGAGGTCTTCCAGACCCCGCCATGCCCCCCTGCTTCGTAGGGCTCCTACTTCTGCGTTCAAGGCCTAAAGTAACAATCTAACACAAAGGAGATGTGAGGTCTTCCAGACCCCGCCATGCCCTTCGAACCTAACCTGTCCATGCCGGGGTGCCCCAAGTCCCGAGCTCGCTTCGCTCGCTCTTGGATCCTAGATTTTTCCGATAAAAATGGCAAACAATGACAGATGACATTCATTTTTATGTTCTGTTTTACGTATGTAATCGCTTGATTTTGCACCATAGACAATACGTGGTAAAGATATGGTTGTCAATCGCCCATTTTTACGTTCCGTTTTCGGTTTTTATCTGATTTGAGGTTAGTAACATTTTTCTTCTTTAATGTCTCGAAAAATACATTTCCGCGTAAAAATAGTGGTAGCATTACAATCGAGGACTTAAACCTTACCCATTTTAAGCCTTTGTTACCTTCTCCGACTGCCGCCTATTACTAAACCCAACCCTGTAATATCACTATTTTTCTTTCGTAATACTACGACAAAAACATATGGACATTCAGGTGAACCACGGGCAAAAATAATTTCCCGTGGTACACCTAGGTGAACCAAGCGGGTGGACCACGGGCAATAAACGGGGCTATCCAATATCCGATTATCGAATATCGACTTTTCGAATTTCGGGTATCGAGTTTTTAAATACCGAATTTTCGAAAATCGAATATCGGATATCTGAATATGCAATATCGGCTATCCAATATCCGAATATCGAATATCGACTTTTCGAATTTCGGGTATCAATTTTTTATATACCGAATTTTCGAAAATTGAATATCGGATATCCGAATATGCAATATCGAATATCGGCGATCCGATATCCGATTACCGAATATCGAATATCGACTTTTCGGATTTCGAATACCGAGTTTTTAAACACGAATTTTCTAAAATCGAATATCGGATATCCGAATATGCAATATCGAATATCGCCTATCCAATATCCGATATCCGATTACCGAATATCGAATATCGACTTTTCGAATTTCGGGTACCGAGTTTTTAAATACCCAATTTTCGAAAATTGAATATCGGATATCCGAACATGCGATATCGAATATCGGCCATCCAATATCCGATTACCGAATATCGAATATCGACTTTTCGGATTTTGGGTACCGAGTTTTTAAATACCGAATTTTCGAAAATCGAATATGAGATATTTGAATATGCAATATCGAATATCGGCTATCCAATATCCGATATCCGATTACAGAATATCGAATATCGACTTTTCGGATTTCGGGTACCGAGTTTTTAAATGTCGAATTTTTGAAAATTGAATATCGGTTATCTGAATATGCAATATCGAATAGTGGCTATCCAATATCCGATATCCGTTTACCGAATATCGAATATTGACTTTTCGAATTTCCGGTATCGAGTTTTTAAATACCGAATTTTCGAAAATCGAATATCGGGTATCCGAATATGCAATATCGAATATCGGCTATCCGCTATCCGATATCCGTTTACCGAATATCGAATATCGACTTTTTGAATTTCCGGTTACGAGTTTTTAAATACCGAATTTTCGAAAATCGAATATCGGATATCCGAATATGCAATATCGAATATCGGCTATCGAATATCCGATATCCAGTTACCGAATATCGAATATCGAATTTTCGAATTTTCGAAAATCGAATATCGGATATCCGAATAAGCAATATCGAATATCGGCTATCCAATATCCGATATCCGATTACCGAATATCGGCTATCCAATATCCGTTATCCGATTGCCGAATATCGAATATCGACTTTTCGAATTTCCAGTATCGAGTTTTTAAATACCGAATTTTCGAAATCGAATATCGGATATCCGAATATGCAATATCGAATATCGGCTATTGAATATCCGATATCCGATTACCGAATATCGAATATCGACTTTTCGAATTTCGGGTATCCAATATCCGATATCCGATTACCGAATATCGAATATCGACTTTTCGAATTTCGGGTATCGAGTTTTTAAATACCGAATTTTCGAAAATCGAATATCGGATATCCGAATATGCAATATCGAATATCGGCTATCCAATATCCAATATCCGATATCCAATAACCGAATATCGGAGATCGACTTTTCGAATTTCGGGTTTCGACTTTTTAAATACCGAATTTTCGAAAATCGAAAATCGTATATCACGCGCAATGTTGAACCGACCATTTGGGCTTTTATAACCGGTTTTTTGAACCAATTCCAAATGGTCAACATTTGTGGTATATCCGAATATGCAATATCGAATATCGACTTTTCGAATATGAGGTATCGAGTTTTTAAATACCGAATTTTCGAAAATCGAATAACGGATATCCGAATATGCAATATCTAATATTGGCTATCCAATATCCTATTATCGAATATCGGATATCGACTTGTCGAATATCGTGTATCGAGTTTTTAAATATCGTATTTTCGAAAATCGAATATCGGATAATATCTGAATATGTAATATCGAATTTTGGCTATCTAATATCCGATTATCGAATATCGAATTTTGACTTTTCGAATATCGAATATCGGATATCCGAATATGTAATATCGAATATCGGCTATTCAATATCCAATATCCGATTATCGAATATCGGATATCGACTTTTCGAGTATCGGGTATCGAGTTATTAAATATCGAATTTTCGAAAATCGAATATGTAATATCGACTATTGGCTATCCAATATCCGATTATCGAATATCTGCCTGTGTCATCATTGTGCCCTTTGACTCGGTCGCAAAAATAGACAACAAATGGAAGTCGCCCGAAGTGAATCGAAGTTGCACGAATTGAAGCGATGTGCCATTCTACTCTATCGTATTCGGTCAACTTCGACCAACTTCGCGAGTAGTGTAGAGTAGTAGGCTTTAAGAATGGCGCCCCTCCTCTAGCACCCACGGGCACCCCGCATGCCCCGCAGCCATCCGCGCGAGTGCACGCTCCGCTCCACTAGCTAGCAGAGCGCCAGTCTCCGTGAATGCGCCATTGGGTGAGCACGTGCGTTGCGCAAACTCAGTGTTAATTTCGCGATTTAACTTTCTCACAATACTTGGTAGCTTTAGTTTCAATGAACTGTGACAATGAGAGGTGTTTTTTTGATAAATTAATCAGTGATATCGAAGTTAATAAATTAAGATATCTCAGCCGTATTCTAATGAGGAACATGAAGACATCGTTAGTGCCTGTGTCTTTAATCAAGCTTATGATGAGTGTGGAAGTCTGAAGTCATGAAAATTCATCGTCAGTGGGATGTGTTAAGGGCTCTTATAAATGTGGTAAAACGCCTGACGACAACGCTGCGCTGGTTCAGAGTGAATGTGAGGGCAAGATGCAGGTACCTAGTTCTAATAATTATGTTGTATTTTGCATAATAACTTTGCAGATCATTCTTTATTAATAGAAGATTTGATCTGTGGGTCATCTTTGTTGTTTTACCTTTTACGAAATGTAATAATACACTCGAGAGCAATGAATCCGGGTCACTTAAAGAATGTTAAAAATCTCGGAAACTAAAAATGATAGGTTAATGCAATAAATTGTATTTAATAGACAATGTAATACTCCTTAAATGAAAGTAAAAAAAATATGAGTCACCATACATTTTATTAACACAAAATTACATAAAGAAAAAAACTGCTGATCTCTCCTTAAAACAAAAATAGGAAACATGAAATTTTTGAACTTTATTACGATTTTCTTGAATTTTAATACTTCGTATTGCCTCCTCGTGCTTCCATTACTGCGTTTACGCGGTTTGGCATGCTGTACACCAAGTTCCTTATACGATTTTGGGGAATATTCTCCCATTCCTCTGTGAGAGCAATTTTGAGCTCACGAAGCGTGATTGGGGGAGGGTTTCGTTGGTTTACGCATCTGCCTAGCTCGTCCCAAGCATGCTCGATCGGGTTGATATCCGGGCTGCGCGCTGGCCACTCCATACGAGTAATGTTCATCTCTTGAAGTTAGTCATTCACAATCCTACCTGTATGAGGTCGGGCATTGTCATGCATAAATATAGCATCCTCACCTAAATTGACCATAAATGGACCAACGTGATCATTGAGGATTTCTTCCACATATCTTACGCTAGTTAAAGAGCCGTTTTCTATGATCACCAGCTCTGTGCGACTTTCAGAAGAAATTCCGGCCCACACAAGTACAGACCCACCACCGTAGGCTACTTTTTCTTCGATGCATGCTTGCTTGAATCTTTCCCCTGGTCTTCGATACACTCTGTGTCTTCCATCGTGCTTGTAGAGCATAAATTTTGATTCGTCGGAGAACATAACTTTTGACCAATCTTCAATACTCCAATTTACGTGGCTCTGGGCATATCTTAGTCTTGAAATACTAAATGCCCACGCTCCAGTTTAGGGCCGTTTGCAGGTCTAAGGGGTTTTAAGTTAGATTCAGCAAACCGACGTCTTACTGTCCATGCACTTGGGTTACTTCCTCCGAGGCGTCGAAACTGATTGGTGAGTTCAGTTCCTGTGAGAAAGCGATTTCGAAGCATGGTGTTCACCAAGTATCGGTCTTCTCGTGCTGTGGTACACCTGGTTCTGCCCGTTCCTGGTCTGCGTAGGTTAGAACCAGTTTCTTCGTAACGTCGGAGAACTCTTTGTACTGTTGACAGCGACACACCGACAGTCCTGGCTGTATCGCGCTGACTCCGGCCGGTTTCCAGCATTGTAAGTATTCTGGTGCATTCTTCAGGCGTAAGCGACATAATTTCAGCTTGAATAATGAATATAGAGCACTATCAACATGGTTTATGTACCCACATAAATGACAGATTACAAACAAAAGCAAAACCAATTGCTGTAATTTCGTATAGTTCCATCTTCGAAAGTGGCCCTTTTTCAAATTTGATTTTTGATATAACTTTACAATAACTAAGAAGTTTTAATACCTTCATTTAAGGAGTATTACATTGTCTATTAAATACAATTTATTGCATTAACCTAGCATTTTTAGTTTCCGAGATTTTTAGGATTCTTTAAGTGACCCGGATTCATTGCTCTCGAGTGTAGATTATTAACCGACTTCCAAAAGGAGGAGGTTCTCAATTCGGATGTTTGTTTTTTAAGCTATTGCATAGCTTCTATCGCGGGCCTTGAGCGCGGGGACCGAATCCAGAAATTCCGTAACGAAAAAACCTCACGCTCCCCACTCCTACGGGCAAGGAGGTGTGGCTTGAAGGCCGTGCATCGTCCAACGTCGTTTCAGTTCGGCAGTCTTCGACACGGTGTTCTGAGCGGAGCTGAGCGGAGCTGAGCGGAGCGGAGCTGAGCGGAGCGGAGTGGAGAGGAGCGGAGTGGAGTGGAGCTGAGCGGAGCGGAGCGGAGTGGAGTGGAGTCGCGACGATTATTTTTGTTGAGTGTATACAGGTTTTTTGTAAATAATAAATAATAAAAAATAATAATAAAAATCAATTCGTAATGAAAAAATATCGAGGTTTTCGTTATGGGTGTCGTTTTCATGGTTTTCCAGGGTGTTTAAACCGATGGTGCAGTCAAAATGTAAATCCAAGATGGCGGCAGCATAAATTATCGAAGTTTTCGTCATGGGTGTCGTTTTCATGGTTTTCGAGGGTATTGAAACCGATGTTGGAGTCAAAATGTAAATCCAAGATGGCGGCAGCATAAATTATCGAAGTTTTCGTCATGGGTGTCGTTTTCATGGTTTTCGAGGGTGTTGAAACCGATGTTGCAGTCAAAATGTAAATCAAAGATGGCGGCTGCAAAAAATATCGAGGTTTTCGTCATGGGTGTCGTTTTCATGGTTTTCGAAGGTGTTGAAACCGATGGTGCAGTCAAAATGTAAATCCAAGATGGCGGCAGCATAAATTATCGAATATTTCGTCATGGGTGTCGTTTTCATAGTTTTCGGGGGTGTTGAAACCGATGTTGCAGTCAAAATGTAAATCCAAGATGGCGGCTGCAAAAAATATCGAGGTTTTCGTCATGGGTGTCGTTTTCATGGTTTTCGAGGGTGTTGAAACCGATGGTGCAGTCAAAATGTAAATCCAAGATGGCGGCTGCAAAAAATATCGAGGTTTTCGTCATGGGTGTCGTTTTCATGGTTTTCGAGGGTGTTGAAACCGATGGTACAGTCAAAATGTAAATCCAAGATGGTGGCTGCAAAAAATATCGAGGTTTTCGTCATGGGTGTCGTTTTCACGGTTTTCGAGGGTGTTGAAACCGATGGTGCAGTCAAAATGTAAATCCAAGATGGCGGCTGCAAAAAATATCGAGGTTTTCGTCATGGGTGTCGTTTTCATGGTTTTCGAGGGTGTTGAAACCGATGGTACAGTCAAAATGTAAATCCAAGATGGTGGCTGCAAAAAATATCGAGGTTTTCGTCATGGGTGTCGTTTTCACGGTTTTCGACGGTGTTGAAACCGATGGTGCAGTCAAAATGTAAATCCAAGATGGCGGCTGCAAAAAATATCGAGGTTTTCGTCATGGGTGTCGTTTTCATGGTTTTCGAGGGTGTTGAAACCGATGGTACAGTCAAAATGTAAATCCAAGATGGCCGCTGCATAAATTATCGAAGTTTTCATCATTGGTGTCGTTTTCATGGTTTTCTTAAACAATAGTCACAAGTCAAAGTCAAAGTCAAAGTCAAAGTCAAAGTCAAAGTCAAAGTCAAAGTCAAAGTCAAAGTAAAAGTAAAAGTAAAAGTAAAAGTAAAAGTAAAAGTAAAAGTAAAAGTAAAAGTAAAAGTAAAAGTAAAAGTAAAAGTAAAAGTAAAAGTAAAAGTAAAAGTAAAAGTAAAAGTAAAAGTAAAAGTAAAAGTAAAAGTAAAAGTAAAAGTAAAAGTAAAAGTAAAAGTAAAAGTAAAAGTAAAAGTAAAAGTAAAAGTAAAAGTAAAAGTAAAAGTAAAAGTAAAAGTAAAAGTAAAAGTAAAAGTAAAAGTAAAAGTAAAAGTA